>OY283149.1:120876506-130876506 GCA_958299815.1 Sarcophaga carnaria | reverse complement strand
TGTCTTCCAAAATGTTAGTTGCTTTGCGTTTGAACAAAGTATCGTGTTTCATAATGCCGCTGTACAAAATATATACAATGTATTCTATTTCAAAACGTCGTCAATGTGTATTTTTAACGCAGTCAAAAAGCAATCAGGCATTGGATTTATAGTTGATGCATTGTTTGGTTACTTTGCATATCTATATAGTTTATATACAGTAGTAGAACTGCATACAAACTTTGTATTGATACATTTTGGAAGGCTGCCTCTCTTAAGCTTGACATCATATCACAACTGCTACAGAACTATAGTGCTAAGAAAATAAATGTTTTCTTTTGTTTTTTTTTTATCACTTTTTTTGCGAAAGTACAGGAGAAAGCCTCGTGTTACTGCATGTACGGCGATTCATTAATACATCTCCTCCTAGAGACATACATACATACATACCTGGTCATTACAACCCTTCAGTTAGGATTACGACTTAGCTTCTCACACCACTTACATTGTGTGCGTTAATTTTATACATGAGTGGCGGGACCTACAGTTTAAAACCGATTCCGAAGGACAGATTTATGAGAAACTTTTTCATGTCAATTTTATTTACTCTGAGTCTTTGCCAGAAATCTGCTGAGAGGAGAGACGCTGAATATTTTTTTAACACACTACCTAATAGATTCCCTTCTAGAGACATACAGAAGAAAAAAAATATTATGCTGCTTTTTCTAAATGATATCCAACCAGCATCCAAATAGAGATTTTTTTCCATTCACAGTATTCTGGCTTAAAGACAACACCTTTTCTAGACCAGTGGACTATATAAGCATCTCAATATTAACGCTACTGTCATATCATTCGGCTGAAGGGGAACGTTTCAGAGTGACAAGATGACAGCTGATATTAATGGAGAGGACGAGCTGTTCTGCATGGGAATGATCAGGTTGAGAACCATCTGTAAACCACAAATGTGCTTGCGAAACAGAAGCGCTTGAAAGGAGTCCAATAAGATAAGTAATACTATCACTTCTTTCCAACGAGTACAATCGAAAAAAGAAGAATCGTTGGAAGTAATATCAACACTAAGTAATATCAGCGTCTTTATATAGCCAATATGGTGTGTTACATTTGAGCACCCTGTACAGACACTCGCTATAATATTCATGATCATATTTCACATCGGCTGTTACTGTTCACTTGTCAATACTTGGGATGAGTCCTGCGTCTGTCTACATTACGTGACGGTATTGTAACATTTTTTCGCGTTCTGAATAATCTTTATGTCCTCTGCTAGTTTTGCCATCCATATTTTTCATCTTTCCTTGGCCTCTTATACTATCCGCTGTACTAACAATAAATCGTTTTCCCGTTTCCTTATCTTAAAGATGTCCGCTCAAATTTCGCATCTGAAGAGAAGGATACGGCTCAATTATATCAAAGTGTCACAACAATTCCAACAGTTTAATGGCTAAGACTTGATTTTGTCTGGCATAAAAGGTTTCCAAATTAAAAATTTGGGTATGGGACCCTCATTATATAAAGCAGATAAGACCTAAAAAGTCGCCGTGGTCAGGTAGATGGAGTATTGGCTTATTAGACGAAAAGCCAGGGTTCGAGCCCCAGGTCAGACATCAAAATAAAATACAAAAAGTATTTCTTCGGCAGCAGATTTCTGGCAAAAACTGTGAGAGTAAATAAAATTGCCATGAAAAAACTTTAAACTGTAGGTCCCGCCACTCATGTATACAATTAATACACACGACATAAGTGGTGTGAGAAACTAGGTCGTAATCCTGACTGAAGGGTTGTAATGACCAATTATGTATGTATGTATGTAGATAAGACCTTCTGTCTCTTGAATAAAATTCACAACCTAGTCTGTCTATAAATTTATAATCAAGCAAAGAGAGGATGGCGGTTCGCTGCATAATTGCGTAGGAACAGGGTTCAAATTGTGAGATATGGATTAGACGGGTTTGGGAAAGCTCGCTAATTACATTTTTGTTTAGAAAATACAAATCGAATCCCATAAATTATTTCATATTTAGTAGAGGAAATGTTTTAAAATACGCAATAATTCAGATAGATAGAGAGAGAGATCGATCATTCGTTGTATAAGAGATTTCATTAAGTCAGACTTAATTCATTATTTCGATTCACTGTATAATCCGTTTTTTCGCAAGCATCTTTAAAAAAATTTTAATTGATTTATAAACAATAAGTGAGACGTTTAATAAATAAACAATATTCGAAAAAGGAGCCAACAAAACATACCCCAAAACGACTTATCGCAAGAGCAAAAATTTCGTCATCATTATAAACTTTCTTAATGTTTATAAACAAATATTTATTCTTCTTTTTCCAGTTTTTAAGTAAAACAAAACAAAAAAAGCCGTCTCGTTTTAAATTACTAAAATAAAAACAAAATGTCAACACGCTGAAATAACAGTCTGGTTGGGTTTTTAATATCAAAAAAAAATTTAAGCGCGTGCGCAAAGTCACATACTCGTCTGAGATTAGTATACTTATGGTATCACAGGTTTTTTTTTTATTTTTTATATTTTTTTCTAACTGCCTTACATAATTACGAGTTCATAATGAGACTGAGAATATGAAACTAAATATATTCATTCTATTTGAGTACAATGCCTAGGAAGCTGCTTAATTGCTTTAACAATCGTTTGTTGTTGTTGTTTAAATTTCTTAGACACAAGACAACAACAATTGTTTTGGAAAACGCGTTCACATGCGATTTTCTTTAAACTAATTTTCCCACAAAATTTGACAAAACATTGTTTCCTAATGAACTGCTAAACGTTTGCGAATACAATGCAAATTATGCAAAATTAGTCAAACGACGTTCAAAGAAGATCTAATATTACCACAGTGTTGTAAAGACTTAAACAGATGATAATGACGTTTACAATGTAATTATAACATTATTTCTAAGACCAATTTGTAATTAAATACATCCATTAGAAACCACTTTTTATATCGAATGGGATATGGCCGTGATACTGTCCGATCTTGTTCAATAATTTGTAAGTAAAGTATACGTTCCAACTGCAAACTTTTCTTTTAAAACATGGTAGAACCGAATATTATTTCTAAAATATTTAATAATATCTGGAATCTATGTTTATAGAACATAATCCAACCATGCTAGAAGCTGAAGATTCCCACAAACGAATCCAAACTGATCTCTGTTACTTAATTCGAACGATTTTCCCGTTTCTCAAAAAACAGTTCGGCCTATATTATCTGCCCTCTTTCACCACGCTGCACACCTTGCGGATTTCATACCAATGCAGTATAGGGAGAATACGGTGGGTTTTAGCAGAATGTGCGTAATCAATTGATGTTCTCCATTGAAGCTCTAGTAGAGGGTAGGTGATGTTCTCGACAGTTACAATTTTGGAACACCTTATTTGCAGACTATTCCATAGGCAAAGATTTATCAAACTCTACAGTATTGTTTTTATTTTCTTGGCCACTAGACATTTTCTCGATCAGAATTCGATATTTCTTACAAGCGTTATAAATTCGGTACTTGGTTGCAGTTCTGATTTAATTTGGATGTGACCCATTTCGCAAATGCCTAATGCGCATTTTGTATGCAACAAAGGGGCTGCTTTCCAAAATGTATCAATACAAAGTTTGTATGCAGTTCTACTACGGTATACAGTGGTGGTCACGAATTTAAGACACGTCATATGACTGATTTAGTTGTGATAATATTTACAATCCTGTAATATCAAATTTGATATTCTTTATTCTTCTATATACCCTGTAATATTAAGAAAAAGTGCCATTATTATATTTTGTTTCCTTTTACATTTTGTTGCTTTTTGATCATATTATTGTAAAAACGTTTATTTGGAACTGGCCACGAATTTAAGACATTTCAGAAATATCTGGTTTTTAAGCGATTTTTTGGTGTTTTTTGAAGCTAAACGGTGAGCAACGAATGTTTTATTTTATTTTATGTTGGAATACATAGAAATATTTAATTATAAATGGTCAGAGGTACTTGGAATACCGATGCCGAGCGAAAACTGATCCAACAATTAAAATTTGATGGAAAAATAAAAATGGAGATATCCAAGCTGCTTAAATGTTCTAGATGCAAAATTTACAACGCGCTGGAACACATCAAGCAACATGATACCATCAAAAATGTCAAACAGCAACCTAGAGCCCGAAAAACCACACCATAAAGTAGCTGCTAATAATCCTTTCACGAGCTCAAGTTAAATAAAGAATAAAATTGTATTGGATTTTGGTATCGATATGTCGTCTAGGGCAATAAGAAGATGTCTAAATGAGAAAAACTTGCGTGGGTGTATTGCACAACGTAAACCTTGTCTTGATCTATATAATATGTAAATAAAAATTCTTAACTAAATATAGGTAGCAAAATATTATTAGTTTTTCTTCCTAATATTACTAAAATCTTAAGAAAAATATCATGGACCTAAAATATTTTTGATAAGATGTAAAAATTATCACAAATGTATTTATAAGTAAAATGTCGTGTCTTAAATTCGTGGCCACCACTGTATAAACTATGTAGGTATGCAAAGTAACCAAACAATCCTTCAACTATAAATCCGATGCGTGATTGCTTTTTGACTGCGTTAAAAATACACATTGACGACGTTTTGAAATAGAATACATTGTATATATGTTGTACAGCGGCATTATGAAACACGATACTTTGTTCAAACACAAAGCAACTAACATTTTGGAAGGCAGCCAGGCTGTCCTGTTTAATATCTTTCAAGATTGCATGAACTTTAACCGCATATATAAAGCTATTTACATTCGCTGTTAAGTTCGCGCCAGTTTATAGAGAAAATCTTGTTATCGAAAATGATGCTGTGATATCTGCTGTAAGTGCGAGACCAAGACAATATCATAGGCGTACAGAAGATTTTCGTGATTGCTTAATCCCGGTGCCAATTTATATCACATCCGCGTGAGATGATCATGCCCTTCAAATCACTCGTGCAATGTATCTAATGTAGCATGACGCCATAGTGTTAAAACCACATGTCGCTACCGTCCAGATCGTCAATTTCAGGCCAAAAGAAGTTGTTAATAACCGACATTTAATGCTCACTTTGATAGTGACGTTCAGGGAAACGTCGTTCTCAAAGAAATATGTACTGATGAGTTCGCCAGCCCAAGATCCACAAGAAACAGTGACTTTTTAAGGATGCATTGTACGCTCTGGCATCTCATGTGGACGAATATCGTTCCAAATTCGACAATTTTATTTGGCACCCTTTCATCCAGAAATAACATTCAATGCGACCATTAATAATAAGGTCGTCCGTGGCGATTTGACAGAACAGTCTGAATAAATGGTAACGAATGTTACGGATGTTATTATTACAATCTGAATGTTCTCAACTGTCAAAGTTCGGAAATGCCTGTTGAGACACCCAATAGAAAAAGAATCGACGAAAATATTGAAATAAATCATATCTTATACAGGCCCAGAAGAGACTATTTTCAAAATGTTTGGAAACTTCTTTTAAAGCAGAGCTATTGCCAGAGATTATATTTTTAGATCTCCAATAGATGCCAGCACCTATTTTGTCTATCAAATCATTTCTAGTAAGATAATGTGCTTCTAAGCATTGTTTATTAAGTCTACACTGAGTTCTTTATATATAAAAGTGAATTGCACATAGTTAAGTCAGTTTTTTTTTTATGAAATGAATAAAGCAAATAATTCCGTATCTCTATATACAAACTGTCTTTATATACAAAAGAAATAAATAAATATTTACATAAATTCTAAATGAAGCGAGAGAAATTCAAATGAAAATAAAATGATCGTCGTCTTTATTTAAAATTGTACAACATCAACATCAACATCAAATTATACGTCAAATTGCAAACAATGACAGCAACAATAAAAACAACAACAACAATAATCATGATTACTATTATGATGTCGTCGTCGCATGGTATGGGAATGTACGAGCGAGTATGTTTATAATCGTCATGATACTAAAAGTACCAAATATTGTATATCATATAACGCGGTAATAAGTCAAATAAATCATAAACAATAGTTGATAATAATAATAATAAGATTGAATACACTCAAAAAATCAAGTGAGTGTAATGAGATAAAATGCAAACAAACAGTTATGACTAGACATTCATATGGTATACAAAAACACATCTGTTTAATAGCAGAAAAGAAGAAATCGGGTGTACCGATAAGTTAGACTTTCTTCAGTTCTTTATGGTTTTCATAACCTATTCCTTCTACGGCCTATTTCATTCGAAACACGAATTACGAATTCAAAAAGGGCGAGAATATGTATACGTTAATATCTATTGATCTTCAAAAGATATGAAATGCTGTCTATGCTTTCTTTTAAATGATTTTCTGAGGAAATGATACGTCTTTATAAACAAAAAATGACGTAATATAACGTAAATTAATTCATTCTCTAACACTTATTTTTCTTACACAACGTCTACACTGTCCATGAGGGTGTGCAGGAGAATCCAAATTCACGTCTCATGCAAAAACTCGGCCTTTCCCAAACCATAACTTAGGAATTTTACGTCGTGATCCGTACAAAATCCAACTGAGCTAGGAAATGAAGGTAAAACATCATAGAATAGTTGGTATATGACCCAATTTTCATAGAAAAATTAGCTGATTCAGATACTCAGCTGAGTTGGGATGATGCCAATCCACATGGCCAAGAGTATTCCATGTACAACTGGGCTATCAATGTCTTCGGTCCATATATCTTTGAGAACGACATTGGCCGGGCCCGTGGCGTCACAACGTCAAGGAAGCATTGGTATCAAAACTACCACTTCAACCTAACCTAAACTAGCCGGTAACGGCTATCATAATAGTTCGATTATTATCAACTTCTTTTGCTCTGAACTGGATGAACTGAACACTACCGATATGTAGTTTCAACACGAAGGCGCTACGTGGCCCACAGCTTATGCCGCGTTGGATGTTGTACGATTTGAGATCATATCGTGCAATTTAACTCCGTTAAACATTTTCTTGTGGGGTTTTCCCCACACAAGTATATACTAATAAGCTATAAACCACAGAGGACCTCAAAGCCAACATAACACATTCCATCGATCAAATTCAGGCTGACTTATACGCCAGTCATGAAAATGAGACATTTTAGATGTGGTCCAACCAGAGAAGCTGTTTCAGGCATTTGAACACACATAAAAGCATCAAAAGGTCTTTTAAACAAATAAAAAAATTCAATGATATCACACGCACACACACTTTGTTTCATTTAAATTTAAAGATAGGTAGCGCTTTATTGAAATCGCCGTAGTCTAGTAGGTGTGTATTGGTCTATTTGATCTGAGACCACAGTTCAAACCCTAGGTCAGACAGCTCGAACAAAACGAAATGTGAAAAAATATTTCTTTGGCGACTCCTCTCAACAGATATCTGGCAAAAACTCTGAGGATAAATAAAAATTGCCATGAAAATTTTCTCAAAAATTTCTCGTGCGGAGTTGACTTCAAAATGTAGGACCCGCCACTCATGTATTAAAGTATTACACGCAACATAAGTGGTGTAAGAAACTAGGTCGCAAAACTGACTGAAGATTTGTAATGACCAATTATGTAAGTATGTATACATGTTAGCGCTTAATTAACTTGCCGATATAATTAATGATGCCCTCGTTTTTAAAGGGGTGCTGTTAATATCACTTCAAAATTAAACACTTCTATGCAGATATGAGAAGTCGCCGTAGTCTAATAGGTAGTGTGTTGGCTTATTAGACGTAAAGCCTGGGTTCGAGCCCCAGGCCAGACATTAAAACAGAATACAAAAAGTATTTCTTCGGCGACTTCCTCTCAGCAAATTTCTGGCTAAAAGTCTGAGAGTAAATAAAATTGCCATGAAAAGTTTCTCAAAAATATGTTGTTCAGAGTCGACATTAAATCTGTAGGTCCCATCACTCATGTATAAAATTAACACACACAATATGAGTGATGTCAGAAGCTAGGCCGTAATCCGGACTGAAGGGTTGTAATGGCCAATGATGTAATATGCAGATGTATATGAAGAGTTCTTACTAGAGAATTATAAACAAAATATGTTTGTAGATCAAGAGAGTTCAAACCATTCTTTTGATATAAATAAGTACGTAAGTGCTATAGCTCGAGTTAATTTCATACAAATTACCACACAAAAGTGGAATTAAAACAGGAATCAAACATCATCACCATTCAATACAATAGTAGTGTAGCCTAATGCAAATTAATGCGGATGAAAATTTTGACAGTTTACCTATAAAATAAAATTTTGACTTTATAATACGAAATTGTGGAAAAATTTTCGCATTTTGGAATATCGTTTAACACTTTTTGCTTTCGGGTGTATGAAAATAAAACTAGCAAAACGACATGGATATGATGTAAAACAATAGTTTGAAAAACATTTTATAGAATAGATTAGCAAAAAAAAAAACAAGAGAAAAAACAAATCTTTTATATTTGACCTTGGCATCTAAAAAATCGTATACACGATCAGACGACGTTGAAATAGATTTACTTTGATTAAATGTCGGCAGCAGGTGGTTTTGAAAACAAACACAAAACCACTCGTCGAATGGTTATTTTGTTTAGAAACAAAAAATAATAATAAAAAACAGATCATTTAAAACATGTGAGCATTTAGCAAAACTAATCAGGAAAGTAGGGGTGTTTGCAAATCATATCATTTGTATCATTGTACCTGAGCAATAAACAATTTATTCATACATACAAATATACATATGTTATGCATATACGAATATATCATTAAAACAATTACACTTTAGATTAAATTTAATTAAATAAAATTTTTCACAAAATAAATTCCAAAAACAGAAAAACAAAATAAAATTATGATAAAAAAAACTAACAAACACAATACAATACAATATTGACCTTTATTTCTCACATGCCATTTGATTCTTTTGTTGACTTATCATCATCAACATCATCATCAGAGTGAGTAGAAGGCACGCAATAATTTATAAAATTTTTATTACGAATTGAATTTATTATTTGAATTAAGTTTTATGTATCCGTTGTATTAAGAGAGAGAATATGATTTCGATAATTTTGTATGATTCTCAAATGAAACAATTAAAACTCAACTTATCAGTTGATTATTAAACAAAAAAACTACTCAATTGCAAAATCATTTCTACAGCCATAGAGCTTTCAGAATATTGAGGACAAAAACAGTTGAGTATCATTGATCTCAAAACATATTTACAAGCTTGCTCGCTGATAAATATTTATTAGAACTGTTTACACTGACTCAGAAATTTTTAAACCGTACAAATCAAGGCAAATCAAATAGACAAGAAACATAGAGTCAGTAAGGTTGTATTACGTGAAACCCTACATGAACAGCGTATGATTTCGTTACCGGTATAAGGGTGAAGTCTAATACGCTGTCGTTGGAGATACTTGCCGAATAAAATTATCACGAATAAATTACGTACCAATCTTTCTCAAATTTTTTTTCTCAATCAAACATTCTAATATTACCCTCGACTGCGTGACTACACTATAAGGCAAACCTTGCCGCTGACAGACCAGCAAAGAAAGGCACTATGCTGCCAACTAGGGACATCAACCATACGATGGGTGTTTCATTCTCCTTTCTCAAGACTAAGACAGATTGCGTATTACTTTGACATAACCTAGACATTAAAACTATCTGTGCCATAACACGGCAGATTTGTCAGCTTTATGGCCATAAAGATCATGTGTCCTGACCAGAAACATCAAGTGTGGCTTCCATACGGTGATTGGAGTATTCTGGTCAATGTCTTACAGGCGCTTAAGGGCAATGACTAGGCTTTCGATATCATAACTTCCGTTGGAGCTGCAATGACGAAACTATCATTCAGTTTCTCTGTCATACTCTGACATTATCTGTAAACAGTCGAAGGTTAGTTTTACTTATTACGTCACACAGCAAACATATCGAGATCAAATCTTTAGAATTGTGATTTAGAAACCTAGTGTATGGGAGAGTACTAGTGGTTCATGATACAATATGTGGCATATTTAAAATGATATTGTATGTAAACGCATTATTTTGATTTTATGCTTTGGTTCTGAAATGAGTGCCTTCACTTCCTAGTACAAAACAAACAAATAGAGGCCCTGAATTGTTTTCACACCAGTAGCTAAACGATCAGTTACATTTCAACGTAATCACAGAGACAGCGTTGCAATGTTGCAAATATTTTCAATTGTTTTCACATTTGACATCGAGTGTTAATTTATGCAATCCAATGCAAAATATGTTAAATAAACTGAAAATTTTTTGATGGAAATATAAGAATGTAAAGAACAAAAAATGAACGAAAATTTTTAAAATCAATCAATATTGAGTTCAATGAACGTCTTCTATTCGTATTTAAACTAATTATTGATAACATTTATGGTCAAAGTTTTAACCGCCAATCAATATCAATTTAAATTAAAAATATCCTTAATTTATTGCAAATTTAAAGTCCAACATTTGCAAAGTGTTTCTGTTTGTCAACATAGGTATTTATGTGAACAATATTTTTACAAATAAAACAACATATGCTAGATAAAAGTTCAATCACAAGCATATAATGTTATTGGCCTTGGCATTCATTTGGCTAGACTCCTAATTTTGCAAAATCAAATGTTATCCAATAAAGCTAAATGCATACAGCTTTTGCTGTTTGAATCATTTACATTTATAAGAAGGACATGCCTGGAGCTGCAATGACGAAACTATCATTCAGTTTCTCTGTCATACTCTGACATTATCTGTAAACAGTCGAAGGTTAGTTTTACTTATTACGTCACACAGCAAACATATCGAGATCAAATCTTTAGAATTGTGATTTAGAAACCTAGTGTATGGGAGAGTACTAGTGGTTCATGATACAATATGTGGCATATTTAAAATGATATTGTATGTAAACGCATTATTTTGATTTTATGCTTTGGTTCTGAAATGAGTGCCTTCACTTCCTAGTACAAAACAAACAAATAGAGGCCCTGAATTGTTTTCACACCAGTAGCTAAACGATCAGTTACATTTCAACGTAATCACAGAGACAGCGTTGCAATGTTGCAAATATTTTCAATTGTTTTCACATTTGACATCGAGTGTTAATTTATGCAATCCAATGCAAAATATGTTAAATAAACTGAAAATTTTTTGATGGAAATATAAGAATGTAAAGAACAAAAAATGAACGAAAATTTTTAAAATCAATCAATATTGAGTTCAATGAACGTCTTCTATTCGTATTTAAACTAATTATTGATAACATTTATGGTCAAAGTTTTAACCGCCAATCAATATCAATTTAAATTAAAAATATCCTTAATTTATTGCAAATTTAAAGTCCAACATTTGCAAAGTGTTTCTGTTTGTCAACATAGGTATTTATGTGAACAATATTTTTACAAATAAAACAACATATGCTAGATAAAAGTTCAATCACAAGCATATAATGTTATTGGCCTTGGCATTCATTTGGCTAGACTCCTAATTTTGCAAAATCAAATGTTATCCAATAAAGCTAAATGCATACAGCTTTTGCTGTTTGAATCATTTACATTTATAAGAAGGACATACCTGAAAAGCCATCGGACATTTAAAGCAAAATGCCAGTATACTGAGTGCAGATTACACATTAAAAGCAGATTATTTTGTTGATCGCTCGATAGTTGGTTTACTTGGCTACCCATAACTATCCAGATCGTCAAGGAGGCACAGCTTTGAGTGTCGGACTCATAAGACTGTGTACAATTCAAATTCAATTTTACACATTGAGGTTATCCGGGTTGGTACATGAGATCCCAGAATTGTTCTTTACGAATAAAGATCCTACAGCAGGTTTTATGGAGCGATAAGGTGCCAATGTTTATTCAAAAAATAATTAAAAAACAAAAAAATCTACCGTCTCCTCGTATTCTACATCATAAACTATAGTTCAAATCGTCAGGCATGATCTCTTATCGTCTAATAACCAGTACCAGAATACATCACCTATAGCGACCCATAAGTGCACTAAAGCGCTTCATGTTATATGGTATTCGGGTGAAGGTTAATCTCGAGACCCCTCAGGATCCAAAAGTCCTCCTACCGGCAATTTACAGATTAGGTTAGGTTAGAGGAGGTCGAATTAACCCATTGTACAACGTCCTAGTTTCTCACACCACTTATGTTGTGTGTGTTAATTTTATACATGAGTGGTGGGACCTACAGTTTAAAATCGACTCCGAACGACAGATTTTTGAGAAACTTTTTCATGGCAATTTTATTTCAGAGTTTTTGCTAGAAATCTACTGAGGGGAAGTTGCCGAAAAAATACTTTTTGTTTTTGTCTTGATGTCTGGCCTGGGCCTTGAACCCTGACTTTATGTCTAATAATAGGTTAGAGGACGTGTACTTGTCAATTAAGACAAGTACAGTACCCGGAGGTCGAATTAACCCATTGTACAACGTCCTAGTTTCTCACACCACTTATGTTGTGTGTGTTAATTTTATACATGAGTGGTGGGACCTACAGTTTAAAATCGACTCCGAACGACAGATTTTTGAGAAACTTTTTCATGGCAATTTTATTTCAGAGTTTTTGCTAGAAATCTACTGAGGGGAAGTTGCCGAAAAAATACTTTTTGTTTTTGTCTTGATGTCTGGCCTGGGCCTTGAACCCTGACTTTATGTCTAATAAGCCAACACTCTACCTACTAGACTACGGCGACTTCAATTGAATTAGAATAGAATACCAAGCGCCTCGATCGTAAACGCTCTTCCTCCAATTTTTTCACACTAGTTTACTTGAAGCACAGCTGTCTGCGCAAGTACCCATGCCACTGCGGATAAAACGCGTGTACGATTACGGGCAAATAGAATACAAAGAAAAATAGGGGAAATTAATAATAAAGCAATTGGTATGATGGCACTAAATAGGTCCAATTGATAGTAAATTTTCTTACAGGTCAGTAGTGAAAGTTATGTGTAGAGCATCCGTAGTGTAATGAAATTTTGAATTGCAAATATAATTTTAAATAATTCTAGACAAGTTCATAAAACTGTTATAATTAAAATACATTTTACGTTTCCTTTTTAAATATTCTTTTCTACTTTCTCTGTAGAAAAAATACAAACTACATGCGAAAAGTATACAAACTATAAAAAAGAATTATAATTATTCCACATGCATTTAAACTGTAACATTAACATGATTTCCATAATGAATTCAAACTGAAATTTAAAAATTTTTGATTATTCTGCTTATAAATCATCAACTTGTTTGCAACTTTACAGCCTGTAAACTTCATTCAGTCACACATTACTCACTCACTCATATAGTGGGTCACATAATCTTTATTGGGGCAAATAAACAACATTGTTGTTGTGTTACTTTATAAAAAAAAAACAAAAAACATCACTAAATATTCAAATTAAATTAATAAAAACTGAACTTTTTCTACAGTGAACGTAGAGAATAAAAATTGAGCGTCGCTTAAATATTGTGATTGGAAGAGTTAAAACTATAAGTCGGATAATAAAATAAAAAAACTGCACAAATTTGCAGGTAGCCGTGTTAAGTCGTGAGGACTATAATCTTAAGTCTAAAGAAATCCCTGTACAAGCAAAAAAAAGCAAATAATTGCATTTCACCAAAGATTTGAGGATCGCTTCAACAATTCTCAGTTAAAAAATGTAAATCGAAAAGCCGCCGTTGGCCAATAGATAAAGTGTAGACTCATTAGACAAAAACCTGTGGTTCAAAAACCAGCTCAGATACCTCGAACAATACGAAATATGAATAAATACTTCTTCCTCGACTTCCTCTCAGTTTCGAAACTCGTATCCAGGTTTTATCGTGTTACAAACACCAGTATAAACACAATGTAGCGTCATTACTTACGATAGCAAGGGACTTAAACAAAATAAGAAAAAATTTATTGAAAGGGAAAAATATTACTTATGATTCACATTCTGTCATTCAGTTTGTTTCGGATGTAAGCCCAAAAATGTGAAAGCCCCTTAGAATTTATTATTCATTGTCCATGACTTTTAATTCAATTGGGAATGCAACAGTTTGACCACAAATTTACGTGACATGTATTTAAAGTAGTGTTAATGTATTTGAGTAATGATTGCAACTCAATTCCAACTTATAAATTAGAGCAGCATAGTTACATACAAAGTTACATTAAAATTTTTTTAAAAAAATTACCATGAATGATAAAAATGTCTGACGAATTTTTTTGCAATTAAAACACATATTTTCCTAAACACAAATGTCTGATCAACTTTATAAAAGAAATTTCAGAAGAAAAATTAAAATCTGCTTAGCAACATCAGTAATTTAAATGACTTGCAAAAATTCTGCATTTTTTTAACGTCATTATATCGCTTCACAAAATCACTAATCAAGACGTTGGCATTAAATATATGAGTCATTAATGTCCGAGCTTTTCTGTTTTTGTTTCCTTTTTATGGTTGTTGTATTTCAATATAAACTACACCAAGTACTTGATGAACGGAATTAGCGGAACAAAAGTTTTGCAATATAATGAAACTCTTAGGATATTTTGGTGCAGAGCAGTGCAGCTGTGGTAATTTGAAAAGTGCTTTGAATGTCCATACTGGATGAATGTTTTATTGACCTTAGCTATGTGAAATTGAAACAGCATATTATACGTAAGGGCTTATTAATTACAGTTTCTGGAGTAGTTTGCCAAGTTTAAGAAGACATTATATACAATTATTATGGTATAAAGAGTTATTTGTGAAAAGCTTCATATTTATTTAAACGCCCAAATGTGTGTTGGCTTTCAGAGCATATACATTATATACCAGAGACCTACAGTGATGTGAAAAATAATAAGGACAGTACCCAAACTTACATTATATTTAAAACCGAATAAAATCTCGAAAATTCTTTCTTGTTTAAACGACTTATTTTTTCTTAAACGGTAGAAAAAAGATTAAAAACAACATTTTTGCTATTCCTTTAATATATTTTAATTTTTTGTGATTTTGTATGAATGTATGTAGTTTAAGGTTTGAAAAAATAAGGACACTTCATGAAATCTTAAAGCTATAACTAACCTAAGTAAAACTAAATAGATATTTATACTGAATATTGTTGCATGAAGCCTTAGTGCCACATTGGTACTTTGTTGCGGATCCTTTGTTATCCAGAACAGCACCACAGCTTCTTGGCATTGAGTGCCAAGCAGCGGTATTGAGTTCCAAGCATCTTGTATAACATTTCAAAGCTCGTCGCAATTTGTTGGATACTTTCCCCTGATTGCCCTTTTAACTTCGTTCCTCAAATTTTCTATAGAGTTCAAATCAGGAGACTGTGCTGGCCATTCTAAAACATTAATTTTTTCGTCCACATCTTTGTGTACTTTGCCGTATGCTTTGGGTCATTATCCTTCTGGAAGACCCATTTGAGTGGCATATTTTCTTACGCATACGGTAGCATAGTATTTTTCAAAATTTCGGTGTAATCAGCCAATTTCATTACATTCTGGATACGATATAGAGGACCCACACCATAATAAGAGAATGACACCCATACCATGATGCTACCACCACCCTGTTTTACCGTCTTTAAATTATATTTTGGATTGAATTCTTGATGGATAGGTCTTCTTACATGGTAAGATGGATAGGTCTTCTTACATGGTAAGATGTGTGATAGGTGTGCGTTGGCTTATTAGGTGTGAGGCCACGAAATGATTGCCATGAAATGTTTCGAAAACTCTGTCTAACACACAACATAAGAACGATGAGGAACTGGGTCGTAATCCTACGTGATGGATTGTAATGACCAATAACGTTTGCATAATTCTGCATGTCTGAATGTTCCCGAGATAGGAACACACATGGTTCTTGAATTCCATATAATTCCTTAAGTTTCTTGGCATTGATTTCATTACCTCTTTGCGACCGTATTAATGCTATATATGGGTGTCATGCTGGTCGGAATTAATTTTCGTTTCGTTCCCTTTGCGACCGTATTAATTCTATATATTGGTGTCATGCTAGTCGGAATTAATCAGTAATAAAGCTTTGGTGGCTGAGAGCAGACATACGACTAGATCGGTAATAAAGCTTTGGTGACTGAGAGCAGACATACGACTGGAATGGTAAAAAAGCTTTGGTGGCTGAGAGCAGACAAACGGTCGCAAAGGGTTAATATTAACTGGACGGTGTGTGTATAAAGTTCTCCACTAGTTATGTCATTGCGACGAATATGTAATGAAGCATTTGAGTTATTTTCTTTATCATTTGGATAATTTCATTGAAGTACTTTACGATGACCGTATTGCTCTGCAACTTAGAGCCTCAAAGATATCAAATACGCTATATAGAGGGGGTGTTTTACATTCAATTCCCTGTTCAACGGGGTTCTTTGACGGATTCTAATTGACTTTTTATTGTATGGCAACAGCGTTGCAGATTGTATTAAGTAAAGTGATTCCTATCCAATGGTTACCACGTTTACTTAGTCATATACAAGCTCTAGTCATATCTACGCTTACGAAATTGTTTAAAGTTACACGAACCTTGTTAAGCTTTAGGCTTTTAGTTAGAAGCTGCTAAGAAGTTACTACAAAAGACTTTTAAATACAACATTAAATTGTTATTATTACATACATAATTGGTCATTACAACCCTTCAGTCAGGATTACGACCTAGTTTCTCACACCACTTATGTTGTGTGTGTTAATTTTATACATGAGTGGTGGGACCTACAGTTTAAAGTCGACTCCGAACGACAGATTTTTGAGAAACTTTTCATGGCAATTTTATTTACTCTCAGAATTTTTGCCAGAAATCTGCTGAGTAAGTCTCCGAAGAAATACTTTTTGTATTTTTGTGTTGATGTCTGGCCTGGGACTCGAACCCTGGCTTTACGTCTAATAAGCCACACTACCACTACACACTACCTACTAGACTACGGCGATTGTTATTATTAGATAACCATTAAAGCAATAATCCTATCTTCGCTACTACACAGTAGTAACATTCAATAGTTATACAAACATGCATAATATAGACGGTGGGGGAAGTTTAAAACCCGTTCAAATAGTGTTAAATTTATATTTCTATGAAAAATACCAGCCAATTAAAAGCAACACATTTAATTTCTGTGAAATACTATACATGCTTAAAAGAGAGCAACTGAAGTAATGAACAACCAAAAAGAAAAAAAAAAAAACAATTTAATTACATTTAAAAAAAATTTAATTTATTACTTGTATGTCATCATTTTGTGAAGATGATGACTACAAATAATTAAAAAACAAACACAAAATAAAAAAAATATATTTTAATAAATAACAATAAATACTCGTATAAACTTATTTACCAAAAGCTAGCCACCATGCCTTCCTAAATTGCAATTTTTACTACATATTTTTGTTTTAAAATAAAAAAACAAACAAACAAAAAATAGTGGAAACATATCAACCGTAAACTAAAAATAAAATTACAACAAATATTATTAAAAAAATAAAAAAACAAATCACTTGTCTGTCTGTCTGCTTGTCTGCCTGTCGTTCTACGTTTAACAGTGCGTTTAAAATCGATTTTGTTTTCATTTTATTACACTTTTTTCTCTTTTTTTCTGTTTTTGATTCATTTTGAGCCTGTGAAAATTATTTCTTTTTTTTTGCCGGCATCATCTCCAGCGTCAGACAATTGTGTGGAATATAAAAAACTTTATTGTTATTGTTTTTGTTTTATGTTTTTTGTTTTTATTTTTGTTGTTTTTTTTAAACTACGTCTACAACGTGGGAACATTTTTGTTTTCACTTCACCCCCTATGGTTTCACTTGAAAAACAACTTGAGGTGGTCAACGTCACTGTTTTCGGATTTAAATATTGGATTGTTTTCTTTTGTTTTTTGTTTTGTTTTTAATAATGATTGTAATTATTATCTAGTTATTGTTTATTATTAGAAACTAATTAACGTATAATTAATAATTGAAATATTTTTATGCAAATAACGAACAGAGTTCGAATTTATTTTTAATTTTCTAATACCATTAAAATATTTCTTTTTTGTTGTTGCAGGCCTAGTTAGAAAGTATTGAACATTCACCACAACAAATACTATTACAAAAAGAGAGACTATTACAAAAAGGGAGACTTGTTGAGTGATACTGAGTGCAACGGCTGCTTTAAAGAGTTTCAATATACTGCTTACTGCACCCCTTTGACTCTGTGGGCCTTAGTAGCTCTCTATTTCAAAATAAGAATTCGTTTCCATATGAAATATCACATTTTATGTATAAGCCCTCTAAACGAGCGCTCTAAGATTTTTTTTACAGAAGAGGATTACATAAAGAGAGCTAAAAGGTACATCAGTTCAACATTGATCAAATTGTAGTTATTTGGTTGATAATTGCTGAATGATTTTGAGTTTAAGAATGAATTAAATTTAGCATCACAACTTCTGTTCGAATACTTTTATTTAGATTAGGACGTGGAATGCTCATATTTAGAACTGATATCTTAAGAATTAAATAAGAAGACTTGGCAAAAAGGTTTGATGTCAGGACAATGACAAAGAGCCTCCTTCAGTTTGGCTCTTAGACGGAACTGTTCCATAGTCATGGTCAAGTTCAACCAATGATCTTAATATAGTACAAGTGATTGGCAATGATGAATAAAAATCGTTTAAGGATTCTTCTTTTTGTTTCGGTTTATTTAATCATGTTTTCCCTACCTAACCAGGTGGTTGGTGTACTATAGCAGTTTTGGATGGTAGGGTTGCCACATGTCGTTGCCTATAAACAGCGTTGTCTGTGCATACCAATTAGGTTTCGTAGTGAGGAACCTTTCTCATTGAATCCTATTCTTTCTCATAAGGTGGAGCGACCAGATATTCGTATGATGAGATCTGTTGGTGTTATACTCTTTGGAGAGTTTGGGATTATCCTGTACGGATTAAAGAAGAAATACAAATTATTTTTTGACTTTGTTTCGATTTAATTAATCACTTTGTTTTAGCTAAGGAGGTGATTGGAGTACTGTAACAGGTTCCAGGATGCTAGGGTTGCCATATGTCATCGCTTAGAACCAAATTCTTTACGTGAATATGCACTGAGTTTGATGGTGAGGAACTTTTCCCATTGAATCCTACTCTTTCTTAAAAGGCAGAGCTGTCTGACATTCTTATGATGCTCGATGTTATTATCACCTTCTTTTGGGGTCGTTAGGGAGCATCCTGTTTGGATTATTTGGCTACGATGAGTGAAAAGTTATATTTTATTAATTTTTCTTCCTTCAAGAACTCCTTCTTGAGTTTTTTATTGTTTAATTAATCAAGTTGTTCTAGCTAAGGAGGTGATTGTGGTACTGTAACAGCTTCTAGGATGCTAGAGTTGCCAATATGTTGTTGCTTAGAAATAATGCTTTCTGTGAATACGCATTCTGTATGGTAGTGCGGAACTTTTCTTATTGAATCCAACTACTTCTCAAAAGGTAGAGCTGCCTAATATTCTCATGATGTTCCATGTTGATAGCCTGTATGGATTGTTTGGTTGAAATCCTAATAAAACAATATCGAATCATTCTTTTCTAATTATTCTAACAAATCGCGCTTAAATAAAACAGTGATTTCGTGAACTTTTTTGGTTTTGTTCTTTCTGGGCTCCTTTAATAAGTTGCTTAGACTTTGGTTACAATTCGCACAGCCACTTAGGAATACTTTTATATAGATTTAAGTTAAATAAGTATGATTTAAGAGTTCTTGAACAATGTTCTGCTCTGTTGTGGTCAAAATTAAAAAGATTCAGCACAAATTTCGCTGTCACACGTCTCATTCCGCAAATATTTGGAAATATTAGTTGGTACGAGCTTGAACCAACATAGATGCTGACGTTAGATCTTCAGTAGGAAGGTTATGTTAAGCATCCACCATCAAACCTTTTTTGTTCACAGGAGTGAACATAGATGGACATTATATACAATTGACTATATTTTTGTTATGTGAGAAGTAAACAAAGCGTATGACATGGTTGAACGGGGTTTATACAAGCAGATTAAAATTCAATTATAGGTCTGTTGTGAAATAAAAATTGCTTGGATTTTAGAAGAAAACTTCCAATTGCCTTGAATAAGATTATAATGACTGTTAAGCTGTGTAAAACCAATACTTTCGACAAAATATTGTTAATGCTTAAGTTCTTTCAAGGTACATTGAACTGTATGTCCTTTTTTCATTTTCTAGTTTCTGTTTCATTCATCATGTTCACCAGCTTATCTGGTCTACTATAGAAGGTTCTAGTTAACATCTATAAATATTGACGGAGACAAAATTTAGCAGAAATAAGCTGTTTATTAAGTTTTATTTAAATCATGTTTATCGTTTTAAATGTGAATCATATTTCTTCGGTAAGTAAACTAAAAAAATTTTATATTCTTTTAGACCGCTTTGAAGATGAACATATGTGGTAAAAGATTGCTTTTTTACATTCCGAGAAAATGTGGCAAGAAATTGCATGAAGTGTTTTAGTATTTTGTCAAATTAAGCGTTCATCCTTTAATAATTTTATGATTTAAAACAAATGCATATTATTTTGCATAAAACTGCATTCTGTTATGTTCATACATTTATGGGCATAAACATGTTTATTGTAGTTTGATGGAAACCATACAAATTCCAGAAACATAAAATATTTTAAAATAAAAACTTTTTTATTTTTGTAAAATGTTCATGCAGTCAAATAACATCAAATATATATTATGTATACATTATTAGTATATGTATATGCATTTATCTGTATCTTTCTTTTTTTCAGCCATTTATCTCAAATAAGCCATAAATCTTCATGATAATAATCGGCAATACAAAACAGGCAGACTGAAATACTAAAAAAATATATATAAAAATCTGCATGAAAAAGGAATTTCAAGATCAAAAAGAATGCCATGCAAAACGAACAAAAAATAAACCGAGAACTTGAAAAAGAAGTTTTGGAAAGAAAGACATAAAAAATGTGTAAAAAAACATAAAATTTTATGCAAATGCCCTCCCAAGTGGCTTCGGCAAGAAGAGATTTATTCCACGGGCCATAAAATGAAAAATAAAATATTATGCAAAGAAGAAAAGAACAAGAACAACTACGAAGAAGAAGAAAAAACTTTAGAAATAAACTCCAGAAAAGAAATTCTTAAAAAAAAGAGCCACATATAGCAGTCAGTCACTTACTCAAAATCACTGTTATGTGGTGGACGGAGTGTGGCTATGGAAATAAAGAAGAACATATTGAAAGCAAATGTAGGCTTTCGAACACGAGCTTTCGGTCAGTCAGCCAGTCAGTCAGACCATGGCAAACGATCGTTTAAAACACAAATTATTTGCAGTCTTCCATTTTCAAATAAAAGAAGCTAAGGAAGCGGTGTTGGCTAAATATAAAGCACTGGTAGTAAGAAACTTAATATGGTATACTGTTGCACGATTCTTTATGGTTGCAGCATAGGAAAGCATTCTAAAAAGAGACGCAAAAAAAATAAAAACATTCTACCGTTTTTTATCATAATGTTGGCAAACATGCCATGGCGGAATGAAAGCAAAAAAAAAATTTAAATCAACGTCAAACGTTCTTTTAATAGACACTTAATAGACGTTAGAAAGATAATGATAAGATATATTTCATAGAGGATTTTATAGCAATACATTAAAGTACAAACATGCATGCATACACATGTGCATACAAATATAAAGACACGTAATGATTACATATTTGTAACACTCATGGGTCATATTACCGTCTTTTGTTATAGAAAAAGAAAATTAAAGTTGGTGGACACCAATTTTTTTTATTCGTGAACAACAGCGGTTTACGGGAGAAGAGAGTGTAGTTTATGGATATTAGATCTGAATCTTGAAGTCGTCGTAGTCTAGTAGGTAGTGTGTTGTCTTATTAGTCGTAAGGTCACGGTTCAAACCCCAGGTCAGGCATCAAAACGAAATTTGAAAAAATATTTCTTCAGCGACTTCCTCCAAGCAGATTTTTAGCAAAAACTCTGAGAGTAAAATAAAATTGCCATAAAAAGTTTCTCAAAAATCTGTCAATCGGAATCGATCTTAAACTGTAGGTCCCACCACTCATGTATGAAATAAATGCACACAACATAAGTGGTGTAAGAAGCTAGGTCGTAATCCTGACTGAAGGGTTGTCTTGGCCAATTATGTATGTATGTATGTATGTAGATCTGAATCTGTTTGTATTACAACTACCTGGAACAACTCTGAGGAATTTTTTCCCTTTCAACGTTTGCCTTCAGCACTTGCCTTGAAGAGACTTCCTCTGTAAACATCAGAGTCTTACTAATTTTCAACGTTTGCCTTCAGCACTTGCCTAGAAAAGACTTCCTCTGTAAACTAAATTTTCTGACGGATTCTTGTATAAACTATGTTAAGGGCATTGATAGTTTTTGAATTTTCAAAATTCGAAAATCTGAACGAACATATTTTCGCCTTCTCCGGAGTTTAAACTGAATTGCTCGGGTCTATTCAGGCACTTGAACCAATACACCACAGGACCTTATGCAGATCATTAATGGCTACTTATTTTAAACGCCCTTTTTTCTATTGTTTTTTTTAAGGTCGGTGCAGAATTTCTGTTGGCTACAATCGGACAATTGTTGACGTTTTCCTATGTCCAGCGATGAAAATTATCCCCGGCAATGTTCTAAAATAAGTATTCTTAGTGCACTGGTTTCTGTTGGTTTTAACGAGGCCCATAAGGTTATTACACCCTGAAGTTGTAGTGTAAATATTTCAATCTGAATTTGTCGTCTCCAAGCAGTCTCGCCGGAGCATCCTCCTCGAGCCAACACAGCCGCTGTATATTAATGCGCTACACAACGTCAATGCCGTTGAGGAGCTCATACAGCTCACTGTTGGATCAGATGCGCCAACTCGCACTGGACCAAAGTTGTTACGTAGGACTTTTCTCACGAATACTCTCAAGGCTGCTGTATCAGTGCTTAAAAGGGTCCATGCCTCTGCGCCATAAAGCACGGGTAGGATGAGCGTCTTGTAGAGTATTAGTTTTGTCGTACGAGAGAGGTCTCTACCCAATTGCCTATTGAGAACATAATAGCACCTATGACATCATTTTTGGTGGTAACGGCAGAGCCAAGATAAAAAAATTCCTTGACTGTATCAAAAGTATAGTTATCGGCCGTACATATGTATACTTTGTTTTGCCCTTATATACTGCCGGATCCATCTTAGTAGACTCCCAGCACTAAACTACAGCTACTTCAAAGCAAAAATGCAATGCAAACTATGGCAGTTTGGTTTGAATTCATGTATTTTATGACCAAGATTCTTACGAAAAACATTCCAAATTTTTGAAGGACAAAGACCAACGAATTCAATAGATATTTCGGCAGCAATATTGTCTTCGGTGCGCACAATTCTTTGTCGTATTGATGATTTCGTATCGAGAAGAGTAAATTTAATACGAAAACGATCAATAGCTTCAGGAATTGTTTCCTTAGTAGGACGATAAATGAATGAAATGACCTATAAACTGTGAGAACAAATTTATTTTTGTTCTTCAAAGTAAATTTCCCCACTTGAGAAGCATTGTTCTGGGATTAAACGATTTCTGATGACGCTAAATGTTTTTACTGAACAGGAGCGTCAGATCTTAGCTGTCACACCATAGTTATCGATATCGATAACTTCGCTGTCAAATCATAGTTATCGATATCGATAATTAACAAGCAGCTACAAAAAAAGAAGTAGAGTGTAATAATTGTACAATTCCAAAGCCTAAAAAGGTTTCCGGATTTGAAAAATATTCATTTATAATTAATTACAATTATTTTTAAACTCCTTACTCAACCACATGTCAAAGTGTTTAACTTTGATTAGCACCATATTAAGCAACTACAAACTACAAAAGTTAGAAAAAAACTCATTTAAAATCTCAGTCATGCTTACATAGCCCTTCTATAAAAAATGTTCTTTTAAAAGCTTTAAAATGTCAAACAATAGTTTTATTATAAATAAAAAATTAACATAAAAATTGTACAGAAAAAAAATCTAAACAAAAATAAATAAATAAACAACAAACAAACGTTTATTTACAATGAAAATAATATTCAAATTAAAAACTTAAATATTTACCTGATGGTCTGTCTCATGGCGATTGCTTAAAAGTTTTTTCCAAGCCCACAGCCAAAACGCAAAAGTAAATTTAAATTTTAAATTTCATATAAAGGCCCACTATTAAATGGATAGAGAATTTTCAAAGTGGTTTTATACTTTTTGTTATTATGCAGGTAATTATGATTGTGGTGTTAAAATGTTAAATGTAACTCTTGTATAAGAGTGTTAAATAGTTGATAGTTTCCTTTGCTTTTATTGTTTAAGAATAAATGAAATACAAACAACAAGAAAAAACAAAATATGAAATGATTGCGCCAAAAGACATGCGTTATTAATTAACACACACAGATTTGTTAGAAAACATTTTCAAATAGTTTTTAAAAGTTAAACAATAGCAAGTGCATGTATGCATGTATATTTATAGAGGGTAGTTAAATGTTTACCGCCGCTGTTAGAAAATTACAGTAATTGTACAGTAATTGTAATGCAATACACACATGCATTTAGCACTTGACGTATTTACTTTCCATTAAAATTTTACATGTTTACATGACGTATATAAATTTTCTATTTATAACCTGCAACATGTAGAGAAAGTTTATTTATTTAGTTTTGTCATTCAATTTGGAGGGTATAGGAAATTTTTAAGGAAATCTTTTTTTAATTAATGTTTTTTTGTTTTATGATTTCACAGAAAATTAATGTGAATAAAAAACGAAAAAACATGGATTTCTTCAATGAAAAGAAATGAAAAATAAAATTTTACCTCGTTGTAGATTACGATCAGCATTTTTCTGTATTCAATCATAATTTTATCTTGTATCTATCAGGCCAACAGAAATCTACCCACATCAATCAGTATACATGTGATAACGTGGCTAGGCCAGAACCTTTACAAAAGAAGCATTGTACCGAAGTCGTCGTAGTCTAATAGGTAGTATGTTGACTTATTAGGCAAAGGTTCAAGCCTTGACTCAGAAATCTCAAACATTCCAAAAAATATAAAGTATTGCTTTCAGTAACTTCCTATTCTAGCAAAAGATCTGAAAGTATATAAAATTTTCATGAAAAAATTTCTCAAAAATCGTTCGTTCAAAGTCCACTGTACCGTATAATAAAACAACAAGAAAATAAAATATTTGCTTCGATCGAAACGCTAAAGAATAAACAAGAAAAATACACAAACTTGCTGAATGCCATCTCTATGGGAAACACACTCATATGCCACTCATATACCACTACACATGAAAGAAAATGCAATCAAAAGCCTGAAAAAAATTTTGAAACACATATCTACCGACCAGTTAAAATAACAGCCCAACTCATATCTGCGGCTTGAATGATTTTCGCTATTACAAACCAGCTTGAGAATTATCACTTTGCAATTCAAAATAAATATATCCAATATATCTGGGCTTTCAAAAGCCAATTAATACCCCACATTACAGCGCCATATGAAAGTACTTCGCTGCAGTGGACCATCCTGAATGAGGCCCTGATACTCCACATCATACACCATAAAAGGATGCTACCATCAGCCCCATAAATTTAAACCTTGGTGTTCGCCAAGGGTGTGCACTATCATGTCCTTTATTTATTTATTAATTACAATACAATTACAAATTATATTCTAATTATATACGAGCTGAGTAACTTTGACTATATGCTCGGTGTAGTGTCACATACCAGAGTCTCTGGTGGGAATCGAACCCACGACCCTCACGCTAATAGTCTAGCACACTACCCACTAGACTACCAGGGCACCCATGTTCTTTATTTAATATGAACGTTAATAACAAAATGGCGAAAGTATCATAAGCTACTAAGACAGAGACATATTGCGCCTCAAAGGATAGCCCGAAGACTTGGTTTACTCTTATGACATGTAGTTACAGTTGAATCAAAGGAGTATTAAAGCAGCATATGCTAAACCAAGACCCTTTCATTGTCTTATTTATTTATTTAATAATTAGAACAAAATTACAGAGTCTCTAGTAGGAATCGTACGCCTAACCCTCACACTAATAGTCTAGCCACCACCCACTAGACTACCAGGACAATTAAAGTTAATGCGGCGGATACACACACATACATAACATACATAATTCAATCAGGATTATGAACCTAGTTTCTCACACCACTTATGTTGTGTGTGTTAATTTTATACACGAGTGGCGGGACCTACAGACTAAAGTCGACTCCGAACGACAGATTTTTGAGAAACTTTTCATGGCATTTTTATTTGCTCTCAGTGTTTGCCTGAGAGGAAATCACCGAAGATATATTTTTTTCATATTTTCGTTTTGATGTCTGACCTGGGGTTTGAACCGTGGCCTTACGTCTAATAAGCCAACACACTACCTACTAATGCGACAGATACATACCATTTTACTCTGCAACAATAAGACATCGAAGTTGTCCGGTTGTTTTACTAAATAAAATGCATGATAATATCATTCGGAGAGCCAAAAGAGAATGCTATGAATAGAGTTCATAAAGCTTATGATAATCAATCAATCAAACTTTTAGCTCTCAATATATCGAAACGATACACATACATTCCAATTAGAACAGTGTAAAGTCTTTAACGGTAGAGAATCATGGAATTCAATTCGTTGTTATTTCATGGCAAGACGATACCTTTGGCGAAATAAATAATGTATTTGACATTACCCGTCATTGGCCACCATATATTTGAGGGTTTTTTTTAATATTTCTAATTAATCCTGTTTAAGACAAAAAGTCATACGATTTATTATGAAAAATTTGAGGTTTTAAAAGAAACCACCACTGTAATGTCAACAATACCATAATGTTTTCATTTCAAAAGAAATATTTTTTATTTTGGTTTTCATTCAACATGACTCAAATTACAAAAACAATGTTACATTGTAAATATAAAAAAAAGTAAAATCACCACAAAGAAAACGCTTCTGCAGATACACGTAGCAAATTGAATGACATGACAGCAAATAAAATAAAATTACTCTCTAACTGCAGTTAATACAACCATACTAACTACTACTGCAAGCATGGCCGCAAAAGTTTTAATTTCAGTTTGTGTTGTATGTTAAAAACAAAAGACTTAAGAAACGAACGTTAAAAGTTTTCTTAATTAGATTGAATTGCATGCAATACAGAAAGCAAGCATTCTATTACAAATCACTTTGAAATTATTTTTAGATTTAAGGAAATAAATAACAAAAACAACAATAACAACATCAAACAATATAAATATCAAACAATAGCAATTCATATACTTAATGAAATGATTCATTATTATCGGTATTTCCTTTATATTTCCGAAACAAGGAAATATGAGTAGAAGAGAAATGTAGCCTCAAATCAAAAAGTGATTAATTTTAGGGCATTTCGAAAAGGAATAAAAACGAAATTAAATTTATTTATATAAGTAAAAATATACTCAAAAGTTTCAGGGCTTCTTTTAACAGAAAATATGAATGAATTTCAATAAAAGAAAAATATTTTTAAAATCATATTCCGTAAACACAATAAATTGAAATGCAATTGATTTTTTTATTATTTTATCGCCAATTAAAATTGCTCAACTGTATTAATAAGTCTAATAAAAGATCACAATTAAAGTATTATTTAATAGCAATAATATTGCATCACATTCAATACAAATTAATGAATGCAAATTGCTTAGAGACGAACGACAGCGACAACAGTAACGGTTGCGATAACTAATAACAAAAACAAATACTAATCAAATTTAAAATTCAGCAAACTGCTAAATAAAGCACGTGAGGCACGCAATTTGCACAAAAACAAAAAAAAATAATAATACGAAAAACAAACAACACAGTGTAACGAAATTGTATATAATTTTTGTGGTATTCAAATAAAGTGACGTTTGACAATAGCAAACAAGAAAGTGTGATCAAATAATAGACTTTCGGTAGAGATGTTAAATATTTGCAGTAAATGTGAATCAAACAAAAACAATTAATGGAAAAGCAATTTTTTTGGTTATCATCCAAAGCTCTTATTTATTTACACACATACACACATTATTGGCTAGAATTACGGCCTTCTCACACGACCCATGTTGTGTATGTTAATTTATGTATGTTAAGAGTGCATTGTGTTCGATCCACAAAGAACAGTACTCCGTGTTCAAGGACATTTGATTTGCATTTAAAACGTTTTGGCAACAGAAGTGTTACACATATAAAGAACGAGTTCACTCTATAATATCTTGCTCAAAACCCCTACTCTACCATACACGGATAACCATTGGCTAATCCCCATATTGAAATCAACTTTATTGACAAAACTCTTTTTAGAAAATTGCCAGGATGTCTGTATGCCTGTTATCTGTTAATGACTTGAACGGATTAGAAGTTAAAGGATCATTAAGAAATATAAGAAAAATAGTTTGAAATAACAAATAATCTAAGGTACACTTGAATATAATCTGAGCTGATCTGATTGTGTATCATATACGACCAACAATGGCTGACAAATGTCGATATGAGGTGAATAAAGTGACTTGGAAAATCTAGCATATTATCCTTACTTACTTACATACTAAACTGGTCATTACAATCATTTAGTCAGGATTACAGCCTAGCTTCTCCCACCACCTTTGTTGTTTTGAAAAGTTTCCCATTTGAAGATTTATTCTTCCAAGTTGAGATTACCACCCAGACAGATTTTGAAGAAGTTTTTCATTAGAATTTTATCTACACTCAAAACTTTTATCAGAAAACTGCTGAGAGGAAATCGTCGAAAGAAATATTTTTATTAAATTTCGTTATGATCGTGATTCCTAAGCCAGAGATTGAACCACGAGCTGTCGTTTGATATGACAACACACTACCTACTAGACTACGGCGACTTCTTTTCCTTACATACACAATTGGTCATTACGACCCTTCAGTTAAGTTACGACCTAGTTTCTCACGCCACTTATCTTGTGTGCGTTAATTTTATACATGAGTGGCGGGACCAACAGCCTTAAAGTCAACTCCGAACGACAGATTTTTAGGAAACTTTTCATGGCAATTTTATTTTACTCTCAGTGTTTTTGCCAGAAATCTGGAAGAACGCCGAAAAAATATTTTTCCATTTTGATGTCTGACTTGGGGGTTTGAACCGTGACCTTACGCCTAATAAGCCAACACACTACCTACTAGACTACAGCGACTTCCTTACTTTCATTATATTATTGCGTCGACTAAAGAAAACTTTAAAGAAATAGGCACAACTTAGCAGCTCTACTGGATGGTGATGAGCCTTACTGCTGAAAATGGGGAAGTGAGTGCTATTTTTAGTAATATTTCCAAGTTATACCTTTTAATGGATTATAATTACATTAGTAATCTTTCAACGCGAAAAGAAAGTACCGACATAAAGGGCTATGCAGATCTGTTAACGTAAGAGCAGAACTTATAGGACGATAGGGAATTTAAAATGTTGAAGTAAAGGAATTTATTATGTTGATATCCTTAAGCAGACTTTTAACTTGCGAAAGATACGCTGCTTTTAATGAATAATTAAAAAGAAGTTATGGGAGCTTTGAACGAACTTCGATGGAAGCATGTTAGGATTTTCAAAATTAACTTACTAGGACTAGATTTCACTACTTATAACATAAGTTTGTAAGGCAGTGTGGTTCATAGTTGCTTCTTCAGCAACTATCCCAAAAATCCTACATACATACATAATTGGTCATTACAACCCTTTAGTCAGGATTACGACCTAGTTTCTCACACCACTTATGTTGTGTGCGTTAATTTTTATACATGAGTGGCGGGACCTACAGTTTCAAGTCGACTCCGAACGACAGATTTTTGAGAAACTTTTCATGGCAATTTTAGTTACTCTCAGAGTTTTTGCCAGAAATCTGCTGAGAAAAAGTCGTCGAAGAAATATTTTTTCCTACTTCGTTTTGTTGGAGATGTCTGACCTGGGATTTGAACCGAGGCCTAATAAAAATAGGGCGAAGAATAGCCGACAATTAACAACTCTACTGGACTGCTATTATCTGCAATATTGATGGCCATTTTCAGTAATATTTCCAAATTATACCTTTAAATAGATTGTGATTATATTAGGAATCTTTCAGCACGAAAGGAAAGTACCGATATGTAGGGCTATGCAGATCTGGAAATGGATGAGCAGAACTATCCGAAGTAAAGGAATTTATTATGTTGATATCCCTAAGAAGACTTTTAACTTGCGAAAGACAGGCCGCTTTAATAAATAATTTAAAAAATTGTGTGAACTTTGCTAAACATCGATGGAAGGATTGCAAAACTTTACTCACTTGAACGGGATTATAAAATAAGTTTGTATGACAATTTGGTTCGTAATTGTTTCTCTAAACAATTTCTAAAAATCATACAAATTTATTATATTTAATTTATTCCGGAAAAAAGTAGGTTTCCTATTAAGTTTAAATAAAACTAACACCGCTTGCTTCTTGCATTAACAATTGAAACAATTAAAAATCGGTTGGTAATTATTTTTATGCCGTCATATCAATAGGCCTAAGGTCAATTACTCGCTTGAACGTAATCCTTAACCCCCAAAATGTACGTCCAATTCCTTACAGCAACAAGTAATATTTACAAAAGTTTGAAATCCTCCTCTCAGCATTAAAGAAAATTTTATTAAAAATTTATTGTAAAAAATGTTATATGAAGACAATATGTTCGTATGTACACCATAAAACATAAAATCTATGCTATGACGCCCATTAACAAGTCTCCTACTGTTAAATTATTACCTTATAAAACTATTCTAACAATATCTTGAACAAAATTGACCTCTTTATCGAAAAGTTTTCAAATAAAATTATGAACAGAAAAAAAACATAATTACAACACAACAACAAACATGCTCATTTAAGAAAAAATAAAATACACGTTTTATAAGAACAACATCAACAGAAATTACAACTTAACCAAATTGACAGACTTAACGATTTTGTCTATATAAAGCACTTATATGACTTGTCTAATCGAAACGAAATCATGTGAACAAATTTGTTCACTTTTGAATGATTTTAAATACAAAATAAAGACAAAATATTCTGTACATTCGATGGATGAAGAGAGTGATTTTCTTATTTTTCAATTCATAAAAAAAAACAGAAACAAAAAAAATTGTTTCGATTATAAGTTAAAAGTGGTGGCTGTTTGACTAGATGTTTGCGACAGCAACCATGTGGGTGCTTAACATAATGACGCAAAGACTTGGAAGACAACAACTAGTTATTCAAGTGAAGTGATGTTGGATATTGTACATGTTTCTCATGTTTTATTTTTTTTTTTGTTTGTACCTCTTGTATATGCCTTAAAAGTCCAAAGTTTACATTAGCATTTGAAGTTGAACGTTCTTTACATAAAACTGTTTGTGCAGCTTATTCAAATGAAAGGAAATATACAACCAATAACGTGGTAAAGCAAGAAATTAAAAGTTGATCACAATCGAATTTTTGGTACCCTATATAGTATGCAGGAGTCTGGGGTGTCATTCATTTTGATAGGTTTTCGAGGTGAAAAAATTACTGAAAATCTAATGAAAGAATAATTTCCAGGGTTTAATTTTATCAATTATTTCTCGAAGATTTTAACCGAGAATCGTAAAATTAATTTCAGACTTATCTGTATCCAGTTACGTTGCCAAAAAAGTCGTTCTTTCCAGAATTGCAATTATTTTTCAAGAATTTTAACAGAGAATCGTAAAATTAATTTCAGACTTATCTGTAGCCAGTTACGTTGCCAAAAAAGTCGTTCTTCCCAGAACAAAATTTATTTTCTCAATAATTTACAAACAGGAAAGGGCAGTGTAATCTGTAACAACTTTCAAACAGAAAAAAGTGACTATTGATAGGACAGTTGTGGGAAAAAACCCACAAGACCAATCAGTCGAATACGTGAAGAGACTCTGCAACCTAGGAAGTATGGTAGTGACAACAAAGAGAAGCACAGTAACAGACATAAATAGATTACTCAACAAAGCAACAGCGGCTTGTAACAATCACTATCAATAGGGAGAAAATCACAAACCCTAGAAAATCAAAATCGGCATGGAGAACATCACAAATATACAAACGAACAAAACTTATAATATTCAACGCATTAGGTTTCACTTCCTGCTGAAATAGAACATAATTACGCAAAGGCTACAGGTATTCATCAATAAGTGACTCAATGTCTTATGCAGCATATGGCCGGACACTAGTATCTGCAACTTAACAACGAGAAGGCAGATCGGCAGTACTATCAGGAGGAACTTCAATTACATCACCGGAATGACGCTTGAATGTAATTCTCGAGGAAACGAGATTGATAAAAGAATACATGGAGACACAATATTACTAGAACTAGGACTGCACGACTTTACATTGGAATGCCAACATTACCGGCAACAATACCGTGTAAATAGAGATGCTGTGTTGAAGCTATATACTCCTAAGATGGATAGTGGAAAACACCAGCCGTCAATCCCTAGAATGGAATTCACAGTAGTATTATTTACTAAGTAGAGGCTACCGACTAAAGGTAAAGACAATTATTTCCTAGAAAAGAAGTTTTCTAAAATATGAAGAATCCTGGAAAAGAAGCTGGCTTAACTCCACAGATAGTTAAGCAAGCGAAAAAGAAGCTGCTTAATGCTAACAATAAATTCTCAAATATGCTTTTGTAAATAATTTGTTAAAAACATGATTCTCAGTCGATCGAATCAAATTAAATATCGATCGAGTAGGACTGATTCAATAAAAGCCAATACCCCCAATTTATCGCAATGACGCATTAAAAACTGTAGCATAAATAATGCTGAGGCAAATGCAGTTGAGGCGGTACACGTCGTGATGATGTACAGCCGAAAGAAAAAATATTGCTGTTGGTTGTTAGATGTTGTTGGTGGTGGCACACACCTAAGAAACCAGTTTTATTTGAATAGCTGGAATGAATGTAAACGATGAAAAAAGAAGTCAATGCAGTTTTACATTTTATTTTCTCTCCTTTTTGGGAATTTTTCATTTCAAATAATCCATTTTGTCGTTAAAAACTGTAGAAAAACTTTTGTTGCGATGATAATCTAAAGTGAAGTTTGTTTCTTAAGTCTTTTGAGTTTTTATTAAGAAAAAAAAATTAATCTCTAAAATAAGCTGCTTTCTTAAGTCTTTTGTTTTGAGTTTTAATTAAAAAAGATAAGCAAAGTTTATACGATTATTTGTATTATTTTTGGAAACATTGTTTACAGCAATCCATAGGTAAATAATAGCAGCAGCAGAAAACATTGTAATATATTAATGGATGAAAGTTTCATTATATTTCTATTTGACTTGATACTTATACGGTGCCAAATTAAGAAAACTGCTTCACTCAGATAGAAGCTTAAAATGTCTTAATAAGTGTGAACGCTAACATACAATAAAATAAAGGGTCTTCAAATAAATATTGAGTCAATCATTGCTGTGCTTGATGTCAATCATAGAATCAAAAAGGCCAAACGAGTACAGCAGCACAACTTAAGTTTAAATCTTTTCGACGTGATGTAGTATCAGTTCTGCTATAAACATGTGAAACATGGCTCACCACAGAAGCAAATAAAAATGTACGTATTAGCTGTGATGAGATATACTTCAGAACCTTCGTACTCAATCGTCAAGGAAGTAAAAGCCCAAACGCTCTCGTAATTCATGACAGCATTCTAAACGAAATTAAATCAGCAGGCAAGCAAGGCACTAAATATATGGCTGTAAGGAATAAGTTCCGAAGGTGCACTACTGTCGTTGATGCTAACATTCATTCGATAAACCTCAAACGAGATGTCAAGGCATCAAAACGTACATGAAAGTTAGATTTTATTTTCGGTTTAATATAGGTGGTGAAAATAATAACTAGTCTGAGTTTTTGTTGGCTCTTAATGTTCTGAAAATGAGAAATAATACGATGCAGCATAATTAGGATATCGAAAGAAACGCTCAAGCCCCTTAGTTTTTTTTTAACGATGGGAAAACTTATTACTTTCTTGCTGGGTATTTACATACAACAAATATAAGCTTCCGATAATGAAATACAAATTTAATGTAGGAAATAGTGCCAATTATTCAGAAAAGGATCAAATGATTCATCAATAAGAGTTGCAATGTTAACGCTGTTCATTCAGGAGACTAATATTGCAATGTGTCGCGCGTTATTTTTTTCCGTACTACAATAGAATTTTCTTAAATCAAATTAATTGACTTGTGAAGGGAAATTATATGCATGGAGCATATAATCGATTACATAGCACTTAAAAAAAGTATTCTTGATGTATCTTATATATAAAAATGAATGTGTGTTTATTTGTTTGTGGGTTTGTTTGTTTGTTTGAAGTGGTATAGGTGGCTAAACGGCTGGACCGATTTTCTTGAAATTTTAACAGTACCTTCCTGTATGTCTGCATGCAACTATATTTTAAAATTTCAAGTAGGCGAGGTGCCACGCCTAATAAGTATTTAATGTCGCATATCTCATAAACTGCAACAGCTAGAGTCCTCAAATTTTGTATGGACGACTTTGACGTATATATGAAAAAAATGGGCGTGTCATCTCCCATAGTTTACATATATAAAAATGAATGTTTGTATGTATGTACCTTATAGAATCGTAAACTATGCATTTGACCATGTTATGATCTTTAGAAAAGTTGTTGCGCATGAGCCGACGAAGGTTTCTAAGTTAATATGACCAATTTCAGACAGGTGGCGCCACTGAAAATTACTCAAAATGAATTAAATCGTAAACTGTGCATTCCTTAACAAAGTTGTTGCGCCTGAGTCGACGGAGGTTGGTGCGATTAATTTCCGATGGATGGCGTCACTGAAAACTATTCAAAATGAATGACAAGCAATTGGTCGACCTACACCTCAAGCACGGAAGAAAAGAACATTACGAGCCTCAGAATCAGACGAGCTTTGAGACTGGAAAATCTTCGAGTATATGCCGCTGAGACGCGTTCGCTTGAACGACTTGAACAACGAGAAGTGAGATTAGAAACTGATCGAATGCGTACTACTCAGGCCCGTTCATCTGAATCATCAGGACAACGGGAAACAAAATCAATAAAATTATTTAAAATTAATTGGACATTTGTGTAATGTCTTTCCTTCAAATTTATTTTGGTTGGCGGCGCAGCAAAACGCGCAGGGTACAGCTGGTATTTTATAGATTTCACTTTTTTCTTATGCTTAACACTTAAATTCAAATAGGGCTCCCATGTATGTATTTTTTATTCTGAAGTTTAAAAATGAATTTAATAATAACTACATGCCTTCAATATTTATGACCGCGAAATTTAATCTTATTTCCTATCTGTTTGCCATAATTAGCCATAAATTTGTATTTTTCTAAAATTTAATTACAATCATTTAATCTACAAAAAAATATTGTTTGAACTTTTTGTAAACTTTAAAAATTGCTTTATTACAATACCTACATATGTAAATAATTTACAATGAATGTTAGCAACAATAAATAAATTATTGATTTTATAATTACAATTTCGAAAACATTAATTAGCGTGAAAATTTTAAATAATTGAAAGTGAAATTATAAAAAAAATAAAAACACAAATTAATTAGCTGTTGAATTAAGTGATGATCGGGACATTAATTGAATTAAAAACGTTAATATATTTTGTTACATATGTATGTATACATGTATGAATATACCACTACGGTTCAAAAACTCGTTTTCATTATAAAAAAATTGATAAAAAAAAAAACAACAAATCCCAGAAATAAAACAATAAATTTGTTTAAACCTTTACTGAAATTGTGTTAAACAACAAGTGGTCGAATTTAAATAAAAAACAAATTTTTATTCGGTTATTAAATACACCGCAAAAAAATTTACATACAAAATTATTAAAAAACAAAATTAACAAAAATACGACGTAAATGTAGCAAAAAAAATCAAATAAAAACAATCTGGCTTATATGAAAAAGTTTAAGATAAATGCCATACAAGCAAATTATAATTAAAGTTAATGCTTATAGAAAACAATTACAATCCACACGGTAATTCAATACGGAGTTTTAAAAAATTATTATATAGAGCAGTAGAGCAGGAGCTTTAGAAATATTTGGCAGACCAAAACTATATGGACATAACTACACACAAAGTTGACCATGTCGCAGCCAAAGGAAATTGAAAATAAATACAGGAGAAAGGAAATGACTGTATAGCGGAATATATTCCATAAGGTTCGTGAACGCTTTGTTATCTGAATATCATTTTATCGAACCTGCTCAGGTGGACATAGGCAATCACATCAAGTTTGCAATGTAAATCTTTGGACGACTGCGGAATATACAACTCAAACGTTTGGTCAATATGTCTGTTTGGCTGCGAGATCTGGAACGCCGCTGCACGCGGCCTTTAAGCTGTACGTACACTTACTGATTATTGGATGCTTACGAAAAATGCTTGCTACCCGATTTATTCGAAAATAGTATGCTACGGGTATATGCAAATCAATTAGCAAACAAAGGGAAAATCAGGAGTTGTAGATGGCACTGGATTGATGTTTTGCAATATTCACAGGGTATTCGCCAAAGAGAAAGGAACGGGCCATACTTATGCCTGTGTATAGAGAGAGCGAGAGAGAGTGAGAGAGCTAGTTTTTGTAAACCGCCTCCTGTCCTATATAAAACAAAGTGTGTGTGAGAGCTGATCGACATTATTTATTCGTTTGAAAGACACATTAATACTATTATGTGTGGAATACATCATTCAAATGTCCACCATGGCTTCGTTGAGATGGAGCGCATTCGAAATATTCAATTTTGAATAACTTTGTTGCATAAATCATGGTTTGTGGCTTACTAGCATACGCGTTAAAAACACCATAAAGCAAAGTCTAATGTAACCAAATCGCACGATCTCGATGCCCAGTTCATATCCCCTCTACGTGATATATCCACACCTTCAAATCGATCGTGTAGAATATCCAACATCACATGAGCTGTGTGTTGCATTACGCCGTCTTGTTGAGATCACAAGTCGTTTGTGTCCAGATTATCTAATTTATTCTAAAAGAAGTTAGTAGTCACCGTTCCCAAAGAAATATGGAAGATGATCTCACCTAAATTCACACCTAACAATGACTTTTGGACTGTTTTGGACGCTCTTAGATCTCATGTTGATTCGTATCATCCCAACTTCAATAATTTTGTTAGCGACGGTTCTTCGCTGAAGATAATTTTACTTTTCCGATGAAAGTTAGGGTCAGTTTGCTTTTGTGTCTGGGTCAGTTGAATATTGTACGGGTGTAGGCCCAAGCTACAACGCAAAATTCACCAAGTTATGGTCTATGCTAAAGACCGAGTTCGTCTAAAAGACGAGAAAAATATTGCCTCGAATTTTTAGCAAAATTTCACGGACAGCGGCGATGTACAGTTGTTGATCGGTCATATACTGAACCAAATTTACTCGAATTTATCCATCACATTACAAATAGTTCTTTCATTCAAAGTCCCAGAGGGAAAATCCGATATATGCTATATGCATGTATGTATAAAAATCGTTGCAGACATGTAATAATAACTGATATCACTTAGGATAATTCCCTGATATGATAATTTGTAGTAAAATTGTGTCGTAGCTAAAATTATTAATAATTAAGTGAAATATTTTCTAACGGTATTTTTTAGTTCATTAGTTCCAATGACGGCTTGTTTCAGAGAAATTCAGTATTATTTGAAAATTATTAGTTCTACAAATATAGAACCATACTTAGGGAAATCCAAATGAAATAATTCGCTAAGTTCTAGAATCTATAACTTGGAAATCAGTAAACATTACAAAACGACACACTATGTGGCATTTAACCTGAAAAGCTGGCCAAAAAGGCAAAAATGAATTTAAAGAAATTTAAGAAACTGAGTATGCAGTTCGATAGACAACAAAATTCTGCATTATATAGTGAATTTTCACGACTTTAAGTTGAGATTTGTAGATTTGAGGCGATGTCAAAGTCAGAAAAGTGAAGCAAATTAAATGCGTTTTTGGTGTTTTTTTTTGAAATTTTAATAGGTTTATATGATATTTTTTTGTGACTAAACGAATAGAGGTTTTATATTGATTTTTTTTATTTGAAAGGTATGAGCAACTGCTACTTTCAGTTTTTTTTTATATACATATCTCATATATTAATGTTAAAATTATTCGTTCAAAATTTAAAAATAATAAAAATTTCACATTTTTTTAACCAACCCAAAAAAAAGATAAGGATTTTAAAGGTGAAAGTAGCTTTTAGTAGTTTAATGTTATATACCACAAGAAAATATGAACCCTCTACATTCAGGAACAAAAAAAAGTTTGCGCAAATTTGCGCGATTATTTTTGGCGATTTTTTGAAAATTTTAATTTTTTTTTTTTAAATTAAAAAAATTAGACTCAGTGTAATAAAGCCATAAGCAATAAAGCCATATGGCCTTATTTATCAATAGAATGAGAAATAAAACTATATGGATTCAGTAGAAGCGATACCAATCGAGATGTCCTGAATAGGTTACTTTTAATCAGTGATGCTTTTATAAGCTGCAGTACACAAAAATCGCGAAGGAATAGAAAAGCATTTTCATCAGATACTATTAAATTATTCCTTCCTGACATTGATGATGAAAATGATAACGATTTTAACGTTTGTAGTTAGTTTCACTTTATAAGTATTTTTAAGTATATGTAAAATAAATATTATGAATAAATATTAATTATCATAGAAGTTTAAAAACTTAATTACATATGTATGTATATCGACTATTATAACAATATGAGATGTATGTTAGATTTTCTTAATGGACCGTATGTGGTACCTAGGGGCACTTATGATCCGATCATTATAAAATGTGATCATAAATGATTCACATTCATATTAAAGATGTTCATGTCGAATTTCATCGAGGTAATAAAATTTTTAAGCCAATTATAATTGCTAAACATATTTTCCTAAGGGGCCCTATTTTGGACCAAGGGGCAATTATGGACCGACCATAACAAAATTTGGTAAGATGATTTAGATTTACAAAATACACGTTCGTACCGATTTTCATTACGATACCGATGTTTTTAAGCCATTTGTAAGCGCAAACGTGAATTTCTAAAGGGGACTTTATATGGGGACTAGGGTCAAATGTGATCCGATTTTCACCAAACTTTACACCATGATTTTTTAGTACACAGAACTGATCCATGCTAAATTTTATCATGATTGTTCCATAATTACTATAATTATGTGTAAATAAGTGCAATTTCGAGGGGACTTTATATGGGGACTAGGGTCAAATGTGATCCGATTTTCACCAAACTTTACACCATGATTTTTTAGTACACAGAACTGATCCATGCTAAATTTTATCATGATTGTTCCATAATTACTAGAATTATGTGTAAATAAGTGCAATTTCGAGAGGAATTTATATGGAGGCTAGGCGAAATCACGGACCGATTTGAACCAAAATCAGTTGGGTTCATCCTTGGGCCTAATTATCACTAACACTATCAAAAAAATTCCAGCCATTAACTCATAAAACACTTCTATTAATTTTGGCCAGGTTTTCAGGCAAAATGCCACATAGTGCGACATATGTATGGCAATAACAAAATTACATAGATAAACGAAACATAGAAAACAACAAAAGAACAATAACAAATCAACGGTAAGATTCCAGAAGTTGTCGATAATAGTTTCAGTATAAATAAAGCGAAATTTAAAGATGTTAGTCTGTCAGTAGCGAAAAGAATAACCTGTATACACTTTGAAATTCTAAATAACTTTTGTAAAAGATAAACACTATTTAACCGAGTAAAGAGCACTTAATTGTTCTATTTAGTTTTAAATTTTAGACAATAATAGTAATAAAAAAGGCAATAAATAATGCCTGTAAATAATAAACCGAAAATTCTTTGTCTTTAATAATTAAGAGAACAATAAAAAATGAAAAAAAAGAGTTTAGCGAACTTTGCTGTTTTATGTTACATAGTTTGAATAGAAGATGGTACAAACTGTGCTACATTCACACGTTCCGTATAACCGTATACCAATATTAGTGTTAAGTAAGCCTTTTTAAGAATATACGTTGAGTGCTACCATTTTCTGTTAATTGTATTGTAGAAAATAGTAAGACAGCAGCAGGCAACAAAATCCGCAAACAATCCGCAGCAGTCAATGGCAGCAGTAAAAAGATAAAAATAATAACAACAACAACAATTGAATCGACAAGCCATAAGACAAAAAATAAATAAAAATTTTTAACAAGTCACTACATTCCATATAACACAACACAACACAAGCAACGATTGCGGCGTGCCGTGTTGAAATACAAGAATCATTTATTTTATACTCTACGACTTTAGATGGTTTTTTCTGTTTTTTTTTCTTCTTTTTCATTTTTGTATTATTCCAGCATCACTTCTTAAGGCAAGAGAAAGAATGTGAAGAGAAACTGGTTAAAAGCTTCTGTTGAAAATTGGAATTAATTAAACGCCTTTAAAACTCAATAATTTTTAACATTTTTAAGTGTTATTTCTTAAACGCATATTCTTTATAGTGTTTCAACATGCATATGCTGACGTTGCGTTTGTTGCTGTTACTGTTTGGATATTGTGTTGTTGTTGTTGAATATGAAATAAAGTAATATTTTTTATATTTTAGTTAATAATGGCATGGCGTTAGTATTTAATTAAAAAAAAAGTTCTGATATTGAAGTGAAGTAAAAATATTGTATTTATTAAAAACAAAAGACTTAAGATACAAGCGCTAAATATCTTAACAATAGGCGTTGCAGTTTTGAAACCACAAATGTCAAGACGTTATTCAGACGGAGTATTGAATTAAAATATTAACATTTTCAAATGCTGCAGCAGTTGAAGTGGGGCGCTTAGTAAGGAAATAAATTTGTGAATTTTTTAAAAAAAAATGAAAAAATAATGAAAAAATCAACAATCGTTATGAAAAAAAAACTTTCAAATGGTTCATTACGGGTTAATGGCTTTAATCTATTCCTAACGAATTAGCTGCTGTCAATTAAAATGTAAAGACAAGTAATAAATATTTAATTGCCCTTTGAAACTTACTAAATGATCATACAGAGAGTATTTTTTAAGAAGTTTACATCTTAGAGATGGCCACACTCTTCAGCAGATACATACATACATAATTGGTCATTACAACCCTTCAGTCATTCAACCCTTCAGCAGCGATACAGAAAATCATAATCAAGAAAGTTACAGATATTCACATACATACATACATAATTGGTCATTACAACCCTTTAGTCAGGATTACGACCTAGCTCCTCACACCACTTATAATGTGTGTGGTAATTTTATACATGAGTGGCGGGACCTACAGTTTAAAGTCAACTCCGCACGACAGAGTTTTTGGAGAAACTTTTCATGGCAATTTTAGAAGAAATATTTATCAATTTTCGTTTTGTTCGAGATGTTTGACCTGGGGCTTGAACCGTGGCCTTACGTCTAATAAGCCAACACAATACTACCTACTACACTAAGGAGACTTCAACACAGATATTTAAGAGCCAGTACTCTATCACTTGCCTTACCATCGCTGTTAAACTCAATAAACAATGGCTGATTCTTTTATGAAAACTTCCAAATTTCCATAAGACACATTAAAAGTAGCTGAATGAGTTTACTTTGAATTGAAAGACCTTATAACCTCAAATTCAAAGACAATTTTTGGCCTCCAACTGCAAAGGTGTAATGCCACACTTCACTTCTTATTACATCAATCAAATTAAAGTATCTTACTGCACTGCATTACTGCCATATTTAAATATTTTCATGTCCACTTACATTCAAACACAAGGAACTCTTTTCATTGAAAAATAAACCATACGGCGTTTCACAGCAACAACACCCAGTTAAGTTTTAAAATTCAAATTGAATTTTATTTCTTCTTACTTTTTCTAACTATTTCATATGAGTACGGTATTTAAATTTTATTTTCCACTGTTACCACATTCATGGCTTGCAATTCATGTCCATATAAGCTGGCATTTCAAACAACTTGTCTTATAGCAGACAGTAAATGAATTGACATACAGGGTTGGCAATTGCATATCGAATGTACGAGTATTCTCAAAAGGCCATTAAACTACAGAGAAAAAATGAAATGAAGTAAGAATCTCAACCAAAACTAAAGACAATAATAAATATTTTTATTGTTTTATAAATTTTATGAGGCTGGGTTTTTTCATTACTGTTCACCTTTAGATTTTCAAAAAAATGTATTTGTAACCGAATGCTACAGACTCACTGTAGTCGTATGGAACATTACATTCTAGTATTTATTTCTAGTGTAGCGTTTAAAGTGCTTGACGACTACAAATCCTATTTAAATTCAGAGGAATACAAAAATAGTATTCGCGAAGGCTTCCAAATTTTATAAATTGTGGCTTAAACGACGTTCCATCGTAAGATTCCCCCCTGACTACTCAAGAGGATAACATCAACAACAAATATAGAAACGTCGGGCAGCGTCGTCTCTCACAAATACTACTAATATAACGTTGTATTTAGATAACGAATAGATGGCAACCCTATCACACCAGAACTTGGTACAGCAGAAAGTCACCTGTTTAACCCTATCTTACTAGAACTTGGTACAGTAAAAAAATCTCCTGCTTAGCGATAAAGACTTGATTAATAAAACTAAGAAAACCGAGAATTAATAAGATAGGGAATATGCTTTGTGACAGGTTATGTTAGGTGGCATCACCGCACATAAAGACATGCAAGATACTTACTTTGGCCAATGCATATTAGGCTTAATGTTCTGTTTCATATGCCATTAGCTTAAAAAGACTAGGAAGAATGAGAATTTAGCGAGATTTACTACTATAACGGGCACTGTCCTCTATCCTAAATTCAGTTAAACAGTTGAAGTATGGATGTCAAGCATATTCATTGCCGTCACGCACTAATTTGAGTGAGAGCTAGACAGTGGTACATTATGTGACAAATGGACTGCTGCTCTTCCTTTTTCTCTTCCTTTGGGTGGAGCGATCATCACGCCCGCAAGTATGCCTCCTTATTAGAAATTGTTCCGGGTGAGAAAAATCAGTTGTTTAATTCTCCCTGCATTAAGATTTGACCAGCTCAGCATAGCATAGCAAATTTTCTATCCAGGAATGTTTAACCAAAGAGAGGTCTTCATTTCTGCCTAATCGTGAACAAAAAGAGCAATAGACGCTTGTCATATAGGGGTTTTCCATTATATAACTCTTTCTGGTCAGTATGTTGGCAATGCAGTTTCAGGGCAAGTCACTACGAAATAAATAGGCCAGGTTTCGTCCTCACCAAAGCTGCATTTAGAAAATAAACATCTTAAGAGTGATTAATAAACAAACCGTTTAGTGGACTCCATTCCATATACATTCCGTTCATAACGAACGTGCAAAAGAGATGTTTCCTATCCATACATTGCCATCTTGAAGTTCTAGACTTTGCTAAAGACAAATGTCTCATGTCACACAAATGAAATGGCAATCAGGACAGGAATAATGATCTCATTCATCGTGCTAAAGAGGTTCAACTGTAAATCTATACAAGAGGACTTTGAGATTTGAGCATAAATACTATATTAAGAGTAGTAACAACCACCTAATATCAGGAAATGTATCTCTAAAGCATTTCAAGTCATTTCGCTGTATACGACCTTTTTGCCCGATGGAAGGAATTGTAGGAATTATAAATTGTAGACCTTGTTGATCCATGATCACTTGTAATATATATTAAATTTCCCTTAAAGGAAATGAAACCGTGCCCGAAAGATCCTGTGCAACTGGAATTCATTAAAAAACCAAAATAACACCGAATAACAGTTTATGGGTTAAAAAATGTATTGTAAGACTTCTAAAACGAAAAATGTTTGTTAGCAAATGCAAATGCGAATGCAACGGAATGAATTTTTAAATAAAGAAAAAAAAATGAAGAAAAATAAACTTTATGAACATGTCTATACCTTTATGGAAAACCAGTTTCATAAGACATTGATTACATTCAGCAGAGCATTTCTTATTTTTTTTATTTTTTTTTTATTTTAAAAATTCTTCGGCTTAGAAAAGATTGCAAAAATTGCAACAGGAGAAAAATAAGGTTTTTGGAGAAGTCATGGTGAAATGTGTAAATATAATAAAAAAATACCACCAATTTACTAAATATTGTTCAAAGCAAGTCCTACAATCTATTTCAAAGCAATTAAATTAATTTTTGTTTTTGTAATTTATGTTCCACAAAATTGAAACGAAGATTTTTTTAAAACTTAACACACATGCCTTCAGCTAAAACAAATGGCTTTACGTTTAATTTATCATGAATCTACTTTTCAAGCATGTTTGGCTTTTTTTTTTGTTTTCTCAGCAGACATTACTGCACGCAGCATTTATTATCGCCGGCTTCAATCAAACATGCATTTCAATACGTAAGAATAATAAATAAAAACTGTAGGCTTTAGATAGACGTCAGGCCTGTAACATGGGTGCGGCAAAATTATAAACTTTTTACAAAAAATCTTTTCTTTCAAAGAAAATTAAAATCTTAAACAAGGCAAACGAAATTAGAAAAACGAAAGAAAAAAAACTAAAAGAGAGACGCACGTTCAAAGTTTACTTTCAGTAAAAATAGAAATTAAACGTTGTTATATGGCCGTTAATATTTTGAGGCAAATAAGTGGAAATCTAATGAATGAATCTAAAAACTCATCGATCAATTAGCGATAACGTAAGTATGTAAATAGGATTAAAAAAGTGGAAAATACAATATTGTAAGTATAGTGGTGAGATTAGAGGAGACATGTAGGAAATACTTCAACATCAAAGTTCCAATAAAAATGTTTTCACTATGTTGTCAGTAGAGCTAGTTAGCTGAACTTAAAGCGATTAAACTCAATGACTTTTAAAGCAATATATGCTTACACTGCATAACATTGCACTTTTCAATTATAAATGCAATATAGATCGATCAGTCTATTAAGAAATATTCTAGGCATGAACCGTTTCTTTGAACTAAACCAGGCAGAAAAATAGCAGAAAATCATTATACGGAAGACTCTAGAATCCCTGAGCACTGCGAAAACACACCGTTCACTTGTCTAAAGCATATCCTATCAAAGCTCCTTAATGTTAATGCTGTCACCGTAAATCCATTCCAGGTTCTTTTGATTATTCAATGTAGCAAATGATGACTTTATTAATTCATAGAATATGCTGTTAATTCAACTTAATTGAAGATAAGGCTAGAAAATACTGTCAGCACAGAAGTTCTATTGTGCAGTCTATTGAATTAACCACTCAACTTAATGGCTTGAAGGACTTTAATCGCTCTCTTATGTAGAGTCATAACAATAATATCACCAGAGTAGGTCAATCAGAAAGTAGGTGTTCTGAATCCTTTATGCCACTTTCACAAAATGGACAACCGTTTGTCTAAAGAATCCAATTTTGTCAAACACCGCTAATGGAGATTTCGCCAAATAGGTAGGTAGGTTGGAGTGGCAGCTTTGATACCAACAGCTTACTTGAGCACGCGTAGTGGCTCTTTGTAACGCCACAGATAAAGGCAGTCCTTGTACTGACTAAGTTTCACTAAACTAGGGAAGAAGTTGGTCAGCGCAAGGGCTGGACATTAAAAGCACGACTACCCAACGATGGTAAACCAGGCCGAAAGTTTGATAAACGAAGCTATATTCTTGACATCAATGGATGATAGCTCCGTCGAACTGACAAGGATTGGAGAGCCAAATAACCTATTACACAGCCCTGCATGGGTTTTGCAAATAAGATTGCTTCAGGTGTTTCCGAAGGCATTTTGTGCGCTGAACACGAATCTGGTTTCAAAAATTTTCCATCACGTCAGGTTTTCGAGAAAAAGAGGTTGAAACCCCTAAAAATAGCGTTTTTGGCCATTTTTGAAACATTGTAGAGCTCAACACTGACGTGCTAGAACCATCGCTATTGTTAGAAATTGACAATTGATCTTTGCTCTTTAAAATGAGCCTAAAGCCAAATTGTTTGCATGCACCCTTAAAGTAGGGGGTGGGTTCATGTCAAGGGGTGCAAAAGGAAAAGAAACACATTACAGAGGTCCTTAAAAATTAATCAGATTTACTTGAAAATTGTTACTCAGGGGTTTTTGGAGTCGTTGATTACAGATCTTCATTCAGATTTAAAAAATTCAAAATGACGGATCCAATATGGCGGTCAAGTAAATCTGATTAATTTTTATAAACCTCGACCGCCATATTGTATCCGCCATTTTGAATTTTTTAAATCTGAATGAAGATCTGTAATCAGCGACTCCAAAAACCCCTGAGTAACAATTTTCAAGTAAATCTGATTAATTTTTAAGGACCTCTGTAATATGTTTCTTTTTCTTTTGCACCCCTTGACATGAACCCACCCCCTACTTTAAGGGTGCATGCAAACAATTTGGCTTTAGGCTCATTTTAAAGAGCAAAGATCAATTGTCAATTTCTGACAATAGCGATGGTTCTAGCACGTCAGTGTTTAGCTCTACAATGTTTCAAAAATGGCCGAAAACGCTATTTTTAGGGGTTTCAACCCCATTTTTCTCGAAAACCTGACGTGATGGAAAGTTTATGAAATCAGATTCGTGTTCAGCGCGTAAAATGCCTTCGAAAACACATGAAGCCATCTTATTTGCACAAAAAAGTCCAAATTTGCAGGGCTGTGTTATCTGCACCTCGCAAGGGATGGGCATTGACAAGGAAAGTGCATAACAGTCTCCTCTTCCTCATCGGATCTGCACCCACGACAGAAGTCGTTAGATGGGAGCTGCATTCTTTCGGCAATCTTTCGGATTTAGAGGCAAATTGCCCTTTGTTTCGCCAGATAATACGTTATCAAAACGTCAGCCCAGGCCACCACAAAATAATAATGTTAAGAAGACTACATACGATTGTGGAGCGATCACGATCGATTAAAGAACTTTAACTTTTTGAATCACATACTCTACTACAGAGACAATCCTTTGCGCATATTTCAACGGCTTAACTTTTTACCTGAAAAATTATGAGATTGACATTCATTTGAAAGGAATTTTTAAATCTGGGCTCATTTGATTTTCACACATATTTTGGCATTTTCCTTGGATCCATTGGTATGCCGTATCTGAGAGTTACAAAGTTAAAACTACAAAGTTAAAAAAATTGGTTCTACAGTTGTCATGATCATTGATAGTTTCTAAAGAAAATTTTCCTGAGGATATCATGTCATTACTATGGACAATTGGACTGCATAGATAGTTTAGCAGGATACTCAAACGTCACATTTGATCTCTGAGTAGGAATACTCTAAATATTAGGGTGCTTGAAAGAGCTTCCTTCTCGAGCATAAACGAAAACTGATTTTAAGAGCTCAAGGTTAAATTCAGTCTACATTGTTTAAATTGCAAATAATTTCTGAATTACTTGTCGTAGGAAAGTCCTTTAGTGGAATTTGGAAAGCATTAGGCTTGTATTCATACGCATAACGCTGAGGTAAGCCAATTGTTGTCAAAAGGATACTTTTTAGATAACTCTAGTATAACCTGGTTTTTATTTTTGATTTGTTACAGAATGCTTGATCTGATCATAGATCACCTACACTGTGAATATACACACACTTGAAGCAGCTATGGACATTAGAATGTAGAAAATAAAGCAGAAATTGACAGAAATAGTCTAGGAAAACAATAATACAATAGGCTGAGTAGTTTTTATAATAACAAATACAATTATTGGCACATGAACAGCTTGTTATAAGGCCTTTCCTGAACTTTGTAATCTAAGGCTTGGGGAAATTTCTTTCAGGGCGAAGGGAAATGAAATTTAAAAGGGAGTGAAAAATAATACAAAGAATTCCTTGCAATATTTTAAAACCCCGGGAATTAAAAGTTATGCAACAAATTGAATTCAGAGTGCAACTCTAGAATGATACGTGTCCTTCAATCTCCAACTTGCGATATTTTCTTGTTTACAAAATTATGAATCTTTGTTTTAAACAAAATTTTGAATCTATCAAGCAATTTTAAAAATATGTATATGACTCAACATTTAAAATAAAAAACTTGATATTACAAAAAATAAAGTTTTTTTTTCAACAAAAATGGTTAAAATTGTTATTAACGATGCTTGAAATCTGTTTATAAAACATTTGTTATACAGAGATTTAAGATAAGTTGTAAAATAACCAGTTCTACACCAAAAAAAGCTATAAACTTTAGTAGACAATAAATTAATTTAAAGAAAAAAATAAAATAAAAAACAAAGAGTACTTACGGGAACATTTTGTCTTGCTATAAATTAATTACAAAATGGTATGATTTAAAGCTGATTGTTATGATCATATGTGGCGTTATTTAAAGTCTTGAAATCTTGTTTATTTTAGAAGTTTTAATAATCTTGATGTTCTATAAGGGAATATCAAACGATATAAATTACATTAATGTATGAAGGCATTATAAATATTTGTTTTATAATATAATAGTTACCTTTTTCAAGAGGCTTTAGAACACAGAACAGAAAATGTAAATGTAGATAAATTAAACATGTGGCTTAATTTCATATATAATCTCGTTAGTATCGTTATCATATTGTATATGTATGTATGTAGAATAAAAATAATGGAATAAATTTGCTTATAAATGAGATTTCTAGTTTACATGCGAACTTGGAATTTACCAGCTTTGGTAATGTATTTGACACCTTTAAATGGCTTATACTTTTCGCCATACATATCAAGGCGATTAACTTTAAGGCCAGAGACAGCCATTTGTGAAATAGTGAATTGCACATTAATAGTAGGATTGGAACCTAAACTAGGCGTACCAGGCGGTATGGATACCTAAAAATATGGAAGAAAATTAGCGATAAGACAACAACAAAAATAAAAAATTAACTTACTGTTCCTCTTATATTAGGCAAATTGGTAACATCTATACGACCCACATCCCAGGTTAAAGTTTTTGTTACCGAATCGAATGTATATTTCCCTTGATTTGGTGTTAATAGACAATTTAATACACACTTGGGCATGGCTATTTCAAGTTTAACTTTATCCACCGAACGACCCATTAAGGTACGCGTGCCCACGGTCAAATCTAAACGTCCTTGTTCTCCCGTCTTAATGGAGAAATTATGTCTGATATAAATCGGTATTGCCACCACAGATTGTGAACTAATGTGATACGACATTAAACGGAAATTACCATCGGGTGGTATGAAACTCAATAGACGTTCGGCTTCCCATCTTTTAAAGCGCACACAAGGATGGAATGATACGTCATCAAAAAGACGTGGATTCATAAAGGATAACGTTAAATCTGGCATGCCGGATAGCTTAATGCAGCAGTCAATCTGTTATAGAAAGGATTATGAATTATAAGACAAGTATCTCGCATAAGAAAAGCGAAGTGTCTTACGTAGCCTTGTATTTCAGCAAAAACTGTCGAGCCGGATTTATCAATAATAGCATCAACTTCTTCGATTACATCGAAATATGCTTCATTATTGGTATAACGAACTCCACTTCGACGCCAGGGTATAGCCGATAGTTGTCCTTGGGGTAGAGTGGTGCTAACACTGGAAGTTATTTGAAAGTGAATTTAGTTTGTAATAGAATTGAAAAGAAAATGAAAATAGAATAAAATGGAATTCAATACGTAACTGTAAAGAGTAAAATTTAAAACCTAATCTTAAATCGCTCTGAAGAATGCTATTCACACAATTGCCTGTAATATGTACCAAAAATTTCACAAAAACTATGTGAACTGGCAATTTCATTTGGCATTGATAGACCAGTATCGACTAAAAAACGATCAAATTCTTGAAAATTTATTTTTCGGGTCCCATAACTTTTCTCTATCACACTATGATATCTTCACTTTCCCTTTTGCAAAGTTAATGTCAATTGCTGTGAATCTGAAAATGTCTAGAGACAAATCTGACATCTTTTAATGGGGCCACATAGCTCGATAAGCTTCTAAAATTGCCAGGAGGGCAGTTTTAACACAGCTTATGAACCTAACATCTCTTGTGTGTGAAAAGAAGTCTGAAAGGTAATACTCGGCAAACAAAGAAGATAAAGAGCGAGAGGTTCTTTAGCTAAACAGTTTTTCAACAATTTAAACTTTTGCTTGGTAGTTGCACTGGGAAAAGGTTTGAGCCTTGCACTCAGTATCAATAACCGCCGTTGTAGACAAATTTTGCACGGATTCTGTGATGAAAAAAGGAGTCCTCAAATTACATTCATGAAATCTGAGCATTTAAGCATATGAGATGGAAATATCTTGGAGTTATCCTCGCTGGCACTGAGTAGCATCATGAGGTTCGTCAAAGTAACAGGGTTGGTGGACACAATACAAGAACCCGTTTATAGGGCATTATAAGGAACCGTTAGGAGAGCAGTACAGCAGATAGTTCACCGTACTGTAGCAGTTCTACTCAACAAAATAATAAAATTCAGATTTAGCTCTTTAACCAGGTAATACAGTAGTCTGATGATGAAATTGAAAGCTTTTCTAACAAATTTCTTGCAATCGTGGGGACTAACAATGCACGTAAAGAATGTAATATCAGATATCCTACAATTGGAGAATCTTGCAAAAACCTTGTCATGTTGCTGAATTTCTGAGAAGCTGTGGAAGTAAACTGCGATTACATGAGGGTCTCGTCTAATAAGCCAACACAATACCTATTAAGCTAAATCGACCACATAATCTGATTTGAATTTTAAAGTCTAATAAGTAGAACCTAAGGCCCAACCAACTACATTAAATGATTACTTTGCTTGGCGCAGCCAACTATCTCATATGAATACTGTGCTTATTTTCATTTACATACTTGCTCTTTCCAGTCACTGTATTTGCAATTGTTCTTAATATTGTTGGCGGCTTAATCAGCTCCTTCAATATATTACTTTCTGTTGCCAATGGGAAACCATTATCCAGCATTTCATCTAATAGTTCATAAACCAAAACATAGTTTTCCTTAATAATGGATTCCGAACAATCACCAAAATAATCCTCAAAAGTATCAATAACACGATGCAGAAATTCAATAACAAACAATGGCGGCACCTCTTGTTTACAGGCGGCCACCAAGGAGACACCTTTTCGTTGTACAGTGATTAAATAGTAGTGGGGTGTAGAAATAACCGGAGGTACGTCCTGTGTTGGAAAATGTAACGAAAATAAAATAAATAAGAAAGATATTAATGGAAATAATAACTCACATATGGTGAATTTCTTTGGGCATCTAAGAAATAATCACACACAGAACGCGATACCACTGAGCGCCAATGTTTTTCCAGAAATACATCCCTGTAGAGAAATACAGATTATCAGAGATTTTTTTATTAATTTTTGTAACGCACTGAACTCACCCACTATTGTTTACAATAAATAAACTGTGAATCATTATTGTTTATGCGTTACTTTGTTAGAATATTTTCCAATTTGTAAATTTTCTTTATTAAAGAAAAACAAATAAAAAATGCCAACAAATTTCATTCGACTTTTCCTTACACTAACACTACTACAAACACAGCAGCTGTTCAGTTGCAGTATTGCAAATAACTGGAGTAAAGTTGAAGAATATACTGTGCAAGAGTGGCATCTCTTCAACAGTGTAAAGTTACCACCTTCCTAAGGTTTATTAGGGGATTGTACTGGCTGAAGGGTGCAAACTTATTTTCCCATAGCCAGTTTGCCCGCTTCGTCTTTTAGTTTTATCTTTAAGTCCTTATTCTTTTTATCCCCAATTCTTTCTTTTTCCTTACTTTTTCTTCGCCCTAGGAACTTCGAATCTAATAGTTCTTGCCATTATGGCGGTGCACGTAATCAAATTTAAGTTAATCCGCTTGAACATGTTCTAATTGGTATACTCTTTACAAACAATTAACTGATAAGAAAAACGTATTGTAGAGTGCATATAAGTTTTTTTATTTGTCAGTAAATTATTATTAAATTGTAGTCAGTCTTTATTTTCCTTCAAATTTTAGTTAATTTCAGTAGTTTTTAATATTTTAGCGATCTGGCATCTCCAATTTATCATCATTCCAGCTGATTTAGATCTGTCAAATGCAGTTTTTTTTAGTTGCTACGAAAAAAGTCCAAAACAAAAGTAAAGTCACACCAAAAAAAAAAAAAAAAGTTTACCCCTTTATATTTAATAAAACAATTGAAATTAATTCATAAATTATTTATTTCCTCAAACAAATAATTAAAAATCAGTGAGTGATAACGACATCATGGGAAATAAGCAAATCAAACAACATCTGGAAACAGCACAAAAAACTGGAATCCTTAAAATATCATTGCAAAGACTACAGGAGCTGCCACCACAACTAAAGAATTATCCAAATGTCCTAAAGACCTTAGATTTATCGCAAAATGGTTTTGAACGCATACCCGAAGAGATTGGTCGATTTACACTCATCAAACACTTTAATATGAGTGGGAACCGTATTACAGAAGTGCCCGAAGCTTTGGGTGAACTGATCAAATTGGAAGTGTTAATATTGAATGACAATATGATAACACGTATACCTCGTTCCTTGGCAAACTGTAGCAATTTGAAGACGGTAAATTTGAGTCACAATCAAATTACCGAATTTCCGATAATGCTGTGTGGTCTTAAACATTTGGATGTCTTGGATTTGTCGCGCAATAAAATTACCGCCATACCCAATGAGGTGGGCACATTGTATGTGACCGAATTGAACCTGAATCAAAATCAAATATCCTCTTTATCTGAAGAAATAGCCGTCTGTCCCAAATTAAAGACGTTGCGTTTAGAAGAGAATTGTTTGCAGGCCAATGCCTTTACACCACGCATACTAAAGGAATCAAAAATATCAAATCTATGTGTTGATGGCAATCTTTTTCAATCGAAGCAATTGACCGATTTGGATGGCTATGACTCCTACATGGAACGTTATACTGCAGTTAAAAAGAAAATGTTTTAATTTTTGTCTTTTCGAAGCTAGCCGTCTGTCTAGTATGGGTGGTTTTATAGGCCAAATGTTTATTTTATAATTATTGTACAAGAGGATGGATGGATATAAATAATATAATATTTAATTAACATAAAATAATTGTAACTATTTCTTAGACCACCAAATGGAAAACGGATAAAGACTTTGTGCAACATTCTATGCTAATAGCTTACTAGTTATTTATTTATTAAAATATATTGAAATTAATATTTGTTTGAATATAATGTGAGTAATCGAGTGTGACTTTTTAATTTTCCTTTTTATATTCTTTTAATTTTTATAACTCTAGTATGTTTCTTAAATAAAGTGATAAAAAACAGAGTTGTCAACTCAAGGTTATATTCTCTCAAAATGGGAACTTATATTTTGAAATGGGGATATGAAATTATTATTGAGATCTCTTGTTAATAATTAAATAAATCATTAATAGATATTTGCTGGATGTTTGGGTGGCAGCGTTTGGTCTTACTACGAAACTATGAATTTAAATTTGCATATTTTGTCCTGGATTATTATAGGATAATTAATGATAATTGCCTTTCTGGCAACACTGGTAGTTGGAAAAAAATGAACATTTATAAATAATTCGCACATTCTTTTTTCATTTCTGATTCGTATAAATATAAGTATGAAATGTGGTGAAACGAGAAAAACATGTATTTTGCATATAGTAGTTGGGTTGTATCACCCTGTGTGTTGAAACCGACTGTTGAATAATATAATATTTAAAGCATATTTTATGGGGTGTTATTAAATACAATAATTATTTGCCTTAAAATAGAAAATAAGAATAATCGGATTGTTGTTTACAAAAATAACGAATGCTACTTACATACGTACATAAAGTGTCCAAGCTAATTGTCCTTGTCCCCCAATCTTGTTACCTCATCGAACTTACTGATTAGATAGATAGATAAAGGCGGAAGGACCAGAAAAGCTGAGTTGATCTCGATGCTGTGTGCACAGAGGCCGTTTGGCTCTCTTTCGACTATGAAATAAAACCAATTGCTGATGTGACGGAAAAAATCCAGCTAGAAATTGGCTTTCTTACGGGGTATTGATAATATTGACATAAATCTGGGTTCGATGTTCCAGCAGGACCATTGCAGGGTATACTTGTGATAACGGAAAGTTGAAGACTATAGACCACTTCGTCTCTAATTGTCCAGCTCTTGGAAAGAAAAGGTTGAATACCCTAGATTTTAGGAACTTTTCATGAGCTTGAACGATGTTCAGGGTCTTTTCAGGATGATGCAATGATGCAAGTTTATACTCGTGTTCATTCTCTTTATCTCTGTTACCCCCGAGTGCAATTGTTCTCTCAGTAATAGCGGTACACGTCCTCTGATCTAACCTAACCTAACCTACGTATGTAATTGCTTGTCCGAATCAAAGAGAATGTGTTAACTATTACTTGAGTACTGTCTAATATTGCGTGACCTCTTGTCTATTCCTTTGATGTAAAACCAAATTCACCATCGATATAGATTTGCATTCGATGTATGCCGCTGTCAAATGTACCCAATATAAGGAAATCATTGTGGACCTAGACGGAAAACCGTTTTTCTAATATACGCTACTGAAAATAGTATCGTATACTTAATGGGTTCCTCCCAACTACACCACAATACAACAACGTAATAAGTTTTCACAGAGTGTGTTGTTCCTATTCAACAAGGGATGGTGACTCTGTTAGCCTTATGCCTACAACAGTAGATCAAATAACTGCTCACACTTGATTAATGAATAGGCCCCTGTGCCATAAAGAATTTTTAAAAAGAGATGATAGGCGTACATCGCTGTATTTAAAGCTGTAGTTATTATAGCTTATATTTATTTGATCTCACAACAATTTCCTGAATAGATTCAGGCCCTATCGACTGATTGTACTCCCTTATGTCCTTTACTTTTTAGTGAAGAGACAAAGCTTGAATTTCATTATATTTATAGTAAGGTTGCTTTGCTTACAAGCGGAGGCTAGATTAGTTTAGATTAGTTGGCGGGGTCTCCTTGAAGGAGACGGTGTCATTGTGACACAACAATTTATATCCAATACGGAGATTAAGCATTCTCTATAGAAACCATGCAGACTCTAGAATGAATCTTGCTATTGCCGCAATCTCTATTTTGGAGATGTCAGGCAAAGATAAAAAATGAGAACTCAAAAGTATTCAACATTTTGTGGCAAGAACTGCGCACCGGCAAATGAGGTGAAAAATAGTTCCTTCCTACTCTTCAGATCTACAGCTTTAGAAGTGGTCATTTGAGGTAACGTCAAGTCCATCAGGATGCTTTTCAATAGGACAATGGTCTGTGTGATGGAGAGAGTTTATCAATATTTTGCGAATTTCAATCAGAGAATATCTAGCTTAATTGAGGCAATTAAAACACCTATGCCTTGTAATATATCACAGATCATGAGTTCTGTCTATTTCATTAGCAATGCAATGCAATTTCCGGCAGTATTTTTATATCTAGAAAGTGATGAAAGAGTTATCAGTGCCTTATTGGCTATATACTCCAAATCTAATTACCTTGGAAAAGCCTATATTCTTACCCTTACATGCATAATTGGTCAATACAACCCTTTAGTAAGGATTATAACCAAGCTTCTACAAATCCATGTGTAACTTTAAGCCTTTCATGACAACAGAATAGAATTATATGAGTACATACATACATAATTGGCCAATACAACCCTTTAGCCAGTATTACAACCTAACTTCTCACATCACTTATGTTGTGTGAGTTAATTTTATCCATGAGTGGCGGTACCGACAATTTAAAATCGTTTCCAAATGACGGATTTTTAAGAAATTTTACCAGTGAATGAGCAGAAATTTTTCTGAAAAGCCCCAGGCCTTCATGGACGAGGTTAAAACTGACTGTCTGAATAAGTTAAGAGATTTTCAGGGAAAATTCCAACACCCAACAAGCATTACGTGGAGTCTAGGTTAGGTTAGGTTAGATGACGTGTACTTGTCAATTAAGACAAGTACAGTACCCGGAGATAGAATTGACCAATTGTACAACGTCTTAGTTTCTCACACCACTTATGTTGTGTGTGTTAATTTTATACATGAGTGGTGGGACCTACAGTTTAAAGTCGACTCCGAACGACAGATTTTTGAGAAACTTTTTCATGGCAATATTATTTACTCTCAGAGTTTTTGCCAGAAATCTGCTGTGAGGAAGTCGCCGAAGAAATACTTTTTGTATTTTGTTTTGATGTCTGGCCTGGGGTTCGAACCCTGGCTTTACGTCTAATAAGCCAACACACTACCTACTAGACTACGGCGACTTCCACGTGGAGTCTAGCAATTGCAATAATTTTTTTCTTCAGTTCAAAGTCTACCCACTGAATAAAAGATAGAATTTCGAAGTATTGGAGAGAATTTTTTTAAAATGTCTTTCAAACTACAATTTTTTGAAATTAATACCACCGATTTTCTGAATTCCATGTTTAAATAATTCCTGACCCCTCTGCTCCCATATAAATTTATTTTTTATGGACAAAGGAAAACAGAAAATAAAAAATCAGTTCTAGACGCATGTCTTTAAAACGATGAGTATCCATAACTTATTTTAGAGCCTCATATATCAATTCATTTTATTTTTATTCCTTAAATTCTATTCTATTTTTTTTAAAATTTTTTTGCTTTAAATTAAATTGAGCACGAAATGTAGTTGTCGGTCGTTTTTTGTCTTTAAAAAACACTTGTTGAGCGGAAATCATTTAAAGTTGAGCACAGTGAAAGCAATTTTATTACGTTTTCCTTTTTATTTCTAGGTACATACATACGTTGGTACATACATAATTGGTATTCCTGTTCCTTTTGGTTTCATTACGAATGTTTGAAGAGCATGAATGGACGTAACGTCGCGTATTGTTTTCACTTTCAATCAAATGGAAAGAAAAAGTAGAAATTGATAGACAAACAAACAGGATCTTTTAAAAATTCAATTGCAAAACAATTGTGAAAAAGGAAGTTGTCGTCATTTTTCGTCCTTTTTCACTTACGCGTGCCATTTTTAAACAAAAAAAAAAATACAAAATCCGTGAATCCGTTGTTTGTTTTAAATGCGGCTTTCTGTCATTTACTTTAAAATAACAATGAAATGAAATTAAAGATTTTCGTAAAGAATATTTAAAACACTTGTATTTCGCTAAAGCATAACGAAATAATTGTCTATTCATACATAAATACACGCATTTGTATGTATAGGCGTCATGTATAGCAAATGCTGAGGGGAAATAATAGTCTGTTCCTATCAGTCTAAAGTGTGGAATTTAACAAATCGTTCTCGTTAATGTTAATGCATCAGGCACTTGAATTTATTCTGTATTATTTTCAATTTGCTATTGCGTATGGAGTTAGTTCCACAATTGCTTTTTATTTTAAAATTTTATACAAATTTTCCATTTACTGTCCATGTATTTTTGAGCAGCTACAGTCAAAATTAAAAGTCAACATACACTCGCTGCTTTTTACCAAATTAAAAAATATGTTGTAGCTTTGTTTAAGGCATTAATAATCAAGAATGTTTGAAGATGAAAACAAAATGAAAAATATAACATAGAAATTATTGGAAAGAAATATAAAAATTAACAGGAAATAAGTCTACATACCATTGTGTACATAAACTTTTTCATTGACTGTATGTACATATGTGCTCTATACTTGCCGTTTAAAACATTGACCTGTGCTTATGTGTTGTACTCGTAAAGAATTAATTATTCATTAAATAATGATTTTATATTTACATTTACATACATACATAAGCTCATATTAATAAGTATTGTTGGACAGACATTTGATCATATCATGAATAGAATTTAAAAACTAACCTACATTTTATGTTTCACAATTGAGTTGGTTACTATGGAACATTTGCAAAGGTCAAGGAATTTTAATTTTATAAATTTCTTTAAATATATCTCCTATTTACACACACACACAGACATTTCTACGACATGCTTCCTTGAAGACTTAATTTATGATTGATTTTACTTTCTACCGAATCTGCATAGTCCCCATTTATGTAAAATATTGCATTGGTTTTAGGTTGTGAGAGGAAGGGAGGAGTATTCTTGAACATGTACACGTTGTTAACTTAGTTACTTATTGAAACCAAAATTTGCCTTTCAAATCGTTGTATGATTCACTTGCTCAAGTAACACAAGTCATGTGTTAGTCATGAGAGCACATATAATCGTAGAATCGATAAAATAATAAAGTGGTGTAATTAATTAATTTTTATGGTAAAGCTTTGTAAAACTTTTAAATATTAATCGAATTACCATACCCTGCTAGAATGTTACAAGTGATGTGGTAAAAGAAGATCAGCTACAGTTTCCATTATTTCAAAAAAATATGTTAGGTTAGGTAAGAGTGACAACCGACTGTATTTGATACACGTAGATCTCCTATTTGTAATGATCTGCATGGTAGCAACAACCTGTGCTCCTTAGAACAGATTAGGCTAGAAAGGGTAGGGCGCCGCTAAATTAGCAGTGAAAAGAAAAGAGCAACAAATAAAGTAGAATGGAGAGAGACCGAAAGAAAAGAAAAGAAAAGAAAAGAGAAGAAAGAAAAAATTAAAGAATTTAACAAAGAAGAGAGATCCATTATATACAATACTAGCTGTATCCTGCGCGTGTTGCTGCGCAACCAACTAAAATAAAATTGGAAAGAAAGACATTACACAAATGTCCAATTAATTTTAAATAATTTTATTGATTTTGTTTCCCGTTGTCCTGATGATCCAGATGAACGGGCCTGAGTAGTACGCATTCGATCAGTTTCTAATCTCACTTCTCGTTGTTCAAGTGGTTCAAGCGAACGGGTCTCAGCGGCATATACTCGAAGATTTTCCAGTCTCAATGCTCGTCAGATTCTGAGGCTCGTAATGCTTTTTTCTTCCGTGCTTGAGGTGTAGGTCGATCAATTGCTTGTCAATCATTTTGAATAATTTTCATTGACGCCATCCAATGGAAATTAATCGCACCAACCTCCGTTGACTCATGCGCAACAACTTTGTTAAAGAATGCACAGTTTACGATTTAATTCATTTTAAGTAACTTTCAGTGGCACCACCTATCGGATATTGGTCATGCCAACTTAGAAACCTTCGTCGGCTCATGCGCAACGACTTTGCTAAAGATCGTATCATTATCAAATGCACAGTTTACGATTTAATTCATTTCAAGTAATTTTCAGTGGCGTCACCTGTCGGAAATTGGTCATGCCAACTTAGAAACCTTCGTCGGCTCATGCGCAACGACTTTGCTAAAGATCATAACATGATCAAATGAACAGTTTACGATTTTAATGATTTTAAGTAATTTTGAGTGGCGCCACCTGTCGAAAATTGGTACTTACAATAAAAGGTACTTACAAATAAACATTCATTTTTATATATACAGACTATGGGTGGTGACACGCCCACTATAGCCATTCTGCCCATTTTGTTCATATATACGTCAAAGTCGTTCATGCAATATTTGAGGACTCTAGATGTTGCAGTTTATGAGATATGCTACATTAAATACTTATTGGGTATGTGGGCGTGACACCTCGCCTACTTGAAATTTCAACATAAAAAGTAGCCTATAACTCCTTCCAGACATACAGGAAGATACTGTGAAAATTTCAAGAAACTCGGTTCAGCCGTAAAGTCGTCTATAAACTTCAAACATACAAACGTACAAACAAACACACATTCATTTTTATATATATAGATAACCAACATTCAGGGAATTCTTCTCTATATGTAGGACGTTATGCTGGTACTAGAAAAATAGGCTATTGAAGGGAGGAAAGAGTAGGAAAAACTTCTGTATGAAGAGAACTTGACATGGGTATACCTAAATAATTGACCATTATAACCCTTAAGTTAGGATTACGGCCTAGCTTCTCACACCACTCATGTCGTGTGTGTTAATTTTATCCATAGGTGGCAGGGCGTACAGTTTAAAGTTGACTCCAAACGACAGATTTTTGAGAAACTATTCATGGCAAATTTTTATTTTCTCACAGAGATTTTTTGCCAGAAATCTGCTGAGAGGAAATCGGCGAAGAAATATTATTTTTTTTAATATTTTCGTTTTGATATCTAACCTGGGGTTTGAACAGTGGCCTTGTGTCTAATAAGCCAACACACTACCTACTAGACTACGGCGACTTCCTCTCAGCATTGACATGGGGATAGTGTGGTTAAAAAACGAATTTCCGCAGTTAGTGCCAATCCTAGGTTTTCCTGGAATTTATATGCAAATGAATGAGTTCGAAGTGAAAGTCCACATAAAAAATAATTATTTTAATCAAGTCTCGTATATTATCAATAATGTTTCAATATTCGTTAACGATTTCCAAAGGAGATTTAAGAATTACAACAAACTATTCAGAATTTCTTTTTGGCCATTGAAAAACTGATAGATCGTGCACAAGAGTGGTGCTTTTTGCCATTTGGCTGATATCTATTAAGATTAATCGATTATTTGAAGAGAATAAATCGTTGAATTCATAGTTCTATAGCATACATACATACGTATATACATATCTATTTATATATTGTATAAATATGCATGTATGTAGATAAATGAATGAATAATTCTGAAATCAAATTTCGTTTTTTTCCCCTAAATTAAAGAGACACTAATTCAAAGTCTGTATGTTTGTTGTTGTTGTTTTAATTTTCTTAAGCTAAAGAAGCAAAATAATTGAAATAAATTAATTTGAGTTCATGCGAAAATATCATGTTTCAATGTAATTTTAATACAACATACATAATTAATTGGAAAAGAATTATTTTTCTTTGGATATTGAAACCATTACCATCGCATAAAAACATTGTCGCCTTGAATTTCAAGCACAGTTCTATCGAAAACCTCATATGAGGTGTTACTTATTTAAAGTACGATAAGAGTTTTAATTTTCTTTTTAATTCGATACTCTATTTAGTTAATACAAACAAAAAAAGGCTTTAATATGTCGGTCGATACGGTGGTACCAGAAACGGTTATTGAAGTTGCTAAATCCACATCATTTTTAAATCCTATCTGGACGATTCTACTGGGTGTGGCTGCCATAGTGATTTTATTTGAAATTTGGGTAAAAAATACCCGCGAATATAAAATAACACAAAATATACCATGTCCACCAAGGATACCGGTGTTGGGTAATGCCCATTTAGTGGCAAGATTAACTAATGCTGGTGAGTTGTTTAGTTATAAGTAATGTAATGAACATGTGATTCAAGGTACTTTTTTTCATATTCAGTACTTTTACAAATTTATCAAATTTTATATCAAAATATTCCTGTTAAAATTAAAAAAAATTAAAATTTTGTAATTTTTAAAAACGTACTTTTTGCACATTTGGTACTCTGGTACTTTATCATCATATTATCATGGTACTTTCTTCATAAATATTTCTAAAAAAGTTAAACAAAAGCAAATGCTTATTAATTTTTTGTCGGTATACCTCTAAAACTAGAAATTATTATTCAACAAACCAAAAAAGTACCAGATTTTTTAAATAATGATATTGTCCTTTATTGTCTTTGTTTTTGTTTCTTTATATCCTGAATATCAGAAATATTTTTTAAGTACTTATGTCTTGAAGGTGTTAGCTTGTAACATAAAAAAAATTATCCAGTTTAGAAGTAAAGGATCAGATATTCATTTTATAAACCCAGAAAATAAATATATTTTTCTCAAATTAAAAAAAGTACTATTTTTTAAAAAAGTACTATACAGAGTACATTTTATAAGCACAGAAAAGAAATATATTTTTCTCATATTAAAAATAGTACTATTTTTTAATATGAGAAAAATAGTACTTTTTTAAAAAAAGGTACTTTTTTTAATAAGAGAAAAATATTTTTATTTTCTGGGCTTATAAAATGAATATTTGATCTTTTACTTCCTTCCACTTTGGACTATATACTATATAACTATATACTTTTGGACTATAATTTTTTTATGTTACAAGTGATACTAACAGCTTCTACACAAAATTACTGAAAATTTTCCATGAGTAACTTTGATTGTAAGTAAGTACTTTGATAGCTTACTAAACGAGGACTCCAGTATCTTAAGAAATATTTGTTTCGTCAAACCCATCTCAGTAGTCTTTTGATAAAAACTCTACGGGTAATAAATTAAAAAGTTTTTCAATTTTGTCCTTCGGATTGGACGTTAAATTGTTCGTCCCGTCACTTATACATTAAGTTAAGGCACACAACTCGTTTGGTGTTAGAAACAAAATCGTAATCCAGACTAAAATGTCAGTAAGGTATACGTATTTAACTTTAGAACTTAGAAAAATTCTCTACCTGTGAAGGCATAACTTGGAATAGAGTTTCAGCGTAATAATTGCCACGATTATTACTAGTCTTCGTAGCCTTCATGGTTTACTAAGATCTTCCCAATAGAGTCAGCATTTACCTATGAGAGTTGCAAATTTTATTATCTACACATGGAATATAACAGATCGCTATATTTTTTACAGAGCTCGTTGTTTTTGGACGTCAGTTTAAAACCATAGGACCTGCTATAATAGATCTAGCACCTGTAACTTGATTAGTGAAACTTAAATAAATGCATACAAAAAAATAAAATGCTTTAAACAGCATCGTAAAGCTGAACTATTCGAGTTAATTTTCTATTAAGCCTGGCGAAAAATCGAAAGTATGTTATGTTCTATATTCACACATACAGTTAAGGGAAAAAGTCTACATACATCTAAATTTTTTGGTGGGGTTTTTGTTTCTCTGCAGATTAAATTTCTTTTTAACTTACTGATACGTTTAAAACGGTCGTGAAAGATTTAAAATGTTCCTTGAATACATAAGGTCAAAGTAAGAGGGCGTACGTAGAATTTATATCTTCACTAATTTTTATTATATCGGGGCTTTTATTAAAGGCCTCATATTCTTGAATTAAAATCGGATTGTGTGTGAGATATCATAAAATATTTTTATTAGCTTGAAAATCTATTAGGCGATGCCATTATGTGTAGAATATAAGATCGTTCAAATGTCGGCAGTGGCTTCTTTGGATGGAAAGCACTTTCCATAATTCTAGCGCATAAGTAATTCTGAATTTGAGTGATGTACGCTGGGGACTTAAATACCCCATGAGAAAAAATCTAACAGGGTCAAATCACACGATCTCAGTGGCCAGTTCACATCACCTCAACGTGAGCTGACCATGTACAACAATCGCTTGTGCAGAATATATGAGCTGTGTGGCACGTAGCGCTGTTCTGTTGAAGACAAATGTCGTTGTTTAAATCATTCAATTCAGGCCAAAAGAAGTTGGAAATCATCGACCTATTGTGCTTGCCGTTGACAGAAAGAAATATGTACCGTAGACTCGTTAGGCCAAATTTCACACATAAATAGTGACTTTTTCAAGATGCTTTTGGATCTCTTGTTCACATATCCATATATCCAGTAATGGTGCTCATAGTTGAAAAGAAAATTACGGCTGACTGCCAATTGTTCCAGAATCCATTCAAGGAAACCAAACCGTTGTTTACGATAGATTTAGCAAAACAGAACTCCCAACTACTTTGGCAGATGTCGCATCAACAAGATAGCACTTGTCAAAGTTCGGAAGTCTCTGTTGGAAAAGCCTGTATATATGACGAACTTAAGATCGTTATTACTAAAGTTCCAATTATAGTTGAAAAACAGTGCCGAATTATTGAAAGCGCAATAGATTTTGAGCGTTGTTTGTGTCAGTTTGTAGGTCAAAGTCTTTTATGGTAGAAGTAGAATGTTTGGCAAAAGTATTCGGACTTCATTTCATTTTGCCAGTTAAATTGGTCATTACAACCCTTTAGTCAGGATTACGACCTAGTTTCTCACACCGCTTATGTTGTGTGCGTTAATTTTTATACATGACTGGTGGGACCTACAATTTAAAGTGGAGTCCGAACGACATATTTTTAAGAACCTTTTCATGGCAATTTTATTTCACTCTCAGAGGTTTTGCCAGAAATCTGCTTAGCGGAAGTTGCCGAAGAAATATTTTTTAATATTTTGTTCAGCTGGAGCTGCCTGACCAGGGGTTTGAACCGAGGCCACACGTATAATAAGCCAACACATACCTTCAAACAAATTTAGTATAAGATATGAATATTTTAAATAAAATGAAGCGGCATTAAAATTATATTAAATGTTTGCAATTTAAAAAAATTTAATGAATATAGCGAAGCACAACGGGTTTTGACTATTATTATGACTATCTGTCAAAATTAATGATTGAAATTAACGATTCTAATTAGTTAAAAGAAGAAAACAATTTATATTGAGAAGGTTGAATATATTTTTGAAGCAGTAGCCATTGTAAAACGTGATTAAATTAGTCAAACTGAACAAATTGTGATTTCTTCTTGGTAAAGAACTTCGGCTTCAATCCTGACAAAAATATAAAATTTTACAAAAAGCAAAATTTTATGTCATTAGCAAAGGTACAGAAAAAAATACTTCGAATGCTTAATTACGAATTAAATATCGAATCTTTTGTAAACGTATTGCTAGAAACAAAATTAATTAAATTCGCGATTTCGATGCATTTTTTTTCTCAAAAAAAAAAGAGAGTATTTTAATTACATTTTTTTTAAAAAAATTATATACTTTGTTGCATACTTTGCTTATATTTAATTTCAATTCAACGAATAATTAATTGAAAATAATTATTTGGATATTGATACCTTATATACGATCAAATAAATAAATTGCTCCTTGGAATTGCAATGACAGTTTTGTCGAAACCCTCAATTGAGGCGTTGCACTCATAGGCGAAGTTTTTTCATTCTTCAGTTATTTTGCAATTTAATTAACAAGAAACGCAACAATATGTCGGTCGATACGGTACAAAAAACAGTTGTGGAAGTAGCTAAATCTACGCCATTTTTAAGTCTTATGTGGACTCTGGTACTGGGTGTGGCAACTATTATAGTTCTAGCCGAGATTTGGATAAGAAATACACGACAATATAAAATATCACATAATATACCCTGTCCGCCAAGGGTACCGGTATTGGGTCACGGTCATTTAGCACTTGGATTATCTAATGCTGGTGAGTTGGTGAAAAACTTATATCATAATGGGAGTTATATGGCCTTCTTTGAATGGACTCTCGCCTCTTTACCTATCTACCTATTCAAATTAACATAAAATTTAGTAGGGATTTGAAAAACTTTAAAAGAAAAGCCTTTTTCGGATAAGGCCATCAGTGTAGAACTTCTGGATTATTTTTGAGCCTTAAGCAAGGCTTTTCGCAATTTAAATTGAAACTATTAAGAGCGTTGAGAAGTGGCCGTAGTCTAGTGGGTAGTGTGTTGGCTTATTATATGTGAAGCCACAGTTCAAACGCTAGGTCAGACATCTCCGGAAAAACAAAATATGAAAAAATATTCCAAATTTCTGACAAAACCTCGAGAGTAAATAAAATTGTCATGAAAAGTTTTTCAAAAATCTGCCGTTTGGACTCGACTTGTAGATCCCTTCACACATGTATAAAATTAATGCGTAATCCTGATTGCAGAGCTGTAATGACCAATTGTGTATGTATATAAGAGCGTTGTGCAGAAATCGAAATAAATGATAGTCTGTAGCTGCGGTATGGTGTATCGGGCGATATGGTGAATGTATCAAAATTTCTCAACCAATCTCTAACAGTTTGCCTTAGGTTATCAAAAATGTGTGCCTTTTTGGCATTATTGGTTGGAGCATCATTGCTTTTTCTGTTGATCAATTCAGACTGTTTTAATTATTTGACAGCAGAGATGATCGTTTGACGCAGTTTGACCATGTACATAAATCATGTGCTTTGGATTCTACAGGGATTATTGAACGCAGTGAATTTACTCAATTCGGTTGTGTTTGATGGAATTGTTTCCATTCCATCGACAGTCTACACCTTTATGACTAAGAAGAATGTTCAGTTGACGTTGCCGGGTGCGAGACGGCCTCTTCTAAACATTTTTAAATAAAAACTTTAAACTTTTTTGACCAATAAAAATATACCTTTTAGACCAATTTTGAAATCTTTATCGGCATCTAACCACCGTTTTACATTTCTTTCAACCTCTCTTTTATACAGAAATTATGGCACGTGCCAGAACTTATTTAGATACCTACGGCGATACTATACGCGCTTGGCTCGGCTCAATTATGGTTGTGTTCCTTGCAAATCCTTCCGATATTGAGATCATTTTAAGCGGTAACCATCATTTGGAAAAATCTGAAGAGTATCGCTACTTCAAACCCTGGTTCGGTAATGGTTTGCTCATCTCTAATGGCCATCATTGGCGTCATCATCGTAAAATGATTGCCCCAACATTCCATCAATCGATTTTAAAGAGTTTCATTCCCATTTTCGTTCAACACTCCAACAATGTGGTGAAGCGCATGTCCAAGGAAGTAGGTAAAGAGTTTGATGTCCATGATTACATGTCACAAACCACTGTGGAAATTTTATTATCCACTGCTATGGGTGTTAAGAATATACCCGATAATAATAAGAGTTTGGAATATGCCAAGGCTGTCGTGGATATGTGCGATATTATCCACAAGAGACAAATGAAATTCTTCTATCGTCTCGATTCAACTTACAATCTAACGCCCATGCGTAAGAAGGGCGATAAGATGATGAATATCATTTTGGGTATGACCCGTAAGGTGGTGAATGATCGTATGAAAGATTTCAATGCTGAGGCCAGTGCCATTATTGAGACTGAAGATGAAATGGAAAAACAAAAGCAACAGGCTAAGAAGGTTGGTCTACGTGATGATTTAGACGAAATCGATGAAAATGATGTGGGTATGTATTGGTATTATGAGTGACATTTTTATAGGAATTTTTGACTGATTTTTGTATGATGTTTTAAGGTTCTAAACGCCGTTTGGCTTTATTGGATGCTATGATGGAAATGTCCAAAAATCCTGATATTGAATGGACCGATAAGGATGTTATGGATGAAGTCAATACCATTATGTTTGAGGTGAGTTGTCTTTGATAAACCATTCACTGCATATCTGTTCTCTAGAGGTGACTGAATAAAGTCGCCGTAGTCTAGTAGGTAGTGTGTTGGCTTATTAGACGTGAGGCCACGAAATTTAAAGAAATATTTCTTCCGCTACTTCCTGTCAGCAGATTTCTGGTAAAAATTCTGCGAGTAAATAAAATTGCAGGAAAAAGTTTTTCAAAAATCTGTCGTTCGCCACTCAAAATTAACACCCACAACATAAGTGATGTGAGAAACTAGGTTGTAATCCTGGTTTAAGGGTTGTAATCATCAATTATGTATGTATGTATGCACATGATTTATAAGCAGGAAAAATTCTGTTTCTGTTAACATGAAAGTCTTAAAGGTCCACATGGATTTGCTTCTTTCTGAGCCAAACACACTGTCTACTATTACTGTGTAGTGTTGTATAAAAACCTTAATAAAATTTCCTTTTTTAATTCCTCTTAGGGCCACGATACAACCTCCGCTGGTTCCAGTTTCGTTCTCTGCTTATTGGGCATCCACAAAGATATCCAGGAGAAGGTATGGGCCGAACAGAAGGCCATTTTCGGTAATAATATAACACGCGATTGCACATTTAACGATACCATGGAAATGAAATATTTGGAACGTGTTATTATGGAAACATTACGTATGTATCCACCAGTACCGCTAATTGCTCGTCGTGTTGACCATGATGTCAAATTGGCATCGGGCCCTTATACCATACCCAAGGGTACCTCAGTTGTTCTACTACAATTTGCTGTACACCGTAATCCCGATATTTATCCAAATCCAAATAAATTTGATCCTGACAATTTCCTGCCGGAACGTATGTCTAAAAGGCATTTCTATAGTTTTATACCCTTCAGTGCTGGTCCCAGAAGTTGTGTGGGCCGTAAATATGCCATGTTGAAGTTAAAGGTCTTACTGTCCACCATTATACGCAAGTTTACGATCGATTCGAAGAGAACAGAGGATGATTTCAAGCTACAGGCTGATATTATATTGAAATTGGAGAATGGCTTTAATATTATATTGGAACCGAGGAATCATGCTGCTGAAGCTTAAGTGTATTATGTACTTGGAAGCATTGTAAAGGACTAGGAATTTCACAGACTTAGATGCTAATTTTTAAACTTTAAAGAAACAGGTTTTGTGTGATAAAACAAAAGAAAAAAAAAGAAAATTTTTAATTTTAAGTCTTGCATACACAGTAAATAAAACTGCAAAAAATAAAAAAAAAATAATTGAATAGAGTACTTTACTCGTGCATTTTTTGCGGTGTAACCTTAAGGAATTCTAACAAAAGTTCTGTCTTTGTTTGGCCAAAAGAAATTCTATTGTTCAAGTTAAATTTGTGGTTTTTTATTCTAATTGTTGTTTTGTTTGTTGTTCTGTTTCATAAATTAAGGATTTCATTTATCCTGTTTCACTCTCATTCTTTTATTTCCGGAGTCTTAAAACATCTTCTTGTATAAAAGCAACCAACAAGTGTGCTCCTCGGCCTTATTTTTATATTCAAAATATTTGAAAAGATAAAGAACAGATCATGCACACTTGTTCTCTGATTTTGTACAACATCCTGTGGTCTTAGTCGACCGGAAGGATATATGCTCGCGTATGAATACTTTTCACTTTCAATTAACAATTGAAGAAATAACATTTGAATATAAAAGGGAATATAAAAGGGATTTTATATTCAAATTCAAAATTATAGGCTTTATTATAATGTCTGGTTGTATGTATTTAGTGGCTTACAATTGACAATGAAGTTCAGGCTAGGGGTCAAAAGTCTGAAGGTAATCAAACAATGGATTTTTATTTTTTCCTTGTAGTGAATGAAAAATACAACTTTAATAAGAAAAAAAGAGCACCTGAAAAGCCTTAAGTATGCTATTTAGGAGTGCGCAGTAAAAATTTTGCTTATGTGGTTTTGGTTTAACATGTTTGATACAAATATTCATAAGCATGTTGAGCATTATAATATGAAATGTAGATGATGAGTAGCTTACCCCTGACAGGGTCTATTCTGATCAATAATATTGTTACGAAAATGGAAAAGGTGTTACATCGTTTAACATTAAAATGATAAAAAAGCTACTAAAACAAAAACAATGAACTTGTTTACATGACAAACAAGTAAACAAAATATGCCAACAACATCATTATAAAAAATGGCATAAGCAAGTAAACAAAAATTGCAACAACAAACAATGTGAACAAAATGAACAAACAACAATGAAACAACGATGTTTACATTTACGGAGATCTCGAGAAGGCGAAGCCACGAACATTCGCCTTTAAGATCATTCATCAGGCAGTTTACGTTGGCATATAAAAGGCAAGACAAAGTAGGCAACGGAGTCAGTAAAAATTTAGTCAGTCTTGTGTGAAGATGCGTTGCGTGTGAAGAGAATAATTGTGGTTCGAAGATCTCCGTTATAAAGTTAGTTTTTATGCAAAAATGTGTAAAAAAGAATAACAAACAAAGCAAATTGTTGTTGTTTACATCAAGTTGTGAACAGTGGCACACAGAATTGCGTGAACAATAAAGAATTAATCTAAAACTAAACACAAATTTATTTTTTTCTATTTGCAATCTACGAACTCATGTTTTAAACGTTTATCTTTAGGACGGAATCTTTAAATCGCTGGGAATATGACGTGTAGTAAAGAAAAAAAATGAAGATTAAATTAAATGCATGAATTTGAATACCTCACCCATTATCGCTAAGAAGTTCATGTTAAGCCCACATGAAATTTTTTTGTTTCTATTCTTCAATAGAAATTATTTGCCACGCAGGTGTTATTCTTATTTAAATTTTTGTTGACGTAATTTTTCTGGAAATAAATTGTATTTACAAGGCAGGCTTTAAATTTATTTGAAAAAAAAAATTATTAATTTTGCAACTCGTCATATGAATAAAAAATTGTAAGTATTTTATTACTATCGGGTCTTCCAATAGAGACTTTCGAAATTTTGACGCTAGTTTCCGGTATATCCTTCATTTCACCATACGTACGTTTCACCCATTTTACCATCGCCAAAAATGACCTACCAAGACGACTATTCGTAAATTGATAGATAAATCCGAGCCTACTGATTCAGTAAATGATCCGCCGCCATACGTCGACGGAACGCAGACTTTGAGAGTGTGCTGGTGAATATGAGGCAAACAGGTTCGCATCGTTCACAAGAACTAGACCTAATGTTGACTACAATCTGGTGAAGTTTGCTGCGTGATTTGAGCCTACACAAATCACACAGGCCGCATGGGCTCTGAACCGGTTAGCATCTGACCCTTATTTTCAAGAAATAATCTTCAACGAGGCCCATTTCGGGATGAATGGCTACGTGAACAAACAAATTTGTCGAACTCGGGACAATGCAAATTCACATGAGATCTAATAGCGTCTAACACACCCCGAAATAGTAACTGTTTGGTGTTGGCGAGTATTATAGATCGATGATTACATACTTCTTTTGGCATGTAATTTCAATAGGACAGCCATTAAATTCATGCCACATTGAATATTCTGCATGAGAAAGATCATGGTTAGTTCACATGGAGCTGAGGTGATCGTGCGCGATCTGATCCAGTTAGACTTGTTCTTGTATTATATTATTAAGTTGCAAGTATAAGCGAATAATTCATAAATCACAGCGATCCTCAAAGCCATGTTATCAAATAAATTCAGCCTGATTTTTGCGTCAGAGTCAAGGGTAAATGGACATTGTGAATGTGCTCTATCAAGGAAAGACATATTCCCAGGTTTTTGGCAGAAGACTGCTGAGTACAGATTCCAAGGCGACGCAGTTTAAATTATTAATTGTGACACTTATCATGGAACACATTGCCACCGTAGTCTAGTAGGCAGTGTGTTGGCTCATTAGACGTGAGGCCTCGTTTCAAACCTCAGTATATAAAAAAAATATTTCTTTGGCGACTTCCTCTCAACAGATTTCTAACAAAAACTTTGAAAGTAAATAAAATTGCCATGAAAAATTTCTCAAAAATCTGTTGTTCGGAGTAAATTTTAAACTGCAGGTCCCACCACTCATGTATAAAATTAACACATACAACATAAGTGGTGTGAGAAACTAGGACGTTGTACAATGGGTCAATTCGACCTCCGGGGACTGTACTTGTCTTAATTGACAAGTACACGTCCTCTAACCTAACCTATTCACCGTAAGATTTGATCATTTTTCTAATTTTCAGGAAATTTTATGATTTTTTTCAAAAACAATTCTTATCATCACTAACTTTATGTTGTTGTGAGATAAAGCAGTTTTCAGTTATAGAAACAAATTTCAATCAGAATGGCCTGTATGTTTAATCATGCTCAATGAGAGGTTGACAGTAAATAATGATTGAAGTTCTGATTGATTATTGAATTTTTTTTTTGTTCAATAACCTATATTTCGTTCAAATAGTCATGAAAACTTTCTAATCACAAAATTTGAATTGAAATATTTTAAATTTCTCTGTGGTGACATTGCGTAGAATGTAGAGTGATTTAAATCAGAATGATCTGCATCTTCAATCATGCTTGACAGGAGGCTGAGCATTTTCATGATAGTAAATTATGCTCACAGTTATGATTGATGATTGAATTTTTGTTCAAAATGTTCTATTTCGTCGAAATAATCACGAAAACTTTTAAATCGCAAAATTTGAATGGAAAAATTAAAAAAATTCCCTGTGATGACATTGCGTAGTACGCAGATTTAAATTAGAAGGATCTGTATGTTCAATCATGCTCAATGAGAGATTGACGGTAAATTATGACTGAAGCTGATTGATGATTGAATTTTTTGTTCAAAAACCACTGTTTTGTTCAAATAGTCACGAAACCTTTCTAATTGAAAAACTTGAATTGAAAAATTAAAAATTTTCCTGTGGTGAAATTGCGTAGAAAGTCTGTATGTTGAATTATGCTTGACGCGAGGCTGAGCATTTTCATGACAGTAAATTATGATGGAAGTTCTGATTGATGATTGTATTTTTGTTCAATAATCTATATTTCATTTAAATATTTGAATTTTAATTGAAAAATTAAAAATTTTCTGTGGTGACATTGCGTAAAACCTATCCAAGGCATATTTAATACACGCTCTAGAAATACGAATTAAATATTCTTATAGACATCGATTTAATATACAAATAAACACAATAATTCTGAAATGTTTTTGCAAATACTTACATATGTAAACAAATTAATTTCATCATGTCATACTAATAATTATAAGAAATGAAAAAATTAAAAAATCATTATGAATTGCATAAGAAGAAGCAAAAATATATAATAAAACAAGGCGGAAAGTGGAACTTGCATTAGTTCTCCTTGGTACTCGAATTTAATAAGACCGTGAAATCGGATCGTGAAATAATACTCAAGTGTTATATCGAAGTGAGAAATTTCATATAACGAGACAATCAAACTGAGTGTCCTTTTAAAGGCGGATAGTTAAGAGAAAAAATAATGTCAGTGGAAACGTTGCAGGAAAACGTCCAAAAATTGGGCGAGGAAACGTTGGCTGCTGCCAATTCGGCGGGACCAAATCCTTGGATTACTTTACTCTTTGGTTTGGGTATTGCGGCAATACTTTACGAATACTATCGACACAATACAAGACAAGCGAGATTTTTAGAAACTTTACCTTCAGCACCGCAAATGCCTTTAGTAGGCCATGGTTATTTGTCACTGGGACGAAGCAGTTCACAAATCTTGCAAATAGCTCTTGATATGATAAAGAACCATGGCGAAACGGTGCGAATAATGTTGGGTCATTTAAATATTGTGGTATTGACAAATCCCAAGGACTTGGAAATTGTTTTAGGCGGTTATAAGCATTTAGAAAAATCTGTGGAATATCGCTTCTTCCAGCCCTGGTTTGGTAACGGTTTACTGATCTCTAAAGGCCATCATTGGCATCATCATCGCAAAATGATAGCGCCCACCTTCCATCAGAGTATATTAAAGAGTTTCGTACCCACCTTCGTCAAGCACTCAAAGGCTGTTGTCAATCGTTTAAGCTCGAAAGTGGGTGAAGAGTTCGATGTCCACAAATACATGTCAGAGACGACCGTAGATATCCTGCTGACAACGGCTATGGGTTGTAAGACCCAACCGGAAACCGAAAAGAGCGCTGAATATGCCGAAGCTGTTATGAACATGTGTGATATTATTCACAATCGTCAATTGAAATTAATCTATCGTTTGGATGCCCTTTTCAATTTTACAAAAATGCGTGAGGAAAACAATAAATTGTTGAACATTATTTTAAGCATGACCCGCAAAGTGGTCGATGATCGCAAGAAAAATTTCAATGCCGAAGAGAGAGGTATTGTGGACAAGGGTGATGAGTTGCTGAAAAAGAAACAACAGATCAAGAAGGATGGTTTGCGTGATGATTTGGATGACATTGATGAGAATGATGTGGGTGAAAAGAGGCGTTTAGCTTTGTTAGATGCCATGATGGAAATGGAAAAGAATCCCGATATCAAATGGACCGATAAAGATGTTATGGATGAAGTTAACACCATTATGTTTGAGGTAAGGCTACTAACACAGTCATATGTTTTATTAAAATTATAAAATCTGTTCATAGGGCCACGATACCACAGCTGCTGGTTCCAGTTTTGCTTTGTGTGTCTTGGGCATACATAAGGATATACAACAGCGTGTCTTCGAAGAACAACAGGCCATATTTGGTGATGACTTGCAGCGTGAGTGTACTTTTGCCGACACCCTACAGATGTCCTATTTGGAACGTGTTATATGTGAAACTTTACGCATGTACCCACCGGTACCATTGATTGCCCGCAAACTTGAAGAAGATATCAAATTGAAATCGGGTCCTTATATAGTACCCAAGGGTACCACCATTCTTGTTTCACAATTTTTAACCCACAGACGTGCTGACACCTTCCCCGAACCCGATAAATTCAATCCCGATAATTTCTTGCCTGAACGTTCAGCCAACCGACACTACTACAGTTATATACCGTTCAGTGCTGGCCCTAGAAGTTGTGTGGGACGTAAATTCGCCATGTTGCAATTGAAAGTCTTATTATCGACCATTATACGTAATTATCATGTAAACTCCTCACGCACAGAAAAAGATTTCGAATTGCAAGGTGATATCATTCTGAAAATGACCAATGGTTTCAATATCAGCTTGGAACCACGTATCCTTCTTAAGGTTTAACGCATTCACATTACACAATAACTTACGCTTGTTGACGACTGCTATGAAGAACTGGACCATGCTTGACGTGTTGATACGATAATTAAATTTAAGGTTTTTTTTCTAAATTTTACAATACTAACCCACTTGTTCATAACATTTGGCGAACTTTAATAGGAAGATTTGAAATGATTACCACCATAATACCACCACAGCCTCCACCATAGTCTAAAATAATGTACCCAAAATGCTTACTACTAACATTAGTTTTTAAGATTTGCAAATTTAAAAAAAGACAAAAAAAAATTCAATAAATAATACGGGCATGCACAGTAAAAAACTGTAACACCTCGGAGTTTCTTTTACACGGCGGCTCGAATGAGAAAATCTTAGAATTTATAAGCAACGATCGAAATAGGGCACAGGAAATACAAAATTTCAGTTCGATAGCGTTACTTATAGCCAGAGTACAAATTAAATTTTTTATGCATGTATCGGGTCTTTCATTAAGCGCTACCTATCTAAAAATTTAAGTAAAACAAATGGTGTGCGAGAGATATCAATGACATTTTTTATTCGTTTGAAAGACCTATTGATGCCATTGTATGTGGACTGTAACATCGTTTAAATGTCCGCCTTAGCTTCTCTAGGTGGAGCGCATCTGAAATTTCTAAACATTTCATGACTTTTGCGCATAAATCAGGTTGAATGTATGACATTGGTTATGTTGGGTTTGAGGCTCCGCTATGGTTTGTGACAGAGATCAGAAATGAGTCGTTTTTTCGCTACTCATGAGTACTCATGAAATTTTGAGTATGAGTGAGTCAACAGTATTGAAATTCAACTACTCAGATTCATTCGTACTCACTACAACATTGATTTATAAGTACAGGTTGTAATGAGTATGAGTACAACGTTGACATCAAACTCATAACATTCGAAATATGTTTGGTTCATACGCCTACTCATTCAGATTCATAAATTTAGAAAAATACTTATAATACTCATAAATGATTTGAGTGTTTCGAATCATTGATCAAAATTTATAGTCTTAATTGTTGTTGCATTTATAAAAAAAGAATAAAGAAAAAGCAAGCAATGCAGACATACAATCTTCTAGTGAGTATTGTAGTATTCGTACGTGAATCGTGCTTATTTTGTTATCCTTGTAAATGTTGAGTAAAGGAGAGTCGAAATCAACGACATCATGAGTATTGTTAAATATGAATACGATGAGTACTTCAAACTTTGAATATGAGAAGTATGAGTATGATATTAAAATAAGTATGAATGCGTATAAGTTTCAGAAATTATGAGTATGATTCGAATCTACTCATCTTTTTGAATACTCATTGCTGACCTGTGGTTTATGGCTTATTCGCATATACCCGAAACTTAGGAAAACCCTACAAGAAAAAGTCCAACGATGTCAAATCACATGATTTCGGTGGCCAGTTTACATCATCCCCACATGAGATGATTGTGCACTCAAATTGCTCGTGCAGAATACTCTTATTGACATTATCTGTTCAAACCACATGTCTTTAGTGTCCACTGCAGGCTAAAAGAAAATGGTAATCATCTTCCTATAGTTCTCATCGTTGACGTTACGCGCTGTTGATGTGATGGCTGAAGATGATTTTTTGAGTCAAGTAAAATTCCATTTGCCTTTAAGTTGGCCAAAAGCTTGCTGTATTTAACTTTGGTTCCAAACGATAGATTTGAGAAGCCTATCCAAGGTTTTTTCAGACAATTCACTATCCACTAGACCTTTTCAATATGACTTCAATATTCTCTGAGCTGTCAAATGAATTTGAGCTTACAGTGTCAAATCAAAGAAAGGTTTATACAGCACTTTAAAGCTTGCTGTTTGGCTGACGACATTCTAAGAGCGCTTCAATCGACCTTCTCCATGTTTAAGTAGGTATGCCAACCTCTTATTTGAGGATTATATCGAAGCGCTTGTCGAGCTATATTGTGTGTGCCGTACCGCCATTTTCACTAATACACCTTCACCAGAGCAAATCAACGTTCACTGTGCGATTCGATCACGAGGAGTTGACGAATGTTTGCAAAATTTAATATAAGTGAGTTTCGTTTGTGCATTTTAAGATTTTGTGAACAAAAACGTAGAAGTCGCCGTAGTCTAGTAGGTAGTGTGTTGGCTTATTAGACGTAAAGCCAGGGTTCGAGCCCCAGGCCGGACATCAAGACAAAATACAAAAAGTATTTCTTCGGCGACTTCCTTTCAGCAGATTTATGGCAAAAGAACTCTGAGAGTAAATAAAATTGTAATGAAAATGTTTCTCAAAAAAAATCTGTCGTTCGGAGTCGACTTTAAACTGTAGGTCCCACCACTCATGTATAAAATTATCACACACAACATAAGTGGTGTGAGAAACTAGGACGTTGTACAATATGTCAATTCGACCTCCGGGTACTGTACTTGCCTTAATTTACAAGTACACGTCCTCTAACCTAACCTAACCTAAACAAAAACGTAACGTTTCGTTGACGTAATACAAAATATGAAGTACCAGCAGTTTTTTTTTGGCAAAAACTCTGAGAGTAAATAAAATTGCCATGAAAAGTTGTTTAAATCTATCGCTCGAAATCGAAGCTAAACTGTAGGTCTCGTCACTCGTTAACAAGCACTACATGGGTGGTATGGGAAGCCAGATTTTAATACTGACTAAATAATTGCAATGACCTGTTAAGTAAGTATGGTATGGGCTAAAATCGTAATTTTTTTGGTAGTAAAAGTCATTTAAATATCAATACAAAACAATACAAATTTACATTCAGTTTAATACAATACAAATTCCTAAAATCATTTCTTAATACTCGAGTATTATCTCCATAATTCGTTAATTCAGCCACCGAATAAATTATTTTTCATATCCTGCTTTTATAATCCGCCTCTTGTCCACATCTTTAATCCATTGACTTACAAAACTTTTTCAAATTGTCAATACAAAAATTGTGGTAAATTTGTTAACGATTGTCATAATATTTACCACCTTCTTTATGTGGCAACAAACGTGAAATTCATTCAGTAGCATTGCTTGCATATAACCTTGTAATGAAATCCAAAAATATTACCATAATTTGAAGCGGTATTCACGGTATTCAGCTAAAACGATAAGTAACAGCATAAATATTGATCATCAATACGATCAATACTTTACAATGCTCATGCATTTGCTGTATAGAATGCAACATACAGTTGCACCTTTTTGCCACATTTATGGTAAATTGTGGCATACACACCATACGCAAATGGAAAATCAATTTTTATTTTCCACAAGTAATCGATTTTTTTTGAAATGAATGAAATGCAAAGGGTTTAATGCGCTTAAAATTAAATACAAAATAACAAATGATTATTCCATTGTGTGAAAATTATGTCTACTTATGGGTAGACTTTGAACAAAAAAAAAAGCAAAAAAATAAAAATAAAGTACGAACGAGTTCAAAATGAAAGAAAGAAGAAAAAAAATGCGAAAGTTTTAATAACACAACACGCCAGCAAATACAAAAAATAATACCAACATGCAGCGGATACCATGACCATGAATTTACATGAATGCATTCATTTAAGTATATTCGTATGCACAAGAACTATGAAGTGAGAAGGACATTGCTTTTGCATTTTAAAAACTAAAAGGATTCAATGCTTTCAAAAAGCTTTCTGAACTTTATCACCTCAGAGAGTGCATAAGTCATCAAAGAATATTACACAAAGGACGAGTTGGCGCCAACACATTTCCATAGAAAGTCTTTCTTTCAGCAACGACATATGGCAACCCTATAATTCTGTAGGTATAATGTGCTAGCTTGAAAGGTTTGATTTATAACAATGAAGCTAAGGAACATATATAATTGGTCATTACCACCCTTCAGACTCACACCACTTATGTTGTGTGTGTTAATTTTACACATGAGTGGCAGGATCTACAGTCATTTAAAGTCGACAGCGAACGATAGATTTTTGAGAAACTTTTGATAGCAATTTTATTTACTCTTCTTTTTTTGCCAGAAATCTGCTAAGGGGAAGTCGTCGTAGAAGTATTCAAATTTCGTTTTGCTGGGGTTTGAACCCTCACGTCTAATAAGCCAGCACACTACTTACTAGATTACGGTGATTTCAAGCAAATGAAAGGAAAGCAAAAATTTTGTCATAGTAAGAGAGCAAAACTAGATCGTAATTCTGAGAAAAGAGTTGTAATGACCAATTATTTATATATGTATGTAAGAGCACGACTTCTCATTTAAAAATAATACCTCATATTTTTTTTTATTGAATTGTAAAGAAGATTTCGTTTAAGTGTGGCGAAAAATTTCAGTCAAATTTCCCCCTCTACTCTGATGACAGGCTATTAGTTTTTTCATGAAATTTTCCGTGAATTTTTCACAGAGACATGGCTGTATCTCACCCATGACGCGTGAGATACAGGATTTATTTCTGAACCTTTGCAATATACCCAAGATTTCACAAATTTCAAAAGAAAAAATCTAACGATAATGATGGCCAGTTTTCATCAGAATTTCTTAAGATAGTTTGTCCTGTAATAAATTGATTTAAGAACGCGGTGTGGTTGATTGTGTCATATTGTGTCCTTAATGTTAAAACGGTTTTTTGCATTGATTAAAAAATTTCTGAAATTGAACTGAATTGTGAAATTTCTGAACCAATGCAAAAGACCGTTTTAAAATCGAATAAAGATGTCAGACAATTATAAAGATTTGCACCGAAAACGGATTGGTTAAAAAATTTCTAAAATTTGTTAACCGTATGTATACTTTTGTGGCTGAGTGTACGTTATCGTCTTCTTGTAACGAATGCCGATCACACTGTCACTACAATTTTAGCTTAATTTTCTAATAATAAGACCCAATTACGTCCTCTTACTAGACAGTTTTGTTTGTTGGGAGTGTATTCAGATTGCACGAGAACTTTCTGAGCCATAAGTTCTATAATTTTGGGCATTCACTATGCCATTTAGATAGAAATGTGTCTCATTAGAAGATCATTTTCTTTTTTCAAAAATTGGCTAGGTGCTCATTTTTTGGTTAATTATGAATGGCGCGTATCTTCGTGTGCTTGCTTGAGCTCCTAAGTAATCTAAATTTTGTACGCATGAAGAGGCGAAATTTGAAGTTGTTGAGAACGATAGCGAATTTAGAGTTTTTAGCAAGATTCTTGTTAACAGCAGCAATATTTTCAAGACACCAATCTGCACGTTGACATACAGGAATCTTACTGTTCATAACCTATCCAGTTTCTTAAATGGAAGTACGCATGAAGGAGTTTATTTTGGCAAAATTTCTTGAAATTTGAAGTTGTTGGAAACAATGATGAATTCATATTTTAGACTTTTTGTAGAGACTCTCGTTTTCAACAGCATCGTTTTCAATACTCATCAAGCTTCTTAAAATGTTTGATGATTCTTCGAATGGTTGATATAGTAGTTGCACTTTATTGACTAAAATTTTTTCTAAATTTGCTGGGGTTCAGCATAACTCTTCAAATTTTTGTAATAAGGTTCTCTTGTAAAGCGCTTAATTATTAAGAATTGGAATAGGCATGTGTTAGAGCTGTCAAATTTCAAAGTTGCTACTTGCGCAAAAATAATACGACTATTTTTAAAAAGTGCACTCTTACTAAGATATTCTTTATGTGCCTTAAAGGAGCGAAACTAAACTAAATAGACCCAAATAAACAAAATTTTGTTTCTACGATGTTGTATTTATTCACATACTCAAATAATTGTTGATGTTCTCACAGATTTTTATGGTTAGTGTTACTAGCAACTGTAGAAATGGTTTAAAATTTCATTTTCATTTGACTACTCCCATAACAATCGTAATGATTTGATCTGCCGTCGACACCACCAAAGTTCTTATATGAAGAATATGTATTAAATTTCAGTTTGTGTTTCTCAATCAAACGAAATTTCTATTTGAAAAGAGAAGCAAAACGAAAAAAATCCCATCAACGATTTCGTTTCAATAAGTGAAAATAAACACCAGATTACCTGTTTCGAAATAAAAAAACATTCGATATTTTTTTTTGTCAGTCAGTTTGCTTGATGCTGCAAACGAAGAAAAGAAACTCTCATTCATTTACTATGATGGGAATCAAAACATAAATGTATGTACAGTACAGAAAAAAATTATTTGGCAAATAAATCCGACAATCTATCATCATACGGCAGCTGTATCAAATTGCAAAATTCTAAATAAGTTCCACAAAAGATTCTTTCTCCAAATATTGCATTTAGAAAATAATTGTTACCCTTTCGTTACACGTTGTGGCCATGAAAATGAAAGGAAATGGAAAAATTTACAACCTGTTGTAAAGACATCCTATAGGGGTGTGCGTTGAAAGCAAATAAAGGATACAAAACGTTGTTCCTTTAATTTATTTTTGCGTAAATAAATGACGGAAGGAAATGATTATTTTGTTGCGCACTTTTTCTTTCAATAGTTTTTGCTTTTTCTTTCGATAATTATAAATTTGTTACTCTTTTATTTATTTCTTTTTTTTACCGGTGGAAGCAATTATCAACGGTGGTGATGATGTTTTTAAATAAAAAAAAATTTTGTCGGTATGTCCTTTGAGACATGCAAGTGTAAATAAAGCGGAGATATTTTTTAGCATTAGGATTTTATAAAAGATTTGTGGTAAAATAATATAGGATTTGTTTTATTATTATCTCCTACACATTTTGAAAACATTTAGTAGGCGGCCATGTAGTGAAGTAGTACAGTATTAGGTTAGATAGTACTCACTGCCGATTCATTTCAATATACTTCGACTTCAAGGTTGCAAGAACTCAACTAAATAGTTGTGCACCGTAAAACTAACCTGCTTTCCTTATAAGACTCAAAATGCTCTAGAGTTTCAATTATGGTATGCCACACAGGTCCTCAAAAAGTATTTCCCATATTAGTCAGGCGTCTAACAGCGAGCATAATACAGTGATGCTTGAAGTGTTTCCCACTCTCCTCTTCAAACTTGTCTGCCCAACTGTATGTATGTGTGTATGGGCGCTCAAGTTCTGTATGGACTCTTTTTTACTTACCTTAGTAAACATGTGAGTTCGCTTTTAAAATAAAACCATTGCTGCCTGCCTACCGATTTTTCACAGAAGATTTTTTCAGTAGTCGCCGGTCTAGTAGGTAGTGTGTAGGCTTATGCTTAAACCCCAGTGTAGGCCTCGGCTTAAACCCCAGATCAGACATTTCTACAGCGCCTTCCTTTCAGATTTCTGGAAAAAACTCTGAATAAAATAAAATTGCCATGAAAAGTTTCTCAAAACTCTGTCGTTCGGAGTCGACTTTAAACTGTAAGTCACTCATGTATTAAACTTGACACACACATCATAAATGATGTGATAATCTAGGTTGCAATCCTGAGTAAAAGCTTGTAATGACCAGTTTCGTAAGTATGTATAGATATTAGCTAGGCGTCTACCAGCGATCACAGTACAGTGATGCTGGAAGTGTTCCTCACTGTCCTTTTCATCCTCAGCCTCAGTAAGTAAGGCATTGTAATTTTATGCACCCATGTACTGTATGGGCTTCCCAAGACGTACAAGTCTTCCCATGGGGCTCTTTTCAACCCTACCAGTAAACTTCATGTGAGTCTGCTGGAAAGATGTCATTTGCTTGGTTTTTCATTTGTCAGAGTAAATTTTTTCAGTAGGAAATTACCTTCGTGTCATGTATCAATGCCAAATATGCCCTTTATGGTTTGGAATTTTACCATAAATAAACAAAAAAATCCTTGCAAGTTGTTAAACTTTGTTATAAAAGTCCAAGGTGAGTGAGAGATATGTTTCTATCACACAAATAATCTTTAGGCACAACGCTAATATGTGATTCAATGGGTATGTAGGCAATCATACATAGTTATCGAATTTGGTGTGAAGAGCAGCTAAAGGTTTGAAGAATGACAAAATATTTGGTATGGTTTTCGGGTCTTGGCATCCTTTGATCAAAATTACACGTCACGTTACAATAAGTGGAGTACATAGTACCGTTCGATGATTACTGACCACATGCCACAGGGCATACGATACCTTGAGAAGAGTTTGGTTAGCAATCCCTTGATGGGCAGTCCCTTGTCCTTCAAGGTCACCTGATTTTTTTCCCTGTAGGTTACCTTTCAGTCAGGATTATGACGTAGCTTCTCACACTACTTAAGTTGCGTGTGTTAATTTTGTACATGAGTGACAGAGGGCCTACAACTTAAAGTGGACTCAGTGGACCCTGTCTGCTGGCAGGAACTCGCCGAAGAAATATTTTTCATATTTTTTTGTATGTTTGGACCGTGCCCTCACGTCTAAGACTTACTAGACTACGACTTCAATAATACCAATCAAAAGTTATAAGTATTGAAATTGAAACAAGTGGGTGCATAATGTGATATTGAAAAGAAGCACTCTTTGTCGATGGACATACAAATTTCGTTTAAAATTCAGGCCTTAAACTTTCTGATATTGTATGCCTTATTGTTCTTAAAATTATTTTGTCTTTTCAGTTCTTAACTGACCACAATAAAACCACATTATAGTGTTAAAATTTCATTTCCACTTTTCTAAAGTGGCATTAGTTTAAGCCGTGTGCTAATGCGCTTAAACCGAAGCAGCAGTTAAACGGAAAGTAGTTAAACTGGTGCCGGACACTCAAGTGTCTTTAAAGAAGTTTAAAGAAATTTACAATTTCAAGTATCACTTGAGCATAAGAATAGTTTTACAAAAAGGATTTAAGAAATTAAGGCGATTTAAAAGGGATTTTACAGGACTATTAGGTATTAAACAAGTGCTGAATAAAAATTTGTTAACCGCAATTTGAAGATCGGCAGACTATTTAAAACTGTGTACGGCATATAGAATTAAAATAAATTGACCTGTTGTGGGTTTAATTAAAATTTTTATATTTTATTTTCTTGCTTAAGAATTATGAGCGGAAACAGATAAATTGTTAACACATTAAAGGCTTTGGAAAAAATTGTATTTTTCTTTGAAAATTAAATGATTTGGAGATTAAGGAGCTTAGGAACTAATAAGAAAATTTTAAAAGAACATTTACGCTCAAAAAACTACTTTCATTCAATGTTATCCAGATTTGAATGAAAATTACAGAAGTCTTACATATTGTACTACTATAATGACTATTTAGAGCATACATGTATTTGCTATTTGGATGTTGTTGTTATTGTTATTTTTAAAATGTACCATATGTGTTGCACTGCAAGGCAATTTGATTATCCTTTCGATAACAGCTAGTAAATGAACTTTATGTAGATTTTCTTAAAGAATACTCTGGCATTACTTTAGGAACGTGCACCATCTTAGAATGGGGTTCCTTTAAATTTTATGCTCCAGTGAATAAGATAAAACGCGTGGTCGTCTTAAGACTCTTGTGTTTCTTTCTTCTTTGCAACTCAATGTTGCATGCCATGTTCATTAACGATGATTATGATGATATTGATAATGATGATGATTTATATCTTCTTTCATTTCCCAGATGATATGCCAAAAACAAAGAAAAATAAACATTTTTTCTTTTATTTAAATAAACTTCTAATGTTTTTGTTTGCCTAGATCATGAACGATCTGATCTTATTGCTGACTATACATGTACATGCAGACCATGTAATACCTCCTTAGTTACTCCTTTTTGGTTTTTAGGAATGGATCGACCACATGTTCTTAGTTAAGCCATGTAGAAGTAAGAAAGAATTAAATGTCACCTAAATTGAGGAATTTTTATGTACATGGAAAGAAAAGAAGTTTTTTCGTGAATTATCGGTTTGTGCTCTAAATATGTAACATGTGTTCCACTTTAAAACATTAACTCTCCCTTTCATTGTAACCACTAATTATTTTAAAATGTTATTTTTGTTGTTGGGAATTTATTTATTTATTTGAAGAAAAACATCACATTGGTTATTGACAACATCATGGTCATTTGAAAATGTTGCAAATGTATTGCCACATTCACGATTTTTAGTGGACGTACGCTCAAGAGATGAACCCTGGCACCCTGTTTGTGTTGGCATATCGAAAGTGAGAGGAGAAATTAAGAACAGTGTGTCAGTGATATACACACATACTATTGTCGTCATTTTTTTTACTATATTCTAAAAATTTAAGAAAGTGTAACAAGCCAAAACCTTGAGTGGGAATCGAATGCATAACCTCGAGATTCGCAAATTAGCACACCACCCAGACTTTTTGGGCATACAATTTTGATTTGCTTGTTACTGTGAGCTTCTCGTTGCTCAGTTAAGGATTAGTGAGGCCAAATGTCATGATTTTGGTGGTCATTGGCTGGCTTAAAAATTTGAGATGAACTGGTTATCAAACCTTGGTTCATGGTATAGCGTGTAGCGTAACAAGTGATGTCGTCTTCTTATATGCCCATATTACTTACCTGATTGGTCATTACAACCCTTTAGTCAAGATTTCGACCTAGTTTCTCACACTCCCCATGTTGTGTGTGCATTTATTATATCCATGATTGGTAGGAATTACATTTTAAAGTCAACTCCGAACGAAAAATTTTTGAGAAACTTTTCATTGCAATTTTTTTTCACTCTCAAGGTTTTTGCCGGAAGACTGCTGAGAGGAAGCCAACCAAGAAATGTTTTTTCATACTTCGTTTTGTTCGTTATGTTGGGGTTTGAACTACAGGCTCGCGTCTAATAAGCCCACACACTACATACTAAATACAAATAATACATACAAAACTAACACTCCACAAGACACTCATCCTACCCGTGCTTCTTTATGGCGCAGAGTCATGGACCCTATTAAGCACTAATGCAGCAGCCTTGAGAGTATACGAGAGAAAAGTTCTACGTAAGATCTTCGGTCCATTCCGAGTTGGCGATGATTTCCGCATCCAATCCAACAGTGAGCTGCATGAGCACCTCAACGACATAGATGTTGTGCAGCGTATTAACATCCAGCGGCTATGCTGGCTCGGCCAAGTCGTTCGAATGGAGGAGAATGCTCCGGAGAGACGGCTTTTAATGCGGGAATCTGCGGAAGTCGGCGAAGAAAACGCTCTTGTTTGTGATGGAATGACCAAATTGAGGAGTCCCTGTCATCGATTGGTGTGATCAACTGGCGTAGGCCGAAATCTGTTAAACGAGTTGTTATGGCCAATTAAGTAAGTAAGTAAATACTACATACTAGACTACGAGCCATTTAGAGTCGTTAAATCGCGCAAACGTGAGAGCCAGTGAACAGGACCACTTTTGGAGAGAAATTTGTAATCAAATTGATTTTGCAATAAACCGACTGTTAAGTCTGTTGTATGACAAATTGCACAGCCTTGTTGCAATCCCATGTCGTAGAATGCTGGCTGAAAATGTTTGGAAAAATTCAGTCATTGTTGCTTCGCATTCACCGTAACGACAGACCCTAGCTTATTTCGTAAGAACGAACGCACTTAAACCTCAGTAATCAGTTAATTACATGAATGTAACGGGTTAAACAGTGCCTCTGAACTTCATCACTACGCACAATTCTATGATAAAACTGGTCACCTTCGGATAGTTTCAAATGAGCACAACCAGCAAAAAATTTACTTTAACTCTTGCAAGGGCCACCAAATTGAGAAATCGACAAATCGACATTTCAATGTCTTGCTAGGCCAACAATATTCTTTGTGGTATCCTCATTTCCTTGCGAATATAATAGTTTTGATCTTTCTGGGTGCATTGATGATGATGCTCTTCATATGAAATTCTGAAATTCTGTAAGTTGACGCAGTCATAGACCCATAAATGAGTTTCGTTGTTGGAGATCATTTTTCGAAATTTCTTACAGAGTACGATTTATGATCAAAAATTTCCATGATGGTGAAATGCAACGAGTGATTTTATGTATTAAAAAAGCTGTTCACCTAAAATTCAAAATCCAAAAAAATCACCCTTTATAAATACATGCATACATTTTTCTTCTAGGTACATATTTTTCTTTTTAATTTCACATAACATTCTCAACAGTTTGCTAGAAGACAAAATTTTCTTCTTATCATAATTGAAACATTAATGTCAGCAAATTTCCTGCATACCAATCGGCCGCACTGAAAGTCAATTGAGTTGTTACTTCAATGATACAATGACTCAACATGAATTTTTTCCATTTGTGTCGATTTAAATTGAAGTGATTGAGTGCAGTTTGAAAATAATGGCAACCTGCCATGATTTTGTATTTTTTTTTTGTATTTTTTGTAAATTGTTTCCAAATTGCAAACAATAGAGTATTTTGACAATTCAATCAATTGGATAAGAGAGAATTTGGCAATAGAGCATGAATTTTTTAAGAACTTCTTTTAAGGACTGCTAAGCAATTGTCGCAAGACTATTTTCTTTAACTCCACTGTAGGTCTTCATGCAAAAAAACAATTGCAAGATTTTTTTTTAAATATTTTCAGGCAAATCGTTAAGATGATCGTTTCCGCATTATTGTGATATGAAAACCCATAAGTTTAAATAACGTTTGGCTTCAAAAACAGCGGGATATATTTTTTTTGCAATCTTATTTGAGAGCACCACACACGTTAAATTTTTTTCTGGGTGTCAATAATAACACAAAAACACAGTCATGGTGTGACATTCAGATTATTTTCGTTTTTAAATTTACAATGATTTTTAAGTATTTAAATGGAGTTTATAGTTCTGAATACTAACAACACATTGATGAGTAGTAAGAATTTAGTGAAAAATTTCATATTTTAAGGGGTTTATTAATTTTAATATAATTTTAAATAAAAAATTTAAAATTAGTAGGGGTTGTATAGTGGATACCTTACACTTGGAGTGGTATAATGAGTAATGGCAAGCAATCAAGGTTCGTATTCGGCTTAAAGGTATAAAATATTCTTAAAGTTTTGGAATTTTGAAAATAAGAGGCAGTAAATTCCTTTGGGAAAGAGGCCTAAATGAGCTAAATTCTTCGCCATTATTTCCACTATAACAACTCAGTACATTTCCACAGAGTGTGGTGTCTATAAACAAGAGGGTGTTGTATAGAATACGCCTAGTAGCCTAGTAGGTTCAAAACACAGCTTAAACCTCTCTTTGCCAGTCTTCTGGAAAAAACTTTATAGTGTAGGTCCCACTACTCATGGATAAAATTAACACACACAACTTGGGTGGTGTGAGAAGCTAGGTCATAATCCTGACTGAAGAATTGTAATGACCAATTATATATGTATGTATGTGGACTATGAGTTAGAGGATGTTGTATAGTATATAAGACGCCGTAGTTTAATAGGTTAGGTGAGCTTAGGTTAGAGGACGTGTACTTGTCAATTAATACAAGTATTGTCGAATTGACCCATTGTACAACGTCCTAGTTTCTCACACCACTTATGTTGTGTGTGTTAATTTAATACATGAGTGGTGGGACCTACAGTTTAAAGTCGACTCCGAACGACAGATTTTTGAGAAATTTTTTCATGGCAATTTTATTTACTCTCAGAGTTTTTGCCAGAAATCTGCTGAGAGGAAGTCGCCGAAGAAATACTTTTTGTATTTTGTTTTGATGTCTGGCCTGGGGTCGAACCCTGGCTTTACGTCTAATAAGCCAACACACTACCTACTAGACCACGGCGACTTCGCGTCGAAGAAATACTTTTTGTATTTTGTCTTGATGTCTGGCCTGGGGATCGAACACTAAAAATGAAAAAAAGTATTTCCTCGGCGACTATCTCTTGCCGAGTTTTTGCCAGAAAACTGCTGAGAGTAAATAAAAATGTCATGAAAAGTCTATCAAAAAACAAATGTGCGCAGATGATTTTAAAGTAGGTCTTGCTACTCATGGGTAAAATTACCACACACAACATGGGTGGTATGAGAAGCTAGGTTGTGATCGTGATTAAAGAGTTTTATTGACCAATTATGCTAGCAAATGCCGTAATCCTGAAGGGTTGTAATGACCAATTATGTATGTATGTATTTATGTTGCCTATAATTAAAGAAAGATGGTAACTCTATCATTATAGAAACTGCAATATAATCTCATTAATTATTATAATCATATTAATTTCATCATCATTCTTGGCTGAAATATCATAATAATGTTTTATTCTGAATTTTAAAGCAAAATGTTAAATCATTGCAAATTGTTGAGTCATTGTCAAATTCAAGTATTTTCTAAAGCAAAAAAATTTGGAAGAATTTTTTAAGACCACCATCGTGAGTTCTAGCAATTTAAAGAAACAAAACCCAATTTATGAAAGCTAAAAGGAATATTCATATTGAATACACGATATTTGTCTTCTTTCAACTCAGAAACTAATGTAATTTATTCAATTCCTTTCATGTTTTTCATAAAAATTTCAAAAATTCATGTTCTTGAGTTAATGTTACACTTTTTAAAATTCATGTTCTTGAAAATGCTTTTTTGTTTCTCACACTTTCGATTTAAAATGGAAATTAAATAATGTTTTGATTTGTGATTGATTGTTTTTCCTTTTTCACTGTTTCAACATGTCATTCATTTTTCAAATTCTTTGCACCATTCAGTGATTGCCTAGAAAATTGGGTGATGAAGGGTTTATCTATTGAAATGTGAGTCTAAATGTGTCTGCAGGCAACAAGTATTTACACGAAATGAATTTTCATTTTGTTTTGAATTTTAAGTGGTTTTGAAAAGCAAAGGAAACAGAAAAAATAAAAACGAATGCTGTTTAAAAATAGGCCAGTTTTTTGTGGCATTAAAAAACTAATTTGTTCTAGGCAGGGCCTAGGATTATATTGGAAAGGTTTGATAGGTAAAAGCGAGTTTTTGCATTTGAATAAAGTTTTGCATTTGTTAAAGTGAATAAATAAAGTGTTGAGTTGGGCTAGGTATTCTCTTCTTTAAGATCAAATTTTCCTGTCTATTCATCATTGCATACATACATACATAATTGGTCATTGCAACCCTTCAGTCAGGAATACGACCTAGCTTCTCACTTCACTTATGTTGTGTGCGTTAATTTTATACATGAGTGGTGGGACCTACAGTTTAAAGTCGACTCCGAACGACAGATTCTTGAGAAACTTTTCATGGTAATTTTATTTATTCTCAGAGTTTTTGCCAAAAATCTGCTGAGAGAAAGTCGCCGAAGAAATATTTTTTTCATATTTTCGTTTTGATATCTGATCTGTGGTTTAAACCGTGGCCTTACGTCTAATAAGTTCCTACTAGACTACGGCGACTTCCGATTCATCATTGCATATCGATGGAAAATCCTATTTTGCCCTAACGTACCATATAGTTCGTGGACTTTTCAATTTTTGTGTCATGAGTTCCTTCCTAGAATTGGAGGATCCTAGAGGATAGAGGCTCCTCATCATAAAAGCACAAATTCTGGTGGCATGGGTATCCTTAGTTGAGTATGTCTAAGGCTTTGTATATAAACTGTGCTTATCTTAAAGCAAAAAGCGCGGAAATTTCATATCTAAACCCGGCTAATGCTATGACTTCTATCGCTCTAAAAGTTTCCCTTCAATTTCTGTCAATAATTTCACAAAAATTCTGTTACTTTTTACATGAAAGAAACACTTTGTCTATCTTTTCTTGTTCGAGTCTCTTATCTTAGTGGGTGCAATATTACATCAGTTGTTACTGCACACACACATTCTCATTATCTCAGCAGATGGAGTTTGAAACGCTTGCGCGTTTAATGCAACTGCATACGTGACGTAATCTTTATTAGCACCTTTCGATAATTAATGTCTTCTTAATTTCTTAACAATTTCTTACGTTATGCTTTACAGTTATTTACGACATTCTGTCTATTCTATTAGAGACAAAAACTTATTGTCCTTAATATGTTTGCTAATAAAATTTCATCATTGACAGTTATCCTCGATCTTATTATGTTTCATGCCAATGAAAATCCCAGAAATTTCGAACTTGGAAAAATCTTTTCATAGCGAAAAAAAAACACCCAAAACAAGGAAAGGAAAATAAAAGAAAAATTTTAAACCCCGTTATGGTTATTATTTATGAAAAATTGTAATTCAACACGCCTTAATTTTAGTTTCTTTACAATTTTGCTAAAAACATTAGAAAAGAATACGTATTTCGAAAATGAACAAAAGGATCTCAACTCCACACATTTTAAAGTTTTAAATTTCCAACACATACACCCAACACATAGAAATGAAAATCAAATATTGATTTACCGTTGGATTTAACATTCAGCGTTCAATTGTAATTCCAATGAATGTCCTTCGGTTAGATTTCGTTTGAAAAAGTATTCGATTACAACAATACAATCCTTTCGCTTTTTTCGTTAGGGTGCCACAGGCACTTCACTGTTTTGTTTTGTGTAAAATACCCGTTAGTTTTTATTACGTCATGAATATTCATATTCATTACGTGTATTTCATTGATTGTTTTGCTCTGCTCCTTATATAGTAGAAGGATATGCTGTTGTAATTTGATTTGTAATAATTTCGTTTATAGCAGCAGTTTTTAAAAAAGTTTTTTTAGCCTGAGTATTTTGGTGGGCGTCCAGGTGTTTTTCAACTACAGTCGAGTCAATAACACGTGTATTTCTACCTAAAACAGCTGCCTTAATTATCGAATTTGTAGTTTTTATTCTTAATAAGGGGGAGCATGTGTAAATTGAAACAATTTTTTAGAGAAAGGATAACGAAGGAGTGAACCATTACTTCCATCGGAAGTATGTGTTGAAATGCTATGATAAAATGAAAAGCTGCTGATTTGTGTTTAATTTATAAATTAATCGATAAATTAAAATTAATAGTTTAATGTAGAATTCAGTCATAGAACAGTCTTCATTCTCTGTGATAAATGAGTGTGAAAAATACAAATAACGTAAGCAGTTGGAATGTTCGATTTGTAAAAATATGTGGAGTTGAAATACCTTGTTGTGTACGTAGGCGTGTGTTGTCCACTGCATATCTGATCTTTTAAGCACTTTCTATCTTTAAATTTCAATAAATTCAAGTTTATGTGAGGTATTATTATAAATCCGTTTTCCCTGATGGGTTATGTTAACTTTGGGTACCACTGCGGCTTATGGTTTATTTGCACACACCTGCAACTTAAGAAAATGCCACAAGAAATTTCAAAGTAAGAACGCACAATCTTGGTGGACAATCAAAATTTCTACTTCGTGAGATGGCCATGTCCTCAAATCGCTCGAGGAGAATATCTATTGTGGAAAGAGCTGTATGGTATGTAACGCCGTCCGGTTGATGTGTCAACAGATAATTCAATTGCGGCCAAAAAGAGTTTGTAATAATCAACGTATAGTGCTCGTCTTTGCCATTGATATCGCCCTCAAAGAAACCTGGAAGGGTATCGCCAAAAGATCAAAAACCACGCCAAATAGTGACTTTTCCGGAATATATTGCTCTTGGATCTCACGAGGATTGATAGCGTTTAAAATTTCGTTTTCAAAGAAATATGGACAGATAAGGCAAACAGCACAAATACCACACCACATAGTAACTGTTTCGTAATGATTGGATGCTCTTGGGTTCTCGCAAGTATTAGTATCGCCCCAAATTTGTAAATTTTGTTTGTTTACATACGTATTCATTCAAAAATGGGATTCATCGCTGAAGATGAGTTAAAATAACTTAACAGCTCTTTAATCGAATACACGTCATTGGCTTTATGGTTCCCTATGGTACCATCCACCACTATAGACAAATTCTATCAAATTTGACAATGAAGCAGCCTCGTTTCCGCAAATTGTCTGCACCGATGTGCTATGGCTTGAAACATACATCCTATCGTGTCCAGTAATTATACTGCAAGGAGCCTGATTGAAATCATTTCAAGATAGAGCTGGCCAGTGAAAGAGTTCTGCATCGATTACAACAAATGGTAGTCGAAAGCGGCTAGGTCTGGTACATACTGCGGACGTGATATGTCACCGAGCTTTGTCGTGATGGAAAATTATGGTCTCAAGTCTGGTTGCATTGATGTTCACTTCAAACGAATAAACTGTTATCTGTACAGTCCTACCGTGATAGGCTGACTCGGTTTTAGCAGCTCATAATGGATAACACACTTCTAATACTCCACCAAATGCAGAGCATTGGAAGCATTGGATACTCTGCTTGGTTGTAGATTTTGCTCGTTGCCAAAGCTTCACATATGCTTTCTTGCGCTTAAATAAATCATAAAAATGATTTTTTTAACGATCAAACAGCATTACAGGCATGCAAAATCATCTTTCAACGTCTCTCGGCTGCCGTTCGTATGGCATCCAGTTTCCTTTGCTTTTAAATGAATCATCGCTAGAGTGGGCCAGATCATTCTAGATATTATGCCCGTGGCAATTTCCAATTCCAATTTCCTTTTACGAAAATACTAAGTGTAGTTCTCGAGACAAGTGCTACAATAGTCATAATGTCCGTAATGTCCGTAATTCATTCATTCCAATACACTTCCAGTCATAAATCGATTGGACCGGAAGACCTAACTCCCGGAAGTTCTTACATGGATGTATAGGTTGTAGAGTATATTACCAGTCGTTCAGTAAACCTAAACTAGACATTACATTACCACCTTTAATAGTGTAGGGTATGAGAAAAGACAATATTGGAAAATAATACTTCAAATCTATTTTGAATATTCAAAAGATATGCTGTTTATAGTATTCTCAGTGACAATAACCATATTTTTGATAATTTATTTCCATTTTCATTTTTGTTGCTTAAATTCGGAAAAATGCCACCCCTTCAAATTGACAATGAATTGTGGAATTCTTTTTGTTTTGTTTTTTGCATGACACACTTTGAAAAGAAAAACAAAATTGTTGAGAAATATTAAGTAATTTTACCTAAAAAATTTTTAAATGCAATTTTCTTTCTCTTATTTGCTTAGAAAATAGCAGATGCTTCTTAGAAATTGTAGTTTTCTTAGACCTTTTTCTTCGTGAACATATACCAAACGATGCAATCTAATGGCCATTGTTTAGCTATGGACTGACAATAGGAGAAATGTAGACAATTTGACGTCTTTGGCTTCATCTGCTGCTGCCTTTGGCGCTAAAGATTTTTCTTCTTTTTGGGAAATAAAAGAATTTTAAAACAATAGACGAAGCAAAGTACTATAAGAAAATGGTACTTTGGGAGAGGAAGCACGTGGTAAAAACATTATCAATCAATGATTAATGTATTCTAAGCCTGATATCTTAAAGATAAGCACAAAGGACTTCGTATGCAAAAAAAAATGTTTCTGAAATTTCTTTAAACAGATTTTATTCCTCCATAAGATAGAAATCAAATATAAGAACAGTTATTTAGATTGTTATCGACGAAATGTCAGTAACTAATTAAAGGATATTTGTATGCATAAATAAAACTCATGTAATTTGTTTTAATTTATAAGCATTCATTTGTTTTACTTTTTATTTTTCCATTTTCTTTAGCAAAATTAGCATTTTCAGTCTTAGGATTGTTGTAACTCTCCATAACTCATGTATATTTTTTTCGTGTAATTTTTATCCAGGGCGTGAATAATTTTTACATGTCTTTACCTTGGATATGAAAAATTTCTTGTCTTCTTCTTCTTTTACTTTATTTTTTATTTTCTTTTTTTCGGATTTCATTAAAAAGGGTTGTTTGCTTTCTGTCCCAGTGATCTAGTTTTTATCCTTCTTTTTTACTTTACTTTACGTTTTAGATTCTGCCGTAAATTCTTACCTTCTGAGAATGTCATTTTTTCTGTTCGTATTTTTTTCCCACTTCCTACAGATTTGCATAAATTGTTATGGACTAGTTATTGAAATTAATGTGGTTTTTATGTCACTGCATATTTTATACATTTCAAAATTAATCTAAGATTTATGCTAATCTCTCTTCATTTACAAATAGGAGCGGTATTCATATTGTATAAAGGAGTTGAAGTACATTCTAGTGAAGAGCGTTATAAAATAAGAAGGTTTTAATTCCCTGCTCCACAGATCATCGTTTATATACTATGCATCGCAATCTTATTGAGATTGTGCTCTTGTTTATTATTCCCGAACATAAAAAAAATGTTTTCTAACATTCGTCTTAGAAATGTTTTGTGATTAAAGTACTCATTAGAGTGTGCTTTTCTACTGAACCCAAGTAACAAAAATTTGACAAGAAGTAGTGAGTATAGCAATCACTTTTGATTGAAAGTGATTGAGTATTTCGCCATGAAGATTTTGTTTATAATTTAATTTGCAATGCCGTCATATATTCACCTTTCCATCGATCCTATAAAATGAATAGGGCCTATTAATGAACTTTTATCAGCTGAAAGATGCTTATAGGGATACCGTCAAAGTCTTCAAACACATTACTTGTTGATCCACTTAATCTAAATACACACGACCGCTTGCGTATGTCAACAACATCAAGTGGAATTTCCGAATTAACTTGGTGTTCAATGAATTTGCCTGAGTTTACCAACTTTATATCACCTCCTGACCCTCATACTTCACCATATAATTTTTTTTATTTAAGGCCAACGCTCAGGAGGTGAACTCCTACTCATGCAGTGTATTGTGTGGGAATCACAGAAATATAGTTACAGGAGAAAGAAAAGATTTTGCAACCTTCGTCCCTGGTTTCTCGAGAATTTTTTTGTAACAATTCTCACTTTCTTTTTCTATTTCGGTTAGTCAACAATTAGTCAATCACAAAATATACAGGGTCTCTGGTTGGAATCGAACTCACGGGCTCGGCTCTCATTTTCATTAAAAATTAAATTTATTTCTGCATGGTTGTAAACTAACACAGGGGCTAGCTCGGTCAAAGATTGTCTTAATGTTTAATGTTAATGACTAACTCATATGAAACTGCTATCGTCTGCTAAAAGGTGAATAAGATTCAAGTAAAGAAATATAGGGTGTTCAATCGGTTACTTCACACTTTGACATTTGTGAACTGTCATCCTGTTGAAGCTGCATCTGTCAAATTAGTTGTCATTTATTAAGTCTCTTTTTACCATGGACGGATATAGTATTTTAATTTAGACGGATATAGTTTTTACAATTATTTGATAAAAATTATTGTTTTGCACGGGCAACCTACCTTGGTCTTCGCTTCGAAAAATTGTCTTCAGCGATGAGATTCATTTCTGGATGCATATGTACATAAGCAAATAAAATTGTCGAATTTGAGACAATACCACTTCATATAAGATCCAAGAGCATCCAATGCATCTGGAAAAAGTCACTGTTTGGTATGGATTTTGGGCTGGTGACGTCATCGGTATACATTTTTTAAGCACGACGTTGGCTGTCAACGGTCGATCGGGTGATCTTGACACCAACGACATGTGGTTTAAAAATGATGGCGCTGCACTTGTTTGGCACGTTGGATATTTTGTACAAGTGATTTCAGCGCACGGTGTTCTCCTGTGATCTGCAGCGATCTTGCGATTTGATCTTTTTTGTTGATCCTTGTGGGGAATTTTTGATCCGCAGGCCCTTAAAGTCAACATAAGCCATGTCATTCGCTAAATTCATACTAATTTACGGTACCAGTGTCATGGTGTTGGACATTTCGGATGAACTTCACCCAGTGAGTTCGTAAACACATAATGGCATCAATAGGTTTTTCAAACGAATGAAAAATTTTGATGATACCCCACACATATACTGTTTTTTTTTTAAAGCAAAAGATAGCAAGCACTTAATGAAAGACAAACGAGTACTACTTGCATTTTATTCGGTGCACTCAAAATACTGTATCACACAAACTTGTAGTTAGTCCGACAACTGAAAAATTTGTACACGGGTCTTTCGAAAGCTAGGGTTAATTAAAAACCGTATGGGCTTAATACTAATACCGCCATTTGTTTTCCAGCCTAACTGTTTGGGAGACCAAAGAGCCCTTTTAAATAATTTTTTTAATTATTCATAAAGATTTTCTATTAACCAACTGATGTTTATGACCCTGAGGAATATTTAAAAGGATTTATTGTTTTTTTTATTCCAAATAATATCTCAGACGTGAACTATATTTGAGTGTAAAGGAAAGCAAGATTGAAAATCTTTCTCAGCATCTCTCAACGTAAGAAGATTAAAAACCATAAAATTTTCAAACAGAACCAAATAATTTAAATATTTTTTAATAACAACAACAACAGAAAAAACAACAAAAACAGGACACATATAAAACCGGCTTTAATAATTCCCACGTTCGTAGGAATCCTGCAGTTTAAAAGGACTGGTAAACAACAACAAAGAAATCAACCACGTCACCTATGCAGAAAGCAAACATGTTACGTGAATCTAAGCAGGCATAAAATAAACAACTGACTCATCCAACGAACCAACCAACCAGCCAGCCAAACAGCCATTATATCTCATCATTGTTTTCATCATTCTGATGACGGGCACTATGATAATGAGCACTTACAAGAAGAAACAAAAAAAGGAACCTCAAAATATAACGTCAGATTGCAGGACATGAAATATGAAAATTTTGAAAAACCATGAGAAGATCCTGTTTTTATTTTTTCTAGAAAAATATTTTCCCATCCAAAATGGAGATGACGATTAAATGAATGAATGATGAAAGAGACAAAACAACTGACAAAGTTATGGAAAGATATTTTCAAATGTCCTGTTTGTATGTGAAAATGAAAACAATTTCACTAGAAACGCTTGAATGCATTTACCAGACAAATAAGAACTGAGAGTTGGGTGTTGTTGGCAAAACAGGGGTAAAATAATGTCCATTTAATGTCCTTTTTATTAAAATTCAAATGAAATTACAGTGTTTTAGGTTTTTTTTTATTGCCAGCTCTGCTATTATTTTCATGACAATATTTAGAAAGCCGTTAGCAGAAACGAACCCTGTTTGATTGTTTCTCGCTTACATTGTTTTACACAAGTTTTTAAGGAAGTGGGAAGGATCATTAGCGATCTGTTGGGACACATGTTTAATGCCGTAGAAAATGACCATTTGAAATTGACCGACAGCGTAATATTTCCATATAAAAGCTTTGCATATTTGTTTTCCGTTGTGGTTATAATGTTTATAAAATGAAAGGACATTAATGATGTTTATGAAGTTCGTAGATGATTAATATGACTGAGTGAATAAACAGGAAGTCCTATTTGAAAATATTCCATAAGAATTGAAAGAAAATTGCAATTAAATTTTGGAAATTTAGAGCTAAAGCTAATAAATTATGATATATTTCAGCCCAATTTTTTAGTTGTGGTGTATATTAGTTGTGGTATATATTAGATGGATGAATCCGCCGTGGTCTAGTAAATAGTGTGTGGGCTTATTAGACGTAAAGCCAGGGTTCGAGCCCCAGGCCAGACATCAAACAAAATACAAAAAGTATTTCTTCGGCGACTTCCTCTCAGAAGATTTCTGTCAAAAAAACTCTAAGAGAAAATAAAAATTGCCATGAAAAGTTTCTCAAAAATCTGTCGTTCGGAGTTGATTTTAAACTGTAGGTCCCGCCACTCATGTATAAAATTAACACACACAACATAAGTGGTGTGAGAAACTAGGTCGTAATCCTGACTGAAGGGTTGTAATGACCAATTATGTGTGTATGTATGTATATTTAAGTCCAATTTTTTAGTTGTGGTGTATATTAGATGATATATGAGAGATCTTTCTGAGACTAAATTAAATTGCTATTAAAAGCTCCTCAAAAATCTGCCGTTTCAGTCGGCTTAAAACTGCAGGTCCCACCATTCATGGGTATAATTTACACACAAAATGGGTGGTGTGAGAAGCTATGTTGCAATCCCGACTTACGAGTTTCAACGACTAATTAAGTAAGTAATTTAGGAGATTTATGCCTAATTCAAATGTGTCTCAGGCACCGGGTCTGTTTCATCATATTTTACCCTTTAAAATCCCATACGAGGTAGTTAATATGGGAAATACATTAAATAATTCGTCATTACAGCCCTTCAGTTAGGATTACGACCTAATTTTATGCATGAATAGCTGGACCTGCTGAAAGGCAGTCTCCAAAGAAATATCTTTTCATATTTCGATTTGTTGGAGATGTCTGATCAGGTGTTTGAGCCGGGGCCTATCTACGGCGATTTTTATATGGGAAATACATACATCCCTTTTGCAACTTTTTCATGAGCAAAATAATTTTGTTTTTCAAAATAGGAGCCGCTTCAAGCTTAATATGCAGATACTAGGATGAGAAGAGCGATATATCAAAACACAGTGCATCTTTAACGCATGTCAAAAAGAAACACTTGGGTGGTTATCAATTGCAATGCAGTGGTAGTATATCCTGTGGTTCGCAAGGGTACTTATATTGGAAAAGCATTATAGAAACTCTTATGTAAATTACGTATAGTCCAATAGATTGTTAAGTCCCCGTGCCATATTTCCTCAAAATTTCTGCAGTAAGATTAATTTTCGAAGAGCTTAACATTGCGCAAAACACCGTTTCATACTATTGCTTCAAAGTGTTCAGATGACATATTGAATTTCGATGTGAATCACACACGAGTTAATTTTAAAAATATCTTCAAGAACTGAATCGTAAAAGAAGGCGGGAAAAGGGAAAAATGGGCATGGACGATCGTTATGACTGGCGATAGGAAGGATAAATAATTCTGTCAGATATGATGGACTAGACATCATCTACAATAAGGTGCTCTTCTATGAAATATTAGACCTGAGGGAGGTGGTAGAAAAACCAAATCTACTCCGCCAAATAAGCTGCGTTATTTAAACTGTGTTTGGCAGTCATTAATGGCAGTATTCTGTGTGGTTTGTAGAGATGCTAGAGAAAAGTAAACTTCGTTAAAAAGAGGCAAAAACTAAACAATTAGGCTACGAATTGGGTAATATTTACCCTATTTTCAGGATTTAGCACCAAGAGACTTAATTCTAAACCACGAAAATAGTTTATCGGGAAGAGTAGGGACAAAAATTAGGAAAATGTTGTATCAAGTGGAGATTGTGTTAAAAAGTAAAATAACTTTTTATCTTTAAATTTGTCTTTCATTGAAACAGTCGTGGGCTTATTGAACTACTTTAGTAAAATAAATGTGAGGGAACGTTTCGACGTGACTTAAAACTGAAAAAATGCCAAGAATCGGATTTAAATCTGCAATTTGAAACAAAACCAATTGATTTCAGAGCTGCATTGTGACTGGCGTTGAACAAATTATTTTAAAGAGTTCGTGGTCGCGGTCCTGTTCACAGAATGTGAGCAAAAATAGTGTATTCGTCTGAGAAATCGGTCAGAAAGATATTCCAATATGTTTGGTTGGATTTACAGAAATTTGTATTATCCACAGGACTTCCGCGAGGAAGGAACAATTCACTAACAAAGAAGAGGAGCCACCTTATAGTCTGGAGCTGCACCAAGTATTTCTTCATAGTTTTTTCGAGTTCGAGAGCAAAAGCTTGCGCAAATCGATTATGACAGTTATTTATAAATTATTTATAATTAAAATTGGGATTTTAATAAGAGAGTCATCATCGAACACTGACTTACATGAAGACTTAATAAATAAATAAAAGCGAGAAGAAAATTATCGAACAGAACGATACGCATTTGGCGTGCATGAATACGGTCCTTTTCAATAACAATGTAATGCCGGCTAATACAGCATGTGTTTTATTTTCCTTAAGAACCCAACAAGAATTTTAACAACCGAGTTATCTTATCAGTTTCTTATTAAACAATTTTGAAGTGCTTTTTCCAACAGAAGTTCTCTTTCGACTTTAGAAGGGGAGTCAAAGAAGAAGGACTGAAAACCTCAAAAAAGGCGCAATGTTATAACACGTTACAACAGCAAAAATTTAAATTCGGTAGAAGACGAATAAAAAAATTAACAGAGACATTAAACACCCCTAAAAGAATACAAAATATCAGATGTTAGTTTTCCCAAAAAAAAAAAACAAAAATTATAAGAGCGACTAAGAAAAATAGAGAGAAACACGATCATTTAAACCCAGCAACACCCAACAATTCTGCTACGAAAGCCGCCAGCCTAAGGGATGAAAAGTCACCACATTTTAGAACACAAATGTGTGTGTGTGAGTTTAGTTTCACATTTCACAACAGAGAAATTTTGAGAGTGTATGGGTGTAAGCACCTTTTTTCTGATACGCGAGCAGAGGTAAGAGAGGACAATAAGTATGTATAGGTGTTTGGTATTGTTTTCAATTTGAATTTTTATTTGGGGTGTTTGCAATGGTGAGTGTGTATAAGTGAGTGAGTTTTTAAGGATATAAATAAAAAAGTAACGTTACTTACACTATTTTTAGGTATAAGGCAGCGGCAGCAGAAGCAGCGATCTCAGCTTTAAACTATGTCATGTATTATATTATACGTAAGTGTGTGTGAGTATATGTTTGTGTGCATGTTTATAATGATTAAAGGTTTCCAATTCCAATTGTTTATTCATATACAAGTCGTCGTAACTCGTAGTTTGGCTGCATTAAACCATCAGTCAAAATTTATTCATTTACTGAAGTCATTTCCGTTGGTAGGACGTTTGTTGCAAGAGACGCCCCATGACATTTTATTACGAGACATCGGGCACGCGACACACATTTTAGCAGATGTTCTACTGTTTTATGTGAAAGAAAACAAAACACAAAAAAAAAAAATTAAGAGAAAAAACAAAAAGAAAACGGACAACATTTTCCAATTAAAAAAAAAATAATTCGTTTAAAAGAAAATTCTTGTAACATTACATTAAACCAAGATCAGTTCAGTTGACATTTAGAACTCCATGAGGCCGCAACACTAAGCGGGCACTAGCGGTATACGAAAAAAAACGATTCAAAGGATTAAATTTACAATAAAAAAGCTTTTTTCCAAAGCTTTTTTTAAACAATCGATGGCTACTCTAAGCGTTTTAAATTACAACAATTTAACAACAGTGGGTTTAAACATAAAAATGAGCAGCAATGATAACCAATCGTCAGCAATAATCTCTGGTCCTGTACAGACATCAGGGAGTATATTGAGTAAAACATTCAATAAAATCACAGTGCAAAATGTGTTGAGTGAAAGTCATAGCAATTCATTAAACCTAACCAACGCTAATCCAAATGCCATAGTGAGAAAAATCAAAGATTTTGGCATGATAGGCTCGGTTAATAATGCCGCTGGAGCGGCCAGTTTAAATATGAATTCACGCAAACGGCCTTTAATGGAAAGTAAACAATATCAAAAACCTTTAGGCTGTAAAACACCACTGATTGCAACCAATAAAAAACCTAAACTTACCAAAGAAGAAAGGGCAGCTTTAAGGCTGGCCAAGAAACAGGCCAAAGAAAATACTTCCAACTCCTTAAAAGTAACAGCCAAACAGCCTTTGAATTTGATACAATCCACCAAAATACCAGGCACACCAGGACGTAAGGGATTGCCCTTACCCCAGGCTGTGGCCAGGCGTAATGCTAGAGAACGCAATCGTGTAAAGCAGGTTAATAACGGTTTTGCTGCCTTAAGGGAACGTATACCGGAAGAAGTGGCTGAAGTGTTTGAAAATCAAGGCTCTAATCGTGGCTCTGGCAAAAAGCTTAGTAAAGTGGAAACTCTAAGAATGGCTGTGGAATATATACGATCTTTAGAAAGACTATTAGGCTTTGACTTTCCAGTGGTTGGTAGTCAACACAATTCATCAAGTGGTGAGGATAGTTTTAGTCTAATAAAAGATGAATTTGAAGCCTATTCACCAGCCATGGATGAACAATTTGATGATTCCTTAAGCCATTATGACAATGAAGAATTCTTTAATGCCAGCAACAGCAACAATACTGCCTTAAACATGATGATCAATAACTCACCTCCCCAAGCCGTACAGCAAACACAAATAGATTTGCTGCCCAATATAACCACTCTGAATGGTCTTCAGTATATAAGAATTCCAGGGACAAATACTTATCAACTCTTGACCCCTGATATATTTGTGGGTACGGCTGCATCGCCACCATCCTCAACTATTGATGAGGAACATTTTAATGCTTTAATTGACACTAATTGTAGCAGTCCTTCACTAACGTCTTCACCGCCAACAATAGCAATACAACAGACACAGGCAACTTTAACGCCATCGCCGCCGTCATCATCATCCACAGCAATTAATGCAATTGAGTTAACGAGTAGGGTAACTGAAACAGCACCTGTCTTAACGAATACAATAACAGCAACAACAACAACAACAGCAACTAATGGAAAAAATATAAACGAAGTTAACAGTATGCAAACTACAGCGGCAATATCATCATCGTTATCATCATCGCCCGTGCCAGAAGACCAACAACAACAACAACACGAAAACATGTTACCATTATTACCATCATCCCCCAGTACAAGTTCACAACAATTACAGCAGCAGCTACAAACATTATCACCTGCCTTAGCTAATGATCAACTACAACAGGGCTTAAGTTCAACGTGTGCCACTAATCAACAACAACTGCAGACAGAATTTCTTTTACAAAATGCAATTGACCGGCAACAACAACAACAACAGCAAATAGCGACGTTGCACATGATTAAACAAGAATATGATGAACCCTCGATTTTATATCAACAGCAACAGCAACAGCAACACCAGCAACAACTGCAACAACTTTATCACACTGCCATGTCACCGCCCATAGATCGTAATACACCTTCAACTTCAACATCTTCCTCGAACCATATATTGCCTTCGTTTTTCCCCAGTGAACAGAATGCTGCCTCTTTTTATGAGGGCGTGGTTACTTTGAAAAAAGAATTTGATGACGTGATTCTGGATGCATCCCATGGCACCAATGTATTGTCCGATGAGAGTATGATGGAAGCTATAGATTGGTGGGATGCTCATACACCCAAATCGGAGAATGGTAACATGATGATGTAAAAGGCTTTAACGATAACTGTAACTGTAATAGTGTAAAGATTGTTAGGTACCTTTTATGGTACTTTGCAGCAAAGTAGCACGTACTTTCAGTAAAGTGCTTGGTGCTTTATTTGAAGGGATGAAAAGCGTTTAGTACCAGTAATGTTTTCTAATAAGTTTTGGAAATAGTTCCCTTAAGAATTTTTGTATCTTTACAAAACCTTAATTAGTCTTTAATTTAATTGTTGCACAAGTACTTTTTTTATTTTACCAGTGTTTCTAGATCCATTATAGATTAAGGATTTAAAAAGTTTTACTAGTTTTTTTTTTTCTCAAAAATTAAAATTTTCCATAAAAAATATTACGAACTCTTTTTAAGCTGTTTTATATGGAAGCGACTTCAATTAGAAATAAATGCAAAAAGGACTTTTTTTTTGGTACTTTTTAGTTTTTTTTAATTAAATTGTATATATTTTCTTTAATATTATTATTATTTTTATTTTAACTTTTTTTATTTTTTTATTAACAATCCAAAGCAAAACAAACAAACAAACCAAATTTATTTTATTTTTAAGTTTTTATTTAAAATTAATTCAAACATATTCGAAGAAGACGTTGTTAAAATTTTATTTTATCGTAATTAAGTGGAAGACATTTGTTTTAGAATCTAAGGTTAGGATATTTAGTTTAATGCTTAAGTTTTTATAAAAACAAAAAAACAAACAATATGTAGTAATTGTAGTTATTTTTTAAACAAAAGAAAATTTTTATTAAATAAAAATTAAAAATAAAAATAAATTTTTAAAAATTACTTCAGAGTAGTGCTGTGAGATAATTTATTCACATACTGAGAAGACTGGATATTCTCAAGAATACATGAAAATGTTTTATGAAGTTATAGAAGAGACGCACTATGTGGCATTTTGCCTGAAAACCTGGGTAAAATTAATAGAAGCGTTTTATGAGTTAATGGCTGGATTTTTTTGATTGTGTTAGTGATAATTAAGCTTAAGGATGAACCCAACTGATTTTGGTTCAAATTGGTCCGTGATTTCGCCTAGCCCCCATACAAATTCCCCTCGAAATTGCACTTATTTACACATAATTATGGTAATTATGCAGCAATCATGATTTAGCACGGATCAGTTCTGTGTACTCAGAAATCATGGTGTAAAGTTTGGTGAAAATCGGATCACATTTGACCCTGGTCCCCATATAAAGTTCTCTTTAGAAATTCACGTATGCGCTTATAAATGGCTTAAAAACATCGATATCGTGATGAAATTCGGTATGAACGTGTATTTTGTAAATCTAAATCATATTACCAAATTTTGTTATGGTCGGGGATATGCCAAGGGGCAATTATGCCCTTGGTCCAAAATAGGGCCCCTTAAGAAAATATGTTTAGCAATTATAATTGGCTTAAAAATTTTATTACCTAGATGAAATTCGACATGAACATGTTTAATATGAATGTGAATCATTTATGATCACATTTTATAATGATCGGATCATAAGTGCCCCTAGGTACCACATACGGTCCATTAAGAAAATCAAACGTACATCTCATATTGTTATAATAGTCGATATACATATGTATTGTGTATACATATGTATAAGTGTATTTTACATTATTTAATACTTAACTTAAAAATACTTAAAAAGTGAAACTAACTACAATCGTTAAAATCGTTATCATTTTCATCATCAATGTCAGGAAGGAGTAGTTTAGTAATATCTGATGAGAATGCTTTTCTATTCCTTCCCGATTTTTGTGTGAAAAGTGTCACTGCTTAAAAGTAACCTATTCAGGACTTCTCGATTGGTATCGCTTCTACTGAATTTCCTCGCATAATTCGTACGCCATATGGCTTATTGCCTATGGCTTTAGTACACTGTGTCTAATTTTTTTAATATTTCAAAAAAAAGTAAAATTTTCAAAAAATCGCAAAAAATAATTGCGCAAATTTGCGCAAACTTTTTTTTTTGTTCCTGAATGTAGTTAATATTTTCTTGTGGTATATAACATTAAACTACTAAAAACTACTTTCACCTTTAAAATCCTTATCTTTTTTTTGGGTAGGGTAAAAAAATGTGAAATTTTTATTATTTTTAAATTTTGAACGAATAATTTTAACATTATTATATGAGATATATATCTATAAAAAAAAAACTGAAAGTAGCAGTTGCTCAAATCTTTCAAATAGAAAAAAAATCAAAATAAAACCTCTATTCGTTTAGCCACAAAAAAATATCATATAAACCTATTAAAATTTCAAAAAAACACCAAAAACGCATTTAATTTTCTTCACTTTCCTGACTTTGACATCGTCTCAAATCTACAAATCTCAACCTAATGTCGTGAAAATTCGCTATATAATGCAGAATTTTGTTGTCTATCGAACTGATCTTAACCACCAGCAATGCCTCCGGGTGAGATGTTAGCTTACTTTCGAATATTCAGACATCTATCGCAGACGAGAGTTTTTACATGATGACATCGATAACGGTTTTAGACTGCTTTTATTCCTTAACAAGACACCATTAGGATGCCGAAACACAGTTGGCAATCACTAAACTTTCGACTGATTTTTTTTTATTAAGAATATCATTAAAAACGGAAAGCTTAAGGTTTACAATAAGCGAGTAGATTCCATTAACGTTGCATATGCAATCAGAACAAGTCTAACTAACGAGTTCATATAAAGTCTAATCGAAATCCTAGAAAGGACGTTTAGCAGCGTCCAAAGTTATTGGTCTTGGCCCTTTCCCGATGTCTCGTATAGAAGTTTCGAACCTGCCCAGTGTTATATTGCATAATACATACATACATACATACATAATTGGTCATTGCAACCCTTCAGTCAGGATTACGACCTAGTTTCTCACACCACTTATGTTGTGTGTGTTAATTTTATACATGAGTGGTGGGACCTACAGTTTAAAGTCAACTCCGAACGACAGATTTTTGAGAAACTTTTCCATGGCAATTTTATTTACTCTCAGAGTTTTAGCCAGAAATCTGCTGAGAGAAAGTCGCCGAAGAAATACTTTTTGTATTTTGTTTTGATGTCTGGCCTGGGGCTCGAACCCTGGCTATACGTCTAATAAGCCAACACACTACCTACTAGACCACGGCGACTTTCTGTATATTGGCTTATACAAAGCATTGTGAAGGGGTGCTTACCACAGGATACAATTAGAATAATTAAAGCGAGAGTATAGAACTTTCAGTTCTCATAACAACACAATAGTAAAACACAGATACCGTCTACCATCTTGCTTGTTTACTATCGTGTTAGATAAAATCGTAGGGCATGTCTGTTTCGAGAGTAAAGTTTCTTCCGACGTATCAAGGAATCGTATTCTCATATAAAACTAGAAGGACTTGGAATTTTAGGACGCATTGTTAGATTTGAGACAAATATCAACAAAAAAACCAGGCTGTCATCATGTCAGAAGGCTATTCAGTCAACATTACTATACCGCTCTTTGAAGTTATTGTTTTGGTTCAGCTTTTCTGCTGTGCTGTATGTAACCTTAAAATAAATTGAAAATAGTTTCATTAAGTCCTTATGAAAACTTGTAACATGAAACACCCCTTCACACACACTTAGAAATATAAATAATTACTGGGCACATAACTATTCAATGCACAGTGATTTCTTTTCTTCAGTTTTCTGAAAACAAAAATAAAATCGACTTGTTTCTGCATGTAAGGATACATACATATGTATGTATATATACACTCACATGGTAAAATACAAAGCGACAAGTTCTTTTCAAGTAGAAACTTATTTACCTGTATTTGCGTTTCTATTGTCACCAAAACTTCTTGTTTTTCCTGCTTGAAAATACGTACGTTTTTTCAATTTCATGAATTTTATTTCTTTGTTTAGGTTAAACTATTCAATTAAATGGAACCCCTATTTGGCTTTGTTGCCTTTCCTTTTCCTTTTTCTTTTGATATTAAAAACACAATAAATTTTATATCAAGAAAAGAAAAAAATTCACGCAAAAACTGTCTATGCACACCCCTTTCTTAAACTCGTAAGGAATTTCAAACAATAAAGCGAAGAGAAAAAACAAAAACAAAAACTTTGACAAAATTCAACATGTCAAAAAAGGACGTTACCAAGTCATTGCGTCAAAAACTCTCTTGAAAGTAAAAATACTGAAACAAGAAAAAAAAAACGGAACTGAACAGTTTAAAACAACGACAAGCAATAACAATAATAATAATGAAAGGAATATTTGTATATGTATACATGTAGGCAAACACAGACTTACACATACAATAGAGATTGCTAAAGGTCCTTTAAACAAAAGTTGCTTGGCAACCATATGGTAAACTTTAATCATATGGAAGCAGTTTGAAATGAGGTTCACTCTGATACTCTCATACACGTAACAACGACTGAAGTGATCTTCGGAGAGTATGACAGAGAGCAGGAGAAAACAGAACCGTTATAAACTTGATTTCATAATGATCCTTTATTCGGAGTGCTTTTGAAAAACAAAAAAAAAATAAGGTTGTGAGTTCTTAAGTTTTATAGTTGTTGGTGGTTGCTGCTGTAAGACTTTACCAAAATCAGCTGACTTTCTGTTTTATTAGCATTCGATGTAAGGGTTCTTATGTGGGGCAAAAATGATGGTTTGGTTTATTGTTGAAATTTTGAAAGTTGAATGTTATTAAACTTATTATGTAGAATGGTTTTTTTTTTTTTAAATTTCAATATGGTAATAGAACAAGAGGATCCACTGTAGACATCGTATTTTATATGGAAATACAATTAAAGTTCAACAAACATCAATCTCTGATATCGTAGTTAGAAAGCTGTTTGAAGAAATTCTAATAATAAAATATTCATTGCTGTGTTCAATTATTCAATCAAATTATTCAATCGCATAAGCCCAGAAGAATGATCGACTCTACACTTATTGTTCAAATTCTCCACATATTTCTGAATGTAGGCATGGGAAAAGGAAACGTTATGAGATTGAGTTATTAGCCTAAAGCTTAACTCTCTTAAAGGCGATTGACCTCGGTGAAGCCGTGGTTTTATACTACAGATTTGGATTTGCGTACAAATCCTACTGTCCAACACACCTGTAGCCTTTTATGGATCGTATTTATCACTCCTGTTGTATATGGATTTGGGGCCGATTACATATTCAATATGAAATCCAATGATGCCTGATAACATCGCTAGAAAACCTTTTGAATGGAATCCACCGAGCCATAGGAATGCTAGCTTGCCTCGAAATATAAAGAGTCGGACGGTAAGAAACGAATGCTTAGCTCATAATATGACAGGGGTCATGTAAATATCTTGGCAAATGGCTGGGTATAGTTTGTTAACGCCCTTGTGAACCCATTGAATACGACGTCCGCCAACTTAAATAACTTGAACAGGCTACATATTAAGAACACTCTCTAATGAAATCGGGGGCTCGGACGATAAATAACGAATGTTATGGTCATAATATTAAAGGAACCAAGTAAAGATCTGGGAAAATGGCCGGATATAGTGGAGAGAGTTCGTTAACACCCTTGTAAACCCATTGAATATGAGAACACTATTTAATAAAATCGCTAGAAAAGGACTCGATTGGAAACAACGGAGCCGCAGAAATTATAGCAAACCTCGGACGGTAAACAAGATCGTAATATGACCGGGAACTAGGTAAAGATCTTGGCAAAAGGTCGGGTAAAGTTGAGAGAGCTATGTTCTTACCATAGGTCGATTATTACAGCAATTACAGCATAATGCGATATAAGACATGAAGGTGGTCAACAACTTTTGCCATTTAAGCAGCAATGTATTCACTAATGGGTTAATAGATCTGGATATAGAAAAGAGTATTGATTGCTTTTGATATATGAACACCTGCTACATATATGCATGCTCCTGCATGCAACAAGCACCTAAAAATTAATAGTTAAGCTTGGATACACACATAATTGGTTATTACAACCCTTCAGTCAGGACTACGACCTAGTTTCTCACACCACTTATGTTGTATGTGTTAATTTTATACATGGTGGCGGAACCTACAGTTTAAAGTCGACCCCGAACGATAGATTTTTGAGAAACTTTTCATGGCAATTTTTATTTACTCTCAGAGTTTTTGGCAGAAATCTGCTGAGAGGATGTCGCCGAAGAAATACTTTTTGTATTTCGTTTTCATGTCTGACCTGGGGCTCTAACCCTGGCTTTACGTCTAATAAGCCAACACACTACCTACTAGAATACGGCGACTTCAGCTTTGATAAGACTGCCAAAAAAGGGCATATGTTGGAAACCACTTGACCAATCAACTATGTGTTGACACATATAGTAGATTCTGAAGATATCGTAACATCTGGAGCAGAAAAACAGGACCAATAGTTTAAAGTCGACTCCGAACGACAGATTTTTGAGAAACTTTTCAAGGCAATTTTATTTACTCTCAGAGTTTTAGCCAGAAAACTGCTAAGAGGAAGTCACAGAAGGAATATTATTTCTACTTCGGTTTGTTGGAGATGTCTGACATGGGGTTAAAAGCGTGACCCCACGTCAAAAAAGACAACACACTACCTACTAGACTATGGCGATTTCAATAGATCGTTGAATAGATCACTTTAATCTGAACAGAACGTAATTCAAATTTGTGCGTATCAGTTTATTGTAGTTTTTTTTTATCAAGCCAAGGGATTTTACTACAAGCACTATTAAAGTAAATTATGTATAGGAGCCTGCACTTTTGTATCATAAATTTTAAAATTTTCTGTTTATCCTTAAACGACTGTATGAAATAATATTTGTTACCCTGTATTCTCATGCAATAATAAATTCTAAATAGAACTCAGACTTAAAATTCGTTACGAAATTATTTAAATTAGGTTTGGTGTTATACTTGTTTACTACTCGGAAAAGAAAGAAAGAAAAACAAAACTAAAAAAAAGAAAAACACATGAGCTTTTTCTAGAAGGATATGCAAGGATCTGTCTGTGTATCTCGAGGTGTATGGCTATTTCTTAGTTCAAGTAGAGTATATCATTAACATATCCCTGGAATTATTGTAGCGTAAATGAGGTGGCAGTTTGTTTAAAAGGAACTTGTTTACCTTTTGAATAACAAAAGTGAACAGAAACTAAAAACCAAATTCGTAATGAAATTCGTAAAGGGGGGTACCTATAGTGCGTTGTGCATGCGAATGTATGCAAATGACTGACTGTTAAAGGTAAGGAACTGACAAACACGATAACCATATGACGGCAATGGCTTAAGAGCAAAAAAAAAAATAAAATTGTTTAAACAAATTCAATGCATTTGTTGTTTAGAATTTCATTGAAAGTGATCCTTGTGTTAAAACAAACAACAAAAATTTCGTATTTCATAAGCTAGAGAGTAGAATACTCGCTAATTAAAGTAGTTTGAGGAAAACAATTAAATTTTAAGAAATAAATCATTGCTAAACCCTTATTTGTAGAGAGAACACGCAAAGAAATTTTATTTTTATTGAAAATCATTGATCTTGCAATAATGCATTGATAACAACTTGCCTTTAATTAATTGCATTGAATTAAAAGTGTTGCAAGACATTGAAAAATTTTCTTTTGTTACACATTAATTAAGAATTATGGCTTAAGAAAGTTGAGTTTTCAAATTTTTTGCACCTCTTCTCAAAGGCATTGTTAAATTCATTTCAAAGAAGAGAAAATGAAAAGAAAAAAATCCCATAAATTAATTGCTTAATATTGTTTAATAGCAAGGCTTCATGGTTCGTTAAAATTTTGCAAGACATACATACATACATTTTTTTTAGTTCATTTCGTTTGTTTTGATCTGAAATTTATTCAATTGCTAAATTATACAGGGTGATAGTGTGAGTTTTCCGATTAACACCACCAAATAGATAATTTTCTTTTATATTTTGTTGGGTGTTTTTGGCCGTGCCATATGGTTTTTTGATTACAGTCTATTGTAGAATACATATTCGCTTTCGGAAAGAACAACCATTTGTTTTAGCGCATTGAAATCCTTGTACGGTTCGTTGATTTAGAGAGTGTGGGAAAAAATTTCTTTGTGAACTTCGACGGTTACAAATTTAAAAAAATAGAATTATTTTGTAATTATTGAAATGAAGCAATAGATATTTAAAAAGCTCTAAAAGCACAACAACATATTTCAAAGGAATTCCAGTTGAGAACACTCAAGTGCCCTAAATTCCTTAGACGGTGAAAGAAATATATGGTGAGATGGCATACCCATCGGTTTAAATTTGAATCATGGGTTATTTTGAATCTGGCAATACTTATGTCCATCTATTCTGTCACAAAATTCAGAATATTTCCCCTCTGAATGCAATAAATCGATTTACACTTGAGCAACTTTGGGATTTATTGGGGTAGATGGACCAACAAGCAACGAGAGAAAAAAAATCATCTTTTCGGATGAAGCTCATTTTCATCTTGGTGGGAAAGTTAATAAGCAAAATTGCCGTATTTAGTTATCAGAAATTCCACACGTGATCTTACAGAAACCAATCTAGCCATTACGAGTGATTATTTGGTGCGGCCTGTGGAGCGGAGACATCATTGGAACATATTTCTTTGAAAATGAGGACTGTGCAATCATTATGGTCAATGGAGACATTTCTCGCAGCATGATAACCGAATTTTTTGTACCCGCTCTTCATGGTATTGATGTGAAGGATATTTGGTTTCAACAGGACGATACAACTTGCCACACATCTTATGCCAAAAGCGATTTGTTAGACTAAACGATTGATGACCGTTTAATTACCCGAAAGGGTGACGTCATTTGGCCGCAAAGAAGCTGCGATTTAACACCGTTGAACTATTTTCTGTGGGACGATGGCGAAAAGTATTATGCAGACAAACCAGAGACAGTTGAGCACTTGATGGCCCACATTCGTGATGCCATTGCCGAGGTACGACCATAGACACTCGAAAAAGTGCACGAAAATTGACCCCATTGGAATGAGGTATAATGTCCAAGTGACATTGACATTGTGATCGATTGTTAGATTGCAATACAGAGAAAACTTGTTAATTAGTCGCAATATTTACTTGTATAACATTTTTCCTTCAGAAACTTTCTTGTTTCCCATAATAATAACAGTTTCTCTATCCTCCGTTCAGTCTTTTCAAATTATGTAATGAAAATTTAAAAATTTTCTAATTTTGCTTAAGCTAAACTATTTTGCAAACAAAAACTTTTTCGTCACAAATAATTTCCTCAATTCCGGTAGGTTCAGAGTAGCGATCCACGTCCATAAATTGCCTGTGCTCTAAAAACTTTTACATTATGATACTAGCGTAGGATATGACACTGGGAAAAGCTTAAATGTAATGAATATGCATTTTTAAGCGTGATAACACTCAAATCATATTTATGTATTCTCCAAAGTTGTAATTTAAGGGATGTAGCAGAAAGTACTATTATTTCGTGGTGAAATATTTTTAATTGCATTATTATTACATAATTAACAATAAAACTATTGTTATAACATACAATAAAATTGCAAGTCATATAGAAACCAAAAGCAATAAAGATGATATTTTTTATTGACAATAAAAAGGTGACAATAAAATGTAAATAATAGAGGACAATATTTTATGAGGATAGGTAAAGTGAAATAAAAAGGAGTGGTATAATGGAATTTTGGTGACAGTTAAAATAAATTTAAGAAAATGTAAAATTAATGGGTACCTCACTAATAGTGCACTTTTTAAATTTCGATTTTTGTGCAACTCCTAACTCAGAAGTTGCCACATATATTTATTTCGATTATTGAAAATGGTGAGCTTTACGAAAGAACAATGCCTCATTATTGTAAAAACTAATTGCAGAAATTTTAAAAGTTATGTTAAGATTGTTTGTAAACTTCAATGAAATTTCCGTCAAAAAAATGAACTTAACGTGTCGCCGTAGTCTAGTAGGTAGTATGTTGACTTATTATACCTGTGGTTCAAAACCCAGGTCAGATATCAAAACGAAAATATGAAAAATATTACTTCGGCGATAAAAACTCTAATAGTAAATAAATTTGCCATGAAAAGTTTCTTAAAAATTTGTCGTTCGGAATCAACATTAAACTGTACGTTCCGCCACCCATGTGTAAACTTAACATACATAACATCAGTGGTTTGAGAAGCTAGTTGATAATCCTGACTAAAGGGTGGTAAAAAAAATTCTTAAAAACCTGGTTGGTTATGGAAAATAATACTAATGGAGCACAGTCAATGCCAATTTATCGAAAAGAATTCTCTTCTCCAATAAAGCTTATTCCCATTTATATTGCATAGTGAATACACAAAATTGTTGAATTGTTGTTGTTAAGTCTCTGAAATTGTCGTAGTGTAGTAGATAGTGTGTTGGCTTATTAGAAGAGAGTCTGTGATTCAACCCTAGGCTGAGACATCCTAAACATAATTTTGGCGATTTCTTTTCAGCATTTCTCGGCCAAAAACTCTACATGCAAAATAAAATTGTCATGAAAACTTTCTCAAAAATCTGCCACTCAGGAATAAAATTACTACACAACATGGGTGGCGTCGTAGTCTTGACTAATTAAGTAACTTAGTAAGGCGTAAGAAAAACTTAACGCAATTCATGAGAAGCATGGATGTATTGCAGCAACGTTTCCTAAAATAAATTATCTCAAGAAGTTCTAATACCATCCAATCATCAGGTGCATGTCAGAAATTTCCAACAAAACGAAATTTGAAAAAATATTTTTTCGGCGACTCTCAACAGATTTCTGGCAAAAGCTCTGAGATTAAAATAAAATTGCCATGAAAAGTTCTCAAAAAATCTGTAGTTCGGAGTCGACTTGTAGGACCCGCCACTCATGTATAAAATTAATACAAACAACATAAGTGGTGTGAGAAGCTAGTCGTAATCATGACTGAAGGGTTGTAATTAACAATTATGCATGTACATATGTATGTTATATTTTGGTATTCTAGGATAAATAAATATGGAAAATTTTTCTCTTCATTTTTCATTACGGAATCATAGTCCTTGAATCTTTGCCCATCATACATAAATTATAAATCCAAGTCAAGTCTTCATATTAAACTTGTAAAACAATACCAAATATTTTATTGATATTTTAATTAATTTCTTTTAATTTTAATCAATTAATCAGTTTTATTTAGTAGAGGTTGCTAAACATGCCTTATATTAATGAATTTTTATTTTATTTTTTGAAGTTTATAACAAAAGTATGAGCGCATCAAGTCAGGCTCTGAAATATAAAGCGAACATTTTTCTGGCGCATGTACTGTTCATAATTAATCCCCTCTCTTGACATTGGAAGTACATGTCACATATTGATTTATAACTTAAACATATGAAAACATTCCTATCGCATCGCTCTCTCCTGAAACTCATTAAATCACTCAAGCAAAACAATTTACCAGCTTAAAAATATTTTCTGTTTTGTAATCGCACTGAGAGCTAGTTGATGGCATACATGTCTGCGCTTTAAACACAATTGGAACACACTTGTAATATCCAATATGTAACATGTTCCATCTTAAAGGAAACATGTTATTATTACCATACAGACTTTTAAAATTAGCTGCTGTAATATGAGATTTTCTAGAAATGTACGGGCCTATGAAAAATCACTTTCTTTATATTGATGGTATGCAGTCACTGTGCGTTTGCTTGAAAGTATGAATGAATTTTCAAGTGTTATTTTCTTTTTCTTTTTCATATTTTATGTCTTTCAATTTCGAACTACCAGAAGGTAAGTAAGTAAGTAATGTTGTGAACATTTGTGAGTTCATAAATTCATCTTCAGACTTCAGTACCACTTCCTTTAATGCAAGTGGGAATTGTTTGATATTTTTTTTCTTCTTTCAATATTTGAAGTATTTTTAATGTTTTTACTTGTTTTGTACGGTTCAATCTATATTTTTATGACACTATTAATTTAAGGAAATGTATTGAAGAGTATTGGAAAAATTCAATGAAATGAAATGCAAGGCATTGTGTAAAATGTCATGTTGATTTTTACACATGATTTCAAGATATTGAGTTGATTTGATTGACTAGTTTCTTAAGAGGTTTCTGTGTGAACTTATATTGTTAGGAAAATGTCCTAAGGCAAGCAAGTGATCGTTATAATTTATATATATATATATTTAATTTCGAATGCTCAGCCATGGTTTATAAAAAGGTCTTAGGTTATCTTAATCATTTTTTTTATTAATTTAAACATGGAACTGAAATTTTACTTTGGCTGGATAGCAATAACATCTCTGAAAATTTTATTGATTTTTCAAACTCCATTTTAGAATACAAGAAAATCCTGTTCAAATATTTAATGCCAAATATTTATACACTCTCACTGAAATATTGTTTTTTTCCTTCACATCATAAAAATCTTTCTTTTTTTGTAAAATTTTAATATTTGTTTGTTTGTTTTGTTTATTGCATTTTCCCATCATAAATTTTATGAAACAAACCCTCCTCGTTCGTTTACTCCTTATGATGATGATCTTATTTAAATACCACCAAAAATAAAAACAATCTTCTTTTCATTCATTCAAAGACAGGATGTTCCCTGTTCGTTATGATCGGCATTTATGGTCCAAAAGGTAAGGGGCACACACACGAATACGAATTTATGGAAAGAATTTTTTAAAAAATATTTGAATACTGTTGTCCTACATTTTGTTGTAAAGGAATTAATAAATCTTAGAAAATATGTATTTGGAATTGTACCCCATGGAATATTAATAATTTGAAAGATATGTTTGGAAAATATATTTGTCTTGGAAAATATTTTTTACTCATAAGTAAGGCGAACGATTTATTCGACAACTGAAGTCGCCGTAGTCTAGTAGGTAGTTTGTTGGCTTATTACACGTAAAGCCAGGGTTCGAGCCCCAGGCCAGACATCAAAACAAAATACAAATAGTATTTCTTCGGCGACTTCCCCTCAGCAGATTTCTGGCAAAAACTCTGAGAATAAATAAAAATTGCCATGAAAAGTTTCTCAAAAATCTGTCGTTCGGAGTTGACTTTAAACTTTAGGTCCTGCCACTTATGTATAAAATTAACACATACCACATAAGTGGTGTGAGAAACTAGGTCGTAATCCTGACTGAAGGGTTGTAATGACCAATTATGTATGTATGTACTCAGAAGTAAGGCCAGTTTTAAATTTTTGATATCCTACAAAAATTCTACTTTTTACTTCATAATGCACTGCAAGCACTGTGTGTTTATTTTTATTTCCTTTAAGGAACATTAGGAAACTCCCACAATTTCCTCTTTTATTTTGTTTCAGTTTCAATAAGCAGGTCTATTGTATCAGGTACTGGGATGATAGGTTTACTTTGAGTTGTTGCCCTGAAACAATGGCTACATGTGCATATTTTTCGTGTAGTAGTAAAATAATGTTGTTGATTGATGTCTTGCCCTTCTTCAAGAGGTGGCGCTGTCTGGTCTCTCTACGATGTTCGTTATGATTGTTAACCTTTCTGTGGAAGCATGTATCAATGGGTTTTATTAGATGGATTATTTGGTGGAAGCCCAATAATTTTCAAAATTCAGAAAACGTGATAAAAACTTTTACGACTTCTTAGGTGTTGATACTGGATTACTTGGGTCTGTAGGGGAAGTCGCCGTAGTCTAGTGTGTTGGCTTATTAGATGTAAGGCCACAGTTCAAACCCCAGGTCAGACATCAAAACGAAAATATGAAAAAAATACTTCTTCGGTGACTTCTTCTCAGCAGATTTCTGACAAAGATTCTGAGAGCAAATAAAATTGCCATGAAAAGTTTCTCAAAAATCTGCCGTTCGTGGTCGACTTTAAACTGTAGGTCCCGCCACTCATATATAAAATTAACACACACAACATGAGTGGTGTGAGAAGCTAGGCCGTAATCCTGACTAAAGAGTTATAATGGCCAATTGTGTATGCATAAGCTCTCTAGCAAATCACTTGAATAATGTTTCATTGTTATTTCCTGCCTGATGAAGTCCAAGAAAACTAAAAGATTTCTAAAGCACGATAAAAAATGTGGGTTTAAATAGGCAGTGTTGTTGATTCTACACTCCTTAATTGTGTGAGTAACCATCGTCATTAAATTAGGTACAGTGGACACTGCAGAAGAGTTAAAAAATTTATAAAGCTGTGCCAGCGAAAGCGTAACTCAGCAAGCATTGAGGATCGTTTAGTTATAAGTTCCACTCTGCTCATCAAATTTCTGTACTGCTAATAAATATGCAGTCTGAAGGAAACAGTCTGGAACCGCTTTGGCCTATTGGAGAGAAGTTGTGCCTCACCGTAACGTTGCCAAGTCATAAAATTGACAATGACTTGTTTAGGCTTTAAAGTGCATTTTTTGGGAGTTTCGTATGGATTCTCGCGGTTATTACAATCTACTTCTGACAAATATCAACCGATTGTGCAAACTTTTTAATGGCATTAACGACCATTTTCAAAAGAGTTATACGGAAGGAGGTGCTCTGACGTCACTATTTACAAAACATACATATTGCTTTGAACTACTTAGGCGAGAGAAACAACCGGGTTCCCTTAGTACTTTGCATATTCAAGCTGGCTCTTTATGGGTATAATTATGAGATACTCTATAATTGGACGTACAATTAGGTTTAGGTCCTATCCATATTACGACTACTATGAGAGCTGTTTTAAGTGAGCTTTACTTTGTGAGTGAATACCAGGTTATTTTAAAAAACGGAAAAAGCTGAAATTCTAGAATCTGTTAAGATTTATTAGGTATACTGCCGGGTTATCCAGAAAAACAAAGTGAAAGTACATAAGACCAGATAAGGAAAGTGGAAATTCCAAAATAGCACAATAGGTTATAGGCCTACCAGTGAACTCATAAAATTCGTGAGTAACAATTATTATATAACCGAATACAAGCAGAATGAGATCGTTTCCAATATGTTAAATAAGAATTTCAATTTCTTGTAAGTACAATAGGTGTGATATCTTTTTTATTCTTTGTACCTCTATTTTTCATCAAATTTGTTTCAAAAATTTCCTTTAAAAATTATTATGTTTCTCCTGGATGCACCCTCCAGAAGACTTCTTCTTTTGGAATTCTTTGTTTGACTATGGTCGATTATAAACGAAGTTTTGTTAAATTCAGAAGCTTTCACAGAATCTTTTCCTAGCCTATACGATTCAATAAGATAAGGATTACTGGACACTTAAGTGTACGTGCTTGTCACCAAACAAAATATATTTTCCTTAACATATCTGAGTAAGCAAGGGTACATGTACAAAAAAATAAAAATAAATTAAAAAAATTAGATATTTTGGAATTCAATATGAGAAGATACATTTTATATCTCTACTGGGATCATTTTAAATCTTTTTCTCCGCCAAAACACACATGATCATCCCTTATTTTCTGTCTGTTCTGCCTCGTATTCCCTCCGGATCTAAATTATGGATGAAATTAAATTCGAAATCTTTTTTGCAAATATTCACCATCCAGTAAGGCAGCCTCAAACCACCCCAAAAACTGTGTAGCAGTGATTTAAACAATTGCAAAAAAATACTTGGTTTTTATTTTTATTTTGGCTTAATTTTTTTTCCTTTTCATGCCATTCCATTATTCATTATTTGCATGAAGTATTAATCATTGAATGAATAGAAGAGACTGTGATCACAATGGGAGTATTCGTTTGTGAAGAATGGCATGAAAAAAACAGAATTTTAATAACAATGGCCACATACACCTTAAATTACAGCAAGTTGTTGTTGGAGTTGAAATCGCTGCATTCTGTTGATGGAAAGGGGTTGATTTTTCAACTGATCATGAATGGAATGAAGGTTTTTTTTGTTTTTTTTTGAATCATACTTGTGAAAGAGTCATGTGGTAGTAGAATGAATAAATGAAATGTGGAAATAAAAATAATAATAAAACTGAATTTGATTTTAAACAATAAACGAGTTTGGAAAACAAAACACATTAAAAGCTTGAATATATATATACAGTGGAAGTGTAGTGAAATTCATTTTCTGGCAGTGAGAGTATGTAACATTTGCAGTAGGTACAGAGTAGTTGAAGTCTAAAATTGAAATATATTATCAATTTATTTACGCACATCTATCTGCTACTAGAACTTAATAAATTCATGATCCTGGACAGAATCAGTAGACTGTATGATTTTATAAAGTGTTTCGCAACGAGACTTAGTAACAAAAATTATTGAAGTAATCTGCATACATACATATTTACAATATTGGTCATTATAACCCTTCAACCAGGATTACGACCTAGCTTTTAACATTACTCATGTTGTGAGTCTTAATTTTATACATGAGTGGCAGGACCTACAGTTTAAAGTCGACTCCGAACGACAAACTTTTTCATGGCAATTTTATTTACTCTTGGAGTTTTTGCCAGAAATCTGCTAAGAGGCAGTTGCCGAAGAAATATTTCCTTCATATTACGTTTTGTAGGAGAAGTCTGGTCTGGGGTTTAAGCCGTGGCCTCAAGTCTAATAAGCCGACACACTACCTACTAGATTACGGCGTCTAAGGACGAAACTAGAAGTTCATGACCCCGGTCAGAATCAAGAGGACCTATGATTTTGAGAGTTGTTTCGCAACGAGAATTAGTAACAAAAATGAATGGAGTAATCCGGAACCTGTATACTCTCCCAAAAGGAAGACACTTTTGCAGTGTACACATGAGTCAAGAACGGATCTGGAATATTTTTATGCCATCAGAAGATTTGCTCAATTCAAATTAAATAGGAAGTACAAAAGACAGGACTACCTGATAGTCAAGCCGTCATTCGAGCGATCGACTTTTATGCTGTTAAATCGGAAGTAGAATGGGTCTTTCTGGAAAAGCTGAAACGTCTAGGTCAGCATATATAGTTAAGGTCGATATGCTGGGCCCTAGGTAATATAAAAATTCTCGGCAATGAGCAAGCAGAAGAGCTTGCGAGCAGGCGAGATTTCACGCTGTTGATGGGGCCAGAACCCTTCCGTAAAATGGGGGGGATAATTGAAAAGGTATGCTCATAAAAACGGAAAATAGGCAAAGTCTTCTTACAAAGTCTTCTAGTAGGTAGTGTGTTGGCTTATTGGAGGTAATAACAATACGAAATACGAGAAAATATTTTTTCGGCTACAGTTTCCTGGTAAAAACTCTGAGAGTTAGTAACATTGCCATGAAAATCTTCTCAAAAATTTTTCTTTCGACATTAAACTGTACGCAACGTGACTCATGTATAAAATTAATACACACAACATACGTGGTGTGAGAAGCTAGGTCGGAATCCTGATCAAAGGGTTGTAATGACCCATTATGTATGCACGTAAAGTTTTCTCAAAGCAAATGAGTTTGCGGCAATTAAAAATTTTGTTAAGAAATTACAATAAGAGGAGAACTGTGTCGCTCATTGACTATCAAAAAATAACCTGAAGTTGATAGCCGGTCTTTTAGCAAGGCACTGTAGACTCAGAGCAATCTTATTGATAATGGGGGTTGTGGCGTGCTTAATATGTAGATTCTGTGATAATAAGTATACGTCATCGTAAAACATTATTGATACCTGTGAGGTATTGATACATTCCAGAAGAGAACATCTGGATACCGGCACCGAATTGTCAGGTTGACAAGAACAGGGTCCTGAGGTTTGTATAAGTAATATACTTGGAGGAGACATTATAAGGATGTCTTGTAAAATGTGAGGAGAATATAATATATTGCATGAGCGCGGTACTAAGGCACCTCTTCACCACAATAATATTGTTTAATTTTTTACAATAATCGATTAAATCATATCAAAAACTATAGAGAACTACACACACTTGTATGTAATTTCATTTGTAACATTCCTAAAAGCCCTCTCCTTTTTTAATTAAACAAAAATGTCATACAAAATGTATGCCAGTGTTTATCTCTTTCATAATTCCATCACAAATACTTTCAATGCACACGAATACTAGAATTAATGTCAAATTTAAACGTATCCTTAAGCCTAACGAAGAATATTTTCCTAAACGCATAATTTTTAATGAAAAAAATAAAAATAAAAGTTTAATAAATTCCACAAATAAAATCCTTCATTATACGGGGGTTGATTATCGGACTGGTAGATTGTTGATCATGTCCTGATATCAACACCGTAAAAACTCTTCATACAAATACACTGGCAACGAATGTTAAGCAGTGTTTTAATTCTCTTCGTAAGCGGCAGCAGCAACAGCAGGAGCAGATGTTTCACATTCACATTATAGGGACGCACTTACAAAACACTCGTGCGTTTGTTAGACCTGAAGGTAAATTGAATTTCAAAAAAAAAAAAAAATAGACTCCAGCACGGGATACAATATTATTTTTATTATTGGTGTTGTTGTTGTCGTTGTTGATGGCATAGAGTTTTGCTTTAATGACTCTTTTGTATAGAAATTCCGTTTCATATTCATGTTTTTAATAAAAATTGATTTCACTTTATATTGTTGTTCCTATTTCTTCTTGTTTTGCCTAATTCCTGTTCGAAATAAACAAAAAAAAAAACACGAGTAAATGATTGCAAATTGTTGTTGGTGTTTGCCTAGATCTACTATGTGTCCCAAAAGTGATCGTTAACTGAAACAACAGCAACAATTTTTATTTTCTATTTTCACAAATACTCGTTTCAAAAAAAGGTCCTGACTGAATTTCGCTTGAGGCAAATTTTCCATTTTTACTTTACCTACCGTTTCAGATTTTGATTTGATTTTTAGATTTTGCATTTGATTTTAATCGTGTTGCATGTCAGTTTATTGTTTATTATTCTTCGAGCATAGGGTGGTTGGTTGCCTTTGGTTAGAAACATTTTTGAAAATGAATTCGTTTTTAAGGGTGTATTTATTTTTGTTGATTTTCATACTCAGCATTGAAATTTTCTATGTGTGTGGAAGAATTTTATTTCTATTGTTTTTTCATTGCTTTTCGCGAAATATGTATTGTTATGGAATTTTCCTAATAAAACTACGCACACATACAATTGCTAAGAAAATGCAAGGAAACGTACTTAAGGCACGTGACATTAAGTTTTATAAAGTGTTTCCTTTTTTAACAGTTTATTGTTATGCAGATGCATTTGGCTTTTCATAATCAATTTAAGAGAGAAGTTTTTCTTCAAACTTTTGAAAGAATAACATCACACCAGAGATATTAACATTAGATTTCATCCTTAGTGCAGTGCATCTATTATGGGAATCTAATAGATGAGCTAAAGACCTTACCAATAAAAGTAGCCTGAGTTATGTGAAACAATATTTCGACATCATCTCATAAATCACGGTTAACAACATTTATTAACCTTAATATAAGAGTATGTCGAAAAGGCGCTGTCTAAAGTCTTATTATTATTATTGTGGAGCTGAGGTACCTTAATACTGCGGCTAAACGATATTACAGAGTAGCCCTTCAAGCCTATTGCCTTGACAAACTTCAGGATGTTGTTCGGTGTCACCAATGCCAGTTGAATGTCCAGCATCTGATATGTGTTGTGGAATGCATTAATGCCTTTTAGGTGTTGTCTGATGCATTACTCCACTCCATCTTATTATCATAAATCCACTTGGTTTGAGAAGAGTCTTTGCCTGTCTTTATCTTCTCTCTTGTTGAACATCCCTTTCCAAACATCCGCCCCACTCCAGAGAGGCGTTCTGTTTCCATTGACGGCGTGAAGGCTCCCCTCTTTGCAAACTCCTCTCATTGCCGAGAATTTTTACATGACGTGGGACTAAGCAGACAGCTGCATACAAGTGGCGGATAGCATTGCTACGTCCTATCTGTTGCAACTCATGTCTAAGCTCCTAACTTATAGAGGCTAAGTGGCGAAAAGTTGGTATAGGTTAGGTTAGGTTAGAGGACGTGTACTTTTCAATTAAGACAAGTACAGTACCCGGAGGTCGAATTGACCCATTGTACAACGTCCTAGTTTTTCACACCACTTATGTTGTGTGTGCTAATTTTATACATGAGTGGTGGGACTTACAGTTTAAAGTCGACTCCGAACGACAGATTTTTGAGAAACTTTTTTCATGGCAATTTTATTTACTCTCAGATTTTTGCCGGAAATCTGCTGAGAGGAAGTCGCCGAAGAAATACTTTTTGCATTTTGTCTTGATGTCTAGCCTGGGGCTCGAACCCTGGCTTTTACGTCTAATTAGCCAACACACTACCTACTAGACTACGGCGACTTCAAAGTTGGTATATGTCGGTCATAAGTTCTATGACTTAATATAACAAAACTGAACTACAGAGCATTAATTGCAGCATTAAGGGAGAAATTATTATTCAAACTAGGGACGTAAAAAAATGTTTTCTTTTTGTGTCTCATCGGACCATATATCACATCAAATCAATAAAGCAAGAACACGTCTACGAAAGTAAAACGAGTCTGATATCAAGCATATCGCTAAAGACTGCACTCAAATAAATCCGCTACAATGTAAAATATACTCTTCTATATGAATGTAAAGCATGGAACATGGATTCACGTTAAACATACAAATTTCACGTTTTCACTTACAAACGCGCCTTTTAGGCAATGTTGGTAGAAGAGAGTGAACAAAATAGAAGAGCCATTCAAGACTCAATTGAAATAATACAAGAATATCATGAGGGACACTAAATTGACCACCCAGTCGAGAAGAAAGTGATATCACCAGAAATACTGTGAACCCATTTCCCCGCGAATGGCTGGAAAACTCGTATACACATTTAAAATGCAACTGGTGAATTAGCTGGCGAATGCACGATTGAATTGGAATGAAGTTAAGCTCTGGCAATATAAATAATTGCATCAAATATGCGCATTATATGGGTTAAACAACCCGTATTAAAAAGACATTGGATTGTATTATTTACTGAATTGGTCATTACAACCTTTTAGTCTGGATTACAACCTAGCTGATAACACCGCCCATGTTGTGTGTGTTAATTTTATCCATGAGCTTTATAACCTACAGTTTAACGTCGACTATGAACAACAGATTTGAGAAACTTTTCATGGAAATTTGATTTAATTTAAAGTTTTTTTTGCCAGAAGACTCCTAGAAGGTAGTCGCCAAAATAAATATAATTTATTTTTCAAATTTTTATTTGGTTCGAGATATCTGACATGGGGTTTGAATCAGTACATTACTTACTAGACTACGGTGACTTCATATAAATGGTATTATAATAACCATTTAACCTATCTTCTGGAGTTTCAGGCACGTTGATATAGTTTAATTGCTTGCTGTTGACCTGTGAATCATAAAATGCATAACATAGTAAACTTCAACTTTTTCTGCACAGCTACGAATTGTGTTCAAAGTCACTAATTTTTTTCCTTTTCTTTTGCCATAATCTAGTTTTTATGGATAATCTAAAGTAATCTAAAGCCAGACCATAGCTGCATATATTATATCAACTATTAAATGATATCATAATTCATAAATACCTTTGGGTCATGCTTTGGCTTGAAGAAACTGCAACACAAGCATAAAATTTACGATTTTTTATTTGTAATTCATAGCAAAACTGTCAAAAAAACTGCGATATTTATTATTATCGATTTGGAATCTCTTCATTACAATTCTATGATGGTATATGAAGAAGGAATTCATAATTTCTATAAAAATCAACCTGTCTGCATCCATTCAGTGTCGTTCGTACGCAGATGAATATCATAAAAATACTACAAGTGCACCCCTTGAATGTAAATATCCTTTACGAAGCATATAAAAATCCATTAGACACAGAATTAATTATTTTAATGAAGTGTGCTGTGTATGAGAGAGCACGCGTTAACTCTGGCACTTTTCACCTTTTTTCTCCGTGTTGTTGTTGTGTGTTTTTTTGCCCCCATAAAAATGAAAAGTCGTCGTCTGCACAGTGTGTCATCATTAATTCTTTATGGAATTGCTGCCAAAGTGTTGTTATTGGTTGCTTTGAAGTGGCTGGAAATTAAACCAGAAAAACACGGACAGTTGCGTTCGTTCAATGACCGATTGAATGCTAAGCGATCTATTTGTCTGTCTCTCGCCCTGTCTGTTTTGTCTACAACATATCTGTCTATGTTACAATAACCGTAAGTATAACAACAATAACAAGAACAACAACAACACTACTAAACCGCTATTATAATATTTGTAACAACAACACCTCATATTGTCTGTGACTGTCGTATGTGGTGGCATTTCTTATTCTTCTTCTTTGTGTCTTAAGAAATTGAACTCCTTTAGGTTGTTCCATACGAAATATACGAAAATTGCAGGTGCTTTTAAGGACTGGTTTTAAAGTTTTTAATAAATTTTTAATATTTACGATGTCACAATACATTAATTATTTTAACCTGCTAGGCTAGCTACTAGCTAGCATACATAGCTGCTTAGTTAGTAGTGAGCAGCTCTACTAGTGTCCTGTTCTTCATTTTTGTTTTTTTTCTACTCATTTCAGCCTTTAAAATATTTTACATGCCAAATACCAGAGCAATTTATACGACATGTTTTCTAGTTTTTCTTGAGAGTAGGTTTTAAAAATTAACATACATCTTGAGGATGCAAAAAAGGATTGTTTTTTTCTTCGCATTGAATTCTTCAATAAAACTGGCTATAATGGTTTAGCACTGAATTTCCCTTTTTGATTTTGAATTTCATTCATTTTGGCTGGCTGGCAAGCCGTATGAAATATTGCAATAAATTGCTGAAATTGCTTTAATTTTCTGCTCTTTAATGTGTGCTCTTTTGAGGATCCTTTTGCAATTAAGGTTCATGTAAGAATCACAAGCAATTTTATTGTATCGATCGTATTGAGACGCGTGTTATACGATCTGGCACGATCTGTATATTTTCTTTTACATTCTTGTGAATGTCCTGTTCCTAAGCAATTAAGAGTAGGTTGATAAGGATTAAAATATTTCATATTGTCAGCTGTTCTTTAGTTATTCTAGCAACTAGATTGGTGCTTAAAGTGCGGTCATGTGCAGGAAAATAGAAGATTTTTAACTTCATTTAAAATATGTGAATAAAAAAATAAAAATAATTAAACAACTTTTTAAATATTTTGAACATGTGACAAATTGATAAATTTGTTCTTTTACATCGAGTTGAAGGGGATCTGTGGATCATTATTGGTTAAAGCATATGATAATTGGCTTCGTTACATGACTAATTGGTTGGTAAAAAGAAGATCACAGATTAAGTTCTTTAAAAGAAAATATTTGTTCGTAATGAAAACAAAGAGGCATTAATATCGTTGAACCACGTCTGGATACGAGTGGTCTTATGAGCCTTTCAACATTGACGGATACAGCATTCAACAACACGTGCACATAATAAAACTGTTTTATCAAAATTATGGGTGCTGGCTTCTAACGCTAATTATCCTCGAAAAATAATGTTTAACGGTGAGACCCATTTCTGGATAAATGGATACGTAAACAAACAAAATTGTTGAAATGAGGACGATACCAACCCACATGAGTTCCAAGAGAGTCCAATGCATACCAAAAAAAGGTCACTATTTGGTATGGATTTTAGTCTGCCGAATTCCTGCGTCCATATTTCTTCGAGTACGACAGTAGCCAGGCTAACGCTGTTAACGGCGAGCTCTTTGGTTCAATGATTATTAACTTCGGTTAGGCTCAATTGTATGATCTGGATACCAACGATTCGTGCGACATTGGATATTCGGCACGATTAAGTTGAAGGTATGATCGTCACCGTAGTCTAGTTGGTAGTGTGTTGGCGTATTAGACGTAAGGCCGCGGTTTAAACCCCAGGTCAGCCATCAAAACGAAATTTGAAAAAATATTTCTACGGCGACTTCCTCTCAGCAGATTTCTGGCAAAAACTCTGAGAGTGGAATAAAATTGCCATGAAAAGTTTCTCAAAAATTTGTCATTCGGAATCGACTTTAAACTGTAGGTCCCACCACACATGTATGAAATTAATGCACACAACACAAGTGGTATGAGAAGCTAGATCGTAATCCTGATTGAAGGGTTGTGATGGGCAATTATGTCTTACATGGTAGTGATGTGAGCTGGTCACTATGATTATGTGATTTGATTTTGTTAGAGTTTTCCTTATGGGGTAAATTACCCACAATAGATAGTTGTGCTCAAAGCCATCTGATTTATGAGCCAAAAACCTGGAAAATTGGACATTTAGGATGCGAAAAACGTTGTGCCACAGAAAAGCTATGGCGGACAGTTGAACGATGTTATTTTCCGAATATAATTGCATCAATCTGAAAGAGAAACACGGGGGAGTATCTTGTTGCTCAGCTTATGTCTATCGCCCGTTCATTAAAGTGAGTTTCATACCTCATTGCGACATTTTGGCATCATGTGGCACTTCGTAATCTATTGTTTCCTGTTATCTTGTTGCTCTAACAAACATAGAGATGTCACAGAATATCTGACCCTGTTTTAATTAAATCGTTGTCTTGTTTCAGTTTCATTAACTAGGTTTTTTCAGTTAAGCAGGTGATTGTTTTATTGTAGCAGGTCCTGGAATAGCATTTCTTTTCATTTGTCTATAATTTTTTAGGAAATCTAGGGCAGTCACTAAGCATCTCACTCATCTTTCTATTTCTTTATTTTATTTCAATTTTATGTATCAATTTTTTTTCGCTTTTTCGTGGAAATTTATGGCAAAGGTTAATATAATATCTAAGCTTTCAACATCATATTCGGTTTCTTTAAACTGTTTTTAAAATCCTACATTTTCCGCACATAATCCCTGGAAGTTATTTGAACAATGCAGCCTAGGGTAAAATATACACAGTATGACGTCTATTTGCAACAGTTGTCTTTATCCCTATATTGTTATAAAAGCTATTTGATGAGTGTAACAGCATAAAATCCTTGTTCAAGGACATTCATTCATAAATTTTTATTGCGTGTGCGCATTATTTTATTCATTTTTTTTACAGGCTGCATCAAGCAAAACATTAAATGATGAAGTCGTTGTTGTTTTTTTTTAATTCTTATGCAAATTACAATTCAAATAAAAGAAATAGAAAAAAAACAATTAATAGGTGGTGGTTTATTAAATAGCAGTCAGAAGTGGCAAAGAATTCAACACCCATGACTATGTCCTACATTTGGGAGTGCGAATATATACAAAAATTAATAGAATTTCCAAGTAAGTTTTAATACATCAGTTTCATTTGCTTGGATTCATATATAACTACGGATCCAATTGAAGGTGACCACATTGTAGTTACCATATATTCAGTTCAGTTTGTACAGGCAGTTCCTTATTTTTTAATTTAGAGTCAACCATATTGAAGCTGAGATTACTTTATAGCTCCTGTACAAATTCAATTGCACTCATAATTCAATGACATAAAGGTCTGCTTACAAGAATGCCGATAAGTTACGCCATGGTTTTTCGTAACTTCATTTTAAGCGTAAACACCCCGCTACTCTACCACATCTGCTTTTTGATACATCCGAGATTATCATTCAAATTGTCCCGTTCATACTGCTATTACTAAAACACGTTGCTAAGCATACATAATAATTCGTCATTACAACCTTTCCGTCAGTATTACGATTTAGCTTCTCACACCACTTATGTTGTGTGTGTCAATTTTATACATGAGTGGTGGGACCTACAATTTAAAGTCGACTCCGAACGACAGATTTTTGAGAAACTTTTCATGGCAATTTTATTTGCCATTAGAGTTTTTGCCAGAAATCTGCTGAGAGGAAGTCGCCGAAGAAATATTTTTTTCATATTTTCGTTTTGATGTTTGACCTGGGGTTTGAACAGAGGCCGTATGTCTAATAAGCCAACACACTACCTACTAGACTACGGCGACTTCAAAACACTTTGTTAAGCATTTTCCAAAATGCAGTGAGCTGTCAAACATTCGATTTGTTAGGTAACGAAGTTCTCTCAACAATAGTGTTTGACCTGTTTTCTATTATTCTAAACATAGCTTTTATCCATTTTGGTTTTCACTGTCATATTAAATAGACTTCTGTGTTGCTCGCTGTAGAACTGATGCTCATTACACTGGTTACTGGATGCATGATTGTGTTTGTGTAATGTATTATTTCACCTTAGATGCTATCAAGTTTTTCTTATCGTCTAATGTCTAATTTTCTGGTTGTAACTTTAAGATACCATTGAACGACTTTTGCATATCATTATCATTACTCTCATGTCTGCTGTTTCTTTAAATGGTCTCTAGATGATCTCTCCATGTTATATATACATACGTAATTGGTCATTACAACCCTTTAGCCAAGATTAGATCTTCATGATCATGATTGATCTCTTCATGTTACATGCATACGTAATTGGTCATTACAACCCTTTAGCCAAGATTACGACCTAGCTTTTTACACTACTTATATTGTGTGTTAATTTTATACATTAGTGGCGGGACTTGCAGTTTAAAGTTTGATTTTTGAGAAACTTTTCAGAGTTTTTACCAGGAATCTACTGAGAGACAGTCACTGGAGTTGGAGATGTCTGACCTGGGGTTTGAACCGAGGCCGTACCTCTAATAATCCAACACACTACTTACTAGACTATGGTGATATCTCCATATTATTGTACTATTTTGTACAGATATTTCAACACCGATTTCTTTAAGATCACTTCAGATTGGAGTCCAATGTATCCACTTGAGATATGTACATTCACAGCAACATGTACAAACTGAATAGCGGCTAAGGTACTTAACATGCATGGAATTTTGAAGAGAAAATTTTTTAAAACTGTTTCCAAAAATGTATTCAGGAAGTCGTTAGAAATCTTAGAGAGTATAACATCGAAAACCAACATCGAACATAATAGTAATACCATGCACAACCACTTTTTGAGGATTGAAGGAGCAAAGTTTTTCTCCATTACACCCAAGAGAACAACCTGAGCCATTTTCATAAGTAGTGTTGTTTCCAGACAATCCTTTTAAGCATTCGGTTTAGTTGGAAAAACTTGATAAATGAAATTGCCGTAGTCTAGTAGGTAGTATGTTGGCTTATTAGACGTAAAGCCAGGGTTCGAGCCCCAGGCTAGATATCAAGACAAAATACAAAAAGTAGTTTTTCGGCGACTTCCTTTTAGCAGATTTCTGGCATAAACTCTGAGAGTAAATAAATACAATTGACATGAAAAAGTTTCTCAAAAAATCTGTCGTTCGGAGTCGACTTTAAACTGTAGGTCCCACCACTCATGTATAAAATTAACACACACAACATAAGTGGTGTGAGAAACTTGGACGTTGTAAAATGGGTCAATTCGACCTTCGGAAAGTATCACGAAAAAGGGAAAGAATGCTTTTTGATAGCCCTTTGAACATTTTCTTGGTGCACAGTGTAATCGGAATACATTTAAAAAACATTTAAACTGTTTACCTTTCCTTTTATGTTTAAGGAAATAAAATTTCCTTTTTTTTAACTTTACACACATCTACACAATGTATCAATCTATAAAAAAAGGATATTTTTTCAACCCCAAAATGTCCTTGCAGTTGCAATATTTCAAATGTGATCAATAGATGTCGCCCATACAGAAAAGGTGATTGTCTAAACTAATGTTTGGTCTTAATAACGTTCTAAGGGAGGGCAGCACTGCATTCCAATGTGTCCTTTTTTATTTTATGACTTTCGTTTTAAGAAATGTATCCTTAAAACTAATATTAGGAAAATAAAATTGCTCTATTTTAAGAGACCAAATGACATATTTTTTCGTGTTGTTGTCTAATCTTATCAAAAGGGTCATAATTTGTAAAACCGACTTTGAAAAGAAAAGAAAAAATACTTATAAATTCGTAGGAAAATTAAAATTACTTTGGAAATGAGTACAGCTAGGAAGAGATGTTTCATTACATTAGAAAAGGATAGTAAAAGTTTATCAGGCAACAGCACATGCCAAAAGAAAAAAACGAGTATTTATGTGAACAATTAACGTTCAATATAATTGTAATGACATCAACAAAAAAAGATAAAACGCAGAAACAAATCGGACGGTATACTGTCTGGCTGCTACTACAGAAGCATCTGCAAAATGTTTTTTTATATTAAAATTACAAGGACTTACAAGTAATTGAAGAAGTTGCAGCAGCAGCAGCAGCAGGAATTTTCTGTTTCAGATAAGCAATCAGCAAGTGTTGAGGCATGTTAGCGGCATGTTTTATTCAGTTTCGATTATTATTTCTTTAAAACTATTTTTTATGGTTTACTGTCTATTTTTGTAAAGCCAAGCGTTGGAGGAATTGAAAACTACAGCCTTTGTAAGCATCTGAAGGCAGCCAATAATAGACGGGAATATTTAAAAATCTTTTAAATCAGTTTTATATGCAATTGATTTCATAGTCACTTTTTGGCGCATTTTTCTCCAAACAAAAGGTCGTTTAAAGCCATCCTTTTTCTTTTGATTCGTCAAAGAATGAAATTTTGTTCCTTCAACTCTTCCTCTATAGTCCCGTAAGTATCTTTATTGCCTGGCTTTATTACCTCTCAAAAAAAAAATCCGTTTTATTTTGTATAAAACCACAACGTTTCTTAATCAATCATGTGTAAATGCTGTTTTCTTTTCAAAATTTTTTTTCCTCTTTGATTTTTTAAATTCCCACACTTTACAAGTACTCGCAGCATCTTCAGCATCATCATCGTTGAAAACAAAAAAAAAAAATCCTTTTGATTTAAAACTAAATGAAGCGTAATCTTTAGTGATCCATTTCTGATTAGTGTTCTAGTTTTTCATTTCCCTTACCCTTTAACGTTCATCATTATCTCAATTTTATTTTGTGGTAAATACTTTAAACTAAAATTTCACGTACATTTCTTAAAGACTGCGAAGATCTTCATAAATTTACTGAGCAACCCCTTCTTTAATTTTAAAGGAATTGTGCAAAATATCCTTGAAGATTATTTGATTTGTTTGATTGATTAAAACAATGTAAGGTATTGTAAGTTTGTGCAATTTTCAAGTACTTAAGAGAAAGAATTCTTGGAACATATTTTAAAGAAATAAGTTAAAGATTGAGTGCATTTATAAAATATTGTAAAAGTTTTCAAATCTAGATTCTTACAGATGAAAAATGCTTGGAAATCCTTGAATTATATACATATGTATGTACATACAATAAAATTGATCATTACAACTCTTCAGTCAGGTTTAAGACCTAGCTGAGTTGAGTGTGTTAATTTTATACATGCATGGCGTGACACACAGTTAAAAGTGGATTCCGAATGACAGATTTTTGAGAAACTTTTTCATGGCAATTTTATTTACTCTCAGAGTTTTTGCCAGAAATCTGCTGAGAGGAAGTCGCCGAAGAAATTTTTTGTTTTTATATTTTCGTTTTGATGTCTGGCCTGGGCTCGAACCCTGGCTTTACGTCTAATAAGCCAACACACTACCTACTAGTCTACGGACGACAAAGAATTAAATGAATTAAAAAAAATTATTGAATTAAAAATTGGTGCCGGTTGAGAAATGATAATGGGAACTTCAATAAATAGCACAGCCAGATGCAGTTCAAGAGTAGCAAATGCGCTCTAAAAGATGAACTGGTATAGTTTGTTGGCTGACAGAAACATTGGACTGTACTTCATCAAGAACGCCAAAAATCGCAATGCTAGAGCCGATGGAGCAAGGAGGTTTTAAAAAGTGCCTGCCGCATGGCAGGCGATACCATGAATCTATTGAGAGGCGAATTTGGTGAGTAATGAAATGTTGTATGTGTTATTATTACTATTGTGGGACTGTTCCATAGTCCTGCGACCATACGATATATTGTACTCCTTTTTATAAGGTACTCTTATGATACATCCTCCAAGTCTATTGCCTTAAAAAGCTTTAGGATGCTGATCGGTGTCATCAATGTTAGTTCCGTGTCCACCGAAGGGTTTTCGTCTGGGATGCATTAAAACCTCACAGGTTCCAAGAATATATTCCGATGATTCATTCTCATAGTCACATAATGTGCATGTTGGGCTCGAGAAATCCCCCATTTCGAATACGAATCTCAGGTTTTTCCTCGGTAGACTGATGCAAGACTCAGGTCGTCTCTTCTTATTGTAATTGCCCAACAAAAGTTTAGATTTTCTCAAATTTACTTTACTGTTTCTGTTTGTCTTTCCTTCGATTGAGCATACTTTTCTAAACATCCGTCTCTCCTCCTCGGAAGGATTCTGCCACCATCAACGTCGTAGAAGCTACCCTTCTCGCAGGATCGTTTTCTTGCTGATTACAGATGATTCCCACATGACCTGCGATCCAGCAGAGGGTAACCATATTTTCCCTAGCTAGACGTTGTAACTTCTCCAGGCGGTCCCATACTGTATTCGGTTTAACATTATAGAAACACATCACCTCCAAGAAAAATGAATATGTCTTGAGAAGTATATCCAATATGGCGTAATCTGTGTGGCACATATGTAGCTCCTCCTTGTTGAAACTCTATGTCGTTAGAGTGCAGAAAAATACTTGGTAGTCATCAACTTATAGTGCTCGCCGATGTTGATGCCCTAGACAGTCCCAAATCCACACCAAATAGTGACTTTTTCGTGACGCTATTGCGGCTGATGTTGATTCGTATCGTATTTCGCAAATTTTACTTGATCACGTACAAATTCATCCAACAACAGGCCTCAGCACTGAAGATAATTTTTCGATGAAAATTGATGTCAGTTGGCAATTGCTAAAGAGCCTATTCAGCCTACCTTCAGTTCCTGGGTCAGTTTAATTTTGTACATCTGCAACAACGCCAAAAGCACCTAAGTTCTGCGAAGTGCTACTTCTTTAGGATCAAAGGAATTAGAAGCAACGACAAAAAAATTCCAACTCAAACAGAGATTCATAGAAATTAGTGTATGTTAGATTGTGTATGTACTCAGACAAGCATAGAACGGTGCTGCCGGTCTTAAGGCCTTATATTCGCATACTGACTTGGTCATTTATATGAATAAGGCAGTTCAGGTGTGAAATAACATCTTCAGGACATAACTGGAATGAAGCAAAGCGTATTCCAAATAAGAGAAGAGATTGGAGCAACTTTGTTGCAGGCGTATTTAAACGCAATGTGTTCCTTCTTTATTATAAAAAAAAACGCTTCAAGAACATGAAGAAAAACTTCTGGTACCTAGTAAACTGAAAAGCGTTGTGTTAGATCATGATAATGCCAAACTACGTGATTAGCAAAGCATTTGTTTACCAACCTATGATGCACTCATCACGTACTTCGAATCTAAAGTGACAGGACTGTAATGTATTACGTTGTATGTAAATCCATTTTGATGTCAAAAGCATCTTACCAAATGAAGAACTGTAGAAAATTATGAGAGACCGTACGCCCTTGGCAAATGCGTGCTTAGTTTCGTGAGCAAACCCGTATGTCTGACTTTGTCAATTGCTTGTGAAACGTCCAAGAATACAGCGGTACAAAGCTCTTCTCTCCTCTAAAGCTCTTTCTATTACACCAGTAATGCGATAAGCTGATCAATTGTTAAATGTGCCAAATTGATGTTCAGGAACTAAGTTTCTTTGTTCAATAATCTGTTTGAGTCAAATTTGTAATATTTGCTCATATAATTTCGATAAGATGGGCAGAAGCGAAATAGGTCTATATGATTTAACTTCAGTTGGATGTTTTCCAGGTTTTTGTATCATTACTACTTCGGCGACTTTCCAAAATGATGGCCTTTAATGATGGAACTATACATTTAATTGAGATTATCACAAATTGTGCTAAAAAATAATTGATAAGTAGTTTTAATAAAGAATACTTTGCATGACCCAATATTTATAAAGAAAAATATTTTTTTCTCCACTAAAAAGTAGCATTCCAAGAATTTGCTACTTTGTTCACTAAATTCGTAGCAAATATAATAAAACGTCATGCCCCCATAATGACAAATCATGACAAATATGGACATGATTAATGAATTAACGAACGAATGAATGTAAGGAATGAATCTATTGTAATGAATTCAAAGACTTGCTTTTACAGAATCTTGTTTTAAAATTTCATGACATTTTAAGAAAACAAACTCAGATATTCTTTATAAATATTGTATTAAAAGCAACCATGTGCGGACAGGGTGTGAAAATCAGATTTTATATAAAAAACGAAAAGAATAATAAAAAATTAGAAAAAAACACGGACATAAATTCATTTTTTAGCCGTCAATCAGTCAGTCTGTCTGTCTATTTGTTTGTTTAACAACAAATGGCAAGTGAAACAATTAAAAGGCGTTTTCATGTAAGAAAATTATTTCACTGCGTCTGTAACAATATGACAATTAATTTCGTAAGAGAAATATTGCCAGTCTTATAAAAAAATTTATTGTTTGTTGTTCTTTACGGAAGGCATAACATATTTACGTGAACAAAGACTCTGCAATTTTGATATATGAAATTTAATTTTTTTTTAATTCTCACTCCCTGTTTTATAAACAGCAAACAATTTTAATTTCTAAAGAGATTTTGTGCAAGCAATTTGATAAAAAAAGAAATGGACCTTCCTTTCAATTTTGTTTTTCTTCCTTTCTTAGCAATAAAAACATATTCAGTGTTTACACAACAAGTAAAAACATTTCATTGTTATTTTGCAAAAGAAATCCAATAAAAACTAAAAGGAAATCGGGTAAGTTTGTAAAAAAGAAAATCATTTTAGCACTTGTTTGTATTTCTGAAATTTTTTTTCATAATAGATTTGTGCAATATTTACTTAGTGCTACTGTCAGTCATTTTATAATTGAAAGAATTTATTTTTTCAGACTTTTTCATTTATAGGCATTCATGGCACTTTCAATATTTTATGGGTACTTGCAATATAAATATGCCCTCATGCTGAGCCCAACAAAATTCTGTTGTCCTTAAATCGTTTCTTTTCTGTCTTTCTAAGTAAAATGTTGTAATGTTTTCTTTTATAAAATCTTGTACAATATTTTGGTTTGAAGACAAATTAACTTTTCTTTTAAGAATTTTATAAGGAATTTCTATAAGAACTTTTTGCATACTTCTTTGTTAAGTGTACAGGGTGTCTAAGTAAAATTTAAGAACTATTGTTTGGACCAATTTACAGCAGAGAATAAAAACTAGTAATAATTTTCATGTAGATAAAGGCTTTGTTGCAGAAAAAACTTTGTGTGTTTCTAAACCAAAATGAAATTCGAGATATTATACATACATACATAATTGGTCATTACAACCCTTCAGTCAGGATTATGTTTCTAGTTTCTCACACTGCTTATGTTGTGTATGTTAATTTTATACATGAGTGGCAGGACCTACAGTTTAAAGTAGACTCCGAAAGACAGATTTTTTGGGAAACTTTTCATGCCAATTTTATTTGCACTCAGAGTTTTTGCCAGAAATCTGCTGAGAGAAAATCACCTGGGAACTATTTTTTCATATTTTCGTTTTGATGTTTGACCTGGGGTTTGAACAGTGGCCTTATGTTTAGTAAGCCAACACACTACCTACTAGACTACGACGACTTTGAGATTTGAGATATCACTCTACTTTATTCAACACGGTTGAACATATTCTGCTGGCAGAATCTTTAAATCATTGACATTTTTCGTATTATGAAAGCAACCACACTCATTACTTTTCAACTTCAACGTCAATAAAATTTTTCAAGAAATTAAGAAAATTGTCACCAAGATCCAATAAAATGCTGATAATTACAAGTAAATCTGAGTAGGCTACTGGCACACAGTTTCTGCCATGTTGAACTGCGATGCTATTTCGAAATATTTTAGTTTTAAATGATGGTAAAAAACAGCGCTACAATATTCATCGTTCAAATGCCAGCCACAGTAAATGGAGTGCATTCGAAATGCCCAAATTTTTACAACTCTGGTACATAAATCGGTTTGAATTTGACAGATGACATGGTTTTAGCTCGCTTGGAGAACAGCTGTGGTTTGTGGCTTATTCTCACATAAGTTGGACTTAGGAAAACTCCACAAGATAAAGTCTTACGGGGTCAAATTCCATGATCTGGATGACCATTTCACATCACCTCCACATGAGACGCAAATTCTTCAAATCGATCATGTACAATACATATACATATGTATGTACATATGTGGCTTGACCTATGTGGTACGTATCAGAGCCCTGTTGAAACCACATGGCGTTGGTGTCCAGATCATTCAATTCAGGTTAAAAGCACTTGGTAATAATCGATTTATATAGGCGTCTGTGTTGACTTTTTAGACGTAAGGTTCAAACCCCAGCCATCAAAACGAAATTTGACAAAATAATTCTTCGGCGACTTAATCTCAGCATATTTCTGGCAAAAACTCTGAGAGTAAATAAATAAAATTGCCATAAAAAGTTTCTCAAAAATTTGTAGTTCGGAATCGACTTTAAACTGTAGGTCCCATCACTCATGTATGAAATTAACTCACACAACATAAGTGGTGTAAGAAGCTAGGTCATAATCCTGACTGAAGGGTTGTAATGGCCAATTATGTATGTATATGCGTCCTGGCAATGTAATTCTAAATAAAATATAGACGTATAACTACGCCAGTCTTAAATCCGGGATGCAATGGACGCTACTGTACCTGATATGGATTCGTAACGTTCGAAATCCGAAATACCAATTCATCCAATATTGTATCCAATTTTTCGATAAGAATTGTGATCAGCCAACACACGTTGTTGAATGTGGTCATTTATCTTCAGTTCCTGAGTCAGTTGAATTTTGTACTTGTGTAGGCTCAAGACTCGATGTAAAATTCATCAAGTATTGGGTTGCGAAAAGTGAAGTGCTAAATCAACTGCCTTGGATTGTCCTACACACTCTTAGGGGCACCGGTTTTTTGTTAGGTAGATCTTGTGTTTTTTTGACATACGGGTATTGGTCAATAGTTCACTGAACCAGTGGACTCGAATTTGTCCACCACACTACGAGTAGTCATCTCGGTAGGACGAGTGTGGCGATCGTAAATTATATAAAGCGCGCGGTGCTTTGCTTGGACAGAACACCTATTTTGATAAATCCAACAGAAATATTTGCACGTGTTATAGGAAGAATTGTTTACAGAACTATCAGACATTTGTTTTTCAAAAATTTTGAGGAGAGTATGAATTTTCCTTAACATGATACGAAGGCAGAAACTCTACAACAGTTAAAACAAATTAAGATTGTCGGGAAGTCATACACTTTAGTGTTTATTTTTGAAAAAGAATAAGAAGAAGCAACAATAACAAAACACTAAAACGTTCTAAAAGTTGTTTGACTGAAAGTAAAGCAAAAGAGAGTAGAGAATTTCTACAGTCGATTAGATTTTCCTTAACACTCTGTATATTTCTATAATTATTAGTTCGTTTTACCTTACTTTTTTGCAAAATAAAATATATTGCTACCGTTAACAGTTCTACCAATCGGGTAAGCCATTATGTGCAAAATTACGAAAAAAAGCAATATTTGTTTGGCCTAAAACCACAAGAATACATAACATTATGTAAACAAAGTAAAGTAAATAGCAACCATAAGGAGGAGCAAAATATTTATTTTATAGCAAAGGCTATCACTCAGTATTCCTGTATACTACGATTTTTTTCCGTTTGGTTTATAACAGACATCTTTTGGCAAGGATACTGAACATTTTTGCTTTAAAAAAAAACCTCACGTACTATTATACAATCGTAGGATAAATGTTTTCTTTCTTTTAGAATTTTAAAAAAAATTTTTTTTCTTTCATTTCTTTAGTTTTTAGCAAATTTCCTTGAATAGATCGTGATCATTCATTGTTGTTGCTATGATTGCATAGGTCCTGTGCATGGGAAATGTTACAGAGTTTTTCTTTTTAGGAAAATTCTTATTAAAGAGTTTTCCTTTATATTTTCATCATTGGATCTTGTTGGCTTTAGTATTAGTGTCATTCTGTTGTATTGTTTTATACCATTTCATAGATGTGTTGTTGTTTTTTTCGCAATATTATATAAGAAGATTAATTTTTTTACTCTCTTTTTATTGATTTAAGGAAATAAGGAATTGATCGTTTTGTGATGTTGTTGTCCTGCTTCTTAGGAATCGTATGTGTTTGGGAATTTATTTTAGAGCAATCGATAGTTTGAAATCCTTTTCATTGGAATGGTTAAAGGATTAAAATAAATGTTGTTGTTTTTATATATGATAAATTATTTTATAGTTTTTAGGGTAAAGGCTTAAATTTGATTCGATTTCTATCTTGTGGCCATTAGGGATTAATCCTTTAAAGGTGTGAGAAAAATTATGTGGGTAAAGCCATGCCATATTTCTTTCATACAGCCTTTTGATGTGGAGCATATGTTAAGCGTTTGAAAATTTAATTTTTGCACCAAATTCTTTTCATTTAAGGCTGTAAAATGAAAAAACACAGAACTTGAATTATAATACCGGCCTAGCTCTGCTTGATAAAATGAAAGTAAATTTGTCATGAGAAAAAGAAAGTAATCAAATACCCTTATCATGAGTTCCATGAGTAGATAGAAATGATTAGATTAGAGCTCCTCTGCTGAAGAACAACAAGCAATAATCTTCACAAGGTATAGCTTTTTAAAAATTGACGATCCGAATTGCCTAAAGTCAATTATCAAGCAGGATATATAAACTTAAAAAAAGCTGTAAACTTCAAGAATAACAAGGTTAGTGTTTTGGCTTATTAGACGTTAGCCCACGGTTCAAATTCCAGGTCAGACATCTCCAACAAAGCGAAATATGAACAAATATCTCTTCGGCAATTTCCCTTCAACAGATTTCTGGCTAAAACTCGGGACTCCCACACCCACTTATCCATTTGAAAAATTTTTGGTATGATGTTGGCGGATCAAAGATGGAAAGTTCAATAGAATGTAAAAGCCAAAGTCATACCACACAATTCAGCTCTTCGATGGTGAGTGCTACGAATGCTCACAATTATTCGGAAAGACGGTCATGTGTCAATTTCAGAGGTCGTAGTGACAATATATATTTGAAGTCGCCGTAGTCTAGTAGGTAGCGTGTTGGTTATCAGACACCACAACAAAATACAAAAAGTATTTCTTCGGCGACTTCCTCTCAGCAGATATTTGGCAAAAACTCTGAGAGTAAATAAAATTGCCATGAAAAGTTTCTCAAAAATCTGTCGTTCGGAGTCGACTTTAAACTGCGTGGATTCCGTCACTCATGTATAAAATTAACAAACACAACATAAATGGTGTGTAATGACCAATTATGCATGTATGTATATATGTATGTAATGACAATATGTACGATTTTTTTTCTGCAATTTCGTAATCACGGATGAAGCAGGGATTTAGCACAAAATATTAAGGATCAAGCAATTGTTTTTTAGGGCGAATCGGTTCAAAGACAACGTAGACCAAGAAAGTATTTTTTTGTGCATGTGGTAACTCTGAAATTTGACAGCTGTCACGTATGTTTACTTCCAATTATTAAAAGTGAAGGTGTTTGCGACATTATTGTAAACATTTATTACAAAAGTTCGGAAAGTTATGCTGCAACCATGGCATATTCATAGAAGGTAGCCTTAACTCAACAGCTGACGACATTTGGACTGTCAAAAAAATTGTTTGTTTTTTGTGTATTTTGTTTCGATATTCAATTTCGTATTTATATTAGTCATAAACCCTCATATGTACAGCATGTATCCTTAACGATACGCACTCTAGAAATTCTTTAGGATTACTATTTTAAAAGCCAATTATATTAAAATTTTTGCAAGATGATAGCAATATTTAAACCTTTAACGTTAAATACATATATCTTTTAAACTACAACCTAGATTTACTATATTTATAGTTATTTAGATGAAAGTGATGAATTTCCCAAAAAAAAAAAAGAATTCCATGTCTCCAACTAGGTGCCTAAACTATGACTGAAATAACTTGTGTTATTTTTAAAACAAATTCAATTTCAAAATTCAGTCATAAAATAAATATAAATTAGGTACAAATTTTAATTGGTACAATAATAAATAAGAAATAACGTTTGCAGCTGATATTTTTCTTTAATTTGCAGGTGCTGCTCTATTGTGTAATTTAGCATGACATAAAAATCGTACGAATTTTCAATATATAAAATTTATTTAGTTTTTTTTAATTGCTTTAACTAATTTCCTATAGAGGTTTGAGGGTTAATTTAACTGAGTGCTCTTTAACAAAAACAAAATGCCTGTTGTTTTTGCATTGTTGTACTTGTTGTAGAGTTGCGGCTACCTCCTATGAATATGCCTTGGCTGCAATCGCAAAGTTCAAACAATTTTCAGTCGGGAGATTGCCGAGAAGTATGCCAACTATTCGAAAAGTAGACAGAAAATTTTATGAAACTGAGTCGTTTGTAGAAATTGCGTCTTCTGTGGCTTAACGTACCAGTTGGTCTCTCGAGATTGAATTGAAAACATCAATTCAGCATCGTTCTCGACAACTTAAAATTTCACGAAGCAGTACACTTCGAATCATTCCTTCTTTTTTTTCTAACTTTGTTTGCGACCTACTTCTCTTTTCTTTTCTTTTCTTTTCTTTTCTTTTCTTTTCTTTTCTTTTCTTTTCTTTTCTTTTCTTTTCTTTTCTTTTCTTTTCTTTTCTTTTATTTTCTTTTCTTTTCTTTTCTTTTCTTTTCTTTTATTTTATTTTATTTTATTTTATTTTCTTTTCTTTTCTTTTCTTTTCTTTTCTTTTCTTTTCTTTTCTTTTCTTTTCTTTTCTTTTCTTTTCTTTTCTTTTCTTTTCTTTTCTTCTCTTTTCTTTTCTTTTCTTTTCTTTTCTTTTCTTTTCTTTTCTTTTCTTTTCTTTTCTTTTCTTTTCTTATCTTTTCTTTTCTTTTCATTTCTTTTCTTTTCTTTTCTTTTCTTTTTTTCTTGTCTCTTCTTCCTCTCTTCGTCCTCTCTCCTTTATTTCCTAATTGAAGGATCACAAAGGACTAAGAGGTCTCTGCAGCCCTTGCGCTGACCACCTTCTTCCTTTTCCCTGATTTTGGTGGAACTTGGTTAGTACAGGGACTGCGTTCACCCGTGGCATCACAACGGGCCGCTATGCGTGCTCAAGTGAGCTTTGTGATATCAGAGCTACCACTTCGATCTAACATAACCTAACCTAAGAGGTCTCTGGGGAAGCCTGGAGAGAGTAACATGGTAAAGTGCCACCTTTCCTAGCTTAATGTATCGAAATTCAATAAAAGACCTCTACCTTCATGCGAACAAAATCCAGCTTACTCAAGAGCTTAGCAGACCATGGAGAGTGCCAACAATTCGAACAATGGGTAATGCCTTAAAGTGAAATCAATCACAATTTTCCGAACAAAAGTCATCTTCTCCGATGAAGTGCATCTCCACCTGATTGTCTTTGTGAATACAGAAATTAGTGGAGTTTGCTGTCCAGAAAATCTTCATCAGTCCATGAGCAGTAAATGCACGTACAATGATCAGGAGTGGAGTTTGGTAAGGCACGTGTCACACCATGCATGCTACAATCGAATTATTGCAGTAACGATTTCCACAAAGCATTACATCAAGAACGCCACCAAGGTCATGATCATAAGCTTCTTTTCGTTGGGGTTTTGAGAAATCTAGGTCTTATGCTAATTAACTAGAAACACTTCCTGAACTCAAATACGAAATACAACGCGTCACCAGTGAGTTACAGCCTCATTTCTCTGAAAGTCATAGAAAATTTTATGAAAAGCGTAAACGCATGTAATCACAGCCACGATAACGTCTCCTTTGCGGTCCCACTTTTGAATTCCTTTTTTAAAATTCTTAATTTTTTTTTTTTATAAATTAGTTTTTATCACTTCTCTTAGGTAATGACCAATTCGGGATTTAAAAAAAAAAAATAAAAAAAAACTTGGGCAGAGAAACATTAGCTAATTTGGCAGCCAGCATAAAATCATCGACCCAATGCCCTTAATAAGCCTTAAATTAATGTAATTCTCGTGCTTAAGAGCAATCTCCTTACATACACCTGTACACACAAAATAAGTTGTGTAGTTCCTTGAAAATTGAAACCTCAAATAAGCCACATTTGATACCATAATTTCAATTCCTTTTGCCTACACACTTGCGGCAAGCCGCTAACAAGACGTAAAATGTCTTTAATCATGTGCACCTACTTACAGTCATGATTAATTGAGACACCACACGGTTTGAGCGTGGTTTTTGGTGATGGTTAATGTGAACAATACAACGCTAATAATACCGGTGGTCTTTAACTAACAATGAAAGCCGAACACGAACAAAAGGGCCGTAATCTAAGCCAAAGTAACAAGTCGTTTTAGTTTTGTATGGATGTCTTCGTTTTATCTCTTTACTCGTGGCTAAATCAACTAAAAGATACGTACGAATGTCTATCAAGTGTACGCTACTGTTTGAAAAGGAAGAGTAAATGAAAGTCAATTAGCTTAACAAGACACACATCAAGTCAAGCAGCAGTGACGGCGGGGGCTGTTGTTTTACAGATAAAAAAAATCACTCTCCAAGGAGAAGAGACCGCGAGCGAGAAGAAAACAAGCGACTACAAAACACCAGAGATAACGCAAATAAAAATATAACAGGGGCAAATTATAATTATTTATATATTATTTGTGTAATGAGGCAATAACCATGCTTAAACCAAAGTAATACAAAAAAAAAAACAAATGAAATCTCAACATTAAATTAACAAGCAGCTGACTAAGTAGCTGATTGCGTTGTCCATGCTAAGGCTACTGATGACACTCAAAACGTGGTTTTGCAAAGGAGCCAAATTAACGTAGATGGTTAATACCACTGCAACGCTGTTTAGTAAATGAGTTTAACCTTAATTTTACTCTTTTTAAGGCCGCTCATTTGTGGCTTGATACTCTGATACTCTGTTGAGACATTAAACCTGAAATGTGTGGTCTTATGTTGAAAATCACTAAAATGACTTGGACTTCTTCAATAGACTCATACAACATTGTTATCAGCAAATGTTTAAAAGAGTATTGAATTGAAAGTGAAATAAAATTGAAAGCATACGGTAATTAGGTTGCATTTTTTATTTGTATTAAAAAAAATAAATTTAACTTTTTGAATTTGCAAAAAAATTTTAAGAAAATTAATTTATAATTCGTTACGATTTTTACAAAACTATGCATTGTTTCATGCTCTTGCGAGTTATTCCTACTCTGTGGTATTCTCAAACTATCTTTAGTTAACAGTCCATACTATATCGGTCCCTCCGGGTCCAACAAAATGGGACAAAATTTTATTAAAAATTTCACGTGAGCTAATTTCACATGATGCTTCATACGGTCTGCTGTAAATCATCGTTAGATTGGGTTGCACTGGTTTCAACCAAGTTTGTCCTTCGAATTCTCTCAGAAGATCTTTGGTCCCTTGTGGTGGTGCCCTTGAAAAATCCATATACATATAGTCCATTTTGTACCCTTGAGATCCAACCAGTGCTGTTCATAAAATCCACGGTAGCAATATTGGTAAAAATGACAAGCACCGAGTGGCTGGAGCTTAGTTTGCCACAAAACAAAACATTCACGTGAGGAGTACTGTACCGACCCTCGCCCTCATTCAAAAAGTGTTTGCAATAGTCGTTATATGAATATCGCAGTTGCTCGGACATGTATTAAATCATAAAGTAACCATTAATTGCGCTCGTAAAGCGATATAAAATTCCTGGCAAAGGAGCTTTAGTTACTTCCCACTTGAGAGCAGACTAGATCATAACGAATATATTAACAGCGACATCGGACCATCAGCGTTCTATTATATTCTCGCGAACACATCCTTAACCGGTGGAAATCTTACCAAAGCAAATTGACATCCTTATTAAATTTGACCAGATTAGGCAGTGACACATTTTTGAAAGAATTCAGATCATGGAATTACCATTCAAGTAGACCCTATTCGCGTAAAGGGGACAGTCACAAAGATGTTAGTGTACCGATTTCTCCTCTTATTTAAAACGTACAATAGCAATAATGTCATTCCGACATCCACCCTCTTAAAATGTGCCCAGTAATTATGTCTGTTAGAAGTCTAAATGACGCTCATCAAAAGGTTTAGTCGGTCTTTGTCCTCTCAGTTGTAATTAAAGAATACATTATTTGAGATCTTCTAAAAGTCGTGATCAAGTCCAACTAAGTTCCATTTAGATATCGATAGCCGCAGTTTCGAGTTTTATTCTCGAATACACCTCCCGACACTTTCAATGCCGCAAACTTCTGCCTGCAATCAACGGATTCTGCAGTAAGAGGGATTTGCTGCATTTAGTTTATCAGAGTAAATACCCGTTTACGTAACAATTTTTGCCTTCAACATCATTAGTAAAGATGGGGATATATAGATTTCTGGATCTAATCTCGTCTGTGAGGCATTTTAACCCTTTAAGTCCTATCTAAGGATAGCATTTGATTTGGCAGTAATAGGCCGAGCATTTTTTACAGACTAAGTGGACTGGTCTTAGCAAGATAGGAAAGTTTTTTTACTTTGTTCAGATTGATAAGGTGCAACATAATGATTACATCATTCCTACAGAAACGGTGGATGAACGACAGGTTAATTTTTAATTTTCTTTAAAGAATTGAAATGAGCAATAATGCTACATTTTTTAATTTTTTTCCATGAATCAAAAATTAACCTGTTCAATATAGTGGGTACCACTTTAACTTATGACGAGGAGCCGCGGTTCAAATCCCAGCCGAGACATCTAGAACAAAATAAAATATGAAAAAATATTTCAGCGGCGACTTCCTCTCAGCAGTTTTCTTTAAAAAAATTCAGAGTTTTAATAAACAGTTGTCGTTCGAAGTCCACTTTAAACTGTAGGTCCCATTACACACAAAAAAGATGGGTGATGAGAGCAACTAGATTGTAATAAGTGTTGTATTGACTAATTAAGTAAGTATGTACGCTCGCTAATTTTGAAAAAGATTGGTGGTTTGTCTCAGTTATGCTTGCCAGAGTTTATGTAGAAAATTGTTCCTGAAAATAAAATTTTTTATGATACATATTTAAATATTTTTTGATATGTTTTAGAAACTGTAATAAATTGTTTGTTTAGCTACTCCTAATTGATCATAATGGGCATCTAGAAATTAGTTGCAATTCTTGGGTGGGCAGACAGTGGCATATTTTACATATTTAAACGAATATTTTCGGTAACTAATAGCGGATTATTATTTTAATTTCTTAAATAAATTAAATAACAAAAAAGCCAAAATAGCATACTATTTGCTACTTTAATCCCGAACTTTAAAATAAAACGAAAAGAAACGAAATTTTAAACGTAATAGTCTTAATTCCAAAATATATTGGATGTTAATTTCAACGACCTTTTCTCTTCAAAAAAATGGTTCATTATGAATATCTTTAACAGTCTTTAACAAAAGCTTAAGCACAATTAAGAATAGTGAAATAATTATTAAAAATAATTAAAAGTTTATAAAAAGAATACAAAATGAAAAGAACAAAAACCTCAAGCATTTCATAAATGTCTTAAGAATACAAGTTAAATACAATAAATTATAAACATTATCAGGCCTATTTTGGACAGCCATCCAACGGAATGTTACATTTTAATATGTTTATAAGTGTACGGTTTTAAAATATTTTGTTTTGTTTTTAAATAAACCTTTAATCTGTATTAAAAATTGAAAAAAAAAAACAAGAAAAAATTTAAAACACAAGGACGATAAAGTTGCCAATGATACCTGATGCTATGGCAGTCAACCAGTGAGTATAACAAGTATTTTGTGGCAAGTATTTTGTGTCTTCATTCGTCGCATGGCTATAGGGATACGGGATACAAAATTTATTGTGCTTGCTTTACTGTATATATGATTCCGAATAACAGTGATATGGCTGCTCTACTCTTGGATTGCATTGGATTTTGCATTTATGTTTGGTTATGTTATAAGACTGTTATTATAATGGCTTAATTATGTTTTTGGATTTAGGCCCAATGTTGTTTTGATCTTTAAGCCACTAGCAAGCAGCATGTTGGGCAACATATTTTATATGACAAGAAAAAAAAAGAGAAACAGACGACAAAAAGGCTACTAAAATGAAAAAAAAAAAATCACTCACGTGTTAGTAAAAATACCCTACGATGTGCTACTATAGACATTGAATGATTCTGGACTCTCAATTGAAAAAATAAAATTTATGACAATCAATAAAAATTTAACTTTTGATATAAAAACAAAGATGACGTTATTATTTTTGTAAAAATGAAGCGTATCTTATCCTTGAAATACTAATGCTGATACTTGTACATACATTACATACATACATAATATTTGTTGGTCCTTACAACACTTTCCAGAGTATTATGGAATAGGTATGTCGTAGCACTTACACCACCCGCAATAAGCTATCAGATTCAAAAATAATCATAAGCTATTGCTGTTCGCCAAACAGTCATGAAAGCTGTTTTCCACTTCTACCTACTTTTACAGACATACCTTGCTCTATAACATACGTAAGATGCCTAAGTTCTTAGTTTTTTTATTGTACCTTGGACTCTTGGTCTTTGGCGTTGTTCTGTTCAAAAGTCTACATTTCAATATAGCTTCGTATGAACTTTATTGCTAAGATTTTATCTTGGTAAAGCAATTTAGCGCCCTACTTTTCAACACAAACGTTTCAGAACGTTAGAAGATCTGGGCATGGAGGCGATTGTGCCACTAAGAGAACTCGCTGTTATCATCTGGGGCTCGGGGTGATTCAAACCCACCAGTAACTGATCATACTACTTACCTCACACGGTATAACATAATTTGAATTTGCCTGTGAACGGTAAGCTACCCGTTAACCTGAGCACCCCGTTTATTGCCAGGCTATAAAGAAAGATATCACACATAGTCTAGTCTCCTCCTTCAAAATCCTCCAGAGGCATTAAATTCGCTGTGCGTGATAGAAATCCTAAATTTATTTAATTTTCAAGAAATCAATGCTAGACTTTAGCAAAACTTCTTCGGTTCATCTTTGAGTTTCGATTATCGTGACATAGTGATAATAATGCGCCTGACGGCATACTTGTACATTCCTGTTTGGATTCATTATGATATCCAAATTTTAAAAATTAAGGGGCTGCAAACCCACCATCATATACTATATACCATCAAAAAAAGGTTTTTACTTCATAGCAAAAACGATCGCCTTAGAGAGATCAGACATCATGATTGCCTAACAACTCTCTCAATTCTAATTCAACATCAACATCTGTTTTACATAGCAAATGATGGCAGCCCTACCGTTCTAGGCCCTGCTGCAATAGAAAAGTCACTTGTTTAGTTAGAAAAACTTGATGAATGAAACTGAAGCAATGCAAAGGAAAAATACGAAAATGGGAGACAGTTGTTGACCCTGCTTTCATTCAAAACGAATAAAAGGATTTTATTTTTGAGAAGTTTTTCGTCATGTATATGTCGATATAACTCTTTCGTTATTGGGACGTATAGTTTTCTGGAGTATATTTAAATCTCCCAAGAGTATCGCTGATCATTGGAATAACAAAGTATTGAGAAGTTTGTGAAAACACGCAAAACTTTTTTATTTGTTTTACATAAAGAAAAATGGTAACCCTATCATTGCAGAACCTTTTATAGTAGACAAACTGTCTGTTTAGCTGCAAGAATTTTATTCACGCAACTATAACAAACAAATTTAAAGGGAATGTAAGAAGCTTCACGAATTCTCCATGATCCACTAAATTAGCTTTTCAACTTTTTTTGAGTTTTAATGACTTTTTAACGTTGAACTTATTGGTATGCTTGTTACGATATCGCAGTTGTTGAAAACAAAACCAACAGTTTATTCAGATTGATCTGTATTTTTTTATCTTATCGTATTCTAGGTCTGTTTTCATTCCTTATTCAGGAGATAAGGATTCTGGTTTCCTGATTTTCAAGTTCCCTAAGTGGGCATGAGGCTAACAGATGTACAATCAATTAAGTGTTATGAAAGGCTTTAAAGTACTTTCATGCCTATTTTAACTATATATTGTGGTGGTACATAAGTTTCCGAAAATGTCATTGTAATTTCATCTTTGTGTAAAGAGTATCATTTTAGTTTGGAATGGGATTACTTCCAGACCTCTACCCTCTGTTTAAATAGATTCTTTCCATTGTTCACTTTGAATAGATTTTGTGAATATTTTCTTCTTTCCTTTCGAATTAAAAGTGATTTTTAAGTACTAACATCAGTACTACAAGAAAGTTACTCGTTAAAAAACAGCTGGCCACCTTAATATTACATGGGGACATTATAACTCTAATGCCATGGATTTCTTAACTTTAATGATAATTATTATTTGATTGTGCAAAAGCGTTTTAACATGACCAAAAAGAAAGAAAACGAAAACAAATTTTATGACTTTTAAACATTTGCATACACAGTTATGGTGGCAAGTGAGTAGAAGGAAGGAGCCTCATAATGTTGCTGACACAATATTTCATTCAAAATTATTGTGTGCTGAGTGGAAACTATTCAGATTCCAATTTTAAAAGTTCACAACAACTACTACCAACTTCTACTACCAGAACGTTACTAATGTTGCTGCTACTCCTGCTGCTTGCCACATAGCCACAGTATTTTACTATTTTTACATTTAAAAGTCAAAAAAGTCTTTCGCATGTTCTTTAAAAGCCTAAAAAAGCAAGAATACAAAAAGAAAAAATTGGAAAAGAATCCTGATTAAAGAAAATGCTTAAGTTTTGTTGTTGAAATATAGAAACTGTAGCAACATCAGCAACATCAGCGGCAGCAACACAAAAACTACCATAGCGTTCGCCGGTAATGAAATTAATAAAGATATAAATTTACAAATTTATTTCGTTTAAACGATTTTAAACATTTCTTTTCATTATTTTTTACATTTTGTTTTTTGTTTACCATTCATTAAGAAAGACTTCATGTCTCTATTATCCATACCGCTGCCTATGTCTACAAAATTTTCATTGCCAATGCCAATGCCAATGCCAAGTGCCATGTGCCAGTGCCATTGCCATTGTCACTGCCAAGTATTTGATTTATCAATTATAAGAGATAAGTTTTAAGTAGTTTTAGTATCAATTTCATATAAAATCCAATAAAATATACAAAAATTCCAAACGATAAACAGGGAAAAGGGAAAATGGTTTTTTTAAATAAAATACTTTGATAAGTCTTTGCGCTTATTCCTACATCTTCTAAGATTGTTGGAATTTATGCATGTAATCGTAATTATTATCTTAACACCTCTACGGAAAAGAAGGCCATTTAAATTGAGACTTAATTGCTGCTGTTCAATTGATAATTTTATTGTATTTACGAGCAAAATTTATGACCAGTATTGGTAGTTTGAATAGCAATTCATGATCTTTATGATCCTAGACATATTCTGACATTTGTAACATCTACCTTAACAAACATATCCACCGAATCTTATTACTAAAAGAACAATTATTCGTATCCTTTTTCGTTTTTTTCGGCTTTTTGTTGCCAATTTAAAAACCCAATACCTTAAAGGCGGGTTCACCCACAAGTTTCTGAAACATTTTTGGTTCGGAGAAATTTCTTGTTTACTGAGAGTTTTCTGCAACATGATTCACACATTTCAGAAACTTTGTTCGTAAAAAAGTGCTGCCATATTTAATTGAAAATGATGTAAATACATATGTGCATAAACTTAAGAAAGTTAATTATATTTGTGTTAAAATAAAGAAATAAAAAAATTTATATTTATAACAAAAAATAAACAGTATTTGTAGTGAATTATTTGATAAGAATAAAAACATCTTGTTCTGCGATGGATAAAATGGATATAAATCATTAACAAGAGTAGTTCGACATTGAAGTGACCAAAGTAAAATTACTTGCAAAAAAAAATATATTTATGAAAAACGAAAATCAAAGATAAACAAGAGGACGGTTGTAAGACCACTTTTGAAACAAAGAGAAGCCAAAGGGTATTTTCACTCACTAGTTTTCGAAATGCGTTTAAATGACGTAGATTCATTTATACATTTTCATCGCATGGACCCTGGGACTTTCGAAAAAACTTTTGCAAATATTGGTATATTGTATAAATTTCATATGGTGTGGCAACCTTTTCTAATATGTTTCGGACCATGGTATATTTATAACAGGTAGGAGCGTTTCTACAACAAATACAACAATGCAAAAACAACAGGCATTTTGTTTTTGTAAAAGTGCATTTGAAGTGTCAAAAAAATTAACCCTCCATAGGTAGATATTGTGAATTATTTTGAGTTAACTTTAGTAGAAAATTGAAATCAAAAGTTGTACTTAAAATTCACTTGCTTCCACAACTCTCAACCAAATTGACAGACTTAAAAAAGAAAATAAGAAATACATACTAATACTTCTTTCTTTCTCTTTTCTTAATTCCAATTAGAATTACGTTTGAGTAATTATAATAACAAATTTTCAACAGAAGATTGGCCCAATTTGTTTTAATCCCTATATCCCAATCTTCTGAAAGAGAATTTGTTTTAAAAATATCACACAATTATTTCAGTCATAGTTTAGGCACCTAGTTGGAGACATGGAATTCTTTTTTTTTTTGGGAAATTCATCACTTTCATCTAAATAACTATAAATATAGTAAATCTATGTTGTAGTTTAAAAGATATTTGTATTTAGTGTTAAAGGCTTAAATATTGTTAATCATCTCGCAAACATTTTAATATAATTGGCTTTAAAATATAAAAAAAATTTTGTGCGAACCAAAAATGTTTCAGAAACCTGTGGGTGAACTTGCCTTAAGTCGTCATTTAAGCAGTCTTTCCGTTCTTGTCACATAGTACTCTTTAAGTAGTAATTTTGCAACATAATGAGACAGAGGTTCTTAATATTTCGGTTTCTGACGTCCTTGACTAAACCGTCCAGTATAAAGATTTCTAGTAAAACTTATTCTGGACTCAGGTTGATTTCCTTTAGAGAAAGTATCATCAGCTGTTTGGATATTTATTACAATAAATATAGTGCACGTAATTGGTCATTTCAATACTTTTGTCAGGCTTACGACCTAGCTGCTCACACCATTTATGTTTTGTGTGATAATTTTATACATGAGTGGAGAGATCTACAGTTTAAAGTCGATTCCGATCGACAGATTTTTGAGAATCTTTTTCATGGCAATTTTTTTTTACTCTCAGAGTTTTTGCCAGAAATCTGCTGAGAGGATGTCGCCGAAGAGATATTTATTCATGTTTCGTTTCATGAGAGACGGCTGACCTGCAGTTAGAACCACTACATCTCTTTTAATAAGCCAGCACACTGCCTACTAGACTACGACGACTTCAAAAAGCGTCTGCTCTATTTAATTACAAACTAACGAGTGGCGGGTCCTTCAGTCGACTCCGAATGACAGATTTGAAAAATCTTTTATGACAAATATTTGCTCCCTGAGATTTTGCCAGAAGACCTACTACCTATTACCTATGGCGAATTCGAATTCATTCATTCTGTAGAAAACTTTCCACATTTTCAACATGGACATTTGAACTTTAACTTAACGGCCATCTTGTTGAAGCTACATCTGTCAAATTTATTGTTATTAATTCAGCTTGTTTTGTTGGCGGCATCATCGGGCTATATTTTTATGAAAATCCCTTATAGGTCGATGATTACAGGTCGATGATACAGGTGAACAGGCCACCGAGATTATGCGATTTAACCACGTTCGACATTTTCTTGTGGGGTTTTTCCTAAGTTGCAGGTGTGGACGGATAAACGTCAATCTGTGGTTTGTCATCAAAGCCAACACACTCCAAGCTATCGATCAAATTCAAACTGATTTATGCACCACAGATATTGAAAATTGAACATTTCGTATGTGCTTCCCAAGAGAAACCGTGCCAGACATTTGAACGATGTTGTATTGGGCACATAATGGCATTAATCTTCTTAATTGGTCATTGCAACCCTTCAGTCAGGATTACGACCGAGTTTCTCACACCACTCATCTTGTGTGTGTTAATTTTATCCATAAGTGGCGGGACCTACAGTTTAAGTCGACTCTTTTATTGTATGTTTTAATTTACTCTCAGAGTTTTTGCCCGAAATCTGCTGAGGGGTAGTCTCCGAGGAAATGTTTTTTTTTCCCTTTAAATTTAAGGATAGGAAACGCTTAATGCAATATCCAATATGAGACATGAAAAAGCTTACCAAAATCTTTTGTGCAGACATTCAAAAACAAAAAGCAGACATTCATAAAATTAACACACACAACATATATGATTTGAGAGTCTAGGTTGTAATCCTGACTAAAGGCATTGTAATGACCGAATACGTAAGTACAAACCTGGAACTGGATCTCCAATTACGTTATAAATGTACTATCAATGCTAAGTGATATGATGTAATATGTTCCTGCTTACTACCCTTTCAAACTACTGAAAAAACATATATGTTTTAAAATCCTTTCAGTAATGAAGTCAATATGTTTCTAATCTGATACCAATGAGTAAGAAAGTACGACATAAGCATGCCACTCATAATTTCTAAATTTGTATTTAAACGTAAGTGATCTTCAAACTTTTTCTATTCATCTGCCGCTTATGTTCACATTCAATATTTCACAGAAAGTGAAATTATTATCAAAGGACTGAATGTCCTGCTGGGTTTTCATTATTACTTAACAAAACATTAAGAACACAAACCTAATGAACTCTTGTAAGAGAGAGAAAAAAATGAAAACGAATTGAAAATATGAAACCTTTTAACTAATTTGTTACACAATATTTAAAGCGAACATTTTGTTTTATAGTTTTTAATGAAATATGAATATAAATAAATTTCTAGACAGATGACAGCGATAAGACTAGCAAAGTATAAGTAAATGAAAGTTATTGAACAATATTATCCACGGCAGTAATAAACCTTAAAGATGTAAATCATTAATTATAGAAAGACAAGTGTGTAGATATGGAGTTGGTACTCAGCTCAAGTGTATGTTCCATGATCCTTCGTTTGTTTTGTTTTTTTTTCTTTTGATTTTGATTTTCAATATCCTTAAGAAATTCTTAAGAAACATGAAATATTAAAGGATGAAATCTATTCTTATTATTTCAATATTAAAGAACTGAAAAGGATATAAAAGAGTTTTATAACGCATACACCCAATTGATGACAATGATTGTAATCATTTGAAAATATTGGAATCCTTTTATTGTGTTACAAGCAGAAAACGCTATCATACGTATTCATATACCTAGCGACAGGATATTCTTAGAATTTTCATTTCATTTACTTCTTTAGCACAACAGGTATTCAACATAGGCATAGAATTTGAAAAACTCTTTACGATGCTCAAGTGTTGTGTCTCTTTCAACAGATTTCAATAAATATTTGTAATAAATTTGTAAACAATTTGATTACTCCCCTACTCTTTTGTTGCAAACAAAAAGTCAACTGAAATGGAAATTTCATTTCATTTCATAAAAACATCATTTCTTCTACGTTTTCCTTAATGTCTTCCATTCCACGTCTTCAAACGGTAGTCTGGATAAGGCGTTGCTGTTCCAAACCCTCTGTGCTCTACATTGAAAATTTATATTTTCGTGCAATAAATGTCATGTCGTTGTAACTCGTCCCTATAGGCGTTTTATTGTTTCTTCTTTTTTTGAGATCAAAATATTTTCAAAATGAACCCATCCATCGTTTACAACGCATTTCAAAAATTATTTTTTATTTCAATATTTGTTTGTCATCATCTACGTTATAAAAATGTTTTATTGTTTGCCATCGAATACTGGAGAGATCTTTAACTCAGTTTTAGGAAATCAATACTTTTGATCAAGTGTTGGTTTTTGAAAAGAAGACAGTTTAATACAGTCATTAATGTTCATTTAACTCGACATTTTAAACGCATTAAATAGTTATCCTTAATGGTAAATGTCATAAGATTTTCAAAAAAGTTTTTCTAATAATTTCTTTACTCTTTTGATCTTAAAAGGGCGCACAAATAATTTCATCCTAATCAACATCTTAGTGGAAAATACAGCGATTGACAACAGTGACATAATATGGAGCTCAAGTTGTCCTCTGATCAATAATGCCGACGATATATGATTTCTGAAGTGTAGTCACTTTATGGTCAAACATTTTAAATTGGTTTACATAGAAGCTTGCAAACACCGAGCTCAGAACAAATATCCCCAATACCGTGGAAATGTCATAAGCAGCATATGCAATACAACGTTCTGTATTAAAAATATTTAAATCCGGGATATATACTGTATTTACTGACTGGCGATTAGCATAACAACTACTGGACAACATTTACATGATGTCTATAACCACACTATGAGGCCCAAGCGTTTGATTCAATTAGCATAGTATTGTAATCATCAGTAACCTCTCTACCCACATAATAATAAACGTTTTTAATTCATGGGAGAAACTTATTCTTCTCAATGATTGCCAAATATGTGGTAAGACTGAGAAGAATACTACTAGTTTCCTTCCTCAAATAAATATCGAATGTATAAATCGAAATTTTTGGGAAGACAATTGTTGGAGACTACGGGAACTACAACGTCACCATTAGTATCATACAATAGAAATAGTAGGGCAGTAGAATAGAAAACGGTCCGTACAGGTTTAGCGACGCTATTTAGACATACAAGCTTTGAGTCAGGATTACGATCTAGTTTCTCACACTACTCATGTGGCAGGACCTGCAGTTTAAAGTAAACTCCGAAAGACAGGTTTTTAAGAAACTTTTCATTGCAATATTATTTACTCCCAGAGTTTTTGCCAGAAATCTATTGAGAGCAAGTCGCCGAAGAACTATTTTTTCATGTTTCGTTTTGTTGGAGGATGTCTGAAGTGGTGTTTGAACCGTGCCTCATATCTAATGGGTGATTTTTTAAGAGCTATAGGAAAATTTTCAAAAAAAAAACACATAAAATTCAGAAAAAAACATGAAATCTTTATTTGAATCGATAGTACGGTCCATATAATTTAATGTTTGAAGATTATTTCATGCAAATGTTGACCGCGACTGCGCCTCAAATGGTCCATCCGCTTAGCCCAATTTTGGCATACTCTTTCCAACATTTCGGTCGGTATCTCACGAATAAATGCTTCAATGTTGTCTTCGAATGCGTCAATTGAAGCGGGCTTGTCTGTATAGACATGAGCTTTAACATAGCCCCACAAAACATAGTCTAAAGGCGTTAAATCGCACGATCTAAGATCTAGAAACAAAACACGAAACGTGCGTGAGCTGTTTAAACCAGTGTTGCCAAAAAGATAATAGCTAAAAAATCATCCGTTATTACGCCAACATGCTACCTACTAGACTACTGCGACAGACTAGAGTTGGAACAAGATTAAAAGCTTACAATCAAGAAACGAGTGGAGAAACTTTGATGAGGCCATACGCTATAATTCAGGGGGTGTCCATGGAAAGAAATTCATTAAATAGGAACTTTCTGTAATAATTTAATACATACATATGCACATACATATAGAATTTTTCATTACAACCCTTTAAACAGGATTACAACCTAGTTGCTCACCCCAACCATGTGGTGTGTGTTAATTTAATCCATGAGTGAAGGAATCTACAGTTTAAAGTCGACACCGAACGACAGATTTTTTTTGAAAAACTTTTCATTTCCAATTTTCTTTACTCTCAGAGTTTTTGTCAGAAAAGGTAGAATTAGAACCACGGGCTCTTTATTACCTCATTACCTACTAGACTACGGTAATTTATAATAAATAATATTTGATCCCATGGTGTTCTGATTTTAGCTTGACAGCAAGGTGCTGAGAATCGTTAAGGGTTTTAGGGATATTATTACAATTTGCCATTAAAGTTGGGTTTAGTTAAAGGTGACTTTGAAATTCTTTAGCTAATGTAACCTTTAACTAAACCCAAAGAAGTTACAGGTGACTTTAAAGTTGACTTTAGCTAAAGTTACCTTTTACTGCTTTTCGTTATTACAACGTAATGATAAAATAAAGTAAACTTTTTCCAAAATATGGCAGTGCCGGAGCAATGTCGATAACACTGCTCAATTAAACAAGTTTTTAAACGCAGTGGCAACAACGGGTTTCTTTTATTTGTTCTATCAATTGTTTGTTTTTGCATAATTCTTTAAATAAAGACAATGGAATAATTAAAAAAAAATTTTTTTTAAATAAATTTTATTGTCCGATATGGTTATGATTGGAGTTTTACAGAGATCTGGTTGAAATAATTTGTTTAAAGATTTTTTTTAAAATTTCAAAAGACATCTGTTGGCAATTCGTACTTTTTTAAAATAAAATTATGTGAACATAATTTGTACTTCCGTGCAAAATCAAACATCAAAAAAAAAAAAAATTCAAATTCATTCGCTGTGTTTGCAGTGTAGAAAAACCTAAAATATTTTAATCAATAAAATTCCTGATTAATGAGTCCTTAAAAAACCAACATTTACTAATTGTTGGATAAAAGAAATGCTAGTGTAATGCCTGTTAACAATCTTCCGGTTTGACCACACATATTTCCTAATATTAACCCTATGCATTATGCACCTTGGCAACGTTTAAACACTAGCTCGCGCCGTTAAGTCAACAGGATAAAATTTTGTAATAAAAAATGAGATTTTATGGTAAATGTTTACTTACCAGCAAAAACATGTTTGTATGTACTTATATGTGTACATATGTATGATGTACATATATGATGTTTAAAATCCTTAATAAAAGGACTAAGTAATGTCCTTTCTGTAAGCCTGAAAGTGTATACTTTTTTGTTTGTGTCGTTTTAAGCGGTGTGTTTCCTTTTATCTTTTCTTGTTTTTTTTTGTTTTTTTTTTGTAATTACACCGGTAAGAAGCACTTGCACTTGTTATCTGAGGCTGACTCTGGTACATCGATTTTTGTTTATCGAGGACGAGACATCTTTACTGTTTTCTAAGTTACAAAGTGTCGCATGCCTTGCATTCCTATGCTTCTTTTTTATCTGGTCTGCTGTTATTTATTTAATTGCTTCAATTGCTGTTTAGAAAAAATCAAAGATGTCCTTAAAGGATAACAGCAAGTGCTGTTTGCTATTTAAAGAGTTTATTTGCTGTAAATATTTAAATATTTTTATTATTGTTTGTCAACTTTTTAAAGAGTTGCGGCTACCTTTTGTAGTTCATGAAAAAAAATACCGTTTTGTGTGCTAACCAATTAAGCAAAAACAATTGAAGAGCGTTGCGAAGAAATATTGTATTTTAATATTAATTACTTTGAGAAAGAAAAAGAAAAATAATTGAAAAGATAGAGACAATAATATGGACGAACACAAAAGGTTTTAATGGAGAATCATTCTAAAATTTCGTGTATGGACATCTTATATCCAAGGAGGCATTTAGCATGGTAGCAAGAATTGTGCCTTTATATACGTATAGTGGAAATAACCGAAGCATGCCATTTAGCCCTTTGACGACCATAGGCAAGTATGCTTGCGCGGGGGTTTTTGGTGTATATATTTGTCCAGGTTACTGATCGAGCAAATATGTCACGGAATGTTTTATAGAAGAAGATTGGGACAACAAAAATGTAGTTGAGTTCAAAACCCTACCTGGCTCCACTTGTACTCTACGAGGCTCCAAATTTGGCCAAATAATGGTCTTTATACCGAGGGCTACTACAGGGTAAATATAGGGCACAAAGGGATTGGAGTCTATTATGTTTTGGATTTAGTCTTTGTCTATCAAAAAATATAATGAACAATTTTGGATAAACTCCAAACTACCTAAAAATAGTCATTTTATGTTCGGCAATTATGTTTGCCTATGGGTTGAAGCGAAAATTATCATTCCTAAAAAACTCTAGAATTAAAACCTCTAAATTGTCATTAAATTTGAGCGTTTTTTTATATGAGCTTAGTGAAACTCCCATCAACACGTCTGTATTGGTCAACTGATCCAACATTTCACCAAGCTCAGATTGCAGCAGTCATGCCACGGACCCGATTTGAGGAAATTAAAGCCAATCTTCACTTTTGCGACAACACTAAAGTTCATGTTACTAACCGTGGCTACAAAATCCGTTAAATTATAGAGCATGTTAACAAGGCTATGCATATGCATTTTCCAAAAAGCCCTCAATTGATGAACATATGGTAAAGTTTAAGGGACATAAAGCCATGAAACAGTATATAAAGGACAAACCTATTTCATGGGGATTCAAACTATGGTGTTTATGTGAGTCACAAACTGGATACTTGTACAATATTGACATTTACACAGGGAAAAACCATTTGAATACGGTCACTGGCAAAAAAAGGGGTTGAAGTTTACTTTGATAATTTCTTTACAAGTCTAAATTTAGTGCACATTCTCCAGCAAAATGAAATAATGACATGTGCAACTATTTGATGTAGCAGAAAGCACGTACCGAAGAATTTTCCGGCGGATAAAGAAATGAAAAGAGTGGACATAAGTTACTTCATGTCAGAAAGTATTTCCGTCGACAAATGGATGGACAATCGTGGTGTCTACCTCTCCTCAAATTTTATTGACCCAACAGAGGTAATCAAGGTCAAGCGACGTGTTGCTGGACGAGCTAATAAAATAGATATTGATTGCCCTCTGATTATATAGCACTACAACAAAGGAATGGGAGGCGTAGATCTAATGGACCAAAAGAAAGTTTATTATGAGTACGATCGCAGAAGTAAGTGGCGTTTTTATTTCCGATTGTTTTTCGACCTATTTGAGCTATGTGTTCATAATAGTTATATAATATATAAGAAACTCATAACCTCAATCAATGTGACTTAGAGGATACCCAGGAGGGCGTTTTTTTTCGTCACTACTATTAGACAGATTATTAAAATAAAACAAAAAGTTAAATCGTCGGAGTCGTAAAGCTGTGAAAATTCGTAAATACTGATGACTTCAGTAGTTATCCTTATTGACTTTGGCTTAGTAGAGTGTTTTAATAACTCTACCATGACTACCTTCTCCTGCATGTTTTTGAGATGATGCATTAGTTAACAAATGTTACCTGCGTTAATTATGTTCAAGCGGTCACAAATGCTAGACTGACCTGCTTTTACTATAATGTTGTCCTTCAGGATTTCAATTGTGAAAATTAAGTTATTAATTCGATTGTTAAGGTACAGAACTGTTAAATTGATCCATTACGGTTTTTTATTTTACTTTTCCCAAGTTTAGAAAGTTATGTTTAGGATGGTCGATTGAGGTAAACAAATTAGAATTACTTTGGAATTTACTCAGTTACATACATACATAACTCGTCATTATAACCGTTCAGTTAGGATTACGACCTTGTTCTTTGAACCACTTATGTTGTGTGTGTTAATTTTATACATGAGTGGCGGGATCTACAGTTTAAAGTCGTATCCGAACTACAGATTTTTGATAAACTTTTCAAGGAAATATTTTTACTCTCAGATTTTTTGCCAGAAATATGCTGACGGGAAGTCGTCCAATTAATGAGTTTATTTAAAAATCTTAGAGGTATGCTTGACAATTAAATAATTTTGTTATTTGTAGCGCGTTAATTACATGTTCAACTATTCCAAATGTGAAGAATTTAAACAGTAAACTGGTTTCAGTTTCTAATAGAGACCAATCATCATCTGACCAATTCTTATTCCCAGATTTTTTGATTTCTTTAGTTAAAGTTCACATAAATAATATCAATCATTCCAGCATGTTATGAAAGATAAAATACAAAATCGGTATTTAACTGTTAATTTGATTTTAAAAATATTTTGTTGAATATGAAATAATTTCCTTAACGATACAACAAAACACAAACGACTTAAGACACAAACTTCCTGTCGGAAGAATTTCTCTCATTTCGCATGTAAAGAAAATAAAATTTCTTTTTTTTTGTTTATGGGCAAAACCATAATTCATAACAACACTTTCTCTTAAAACTTGAGGCTAAAAATCTTTAATCAAATTATACAATTTCCTTAAAATGGAAAAAATAATATCAAAAAAAGAAAAATGATGGCAATAAATTTCAAAAAACAACAAAACACTTCTACCACACGCATATTTACTGTTCAATCTCTTTAAGGTTTAACGATTGTAAACTAAAGCTTGAAAAGCTATTGTTTTAAACGATATAAATACTTAAATTAAGTTGAAATCGACATACAATTCTTATGGTATAAACGAACGGAAATCACAAAAATGAATACTCTTTCCGGTATAAAGTTTACAAAATAAAAACTTTTGCAAAAAAAAAACAAAGAAAAAATACTTTAAACAACTGAATCTTGATCGACATTGAATCAAGATTAAAACTTTAGTATAAAATTTACACTTGTCGGAGATGTATGTATGTACGTACAGGCAACCAGCTTTATGTTGTTGGTGCCTTCTTTTTTTGTTTTGCTTTGCAACATTTCGTTTCTTTTCTTTAAGATCTTATACTATTCCCACATACAATGGCATCAGCAGTTACAAAGAAACAAAGTCCAGCAATAATACGAATACAAAACACTATCGACAGTTTACAATTTAAGGCTTTATACAGTGAGATGCTGAAAATATAACTACAACAACAAAAACAATGACAGCAAACCAAAAAAAAAAAACAATTGCAACAAAAATAATAACAACAACTAGTATTTTAGTATTGCAAGTACTCATATGTTAAATACGCTGACAGACATAAATACTACATGTACCACATATATAAACGCCAAGGCGCACAGAGACAGAGAGTAAGAGATAGACGGACAATATCATACTAGTGTACTAAACAATAATACAAAACAATGCCACCACAAAACAATTCGATAAATGTAGCGGCAAGAAGTTTAGAGCATAAAACGAATATGAACTGAACTACAAGTGTAGTTAGCCTTAGTTAGTTAAGGCCAATTTCAACTTGAGAAGCAGTCTTTACAACACTTTATTCAGGATTACGATCTAGTTTATCACCCTTTACAACCCTTTAGTCAGGACTACGACCTAGTTTCTCACACCACTTATGTTGTGTGCGTTAATTTTTTCCACGAGTGGCGATTCGACTGCAGCTTAAGGTCCGTACGACAGATTCGTAGAAAATTTTCGTGATTATTTTATTTACTCACAGAGACTGTTGAGAGAAAGTCGTCGAAGAAATATTTTTTCAAATTTTGGTTTGGTCGCTGTGTCTTAACTAGGCTTTGAACCACGGTCTCGTGTCTAGTAAGCCAACACGCTACCTACCAGACTACGGCGAGTTCAATAATGTTTTAGTTCTTCTCAAATCTGGATAAAGTATTGCTCGGAGGTTCATTTCTCTATAAGACTACCTGTAGAGTCATTGCATTATTGGAAGACAAGGGGAAAGACTGCAGCTCCCATCAAACGACTTTTGCTGCGGGTGTGGGTCTGCCGAGGAGGAGGAAACCGCCCATCCCTTGCGAAAAGCAGATTTGGGTTATTTGACTCTCCATTCCTTATCAGATAAACTGAGGTATCATTCATTGACATCAGGGATATGGCAACGTTTAATAGACTTTCAGGCTGGTTTCCAGCATAGGGTAGTCATGCTTTTAAATTGTGCAGCATTTGTGCTGATCAATTCTTCGATGAGTTTGGTTGAAGTTGATCAGTACAGGGACTGCGCTTAACTGTGGCGTAACAACGCGCCGCTATTAGTGCTCAAGACTGGTTTGGTAATCAAAACTGTCATTTCAACATAACCTAACCTAACCTAACCTAACCTAACCTAACCTATATAACAAGCAAGTTTAAATGAGGTTCAGTTGAATTGGCAGCTGCTTCGAAGAGCATGTCTTAGTTGTGCCATAAAGGTCCTGTTGTAACCGCGATAGCATATAACTGCTGGTTGACATGTTTTGCTATACACCTTCTGTCCACAAATTTCGCGGGTCCAAGTATGTATACTTGGTCTCAGCTGTCCAAGTGCCAAACAGCGATAGAGAGTACATTATGTGATCTACTCATCTTCCTCATCAATGCCGTTTTTGAAGCTGTGGTTTTGAGGAATTCCTAGCTTTCGGACATACGAATACAGAGGCCAACTGTTATGTGAATGGACTCTAGAATATTGCTGAAAATGCTAAGATGTTTTAGTAAGACATCATGTCCAATTCACATGTACTTATAAGCTTTTTTTTCATTGCTGGGCGAATGTTCCAGGATTTGGAATTGCCTCTGATTGTTCTGTACAGTAACTTTTCGGTTTCAGGTTTCAGGCTTTAATCCGGCTTAGATTCCAACTTCATTAAATGCTATAAAAATTTTGTATGGAAAATTCCCCAGAATCGATCCACTAACAAAAACTACAACGAACAATGGGAAAATCTCAAAGAAGTTTGTCAAAATAATAATTTTTGAGACTCTTTTCCCATGATTCGTAAACATTCCTACAAAATAGTGCAAACCTAGCGATTGACTTAACAGAAAGCCCTACATCTACTGGAACTGAATGAGGAAAACAACACAAATCTCAGACCTCATCTCTCCGCCAAACCGCAAGGAAATACTTTTGAAACTGATGTCCCAACATTAAATAACTATGTAGACAAGCATGTATAAGTAGATATGGTGTGTTTGTATACACTTGCATGTAATACATACTCATACGTTTCCCGTTAACATCAATCTTATGAGGATTTAATTTTAAGACTATTCTTCCAAACCGATACACAACTCTTTTGTTGAATAAGAAATGAAAGAGAGAAGTAAACTTCAACTTCAACTCCAACTCCGACTTCCACAACGTATACATTATTATGGGTATTGAATAAAAATGGATGAATAAGTATGTAAGCAAGTAAGAACGCTTTAGTTTCAAGAGCTTAAACGTTTTATTCTTAATGCCAAAGAATATAAACCGCAACAATAATAGCAACAACAACAGCAATAATAAAATATGATAAACTGCAAACCAAATATTATGACCTGAGGACAATTATGATATTTTATTGTTAAAATGTATCCGACACTTGTACCATTCAATGTTGTTTGTTGTCTACGTTAAGGCGAAAATACTAGCAGAGTACAAGAGAGGGACAAACCAACCGACATGCGGATAAATGAATGACGACTACTCAAGTATTTTCTCCACGCCGCCATTCTGTTTTAACAGACATTTGAACTGAGGATAAAAGACAGTTAAAGTGTAGTGTTATTAGCAACACACTGGTTAAGGGGTCAATACTTTTTCTACTTCAGAGTTGTAGCTTCTTATATCCACACATTCAATCACACAGTCACACTGCCATTGCATATGCTTTGAACTGAATGATCATCATTGTTGCATAAAATACAAGCATCCTGGTATATATTTAGTTGAGTATTAAATTTTTACTTTACCATACAAGAAGTTTGTTTGAAAATGTCTTACGAATATGTGCCTTTCATTCATTCATTCACTCTTATTATACTTTGCCTGTAAATGAAATATTGTTTTATTTTGTAAATTTGTATTTGTATTTTGAAATTGAAGCATAACATTTACTTGAAGTTCAATGATATCACATTTCAAATTTAAGGTTTTTGTGGGAATATTTTCTGAATCTTTAAATTGATTTAAATATGACATTTCGATCAATTTAACATTGGAAAGTTTGAATTTGATTCACGTTATCGGACTGCAACTCTGCGAGAGTATATAAAATTGCCATGAAGGAGAGGAAATAAAAGAGTCTGAGAGGAAATAAAAGTGTCTCAAAAATCTGTCGCTCGGAGTCGACTTTTAACTGTAGGTCCTGGCACCCATGTATAAAATTAACACACACAACATAAGTGGTGTGAGGATAGTTACGACCAATTATGTATATATGTATGCAAGTAAGCTACTTGAACTAATAGGCTGTACATTGAGTATTAGCACAAAATTAAAGAAAATTAAGAGCAAAATACATGTTGTGATGCCCCCAATAGAACACAAGTATCATCGTAGAGATTGAATTCGCAATCTAGCATTTCATAAGACATGGTGGCGCAAGTTTATGTTTTATAATGGGTGATTTTTTAAGAGCTATAGGAAAATTTTTCAAAAAAAAAAACACATAAAATTCAGAAAAATGCATGAAATCTTTATTTGAATCGATAGTACGGTCCATATAATTTAATGTTTGAAGATTATTTCATGCAAATGTTGACCGCGACTGCGCCTCAATTGGTCCATTCGCATAGTCCAATTTTGGAATACTCTTTCCAACATTTCGGCCGGTATCTCACGAATAAATGCTTCAATGTTGTCTTCCAATGCGTCAATTGAAGCGGGCTTGTCTGTATAGACATGAGCTTTAACATAGCCCCACAAAATATAGTCTAAAGGCGTTAAATCGCACGATCTAGGCGGCCAATTGACCGGTACCGAACGTGAAATAAAATGTTCACCGAACTCGCCTCTCAATAAGTCCATTGTTACGCGTGCTGTGTGACATGTGGCACCGTCTTGTTGAAACCACATGTCATGCAAGTCTAGCTCTTGCATTGTGGGCAAAAAAAAGGTGGATATCATATCACGGTAGCACTCACCATTCACAGTTACGTTACGATTCGCAGCATCTTTGAAGAAGTACGGTCCAATGATGCCACCAGCCCATAAACCGCACCCAACTGTGACTTTTTCTGGATGCATTGGTAGCTTTTGCAATGCTTCTGGCTGATTTTGACTCCTAAATCGACAATTCTGCTTATTTACGTATCCATTGAGCCAAAAATGAGCTTCGTCGCTGAACACAATTTTTCGATAAAAAAGTGGATCTTCGGCCAACTTTCCAAGAGCCCATTTTGATAATAAAATTCAATGATTTGCAAGCGTTATTCGTTTGTAAGACGATTCTTGGTTAAATTATAGACCAAACTGAAGATGTTTGACAGTGAAACAAAACACGAAACGTGGGTGAGCAGTTTAAACCAGTGTTGCCAAAAAGATAATTGCTAAAAAATCACGTTATAAAGGAACAACTGAATTTGGAGAATCACGTCCACGAATCATATACGATCTGGCTATCGAGCCAGTTCACAACACCTCCATGTGAGCTTAACATTTCTTTAAAATTTTTTGTGCATTATATTGAATTTAAAATGACCTGCGTGTAGCGCCCACTGGTTGAAGCAACATGTTCAGACTATCCAACTGAGGCCAAAAAAAGATCGTAATCATCGGTCTATAATGCTTGAATAAGACGAGCTCAAAAAAATATGAATATTCACACCAAAAAGTTTCGTTTTCGTGAGGCATTAAACTCTTTTGATTGTCATGTGAATCGTAATCACTTATCGTTAAAAATCATTTTTCAATGAAATTAGGATCACATGGAGTTTGTAGTTGCCGTAGTCTAATAGATTGTTTGTTTGGTTTATTAGACATGGGGCCACCGGGTCAGACACCGGATCAGACATCTCCAATAAAACGAAGCATGAAAAAATATTTCTTTGGCGACTAAATAAAATTGCCATGAAAAGTTTCTCAAAAAAATCTGTCGTTCGGAATCGACTTTAAACGGTAGGTTCGGCAACTCATGTATAAAATTACTGACTTGAAAGGTTTTAATGACCAACTACAATTGTTGTAGATGTTAGGTATCGACTGCCATAGTTCGGCAGCCTCTGTAGTTAGACCCGTTTTTATTAAAATTATATAAAGATGAGAGAAGTATATCCAACTGAAACGACCTGGTATTGAAAAATAAAGAAATTGTAGGCGAAATTTGTTGTGTGTTTGTTTTGTAGGGGAATCCTTATTTGATGCGTCAGATCTAATGGTCTTTACTTTTACATTCGATTTAAATAATTGAGAAAAAGTTACTGTTTTTAAAATATGTTCATTGTGTAAAAACTTTTAAAATATTTGTATTTAATTTGGCATCAAATAACTTTGCTTTTGTACACAATTTTAGTGAATTTTTTTTTTGTATAAACGACTCTGAAATTAATTGTATTTGAAAACAACATCAATTTGTATTTGAAATGTTTTACAATTTGAAATGCACTAAAACTGTCACTCCAATTACGCTGACATTATCGAATAAGAGAAATCTAAAAACTGAACACACGAAACAAATTAAGTCTGCACATCGAGCTGATGATACCTGGCAATTTTATTGTGGCCTTCTTATTTAGAGACATAAAAACTAAGCCATAAAGGAGGCGTTTTATTAAGCAGTTTGAGGTTATAAAGCACCACATCAACTTGCAATAAACAAATTAATCTTGAAATAAAATGTCATTTTAACAATATTTTTCCAAGGAATTAACAAAAATTATTTTTATTTGAAAAATTTAAGAAAAAAATAAACAATTTTGATGAGAGTAACGATGAGTTATCAATTAAAAATATCTACGAAATGAACAAAAAAGAGGCCACTGTGAGCCTTAAATGAAGGTATCTACCATTGGAGTTTATTTACTGTATTTTTTTCTGAATACTCAGCAGCGTTAGGAAAACTAGCAGATAGGCAGCTGCAATCAAATACAACCAAGAGGCAGGCGCGCGCTACCTTATACACACACACATTGAAACATTTACGCATAAATTGAATGCAGGAGGATTTTATTTAACAGTACCTCAGGTTAGTTTTTAATTTTTATATAAAATAAGCAGAAATGTAAGTGTGTGTCTATGTATAGGTGTTATTTCTTTTCTTGTTGGCTTACTTTGTTTAAGGATTTTCAGTTTTAAGACTGAAATATTACAAAAACAATAACATCCAATCAAAATAAAAATAAAAATAAGAAGAAGAAAAAAAAATACCTTCTTAGCCAAAATATAAATAAAAACGTAAAAAAACTGAATAAGAAACACACACAACAATCAAAAAGGCCCGGTGTTTCCTTTACGAAAATAATAAAAATGTTGTTTTTGTTTTTTTAATAATATTTCTTGGCTTAGTTTTACATAATAAGTATTATTTTTTGTTATTGTTATTGTAGTTGTAGCACTTGGTACCCTTATTTGGTTGCCCTTAAAGTAAATGCGTATGCTAGCACATGCACACATATCTGAGTATGTTGGTTTCTTGTTTATACTTCTTAAGGATATTGTTTTTGTCTCTCCCTCTCTCTTATTTTTTCAACATGAGGGGTATCCTTTAGTTTCTCTTTTATCAGTGCCTGAAACGCGTGCCAGTTTATGTGAAACTGTAAAAGTTAACTACAAGCCAAGAGGGTGAGTTTTTAAGTCGAAAGTTAATGAAGGATTTAAGAGGCATCGGTGTACACGTGCAATATTTTAGAATGAATTTTTATTTTCTTTTATGACCACCAGACATCGTTGCCTTTGGTATGTAATAATTTTTATGTTTCTCTTGTACTAGCCTTTAACTTTATAGGGTGTCCCTCTGAAGTCTAATCCATGTCTAGTGCGCTGATAAATTTTAATATGTTGTTCGGTGTCAAGAAGTACAGTTCCCGGCCCAGGATCTAGAATACATTAATGCCTCAGAGGTATCCATAATATCTTCTAATGATTCATTTTCATCATCACTGAATCCACATAGTGTTTTCGAAATGATTCTCATTCTGAACAAATGTACTTTGAGTTTACAGCAACTTGTTTACCAACCTCAGGTTATTTCTAAATAGTCTGCTACATACATACATACATAATTGGTCATTACAACCATTTAGTCGGGATTACGATCTAGTTTCTCACATCACTTATGTTGTGTGCGTTAATTGTTATACATTCTTATTTTGTTGCGATTTCCCAACAAAAGTTTTGATTGTTTTATGCCCCTTTGGTTCGAAAACAGTCTAAGCTTTTCTTTATCTTCCCTTTCCCTTCCACAGAAAGGTTCAGGATCCATCAAAGGATTAGAAACTTCCCACCTCACATTGCTCATCTGCCCATTGATTGCCTTGAATTCCGACATAATCTGGATCTTAGCAGAGCGTAATCATATTTTTCCTATTCAGTGGTTTCAGCTTCCGTAATGGTTCATGGTTTTCTTTATTTTAAACTCATAAGAGCCAAGGATTCCAATGGCGATCTAAGTACCACATAGTATTGTTATGTCCCGTCCTTTGAATGGAGCACAACTTTCGATGGAATAGACTTCTACTTGGAAGATCCGCTCGTAATTTTTCCTGCTAATCAAAATTCTCCCTCTTGCTCCTAGATCTGTTCGCAACTCATTCATACTCTTTTAAAAGAGTATGCAGCTTTCAGAAGACTCCATTTATACTTGTTACAATGACATGTTGCAAAGCATTTCCCAAAATCATAGACTCTACTGGTTCTGTTCAGGGAACAGGTAAGGACTGAGTTCCTGCTGATTCAGTCTAGCATACAGCTAAGTCAAAAGCTATCAGCTACTCGATGCATAAAGCCACAAAGGCTCCTTATGAATTTTATGCTAGACTTGGCTCCCAAAACCCTAACCTCCCTTAAAAGCTCTGGTTCTCACTAACACTTTCAGATTCAAACAGATCTTTTGATTCCGCATCGGAACAGGGTTGCATTGCCTTGCGCTGGTCTGCGTATCTTGTCCAACTCCATTTATGATGTTTTTGGATGATGCTGCATGTGTTACTTTTATAAATGAGTGGCGGGACCTACAGTTTGAAGTCGACTCCGACTGACATATTTTTGAGAAACTTTTTCATGGCAATTTTACTTTTTTTACTCTCAAAGTTTTTGTCAGAAATCTGCTGAGAGGCAGTCACCGAAGAAATATGTATACATATTTCGCTTTGTTGGAGATGTTTGACCTGGTGTTTGAACCGTGGTCTCATGTCTAATAAGCCAAAACACTACATACAAGACTACGACGACTTGTCTTCCAATATCCTTAACATAGTCTCTAAAGCTCTGGTTCTCACTATGTTGTGTAGTGGACGTAAATCCAACAGATTTTTTAGAGGCGCTGTAGGAAAGGGTTTAATTGCCCTTGTTGTACCAACATGCGCTTGTCTCTGCATCTTGTCCAACTCCATTTGAGCTGTTTCCAAACTATGGATCCAAAGTTATTACTGGTTTCAGCCTCATGGTATAAATCCCATCCATAATCTCTAGATTACTTTACCAAGGCTTCTGCACAACATTAAGACATGACTGGCCGTTTCTGAGATGCAGTCTATATGAGTCCTCCCAGTCAATTTACAATCCCGTGATATTCTCTAAGGTTTTACCTCCATTTTTTGTAATAACCTACAATCCCAAGACCTGTTTGTATTATATAGCAAAATAGTCTCTCTAAATTTTCCTTTAATCATTAAGGCTACGTTCTCTGTATGTCCTTGATAGTAGATGTCCTCTGTAAATAGTTTTGTCAAAAGTTCATCCACAACCAAGTACCACATTGGTGGTGAAAGGACATCCTCTGACATTCTCAGCATATAAAATACAATTTTTACTCGATAGTAATTTGATTTTAAAGTTTCAAGTTTTTAAAAATGCTTTCAAAGCCTTTCATTGAAATCATATCTTTATTTGGACATGTAAAAGCTGTAAATTGCCCAGCATTTTTAACGCTATTACATGTATTAATTTGAAGATTTATTTCAGTTTCAATTTATTTAAATTAATGGGACAGTTTCGCCGCTGAAAATATTTCTTTTAATCATGATGAATAATGTGAATTCTAATATTAGCATACAAATTAAGAAATTAACAAAAATGCACGACAATAAATTTGAATTTTAATTCCGAAAGCAACAGGCCTTTTAGCAAAAATAGGCCAACGATTATTTATGACAACAGAAACGTTAAGTATAAAACAAACGATCTTGTTAATTACAATAACTAAACTGCCACCATGAATATTAAAAAGGAAACATAAAAGCGGGCTGAACAGACATCATTTATTGCTTAAACAGTATAATAATAACTCATGTGATATCGAAAAAAAAAAACAGAAATACAAAAGAAAAAGTTTGTTTCTTAAGTCTTTTGTTTTATAGTGATATGCATACACACACGCCATCTGAACAATTTATCCTTTTAACCAAGGATCTGAGAACATATTTAAGAATGCCGTTATTGCGTAAAAACGACAAATAATGAACAAATGAAGATAATGTCATATTGGCATACGCCCCAAAGCCAAAAAAGGTTGTCATGTTTGGCGCTGCCTTTATTTCATTCTCAGTTTTTTTCAATTCATTATTAATATTGTTCTTGTTGGTTGTTTGTTTGTTTGTTGTATTCTGTGATGCCCTTATTGTTGTTATGTAGAGTAAGTAAGTGATATTTAGAGCGAACAGTTAAATGAATCAATATGTAGATCATGTTACTTTAACAACCTCCGTTGCTTTCGCATAAGGGTAGACATGAAACTTACTCCACAACTACCATACTTACGCTTAAAAAATCATTTCAAACATTTTAATAAGAAATCAACAGATCATGCCGTTTTCTTTAACAATTTTATCCTGTCTTCCTCTTTTTGATTTTCATTAAAAGTCAAAGACCAGCATATTTGTAAAGGAAAAAAAAACGGCAACTTTGAACATCTTTAGTTAACAGTAGCTGCTAATAGCCTGTCTTATTTGGAGTGTGTTGTGGACATGATACCCACAGCCAGCTTGCACTGATAGATGGTGGTGGCCAAATGGGAATTTGATACCATTATGATCGTAATGTCAATAACAACAAAAACAACAACAACAATGGCAACAACAACAATTTACTGTTTGTAGTGATATACGTGGGTTGCATCTTAAAAAAATCATGAAATGAATATTGAAATGTGCTAAAGAGGCCTCATTTAAAAGACTAAAGGAATCTCCATATTTTATTAAAAAAAATAGCAGGAAAGTAAGGAAATTAGTTCAGTAATAAATAAATCAACAATATTGCAAAAACAAAAAAATCTCATTTCACCGCAATGCAGAAATATTTTATACCCTTGGACTGTACACTCAATATTCCGCATAATGGAATCAAAGATTTTAAACTTTCACATGTTGCAAGATAAAATAGATAAATTGGGCAATTGAAAGGGCCAATGATTGGAGCTCTTAGATCTAGAAGAAGGCAGTAAGACATTTTGAAAAGTGAAGACAGCAGCTTGATTATGAATCCAGAAAGCCAGGATACAAATGCTGGATTTTTTAAACTAACATTCAAGGGGTGCCCCCTACTCATGCAGTGCATTATTTTAGGTCAGGGAAGGAGAGGAAAGTGAGTAGTTTTTGTAGACATTAGATTTGAATCATTTCTTTTATACATACATACATAACATACATAATTGGCCATTACAAGCCTTCAGTCAGGATTTCAGCCTAGCTTCTCACACCATTCATGTTGTGTGTGGTTATTTTACACATGACTGGCAGGACCTACAGTTTAAAGTCTATTCCGAACAACAGATTTTTGAGAAACTTTTCATGGCAATTTTATTTTGCTCTCAAAGTTTTTGCCAGGAATCTGCTGAGAGGCAGTCGCCGAAAAAATATTTTTCATATTTTCGTTTTGATGTCTGACCTGGATTTTAAACCGTGGTCTTACGTCTAATAAGCCAACACACTACCTACTAGACTACGGCAACTTCATTTACACATAAGTGTCAGGAAAAACCCCTGCAGGAAGTTCCTCATACGGATAGTTTGGCTAAAGAACGAATTCTCCGCGTAAAACAGGGTGTGATCCATTGGCCAAACGATGTACTCCGCTGGAAAGACTTGTGTTACTTAAGAATATATGAGTTTCGGACACAACTTCTTTTATCTCGCTTGAGCAAAATATGTTGTAGTAGCGTTAGATTATTCTAACACAAGCCACATTGCAACGATGCTCCAATGAATCAATAAAGTTGGAGACCCTACCATCATTAGTGAGCATCTTCGTTATCAACAGTACGCTGTCAAGAACTTCAAAATAGACTTCGAAGCACAGGCTGAAACATGAGAGGTGTATTCTCGATTGGATATACATAGTAAGTGGTGTAAATAGTAAGGAAACTAGATGAAGTGATGGGTTTATTGCACCGTTTAATTGGTCAAGGAAATACATACATACATACGTTGTTCCTCATTACAAGCTCTAAATCAGGATTACGACCTAGCTTCTCACACCACTTAGGTTGTGGTTGTTAATTTTATCCATAAGTGGCAGGATCTACATATTAAAGTTGACTCCGAACAACAGATTTTTGAGAAACCTTTTCATTATAATTTCATTTAATGTCAGAGTTTTTTTTGCCAGAAATCTGCTGAGGAGCATCGAAGAAATATTTTTTCATATTCCGTTTTATTGAAGATGTCTGAACTGGTGTTTGAATCATGGCCTCACGTCTAATAAGCTAACATACTAGCTAATAGACTACGGCGACTTTTAGGTCAAGGAAATATAAACTCGAAATTTGGTAAATCTAATCCGGATATCGATAATCGTACCCAAAAATTTAGTCAGAGATTTGGTTGTTTAATACCTCAAAAGAAGTGTAGATCAGTTAGGTTGAACTTTAGTATGTACGAGTTACTGTGTACCAAGGTGTACAGGATTGTAATCACCCGTAAAATTTTATTTTGGCGTTTTTAAGCCTTATGTATGTTTGAAACGATTACAGTTTCAATAACCTTAAGTAATAACGCCATACAGTTTCTGAAGTTGAAGGAGTTTATACTAAAGCAAATTGAAGAGTTCTGGAGACCTTTTGGTCAAATGTCATATCCAACAACAGACTTTGAGTGTCAGACGCGTTATTATTGAGTTTTACTTTTTCCAGAGACGTAGCGATGCCTGTACGTTGTTGACATTGTTCTTAAGATGACCAAGAGAGAGAGAGGTATGTGGAAGTCAGAGCGTTTCCCACATAGATTATTTGGAAAAAATCGAAGAATTAATTCGTACACCAATATGAACAGTTTTGAATCTGTATTACTCAAATTGGTATCCAGCCAATTAACCAAAAATCCAACCGTTACCCCTCTCTGCTGAAATTTCGGATGCAGAAAACACTGATTGCTCCTTCACTGTCAGGCGCCACTCTTTCTTCAATCTTTGGATATTGTTGTGCTTAACTTATTCTTTTTTAACTTTGATATTGAGAACTCTTTTTAATAATTTTTCTCTATAATTTCTAATTTAAATTACCGCCACCCAGACAAGTCAAAGTCCCCGTTAAGAGTAGACAAAAGTAAGGAATCAAAAGTTCTTAAGCTGAAGGAAATTTGATCCGAATGAAATGAAATCGAAAGAAACTTTTCAACAACAACACAAAACATCAAGTGAAGTTTAATACTCTGATGTTCATAACAGATGCGGGTTTTAATACCTCTGAGCCTCATCACTCTAAACGTATCATATATTAAGTGTGTGCGGTTGCAGTGTCGATAGTAGTGTGGCTTGTATATGTTTTATGCAAACCAAAGTATTACTTACTTACCACTACACAGAAGGAATTATAACAAAAAAAAATTGAAAGCAAAAACAAAAAAAAATATTAACATCATCGCTTTAGATTACAATCACAAACATCGACAACAACTAAAAGAATGAACAGAAGAAAACAAAAACAAAAAAGAAAAATTGCCATTTAATTTGCTCAAGCGATTGAACATTGTCATCAACATCAGCATCATGCATGCTCAATCATTATATACGATCATACAAATATTTGAATAGCATAGATGATGCAGTACATACTTATATAAGTTGCAAGTACTTGCGGCAAGTACATGACGTCGTATGCCATTGTTTTGAATAAGCGTGCGCATATTACTTCAAAAGTCAAAGGCATCAACTAGCAGTTGGTGGTGGTGATGAGATGTGCCTGAGTAAAGATGATGGTAGAATGATATTAAAGAAGCCTGCCTGTTAACCTGTTGTCTACCCACCACACGACGCAGAATATCATGAGTGGCGGACTGATGTTGGTTGGCTGCTTTGTTGCTTGGTTTTGATTGTCGTCGAGTTGCAAAACACTGCCATCTGTGATCAAAACATGTGTTAACATTGAAAAATTATAATAGCGGCAGAGGCGTTAGAGAATTAATTGATGGAGATTTTGTCTTATGAAAGGACTTTTCAGGGATGAGTAACTATTCTCCATGAGGCATCGGAAAATACGTTTTGAAGTATAAAATCTATTTCGTCTGCTCACTGTAAGAAATATATTTCAAGCAAGGGAGCCCTGGTAGTCTAGTGGATAGTGTGCTAGACTATTAGCGTGAGGGTCGTGGGTTCGATTCCCACCAGAGACTCTGGTCTGTGACACTACACCGAGCATATGGTCAAAGTTACTCAGCTCGTATATAATTAGAATATAATTTGTAATTGTGTTGTAATTAATAAATAAATAAATAAATAAATATTTCAAGCAACACTCTTGATAAAAATTTAAATATAAATCGGATGATGCAAAACTCACTAAGAAGCGTCCGTTCCATACCCAAATAACAACTAGGGACTGTCACCATTAAATACAAGTCGTGTAGAAATGCCATAGTGCTGCTACCATGTGATTTATTGATCAGTCCTTTATTCTCCTTCAATAGGTACTTTTGAACTTTAACCATGATCACCATGAAATGCTATAGAAAACGCTGTGTGTTCGCTGAATGGAGCCAAGAGCAGTTGGCAACTGACCTTCATTTTTATAGAAAAATCATCTTCAGCGATGAGTCCCATTTATGTGAACAAACAAAATTGTCGTATTGGGACGATACCAATCCACATATTATCCAAGAACAGGCTCCTACATATATCCCGAAAAGTATTTGGTGTGGACTTAGTGCTCACGACGTCATCTGCTAAGACAATCAGTCGAGCTCTATGGGTCAATAATTACCTGCATGTTAAGCCTAAATTGATTGATCTGGACACCAATAACATATGGTTTTAACATGACACAGCATACAAATTGTGCAACATTATAATCATTGACCTGAGAAACCTGAATTTAATTCTGATAAATTCAGCAGATCTTCTAAGAAAAGAGTTTTTGCAAATAATGATTGCATTCTTTTAAGTTTTATACAAATTAAATAATGTTACTACATTGTGAAGCTGGTATGTTTATATTTTTATTGATTTTAGCTCATTTTGAAAACAAATTCAAGAAATTTATAGAAGATGGGTATGAAAGAAGACTCTGGCAACAAAAAATTATTTTTAAAAAAAAATTATTGTGGATTGCATACCATTTTTCTTATGAAAATATTATGAAATTTGAAAAAAAATTTTAAAATATTATGGAATGTTTACTTCGAGCTGTTGTTAATTGTTGCTAACTGTTGTCCAAGCAATGCTACAATCTCTCTTATTCACTATTAAAGGCTCAAGAATTAGCTAAAGTTGGTAATTGATTGGTAATTTTTTTAAGGCCGTCTCGCAGGAGTTATAGGATAAGTTAAAGAGGGGTAGAGTGTAATAATTTATTTAAAATCTTCGATGTTTTCTTTCAGAGTATTACTTATCTACATACATAATGGTCATTACAACCCTTCAGTCCGGATTACAACCTAGCTTCATTTATGTTGCGTGTGTTAATTTTATACATGAGAGTTTAAAGTTGACTCCGAACGACAGATTTTTGAGAACTTTTCATGTTAATTTTATTAACTCTCAGTGTTTTTGCCAGAGAAATGCTGAGAGAAAGTCGAGGCAAAAATATTTTACATATATCGTTTCGTTAGAGATGTTTGAGCTGGCGTTTGATCCAACACACTACCTTCGATACTACGACGATATCTGCAACTACCTTTAGTTGCTCTATTATGCTTTGTCTTGTGAATTGCAGACTTAATACCGCAAGGAACAGGACCTGCACCTGCACTGGGATTGTCAGCAAATCTTCTTCACCTATCATATAACGTCTTGTAACATGTATCTCCTATTAATTGTCCTATCAAATGTTCTATTGGCTCCCCTTTTTTATGGCCTAACTTGCAGATACTTGCATGGGATATGCCTACCCTGTAGCAGCGCTTATTGTACGTACAAGACTTGTAGGTACTCTAAAAGTGTCCTCTAGTTTTTTGGTGTCGAACCTGGAGAATTACTATGTAATAATTCTCACTTTCGTTTTTCTATTGTCTGATACATTATCAGACAATTGGAACTACTTAAGAGTTTATGGTGGGAATCGAACTAACCAGCCTTGGCACTTGAAGTGTAGAACTAAGACCATTGAGGCATTTGTTTGTCTCTATTTCTATTTAAATATGTGTATTCATTAACTAAATATCATACAAATTTTTAACTAATTTGAGTGCCTGGGTTTCCACAGATGCAGGTGCAAGAATATTGCGATTCTAAATATTTTTGTTGGGTCACAGTCTATTGAAAGAGTAAATTATTAGTTTATTTTTTAAGAAATCCAAATATCCCTCTGTAATTAGGAACATTTGTGTTCGTTCTTTCGTCAGTTATTTGCAAATTTACCTTTCCGTAGTACAACAAGACTTTAAAAGACTAGAGAATGTTATAATTTTTAGGGCGACTGCCAATTAAATTTAATCTGCACTTTCCTCTATCACTTACTGTATCGATAAATATATTTCATAGCATAACATAACATAATTGGTTATTACAACCCTTCAGCCAGGATTTGAAGCTAGTTTCTCATATCACTTACATTGTGTGTGTTAATTTTATACATGAGTGGCGGGACCTTCAGTTTAAAGTCGACTGCGAACCACAAAATTTTTGAGTAATTTTTTATAGCAATTTTATTTACCCTCAGAGTATTTGGCACATTACGTATTAAACTATGGCTACTGTCCTAAACAATTCGATATTTGAAGTACCATTTCTATACTGGAAGTAATCAATATTGTACGTACCAAAAAAGTTACTTGAAGGGCATTCAAAAGTCGACTTTTATCCTTTCTATGTATTTCTGTAAGTGCTGGTTGTTTGATTAAGAAAAAGAAAAAAGGAAAAAAGTAAACTAAAGACTTGGTTTAAGTAATTGAAGAGGTTCTAAGCAACAATTACCGCTGAAGCAAAAGAAAAAAAAATAAAACACAGTTCCTTTACATATTCTTATTAAGCACACAGTCAAATCACAGCGAAACTTAAATTAAAAAGCACATCGAACAAAATGGCAAAATATGGTATACAAGAGTACGAGTACGCATAATCATATTTCAAAATTGTGGTTTTTCTTTAAGAAACGAAAGAGGAAAGAAAGCAAAAACTTTGTCATCATGATTTGAAATAAAATAATGAACGAACGAATTAATTTAATACATCCTGAACAAATGCGTTGCGAAAATTTTGTACAATCATTTAAACTAAGTGAATTAAAGGAAAAATAAATACAAACGCCGATAGAATGATAAATAAAATTGCAAATATCTTCTGGTCAAAAATAAAATAAAGACCAACAATACCACAATACCACCAACACCATTAGTCCTTAGGTACAACTGGTAAACAATGTTGCATTAATAGCCGCCAACATAATGCTTTCGTTTGATTGTGTTTCAAGTTTTTCTTTTATTTTGGAATGGTTATTTACCGATAATAATATCTTGTCAATAACTGCAGGCTAATTACGGGAATATGATGTTGTAACATCCTCTTCTTTCCATTTCAGACAAATTATTTCATTTCAAAATTTTTTTTTTTTAAATTTTTTATTGCTTACGAAAATACTTCCAAATTATGTGGGCCTAAATGAGCAAGTTATTCTGCAGGTTCTTCACTTATGCAAAATGTTGTGTATTTGGTTACCCATATAAAAAGAAAAACAGAAGATCTTGTTGACAAAGCAAGGGAAGATGAAGAAATTGTATCATACAGAAAAGAGCTGAAATATTAGGTCATCTGATTGGATGGAAAACGTTCTTGAGATCTTCATTTGAAGCCAGAAATAATAAAAAATCATTCGAATACAAAACAACTCCTTGCGTTTCGCCGAGTATAGAGGCTTGATGAGAATTGCGATGAGAATTGATGTGGTGCTATGCGCGATATTCGTAGGATGAGTAAACTAAAAGCATGAAATCATTGTCCTTGGAATACAAAATACATGAGTGGTGGCACCTACAGTTTAAAGTCGACTTCGAACGACAGACTTTCGCGAAACTCTTCGTGACAATTTTATTTATTTTCAGAATTTTTGCCGGAAATCTGCTGAGAGAAGTCGCCGAAGAAATATTTTGTCATATTTCGTCATATTTGGAAATGACTGACTTGGGGTTTGAACCGAGGCCTCACGTCTAGTAAGCCAACATACTATCCACCACGGCTTCAACACTTGTTGGATAAATACCAGGTGAACGAACATTTAGATCCTATGTTCAGTTTCATTAGGAGATATAGGATGATCGCTACAACCAGAAAAAAGTGGGCTGCCTACACACAATGGGTACGAGAAGGTTCACCAAAGTGTATTGCTTTGAACTGCTTCAAGGGGACGAAGGACAACACAACATCTGCAAAATCTTCCAGGAGGATCTCTGCATAATACCATAAACGGTAGGAATCCTATTCTTAAGAGAACTTATAAGAGTAAGAATAAAACGTCTCTCGGTCAGTCACACTGTCGTCAAGACTGTTAGCAAAGAAACATTTATGTTCAGTGCTTTAATGGACTGTATAATCAAATTACTTTCGTTTGGGTGGGGGAATTATATCAATAGGGAGGGGAAGGCGTGAGAGTTTCACAGTGCCTGCTACTTCTTTTAGCTTTAAAAGAAGTGTCATTAAATGGGAGATGATCAACATCCAGCGTATGGCAGAAAATTTATCAGAAAATCTGGAAGGATGCTTTTGGAGTACCTATAAGTCATTGTACGTACAATAAACGCTGGTACAAGGTAGGCATAAACAATACAAGTTCTTGCAATTTAGACAGTAGAAGAGAGGAGCCAATAGAACACTTCATAGGACACTTGATAGGACACTTGATAGGACACTTGATAGGAGATACATGTTACAACGCGTTATATGATAGGTGAAGAAGATTTTACTGACACTCTCATTAGAGGTATAGGTGCCGTTCCTTGAGGAATTAAGTCTGTAGTTCACAAGACAATGCATAACAGATCAACAGTGGTTGCTAAAGTTAGTAGAAGAATTTGTCGTAGTGTAATAAGTAGTGTGTTGGATCAAACTCCAGCTCAAACATCTCAAACCTAACTAAATTTGTAAAATATTTTTGCGGCGACTTACTCTCAGCAGATTTCTGGCAAAAACGGTGAGAGCAAATAAAATTGCCACGAAAAGTTTCTCAAAAATCTGACGTTCAGAGTCGTCTCTAAAACTGTAGATCCCGTCACACGTGTATAAAATTAACACACACAACATAAGTGGTGTGCGAAGGTAGGTTTTAGTCTTGACTGAAGGTTTGTAATAATCAATTACGTTAGTATGGATGTAATTGATAAGGTAACGCATAATAAATTAACAAAACATTGTCTTTGACCTGAATTCACCTTTCATCACACTTTACAGAGAGAGAGAGAGAGAGGATGGTAAAGATCATGAAAAATATAATACATCTGAGAAACGATCTTTTAAATTTATCTTTTTGTAGACTATTTTTACTTGTAGACTGCTACTAGTATTGTTACTATAAGGGTAACTGTTCACTGGTCTATAATAAAAAAAAAGTTCAAAAGTTTTTTTTAATAAATTCCCTGCGGCATAATTCAAGTAGAATACTTGCATTTGCAATTACTGATTAACTAGCTGACATGGTGATTTCAACAAAAACTAAGTATAACTAGAAAACATTTATGAGTATAAGTATGAGTTTAAACAGGCCATCTCTGTTAAATGCTGCATATGACAGTTGAGATATCATAACACTCTGGTGACACATGTCATAATAATTTTGACAGCAATTTCTTTGATGTATGAGCATTACACTGAGTACGAGTAGTTTTTCTTTTTAAGAATGAAACAATAAATATGTTTACAGTCTTGAATTTCTTGTTATTTGTCTAAAATAATTTTGTTGTCTTTTTTAATTATTAAAAAAAAAAAAATACGTACACTTTTAATGTTCTTACACATCAGCCAGACAGACATACAGACATTAAGAATTTCAAGTATTACTTTGTCGGTAGGTAGGCATGGGTAAGTAAGCATTTTTTTCATTTGTTGCTACCGTTTCTTAAAGGTTTGTGCTTAAGAAAAAAGTAAAAACAGTACTCAAGAGTTTTATTGAATTCGCCTACGGAGCTTTTAATTCGACATGTAGCCTGAAATGAATTCGACATTTTTAATAATAAAAACTTACACAAGAAATAAAGAAAAAATAAACTTTTGTTCTTAACACTTGTAACATTGTATTGCTGATGCAACTGAAAACGAAATCAACCACTTTATAAAAGTGTTGCTACTTGTTGCCAAACAGTGTCAATGAAAAAATGTTAAGAAGTGCCTGCCAAAGGCTTAAAAACATTTCATAATTTTGTAACCACTGCTGCTATGGAAACACTTTCAAGGTTTCCACTTGAATTTGTCAAGTATTGGCAGTTCCTGTTCATATTAACACAACAAAAGAAGACTCCATAAAACAACAATTTCTAGTTACACATACCACGACAGACGATTTTTTAATTATTTTTAAGAACTTTAACATGAGACTCCAGTTGTGGTTACAAGAAGTGAAACAAAAATAAAAATTCTTTTGGCCTTAAGCTTGAATAAAAAATAAATTTTGCAATATAAACGAAAAATTTAAAAAATTTTCTTTTTAAACTATAAACGGCGCCAAAATCAAAACATTTTCGTTTTAATTTTTTTTTAAACTCAAATATCTTCTGGTGTTTGCAATTAATCATTTTCATTTGCTGCCTTCATTAATTACCACCTTGTTGTTGTCCTCTTTTATTAACGCTTTGGGCTACCTTAACCTTTCATTTCCCCCCTCTAATTAATCAGCTAAAACAGCCTAAAACCCACACGCTTATGCTCATCATTATTTGTAGAGCAATTTTTTGTTTCTTTCAATTTTGCCTCACATATGACATGATTAACGTTTAAATGCCCATTGGTCTTGGATTTTTTTCCTGCTTCTCCACAATCCTTAAATCGTATTTATTTTCTTTAGTAAACCCACTCTACGCCTTCTTTAAATGTTTTATTCTTCTTTATTTTTTTTCCTTTTTACGGCATAAAATATATTTTATTACGTTGGCAAATTGAATCTGGCCATTACTTAAATGCATGAATCAATGAATGAATGCATGAACAAAATGAATAAATATTCAGTAAAAATCATATCTCACCATCACAATTGCATGTAAGCGCTACTGTTTGCCTGGACTTAACTTCAATATTCAATACATCAGTGAAGAGAGTGTGTGTGTGTATGTGTGTAATCACAATTTTATGCCATAGCTTCTGGGGTAAGTTTTTTAGATAATCACCAGCTTATCTTTTTAATTTTTCAAGTTTATGTTAAAATCATGAGAAAACGATAAACACATGAATTTATTATTTTACTTCGTTGAATACAGCCTTTGTGGTGAATTCCAAAAAAAATTTGTCTTTAAGAAAAATGTTCGAGGTGAACATCTGATTTTATTCTATTCAAACAGTACCAATCAACATATGTAGTTGGGTGTAGTTTATGTACGTACATATATTTCAAACTTTTTGAGCAAAAAATCAAGCTTTCTATGTAAAATGATTTAAAATGTTTGTACTCAGAGGTAAGCTGCCGAATGTTACATGATGACATGCTCATCCTGCATTTATTGCTGATGAGTGATATGTGTGTTGTCATTCTCTGTTGTGATTGATATATCCACACATAATTGATCATTCCAACCCTTCAGTTTGGATTACAACCTAGCTTCTCACACCACTTCTGTTGTGCGTGTTAATTGTATATATGAGTGGCGGTATCCACAGTTTAAAGTCGACTCCGCACGACAGAATTTTTGAGGAACTTTTCAGGGCAATTTTATTTAAATTTTTTTTCATATATCGTTTACAGAACCTTTAATACACTGATTCATATTGGGTCTTCCAACATGATCATCCCAACTTTATCCATTTTGTTAAATTTTTCAAATTGCTTGTTAAATATACAGACTGTTGTGTCAGATCTTCATGGACAGATATAACATTCAAGAACACGTGTAAATTAAAAACTTTTTTTATCCAAATTGGTGTTGCATTCCGGTAACGTACTTACTTACTTGCTTACTGAATTGGCCATTAACAACCCGATCAATGGATTTTGGCTAGCCGTAACACATCCTTCCAGTCATCTTTGCTTCTTGCACACCTACTCCAGTTGGTCACACCAATCGATGACAGGGATTTCTCGATTTAGTACTTCCAACGCAAACAAGGTGGTCATCTTCGCCGACTCAGATCCCCACCATCAGACACCCGTCTTGCCGGAGCATCCTACTCCATTCAAACGGCATGGCCGAGCCAGCGCAGCCGCTGGATGTTAATACGCTGCATAACGTCTATAACGTTGAGGAGCTCATACAGCTCACTGTTGGATCGGATGCGAAAATCAACGCCATCTTGCACTGAACCGAAGATCTTATGTTAGGTTAGGTTAGAGGACAAATACAGTACCCGGAGGTCGAATTGACCCATTGTACAACGTCCGAGTTTCTCACACCACTTATGTTGTGTGTGTTAATTTTATACATGAGTGGTGGGACTCCGAACGACAGATTTTTATTTATTGAGAAACTTTTCATGGCAATTTTATTTACTCTCAGAGTTTTTGCCAGAAATCTAGTGAGAGGAAGTCGCCGAAAAAATACTTTTTGTATTTTGTCTTTGATGCCTGGCCTGGGGCTCGAACCCAGGCTTTTTCGTCTAATAAGCCAACACACTACCTACTAGACTACGGCGACTTCAACCGAAGATCTTATGTAGGACTTTTCTCTCGAATACTCAGTGCTTAATAGGATCCATGTCTCTGCGCCATAAAGAAGCATGGGGAGTATGGGCATCCTGTAGAGTATTAGTTTTGTCGTACGATTCCGATAACGTACCGTGTACTTTCCATCGAAAAATTATCTTCTTAAGAAAACTGCCAAAATTGTAGAATTTAAGACAATACCAATCCCCATTAGATCGAAGAGCATCCAATCCATTCCGAAAAACTCACTGTTTTGTGTGAATTTTGTCCAGGTGACAGTATGAGTCCATATTCATTTGTGAACGACGTTTGCTAGGCCATCACTGTCAACGGAGAGCACTATAAGTCGATGTTGACAAAATTCTTATGGCCTCAATTGAATGATCTGTACATCTTCGAAATGTGATTTCAACCAGATTGCGCTACTTGCCACACAACTCATGGATATATTGCACAAGTGATTTGTAAGACTTTTTCTTCTAGGATTTTCTTAACTCTCAAATATATGCGAGTAAGTTACAGTAGGCAGTCTATCGGCTTATTAGACGCTAGCTCACGGTTCAAACCCCAGGTATGACATCTCCGACAAAACGAAATACAAACAAATATTTCTTCAGCGACTTCCTCTCGGCTGATTTCTATAATAAACAAAAGTTGCCATAAAAAGTTTCTCACATACATATCTGTGTTTCGGAGTCGACTTTAAACTGCAGGTCTCGCCACTCATTTATAAAATTAACATACACAACATAAGTGATATGAGAAGCTAGGTCGTAATTCTAACTGAATAACTGTAATGACCTATTATGTATGTATATGTGTAAGCCACAAATAACAGCGGTGCTCAAAGCTTACATAACCCATGAATAAATTCAATTTAATTTATGTGCCCGGATTACAGAAAATGAGATAAGAAATGCGGATGCACTTCAACTACAGAAGCCGAAACTGTGATGGACGTTTAAATGAATTTATATTCCGCATCTTTCCAATAAAAAATATCGATGGTATCTCACACATTCTTTGGTTTGTTGTAATTTAAAGATAGGAATCACTTATTGAAAGTTCCAATATAACTCCACTCTCTCAGTTAAATTGGCTTGGGGCAGAAATTATAAGAATTACAGGGATATTAAGAAAAGTCAGTTTGGAAACCATTTCTACCACTGCCTGATCTTCCTGTGATGTAATCTTTTTCGATTTCCGGGGAGTGAAGGAGCTTTTTAAATGCATTGTATGCGATGAAAAACTGGAAAACCTAAATTCACGTTTCAAGCCTGGACTTCTCGGCTTGTTGACCACTACACAACGATGTGTTAACAAACCTATACGAAATTTGCAAGGCAATTAGGGTAACACATCCCCAATAAGCAAAGGAAAATTTTGTTTCATTTGACTGTGTTGTCTTCAAATGCATATAGGAAACCTAAATAATTTCTGGTAAACAATTTTGCGTTAAAGAATTTGAAATTTTCTGCTAGCTTGGTACTTGCTGTACGATTACGAAGCTTGGCTTGCCTAGAACAGAAAACAGTTTTCAGTTCATCATTCGCTTTTACTTATGTTAAAAAGATTTTAATGTGTGCACCATGTCGTTCACCTAGGCCCAGTTTAATTCGTTTTTTATATTGCTTTAGATTTCCAAAGAAATCTGGAATAGATTCAAAGTTTTTTTTGTTAATAAAATATAATTTTAGCAAGATGTCCTATAATTCCCTTGAGAAGTATTGACCATCTTCGAATGTGTCAATCATTTAATCTGCAATTCAAATGAATTTTTCTATTCATCTTCATTAAATGTATCAGCATTAAATTTTATTGAAAGTCTAGGAAACCATTAAATCAATTAAATCATTAGGCTAGAAAACGCTGTATAAAAAACCCCAAGAAAATTTTATGCAGATTAACTGTTTATCTGCGCTGTGGCAAGAGTACTCGGCGTACCATTAATGATGGCCAACACAACGTTATGCCACGAAATAAAGAAAGAAAGAAAGAAAGAAAATCAACAAAAGCAGGAATTATACAGAACAGAACAGAACTAATAAAATCAACACTTGAAGCTTTAATTCTTAATGTCAAAACATATGCTAATTATCGGTCATCAAACGCCGGTGTGTGATGATGGTTGGTGGCTGACTAACTGGCTGTAGCCAGGCAGTCAGTCAATGCCTTATAATGTCTTGTTCGTGTATACTTTGTGTGATACTCGATATCCTGTAATGTGACTTTAAAACTATGCTGACAATACAAATCTTCTGGTTTGTGGCAAAATGTGAAACAAAGCTTTTCTTCAATGCCATCTAATGCACGAAAAAAAGAAAAGCAAAAATAACGACACTGACTGTATATGCCTGCTTGCCTGCCTGCCTGCCAGCCTGCAACAGAACAACAATTAAATGTGGCATAAATGTCGTAAACATCTTATGGGGATTGAGCTTTGTTTATGCGATTGAAGAGTCGTCTTAAGGAAATTTAACAGAAATTAAACAAGCAAATCATCAAATGATACAAGACAGTTCAACGTCATATTAAGATAGAATCAAAGACATTGAGTAGAATTGACGAGTTGAAGTGACCAGCAGTAAATGCTGTATGCAACATCAACAGCAGCAATAATAGCAATAACATTTACAATATAATACTGTATAGTCCCTCTAAACAAAAAGTTTGTTGTGAGTTTTTTCCCTCGTTCATTCAAAAGATTTTAATACTTTGCCTTCGTTGTCTAACAGCCACAACAACTAACAAACAGCCAGTTGGCCGTTTGAGTAGGTTGGCTGACTGGTTGGCAATGATGTGTGCATCATTCTCTCAAATTAAACGCACTCATAAATTAATGCCAAAATCATCAACACACTGATTTCACTGATGACTGCTTTTATTCTCTTTCAATTTTTATTTCTTTTTTAGAAGAAGCAGAAGAAGAAGCAGAAGAAGAAGCTACACATTCATGCAGTTCTTTAGCCTAAAATATAATCTCACCGTTAAATCGTCTTCTTCTTCTTCTTCTTCTTCTTCTTCTGTATGGGAAATAAAATCAACCTGTTTAAGTGCCTGGTCCATGGCACTTCTTCGTATGACCATGATCATGTCGTTTACAATCATAATAATGATGACGACGATCGCAACAATGACGATTATGATTTCGTAACAGTGAAGAAAGCACACTCCCTGTTGTTTTACTTGCAAACGGTTTTAAAGTATAATTAAAAAACAAGAAGAAGAAGAAGAAATCACTGCTGTTTGAGAGGCACAGAGTTGCCATTGATTATCGAAAATATACGAAAAACAATGCCAAATAAAAAGTTGGCATTCATTTTCAAAACGGAACGGTTAAATAAAACTCACTTGAGGCAATGATTTCAATGAAGCGCTTATTTCGTTATAATGCTTGGACCTTGTGTACGAAATACGAATTCATTTAAAATGACCTCCTGTGGATTGGTTGCAGTAATCGATCCTTTTGAGGTAATTTCTAACCATTTTTTACACCTTTTGAACTGTAACTCGCCAGTTACATGCCAAATGTAGGTTTTAAAATGCTCCAACAATATCCGCATATACCGGTCTTTGACATAACCTCACCAAAAAGGTTTTGAGGCATTAAATCACATGAAATTGGTGGGCAATTGACGTGGCCAAATCGTGAAATTATTCTTTTTGGAAACTTCTCTTCCATAAATGCAAAACTGGTCATATTGAACGACATGTTGAAATCACACGAAGTGTCAGCAGTTAAGTTAGTAGTTTGTTGGCTTATGAGACGAGAGCCTGTGGTTCAAATCCCAGCTCAGACATCTGGAACAAAACGAAATATGAAAATAAATATTTCACTGGGTGTTTTCCTCTCAGCACTCTTCTGGCAATTATTTAACAAAATAAAATTACCATGATAATGTTTCTCAAACATCTGTATTTGGAGTCGTTTGTAAACTGTAAGTCCCGCCACTTATGGCTGAAATTAACACACACAACATGAGTGGTATGAGAATCATAGTCTTAATCATGACTAAAGTATTGTAATTACCAATTAATCAATTTAGTTCAAAACACATGCCTCTCATAATCCTCAATTGTAGCCCAAACAAAGTCGCTTTATGATACGGCCATAGCCCTGGGTATGGATGATTTTCGAAAAAAATTCTACCCAATAATACCTTTAGATTATAATACGCACTAAAGGGACACTTTTTCTAGATGCAATAGCCTAACTACAATCGCTTTTTGATAACCATCGATTGGAAAGGAGCTTCATCGCTGAATAAAATTTTGTTCGATACAACGGCTTTGAAATACTGTTAGCACGTCTACGGCGTTGTGAATGGCGAGCTGGTTTTAATGAGTTTGACTTTGTATGGATGATTCGGATTATCCACCACACTTTCACTAACAGAAGCAATATAGTGCGTACAATACGATAATGCACAGGTCTGACCGCATCTATAACGTTTCCGGTCTCCTTCATAATTTTGTCAATTCCTTACAGAACTCTTAATGCTTGAAAAGCGGCCACGAATAAATCCCCATTTAACTGCGCGTTCTTTCGTCCATTGAAGTCACCGTAGTTTAGTTGGTAGTATGTTCGCTCATTATACGTTAGCTCGTGGTTCAATCCCCAGCTCAGACATATGGAACAATACGAAATATGAAACGTATTTCTTCGGCGGTTTCCTTTCAAAAGCCTTTTGCCAAAATATCTGAGAGTAAACCAAACTGCCATGTAAAGTTACTCAAAAATTTTTCGTTCGGAGTCAACTTTAAGCTGTAGGTCCCCCACCATTCACACAATGTGTATTGTAAGGACCACTTAAGTAAGTAAGTTCTTTAGTGCATTACGATCCATCGTACAATCAAATTCAAGAATGTTTGTCGACATCGTTTGGTGAATGTTGGTAATTAATTGAGATAGAAAGACAAAAAACTCTCTCAAAATAAAATATAATAACCGATGATGGGAAAAAAGCATCATGGCAACCTTCTGACTCAATGTAAATACAAAATAGTTAAGAATTGCCAACGCCGAGGATCTCATACTCCATGCATATGTGTGTTTATCTGTGGCTGTGTTGTTTTTTTTTTTCTTTCGTTCAACTATCATCACTGTAAAGAAGGCATTTTATTTCTTACTTTCCTCATAGTTTTTTAGGTTGTTGCTGCTTTTATTGTTTTTGTTGTTATTGTTGTCGTCATCATTTTAGCGTTATTACGATGGAGTTAATGCATGGGCTGTTAACGTGCTCTCACTTACCGTCTGGCTGCTGTAAAAGAAGCCGTTTCGTATTTTATGATGCGCTCCCGCAGTGAGGAGTTCTACTTTAAAAAGAAAATATAATTTTAGAAGACGAAGAAAACTTTCGTATAATTTGAAATGAAACAAACTTTTTTCATGCTTTTTTTCGCTTGCACTTAATGCTGAACGAAGGTTGGTTTATAAGTTAAAGAAATTTTCAGTTTACATTTACAACCTACCTTGTGGCTTAACGAGAGATATAAGAAATTTAAAATGACCCTCGCAATCATATTTTTAAAACCAAAAAACGTTACTATGAAAAGCCACGCTTATAACACACTAACATTTGGAATTTCTTGGCTGATAATGATGCAGAGTGATGCCAACACTACTCACTTAAAACAGAAAAAAAACAAATTGTATCTGGGGATTTTAATACTCTGATGATATGTTGCAAAAGATTTTTTTCTTTGCATTATAGTTGCTGCTGTTGTTGTTGTTATTGTTAATTTCATTCTCGTTCTCTTTTCTTTGATTTAAGTTGAGTTCTTAAGAAGATTAAATTTAACGCGCCATATTATTATCAATGTCAGTCGCTTTGAATTCATTCTGTTGCTTTTTGTTGCATTTCATGTATAACGTTTGCTACAATATTGCAGCATTAAGTTGCTGTTGTTGCGGTGCAGCATGTCAGCAGCAATTCTTACACATTCACTGGTCATCAACACTAAGAAATGTTCGTTTCAAAACAACCCCTTCTTATAGCCACAGCTTTAGACTCTCGCTTGCCTTTATCTCAGGATCAGAATCTCGTCATAACTACAATGTTAAACTTTAAAGTTTTATTTCTCTACAGGTATAACACGGAAGAGTTTTTAGAGACCACGAGTATTGTTGGTTATTTTATGTGTGATATTCGGGAGGACTACTGTTGAAGGAGGAGTTCAGTGTAAGATGTTCGGCGTCTCTTACATACACACATAATTGGTCATTACAACCCTTTAGTCAGGATTACGACCTAGTTTCTCACACCACTTATGTTGACTCCTAACGACAGATTTTTTGAGAAACTTTTCATGGCAGTTTTATTTTACTTTGAGAGTTTTTGCCAGAAATCTGCTGAGAGGAAGTCACCGAAGATATATTTTTTCATATTTCGTTTAGTTTAGGAGATGCCTGACCTGCGGTTTGAACCGTGGCCTGACGTCTAATAAGCCAACACACTACCTACTAGACCACAGCGTCTTTTTGGAATCCTTATTATGATTACAAGTAAATATAGTCATGAAACGATCCATTATTATTCGAATTAATCGTCCCGATGGATGATTATGTACGTCATACAATGGACGAAGTCCACGATATATTGCCGAAGGGATTACGAGTATTTTAAATGCGGAATTAACGATACTACAACGTAGCTACAATTGATAGAGCTAGGCTGTATCTCAAATCACATTGAGCAATACTGGAGAACTCGTGTAAAGTGAGAGTGGGAACATAAGAAATAGAATTGATCTCATATAGGGTGGGTGTTCTATCGTTTTAAATTTGAACCATCGGTTTTTTCGAATCTGGCAATACTTATGTCCATCTATTCTGTCACAAAATGCAGTATATTATCTCCACTGAACGTAATGAATCGATTTACGCTTGAGCGTCGTTGGGATTTATTGGGCCAACAAGAATCTGCATGATGATGTCATATTTCTTGATGGGTATGTTAATAAGCAAAATTGCCGTATTTGGGGCACAGCAAACCCACACGTGGTCTTACAGAAGAAAATGCACCCATTACGAGTGACTTGCGGCTTGTGGAGCCTAGGCATCATTGCCCAAATTTCTTTGAAAATAACCGATAACCGATTTGTTTTGTATCCGATCTTCATGGTATTGATGCGAACGATGTTTGGTTTCAACAGTATGGTGCAACTTGCCATACATCCCATGCCACAATCGATTTATTGCGTCAAACGTTTGATGGCCGTTTAATTAGCCGAAATGGTAATGTCAATTGGCCGCCAAGAAGCGGCGATTTGACACCGTTTGACTATTTTCTGTGAGGCACCGTTAAAAAAGTGTTATGCCAACAAACCAGAGACAATTTAGCATTTGAAGGCCGACATTCATGACGCCACTGCCGAGATATGCTCGAAAAAGTGCAGGAAAATTAGTACGTTCGAATAAGGTACTGTGCGGCCAGCCGCGGCAGCTATGTGAATGAAATAAAATTTCATTTCTAACTGGAACAATTGTACTTCACAACAGAAAGATAAATTTGGAAAGATTTGAAACCGTTTTTGTTTATTGTATTTGAAGTCGCCGTAGTCTAGTAGGTAGTACTGTTCAAACCCCAGGTCAGACATCCAAACGAAAAAATTAAAATATTTCTTCGGCCACTTCCTCTCAGCAGATTTCTGGCAAAAGCTCTGGGAGCAAATAAAATTGCCATGAAAAGTTCTCAAAAAATCTGTCGTTCGGAATCGACTTTAAACTGTAGGTCCCGCCACTCATGTATAAAAATTAACACACACAATATAAGTGGTGTGAGAAACTAAGTCGTAATCCTGACTGAAGGGTTGTAATGACCAATTATGTTATGTAAGTATATAAGCATTTTTGAATTTAAGTTACCCACCCTATTGTATTGGTACTGTGAAGTATTTAAATACATGATATGTGGTCTAGAGTTTGATGAAACTAATGACGAATAATAATGAATTTAATGACGAATAAAAAAATTTTGAGTAGAACTGATAAATTTATTGTTGAATTTAAGTTTCGTTTATTCTCTTATATTTTTTCTCATTTTTCTCATTAACCAACTTCTTCTGCAACAGTCTTTTGCTTATGCTATTTTTTTGACAGTTTGTTTTTGGCGTAGACCTGTCTCAACGTTAAGACGCTAAAATGCACACCCGATAAGCCAAGTGTTCATTTAAGTGATGCTTTGTAAGTTCCAAAATTTTATATTTTTTTCTTTCGATTCTTTATTTGTTTCCCTTACCGTGTGTTTATTTCATTATTATTCCCTTTTAAAATATTTATTTTTATTTATTTTTTTTGGTTTTTTCTGATATTTTTGATTTCAGCAAATTCATAATGCCCATTCAGCCACAAACAATCGTTTTTAATAAATTTCTTATAAGCATTTGATATCATTTGAAAAATCACCAATTTTATTGAGCTTAACCACGCTTACTGTTTGTACTCTGTGGCTTTGGCTTTATGCTCAAAGAAATTCTTTAAAGTTTAATGGGTATTTAGGCATGTGTACCAGTGCGTAATGATAATGACGCTGTGGTGTGGCTGTGGCCACTGAATGTTTTATTTATTTTGTCTGACTTAAATCTCATGTTGTTTGCTTTTGTTGTTTCTGCAAAAATTTACCGTTTTAATTTCATTAAAATTATCAAATTAAAACCATTGATTACATCTGGTATTTGTTTTACGAAGCAAAAAAAAAAAAAAACAAAAGAGCCTTATTTTTAACGCCATATCTGTAAAATTCTTAAAGAGATTTGTTGGGTGTTTTAAACAATTTCTTTTGGAAATTATTTTTAATTTTTTCTCTATAACGGTTTTTAAAACAATAACTGTTATTGCAACTGTATTCATTGATTAAGTGGAAAATATGGAAAAAAGGTGTAAAATATAAAACAATTCAAGCATATGTTATCAATGTATGGAGTAAATGAATCTTCAGTAGAAAGCTAAGAGCTACTGTACTAGAAGAGTACATATGGTAACGTAAATGAGTTCACATAATTCAATGAAATATAGATTCAATAACTTGTTAAAATAAAATTCTCCAAGCGAAATGATGCTAAAAGTACTTCATAAATGCTTATTAAGTTATTTAACAATTCATAACCTTGGACCATCGTGGTATAACCTTTTTCACATCCTATATCCAGCTTTTGTAATTTTAAAGTACGACATAAATATTCAATTTAATCATTTAACTGTTTATGTCGAGTATACTCGTCAGTGCGAAATGGAAAGTTTTCGCATAATATCGAGTATACTCGTGTTAAAGAAAAGCATTGCCTTCTCATTATTATTCAATAAATCAACAGGCAAAAATATTTTACTCTGTTTATGTCGAGTATATTCGTTTTTGCTGGAAAATAAATAATGAGGCAGAAAAAAATTTTGAAACAAAATTAAACATTTAGTTGAAGGAGACATGCATCTTTATTTTATCACTAATTTTTAAAATAGCATCGAGTTTTCTTCCAAATAATAATTCAGTAACAGCCTATCGTATACAACACGCTCAGGTATTAGCAATATTTATACGACCATTTATTATTTTATCTAAAGATCAATCAATGCTTTACGCTATCATTCAGTCTTCTGCATTTATATGATTTAGCTTCTCCAGGTAGTTCCATACTACATGCGTGTTTTTTCAAAGCTTCCGAAAGTTTTATTTTGGGACCAAGTGCCATTACTTCTATCCCACAAAATGTCTGACACACCCGCTGTTTTATTATACGTCATGACTATTCAAATAATGGCCCCTTACAGCACGATTGGTCTAATCATTCTAGGTTGTGCTATGCCCACAATTTTGTTATTTTGATATGCTTAGTCCTTCTTGAAATATGTAAGTTCTCCTCATCTGTTTACTTTCCAGTAGTATTTTGAGATTTTTTGCGTCCGTTTTCCGCGAAATGACCTCATTCAGAATAGTCTTCAATTTAGAGAGCTTTCGTCTTCCCGTAGATGGTAAGTCCCGTTAATTTGCTTCAACAACTTGAACTTCAAGACCCTTTCACAAGACGCTCTTAAACTTACTTCTTGCTACTAGAAATATGTCGTCTGAAGGCAATCAATGCTCACCTTGAATAATTTTATCAAGTGTTCCTTTACAAGCAGACTCCATATTTTTTTTCATAGACTTTATTTATTTATTTATTTCTTAATTCATTATAAATTTAAAATTATTGATTTTGAGCCTCAGCGCCCTACAGGCATTACAGAAGCATAATATGGCAACAATATTCACACATGTGCAATTATTTAAATAAATAACAAAAAGAAAAAGAAAATAAAATAACAAATAAAATTAAATAAAAGGAGATCAATCACAGATTCCAATATTTACATACATATATATGTTTATATAGTATATGTGTATTTACAATATTCACATAATTTAGCAATGAGTTATGTTAAAAGTTTTTCTATATTTTGAAACAGAAATTTTTTAATTTCATTTTTAAATATTGTATGTCTCTCAAATTATTAGGTAGCTGATTGTATTAATGGTGTGAACCTTAGATTGTACCGACTCTTATTATTTACAATCCTGCGTTTGTCTCATCATATCGTATGTAAAAAACTCTGTCATCTAGTCGGACATTATAGGGTCTATATAGCTGTTTAAGGCCTTATTGAAACTAGTGCTTTAACACAAAATCCAAGCAAAACCTGTTCAGAGCCTAGAATAGGTCAAAAAGTGCTGTTCATAGTTTTCGAAATATAAAAATCACTTAATAACTCAGGAATCAATCCCGTCAGGAACGTCATTCAGTGTCATTTCTGAGGTTGAGGTTAAAACAGTAAAATTGCTCATCGTTATACGAGTGTAGTATAATTCGAATAAAGTCGTCGTAGTATAATAGGTAGTGTGTTGGCTTATTACAGGTTCAAATCCCAGGTCAGACATCAAAACGAAAATATGAAAAAATATTTCTTCGTCGACTTCCCCTCAGCAGATTTCTGGCAAAAACTGTGATCGAAAATAAAATTGCCATGACAAGTTTCTAAAAATCTAAAAAATCTGTCTTTCGGATTCGACTTTAAGCTATAGGTCTCGCAACATAAGTGGTAAGCTAGGTCGTAATCCTGACTGAAGAGTTGCAATTACCAATTATGTATGTATGTATGTAGTATAATGCCAATTGGACGTCAACTCGTGGTTCAAACTCAAATTCCCCATGGCTATAGTGGTCTAGTAGGCCTTGTTTTAGCTCATTGGATGCCAGCCCTCTCGAATAAAATGAAATGAATGAAAAAATATTTTTACAACGTCCAAATTTGGCATGAGAAGTTTCTCAAATCTGTCGTTCAGAGTCGGCATTAAAGTGTAGCTCCAGCCATTTATGGATAAAATTAACACATACAATATGTGTGGCGTCAGAAGTGAATTTTTAATCCTGACTAAAGGGTTATAATGACCGATTAAGTAAGTAAGTAAGCAATAATTGCTTTAAGCACAATTTTAAATTGGAAAAATTGGAACTGAACAAATGCCTACAATGCCCATTATTATAAACAAATTTCAATAAATTCTCTTTCATGAATTTAAGTTATGAAATTATTAGTTATTTTAACTCTCACAAAGGTGAGTGACCTCTTCTACGTAAACGTATTATTCAACTTTATTAATACAACCCACTAGCACGATATTAAATTTGTGCATTGTATGAATAAAACAATGAACATCTTGGAATGCCAGAAATTAATTCGCGTACTTTTTTTTTTACCAAAAAAAGAAAAAAAACAAAATCAAAGTCTCATGAACGAATCTTAAAGCAACAGACAACAAGTATTTGAGTGGAAGACCAAGAACGCCTAATGTTTAAATAAATTTGAGGAATTATTACTAAAATTGGTTGTAATAACAGGGATTAAGCCACTCAACACTATGGACCATTAATCATCGATAATGGCAAGCAGCATAAGACTGAAATAAAGTACACAAAAAATTATATTTGGGCATACTTTTTCGATGCATTTATGTTACGTTTTTTAAAAAAGGATATACCAAAAAAGCAACGCTTGTCACCACTTTATTAAAATGATGCCAAACAAACTTGTTAGAGTTTGAAACACTTGTTTTAATTATTGGACTTCGCCATTCTGCAAACAACAAAAATATCCAACTGATGTTGGAGACACAAAATTCTTCAGTTCGCTGTTAACCTCAAAGCCAAAAAACAAACAAATCCTGCTGAAAGAAATGACTTTTAATTTGAGCTTCTGTATGCGGTATCAAACTGTTGTGAAGTTTATGCTGCCATAGCCACATATTGCCTAAAATGATTGGATACATGCATGGATGCATGCATGCATGAATGAATGAATGAATTGAATTGAATGCAAGTCAAATAAATGCTTAAGCTTTTATGTGTAAAAATTTTAACGCATTTCATTGTCAGCAACAAACTTGACCAGATGAAATGAGATTCATGGATACAATAAAAGCATTACTGTGTGCAAGAGAGTCAGTAAGTCAGTCAGTACCAATTGATGAATGCCTACTTGCCACGCAATCTAACAACAAGGATGTGTTATATGTTGTATGCAACATCAGTGATGTGATTTTTCTACACAGTTGTGCTGAAAAGAAGAAGAAAAAAACGCATAACAACACAACTAAAAAACAGTTTGTTGTACATTCTGACGCCTTTTAAATGCCACGTGATCTTTGTTTAACAACAAGCAACATACAATAACAACAACGCCAATTCTTAAACTGACAACATTTCAATATAAAAGTCGAAGACAACAACAACAACAACAACAACAACTTCATTTGTAGTTGATTATTCAAGTTCTTTGGAAATCATTGGTCACAGGAATTAAACTTTTTTTCATGCTTCCACCAAGCTGCAGTACTTTTTCAACAATTGCTTGTATGAGTACAAGTTTTATGTGTGCTGTGGCCGGTAGGTGCCATAAGAGGCATTCTACAATGGTTGCACATTGCTGCATTCAACACTGCCGTATGTTAAATAGCAAGCTCAACTAAACCTCTTGCTAAAGATCATGTATGTTTACTGTCTGTCTTTCATTAAGATTTTTATTTCAGCAAAAAACAAATAAAAATTCTGCAACAATTTTAAGAAGTTTCGTGTTTAAATACAATTAAATAACAATGCTGATGGTCAATCTCTCTCCCTGCACTTTGCCGTTTTCCCTTTTTCCATTCGGAGCATTTCTTTTTATCGTTTTGCATGAATGTTGATCATGCTGGGTCTAATACGATCCTTCATGCCTTTGCATTTCAGCCCATCATTTGTTGTAGTCCACAAGGAGTACCAATAAGGAGTACCTACCATATGGATGCCTGTGTAACTGCATGATTTTTAACGATTAAAAATCGAATACAAACAGTAATCGAACTGAAAACAAAGTTAAATCTTTGCTTATGTTTTTTTGTTTTTTATTTTAATTTCGTTCCTTTTGGAAATAATTAGTTCAACGTTAAATGTTACAATAACTTATCACAGCAGTTGGTAGTAGAAACAATTCGAAATGCATACGTAATAACAAACATTGGCCAGGGAAGAGGGAGAATGTAGCAAACAAATTAATAAACGACAACAAAGTTTGTGGTGTTGGTGTGGTGGTGCGAAAACATTGATGCAATTTTTAATTGTCACACGCCTACGTTTTTTGTTATTGTGCCACAAGATATGTAAAGATTTAATGTTTTTCTTTTTTTGTTACAGAATCTAAAGGAATGTAAACATTATTTCACTGCCGTATTAAGAATAGACGTTTTAGCAAAGTTTCCTTGTTTAATAGACAAATATGGAAAATATAAGAAATACTCTAAATAAAAGCACTCTTTTAAGACTCTGTTATTTCAGATTTTCTTTTTCTTGGTATGGCTGTAAAAGGGAGTGACTCTTAATTTGTATTTTGGGGTGGAGAATTGTGTGACATTGAATAATTATTGTTAGTTTTTGAATTTAATTTTAACTACACATCGATTTAAGTGAAACACATGGAATTCAAGAGGAGAGAAGGAAAACACAAAATTAAATTGTTAAAAGCCGTCGAATTTTTTTTTTTTTTTTTGTAAGGAACTAGTGCTCAGTACTAGGACTAGTGTGATTGGACAAAGAGAAAAGTTTTATTACTAGCAACACTATTATTTCGCGCCTTATTTTGATTAAGGTGCTGCGTTGTTGAAAGACAACTTATTTTATCTTAAAGTATATTTAGAAAGAATGAATTTAAGGTAATACTGCTTAGCAATCATTCAACTTTGTGGCAGTGTTGTCAGATTTTTTTCACCTCCATCGCCAAAAGCTATACGCCAAACCGCCAAAAATCGCCAAAATAAAATATTATTCATTTTTTCCAAAATAAAAATCGCCAAAAGTTTAAAAAATCATTGATATTTATTTATTTCATGTATTATAAAGTCAATATAAATCTGATAAAAGTCTATAATAAAAAATATTATAATTTTACATTACATTTGTACTTTTTTACAAAAATTAATTGCATAAATCTATAATATCATAACCTCATTCTCTGCAGATTCATTTTCACTGCTTGATTGATATATTATACGTTGTATTAGAATTAAACTTTTTTAACATTTTATCTGTAGGCCGAAATAAATTGCAACAATATTTATTAACATTCATATAACTTATTATTCTTATCAATGAATCTAAAAGTTCATATTGAATTTTATTACGTAAGCGAATTTTAGTGTAATTCATAATAGAAAATACCCTTTCTACGCAAGCGTTGCTGGTTGGTAAAATTAATATATTTAGAACGGCCAATGCTAAGTCTTTAAAGTGAAATGTTCCAGCCGCATCGCAATAATTGTAAACTTATGGCCAAAAGTCTAATAAATTTGTTGGGATTTCACCTTTAAAGATCTCAGTCCAATTGATATACAATGTTGCCACGAAAAAAAAATTATTGTAACCAACATTTGTGAAAAAAATCACCAAATAAGAAAAAATATAACCAAAATTAAATGCGCAAGAATTTTTAATATCTGTAGTTGATATTTTGGTACTAAAATAGCTTAGTAGGTGTTGTCAATGTATTAAAAATTAACATTGATCGAAATTTAACGTTTTTGATTATGAAAAAAAATTAAAAGTTTTCATGTTCAGAATTAGATACATATTTTGACAGCAAACGAAACAAAAAAAAAAAAAAAATAACCAAAACCATAAAATCTACACACCTACACATTAAACAAAAAATAACCAATTTTGGTTAGAAATAACCAAAAACGGCAACACTGTTGATATATGCTAATTTTGATTTGATTTAAAAATAAAGTTAATGGATTTTGAACTACCGAAAACTTTACTTGTGTTTCTACATTTTAATATTGAAAATTCATTATATGTTTCAAGAATATTTATATTTTCAGGTAACCGTTTTAGCATTTCTTTTAATAGTTTTTTTTAAGTACAAAAAACAATTTTCTTTTAACATTTCTGCATCATATTCATTCATTCTTATATTTTTTAATTCCATTTCAAATTCTGTGCCAAAATCTATAGATTCTAATGGCAGAAAAGAATCCGGCGAATCAATACATACATACATACATAATTGGTCATTACAACCCTTCAGTCAGGATTACGACCTAGTTTCTCATACCACTTATGTTGTGTGTATTAATTTTATACATGAGTGGTGGGACCTACAGTTTAAAGTCGACTCTGAACGACAGATTTTTGAGAAACTTTTCATGGCAATTTTATTTACTCGCAGAGTTTTTAGCGGCGAATCAATAGCCAAATTTAATGAACACATTAAGTTATCCAAATTTCCATTATTTTTTAAAAATTTAACAACAACAATCAGCTTGTTGTTTTTGTATTGTTTTACAAGTACGAAATGACAAAGACATTGGTACAACCCATAAATATGAACTGTTTTACTTGTTGACATTAATTGTGTCATTCACTATGTAATAATAACATGATATATGAGGAATACCAGAGATGTATAATGTAAGAACATTATGTTATTAAATTAAATTGTTAAAAAAGTATTTCAAGAAAATAAAAATAATTTGTTAAAAATACCCAAATAAATCGCCAACTAGTCTGTAAATCGCCAAAAAATCGCCACGTCGCCAATTGAAAATTTCGGTCGTCAAAGGCAATGAAAAATCTCCACGTTTGGCGAGAAATCGCCACATCTGACAGCACTGCTTTGTGGTTGAAACTTTTCACCATAAATCGATAAATGCAGAAATGCAAACAAATCTAAACTTAAAAAGCGATATAAAACGCGTTTCTAGATATTTCCAAGACATTTAACAGAGTATGGCACGCTGCACTTCTATCGAAACTTATTGCTTTTGCTGTTGGTAGTCACTTCTGTCGAACTTTTTCAGGGATCGCTCAATACAGGTTGTTGCTCTTGATGTTCTGGTCATGAAAATTTTTCAAGTGTCGACAGATGTATTAGTCTTTTAGTTCTTTAATACGGCGCCATAAATACTTCACTTCATTCGATCTATTCCTCGAAATCTATTTTGAGGCTTATCGACCTCATACAGAAGAGAGCGAAAGTGCTTATTAATGATGGTTGGGTCTATTGATTCATTGGAGCATCGTAGCAATGTGACTTGGCCTTCACTGTTCTATCGCTACTACAACGGATATTGCTCAAGCGAAATAAAGGGACTTGTCCCCAAGAATATTGTATTCCTACGTAACACTCGTCTTACTCGGCGAGCACATCGGTTTGTGGTTCGTTAGAGCAATGGATCACACGCTGCTTTACAGACAGAATTCGTTCTCTGGCTGGACTATTTGTATGTGGAACTTCCTTCCCGGAACTTCTTTCCCGTCGTTTATGATATAAAGAGATTTAAATCTAATATCCACAAAAACTGCTCTCTCTTTCCTCTTTCCTATAACATATTTTCCAAGTGTCAAAATAATGCAATGCAACAGTAGGGGCTATCCCCTGAGAGTTGATTGTACAAAACAAAAATTTTAAATATTTAAATCCTTGAGATCACATTGGCTTAATAATACAAATGTTGTGTTTTTAGTATTGAAATTGAAAGGACTTATTAAGCGTCCCGGTATAAATTCAGCGCATAGATACAGATGTCTCCATATGGAACATTTATTGTAAACGAGCCTTAGTTTTTTCAAACATTTCAGTATACATCAAATCAGTAAACAAACAAACATCATATTTTTTCAACGTTTTAAAAATGGCGAATTTTTTTTAACAGAAAATGATGATTTGCTGAAAGCATTAACTGTTTATTTTTATTTTAAGAAAAGTGTTAGAAATTCATTTCGAATGCTTATCATGCTTTAGAAGAAGCACCATGCAGAAGATGGTTACAAAGCTTCAAAGACAACGATTTTGATGTGAAAAATTACGAACGTGGAGGATCACTAAAAAGTTTGAAGAAGCCGGATTGCATACAATATTGGATGAAGATGACACTTAAAATCAGAAACGACTGACAGACATGTTGAATTCTGTTCGACAGACAAATAGTGGTCGTTTAAAAGTTGTGCGAAAGATCCAAAAGTTTAGAAGATGCGTGCCACATGAATTGAATGACAGACAAATGGAAAATCAAAAAAACACTTGTGAAATTTTGCTTTAAAAACACGATACATACATACAAAACAAAATCATCCTTTATAAAGCTATTCTAAAGCCAATTTGGACCTATGGGCTGCGACTCTGGGGGACAGCGGGTAACTCTGTCATTGAAATACTTCAGAGATATCAGTCTAAAACTCTACGCTTTATTACGAATGCCCCTTGGTACGTAAGCAACCGATGTATACATAACGATCTAAACATATCAACAATAAAGGAAGAGATAAACAACTTCAGTTTAAAATACCTTCGAAGGCTGAGTGATCATTCTAACTTGTTAGCTATAACACTTTTAGACGACAGTGAAGAAATACGGCAACTTAAAAGATTTCATATACTTGACTTACCATTCAGGAGATAATATTGAAGTTAAATCTAAGTTTTATCGGTTTTATTAGGTTTACTGAAACCTAATAAATTATCATAAGATTTGCTTAATTTTTTGTTTAAATAGATTGCAAATAAATACATAAATAAAAAAAACAATGAAATGTTTTTTATTTTCAGAATCCTAAAAGGAAACAATTATGGGTTAATCCGGAAAAACCATCTACTTCCACTACAAAATCGATTTGGGAGGAAGACAATGCTCTGTATCTGGTGGCATCAGAAAAGTACCACGAGGTCCTTAGACCTAGTAAAAACAGATTGCAAACTACAGCAAATGATCAATTAGAACCATGTATTGATCGAAAAACAACCAATATGGGTCACAAGACACGAGAAGATAATTTTTCCACAAGAGAATACTCCTGCAGACAAAGACAAATCGATTCAGGATGCACTCAAACCATTAGCCTAGGAGCTGATACCCTTCCCGTCGTATTAACCAGACTTGGCATCTTCTTACTACTATTTGTTTTCATCAGTGGATGTGCGCATTAGCTGAGCAGCGCTTCGATTCCTAGGAAGAAGTCGAAAATTGGGTGACTGATTTTGCTTCAAAATAGGAACAGTCGTCTTGGCATGGAATCTACAAATTGCCTTAAAGATGAAAAAAATCAAATACCTTGAATAAAATGTGTTTTATTTTCACAAAAAAAAATCGTTCATTTCATACCGGTACACGTGGTTTTTAATCCCATTTACTTGGTTTTAATAGCCAATATTTAGTATGAAACTCACCATAATCTGTCAATAGACCTAATGACGAAAATCTGTGGTAAAATCTGCAGCAGAAAAAGTGGTAACAAATCCTATCTAATAACAAAAAACAAAATAATTTTTATTTTCAAATATTTTGTAAAGTATTTTCTACCCGGCAATCTACTTTTTGATTTCAGTAAATGTATAATTCCCTTCTGATCTCTTTGCTAGAAACATTTCTTTCAAATATTTTCGTTTTAATCTATAATTTACGACGCCTTATTGTCTACTCTAAAATACTTGATGACACGCTTTACCATTGAAAAAACTTCTTGCAAAATTCTTGGTAAATCTAAAAAAAGAAACGAAATTCACATACAATTCAAAAGAAGTACATACAATTGCAATACGAATACAATTTTAAATTATTTGATTTGATTTCATTGTTTTAATAGAAATCAAATGAAAGTCATATATCGAGCATAACAAATTTATTTGGTCATGCTATTGTTTTTGTCATTTTATTTTTTGTCTATTGTTTGTCGTACATCACCCATTGTCCACTGGTCAGTTGCTATTGTTTAAAATGATCTGCGATTCGTTTAAGTTATTATCACTTTTGTTAAGTGTTTTCCATTGTCTTTTTTTTTTTGTTTTCCCTCAATTTTTGTTCTCTTTTTCCAACTTTTTCTTGTGTCTAGGTTCCGCTAATTGTTTTTAAATTCATTCGAATAAAATATTTTCCTTGACCAGATGTGCAGTGCGAAAATGCTTTTTTTTCTTAAATTTTGTCAAATTTTGTTTCGGTGATTATTAACTTCGTTTGTGTTTGGCATTGGGCAGAACAAATCGTTCAGTTTTAGTTGTTTTAGATTTGTTTTGTGGGCGTAATTAAAATTGATTCGTTATAGTAGAAGTTGATATTTTTCATCTTTTTGATTTCTAGAAGAAAAGAAATTGTTTTTCAAGATGTTCAAAGCAAATGCGGTGTATCTGTCTGAGAAGGATAGACAAAGCGAATAATTTTTTTATTGTTTTCAAAGTAAGCAAAATTTTTAAATTTCGGTAGTCCCGATTAGATTTTCAAATAATATTTGGAGAGTTGTAGTCGCGGTAGTTTAGTAGGTATTATGTTGGTTTATTGGACGTAAGGCCACGCCTCAAACCCAAGGTCTGACATCTCCAGCGAAGTATGAAAAAATATTTCTTCGGCGTCTTCCTCTCAGCAGATTTCTAGCAAAAACTTTGAGAGGAAAGAAAATTGCCATGAAAAGTTTCTCCAAAAATATCTGTCGTTCGGAGTCGATCTTAAACTGTAGGTTCCGAAATTTTTTTTTTATTAAAGCAAACGTTTTTTTGTTTTGCAAAGTCAATACCGACATTTCATATTCTGCTTTCCAAGTCTACCTCATTCTTTAATAGAGCAGGCAATGAACCTTCTGATGATCATGTGTAAGCGGGCACTTGTGGGAGGAGAAGAAGCTTACTCTGAATATTAACACATGTCTTGTTCTCGTGTGCTAGTTCTGAGAGTCTGATAATATACGAAAATTCGCCGTAGTCTAGTAGGTAGTATGTTGACTTATTAGACGTGAGAGCACGGTTCAGACCCCAGGACAGACATTTCAGATTTCTGGCAAAAATCTGAGGGTAAATAAAATTACCATGAAAAACTTCTCAAAAATCTATTGTTCGGGGTCTACTTTGAATTGTAGGCCCCGGCACTCATATGTAAATTGACACGCACAACATAAGTGATGTAAGAAGCTAGTTCCTAACAGAAGGGTTGTAATGACCAATTTTGTATGTATGTGTGTATGTATATATGTTTATATGTATGTATTATTGTCAAAATAATAGATAAACAGTCTGGAAAGTATTTTGAAGTGTTATGACGGTGCGATTCAGAAAACCTCGACTTAGAGGGAGATCAGTTTGTAAGCAGTCGAAACACTGTGACAACTGTGAAAAAGATAATGATCCCTAAGAGCTCTCTGGCTGCAAAGCCGCCTAAAATACACAAATGTTCTGTGCATATAGCGGAGAATACTGGTTTCTTGGTTGAATTAAAAATTTCATCTTTCAAAGAGAAGTTTTACTATTGTCTTTGATATTCTACTACATGTGTACATACATACATAAATGGTCATTACACCACTTATGTTGTCAACTCCAAACGATAAGTTCTTTGGAAACATTTCATATCAGAGTTTTAGGCAGAAGACTGCTAGGGGAAGTCGAAGAAAATTTTTTTTTATACTGGGGTGTGAACCACTTCTAATAAGCTAACACACTATCTACTAAATTAGGGTGCCTGCCTTAAATACAACGAAGATAAAATGAAACATTGGTGAATAGAGCTTTTATTCATAGTGTGCGGTTTCTATTGATCTCCCACGATGTGCTTTTCCAATAGCCTGCTGGAGAACTGTATTTATACAACCTTGCATAGTGGTCCACAGAATGACAAAAATATTCTTTGTAATAATATTAATCAGTCATATGAACACAGTGTATTCTAACATATCTTAAGATTATAATGAATTAAACTTTCCATGGTTCGAGCCTTTGGTGGTTAATGAGTCATATTGCTGCCGTAAGTCTCAGAAGGACTTTCGCAGCCCCTTCAGCAGAACTTTCATTGGGATAGACTTAACTCGCCAAAACTGTTCAACAATTGCTATATTGACGATGGCAAGAGTTTAATGCTTATAATCTTAAATGTGTTGTAATAATGATTAACGCGCAAAAGCAGAGATCATGGTTTATTAAATAATGCACTTGTTACATACCAGCCTTCCATGACAGGATATTTCTTATTATAATTGTTACATGCAATTAATTTTACATCCTTTTTATGGTGGGAATTTTAGATTTTTAAACATTTTAAAAAACACATGACTCGTGTTCCTAAGTATCAATAACTAAAAGGATAATTAAGTAATGATTTGCAAGATTGATGAATAGACCACCCAACATAGAAAAAGAGAAAATAATAGACAGCAACAGTGTTACGTATGCAATTAAAAAAAAGAAAAATATTTAATCCAGCAAAAGAATTAATTTCGACAAAATGCTGTAATAGGAAGTGAATTTTATTTTTTCACCACGAGTGTGGTCCTTGGTTCCTTAGATAACACTTAAAGGAAAAGAAAGGAAATATTGAATTCGCCGAAAATATCATCAATGATGTGAATTGCACAAATATAAACTGAAAAAGGAAAAAAAATTGTATAAAAATAATCTGTAAAAGAGATTTCAGTGACGACAATTTTACAATTCAATTCAATGATACGTTTAAGTAGGAAATACAAGACAATGCTTGCTTGCAATACAAAATTTAAAAAATCTACAAAACAGCGAACATTAAAATTATAAATGAACAGAGAGAGATACGAAAATAAATACAAAAAAAAAAAAAAAAACAACCAGTTAAAGAACAAATTGGTCTCACATCCAACAAAAGCCATAAAAGAGGGAAAGACAGAAGAGAAGTTAAACTTCCGGTCTGGTCAAGATTGTTGGTTGGTGATGTATGAAAGCATTGATCGTAAAGCACAATCTGTGCCATGCAGTGTGCGACGACGGTAACTGAAAAGGACATTAAATTGAGTTGTCAAAAGTCTAGTTTGCAGGTAAATACTTGTTTAAATTTCTATAAAAAATAAATTAAAAAGAATTCACAACCATTGTAAGTGAAAAATATTCTGTTGGAGTATTTTGTTTGTTTGTTATTCTTATGATTATTAAGTTGTAAGAGAACTACATACAACCAGCGGATTTCCGGAGTTAAAAAAAGTTGTGAAAAATAAAAAGGGTCCCCCCTTTTTGGGGAATTCTGCGATTTTAAATCATTTTTTTTTTTTTTTTTTTGTAAAACAAAAGGACATTTTTATTGTCTGTCATATTGTGGCAAAAGTTGTCTGAGCTTTGCGAATTCATCAAATTTTGCAAAAGAAAATCATTCCTTTTGAATTAAATTTTTACAATTCTTTACAGATTCAAAATATGTCAAATTTTTTAAGTAAAGTTAAGTAAAATTTTTACTCAAATTCTTGGTCTGACAAGGCGACTATAATAATATAACCGCTTAATATTTTGTAGCAAAATATTGATTGGTTTGCATTTGACAAAACGTGCAGTAAGCCCTCTGAGTCAAATTATTTATGAGATGATTAGGCCATCTTATAGTGTTTTCACACCAAAAGTTGGTTTTAACGTTAAAACCAAAAATAAAACCTGATTTTACCATACAAAATTATTGTGTTAAAACCAAAATAAAACCTTTTTTGAATTGGTTTTAAGTTGGTTTTATGAAATACAACCTTGTTTTGATGTACTAAATGTACTAAATCAGAGCTACTAGCTCTGAAAACCTGAAAACAGCTGATAAAAACAAAAACAAATGTAAATAAATAAATAAATGTAAATAATCATTTATTTTGTATTAAAAAAGGAAAAATTTGGAATATTTTTAATTTCTTCAATAAAAATTTTAAAAATTTGTAAATATTTAATTATTAATCGAAATGTGTGTTGTTTCTGGACACAATGAATATAGTTTCTTGTGCGAAAGGTAAGTCAGAAGCTAAATATATCAAGATGAAATAAGGCATATTGCTCATAAAATTTTTTTCTCGCAGTCATAAATGTCATGAATTTAAAACCAATTTTAATAAAACTTGCAGTGTGAACGCAAAATCAGCTGTTTATGGTTTTAATGCTAAAATCAGGTTTTAAATTTTGGTGTGAAAACACTATTATAAAGTTATTAACCTTTTTTTCCAAGGATAATACTGTTCAATGAATAGGCATATACAGATTTGAATTATTATTCAAATTTGTACCCATAAGTTTAAGTCAATCTTAGACAATCTCTTCTGGGAGGAGAAGAAGCTTACTCTGCATATTAACACATTTCCGGTTGTTAACAGAGCTTTATTGTTTTCGTATCTAAGTTCTGTCGTACAGGGCTGCTAACTCCTAACACTGTTCTAAAGATTAATCGCGTGGTTATTCACATTTTGTCTGATATTCCTATGGCTTCTACATAAGCCAAACGCGGCACCGCATTGCAAACTTATAATCCCAAGCATAATATTCTTGATTTCTCTGGTACCACTTGTAGAGTGACCAGCCAGTTCTGGCCCAACAAGAATGAATATGAAGATCAATGTGAAGAACAAAATTTGAATTAACCCTGACCAGAGTCCATAATATAAGCATAAGCTTTAATTCGTTGGCGCTCATAATTTATTGCCAGAGTATAAAACAGACTGCATTCCTTTACAAAAATAACCGGATGACTGAGAGATACCAGGCGTTAGAATTATATGATGGTATAGGTAATATCAGCATTGAAACGGATCCAAGTAAGCTATTCTCTTCGAGGTGTCTGTTACATCCAACTCCCAGCTTCAGATTTGAACAAGATATTGCATGGTACCTAAGGTAGTTTGGCCGATTGCATCCAACGATTTAACAACCAACTGTCATAGGATGATGTCCCCGAAATTTGTAACATATCACCACCTCAGATTGTTTGTCTTATCCGCAGTTTCTGTTTGGATTTGTCTGATAACAGACCGCTATGCTACCGAAGCTTATAGGTAGCCACTCTATTATGGGTTTAACACATTTTAAAGCAATTGCTAACTGATCATTAAAACCTTACAACCATATAGTCAGGGTTAAAATCTAGCTTCTCACACCATTCATGTTGTGGGACTGATGGCATTTTTATTTATGCTCTCAGAATTTTTGCCAGAATACTGTTGAGATGGCGAAATTAATATTCTTTTCATATTTCGTTTCCTTTGAGAAGTCGGAATTACTCCCTACTAGACTACGAAGACTTCAACTTGGTCCAGTATAATACGGAAATTCTACAACTCTGTAATGCATTATTTTCTAATCCGAACCATGCAGTACATTTTATTAGAATTATATAATGGAATGTGGCTGAAGGAAAAACTGAAAGTAGTACTTACCATTCCATTCTCTCTTATATGGAAAAGACAGAATAAATTTCGGAAGGAAGTATGTTACACATATGAGAAGTTAGGCTTGAAAACAAATTCTCTTTATAATTCATTGTTCGATTCATCGACCACAAATTTCAGGAATGAATTTCTTTATTTACATACATACATAATTGGTCATTACAACCCTTTAGTCAGGATTACGACTTAGTTTCTCACACCACTTATGTTGTATGTGTTAATTTTATACATGAGTGGTGGGACCTACAGTTTAAAGTCGACTCCGAACGACAGATTTTTTTGAGAAAAATTTTCATGGAAATTTTATTTACTCTCAGAGTTTTTGCCAGAAATCTGCTGAGAGGAAGTCGCCGAAGAAATACTTTTTGTATTTTGTTTTGATGTCTGGCCTGGGGCTCGAACCCTGGCTTTACGTCTAATAAGCCAACACACTACCTACTAGACTACGGCGACTTCATCTTCTTTATTTACGTTGCAGAAATATTATCAACAAAATGCAGAAATACAGAACACATTGTAATGGTGCGTTTATAAGCACTTTTAACTTTTGCTGAACTTTGAATCATTGAGCTTTTATTCCATTTTCGATTGAATTTAATGGAGTAAGTAATAAGGAGATCAGATTGTTGTACCTCTGTGGAACGATCCATCAAAATAAATTTCAGAATTTTTTTATAAAATTTTTTCATGGCTATTTTAGCATCTGTAACAATTTCTGTCATTCAGATGTGTTTTACTCCACTGAAAATTAATTTTTACGTATCCATCGTTATCCATTGGATATCGATATAAAGATACAAAGTATTCCATCCAAATATGGTTGTAATAATAATTAAAATTGTTTACAAACTCAACTGGAATCCATTCAATAACATTCAATATTTATGCAGGTTTATTAAATGCTGTCAATATGGGTGGTCCAATATACATATGAAGGCTGTAAGAGAACTTCATCATGTTAAGTTCAATACACCACCAACACCGCCAACAACTTACAACAAAACTAAAACGTGTAACAAACAAATCAGCATAAATTTATGCATAATCGACTCATGCATAACCGACTGATGAACTTTAACGTTCAACAAAAAGCTTAGATAAATAATGAATCAATTCCGAAATAGTTTGTATATGGTATGTTAAACTGCAAGCAAGCAAGCAGCCAACATCTATCGATCATCAGATTTCAACAAGTCGAAATAATAAACTTGGCAGCAGGCCAATAAGATCTGCATGATTTTGTGAAGTCATACAGAGCACAAGATTAAGAGCATGAGGCTGGCTTTAAGGGCTTTTGTTTTAGCATGATGTATATATGTATGTATGTATGTATGTATATATTTTCATAATCCACGCTTATTGTAACTGAAGTTAAGAAAAAAGAAAAACAAAAAAAAAACGTTTACAATGGTTTTTTGGTTTAAAACAGAAGTTTCAAAAATTGCATACTTAAAACGTCTAAAAGACCATGATTAGTTTAAAGGGATCATTTACTACCTCTGTAACCAGATCTGTTCGTTTTTTCTTTTTTTTTTTTGGGCATCATGCTGCCAGTCAGTTGAGAACATTTTGGTTTTGCATGTCCGTCCGGCAGTTAGTCAATCAATCGGTAGTTTGTCTGTAGACTGGCCAAAAGTAGTTCATCATAAATATAAAGGCGTTTAAATGATGTTGAAAGGTTCTGTAATGCAATCAATATGCTGCACGAGTGCAATACTGTGAATGATGTAAAACGTTTAAATCAACTTATGAATTGGTTTTGCATTTCTCTTGTCGATTATGCTTTTAAGACAAATAAACATTTTTGTTTTCTTTTTTGAAAAATAATTTTTCCTTTTAAGATTTAGAACCGTAATATTAAATGAAATTCTGACGCGTGGTTCCGGCTTAATTGAAGGGTTGAAGTAAAACGGAATAAAAGTTAAGTTGAGTCGACTAAGAGGTGCAGATTCTTAAAATTGAAAGATTTTATAATACGCAAGAATACTCACGTGTGGTGCTGCAATCAATGATATGTTTTTGCATATCATGTGATTGGGGGCGCTGGCAGACGCATTGTTTCCACCCGTGCTGAGAGCACCGTGGGGTGTGCCATCATAGCGATACTCACGTAAAACCCTGGACTAATACGCAAGAGTGCAGCTAGGGTTTTGTTTATTAATGAGTAGTTAAAGGCCAATCAACAACTTGGAAGTTGAGTCAATTCGATTGTAAGGGCAATCGTTTGACAACTGTTGTTGTTATAGGATCCTGTTTGATATTAATTAACCATGTAGCAGAGACGTTAATCGGTTTTTGTTCAGCCGAATAGATAATTGGTTCGCTACAGCCCCATGATGATTGGTCATTGATCACTACAGTCCTTTCGTCAGCATTACTATTTAGCCACTCATGCTGTGTGTATTAATTTTATACATGAGTGGCGGGACCTACAGTCTAAAGTCGATTCCGAATGATAAATGTTTGAGAAACTTTTTATGGCAATTTTATTTGCTCTCAGAATTTTTGCCAGAAATCTGCTGAGAGATAGGAAGTCGCCGAAGAAATATTGCCTGATATTTCGTTATGATGGAGATGTCTGACCTGGGGTTTGAACCGTGGCTTTACATCTAATATGCCAACACACTATCTACTAGGCTACGGCGACTTCAAGATAGAACTCGTGTTTTAGGAGTGGACTGGAAGAAGCTAAGAAAGCTCGTTTGTGTTGAAGGTGTCTGACCTGGTGTTTGCAAAATAGCCTCACGTCCCACTAGACAATGGCGATTTATCCATGATGATGGAGCTGGGTTTTTCAGCAGGAGATTTCGAACTTAGACAGTTGATAACGGCCATGTTGTTGAATGGGCTCAGATTGTTTCGCCAAATCACCACTTTAACAACGATGTATATTCACTGAATGGACTCCATAGTTGTTGGCAATTGAACCCAATTCTCTTCGAAAAATCATTTTTAGCAATGAGCTCTCTTTTTATATTAATGCGTAGGTAAATCAGTTGCCAAGCTAAGTTTATGAGAAAACCTAACCTAAAAACCCAACAACACGATTTTGTATATTCAGGAGGATATTCTCTACCAAATTATTTAATTTTCAATTATGATGTCCATTAGCAGATGAATGGGTATATGAGCAACCAAATTGTTGAATTTGACACGATATCAATCCACATGAGATTGAAGAGTGTCCAATGCATTCCCAAAAAAGTCACCGTTTGGTATTGATTTTGGTGTGAAAACACAATCAGTGCATATTTCATAGAGACCGACGTTGTCCAGGCCATTACTGCCAACGGTGAGCACTACATGTCGATAATTAATAACTTCTTTCCGCTTGAATTAGATAATCTGGACACCAACGATAGGCGATTTTAACGGGACGGTGTTATGTGTCACAGAGGTAATGTTCTATTGGATATTCTGTACAAGCGATTTAAGAGCATAGTCATCGTACGTGGGGGTAATGTAAACTGGTCAACCAGATCGTGGGAATGAACACATTAGACCTTTTCTTGTGGAGTTTTCTCAAACCGCAGGTGTATGTGAATAAGCCACAGGCCAACGCTCAAGTTCAGCCTGATTTATGTGCCTGAGTCATGGAGAATTGGACATTTTGTTCCGAGTTCAAGACAAGATTTTGTAATTAAAATTTTGTAGTAGTTTTGCAGTCGCCGTAGTCTAGTAGGTAGTGGCTTGGCTTATTAGACGTGAGGCAATGGTTCAAGCCTTTCAGCCATCTCGACAAAAAACGAAATATGGAAAAAATATTTCTTCGACGACGGTTTCTCAGCAGATTTCTGGCAAAAACTCATGTACTCATGTATAAAATTAACTCACACAACCTGAGAAGCTAGGTTGTAATTCTTACTGAAGGGTTGTAATGATCAATTATGTATGTAATGTATGTATGTTTTGTAGTTTAGCACTTAAATTCCAGACCATGCTTCTTACATACATTCATTACAACCCTTCAATCAGGATTACGACCTAGCTTCTCATACCATAATTTAATGCATGAGTGGTGGGGCCTACAGTTTAAAGTCGACTCCGAATTATAATTTTTTTTTTGAGAAACATTTGATGGCAATTTTATTTACTTTTATTTCAAATTTCTTTTCGTTCGAGATGCCTGACGTGTGGTTTGAACCGTGGCCTCGCGTCTAATAAGCCAACACACTGCGACACTATGCCTCTTACGAATACAAAAATTGTACGATTACTTCGTGTTTGAGTTTTGAGAGTTTGAAGACTACAACACCAATCAATCTCATGTTTCCAAATGAAGTATTAGGAATTTAAAATTGTACCATTGAGATTCACTTAAGTGCTGTGAAAGATTCAAAAATCTCTATAGTTTTTAATCTTAACTAAAGGATAACTTTGAGGGATCCGGAATAAGCCGGGAACATCAAAAAATTTTTTTGTAGGAAACTGTCAAGTCTTTCTAGGCATCTGCGGATGTATACTACCTAACAATCATACGCTAGAGATTATTTTTTTAGGGTGTAATTTCAAAGTCTGAAAATTAATTAAAAATAAGCTTTGAAATGTTTAAGGGTTACGAAATCGCATGCAGTATTAAACATGCCACATTATTTTCTGCCAAGAAGCACAAACCCAAACAAACTGCATCATAATTAAAGTGGCATACACACACACATACAATGTTTTTTTTTAACCTTAATTAAAAAAATTAAACCTTTCTTAGCAAAAAAGCTTAAGAAAAAAAAGAAACTCACAAGCTTTAAACCTGAATAATCCAACAAGATTCAAAAGTGGGTCAAGTCGCATACAAAGTATAAGGAGTTGAAGAACATTAAATGAATTCCGTATTTATTTATTGTATTCGAGATAATGTTTAAACAACCATAAAAACGTTACTGGTGGCTTAAAAGAAGGAACAAAAAAAAAGAAATATGCCATCAAGTTATGACCAAAGCTATAAAAAATACAAATCCAGTAAAAAGTGAAGAAAAAAATTAAATGAAAATTAATAAAACGGCAAGTGAGTCTTAATAATTGAGAAAGTGTGGTGGGTCCTGAATGTTGGTTTTCCTAAGAACTAATTACTTCTATAGATTGTTGGTTGTCATTTCATGTATTTTATGGATGGCTTAACTCTTCCTCAATTAATATGAAGCCTTACTTACTAAGTAGCAGATATCGTTTTAGTGTAAGGGTTACATACGTATTTGTAGCTTCTGGTTAATGTCAACGTGTGTGTCTACTTTTATTTTCTTTCAATGTTTCTTTATGTTACGTTATAATTGCGTTTTTCGCTATCGCAGCTACTAATTAGTAACAAATAAATGAATGGTTTCTGCTTTGATGGTAACAAAGTGATTAGCCATGGTTATGATAATAAATTAAGGAGTTTTTCTACTCTTTTAATAGCGATCGTTAAACTGTTACTAAGTCTTTGTATCTTTTATTTTTCTAATACAAATTGCGTAAATTGTTGAAAAAAATAAAAATTTTTTACGTTCTGTTAAGTGTCATTAAATGATATTTTCTTCTATTGCTGCTGACCTACAGCAGAGTAAAGGTATTTCAAAAATATTTTTAATAATGAATGACTGGAGTTTAAATATATTTTTTGGTTAGTAGACATGTTTTAGTAAGAGGTACTAAAAATTTTTTTCTTTCTAGAAAGAGTTAAAAACCATTTCGCTCGTATGATTATTACTGGCAGGTAGACTGGTAGGCATTTGAATTAGGAAAAAAGATAGTTATTGATAGGAATCTACACTATTTATGGTATTTCCATCGTTTAGTCAACGAAGGGCGTAAAAATAGTGAAAACTTACTAAAGAAGTAGTGATGGCCACTGTTCAAGCACTACGGGTTGTTTAGGACCATCATAATCGATCTACGACTAGACATTATGGATATATTCAGGCCTGTACATCGTCCTAATGTACACACTGCCGAAAATACACACATAGATGCATACATAATTGGTCATTACAACTCTCTAGTCAGAAGAACGACCTATCTCCTCACACCAGCCATGTTGTGTATGTTAATTTTATCCATAAGTGGCGGGACCTACAGTTTAAGGTCGATTGTGAACAACAAATTGGTGAGAAACTTTTTATGGCTGAGAGGAAGTCGCCGAAGAAATACTTTTTGTATATGGTTTTGATATCTGTCCTGGAGCTTGAACGCTGGCTTTACGTCTAATAAGCCAACACACTCCCTACTAGAGTACAGCGACTTCCACCACCGATGTCGTGTGCGTTAATTTCATCCATAAGTTGCAGGACCTACAGCTTAAGGTTGGTTCTAGCAACAGATTTTTTAGAAACTTTTCACTACTGAAAATATGAATGAATGATGGACAATCGGAATTCATCAATTCGTCAATTTACACAGCGCTCTTGCTAATTGGACCTATCGTACGGTGTAGTTTTCTTGGGGAATTACACTGCCATCCGATATAGTTTAACGCGCTCAATGATTAAAACCAGTTGACCAATCACAATGAAAATAATTTTATTCGGCGAAGAGCGGGTTTGAGTGATTATGTTAACAAACAAACTTGACACTAATAAAGCTCGGAGAACGAGAATATGATTGTAAAAACCCAATGCGTCCGGAAATATTTATGTGTAGTCTGGAGTTGCCTCTATTAACCACAGTTTTTTTTAAAATGGTTCAAGCAGTACCGTTATTATCGATTCAGATTGATATTACATAAATAGATGTATACATAATTGGTCATTACAGCCCTTCGGTCAGGATTACGACCTAGCTTCTCCCACTATCCATGTTGTGTGTCTTAATTTTATATCATAGTGGTTGGACACACGCTTTACACAGATTTTTTGTGAAACTTTTCATGGCAGTTTTATTTACTCTCAGAGTTTATGCTAGAATACTGCTGAGAGGAAGTCGAGAAAAATATTTTTTCATACACTTAGCTTTTTTGGAGATGTCTGATCTGGGGTTTGAACCGTGGCCTCACGTTTAATAAGCCAACACACTACTTGCTAGACTACGCCGACATTAAAGATATTATCGTATGATAAAGGGAAGATCATCTTGGCAGTAACTTTTAAAGTGCAGTTTGTGATTGAAATATATATACATAATATATTATTTTCAAAATGGCAACTTCAAATTTAAACAAAATGAGTTAATACAACAAAAAAAAAGAAACTTGTCGTGACCAGTGCGCTTTAAAAAAACTTGTTTAATTGAACATTGTTATCGACATTGTTCCGGTATTGCCATATATTTGAAATTTTTTTTTAGCATTAGGTTGTAATAATGAAAAGAAGTTAAAGGTGACTTTAAAGTTCACTTTAGCTAAAATTACCTTTAACTAAACCCAACTTTAACATCAAGTTTTAATAATAGCCCTTAAAGTAGTAACCGTGTCAAAATTAATACTTTTTCACAAAGCAAATATTATTATCGTTTTATTTCCATTGTGAATCATGACAAATTTCTATCTGACAACGATTTTTTGAAAGTATTCTTTCGTTTAACTGATTTTTAAATAACTTTTTGAGTTTCCTCTTACCAAACTGTAGTATGATGTCAAAATGTAGCAACGACTACTTTGTCGCTAAAGAATTTAATTTGTTTGATGGTTTTAATAAAAAAAAATTCAAACCGTTTTGAGACCATAATCCAATCAAACTTAATTACAGACTAAAAAATATTTGTTTTCAACTACCGTACTGCTTCAATCATTCTAAATTAAACGGGAGATTAAGATCTAATATTTCTTTTTTTCTGGCTTCAACATTTCAACAACTGTGACATTCTATTATATCGCAAGCAATTTATAAAATTGATTTATAACCTTGTCATAATTCAATAATTTTAGATTTAATTTGACAAACTGCACAACCAATTAAGAAATGATTCTTGTCATAAATCTAAGACAACTCAAATGACAATAAATGAATCAAACGGGAAAGTCACACAAAAACTAAGAAGAAAAAAATAAATGAACTGAACGGCAGCTAATAATGAGTGACTAAACGGATGAACAACTAAGTGGCATAGTTTAGTTCTAAGTAAAGCGTTTACAGTTGCTAATACAGATTGAAAGGGGAAATTAAATATAAGTTATAGTTGACTTTTAGATACCCTATAGGAACATAGAGTTTATGGATCGATTTATGTAATACTATTGATTTAAACTGAATTATGGAGTTGTATCTCGGCAATGGTATAACGAATGTTGACCTTCAAATGCTCAATTGGCTCTGGTTTGTCGGCATAACAATTTTCATTACGAAGCCCCTCAAAAAACTAGTCTAACGATGTCAAATCGCAAATTCGTGGTGGGATTCTGACATGGGATTTGAACCGAGGCCTTACGTCTAATTATCCAATACACTACCTACTAGACTATGGCGACTTCGGTATAACACTTTTCTTTAAAGGCGTCCCGCATAAAATAGTCTAACTGTGTCAAATCGCAGCTTCTTGGCAGCTAATTGAAATCACCATTTCAGCTAATTAAACGTCTATCAAGCGTTTGACGCAATAAATCGATTGTGGCATGAGATGTGTGGCATGAATTTCACCATCCTGTCGAAATAAAAAATCATTCACATCAATGTCATGAAGAGCGGGTACAAAATAATCGATTATCATGGTGCCGTAGGCGTCTCCATTGACCTTAATGGTTGCGCCATCCTCATTCTCAAAGGAATATTGGCCAGTGATGCCTTCGCTCTGCAAGCCGCACGAAACAGTCACTCGTAATGGGTGCTTTGGCTTCGGTGGTCTTACGTGTGGGTTTTCTAAGCCCAAATACAGCAATTTTGTTTATTAACGTGCCCACTAACATGAAAATGAGCTTCATCCGAAAAGATGTTTTTTTTTTGGCGAAATCGATATTATCGTGCAGTTTCACGTTGGCCAAATAAATCCTAGCGTTGTTCAAACGTAAATCGATTCATTTCGTTCAGTGAAGATAATAGACTGAATTTTGGAACAGAATATAATGACATAAGTATTGCCAGATTCAAAATAACCGTTGGTTCCAATTTGTGGTCAGTGTAAACATACACCACAAACTACTTTATTGAAGGAAATACATTCATTCCACTGCAGCATTCATATTGCCGCTCAAGCTAAAAGGCGACATCAATCAAAAAACAATCTCAACAACTAAAAACTTGTTCTGTACAGCGCACGCAAAAAAAGAAATAAAATTCTAAATTTTGCTGTCATATTTACAGTAAAATTTTTTTTTCCAGATTGATTATGACTTTAAACTGTCAATACTTGTACGTACTCATACTGGTATTAAGAATTTTTTACGAATTGCTTTCCATTAAGTAATGAATGATTGGAACTCCATGCACAAACACACACGCACGATTGGCATGATTGGTTTGAAGAGTAAAAATTTTTATAGAAAAATTTTTTTCTGCTGCCACAAGTTGCTGCTGCCATCTTATGAAGGAATCCTAAGGAATCTTTATTTTTAAATGCACGAATGAATCGTAGGCAGCCAATCAGCTGGACGGACAATTAATCACATGAATATAATTTAAAGTTTAGTAGTGTTTTACGGTCTGATGTTCGAGTTGGGTGTACTTTCCTGAAGTTTATTTTAATTGACATTTTCTTGTTGCAAGATTTTAAAGTTCATAAAAATTTGTCAATTTTAAATTGAAATCTTTATGATGCCATCGTTGTCATCAAAAAGACCAGCAAATAAAAATTATTTAAAGAATTTAATTGTCATTTTAGTTTTTTTTTTCTTTTTATTGGGATTTATCGAATAGTTCTCTTGAATAATGTAAACAATGTAAGGATTTTTTTGATTTTTTCAGGCATTCAAAGAGAATATTTTAATTGATTTAATAAATGAAGTGATTTATGGAAATGTTTTGCGTTTATATTTGTTATTGTTTTTATAAAATTTTAAGAAACATACGGAATCTTTTTGTTTATTTAAGTTTTGGAAACTGAGCGGGTGAAGCCTTCTTCTGTCTCATTCCTGTGGCCTCATTTACAAAGTATCCAAGACTAATGATAATCGCATTTATACCCATAATGCAATGAACGTGCTTCTTTGGTGTTTAAGTTTGGAGTTTATTATGCGCCTTCTATTCAGTTTTGGTCAGGTTCAACTTAGTTGCCTTACCGCGGGGTTTACGTTATGGTTACTTCCCTTAAAATTTATTGATTTCCACAAAAAGTTTTTAAAAATTTGTATTTAGAAATGCGTTTTAAGCAGCAGCCTTGAGAGTATTCGAAAGAAAAGTCCTACGTAAGATCTTCGGTCCAGTGCGAGTTGGCGATGATTTCCGCATCCAATCCAACAGTGAGCTGTATGAGCTCCTCAACGACATAGACGTTAAGTATCTTAAGCTGTGGCTAAGCTGGCTCGACCATGTCGTTCGAATGTAGGAGGATGCTTTGGCGAGAGGGGTATTTGATGCGCGGATTTGCGGAAGTCGGTCAAGAGAATGACCTTGTTTGCGTTGGAGGGACCACATCGAGGAAGCCATGTCATCGATTGGTGTGACCTATTGGCGGAGGCGCGCAAGTAGAAGAGGTGCCTGGAAGGATGTGTTAAGGCAGGCCGAAATCCTTTAATCGGGTTGTTAATGGCCACTTAAGTAAGTAATCCGTTTTAATCCGTTTAATAATTACTGATGACGGATGATAACAAAACTAAAAATACTTAAGGAATATAATTTAGAAAAAACGATCATGCAGGGGACTATTATTTTATCAATGCATTACAAACTCAAAGCAGCCATTAAGGATTTCACATAACTTAATCAAGATAGTTAAAGCAATCTGGAATCCCAATTTTTAAAAACTTTTCACAGCTTATGCTGCCGTATTTCTTCGACATCTTTTCGTATATTTATTTCCAGGGGTTCAGTTGTGTCTGATTTATGACTGTACATAATCCAAAAGAAAAGATGTTATACGGCACAGCCTTTGAGGCCATTTAATTGGACCATTCCGAGGAATTACTCTCTCATTAAAAGTTTCTCTGGTCCACTCAATTGTAATTAGTTATGTGACATGTGGTAGTAGGTAGTGTGTTGGCTTATTAAACATGAGTCCTCGGTTCAAACCCCAGGTCAGACATCTCTGACAAAACGAAATGTATGAAAAAATATTTCTTCGGCGACTTCCTCTCAGCAGATTTCTGGCAAAAACTCCGAGAGTAAATAAAAATTTCTATGAAAACTTGCTCAAAAATCTGTCATTCGGATCCGACTTGAAACTGTAGGTCCCGCCATTCATTTATAAAATTAACACACTGAAGGATTGTTCTGACCAATTACGTTTATATGTATGTATGTATTTGAGGTACGAAAAAATAATAATAAGATCATCGTTCATGAACACATATGAGCGAAGTGACTCCTTTAGCACATAAAGGACATCAAACAGTAAATTTTTGTGGATGTAATGGTGATTTACAAAAGCTTGTAAATTACTCTCACTCCAAAACCAATAATAACCAAAACTAGGCTTAATCGGCGAACTGAAATTCAATACCAATATCAATTACGGCTCCATTCACCGAATTGGCAGTGCATACAATGGTCGCTTACCTTTAATTCCTGTACAAGTTGAAAGCTTTCAAGCTTTCTTTCGTAAAATCTTCCATAAAGTGGAAGGCAACGATCACAGTTGCTGATTGAATGGCGATGATTTGATTGATTTTTATCTTCTTCAATGGTCCTCCATAAAGTGGCTACATTTCTTTAGTGAGCGCTGTTCAGCTCCTCATGCGATGGACATTATAAATAAGAATAAACTTGGAAGTTTTGTGATAAGTTTGACGAACAGAACCATTATTTTTATTTATGGAATCCGTCATATGTTGTACTTTAAAATTTGCAACTGACAACGTATGAGGTTCACACTATGAATATTTGACGTATATTATATTTGTCTGCACTGAACATGTAAATATAGAAGAAAAGGTATTTATCGGAAGTCAAAAGTTGTTTGAATTTATGCGTTGCGTTAATGGAGAGTCCAGAATATAGTCAAGTACTTAAAAAACCATGTAAATATCGGAGGCTTTTACGGTCTATGGAGATGCTTAACGCACCATGATAAGCGATTTTTTTGTACACGCTCTTCATGGTGTTGATGTGAACGATGTGTGATTTCAACAGGATGGTTAAACTTGTCACACATCTCATATCACAATCGATTTATTGCGTCAAACGTTTGATGGCTGTCTAATTAGTTGAAATGGAGATGTCGATTAGCCGCCAAGAAGCTGCGACTTGACACAGTTGGACTATTTTATGTGGGGCGCCGTTAAAGTAAAATGTTAAGCCGAAGTCGCCATAGTAGGTAGTGTGTTGGCTTATTAGAAGGGGCGTCAGACATCAAACCGAAATCTGAAAAAATATTTCTTCGGCGACTTCCTCTCCCATGAAAAGTTTCTCAAAAATTTGTCGTTCGGAGTCGACTTTAAATTGAAGGCCGGCCACTCATCCATAAAATTAATACACACAACATGATTGTTGTGAGAAGCTAGGCCGTAATCCTGACTGAAGGGTTGTAATGGTCAATTATGTATTTATGTTATGTGTTATGCCGACAAATTGAGCATACACTCGAAAAAGTGCACGTAAATTGGTCCATTCGAATGAATGGTACAGTGAGGCCAGCAGCGGTAGCCATGTGAACGAACCATTTCTAACCGGAACAATTATACTTCACAACAACAAAATTAATTTGGCAAAAGTTCAAACTATTATTGTTTTATTGCATTTTGAAAATTAAATGTTTAATTCACCCTATATTTGAACTCTGATGGATTCTATTGTATGTGACTCGACCTTAACTCTACTCATAATTGGCTTTGTTCTGAGTGAATGTCACTTATTACAGCCTATAAGTAAGCAGTTTTACTTCAAGTTCTAAGTAATCTTTCGGTTTTTACGACTCCTTGCATAATGTTTCTTCGAAACAAATGCTTTTTGTAAATATATACGAATCCATTTGCATTTCGATTACAAAAGTTCATTGACCAATTTCCCAAAACAATAAAACAAAAAAAATTATTCGCAAATGAATTGTTTAAGAAAACAAGCACGCAATATTATGATTCACACAGACTGTGTGTACGTAGCAGACGAAATCCAAGAAAAAATCTTCAATAAATAAAATGTTTTTTCTCTTCTTCGTTTTCTTTGTGTTTTTTTTTTCGGTCGAAAATAAATTCGTAAATAAAATAAAAGAGCGGGCGAGCATGAGCATGCGCTAAATAGATTATGCCAATTGATCGAAATCACATCATAAATTTACGCAAAAACTCAATTGCTGCAAGGCGCATGGCTTAACTTGCCACAACCATTGCTACAACCAATAACAACAACAACATCTGAGCAACGCAATAATACCACTTTAATTCCATTGCAAATACACAATAATGAAAACGTATAAATGCTTAAACAGCTTACAAAAACAAAACAATAAAAAGCTCCCGCAGATGATCAAGAGAAAACAGCGTGTAGGCGGAATAATATCACAACAGCAACAACAACAAAAAAAACTGAAATTAAAAAATTCTACAGTCAATTTGCCACAACACAGCTCAGCAGAGCACAGCGGAGTGGGTACATACAGCAAAACGGAGGTTTTAAAGCGACTGTTAAACGATCCCGCTCTTTAACACATTTTGTAAATTGACTTTGTAGGCCGTGTTGGTGTCGGTGTTGGTGATATTAACACCACCAACAACAATTACAAAATTCACCTGATGGGGGCCAGCATATGTCTGTCTGTCTGTTTATCTGTCCATGTTATTGCATGATATTGTAACGTTTTTTTTGTACTCGTATAAATTCATTGTAGCAATGTAAACCCAGCGGCATTTTTGGGGTGTTTACGAATTGGTTTAACCTGCTGATAAACTTGAAAGCTTCCATGGGGTGTTTTTGTTTTTTTTTGTTGTATCGGTTTTGTGTGAAGGAGGATGTTTTACGAAAAATAATTTTTTTGATCATTTTGAGTTGTTTTTTTTTTCTTTTTTTTGGATTCATTGTTTTGAGTCTTTGGATTTTATCGGATCAGTCTTGTTTGCAAACAAATAAATATATTTGAAGTGTTTGCAACAAAATATAAAGCAGAGGCTTTTTTTAAGGGGGGCATGTTTTCTTCATAATTATTCGACATTTCATTCGAAGAGAAATTATTAAAAATTGGCCTATTTCGTTAAAATTGTTAGTTGCTTAAAGTTTAAAGAGGATAAATTCAATACTAATATACATTTTTGCTCCAGTCCATTCACCGAATTGCCAGCGTATACGATTCGTACACCGGTTGCCTTTAATTCCTGCATAAACATTAAATGCACAACAGTTCCGTAATTTTTTTCTTTTTGGAGCATAATGACCAACTACACCCAATATGGAACTGTCGACACATTTCACGTACTTCATTTTTAATAGGTATGTGAAGTCAATTTCCTTATATGGTTGGAAATCATATAACTCAGCTCGTTTTGAACTCAGGACAGTCCAGGTATGAAGTCGTCGTCGTCTATTAGGAAGACATGTGACCGCAGGTCAGGCATCTCCAACTAAACGAATTTTGACTAAATATTTCTTCAGCGATTTCCTTTCAGCAGATTTCTGGAGACTGGACGGCCTTATTTTGTGCAGCCCATTGACCTATATAATCAGAACTACAATTAACAGCCGTCGAATGGAACACCCAAGCCACATCTGACGTCGATAATAAAAAAGAGAGACATTCAAGCAAAATAAAAAGCGCGGATATAAGGAAATTGTGCTTAATTATGTACGCTCTTCTAAGCTGCAACCAGTCTGGTGGAAAGCAGTTACAAAACAATTTAACTACAGGTTCCCAGACGTATTCCCTTTGAGACACATTTTGTGACTGTCTCCAGAATGTTCCAGTGCATAGGCAACCGGATAACCGAATTTTATTGTGGGTGAATTTGCTAGGATGGTTACCAATCTATATATTTATTATTATTTATATATTATCTATGGAAATGAGTTTGGATATGAGAAAAGACATGCCACAGCTAACACTTCCTATATAGCTGAGAACGAATCTTAATTCAATTTTTTTTCTTTTTCTTTCTCACTTAGGAACTGCCCACTAGGAAATTATGCCCAACGATTACGTAACCCTTCACACGGTTTATGCAAAAGTTACTAGTCAGAAAAGGAATATGTGACTGCTCGGCACTCGCGCTAATTTATATAAAAATATTGCAAAATTTCATTCTCACTGTGCTGTGCCTACATACCTATGTATTTGATTATTAAAACCCTTTAGTCAGGCTTACGACCTAGCTTCTCACACCATCCATGTTGTGTTTGTAAATTTTATCAATGAGTGGCGTTACCTACAGATTTATTGAGAAACTTTTCATGCTAGTTTTTTTTAATCTCGAAGTTTTTCCCAGAAGACTGCTGAGAGTAAGTCGCCGAAATAAATATTTTCGTTCGAGATGTCTGAGCTGTGGTTTGAACTACGGCCTTGTATCTAATAAGCCAACACTGTACCTACTAGACTACGACTACTTCATTAACTTTTTTAATACAGAATTTAATTTTTTTTAATATGAACCATTATCACCCACATGCACTACTCATTACAATAAAATTTTATCCCACTGGAGTATTCTTTACGACTACAGTACTGTTAATATTGGATTCAAAATCATTTACACAAGTAGGTCTTTGTATTTGCTGTTCTTATAATCACGATTATAATATTTTTTGGTTCTTTTCTATAGAAAAAGAAATCAATACTTGACTTTAAAAAATTCAGTATCTTCGGCATATATACAGGAAACTGTGGATATACGTGAGCACATCTTATTAACCAGCAAATGAAAGAATTGATTTCATTTCATTTTTCGGGGGGTTTTATTTTGTTTTTGGTTGCATTGAGAAAATAATAATCAGAGTGCTTTGTTGCACATGATATTTAAATGCAACACCACCAAGTGAAGGCGCAACGCCTTCGCCTTTAACGATCATAAATTTTTTAACTAAATACGCGTGTATTTTCAAAGAGTTGTTGGTGGTTGTTGAGAAATTCGCATTGAAAACAATTGCAAATTGCGTGCAAAAATCGTTTAGTTTAAGCAACATTAATGATTTCATTTCAATTCATTTTTCCCAGTTCTGTTCTGTTTAGTTTCATTGCAAATAAAGAAGATTTTTTGTTTTGGGAATTTTTCCACAGTAATATGCGGTGTTTTGTTTGTAATGTCAGAAGAAGAACTTTTTTCTTTGTGTTCTTTTCATATTCAAATTCATTAAAATTATATTTTAATTACCCTTTAAAAACGGGGAAAAAAATTGTGTGGATTTTTTTTAATGAATTTATCTTGAACTGTTACTACTACTGTTTGCCATTAAGCAACCACCACCCATTCTTAATGTTTATTTAAAAGCATATTTCGTTTATGGTCCTCAATGATTTTAATGTTTAACATATTAATTTAGCAAAATATTTTTAATAAAAACCCTACCATAAGGATATCTTAATTGTTTTTAATAGCCTCAGCACAAGAATATAATTTTGAAATCGTAAAATTTGTTTTTATTATCAAACGCGTGAAGAAGCAAATGTCTTTGTTGTAGAAAAAATACAATAAAACAACAACCAAAAAAAGAAAAAAAACTAAACAAACCAAAATAAAATTAATAAAATTTTTAATATTCTTGATGATATTTTAAACGCATAAGCATGTATGCATGTAAGGCATCTCAGTGGTGGTCTGCAGAGAAAGCCATAAATAATGAACTTGTTAATGTTTTTGTCACTAAAATGCTCGTATTTACTGGAAGAGTTAAAACGGCAGTTAAAAAAAATCTTTTAATGTCTTTCAAATCTCAATTCATAAAAAACATAACAATCGCTTCATTAGCGTATAAATGGTTTTCATAGGCCATTTTTGCTGAAATAATAGGCTCATAAAAGTTACCATTATTAGCCATAACATTAAATATATTGGATCTTCAAACAGGCACTTCCGAACTGTGACAATTGATAACAGCCATCAAATTAGTTGTCATTTATTCATGTCATGCCGAACATATCGTCGCTGTCTGTGAAAGTGGGAATAAGAATCATAGGTTGTAGATTTTACATCGCTTAGAAGGATTCGGCCTTTTTCAGATCATAACTTGGTGAACTTAGACTTGCAGTCGCCGTAGATGTTAGCCCATGGTTAAAATGTCAGGTCAGACATCATACATACATACATACATAATTGGTCACTACAACACTTCAGTCAGAATTACAACCTAGCTTCTCACATTACTTATGTTGTCTGTGCGTTAATTTTATACATGAGTGGCGGAACCTACAGTTAAAAGTCGACTCCGAAAGAATGATTTTTGAGAAACTTTCATGCCTCATGTCTAATAAGACATCAGACATCTCCAATAAGACGAAATATCAACAAATATTTCTTCTGCAACTTTTTCTCAATAGATTTCTGGCAAACACTCTGAGAGTAAATCAAATTACCGTGAAAAAGTTTTTAAAAAATCTGTAGTTCGGAGTCGACTTTAAATTGTAGGTTCTACCACTCATGTATAAAATTAACACACAACATATGTAAGTGGTGTGTGAAGCTAGGTTGTAATACTAATTGAAGCGTTGTAGTGACCAATGTATGTATGTATGTATGAATGTACTTGTGCCTGCAACCCGTACAAGTGTTACCAGACCTAGAAATATTAGTTGAATGTACTTAGGAGCATTAGCCAAATAACCCTAATTTTTATCAAAACTAAAATTTAGCGCTGAGGCTGTTGGCTTCATCCTTCCATATTTCGTGAGAACGACATTAATCAAGCCATCACTGTTGGCGAGCACTTTACGTACAGGACTAACAACTTCTTTTGTCAGGAATTCAATAATTTGGACACCAATGAAATGTGGTTTCAATTAGACGGCGAGCAACTTGAAGTCATGGTCACCTCAAGTGGAGATGATGTGAATTGGCCATTTAGATCGTGTGATTTATCTCATTCGTGTTTTTCTCAACGAGTTTTTAAGTTAATGTTGCACATGAAGCCGCAGTGGTCTAGTAGGTAGTGTGTTGGCTTATTAGACTGAGGCCTGGGTTCAAATCCCAGGTCAGGCATCTCCAACTAAACGAATAGGAAAAAAAAATTCTTTGCCGACTTCCTCTCAGCATATTTCTGGCAAAAACTGTGTGAGTAAATAAAAATTGCTATGAAAAAGTTTCTTAAAAATCTGTCGTTTGGAGTCGATTTTAAACTGTAAGTCCAGCCAGTCATATATAAAATTAACACACACAACATAAGTAGTGCAAGAAGCTAAATTGTAGTCCAATAGGGCTGTAATGACCAATTATGCTTGTGTCTGCATCCGTGTAAAATTTATCTGACTCAGGAGATGAAGGTAAACTACCCTAGACAACGCGGTGTGTTGGTTTAATTGGTACGTATTTCTTTAAGAACGACATTGGCCAGGCCATCACTGTCAACGGCGAACACTATAGCTTGATGATGATTACCAAATTTGTTTGGCCTGAATTGGATGAACTGAAGACAAAAACTACAGGTGGTTTCTACTAGCAGTCGCCTTGTACCACATTGGATGTTCTGCACAAGCGACTTGAAGTCAGGATCATCTCATGTCCACGTGAGGTGATGTGAACTGGACATGGAGATCGAACAATTTTACTCCTTTAGATTATTTCTTGTAAGTTGTAAGTGCATGCAAAGAAGTCAACATAACCCACGCCATCTGTCAAATGCAGACTCATTTATGCGCTACAGTCGTAAAACTGTGACATTTTGATTGTGGTCCACCCAGAAAAGCTTTAACATATGTTATATTTCACACATAATGACATCAAAACGTCCTTCAAACGAATAAAACGTGATCTTTTAAATGTGATAATGGGAAGCGCTTAATGCAAGAACCGATATTATGAAATTATTAAAGACCGAAATAATTTTATTAGTTATGAGCGAAATAATAGGTGGCATATAAAAGGCAAAGGTTTAAAATCAAAGATATTTCTGTGAAACTTCAAGATCCTTATCTATGAGTCCTTTTATATTCATTTTTTTATAATGTAATGTTGATTATCTCTGATCCAGCACCTCTTCCTCTTGGCAAGAAACTGGGTTAATTGAATTTTACCACACTTCGTTCGCATTAAATTATTGTGTACAAAAGGCTAGAACTGCCATTAAAAGCTTGGTATCAGTAAGTGTGGCAATTACTTGGTTGGATAAGAATTCCTCTATCGAGGTGGAGAATGTTCAACTAAATCTGTTAGCTGACATTGGTCATACTATACATGACATGTGCCATGTTAATGTTTGTACTGTGAAGAGTTGCATTTCGTTTAAAGCTCCATGAATAAATCTCCTTTAAAAGAAAGAAAAAAAGAAGAGCAAGGCTCAGGCATATTTTTGACTAAAACCTTAAAAGAATGTATCTTACAAGTATATCCTGGTATTGTTCTTGAGGAACTTTGTTATTACAACTGCTGTATGAAAATAATTGGCTTAATTTCCTCACATAATACGTTGGCGTTGTGTGAGGTCGTCATCAATGGTTTTGTTTTTATAAGAAAAACAAAAAAAAAAACAGAATTTTAACCACCAACTCTTCGTTTGAAGACAAATGAAGCACTTAAAATAATAAAAACATTACAAAAAACGCAACAAAAGAATTGGCAATTGCGGGTATTTGTGTGTATTTTTTGCGAAAATACCAGCTTGTTTCGATCACTTTAACCCGGTGGTGATTTATTGTTAAAAGAAAAATTCGCTTCAATTCATTTTTCGTTGTTTTTGATGTTCAATCACGGGGCTGTTTTTTTTTGCAGCAACAGCATCATCAGCTCAATGTAAGCGGGATTAGGATTTATGAGGAGCACTGCAGAGCCAGTGCCAGTGCAGTTAATGAGAAGGCATTCGTTAATAAATTTCAAATTGAAACTAATGAGTCCTGGATGCCAAAGGCAATTGAGCGGTAATAATAATAAAAAAACAAACCGTAATACACACACAGCAATTGATTTATTAAATTGTAATGTACAGTGTGAGTCAAAAGAAACTCTACATTAAATATAAAATTCTAACAATCACCAAACTCAACTTTTTACCATTTAAGGAGAGTGCCCGAAAAAATTTCACAATATTTTGAACTTTTTTTATATTTTTTTTTGTTTCAATTTTAAATACCGGCAATGGAACAATTCTAAAATAAAAATAACGCTAATTTATTAATGTACATTTTTTTAATGTACATTTTCTTTTGACGCTCACTGTACATCAGAAACAGATTGAAATGATCTTCAATAGTCTTTTGCAGATCAAATAAATATGAATTGATAACGTACGTTTGCAATTGAACATAAACCATCGAATTATGTAACAATATATGATGTTAGGGGCCTATTTACAAAGACCTCCAAGGTAGTTAAGGAAGGGCCTATTATTTTATTATGTAATAAAAGGTTTTCATATAATATTTTATTTTATAACTTTTAATGATTTTTTTCCAAAAAAATTTTCTTTTCTTTTTCAGTTTATTTGTTTGTAAACGTATCTCTGCTTGACCTGTGTGCATAAAATCACTTGACCATGCTTTTACATTCTGTTTTATACACCAAACCATAAGGTATATGTAGCACATACATACATACAACCAATAACTGCCAGAGTTTATCTTGTTATTGGCCAATCATGATATTGATTTAATGATAATCTCATCTCATTGTTAATCTTAATTATTTAACAACTTTTTTACTAATGGCCATCTCTCGTTTACCTTGTTGTCTTTAATCATTCGTATGTGATTTCTTTTTGTAAATTTAACCAAAGTACGTTGCAATACCCTAAGAAGGGAAACAATATCTTAATCAGTTTATGTAAATTTTCTCTCGTTTTGATTTTAGCCAATAAGTAAAGAAGATACAGATTTTTCATGTTTAAGTTTCTTTTTTTCTCCTGTGCTGTTGTTTTCATTGATTTTTGTCTTTAGTCCTTCTAATCTGTTAACGAAATATTGTGGCTTTAGGGTGAAACGAAAAAGTACGCTACAATATGAGGAAAACGTTTATGGGATTAAGTTCCTTGGAAATTTTGGCAAAGACAGAGTTTGAAAAATATAAATTTGTATGTAATATTGCCCAAAATCCCCTTCATTGGCCTTAACAATCCGTTTACCAAACTTCGTCCTGTCTTAACTGATCCTTCCATGTGCCTGTGCTGCTTGCGCGCCTTTTCTAGTTGCTTATACCAATCGAACACAGAGCTTCTTCGAAAAGATCGTCCTCTACGCTAACTTAAGCTAATGTCTGCATCAAACACCCACTTCGCTGGAGCAGCCTTTTCCATCCGAGCTATTCCTGTCGAGTCAGCGTAACACAACGTCCATGTCATTAAGCAGCTCATACAGAAAATTGTTGGATCGGATGTGGAAATTCACGCCAACTCGCACTGGACTGAAAATCTTATGTAGGACTTTTCCTTCGATTTCTCTCGAAGCTACAGCTTTGCTTTTTAATAGCTTCCACACTTCTGCGCCATAGAGAAACACGTGAAGGATGAGCGACTTGTGGAATATAAGTTTCGTCGTACCAGAGAGGTTTCTTCTACTCAATTGTCTGTTGAGCCTGTTAACAAGAGTGATCTTCATACTACGCTTGATCTTCAGCACGATATTAATTTTGCTGGTAACTACGTAGACAAAATAAACAAATTCGCTGACAATATCAAATGTATAGTTAGTTAGTCAAATGTGATCTAAGATCCAATACATGTCCCTACTAGTTTACAAAATATATTCCGTTTACTTTCAGACACATACTAATATAACCCCCTCAATAGCACTAAAGGCAGCAGTAACTTCTCGTTGGATACGCACTGTCAATATCAATGTAGTCAGCTTATTCAAGTAACTCGACCGTTTTGTCGAAAAGAGTTCTCCCGCCTCTAGCAAAGCACGCTCCATGCCGAAGTCGTATAAAATCTCGCACGACCTACAAAGTTGCTCAACGCGATTCTACATAAACAGAGCAGCTTCGCACGAATATCGGTGGCACAATTCCTTATAGGATTATCGAAGGCTGCCTTATGGTCGACAAAAAGACGTTGTGCGTCTAGTTATACTTTTTTTTTAAATATTCCATTAATTTCAGAAAATTTTTACGAATTTCTCTATGTTCACTTCAGTCTGACACATCGATTATGATTGCACGCATCTTTCACTTGCCTCATGTTTATATGCATGTCCAGCATCAGGTGTTCCTTAAGTTGTACCCGAAGCAAGTTGTATATTTCTGTTGGCATCAAGGCATCATGTATAGTTTTACGGAACAAAAAAGATTCCAAGTTTTGCAAAATACTCTGAAAAAAAATCTGTTTGCGAAGTTCATAGGTCATCATTGTTTAACGCCACAACAATGTATCCAAGTTCTGGAAACTTACTCTGAAAAATGGTTTTGTTAGCCTTTGTCCTTCAATTGTGAGGAAAATTTTGATCGAGTTCACTGGACGTTCCTGCGTTTTAACACCTAAAGATTACTTTTTATGGGACTGTGTTAAGTTGTTGGTTTATGTAGACAAATCAGTATCTTGTGAAGCATACAATATTAATATTGGTACCATATGACCAGTTGCATTGACAAAAGTAAACAAAAATTTAACAGATCAGATGCGCTTGTACTTCGTAACTTACGTATGCCGATTATCATATTTAAAATAAATATCATGAAGCTGAGGAGTTCTTTAAATAGTCAAGATCATCTAAGATCGTCAAGTCCGTGATGTGGTGCCCTGGTGAAGGATTAGTAGTGATTTTTGCATCCCTAAGTCAATTATTTGCTTAAAAATTAAGCGAGTTTTTCGAGAAATAGTTTTGGAATACAAATATTTAGGAAGGCATATCAACTACCTTTACAGGCGACAGCCAGCTGTATTGCCTTCTGATTTTATTCAGTTATTTGGTCTGTACTGTGATCAAGAGTCACTAAAGCCTCCAATTGGCCATTCTACACCTCCAAGTTCTGTAGATTTTTTATTTTCCAATTTTTACTAAATGGAATACCTTTATCTGCTGTATTATAATACTGTTCAATGGTATTGATAATCTTGTTATATTTGAATAATTTAACAAATCTTTTGAAGATTTGTATTTAACAAACAGCAAAAGACGTTTAAACGTTTAGCAACAACGATGTTTTATTATCATCAACAATCGACAGCTATTTTTTGTTTTGTTTGTTTTTGTTTTATTGAACCCCATGAACATGTATTTGAGATATATTTTGCTTACGATATGAACGACAAAGGTTTACTTTTGTACTCTCAGGCACGTATACGGCTCAAGTCTAAAAGCGTATGTTATGGAGTATTTGTGTACATTTTTTTTTTTTTTTGGAGGGATGCGTTACTCTGATGTTGATCATATATTTTCTGGTAAAATATGCAAATTAAATGTAAATTTAGTTTTCTCAACTATTCCTTAAATATTTTTGCAAAGCAACACAGGACCAGCATTATTACTTTTTACGCAATTGCTTAAAATTCTTTTGATGGGGTCTGCTAGTATACTTGCGAATGAAAACAAATAAAACAGCCATCGATCATTTAAGATCGATAAGCATTTAACGCGTAAATAAAAATTTAAATAAACGTGTTTAAAACAAGAATTACTGAACGATCATATTAATCAAAGGCTTTGTGAGTTGATACAAAAAAAATGTTCGTTAAATAAATACTTATAATCAATACAAAAGACTTAAGACACATGCGCTCATTAATGATTGAAAGCGAACAACGAAAAAAAAAATATAAAAAAGAATATAAAAGACTTAAGCGACATGCGTGCTATATTTTGTTCATTAAACGATTTTGGATTGTAATCCTTTTTAATTAATTCAGCACTTTTGCTATGAAATCTCACTCGTGTAAAAAGTTTGATTGGAAATTTTTAAATTTCAAACGAAAGTTTATTTCCTCTTCTATTAACACATCAGTTGTTCTTGGGTTTTCAAAGTCTTAAACATTTTCATTATCAATTGCATCGCTCGTTTACATTGTAAAACATTGCCACACTAAACAATGCAGCAACAATTGTTTTCTTATTTAACCAAGAAGCTGACAATCTTCCTTTCTCCAAATATACCTCATCCTACAAAAAAGAAAAAAAAATGGAGAGAAAAGTAAAGAAACCAAGCGAAAAATCACTGCCTTTTAATATATAAAATCCTAAACAGAAAAACCTGTTGATGTCTTGTGCAGGATCTTATCTCGTTTGTGGCATCTTCAATCTACGACAATGGTACATACGTTAGTAAGTTTTCTGTATTTGTTCGTGGCTCTTTACAGGAAATTACAGACATTTGACAGTAACATTATTAAGCTGTTGTTTGGCCATTGAAGTCCATTCTAAATGATTTCTTGAAATTTACGTGTTTCAATACAAAAGAACATTTCTACTTTTGCTTCTTCTTGCATTAAATACCTTGGCTTCGAATTTGAGTTTTAATTTAAAATAAAAAAAATGTAGACAAAACAGCAAAAGAATATATTTTTTTTCTATTAAAGATTGTAGTGATCAAGATTGGTCATTAATGATTTGGTGGTTCGACGAATTTAGCAACACAATTGAATAACAGTGGAGGAGTTTAGAGACAAATATTAGTTTCTATAGAGAGGGAAAAATATTGTGTTTTTATATTGTATGGGGAGTGAGCACACAAATTTCCTGACTTCAGTAGAATTTGGCATGGTATGAAGTCTGTGCTAGTCGTAAATTTGCTCGTGAAAGTTATTCTAATTATTATTTTGAAAATACTGTACTATTCCACACTCTAGCCTCTATAAATCTCTTTGCTCTGTTTGACACATTTCAAAGATTCAAAGAATCTTTGGGAAGATTATTAATTATATCAATCATGTTGAGTTAAAATTATTTACAGAAAAAGTAAATCAAGCAATCAGTCAAGATTACGACCTAGTTGCTCACACCACTCATGTTAACTTTATACGTGAGTGGCGGGACCTACAGTTTAAAATCGTCTCCGAACGACATATTTTTGAGAAACTTTCCATGGCAATTTCATTTGCTCTCACAGTTTTTGCCAGAAATCTGCTCAGAGGAAGTCGCCGAAGAAATATTTTTTCATATTTTTGTTTTGATGTCTGGCGTGGGGTTTGAACCGTGGCCTTACGTCTAATAAGCCAACACACTACCTACTAGGCTACGGCGACTTCTAGTGTTAGCTTGTTAGAAAAAAAATAAATATCAAAAAATATTTCTTTCGGTGACATCTTCGTAGTAGTTTTCTGATAAACACTCTGAGAGTAAATAAAAGTTTCCCTTGTCATGAAAAATTTCCCACAAAGTTTGTAGCTCAGAGTCAACGTTAAACTATTGGTCGCACCACTAAAGAATAAAACTAACATATTCAATATTGGTGGTGTGAGAAGCTGGATCGTAATACTGCTATAAAGTGTAGTAATAACCAATAAAGTAAGTAAGAAATTATTATACATAATGATTTATATTGTGATCTTTAGCTCGGTGTTGGCAAGATTTTCTATTGGCAATCGAGTTTCAAAATTTCAAATTGACAGACTTGAATGTTAGTGTAAATATTTTATTTATATTCACCGCATTCTGAGATCAAAGTTTCATAATAAGAGTTTTATAAATAACTTTTATTACCCACACACTGAAACATCAGAGCATATTGATTGTTCCAGTATTTTAGTGAATAAATGTTGCACCATAGAATTATCATCTACTTCATCGTGATTTAATTAGCATATATGGTCCGTAAATATGACAAAATTTTAGTATTCATGTCTAAAGATATTTTCCCTACCAATCAATGTTACTCAACTCAACCGATTTCCCTTTTGTCAAGGGCACTATCGTCAAGTAAACCATTTAAATTTCTCCTCAACATTTCATTATCGCGTATTTAAAACTCGGAATTTTTTCTTTTTTTTAGAATATTGTGGCACCAATCCTGTTGTTTTCGTTGGTTCTTGTTTTATTGATAATTGCCAGAATGGTTTAATAGGAATCCTTGCTGATCTCTCTTTCGGAGATAGCTGGACAGCGATTTGCAGAGGCAGTGTACTGAAACCAAAGTGTGTGTGAACTATCATCGAAATTCTTTATCCATATGAAAGACCAATCGATATCATTTTGTGTAGAAAATAAAATCGTTCTAAGGTCTGCTACGGCTGTTCTGGGTGGAAAGCATCCAAGATGTTCAAATTTCCATGCATCTGGCGCATAAATCAGTCTTTGCCGACCGCCAGGATTTTGGATTCTTTGCATATATCTGCTACGTAAGTAAATCCCCAAAAGCAAAAGTCTAACGCTTTCAAATCACACGGTGGCCAGTTCACATCACCTCCTCGTGAGATGACAATGCTCTCAAATCGTTCTTGCAAGATATCCAATGTGGCATGATTTGTATTAAATTTAACGCCATCCTGTCAAGACCACGTTTTTTTAATATCCGGATCATCCAATTCAGACTAAAAGAAGTTAGTAATCATCGATCAATAGTGCTCGTCGTCGACAGTAATGGCCTGCTCTTTATCAGGCAAAAATGTACCTATGACGCCGCCAGCCCAAAATCCACACCAATTAGTGAATTTTTCGATATGTATTGGACGCTCTTAGACTTCATATGGATTAGTGTATACCTAATTGGTCATTACAACCTCCTTCAGTCAGGGTTACGACCTAGCTTGTCACACCACTTAATTTGTGTGTTTTAGTTTTATACAAGGGTGGCGGGATCTACAGTTTGACGTCACCTCCGAGCGATAGATTTAAGAAATTTTTTCATGCCAATTTTAATTACTTTCAGAGTTTTTACCACAAATCTGCTGAGAGACAGTTAGCGAAGAACTGTGACCTTATGTCTAATAAGACAGTATACTACCTACTAGACTACGAGGCGTACAATGATTTAGTATCGCTTAGTATGGATGAGCTTCGTTCCTAATTTGAAAATTTTATTTGCTCATGTACCCATTCACCCAGAAATAACCCTCAATGCTGGAGATGATTTTTCAATGAAAATTAGCGTCAGTTACCAACTCCTCCCGAGCACATTCGGGGGAATACGTGTCGTTTCTAAGTGTGTTTACCTTCAGCCCTTTTTGGAATTGCTATGATAAAAATTTATACGATTACTGTTCTCATTCTCTGGATTTCGTATTGAGTGACTAGTTCCTGTTCGTAGAACAATAGTTAAATGAGAAAAAAAAAAAATTATTCCAACGATGACACCATTTCACGAACAAGGCTATTTTGACTTTCTCAATAATTATTAGTTTTGCTACCGATGAAAAATTGGTTGTATTCCACTAATACGTTGAAATATAAAATGATTGTGTACCCTAAAACCGGTGTTCCATTCTTAACATATATTTTTATAACACAGTGTTCTTTGTTGCTTTCCAAGTGTTTCATACATTATTCGGGTTAGTAATGAAGAGCGCAACTCGGTTTCAAGCAGTTTCATTAGTCTCGCAATTATTATTCTTTACAAAACCTTAATGAAGTCATAAATGTTGTCGTGTGAAGAAGTCTGCGGCTTTTTCTCTATAAAAAGAAAACCAAAAAGAAATGGAAATCACTTTGGATTTTGAATATTTAAATTATTGGATAGCACCCTGTAGAGAGAGAGAGGGAATATGACCATAACATGTGACATTATTAACGAAATCAAATCGATTTCAAAGACAATAAACAATGAAATGCAAGTTTTTCAAAGTCTACCTAGTATTTTATGAATGAATTTTTTCTTCTCCTTCTTTTTTGTGTACTTTTTTAATAAATAAAACCAAACTAGTGTGAGAAGTTGTCTTAAACCTGAAGGTATGAAATGTAAGCATCAGTAATGCTTCGATTAAGCATGACTTATGGCCCTAAAATTCGAAAATAAATTATGACAACAGCAAAAGAGAAATGATAGTCTTCGAAGGAGGTCTGGCTTGGTTTTTTCTGTCTTTTGTCGCATTTAGATTAGTAGCATAACAAGGAATACAAAAGCAGAAAACTACTTTACGCTAATGCTGTACACATACATTGTTTTTCAAAGATTTTTGCATGGTTCACAGGAGACGATTTAAAGAAAGTAGCTGCCATGGAAAGAGGAAAATTGTTTATCCACACTTTCTTATGTATGTTGCCTTTGAAACGGGTGTTCAATTTTTAATACACTTTGATGTCCTGCCGTCTGTAACGGCACACACTTACACATACACACATACTTACAAATTAGTATTTGTATGAGTGAATCCATATGTTCAGAATTACATTTTTGTGTCATAAACTTAGTGAATGACACAACAAACGCTGCACAGCAACAATAAAAATCGAAATGCTACAGAAATCCTTAAAGAAATCCTTTGTCGATGATTGTGTTGAAGGTGTCAAAATCATTGAAGCATATTGAAATTGATTGAATCACTTGGCGACACACAATACCAACCAAAACTAAAAAATGTAGAAAAAACTGAATGAAATTCATCGCATTTCATTTCTTAACTGCAGTGATTTGTTCATTGTCGGTCGGCTTCTGAGTTGTGTTTTCTTTTTTCTTATTTCTGTAACATTGTTGTTGTGGCACAATAAAGTTTTTCTTCTTTTTGTTTTTGTATTCAATTTTAATCCTTTGTTGTGTCAGAATTTTTAAGATATTATTGTTGTTATTGTTGCATTGCATTGGCGCAACCTTTTGCACTCAATCAATGATCACAAGCAGCCGGTCGGTCGGTCGGTCAGCCCATCCCAGTCTAAACCTCATTGTGTTCATCATCCATAACATAAAGTCATGTAACATTTTGTCACTTGACAATCCAGTCACAAAATGTCATTTAGTGTAATGTTTTCATTTCATTTCTTTCTTTTCTTTTTTTTTTATTCATTTCGTTTTCTTTTTTTTTTCGTTTTGTTGTTTTTGTTTTGGCATCAATACCAACAGCATCAGTGCAAAAGGAAAAGGGCATCAGAAGTTGGAGCATCAGTTGTTATCATTTTGAAGGGAAATATTCGAACATTGTCGATCATTCTGTTTGATCATCACTCACATAAGTCACCGAAGAAGACGTTACATTTTGATTTCTCTCTGACATTTCATTAGAAATGAAAATTTTTTTCTTGTCTGTTCATCGCACCTGATGATCTGTAACTGAAAGGTACCCTACTTCGATTAGTAGTTGGTTTATTTTAGTCTATTGAAGCTTAATAAAAAGGAAGGAAATATTTTAGTTTTTATTTATGGGATGAGGGCTAGTGTTGGAAACGATATGCCAGACTATTTATCGAAATTATGGAACAAATTGTCTCCAATTTACTCTGAAAAAGAGACTAATAGACTCTTAAGAGATGAATCGTTTGAATTGTTAATGTGGTATTGTATACATATGGTAGATTAGCTTAGGCTGAAGGGGTTGATTACCAAAGCATACTTGAGCACGCACGTTATGACGGCACAGGCAATCACAGTCCCTGTACTAATCGGTTTCCACCAATTACGTCTAAGAAGTTAGTCAGCACAGGGACTGCACTAACTGTTCATTACAAACCTTCAGTCAGAATTACTACCGAGTTTCCCACATCATTTATGTTCTGTGTGTTAATTTTTATGCATGAGCGGTGGGACCAGAACGACAGAAATTTGAGAAAATTTTCATGGCAATTTTCTTATTTACTCCCAGAGCTTTTTTCCAAAAATATGCTGAGAAGAAGACGCCGAAGAAATATTTGTTTACATTTAGTTTTAATCGACATATCTGAGCTTGGGTTTAAACCTTGGCTTCACGTCTAATAAGCCAACATACTACGTACTGGACTAATGGGTATGTATACCTACATTATTTATGTGCTGGTTGGTTTGAAGCTATACATGCATGACATGCGTACCTAACCAATTATCGCTGTCCTAACTTGAAGTGTGTTCTGCTTTACTTCAACTAATACATTATTTGCCCTATTCCTACAACGTTTTTTATGTTTTTTTTAATTAAACAGAGGGCTAAACCTTCTAATCCTAGTATCGAATACACGTTTCTGCGGAACATTCTCTTCCATTCGAAGGACTTCTTTGTCAGTACAGCTGCTGGATGTTAATGCGCTGCACAACGTCCATTTCGTTGAGGACCTCAAGCAGCTCATTTTTCGATCGAAGATGGAAATCATCGCCTACTCGCACTAGACCGTATATCTTACGGAAACTTTTCTCTCGAATACTCTCAGGGCTGATGCATCAGTGGTTAAAAGTGTCCATGCTTCTGCGATGTGACAAAGGAGAGGTATCTGCTATACAATTACCTACTGAGACCATAATAGCAGCTGTTGGCAAGAGGGATTCTACGCTTGATCTCCAGACTGATATCATTATTGCTACTAACGGCTGAGACAACATAAACAAATTCATTGAAAAGATCGAAAGTATGATATCGGCCGTAATTTGGGATCCGATACGCCGCATGTCCCTACTTGTCGAAAACATATACTTCGTTTGCCTCTCATTGACTGCCGTACCTTTATTGAAAGACTTGATAGAGAGTCTATCATTCATTCATCTTAATAGCGAGATTTATCAAGGAGGGTACTAACCTTAAAAATACTTTCTCTTTCAGGGAACAAAAACTAATGCCGATGCAAGTACCAGTCGATGCAAATTTCTCGTTCAACAAAGTATTAAGCGAGTATCTCTCAAAACTCAATTAAGAATAATTATGGGAAATCTATATTTTTTAGTTGTTAAAATACCATACATACATCCTTTTAGAAAATTTCAGTTTAAGGTCAAGGTTTATTTCGCCTTGTATGTAAAAAACAAAATATTTTTCTTTGATGTCCATATTTTTATTATAAGAAATCAATTTTATAAACTGCCAAAAGAATTCCACTCATAATTTATTAATTATTAAAGTCTCCTTATTAAGGCTTAAATTACTTGTTTAAGCCAGTTTCTTGTGAAAAAAAAACAATTTTTTGATTAAAATAATCCTGTTTAATCTACTGATTATTTTCATAAATTGTTTTTGCTTTCGTTTTCATTATTATTAACAAAAAAAATTTAAAAAAACTTTAAAATTTAATACCCGACTTGTATGTCGTTATTATATGTGATATTCCACAATATATGTACGTGTATGGCATATGATGTGTTATTATAAATAAAATCAACAATTACGATAATCTTACATTTAAAAAACAAAAAAAAAAAAACAAAATCGAAATCGAAAAGCTGTTATCCAAAAAATTGAGATTGAGTGTTAAAATAATAGTTTTTTCAAGTTTTTTTTTTCGTTTTTTGTGTGTTTAATGTGCACTTGTGATTGTGTTGAAGTCTAGTTGATGGATGAATACCGTAGTATGGTAATAAAAATTATTTGTGCCCTACAATACTAAACGAAAAAGATGTGTTCGTCAGTATTTTCAAATTTTAAGGGAAGTCCTCGTTCCACAAGTCATAGTATGCCAACAGTGAAATGAAAGTGTCGAAATCGTTCACAAAATGATAAAATTATTGAAACGACATTTTGATTCATTCAAGTTATTTCAATCATTTCTATATTTTAAGCATATACGCCTTAATACCTTAAAAACTACGCCATTACAGGAAAATATTAGTAATACAATGAACACTTAAGTTTTCCACACTTGGATTCTATCGTTTTGTCTATAAAATATGAAACTGAACGCTATTAACTAGGTGTATGGTTGGTCCGCTGAAATATACGTCTTATCCATCTCAAATCAAATTTAAATTCTTTGTTTCTATTAAAGAGTGACTAAGGCAAAGAAAGACTAACCTTTAAGCCGCATCGGAAATCCAAAAAACTTCCGATCTTAAAGGACGCTAGATCGACTGTTAAATCAAGAACTGATTTATCCGGGAAACAGTTCACAGTGATTAGTAATGCAGTAAGTGCCTAAATAAATACGCCTGCTTAACGATGCAGTAGAATGAAGGAAAGAGAGAATAGTGTAAGACAAATAGATGTTCGAATCTGATTGAAATATCTAACATATCAGAGTCTAATTATGCCACAGAGTAGAATAATATAATACTACTCATTAGATTACAGTTGTATTTAAAAAACTTATATAATTCCTTAGTTGCCTAACGTAGAGCTTTAATTCAGGCGTCTTTCTTTGCATCACAATTTTGTCTGATGACTAAGCTTCATGTACATGGCCCTTCGAACGCAACTAAAGTCGTGCTTTATGTCGACATTCACTGATAATTTCATGAACACATCCTCACTCAATAGAAAGCTTTGCCCGAGCCAGCGAAGAGACTGGACTCCATACAGCACATCCCACACAGTTCTTTGCATGGATTCGGATTCGGAAAAAGAAATGATTGTCAACTCGCACAGTGCCAAAGATACTGCATCGATTCATGCCACAGCTTGTTTAAAACATTTTACAAAATTTTTTTAAAAAAAAGTGATGCAAGTTGAAGTCGCTGCAGTCTAGTAAGTAGTGTGTGCTTGTTAGACGTGAAGACATGGTTCAAACCACGGATAGGCATCACAAACGAAACGAACTATAAAAAATATTTCTACGGCGATTGCCTCTCAGCATATATCTGGCAAATACTCTCAAAGTAAATGAAATTGAAATGAAAAGTTTTGCAATAATCAGTCGTTCGGAGTCGACTTTAAACTTTAGGTCCTGCTGCTCATGTATAAAATTGACAGACACAACATGCGTGGTGTGACAAGCAAGATTTAAATCCTGACTGAAGTGTTGTAATGACCAATTAAGTAAGTATGTAAGTGCAAGTAAACCATAGGAGAAGGTTTAGGAGCCTACTTTCCAGCCTAGTTCCAGTATTGATATTGATTATCACAATGAGCCTAAATGCTGGCCTAAGTGGAACCTCTATCTTCGGGAGAGTCCGCCATTTGACCTAAATATATTGATGATTATAAGTTAATATGATATTAAGTCGCCGCAGTCTAGTAGGTAGTATGTTGGCTTATTAGACCGTAAGGCCACGGTCCAAGCCCCAGGTCAGACATCTCTAACAAATTGAAATATAAAAATATTTCTTCGGCGACTTCCTCTCAGCAGATTTGTAAGAGAGTTTGTGAGAGCAAATAAAAACTTGCCATGAAAAGTTTCTCAAAAATTTGTTGTTCGGAATCGACTTTAAACTGTAGGTCCCGCCACTCTTGTATAAAATTACCACACACAACATGGGTGGTGTGTGAAGCCAGGTCGTAATCCTGACTGAAGGGTTGTAATGGCCAATTATATATGTATATTGATGATCTATCTAGTAGAAATCATTGAACTTTCTTTAAAGTAAAGGTTTTTAGGCTATTTTAGATCAAATATTTCAGAAATTATATGTTCCTGTATATTGTAGTTTTTATGATCACAGCAGTAGGGCACCAATAAAAGTCCTTTACAATGTTAAAATATTTATTTTTTTGTTTCAAAAATTATAATTTAAAAATAATATTTCAACACTTTAATAAGAAGGCAACAACTTAATTGAAATATTCATTCGATTGTTTTGTGAATTTTGTTTTGTATTTTTTTTTTAATATTTTTTGTATATTTTTTATGTTTATTAATCCATATTTATTTAATACCTGCGGCACTTTGTTGTAGTGGCTGTATAGAAAGAAAAGTTCGATAAAAAGAAATATGCTGGCATTGATTAAAACTTATTTCAATAAAAACTTGCCACAAACATGTTCTGGTTGGTGGTGATGGTGGTGGCTCTTAAAGAAAATTTTCATTAAAATATTTATTGAAAAGCTTTTTTTTAGTTTTTTATTTTTAAACTGTTTGTTGTTGGGATATTTAATAAAATTATATTGACTGTTGCATAGCTGCCTTGATACCTTAACGTATAGCCAAGTGACGGGATTTTACATTCTTCGGGTTGATGTGTTTCTTCTTTTTTTTCTTTCGTTCGTTTTCATTCAGTAGTAGTTCGTTTTTATTACTGTATTGTTGTTGCTGCTTTTGATGTTGAACTACTTTTAATCGTTTGACCAAGTTGATAAAACTTCCTTTAACCGCCGCGTCCGTCTGTCGTTTCGTATTTTGTGTTGTGTTGACTTCACTTTTCCTCTCAGTTGCTTCTTTTGTTTTGTTGCATTGTTATTGTATTTTTTTGTTGTTGTATTTTTTAATTTGCAACAATATTATTAATAAGTCCATAATTGTTATCTGGCATTGTAATTTTTTGTAATCAAACCTGATGTAGAAATTTAATTAAAATGAAACGTTATGCTGGCTGGCTGGCTAAGAAGAAGACGACAGAAAAATGGCTTAAGTTCATGATAAAACAAAATTAAATGGATTTTAAAAAGTAGAAAAAAAGGAAATTTTTAATTACAACACAAGGGATATTGTAGGAATGATATGAATTTGTAGCAAGATTACAGAAAAAGATTCAATATTTTTCTTTGAATTTAGTTTACTTCAGGCGTTTGGGCATTTAAATAAATTTGTGAAATCGTTTTGAATATCTCAGAAGCTAAAGTAGTTGGATTGAAACCAAAATCTCTTAACTTTTGAGAGAAATGAGCGAAAAAATCTCTCTATTAAATTTACGACGGGTTTTTTTTTTAATTTTAAAGGACTATAAGGACTATAAGCGGTAAAAGTCGCTGTAGTTTAGTAGGTAGGGTGTTGGCTCATTAGGACAAAACGAAATATGAACAAATATTTCTTCGGCGTCTGCCTCTCAGCAGATTACTGGCATAAACTCAGAGATTAAATAAAAGAAATGTCATGAAAAGTTTCTTAAGAAAATCTGTCGTTCGGATTCGACTTTAAACTGCGGGCCGCGCCACTCATATATGAAAATAACACGCATAACATAAGTGTTATGAGAAGCCAGGTCCTAAGGCAGACTGAGATTTATTATGATCAATTATGTGTGTATATTCCTAGTGGTGAGTCAACAATGAGCCTACATGATGGCTTAGGTGTATGCCAATTGACATGCAACACCTTTGGTTTGTTTACTCTCCATCAACCTTACTAAGAACATAACCTTTTCAAGACAACTTCACATTTTATTGTCCCTTGAACTAACAGATTATTGGAGTACCTGAAATAATTTCTATAATAATTGCAGCTGTGCGAATTCGGCATCAGAGCATAACATATAGTGTCTTACGTTTATTTGCCAACAGTAAAGCGGCCATTACGTAATCTCTTCTGTCCAGTGCAAGTTGACGATGATTTCCACATCCGATCCAACAATGAGCTGTATGAGCTCCTCCGTTGTGTAGCGTATTAACAGCCAGCGACTACGCCGCGAAGCCGTCGTGGTCTAGTAGGTAGAGTGTTGGCTTATTAGACGAAAAGCCAGGGTTCGAGCCACAGGCCAGACATCAAAATAAAATACAAAAAGTATTTCTTCGGCGACTTCCTCTCAGCAGATCTCTGGCAAAAACTCTCAGAGTAAATAAAATTGCCATGAAAAGTTTCTCCAAAATCTGTCGTTTGGAGTCGACTTTAAACTGTAGGTCCCGCCACACACGTATAAAAATAACACACGCAACATAAGTGGTGTGAGAAACTAGGTCGTAATCCTGACTGAAGTGTTGTAATGACCAATTATGTATGTATGTGACTACGCTGGCTTGGCCATGTCGTTCGAATGGAGAAGGATGCTCCGGAAGACGGGTATTTGATGCGGGGATTTGAAGGACCAAATCGAGGTAGCCCTGTCATCGATTTGTGTGAGCCAGTTGGAAGGCGCCCAAGAAGCAGAGGCGCCTGTAAGGATGTGTTAAGGCAGGTAGAAATCCGTTAATCGGGTTGTTATTATCCAATTAAGTAAATAAGCAAGTAAGTAAGCTGCCATTCAATCCCCAGAGGATGTGTTTATCAAATCTAAAATTGTCCAAGACAGATGGGCGTCTCTGGAGGCGATAGCAAGGCATTCGAGGGTCACCCTCTTTTGGGTTCCTTAACATGGAGGCATCGAAGTCAACACTAAGGCCAACAACTTCCAAGAACTAGCACTACAAAAAATTTAAATAAATTCCTACACGAGATTGGTGTTCCTCTGCAGAGGCAAACACAAGTGATCTCACAAAAGCTCCATTCATTTCCAAAGTTAAGGCAGGTGGGATGAAGAATCTACTTTTAAAGATGCCAGACAGATCTGGACCGGCAGGAATAGCTAGAATAGAATTTGCATTGAACCTATTAAGATTCCATCTGGGAAACCTCATAGCAGTGATAACAGAACACCGGCTTCTGTTGCAAAAGCTGCAATGACAAGGCAGAATAGAGGACCACAGAACAGCTTCTTTGTCTTTGTCCAGCACTTGGGAACCTGAGAAGATAAATTCTTGGACACACAGAATTTCGTGATAAAACCGATTGAAAGAATTTACATCTTCGTAAGACTCTTGGAATGGTTGAGAGATGCCAACTAGGAGCTATAGTTATATGTCGGAATAGGTAATATTGGCATTACCGCTGAATCTTATAGGTCTCAAGTCAGCTATGCGCATTGAGAGTTTAAGCTAACCTAACTTACTTTCTTTGTCATTAAATATTTTAGCTACGACTACGACTTAATTTCTCACACCAGCCACGTTAAGTCTTAAGTCTGCTAATTTTATACATGAGTGGCGGGTCCTCCAGTTTAAAGATGACTCTGAACTACAGATTTTTTGCGAGAAACTTTTCCATGGCGATTTTTATTTACTCTCAGAGATTTTGCCAGAAATTTTGCGGAGAGGAAGTCGCTGAAGAAATGTTTCATCGTATTTGTGGTTGGAATCGTGGCCTCACGTCTAATAAGCCTACACACTACCTACTAGAGTACGACGACTTCATCAATGTTACAATGGGACCTTATAGGATCCAAGTAAGTGGAGCCCCATGTTGTGTGTGTGAGACAACTTTATCTATGCATTGTGGGGCCTACAGTTAAACATCAACGTCGAATGACAGATTTCTGATACATTTCATGGCAATTTTTTTAATTTTCAGAATTTTTGTCAGAAGACTGCTGAGAAATAGTTGTCGAAAAAAAATATTTTTATGATATTTCATTTTGCTCGAGATGTCTGAGCTAAGGATTAAACCATGGTTTCGCGTCCACACTCTTTATTAGTCTACGGCAACCTCAAAAACTGTGTGTATAGCAGTGGTAACGAGACACTGGCGTCAGGGTGTTCACGCCAGGAGACTTTGTATACTTCATTATGATTAATGCAGAAACTACAACAACGCGGAAGAAGATGTTGGGAACCTAAGAAGAAAAAGTTTAAATCACCCAGAATTTAGTCACAAAACATGTCTGGACAAACGCGAGTTATAATTATACGACGGAATAGTTAAGATCTGCAGTTTAATGTCAACTTCAAACAACATATTTCTGATACTTTACATTGCAATTGTTTTTACAAGAAAAACTATTTACTATATACTATATACTATATACTAAGCTAAGTATTGAACCACGATCTAGCGTCCACACTACCTACTAGTCTACGGCAACTTCAAAAACTGTGTGTATGACTAAACGACCATATTTAAATAAATTCAAAATTATTTCATTTTTTTCCTTCAATTCTAATTTTTCAGGCAAGACAAAAACAATAAAAGCTACAGACATAATCATAAATCGTTTAGAAAGATTGTTTTGTGTTGTTTTTGGATTTGAATACATTTACTTTACCTTTTGAGTTTGTGGTATTATTTGATGATTTTTTTTTGATAATTTACGATGCGTATATTTAAATTCAAATTCTAACAAACTGTATATCAAATTAATGACGTTTTCAATGCTATGCTATTGTAACAATTCGAAACATAAACTAAAATTGAAGTAAACAAAAACACAAAAGAGAGAAATATTAACATTTTTGATTGATCGCTTTATATTGACACAAAAATATCAGAAAAAAATTTTAACATAAAAAGGAAAAACGGATATTAAAGGAAAATAAAGGCTATCATTTGATCATTTGATTAAGAAAAGAAACCACAAAACGAAAGAAACTGAAACAAATCGTTAATGGTAGTCCTTTAAGGCAACAATCACAATTTCACCTGTGCGGCAGCATAAGTTTTAAGATGATGTCCTCGTAGTTTACAGGAATATGAGAAAAATCTTTAAGAGAATATTAAAGAAAACTATTTAAATGATTGTAAGGAATATATTAAAACATAATGAATCATTTTTGGTTACTTTTTCTTAAACTCTTTAAGTAAAAAACATGGGGGTTTGATGAGAAAATGAAATTTTTTCTTTTTGGATTTTGTAAAGGAAATCATATGTTAAGATAAGGCCACCCTTACAAAATATGACTGACAAATAATAATTTCTTTGGGTTTTAAAGTCTCTTATTGAAAGCCTTAAAACAAGTGCATTTCGATTTGGTTTGGTTTTTTTTCTTCGTTTTTTTTTCTTAACCTGGCTGATCGATGATCTTTCAATCTGTTTGTTTAAATCTTAAATGGCAGCAAACAAATGTCGCAGAAATGTACAAAAAAAAAAAGGACCACCACGTTACCAAGAATTATAAAATGATTGAATTGTGTCATGAGACTTGAAATTGATTGAATTGATTTTGTTCCCTAGGCATACAGACATACAGCCAAGGTTTAGCACAGTCGTACAGATACAATTGATGATATTGCCTGATACTCTCTCTGATGATTGTTTTATAAACCAAAAAATGTTCAAACACAGACAGTTTTTCGTATGCAAACTAGTGTCTGTTGTTTTTGTTTTTTTTCCATGGCTACTTAAAGTTGTGTGCATATGAAGTTTGTGTCTTAAGTCTTTCGTTTGTCATTTATTTCCTTTTCATATAAAAAGATTACTTTTTTTTGTTTTGTTGTTTTTTGCAGTACAATCTGGTTTATTTCTTGACATTTTTATAACAAATTCGTTTTGCCTCATTGGAGTCTCTCTGTGGATATTTTGTTTTACTGCCATAAATTTGCAAATTTTTGTGAATTGCTTTTTGATTGCTTTTTAAATAATTCCTACAAAAGAAAAAAAGAAAAAAAAAACAACCAAAAGAAAGACTTTTATGTTGATTTCCTTGGATTAACATATTGCAATACCGTTAAATGTTTATTAATTTTTGTAAATTGTTTTTGACTTTTTCTTCAATTCACTTCTGTATTGATTTCCTTGTAATATTTTATGGTTATTTCGTGGCTTATTTTTTTTTGCCTTCGGTGTCGTTTCCATTTGTGGTAATTGGCCTCTTTAATGTTTTGTATTCTGTATTGTAGCTTCGGCATATAAAAATTATGGCTTTTTGATTTCCCTTAATCATTTATAAAACATGGTTTTAATATCAAATATAATTTCATGTCTTATTATTTAAGTGCTTTCCTTTTGAAAGAATTCGTTGAAATCGTTTAGAATGGCTATTAATACTACAAACTTGTTGATTACTTTTGAGTTTATAATTATTGCGTATTGTAGCGCTATAGGTGGTAATATAAGCTGCTTCAATTACTACGTTAAAAGGTTTTAAAAGAATTTTTGAAGGAACAAAAGTGAAATAAAGAGTGTCTTGGTAAGAACACACTTTTTTACTTTAAAATAAAACCACGACACAAACATTTTTGGAATAGTTGTAGGATTGTAACTACGACCCCTTCAATTTAAGAAAAAAGTGAAATAAAATGAAATAAAAAACCTCGCGACTGAAGGGTTGTAATGACCAATTATGTGAGAAAACCTCGCGGCTTTAAATCACTTGGTCTTGGTGGCCAGTTGGCATCAAAACTTTTTGTGATGATTAGTTCGGGAAATTGTTGTCGCAATAAATCGATTGTAGAACGGACGGTGTGGTATGTGCCGCCATCTTGCCACGTAGAGTACGGATCCATGTCGCCCAGTGTGGGCCTAAGAATTCCTGTAATGAATGTCATAATTTCGACCTGATTTTCAAAAAAGTTACACCTAATCACGCCGCCTGATCGAAGTGCTCAACAAACAGTTCAAGTGTGGATTTTCTGAATCCAAATTTTACACTTTTATTTATGTACTAAACCATCAAGATGAAAACGCGCTTCTTTGAAGAAAATGTTTTTTATTTCGAAAGATTGTACGTAATGTCGACGCTTTCTGTGGTCTGCTGGATTGCATCTCTTTGCGAAATGAAAATTGCGCCCATTAAGGTGCAGGTGGTTTATTAAAAATTTTTGCCTAATGTTTCGTTAAATTTTAAATTTAAAAACAACACTGAATTGATGTATTCGAGTTTTTGGCAACACTCTCCTTTACAGCAGACATATTTCAAGATCCAAATGAGACACAACAGAAGTCTTACTGTTCATAACAGGCCCAGTTCCTTAACCTTTTTCGACAACTCATCGAATAGTTATTACATCCGATACACTTAGGTAGGGTAGTTTAGAGTGGTAGCTTTCATGCCAAAGCTCATTTGAGCACGCATAGCGGCCCGTTGTGATGCTACAGGTAAGTCCCGCAATCCCTGTACTGACCAAATTCCTTCAAACTCATTGTAGAAATTGCTCAGCTCAAGGGCTGCAAACTAAAGCACGACTCCCCTATGCTGGACTCCCAGTCTGAAAGTTTAAATAGTCAAGCTATATCCTAGGTATCAATGGATGATAACTCCGTTAAGCTGACAAGGAATGGAGAGCCAAAAAACCTAAATCTGAAAGAAAGTGGATAATAGTTTGATCTTCTTCAGTAGACTCACACCCTCGGCAAAAGTAGTTTGTTGGGATCTGTAGTCTTTCCGCGTATCTTCCCATGACGCTGTGACTTGTCAGCATCGCCACTGTGATCGAGATGACATTGCCATCAAGTTTGAGTAGTTGTTTGTTATGCCTTCTATCCATCGTGGGCCAAGTGAGTCTGGCAAAGGATCAAGATTACCCATTAACGCAGAATAGATTGGCGTCCAGGAAAATTTTTTTACTAATGGCCAATTTATCAGAGGTAACTGGCATATCTAATTCGATTGTCCAGGGTTCCGGAAGGAGCGTAACTGATAATTTGTGAGCTCATCGATAATTTAAGAGAGATTTTTTTTTGAATTATCACATACTTAGATGTGAAATCTCTTTCTTTCGATCAATTTTTTCCGGTGTTGATAGAAAAATAAGAGTGAAGGTACATTTCGTTGCCTATTTCAGCAGTTGGTTGCTTGTGCGTCCATATACATGCTTGGAATTGGAAAATATATTTCTTTTCTAAATCCTTTATATGTCTTCAAGCCATTGGTTGTTTGATTTGAATTTAGAGGAGAGAAAGATTAAGTTGACCACCTTTTCAATTAAACATAGTACAGAATAGAGCATCATTTTCTATATTCACACTGTAGGGTATTCGGTTTTCTTTTTTATATTTTTGTTATTGTATTCGTTGATATTGTTACCGATTTTTTGTTTTCACGGCTGTTATTCATACAAACTTTCAATGTGGTAACAATTTTATTTAAAAAAAATTGATTCTCTTCCATACATACTACATACATATGTATTTCGGAGTTGTAAATCTCTTTGCTGTCTTATTGGCAGCAAAAATACTTTTGAGAAGCGTTAAATTTTTTGAAACGCGAAATGATACCATAAGCCATTCAATGAGTTAGAGAAAGAGTTATAACTCTTGATACGTACTTATAAAATGATTAAAAGAGGATACGCTCAGTTAATTCCATTGCAATCAGTGTATGCAACAAGTGAAACTAACTACAATAGGGAACACACAGACAGACAGACACACACACACCGACATTGGCTAAGGATAAGTGGTTACAGTAATGAAAAATAACAAAAACAAAAAAGAAAAAACTTTTAAATCATGCGTAATAGGCCTTGTAGTTTTAATATGAGAAAGCCTTTTTAGTTATGGTTTTAATATTATTTAAGCCAAGGTTAATTTAAAAGTCGATTGCTGCTGCAACCTAAACAGCAACAATAATAAAGGCTACGCGAAGCAAAAAAAAAAGAAAGAAAAAGGGGCGCTGCCACCCAATTCTTAAAGCCAATGTATACTACGAAGAAGAAAAAAAATGAAAACAGAAAACCTTACCAAATTGCTTAACAAGACTTTAGTTAAGGTAACGAGTAACTTTCTTGTTAAGACAGCGAAAAAAAACCGAAAATTAAACCCCGTTTAACGAAAATACGATATTAAAGAAAAAGTTTTTAAAGAAGTTCCACTTTGGACCAGCCTACCTTGTTAAGCGCTAAAACGCATTTAAAAGACGCGTGTTTAATAAAAGCCTCTCTCTGTTTACTGTTTTTTTTGTAACTTTTTGCTTGATAATGATGATGGTGTGTAGCTGAAACTGCCACCGTTACTTGGCTTTTAAATGGTTAGTAATTTTCCTTCCATATCGCTTTTATGTTGGATTACAAAGGTAAAAATGTATTTATAACAAGATATGAAAAAATTTAAGACACGTAAACCTTAACGCTTACTACTGTTAAGCCACTTGTTTTTTTTCTGCTTCTTCTTCTTTCTTAAGCCATAGATCGTTGCTTACAAAAAAAAAACAAACAAAAAATGGAAAAAATAATCATGATTTAAATCAGCCACTTGGGATTAAAACTGCTTTGAAAAGCATCTCTGAACTCTTGCAGCCGCTTAAAAGGCTTGATGTAGCGAGAAAAAAGCGTTTTAAATCTGATTAAGAATATTTCAATTAGTACCACTCACAATACATGTAATTGTCGTTTTTGTTGGAAAATATTTTCCTTAAAGTCTGTAACAGAAAAAAAAATAAATCTTTGTGATCATCTTAAAAACAATACATGATCAATATGTACGAGTATGTGGAAAAAAAATATTTGTTCGTTTTGTTTTTTAACAGAGGGCCAGTCAGTATAAGGCCTTCAAATTGTTTACGCGAAACGCTTTTAAACTTGAATGCGATTTTTTTATGTTGTTATGCCTTAGACTGAGAAAAAGAAATCGTTTTGATTTCATAGACAATCTGTTTTTATGTCATGACATTCTGTGTTAGTTCGCAACAAGCTTAAATGTTAGAAGTACTTCATACACTCGTCTCATGTTTTGCATGAAATATTGAAACATGATTTCGCTCACTCACTAGGCTAAGAATTTCAAACGTTAAGCCTACAACAAATTATTTAAAAGTTCTTTCATATTAAAGGAAATGGTGAAATGGTTTTTATAGTAATTGGGAATACTGCTAATAGCGTATGACTCCTAGCAATTAATTTCTTTTGGTATCCTGAGCACGGGACGAGTGTGAGAGAATTAGATGGCTTAATTGCGACCATAGGAAGTGTTACGTAGCTGTCATGACTAGATTACATACATAATTGGCCATTACAATCCTTCAGTCAGAATTGCGACCAAGCTTTTCACACCACTTATGTTCTGTGCGTTAATTTTATACATGAGTAGCGGGACCTACAGCTTAAAGTCGACTCCGAACGACAGATTTTTGAAAAACTTTTGCATGGCAATTTTATTTGTTCTCAGAGTTTTTGTCAGAAATCTGCTGAGAGGAAGTCGCCGCAGGAATATTTTCATATTTTCGTTTTGATGTCTAACCTGGGGTTTGAATCTTGGCCCTACGGCTAATAAGCCATACCATTACCTACTAGACTACGGCGAATAATGTGCTTCCTAAATGCTAATTAATCACAGCTGTATAATTGTGAAGGCAAAATTAAAGCCTCATCTCTCTGGTAGAAGAATTCAAAAAATGGCAGAGTTTTTATTCCTTGTTACTGTTGATGTTTACCAGAAAAATTTCGTAAAAATTTTAGAAAAGTTTGTGCTCTTGGCTTCGCGACACTCTATTATTCTTGTCATTGGCCATTTCGATACAATATTTCAGAAAAGCTAAGGAACCCAATTTAGAGACAGAGATTGAAAAAATAAAAAAAGGACCCCCAAAAAGAGTTTGACAATTGGAACATTGCTATTTCTTGGATTTTAATCTTCGGGTTTGATTTCTGATCGGAGCACTGAATATAACCATGAAATGATGAATTTCATTTAAATATTGTGGAACTAAATGCAAAGGCTTAATTAAAATTGAAAAAATTGTTTGAATCTTGTTACGCACGTCTGTGGGGAGACCAGATGACTTACAGGGATGTCAGTTAAGTTGACCACTTGAGTACTTGAGTACAATAGACTTAATGGAGTCGATTTTCCTAGGCTAATGCGATCGATAAGTCGCCGTAGTCTAGTAGGTAGTGTGTTGGCTTATAAAACTTGAGGGTGTGATTCAAACTCCAAGTCAGACATCTCGTTCAAATCGAAAAATGAAAAATATTTCTTTGGCAACTTCCTCTCAGTGTATTTCTGGCAAAACTTTGAGAGTAAATAAAAAGCCGCCACTCATGTATAAATAAACACACACAGCATAAGTGGTGTGTGAAACTAGGTCGTAATCCTGACAGAAGGGTTACAAAGACCATTTATGTATGTATGTAATGTGATTGATAAAAATTCAATGATATGTTGAGTTGACAAGATTTGTAGATTCTGTTGGATTGCCGGAACGTGTTGAAATACGCTGAAGAAAATATGGAAGCAAATGTTCGGTTTATATGAGAAAAAGAAATAGCACATCGAAAGTAAATATCTTCATAGACATACATATTCAAAAAGAAGTTAACTGTTGTAGGAAGTGTGGTGCATAAGGGTGAAGTAGATATCAGTGAAAGTAGTTGACTACAAACGTGAGTCCATCAGGTTTGAAATTTTAGTCAAATTTTAGATCAAAATTAAGATGCTTCTATTACACTCCTACAACTATTTCAAATGCTAGGAAGGGATGCATAAATGCAATAATTATTGAAGACGCCGTAGTCTAGTAGGTAGTGTGTTGGCTTATTAGACGCAAAAGCCAGGGTTCGAGCCCCAGCAAGTCATCAAGACACAATACAAAAAGTATTTCTTCGGCGACTTCCTCTCAGCAGATTTCTGGCAAAAACTCTGAGGGTAAATAAACCTGCCATGAAAAAGTTTCTCAAAAATCTGTCGTTCGGAGCCGACTTTAAACTGTAGGTCCCACCACTCACGTATAAAATTAACACACACAACATGAGTGTTGTGAGAAGCTAGGCCGTAATCCTGACTGAAGGGTAGTAGTGGCCAATTATGTATGTATGTATGTAAGTAAATGTCTTTATAGACATAGTCAAAGAGATTAATTGTTGTAGGAAGTGTGATGTATAAATTTGCAGTAGTAGTTAGTTAAAGTAGCTGACTACAAACGTGAGTCCATAAGGTTTGTAATTTTGGTCAAATTTTAGATCAAAATTAAGACGCTTTGATTACCTCCCTCAACTACTTCAAATGCTAGGAAGGGAAGGATATCGTCTGCAAAAAACTACGACTTAATGGGAAAAGTTTGATAACACTGAACAAATGTAACAAATGTATATTTACATAGAGCTGTTATTAGGCAGCGACAGATAGCATCTTAGCTTGATTATTAAACTGAAGCAAAATTCGCAACAACAAGAAGAAGGAGGTGCTTTTTGAAATTCCCATGTTTGTTACAAAAGGAATAAAAATATGTTTTGTAAGAAAATTAAGAGGATGTGTAATTATTTACAATGGATGCCAAAAGTTGTACAAACGCGAACTAAAGAGAACCGTCTTTAAGAGTTGTCCCAAAGAAAATTTTTCGTAAAATGCATCAAGAAAACGGCAAATATGTTATGCATTTGGCAGGCAAGTTTTCGCAGCTCGCTATTGATTTAAATAACTGATAAAAATGAATCCAATTAAGTCCAAATGCTATAAAAATTAACTAACATTACATCAAATTTAACAAACTTCAGAGTTTATTTTTGAAAAGATTTTAAAGCATCACTTCAGTTACTTCAAAGTAATTCTAATTAAAATTCTCAAAGTACAAACATTTTATACCATCCGATTTATCTTGAAATCATTTGTTATCTTCCCATGATTTTTTTAAAATTAATTTGAAACTCAAACAATTTAATGTTATGCCATAACTCTTCAGACGGAAATCAAATCAGTATAGAATATCAACTGTAATCTGATAACTGAAAATCATATAATTTTCCCTATCTTAAATAGGCAATTACTATTCCTCCTCTTGCTCTCTCTGTCTCCTTATGCCATATAAGATAAAATTAAAAAAAAAAATACGAAATTAATTGCTCCTCCCCAAAAACAAAGATCACAGAAATGAACTTGAATTCAAACAACATAATTCATTTAACAATAACAGTTTAAATAATTTAAAAAAGTTTATAAATAAAAATGATAAAAAATTTATGGCTTTATCTTCTTCTTTACCAAGGCAATCCTTTGGAGCAGGTTTCAAGATGCCTGGAGTACTTGCTGGTGCATTTTACACTTTCACAGCGAAACGACTTGTATCGCAGTACTTGCAACTCATTAATATTCAATCAGACGATGATGACCACAACGTCAAAGACGAGATTAAAATCAATCAATTCTTCTCCTTTTTTTCCGGTTGTAAATGAAATCCATGTCTTGTTGTACAGAAAATGAAAAAAAAACGAAAATGAAAATGAAAATGAAATGGATAAACAAGTGAAATCTTGCATTTAAATTGATGATGTTGTAAAGCTTTTATGGATAACGAAGAAGTGTTTTAAGACAGGAATAATGGAAACACTTTTCGAAAGGAATTAAATTTAAAAGATTTCTTTTTCTTTTTAAAAGCTAAAGCGGAAGAAAACAATTTTATTTCAATTATTATAATGAAATATTCCTCTGGAGTTTTAATGTGAATTCGCCGTAGTCTAGTAGGTTGTGTGTTGACTTATTAGACGTAACGTCAGACATCAAAATGAAATTTGAAAAAATATTTCTTCTTCGACTTCCTCTCAGCAGATTTCTGGCAAAAAATCTGAGAATAAATAAAATTGTCATGAAAAGTTTCTCAAAAATTTGTCATTCGGAATCGACTTTAAACTGTAGGTCCCGCCACTAATGTATGAAATTAACGCACATAACACAAGTGGTGTGAGAACCTAGGTCGTAATCCTGACTGAAAGGTTGTAATGACCAATTATGTATGTATGTATGTATGTAGTTATAATGTGTAACTGTCCAACCCTTATTAGATTGAGGTTGGAGACCCCTGGCAAGGGCTTCTTTGAAGGTTTGAATTCTGTGTCGAGAGCCGACATCAAGGCTGTCCATAGATTAATTATTAGTTTGAGCTGGTTGGGAAGTGCTGGGACTTCAATAGTGTAGTCGCACTCTTTTGTGTATTTTTTGGTCTATGCAATTCCTTCGCTTCCTTATTCTCCCTTTCCTACTTCCTCTTCTTTTTCCCTATCCCCTCTATTAGCATCTCCCCTTAAGGACTTTTTTACAATGGGTCAGCTTGACCTCCGGGTACTGTACTTGTCTCAGGTGCCAATTACACGTCCTCTAACCTAAACCTAAACCTATAATGTAGAGGTCGCCGTAGTGTAGAGGGTAATGTATTTGCTTTGATGAACTCCTTTCATCAGTATTCTGGCAAAAGCTCTCAGAGTACACTAATTGCCAGTTTCTCAAATCTGTCGCCAGGACTATTAGTTTTGATACTCACAACCAAATTAACACACACTACATGGGTGTTGTGGGCAGATATATTCTGTAATGTATGCGAAGGTAAGGTTCACTCTATAGAGTGAAGAAAGTGGTTAAGATCCTATAAAAAAAGTCGTGGTCCCGATGCTCAATACAGCAATCCGTTACATATTCACAGAAGGAAGGATAAGCTACATTAACTGAGATTTGAAATATAAAACGTTAAGAGATTAATTTCAAGGTTTTTATATTTGAACTAATTTTGTAGTTCCCTATAAAATCTAGAAACAAAATCATAAGTTTTCTTTCGTTTTAAGCTGTTTCCCTTGAATAGGTATTCAGAAAAGAAATTCCAAAGAAATGCTCGTGCTAAATTTCAACTCTTTCGTCTTTAAACCACTTAAATGGGCAACACCTATAAAAACAATGCCCAACAAATAAATGTCAAATCCTTAGAAAATTTTAAAACAAACTCAAATAAATTCGATAGTTAAACACGAGCCATGTAAATAAATTCTAAATAAAAATGGGAAGAAGGACAGAAGGGAATATGGAAATAAAAGGATTGTTCTTGAGAATGCAATAGACACTGTCTGTCAAAACACACACACAGAGCAGAACATAATTAATCAGGGCTTAAGAAAATTTCTGAAAACGTTCAAAAGGCCTTGCAGAAGAAAGAAACTAAAATGACAGTTTGTGGTTTTCTTTTATTATTATTTATGGGCTGTTTATAATCCTTTAAAAGGAAATTTAGTTTTTGAAATGCTAAATAGAAGTAAAAAAAATAAATACGGAAGTAAATGATGGAATCACAGAATTCAGTCTTTTAGGAAAGGATTAAAAGAGATGGCATTTTAGCAACAAAACCTACATAAAAAAAACAAAAGCCAGCAATACAAAATATATCAGTCATTTAAGGTGTCTTTAATATTCATATTAAATATAAATATGAATTGTTTTTTTTTATAAATTCAAAATTTTTTTTCAGAACTATGTATATATACCCTACCCATACCTACTTTGTTTTTAAGATCCTTTGATATTTAAAATTTGAATTTGCATTTTAAAAAATATTTCAATCACTAATGAGTCGTACTTTTGAATTGTTCAATATTTTTTTTTTTGGTACAACATTAGCAACCATGCAAATAATGTCTAATTAGTGTGGGCCTGAGCTGACATTAATCCTGGCATTACATCTGGCTTAAAAATAATTATCCTTCCAAATAATTCTTAATGATTTGAAATTTGTTAAAAAGAGCAACAACCATAATATTGTAATTTCTTGAAATTCAAATTTGAAATTTGATTTACATAAAATGCGTAAAAAACAATATGTTTTCTTTGAAACATTTCTTAAGATTTCTTTCAAGGTATTTAGATTATATTAGCCAAGATTATAGACTAATTATGCAACGAAATGGGTGGCCTAGGGGTGCCTTTATTTTCGTTCGTAATGATTGTAATTATAATCCTAAAAACACATTTAAATTGAGGCCACCACTGTGTAGATATTCTACACAAACGATCTTACTTGGTAATGCCTCACTGTCGGATCTGATCAGTTTTGACATGAGTATTTGTACGAACATAACCAACCCAAAAGGACCATATTTGAATGTTAGAGAATGCAACAGACAGTGTTTGATAAATATCAACCAAATGCAGGTTCATAACTAAAGGATCTGCCAAATAACTTTTTTTTTTGAAAATGCTTAAAAAAAAACTACTGAATATTTTCTCAAATTTCTTTTTTTATTTAAAAGTACAATCCTTCCGGTTAATAATGGAAAATAATTTCATTCAAATGGCTGAATCGGCTGGCCACGCAGTAGCCTACACGATCGGTCCAATTTTTAAGCACATTATCGATTGTGTGCAGCTGTATATCACCAATGGCTTCACGAATATTGTCCTTTAAAGCGTCAATTGTGTCTAGCTTGTCGGTGTAACACTTATCTTTGACGGCACCCCACAAATAATAGTCCAACGGTGTCAAATCGCAGCTCCGAGGTGGCCGAACGACATCAGCTCTGCGGCTGATAATGCGATCTTCAAAAACAGTGCGCAAAACATCGAGTGTAGCTTCGGTTGTGTGGCACGTAGCGCCGTCCTGTTGAAACCAAATGTTGCCAATATCCTCCTCTTAAATTTTTGTGAACAAAAATTCGTTCAACTTGGCCCGATAACGATCGCCATTAACTGTAACGGCCACTCCTGCAACATTATCATGATTTTCAAAGTAATGTCGCAATATTTCCCAGCGTTGTTCAGGCGTATACACAACCATATTCGTTCAGCGGAAGGATAAAGCTAATTATCTGTCAAATCAGACATGTGCTAAGTGTTACCATTCACGAAATAAGGACTAGTTGAAAATAAAACGTTAGAAGGCGGACCCGATATTAAAGGCACATCATGATTGGTTCAAAATTTAAATGAAATCCATAAAAATAATTTTGTTGAATAACAGGCTCAAGAAAACATTCTCTCCATACTAAGATTATTAATTAAGATTTAAAATTTTTCCTAGATTGATAGATAGATAGGTTGAAACGGTGGACAGAATCCATACGATCTACATCTGAGCCGGTAGGTAGATTTATTGAATACACACCATTAAAGAATACTAACCATATTTTCTATAGCTTTAGTTGGTCCTGATCCCCCAATCCGCCACCTCTACGGCCTCATCAATGGATGGGGCAGGGGGGAAGAGCAGAGGCGGAATGGACCGGGTTGTTATGTTTCTAGGTGTCTATGGCCTGCTATAGACAGTGTTAGAACAGGTTGGCTGCTGGGTTTAGATAAGGTCAGTTTCAGGTTAGTTATTGGATTTAATACGGGGCACTGCGAGATTAAGTCACTGATAGCCGGATTGTTGCAGGGTATGTTGCGAAGAGTTGGAGACTATCGAACACCTCCTCTGTAACTGCCCAGCCCTTATTAGATTGAGGTTGAAGACCCTTAACAGGGGCTTCTTTAAGGATTTGAATTCTGTCTCGAGAGCTGATATGAAGGTTCTCCATAGATTCATTATTAGCTTGAGCTGGTTGAAAAGTGCAAGGGCTTCATTAGTGTAGTGGCGCTCTCTCTTGTGTGTTTGTTGGTCTGTGTAATTCCTCCGCTTCCTTATTCTCCCTTTCCTACTTCCTCTCCTTTTTCCTATTCACTCTATTATCGTCTAATTTTAAGCATGACCTACGGTTACTGTACTTGTCTCGTTTGACAAATACATGTCCTCTAACCTTCTTTAGTTTTTTCAACTACTTCCAGTCCACTTCTGTAAGACGAGTTCTATCTTGAAGTTGCCGTAGCCTAGTACGTAGTATGTTATTTTATTAGACGCGAAGCCATTTTCCAAACACGAGGTCAGACATCTCCAGCAAAACGAAATTTGAAAAAATATTTCTTCAGCGACATCCACTCAGCAGATTTCTGGCAAAAATTCTAACAGTAAATAAAATTGCCATGAAAAGTTTCTCAAAAATCTGTCGTTCGGTGTCGACTTTAAACTGTAGGTCCCACCAAAATATTAACACACACAACATAAGGCATCTAGGTCGTCATCCCGACTGAAGGGTTGTAATAACCAATTATGTATGTATGTACATATGTGTAGCGTTCTTAGGGCAGCCACAATTAGAATGTTTGAAGACAAAATCGAATGTAAAAAAATTTTACCGAAAAATTAGAAAAATTATTAGAAAAAAGTATCAGAGAACTTTGCGGGCAAAAAGTCTATATAGAACTGTGTATGTAGACTTTTTTCTGTTACTGTATGTATGTTAGAGCCATATTATGGGAAAAATTATACATATATATTATACATATAAATTAATACAGTCCCTTAGTGTACTTTGAAATACAATGCCAAAAGAATTGTAATTATGACGTTTTCAACGTCCAAATCAGTGTTTATAGTACTTGCTCTCAACATCTTCAATCTTCCCTTCTTCCTCAGAAACTTTCTTCCCATTTCGTTGAAATGGTAGAGAAAACAAAAATTTTATAAAATATCCACAGAATATAAAACTTCAAACTTTTTGATGCTGTAGTTTATATTGACTATGTAGAGAATTACTTTCCATTTCCAGTTCAATTGAAATTACCTGCCCTTTTAATGGCTCTGATATTCGAATAGTATTTTAATAAATTATCCATGATTTCATTTAAACAGGCTGTATTTAAGCTTAAATTGATACTTTAAATACAATATATTGTATGGTATACTGTAGATATGCATGTCAGTAAATTATTGCTAAAACGTTATCGTTTAAACCCCAAATTAAGCAAACGAGGCATTTACTTTTGTTTTATGCCAAAAGTTTTACGCTTTTGGCCACAATAAAACAAAAGATTGATTTAAACGAAATATCTGGTATCGACGGTTACAGCAACATTGTATATTTGTAGTTGACATTATGGAACTATTTTTGGCAACCCTTCTTGTGACCAAATTTTTCGATAAAATGAGACAAGAGGTGGTGAAATTTCATGCAAGGAATATGTATCGACATATAAACGTATGTATGTTGCTTCATACGTCAGTAAATTATCGCCAAATCGTTGTCTATCAAACCCGGAATTAAATAAAAGAGGCTTTTACTTTTGTTTTATGCTTAAAGCCGTAATAAAATAAAAGCTTGTTTTAAACAAAGTAACACAACGTTTACTTGGTTGCCAACAATACTGACAAAAAACATAACTCCCGCCATAAAATGTTTCTGTGTATCTGGTTGGTATCTACGGTTGCAGCAACATTGCAAATTGTGGCTGACATTGTTGAAATATTTTTGGCAGCCTCGCTTTTCTGACCAACTTTTCAGATAAAACGAGATAAGAGGTGGCAAAATGTAATGCGTGAAATTTCACGCAAACCACTGCAACATTCATTGATACATAGTCCTTGCCTCATGCCTTTTCCTTTATAAGCGAAATGATAAAAATCCATTTGTATGTATTATATCCGCAACTACCAATTTGATGGTAACATCACAGAATGAAACACAAAAACAAAAACAAAAAAAGAAGAAGATTTATTTAATTTACTTGATACTACTACTTGGCCAACTATTTTTTGGCTGTATCATCTCGTCTACCATCAGCATTAATAATGATGGTGTTGGTGGCGGTGGCGGCGTTTTTTGGCATTTTGAAGACAAAAGACTTTATTCAACATGCCACTGTTTTTAGTAAGTCAAAGTGATTTTTTTTGGGCAAATAAATGCATTTCGCGGAATTGTGTGGTTGAAGGCGTTCAATTAAATGCGGTTGCAGTTTCACAACAACCAAATGCATTTTAGCTTGTTTGACATCTCTATAATAAAATCATATTGATATGAAGTGGCTTTTTTGGACTTTGATTTAAACTTATGACTGAAATTACTTTGTACGTATGTCTTTAACACTTTAGGGGGCGTTATATTCGGAGAATGGTTTCATAAAATTAAGCACAGAACAAAAGCACGGTCAAGTTTTTTTTTATTTTTTTTCGGCAAACATTTGGTAAGAGTTGTATAGGGTGGGTTATTTAAATGTTTAAATTTAAAAATGCAATAAAACAAAAACGGTTTGAAATCTTGCCAAATTTAATTTTTTGTTGTGAAGTACAATATTTCCGGTTAGAAATGGAATATTACTTTATTCGCATGGATGCCGCGTTTGGCCTCACAATACCTCATTCGATCGGAATAATTTTCGTGCAGTTTTTCGAGTGTATGGGGTCGTATCTCAGCAATGTCATCACGAATGTTGGCCTTCAATTGTCTCTGGTTTGTCAGCATAACACTTTTCTTTAACGGCGCTCCAATAGTCCAACGGTGCCTAATTGCAGCTTCTTGGCGGCCAATTGACATCACCATTTCGGCTAATTAACCGGCCATCAAAAATTTGACGCAATAAATTGATTGTGGCATGAGATATGTCGCAAGTTGTACTATCCTGTTAAAACCAAACATTGTTCACTTCAGTAACATGAAAGGCTTGTACAAAAAAATCGGTTGTCATCGTGAGATAGGTGTCTCCATTGACTGTAATAGTTGCGCCTTCCTCATTTTGAAAGAAATATGGGACAATGATGCTTTCGCTCCATAAGCCGCACAAAACAGTCATTCGTAATGGGTGCATTGGCTTCTGTAAGACCACGTGTTGGTTTTCTGAGACCTAAATACCGCAATTTTGCTTATTAACTTACCAAACAAAATGAAAATGAGCTTCATCCGAAAAAATGATTTTTTTTTTGGCAAAATCGACATCATCTTGTAATTTCTCGTTGGCTCAAATTTTCAACAAATCCCAATTTTGCTCAAGCATATTTCGATTCATTGCGGTTGTCGTAGTCTAGTAGGTAGTGTGTTGGCTTATTAGACGTATGGATACGATTCAAACCCCAGGTCAGACATCAAAACGAAAATATGAAAAAAATATTTCTTCGGCGACTTCCTCTCAGCAGATTTCTGGCAAAAACTCTGAGAGTAAATAAAATTGCCATGAAAAGTTTCTCAAAAATCTGTCGTTCGGAGTCGACTTTAAACTGTAGGTCCCGCCACGCATGTATAAAATTAACACACACAACATAAGTGATGTGAGAAGCCAGGTCGTAATCCTGACTGAAGTGTTGTAATGACCAATTATGTATTATGTCATTCGTGAATAAAATTAAGACGCATAACATGGGTGGTGTGCTGAAGCTTTTATGATATCACAATAGGCCATAAAACCTTTGACTTCACGCCGATACAATACAATATGAACAGTCATGGCACAGGAGAAAAAATTGGTAAATAGAAAGAAATCGATAGCAATTACCTCCATCTGTTGTCATCACATTTCGAATTTTACATTCAGTTTTAGTTGATACAAAAATTAGAATCAAACGAGGAACAGTATTGCCGAAATTTTTTAATATCGTTGAATAACAGTCAACTGGTTTTGCCAAAAAGAAACATTTTCTCAGAAGAATTTCATTACGATTTGAAGACAAACAAAATTGCCTCATTTAATATTTGGAAAGTCTAAGCCAATATGTAGAAAAACCATTACATTCCCTCTCACTCTTTAGTCAGGATCACAACCTATCTTCACACACAACCCATTTTGGGTGGCAGGACATAAAGTTTAAAATCGATTCCGAACGACAATATTGTACAGAGTTTTTGCCGGACGATTTCTGAAAGGAAGTCACCACAGAATTTTTTTCGTATTTCATTTTGGTCGAGTTGTCTAAGCTAGGAGTTGAACTTCGAACTTGCGTTTAATATGACAACGCACAACCCACAGCCCTGAGTCTTTTGAAATTTAACTCCCCGATGGCAGGCAAAGCTATTTCTTTAGCGAGAGTATAGGTTCCTCTGTACTACATTCAATAGCAACAGTCCAATTCATTTTTCAGAGGATGCTGCACTATGCTACGACAGATAACAATCCTACCATCCTAGCACATGGTTCAACCTTCCAGTCGTTGTGGTTAATGAAACTGAATGAAAATTAAGAAAATAAATTATAAAAGAAGAGGCGATGCAGACGGCAAACGTACCGAATAAAAAGAGGGAGAGCTTTATGTATCAATTTTTTGTTTTTTTTATTACACGCAATGCGGTGGTTCAAAACCCAGCCCAGATATCAACAAAGTGGAATATAAAACAAATTTCTTCAGCAACTTCCTCTCAACATTCTTCTGGCAAAAACTATGAGAGTAAATAATTTTGCCTTGAAAAGTTTCTCAAAAACTTGTCGTTCGGATTAGACATAAACTGTTGTTGTTGTTGTAAAAAAAAACTTCCGGTTGATACAGCTTTCGCTGAATTGGTCGTTCCGGAGCGTAGATCAGATTGTCGTGGAAACGACTTTAAACTGCTTATGGATAAAGTAAACACACAGAAGTAATCCCCATTTTGGCATTATGTTGGCTTAAATAAAATGTTGTTGTCGCATGTCTCCCCCCATAACGTGTTAACATAATACGCTGAAAGGAAATTAAAAATTGAAAAGTGAAACTGTTTTAATAATGGCTCTTACCAAAAAAGACTCAATAAGTAACCAGCATTACATTTAATCGTTCCCTATCATGGTAATGACGATTATGATGACGATCATCTGACTTATGCGGGCCATTCCATGCATCCATCTAACTAAACAACGCCTTTTATAGCTGGTGGAGCTACAGTAAATACTTGTCTACTGGCAACACCACTCACTTACTTTACCTTAAAGCAGCTGCATTATATCATTAGACTTGGCGTTACTGGGCACGATAGTCAAATGAAGATGATGGCAATGGCTGTGTTTCAAGTGCCAGCATGTAAGCATGAGCGCATGTGTACATGTGCGTATGCCAGGCATGTGCCCAAACGACAATGTAATGGTTTTTCAAGTGTGTATGTAGGCATATGTGCATACATATGTATGTATGTTTAATAAGAAAAATTTACAAATTGTTTACATTTGTTTTTCCAGAAAAACTACAGCAACGTTTAGTATTTCAGTTCAGTTCGTTTTGTTTTAGTTGCAGGGCAGACATTCAAAACCACAGCGTTTAATAAGTGAGTACCCTGAGATTTTTGTTTGAAGGTTTTGTTTTATTTTTTATTTGCCAATTCCCTTAAGAAAAATTAGAAATTCAATCATTAGCAAAAACTGATCATAAAATATAAGGCCTCCAAAATACTGTGTGCAAAAATCTTTAAAATGATGGTTGAAATCTATTCGCCTTGTCCTCAACGCACCTGGTTAAGGACAGACATACGAATTTAAATTCTGGTGACATTTGCAACCACATACGTGTACATAGAGCGTGAGTTAAAGGAATAGAAACAGATGTTCTATGCTTTATCCTTAGAAAAGTGATCAGTATTTTTGGCCACACTTCTGCTATCTGCCACATACATATGAAGGCATTTCGTTTTCTCGTTTTTTCCATTTGCAATGACAAATAAACATCCTGCGGTTTTAACATTTCAATTTTCAATTTTATTAGTCTCTCATAATTGTTTTTGTAATGTTTGCAAAACACTCTTCGGGTGGCTACATTGTCTGTCATTGTCTGCCATTCATTGTGTGCCATCGTTTTTCGGTTTTCTATGATGGAAATTATAAATGACCCGTGTCCAGCAGTTATTGTTTTGTTGATTTTATTTCTTTATTTGTATTGTTTTTCATTTTTTTTTCTTTTCATAAAAATCCTTTGAATTACATTCTAATGAGCCTTGTATGGAGAGAGCGGTGTACTAGCGCTGTAGCATTTCACGCTGGGTGTTAAAAACGCTATTTCATACTGTGATTGACTATTGACTATGATTCCAAATTTTTTTTTGTTTATTTGAGGGAGTGATTGTTATTATCCTTAACAAAGCAAAACAATAAAATTCTTTAACTTGACAGAAAAGTATTAAAATTTTTTAAAGGAATTTCAGGCAATAAATTTGGAAAAATGAAAAGAAAACTTAGATTTTCTAAAAATTTTGGTAAGAGATCGTGAGGTACTAAAACAAGGCAATCGTAGGCGGTAGACTGCAAACAGTAGTAGATATTTACTTTTAACATGTAATCGCTGTAGTCGAGTATTGGTGTTGGCTCATTAGACGATCTCCATCATCCAGACATCTCCATCAAAGCGAAATATGAAAAAATATTTCTTCTTCGACTGCCTCTCAGCAGATTTCTGGCAAAACTCTGAGAGTAAAATAAAATTGCCATGAAAAAGATTCTTAAAAATCTGTCGTTCGGAGTCTACTTTAAACTGTAGGTCCCGTTACTCATGTATAAAATTAACACACACAACATAAGTGATGTTAGAAGATAGGTCGTCAACCTGACTGAAGGGGTGGAATGACCAATTATGTAAGTGTGTATGTATGTTATTTTTAGTATCATTGCCATCCATGGTTCTATTATAGATTTCCGGTTATAACCCTTTCATGTCGGTCAAAATCAAGTAAGTGTGAAACCAAATTTGTGACTATAATACCAGCCTAAATCTTCGACCTTTTTTTGAGCAACAAACTCGCCTTGCCATCTGTGTTAAATGACGATTTGCCTCGAGAAGTGCATTGTGGTGATGACTCTTTAGTCAATTCTATCGACACGGCACCAAGACTCATCATCTAGACGGCGAACTTCTTGCGAAGTTGTAAGGTATTTATTTTGGTTGTCGAATGGAATGAAGTCTGGACTCGTAAGTGGGTGACACAAAAACTGCTTTTGCAACCTTTGCCCGAGCATTAACAGGCACAACAACTTCATTTCTGGTTGAAGACTTCGAATTTTTTCGGTCAATGCTTTTATCAAACTAACGAATTTTGTTCACTAGTTCCATAGTGTCTATTTTGGTCGATTTCAGCAGTTCATGACAAATGGGAATTTTCTGTCACTTCAAACAGAGAATTGGCTCCAGCTTTGCAGTTAATTCTGTTAGTTGTAGGAGCTGGACATATGATTTCGTGTTATCTGCATCTGTATTTTTTTCGTTGCTAGCGATGTTCGTATATGCCAAATCGCCCAACAGCGTATTTCGGCTTTAACCTCACTTTCTTTGATTTTGACTGAATCCTGCTGCTGGTGGGCATTTTTCAATTGTTGTTTGAATGGCTCCCAATAATTTTGTAAATTCTTCTTGAGTTTAATAAAAATATTCTTTCATTAATCGTCGAAATTCATCATTTAGGAACCACACAAATCATCACTTACACGTTGAAATCTATGGATTATTATATTATAATCTGTTGTGAGCAATATTTCCGGTGATATTTTAATGACGCAAAATTCCACACATTTAAAGCTAAAAATCAGTTTTTTTTACACAATTTTATTCAATGAATTATACAGACTTTGGTCAGAACAGATGTTTACCATTCACAATGTCATATGAGTTATTAAAGAAACAAACCATGTGTTAAAGAGACAGATGAACCCCAGGGTTATGTGCCCATTACTTTGATTACCATTGCATAATTAATTTATTTTTAAAATTTTAAATATTGTGTACTATTGACGCTTTTGGTGAAAGACCGCCTTGAAGGCCGGTTTTCTCAAAACCTAGTAATTGCTCCCTTTTAGGGTTGAGCAACAACTGTTTGGAAAAAAAGGACCGTCTTGAGTGTTGGGCTTCTTGGCTCCAGAAGTTTGTGTTTCTGTTTTTGTTTTGTTTGTATATATAGAATCCATCAAATTCCCACGAGTGAAGGGAAGAGGAATGTCGAATATAAGGTAATATGAAAGAAATGAAATTTTTGGTATCCGATGGTTCACTGTCGTATATAGAAAGTACTTTAAGAACGCAAGAAAAGTACAAACTTAATCGATGCTTTTTCCAATCGACAGACATATCTTCCCCCATATAATACTTTCAAAATTGTTTTTTATCGTTTCACAAATCTGTTTATTTTCCCTAGAGAATTGTGTTCTCTGTAATCCAAGTAAGTGACTTTTAATTTCTCACGCTGTTTACAGTACTGCTTGGTACTTTTTAAATATTTTGTCCCTCAAAAAAAAAAGAAAAAATTTAAAAGGAAAAAAATTATTGAAAAAAGACAAAAACAAAGAAACAAACATACGTTGGACAATTATTATCAGGCATAATACAATAAATACAAGCAATAAACAATAATATAAATTGGTATCATCAGATAATTTGTAAAATTGTCAAGATCTTCCGCCGCCACATAATTTTTTATTTTTCCTTTCACATGATTCTACATGTAGCGCTGAAATACGCTGATTATTCCCCTCGTTGGTACACAACAAAAAAGCCAAGAGAAGATGAAGAGAAAAACCCTTTAAGATTTCTGAATTTTTTTATTGTAATTCCCAATAGTTGTTGGGGCTGGCTGCTGTTGTATTATTTGTGTTGTAAATGTGTTTAAGAGAAAAATTAAAGCAATTGGTTACGCTGTAGTCCAGCCAATAACAATAATGCCGCCAACAATTTTTACAATGATCACAACAAATCATGGCTAAATTCTATATAAACGAACGAAAAGCGTATAAAAGCAAAAACCCCACCATACTACTAATTTGTTTCTTTATGTGCGAGTTATAAATTTATTTTTTTTTTTTGCTTTTTTTTTGTCGTCGCCGTTGTTTCAGGTTAGGCTGCTGCTGCTGCTGTTGCTTATTATGTTTCTTGTTGTATCATTTAAAGTTGAAAATCGATCGTTTGTTTGGTGGCAAAAAGTAGTTTCAAATATTTGCTTGTTTTACCAAGTAAATGAAGAACAAAAAAAAAAAAAAAGAATTTAATTCAACACAGTTGGTAATCAAATCTACAACATGCAAAATACCAAAATGATCAACAACTAACTACAGCAACAGCAGCAGCCACAGCAGTAATATGACGACAACACCAGTATGTACTACAAGACAACCAACAAATTGGTAGCAGATATTTGTACTAAAAAAAAACGAGAAAAAACGAGAAAAAGCTTCTTTAAGTGTCACCGCCAACTGTGAAAGATTATTTATAACTACGACAGAATATTTGAAATCATGCACATGTTGTACGATTTGATATTCAGGCTTTGAAAATTGTTTTCGTTCATTTTAAAAGATTTAATTTAATGCACCCTACATTCACCATACATACATGCATACATAATTGATTATTACAACCAATTTGTCAGCATTACAACCTAGCTTCTCACACCAGCCATGTCGTATATGTTCACTTTATCCATGAGTGGCAATACCTACAGTTTTAAGTTGACTCAGGACGACAGATTTTTAAGAAACTTTTGCTGCCAGTTTTATTTACTCTCAGAATTTTTGCCAGAAATCTGTTGAGAGGAAGTCGATGGAGAAATATTTCGTTACATTTCGTTTTGTTTGCAATGTCGGAAATGGCGTTTGAACCTTGGTCTCAAGTCTTATAAGCCATCGCATTACCTACTAGACGACGGCGACTACTTTGTTTGAATATATACTCAGAACTTTTTCCGATATTTGTGGGGAACAATAGATACAACTTAACTCTGGAAAATCGATAAACTGTCTTGTATACTATAGACCTCAGTAGATCAATCCTTTGCTTTTTTAAAGCTTGTTACAAACTTTGCCGAAAGCTTGGCATAGCATATGTAACAGTGTAGTGTGTTCCAGAAGTGCATCTAAATGGCCACATTTTTTTTTTATCAATTATCAACCATACGAACTTTTAATAATTTTGTTGCGTGTACACAGGCGCTTTTTATGTTCGCGATCTCCTTTTTAACCAATCTACGCATACACTCATGATTTCAATTTAAAATTAATTTAATAACTTGCAAGTCCTACATTCGTTTAAAAATTTTTTTTTTTTTCTGCTTGCCATTTACTGTAGCCTCAAACACGAAACTAATGAACGTGGCAGTCTGTGAATTTGAATAATGTTTGAATATATTTTCTAAATCATTAACTCAATTCAAGGCAAGTCAGGCAATTCAGTGGACTGACTACTCAATTATTTAAAAGAAGAAATTCATTATTTTTGCTTATTTTGCATTCTGTTATCGACATCAAACGGCAGCGAAATATTTTTGACTTTTGTGTGGTTTACTCTCTCTAAGTATGCGTTGCATCGACAACAAACATGTGCCGCTAATAGAGATTACCTGGTGGCACAGTATAGTGTTATAAGCGATCTGTACGATAATGAATGTTAAAGAATTGAAAGGTTAAGAAAATATAGGACACAAGAAAATATGGGTTTACACAACTGTATGCATAAGTAATATCAGAATGTTTGACAATTTAAAAGAGAAGTTTGAATTTAGTATTCCTACGAAGAAAAATAATGTAAATAGGGCCATCCTTTCACATACATACATACATACATAATTAGTATGGATTACATACAACCTAGTTTCTGACATCACTTCTGCTGTGTGTGTTAATTTTATATATGAGTGCAGGACCTACAGTTCAATGTCGACTCCGAACGACAGATTTTGGAAAATCTTTTCATGCCAATTTTATGTATCCTTAGAGTTTTTGCCAGAAATCTACTGAGACGAAGTCGACGAAGAAATATTTTTTCATATTTCGTTTCGTTGGAGATGTTTGACCTGGGTTTTGAACCGTGGCCTCACGTTTAATAAGCCATCACACTACACACAGTTACTAAATTATACGTACGGTTAAAAAATTTCAGAAATTTTTTAACTAATCTGTTTTCGTTGAAAATCTTTATAGTTTCCTTGATGTTAAGACGGTCTTTTGCATTGGTTAAAAAATTTCTGAAATTGAACTGAATTGTGGCCTTGCACCGGCCCACAAAGGTATGCATCCGATTTACAAATTTCACAAATTTCTGAACCAAAGCAAAAGATCGTCTAAAAATCGAAGAAAGATGTCAGACAATTATAAACATTTTCAAAAAAAACGGATTGGTTAAAAAATTTCTGAAATTTGTTATCCGTATGTATACTTCTGTGGCTATGTGTACCTACTAGACTGCGGCGACTTCAGGGCCATCCTCTCAGAGCCCTTTAATTCTGAGAGAGAGGTGTAGTACATCGACGAAGAAAATGGATAAAGACGTCGTTCAAATAGGGTCAAAATCCCTAAGCCCTATAATTCTGATTGAAGTTTTAGACAACGTGAGGCCTTATTTTGAGAATGGCGTCTTCATATGTAAGATTGAACTGTCATAGCTCTGGACGTGTTGTACGTTGATGACAGCTCCTTGACTCTAGAGGCTTCCTATCTAACTCCATTCTTGTTGTACTGTGTTATACAGTCAAGATTCCTTCTTATAGTGTGGCTGATCCATCTCCACTTTCCTCGTTTTATTTGTATTATTATGGGTTCCTTGTTGATAGACTTTTTAAGATCCATGTTGCTGGTATTTTTGTGCCAGAATATCCTACTTTCCTTACTGAATGTCTGTAATCCTTGTGTAATTGGGTTCGAAATTAATCAGGTTTCACTTTCTTATAATGGAGTTGAATTCATGTGGTACTTCCAGACTTTCGGATCAGATTTTGACTAAAAATAATTTTTCTTTTATTCCACATTGTTTAATGAAAACATTTCAGAGCCTTTAAATTAATCTGAAAACCATGAAATTGTTGAATTACTTTTCTAAACATTATCCATTACAGCGAACAATAACTGAACAAATTTGTATTGAGCCTAACGAATCTAAAGACAATGGATCCACAGAACTCGCTGACTAACAATGAAAACATTTGAGCATTTAAAAGTAGACAACAAATACACTTGCAATGAAAACAAAATTAACTTTTTACACAAAATTTGAGGCCATGGACAATAGATATTTAGCACTGGCAACAATAGAAACAATGGAAACTCTGTTTAAGCCTTTCTGATGTTCTTCAATCAGTATTTGAATTCCATTCGTTGCAGTAAATAAAAATTCAAAAACGAATCTGTTTATGGAAGAAGGATTTTTTTATAGGGCACAGCAACACTTTATTGTTGTTCAAACGAAACGTGTGTGGGCTGTTGATTTAAAGGATTAGCATTGTTTCCCTTTATTTTGGATTTAAAAAAAATGTTCAATTTCTTTGCATAAATTTTCTGTTTTTTTTTTCTCTCAGGCTTAAGACAAAACATAGAATAAAAAATTATCCTCTAATATGCTGTTAAAGACCACCCCTAAAATATTTTGTTGTCGGCTGATTTTATCTTTAAGATCTTCAGTGTTACAGTTTAACCTAAAATTGTAACTAAAACCTACCAATCACTCGCTATTAGCCATTGATTTAAAATTTATGGTACATGTTCTAGTTTTTTAATTAATGGGATTGACTTTTTTATAAAACACACCGCTTAATTAAAGGCCAACACTTGTTAAAAGAATTTATCTTTTCGGCATTGATGACACAGTTTTTAAACGAAGGCTACAGTATGTTCAATCTCATTTCTGTAATATTTTAATCCAGCAAACAGGTGACCGTAATGTTCGTCGAATGTTCTCCACTTCTTGCCAATAATGTCATATGACTTCCCTCTATGTTGTTGACAGATGATAGAGAACAATATGACTTTGAGTGATGTGACGATACAAGTTCTTTTCGTGCAACATACATAATTACATCATTACAACCCTTCAGTCCGAATTACGCTATGACCGGTGTTGTGTGTTCATTTTATACATGAGTGGCGGGACATACAGTTTTGTGAGCGATAGATTGTTAAGAAACTTTTTATGACAATTTTATTCACTCTCAGAGTTTTAGCCAGAAATCTGCTGAAAAGAAGTCAACGAAGAAATATTTTTTAAATTTCGTTTGTGTATCCAATAAGCCGTATTAGCGAACGACTTCACTATCCTAAAGTGAAAAACTCAAATTCGGCTGAAAAATGCAGATCGATCCAGAAGGATATGGATACCATGAGCTTCTCTAACCTGGTGAAATTTTATTAAACGCTACCGATAACAAATGACCAGAAAAACGATCAGAATGCGTCAACGGCCACCACAAGGCATATATATCTACATACATAATTGGTCATTATAATTATCAATAAGAACCATCCATACCGACCAGAATGGGCCACATTTAATGGCAAGGCAATTTTGAAACATGACAATGCATCTGCACACAAATCAAAATCGGTTCAGAATACAATCAAAGATTAAGTCAAAGCATTCGACTGGTAGCTGCTACCCCAATCGCCGTATTTACCGGTCTTGTCTAGTTCCTATATACACACATAATTGGTCATAACAACACTTAGGATTACGACTTAGCTTCTCACACTACTTATGTTGTGTGTGTTAATTTTGTGCATAAGTGGCAGGGGACCTACAATTTAAAGCCGAACGACAGACACATTTTTGAGCAACGTTTCATGGCAATTTTCATTTACTCTCAGAGGGTGTTTTTCCAGAAATCTGTTGAGAGGAAGTCAACGAAGAAATATTTTTTAATATTTCGTTTGTATTAGGGATGTCTGACCTGGGCTTTAATCCTAGGCCTCAGTTCTAATAAGCTAACACACTATCTATTAGACTACTACGGTTCATGACACAATCAAAGCATTAAGCTTGTAGCTGCTACCTCAACCTCCGTCTTTACCAGACTTGGCTCCTTTCGCCTGCTATTTGTTTTCATCGATGGACACTCATTGCCTGTGCAGGACATCCAATCCTACGAGGATGTCGAAAATTGAGCGACAAATTGGTTAGCTTCAAAATACAAACAGTTTTATTGGAATGGAATCTTCAATTGTCTGAAAAATGGCCAGTATTTTGTGTTTTTTCTTTATCATTAAAGCTTAATGTTTTATTTCACAAAAAAAGCCGATCATATCACACCGGTATTTAAATAACTGCTATAGTTTTTATATTTAAAATTTTTTTCCATTTAAAATATCGCCTTGTGATGTTCTTTGTAAAAAATAGGTCATACAGAATATTTTCATAAACTTTCTCTTTTAATTCTAAAAAGGCATAAATTATGTTGAAAGAACTCTTTTCGTATTCTGTAAACCACTCATAAATCAATGAAATTAATATCGTGCGATAAGAGACAAATTGTATTAACAACTCCTTTTAAAAAGGTGTGAATCTTGATATTATTGTTTTCGTTTTTTTTTCTTATATTGTGTAATAAATTAATCACATTTAGTTGTAATGTTTAATAACAAAAAAAAAAATTATATTTTTTGAATTAAAGCCTAGTCCGTATTTGTTTCTTTTTTGGGCCAATTCTTTACGTCTTTGTTTGCATGTTACAACTCAACAGTTGTCAGTTGCCTTATCGTCAGTATCATTTAATTTGTCATCACATAATTCATGTGAACATTTCCATTTTTTTCTTGAGTTTAAAACCTAATTTAACATTTTTCATCTTATTAACACTTAATCTCGTCCTTTTAATTTCTTATCCATTTTTCTGTATGGATTTGCAAGATAGTGACCCGATTATCTTCACCTCTTTTTTGCATATTTTTTGATTCACTTTGTTTTTTTTTTTTTTTTTTGTTAAATTATTATTATCGTTATTATAATAATAATTTTGTTTTGCTTTTTCCCCTTTCGTTGGGCTTATTAAAAAGTTTATGATTTATCATTTCATTATCTTTTGTTTTATGTTTCTTTTCTTGTATTTTTCTGTTTGATAATGATCTACTGATAATGGTAATATGCCTGCCATCCACCATAACATCGTATATCGTATAGTCAGATCGTAATTTAAAAATTTTGCATTGCCACACTGACATCTTATGACCTTGAGAGAGTGAGAACATGTTGCATGTTGAACGCATTATCACTATAGATGGACTTTTAAGGTGTAGACACGTTGGAAAACCAGTGGGGAAATTTAATACTTTTTCACAGTGTGATATTTTATAAAAATATGAAATGGTATTTAAAAATTATTTTTAAGAAAAAGGAGCAATGAAATTGCTTATCTCAACTTTAAAGTGAATTATTTAAATGTAAATATAAATAAAAGAAAAATAAATAAAAAAGATAAAATTATTTCGGTGTAATGTTACATACCAAACAATTTAATGGAATTCCTTAACACATTAACGCAGTTTCCAATGCCAAAAAAAGCTATTTTTAGAGTACTCATAGCGAAATTGGAAATGATTATTAAAAAAAAAATTAAATAAAACACGGAATGCAATAAACAATGTTAAAAAGAGAAATTGAATAACTTACAAGCTTAAATTAATTATTTTTAAGCCACTTTAATGGACACTTATAGCTTCTGTTTTGGTGTTTAAAAGTCTGTTGTCTAGTCTATTTTTTTAAATTTTAGGCTGATATTTTTCAAACTATTCAGTTAATAAACCAATTGAAAATCAACTGAAAGCCAGATTTTTGTATAAGAAGACCAAAGTAAAGCGAGAGTTTAATGCTGTTTCGAAACAATGCAATACAATATAGAAATGTTTTTAATCGCACTTTCCATAAAAAAATCATTAAACCACAACGAATTTTTAAGTTATAAAGCAGAAGTGACACAGAATTGATCTTTCACTAAGTAAGGCCCCGTCAAGCAACTAACTGGAATCCACTGGCTATCAATAGACATGGTCGGTCAGTGCGATCTTGGAAATGGTAGCTTAAAGGGGCCATTGGAAATAAGGAAAGATTTGGAGTGAAAATTGTTTTAAGAATTGTCAGATTAAAGATGCTGTTTGCCAAACATAACAGATTTTAAAAATATTTGCTTAGTATTTAAGCAATTTATTCGTTATAAAGCATTGAAATACAGACATTCGTATTATTAATATTCCATTAATATTAATACACCCTCATGTAGATTACACACGGTCTAAAGTCGACTTCGAACGACAGATTTTTGAGAAACACCAAAGAAATATTTATTTCCTTTTGTCCTTTTGTCTTACAATGGGTTTGAATCAATAGCTAACGCCTATAAGCCAACACGCTACCTACTTGCCTATGGCAACTTTACGATCCTAAAGCGAAAAAATAAAGTTTGGCTGCAAAACCAGATCGTTTTGGCAAGAAGACAATACTGTGTGCTTGGTGAGACCAATAAGGTGTCGTGTACCATGAGCTTCTAAAACCTTAATACCGCTTTCACATTATTTCGAACAAATTCGGGTTTTAATGGGTATGTCTCTACTACGGTGCTGACATACAATGTCTGGACATAGCATATGCATATACTTATATATTCAATGACTTATTGTGGTTGCAGTTATGCTTCCAATCTCCTTTTTTTTATCAAAAAAAAATCTTTATTACTCTTCTAAAATAAATATCATGCAATATAACTTGCGGGCGATAATTATCGATTGTTACTGAAAGTAAGACTAAGAAAGAGACAAAAAGCCTCATTAACAAGTAATTTAGCTACAATGCTATGAAGAAAGTTTTTCTTAATATTTCTTTTATTGTCATTTTTATATTCTTTTTTGTTAATTATGTATATGCGAATTAAGAATACGCTGAGAAAATTGTCTTCTCTGATACAATTTAAAAAACATATGAAGGTAGGTGTGATGTTCTGTCGAATGGCTGGTAGACTTGTAAGACCAAAAATTGATATATCGAGACTGCTTCTACAGATGCTGTATAAGCCGTAGTCCAGCAAGACGTTAGGCCGTGGTTCAAACTCCACCTCAGACATCTCAAACATATCGAAATATGAGAATATATTCCTTCGCCGACTTCTCCTCAGCAGTTTTCTGTCAAAAACTCTGAGAGTAGAGAAAACTGCCAAGAAAAGTTTTTCAAAAATTTGTTGTCTTGTCCCGACTTTAAACTGTAGGTCCTGCCACTCAAGTATTTACACATGAGAAGTGTGGACAGGTAGGGTGTAATCTTGAGTAAAAAGTTGTAATGACCAATAAAGTCAAGTAAGCAAGTCTATACTGATATTGATGTCTAGTCAGATACTAACCAATGAAAATCAATAGCACCTCAGAAGGATCACTTTACGATGCAAAGAACACGAGAGTAGTTTGCACTACTTTGCCAGACACTTTGAGTTGATATGATCTCTTGTTTTAAGAGCTTGACTGCTATCCTAAGTAACCAAGAGAAAACAAACACATTTTCTACAGTATTATCGTAGTTTAAGAATTTAGATAATTTAGAGTCATCCAGTTCGCTCCATATAATACCCCAATAGGAAACCTGCTGACCCAGGCAGCATCAGTTCTTTCGAAAAAGAATTAGAAAAGCTCCTCATAATCAATATATTTGTAAAGCGGTCGTTGTTTCTAAGTTACGGCTGATAACGGGTGATTTTTAGCAATTATATTTTTGACAACACTGGTTTAAACAGCTCACGCACGTTTCGTATTTTGTTTCACTGTCAAACATCTTCAGGTTGGTCTATAATTTAACCATGAATCGTCTTAAAACGAACAATGCTTTCAAATCGTAAAATTTTATTATTAAAATGCGTGCTCTGTTAAGAAAGTTCATCGCATGCTTCTTCCATTTTATGGTCAGTTTAATCGACCCACTGAAGCGGCTATTCGGTCAATTGTGACTAAATTTCGCACCAAATTTACATTGTTGGACATTAAACCACCCACACGCTTACGTAGAGTGCGAACTGCAGAAAATATCGCAGCTATATCGGCCAGTGTTAATGATGACCATCAATTATCGATTCGTCGCCGTTCGCAGCAATTGGGCCTCTGTTACTCAACAACGTGGAAAATTTTGCGGAAGGATTTAGTCGTGAAGCCTTTCAAAATGCAGCTGGTGCAAGAATTGAAGCCGAACGACCTACCGCAGAATTTTTGGTGAATGAGCTCTTGGAAAGGTAGCCGGAAATTCATTTCTTTATCGAAAAATTGTTTTCAGCGACGAAGCTCATTTTTGACTCAATGGATACGTAAATAAGCAGAATTGTCGATTGTGGAGTGAAGATCAGCCAGAAGCACTGCAAAAGCTACCAAGGCATACAGAAAAAGTCACAGTTTGGTGCGGTTTATGGGCTGGTGGCATCATTGGACCGTACTTCTTCAAAGATGCTGCGAATCGTAACGTAACTGTGAATGGTGAGCGCTCCCGTGAGATGATATACAACTTTTTTTTGCCCAAAATGTAAGAGCTTGACTTGCATAACATATGGTTTCAACAAGACGCCACGCAGCACGCGTAACAATGGACTTATTGAGATGCGAGTTCGGTGGACATTTTATTTTACGTTCTGGACCGGTCATTTGGCCGCCTAGATCGTGCGATTTAACGCCTTTAGACTATTTTTTGTGGGGCTATGTTAAAGCTCATGTCTATACATACAAGCCCGCTTCAATTGGCGCATTGGAAGACTACATTGAAGCATTTATTCGTGAGATGCCGGCCGAAATGTTGGAAAGAGTATGCCAAAATTGGACTAAGCGGATGGACCATTTGAGGAGCAGTCGCGGTCAACATTTGCATGAAATAATCTTCAAATATTAAATTATATGGACCGTACTATCGATTCAAATAAAGATTTCATGCATTTTTCTGAATTTTAAGTGTTTTTTTCCTATAGCTTTTAAAAAATCACCCATTTTAAGCATATTCTCTTTAATGTAACAATTATCTCTTTTGCTGGCGAAAGTTGATTATTGAAACTGAGGTAAAGAAAGTGTATTATTAGAAGGTGAGGTAGAGAGATTTCTGGAGATTCTTTTATCCTCAATTATTCATCTAATTGCCGATTCTATCCTCTAAGAATTTTAAGACTTTAAGACACTTCTATTCATTATCTTTCTGGAACATTTCCAACGTGTTTCACTTACCATGTCTCTCAGTGTAACATTTCATTGTCAATAAAAGTTGTTACTCGTAATCGAATTAAATTGTAATGATACACAACATAAATGAGCTTTTTAAGTTGAAAACAAATAATAATAAAAAATAAAAAAATATGCAACAGAAACAACAAAAATATGTACCGAAAAGTAAAGAGGCAATTAATTAAAGTTGCGCCTCCAGTAATGGATGGTTAACAAGAAGTCAAGGCACAGCCAGGCAAGGCAAGGCAAGGCAAGGCAAGGCAAGGCAATCTACAAAAAAAAAATCTCGGCGTCAAAATGTTGCATTTGAAAGGTCGTTTGTAATATGGCAATAAAGTCCTACTGTCGAATTGTTAATGTGCTCCATAAAGTTAATGGTCCACTGATTCGATTGTTCGATCAGCCAATATGTGACTGTTGTAATGCAGTAAGTCATTCACTCATTCAGTCATTCATTCATTCATTTATTGGCTACCATTAAGAATGTTTCTTTGAAAGCACGCATGTGTGAGTGTATGTATGAACGTGTTGTTTCGCAATTAATTAAATTAAATTATATTTTGCTGTTGTTATACGATTACGATTAATGTTTTGTAGAAGATTGCAATTAAAAATCGACAAGATGAGCAGAGCTGAACTAAGCTGAGCTGAGCGTGGTATTTAATTTTAAAACCATTTAAAATGTCTGTTTTGCACGTCTGCTTAAAGCTGTTGGTTTTTATGGTTTGATTTAATGCTTCTCAGATTGGCTATGAGCATCATGTGTACGCATATAAAATTGAAGCGTGATCAACGAAATCAATTTAATCTCGACTGAACATTGCTTAAGGCGCTTCTTACGAGTGATACGAGTGTGTGATGTTGACCAATTGTATGTGATCCTGGCAATGATATGCTTATTTAACCCTCTTGTTTTAATTCTTTTTTCTCCTTTTTCTTTATCAATGAAGTACATGCCTTGAGATATTCTTCAATTCTTTCTTTTTTTTTGCATGCTGTCTGTGTGATAATTCAGAATTTAAGTTGAATTTTTCCTGTGCTCATGTCCTTAGTGCATCTTTATGAATTTTGTATTCATTACACACTGCGACCATCAGTTGTATTCCTGATAATGGAATCGGCAAAAAAAATTACATGATTTTGTTTGGTTTGCCAATAATGGCGATAAGATTGTAAATGAATATCTTTATTGAAGGTGTGCTTAAATTGTAAACTCTAATAGTTTTTGTCAGTTTTGTGAAGATATTGAAATATTATTTTTAAAGCCGTTCGTTTCTGATGTGATAATCGATAGTGGAATCACTATAAATTGATGAATTTTGACAAAATATCTGCGATAAATGGCAACTTTGTATTGTTATTTAATAATATGTTGTATGAATTGTGAATAAATTGTGTTAGTTTGTAGTGGTAAGTTGAATATAAAGTTTCATTTTTAAACTTTCTTAAAACGCCCTCAACTGTATTTTCAATATTTAATTTACTTCAGCCATTAATGCATCCAATCCCTGGGTGCATACCAGGTAGTTCGGTAGGTTGGAGTGGTAGCTTTGAAACCAAAAGCTCACTTGAGCATGCATAGCATCCTGTTGTGACGCTATATATAAATGCAGTCCCTTTACTGACCGAGTGTCACCAAACTAGGGAAAAAGTTGGTCAGAGTAAGGTCTCCAATTGTATACCAAGTGCTAGGCAGGGAATTGGCATTGTTGACCACGAACAGCATTCTAGAATTTGTCAGGGACATCCTATAAAGTGTGACGATCGTACAATATATCATATGGCCGCAGTACTAAGGTAACTCTTCAGCACAGTAATAATAATACGTGGAGATGACTTCAATCCTGTACAAATAAAGATTAATTGGAACCTAAACGAAGGATGTTTTTTAACATTACGTTTAAGAAATGGTTTGTTTTAAAGTCTAAAAATTAAAAATTTATGCTGATATGTTCTATATTTTATTTACGATCAACATTCAGAGAATGGCTCCTACTTAAGCAGTGTATTGTGCTGAAACTTGGGAGGGAGGAAAGAGCGAGGACTGTATGCTAGATTTGAATTATGAGGAAGATGGTTCCACATAATGATAGTGCGGCTAAAGAACGAAGTCCCTCTCTATAATACAATGTGTGATCAACTAACCAATCGACTACGCTAGGATGTGACCTACTATGTGCCAAAATTTCATGAACAAGTCTCTTTGTTGCCTTGAGAAAATACGTTTTAGTAGCGATAAATCTAAGATACATAAGCTTTATTTGCAATGGTGTTTTAATTAATTAATAGAGTTGGATAAACTACTGTTATCAACAAACACCTTTGACCTTTCATGTATGTATGTGGCCGAGAAGCTTCAAAATAAATTTCCTGATGCCGGCCAGTGGTGTAAATATTAAGGTAATCCGCTAGAGTGGATTATTTCTCCTTAAGTCTTAAGAAACATAAACACTGAAATGCCTTTTGTGACTCTTGGAAAATATGCCAGTTCCGGCGCAGAATGCATTGAATTTTCTTGCCAATAATATCAAGACTTAATGCGCTTATGTGTTAAGGAACAACTTTGGATCTTTTGAGTATTAAAATCGAACCTATTTGTATGACTCCAGTCGATGATTGAATGTAGGTCGATTGCGAATGAGTCCTATGGTCAAATTAATACGAATGGCTGAATGTACTGTCATCTATAAAAGAGTTGATAAAACTGAAAGGAGATTATTAATAAAAAAAAGAGTATCTTGAATTTACACTGAACTTATATACATACGTACATACATAATTGGTCATTACAACCCTTCAGTAATGACTACGACCTGGCTTCTCACACCATTTATGTTGTGTGTGTTATACATCAGTCGACTCCGAACGCCAGATTTTTGAGAAACTTTTTCATGGCAATTTCGTTTAAACTCAGAGTTTTTGATAAAAATCTGCTGAAAGGAAGTCGCCGAAGAAATACTTTTTCATATTTCGTTTTGTTCTAGATGTCTGACCTGGGGTTTGAACCGTGACCTGATTAACAAGGCAACGCACTAACTACTAGACTACGGCGTATATCCCGAAATTATCTGATGGAATTCCATTTATAACAACCCGTGTAGTCAGACACTTGAGAAAGCCTCAAGTACATGGAGAAAATTGTCTATCGCCATCAAAAGCAATAAGTCTCAATAAAAGTGTTCTGCGCCACACGTTGCCAAATGCTTTGATAATGTCTAAAACCACAACTTTGCTGTCTGTAACTCATCAAATAGGTCCCACCTTACTGAGAGTAATGCCAACATGTCATCAGGAGAATGGACCGGTATCTCTGTTTTTAATCGAGTTGTTAGACTTTACAAGGTGATGAGACTTTTTAGAATTGTTTCCATTTGAAAATTGATGCGACGGCAGTAACCTCCTTGGAAGTGAAAAAAATTCCGAACCGATATAAGACTTAATACACAAGCTAGCATTGAAAAACACTGCTTTAGCATTAGCGTTGGAATAATTTGAATTATGTTAAACCCTTGTAAGCATTCATTATTCATCGTAAACAGAAAATTTTAAAAATAATACATCGATTACGCTTTACATATTTTTTATAATAGTTTTCCTACATACAGAAATTTACATTTACGACCGGAAATACTTAGACCCAGTAACCTCCTCACCCACATGGTTATTGATTTGCAAACTATTTAAACTTGCAATTCAAAGAATACGTTTTTATTAATTGAAGTGATGATACAAAAATATTTTTTTTTATATTAAAAGCGATCAATAAAATACCCTAAGTAGTGCTAATTTAAAACTTTTCTTTGTTTAATGTTTTATTTCATTTCAGAGAGAGGCATTGATATGCATAACTGTGCTAAATACTATATCTTGTATCGACGCTTTGCAATGAATTGTAAAAAATCATTAGAAATGCAAATACGATTTAAACAGAAAATAACTTTTAAACGAAATAATTTCCTATGCATTTATTATTAAATGATGACAACATTAACGTATCAATGAATTTACTCCGGGCGACACAATTTATTCGATTCACTTGAAAAGTCAATAAAAAAAAAAAACGAAATAATAATTATACAAGATAAAGAATTTTTATATTTAAACATTTTTATAAAATTTTTTTTATCATTTATTTGTTTAACATTATAAAGCACACTTATAGCACACTTCTATTACTAACTTTGGAAAAAAAATTGGAATTCAATTTCCAAGATAAGAACCAAAGATATTCCTTTAATATTAAGCCACTGTTATGTTGGGTATTTATCGAATAAAAAAAAATTTGTTTTTACTTTACAATTTAAACACATGGCCGTATTGACTTGTTCGCATTCGTCCGGTAGAATTTACGATAACAAAATGAATTGCGTGGGTGTTTTGAAATTGTCAAGTTCCAAGACTTCATTCAAGTTTTCATTGCAAAAATAAATAAAGAGGAATGTGTGTCACTTAAAAAAGGTGGAACTTTTGATAACGCATTCATTCATTGCAATATTCGCAATCATGCAATAATTTTTTGTAATAAATATTTACTTTCCTTCAATTAATTTTAAGCTTTAAAGTTTGTTTTTTCATTTTCAGTAAAAAAAAATTTTTAAATAAAAATGTATAAGAGAGATATGATACCTTACTGTGCTGACAGCTATTGATAACAGATCACAATTGGATTTGAGGAGAAAAGGAAAAACTTGAAAAGAGAAAAATTCGTGTATTCGCAAAGAATTGCTCTTAATGAACGCTGCGGAAATTCTACACTTTTAATTTCAAAGATGTTACCTCTTCTTTGGGTGTTTATACCCGAATCAATTGAAAACAGAATCGACTGATGGTTGGATTAAAATTTCGTGAAATTGTAAAAGTCATAGCTGCTACCATCCTGTAATAGGGATGTCACTGCTACAAACCCAATCGTTTTACAAATTCGCAGGGAATTTCTTAGCGGTGGGTCAACCACAATACATCAGATACTAGAAAGCAGACAAAACAGTGGGTTTCTTGGAGTGAATCGGTGACAATGAAGCTCAAGACAGGCTTGTCAGACAATAAATTGATGGCTACCATTTTTTAAAATGAATCTGCATTAATTGCCTTTAAACACGCATAACAATTACTGACAGCGCCAATTTAAGGAGAATTTGAATACAAGACTTTCTTTATTTTTCTAACAACCAAAACGATGGGATTCCATCGCATCAGAAGTTGCACGGAGTCTCGTTACAACATCCATCTCTACTGCGCTCCGAGCCACTGTGACATAGAATGAAACGAAAAGGCGGATGAACTGCCACGGATAGGAGATGTCTGATGGAATACTTTTATAAATTGGAAAAAGCAGCATGGAATCAACAAACTGTGGGTGCTCCAACAAACTTGGTTGCCGAATTTCAAACTGCTGTGTCTAGCAGTGGAGAGCGAGAGAACTAGAGAACTACTTGAGTTCGACAAGGAAACAGTTGGCATTCTAACAGTAATTCTGACTGGACACTGCGCTATTGCCAGTTTAGCTAATAATCTTGATCTGGCCCGACCAGGATTACTACAGACGCTGCCATGATGTGCAGGAATCGAAATCGTTGCAACATTTTTTATTCGAGTGCCCTGTATTTCAGGATGGGTAACAGAACGTTTGAAGATCTGGCCATGGTAGCGAACGTGCCACTAAGGGAATTGGTCGGTTTCAGGGTGGCCGAAGGTCAGGGTCGTTCAAACCCACTTACTAATGGATTAAGACAAGGGTGCTTATCTCACCCTGGATATCACAATGGGCTATATGGCCACCGAGTGAACTTGCCTGCGAACGGCAAGCAACCCGCTGATATAACCTAACCTAGCCTTCTCTTTCCTTACTCCTATAAATTACCTTTCCTGTATTCCAATACAATGCACTGCTTGAATAGGGGTCATCTCCTGAAAGAAAAACCTGATTAATTGGCTACACTAGGAAAAAAGAGAAATCATATCACAATGAAATCGTATACGAATACTTTTGTGGATTGCCTCAATAGATCTTTTTTCTGGAGCTAATGTAATTTAATGAAATGACGTACAAGACTTATACGCCGGAAAGGATATTATGATGGACAATAAAATTACATTTTACGCAAAAATCTAAATTTTATTAAAATGTGTCGGACTACTGGTCTGCGTTAAAACATATTAGCACTTACTTTAAATATGTATTTAACAGAATGGTATTTAAAATAATATACACAGCATGTAGCATTTTTTAATTAATTTTGCTTTTACAGGTTAATAGAAAATTTTCTTATTAACTTCACATGCATTTGTTTAATATTTTTTTCCAAAACTTAAAAGAATTTCAATGCTCTCAAGAGTGTAGATTTTATTTTGCATTCAAAATGGCAATGTTTTCCTATATTAACTCGATATATGTATGGATTACCAAAACGCCTGTAATTTATAGTTGGTGTATCTAAAACTCTAACAGTTAGGCTTTACAAAACACACAAACCTCTCTAAAGTGATGAAGTATAGCACGATCTAAAAATTATTTTCTAAATCTAAACATTGCTTCAACTTAACTTACTAACGAAGTACTTAACTGATAAACCATTTGCTACTGCAAATAGTTAAAACGCAGCAAATAATAATTAAATTTAATTAGAAACAAACGATACAGAAACTGTTATGAAGAAAAACAGATTTGTTACATGACTTTCATTACGATACTCTTTTTTCGTATAGTAAACCACACTTAAGCAATATTAGAAAAACAGCATTTAAAGTTTCCATACAACACAAGCAACCAGCCATCCACATTAAACCATACAAGGACCACGCTGTGCCTTTCACAATCTTCTAAGCTTACGTGTATAGATCATATTGAAAAATTTCTAAACGTTAACTGCCCTAAAACAACAGCTTACAAGAGATACAATAAAAACTAATCTTAACTACGATTGCTTTAGTTTTACAGCAACATACTGCACTATTATTTGGTAGCTGCCATCGTTCTTTTTTTCCTAGAGTTTATACATTCTGAAATTATGATCATTATGATAATCATAATTTGAAAAAATGCTTCCGATTTAATGTGATTATATTTAAGCTTAAGGTAGTAATTGATGTTGTGTGTTATAATACAGGTCTTAGCAATCAATACTTATTTTCTTAATTTTATTATAATTTTTTTAAAATAAAGTAGAGTCAGTTCAATTGGAAAATTAAATGCGAAAGGAATGGTTGCGGCTTTAATGCTGAAATCTTTTAATACCTACATACATACAGAATTGGTCATTACAACCCCTTCGGACAGGATCATATGGAAGTTATGTTGTGTGTGTTAATTTTATTCATGAGTGGCGGCACCCATAGTTTAAAGTCGACTCCGAACGACAGATTTTCATAGAAATTTATTTACTCTCAGAGTTTATGCCCGAAATTTGCTGAGCGCAGTCGCCGAAATTTTTGTTTTCATATTTCGTTTGGTTGGAGATGTTTGACCTTACGTCTGATAAGCCAACACAATGCCTACTAGACTACAGCGAATACACATGGTAGAGACATACATACGTAATTGGTCATTACAACCCTTCAGTCAGGATTACGACTGACTGGTGGATACACTTCTAATATATTCGTCGATCAACGCTATCATCTCAAAGTCTTCGTAATTCATTGAATAAATTTCGGGTTGCCTTATAATGTGCGAATGTCTAAGAATGTTCATACTGGGCCAACCTCAAACTGAGATCCGCTAAATTAATCTGCACTCCCTTAGCAATTTCGGTTCCAAAGTATGCCATGACAAAACGAATCAAAACTTTTTCATTAGGAGTGCTCAGCATAATATATACGTAGTAAATCAAAGCTTTACAGACTTAATATTGTTAATACTGTGAAGAATATCTGACACCAATATTCTCAAACAGCCATTCACTGTTTTTTATGCCTTCGTCTGTAATTGCCTTAAGCTTTTTAAACACAATTTCCCAAAAAACAAAACCACAGAACAAACACCCACTACTGTCGTATGCAAATTTTGTGCAGTTTTAAATAAGTCATCACATTCGTTAACACCTTCTATTAACAGTAATAAATTTTCATCATTCATTATTTTTAAGGTTGATAACACCTCCTATTTTTTGTCTGGTTAAGGGGCACTTTGGCATTTTTCTAAGTTTTTTGTTTCGTTGTCTTTTGACACTTGAGGTGATGTATGATCTTCAGAAATTGTTAAATTATACCAAAAATTAGTTGATATTCTTTGTGTTTTCAGTTCAAAATAAATAAATAAAGAAAACAAATTGTTTAAATAACTGAAGGCTAAAGACAAAGAACAAAGGGACAGCAAAAAACAAACAAAAGACCAAAAATGAAACAAATCTTAGTAACGAAACTAATTTCCAAGAAGGTGTTTAGAATAAAACGCTTCCAGTATTTTTTAACTTCAAAACGATGATATTGAAATATGATGATGAAAACTTGCAACTTTTTTTTCCACAAAAAAGATCTTATGATAGAATATACAACAAAATAAAAAAGGAAAAAAACAAAACTTTTTAAACAAATAATTATTATTTTTGTAATGCCGACATCACAGACGCCACCACCATTACCAACAGCTCAAAAAAAGCGTATAGAAACCATCAAAATTATGGCTTATACCACCATCACCACCACCACTACTTGCACCGCCTCCATCTTCTAATGCATCACTCGGACGCAGCACACATCATTCTATGAAAGCATAAAACAAATAATCCTTTCGCATTGTCTTTAAGCCACATTACTGATGTGATCCGATCTGATCTGATCTTCTTTTGCTTGTTCGTTTGTATGTCTGCTGTTTCAGCATCGTCCATCGTCGTCGTTATGGCCTTAAGCTTTTAAATGTCTTAACAATTTATGTTTTCTTTCCGCTTCTCCACCATTTGTTGGTTGATTTTTGTTACACATTTAATGCACAAGCACCGGCAAATGCTTTAAAGTAGATGAACGTTGCAATATTAGCCGTTTACTCTCACTATCTCTTATGCTTAGAATTATTGTGGCACAAGAACAAACAAACAAACATCAAATAATCATCATTCATGCAACATTTTGCCACCATTATAAATCCATCACTATAACTTATGTTTGAGACTACAATGTCGGGGCCAATTCTATGCACTCAATGATGAGGAACACTTGTGGTAAATAATAACAAACATAAGGTTTACATCATGCAAGTTTGTAAGCAAGTTTTCGTGAAATTTCACCAGGGAAAATTATTCGTTGAAAGCATATTTAAAATATAGCTTTAGAAACCAAAAATTTCTGTACAATGAAAAATTCGAACTTTTAGTAGAAAATCATATTCTAACCATTTTCTGTAAATGTTTTCTCAAATCCAGTCATTCGTACAGAACTTGTTGTATACGAGTAATTAAACATTTCTGTCTTTCAATTTAACAACATCCTGTAGTCGCCGTAGTCTAGTAGGTAGTGTGTTGGCTTATTAGACGTAAAGCCAGGGTTCGAGTCCCAGGCCAGACATCAAGACAAAATACAAAAAGTATTTCTTCGGCGACTTCCTCTCAGCAGATTTTTGGGCAAAAAAACTCTGAGACTAATAAAACTGCCATGAAAAAGTTTCTCATTAATCTTTCGTTCGGAGTCGACTTTAAACTGTAGATCCCACTACTCATGTATAAAAATTAACACACACAACATAAGTGGTGGAATTAGGACGTTGTACAATGGGTCAATTTGACCTCCGGGTATTGTACTTGTCTTAATTGACAAGTTCACGTCCTCTAACCTAACCTAACCTAACCTATCAACATCTTCTAATTACATAGTTTTTGATGCGTGCCTAACGTTGGCCAACCTACACTATATGATAAATACAAGAAATACTGATGGACACAGAAATCAAACAGTTTTTAATGGAAATCATCCCTGAACAATCTAACAAGACTGTAATCTCCAGATAAGTGTCATCAATATGATTCTTCATTCAAACTAATAATCCAGAAATCCAATAGCTTCTCTGGCGTAAGTCAATTCTATGTTGCAACTGCTTAAGCAGATATTTTTAGCTTAATCTGAGCTTCAGTTTATCGTATTGCTACTTTACTTTTAATTTCATTACCCCGATTAGAATCAATGCAATATACCCTGCAATATTTTTGAACTACTACTGCATAAGTAATTCTAATTCAAACGTTTTTGTATTCGCCGCAATATTTTTTTTTATTGTACTAATTACCAGAATGAGCAAGCAAAATTGTCGAATTTGACTCGATACCAAGCCACAAGAGATCTACGAGCGTCTAAGGCATCCCAACAAAGTCACTGCTTTATGTGAATTTTGAACTGACGACTTCATCGACCCATATTTCTTTGAAAATGACGTTGGCAACGCCGTAACGACTATCTTTTGACCGCAACGGCATATGGTTTTAACAAAATGACGCTACATGCAACACAGCTGATGTTTTATTGCATTTTCTGCGGGAGCAATTTGGGGGCAAGGTGCTCTCACGTGGAGTTGATATGAACTGGCCGTCGAGTCGTAGAGAATTGATCCCGTTTTTTGCTGTGGGGTTTCTTTAAGGAATGCGAAAAAGCTACACTCCATAGTAGTCCTAAAAGCCAACATAACCCATGTCATCAGTAAAATTCAGCATGCATCAGAATCATTTTGTATGCGCTCCATTCGGAGGAGTTGTAACGATATTATATATCACGAATAATAGAATCAATAGGTATTTCAAATGAAAAGAATTAAACAATTATTGCAATTTAAAGGCTAGAAGCGTTTAAAAAAGACCCTATATTCTAGTACGCATAGTTTCCAGTCTTTGGCAATTGAACCTGCAGCTGTAGACCAATTTCCTCTTAACTGGAAAACCTTGATTAACGAAAATGTAACAAAGCAGGAAAAATAAAAGCAGAAACCGGAAAAGAGGATGAAGAAATAAAACTAAAGAAATAAAAAAAGTATCGGCTTATTTACAACTCTAAAGTACCAAGAGTTTATCTCTTCAACTTCCTCATATGAAATGAGTACATGACGCCATAATCTTTGATGTCTTAATGATAAATTCAAAAAAAGAGGCAAAAAAGTAAAAAAAATTTAAAAAAAGTTGTGCACAGAACACGCAAATTAAATTGAATTGTTGTGGTTAAAAAGTTAATTTAAATCATGTCACAACAACACAAAAAATATATACAATTCGATAACACAGTGTGTGATTTTATTTGCGTGCAAACACCAGAAATCGATTTGATATCGAAGATAAATCTTTTAGCAGCACACAAACCAAACTCTACAGCGTTGTTAAAACATCACAAACCAAAGAAAAAAAAAAGAGCCAAAGAAAATAACATCAAATTACAAGGATGATGATTATAATTCATATACGAAAAGAAAAGAACTTTTAAAAGCTTTGTAAAAGGCAAACCCATATCAAACATACCGTGGCAATGAAATCTCTTTAACGTAATTGATTTGTTAGATAAAATATTATCTCGAACATGAAAACGTAAAGGCAGGCTTGCGTTGATAATGATAACAAAGGCTGGCTTTAAAATTTAAATGCAATTCAAGTGACGGATTTATTTCATTGTAATGATCTCACCGACTTTGTAAAGAGCTAACAGAGAGAATTATGAACGACAGTGTTTTAAATTATCGTTGACTATGCTGATAAAGTAAATTATCGATTATTAAATTATTGATTACTATGCAGATTAAGTAAAGTAAAGTAATCGATAATTTACTTTATCTGCATAGTAATAGCATAGTAATAGCATAGCAATAGCAGATAAAGTAAATTATCGATTACTTTACTTTATCGATTATCGATTACTTTACTTTGCTTTATCTGCATAGTAATCGATAATTTAATACATTGAACTTATTTATCGAAATAAAATACTGTCTGATAGCGGTTTACAGATTACTATGCAGATAAAGTGAAGTCGCCGTAGTCTAGTAGGTAGTGTGTTGGCTTATTAGACGTAAGTCCACGCTTCAAACCCCAGGCCAGACATCAAAACGAAATATGAAATAATATTTCTTAGGCGACTCCCTCTCAGCAGATTTCTGGCAAAAATTCTGAGAGTGAATAAAATTGCCATGAAAAGTTTCTCAAAAATTTGTCGTTCGGAATCGATTTTAAAACGGTAGATCCCGCCATTCATGTATAAAAATTAACACACACAACATAAGTGGTGTGAGAAGCTAGGTCGTAATCCTGACTGACGGGTTGTAATGTAAATTCTATTCGAATTAGAAAATGACAGCCCTCTGAAGCGAAATTATATTCTTAGCCATGAAAACATTTGATTTTGAAAGACAAAATTTTGAAGGCACAACATTTTTCGAGAAGGTTGTTTCCCAGAATATTCACTATTGGGGCACAGTAAACTTTTTAAAATCTACACACGGCCGATGTCATAAAAACAAACGTATGTGCATGTGAGAGGCATTTGTCGTTAATGCAGCATGTAGGGTACTTATAATATAATTTCAGTATTTCAAAGAGAGTATTAAACTAAAACGTTTCACATCTTATCACAACAAAACACACAACAAAGATTAAACAATTGATTGTGATGATTATTAAGGGCATACAAGACTGAAGTTTAAAATTTAAAAACTGTGTCGTACATCAACCATCTTAAAACATTGTATGGGTGATGGAATGCAAATGGATAAAATGCGTGAAAACATACATTCCCTAGATAAACGAAATGTGAAGGACGTATACGCATGATAACTATTAACAACTATTTAAAGGAAGCCGACCGACACACATTCTATGATAACCTTGGTGGTCCTTTGAGATTTAAAAAAAAAAGAAAATGTTGCAAAAGAATTGCCAAAAAAGCATTGAAATCACTCACACACTCTCATGTTACTAAATGGAAAATTATAACGCATTTCAAATTGCATTAACGTTGGTTTAAGGACTCCATTAAAATCTAATCCCACATAAGGAGAAATGTCAACAGTATTGTCCTTACAATTCCAATACCAGTATTGCAGATTCATTTGTTCATATTTAAACGCATAAGTGATTTGGTCTTTTGTGGTTTTTATATACTTCAACTCACATGCAATCTATTGTCTTCATTGAAGTGTTCATTGAAGAATATGTTTTCAATTTCTTCTTAAGGACTTTAGTGGCCATTATGCAATATTTTTTTCGTTTTTTTAGACTCATTGTCTAGTTCAAGTATCAGCTGTTAATTCTACTGAACATAATTTTTGCTCAAAGATTTTATAAAAATTTACGAAAATTTTCATCATGAATACAAATACCCATAGGTGTTCGTGTGTGTCTTTCAAGAGATTAAATTTTTCTGCCTGGTTTTATGCAAAAATATGTCAGCTATAGCATGCGTTGCAAGCGTGTAAAATTAATGCTGTCACCAAGGTTAAATGAATATGCAACATTTGATGAACAGTTCGTATCGGATGAATTTGAAATACGTCATCAATAGAATCCATGAGAATTGTAAATTGTGCTCAGGTCTTCTATGTGCTCGTGTGTCCATTGCAAGTCAATAGTTAGTAGAAATTGCCATAAAAAATCTCCATATTCGGAAGATAATGGATGTAAAATATATTTGATTCTGATTATTTTGATCTTAAAACAAAGACGTGAGACCACGCTTCAAACTTCAGGTCTGACATCCCCAACGAAACGAAAAAATATTTCTTGGGTGACTTTCTCCCAGCATATTTCTGGCAAGAACTCTGAGAAGCAAAAATCTGTCGTTCGGAGTCGATTTTAACCACTCATGTATAAAATTAACACACACTAAATAAGTGGTGTGAGCAGCTAGTTCATAATCCTACCTGAACGGTTGTAATGACCAATTATGTATGTATGTATAAAGTCAACGAAAGTTTCAAATGTATTTTCCCATACGGTGCCAATGTAGGAGAACCTAGACTGAGTGAGGCAGTGTTACTGCGAAACAAGTAGCTGCGAACGCCCTAACGAGACTAAGTGCCATAAGAGCATGGAAGTACAGAAGCTATGGTCATGCCAAAATCTTTGGTATAGTTGGTCTGAATATACCGATCGACTACACGATATCTGAATCTGTTTTCAAACCTGGTTTGGCAACACAGATACCGGCTAGATTCTTTTATGATAATGGCATACACATTGCAGGAAACGTCATTCAAATTTTCACTGATTGATCCAGATTAGGCAACAAAGTTGGATGTGGAATCTTTTCAGAACAATTGAACATTAAATCGTACCTTGCAGTACCAGATTACTGTCGTATTTTCAAGGCTGAAAAAAATGTGAATCCCATTCTACATCATACAAAATTTTTTAAAACATTTTTTAAGGATATTTGCATCAATTCTATCCCAAGCATTGGCAATTAAAAAGGCAACGTTTTTCAATGAAAAAGTTTTAAGAGCATCCATTCGCTTTTCTGAACTTGATAAAATAGCTACCAAAAAACTTTTACGATAGTTTAGTTTTAAAATTCGAATGGCATTTTGATCCATTGGCTGCATGAGTTTTGTACAGTTGGGTGAAAAAAATTCTTAAGAAACAAAACTAAAAATAGACAGTGAAGTTTTTGTGCAAAAGCAACTTTTTAATGGCTGCTATTTTTATATTTTGTTATGTTCTATATGTCTGAGGTGGGGTTTGAACCCTATTACCTATCTACTACTTTACAGCGACTTCAAATATGTATTTCAGAACAAGAATAGTTTACATTTCTCTTGACATGATATTTCGTATATTCTTTACCTTCCAGTGTAGATGAAGTGACGTTTACTTCTGTCCATTGATATATCACTTTTAGTTTCCATTCTAGTCTTTACAATAATTTTAATAGAAACATTGAAATAAATTATTAAACAATTCACAAGTCAAAGAAACAATTCAACGTTTGCGTGCAATAACTTAAATCTACAGGATTTTTTTCTCTAAAAATTCTTTTCAAGAAAATTAATAAAAATGTCACAGAAAAATAGCATTGACAACAATAAAAATACCAAAAAAAATTAAAAACAAAAAGAAAATAAAATAGATTTACAACAATTAAAATGATCGTAACTATCGAACGTTAACTATTGAATGTTCATTTCAAGGTATTTAGCACATTGCGACAATACAAAACGAATTGAAATACGAAAAGAAATACCTGTGAGGTCTACTTATCATTATTTAAAGCAACAATTCTCTATATTTGTGGAACTAAAATAGAAATCGAATACGCAAAGAATGAACACAAAATAAGACATTATGGTGACCACAGTTCAAACCAAAAATATATGAAAAGATTAACGTTCAAATAAAGAACTTTTTCTCTTAAGAAAAAAAAGAGAGAAATGGAAAAAGAAAATGTCACAACAATTGCATAAAAACAATAGCATTTCACATTAAAGATCACTCCCCTACAATGCGCAGTTTTTTGTGTGTATTTTGTATGAAATCTCTTTTCAAGGTGGTCCTCCTTTTTCCTTCTAACCTTAGTGGTCCTGTTTTGTTTATATTGTACGCCTGAGGTCTTAACGATTATTTCGTCTTTAGTTTTCTATTTTCTGGCATGACATCTCTATTATGGTTTTGCAAGTTTCTTCTTTTTTTTCTTGGTTTTTCAATTTTTAACGTGACATCGTTGTCATCAAGGTATCCAACCATTTTTTTAATTCTAAGAATACTGTGATGAATTCTTGTGAAGGATATTTTATATTCTCTTAAATTGCAATTTACTTGGCTATTGTTTATATTCCTTATAATTAATATACGGGCGTTATTCTCAAATTGCCAAACCGTTTAATTTTTCTTTTATTGATAACAAAAGCCTCTGCAGAAATTCATTTAATTTCTGTGTTGAATTCAAGTGATTTGTTAAGAAAAAAGGTTTATGATGGCGCCTAAAAAAAGTTTAAAAAAAATTCTCAAAATGTTTTTTATAAATCTACTGAACTAAAATGTATGTATGTATTCTGTTAATTTCATCACATTCAATTCAGAATTTCCATCAGAGTCTCAGAATTTCATCATAATCAAATATGCGTTTGAATAAAACCTCTTCAACTTTTTGCATTTCTCGACACCCTAATTGAAAGGTATGTAAATACTGCTCCTGTCAACAGACATCTGTTGACTTGATTTTTATAAAGACTACATACATATAATAAACTGTGACTTTTAATTTATGTTTGCCAGTGATTACCGTGTTATTTTGGAAAAAAAGTGCATTTCATGCAAAACTGACAAAAAATGCTTGCATTAGACTAAGGAATTGGTCTCTCTTCCCGATATTCTGTCTACTTAATCTCATCTTTCTCGACGTGTTTTATCTGCATTCGATCTCTGCATGGATTTGAATTATGCAGGTCTTCAAAAGAATCCATGTAAATTCTAAATTGGACTTATGTTGTGATTCATGTGTTCAATGCGTTCATGCGTTCATGTAATATAGATGGTTATTGGAAATTCCCTTCACATTCGTAAGAATTTGATTCTGATTATTCTGAAATATTATGAGACTTTGTGAAGGCACCGTAGTCTAGTATGTTGGCTTATTAGACCGTACGGTCGCGATTCAAACACCTGGTCAGACATCCCGAACAAAATTAAATATGAACAAAATATTTCTTCGACTACTTCCTCTCAGCAGATTTCTGGCAAAACTCTGAGAGTAAATAAAATTGCCATGAACTTTAAACTGTAGGTCCCGCCACTCTTGTATAAAATTAACACACACAACATGGGTGGTGTGCAAATCTCAGTCGTAATTCTGAAGGATTGTAATGGCTAATTATTTATGTATTTATGCATGTATTATGAGACTTTGTCTTACGATGGTTATAGGAAGAGCGGAATGATCCTCCACTCAATTAGAGTAGAGTAAAGTAAATTACTTAAACATGACCGAACAATCGGCCATGTTGAAGATGTCGGAAAACTTGACAATAACATGGATCATACTTGCAGGAAACCAACGATAATTTCAAATACATTTTTCGGAACAATGCAAATGTAGAAGAATCTAGAAAAAGTAAGGGAGTATCACGTTTTACCAGAATGGATACCTTATGAATGGGTGGTAGATATCGCGCCGTATCTTTGAAAATGGTTATGTAGTATTAGGAATTATCTCCATAGATATGGCTGTAAGGACAATGACCAAGTTGTAGCATCTCTTGATGAAATACTTGAGGTCTTTAGGAAAGAAATAGAAGGGTCAATGTGAAATCGATAATAAAGATAGCAAAAAGTTGTAACGGTGGGTAGACCCGCAAACTAATATTGCTAAGTACGGTCTTGAGCTAAATTTCCTCAAAACCAAAACCGTATGAATGAATGAAATGAAATTTCAGCTTCTCAGTATCTGGTGGCAAAAACTTGACGAGGATGAGCTAGTCTCCTACATTGGTAGTGTTGTTTTCCCTCAAAGATATTTTGAGAAATCTAAACAGTGAAAAAAGAACAATTCAAGATGAAATCTATGCTATTATGTGGAAGCGAAACTAGGTGCTCCGCTTATCGGGATTTATATTCACAAAAGCTATGTGTTAACCTGCTTTAAGTAGCCATAGTCACGTAGGTAATGTATTCGCTTATGAGTGCCTGTGGTTCCCATTTTAACTCAAAATATCTCGAAAAAGAACGAATGATAGAAGAAAATATTTCTTTTAGCGACTTCCTCTCAGCAGTCTTGTGGCAGAATCTCAGTTAATCAAATTGCGGTGAAAAGTTTCTCAGAAATCTGTAGTTCGGAGTCTACGTTAAACTGTAGATCTCGCCTCTCATGGTTAAAATTAGCACAAACAACATGTGCGGTTTGAGAAACTAGATTGTAATCCTGACTAAAAGGTTTCAATGGCAGATTAAGTAAGTAATGTACATTAAAATTAAGGATTCAATTGCTGAAGATCATAAGCAACCAAAGGCTTTGGGCCATAACAAGCTGTAGCCTAATAAATATTGAATACATCACATTAAAAAGTTTAAGATTGGTTACACGTTCCGTAGACCCATTTACTATATCACAGAATGCCACAGATTTGAATTCCCAAACAAACCTGGATGCCGAAGTTGTGTGGTATAGCAAATCATGAAACAAGCTCAAAACGTTAGTATTGATAAAAACCAAATGAGTAGATTCGTAGACGCTCTACGCTTCTTGAATGATAGAAACTAAAGTACTAAGTATGGTCATAAAGTCGTCGTAGTCTATCAGGCAGTGTGTTGGCTTATTAGAAGTGAGGCCACGATTAAAACCGCAGGTCAAACATCTCCAAGAAAATGAAATATAAAAAAATTTTTCTTCGACGAATTCCTCTCAGCAGATTTCTGGCAAAAACTCTGAGAGTAAAATGAAATTGCCGTGAAAAGTTTCTCAAAAATATGCGGTTCAGAATCGATATTGAACTGCAGGTCCCGCTACTCATGTATAAAATTAACATAACATAAATGGTGTGATAATCATATTCCTGACTGAAGGATTGTAATGACCTATTATGTTATGTGTGGTCATACAAATACTGTATTGCGTTACTATAGGAAAAAAAATCGTCCCTTATTTTTGATAATTTGTTACTCAAAATATCCTTGATTGTAGAGATTATCACTTAAAAACCAAAAGATACCCATGATTTATTTTTGATTTTTTTATAACCTGTGTTATCGTTACTTTTAAATTTATTAAAATTAACAACATGTTTACAAAACTGTCCCCCCTTTGAAGTTGACCTCGGACATTTTTATTTATGCCATCAAATTCTTTATCTTCAATATGTATTTATACGTACATACGTGACTATCTTAAACAGAATTTCCTTTTAATTTTACGTGAAAAATTTTAAAATCAAATATTTATCTGAGGTTTTATTTACATGTTTGGCGCTTGCCCCACATCTTTTCAGCTCTAAATTTAGTGATAAATGTGGAAAAAAAAATCAATTTAAATCACTGATAAGAGCACGTGTTTACTGTCAATTAGACGTCAGTTTAACACTTTTCGAAATTAATTTGTGGGTTTTTTGAATAAATTTTTTAAAAGGTAATAAAAAATAAAAAAAAAATACTTTTTAAACCTGAGATAAGAAAATTGAATTTAAATTGATGAGTTTGGACTATTGATGAAAGGTATGGTAACTAGAAAAATAAAAAAAAGTATTAAATTAATACTGATCGTGGTTGTAGTGATAATTGTTTTAAAGTATGATAAATTTGAAATTTTGTATGGAATATTATAGCAACAAAAACGCAGTATTTTAAACAAAAAAAAAAAAAAAACGTAAAAAATATTTTGCCTTCCAAAGGTCTTTTCAATAGAGTTTCAAAAACAAGGAAGTGATATTCGAAATCTCTTTTTTATTTCCTGATTCCAATGATTTCCAATAATTTCTTATAAAAATTCTTTCAAAATAATCCTATAAAATCTATGAAAAATAATGTTTTCTTCTCTTGGTTTACATGTCTCAAACATTTGTCCTTTGCAGCACTGCCAAAGGACACAAAATTTGTCAGGATATACAAATAATTGATTTAAACATTAAACCGAGTGTGTGAGTGTGTAATTATATTTTTCACGCGGGTTTGCAAAGTAATTTTCTTTTTCCGAAATACAAAGAGGACGTAATTTAATGCCATTAAATTTTTCATGGTTGTGAATGATTGTAAAAAATAGGTGCGTAAGGGCGTTTATGAAATTTAAGTACCAATTGCACCTTGCCAATGCTGATAACAACTCGAGAAAAAAAGAAAAAAAAATATTGAAAATATTTTCATTGTCACCCCCTAACTAACACTCGGCATAGAGCCGTAGAATATTTTTTTTTATTTGTTCATTGAGTCAAAGGCGTCATAAGTAAGTGTGAAATTGTTTAAAAATCCTTAAAATTATTTTTGTTTTACAAAGAAGGAACTGTTATAATCCGCTTAATTTTTAAGGTCAGTTTATGGTGGTCTTTTCAAAAGGCTCCCTATGTCCTATAAGTGTAATGGAGGTAATTTTAAAAGCAAGACATAATAATTTTTCATAATAATTAAGCAAACATTTCAATTATGTTTAATTATGGGCATTCACTTCCTAAGATGACATAAATCCATTTGGTCATACTCATGTGTGGTCACATGGTCATGTTGGTGTTCAAATCAGCCAATTCAGACCAAAAAAGTCGGGCCTATAGTTCTTATCGTTACTTGCTGCCTGGTTAACATCGTTCTCAAAGAAATATAAACCGATGACGCCGCCAGCTCAAAATCACCACTCCAAACAGTGACTTTTTTGTGATGTACATTACGCTCTTGGATCTCATATGTATTGGTATCGTCCCAAACTCTACAATTTTGCTTGTTCGCGTACCTATTTATCTAGAAATGAGCATCATCGCTGTATTTGATTTTCAATGAAAATTAAAATCAGTTGCCAACTGCTCCAGAGTTCATTCAGCAAACATACGTTGTTTACCTTCAGTTCTTTGGTCCGTTGCATACTGTATAGGAGCAGGTGTAAGACCCAACGTTAAGTTCTCTAAGTTGTGGTCATCCAAAGGTCGCGACTTTTTATTTAAACCAACATTCAGGGGATGATACCTATTCATGCAGTGCATTCTGTTGGAATACAGGAAAGATTGTTTATAGGAGAAATTTGAGAATTGTTACATACATACTAGGGATGCCAATCGGGAAATCCCGAATTAAAAAATCCCGGGATTTTCGGGATTTAAGAATCTTTCTTAAAACTTTTCCCGGGATTTTTCGGGATTATAAATTCATACATATATACTTTATAAAGTAAGAAAAAAATTTAGTCTACGGCATTGTTTTTTTATTTAATATTACATTAAATAACACCCAATTAGTTCTTCAAGTGTATCATGTAACATTAAGTGAATGTTCTATATCACTCAACATCGAATTGAATAAGAACTCAACTTCCATTGTTAAAAAGTTAAATGTTGCCCTCGAAGTCCAATATAATCTGTTAATACAGCTGATGGTTTAGACAATCAACTTTCTAAAGAAATATATTTGATTGAATCTCGAGGTGTTAGAGGTGCATAGTTATATCCTGCATATAGTTATCTTGAAACCATTTTGCCCACAAGTGTAGATTGCGAAAAATTTTTTTCAGAGAAAGATGTTTTTGTTCGCATCAAAATTAAGGCTCTTCGATGAAATATTAGTCTTTGATGTTTTTAAAAAATTACTTAAAACAATGAATATAATTACTATATACATATATTTTGGACACCAAATAGTGTTCTTAAAAGGGTAGGTATTTGTTTCTTCACTAATGTGTTTATACAAACATATATGTTTGTAGGCACAGATGAATTAATTTTATTTTTGTTAATTTACGCTTTTTATCACTTTCTGTTCTGTTTTTTTTATTTTATAACATGTGTTTTGTGATAAAGATCAAAAATTAATGACATTTTTAATAAAACAATTGTTTTTAGCTTTTTTTAGTAATAGAAAATCCCGAAATCCCGGGATATTTCGGGAAATCCCTGGATATTTCGGGATTTTTGGATCCCGAATTGTCCCGAAAAATGCCGGGATTTCGGGATCGGGATTTCAAAATCCCGAATCCCGGGATTTTTCAAAATCAGTCCCGTTTGGCATCCCTAATACATACATACATACGACCTATCTTCTCACACCACACCACAACTGTTGTGTGTGTTAATTTTTTACATGAGTGACTACGACTACGTCGACTACGAACGGCAGATTTTTGAGAAATTTTTCATGGTAATTTTATTGAGTCTTAGAATTTTTGCCAGAAATCTGCTGAGAGGCAGCCGCCGAAGAAATATTGTTTTATATTTCGTTTTGTTGGAGATGTTCGATGTGGGGTAACCTCACGTCTAATAAGCCGAAACACTACTTACTAGACTACGTCGACCAATTTTGTTTTTTAGTAATAATTCTCATTTTCTTTTTTCTATTGTAAGTAATCACCAAATGTAATGTTAGATAAACAATCAGACAAGTACAAGCATCCAGAGTGTCTCTCTGGGCATCGAACCTAAGGCCTTGGCACTTGAATTTTAACACACTACCATCTACGCCAGCTTGTGAAGGACGCAAAATTGACTGCCTCGGAAATCGGAAGCGTTGAAGTTTTTGGTAGAGCTTGCCGTGTTGATTTCTCGCTTACTGAATCAGTAGATTCGAATTTATTTACGACATTGCGAATAGTTATCTCGCAGGACAAGATTTTTAACGTCAATTGCAGTTTAATTGTATTAATTGTAATTAATTTATTGTTTCAAGTGTGCTATTAATATCGTAATTTATTTATCAAATACATGACTTCTAGCATAGTTTTCAGATTTTTAAAATTACAATGAACAAAAGTACCAAATAGTAAGAGACCCTAAGATAAAATGTTTTAAAATTTAAAATTTTGTGGCATTAAATTAATTCAAAACCTGTAATTAAAATAAATGTTTAATTTAACAATTTAAATAAAGGTCTTCACAACAGAATATTTTAAACGATCCGCGTCTTCTTTTTTTATTTTATTTTTTCTTTCTCTTTTTTCTATTCTAGCAGAACCTTACTGTTAAAATAGGTGGTCCTTGTAAACATCCTTTTCTAGAGCAGCATAAGAAAAACAGAATTTTATAACGACATAGTATAGGCTTTGATCTCAGCGAAATATTTTTAGTCAATTAAACAAAAAATTTCGAAATATTTACCACTCACTGTTTACTATACACTAATATTCATTAATGAAACGATATAAAGAAAAAACAAAATAAAAAACAAAAGATCAATAGTATCCTATAAATTATTCTAGCCGGCATCTCTACCTACTAAGAGGACTATTTTTATTTTCTTTCTTTCTTCTCAAATGCACTTGTGTCGATCTAAAATGTTTTGTTGCATTTACAACCTAGGCTGGTAGCGGCAGAAATGACATTCCATTTCTTAATAATTTGGCCAATTAAATGGCGTCTAACTGTGCCTTAGTTTACCGTGTTAAGACGGTCCTTTTATGTTAAAGTGTGTGTTTCGTTTATGTTTTAATATTTTAAATATTTTTTCTTAAAACCTCCTGTGAGTCGGTCTCAATTTACAATTTTAATATTGTAGATTGGCTGAATGAGAATGCAACGCCTTTTTAAATTTTAGCCACTTTAATGACTGATCGGAAGTTTGATCATTTCATAGGTGTTAACTTTTATCATATTTGTAGTTTTGTTGTGGCTTTGGAAATTATTCACGGAATATTTTTAAGTCATCGTTTATTATAATTTATTACTTGTATCCTACATTGTAGATGTTTTAATGAAAATAAAAAATCTCTACATATTTTATTAAAATTATAATTATAGAGATGACTTCCGCAGTATTTTTTTTAAGATTTTCAAAATATTTTTGTATTCATCTTTTTAAATTCCTGACTCAAGTACATATAAGGTGCTATAGTATATTTTAGGAAGTTATTATTTGCCGTAGATTTTACAAGTTGGTTAATTCGTAACAGAGTTCGCATCACAGCCGATCTGAAATATTTTTGATCTGAATATTACTTTTAATTCTGTCTGTGATCCGTATTGAAGTTGAAATACGATTTTAATTAAACCTGATTCACGACTTATGATTAACAACCATACATTCATTGTGTATCCAATTATGCAAAGGTTTCCTTGGGTATTAATGTCAGTTTCAATGAAATTTGAATTGCCTTCTGAAACAAATAACTTGCGAGCCAATATATCTTCTTGAGACGAGTTCATAAAACTGTTTTTGTCGTAAAATATAAAGAAAGGGAAGCTGTGTACTTATATGCAAACGAATCATTACATACATACATACATAATTGGTCATTACAAGCCTTTTAGTCAGGATTACGACTTAATTTCTCAGACCACTTATGTTGTGTATGTTCATTTTATACATGAGTGGTGGGACCTACAGTTTAATGTCGACTTCGAACGACTGATTTTTTGAGAAACTTTTTCATGTCCATTTTAATTTACTCTCAGAGTTTTTGCCAGAAATCTGCTGATAGGAAGTCGCCAAGGAAATATTTATCCATATTGTGTTTAGTTGGCGATGTCTGACCGGAGGTTTGAAACTAGACCTTACGTCTAGCCATAAGCCAACACACTACCTACTTGACTACAGCGACTACAAACGAATCATTAGGACGATAGTATTCAGGGTGAAATTTTTCAATTTAGACACGACAGCGCATAATTTCATAGGGAACAATATCATTGTTTTGATTGTTTGTCAGATTAAATTAAAACGGCATTGAGCAATGCTAGGCTCCAAAGCTGCAGATAATAAAAAGAAAAATCTGGTGGTATCGTGAATAATTTCCAATATTTTCGGTTCTCGTGGTGAAAAAAGTAGCTTCTTTCAAATATTGCGGACTCCGTAACACTCAACATAGTACAATATACAAAAATTCTCTAAAATTGAATGCGTATCTCCTACGCATATACGCCTCTGTTCGAAGACGAGTATACATGATGTCTTAGGAATAGCAGCTAAGGTGTAGAATGCATGTCTTCTTATACTTCGTATCAGCATTTTGATTATAAGACCCTGTGATGAACTGGATCTTGATCGGTCATGGCTGCACCCGAAAATGCCTGCATCGTTTTAAAATGGTTTTATTCGTTTAAACTGCGCTGATGAACTTCAATCAGTGGATCACGTAACGTTGAAGTACAACGGAAGCACCGTAGAGGTTTTTTCTTCAAATATCCCGTTGAAAATAAGTTAGCAAGACTGTGCCTTCTACTACCAAGTGGAATGCCGGCTAATGCTTCGTTAGAAGAACATGAACGAAAACTCGTCACACACTCAAGGGAAAATACAAAGCGTTGTAAGCGCACTGAGTAACAACGATATTGATTGGTTGTTGCAGGAAGACTTACTTAATACTGGACTATTTTAAAATTTGTTATCGAAATCGTCCTTTCGAATATCAAGTGACATGACGAACTAATCGAGAGCTCGATAAAATCGAGAGATAATACATGGTGCTGTAAAAGCAGGAGCAACAACGGCATTGGTAGCAGATCAAGAGAGAAAACTTAACTTAATTCTGAAGTGGTTATGGATCTGCTAGGGGCTGCTTTCATGTTTTTTCAAATGAATCAAAGAAGAAAAACTTTAAAAGAAACTACCAAATGAATATTAAATCTGTAATTGACTAGAACCTAATAAAAACAAAAAGAAATTGCCGTCCATGGTTTTCAAAACGAAAATATGAACAAAATATTTCTTCGGCGACTTCCTCTCCGCAGATTTCTTGCAAAAACTCTGAGAGCAAATAAAATTGCCATAAAAAGTTTATCGAAAAATCTGTCTTTTGGAGTCGACTCCACTCGTGTATAAAATTAATACACACAACATAATTGGTGTGGGAAACTAGGTCCGTAGTTCTGACTGGAGAGTTGTAATGAAATTTATGTATGCATGTATGTATGTCTAATAAAACAAAACAACTCATCATGATAGAAGTATAAAGATTACATGAAGGGCTATAAATATTTGAATTTTATTATGTTTTGCAAATCAGTAAACCTCCAACCAAAAAAAAACACCTTTTATTGGACGTTAGCAATTATCAGAAAATGTTAATATTTTCCTACAAATATTTATATGTATGTATGTATGTATTGTAACATATCATTCAGTAAATAAATTTAATTCAATACATAGTACAGGTATGTATGTATTTTATCGAAGGTAAAATAGCCATTATATTTTGCAAATAGAGATCCTTTTTACCAGCCATTATCATTTATTGATTCTTCAGAAAAAATTATTAATTGTTTGTGCACATTGAAACCCTCATGTTGTGTGCCGAGGCACGTGCTTATAGGCATTGGCCACCCAAGTAGGTATCTAGGACCTGAAACCCGCATAATGCAAAAACTAAACTAAACCGCATAAAGCAACAAAAATAATGCAAATAAGATTGTAATTGTGCACAATTAATTGAAATTTACCGTAGAAAAATAAATTCATTAACATTTAAGAATCAAATGATTACCTTTGGGCTTTACATTAAAAAATTGTACACAAAGAAAAATGGCAATAAAATTTCCTATATCCTGGTGCGTTAAACAATCGTAAAAGAAAAGGAAAATCAGCAGGTCATGTGCAATGTTTCACTTGTAAACGGTTTGCAAATGAGAAAACAAGACAATTCACAAGTTTCTGTGATTACAACGAACTTGCTAGACAGTGCCTGGCAAAAATGAAAATGTCAGCGTAATCTTATCGATGAAATAGCTAAGGCTGGTGTCCTGCCATGTAAACGAAAAGGATAGAGGCATAAATACCCGCTAAGTCTCTAGCAAGTAGAACAACAAAACAAACTACATATTACTTGTCGAAAGTCGTGTTTCTTTATCCTTATCTGTGTATGTAGGCAAGTAACAAGGATTTTTATTATTTCTACCTTTTTGTTAAACTACACTGGCCCTTTGCCTGAATTATCAACAGGACATTACAAGTCGTAGGCAAGGGCCTACGTTGTATGCCATAAAATATCAAGTACTTCCAAGACCATAAAATTGAGAATCTTCCTTCGATTACACTTGCTGTGCCATTTAATTATTTTGCATGTTCTCTTGAAGATTTCATAGATTTCATGCAAAAGATTGTGTGTGTAATTTTCATGTTTCTTACACTTTCGCGTTCGACCACTTAAGGTTATTTGTCATTTCTTTTCAAAGGATTTATGGATACTCGTTCCGGGAAATAGTTAATCTGTGTAGATTTAAATTGAGATTTAAAGTAATTGTCAGAGAGGCTTACAGGTATTGTAAATCGAAGGATTTATTATAGATTTCAAAAGGATTTTATTGTCAAAAGCAAGTGATTAGTGAAATTAAGAAATTTCAAACATTTTAACATACGTATGTACATATTAGTTAAGAGGTAAATGATTTCATATATAAATTCATAATTTTTGGTTAATTTTTTCAAAAGAAATTTGGAATTTTGCGAAAACATCCATAAGCAGTCCGATTTAGGTATGATCTACTATTTGTTTGTGTCATAGTACTTAGAAGTATTTTAGTGCAAGAACGGTTACGAAAAACAGAAAGAAATACTTGTAACAAGTAGCTAATCTTGCATGGTTAGTAAAATCAAAATGGAGTGATTTTTTATTGCATTCCATCCTTCTGAGAAATTCATTATCGGTGGGCGATTATACAGACCTTTGTGCAAACAAATCAACTTTATATATACGAAATGAAGCTGATATCTGCTATACATATATATATAATTTGTCATAACAACACTTCAGTCAATATTACGAGCTATCTGCTATATTAGGTTTAATAATGCCTACTGCACACCCCGTTCTTTCAGTTACAATTCAAGGGTTCAAAACTTTTAAGAGGCACATTGTGGCTTGTAAATTCTCTGAGATATTCATCGCAAATCTGCTAAGTCTGCTTAAGTCTGCAGGTGCCGAATATATTCCATATTCAGTCTCTGTAGTTGGCACGATAGCACTCAACTCGAATACTACAAGGAATACACCCTGGCAGCTTTCCTAAATACAGAGGTTGCTTTGCATAATGTTAAACCATACATATACATAATTTGATAATTACTACTCTTTAGCCATAATTACGACCTAGCTTCTCAAGCCACTTATGTTGTGTGTATTAATTTTATACACGAGTGGCGGAACCTGCAGTTTAAAGTCGATTTTGAACAACAGATTTTTGAGAAATTTTATTTTATTTACTTTTAGAGTTTTTGGCAGAAATCCGCTGAGAGAAAGTCATTTTCGGTTTGTTGGAAATGTCTGATCTGGGGTTCGAACCGTGGCCACACGTCTAATTAGCCAACACACTACCTACTAGACTATGCCAACTGCATGATGTTATATCGGAGCTATTTTTGGCGCCTATAAATCTATCCAAAGTTTCAGTGTGAGGGACATCACAATGAGTTGTAGTATCGCTTTTGCATTGGCACCTCAACCATAACATTCTACTAAAGGCCATGGAAAGAGTATGCTGCATGACTATCGCCTTTACAGATGACAGACTGCAGGCAAAGTTTCAAAATTACGTTCAGAAATTGTAGAGTCTGTACAGAGTCTGCACTATTGAAATAGTGCAACGAATGTGGACTAGAAGTAAGGCCATCCGAAACAAAGTAAGAATTATTCAGAAGGATATACAAGGTCCCTAAATGTCCCACCCATAGTATCAATCGAGTAGCAGTCACTTCATCCAATGGCGCCACATATCTTTGGTTCATATGGGACAGTAAAGTTTACTAAAACTTGAGTACATAGTACAGACGCAATAAGGCAACTACTGCTTATTGTTGCAAGAGAGCCTATTGCTCTGAATAGAAATGTATACCGGCTATACAACTCTGTCGTCAAACCAATTCTATTCTATGAGGCCGCGTTTGGTTGTTGGTTTTAGAGAAAAGGAATTATCAAGACGGTTTGAGCGGATTTTGAGCGTTGGCGATCATGATAACATGTGCCCTTAGGACTGTATCATTCAAGTCGATTTTTACTATCATTAACTGGCGGTTTCTAGACATGTTAGCGCACCAAGTGGCTGTGTAAGCGGTAATGAGACTGAACGCCATAAGAGCATGGCAGAACAGAAGATAAGGTCATGCCTGAATATGACAAACAATACCTTAATCTGCTTTCAATCATAGTTACACATCGCGGTTATGGGAAAGATCCTTTTACGATAATGGTTTGGATTCAGAAAGCCGATGCTCTTGCTAAAGCAGGCACCACAGAAAATTCAATTATATTGCTACACGAGGCGTTCATCAACAGAGAGGCCAAAAAATGGTCAACAAAAAAAGGTCTATTAATTGGCAAAGCTAAGATGGGGTAATGAACCCACACCATAGAGACAGAAGACTGGCCTGGCCCGATATAAATATATGTAGAATAGAATTTGCATTGAACCTATCAAGACACTGGCCTCTACATGTTAACGCCAGTTGACTGACAATGCTTCAAAACGACTACTACAGAAACTCGAAGGAAGAGGAAGAACAGGAGACTACAGAGCATTTTCTCTATCGGGATGGATGAGAGATGCCAATCAGAATATAGGTGCTGTCGGTGTTTCTACGGACCTTGTAGGACTCAATTAAGCTGTGTCCATTGAGGGCCAGTTTAATCTAACCTAACCTATGACAACAATATCATCAGCATATGCCGATAGCAGGTATTAACTGTTGAATTATCCATTGCTTTGCATGATGTACCGTGCTGGACTTATGTTGAATGGTGTGTTAAAAAGCTTACATGATAAACTATCTTGATTAGGGTCCCATTGCCGCGTTAGTAAAGACTGCAACGATTTTTCCCTGCTAATAACAGCATTCTTTTCAAACACTTCGAGACTCTCTAGTCTATTTTTGAATAGGAAAAAAACTTGTTCCGCAAAAAATTACATCCAGCAGATGTAATTCGCTGCAGATTCTGTTTGAAGGAAGTGTGCCTTAAATTACGTTACACGTTGCAATATTTTTCCTTAAACCTTTAAAAATTAAGGCTTGATAAAATGGCGTATAAGAAATGGAAAGGTTTTAAGATAGTGCGTAAATAAATAAAAAAGGCTGGCAAAAATACCCAAAGAAATAGTGTGAAAATTTTCCGCAATTAACGCCTACAAAACGACACCCACATTTCCCTTTCTTTTTAGAAAATTTTATAAATTCGGTATTTTTTCCTTTTTTGTGTGATAGTACCGAAAAGTAGGTGGTACCGTGGCAAACCAAAGAGGAGAGTAGGGCATACATCAGACTTCGAAAAAGTAGATCGAAATAAATGGATGTCTATTGAGCAATAAGAACAATAGCTTCAAGGCATACAAATTTTTATATTTTTATTAGAAGATTTGATTCAAAAAAGTTTCTTAATACTGTCAACACTAATCAAACAACAACTAAGCAAAGAATTTTATTCTTTAAAAAAAAACTAATTCTTAAAATGGATTCAAAATCTTTGTTTTAGTTTTGCAATAAACCACGGGACATTTCGTCTTCGTTTTGTTTTGTGTTTCGATTAGAAACATTAGAAAAAGGTCGCATGCAGAGCAAAGAGTCTTGAAACAATATTTAAGCAGTTAATCTTGTATTCAAAAAAAAATTCCATTCTTTTTTCTTGTTTTTGTTTTATGATATTTTCTTTTACTTGCCGCCCTAGCTGCTCTTTTTTTGTGCATTAGATTTTGCAAAGAAAAAAAATTTCATTTAGTTTATAAAGAAAAGAAAGCCTTTTAAAAGAAAAAAAGTCATAATCAATGAACAAAATAAGAAAATATGGAGCATTTCGTTGAAAGTAATTTCACGTCTTAATGAACCTGAATAGATCAGTGAACAGAAGCCGACATTTGGTGACATCCTTTTAATGTATTTGGTTTAATACTCTCTTATAATGCGGTTTTCAATTCTTGATTTTATGGCTTTTTCTATTGTATTGTACTTGTTCACATTTCCTTTGTTTACAGCAACTGTATATACTTTGGCTAATAAATGATTGCAAATACGTAAACAAATACTGCAACACAAATGATTATTTTACTATTATTGATGGCCAACAGTAAGGACACCGTTTCGACTTCCATTTCCTATAATTTTTTATTATTTTATAAGTCGATTAGTAAATTTGTAGGATATTCTTTGGAATATCCACTTGTCCTGATTTCTTAACATACCCTGCTCGATCCATATCAATACTGCTGACCTATTTCAAATCTTCATGGAAGCAGGAAAACTTATTCGTCAATTAAATTATAGTTATTCAATTCAAGTACACTTCAATATTAAGTTAGCAGAGTCCAGCAAACCATTGCCGAAAACCACAGGACACGTCTGTTGAGTAAATAAGTTGCTTTCAGAACAATCTTCAATAACACCGCATAGCGTGCTGTATGGACAGCATTAAGAATGAAAGTTGTACTACAGAATATAATTCTTATTATCAGAAGCACATATAAACATGAAGAATTCTCAGTTCTTCACACATACATACATAATTGTTCGTTACAACTCTTCAGTCAGGATTACGATCTTTATCACAACATCAGTCGACTACTTCACTGCAAATTGGAAGACAAACAAGTATGTCTCCTACCACCTCAACTGTTCTCCTGCGTACTAGACGATATCATGGAACTTGTCCGTTAAGAAAGAAGGTGATCTACGCGAAGTCTATTACGCATTTGGGGGTTTTAATATGCGTATGATACTTGTCTAACCTTTCACAACAATTTCAATATGGAAGCAAAAGTAGAACTCGAAAGTTCTATTCTTTATTCTTATTCGACTTGAGATAAATGTCAAGGAAACCAAAGTCGAAAGAATAAATAGCGGAGAACGTAACGCTACAAGGTGAAAGAAATTATTTGAAATGCGGTCGCCGTGGTCTAGTAGGTAGTGTGTTGGCTTATTAGACGTGAGGCCTCGCTTCAAACCCCAGGTCGGGCATCTCCAACTAAACGAAATATGACAGTATATTTCTTCGGCGACTTCCTCTCAGCAGATTTCTGGCAAAAACTGTGAGAGTAAATAAAATTGCCATGAAAAGTTTCTCAAACCAACAACGCCACTACCACTCTTGGATAAAAATTAAAGCACACAACATAAGAGGTGTGAGAAGCTAGGTCGTTATCCTGACTAAAGGGTTGCAATGACCAATTATGTATATAACGCTACAAGACCAACTAGTCCACTGGTGTCGATGGAGAAGCTCACAAACACCCTAAAGGACAACGCGTTAATCTGGGTTGATGTGGAATACAAAAACTAAAGATATTCTTCAATAAAAACATCATAAGAATAATATTGTAACCAGCAGCATTCATACATAACATCATAATTGCTCGTTACAACCTTTCAGTCAAGATTACGAGCTCGCTTGTCATACCACTTATGTTGTGTGTGTTATTTTTATACATGAGTAGCGGGATCTCCACTTTAAAGTCGACTACAAACGATACATTTTTTTACTCTCAGAGTTTTTGAAGTAGGGTAACGCAAAAAAGCAGAACTTATGATTTGAATTTCCAATCAATACCTCTTATGTCTTATGTCTACATAATTCCCTTTACCACTAGTATTAAAGTGTTTGTCAATAACGCCACATATATAGCGCCCCACTCATTAGACTACTACCACTACCCACTGCTACATATCGCAACATCGGTTCAATTACGTTTATCGTTTTGTTTTACTGTGTAAATTTGTCTTACAAGCTTTTTTAAATCGTAATTGGTATGTCCCAAATGATAAAAATTGTTTCAAATTTATTGCAACTTGGCTTAACTTAAATTTCTTTAGTTTATTTAATCAAGTATCGGGGACATGCTTCCTTCGACTCATGGTGGCCAATACAAATAATATTCCTTGGGCCCCCCAATAGAGGTATACATTTTTAAAATTTAAGAAAAATATTGCCTTTCAAATCCCAACTAATCCCAAACTAAAAATTGATTTGATTTGAACATTCAATATATGTAGGCACGCAAATCCTACAACATATTCATCTCACTATCATAATTGAAAATAAATTTTAAATTATATTCGACCCTTCGAATCAGTAACCTGGTTGCATTTAAAATGAAACAAACATTAAAACAAAATTTACCGGCACATTTCACTACCGCAAGTCTGCTGTAGCGTTACACTTGAATGATATTGTGGTTGTATCGCTTTGTCACTTCCATTTCTCTGGAAAATAAATTTTTTTTTCTTGCCTTTCTTTTCGTGGCTTGTCATTATTATTTTTTCCTTTTTGTCTCCATAATAGTTTATGCAACATTATGTTGCTTTTGTAATTATCGTTTGCGGCAATTTTGTGTAGTTTTGCTTTGAACCTCCTTAATTCTCACGCTTCCATTGAAATTTTCATTGATTTTTGCGGTAGCGGGCGGTTTTTTGGTTATGTTTCTTAAGATTTGTTTGTTTATTGTCATCTTCTTTTCAGTTATTTTTTCTATTTAATGCACTCTTACCGTAAAAATATTATCTGATTTTGAAAAACAAAAATTGAATTGATTTTTTGTGGTTTGATTTAGTTTTCTTACATTTTTTGGTTTTTGAGTTTTGAAACATAATTTTACCTCAATTTGTCCGTTTTTTCTTCATTTGGAAAATGGTATGATTGTGGGATAAGAGTGTGTTTCACTGCTTTTGTGGCAAGAAAAGTTATTGGAGCATGAATTTGTGATCAGCATTATCAGTTCGATTTTTAAATGATAAATTTCTTTGGAATAAATTCGAAATGGTATTGCTACGCTACAGGCAGTAATTATATCGGAAAGAATGAAAAAAATGAATTCAAATTTCTTAAATGATATTCTGATGCATTCAGATTTGAGTTATTTAAAAAAATAGTTTACTGAATCAATGTAGATTCTTCAAATACTTCTCCGTCATATAATTATAGCTTCTGGTTGCATTTCTCAACCATCACGCAAATATTGGAATTGTGGCCAATAAATAAAATTCTTGTGAGACCATTTGCTTGCTTGAGGAACGTCAATCTTAAGCAAGAATTCAATTGAATTTTCAATGGTGTCAGCTTTAATAAGTGCATCGTGTTTGTTGTTTTTTTCGATGTCCCCGTGTAACCGAGTGCTCTATACAAACCGTCAACATCGGATAAAAGGTGAAATTGTGAGGGAAATGGATTTAGTGGGCTGGATAGCCCTGATATCAAGAATTCCAAAACAGTTTTTGTTACTTTTGAGCATTACTCACGACTGAAAATATCGCTGACGAGACTAATCTTTATCGACTACCAAAAATGCAAGTGATTGACACAAAAAAGCAAGTTATCGACAAAACACTGTAAGTCATAGACTAAAACAATGCAAGTCTTCGAAAAGAGAAACATATCATCAACCAAATAAATGCTAGTCATCGACAAAAAAAATGCAAGTTATCGAACAAAGAAACAAATTTAAAAATTAACTAAAGAAATGCAAGTCAGCGACCAAAAAAATGCAAGTTATTGAACAAAGAAACAAATTTAAAAATTAACCAAAGAAATGCAAGTCATCGACGAAAAAATGCAAGTTATCGAACAAAGAAACAAATTTAAAAATTAACCAAAGAAATGCAAGTCATCGACAAACAAGTGCAAGTCATTGCACAAAAAAATCAAGTCATCGTAAAAGAATGCAAGTCATCGCCTACAGAAAATGCAAGTCATCGACAAAACAGAAAAACACAAGATACGGATAATTTTGCCCGATTTATATAGAAAACTTTTATTTGCTCCTTTGAAGAAAACAATTAGCTTTCATGCCTATATCTCCGGTTCCAAGTAACTCTCGACCGTAAGGAGACCTGTTTTGGAATCCTTGAGACTATGGCTATCAAGCCCTTCGGTCCGAAAATTACACCTTTCCCACTAGATCTATTTTTATCCGCTTTTGCCCGATTTATGTAAAGTTCTTTCCCGCGGGAGCTATCCCCAAAAATTGTAGTACCTCGGTTAATTTTGATAAATTGTAATGTAATGATGTAGTTCTATAACAGTTGTTGTTGAGTCTAAATGATCGCTATGCACCTATAAATCAGCAATCAAATACACTATCAGATCCATATATCAATGTCTCTAACAATATTAGTTTCAGTTAAATATTATCAACGTATATGCAATAATGCAAAGTTGTTTTCTACCGCCTTGTTCGCGAGTATGTTGGAAGCCTTTAGACATCAATTATTTACAGTGAAAGGAAATATCCACAAATTGCCAAAAAAAAAATTCTCAATCTTCATATCAGATTACACACGACAACTTTCTGAACTGATGAATCAAGTAGGAAAAATAACGCATAATAGGTAGTCGAGAGCTTGAGATTATTAGGATTATCTTCACCAGCAAAAATGTTAATGACTAAAACATTTTTCATAACATTCTTAAATTATAAAGCGAAAGTAGCCTTAAGTCCATGACCTAGTACATCGTCGTAAATCTTCAAAATCTCTTGCCAATGACTTGCTTGTGTATTCCTAATCCCAGTCTAAATCCAAAATGCAACTCTATTCTTGCCCTCTTCTTCTTCTTCTATGCAAGATTTGATTTAAATTTTGTGTGTCTGTTTGCCAAAAGTATTTGAAGTAATTAAAGAAACTCGAACTAAAATTTGTTACGCTTAGTAATATAGGAATTTAATTAAAATTTCTCGCTTAAGAGAGGACTTGTTTTGGGAAATTCCCTTCTCAAGGCAAATAAAGTCGAAAATGTTTACTGAACAGGTACTTTGGCTGGTAAACGCCTTTTACAAAAAGGTATACAAAAATTTAAATTTAAATAAAAGTATTTGAAGCCTTAAACCAACCTTCCTAGACAGTGAAGAACGAAGTAATTGCAAATGGAAAGAAACACCTCCTAAAGAGAACAGCGTAGCATACGATACTTTTTCTTTTGTAGGTAGCGGATCCCTTTTTCATGTCACTGGTTGTTGTAACTGCGCAAATAATTCTTTTATTTTCTTTAAGTTGCGTGTCATTGTTTTAACACCCCCTCCTGTAACCATACACACAGATATGCTTTCTTCGAGTACAACAAGCACTTGTAATGGGAATTTTCTGTAATCCCGTTGTTGTAACAAGTTGCTGTTCAACCAACGATTTTCTTTTTAATGGCTGCGTAATTTCCCAGAACATTAACAGAAATAAGTTCCTACGCTTTTCTTTTTTGGTTGATTTTTTTTTACCAATGCGCAGTTACGGGTTTTTATGATTCATGTGATGCGTTGTACGAAATACGTTAAAATTTTTGCGTAGGAAATCCATTCAAGAATGCATGTGTGGATCATGTGTTCTTTGTTAGTCATGGTATCTCGTGATATTTATAAGCTCAGCGCAAGTATTTTTTCCACTCTTTCCTTTGTTATGTATATGGCAACAATTTTATTTTCTTTTTATTTTTGTTTATAGTTGCTTGACGTTGTATTTTAAAGGGTCATTTACCTTTAAACACATTCCTTTTGGTTGCAATTCGCAATTTAAGGTTTATGGCTGCTGATGAAAAAAAAATCCATTGCTTAGGACCAATCGATATCTTAGAATTGATATCTATGAAGTGATTGAAATCTGAATATAAAAATTGAATATGGTTGCCATAAAATATGAAATATTGTGTACCTGAATTGTTTATTGTTGGTGTAGAAGAAAGGCAAATTTTATGTAGAATATTTGTAACTCGTGACCTTTACATCTCAGAACGCAAGTTTCGCCTTAAATTGAATTACGGATTAAGGCATGTGAAGGTTAAAGGAAGGGATACCCACAAGACAGAAATACTGTTGGTATTACTTCTTATGTGTATGCAGAGCACAAACAACCATAATATAGGAAGGACTTCAAACTGAAGAAAATATTCTGTCGCAGGTATCTAGACAAATACAAGCAGCGTAATCATGTCAATAGTCTACTCAATATAAAAGAGCAATATGCGCGCTCTACTACGCCTTCTGAAAAATCATAGGAAAGTGGGCGTAACGCGGAATATAATTCGAAACATCTGTGATATGTACGGGGATATACACTTTTCAGTTCCTCAAAATCAAGACAAAAGTCCACAATTTTACATCAAAGATAATTTGAACAAGGTCACTATCATGTTGGACGATATCATGGACTAAATCTAGAGAGAAGAGTAATTCCTACATCCAGGATTTGGCCAATATTTGTCTAAAATATTGAGTCTGTAGTGTTAGAGAAAAATTAATGTTAGCACGAAAAACATTATTTAAAAAAAAAATTGCCAAATACGTACATAGACAGTAAAGTCACCGTAGCCTAATAGGTAGTGTGTTGGCTTATTACACATGGCTTATTACTCATCCATCATTATCTACAAAAAGTTTCCATGATTTAGAGAATAAAGGCAATAAAATGGTCCTAAGGCTATTCCGGTAAAGCTACATGTTTCGAGAGTTCATAGCGTCCTAGGTGAAAGAAATTATTTGAATGGTGGTCGCCGCAGTTTAGTAGGTAGTGTTTTGTCTGATTACATTTGAGGCCTCGGTTCAAACCTCAGGTCAGACCTTTCCAACAAAACGAAATATGACAAAATATTCCTTCGACAAGTTCCATGAAAAAGTCTCTGAAAAATCTGCTTTCAACTGTAGGTTCCGCCACTCATGTATAAAATTAACACACACAACATAAGTGGTGTAAGAAGCTAGGTCATAGTCCTGACGATGACCAATAATGTTATTTTTATTTATTTATTTATTTATTTATAGTAAATTCAATACAACAAGAACAAGTCTTATTTTAAAGTATTGGTTAGGTAAATGTCATATAGGTTTTTTGAAATAATAATTATAATTATAATATAAAAGTGGAAATTTAAAGTTAATTTCAGTAAAATCATAAATTTAAGAAAAAGAAAAGTTAAACTATATTTATAACATGTTGTTTTTAAAAAAGATAACATTTAGACAAATATAACATAAAAGAACAAAAAAAGAAAAACATAACTATGAAAAGTGCTTAAATATGGCAGTTTTAAAATGGCTTGCATTTGATATTATTTGTAATTGTGGGGGTAGTTGGCTCCAAAGGCGAACAGAGTTTATGAAAAAGTGTTGCTCAGAGGTAGCTTTAGAATATTTCATACAATTTATCTTCTTTCCTCTATTAGACCTTGAAAATTTTATTTTCCGATATAAGTAGGGTGGTTCCTGATTATAGACAATTCTATGCAAAAGCAGTAGTACTCGGCACTTCAATAAATTATCAAACGTGATATTATAAATTTGTTTGGCATAATGTGATACCAAATACATATCGTGCAATGTTGTTAAAAGTGACATTAAGCCTGCGCTTACTAACAGCATCACAGCTAGCAAACAGCTCGCAACCATAAATTAGAGTTGGCAACAAGTAAGTTTTAGCCAAAAGCATTCGGATATCGATTGGTGTGAAATATTGCGTCATCCAAAGATTGCGAAGCATAGCAAACGTTTTTCCGCAGTTAGCTTTAATGTGATCCGACCAATTGAGTTGTTTGTTGAGAATTACTCCTAGATTTTTAACAGATTCAACAATGTTTATATCTATATTATTAATATGTATTGGAGGAAGATACGTCATAAAAGTTTTCGGTTGTCCAATAAGTAAAACAGCTGATTTCTTGGGGTTCAGGCTTAGTCCATTCGCAGATGCCCATAAGTAAATTTTATATAAGTCCCGGTTTATTAAACGTATACAATTGGGCGCATCATCCACTTCACAACTAATGTATAGCTGCACATCGTCAGCGTACATATGTATTTGACAATGTTCTACATTCAATGGAAGATCATTAGCATATATGGAATATAAAAGGGGACCAAGTATGGAGCCCTGTGGTACACCCCTTGGCATTGAACAACTTCTGGATACGTTTGAATCATGATAAACACTTTGGCTTCTATTACTTACGTAGGATGATAATAATTTTAACGCAGTTGGGGAAAATGGAATGATGTACTGTGTCAAATGCTTTTGAATGGTCAAGCAGTATGAGAAATGACATAGTATGACGTTTATCAACTTGCAATCTGATTTCCTGTCACATCAACTAAAGCACTAATACAGCTGTGCTTGGGTCTAAAACCAGATTGCTTTTCATTAAGCAATGAGTTAGTATGTAAGTGACGGCTTATCTGCGTATGTATTAATTTTTCAAAAACCTTTGATAAATACGGCAAGATGGCAATTGGCCGAAAACTCTTATCCGGTTTCAAAATCGGAACAATTTTGGCATGTTTCCACATAGATGGGAAAGTAGATGTGGTAACTATCGTGTTAAACAAATGGGTAAAATAAGTGAGTGTACAAGGTAATGTCATTTTAACAAACTTCGGATGCATTCCATCATAACCAACAGCATTAGATTTTACATTAAGAAAGGACTCCAGTACCTCCTCTTGAGTAAAGTTTATAAAATTGAATTCATATAATTGTCGTTGACTTAGGATTACGTTGTCATAAAAGTTAATATTTATAGGTGGCATGGGAATATTTGAAAATTGATAATTTACTTTGTTGACATCTATTATCTCCGCGCTGGCATTGTCACGATTTACTAAACCCATCCTATGAATTTCTCTCCATTTTCTTTTTGAGTCAATACAGTCTCGAAACTTATTTCCATAAAACATAGACTTGGAATTTCTTATCTTAGCATTTACAGCAGTTCTCGCAGATTTAAAAATTTCATAAAGCTCTGGAGTTTTAAACCGTTTCCATCTAGAGTATGCATGATTCCTGATATCAATTAGAGTTTTAACTTCGGAAGTAAACCAAGGTTTACTATTCCGTAGGGATTTCGATTTTATAGGAATATATTTATCATAAAGATATCTTAGGTTGTTATCAAATAAATGCAACTGCTCATCAACAGCAGAGGTTAGGAACACATGATTCCAATCTAGAGATAATAACTCGGTACCAAGAGACTGATAGTCTATATTTTCGAAATCTCTGTATTGAAAAATTCCTGTTTGAGCGCTCCTTCTAAGGTTAAAATCGTAAGATATAAACAGTAAATCATGTCGTGAAAACATTGGTGCAGATAGTTGGTCAAAAAGCAGCAAGCGGAATATATTATTGGTGAAGCAAAGGTCAAGTAAGGTGCTGGATGTGGACGTAAAATGGGTGGGATTTTCATTGTTAACCAGGTTTAGACCAATGGAGTTCATGTCCTCCACTAAACTAGTATCCTCCAAAATATTGGCATTAAAGTCACCGGTTAAAATTACATGGCTATATCCAAGAGTGTAAGCACTCAGCATTTCTAACATTTGATTCATATTGATGTTTCTATTAGGTCTATAAATTGTACCCACTAAGAGTTTATCGCTGTTGTTGTCACTGTCACCAACATCATTTCTGATAATCTCCCTGCACGTAATGCTAGCTTTCACGTACACAGCAACACCACCACCATTAGTTGTCCTATCTGAACGAAAGAGTCGATATCCATTTAAATTATACATACTGCTACTAACATCCGTAAAGAACCAAGTTTCCGAAATGCATATAATGTCAATTTTCGAATCTTCAAAAAGTAAACGAAACTCGTCCATTTTATTGTTCAAGCTTTGAGCATTAATATGGCATATCTTAAGTCCAAGATCATTTTTACAGAGAATGCCAATCATAGTTCTCAGATTTTCCCTAGAGCCAACACTCATATCATTAAAATCCAATATCATTGTAATTACAAATTTTCCTAACCATAATAATGCAAGCAAAAATTAAGTCCTCAAAAAGCACAATACATAGTATAATTACAAAATAAAAACAAATAAAAACAAATATTTTGATAAAAAATGAATTAAAGATATAGATATTATGTGGATTAAATTAGTGTAAAATATTAGGAGAGTTAGTGTGAGATCGAAAAAACTGGTCCAGAGCATCTAATTCCTCAATCTGCATCGGTTCATCGCTTCCCAATGTTTTTATGTATACGAATCCTCGGTGCGTAAATGCTGAAGAAATAATCTTATCCTTTTTTAAACGATGGGCTCGGAGAAATATTCGGTGGTTATCAGGCGTAAGATTCTCGTTCAAGTAAAATGGTGTTTGACTATTAAACCCAATCAGATTTAAGCGGAAAGGATCTTTGTTTTTTCTTACATAACTTTTAATCGACGTTAGAACATAGTTTCTATCATATGGTCTTGCGAATTTTATTATAATTGGGGCATCTTGCGCCTTATTAACGTGCCTATCTTTATTTATATATCTGTTGTTCTTTTTCATTTTTATTCTAAAAATGTCCTTAACAGTTGGGGGGTCAATTCGAATCACCCCACAAATTTTGCTGTATATTGCAAAAAGATCCTCATTATCATACTGAGGAATACCGTTGACACGCAATTCATCAGATTTCATATTTTTTCAGAGCCTCAACCTCCTTTTCTAGTTTATTATTTTTTTCTGACTGTGCTATTAATTTTTCCGACGCTGTCTTTTTTATTTCTTGCATATCTATTTCAAGAGCAGATACTCTCTCAGATAAATTACTTAACTTACTCATCGTAACGTTATGTAAATAAAGGCATCAACATATCTCTCAAATGAACAAAAAAATTCGATTATATCTCACATACATATACTTTGTTTAATTTTAAGTTAAGAATAGGAAATGCTTAATGAGAAACCCAATATCAAAATCTGTTGTTCTCAGTTAATTTTAACAGTAGTCATGAATACAATTAACAAACACAACATAATTGGTTTGAAAGTCTAGGTTATAATACTGACTAAAAGAATTGTAATGACCAAGCTAGGTCGTAAACCTAACTGAACGGTTGTATGTATTTATGAATGTATGTGTGAAGTATACTGCCTTGTACGAAATGAAACTAGACTAGTATCGAATTAAGCAATAACTACAGGTATATCGCAATACATTATTAAGTGCTTCAGAGTAATATAATTTTACTATGACCCCAAGCTGAAGTAAAATCCTCAGACTTAGAACACAATAATACTATGTTGTACGAAAGCGAAGCGATGACTAATTTCGAATTAAAGCTGTAGGTACTCAACAGCAACTACCTCACAGTCATATACAGACGTAACGCCTTCCTTCTGGATCTAAGGACAAATCAAAATCATAAAATGGGCGTAGATCGCCCATACTATGAAATGAAAACCCAATAGTATAACGACAATGGTGGTAGGCAGATACCATAATCTTCGCAGAGGATTTATAAAAATAAAAATACAAATTGTTGGCGCTGTGAGCAATTTTCTTCCACATTTGACATGTTCAGAGTTGTGTACCCTGAGTCTAAATTGAGTATAAGAGTGTTACACTTTTCACTGAACGCTAAGAAATATTTGCTTTAAAATAAATAAACTCAATCCAAATTGGAACCCAATCATTGCAATGGACACGTTCAAGAGTCGTGAATGAAAAGTCACCCAAGCTCACTTAGAAGAAACTCTTCATTTCTTGCATCAGCTTTTACTGTTTCAACCAGAAATCTTTTCTAGAAGTTGGTACCGTTTAAAGACAGGTTTGCTGCCAGAAGTATTAGGCATCATCTTTCAACAGGGTCTTCCGAAATTTTTAAGTTGCTAACGGCCATGTTGTTTAAGCAAAGTTTCTCAAATTTGGTTTGAATTATGAGCTGGCAGTGTCATCTTCGAGGAAGATGTTGGCCAGACTACCACTAATAGGGAACACACAATGGTTTCATGGGGACTACATTACGTGCCACACACCTTATCCCAAATTGCATATTCCTCATGACTGATTTGAATACTTCCTCATCCGGTATGGTGAAGATGCCAATCGCACCGAATTCGTGCGATTGACTTCACTCGACTTTTTCTTGTGGAAGTTCCTTGAGCAGCAAGTGTATGCGAATAAGCTACAAATCACAGCAGTCTTCATAGGCGGGATAACCAATGTTATCTGCCCAAATTCAGCCTGATATATGCACCAGAGCCATTTTGACATTTAGGGTGCGGGCCACCTAGAAAAGTCTTGACGGTCATTTGACCCATATTTCGTAACATGACAGCATGGAAGAAATAAAAAAACGATGTTACGTTTTTACCCTTTTAAAAACGTTTTAAATATGAGTTCATAGATTGCAAACAATCTTTTATTTTGTTTGTTATTCTTCTTTACACTCTTTTAGCGTAAACACCAACAATTGTTCGGGAGATCTTTATAACGGAAATCTTCAAACCACGATTATTCTCACACGCAACGCGTCTTCACACAAGACTGACTCAATTTTTACTGACCCGTTGGCTGCTTTGTCTTGCCTTTTATATCGCAGGGTAAACAGTCTGATGAATACTCTTGAAGGAGAATGACTTTGCCTTCGCGGAATCTCTATATATTCGCCTTCGCGAAATCGTTATTGTTTTTTGTTTTTTTTTTACGTTTGTCCTTACAGTGTTGTTGTTGCCTGTTTGTTTACTTGTTTATCCCTTTTTCTATGCTGATGTTGTTGCTATATTTTTGTTTATTTGTTGATCATGTAAACAAATCAATTGTTTTTGGTTTTGTAGATTTTGTTCATCATTTTAATATTAAACGATAAACACCATTTCTCTTTTCGTAACACTGCTGCCCACTTAAGCCTGTTCGTCCCGAATAAGTTCATCATCTCTTCTCCCATGTTTCGCCACTCGCTCTATGTATACGACCTTCATTTTTGCTCGGGGGCTGTTAGCTTTCTGTGTCCTGTGCACGACATCGTTTAAACTTTTAATTATTTTATATGGTCCATCCCAACGGGTTTGTAGTTTCAGGGAAAATCCCTTTTTTCGCTTTCGGTTGTAGAGTAGTACCAGTTGCCCCTAAGTAGGAAAAGTTTTATTAGTTTCCTCCACATAACAGACAACATCTTTTACAGAATCCCGAATTTTGGTTGCAATCTTAAAGTAAAGAATAATTGAATAATTCTAGCAGCGCTGTTCTATGGTACAGTGGAACTAAATTAATTTTAGATTTTTCCACATCCTTATAGGTATCCCCTCTTTTTCATCATACTAAGCACCTGGCTGTATCTCTTTTCAAAATTATGACAGAAACTACGAATATTAAAAAAATAATCATTATCATCTCCGCTTCAAAGTATTGTCGTTAAACTATTTATTCTTTTACTCAGACAATGACGCAATGCCTGACTTTTCGATGACATCTCCTGACATTAATTCAAACCACAAGAATTACTTTCAATCAATTATTAAAAACTATGAAGAAATAAAAGAAAAAGTACAATAACGCGTGGCAATTAAATGTGTACAACACATTCAATACAACCAAAAACGACAAGAAAAAAATATAAAATTTTTGTATTCAACAATACCTCAGGATTCTAGGAATCGTAGACAACAAAAGACATTTGATGAATGAATGCAAGAAGAAGAAAACAAAAAAAAAGAAATTTTAATAAAATTTGATGTTTAACCTTTAGAATGAAAACGAAATCATACAAGAAGAATGATTCATTCATTCAGTGGATTCAGTTTGATTTCCTTTTATGAAACAGCAAATAATGGAACAATATTTCGCTTCTATGGATCTCTATCGTTTCATAAAAGTTTAAAATTCCTTTGTAACCATGAAAATGGGATTTTATTCTTTTAGAATTGTAGGAGCAAAAAAAGAGATCCTTTTTCTCTATTATCTAAGAATTTTGTGGATTTTTAGGGGAGCATTTTTATTACAGGCAGTTTTTTATTGTTTTTTAAATCAGTGATGATTGTATAAAATTTTATTGAAGTTTTTATTTTTTTTCCTTTAAATTTAGTTGTGTGTGCGCATAGTTTAGATTAGTCTAGAGAAAGTTAAACAAGGAATTATATATAAATATATATATAAATATATTTTATTTACGGTTTAAGCATTGTAATGACGGCTGAAATTCAAGGTTAAGAAATAACCGACTATTGGGTACCATACAACACAATGACTTCAGTCCGTCAATCATATATAAATTTCCGAAATTTTTCGAGTCCTCCACGCTGCGTTAAAAATTCTACGATAGTTATCAACATTTGCCTACTCATGCTTAAGATTAGTTTCGTACCTGCGGAACTGAGTTTCGGTAATAAGGCCCTTATCTTCATGCACGTCTGGTAAATGAAATGAAACCTCCCTCGATAACTCTAAAAAAGAAATCTATCCTCGGGTTTCACAGCACTTTCTCCTATCATTATTTCGATATCTAATTCTGATATTACCAGCTCATCTTCAAGCGATTTCGTTACCATTGGCCTGGCAATGGTTACCAGCATAGTCTAATTCGATAATCCGACATAAGCACGTTGTGTAAACTCCTACATTAACAGACCAGATGTGACCTAAAAGTATGTCACTTCAAATACTTCAACGCTGCCTAACTATTCTCTCAAAGGCTTAAGTCTTGTCTGACTGCCTACATAAATTGTTAATCTTGAACCCCCGCGGTATCTGTTTCCTGACTACTTCTGTGCCCCTTCTAATGTTCGTCTGAGGAGCTCTATGATTTTCTGGAAGACTATACCACTCGCAGGCATTAGTTCTACAGATTAAGACACCTGCATCTGTCCCGGCGTCCATTTTCGATTCCATCCATAGAAGAGTTTACCCAAAACCTGTCCAGAGTTTCCTAGAACTTATGTTTACATTCGCTGTATCACTGAAAGAAACTTTTATCGTTAGGTAATCCATCAGTCGCCGTAGTCTAGTATGTAATGAGTTGCTTATTACACATGAGGCCACGAGTCAAACCCCTAGTCCGACATCTCAAACAAAACGAAAAATGAAAAAATTTCCTCGGCAACTAACTCTCAGCAGATTTCTGGCAAAAACTTTGAGAGTAAAAATTGCCATGAAAATTGCAAAAAAAAATCTGTCGTTCGGAATCGACTTTAAACTGTAGGTCCCACCGCAAAGTCAAAGCCAATTTTTTGAAGAAGGTTGTCTTCTCTAGCGGATAAGAAAATTATTGCAATCCATGAGAAATAAATGTATTCACCTTACTTACTTTTTTTTTAAATGAGTCCGAAATTGCTGTGACTGTGAAGTGACTTATTAGATGTGAGCCCATGGTTCAAAACCCAGCTTAGACATTTCAAATTTGAAAAAAGAAGTCACCACCAGTATTCTTGCAAAAACTCTAAGAATAAACTCTAAAAGTTTCTAAAAAACCTGTCATTCAAAGTCGGTATTAAACTGTAGGTTCCGGCAGCCATGGGTAAAATTAACATATACAACATACGTGGTGTGAGAAACTAGATTGCTATCCTGACTGAAGGATTGTACTGGCCATTTATGTATGTAAGTATGTATGTATGTAATCCATCACTACTGTAATCGAAATGGCTAGTCTCCTGAACCAGTTTAGTTCTTGCAGTTCTACAGTTACGAGTAACTTTCCCTCACGAACTCACTCGACTTACCTCATAAAGTCTAAACTGGCTTCTGGCTGCCACCGTCTTCACATATTTTTCAATCGCCTGTAAGTCAAGGAAAAAATCACAATCCGTCTGGGGTCTAGTACGGCACATGTGATGCCAACAACAGCATTTCTTATTTGGTCAATTCACACAAGCCGTTGTAACGTTGCATTCATTGTATTGTTGGGCGGCTATACTACAGTGTAGGTATGCTTGTTGTTGATAATTTTCATGTAAAAATCCGATACACTTATACACATTTTTTTCATATGTTTTTAAAAGTTGTATTGGTTTCGTGCTATCAAATTATTTGAATGCCAAAAATTATGAAGAATAATACGACATACACAATACAGCATAGTATTGCGCGTTCACAAACAACCAAGTGTATTCAATACAACATATGTACACGATACAAAGTCGTGTGAAATGGCCAATTATTTTAGACAAAACGGCTCCTTCAATGCGTTCCGTCAAACAGTGCATCCATATCTGAAAATTTATGTAACGACTGGGATGTAAGTCCTACTCTTTCTAAGAAAATTCATGTAACGACTGGAATGTAAATCCTACTGTTTCTAAGGCTCCATGGAGTCGAATGTAATTCCCAAGTAAGAAAAATCTTAAAAAAAAATAAGTGGTAGATGTTACTCATTTTACTTCATTTTACAACAAAGTCCTTTAGGAAACTGTACTGTACCTTTCATCCTTTGCAGAACTGTACTAGTTTTCATAAAAACAACTTTATTTTCTTCAAAACATTCCAGTGGTAGCAATTAATTTATGCAACATCTTCAATTATTTCTGTGTAACCACCACCCATTTCCTTAAAAACTCGTGCCAAAAATTCCTTCACTTAATTCCATATATCCACACATACAATTGCTATAATTTACACGAAGCATAAATGACAAGAAATTTGCATAAATTTGAAAGGAGTACAGGAATGAGTCCTTAAAAATTGTTATACCCTTTGGCTTAAGTGACAGATCAATTTACAATAATAAAATGAAATAAAAAATTTTTTATAATGACACAGAAAGAATTGAAAGGAAACCAAAAGGACATTCATTAGCATAAATGAAGCCAGTATTTTCATAGAATTGCTGTAAAACATCGAAAGTAACGCAGAAAAGGGAAAGAGTGTAGCAGAAAGAAGAAGAGGTGTAGCCTTAAGGACATTGCTGTATGAGTTGTAAAGAGAAAATAATCACTGCCAAAACCAAACAACAAGTCCAAGGAATAAATGCAAATGGGTGTTGATTACAATTCTTTGCAATAAGAATTCATTACGTCCTCGTGTGTTTGTGTTTGCGTACCGTTTAACACATTTTTATTTTTTTCTTTTGTTGCCAAAACTGGTTAGTAGGGAGTGTGCGTGTATCTGTGTATGTAGTGGTACTTTCTATGGTCCTTGCCTTGCCTTATAAGGCACGCTTTTGTTTGAATTTACTTTATATCTGTGTGTCTGTTTTAATATTGGGTGAGAGAGTAAGATCTTGAATGATTGAATACCTTTCCTTGATTCATATTCATGTTGTTATTAGCAACCCATTAAATATAAAAAAATTCATTTTAAAATACATTTTTGGATAGGGTAGGGTTGGTTTGGCTGGGTTGTTTAGCTGGTTTTCGTAAAAAGTTTGTAGGGTTGCTGGTTTCCTCACCACCGGAAGTTTATTACTCAGCAAATTATCATTTCATTTCTTTTATTACCTTTTTCTTTATTTTTTTTTTTGTATTGTTTATTGCCTTATTACTCACAGCCTATGGCCCCTTTTGGACAGCTATGTTGTCTTGTGCTTTGTATCCTTTTTCAATGTTTTCACTGCCATTGATTACTCACTAGTAGCCACGTGGTCCTGTTTTTTTTTCGCCCTGATCTATGAGGCGTAACTGGTGATTTCCGTTGTTTGTTGCTCAGTAACAATTTTTCTTTATTTTCTTTTTGTTTATCTAATTTAAAATTTTTGATTAAAAATTTCTGTACCCTGAAATTTATGCGATTTCCGTTGCACGCTTATTAAGCGTGCCTGTTTTGAAAATTACGGTGTAAAGTAAAGAAAATAGAGATCTTGCTCATGATCAAATGGTACAGTTGCTGCCAATTTTAGAAGCTTAACTAAACAGTTTTAAACTTCGGAAACAGGTAACCTTCATGGATATTTTTTAAACAACTGCTTCCAATTGTTAAGTCTGCGTTGGTATCCTTAATTCGTCATCCAACTAGAATTCGTCATGCATTATACTACGATTTTTTTTAACTCCCACCAAAGTAACAACGTACGAGGTTGATATAGTAAAATTCTTGATCGTCAATGTACTAGTCTATCTCTTGCAAACAATGCTGCAGTAAACGAGCAGGTTGCCGAAATCTCGAAAACATCAAGTCTGTCATCGTTCACAACAACTTCAAATTCATGAACCACTACTTGACAAATTTTGACAATCAACTTTAATCGTACAAAAGGCAGTCTACCAACAGTTCATATAATGCTCTGGTAATTCCTTCAGTGGGTGAATAAATGCCAATTGTTCGAAAACGATTAACTTCTCTAGCGGAGAAGAATCTTAATGCAGATGAGATCGAGATCTAGTGGCTGTCCACGATTCAAACCCTAGCTCAGCCATTTTAAACAAAACGAAATATGAAAAAATATTTCTTCGTTGACTTCCTATCAAGAGTCTTCTGGCAAAAACACTGAGAATAAATGAAAGTGTCATGAAAAAATTCAGAAAAATCTGTCGTTTAGAGTCGACTTTAAATTGTAGGCCCTGACAGTCATGGATAAAATTAACACATTACATGGGTGATGTGAAAAGTTAGGTTGTTATCTTTACTAAACGATTGTAGTGCTGCTATGGAAACGAAATTCGCTCCTGGAACATGATAGCATAGTTTTTGTGGTCTCAAATGGACAGCATGGATCTGGAAGAGATGTGGACTCAGAAAAATGGTGCCAACTACCACACCGCACATACAGCAATCGATTTATGGCAGCAACAAGGACCAGAGTGAATTATCTCAGGAATTTCTGATGTCAACTGGTCACCAAAGTCATGCGTTTTAAAGTCGCAGAAATTTTTTCTTTCCGATTTTGTAGGATTAACGCGAATAAACCAGAAACAATTCTTGAGCTTGGGTTTCATATCCAAGTCGACATTGGTTGGATACAGCCACGTCACTGTGAAAAAATCATGGAACATTTTATGAAGAGTAGCGGCCTGTTAACAGATCCGTGTTGGCCATTTACTTACTTACTTAATTGGTTATTACAATCCTTTAGTCAGGATTATAACCTGGTTTCTCACACCACTCATGTTGTGTATGTTAATTTTATCCATAAGTGTCGACTTTAAACGACAGATTTGAACAACTTTTCATGGCTATTTCTTTTACTTTCAGAGTTTTTGCCAGAAGACTGCTAGCAAGATGTCGCTCAAAGAATTATGTTTTTCATACTTCGTTTTGTTGCAGAGCTGAGGCAATTATCTTAAAAGAAATGTCTTTGTTTTGAAATAAAGAAAGGTTTTCGTACTAATACACTCTTAGGAAGAGCAGAGGCGTTGGGGGAACGGATTGGGTTGTTTTGTCTCTAGATGTCTATGGCCTGCTGTGGACAATAGGAGAACAGGTTGCCTGCTGGGCTTGGATAAGGCCAGCTTAAGGTTGGTTTCGGTTTTATCACGGGGCACTGCGAGATTAGGTCGCTGACGGGGATCTGGAACACATTCCAGCCGGACTATTGTAGGGCATGTTGCGATGGGGAGGAGTTGGAGACTATCGAATACCTCCTCTGTAACTGCCCAGCCCTTGGTAGATTGAGGTTGAGGACCCATGGCAGGGCCTGCTTTGAGAGTTTGAATTCTGTGTCGAGAGCCGACATCAAGACTCTCCATAGATTCATTAGTGGCTTAGGCTGGTTGAGAGGAGCTAGGGCTTCATCAGTGTAGTCGCGCCCTCCCCTTTTTGTTGTGTCTTATCTGTGTAATTCCTCCACTTCCCATTCTCCCCTTTCCTACATCCTCTCCTTTTTGTCTCTCTATTATCATTTCCTCTGTACGGACGTTGTACAATGAGTCAATTCGACCTCGGGGTACTGTACTTGTCTTTATTGACAAGTAAACGTCCTCTAACCTAACCTAACCTAAGCCACTCTTTATGTTTCTCAGAGTTTTCCTATTACCTCATAACACTGAATTGATGTAAACATAAGTAAGTCTTTATATTCGAACTTTATGATTACAATTCAATTAGACCGAGTGTCTTTAATTACTTCTTTGACATTTTTAATATAGGCAATGCTTTTACGACACACTTTTCAAAGTCAATTGTTTTTAAAACCCTTTAAGTGAGTTTACTTCGAATTATAGGTACTGAATCTTTGAAAGTGTTCTGTACAAATAAAAATTTTAGCACATTTTCAAGTACTTTTCATTTATACAACTAAAAAAGTGATAAAATTTTCACATTTTCCTCAAAGAATTGTCATAATTTTCCTGAAGACACTTGAAACGAATGAAAAATTCATTCAATTCATGTCTGAAGTAATAAATCATTGCTCGACATTAAAAGGGCGTCTGAGGAACAGGAATGTTTCGAAATGGGCTGAAATTTATGTGACGCCATTATGGGAGAAAAAAAGTAACTTTAAATAAACAATTAAAATTAAAGAAGAAGTATTTATTTATTTAGTTTTTCTTTCTTGTTCTTGTTCTTGTTTTTTTTAATATTTCTTTGAAATATGCAACCTGTCTTAAGAAATATACGCCATCAGCAAGAGGCTGTGCCAGAGAGATCATAAAAATAATATTTTTTTGTATCGAATATCGCCATATCGCATGTTGTAAATATGTTCAGAGTTTTGTTTTTAATTCTGTGAAGAGAAAATGCAATAAAAATTTGTGTTACAAGCACTTAAATGTAAATAAAGTGGAACAGGACGAACAGGACATATTGCTGCTGCTGTTTATAAAAATAAACAAAAACTCCATGTTTTTGCCTTCAGAAACTCAAGTGCCGTGACTGGGATAAGAGGAATGCAAAATTTATGAATGAATGAAACTCAAATAAATAAAATGTATGAACTTCCTGATATGTTTTCCATAAAGAAAGAAAGAAAGATATGCCAAGTATTTGGTGACATTTTTTGAAATTTTAAAAATACACCAGCAGCAACCAGTAGCTGAGAGTTATGAAGTGCATTCATTCATGCATTCATTTCCTGGCACGCTACATTTCATTCGAAAGGACTCTTTTCTTTCTTCTACCACTAGCATCCTGATCAAATATAATGCATAATGTAATCAAATCTTTATACCCCCGTAAAATGATCTGAATTTCTGCAGCAGGTTTTCAAAGAAAAGAAAAGAATTTTTCAAAATTGTTGCATAAAATACGTTTATCACAGGGAATTTATGTCATCTTAGCAAATATTAGATCATTGGCTTATAAAGAATTTTGACACCTTCCTTCTCGTATCTAATTCCATAGAATTCTTCTTTTTCTTCTGTTTTATAAATTCCATTATTTTTTTCCTTAAAATTTTCTTTAAAAACCTTTTCTCTTTTTGAAACTGTCGCAAATTTTTCTTTCTTTCTCTCTTTTATTGCTTAAGGCACTGCCTCCTTTGGCTGGCATAAAATTTCATTTCATTTCCATCTTAAGCTTCTTTGATATCCGGTAACAATTGTTCCATTGTAGCCTGTAGTCCTTATTCACCTACTCATTCATTATCGTCTGTATCGTTTAACCTCCTCCACTTCTTTCATTCTTTCTTTTTTTCTTTTCATCACTCTCGTTGCAATTCATTTTCTTGTTTCTGATTTCGTTTCATTCTATTTAAGCTGACTGACGTATTTAATTTCATCAAGAAAATGCAAAAATTTTTGTTTCTTTTTCATCAAAATTTTTTTTTATTTTAGTGCCATTAAAAGTAAATCTTAATCCCTGTTTCTTATTTGGTGCTTCCTGTACTTCCTTTTTTGAGTTTCTCTGTCTCGTACAACAATAATAACAATACTGTCTTTATGAACGGAAGATCCTTAGACGGTCAAACAATGATGTTTGGTTTTTTTCTTAATTTTTTTTGATATAAAAAGGACTCATCATATGCACGTGAAGATGTGTGAATTTAATATTTCTTTAAGGTGAATATATCTTCTTATCATGTGTGTATAAATCATCTGTCTTGAGATGTAGATATGGTATGATAGTGATACTGTGTTATCAAAACTTTTATTGCAAACAGAAAAGCATTTTCATTATTTAGTATCACTTTTAAAAGGCATTCACAATAGCTGAGGCCTTAAAATATTGACTGGGCATATGGAGGGTCTAAACAAAATTAAAAGAACTTTAAGAAGGTCGGGAAGAACTTTAAGAACAAATCGTAAACACGACAACCTTTGAGGGCCTTAGAAGTGTATACAGATGGCTTAAAAATGCATAACAGGATGGGCTATGGGATATTTATTAAGCGTTTTGATTTAAAACTTCTTAGAGGTTGTCGGACCATTGCAATGTTGCTAGAGGTCATGGCCGACGAAAAGCAATGAACCACCTGTCCTCGAAAGGGTGTCAGTAATTATTCTTTCTCGTGGTTGGCAGAGTTCTTAACATTAAACAGTCTACTGGGTCAGATAGCAGTAATCTTCGGAGCTCACTCGTCCATTAGTCTGCTTTTTAGTGTTTCGTATCTCTATGATATTTTTCCATCTTACTGGAAGGTTGCAATGTTACTGAATTTCTCGAGATTACGAAAAGAATGATAAACCATTAGCTTGTGAAATGTATAGCGTTCATCAACGTGGTCAGTGACAGGCAGTAAGGTTTCTGTAAGCCCCGCTCTATTGACGACCTGCCGGTGTTTCTCTTTTGATGGCGGATCCAATCTATTCGATAATTTGGTTGGATAAATCTTGTGCCTCTAGATATCTCCAAACCATTTGATAGAATACGGCATTCCGTGCTTACACTAAACGGTTATTGGACATGAGGTCGGGATAAATTCAGGGGTATCGTAAGGTTTTGTTTAATCACCAATTCTGTTTCTTGTTTTTAAAGATAAAGTCGTTCCCCTGTTCCCCCGTTCTATCTACTTTTTTTCAAATGACTGTAATATTAGTCATTTTGTTAATAGGTTGAGCTCTTTGGAGATCAAATGCTAAATAAGATCGACCCTCTTACATACGATCTGCAGTCAATCTCCGAATGCTTACAAGTTTGACAATAATATTACGCCATCTATACCTATAGGTGGTGTAGATATTGGGGAGTCAGCAGTTGTTTTTAGTGTACAGGAGATAGAGATTTAATAAGATGTTCGCTTAAACCAGCAAAAAATACTTCACTTCATCTGATCACCACTTATAGCCATACTAAAATTAAATGCAACTCTCATATATGAGATTGATGCCTTGAAGTCTATTTTGAAATTTCTCGACCAAGTTCAGGAAAGGGCGAATGTACTTATTAATGACAGTACGTTATACAACTCTTTTGATTCATTAGAATACCGTTGCAATGTGATTTGTTTCAACGGAATTTGATCGAGGGAGTTAAAGGGACTTGTTTTTGAAAAAGGCATTTGTATTTATATAACACATGTCTTTTACATAAAGCTAATTCATCCGTTGTCGATTCGCCAGTGAATCGCACTTTACGTTACAAACAGAATTCATTTTTTTGATGAACTATTTGTATGTAAAACTCCCTTCCTGTAGAGGTCCTTTTAATATCAACAAACACTAGTATTTGTTTCTTCATTTTCATAACCTATTTTTCTAGTTTCAAAATAATGCACAGCATGAGTCGAGGTTATGGTTGGAATGGGTAGGTAGGTAGTTTCAAGGAGGGGAGACCAACCAAGGGTGTCATGCTAATTGTCATATTCCCAAGCCATAGTGTAAGCTTATTGTGCGCTCGGTCTAAGGAATACTACCTTACTTTCTGTCAATAACTCTGAAATAATTTATATGTGGTATAGTGTCATCGCCGAAATATTGGGATCTCTAACTTACGAAAAAGTGTTTCATCGTTTCAATACAGTGTGATTGACTATCATACATACATACATACATAATTGGTCATTACAACGCTTCAGTCAGGATTACGACCTAGCTTCTCTCATCACTTATCTTGTGTGTTATTTTTATACATGAGTGGCAGGACCTACAGTTTAAAGTCGATTCCGAACGATAGATTTTTTAGAAACTTTTCATGGCAATTTTATTTATTCTTAGAGTTTTTGGCAGAAATCTGCTGAGAGGAAGCCGCCGAAGAAATATTTTTCATATTTTCATTTTGATGTCTGACCTGGGGTTTGAATCGTGGACTTACATCTTATAAGCCGACACACTACCTACTTGACTACGGCGACTTCTGTGATGCATTATCACTCAGCGAAATATCGACCAGTCTTTTTGGTTTTAAGATTTCGCTACGAAAGGTGGCAAGAGGCATTTAAGGTGTTTTTATAAGAATATTCCCCAAAATCTGTTAAAGAATTTCTCGACTGCTTATAGAAGAGATAGAAAGTGCTCTATAAAACGGTTGAACAACCACAAAATATTGCTTTATTTTGAATGGATTATTCTAATACTGAGACATTTCTGCTTGAAGAATGTGTATAGAATGTTGTCCACTCTTTCCCCCAACCTAAAACTGCGTCTATATGTTTAACCGTACTTGAGTACAACTCCTTTTCTTGAGGTGAAAAAGAATTGTTTTTACCTAGACTGGCCATTCTTTATTTTCTTATTTAAGAACCCATTCGTTTACTTTTTTACTGTTTCTGAAAATGAAATGCCTTTGTTAAAAAAATAAAAAACAACTGTTTGTTGGTAAATTTGTTTGTTTTTTAAATATTTTGTAGTATTTCTTAAAAAATTTAAATAAAAAAAAATGTATAACAATTTTTTTTCTAAGAGGGGGGTTTGTTATTGTTTTGCCTTAAAATCTAAAGTTTTGTGTCTTCCATCTTAAAAACTAAAAAAATAAATGTTAAAAATAATAAAATAAAGTTTTAAATCAATGTCTTCCTGTTAAAAATTAAAAATGAAACTTAAAAAATTAAACTTAAATGCTAATAATACTCAAGGCACTGCTCCATTCAAACAAAGAAGCAAAGTGGCTACAAGGAGAAATCAAAAATTATTTACATTTTGTACAGGGGCACCGGACTAGTTCGGCTAACAGGAACCAGTTGTTTCAGTAGAAGGCGGGTAGATTCCTACGGTTTTGAAGAAAAGCTCTCAAATTATTGATCTTGCCACGAGGAAATATAATCCAAAAGCTCTTCATCATCATGCTGATCGGAGAAATCAAATTTGAAATTCTGTTCGTTGTCTTCCAATTTCAATGGCTGCACAAAAGTGTTGGCGCCATTAATCGATATGTCGGAGTCGGAATATGAGGATGTAGGCGAATGGGTCATTTGATAAGCTTGATTGTCAACAGGACTGCCAATTGAAGAATAAGCATAATTGCTGCCATCATTGCTAGTCTCATCATACTGGACCAAAGTACGAGTTTTGCTAATGCCAGCTGGGTTGGAGGAGTCCAAGAGATCTTGTAAGCCGCGTATATATTCCACAGCAATGCGTAAAGTATCAACTTTGGAGAGTTTTTTGCTGGCACCACGACCGCCATTCGACAAAGTATTGATAACGGTTTGTGGTATATGCTGGCGTAGATTGGCAAAACCATTGTTAACCTGCTTGACACGGTTGCGTTCACGAGCATTACGACGAGCCACCGAGGGTAATTGTTCACCATAGGGCATGTTGGCATAGGTGTATTTCTTTTTGGCCATCATGGAAGCGGGAGCCAATTGTTGTATATTTTGTAAATTGCTATTGCCCAAAACTTTAGGTTGAGCTGGGGCAATGGTTTGTAGTTTCTGGACAAACTGGCCTTGGACAGGCATTGATTGTTGTTGCATTATTAACATATTGCCGTTGATTATTTCAAAATGTTGTTGCTGATAGTTGTTATTCTGTGACATACAAACACTGGCCATTGTTTTTTTTTAATTTTTTTTCTTTTAAATTTACGCAAATAATCCACACAAAATTGTTTAAGGCGCGCTTTTTTTTAATAAATCCACACTTTTTATGCGCACTGAACGATTTTTTAATGTTGTTTTCTTAGCGATCTCTGCCTAACAACTGAAGCCGTTTCTTTACAGTGCGGAATAATAAGTAAAAAGAAAATCTTGTTTTGAAACTCAGAGAGAATATTTTAACACAGAATGAGAAGAGTATGTTGTGAGCGATAGAATGTGTTTTGTTTTGAACGTGTTTACTGCTAAGAATCGTATTCCACAATGATACCCTTCGTCCTGTTGCTTAGCCTTATGTACTCGCCATGAGAAGTTGGTGGTGAGTTGAGTGCACAGCTATTTCTCTCTACCTGTTCTCATTTCTTTTACTTCTCTACTTAAGGTTCTTGTTATTATTCCAGAGTACGTATGTACGTAGCTTAATACAAGTGATCACAATGTACACTGTTTACCTTTCGAAAACAGAGAGAGACTTACTTGTCTCAGAAAACTAAAGAAAAAGAGAAGCGAGAGAACAAGATTTTCTAGATTCGAGGTTGAGGATTATGAATAGAATTGTTTATGCTAAGGTATCTAACATATTAAGTAAGTTAGAGAGTGTTTGTGTACATGTACATATATGGCACAGGTCGATTATAATTGTAAAAGTGTTGTTGTTGTTATTATTCTTTAATGTTAGTTGGATTTCTTAGTAAAATCTCTGTATAATATTAGTGTGTGTAACTTATAGAAACAAGGCAGTTTATTAAGCGCCGTCTATCGATGGGAGAATAACTGTTTGATTTGTAGGTGACCAGGGTGTTTAGCTTGTATTTGCATAATGATTTGTACAACTTCTAATAAACTATAAATACAATAATATTATCTTAAAAAAGAGCAGATAAAAAGCCAATTATTAGTTAAACAGCAAGTAAGCTTGCATAAACTTATTTTTCAAACTGCACAAAAATAATGCAAAATTTATTAGGAAAGAACAAGAATATGATTTAAGTTACGATACCAATTTGAAGTACATTAAGCTACCACTCTTCTCCACTTACACCCTTACACCCATTCATGACAAAGGCGTTGTTGGTAGCCGTAAAATAAAGCTTCTGAATTACTTATATTTTTAGATTTTAAACTAATTAGAGGAGTGCTTTTAGCTCTGTAATATCGTCTAAGAAAACGGCGATTTTAAGTAAGCACAAGACAAAGAGAGTGAGAAAGAAAAAGAAAAGAAAAATCATTCTCAATAATCTTCCTGAACTATTTTTTATATAAATACTCGTACTATAATCTAAAAACAATGATATCTCGCAAATATGGAGATGTCGGTTCTCTTGATATAATTTATTATCACAATTAAGGCAATAATTTATATATTATAGTATCTGTCGTCCTTCACTGAGTCCACATAATGCCTTTTGCAGAAATTGTGTCCACATAATGCGTTGTGGTGATTGAAACCATTGCTCACTTCCTCTGTGTCAGATTATAGGATAAGATTAGCATATACGAACTCTATTTATTACTTGGCCAATGTGAAGTTTAATTTAAATACATTTTAATTTTGAATAAAGTAAAATTTTGAATAAGAGCTCGATCTGTGATCGAATGAATATAAACGTCATCTTAGTTACGTATTCTCTTAATTGGCTATTAAAACCCTTCAGTCAGGATTACAGCCTAGCTTCTCACACCACCCATAAGTAGCGGGATTTACAGTCTAAATGCAATTCCGAACGACAGATTTTTGAGAAACTTTTCATTGCAATTTCTATTTACTCTCAGAATTTTTTCCAGATATCTGCTGAAAGAAATATTTCTTTATATTTCGTTTTGTTCGAAGTGTCTGGACTAGGGTCCTCACATATAATAATCCAACACACTACTACTACTAGACTATGGCAACTTCTCCTGGTTATTTATATTTTAAGGATCTCTTCTATATCGTTTACTATTTCTTACACTATACCGACTAAAGGCTGTCTCAGTAAGATCCAGTTAAAAAGCGAAAACCATTAAAAAACTGAAGTGGAAGAACTGAATAATATAGAAACCACCAGTTTATTTTGAACTTTTTGATTGAAATTTTAACTACCGCAACTACTGAAATGAAATTAATGATAAACTACAATACAATACATATACTATCGACACCAAAAATAAATAATAATAAGTTAGATAGACGTGCCCCTGTTACATACTGTCTTGGGACCTGGGTCTCTCTATCTAGAGCCTTACAGCCCAACCTAAATTACGGCATAATGCGCAACGTAATTTAGCGCCCAGCTTTTACGCTGTAATGAGTAACCTAAATAAAGGCGTCAACGTTGTGCCAAGAACAGTAATGTTAACTTACCATGTTAAATAAAAATCACCAAATGAAAATAAAAAATAGAGATAAAATCGCAAAATTGGACTGAAAGCAGCTAACATGTCATTACTTAACAATGAAAAATGAAATATAAAAGTAAACAAATAAAAAAATCACTTGTTTTACAACAAACTTCACTTCTTTACGCTCTGTCAAAATTGGAGATTCCAATTGCAAAGCGTTAACGCCGCGCAATTATGGTTGGTCTCATACATTTCATATGGGCATGAGAAATTTTGACGTTTATTTTGCGCTTTACGCCGTAATTTAGGTTGGGCTGTTAAGATTTTTCTGATTATTCTGAGCAATGGATTAAATGCTTCTCAACGAGTTTGAGACTAACAGGCTGAGAGGAGGGTGTCTAGAATATTATTTGACCTTCGATCCTTCGAATATATCAACTACTGGCTAAATTAAATCGAATACAGTTGAATATCGAAGTCTGCTTTCAACAAACCTGCACTATCTTAACAATAAATTAAAGTTCTAGTAAACCTTCATATGAAAAATTGGTTCATAGGTGTGCAGAAAGCGATTTGATTCTAACGATGATAACAAAGAATATCCGTTTTTCTGACCTCCTCAAATTACATTGTTTGGAAGGATGGAAATGTAAAGAAAATTGGAACACTTTCGATGGAATTGGTATTAAAAATTGACCTGCATTTTTTTATACAAAAGCCAACGTTTCATGCAAAATATCACTGACACACTCACTCAGAAACGCAATTTAACGTTTGTTTCCTTGTCCTTTGTCGCTTTTATTTCAAGTAATTTGGAAATTGTTTCTAGGATCCTGGTTCCTTAATCAGTAAATCGATATAAATCAGTAACACCACATACATATGTGCACAAACATGTTAAAAACATGGGCTAAGTTATTGTTGTAACAAAGCCATGTTAAAGTTCACAAGTAGTATCGAAGTAACATACTTATTTAATTTGGTGGACTTTATCGCCTCTCACTGAAAATCAGCTTAAAGTCCTTTATATAAAGGACAGTTTTTATAAGTTGTATAAAGTCTCTACCTATTTGTGTGAATTAATATGGTATGTGAGTGTATTTGTAGTTGAAAACCCATACCAATACACCATAAAACAAATATTTTATTGTGCAGGACTTCGTTCATAAAATCTTTGTCGTTCATTTTTTTCTTTTCTTTTTAAAATTTCTTTTCTGATCTGTGCCTCGTTTGTGTTGTTTTCATTTCATTCACTTTCATTAGAGAGTGTCCTTTCTGTCTGGTATTCATTGTTGCTATTTCAGTAAATCTGAATCTGTGTAGGTTCATAGAAACGTAGGTATGTATGTTCGTAAGCAAGAACATTTTTGTTAAAGTATTTGTATTTCTTTAATAATGTCCCTTGAAAGTATTTAACAATGGTTGGAACCTTGATATATGATCTTTGTAGCAAAAGCAACAACAACGAAATATGTTTTTGCTTTTGTTTTTGTCTACGTTTTTTCTTAGAGGGTGTTTTCTTTTATATTCCTTAGAGATTTTTCCTTTTGTTTAAGTCTTGGTTTGTTGTAATTTTATATACAAAAGAAAAATTTTTTCTATTCAGATTTTTAAGGCAAATTTTTAGGGTCCTTGCAGTGTCTTGGCATTGGACACTTTTAGTTCGATTTGAGACGAGTTGGTAACATGAAGTGTTTATGGAACTAAGTTCTTGAGGAAATTTTTATTTAAGAATTTCTTTGCCTGCTTATTAAACTGAAAAACGGAGGGTCAAATAAAGTTAAGAATAATAAAAGCAATAAAAACAAAAAATTATTAAAAGACAAAATAAAAAATAATTAAGTGTGGGAGGATAAGTTAAGAAATTTCTATGGTTGCCAATGTGAAAAATTTTAATATTTTGATTTTTTTCACGTAACTTTTATTTTTGTTTTTAATATATCCGAAAAAAGTGTAAAAATTCCTTAACTTAAGCAGCTGTTACATAAGCGATTTTCGCCTGCAGATACGACCTGTTGAGAAGGTTACACTATTCAGTCAGGTTTGGCAAACATCATGAAATTTACACCGCGTTTATGCGTGTGTTCTGTGTATTTGGCAGATTTGATATAAAATAGCAAAAATTTTTGATATTCATCAAGTCGGGTTTGTAAACATGAATTTTGCTCTATCACACAAGCTTTTTGGTTTGCCAAAAGTCCGCGCCTGCAGACGAAGATCGCTAATGTAATAACCGCTTTAGCAGTTTTTGTTTTAAGAGTCATTTTAAAACAGAGAATCGAAATAAATAGTCCAATAAAAAAAACATTTTCTGTGAAATAAGAATCAAACTTAAATACTTTTAGTTTTCTTAGCCTTTTTCTTTCTTTCTCATTCTTTTTTTCAATATTTCCTTTTGCTCTTAAAAATATTATACATAATCTTGCTAGTTAATTGGCAACTAATTGAAATAGCGTAGCCTATTGGGTCCTATAAGATCACGTCGTAGCTTCGATATCACTTACTCCACCTGGTTAAATCTCCTTTGCCTTGATACGTTCTATCAACAAACCTAAGAGTCCTTCAACTAATGTGTCCAAACGTCGAACAGACGTTCCACCAAAAAAAAAAACAACGCAAGAATCCTTGATCTCATGCTCTTAAATACTGAACAGAAAGATTTTCTGCTGTTTCTTTTTCTTCCTAATCATTACAGCTAATGTAAAAACTTTGGTGAGGTAATCTCATCCAAAACGGAGGGTCAAATAAATTTAAGAATAATAAAAGCAATAAAAAAGAAAAAATTATTAAAAGACAAAATAAAAAATAATTAAATGTGGGAGGATAAGCTATGAAATTTCTATTTTTTGCCAATGTGAACATTTTTAATATTTTGCTTTTTTCTACGCAACTTATATTTGTTTTTAATATATTTGAAAATAAGTGCAAAAATTCCTTAACTTAAGCAGCGTATTATATTACCGATCTTCGTTTGCAGCCACGAACTGATAAGAGAGAGTTTGGTATTACACCATTCAGCTAGGTTTGTCAAATATCATGTAATTTACACCGCGTTTTGGTATGTGTTCTGTGTCTTTGGCAAAACTAGATGACTGGCCTTCTGAAAGGGACAAAATAGCAAAAAATTTTTGGTATTCATCAGGTCAAGTTTCCAAACACGAAGTTTGCTCTATCACACTAGCTGGTTGGTTTACTAATAGTTCTTGCCTGCAGGTGAAGATCGCTAATATAATAGCCGCTCTAGCAATTTTTGTTTTAACAGTTATTTTAAAAGAGAGATTCAAAATAGGTGTTTCAATAACGATAAATAATTCGAATCAAACTTGCTTACTTCCAGTTTTCTTCGTCTTTTTTGAACATTTCTTTTTCCAATATTTCCTGTCGCTCTCAAAAATATTATAAACGATCTGTGATCTAGGTAATGTTAGTTAAATTGGCAAACAACTGAATGGGCATGGCTTACTTGGGCCCTATAATCCCATTGTAGCTTCAATATCAATTACTCCATTTGGTAAAATTTTCTTTGTCTAGAGACGTTCTGTCAAAAAACCCAAGAATACGTTCCATCAAAACAAACCCAAGAATCCTTCGTCTTATGTTCCCAAATGCCGAACAATGACATGACAGCAGTTTATTCTTCTTCCAAATCATTACGGCTACTGTAAAAGTTTTTGTGAGGTAATCTAATCCACTGGACTTGTCAACCATAGATTAGTGTAACACATCGTTCTATTTAACCAATCACAGAATATGTGGTAGAAATAATGGGAAAAAAAGCTGAGAACAAACTGAACGTAAGTGTGTACGTTGTGAAGGCCTTAGGTATCCTTGGCCAAGTAGTTATCACTCATTTAAAGGTGGCTGTTTGGGTCTCGCTTGAATTCTCAGTAAAATATTTGTCGTTTCACTGTGAAAGGTTACAAAATCAAATCATTTTTCAAGCCAATGATGAAGGGCAACGATAAATGTTAATTATGAGTTTGAATAACGTGATCAATTTTGATCTCGCCATAGTCTAGTAGATAGTATGTTGGCTTATGAGACGTGAGGGCTCGATTCAAACCACAACAAAACGAAATATGAAGAAATATTTCTTTGGCGACTTCCTCTCAGCAGATTTCTAACAAAAACTATGAAAATAAATAAAAAATTTCCATGAAAAATTGCCTTAAAAATCTGTCGTTTCAGATCAAACATACTGTCGTACAATACATTCCACAAGAGTGGCCCTAAAACTAAAACTAAACCTAACTCTAAACTTAATTCCATCCTCCTTTGAGTCACAATTTCTGCAGATCTTACCCATGTCTTGCAATGACAGTGATCACATTAGAAATATAAATTTAAGAGAGCGACACCTAAACTGTACATAGGAAGTATCAGCATCAGAATTCGCAGTAATCTAGGAGATGAAGTGTTTACTTACTAGACGTGAGGCCACTGTTCAAACCCCAGCACCTCGAACAAAATTAATTATGAAAACATATTTGTTTGGGGACTTCCTCTCAGCAGATTTCTGGTAAAAATTCTGAGAGTAAATAAAATCTCAAAAATCTGTCGTTTGTAGTCAACTTTAAACACACACAACATAAGTAGTGTGAGAAACTAGGTCGTGATTTTGTCTGAAGGGTTGTAATGACCACTTATGCTATGTAAATTATATAAACCACCGGAGAATATGCGTCTTTGATGACTCGATAGGTAGTCAGAAAGGTTGGCTGGAAAATTTTTATGTATCCGTCATATAGCCCAGGTGTGGCGTCTTCGGATTATCATTTATTTCGATTCCGTAGAGACCTTTAAAACTCAATGGAGTTTTTCACTAAGAAAACCCAGAAGAATTTATAGTTTCAAGTATAAGAAAAAACTGGCTTCATTTTAATTTCTTGTTCTTACCATTGTTGACGTTTCATGCTCTATGAAGTGTGGCAAATTCGAGTCTCTGAATGGAAGCGAAGCCATAATCCTTACGTACGCAGGCTATTATGCATATGACCTTGAATGTTGAAAAGACAAAAATGGACATTTGAAAATTTGTCAAATAAGGAACAATTTTGTAGTACTGTGGGGGTAGAAATTGTAATTTTTTAGCCCGTCTTTCCAGTTATAAAAAAGTACTCAGGTTGGATTGAAAATTTGTTTTAAAAATGTCGGTTTTTATTCAATTTTATTTATTTTTTTATTTTATTTATTAATTACAATACAATTACAAATTATATTCTGATTATATACGAGCGGAGTAACTTGACCATATGCTGGGTGTAGGGTAACAGACTAGAGTCTCTGGTGGGAAGCGAACAGACGAATCTCACGGTAATAGTCTAGCACACTACCCACTAGACTACCAGGGGACCCTTTATTCAATTATGAGACCATAACGTATCACAATTTATTATGGTTTTTGTTGAAACATAAATGTATAGCACTTGCCGTTCATCTTACATGCATATTCTTGGAATGCCCCTTCTAGTTTATATTGGACACCCTCTTTTGAAATCTGTATTCCAATTCTAATACATATTCCCCCTCCTAACACAATAACCTACTCTAAATACGACCTTGAAAAAATAAGAATAGCCCGCCAACACTGGGTGTTTTCCCCAGTCTTTTTTTGCAGCCACTAACCAATGCCAGACAGCAGACAGGATTACAAACATTTGCCAAATGGCAGACAATCATTGACACGTGCTTCCGACAAAGTATTAAACAAAAAACAAATTCAAGATTTTGTCATGATTTGAATTACAATACGAGAGAGACAACCTAGCTATGACTCGTGGAGAGTGCTGATCATGAATAAATAATCAAAGGGAAGGTGATTGTGCAAATATACAAACACAACCACACACAAATAAACCATAAAAGATTAGGGTTTAGTAGAGGCAGTATACGCCATAGACTTGTAATGTTTATCGAATAATATTAACGAGTCTTGACTTGTTGAAAGGATTTACCATAAATCCTTTAACAAGACAGTGTTGTTAAGCGTTTGCTTATTTGTTCGTTTTTTTTTAATTGAAAGTTAACCGCCAAGTTTAACAACAACAGGACAGACTTTTAGTATTAAGCCAGGCAGCTTGACAAATCATAGCCGTAATACGACAAATGACGATTTTGAATATAAAATAGGGGGGAAAATAGCAACAACAAAAAGAAAACCCTTGTGTATGTTGATCATGAGTTGATGAAGGTGATGACGAGTGGTATTTACTTACTTACAGTTGGGTTTTTTGTTTTTTTTTGACAACTTGTGGACTTGTGGCTTGTGCTGCTGCCACAGCGCGTGCGTGTCCAAATACTTGCAATAACAACACCATCGCCAATAAGAATATGAATCATATCAGCAAATTGTACGCATAAATTCAGTTAAAATTCTAGACTTCGAGTTGCAGCAGCACAAAAATATGGGGGACAGCTGCAAATAATAGGTAAATGAATTCCATAAACCCGCTTGATTCCAATTGAGCTGAGTTAAATTCAACTTGGCACACACCATTCTATATTTTTTTGTGCTTCTTTTTCTGTAAGTTTTATATTGAAATGTCTTTATATTGTTTAGTGAAATTGTAAATATGCCTCGTATTTGTTGCATATTAAACATTTATTATTATTACTGTGGTAATATTGCTATTGCTGAACGGCTATTGCTGCTATTAAATGTATTCAATGCGTGCTGTTGCGCATGGTCAGTTATTATTGCTTCTGTAATCAAGGATTGAAATTCAGTTTTGATTCATTCTCTCTCTCTCATTCATTCATTCATTCATTTATTCGATTTTATTTTTATAATTTTATGAGTTGAATTCGTTTCTGATTTTTTCCTTTTTTTCTGTTTGTTTTTGTGGCAAATGAGTTGTATTTTTAATGTCCAATAATTATTGCATTGCTCGCCATCATAAATGCAACTTTGTACAGCTTAAAAATTGTAAGAAAGACAGAAATAATTGCAATACGAAATAGGAATCGCGGTTCTTGGAATTGAATTGTTAAAAAATGTAATGTAATGAATCATAAATACATAAATTAATATTTCATTAAATAGTAAATGGATGTAAACATTATTCATGAGTGACGGGACCTACAGTTTAAAATCTAATCCGAACAACAGATTTTTTAAAAACTCTTCATGGCAATTTTTTATTTACTCTCAGAGTTTTTTCCAGAAGAAAAATATTAGTTTAAATATTTTTTCATATTTCGATTTGTTCGAAATGTCTGGGCTGGGGTTTGAACAGTGGCCTTACGTCTAATAAGTTAGCACACTACCTACTAGAATACAGCAATTTATAGTGGTTAGTTTAGAGTTTTCTCAAAGATCGTTATATATGGGATGTGACTTCTCAATAAGAATATTATAATTATCTCTACTAAAGTCTGGGGCAGTAAGAGTGAAATTTTTAAATTCAGAATTAATTTCCTTTTTAAACATGTGACAACTATTACATGTGTTTGTTTCCATTGTACACATAACGTGTCAACCATGCAAAGAGTGGTAAAAAAGCTTGAGAAAACTATTACTACTGAAAAATCAAAATTTATTTGTTTTGGTGTTGGTAGTCACTTTTCTAGCGCTTCCTGAGGAATAGCTCTATCTGAATTGTGATAAATTGAATCCAACCAGATGAGTTTAGGCTAACCTCAGGCGCACTATGAGTTTATGTTCTACATTATCTCTCTCTCTCTCTCTTACTTCTAAGGTTATCTACTCTTTTGCAGATAATAGTAATATTTTTCAATCAAATTCTTATAATAGTAGGCCTAGGCTTTTGGGGATCGAGGCGACTAGGCTTAATATAAATGAATCACACAAATCTGTCAAACCAGTCAATCTCTGTATGAGGCCGTATGAAGAGGGTCGATTTAAATACACGAAAGACTGAAAGGTGTGGTACAGGTGTGACGATAATATTACTTCATACAATTATTAGGGTATCAAAGGCTCTTCATGTTCTGGGCATGAAAATTAAACGTGACGTGTTGAGAGAAGACTTCAAGTGCCTCGGTTTCCTAGGACAGTGTGAGAAAGACTTCATCTGATTTTAATGTTTATATATATACATACAAAATTGGTCATTACAACCCTTAAGTCAGGATTACGACCTAATTTCTCACACCACAAATGTGTGTTAATTTTAGGCATGAGTTCCGGCATCTATAGCTTAAAGTCTACTTCGAAGGACAGATTTTTTTTAAAAAAAGTTTTCATGGCAATTTTTTTTATTCACTTTTAAAGTTTTTGTTAAAAATCTGCTGAGAGGAAGTCGCTTTTTTGTTGGAGATGTCTGGACTGGGGTTAGAACCGAGGCCTCATGTCTAATAAGCCACTACCTACTAAACTACGATGTTTGCACCTCCTTATATCTGTCCGAATATGGAATACAACTCTCATGTACATTACACACAAGTCTATTGATTCATGAGTGAGCCTTTGCAGTATGGCTTATATTTCCGTGCTTTATCGCAGCTTACTCGGAATATCCTCAAAAGAAAGAGAGGAACTTTTTCCCAAAAATACTCGTCTTTCTCGCATTCATATGTCGTCATTCGAGTAGTGGATCGCACTTTGCATTAGAGGCAGTCAAGTTTTTCGAAAAAAGTTATCTTTTCCGATTAAGCGCATTGCCATTTGATTCGCTTAGTGCATACAGAAATTTGTCAAAATTGAGACCCAGAGATATTCATGTAGCCCAAGAAAATCTAATGCGTATACAAAAAGCAATTGCCTGATGTAAATTTTGGGTAGGCGGCATGACTGAGACTTGCTTTCTTAAAGATGCGGCCAAATTACAGTGACTTTGAACGGAGTTATTTTGGCCTTAACTGTACGCTATGGATTCGGACTACATGCGATACCAGGATTGCTTTATGGCAGCTACGACTTTCAGCATAAAATATCTGAAGAAATTAAAAAAGCAATGATGTCAACTGGCCACCAAGATCATGCGATTTTACGTCTTACCTTGGTGAAAATTTTACTTATTCCTCAAGATTTCTAATACCTTTAACCCTAGAATCCTACCCAGGGTGCTCGGGCACCCAGCTTAATATTTAAAGTGTTGTCATACATTGAAATTTGGCAACACAGTATTTTAATTCTGTTAGTTTTCCTAGATTTGCATGCTGTTCACATTTCATTAGTTTTCAGAGAGCTTCTTAAGCGGTAAGTCGTTTAAATAGTTGATACTGGGTACTGGAGCACCCAGGGTAGTAAAAACGGTAGTTTTTCGAGCTAATAATAATATAATAATATTTGTTTTTTTTATCGAGAAGGTAATTTCCTATTATTTAGTTGCATGAAACTTTATTATTTTGGTGTACAGATATGTATACTTATGTAGGTGAAATTACTTAAGGTTAAACTGTCAAGTGTAATGGCAGTTGGCAATTGACTGATGATATGATTGAAAGACTTCTCGAGCTCGATTCCTGTGATAACTGGTTCATGTCAATTCCTGCAGCCACTACTATTTTGGAAAAAAATATAACATTAGTAGGCACGCTTAGTCAGAATAAAGGGGAAATACCTTTAAAAATGAAAGACAAATACTCATTTGAAAAAAAATTCTGCAAAATTTGCTTATAGCGGAGTCCATACATTGCTGGCCTATTGTCCACCAAAAGGTAGCCACAAAAAGGTTATAAATTTATTATCATCAATGCACATTAATACTGATAAAAACAAAACTGTCTCTTTGCCAGAAATGATCGGTTTTTATAATAAAACAAAAGGAGGGGTTGACACGTTCGATCAACTATGTCATACTTATTCAGTATACTTATTCAGTCTCAAAAAAAAAAAAAGGCCAACGACCCTTATGCCTATTTTTTGGGCTATTAAATACCGTTGGTATTAACTCTATAATATTGTTGGACCAAAGTGAAGCATTAAAGAAAGAAAAAATACCGAATAGACGTACTTTTTTGAAAACTATCGCTTCAGCTAATAACACCTTATATGGAGCAGCGTAGAAATTGGCCCACTTTGAGTACAAATATTCGTGAAATGATAAATGGCATGCTGAAAACGCCACATAACCCTGATGACTAGAGGGTACTGCCAAAAAACAGGGACGATGCAGATTCTGTCCTACCTCGACAAGTGCCAAACGCCTATCTGTGGAGAGCATCAAATAAAAATGTGCCCCAAATGTATATAAAACTAATTTTGTTCTTTTTTTTTCTTTAAAGTTCTATCATAAATAAACAATAAATACATGAATATAAAAAAAATGAATTTTGCAACTCGTTTTCCTAAATTTATAACTCATGTGAAAACTGGGTGCTCGAGTACCCAGGGTAGGAAAAGACAATATAAAATATGGGTAGGGTTCTAGAGTTAAGTATGTAAATATAAATTGCTTATAATTCCAATATAAACTATTTTACTTGAACAATAAACGCCATTTCCCGATTATGTAAAAACAAATTTATAATATAAGTTGGAAGTGTTCGAATTTATATTTTTGATTTACAATAATTATTTGATTAACATTATCGTCTATTGGAAACTGAAATATAATTAAGAAACCATTTGAAAATCTTAAAATTTCTACCTCTGTGAACTGAAAAAGTAAAAAAAGGGTTTTAATTAAATTTACAGGTGCATTACTTTAGGATGTATAGTAGTTTTTCAAATAATAATTATTAAAATAAAACCGCAACAATTTAAAATTCATTTTAAATTTAATTAAATTTCCATTAAAATCAACGAGTTTTCCGTCATCACTTTCACTCCTTTTTTTGTTTCTTGAAGTGAATCCTTTACGGCATTTATTCATTAGGCGATGTACTAATGTAGCTGTTGTTTTCGTAGGTGTTGACCTTAAAAAATTGGAATCTTTTTTCTCGCTTACTTAACTCCTTCATTTATTCATTATGCCGGCATTAATTGCGGTTTTTATTCGCTCCCTTACAAAAATCCCGTTGATGACGGCTTTTATTGAGAGAATGTAAGCAAAGGACTACCGTTTTGTTAAACAAACTCATGTAAATGATTCCTTTTCTTCATTCATTCACATTCAAATCCTTTTTTAATTATTTCGTACACACATTGATTTGATTGATTACGAAATGCTAGAACATCTCTTGCGCACACTATGAGCATTGAAATGAGTTTGAAGACAGGTAAAAAGGATGCTGTTGTTATTTAAAGGATAAAAACGAAGTGAGTCTAATTGGGATTTTAGCTTATCCTTTTATGATATACGGAAAAAGAACATCTCTGTTTTTGGCGTGGGTGATTCCAATTGGAATATCTTAACGACATCTGCTGATAAGTAGATGAACTGTTTGTTCTTAGAAGTTCAAAGGGATGCTGCGAAAGGACATATTGAAACTAAATGGAAAATAACAAGATGAAACTGAAATTTACTTACGTACTGATTGTGTAAATCATGGCTACTAATTATTTACCCTTTTACATAGTTACATAATTGGTCATTACAACTCTTCAGTCGGGAATACAACCTAGCTTCTCACATCACCCATGTTAAGTCTGTTAATTTTATCCATGCATGGCGGGACCTACAGTATAAAGTCGACTCTGAACAACAGGTTTTTGAGAAACTTTTCATGGCAATTTTATTTACTTACGGAGTTTTTACAAGAAATCTGCTGAGTGTAAGTCGCCGAAGAAACATTTTTTCATACTTCGTCTTATTGGAGATGTCTGGCCTGGGGTTTGAACCGTGGCCTCATGTCTGCCTACTAGACACGTCGTCTGCTAATCTTTGATTTTCACGAGGACGTTTTTTTGAGAACACTCTCAGACTGTCAGAGGAATGTGCAGAATGGATTGAATTGAAAATCGATTTGCGCCTTAAGGACCAGGAAAGATGGGTGTGGGTGTTTCTAATTGCATTTCTAATTGCATCTTATCAGAAGTAGTCCCACATGATGTCTTATAAGAGCTGTATGAGAATACACTTAATATGGAGATTAAGGACATCTGCTGACAGGATGTTTCATGTGTGTAAAAATTAATGTGCCAAAAATATTAAACAATTCAATTGAGAATTATATGCCAATAACTACATTAATTCAATTTATACCATTGCAGACATACATACATACATACAAATTGTTCATTGCAACCCTTAAGTCAGGATTATGACCTGGTTTCCCACAGCACTTATGTTGTGGGTGCTAATTTTATACATGAGTGGCGGCGGGACCTACAGTTTAAAGTCGACTCCGAATGACTTTTTTTGAGAAGCTATTCATGGCAATTTTATTTACTCCGAGCGTTTTCCAGAAGACAAGAGAGGATGCCGTCGAAGGAATTTTTTTTCATATTTCCTTTTGTTGGAGATGTGTGACTAGGGGTTTGGACCGTGGCCTCGTGTCTAATAAGCAAACACACTACCTACTAGACTACGTCGACAATTTCTGATATTCTTAATTAGACATTCAGGCAATTTGTTTCATTGAAGACCTTTATAAAATGTTACAATTAATTTCACATTCTTATGGTCCTGATTGATTCAAAGGGAGCATCATATGATTGTCCATTGCCACAAAACATCTTATTCATCTTATATTTCGGCTTTTTTCATTGCATTTTTTATTTTCAACCAATCAAGTGAAGGACGTACTGTAGCAAGCTTAGGAAGATGTTGCTTTCAACTGTCGTCGTTTAGTAACAAGGATTTCTGTTAAGATAATTTCGGTTGTTGTATTGGCTGTAATGGTAAGCAATCTCTGATAATAACAAAAGAGATGGCGTTAACTTCACATGATTTATGTTTTTAAACGCATTTTCCTTTAGAAATTAACAAATCAAGGTTAAGGAATAGAAAATAGTTACTTGGAACTAACGCTGGATATGGGGGCGGATAAGTAAACCATTTTCAGCTTACTTGGAGGAAATTAAATAGTTCTCGTCAAATAGACACAAAAAGGTAGTCAAAGTGAATTACATTAAAAACCAATCGCCATGACTATAGTTTATGTTAGATGTTAGGTTAGGAAGGGTGGCGCTTCATGCCTTCAACTAATGAGGAGGAGAAGAGACAGAAGAGGAAGGGGGTATACAAATTAGAAACAGAAGTAAAAAATTTAAGAAGGTAAGATAAAAAGACTATCAGTCATTAAAGGCACCCATAGATAAGATGTCCCCCAAGCCAGTTAATTCCGATTATGAGTCCTATTAAAGCCTCAAGTCTGTAGTCTTTTATGTTTAGCAGTTCATCAACAAATCGAAGACCTAGACTTCTCTGCCTATGCACCTGGAAATAAGGATAAGTGGCTTAAACTGTAAGTCCCAGTTTAAAGTATATTCCGAACGACAGATTTTTGAGAAACTTTTTCATGGCAATTTTTTTCTTACTCCCAGAGTTTTTGCCAGAAATCTGCTGAGAAAGTTGTCGAATTTTTAATATCTCATTTTGTTGGAGATGTTTGACCTGGGGTTTGAATCGACGCCTCATGTCTAATAAGCTAATACACTACCTACTATATACGGCCAGTGGAAACATTAACAGTGACATAAAGCATGATCTTCTTCTTTACATAGCCTACAGAAATCTGAGATATTTCTATTCCATCCACCTATTCTGTGTCTAAAGTCACCATAACCCCAGTTAGTACTCCTATAAGAGCTCTCATCTTCCGCCTATCCCTGCAAGAAGAAGTTTAATTACTGCTGGATTAAGTTTTGACCAAAAGATTTGCTCAAGCCTACAGTCCGTTCTGCTATCCCATGAAGAGTTTACGAGTGAAAACTTTTCCTGAAAAATTCCAAGAAAAGAAGCCCATTGGTGGTCTCACCGATTCTTTTCAAATGTTCCTGTTATAGCCTCCAAAGTGAGGCCTCATATTTTAAGTTCATATGCAACTTCTCTTATTTACGTTTTCCTTACTAAACACGGACTGCTTTTAATGTCTTTGTTTACCTCTCCTTAAAAAAACCTTTCTATTATCAGTATATCAACGCAATCATTTAAAATTTTCACTTTCATTATCACAATTAAAGACAGCACGCAGCAGAAACAGGATATAAGATTGCCAGTTACGCTGTATATGTTACAGTAGCAACACTTTTTATCTTAAAATAGCAACTCAAACAACAACAATAACAATAACACACGTTCACTTGATATTTGTTAATTCCATACCAAACGCCAAAAACACCAAAACACCGAAACACCGTTCATGAACAAGTGAAAGACATATAAACGTGACTCTGACACAGATTTATCGGCAGCGATAAGAAATGTACTCAACGCTTGTGTCACTAAAATGACAGTCAATTTATCAACGATTTTATGGGTGTTCTATAAAATCACCATCAAAATACAACAAAAATTGAAAATAAACTGATAACAACACCACCACAACAGAAACTTACATTATCGTGCTGTAAAGATGTAAAAAAAAAGATTTCACCATCATCTATAAATTTCGATGATTTTCTTAATAAAAATCATATACGGGAACACTTGCTGTTCGCATTTTCTATATTAATTTCTGGGTTTCTTGGCGGACAAATTTTATTGTCGCTTTTATGTTTACGAAACAGCAACAGTTTCCTTCAGTCCAAAACAAAAGAGAAAAAAAATTACGCTTACTGAACTTTACAAGTGTGACTTGACTGACTTCATCTCGGCTTTAACGTATAAAATAATGTCTCTTGTATAATTTTAATGATAATTGCTACAACAACTCATTTTTCACATTGATAAGCCATGATTATTCATTTCTTTTTTTTTTCATTCATTCACTCTTTCATTCATTCATTCATGCATTCACACTACTTTGAAGATCAGTTTTGGCGATCATTTTTGCGATACTTCTGTGTATCCTTGTGTACCCCCCTGACTTACGCCTTGGCTCTTTATCGTTTTATCACTAAAGTATCAGCGACAAGATTTGTAATTATCACTTGCATTTTTCACTAAACATCAGATCTTCAGCGAGAAGATCAAGCAACCGACTTCTTTTCGTTCTTTCCATGTCAAACATGCTATAGTTTTTAGTGTGTAAGCGTTTGTAGGTATTTGGCAGTGTTGCAAGTAGTGTGGTAGTTGCATGTGGCAAATGTTGATTTGTATGCTGTTATATGTTAAGATAATGTATGTTAAAGTATCAAAATACCATCTTGTTTAAAGTGAATCAACAAGATGAGGAAGTTAATCAAAACTGATAGTAACCTTGTAATGTCAACTTCAGTTTGAGACATAGAACGTAGCCAGAGTGTTGGTAATATAGAGGGGGTTATTTCAAATACCGCTTTTCAAATAAAAAAAACTTTAAAATTTAAAAGTTTTTAGTCCATATAGCGTGAGAATATTAGAACTGTCAGCCACCACATAATTTTTGTTATCAAGTCCTGAATTTTGAATTATATTTAGAAAAGTTTCTCACTAATAAGAAGTCGTCGTAGTCTGGTAGGTAGTGTGCTGGCTTGTTAGACGTAAAGCCAGGGTTCGAGCCCCAGGCCAGACATCAAAATAAAATACAAAAAGTATTTCTTCGGCGACTTTCCCTCAGCAGATTTCTGGCAAAAACTGTGAGAGTAAATAAAATTGCCATGAAAAGTTTCTCAAAAATCTGTCGTTCGGAGTCGACTTTAAACTGTAGGTCCCACACTCATGTATAAAATTAACACACACAACATAATTGGTGTGAGAAACTAGGTCGTAATCCTGACTGAAGGGTTGTAATGTCCAATTATGTTACGTATGTTTTCAATAACGGAAAGTGAGATAGTAGCGTGTAGAGACAGAGCTACGAACGATTAATTATTTATGAAATCTGCAAATTGACAACCATAAGTTTTTACATTCAAACTTTGATAGGAGATCAAATACTGCATGCGCAGTTAGTGAAACACATGCGAGCAATATAACTCAATGAAGAAATAAGTCATGACAGCAGATACCATACGATATGAGGTCTCGTTAGGATAGGCGATTCCTTAAAGTATGAAGTCCTAGTTTCAGCCTAGTTCAGCGTTTATGTCGATTGTGGTACCACAATTAATAACCAACCCATGGATAAACATTCCCTAGAGGAAGTCAACCTGAGTGCAGAAGAAATTAATAAATATTGGAGAACTCAGCCAAAGCTCAGCTCAGCTCAGTAAAGACGGACAGACACATTCCCTAAAATATTGTCTCTTCAACCACCTCTTAAAAGCCATTCAAATTAATACCAAGCCTTTGGGCCTGCGTTGCAAAAGAATAGTGGTCCGTGAAGGTCGCTAATTCGCATTAGATGGCCATGCGATTTAAGAATAGAAATGAAGCACTTCCTAACTATAAGAGTCTTACACGTACCTTTCTGCTGCCAGCGAGTTTGAGCCTCCCTATAATACCCAGTTTAACTGAGGTAATCAGAGTACCTATGTCATGTAACGTGTTTCGCGCTTCGTATCGAACCTGACCAGTTCATCAGCAAGATAATTCTGGACTATATTCTCAAACCCCAGAACCCATTTAAGAGTTAATTTTGAATGATACCCTCAGCATTCATGGACGACAGCGGACATAGAAAACATGTCCTGGATGGCATTTTGAAGTCATAGGTATAAAACTCATGGGGAAACTCTGGACCTTCAAACCAGACGTCTCTAGCCTGAATATAAAAATCAAATGTTCTCTTAGGTAAGTTAAAAATTACCATATAATCGATTTGTATGTGTCTATGTCTTCCAAGAATTGCAGTATGCCCATAGTCCAGGACATTGGGCCAGGATTAAATTGCATTCAACTTTACTTCCAAAATTTTAATTCTCTGTTATAAGACAGATGGGAACCAATTGTGTGTAGCAAATAATGCTTTATTCAGAATGAAACAGAGTGCAATCAGTACAGCTGAGTTGCTTTGTCCCCTTTGGCACTAATAATTGCAACGCGTCTATCAAACATGTACACCATAAAGCAACGTTGGGTTAACCCTAACTCGATAGAGGCATTATGTGACTAGGGATGCCAAACGGGATTGATTTTTAAAAATCCCGGGAATCGGGATTTTGAAATCCCGATCCCGAAATCCCGGGATTTTTCGGGACAATTCGGGATCGAAAAATCCCGAAATATCACGGGATTTCCCGAAATATTCCGGGATTTCGGGATTTTCTCTTAATAAAAAAAGCTAAAAACAATTGTTTTAATAAAAATTTCATTAATTTTTAATCTTTATCACAATACACATGTTATAAAATAAAAAACAGAACAAAAAGTAACAAAAATAAAAATAATTCATATGTGTCTCCATACATACATATACACATGTATAAACACATTACTGAAGAAACAAATACCTACCATTTTAAGAACACTATTTCGTGTCCAAAATATATATATTTATTATATTCATTGTTATAATTTTTTAAAAGGATCAAAGACTCTAATATTTCATCGAAGAACCTTAATTTTGATGCAAACAAAAACATCCTTTCTCCAAAAAATATTTATCGCAATCTACACTTGTGGGCAAAATCGTTTCAAGATAGCTATATGCAGAGTAAACTATTCACCTATAATACCTCGTGATTCAATCAAATCTATTTCTTTAGAAAGTTGATTGTCTAAACCATCAGCTGTATTAACAGATTTTATTGGACTTCGAGGGCAACGTTTAACTTTTTAACAATGGAAGTTGGGTTCTTATTCAGTTCGATGTCGAGTGATATAGAATATTCACTTCATTGTTGCATGATACACTTGAAAAACTACATGAGAGTTATTTAATGTAATAGTAAATAAAAAAATAATGCCGTAGACTCAATTTTTTCTTACTTTATAAAGTATATATGTATGAATTTATAATCCCGAAAATTCCCGGGATAAGTTTTAAAAAATCCCGGGATTCGGTATTTGGGAATCCCGAAAATCCCGGAATTTTGTGACTCGGGATTTCCCGATTGGCATCCCTATATGTGACGACTTGTGAGATCTAGTCATGTAATATCCATATTGTGTACTCCGTCACAATCCTCAAAAATGTTCTGCGAGATGAATAAAAAGAGAGAAATTATTTGTAAACCAAGCCAGCCTTACCCCATTACTAACCTTACAACCACGTCACTGGCTTAGCCGCAATACTTACAATTTTTCCACTAATGTTACCAATTAATTAAATAAGTTCTCAAAACAACAGCAACATGTTTTCAAATATTTCAACTGAAAAGAAAAACGAAGAAGAACTTGAAAGCATTCTAAAGATTTGAAAAATCCTACCATTTGCCATTCCGTTTTTTTTTTGTTTTTTTGTTTTTTGTTGGCAAATTGGTCAGACAATTCAAATCGTCCCTTTGGGTTGTGCATTTCAAACACCCCGAATTTGCATAAATATTGTATTTTGAACAAATTTTTATTGGGAGGTTTGACCACCATTTGTGTTAATGGTCGACTAATTGCCATTAAGCATCATAAAAGGTGTGATATTGTGAATATTAGGAAATGAAATGTCGACAAAAAATTCGAAGCGAAAAAAAATCGTTGACATTGGTAACACTTCTTAAATTTTCTGATTTTTTTTTTGGATTGTTTTTTCCTTAAGGTGGTACTTTAAACATTTAGTCATGTACTAATTTATCATTTAGCCGCCGTGCTGCAGTTTTGAGTATATTAGAGTTCTTGTTGAAATCGAAATAAAAAAAACACTAAAAATAACAAGAAGAACAAGAACATTGAATTTTTATATGGAATACAAGTGGCATTTATTTAAATTTTTTAATTCACATCTAAAGTATCAATAATGATTCCATAAAATGTGTTGAAAAACAGTAAGTTTTCAATGCTGTTGAGAGTATGCTACACTTTGAGAAAAGCCTATCAAAGATTCATACTTGCTTATTGTTAGTTATTATGCCCGGTCGGACATCTCCAACAAATCGAAATTTCAAGATTTCTGGCAAAACTCTGTGACTGAATAAAATTGCCCAAAAGTTTTTCAAAAATATTTCGTTCAGAGTCCACTTTAAACTGTAGGTACCGTGTGAGAAGCTAGGCCGTAATCCTGACTTGGATTGTAATGGCCAATTTTTTTTTTGTCTTGGGCTGGAGGTGGGAATCTTCGAAAGACACTTTTGTTCCAACAAAAGAGTGCAAGATTCACCATCAATGGTGCATACGTAGTAAACCCACCCCTTTATTCTTCAACCACTCTCTCCCCGCGGGACAGTCGTAAGGTATTACTTCGCGGAGGGCTGGTTAGCTTTAAAGCTTTATCACACTATATCAAATTTCGCTTCCGTTCCTCCAGCCTTCGGAGTTCTAGCATAAATTCAGCCATTCTCTGGCTCTATTGGCCCCATAGAATCCTAGAATTCAACACCTCTTCCATAAACCGATTCGATCCAAACCTCGTTTCCCCGGGCCATCTAAGTCTGGGGCAGCATGTTAGAATATGCTCCGTATCTTCCTCCCCGTCTACACAGTTTGGGCATATAGGGGAAGTATAATGTCCAAATCTGTGCAGGTATCCTGAAGCACCCGTTAGGAACTGGGTCACGTAAGTAGTTCAGCTCGCAATGTTTGTTCTCCATGCAAGGAGTTATATCAGGGACATTTCGCCTTGTCCTTGTCCATCTTCCCTTTAAACTGTTCTCACACCGTGACTGCCATTTGTGGATGGAAGTCCTTCGTTCCTCCGCTTTTATAGCTTCTGTTTGTCCTGGATACTCGAGACGGCGAAAGTATATCCGCCTCATCTCATCCGTCAATATTGTCTTTGCCAATACCTTTACCCCTTCAAAAGACAGTGTCCTGAAGCCGCTTATCTGTCTAATCGCGCTTAGACGATACACCGAGGACAGTATCCTCCTTGTCGTCCCCACGGTGAGTGCCTTCGACCATATTGGGCAAGCATATAACATTATCGACGTCACAACCCTCGATATTACAAATGATTGAATATGGATTTGGGCCTCCAATATTTGGCATCATCCTCGTCAGCGCTCCCAGGTATTTTATGGCCCTTTTCGATTGGATCTTAGTCACTTCCATCTTCTCCACTATCTTTCGGCTGCTTATCAAGACCGTCCCCATTTTGTGAGCAGTAAGTGTCAATCCTGCATCATCAAGCCAACTTTTCGAATCGCTATGTTCGTCTTCTCCAATTATGTATGTATGTATGTATGTATGTATCTATGTATGTATGAATGTATGTATGCCTCATTCGACTGGGACACACAAGGAGTCCTCTACGTGAGCTGACCATGCTTTCAAAGTGCTCATCCAAAGCGGCATTATCTGTTTGGCAAGTAGTATATATGTATAGTTCAAAATAGGTTAATAGTCATCGACTTACAGTGCTTGCCGTTGACAGTGGATATTTCGCAAAGAAATATGAACAGATGGCGCCACCAGCTCAACATGTAAATTGTTTACGTATCCATTCATCCAGAAGTGGGCCTCATCGCTGAAGATAATTTTTCGATGGAAATTAGAGTCATTTGCCAAGTTCTCCAGAAAAAATTCAGCGAACGCACTTCGTTGTCTTTGGTGTTTACTTTCCGTTCGGGTATCAGTTTAATTTTGTGCAGTTGCTGTCTGCGAAAAGTCGAGTTCTAAAAATCGGCCCAAAATCGATCAAACAATTTTATTATTTAAATGTGTTGTTGAATGTTATATTCGTCTATGGTAATTTGACAGAATAAATGACAACTAATTTGATATAAATCGGCTTAAGTGATTTCTGTATTTAAATTTTTTTTTTTTTGGTTTTTCTCGTTTTTAGTTTTAACGTTAGCACTTGGGTTTTATTATTTATTTATTTTAAATTTATTTGAATTTTAAATAAAAATTTTATTTAAAAATTAAATTTTAAAATTACTTAAATTGAACAGAATATTGAAAAATATTTAACAATTTAAAATCCAGAAAAATGCAAAAAACAAAATTTTTTTTTACACAAAACACAAACCGTCACCCCCGGCAATCATAAAGGGTGTTTTTTTATAAAGTTATAGAACTTTAAGTTGCAATAAAACAACGATGGATTATTCGATTGACAAGAATTTTATTTATCCGAAAGATAATGATGTGGCATTACATTTTAAATATGATTTCTGGCATATGACCGCCACGGCTGGCGCGGATGTAGTCCAATCTGGACGTCCAATTTTCGATGACTTTTTTCAACATTTGTGGCCGTATATCGGCAATAATACGGCGAATGTTGTCTTCCAAATGGTCAAGCGTTTGTGGCTTTACCGCATAGACCAATGACTTTACATAGCCCCACAGAAAGTAGTCTAGCGTTGTTAAATCACAAGATCTTGAATGCCAATTCACAGGTCCAAAACGTGAAATTAGGCGGTCACCAAACGTGTCTTTCAATAAATCTATTCTGGCACGAGCTGTGTGACATGTTGCGCCGTCTTGTTGAAACCTCGTCTCCTGGACATCATGGTTATTCAATTCAGGAATGAAAAAGTTAGTAATCATGGCTCTATACCGATCACCATTGACTGTAACGTTCTGGCCACCATCGTTTTTGAAAAAGTACGGACCAATGATTCCACCATCCCATAAAGCGCATCAAACAGTCAGTTTTTCTGGATGTAACGGTGTTTCCACATACACTTGAGGATTACCTTTACTCCAAATGTGGCAGTTTTGTTTGTTGACGTAGCCATTCAACCAGAAGTGCGCTTCATCGCTAAACAAAATTCGCTTATGAAAATCGGGAACAACGGTAATCTCGTTTTGGGCCCATTCGACGAATCTACGCCTTACTTGATGATCGTTTGGCTTCAAATCTTGCACGAGTTGGATTTTGTAAGCACGCAAACCAAGATCCTTCCGCAAAATCTTCCATAAAGTGGATGGACACAGATCCAATTCCTGTGCTCGATGGCGGATGGACTCATTCGGGTCTTCCTCAATGCTACGCTCTACAGCAGCAATAGCTTCTTCTGTACGCACCGTACAGCGTCTCTGGGGAAGCGAGTTATCAATAAGAGTAAACGTGGTGCGAAAACGTGTTAATCGAATTAACTGCTCTGATGGACGATTTTGTCGACGACAAAATGGACGTAGTGCGTGATACGTTTTCCGCACAGAACCATTATTTTCGAAATAAAATTGCACTATTTGCAAGCGTTGTTCAGGCGTGAGTCTATTCATGATGAATTGCCAAACCAAACTGAGAACAAATCACTTGACAGCTGTTAAATCGGTCGCCATCTTGAAAAGTAATGCCAACTTAAAGTTCTATACCTCTATAAAAAACATCCTTTATAAGGCATCCGTTATAAACTGTCAAATTATCATCTTACTGAACAGAAATTTTAATAGCATTTGCCAATCTCAGTTGTCAAACTGTAGTTACCGCTAAAGACAGCTCTCATGCAGCTAAAAAATAATAAAAAATACATACATACATTATTGTTGATTACCAACCTTCACTCAGGATTATGGACCTAGTTTCTGACACCACATATGTTGTGTGCGTTAATTTTTATACATGAGTCGAGTCGAGTCAACGAACGACAGATTTTTGAGCAACTTATCATGGCAATTTTATTTGCTCTCAGCGTTTTTGCCATAAATCTGCTAAGAGGAAGATGCCGAAGAAATATTTTTTATATTTTCGTTTTGATGTCTGACTTAGGGTTTGAACCGTGGCCTTACGTTTAATATGCCAACACACTACCTAATAGACTACGGTGACTTCATAATAATCATGAACACGTGCATTTATTCACGGCGTTAAAGCGTATGTTTTATTTATTTCCCAAAAAAAAAAATATTTCTTTCAGTGTATGAATCAATATTTATTGCACTTGAGTACCAAATAACTTGACATTTGATACTGTTGTTCTACATTCTCTTGTATGGAAAACATGCCATAAAACTTAAATACCGGGAATAACAAAATTCAAGTAGTACTTCAAACCAAAAGAATAAATTTATCTACAGAAGTCGTTATTCTACTCAATACCCCGACAAAAGCATGGTATGGCTGGATAACAATTTTTTTCTTTTTTTTGGCAACCAACAATTTTTATTACTGCTGCTGCTGCAACTAACCCATGTTTTAAATGAAAAAAAAGAGAAAAAAGCACTCTGTGAGTGATATATTCCTAAAACCAAATGTAATAATATAAGAATACAACGAGTGATGACGTACCATGTTAACCAACTTAAACTCCAAAGCGTTTTAAATCATACGTATACGCTTGTAGTCGAATACAATCTAGTCATTGAATAAAATGATACAGCAGAAGCCAGGAGTAGCGGCAGAAATTCGTAGTAAGTGTGATGTTATGTTGTGTTAACCATTCTACAGACAATATCATCAGGCTGTATGTATAGTTTGAATTTTATTTCATTTTTAAGCTGGTTTTTCCTTAAAATTTTTGTTTTTTTCTGTTTTTGGCGTTGATTGTTGAAATTTATTTCTTTGATTTCAGCAATTTAAGGTAATTATAATGTTGCTAAGGGGTAATTTTAACACTTCGACACCAAATCGGACAAATATCATCAAAGAGATTGCAAGCGGGTTTACGAAGCTTTTTTTTTTGTAGTATTTCATTGGCTTATGATGAGCCTTCATACCCAGCAAGTGTCGAAGGAAGCATTACAAAGTTTTTTTTTTGAAATTTTTTTAAATACACTGTATCAAGTGAAACATATTTTATTTTCATTTCGTTTGGAAATTAAATAAATGTACGTGTGTTGTAAGAATCAAATCTTCTTAGAATAACATTTTATTCAACACCTTGGTTAGCTCGGAATAAACACAGTGGCGGCTCATCTTATTGATTATCTTCTGTTCACTTCTTTTTTTATTTTTTTTTTTTGTATTTTTGTTTTTCATACTCTTCAATTTTATTGTTGTTAGCGAAAGATGTTGTGATTTTTGTTAAGTTTCGTGGTGTTGAAAGTTTTTTAAAGTATTTTAAAGACGTATGAATGAATTGTTAAGAGTAGTTCTTTGTTTTTTCAATTCTTGGGGGCTCGTTTGAACAGTTTCAGCAGTTTGCAGTTACTTTCGCACTTCAACATTCAGTATTTTTCTCATTTATATTACTTGGGTTTCATACTTTCGCACCTTTTAGAGTGCGTCTAATTTGGGAAAAATAAATCTTATTTACTCTGCTCAGGCACAATGGGATTCTAAGCAAATGAAAGCAATTTTTAGGGGAATTTCTTAAAGATATTTTTTAACCGAAAGCCTTACAAATAATGGCTCACTAAAGCTCACTTCGGTTAGCTCAGACACACACCTGAAGTAACCAGGACACGTACGTACGTCCTAAATTTTTATATTTTATTTATTTTTATATATTTTTATATTTATATTTTATGTCACCGGGGCTAGTAGGTAGTGTGTTGGCTGATTAGACGTGAGGCCTCGGTTCAAACACCAGGTCAGGCATCTCCAACTGAACGAAATATGAAAAAAATATTTCTTCGGCGATTTCTTCTCAGCAGATTTCTGTCAAAAACTCTGAGAGTAAACAAAATTGTCATGAAAAGTTTCTCAAAAATTTGTCGTTCTGACTCGTCGACTTTAAACTGTAGGTCCCGCCACTCATGTGTGAAAATTAACGCACACAACATAAGTGGTGTGAGACTCTAGGTTGTAATCCTGTCTTAAAGGATTGTAATGACCAATTATGTATGTATGTAAATTTTTATATGAAGAGCTCATATATCTGATTAATGCTTGATACTCTTTGGGACAATGCACCAAGAATGAACATTGCATGTGCTTCTTGCAGTTTGAAAGCCTACAAAGGACATCAATAAGTGTGTATTACCGTTAGATAATGTTCTACTTGTTGTTGTTTGTCATTGCAAGACAATGAACGATTTTCTATAAATACCCAGTAAGAGAGTGTAGACCCATCTTACTATCCATTAAAAACAGAATATTTCTCTTTTGTTATCCACAGGAATTACAACTTTTCATTTGACTACTTCCTGGCTAATATTTTCTTTTGTATGATGACGTTAAATTCTTGATACTTTTTAAACTTGAGGAAGTAAATATTGACGTTACAAAAAGTAGAGATTAAGTTTCAAAATTCTGCCAAATTCAAAAGAGGGATAATGCTTTCGAAATGCTTTATCGAAGTATAATCCATATTTTGATAAACAATTGGGCTGAAAAGTTCGTAGCCCAATGTTGGAAAAAATTCTCTAATAAAGCTTTGTGAGTGTCTCCCTATATAGTTTTCCTCAAGATAGTCAATGAACATTATATTGTAAATATCACAAAACACTCATGCCATAATATTTGCCAGCCAACTATTGCACCTTTTTAAAGTAGATGCACCACATACCATGTACTCATCTTCATATGAGATTGTTTTAAATCTGTCGTGTAACGATTGACTCATAAGTTCTTGTATTTTATAGCGAAACAGCTTCAAATACTGCTTAGAATCATCGATTCGTTATTGGTTTTCGTTGATTTGTGCTCTAGACGTACTCTATTGAGACAGATTTTTTGCATATCAGTCCTTTGATTTATTTAGAGCCTCACCTATTTCGATAAACTTCGCTTTGCGGTCGTGCAAAACTACTACTATCTAAGGGGCACCCACTAAGTGCATTGGTACTCAATTCGTTTAAACTCAGAAAAACACTCTTAAACGTATCATTACATACATACTTGATCATTACAAACCTTCAGTCAGTATTACCACCTAGCTTCTCACATGTTGTGTGTGTTAATTGTATACATAAGTTTCGGGACCTTCAGTTTAAAGTCAACTTCGGACGACAGCTTTTGAGAAACTTTCCATATGGTAATTTTATTTACTTTTGCCAGAAATCTACTGAGAGACAGTGGTCGCAGAAATATTTTTTCATATTTCGTTTTATTGAAGATGTATGGCCCGGGGTTTGAACAGTGAGTGGCCTCATGTATAATGAGCCAGCTACGGCGACATCATAGTTGGCATGTCATCGCTTTGATGTATTTAGAGCCTCAGCTATCTCGATTAACTGCATTTTGCGGTCGTGCAAAACTATTTTGCGTTTAATAAATGCATTGAAACTCATTTCGATTCGTTTAAACCTAGAAATCCACGTCTAAAAGGATGATTATCCTGGTCAATAGTCCTAATAACCAAGTCAAGCCTTGGCTTCCATAGCATTTTTTCGCTCGAAAAGCAATGCATCATTAACAAAATTCGTTGTTTTATTAATTTTCTTCAAGCTAACAAAATTTGCTCTGCCCCATAAATTAATAATTCGATAGCTGGAAACTTTGTATATCATTTAATACTAGAACCATCTGTGTCTTGGCTTACAAACCTGTCACTCTTTTTTTTTAAATGTAATCGTTCTGCTTCATACCGTTTCTCAAATCTACACGGATTTATAGACTGATTTGGGGGAAGTTTTTTGACATAAATTTGATTGCCTTAAAGGATCTCACAGTCCTGCAACAGTCGCTAGGGGCTTTTGTTATGTTATTGCCTGGCTGTTGTTAGCAAACGCTTATAATGCACTAAAAATTTATCGATAACAGAATTTATTCGAAATTTTCAGAAAATATAAAGGTTTGAGAGTTCATTTGCTTAATAAAGGTGTCTAGTAAGCATATGTTAAGAAAAAGTAAATGTTTTTTGCCATAAGTAGGCCATAGTGTTTTGGCCAGAATTTTTCTTGCGTATAATGATTATGATGGCAAAATGATGATAATGATGATGCTTAATGTTGGCTGTTGATTTCTTCTTTCACACCTTTAAACTTCACTTCACACCTCATCTTATCACCGTCAAAATATCTGGCAATTGTTTTGCAAAACCTTCGATCGAACAAAAGCAGAATGTGGCAGCTTTAAGCGAAACGTGATGTTTGGTGATGGTGTATACCTTAGATCCTTTTACAAATGTACATACATACTACAAAGTACATACGTTTTAAATGTATGTGTATGTATTAGTATTCTGAGATGTATATCCTGTCAACACTTTGGCGCTTTCGTGCTAAAAAAAAATAAAAAATGGAAAAAAAAATTGATTTTGAAATTAAAAAATATTGCCAAAATGAAAAAATATTGTTGATGGCATTGAACCACGACAGAGGGGGGTAATGGGTAAGTGACCGAGTCGTAAAGGTAGAAGTAGTGTAAAGCTGTCTTCACACCAAACTGATGATAATTGAGCCACGCGCATAAATAACCGTTATTAGGTGTGATCGTGCAAAGTTGATTTCTTTTATTACTTCTCTCGACAACATCCATTCAGTAACCGATCGATCGATCGTTTTAATTTTCGTTTTCATAAATTTTTCTTTTTGTTAAACAGTAGTTTGTCTCCTTTTTTCCGACATTTTGTGGCATTTTCGGTAGGCCTAAAAGGGAGGAGTGTCTTGTCTTCGGTGCAATATTTAATTTTAACAAGTTATTTTCACTTTTTCAAAATTAAAGTTTGTCAAAAAAAAATCGATTCAAAAATCGAAAACAAAAAAAAAATGCACAAATTGAACGTTGATATAAATTGACACTCGTCGATGCGATGAATATTTAAATGATGGCAAAACTGCTTAACGAGACTTTCGTTTTATTCAAAACGTTCCAAAAAACAACAACGTGAAGTGAGAAAAATTATTTGTGATTCTCTTGAACCAGTTCAAATTGCTTGCTGCTGGTCGTAAAGAAAAAGGTGTCAATCATCAACAAGTTGACACTTGTTTTAATTTTTATTGACAAGTGGCTTTCGTTAAGATAACATTATTGTGTTGCTGCTGCTGCTGCGGCTCAAAAATGACATGGAAATTTATTCCAAGGTAAACCTTGCAACACATAAATTCTTAAAATAATTACATGCATATGGGGCTTATGGTATATTTCATACGTCAGCATATCATTATGGGTAGTTACGAAACTAGAGAAATTTTATGCTTTCATCGGCAATCCGATTGATTAAGTCCACAGGAAATAATTTTGCATGCTTTAATTAAATAAATTAAATTTAAATAACGAGGAAAGTAAAGTAAAGAAAATAAATTCTTGGTTAAAGTCGTAATTGCCTTTCAATGCCGAAATATTTTAAATTTTTGGTAAATTGTTTGAATTCATTTGACCCAAATTTAAAATTTAACTTGCCGTTAAACTGATTTTCTTTCTTTTAATTGAATTAATTTAGAGAATTTTGCACCGGGAAGCCATTGTTCGTGGTAAAGTTTATTCGCATGTGTTGTGTCTTCCCGAAGATTATTTCAACACCTACACTTTGGGACACTTAAACCAATTCATTTAGCTTTAATACGTTGATACGTTGATATTGTTCACAAAATTCAAGCTTCCTGTAGAATTATGCAGACCTCAGGTTATGCCTTTCTATTTAGACCTCGTTAAGGGCAAGAGTAAAGAACAGTTTCCAGGCCGTGTAGTCGCCATAGTCTGATAGATAGTGTGTTGTCTTATAAGACGAGGGCACGTATTTTAACCTCTGGTCCAGACATCTCGAACATAAAGAAATATAAAAAAGAAACATTTCTTCTGCCTCAGCAGTAATCTGGCAAAAACTCTAAAAGTAAATAAAATTGCCATGAAAAGTTTCTCAAAAATGTGCCGCTCTGAGTCGTGCTTGTGTATGTACACAATGGGTGGGTTGAGAAACTAGGCTATAATCCTGACTAAACGGTTTTAATGATCAATAATTGTTCCACTCCCGAGAAACAGCCTTTGCTGAATACAAATTGAGAATGTTTTTCATTGTTCCAACAAAAAACATGAAAGATTCGTATGTGAGGCAAATCGAATCTGGCGAATCTGAAATTGGTTTGATACTTGGAACTTGATTTTAATACCTACCAGCTAAGATATTATTATTAATTCCTTTAACGATACTTGGGGATCATATATCGCATAACACCTGCACCCGGCCAACGGCAAGATTGGATTGGTTTCCATGGTAAGTTTCACAATCCATCACCAGAATACTTCGATCACATAATTACCTTTACAATAAGAAAGGTTTCTGTTTAGAATATCTGCAAAATGTATATGAATGAGTCATTCTATAGCAGCTTGTCCTATTTAAAAACAAGTTAAAGATATTAATCTTCGTGCTTGTAAAGATACTAGGAGGCCTTCAACAGCCTAAATAAGGAATAAGTAACGAAGGCAAACACTGGATCTATATGACACTTTAAGGATATGGCTGTGATAAAAAATAAACATAATGTCCTCCAAATTAATATCTTGAATTTGACGACTTGCTGTGCTATTAGCATTGATTCGTATAATTTCCACTTTAAATCGTCCCCAAAGAGAGTGGTTGTTATTCCCTTTAAATGATGTCACGGATAAAGTAAAATAAATCTGTTCGTGTCTTAAGTCTTTTGTTTTGTTTCCGCTTTTTCATGTTTGACTCTGCCTGTGCAGAATCCATTTTTCGTAAATATCCCAATGGTTATTATAAATAAATGTTGAGGCTACACATCAAAAATTGCTTTATCGGGCACATTATTTTAGGTCATTAGGGCAGGATCGTTGGAATGCCTTATTTTCGACGTTAAACTGAAGTTAGGTTGTTATCCTGACTAAAGTGGTGTAATGTCTAATTAAGCGAGTAAAGTGATGATATTCAAATCTTCTGGATCGAGATAGAATGAAAATAGTAATGTAACTACCTTTAGAGCTACCCTAAGTTTGTGGTCTACAAATAAATTGTTGAAATTTTGCGAATGGTTTAAGAAAGTCCTTGTAGGAGATGGTGTATGTGATCGAATTGGAAGTAGAAAAAGGAAACTAAACAGCTTCTTCTGTGAAACTGCATGGCTTTAAAAACAGGCTAACGAAATAGATCGATTAGTTAGTGGATTTAATTTCGAACAGTCTCCTTAATTCCTTCATTACTTTTAGCCGATTTTAAGCAAAACTGGCATAGAAAGCAACAAGGAAATTGATGAACTTTTGCGAATGTGACATGAAAACAGTTGTAGGAGACGGTGCATGTGATCAAACATTTGTAACAGCTGACTTGCAAGTAGGATAAGGAAACTAAACAGCTTCTTTTGCGAGACTGCTTGATTTCATTTCGAACGGTCTCCTTAATTTCTTAAGTAGTTTTACCCGATTTTAAGCCAATCCAGCCAGAAGTTGAGTTAGGCAGACTTATTTCATTTTTAATTCGTTTTCATTCATTTAAATAACTGAAAGGACTTATAAGACGTGAGGCCACGGTTCAAACCCCCAGGTCAGACATTTCTATTAAGTCGAAATTTGAATATTTCTTTAAGGCAGATTTCTGCCAAAAACTCTGAGAGTAAATAAAATTGATATAAAAAGTTTTCCAAAAATCTGTCTTTAAGAACCGGTAGGTCCCGCTACTAATGTATAAAATTAACGCACACAATGTGAGTGGTGTGAAAAACTAGGTCGTAATCCTGACTGAAGGGTTGTAATGACAAATTATGTATGTATGTATGTCACAACTTCACTCCACTTTCTTTAATATCCACGAATTTAATTAAAAACCAAACGCACAGTTTGTGTGCTACGTCTTAAGGATATACTCCACATATATCCTGAATACTCTTCCTTATTTTTTCAAATAATTTTCTTTAAAATTAAATTGATCTTGCGGAACACCCATAAAACTGTTAACAAATGACAGTGTCATTTGTTTTACACTGAATTGCTCTTATCTGATGTTTTGAAAAATTTTCCCTCAAAATAAAGAGTGTGTCCTTTAAAATTGTTGTCGAGATATTTATCAGTATGTTCTAGTAAATCAATGGAAACTTATTTGCTGATAGTTATTACGTGCTACTGTTCGCAGGTTCTTTTTTTTCTTCTTTCGTTTGTATGTATTAGTTTAGTCATGTTTTTCTCTGGCGGTATAGATGTGGTGTTATGTCTGGAATAATTATAAGGTTTGTCCACGTTGTTGTCTCGTTGCTTAAGGGAGGTCGTAAAATGTTTAATTGATTGTTTAATTTAAAGGAAAGTCTTTTAAATTCTGTCGGAAATGTTCGCTTCGTATCTGGATTATCGGTTTCTTTAAATCGTTCCCAAAGGGATTGGTTGTTGTTTCCTTTACATGATTTCACGGATAAAGTAAAAGAAATCTGTTCGTGTCTTAAATCTTTTGTTTTGTTTCTGTTTCTCACTCACTTTCTTATTATGTTTAACGAATGCCGTTAGGCGTTACATTACATTACAACTAGCTTTTCATTCAACATAAAACGGTTATGTTGTCTTTATCTAGAACATCTAACTGTTGTTACAACTCAACAGCTGTCGTTGTTGTAGTGCAAACAAGCGAAAGATATGTATACAGGCACAGGAGGACACCTACAAAATATTTAAATTACATGCAATTATTACTCCAATAATAACACATAATTACATACACTTTAACATGACTGGATATGTCATCGCCTCCGGTTATGACACGCTTATTCTAATGAGTATTTTTTTTGCTTGCCCGGCTCCTTTTAAAGTTTTACACCTTTAGCGTGATGTTCTAAGACCAGGGGAGAAGCGCATGCATGCAGTCAGCGTTGAAGTGTGACACAAGTCTTTAAGGATTATTTAAATGATTTCTTGTTGCCTGTTTTCTGTTCCTTTATTGTTGCATAGCACCTGCCTTTAAATATGAATACATTAACGCTTTGATTTTTATAAGAGGAAGACACTACGCTTTACAAAAAAAAAAAAAAATTAAATTGTTTTTTTTTATTTTATTGTTAACATTTTGTTCCTTCCTATTGAATTTGTTATCAAGAGCGAAGGGGGTTGTTTACGGTATTTTGTTGTTTCTAAATAATCATTGGAATTTGATATGAAATCGTTGGCATTTTTACTGTAAAGCACTGTAAAGGATTGTTTCTTATAACACAAAAAAAAGGGTGACAATTATTCTTAGCGTGACAGTATTCTTGTGTAAAAGGCATCTGTTTTCTTCACAAACAATTGAATGCGGTAGAGATAATTTTTCTAATAGAAATCTGAACCAGAAGCAGATGCTTTATTTATTTACTTTTCTTATGATTACAGCTTTTAAATTGCAACGACAATATATTTGCATTGGTTGGATACATTGATTTTAAGAAATTTTTTGATTTTTATTGTAATCAGTGGTACAGTTATTTACAGTGTTATAAACGAATTCCAGCATATTTGATAGGAAGTGAGTAATCTAATGAACTCGCCGTGGTCTAGTAGGTAGTGTGTTGGCTTATTAGACGAAAAACCATGGTTCGAGCCCCAGGCCAGACATCAAAATAAAATACAAAAAAGTATTTCTTCGGCGACTTCCTCTCAGCAGATTTCTGGAAAAAACTGTGACAGTAAATAAAATTGCCATGAAAAGTTTCTCTAAAATCTGTCGTTCGGAGTCGACTTTAAACTGTAGGTCCCGCCACTCATGTATAAAATTAACACACATAACATAAGTGATGTGAGAAGCTAGGTCGTAATCCTGACTGAAGGGTTGTAATGACCAATTATGTATGTATGTTTAATCTAATGAAATTGCTTATAAAATTTAAACACGCAGTCGCCATAGTCTAGTGGGTAGTGTGTTGGCTTGTTAGTCGTGAGGCCATGCTTCAAAACTCAGGTCAGACATCTCCACCAAAAAGAATTATGAAAAATACTTCTTCGGCGAGTTCCTCTCAGCAGATTTTTTTAAAACTCTGAGTCAAATAAAATTGCCATGAAAAGTTTCTCAAAAATCTATTATTAGGAGTCGACTTTAAAATGTAGGTTCCGCCACTCATATATAAAATTAACACACACAACATAAGTGCTGTAAAAAGCTAATCGTAATCTTGGCTGAAGGGTTGTAATGATCAATTATGTATGTATGTATGTATGTATGTATGAATGTCATTTTGTGAAAGTGCCTGTTTCTATGTGTGAAGGCCACTAAATAAAATGGTCTGAAATCACTTCAGCAACCTTTAGTAATGGAGGCTATTTCTAATACACTATTTGTTTACCCCGTAATTTTTAATGTATTTTTTGTTATGGTTATAGCAGATGAAATATATTAAAACAATTTCTCAAAACTCAGACATCAAAATAAAATACAAAAAAGTATTTCTTCGGCGACTTCCTCTCAGCAGATTTCTAGCAAAAACTCTGAGAGTAAATAAAATTGCCATGAAAAGTTTCTCAAAAATCTGTAGGTCCCACCACTCATGTATAAAATTAACACACACAACATAAGTGGTGTGAGAAACTAGTTCGTAATCCTGACTGAAGGGTTGTAATGACCAATTATGTATGTATGTATGTGTATTTCTCAAAACTGCTTACTCATTGATTATAAACACTTGAGGCTTTTGCAATATTTTCTGCAGTATTAGTGACTTGCTTGAAATCTCCCTTCATTACAAAAGACGTAGGCCAGCGAAACATGCCTGTGACCTGAAGGGCACATTGTAGGTCGAAATGTCATGAATATATGCTAGCTGTTGGGTATATAATATCAAATACATTAGCCATAATTTTCTAATATAGCAACCAGACAAATATCATCCAGTAACTGTTTTTAAAGAAACGTTAGGGTAACAGGGGATATCGAGTTGAAAGGTACGGGATTATGGTTGCATGTGAAGGAGTGACCAAAGGCTTGCAGTTGCGTAAAGATTTTTTAGAAGGTCGAACATTTTGTCTTGTATTAAACACTGATTTAAACAATACGCTGGGTAAAGCTTTCTCTCGGAGATGTTGTAGTTCGGTTATACTATTGTTATGTTTTTCCTGGTTTTTGTAAGTACGTAGTACAGCCAACGGGAATATTTGTTAGTCGATTTTCACAGACTTTGTGGCTGTAAAATATAGACTTAAGCCAATAAAACTGAAAATCTTTTAATTGAACAACGCGCGCAAATAATATAATGGCATCTCATTTTACGATCGCCATAATCATAGTTAATAGAGTCCAGTTGTTTGGCAAATGTTCGACCAGCACCTGTGCGTCGACGAAACACAAGATCGCTGTTTGTGAGATTGTGCAGAAGGTTCCTAGTTAGTCGAATTTTTGTCCCTCACAAAAACTCTACCTTTTGCGTTATGACTTGGGCCTGCACTCGTAAAAGATTCAATTCACCAAGTAACAGAAGGTTCTACAGCAGTAAGCTGCTGACTATTATTTTTATCGAAAAATTATTTTCATCGTTGGGGACCATTTGAGAATGAATGAGTACCAAAACAGACAAAATTATCGAATTTGGGAAAATACCAAAACACACGAGATCTAAGAACGTGTAATGCACACCGAAAAAGTTACTGTTTGGTATGGATTTTGGGCTGGTGGCCTCCTCGGTTATAATCTCTGAGAGGACAACTTTGCCTAGGGCATGACTGTGAAAGGTTAAAGGTTATTGGTTGATCTGGACATCAACGATATATGGTTTCAACAAAAAGGCGCTACCTGCCACACAGTTAACGCCAATTTATTCTGCACTAGCTCTTTGAAGATCTTATCATCTCACGTGGAGATGATATGAACTTACCACCGAGACCCTGCGATTTGACCCCATAAGACGTTTTGTTATTATGTTAAGACTATGTTATCTCATCGTGCGATTTTACCCCACTAGACATTTTCTTGTATGGTTTTCTTTTTTAACTCGCAAGTGAACACGAAAATGCCACAAATCACAGCGGTTCTTAAATCCAGCATACCTCACGCCATCGGTCCAATTTAGCCTGATTTGTGCACTGGGGTCCCAGAAAATTTAATATTTCTGATGAACTCCATTCAGTTTGTGTCGTAGTTTAAGGTTTTTTATATAAACCACTTTGTCATATATTGTCCAACATTCGTGGATATTAATGTCAATTGAATAGTTTTTAAAAATGCCATTTAATGTTGCTTTTTTGTTGGCAATATATTGCAATGTGAAGCTGTTACCAAAATGTTCAAATTACTGCATATCTTGCATTACCACAAAAGGTAAAGCATACTCAGAATAAATTTGTAAGAGTATCTTATCTAAATATTCAAATCTAAATGATGTCTTAAACAGTTTCCCTTTCAATATTTTGATAAATTATTATTCGGTTCTTTCATAATTTATAACAAAAAATTTCATGTCATTGCTTGGGATAGTTTTGTTATTAAAATGGAAATGAAATGAAATGAAAAAACCTCAAAACATACTTGTTAATCAGCGAACACCCCCTAGAGTGACACATCAAGGGTGCCCTTCGATTTCTAGACTAATGACAACGTCAGGCACAAGTTATAGTGTAACCCAATGCAAGTGTATTGACTCTCTCTCTTGGCCCAGTGGTGTAGTCTTAATTGTAATTAATTACAATTTATATGGAGTTTTATGGACTTCTTTTAATTTAAAGTGAAATTCATTTTCAATATTTACAAAATATTGTTGCTTCAGTTTTTAACAACTGCAGGATTCAGCTCCTGTGGTGAAATTATGCAAAAATTCTCAAAAAGTAAAAGAGCGACTTCAAAAACAAAAATATTTTTATTTATCTTTGGTTTTAAATCTTGTAAGCTGAGGTTACAATGGTTGATGAATGAAAAGATTTGATTAATCTCTACCAGATAGAATTACAAATTCTGTTTTCTATACATTTTTAAAACAGTGCAGTTGCTTTTGTTTTTATTCCTACTCTTTTAGTTAGAATTACAATGAATTTTCTAGGTTTGTATTTAATAGTTATGCGGTTTCTTTGCACAGCAGGTGCCCCTAGAGTAAAACGAACTTAATTGCCAGTAGCCAAAAGGAAATCATTTTCGCAGAATTTTTAATATTAAATGAGGAAAATTTGTCTTTTTTTCTTAATGCTGTGCTATATTTGGAATAAACAATTTTTTTTAATTCTCATGTGATTGATCGCCGTATTTACATCATTTCAATCAATATTTGGCCAACAGTTTCTAAAAATTTTATATCGACAAATATTTTTTCATTCCCATAAAACTTGAATTTCTCCAAACAGCCGCATAGTTTTCTTCGAAAATGAAAACCACAATCTCAAGCGATTGCATGTCCTACTTCAGGCAATGCACTTGTTGAACCATTCTATTAAAGACTTTATATCCTCTTTTAAGAAACATAGAAATCCATCCGTGTTATAAGGCAATTGACTGTTAATAATTATTCCGGACATGACACCACCATGACATTTTCTGATCTACAATGCCACAATCTTCTCTGTGTGATGTGACAATTGTTAACATCACACACAAATAAAAACAAATGATTTATTAGAACGTTTGCTGATTAAAATCAAAGGCAAAGAATGGACATGACTTTCTTAAAATTTTGTATTCTTTTATACCGAAAAAAATCAGATTAAAAAGTGAAAATAAAAAGTCAGAATTTAAGAATAAAATTACAATGTTTGAGTTTTCCTTTAATCGAAAACTTCATTTTAAAAAATCTCCAATTTTCCATGACTAAATGCATTCATGCCTACTTAATTGGAAATCACAACCCTTCAGTCAGGATTGCGACGTAGCTTCTCACATCACTTAGGTTAGGTCAGGTTAGAGGACGTGTACTTGTCAACTAAGGCAAGCACAGTACGCGGAGGTCGAATTGACCCATTGTACAACGTCCTAGTTTCTCACACCACTTATGTTGTTTGTGTTAATTTTATACATGAGTAGTGGGACCTACAGTTTATAGTCGACTCCGAACGACAAATTTTTGTAAAACTTCTCATGGCAATTTTTATTTACTCTCAAAGTTTTTGCCAGAAATCTGCTGAGAGGAAACATTGAAGAAATATTCTACATATTTTTGTGTAGTTGGAGATGTCTGACTTGGAGAACCGTGACCCCACGTCTATTAGAATATCTATTAGACTACGGCGACATTCATTGTCTACGGCTTTGGCGCTTGTGCAGAATATTCAATGTGTCATGAACTGTGTTGCACGTAGCGTCGTCCTGTTGAAATCATATGTTGCTGGTGTCCAGATCCAGATCGAATTACAGAGCTCGCCATTGAGAGTGATGGTCTGGTCAATGTCGTTCTCAAAGAAATGTGGAGCATAACGCCGCCAGCTTGGAATCCAAACTAAACATAAGCTCTTTCGGGATGCATTGGATGCTCTTTTATTGATAATTTGGATTGTTCACGTTCATTCATCAGAAAAAGGAGGATTTTCAATGATTTTCTCATACACCACGAAGTTTCGTAATAAAATTCAAAAATTTGCACGCTTTGTTGAATGCTGTATCCGTCCATGTTAATTTGGAATTATGGATTGAATAGATGAGAACTATATTAATAGGTGTAGCTTTAATAAGATGGTCGTTATCAATTGCTAATGTTCAGGAATCCCTGTTGAAAGACATTATATATATTATGAAGGGATTTTAGTAAAGAACTTAATTGATGCAGGAGCTCAATAATAAAGAAATATAAGAAATAATTTTTGAATGGCAAGCAGATTATAACAGAGAGTCCAGTAATATTAAAGTTAACTTTTAATTTTAATTTTTGCTTTTCTTCTTAACTCAATACAATATATCTATCCTGCTATTGATATATGCAGAATCAGTTTCTATTCCATCTTAGGAACCTAATAGTAGACATATATGGAACATTGACCATTGATCCTTAGAATATTCACAACGACTGCTGGGTAACGACAAGGAAGAATAAAATTAATTGATGTTTATCTCTTATTACATATAGAAAATCAAAAAGAATTAGTTTCATACTCAAAATAAAACTTTTGCCATTGCAAAAACAAAAGACTTAAGCAACAAACGCGTAAATAAAATTTTATGTTTTCGAAAATTTATTTTTTATTGTTCTTAAATTTTCTATATGAATTTAAATCTGTAATAAGATATGCCTTATGTAACTTTATGATCTTTATAACAATTTTTTTCTGTTGTATCGTATGATGTGTTTAATAATACACGTGCCCTAAAGCAAAAAATATCACATTACTCACTGGTACTAACAAGATGAACGAAGTGTCTAAATTGGTGTTGAACAATATTACCACAAAGTAACCAAAAAAAAAACACAAAAAAGAAGAATTGAAATGAACAATAAATTCACAAAAAAAAAACTGGCAACAATGGAAAGGCCAATGGCAAAACAATTGAATACAAATTGCAAAAATATGAATTGATCTTTGAACATGAATAAAAGAAAAGAAAATAAAAAAAAAGAAATAGAAACGGAAAAAGAAGAACACACACGTATGAAAAGGAAAAAAAATAAAAATGAAGATGTGTTGCTTTTAGTATAACGCAACGAATACGTGCTTTTTAAACGAATAATCGATTACTTTTTTTGGTTTTCCATTTAAAAAATGCAATGGTAAGGACCACACCGTATTAATCTGATAAGCCTCTTGGATTTACCACAAATTATTAACTTAATATCACTTAATTTATTACTTTCCCCTATTTTTCTCATATAATAATGAAGTGACACTCTTTCTAACACTTTTTATTGTCCCCCAAAACAATAAAACAAATCCCACAATTGGGATTTGAATCTCATCATAAAAAAGAAAAGAAATGTCTTGATTCCTTAAATGATTCTTAAACAGGATAACATTGTCTCTGAAGGTATAATTTTTTTTATAGGCTTTAAACAACAACTCAATTTATTAGAAAATTTTCTTAGGCATCCTTTCACTTTCAAATGACTCTACATTTTCTTTTATTTTTAGGGTGACTTTTAATAATTTCATATTTTTTTTTTCTTTAGAAAATTTTTTTTATTTGGTTTGAAAAAGATTCGTATCACAGCATGTAGAATAAGTGCTTATTTAAGAGTTAATAATTCCATTTATAAGCACATTAATGTCAAAAGATAAGACATTGATATATAGGAATCTAGAATATATACATATATGTATGTATGTATGTTAACGCTATAAAATGTCAATAAATATTACTGATAGAGAATCTAATTAAAAGAATTCAAGGAATTATTAGAAATGACTGTTCGATGACGTTGGCAAAGTGAGAACCTTATCTATGGAAAGTGAAGATACTTATTTAAAGTGGATAGTTTTTTTCTATTTAAAATGGAGTTTTCATTATAAATAAGGATTTTAAAAACAAAAAGGATAATAATTTCCACTCAATCCTAAAAAATTATAGGGTTTGAACAAATTCTATTTATTTCAACCAGTTTTTTACAAATGACTCCACTTCTCTTTAAATAATGCCGTAACTGTTTATAACCACCTTTTGTCTGAGTAGTCCATTGCTTCTACTCACTTATGGATTCCAATCTAAGGAATTTCTGGTATTATCATTACCTTCTAAAAGTGTGACCAATCCTTCTCTATTTATGCTTCTTTATACGCTCATGTTCTTTGTCAGATCAGAGCTCAGGTTACGTTTGAGGACGTGTCCAGTGGTTAAAATAACTCGTTGTAAATGAATCCCAGAAAGAAAAAGAGAGAGTGAGAGAGCATATTGAAGGAGATAAGGGGCAAAGAAAACGAGAGTTTGAAAAGGGAGTATATATGAAATTATCAAAGCATTGTCGGTCAAGAAATCTTGCAAGCACTCACAGGCATTGATATTACATTAGCATTGAATATCGCTACATTTGTACGTAATATGGACGTTTTCCAATTTCCTCTTAGACGGACAATAGTTTGACGGACATTCTGCAACTTGTTTTTAATTTTCTCCTCTGAGTCCATCAACTACCTTACCAACCAAGGAGTTTAACAACAAAAATTTAAGGATTTTCACATTGTCAGGGCAATAATGTAATCTTTTGAGGTACAGCACTTAAATACCTCCACGAAAAAAGCTTACAAACTTCGATTAATAACATCTTTTACGGGTTTGACATGAGTGAAATCTGAATAAGTTAAAAAAAAAATCATAAAATTTTCTCGGTTATTTCGAATCTGAACAAAAACTCATAGTCTAGATCGCAATCCAAAAGCCACCTTATCCTCCATAGTCTATAAAACCAACAACGAACATCCTAGTAGGTCACCCTTTAAGAAAAGAGTAGAATTTAATTGGGATAGTTCCTCAATCAATACACCCAATACCAAAATTCCTTCTATGCAACGACGGATGCTAACTAACTAGCTACAGTCGTCCAATCCCCAGCCTTAGGCGGAAAGCTCATTTCTTCTTAATCGAGCTGAAGGTGTAATATTATACAACGCAGCATGAGAGCTTTATTGTGTATGCATTTCCAAAGTCAATATTAGTTACTTTACCCGTTTTATAATAAATTTTCAGAAAAACAGCTGACGCAGAAGGCTAATTTCAGGATAAATTTGGGCATACAGACAGCTCGGTAAAATGCATTATTGAATGAATATTTGTAGTTTACTCCATCCTCTAGGCGAAATGTCGGCTGCAGTATGAACTATTAACGAAATGAGTGGGTTTTAATGTACCAAATTCTAATATAGTTTATGGATGTCACTCTCTCAACAAGAAAAATAGTGGAACTGCATTATATCAGATAACTTGACCGTACATGTCACAATCTACAATGAATCTTTTTGAAGACTTGTGAGCTTATAATTAACAATACAGTAATAGATTCTGTCAATGCCAATTGAGATTCAGATACGGAAAAAATATCGTAGCTAATTTGGCCAAGGCTAGATAGAGTACACATGGAAAGTCTATTCAAACTTCAAGGAGCAAGGTCCTTACTGAACGATTTCTGCATAAAACTGTTCTTCAACTATGTCAGAGAAGACGAAATGTTTCTAGAGTACCTTCAGAAGCTGCACTAAGTCTTGTATGTGAGAAATTCAGAATCATTAAATGTAATTCACTAAAATCCATCTAAAATCCATCTAAAATAACGGCCCAATAATTATTGTTAAATTTGTTTCCGAAATGGTTTCCTTACCAGAAGAAACATTCACTGGATATTTTGGATTCATTTAAGCACTCACCAACTTTCTGCTAATCTTAGTTAATTAATTCGGAACAATTGAATTGGGTTTCATGTTCTTTTAATGTCATTCTTAAAGAAATAATAAATTGAACTAGAAATTTGTTAAATGGCTCAAACGTTATTCAAATACACAGTCTTACAAAAGTTTTCATACAATTAATAAATTTTCGCAATTTTCTGAATAAAATTTAGGCATACAACTTGGGTGGTGTGAAAAGCAATGCTGTACTTCTGACTAAAGGCTTGCAATAGCCGATAAAGTAAGCAATTTTATTAAAATTAAATTTAAATTCAATGTAATTTTATAAATTTAACTAAATAAACCGTTTATATATTATTTTCATTTTGCTTTCTTTATTCCAAAAAAATTAATTTCATACCGGATGTTTTGCTATTCCCTCCGTAATCGACCTTTTACGGCATTGTTTGGTTTAATTAAAATTTAAAAAAATAAACAAACAACACAAAAATAAACGCAAGATTAACAAAACTTTTTAAAAAATCATTAAACATTTTTCATTACAATTCAATTCATACGCTGTGTTTGCGTCGTTTATCATTCCGTTTGTTTGATTTCAACAAGGATTAAAATTATTTTTGTTTTTAATTTTTCCATGTTCCATGCACGCAATATAAATCCTTTTTGACAGCTTCCCTTCCAACATTCAGTTCAGTCAGTCTCTCCCTCTCTCTCTATCTCTCCCTTTCTCTGTATAACAGGTAATTACAATCGAATAGCAGATATGGTTGAAGAGATTTAAACATTCACGTTTCGCTTATGCTGTATGTATTTATTAAGTCATTAAAATTATATCAGCATACAGAAATAAGGTTAAAAATAAAAAAATAAAATGAAAAAGAAACAGGAAATAAAAATTTATTTTAATTACATTTTAAACAGTTTTTGTTTTTTGGGATGTTATCGCCCAAAAAAAGTATTTTTAGATTGCAATTGATTATTGTTTTCTGTTATATTTTATTTTTTTATGGTCACAGTACATCAATCTGTACTTAAAGAATATTGTACTCCAGTTACATTACATTGTATAAACGCCTACGTTTTTCTTTGTACTGCAGGTGTGTAGCGCGGAATTGATCAAAATGAAATAAAATTTTCTTAAAATTCAATGCCATTCATGGTTTAATACAGCAGAATTGTGATGATCCAGTGCCAATCCTGATGAAAGGAAAATCGTGAGCATATTAAAACTAGGTTAGGTTAGTGGGTAACTTGCTGTCCACAGACATGGTAGCTCTATGGCCCATTATGTTATCCAGTCTAAATAAGCCCCCTGCCATGAACAGTTTAGTGGTGGATTTTAAACACACTGAATGCAAAAACCGATGACGTCTGTTTTGAAGTGCGTTGAATTCATATAAAAAGTGTTGTACCGATTACATTTCTTCCACATCCTGGCAGCATCTGCAGTAATCCTGGTGTGATAGACGGAGGTTGTTAGCGAAGCTACCAAGAGTGAAGTGTACCGTAAGATTTCCTGGTATAGTGCTAACCGTTCTCTTGTCGACCTCAAGTAGTTCCTTGGTCTACTGCTGGACACTGAAGTTTCAAAATTCGTATGGTTTGTGAACTTTTTGTGAAAAATTATACTTGAAGGGACGCATATATCCCCTCTACCGTCTACTCATCCGAAATCTCTGATCCCTTCCATGCCAGTTCGCTTGCCATTTCGTTTCCTACATTAAAACTAAGTAATGGCGAATTAAGTGTGGTCGCCGTGGTCTAGTAGCTAGTGTGTTGGCTTATTAGACGTGAGGCCTCGATTCAAACCCTAGGTCAGGCATCTCCAACTGAACGAAATATGACTGCGACTTCCTCTCAGCAGATTTCTAGCAAAAACTCTAAGTTGTTCGGAGTCGACTTTAAACTGTAGGTCCCGCCACTTATGTATAAAAATTAACACACACAGCATAAGTGGTGTGAGAAACTAGGTCGCATCCTGAGGGTTTTAATGATCAATTATGTACGTACACTCAGCTACAAAAGTATATATACGGTTAACAAATTTCAGAAATTTTTTAACCAATCGTTGAAAATCTTTATAATTGTCTGACATCTTTCTTCGATTTTAAGACGGTGTTTTGCATTGGTTAAGAAATTTGTGAAATTTGTTAGTCGGATGTATACTTTTGTGGGCCTGTGCAGGGCCACAATTCAGTTCAATTTCAGAAATTTTTTAACCAATGCAAAAGACCGTCTTAAAATCGAGGAAACTATAAAGATTTTCAACGAAAACGGATTGAATTTTGTATGTATATTTTAGTAACTGTTTGTATGTATGTAATGGCGAATTAAGTACATTAATGAGCGTCTGTAGAGGCAACTGCGGGACCCTACGCCTTGAGCGTACACCTGTTCCTAGACGATAACAATGAATATAAGGCGTGTGGAGGGTATATAAATACAATGAGACTTTTTTGATCCCAATATTTGAGGGAGCATACAAACACAACTTTTCTCATTGAAGTGTAAGGGAAGAAGTCAAGGACATTTGTACAAGATTTATCTCTTATGCTTTGACTTAAGGTTCCTCGATGGCATCTTGGGTCTTGTTCTGTTAAAAAAATTAATTCGCGCCATAATACCCTTGCAAAAACCGTTTCAAGTAAGAACATCTCGAGTGATATCTAGGGTGATAGAGCAGTTTTGTACAGAATAACCAAAAAAAAAAATGTTGCTCACCAGTGTAATCGATTACTTTAAGGCTTAACAGCACTATAACATATCGGTAATAACGACTAAACCATATTGTATTACCCACTTTATCAAAATAAAGTGTTTTTGCTTTTAATAATTTCACCTACGATTAAATGGCTTGCAGCTTTGTTGGGTGGGCTCTGGCTGCCTTTGTTTTATGCGCTGATGATCATATTTTTTTTTGTAGTTTTTCTGCCAATGCCAATACGATTTGTATTCATTTGTTACGGCTACAAAATTGCAATACGATATTTTAAACACATTTTAAATGCTTTTCTTAGCAGCTCTTACAGGCATTAGTAGCAGCATTTCTGTGTGGATGTGATTCGCGCATTACGTGAACACAAAAAGCGCAGGCGTAAATTTGAATGCAGTCGAAGCCAATTATCAAAATAAATAGCAATCAATTTATAAGAAAATGAACAATAAAAAGCAAATCAAAGACAAGCGTATTAAATTGTATCAAAAATGCCTTAAAGTGTAAGCATTTGGAAAACGAGCATGAAATTTGATATTTAAAAATGAGTTTAAAACGGCATTAAATTTAAATTCATAAAAAATGGTAAAGAAAAAACGTATTTTTGGTGTTAAATGAAACATACATACATACATAGTAGTAGTAGTTAAACTGGTCAAAAGGTCAAAGGTAGTGGTGCAAATTGATTTTGTATTTATGGATTGCCCACAACGCCATTGTAAGGCTTAAAACAATTTAAATAACTTTCCTTTCTATTTGAAAGGACAAAGGTTGCAATAAAATGTTTTCCTATATAAACGGCGACAATAAAATTTTATAGTTTTCTGCCACCAACAGCAATTTTCTGTAACTTTTGTTTACAAACATTCCATACTTTGTGCCACAGATGTTTAAATTCCTTGTCTTTAAAAAAAATTGTCACCAAAATCTCTTTAATGTTGTATTGTCAAGCAATAAAATCAAAATTATCACACTACTATTGACCTTGCTACCATAACTAACTCATTCTATTGTTTTAGTTGACCTTCTTTAAGGTCTCTATGCATTGGTTTTAAAAATCCATCAAAATATTTACAAAATTTGTATGAAAACGTGAAATAAATTTACACACGCTTTAGTTAATTTTGCAATCAGCTAAGGTACAAACCTTAACCAATTTAGTAAACACAAGTGCTGTTGCCACACAGTAGAATTTTGAAAATATTTTTGTTGTCATATTTGCTATGCCACATGCCATAAGATGAGTCCTATGCTGCTGTGGGCGACTTCTCAGCATGGTGTTATTCGATACTCATTACATTCCAATATGTAGTTAACTTAGGTTCTCTTTAGTGGATTCGAGATATCTTTTCATTGCTATGAACAACATTTTTATTGTATACTTCCTATTGACCGAACTTTTCCTTTGAGTGATTGGCTATGGCACACTTGCCATGAAAAGAATGCCATGACAAGAATGAAAAAAAAATTCCAAACATAGAATTTACTTTTGAAAAGCATTTTCCAAGTGGGTGGCTCTTATTATTTCGTGTCTATATTGTCGTGTAGAGATAATCAAATACTGCGATCATAAATATCGTACTACTTATAAACTGTATTGTATTTCTTATTAATATCTCCCCTAATCTTGTTGTCTGATGAATCTGAGAATGCTGCCCAGTGTCAGCAAGAATAATAAGCTGTTTTATTATTGACAAGCGGACTTTTGCTGCCGTTTAAAATGCATTAAGTAAGTACAAGTGTGTGTTCCAGTGATTTGCTTTGGTCATCACACTATTGCAAATCAGACTTGATGGGATACTTTAAAAATATTACTTAAGTCCACAACGCCCAATCCAAATTCTCAGGCAATTCACAAATGATAGTTTGATTTAAGACTCAACTATGTTCCTATTAATCTGTTCTTAAACTAGAGTTAGAGCGACTTCACATCATATCCTTGAGTGCCAATAAAATGCTCTAAATCGATTTATCTAGCTCACCAAACTCTCCTCTTAATAAGATTACCGTTTGTTGAGGCCATGTTATCAATCAAGTTCAATTCTGCCATTTTGCGTTAAAAATGCTGCTGTCCTACAAACTACACTAAACGGAGTTTCTTTCAGGGTGAATTGCCGGCTCTTTAACTGCCCCTGGCTACTCTTCACCTCTAACTCTGAAGTTCTTTTGGTTGCCGCATCAAGCAATCTCAAAAAGTGATTCGCCGCTGAAGATAATTTTTCGATTGAAACACATTTCTCACTTGGAACGAAATATACTAAGCATTTTAGGCACTACGACATGTCACGTATCCTTTTTTATACTGAAAAAAATTATGCCGAAAAAGCAAACAGAATAAGAAAATACCCGTCAATTTGTTTCGAATGTCTTCCACTGTCTTACGAACACATCATTGAGTGCTCAAAATGTCAGGAGTTCTATCTCTCTATCTTTCATGGATTGTTAAAATTTATGACCAAAAGTCACTGTTTAGTTGGGTTTAGGGCTGTGTTATAATCAGTAAATATTTCTTTGAGAACGACATTGGCGAGAACATGACTGTTAGCTATCTACTACAAATCGATGACTATCAACTTCTGAATTGGATAACCTGGGCACCAACGACATGTGATTTCGACAGAACAACGCTGCAGGCCATACACCTCATGCAACATTGGATATTCTGCACAAGCCAATTAGTGTACCTGGTCAATTTAATCTAATTTCACCAAATTTATGCGCAAAAATCATTAAAAATTTAACATTCTTAATGGGATCCACTCAGATAAGCCGAGGTGAATATTTTAAAGATATTATACTCCAAATGTAATGGCATCAATAGGCCTTTCTAATAAAATTTAAATAATATCTCATACTCCTATGTACTTTTTTTTAGTATAATAGTCATTACAACGCTTTAGTCAGGATTACAACCTAGCTTCTCACACCACCCATGTGTCTGTTAATTTTATCCATGAATGGTGGAACCTTCAGTTAAAAATAGACTCCGAATGACAGTTTTTGGAGCAAATTTTCATTCCATTTTTTTCTTATTTACCCTCAGACTTTTAGCCAGAAATCTGTTGAGAGGTAGTCGTCGAAGATATATTTTTTGTTTCATATTTCGCTTTTGTTCGAGATGGCTGAGCTGGTGTTTGATCCAAGGCCACTGCTTACTTGACAATAGCGAATTTACTTTGTTTTATTTGCATTTAAAAAAGGTAAAACGCCAAATGGAAAACCTGATATAAGACATACATATAAACAGAATTTTAATAACATTAAGCAGGTACTTTAACAATGAATTACAATCTTTAAAAACCGTGTACAGTATTTCATTGAATATCTACGTTGTTTTACATGTTAAAACCAAGAGAATGCAATAAAAGAATTTTGTAAGAAAAATTATCAAAAAAAATAAAGATAGACATAGTTGAAAATAGAAATATAATATAAATTCGATTCATAGTTTTTAAAATATAGCTGGTCTACCCCTATAACTATAAAAATACAAATATTTCGTTTTTTTATTTTCTAGGAATTTGTTTACAATGTAATAACGCTGAAACGCTTGAACAGGTCTCATCAATTTATTTCATGGTTTTTATTTTATTTTGTAACATAATTTCATTTCATTGTATCCTTTGTCAAAATATTTGTAAAACATGATATATGTACAGCGCCATCTAAAGAATCCTTTCCTTTTACAAGTGCCCCTATAAAATTCATCATCATTATTTGTCAAGTAAATGAAATGAAATGGAAAAACAACAAAAGCGGTACATTAAACCAAATAAACGGCTACAAAAGTGTTAAAAATTTGAAAACAATACCACAGGCACTTCAGATGTAACATGTCCTTTCATTGTTTTGACTCTTCGAGTGTCCAACATTTGCTGAAGTGATGGTGGTACTACTTTTGTTGTATCAAACCCGCAAACAATTGAATCATTCCTATGCAACAAGCAAAGGATTACGTTTTATATTCAGAAAAAAAAATGATAAGTCATCATGTGTAAGTATGCATATTGATGGGACTATTATTCAATATGCATAGAAATATTGAGCAGGACAATAGAGTTGGACATGTTTAACCGGCGCAAATGTAATCCTTTCTTTTGGCCTTTGAATGTTTATGTATGCATGTAATGAATAGAATGGAATGTATTTACTTTTTAAAATATCTACTTGCAGGTCCTTTTTTCCAGCACTGAACAAACTAAATATTATCGCTTGTGTATGTAAATTTTTAACAAAGATAGAAAGTAACCCTTAACTATTCATGTAAAATTCGTTTAAAGCATAACCAGCCCAGCTACTGAGTGTTTCCTTTTTTTCTTTATTCAAGTACTGGCATAATATTTGCATATTAAACTCCTTAATTTTAAACAGAAACTGCTTTTTTAAAGGCAATGTTTGTTAGTTTAGTTCCACTTGATGTTGCGGGTGTTTTATTAACATTGTTTCGGTAGATGCAGGTTATCCATGGTATTCATGCCTTTTAAGAAGCATGAACAAGGAAAAAATTAAATATTAACTGAAGAGTGTATTTTTCATTGGTTTTTTTTTAAATGTTTATGCAGCGATGTGATCAGCAAATAAATCATCTGTGGTAGCAATTTACTTTTTACTTTAGTATGTAAGGCCAAAATTTGAAACAACAACAACATGACTACATAGTATGCCACATGAGCTGATACAATTTAATTTGAAACAATTTTTTTTCAAACTTCTGACATTCGCAGTCGTAGTAATCTATAAGATAGTGTGTTGGCTTATTAGATGAGAGCATATGAAACCCAGCTCAGTCACCTCAAACATCCGACAAAAACTCTCAGTGTAACGTTAAACTGTAGGTCTCACAACTTATGGATAAAATTAGCACATACAATGTGGGTGGAACTAGGTTGTAATCCTAGCTAAATGGTTTTAATGACCGGTTAAGTAAATAATCTGACAATTTATTTCAGAAAATAAATGTGAGCTTAGTCTTAAAATAGGGAACCTATTGAGCGATTTTAGCACACAATTTTAAATTCAACAGTATGACTTTATAACCAAGCTTTGACACGCTTTAGGACTCATCCATGCCGTCATGAATCTCGTACATTTCACAATATATCCAGGGGGCTCTGTGTTGCTTATAAATAATGATCGCAGTCAAGTAGTCCTTTGACGGTCCACATTACACTTATCTTAAGGATCCTCTACGAGGCTTGTATCAGTGAAGTCCTCAGGAAGATAAGACCGAGCTATGTCTACATGCTATCTCGAATTGTTTGTTGCAAATTAATTGTTGGTATCTAACATGCAGAAGAACGCTATTCGATACTGAATTCATACAGGATATGTTTTTTAGGCATTTGTTTACAGACACTTAAAATTTAATAGGTATTGATGCTGGGGTCTGCGGAAGTCCGCGAAGGACGAACTTGTTTGCGTTAAAAGAACCAGATCGAGGAAGGCTTGTTGTCGATTGGTGTAACCAATTGGCGTAGGTGCACAAGAAGTAGAGGCACCTGGAAGGGTGTATTAAGGCAGGCCGAAATCCATTAGTCGGGTTGTAAATGTCCTGTTATCGGTATACATTATTTCAATAAAGGTATTTACATAGAAGGACAATAAAAAGGTAAAAGCAGTATAATAGGAAGGTAAAGTGCGTGAATGGGCAGACATTCTCCGCGAAGTTGACCATGGATGAACCTAAGATGAGCAAGAATTTACTTCAAAGTATCCACAGAATTTTACAGTATATTAGCGTTCCTGTGGAAATTGTGAACAGATTAAGACATGTCGCCCTGGAAGCCCTGGTAGCAGAATCGTATGCAGTAATCTATGCAACTACTCGTGTTAAAGCTGTACTGCTTAACTTCTAATAGGAGTAAATATAAATGCGGCAGGCACCAATTTCTCCACAATTTCTTCAGTGCTGAATATGAAAAAGTGTACTACTTCTGTTGTTATCAGGCTTTATGATATCAGAAGATTTAACTGTTGGATGTAGAATCTGAATTAATTTTGAGTAGCAAGTTAGTGCGTCAGGATAGGATAGTCTAGTTGATAGAGTGTTGGCGTATTTGACATGAGGCCCCAGGTCAAATATCTCCAACAAAACGAAATGAGAAAAAATATATGTTCGGTTACTTTCTCTCAATAGATTTCTAGCAAAAGCTATGAGAATAAATTAAAATTGCCATGAAAAAGTTTCTCAAAACTCTGTCGTTCGGAATAGACTTTAAAGTGTAGGTTCAATGGCTCATGTATAAAATTAACACACACAACATAAGTGGTATGAGAATCTAGATCGTAATCCTGACTGAAGGGTTGTAATGACCAATTATGTATGTCTTATGAATGCTTTATGTATATTTAAAGGATTTTAATTTAATTAATTGCTGACTACATAGAGAGGAGAGAAAAGCCTACGACCAGAATCTATATTTGATTTCAAACTAGACTTGGAGAAAAAAATTTCTGGAGAATCTTTCACTATCTTTTGTATCTTTCCCGAAGAGGACGGATTTCATACCTTTAAGTTCATTATATGCCAATATTTGTTTCAGATAATTTACAACAGTTTTTAAAAATAAATTTTCGAGTTTTCTTTGGAATAGATTTGTTTTATACATATGTATATATGTATGTATGTCTCTGTATTAAAAACTGTATTAAAAACTCTTAAATAAATACGAGTAGAATGGACCGAAATTAATATTTTCCAGGTGCAAAAAAAAATCAACAACCTTCATAGCATAATTTACCATTGAGTTGCCCTCATAAACACGACTAATAATAGTATTAAGAAGTATAATAACGTGTAATAGATGTCTGCTATTTTGGCACACGTTTGCCAAAAAGAAAAATTAAAATTCCAACACACAAAATCTATAATCATGCCGAAATACCGAAATTAAAGGAAGAAAAAAGAAAGAAATCGCACGCCGCCATTCATCACAACGTTGGCATCATTAAAACTGAATGATAAAATAAAATCCGAAATAAAAACGAGAAAAATATCTCCCATTGATATTCATTGACACGTAGACAATGTCTGAGATCTATAACGGAGCAGTTTTATAGGGATTTTGGCATATTTTGTATTAAAATTTGAGCGACACTCTTGTAAATTAAATTTTTCAATAAAAATTTTATTTTTTATTATTTTAACAGTAAAATTAAGTTTTGTTTGCAAATTGTTTTTTTTCTGTTTATTTTTTATTTTTAAGTTGTTGAAACACATGTTGGCTGTCAATTAATACACACCGTATTTACATGTAGGATGCTGGATGCTGAAAACGTTGTTGGTTCACTTTTTTTTTTTCTTCTCAATGCAGATAATTTTTTATCGGTTTTATGGTTTTTTTGTTGTTTTTTTATTGCAAAAATTAAAACCAGGAACTTTTTATGAATGAAATGAAGTGGATTAAATTAATGAATGATTGTGTTGCCGTTATAGGTAAACTACAAAAAAAAGAGGTAAAAATCCGCATTTCCGTTCCGTCAATGTTACAACTGAAGTAAGTAACCCCCGAAAAAAGAAGAAGAAAAAGTTGATGTGCATAAAATAAATTCAACACGCATTTCTTTCACGGGAATACTGTGTCTGTGCGTTATTTACTTATTTTAATACAAAGGTTAAGTACTGCTACTACCAAGAACAATTCCTGTTTACCACTTTAAATACGCTACACTGAGTAGTAAGTGGTGGTACTACTTTCAACAAAACTGATCATCATGCGATTTATTTACAACTTAGGAATGAATACCTAATTTAATTTTAGTTTTTCATGTATTATGTATGACTGTGAACTATGGACACAGTACTTGCAAAAGCATGTGTTTTTTATTAAGCCTAGAACCGTTGAGGCATGAATGATTCAATATTTTTAAAGTTCTGACACTGATTCAAGTGATAATTGGTTCACCAAGCTTCAAAAATCGAACATCGTCAAAAAACTTTACGAAAGCAATCCTTGAAACGTCTTGAGATTTAGTTGGTTTAACTTGGTCCACCTTAATCGAATACTAATGCACATACGAAAATAAATTCCCTCTAATCACCATTAGGCTAGTAGATAGTGTAATGGCTTATTAGACGTGAGGCCAAGGCTGAAATTTTGGTGAGGGATTCTTGAAACATCTTGAGATATTTTAACTTGGTCCACAGTTATCGAATATTAGTGCACATGTGAAAATAAGTGCCTTTTATCACCATTAGTCTAATAGGTAGTGTAATGGCTTATTAGACGTGAGCCCACGGTTCAAACCCCAGCTCAGACATCTCCAGCAAAACGACAATATGAAACAATATTTCTAGGACGACTTCCTCTCAGCAGATTTCTGGCAAAAATTCTGTGATTAAATAAAAATTGCGGTGAAAATTTTCTCAAAAATCTGTCGTTGGAAGTCGACCTTAAACTTTTGGTCCCGCTATTCATGTATAAAATTAATTAAATGGTGTGAGAAAGTAGGTCGCAATCCTGACAGAAGAGTTGTAATGACCAATTTTGTATGTATGTAAGTATCACCCTTAATCTGTCCACTAGGCGAATCATTGCAACACTTATGCGGCAGAAATTAGATTGAAAGTGTGCCAATCAGCTGTTTAAACTGCATCGTAGAAACATCGATGTCTCTGTATCTATTTTTACAGATCATTGTATGACGGTATACTATACAGAAAGAATTTACTTCTACAGAAGTTATAAATCTCGGTAACTAAGGACCTGCTTCAGTGGATCAACTACCCCCTACCAGGAAGCATTTGAGGAATAAAGCTAAAATACTAAGACGGGTGAAATATTATTACAAAGCCCTCTAACATATTCACTATAAATGGACGTCAACGACATGTGGTTACTATGAACAGGACGGTGCCCCACAGGTCATACATACATACGTAATTGGTCATTACAACCCTTTAGTCGGGATTACGACCTAGTTTCTCACACAACTTATGTTGTGTTTGTTAATCTTATACAAGATTGGCGGGGTCCACAGGTTAAAATAGACTCCGAATGATTCATAGCTATTTTATTTACTCTCAGAGTTTTTGCGGCTTCACAATCATAATCGTAAAGTGCTGAGATGAAGTCGCCAAAGAAATATTTTTTCATCTTTTCGTTTTGATGTCTGACCTAACGTCCAAAAAGCCAACACACTACCTACTAGACTACGACGACTTCGACAGGTCATGCCACATTCAATATTCTGCACGAGCGATTTGAGGTCATAATCATCTCATGTAAAGGCGATGTGAACTGATCACCGACTTTTTAACTGGGATATGTGCAAATAAGCCACAAACGGCAGCACTCATTAAAACCAATACAACTCATACCTTTTAATCTAGTTCATCATGACTTACACGTCAGAGTCTTGTATCGATAGGCCTTTTTTTGCATTTCTTTAAGAACTAACCATCATAGCACAGTTGCTGGTCTACCACTACCCTTCCCTTATTTATCTTTTCTTATTTTTTTGCGAATTTATTTTGTTTGCTGTTTTTCCTTCTTTTTTGTTTTTGCGGAAGATATTGATAAAAATCCACCAACATCACCATAAACAAATTCAAAATAAATCTTCAATTATTCTTAAGTAAAAAAGAAAAACAAAAAAAAAAAAAACATTGCGACGAACACCAGCAACAAAATCGCAAAAGAACAAATGGGGCGGCGTAGCTGAACTGATCGATTGCTGTGAATGAACCAGCCACTATATGGTATACTCACCTATTTTTTTCTTTGTTTTTTGTTCTCTGAAGCCACTTTATGCGTATCAAGTTCAATTCACTTCTTTGTCTGCTGCTTCATATGCGAAGGTGGTGGTGGCTTAATCTTGACGGCCAAGTGTAAGTACGAAGGTTACCTAAAATCTTTAACCAAATCCAAGTAGAATTTTTATGAGATTTTATGTAATAAATCATGATCGGTAATTACCCCTTGGCTCAAGTGTAACAGAACGGCTGTCTGTCGATTAATTCCTACAATAGTTTAAGTTTCTTTTGTTTTTTAAAAACTTATTTGCTAAAGACGTCGGAAAGTTTTCGATTTCCTTAAGCAGACGTGTGGCCAGGTCAACGAGAAGTTCGCCGTTTTTTTAAGCATACATAATAGGTACTCGGAGTATTTATCTTTTGCTTTGCTTTTTCAGTTAGAAATGGTAGACGATATGCTTAAATGTTGTTATCATGGTTTGTTGTTTTTTTTTTTCTTCTTTCTTTTAAGTATCCTCAACTAAATAATGATTTTTGCATGTGCATCCATTATCCACAAGCGTATGTTTGCGTGTTAATTTAAAATAAGTTTAATACGGATTATAAAAAGGTTTAACTTTCTTTGTTGTTGTTATTGTATTTGTTTCGTTTGATTTCTTGATAAAGTGCTGAACATTTGAGAGACATTGTAATATGTTTGACAGCGAGGTACATTACAAGGCATTCTGCAAGAAGCTTAGAAAGAAACAACACAAATTACATACACATACATTCATTATTGGTCATTATAGTCCTTCAGTCACGATTACGACCTAACTTCTCCCACAGTTTATGTTATCTGTGTCAATTTTTACAGTTTAAATTCGACTCCGAACGACTGATTTTTGAGAAACTTTCCATGGCAATTTTATTTACTCTCAGAGTTTTCGCCAGAAATCTCCTGAGAGGAACTCGCCGAAGAAATATTTGTCTTCATATTTCGTTTTGTTGGAGATGTCTGACCTGGGGTTTCAATCGTGGCCTCACGTCTAAATAAGCCAACAAACTACCTACTATACTACAGCGACTTCATACAAAACAAATCATCTCTAGAAACTCTGATGTCAACTGGCGATTGCGATGCGATTTTTTGCTTTGTAGTTCTATGAAATCCTGGATTTATGCAAATAAAATCGAAATTCTTGCTGAGCCTAAGTTCGACATTCAATGAGTTATTGGTGAGAGACAGCATCAGTTGTATTTCATGCAAAGACTAATGGCCTAATGTAACATTCCTGTTGACCATTGGACAGATATTTAATTCCATACTTTATAGGTACATGTCTACTTTACAACCCAATAAATCTCAATTTCAAATAAAATCTCATTTTTATTTTATGAGATGTAAATGTGCTTTTTTACTGAGGCACCATTTATATTTAGAAAGTAGTTGTATATATCGGGTGGGCCATCTATCGGTTTAAATTCGAAACATCTGTTATTTGGAATCTGGCAATACTTATTCTGACACAAAATTCAGTATGTTATCTCCACTGAACGTAATGAATCGATTTACGCTTGAGCAACGTTGGAATTTATTGGAAATTTATTTTTAAAACAAAGACAATTGTTTGGAAATTGCACGAAAATGTCGTACAAAATTGAATCGCAGAGAAGGACCAATAGTGCCTAGTATACGTAAGTTTATTGCTAAAGTTCGTGAAACTGGTTTCATTGTTGATGCGCCAAGACGTGAGCGTGCTCGTACAGCGAGTACACCCGAAAATATCAAAGCTGTGGCTAAGAGTGCGTGTGAGAACTTATAAACATCAATTCGTCATCGTTCTCAAGAATTGAGCATTTCACGCATTAGTTACGTCGAAAATAATTTGGGGAAAGATCTCGGTATGACGCCCTACAAAGTTCAATTGATTCAAGATTTGATGCCGCATGACCATCCGCTTTGTTTTCACTTCGCTAGATGAACTAAGAAACTACACGATGATTCATCTCTTCGGATGATACCTTTATCTTGGTGGGTACGTTAATAAGCAAAATTGCCGTATTTGGAGCTTAGAAAACCCACACCTCGTCTTACAAAAGCCAAGCCACCCAGTGACTGTTTTGTGCGGCTTGTTGAACGGAGTCATCATTGGCTCATATTTATTTGAAAATGAGAACTATCGCACCATGATAACCGATTTTTTTGTACCCACTCTTAATGGTATTGAAGTGAGCGATGTTTGGTTACAACAGGATGCTGCAACTTGCCACGCATCTCATACCGCAATGGAATTATTGCGTCAAACGTTTGATAGCCGTAATGGTGATGTCAATTGGCTGCCAATAAGCTGCGATTTGACAGCGTTGAACTATTTTCTATGGGGCATGGTTAAAGAAAATTGTTTGCCGACAAACCAGAGACAATTGAACATTTGAAGGCCAACATTTGTGATTTCATTGCTGAGATACGGCTGCATACACTAGAAAAAGTGCACAGAAATTGGTACCATCGAATGAGCTACTGTAAGGCCAGCCGCGAAAGACATATGAATGAACTCGTATTCCATTTCTAGCCGTAAAAATTGTACTTCATAACAACAAAAAATTTTCACAAAATATTAAACAGTTTTTGTTTTCTTGCATTTTTAAATTTAAACTTTTAAGTGGCCCAGCCTTTACAAATGTGTACAAATAGGTGTCAGTGAATTAATGTATAATTTTCAAGCAAAATAAGATGTTAAAGGAAGTAATTGATGTAGAGATTAATCTTGTATTCTTGAGAATATTATCCCATTATGAACATTATGAACTTGAAATTTGTTTTCTTTTCAAATGAATATGCATAATGAAGCTGTTTATGTAAATTACTTTCACAATAAAAATGCCCTTTCAAGAACACTTTCTTATGATAATTTTAAAATTTTCTTATTTTTTTATGATTTAAATAAGATGTCACAAAGAAAAACACTTTTCCTTAACCCTGACCCTGATAATTGTCTTCCATTGTCTAGCACTCTTAATCGTAAATCATTTCTTCGTTTCAAAACACACGCATGAACTAGATTTTGACAAGTGAACAATGGTTGAATAGTGAAGAGAATAAAAAAACAAAAATTTGATAACTATTGTTAACCCTTCAACTGTCAGGCATTAAAAAAAAAGAAAAAATTTCAAAAGCAATAAATTAAAGAAAACTACAAACAGCAGCTCAAAGAACATGAAAAGTGCCCTCTTTTTCGAAAATAGATTGAAAAGAAGTGTTTAAAACGGAAGAACTTTCACTCTTTCTCATCTATGCCTCAGAAGTCCCCATCTAAAGTCTTTGTTGTTTGAAAAAGTTTCTGTTTTATTCTTGGATTCACTATTCAGTCGTACAATTGTTTCTATTTAGTGGAACTGTTTTTCTCATGGTTCTGTATGCCACATGTTGTATAAAAAGGGTCTTAATGTCAGCTCTTGTTTTTTTTTGTTTTTTTCATACAAACAATGCAACTAAGGGTTAAGCAAGTAATACGTTGAATTTATTTGTTTTGACAGGTCCTTTTGTTTAACAATAATTGTTTTGCGTTAAGAACTCAATTGTTAACTTAAAAACGAATAAAAACCAGGTGTGAAAAAATAAATTTTTTTTTTTTTTAATTGAAATAAAATTTTTAAAAAATTTTTTTTGTAGCATTTTTTTAAACAAATTATTTACCAAACTTCACTTTAGTATTTAAATTCCTCTTGCCTCTAATAAATCATTGTTTAAATTTCTTTCAAAAATTATTGGTTTCTAAATTTTGCTAAATACCTTTTTGATCTCCATAAGATCAACAACCATCCCCAAATTATCGTGTTGTTTAGTGTTTTAAAATGTTTATTTCCTTAATACTTTGTGTATGTTGTTTCCAAATTTTTTTGTTTTTCTTTTTAAGAATTTTTAATATTTTAACACCTTAGGCGTGAGATGTTAAGATTTTGTGCGGTTTTTGTTTAAAGTTTTCATAAATAGGCTTAAAAATATGCAACAACCGCCTTGTCTTCAAACACCAAATGCCGCGTGCTAAATAATTTATTTGAATATCAATAAGACAACATCGATATCTATTCGACAGCCACCTAAGGAGTATTTAGTTTGGGAAAATAAATAAAATTTTGAATAATTTTCAAGGATTAAAGCTTAAACCATTGAAATCGTCAGGAGTTTATAAATTCTTACTTGCACATGAAATTATTTGTCGGTCGATAGTTCAATACTTTTGCCAAAGAATAAGTTTACAGAGCGGGTTCGGTTTTAATTTTAAGTCTTCATTTCGAAGGACAACCATTCTATTGAACATGCCATCTTCTCGGATATCACTGTATCATAGGAGGTTAGACGGAGGTGTAACATACTAAAATATCACATCAGAAGTTTGATCAGTACTTTGAAATTTCTACGTTTAGGACAAAGTCGGTTGTGGAGTGATATTTTCATATGCCGACAAAGTAAATGGTCCAAGCAAACGTATAGCAAATCAACATCTTTATGTTAGAACCAACAGGTTCTTTCTGTTTGTCAAGTAAGAATTTACAACCAAATCAGTTTAATTCTTTCCATTCCATTATGGTTATAATGGCTTGCACAGACCTTCACTGTTTTACATGGTGTTCTGCTGTTATCTACGCAGCTTCCTATAAAACTGTACTCCAGGTATTGTTGATGAACCATTACTTCGTCAGCTTTGAAAATTTTGCTTTATCTTCGCCTTTGATATGTTTTCAACTTCCATGCTCGACTAACCTCATTTTTGTGATGGTCCTGGTATGTATACTTGGTGCAAATCCCAGACATTCGGTGACTTCCTCCCAGTAGATTTCTGGCAAAAGAGACCATGAAAAGTTTCTAAAAAATCTGTCGTTCGGAATCGAATTTAAAGTCTAGGTCTCGTCACTCTTCTGTAAATTTAACACAACATAAGTGATGTGAGAGGCTTCTCCATGCTGATTTTAAACGACCAAAATCGGCTCTCTTTTTCTTGAGCCTCCTAATTGCATGTGTTTCTTTGTCGCTATTAGTAAGTAATAACTGTTGTCACTATGCTTTTATATTTAAGCTAGAATTAGCCGAACGCTTACGGTACGAACGTTTGTGGAAGGAAATGAGAACCGTGGTATACTTTTGGTAAATATTTGCATTATTTTCATGTGCTGTAAAGGAAGTCGCTGTGGTCTAGTAGGTAGTGTGTTGTCTTATTAGACTCTAGCTCAGAAGATAGTATTAAAAAATATTTCTTTTGGTAACGTCCACTCAGCTGTATTCAATTACTATGAAAAGCTACTCAAAAATCTTTGGTTCGGAGTCGATTTTAAACTGTAGGTCCCGCCACTCATGTATAAAATTAACACACACAACATAAGTGGTGTGGGAAGCTAGTTCGCAATCCTGACTGAAGGACTGTAATGACCAATTATGAATGTATGTGTATGTAATTATGTTACTCATAAAGAAGCGTACGTTTGTAGAACGTTCATCTAATTTTAGCTTAAAATAGCTTTCACCAAGTCTACTTGTTAGACTTGCAGCATTCCGTCTTCCATGCTAACATTGTTTATTCTCATGGCTTTTGGTTGCTTGATATTTTCCTCATGACGAACAATCTGCAATTAACTTTCCAGATCTTCAGACTTGGCCATCGTATTTAAGACATTGTGAGAGAGGAGACATACTTATCATCAACACAATCCATACTTTCGATTTAGTGTACGAAACTCAAAGTAAATTATCTTTTCTTTGAACAGATATGACGCATGATAATGCATAATTAGTTCGATGAGGTGGTGCACTATTACAGTGATATAAGGCGTACGTCTTTTGTTCCGGCGTTGGTATGAACGGGCTGATTAAAGTCAATATTTTGAAGAGTTTCGTTCTCTCGTTTTCTTCTCAGTGATTTTCATAAAGCAGGTTAGACAGCTTAATAAAACGAAATATGAAAAACGTTTCTTCGGCGACTTCCTCTCAGCAATTTTCTGGCAAAAACTCTGAGAGTAAATATAATTGCCATGAAAAGTTTCTTAAAAATATGTCGTACGGAATCGACTTTAAAACTGTAGGTCCCGCCTCTCATATATAAAATTAACACACACAACACAAGTTATGTGAGAAGCTAGGTCGTCATCTTCACTGAAGGGTAGTAATGACCAAAAATGTCTGACCTGGGGTTTGATCCGTGACCTCACGTCTAATAAGCCATCACACTACCTACTAGACTCTGGCGACTACAACTTGTGTACGAAACTCCACGTAATTTATCTTTTCTTTGAACAGATATGGCACATGACAATAGTAAGTTCGATGGTGAACAATTCTGATGAAGAAGTCGCCGTAGACTAGTAGGCAGTGTGTTGGCTTATTGGACGTAAGGCCACGATTCAAACGCCAAGTCAGACATCTCCAACTAAACGAGATATGGATAAATATTTCTTCGGCGACTTTATCTCAGCAGACTTCTGGCAAAAACTCTGAGAGTAAATAAAATTCCCATGAAAAGATTCTCAAAACTCTGTCATTTGGAGTCGACTTTAAACTGTAGGCCCCGCCACTCATGAATAAAATTAACACACACAACATGAGTGATGTGAGAAGCTAGGCCTTAATCCTGATTGAAGTGTTGTAATGCCCAATTATGTGTGTGTGTAGGGCGTATTTATTTTGTGTAGCGTTGGTATGAAGGGGTTGATTAATGTCCGTGTCTTGAAGTTTTACGTTCTCGAGCTTTATTTGCAATGAATATGTGAACAGTTCGTCTGAAGCTATTTCAGGCTTTCTTGAAACCTATGAACAGAGGGGGAGGCCTTTATAAAAAGTTGAAGCTCATTGACTTTCTGGTTTATTACGCATATTATTCTCTACTTTAATTTGAAGTTTTCAGTGTATTAGAATTTAAGATTTTATCAAACAAAATTGTACCATTTGTGCTTAACGAATTAAACCCTTAAAAGTCAATAAATATGATCAAAAATCTTTTGCGGCTTTAAAAACTTTAATCTTTTAGTAAAAATAATAATAAAAACCGAAAGCAAAAGAGATTAACATTGTTAGCGCTGCTTTAAACAAGGCTTTAACTAATATTTGAACATTGTCAGTTTAAACAACAACCAAAGATTTGTGTCTTCTCTAAGATTGTGTTTGAAAAACAGAACGCCATTCAAATGGTAAGGAACACAAACACAAAAAGTAGGCGTTATCAATTAGCTTTATGAATTATTGATATTTTATGTCGTTTTTTTTAACTTTTTATTTATATTTTGTTTTTGTTTTTATTTGCTCTTTTCGAGATAAATTTATGCACAAAAATTTTTGGTTTAAAAACCATAATTTTCTTCAATCAAAATTATAGTTTTTAAATCCTTTTCAAAACATGAACGATAAGCTTATTGTTGTATTTTAAGACGACAACTGCCAGTGGCCAAATCCAAAAGATAAGTGTCATTGATCTAAAACTGTCATGATTGTGGTATAAAAGCCATACAAATTTTGAAATATTTGGCTTCAACTTCCCTTCTTTATTTCTGAGTGATGAATTTATTTGTTTAACTTTTGAAAATTGAAAATTTCAATTTAAAGTTTATAATTTTGTTTGTAAGCCATAAAAGACAGCAGTAGGTGGATATTTTTCTTTTTCGGAAATACAAAGAAAATGAAACCGAAAAATATTAAGAAGACATAGGCACTATCAACCAATTAGTGTTTGTATGTTCAAATTTAATGTTTATAAACTACTTTTAACATTTCATGTCGTAATGCAATACTCCCAATAACAGCATCCACATCATAAACGAAGATTTGATCATCACATTGAAGAATATACGATCCAATTAGTGATTTTCGTACAAAAAAAATCAATATTGAGCCATGAAAACTTTATGGCTTTATAAAGTCGTACAAAAATCTTATAAATGGCCTACTCCTGCTGCTGCTTTTTATTTTGACGTTTTGCCTTTTTTTTCCTTTTTTCCTCTTTTTGAAAAAGACAACAAAATTAGTTCTTTTAGGTTTTTGTACTTAAAATGTCACATAAAGTTAAATGATAAATGTAGTTACACACAAATAAGTGATGATAACTTCATTCTCATCCTCCTATATTCGCTTTTAAAATATTTTGTCGGCAGTTCACTACCAACTGGTTTGGTTTACCTTTGAAAACCAAAAAAATCTTACAAGTAAATGCAGTTAAAAAAATCACAGTCTATAGTGTCTCTTGTTCCTTTTCCTCATTCCTTTTGCTTCTCTAAAAATAAAATCAAAAATAAAAACGTTTTAAATAAACAAAACTTATGAATTTTTTCTTTTGAAATTTGTAGGTGGCAAATACCCTATAAGCGGTGATACGAAATTTTGTTTTTTATTTATTATTTTTATAGCTTAAGCGCCAGACTAATTGAGTTCACCTACTTAACACCGTTAGCGCCACGAACAACAAGAGTTTTCTCATAAAATTTTGTGAGGGAAAATGTGATGTGAAATGTTTTTATTGCTTAAAATTTGGAAAAGGTTTTGCAATTAAATTTGAAGTGTTTTGTAAGATGTTTGTTTAAGAAAACATTTCGCTTTTAAAAGGTGTTTTCACTGGAATAAAATTTTTGCAATTATGTTGTAAAAAATTACAAATAAAAATATTATTTTTACACTTTACCACCACCAGCGTAAGTGGTTTTGTACCATAATGATTATTGAGCAAAATGTTGTGGCCTCAAGCAGTTATATTATGACCGAGAATATTGCGCATTTGTAAGATGAGTTTATACATATGTATACCAAGAGTATATATTGTATACCATAATATAAAATTCCATGAACCACTCTGGGGCAAATTTTATGCTCAATGGCATCCAGACAGCTATATTGCCAGCATATGTTGACGGTTGAGACAAATCAGCACCATAAGGATAGAGTTCATATCACCACAAGCTTGAGAACCTCTTGATGTTTGTAAAACAAAACAGATAAAGAAGAATAATTCTATTCATAGCATATATGAAAGGTTCCAAAAATTGTGTTCCAATAATTCATTTTTATCGTCACAAACCGACATGTTGGGCTAGATACAATCCTCATTTTGTATAATCATACCCTGAGACTACAGTGCCTTATCAAAGACTGATTACCAGACCCGGGTTATTCCTGGATTATCTGATTAATGTATGACTCAGATCTCCTTGTATTGTAGTTTCCAAACAGAGGTTTTCATTGCTTCAAACCCATTTTGTTTTAGAAGAGTTTTTGCCTCTTTCTTATCTTCCTTTCGTTCAGCATACCTCTTCAAACATCTACTTTCACGCCACGGAAAATTTTGCGACACCATCAACGGCGTGGAAGCTCCTCGATTTTACTTTATTACATCCCAGTGTTGATGTTGCAGTCTGATTGTCAAATAGTGTTAATATATTCCCTCCTTCGTACCTCCTATCCAAGCTGAATTGGAAGACAAATTTCTATGGCATACACTTCCGCTTGGAAGATACCCGCGAGTTCCCCATGGCCTCGATATATTTCCTTCAGGAACAATACAATATCCACCTTTGACAAATCTGTATATCACAAATAAATCTCTCTTTAAAAATGTATCCAGACTTCCAGGTCCTGTCCATTCGATAGTTCAGCAGGCAATTGCCAGACATTCAACTCTTTATTGGTTATTACAACCCTTCAGTCAGTTATGACCTAGCATCTCACACCACTTAAGTGGTGGGTTTTTAATTTTATACTTGAGTAGCGGGAGCTACAATTTAAAGTCGACTCCGAACAAGAAATTTCTGAGAAACTTTTCATGACAATTTGTTTTTATTCTCAGAGTTTCTGCCAGGAATCTGCAGAGAGCCAATCGCTGAAGAAATTTTTTTTCATATTTCAAATTGTTGGTGAAGTCTGACCTGGGGTTTGAACTGTGGCCTCACGTCTAATAAGTCAACACTCTACCTACTAGACTACGGCGACTAACTGCTTTATTATATCTGCTCTTGAAATTGCCCCACAAGCTACTATTGGTCTGACCATCATGGTATACACCCACTGTATAATTTCTAGGTAGTATTCTCAGGATTTTCCTACTTACCTTTTGTACACAACTATGGCAAGTCAATTTACTATCCAGTGTTATTTCTGGTTAGTTGACATCCATTTTCTGTAGTATTATCTCACCCAGGAGCGGAATACTCTTCTATTCAGGAATTTCTGTTTCTTCTTACAAACCTTCCTACTGCCGTTTTGTCCGAGTTTATTATCAGTCCCACCGCCTTGCATCAACGACTTACAATCTCAAGAACTTCTTAAATGTCTCTCTGCAAGTCTCTTAAAATTTCTTGCTTCTTTCTTGCCATCAAGCCTTGGCAGTTAATGGCAGCCTCAACTTGTTAGGAAATTTGACTACTGCATAGCACAACGGTTGGAGAAGCGTTATGCAGAGGTAATTTCGAATATAGCAGAAGTTAAAAAATGTTCGTTATGGTCTTTCCAGAACAGCATTCTTAAAAACAAATGCAAAGTTTTGAAATCTAAAATGAAAAGTACGTAAAGCACAAGACAATTTGTTACTCTTATCTTATGTTACAATATCAGAAGAGGACACAATTTATTATTCTGTTAACAAAATATTCTTTTAATTTCCAATCGCTGTTTAGATTATTATTGTTATTAATTTATATTTCCGCAATTCCATAGAATTATGACAATCAAACATAAGGAATCACTCAGCCCTTATTGCCCTTATTATTGGCATGCAGACGCAATAAGCATTTAATCTAATTTCTTTAGATTACTCGCCCGTATTAATAATATCTGCTAACTTAAGTGGAATACTGAAATTATGCTTGAAAAGAAAAAATGCCGTATAAAAGCCGGCAACAGCGAGAATAATGACTATGAAATGGAAAAATCAAAAGCTTTGCAAACTAATCAGAGTTGTTATCTTTTGAGTCCAACCGGCAGACTGTTTGTCGTTACATTTTACACAAGAGTTAAACGTGTTCTTATGACTTACAGAGTAAATCAGTTTCCATAATACTCGTACTACTGATGTCTGTAGTTTAATAATGCACTCGGGTGACATCTGTACAATGCTAAAAACAACATCCAACATCCAACAACAACAACAATTATATTAAAGAATTAAAGACAAAAGTTGCATGCAGCATTCTTCATAGAAGTATGAAATGAAATGAAAAATATCTGTTGCATGCCTGCCTTTAAAGAAATATCCTGCAAACGTTGACAAAAACCGATAATAATGAAGGCAAACGATACGTATATTGTTGCCTACAGAGGCTTTCGCTGCTTCGGTTTATTATTATGCCATTGAAACTGTGTGTAAGAAATTAGTGGAGTTTAAACTAAAATTTAAAAAATAATTTTTTTATTAGAACAGCTCAGCGCAGCATTATTTTCTTTTGAGGATTTTTTTTACAAAAAAAATTTATCGTAAGAAACATAGGACAATTAAAATGCATCCCCCTTATAATCTCATTGTTGCTTTGCTTTGTTTCTTGGCCATTACAACCCTTTAGTCAGGATGCCAATCTAGCTTGTCTCACTTGTGTCTGTTGATTTTATCCATGACCGGCAGGACCTAATTTTAAAGTCCATTTCGAACAACAGGTTTTTAAAATTTTTTTATTTCTTTTCAGAGCTTTTGCCAAAAGGCCGAAAGAAATTGGATCAAGGGTTCTCGTCTATACGGCGTTATTAGTTTCACTTAGTATTTAAGAAGTCGCCGTAGTCAAGTAGTTAGGTTAGGTTAGGTTTGACTGGTAGCTTTGATATCAAAAGCTCGATTGAGCACGCATAGTAGCCCGTTGTGACGCCACAGGTGAACGTAATCCCTGTTCTGACCAAGTTCTACCAAACTAGAGAAGAAGAAGAAGTTGGTCAGCGCAAAGGCTGCACTTCCAAAAGCATGGTAGTCGCTGGAAAACCAGCCCGAAAATTTGTATATCCTTGACATCAATAGATGATAGCTCCGTCAAGCTGACAAGAAATGGAGAGCCAAATAGCCTATATCTGCACCTCGCAAGAGATGGGCATTGACAAAGAAAGTGGGTAACAGTCTCCTATTCCTCAGCGGATCTGCACCCACGGTAGAAGTCGTTGAATGGGAGATGCATCCTTTCCGCGTGTCTACCCATAACACAATGACCCGTAAGCATGGCCACAGTGATTGAGTTGATGTTACGACCGAGTACGAGTAAGTGGTTGTTTAGTAGTTAGCGTGTTGGCTTATTAGAAGTGAGGCCACAGTTCAATTTCCAGTTCAGACATCTTGAACAAAACGAAATAAGAAAAAATATTTCTTCGGTGACTCTCTCTCAGAAGATTTCTGGCAAAAACTCTGAAAATAAAAGAAAAATGCCATGAAAGGTTTCTCAAAAAATTTGTCGTTCGGAGTCCACGGCCCCGCCGCTTATAGATAAAAATTAACCCACACAATATAAGTGGTGTGAGAAATTAGATTGAATTCCTGACTGAAGGGTTGTAATGACCAAAAATATATGTATGTAGTATTTAATATTCCTGATTGAAAATTTCTCTTACCGCCCTCGTATCACAATAGTAACAAGTGTATTTTCTATAACCGGCATGCATATGATTTGTTACAACAAAACAAAAATACTCCAGTTTCACACACAGTATATGGGTATGAACGAATATTTCTTTTATTTAAAACGACGTCTTCTTCTGCTTCCATCATCATCAACGTCAGCAACAACAACAACATTTTGGGCTTGTAAATCTTTTCGGTTTTTTTTTTCGTTTTTCATTCGTTGTAAAGACAAATTTACAGAAATCAACGAACAGCGAAAAAAACAGAAAATATTGTGCTTTTATAAGACCAGAAGATTTTGTTTTGCTGTCCTCTGTACCTTCTTAAGGATGGTATGATGGCAGTTGTAAAGGTAGTGGTGGTGGTGGTGGTGGTGTTGAACTGATTTTGCCGCCGTTAAGTATGATGATGTCGGTTAGTTCATCGGGTTTATTGTAAAATAAAAGTAGCACCAACATTATGCACCAGTTTGATACTGACTTTGATTTTTTCTGCACTTTGTTTTTCGTTTTCGTTTTGCATTTTACAGAGGCTGTGACGATTACTTCTTGATGACGATAATGATGATGACGATGCCGAAGTTGATGCTGTTGCTGGTGACGTTGTTGATATTATTGCTGTTACTAGCATGCTGAACAAACGTTCGCATGTATACTTTTGCGAGCAAGTTCGCATACAAAAATTATCGTATAATACTTCGGTTGTATGCGTTGTTAAATGAATGAGTGCCAAACAGCCAGCCAGTCAATTGACTGGCTAGTCGTCGGAGCTCATTGAATGAAATTGTGTTGTTGTTTTCTTTATATTTTTCTTTTGTATGCTGGACATGTATTAAACATCAAGCACAACCACGCGACCACTGGGAGACAAATCCTGTTTTTTCGTTTTATGCTGCAACTCTTCTGTTAATATTGTATCACACACAAAAATATTTCTTTTATAATTCATTTTTATATGCTACATGCTCTCCATGGGTAGTTTGAGATTTGTGACAACTCCGGGACAGTAGACATTGACTGTAATAAGGGATGTATAGGGACATTATAGAATGAAGGTTTTAGATTTATAGATGCGAAACCGTGGTTTAAATCCCAGCTATGACAATTCGAACAAAACGATTATTAAAAAACATTTCTTCGGCGTATTCCTCTCTTAGTAGTCTTCTGGTAAAAACTCTGCGAGTAAAATAAAACAAAGTTTCTCAAAAATCTGTCATTCGGAGTCAACTTTTAACTGTAGGTCTTGCCGCTCATGGATACAATTAACACACATAACGTGGGTGGTGTGAGAAAGTAGGTCGTTAACCTGACTAAAGGGTTATTATGGTCAAATAAGTAAGAACCTTGGCTACAACGAATGCAATCGAAGAGAATAAATTTCTTGTGGAACGACTGGTAGCAAACTGATCTTAAAGGTTTTATGTATCATTTTCTTCTACATCCCTGAACTCGGGTTTAATGAGATTACTGAGATTCTTAACACATATGCTATCATGTTCATAGATGATAGATTTCGCAAACAGCAGGGTGAATTATATTAAAGCACTGCTGTAGTTGCTGTGGAGCATAATTTTACTTATAAATCCTGCTGTTTGGTTAAAAATTGTAAAAACAGAATTTGTGAAGCGTTATTACCATTTACTTTTGTAAACAAAATAATCAGAATTCACAAATAATTAAAATAAAAAAATTGCAGCATATCAGCCCATCATGCTCATGAAAATTTTTGGAAATATCTTGTTCTGTAGGGAATTATTTTTCCTATTTTTGGTATACTAGTAATATCTTGCTCATGGGGATCTAAGGTGTTACATAGTCGGTGTTGGCTGTCTGTTTATATTACTCCATATTATAGAGTCTATAGAGTATATCGTTTCTCGCATTATGTATGTGTGTTTGTGTATGAAAAATTTGTTTAAACACATTGTAATTGTAAGTTTTTTGTTTCTCATAAAGGAAAACAAAAAGTTAAGCTTGGACATTTACGTGCATGCTGGCCATAACGTCTTCGTAGTCGTTGTTGTCGTCATTGTTAGTTGCCTTATTTTCGTTTTTTTGTAATTTTTCTGCCATATCAAGTGCTTTGCATCATCATTTTGAAGTTTGTAATTATAAATTTATTGATTGTCTGCATACTGTGTTTAGACATTTCCAGTTCATTCATTCATTCATTCATCCATTCGGTCAGTCATTCATTCTCTCATTCATTGTACATTTTTGTTGCAAATCGTTAAAGTTTTTCAGAAAGCACTTTGCATTAGAATTTAGAATTTTACTGAAGTATTCTTTGATTTCCATTCTCTTTCGGTAATAATATGCAAATAATATCTGATTATGTTGGATTTATTTTAATGAACCATGTTACTGATTGAATGCAGAAGAAAAAAACACAAGCCGGTGTGATATTTCATATTAATGTAGAGTGAAATTACACAAAGGAAGCCTTCGTTGGAAAACTTTAATTATTTCCTATTCATTTGATTATAACATTTGGTTTTTTACTTAATGAGAGAGAATTATGTTTCAGCGAAAGAGCAAGGCTTAAAACTAAAATTAACATTTACTGTCAGAAATTTGAATAACTAGATTTTATTTGAAGTGTCAGATTAAATACCCGCACATTTTTAAATTTGGAAGTCGCCATAGTCTAGCATGTAGTGTAGCATTATTAGAAGTGAGCCCGTAGTTCAAAGCTTAGCTCAGACATCCCCAACAAAACGAAATACGCAAAAAGTTTCTTCGGCGACTTCTCAGCAGAGTCCTTTCAAAAACTTTAGGAGTAAATAAAATTATCATGAAAAGTTTCTCAAAAATCCGGAATCGACTTTAAATTGTAGACCCCGAGTATCATGTATAAAACTAACACACATACAGCATAAGAGATAAGAGAAGCTAGGTTGTATTCCTGACTGAACAGTTAGAATGACTAACTATGTATGTATTTGTACTCGCTATTGATACTAGTGCTGATGAAACAACAACTCACATATTTTTGACATGTTTGCACAAACTTAAGTTTTTTTCAATTTACTTCTCATATTATGTACTTGGTTCTCTGCTCTAAGTTTCTGCCAACGAAATGTATGCATTACACAAAGTGACAAGCACTTTAGGTCGATGATTAAAAGTTTTTTTTTTTTTTTTTAAATTAGATGACCTTAATGCCAACGACAAGTAGTTTGAACAGGTTGGCGCTACGTGTAACACCGCACCAGCGATTTGAGTGCACGGTCGTCTTACGAGGAAGAAATGTGAACTGGCCGTCGAGATCGTGAGATTTGAGCCCATTAGAGTTTTTTTTGTGGGGTTTTCTTAAGCCACAAGTGGATGGGAATAAACCACAAACACAGCGGTTCTGATTTATGCGGCAGCATCGCGGAATATTGGAAATTTCGGATGCGCTTCACCCAGCCGAGCGATGGTGGACATTTCAACGCTGACATGGTTGTCTCACGTGTGGGTGATGACTACTGGCCACTGAGTTTATGAGATTTGAGCCAGTTAAACTTTTCTTGTGGTGCGATTTTAAGTCGTAAGTATATTGGAATAAAACACAAATACAGCGGTTTTGATTAGTACTCCAGAGCAATGGAAAATTTAATATTTCGCATGCGCTACACCCAGTCACTTTGACGGTGGCCTGTCAAACGGAAAAATAAATCTATAGTAGCTCACACATACATACATAATTTGCCATTACAACCCTTCAGTCAGGATTACGGCATATCGTCTCACACCACTCATGTTGTGTGCGTTAATTATACATGAGTGGCGTGACTACAGTTTAACGTCGACTCCGAATGACAGATTTTTGAGAAACTTTTCATGGCAATTTTATTTAATTTCAGAGTTTTTTCCAGAAATCTGCTGAGAGGAAGTCACTGAAGAAATTCATATTTCATTTTGATGTCTGACCAGGGGTTTGAACCGTGATCTTACGTCTAATAAGCCAACACACTACCTACTAGACTATGGCGACTTCATCTCGGCGACAGTATCTCACACACTCTTTGTTTTATTAAAAGATTGTCGCCGGAGGGGTAGCTTCTGTTGGATCTTTATTGCAAAGGCTCAGTTATTCATGCTTGTCAGCAACTCTGGGCACCGAGGCTGTGCCACAGATCAAATATTAGTTACTGCATCACCATTTACGGACTTTACAGGCTGAAAACTTTATAAAACTATGGATGGAGATATCTTGTTGTGGTTGGCAGTAGCTCAGTCGTGAACGATACTGGACCAGTCAGTGTCTGCGTATCGGTATTACGGCTGTAATAATTATTGTAAAGCAAAATATCTTCAGATAAGATAGCATGTCGCTAGGAAGCAAAAGCTTCCAACATAATGTCCTCGAAAACGATTTTAAACCCTCGCAGATATTGTGAGAAATTGCAAATGCAGATGAACTGGCATACACTGACATTACCTTCTGAATTTTCTAAATATTTATGGATCGAGAATACCATTAAAAACGTGTAAATTTAGGATAGTCTGTGTGGTAACAGACTCACTTACTGATGCATATACAACTTCCAGCATGGGCAATATACGATTTGGCTCCAAAGGAGCATACTTGCTATTAGCGTTAGTGACATCTTTTGAAATTATGGAGACGAAGAAGATGAGGAAATTATTTTTGTTTAGATTTCCAAAGCATTTCTCTTATTAAGCTTTTAATTAAAGGCATTTTAAATAACTTAAAACGCTCTACAATTATAAACTCTTTTCTTATGATTGCAACAATTTCAATCTAAAAACTAAGTTGGATCTTCAAAGTAAACTAAGCAACGTAAACAATCACTTCGTTTTACATCTAAGCTAGCCTTCTCTTCTCAGTTACATAATCATTTTCACAAGCCTTACGGCTTAAGAAAATAGCCAAAGGGGTAGATAACGGGGACAAACGGGTCTGGGTGGCCATTTAACATCGACATTCGCAGTTATACATATACAGCCTTACAGTATATGAGTATATAAAGAGGATGATACATCACTCTAGTAAGAGTCCAGTTCAAAAGCAGAAAGACACTTTGGTGAGTAGAAAAATGAAAAAGAAAAAGACAAATTCAAAAAGATGATGAAGAAAAAGATGGAGAAGCAAATGAAACACCAGCACAGAACTGGCTGGTGGTGATCTTTATAATAATTGGTGATGAAATTAATGGGTGCAACTCATAAATAACAACGAATGGCAGTTTTTCTTTTCATACACTCGTCGTCGTTGTTTTTAGACGATCGTAGAAGACTGTGAATGCTTCAGAAAAAAATGTGATAAACAAGTATTGGACCAGCGTTCAGGCAGCAGCAGCAAGCAGTAGACACTTGGCAATAATGTAAAATTGACTGGCCTAGAGTAGAGCAGAGTAGAGTAGAGTATAAACGTAATGAAAAATATATATGATGACCGAAAAAGATCACTTATCTACTGGACAATAATGTGACTATGAAGGATGCGGACAACGTCTAAAGACTGTAATATTTTATATCAGAAGTTTTTGTTTTTTTTTGTTTCTATTCTTGTTTTTCCTTTTTTTTTTTTGCTACGATTTACTTGATGTGCCTTTGCAGTCATTGCAATGGCTGATGTTAAATGATAATGTTTTTTAAATATACGGTTTTAATAACAATAACAAAATAAACGTTTTTAATATTTCATTGTGATAATAATGAAATATTTAAAAGATTAATTACTTTATTATTCATAAAATGCTGCACAAACAAATCCCCTAATAAGTATTTCCATTTAAAACAAAAATATCCCTCAGATTCCGGGTAAATCATAAAATGCCTTCTGAATGTATTTTAAAACCAAGATGGGCTTACACGTAATCCCGCTTATGCTTTGCCTTATAATCTGTAAGTAAAATGACATTTAAAGGTTAACAAGTATTATGTCTCCTCTTAAACTAACTTCTCCAAACAAACTTTGCTTCAATTTAAAATAGAAAATTAAGAAACTCTTTCAAAATTGGTACTTGCTGAGTGCAATTTTTTTAATTCTTAAGCAAAATTACATTTCAATCCTAAAATTATTTTTAAAAACATCACATAACAAAGGCAGCTATTTCTCTACCTGCCAGGAAAAGCCTTAATAGCGTACGGATTGTATTTATTTCCCTTTGCTGATATGTTACCAGTATTTTGCATGCGCTACCAATGATATTTGCATTATTGCCCGTTAATCATATGAATTCTCACGTTTCCTAATTTTTAGAAATTTCCTTTGTGAATTTCCTTTTTCCCTCTACCACCGTAATGTCAACAATATTGTTTTTATTGCATTTGGGAAATATTTTTAGGATCTATTCTACTGCTTTTTTTAACAGGATATTTATTGCCAAAGTGGTGGTATATTTACAGTTTAAAATTTTTCATTTTGTTTCACAACTGTTTGCTCTTTTGTCATTTCAAATTGTAGATTTCCAGATAAAGTACAGTTTCTACAAAAAATGGAAATTTTTTCGGTTTAGAAAAAAATTCCCTGGTAGTTAGATAACACTTCTGCTTAATAAATTTTTATTAAATGAAATTTAGGGAAGCCACCGCATTGGTCTGTAATATTAAATGTAATTATCTCAATCACTAGGGCTCAGCTTTAAGACCCCAAAAATAAAACTAGCTCAACATTAATTGATAAAGATAACATACCCGTGAACTAACTAATGTAGAGGGTTAGAAATTTTATGTCTAAAAAATTTAAACTACGAACTAATATTACTTCTGTTTAACTAGCCTGATAAATATGTGTTTGAATTAAGCCACATTATTTTGCAGAACAGGACTGATTCCCTTGTGGGAGTCGCTACAATCTCATTGATAATGTGTGACTTTACTGGACGAGAGTTATTAAATTCAAACATTAGCTCCTGCACGTGCTCCTCTCAACAATTTTCTGGAATAGTTCAATTGGTAAATAATATAGCCACGTAAGGCTTATCAAACCTTTGAAGGTCCTGCTACTCATGTATAAAATTAACACACACATCATGGGAGGTGTGAGAAGCTAGGTGGTAATCCAGAGTAAAGGATTGTAATGACCTATGTTATGTTTGGTGTGTAAAAACTTATGTGGAGGAAATCGCCAAGAAATTGGCAGAAGATCAGTTTTATTTCCATTTAAGATTGAATAAATAAATAATAATTTCAGGTTACTAAAATAAATAATAATACTTCAGAATACCAATGACAAGAATTAAATCTTTCAGTGCTAACATCAAAAAGATATGAGGAAATTCCAAGTAATACGCGACTTTATGAATTTCTCGCCTCTTAAGTGAGAGGCCAACACTGCATCTCTCTGTAGAATCCTAAACAAACTTCAACAAGTTGTATCATTTAGTCGTGTCGTTGGCAGAAACTGATATCTATAATTTAAGCAGCAAATAGAAAAAAATTAAGTTTCTATTAAAATATCAAAAATCTATGAAAGTGCCGATGAGACACTACTCTCGAGAGCGAACACATAGTTGGTCATTAGTCAGTCAGGATCACGACTTAATTAACACACCACACATGTTGCGTGTGTTAATTTTATACATGAGTGGCGGGATCTACAGTTTATTTTATCGTTGTTTGAACCGTGGCCTTACGTCTAATAAACCAACACACATATCTACTAGACTACGGCGACTACAGAGCGATTAATGCTTACAAATCTGAAGAAATGGGTCGATAAGGAATAAAATTAACTTAAACTCTAACGAGGAAATCATCTCATCAATCATTTCGTAGATTTTGTATGAAATAAAGTAATTGGAAAAACATTGCACAGAACTTTGAGGTAACTAGGCTGGCTGGGTGCACCGATAGTGTAGTTGGTCGTGTGGTACTACAGTGCCGAGGCCGTGACTTCGATTCCCACCTCAGACACTGGGAGTTTTGTGATTGTCTGATTGTTTGTGTGACATTATATATTTTTACTCACAATATAAAAAAGAAAGTGAAAATTATTACTAAAAAAGCAATTCGCGAAAAAAAGGGTCATTACAACTCTTTAGTCAGGATTACTACCTAGTTTCTCACACCACTTACATTGTGTGCATTAATTTTTATACATGAGTGGTCGGAGAAAAAAATTAAAGTCGAATCTGAACGACAGATTTTTGAGAAACTTTTCACGGCAGTTTTATTTTTACTCTCAGAGTTTTTGCCAGAAATCTGCTGAGAGGAAGTCGTTGAAATTTTAAATATTTCGTTATGTTGTAGATGTCTGGCCTGGGATTTGAACCTAGGCTTCACGTCTAATAAGCCAACACACTACGTACTAGATCACGGCGACTTAAGAAATATTTACACTGGCCATTAAATAAAGCAATGTTTCAAAAATAAAATTTGTCGCGCACTACCCCTTTTCCATTCACTGTATAAGTAGTAGTCATTTCCTAAATGTCGGCTTTAAAAACTAAAAAAAAAAATCTTTTTTTTACTGGCATAGTAGGTTTCATTCAAAAATTTTTGGAAATTTTGATTGTTTTTTAAATCTTGTCAACATTAAAGATTGCAATTTTCTTCAGAATAAAATTTTTAATTTTAATTAAAATTTAAAAAAAAAAATTTTTTAAGTTTTTTTTTTAATTCAACAATCGCTTGTGTACCCTAGTTTTACTTTATCTTTCTTTATTGTGTATATTTCCTTTTCAAAATTTTTTAGTTTTAATCCAACATACCAAAATCATGTCCAAACCAGGAAAATTAAAGTTTTTCTTTAAATGTTATGAAAAAAAAATAAATTTTTTTTATCATAATTCAACAAATAAAAACGCACTTCATTTGAGTATCAATTTATAAAATTGTTTTGTAAATATATTTGCAGTCTAATTAATTTATAAAACTAATTAACATTGTCAAGTTTTACTTAAAAAATAAATTCTTAAATTAGTTTAAAGTCTTCCATAAAATTATAATAAAAAATAATTGTTTTTATTTTTATTAGTTTTAATCAATAAGTCTTCCCTTAAACTACTTAAAATTACTAATTGTTTGTAAATTTAATTATTTTACTTACACAGAAAAAAAGTAAAATAAAAAAAAATATTTCTTATTCTTAAAAAGAAATTAGGCACTTGAGATAAATGAATTAAAAAATTTTACACACGATTTTACTTTCTTTCTTTTTTTAATTCAAAAAATTTGACTAGATTGACTGTTAAACGAAAACAAAAAAAAAATTTTTTTTTTTTACAAATAGTTTATACAGGCTCTAGCGGCCACTTAACAACACTTAATTACCCTGATATGAAAATAATTTTTTTTCTTTCTTACTCTCGTTTAAAACCTAAAACAGTTTTAAAGTTGTACGTTCTGTTGTGTTTTTTTTTTACTGTTCTTGCCACAGCGAAATGTAATCCAAAATTTCTTCATCATCTGGTGTGCAATCCTCCTCATCGAGTGTAAAACTGTCGTACGGCTCAAATTTCAATTGTAAATTGCCATCGAAATGTGGAGGTGTTGCCTGTGCGCCATTGGACTGATAATGTGGCTGCAAATCTAACGTTTGCACTTGTTGTTGTTGTTGCTGGTGCTGTTGCTGAAGAGTTGTCTCAAAATTAGGCGAATCATAAGTTAAGTTGGTGTTGTAGGTTGAGGTGGGTGATTGTCTGCCCGCGATTTCCAATTCGCCTGTCTGCTGCTGATGTGGTGGAGAGTAGGAATTCAAAGAGACGGGCGATAAAAGTGTTGTACTGCTGTTGTAGCCAACATTTAAATGGCTGGCTTGTAATTTTGCATCCAATAGAGAGGGCAGAGGGCTTGTAGGCGTTTGTGTATAATACACTGCAGTGGTTTGGCTATCGAATGAGGTTGTATTAGTTGAAGAACTGCTGCTGCTGCTAATAAAGGAACTATTACTGGCTGAATCACAATTGCTGCTGCTTTGAGATTCAAATTGAGGTTGATGTTGCTGTGGTTGTTGTTGTTGATGTTGTGTGGAATTGCCCGTATTTAAGTCTTCTAGCAAATCCTGTAATCTTCGTATATATTCCACTGCTATGCGCAACGTATCCACTTTACTGATTTTCTTTTGAGGGCCACGCCCACCGCCCTTTGTTAGATCCGCAATAATGGATTGTGGTATATGCTGGCGCAGACGCGAAAAACTATTGTTCACCTGTTTAACACGATTACGTTCGCGTGCATTGCGGCGCAAAACCGATTGTGTTTGATCGGGATTATAGGCAATGCCTGGACAATTAGCCGGCACTTTACGCGTCTGTCCATCATCCCCAGTGGGATGTGGTTGTATTGGTGAATATTTCATAGACGTTAGCAGTTTTGTAGGCATTATTTGTAATTGTGGCGTATTTGTTACTTGATTACAATTAACACTTGACATGATTGTCTTAGCACAAGTTAGTATTTTACGTCAAACGATCACTTTTCCGTTTAAAAATTTTCAATTTTACTTTCTACGTATATTTGTTAAGAGAACTTGATCCTACGACACTTTGTTTTAGAATGAGTCCCTTTGTCCTAAACCTTTGCATTAAGTACTTAAATTCATACGTACGTTGTTGTCATGACTGCCATCAAATAACAAAAATTTCTCACATTGCTCTCTTGCATTGAGCATAAAAACTCATTCACCTGAATGATCTTAACAACAGCAAAATACGAATTGCAGAGAGCAATAACAGTCTCTTACCCTATTTCTCTCTTATGTTCCGACCATTACTCTCCCAATATCGATCAAACAAACAAACGAACAAACAGGTATACATAGCTCTTCGCTGTTTGTGCTGTTGTGTCTGGTAAAGGAATCTTATCAGTTTTGCAGACAGGTAAACATTTGTGAAATAAATCCTTTAAGTTTTGTTTTATATTTTTAAAAATCTCAAGCGCAAGCTATTGGGAACAGTTTTTATGGCGAGTTTCCCCTCTTAAAATTGTTTATGCAGACCTGAATTCGAGAATTACTCTTCTCAGTTTTAATGGTTTCTCAGTTTTGAAGAGTTTCAACATTAGGTTCGAGAGAAAATTTATGTTTATTTGTGCTTAAATTGTAGCATTTCTTTTGATGAGCATATCTCTTGAAAAGGTTCTTTCAGTCATGCTTTTGAAATATTCTGAGAAGGAATGTGGTTTACGCTGTACGGCTTATAGTATACTTATATAATTTTTGCAGAAATTTTAAGTAATTTTTTCGAGATTTGTTTGAACAATTATTCTAGAAATATTTTTTGGTATTCAGTATTTTCAAATAATAACCGTAGTCCGAGTCTATTACATTAATACGTAAAAGGAAATAATTTTGGTTTTATATTTTCAGAAGAAAAAAATGTTTCTAGAATTTTATAACGCTCGCCATATTAGTAGATGAACGGCACACACTTCGACACACTTGCTTTTGTGTCCTAAAATCTAAAGCCCAGCAAAGTCACACCAGCATATACATAAACACGGCAATCCAAATAGAGCGGCAGCGTTAAAAAATTTTTTTCTTTAACTTAAAAACAAGCCTACTAATTCCTTTAAAACTCATGTATTCACACTGCAAACGTGTATGTAGGAAAGCTATCAAGATATTCCTTTTGATTCTTCTAAAAAGCCATGAGCTGTTATAAAGCATTTTCTCTCTTCCATCTTCTTCTAGGGTTTCGTTTTTTTCCTTGCATGGTTTCAGTTTTATTAACCAAGTTATTGAAGTAATAATCGCTACTGTAACAGGTCCCAAGACGGTGTGGTAGTCGTTTGTCTACAAAACCGCCTGTGTAAAAATGGTAGGCAACTTATTCTTTGAGTTCATTGTTGGAATCATCCTCTATGAGAGCTTCTGAGTTGTTCGGAAAGTAATTTCGTTTTTTTTGTGGAAATGAAAGGCAGTTTTCATGTAATATCAATCAAGTGGTCATAAACTGCTGAATTTAATTAATTTAACCTCAATCCGACCTTACTTGTTGTTATTTGCCGGTTCGCATCAAATAATGCCTTTTTTGCGCCATTATCAGCTTAAACCGGCCTTCCCGAACGTGGTACATCTTCGACATCAAAATTGTCGGATCGAAATTTAGCGAACCAGTTCTGACACTGCCGCCTTCTCCATACACATCGGCCAATTTCTTACCGCCTTGAACAGCATTTTTACCCTTTCTGTAGTAAAACAGTAAGATAAGTCGAAAATGCTGCTTATCACTCTACATATTTAAAAGAGCACCAACCAAAAACTACTGCGTTGAATTAATTGGAATTTTTCACGCACAAGCCTTGCTATATGAGCTCTCAAAGCATATAAAATTATACGACTTAAGTATGAATTTGAGTGCAAAAAATACAATTAAATCCTCTGTCGGGAAAAAACGAAATTACTTATCGAACAACCCAAGATATGGAGGGCAAGAACAGTTAACTTAAACTCGCAACAACTCTGATAAAAAATTGTATGTCCTCTACTATAATCGAATACTTTTGTTTACGTTTGTAATCGAACACTTTAACCACTAAATTTTTTTTAAAATGATAGAGTTAAGTGGCGGAGTCCCTCGACGTAAGAGTTCCCACTTATGCCAGCATTTAGGCCCATTGTGATAACACAAATGTCAACCATTCCCCAGAGAAAACCATGCCGAGTCCAAAATAAATCTTGCTATTGCAGCCATCTTTATATTAGAGAGCTCGGTCAACGATGTCAGAAAATGAGAGTTTAGAAATCTCCATCTCCCTATGACAAGGGTAGGAGACACTGACTCATGAGGTATAAGACAATCACTTACTCCTCCTCAGACCCACAGCTGCTGCAGAAATCTTTAGTTGGAATGTCGAGTTTTTCGGCATGCCTACCCGAAAGGCAGTGGCAGTCGTATGAGTAGCCATTGTGCGATGAATGGCCATGCGATTTAAGGTATGAAGTGAGTCAATCCCCTTATTGCCCATACGTGTCCAGTAGAGTCTGGCAATATTGCACGTATCCTACTGCTGGGAACGAGATTGAGCCACTTCGTAAAATGAGCGGACAATATTCAAATTAATCGAAATAATGGGCACGCTTGAAGTCGCCGTTGTCTAGTAGTAGTAGTAGGTAGTGTGTTGGTTTATTAGACGGAGGGCCCAGTTCAGACTTCAGAAACTCTGAGAATAAATAAAATTGCCATGAAAAGTTTCTCAAAAAAATCTGTCACTAAAAGTCGTCGTTTTAGTGTAGGTTCTACTCATGTATAAAATTAACACACCCAACATATGTGGTGTGGGAAGCTAGGTCGTAATACTGACTGAAGAGTTGTAATGACCAAATATGTAATGCGCACACCTATGCCCTGTAACATATCAGAGATTGCTAGATCCGAAGCGGCTCTGACAAGCTCATCAGCGAAGCAATCCGGAACCATTATAAGAGTTACCATTGACTGATCCGAAATTTCTCTAAGAAATCCTCGGCATTCCTGGACAAGGACGAACGTTGAAACTGCTTTCATCAAAGACATAAGTGCAATCTGGTTATACGAGTAAGTCAGGAGATTTTCAGGGTAAATCGCGCTACTCAACAAGCATTGCATCGCTTTCAAAATTGCCTTCTGACAATCTTACTGTCATTCATGCTTATCACTTGATTCCGAAAACAAACAGGTGCAGCAGTGGAGACTCTGTTTAGAGTCTTGCAGTATCATAGTTGTTCTGAAGGTCTACGTTTGTGTTATTGGACCGATTTTCACTTCATTCGCATTCCAATATCAAAATTTATTGGTACAAATTTATTCTTCAGAAATTTTCCAATCACAACCCCCTGTTTTTTATAAAATTATTTGCAAAATAGACGCCGTAAAATTGACGCTGCAAAATTAAAAACCAGAAGAAATCCTTTCATGCAAAACTGCATGGCAAATCCTTAATACACTGTAGATCCTTTTAACATATCCTTGGCAAACATCGAAAACTAGACGAAACATCTTTTGTTCGTTACAAACGAAATGCTGTCAAAAAGGCGTTTTGAAAAAACGAATCAATTTTTCAAATGTCAATAATTCAAAATCGAAAACCATAAGGATGGTGGTGGTGGCGGTCTTTCTTTCTTGCTTTCTTTCGTTTCTACAAACTCATCACAAATATTTGAATAAAGCCGCAAAATGCATTCAAACGCAAACCTGAAAATACAAACAACATCGTACAATGGAAAGTGTTAATGATGGCCAAAGAAAAGAAGAAAGAGTGAAAAAGGACACAAAAGGACTTACAATACAGTTTTTCGTTTTTGTTTTTGTTTCTGTACTTTTTTGAATATTCAAGTCAAGCAAAAGGATTGATCGTAACGATCATTATTACAATTCCATTCATGGAGTTTTTATGATAATAATGAACACGATGAGTGTTTGAATTTTTACCTTCCTTTCCATTACATTGCACTGTCTGTCTGTCGGAATGATGATGAATATGGGAAAATATTTGCGATTCGAAAATAAAAGTGAAAATTGACACGAGATTTTCAATGACATTTTTCGCAAATGAAAAAAAAAATAAAAGGAATATAAAATGAGAAGAAATATAACAATTTTTGTGTTTATTTGTCAAAGAAGAATAAATTTATAGAATATATTGGAACACCTGGTCGAATTTTTGATGGAAAAAAGGGTGAATTTTTGAACAATGAAAATTGATTATACGAGTATGTATGTGCAGTTGAAATTTTGTCACAAAATGTACGAAAAAAAGAAAAAAGTTTGAAATTAAAGGAAGTTGAAACAATTAAAGATTTTAGACCATCAGAATGGTAGTATGTGTGCCCCTAAAAATTATTTGCTTTTCTCAGCACGAGTTACTTAATGGAATTGCTTGAAAGTTAAACTTTTCATTTAATTGCACCAAAAAATAAATCAAAGCTAAGAAACAGCAAATTATAAGAGGCACAATTCCGAATTTCACCGAAATATTGCAGAAGATTTTAAATTTCTTTAAAATAAGCACTACGTGACTACGATTTCCTCTTATTTTAATTTCCCTCTCTTTTTTTTCTTTCCTTGATCGTCACTACTCCAGAGAAGAGTTCTAACCACATCAACGGCGTAAAAATTCTCGTCCGTGCAAGCTCCTCATTACCGAGAATAACCACATGATCTGAAGGTCAGAAGAGGATAAACTTATGTTGCTTCCTAGTCGGTTCAGCTTCTCCAGAGAGCCACACACTATCTTCTACGAGTATTTAATCCCATTAGAGCCGAGTGCTCAAATGGTGGTCTGACTGTCAGAGAGTATTTCTATGTCCTGTCTATTGTACCTCCTATACAAGTTGAACTGAGCACATTTTGCAATGGCATAAGATTCCATAATCGCCGTAGTCTAGTAGATAGGGTGTTGGCTTATTAGAGGTGAGGCCACGGTTCAAATCCTACAGGTCAAGCCCCACTGTTCAAACCATAAAAAACGAAATAAAAAACTATTTCCTCCATTTACGCTCATTTTCTTAAACTAAAACATATAAAGTCGCCGTAGCCTTGTAGATAGTAAGTTGGCTCATTAGACGCGAGGCCACTTTTCAAAACCCCACGTGAGACATTTCCAGCAAAACGAAATATATGAAATATTTGTTCGTCGACTGTCTCTCAGAAGATTTCTGTTAGATTTCTCTGAAGGTGAGTCACATTTTCTTGAAAACGTTTCTCAAAAATCTTTCGTTCGGAGTCGACTTTAAACTGTAGATCCCGGCGATCCTGCATAAAATTAACACACACAACATAAGTGGTGAGAGAAGGTAGGTCGGAATCCTGACTGAAGGGTTGTAATGAGCAGTTAGCTAGGTATGCATGTTCAAACTTGCGCATGATAGATACCCACGAGTTTTTCCATGGTTTTGAAAAATTTCATTCTGGCAGCAAAAGCTCCTGCTTCTCTTTTGAGATCCGCTCTTTGCCCGTCTGTATATCCCAAACTACTGTCTCCTTTGAAAGAGTATGTAGGTTCCAGATTAGTTCATAAATATTTGCTCCAAAGTTTCTGTGAAGTCTATTGGTTCTGTTCGGATAGTTGAGAAGGGAGATGTCAGTCATTTGCATCCTTAGATCACGAAATCTCCTAAAAGAATTTCATATCAAACGTGTCTCTCATCAACCTAATCATACCTAATCTCGCCTTCCCATATTTAATCTTTATTATCACGTGCAGTGAAATTAAACTTAACAAAGCTTTCAGTGCAGCATGTCTCTTGTTGTAACAAGACACACGCTGGTCTTCGTATCTTGTCCATGTCGAAACGCCGCTGTAGAATAGGTTCTCATGGCCCTCATTGTACCAACACATGGTCTTCTTCGTATCTTGTCTATGTCGAAACGCCCCTGTAGAATAGGTTCTCATGGCCCTCGTTGTACCAACACATGCTCGTCTTCGTACCTTGTCCATGTCCAAATGAGCTGATTTCCAATTTGTGCTGAGTGCCCAGATTATTGCCCTGTAGCTCAGTACATGGTCTGACCAAAAAAGTTTATAAGCAGTAACACAAGCACACTTTAGTTCCTTTGTATATTGAAGTGATTTAATACCTGAAATTCTCGATCTTTACTACACATTTTCAATACTTCTCCTGTGTTTTGTTAAAAAATAATTTTTTATACAATTATGCTACGCACCTCGTTACTTTGACGTTGATTTTGATTGTTTAATTAGAGAAATAATTGAAATTGTTTGAACACCTAAACAGACATTTAGTCTTGAATATTTAATTTGTTTTTGCCTCTGTTGCGTCCCATTAACTTGAATTACTTCGTGTCTTTTAAAACATTGTATTACGACGACTGCCTTATTTTGTTTTTCTGGTTTTTTCTGTTTTTCATTAAATGTTCTCCACTAAATATTGCTGATCTTAAATTAATTAACACACTGGTAAATATTTTCATTTTTAATGCATTTTTCTTCTGCTTCTTCTTCTCATTCTGCTTCTTTATATTCTATTGTGTTTAGGTTTTAAGTCTACTACGCTTAAATCCAAACCAAGAGAACAACGATCTACTTGGCAGACTTTAAAAAATTTCAAAAATTTTAATGAAATTATAACTTGTTAAAGAAATATTTTTTAAATCGTGTTGTTACGTTCGTTGTTCGTATTTAGTTTTCTGTGTCTTTTTGCTTATTTTTAATTCAATCTCAAGCCTGTCCACCTCCTCCTCATCTTTATAAGTTTAAAGCAAGTAAAGCACTGTCTGTGTGCTGTTGTATGAGAACTTAAGCATCATGTGCTGTTGTTCATTGACGACGTGAATGAAGTCATTTTAAATGGTGATGTTGTGAATCGAATGAAGCAAAATCTCTGCCACTGATGAAGATGTTGTTGTTGGTGTTATTATTATGGTTGTTGCTATTTTGAATCTAAATAAGATGATCGGCTGCCATAAAATTGCTGAGTTTATGTCCAAACAGAGGCCATGTAATAAAAGCACCTCCTAGTGATACTTTCAAAGATTTTAAAGATTTTATTACAGTTTCATTAGTAAGCAATCGCAAAACGCGAAATTTGTAATCAACAAATGGACTCTCGATTTATAAGAATTGATGCATAAAATAGTTTCTCTTGCTTTTTTTTTCGTCTAATGACTGGCTACTAATCAAGATTTTTTTGGAATTTATTAATAATTGCCGCATTTATATTGAACACATGGTAACACAGTGCTATAATACAATACCTATGAAACGTTATGAATTAAGTAGCTAATACCGTAATTGTTTATAGTCTAAGACATATCACATGCTTAATATTCTTTAATTACCAATTCTTTGCAGTCCTGGTCAATATTTTTTTAAACCTATGATACTAGCAATACGCTAACAATTTCAAGAAGCAATAACATGATTGTCCTTTTACTGTATGGGAAAGAATTAAGTCAGTTGGCAACATTGTTTTGTTAAGCAATCGATTTAAACCACTGTTGGGTGTGATTGATAATTTTACAACGAATGGTCTCAAGCCAGAATAACTTTTATTGAAACTCGTTTACTCATTCAAGCCTCCTCGATGATGAAGGATGAATGGAATGAGTGTACCATTATATATACCATTATAAATACATTATTGTTCATTATAACCCCTTAAGTCAGGATTACGACGTAGCTTCCCATACCACTTATGTAATTTTATGTATGAGTGGCGGGACCTACAGTTTAAAGTCGACTCCGAACGACAGATTTTTGAGAAACTTTTCTTATCGAATTTATTTACTCTAGAGTTTCTGAAAATATTTTTTCATATTTCGTTTTGCTGAAGATGTCTGAGCTGGGGTAGGACAGTGGCCTCACGTCTAATAAGCCAACACACTATCTATTAGAATACAGCGGCTTAAACCACAGTTGATGTGATAAATATTTTTATAACGATTGGACTCAAGAAAGAATAACTTTTACAGAAACTCTTTATTCACCAGGTCTCACTAATGATTAATAATATATAGAGTGGTAACGTTACATGCATAAATGCAATGAAAAATAAATTAATTTTGAAAATAATTTTTTTTAAATTTTATTTCAATTTAACTATTTAAGAAAGCACAACCTTTGAAAACAGTACAAGAAGATTATTGTTGAATAAACATAAATAGAAATTGCTTTATTCGTGACAAGTTTGTGTGTTAGCTTGAACGCTACTGTTATAAACTCGTTCTGTCAGCAAGGACTGTTTTACAATGAAGTTAAGCACTCTATGATTGATTCATGCATGTACATACATATATTTAGATGATCGTCTGCTTTGCAATTTTTTATACCAATTTCTTTTACTCGGGTGTAAATATTTCATTTTCCGATATCAAGTTCACATTTCTTTGGCTGCTATATGTCGAAAATTCATTCATTCATTCATTCACGAACTACATTATTTCGAAGAAATATGGAGATTTTTGTCCTTAGCAACCTCTTCCGAAAATGTATGCCTATCATGTACTTTTGTAACTTTCAAGGTGCCATCACAAGCTAATGACTTATATATTAAGTTTAAGTTTAACATTCTACTTTAGGCTCTTCCGAATTTGGCATCATTCTCGAATATACCTTACTGGCAACCACTAAGGCAGGATTACAGCATGGCTGCTTACACCACCAATGTTGTGTGCATTAACTTTACCGTGTGTAGGATCTGTAGTTTGACGTCGTATTAATTTTGTATTTCTTTTTTCCATGATGACCACCTAACCATAACCAATGCAACTTTTACTATTTTAACTATTTAAAGTGATGGTCGATCTATCAAATCGAATATGTATGCGTTAGTTCTGCTACGGCAGATTTATATTAAACTTTGTGTTCATGTAGCTGCAATTCATTCAAGTCTTTTTATCTTACGATTAGAATTAGAAAACTCATTCAAATACCAGCATTAACGAAATAGACCTCTTTCCCATTTTCAGATCTATTTTGATTATTCGGTTGAGACACTAGGGTACATTCGAATTCTTTAACAATGCTGAGATGTCCCTCATTTTCTTAAGCTAAAACCATATTTTATTCCCAGGGTTTATGTAGTTTGCAACTTTTTAAATCTTGCTCGCCCTGGCAAAATTAGAATAGGCTGCACCATTTAGTTCGTGTTTGACGGATTCTGATAGCAGACTACCATGCAAAGAAGGCAAAAATTTATTAATTAGTCTTCGAATTACTAGAATTACAGGCTTGTGACCAAACCTGAGGACTAGGCGTGAGCTCTAGTGTACGTACCACAGCTCTGATTATACTAAATCGCCAGAGTTCGGTAGCAATTATCAAGACAGGCATCGAAGACAGGCCAGCAAACCAAACTCTAAGTGATTTGTGTTAAAATCATGTTAGATTTTATGTGGAAAAACTAAAATTTTCTTTCATGCTGAAGTTGCAAGTCTTCTGTAAAGTGTAAAGAAGATTCACTTTCATCCTGAACTGATTGTAATCGTAATTGTTTGATGTACATACATGCATATATACATAATTCGTCATTACAATCCTTGCTTCTCACACCACTTTCGTTGTGTGTGCTAATTATATATGAGTGGCGGGACCTACTGTTTAATGTCTTGTCAAAGTAATTTCATTTTTTTGACAAAAATCTACTGAGAGGCAGTCGCCGAAGAAATATTTTTTGATAATTTTTTTGTTGGAGATGTCTGACCTGGGGTTGGAATCGTAATCTCACGCCTAAGAAATCAACAATACCTACTAGACTACGGAGATTTCAATATTATATGATACACCCTTAATATAAATTGATTGGAAATTTTTTAATTTCAGAAAAGTAGTCTGATTCCGGATAGATTGCAAATATAATAAAGGATACAGTTATGATATATCTTTTGCACCCACAATATTTAACGATATACGTTGATTGTATTGTAATAAAAATAAATTTTAAGAATGAATACTGCAATTTCAGTTTTGCATGAGGCATACTATATGATCATGAACTTTCCTTAATTTAATTTTGTTTCTTTTTTTTGCAAACTACCAAAAATTATGGACTTATTTCCTTACATTAATATCGTATTACCCTGTTTAACAATTTTTTGTTAGAAAAGAGAGAAACTTTCCTTGAAGAAATTTTTAATTCACCAAACAGATGTAAATTTTTCAAAAAAAAAATCAAATCAATCCATTGATCAATCATTGATAAATTGTAAAGTAAAATAAAAACAAAAACAATAATTATTTATATATATATACGTAAAATATATACATAAAATATATAATATACATAAATGTAGCAGAAAACTAAACTAAAGAAAGAAATCATCATCATCATTATAAATGAAAAAAAAAAGAAAACCGAAATAAAAGAAATGTTAAAACGGGCAGATGTTTTGGATTTGACTTCTTTCTTTCTACTACTACTTCGGATGCATTTGTATTGTATTTAAACAGTGACCACAACTAATGGCCTGTGCCACCGTGTTAAAAACAACTGCAACAACAACAAACAACAAAAATATAAACAAAATTTTTTTTTGTTTTTTTACTATATTTGGCTACACAAATCAACAAAAGTATAACAAATCAAACAAACCAAAACAAAAAATCTATAAAAAAAAAGAAAAAAACACTCTGTTCTGCTGATTGTCTGTTTGTCCATACGCCTGTCTAATCTTCTGTTTCAGTTGCAATATACAGAACAACATGAGTACCAATAAATAGATCGCTTTCAATGGTTGTGTTCAAATGTTGCAAAGCACAAGCTGCAATACACCTGAGTTTAGACTTGATTTGAGGCACAAGCCTAAAAATTAAAGAAGGCCTACAAAAAACAACAAAATGATTCTTATCAGCGGATTTAGTTTGTGCTTTAAAATACATACGTTGGGTTTTTTAGTTTTTTTTAGTTTTAGTTGTAAGGCATTTAAAAGTTTAGGGTTTCATTATAACCATGGCAACCTTAAGAAAGTTTAGAAGGGAAGAATATTTTTTTTTTGTTATTCAATGACTAAAACAAGTTAAATTTTTTTTAAATAAGTTTTCCTTTTTTTTTTAATTTTTCATTAGCATGACTTAAACGTGTTTTTCTTTATTTAATGGAATCTACCTACCCTTAGTTTAAATATTTAAATGAAAATGTTTTTTTTTTATTTTTAAGTTACCCCTCGCATATATTTTGTTATAAAAGCAGAGTTGTCCTACAATACATATTTCATCGGTATTTCTATTGACCTGGAAATCAAAGGGAAAATAATCAAATTTATAAGAAATGTTTGCCATAGCCTAGTAGGTAGTATGTTGGCTTCTTAGACGTGAGATCGTGGTTCAAACCCCAACACAACTATCACGAATAGAATAAAATATGAAAAAAATATTACTTCTGCAATGTCCTCTCAACAGATTTCTGGATAAACTCTGAGAGTAAATAAAACCGCCATGAAAAGTTTCTCAAAAATCTGTCATTCGGAGTTGACCTTAAACTGTAGGCCTCGACACTCATGTATAGAAATAACACACTCAAGATGGTTGTTTTTTTTTTTTGTCTTAGGCCGGAGGTGGGAATCTTCGAAGGACACTTTTGTTCCAACAAAGAGTGCACGATTCACCATCACTTGTGCCTACGTACTAAACCCGCCCTCTACACACTTCAACCGCTCTGCCTCCGCGTAACTGCCGTAAGGTATTACTTCGCGGAGGGCTGGTTATCTTTAAAGATTTGTCAAACTAAGTCAAATTTCGCCTCCGTTTCTCCAGCATCTTCCTCCTCATCTACACAGTTTGGTCATAAAGGGGGGGGCATAAAAAGTATCATGTCCAAAGCTGTGCAGGTACTTCCTGAAATACCCATGACCAGTTAGGATCAAGATGGGTGGTGAAATAAGCTAAATTGTAATCCTGACTGAAGGGTTGTAGTGAGCAATTAGGAAACAACTAAATTTCTTAAACAATTTTGTATCGGGACTTCCAACAGAGACTTTCGAACTTTAGCAGATGATGAGCTACATCTGTCACAATAATTATTATTTCTTGAGACCAAATCACCATGGAGTACTACAAACAACGCCGCGTTTACTGAATGGCACCTCGGTTGTTGTATACAGATATTCGTCGAAAAACATTTTCAGCAATGAGACGCATTTCTGGGTGGATGAGTACGTGACCAAACAAAATTGTAGAATTTGGGACTATACTGATCAACATGAGATCCAAGAGCGTCTAGTGCATACCGAAAAAGTCACTGTTGAGTGTGAATTTTTGGCTGGCGGCGTTATCAGTCCATATTTCTTTGAAAACGATGTTAATCAGATCATCACTGTCGAGGATTGTCAAATTATTTTGGCTTAAATTGGATAACTTGGATATCATAAACATGCCACACAACTGCTACATTTGATATTCTGTATGAACGATTTGGGTACATGTTCATCCCACGTTGAGCTGATGTTAACTGGACACCAATATCGTGCGATTTAACCCCATTTTGCCTTTTTCCTGTAGACTTTTCTTAAGTCACAGCTGTAGGTGTTTAAGCCACAAACCACAGTGGGTCTCAAAGCCATTCCATAGGTTAAATTCAGCCAAATTTAGTCATGGCAGAGTCATGGCAAATTTTATATTTCGAATGAGATGCAGTATGAGAAGCTGGGGCTGACATTTGGACGATTTTATATCCGGCACATAGACACATACACATACATACATGCATAATTGGTAAGGATTATGACCTAGCTTCTCACACCACTGATGTTGTGTGTGTTAATTTTTATACATGAGTGGTGGGACCTACAGTTTCAAGTCGATTCCGAACGACAGATTTTTGAGAAACTTTTCATGGGAATTTTATATACTCTCAGAGTTGTTGCCAAAAAACTGATGAGAGGAAGTCGTCGAAGAAATATTTTTCATATTTCGTTTAGTTGGAGATACCTGACTTGGGGTTCGTCCCGAGGCCTCATGTCTAATAAGGCAACACACTACCTACTAGACCACGGCGACTTCCGATGCATAATGGTATCAATAGGTCTTTCAAGTGACATCTCAGATACATTTTTTTATTGAATTTCACTCTTTTTGGACTGTATTCTAATGCCTATCAGTTGGGTTATTTTAAATTACTTCTACTTTCTTTGTTTCTTTCTTTCTGTATCTTTGTTTCTATATCCAGGAGCAAATCATCAGCTCAAAGGTTGGTTATTTGGCTTATGTTGGAAAAATAAAACAAAAGAAAATCCAGCAATATTGCTGGCCCCTAAAGGAAAACTAAAAAAAGATAACGAAGTAGATGACGACTATTAAAATACATCCCCTATTAAATGATCATCGTATCATTTGTTAGCTCCGTATGCGATTTTTGTATATAAAAAATGAAAATGTTGGTGTTGTTGTTGTTAGTGTTGTTGTTTATTAAATAAAGCATTACAGCAGAGTATTTGGTTTTATTTTTTCATTTTTAAATATTATTTTTCACTGTTCAAATGCAACGCATTTATAGTGTGGCAAAGTTTACATTTGTGTGTCTCTCTCTTTCTCATAAATACACCTGCCACGCGCCGTCAATATTATTATCATTTGTGTTGTTATAGTTGTTGTTTATTATCATACCTTAGCATTGAGTCTACTGTGTTGCGCTGTTGTGTGGACCTTTTGTAGCATGTTGATGTTGATTTTGATGTTGGAAATTACGTATCAAAAAAAGGGGGAGCGATCTACTGGCGTGCAACAATAACAACAAATAACGATTATTTTGAACTTTTTGGGGTGTCTGCATTTAATTAAAATATTAAAATAACAACAACAATAACAACACAAACATCTAAAGGTAAACAACTAGGACTCGGTCGCACACGATTACACGTTAAAACCTTGCCATAAAGGCTTCCTAATTAAAGCAACAGGATCATAAAATAAGAAAAGCAAAGAAAGGGAACAAGTTTTTGAACTACTCTCGTATTTTTCTTGTATTTTGACAATTCATAGGGTAATTCATATGCACACATACATTCACACACATCCATTCTTACTATGTTTACATGGCAGGATTCATTTTATTTTCTTTGTTTTTTGGTCTTATTTTTAAGAAGTGTAACAAGTTTCCTTAACCACCTCTGTATACGATTTTAATTTTATTGTTGTTGTAATTTATTACCGTAAAGAATAAGTACTTGCAACACGTGCTGTTTGCTCTCGTTGTTCCGGAACTACACTTCAATAATGCTGGAAAGCATTTAAATATTGTTGCATGCAGCTCATTGTAACGCAACCCTTTATAAAGATTCAATAATTTTCGCTCGCTTTTAATCAAATTCATTTTGATCAAATTGCTTTCTTTTAAACGAAGGGATAATTTTTAATTTTAAATTGCAAGAAACTAAAGAGTAAAACTTTTAAAAAACGACACAAAATGCCAGTAAATTTTAGTCCTTTTCCTTTACAGAACAAATTAACGCCTTGTGTACCAGATAACATAAATTTAACAGGCAGTCTGAGTAATTTACCATTTCTTAATATAATTCGGTAAATAATACTTCATTTAACAGGAGAGTTTTCTTCCAAGACTGATGAAGAAATGGTATTGTACTCTTTGTATGGTGGCTTGGTTGGATTAATTCTTTTCCCACTTCCAACATCGTGGTTGCCTCAACACTTGATGTCAACTGTGGTATGGTCTGATATTGCAAATCCAATGACTTTTCCGCGTTTAATATAATATTCCTTAAAATATGAAAATATGGTAGTATTAGAAGCCTTAGACGCCTTCCAGTCAATGCTGGAAACTCTCGAAGTAGATGGTGCATCCATTCGTTACTGTTGTTTCCGCTAAACTTCTTGCAGGAGCGGTTGCAGTTGCTTATGCTAATACAATATGATTGTATTCCAATATCTATGAACATATGATGGGATTTGAAAGGCTCCCTCTATTCAATGCTGGAAACTCGCATAGTAGATAGGGAACCCATTCGTTACTATAATTTCCACCATACTTCCTGCAGTTTATACTAATACAATTTGAGCGTTTACTAGTGCCTAGTGTAAACTGCCCCAACCATACAAGTTTGTCTATTAAGCGAAGAAACACATATATAACGCCTTCTTTTATACCCCATAAACATACATACATAACTCTTTATTAGAACCCATCAATTCGTATTACGACCTAGCTTCTCCTACCACTTATGTTTTGTGTGTTAATTTTATACATGAGTGGCAGGAGCCACAGTTTAAAGTCGACTTTGAACGACCAATTCTTTTTTTTAGATATTTTTCGTGGTAATTTTTATTTACTATCAGAGTTTTTGTCCGAAATCTGCTGAGAGGAAGTCGCCGAAGAAATATATTTTCCATTTCGTTTTGCTGGAGACATCTGACTTATGGTTTAAAACGTGGCCTCACGTCTAATAAGCCAACATAATGGCTACAAGATTAATAGACAACGGCGATAGTGTTTTAAAATTTTAATTCACAATTATGTATCCTTGACGAGATGCTGAAAAAGAACATTTAAATTGAAATTTCGGTAGTCAGTGCAATATTCCTGCAAGAGCAGAAGCAACTCGTGTATATTGTACAGTCTAGAGAAATACTTATCGTTCGTTTTAAATTGCGCAATTGGCTATGCTTTCTAAGCTTGTTTACGGGTATAAAATAGATGTACTACGGTTTTAATTAACGATAGCTTTCAACCATGCTTTCCATGGTAGTCTAAGCTATTTATCCGCCACATGGCAGACATTTATAATACAGGTATGAGCTGTGATGGCTTTACCTAGTTAATCATCTTTGGTTTTGTAGTCTTCATAGACCTGTGAAAAAAACGTAGATTTCAAACCAAGTTGAGTATGTCGAAAAGTAAAGCTTGAGAGGCACTATTCCGGCGAAAGTCCTTATAAAGATTCTTCTTAATCAAGTAAGCAAAGAGTTTTATTTCCCTATTAAGAGATTGCAATCGTTCTTGTATTGACGTTAAGAATAATTGAGGTACAGTCAGCCCAATTGAAAACTGCCTTGCAACTCTTATTTATTGACTACAGTATACCACCCGATATCACTGAATCTGAATTAGGAAGAATTTACACCGGAAAGGCATAGCACCGAGCCAGATGCGGGTAAAATCTGCACAAGAATTTCCGCTGCAAAGTTTTCGGTAATGGCCAAGAAATCATATGAACTTGACATGTTTTCTGGCGTTTTGTCAAGGTATAGCACATGCATGATAACATATTTTCAATGAATTCCAGACGTTGCAAATGTCTAAGAGAGATCGATGATATTATTGCTAAATCGCAATGCTTATATTTAGTAGTTTGGTAGTGTAATCTTACGAGATAGCGATGTTCGTCAACGACCTCCAATGAAGAACAATGTGTATGGCTTAGAAGACTTCATTTAGCTATGGATTTACAAAACCCCGGAAATTTTGTTTTAAGACTAAGACTGTATCGTTGTACAGTTTTGATACGTAGTTAATGAAAAAATTTTAATAAAAAAGGACTCACGAAAATCACTGAAATTATATATATATACCCATTATATATAGGAGTAGTAAAAGAACTAAAAGTCACCGTAGTCTAGTACGTAGTGTGTTGGCTTATTAGATGTAAGGCTCGAGTTCAAACCCCAGGTCAGACATCAAAACGAAAATATGAAAAAAATATTTCTTCGGCGACTTCCTCTCAGCAGATTTCTGGCAAAAACTCTGAGAGGAAATAAAATTTGCCATGAAAAAGTTTCTCAAAAATAAGTCATTCGGAGTCTACGTTAAACTGTAGGTTACGCCACTTATGTAAAAATTAACACACACAACATGAGTGGTGTGAGAAGCTAGGCCGTAATCCTGACTGAAGGGTTTTAATGGCCAATTATGTATGTATGTATGTAAAAGAACTAGGTTTATCTGGATTGAGCACACAGGTCGAAAATAGCCGGACGCGATCTGTACAATGGCACTCTAATAGAACCCACAGTGCGTTTCAGAAGGCAGCAGACTCAAACATGCATGGCGGCGTACAATAGTAAAAGTTGTTGTAAGACAACTTGAATGCTCTTTTAACGTATTTAAAAACACTTTTTTGAGACCCTATATTACTCAAAGAGTTCAGTAAGAAGGACCATTAAAACCATCGTTTCATTTTTTTGTGAACTTTCAAATTTTGTAATCTGCTAACCAAAGATCAATTTAGTCTTTTAAACATCTCTTTGGAGATGTTATACTTTACTTTTACAAATTTGTTTTTCTTTTTTTCTTTTTGGCTTTAATTTGTTACCAGATCACTTGCATTTATCGCAGGCAATCGAAAGTGCACCATAACAACATTTGGCGGGCATTTTAAACGCATCAAAGCTTAAAACGATGAGTGAGTTGAGTGGCAGCCAAAAAATGTTTCTTTTCAATTTTAAATTGTTTCATTTCATTATTAAAAATTTACTTTTACTTATTTATCTTAAAAGCTTGCTCATCAACAAACAGCTTATGAAAATTACAACAAATTATTGAACAAGAAATCAATTTTGGAAAATTAAAAACAAAAAAATTTAAAAAAAATATTTTTGTGGTCATATGGTTGTTGTTGATTTTAGTTTTTAATTCTCAACATCGTTCTCATCAGGCTTAAACATCATCATCTTCAAAAGGATAATTCCGCAAATAGTTGGTTCATTAAAAATCAATAAACACAGCACCACATACGTTGATAAATGTGGGCATATATGTAGGCACTGTACACACGTTTATTATGAATGCTTTTCTGACTGACTGGAAGTGTGTTGCACCAATAGCCGGCACAACAACAAAATTCAATCAACTCATCATTAATAAAAGAAAACAATACAAAACTTAACATCTTCAACTTTTTATTTGTTTTTGTTTTTTTTTTGTTTGTGTTTTTTTTTCGTAAATAAGCTCATTGTCAAAAAATCTATAAAAAACTACAACAAAAAAAGAACGACACGTAAACAATGTTACAATTTTTATGCCTTCGTTTTAACACACCGAACCCATCCAAGTCAACCATCTCATCACATCTCATTTCATTTCATCTCAATTAAGTTACAAAAATGTTTTCTGTCTCGTAACATTGTGTGTTAATACACACGAAATATATGTATGTGTGTACTTGGGGAATATATGATTTTTTTTCCTTGAGTGTAAAACCATTTTTACACTCATATTTTATTATTTGTATTGTTGTTGGTGTTTTACAATAAGGACAGCAGGAGCATTTAATATTAAATGCCTGATCGTTTTGTCATGAGTTTTGTCTTGTTTTGTTTTCGTTTTTTCCTGCGCCAATATTTTCATTGTCTTTTTTTTAGTGGAAATTAAGCAATCAAATAAATAATTTTGCTTTCATTGCAGAATGTTATATAATATGTACAACAACAACAACATATTGCTTTCATTTTTTTATTTCTTGAAAATGTATAAAATGTTCTCTTTCTTGCTTAATTTCTTTTTGCAATTTTTATGGAATTTTTCCTGACGTTTTTCAGAACGTTTTTTTTAGAACAAAAGTCGTTGACATTTGGAAAAGTTGGTGTATTTTTTTATAGATTTTTTCAATTTACAATTAAAACAGGACTTATTTTTAAGCACTTGTTTCCAAAAAGGACAACCCTTAGTGTGGGTTGTTTCAGGTTCATTGATTGCCTTACGATGCATGCACCCAATTTAGTTCCTGTTATGCTACCCTGGTTACTTTGGGAATGTTTATAAACATCACCAACTGTTGGCTATAATAACAATGACCATTAACTCCTTTTAAAAAACATGTGCAGTCTTCAGTTAGTTCAGGTGCTAATTTTCAATGAATATTTTTATACAATCACATAATTTTTGTCCATTTTTTAGACTAAATTCAGTAGGGTAGAAGAAGGTATTGCTAGCAACGACCCATACATACATACAAACATGAGTGGTCATTACAATCCTTCACTCACGATTACGACCTAGCTTCTCATACCACTTATTTTTTGTGTATTAATTTTATACATGAATGGCGGGAACTACAGTTCAGTTCGGCAACGACCCACATGAGTTTAAGGCTTGTGACGCATGTCAAGAAACAACGTAACTACCCACAATAAGCTCTTGTTCATGAGTCTATCATGAATGATGCTCTTACAATTCAGTGATGGTGAATAGCTCTCTTCTTTATTTTTCCTGTTACAGCACTAAATCTGCGTGAAATCGTTTTCGCTTAATCGCTTCAATTTTTATTCCATAGGACAACCTACATGAGCCCTCTCCAGTAAATTTTCGAGCCGTTACACTTCGCCATTTGTTTCTCCACTGTGTGCCCATTTTATTGGTTACTTAAAAGTTCCGATTATTAAAAATGGATCTTCTTGCAAAAGAACAATGCATTATAATTTTGAAAAGTTATTGGAAAGTTATGCTGGGATCACCTATAAGTTTCGAAGAACTTTCTGGCAAGAAAGTGTATCAGCCATTCAAAGAGTTATCAAAACATTTGAAGAAACTGGTTAGGTTATAGACAGTAAGACGTATATGAGCGTCATCGTTCCTTGTGGAATTATATGCTGAACGCACCCTATCAAAATCACAGTGTATGGAGTGGTTTGCACCTTTCAAAAATAGTGATTTGGACATCAAAAACAAACAGCTTACGGGACAGCCATGAACATTTGAATACCATTGGAAGCATTACTGATTACGTGACTCAAGCAACCATTTCAAAGCGCTTAAAAGCAGCAGGATTCATTCCAAAGCCAGGACATTGAGTGCCACATGAACTGAAACTGGGAGAGATAGAAAGATGATTTTGCATGTTTGAAATACTGTTTATTCGCTTTAATAAAAAATCAATTTTGAACTCAATCATGAATGGCGATGATGAAATTGAATTCATTACGACAATTTAAAGTGCAAGAAATCTAATGGGAAGTGACGGCAATGAGTATAATCTACGGCCCAGCAAAGTATCCATTAAGGGTGTGTTCCATTATAGGCCGCTACAACCAAGACGGACTGTTACGGGAATCCTGCTCAGACCATAATTAATTCTTTTGAAGCCTAATGATGTATTCGGAAAAAAGGGTGTGAAATGTTGCAACTTCTGACTACTACTTGTTTTGATGTATGTAAAACGTTCTCAATGGAATAGTCTTGGCTGCAGATGCAGAGAGTAGTGCATCAAAAATTGGCTCAATTCATCCGTGGCTTCACAAGGCGATTATGATGTAAATGAGAAGCACTACGAGATGAATTATAACAAAAAAAATGCTTAATAAGGAGCTCAGCTTACTAAGAAGCTCAAGCCAAACTAAGGAGCAATGGCCATGAAAAGCGCTAGCAATTCATTTAATGGGTAATGTAGTAAAGTGGAGTCAATTTCAATTTTTCGAAAAGTCATCTTCGCTGATAAAGTGCATTGGCTTAGTGACTATAGAAAATGTTCGAATCTGGGACTCAGAAATCCGCATGCAGTTAAAAAGAAACAAATGCACAAATGTCTGTTTTGGTTTCGGCCAGGTGACGTGATTGCGTCTACCTTTACTGAATATGTAACCAAAATTATTGTGACAGAATTCGTTAAAGGAACATGATAAAGGAGTTCGTGTAGCTTCTGCTAAATGGTAGGGCTCTGGACGACATGTACTTAGTTTCAGCAAACAAGGAGCCACCATTCACACCGCGTTTTCATCAATTGATTTATTGCTGCAACGATGTCTCATATAAATTGATCTAAGAAATTCTGTTATCAACTGACGAGTTGAGTTTTTGCGAAATTTGGGAATAAACTCTAAACAATTTTTGAGCTTTGAGATGAGCCATCGGCGAGATGCAGCCACACCTGTGTGCAAAAGTTATAATAAATATCATATGTCTGTCATCAGAGCGGAAGCGCCCAACTTTCTCAAAGAACAAGTATTTACTATGAAAAATTGCATTTCTGCAAGTCCGCAAATACCCGATTACACAGGGAGCATGGAAAACTATGTTGAAAGTTTGATTGACTTCTTCGAAGTAATCCAGAATATTCAGTCGAGAACTTCACAATTCTACAGTTAGTTCTCCTTTCAACGATCGCCTGAACTATGTCATGTATGTTCCAATACGCCTGACTCTTTATCGGGTAAAAAGTACTTCAGTTACCTTCCTGTGCCTTTTTTTTTGATAATTTATGATAGAAAATCTAAAATTTTTTTTGAGAACTACATTGTGATGGATTCGCATCGTTCCAATAGTTTTAAAAAATCTTTACACATCATATTGTTTGATTTCTTATTCTGCCCTTTAAACTTGTTTATCTTATAAGCCTTGAGACTTTGTTGCCAATGCCTAATTATGACAAATAACTGTCAAAATGTAAATCTTCAGCAATTTATTGCTGGCGCCACACAAATTGGAAACCCAATTAAACAAATCGTGTGTCGATTTTGAAGGCTACGTAAACACATAAAATTGAATGGGAATGAGAGATTTTGGCAAAACTCTAAACGGAACAAAAAGGTGCGAATACCTGAGTAAGGCAAAGGCAAAAGGTGAGAAATGCTTCACAACTTCCTAAAGACATACAATTTGCTCTTGTTGCTCTCATTTGGGCAATAGATGTTAATGGTCAAAACGGAAAACATGGCCTTTAACGCCTCTTCAATATTAATGGCATATTGTCGCCAGTTCCTTCTTCTTCTTCGAGATTTAAAACAAAAATAAAAGCAAAGAAACTGAAATGTTCGCATATCAGAAAGTAGGTGTCGATTTTCTCACTTTGTTTCTAGTTAATCCTTAGCGATTATTACATTGCCAGCAACAAGCAGCAGAGGAGAATGCAAAAGGCGGAGGTGGAGGAGTTGAACAAGACTTGTGTGTTGTCGCGCTGCTGCTATGCGTCCATAGTTAAGCGAATGATTAATGATATTTTAAGAGGCTCGACAAGACACCACTTGGCTCTTTAATTGATACAGGCAACAACATAAATCTGCTTAAAAATTGCCACTAATAGGATTAGATCGTGTGGAAGGATGAGAAAAAAAAACAGACGACTGAATTTAATTTCATCTGTAGTCTCCTACTCATGGTGTGAAATGAAACACCAGATTCGGTTATTTGTTTCTTTTTTTGTTGCTTTTTCGCTTTACTTTTCAGACAACAAGGTGTGAACTTAAGGTAAATTGATACTTTGTTGTTGGTTTTTCTTGTTGTTTTCTAGATCTTAAAATTAATTCATGTTTGTTTCAACCTCTTTACTACATTGATCTGTGTTTTAAAGTTAATTAGTGAATGTATTTAAGATGAATTTCAGAACAACAACGAACAGAAAAAAAAAACTCAGCAGGTTTGTTTTTCAAAAGACCTGATTGAAATTTTTAGTAGAGTAGAGTAGAGCAGGCCATTAGTGCGGCCGGTATATGAATGAGAAAAGAAAAATTTATTGTTTATTAACTGTAATTAACACCTATAAAGAGGCTTAACGTTAAGCTTAACAAGAAAAACAATCAATAAGTGATTGATGGCCTAAAAACTACTCATTGAGTAAAATAAGAAAATCTACACGAAAGTTAAATAAAAAAATGCGAATGCGAATTTGTAGAAGATTTAAATTAAAAATAATATGTGAAGAAAAATACGATGGTTGTCTGATAAATATAATGTAATATTTATACTAGAGACAAGGTGAAATTGTGTCGACATAACTCCATAAACTTTAAATAAAAATAAATAAAGAGGATTTAATAAGAAAAGGCATTCGTTTGCGATGAATTTGGAACATAGTGTCCTGAGGATTATTGTCAGGCAAAACCTATACATAGTTGGTCATTACAACCCTTTTGTCATGATTGCGATCTAGTTTCACACACCACTTATGTATGTTGTGTGTGTTAATTTTATACATGAGTGGTGGGATCGGCAGTTTAAAGTCGATTCCGAACGATAGATTTTTGAGAAACTTTTTATGATTTACTCTCAGAATTTTTACCAGAAATCTGCAGAGAGGAAGTCACAGAAGAAATATTTTTTCATATTTCGTTTTGTTGTAGAAGTCTGACCTGACCGGGTTTGAAACATGACCTCATTTCTAATAATGCCTTTTTGCTCATTTTTCTCATCAGCATACATCAACTTAGATTAAGAGATTTAACATTAAATTAAATTAAATTAAATAAAGAACACAGAGTTTGTCTCTTCAGACAATGATGTATGTCTCGATGAAGACTTTATGCATTTGGCTCACTACTTCTCTATACTCTAAAGGAGCTGTCTAGTCAATTACTTATTAGGTTAGATTAGAGGACGTGTACTTGTCAATTAAGACAACTACAGTACCCGGAGGTCGAATTGACCCATTGTACAAACTTATTAAGTGTTCGAACAAACTAAAGAAACTAAATTTATATATCGCTTGATAACTCGCGTACGTGGGAAAGGTATACATAGCTTTCCCTTTTTTCCCATTTCCTCTTCAGCCACCACCTACTTAGATTCAGGTATTTAACATTAAATAGTACTCGTTTAAGAACACAAAATATATATATTTCAATTTTGATGCCAATGTATGCTTCGATGAAGACTTTAAGCAGACTTTATGGCTCACAAATACTCTATAGGCTAAGGTAGCTGTCGTTATTTGATATCAAATGAAATACTGTTAATAAGTCCAGTATTTCAAGTTTTATAGAGAAACGCATTTCTTATACATCACGAGCTATGATTCTATCTACAATTGAATGGTTTGCAAGTGTTGTTTGTTAATCGTGGTGAAATGACAAACCTTACTGCGTACTTTTGTCATGACCATATATTACGGACCTTTTTGTTAATAAAAAGATATCACCCGTTAAGTAGGTAGGTAGAGGTGGCTGTCCATCTAAGAGAGTTGGATGGACACACTTAGACCACATAGGGCTCATTGTGTCACCACAGTTTTTCGCTATCCAATAGTCATGGAACCACTCGCAATTCATAATGGAGCTACTTAGATCTACAGATCATCCATATAGTAAACACCAAAGTGCCTTAAAAAGTGCCCGGAACGTACATAGCAGGTGAAGGACAAACTCCTCCTCATCTCTGAAGTTTCTGCAGAAATTATAAGCAAGGGGTCCAAGACCAATGCGTCTTGCATGCCCCGTAATGACCCACATAACCATACTGAACGTGCCTCTCTGGAGTTTAAGCAGACTTACCGTGCGGGATTCATCTAGCCTTGGCCAGATTTTAGGCGCCGTTCTACCCTTGTCCGATGCCGCTCATCTGCTGTTGACAGAGTCGACGAACGCATTGTCAATTATAAGCTTGAAGGTTTCTAAAAGGAATTTTCAAAGCCGAGAATTCGTTGAAGAGTCTGATGGTTGTGCTCTGCCTGGCCAGTTAATCCGTTCTACAGTTACCCGGAATATCACTGTGTCCGGGTACCCATATGACATGCACATCATATCGTCCTGCTACCTCGTTGGGATGTCACTTACGCACTCGTTGTGATTAAAGCAGAAGAAAAAAAAGGAAAATCTTAAAATTAACTTGGAATAGAGTCTACCAGGTTGGAATTTCTTTAAGAAGTCATAACTTAATCCATAATTTTAATAAAAAGTTATCAACCTTATTAGCACACTGTGTATGGTTATATTTCGCGACGGAATTATGCTGGGTGCAGGGGCTTGAATGACAGCAGAAATAGACGAAAAACATGCAGCATTTTTTACAGTATATACCGGTATTTTTATAGCCACAAATAAGAGCGACATGCGCTGTCAAAATTTGTTTTGTACAAAGTGTATTACTCTACTACTTCTTCCTCTAAAAGCGATACAAGAGAACCATGTTGTTACACTAACCTGTTAAGCGTTCAAGTATCAATCATCAGAAACATACCAGTATGTGTACCCCACATGGTGTTTGAATGTGTCCAATCCACTACACACTTATATACTACGGTTATTTTAGTAAAAACTAGTTAATATATTCGATATTAGAATCATTTCGGAAGTACGTACGGACGTAGGTGGTCATTGGAACCCTTCAGGCAGGATTTCGATTCTCACACCACCTATGTTGTGTGCGTTAATTTTACACATACGTGGAATTGTAAACCAATGCTGGATAAAAAACAAAATAAATTGTAATTATTATTAGTCCTTTTAGCATAGTCGCTAGATACCTATTAATTTACACACGTATATTTGCATGTATACTCAAAAGAAGACTCAACATTTTTGCCTAGTCCCAAGGAAATCTTACAAATGCTCGTGATAATATTACACTTCAGCATATTTTATATACTATGAGTTTATATTTTCATTCATTAATTTTTTAATTTCATAGTTTTCCGAAATACATCTGCCTTCTGGAGACTGTTCTAGAAAAATTGTAGCAAAAAGGGTTTTTCACTACTTAAAAAAAGGGTTTAAGCCTCTTCATTCATTCATTCAGAGGTGTTATCCAATATCGATAAAAATCAAATCGTTTCAATGAATGTCTGATAAGAGTTTAAAATACTCGTATTGCATGCAGATTGTGTCGTCTTTATGTCAGAGACAAGGTGTTTTTTTTCTTTTTCTGTCGAGTTGCACATGTCCTTCCGCGTGTGTCATTTAACACTTCCCCTGTGCCGGCAATACCTATGCATTCCAGTGCATATCGATGAAAATCAAATGAAATCAAATAGAATGGAATGGAAGTAGAACTAGAAGTAGAACGTGCTAATATTTGTTTTCTATTCCTTTAGCTGTCTGTCTCTCTGTCTCTCTGACTGCTCTGTATATGTTTGTCAAATGCATGTTTATTTTGACAAAAGTATGTTGTTACCCAAGTTAAACATTTGGAGGTGGTTTAGGTGCCTGTTTTTTTTTTCAAAAAGCAGATGCATTTTCCCTGTTATGCAAGGAAATAAAAAAAAACGGTGCGTTTCTAAAAATTTATTTCCAAATAGATTCTAATGCATGTAAATATTTGGAGCAGACGGTTTTTTTTATATTTTGTTTAAAGGATTTCGATAAAGAAGAGAAATTCTGTCACTTTGTTTTAGTTTTTTTGTGAATGAATGTTACCTTAAAGGACAGATGATTTTTTTTTTCTATTATTGTTGTCTCTGAGGCGTTATCCTTTCTTCTTAAAGGAAAAGGATTTAAATTGTGCTGTTATCTATGGAAGAAGGTTTATTTTTTAATGAATATTTTTTATGATTTATTTGATATCGACTGAAAATTAATCGATTGCGGGAATATTTATCCAGCTTTATTTGATTTGATTTATTTGAGGCAACATTTGTCAACTGATAATTTGTTGCTTTAAAAATTTTAATGTTATAGAAAAAATATGTATACATATTATTAAGTATATGCATTAATGACCATAGTTTTGTTTTAATGAAAATCGAATGACTGTTGTAAGTAAAAATTTTTAAAGAAAAAAATGAGAAATAAAATTTTATATGAAGAATTTGGAGAAAAAATTTGAATTATCCCTGTAGTTTTTAATTGATGGTAATTTATCAAGGCAAACATTGTTATGTCAGGTTATGTTGGACCACATCCAGAAGCACAGCTTTCTTGGGTTCTACAAAGTTAACCCTAATATTGCCTCTTTTGTCATAATTATAGCTCCAGGTTAGCATCTCTCAACCAATCCCGAGGGTGTATGAAGGTGGCCTTTAGCTAGACATGTACATAATTGGTCATTACAACCCTTTAGTCAGGATTATGACCAAACTTTTCACACCAGTGGTCGTCTTAATTTTATACATGAGTGGTGGAACCTACAGTTTTAAAGTCAACTCCAAACCACAGATTTTTGAGAAACCTTTCAATGGCATTTTTTTACTCGCAGAGGTTTTGCCAGAAATCTGATGAGAGGAAGATACCGAAAATTTTTTTTCATATTTCTTTTTGTTCGAGATGTCTGAAATGGGGTTTGAACCGTAACCTCACGTCTAATAAGCCGACACACTACTTACTAGTCTACGGCAACTTCAATGGCTAGACTTGTTTTGTTATTAAATTCTGAGTGCCCAAGAATATTTCTTCTCAGGCTTCCAAGCGCCCAACAATGGCAGAGAAGATGTTCTGTGGTCTTCTCTTTTTCTCGTCGTAAATAAATAAAATTGTCAAGAAAAAGTTTCGCACAAAAATCTATAATGCGGAATCGACTTTAAACTGACTCGTGTATAAAATTGGTGTGAGAAGCTAGGTCGTAACCTTACTGAACGGTCGTAATGACCAATTATGTATGTACGTTAAATTATGTATGTAGTAGAATTCTAATGCAAACGGTTTTTTATACGATTCTACTCCAGAAAGAAATAATCGGTAGAAGATCCCGTTCAAGAGACTTTGGTTAAACTATAAACCTATCTCTAAACGTACAGGCATCAACGTTTACATTCCTTTATTTACTCATTTTTTTCCTTTAGTTTGTAACATGTAAATACGGAAGTTACCATTTGAGTGTCCAGCAAACAGATCAAATTTCTCATGTGAAATTTTCCATTTCAATAAACAAATATTTTTCGGCATATTCTTGCAATTTCTGAGAAAATCTTTAAGAACTGAAAATTCTGTCTTAAGAAAAAATTGTTAAACAAAGTTTAACTTTAACACGAGCATTAAAACTAAGATTAAGACATAACAAAGCATGAACGACTGTATGTATGAAAATAAATAGTAACAAGTAACAGGTCAAATTACAATCCATGTGTGTATGTTTTTTGAAAAACAAAATCTGACAAATACATGAAAATTCTGACATTATTTCTGGGAATCAAGAACAAAATCTCAAGATCAAGGTAAATAAGTTTCTATGCGCCACACTAGCATAATAAAAAATAAATAAAAGAAAAGGATACGTATTAAGGATGGTGAATACAAGTAGTAGTGGTGGTATATGAAATAAATCACGCCTAAATTATTCACATAAAAAAAGAAAAAAATTTTGAATTAAATTTTGTTTAATAAACAAATACTTACTAAGATCTACAGTCCGTTAATTTATAATTTTTTTCTTTAAGCAGACTTAATGCCATTGTTTTTTGCTTACTTTTGGTTAACCACAATAGTATTTAGATTGTTTGTTTGTGATAAATCTTTAAGGATTTCCATGGTATTACAACATATATGAGCTAAGATTACATGAGAATTTTAATTAGGATTTTCATTATTTTCATTTTTATATTGCATATGCATCTTAGAGATGTTTATCTAAGATTAGTAGAGGTTTTAATAGCTACTATGCCATCAAAAAAAAAATTTGTTTTTTGCATATATTTTGCATAATTCGTTAAGACTTATTTGTCTTACAAACAAAACCGCTTTGTTTCTGAGCTGTTTGTTATCTGATCTTTAGGTGTGTTCCAAAATATTGATTCTCAATTTATATTACGAAGAGAAATTATTGTTTTTAAAAATTTAATGACTATAATTTTCCTGTATTGTTTTAATTCCTATAAAAAAGAAATATTTTTCAGCATATTATGAATAACAATTCCACAATAATTTACTTTTACAGCAGCGTAAACTCCGTTGTAAATTCACTCATCGCTGCGTAACGCTTCCACAATAATTTACTTTTACAGCAGCGTAAACTCCGTTGTAAATTCACTCATCGCTGCGTAACGCTTGCTATAGAGTATGATATAAACTTCTACACAAATGTCTCTCGTATGGATTGTAAGTAAGTTCGGTGTCAGCATTTTCTGATAGTGACTGAACGTTGCAGTATTATACAAAATTTCAGATTACACCAATGTTTTTTAAATGGATTAGAAAAAACCATAACAGCAGAAAATATCATGATAGCAATATACTCTCAGTCGCCGTGGTATAGTAGGTAGTGTGTTGGCTTATTAGACGTAAAGCGCGGGTTCAAACCCCAGGTCATAACAAAACGAAATATGAAAAAGTATTTCTTCGGCGACTTCCTCTCAGCAGATTTCTGGCGAAAAAAACTCTGAGAGTAAATAAAATTCCCATAAAAAGTTTCTCAAAAATCTGTCATTCGGAGTCGACTTTAGACTGTAGGTCCCAACACTCATGTATAAAATTAACGCACACAACATAAGTGGTGTGTGAAACTAGGTCGTAATCCTGACTAAAGGATTGTAATGACCAATTATGTATGTAATATACCCTCAGTCTGTTTGTTACCAAAGCTTACCACCCGATTCGATAAGAAATAGTGGCTGTTGTGGTTTTCAGCACATTGCAATATCGATGAAAATAATAATGTTAGGAGACCACGGCACTAGTTTTTAATGTATTTAGCAAAGTCGAACTTGGACACGTTTGTCACCGAAATTTGCGAGTATAATAAGATCAACTATTGGAAGCAAATCTAAAGGCAATACTAAATTAAGTATATTAGCGATGAGAATATATTGGCATAATAGGAGCAATGAAAGCCTGTCTTACATCGACGCCTTCTTAACCATCCCCACACCGTCGCAAAAAGACTTAATGACAAAAGTTAGGGGAGTAATCCGAAAACTATATACTGTTTTAAAGGAGAAATAGTTTTGGGGTATACGAATGGTTCAAAAATAGATCCAGGGAAATGAACAAGAGTCCTAGAATAACTTATTCCTCCGATATGGAGAAATATTCGAGTATATTCCAAGCAGAAATTTATACCATACCATTGAAAAGACGAAATAAAACAAGAGTATCTAACTGTCAAGCTGCAATTCAATCATTCAGCTTTTATGAGGTTAAGGCGAAGATAGTATGGGAGTGTAAGGGAATGCTCAGCTAAGTAGGGAGAATGGAGTTCATAATAATGTGCAAAAAATTGTTAGAAGAGGATCTTGTACGCCGGTTAGGGGATCGAAAAATTTCTGTAGATTGGGAACATGCTTATATTTTTAAAAATGGTTACAAGAAAGATAAAGAAAGGCAACGAGCTTGAGGCAATCGAAACTCTTGTTAAAAAATTACTGCAGAAAGAGATTTAAGTTTGCATCAGAATAGCCAGTTATAATCAGTGGTTGGTTTACCGTCTTTTGACATGGTACAGTAGACATAAAGAATATAATTTTTGTTAAATGGGGATCATCTCGAACCCAACACATTCTGTGAACATCTAAGATACACCTGAGAGCATATCAGGTGCCTTACAGTGAGTAATCCTTGATGACATGAGACAGCGTCCTGAAGTTTGTCGGAAATATTATAGAGATATCCTATTTAAATTGAGGGCTGCATTATGGCATGTCTTTATGACGATAATAATATAATAATAATTCCTCAAGTTGTTGAATTAAATTCTTGTTTTTAAACAGCTAAACGAGTAATAATGCCAATTGTGTTCTTTTTCCAAAAGTCTATTGAATTCAATATATTCTAAAGGACTTAAAAATAACGAAATCATAACAAAAACCCAACCTATCTGCACTTAAAAAAGTTTTCTACTCAAAATGGCACATTAAAACTCCATTTAAACGAAGTGCTACATTTTGTCCAGCCATAATATTTTTTATGTCTTAGCGCATCATAAACTTGAAACCTGCTGCCAATATTTAATGTTTTCAATCAGAAATAAAAATAAAAAATCTTTCGTGTTTTTTTTCCAACTCTTATAAGTATTAAAATACCATTCAAAGTGAAACTATAAGAAAAACAGGACGAATATAATGCAACAATGTTGCAAACAACTGTTCCATTTAATTGTACATGAACTTTAAGGCACAGAGCAATAATTTCTGTCGAAGCAATTAAACCATTTCCAATCAAATTCAAGCTTTTTAATGACTTTTTTTTCTGTAATCGAAACTAAATATCATCATTTGGTAAACAAATAAAGCTATGATGACTATTGTTGGAATTGGATATGTTGTTGGTGGGAATTGCAAGATTATAATTTAACGGAGGGGAATATTTTATTAAGTAGAGCTATTGAGTTAAGATATTAAACTTGAACTTTGTCTTTAATGATGGTAATCAAAAACAAAAAAAAAAAATTATGGGTGACCGTTAAATAGCACCCAGTTTTTATGTAATTTTAAGAGTTTCGCAGCACACAAAAAGTTTTAGTTTCTTAACGATACTATTAATATCTTATCTGTAATAGATTAACTGGAATAAGGATGTTTTACATCCTTCTACGGGGGGGCAATTCCATTCACTTAAGCGTCATTTTGGCTAAGATTGCTTTCGTTAACCCTGATTGAACAGGTGCATAGTGGTGATATGGTATTGCTTCTGACAAAGGTAAGAAACTTTTGATACGTTACATCATTGTGGTCTTCTTTACAATCCAATAAAAGAAATCACAAAAATTCCAAAAAATGCGACCAAATGTGTGGTCATTACATACATACATGGTCATTATAAACATACGAGAATTTACCACCAGTAAAGCGGCCATTAGATCACTAGATAATATGTACACCACGTCTAAGATTAACTAAGAGTGCCAGATGTCTCTGGAAGAGATAGTGAGACATTCGGTGGTTAGCCTCATAAGTTGTCATTACAACAATTCAGTTAGGATTACTACCTAGCTTCATACATGATGTGTGTCTTAATTTTATTCAAAAGTGGTGACCCTTACAGTATGAAGTCGACAGATTTTTGAGAAACTTTTCATGGAAATTGTATTTAATCTCAGAGTTTTTGCCAGAAATCCACTGAGAGGAAGTCACCGAGGAAATATTTTTTCATATTACGTTTTGTTGGAGATGTCTGCCCTGGCACTCACGCCTAATAAGCCAACATACTACCTACTAGACTACGGAGACTGCCGAACTTTTTTATTCATTTTAATATCTAAAATTACAGGAGATAACTTTTTCAATTGCGGTAAATAATAAGAGACGATTTGTACAACGTATGTGACGCTATGTGTCAGACAGTTCGTGCTGAATTGGATATTCTGCACAATCGGTCTGAGGGCGTGGTCATATCCCGTGTGGGTGATATGAACTGGCCACCGAAGTCATGCGATATGACCACTTTAGACTTTTTCTTGTCGGATTTTTTAAGACGCAGGTGTATGCCATACCATCGATCAAATTCGGCCTGATTTATAAAGTGTCATGCTATATTGGGTATTTCGGATGTATTCCACTCAGAGCGGCCGTGATCGATAAGTCAATAATCATTTAAAATTAAAGACATTATTTAAAATTAAAGACACAAAACACAAAAAAGGCTCTTTAAATCAAGGTTTAGGTTCAGTTTAGAGGACGTGTACTTGCCATTGAGACAAGTACAGAACTCGGAAGGCAAGCTGACCCATTGTACTACGTCCTAAAGGAGAGTTGATGGTAGAGGAGGTAGGGAAAAGGAAAGGCAGTAGGAAAGAGGAGGAATACGCCATATAAGCCCTAGTACTTCTCAATCAGCTCAAACTAATAATGAATCTATCGAGAGCCTTAATGTAGGCACTCGACAAAGAATTCAATATACCACTTTGTCCATGCGCGTTATTGCTTTTCTTCCTCCGTCTACATTGGTGCATTAATATGCTGCAAAATAAAACTATTCTATGTTTACATAAGTTTATGCCTTAAATTCATTACTTTTTATTGGTCGTCTAGGTAATTAAAAAAAAATTAATAAAGAATCCTTTCCAGTGATAAAATCAAAATTGAAAGTCTACCAAATATGACACAAAACGTGTGCCAAAATATTTTTTCTTTGTTAGGCTTTTTTAAATCTATGTATTGTTCACATCACAGCTTCTTGTATTTATGTTGTACAATAAAAACATTTCATTTCGTATTGAAACAAAAAATTATAAAAGAAAAAAATTCTTTGATTCCAAATACATTCTTTTAATTTCTAAAAACTAAATATTAACACTGGCGCTTAGAGCCATGACGAATGTGTGCCACGCACGTATAAATCATTACGGTCAAGTTAATGATACACATTAACCATCTAAGGGTGAGGAAGCAACTAAAACTACCATAAAATTAGTATGTGGTACTAACAAAATCACAACAACTGCAACAACCAAACAACAAAAACCAATAGAAAGCAAAAGCAATTCATTAAATTGCCAGTGCCCAGAAAAACTAATTTTTGCAAATAACAAAAAACCAACAACAACAAGAACAAAATTACACACTTCTACACCCTCTTAGTCTGTGTTATAAAGAGAGCACACCTTAAATGCAACATTTCTTACACAGACAGGAGGCACTATCGCGATATTGCCGATGATGATGGCAATTCTAAGAAATTTATAAGAATTTCAGAATTTTTTCTTTTTTTTCTTCTGCCTCTTCTGTTTTTTGCTAATAATTATTAAATGAAAGACAAAAACAACAACAACAAAAACAAAAAAACAGTAGTATTTGAAAACGAAGCAGGAGATTTGTGTCTGCAACAACAAAATGTTGCAAACAATGTCATTATCATTCATTTGCTGGTAAATACAGGGACAAAAACAAAAAAAAACAGAAAAAGAAATCTCGAAACGGAAACACCTACAAAATGTGATAAAATTTTGCAGTTTTTCCTTGTTTTAATTTTTTTCTTTCTACTGTTGTTGTTGCTGTTGCTGGTCTAGTTGAAGACATAAAAAATGAATAGACCATCATTTATTGTAAATATAAGAGGGGTATTATCGATCATTTTATATTGATTATCCTCTTGCTTCTTTTCAGTTTTTTTGTTTGTTTGCCTTCTCTGCCCTGTTACTTGTTTGTGGTGAGGAAAACATTAAATCGTAATGCTGGTCACTATTGCTAGACATTATTAGCCTGGGCTCCTGGCTTTTTATTTAGTGTGGCAAGAAGTTGTTTGGCTTTTGCTTGAATGTCGATCAAAATGGTTGTGATTTTGTTTCTTTGATTTCTTCTGTGCTTGTTTGTTTGTTTGTCTGTTTGTTTTTCCTTCACTACTTGTTTTAAGCAAAGATATTACAAGAAAACACTGAGAAAAATTAAGGGGGATACAAGGTTTGTTTAATGGTGTAGCTTTCCATTCTAAAACAAATATCGGATGGGTGATCCATTTATCGGTTTAAATTTAAACAATCGGTTATTTTTAATCTGGCAATACTTATGTCATTCTGTTCTGTTACAAAATTCAGTTTATGATCTCCACTGAACATATGGAATTGATTTACGTTTTAGCAACACACATACATACAAACACACATAATTGGTCATAACAGCCCTTTAGTCAGGATCACGAGTTTCACCAAGTTTCTCACACCACTTGGGAACTACAGTTTAAAATCGACTCCGAACGACAGATTTTAGAGAAACTTTTCATGGCAATTTGTTTTTATTCTCAGAGTTTATGGTAGAAATCTTTGAGAGGAAGTCGCGAAAAAATATTTTTTCATATTTCGTTTAGTTGGAGATGTTTGACCTGGGGTTTGAACATAGGCCTCACGTCTAATAAGCCAACACACTACCTACTAGACCACGGTGATGCCTGAGCAAAGTTGAAATTTATTGGCCCAACGAGAAACTGCACGTTGATGTCGATTTTACCAAAAAAAAAAAGTCGTCTTGTCGTAGGAAGCTCATTTTCATCTTGGCGGGTACGTTAATATGCAAAATTGCGGTATTTGGGGCTCATAAAACCGACACGTGGTCTTTCACAAGCCAATTCAACCACTACGAGTGTCTGTTTGGTGCGGTTTGTGGAGTGGATTCATCATTGGTCCATATTTCTTTGAAAATGAGGATAGCGCAACCATTACGGTCAATGGAAACACATATCACACCATAATAACCGATTTTTTTTACCCGCTCTTCATGGTATTGATGTCAACCATGTTTGGTTTCAATAAGATGGTGCAACTTGTCACACAATTCATGCCACAATCGATTGCGTCAAACGTTTGATGGCCGTATAATTAGCCGAAATAGTGATGTCAACTGGCTGCCAAGAAACTGCAATTGGACACCGTTAGACTATATCTGTGGAGCGCCTTTAAAGAAAAGTGTTATGCCGTGTATGTATATTAAGATCTTAAGAGTTTAGAATTTTTAAAGCAAGCTCAACATACAACTGCGTTCGCTCACGGGAGTAATTTGCTAAATCTGGGTCACGAGATTTGAAATATCTAGCCCTTGTCTTGTAGTATTATTTCAGTGGTGCCTTAGGCAAATTCTTCTAAAGAATTCCTTATTTAACGTACTTAAAAACTAGAGGTATTGTCGTCTAGTTTTTATAAATTAATTGAATTTTATGATTTTATTTTCCATGAATTGAATATTGACAGTGTATTTCAACTGTATTAAACCGGATGCCAGTATGCGTATTTACGTCAATAATAAGAAAAATACGTCTCCTTTTGTTCTAGTCCAATGCGTGTGTCTGTTGTATATGGGGGCCATTGATTGGTAATTTATGGATCCTTACTTTTGCTATCTTCTCTTGATATTTATTTTTTTTTCTTCTTCCTCAAATCTTTTGATACCCTACAGGTAGGTTAAGCAAACTATACATACATACATACATAATTGGTCATTACAAGCATTCAGGCAGGATTACGAGCTAGTTTCTCACACAATTCATGTTGTGTGTTGCGTGGGACCTACAGTTTGAAGTCGACTCTGAATGACAGATTTTTGAGAAGCTTTTGTCAGGGCAATTTTATTTACTCTAAGAGGTTTTGTCGGAAGTCAGCTGAGAGGAAGTTTCCGAAGAAATATTTTCGTTTTGTTGGAAATGGCTGACCTGGCGCTTGAAACGTGGCCTCATGTTTAATAAGTCAATACACTACCCACTTTAGACGGGATTTGTGTCAGGATCTACAAATTTGGGAAATTTTTGATGGAAGTTTATTTACTCTTTTAATTTTTGGCAAAAAATTAAAGCGGAAATAGAGATGTATGCGGTATCTGATGGGGATGTTATAGAAAAGATTGAAAAAATCAAAACTTTTGTACATATCCCCCAAAAAAAGCACTTTGTAACATATTCTTTCAGTCGTATGTGACCGATTGGTTTACAACGTTCTTACTTGTGTCTTTTAGCTGCTATTCATTCAGTAGATAAACTCGCCCGTCTTAGCGTGTGATGAATTGTTTGCAGATCGCATTGATTAAGATAAAGTTTGAAATACAAAAAAAAAAGCGGAGAAAAATCTCAACAAATAAAATAAAATGTTATCGTTACACCAGATTTTTAATATGTATTTAGCTTAGTTTTAGTATGAAAGGAAAAAATATTGCATTGGGATTGAAAAGAAAGAAGGAAGGTGTCATTAGAATAAGAACACATTTATTTAAATGATTTTCGCGTGTAATATAAATAACTTGGACTATAAAAATTTATAATAAATGTTGCATAAATCTAATCTGATCTTTGTTTTTAATCAGGCTTAAATAAATTATTCTTGCATTGTGTAAAAAATTTTGCTAAAACCTTGTATATGGTTTTTGAAATCATATGATGTAGGGCCATGCAGTTAATCATACATTGCATCACTTAACTCATGATAAATTTTTTTTATTTCTAAATTATGAAAAAATAAACGATTAAATCTGTTTAAAATATGCTTCTAAGATTAAGATTAAATTAATTTTTTTTTTCATTTCAAAAAATAATTCTTTATCTACCTTATGATCGTTGCTGATGGTCTGGCTTGCTATTGCAATACGCCTGAAATCTAAAGCGATTGAAGCGATAAAACAAATCAATTTCTATAATTTGTATCATTATTTTATTCATTTCATTATTTGCTATCCATGGCCAGATAGAAGAAGAAGTCAAATGCTTTTGCTTCCAACGGAAGTTGAATGTAATTTATCGTTAGACTCTATAAAAGTCAAAAGAGGCAAAAAACGGTGAAGTCAGTTAAAACGAATTTTAAATACTTTACATCACGTAGCAATAGTATGTACTGAAATAAAAGAATACTTTTCATGTGAAAATCTTCTATTATAATTCATTGCGAGGGTTTCTATAATGATTTTCGTTACGGTTAACCACTTAATTCCCTACTTATCAACCCTTCAGTTCGGCTTACAATCTAGCTTCTCCCATGTAAATTTTATGAGCTTGAGCTTATAGTTTAAGGTCGACTTCGACAAATTTTTAAGAAACTTTTCATGGCAATTTTATTTACCCTCAGATTTTTTGCCAGAACACTGCTGAGAGGAAGTCTTCTTTGAAATATTTCACATTCCGTTTTATTCGAAATGCCTTTATTAGGGTTTGAACCACAGATTTGAATCATATACTAGACCACAGCGAAAAGAAGTAGTCACTTGCATTTTCAGAGAAGATGGCGGATGAAAGAACAATTTGTAGGTTGTTTTATGGTTTTTTGCGATTGAAATTGCCCACATGAATATTTGTTGAAATTAAATGAGTTTTTTGTTTTCAAGTGTGGAATAACTCGATCCATTAAGTTGGCATGAAAAGTTTCTCAAAACTCTGTCGTTCGAAGTCAACTTTAAACTGTAGGTCCCGCCACTCATGTATAAAATTAACACACACAACATGAGTGGTGTGTGAAGCTAGGCCGTAATTCTGACTGAAGCGTTGTAATGGCCAATTTTGTAAGTATGTACAGTTGTGTTCAAAATAATAGGAGCGCCCTTCATTTAAAAGCAAAGTTTAAAATTAAGAAAAATAAAAAAAATATCAATTTTTTTTGACTTAAAATTTATTCCTAATTCATTTTCTAATTTTTTAACACTTAATTATTTAATTAAAACTACGAAAACAAAAAATATTTTGTGTAAATAAAGCTTACCCTCAAAATTAATTGTTCAAAATAATAGGAGTGTTAGCAAACAACCTAATAATTTTTAAACAAAAGGTACAAAAGTTTGATATTATCTTAAAATAGTAAAGTTATTTTAGTATTTATTTTATCAATAAGATCCTGGCATCTCTTTAAAGGAATTTGATGCCACGCATCGCGCACTGTGATCCATAGTTCTTCTGCATTTGAAGGTTTTTTTCTCTGCAACATCTCCCCATCGATGTTCTATGGGATTAAGGTCAGGAGACTGAACTGTCCACGCCATAACCTTTACCCCATTAACCCGAAACCACTCATTTGCCAATTCCCTAGTGTGTTTCGGGTCATTATCTTGTTGGAATATCCATTTTAGAGGCGTGGAGTATGGTAACATCACTTCTCTCAAAATGCCAACATAGACGTTCCTATCGATTATGTCTATAATTGGAAGTAGTGGGCCTACACCACTATATGAAAACCTTCCGCATATCATTAGTTTTGCACCACCATGTTTAACTGTCTTTTGTGTATACTGAGCTTTATATTTTATGTTTTGCGGACATCTAACATACTGTCTAGACCCAATGCCACCAAATAAAACAATTTTGCCTTCGTCGGTCCACAGTATGTTTCTCTATTTTTCTTTCGGCCAATTCATATGTTCTTGGGCAAACTTTAAGCGTGCTGCTACCTGTTATATTGTCAGCAATGGCACCTTTGGTGGACTTCTTGCGAATAAATTGTTGTCCATCAGACGCCTACGAATAGTAGGGTCACTTACGGCAAGATTCAGATCATTTTGAGTTTTTTTGCGTACGCTGAAGGATTCATTTTGCTGTATCGCACAATTCTGTGGTCAGCGACAGTTGATGTTTTGCGCTTGCGCCCACGCGTTTCGAGCTTTTTTATATTTTAATGCATTTGCAATCATTTGATTGGAGCAACTTAAAGTTTCCTCAATTTCTTTAAAAGTTTTGCCTTTTTTTCGAAGATTTTTAATTAGTTTTCTGTTTTCTTCAGTACAGTGCTTTCCTCGTCCCGCTATTACAAAAATTTATGTGAATCACTGTAGAAAAAGTTTTAACTACACTTTTCCGTACTTATTTTTCACTTTTTTCTTTAAATTATGTGCTGTTATACTTTCATTTTTAAAATAACACTCACACTCCTATTTTTTTGATCAACTGAATTCAGGGGCAAACACAGAAATGAATTAATTTCATCGTAAATGTTAAAGATATTACGAGAATCTTTTTTGTATTTTATTTCTTACATATCGTTGTAACTACCATTAAAATATATCATGTTTTGCAAATTGGTAGAATAAAAATTTTAACTTTGAAAATATTACATGGGTACACTCCTATTATTTTGAACACAGCTGTATGCATTAAGTTGGCATAATAGACCCGATTTCTTTGACTACTGTTTGGCTATGGGTTTGCTGTGATAGATAGAGAAATATGTTCAATTTACGATTAACAATTCCTGGGACATCTTCACATGATTGGATTTATGAACAAATGCTTCACCCATGTTGCAGAGTGCTTTCTCATACCCTTATTAGGGATACCACTGAGACCATATGAGATTTCTATAGCATTCACAATTGTTCATATTTTGATTCTTCAATTAGCCAACAACATCGTTTCTTCAGTTGGTTATGGTGTAGAGAGCTCAACCAGGATGTTTGAAAAATTCCATACGGCATGATGGTGTGGTGTCCCTACAGTATTTATAAAGCTTGCTTTTGGTTAAGGAAATACGTCTTTCAAAAAGTCACCGTAGTCTATTAAGTAGTGTCTTGGCTTAGACGTAAGGCCACGGTTTAAACCCCAGGTCAGACATCAACACGAAATATGACAAAATATTTCTTCGGCGACTTCCTCTCAGCAGATTTCTGTTGAAAACTCTAAGAGTAAATAAAATTGCCATGTAAAGTTTCTCAAAAATCTGTCATTGCGAGTCGACTTTAAACTGTAGGCCCCATCACTCATCTATAAAATTAACACACACAACATAAATGGTGTGAGCAGCTAGGTCGTAATTCTTACTGAAGAGTTGTAATGGCCAATTATGTATGTATATACATATGTTATGTAAATATGTCTTCTCCCAAAAATTATGCTTAAAGAGGGCGTGAAATACTTTTTTTTTCGATATTCTCCTTGAAGTTTTTCGTATCGCGCTACCAATTGCCGCAGCTTACTCAAATTTTGACAAGAGTGAACAGACACTTTTATCCTAACAGTTAAGAGGAAAGAAATTTATTTAATGAAATTTATTAAATGAATGGAGTTCTACAAACCTTACAATCACACTGAGGTTGTTGTTTTGAAAAGAAGTCAATGAGTTTCGTGAAATGGTTTCCTACAGCCTTTTTAGTAGAATCGTTTTCGAAAGTAAATTTGAAAAACTATTTTTGTTTTCAAAACTGTTAGAGGTTCTCTTTACGTACATCGTACATAATTCTAGAGCTGAAAATGTTTCACAAACAAGCAAATGATTGAAATAATTCAATAAATAATCAAAGGACCACATAAATGCTTACTGGGAAATCTGGGCAAGTCAATACGTTACTGAAGAGGCAACAAATTTGCTGGTTATTTTTTGTATTAAATGCACGATGGTAACCCATCTGCATATCTATTTGCTCTTTATAACTTCACCTCTTTTTTTATTATAAAATTGAATTCATTCCAATAAAATTCGTCAAACCAGCAGGGGGCTGTTCTTCTTTCTAAAAAAAACTAACAAAATTAATGAGGATTTGTTCTTATACAGTGAAATCTTTGATTGCCTTTAAGATTACAACAGACAGTTAGCATCAGAATTCTGCATCATTTGGAGAAACGAAAAGTATCCTTCATGATGAACTGACATCCTCTTTTTTATAAAAAATGTTACATACTTGCTGATAAACTTTATATGCCCACAAATCTAAATTCATACTCTATTTGCGGTTGATTTCACTTTAATAGTCTCCAAGGATACAGTAAAGAAAAACAGGTCAGATTAAAATCTTCAGTAAGATCTGCACGTTATTTAAACTTCAAATGATGGATTATTTACAATTTACTGACGACATGTTATACATCAAAATATTGTGTTTTTTTTTCTTCTTCTGATATTCTTGTCTTTTATCAAATATTTTATGCAAATATCGTATGCATTTCATATACAATATTAGCATATTGTCAGCCAACAAACAACAACAACCACATTGTGGATAGCAATTGAAGCGACAACATCAGCAACACGATCAATAAGCCAACCTTTGCTGTTGCTTTCTTCGTTTATCATATTTTATATGCAACATGCAAAGTGCTTCCACTGACATTTAAAGATCACTGATCTTTGCAGATGATCATCATAATGATGATGATGATGATGATGGTTATCATATCATATGAGGATGAAATGCAAAAAAACCCCAAAAAGATGACATATTTTCCCACCTAAAGCAGTGTGTCATATGTGTATACCATATGCAACACTACTCGCTTTTATAGTAAGCGAGTAGATTTTCATTAAACTGGTTAAATTTGCATTTCTCTTCCTCATCTTCATCGATGCGATCGTTTAGATGTTTGGCTTTCATAACAAAGATTTCAATCAATAGATCATATCGCCACTGTATTGCTCAACCATTCCATTAAAGGCTATCGAACGAAGACATCGAACGATGGTATGATTAACCACCAACGGGCAACTGAAGAAATGTGACAAGAATCCTTGAGGTAGACACTTTGATTTTCAATTACAACAAATTGTTCGTAATTATTATTTGCATTAAAACCACAGTCTCGATTATCATATTAAACGTATTTTTCAAATTCCCATAAATTATGCAAATTGTTGTTGCTTAAACTTTATATAGAGAGTGCGTGCGGCTGATGCAATTGAGAAAGATTATTGGAATCTGTATTAGAAAGAGTGAGAGAGAGATGGGTGGTTAGAATATTGACATTTGGAAAAATAAAAATAACTTGGATTTTTTAAGGATTAAAATTTGAAATTGAAATTAATTATGATCACCCAGGAAATTGTATTATTTTGTGGATTTAAAGAAGTGACTTTTAATATATTTACTGAGGTTACTTTAGAAAGCCTATTATTTGTATGATGTTACTTAGAAGTCACCGTACTCTAGTAGGTAGTGTATTGGCTTATTAGACCTAAGGTCACGGTTCGAACCCCAGGTCAGGTATCATAAAGAAATTTGAAAAAATATTTCTTCGACGACTCTTCGGCAAAAACTCTGAGAGTAAATAAAATTGCCATGAAAAGTTTCTCAATAATTTGTCGTTCGGAATAGGTCCCGCCACTTATGTATGAAATTAACGCACACAACATAAGTAATGCGGGAAGCTAGGTCGTAATCGTGACTGAAGGTTTGTAATGACCAAATATGTATGTATCTATGTATTGCACTAACTGAGAAGACACAACTTCGCATGCCAGCTATAAACGTGCTAACCACTGAAAGGCTTTCAGGCTTAGCAATTTTGGAAATGAAAAAATATTTTATGACACCATCGAACAGTCTATATTAGTACGATAACAAAACCTTATTCGAACTGATTTTGATCTGTCTTTATAGAAATAATATACACAGTATCCTTGCAGACTTTATCGAGCATAATCAATATCGATCTTGAATATTCTAGTAGGCAGGCTGTAAAATTCAAACATATTTGTGACTGTACTCGCTCATCATTACAATCATGAGGAGTCACACATAATTAAACCTCGTAATAATATTATTTCACTAAGTCTAACAGGAAGTTTGTTGGGGACGCGATTAAATCCCTAAGAATCGTAATTTCAATATCCGTGCTTATCCATGAATGTCGAGGATTGCTCAGGAAACTTTCGAAACAGTCGATAGTAAGTCCTACATAAGTTCCGGGACATAAGGATATCATTGCAAATTGCATTGCTGATGACCTGGCCAAGGCTGGTTAGGAGCTTACAATCTCCGATATATTACAGGGCATGGGTATTTCGATTTCGTCAATAAAATCTCGTTGGCAGCAAGAGGGTATGTACATACGATCTAAAAATTTACTGGAAACGTATGAATAGGAAAAGAACCGACTACTTTTTATTCTTAAACTGTTATTATCACCACATAATAGCGATTCTACCAGGCCACTGTTTTTTTGGGTAGCCTTTCGGCATGACTTCAAGGACTAGTACTTCTAATTAGAATTATTAAAATCTGAAATCGAAAGCAATTAATAACAGAATCAATGAAGGTATCGAAAATAATCAAATGCAGCTTTATGTCCTGCATGAAATTACACGACAAACTTTCGTTTTACTTGTCATTACTTTAGCAGAGGATTTGGGCTTGAGTAAAAGGATACTGCCTTCTCCTCATTTGTCAATATCCAGCTCTTTGTCATACATAAACAGAGGACGTCTCATTTTCTGACAAACTTGACAGAGCTCTCTAATATAAAGATTGCTGTAATAGTAAGATTTATTTTGAACTCGTGTTGGTTTCCTCTACGGAATATTTGATTCTCGGGTTTAGTTTTGATTGTGGTATTAAATGCTGGCCTAAGTGCGACCTCCTCCTTCAAGGGCACACCCCCACTTGGCCTAAATTAAACCTAAACTACGTCTAACAACATGTTTTTTACAACTTATTACCACGATTATTTGAAGTATTCGAAGCTAAGTACTTCGATATGACTAAACATGACCTGATGACGTCTGTAGAAAAAGATTTAATAGTTTCAATTTACATTTACATATATTTAGGACTGAAATAATGGAAAACATCATTCAACACAAGATTAAGACCCACATTTCCAACCAGCTGCCCGAGTGGTGCTAGCTTTCAATGTAGTGTTGGGGTTCGATTTTCGTCAAAGGCACTATTCTCATAGTGTACGATGTTGCTAGGTCTGCTGTAACTTAAATATAAATTTTAATTGTACAGTCATTCAAAAATAAAAACGAAATTTTTTTTCTTTTTATTAAAACTTTAGTTGAAGAAATGCTACCACTACCAATACTACCACTGTTTTACCTGTTCCTGCCACACACTAAGTTTCATTGCAATTGTATTTTGTTTACGATGCATTTGCTCCTGTGTATTATTGATTTTATTGCAAATCATTAGCAGAATTCTTTTAAAATTTATCAACTTTGAGGCATAGAAAATGTAAGTCAAGGCCAAGAAATGCTTTGTGTGGTCATTTGAAGACCAAAGATTTGACGGCAAACCAAAAATATTTTTCTGAATCAATTAAAAAATTGTACAAAATTAATAACAATGGCAGCATTTAGAAGGTGCCAAGTTAGAAATTAGCGCAGCAAATCGATTACAGATAATAAACTCCGTGTTTAAGCAGTTACTACAGAGCCCAAACTACCTATGAACACATTTTTTTCTCTTGAATTTCAAAAGAAAAGGAAAATTTCCCATTGATTTTAATTTATTTGTTTTGTTTTCTTGTATTTTGTTTACTTTTGATAACTACAAGATTAAAATATTGTTTCTTGTACAATTAAGTCGTTTAAACCTTTTCTAACTGACAATATCTGGTCAAAAATCTTTGGCAATAACATGACATAAGCTAATTTACGAAACGTGATATCAGTTCATATGAAATACTCTCTCATACACACACACACACACATACACACACTTATGGACAACATTAGCCACAAATTGCCAGTGAAGAAAACAACAGGAGCACCATTTAATATCAGCCTACAACCTCTGGCCAAAAGTAATAAAGTTTAGCTTTGACTTGATTTTTTCGTCGTTACTCTGTAAATAAATGTGCATACGAGAGACAAGTTAATCGATTATCGTCTGAGCTTGTATGAAACATGCTTTGCTTAAGACAGGATTAATTTTATACGCAAAGTGCAGCAAATACTGACATGGGTTGCCATGTAAGTTGGAGTTTATGTGAAAAAGTTTTTAAAATTTTAAATTAAAATTTATATATACAGACGTAGTCACGGTCAATGTTATCATATCCAACATATTGTTTCTCCATTTATTTTTAGCCTTAAATATAGCTTTGGCAACCCTGCCCATTCATTATTCCCAACACTGTAAAATGTCTTCATATTTTACGCTGACTCATGTACCATTCGACAATTGAATTTTGCGTAAGACTTTGCAACTGCAAGCCTTTCTTGTCCAAGTACTACTACGTGGCTCTGATTTTTAGTCTTCGTGTTGGCAATGGCAAGCATAATGAAAATAAGACACAATAAACTTTATTGTCAAAGTTAAATTTCTTACGAACAATTGTTTCAGTTTTCCAAAACAAAAAACCAAAACGCCATGAAAACACTCAAGAGCAACTTAATTTGGCATGACCACCAACCGACAAAACATTGTGTGTCCCCATAACGTAACAAATAAAGCCAATTGGGGCTACTGATACACCAAACAGCTCTCTGCTGGGCAACCTACGCAATATCAAAACGCTGCTGCTAAAAGAAAAGAAGGAGAGAGAAGTGCATGTACATGACAAAAAAAACACGACGAAAAAAAAAATGGCCCTTGAAAACTTCATCTACATTTGGTCTCAATTATATTGTTTAGCGTTGTTGCAATAAATTCGTTTATCGCCCCAAAAAAACAAAAAAAAAATACTCCAATAACAACAAATAATCTTTCAAAGATCGTTTTCAGCAGATTAAGTGATCGTATAGCTTTTGCGATTATTATTGTAACGTTTTGTGTGGCGTCCATTTGTCCGTCCGAAACCGATACTGCTTTACTGCCTGCCTACCACAAACGCTTACTGTTTTCGTACATAAATTGTCGTTTTAAGGATTTTTTTTGCCAATCCGGGGACAAAAAAGGAATTTTTTTTGGGACTCCATTACCGGCTACAAATTGATTGAATTATGTACGTAATTGGCGGTATAAATACTTAGTTAATCTTTTCATTTTTACTTCTTTGTTTTTTTATTTGTTTTTATTTCTTAATTTAAATACTTACGTATGTTATGTGAGGTTTTGTATAAAAATACGTTTTGTTTTGAATCATTTCATTAAAAATAAAATTACGGCATATGATTTCAATTTGTTGATCATTTAAAAACGTTGTTACGGATATTGCTCCTTGGGATCCATAACACAATAACTTTCTTTCCAACCTTATACTCATCATTACAATCTCGATTTATTTAATATGTTAACAATTTAATAAGCAGGCCTTATAATGTAAAAATAAAAATACGTACATAATTTGGCCATTAAAGTCAGGATTGCAACCTAGCTTCCCACACCACTCATGTTGTGTGTTAATTTTTTCCATGAGCAACGGGACTTACAGTTTAAAGTCGACTACGAACCAGAGATTTTTGAGAAACTTTTGATCAAAATTTTATTTACTTTCAGAGTTTTTGCCAGAAATCTGCTGAGAGTAAGTTTCTGAAGAAATATTTTTCATATTTCGTTTTGTTGCAGATGTCTAAGCTATAGTTTGAACCATGGCCTTGCGTATAATAAAGCAACTCTCTGCCTACTACACTACGACGACTTAAAGAACTAAAACTTCTAAAACTATTCCAACTCTGAAATCGAAAGCATTTATTGTCAACATTAATGTATGAACCGTATCAGTCAAAGGTAACTTCTATATAGGTTCCGGGACATAAGGATATCATTGGAAATTGCATTGCTGTTGAACTGAACTGTTGAACAGGGTTGGTAATGGAGCTTACAATCTCCGACATATTACTGGGCAGAGGTATTCCGTTTTCCTCAGTTAAATATCATTGGCAGTAAGAGGCTACATGCAAAATCTACTAAGATCTACTGGACGCGTATATAGGAAAAGAGTTTACTCACTCAGGTCACTGTTTGCGCTAGTCTCTGCGTATGACTTGACTTCATGAACTAGAACTTCTAGAATGTAAAATCGAAAGCAATTATTACCTGCATCAATGTAGGTACGGAAAATAATCAAATGCAGCACTATGCACTGCATAAAATTACACGACAAATTTTAAAGGACAAGGCATCCTTCATTCATGGAACGATAATACTATAGAGTCTTTTAACTGGGACTTCCGAACCTTAAGAGATCGTGAACGCTGGACGAATAAGTGAACAAAATATTTTTTTGAATTTACATGAGATTCGAATGAACATGAGATTAAAGAATAGCCAATGCATTCCAAATCGTTCCCTGTTTGGTGCGTACTCATGATGTCAGCTATACATATTTCTTTGAAAAGAAAATATCGATGGCCAGGACATCACTGTCAACTGCGAATACTATAGCTCGGTGATGGCCAACTTTCTTTTGGTCTGAATGTGGATGATACCATACAGTTCATGCAACCACAAACCACAGCAGTCCTCAAAGCCAACATAAACCCATGCCATCGGCCATATTCATCCAGATTGATGCTCTGAAGTGTAGTAATCAAGTCACAAAATTAAATAAAAAATAAAAAATAATGCTCAGAGGTAAATGGATCATCCCTACAAGCATCTTATTGCTGGTTTTATGAATTTCAGCTTTCTTTGGTTTGAGTTGAGAAATACCATTCCGAATCTCTGTAAACTCGACTATTATTGCACAAATGTGGTGTGAAGACAGTTCTTAAGTAATGAACATGCATACATACATTATTGGTCATTCCAATTAGTCAGGATTACGACCTAGTATCTCACAATACTTATGTTGTGTGTGTTAATTTTATACATGAGCGGCGGGAACTACAGATTAAAGTCGACTTCGAACGACAAATTTTGGAGAAACTTTTCATGGCAATTTTCTATTTGTTCTCAGAGTTTTTGCAGAAATCTGCTGAGAGGTAGGCGCCGAAGAAATATTTTTCATATTTCGATAAGTTGGATATGTCTGACCTAGGATTTGAACCGAGGCCTCACGTCCAATCAAGCTAAGTCTGACCTACTCACTTCTTGCGCAAAGAAAATTTAAATGTTAGGGACTTTTAAGATCCCTAGCTGTGTGCCCCAATGAATAGTTTGGATCAGGTGGTCTGGTCTTCTTTTAGACCTTTTGTTAATTCCGTAAACCATTAAAATGCAATTCCCTTGCAAATCCGGAAACGAGTACATTTAACCTGAATTGAATTTAAACGCTTCCCACGATAAACAAAAAAAATTACTTCTAAACGCCACCTTAAAATCAGTATTTTTTTTCATTCACTGTAGTAAAGCTTAAGCAGACAAAAAGAAAGAACTCATTGCAAATGATTTTTAAAGTCCCATATCAGACAACTTGCTTTGATTGAAAATACAATTTTACACAATAACATTGCACTACCACTTTAGTTCATTTGTTCATTCATTCATTGACACAATTACCCAGCATGCAAACTTATTAGCATTCCCGCAAACAAAAAAGCTCAGGTTAGACGGACATAAACTACGTACATACATAAATACATACATAATGGGTCATTACAACATTTCAGTTAGGATTACAACCTAGTGTCTCACGCCTCTCAACTTTTTACACGAGTGGTGGAACTTACAGTTTAAAGTCGACTTCGAAAGAAAGATTTTTTTAGAAACTTTTTACACCAGAAATCTGCTAAGAGGAAGTCGAGGAAGATATATTTTTTATATTTTCGTTTTGATGTCTGGCCTGGGACTTGAACCGAGGTCTTATGTCTAATAAGCCAAAACACTACCTACTATGTAGGCTAAGGCGACTACGGACATAAACTATAAAAAGAATATGAATACCGATAAGATATTCGAGAATGTTTATATAAAATAGGGACTTTCTTTAGCAAGCACCACTTTAGTTGATATCAGAGTTCAGCAATGAATATATCATACTCATAATCATACTTATAATTTCTGATACTTATTCGCATCGCATTCATACTTGTTTTAATGTCATACTCATACTACTCATATTCAAAGTTTGAAATACTCATGGTACTCATACTTAACAATACGCATGATGTTATTGATTTCGACTGTCCATGACTCATCGTATACACGAATCACAAAATAAGTATGATTCGCGTACGAACGCTACAATACTCACAAGAGGGTTGTGTGTTTGCTCTGCTTGTTGTCTTTTTCTTTTTTGTTTATGTGTCTTTCTTTGTAAAAGCAACAACAATTAAGACTATAAATTTTGATGAATGATTCGAATCACTGGAATCATTTATGAGTATTATAAGTATTTTTCTAAATTTATGAATCTAAATGAGTAGGCTTATGCATCAAACATGGTTCGAATGTTATGAGTTTGATGTAAACGTTGTACTCTTACTCATTGCAACTTGTATTTATAAATCGATGTTGTACTGAGTACGAATGAATCAGAATAGTTGGATTTCAATACTGTTGACTCACTCATACTAAAAATTTCATGAGTACTTATGAGTAGCGAAAAAGCGATTCATTGCTGATCTCTGGTTGGTGTGTCCAGGTGGTTATCAAATATGTATTTTGTAGTTTGATCAAATTGAAATGGAATCGATCTTAACTCTTTAAGCTGACCAAGCTTACTTAACAAAGATGAGAAATTGATTGAATGATTGAATCTTTGGATACGCTTTACAGGCTTTACATTTCAGAAAATTTTTATGGCAATGCTTGCTGGGTATTGGCCATTTCAACTGTCGATTGAGTTTTCTTTTGTTGTTTGGAAATTCAAGAGCAGAAATAAAAGCCTTTAACAAGTGTAAAATTGCTAAACAAACCAAAAGTAACATCAGCGGCAGCATTGACTTCATCAAGACGACATGACGTGACACTGCATCAACGACGATGGGGTGCCTAAAAACGATTTATACAACCAGGCCTCGCTTTATAAGGTGGCTGCCACTGCTATTGCATGTACATAAGTGTGGCTGACTACGTGTATTTTGTTTTTCTTTTTTCTGATTTCTGAAGAATGCAGTTTTTGGTTTGATTGTTTTTCTCTAAATTTTTAATATTTTTTTGTTTTTGTTTTTGTTTTTCTTTATTATAATGGTTGATTTATGATGTGTTCCATTGATCGTTTCAATTCCTTTTTTTATTCTTCGTCTTCTTGTGCTTCCTTTTACGCGTTTTTGGAAAACTTTCAAGTGTATTGGCTTTTCGTTTTTGAAGGTGATACTTTTGTTTTTACACCAAAAAAAAAAGGATATTTGGTGCAACATTTACTGCCTGCTTGGTCATTCAACAAAGTGTTGCATGTCTTCTACGCTTGTCAATGCAGTGAAATGAAGAAGTTGTTTTGTGTCAATAGCTCTGGCATGTAATTGAAATAATGTTGACTTTGATGCGTACGATATTCGATTCGATTTTCGCTTCTCTTCTCTTTTTATTTTCACTTTTGATGACGTTTGCCTCCATTGATGTGTTCATTTGAAATTTATAAGATGTTTATATTACTTGAGTTTGTATTGTTTTGTTTTGTGTTTTTTTTTTAAGTTAACATTGTATGGAAAATGTGATTTTGAAGCAGGCAGGCAGGCACTTGCTTTGCAAAGATATTCAAATTGTATTCATTTCATAAATCATAATTTTAATTTAAAATTTGACAGAATAATTCTGTATATATGTATGTATATAAGTAGAGTTTCTTTTGATATTTTATAAATTAAATTAAATTTCAAAATTACATTGTATACGTGTGTAGGATGTTGTTTGTTAGAAGAAGTAAATGAAGGAAAACGTAACGCTTTTAAATTTAATTTAATTTGCTCTGTAATAAATTATGAATGAACTCCATCACGGTGTTATACATTGACATACAATTACAATTTTAAAGTTTTTTTTTAATTGAATTCCCTTTGTAGGTTGCCAGTTAAAAAGTTATGCCTTCTATAGATAGTAGACGTCGATTCTATAAGAATAAAAAGCAGTAAGGATTTCAACCACATAAGGATTTAATGCTCTATCTTAGCTCTTATGAATATATGGTATCGAAAATCCCACATTACCAAAGTTTTGAGTGTTATAAATAATTATTTTGATTATAATCAATCCATGCCGGTAATGATTTATGAATTTAAATGTACCAACAGTTATTTTATTCCAACGTAAATGTGATGAAATACAGTAATTTTTGTTCGTTTGGATACGTTTGATAAATAAAAAATAATATTTGAGGCCATAATTTAATTAGGGAAGAATGCGGTAAAAAAAACCAGTCCGTGAAATCTGTTTTAAAGCAAAAACTGCAAAAATTCTGAAAACAATGTGTGTCACCATTAACTGACATAATCTTCTACTTCAGGCTGAAACCGCTCCTTTGTTTATTAACCATATGAAGTCTTAGTCTAGTAGGTAGTGTGTTGGCTTATTGGAAGTGAAGCCACGGTCCAAACCCCAGGTCAGACATCTCCAATAAAATGAAATATAAAAAAATTCTGCGGCGACTTCCTCTCAGCAGATTTTTGGCAAAAACTCTGATAGTAAAATAAAATTGCCATTAACAGTTCCTCAAAAATCTGTCGTTGGGTGTCGTTTTTAAAATGTAGGTCCCACTACTTATGTATAAAATTAACACAAACAACATACGTGTGTATATATACTAGGGTGGTTTCATCTCATATGGTAAAAAAAATTTTTGTTGGGGCACCCCCCCTAAAATCTCCTTTCTGTCAGATTTTAGGATTGCCAAAGTTTGAGCACAATTGGAAGATGTTAAACCGTGCCACTGGGGCCTCAAAGTTTTGAAAATCTCGACTTTTTGGCAGTTTTGCGACTTCGGCGATCCATATCTCTGGAACGGCTAAGCTATTCGCCCGTGTCATACATCAAATTAAAGGCCATACTGTTTATAATATTTTATATTCTCTCAATAAATACGCAACTAGTACTGAAACCGAAAAAATAGAGCCAATGTCCCTAAAAACGAAGATGCGTTATTTGTGTTCTTATTGGTTATTATGGACAAATACTTGTACTTTGGAATCTCATTTCATTTAAATATGTATTCTACGGTATACCGTTAATTTTTAGACTGGATACAATGATATAGACGTGTTTATTTATAGTCGATTGACTAATATATCGCACATGCGGTTGTAGGTTTCACATCATTTCATTTCAGTCGCAGTATTCACATCCGGAACTCTCTGTTAATAAATATTTGTATTCTTTGCGGCATAACTCCAACTGTAATTATCCAAAATTCTGATATGATCTTAGATATGACCAATATTCTTTCACTTCATCCTCAGTATGGAAGGAAGATAAGCTTACAGCACTAATGTTGTGCAACAATGTGTTGCTTACTGGAATCAGATGGCAATTTATTAGCGGGTATTAATTGGGTCCAGAGAAATTGAAAATCAAACATACATACAGACATACTTAATTGGTCATTACAAACCTTTAGTCAGGATTACGAGCTAGCTTCTCACACCACTTATGCTGTGTGTGTTAAATTTATACATGAATTGAGGGACCTACTTGAACATATTTTCAACATGCGATATGCCTTCTTCATCAACGACGATATTCGATGCAAAAATATTATTTTTATGATCTCTCTGGCACAGCCTCTTCCTTATGCCTCAAGACAGTTTGCATATTTTAAAGAATTATTTAAAAAAACAAGAACAAGAAAGAAAGCTTAATAAATAAATACTTCTTTAATCTTAATTGTTTATTTAATTTTACTTTTTCTCCTATAATGGCGTAACATAAATTTCAGTCCATTTGGAAAGTTTAAAGTCGACTCCAAACGACAGATTTTTAAGAAACTTTTCATGACAATTTTATTTACTTTCAGATTTTTTTTTTGCCAGAAATCTGCTGGGAGGAAGTAAAAGTTACCTGTGGAAAATATTCTGTGGCATTGATAATTATGTAGTGATGATAATACGAATCATACTAAAGATCGTTGTGTCTATTGCTTGGTAATCTATTGCATAATAATAATGCTGTGATCTCGTAAATTTCAGACAGAAAAACGACTAAAGACCTTCTTCCACTTAGAAAAGTTGTCCATTTTGTTAATGTTAGTGTACATTCGACATTAAGCTCTACTTGATAAATTTGTATCTCATTTTATAAACAGCTTTTGAAAATTATGTTCGTGTAGAGAAATATTATTGCGGTAGTCTGGAGATGAATTTCAAATGGAAAAATTGAAATTAATTTAGATAACCTTCAAGGTTTAAGGATCTTGTAAATATTTTTGGAATTAAATCACTGTCTTATTATTGCTATCACATACATAATGTTTTTATTTTATATTTAATACGCATTTAATATTAAGTGCTGTGTTAAAATCAAGCCTTGTTTTTTCTTTCCTTCATAAATTCTTCAAAGCGACATTCCCTAAAATGTTTACAGGCATCTGGAGCCATGTTAACGCTTTAGCTTATCTACTTAACAACAATAAGTATTTGTGTGCCATTATATACCATCTACTTTTCTATCAGGACTTAAATCTAGTCGCTCTTACCTTTGTGCAAAATTAGTACAAATCCTTTAACGTTAACGTTCAACAACAAGAAAACAAAAATAACAATTCATCATATGGCTGTCATATGGTATGGCCATTGCACAGTTATTGTTCGCAATAAGTGGAGCATAAAAAATCATTCTATATTCTTGGATTACTCAATTATTTTGCTGATAGGCCCCCATAAATCTTGCCAATAATAATCATGTTAATTTGTAAACTTCTCTACGTAGTATTGTCAACTGCCTTTTTTTTTTGTTTTTGCAATTCGTATTCAGTTTTCTGTTTGTGTTGCTTACATGACATTACAATTGTATCGTATGGTGGTACATAAAAGTTACAGCGTGTGCTGCAATCAATGTTGTCGATGTTATACTGCTGGTATACTTCGATACTAGGCGGCTGGCTGGCTTGACCAGCAAAACATTAATCATGTAAAACTATCTACTACCAATTAATAATCCACATTTGACACCTTCAATCGATTGATGACAGCTTCAGATAACACAAATAGCAAGTAATCCCCGTATAAGCTCCACATGTATGGACATTAAAACCATTGAAAATTTTCGTGGCGTATTAAAATCAGGACAACAGTCGAGAGTAAAGCAACAAACTTACAAGTGTAATGTTTGTTGGCATCAACTGCACCAGAAAAATAAAAATAAACGAAAGAAGGAACTGCAAACTTATTTAATGCAATCAAGATCACACACATAATACAGACAATATTACAAGATCATTGATCATGGCACCACAGTCAACAGTAAGTAGTAGTATAGTATTGTGGCTAAAGAGTGGCGTCGTTTTTGTCTTTCATTCCTTATGCTGCCTTACTACACACACTGTCATTTGACAGGGCCAACAGTTTGACTTTGTTTCTTTGCCAAATGCATTGAAAGTGTAAAGTTTTTTTTCACGCTGTAAGGTGTGATGTATTACCGTTTCTTTAGCCGTTTTTTTCTCTCTTTTAATACTTCGTTTGTATTTTTAGTTTTATTTTAAAATGCCAGAATGTTAAAGATCTTTTTTTGTGGTGTAGAAGTGCGAAGAAATTAAAGAAATCGCCGCTTTTGAAGCCTTTTTTATATGAAGTAATTTTCTTAAAATAAAGTAGGAAAAGATAACAAGTGCTTTAACTTTTTTTTGTATAAACATTCGCATACATACACTGCAAGAAAAAAAAGGATCGGAAATGAATGATATTGTACACAGCAACAGTCTTTTGGCAAAAACTCTGCCATGAAAAGTTTCTTAAAAATCTGTCGTTCGGAGTGGACATCAAACATTAGGTCCAGCCACTCACGTATGAAATTAACGCACACAACATAAGTGGCGTTAGAAGCTAGTAATCCGGACTAAAGTGTTATAATGTCTAACTAAGTAAGCAAGAGTAAGCTATTGGGATCTAATAGATCGAGTGATTCACAGTTTTTTTCTTTCTTGTCTGTTCTTTCTATAAGACAATGTTCGATGAGACTGTATAATGAAACAATTGCTAGACTCTACACTCCTATTCTTTGGCTCAATGATGTGTCGAACGTGGTAGCCATGCAAACACAGCGTTGTTCCTGCGTAGAATAAAATATTTGGAACATATACATAAAAATTCATAGTTTCTTTTCAAGTTTATGACACTAAAATTTAACTTGGAAAGCAAATCAGGAAGAGGGGACATTTCAATACTATCTGACAGTCTAGGCGCTATTCGAGCACTTAACTTTTTTGAGATTCACTGAAAACTTAGAAATTTAAGGAAATAAACAGGCAGTTGAGCTTGCATGAAAGAGATCTTCTACGCTACTGAGCCGGCTAGAAACTTTCAGTAAATTTGCAATTTAGAAGGGTGTACTTAGTGAAGGGGAATACTATTTGACGTTAGAGGATGCAGTCGCCGTATTCTAGTACATAGTGTGTGTGTTTTATTAGACCTGAGGCCACGATTCAAATCCGAGGTCAGATATCTCGAACAAAACGAAATATAAAAAATATTTCTTCGGCGACTTCCGCTAGCAAATTTCTGGAAAAAACTCTAAGAGTAAATAAAATTGCCATGAAAAAGATTCTTAAGAACCTGTCGTATGAAATCGACTTTAAACTGTAGGTCCCGACCTCATGTATAAAATTAACACATACAACATTAGTGATGTGAGAAGCAAGGTTGTAGTCCTAAATAATGCGATCTAATAGATCGACTGGTTCACAGTCTTCCTCTTCTTGCCTGTCTTCCTACACCGTATAATGGAACAATTTGTAGGCTTTACAATTCGATTTTTTAGCTCAACGATGGGTCAAACCTGGTTGTCATTCAAAGGCAGCGATATTCAAGCATTGGATATATATTCAGAATTTTTTGGAAGCAAGAGTTTATGACGTCAGAAGATGTACTCAATTCAACTTGGAAAGCAAGTATATAGAACAGGAAAGAACGTTGCAATATTTTCTGACAGGCAAGGCACCGTCTCAGTACTTCGCTCCTACAATATCCACTCAAAATATGTAAGGAATAGTCTGAATAAGCCAAATCTGCTAGTATGGGCGCGCTTTTCTGGGGATCTATTATTTAGCAATTTAGGAATATAATGGGACCGTTGAACGTACAAGGAAGAGTTTATCCACGCCACTAAACCGGCCAGAAAGGGATGTTTGGAAGAGTATACTTAGAGAAAGGGACTTGAAGTTAGAGAATGCAGTCGCCATAGTCTAGTAGGTAGTGTGTTACTTATGAGAAGTAAGGCAGATCAGACATCTCCCACTAACCGAAACATTAAAAAAAATTATTCTTCGGCGACTTCCTCTCATCAGATTTCTGGCAAAAACTCTAAGAGTAAATAAAATTGCCATGGAAAAGTTTCTTAAGAACCTGTACTTGGTACTACAGGGACTGCGTTCACCCGTGGCATCACAACGGGCCGCTATGCGTGCTCAAGTGAGCTTTGTGAAATCAGAGCTACCACTCAGACCTAACCTAACCTAATCTGTCGTATGAAATCAACTTTAAACTGTAGGTCCCGCCACTCATGTATAAAATTAACACACACAACAAAAGTGGGGTGATCCTGACTGAAGGGTTGTTGTAATGACAGATTATGTATGCACGTTATACTAGGAATAGTCTCAGGCATTGTATAGTACTGCTTGATCAGGCATTGTGGGCTCAACGAATATTTGTACAGAATAAAAAAAGAAGTTTTAGTAAAAACTTCGAATTCTTCATTTCAATGTTTAATAGGTAGTGTGTTAGCTTATTAGACGTGATTCCTCGATTAGAAAATGAAAAAAATATACTTTCGGCTACTTCTTTTCAGCAGAAGTCTGGCAAAAACTCTGAGAGTAAATAAAATTGCCATGGAAAAGTTTTTCAAAAATCTGTCGGTTCCACGACTTATTTATAAAATAAGTGGGGTGAGAAGCTAGGTCGTAATCCTGACTGAAGGATTGTAATGTCCAATTATGTTTGTATATACATATGTATCGTATTCTTCTATCCACATTTTTTTAATTTTTTTTCAGTGCATTTAATGGAAGCTCTTACAGTTTTTTCTTTAATGAAAATGTTTTTTTTTATTTTTGATTACACTACTCACAAATATGTTAGTGTGTGTCTGTGTGCAGTTTGCTTAATATTTTTAATTTAATTAAATTGTTGTTTTAGATTAAAAACTCAAAATCCATGGCTTAAGCCAAATCAAGGCAATGTAAAGAAAGAGGTTTTGTTGCTTTAAGGCAACTGGCTTCAGTTAAGCCATTTTAAAGCTTAACTCCATATTTTACAAAATCATCTTAAAACTGCTGTTGAGAAAAAAAACCAACAGTTTTTTCCATCATCATTGTTATTTAAAGACCAGATTTTAATCTTTATAAGCAGTTAACTGTAATGAGAGTTTAAATGATGCCATTGTAGGCCTCATACACACCATCTCATTTCAAGATATGAACCAATACCGACCTACTGGTATTCATTCAGCTCACCATATAGTAAAGAGTTGTTGTACGCAATAAGGAATCGGGCTCTTCATATTTAATTGCATTTTAATAAATTTAACAAATAAAATAAAGGAAAAAATATGTTTCTTCTTTTTAAATAAAATCATTAAAACAATCAAGATTTTACAATAATAATGATGGCATAAAAATATGAAGCAAGACTTCAATTAAATGGTAAATTTTATATGAAAAAGAAGAAGAAAAAGATGAAGAAGAAGAAGTGAAAAAAATGTAGATCAAGTTTAAGTTATGGTTCCATAAGATATTCTTGTCACTTTATAATCAACTCCTCTATTATACTCAGGCTTTACAGGTACCAAGTAACGCGTATTATGCCATACGGTCTGTATACGCATGTATACGTCAGTAAAGCAGTTAAAGCATGCCACAACTGGTGGCATGTAAATTTATTCCTTATTTTCTTAGTTTTATCTCTTGTGTATATGTATGTACATATATGCGTGTGTGCTTGTGAAAAACAGTAAGAAAAATTATTTCTGTTTTAATTAACTTCAAAAAGGTACTAAGAAACCAGCCACAAAACGTGTTTTTTAAATACCGACAAAGATCTCCTAATAACGGTCAACAGTAAATTGATTTCATATCATTTTGTAAATTATTTCCCCATCTTCATATCTTTTCAAATTATTCATAAAAAACACAGTCAGAGATAGAGAGAGAGGGAGACAGAGTGAGAGAGCGGAAAATGCAAATAAATATGATAAATTTAACGATTCTTTACAAGCATATTGTCAAAATGTAATTAAATCAATTGAATGAATGTCGAATTGGCAATAAATTATAATAAAACTGACAAAAACTATCGTTTCTGCGATGACAAATGGTTCCTGTTTTTATAAATTTTAAATTAAATTTATGAAAAAATGAATAAATTAAACATCATATATCAGATGTAATTCACAAATACTTGCACTACAGTATTTACTTATGTTCTCAAACGTAAGTGTCATGTTGTGAGGATATCTTTTTTAACTTCACTTTATAAATTTTGATTTTTTTTTATAAATCGGCGTCTACTGATGTGTAACCAGAAATGTAAAAATAAATTAATAAATCAGTGTATACAATACGGCCAGGAGCAAATCATTACCGGAATTACATATCAATTTCTATATTGTCGCACAAACCAGTAGTTCGTAAAAATAGTGTTACGTTTTTACCTTTTAAAAACATTTGAAATATGATCTCGTAGATTGCAAATAAAAATAAAAATTAATTTGTCTTTGGTTGAAATTAATTTCTTTATTGTTCGCACAACTCTGTGTGCCACTGTTCACAACTTGATGTAATCAACAACAATTGCTTTGTTTGTTATTCTTTTTACACTCTTTTGCGTAAACAATAACAATTGTTCGGCAGATCTTCATAACGTAGATCTTCCAGCCACGATTATTCTCTTCAAACACCTCGCGTCTTTATACAAGACTGGCTGAATTTTTACTGACTCCGTTGCCTGCTTTGCCTTGCCTTTTATATCGCAGGTTAAACGGTCTGATGAATGCTCTTGAAGACAAATGACTTCGCCTTCTCGAAATCTCTATAAATCTCGAAATCTATATAAATAAACAACATTGTTCATTGTGATATTACTGTTTACATTTATTCTTGCATTTTCGTTTACGTGTTTATCACTTTTATCATACCTGTGTTTTGTTGGTATATTTTTGTTTACTTGTTTATCATGTAAACAAGTTCATTGTTTTTGTAGCTTTTGTTTGTAATTTTAATGTTAAGCAAAGTAAAAGCAAAAAACCGTTTCCATTTTCGTAACGATTTGAAAAAGCTGTGGTATTTAGTTTTTATTGAATAGCTACAGATTGCAAAATGCAACATAATTTAAACAGAAAGTACAAAGAAAACAAACACAAGCACATGGTTTTTGCATAATTTTTTACTGAAAAAAGCCGTTACTCAAACAAAGGCTTGATAAATACCGTACGAGCTCTACAACATCAATTTTAATGATAAGAAGATTATTTACTGGTCCGAATAGTCGGCATGCCCAGCTGAGATCCTACTAATACAGTCATTAGTGAAGATTACGACCTAACTTCTTACTTTACCCATGTTGTGCTTGTTAATTTTATACACGAGTGGCGTGACCTACAGTTTAAAGTCGATTCTAAACAACAGATTTTTTGAGAAAGTTTTCATGGCAATTTTATTTGTCAGACGTCTGCCGAGGAAGTATTTTTTAATATTTTCGTTTTGAAGTCTGATCAGGGGTTTGAACCGATGCCTCACATCAAACACATTACTAGCTACGTCAATCTACGTCAACACACTATTTACTCAACTACGGCGATTTCTATTCAAAGCCGATTATTTACTGAATTTAATTGTATCCTACAAGCAAGGAAAACGTCTCACTAAATGGGTCTTTACAACCATTTAGTCAGGATTACAATCAAGCTTCTCACACCACCCATGTTTTGTGTGTAACAATTTTGTCTATGAGTGGAGCGACCTACATTTTAACTTCATCTCCGAAGAACAGATTTTTAAGGAATTTTTCGTGGCTGCAGAGAAAAGGATGCCGAAAGAATAATTGTTCATATTTCGTTTTATTAAGACATCTTAGCTGGGGTTTATACCACGGAATCACGTGTAATAAGCCAACGCTCTGCCTACTGGAATACAAAGAGACAGTTGAGGCCTCTGTACCCTAAACAATTGAGAAAAAAATTAAAATATTGTGTTGGCTGATCAGATGATGAAAATGCCAGAAATTGTGTCGTCTCATATGATTCAGTGATTTTAATTTTGAAAAAATAATGACCACAGAAGAAACTGAGTGACGACTTAGTATTGTGGAAATTTGGTCCAGTTATTGCCACATTTAGTAAAGCAAACAATGGCGTAAATTTATTCGACCAAACATACATTCATAATTGGACATTACAAACCTTCAGTCAGGATTATGGACCTAGTATCTCACATCACTTATGTTACGTGTGTTAATTTTATACATGAGTGGCGGGACCTACAGTTTAAAGTCGACTCCGAATGACAGATTTTTTGAGAAACTTTTCATGGCAATTTTATCTCTCTCAGAGTTTTTGCCAGAAATCTGCTGAGAGGAAGTCGCCGAAGAAATATTTTTTTATATTTTCGTTTTTATGTCTGACCTGGGGCCTAATAAGACAATACACTACCTACTAGACTACGGCGACTTCACTACGGCAAATACTACGCCTCATAATAAAATTCATAATACCGCTTGTTGCTTAAGTCTTTTGTATGTTCTACACTCGTTCACACTTCACTTTTCCAACTGGGCTGACATTCAATAAATTTAATTACAATCTATAAACAATATGAAATAAATCTTATGACAACAACAACGACAACAACAACAACGACAACAACAAAACCAATTAAAGATAATGAATTTTTATTCAATTAAATATCACATTAAACTGGCTGTGAAGATAGTCAACATACAACCCTCGCTTAATGTTTAATGTGAGGGAGCTTGCTGTAATACAAGTTGTTGGTTGTGCTTCATCATCAGCACTTTGGTACTGCATTGTACAACTACTACTGCAAATCATATCACACAAAAAAAATTGATAATGATTTTATGGCCCATCAATACAGTCATATTACAAGGAAACCATAACTTTTTCTTTTGAAGGATGTTTTATACACAAATGCTAATAATTTTTGGTTTTTGAGAAAAAAAATGAAAAAATATATTTTTTTAATTAATTTATGATGTTAAAATCAAAATAAATTTACATAAGAAGTGTTAACAACTACAAAAAAGTATTTTATGATAGAGGCACGTATCAAAATATCATCATTTTCAATGTTTTTTGGATTGAATTTTCGGTTTTAAAGAAAAAATATTGAAAAGCATTAACAAATCTTTAAAAATATGGTCTTGATTTCTTATTTAAGTGCTCTAATTAGATTCTGTAGAAACTTTCTTTAATTTTTTTTCTATATTTTTTGTTTTTTTTTTTTTTTGTACTTGAGAAACACTTGTTGCATGTGATGTTATTATTTCAAGAAGCATATAATCGCGTGTATTTTGATTACACTGTGATTTAAGAATATTATTTACAGAAGGCAATAAAACCAAAACAAATATGAATTGATAAAGATCAATATACTGTGCAAACGTACTGGGCAACAAACAAATAAAGAAAACGATTGAAAGCGACTTAACAACATGCTACAGACAAACTGAAGGTATAATAATCCACTAATGTTTGCAATCTTTTTGATTTTTTCTTCTGCATTACATTTTCAAAGGTCTCTTCTAAGGGTAACTAAAGCTAATTAAACTCAGTATTATTCCTTAGAATTGTATTTCATATTAACAACCATTTACAGTTTGAGTTCTAATTCGTAACGTATTTATTATGCCTGTTAGCTGAGTTAGTTAAATTTAATAAAAGAAAGCTTTTGTGGCACATGCCTCAGTTTGCAAAGGAAACCAAATTGACTTTGACTTGCGTGTTGATTACTTTTTCCCATTTTTCCTTTATGACTTCCTGCAGTGACCCAGTTTTTTTTTCTCTCTCTCTTGTTCATCTGATCCTATATTTTTAATTCATATGTTCATAAAGAACTTTTCATTTTTTCTTCATGTACTCAGATACTACGTTTGTTTTCATTTTTTCTTAACGCTATGTTTGTGTTATTAATCGCTTATTGATATTGTTAAGCTGATTTGTCGTTAATATTAATTGACTTTAAATCGTATGGATGTCTTTAGTCCCAGAGAACACAAGTGCAAATATTTGCTAAAAAAAACTTATCAGCCTTAATAATGGATAACGAAACCTCAGACTTGTTTAAATAAAAAAAAATTCAAAAAAAGAAACAGAAATAACAGAAATAAATAAGAAAACAAAAGATTACGACGCTGTTACACTTATGCTACTTGAAGGAAGGAAATAAAAATAAAAGACTTAAGACAAAAACTTGAAATGAAAACAAGTGCATATGCGCTTTTGGTATGTAGACACCCAATATTTTTTATTGTGATTAAAATTTTATTTTAACATAGGAAAGATTATTTATAAAAGCAATAAAAGAAATTCCAAAATTAAGACATTATACAACATACATGGGTATTAAAACACATATGGGGTGTATTAAAATATTTTAAAGAAACTTTAATTTCTTTAATTTAAATTAGAAAACACTTTTTTTAATTATCTTAAAGCAAATTCCACTTTAAATAAAATTTATTTTTCCTCGCTGGAGAAGACTTTCAACTCAAGCATTGTTCCATATTCATTTAATCTAATTGCGGTTAGTTAATCTGAGTCGAAACAAATTTAAGATATGAAGCAATTTGTCTTTAATGTTACCACAGTTGGAAAATTTTTCTCTAGCTCGTGGCAACAGTAAAGCTGCCGTAGTCTAATAGGTACTGTGTTCGTTTATTAGACATGAGACCACGGTTCAAACCCCACAACTCCAACGAAACGAAATATGAAAAAAATTTTCTTTGGGGACTTCCTCTCAGCGGATTTCTGACAAAAAGTCTGAAAGTAAATAAAAAATTGCCATGAAAAAGTTTCTCAAAAAATCTTTCGTGCGGAATGGACTTTAAACTGTAGGTGCAGCCCCTCATATATAAAATTAACACACACAACAAAAGTGGTGTGAGAAGCTAGGTCGTAATCCTGACTGAAGGGTTGTAATGACCAGTTATGAATGTATGTGTAGCGTTAAGGAAATAACAAGCATAGAAACATTCCTCCATAAATTGAACTTTCAAACTTTTTTTACCTATTAATTCTATAACTCGAAAAATTTTTCTCCTCGTTTACATAGTCATCTTAATTTATGTTTTAGTTTGTGTATAACAGTGAGTAGATGAAAATCGGTCGCAGTTTATTAATGAGGTATGTCGGCTAGTACGGTCTTAACGGTATTTGGTTTTTATGTAAAAATATCATAGCTTTCTTCAATTGATTTATAGCAGCTAGAAATCAAAACATGTCAATAACTGGCAAATATGAGGTATGAAAAGTGTTTGAGTGTTGGACGATAATATAACGGCGAGTGCAGGATGACGCTGTAAACGGAAAGAAATTCAGCAAAATATTAACTTTAGCAAAAAAAAAAATGTCAAATTTGGAATAGTGAAATCCAAAAGTATCCATTTTGAGGATTCTAGGATTTGAGCAAAATATTGCGAGATTGACAGTTAATGAATGAATGAGACCTGTTATTCAAAATCACATTATTTTATGCAGAATTGGTAGTAAATTTAAAAAAACGAGCATTAGATATCACTACTTGGATATGACTGTTTTTTGCGTCATTTGAAAAAGCTATCCTAGAACTCTCCACATCAGTCAAAAATGTTTGGTTTGCTTGTGCACATCATAAATTTTTTTCACAATGAAACAGCTGTCAAACTACTTAATTAAATAACTAAACATCATTTGCGGAAAGAATTGTTGTGCCTCGTTTTTGCAATGAAACTGCACGTTTAAGTCATCGTTTACTTGTGGAATTATACGGTGAACACGTTCCAAAAGAAACACAGTGTAACCAAGTGTGAAGCGTGAGTAAAATCTATGGCCAAAAACAATATACATTGCCCCAGATAACGCTCTGTATTTAGTGGGATTAGAAATTTGTAATCCTTTAAGAGCTTTTAAAACTGGGCCAGTCTGTCATGGAACGCCTATAAAGACAACAAATAATGCGTTTTAAGTGAGAATTGGGTGAAAAGTGCCCTGAACATATTAGTTTCCACCATGACAAGTTGCGGCCATATATTGTGTCGTCGTTCAAAAACTATTTGGCAAACAATGTTTGAGAGGCTTTACCTTACAAGACCTTGCTCGTTCTAACTACAATTTTTTCGTATCGGTTAATTTCAGTTTATTGGGAGCGTCATCCATAAATTGCTAAAAAGATATGATAAATCCTTAGCTTCCGATGGACAGTACTTTGAATGACATGTTCTTTTCAAAAACAATCTCAATAAAGCATTTATTTCCAATAAAAATGGTCGGTTTATAATGTATACATCCAAAATTTATCCTTTTCCTATAGCACATCTGTTCGTAGTCAATTGAATAGTGGTTGTTTAAACATTACAATAAAAACTGGCTTTTATCTCTTTTAACTCTCTTTCTGCAGAAATATTTTCGCTCACTATGAAAATATATACTAATAAATGTATGTATATAAGCATTTATCCCTTTTTCCTAAGGCCATTTAACCGACTACGTTGTTATAGCCTGAGAATCAATCCTGTATAAAACCATATCAATTTGCTAGATTCTGAAGAAGATATTATAGTTGTGGCATCCCAAAAATTTGACTACATTTCTCTGTATTCCTTCAAAAATAAAATCACGAAGATAGTTTCTGTTATCAACTGAAGAGATCCCTGAAATTAAGGACATGGCTGATGAATAAGCTCAAGATGATTGAAAATTCTATTGGGACTTTCGCATTATTTTAATTTATTTCATATGAAATAAGCTTTCTTTGGCGTTGTTTAATGTACCAATTAATTCAAATTCAATTATTGTTGCCAACCACTTAATTAGTCCATTTCAATTTGAATCTGATTGATTTATGTCCTGCAAATTTTATATTCAACGACCACACATAATAAATATCTTAAAGCTAAAATGTCAATTTAAAATTGAAAAGAAAAAAGGAACACATTAGCACAGGCTATAATGTGATTTAGTTGCCGCAACCCTTGAAGTGACACATAAGGCAACGACAAAGACGTCGCGACGTTTTTTAAAAAAGACACACTTTTTTTAGCCATGTTTCAACAACTTGTAGATGACAGATTTTGGGTAGCAAAACTGAAAATAGCTAAACGTTATAAAAACTTAAAAGCTGTGTTAGTTGTTTTGATGTTAGACAAGCGAACGACATCAATTAAAATGTTTTTGAACTAAAAAAATAAAATAAAAGGAATTCTAGATAAATAAACATATGAAAACATGATGTTGGCACAAACAAAATGGAAGTCATAAATCAAGGGCCTATGTTGCTGGCATAAATGTTTTAAATTTTTTCTTTTTTTTTCATTCAGTTTAGTTTTATTTAATAAAATTTTATTTTTTTATTGAACACATCTTAGTTAAGTTTCAAGTGAAAATGTTTTATTAATAAAAAAAGAACTCATCATAATTTTTTGAATGCATCTTATGGTAGACTAACATTTTATTTCATGTCTAAACCGCACAAATAATTTCAATAACTTGGGGGTCATACATTTTTCACACCTAATCTTAAAACGACTCCTTTTTTGTGTGTAAGGCAACCCAGCTTAAATCAACGCATTTCGTAGTAAAATATCCATAAGCCCACGCACTGTATAGCAACACCTACCCTGGTGTCTTTGAAATTTCTTATAGGAATCGTATGTTAATATTCATGATTGTGAAATAAATTTCCGATAATTCATTATTTAAATGCTGTTTTAGCGTACATACTCGTATTTGAATGCCAGTATTGATGTTGTATTTGTAAATATTTGCCCAAAAGCCTTCAACATAATTAACACGTTACGTTTATACATATGTTTGGAACCATGTGGGCCAATATAATGCCTTCTTTACCTTTCGCTAACATTTCATGGCTTTTATTCATTTCATTTAATTTTTTTGTTTTTTTGTTTTCTTTTCTAGAAATAAGATTTCAATCAGATTTACTGAATGCACACACATACGCACACACACACACACTCTTATTGTTGCATTAAACAAAATTGGTAATTCATTGTTTTGTGCCCTCCAAACATTTAAATGGAAATGGAAATGGTCTGACAAACAAATATTTATATTGTATTTGATTATGTTTGCATTATTTAATATTTGCCATTTGTTATCCAAGCAATACCAAACCATTCCTGTTAACACACGTACACACACACACCCACCTCATGCAGTCAGCCAGCGAGGGATCTTCTTCCCTTTCACATGCCCAATACAATTTAAAGTTCCTGTAAAACAAATTGGATTAAGCTTAAGCTTTTGCCACTTGTTGTTTATGGTTTTCAATAAATTAGAAGAGATTGATAATAAGTGGAGGTGTTGAAATGAAATGAAGCTGCAATACGTTCTCCTTATTTATACAAAACTATTGGGTATGGTGAGTGGTTAGGTGAGTGGTACTTTTGTGAAAAGTATTACAGGCCCTCTTAATTTTTTTTCAAATCGTTCTTATGTCAGCATATGGAAATATGTTGTTAAATAAATAACTCCATTGAAATTGAATAATTCCTGGACTCTCCAGAATGCAACAGTTGAAAAGGGACTATCTGCCCCATTAAAAGTTTCATGGTGGACCAAATATTGACAAAAATTTATGCCCCAACGCACTATCTTCTTGTGTTGATCAAGTGAATATTTGAATAATTAGTGAACAAATTAACGAATTCAAGCTACAATTGTATGATTTTGTAAAGTCCATTCAAATTATTAAAGAACCTTACATAATTTGTCACTGCAACCCTTTTGTCGGAATTACAACCTAGATTCTCATGCCAACCATGTTATATGTGGTCATTTTATCCATGGTTGGCGGAGCTTACAGTTTAATGTAGACTATGAAACTTTTCATGATAGCTTTATTTCACTCTCACTTGCTAGACTACGTTAACTTTATTTAGTCACTGAAAGCACTGTACTCCGCTTTCTATTGATATTGCAGACGGCGTCTACCAAGGATATATTATTTCTTCTCTGAAACTTTTAGTGCCAGTATATGATATCTCGGAAGAAAAAGAATATTCTTGGTACCCTAAAAACTCAAATCATTCGAATGATTTGTTATATGCTGAAGACATTACAGTGGTTTCCACCAAACATAGTTATCTCAGCCCATCTTATTTTCTTCATCTCTTATCCTTTCTTTCCTACTTCTTCTCCTTTTTCCTTCATTATTCTCTCTCTCCCCTAGGACGTATTTACAATGGGTCGGTTTGAAGTCTGGGTATTGTCCACGACCTCAAACCTAACACGACCTAGTCATATCCTCTCTCTCCCCCTGGGATGTATTTACAATGTATCGTTTCGACGTCTGGGTATTGTACTTGTCCCATTGACAAGTACACGTCCTCAAACCTAAGCTAACCTAGTCATATCGAAAGCAAATAAATGACTTACAAACATATGGTGAAAGATACCAATTGGAGTAAATGTCAAACTACGCTAAACAAGGTGGTCTTAGTGACAAAAAAAAAGAAGAAATTTCAACTACAATCCCAAGTTTACACAGTCTTGTAGAAACAAAACATGGCACGTATCACCTTTATATAGTAGACCACTATTTGAATAACATCCTATTAGCATAGCCTTGGCCTCACACACAATATTTTTTCATTCGTATCCCTACTTCTAAGGACCGGGAATCTCCCTTCTTTAATATACTTTCTTGCGAAGTCTAGTGTTTCTTCGGCGACTTCCTCTCAGCAGATTGCTGGCAAAAATTCTGAGAGTAAATAAAAATTACCATGAAACGTTTCCAAAAATCTATCGTTCGGAAACGACTTTAAACTGTAGGTCCCACAACTTATGTATAAAATTAACACACACAACATAAGTGGTGTGAGAAGCAAGGTCGTAATCCTGCCTAAAGGGCTGTAATAACTAATTATGTATGTATGTGTATTGCCTTGCTCCCAATCTGTCACCTGAATTTTGAAAATATTTTATTCTGCTTGTGTTGATAAGATGGTCCCGGCTGCCTTTTTCTCTGTACTTACTTGTATGCTGATAATCATGTGTTATTTACGTACTTATTAACCCATTATAACATAGATTTCTATATCGATTCTTCTTTCTTTATTAATTTAATAAATAGTCTCTCCATAATTTCTTCTGCTACCTTGGGTAGAAATTGTATAGAACAAAAGACTTAAGAAACAAACTCGAAATTTTTTCTTGATAAAATTCAGAGTTTTTTCTTACAAAAATAAATTTCCTTTTGCCCAAATTCTATCAAAAACCGTACAAGCTTTAAAGAAATTATTCTCCCATAACCTTGACCATCGGTCTATGGCGGCTGTATAAGAATACAAATAATTTTTAGCATTGAACTTGAACCTTATGAAAGAGGAAAAAACATACAGAATTGTCTACAATAAAAGGCAGCAGCAGCAGCAAATAATTTTAAAAATATCTTGACAAATTAGCAACATGTGAGGTAAATTTGAAAAATTTCTTAATCATTCCAAAACGATCAAATGATTAATAAAAATGCCGCCTAACTAAAAAAAAAGGAAGAGAACAGAACAGAAAACAAATTATCCGCTTGTAAGACGAAAGTAATTTGTATTGAATGTTGAATAATTTGTATAAGACAATGTAATTAAAATTATAGCAGAGTGGAATTTTTTAACGCCAAAAAGCAAAAACAAACAGCGGCTATAATAGCTGCTAAAGCAAATAAAAATATTGTATAGGAAGAAAAGTACAGAAGCTAAAGCTTCTGCTTTAAACTAAAGATGACATTGACACTGCACTACACACACTTTACACTAGACAATGAAATCACCATTAAGTGAGTAGAGAGCCAAAACAGAGTTAATGTGCGTGCTTTACAGCCATATCGTTTGGGGATTTTGTTTAGAATGTCCTACAACAGCAGCAGCATTGGCAGCAGCAACAGTAAAAGGCAACAGATTCTCTTTTCTATACGTTGTTGTTAAGCATTTTAAATGCTTTAAATAACTAGAATTTTCATTAATGAAATATTATGTTGTATGCCAAACAGCCAGCCAGCCAGCCAGGCTAGTTAGTTTACGAGCAAAAGCGTTTTTTTCTTTTAAGAAAACAAAGTGATGCCAATCAACCGATAACCAGCCATTGATCGTAAGTATGAGTATGAGCTTTAAAGTGTTTTGCTTTTTAATTTTTTTATTACCAATCGATTGTAAATAATAATGGTTGAGAGCCAGAAAAATAGCTGCGTTGAACGTGAGCGAACAAGTGGTTGCCATAGTATTCGATTTAATAAAACAATTCACAATAATTACCACCAATTTTAAACACTTTGACATTACAGATTGGCATGTACGTGTATGCTTGTGTTGATCGTGTTAAACGTTCAGCGGTAAATGCTTTTCAAGCTCACAAGCAGATTATTCTAAAACAATTATTCAACTATTCCTCTACCATACTTTGTCCTTTTAAAACAAAACCCACAAAAAGAAAAAACATTCTCAGTTTCTGTTTCATTCAAACAATTTAAATTGATTGGCAAATTGATCGTTGTATACAATATACTCGTACACCCGGTTTAATGGCTAGACACTGTCTTATATCACTCTCTCACACACAATATATCAGTTCCGCCAAAGCATACAAGGTCATTATTATGTACTATTTTGCTATTTTAAAGCTGAGCAGAGCAGTGTTTAATAAAATTGGGTTATAAAAGTTTTATTTAAAAATTAAATTTAATATATGCAAAGTGTTAAACATACGTTTTCAATTTTAAAACACACTTACTAGCCAATGTAACTTAACGTGTCTAGGCACACTTAGCTTTGATGATTAATTTTCATAAACATTTACTTCGGGATAATGAAATCATTTAAAATAATGAAAGCGCCTCAAAAGTGTAGAAGAAGAATGCCAGAAAATCAATTTAAATTTTACGAAAAAAAAAGAAAACGATGAAAAAAGTTACAAGAATTTTAATTACTTTAAATGAATATTTACCTGAGGGCAAAGATTTCATAGTTAATTTTTATATTAAAATAACAAAAAGTTGATAAAAAAAAGAAATAAAAACTTGATAATGCAGAATATTGATGCTTAAACAGCAATGGACACAGCACTACAGAATCTTTCTTTAAGGTCTGGTGCAGTGGAGCTTATAGATGGGAAAGAATTTATCTTTCTTTCCTTATTTTCTACATTTGATTTCAAGTACACTGAGGTCTTGTTTTATGCGATGGATGCGTTCCAAAAAATATCGCATAAATTTAATTCGCATAAAACAATACTCTAGCTTCATATAAAAATTAATGATTCGTTCCAAAATCCTGAAAAACCTCATGAATTCAAATTTTAATTGAAAAATCAAAGAAAAATCGCATAAAAAAATCAACAAGTATATATTTGCTTAAACAATAAAAACAAAAACTTCTAAAAAAATAAACAAAAATAAAATATTAATTCATTATTTACAGAGAAAAAACAAAATGATCCAAAAAATAATAAATAAATAATAAACTGAAGTCTATAATTATGAATATACGATCAATCATTTTGCAACGTTTTAGAATTGGTTCGACGTCACTTTTATCATTACATACCTATCGGGTAGTGCATACATATGTATGTAGGGGACTAGATTTTTAGAAATTTTAATTGTTTCTTTTATTGCAGGATATGTAGTCAGTTATTAAACTTTGTGACTTTGAGTTTTTAAGTTGCCTATGTAACTCAAGATATCCGGATAACAGATCAGTCAATCCGCGTTGAATCTTCAGTGCTCTTTGGGTCCATACCAAGAATAACATTTTGTAAATCATTAAATTTGTTGATGATATCACCAATTTGTTTTGAATTGAATTTTATAACGCTTTCTTCGGAATCACTCTCTTCACTATCCACGTTTATCTCATGGTCGGTGACTAAACTATTAACGTCGATATAGGCTAATGGTTCGTCAGCTAGCCGTTCTTCTATATCATCCTGCTTCAGGGAGTCAAATCCATCTTCTCCAATTTGATGAGCTAAATCAATTATTTCACTGGTCAGTACTTCTAGCATCACAATCTGGCCATATAGATTTCCGGCATTCATTTAATGTTTGCGGTCGTAGTTTAGAGATTGCTGATGCTGCCAGAATAATACAATCCAAAATTATAAATATTTCCAAACTTCATGTAATGTAAGCGATTCAACTTCCAGTTTGTTGAAAATGGATTGATAGGTACTTTTTATGTAATATTTTTTAAAAGTGGAAATTATGCCTTGATCTAATGGCTAGTTGTTTGGGTGAAAAAAATGTGACTCTTATGTTTGGATGATACAAAATGAAACACACCATAATGATTATATCCATGGTGCAAACTTGGTTTAATGCAAAAGTTTTAAAGTATCATAACATTTTAAAATCTATAAAATATTCAAAAAAAGAATTTTCATTTAAAATCGCATAAATTCGAACTCGCTTAAAAAAATCCGCATAAAACGAGACCCGAGTGTTTGTAAACTACTGCTATAGAGAGTTTATATCAAAGACTAGTCAATAAAAATCACACTTCTTAATGCAATATAATACACTGATTAAGTCCATCTAATAAGAGTTTACCTAATAATATGAGTTCTTAGTCTGTATTTTTTATTTTATATTTGTATTTATTTTGTAACGAAAGCAAATCAATAATGGGTACAATGTTAGGGCGGATCTAGGAGACTTGACACAAAAATTTCTCGCCTCTTAACAGTAACAGGAACACTTCGACTGCCACAATTTGAATGAGCTACGTAGTTCAGTTTCTGTTTGGCAGCCTCAGCTAGTGGCGTTATCTGAGATAATTATAATGGATTTCTTGTACTAATTAGAGAATGAATTTTAACCAAGGCTAGGCTTGATAAATACTATTGTGAAATTAAAACAATAATATTTCCTGACACTCGCGTTGGTCGCACAAGAACGGTAGTTGAAGGAATGTCTGATTACCCATGGTCATCTTGTTGGCAATTGTAATATTAGTACTGCAATCAATTGTACTCCATTTAAAGTTTGTAGGGTAAGCCTATAATAACTGTTACAAGTTTATTGCCATGACTAATATCTGTAGGTTGCTCATTGTCAACAGAAATAATTCCCCGGCCTGTTCCCTGATATAAAATTCTTTGTGAAATGCATTAATACATATATACATATGTACATAATTGGTCATTACAATCCTTCAGCCAGGATTACAACCTAGCTTCACACACCACTTATTTTGTGTGTGTTAATTTTATACATGAAAAGCAGCACCTACAGTTTAAAGTCGACTCCGAAAGACAGATTTCTAAGAAACTTTTACTCTTATTTACTCTCAGAGTTTTCTCCAAAAATCTACTGAGAGGTAGTCGCCGAAGAAATATTTTTTCATAATTCGTTTTGATGCTGACCTGGGGTTTGAACCGTGGCCTCACGTCTAATATCCAACACACAACCTGCTGGACTACGACGACGAAATGCATTAATGCCTCACTGATGGTTCATCCTCTTGAGCACAAAATCTACATGTTAAATTCGATACGATCACATTTCTGTGCAAGAGTATACTGAGTGTACAATGCTCAAATGCAGATTGTTAGCATCGCGTTATTGCTGGATAATCTGGTCCAGTTCAGACATCTCGAACAAAACGAATTGTGAAAATGTATTTCTTTGGCGACTTTCTCTCAGCAGCCTTTTGGCATTAATACTGAGAGTAAGTAAAATTGCCAATAAAAGTTTCTCAAAAATGTGTCGACTTTAAACTGTAAGTTTCGCCACTCATGGATTAAATTAATACACACTACTGGCTAGTGTGAGAAACTCGTTCATAATGCTGACTAAAGAGTGGTAATAAATAATTAAGAAAGTAAATAAGACTGATGCATGACTCAAATCTCCACTTATTGTAATTTCCCAATAAAAGTTTTGATTGACTACAACCCCACTTGGCTTGAGAAGAGTCTTTGCCTGTCTTTATCTTTAAATTGGTTTAAATTTTGAAAAATTCCTTGGGGATGGCCAAAATTTCTGGTAGAGTGAGTGCTACGTTTTTTCACAAACAAAATAATTTTCAATATGGTCGCGATTTTACGCCACTTCGTATCCTATATGTAACATAGATTCACTGCAACACAACAGACACCATACAGTCGCCAAATTATTGGATTCTTTGGGATGAATCACAATCTAACAAGCCTAAGGTAAGTTTATCGACCACTAAAGTCAAGGTAATCTTTATTTTGAAATGACTGATTAATTTGGAAAGGGTGCCTTAGTTGATTTACGATTGTTGGACAAATATGACTTACGTACCAGGACGAGGTATGTGGTGTTTTGATGGCAAAAATCCATGAATTCAACTGTGAATTGGATCCTCAATGCCTTTAACCGTAAGTTAAAATGTATTCTTTTAAAATCTGAGGAAATGGCTCGGAAGACAGCGATTTTATTGTCGCCAACAGATTTATTTCCACGGCCTTAATAAACCTTAGTTTTTGCAAGTGTCAAGGGGTTATAGAAACGTCAAAAGGCAACTGTTTTAAAAATAATAAAAATTTTAATCACAAATCCATGCTTCATTCAATAAAACCAAGATTTATTAAGTCGCCTTTATATAGATCGCAGAATTTTTTTTCGTGGTAAGGGAGAAATCAGAAACTGGGTTTATAGACAGTAGAATTCAATAAAAAAAATTTAAATGCATAAGACGACGAAAAACCAGCTACTATACGTTTGTAATGACTCATATGGTTCATAATAAGACATCAAATAATTAGACGTCAAATAATTGTCGTCAGATAATTAAAGAAAAACCTATATTCCATTGCAAGTTTATGTTTTAAGTGTTCTGTTTGCCGTTTCTTCTATAAAAAGGCAATAAAATTTGCAAAAAAATTTTTCTATTTTGGCCATAAACTGGACTTAAATTTATATGGAATGACTAGGCAATTAATTCGTATTTTTTCTTGTTTGTAATTGCACAGTAGTTAAACATTAATTTTAAAATAGATTTTTATGATGCTTTGAAAGATGGCGCCACTGTTGTTGTATGAATAATTTTGTGCATATTATATTGCTTTCATAGTTATAGAACCGCCACCGCAGCTATTGCGGGTAGAATGAACAGAAATTGTGCGTTGTATGGTGGAAAAGGGAATCTATTTTAGGCCATAGAGTTTTTTTGTTTTTTTTTCTTTTTATATGTGCCGGACAATTGATGTGTTAAATCTAAATTTATGCCACTTTTAAAAATATTCGGCTTGAATTCTTTATTATGCCGCCTGATATTCATTTAATTAAAATTTAATAATTCGAAATTTATGACGACGATATAAAAGTCAAATAGCATGCACAATGCACAATTTAAAGTATAGCCCCCAGCTGTTGGACTCCTGTTTTATTATAAACGTTATTTACTTTTGCAAATGCAAGTGCAACATAACCAAATATTTGCTTTGATTATATTGCATTTAAAGTGTGTGGCTTATTTCGAGATAGCTTCCTCAGCAGTTGCTCAAGAACATGGAAAGAAGAAGAAAAAATTACACTTTATTACTTAACAACATCTAAATAATCGAAAACGTCTATACGGCATAAGATAGCATAAGCGTTAAAGCAAGTAGGAAAAAATGTAGTTTTACTAGCTAAATTCTTGGAATTGCTATTCAAACTATGCAGTCAACACACAACTAGGCTAGTGAATCGACATAGAATGACTGACTAAAAGACTTGGTTCGTTCGTTTGGTTGAATATGAATACACTTTTGATTTCAGGTGCATTTGTGAAAAGCAAAATTAATGATCAACACCAGAGCGACCAATAAGCAAGAACAGGGCCTATTAACATGGTTGTAACAATAATAAAAATTACGCACATACTGGTAAACGCATACGCATGCTTACACTCTCACAAGATACTCTCAAAATATGTATGTATGTATGTATGTAATGAAACAATTCCTTTGACTTTAGTCAAACAAACACACGGCCAACGTACAGGATCAATGGAGGCCAATACAAAAAAAATAAAAAAAGACGAGGATAAATGAAATGAAATAAAGAAAAAGCACCTTTTTTGAGAAGAGAATTCTTGTGCTAAAGCAGCAATTTCTACTGTAAATATGGAAGGATGAAAACACCGAACGACAGACAGACAGACAGATAGCAAGCAAGTAACCAACGAACGAAAAACAGATGCATTTCTGTTTGATTTTTGTGTTTTTGTAACAAATAATAATGAGCAGCTCAAAAAAAAAAAAAAAAACAGAAAACTACAAGTATATTATGATGGCACAAATGAATACTCATTCAGCGCTCCCCTATATTTCGGTTTTATTTTCGGATATAAAACTAAACGCCTGCCTCGCCTCAGCGAAGTAAAATTTAAAAAAGGACTCAACTTGAAATATTGTTACGTTCGTAGGAAATTATTTAAAACTGCCAAAACAGAAAACAAAAAACCGTAAATGAAATGCATACAGGACAGGAACTAAATTCGGTCATAATCATCATCATTGCCCCGTCGTCAACAAATGTGTGGTTCCTGTAAAACCAAACAGAGACGTACCATATTTATGCAGAAAATGCGCTGGTATTGGTCGAGCAGATGTTTCTTGGCACACGATTTTCTGTTTTTTTTTTGTAATTTTCCTAAAGGACTCACTCACCTTTAGTTAATGATCCTGTGCACTATTTAATATTTGTCTTCTAGTCAGCTAAATAGGTGTGGTCAAGTTCTATTGTGGAGGCTTGCTGCCAATTAGAATTTTTATTTTTTTTTTCCATAAAAAACTTTTATTGCTTTTCTAAAACATAGCATTTGATAGCCGCTTTTATTAGACTTTAACGTGATGTAGTATTTTAATTTAAACAGTTTAATTGTTATAAAGAAAACAAGGTTAATAGTATTGGGTTGGTGAAGAAGTAACTTCATTTGTTGTTTCAGACCAACTGCATTTCTATCATTTCGTTAAATGGCCATTACAAGCCTTACCAATTCCTTATTTCTTTCATGATACAAAAAAATTCCGTGATCTATACGAGGCCCGGGAATGATGTATGAGTTCGTGATTAAAAAATTTGTCATTTTTAAAACAGTTCCCTTTGAGCTCTATGAACGTTTCACTAATTCTTTGCCTTTAAGGTTTATTGTGGTCATCGAAAAAAATCTTTTGGCAACAAATTAAATCTCTGTCTTGCAAGCCATTTATTTCGACTTTAAAAGAAAAAAATAGTAACTCATGGCTAAAGATGATAAGGAACCAATTCTTAGTCTAATTCATGGGTCTTTGCCATAAAAACACCGCATGTCTCGTCTTAGTATACAAGTCATATTTGTCGAAAACCAATCTTAAATTATCCTGTCATTTAGAGATCTATAAACCCATTTTTGGCTTCTTTGCTCGTGATTCTCCCCAAAGAACCCAATAGTTTGGCGGCTGTATTGTTTCTGTTGCATTGTGGTGAATCAATACGAAATAGAATAACAACTCAATCGTATTGAAAATGATTTAATTTGTTTATGAAGTTTGTAAATAAACGTGGCATTCATTCTACCTGAAATATTTCTCATGCCCAAGGAAGTTTACAAAATTTAAACCACTGCCCCATGGCTTCCACAAGATAAAAGCCAAGTCTCTGCTCAAACCAAGTGGGTTTCAGACTTTTATTGGTGAATTAAAATATGAGAGATTAGAGTCATACATCATTCAGATTTACTATCTTAATTAGTCATTAACACTCTTTGACACATGAATTGACACATTTTGCGATAAACAATCAAAATCCATCAAAACTTTTGAAAATTTTTGAACTGAAAGTTCATTTGATAAGATGACATATATAAAAAATTTTCGCAGTTCAGTTTTTACTTTCGGTGAGTGAACACTGACTTCTACTAACGTCTTGACTAGAAGTGAAGTAAAACAAAACAAACAAAAAAAATAAAAATAAAATAAATAAATTTCCATTTGCACGTGAAAAAAAAATAAAATAAATTTTTTCTTATATTAAACAAAAAAAAAAAATACAAAAGAAAAAACACAAACAGTTTACAGCTTTTATGGTTTCATTTAGTTCCCACAATGGGGGGTCTCCTCTTTGACAGGGACAAAACGGTGAAAAATCCGAATTCTACACATCCAATTTTTCTTATAATGAGCAGAGCAGGGGTCCACGCAGATAAAGGTCTCGCAGACGTTTCACCATTTCTCATACAACGTTCCATAGATGCAGTCGGAGGAAAAGTAAAATCATGTAAAAAACTGAGATCTGGACAACTACTCATACAATGTTTCAATGGGAAACAAGCAAGCAAAGTAATCCAAATGATGTCTTTATCCCTAGACATTTTTGTAAAAGTTGAAGAGCACACCTCACTAAATAAATCGAAAGGAATATTCTACTCCAATGAACTACGGTGCCTTTCTGATGACGAACTGTTAAGAGAAATTCGTGAACAAAATCCCAGTGTCATAGAAATTAAACGATTGAAAAGGAGAGATCCCGAAACAAAAACTCTTACAACCAATGACCTTGGTTTGTACATAACAACGTTCAACGTTAGTGATTTGCCAGAAAAAATATTATTGGGCTATATGTATACTATGATTAAACCATACATTCCTAATCCACTACGATGCTTTAAATGCTTCCAATTTGGACATGTTTCAGAGGGATGTTCGTCACCAGATAAAATGTGCCCACATTGTAGTAATGTCGAACATACATCAGTTGACGAAGCCGGCAAACGTGAAAGATGTGATAAACCACCAAAATGCGCTAACTGCAAACAACAACACAACAGCTTTTCAAAACAATGTGTTTCTTATATGAAAGAATATGAAATTCAAAAAATTAAAGTAACACAAAAGAAAACAATGAATGAAGCGCGAAGAGAATATGATAGACAACATACTCTACCAACAACATATGCAAATATAATAAAACCTTGCAATTGCAAATGCAAATGTCAAGAAAGTGGAGATAAAAAACCTACCACGAAATCAACAGCTGATCCAAATCCAAAAACAACAACAACCTCTCCAGTACGCAAAATAACAAAAACAGATGGAACAAAAATTGAATTATTACCAAAAAACATCTCAAAGAGAAAGAAGCGTGAATTATCAAATGCAGAGAAAAAAAAGAAAGAGAACCCAACCAACATACCTTCAGTAACAAATGACAACCCAGCAAGCACAATTGAAGATAGTTTAGACGACTCTAGTGACTTTACCTTTAATGAGTAATCAATATAAAATAATACAATGGAACTGTAACGGTTTTGCAAATCATTTTGATGAAGTTAAACTTATTACATATAAATTTAACTGCCTAGCCATTTGTATACAAGAATCTAGATTTAAAAGCAATTATCACACAAAACTAAAAAATTTTACTTGTTTCTTTAAAAATTCTTTTTCAGGCTCAATTGCTCATGGTGGAGTCTGTATTTATCTAAATAACTTATTTGATGGAGAAGAAATAACAATTTCCTCCCAATATCAAGTAGTAGCGATAAGAGTCAAATTCCCAATAAAAGTTATTATTTGCTCCATTTATCTTCCAGGATCAGAAAACATTTCCAAAAGTGATCTAACTAATTTAACATCTCAATTCAACCTTCCTTATTTGCTTTTAGGTGACTTTAACTCCCATAATACCATTTGGGGATCCAGTAGAACAGACTCAAGAGGAAATATTATTGAAGAATTTATAGATGAAAATAATCTTAATATTTTAAACAATATAAATTGTGCCACTCATTTTAGTTTTGCATACCAAACTTTTAGTAATATAGATTTAAGTCTCGTTTCTCCCAACATTCAACATTTATTTGAATGGAGTATTAATGATGACTTATATAGTAGTGATCATTATCCAATTATGATTAATATAACTGGATTCGCACCAAACTATGAACGCAGACCCTGCTGGAATATAAAACGGGCAAACTGGGAAAAATTTAATTGCAATTTTAATAAACCTTTGACCAGCTTTTACGACATCAATGAAATTGAGAACTACGTTACAGAAACTATTTTAAGTTCGGCTCACGAAGCCATTCCACTTAAGCCTACAATATGCAACAGGAAAGAAGTCCCTTGGTGGAATAATAATATAAAATTACTAATTAAGGAAAGAAGAAAACTCCTAAAGCAATTCAAAAGAAATATGAGTTCGGAAAATTTAGAAAATTTTTTAAAAGCTAAATCTGAAACTCGTAAAGCTATCAGAGAAAGTAAGAGGAAATCGTGGATAGAATTTTGTGACTCTATAAATTTAAAAACCTCCTCATCAGAGGTATATAGAAAAATCAAATCGCTTAACGGACACTCTAACTTCCACCAAATCACAGCATTAGATGACAACCAAACACTTCTGACAGATATTAAAGATATCGTTAATACTTTAGCAATTAGTTTCGCACAAAACTCGTCTTCTTCAAATTACTCAACAAAATTTATATCATATGCAATAACCACTAATTTTCCTATTGACTCATCCAACAATGATGAATCATATAACACTAAATTAACTTTAACTGAGCTAAAATCTGCGCTTAGGTCATGTCATGGTACATCACCGGGTCCAGACAATATAAGATATGAAATGTTAAAAAATTTAGACACAAATGCCACAAAATATATTTTAGACTTTTATAATACAATCTGGTTAAAACAAGTTCTCCCAAAAAATTGGAAAAATGCTATAGTCATTCCAGTCTTAAAACCGGGAAAAGATGGAACGAATAGAAATAATTACAGACCAATATCTCTTACCAACTGCACTTGTAAACTTTTGGAAAGAATGATAAATAAACGACTAGTTTATCATATAGAAAAGAATAACATATTAAATGTCAACCAATCCGGGTTTAGGAAAAATAGAGGAACAATAGACAATTTAGCAATTTTACATTCCGATATAATGGAAAGTTTTTCCTCAAGAAAAGATTTAGTAGCTGTCTTTTTTGACATACGGAAAGCTTACGATTGTGTATGGAAAAAATTAATATTCAAGAAATTAAATTTGGCTGGAATACGTGGAAACATGGCTGCCTTTATATCTAATTTTTTGCAAGAGAGAAAGTTTTGTTGCATGGTAGGAGGCACAACATCTAATTACTATGATTTAGAAAACGGGGTCCCTCAGGGATCTGTACTTAGTGTCACCCTTTTCCTCCTAGCGATTGATGATATCTTAAAAAATTGTCATAAAGATGTTAAGGCATTACTATATGCTGATGACCTTATTATATACTGCTCAGGCAAAAAAGTTTCGGCTATAGCTAATAAAATCCAAAATACAATTAAAAAACTAGAAACTTGGAATGATACTAGTGGTTTTCAATTTCATGATGAGAAAACAGTTGCCTTAAAATTTTCTAGACGAAAAACAGCTCAAGACAATCCTACAATAAAACTATATGGTAAAAATATAAAATTCGTAGAACAATACAAATTCTTAGGAATCACCTTTGACAGAAAATTAACTTTTAAAGCTCATATACATAATATAAAGGCCAAAGCCAATTCAAAGCTAAATATAATTAAAATGTTAAGATGCTCCCAATTTGGTTCTGACCCGCGAACCCTTCTTAAAATTTTATGTTCAATAGTACTACCAACTATAGATTATGCATCAATTATTTATTCATCTGCTAACAAAACAAATTTGAAAATTCTGGAACCTATTCTAAATACAGGAATAAGACTTTCTATTGGAGCTTTTAAAACAAGCCCAGCTATTAGCATGCAAATAATCTCCTCATGTCCTCCTCTATACCTAAGAAGATTAAAGTATCTTCTTAATTACACATTAAAAATTCTCGCATTACAAAACCATCCTTTATACGAAAAAATTACTAATAGAACAAAAATTAATCACTTTCTAGCAAAATCCGAAAAATATTATCCTTTTTATGTGAGAGCTGCCCAAGAATTTGATAAAATAACTTCAAAATATCTTTTAACTACAGATTCCATTGATAATATAATAATAGCTGATACTCCACCATGGTCCCTGTCTGATTTAAAGGTAGATTATTCCCTTGCATACTGTAACAAACGTGATATGACTCCCATAGAAGTACATCAGAAATACTTAGAATTAAGAAATACAATATATAAAAACCACCTTTGTTTATTTACCGATGGTTCTGTCATAAATGAGAAAGCTGGCTTTGCAGTTTTTGGGGAGAATTTAGTCATATCAAAAAGAATACATAATTACTCATCAATATATACAAGTGAACTACTAGCTATAAAAACTTGCATCGAAAACCTTGAAAATATTGATCAAAGAACTCTTATTATATCAGACAGTAAAAGTGCATTACAAGGATTACAAGATCCATTCAGTAGTAACACGATCATAAATCGGACAAGAGAAACTATAACTAACCTACCAAACAACGAAATATGCTTTCTGTGGATACCTAGTCACCTAAATATAAATGGAAATGAAACAGTAGACACTCTTGCTAAGAATTCCTTAAATGAAAATATTTCTACGGAATACAAATATAATTATTCAGATTACCGGCAGATCATTAGGAAATACATATTTGATCTTTGGAATGATATGTGGCAAAATAATCAAACAGCAAAGTTATACAAAATTCAGAAAAATGTTTCACACAAGTTCAATTCGTCCATCTTATCGAAACAAGATTTTATTAGACTAAATAGATTAAAAATTGGACATTGCTTATTTTCCCATAGACATATTATTGAAAAAACCCAACCTCCACTTTGTAATTGTGGTCAAACATTAGATGTTTTCCACATATTTAATGAATGCAGATTACACCATGAGAATCGCGTTAAATATAATATAAACAACATTGAAATACTTAATAATGAACATGAATTTGAAAATGTTAAAAAATTCTTAACTGAAATCAATTTGTATAATTTAATTTAGATTTTACTTATTAATAGCAAAGATTAAGATTAGCATTAAGTTATATTAAACAATGAATTGTAAAAAGGCCTATATAACCTTAAAGTGTTGGGGCCTTCAAAATTTTAATAAATAAATAAATATAAAAAATTTCACACGACTGTTATACTATTTAAATAATAACTACGGTAATTTTTGTCTGATTTTATCAAACGAAGTGTTAAGCTCATCACAAGATAATGCACTTTCAGAATGTTATCACTTATTTTATCTTTTTTAATTAAATTTTGCCATTAAGAATAGCTAAACTTGAAAAAATGAGAAAAAAATCATATTTTCCAAGTTTAGCCGATCAAAACTCATAACATGTACGTTAGAACCATATGTTTATGTATACTATTTTAAAGGCTCATCTGTCACCTTTCCAAAAAACTTAAGCTTTTGCAAATAAGTGGAAAAATATTTGGGTAATCAATAATTTTGTGTGAAAAGATGAATAATACTGTTTTTGTCAAATAAAACAAGTTTGGAATGTTCCAGAAATATAAAAAAAATATTTTTGAGTTCTACTCAACAAAACTCACAATCTACACTACGACATTAGCTGGGTGTATTTTGACTGTGTTATTTTTAATATTATGTTGCATAAGAAATCAACTTCGGAGTTGTAGTGAATTTTACATCTCTTTTCGCTGTGCCTTTTGTTGTGCGAACATAGCAGCGAATATTACTCTAGGCATTGGAAAGAATGGACTGTATTACGTATAAAGTATTCATCACTTTGGGTAAGATATTGGAATTCTTTTGCAGTTGGCGCAGTCTAGTGTGTTGGCCTAATAGACGTGAGGCCACGATTCAAGCCCCAGGTCAGTTATCAAAACGAAATTTAAACGAAATATTTCTTTGGCGACTTTCTCCCAGCATATTTCTGGCAAAACTATGAGAGTAAATAAAATTGCCATTAAAAGTTTCTCAAAAATTTGTCGTTCGGAGTCGACTTTAATTTGCGTTATTTTTTCTACATGAGTGGCAGGACCAACAGTTTAATGTCGACTCCGAATGACAGATTTTTGAGAAACTTTTCATGGCAATTGTATTTACTCTCAGAGTTTTTGCAAGAAATTTGCTGAGAGGAAGTCGACGAAGAAATATTATTTCATATTTCGTTTAGTAGGAGATGCCTGACCTGAGGTTTGAACCGAGGCCTCATGTCTAATAAGCCAACGCACTACCTACGAGACCACGGCGACTTCCGAATTTTCTGTGCAAGCGACATAATTTATGTGTAATGCTGCTAAAAGAGTCACTAAAAGCATCAGAAGATTACGTTCTTTAACATAACATATCAACTTTTATTACTTTTTATTCAACACAATAATTTCAGCTTTCGACTGGGGATGCCTTAATAAAAATAACAAACAGGGGTTGTTTTATACGACGTTATATGGTGAGAGATGCAATACGTGCCACTCTTTACGTAAATATACATGAATTGTACAACAAAAAAATCACCTTGAGTTAAGTAACCAATAGAATTAAAGATTTTTTTCATTTCATTTTATAATCCTGGCAACATTAAACCACAAACACGTGCTTTAACTCCAGAAAAAAAAATTAAATACAAGACTTAAATGGAAATAAAACGAACTAAAGATGATTAAAAGAAAAGTGTCACTCACTCCTCTGGTTAATAAATATTTCGAATTGAATTGAAGATGATGATGATGATTTTCTTTAACAAAAGCAAAAGAACAGAGTTTAGCCTTAAGTATCCACCCACAAAACTGATAAGCGGACAGTAGCAGTGTCACTGTATCTGACCAAAAAAGAAACACTTTAAAGAGATGTTGATTATCTTAACCTGCTCTTTTGTTTTTGACTTTTTTGGTTATTGTTTAACTGTCCTGGTATTGTTTGTTTTTCAATTGTTTTTTTATACTCCTTTTTTGTCAAAAACTCCTGTTTTATAGTAGTTCTTAAAAATTTTGCGGCTTACAACTTAAGCAAATTCTTCAATTGTTTCCGTTTTTGTCATTTTTAAATACCTTTTGATATAGATTCACGCCTTTAAGCATTCTAAAAGTATCTATGAATTGTTTATTCTTTAAGGAATTTTCTTTTGTTCGATTTTAGCGCTTAAACGTATTCAATGTTGTTAGTACTCAAGAAACCACAGGAGTCTTTAAAGACTGAAAAATCATTAGAATCGTATTAGTCAAAAAGAGAAGAACAAGCAGAAATTGATTTCAGGAAACTATTAAAAATTTCAAATAATGACAGGGTGTGTCACTCTAGTAGTAGTCCAAAAAACAAAAGACTTAAGAAGCATACTTTAACCTGTACACACTTATGTATTTGACATACACGCAATGGCTTACAAGTGATTTCATGTCTTTTTTGGAAAAATAATTTAATTTCAGTTCTAAACACAAACATTTTCTATGGGAATATGAGGTAAATTTGCATGAAAGGAATAAACATCATTCGCATATTACTGAGTACCAGTTTGGGTGTCGGAAAAATCACAACAGTTTTCATCCTTGCTGCCATATTGCAAGACTGCGTTCAGAGATTCGCACATCTATTCACTCAACGTTTATTGATTTAATTTGCTAGTATCACAATTGACTGTGGCAAATACTGTAGAGGTGTAGAATGTTGCAGAAAATTTTTAATTTAATATGTTCTTACTTACATAACTAATTGAACCCATGTTGTGTGTTAATTGTATCCCTAAGTGAATTGAAATGCAGTCTAAGTTGCTTCCGAATGACAAATTTTTAGCAATTTTACTCAATCTTAGAGTTTTTTTACCAGAAGACTGCTGAGAGGAAGTCGCCGATGAAATACATAATTGATCATTACAACCCATCCGTCAGGATTACAACTTAGCTTCTCACCACATTTATGTTGTGTGTGTTAATTTAAAAATTTAAAATCGACTCCGAACGACAGATTTTTGGGAAACTTTTCATTACAATTTCATTTACTCATTCATTTAGTTTTTGCCAGAAATATGCTGAGAGGAAGTCGCTGAACAATTATTTTTTATTTTTCGTTTTAACTGAGCTGTCCGAAGTTCATCACAGCCTTGCATCTAATTAGCCAATACACTACCTCCTACACTACAGCGACTTTATACCATGTTTTCGGATATCAAATGTCTCATCCCATTTGAGTTTACAACTGATGTAAGGCAATGAATTATGTACCTTTAAGCCGGTACTTGTTATCCACGTCACCGTTTATACAATGCGCCCACTTTAACATGGTATAACTCATGCACTTGGATTATACCAACAACACAATCCTTTTAAGTCAAATTCCAAGACATCTTCAAGACGCTATTGACGTATTAGGCTTGAGTTTCATTCTGTGATTTAAGTTTTCCTGTCACTTCTCCCTCTCATAATCCATTTTTCAAGTTCTAAAGGAAGAATTTGTTGAATTTCTTTAATAGAAATTAAATTTATTAAAAAAATTAATTAATTTGGGTAATACGATCTCATAAAGAAACGAATGGATGATCTGCATTTATTTCAAAAGGCAATTACGTATTGATCAGTTAGTGTTATATAAACCTCTTGTATTCAATTCTCTCTTCTTTCGCATCGTTACAGCTTCTGTGGAAATCGTTACGGGATATTTCAAGACATGCATTTCGAGGCCTGTGTGCTGTTATAATGGCTATGAGGTTCCTAAGATGAAATCTGTTCAGGTCTAATGCAAATTTTGATCTGCATTAATCTGTATGAAATTACATCTGTCTGGTCTCTTTCCAAGTGGATTCAATATTCCATCTTTCTTCTGCATATTAGTGCAGTTTGTGTGGGACCATCTGTTTACCTCTCTGCAGAGAAGCGTCAGCCTCTCGTATAAATTTATTGGAATTTTCTATTCTTTATTTTTAATATTGCCGTAGCCACCAAACGCAATATAGGAGTAACCGTCAAATGTCTGGCTATCTCCTGCAGAGACATACGTCCTTTTTTAACAACAAATGTCATGATTATACTCTCTAGGGAATTAATGGTCACTACAGCACCAATAAATATGTACATATCACTAGTTCATATTCTGTATATGCAAAGGCGTAGTCTTTATGGCCATATTTCCATTCTGTATAGTACTACAATAATCTAAGCTTGAACTCTTCCGGAAAGATTCCAAATCCCACTTTGTAGTGTTATTCCTCAGTAAATATTTGAATGAAATTCTCTGGAATGTTTAAACCATTACCATAAGTGTAGTATTTTCGTAGTAAGACTAGGTTTGACAACGAATACAGATGTCGTGTAGTCGATAGATGTATTTATATCAGCTCTCCACAACATCTATACCTAATTGGTTTTTACAACCTCTCAGTCAGGATTTCGACCAGGATTCTCATACCACTTATGTTGTGGATGTTAATTTTATACATGACCTACAGTTTAATGAAGACCCCGAACGACTGATTCTTTAAGAAACGTTTCACGCAAATTTTTTTTCCTTTCAAAGTTTTTGCCAGAAATCTACTGAGAGGAAGTCGCCGAGGAAATATTTTTTCATATTTCAGTTTGATGGCCGAGGATTTGAATTGTGGCCTGGCGTCTAATAAGCCACAACACTACCTACTGGATTACGGCAGGTTTATATCAACTATGCTCAATATTTTTGCACGACTTTATCCTCTTGTGGCACTTAGTCTCATTACTGCGTTCGAGACTGTCTGCTTCGTCAGCATAAATACAAATGCTGCCCTAGAAGTTAATTTTAAAAGTACCTGTTATCATGGTCGCTACTATACTTTTGATATGCTCAAGTCGATTACTCCTTTTCTCTTAAGCCAACAACTAAACCACGTCCATGTAGAATAGAGTTGGTTTGATTAAAGATCCGTTCATATTTTAAGCATCTTAAGAACCACAAGAAATATTTGTTGGATAACATTTGCCACATTTAATTAATAGGAACAAGTCTATGGCGGTACATTATAATCTAAAAGTGTATCATAATTGGCTTACAAAAGGTGCTTCTGCTTAACGCCCCACAGTTATCTATAAATTTTTAGAAAATTGCTAATGAACATATATGTATGTACATTCATTAATACAATAACAAATAAAAACAAAACAAAAACACAATTATTTAAATATTTTGTAATAATTTCTGTTTAATATTCTTAATACGCGACCGCTTTTTAATTCCAGTTAACGATAATCGTAAATTATAAGCTGCCACTAACTTAAGCTATGCCAACATATGGCATAAGCATCATGCACTTGCTGCAAATGACGATCAAACAGCCACAGACAACAAAGCTGGACAACGAGTGAATATGTCAAGCCAAATATGGTATTTAAACTGAATTTAAAATTTCAAAAAACGAACACACTGGCACGTTGGCTGGTTGTAATGGTGTCATACCTTAATGTGTCGCCCGGGGTTTAAAAGCAATTCAACAAATTACTGTATGTCCACCCCACACATATATGCTGGTATGTTGGTTTGAAAGAAGATGCAACAGAAATAAAAATTTTCTTGACTTTCAAAGTCAGCGCTACATTACGAGATTAATGAGAATTTTTATGAATGAACTTCACTTCACAAATAGTATGAAAAGAGAAGATAAATTTGTTTCTTTTTTTAAAAGTTTTTCTGCCGTTTTATGCGATAAATGTTCTCGAGTCTAATTTGGCCATTTGGAGATTTGGTGCCAAATCGTATACCTAAGGTATGGTATGGCAAAAAGGCTGGGCATATTATTTAATTGTTACGTAAAAGACTTAATTGCTAAAACTAAGATGTATTTTTTAAACAGTTCGGGCCAACCCACTGTCATTCTTTTTTGCACACCGTCTTTAAACGAATGTGTGCGTGTGTCGGTTGGTCTCCTTTCAAACAGCTTAAAGCTATCTCAGCTACTTGTTTTCGACAAAAAAAAATTATTTTTAAATCCTGTGAATATTTTATTTCATAAATAACAGCCAAGAAGAAAAAACTGGAGAATAATTTTAAATGCAAAACTTTTGTGAATTGAGGTTGACGACAAGCTTTTGCCTCAACATTTATTGCAGAAGAGCTGCAGTACTTACTCTGTTAAGCCTAAGAGGCATGCATGCCCGTCCATTAATGAATTTAACAGTGGCATAAACTACTACTAACACCACTGCTACTGTTACTATTGCACTCTTTTGGTTGATTGTTGCAAATGTTTTCCGCTTAAATCCTTGAGAAATACAGAAAATATTTAATTTAATATGCTTTGAAATTTATGTTTTATTTGGCTTGAGGCCTCCACAACAAATGTTAATTATTTTATGTCATTTTGTATCATAAAATCTTATGGGAAATGCCAAAGAATTTGCCTTAAAAACAATGTAGCAGAAAAAAATGAAGTGAACTTGCAACACATCAACTCATCACTTTTCAAACAGAAGCCATGGCTGTCTGCAAAAAGGATTTCGGTTTCGACTGGCTTCAAGACAAATATTTTTCAAATTGATTATGGAAATTATTCAAACTGTCAGACACAGTTAACACTTTAACTTTAATTTAATAACAGATATTTGGGCGCTCTTTTTTTCATATTCAAGTTTACAACAACATTTACGAAAATAATTTAATTAATTTCTTTATTCCTTAAAATATTTAATAACTTAATCTTTACTTTCTGGACAACATTTCTTATATACATGTCACACCCTAAGCACAAATCGTCTAATCCGCTTAACTCAGTGTCTCTTTTGTTGCTAATCTTTTAAGATATCTTTGTTAATTAGTTTAAGTAACAAAACGCCTTTGTAAACTAACTTTTAGACTCTATTGTTTCAGTTCATTTCAAAATTTTGTAATATTTTTCCATTCATTAGTTTAAATTTTTTAACAAAAACTAGATTTTAAACACAGGATTTATACTATACGAATGGATAATGATATTAGGTTTGTTTATACCTGATCTTAAATCTTCTTCAGAACTTCTGTTTATGTCAAAGAATTGTGATGATGATCGTATGTTTTAATCCGATTCTATGTGTTTATCTTGTGCTTAAAAGTCAACTTGATTTAAGGCGGGTTCACCCACAAGTTTCTGAAACATTTTTGGTTCGCACAAAATTTTTTTTATATGGAGTTTGACGTTTCTCTCAGAGAGCGAGAGAAATTATTTTGTGCGAACAACTCTCAGTGTGAATTAAATTAATTTTAAATTTGGTCCGAACCATTTTAGAAAAAGTTGCCACACAATATGAAATTTATACAATACACAAATATTTCCAGAAGTTCATCGAAATTCCCAGGGTCCATGCGATGAAAATTTATAAATGAATCTACGCCATTTAAACGCATTTCGGGAACTAGTGAGTGAAAATACCCTTTGGCTTCTCTTTGTTTCAAAAGTGGTCTTACAGCCGTCCTCTTTTTTATCTTTGATTTTCATTTTTCATAAATATATTTTACTTTTGTCACTTCAATGGCGAACAAGAGTTGCAAATGATTTATATCCATTTTATCCATCGCAGAACAAGATGTTTTTATTCTTACCAAATAATTCACCACAAATACTGTTTATTTTTTGTTATAAATATAAATTTTTTTATTTCTTTATTTTGACACAAATATAATTAACTTTCTTAAGTTTATGCACATATGTATTTGTCATTTTCAATTAAATATGGAAGCACTGTTTTTACGAACAAAGTTTCTGAAATGGGTGAATCATGCTGCAGAAAACTCTCAGTAAACAAGAAATTGCTCCGAACCAAAAATGTTTCAGAAACTTGTGGGTGAACTCGGCCTTACACGCATTAATCAAAAGACTTAAGAAACGAACTTTTTTGTATACACCCATCCATTATCGACATCTGTTGTACAATGTAGAATTTGTATGAAGTCATGATTTTTGTAAATTGCATTGCTAGATAAGAGTACTTTTTATATATTTGAACTAAAATTCACAGCTACTGTATAATAGGCAGTAAGGCAAAAGATATAAGGAAAGTATTTAAGTAGTTGTCAAGTAATATTATTGTTTCGTTTGCAATATTGAGGTGGAAAATTTTTCTAAACCAACTAAAGATAGTGACCTACACACCAATGAAATATGAAAGGCGAAAGAGAAGTAGAAGTAGAAATTGGTTGAGGACTAAATTTGGGAAGCAGTCTTGGGATATTAGAGCTTATTGTGCTCATCATGGAGAGGAGGAATGTCTATTCTAAATAAAAACTATTTTTAAATAAAATTTCTCTCTTTGCTATACACATACATTCATACATAATTGGTTTTTACAACCCTTTAGTCAGGATTACTACCTAGTTTCTCACTTACAAACGGACGCAGATCAATAGTAAAGACTGTACTCTTGCTACTATGCCTAGAAGAAATTATTTTTCCATGACTCCACTGTATATTTGTTGTTGAAAAAGCAAATTAACTCATTCACCTCTCAGGACATGGGTTTTGTAGCCGTTTTTAAAAAGGTTTGTAATAAAGGAGGGGCATAGACGGCAAATGGAAGTCCTTGGACTGTGAATAGTCTGTTCTGCCACGCCAATATGATCTCATTTCATATAAACCAATATTTATTCGCAAATGTCCTTATCAACTTATTTGTAGATGATCCAAAAACGGCTTATAACGAGTGGAGGTGAATGCAACTACAAATTGCATACCTAGTCGTAAAAAAATTGTGCAGCTTTTATGGAAGAAAAGTGATGCTTGGATTTCTGAATTTATAAAGATTTTGCTTTCTCATATGTTCTTCACGACTTTAAACTGCAGACAGATAAGTGGTAGAGCTGATAGGCGATCTTATTATACATTCTATAAAAATTGATGTCTTTGTTGGTATTCTGTTGAGGTTATGAAGTTAGCTCCTGTAGAACTAAGCAAAAATATTTTTTAGTTAATTTGGATGCCTGGAGATTGGAGTAGTCCTGCACTGCAAATCAAGGACCTCATGAAAATGCTTTCTGTATGTAGACTGGCAATATGATTTGCTACAGTAACATATTGTTAAATTCGCGGGGGATTTCCCGATTATTATTGATTAAAAACAACAAATTTGGTCTTTAAATGTGTTTGCTGATCTATTATTCCATTGAAAAGACTGCAGTGCAAATGAAAATGCGACACAGATTACTTTATGAGGCAAACGTTGTAGTCACAGAAACTTTCAGACAATCTAGATTTCTTTCAACCTATGATCCTCACAGTATAAAAGCTAGCAGGCGAAACGACAAATATAACAAAAGGTGGGAATATCATAATACTTGTAGATAATAGAGGTACATACGTGCTCTAACATTACTCGGATCAATCTAGGAGCAAGTAACGAGGTGCAAGTAGAAATTGATTGGTTGAGAATCAGACGTCTGTAATAGTAATGAAAATGTAAAAGTCGACATACTTACTCGCAATTCAATAAGCCGGCATAAATTGCTGTATAAGGTCAATAGACGACAAACATAATGACTGGTCGTGGCTATGTGAGAACAAAAAAGGGATCTTTTCACTTTCATCTGCAAAGATGTAGCAGTTTATACTGTGCACTGTACTCTAAGTCAACACGTATATAAAAATATCATAAGTAGAGCGCTTTACTATGAGGCATAAAAGAAAGTAAACTATCGGTGAAGTAGAAGAAGAGGTGCCTGAAACGATGTGCTGAAGCAGGCAGAAATCTGATAATCGGGTTGTTAATGGCTAATTAAGTAAGTAAGTAAGAAATATAGAAGTGGTGTAAATGCCATATGATTGTCCAGCTTTGATTAAGATTGGAGTCACTATACTTTCCTACATTGAAGAGCATCGAATACATAAAACCGTAGAGAATTATTGGATTTATAAACGCATCTTCAACAACTGACATTAAGAGCTTTTGTGAAGTTCGTTGCGCCACAATGGACTGAAGTACTGACCAGAGTTCAGCAATGAGTATTCAAAAAGATGAGTAGAATCGAATCATACTCATAATTTCTGATACTTATACGGAATTCATAATTGTTTTAATATCATGGAACCTCTACTCATATTCAAAGTCTAAAGTACTCATCATATACTTAACACCACGTATGATGTTGTTGATTTCGACTCTCCATGGCTCAACATATACGAAACGTAAAATAAGTATGAATCACGTACGAATACTGAAATACTTACTAGAAGGTTGTGTGTTTGCTCTGCTTGCTGATCTGTCTTTTTTGCTTATGTGTCTTTTTCTTTTTTTTTAAACCTAGCAACTAAGACTGTTAGTTTAGATGAATAGTTCAGTTCATTTGTAAGTATTTTTCTAAAGTTATAAATCTAAATGAGTAGGCTTATGAATCAAACATATTTCGAATGGTATGAGTTTGATGTCAACATTATATGCATACTCAATGCAACCTGTACTTATAAATCAATGTTGTAGTGAGTACGAATGAATAAGAGTACATACAGTAATCGCTCGATTTACATCGCAGTTGGTTCCAAAAAAAGACGACGTAAATCGAATTTCATATTGTTCATACAACAAAGTAGTATGTTTTTTAACAAGGAACATAAAAACGTTACAGTAATCCCTCGATTTACGTTGTAGTTGGTTCCAAAAAAAGGCGATGTAAATCGAATGACGACGCAAATTGAAGTTAGAGGGAACAAAAAATTTGACGACGTAAATTGAAACAACGTTAATCGAGGCGACGTAAATCGAAGGATTACTGTAGTTAAATTTCAATATTGTAGACTCACTTATATTCAAAATTTCATGAGTGCTTATTTCATTCATTCATTTCATTGCTGATATCTGGTAATGGCTAAATGAAAAGTTTTTGTGACCTTTAAAATAAGCTTTAAATATATGTTAGATTTCTTAAGGAATGCTGACTGATGAAATAAGGAATACGTAAAATTCAAACCTTAGGATTAGGGAGCGGCGAATACCATTAATGGGTCATACTGAAGCCGTCTATAAAGGACTATCAATCATAATTTTAACAGGCCAATATTATTTTTTATCAACAAATTGTTCTCAGACTAGCCGTTTTTAGAAATTTAAGGATTGCATACCATACCATACCGCAGTATGGTATTTATAAAATGCATTCCAAAATTACCTATAAATACTTTTTCCTTTTTAAATACTTTTTTCCCATATCCATTGCTATGTTTCACAATGCCCAGCAAGATATGAAGCTACTAACAGGGGTTGACTACCAAATTAATATCGAAAAATTCAAATTCAAATATTTTTATAAAAATATTATCCTTTACTTGCTACACTAATTAAATAATAAATTATATCCAGCTATGATTTCTTTGTACGGTCTATCTAAATATCACATCAACCCAAGGGAAAGCATGTGCTTTTACTTTTACTTTCACATTGTGAAAATACCAGGCGTTTTTATTTGCCGCTAAACCTGGTAACGCCTACATTTTAAGATATTTTATTTTGATACAAATCGCTGTTTTGTCTCGGATAATATTGGAATAAAATTTATTGCTTTATCAACAACCAATAACAGTGCAGTCAAATATGAGTTTCAATGTTATCAGGCATTGTAACATTACCAAAGTGTGGTTCTGTTATTAAAAACAAATAAAAATTGTATCACATTGGAGTTATGGAGGCTGAGGCTAAGAAAGAAGAGGGAGATACAGATCTTAATGAAACCAAAAATTTATGTTCAATTTGTGGCTTAAGCGATAAGGAGAAAAATAAAATAAAATAAGTTTTAATACAAGTGACTTAAAATATAGGCACTGGTCGCTATAAAGGAAAATTTATTACTTATTTAAAGAAAATACAATAATGTTTACCACAAACAGTTAATTTTGGAGAAAAAAGAAAGTCAGCCAAAGGATTAACAGCGGGTTTCTTAAAGAAAACGAAGAGAAAAAATTATGAACAAATTTCGCGGTGTTTTCTTTTAGAGAAAGTTTGTGTCAGTAGAAAACATAAAAAAAATATTTTTAACAAGAACAAGAACCAGAACATGACAACATTTATTGTAACGCCTGTTTTTATGTTTGTTTAACTATTGATATGTTTTTTCTTTAGTTAGGTATCAGCGGTAGATTGAAATCATTTCAAAAGGATTAAATGCCAACAAAAACTATGACGTTTCATTCTAAGAATTCCGTCATCCAAATAAATCCCTAATCATAAAATATATGATGCTCTGAACGTTAAAATTGTTTAAATTTTTTCTCCTTTTTGGCATTTATTAAGCGATAATCACGCGATTATTTTGTATTTATGAATTCCTGAAATTCATACCCTTTCCTTCTTTATATCGGCATGCCTAATGCACTTGTTAACTCCTTTTTATTTTTGTTTTGTAGGAATTTTTTTCACTTTTTGACTCGCACCTACACATTAGAAAAACAAAATTCTTTGTTCCAAGCCGCTTGAAACGTTTTTTTCTTGTCTTGTTTTTATATTAAGTAACGCTATTGAGGCTTGTTAACATTCTGTTTGTTTTGAAGTCTAGTTGAGTTTAAACCGCAAACAGCATCAAACAAGTGTTATGATGCTTCTGATGTTTTTTTTTCTCTTGAGTAACAATTTATTGATGATTTCTTATTCAGCCGAAAAGCATGAAATGTTTAAAACATTTTCGCACCTTATTAGGTTGCTAACTCATGCTATTTTGTTGGCTTATATTTATGCTTCTGTACCATCCTTAATAAAATCCTTAATATGAAGGTGGTTTGTATCAAAACATGATTCAACAAATTGACATTCTAATTTAAGCGCCACAGGTTTTGTAACCTTTTTTTTAAAGTTCAAGACTATTGAAGGCGTTTTCTGTACATTACTAATCTAGAATTACATTCCAATGCAAAATTTGTAATTTTCTAATTAAATGGTATTATGTGGCATAAATTTGAAAATGAAACAAAATCTTAATCTTAAAATAAAAGAGATTAGATTTGTATGAGTATGTATTTCATTGCAAAAAAAAAAAATTGTTAAGAAAAATGGGAGGGTTTTCATAAATAGAAATGCTTCCCAAGTTTTGCAGCAAAGCTACAGTATAACGCTGTTTAGAAGCTTTAGCTTATTGTTGGTTTTATTTGTAAAAGTACGTTTTAATACCACAGTTCAAGTAGCGCCTTCAATAACTTAACGAAGTTATGCTTGAAAATCAGGAACCCAAGTAGGATTATGTACAAGAGTCGGATTATCAATTAATTGAGTCTCTCTGTATATATTTGAAGTCGCCGTAGTCTAGTTCGCTTATTAGATATGATATGGGGGGATATGGGTTCAAACCCCAGGTCACACATCTACAACAAAATGAAATTTGAGAAATATTTCATCCCACGAGATTTCTTGCAAAAACTCTGAGGATATATAAAATTGCCATGAAAACGTTCTCAAAAAACTGTAGGTCACGCCACTCATGTATAAAATTAACATACACAACATAAGTGAATCGTAATCTTGACTCAAGAGTGTAATGTCCAATTACGTATGTACATATTCATACCAGAGTAAATACCAACTCTTTTTAAATTATAAAGATTGTTGATGTTGCAATATCTTTCTGAAATCTGTGCGTAATCACAGAAATATGGTTATCTGAGAGTAAGCTCTCATTATGATGTCCTGAGATCCATAAAAGTACAGCAATGGCTTTTAACATAAACTATTATTAAGAGTGATATTCACAGACGCATTATTGGATTTGGTTTTCTTAAATGTCACAAATAATAATAAAGCCCTAGTACATTAGGGTTGCCATCTGTCGTTGCTTAGAAAAATTCCATCTTTATTTATTAAGTCCTACGTCGACTAAGGTATGGTGTTGTCTGACCTTTCTATGATATTAGTTGTTGTTGTTCTGACCTTATGGCAAGAACTAGAGGAACTCCACGAAAATTAAAAAAAATGAAATCTTACGATAAATATTTTCTGTTTGTTACAAATCTCTTCTGAATAATTGAGATTGAAATGATTGAGCTTTGATTTCAGAGATATTCGCCTATTATTTTTCATGTAATAAAACCTTTTCCGAATTGAAGATCTTACTCGACTTCCTTCAACAGCTCCTGAGTTATTTATTTATTTGTTTGCTGTTCTATACAACAAGACTTATGATCTTATATGTGTAGTATAGAACTATTATTGCGTAAACAATCTATAAGGAAAAGTTAGTGATAACTCTCATTACTTACTCATGGCATACGTAGCAGGTACGATGCTGGCTTGGTAGATGAGAGCTCTTAGTTCAAACCTGATATCTGAAGAGTTATTGGGGAAAATATATTTTTTTTACGACCACTCTCTGAGTAGTTTTTTGAAAAAGTCATGAAAAATTGTCCTAAAGTTTGTAGTTCAATTTCGAAGTTAAAACGATAGTTTGCGGCACACATGGATACAATGAAAACAAAACATATGTGCTATTAGAAGCTTGGCCATATTCTGGACCAAATAGACTATCAAATTAGAAGCAATAATTACTCATTCGATGGTTCTTTAATTGAAAATTAAGTAGTTTAGGAACAAATTGCACTGTCAAACTTCTGATGCCTAAATAGCACTGAAGAAATTTAACCAACATTTTTTAACCTTCTTGAAAGAGTTCATATAATAAATACTTAACAATATAGTGCCTTGTTTTTAGTCCCGAGATTACAAGCTGCCACTATGGTATACTAGGCAAAGATTGTCTATAAGATTTCACCATCTTTTTCATACACATCATTATGGACTAAATTAGTATTGAAAAGTGAAATTGTCGTTTCAAAATGTGTAAATTACAACAAACAACTCTATACAATGAATACAAGTTTCGATGTGCTTTATTACCGAATATGTCTCCAATTCCCTCATTTCTTGAGATAGGTTAGATAAGATTGATTCTTCTTGAGAAAATTTCTGTTGTATCGTAGATATCTGCTCAAGTTAAAAATTTCTCTTTACTAAACGAATTGGAGGCAATTGTTTAATTCACTGTCACGTTATTCACATTTCGATAGTCACAGCTTACTTCTTAGGAGACAACGCCTTTTAAAAATGTAGCCGAAAAATACATACATACATACAGCAGTTTTACAAAAAACACAAGAAAAATATCATCTTTATTTTTATCGGATCGTTTACTAAACATTAATTATTTTTAAATTTTCGTAAAATTATTACAACAATATGTCATTCATAATCAATTTCAATCAGAGATTTATTCCATTGAAACGGCGGAAAAAAGACCATCCCAATTCATATAATTCCCCTGATTATATTTATTTTTCGTTTTTAAATAAATGCAGGCAATAACGTGAAGTACTCGTTCATTTATTCACATCGTAATGTAGAGGAATTTAATTTCTCAGACGACGAAAACAAGTGTACAACAACTTAATTTTGGTATCATTTGCAAAAATTTTGATTGTCTGCGTATTTTAAAGATGCTGCAAAAACAATTGGAGGGAAAAATTACAATTTCGTACATCATTATTTAGTTGTGGATCTTTTTGCTTTGATTGCTGCTGATGTATTTTTGGTTGAATATATACAAGTATGTTGTACGGGAGGGGGGGTATATAAACTGAAAATTGTGATTTAAATTGACAACAAAATGTTAACAAAAAAGCTATAAAGACACTAGGGCTACTGGTTTTAGTTAATAATGCCACAAGATGTAAAATGCACTGGAAGAAAAGTTTTCCTACTTAGTAGAAAACTTCCAAGCGATTGACTGAAAATTGCTTAAGATTTAAGGAGACTTGTATTGTTGTTAGGGGGCATTATTTACCCTGAATATCTCCTTATTTACACGGACAACCAGACTGTGATTATGTTCTTAATAAAAGTCTTGACATACGCCCTCATCCATGAATGCCGAAGATTATTCAGGAAAATTTCGAATCATTCAAAGGTAGCTTTCGAATGGCTTCTAGCATTTAGGGATTTTGTAGATGACTAAGCAAGGGCCGGTTTGGAGCCCACAACCTACATACATACGTAATTGATCATTACAATGATTCAGCCAGGGTTGCAACCTAGCTTCTCAAACCATTTCTTTTGTGTCTTTTAATTTTAACTTTTTAATGGAAATTTTCATACACTTTTAGAGCTTTTGCCAGAAGTCTTCATATTTCGTTTTGCTGGAGCCTACAATCTCCAACATTTGTTATGAGATTACGCCTGACTTGTCTGGACACACAGAGGGTTTATTCACATATATATTTTAATCACATGGCCAGCTATCTCTCAATTATGATTCTCATTAACTTCTGAATTATTGGGCGACATGCCGATAGACTTGGCATTCCATTAAATGGCTTCTGAAAGAGCTTTAAAAGTAAGGAGGTGAAGATAATGTCCTTCATCTTTTGCATCAGTCTCGTACTCTTGCATTTAAGAAGTGGAGATTCTTAACCTCTCATTTTCCATTCCATACTTCGTAATTTTGTGAACACATGTGATACCTTTACCAGGCTATGACTGACCTACTTGGTTTAGTCATTCGAATATCATTTATCTGTCTTTCATTATTTAGAAGAGAATCTTCTCTTTCTTTATGTGTATTTAGATAAGTTAAAATGGTATTGAAGTCACCATATTCTAGTAGGTCGTGTGATGTGAGGCCACGGTTCAAACCTCAGGTCAGACATCTCCAATGAAACGAAATTTAAAAATATATTTTTTCGGCGACTGCCTCTCAGTAGATTTCTGGCAAGAACTCTGAAAGTAAATAAAATTGCCATGAAGAGTTTCTCAAAAAAAAATTTGTCGTTCGGAGTCGACTTAAAGCTGTATATCCCGCCACTCATGTATAAAATTAACACACATGGTATGGTATGTAAAGCTAGGACGTAATCCTGACGGCAAGGTTCTAATAACCAATTATGTATGTGTGTGTGTGGCCTTTAACCTTTCATTTTAAATTCCGTTCGTGATCCTGATCATGTGGTTATTTGTGAACCCTTATGACAGCCTTATAACTGATCTAATCGGTTTAGTTATTCGAAGATCGTTGATAACTCCATATCTGCCTTTTATTATTTAGAAGAGAGGGTGCTCTGGTAGTCTAGTGGGTGTTTTAGACTATTAGCGTGAGGGTCGTGGGTTCGATTCTCACCAGAGACACTATTCTGGTCTGTGACACCGAGCATATGGTCAATGTTACTCAGCTAGTATATAATTAGAATATAATTTGTAATTGTATTTTAATTAATAAATAAATATTTAGAAGAGAAGATAGGAAGAGAATCTTTTTTTCTATGCCATTAGATCCATGAAAGTTCTACAAACGTCACATTGGAAACCATTGCTTGAAAATGTATTCTAAGACAGAATTATGCAGAGATCGCCTATCAACTTCTGTAGCAAATCGTATTGAGTGGTAAACAATATCTATTTTTGCTCAACTTATTTAAATTTTAAATATGCTTGTTGTACTGAAGTTAATCAATAAATAAGTTATTAAAAAAGCCCAGTGCTTGAAGTCGATATCAAAAAAAAACAATTGTTTTTGAATACTTTTTTCCTCTCAGTGTAATATTTCCATTGGGCCAATCATAATAAGAAAAATCGATATTCACATCAATAAGAAATATTAAAAAAAAGAACAAAAATACTAACGCGGATGCATAAATTGAATCATAAACAGTAACAACTCCAAAAACAACAACAACATAACGTAACTCCCCAGAAAATATAAGCCAATTATCCTAAAAGCTACAACAACCAAATCAAAGTCAAAGAGAAGAAAGAAAGGAAAAAAACTGAAAATTATGCTTATGGAAGCCCATAAACGTTTTGTCAAAGCAAAACAGAAAGCAAAAAATAATTGATACGGGACACGTTACTTCCTACCCACAGCCAGCCAAAGTAGAAACAACATTTCAAGGAGTATTAACGTTTAAGCTCCCCATCAACATCATTGCCAACAATTTGGTTTAACTTGTGCTGCGTAGGCTAAGAAAGAAAACTTACTTGTTTGAGGAGTCCCATAGACCACTAGTACTTGTGAAAATATCCCCGATAATATTTAAAAATCTCAAATCATATACAACATCAAACTGTCCCCATACAATGCAAATTGTGGTATGGTATGATACGATGATGCCGATGATGATGAGTGAACCAAACAAGATGAGAAGAATTGTCTTGTGTGGGGATGTCTAAACCAGATCATCATTTCCCCCTTAAATGTTTGTTTAAGCATATGAAGGAACAAACAAACAAACATGCCTGCGACAAAATGACAAAAACATCTCAAACAGTGGAAAATAAATATGAGTTTTAGTATGAAAGAAAAAGAGGAGGAATTAAATGAAGGAACGAACACAAATAGCAGAACGGACGAAGGAATACAAATGAAATGAAAGCAAACAAACACGAGAATCATAATAAATTGAATGACATTCATAAATAAACAATATGCAGACAAAATAAGTGAATGTGGATGGATATATGTATGTATGTATGAGCCGAAAGGGATCTACATGCATATAAAGCTAAATCACGGTCAAGATTCTATTTAGCCAGAAATGTAAAGGAATGATTTCTAGAAATACTCATAGGATTTTGTAGTCCGTAGTTTGCATTGGTATGGTCGTTGTGTAGAGATGATGTAGTACTACGACTGTATAATAGATTGTATTATTGTCAATCTAAATAAAGTATCCCAACGATTTCTCCTTCAAGCCTATTGCTCTGACAAATTTCAGGAAAGTGTTTTAGGTGTAATAAGGTAATTTTTTTGCCCAGCACTTAATTGGAAGCACTTGGGGTATTTCTGGAATGCAATAAGCAGAATTTGTGTTCTGATAATTTAATCTCATTATCATAAAATCTTGGGAGTTAGATAAAGGTTTATATTGCCTTAAACCAATTTCTCTGTCTTCCCTTTCACTGTGTATATCCTCTACGGACATACCTTTTCACTCCGCAGAAAGCCACTGGAGCCATCAGGGGTGTAGAAGCTCTCCTCTTTGCATGATTATTCCCACATGACTCATAGGCATAGGGTTACCTTATATCCCTGTCTAGGTTAGGTCAGGTTAGTGTGGTAGCTTTCATACCAAAAGCTGACTTGAGCCCACATAGCGGCCCGTTGTGACGCCGCAGATGAATGCAGTCCCTGTACTGACCAAGTTCCTCCGAACCAAGGAGGGAGAGGCTGGTCAACGCAAAGGCTGCACATTTTAAAGCACGACTATCCCACACTGGAAAACCAACCAGAAAGCTTCATAAACAAAGCTATATCCTTGACATTAATGGACGATAGCTCCATCAAGCTGACAAAGGCTGGAGAGCCAAATAACCTATATCTGCACCTCGCAAGAGATGGGCACTGACAAAGAAAGTGGATAACAGTCTCCTCTTCCTTAGCGGATCTGCATCCACGGCAGAAGTCGTTAAATGGGAGGTGCATCCTTTCCGGGTGTCTACCCATAACACAATGACCCGTAAGCATGGCTACTATTATTGAGATGATGGCACGACCAAGTCCAAGTAAGTGGTTGGTATGCCTTCTATCAATCAGGGACCAGGTGAGTCTAGTGGTGGAGCAGGACTCCTCATTCACCCAGGATAGGTTGGCGTCTGGAAAGAATTTTCACGCAATGCCCAGCTTGACCGAGGCGAGTGGCATACCCAAGTCTACTGAAGAAGATTCCGGAAAGAATGCACCAGCCCTGGCGAGCTCATCGGCCCTGCAGTTCCCCGGACTGTTACTGTGCCCGGGTACCCAGACCAGTGAGACACTAAAGCGCCCAGAAAAAAGGCCGAGACAACGACGACATTCCCCAACGATCGTGGAGTTATTCACAAAACCCGACAAAGATCTTATGGCGGCCTGACTGTCAGAGACGAGCGAAACGCGGGTAAAAGGAACACCGTGACGAGGAAGGAATGGCGACCTGACTGTTAGATTCTGATCAATCAGATCCGCTTTTGTAGTTGATGCTCCAATTGTCATCACTTTTGCTTCTATAACTGAGTCTTGGACTTTCGCTACAGAATTCATGCTCGAATCGATTGGCAAGTCCGGTTGCGGTCTGTGTCCGGGTATTTAATTTATTTGTGTTGTTTTTAACTGTATTTGTCTACGATTTCTTTATATAAGGGATTGGGTAGTCCACCACGGAAGACCCCATATAATCTATCAAGGCCTGTCTGTCAGAATTGCCAGTTGAAACCTTGCAATATAAGTCTTCACAACGTGACAAAAAGATTATCCCTTCGTGATGTTGTAAGACGAAAGTCTGTTTCTGTAGTTGCCCTGGTCTAGTAGGCAGTGTGTTGGCTTATCAGACGTAAGGTCCTTTTTCAAACGGCAGGTCAGACATCTGAAACAAAACGAAGTATCAAAAAAAAAATATTTCTTCAGCGACTTCAGCTCAGCAGATTTCTGGCAAAAACCCTGAGAGTAAATAAAATTGCCATGAAAAAGTTTCTCAAAAACTTGTCGTTCGGAGTCGACTTTAAACTGTAGGTCCCTCCACTCATATATAAAAATTAACACACACAATATAAGTGGTGTGAGAAACAAGATCGTAATTCTGACTAAAAGGGTTGTAATGACCAATGAATGTATGTATGTCTGTTTGTGGGGAATGCGTATTGTTTTTGTAATATTTGACTGCAAATAATCAATTTGTGAAATAATGATGAAAAATGCTGTGAAAGATGTGTTTTTAATCAATGTATTCTTTTAGATATCTGCACATGCAACCAAACTAACTACATGTACTCGCAGTATCATTTATTAAGACGGAACAAAAATTTTAGTTGATTAAGACATTATTTTTTATATTTTTTCTTATGAGTACTCGAGATCATTTATTTTAATATTCGTTTCATTTTTTATTTTTCCTTTAACCGCACAATTTTTGTTTATAATCCAGAAATAAAATACAATAAGAAATATTGTGTGAGAAATTTTCATCATTGTTTTGCAGGGTAAAGCTCTTCGTCTCTTAGGTTTTTAGCCAATTTATGATGATTAAATAATGATTTCTGGTATTTAGTTAATCATTCTGCCATCATTCTGATCATCCTCAACCAACATAATTAACATAATTTTACATTAAAAAAGGAAAAACTCAGACCACACGAGCCTCTATAATCTTAAAAAATGTTTACCATTCATTCCATCGATTTTGAGATGTAACGTGTGTGGGTTAAATTTTTTATTCATTCTTGAACAGGCCAGCCAGCCAGCCAGTCAATCATTTCGTTTATTTTCTTAATTGGACTCTTTTAGACAATTTTGTTGGTTGGTTATGCTAATAAACTGCAGTCATAATGCAAAAATTTTGATAGTCTCTGCATAGAATTTAAAATATAAAATATGAGAGAGAGAGGGAGAAAAAAAGTAGCATTTTGAAGATGGGATATAGTTTCGTAATGAATGAAAGAAACTATAACGCCAATTGATGATGATTTTTGAATGTAAATTTTATGCACAATATATGTAAAATTTTAAAATATTTTTCTAATCAACATCGTTATACGAATTTACAATAGCAGGTAAAAGAATTTGATTTAATATTTTTGATATTTTATCACCATCAAATTGTTGAGTTTTGATATGATAATTCATATTTGCATGGGAATTGTTGTTTTCATGGGTGGTCTTGTGGCTTCAGTACGTAGAATATAGTATTAGTCTGCCAGAGACACTGAGTTGTAGTCAGACCATCAAAATTCAAATTCGATTGTATTCTATTTCAAAAAAAATTCTTTCAATATTGTTGTATTTAGTTCCTTAAAGTCTTCGATAATGATTAGAAGCGTAATCGTAGAAAGGAGCTAACAATGCCCAAATATAAAACCAGATTTCTGCGTATGAACGAAGTATACTGATCTCACTTTACGGCGAAAATTACAAAAATTTCAGAATTGTACGACCTTTCCTTTATGACAAGGCATGCTATCACTCCGGCTTCCTGGTGATTAATTGTTGGATGAAAGTTTTATCACAATTATACCTTATCCGATACAAGATAAGAAAGATTTTCAGGGCATTCCAATCAGGTATTGACAGCAGTACAGACGTTCCGCAGTAGTTTCATAATAAAGTACAATATTTTCTTAATACAACAATTATGAGCTTCTAAAGGATGTCTCAGTAAGAATTCACTTTCAAATTTAGTGAAGTATTTTATGAAAAACAATGCCTTATAATGCCTTGAAAAGTAGGTTGCGCTGGTAGTCTAGTGGATAGTGTGCTAGACTATTAGCGTGAGGGTCGTGGGTTCGATTCCCACCAGAGACTCTTGTCTGTGACACTACACCGAGCATATGGTCAAAGTTACTCAGCTCGTATATAATTAGAATATAATTTGTATTTGTATTGTAATTAATAAATAAAATAAATAAATAAATATTTGGAAAGTAATACAGAGACCGTTCGCAAACTTCGCTGAATTATTAGTCGAGAAAGTGCACTCTATGTGACTACTTTACGAGGAGGGGGAAAAAAATTTGAAGAGGCGGTTATGGAAGTCAGAAGTCCAGTAGGTACTGTGTTGGTTTTTTCTCAAAAATCTGTCTTTAGGTATCGACTTTAAACTGTAGGTCCCGCCACTCCTGAATAAATATTTATAATGACCAATTATGTTATGTATGGTTATGGACACTAAGACTCTTGTACTTCAACGTACTGGTCTGTCCCTTGAAAACATTGATGCTGTAAATGAGAGCAGCAGTTCGGCATCGCCATTAACAGATTGAACGAAGCAATACGCAGAGAATGCTGGCAAAAGATATTCACCCTCATGCGTACAAAATTCGACTTATTCACGATCTCAAATCAGCAGAACCATGGAACCATGGAAAGCGCTGCCATTGCGTTCAATTGGTAATTCAATTGGTGGAGGCAAAGTGAAATCAAAGCCAATTTTTCTAATGAATCATATTTCCATCTAAATGATGCGGCGAATACATAGAATTTGTAAAATTATTAGGCTTTACTTTTTTTTTGTTTTCTTTTTTGAAGAGTGACTATGGACGACATCCTTTACATTAACATGATAACGGAGTTTTGTGTGCTCAAATAGACGACATGTATCGGGAAGTCAGGTGGTTTCAGCACGACTATATAGTAAGCGCTACAAACAATTTATTGCAGCACTGATTTTTAGTCAACGTAGTTTAGTAGGTAATGTGGTGGCTGTGGTGGCGAGGCCATGGTTCAAACTCCAGGTCAGTCATCTCCAAAGGAAGGAAATAGGAAAAAATATTTCTTCGACGTCTTTCTTCCAGCAGATTTCTGACAAAAACTCTGAGTGTAAATGAAATTGACATGAAAAAGTTTCTCAAATAAAAAATAAAAAAAAAATCATGCGCCACTCATGAATGAAAAACTAACAAACACAACATCAGTTGTGTGGGAAGCTAGATCGTAATCATGACTGAAGGGTATTTAAGCATATATGTATGTATCTCAAGGCTTCCAGAACAAATTATCTCCAGAAAATGTGTAACTTACACTGTGTGCATTTTTTTCTTTGGAGTTGTCGATTAGATGAAGACATTTTTTGTGAAACACTCATGAACAAATTTTATCCCTTACTTCATAGAAACATGCCCCCTCTACAATCCAAAGAAAATCGCAGCTATGCTCAAAAATACATGTTTATTTTTAAAATTAAAAATAGCATTCTTACTCAGACATCCTTCATTTGAAACTTAACATACGAGGTACTTTAATAGCTACAAACACTTTCAATTCTCAGGTCAATATGCGAAAACAGAAGATCAGTTTAACTTACTGCTACTGATGTTTAAAATGGACATCAAGTTGATATGATTTCTATGCATTTTCTAAAAACAAAAATTTGTAATCGATATTGAAAAATATTGTTTATTATTTTGGCTGGCTGTTGTAATTGAATATGATTCAATTTCCTATTGTAGATGATAAAGATTACATTTTATTTCCTGGAAATTTTTCGGCAAAACATAAACCGCACCCAGCCCAGCATTAGAAAGCCGGGTTTCCTCATTAAAATTAGCCATTGTTTGAGGAGACTTCTGTTTTTTTTTTTGGCCTGCATTGAATGAGCCGCTGCCACCAATTGATGTAATGCCAACCACAGATTTTTCCATCTAAAACTGGCCTTAAAACTGAGTCAACTAACGAGTCAAAGGCTACCGAACCTTTAACAAGAGTCTTTAGCAATTATTATTTAACAGATGTTTTTCATCTTCGATTTTCTTTTATTTTCTGCAAATATGATCCTGTTATTGTCCAGTCCAACCAACTGGTCACATTAAATAGAAAAGAATTGCTTAGAGTTGGAAAGAAAATAGGATTTGTTAACATTACAACACCCAGCATGCGCCATGCAAAACAATGCAAATATTGTCCATGTATTCAAAAGAGAAAAACTTAAGGATATGCCTGGTTTTATGCTGCCTTAAAATATGGCCAAACAATTTCAAATTCCTTCTGTGAGTTTAGGTAAAAAAAAAAATGTTGAAAATTTGTTAAGGCGTGAATTGTTATGAAATTACAATTGTTCGGAGCCCATTTAAAACAATAGAGGAACTCATTACAATAGGAATTGGTAGCCATTGGATTGTATTTTCATTATTAGTTTTTGCATAAAAGGAAAGTGTGTCATATGTATCCTTTCTTCCATTCTTTCATTCTTTCTTTCTTTTCTTATACTTTTTAGACATTTTTGTCTATTTTTGTTGTTCAGTGTTGTTTGGCTACATGAATTTTTTATGGTGGCTTGTTACGAGGATATTAAATTCTTGTTAAATTCGTATCTATTTTTGTATTGTTTTGTGTTTGGCATGCGTAAGGTGTCATGTTGTCATTTATGTCATGTGACATTAAAGCGCGAAAGATGAAAGATAAACACTTTCTGAAGGATTTTTTCTTTTTTGTTCTATTTTAAGTAGTTTACTTAACAAGATTTCTATTCTAAAGGAATATTCTATTCGGATAAAAATAGTGTTTAAAGCTAGAATCTGTGCAAAGAGTTTGATAAACGATTAATAGCATGTCTGATTTAATGAAACCCTATCTATCTTATGTATGTACATAAATAAGATCTACTATGTGGCAGTTACTCTCAGCAGATTTCTGCCAAAAACTGTGAGAGTAATTAAAACTGCCATGAAAAAGAACGTTGCGACTTTAAACTGTAGGTCACGCCATTCATATATATACTGAACACACACAACATAAGTGCTTTGAGAAACTAGACCGTAATCCTGACTGAAGGATTGTAATGACCAAATGTTATACATGTACATATGTATGTATGTGAAAGCTAATATAATCCTGTAAGAGACGTGTTTTCTAGTTTTCATTGGATAATGTTTTTACGCGGTGGGTTTCAAGTTCTACGTACAACAAAAATTTAAAGTCAACCTACGCAATAGTTAACATCTAGCGAGAGCTAATATGCCAAGAGACGCCACGTGGAGGCCGCATGTCAACTTGAAGTGGAGGTCGTCATGTTAATCACAATCAGAAACTTTACCTTTACCATTCCAAGCGCAGGATTACTCTTGCCAACAGGTGCTATTATGATCACAATAGGTAATTGTGTAGCTAAGACCTCTCTCGTACAACAAGACTAATAATCTACACGATGGACACTATTAAGCATTGATGCAGCAGACTTGGGTCTTCGGACTTGGTCCAGTACGAATTGGCTATGATTTCCGCATTTGGTACAATACTGAGCTGCATTAGCTCCTTAACGGCATGGGCGGCTGCCACTGGCTGGACCATGTTGTTCGAGTGGAAAAGAATGCTCCAACGAGACGGGTTTTTTTGCGGGGATAAGCGGAAATCGGCGCAAAGAATTAAATTATCCACGTTGGAAGGGCCAAATTGATAGGTTGACTGTCATCGATTGGTGTGACCAACTGAAGAAGCAGAGTAGTCTGAAACGATGTGTTAAAGTAGGCTTGAATCCGATAAACGGGGCTTTAGTGGTCAATTACCTAAGTAATGGCTCATTGAAGCATCACATCAGTTCAAAAATATATAGATATTCCAATGCGTTCCTTTACACATTTTCTATTCCATGAATTTCAGTTTGAAATCAGCCAGTTTGATAGACAACCGTTCAGTTAGGACTACAACCTAATTTCTCACACCACTCATGGTGTGTGTGTTAATTTTATTCATAAGTGGCGAGACCTACAGCCTAAAGTCGACTCCGAACGCCAGATTTTTGCAATTTTTTTTTTGTTCAAAGCGGCTTTAACTGAAAAGAATTCAAAAATGTTACAACCAACACCCCACTGGGACCACATGTTGCTTTTAGGAACCACGTGCCGATTAATCGCTAGTTTGAAGTATTCTATTGATCGAATAAAAGTGTAATTATATAAGACACGAATTTGATTCTTTGTTGCTTGATCTTCTGGAACTATCCTGCAAAAGTATATTCTGTCGACATTAGCCACAAATACCAGATACTCCTCCTTTCATTCTACAAACTGAGCGGTAATTTTATTTGAAAAAATTGCTTGTTATTGATGCGGCCTATGCCTGATGATGAGGTGATTCCTGGTCACTGCCTCATAGGAGCTGATTAGAGAAGACTAGGTTTCCCACATCAGGAGGAGGATGAGCCATCAACCTGCTTTATGTTAAAAACGTTGTTTAGTATAGCAAGTGTTTGTGCAGTAAAACATTTTTATAACTAAACGTAGACACTAATTACCTGTTACCATAACTAATATTTTGAATTTAAAATTTAAAATTCTTAAAAATTGTTTTATTTTTCAATTTTTCACACCAACCTATCAAAAATTGTGTTTATTTTCTTTGATTTCTATTATTTTTATTTCCGGTCTACATATGTACATATATCGACACCTTTAAAGGGCACTTCAATATAAAACAGGTACCAAAATCTCTAAAGGTCCTTTAAGTATGTACCTTCTAAAAATTGATTTATTTTTGTTGTTTTATAAATCTTTAATATTAAAAATTTAGCATATCCACCCTTGCCATTAGGAACCAATAGATTTTGTTGTTAAATTCCTTCACCGTTTTTCATATTCAAAATAAATAAATCTCTTAAGTGATAATAGAGCAGCTGTAAACGATTTTAGATTTCAGAGGGCATAACATATTTTGGATTTTGAAATCCTATTGATTTTCTTCGATATGAAGGGTTGCTCTTGTAGCGTATAAATACCGTTTTGTTTGTAGGAGTTCCGTTTTACTTTCCAATCAATTTAAATTCATTTATTTTTTCTGTTTATCTTCTATTCTACGCTTTCGATTGGTTTTTTTTTTGTTTTCATTGACATTTAGTGGGAATATTATATTTTCTGTTTTCGTAGCGGGATAATTCCAAAATTTATGACAAGAAAACTGTGCTGCATTAATATGTGGTTTCTCGCTTATCGAATGCAGTTTTAAGAAATGTTTCCTTTTCTTGGTTTCTTAATGACTTCCGTTCGCATTTTATCAAGCAACGGAGATTATGCAAATATTGAACTCATTTATCTTTATTGATAAGGTTTGTTGCTTAAGTCTTTTGTTTCCTGTGGTTTGAATATTATGCTTGATATTCTTTGTATTAAAACACAAATTTCAGATTTGGTATTGAAATTCAAAAATAGCGTTTTTGAAACGGAACGTTTTCTTTAATCAAATATAAGAAAACGATTGAATTCAGCTGTAAACTATAAAAAATGTGCAAAATGCTATTAAATTCTGACTGCAAATAGTGGCATATACTTCGGTTAAAAAGTTCACAAGGACATACGAAATGTCGAGAACAGACTGGGCTACAGTTTTCATACTTAAAATAAAAATAGTTGGGATTTATTAAAGAAATTATGCGTTGATTAGTAGTTTCTGCTCTGACGATCGCTCATTACACTTTACAAAAAGTTCTCCAATTTGCAGAGATGTGGCTGTATTTTGTAAATGACGCGTTAGATCTTTAATGTGAGCCTAGGAATTGTATCTGGTTTATTCGCATAAATACGAGATTTCCCAAAACCACAAGGTAAGAAATCGTGCGGCATTAAATCGCATTATTTTGGTGCTGATTCGACATCACAATTTCTTGGGATAATTTGTTCTGGAAATCGTGTTCCGTAAATTCATTTATGCAGATGGATTCCTAAGACTATATACCGACCAGATCCGTTCCGTACAGATGAGGTCACAAGAACTTCATCATCATACTTCGGGATTACGACCCAGATTCTCACATGACTTAAATATGTTGTATGCGTTAATTTTATACATGAGTGGTATCTTTGTTTATATACATGTTTTAAAATCTTTTCAGAATTCTTTTCTTTTATTTACTGTCAGAACTCTCTGCCAAAAGGGTTTTGAGAGGAAGATATCAAGATGTCTGACATGGGCTTTTTTGGGAAACTTTTTCATGGCAATTTCAATTACTCTCAGAGTTTTCGCCGGAAATCTGCTGAGAGACAGATGCTGAAGAAATATTTTTTCATTTTTCGTTTGTTGGAAATGTCTGATATGGAGTGCCGTGACCTGACTACGGCGACTTTGAATGTCGTTCACAGTCACTGCAATTTCAGCCTCGTCTTCAAACAAGTAAGGACCAGACTTTGTATCCTTGTGGGTGCATTTGTTTTCCATTGATTGCATGAGGATTTTCGGAGCCTCAAATACGACAATTTTCGCCCTTCAGATGGAAATGCTCTTCATCACAGATGATGATTTTATTCGTGAAATTGGCTTTGAGTTTACTTAGCCTTGTTGTCCATTGACGAATTGCTGACACTTTCCATGGTTTGCTAGTTTCAATGAACGGACTGCTGGCGTTTTCCATAGTTTGCTGGTTTGAGCTCCTGTATATGCTAAATTTTGTGTGCATGAAGATGGAGGTCTTTCGTCAACAGTAGAGTAGAACTTCATGAAATTTGAAGTTGGTGAGGAAGATGCCGAAAAGTTTTCGGATTTTAGGTCCCACTATCGTCTACAACAACTATGGCTTTAAGAGACCGATCAACGCATTAAGTACAGGAGTCTTACTGGCAGAAGTCTTACTGACCATAACGAGTTGGCTGCGTTTTCCATGGTTTGCTGGTTTGAGGTCCTGAATAAGTAGGATTTTGTATGCATGAAGATGAAGGCCTTTTGTCAATGTTTGCAGAGTAGAACTTCTTGATGTTTGAGGTTGTCGAGAACTATTTTTGAATTTTGGATCAAGCTCTCATTTGCAACAGGTATGACTTCCAAAAGCCGACCAGCAAATTACGCACAGGAGTCTTACTGTCCAAAAAGACACAATTTTTACAAATTTCTCGAAAACTCTTCGAATGTTTGCCACATTGGATGCACTGTCTCGACTAGAAATTCTTTGAAGCTTGCGAGCTATTTTATCAAAGCTTGCAAAATATTTGTACTAAATTTTCATAATTATAATTCTTTCATTAAAACTGCAACTTGCACTTACACTTACTAGGACGCTCTTTAAGCCCATTGATTGAATTTGAGGTCTTCTTTAAGGCATTTAAAATGGCAGTTAAAGCATTTTCACATCGTATTGCAGTAATCAATTAAAAAATACATCTTTTGCTTAAAAATTCAATTATTTTAAGGTCAAATTTCTAACGTGATTAAGATTTTTTGTTCTTTTTAACAAAATTTTAAATTGGAGTTATTAATAGGACTTGTTCCATTGCAAAAGTATAAAAGAATACTGCAACCAAATTGAATAGAAAGAAAACCCACCAAAAGATGTGTGAAAATATCGGCAATTAAAGAAAATTTATTGATTTTTAACAAGAGCGTGAACACGAACCCAAATTCTATAGAAAAAAAGCAGACGAAACAAAACAATGTTGAAATATAGTTTCGATACAATCATAATTAAAGCGTGAGAAAGCAAGAAAATCTTAATTTTTATGCAAAACAAAAGACTTTAGAAACATGCATGAAAAGAAAACCTCCAACTATTCGATAACAATTAAAAAATGATAAAATTATAAGACTTTAATACAAAAAGAATTAATAACAGCGTTGAAAAACAATAATAAGAGGTTTTTTTTTGGTTACTGCATAGAGAATACAAGGACATTAAAGATTTCATGCACTTGTTACAAAGGCGCTCAAAGATCAAAAGAAAATTAAGCCGCCATTTAAGCCACAAACTAGATCATATTCATTTCAACGCATTCGGCTTTACAAAATACCGCCATTACTGTAGATTACATGTGTACAAAATATCCTGCGTCATATGAATTGAATTGAAATTGTTTTTTAGAGAAAATGATGCATTCTTTGTGTTTTCCCAATAAGGTGTTAAATGGGGCGTACTAATGAGATTTGTTAACACAATGACACTAACAATAGAAATTTGATGGCGGCAATATTTCTTTAATTTTCAACAATTTAAAACCAAAAATTGTGTCATTATTAAAGCATAAATACAATACAAATTACAAATAAGTGTGACGGTCTAAAGCCACAAGAGTTTATTGTTTCAGATTTACATGGTTTATGATATAAAATCAAACAATAGAGAAATTATTATTATTATTACTGGCATAAGAATATTAAAGATTTTATTAGAAACATCGATTCCTTTTTTAATATAACAGGTGGCTGTATGTCTTTGAAATATTTTACTTCCAAATCCTGATACATAACTTTACTGTACTATTACTTGGAATAATACCACAGTTTATTAAAATTAAAAATTAAGTTTAAAAAGTTTAAAGTCGACTCCGAACGACAGACTTTTAAGAAACTTTTTAGCATTCAGAAATCTGAATGAGAAAGTTGTCTGACCTGGGGTTTGAACCGAGACCTGACGTTGACAAGCCAACAGACTACGGCGACTACAACTGTACTTCATACATACATAATTGGCCATTACAACCCTTCAGTCAGGATTACGGCCTAGCTTGTGTTAATTTTATTCATGAGTGGTGGGATCTACAGTTTAAAGTCGACTCACTCCGACCGACAGATTTATATTTACTCTCATAGCATTTTCCAGAAATCTGCTGAGAGGAAGTCGCCGCAGAAATACTTTTTGTATTTTGTTTTGATGTCTGGCCTGGGGCTCGAACCCTGGCTTTTTGTCTAATAAGCCAACACACTACCTACTAGACTACGGCGACTTCAACCTTTTCTAATTACTTCTAAACCTTACCACATTTGACCCAAACTGCGATGATCAATCTTTATAGGATATCTTTCTGATGTATTCTCCAAACTATTAACGTGAGAAATTTCAGGATGCTGCTCAGTGTCAGCCAACACCATTCTTGCCTCACAGATTCCAAGAATGTGTTCTGATAGTTCATCATCACACAATCTACATACCGTATTCGAAAGGACTCCCATTCTGATGAAGTGTACTCTGAGTCTACAATGAAGTGTAGAATTGACGGTTACCCAATTCAAGTAATTTCTGCATAGTCTAATGTACGACTCTGATCTCCTCTTATTGCTATTTCTCACCAAGAGTTTTGATTGTCTTTATCCTATTTGGTTTAAGAAGAGCCTTTGCCTATGTTTATCTTCTTTATTGTTGTAGCCGCGGTAGTCTAGTATGTAGTGTGTAGGTTTATTAGACGTAAGGCCTCGGCCACTGTCTCTCAGCAGAATTCGGCCAAAAACTTTGAAAGTATATAAAAATTGTCATGAAAAAGTTCCTCAAAATTCTGTCGTTCGGTGTCGACTTTAAACTGTAGGTCGCGCCACTTATGTATAAAATTAACACACGCAGCATAAGTGGTGTGCGAAATTAGCTCGTAATCCTGACTGAAGGTTTGTAATAACCAATTATGTATGTATGTATTGTTGAGTATTACTTTTCAGAAAGTTTTTGGCTGCATCAGCGAAGTAGAAGTCCCTCCTCTTGCAAGCTGATCTATCTACCTTTTGCCGACAGTTCTTACTTGACCTGGAGCTCAGAAGAGGGTAAGCTTAATTTCATTACTTAGATGATTAAATTTCACCGAGACAGTCCCATACAATGTTCGATTTAACCAAATACTTGAATGGAGGCCAGATAGTATGCCTACGTACTGTCTTTCAGACCTTGATTTGTACAAATCTTCTGACGGCATGGAATGTCTGCTTAGAAAATACCCGCGAATTTCTCCATGGCTCGGAATATTTCATTCTTTTACCAAAAACTCCAGCTACTGTCCCAAGATCCATTCTGGACCCAGATGTTCACTACAAAATACTTTCTTTTAAAAGACTATATCGCGTCCAGATTACTCCATTCATTGTTGTTATTAAGCCTCGTTAGGAAAATGAACACCAAAGGTAGAAGAGAGCTATCAGACACTCGATTCTTTAGGATAGAAATTTCCTAAAGAATTTAGAGACATATTTCCCATGTAGGACTTGTTTTCCTTTAATATAAGCAAGAGAATGTTCATTCATCTTTCCATTATAAATCATTCTTATCATTTAAATCCAAAAAGAATACAAAGCTTCAAACAACATGGGCATATGTATATCAGAGATTAAAACACCAAAATTATTTTACATCAGCAATCTCCACAATTTTCTTGTCTTCAGCATGATTTTAGATACCGAGATGTTGCTTCTAGCCAGCTAGAGATTTAAAGCCTATCAGGCTTGATTCTTCTACAATAGACCAATAACCTGCTTAGCTGGAAAGCTTGGTACTGAAACAAAGCAAAATAAAATAAAAAGTAAAGAAGTTAAAGAAGTTTTTACTGGCGATGATTTTGTTAAAAAAAAATAAAAGTGTTATTAAATAACGAAGTCGCCTTAGTTTAGCAGGTAGTGGCTTATTAGACGTAGGGCCACGGTTCAAAAACCCGGGACAGACATTAAAACGAAATATGAGAAAAAAAATATTTCTTCGGTGACTTTCTTTCAGCAGATTTCTGGCAAAAACTCTGAGAGTAAATAAATAAAATTGCACTGAAAAGTTTCCCAAAAATCTGTCGTTCGGAGAAACTAGGCCGTAATCCTTACTGAAGGGTTGTAATGGCTAATGTATGTATGTATTAAATATATAGACCGAATACCTTTGCTAGTTTTTTTTTTTTTTTTTTTTTTTTTTTTTTTTAAGAAACGATTTATTTGCTAAAAACCAGTTACATTATGACTTACGGAATTCATCTTACAAAACCCAATGAAAAAACATGAAAAAATACAAAAAACACCCTAAATTGCCACTGTAAGTAGTATTTTCGCAGCTAAATGAGTTTCGTGTAAATGTAAGCGCAGGCTCTTAAAAGGCGCATACGCTAATGAAACGTAATACACCAGATTAATCTATAAATTGCAATGGCAAAACCGTAATAATACACAAAACAAAACGTAGTAAATCTGTATGCATTTCGTGATCATTACAATTATAATAAAGCAAAATTGTATTGTACACATACATTGTTTATTTCGGTTTGGTTTCGGTTGGTCCAAATAAAATAATAAAGAAAAGTGAATATCATCATAAAACGCCAACACCGCCATTACCAAACCGGGCATTAATACACTTTTGATTTCAATTCCATGAAAATGTCAGAAATAAATGCAAATAAAACAACAACAACAAAAAATTCATAATCATTGTTAATATTCTCGTAACAAAATTGCCAATGCACACGCATGAAACCAACAAAAAAAAAACAATTTTTTTTGAAATTTTGTTTGTAAAAAAATTACAACCTTGAAGAGCCAAGAAGAATCGTTGAAATGTCTGAAAACTGTAACAAAAAAATCATTTTCCTGGCAAAAAAAAGGCAAATGAATGAATGAAAATTAATTTTGTTGTAACTGTTGACTGAGATAACTCAACACAAAAGTTTATTAAAATAAATTAATGAATGAAAAAAATGTTCAATACACTTGTAATTTTACACTTCGGTTTTAATTATACGCCCATGTTTTAATGGCCAACTGCAGCAGTAAGTGTAGACTTAACCAGATAAATTGAATTTAAAATGTTTTTCTTTTTAAGTTTCTGTTTTTTTTTTCATCAATTTTCTGTCGTTGTTTTTTCTTTTTTTTATTTAAATTACAATGTTACTTGAACAAACGTTAAGCCCTGTAATCATTTACCATCATTTTTATTGTTATTTATCATATTCGGGGCCAGTGTAAAGCATAAAAACATAAAAATTTTAAATCATAAAGCCCCTTAGACAGCAATTTCGGAGTTTTACTGTCTCTACAGCCTACTCTGCATATGCAAAATGCTCTTCTAAATGTTGGGATTAATAAAATATAACAGAAAAACACAATCTTAACATGTACTTCTGCTAGTTTTACTAGTGATTAATAAAATTCCACAACACACATATGTACACATATATTCCAGCACTTGAGTTTGTCTTTAAAGGTCTTCATTATGCCTTAAGGTTATTTGCATAAAACCAAGAAGAGTTTATATTAAATGAAATGTTATGACTACAGTGACAGTTGAATAATGTTCACCCAGTTTTTAGATGACGTTGCTTCTAGCCTTTCAATAAGCCCAGCCAGCTAGCCAGCCAGCATAGATGGTAGCATACGGAAAACAGTCTGGCATGTAAAAATCCAAAATAAATACAAAAATTTTGTAAAGCAAGCCTTTCCTGCGAGATGATGAGCCGCAAGACGGTGGCGGCAACAACGACGACAATGCTTGCGACAAGGTTGGATTTAATTGCAGGATTTCTCTTTATTTTCATTATGTTTTATGCTTGCTTTTTACAATTTTAATTGTGCCAGCAATTATTGCAATTATAATTCATCATTTTATTGGTATTTAAATTAAAAGTCGCGTGTAAGTTATATAATACAGAAAAAACGAAAGACTTAAGCAAAAAACCTTCTTTTTAATTATTGTACTCTAGTTGTTGGTGTATAAAAAAAAAAGTATAAAACGAACACAAATGCAAATTCAATGCAATATTTATGAAACATGACTTAGTAATATAAATAAAATAAAATTTAATTCTATTCAAAGAATTGTTAATAAACTGATTGAATGAAAAAAAATTTAATGCACTACTTGCGAGTGTGTTCTTCTGCGAATCCCATCATGGCTAGTTTTACTGGAAATTTTAAATGAAACATACATATATACGAGTATGTCGCACAATACCTTTCACAACAGTAGCTCTAAAATTAAACTAAATTCGAAACTTAAGAAATTTTCCTACTCGATTCGATATTTTCCTACTCCTTTGATTCGTAATTTCTGCAGATGTCATGCAATGACAGAGATCATATAAGAAATGTTAATTTAAGAGAGAAAAGTATGCTGATTCTTCTTTGTAAACGAAGATTCGATGACTGTTTATTTGCTGTACCTAGAAAGCATCAGCATCAGAGTAGTCGTAGTCTAGTACGTACTGTGTTGGCTTACTTGACGTGAAGCCGCGGTTCAAACCCCAGGTCCGACATTTCCATCAAAACGAAATGAAAAGAAATATTTCTTCGGCAACTGCCTCTCAGCAGATTTCAGGCAAAAGCTCTGAAAGTAAACAAAAATTGTCAGGAAAAAGTTCTAAAAAATCTGTCGTTCAGAGTCGACTTTAAACCGCCATTCATCTACAAAATGAACACACACAACAAAGTGATGTCAGAAGCTGGGTCGTAATCCTGACTGAAGGGTTATAATGACCAAGTATGTATGCATGTATGTATGTATGTATGCATGTATGTTTGTATGCATGTATGTATGTGTTTATTTTTCGTCTTGAGCCGGAGGTAGGAATCTTCGAGAGACACTTTTGTTCCAACAAAAGAGTACACGATTCACCATCACTGGTGCCTACGTACTAAACCCACCCCCTACACACTTCAATTACTCTCCTCCCGCGGGACTGCCGAAAGGTATTACTTCGCGGAGGGCTGGTTAGCTTGAAAGCTTTATCACATTAAGTCAAATTTCGCCTCTGTTCTTCCAGTCTTCGGAGTTCTAACATAACTTCATCCATTCTCTGACTATATTGACTCCATAGAATCCTACAATTCAACAGCCCTTCCATTAGCCGGTATGGTCCTAAACACATTTCTCCGGGCCATCTAAATCTGGGGCAGCATGTAGAATGTGCTCCGTATCTTCCTCCTCATCTACACAGTTTGGGCATATAAGGGAAGTGTCATGACCAAATCTGTGCGGGTAATTCCTAAAGCAAAGCATTGACCAGTTAGGAACTGGGTCACGTAGTAGTTCAGCTCGCAATGTTTGTTCTTCATCCAAAAGGTTACAACAGGGACAAGGCGAAATGTGCATCTTCCCTCTAAACTACTCTCTCATCGTGACTGCCATCGTTCCTCCGCTTGCTATTTGTCCCGGGTACTCGAGACGGCGCCAATATGTCTTTGCCAATACCAATACCGCTTCATCAGACACTGTCCTGAAGCCACTTATCCGTCTAATCGCGCTTAGACGATACACCGAGGACAGTATCCTCCTTGCCGTCCCCACGGAGAGTGCCTCCGACCATATTGGGCAAGTATACAGCATTACCGACGTTACTACCGCCGAAATTATGCTCCCTTTGAATGGAACTGGTCCTCCATGTATGCATGTATGTATGTATGCACGTATTTTGAGACCAGTACTACATGAATAAGATGCTGTTTTTGGATAGAATATTTCTCTTATTTCTATCCTAACCGTTGCAAAGGAAATCCGTATACGCAGATCAAATTATGGGTTTTCGAGAATAATAACCATTCTGACCATTGCGTTTGCAACACAATCTCACTGTATGGCTCTATGTTCTGGATCCTAAATAACAGAAAATCTAAAACAATCTGCCACAGAAATAGGCGATAACATTAACGTTAATGTGATGTTCCTTTATGGCAGTGAGGTTCTCTGAGCATAGCAGCATATTTTCACGAAATATTCCGATACTGACTGACTATTTAATTATCACGACAATAATCGTAGTCTTCGCCTGCAGTGATCTGGGGGTGTTTATGATGTCCCGATCTCTATCGGTCTATATGCCCAGAGAATTTGGGAAAAGAATCTGGCATAGCATTCCAGTAATCTTTATTTAGGGTGATGGTATCTAAATATCTGTTCAAAGAGTTGTACGAGATCATATCGACGCCTCCATTCTATAACGTTCTAAGTGTACTTAGAATGTTTTTAATGTTCTTGCATTTTTAAATTCTACGTTCTCAAACTTAAATTCTGTCAAAATTTGGTTAAGATGCGCCGATCCGTTATAGGGAAAAATCTCATTAGAATACACATATGGTCGTATGTCGCGTGAAAACTTTGAGAGCTCATAACTCAAAACACACTTTTTCGACTTAGAATTTTATAGAACGGAGGCGTCGATATAGTCAATGTCTCAATAGCTGTTTAAGCCAGCATTTTACCGAGTTCCAAATTGTCGCAAGAGTTGCCTGTTGTTCTAAGGACACTGCTAATAAGAAGGACAGATTGCCTGTTAATGTCGTTTAGAATTGAGCAGTTACTTTGTAACTGATACCCTCCTGACAGTCAGTCCAGGAAAGTCCAATCCTAGAAAAGCGTGTGCCCTCGTTTTTTTAAGGCTTGCTTACATGTGCAGAAAGCCACATATACCTTTCGGGCCTTCATAATTCTTTGAAAAAGAGGTTAGGAGTTCATCTCCTCACAATCTTTGCAGTTTGATTTATGGGTACTTATGTATATTTTTTAGCCGATACATACTATTAGCTTGGTCTTCTGAGGATTAACTCCCAGACTGTTTACCCCGTTCTACTTTGAGAGGAAGCAACGTCAAGCTGTTCCGTGAGTGTTTAGGGATACATAACTGAGATAGCTATATAAGGACCAACATAATACAACACTTTGAAGACCTTTTCCACAAGTTTTATGAGCGTATTGTCCATGTTCAACTTCCATAGCAACGGAGACAGTACTGAACTTCAGGAATACCAAATATAGCTCCTATGCAATGGACAACAACTATTTGTTAACGTGAATCCTCAATTTTACTCACCAAGAAATAGTTTTTCAACTTTTACAATTGAATGTAAAAAAATGAGCCAATGCTTTGAAAATAAAGTACGAATATGCTTAGAACACATGTTTATATTTTTTAATTCAGCTCACTTGAACACACAACTTCACAGCGATTGTCTTAACCGTACAGGCTTGCAGATAATTAAAGTACTTGTATACATTAATTTAATGCACAAATTTTCCTTAATGATCATTTCAATTGTTAATGTGAATTTTATTTACGGCGCATGCCTGCAAGCCTTCACGTTTTACTGAATTAAAGCCAAACCAACGGCAACAGCCTTGAAAAAAAAAGACAGCAACAACGTTCTGGTCATTAAAGGGAAAAGTAAACAAACCTGATGACTTTCATCAATGAAAGTTTAGCTTAATGTGAGAAAGTTTCATACAAATTGCCAACATAATCATTTTTTTACTGAAGGCCATCATTCAGAAAGAAAAAATGTTGCAGCTTCTTTTAAAGAAAATTACACGAGAAAAAAAACAAACAAAAGAAAAGGAAAAGTTTGTGGATATTTTTTTTAATGTAAAGAATTTTAAGTATTGAGACAGGCTTTGGCAAGAAATGTTTTTAAGTTAACACATCAAAAGAATTTTGAAAAAAAATTTCGATTAAACACTGCAGACGAAAAGATACGTTTTCTAGGAAACAAATACGTGTCTGCATGTTGAATTATTTTTTTGAAAAGAAAACTACCGCCACCGTTTTTATAAAATCATTCGATGAACCATAAAAACGCTGTGAGATATAATCAGCTTATCGCTATTGTTTCGATATGTGATCGATATGACACGGTATATTTAAACTATTGTCCTGGCACGTCCTTTCTAGGCATTTCAAAACGATAATAGGAATGATATACTTAAGCAAGCATTTTACTTTTACTTTCTTCTTCTTTTCTTATATTGCAGAGATAATATTGAGAGATTTTTTGAAATGAAATACAAGGCGTTTCTAGCCTAAGTATTCACAGCTAACAAGTGCTTAAGCATAGAACATGTATGTGATAGGGACGGGCCTATGATTATAAATGCTTTCATTTGTTATTTTGTTCTTCTTGCTCTTCATTCTCATAATTTATTAAATACGGAGCCTATAATTTATAATAATGACGAAGATTATTTCATTTATTTTTATTACAAAATTGCTACTATTCTTTTATAGTGCGTGTATGCGTAGAAGATTGTCGCATTGAATTAAATTCAGTTGCTGCAATTAAGTAGAGTTTTGTCAATTATTTCTTTCATCGTTTTTGTTCTATAATGATCCGCTTTACTTCATAACGATTACAATTCCTTTCATTTGTTCGTTCATTCATTCATGCATTTCTAGCTTTCTGTAGCATATTGTTTTTTTCAATTCCCTCGTAGATTCAAGTGTCCATTGGAGTTAATAAATGGTTTATAAAAATTGAATTAAATTAATCCGATTAAATTGTATTTTTCTCTCTCTCTTAAGTATTTTATCTTTTGAGACAAAAATAAAAAGAATATTTTTTGTCTTTATCAAGTTATTGCTTAAAACAACTTGTTCTTTAGATTCCTTAATGATTTCATTCAAAGAACTGGTTGGTAGCTACTCCGTCCAGTTCAGTTTTTGTTTTTCTTTTTTTGGTTAGCCTGGGTGGCAAAACAAAATTGTTACATAAATTTTATTTTTAGTTTAAACCATTTTGTATAGAATATAGTCTCATAAGCCTTTTAAATTATTTCAGATGAGAATAAAAATCTTAATTATTTGGCAACAGATGTGGAAAAATTAAGAAAAAAATATTGAAAAAAAACAAAAAACTTTTTAGACTTTCATTTAAAACAAACCAAAAAACACTTTTTTAAATAAATCTGAAAATTTTTCCTAAAAACTTTTTGGAAACTCAACCTCATCGTCTACTCGCTGTTCTATGAAAACGTCTGAGGATCTAAATTTGTGGCATATATTGCTGCTCACATTATCTCTGATATTGGCAATTACAGTCGATCCACACACGATCATTTTGATTATCTACGCATTCCTTCTAAAAGATTTCATTTATGCCAGCATTTAGACCAGCATTGTTAAACCACAATCAATTTTCATCAAACATTCCCTAGAGAAAACTAACCCAAGCTCAAAATAAATGTTCTAATTCCACCAATCTTGATATTAGGGAGCTCTTTCAAGTGTATCATGAAGTGAGCGGTCAAAAACCTCCGTCTCTTCATGACAAGAGCTCTTCCGCAACTCCTGCAAAAGTCATTTGATGGATTGCTAAGTTTTTCGAGATGCCTACTATAAGGACAGTGGCTCGTGAGTCTAGCAGTTTTAGACGTACCATCTTCTCTCCAATGAGATTAAACCTCCCTGTAAGCTATATTCAATCAAACTGAAGCAATCGGAATACATATGCCCTGAAACATGTTGGAGAAACTCCTCTCAATTAAACTGAAGCAATCGGAATACGTATGCATTGTAGAATGTCGGATATTGCGAGTTGCGTACCGACTTCGGCTACCTCAACAGTTTTTTGAAAAATGTTTACAACAAAAATCTTGATATAGATTTCGTGGTGATAAATGATTGTCTGCATTTTTCTTTTCAAGAAATATTTTTGATAAGCTTTGCCCATGATTTTGCCTTAGGTAGTCAACTTGTGAACTTAAATTTTGGTGTACTTGATGCTTGATTTCTTCCAAGGAAAGCTGTAGAGATATCTTCTTCTAGGGTTAAAATTGTGTCTAGCCCGTCCCTGTATACAAATAAGTTTACCTATCCCCACAAGATATAGTCTAGTAGGTTAAAAGTACAATTCAACAATTTTGGGCAAAGAAAGATGCCAGGAAACATTGTATCTTTTCGTTTTTTTTTTGCATTTTTCTGTAAGAAGTCCAAAATTACCGTCTCACAAACTGTACAATACAGTGCATCATTCAATATGTATGGGCCACTCTTTATGACTGCACTGAAATGGGTAAATCCATGAGATGATCATGCCCTCAAAACGCTCGTGCAGAATATCCAATGTGACACGAGCTTTATGGCTCAATGTAACGTCCTGTTGAAACCACATGTCGTTGGTTTCTAGATCAACCAGATCAATCAGACTAAAAGAAGTTGGTTATAATACAGACATACATACATAATTAATCATTACAATCATTCAGTTAGAATTACGACCTAGTTTCTCACACCACTGATGTAGTATTTGTTAATTTTACACACGAGTGGCAGGATGTACAGTTTAAAGTCGACTCCGAACGAAAAATTTTTGAGAAACTTTTCATGACAATTTTATTTAGTTTTTGCCAGAAATCTGCTGAGAGGTTTGGAGCTTATTGGGGATGTCTGACCTGGGCTATGAAACGATGTCTCATGCATCATAAGCCGACACACTACCTACTAGACCATGGATATCATATTGTTATTGCTCGTAGGTTGCAAATAAAAATGTATATAAATTTGTGTTTGATTTTAATTAAATTCTTTATTTTTCACACTATTCTGTGTGCCACTGTTCACAACTGGATGTAAATAACAACAATTGCTTTATTTGTTATTCCTCTTTGCGCTCTTTTGCATAAACACTAACAATTACTAGTCACTTGTTCACTTTATAATGGAGATCTTCAAACCACGCGCCTTCACACAAGACTGACTGAATTTTTACTAACTCCGTTGTCTGCTCTGTCTTGTCTTTTATATCGCAGGATAAAGAGTCTGATCAATGCTCTTGAAGGCAAATAACTTCGACATCTCGAAATCTCTATAAACGTAAACATGTTGTTTATATTTATTCTTGCTTGTTGTTGTATTTCTGTTTACATTTATACTTGCAGTTTTTCTGTTGTTGCATTTTTCTTTACTTGTTTATCACTTTTTTACACTGGCGTTTTGTTGGTATATTTTTGTTTACTTGTTTATCATATAAACAAGTTCATTGTTTTTGTTTTTGTAGCTTTTGTTTACAGTTTAAACGATGTGAAAGCAAAACACCATTTGCATTTTCGTAACAATATGAATTGTATCCAAATTGAAGGATTTTGCAAGTTCACGTATCTATTCATTCCGAAATGTACCGGTGAAAATTATTGTCAGTTGGCAGCTGGTTTAGAGCCCATTCAATGATAACAGGTACTCGTGTATGATAGTCCATGGTGATTCAACAAAACAGACTGACTTAATGACAACCTATTTGACAGATGTAGTTTCAACAAGATGTCCGTTATCAGATATCAAATATAGGAAGTCCCTATTGACAGATCTTACATGTAGAGCTAAGGCACAAGATGAAAAACTAAAATGCAAATAAAGGAAGTGAACATGAGAGTACTTATTTGGATTTTGTTAAGTATAATAGAAAAAGAAAGGAAAATTAAAACATGTTTTCATATTTTATATCTTAAAAATCTTTAAAAAAAATTCTACCTTCAAGTAAACAATGAACTTGAGTTCAGTCCTTCTTTACATAAAATTAACCACAAATTTACAAACAAATCTACTTATAATATGCCTGTATAATTATTAAAAACAACAAAAGCTTAAATAATCTAATATTGGTTTATGAAATTACATAAATCAAGACGCAACACTTCCTAATAAAGAAGGATAAGAAGGCAACGATAATAACAAAAAACTCTTAAAAAAGGACAAAAACTCTTTTCAAGTAATAAGATGATCGCGAACGTACGGAAAAGTCATACAGACAGTCATATATAGTAACGACACTAAACTAATAGTAGAGTACGTGTATTAACGCATAAAGACTTCACTCAAAAGAAATATATTTTCAGTTGAAATCCATCGATATTTAAGCGAAATAATAATGTGCACCTGCTGTGCGTGAGGCCACAATACAGGCATGACGCGCGCATCTAAAACTGTTTGCAACAAAAACTCTTAAAAAAAGCAAAAAGAAGCAAAAAATCGAAAATAAACAAACTAATGCCACAAAATTACGCAAAAATCCTTAAATACATATTTAAACTTGGCCAATACAATTGATAATAAGGATGAGTGGCTTTAAGAAGAAAAAAACTCGAAAACACAACACTCTCACACAAACACAAACACTATTAGGGCATTAAAAATTGAGGATTACACCTGCAACATTTTACAGGAAAAAGGACCTGTTAAGAAAGAAAAATAAAAAATTTTAACAGGGGGGAATAATTTCGTAAAAAACCAACGAAAACGACAACAACAGAAAGAAATGAAATGAAATAAAACAAACAAAGGATATGCCACCACCACTGGCAATATTAACAACAATTGCATCCTGTAAATAAAATTTCCAATTGTTACCACAAATAAAAGCAAAATGAATGCAGGATTGAAACTTCAATACGAATTCATCCACAAACAATTGTTATAATTACTGAAATTGCACTTGTCGTCGCTGTCTATACCACAAAGAAAGGTTTTTTCTTTAAATAACCTGTTGAATTTGAAATGTCAACGCCCTTCTAGAAGTGTGTTGCACTTGTTTCAATCAATGATTGCCAAGCGGTATGCCATTTCTCACTCCTTATCTAAGATTTCACACGATATTCTGGTGACAATTTTATGTTTTTAAAAGAATTCGGTTTTAGAAATCGGCTTCTTTGCTCTTGACATTGTACTCTAGTACAATTGCTTTTCTTCATTGAATTTTGTAGGAGTTTTTTTACCACTTGCGGTTGACATAAAAGATAGGGGTACTGCCGAATAGTTTAAAATAAAATATCAAGAAATATAAATGAGATACGCCATAAGGGCGCCCAGCTTAAAGAAAATCTCAGTCTAAAGTACCACATTTCATAAAGAGTACGGGTACTTCGATAGTCTAAAGCATAAAGTACTAATCTGTTAGGCTTTGATTCCAAACAGAGACTCTGATCTGTTACACTTTGTTTCAATTGCCGAATTAAAAGAAGTATATTATAAAGACATAGCACTGGTCTTAATTAATTGTGGTACTACAATGGGTCTAAATTCTGGCGTAAATGGGACCTCTTCCTTCGAGGGGCACTTAACCCTACTTAACCCAACCTAACCTAATCTCACCTAACTGTAGTGCTGGTCTTAAATAAAATAATAGTTAATCGAACATCAAATTGCCAACAACTCTCATGCAAGGGCCGGTGCCCCAAAGCATTTGCATACAGGAGAGGTGAAATCACAATGTGTCTTGTGGTTTCATAGTTTATCAATAACTTCCAGGATCTTTACACACGTACTTGAATATGCACTGAAATTCAGAGACAAATATTGTTTGTCTTGATTATTTTTGAAGTAGTAAGGACTCCTGAGAATAAGAGGATCGACAATATCTGCAGTATTTAAAATTTTTGTGGCTGGTGTTGTATTGAAAATGTATGCTCTAATTTAGGTTCGTCTGTTACATACAAATATGCATAATTAGTCATAACAGCCCTTCAGTCAGGATTACGACCTATGTAGTTTCTCACACCACTTATGTTGTGTGTGTTAATTTTATACATAAGTGGCAGCACCTACAGTTTAAAGTCGACTCCACACGACAATTTTTTGAGAAAATTTCCATGACAGTTTTATTAACTCCCAGAGTTTTTGCCAGAAATCTACTGAGAGGAGTCCCCCGAAGAAATATTTGCCTATCCAACTTCCCACACTTTTAATACACTCCCCCAAAATCGATATGACTATCAGTGAGTATATAAGGGATCATCCTGGAAAACAGTTACGTAGTCGTCAAATCTCAACAAAAACTTCAACTATTTATAAAAGTTTTTACCTAAAAAAACTCTTAAATTAGGGTACTTTACAGCATATGGTGTTCATTACAGCCATCAGGATACATCAGGACACAATGCTTTTTAGACATGTGTCTATATTACAGATTTCCCGAAATTGTTAAACATTCTCCCAAGCTATACGATGTATTCGATGGCCAAAGACACTTTCAATTTTATATGAAGGAGTTTACAAGGTCCGGTAACAAATTTTGTTAAATCTTCTTTATATGCTAAAACTTTTCAGTCTAATTAGCTTCTTCATCAAACCAGGTCTAACAACTATGGAGAAGCATCGAGAGAATGCAGGCTTTTAATACTTGTATATTTTGTTCGAACACTGTATGTGTTAGAGGACTCTATCTACCCTGTTCAGTTTGAATAGTAGACGCATTGCGTTTTTAAATAATCAGTTGTATCTGTCGCTGCAAAAATTCAACGCACGTATTGGACTTCTTCCACATAATGTTTAATGAGACAATTAATATGGAATTAAACCGCATTTCTTGAGTCTAAGCCATGTTTATTTGATAGGAACTTTATCATTTAATTTACATAACATCGACTCTAACTGGGGTAGTACCAAAAGTTTTGGGGCATTCGGCCATCATGTAATACTCAGCATACTCAGCACTGTAAACTCACATACATTCTGTGTACAAACAGAATTATTTTCAATGAAAAAATATCCTTTTTTCTCAGTTCGACTCAGAGCAGTTTCCTATAAATAGAATCGAAATCTTTCTTGTACTCTGCGAAAGGGATTCCATCTAAGATCTAAATTTTTCGAATTTCTATTTGAGGCAATGAAGTTGCCGTAGTCTAGTATGGAGTGTGTTGGCTTATCAGACGTGAGGCCACGGTTCAAACCCCAAGTAAGACATCTCCAACAAATCGAAATCTGAAAGAAATATTTCTTCAGCGACTTCATTTACCAGCAGTTTTTTGGCAAAAGCTCTGAGAGTAAAAAAGCAAAATGCCATGAAAAGTTTCTCAAAAATCTGTCACTCAAAAATCAACCTGAAAACAGTAGGTCCCGCCACTCATGAATAAAATTAACACACACAACATAAGTGGTGGGAAAAGCTAGGTATTAATCCTGACAGAAGGGTTTTAATGTCTAATTATATATGTATGCATTTAAAGCAATTATAAGAGGAATAAAAATACGTGCTTTCGTAGAACTTTATTAAAAGAAAATTTTGTTTTACAGGCTTTAATAATTTCATATTTCTGAAAAGGACAGAGCCACATGCACTCTTCAACTTTATCTTTGAACAACAAAAAGTAAATTTGAAAACATTCCCCCCTCCATTCTGAGCCATAAATTTTCTAAAACCCTAAACCTAGAAGACCAAAAGTTGATTTTTACTAAAAATGGTTCAATCCAAAGGGAGAATATTTTATTTTTTACAAAAAGGGTATCATAGATGATGTAAAACTTTGTTTGGGGAATTTTAACTAGACTTTGACAATAAAATGTCCCCTCCTCGCCAATTATGGCATACAAAATAAGTGACACGGAACTTGTCATCTCCTGTTTCCTTTTTGCTTAAATGCCATGCACCCTACTAGGTATTAGAGATGAACAAAGAAAAGAGCAAAAAACGCAACAATACGGGTGAATTAAAAATGAAATGTTGAAATGGAAACGTATGAAAAAGAAGAAAAGATTGCTTATCGCATTGATTTTGCAAATTATGATTTCCTTCTTATGTAAATTACATCAGTAAAGTCAGTACTTTTTGCTTGTTTTTTTCCTTGCATTTAGTACCTGTATTAAGTGCCTTAAAATTTTTGTTCTTTCATGAGGTCAGACCTCATGTTTGATCAAAAAACAAAAAGATGAAGATGAAGAGTATTAAACGCAAATATTGATAAAATGAAAATAATGTTTTTAGTTTTTTTCATTTTAGTTTTTGCAACGAAAAAAAAGTACCTTTTAAACGGGACACATGTGGTCATACAAATGTAATGCATTTCAATAAAACGTATGGTTTTTTTTTTGTATGATTTTCCTTTTAAAATGGCTCGAAGTGCTTTTGGTTTTTGAATTTTAAAAGAAAAAAGGAATAAAAAGGAAACGAAGGAAATCATTGCCATGAATGAAAAAATATAACATGACAGTTTACATGGTGAGTACTTTAGCACCACATCAAATAAAATCTTTACATTTCTTTTCTTATTCTTGGATTTTTTTTTATGATGATGGAGATGATGATGATGCAATGAAATCATTGATGCTTTTAACGACAAACAAAAATAAAAAACTGTCGTTTATTTTCTTAATGTTCTTGTAGAGTATACAACACGTAACAATTTATTACAAGATGTGTCAGTGGAGACGAATTTAAGTTGTCCTATTCGCAAGAGATTATTATCGTTGATATAAAGTTATGAAACTAATTTGCTCACAAGCTGCATGAGTTTATTCTCGAGGCCAGCATCTTGGGCTCACAACAGGCTACAGTGAGCCTATCCGTCCACAAAACTACTACTACTTGGCAAATCCTTGGGGTTCGATCTCTAAATTACATACATAATTGGTCATTCTTCAGGATTACGACCTAGGTTCTTACGCCACTTACATTGTGTGTGTTAATTTTATACATGAGTGGCGGTCCCAAAAGTTTATTGTAGATTCCGAACGACAGATTTTTGAGAAACTTCTTCATGGCAATTTTTCTTTTACTCACAGATTTTTTGCAAGAAATCTGCTGAAATAACCAAATGGAACGGTCAGGTCTACAATATTATACAACACAACACAATACCATTGCAGTATGGTAAGGACTGACTAAAGAATTAACGACTATTTCGAGTATTCCTAGAATACAAAGGCTTTCATGTAATGTATCACTAGGGCTCTGGTGTAGACAGCTAAGTGTATGGAAGCTCTTCTGAATCTGACACTGCCTACCGCGGCAACACAGAACAAGGCTGCTACGCATGCAATCACTATTCGTAGGAAGGAAACATATATGGAAAGACATCTTAAGCAACTTGGAGCACACAGATCAATAACCTTAAGGGAGAACACAATATAATCCTGCAGCATGAAATCGATGCAGTACTGAAAAAGGTGGGCACCTTATACTATGTAGGAATCGGAATAACAATGCACTCGATACAGTCGAACAGTCAATTTGACCTCAATGATCTTTGCTGCCACATATTTACGCTCAAATCATTGCTGCAACACTCATCAATCTAATCACTCAGGATCAAATTATTTTGATGTGAAAATAAGACACAGGAAATAAATGAGGTGAAGGCTATCTAAGCCAAAAGAAGTTCCGATAGGTCTATCCTTGAATACTCTTCAATTTTTTTGCTTCAAGAAGCATCTTCTTAAAAGAAAGGACGAGATTTTTGGCCTCCCCTGTTCCAAATAAATTCACACTTTCGGTGCTAGGTACCCTAGACTCTGAAACAGTACAAGAAAAGCTTGAGGTCTTTTGAAAATTTTCAGTTTTGTGGAGTTTATTCTCTAAAGTTTAAAGTTAAGCTAAGTCATGATGATTGAAAAGCATGAGCAATTAGTCTTTATAGAGACTTGTGTTTTGGTTTTCATTGGTTAGAGTTCAAAGCCCGCACAATACGAATATAATGTCCATGGGATTACGCGTTGGTTAACAATCTAACGGTTGCTAACATGCCATCCAGAAGGGGACACGTGAAAGCTGTGTGTCAACTTGAATACAGTAGACAAGGATTGTTCTAAAGGTTGCCATGTTGAATACAATCAGAAGCTTTATCTTTTTAGCAAGTATGCTACCCTACTAATTTTCAATTTTCCATGATTTTCCAAATATTTGATCGAATTCATAATAATTCTGGCTGACGACCATTTCATAAGAGCATTGAATTGGCCTGAAATCTAATGGGTCTGTTCCATGGCATGATGTGATTTTAATTTCGGCATGATAGTTAGATATAACATATATGAGATGGTAGATGTCATATGATGGCCGATTCTTAACCCTACTGTAAGTACATGAAAATTAAATCAACTTAAAAAGATTTGTGAAACAAAACATGCAATGACAGAACAGAACACAGCATCATAATATTCATGGTTTGACTGAAATGATTTCGTTTTTTTTTTGTTTTTTTGGTACAACAACAAAAATTATTTCGAGCAACATTTCATACTTTAGACGACTTTGTTACGATTGTGCGCTTAACGCTGTTTATCTGTTTGTTTGTTTGTTTTTTTTTTTTTGGCCAATGGTTGGTGTATGGTTGTCTTGCAAAGAGGCGACATTCAATGGGACAGCAAACGGTGCAAAAACGAACGCTTTTTGTGTGAATTTAATAATACGTTTGTCATGTTCTTCTTCTTTTTAGGCTTTTATATACAAAAACAACAACAACAACAAAAAGAAAATAAGAACTGGTCATAACAAATGTATGCAGAATTATGGATGAATGGTTGTATGTACGTATGTATGTATGAGCCTGTGGACGGACAGACAGTTTTTATAGTATTTATGAAAAGTACAAAGAACACAGAAATCAGAGTACTAAACACGGACATACAGACGGACAGATTTTATTATTATTTTTTCCTTGTTTTTGTTATTAAAAGTATATTCAACATGCAGTAACGAATTGATTTTTTTCCTTGCATTGAATATTTTTTCGTACTTTTTTTATATTGCTTTTCCATAACAAAATATATCTCGGTTTGTAAGTATGTTTCTTAACGTTTTATTTTTGTTTTTAGTTTTTTTTATTTCATTTTAAAAGCATCTTAAAGTATCATTTATGATTTATTAAGGATGTCCTGATTACACGATCGTTTGTATTCGTGGCTGGCTTTAACTTGTTGTTGTTGTTGGGAATTTTTAATCAAAAGTAAAATTTATTTAAAATATCATCAGCATAAAATTCAATCAAATGCGAAAGCAGGCAACGCTTGACAAACTGTGCCAAAACAGGCGATTCTCTCAACTCCGGTGAGGATCAATCACCACACATCACCCCAACTAACCACAACGCATAATATGAGCTGCGCTTAACGCTGTGATATGATGCGATACAATGTGAATGTGTTGTAAAATGTATGCGAAATGAAATGAAATGAAATGATGAGAATGATTTGTTAAACATATATGTACATAATATTTTTGATCACAATATATCAACACAATGAATGTGACAATGAAAAATTATTGATGAATTTGTTTTACATTAAATGGGGTGTTTCTTCTTCTCTTTTTTTTTTTTTTTTGTTCATTTCAATGCAGATCATATAAATATTTTTTTTATTTTCGTTTATTGGAAAGTAAGGAAAAAGATAAAGGAAGAAATACTTTGTATATTTTTTATCGCTATCATAACACATACCAATATAGATATTGAAAATAAAGAAGTATCAGCAAATTAGAATGTAATTATGGATGGATTTTTAAAAAATTAAAGCTTCCACTTTCAATGTAAATTTGAATTCCCTTCTGTCAGGATTACGACCTAGCTTCTTACACCACTTATGTTGCGTGTGTTTATTTTTACACATGAGTGGGGGGACTACAGTTTAAAGTCCACTCCGAACGACAGATTTTTGAGAAACTTTTTACGCCATTTTTATTTACTATTAGAGTTGTTGCCAGAAATCTGCTTAGAGGAAATCGACGAGAAATATTCAAATTTGTTTTGTTGTAGATGTTTGACCTGGGGTTTGAATGGTGGACTCACGTATAATAAGCCATACCACCTACTAGACTTCATATACATACATATTGATATATGGGTAGTGTGTTGGCTTATTAGACATGAGGCCTCGGTTTAAACTCTCTGTCAGTCATCTGTAACAAAACGAAAAAAAATAATATTTCTTCGTAGACTTCCTCTCAGAAGATTTCTGGTAAAAACTCTGAGGGTAAATAAAAATTGCCATGAAGAGTTTCTCAAAAATCTGTCGTTTGGAGTCAGTTTTAAACTTTAGGTCCCGCCATGCATAAAATTAATGTACACAGCGTAAATGGTGTGACAAGCTAATCCTGACTCAAGAGTTGTAATGACCAGTTATGTATGTATATATAGTGGTGGCCACGAATTTAAGACACTACATATGACTGACTTAGTTGTTATAATATTTACAATCCTGTAATATCAAAATTGATATTCTTTATTCTTCTACGTACTCTGTAATGTTAAGAAATAGTACCATTATTTTATTTTGTTTCTTTTACATTTTGTTGCTTTTTGATCATATTATTGTAAAAAAGTTTGTTTGAAATTGGCCACGAATTTAAGACATTTCAGAAATATCTGCTTTTTAGGTGATTTTTTGGTGTTTTTTGAAGCTAAACGTTGAGCAACGAATGTTTTATTTTATTTTATGTTGGAATACATAGAAATATTGAATTATAAATGGTCAGAGGTACTTGGAATACCGATGCCGAGGGAAAGCTGATCCAACAACTAAAATTTGATGGAAAAATAATAATGGAGATATCCAAGCTGCTTAAATTTTCTAGATGCAAGGTTTGCAACGCGCTGGAACACATCAAGCAACATTGTACCACCAAAAATGTCAAACAGCTACCTAGAGCCCGAAACACCACACCCTAAAGTAGCTGCTAATAATCCTTTCACGAGCTCAAGTAAAATAAAAAATAAAATTGTATTGGATTTTGGTACTGATATTTCATCTAGGGCAATAAGAAGATGTCTAAATGAGAAAAACTTGCGTGGGTGTATTGCACAACGTAAACCACTTGTGTCAAAGAAAATATCAAATCCCGACTATCATTTTGTCTTGATCTATGTATATAATATGTAAATAAAAATTCTTAACCAAATATAGGTAGCAAAATATTATTACTTTTTCTTCATAATATTACTAAAATCTTAAGAAAAATATCATGGCCCTAAAATATTTTTCATAAGATGTAAAAACTATCACAAATGTATAAGTAAAATGGCGTGTCTTAAATTCGTAGCCACCACTTTGACGTCAAATCTTTGAAGAGTATTTAGAAGCTAATTGTCCACACAGAAAATATTGTCCGCACAGAAAGCAAAAATACGTTGCCTTATGCCTGATATCATACACTTACATAAGAGTGTAAGATCATCTTTTGTGGCAGAGGATACTGTAAACATTTCTATCGAGATTCTTTCTAATTTTTCATTCAAACCTTCATACCAAAGGTTCCTTAGGCTATTCGATAACTTTTTTTTATAATTCCGGCATCATTTGCTTATCTCCACAAGTGTTGCAAAGTGTGTTTTTTTATAGGTTCACGTATACAATTCAAATTTATTTTCTTCTTTTAGCCTTTTCTTTTTGTATTAGATTCCTTTTGGTATTACAGTTTAATTAAGGATTTATTAACTGCCGCTCCAAAATGTATTTTATTTCCTTTTGTTTTACATCAAAGCTCATTGCTCTCATTTGTTTAACGAAAATTCTTTTTGTAAATCAAACAATTATTCAAAAAATTTAACACAATAAATTTATCTTTTTTCGTTAAAAGCCGCAAATAACATGCATCAACAACAACAAAAATGTGAAAATATTTATGTTTTCCATGTGTACCATACAATGGAAAAGTAACGGAAAGTGTATGTTCCTTTGTCTGTCCTACTGTTACGATTAAACTGTATGAAATATGTTGTATGCTTATTGAGTTTGTTGTTGTTGCCGATAACATGTTGTAACAACATACTCACAGCACTTAATCAATCGAATACCAATAACTTTGTGTGTTAACAACTTGATTTAAAACAAATGCAACACAAATAAAACAAAAAAACAGAAAACAAAACCAAATGTTATCTGCATGTAGAAAGACAATAACAAGTGCAAAAACAACACAAATAATAATGCAATATTAACCCTTTAATGGACAAATTAAAATAGGAGTCATTCAGTGCGAACACGTAAAGAGGTGGTCAAATCCCCCATAGAGAAAGAATATGCAAAATGGCATGAACTGTGTGGCACGTAGCGCACATCCATTGAAACCACATGTCGCTGGTGTAAAGGTCATACTAATCAGGTTCAAAATAAGTTGATAATTATCAATCAAATCGCCGTAGTCTAGTAAGTAGAGTGTCGTGTTATTAGACGTGAGGCCACGGTTCAAACCTCCTCTCTAACAAAACGAAATCTTCAAAAATATTCCTTCGGCGTCTTACTCTTTGCAGATTTCTAGCAAAAACTCTGATAATAAATAAAAAATTGCGATGAAAAAGTTTCTCAAGAATCTGTCGTTCGGAGTAGACACTCTTGTATAAAATTAACACACACAACATAAATGCTGTGAGCAGCTCGGTCATAATCATGACTGGGTTGTAATGACCAATTATGTGTGTATGGATGTATATAATTATTGATCTATAACTCTCGCAATTTACAGTGAAGGCCATTGTCGTTCTCACAGAAATATGGACCGAAAGCGCCGTCAACCCGAAATCTACTTAAAACAGTGTCTGCATTTGAAGCTATTGGATCTCCTATGCAGGCCAACTTCGTTCCCAAAGAAATACGGTCCGATGACGTCACCAACTTAAAATTTACCTAAAACAGTGGCTGTATTTGAAACTCTTGGATCACGTGTGGATTGGTGTTTTACCAAATTCAACAATTTTGTTGTTCACATACCCATTTATCCAGAAATGGGGTCACTTCGTTGAAGATGAGTTTTCGACGAAATGAATGTCAATTGCCCGTTCAGCTGTTCTTAAAGTCGCTTATGGCAATTTGGCAGAACGGACTGAGCCACCGTTGTTTAGTAGGTAGTGTGTTGGCTTAATATACGTGAGGCCTCGGTTCAAACCCCAGGTCAGACATTTCCAATATGAAAAAACATTCCTTCGGCGGCTTCCTTTCAGCAGATTTCTGGCAAAAACTTTGAAAGTAAATAAAATTGCTTTGAAAAGTTTCTCAAAAATCTGTCCTTCGGAGTGGACTTTAAACTGTAGGTCCCGCCATTCATATATAAAAACTAACGCACACAACGTAAGTGATGTGAGAAACTAGGTCGTAATCCTGACAAAAGGGTTGTAATGACCAATTATTATGGACTGAATAAATGAGAACTTATTTGGCAGATGCAGCTATAACTAGAGGCCCGTTATCAACTGTCAACTATCAACAAATTGGTGCAGCCCTTGCACTGACCAACTTCATCGCTAGTTTCGTGGAATTTGGTCAGTACAGGGACTGTGCTTAATTGTGGCATCACATCAAGTTGGTTTTGGTGCTCAAAGCTATCACTTCGGACTAACCTAACCACCAACAAATTGAATTCTAGTGTAGAAGACCAAAGCCTCTAGGGTTTGGTAAAAAGTAAACCCCATGTATCCATTGCGGTTTAATTATTATCATCATCAACATTTGCAATGAGTAGTACAAGTCATGTAAACAAATCAATATTGTATTGTGTTGTTTTATCGCTGTTACGTTGTTATTGCTGGCAATTCATTTGTTAGCACCACATTTTATGTTGCACATGTGCAAGTGCTGCAGTTGTTGCAACGTGCATATATGCAGATTAAGTTAACAAACATGAACAAAAGCATAAATCGTTTACAAGATTATTGTGAACCAATTTAATATATTGCTTCAGAAAAACGATTTATTTGTTGCTAGTGCTACTACCACCACCAACAGTTAATATCTGAAGCAATATCAGTGGTAACAAGTCATTGGGTAGGATGTTGTTGTATGCAAAATAAGTTCATAAAAGAAATAAAAAAGCAAAAAAAAATTAAACAAAACAAAATTGATCATTTGTTTGCTGAAGTAAATTTTTTTCTGTTTTTTTTTTCAACGACGGAAGCTTTGAAATCGATTTAAAGATACTGTTTCATACTTAAATTACATGTAAAAAATATAAAAAAACAACAACAAAAACAGCAAAAAGCCAGTGATGAAGATCTCTTTTATAGTAAAGTGGTGGTAATGTATTGATCATCAGAAATTGTTCAAGTAAATGAAATGAATTCATTGTAGTTTTGTCATTTTCTTGTTTTGTTAAGCGCTAAAGCAAGCCTGCCTGCCTGCTTGCTTGTTCCCATTCTTTTAAACCTTTTTTTTATTGTGCTCAGTCACTTCGGAAATATTGTCAATGCAAGCAGTTATTGGACTTCAAAAAACTGTTGTAAAATCAGTCACAGGCACCGTTGTGTACAGATTTCTTTTGTTGAGATTCCATTTTTTTTGTTGTTTTTTGGTTTTGTCGCTGTGTCCAACGTTGTTCAAGTTGAAATTAAATTGTTAGTAGTGGGACCATAGTTGTTATTGTGGTACATACATATATTAAGTTGTTGTATTGATTTTAAGTCGATATTGTCTGTTTTTTTTAGCAAAACATGAGCATCCGTTTTGGCAGCATAAATACTTTAACGCTTTTTACCACCATTTTATTAAGTTTTAAAATCTTGCCTGTTATTTAGCTTCCTGTAAGACTGCTGTTAAATACAGCAAACGGTAAACGAATATGGGCGGCTAAACAGGGCCAATGAAAATTAAAGAGGGCCTTTAGAAATACATTTAACTGCAACAGACTATATACGATCATAAGGTCCAAACTCTAGAGACATTTTTTAAATGTGTTTAACACTGTATTTTAAAATAAATAGTAGTAGCCTAGTGGGTAGTGTGTTGGCGACGTGTATACGTGGTTGTAGATGTGTATACACGTCATAAATTGTTTCCTTCATAAAATCATTATATACAGCAAGTGTCCCACGGGAAGGCCTCCTAAAATTTTGGTGTCCGTCAAAGGGTTTAACATGCGGCCTCGCTTTAAACCCAGTTCAAACATCTCCCATAAAACGAAATTTGAAAAAATATTTCTTCGGCGTATTTTAACAGATTTCTGGCAAGCGCTCTGAGAGAGAATAAAAAATTGCCATGAAAAGTTTCTCAAAAAACTGTAGTTCGGAATCGACTTTAAACTGTAATACACACAACTTAAGTGGTGTAAGAAGCTATGTTGTGATCCTGACTCAAGGATTGCAATGGCCATGCACTGTTCAGCTATTTAGGTCGTGCAAAAAGTCTGGATTGCATCCCTAACTCTCCCCCTCACAGCTTGTTTTAATTACTCTTCTCGATACACTTAGGGGATGGACCCTACTCTTGCAGTGCATTGTGTTGGAATTAAGAAAAATAGTTTATGGGAAGGAGGACAGAGGGAGCTGTGTTTTTGGACATTAGATTTGAATCTTTTTTTATTATAAGTGGCAGGAAAGTCCTCTGCAGGTAGGGAGTGCTACATACGAAAGTCCGTCTAAAGAACGAATTCGATCTGTAATACAGTGTGCGATCCACTGGCCAATCGACCACAAACGAATGTGCCATGTCAGAAAGGTGGGTGCTACGCAAGAATACGCGATTTACGGGAACAAGTCATCTCGATACAGCAAAATCCGTAGTAGTAACGATAGAACAGGTAAAAATAAGCCACATAGCAACGATGACCCTATGAATCAATGGATTTGGATACATTATCGTCAATTATGAGCACATTCGTCCTCTCCTGTCAGCTGTCGAGAAACCTCAAAATAGACTTTAAGGCACCAGCTGGTCTATTTCCACAAGATGAAGTGCAAGACACAATGTAAGGTGCTGATTTGGTGATCTTCGTAATATCTTGTTTTAGAGTCTTTCAATCTGTTTTTATTCTGCTCTCTCTACAGATGTTGCATTGCCGGACCTTCCCTTGATAATCGATGTTTATATTCGTCATGCTATACAGGACAGCTATCAGGGGGATAATTGAGTGAGTTCTGGACTATGGAGACAAGTACTTAGAAATTCGAAGATTAAGGCTTTGGTCTCATTATATTGTGTGTGTGATCTAAACTGTGTGATCTAAACTGTGTGTTTCCTATTTTAAAGGCCCCTCAAATACATATAAAAACCTGTCTCTCCCACATGAATTGTCATCATCAAATTTCGTTACGTTCTTCTTCGTTCGGTTTCTTGTCCCCGTATGCAAATATTTTATTTCAGAAATATTTCGTCTGTTTTCCATCTATTTCATCTTCCTTAACACCATGTGATTATAAACATCATACAGCAGGGGTTGATAAGATCATCAGCAACAAACAAAATGTCAACATTTTTCCGTTTTATTTGCTTCCATTTTTTTCACTCTCTCTCTCTCTCTCTCTCTTGCGGGTAAAAATAACATAAAATTTCCAATTTATGAGACAAATTTTCACCCACATTCGTTGATTTTATTGCTCAAGTACAAGACGTCGGCATTGTGGGAAAAAAGAAAACAGGCTTACACTACGTATCAAGGATAGGTAAATAAGGCCCTTGTTAGTAAAGTTTTTTCAATCATTTTTAAAACATAATCTGTATGTGTTTTGAATCATAAAATATTTTAAAGCCCTTAAGTGCTAATTGCTGTCTTTCTTTTTTCCTTTTTTTTGCATTTTTTTATTTTGCATTTTTTTGTTTGATATTTATAACGTATTTGTTAATAAAAATTTGTTTAAAATTAATCGCCAATTTAAAAAAGAAAAATGTGGGTCAGTGTAACCTTTTTCCGACAATTTTATGAGAATAAAAAACATGACAGTAATTTTTAATTATTTCGTTTAAATATTATTAAAGGCTTTTAAAATTTTATTTATTTTACTTGTAATGCATTTGGTTTATTTTAAAAGATTTAAAAATTATTATAAATAATAACTTATTCCATGAGTGTAGAACTTCTGATGCTTCGAAGTGATCTCTATGAAATTTAAATTCACGCCACTAAAGGTGTTTTACACAGAAAATGAGCATCTGAAGATCCCAAGCCTATATGTTGGATGATTTCCAACTTTCCCAAATTACCATTCCCACGATACCATTTCTGTTGATAAATTTTTGCCATTTTAAATGAAATTTTGTCAATTGAGATCAGAAGAAATCAGAATGAATGTTTAGATTAGATTGTAAAAGTTCGCCGTGAGCAATTTTCTTTCAATTCCCTTAAACTCACTGCATTGCTTTCATGATGTCAATTCCGGCTTTGTTGCTAACAGTGTAACTTTACCAGTCTTGCCTACGATAGTTATTTCACATCATTGTCTCCAAAATGATTCGATTTATTTGCATTTTAGCACTGACGTAGTCTGTTGGCTTATTAGACGTGAGGCTACGATTCATACCCGCAGTCAGACATCACCAAAGAAAACGAAATCTGAAAAATATTTCTTCGGCGATTTCCTCTCAGCAGATTTGTGGCAAAACCTCAGAGAATAAATAAAATTGCCATGAAAAGTTTCTCGAAAATCTGTCGTTCGAAATCGACTTTAAGCTGTAGCTCCAGCCACTCATGTATAAAAAATTAAAAACCTCGGTCGTAATCCTGCCTGAAGGGTTGCAATAACCAATTATGTATGTTCCAAAATGGTTCGACTTGTTTGCGTGTTAGCACTGAATCGCAAATTGAGGTTCACATGTTCACACACATACATATATACATACATAATTGGTCATTACAACCCTTCAGACAGGATTACGACCTATCTTCTCACACCACTTATGTTGTGTGTGTTAATTTTATACATGAGTGGCGTGACCTACACGTTCATCGCCACGATAATATCAGAAAAATTTTCACATGGGCCACGGTAGCTTTATTAGATAATTTAGTTAAAAATGTATCAAGGAAACTAAATGTATCATAGAAAAATTTTTTTTGGCCAAAATTCCCGGAAAAACACTATTTGTATGTCACACATATATGACTGACATGGCCCTACAATCGCGTTCGCCAGACATATATGTATGTGTGACATAGCTCATGTAGAACTTCATAGCGTCAGACACATATGACTGACATGGCTCATGTAGAACTTCTTAGCGTCAGACACATATGACTGACATGACGATTAACGTGTTAAAGTCGACTCCGAACGACAGATTTTTGAGAAACTTTACATGGCAATTTTATTTACCCTCAGAGTTTTTGCCAGAAATCTGCTGGGAGGAAGTCGCCGCAGAATATTTCTTCAATATTTCGTTTTGATGTCTGAGCTGGGGTTTGAACCGTGGTTTTACGTCTAATAGGCCAACACACTACCTACTAGATTGCGGCGACTTCATGCTTCCAAAACGGTTGGATTTATTTGCGTTTAAGCACTGAATCGAAAGTTGCGGTTTAAATGTTCACACGCAATGTGAATACGCTAAGACATAAATTTTATGACGTATAGTAGTTGTTACACTCATACGCAGCCTAATTGATTTCATGTAAAAGAATAGGCTGCAGTATCTTGATTATTGTGTAAGTGGCATAATCTTACCAAATGTCTTCTGATTACTCTATAGTGCCCTTGTTTATAAAATTAAATATTATAATTGAGTATGTAAAACTGTCCACTTGAATAAGAGTCATCTCTAAGTATGACCCATTGACTATGCACTTAAAAACAATCAGATCTTCTCACACCACATACGTTGTGTGTGGCGGGACTTACTGTTTAACGTCGACTTCGAATAACAGATTTTTGAGAAACCTTACATGGTAATTTTATTTACCCCGAGAGATTTTGCCAGAAACCTGCTGAGAGCAAGTCGCCGAAGAAATATTTTTTCAAATTTCGTTTTGTTCGAAATGTCTGACCGTTCCAAATGTCTGTTCGAGACCTAACGTCTAATAAGCCAACACTCTACCCACTAGACTATTACGACTACATTTAACGTTATACTCTGTATTGCTATATAATTCTAGATTTATATTGCAGTCCCATCGATAGCATACACTTCCGATTAGGTGTAGTCAGCAGAAAATTTGTTAGACATCGAGACCCCAGTTAATCGGAGTAAAATTGCTTTGCTTTGGCTTGAATAGTAAAATTAACAGCGCTAGTAAAAAATGTCCATGAAAGTTTGCTATGAAAAAAATCTCTTAAAAATATGTATTTCGATATCGACTTTAAACTGTAGGTCCTGCAACTCGTGCATAAAATTAACTCACACAACATAAGTGATGAGTGAAGCTAGGTCGTAAACCAAGCTAAAGGGTTGCAATGACCTATATATATACAATATATGTATATATATGTACATACATATATATGTATGTATAAACTCTTTGATATTCCAAGTAGACTGAATGATAAAGTTGCTATCAAATAAACGTGGCAGTATGTCTGGTATATCTGTATGTAGTAGTTATGAAACACGCTGAACTTATCCGGTCAAAAATTTAAATGATTTTTTGAAGGGTTTGAACGGGTTTATTCTGTATCAAATGTAGACTTAAAGACTCGATCTTTTCTCAACGAATTTTCTGCGAATGTAGAAGATACATACTATTCTCCTTATTATGTTTTTAACCATAAGCCGCCACAAGTGATTGGAATGTAGGATACTTCAAAGCATTTGACGTTCTTTTTAAACTCTCATAAAACCCCCAACCGATTTTGTTAATCTGAATTGAAGAATTTCATATCTTCAGTTGAAGACCTTTAAAAAGAAACCACACGGATTTTATTTATTTGATCGAAAAAAATTTAACTGAATTCTTGAAAGACTTTGTCCACATCAAGTCTTACAGATGCACCCAAAAAATTATACACTAAGAGGGTTAATTTAATTTTTAAATAAAATTTTAGTTTTATTTATTTTTATATATGTATATATTTGTATTATTATCGCAATAATAATGTCTAGTTTAGTGTCTTCCATTACTTAAATAATAAAAAAAAATTTGTTTTGTAATCGTTGTCTTCCATACAAAACCTACTTAAACTTACAGGCACAGGTTTAGCAAATAAAAAAAATAAAAATTAAAATCACTTACAACTAATTTGTACATTATTTAACAGTAATTTTCTTTAGTATTTCAGTGAAATTAAATTATATGAGGTAAAAAACAAACAAAAAATATCTCCTCTCGTATGCCTCCTCATTGCCTTACAGAAATAAAAAAAATAATACTTTACGTTGACCGACCCCATCCAAAGAAAGGTTCGTTTTGCAGACTAGATTATCGAAATCAAAATTAATTGTTATTGGTTTTCATTGTTGTTGTTGTGTTGTTCACTGATCTTGCCACAAGGAAATGTAGTCCAAAAGTTCTTCATCATCGGTGGATGTAGACGATGAACTGGTATTATTATGATTAAAATCATCGAAATTAAATGTTGGTTCCATTTTAATGGGTGTTGTATTTGGGGTATTCAATGTAAATGTCGTTTGACTTGATGATTGATAATGATTTGGTGATTGTGCTTGAAATTGATAAGATTCACTGGATGTACATGAATTGGCTGGAGAAATTAAATTATGCTGTTGAAAGCTGCCGGCATAAGTTAATGGAGCGCAATACGGCAATGCAGTTGGCATAACGTTTTCTTGTAATTGTTGTTGTTGGTAGTGATTGTTATGGCCAGTGCAGACAGAAGTCATTGATGATGGTGGCGGTGAGCTACTGGTTGAGCAGGCATATGAAGATGCTGGCGATGAAACTGCTGTTCCATACGATGATACACTGGACGCATCACTATTATCCACTTCATCAATCAATTTCTTTAAACGTCTTATATACTCAGCAGCCATACGTAAAGTGTCAACCTTGCTGAGCTTCTTATCGGCGCCAGGTCCTATACCACGTCTACCATTGCTTATCTCAGCCACAATGGCTGTGGGAATATGTTGTCTCAAAGTGGAGAAACCATTATTGACTTGTTTTACGCGACTACGCTCGCGTGCATTGCGTCTGATTACCGCTGGATTATTAGAATCCAAAGTAGTGCCATTCAATAGGCCACTACTGTTGTGTATTGATGGTTTTGTATATGGTGCAGGTGCTATAGATTTCTGTTGGTTTACATTGCGCGTTCTTAAGACTTCTCTTGGTGGCTGATGCAAACGATATTGTGTAGGTTGTTGCCGTTGTTGTTGATAACCCATGTTTTCCGTACCCAATGCCATGTTTTTTACACAAACTCTAGTTTAAGATTTTTATTTTAGAAATTAAATTAATTTTAGTTGTTTACTCTTTGGATACTTATGTTAGAATGATGCCCTTCTCTGCGCCGTTTGGCTATTTAAATGGTTTCCTCTGTTATCCTCCAAAAGAAGAAAATTAATTCAAACTACTCTCTACGCACAAATTTCTACCTGTTATGTCTCTCCACAGGTAGAAACAAAATCACAATTCACAAACGCGTATCTTTTGTGAGTAAGACTTATGCTCTGCAGGATCTCTTTTAAGAGGATGCCGGTTCTAAGCCGTAAGCATCCCTTTTAAATACAAAATGTTACCTCTTATGCTCTTTCATCTCTGAATGGGAGCAAATGCATTTCAAAATCCCCTTGCATTTGAGATTTCAGCTACGAAAAACTCAATTTTCTCTGATTTTTTTGTTCTCTACTCTTAACAAAAGATCACTAACACTCTGAGATTATTTTATTTGGTAACACTCTGGTTAGATTACCTGTTTGCAGTCAGGGGAAATGCGTGTGTCTTATGCTGCCAGTCTGTAATTTCTTGTTTTGGGAACAGTTTCCCCTGTTTCAGGTTTTTGCAGAAATTTACTTTAAATTCGTTTCTGTTTTTGAGCTGACTTTTTGCTTCGTTTTGTATCTGTTTGTCTGGTTTCTTTAACAGTCGCGTGCCATCTCTACTCAGCCGGTTTTTGGCCGCAGTTACTTAACTCAGTTTGTTGCAGACTGTTGTACGTATGCGCTCATAATGATTTGCTCGCAATATGAATGAATAATTGTGTAGTGAACGTAGTCCAATATAGTTTGGAAACAAATTTTAGTGCCAAAATCTTGCCTTATTATTGCAAAATAAAATTTAAAAATTAGAGTGTTTCAATGAACAAAACTATTAAGAATGAAATATAAAACGCCCCAACACTGTCATTAATTCAGAACTTTAGGCAGCCATTAAGAGAAAAAATCCAAATAAAGGTTAAATATAATGTTCTCTTAATATTGTTTACCTTATTTAGGCGTCCCTAAAACCTAATATGTTCCTATCATAATCACACATAAAGTTAAATATTTACGCCATATTTAGAATTGCAGGGAATTGTGGATCACTATATGATATATTATTTTTCAATTTCAGACAATTTTTTTAAACATAAAAATTGAACTGTATGTGGGAAAAGTCCAATACAATTCTGTGCCGTTGTACTTTCAGATAGCCTGGTCACTTTGCTAAAGTATCACTAAATAAAGTTCAAAGTTAAGCACAGTAGTATAGTAGAGCATAGCATAGCATAGCATAGTATAGTATAGTATAGTATAGTATATTATACTATAGTATACTATAGTATAGTATAGTATACTATAGTATAGTAGTATAGTATAATACAGTATAGTATACTACTACTATATATAGTATAGTATAGTATAGTATATATAGTATAGTATAGTATAGTAGTATAGTATACTATACTATACTATATATAGTAGTAGTATATACTATATATAGTAGTAGTATACTATACTATACTATATATAGTAGTAGTATACTATACTGTATTATACTATACTACTATAGTATAGTATAGTATACTTTAGTATAGTATAGCATAGTATAGAATAATATAGTATAGTATAGTATAGTATACTATAGTATAGTATAGTATAGTATAGTATAGTATAGTATAGTATACTATAGTATAGTATAGTATAGTATAGTATAGTATACTATAGTATAGTATAGTATAGTATAGTATAGTATACTATAGTATAGTATAGTATAGTATAGTGTAGTATAGTATAGTATAGTATAGTATAGTATAGTATAGTATAGTATAGTATAGTATAGTATAGTATAGTATAGTATAGTATAGTATAGTGTAGTATAGAATAGTATAGTATAGTATAGTATAGTATAGTATAGTATAGTATAGTATAGTATAGTATAGTATAGTATAGTATAGTATAGTATAGTATAGTATAGTATAGTATAGTATAGTATAGTATAGTATAGTATAGTATAGTATAGTATAGTATAGTATAGTATAGTATAGTATAGTATAGTATAGTATAGTATAGTATAGTATAGTATAGTATAGTATAGTATAGTATAGTATAGTATAGTATAGTATAGTATAGTATAGTATAGTATAGTATAGTATAGTATAGTATAGTATAGTATAGTATAGTATAGTATAGTAAGTATAGTATAGTATAGTATAGTATAGTATAGTATAGTATAGTATAGTATAGTATAGTGGAGTATAGTATAGTATAATATAGAATAGTATAAGTGTCTAACCCCAGGTCAGACATCTAAAAACAAAACGATGTATAAAAAATATTTGTCGGACTACTTCTTCTCAACAGATTTCTGGTAAGCAACTTTCTGTCGTAAGGAAGAAAGGAAGGTAAGAAATCTGTCGTTCGGATCCAACTTTAATCAGTAAGTTCCACCACTCATGCATAACATTTACACACACAATTTAAGTGGTGCGGGAAACTATGTCGTATTTTTGACTGATGGATTGTAATGACCAATTATGTTTGTATGTATGTATGCATGTGTATAAAAATTTTTTTTACAAATAAATAAAGGATATTCATTCCTTTTCGGTGGATACGCCATTTAAATGTTTGATATTTCATTAGCAATGCATTTAAATGTTAAGTGCATTAAACCAGAACATAGCGAGTTGCTTATTACAACACCCCTTTTACGATTCTTTAGCCAATTATTCTTCAAATATGCCTTTTCTCATGTTATTCGATCACATTTAAATACCACTTTATAGATGTGTTAAAATCGTTCTTCTTCTTTATTTTCGTTTTGGCATAACAACTTTAATTTTCATTTCAAAATATTTATTTGAACAAATTAACGGTCATAAATCAAGCCCAGTTATCCTAGTGTATAGTCAATTAGCCAACTTCAAACGATTTTCATTGCCATGCTCTCTCTATTTCAAGTACAAATTAAATTCTGCTGTAAAACTTGTTCGTTGGTGAGGAAAAACAACAAATTGGTAACACCCATTTTATGGTTTTGATGAAAGGGTTAATACAGCAGTATTTTATTGTTCCTTTTTTTTTTGTTCTTCGTCTTCTTTTCTGCTGTTGTGGCTAGCTTCTAACAAGAACTTACAATATATACAACAACAACAACTACAAATTAATAAAATAAATTTGAAATTGTAACAAATTAAATCAAAGCTGACGGTGATTATGAACATAACAGCAACAGCAACTGCAACAGCAATAGAAGTCTAGAAAATTACCAGGATAATTGGTGATAGACTGTGTAAAAGTCATCCATATGCTAATTAGCGTTCCCATAAATTATTAGACGGACATATACAGAAACAGAATAGAACGCCTATTAAAATGTAAAGTGAAAACATTCCAACAGAAAATTATAGAGCGCTAAAGTTTCTGAAGTGTTTTATAGCAGCGTACAGATGTTGAAGGAATGAAATATTCAAAGAAGGACTTACATTGTTGTAATAAATGCCTGTTTTGAGTTTTAAAAGGATAGTTTTATGTATAATCTATAGCGGTAGGCTTATTAAATATTATTCATAGGTAAGGATTATCTATTGTTCTGCTAGAAAACATTCAAACAATTTTTTTCTTTTTCTGAAGTCAGAATTCAGATATTTTTATGAAAATAATACAAAATTTCTGTGTTTCGTTACTATTTTACAATCATTTTAAGACGATCAATGGTTATCACTCTTAAAACCCAAAAATGTACAGAGAAAAATTTATTTTTTAAAATCCCATTGAAAATCATTATGATGGCTTGCCATATCAGGAATTTTGCGTTAACTTACTTACTTACGTAATTGGCTATTAACAACCCGATTAACGGATTTTCGTCTGGCTTGTGCTTCTTGCGCGCCTACGCCAGTTGGTCACACCGATCGGTGACATGTTCATCCTCGATTTGGTCCTTCCAACGCAAACAAGGTCGTCCTCTTCGCCGACTTCCGCAGATTATCGCATCAAATCAAATCCAATGCCCGTCTCGCCGGAGCATCCTCCTCAATAGCCTACTCAATTACCTATTAACACCATAGTAGCACATGTTGGCAAGAGTGTTCCTGTGCTTGATCTCCAGACTGACATCAGTTTTGGTGGTAAAGGCGGAGCCAAGATAAATAAATTCCTTGACTACATCGAAAGTATAGTTATCAGCCGTAATCTGAGATCCAATACGCCACACGTCCTACTTGTCGATAACATATACTTCCTTTAGCCCTTATTTACTGCCAGATCCATCTCAGTAGTAGTAGCAGTAACATTTCGCTTGGTACGCCCTGTGATGTCTATGTCGTCAGCGTACGCAAGCAACTGGTACCATTGCAATGCACTTCCGACTTCCCCAGAACACTCTCCATGACCAAATTGAAGAGGTCGCATGATAAGGGATCGCCTTATCTAAAACCTCGCACTGTATTAAAAGGTTCGAAGAGGTCTTTATGGGACTATCAAAGGCTGCCTTATAGGCAACAAAAAGATTGTGTGTGTAGACTAGTTTTTCGTGGGTCTTTTCTAGGATATGATGTAGTGCGAAAATCTGGTCGATGGTGAACTTGCCAGGTCTGAAGCCGCACTGATAAGTTCCGAACAGTGTTTTGACGATTGGCTCCAGTTTTTCACACAATACGCTCTTAAGAACCTTATATGCGATAGGGAGAATGGTATACCCCTGAAGTTGGTGCATATTGTAGTTTCTCGCTTTTTCAGTACATGGTAGAGGCCACTGAGGTTCCAATCGTTGGACTTACTTTCCTCTGGCCATCTTGCGTTATCTTACATACTTTATTGGCCATTACAACTTTTTAGTGAGGATTACACCACTCATGTTGTGTTTATTAATTTTATATATGAGTGGCGAGACCTACGGTACAAAGACGATTTTGAACCACAGATTTTTGAGAAACTTTTCATGGCAATTTTATTTATTCCCAGAGTTTTGCCAGAAGACTAATGAGTGGAAGTCGCCTAAAAAAAATATTTGTCTATATTTCGTTTTGTTTAAAATGTCTGAGGTGGGGTTTTGAACAACGGGCTTAGGCCTAATAACCAGAAACACTACATAGTAGACTACGGTAACTTAGCGCAGTAAACGATTAAAAATTTTGGAAATTTCCTTTGAAGAAAATAATTCTTTTCGCACTCATAGAGCACTCTGCCGATATATCCCTCATTTCCAATTCTTTGCCCTTCGACAACGTAAAAAAGTTTACATAATGACTATAATCGTTTCCGTCGATGTTTTGCTGATTGTGATCATTTTAAACTAGCCAAAGATTGACTTTTTTTATTAAAGAATTGAGTTCAGTGCTGCATTTCTGGCTAAATAGTAAAATTCCCGTGTGTGGAACGAAAATAAATCTGAAGTCGTTAACGAATCACCATTACATATATCGGGTTTTCCAGCACTTGCTCCCGAACTTTGAAAATTGATACGGCCATGTTGTTGAAGCTGCATCTGTCAAATTAGTAGTCATTTATTCAGTCTGTTTGGCCAAAATACAGTGGTGAACGATAGACAACGACGTGTTGGCATCTGACCCTTATTGATTTGACCCCGTTAGAATATTCCTTGCGGGGTTTTCTAAAGTTGGTCCTCGAAAGCCAGCACAACTAAATCCATCGGTCAATTTCAGCTTGGTTTACATGACACATTCATTGATAATTTCGGGTGTGCTTTACACAAAGAACTGCGGCGAGAATAATTGGGGACGCAAGAGTCTCCAAGCGTAACATCACCATACTTTCTGACAGCCAGGCGGCTATCAAGGCTCTAAGTTCTAACGTGATGAACTCCAAGACGGTGTACGGCTGTCGCAGATATCTCGACGAGGTAGCGGAACGTTATGATATTCACATAGTATGGGTACCGGGGCACAGTGGTATTCCGGGTAACTGCAGAGCTGATGAATTTGCCAGGTGGGGCACGACCATCGAACTCTCCGATGAATTCTCGAATCTGGGCATCCCTATGAGGACATGCGATCGTAGATTCCGTCAACGACAGGTGGGCGGCCTCGGACACGGGTAGAACGGCTCGTAAAATCTGGCCATGGCTGGATGAGGGGCGCACAATGAGTCTACTTAAACTCCAAAGAGGCGCGCTCAGTGTAGTTGTCGGTGTCACTACGGGGCATTGCATTATGGATACGAATGCGAGACGCATTGGTCTTGGACACCTTGCTAACAACTTCTGCAGAAGCTGCAGACATGAGGAGGAAGAGGAGACTGTCCCTCACTTGCTGGGTACATGCCTGGCTCATTGCCAAAGGAGAAGGAAGTACTTGGGTACTTACTATATGGATAATCTAGAGGAATTGTCAAGGATTGACATTGGCAGCTTAAATCGCTCCATCAGGAGCTCAGTGTGGTTTCGAAGCTAGGGGATAGCGGATAATTGCGGTAGCACAATGGGCCCAATGCCCAAGAATTTTTCTTGCATGGGCAGCCAGCTCTACCTACCTACCTACCTTACACAGAGAAGCCAAACAGAACAGATGAGAATGATAAAATAATATGTAAAGATTGATAATGAATTAAAATTTTATTTGAAAAAAAAAATAAAATATTTATGAAACCAAACTGGAATTAAAAAATGTTGTTCATTTGCTAAATACTTTTGTTTCGAGAATTATTTTACTAGCTTAGTTTAAATTTCTCCAGTAAACTATGTCTGCTCTAAAATTTAATGGCGCAAATAGTGAACAATGACAGCCATAATAATTGTCGAGAATATGGTCAGCACATCAAGCTTACTGTAACCAGCTGGATTGCAGCCATCTCTATCACCGCATTGATCACAGTCTTTCTCATGAGAGGAACTTAAAATATAATCGGCTAAAGGCGCATTACAGCCGTTAACATTGGCAAACACACAACTGCGATAATAATATTCATTAGAACCTGCAATGGAATATGTAAAGACGATTACAATGTGATGTTAGATTCATAAGATTTGTCGAGAACTTACCAACTTTTAAATATTCACGAAAGCAGTCATAGGAATTTGATATAGAATTGGTGTCAATGTTTTTATGATAAGTGGATAGGTAGACAAAGTGTCTTTAGCCAATTGAGGGCTGCACTCCATCAGCTTGGGACTCTTGCAGGAGCTTTTACTGTCACAAACATAACAGCGTAAGGATAGGCCTTAAAGGGAACAAAAGAAAAACTTAAGGATTAGCACAACTAAAAGGATGATAAAGGATGCCTGAAAGGATGTATAACTTCTTATTTAATTATTGCATATGAATTTTATTTCTTTTTTAATTTTAATAATATCAGTATGAGTACATTTCAGTTTCAAATTCAAACAAATAAACGTCAAATTGTTAAGGTTTCTAATGCCACATCTGGCTTACTAAGCCCATAACAACAATCACAGCAAATACAGTGGCAGCATTAATATCAATCCGTGCAGCGGGATTACAACCATCAGTGTCACATTGGTTGCAAGTTCGTTTCTTAACTGAAGCTGAGACAACACTGGTTAAAGATAAATCACACCCATTGACATTCGAGTAAATGCAACCTTTGTAATAGTTACTGATAACCACTATAATCGATAATCAAATAAATAAATAAATCAACAATTCTTATAACATCATATGGTATCATACTTGTCTTCAGCTCTTCATGGAAGCATTTGAAAGCAGTAGTCGTAACATTAGTAACACCCTGATGGGATGCTAGCAAATAGACATGCGTTTGACCGGCCAATATGGCATTACACTCCATTAGATTCGGATGTTCACAGCTTTCTTTAGTGTTGCAAAGAAAACATTTTATGGCGAAATCTAAAAAGATTCCAGTGTTGCAATTTTCATTAAAAAAAAATTAAGGACTTGTTGCATAATAAACTGGTGAATAGTAAGTGAGTGAAACATACTTATAGCGCTTCAAAAAGGTCAGAGTAATGGTAACTTAAATGCTTTCGGATCGAATGAATATGTATATGAATGCACATGGAATTCTATTCAAGAGAAATGTATGTGAGTTATGAGACATTAAATTTATAATTCAAACATAATTTATTGGAGAGATACACTCAGTGTAAAAGTGTAACTACATTAGTTATTCGAATTCCACTGAGCAACTGGTACCCCTTCACATCATACAGTATTTTCAAATTCAATTGGAAATTTTTGAGTTGTTGTTAAAACGTAATTCAGTTTCGAAAGGATTCCCTCCCCAAGAATAAGGGAAACATTACATATCATATGAGGTTCGCACCACGTCGTAGGTGAGTAAGGTTCCTTGCCACACCACACAATACAGCAAAGATAAGCAAAAATCTATGGCAACTCTATCATCCTAAGAACTCACTTCAAAAGCATGTGACTGACTGTAACTGACTGTATCGTATAATCCAAGTAATGCATTTAAGCCAGAATACTTGGAAGTGGTTCGAAACTAGTAGGGAAGAATATATTGAGGGACTCGATAGTAATAATTTATGTGGCTAATAAGGAAACACGGAAGGATTTGAAGGAACATCCATTTGACTCACATCTGTTCTGAAATTGCATAGTTTTGCTAAGCGTCTTTATGTCGCATTATCGAATTAGATTTATATATAATGTCTGGTCGTCGAACTTAAACTTTAGTTCGGAGTGGTAGCACTGATATCACAAAGCTCACTTTAGCATGCATAGCGGCCCGTCGAACTTAAAAGATCAGAATCAGGATCTTTGAGATAACGTACGACTCACTTACAAATGGCGCTTGGTAATGTTAATCGGACTGCAGCTTCTCACGATTCTTGTGGCCTAGACTGAGAAAGACTAAAGGTTCGCAACATATCCAACCATGTGCAGGAGGCAGTTAGGAACTATTATAGGAGCCTTAACAAGGCACAAGTCGCCGTAGTCTAGTAGGTAGTGTGTTAGACGTAAGGCCACGGTTCAAACCCCAGGTCAGACATCAAAACGAAATATAAAAAAATATTTATTCGGCGATTTCCTCTCAGCATATATCTGGTACAAACTCTCTGAGTAAAAAAAATTGCCATGAAAAGTTTCTCAAAAATCTGTCGTTCGGAGTCGACTTTAAACTGTAAGTCCCACCACTCATGTATAAAATTAAAATTATGTATGTAACAAGATCATTTTTTATGCAACTGTCCTTGTCTGCACTTCAATAGACTACAATGGTTAGATTGACAATTTTATGAGAACGTGGTAGGTCTGATAAGCTTGAGGATCTAATGGAGTTTATGTTCGGATATGACGGACTAGGGGGATATACGAAATATTTGGCCACCTTGCACTCGATCGACAGAACAAAATTCTCTTTTATATTTTGTTCTATTAAATCTGTGATAGCAGACTTGCAACTGCTTAACAGTGGTATGCCATTCTATCATATTCTAACTTACCAAACCTATCTAAAAGCCTGCTACAATAAAACAATAAACTCTTTAATAGGAAACAAACTTGATTATTGAAATCGGATCAAAGTAAACAACTAGGTATTTCTAAAAGCAACAAAAAGGAATATAAGCTGAGTTTCATGAAAGTAAAAGAAATTGCTTCTATTCATGATTCATAAAAATATTTTACAAATATTATGAATATTCTAAATACATAGTTCTCTAGTTATTTGAATAAAAAATATTTACTACATTAGAAGAATATACGTTAATAGCGATATTTTAGAAATTATTAGAATGCATTATTTGTATAAAACACTTCATATTCCATTTAAGAAGAGAAAATTTTCAATAAAATAAATATATTTTTTTCCGAAAAATCCATGGGTCACAAAATGCTTTTGAACGGCATTAAGAGCTCTTTTAATAAAATTGAAAAAAAAACTACAAAAATATTCTTGATATTCCAAAGATATGAACTTTCTTAGAAATTGTATTTTATTTTCGACAAGCTCACAGTTTTTATAGCCCAATACTAATGACAATAATTTTTTATTGTTTAAAAAAATTCTAATTTCACAAGTAGCTTAAAAGTCCTGCAATAATTACTGTAGCAAATACAGTCATTACATCAATACTAATGCGACCAGCTGGATTACAACCGTCTCTATCACTACACTGGATACATTCCCGAGCTTTAAGATCTTGCCCAGCTGGAGGTTGTACAGACAAATCACAACCATTTACAAAAGTGTAGGCACAGCCCCTATAGTATACAGCAGAACTTGCTACAAGAAAAAAATCATCTTACATAGTAAGAAGGATGAGAGAGACTTAGGCATTGCTTATACATACACATTTTTGTGAATTCCCTGAAACATGCATAATCAGGCGTAGTTTTATTAAGAAAGACACCAGATTGATATTGCATGCAATGGTCACGAGTATCATTGGCTAACTGTGTAGTACATTCTTGCAATTTAGGTTTCTTACAAGAGTCTGCGCTGTTACAAACTTAACATTTCAGGGTCAAGCCTAAAATAGAAGTACAAGATCAATAAATGTGTTTTTTATTGTTCGATGAACCATAAGCATGAACCATAGGATGTTCTGCTATTTTGTGTTCATTTTATTATTGTTAAGTTGTCATATTTAACTAAAGACTTAATATGATGTAATTAAAAAAAATCTTTGTTAAATGGAGTCCTAAATAAATGAATCATGTTCAACTAAAATGCATACAAATTGTAGGCATAAATGGTAATAAAGTCGCCGTAGCCTTACTAGACTAGACTGATAGTGTGTTAGACACATGAGGCCTAGTCTTGAATCCCAGGTCAGACATCTCCAACAAAATGGAATATAAAAAATATTTCTTTGCCCACATTCTCTCAGAAGGTTTTTGGCACAAATTTTGAGAGAAAATAGAATAATTGCCATGAAAAAGCTTCTTTAAAATCTGTCGTTCGGAATCGACCTTAAACTGTAGATCCCGCCACATAAGTGGTGTGCGAAGCTAGGTTGTAATCCTGACTAAAGTTTCAGGTTAAATCTACACATATCTCAGAAAAAACATCAATAGGTGTGACCACTAATAACTGCTTCTTAAGAATTTTTAAGTCAAGATTCGAAATGTAGATCGGTAGCTGAGTCTAGGCGTCTCTACGGGGCATCACTCCGTTAAGCACTTGAGGTGTCAATGTCCTTGTCTGTAGGTCCATAGGCAGATATGACAAAGTGGCCAATTTTGGGCACCTACAAGGGTTTGTGTACGAAATTCACTGGCTAGTCTATAGTATTGCCTAAGGAACATTGTATTAACTTCGTCATGATAGACATAAGAATACTTTCTGTTTATTTTTCTATTTCGTTTCTCTCATTCATTTTTACATTATGTTTTCTCTCCTCGCTTTTCTTTCATTTTCCTTTCCTAACTTTACTCTCTTCTTCTCTCTTTCAGCGTTTGTTGTATTTTTTATTTTTTTTTATTTTTCATTTCTGAAACGCTTTCGTCACAATGGCCAGCTTGAGTCGCCAAGTGAAAGTGTTCAAGTGTGCGAATATGGTAATAGAAAGCCCTCTTTAACTTAAGACTAGCTACAGTACATCAATATCTTGCTTAATGGTTTAAAACTTGAATAATGCGAACGAATCAATTTTTATATGCATTTCAAAAGTATTTTTCTCAAAGAATGTATATTATTTTCATAGTTTTTATTGGCTAAGGATCATGACAATAAATTTCTATTGCTTTAAAAATATCCTCAACTGCCTTCTAATTCCATACATAGCGTAAAAGTCCAGCACTAACTACTGTAGCAATGACAGTCATCACATCAATATTAATGCGACCAGCTGGATTACAGCCATCTCTACCGCCACATTGGTTACATTTCCGTGATTTAAGTTTTTGTCCATTAGGAGGGATTACAGCCAAATCACAACCATTTAAAAAAGTGTAGGAACAGCCCTTATAGTAGACGGATGAACTTGCTGGAAGAAAAAATCATCACGAATACATAGAAGGTGGAGGAGACATTGAAGCATTGTATATACATACACATTTTTATATAGTCCCTGAAACATCCGAAACTAGTTGGCGTTTGATTAAGATTGCCACCAGATAGATACGTGGCCCAATAGTCACGGGTATCATTGGCTAACTTTATAGTACATTCTTGCAATGGAGGTTTTTTACAAGAGTATGCGCTGTTACAAATGTAACATTTCAGGGTCAAGTCTAAAATAGAAGTATAAAAACAATAAACCTTCTTTTTTCTATTGTTCGATGAAAATCCTAATAATTTAGGCATGAACCACAAATGGATCTGCTTGTCTTGTGTTCATTTTATTCTCATATTTTTCTGAAGACTTTGGCACAAATTTAACAAAACTGATGATGAATATGATGTCCTGAAATATGATTCTTTTTTTGAATGGAGTCATAAATGGTTAGGGATCGAATGAATCTGTGAATGCCCATTAAATTATTCAATTAAAATTCATGCAAATTGTAGATATTAATGGCAATGAAGTTGCCGTAGTCTAATAGGTAGTGTTTTGGCTTATTAGACACATGAGGCCTCGGCTCGAATCCCAGGTCAGACGTCTCTAGCAAAGCGGAATATAAAAAAATATTTATTCGGCGACATCCTCCCAGAAGGTTTTTTGTACAAATTCTGAGAGAAAATAAAAAGAAATTGCATTGGAAAGCTTCTCAACAATCTATCGTTCGGAACTGACTTTGAACTGTAGGTCCCGACACTGATGTATAAAATTAACACACACACAATATAAGTGGTGTGAGAAGCTAGGTTGTAATACTGACTGAAAGGCCAGGTCAAATCTACACATGCCTGAAACAACATCAATAGGTGAGATCAGTAGTAACTAATTATTAAAAATTTTTCAAGAAAGATTCGAATCAATTATAAATCGTACATGGAGATGTAGATCGGATGTTGAGAACTATTACAAGAGTATCCATGGGACATGGCTCCGCTGAGCACATGAGATACAAGGGATTGTTCATCATATTTCATGTTACTGTTCTTGTCTGTAGCTCCATAGTCAGATATGAGAAGCAACTAATACATCTGAAGGAGTATAATTTTGAGAATCTACTAGGGTTTGTTCACTGGCTAAGATGCATAAGGAACTATGTTCTGCATGATAGACATAAGACTGCTTTCTTTTATTTTCTGTTTTCCTTTCCTTAAGTTGCTCTCTCGTTCTCTCTTTCAGTGTCTGATTAATTTATTTCTTTGAATTTTCCTTTTTTGAAATGCTTTTATCACAATGGCCCACCTGGGTCTCCTAGAGAAGGTGTTCAAGTGTGCCAATATAGTAATACAACGCCCTCCTTAACTTATATAACCTATCTTGAGACTGGCTACAGTACACTAATATCCTGTTTAATGATATAAAACTTGATTAATGAAACTAAATCAACTTTTAATATTCAAAAAAATACGATTTTACTTTTTATTCTTCTAGAGGATTGAAAAAAAAAATCATTTCAGAAAATGTACTTTATTTTGGAGAAGCTCAATGGTTTTACAAGCTAATAATTATGACAATAAATTTTTATTGTTTTAAAATTATTAGAAAATATTCTCAATTCGCTTCTAATTCCATACATAGCGTAAAAGTCCAGCAATAAATACTGTAGCAAAGACAGTCATCACATCGCTATTAATGCGACCAGCTGGATTACAGCCATCTCTATCGCTACATTGGTTACATTCACGTGCTTCAAGTTTTTGTTGAGCAGGAGGGATTACAGCCAAATCACAACCATTTACAAAAGTGAAGGCACAGCCCTTATAGTGGACTGATGAACTTGCTAGAAGAAAAAATCATCATGAATACAGAGTAGGTGGAGTAGGAGACATTGAAGCATTGAAAATACATACACATTTTTATAAATTCCCTGTAACATGCAAAACCAGTTGATGTTTGATCAAGATTGACATCAGTTTGATTGTATGTGGCCCAATGGTTACGTGTATTATTAGCCAAATCAATGGTACATTCTTGCAATTGAGGTTTTTTACAAGAGTCTGCACTGTTACAAACGTAACATTTGAGGGTCAAGCCTACAATGGAAATAAAAAATCAATCAAATTTAGATTCAGAAAAGATTTTGGTTCTTCCCCCTACATCAAGTAATTATAGATAGAAAATCAGATAATATGACCTCTTCCGAAATTTCCTTATCTTTTGTTATCAATTATTGTTTTTCTTTTTGTTTTTTAATTAACTTCTGGGTGCAGGTTATTATTCATAATTCTGTCATAAACCATTTATTTTATTATTGTCAAGTTTTCATATATTATTCAAGACTTTGTCACTAAGTAGACACAAGTTGTGATTAATATGATATGAACGGAATTAAATAAAACTCTTCTCTTTTTTGTATTTTTTATTTTCACTTTTATTTCTAATGAAAAAAAAAGAAAGGAATTTTCACGATGAGTGTACAAAACGTAATTATTTTGTAATGCAACAGATAACCATGAATGTATAAACATGTTCGTGCAAAAAATTAACAAAAGTTGTGTCATGATGTGAAAATTATTTAATAAAAGCTATGTCTGATAGTAGACCGAGGTCGTAGTAGAAGGGAGGTTAATGTGGTATATGGGCCAATAAAATGATAAATACATACCATGATATCATACCGTTTGCAAATATACACCCAAATGGTTTAAAAATGGCAAAAATTAACCCTTTGCACTCGATTAAATTTCAAGCTCGTTATCTGTCAACTTGTATTTAATTTTAACTGAATGAATGTTGGTTTGCTGTACAATATCTGCAATAAGTTCATCAGTGAAAAATCTTTTAAACAAATCTATTGGCTCAAACTCTTTGTCTTGAAATTTAATCCCAACATTCTTGTCTCCAACACTAAATGTAATTTCTGTTGGCAGCTCAGCCTCTTTTTCACTCACATCAATCCAACTTGATTCTGATATAGTGCCATTATCCCTTTCAGGCTCTGGTACAGTATCACTTTCACTATCAGATGCATATTATATCGTTTGAACTCGTATTTTCAAATTCACTGTCATTATCCTGACTGTCTTCAAAATCCATTTTGAGCAGGAAATTATTGTATGTACATGTGTACGGAATTAGACAAAAAGAACAAATTCCGTGCACGACTAACTCTCGACTAACAAAACTTGACAAATGGTTACAGTGTACGATCTCGAATGCCGCAATGTGTTTTACAGTTATTTAGTTTTATCGTCTACACACTAATATGAGAATTGTAGAGTAAATTAATATTGTCACCTCCAGTGTGACAAACGAGGTTAAGGAAGTCGTTGTAGTCTAGTACGGCAGGTCAGATATCTCCACCAAAACGAAATAAGAGAAAATATTTCTTCGACGACTTCCTTTCAGCGGATTTCTGTCAAAAACTCTGAGAGTAAATAAAATTGCCATGAAAAGTTTCTCCAAAATCCGTCGTTCGGAGTCGACTTTATACTATAGCTCCCACCACTCATGTATAAAATTGAACACACGCAACGTGAGTGGTGTGAAAAGCTAGGTCGTAATCCTGACTGACTGTGTATGTAAAGAAAATTTGTTGAGTTCATCTTGAAACACAATAAAAGCGAAATATTTTCGAATAACAGCGGTCATAACTTCACGCGATAGAAGTTCGTAAGTAACTGTGCAAAGAACTGGCGAAAGCCTAAACCGTTATATATATATTTTTTTAAATACCGGAATACATAAACAATTTAATGCTAAAACTCTACAAAAAAGATAAGCGATACAACAGCTATTTTTTCCAACAAATTGGTTGCGTAAAGGAAATTTTATGAGAATATCTGCAAATATTTTTAAAATATATTAAGAAACATATTTGATTGCCAATTTGATGGTAAAGAAGAAATTTATAAAATATACAATTGAAGAAAAGACGGGTACTTTCTCTAACTATCAAACACTGAGTTCGGTATCTACGAGTATAATCCATTAATTTTAAGGGCGTGTTGTGTTAAATTCACATGAAATGTTTTTAAATTGTAATCAAACGCGTTTCCAATATTCTGCCATATACCTTAGAAAATATTCGATTGCGTTGCATTAATCATATGATTAAGAGAAACTACAAATTTGCGATAGCAATTCAATTACGTTTTGTATGGGGAACTGATCAATTATCACGCGGTCACTTTATCACGTGAGACTTTTGTCAACCCAAGCAATTTTTAACTATTTTTACCGTGTGCTTGAAAGCGTTTGCTTTCCAGCGAAGACTCTTATGATTAAATCACAATCATGATCGCCACTTGAGTAGCAAGAGTGATGATCACTCATGTGTTTGGAGAGATGCATTGCTCAAAATTCCGTTCATTCCATTTTAAATGGAAAGCACTGATTATGTCTCAACTCTGGAAATGTGTTGAGTGCACATTTAAAAAAAAAAAACTTAATTGATTAATGCAGATGTAGTCGCCGTAGTCTAGTAGGTAGTGTGTTGGCTTATTAGACGTAAAGCCAGGGTTCGAGACCCAGGCCAGACATCAAAACAAAATACAAAAAGTATTTCTTCGGCGACTTACTCTCAGCAGATTTCTGGCAAAAACTATGAGAGTAAATAAAATTGCCATGAAATGTTTCTCAAAAATCTATCGTTCGGAGTCGAGTTTAAACTGTAGGTCCCGCCACTCATGTATAAAAGTAACACACACAACATAAATGGTGTGAGACACTAGGTTGCAATCCTGATTGAAGGGTTGTAATGACCAATTATGTATGTATGTATGATTAATGCAGAATATAAAAAATTGGTGTTCCTATGGCTTGGTAGGTAGTGTGCTGAATTTCAAGTGCCGAGGCCGTGGATTCGATTCCCATCAGCGATTCTAGATGTCTAGTGTAGAGTGCCGTGTAAGTGTTATTAGACGTTAACCCACGGTTCAAACCCCAATTCGGACATGGCCAACAAACGAAATATAAAAAAATATTTCTTCGGCGACTTACTCTCAGCAGATTTCTGGCAAAAACTCTGAGAGTAAATAAAATTGCCATGAAATGTTTATCAAAAATCTGTCATTCAGAATGGACTTTAAACTGTGTCTTGCTACTCATAGATAAAATTAACACACACAACATAAGTGGTGTGAGAAGATAGGTAGTAATCCTAACTGAAGGGTAATGATCAATTATATAAACACAACTAACTAAATTAGTTTCTAATTAAAAAGAAACAAACGGATTATATTACTAAATTTCATCAAAATATAATATATAGCCATTAATTTGTAAACAAAATAGTTAAATTTTAAAAGAAATTATATGCCCTTTATTATTTTTTTTTTTAATAAATAAAAACCAATAATTTAAAAAGGAAATAAATATTTAAAACATAATTTTATTATTAAAAAAAAATATATAAATCTCAATTATATTCAAAATCTTGCCATGGATTCGATTAGTTTTTCCAACTATTTTTCTAATGCCATAAATAGCGCAACAATGAAGCAATAATTACTGTAGCAAAGACAGTCATCACTTCAATATTAATGCGTCCGGCTGGATTACAGCCATCTTTACCGCTACATTGTTTACAATCTCGTTTGCTGACAGCGTATGCAATGCTGGGATTTAAAGCCAATTTACAACCGTCAGCAAAAGTATACGCACAACCCATGTAGTGGATTTCACCATTTGCTAAACAAAAGAAAAACAGATTTCAAATGCATTGCTGAAAATAAGGAAAATATGTATTGAAGTACGTACACAGTTTTAGATATTCACGGAAGCATTCAAAAGTAGGCGAAGATGCATTTGGATTAATTCCTGTATGGTACATGGACCAGTAGGTGCGTGTATCATTAGCTAACCTCTGATTACATTCATACATTTCAGGCTTTTTGCAGGCTTTTGCACTATTGCATACGAAACATTTCAGGGTATAACCTAAAAGACACAAAATCAATACGATCAATAAAATTATTGATATTTTAATAAATTAAAGAAAGGAAGGAAGAAGAAAAAGAAGAAAGTTCTTAAACACGAGTGTATGATGCATGAGTGAATATTAAAATTTCGTTAAGAAATTTCAAATTGTAGGAAACAGGGAAAATTTTAATCATGTTTTCTATTTTATATTGCTTTTCCAGTTTTCTTGACAGATAACATTATCAGTTTTATTATTGTATTAATTTTAGTTTCATTATGTGCTTATGATTTATGGGCCAATTGTTTTTAGCAATTTATCATATTTTATTGAAGACTTTATTATCAATGCCACTCAATTTGTAAATGTAGTTACTTTAAAGTATTATTTCTATTTTCTAATTTTTATTTTTGTTTATAAATACAAAAAAAATAAAGATAAATAAGAAATAAATATAATAAAATTATTCCACAAAAGCTTCTCAAAAGTACTCTATTCATTTTGTTGTAATGTTATCTACCCACTTAAAGTATATCGTAATGGACTGCTTTATTTGGATTCAGCATTCCAACATTATTTATACGGTGGGTGCTATATTCGTTTAATAGAGATGGTTATGAATTATAACATGAAAGGAAGCAAGCTCTAATAGCCTGCCAAACATAAAGTCTTCTTAAAGACATTCAATTTAAAGTTGACTCCGAACGGCAAAAAAATTAAAAATCTTTCATGGCAGTTTTATTCACTCTTAGAAACACTGAGAGGCAGTCGCCCTAAAAATATTCACATTTCGTTTTACTTGACATTTCTGAATCTGGACTTCTTAGCATAATTTGCTTTTTCATGAACATAATAATGACACTTTTATCTAGGTCCTAATCCTGACTGAAGGGTTGTATTGACCAATTATATACATATATTACATATAATATACACAACTAACTAAATTAGTCCAAACGGATATATTCCCAAATTCCATCAAAATATACTTTTTTTAAATCCCTTTAATCCAATATAATAAAAATCAATAATTTAAAAAGGAAATAAATATTTAAAACATAATTTTATTATTAATAAAAAAAACTTAATAACAACAATTCTCAACCATATTCATAACATTGTCACGGATCCGCTTAGCTTTTCCAACTATTTTCTAATGCCATAAATAGCGCAACAGTGATGTAATAATTACTGTTACAAATACAGTCATCACTTCAATATTAATGCGACCGGCTGGATTACAGCCATCTTTATCGCTACATTGTTTACAATCTTGTTTAATAATAGCATATGAAATGTTGGGATTTAAAGGCAAATTACAAACGTTTACAGATGTATACACACAACCCTTATATTGGATTTCAACACTTGCTAAACAAAAGAAAAAAGGATTTCCATTTCAATTGGCAAAAATGTTTGGTGAAAATATGTATTGAAGTACATACGTGTTTTTAGATATTCACTTAAACATTCAAAAGTAGACGAAGATGTATTTTGATGAAAACCAGTATGATACCAGGACCAGTAGGTGCGTGTATCATTAGCTAACTTCTGATTACATTCATACATTTCAGACGTTTTGCAGGTTAGTGCACTATCGCAAACGAAACATTTCAGGGTATAACCTGAAAGACACAAAATCATATACGATCAATAATTTTATTGATGTTTTAATGAATGAAAGAAAGGAAGGAACCGGAAAAATAAGAAAGTTCTTAAACAATTGAATTTCGTTAAGAAATTTCAAATTGCAACAAAACAGGGCGAGAGTAGCCATATAAATTTGAATCGTTTTTTTATTTTATTTTGCTTTTTTTGCGATTTTCCCTTGATTATGTTATCAGTTTTATTATTGTATTACTTTTAGTTTCATTGTGTACTCATGATATATGGGCCAATTGTTTTTTTTTTCTTTATCAATTTATCATATTTTATTGAAAACTTAAATACCAATGCCACTCAAGTGGTGATAAAATAGAATTTAAAGCTTTAAACCGCGTACTTTAAAATATTATTTTTATTTGCTGGTCTTTAGTTTTGCTTTAAAACATGAAATAAATATAAGAAATTATTACACAAAGGCTTCTGAAGACTACTTTGTAGTAGTAGTTACTATCAACCGAAAGTATATCGTAATGTATTGTTTTATTTGGATTCATCGTTCAACTTTTATTATTCATACAGTGGGTGCTATATTTCGTTTAATAAGAAATGATCACGAATATCTTCAGAATTTGTTAAAAAGCTTTCACGACGTTTAACACAAAACGAGTTCCTATAGTCGGTAACGCTTAAATCTCCCTTCATTTCATAATGTGCCATTACTTTAATATTATTTTCATAAACCTGCTAATCTAATACACATACATACGTACATATGTAATTGGTCATTACAACCCTTCAGTCAGGATTACGACCTAGCTTCTCACAACACTTATGTTGTGTGTGCTCAATTTTACACATGAGTGGCGGAACCTACAGTTTAAAATCGATTCGGAAGGACAGATTTTTGAGAAACTCTTCATGGCAATTTTATTTACTCTCAGAGTTTTTGCCAGAAATCTGCTGAGAGACAGTCGTCGAAGAAATATTTTTTTTCATATTTTCGTTTTGATGTCTGACCTTGGATCTAAAACACATCCTTCATTAAAAAGGGAAATTCAGAAAACCTATTGTACTCTTTAGAGCGACAGGTACCGTATCACTTTATAGAAGGACGAAATTGATAAATTTCATATTTTGTGGAATATAATCAATATGTGTCGGACAAGTCACTAAAACATGGCGATCCATAAGGATAAGCGGCAACATTATCAAGTGCATCTTTAAGTCATCAAGTCATTAAGTACGTCTTAGCCATAACATACATACATATAATAATTGGTCATTACAAACCTTCAGTCAAGATTACGACCTAGTTTCTTACACCACTTATGTTGTGTGTGTTAATTTTATACATGAGTGGTGGGACCTACAATTTAAAATCGTTTCCGGACAACAGATTTTTGAGAAACTTTTCATGGCAATTTTATTTACTCGCAGAGTTTTTTACAGAAATCTGCTGAGAGGAATTCGTCAAAGAAATATTCAAATTTCCTTTTGTTGGAGATGTCTGGCCTGGAGTTTGAACTGTGCCCTCACATCTAATCAGCCAATAGGCTACCTACAGGACTACGGCGAATACACTTCCCTATAACAACAAAACAAATTTCGAATTTTTGGAAATACGTACGATACTCATCATCAAGTGTTTATCAAATGTATTTTCTTATTTTTTTTTCAAACAACGGCGTTATGACAGATTATAGAGCGCTGCAAAATAAGTTATGAATTTAGGTTTTGTCAAAGATCCTGCTGTTTTTGTCAAAGACTGAAAGAGGCAGTATACTCGTATGTATTTTCTAAATATACTATAAGTTGTTTTCCCAGCTGTGTATAGTTATTTTTGACATAGTCTGTTGGCCCATCAAACCCTGGAAAATAAATGGTAAACTTCCAAAGGTACGAACTGCTGCTTGATCACACAGTACCGTGAAATATCTGTTTCGGTTTATTTCTTCACCGGCAAACCATACACACCTTTTCCTGAACATGATTACGACACTTTCGACATTGAATTCAATCCATTTCAACTCCAAATAATAGTACTGAACTTATTTTATCTGTCCTTATATCGGAGCGCTATCCAATTATTTCAAATTTTCAAAATTTATTTTATAAATACACGACGCAATAGACATGAAATAAATAATTTGTCATAGTAAGCACTAACATTACTTTATCTTATTAGGCAATAGCGTCTTATCTGATCGATAATGAATCAAATAAAGGTAGTCGAAAAATAAGTTTTTTAAAATTATTTCAATGCTTTACTCATCAAATAAGAAATTTAATTCATTTAACAATCAAAGTCATTTGATTATTTTGAATTTCACAATCCATCAAAATGATTGATTTTTTGCAATGTGGGTATAACACGTAATAAATATTCCAGACATGAAGGAGGGCGGAGTTGACTAAAAATGTTAAGAAACACATAAATGTGGTGACATATTCTAAGGAGTTTCGTTGTTTTCAATTGAAATTTAAAATCAGACTAAATGGTTTCTTTTAGTAACCTAGTGTTACTCATAAACGATAAAATGAATAAAGTTCTGATTAGCCAAACGAAGACGGAACGTTTTTAGACTATGAAAAGCAATTGAAGCGATTAGCATTCACATTGTTTTTCATATGCAAAAACGAACGTACGTTCCATGGCTAACCGGGGCTGATTTAAATCTATAAGCATTGTGTTTCTATCTGAAACGAATATCAAGCCAACAAAAATAAGCAAAGAACTGAAAAAGAACGAGAGAAGACGAATTTACAGTAGTGGCCTTATAATTAGAAACGATGTTTCTGGAACAGAGTTCTCTGGAGTGACGAATCTAAGTTTAATTTGTCCCAATCTGATGGAAAAACGTATGTAAGACGTCCTTCAAACAAAGCCTTTAATCCCAGGTACATAGTGAAAACTGTAAAACTAATTAACAAACATACATGTTGCTAAGTCGTTTCTAATTATAAGGCCACCACTGTATCTAACATTTATTTATACTTATGATGCATTAGAAGAGTTTTTGGTATGGCACTTACAGATTGCCTTACTGTTCTCAAATTCAAATAAAAATTATATAAAAGAAAGCATGACTCTTTTCTTAGCAATTTTTTGACAAAATAAATAATATAATCAGTATTCGGGCCATGCCGTTCTATAAATTTAATTACCCATTAAATGGATTAAAATGAGTTCTACCTCCTTGGTAGTAGTGGTAGTAGTTTAATTAATAATAATATTTCTTTTTTTTTGGAAATTCTAAACTTAATTTACTAATACTTTTAAAAATCATGTATTAAACAAATCACAATTACACCACAAACTTTGGCAATTAATTTTTTAATATTTTTTTAGTTTTTTTAATGTCACCAATAGTACCATGACATTAAATCGTTCCTTTTTTTGTTTTTAAGGGAACTTTTAAAATTATTCAGTCACTAAATTATAAATTTTTATTTTTTAATTTCATAACATACTTAAGTTAACACAGCAGAATGCAATTAAAGCCACAGCAAAAAGAATTTTTGTTGAATTCATATTGAAACACAATTAAAGCGAAATATTTTCGTAAACAGCGGTTATAACTTCAAGCGTTAGAAGTTCGTAAGTAACTGTGCAAAGTACTGGCGAAAGCCTAAACCATAATATATATTTTTTTTTAAATACTGAAATACCGATAAACAATTTAAAGCTAAAACTCTACAAAATAGATAAGCGATACAACAGCTATTTTTTCCAACAAATTGGTTGCGCAGAATTCATATTGGTAACTGATAATATATTGTGAATATAAGAATAAACAAAAATAATAAAAGATTAAAAATAAAGCTTATCTGGTGCCACATGTACTAAACCAATACTTTAACATAGATTCCCAAAAGCTTATCTAGTGCTAGAACTTATTGGAAAATATAATAAAATTTTTGTTATCATTATATTTCCAAAGTATTAGTAATTCAACGATATTGGCTCATGGCAATAGTGGATTTTTTGATACAAACACCATAAGAATTGTTAAACTTCTCTCATAGCAATCTGTTAACTTAGCTCTTTAGAAAATCAATTCAATACATATATCATAAATATTCAAAATTTCTAATAGGAAAAGCTACCTTGCTTTCCTTTTGAACGTTAGTGCTGTTGAAGTTGTTATAAAGATTTGACTTAAATCACAGTTAATTACTTACTTGCTTACTTAATTGGCCATAACAACCCGTTTAACTGATTTCGGCCTGCCGCAACACATCCTTCCAGGCGCCTCTGCTTATTGCGCGCCTACGCCAGTTGGTCACACCAATCGATGACAGGGCTTCCTGGATTTGGGCCTTCCAACGGACACAAGGTCGTCCTCTTCGCCGACTTCCGCAGATCCACGCATCAAATACCCGTCTCGCCGGAGCATCCTCCTCCATTCGAACGACACGGCCGAGCCAGCGCAGCCACTGGATGTTAATAGGCTGCACAACGTCTATGTCGTTGAGGAGCTCATACAGCTCACTGTTGGATCGGATATGAAAATCATCGCCAACTCGCACTGGACCGAAGATCGTACGTATGACTTTTCTCTCGAACACTCTCAAGGCTGCTGCATCAGTGCTTAATAGGGTACATGCCTCTGCGCCATAAAGAAGCACGGGTAGGATGAGTGTGTTGTAGAGCGTTAGTTGTGTCGTACGGGAGAGGTCTCCGCTACTCAATTGCCTATTGAGACCATAGTAGCACCTGTTGGCAACGATGTTTACATTTATTGAGATTTCCACAAGGCGAAGTCATGAACATTTGCTTTCAAAAACATTCAACAGACTGCTTACTCTGACATATAAAAAGCAAGGCTACTGAGTTAGTGAAGTTCATTCAGTCATTTTTGTGTGAAGAGAGTAATCGTGGTTTGAAGATCTCCGTTAGAAAGATCTGTCGAACAATTGCCTAGTAATTGTTATTGTTTATGTAAAGGGCGTAAACAGAGGAGTAACAAACAAAGCAATTGTTATTATTTACATAAATTTGTGATTTGATTTGCCACTGCACACAGAATTGTGTGAATAATAAAGAATTTGTATTAAAACTAAACACAAATTTATTTTTATTTTATTTGCAATCTACAAGCTTATATTTTAAACGTTTTTAAAAGTTAGAAACGCAATAATATAAATGCATGATTATATAACATTTATTATGTTTCTCAACATTACCAAAAATTGTGAGTCAAATATTCAGCAGTGGTCTGTAAAGCAATCAGAAGCTCTTAAAGTCCAAACGTGAAAATTAAAAAAAAAATGACTAAAAACCACCAATCTGTCATGTGTCAAATGTGCAATGTAAGTGTATTGTTATGTTGTACCAAATAGTTGACACCAAACGAGTTTTTATACTCCCCTAACCCTGACTCTCTAAAAAGTCTCTAAGTTAGTATAAATCCTACAGTATCTAGTAAGCTTTAACATAGTTTCCAAGTATGTGCCCTGATGATATATTCTCCTATTTATGGGACTTACATCTAGGAATATAAGACCTGTTGTAGATAGTATTATAATATATATGTGCTGGATTAGGATAAGGCTAGCCTGAGTTAAGTTATTGGGTTTATTACAGGGCAGTGCGAGTTTAGATAGCTAAGAAGGATCTGGAACAGATTTCAGTCGGGCTATTTTATGGCATGCTGAAGTCGCCGTAGTCTAGTAGGTAGTGTGTTGGCTTATTAGACGTAAAGCCAGGGTTCGAGCCCCAGGCCAGACATCAAAACAACATACAAAAAGTATTTCTTCAGCGACTTTCTCTCAGCAGATTTCTGACAAAAACTCTGAGAGTAAATAAAACTACCATGAAAAGTTTCTCAAAAATTTGTCGTTCGGAGTCGACTTTAAACTGTAGGTCCCACCACTCATGTATAAAATTATCACACACAACATAAGTGGTGTGAGAAACTAGGTCGTAATCCTGACTGAAGGGTTGTAATGACCAATTATGTTATGTATGTATGTGAAAAGGAGGAGTTAGATCGATAGTGTTCAACTGCGACATCTCCAATGCAACTGTCCAGCCCTTAGGAGTATGATGTACAATGGATCAAATCGACCTCCGGGTACTGTACTTGTCTAAATTGACAAGTACACGTCCTCTAATCTAAGAGAGGATGCTATTAAAGGGTTTAGATTTTCTGTCGAAAGATAACATTGGGGTTCTACAGAGATTTGTAATTAACTTGAGCTGGCTGAAAGCTAATGGGACACTATGGCTATAAAGGAGCTTTCTTGTGTGTTTGTGCCGTCTTTTTCAACTTTTTTCATCTGTTTCCTATCTCTTCCCTTACCTATTTCTTTACTCCATTATTCAATAGGATAAAGAATGAATTTACAGTATTTTACGCCGCCGAGTATTGTACTTGTCTTAACCACAAGAACACGTCCTCATGTGCCAAAAATTTTGGAACCGAATTGAATCGATTAATTGCATGAAAGAAGCTTTTAACTTCAAAAACCGGTCTTTAATTGGAAGAAACATTAAAAACTACTCTTTGTTAAGTCAAATTAGAAAACCAAAATAGACTTTGTGACTTCCTTACAAATTTAACGATATGGTAAAAGCTTTAATATTGTCTATGAAGTCATCTGTATAATACTCAATTTAATTTTAAAAAATGCTGCCTTTACCAAACAATTCTCTTTATTTATTCACAATATATAAAGTAATTTAAGAACAATGTCTAGCAAATAAGAAACACACAATACGAGTATTGTTTTCGAAAAAAAAGTCGATAATATTTATTTAAGAAATCTTATCTCGTCTTATCTTGCAATAGCATATGGTTTATAAACTAAAGAAAAGTGTACCTTTTTCATTAGAAATAAATACAGTGACTAATTTTAAGTCTACACGGTTGATGAGTACATATTTTGCTTGTGTTTAAGTTTATAACACTTTGAAAGTTAAAATTCGTCACTGAAATTTTGTTTTCGTAATTTCCGAACAATGGCGAATATTTCACCTTAAGACCTTCCACGAATGCGGAGATCAGTAAATTCTTTTAAAAGGCTTTTTCGGTATAGGAGATCTATATTGTGATATAGTGTATCATAGCCGTTTTAACTGTACGAGAATTGTTTTGATTATTTCGTCAAACTTATTCGGCAGGTTGACATTTCACTTAAGAACCACACGTCTTGCGAAATTTAATAATTTTATTTGAGTAATAAAAAATTTACTCTAGCAACACCACTATACCTATAGCATGGCTGCTAACCTTTTTAACTGTATCGATAACTGTTGAGTTCCACGGCTGTTTGTTTGAGTATTTGTTTGGTTGTTTAGTAGGATGTTAAGTTGAATGTTCGCTTGGCAGTTTGATTGTTTGTTTGTTTGGCTGTTTGTTTAGTTTAATTAAAACATGTCATTTTTACTTAAAGGCATTATAATTTCTTTTCTTAGAAATTTCGTTAATAAAACTTAAAGTGTTTCATATGCTGTGATGTCCTATATTAGGCACACTATGTGCACACTAAATAAATACAAGTATAGTTACAAAAAATATAAAATTTCAATTAAAATATTAGAAAAAAATGTTTCGATCTATGTGTGCCCATAGTGTTTAAGTCCAAATAATAAAAAAAAATATTAGAAGATAAGAGAGCAGCTATGTTCAAAACAAATAAAACCCAGTCAATAAACATTAACCATTTGTTTGCCATATGGCAATATTCTATGGTCAGATGAGCTATTTTGTATATGCCGTAATATCAGAGCACAGTATTCCTGTGGGACTGATGACGCTGTGTAGTATGCCGTTAAGCACCTTTTGCAGCTTCATCAAGGTATGAAAGTACTAATCTGATTACTTTAATAACTTACGACGTATCAAACAAGGCGAATCCTTATCATGCTATTCTTTTAACATCATCATGGAAAGTGTTTTGCGTAAGGCTCTGTGTTTTACAGAAGCATCCACTAGCTTTTAGAAACAGACAACATTATTTAGGTGACCAATATCATCAGTGCCTTCAGTACAATAGTACAGTGTGTGGAGTACTGAATTATGGTTACTACCAGAACCATAGGTGTTGTCATCAGTTTATTTTCTTCGACTGCGCCCTTACACAGCGGAAAGGGCGCCATGTAGGTGAAGTCGCCGTAGTCTAGTAGGTACTGTGTTGGCTTATTAGATGTAAGACCACGGTTCAAACCCCAGGTCAGACATCATTTCTGGCAAAAACTCTGAGAGTAAATAAAATTGCCATGAAAAGTTTCTCAAAAATCTGTCATTCGGAGTCGACTTTAAACTGTAGGTCCCGCCACTCGTGTTTAAATTAACACACACAACATGAGTGGTGTGAGAAGCTAGGCCGTCATCCTGACTGGAGGGTTGTAATAGCCAATTATGTATGTAAGTATGTATATATGTATGTGATTAAGCATAGGATTACTCATATCAACAGGTACTATCATGATGTCAATGAGAAATTAGGTAACTGAGACGACTTTTTCAAGCGACATGTTTCGCATGAATGCTGATATGATTATTCAAAGGAAAAGTTGTACTCAACATCTTTTTGTCCTAATGAGCTATAAGAGCTTTTCCGAGCCATCGGCATTGTACAGCATATTAATATCTATTAGATAGACCGGGTAGTTCTTGTTGTTCAAATGGAGGAGAACGTTTTGCCGAGACAGGTATTTAATGCAAGGATCAACAGGCGTCGGTTTAGAGGGCAACCTCGTGGTCGTTGGAAGAACTAATTTGAGGAAATTTTGGAATGAATAATGTGACTAACTGTGACTTCGAAACTGAATGGAACTGTAGGTAGAGACACATATCGAAGTCGTTATATAAGACTCCAATGACACATGGCTACTAGACCATTTCAAAATCTCTCAGTCAGAAGTGCTTATTAAGGATGAAAGTATCTTTAGCAGACATATTAAGACTTTCTAAAGTACAGCACGCTGTCAGGGCAACTGATTCTAACAAAATAAAATGTAGGACGATTATTGGCTGCATCGAGTCTCTTATGAGATGACAGAGCGGTGCAACAATGACTTCATATGGATACCGAGATACAGTGGTATTCCTGGACACTGCATAGCACTTGAATTGTGGTAAAATGTTTAAACTTTTGCTTGAATGCTACACGTTGGGTATCCAATCTGAAAACTTGAGGTTGATAATGTAGGAATAGATTTTTTCAACGCTGGACGATAAACGTACAACAGCGTTTTGCAAAGCGTCAATATGCACTGTGACAATAACCTGACCAGGTGTTGAATATTTTTAAATCTTTCTTGTCTCCGAAAAAAATATGATTTTAAAGAATAATTTGCTTATTGTAGAGTAACATTTTACAAATCTCGTACACTAACAGATACTACTAAGGATACAAGGGAGCAATATTTAAAAAAAAATTTTCTTCGAATTTTTTTTATTTCAAATTTTTAAAGTTCCTTCTTAGTGACTGAAAGTATTATGGTTTGTTCACTCCAGTCTTTGTAAATGTTATTCTGCAATTTTTCTTAAACAAAATGAGATGAACAATCAAAAACTATAACTTTTTACCACAAACGTGCAAGGCTTTTAAACAATTATTATGTCCCTCAGCTAAATAGCGCCCTAATTTACATGTTAAAAGCACTCACTCACACGCTTCCCATAAATTTTTTCCAACAATGAAAAAAAATTTAAAAGCCATTATTCTAAGTATAATAAACAAATTGAATAATTTCTTACTTTTTTAAAAATTTTTTTTTTGTTTAAAAATATTTTTGGGGAATGCTTCTTGGGCTTGACTAAGGCATAAACAACAACAGGATGAAGAAAGACTTCAACGTGGAGAGAAATGAATTAAAAACCAGTATTTATTTGAATATTGCAGCGCTTTTTGGCCAACAAAACATACCAAAGGAAGGACAACAAAAAAAAAAACGTTTATGCTTAAAAAACAAATATTGTGGGTCACACTTGTTTGTTAATTGCTCGGTGATGCTCATAAATGAAGTTTTTACACGACAACTGTGACTGTGACGATCAACACAATAAGAGGAGAAAGACGAGGACTAAAATAAAAAGACACACGCAGTCAAGAGACATGCAGAGGAATACACGGTCAAGTGTAGAATTTAACACCCATATATTCAAGGGGTGAAAGAGCCTGTCAATGGCAGAAGAAGAACATGGGACTGTGATGCGATGTGATGTCCTGGAATACAACAACACAAGCAAATTAACATAAATCAATGAAATCTTTACATTGTTGCTGTTTTCATTTCCTTTTTATGACAGAAAATGTTTCGGCCCCAAAAACACATCAAGTGCAGCCAGTGTAGCCAGTCAATTAGTTGAGCAATTTTATTAACAGTAGAGTATGTGGCATCAGTTTTTATGTTGTTTTAAATGCGAATTGTATTTAAAAAATTAGCCCAAGGCTATAAATTAAGTTTTATTTGTAATTTTGTTAATTTTGTTTATATAGTGAAAATGTAATACTGTCGTCTTTTTCTTATTTTCATTAATAATTGCAGCAAAAATTACTTTCAAATGCCTTTGGAAATTATGAAAGAGAAATATTAAAGGAAGTGGTCGTTTCTGTTAAATAATAAAGTTTGAAAAAGCTTGGAAGTTACATACGCTCTAAAGAGAGCGATAATGCTACGCACCGAACCTAATGGACCTAACACACAGTGTGGCAGAAGCGGTCCCAGATTGACCTGTAGGGAAACTGTGTACAACAAAGGATCGGACACATAGTAGTACTATTTGAAGATAGACTGCCAATCGAGCATTAAACCTACCGTTTAAACTCGACTTCGAAGGACAGATTTTTGAAGAAATTTTTTCATTGCAATTTTATTTACTCCCAGAGTTTTTATTAAAAATCAGCTGAGAGGAAGTTGCCAAAAAAAATTTATTTCATTTTTGGTTATGTTGGATATGTCTGACCATATTTGAACCGTGATCTCACGTCTAAAAAGCCAACACTCTACCTACTAGACTCAGGCCATACAGGCTTGAGGAAACTTAAACGCTTGTTACGATATTATATTGGAAGGAGATTTATGTGTAACAGCTTGCTATACCCGTAGTCCATTATGTTATGTCTTGGCTTATTAGAGAGCCCGTGGTTCGACCTCTAGCTCACGCATCTCGATCAAAACGAAATATGAAAAAATATTTCTTTCGGCGACTTCCTCTCAGCAAACTTCTGTCAAAAACTCTAAAAGTAAAATTAAATTTCCATGAAAAGTTTCGCAAATCTGTACGCCAACCCGTACTGGGTTAATGAGGAATCTTGTTCCACTGCCAGGATGCCTGGGCCCTCGATGGATAGAAGGCACACCAACCAACTATTTGGACTTGATTGTAATGTCATCTCGATCAGAGTGGCCATGCTTACAGGTCACTGAGTTATAATAAAACACGCAGAAAGACTGCAGCTCCCTTCACTCTCGGTGGATAGAAAGCCCACCAACCAACTACTTGGACTTAATTGTAATGTCATCTCGATTACAGTGGCCATGCTTGCAGGTCATTGCGTTGTGCGAAGACACCCAGAAAGACTGCAGCTCCCATCTAACCACTTCTGCCATAGGTGTAGGTCTGCTGATGAGGAGGATACTTTTATCCACTTTTATTGTTAATGCCCGTCTCCTGCGAGCTGTAGGTTGTTTAACGCTCCACTCCTTGTCAGCTTAACAGAATTATTATCCATTGCTGACAAGGATATAGCTTCGTTTATTAAACTTTCAGGCTGGTTTTCCAGTATAAGGGAGTCCTGCTTTTAATGTGCAACCCTTGCACTGATCAACTTCTTCCCTAGTTTGGTAGAATTCGATCAATACAGAGACCGGTTGCATCACAACGGCTGCTATGCATGCTCAAGTAAACTTTGGCAATCAAAGCTACCAATTCGACCTAACATTTGCAAATCTTTCATTACGAGTCGACTTTTAATAGTTGATCGCTCTGCTCGTGAATAAAATTTAAACACACAACGTGGATCGTGTGAGAAGCTAGATTGTAAGTCTGACTAAAACCATAACAACGCAATACAAAAATAAATACAGTTCTGCATCGTGTCAAGTCCAATTAAAATATAATCAACGTGATGCTTATAGTTTATAACACAAACTCATATCAAGAAGCAACATTACTAACTGTAGGGTATCATCTTTACTTTGTTTTGCTTTGCATAATTGCACGTATAAAAATAAATTGGTTTTTAAGTATGGAAATGTCGAACAAATATTTTTATAATGGAAAATGACTTCTTCTTCGTCATCGTCTACTATAAATCATGCATAAATTAAACATAAAAAAATAAAATGTACAAATTTATGATGACAAATTGGAAATGAGTATCATAAACATAAAATGCATGTTTCATATAAAAAGCGGTTGTAAGCATTTTATAAACGTATTTTAATACTACTCTACTGTATTAATGTATACAGAACTTAGTTAAATTTTCCTTTTATAGAATTCCAACAGCAGAAACCATAAATCTTTTAAGAATGTTAGAGATCATTTGACATTTTTTTTTTCATTTAATAGGCATTAAATCACCTCTCCATGGGTACGTAAATGTCACAGTCGCATAAAAGATATTTGCTTAGGCTGTAAGGACACTGGCCATAGAACAATTTTAACACTTGAATTGTTCTATTCTGTCCGTAGCGCAGTGGGCATTCGTTCTTCATAAAACGTGCTGTTCTGCCTAATTTAGGTTCTGACCTTGATATTGAATTCAAATTACATTCAAATAATCAATGAATGAAATAAATCTTGGAATGGACAAAAGGATATCAATGGGTATTGAAGAAGTTTACAAGTTTTAGCAAAAGAAAGAAAAATATTTTGCACAACAGTTTTTAAGAAAAATTTTTATTTGATAGTCTTACTGTATTAAAATTTGAACAACTAATTAGCATTTGTTAACAGATTAGCTAAGACGACACAGCCTCCTAGACGTTAACACCTCATAAAATTTATTATTTTCAATTAATTTAGTAGCGGTGTGATATAGTAGTTCAACACAGTCAGGTTATGATCACGTAGAATAATAATCAAAAATTCATAATGTTTATCCATGGAACAAGTCCCATGACACCGAGAGGGTATAACAACATCATGGGAAGGTCATATAGTGTAATCTGTTGAGAAAGAACTCAAACAATAAATTTACTAGCCATCACATACAATTCGTGTTCACAGAGGACTTTGTTTCTAGGCAATGAATTTTGCAAACTTATGATATTGAAGCCGCCGTATGGTAGTAGATAGTATGTTGGCCTATTAGAGGTGAGGGCACGATTTAAACCCCAGGTCAGACATCTCCAATATCTCAGTAGATTTCTGTGAAAACTCTGAGAGTTAATAAAATTGCATGAAAAATTTCTTAAAAAAAAACTGTTTAGAGTTGACTTTAAACTGTAAGTCCCTCCACAATATGAGAAGCTAGGTCGTAATCTTAAGTAAAGGGTGGTAATGATCAATTAGGTAATTAAGTAAGTATCATCTTAGGACTTGCTACACTACACCAAACAATAATTTTTGTTTATTTATTACGGGTTATGGGGTAGAAGAGTTTAAAATTCACAAATATATACAGTGGTATACTGCATAGTATTGTTATTATTGAGTGCACTGGTAGTCTAGTGCGTCGTGTGTTAGACTATTAGCGTGAGGGTCGTGGATTCGATTCCCACCAGAGATCACTACACCGAGCATATGTTCGAAGTTACTCAGCTCGTATATAATTAGAATATAATTTGTAATTGTATTTTAATTAATAAATAAATAAATTTTATTGTCGTGATAAAACTGCGGATACATACATACATTACAACCCTTCAGTCAGGATTACGGCCTAGCTTCTCACACAACTCATGTTGTGTGTGATAATTTTACACATGAGTGGCAGGATCTACAGTTTGAAGTCGACTCCGACCGACCGATTTTTAAGAAACTTTTCATGGCAATTTTATTTACTCTCAGAGTTTTTGCCAGAAATCTGCTGAGAGGAAGTTGCCGAAGAAATATTTTTACATATTTCGTTTTGATGTCTGACCTGGGGTTTGTACCATGGCCTTGCGTGTAATAAACCAACACACTACCTACTATTCTACGGCGACTTCAACTTCAAACTACGGATATGGGATCTATAATACTGACTGCCCTCAATCTATATAAAGTATACTTATAATATGTCCCTCAAGCCTATACTCTTGACAAATTCATAATGTTGCTCGGTGTAATCAATGGCTATTCCCAATCCAGCACCTAATATACTACCAAGTGATTCCTTCTAGGATGCTTTAAAGTCCCATAACTTCGAAGAATATAATATAATGAGTCACCCTCATCACCGCAGGATATTAATGTTGGGTTCGAGACGGTGCGTACTTTGAACAAGTATGTTTTATAACTACAGTCCCCTGTTTAAAGATCGATTTCCAAAATCAGGTTACTCTTGACTCAAATCTTCTGCTATTGGAATTTCTTAACAAAAGTTGTGATTCCCTCAAACCTATTTGATTTGAGAAGAGCATTTGCCTCCCTTTATTTTCCCTATCTTGAAGTATACCTTGTCAAACATCTGTTCCAACTCCATAATAAAGTTGCGGTTCTATCAGCGATATGAAAGCTCTGCTGCTAACAGTAAAGCCTCCATTTAAATCCTGCTGTATTTAAACAGTAGATAACAAAGGTGAGGTTTAAAGAAAATTATAAGTACGTCACTCAAATTGCAACAAAATTGTTTAATCTTGATGAGTAAAGTCTTATCAACATAATGGATATTGGAGTTCTAAAATGGTAATCTAAATCAAATTATCGCAATTAGAGGGTCCGGAAATTCTTAGGCTAACAAGTTTGTTCGAATTTCAATGTTTTATATCTGATTGTTATATGTACTTATATCTGCAGTCCTAACATATATTTTTTTTAAGACTGCTTGTTCTACAATCTAGATGAAATTGTCTGCAAGACAAATGTGTATCCACCATTGTATCGGGACAATGTCAATAAATTTAATACAAATATTAAAGTCATTTAAAACTCCTACTCTGTGGGAAATATTGGAACCAAGAAATCATTTGTTCTATACACCATCAGGAAGCAAAAAGATCGTAGTGTACCGTATGTCAAATGCAAAACTGTGTTATAAAAGCAAATAAATTTTTTTTTGACATGGTTATGGTGTGTATAACCAAAATGAATTTTTATTTGAAGCAAAAATTCTACGACACCCATGGCGAAGTCATTTAACGCTTGTTGTGTCAAGGATTTATGAACATAAAAGATTAGGAATTATTTCAAAAGGTTCACCAAAATCCTTTTCTGTAAAAGAAAGAAATTGTTTCTAATTTTAAAACATCTGTGCTATTGAGTCTTTTTGCCTTTTATTTTAAAAGAGTCCTTGTCAATATGCTACAAAAATAATTTTAAAAATATTTCATAACTTTTACTTTCTTTCAAAAACGGCAAACTTTGTTTTTTTTATTAATGAATTTAAAAGAAAAAGTGTAGTGAAAATATGTTAAAGAGAAGTTAAATTCCTTCTTTACATCTTTAAGTGCCGCCTTGTAAGTTATTTGTTAATTTTCTTTTTTTTTTAATTTTCTCCCTTTGAAATGATGGCATTTGTCTACCGAATACTTTTATTGTTATTTTTTAATAACTTTATTACAGTTTGTCTTACTCATATCCGAAGTATTTTTAATTTTGTTGGCTTAATTGTTACTCTTACCGCTTTTACTTTTAAGTTTAATTACTTTATTTGTGCTGCTACTATTAACGTCATAAGCTTTTTAATTTTGTCTCAATGTGAATTTTTTAGTGGAATGACGTTTAATTGACGTGCACCTAATGAAAAAGAAAAACATTTCAATAGTTTTATACCACAGTGAATAAAAATTTACTTTAATTAGGGTGCCCTGGTAGCCTAATGGGTAGTGTGCTAGACTATTAGCGTGAGGGTCGTGGGTTCGATTCCCACCAGAGACTCTGGTCTGTGACACTACACCGAATACATTGTCAAGTTACTCGGCTCGTATTAATTAGAATATAATGTATTGTAATAAATAAATAAATGTATTTAAATTAAACAATTATTTATTGTATTTGAAAAGATAAAGAAGAACTTTAATGGTGTGTAAATTTTGTAAACAAAAAATTGTTTTCTTCTTATTTTAATATACAATAATACAATAATATTCAAAGTCTATAAAGTACAAGAATTGCTTCAACTGTACTACAGTACTTTTCATAGATTTTCCTTCTGGTGGTAAAAAAGTTTACAAAGTTTGGTTGGTATGAGAATCAGAGGTTCATTATACAGTTGTTGATAACTTTCGTACTAATTTGACAACCATAACCATCCACATGACAAAGAAATGTGTGTACCGAAGAAATGTCTTCAAGAATCCAAGTTGTTCTCAACTTGTTGGCCTCTGTTGTTCAATTACAAAGAAAATCTTACGTAAGGATATTACCTTGTGTGCCTATGAAATACAAGATCTGAAGCTAACAAGCTAGTGTTTGCATCGTAATTTTGTTGGTTGTGCTCATTTGAATCTGAACGAGAATTAAACATTTTAATCAATTCCTTTTGTTTGTTTTTTAATCATGTTAAAGCTCAAGTCAATAATCAAAATTGCCTTATTTAAATAAAATTGATCATCATTTCGTTGACAAATAGCCATTACATACATAAAACATACATAATTGGTCATTACAACCCTTCAGTCAGGATTACGACCTAGTTTCTCACACCACTTACGTTGTGTGTGTTAATTTTATACATGAGTGGCGGACCTACAGTTTAAAGTCGACTCCGAACGACAGATTTTTTGAGAAACTTTTCATGGCAATTTTATATGCTCTCAGAGTTTTTGCCAGAAATCTGCTGAGAGGAAGTCGCCGAAGAAATACTCTTTGTATTTTATTTTGATGTCTGGCCTGGGGCTCGAACCCTGGCTTTTCGTCTAATAAGCCAACACACTACCTACTAGACTACGGCTACTTCGACAAATGGCCATTACATCCAGTAAAATTGACAATTTGATACAACTTACTCGTAGCATTGGTCCTGCTTTCTTTCGAAATGAGCAAGAATGTGGCATTTCGTGGAATATCGTAGTCATGCTGACCATAATCAACTGATTTTCTGCTAAATTTACAGAGCGCCCTTGTTTCTGTGACTTAATTTACTTTACTTAATCGGTCGTTACAACTCTCTGGTCAATATTACGATCTAGTTTCTCACACCACTTATGTTGTGTGTTAAGTTTTTCCATGAGTAGTGGGACCTACAGTTTAAAGACGAGTTCGAACGACAGATTTTTGAGAAACTTTTCATGACAGTTGTATTTACTTGTAAGAACTTTTCCCAGAAGACTGTTGATTTCTTTTTGTTCGAGATGTCTGTGTTAGTGTTTTAACTACGGTCTCACATCTAATAAGGCAATACATTACCTACTAGACAATGACGATTTCTGCAATTTAACACCTCCTGACCTTTACGTTTTTAAAAGGTCATGTCAAGCCCTTTTTTTCAGATCAACACTCAGGGCATGACCCCTATTCATGTAGTGCATCGTGTAGGAATAAAGGAAAGATAGCTTATAGGAGAAAGGTAGTGCGTGATCCATTTTTTTTTTTTTTTTTTTTTTTGGGGTTAATGCCCAGTGTATATACCCTTGGCACTTTTGTTTCGAGAATTCATTTTTAGTAATAATTCTTACTCTCTTTTTTCTATTGTCAGTCACCATATAAAATGTCAGACGAACAATCAAACAATCACAATCACTGGTGGGAATAGAATCCACGGCCTTGGTACTTGAACACACACCACCAACTATGCCATTGGGGCATTTGTTTCGCCCAACTAGTAACTCTTGAAGTATTGGATTCCTAATATCACCAGTGACAACGTACGACCAGATTTACGGAAAAAAATAATTAAAAATTGAATTGATTGAAGCCGCGGATCTATTAAATTTTATTAAAAATTTATTCCAATGATCTCTTTCCTGTATTATCGCTTTAAACTCTCAAGTTCTTAACACTCCTAGCGCCCTATACATATATACATGTATTGGTTTTCTGTTTCTTGAAAGAACTAGAACTGTCAGAAACTATCTTTCCTATCTTCATTTAAATTGTTTCACTACGTTTCTAGTTCATTACATAAGTTTTCCTAACAAAACAAGTGATTGATCCAGTGTAGCAGCTACTAGGCCCAAAAGTGGCGCATAAAACGTTTCCAGTGAACATGTGTTAGGTGTAATGGTGAGAAGCACTTACTGATTAAGGCAAGTTGTTGTCTTTGGTGATTATATCGATATCAAATCAATGTTCAAAATTGTAGGTACATATTTATCAAGTAACTTCAAACCATTTGGGTTGAAAATGCTTTTAAATGTGTTTAACGCCAACACGATCCGTATGTGGTTTCCATATTCTTTCTTTTTTCTTGAACTTTGATTGATTTGACATTTTTGGGATTCTCACCTTAACAGCAACACACATATTTATTACAAAATACCATAAAATATGACTTTTGCAAAGACATAAATTGGACAAATAAAAACAAAAACACTTGAAACGACACAAAAAAAATGAGAAAAATCGGCAAAAGAAACAAAAAAAAAATAAAAAACAATTGAATAAATTGTTATAAAATGACGATCAGGCTTGATACCCATTCTGACTGACTGATGCCCAGTCAGTCATCACCTCAACCACAACCACAAATAAGAAAAAAGGACACAAAAACATCAATTTAATAGAGGCGTCAGATTGCGCAAACAACTGAACATTGACGCTTTAAAACTGTCAACAATGTTTTCGTATAAAATTCATTGTCACAGCAACAATGCTACTGTAATTCATAAAACAATTCTTAAGAATTTCCTTTTTTTTACCTTGAGTCAAGAGTAAAAAAAAAATAATATTGTTTTACGCTTGTTATTATGATTTATGACGAAAGTGTCATAAAATCTTACAAAAAAAAAACAACTGATTGTCGCATTGATTTCAAAATTGCATTCACTTTCTGTAGGTTTTTTTTCTTATAATTTCTTTAGACAGAGACTTTAAAGTGCTTTCGTGTGTTGTTGGATGGAAGGTTTGATTTTAAAATATGATTTGACAAAAATCTCAAGAAATAACAATTATTCTTCAAGATTAATTGTGCGTGAATTTTAAACAAATGTTTTTATGAATTGCTGTTTAAGTGGAGAAAAGAGAAAGAAAAAATATGAAATCAATGAAATACCAGATGAAAGAGAATGTTTTGAAAGGCGAAAATGAGTCTTTAACAATAAATTTAATGTTTCGTATGATGTAGTACATACGTACCAGTTCTCACAATGGAATTCGAGATCCGTACATAAGATCATTTTGTTAGAACCCAGTACCATCACAGCCGGTTAGCTATTAGAATGTTATATCCCCTTAGTGGTTATAATCGCATCCTGTATTAGCGACAATTCAGTATGGAAAATGTTGCAATGGTCTGTGAATTTTAACGAGCAAATTATAGCTACCAAAACCAAAAATATGCCTCCACTAACATCTCCATTCAGTCTCCAAACACTCCAGACGATTGTTTGGTGCATCAATCCATTTTTTCCCGTGCATTCTCACCTGACTGGAAAAGTTAGAGTATTCATACATACTGTTACGTTTTTACCTTTTAAAAACGTTTAAAAATATGAGGTCGTAGATTGCAAATAAAATAAAAATGAATTTGTGTTTAATTTTAATTAAAATTCTTTATTATTCGCACAAATTTGTGTGCCACTGTTCACAACTTGATGTAAACAAGAACAATTACTTTTCTTTTCTATTCCTCTCTTTATACTCTTTGCATAAACAATAACAATTCCAGACAATTATTCGACAGATCTTTGTAACGGAGATCTTCAAAACACGATTACTGTCTTCAAAACGCACCGCGACTGACTGAACTTCACTCACTCAGTCGCCTGCTTTGCCTTGGCTTTTATATTGCAAAGTAAACAGTCTGATGAATGTTCTTGAAGGCGAATGTTCATGACTTCGCCTTCTCGAAATCTTTATAAATGTAAACATCGTTGTTTACATAAATGTATATAAATGTACATAAACAACGATGTTTACATTTCGACACCTCCGTTCTATAACATTCTAAGTCGAAAAAGTGTGTTTTGAGTTATAAACTCTCAAAGTTTTCACGCGATATGCGACCATGTGTGTATTCTAAGTAGATTTTTCCCTATAACTTCGGAATGGATCGCGAATCTTAACCAAATTATGACAGTATTTAAGTTAGAGAAAGTAGAATTTAAAAATGCAAGAACATTAAAAACGTTCTAATTGTACTTAGAATGGAGGCTTCGATTTATTCTTGCAATGTTTTTATTTTTGTTTACTTGTACCATTTTCTTTATGCTGGTGTTTGTTGTTATATTAAGTAGTACGATAATTTGTAAACAGGTTTGTTTACTGTACTGTTTTGTTTTTGTAGTGTTTCTATTTACACTACATAAGATGTAGTCCAATTATATATTAATCCCCAGATAAGGATCATATGTTCAGAAAGGCATTTTAGTCTTTTAGACTTTTTAGCAAAAGCTAAGGCGGATAACAGATGGTAAAACTTGACAAACTGTTTTAGGTCCAGGCAAATTTGGAACTTTTCCTTAGATTTTTGAGGTAGAGACCCTAGAGGGAATATATGCGCCTCTACAAGAATACTTTTCCAAATTTGAAAATAAAAAACCGTGAGTGCTCAATCATACCAGGTTGCCGAATTTCAAAACTGGTGTGTCCAGCAGTGGATTGCGGGAAAAACAGGAATGTAATTGAGTTCAACAAGAAAATGATAGAATAGAATACGAATTGTAGCAAAACACAGTGCTATTGGCAGCTCGGTCGGCCCCATCAGAATTACTGCAGAAACAACCATTATGTGGAGGAAACGGAAATATGCAACACATTTTATGCGAGTGCCCTGCATTTCAGAACAAAAGTCATCGGTTTTTGGGTGACAAAAGGTTTCAAGATCTGGGCATGGTTGCAAATGTGACACCAAGGGAACTGGCTGGTCTCATCCGGAGCTCGGAGTGGTTTAAGACCGCTACTAATGAATCATGACAAGGGGACTTACCTCACACTGGGTAACACAATGAGCTACATGGGCCACCGAGTGAACTTTCGTGCGAACGCAAGCTACCCGCTAACCTAACCCAACATATTGCAGACCTCGAAACTTATGAACAAACAAATTCAGTTGTTATTGGCATAAGAGATTCCAATCACTTCTGTAGAATATGGCGTATCGGTTAAGTGACTGTACAGCGGCACTATCTTACAAGGCAAAGACTGAAAGTTCTGCTCGCACCCTTCTTTAAGGACTATGGCTCACATCAAACCAGGAAGAAATAATCAAGTCGGCTTGAGTAGATGAGGACTAGATTAACATAGGTTGTACATAAAATACTGCAACAAGTCTTTATTTGCATCAAAGTGGCCACTTGAACCAAACAAACGACAAGGAACCTATCTGTACGATCATGCTTCACCTATAAAGTTCATAAGAAAGCAGCTTTTATTATATGGGAATTAATTCCAAAGGATATACTGCATTACGCAGACAGAAACTGAATCTTAAACTAAAGAACTCTAGTAAAATTTGGTGAACGTGAAACTAAACGCTTGAACATCATGAATATTCTTCAAAAGTAAGGCGACCATTTGATACCCTGAGAACTTGTACACCAAATCTAAAATTGTCCACAAATATCTGGTGTCTCTGGAGGAGATATCGAGATATTCGACGTTTACCCGCATTTTATTCTTCTACGCGATGCATCGAAGGTAAGAACAAAGCCGACGTCTTTGCTAAAGTTGGCACCACAGAAAATTCAGTTGTATTGCTACATAAGATTGACGTTCCTCTACAAAGGAGCAAGCAAATGGTTTAAAATGGTTCATTCATTAGAACCTACTGTTAGAAATACCAGACATGGTTATATGTCGAACAGATTTGGCATTAAACTTATCAGGATTCCATTTAAGGAACCTTATAGCAGTTATAACGCGATATTGGCCTCTGAATGTTTACGCCAGGAAACTGGGAATACCTTATAACAATTTCTGCAAAGGCTGCAAAAATGAGGAAGAAAAGGAGTGCACAGAACATGTTATAAGCTATTGTCAGGAGCTTGCTAACTTAAGAAGAAGAATTATTGTATACCCAGAATTTTGTGAATTGTCACATGCCTAGCCAAAGCCGATTTGAGACTCTCCAAATGGTTGAGAGAAACCAACTTGAAGCTGTAATTAAATGAACTATCAGAGTTACAAATGAACTTTATAGGATCAATGTAAACTGTGCCTAGAGAGACGCCTAACATTTAAACTAACCTCACTTCTCTGTTAGGCGCCTGATCGATAATTCCTAATACCTCAACAGCCAGCTGGTTAAATAATCTTTAATAGCAGATGGAATGGCTTATTAGATCCGGTAGAAGACAAAAATAAGGACTAGGGAAGCTAAAAAATTTCAAATTAATTGAAATGTAATATTTTCCAAATAGAATTCATGCCTCACACGCGACTACAGTGGATTATTCAAACCTCTATCCATAACTCGTTAAATTTATTATATTATTTTAAATTTTATATTTCTGTGCACTGTGTAAGCTATACGTTCCACTGGACAATTGTAAGATCTTATAGTTTTTATTCACTTGATTACATTTCTTGTATTTTTTTGCTGTATTTTAACTCATGTTGTAGAAATGTTTCTGCTATGTATTTTGGGCAACAGTCTATAATTAACTATTTTTTGATTAAAGGACAACGAGGTGGCAACTTTATGGACATTATTGTGATTATAATTCTTAAGAATTTTTGTTTGTGTTCCTCGGTACGATTCGTTCTATATTAAAGGGTTACGGAATGCCGCTTTTACAGAACTACGTTGTAAAGTAAAAAAAATGCAACAAGTATTCCTTTCTTATCAACTAAGCAAACATACCTTCGCATACATTGCCAGAGCCAGCTACCCATCCATTCATCCATCCATCCAAGCAGCCAACCATATGTACATCCATTTTGATAGGCATCTATCCAACTACAATAAATAAGTTCGTCAAGTCATGCCCAATTTGCATGTGTTCGTTACGCTTGTAATACTTATCATTTCAGCGTAAATTATTTTTCCTTTAAAAAAAACAAAAAAATAAACAATTTATTTTAAAAAATTGTTTTTTAACAAGACCCGGTCTCTCTTTCTCTTTTTCATTAATTTTTTAGCATTAAAAATAATGTGGAATAAATAAAAATTAAATGCAACGTTTGCATTTAAGCTAGAGGATCGCGGAACTGCTTTAAAAAGGGCGGCATTACTCCTATAATGTCACTACAAAACATTAAATTACAACATTTTCTGTTATGATTGGCAGCTGAACGCGTGGATAGTTATGAAATTTTTACAATACCATCGTATGCTGCTCGTATGTATTATGCAGTAGAAGCTGTTGATGGCAAAACCGAATGCATTAAAAATAAATATGATGTACGAAAATAAATGTACGAAAAACATAAATGATCAACACACTTCAAAAACATAAATATGCTTGTTTTTGTTTCGTTTTTTTTTTCTTTTTTTATTATTATTTTAAGAGAATGTACATACATTATGGGGCGTTTGCAGTAGTTACAACATAAACAATGTTGCATCATAAGTTGTTGTTTTGTTGCATAGATAAATAGTTCATAATATTTTTTATAGGTAGGAATTTTAATATGGGAAGTTTTTTTCGAAGCACTAATAATTTTATGGGTGTATCAGTAGCTGATAGCAATACAGAAAAAATTGTAAATCGTTCAGCAGATAACCAACTATTGATCACAGTTTGAGGAGTTGTTGGTATGTCAATAATTGTACTAGGCATACGACTAGCCACAAAAATTGCTCAAGTATATTTAATTATTATCCCACATCATATTGTACCATTTTAAATAAATACTGGGTCTTACAAGTTCGAAATTGTTTTCAAATGTCAATTATGAATGAAATTTTTTTCATAAATAAATAATAACTGCCTAGAATCCACACCTTTTAATGAAATTTTTGACGACATTTCAGCATAATTGTGGCTCTTTCCAACCAACCAAAACTCTTCCCATAGGAGGATTACATGCATATATAATTGGTTATTACAACCTAGTTTCTCACATCACTTATGTTGTGTATATTAATTTTATACATGTGTGGCTGAGAGAATGTCGCCGAAGAAATATTTGTTCATATTGCGTTTTGTTAGAGATGTCTCACTAGTGGTTTGAACTGTGAACCTCACATCTAATATGCCAACACACTACGTACTAGACTATGGCAACACTCAAGGATGATTGAAATATTTAAAATTTTGAAAAATGACGCCTTTAAAGATACCCCAGTTTGGCTACGATTTTGATTAGTTTTAGAAACTTTTCATTTTAGGAAATTCTACACTAAAGAAAAGAGAATGTCGCCGAAGAAATATTTGTTCATATTGCGTTTTGTTAGAGATGTCTCACTAGTGGTTTGAACTGTGAACCTCACATCTAATATGCCAACACACTACGTACTAGACTATGGCAACACTCAAGGATGATTGAAATATTTAAAATTTTGAAAAATGACGCCTTTAAAGATACCCCAGTTTGGCTACGATTTTGATTAGTTTTAGAAACTTTTAATTTTAGGAAATTCTACACTCTCTACCGGATATCTAGCAAGTCCTTACTTGAAAGACTCTGCAGCTCTGGAGTAAAGGCAGAGCTGCACTAAAGTGCTACGTAAATTATTTTTAACGCAAACGATTAATTGTGTTGAAGGCTTAGGAATAGTTTTTATTTTTGCCTTAAGTTCCTATAAGAAAGATAAGCCCATTATAAAAATTTTACATGATATATTATCACCAGCCATTTGAAAGATTTCATTTTCAAGATAGGTAAACATACGCAGCAATCATATGAAATTTTCTGTAGCTATGGCAGGCCTAGTCTAGTAGGTAGTGTGTTGGCTTATTAGACGTGAGGTCACTGTTCAAACCTCAGAGCATTCATGTCCAACGTATCCTCTCAGCAGATTTCTGGCGAAAACTCTGAGAGTAAATAAAATTGCCATCAAGAGTTTCTCCAAAATCTGTCGTTCGGCTTTGACTTTAAACTGTAAGTCTAGCCACTCATGTCTAAAAATTAACACAACATATGTGGTGTGATAAATTAGGTCGTAATCCCAACTGAAGGGTTGTAATGGCCAATTATGTATGTATAGTGTAGCTGATAGCGAGTGGAAAGCTCTTGATGTTTTGGGCATAAAAATTAAATGTGATTTTTCCAAAAGCCGGTGCAATTTCTAAGTGTAAGCTTTCAAGTGCATCGGTGCCTTAAGACGTTGCAGGAAACACCTCGCTCCATTTATCTCCGACCAAAAATGGAATAGAACTCACACGTATAGATCGTTGCCTTAGAGTCTGTTTTGAGGCTTCTTGAACACGTACAAGAAAGCTTGAAAGTGCTCATTAAAGACCGCAGGTATTCAACGTTATTGATTCATTGGATCTGTTTCACTGTTCTATCACAACGGATTTTGTTCCAGCGAAATAAAGGGACTTCTTACTGACAGTCTTACATAACATTCGTCTTTCTTGCAGTGCTCATCAATATGTGATGGATTGACCAATGGATCGCACGCTGTATTACGAACCGAATTTGTTCTTTAAACAAACTAACCGCATGATGAACTCCCTTCCTGTATAGGCTTTTGCTGTTACCATATAAATACATTCAGATCTAATGTCCACAAACATTTCTCTTTCCTTCCTTCTTTTCATAACCAATTTTCCTAGTTCCAACACAATATAATTCATGAACAAGGGCAATCCCCTGAGTGTTGGTCGTAAAGACAAAAAACATATTTTTCAACCTTTTCTGCATGAAATTGAGTTGCATTTAAAACGTCTTAAGGCTTCCATTCATTTTGGTAATACAGGGACATTAAATTATCTCTATATGTCTTATAAAACAACGCATTTGATATTAACTAGGATTTGTGTGGACAAGCGCATATAAAAATGAATTTATTTTCCGATCTATTCATGCAACAACGAAAGAACTCATGTTGCAATTTATTCTAAACATTATTAAATGTTGATGCCAGTGTATGTTAGAATACTTACTAAAAAATATGTGATTACTTACTTACTTCATGGGCATTACAAGCCTTTAGCCAGGATTACAACCTAGCTTCTCGCACCACCCATGTTCTGTGTGTTTTAATTTTATTCATGAGTGGTGAGACCTACTATTTTAACATGGGTTCCGAACGCAAAACTTTTGTGAAGCTTTTCATGGCAAATTTGTTTGCTCAGAGAAAGTTGTAAAAAAAAATATTTTTTTCATATTTTGTTTTGTTTGAGATGTCTTAGCTCGGATTTAAACCACCGGCTCGCGTCTATTAAGCTAACACACTACCTACTAGACTATGGCTATGTGATTATTAAATACAATCCTTAAGTGTTTAGACTGTTTACTGATATAACTTCTTTATTTTCTTGCTTTTGAAATAACCGTCCAACTTTAATTAGGTGATGACTTTTGCCTCTAAACATGAAAAATATCACGTTTTAAATTATACGTTTCATGAAAATTGTATGAAAACCTTTTAAAATCTTCATGTAATTGCCATATTGGATTTTAAGGATCCTAGACAGAAAAAAATATGTATGTTTCATATTGCCTATGACAAAAATCACCTCACAATTCTTGTGACACCCATTTTTATTATGTAGCAATTTTCTACGTGATTAATTTACAAGTGATTTGCAGCAGTTACATCTACATTATAATTTATTTCATATTATCAGAAGAGACCCGTCAATATTTATTTTTTTTTTTTTTGTATGTTCTTGGATGAACATTTTTACATTGTAATTTATAGTTGAGTGGCTTATTGTTATATAGAACATCAAAACCTTTCATATGTATGTCATATGGTTGTTAAATAAAATTAAAAATTAATTATATTGACATACTACTGTGGCCAAGCATTAACATTCGAAATTGAGTGAACGTGTCTCTACCATTCTTACCATTTACATGGTAAAGTATTTCATAAAATATTTTTTGTTTTTTTTTTTAATAACTTTTTATCTTTTCCTATCACTTCATTGTAGTAGCCCCAGTGGTTGGTTGTATAGTTTTTAAAATTCTATCCATGTTCCATTGAAAAATGCCAACATCTATGATAAGAAAATAGGCAAGTTAATGAATTTTTGTTTCGTTTAAAACATCACAGCGCTCGTAAATTGTATCTTTTTTATTTCATATTAATTTTAAAAAATATTTTACTTTTGTAGTGAGACGACGTTTAAATTAATTTTCCTTTTTTTGCGAAAAAATTTTAAAATTATAAAAATTACTGTAGCAATTTCTTTAAAATTCTCATATTTTGAGACATTGCTTTACAGCCCTTCAGTCAGGATTTCGACGACCTAGCTTCTAACACCACTTCTGTTATGTGTGTTAATTGTATACATGCGTGGCGGAACTTACTGTATAAAGACGACTTCGAACCGCAGATTTTTGAGAAACTTTTATTTTTGTTAGGAAACTGCTGATGTCGCCAAAGAAATTTTATATCATACTAGACTACGGCTACTACAAACGTTAGGTTAGGTTAGGTCGGAGTGGTAGCTCTGATATCAAAAAGCTCACTTGAGCACGCATAGCGGCCCTTTGTAACGCCAGAGGTGAACTACAAACGTAACTTTCAAACATTTAAATTCAAGCTATAGCAGTTTTCTAGTACTGGTCTCAGAAGACCAAAAGTTTTACTCAATAAAATCCCTCTCCATAGCATAGAAAAGATTCCTTGCAAGTTCTGCACTTCATATATCCTTATTGTATATTCAACTCTTAAGAAAAACCGTTGTTCTATACTTTCAGTTTCGTTCGCTTGTCCTTCTGTTGCTTACTACAAAAGTCTACAAGATAAAAAGTTGTAGTCTGCAGCCACCACGTTATTCTCCTCTTTTTTCATGCCAATTTATGCAAACACTTCTTAAATTCATTCCGCTACTCTTGTAAATTTGTATTGATAAGAAATTAAAATTCATAATTAATCTTCTGGTTTTTTTTTGTTGCTGCCGAAATATGCAACAGGTTGCAATATTGTCTTCTTTTAGGTCTACTGCTGCATCATATAATTGTGGTGGTTTTATTTTAATGACAATGTTATTGAAAATTTATATATGATTTGCCATTTAACATACATACATAGTATAGCGGTTATACATGCAATGGAAAATCTTAAAATAATTATTTTTTTAATATAATTGCTTAAAATTTTCAAATGCATTTTAAAAACGGGAGAATATAATGCCAATGGGGACACTAGAAATCAGTTAAAATGGATAATTAGTAGGTAGTGTGTTGGCCAAAGCCACATGGTTCAACCCCAGAATTAGACGTCTCTAATAAAACGAAATATCTCGACAACATCCCCTCAGTAGTTTTCTGACAAAAACTCTGAAAGTAAAATAAAAAATCTCTCGCTCGCAGTCGACATTAAACAGTAGCTCCCGTCACTCCTGAATAAAATAACACACAACATGGCTGGTATGAGAAGCTAGAATGTAATAAGCACGAGCTATGTAGAATCAATGCCAACATAATTACTTACTTAATTGATCAATACAACTCTTTATTTTGGATTACAACCTAATTTCTCACACCACTTATATTGTATGTATTAAATTTATACATGAGTGGCGATGTTGATTCCAAACGCCAGATTTTTTTAAAATCTTTTCATTGCAATTTTATTTACTCTCAGAGTTTTTGCTAGAAATTTTCAAGGATGATGTCGCCGGAGAAATATTTTTTATAATTCGATTTGATGGAGATATCTGACCTGGGTCTCACGTCTAATAAGCTAACATACTGCCTACAAGACTACGGTGACTGCCATCTTGTCGTGATGCTACCGCTTAATTGTAAGAATGTTTTAGCCAAGTTGACTGTAGTTGTCTAGTTACTTCCTCTAGGGTCTCCCATGTGAGAGGGATAGAAGCAACCCTCCAACTACTAGCAACTCTTTCCTTAGTTGGAGCGTCTAATAGACACAAACCTCCTAACCACAAGTCCAAATTTTTCTCTTAAAGAGCGTTTTAAAAGCCAAACTCACACTATTAGCTGCTGATTATGAGTGCATTTTCTCTCGGCCATCTTTGTTGAGTTAATATGCAAAATTTCCTCATTTGGGGCTCAGAAAACCCACAACTGGACTTACAGAAGCCAATGCGCCCATTATGAGTAACTGTTTGGTGCGTATTGTGGAGCGAAGGCATCATTGGCCAAGTTTTCTTTGAAAATGAGGACGGCTCAACCATTATTGTAAATCGAGACATGTATTGCACCATGATAACCGAATTTTTTGTTCTCACTCTTCATGGTATTGATGTGAAGGATGTTTGGTTTCAACAGGATGGTTGAACTTGCCACACATCTCAAGCCACAATCGATTTATTGCGTCAAACGTTTGATGGCCGTTTAATTAGCCGAAATGGCGATGTCAATTTGACACCGTTGGACTAATTTCTGTGCGGATCGTTAGCCCTGGACGGTTACTCTTCATTTTTGTACATTAAGGTTACTCTTCGTTGAATCGACGAACAGTAACCATTCAGGGTTAAATTGTTCGTCGAATCGTAGAAGCTCATTTACTCTTTATCATATAATTCTTGTGTGTTTAGTTGATAACGAAAGCCTGCAGTGAGTAAACAGAAATTATTCCGATCGAATAAAGTATGGTGAAGCCAGACTCGGCAGTCATATGAATGAAATTATATTCTATATATTGTATATGATATTCTATTCTATATTTTGCTATAAATTATTTTAAACAATCGAAACCATTTACTAAAGTCAAGACACCACCAACTTAATTTGCAATTCCCCAAAATAAAACGTTTAAACATTTTTTTGCATCTTTCATGAAACATAAAGTCTGAAGTAGAACTCAGGCACCGTTTTGCAATAGATTTTTTTTGTAATGCATTTTTCTTTATGAAATTTCTGATGCTTCCCTATATGCGTATATTTTTCGGATGAGGGTCTTAATTACATATATTGAAATCACAAGGTTACCTTTAAATTACGTCCATTACTTTGTATAGCACTTTGAGATGATGGGGTTGAACCCCAATGTAAAAATTGTCTTGCATGTCATAACAAATTAACGATTTATTTACTTTTTCATAAAAATTATACAAATACCTTTAATATTACAATGCCACGCTTCTGTTGATTCTACACTTTTAATTTTCGAACAACCAACTATTTTTCTTTTTTCATTTTTTTTTGTTTTTGGTACAGCTCAAGTACAAACTTCTTGTAATTGTAATTGTAATAATTATTGGCAAAAACACCAAAAAAAAACAAAAAAAACTACGCAATATTACATCGAGTGAACACACGAATTACATGAACATTTAAAAAACGATCAGCGTCAGCGGCCCAAACAAAATATCAACGATGTCACAAGCAGCACTTATCAACACAAGAGCCCTTTACTACCAATTTGCCATCACATTGCCATCACATTGGAAAAAAGAAGGCCTCCTGTAACTGTGTGTATGTGTAGCCTGAAATGTATATCAATGTCAGGTAATGTTTTCATTTTCATTATTTATGGCAATAACTTTCACGTGCAAAACATGAGCATTAAAAACGTTTCATTATTTGATTGTCTCCTCTCACTGGCTTGCCTCCCAAAAAAAGTAGAAGAAGAAGGAGTCACATACTTTCCTTTAATGTTTCAGCCTCACATATGCCCCACACACACACTTGAGCACATATTATCCCAATGGTTGGTAGCTTTTTGGTGAATTTAGGCTATAAAGCTCAATGAAGATAATCATTCAAAATACTCTTGACAATCTGTAGACAAGAGTTGAGAAAACTATCTCTCTGCTACAACTTAAAATGTAAAAAGAGGCTTTGATTACTCAATGGGTTATCACACATCATATTGTGTAGGGGCAACAAACAGCCTAAAAACAAAAAAATCTGATAAATTAACAAAACTCTCAAAGGCCGCATACAAAAACAAAAGCAACAGGGAAAAAATTCATAATTTTTTCGAAAAAACCAAACCCTCATCATACGACCGTACGTAGTCACATTGACTGTTTATCAACCGGTAATTTACATGTCGTGTGTCGCACACGACTGTCTCGAAAATTGAACACTGAAGCAGAGTTAAACAGGAGTACAAGTCATTCACTCATTCGTTCATTCATTCCTCCATTCATTCAGTCGTTCATATGGAGGAATATGAAATATTTTCAATGTTTCAGTAAGAATATGTGGTATGTAGAGAGGGAAGAGTACATATGTATATGAACGAGCGTGTCCAAAAACCACTCAAACCAATCAACGGACCTGTCACTCGTATGGCAGTTAGCTGCCTTATCGGTAGCCCAAAAAAAGCTTCTGGCACTCACGCGTGGTGTACAATCAACTAAAATATCGTTGCTGAGTAGTTGTTGCACTCACTGTTAATGTTGTTGACATTGTCATACGCATCACATACATATACACATACTTACACACACGTAAACATTCATTTACTTGCGGTAAATCAGTATGTCACTCACCTACCATGTGATCGGTGCTGTTAGAAAACGAAATTCTTTGCACTTTATTAGGAAAGTAAATAGGAATTCAAATTTATTCTCGGCTTCTAATTATGTTCGGGCTTTTGATCACTCGAATGTTATTGTCTTGTAGGCATGCGAAAGCATTCTCGATGGATTTGTCAATTTGATATGATGATGATGCCCAATGGTGATTGTGTTTAATGACTCGAAGAGCAATGCCGGCGGAAGTTTTGTTACTGGGAAGCTTACATTAACCGGTTAGGTTGCAAAGGAGCACTAAAGCGTAGTGTAGACGCTGAAGAACTAAGCACTCTATACAGCATCTCTTTATCGAGGTTTGTTAAGCAGCCCTAGCATCAGACTAAGATGAGGTCTAATATTTTCTACATTCTAAACCTATACTATTAATGAAACCGATAGAAATTTAAGCCAGTTACATACATACATAATTGGTCATTGCAGCCCTTCAGTCAGGATTACAATCTAGTTTCTCTCACCACCTACGTGTGTGTGTGTGTTAGTTTTATACATGAATGACGGGATCTACATTTAAAGTCGACTCCAAAAGGCGGATTTTTTAAAAACTTTTTCAGGGCAATTTTATTTTACTCTTAGAGATTTTGGCAGAAATCTGTTGAAAGGAAGTCGCAGAAAAAATATTTCTTAATATTTTCGTTTTGAAGTTTGAACCATGGCCTTAAGTCTAAAAAGCCAACGCACTACTTACTATATTACGGCGCCTTCAAAGCCAATTGGCTCCTTATAATATTATGTCTCCCCCGAACCTGTTAAGCGGCCGATCCTTAAGAGAGGCTAATGCCAAATGCCCTTTAGTGATACCTTGTGAGAGAACAGTCAGCAAAGATCGTCTTCACTACAACCACTATATTTTAAAATTAGACCTTGCTTCTTAACAACGACAGATGCTAACTCTGCAGCGCTTGGGCCTTCTCCTGCGGACCTGTCTCTCGGTTAGCTGTAATAAAAATTAATTAATGAAACTGAAGCCAAGTAAAGAAAGAGAAGATAATTTGTGACACTCTTTGCAAATTTTCTCAACACTGTAATCCCCAATCTCTCTCGATGCTGTTGTTATCCTGACATCTACATTAACATCCTCCGCTCTCACACACATATTGAATGGGTTATTACGACCCCAGCTACTCTCGCCACTCATGTTGTGTGTGTTAATTTTGTCCAATCTACCGTTGATTGTCGATTTAAACCACAAACTTGACAAATTTTTCCTGGCAATTTTATTTACTCTCAGAGTTTTTGCCAGAAGACAGCTGATAGAAGTCGCCAAAATAAATATTTTTTTTTGTCTGAACCAGGAGTTGAACTACAGTCTCTCATCTAAAAAGCCAACACCTTACCTATTACACTATGACGACTTCAGACGATCGAAAATCCATTGAAAATATGCCAGAGGAATTCAATAAAGGAACGATAATGAATTTATTTTTCATACTTTGGACTTTCCTCCGTACATACCTATGAAGATCATAAATTCCCTAACGCAACGTCAAACTTAAATACCGGCCATTTACAATTTTACGTCAGTTATTAAATAGTGTTTTTGGTTTTGTCTTCTGCTGATTGTTGGCTTTTTGGTGTTGAAACCCGATATTCATACGAAATAATACTCCTGCAACATTTTGGCTTAAAAACCAAAAAAAAAGAAAAGATCATGAAAAATATCGAGCGTGTAGCCTGCAATTAACAGAAGAAAACGTCGCGACGTTGTTATTTTTTCTTTTTTTTTCAACTGCAACATGTGTCTGCTGCATGAAAACAAAACAGCATACATATAACACAGCAAGTATGAGTATGAATATCACATACCAATATTAAATTCATATTAAAATTTAAAAAATAAAATTGGAAGAAAAAAAGAAGATCAACAACAACAACAATAGCAAGAAAATAAAAATCCTTCACTTTTAACATGTCATATACACTGGTACCAACATTACATATACGCATACGCAAAGAAATAAAACATTGTGGAGGGAGAAGAAAAATTATTAAAAGCGTGTGCGCGCGCGTTCATACGACAATTTCACCTGTTGACACAGTAACTTATATTTGCATGTCTGTCACAAGAGTGAACGAATGACCAAAGTACCACTACTAGCAGCAGCAGCATGGTATAGTATATGAACCCCTACAATACAATTTTTCTCCTGTTTTATTTCGATGTAATCGATCGTTCTTCTGGCAATCTTGATCACATTTGCCTACAGTTTCAGTTTCTTTTTTTCTGTTTTTCCTTTACATTTGGGGTTTGATTTCAATGATTCGATTTGTATCGTTCAATTAATGGTTGCTTCATAAATACGTGTTGTATCTGTTTTTCCTTTTCTTTTCCTTTTTTTAAGTGAAAAAAATCGTTTTTTTTTTTGTTTTAAGAGGGATTTCATGGTTGGCGATCGAAATGATCAATGGATCACTATCATCGATGCTGATGATGATATTTTTTAATTAGCACCCTCTGGTTATGTGGCAACATAGCCAACATACCCACCATATACAATACAATATGGCAGTGAGTGGCATTTAAAAAAATACAACCGAAATGGCCTTAAAAATTAAAATTTATATTTGGAAATATTTTCTGCTCAAATTATTCATGTTCATGTTTTCAGTTTTTCTTTCTTTCGTTTAATATTTTAAATTTTAATAAGCACTTGAATCATTTACAGTCTATAATGTATTCAACAGTTTTGGTTTTAAAATTTTAATAAGACGCCAATAAATTATGATTAGCTAGGAAAGGAAACATTTTGCCTGTGAAGCAGTAGCCAGTAATAACCCAACCACCATTCGCAGCTTAAATTTATAAACTCTAGTCAAAGCAAATAATCATCATGATATTAATGATAGAAAGCCCAGCATTTTTTAGCAGCATTAAAGCATTTTATCCCATCTGGCCTGTACCAACCTTTGGAGCAAACATTTCTTTCTAAATTCTTTCTAAGTTCCAAATGAAGAGAAAGTCTAGAAATGTCTAGAATATCCTTATTGAGCGGGTGACCATTTACACAGACAAAGAAATCCGTCGCTGATAGCAAAGCATTCTCAAATCAATGAGCGTTTTAAAATCAGTTCAAATCTACTTGAAAATGCAAATGAGAACCTTTTTTCGTACGCTACATATTGTTAAAAATGATTTCCAGCATACCCTATGGCCACTATTAAACACGGTCATTTGATCAGTTCAATGTTTGGCTACTTTTTCGAATTGTTTCGGCCAAATGTGGTCATATCTGACTAAAACATCGACTTACTATGCTTCAGTTACCGTAGTTTAGTAGATAGTGTGTCAACTTATTAGACGAGAGCTGCTTCTTCTCAGCAGTATTCTGGCAAAAACTTTGAGAGAAAATAAATTTGGAATTGAAAAGCGAATCGTTTGTATTCTACATTAAATTGTAAGTCCTGCCACTTATAGATACATGGGCCATCATTTTGTCTAAACGGTTATAATAGCCAGTTAAGTTGTTCAAGGTCTGCCTGTTTCTCGATATAAACCAATGAAGTAGTATACATACATAATTGGTCATTACAACTCTTCAGTCAGGATTACGACCTAGTTTCTCACACCACTATGTTGTGTGTGTTAATTTTTATACATGAGTGGTGGGACCTACAGTTTAAAGTCGACTCCGAACGACAGATTTTTTGAAAAACTTTTCATGGCAATTTTATTTACTCTCAGAGTTTTTGCCCGAAATCTGCTGAGAGGATGCCGCCGAAGAAATACTTTTTGTATTTTGTTTTGATGTCTGGCCTGGGGCTCGAACCCTGACTTTACGTCTAATAAGCCAACACACTACCTAATAGACTGCGGCGACTTCAATGAAGTAGTATAGCCCAATAAAAAATAACTCGGGAGCGTTAGATCGCTCGAACGAAAAGAACAATGAACAGGTTAACTTCTGTGTGGCTAGCTGCGAAGTATTGTTCGAACACAATGTCGTAGATGTTTAGCTCATTAATTATTTTGGACAACAATTCAGTATGTTCGATAGCACACGTTATTCATCGCCACGGCAGTTTACTTTCTCATTAAGAAAGAAAGTGAACCGATTGTGTCGCTAACGTGTAAGCCGTACTAAACAGTCAATTTTAATAAAAATTATGATGATTCATTAAAAGCTTGAGGATCGTGTTCACCTCAAATATGATAATTTTGCACTGTAACCATTTAACTAGAAATGAGCGTCGGCTCATAATTGGTGATTAGAACCCTACAGTCAGAATTACGAATTACAAGTTGTATGAGAACACTTGTGATGTGTGTGTTAATTTTATACATGAGTGGCGGGACCTACAGTTTAAAGTCGAATCCGAACGATAGATTTTTGGGGAACCTTTTCATGGCAACTTTAGTCTGAGAGTTTTTGCCAGAAATCTGCTGGGAAGTAGTTGCTGATGAAATATTTTTTCATATTTTGTTTGTTGAAAATTTCTGACCTATGGTTTGAACCGAAGCCGCATATCTAATAATGTAACACACTACTAGATCCGTTCAGTAAACTTGCAAAGCAAATGAAAGCCGTTTGGCGTTAACTTTAGGTACGTGTTCTGTTTTAAATACAGTAATCCAGTTACGTAAAATATTCCGCGAAATCGAAGGGCAAATTCCAACATATTAAGAACGACTATGAATTTTATTATTATATTTTTTATTATTATTTTATTTGTGGCGGCAGATAAGTTTGAATGTCAATTATGAATAGCAATTGGGAAGCTTTTTTACTGCCAATTTGTCTCATAAAAGGGAACAATATTTGTTCAAATACCATTTTTTTCTCATTATGTCAGAGCTAATATTGTGCATTAGGCAGTCTCATCTAGCCCATATGCGACGATCGCATTTCATATTAAATGTAACAATTATTATATGGCCTACACAATATACGAAATGCTTCAAAAATATTCTTAGAATATTATCTTAAACTGCCATAATTGCTATTTTAGCAAAATTAAATTAAAAACAAAAAAAGATTGAATAGAAATAGAAACCAATTTTGAGCTCAAGCCATGAAACATGCACGCAAATCTATTATTTTGCCTTTAGCGTATGCGTTCTGTCTCTGAGCATTTTTCATCTTTTAATTTTATAATTAAAAGAAAACAAGTGTTCCAGCATCTCAGTCAAACAAACAGGCACTCCATTCATTACATTTTTCCATACACTCTGCTATACAGCAGGCTCGTACTCGTACTGATCTGGTTGTCTAGTGACCTGTTTAAATACACACATAATTTACACACTGCGGCCGGTGAAAAAGAACATTTAATGCGTTTTTTGTTATTTTTTGGTTGTTTTTGTTGTATATTTTTTTAAACTAATAAATCATTGTTTATAGACCCAAAGGAGATCGTTCATCATTTTGCGAGAGTGTGTCGCAATAATTGCAAATATTTTATTGTTTTTGTTTTAGTTGTTGTTGTTGCTGTTGTTATTCTTGTTGTAATTCTCGATCCACTTGTTTTTCACATGTTACATGAAAAATACTTGTTGAAGACATGCTTACACAAGCTGACAGACAGATGAATGAACGAAAGAACCAAAAAAAAACGAATTTTTTTATGCGAGAAAAAACTAACGGACAGACAAACGATGGTCGGCATTAACACAATGCCACACATTTTTCTTACATGAATGAATTTGCAACAGACACTATAACACAATACATGTATGTGGTATGTGTATGAATATGCAACAAAAATCAACAAAAAAAAAAAGGAGAGGAAAACAACAATAAACCTCCTGCTGGTTTACATGAGCAAGATTGTTGAGAACGAGGCAAAGGAATGGAATTTTATACGAATTTTTCTTCCCTCTTTTTTAAGAGGAGATGAATTTGCTTTTTTTTTAGAGATTTTTTTTAATTAAATTAAGGGTACTTTGCAATACAATGTTGAGAAAAACCAGAGCAGGAAACAAACAGATTTTATTTTAATTTGTTGTTCTTGTTGTTTTCTTACTTTCAAATAAATAATGTGTTTAATTTTATATATAAAACCTATAATTTAATAGTTTGTTGAGATTAAAACCAAGAATTCCATAACTAGACCTTGTCTATAATGGCTGACAAAGATGTCGACCAGTTCTTCTTTTGCGTCGTACACAATGAATGAAGAAAATAAACAAGGCCAAAGACATTTTGTGCTTCAATTATGTTTGTAATTAAAAAACGGTTAAAGTGCAATAAATCTTAATCGAATGACGACCAGACAGTCAAGTCAGCACACAGACAGACGGACGGACAGATGTACTAGATATGTTCCAGAAGTATACCATGCAACTCGGAATTTTTTTTTATTTATTACAGAAATATGCATTACAATATTATTTTAACACGTGTCCTAAGGGGGTTAACGACACCAAGTCCTTATAACTTTTCCATATTGATTGTCTAGTTTCGCTTTCTTGAAAGGCAAGAGCTAAACCTGAAAAAGTCAGTCAAAGCCTATGATAAGCATAATTTTTTATTTATGTGTATCTACCCCTCTCTCTATATACACTCTTTTATATGAATTGTCGCATGTTTATTATAAAATTTTGCCTGCAGAGTGTGTAATAATTAAAGTTTTTAATTTTTTTCTTCTTGGTCTACTTTATTAAATGCTTCACCACGAGCTAAAGGATAATAAGTCATGTTGTTTTACTCTGTATGCGTTTTCTTTTAAAAATTTAAAGACATAATAAAGATGTTCTGGCAGATAATGGTTTTTTTTTAATGGTAAAGTGCTCTTTATAATCATCAGTTTAGGTTGCGTTCTTGAATAGCTTTCGATAGCATAGATTTCACTAACGTAGAAGTCATAAAACGAGTTTAATTAAATTTCTATCATAAAACATTACTTATTACCGTCCGACTTAAAACTTAACTTACTTAGCTTAATTGATCACTACAACTCTTTAGTTAGGGCCGCCACTAAGTTTCTCACAACACCACGCCTGTTGTGTGTGTGTCAATGTTATTTGTGAGTGAAATATTAAACTGTACAACAGATTTGAGAAACTTTTCAATGCAATTTTATTTACTCTCAGAGTTTTTGCCAGAAGACTGCTGACACGCATACTCTCCACTAGGCTACGCCGACATCTGACTTGAAATGTTGAATTTATAATTATTAGGCATTCGTAAAAAACTTTAAAGGACTGCAAAGCGTTTTGCCCCTAAAGCAGAAAAACAATTGAGATATATCCTGCGAATAATGTTGTATATACATACATACATACATAATTGGTCATTACAACCCTTGAGCCAAGATTACAACTTAGCTTCTCACAATCACTTATGTTGTGTGTTAACTTTATACATGACTGGTGGAACCTACAGTTTAAAGTCGACTCCGCACCACATATTTTTGAGAAACTACTCATGGCAATTTTATTTACGCGAGTTTTTGCCAGAAATTTACTGAAAGAAAGTCATCGAAGAAATTTTTTTTTTATATTTCGTTTTGATGTCTGATCTGGGGTTTGAACCATGGATCCACTTCTTGCCTACTAGTTTACCGCGACTTCAATGTACCCAACATAATTACCGACATGCAAACAACTTTCTTTACCCTGGACGGCTACTCTTCATTTTTGTACATTAAGGTTACTCTTTGTTGAATCGACGAACAATTTAACCCTGAATGGTTACTGTTCGTCGAATAGAAGAAGATCATTTACTCTTTATCATATAATTCTTTTATGTTTGACCAAATTTCGCTCTCCTTTTCAACAACTTTAGTTGTTAACGAAAGCCTTCAGTGAGTAAACGTACGCTGGCCGCCCATTTTTTATCACTGGTTGGTCTTCTTTGTAAAGTAAGGTTACTCTTCGTTGAATCGACGAACTATTTAAAAAAAATAATTTTTTAACGTCTGCTCACTGAAAGCTTAAGTTATCAACTGACGTTGTTAGAAAAGAGAGCGAAATTTGGTCAAACATAAAAGAATTATATGATAAAGAGTAAATGATCTTCGTCGATTCGAGGAACAGTAATTGTCCAGGGTTAAATAAACAGGCTTTGTAGATAGTTCCATAGTATTTTTGAGTTAATCTTATATGGGTCGAGTGCTCGACCTAATTGTCTGGAAGTACTGCTTTGTCCAGTGCTATGTGTCTCTCGCCCAAGTTGAATTGAGCACAGCTGTCAATGGCCTAGTCTTTCGTTTGGAAAATTTTTTTTAGTTTTTCTTTTCCTTTTGTTTTGGGACTATTCCGTTCATGTTCTACAATCTGACCACGATCTATTGGTTTATTACAGATTTGTTCCTCTCTTAAATGTATTACAACCGTCTAGGTTTAATTGCAAGCCTTCTGCATATCATTATGACATGTTTCGGCTTCCCCAAAATACTCTCTACACGAGCCTTCTACCATATCAGTTTCCCTTGAAGTAATATTTCCAGATATTTTGCCTCCAGTTTCCGTAATATTACCTCATTTAGAAGACAAATTTCCTTCCACTTGGAAAGTTTTCTCCTTCTGATAAATTTTGATTCTGCCAAATCCACTGAAATGTAAAATCACTTTACAATCCCTAGAACTCTTCGCTTGATGTCATAATAAGTCTGCCTTATCTATCAGAAATATGTTATCTGCATACCCTTGCAATCAATGTGCACCGCAGAAAATTGTATCAAGAAATTAACCACAAACGTACTTCACATAAATGATGAAAAGAGCCAAATCTTGTGGGCACCGACCCTTATCATTTCTTCCCCATAATTTTTTCGCCCAAATTGTGTTTATATGATCTCCGCAATCTATCCTGCTATAGTAGAGTTTATACACCTTCTATTCAATGTCCTGTCTATAACATCATTGATGACGACCAAGGTGCCCGTTCGAACTTTCTTTATTAATTCCTTGTTTTCTTGTGGAAAAATGTTGAACTTTAGAAAATCTATTATCAGTGTTGTTACATGAAAACATACATAATTGGGCATCACATTCTTTCAGTCGGGATTACGACCTAGCTTCTCACACCGTTTGTGTAGTGTGGGTTAAATTTATACATGAGTGTGGGTATCCTCAGTTTAAGGTCGAGTCTGAACGACAGATTGGAGTTTTTGCCAGAAATCTGCTGAGAGGAAGTCAATGAGGAAATATTTTGTCATATTTCGTTTTGTTGGAGGTATGGAGCTGGGGTATGAACCGTGACCTCACACCTTGTCTAATAAGCCAACACACTCTCTACTAGACTACAAAGACTTCTGTTGTTACTTCATTGTTGTTACATATTTTCGTTCTAATTTTTTTATAGTAAATTAATGATTGAATAAAACGTTACTCCCCGAAATTCTCCTTTTCTTAATTTGATTTAAAATCTTGTTTAAATGCTCCATATATTGCAAATGAAATCTTCCTCTAAAGGCCTTTTAGGCCTAAAAAGTTTTATAGTGTTAACGATACTAAAAATGTTACAATTATTTTATTGGAATACTTTTGCAACATTTACTGCAAAGAATTTGTGTCGATTAATAATTTTACAACCTGTTGCAACATTGTTGTCAATAATTTTCTTTTCATTAATTCACTTGTTGTTCTTGTAATATTTTCTGATTTTTGGTTTAATACACTTTGAGGGCTTTAGTTGCTCTAGTTAATTACCACCATTAGTTTTGTTATTTTCTGTTACTTTAAGAAATTTCAGAATATTTCATATTTATCAATACACCGAACAAACAAACGCGCAACATTTCTTCAACTCCCTTTTAAGTGTAGAAGAAAAGCTTCAATTTCAACTTCAACATCGTAAGTCTTAAATGTTCTACACAAACGGCAATCAATCAATGTTAACGACGAGTGATGTGCCAAAAGTTAGTCGTTGATGAGCTACTTTTATGCACTTTTACGTGCTTAATTTTCACTCCACTCTTAAACTCCTTTAGGCCACCACCATTTGTGTGGCGAAATTGTTTACGCATAAGCAATACTCAGTCCTGCATTCAGTTCGGTTGGGGTGGTACTACAGCGATTTGTATACGTTAACAATATGGGACCACCAACAGTGATAGAATTGGAAAAGCTGTGTATACAAATTGCCTTTGGAAATATTTTCAAGTTTTACACGCATTGTAAGAACATTGAGTGTTAAAGCACGAGAAATACAGTAAATCACTGTTTCTCTCTCACTCTCTTCCTTTCTCTCTCCCCTCTCTCACTCTTACATAAATTAATTAAAATGAACACAATTAAAGCGGCATTTTCTTCATTACAATAATAAAAAATCGAAATTTTGAAATTAATTTCAATTGTGATTAATTGACTTGTTTTCTGTTCATTTATGGTATAAGGGGGAAAGAAAACACATGATTTGTATCATCTTATCTTATCTTATGATTATTTATTTCGTTTGAGATGAACGATTAAAAGCCTCATAATAATTGTCCCACATGAGGAGAAAGTTTTTAATCAAAAGCTTATCTACATCTGACTAAAGGCATCTTGTTAACACATGATACCTACCTGTTGCATTATGGGATTTATGGAGTGCTTTTTTATTAAGATGAAAGTGTACTTAACACGTTTACGCTTTCTTTTGCTAGTACAGCAAATAGTACCTACGCAAAGTGGATTTTATGTAAATAGAAGATTGTTGTAAAAACAGAGTTTTTGCCAGAATACAGCAAAAGAAATATTTGTTTCTTTAATTTCGTTTTGTTCGAGATGTGTAGGCTAGGGGTTGAACCACGGCTTCATGTCTAATAAGCCAACACACTACCTACTAGACTACCTCGACTTCAATACACACTTTTACACTTTTACTAACTATTAAAGAAAAATTACATGAAAGCCACTAAAGAAGCTTAACTTAAACTAGAACTTGGAATCTACATTCTCCTCTCAAGATCCAACTGGAGCTATTGATATAATGGACTAGATAAGGCAATCATATATTGGTAAGAGAGTATAGTTTATATCGATTCCTTCTCATCTTCATCGTGAAAGGTCCTATAGCAGCCAGCTAGTCACTTACTATCCAAGCACCAATCCAAGCTCCACGATAGTTGTTACCATTTTCATTGACAGAAAAGCCCGCAATATATTGATGTCATGCAAGAAGTGATGCAACTAAATAGAGAGGCGTATCCTCCTGGTCAATAACAACACCCAGACATTAGCATCAGTAACACCATTCACTCGATTTCGCAAATAGCTTTGAAGCTGGACTAGTGAAGGAATGCAGCTGAAAAGGCAATTCGGTTTTACTACGTCGGTTTTTAAAGCATTCAATGAAATAATGTTCATATAGTTATTGAAATTCAAAGAACCTACAATGCCCTCAATAACATAAATTCTGCTAGAAAAACAAAGCAGCCATTGGGCTATCTTAGTGTCACCGGACAGAATCACCGAACGGTTTTTGGGCCAATAGTAAAGATCATGATCGTGTTATCACGGAGGACAAATACCCACAGAGCTATCATCCGATAAGTTGTTCAGAGCATGTGGAAGTTCTGAGCAGTTATTTCATAATCCGTTTGAACCTCTGCCCAGGTCAGTTCAGGATGTTGCATTAACTATGCAAAAGCGATTGAGTCCACCTAACTTTCTTAACCTCGGTGACGACCGTACAGACACTTTTTAACAAAATTAAATACAAATCTGTAGTCGCCGTATTCTAGTAGGTAGTGTGTTGGCTTATTAGACGTGAGTCCATGGTTCAAACCCAAGGTCAAACATCTTCGTCAAACTGAAATATGAAAAAATATATCTTCGGCGAGTTCCTCTCAGCAGATTTCTGGCACAAACTCTGAGAGTAAATAAAAAAAGCCATGAAAAAGTTTCTCAAACCAATCTGTCATTCGGAGTCGACTTCAAAATGCAGGTCCCGCCAGTCGTATATACAATAAACACACACAACATAAGTCGTGTAAGAAGCTTAGTCGTAATCCAGACTGAATCTAGTGATCAGTTATGTCTGTATGTACGTATGTATGTAAATACCAATCTGAATTAACTTTGAAGTAAAAAATTTTAAGAAATTATGCCATTTCTACCTCATAATCTATATTTCATCAGTTTAGTATGTATGGTTTCAATCTAAACGTTTATATAAGAATACAATTAAAGATTTAAAATGATATAGAGAGAGTACATCTCACTTTCTTGCACCTAAAAACACTTTCAGACGTTTGGTGAAGAGGAATGCTCAACATTTTCAAGCAACGCTTAATCTGTTTTATGTGAAATTTGTCAAACACTTCAATCAAATAACTAAAAGCTATCTTTGTATAATTTTGTACTCATTGCACAGTTTTTTTTCCAATTCTGCTGCCACAGTAACGATATATTTAAGTGTACATAAAACGAATTGTTTTAGGGCCCATGATTTGCTTTAAAACACCATCTCTTCAACATTGTTGCTGCTTACGCAGGAGGCTACTATTAAGCACCTTGTTAGATGATAATCATGATGTGCTGAATCGTTTTATGATTAAACTACCCCCCAATAAACAACACCTTGGGTTATTTTTCGGTTATTAATGCTACTAACGGATTTAAATTGATGCTGATTAACTATGGCCTGGTTATGAGATACAAAAATACAAAAAAACAATTTACAACTTAATATACCCATCATATATGTACATATATATACATACCAACTAATATTCTCACAACTCATTAGTAAAAACTTTAATATATGATAACTTCTTTCCTTTCGTCTTCACTGCTCTTCGTCTGTACGATGGCTACCATAAATGCTTGAACGAGAAAATAAAAGTGGCTTCCGCATTCGCCTCAATAACTGGTCAGCTTTTTAATATGAAAACAGTGCGGAAAAGTATACCAAACCGAAGCAATCTGAACCGAACTGAACTGAACTGAGGAGTCATAAATTGAAGTTTTGTATTTCATAATTTATTTCTTTTATCTCTATTAACCATCATCACAATTCTCAAGTTCTGAGGAGACACGCACTGCCCATTCCTTGTGTTAATTGTCAATGATGTTGGAGTTATAAAATGAAACTTTGTAATCGATTGTCAGTTATTTCTGCGTTTTTTTTCTCCTTCGTTTCATGACAAGAGAAAATATTAAACACGCAACATTGTTTCATTGAATTTCATTTAAAAAAAATTTACAGAAGAAAAAGAAAAACCATGTTGTTGAGGGAATTTTCTCATGAACAAAATTATGCGACAAATAATTTATTGGTTTTTAATTTATAAAATAAACTTACAATTTACAATTTACATACAAAATATATGATGACAGGAAAAAAATACACAGTTTTTTATAAAGTTAATCAAAATAAAAAAGGAAACAAAAATAAATAAAGAAATAAATTTGGTTTCATATGATACGTTGAAAAAAAGTTTATTTATTGTTTATGGTATTTAACATATTTTTCCTGAGTACAGTGGTAGATAAAATTCTGTTTACATTCTGTATATTCCTTGACATGTGCCACCAATTACTGTCATACTCAATTAAACAACAAACTAACTTTTATGGAGTCAACCTCTAATTTGTCATTTAGTCAGGATTACGGCCTAGCTTCTCACACCACCCAGGTTGTGTTCGTTAATTGTATACATAAGTGGCGGGAGCTATGGTTTAAAGTCAATTCCGAAAGACATGAAACTTTTCATGGAAATTATATTTCTTCTTAGAGATTTCATAAGACTGCTGGGAGGAAGTCGCCGAAAAAATATTTTCTTCTCATTTGGTTTGGTCGAGATATCCGAGCCGTTGATTGAACCAGGGGTTCCCGTCTAATAAGCCCACACTCTGTCTACTAAACTAACTTGACTTTAACACACATATATACATACATACATACATAATTGGCCATTTCAACCCTTCAGTCAGGATTACGGCCTGGCTTCTCACACCACTCATGTTGTGTGTGTTAATTTTATACATGAGTGGCGGAACCTACAGTTAAGAGTCGATGACGAACGACAGATTTTTGAGAAACTTTTCATGGTAGTTTTATTTACTTTTACAGAGTTTTTGCCAGAAATCTGCTGAGAGGAATTCGCCGAAGAAATATTTCTTTTATATTTCGTTTTGATGTCTGACTTGGTATTTGAACCGTGGCCTTACGTCTAATAAGCCAACACACTACCTATTAGACTACGGCGACTCCCACATTAATGAACAATTTCATGAAAATCACTAAAATCCAGCGATGAAGAATTCCAGAAACCAGAATTTGGAATCTATGTTGTCCTCTACAAGATCCAACTGGTAGCACTGATATAATTAACTAGGTTACTCAATCATATATTGTTGAGAGAAAACAGTTTATATCAATTCCTCCTCATCATGTGCAAGGTCATATAATCATGTATAGTTACTATACATACATACATACTAGATAATTGGTCATTACAACCCTTAAAAAGTCCTCTACAATGCCAATGATATCTCTTTCTTAACACGTTAAGCAGCAGTATGGAGTTGGAGGCCTCAAGCGTAGATTTACAACTAACGCTTGGGGATGGAATAATTACTCTGTTACTTGATATCGTCTAGCAAATCGAGCGCGATTACGAAAAACATAGTGAACAAGCAGCCTTAATTCTACATAGCGATCTTCGCACATCTCTGTCAACAATAAATTAAAATTCCTGTGTGAATTTCAAGCTATTGTACCGAAGTGGTTCATTAGACGCAGCGATTGAGACCAAAACGGTAATCAGAATGACATTTAATCACTAGAAAATGCTCGCGAAATTACATCAACAGCATCTGGAAAAATGCAAAACAATTGCAAAATAAACCAAAATGCTTAAAAGAAAAAATAATCAGAGTAACAAACCCACACTTAGAGATTGTAGGAAGAGAAAGAGATTTCAACACACAACAAAAGTCAATAACATTGCACAGATCACAAAGGAATTAATTTTTAATGAACCTATATTCCCTACAAAATCCAAAGGTCATGCTATGAGTAACTATTTTTAATAATTTGTGAGGATAACAGCCATTTGGGGTTGCCCATATTCAAGTGGGAAATCAAATCGAATCAAAGTATGTAAGCTAGTGTATGTCACTCTGTTCTGTTATATTTATTTAAATTCAAAAAATAAAACACAATTTGTCCCACATTACTTTGTTTTACCGTCCTTGTAAAGCATACTATTCGAAATAGAGAACACTGTCGTATATAAGTATTCATCATCTCTTAATGTGAGTTTCAATAAAAAATGAAAAAATCTTCTTACAATACTTATTACGCATAGTACTTTACTATTTTCATAAAATAACAATCTAGTATTAGTTGGAACCATTTTTGCTATTAATTTTAGACCAGCCTAGAGTAAATAAATTATGGAAAGGTGCATGTTAATTACTTTTGTCTACTGTTTATGTAGGAACTCTTTTTTCTTTTTTTTCCATGTTTCATAATTAATATTCGCACAGACGCTCATCCATGTACCTCTTCATGTTCAAACAAACACCTCATAGGACTGCGTGGCAAAGATCGTGACTAAATTGTAGCATAAAATACAACAACAACGAAAAAAACTTTATGTAGGCTTTAGTCAATACGCATGGAAAAACAATTTGAAGGTTCTTCCTTCCATTTTTTTTCTTTTTTTTTATAACAAAGTTTTTTTTTGTTTGTTTTAGTTGTGGCCACTAAAATGTCTTTAGCAGACATCAATCAATTTATATTTAAAAACGTTATACAAAAAACAACAGAAAAAACACACTAAAATGGGCTGTCAGCACTACTATGGTGGTCATTTAAAACAAAATCGTGGAATGTTAAAAGGCCTTTAAAAAAAAACAAAATTATAAGCAAGGTAGGTATACATGCAAGGGAAAACAAATAAGAGTCGAAATGAAATGAAAAGGAATTTTAACTTGATTTCAATAACTTTTAATATAATTTACACACGTTTATACAAAAATACATATATAGAGAGGAGGCTTACATTAATGAGAAAGTAACCTGAAGACGCCGTAGACTAGTAGGCAGTGTGTTGGCTTATTAGACGTAAGGCCAAGGTTTAAACCCCAGGTCAGATATCAAAACGAAATATGAAAAAAATATTTCTTCGGCGACTTCCTCTCAGCAGATTTCTGACAAAAACTCTGAAAGTAAATAAAGTAACAATGAAAAGTTTCTCAAAAATCTGTCGTTCGGAATCGACCTTAAACTGTGGTCCCAGCATTCGTGTATAAAATTAACACACACAGCGTAAGGAGTGTGAGTGTAATCCTGACTGAAGGGTTATAATGGCCAATTATGTATGTATGTAACCTGAAGCCGCCGTAGACTAGTAGGGAGTGTTTTGGCTTATTAGACGTGAGGCCTCGGTCCGAAAAAAATATGTGCTAGGAGACTTCCTCTCAGCAGATTTCTAGCAAAAACTCTGTGAGAGTAAACAAAATTATTATGAAAAGTTTCTGAAAAATCTGTCATTCGGAGTCGACTTTAAACTGTGTGTTGTACCACCCATATACAAAATTAACATACACAGCATAAGTAGTGTGAGAAGCTAGGTCGTAGTTCTGACTAAAGAGGTAAAGGGTTGTATGACACCTAAACAAAATGGATTTTGTTTTGTGGATTCTAGTTCATGTTCAATTAACCCAGGAAAAAAAATATTTTTGATTTAATTTTTTTACAATCGAAAAAAAGTATTTATAGACGTATGAATAAACAAGTGTTTCATTAAATTGAAATCAATAAATTTATTTTTAACATCAATAAATTATTTTATAAAACAAACAAAAAATAAAAAAAAATGTAATTTAATGTGTGACTATGATTGCGTGCTTTAGGAAATTTTTGTCAGTTACATGCGTGTATCATCTAGCTGTTGGAGGAAATTCATATTCATAATCGTGTAGATGATGATGAAGAGATAAAATTATGAAATTTTAAACTTTCTGCACCAAACTAAGGAGGAAAAAAATCAATACTTCATGTAAAGCAATAAAAATTTAATTTTAAATTTATGGCAATTAGTCTTAACACATACTTAACGCATTGATCATGCTGTGCATATGCTTTAAAGCAGCGCAAACTAGATGGTATTTTTAAATATCAAGGTCTATTAAAACCGTTTTCACATTCTTGACATAATCATGTCAAAAGTTTGTTGATCTCTTGCCAATAAATCGAAGTTATTTTTAATTAAAACGAAATATATTGCCGGTCTTTAAATAAAGTTCGTGTCTTAAGTCTTTCGTTTTTCCCTTTTTTTGCTTATGGTATGGCATGGTAATTAAAGAAATATTTATGTGCTACAATGTCGCAATAAAAGTTATTTTTAATTAAAATATTAGTGATTAAATGAATATTTATTTATTTTTTATAATTTCATTTTTTTATTTATTTCTGTCGCAGTACATTTTTTTAAAAAATTCTCATTTTTAATTATAAAATATAACGCCATCCTTAAAGTTAGTGTCTTAAGTCTTTTGTATTTGTCAATATGTATGTATGTGTGTGCGTTTTTAAATACTCTGTAAACATATGAAAATAAGGCAAGACATTGCATATCTTAAATGAAAGTTATTTTTAATTAAAATATTAAAAGATTAACGAAATATTTCTAGCAATAAACATTGTGTCTCATGACATAACACAGTAAATTGTTTAATTTCAAACAAAAAGCCGTATTAAAGTAATATTTTATTGATGAAAGCAATCTTATTGAAATATATGCATTTTAATTTGCTGTGGGAATTGTAAAAATATTAAAAAAAAACAAGACTTTTCGTTTTCAATTCATCAGTGAAAATAAAGGCATTCAACTAAACAACATTACAATTTTTATATTAGAAAGTCATATTGATCTGGGACTCCTTGGTAATGGTTTCTGCAGAAGATGCAGAGATGAGGACGAGAGGAAACTGTTTTCCAACTACTGGATACATACGTAGGAGAAGAAGGCATCTTGATGCCTACTATATAAACAAGCTGCAGGAACTGTCATGCATTTACATTGACAGTCTAAGTCTAAGTCATCAAAAGCTCGAAGTGGTTACGGGACTTGTTGGTAATGGAAAACCCTCGCATGATAATGGACCCTTTGTGGCGCCTAAGTGTGGATGATATCATGAGCCAATTCTGTTCAGAGAGAGAGAGAGAGAGAGAGAGAGAGAGAGAGAGAAAGAAGTGGAATTAGTATATTACACCACCGCAAGGATTTCGACTTGGATAACAACTAGGAGATGTAGTAAGATTTGAGTATTTTCTTGTATGTCGGCATAGTCTTGTAGGTAGTGTGTTAACATACTAGACGTGTGAGACCTGGGTTCAGTCCCCAGGTCAGGCATTTCAAACAAAACGAAACACGAAACAATATTCCTTTGGCGACTACCGCTCTGAGAGTAAATAAAAAATTGCCATGAAAAGTTTCTTAAAAATCTGTGTTTCGAAGTCGACTTTTAAACCGCAAGTCTCACCGCTCGTGTATATAATTTACACATGCAGAATAAGTAGTGTGAGAAGCTGGATTTTAATCCTGACTGAAGAGTTGTAATGAGCAATGTATGTATATTAGGATTACTTGCATGTTATAGACGATTCCAACAGGGACTTTTCAACTTTAAAATTTCCCCAACTTCCATTCCATTCTGTCACAAAATTCAGTAAATTAAGTCCACTGAACATAATTAATCGATTTATTGTACCAACAAGAAACTGTTGTCGATATTGCCAAATAAAAAGTATCTTTTTGGGTGAAGCTCATTTTCATCTTGATGGGTACGTTAATAAGCAAAATCGCCGCATTTGGAACTCAGAAAACCCACATGTGCACCCATTGCGAGTGAGTGTTTGTTACGTTTTTGTTTTATTGTGATTTTAAATTAGAATTCCAATTTAATTTTGTATTTTATTTTGAACATGATAGTTTCCTGTTGCTGAAAGTGTAAGTACTTTACTCAAAATGTCAAACTATATCAAACGCAAGTCAATTATGCCATCCTGTTTGAAGTATTATAATCAAGAAACGTTTGTATTTGCTTCAAGATGTAAGAATACTATTTCTATACAAAGATAAATAGAAGTGAAAAGAGAATCTAATATGGCCATAGGATAAGGCATTTGTATGTAATTTAAAGCATTTCTGAGTTGTTGCAATTATTTTAATTAAAATTCTATTTTAATATCTATGCCTGCCTTATAAATTAAATGTAATTTGATGTTTATGTCCTTCATATTAGTGAATTAGACTTATTTTTTATTACACTTGCATTTACATTTACATCTTCATTCAATTTTCTTTCTTACAGACACGCTGTAAGTGCTGTAACTTAACTTTTTTTTAAAGTATTTATTGAAGTGTATCTGTCTCAACATTTCAGTCAGTTTAATGGTAACGAAATTAACTCTTTACGACACTCGTGCCAACAACTGAAATCTTCCAGATCATGTGTCTACATTGGCATACACCAGCTACTGAAGATGTCGTCAATGCCAACGATGCTGCTGTCCACAGCACCAAGTTGAGGCTGTTGTTTTCATGACAACTCCTTAACGGCGTTGACAATTTCATGATAAATTTTATTTTTTTAATTTAAAAACTTTGCATTTTATTTCGTTTAATTTTTGTTTTTGTTCTCATTTTATGCCATTATTATCTTGATTGACATTTAATGTTGTTTTATTGAAATTAAAGTGTAAAAAGCCGCTTTAACGCTGCATTGAATTAACGTAACGAAATGCAACGATCTTAAGCAAACGGCATACAAGGAAAATAGTTTCAATTATAGTTTACGAATCATGGCTACTGGTGATGCTCAATCATTTGTTGTTAGTGACAAACAAAGGAAAATGTCTGAAAACTGCTTTACAAAATGAAAAGATTTTCAAGCCAAGAATTTCTAGCCAATAAGTTGAAATGATAAAAATAAAAATTTTAAAAATTCTTTCTTTTTTTTAGTTTTAAATTGTTTCAAGTGATAAAAATTAAAATGCTGAGCTAAACAATGACCGTAAGACCAAAGCGTTAAGAAGACTTTTAAAAAATCTTCTTCCTTATTGAACAATGAGCCAAGGGGTCTATGGCTCCAGAAGTACTAATGAATATAAAAGTGGCTGCCTTTGTTATGGGTGGCCGTGTCTATTAAAGAGAAAAGGAGTTAAAAAGTATTCTTAAGTGATGAACAATTAGTCCTTGACAAAGATTATACAAGAAAAAAAGGCAAAAGTTCATTAACATTTAAAGAATTTTCTAGGTCATGCAAGGCATATTCATATGTATGCTTGTATGCTTTTGTACAAAAGCTAATAAGCAAGAAAATATTATTTTTTTTTCCTTTAATTTCAGTGTTTCATTTCGTGTGTATTGAAAAATTTCTCCACAGATTGTTTGTTTGTTTTAACAATTCCTTATGACTTCATTTAGAAAATTATAACTTTTCATTTTCAATTTCATACTTTCATTTGCTTTAAATCTTTAAAGAAAAATCCATAAGATTATACCATCACTATCTTCTGTTGTTGCTGTAGTTGTTATAGTTAATTTCACTTTAGGCCATAATGCCTCGACGAAATGTTCGCTTAATGTCCATTCATATGTATGTACCATACGTTCGTACATATGAGGGCATATTTATTTAGCTGTAGGTTATTATCATGTAAGTAATGCATCAAAATACTACATATCCATATCATCTTTTCTACACATTCTTATATACACTTATGTTTCCATAAAAAGTGTACTGCATCTTCGTTACTTTTTTTTCGTTTTTATTACAACCATAAAATGACTGCCCCTCTTTTATTTTTTGTAAGAAAAAAAAAAGCCGCAGAAGCGTGCCCTAATTTAAAAAGAAAAGTGGTTAAACACAACACAGCTCACGTTGACCACACGAACTATTCAACGAAAATATTAAATTCGTTTGACTATAGTAAGGGGAGTCAGTCGGACAATGTTAAAAAAACAAAAAAAACTTATAATTATAATCATGGCATAGGACAGGACGACATCAGGTTATTATAAATACCAGAAACAAAAAACAAAAAAAAACATCAACATAACAGCACAGAAGAAAAATAATAAAAATCATACTATTACGCATGACATTGTAATAAATAATTATTGTTTAAATATGAAATAATAATAATAATATCTACACTCGGAAAATGTGAAAGACTTGCTTTATTTCATTATTAGATTACAACAAGATGTCATCCAGTGTCCAAAGGACAAAGAAGTCGTGGACATAAGTTACGAGAAGGGATCACACGTTTGACTACGTATAGAAATTGTTTTTTAGCTGCATTAGAATATGTGAATATTGACTGTTGAAAACGTCAAAACGTCAAAACGTCAAATTATGTCGATATTTCTATTCAGAAATTTTGGAAACTCCTTTGAACCGTTTAACACTCGACTAAAGCTTTCAAATTGTGAAAATTTATTTAAAAAAAAAATAAATAAATAAAGCTGTTCCTTAAGTTCCTAGAATACATACATAACAGCTTATTACAACTATTCAGTCAGGATTACGACCTACACACAGTTACTAAAGTATAAATACGGTTAAAAAATTTCAGAAATTTTTTAACTAATCCTTTTCGTTGAAAATCTTTATAGTTTCCTTGATTTTAAGACGGTCTTTTGCATTGGTTAAAAGATTTCTGAAATTGAACTGATTTGTGGCCCTGCACAGGCCCACAAAGGTATGCATACGATTTACAAATTTCACAAATTTCTGAACCAAAGCAAAAGACCGAAAAATCGAAGAAAGATGTCAGACAATTATAAATATTTTCAACGAAAACGGATTGGTTAAAAAAAATTGAAATTTATTATCCGTATGTATACTTTTGTGGCTGAGTGTGTCTGCTCACCCACCCAAATCGACTTCGACCCACAGATTTTTGAGAAATTTTTGACCTTTTGGCAATTGGTCAATTACTCTCTGAGTTTTTGCCAGAAATCATAGTTCATAGATTACTTCGTCCATATCACAAGCATTCAACTCGTGCAGTTATTGATTATTTTCGCAATAACCTCACTCTTTTCGGAAAATTCAATGAACTCATACAAAATAATGAACTTAAATTTAAAGGGACTAGAAAAATCTGGTCCTGTATGTATATATACAGAACAAACAAGCAAATCCATCTTAGGAACCTTATAGCAGTCATAACGAGGGACTGGTCCTTGGATGCACACGTTCGGAGGCTGGAAATACCTCATAAAGACTGCTACAAAAAATGTAATAAAGAGAGGAGAAGAGACTTCGGTATATATTCTCTGACATTGTCCGGCGCTTGGAACCCAAGAACAAAAAATCGTTGAAAGAAGGCGTCTAGTCAAAGCGACATGTGAACTGTAGGCATAAATGACAGATGACAACGATGAGCTATAATTGTGTGATGAAATAGGTAACATTGGTGTAACAACTGAATCAACGTAAACTGTGCTTGTTGATGCGACTGCGAATTTACCAAATTTTATCCGAAATTTATTCGATGCCAGGCCAACACTGTGTTGCATGTGTATGTTATGAAAGATTGCACATTATTTTTGTCACGCTTCTCATGGCATAGATACACCCATCTAGAAGGCAGAATCAAGTAGTTTGAGGGATAATGATGTAGATATACATGACATCACCGAAGATCCCAGAGGCAGTCTTTTTTAGGTATTAGGGACACCTATTAATTGTTTTAATCATGTAAAGCCTGTCTTTAATTAAATGCAAAATCGAAAACAAATTTCATTTTAATTTTGAATTAATTTTTCAGTGTAGGAAGGAATGTTCAGAGTTGAATTTTAAAATTACAATAACGACAACAAAATGTTGCACACATAGCAGTTGTTGTTGTATGTAACATTATCATTGTTCTTGTTGTTGTTGCCATTCACAGTGTATAATATTATCATTACAGGGGTCTTTTTTCTTCTCTTTTCTTTCTTTTTTTTCGCTTGGATTGGATAATTAAATAAAGTAAATGACAAGTTATGCGAATAAAGGTTAAATAAAAACAAGAATTTCATCTTCTGCCATAAATTAAAAAAAAAAAAATGTGCCCCCAAAAAACACTTACACTCTTACCCTACAAAAAATAAGCCAGAAATTATACTCGTATTACAAAGATTTTAATTTTTTGTACTGAAAGTGTGACCAAAAAAATAAAAAAAAAAATAAAAAAAAGAAAACAAAAATTACGCATAACCCATGTGCGTATTTGTGGCAAGTGTCAACTGTCTGCGTTGATTGTTTTTCTTAAAAATTTTCACACCTGTTGCCAAGACTTTTGTTAATCATTTGTCATCCATTGCCAAGGCGAATACGATGCAATCAGCCAGCCATTGGCAGAAGAATCTAAAAACAAGAAAAAAAATAAGAAAAAACCGTCACAGAGAGGGAATGTATAATTATGAGCGTTTTTTTAAATCAAAAAACAGGATTCCCCCAAATGACTCTCACTGAACAATTTTTTGTTTTCTTTCGTTCTTGTCGCAATTTCAAACTTTCAATTTCATTATATTGCCTTTGGCTATAAAAATGTAACTTTACAAAGCATTTTTTGTGTTTGTCTGGTATTTCTTGTTTTGTTTTAAAGTGGGTACCCCTTGTTGAGGAACTATGTGGCAGTTAAATTGATTGTTGTATTCGTTACCATACGTACTGCTTCAAGTTAACTAATGGGAGTTATTTTTTTGGTTCTCCCTTCCAACCCTTTAGCCAGGATTAAAACCTAGCAGTTTACACCATCCATGTTGTGTGTGTTAATTTTATCCGTGAGTGGAGAGATCTACAATTTAATATCGACTCTGAACGTCAATTTTATTTACTCTTAGAATTTTTGCAAGAAGTCTGCTGAGAGCAAGTCACGACAAGAAATATATTTTTCAGATTTCGTTTAATGGAAGATATCAGACTGGGGTTTGCATTACTGGCTGTCGTCAAATAAGCCAATACACTACTTTTTGGACTTCGTTGACTTTAGTTGGTTCTTTAAAGTACTTACTTACTTACTTACTTAACTGGCCATTATCAACCCTATAAATGGATTTCGGCCTACCTTAACACATCCTTCCAGGCGCATCTGCTTCTTACGCGCCTACGCCAGTTACTCACACCAATCGATGACAGTACTTCCTCGATCTTGTCCTTCCAACGCAAACAAGATCGTCCTCTCGCAGGAGCACTCTCCTCGACATGGCCGAGCCAGCGCAGCCGCTGGATGTTAATACGCTGCACAACGTATACATATGTCGTTGAGGAGCCCATACAGCTCAGTGTTAAATCGGATAGGGAAACCATCGCCAACTTGCACATCTTATGTAGCACTTTTCTGTCGAATACTTTCAAGACTGCTGCAAAGTAGTTTTTTTCCAATTACTGTCAGTTTTCGCGTCGAAAGATAAGCGCTAGCAACGGTATTACTTTTAGCTCAATGGCTCTCAATTGGCTCTGAATTTGATATGAAGTGTAGCGCGTGACAAACCAATACACCCTGCATTCCATAGGATTTGGTGCTACTTGTGATCAAGCAGATTCATTGGCCGCTACATCTTCAAGAGCAAAAAAATTGCAGCTTTACAGTCAAAGAAGTCTACTGTCAATGCACACTATATTGACAGTAGACTATTTGCCTGTAAGGAAAGAGTTCGGCTTGGTTGGCATGTGGTTTTAAAAAGAAGATGCAACATGTCTCACGGCGAGCTATACATTAAATCCATTGGGAGGTGAGTTTGACGACCAAATGATTTCACAGTTTGGAGGTGCCTATCGGGTTCAAACTAGACATAAGCACAGGCCTGGTAGGCAACAATAGAACCGCCACTGGTGATCTAAGTATCCATTGAAATATTAGGAAATATCAGTAGTCTGGTAAGTAGTGTATTGGCTTGTTAGATATTAGGCTATTAGGCTTCAAACCGCAGCTCAGGTCAAAAAAAAAATTAATGAAACAAAAACATTTCATCGGCGACTTCCTCTCAACAGATTTCTGGCAAACACTCTGTGAAAGTAAATAAAATTATCATGAAAAGTTTATTACAAAATCTATTGTTCGGAATCAACTTTAAACTGTAGGTCCCACCACTCATGTATGAAATTAACATACACTGCATAAGTGATGTGAGGAGCTAGGTCGTAATCCTAACTGAAGGGTTGTAATGATGAATTATGTATGAATGAATGTAGTATTTACATGAAATAATCTTTTAAAAATAAATAATAGACACTCATTTTGAGTGAATGGTGTTGTAAAGCCTTTAAAAGTCGTTATTTGCATGCAATCTTCGGCTTGTAATAATGCTTACGGGTAAAAAAACTTACCTCTTTAACTGGCTACACAAAAAAATAGTTTTTTGCTTACGGAGGGTTATTTAAAAGCAACGTTAAAGGACATATTTCTCAAGGACAATTGCCACAAGACAAGGTTAAGAATTTAAACTTGTATTCAGTTCGCAATGACCAAAAACAATACAAATTGTATGACAAAAAAAATTAAATTTCATACGACAGAGTATCGATTGTATGTTAAATAAACTTTTTAAAAAAGAAATTTTGCATTTCATATTGTGTGGTTTGTGGAAAGGAAATCACATATGTGTCGACACGCCATCTTTGCAGAGTATCAAATACACAAACTCTTTAAGATTAAGCAGGACAAGAGGACAAGAGTAACGAATTAATTATTTTTACGACTAGATTAGCTGCAAACATCAGTGCATTCATGAAGCAGCCAAGGAAAACAATTTTCGGTTTTTGGGAAGGGTTTCAACAGAAAACTGTCTTAAAAGTGATAATTATTTACATGAATATCCTTTTAATTAAACCATAAAGATGTTTAAGCCACATTGGTTTTGTTTTATAGTTTTTTTTTGCCAAATTTCAAATTACGTTTGCTTGACATTACTATCATATTTGTGGTAATTTCCGATAATAATAACCTTTTCTTTCCCTTTTTTTTTGCTTTTCCTTTTACTTCAAAAAAAACAAAAGAAAAACAGAAAAAAGTAAACCTTTTGCCCAAAAATAAAACGAAAATTATTATCAATGAACTGTAATGACAGTTTTCTTAGATTAGCGCCACTGGCATGCATGTTATTGCTGACATTAGAGAAAAAGACAGACAAACAGATAGTCAGACAGACAGAGATAAATGATGCCATGAAATTGTACTAAAAGATGAATGAACATATAAATGCCCACATTCTGCTGCATGCACTTGTCTTACCTGTCTGTGTACATGTTCGGAGCACACACATGTGTTCATACACTTGTACCACTACAACTCTGGCAAGACTGTTTTTTAATCGTTTACTGGGTATTCACTGATTACACGTTTGCACTCCATATTCTTTTGCTGTCCTTTGAAAAGTGTTATCAATTTAACAACTCAATTCATTTCAATTTTTTTTTGTTTCGATTTAAAACTCAAGGTTATTAAATTCTCTGTTCATCCATTGCCGCTGTATTGCTATACTAAAGGGTGGCATTTATATACGTATCTATGAATGAGTGGAATATTATAGCAGAATAGTTTTCAATATTTTTCTTCTGGAGACCACCCTAGAATAAAGATTAAACGTTTCAGAACCATTTCATCGATAACCTTAATAAGAACATTTACTTTATTCCTTGGCGTGTGTGTGTGAAGTAATTCTAAAATTTCTTGATGAAAAGCACCAATTTTGAAATGAGCATTACAAGTCTTTCAAGTTTTATTTTTGATTTCCTTTCAATTGAACTTTTAAAATAAACTGTCTGTCAATGACTTTTGTATTCTCTTCCATTCAATATATTTCTTCTCAGGTATATGTAGATTGGTCAGATATTTAGTATAACCTTAGGAACATTATCTTTAGGAACTTTAAGAAGTCCCATATGGTAACTACAAATGCTACGAGTATAAGTGAAGAGACTGATGTACTTTGTTCATGTAGTTTTTGTATCAAAATGCCCAAGCAATAAAAAACGATCAGTTGTATTGTCCTGATGTTAAAATCAAAATTATTTTCATTGTTCAAATGTCATGGTTGAAGTCGCCGTAGTCTAGTAGGCAGTGTGTTGGCTTATTAGACGTAAAGCCAGGGTTCGAGCCCCAGGCATCAAAATAAAATACAAAAAGTATTTCTTAGGCGTCTTCCTCTCAGCAGATTTCTGGCCAAAACTCTGAGAGTAAATAAAATTGCCAGGAAGAGTTTCTCAAAAAATCTGCCGTTCGGAGTCGACTTTAAACTGTAGGTCCCATCACTCATATATAAAATTAACACACACAAAATGAGTGATGTGAGAAGCTAGGCAGTAATACTGACTGAAGGGTTGTAATGGCCAATTATGTATGTAAACGTCATGGTAGAGCTTTAAACTAAATGTTTGATTATAGTTTTCTTCTTCGTCATTAGATTTTAATTTCAGCATCATAACATTGCCGTTCATCGAAGAATTTGAATCGTTTGCCGGAAACCATATTCGTGTATTAATATCTTTGAAGTATATTGTTTTTATCACTATTATTGTTGTGAAAAGATGTCATAGTTCTGCAACTCTACGATTTATTGTACTCTCTTCAAACTTTTTAAGGTCTCCTCCCAGCCCATGGTCGCGACAAACTTCAGATTACTGCTCGGTGTCAACAAGTATAAAGATCCTGCCCAGCAACTGCTATGCTTCAAATTGTTTCATCCTGAATGCATTACTGTGCCTCACAGGTTTCAAAAATGTGTTGTGTTCTCAACATCACAGGATCTATATGTTGAATTCGATATGATCCACATTATGATCAAGGGTACTCTGAGTTTACAGTGCCCTATCAGAAGACTGGTTAACAATCTAACGTTATTTGTGGAAATTTAAATGCACATCTGAGATGAATCTTTACCTCTCTTTATCTTCGCTTTTCTTGAGTATACTTTTTTAAAGGTTTGCCATTATTCTACAGAAAAATTCTGGCCCCACAAGTAGCTTGGTAACTGCCTACTTGCTTAGTACTGAGAATTTCCACATAATGTAGGCCCAGCAGAGCGAGTAACCCTATTTTTGCTACCAGCTTTCGCAGACAGTTCCATTCCATTTTTGATTTAACCTCATGGGAAGCATTGTGCCCGATAGACGGCCTGACTCTCAAATTGTAATGCAATCTCCCGTCCAAGTGGTATTACGTTTAAAAAGTAACTGCAAGTTATCCTAAGGGTTCAGAATATTTCTTCCTTGGATGAAAATCTCACATTCCTGTTCCCATACTTGTTCTTGAGCCATGTATACCAAAAAATAATCGCTGTTTTCAAAGAGTATTTAGCTTCTAAGTTGCTTCATTCACTTTTATTACAAAATCAAAATCAAAGAGTCCACTATTCCTCCCCAGGGGACAGTTAAGTGAATTGTCAGCCACTGAAGTCATTAAGTTACGAAAAACCCCAAAGAATTTTTACTTCCTATTATTTTAAACATAATCTCCAAAGCTTTGTTCATCATTATCATAAGCAGCTGACTTAAATTCAACACAGCTTCCACCGCTGCTATGATACAAATCCCGTATCCCGTCCATCACCCTTAAAACTGTTTTCAGATTTGTCGTATCTGTGCAAATAGTTACCCCGTAGCTCAGTATTGTTCTCACCATAATGGTATACACCCAGTACATAATTTCTGAGTTACGTTCCCAGAAATTCCCTGCAAGTTTTTTTGCATATCATTGTGCCATGTCTGACTCTTACTGAGATGCTACCTAATAAGAGTCATTCATGTAAATTTATTACCTCTTTTTATTCCCAGATATTCTAGCTCCATTTTCATCCCCCAGGAGGGAAATATTTTTCCATTTAGGAGCGTCTTCTCTTCTTGTAATTGATACGATTATGATCTTGAAGAGCTTATCCTCATGCACATTATCATCCACTTACCCTCTCATTTATAAGTTCCTATATACTTAAAAGTCACCGTAGTCTAGTAGATAGTGGTTTGGCTTATTAGACGTGAGGCCGCGGTTCAAACCTCAGGTCAGACATCACCAACAAAATGAAATATTAAAAAATCGGCGACTTCCTCTCAGCAGATTTCTGGCAAATACTCTGAGAGTAAAATAAAATTGCCATGAAAAAGTTTCTCAAAAATTTGTCGTTGGAGTCGACGTTAAACTGTAGGTCGCGCCACTCTTGCATAAAATTAAAGCACACCACATAAGGGGTGAGAGAAACTAGGTCGTAATACTGACTAAAGAGTTACAATGTATGTATGTGTATACCTAGTGGTAGGGTTAAATTGTATTTATTCTAAACACGAAATGTTTTATACTCAACACGATATGTTTTATGCTTGGAGGATAGTGGTGTCACTCATCTAATACATGATCATTTTCTGTAAAGTCTGATGTATTAAGAACGGGAATATTCTAAGCAAGTTTTCTGATTCTGGCTGCCAAAATCTGCCAAATTGACCTTGATAACCCTGCTTCAAATCGAATGAAACTATTGTGGTGTAGCCAGATCACATGGACTTTGTGTCTTTTGCTTGTAAAAGCCTTTTAATTCTAAAATTTTGAAAGAAATTTTCTGTTAATGGCAATTTTTTCGTTAACAACGACTGTTTTTATTATTTAATATTTTAAGATTTAATGCTTGTAAAATATTGTAGACTTTAGGGTAGGCAGCTTAATTATGTTATGCGGCTTAATCCAAAAGGAAATATTATGTAAAAGTGATGTTTTAACAAAATTAATACGTACCATTATCCATAGAGATTAATGAGGTAATAACTTTATGAATACGAACCATTTTATTATATGTACATATGCATACAGACAGACAGACAGGCAGTTAGTTGTAGTAGTTCATTAAATATTAATTAATTAAAAGAGCGAACATGGATCATTATTTTATAACCACATAAATAAAATCATAATCACTAAACAAATAAAAAAATAAAAAAAATAAAACAACAACAATGCTGGGCAATAATAAATGCAAACAATAATCTCCTACAATTCACAGAATAAAACAGGATCATCGGCAGCAATGATGTTCTCAGGCTGCAAAAAGTAGCAACAGTTGAGCAGTTCTTAATGCCATAATTATCATTAATAAGAACCAGCGGTAAATAGTACTACCGAGATGGCTTAAAGACCGTCCACAGCAACATGAACAAGTACTTTTTGTCTTCTTCTCCTTCTAAAGTATAATTATAAAGCACACCCGCTGTTGTTTTAATACATTCCGTATGTATGGATACCAAAAAGAAAAAAAGCTTTTTTCTCTCTTTTCATGGTACGCCTTTAGCTTTAGCTTCTTAACATTTGTAGCCTTTGTGTTGTAGACCACGTTAACGTTGTAAATTGTTTGGACTACTGACTGCCTGGGCAATTTTTATTATTACAGTGGGAGTTTAGCTACTTCACTAAGGTTTCTTAAGGCTTAAGGATCAGCAACACAAAAAAAGTTTTAATTTCCCGCTTTTATGGGATTTAATAATAATTTTTTTTTGGTTTTTTTCCGCTGTTCAGCGGTTTGTAACAGTAGGGAGTCATTCGTTTAATAAGTTTTAATCACACGTGTTGACAGGCGAAAATAATGCCAAAGATTTACTTGTGATCTCCTTTACATATGAAGTGTAAAAAGCATTTCCTTTTGTATTAAACATGCCTGGGTGCCAGTGTATGGTAACGTTATTATCGATGATAAATTGTTGTTAAATATGTATGTTTCCTTGAATGATGATCAATGGTTGGCCAAAAAAAGTGTTGTGGTAATAAAAATAACGACAAGGTTGATAATTTTTTAAAAAGAAAACGCAATACCGAGTGAGAGAGAAGTGGAATTGTTAATTGGTTACAAGTCACAGTTAATAATGCTGGTGATATTCTCTTTTTTTTATTGTTTATTGTTTTGCGTGAAAATATATTTTGGATTGGGAAATGAAAATAAGAAAGTTTGAGGTATTAAAAAAAAAAACATTAAGGGAAACGGAAAAAACGATTAGGTTGGTTTTTATTCGGATGTGATATGATGCAGCCATGTTCCATCTATTGTCCCCCCATATAACCACGCATGATACCACTTTGAACAGAGCTTTCGAATACAAAAATACATCTCAGTCTCACATTAATGTATTGTCTTGTTAGACGAGAGCCCGAGGTTCAAACCCCAACTAAGACGTTTCGTATAAAACAAAATATGAAAAAAATATTTCTTTTAGCCATTTTGTCTCAGCAGTCTATTGAGAAAAAATTGCCATAAAAAATTTCTCTAAGCTGTATGTAGATCGGGAAGTCGCCGTAGTCTAGTAGGTTGTGTGTTGGTTTATTAGACGTAATGACAGGGTTCGAGTCCCAGGCCAGACATCAAAACAAAATACAAAAAGTATTTCTTCGGTGACTTTCTCTCACCAGATTTCTGACAAAAACTCTGAGAGTAAATAAAAATTGCCATGAAAAGTTTCTCAAAAATCTGTCGTTAGGAGTCGACTTTAAACTGTTGGTCCCGCCACTCATGTATAAAATTAACACACACAACACAAGTGGTGTGAGAAACTAGGTCGTAATCCTGACTGAAGGGTTGTGATGACCAATTATGTATGTGTATGTAGTTCGGATTTGATGCCAAAACTGTATGTGCGGCTATTTATGGATAAAATTTACATACACAACATTGGTGGTGCAACAAGCTAGGTCCAAATAATATATCTAAAGCCTAAAGTCTTACCCAAAATACATACATACAAACAGTCAGAGAAAAATGTCTACATTCACCGCTCTTGTCAGGAGTACGACCTAGCTTCTCATACCGCTTATATTGTGTGCGTTAATATATGCAACTTACAGTGATTGCGAATGACAAATTCTTGAGAAAATTTTTCATGACAATTTTATTTACTCTCAGAGTTTTTGCAAGAAATCTGCTGAGAGGAAGACGCCGGCGAAATATTTTTTCATATTTCGTTTGTGTTGGAGATGTCTGACTTGGCGTTTGAACCGTGGCCTCACATAGGTAGGTAGGTAGAGGTGGCTTTGGATTTAAGAGGGTTGAATGGACGCACTAAGGCTACATAGGGCCCATTGTGTTACCATAGTTTTCCATTATCCACTACTATCGGAACCACTCGGAGCTCCTAATGAAGCGACTTAGACTGCCAATGTCAATTCGTGACAGTTCCTCCAGATCATCCATATAGTAAGCCCTTACTTGATGCTCCTTTGATAAAGTGCTGGGCATGTACCAGCAGATGAAGGACAGTCTTCTCCTCTTCCTCATCCCTACAGCTTCTGCAGAAATCATTAGCAAGGTGTCCAAGACCAATGCGCCTCGCATGCGTACCCATAATGCAACGCGTCGTAATGAGTTTAAGAATACTTCTCACATAAAATAGTCCAGGAACTATCCAAAAGCTAATATTTTATTACATACACATACATACATAATTGGCCATTACAACCCTTCAGTCAGGATTACGACCTAGTTTTTCACACCACTTATGTTGTTTGCCAATCATGTATAAAAGTGGCGGGAGTTATAGTTTAAAGTCGACTCCGACAGATTTTTGAGAAACTTTTCATGGCAATTTTATTTACTTTAAGAGATTTTGCCAAAAATCTGCTGGGAGGAAGTCGCCAAAGAAATACTTTTTGTATTTTGTTTTGATATCTGCCCTGGGGCTCGAACACTGGCTTTAAGTCTAATGAGCCAACACACTATCTACTAGACTACGGCGATTTTCGAAAATGCCTATCCATCATTTTTATTCTTTCTTACAGACCTTGGAGTTACCTTAAAGCATGTATTTCATCTTCTTTTATTCCCTTGACTTGTTTTACGGCCATTAATACAGTTTTTCGAGCTAAGGAGTTTATCTGTCTTTTGTGTCATGTCCTGCAACAACAAGATTGCCATTTGCTGACTGTAAACTTGTACTAGGCTGTTGTATATGTTGTATATATACATATATATACTATTAGTGAGAATCAACTTCTTCATAGGGTCTTACTCTTTCTCAAGAGATGGTGGCATATAACCCTTCTGTGGTGTTCGTTGTTGATGTCGCAAAGACATCAACTTATATGGTTCTTTCGAGATAAACTAATATCCATTTTATTATTATATTTATTAATAATCCAATAGAAAACAAAACCGTTTACAAAAAAAATTTTTCCTTAGTACAGTAGCCCTCTTACTTACTTTATTGGTGATTGGTTTTGTTGAATGCTAATAAAAAAATTTATTTTTTATAAAACAGAAGAAATCAGTTTTCCCTTAAATATACTCCTCCCCTAACTCTTTAAAAGTCTGGCATTTTTTAAAAAAAATACGAATTTTTATTTCATTAATATATTACCATCCATACCATATTGATACATGATTGCTACACAGTTTTCAAGTTTGTTGCTTAAGTCTTTTGTTTTGTTAGAACTAAAATAAAGTACGAGTAAGATTTAAATGATCATGATCATATTCTAAATGAACCACAAAGAGAACTAAACGGATAATGAAAGCTGAAACGTGGAAACAAATACAACTTAATTGAAAAGAAATTTGTTATTTGCTTATGTTAACACCCCGATTTAAACACCCCAGAGTCAAACTAACTGGTTTATATTGTATATGGCTCTACACGGCAAATGCAATAACTTTTTCATGCTAAAATCTTAATTGATTTCAGCATAAATTGCGTGATTTCAATTTACATCTCATCTCTCAAGTCAAAAAAGAGAACAAGTTCAAGATATTAATTTGTTTTATGGCTTCGCAAATATTGTACCTTTACTGTACAGAAGCTAATAAATCCTACCTACGCACTACGGACCAATTGGCGCCTGTATGCAATTTTTTCAGCAGTTTTTTATTCATTTTTTTTACTCTGTTTTATTAAAATGACTAATGAAAGCCGCTCGCATTTATTGTATTTGTATGCGACAATTAAGCGAAAAACAAAAAAAAAAACTTGCATGTATGATTACAAACCTGAACATTTAACCTTAAATCTGTCGTTTTATTTTGCGAAATATGTAAATTTCTCTGTAATAGAGTTTCTTGTCGAAAATTCTGAACAACAGGAATAAACGAAAGAAAAAGAAAAAAAACAGAATGAAACTGTTGTGTTATAAAACATGAAAGAAACTTTATTACATTTGTAACGTAAAAGTCTTGAGGCGGTGTCTTTATGTTTTTCTGTCATAAAATTGTAAAAAAATAAGACATGAATGATATCTATGTACGTATGTTGTCTGGCATTTCGTTTTGCTTTTGAATATTAACACTACAACGTTAAATTAAGTTATTTACACTAGACAGTGGGTATTGGTAGCTCTTTCGTTAAATATCTTAATTGTGTCATAAAATAGTTTAACATCCAGACATTTGTATGTGTATTACTTAATTTTATTTTTATTGTTGTAAATTGTTCATTGAAGTAGACCTTATGTTTAGAATGATTTGTTGAAATTCATCCATCACTCATGCTTATCATTTGATTTATTTTCATTATGTTCGCAAGACAGACAAAAACTAATTTAATTTGAAACTAAAATTGTTTCTTAAAAAATAACGTTTACATTGACAGTCTAAGGCGCTTCAGTAAAAGCTCGGATAGGTTACGGGACTAGGTGATAATGCAAAACTCTCGTATGACAATGGAGCCTTTGTGGGGCCTTAGTGTGAAAACATCATGAGCCAATTATCTTTAGAGAGAGAAGTGGAACTATATTTAGTGTCTTACGCCGCCTCAAAGATTTCGAATTGGATTTCAACTTTCAGATGTGAAAAGATGATCGTATTTTCTTCTATGTAGCCATAGTCTACTAGGTAGTATGTTGGCTTATTAGACATGACACCACGGTTCAAACTCCAGGTCAGACATCAGACAACAAAATGTAATACGAAAGAATATTTCTTCGGCCACTTCCTCTCAGCAGGTTTCTGGCAAAAACTTTGTGAGGAAATAAATAAAATTGCCATGAAAACTTTCTTAAAAATCTGTGGTTCGTAGTCGACTTTAAACTGTACATCCTGCTACTTAACACACAGATAATAAGTGCTGTGAGAACTTAGTTTAAAATCCTAACTGAAGGTTTGTAATGACTTAGTATGTATGTACGCATAAATACTAAGAAAATCATATCTTTGAAAAACTTTGTAGGAAGGAAATCGAATACGTAAATGGCTTCTGCTTAAATATATAGTATTCGAGCAAACTGTATGTCCGAATGGATATGAAGAAGTTCTAAAATATCAAAGAATATGTAACACAAGTTGACCTTGAATTGCTCAATTGTCTCAGGTTTGTCGGCATAACACTTTTCTTTAACGGCGCTATGCTGAAAATAGTTCAGCGGTGTCAAAACGCAGTTTCTGGGCGGTCAATTGACATCACCATTTCGGCTAATTAAACGGCCATCAAACGTTTGACGTAATAAATCGATTGAGGCATGAGATGTGTGGCAAGTTGCACCATCTTGTTGTATTTATGCGAATAAACTAGAAACACTTCCTAATTTTAAATTCGAGATCCAACGCATTGTTGACGAGAGACACCTACAGCAGTAGATCATGCAAAAACAAATGGCCTATCATCCAGTCGTGTCGACCATTTGACGGATGTTTTATTCCTTACTTTATCGGAACATGTCTGCTTTACAATCAAATAAATCTCAATCTCAAAAAATCCGTGGATTTTATTATGATTATATTTATTTAAGAAGTGCATTCTTCCTAAAACACCATTTATAAAGGATGCGCGGCCAATTAACATCAGAATGTCGGCTAGTTAAACGGCAATCAAACATTGACGTAATAAACCGATTGTAGCATGAAATGTGTGGCAAGTTCCACCATCCTGTTAAAACCAAACATCGTTCACATCAATACCATGAAGAGCGGGTATAAAAAATTTGGTTATCAAGGTGCGATAGGCGTCTCTTTTGGCCATAATAGTTGACCCGACCTCATTTTCAAAGAAATATGGGCCAATGATGCCTCCGCTTCACAGGCCGCACCAAAAATTCACTCTTAATGGGTGCATTGGCTTTTGTAAGACCACGTGTGGGTTTTCTGAGTCCCAAATACCAGGGACCGTAACTGTTATAACTTTTATCGTAAAAGTCAGAAAATAAAAGTAAATTTTTGACTTTTATTTTTTCGAGCGGAAATAAAAGTTATGTTTTAACTTTTATTTTTCGAGCAGAAATAAAAGTTATTTTTGACTTTTATTTTTAAGAGCAGTAATAAAAGTTATTTTTGGACTTTTATGTTTAAGAGCAGAAATAAAAGTTATTTTTCGACATTTATTTTTGCGAGCAGAAATAAAAGTTATTTTTTAACTTTTATTTTTTCCAGCATAAATAAAAGTTATAGTTTGACTTTTATTTTTTCGAGCAGAAATAAAAGTTATTTTTGTTTTAATTCATGATGAATTCATAATATTTATTAAAAAATTCTTTAAAAAAATTTAAGTAATTTATGTTAGAAAATTATTAGAATTAAGTTTTGGGTATATTAAACACTAATCTCTGTGTAATAGGGTTTGAAAAAACCGAAATAACTTTTATTTGTGCTCGAAAAAATAAAAGTCAGAACATAACTTTTATTTCCGCTCGAAAAAATAAAAGTCAAAAAATAACTTTTATTTTTACTCGAAAAAATAAAAGTCAAAAATAATTGATATTTTTGCTCGAAAAAATAAAAGTAAAAAAATAACTTTTATTTCCGCTCTTAAAAATAAAAGTCAAAAAGTAACTTTTATTTCTGCTCGAAAAAATAAAAGTCAAAAATAACTGTTATTTTTGCTAGAAAAAATAAAAATCAAAAAATTACTATTATTTTTTTTCTAAAAAATAAAAATCATGTTTATAAAAAGCATCGCATTTTATAAAAATTTGGTCCAAGACAATCAAAATGGTATATTTGGTTTTGTTCTCCGACATTTCCTTGCGGTTGCTTTTTTTAATCAAAAATAACAGTTATTTTCGGTCCCTGCCAAATACTGCTTATTAACATACCCACCAAGATGAAAATTAAATTCATACGAAAATATGATGATGATCGAAATCATCGTACAGTTTCTCCTTGGCGTAATAAATCCCAACGTTGCTCAAACGTAAATCGATTCATTACGTTCAGTGGAGATATTTTATTTTTTAATTACTATACTATTACAAATTTTATTTAATTATATACAAGATGAGTAACTTTGACCATATGCTCGGTGTAATGTCACAGACCAAAGTCTCTGGTGGTAATCGAACGCACGATACTCACGCTAATAGTCTAGCACACTACCCACTAGACTACCTGGGCCCTCAGTGGAGATAATAACTGAATTTTGTGACAGAATAGAATGACAGAAGTATTACTTCAATTTTAAACCGATAACCCTATATTATACGCCAAATATTTAAAAAAAAACCTTGAAAGTAGTATCTTCTGCTTTTTTCATAAGTTTTGAAATTAAGCTGAAAATAATTCTTCTTCTAAAAGGTTTTCCTAATGCTTCTATAAATCCTATCGTATCGAACTATAATCCGTTAAGACTTTAATTATTCATAATTACACTAAAACCTGTTAAGATAATTATTTAAAATACTCTTTTATAATACATTTTATTATTATGTTATATAAACATGTGCTTTGATTATATAATTTATTTAATTTTATTTTATTTTTTTTTTCATTCTGCAGTACTATTCAGCATTAGATGGTGTTCGTAAAATCTGTTGTTTTTTAATTACTATTCCTTCAGGGTATTTATTCTGTGCCTGGTAAATAAATAGAAACCTTTCACAACAACTCTATTTGTGTAACTAATAATTTAGCTATCAACACAAAATACAAAAATGCTTATTTTCAATAATTAAAAACCGAAAAACTTATGTTTAACTGTGGAAAAACAAATGAAAGTATGCCAAACCAAAGCAAAAAATACCAGAAGCAGAACTGAACAGAACATATCCATACCGTCCATCAACTGATTATTATAGAGTATGGCGTGCTATACGAGCAAATAGATTTATTTTAAGTATATGCCACACTGCTAAAATGCGGATGCGTAAAGATTTGAAAATAATAATTTAAAATTTGTTTAACCACCATCGTGTACAGTGGCCATAACAAGAAGCCAATCTTTGCAAATTTTAAAACATTTTTTAACCATAAAAACCACTAATGACAGGCTTTAACTGCTGTGGTGGGTATCAGCAGTAGTAGTAACAGTCAGCAAGTAGATCAGATTAGAACGTGTTACTTTTTTAAAATGAATCCATTAATTTTGGCAGAAATTCCGTTTCTACCATTTACCATGACCATCAGCATTGGTTTTATTTCATTTGCAATCAGCAAAAAAGCGGCAGCCTAAAATGTGCAAGAAAAAGTGAAAATTTCTATAATTTTAGAAATACGTAAGGAAATGAAAGAAGTAGTCGTCGTATCCATATATACATACATACATACATATATAAATGCAAATTATTTATGAATATGTTTGTTTAAGGCCACTGATCACAACCTAAAATTAACCATTTTCACTGGCAGCCAAGGTGGCTGTCTTAACGTGGCGCTGCTTTTGCACCTCGTTTGTTAAACAACAAGCTCCATATGAGTATTTTGGGTAGCGGAAAACCAAAAAAAAAGGCAGAAGAGAAAAAATTGCTTCACATTATTAAATTTGTTTTCGTAGTTGTTTAACGCGAAATGTATACCATACATAAAGGATGGTTTGTTATAAAACAAATACTTGAAGAACAATCTCCATTATTTCGTTAAACAACCTTTAATATAAGATTCCCACTGTTACTGTCAAGAAAACAAATAACTCAACAATTTCTCTTTGGAAAGTTTATAACGAACTGAAATAGTACGCTGCCTTGCCATTAAAAAGAAAGTAAAAGAATCGTTAAAATCCTTGCACGTGCAACATAATAATGTTAGAATAGAATGTATTTTTGCATTAAATTTTGTAAGTTCTTAAGAGGTAAAGTAATTATAAATACGGGGTCTTTTTTAAGTACTTCCTATCTGTATATTATAATTAAAACAAAGTGTACCGCAGATTTCTGGCAAATACTCGGGTAGTAAATCAAAATTGCCATGAAAGGTTTCTCAAAATATCAGTCTTGGGAGTCGATTTAAAACAGCAGAACCCGCCACTCATGTATAAAATTAACACACCACAGCATAAGTGGTGTGAGAAGCTTGTAATGACCAATTATTTATTTATATAAGAATATAACATCGTTCACTTGCCTGCCATAGTCTCTCTAAGAGGAGCGCATTCGAATTGTTCAATTTATCTAAATTTGGAAAATGGCATATTGGCTTTAGAAACCGCTGTGGTTTATTCCTTATTCCCATGCACCTGCAACTTGTGAACATAAATCAAGAAAAAATCTGAATCAAATCACATAATCTTGGTGCGATCACAACATTTCCACGTGAGAAATCAATCAAATCAAATCGCTCTTTCAAAATATTCAAAGCGACATGAGCTGCGTGACACGTGACGTCATCCTGCTGAAATCACAAATTTTTGGTGTCCAGATTATTCCATTCAGGCCAAAAGAATTTGATTATTCATTGCCGTATGGTGTTCACCGTTGACTGTGGTGGCTTGGCCGAAGTCGTTCTCAAAGAAATATGGATGAATATATTAGGCACTCTTGGATTTTATTTCGGTTAGTATTTGGTTTCAAAGCCCATACAACGAGCACAAGTCCTCTCTAGCTGTGGTGAATTAGCAAAAAAAAAGCTGAATAAATGACAACTAAGAGATGTTGTTTCAACAAGATGGGCCTCCAGTTAATTTCTCAATATGGTTCAGAGCCAAGAATATTGTCATGGTGTAATATTTAAAGCTCATCTCTATCCCCTAATATGTTACAACAGAAGAGGATGCTAATTAAATCATTAGTCGGTTACGTTCCGAAAAGAAATAATTCTAGGTTATGACTTTGATATCCCTAGATTTGTCCATCCACATAGGTGCAAAGGCATCTATGAACGTGTTGATAAAAATGTTTAAAATAATAATACAGCCAGTTTGATAAGTTTATATAATTAGATCCAGTTTTTGCTAAAATTTTACCCGTCTCAGCAATGCTGCAATAGAAGAAATTTATTAATATTGAGGCTGAGAAAATATTTGAGTTATTTTCTTCAATAGTTCTCTGCAAACATTGTGATGGTAGTCTGAGTACAAAGTCAAACAATTCAAAAAGAATGTTTTATTATGATTATTGAATTAAATACCTTTAATTGATGCCTTAGCTATGATACTCCAGAGAAGATGCTATCAACAACCAACATCTTAGACTGTTTAGACTGCTTCGCCTCTTTAGAAATAGTAGACTTTAATGTTTAAAGTTTTTCTCCTGCATTTGGAACAATAACGTAATACATTTTCAACCAGAGCATTGATTTTAGATTACGAGAAGTGGGAAAAACTATATTTAATAAATAAAATTGCCATGAAATTTTTCTCAAAAATTTTTCCTTCGGAATCGAATTTAAACCGTAGATACCGCCACTCATGTATAAAATTAAAACACACAACATAAATGGTGTGAAAAGCTAGATCGTAATCCTGGCTAAAGTGTTGTAATGACCAATTACAGACCAATCCTCTGGATTATCTAAAAACTTTGCTTTTGAACTTTAAACCCAACACAGAATGAATGGTTTGTAATAGCAGAAGAATGAAAAGAAAAATGTGGCGGAAGGTGCTGCTAAGCAATAAGGGCTTTTCTTCCCGATTATCGCATATTCTAAAGTATCAATTGTCCTTCTCGTATATTACGTATGACTTTTCTTAAAAGCGTGAATTTGTCCTTTAGCCGTACAACTTCTGTGTGGAACACGATTCTAGCAAAAGTCTTTACTATCCTATTGAGTTTAAACTGCTTTCAGACTATTATTCACTAGTAGTTCAGTAGTTTACCTTACAACGCATATTTCTAAGTCTATAATAGTAATTTCTAATACAATAGAATTTCGAACACAATAGAATTGTTCTCCTGGTCTGCATAAGACAATACGTGTCAAGTGCTTAGAAAACAAGTACTAATAATGTTGTACAAGTTTTTTCAAACAAAAATCTCAAAAAGTACTTTTTAAATATTTTTTTCAATAGTTTAATGAAAATAGTAAGACAAAACACTTTACAAACAACTTTACAAGAATTTTTCTTTTAAATGCTCTTATATGGTTTAAAGTTTATAAGTTTAAAAAGTACTAAAAAGCAGTGCAATTTAAAAATAGTACCCAAGATTTCTTGTATTTTTTCAATGACTATCTTCTAAAATAAATTACAAATTATAAAAGAATGTACCTTTATTTTATGTAATTAAATTGATATAATCGGTTTGCAGAAAAGTATCAAATTTGAAAAGCACCAAATTCAAAAAGTACCAAATACCGAAAGTACCAAAAAAGTTAAGGTTTCTTGTGTATTACAATATTTTATTTTCAAAACATAAGGGAATAAAAGTAATTGTTTATCTGAAGGCATTTAGAATCATTCAAAAAAGTACTAAAATTCATTCAAAAAAGTACTAAAATTTAAATATTTACAATTTCAAAAAGTACAAAAAAAAAATTAAAAAATCTTTGCCAATCAATGATGCCTAATATGCTTTTACTATTTTATTTACAAAACGGAATTAAAAAATGATATCTAGGCACTTTCGATTCATTTTGAAAAGTACTAAAATTTAAAAATTATTTAAAAAAGTACTAAAAATCACAACATTAAAAATTAGTACCTAAGTTTTGTTATATTTTTTTTTTCCTCTTCCTTAAGCATACAATGATTTTACATAATGTTTCTTGAAACGTTACAAACAACACCATAAGGCGCATATGGCTTTAGTTTTTTTGATTATTTGTCTACAAAAATTAACAACTTATTGGTCGTGTTCCATGTTATATTGTATGTGGTTGTTACTGCTGCTCCCGTTGTTGCAAGAAATTGTTAATGGTACTGTTGCTGGCAACATATTTTTTTTTTTTGTTTATTCTTGTTAAGGTTTTTTATTATTTTATTTCGAGTTTCATACCTTGTTATAGTGTTAATAGTGGCAAGTGTTGTTTTAGCCACTTGTGGCGTCAAGTTTTGCATCTTGTAGTTTTCGCACAATATTGGTTTTTTGTTTTATTTTCTGCTTTTTTCTTCTTCTTCCTCTTGTTGATTATATACTTTATAATATTCATGGGTGCATTCAATTTTGCCAGGAAAAGTGAAAAAAAAATAAACAGAAGAAGCTAAAGCCCTTTAAGTGGGCAGTTACTACTGATGTTACCTACTACCGAGTGCTGGTATGATGTTCGACTTATTTGGTTTGGTCCTGGCATTCGGTATGTTATGGTGGTGACTGTATTTAACAGTTCATTAAACAAGTGTGTCTGTGCCATGCATACTTAAGACAGTGAAAACAAACAAACAGACAAACATAATAATATTCACGTTTAACTTTCGCCCTCTTGTTTGTTTTATTTTGTTTTATTATATTGCGAAAGTGGAGTGAATAACACACTCAGCCACGCCCACATGCAGAGACCGCCAAAAATCTTATTACAGATATAAATCATATCAAATGTATATGCTAAATACACCATCAACAGATAAGTTTCATTTCTGTTAAAATGCTTCCTTTTTTTGTGTTCTTTTAAATCATACACCTAACCAGCATTGAACAGTCAATCAATCTTTAAATCAAGTAAATTTTTCCTGATTTTTTTTACATTTTTTAGTATTTACAATTAAGCTTATCTTGTTTTTCCTTTGCAAATAAAAAAAAGAACTCTTTTTTTCATATTTGTTAACAGCAACTACAACTGCAAGTTGTCTGTAAACAGTGTCTTGAACTGGTAAAGGCCGTTTAGGTATACGTGTGAATGATTGTCTGTATGATCTGATCCTTGATGCGTTAAATTAAAAATCATTATCATCAATTTTAAAAGTTTTATGACAATCTCGAAAAACTTCCGAAAAAGTATGTTTGTATTGTCAACATTTTCGTTTATCGCTTATATCCAACAGTGTTGTAAAATAAGGTTTACAATTTCGTTTATGCTGTTGCTAATGGTACACTCATGTTGATCATAATCGTGATCCTTTACAAGTAAAGGTAGTATTTAAACAGTGGAAAAATTTGAGAAATTTTCATTTTAACAAAAAAAAAACTCATGAATATAGTCTGAAGAAACTTTTTAAATAAAATTATCCCTTTACTTACTTACTTAATTGGTCATTATAATGCTTTAGCCAGGATTACAACCTAGCTTCTCATATTACTCATGTTTTGTGTGTGTTAATTTTATCCATGAGTGCTGAAACGTACAGTTTAATGTTGGTTACGAGTTTTTGAAAGAAGACTTCTGAGAGGAAATAGTTTTGTTCAAGATGTCTGAGCCGGAGTTTGAAGCACGGACTCTCGTATAATATAATATAATAATAATATAATAATATCTAATAAGCTCACACACTCCCTGATAAACTTCGGCAAATTACCGAGAGTGATATTGGGATGAAAATTTTAATGTACAAGAACACTTCACTATTGCAGATGTCACTGAATTTGGCTACTTCGGTAGTAATTTAACTATGGAAGATGCTTCAGATATTGATGAATAATGCATGATCAGCATGCGTATGTCACACGAATATTTTATAGTATTCCAAAGTATCCAAAAGAAAAATGTCGGACCTTCCAACACACACTTCCGAACTTTGACAGTTGGTAACGTCCAAGCTGCATATGTCAAATTTATTGTCATCGACAACCACGTGCATTCGCTGAATGGAGTCTGACACTCATTCTCATAAAAAATCATCCTTAGAAATGAGGCAGATTACTGGAAGAATGCTTGAACAAACAAAATTGTCAAATTTGAGACACTATCAATCCACATGAGATCTAGGAGTGTCCAATGTATCCCGAAAAAGTCACCAATTGGTGTGGATTTGGATCTGGCGACATCATCCGTTAATATTTCATTGAGATCAAAGAGCACTATAGGTCGATTACGTACTTCATTTGGCCGGAATTGAACGAACTGGAGAGTAACAACAAAACGGAAATTTCTACCACACTGGTCAAGCGACATTGGATATTCCGCATGAGTTATTTGAAATCCTGGTCATCTCATGTTGAGGTGATATGAACTGGAGAAGACGAGGCAGACATTTGAGCGATGTTATAATGGCACCAATAGCTCTTTCAAACAAATAAAAAATTTCGATTACATTTCTCACACAGTTTTTTTATTTAAATTTAAAAAGAGAAGGCGGTTAATGAAAGACCTACTTATGACTAGATTTGTTAGATGAGCCAAGTTGAATTTGAAAAGACATGAAGTCTAAAACGTTAAATTAAGAGTATTTACGCCGCAGGAGGTAAATAAAGATATAAAATTCGGAATAAATATCGCATTCTATCAGTAATTTGGGGGTTTCTGGAATGGATTATTTAAAGTTAAATTGGCGCCACTCAAGTTTTTTAACATTTGTAAATAATAATAAAAGTTTATCCGCCTTTTCCGAAATTTAAACCAGGATAGTCGTCATAGTTTAGTAGGTAATGTGTTGGCTTAATAGATGTGCAGGCACTGTTCAAATCCTAGGTCAGACATCTTTAACAAAACGAAATATGAAAAATATATGTTCAAAAACTCTGAAAGTAAATAAAATTGTCATGAAGAGTTTCCTCAAAAATCTGTCGTTCGGAGTCAACCTTAAATTGTAGATCACGCCCCTCATGTATAAAATAAACTCACATGACGTAGGTCGAAGTCATGATTACTGTAGGGTTGTAATGGATGCCTTCCAAAATGTTGGTTGCTTTGTGTTTGAACAAAGTATCTTGTTTCATAATGCCGCTGTACAAAGTATATACAATGTATTATATTTCAAAACGTCGTCAATGCGTATTTTTAACGCAGTCAAAAAGCAATCAGGCATCGAATTTATAGTTGATGCATTGTTTGGTTATTTTGCATATCTACATAGTTCATATACAGTAGTAGAACTGCATACAGACTTTGTATTGATACATTTTGGAAGGCAGCCTATGTATGTATGTATGTATGTATGTATGTATGTATGTATGTAAAGCAGGATTGTGTTTGTTGCAAAAGTACTTTGAGCACTACACCACACCACGTCCACAAAATGTTAATAAATACAATTTTATCTACCCACAGCCCACTGTGCATTCTTATCATAATAATTTAAAAGTTTTGTTTTACTTCACATTCAAACATTGTAATTATCTGTGTAAAGAAAATACATGATATTGAACGATAAATAAATACGATCAACCCAAGCATTTTACAATCTTGTGTCATGATTTTTTTTATTAAACATAAAAGAGAAGAAATGCTCTGAAATGAAATATAAATCCAACGTGTGAATTTTCACAGTCGATGTGTTTCAATAAAACGCGTCACAATTAATATATGAACACTTACGGCTGCTCTTTTTGTTGTTGTTATTTTTGTTGTTTTTGACATTGTTTTAAAAATCATCAGAGTCAAAAACAACAAGATGATCAATTTTTATCGTTATTGATCAAGTCCAGTTCAACTTTAATCAGGCGTGTTGTGTTGTTACGTTTTTATGCAACAACTCTGAATGTTTGTTTGTTAAACGAACGAACATCCTCTTGTAGGATGCTTGTAAAAGTTTTTTTTCGCCAACAACATTAAGGTCATGGCTTCCACTGATGTGGACAGCTAAGGAAGGAAGGACTGCTTCTTAATAAAATGTTCTTAACGGAGTATGTTACAGTTTGTTTTCCTTTTTTTAAGGGGTACAAAAGAAATGTTTGTTAAATTTGTTGTTCCTTAGTAAATTACAATTTAATTATTTTTTTTTTCTTCTTTTTTATTATAACAATGTGGCACAATATTCTTAACGGTTTATATTGCCAACCTGTTTTCTGTTCTTAGTTTCGAAAGCCTGTAAAAAATGGTTTTTAATCTTAAAATCTGTGTTATTTTTTAATTTCTTTTTTTTTAAATTTTCTTTCCATTTGTTTAAGAGAAATTAAATTTTTAATTATAAATAATTAGCCTAAAGATATGCAATGATAACTGTTTTTTAATTTATTGTTTATCATTGATCATGCTGCTGATCAATGTTGAGGTGTTGCCACCTCTTTTTTGTGTCAGTAATTCTATACTGAATTGAATTAAATGATCGTTTATTTTAATTAACTTCCTCACACATGTTAGAGGGTATACCTAATGATTGCTTGATAATTTCAATTAGTTTGCTGAATAATTTAAAAATCGAAGATGGCAATCAAACTGATAATCGTTTCTTGAATTTTTAATAAATTTGAGGACCAATTAAAATGCAGGAAAAATATTCCAGATCATCAAGATTGTTTTTGTGATGACAGATCAAATTCTGTTAAGCGTGAACTGCACGCTTTTTCGCAAAATTTCAATTTGATGTTTTGTTAAGTGTGGCAGAGGAACATTCGAAAAGAAAATTTTTATTATGACAGAAGTGTTTGAAGCAAAAGTTCATTGCCTTTTTCGACTTGTTAGTATTTCTTTGATAAGTTTCAGCTTCATTAATTAAGCATTGCCAGCTTAGCAGGTAATATGACTAGTATAGCATATTCTAAAATGATTCGTTTGTCTTCTGCCGGCTTTCTTTCTCAGGTGTTTGAGCTGCTGGACATACACTGAGCGCCAAAAGTGAGTAAACACCACTGAAATAATTCATTTTCTTAGGATAGCGAGAAAAGTAAATGAGAATAGTCGAATAAATTTCCAAAAATAAAAACGTTTATTTATTACTTATAAAATGTTAAAACAAAAACAACAATTCATGACTTTTACACTTAAGAACAAAACTGTTTTATACTTAAGAACAAAAGTGTTGACTCACTTATGGCGCTCACTGTACCTTCAGTTGATGTATGGGGAATTCTTCGATGAATCATTGTTGGTTCTTAATTTTTTTAAATTCTTAACTACGCTGAATATTTAATAGTACATAGTCAAACACTTTAACCACTACACCACGCCATCTCCGTGAGCTTATGGTCAAATAAACAGAAACTTAATTTCCAAGAAGTAACTTATGTTCTTCGCATATTGTATTACTACGACATACTTGCCTTATCATTGTATGAAAGTTCCCAATAGGTCTGTATTTTTCGAAATTTCTGCCTCTTAACTAAGAGTAACACTGTTACAAACGTCTATACAGCTGTCTCCTAACATAATTCCTTCAAGCTGCGCCATATAATTGGAGTTTGACAACCATTGATAACAGACTAGCTTGATAAATTGATTTACGGAATTTCATTTCGAAAGTACCATTAAAAGCATTCAAGATATTGTTATCGTGAGAAATTGTGAAATCAATTGCCATCTGATTTGGCTCCGTAGTGTCAATTTTAAATGATCATTTGGGTGCCAGATAGTTTTTTTCAAAGCGGGTACTGCCTTTATGATTGATTCTGTGAAAATTCTTCCGAAGTATTTGGCATTATTGATCAATAATATAAACAGACGTATTTCTGTAAAACCGTTTGTTCTCCTTAACTGACCGGAAACTTGGTAAAATTTGTTTACATTTTTAACCGCCTCAATAAGTGTTGCTTATTCTATGCTATACTAAGTTATATTTTGTTATAATATACCCATATCGAGTCAGATTAGTGTAATGCCTAAAATTTCTTTAAGATTATTTGCTTACCACTCCGGTGTCAAGAAATCATGTGACGGAACTGTTAAATGACTCGTTATCTTCTCCAGTTGATCATGCATTCCTAAACAGGCTATAAATTACTATCTCATCCGTCTTTTCTCCGGATTTAGCCAAGTGTGACTTTTTTACTGTAGTCTAGTAGGTAGTGTGTTGGCTTATTAGACGTGAGGCCACGGTTCAGACCACAGGCCAGACATTTCCAACAAAATGATTTCTGGTAAAACCTCTGGAAGTAAATAAAATTGCAATGAAATGTTTAAACTTTAAACTGTACGTCCAACCACTCATGTATAAAACTAACTCACACAACATAAGTGGTGTGAGAAGCTAAAGGATTGTAATGACCAATTATGTGTGTATGTATGTGTGACTTTTCTTATTTCTAATCTTGAGGAAATGTTTCAGCGGAAAAAATTTGAAGCCAATTATGCCATCAAATCTCAAAAAAACCCATTTTGATGGAATTACATACATAATTAGCCATTACAACCCTTCAGTCAGGATTACGGCCTAGCTTCTCAACACCACTCATGTTCTCAACACCATAAATGAGTGGTGGGACCTATAGTTTAAAGTCGACTCCGAACGACAGATTTTTGAGAAACTTTTTCATGGCAATTTTATTTACGCTCAGAGTTTTTGCCAGAAATCTGCTGAGAAGAAGTCGCAAAAGAAATACTTTTTTAATTTTGTTATGATGTATGGTGTGGGCTCGAACCCTGGCTTCACGTCTAATTAGCCAACACTCTACCCACTAGACTACGGCGACTTTAATTTGATGAAATTAGAGCAACGTTATTGAGCAAATCGTAGTGTGTTGAAGTATAAAATTATTATCTATCCAAGTGTTTTATACGGGTTACGTTAGGTCAGAGTAGTAGCTTTGATACCAAAAGCTCACTTGAGCATGCATGGCGGCCCGTTCTGACGCCACAGGCGAACGCAGTCCCAGTACTGACCAAATTCGGGAAGTAGAAGTTGGTCAGCGCAAAAGCTGCACATGTCTTTAATACAATAAGTTGTAAATTTATTTAGCTACCTTCGTTGTTAAGATATGCTTTTGAAATTTATATGGTCCAACGCAGAATATCTCATCTAATAGAAGATTTGATAAACCATGTAATTATTCTGATTGATGAAGGGACTTTAATTAAAAACAAACATTAATTAACGTCGAAGATATCATTCAGTTCAGGCTATACGTACAGCAAATAAGTACTAGTCTTGCCTATACTTCTGGCCCAAATATTTCAGAAGCAACAGAGCCATGAATTACCTTTTAATTTCCATGAATAAAATACTTGATATTCTCTTTTTTTTTTGTTTTATTTTATTTTCTAATTTCATTGCATTTAATTAAAAATAAAAAAATTGGTTTTAACTAAATATGTATGAGTATTTATAATAAAAAAAATTAAAAAATAAAAATTAAATTTAAAAATTAAAATTAAAAAATAATTTGTAAAATAAATGAATATGCAATGGAAAATGCTGCATAAATAATAAAAAAAAGTATAAAAAAGCAGAGGAAACGACAATCAAAATATTCAAATAAAGGAAAAGGAGAAAATAATACTTTTTGTTCATTAAATCGGGGGAAATAAAAGATTGTTTTCTTAAACAACTTTGGCAGCGAGTGCTCAAGACGATAATGATAAAGAAACGAAAAATTTACAAAAAGTACGCGATACAATAATTTACACTAAAATTCTTTATTAAACACAATAATGCCATATGTTCTGTTTGATTGATTGATTTAATTAAAGTTAATTTGATTTGATTTAATCATAATGATGCACATGAAGTCAAATGACGAGAGACAAGATAGTTGCAGGCGCACGCTTTACTGGCGAAGTTGATGATTGCGCCACCAATTGGAACTGCGAGAACTGACATAATTTTTCAAACCGTCCGGCTGTACAGATGCATGAGTCAATTGAATTGGCGGGAAAAGATGAGGACCATTGGAGGCCTCATAGGTTAAACCATTTTGCTGATTGTAAACAAATGTTTTAGGAACATCAACCTTTTGGCTGGCGTATGAGGGCAGGTAATTGGGTGAGGGATGAGCCACCTGATGTAAGTATGTACCCTGTATGGGTTTAATTTGTGGTAAAGGTCCCAAATATTGTTTATTGTACAATGGATTGGGCTTAGGTATCGATACCGAATTCGAAGGACCATAGACAGCACTACGTTGATCACACACAGTGCCCTCGATCAGTGTACTCAAGGGAGCAGTGTAAATGCGGAAATTAACATCATTGTAATCCAGTTCGGCCAGCAAAAAGACCGGCATACGATCGGATAATACCCAAACATTTTTATTTTCATCAATTTTAACATCGGCAGGGAACACCAAGCCGACATCATCACGATCTACAATACCATGGAATTGTGGTGAATAGGGTGTCGAAGAGTGCCAACAGCCGACAGCATTCTGATCGATTAAGTTGAACAATTCAATGCCATCATCGCTCATGACATGTGAAGTGGTATGGGAATTGGGGCCACGTTCATCCAAAGCAATAAAATCATGGAAACTGTCCTCGACACGTGATTCATCTCTCAAGATACGAGTGGATACAGCAAACTCTCTATGACTGGCCAAAGGACTGAAGTACATGGTACGGAAACCATCCGATCTAATAGGTGACAAGGCCATACCAAAGATACCCTCTTCACCCCATTGGAAATTCAAGCCGGCTATATTGTAATCACCTCTCAAAGGATCAGGGAAGAAGAAGGAGTGAGCCGAGAAACGCCATGATTTATTTTGTTCCCACGAATAAGCTATCAAACCGTAACCCAGTTCATCGGAGAAATAGGCAAAGGCATCATCACACGATTTACCAATGTCCACAGCAATATTGGCAATAAATGTATTGGCATTGGTATCATCTGGTCTCAATTCATAGCGACGTATACGTGTATTTGTCTGCAAATCAAACACATTAACAGCATAGGGGCAGGGGTTGGTGGTGGTATTGCCTATGCCCACAGTGCCAGTATCAAGAACCCACAAACGGCCACATTCATCAGCTTTAATACGATAGGCGGTCGTTATACTATTGGCACAATCACCAGCTGTATTACTACGCCAATCGGGATATGGTATCAGGGCAGGAGAACCGGTAACACTGTGATCCATATTGATGTAAGTCAATGTGGCTGGTATACCTGCAAATAAAACAAAAACAAAAACAAAACATTTTAAAACATTTTCTGTTTAAACAATTCCAAAAAGAAAAGTGATTGCTGGCTGAAATAAACTGATTACAGGCTCTAATTACATTTGGTTGCATAAACTTTCATGTACTCACTAACTGATGCTGAGCTGAGGCAATCTACAATATGTTTCTCAATTTAATTTGTCCATAAAGGTGTGCAGAAAATATACCATGAGCTGTACTATTTCGCAAAAAACACAACCGACGGACACATAACGCAACTATGAAATATTGATAAATTGTCGCTTGTGTTAAAATGCGGCATAAAAATTTAAATTTTCTTGCAACATAACAACAAGACACTTTAATATGCAGCATTTCATTTACCACAGCTTTTACTTTTTTGCACTTTTGTTGTACATTATTGCGAATTGAAGGCATTAATCTTATTTTGACAACAGACTCGTGTCGTGTATGCTAACAGTGGGGTATTAGTTTCAGTTAACAGAAAATGTTAAATAACATCCGGAGTTAATATGACTATAAATGATGTTTTACATTTATTATTGCATAGTTTAGGGGTCTGATATAACAGTTTTATAACAAAAATGTTTTTTTCGAACAGTTCCTACATTTAAAATTTTTTATCAGAATTTCAATTGTAAAAAAAAATATTTAAAAAATATACGTTGTAGTTAAAATTGAATTATAAAAAATTAATACGCCTCGTTGAATTATTGCTCTACTGCTTGTATATCATCAAGAAACAAATGGCAAGTCTTAGGCATTGAAATAACAGAAATGAATAGTAACATACATATGTATATAACATAATTAGGCATTACAACCATTCAGTGAGTACTACAACCTAGCTTCTCACACCACTTATGTTGTGTGTGTTAATTTTATACGTACATAAGTGGCTGGACCTGCAGTTTAAAGTCGATTCCGAACGACGGATTTTTTAGAGAAACTCGTTATGGCAATTTTTACTCTTAGACTTTTTGCCAGAAATCTGCAGAGAGGAATATAAAATCTCCCGGAATTATACTTTAGGAAGAGATTCTGAGTAAAGTTACCTGATCGGAAATTTTAGTTCAAAGCACGTCTAAGGTTGTATACTCTATACTGATGACCTTAAAAATAACAATGATTTCGGTACAAGTGATCACGGACTCAACTGAAATGTAACGATTGCACTGGGAAAAACACTGAAAATTTTTCAGGCTAACAAAATAGCTAACAAAGTGGCTCAAGTGTAAAACTAGTAACTTTTTTATCAGAGAACTAAACACTAGGCTCGCATCGTATGATATCTAAATATCGACTGTTATTATGGAACATTAAAGAAACTAGCATCTAGAAGTATAACAACTGAACTCAGGTTAGTACTGATTAACCAAGTTGTGGATGTATTGGTTACAAAACCGTGATACCTTTTTTTTAGTTCACAGTCCCACTAACTAGCACTGCTTGCTACTATCCTTAATCGAACAAAAGGTTTGAAAATCTGCTAAGGCTTTAGGAAACTGAAACACTTAAAAGAAGTCTTTGTGCATAAATGCGGCAATCTGTCACGTGCGTGAAAGTCGTACAAATGTTGTTAAGTGTAGCAGGACTAGCTTGTAACATTGCAGGCTACGTTTGTAGTCACTGACAACAGCCTAACACATAAAACGTATATAGAAAGTGTATAAGGACACTGTTGCTCAATGAGAGGCATTTCCACCATTAAAATTTCCGATTTTATTACGTTCTTTAGAAAAGAGGTGTTTATATAATAAACAAGCTGTAGACCAAATGGACACAGTAGACCTTATAGGTCACATTATTCTATAACTGTACATGGATTTGCTTATCATAATAAATCATAATAGGCAAAGGAAATTGAGCACTGCAGTGTACTCTAACCATGCAATAGAGCTCTTGCAGTATATTGCACTGGTTCGAGCTAATACAAGATAACTTTTAAGTACAGAAAGTTGGACCGTTGTGTAGAGTACGTAAATAATGATGAACTCTCTAACCTAAAAGGAAAAATCTCTCAATTTGTGTTCCAAAGGACATGGAAGTGGTAAGAGAAATACAGTTTGAAGATAGAAAATTTTTTATCAAAATATTAAATTGAAAATCAAATTTTAAGCAAAAATTCGAGTCCTAAAATTCTAAACAAATCAAATTGAAAAGATAAGATTTTGCACTTCACGACAAGTGCTAAAGTATTATTCGGTTAAGTGTATCTATATTTAAATTATTTTCTCTCTTCATGTGATAGTATTAAATGGAGCAAAATTGAAGCTACAAAAGTAGCCTTGTAGATTCCCTTTTTAATGATAATTGCAGTAGATATCGCAATTAGAAGTGCCAGTCAATCCGAGTTTAATTCTATTTTCGTAATTAAATACTACTGTACGATAGAAGAAGTCGCCGTAGTCAAGTAGGTAGTTTGTTGGCTTATTAGACGTGAGGAGACGTTTCAAACCATAGGTCAGACATATCGATCAAAATGAAATACGAAAAAACATTTCTTCGGCGACTTCCCCTCAGCAGATTTCTGGCAAAGAACTCTAAGGTTTAATAAATTTGCCATGAAAAGTTTATCAAAAATCGTTCCTTCGAAGTGGACTTTAAGCTGTAGGTTCGGCCACTCACATGTGTAAAATTAACACACACAACATAAGTGCTGAAAGAAGCTAAGACGTAAACCCTAATGAAGAATTGTAATGACCAATTATCTGTATGTATGTACGATAGAAGACTTTGAAATTTTCCTATTTTAATAGGCCAAATAAACTTGTCTTAATTCTTTATTTTACAGTCAATGAATAATCTTATGCCTTCATTAAAATGAATGTCTTAATCAAAGAGAAAATATTTTTTTCTTGTCATTCCGTATTCCTTAAAAAGCAAATGATTTCCATAAATTTGAAAAAGCCATTAAAAATGCCAGTAAATTCCTCAATTACTCTTAAATGATGTTGTCAAAGCGTGATGATGTGAAGCTCATGGCATTTGTTAGACAACATTAGCTACATGAGCAAACACTTGTTCACTTGTATCTGATGGTGGTGGTGGTGATCATGCGATGACAACCGAAAACAGTAGACCAGTTAAAGTCAATTTATGTGCGAAAGACATTTGAATGCAACAATTTTGATGAATACCCAACCAAACAGCATACAAGTTTGTTAATAAAGCCTTACAACAAGGCTGTGGCTCATTGCAACACAATTTTAATCTCTTGGGGTATTAGAGGTGGTCGCCAGGCTAATTGATATTTTCTGCAAGTCAATGAAAAGAAGAAATAATTTCAGCGCTTTTATGTTTTTTATTTTTATTATGGAAAACTGGATTATAATAAATGGCTAAAAAGAAAAATACCACAAAAACATTTCTACTTAAAGATAAATAAAATTAAAAAACTAAAGAAAAATACTGGTTGATAATACCCAGAGCCGTGATCACAACCGACAGACAACAGCCATGCATTTAGCTATTCATGCACTCATCCTTGTAAAGATTGAAAATTTTTGTTTTCCTCATTTCGTTTACGAAAAAAAAGAGAAATAAAAAAGGAAAATTGCATGCGAATAATATAAAAAAAAAAAAGATGGAAAACTTGTTGGCCAAAATTCACACAGATTTCCATGTTTGTTTTTTAAAAAATTTCATTTTTTTCCAAAGCCAGTAAATCTTTTTAGCTTATGTACGGCACGATTAAGACGATGATATTAAAGGAGTAAGCGGAAGTTTTTCTGTTTTTTTTTATGTTAAGCAAAACACTTGTTTAATGGCCATTAAAAAAACTTGTATCAATGTTAGGTTGCATTAACAGTTTTAACCCTAAAAAGTTTTACAGAAATTCTTGTAATAAATCTTGTAATAAATAATCAAATATTTCTAATATTAAAAACGTTTATTATAAGTAAATATTAATTATTTATTAAGATTGTTTCCTGCTAATGTTATAATAAACCACTATTACATGCACTGCCTCTTAAATTATTATGTAACGAATTTAGTTGATTGCCAATTACATTTTAAAGTTGGTTGGCATTATTGTCTACAACTTTCTTTAAATGCCAATAGAGATTTCATTTTCTTTATATACTTTACTTATTATATAATTATAATGTATTTGAATCGTGTATAATTTATTTCGTTGTTATCGAAACCTGTTCATAAGTTTTTCAATTTTTCACTTTACCAGTTTAATTATAATTTCCTACACGTGAGGTGTAAGTAGTTTTTTTCTCTTTTTTTACATGTAACTGTCAGTTGCCTTATCCTAAAAATATTTTTCAATTGGCGGAAAAATTATAAACAAAGTTTTCAGGTGATAAAATTTGTGAACAATAAGCATCACAAGTAAAATTTCCTAATTTTTCAGGTCTTAGCATGATTTTCTATTACATTGTGGTAGGTATTATTATTTTTCTTTAATTTTTCTTCACTTGAAAAAAGGTAATAATAGCACCAATTGCCTTTGCAAACAATCATGCAAAAAAAAGCGTATTAAAGCCCTGCTTTATAATTCAAATTATAACCTTTTTTTGTATCGCATGATTTAATTAAACACCAGGCGTGAGTTAGTGTTTATTTAATACACAGATCTGATAAACAATAAATAATAGGTGTGAAGTGAACTGTTAATTATTAAATAAATAATTAAATAATAAGTGGGTTACTATTTTTTATTTAATATTTTCTGGCATAATGCTTTAACTCAGGAAAGAAAAAACATATGGCAACAGCTGTTTAATGTGGGAACGCTCTCATAAACTCAATAAATCTTAATTTTTGAATCGTATTACCAACAGCGACTTTCGAACTTTGTCCCTTGATAACGCTCATCTTTTTGAAGCTGCAAATTACATACATATTGTAATTGGTCATTACAACCCTTCAGTCAGTCAGATTACGACCTAGCTTCTCACATCTACAGTTAAAAGTCAACTCCGAAAGACAGATTTTTGAGAAGCTTTTCATGGCAATTTTCTGACGTGAGACTACGGTTCAAACCCCACGTCAAACATCTCCAACAAAACAAAATATGAAAAATACTTCTTCGGCGGCTTCCTCTCAACAGATGTGTGGCAAAAACTCTGACAGTAAATAAAATTGCCATTAAAAGATTTTCTAAAATCTGTGGGTATCGTCACTCGTGTATAAAATTAACACACGCAACATAAGTGGTGTGAGAAACTAGGTCGTAATTCCGATTGAAAGGTTGTAATGACCAATTATGTATGTATGTATAATCGTCCTACCGAAAGCAAGGCGAGTTCTCTAATGCAGTAAACGATCGACCATCACTCGTATGTCAACGAAAGGTAAGATCTCCTGAAAACGTTTCCACTCTCCGTGAGAGTATGCAAGAGGATCCGAGGTAGTATGTACTGTATCGCTTACAAGAACTTGGCCTTCCGCAGACCATAACTTCACGAATTTTGCGTCGTGTCTTGTGCCTGCGAACAGGGCAATGTATGTTCCCTGAATGGTCTTTTGAGCAATTGTATTTAGCAATGAACCCTTTTTCTGGATGAATGGATATGCGAACAAAAAGAAAATTTTCGCATTTAAGATGATATCAATGAGACCACATGAGATCCTGGAAAGACACTGTTTAGTGTAGATTTTCAGCTATCGGTCCATATTTCTTTGAGAACGATGTTGGGCAAACAATTAGTGTCAAAGGCGACAGTCCAATTTGGCCTGAATTGGATGAAGAGAAAACCAACAATTGGTTTCAATTGGACAAAGTTATTTGCGACAAAAATTTGAGATCATGCTTATCTTATCACATGAGGGTGATATAAGTTGGCCACTGAAGTCATACGATTTGCATTCTCAGACTTATTTTTGTGCGGTTTTCTAGAGTCACAAAAACCCATTTCATCGGTCAAATTCTCTCTGATTTATATGCCAGAGTAATAGTATTTAATTTCTGTATCCTATAAGACCCCTAATACCACCATTTGGTTTAATATTGTTTATGTAGCTGTCATTTCGTGTTTGTTTTACCATTAGCCAAGTCAACTTGACTGCAAATGTTTAACGAAAATATCCTTGTTTTTTCACACAAGGCCACAAAACATTTCATAGCAATTTAACAAGACACTTTGATGCATGTTTGCGATTTTTACTTTCTTTTCTTTTATTTTCTTTTCTTTCCATTTCTTTTCTTTCTACAACAAACAAACAAATATTTTATTCATCTTAATTGGCTATTTGGACAACTAAAAAATTTTGTTTTCTTTTGGCCATAAATTTCAATTGGAATTTATGAAAATTTATTACAGCCACGAATTTGTTTAACAACACACGAATTATTTCAAATTTAATAGCCATTATACTGCTATGATTAGGATACTAAATCGATAATATTAATGAATGATTAATATCACTAGTCAACAGGTGGTAAAAGTTGGTTAATTGCCACAATTTCTTGGTTGATTTTTTTTTTTAATTTTTGTTATGCATCTTTCAATGTTTTTGAATGTCTTTTTAATTGCCACGAAATTTTTTGGAGGAAAATCAGAGTTTTTCTCTGTTAATGAAGAAATTAAAATTGAAATAAAATGTAAACGAGTTTAAAAATAAAATTGATTTAAACGCCGTTGACAGCTGAAGACACATTTATGGCGTTAATTAAATCACTGGCAACGATCACAGATCACAACGATCGTTTGACCACGTTTACAACTATTCAAGTCAAGTGTAATTGAATTAAACTTTTAACAGGCAACAGAAACAACAGCAACAAAAACAGCAGCAGTGTTATAATTTATTAAATACGGTAATTTATTCAAATCCTGTTGAAAGACATTTGCTTTGGCATATAGGCCAATAGCCATGAATATATTTGAAATTTGCATGAATGTAAAAAAGAAAACTTCAATGGTGGCATTGCATATGGACTGGATACAATGTAATATCGATGTGGGAAAACATTTATAATTTTAATATTAAAACTGGGGTTTATAAAACATGGTGGTAATATGTTGTATTAGCATAATTGAAGGCCGTATATTTTATTTTTATTTTTCTTTTTTTTTACTTTAAAAATGGAAAAATAGTCAATTTATAGTCTATTAAATCAAAAGACTTAAGAAACATACTTTTTAAATACAAAATTAATGATATGGACACATATGACCCAACTTCTGACCATGAATTGTGAATTCAAAGAACATTTTTTAGAACAAGAAACGTTTCAAATAGATAGATTCTATGAAAAGAAATAACAAGAAAATGTACTTGAAGCCTGTGCTGTTTTAAATTCAAAAGCAATACCTGGATGTCTATCAAGCTGGTAAAAAGCTCTTTTTAGCAATTTGGGTGTACCAATATTCGTTGCCGTAGTCTAGTAAGTAGTGTGTTGGCTTTTAAGGCGTAAGGCCACGGTTCAAACCCCAGGTCAGACATCTCCCACTAAACGAAATATGAAAAAATATTTCGGGACTTCCTCTCAGCAGATTTCTGGCAAAAACTCAAAAAGAGTAAATGAAATTGCCATGAAAAGTTTCTCAAAAATCTGTGGTTAGGAATCGACTTTAAACTGTAAGTCCCGCCACTCATGTATAAAATTAACACACACAACATGAGTGGTGTGAGAAGCTAGGTCGTAAACCTGACTTAAGGGTTGTAATGGTCAATTATGTATGTATGTAGTATGTATGTATAATGCATGATATTCGTAATGGCAACGTCGTTACAGGAGTGTCAAGACACAAATGTCTCTATAGGGAACAAGCGCTAATTTTTTTTTTTTTGTTGGCAATGGCATCTGTTGATCAGTGTACATCAAATCAGTCAACAAACATCATATTTTTTTCATCTTATTCAAGTTAGCGAGTTCTGCATCACAAATTATTTTTTGTTTTCCTTTGAAAAAAGTTGCTAGAGAGCCGCATCTAAAGCTTGTCGAGGCATATGATGATCATGATCTATCAGAAGCAACATGCAGACGACAGCAGTTTAGATGTGAGATATGAAGAAGATGGAAGACAACCAAAAAAAAAATTTAAAGACGCCGAATTGCAAACAATATTGGATGAAGCTTGAAGTCACGTAGCCTAGTAGGCTAAGTTAGGTTATGTTTGAGGACGTGTACTTGTCATTGGGACAAGTACAATACCCAGAAGAGAAAAGATGGACCACAAACACACAGGAGAGCGCGAATACAACCATGATGCTTTAGCACTTCTCAACCAACCCAAGCTATTTATGAATCTAGAAGAGTAGGATTTATTGGACGTGACGCGGTTCAAACCCTCTCCAACAAAACGAAGAAAATACCAGAATGAATGAAAAAATATTTGTTCGTCGACATCCTCTCAGCAGATTTCTGGCAAATAATTCAGAGAGTAAATAAATTGCCATGAAAAATTTTTCTAAATATTTGTCTTTCAAAGTTGACTTCAAACTGTAGGTTCCGCCCCTCATGTATAAAATGAAATTCTGTTTGAAGGGTTCTAATGACCAATTATGTCTGTATATATGTATTGGATGAAGATGACGCTTTAAGTCAGCAATAAATGGCAGAAGTGTTAGATGTTGAACAACAAAAACTTGTTGACTGTATAAAAGCCATGGGAAACGTTCAAAAATCTGGAAAATGTGTACCACATGAATTAAATGTGGAGACGTATGGAAAACCGAAAGATCACTCGTTAAATTTTGTTTCAAGACACAATGGAAAATCAATATTTTATTGAATTGTTACAGGCGAGGAACAATGGATTCATATGCTGAAACCTAAACGGAAAATGTCGTGTATTAATCCAAGATAACCAACAACTTTGGCTGGAACGAACAGGAAGACAATAATATGTGTCTGGTGGAACCAGAAAGATGTGATATAATATGGGCTAAATCGTTAATAAGATCGCAAGCAACAAATCAAAAAATTGAACCATGAATAGAACGAAAAGCACCCAGAATAGTTTGTCAGTGGTAGCTTTGATATCAAAGCTCACTTGAACACGCATAACGGCCCGTTGTGACGCCACGGGTAAGCGCAGTCCCCGTATTGACCAAATTTCATCGAACTCTTAGAAGGAGAACACTGGAATAAGAGAATATGCTACAACACACGATAATATAACAATACACCTGCACACAAAGTAGTACCGGTTTAGGATACGAAGGAGGCATTAGAATTCACAAGACATGGCTCGTTCCTATTATTATTTGCTTTCCTCGATAGGACGCGCACTGCCTGAGCTGCACTTAGATTCCTACGAGGTAGTTGAAAATTGGGTGATTAATTGGTTTGTTTCAAAAGAGGAACAGTTTTCTTGTAATGGCATCCATAATTTGCTTGAAAGATGGAAAAACTATCTCTCCAGAAATGGCCAATACCCTGAATAAACTGTTTTTACTTTCCCATTAAAAATTGGTGCCTGATTTCCTTATGATACACCTGGTAGTTTGACAATACCTTCTTAAGTTGAGTTTGATTCCAATGATTTGGTACGGTTACACAATACAATATAAGGTTTGTTATCCAAGTTGTCATAAAAATGATTTTAAATGTTACATAAAACTATTATTTCATAAAAACTGCCCAGAGATTAGCAATGAATCGTTTTTTCGCCACTCATAAGCACTCATAAAATTTTGAATATGAATGAGTCAACAATATTACTATGATTCATTCGTACTCACTACAACGTTAATTTATAAGTACAGGTTGCAATGAGTATGCGTACAACGTTGATATCAAACTCATACCATTCGAAATATATTTGATTCATAAGCCTACTTAGATTCATAACTTTAGAAAAATACTTATAAGTGGTCGAGTCACTCGGAAAAATTTGTTGTTGCATTTACAAAAAAGGCAAAAAGACACATAAGCAAAAAAGACAGAGCAGCAAGCAGAACAAATACACAACTTTTTAGTGGGTACGCGAATCATACTTATTTTGTGATTCTTGTAAATGTTGAGTCATGGAGAGTCGAAGTCCACAACATTATACGTGGTGTTAAGTATGAATATGATGAGTACTCCATGATATTAAAATAAGTATGAATGCTTATAAGTAACAGAAATTATGAGTACGATTCGATTCTATTATTAAATACTCATTGCCTATGTCTGATATTGTCATAACCTTTTGTGGAAAGACTTAAGACACATACTTTCAGACACATATGAGTCTTTTCAAGTGCCCATAACAAATGGCCAATAGATTTAAAACATATGGAATTGCATACCTCTACACATTGCTGCATTTTGTTGTAAATTTATAATGCTTGTGTCTTAAGTCTTTCAATATGACAATGATTGCTTTTATATACATATGTACGTATGATATTTGTGTCTTAAAGTTTTTCTTTATGGACACATGAATTTATGTTCTAGTCTTTTTTGGGTTTTCTGACACACGCAGCTCGTTCTTTCAATAGTCTGTTAGACTTGACAAATTAATCGACAATTTAAAAACTGTTTTTCATGTTGTACAGATCACGCCTTGCCATATAATAAGTGAACACTATTTTTGTAAAAATTATTTGTATGGCAATTGCAATAGAAACAAAAAAACAAAGTTGATTGATTTGAATTAATTTCAATTTGCATGTTCGTAAAAACTAAAAAAAACCAAAAATTTATTAACAGTTTAATAAAGATTCTTGAATTTAATTTTATAAAACCAATTTTTAAATAAAAATTGTATTAAAATTAACAAAAATTATTGATTTCATATAAAATTCTATTTTGGTTTTTATTATAGAAAAAAGTCTAAAAAAATCGTGATTCTTTTGTAATTCGAAATAAAAGAAAAGAAACTGGAGTTTACACTCATATGATCCTCTGGCTATGATTAATGATCGATAGGTGTTGGTACAGCATACTAAGCACACTTTGCATGAGATTTTGAAGGTCAGTAATACCTCAGAAATCTCATACAATCATATAAACTTTCAAATAATATGTGCTTGCCATGAGGTTTAGACAATCACTAAGGCATGCATTTATAAGCTAAGATTTATTAATTTCGATTAATTAAACGATTTAGAATTACAATGGGAAAATTGGAAAATGTCTTCAATTCTTTGTAATTTATTCTTTGTAATTCTTTTATCAAGAATGTTGATAAAAAGAATGTAGTTCGAGATTTACACAATAATTTAAATGGAATACCAACTGTGTGTTGAGCGCCGTATACGTTAATAATAAAAAATATTTTCTATTTCTTATCCAATGATTTGGTTATAATTATCAAAGGTTTAGATTCTTTGTCATGGCCACAAGATAACATAACTTTCTGAACTTGGATTTAAACAGTACGATCACTTTGGCTGTTAATCCATTTCATTTTTTATATATTTTTCCCTTGCCATTAACACATCCTATTTAGCATAGAGCGATATCTACAGTACCTAGTTTTTCTTATGACATTTTTGCCACATAAGTTTACATTGCTTAAAATTGATTTACCAAATAGTAAAAGCTCTGCTAAATAGTGCTTAGAATAACTAGTAGAAATGAAATCATTGTGTCGCCGTGGTCTAGTAGGTAGTGTGTTGGCTTATTAGACGAAAAGCAGGGTTCGAGCCCCAGGCCAGACATCAAAATAAAATACAAAAAAATACAAAAAGTATTTCTTCGGCGACTTCCTCTCAGCAGATTTCTGGCAAAAACTCTAAGAGTAAATAAAAGTGCCATGACAAATTTCTCAAAAATCTGTCGTTCGGAGTCGACTTTAAACTGTAGGTCCCGAAACTCACCCGTATTTAAAGATTTCTTTAAACAATATTCATAACAACAAAGAAATAAAAATAGATTTCGAAACCCTTATTTTTTACTTGACCCACCACAACATCTGTAACACTACCACTCCACTTAAATAAAATCAATACACGACACCACAAAATGACATAAAATTGACACAAAACATTACGTTGGTTGTCATGTAAATTAATCATTGATTTCTTTTATATTTTTCTTCAATAGCAAATATAAAAATAAAAAACTTTAAAGAAAAGTTATAAAAACAATACAAATTTAAATATTAAAATTGAAAATAGCCTTGAGCCAATTCTTTTTGATTTGAAATACAATAACAGTGGCTAAAAACACTTTCATTCTTAAGAGCTTAAGAGCTCATTAGCCGGTTAAGTTCATTTTTGTTTTGAATTTTTGTGTTTTTCAGTTACGTTTCAGTTGATTTAAGCGTGAATCATTGACAAGAGCATTTGATTTGTTTTCATTTTCGTTTTTTTTTTGTTTGCCATTAGAATGGTAATAAAGCAGAAATAATTTATAAAAACAGAAGTTATTTGTTATTCGTAAATTATTGAATAGAAATCAATAACAACAACAAGAATATTTGTTCTACAAACCAAAGCAAATCAAATCAAACGCTTATAACGGTTAAGGTTTTTGCTTTTATTTTTTCAAGTTTCAATTTATAAAAGGTGTTTGAGGTTTGATCTCTGTTAAGCAGAGTGCGAAAAAGGCCAGGGTCTAACAAGGCTTTTAAATATTTGCGCGTTTTTCTTTTTTCTTGCTCCTTTTTACAACACTTTCGTTTTTTTTTGTCTCATATTTTTTTATTTAAAATTACTCTAGAAAAACAGTGGGAGTTACGCTTGTTACCTTATTACATTCACTTCTTTTGTATGAATTGTAGTCTTTTTTTTATTGGTTTTTTGCTTATGAAGAAAACAAAGCAAAAAAACTGTCTTACAAAATTGAATTGTTAGTCCAGCATCTATCGACCATATTAAATGGATATTTCCGAATCAAACGAATTGTATTACAAATTTTGACAACTTCTCTTTTGTATTGTCTGCTTAGCTAGCCGCCCATTTCAATAGTTAACAATGACCCTTTATGACTTGTTCAATAATTTGCATTAAAATATGTTAACAACACAATTCGATTGTTTATTACATCTGATGTGATACAAACACAATAAAAAATAAAAAAATGTGAATGCTTGTCCAAATTATTGTTTCATTATTACAGTATACATACCATGCCATACCATACACGACAGTGTATTGAATTTGTATTGAATATGAAAAATCTGAACATTTATAAACGGTCGTGATTTAATTGTGCACAAAAGTTATATGGGTTACGAATATTTGTACAAAAATTATGTAAAAAAAATTGGAAAAAATCTTTTTGTCGCACCTAAAAATATAAAGAAATACAACGTTTCCAAATCAGAAGTGAAATTTTTAAAATATCGGGTATCCGGTATTTTTAGCTGCTTGAGAACTCATAACTGTGGTGAACATATGTATAACGGAAATCATATTTTAGAAATTATTCCAATCCAATAATATATCCGTCTTAATTTCTCAAACAGCCCATAAATTAAAGATCATGAACACTCATCGTTCTACATCTGAGAACAATTTAGGCAAAGGGAAAATGTTCCGAAAAGCTAAGCCTTAAGGTATATGTTTGCCTGGCTACGGTAGTGTGTTTTGAGTAGATGTAACAGACATTAATCAAATTGTCTATTCTAAATAAGAAACCTTCTTCTACTCTCTGAGAATCTCAGAGCGACCTAATATGAGTTCTAGATCACAAGAACATACCAATGTGTAGCTAAATAACCTGCAAGTGTACGAACGCTCCTACCGTATACCTATCCATTTATCTCAGATATATATTGGATGCTGAGATATCCTACGCTAAGAATATTTAATTCTTAGCTCTGTTAAAATATCTATGAAGTAAAGGTATCTTTTGGATGTTGACAAATACCCGCTTCAGTGTTGGACTCATCCTACTTAAATTGGACAAAAAGTGCGCCAGTCACTGTGTTGCAGGGACATCTCTGACACCGTATAAATTCTCATTGCCGCTGCGCAAGAGGCTTTGCTTAGCTACGAATGATATTTGTAAGGATGGTAGATCAGACGTAGGAGATGAGAATATAGTCGAATACGTCACCTCAGATTCAAAGCCCACTGCTCTCGTTTCGCATCATCACATCAGAGTAATTGCTAGATGCTTTAAATTTGCAGACGTTTTTTTCTGCTTAATTTAAGGGTGTCGTGTCTGAAGACACAGCGTGTACTTATATTATAAAGAGTGATTCATCTGAATTTGTCTGTCAGCTTTGAGCCAGCATTTGGTGTTTCCTGATGTTGCCTCAAAATAATTTGTAAATTGATTTCGTATGATATTATCTACCATATTTTGTTCCAAATTCGCATTTGAATTCCAATGGTTTGAAGGGCTGATTGATATTATTCTCGAAGAAACTTAATTAAATCAGTGACTTGAGTTGAGACATTTATTTTCATATGACAAGGAGCGGTAAAAGTTTGTCATTTGTAAACAAATGGTAGTTGTTAAATTATTTGACTACAAACACGATCGATACTGTTTAGAATCATGTATGGGCCGATGCCTCAAATTCTATTTTGAGTCTTCTCGACCCCGTCCAGGAGAGGGCGAAAGTACTCATTGATGAAGGTTGGGTATCCAACTGTCTTGATTCATTGGATCATAATCGCATTATGGATTGTGTTTCACTGTTCTATCGCTATTACAAGGGATTTTGCTCGAACGAAATAAGGTGACTTGTTCCCGAGAATCATGTATTCCTACGTAATACCCGACCTGGCCATTGGATCGCACACCTGCAGAGGTCTTTCCTGCCACTACATATAAAACGATTCAAATCTAATGTCCACAAACACTACTCCCTCTCTCTTCCATCCCATAACATAATTTCCTAGTTCCAGTACAATGCATTGCATGAGTGCGAGTCATAACCTGAGTGTTGGTGGTACAAAAAAACGAGTTGTTTTTTGTATTTTAACTGTTATAACTACCATCATAAAACTAGTGCTAAATAAGCAAAGTTCTTTATATGCTTACACAGGCAATTGTCTCTGATCAACAGACAGTAACAGATCATCCGCCATTAAATAGTAAAAAGATGGAGAAAGGTTTTCATTAAATGAATAAACCAAGTAAAATTTGCAATCGAAATTGCTGATGTGATGTTAGTTACAAGGTATCATACCAAGTAAACCTCCCCAGCCTTATATTAATGCACTAAAGGTGGTAGAAATTGGTGTTAGTTTGACTTAAGCTGATATAGGCTAAGGTTTCACTTAGTCTAGTAGATCATATGTTCGATTATTAAATCAGAGTCACTAGTTCAAGCCTCGAAGAAATAAAATACGATAAAAATTATGACTTCTATCTTTCTTTAAAAATGTTGTTAATACGTGTGGTGTCTAATTGCTGTTGTAGATTGTAGATATTTTCAAAGCTTTTAATTTATGGTTGTTGTCTGTGTTGTTAAGGCAAAATCTTGTTAATTAATTGTTTTACATAATTGTACTGTTTAGTGTTGTAAGATAATTGGTTAAATATGGTAACGTACATACATATATTAATTTTTATTTAATGGAGTTTATTTTATATTTTTTTGTTTTTTAACTCTTTTTAGTCTGATTGAATACAAACGTAACACATAAAAAGAATTTGTTTTTAAAAATTGTTATTCGCACTTAATGTTCAAGCCATTATATTTGCTTTTTTGCTTTTTTAATGACAGTCCATTGCAACAAACTATAAGTTGTCTATTTAGACTGAAAATAAAATCGAAATGAAGTACAGTGGCAGCCACACAGAAGTAACAATTTATTTCAACTGCCACAAATTGTTTTATTGTTGCAGTTTAACTGCCACATTTGGACAGAAAACAAACGTGATGCAGGTACAATGTTTCAAAATTGTTGCATTGTATTTAAATCGATTTTGATTTAAACGTTACGTTTAAAAAATATTTTTTCCGCTGTGATCATTAGCAAATTGTTGTGTAGATTGTGTTTCCCAAGATACCAACAAGGCTTGTTAGTAGAGTTCAGATATGTTTTCTGATTTATTTACTGACCGACTGACTGATTGATTTGTTTAATGTTCTCATAAGATCCGTAGCATGATTTTAAAGTGTCTGCCTGTATTGTTTGATTGCATTTTAATTATAAATGTGGCACACGTCACTTAAACAGGTGGTTGATTATTTTATCGTTTTTTACTTCATAGTTTTGGTCTATGTTTTCTGAGAATTTTTTTTTGTTTTGTTTTCATATGACATGATTTTGTTATGACATATTTTGCATGTTTGGCATATTCAATGCAGACATGTTATGCTTTTAATTATCATTTACTCTTAAGTTTCCTGTCATAACTCATGTATATTTCATAATAGAAAATATTTCAAATAATTTTGCCAAGTATTTTAAGAAAAAAAAGAAAATATTTCAGTTTTAATTAAGCCAGTATTATTATTTTCATAATAATAATAATGCTTCACAAGGCCTTTTTCTTTTCAAATACAAATACTAATCTAATATCTCAACTTTTCTTAAGTGTTCCATTTTTCTTTTTTTGTGTGATGTTTTCTATTTTTTACACAACAGGAAGAATAGTTTTAATTGGCAATTGTTAACGAATTGTTCAAAATTGAAGCCTTTATACGGTGTTTTTTGCCAAGTAAATGAAAATGATTGTACCTGTTTTCAGTTTTCTCCTCTAAGACTTGTTTGATACACAAACGTCTACTTATTATACAATTTCAAATTATTTTCTTATGCTGTCTTTCGTTTTGTAAGCATCTTAAATTAAATCATAAAAAATCATTAAATAATGTTCAGTGCATATACATTACATATGCCAGCAAATTGGCTGGTAATTTTAATCGCCTGGTGTAAAGAATTAGAAATTTACAGGCAAATAATTCAAACTTTTTTGTATGGATATTATAATAATTGCCACAAACAAAATTGCAAAATTATAATGCAACCCTAACGCAATAAATGTACACAGGGAGTATTGGTTAAAGGTTTAATTGTTGTAAAAATATTAATGTTTCGATGAGCTAAATAATTTTCAAATGGAAATAAATCAAGTAAAATTGTATCTTTAATCAGATAGGCATGTCTTTTCTTCTATTATAAACAGCACGTTGAATATGATTCATATTGCTGTGAGTGGAAAATAGCTTGCTTGTAAAGGAAAATCGTTATGATGTATGAACCAACTTCGCCTGTAGTAAAATATGCGGTTTATTAGTTAATCTACAAATGGTTGATTTCAAAAGTTTTTGGTTAAGTAGCATAAAAGCATGCAAGTTTTTCATTAGTTCATACAAACATACATACATAATTGATCATTACAATCCTTCAGCCTGGATTACGACTTAGTTTCTCACACCACTTACGTCGTGGGTGTTATTTTTATGCATGAGTGGCGGTACCTATAGTTTAAAGTTGAATCCGATCGGAAGTTTTTTTTTGAGGAACTTTCTCATGGCAATTTTATTTCCTCTCAGATTCTTTGCCACAAATCTCCTAGGGGGAAATCACCTAAGAAATATTTTTTTCTTATTAAAGATGTCGTCTTATTAAAGATTTCTAACCTCGATCATTAGTGCATACAAAACAAAAAAACGAGTTATTCAGCTTCGAATTAGAGAGACGTCGAAACAATTTTCATCCTGATCTTCAATCGTCCTTAAAATAATCCATACTAGAAACCTTGCAAAGAGGAAATTCATGGAAACTAACATCTTAAGAATGAGTAGGACTCCATAAGGAAAGTTACTCACTACTACACTTCAGCAAAGTTAAATGAAGCAAGGAAATAAACGAGTTAAGCCAAATTCTTTGTCCATTAGCGCACGACAACCATTAAAACAAACATATTTTTGAGGAAAATAAAATGCCTTCATAAAGTTTGGATACAACTCGCATATAATCGAAATCGGGATCAGTTATAGCAGACAGAGTTGTATGTACAGTTAGGGACGTTATAAGATTTGAATCTATTCAGAGGCAAAAGAGTATCTGCAGCTCCAATTAATCAAAACAGATGGATGCCTTACTATAGTTACTGAAATTAGGCTAAGATATTTTCGATGGCCATAGACTAGTAGGTAATATGTTGGTTTATTAGACGTAAGACCATGATGCGAACCCCAGGGCATACATCTGAATCAAAATGAAATATGAAAAAATATTCCTTCGGCAACTACTTGTCATTAGATTTCTGGACAGAAACTCTGAGAAGTAAATAAAATTGCGATGAAAAGTTTCTCAAAAATCTATCGTTCAGTATCGACAGTAGGTCCCACCACTTATGTATAAAAATTAACACACACAACAAGTGGTGTGAGAACCTAGGTCATAGTCCTGACTTTAGCGTTGAAGTTGACCAATTATTATGTTCCTATATAGTAGGTAGATTTGTGAGCTGGTTCTAACGTATACTGTGTGGCTTTCTCAAGCCGTTAAAATTTCACAATATCGTTGATAGCAATGTAATGGCCCGTCAACGTATGTAGAGGGTACAATATCTTTTGCCTATCGTCATACATCCAGTTAATCCAGCATGTCGGCTTGTTGTTCACTCGCTTTTGTAAGGTGCGCGATAATATTTTCTATAGGAAATCTATATCTTGAACAATCACTCTTCGCTTCTTTGCACTCTCTTGAAAGGCGCTGTGTCTAGTATAGCATACTCCATAAAACATTTGGGATCTCGCGTTTAAAAAAGCCGTTAAACTTGGGTTTAGTTAAAGGTACCTTTAGCTAAAGGGAACTGTAAAGTTACCTTTAACTTATTTTCGTTATTACAGCTTACAGATAAAATAAAGTTAACTTTTTCAAAAATATGGCAATGTCGATAAAACTGCTCAATTAAAGAAGTTCTTTTTTAACGCAGTGGCAACGTAGGTCCTCGTTTTTTGGGTTGTATTTGCTCATTTTGTTAAATATTTGAAGTTCCCATATTGAAAATAATATAAATAATATGTCAAGTTCAAAGATAAAGTGAACTTTAAAAGTTAAAGGTAGGATGATCCTCCTTTTAGCTTAACGCTCACTTCTCTTTATTGTCCACTTATAATAATGAAAAACAATTTATCTGCCCGTTAAAATCCTTCCTTTAGTTAACGGCAAGTTGTAATAATGGCCCTCAATCTTATATCAGAATCGCCCCGAGTGTAAAGTAAACAAAATTTTACATCAAAAATTGCTAAATTACTGCCTTGACTGTGAGCGGAAAAATATCGGAATTATTTTCTCATGAGTTTCACTTAAATGTCGTTCAATTCGTAACAAACAAACAGCGTTTATTAGCCGTTAACAATTTAAATTACTGTTACAAAATTATCATCATCATATGAGTATTTATGTACTGTACAGTTAATTTTCACTTTCAATGAATTGTTGTTTGAGTCCTGGACATTATGTACATGACAAACTTTGTGTCACCAAATGGCATATCTTATATCATCCATCACCATTCAGTCGACATACCATTCGTGCTCTGTTAAAAACCAATTGTTGTTAATCAATGGAAATGCTTACTGAATGGCCACATTCATTTCAATTTGACTTAAAGACACTACCAATGCATTTTAAATTATCTGCTTTACAAGTATTTTTCTTCGTATATTATTTACGGTTTTAAAATTTTTTGTTTATTGGACTGTCAAAGGTTGAATGACTCAACCGCACAAAAACTTGGCAGAAAGTCAAGTTGATTTTCGAAAACAAAAATAAACAATTTCTGTTAAAGTCAATTATTAAAAAAAATACTAAATTCAGGTTTATATTGTTAAAACCTTGTGCACAATAGTTTTTACTTTTCATCAAGATTATTTATTACAATTACAACAAACTCATATTATTTCCTTATGTAAATATCGTATAACAACATCCTGATTTTATTTTATTTTTTTCTTTAATTTTTCAATTAAGCTTTTCAACAAATAATTTCAAATCTTGATTTTCTTTGTGTCGCAAATATTTTCCTAATTTTTCAATTGTCCATTTTTGCCTTCAGCCAGAGATTTGTATGAAATAGCCGATGGTATTTAACTAACTATGACACAATTTTTCATTTATTTTTCTCGTAGACTGTTAGACAAAAAAAAAAATACAGAAATAATAAAAGCTTTGCTGGGCATAGTGGTGAAAGGCCACATCATGTATGGGTTTGGGTTTCCTATGATAATATCCTAAAGATTAGAATATTCGTTTGCCATTATAATGCCATTTTTGTTTATTTGTCTTGTTTTTTTGTTGTTTTTGCTTTAATACAGGTGTTATGATTTTTACATAATAATAATAAATATGTTTGTTTTTATGCCGTAATAAAACTGACATAATAATAAAACTGTTATTGGAATATAATTTTATGCCTGTGTCTGTGAGGACTACCCCAAAAATAAAGCACCATATCATAGGCTATTACGGGTTTGTATGTTTTCATTATAAAATAACAAACCGAACTTGCCACATAGAAATTATCAAATTAGTGTAACGCCAATATTCGGTTATAACAAACAGTTCGAAATGTTAAGCAACAAAAAAAAAATCAAAAAAATATAATAAAAGGAGGAATTTATATTTTTTTTATAAAGAAAAAGATTAGAGCTCGATTTGCCTTTTTTCCATCTAATCCTCTGGAATTCAAGTTAATGCATATATCTTGTCTCCAAGAAAGTATATAAACCGCAAAGGAGAATTTTCTCGTTTTGTATAAGGCCAACACTCAGGGGATGGCCCCTACTCATACAGTACATTGTGTGGGAATTAGGAAAATAGGTTATGGGAAGGAGGACAGAGGAAGTAGTGTTTGCGGATATTAGGTTGCAATCTTCTTAAGTGACAGGAAAGGTAGAGGGCTAAGACCAAAACTCAGCGGATGGCCCCTACTCGTACAGTGCATTGTGTGGGAATTAGGAAAATAGGTTATGGGAAGGAGGACAGAGAGAGTAGTGTTTGCGGATATTAGGTTGAAATCTTCTTAAATGACATGAAAGTTAGGAGGCTAAGACCAACACTCAGGGGATGGCCCCTACTATACAGTGCATTGTGTGGGAATTAGGAAAATAGGAAGGAGGGCAGAGGGAGTTGTCTTTGCGGATATTAGGTTGAAATCTTCTTAAGTGACAGGAAAGGTAGGGGGCTAAGGCCAACACTCAGGGGATGGCCCCTACTCATACAGTGCATTGTGTGGGAATTAGGAAAATAGGTTATGGGAAAGAGGACAGAGGGATGGAGGACAGAGGGATTAGTGTTTGCGAATATTGGGTTGAAATGTTCTTAAATAACAGGAAAGGTATTAGGCTAAGACCAACACTCAGGGGATGGCCCCTGCTATACAGTGCATTGTGTGGGAATTAGGAAAATGGGAAAGAGGACAGAGGGAAGGATGACAGAGGAAAGGAGGACAGAGGGAGTAGCGTTTGCGGATATTAGGTTGAAATCTTCTTAAGGGAAGGAGGGAGTAGTTTTTATAGACATTATATTAGAATCGTTTTATATTATAAGTGCCACAAAAGACCTGTCCAGGTAGGGACTTCCACATGCGGATAGTCCAGTCAAAGAACGAATTCTGTCTGTAATACAGTGAGCGATCCACTGGCCAACCGACCTCAAATGGATGTGTGCTGAGAGAAAGACAGGTGCTACGTAAGTATACACGATTTTCGTGAACAAGTCACTTTAACAGTCGCCGTAGTCTAGTAGGTAGTTGGTGGCTGAATAGACATGATTCCATGGTTCATACCCCAGGTCAGACATCTCCCAACAAAAGGAAATATGAAAAAATATTCTTCGGCGACTTCCTCTCAAGAGATTTCTTGCAAAAAAAAACTCTGAGAGTGAAATTGCCATGAAAAAGTTTCCCAAAAATCTGTCCTTCAACGTCGAGTTTAAACTTTAGGTCTCGCCACTCATGTGTAAAATTAACACACACAATATAAGTGGTGTGAGAAGCTAGGTCGTAGCCCTTACTAGAGGGTTGTTATGATCAATTAAGTCCGTAATAAGATTGCCCACACTTTTCAGACTAGACTATTGCAATACACAGAAATTACAATAATACGGGGGGAAAAGTCGAAAAAGTAAATTCTTTAGTGCACATCTGATAATTTTCAAAATAAAATTGAAATATTTTGCCATATTGAAAGAATACAGACGATGGTTTCTTTACTTATTAATTATTTAATTAATTATTTCCGTCGCTTAGTCTAGTGATAATAGTTTTCCAGACGAAAGAGTGAAGGCGGAACTTTAGCTTTGACAAAAAACTATCTACCACTAGTCCTCTGTGAGTAATTAAATGCGAAAAAAAACGTTCATAAGTCTATCAATCGAATTCCATATTAAACTTCAGGTAATGTGGCTCAAGCATAAAATTTTTAAACACAACATGGGTGCTAGTGCTGAAAAGCTAGGCCTTAATCTTTACTCAAAGGATGGCAGATTTCGGACAAAAACTCTGAGGGGAAATAAAATTGTCATGAAAACGTTTTAAAAAATCTGTCGTTCGGAGTCGATTGTAAGAAATTAACACACTTAACATAAGAGGTGTAGGGAGCCAGTGTGTAATTGTTGTCGTGAAGGGTTGTAATGACCAGTTATGTGGTGTGTATGTTATGTGTAAAATAATAAAGGAATCTAGTAATGGATGCGTCCTAATTACTGCAAGCTAGATGAGTAGTATATTTTATTTATGAATTGAACTCCCAACCCTTAAACTGACATACACTAACATACTACCCACTAGGAAAATTTAAAAAAGGCACACAAAAATTAAAAACCTTTTCAATTATAACTTCATTATTAAAATTCAAAAATAGAGTATGAGTATAAATGAGGCGGGACCTACAGTTTAAAGCCGACTCCGAACGACAGATTTTTGAGAAACTTTTCATAGCAATTTTATTTACTCTCAGAGTTTTTGCCAGAAATCTGCTGAGGGGAAGTTGCTAAAGAAATATTTTTTCATATTTCGTTTTTAATGTCTGACCTGGGATGTTTAAACCGTGGCCTTACGACTAACAATGCAACACACTACCTACTAGACTTTACTTGCCCTTTTTCAGGAATATCTACGCTTGATTTGTTTAACAGTATATATTACATTAAACTGCTAAAGGGTTAAAGAATTTAAAATTTCAAGTGTTATACTCTTCATTTTAGATATCCATAGTTTCGTATTTTTTTTTTTAATAATCCACTGGTATCTTTTACATTTAATAACAATTTTTTAGAGACTTTCTCATTATTTTATTACATTTCTAAAAATGCATTCACTTTAATTTTCTTACTTTTTTTAAGATAATCTTCTAAAAACATCAAACGAAGACACAATGAGAAAAATATCATCCTTTCACTTTAATTGTATGTTTGTTTATAAGAAACTTTTTTCTTTTGTTTTACAAAAAATTTCCTTACCATCTCTCCATCTGGGAACGGTAACAAACAAACGATTGCCCCAATGTTCGACACCAACGGGCAAGCCATTCTGTGGTATATAATCACCACTGGCAATGGCCTGTTGTTTTAATTGTTCACTGGGAAAGGCAAAATCCAATTGATTCCAACTGTAACGCTCCTGTAACTTATAGGCACCATGAACATATTGAAGGCAGCAAAGGCATGCCAGCAGAATTAAAGTAAAACAGTTCATATTATTAGTTTTATAACGGTTTTTATATTTTAAAATTAATTTTTATTTCTTATTTCAAATCCTTTTTTTTTTGTTTATTATGCGTCTTATAATTTATATCACAAATGTATTTCGTTTTTGTTTTTGTTTTTGATTTTTTTTAAGTCCTTTAAGGATTTATTTCTGTTACTTTTCTTTTTTTCTCTTTTTCTTCTTCTTGTAGTTGATAGATTTTTTCTATTTTGTTAGTTGGAACCGTTAACGGCTTTTATGTTCGCGACGTTAAACGCGCAACTGTTTCGTTGTTAAAGCCTTCTCTCTGATTTATATAAACTTTGGGTATTTTTGTTAACTTAACTTTTACAGGTTTACTATGGTTGTTGCTATTGTGTTTGTTGTTATTTTTGTTATTGCCATAGTACAACCATTGATTGTTGTGGTAGTTGCTGTTATTTGTTGTTATTTGAATACAAAACGCAAAGAAATCTTTAAGTTTTCTTCTGTAGGTACATATAAGACGGTTTATTCGCTTCGTGGTCGATTAAAATGTGACTGAGTGTATAGACGACGACTACAACTACGACCGCGACTACGACGACTACATCAAACAAACACAGACAGACGGTCCGATGTTGTTGTTTAAGAAATAGGCTCTGTTAAGTGTTGTTGTGTTTTTTTTTTTTAATATTTATAAATTTATTTCAATTTTTTTGTTTGTTTTATTTTTATTTTAAATTTTAGTTTCACTAAGACTGTCTAGTTGTTTAGATTATTTTTAAATGTAATCGTATGTTTTAGTTGTTGCATTTATATTATAATTATTATGCACTTATGCATGTGTTGTTGTTGTTGTTATTTATATAGCAGTTACTGTAACGTGATAATTTTTAGTTTAGGCTTTTAGTTTTTCCATTTCGTATTTGTATTAAACTTAAGCTTATAGTACAACTCTTACCGTTATTCAAATCCTAGCCTAGAAAAGAAACATTAAAACTATGTGTGCACATTCGCAGACAGATATGTATGGGCGCCTGAAATGTTTGTTTGTTTTTCTTTTCAAAATTTCATCATTTGAAATATTTTAAGGCGTTTTCCAAAGGATGTAAACATTGCGAAAAATTCCATACCGGTTTTATTTAGGTTTTAACGCACTTTCAGAATGCCATGTAAAAAATAAATGCAGTGAATGAAAAATTTTTGTTGATCTCGTTTAAATGCAAAACTGATAACAATCCTTTAATTATAAAAAATTAAAGTACACAGACACTCTAAAATTAATAAAAAATTCTGATATTTTTTTAAGCCATACGCATGTCTATATGGCATGTTTTGAGTTATTGGCGCCAAATTGTTTTTATTGAAAACTTGAAATATGCATGTACGAAGGTGGTATTAAAATAAGAAAAATGCAGCTGCACTCATGAAAAATTTTAGTTCATCGTGCCACATTTTCAAAGAAGTGGGTTATATTGATGATGCACAATATAACTTCTATTGGAAGCTATCTTGGCTTTAAATGCATAATATTTTGGGTGAAATAGCGAAGGCAATTAAACATCTTGAGGAGCCCAGGGTGACTTTTAGTTGTTGTTACCTAATGCTAGGGCATTTAGGAATGCCTAATTGAATTTTTTACCCTGGCCAGTAAAAAAACAACTGTTACACTCTGCTCTAGGAGACGTTATCCCTTTATTTCGCTTTCTTCTTTTTGTTGGTCTCCCTTCGCGCGTTATCTCTCTTGCTCTTTTATCATGCATCAGATTGCTTTGTTCTGCCTCCTCAAATTTTTTATTCACTGTTCACAGCACTCTTTCCAGACGCCCCAAATTGTAACCATGCAGAGCTCAGTGTAGGTTTGATGTGGCGAGCTATGTTTCCATCATGACTGTTATGAGATATTAAAATTTCGTTGCAGATGTTAACATCTGACCTGCAATACAACGAGCTTTTTATATAATGATACTTATTTTTACGATATTAGTGCCTCAGACCTGACAAATCAAACACTATAGAGAGAGAGACCAAGAGAGCTGTTGTATTTTCAAACTAGAAAAAGTAAATCAAAGTGGTAAAGTTTTAAACAAAAACAAAGTGATAGAATCAGACTTTGGTGAATATTTGAAGAAATTAGCATTTTCAGAAGTCTTTTTTCCACAATATAAAGCTTCCCTTCTTCGAAGCCGCCATAGTCTAGTAGGTAGTGCGTTTGCTTATTCGACGTAAGATCACGGTTCAACCAACAGGTCAGACATCTCCTGCAAAATTAAATATAAGAAAATATTTCATTGGCTACTTTCTCTCAGCAGATTTCTGACAAAAAACTCTGAGAGGAAGTAAAAAATTTTCATAAATAATCTTTAAACTGTAGGTTCCGCCAATCATGTATAAAATTAACACATACAACATGAGGGTTGTGAGAAGCTATGTCTTAATCCTAACTGAAGGGTTGTAATGACCAATTATGTATGTATGTACCTGCCCTCGTATTTAAATATCTTCGATTTGAAAAATATTTTCATTTGAAAAATTTCCATGAACATTACCCCATTTTATTATACATTTCTTATGCCTTCTGTGTAGACGAGTTTAGAACGTGTCTCTTATCGTGGTTATTAGTGAAGGAACTTAATTTCGCAAGTGTTTTTATTTCAAAACATTTGAACATGTGTATCGCCCATAAGAACTATCACAAGCAATTAAAGCAGAAATTGTGTTTAAATTTCAATAAAAAAAACTTTAATTTTCATCGCATATTAGTTTAATTTAAATTCTTTTTTTATTATTTTTATTACCATATTTAAATCAATTTAAGATAAATATGAACGCTTAATAAAACATTTTAAAAGACTTTCAATATTATTCTGCTACAGAAATTGCAAAAAAAAAATTCAAAAGACAGAAAAACAAGCCACCCAATGCAAAAAATTTGAAAATTGAAAAATTTGTTGAACATGCAATTGTAGATTAAGAAACTTTTATTTCTTTTTTCCCCCTCAACACATGCTTCTTACTATTTCAGTTTCAGTTGCAGTTTTTTTTTTAATTTTTTTGGTTAATATTTCATAAAAAGGAGAAAAAAACCTCAAACCAAAACCAAAACAAGCAGCACTCGATTAAAGAGTCAACAAAAATGTAAATGACCAAAACGCACAATTTTCCTACCAGAACGAACGTACACACTTGTAAACTATGCAGCAACATTTTGCAAATGCTGCTTGCAGTACTGCATACACACATCCATAAGTGTGCATGAAGACATTGACACTGTTCCGATATTAAAAACAAATTCAGATTTTTTAAAACTAAAAGTCTGTCTGTGCAGAACTGTGTGGTGGTGGACTACTGGCTGTCTGAGGAATTAGGAAAATAAACTAAAAATTTCAAAATAAAAAATAAAAATCTGAAAAAAAACGCAATTTGTCTACTTGAAGTTGTTTAAGAAAATTGCACAATTAACGATTAAAACTGGATTTTTTAATTTTCATATCTTTAGGGTGATTAAAGCAAAAAATTGTGTTGACTACCAAAAGCTCTCAAATATATTGCGTAGGATTTTTATAATGAATGTGACTGTGCTGCTCTATATGATGTTACAATTGCATGCACAATATTTAGGAAATAAATTTTCCTTTCATTGGTGTGTTGTTTTTATGTCTCACTCAACTGTAGGTAAATGTACATGTATTGGAATGTAATGATCGGTAATTACAAAACAAACGAATGCAATTGAATCTAGGTAGGACAAGTTGCGTAGTTGGTCATTACAACCCTTTAGTCACTATTACCAGCTAGCTTCCCATACTATCCATGTTGTGGTTAATTTTATCCATGATACCTACAGTTTAAAGTTGAATTCGAACAAAAGATTTTTAAAAAACTTGTCAAGCAATTTTATTTGCCCTCAGAATTTGTTGCCAGGAAACCATATACATAATTGGGGATTACAATCATTCAGTCAAGACTACGTCGAAGTCACCGTAGTCTAGAAGGTAGTGTGTTGGCTTACTAAACCCCAGGTCAGACATCAAAACGAAAATATGAAAAAATATTTCTTCCGAGGCTTCCTCTCAACAGATTTCTGGCATAAACTCTGAGAGCAAATAAATTTGCCATGAAAAGTTTCTCAGAAAACAGTCGGTCGGAGTCGACTTTAAACTGTAAGTCCCGCAACTCATGTTTAAAATTAACACACACAACTTAAATGGTGTGAGAAGATAGGTTGTAATCCTGACTGAAAGGTTGTTATGACCAATTATGTATGTATGTAGCCAGGATTACGACCTAGCTTGTCACACCACTGATGTTGTGTATCTTATTTTACACATGAGTGGCGGAACCTACAATTTAAAGTCAACTTCAAATGACAGTTTTTTTAAAAAAGTTTTCATGGCGATTTTATTTACTCTCAGAATTTTTGCCATGAGACTGCTGACAGAAAATCGAAGAGGAAATATTTTTTCAAATTTCGGTTTGAGTCACGGACTCCTGTCTTATAAGCCAACAGACTACCTACTAGCCTACGTTGGTTTTTAGGTAGGGCCACTATAATTACTATTGTCGGGTATATCCGCCCTAATTCAATAAGTATTCTTATATAGGCTCTACCAAATCCAATGGCAATTAATTTTTGTCGAATTATACTCGTTTCAAATACCCATGCAACCACCCGGTGAACAAAATTTTGAGTAGAAAATCAATATCAATTTGCTCTTCAACACATTCGCCGAAGTGGCGGCCCCTACTATAATCATATTGGCCATTACAACCCTTCAGTTAGGTTTACGATCTAGCTTCTCACATCACTCATGTTGTCAGTTTCAATTCGACTCCGAACCACGACTCCGAACCACAGATTTTTGATCAACTTTTCATAGCAATTTATTTTCTGAGAGGTTTTACCAGAAATCTGATGAGAGGAAGTCGCTGAAGAATTATTTCGTTCATATTTCGTTTTGTTGGCGATTTCTGACCTGAGGTTTGAACCCAGGCTTCTTGTCTAATAAGCCAAGGCACTGCCTACTAGAGTACGGTAACAACGACTACGGCAAAAAGTGTATGGCTTAAATCCATGCACAAGTTGAATCCTGAGAGCTTTTTAGCCAAGGTCTCATCGTAAAACCCTCCATAAACACAGGAATCCAGTTGCTGGAACTTCTTTTATGCTTCCCTGTACAGCAGCTATAACTTCTTTTGTGTGCACTGGTAGGCGTCTTACAAAATGCACAGCGGGAGTAAAGTAAACATCCGTAAGTAAACGGAAACTAATTCACATAATACCTTTCGGTTAAACAATGTCAATGAAATCATTTCAAAGCATTTTGAAATTAATATGAATGCCTCACAATACATACATATGTTAGATTGTAGACTTCACTTCTATTAATTTATTCCGCTTGAGTCATAGTTACAAGTCATGCTTTTATCCGCATTTTTGTATTTCCAATTCCAAAAATCTGTTCAATTAAATCAATCGCTTGCATCATCATCATTTTTTATTGACAATTATTAGTAAAAAGAATTAATATTTTCTTTTTATTTAAGCTTCGTTAATAAAGAAAAATAAAATTTATAACCACTTAAACAGAATTCATTACATTCCTTCATACATTCATTAAATTTTGTTTTCAATTGTGCAACAACTTTTTCTTATGAATTTTAGTTATCCTTTCATATTTGAAATTCAATTGTTTTTTTTTTTGTGAATATTTCGCATCCCAAATTCCGTAAGATTTATCATAAAATTCGGTTTCGGTTCGAAGTGGTGAAAGCGATAACCTGTGTAAATACATAATAGTCCGTTCACCGTATGCATATTATGCAAGTGCAGATTATGCGAATTTTAACATTCTTTTCCTGTAAGTCTAGTAGCTAGTGTGTTATCTTATAAGACCACGTTCATGGTTCAACCTCCGCCTCATACATTTTGTTCAAAATGAAATATAAAAATATCATTTCCTTCAGCGGTTTGCTCTCATCAGTATTCCGGCAAAAACTGGGAGTTAAATAAAATTACTATGTAAAGTTTCTCAAATTTGTCTTACAGATTCAAGATTAAACTGTAGGTTCTATCACTCGCGAATAAAATTAACACACACACCACATGAGTGATGTGAGAAGCTGGGTTGTAATCCTGGCTAAAGGGTTGTAATGACCAATTAAGTAAATTTTAAAAAAATACCTTAGCTATTGAATTTATTTAGAAAATTTCAAAAAGTAGCCCAACTTTTTGACAGTAATGTGCTGTAGAACAATATAACGTTTGTGTCCAGATCATCCAATTCAGTCCAAAGAAAGTTGGCAATCATTGATCCGGTGTTGGCAGTGACGACGTGGTAATCGTTGTTTCAAAAGAAATTTGGCCTGTGGACGCCGCCAGCCTAAAATCTACTCCAAACAGTAACTTTTTCGTGTTGCATTAGATGCTATTGGGTTGCATGTGTATTGGTATCGTCATAAATTTTATAGTTTTGTCTGCTAACGTATCCATTTATTCAAAAATGAATGTATTCGATGAAAATTAGGAACAGAAGCCTACTCCTTTAAAGCCAATTCAACGGACACATGTCGTTGTTTACGGACGTTTGTTCCCAGTTCCTGTATCAATTAATTTTTGTACGGATGCAAGCCCAAGTCAAGACATAAAATTTGCTAAGTTTTGGTCAGTGAAAGGCCAAGTTCCTGGTGAAATGAAATTGCCTCCGATTTTCCTGTACATTTTCACGGACATGATTACGACCTAGCATTGCACACCACTTACTCGTATATTGTGTGTGTTAACTGCATACATGAGTGGTGGGATATACAGTTTAAAGTCGACTCCGAACGACAGATTTTTTGAAAACTCAATTCAATTTCACTGCAATTTTATTTACTTTTAGAGTTTATGCTAAGACGAAGTCACCAAATTGAAACTGAAATTGTCTGACCTGGGGTTTGAATCGTTGCCTTATGCCTAATAAGTCAATACGTTACCTACTAGACTACGGCCACTTACGATTTAAACAAAATTAACGGAGTTCACGGTACTTTGTCAGAAGATATATTAAGTTTTACACGTGTTGTGTAGTGCTATATCCGTCCATAGCCTTTTGGCAAAACTGGCAAGCTGTTATCAACTGTCGAACTGTCAAAGTTCTTGTTGGAAGACCCATTCACTTTGTTTTTCCCGTTTCACTAATAATTTCATTGGCGTTTAGAGTGTTAATCTATATCTTCTAATAAAAATTATTTCTGTTGCAATTCTTGTCTAATTAGTACATCGCAATGTATCTAAACGAGTTCTCTTTGACATTATAATGAGTGCATATCGAATTGCAGAAAACGAGAACATTTTAAATGTTTCAATATCTCTATGTATGTATCTACATACATATACATTTACTCTACTTGTAGCAGTTGTAATTTAAAAATATGTAAACATAATTAAAATTAGATAATGTATCTACATTTAGTTTTTAATTCATTCTTAATAAACATTAAACAGTCATAAGTAATGTCCGGATAGAATGCAACTTAGAAACGTACTTTTCGATCACAATATTATGAATAATTTATTTGAATACTATGAACATTTAAAAGTGTTTAGAAAAAAAATAAATTAAATTATCATTCTAGTCTAGTACACTTACCATACAAGGCCATTCCAATAATAATTTCTTTCATAATTTGTCTTCCATTCTATTGCATTCACAATTAGTTTTTCCCATCGTATGCTCTTTGTTTTGTATTTCGATTCGTACAAATATTTTCCAATTGAATTCATTTTTCACACAAATCCATACGCACCCATACGAGTTTTTCAACTTGCAAAGGAGATTAAAATCAATATTTAATCGCATTAAAACCGGGGTTACACGTGCTGATCATGAACGCAGTGTTCACACATAAAAACAGGAATGACAATTAAAAAATTAAATACAAGTTAACTAATTACAGGAGGTGTGTAGAAAATTATAAAGTTTTCTTCAATGAATTACAAAAAAAGAAAATTGTTTTCATCCAAACGAAAAAAAAAACAACGTTGCAGGCATGTCAGTAATAAACTTCTCTTGTGCTAGCCTTTCAGAAACCGTCGTGTATATCTCATTTGGATGTCATTGGTCATGACATTGAATTTAGATTGGAACTGTAAAATTTTTGAAAAAATTCGTTGTCCGATTCTTATGACATCTATTTAACATTTATACATATATCGGATCATCCTAGAGGGTCTTTCAAACCATGTCAGTTGATAACGGTCAAATTATTTGATGCTACATCTGTCAAACTAGTTATCATTAAAACAGTGTGTTGTTAAATCATCGTTGTTGAAGTCGCCATCGTCTACTAGGTAGTGTGTTGGCTCATTAGACGTGAGGCATCGGTTCAAACCCCAGGCCAGACTTCTAGAACAAAACGGAAAATGGAAAAAATATTTCTTCGGCGACTGACTCTCAGCAGATGTCTATCAAAAACTCTGAGAGTAAATCAAAATTGCCATGAAAAGTTTCTCAAGAATCTGTTGTTCGGAATCGATTTTAGAACTGTAGGTCTCGTCACTCATGTATGAAATTAACACACACAACATAAGTCGTGTGAGAAGCTAGGTCGTAATCCTGACTGAAGGGTTGTAATGACCAATCATGTCCGTATGTTAAATCATAATGAACGGATGAGCATGAACCGTAGACAATGAAAAGTGTTTGCTCAATGGCTCGTAGAACAGTTGGCAACTGACTCTAATTTCTTTAGCAAACTTATCTTCAACGATGAGGCCCATTTCTAAATGAATGGGTACGTGTACAAACAAAATTGCCGCATTTGGAACGATGAGTTCCTAAAAGGTCTCATGCATCCCGAAAAAGCCACTGTTATGTGTACATTTTGGACTGGCGGCCTTATCGGTTAATATTTCTTTGATAACGACGTTGAGCATGTCAACGGCAAGCGCTATAAATCGATGATTACGAACTTCTTTCGTCCAGAAATGGATGATCTGACATGTGGTTTCAATAGAACAAAGCGACAGCAATTTAAGGGCATGGTTATCACAAGTGGAGGTTATGTGAACTGGTCACCGTGAGGTTATGTGGACTGGGCACGAATTGACTCCGTTGAACTTTTCCTGGTTGGGTTTTCTTAAGTCGTAGACGTACTTATGTGAATAAACCAACATAACCCATGCCACCGATAAAATTCATACTGATTTATGCGCCAGATTTATGGGTTATTATACATTTAGAATGCGCTCCAGCCATAGTAGCCATGGAAAGCATAATGGCATCAATCAAGTCTTTCAAACGAATAAAAAATTTGGAAGAAATCTTTGTTTTATTTCAATTAAATTGTTTGAGCCTGTTCAGGCGTTCAAAGGCGTATTTGGCTTAACCTAATCGACTTTTTATATCGGTATGTACAACAGCGACATTATCCTCCAAACTGCCGAGACGTTCGCATCTGAAATCGTTATTGACATAAAGAGGGCTACTGTAGTAGTCTTTGTACGCACCTTCCTTGGCTTTTTCTGAACTTTTTATTCGCATTTTATTTTATACCTTAAACATATTAGACTGTAAAATTTAAGTTTTCTTCTATTTCAGGTAACGATATCCTTGTGTAAATATTAAAGTTTACATACAAACTTGTCTATATGAATTTATAACTTCTTATTTATTATAATTAAAGTTCATGTTCCAATAACGCCCACTACTGTACGCACTCAATTTGACTATTTAGAGCAGTTGCAGTGATATTTTCAGAATCTAGATTAAGAAAATCGATCCTGTTATTGCATGTGCTGTTAGCATGTTTTGGCGAGATGTTGTCTTGATTATTTACAATCTACTAAATTACGTTACGTTGTGTGCTTAATTTACGCATATTGGTAAAGTAAATCGATGTTCTTTAAGCCAACATGAGTATACAAAACAAAACTCAATTTAAATGAAGTTTATGTATGAGGGAACACCCCCTATTGTTTGTCTGAATTGACAATTTAGATCGCGTTCAGCTGTTTTATCTCGATGAAGACAATCGCTGGTCAGATAACAAGTCCATATGTTTTAAAATTTTTATTGTTTTCGACTTACAATGTACTAAAGTGGGCTTGTATGCGTATTGTAATTGTTTTTTTTTTTTTCAATAAGATTGTAAAACTAGAATTAATTTTAAGCGAATTTCATGTTTCAATAACGCCTCCTATTGCATGTGCCAATTTCGAGTTCATATGCTATCACATGGCACCATAAATACGCATTGAAAGTTCATTTAATTTTTTGTTAAAGTTTTAAACATTTTAAAAGAATACTTTGCTAAAACAATTTCCATTATACAATGCAATTAAGAAAAATATGTTTTTAGGTCCAGGAACTTAGATTATTAAATAGTTAGTATTGGCACCAGAGTACTCAACTAAACTGATTGAGAAATTATTGAATATGTATGCGATGACCCGCCTCAACTTAAAGTCAATTCTAAATTCATTGGGTGGGCCACCTATCGATATAAATTTGAACCATCAGCTATTTCGAATCTGGCAATACTTATGTCATTTCATTCTGTCACAAAATTCAATATATTATCTTCCATAACAAATCGATTTACGCTTGAGCAACGTTCGGATTTATTATAAAATTATGTCCAAAAGAAAGGCAATTGGTCGGAAATTGCAAAAAAAAATCATCTTATCGGATGAAGCGCATTTTCATCATGGTGGGTACGTTAATAAGCAAAACTGCCGTATTTGGGGCTCAGAAAACCCACACGTGGTCTTACAGAAGTCAATGCACCCATTACGAGTGACTGTTTAGTGCGGCTTGTGGAGCGGAGGCAACATTAGCCCATATTTCTTTAAAAATGAGGACGGCACAACCATTACACCTATCACACCATGATAACCGATTTTTTTTTTGTACCTGCTCTTCATGGTATTGATGTGAATGATGTTTGGTTCGAACAGTATGGTGCAACTTGCCACATATCTCATGCCGCAATCGATTTATTGCATCAAACGTTTGATAACCGTTTAATTAGCCGAAATGGTGATGTTAATTGGCCGCCAAGAAGCTGCGCTTTGACACCGTCGGACTATTTTCTGTGGGGAGCCGTTAAAGAAAACTGTTGTCCAGACAAACCAGGGACAATTGAGTACTTAAAAGCCAACATTCGTGTTGCCATTGTCGAGGTGCGACCGCATACATTCGAAAATTGATCCGATCGAATGAGGTACTGTGTGGCCAGCCGTGGCTGCCATATGAATGAAATAATATTCCATTTCTAACCGTAACAGTTGTATTTCACAATAAAAAAAATAAATTTGGAAAAATTTCAAACCGTTTTGGTTTTCTTGTATTATTAAATTTAAACTTTCAAATGACCCACCCTATATTCACAAGGCTAGAAACAGCTCTTGAAATGGGAGATATCTAAGTAGAAGCTTCGGTAATGGCAATACATATGCTGATGGCCGTAGTCTAGTAGTTACTGTCTTGGCTTATTAGACGTAAGGCCGCGGTTCAAACACCAGGTCAGACATCAAAACGAAAATATGAAAAAATATTTCTTCGACGACTTCCTCTCAGCAGATTTCTAGCAAAGACTCTGAGAGCAAATAAAATTACCATGAAAAATTTCTCAAAAATCTGTGGTTCAGAGTCGATTTTAAACTGTAGGTCGCGCCACTCGTGTATAAAATTAACAAACAAAACATGAGTGGTGTGAGAAGCTAGGTCGTAATCCTGACTGAAGAGTTATAATGATGTATGTATGTATGTATGTATACTGATCATATGACTCTTTTGATTGTTAACATATAGGGACAGAAAGGAAGGAAGGACGTGGATCGGTACACATGATATTGTAAGCCTACGAAAGCAAAGCAATAAATAGAGAAGACCTTCCAGAAAATGATAGTCTAAACCAATTTGACTATATCTACGATGTAAATAATCTAGTCAAGCATCCACAAAAGACTTCTTTCAAAACTGGCTGTAATGTTTATAGATTTCCAATTTCCTTATGGCTTTTATATTACGGGCGTTTTATGTTATTCTTTATTATCTAATAAATCTTTAAATTACTGTTAACTTATTAAACAAATTATTCATAAATTAAGTGTGTAATTTAGAAGGTAATTTAGAAAAATTTTAAAAATAAAAAATTATAATAAAATCTCTTAGAAACATACAAACAACAATTTAAACTGGGTCATATTCAAAACAGCAAAAATCAAAACAAATAACACGATGTATGTATGTATGTATGTAAGTATGTATATTCATTCAATCACTTCTCTATGGAGTTAGAGCGCCGCTTTTTATTTTTTTTCCACACGGCCGTTGGCCATAAACAATCAATAAAAATTGTGGTAATAAAGCTCTTAAAGTACGTATGGAAGTTATTCTGCATATGTATGCTAGATATGTATGTATGTATGCAAATATGTAATCTACATAGTTTACATACTTGAACAACATGAATATGAATACGAGTATATCCGCGTGCCAAAAAATCTAAAGCATAACATGGTTAGAAAAGAAACATATACGGCTTGAAATATTTGAAAGAAATCTTTTATAATTTAAACTGAAAAATGCTAGAAGACAACATACAGAGACTTAGACAAAAAAATAGGAAACAAGAACGAATTCGATTTGACCTTAAACTTTTTCTGATCAGACAAGGTATATAAACTCCAGAGCAGAAGTTAAAGTTTTTACTGTATGGCTTCACTTTTTCGTTGTCTTCCTGTGTCTTTATTTAGTAACAAAGTGTTGCGACAAAATTCTTTTATTAGTTTTTTTCTAAATTTAGTTAAGTTACTAAAGGATGGGCCATTTAAAAGTTTAAATGGCGACTGGCCTCATAGTACCTCATTCGATCGGATAAATTTTCGTGCACTTATTCGGGTATATGGGGTTGTATCTCGGCAATGGCATCACCTGTCAAATGCTCAATTGTCGCTTTAACGACGCCCCACAGAAAATAGTCCAATGGCGTCAAATCGCAGTTTCTTGGCGGCCAGTTGACATCACCATTTCGGCTAATTAAATGGTCATCAAACGTTTGACGCAATAAATCTGTTGTGGCACGAGATATGTGGCAAATTACACCATTCTGTTGAAACCAAACATCGTTCACATTAATAACATGAAGAGCGGTTACAAAAAATCGTTTTTCATGGTGCGATAGGGGTCTCCATTTACCGTAATGATTGTGCCGTTCTCATTTTCAGAGAAATATGGAAAAATGATGACTCCGCTCCACAAGCTGTACCAAACAATCACTCTCAATGCGGGCATTGGCTTTCGTAAGACCGCGTATGGGGTTTTGAGCTCCAAATACAGCAATTTTGCTTGTTAACGTACCCACCAAGATGAAAATGAGCTTCATCCAGCCACTGTTGAGCCGAATGTTATATGACATTATCGCGCAATTTCGGATCAATTGTCTTTGTTTTGAAAATAAATTCCCAATAAATCCCAACGTTGCTCAAGCGTAAATCGATTCATTACGTTCAGGGGAGCTAATATACTAAAATTTGTTACAGAATAGAATGATATAAGTATTGCCAGCTTCGGAATAACCGATGGTTCAAATTTAAACCAAAAGATGGCCCACCCGATATGAATCATAACATGTTATTTACATTATTTCTATTAAAAGATAATTTATGTACTTAATTGGTTATTGCAACTCTTTATTCAGGATTACGTCCTAGGTTCTCACACCACCCATGTTGTGTATGTTAATTTCATCCACTGTTAAGTCGATTCTCAGGGAGAGATTTTAAGGAGCTTTTCATGGCAATTTTATTTTACTATCAGAGTTTTTGCCAGCAGACTGCTGAGAGGAAGTTGTCGAAGAAATATTTTTTCATATTTTGTTTTGTTCGAGATGTCTAAGCCATGTGTTAAACCACGGGCTTTCGTCTAATAAGCCAATCTACTACCTACTAGACTATGGCGACTTCACTATCTACTTAACTCTGTCATATTCCCTTCCGTGTAATGAGATTGTTAAAGAAGTTGTACCAGAATGTTACAAATCTATTGAAGGACTTTATATACCTTTAATGCTTATAAACAAAACATACATATTTGTAATCATAACCTGAACATATTTCTGTAATTTTAATGAATTTGAATAAATGTGACCACGTTAAAAAGCAAAAAAAAACTGAAAATTAATACGATTTTAAATGAAACTCTAGACCAAGCTTACAATAGCGCCAGTGTATTAATGTTTTCAAACAAGATTTTCATTTTGAAAAACCACATCATTAATCATATTTGCATAAGGGTTGGGTAATTAATAAATGCAACAATATTTTCAATTGAAAGAAATCTTATGATAAGAAAAACAAAACATGAACTAAAAATTATGAAAAACAATTCTAGTCTGATATTTTAATGAAAATCATAAAATCTATAAGCTTAAGTAAACTATTGAATAAATTAGAATATCAACAGAGCTTTTAAAATTAGAATATCAATTGATTTTATTTTCAATTTTTTTTTAATTCAATTAACTTTTAATGGATAATAACTGCAGGCATACAAAGAGTGTGCCTGGCTTTATTTTTATCCATGAAATTAATTGCGTTTCCATTGTTCATGTTGTGTTTTGGCGTTCTTGTCTTTTTTTTCTATTTTCACAATCAACTAAATTACGCGTATACTCTATTGGTATACTATTGCCTTGCCAAGGAACAATTTTTAAAAGTAAAATCAATATAATTGAAGTTCATGTGGCAACAATGCCCTCCATTGTATGTTAAAAGTTAACAATTTAGATCGGTGTCAGACGTAGAAGAAAAAAACACTGTAAGAAAGGTATGGAATTGAATTGAGTGGAATTATTGTCCATATTTTGGTAAGAATTCTTAAATATTAATAAAAGAAAAATGAAGTCTGTATTATTACATAACTTCTACTTACCGCCCACGTCGGAATACAAGGCCTAACCAACCCAAATGTCTTATGTCCACAAATAAGATTTTGGCAACAGAAAGTCCAGCAGAATAACTGCAGTAGCAGGAAATGTCTACTGTGACTGTAATAACGGAAAATAAAAAAGTTTGTGGGCCCCTGCCAATTTCTCTAATCAAGTGCTGGTAACCTCCATCTTTAAAAAATAACAAACATTTTCAACAATTCTATCACCGCAGCTTACTAGATATGATGCAATCTGGATGTCCAATTTCCTAAGAGTCAACGTTGTCTTACTGCATCTGCAAAACTTATTTTGCTTTCTTTTTTTCTTCGAATAAAGATGCGATTTGAAGGAAAAAAGATATTTGTTACCTCTCATCAAAATCAAAACTAGAAAATCACACACTAGAATAATTCTAATGGAGCAAAATGGGACAATCTCGGTGGCCAGTTTTAAACACTTATATTGTCTGTATTAATTCTATCCATGAGTGACGGAACCCACAGTTTAAAATCGATTCGGAATGGCAGAATTTTGACAAACTTTTTCATGGCTATTTTATTTATTCTCAGAATTTTTGACAGCAATCTGCTGAGAGGAAGTCGCCCAAGAAATATTTTCTGCATATTTTGTTTGTGTTGGAAATGCCTAAACTGGGGGGTTTGAACCGGTCTAATAAGCCAACACACTACCTACCAGATTACGGCGACTACAGCCCTCAAACCGATAGTGTAAAATATCCAATATTGCATGAGCTGTGTGGCACGTAACGTTTAAAGCTCTTTTCATAGGCGTTCGTTCAATTTAGGCTAATAGGTGTTCGTAATCATGCTCGTTGTCATTCTCAAAGAAATATGAACTGATGAATCCGCCAGTCCTATATCCAGTGATTTTTTCGAGATGCTTTAGACGCTCTTGTATCTCATATGAATTGGTATCACCACAAATTTGAAAGTTTTTCTTGTTCATATGACCTGTTCTAAACTATGTGTTCATTGATGCATATGGCGCCCTTGAATATCATGTGGTTTGCTATCGCCCCAAATTCGACAATTTTTATTTTTTGTGCGATGATTTTCACTCGAGAGCCTATTCTATGATTTATGTGTACCTGTCCATAACAATAACAGAGATGGTACTTGCAAACAGAGCGTAAAAGGAATAACATACATAACATACATAATTAGTCATTACAGCCCTAAGTTAGGATTACGATCTAGCTTCTCACACCACTTGTGTTATGTTGTGACACCTACAGTTTAAAGCCAATTTCGAACAAAAGATTTTTGAGAAATTTTTTATGGCAAAATTATTTACTCTCAGAGTTGTTGCCAGAAATCTGCTGAAAGGAATATACCGAAGAAATATTTTGTTAAGTTGGATATGTCTGATCTGGGTTTGAACTAAGGCCTCACGTCTAATAAACCAACAGACTACATACGGGATTACGGCGACTACATGCTCTTAAATCGTTCGTGTATAATATCCATTATTGTGTGAGCTGTATGCCGTTATCTTTCTCGAAGCAATATGAACCGATGATGCTGCTAGTCCTAAATTCACACCAAACAGTGACTTTGCCGAATGCATTGACTGCCCTTGAATCGCATGTGTATTGGTATCGTTCCAAGTTCGACAGTTTTTTTTTTTTGTTCACGTACCCATTTATTCAGAAAGGGTGGCAGTTCTGAAGGTGATTTTTCGCTCCAGAGCCTCTTTGACAAACACACGTTGTTGTCTATGAGCTATGTATACAAACAGACAGTATAAATGACAAGTAATTTGTCAGATGTAGCTGACCGTTATTAACTGTTAAAGTTCGGAGGCCCCTGTTGGAAGATTTTGTATAAGAAATGTTTTGTATTCCAGGCTAGCTTTATTTACTTGGGTGGCAACAATAGACATATCAGACAATACTTGCAAAACGAACACACTTTGTATGAAAGAAAATTTTCTGATTAAAATTAAGCTCCATATCATGGAAATCGTGCGCTCGTACCTGCGGATATTTAATGCGAACAATGACATCAAATAACCAACTCTGTCTGAGAATATTGGAGCGAAAAACCTTTACAAAATGAACTTTGCGATGTGCATGAAGGAGTATACGAACAAATTCATAAAAGTTTAATAACTAAGATGGACGGAGTATTTCATTCGCACGCACAACAGTCAGATGGAACCTGGTGTAATCAGATGGAACGATTGTATGAAAGGAGACGGATATATGTAACCCGAAACAGAAAATCATAAACACATCCTCAACTTATCCCATATCCTCATCTTATCCCAAATCTATAAGACAATAATGATGGGTTTATCCGGATCGTTTTCTGTAATACCCCTGGGGTTCATTATTGTTGCAAAAATCGAAGAACAACTAGATTGAAAGGCATTGTAAGTTCAACAAAAGTTTATGTGAAGCGATATGGGAATTATTTGTGATCTCATAGGTAATTTGGAAGATAAAAAATTTTGTAGAATGCTTGCATGTGAAACCAACTTCGTAAGTATTATATGAGTCACACAATGTTAAGGCTCTTGTGGCTTTCTTTAATTGTAATTTATTTCAACATTCAACATAATGTTTATAAATATTCTGGTTTCATGTAAATTATTCATAAGAAAATAAAAAAAATTGCATTAAAATTGACGTAATATTGTTACGCCCCATATTTCATTGCATTTTAAGCACGTTACCAACTTTAAGAAGGCGTAGGTGTTTGCTTTTGTGATAGAAATCTTGTGAAATGTTTTTATTTTATACGATATATTTCAGCTACCGGTTTTATTGTAAATTTAAAAATAAAATTGTTTTTAAATTTCCTAATTTTGTATCAAAAAAACAAAAAAGAAAAACCTTATTAAGTTGTCTGCTACCATACAAAACTGTAAATATTATTGAACTTTAAATCGCATTTTGCTATCAATTTAATCAAACGTGGTGATATTAACCAGATGTGTCTCGACAGTATTTTCTTCTTTATCAAAAAATTATGTGTTGTCATATTGACAACTAATTTATAGAGAAACATATGGTTTGATACCTATAAACTAAGGAAAGTCCACCTCTTTGAAGCCATGCGTTAACGCACTTTGACGATGAGACCATTAATGGAATTCAATGTTTAAAGCGGTTTTTCTTTTATTTTTATTTGTTTGTTGTGGTTTAAGTATTATCGTTGTTGTTGTAATTTTTCTATAATTAAAGATAAAATAAAGTGGAAAAAACATTGTCCAGCACTTGTTTTTTTTTTTCATTTCATTCCATCAATCCATTTTATACTAGCAGCGCACCTATACGAGTCAATCTATTTAAAAGCATACGTGGTCGGCATTAATGAAATTTTCAGGAAAATAAACAAGAAAATTTTACAATTATTACGAGTGTAGAGTATGTATGTATGTATTATAAAATATTTCTTTTAAAAATAGCTTTTTTTATTAGGCATTTATATGTTTGTCAATAATTTCTGTTGTTGTGCTATTTTTTATCCAATTATGTAACGAAACAGCCATTAATTGGCAGTTGTGGACAACCAGACAATTTGGCGGGTTATACTTAATAATGATAGGAATATTGGAGGGGAAAAAAACTATTGGAACTTGCAATTGTTTTTTTTTTGTCCATTGTTTAGGAGTTCATAACTTAATTTTGCATATTAATTGCATTTTCTTTTTCTCTTATTGTTATTATTATTATTATTATTTTTTCGCATTTACTTCAACTAATTAATTCACCACGACATACTTTCTTTCTTACTACCTTACATATGTAAATGTAAACATTATTGCAGAATCTTTTATCAGCTTGAGAAACCCAATGCTATTCAATTTAAAAATGCTTTCATACATACATATTAAATAATGGATTGCAGATATATGAGGGCGGATCAATAAGTCTTTTACTCTTAAAAATTTCTAGCCTCTAACTTGAACAGATAAAACTGCTACTGTCAACAGGTGTATGTTAATTGATTCTTATGAGACGTGAGGCCAAGGTCCAAACTCCAGGACTAAACTTCTTGATCAACACGAAATACGAAGAAAATATTTCTTTGGCAACTTCCTCTCAGCAGGTTTCTGGCAAAAATTCTGAAAGTAAATAAATATGCCATGAAAAATTTTCCCAAAAATCTGTCATTAGAATTCGACTTCAAACTGTAGGCCCCGCCACGCACAAGTGGTGCAAGAAGCTAGGTCGCAACGATTAATTATGTATGTATGTATAAACATGTAATATAGATCAGTGGTTTAAATTTTGAGTGATCGCTGGGATATAAGTAAGTTTTCTGTAATATAGGTGTCGCGTTTATTAACAATCGATCAAAAGCGCAATCGTGTGATAATTTTGCGGAAGTGTTTGGCGTGATTTAACCATTAAATGGTTAAAACGAGTTTCGTTACCGAGGACGAAAGGCGGATAGTGAACTTCTTAGTTCAATTCAATAAGGATTTGAAAAAATTATCGCATTTGGCCATGATAATAAACTTTACTTAGCAAAAATCCATGAATTATTCTACGACTTGGTCGCCTATCCCTCCTATTCATTGAATTTAGCCACGTGCGATTGTTTCTGTTTCCAAATCCCACCAGAGATAATAACTTCAACATACGTGGTGGGACCTACAGTTTAAAGTTGATTCCGAACTACAGATTTTTGAGAAGTTTTCCATGGTAATTTAATTTACTCTCAGAATTTTTGTCGAAAATCTGCTGGCAGGCAGTCGCCGAAGAAATATTTTTTCATATTTCGTTTTGATGTCTGACCTCATTGAATTTAGCTACGTGCGACTGTTTCTTGTTTCGAAATCTCACCAAAGGTAATAACTTCGACAGCGAACACAATAAGACGTCAGACAGCTCGAATTGCAGAAAAAGAGTAGGCCTGGGAACTTCTTCAGCTAATCTGTGGAACGAATTAGGGCTAATAAAACAAGCAAGTCTTCAAACTGCGGATACAAATTTAAAGGTCGGATAGTATCCTTATGACGTATTGTGGATGCACAGAATGAATTTAAGCAGCCTTTCCTTGGACCGATTAACTATTATATGTCCATCTCCATATACGTCTGCGATCATAAGAAAGAACAACTTTAACTTAAGTGTAAAGAGTATTTCCACAAGTCTTGGAACACTGCGGTCTCGGAGGTCAATCCCATTCTGGCAGACTATAGCATATTCTGGAATTATTCTAAACAGAAATAATTCCAACCATTATTGTAAAGATCCCAACAAGTCTGTATTAGAAATGAAATTGTGTGAAGGACATAAAGATAATTACGACCTAGCTATCACACCAGAAGCTAGGTTGTAAACCTTACTGAAGGCTTGTAATGAATAATTATATATTATATACTTTATTATATATGTATGTCTGTACATATACGATATATCGATAATGGCATGTCATATAAATGGAATGGAAACCACAGGAAACTTGTAGAACACATACGGAAATGAAAGCTGCTTGGTATGGTGCAACTACGAGCCAAGTGAAGGGAATATATTATGACCTTATAATTCCCAAAATTCATTAAAGGTCTTAGTAATAAAACGGACTTGTCAATTAAAGTTTAACGAAATACAAGGTGACACAACAATGTTGCGCTTTGTTCTTTGATTCCTTGTCTCTATGTCTTGAGCATTCTTGACACATTTGAAAAGTAAGGTTATATGCATATGTACAGTGACTGTTGAATACTTGCTATAGAAATAAGAAACGTATTTTCATTACATGACTTCATCTTTTTTATTAATCTGGGAATAAACTCGTAATACCATTATTATGCACGATGGTGAAGGGTGTAAATTAATCATATTTTATTTTTTAATACGAATATTTGATAAATTTATTGAAATTATAATATGTTTGGATTTCAAGAAATAAACATCGATAAATAAGAAGCCGTTTTGATAATGACGTCTCATTAACGGTGATGAATCATTTCTAGAGTTTCGAAACTCTACTTAATCTTGTCAGCACATGAATGCTATTTTAAACGAGTGTACATTTGAACATCATCTTAAAAGGTGCGACGCCCGAGTATAAATCTAAAACTTGTTTAATGTTATTGTAAAAGCCTATAAAAACAATACTATTGTTGTTAATCCAATAGACTACATTTACGTTAATTGAGGAAAACATAATACAGAAGTTAAATTGCCAATATTACGGATAAAATTTATTTGAACGAGAAAAAGAGAAATAAAAACTCTAAACATGGAGCATCAAAGCAATGGATGAGCCCACATGCGTATAAAGAAATGAAAACGAAAGGAATTAAACCAGTTTAACTTTCAAGTTCAATGACAAACGAAGAGCAGTTTCAAATGAAACTTTTATAAATCAACAAAACATCTAATTTTAATACGCTCTTATACTCCTATTGTTAACTACTGAACATGTGAAAAAAATAAATAATAATGTTAGGGTAAGTCAAGCAAGCAACAATATACACTACAGTGATGTTTCCTACTGATACTTAGGTAGACAGATAGAGAAAACCAACCATAGGGTTTAGGGTCTTATGCTTATCGACATACACCTAAGTTATCAAGTACGCTTGTCGTGCACTTATCATTGTAACATATCAATCACATTATGTGTAGAATGCCACTCCCCTGGAACGAATACGACTGGCGTAGTATCATTCCTAAAATATTGTTATCTTGAGCTTACGAAAGCTGGGAAAGTGCTTCATCGTTTCTGTATATCTTCATCACATATCATACTGTTACAACATTCCACCATGCCACTACGGATCATATAAGGTGTCAAGTAAATACTCTCATTAGTGTACAGAAATCGAACATATCCAGTCTTAAAATACTCATGGTTTTCCCCTCCTTGGGAAATCCCAAGAGTTTCTTTGTAATTCTTCGTATTGCCTTATTGTTCCACAATAGTCGATGCGACGTTTCCGCCCACTTTTCCTGGATGAGCTATCTGAAGATATTTCGTAAGAGATATTCCTCCCTAACGCAAAATCTTTCGGATAGGATAGACAGGATAATGACAGCTTTGTTAGAATCCAAGTTCACATCTTCACACATTGTGGCCCGTTGGGATACAACATGAAGCGATGCCCGACTCAACAACTAGCATCAGGTCTTCGCATTAAAACATGACTAGTATTAAGCTGACTAGTATAAAGCCTGAAAGTAATAGTGTCAGAAACGGACACCCGCAAAGAAGAGGATAACTTAGTTCCTCCTGAATTGATTTACAACCTCTGCAGAATTTGTTAGAAGGTAAGCAATGTCCCATATGAAAAGGTACAATGATAGAGATATGTCAAAAATCCAGTTTAAGTAGCATATTGATTCTCTTCCTATCCAATTTACGTCAGTTGGTTCTGGCAAAGAAGTCAAATTAATCAGCAACACAGTTACCCGATATATTTCCGTGGCCAAGAACACATATGATATTGACACAAAAAAAGGCTTAAGAGACTTAAAGGAAGCAACCAAGAAAGTCTCGATATTTATGAACTGAACTGGTGTTTATACCAGAAGGTTGAAAGATATCTGATTAACACTTGGGTGCCATAGGAGATGTATAGAAATTCTGGTGGTTGGAATTCCTATTCTGCAACATGATTTGTAGTCACTACTTCGGGATGAAACACACTACAGTGATCCCTTATATTCCAGCTCATCGAAGATAACTCCATAGCCTACCCTACCCCAGATTCAGATTCACACAAAACTGCTCTGGTGCAATGTATAAACGCACACTTGTCTACTAAAAACTTACACAGTATTTTCAATTTTTAGAGGGTATTTGTAGAGCAGTTTCTCAGCATCCTTTTAAGACGTTACAAACCTCAGCACAGACATCATTTGCCTCCATCTGTTAAGTTAAGATATACAATTATTTGTGTGTGTTGAAAAACATTTGTGCATAACACCAGGTTTTTTAGTTTTTCTTCTCTGTAAACATTTTTCAAAATTAATTAATTGACACAAACAAAACAAAACCAAGCTCAACAAAAACAAATACTTTTCATATGTCGAATAATTTATTTTCCGCTCTTTCATGATCGCACACACATATTACCATCATTGGCGGTTAATTTATAGGACTTCCTACTGTATTCAGTGGTTTTTTAATGCTACGATTGAATTTAAGAGGCGGACTTAAAATAATTTCTTTTGACGTTTTAATGTATTTCGGCCATTTAGTGTGAGTTGCTTTTGAGCTTAATAAGGCCAAATAGCAAATGAATTAATGAAAAAATATTTTTCATACATTTCAACACTTGCAATAATCAATTATAGATACACGATAAAGTATTGAAATTAATAAATGATATTTCATATTGAACAACTAAACAATTTCACAAACAACCACCTTTCGTTTGTGGTGTTTAAACTTTACCACCCATCATGGGGGATTTAATTCGCCAATTAATGTGTTCAATGCAAATCAGTGTGAGTGTGACTGTGATGACTTTTAAGAAACAAAAGTTTATTAAATTAACGCATCAGTGTTATACCATTTATTAGCTGGGGAGTCTTAATACACTCGTTCATACAGGGTAATCTGAGGTTGATGTTTTCAAAGCTTGTATTCATTACTATTACGTACGTAGGACACAGTATTCACTGCGTTCTGGGATATAAGTTGTAGCAGGAAGGAAGGTGGAGGTAGTTTTATAGACATCAGGTTTGAATCCGGCCTCTTTTCTTCAGGAAGAGCGTATAGAGCGGCTAAAAAACGATTTTTGTTTTTAACGTTTAACATGATCCCCTTGTCAGAAGCCACATTATCACGGTACTGCAATGATAATACCCCCATAAATGCCATAAACGCAAACCTTGCAAAAAAGGCTTCAAGGCAACGACTAATGCATGAGAGCTGAATTCCTTTTTCGGTTGAATATAATTGGAGTGCTTAAATGCTGCATTTGACTCCTGCAAAAATAGCAGTTCTAGCGATCATGTCGCAAACTAGATTTGTAACGATTGCGTTACAAACTTTGCCAGAGTAATTACAACCCTTCAGTCAAGCTTACAACTTAGATTCTCACACCACCCATGTTGTGTTTGTTAACGTAACCTACAGTTTAAAACTTTCCATGGCAATTTGATTTACTCTTAGAGGTTCAGAAGGTCGCCGAAAGAAATATTAGAGTTCGTTTTTGTTCGAGATGTCTAATACGGCGTTTGCAGCACGAGCTCGCGTCTAATAAGCCGACACACTACCTACTAGACTACGATGACTTCAGGGAATATACACTCATAGCCTTAATTAATTAATTAATTAGTCTTTAGGTGAATAGATATTGTTGTGCGTATCTATCCAGAAAATCCATGAACAGTGTAAAGGAGAAGGAAAGGTAATTAGCGAAGTTCTTTACAATTATACGCAATACATAAACCCAATACGATTTCACAGATGCCATTGTTTCTAGGCAACTACAAATGGCAAACTACTTAGCTGGTAAAGCTTGATAACAACATTAATATACTGATACTTGATACTGCCTATTCAAATCTCTAAATTCTTGCAAGAAACGAAAAATAAAAAGACACATTGTGGACGGCACAGCGGCACACAATTGATGGATTGAAATTGTTGCAGTTTTTATTAAATTAAGTGAAAGTATGTAATATTTTTATTATTATTTCTTACTTTTTTTCTTGCAAAATATTTAACATTCCTTGAATTTCATTTGAAAAATTTGTATCAACACATAAAAAAGAAAAAAACTTTCAAACATTCATAATAAAAATCTTCTACAAAACGAATGTAACGCAATACACGTATTGGATGATAGATATGCAGACTAACAATTGTATTTGCCTGGGGGGCCACTAAAAATATGTGAAAAATAATTGATGTTTAAGCAATTTACGTTTAAATCTTGGCTCAATTAAGTATTTATTGGCAATCGTATATTAAGATGCCATTAAAATGATACCAATTCAATATTGATGATGATATTGGTGACTGCTGCCATACATGTTAAACTTGTATTTTCTTGAAAGTGGTTTGTATTCCAAACTTTTCTTTCCATACGCAGTAGAAAATTTTGTTTTAATCCGGCTACTTTCTCCATAGAAAAGGAGCAAAAATTAATTCTTTTTTATATATAAAATGGTGGGTATTTTGATTAAGTCTTGTGTTATAAACAAAATGTTTACAAATTGGTTAACAGGCCTCGAATTTCAAATTAAAAATAATGTAATAAAAATAAATAAAAAAAAATAAAAATTTGTAATGTGCCAACAAACCACATGACTTTTTAGCATTGGCTTATAAAAGCTGTGCTATTTTTATTAATCGCATAAAATCTACATGAATATCCTACTTATAATTAATAAAAGACTTTAAATCAGTGGTATATTAACGTAACTGCATATCTAATGGAAAATATGCTTTCGAACATTTATATATTCAGACAAACATAGAAGCAAAACATGGTAACAGTGAGGCCACATATAATCTTATATTGTATTAGTAGCAGTACACATCCATTATTTTTCCACCACTTGGCTTTTAAAGATGAGTATAACGAAATAAGGAAACATAACTCATACGGACAGCTGGCAATAGTGTTTAAGGTCATGATACAGTAGCCGACATTCACTCAATTTTCATTCTATCAACTCCATTCCTGGACCAGCGCTACTCCTTAAGGAAGAGTATTGCGTTACACATTTTCACTATCTTCTTAAGACTTGCATAAATAGACTCCCATATTGCAACTGAAAAATATTGTGATGAAAAAGCATTCCTCATACGATTAGAGGGACTGAAGAACGATATTTCTCTGTAATACATACGACGTTTCACTACTCAATAGTCCACGAACGGATGTACGCTATGAGAAATACAAGTCCTACGTAAAAGTTTAAGACACTCGAGAAGAAGCTCCACATTTCGCAAAATCACAATTCATTGTAGCAGCGATAGAACAGTGAAACACAACCCACATTGTAACAGTGTTCCAAATAATCGGATGGGTTCGGATAGGTAAGCAGTGTAAATAGAAAGAAAATCAGATGCGTACATTCAATTTTTCAGAAGCGCTCAGTTCTTTGAATTTCCATGACCAGAACATGAATAGCTTTTGACTCCCCAATCCCAGACAATATCATTTTATTGCCACGCTTATGAATTAATAAACAATATTTCGTCTTTTGCAATCGACTGTGAGTTGGATGCATATTAAGCCTCATATTAAGCCTTTTTACTTCAATCCCCAAAGAGCGCGATCGGCGATGAAAGCATTATGAATGATGATCATCTGCAAAAGAGTAATTTAGTTTGAAAATTAAAGAGAGAAGCTCGTGAATAAAAAATAAAATTGAACGAAGAACAGAACCTTGTGGTACTCTTTAATTTAGTCTGAACTCATCTGATGAGATTTCATCTAAAACAACCCGTAAAGTGCAAACACTGAAAAGATTTTATGTAAATCGCGAAGAGAAGAGAAGTGGCTACAGAAAAATTATACATTTTCACACTCTGTTAAAAGATTTGAAAATGTCCAAAGCTACTCCTATCTTTTGGCGACTAATGTCAATAAGTCACCAAGAATCGCTGATAATGACACTTCCTGTAACCCGAAATAATGCTTTTGGGTGGTAGTTTTTAGGGTTTTCACCAAAACGTTAAAGGGACTACCTGAATTTTTCGAAAAGTAACGCCAACAGGTCACCAGGAGACTATTTGATTCGAAATATTTTACAAGCTGATGATGCTTTCTGTAACCTGAGACCTCTTCTCAGAAACAAATTGCTATTGAATGTTAGTTTTCAAAGTTCTTAGGATCATCCTTTTCGACTATCAGCGTTCAACCAGCAACCTTCTCGCAAAATGGAAAATCGGTGAAAATAACGGCATGGTCTGATGTACTTCAAAAGGTTAGCTAGTGAGCGAGTAAATAACAAATAGCAATGTCTTAAGACAAATGCTGAAATATTTTTCAACCCAGAAGGTTTGTTTATGCTGAGATCCGGAAGAACGGTTTTACGAACTCGAAGGCATATATGTAGCTTCCAAGTCAGTGATTGCTTTCTTTCCAGCAAGTATGACAATTTTGCAAATAATTCAGCTACAAGGTTAGCTTATTCACATCAGCTATGATATTACTGTTTGTCAATGTGATAACAAATTCAGAGGAATTCCCAAAATTTTATAAATTTGAATTTATTTTAATTCAATATTATTAAACCATAAAATGTGCAGCCGGATTTAAACTAACAAATTGTAAAATAAGAGCGATTTTATGCCTTTGAGATAGCTTAACCGCTAAACATACATTCGTTTTAATTGTTATAATTTTTGACTCAACATATTTTATTGAATCATAGCAATGATCTCTTTTAATTACTCATAACGCTATGCTTTAAATTCCTTGGAAACGTTTTAAAGGCCATTATTTCTAATCTATTATGATAGAAACTAAGAAATGTAAGTGCCGCTTGCATTTTTAATACCATTAACAGTTTGCGCAGAGTTAATTAATAATTATTTTTGTATTGTTATGAGACATAAACTACTTGTAGAATGTACTGAAAATTATTCAAGAGATAATAATAAATGAAGTTTGTTTCTTTAAATAATACCGCACTTTAGAGTGATTATTATTAATTATTGTAAAATTATAAATTTTACGAAAATAAATTATAAGAAAATTTTAAATTGAATTTTTTTTATTGTTGTAAAACGGTTAATGTTGTTTTAACACCTTCAAACTACTACAATATATTAATCAAACGTTTGATGACAGCATTGTTATATTCGATGAGTTTCAGTGCTTTATTTGATGATTTATTAATTTATTGCCTCGTAAGTCAATGGTGGATATCGATCGTATCAAATAGCATCTGTAAACTGCTACCTTTGAAAACTTTAGAAAGCTACATCATTTGTTTTCAAAGGATTCTCACAAATGTCACTGGTTTACATTTGGAATGATAACAAATGTACAAGTTTATCGCAAGATGTGTGCCACATTTGCTCACAATTGGACACAAACGCAGTCGTGTCTCATCTTAGCAATAATGTTTCACTTTGTTTTTCGGAAGAGTTTTTGGACCGATTTTACAAAATCTTGTACAAACAAAATATGCGATGTATACTCAACTCATAAATGTTGCATAAAAAGGGTCATTTATTAAGCAAAAAAAAACCTGTGGTTATGTAAAAAAATCAAATCTATGGTGAAATTCACTAGGAAACATCGTGATTTCACAATACGAATGGCTGACAGTATGTCCCTCAACTATTTCCTATAAACTTTATGATTTCTGGAAAGGCTTTTAAGAGAGAGATAATTCGGTGGTAAACAGATGAGTTATGAACACATGGTGGAAAGCAAGAGAACCCTGTGGTAAATATCATGAAACATCTGAAAATTTGCAAGTTACTTCCAATCGAAAGTTTATATCATCGAAAAATGTGTTCACTAAACTTGAACACTAAGTACAGACAATAAGACATAGCAATACTATATAGACATTTAGAGTGAGTGACATTTTAGTGAATAGAAGCAATAACTCTTCTCAATTCAAACAATACAATCACAAGTGATTTAAGTAATGCATTAGACTATCGAAAAGTTGCCTGAGGATAGTAAACACTCCCCGTAGACTCAAAGAAAAAATGATTTAGAATAGGGCACGTGAACAAGACAAATTTTCGAATTTGAGACGATACCAATCCACATAAGATTAAAGAGCGTCCACTGAATCTTGAAAATGTCACCATTTTGTGTAGATTTTGGCCTGGCAACCTCATCGGTCAATATCCTTTGGAGAACGACGTTGGCCAGGCGATTGCTATATGTTGCTGATAAGCAATTTCATTTGGTCTTAACTGGATAATCTGTATAAGGCGCCTTAGTCTAGTTGGTACTGTGTTAGCTTATTAGTCATGAAGCTTCGATTCTCTAACAAAACCATAATATAAAAAAATATTTCTTCAGCGACTTTCTCTCAGCAGCTTTCTGGCAAAAACTCCGAGAGTAAAAAATTGCCATGTAAAAGATTCTCAAAGATCTGTAATTCGGAGTCGAATTTAAATTTCAGATTCCGCCTCTTATGTATGAAATTATCAAGTGGTGTGAGAAACTAGGTCTTAATCCTGACCAGAGGGTTCTAATGACCAATTATGTATGCATTTATGTACGCCAACAATATGTGATTTCAAAGGGACTATACACACCATACTGCGGATACCACATTGGACATCCTATTTAAGGGCAAGGCCATCTTACGTGTAGATGATGTAAAGTAGCCACCGAAATCGTACAATACGACCTTGTAATACTTTTTGTTGTATAGTTTTCTTTTGCGAATGAGCCACACCAGCGATATTCAAAGCAATCATCACGCAAGTCATTGGTAAAATTCAGCCTAATTTATGCGCCAAGGTAATGTGAAATTGGATATTTAGAATGCGTTCAATCCGGACAAGTTTTTGGCTTACATTTAAACGATATTATATGCCACACATAATGGAATAAATAGGTCTTTTTAAAGTATAAAAAATTTCGATGACATCTCTCACACTTAATGTATGTTTTATTTAAATTTAAAGGCAGGAAGCGTATGAAAAAGTCCATACAGATGACAGAAATTATTATAAAAGACTTTGTTTGTATAAAAAAGAATTTTATTTGAAAGTTATTACAAAGTAAAGTAATAATTATAACGCAGAGTTGAAAAGGTGATAAATGATCAATCAATTGCTTTCAAGGTTATTGGTGCGGCTATTTCAAAATAACCTAAACTAACCCCATTTAATATTTTTCCCAATAAGTTAATAAGCATTATAAGGAATAAGGAACAAAATATAATTATGTTTTCTTAAATAGAGTCGAAAAATAAATAAAAATTAATGGAAAATCAAATTGCTTGGAAAGATATCGTGTGTTTGATTTTAGAAAATGTTGAAATATGCAATTAAAAAAAAATAAATTGAAAAACAGAACTTTTAACAGCTACTGATTGTATTTTCACAGAAAAAAAAAATAAGCAATTTTTTCTTTTTTGTTATATATGAAGGTGCTATAAAATAACATTTTTCATGGCTGAGTTGCAAAATAAAATTTATTTAAAATAATAATTGAAAATAAAAAAATCGATTTAAAAATTTTTGTTGTTCTAATTCAAGTAGCTTAATAGAGAAAATGGCAAACTGAGTCATATAACATCCATTCATAAAATCTTATTTTTTAAACTATATTTTGAAACTTATTTGAAACAGTAATTCAAATATCCATTAATTCTTATGAAATAAAGGCAAAACATTATTGTAACCTTCTTTAAATTAAAGCAAATGCTACTTTTATTTCTTTATACATTTTTTAACATCCTTATCAATCATTTTAATTTAATTTTTTTTTTCATTTTTTTAGATTGGATTTTGAAAGTTGTTACGCGTTATAAGAAATATTTTTTATTTTTAATATTTTTCTTTATTTAGTTTTGTTATTATTAATCGATTTTTATTATTTTGTTATTCTTTGATTTGTGATCGCATAATAACCTTGTGTTTAAGATAACAAATAAATTCAATTATTGACAATAATTAAAATGTTAAACAGAAATCAAATCAAAAGAAAAAAATAACAAAAATCTTTCATTTATTTGGCGAAACTTTAGTTGGATCAATAAACTTTGATTTGTTTGAAAGCAAAAGAACAGAAACCTAAAGTAAAAGAAAAAGTCATGCTGGCTCATTAGACAATCATCAGACAAATCAATCACGTCTGATTAAACCAGCAAGTAAAGCAATTCACTTTTTCGATTTGTTTTCTTTTTCATATTTTCGAACAATGACGTACAATTTTAAACCAGATCGAATAATTAGCATAAGGAACAAGTGTAAATAACATGGCTTAGAAACACCAGCCACTACTACACCAATAATAATAAAAAAAATGTTTTTCATTTGCCACAATACATGGTTAATAAAATGATTGGATTTTTTTTGTAAGCGTTAAACGTAATTTATTATATGGGCGTGTATGGTATTTTTTGAAAATAGCCATCTAATTATGAATTTTAATTACATAATGTTGTATTATGATGTTGCTTCTCTATTTTCGGCTTTTAATTTATCCGTTGAAGCTTCATTGTAGCCAGTGAATTAACAACAAATTTTTCAAATCTTAAATCCCAAATTTTTGCTTAGAAGGATAGGAAATTTTAATATATTTTATGACGTCTTAATAACTCAGTAAATAGGCTTTTAATAGCTAAAAGTTTGCATGTATTTTATTACTCATTTGTTTTACTTTCATTTAGCATAAGATAAATAATTATTATACCGATAACTTATGCATAAATTATTTTGTAGCTCATCCGAAGCTAATACAATAGTCAATCTAATTAAGCAACGTATTGCATAGTAGATGTGACGTAGACATTGTCATTGAGGATACGTATGTACATATGTATATCCAACCATACCTTAAAATATTAGAAAATATTAACACTAAAATGAAATGAAAGTTAATTTTAATTAATACACGGTGCGATAGTGAAAATACACCCGAGTAACTACATAGTCTAAGTTATTCACAAGGATACATACATAATTAGTCATTACAACTCTTCAGTCAGGATTACGATCTAGTTTCTCACACCACTTATGTTATGTGTGTTAATTTTATAAATGAGTGGCGGGACCTATAGTTTAGAGTCGACTCCGAACGACAGATTTTTGAGAAACTTTTCATGGCAATTTTATTTACTCTCAGAGCTTTTGCCAGAAATCTGCTGAGAGGAAGTCGCCGAAGAAATAATTTTTGTATTTTATTTTGATGTCTGGCCTGGGGCTCGAACCCTGGCCTTTCGTCTAATAAGCCAACACACTACCTACTAGACCACGGCGACTTCACAAGGATAAGTAGAACTCAAAAACAATTTTTTTGTTCTTTGCTAACCCTACAAACTTGTTTTATTTGACAAAAACGGTTTTTTTATCTTTTCACACAAAATCATTGATTACCCAAATATGTTTGAACGTATTTTAAAAATCCAAAGGATAAACTTGGAAAATATGAAATTTTTCCTATTTTTTGATGGAGTGTTTATTGAAAACTTTGTTCCTTTTCCGTTGTACCAATCACCAGAAGTTGACTAATGTTTGCGCAAAGCGACATAATAACATTTGCGAAAAACGGAAACATTAGACTACTTTTGGTAGTCATTCAAACGTGCAAAGATCAAATTCTCAGGTAAACAATTAAAATCCATCAAAAATTATGAAAATTTTTGAAATGAAAGTTCATTTGATGAGACAGTATATATAAGAATTATGATTAAGCTGTTATACTTTTTAAATAATAACTAAACGATAATTTTTGTCCAAGTTTATCAAACGGAGTGTCAAACTCTTGACAAGAGAATGCACTTTTTGGAGGGTTCGAGAAATATAAAAAGTATTTTTGAGTTCTACTCAACCAACTGAACAACTTAGACTATGTAGACTTGAGTCAGGATTACGACCTAGTTTCTCACACCACTTATATTGTGTGCGTTTATTTTTATCCACAAGTGTCTGGGCCAACAGCTTAAAATCGACTTCGAACTACAGATTTTTTTGAGAAACTTTTCATGGCAATTTTTATTTACTTTCAGAGTGTTTGTCAGAAATCTGCTGAGAGGCAGTTGCCAAAGAAATATTTTTCCATATTTCGTGATGTTTGAGATGTCTGGCATGGGATTTGAACCATGACCTCACATCTAATAAGCCAACACACTTCACACAGGACTACGACAATATGTGATTATCTCTTCTAATTAATGCTGTTCAGTCCTAAGGTAATATCTCATCTGTCTTTATCCTTCCATTGGAGCAGTTTTTGCAATTGATGTAGTTGCTACTTCGGAGAATTAATCAAATCCTCCTATATCGTTGCAACAACGAACATAGGTTCGTTCATACTTGATACATTCAAATCAATTAAAGATGCGATTATTTTTATGATTTTCATAAACGTTATGAATTATTTGCAAATATTATACGCAAATAAATTATATTTACAAAAATAACAGCAACAATATCCACAACTACTAAAAATTAGCAACTTTTGCTATGAAAAAATGAATTTTTAATGCAGACACAGACTTTGAACATAATTTGTATTTGAGAAACAAAGTCAAAAACAAGTGAAAAAGTTTTCAAATTTTTCAAAATTTATAAAAAAAATTGCTTTCTATTTAAGAAACATATTTCATATTTATTGAACAACTGCAATGCTTAGTCCAATTCCAAGGTTTTTCGAAGAACTAATGCAAATTCGACTTGCATTGAAATCAACATCTGTTACCATGTATTTAAAATACTCCAACAAGTGTAAAGAATGTGCGTCTATTGCCAGCCTAATGACTGACTATTTATTTATGAGTTTTACTTTAAGAAAATTTATTTCAATATTCAATACTCCACCATATTCCTACCATGGTTTCTGTTTTTTTTTTCTATTTTTATGTCATAATTTAAATTTAAAATTATTGTCACTTGTAAATGTATATCGTAAAATCGATTTATATGCCACAGTAACAGGTTTAATGTGGGCATAATTATAAAAAATTTATTTTAATTATGAGACACTATTACTTCTGCTTCATTGATTTTCATGGAGTGTGTGTAGTATGTAGTCGGAGTCGCTGATGAAATTTCTGCAATAATCGATAATTTGTTTCAATAATTTCTGTTTCTTTCTTGTTTTCCCATGTTTAAATACATTTTTGCCATAAATTATAAAGACATTGTTAAAGTATGCAAATATTTTCATAATTTTTTTTTATATGAATTGCTTTATTGAACTGGTAATCGAGTTCCATTAAACTGTCACATACATACAGGTTTATTACATTATAAAATTAGCATCAGGTAATTGTAAAATAGTAATACATACATAGATATAGAATTGAATTGTAACATTCTTTTTTTAATCTTTAATCTTATCGTCTGCCAATATGACAAGCAAATGCTTCTCGGTTAAGCTAAAATTTATTTCCTCAGAATTAAATTTTTTTAATATTTTCTCATATTTATTATCAACTTTTGAAAAGTAAGACATTTTTTGTTTAAAGCGAAAGGCAGTGATGATGGAAGTGGCGTTAATATTATATTTGCTTTAGTAAACTATCATATAAAATTTTATTTTTATTGACAACAATGATCAAGAATTCCGAAAAAATAATAAAAACCGTCTAGTGTGGCAAACATATAAGCATATAAGCAAACATATAAGCACTGTAACGATTGCTCACACGCTTAACATATTACAGAAGACCCCTTGGAATGGTCTGGATAAAAACACTAATGAAGTTACAGCAAAAGTTGGTCATTACAATCCCTCAGTCAGCGTTACCACCTCATTTATAAGTGAGTTAAACTCGACTCTGGACGATAGATTTTTTAACATATGTACTTTTAATGGCAATTTTTATTTATTTTCAGAGTTTTTGCCAGAAATCTGTTGAGAGAAAGTCTCCCAAATAATATTTCTTCTATTTCGTTTTGTTGAAAATATCTGATCTGGAATCTTTTCTCTGGATCACGTCTAATAAGTTAACACACTATCCACTAGACTACGGTAACTTCTAACACAAGAAAATAATTAAACTATTTCACAAGCTGGCGATGTCTTATGATGTAAAGTCTAATTTGCTCTTCATGAATGCCACTACGACAACTGACATCAAGAAATATTTGTTTCTTATGATTGACACTGAATCAATTACTGTAGACTACACTTTGACTTAATTAGGGCCAATATATTCTGTACATATATTATGGGACCGTCTAAAAAAATTAATTCGCCCAAAAAAAAAAAAGAAATTAATAGGGACATACCTATTGCAGCTGATATTTCATTCAATAATTACCACAAGTTCCTGCCTACGATCGAATAATAATAGTAGTTTGCAATTCATTGTTTATAAGTAAAATAGAATTCGTTACTTGAAACTAATTTGGATTAGAATCGATCTTTTTATTATTCTTACTCCTTTTAAAGAACATACATACCATACTTAATTGGCCATTACAACCCTTCAGTCAGGATTATGGCTTAGCTCCTCACACCACTCATGTTGTGTGTATTAATTTTACACATGAGTTTAAAGTCGACACCGAACGATAGATTTTTGAGACACTTTTCATAACAATTTTATTTACTCTCAGAGTATTTTCCAGATATCTGCTGGGAGGAAGTCGCCGAAGAAATATTTTTTCATATTTAGTTTTGATGTCTGACCTTAGGTTTGACCCGTGGCCTTACGCGTAATAAGCCAACACACTACCTACTAGACTACGGCGACTTCTTTAAAGGACATAGGGTTGACAAAACTCAAATCGTTTGTTATTGTGCTTCAAGTTTATCCAGTCATCTAATGTTGCCTTATAGCAATTCTGTAATGAACTTTGACCTGTCTGACCTTATTATAACATTTGTTACTGACGTATCGCTGTCGGAGGACATGAATTGGAGGACCTTCTAGATGGTTTTAATTTTTTAAATTCGAAAACAAAAATGATAATGATTTTCAACAGGTTTGAATCTGGATGACATAGTGTTTTCCAGTGAGAAATTTATTTCTATTGAAAAATTATCTTCAGCGTCGAAGCTCCATACGATTTTTCGAAATTATAGTAAAGAGCTGCCTAAGGTTGGTGTGGAACTGCTGTACTTCTTCAAAAGAAAAATATCGTAAAATTGTATTCAATGGAGGAAAGAACTGTGCAATGTGGCCAAAAATGGAAGAATTGAACATGGGTGACATTTGGTTTTAACAACACGATATCACATGCCGTCAGACACGCAACGCCGTCAACTTATTGAGAGGTAAGTTTAAAGCTGTTAAACTTAAATTGTGGCTGTAAATTTGATTGCACTAAACACTTAGAATTTCTTGATGTAAAAAACTTACTTATTTAATTGGTCACTACAGTTCCTTAGTCAGGATTACAACCTAGCTTCTTACACCATTCATGCTGTGTGCGTTAATTTTATTCATGGGTGGTGGGTCCAATTGTTTAAAGTCAACGCCAAACGACAGATTTGAGAATTTTTCCCAATAGTTGGGAAATTATTGAACGATCTTGATTTAATTAATTTGCGCTCTTACATGTATGACGTACATAATATGGTAATTACAACTCTTTAGACGGGATTGCGTCTTAGATTCTCACAACACCCATGTCGTGTGCGTTCATTTTTATACATGAGCAGCAGACCCTACAGTTTTAATGTCAAATTGGAACGATAGATTTGAGAATCTTTTTCATGGGTATTATTTTACTCTCATTGGTGTTGCCGAAAGACTACTGAGAGCCCAATATGTTAGAGCTGAGGTTTGAACCGCGGCGATCTCACATTGTGGCATATTCTTACAATATTCTAAACAATATAAAAACCGTGCAACTATGTCCTTAAAAAACAAATTTAGAAAGAAATTTATTTAACTTTTTAATTTTCCACAAAAATTTTTAATTAATTTTTTTTTCTTTATTTCAACTATCAATACAAACAATATTAATTCAAAAAAATACAATGTTTTTAACTAAATTTAAAACTATTGTTAAACAAAAAAAAACAAAACAAATTGTAAATGGGTGTGTGACCTCACATTCATTTCAATTACTCGCACTCGCCTTGTGGTTAATGGTTTAGTGTTCGCATTTTAAGGAAGTATGCCATTAAAGGTCATGACCCAATTGAAGCGGGTATTAAACTAAAGTTACCATGAAAATATTGAGATATTGAGACTATTGAGTTATTTACATTCTAAAAGTTCTGCGACCCTTTAAAAAGTATGTTTTTTATGCATTACCCGCCTTTCATTGAAAATATTGCCCCCATTTAATAACCTACAGATGTATTATGTTCACACTATTGTTTAATTAGTTTAGTTACAGTGTAAATATAACTGTTTTTCTATTTTTTTCTCATTTTTCTTTAACGTAAAACAAGTATTTGGCATGCCGGTGGTAAATTACACATTATGATCACAGCCAAAAATAAAGCCAAAAAGAAAAAATCTGCCAATATGACGAATTGCTACGTTAACCACAATTTCATGGATATACAGACACTTAAATTCCTATAAAATAGCATCAAAAAAATAAAAAACTAGGCATTCATAACTGAGACGCATGCAAAAACAAAATCTTTTTCCATTTCATTATACCATTTACCCAGTCTATACGTACAACGTACGTACTATTGTCAAGAAATAAATCCGCTACACAGACAATATCAAGTGATTATGAGTCTTAAGCCAAATGAATTTTATTAAGCGAGTTGATGAAATGACACAAATTCCAAAATCTATAAAAATAAAACACAGAAAAAAAAAGAATTTAAAAATATATTAACAATTGTGTCTTAACAATATTTCCTTGTGTTTTTCGTTTGTCTTTTCCGTATTTATTTTTTTTTTTTTGTGTCGTACTTACCTTCTAAAATGTGCGTAACACTGTGACCGAATGTGCTTTAAATTCGTTTCACATGTTTATTGTATTGCTTTAGGAGCTCTTTTTGTTATAATTTATTTTTGAATTAATTTTATCTTTTATTAATTATGCAATTTTTAAAAACATTAAATTACAACTAAATTGTGTTGCATACTTGTTGTAAGAAGTTCTGGTATTTTTTTGCAGTTTTAGAAAATCAATCATTTAATCAATCTATTTCGACTAGTGGGGCACCCTATTGCTTGTATATTAAAATTAGTTTCAATAGAAATAAATTGAAGAAACTTTTAAGAAAGTTTGTCAGAAGAAAGAGTAGAACTTAATGATCAAAGTTGCTAACCACCACACCAATTACAATGATCTCATATATTTAGAGAGATGGCAGCTCTGTCATTCTGGAACCTGATTAATCAAAAGTGCCCTACGCTACCATATTCATACTGTAAGCACAACTTACTAAATATATAAAAAAAATATTGTCCTACACTCTTACATACATTATTGATCATTACAACCCTAAAGTCAGGATTACAGCCTAGCTTTTCACACCACGCATGTTGTGTGTGTTAATTTTTATACACGAGTGATGGGACCTACGGTTTAAAGTCGACTTCGAACGACAGATTTTTGAGAAACCTTTTCATGCAATTTTATTTTACTCTCAGAATTTTTGCCAGAAATCTGCTGAGAGGAAGTCGCCGAAGAAGTATTTTTTCATATTTCGTTGTTCTGGAGATGTCTGACCTGTATTTTTAACCATGGCCTCACGTCTAATAAGCCAACACACTACTTACTAGACTACGGCGACTTCAAAAAATATTGTCCTATTTTATGTAAAGCAGAACTGTCACTGAAGCAGAAAATCTCAATAAAGTTTATAGAAACTTGTTGCACTTACGTAAACATTGGATCTGTAAGTCTAGGAATATCTGCCTAGTCCTACAATGGAAGCAGAAGTAAGCGATTGATAACACACTTAAAATCCAAACGGGGATCAAACATTCTCTATAAGAATGTCTGCCTAACTCCTAAGAGTTTAGTCTAAGATGTCAGACGCTGCAAAAGCCGGACACTGGTATTAGAGATAAAAGATAATAGTCTCGTTTTCCTCTACAGACCCAAAGCTTATGCAGAAGTTAATTGAAATAATGAAAATAATTTTGGAACAAGCCTTCCAATAGGACAGTAGCTTGTGAGAACTTCAATTGTGTGGTTTAACATCAGTCCTCTTTTAATCCGTAGCAGTCCATCAAAGCCCAGCAATATTGCAATGCAGTTCAGGCAATAGAAACAACTAATCCTTATAACTGGTCTGTCCTGTATAGCAATGGTTAGGAGTTACCTTTAAATGGTCTAAAACTTCTCTGAGAAATTTCCCGCATTTATGGACGTTAGAGACTTTAGCGCATTTTAGATATTATTAGGATCATAGGGAATCCATAATATCACACATGCAGGTTCATCCTATCTCTACCACAGGCAGTTTCTTATTCATTTGCACCAACGTCAACCACCTGCATTAAATTTCAAACACACTACTTTATCACTGAATGAATTTTTGGTGCTATCCGAGACCATAGATGCAGCGTAAAGATATTCTGATGTCTTCCTCAGACAGAATTTCCTCGTTTCTGAATGAGCTACGGATTGAAAATCAGTCCTGTTTTAATATCATTATCATTGAAAAACAGAGATTCCTTGGACCCAATATGGAAGCCGGGTCAGTAAATATTTTAGAAGGTTACAAACTATGGCATTTTTAGATGAATTCTTAATCAATTATGCACAGCTTAACAAGTTGCCGGTAGTTGGAAGCAATATTATGATGTCCCAATTGCGACAGGCCATCATGTTTGTATTGAGAAGCTGGTGCCTAATAGGGTTTCGACTCAGTGGTACATGAAACTTTTGGTCATTCAAGCAACAGCAAACAGGCGAAAATCACAACGAAATTTTCAAATTTAATCGATATCTGATGTGTGTGTGTCAAGCACCACAAATACTGCATTTGAAACGCTTCACTTTGCGATTGACTAGGGCAAGAATGCGCTTAATTTTCATCGACGATGGCATTTGTAGTTTTTTTTCCTCAGTATACGAGGACAAAATATAGCCAAAGTAATATACGTTGACTGATTGTCGCCAAACTAAAGTTTTCTTAAAATGGTTATACGTGTTGTGAAGTAAATTAAAACAATTGCTTAAATTAACGCTGCATGTATAATCAAAAATTCAAAAATATTCTTTACAAGTTTGCTCAAATATTTGCTGTAGAAAGTTTTCAACAAGTGTTATATTACAATCAATCAAGTCAATGTTTCCACTATCAGATTAACTTTTAAATGCACTGCCTTGGACGAGATAGGGTGCCAAAATGGTGCACCTCCAATATCAGTTGCATTTTAAAGACAAAACCACACTGTATGATAGACAGAGAAGGAGAGAGAGAAGGAGAAAAAATGTTTTAATTTTCAAGTCGTTGTTAGATGAAGCAGAGCATGACAAAAATCCAAGGTCGGTTTTAGGTTGTTAGTTTCAGTCTTGTAAAACTAAAATAGAAAAAAAAAGAGTTTAACATTATTTTTTGTTTTTTGTTTTTCTCTTTTTGTTAAACAATTTTTCCAAATACCAAATATACCAAACTACAACAGTTATTCATTCATTCATTCATTGATTTAATGAAGTGAAATTTCCATCATGTAATCAGCCGCAAAATCACAAGAAATCAAACAAAAACAAACAGAAAAAATATTGAAAATCAAATAAAAATCGAAATTACATGGACAATGGCCAAGTAAGCTAAACCGAATGACTATGAAAGGCATTAAGGCAAAAAAAATCCAACAAACAATGCGGCCAAAAAGGTGTTATAATTGATATGCATTTTTCGTTTTGCCAAGCTGTGATATTTTTAAATTTTATTGGCTTTTTTTTTTTGCTGAAAACTGGTCAAACTTAAACAAATATTACAAGTATTTCAGTAGGTGTCACAAAAACTGTCAGAAAAATTGCAACAAACTGTTGTTATCGTTATGGCCCGTGGCGAAAACTATAGAACCGGCTAGAACAAGAATCATGTTCTATGACAAAAAAATTATTAATTTTTTTTGTTTCGTCAACATTTTAAAATGTTTGTTAACACTTCTGAAACATTTTTTTATTGAATTTTTTTCCTTTTTTTTAATAGAAATCTGTAGTGAAATAAAAATGAATATTTTAAGTAAATCAACGTGCATGTAAAATTTAAAATATTTTATATTGTTTCTTAAAATAATTTTACTAGGCAGCATACTAGCCGAAAGGCTTACAATAGCAGCCAGCTGGTGTCTAGAATGCATTATTCTGTTAATGAGACTTTGTTTACATTAAATATGTATATAAAGGGTCCGACAAATAACTTTTTTTTGGAAATGCTTTAAGAAAAACTACTGAATATTTTCTCAAATTTCTTTTTTTATTTGAAAGTACAATCCTTCCGGTTAATAATGGAACATAATCTCATTCAAATGGCTGCCTCGGCTGGCCATGCAGTAGCCTACACGATCGGTACAATTTTTAAGCACATTATCGATTGTTTGCAGCTGTATTTCATCACGAATATAGTCCTTTAAAGCGTCAATTGTCTCTGGCTTGTCGGCGTAATACTTATCTTTGACGGCACCCCACAAATAATAGTCCAACGGTGTCAAATCGCAGCTCCGAAGTGGCCAAACGACATCAGCTCTGCGGCTTATAATGCGATCTTCAAAAACAGGGCGCAAAACATCGAGTGTAGCTTCGGCTGTGTGGCACGTAGCGCCGTCCTGTTGAAACCAAATGTTGCCAATATCCTCCTCTTCAATTTTTGTGAACAAAAATTCTTTCCACATGGCCCGATAACGATCGCCATTGACTGTAACGGCCACTCATTGATCATTTTCGAAGAAAAATGGCCCAATTATGCCTCTGGACCAAAATCCGCACCAAACAGTGACGCGTTTTGGGTGCGTCGACTTTTCAATGTATGCGTGCGGGTTTTATGTGCCCCAAATGCGACAATTTTTTACATACCTGCCAAGATCAAAACGAGCTTCATCTAAAAGATGATTTTTTTTGCTAAAATCGGCATCTTCTGGGGTAGGCTACTGCATGGCCAGCCGAGGCAGCCATTTGAATTATACTTATATATGTATATAATTATATTATATATATAAATTTACCTTCATATACTGCGGAAGATGCCCGGTCAAAGGAAAGTTGACAAATATTTGTATCCTTCCTTCAGGAATACATGAACTTAAGAGACTGAATTGACTGCAATGGCCCCGTATATAATGAATAACATGCCGTGATGACGTTTGCCAGAGACTTTAACTCGTCCTGGCTGTTTTACGATCATAGGAAGTAGGTAATATCACACATGTAGGTTCATCTTACCCCATCCACAGACAGTTTGTTGTGCACTTGCACAAACGTCGACCACTTGTATTAAATTACAGGAATACTACTTTGTCACTGAATGAATATTTGTTGCCATCCGAAAGCGCAGAATCGTTCTGACCGCTTTCTCAGACAGCTTGATAAGCAGAGTTACCTTATTCCTGAATGTACTATGGATTGATAAACAATCCTGTTCTAATGGCATTATCACCGCACTGTTGAAAGAATATGATATTCCGTTGGAGCCAATTGTTCCATTGTAATGATGTGTTGAGGTATTAAATTTTGCAGCTTAACTGCCTAATGTACCGCCTAATACAGCTTCTCTTCCTCAAATCTATTCCTCAGACAAGACTTCGTTTGGTATCTAACAAGCCAACAAGCGTTCTGAAATGCATTTATTCTCCCTCATCGCAGAATTTATGTATTACGCTCACTTACACACATATTTGGTTAATTACAACCCTTTAATCAGGATTACAACCTTGACTCTCACACCACTAATGTTGTGTGTTAATTTTATACATGAGTGGCGCTGAACTCCAAGTGGCAGATTTTTTGAAAAACGCCGAAGAAATATTTTTTCATATTTCATTTTGTTCGAGATGTCTGTCTCGGGGTTTGATACGTGGCCTCACGTCTAATAAGCCTACACAACATGAGTGTGATGTGAGAAACTAGGTCGTAATCCTGGCTGAAGGGTTGTAATGACCAATTATGGTAGTATGTTTGTATGGTTTAATTTAAAATTCAATAATACACTTAAATTCATATGGTCACCTTAAGTGGTTACTGTCTCAGCTACAATAATTTTATGTTTGTAATCTTAGCAGGGTTCAAAACCTACCGGGTGGTGTGCGTGTATTTAATAGCATAACTCAGAAGATGTGTAACTGAAGCAGTTTATGATTCATATAAACTTTATCAAATTATTGTTTTGTTTTACGTAAAGCTGTCATTACAACTCTTCTGCCAGGATATCTTTCTATATTTTCAAATTACTTCGGTTGTGTGTGTGTTAATATTATATATAAGTGGCGTGACCTACAGTTTAAAGTCAACTTCGAACGACAGATTTTCTATTGGAGAAACTTTTCATTGCATTTTTCATTACTCTCATAGTTTTTGCAAGATATCTGCTGAGAGGAAATCGCCTACCATAATGTGTATCAAATTCAAAACCGATAAACAACTACATACGTCGCCTTTCCAATGAATCAATAGATTAAGAATCTGACTAAAAGCACTAAAAACTACTCTTACTTATGCTGTCAAATTAAAAATAAAACAATCATTGGATTATTATTCATTTTAGTTGATTTTATTTATTTTTATTTGTTGTTTTATTTTGAATTAAAATTACGTTTCCAACTTTATTACAATTTCTTGTCTTATTATTTTTGTTGTTGTTGTCGACGTTTTCCTTTCATTCATTTATTCTGAATATTTTATTTTTGTATGTAATAGAGAGCAATTAATGCTTGTTTCCTTTTTAATATGTTTTGCTGAAGAGAGAGTTTTAATTCAAAAAATTTGAATTATTTATACAATATTGATGTTTATTTGTTTTTCTTTTTATAATTATTTATTAAATATTATTTATTTATATTTATATATGTATATAATATACGTACATACAATCTAATAATAATTAATTTTTGTTTTTTAATTTTTATTTCATTTAATTTGTATTTTTTTATTTTAATTTTAATGCAAACATAACAAACAATGTAAAATTAACATTGCATTGTTTTTTCTTTTTTTTTAATTTAATAATATTAATTAAATTGTTCTCACAAAATTTTATTTTATTTTTAATTTTTTATGGGTTTTTAGAAATGTTTTTTTTATTTATTTTTTTTATAGGTCGTTAAAGGGCCTGGTCGGGTTCTTTTCTGTGTGTGTATGTTAGATGGTCCTGGTGGCAAATGTAGTTTATTTTAGGGCATCTGAGGTTCTTATTTTATGAACAATGTCATGTTAAATTGATATTTGATGGTTTACAAATTTTGTAATTTATTTTAGGGTTTTCATGAAAACGGTGCTTAATAATAGCTGTCAACTGCTAGAAATTTTCATTTCAAGATGTTTAAAAATTGCAAAATAGATTGAAATTTAAAACTGTCTGAAGAACCTAAATCAGCTAGGTTCGCCTCTATTGTATCCCAAGACATTTGGGAATTATTGGCAATTAGCAAACAGAGGACCTTGCGGAGAGTGGCTTTTCCACGCCGCTAACAGGGACAGAGTCCTTCTGTAGAGTGGATGGAGATGTTTGGAAATGTGAAGCTAAAGTGAAGCAAAGACTTTTCTCAAACAGAGTGTGTTTTAGACAATCAAGCCTTTTGTTAGAAAATTACATGCATCAGAAAAATGCTAGTCATGGTCATTGTTAATACCGAATACTATCCTGAATTTTCCTAGGACAAAAGGTTTGAAGGAGACCGCATAAAATTTGTGGATACCACAGTAGATCATATGGTTGCAGTACTGAGTCGATTTTTTCAGTGGCTATAATGCGATTCCTAATTCAAATTACAAATTTAAGTCTCCGAAGAAATATATTTTCGTTTTGGAGATGTCTGACCTAGGGTTTTCATCGTTTCCTCACGTCTAATAAGCCAACACACTACCTACTAGACTAGGACGACTTCGACAAATTTACAAACATAGCAGTTACATGCGGAGACCCTATGGCTCATTGTAATATATTAAAAATTTTGCTGTATAATCGTGTCTCAAGTATATTCTATTTGGTCCCCTATAGAACAGTCTAGCGCTCCTTAAAAGTCCAATCAGAATCGACAGTGGCATAATTCGATGGCAGCCAAATTCTTGGTAGATAAAGTGTTTTCTGTGTCTTTGGTTTCCTTATATGTGCAGATACAGAATCATTGAGTATTCAACATCGCGTAGCCATATAGAATCGCGATTTTTTTCATGTAAATACTAAGAGACCACCGATTCTTTTCCTTACCATAGTAAGGCAGAACGATGTGGATATTTTTCATGTGGCAATATCAGACCACCAAATTTCCACTTTTTCTTAAGCCCTCTTATCTAAAAAGTTCAATATCGTATTCAGTAGAATGATGGTGTTCTCCTGGAAAAAAATTTCTTTTAAAGAAGTTCCCCTTAATTCCTTAATTCCCCTTAATGCTGCTAATATTTCGTTTGTTCCATTTTTAAGTAACGCCTCTATATTAAATTTAAAATATCGGAAACTTTGAATTTCAATCCCAATCTTTCTTAAAATTCCACCTGTAGTTCACAATTCTTAACCCTTTGACGCACACTGACGTCTATAGACGTCATAACAAGGGTTTCTGGGGAGACATGACGTGTATACATGTCATAAATTGTTTCCTTCCAAATAACGGAGATACAGCAAGTGTCCCACGGGAAGGCCTCCTAAAATTTTGGTGTCCGTCAAAGGGTTAAATAAATTTCTTGGTTTTTAAGTTTCTATCTCAATATAGTAAATGGGAAATAACTGTACTATCTCTGTAGAAATCCGTGGACAATGGGACAGTTGGCAGCTCTAGTTGAAATATTGTTTACATTTATAGTTTAAAAGACAAGTTGATATTTAAATGTTTCTCTTTTCAATATTTTCATGAACGCCCCTAATTATTTATGTCAATACTGCTGATAAATGTTTTGCAAAGTTGTTTGTTTTTTTTTTTTTTTTTGTATAAAATTGAAAAGGTGTTGTTGATGAAAAAAAATGATGTTTTACTTGAATAAAAATCCTTTGTATACTTTTTTGTTTTTGTCATTATTTTTGTTATTTTTTTAAATTTAATTTTATGTTGTTTGTTGTATGTCTCATGTAAACGGCAGTGTATAAAAGTTTTAAATATTTTGTTGTTTGTTGGTTTAGTATTTTAACAATTTTCTTTTCATTTTTTAATTCATTTTTTAATGACTGTTTTATATACTGTTTTTATATTTAGTTTTAAATTTCTTTTTTTTGGTCTTACAAATTGAGTTTTTGTTTTTGTTAATATTTTTTGGCATATTTTATTTCTGTAATACTGACAGTGGTTGACATTCGTTTAAAAACACTAAAAATTTTTGCTTTACGTGAGGAAAATAGAGACTTTGAGAATATCTTAAATTTGATTGGTATTTTTGTAAAAAAAAACAATTCAAATTTTTTTACATAAAAATTTTTTAAATTTTAATTAATTTTGTCCCCCAATTTTTGTTACTCTAGCATAAATGTAAGTAAAGCCTTCGTGCTTTTGAACGCATATCGACCACTGTATTTAACTTTTTAAATTTCAAAATCGTATCATTTTTTTTTTCATTAATATTGTTGTTGTATAATCATTTAATTATTTTGTTTTTTGTTTTTAGAATTAATTTCTTTCTTTTTTTTTTTTTAATATTTGGTGGGTTGTAATTTTAAACATTCTATGTTTGTTTATTAATCATAATTTAAATGCTTCTTCTTATTTGTTTAAAAGTTTTCCTTTCTCTTACTTTTTTTGTTTTTAAATAAAAATGTTTAAATATTTTTATTCCATAATGTTTTAGAGAAAAATTGTTCAGTTTTTTTTGTTTTTGCACTACTTAAGAAATGGACATTTAAAAAACGTTTAAAATTTTTTAAGTTTTCTTTTTTTGTTTATTCTTCTACAAAGATTTGTTTATAAATTGGTTTTCATTAATAATTTTCTTTCTTTGTTTATATAATGAGTGTGTGTGTTAATTTTAATAACACTCTTAAAAAAACACTATGTATCATCACAGTTATATTTTTTGGTTGTTGTTTAATAATATTATTATTACTATTATTATTATTTTTATTTATTTTTAATTAAATTTTTATTTTTTCTTTCTTTTTTAAGGATGTTGATAATGTGATGTGATGTGATGCTTTTTCATAACAAGTATTATTAAATGGAAATGCTGAGTTGGATATAGTTTTTGCTTTTTTATTATATTTCTTTAAGAATTTCTAGAATAACTTCATACACTCTAGATTAATACAGAAACAGAGTTGCCAACTTTTTTAAATAGACTTAAAAAACTGTCACAATTTTATAAGAAAGTTAAGAAACTTCATAAAAAATCTGAAAAAATGTATTTTAAATGCCACTTTACACTATAAACAACTATATACAAGTTGAAACAGCGTCTTAATTTCAGAGAAAATCAAGTGATCGTGTTGTTAAACTCTACTTTTAAGATGAACCCACAAAAATTATGCATTTTATGTGAATATATTGGAACTTTATTGAACCTGTTATTAAATTTCTATAACAGCATTCGATTGCTGCGAATGTGCTTAAAATGGGTTCCTATTTTAACACTGCCGACAGAAGCAATAGCTAATGTATGCGTTTTTTTCTTTTGACAAATGGACTAAAACTATATTGTTTAATCGGCCCAATTTGCTAAAACTTAAAGCTTTGGTGTAAATATGGTCGCAAAATATTTTTTCTTTATTACTTTTCTTTCATTTTAGAAAGCAAGAATAGTCCCAAAGCGTCTCCGAATTTTCTAATGTCATATTTTCTTTGCTGTTTTCAGTTTCATTAACTAAGTTTTCCAAATAAACAGCGAATTGGTCTACTGTAGCAAATTCTAGAATAATAGGATTGCCATCATTTCCTAGAAACAAAGACCTCTATGAATATGTATTCGGCTATTTTATAGGGTGATGCTTTGTTTATTGTTGTTTTTCAAAAGCGGTGGCCCTTCTATTAGATTGCGTTCGAACAGAAATTCATATTTTATATATGTTTTCAAATCCTTTAGTAGCACCACGTGGTATTGATAATCACCCAGCAATCATCAAAAACATTCTAAAAACTTAAAAATAGCTCCCCAAATTCTAATGAGGAAATGGGATTTTAAGATCATACTTTTACAGAATATTTCAGTGGCGGCACTCTAAATGATCTGTAGAGATGGAGATCTATTTTATCCGAAATAGATCCATACTTCCTACGAAAATAATTAATCTTTTCTGCTACTATTTGTAAATCGTAACCCTGGTTCAATGTATCAACTTTGTTTCTGAATATTTCTGTTGATGTTCAGCTTGGTGTAGAGTTAAAATTATTACGGTGTTCTTTGCAAATGTCATGTTCTGAAGCGTTCGTTTAATGTTTTGATTTCTTATGTTTATATGATTATAAATATTTTATTATTAATTTTTTAATTTAAAAATAATTTATAAATTTTCTTTTGTATAAAAAAAGAGAAGAACAATTATTATTTATTTATTTTATTTTCTTTTTTCTTGTCGTTTTATTATATATTATTATTAAAATTAACCTTTTAATGTTTGCAATTATTTTATTGCTTTTCTAAAAACAAAAGTTTTATTTTTTTTTTTAATTTCTAATAATAATTTATAAGAATTTGATGAGTTTCTTAGAATTTATAACCAACATTTAATAGAGATTTCTTTTTCACTTTCTTTTGTTTCAATAGTAAGTATATGTATGTAGTAGAAAACATTTACACAAAAGCCCCTTAAAATAAACAACGAGTTCTTTAAAGAGTTTTCCATTTTAATTATTTGCTTTTGTTATAATTTTTTATATTTTTATAGTTTCTTTAATTTGAAAAATTTACATTAAATAAATTTAAAAAAATAAATTAATTATACGTATAGTTAATGGAGATGAGATTGAAATTATAAAGTATTTAACGAGCATAGAACTATGCAATGGATTTTCACAGTTATAAGAAAACAAAATATATGGAATGCAAACCAAATGCTGGCATGGTATCTAAGCTCTTTAATTAAAATCCGAAAATGTTCTCTAAACTTGTGTATTCCTATTTGTCCCTAAGAATTTTTTATATTAATTTTTGGAAATTTTCCCATCCAAAAAAAATACTTTAATACAGTAGGGGGTGGCCATAAAAAATTATTTCAGAATGAAATTGTTTTCATTGCGTCGTAACAGCATCTCAACATACCTTAGCAGACAGCTAATGCAATACCACGAATTATCAGAACTATAACATGCGGTAGAAGAAAACCAGAACATCCGAAGCCCAACAATTCAACACATTTGATAAGAAACTTCTATTGGGAAAATATCAAATAATCCGTAATAACAATGTTATTGATTCTAATTAACCTAGAAAGTTAAAAATATATATCAATACATACAGCAGAGCCTCAGAATCTTCAATTACAGCATAACCCAATATCTGACAGCTGCAGTTTATAAAAGTCGTCAACATCGCGTTGTTTCTGACGACTCACCAGAATGTTCAGAGTTTTCCAATGAAGATAGACATTCTCACTGCGTTCAAGTGGCGGCATTTGTAGCAAATCCAAATAAAAAAATTTTAAATGACATAACAGAACTCTTAGTGCTCTTTGAGAACATGCGAAACGAGTTCAAGAGTGAAAGTTAATGAGGTAATGCGAACTGTAAAATATATTTCTAAAGCCCTATCTCATTCGATGTGAAAAAACTTTGAGTGATATTATATTAGCAGCTTGAAAGAAGACCACCTAAACCTAAATCACCTTATTACACTACAACTTTGGATACCCTTCATAATTTCTATTGAGATAGGGAACGCAATACGCATGCGCAAATCTCTGGAGACGTGGAATATTTAAAATTCTTGTCTTCTACCTGTACTTAGGATAGTTTAAATTCTTAGAAAAAAATTTAAAAAAAATCCCTGTAATTTCAGCCATTTTAAGATCACTGTACCTTAATTTTATTTCTTCCTTTCGAATAACTTTTAGTTCACTGTTTTATAATTCAACAGATCTTTTATCAATTTCTTAAAAAATTTATTGTTTTTAGATCATTTACAGATAATAGAATGATTGGGCAATTTAACAACCGAACAATTGAAAATTTTTGGTTTCATGCTTTCATGTCTCATGAAAACCTGCAGCAGCTAGGTTTTGATTTTAGATCCATATTTTCTTGATGGCATCATTTCCTTAGAATTTCCCGAAGATTACGGTTTTATTATAATATAATATTATTATATGATATTTTTGAAAAATAGGGACCTGCTTTAAATATATAGTCCACTCCGTAGAGCACTTTACCTTATAGAACGGAATGCGTACATACTGCACAAAATTTTTCTACTGAGACGTCTTTCCATGTGCACTATAAAAAGCTTCACGTAACCTACTATGGCATATTTCTATCATTCAGATTAAATTGTTTTTAATGAAAAATTGGAAATTTTTACGAGACAGATGGCTATGACTACATGGACCACAAACCTTGCAGAAAAAAAATGTAAAAACCTTGGTTTAATGAATACAGTGGATATATTATCTGAATATATATATATATATATATATATATTTTCTGAATATCTTTTTTCTGTGGACAAACTTAAGTAATGAATGAGCTTTATGAGGAATAAAAAAGTATTTGAATGAATGTTTTTTAAGTACGTTTTTTTTTTGTATTTTATTTTGTTTTTCTTTTCTTTTTCGTTTATGGATAAAATGATTTTTTAATTTATAAACTACAAATAATGACTCTTAGCTTAACAAATTTATTTCTTTTATATTTTTTTTTTGTTTTTTTTTTATTAAATTTAATATTACACACAGGTTAAGGTAAACTAAAAAAATTTACATAAAAATGTTTTTTAATATAATTTTTTTTTTTAAATTTTCATTTTATTTAAACATTTGATAACACAATTTGATAAATATTACAATAAATATATAAATTTACAAAGAAAAAATAAAAACAAAAAACAAAATAAAATAAATAAATGAAGAGCTTTGAATTGAAATAATATTTTTTAAAGAAATATAAGAATTTAGAATTTTTTTTTAATTTTTTTTTTAATTTTTTTTTTTTTAATTTTAAACACTACAAAATGTTTGTTTGATGATTTTATTTTAAATATAAATTTTATTTTTAGTTTTTTGTTTTAATTAATTATAAACTTAATATTAAAAAATATTATATTTAATAAATACACGATGTTTTGTTTTGTTTTTAATTTGATTTTTTGTTTTTGTTTCTGTTTATTTTATTATTTATTTAAATATTTACGGAATTCTTATGAATTTTTAAGTTTTAATCTGTATTGGTTTGTTTTGTTTTTGGTATTTTAACCCATAAAATGGTCCTTAAGGATGATTCTTTTTTTATTTTTTTTTTTACTTTGCTCTTGTTTTTCTAATTTGTTTTTTGAGATTCATTATTAATTTTTTTATCGCTTTTTTTGTTGTTGTTATCTTTGCTTTTTATTTTATACTTAAAAATGTACTGTCTACTATTTTGGTGCATTATATGGCATTAATAAATTACTATTTTTTGTTTTTCTTTGTTTTTGTATGTTTAAACTAAATTATTAGCAAATTTTTTGTTTTTCTTTTCTTTTTTAATACATATTTTGTTTTTGTTTTTTTATATTAATGTTGAGTTTTATTTTTTATTCTTCTTATGATTCACTAACATTTTTTTTTTGTTTTTTTTTTTTTAATTAATTTTTAATATTTTTCCTTTCAAAAAAAATTATTTTTCTTCCATATTTATTCAAGATATTCTTTTCTTTGTTCATTTGTTATCGTTTTTATTAATTTTTGTTTTAAATAAATTCTTCCCTTTTTTTCTTGGAAAAATTCTAGTTTAGAATAGAAATTTACTCCAAACGTGCTTTATAGGTAGTCTTCCAGATTTCGGCTAGTGTTACAGCACTGTGGAAACGATGGAAAATGCAGAGTGGCAGTGTAACACGTTGTATAATGGCCCATGGCACAAAACCATAGAAATCCAATTGAACCTGTTCGAAGAGAAAGTGTTTTTATTCTAGTTAACATTTTAAAGTTAGAAGTTTATAAGAATCTATTGAGCATTAAAAAAGATATTCTATGTCGTGTTTTGCAAGCAATAGTATATACAATGAAGATATGACAGAAAATAAAAAAATTAAAAAAAATGCAAATGTGTGATCATGATTTTATGAAGAGTGTCTCAGTATATTTAGTGTCATATTTTTGTGTAAGTGGCAACTCTGGTATAAGACAGTTGACACATATTTTATTTCATTTATTAAATATGGAAAGTAAGAAACACGTATTAATAGGGACAAATTATTAAACAAATCTGAAAATTTATGCTGAGCCCGAAGACATTTCAGTCGAGAAAGTGCACCTAATCTTTCAACCATTCAAAGAGTAGTCAAAATAATTTGAAGTAACTTGGTCGTACTTTAAGTTAACAGTAAAGGCTGCGTCACATAAGTTGTACTTCGACATTTTCAGCTGACAGCAAACTGACAAGGAATCAGTACTATGACGTATATTAAATTTGTATACAAAATGAAAATTCTAAAGGAAAACTGGAAAAAACCAGCTGATATCTGTACAGTACACAACGCTCGTAAACATTTAAAAGGTGCCACACTTTGTATATTGTGTTAACGGAGAAATACTGACTGAAACAAAGTATATCAGAAAACATGAATTTCAACTCAGTTCTCATAGTCAAGATTAACGTCCGAGTTTTACTTTGACGGATTCTATGTGACTCGACTTTAGTACTTTTGTACGTCAACGTATCGGGAGATTTCTTAAAAACAGTGCGAAAATTCGAAAACATCAACATCGTTCTCAATATCTTCAAAATTCACAAAGCACGACTTCACAGAGAATTTACACAAAATTCACACGTACAAAATTCACTTTACGCAGAATCAGACCATAGACAGCAATTCGTCCAGTAGGCAATGAAGCAAAGTGAAATTTTTTGAGAAACTCATATTCTCCGATGAAGCGCATTTCCATCTGAATATCTTAGGGAATATGCAATATTTTCGATTTTGGGACTTCCAAAATCCTCATGCAAACAATAGAAACAAATGCAAACAAAACGATCAACTGTCTAATGTGTATTTTGTTAAGGCAGTGTGAAAATGAAGTCGAAATTTAAGTGCTTGGCTTTCTGTATAGAAACATAATAACGAATTTCCACGTCATATTTGGCTATGTATTACAACCCTTCAGTCAGGATTACGACCTAGCTTCTCGAACCACTTATGTTGTGTGTGTCAATTTTATACATGAATGGCGAGACCTACAGGTTAAAGTCGACTCCGAACGACAGATTTTTGAGAAATTTTTACTACAGTTTTATTTAATTTTTCCAGAAGACTGTAGAGAGGAAGTCGCCGAAGAAATATTTTTCATACTTCGTTTTGTTGGAGATGTCTGACCTTAACTTTGAACCGTGGCCTCACGTCTAATAAGCTAACCCACTACCTATCATAGTATGGTGACTTCTTGTATCCTCGATTGGACAACATGAATCTACAATGAGCGTCAAAAGAAACTGGATAAAATTCTAGCAATCACCAAACTCAACTTTTATCACTTAAGGAGAGTGGCCGAAAAAATTTGACAATATTTCGAATTTTTTTGTATTTTCTTTTTCAATTTTAAAAACTGGCTATGAAACAATTTTAAAATAAAAATAACGGTAATTTATTAATGTAAATTTTTTAATGTACAGTTTCTTTTGACGCTCACTGTATAAGATATGTGGTGTTAACAAGAAAATCTCTGATTTATGTGAGGAAATCAGTTTCAAATTCGATATTCAACGAATCATCGGCTAAAAAGTCATTTAAAAATTCACAAAACGAGTATCAGTGCCTTGGAGGACATTTGACGTATATTTTCTTATATATATATATATATTCTTTACAATCCACTAAAATAATTGCAAATATTTCAAACACGTACGTATTTTTCTTTCCCTACAAAAATATACATTATTACTGAGACACCCTACATAAAAGTGATCTGTAGGCCCAATGACAATGTCATGTATGTCTATATGTCTAACGTGTGTCTTATGAGTACGAATAAAAAAAATTGAATACAAAAAAATTTAACGGAAAATAAAAGAAGGCATAACAAGTACACTACATTAATACATATATTTAAATACACACACATACATACATACGTATTTTAAAAATCAAAATCATATCTTCATCATTATTGCTGACGTACATATCTACTTACGGGATTGGCGAATACTTTTTGAGCTTCAAATGTGTAGATGGCAAACATGGCCACATTACAAATCAACAAGAACGTAACAATCTGACGACCAGGCTTGCTGCGATCATGTTCGGGTAAATGGACACGACGACGTGATACATCGGCTATGAAGAGTAGTTGTAAGATAACCTGGAATACGGCAACGCCACTGGTTGTAGTTACCAAAAGACTGGGTTCGCTTTCCAAAACCTTAAGGCTGCCGGAAATGACACTGAATACGGAATAGGTGAAGAGGCCAAAGGCGGATATGCGTAAGAGTATGTCATTGAGATTCGATTGTTCCTCACAGCGGAATTTTAGATTTTTAACCCTAAAATATAAACAACAAAACAAACAAAAAATTACAACAATTAATTGCCTTTTAACAGTTCACAGCAATTTTACCTGATAAAACCAATTATAATGGCCAATATGGCAAACACCATAAGTATACAATGGCTAGCGTCGGCCAAATAAATGGCCAACAACGAGAACTGCTGATGACGCACCAAGACGAAGAAGAGTATCAAAGATATCATAGCACCCACCAACAACAATAGACCAAAGAACAAACCCTTCGATGAGCCAACACAATCCACACGTCCCGAGCGAGCCTGCTGGGCCATTGCCACAGCTCTGCGCGATAGCATAACCTCCAAACGATGTTCCAAGTCGTCATCGCTCAGACGACCTGGATAACGGCCGATATGTTTCCACATGACATAAAGAACTACAGCGCCAATAAGGGAATATTCAATGATAAAGGGATACAAGAAAGGAGCCGAGTCATAAACAATGGTACCCATAATATCGATTCGTCCACATGCGGTGGAATTAAGAGTGCCAACGTTGGAGGACAATGCGGCAGGATAAATGTTATCTAAGTTTTCGTAATTTTCAAATGATATGATGCTGGATGATTCGGGATGGGAGATGCCAGAATAGGTTTGGAAACTATTTTCCATGAGATTATTAATGAGAGTCAATGAATTTTCTGTGGTTGTGGTTGTGGTGGTGGTAGACTCGTCAGTGGTGCTAATGGTGCTGGGTGATGATGATGATGATGATGAGGTGCTTGAAATGAGATTATTGAAAAAGGTGGCAACGCTAGAGGCTAAACTAGAGCTATCAAGGGACGAAGATGATGTTAAATCAGCTGCAGTCGGAGAGGAGCTCAATAGACTTTCGGCTCCTCCGGCGGCGGCGGCAGTAGCGGCATTAGCAGCAGTAGAGTACAAATTTTGGTAACTATTAAAAGGTAATTCAGTGGTCGTTGTTGTCGTATGCAATGCACTGGTTGTGGGTATAGCCGTGCTCGTTGAGGTTGTGGTTGAAGACGCTGCAGTACTCGTAGTAGTTGACGAAGAGGTTGTGGGTGATGTACCCAATGTAGCAGCTGTGGTACTCGTGATAAACTTCTTCAACTTGCGTGCCATAGTAGTACTTTGCCATTGATAGCCAGGCGTTGTGAATTGTGGTGCTCTTGTTGTGGTGCTAGTTGTAGTTGTACTGCCTGCACTGAGGCTATGTAATGTAGTGGCTGCTAAATTCGCCACTTCGTTGGAGCCATACCCAAAAGTTTTCGATATGCCATCCACAGTCTTGCGTACCAACTTGGATAGAACATTATCGGTTTTATAAGCATTAACAGGCAAAAGATCTTCACCATCTAATACTTCGAACTCTTCATTGGGACCGTGGTGAGTACGCAACACAGTGCCAGCATGTCTCAAAGCATGTTGACGTATTGACTGTGATATGGGCGAATCATTGGGATCATTTTCACGTTTCTGATGATGCAAAGTGATCTCCAATAGCGATTCCTTGACCAAAGTACGTATCCAAACGCAAATATTTGTTGCCACCACATGCATCAAACCAAACCGGGCTATAACCTTAAAGCGATGAATATTCAACTGAAATTACACAAAATTGGTATCAATATTTGATACCGTTATGAAAATTTAACGGTGCTTAATAATAACTTAGGGAGGAAAAATTTTTTTTTTGTTTTTTTAAAAAGCCATTCAGATGATTGGGAGGATTAAGTCCCAGTTTAGTTTTCTTAAATTGATTACGACTTTAAGGACTTATAAACTAAAAAATTTGCTTAAATGCTAGAGAAACGAAAAAAACATTATAAATGCCGTGATACAAAAAAGCTTGTTTTTTTCAATTAAGAAAAGCAGGGAAAAAAGAAGAGAAGAAAATATGAAACAAAAAAATTAAGAAGATGATCTTAAAATCATACCTGGAATGGTGGCCTAGTCTGCATTTGATTTGATTTGATTTATGATGAGTTTTTTTTTTATTTTTTTTTAATGACAAATAGGAGGGAAAAGGGTTTATATACATGAGTTAATTGCATTAAAATAATTTGATTTTTCTGTTTTTTAAATGGAACAAAACAAAAAAAAGAATATGAAAATGGCATATGAGTGATAAGTTGGTGTTTTTACTTTGCCAATTAGAGTGTAATTTAGATGGAAAACTGAAAAGTGTTAAACTTATGATGATAATGAATTGCTAAGCATTGTGAAATCATAGTAAACCAATTGATTTTATTTCTTAACATTATGTATTCCATTGAAAAAGAATGCATTCAATTAAAGGTATGAAATGCAGCCAGTGAAACAAATTGTAAGAGAAATTAAAAAAATTGTGGAAGTATTCCCAAATCAGTAGGCTCTTGTTGAAGCTAAAATAAGATTCTTAAATATCAAAAAGCTAACTGGGATGGATTACTTGGAGGAGAATTGAAGCCGCCTAAAATTTTCAAAATTCGAAACGGAATTGCTCATATTTACATATATCCCAGAATTTTCAGCAATCTACCTCATATTCCTTTTCTTACTACACAAAGTTGCTTTAAAAAATTATTTTGTACGTTTTTTTGGTTACCTTTCCATTATAGCTGCAGCTATTTAAATGAATGCATTCTTTTATTTTGTGTTTTATGTTTCATAAATATTAATCTACACCCAAATGGCTTTAAATAATTATAATACCGGTGGTTTGATCTTAAAAAATTAACTTAAATCTAAACTTAAAATTATTGAAAATCAAACCAAAATTAAAATAAAATTAAAAATATTTTCATTATAAAAAATTACTTACTCTGGCATTCATAAAGATAAAATACATTTGCATGAAAGTAAATATCATTTGCAGCAATGGATTGACACCAATCAATATATGATGGCAGGGCGAATCGAATGGTATTTCAAAGAATGAACCAAATTCAAGACCGATATAAATCATGGCACCCAAACCAAAGGCTAGAAAATTCAAAAGGAATATGAATTTAAATTATTTGAAAGATTTTCATAGCATAAAGATCACATTACTTACCTATTGCTCCTACACGTAAAAAGAAACTGCCATGTGTCAAATCACTGTGAGTAGTTTTACGTTTGCGTACATTTTTGGGTGTCACTGCAACTTCAGCTTCAACTTGAGAGTCCTAGTATTTGGAGAAGAACAGAGAGAAACAAATAACAAGAAACATATTTGAAAATTTATTAATCGTTTCATTTTTTAAATGCGAAATTAGAATTGAAATTGAAATTAGAAAAGGGAAATGTTAATGAAATGTTAATGAAATGTTTAGTATTGCACATGTTAGTGTTAGTGTTACATTTGTTTTAGTGTTAGTGTAAGCACAGTGGACATGCATATTTATTTCGTTGGGTGAATTTTATTTTTCTTATTTGATTATCGTTTCTTTTACTACAAAATATACTTTTAGTGGGGTGAACTTATGCATTTAAATTTGCATCAAGCTTAAACTAAGGTTTTCAATGTATTTTACAATTATACGATTATTTATCGTAATTATACGATTTATTCATCCATTATCTTTAAACAAAATATTACCCGGAGCGTGACCTGCTTCAAAATAAAAGCGCTAAGACTAACTATAGAGACTACAGGAATAAATCTTGGAACAACTGAGCGTTGTATTTGTCCCTGCACACATACATAGATATGTAATTGGTCAGTACAACCCTTCAGTCAGGATTGCAACCTAGCTTCTCACACCACATACACACATTTAATGAAGTATACATACGGTTAACAAATTTCAGAAATTTTTTAACCAATCCGTGTTCGTTAAAAATCTTTATAGTTTTCTCGATTTTAAGACGGTCTTTTGCATTGGTTAAAAAATTTCTGAAATTGAACTGAATTGTGGCCCTGCACAGGCTCACAAAAGTATACATCCGATTAACAAATTTCACTTCTTAAAAAGTTAACAAATTTCACAAAAGACCGTCTTAAAATCGAATAAAGTTGTCAGACAATTATAAAGATTTTCAACGAAAACGGATTGGTTAAAAAATTTCTGAAATTTGTTAACCGTATGTATACTTTTGTGGCTGAGTGTATGTTGTATGTGTTAATTTTATACATAAGTGGAAGGACCTTCAGTTTAAGTTCGATTCTGAACGACAGATTTCTGAGAAACTTTTCATGGGAATTGTGCTTGCTCTCGGAGTTTTTGCCAGAAATATGCAGAGAGGCAGTCGCTGAAGAAATATTTTTTCCTATTTCGTTTTGTTGGAGATGTCTGATCTGAGGTTCGAGCCAAGACATTACTTACTAGACTGCAGTGACTTCAACGCGTCAAAAAACCTTAATTAAAAAAAGAAGAAGTGCTCAGTTTCAAGCCACAAAAGCACTTGTGGAAACTGAATTTATGGTTTAAAGTCCTCGAAAAACATCTCTTCCCAGGAACTGGGACCTATGAACATGATTAGATTTATGAAGGTAATAATCTAACAACAAAATGTTTAATTTGTTTGGCTTTCCCATAGAAAGTATAGAACTTATACTGCGTAAAGAAGATAATGAAGTAGCAAAACGGCGTGTCCTTGTTGTTTTAGCATACTTCTGCTCATTTATATTTGGTCTAATTGTCTGGATTCGTACAGAAATTACACCAGATGATAGCCTGGATATTATAGAGATGTAATACAAAGGAAAAAACTAAAAAATTTAGGCATTACATTTTTTACATACATTTTTACAAAAATTAAGTATCATTTTCAAACGAGGTAATTAAACCCTATTGCATATACTTGTGGAAGCCTTAAAAAATTAAAAAAGTATATCAGTTTTATCCTAAAAATAAACAAACAAAAATGTTGTACAAAATTCTGAAAGATAAGTATTCTATTTCACTAGAGACTTGTTTCAATCCGGTTAATTGCATAAAGCCATGATAATTTTTGATTGATTGAATCACTGAAAGGTTTTAACTTTAGTAGAACAGTTTTCTTATTTTTTTAAATTTTAACGCATAATTCTTAAGTCTTGCAAGCATTATTTTAGAATATTTTATTCTCTTCCAAGCAGATAGCAAGACGGGATTTCATAGTTTCTTAATTTTTAATAATATAATATTTTACATGACAGCTTAAGCGGAATAATAAATTTTTTTACAAAAATTAATAAGAGCTTCTGTTTATTAAAGTTTTCTTAAGTGCAATAAGCCTAATATAAGCTAAAAGAGATTTGTTTTAAAAACTTTAGCAAAATTGTTAACAAAAATTAAATTCTTTTGGCAGAATCGAAATCAAAGATTTTAACACAAGGAACCGAAATAAAATATTTTAATTTAATTTTATTTTCAATTTCATTTAAATATCAAATTTGCTTATTATCCCCAATGGGATAGATTGTAAATAAAGAATATGAAAAAAATTCCATTTAATAGGAATTTAAAAATGATTCAAGAAAACTTTAAAATTTTGATGCGGCAGAAAGAATACTCCGATCAGCGAAGCATAAAAATTTAAATTATACTTACATGTTCCAAAACACCGTGGACTTACATCATACAAGTTTTAATGGTATTTTTTTTTTGGTATAAAATAAGGATAAGCGACATATGGAAATGCAAAAAAAAAAGGTTTTGTCTCGAATGTGTTTCGTATTGACAAATTATCTACAGAAACGAAACTCATTTTTGGCTCAGTAAGTATGTCCACAAAAATAATTACCAAATTTTGGATAGCCAGTGACAGTTGAAACACTGGCAGGAAGATGCACTGTTTGCTGTTTTTTCTACGCCGAAGGAACATACTTCTTCAAGAACGATGAAAATCGCATCATTGCCGTCTATGAAATAAAGTACCTTGCGATGATTACTGAATTTCCCACAAAATAAAAGAATTTGAATTGGAAGGCATATGGCATATGGAACAAGTTAGCTTATAACATAAAACTGTAGAGAGACGAGTGCAGTGAGCAGTTAACCGAATGTTTTGGAAAACACCATATATTATGGGATCTGATCACGCCAGGCGATTTTTTACAACGATACACGTAAATCCAGAGAACGTACTGGAAGACATTACAGCAGATATTAATGGGATATGCTCGAAAAAAGTAAGAAAAAATTAAAACTTGTAATTATTGTCAAGTCTGTGCATCATCTCAATGTATGCACTGCCGTAAATAGCGATTTTATTAGCAAGACTGTGTCAGATAACCCGAAATTCTTGAATATGCGGCGTTCTCAGTACTTGCGCCTAACTTATGATTTAATATGGCCTATTTTACTATTGGTTATGCACCTATATAAAGCCCAAATCTTGCAATAATTAAAGTCATTATAACATCATAGATATGACAAAAAAAAATTCAGAGGAGGAGGTTATTCCACCCTCGGTAATGCTATCTACGAAATAATCGAGAAACTGCAGAAAGTTATTATGTAATTATTTTCGGAAATTAACCTAAAAAACTGTTGATGTCAGTTTAAAGCTCTATAGTTATCAGTCCATAAACTGGGCAGTAAGGTGTTTCAACAAGATGGTACTTGATCCACATAACACGACGAATTTTGGCTTTATTGCTCGAGAAGGATCCACAAAGAATAATTGCACCTTTTGGCAGCTGCAATTGGCCTTATGGGCTTACAACAAAGACCGAGTGTACTTGAACATTCACCTAACCAGGGATGGATCAACATTCGTTAAGTCCAGATACCACCTGATAGGTACGACTAAGTGGTCGAAAAATAAAGTCTGCAGTAATTTCAATGACATTATATTTAGCCCATAATCACAACATTGTTGTCTTCAGTTAGTGAACACATTCAATTGACTTTTATTAAATTCAGTTGAACGAATTGAGGATTTCGTTTGTTTCGTCACATTAAATTTTGAAATTCTGTAAAGTTTCCATTTATGGCAGAACTGCAATTAAATATACTGGCTTCTTTTTATTGCTTTTGGCTCAATAACATACATACGTATGTATGCCGGAAATATTAAATTATGCATGAAACGTAATATTCCCTAAACAAATATCGCGAATTCAGTGTGAATGTCCTATAAAAATTTTTTCACATAAAAATTTAAAAATTAACAATTCCACACATTTACAAAAAAGAGTAAATTGAGAAACAAATTAAACTTTCTAACAGGCAATTAAATCGTTAAATAATTAATGCAAAAAAGAATACATTTTATTGCCCGCATAACTGGGCCACAAATGGCTTTTTAGTACAAGAGAACAATAATTATGTTCTCTGTACACAGCAAGTGTTTATATGTATGTGTGTGTAAAACGATAATAATGATGTTGTGATGCTAATAATACGGCTAGTAAAGTGGCTCAGTCACCAGCAGCATACAATACCAACATTATCGTCATTATCATTTTTAATAGCGCCATTGCCTAGCCTAGTGTGCTGTGGCACTTAAATGTTGCAAGTAATAGGCTAGGCTGGCAGCAGGCCTTATAATGCTTATGAATAAAAAAAACTGTCGATTGAAAAAATATGCGATGAAAAAAAGTTAAATTTGTGGTTTGGTTTGGTTCATATTGAGGTTGAGAGAATTTCCTATGCAACAGTGCTACTTGTGGATAAAATGCTCATCATCATTATAATCATCGTCTTCAACGTTATCATTGGCAAATAGAAGAGCAAAAAAAAAACGGCAAAAAAAACGCCACAATATTAAATAACAATGAATTACAAAAATAGACCAAAATGAACAAGAGAAGAGAGCTGCTGCCGTAATACAGGGAAATACAAAGAAAGAAAGAAAACTGAAAACTATGAATTACTTTGTAGACGACGAAAAATAAAAAAGAATATTAAATTTCATTCAAAAGAAATATAAGAAGCTTTTTTAATTTGTAAAATTTATTTTTATTTTTTTAATTTCAATTTTCGTTTTACAATCATTCGTATGTAAACTTTAGATGATGAATTAAATACGCTGCTGAATGATTAAAAAATGAACAAATACTTGTTACCGGCTGTAGTTTTTATTTATTTTTTAATTCTATTGAGGTTTTTCCAATTTAAGGTTATTTTTTTCTTTTTTAATTCTTTTGATTTCTTAAATTCAAACGAAAAACCAAAATTTATGACCATAAGTGGAACACAAGAACAAAAAATTCTTGGTAGCGATTAAATAAAGAATTGTTTAAACCACAACATTATTCTAGGACACCAGAGAACATTCAAATAAAATATAGATTTTGAAATACAAAATAAAAACAAGAAAATCAAATTAACGCCATAAATATCGTAGATATTGATACACTCTGTACTGTCGTAGAGAAATATGTTACATAAGTATTTAAAAACATTATTTTGTACTAGCGATGACTTTTTGTGCATTGTGATTGCTAAGATTGATTAAATTTATCTCTCATCGGCTAACGTTTGAAATAAATATCACATTTACTTACGTACAAATTCTTACTTTTTCATTTCAAATGTTAACTATGTCTCGTTCAACTCTTCTGATTAAACTCTTCTGAATCAACTCTGCTTTTTATGTTCATAATATAGGGTAGACCATCTATCGGTTTAAATTTGAACTATCGATTATTTCGAATCTAGCAATTCTTATGTCGTTCTATTCTGTTACAAAATTCAGTATATTATCTCCACTGAACGTAATGAATTGATTTACGCTTGAGCAACGTTGGGATGTATTGGACCAACGAGAAACTACACGATAATATCTACTTTGCCAAATAAAAAACATCATCTTTTCGAATGAAACTTATTTTCATTTTGATGGGTACATTAATAAGCAAAATTGTCGTATTTGGCGGTCAGAAAACTCACACATGGTCTTACAGAAGCCGTAGCGTACTTTACGAGTGACTGTTTGGTGCGGCTTGTGTACTGAAGGCATCATTGGCCCATATTTCTTTAAGAATGAGGATACCGCAACCTTTGTGGTAAATGGAGACACCTATCGCACCATTTTCTACCCGTTCTTCATGGTGAACAATGTTTGATTTCAACAGGATTGTGCAACTTGTCACATATCTCATGCCACAATGGATTTATTGCGTCGAACGTTTGATGGCCGTTTAATTGGACCAAATGGTGATATCAAGGAGCTGCGATTTAACACCGTTGGACTGTTTTCTGTGGGGCGCCTTTAAAGAAACTGTTATGTCGAGAAACTAGAAACAATTGAGTATTTGAAGGCCAACATTCGTGATGCCATTGTCGAGATACGACCCCATACACTCGAAAATGTGCATGAAAATGTGTCCGATCGAATGAGGTCAGCCACGGCAGACATATGAATGAAATAATATTTCATTTCTAATCGGAATAATTGCACTTTACAACAAAAAAATGAATTTAGCAAAATTTCAAACCGTTTTTGTTTTATTGCATTTTTAAATATAAACTGTTAAATGGTCCACCCTATTAGAATCAGGCAATTGGTTCGTAAATAACTACCCAAGTAGTATTTCATAGCCCAACAAGATACGATCTTCAAAATAATTCTGCCTGCATTTAGTCACAGCCAGACAGTGGTACTGAAAAAAGGCATTGTTTCCTAAATCTAGCATTAAGGCAACACTTGCACGTTTCTTGAAATTCCCGTGAGCTCAACATAAGTTCGCTATTGCAACGATATGTAAAACCTATGAAAACTAGTGTCATATATCGTTACATTTGTTGAGGTAGCCAGACTAGCATTTGCTGCTATAATCGAATGCGATTGCTTACGAACGTCGCCTTAACATTAAAAAACACAAACCCAAGTCTACCCACGAAGACATTAATCCTCATTGCATCCTATCGTTATAAGTTAGAGCGTAGTGGTGTTGTGCAGTGGTAAATTACTTGACTACGCCAGGATCGCAGATTAGAAAACTGTTGAAAACAAAATATCCGGAATGCTATAATCTCAGACGACACGAATTTTATACGCAGGTCTGAGAGGCATTCAGCTAGGTTACGCACCGTTATGCCAAATTCACACGATTACTCTTTTTAGGCAACGATAGATGGCTATCGTATTGTCCTAGTATCTGTTACAGTAGAACCGTCAATGGCTTAGCTAAATAAACTTTTTTAAAAATTGAAGTAGAAACTGAGTAGAAAAACGGAAATGCTGTACGTCTCAAAGAATTATGTGACAGGCAAGCAAAAGTCGTATAAAAAGAGTTTGAAATTCGTATATCAGCGGAGAAAATGTCTCTTTCCGAACCATCGATGTCGATCGAGACAGCATTACCTTTACATGTCCAAATCGATTTCTTTGCCGATCATCTGTACTCCTGAATGTCTATAAAAATTTTTCAATTGTTGACACTCAAAAATTTATCTTCAAACTAGTCTGTCTAATAAATTTCATCATCACTGACATTGCAAAAAACGTAGTCTTCGAACCTTAGTTAAAATAGAGACAACCAGCAGTATATCAGCCAATGACTCCTTGCCAGAACATGTGTTATTAAATACTTACTGGGCAAAGAAGCCTGAAGGCTCTTTAAATACTTGATGATATATTTAATTGTGTTTTTTAGTACAATTAGTTTTTTTCCATAAACCATGTTTTAATCTGTTAGTTTTTGGTTAAAACATTTAACGAATTAGTTGTTGTTAGGAACACCAAAAGATTAGACATTGAAAAACACAATAAAACAGAAGAATAAAAACAATAAAAGAACAAACCGTACCTGGGTTGGTATTAGAGAATGTCGTACCAAATCACGTTTCTTAATTGGATAACGTTCCTGAATATATTCGTAAGCAAAACAAAATTTTGTTTTTTTTTTATTTTGTTTCAAACGTTTTGTTTAAATTATTCAAAATTTTGTTTAACATACATACATACATACATACAGGCAAATGTATTTGTATTTGTATTTGTATATGCATGTGTAAGCGAGTCATTTATGTATAAATAAATCACAGCATATGTATGAGTATGAGTAATAAAAAATAGCATCACGCTCAACATAAAAAACGAACGCCAGATTTAATAGTCAATTGTAGGAACGAGTAAATGTGGTATGTACAGTTATTTTTATAGACATTACGACAGGATTCAATTACATAAAATAACACACACACACTCGTATACATATATACATTCAAATACATAAAAACATATGTTAAAAGAAACGTGACAATTGGTGTGTGAATATTTGGATGATGGTATTGGTTGAGTAGGGTGGTGGTTCAGTAGGACACAACATCAATTGCAACGGAAACGACAATAACACCGGATATTAGCAGAGTTGTATGACCCAAAGTAAAGGCAGTAGTAGTAGTAGTAGGAGTAGTAGCAGTACAACAAATAGTAGCAGAAATAATAGTAAATTTTTGTTTAATTTTTTGTTTATATTTTCATTTTTTTATTTTATTTTATTCAGGTGTTGTTGGTGTTTGATTTATTGATTTTTGTTTGTTTTTTGGTTTTTTTGTATTTTTTTTAGTGATTTATGTTGGAGCATGAGGAGTTTCGTTTTTGTTTTATTTAACAAACAGGATGGATGATAAAAGCAACATTAAATTTTATTAAACATAAAAATTTAAAAAAAATAATTAAAAAAGACAAGTATTAGAAATGTTTTGTAGTTTTTTTAATAAAAAAAATAAACAGGAACAACTGAAAGCCTTGTATTGATTTTAAATTTTTAAGTGTATTAAACAACTAACCTGATAGGGACTGGGTTTACCACTCTTGCCGGAATCCTTACCACCTTTCGCATCTTTCGAATCGGCTGGATCCTTATCCTTTTTAGATTTCTTTTCTTTTTTAGGAGATTTCGGTTGATTGTTGCCGCCATTGCAACAGGAACTTTCTATAAAGGAAATAACGTATTTAAAATTAAAAATATATAAAAAAATTTTAATTAACACGTTGACTGCCGCGGCAAAACGAAAAAAACAGAAAACTTGCCAAAAAACGACAATTTGATTTTTTCACATTAGTGAGTACAAGATAACTCGTAGTTTGACGCCCTAGAAAGGAACGCAATCTACGAGTTATCTCGTATTCGGCAGTCAACGTGTTAATAATAATATTCCTTAAAATAAGAAGAAACAAACAACTTTAAACACAATACATATGAACAAAATTTAAAGTGAGTCCTACTGTTTTGAGTGATATTCGCTTTCGATTTTCTTTTTATATTGCTTTACTCGCCTGAAACATATGTATGTTTAACGTGTTATTAGAAAAGTAGAAGAATTTTTATAATTTTTTTTGGAGTCATTAAACCAAAAATTATGTTAACGATTTGCCTTCAGGCTCTAATATAGCATATCGCAATAGGTAAACTCTAAGTCTTCATTCTCATGTATACGAAATAGACACACATAACATAATTGTCAGGATTACAACCTAGCTTCTCATCCCACTGATGTTGTGTGTATTAATTTTATACATTAGTGAAACTACAGTTTAAAGTCGATTCCGAACGACGGATATTTTTTTTTGAGAAACTTTGCATGGCCATTTTATTTCCTCTCAGAGTTTTTGCCAGAAATCTGCTGAGAAGAAGTCGCCGAAGAAATATTTTTTCATATTTTCGTTTTTATGTCTGACCTGGGGTTTGAACCGAGGCCTCACGTCTAATAAGCCAACACACTACCAACTAGACTACGGCGACTTCCAAATAATAAATAGACACCTATAATTAATATTATTAGCCTAGCGTGGTGTTGTATCAGGGAAAATATTTAATATTTCAGAACATGTTGTTATGGTCCGTATTTTACAAAATTTTAATTGCGCAGTGATTTCAAAGTTCTTACCGGAATATTGGATTGAATTTGAACTCTAGTGGGTTCCGAACTCGATTCCTAGAGACGACGTAATCAAGTTTTTATTTTAATAAACTAGAACTCTTGGATTATCTTAGACTTCTTCACAGCGGCACCGTTTCTCAAGTGAAAATCTATGCCGTCGATAGGACTCAAATGATCACTCGGTTTACTAATATTTACGTGGTTAATTGTGCTATAATTGGTGGACCAAATTCTAACAAGATTAGATCGAATGTGTTTTCTCGTTCTCTAGTCCTACTTAAACAAAACTAGTTCGAAATAGTATGGGTTTAAGACCATAGAAATACCCGATGACATTTAATTGCTAATGAAGGTGCAATCAAGCAGTTCTCCTTTAAAATAACTTTTTTTAAGAAGGCTTCTTTACTTCTCTTACATACATACATACATAATTGGTCATTACAACCCTTCAGTTAGGATTACGACCTAGTTTCTTACAACACTTATGTTGTGTGTGTTAATTTTATACATAATTGGGGGGAACCAAGGTATAAAATCGACTCCGAACCACAAATTTTTGAGAATCTCTTCATGGCAATTTTATTTACTCTCAAAGTGTTTGCCAATATGTTGAGAGGCAGTCGCCGAAGAAATATTTTTGCATTTATTTCATTTTGCTGGAGATGCCTGGCCTGGGGTTTGAATTGATGCCTCACGTCTAATAAGCCAACAATCTACCTACTAAACTAAGACGGCTTCTACTCTACCATCACTTCTTTTACTGTGATTTTATTTAACATATCCAGTTTCAGAATATCTTCGTAGAATTTGCATAAGTCTAGTGAGGGAAAGAACTGGAGATCTTTTAGCTCTTGACAGGAATTTTGTCAAACACCTGGTAGGTTTAAATACTAGACATTGTTTGATTGGGTGTATTTTTAAGCGTATGTTCTATGGGCTATGGGAGAAGTTTAGATGGGGGAGAAGGATAATCAGTACAATACTTTTAGGGTGAACGTTTAACTCTATGGAAAAACTAGATTAAAGCACCTCGATGTAGGTAGTTTTCCAAAACTGTGCTATTGTGGAAATCCGCTCCCGTCAAGTTTGTTAAAAATTGTCAAAGGTACGGCAAGTCGCCGTAGTCTAGTGTGTTTGATTATTAGACGTGAGGCCACAGTTCACAGCTCTTAGGCGACCTCCTCTCAGTAATAAATATATAAAATAATAAAAAAAATTGCCGGGAATAGTTTCTCAAAAAATCTCGCGTTCGAAGCCGACTTTAAACTGTAAGTCCCGCCACTGATGCATAAAATTAACACACACAACATAAGTGGTATAAGAAGTTATGTCATATTCCTGACGGAAGGGTTATAATGGGGAATTATATATGTTATGTGCAATGACAACTAGTTAGATGGCCAGACTAGAAGCTAAGTCTTTTGAGTGTAAATTTTTCAGGCGCCTGTATAATCTTATTACACTTAACAACCATTTACGAGAACAGACATAATGAAATCACCAGGAATTGTATCGTCTCCATGCCGAATAAAACATTTCTTCGAAGCTATAAAAAACTATCAAACAAACAATTTCAGACGCGTAAAAGTTTGTATCAAATTGAGTACCTTTAATTTGAAAATTTTTTAGAAATAAAAATAAAAATTTTTTTATTAAAAATACATCCGAAGACTTATGAAAACATACAAAATATAGAAATACTTAAATTTTAATTGTTTATATTGACACTTTATTAAAGTGATACATACTATTGTAAAAATCAAATGAATTATTGTGTAGTTCATGTAAATTTTTAAAAATAAGAAAAAAATATTTCAAATTACTTACCCTGTAACAGAAAACAGAAAACGTACAATAGGAAGAGTATGCTGACCCCATACAAATACGTAAAGAAACTTTCGTAGTATAAAACGGGTAGACGGTGGGTTGTCACATCGCTTATAACGTAAGCGATGCAAACAACAATCAATATGATGGCATAAACCAAACTGGTAACAATGAACAGCGATGTCCTATAAATGATACCAATACATCAAAAAAAACAAAAAAGAATCAAATTCAAATTGAAATTGAACAAGAAATACAGAAGAGGGGGGAAGAAAGAGAAAAAGAGAAGAAGAAGAGAAAAAGAGTTGTATTAATAAATGTTTTAATTTATATTTGATGTTTTTTTGTGTAAAATAATCGTAATTAAAATCAAAAAATATTCCCATATGAAAAATAAAATTGAAGAACAAAAACAAAAATTAAATAAAACATTCCCCAATAAGTTTATAAAAATATTATATTAATTCCTAGTATTTGTTTATTAAAGTAGTGCAAGTGCTTTGATTATTACGTATAATTTACTTAAAATTGTAATATTGTTGTTGCAAATCATTGATAATCATGCTCTAAAAAATATTGTGTTTCTTTCAATTAAGTTATGTTGTCTTTACTTTAATAATAAATATTAAAATCTTTCACACACGCACGCACATTTTCTGTTTCAATAAAAACTTATTTTTTTAATTTAAAATCCAAAACCAATAAAATAACGATGTTTTTTCTATTCTTCGAAACACTTTATAATTTAATTGTGAAAACGAGAACACTTTTGAATGCCTTGCATTGTAAAATTTAACTGAAAAGCATTATGGGAAGCATTTTCATTATTTTTTTAATTTTTTTTTGTGTGTTTAAAATGTGTGAAGAATTAAGAAAATGAGAGAAAACCATAAAATAAAAATATTTTAATTTTAATGCATTTTTCCACACATACTTTTTTCTTTTCTCTTTCTAAATACGTTGACCATAAAAAAACAAAACAAACAAAAAATAAATGAAAACCAACTAAAAAATTTCAAAAAGTGAATTATAAGCCATAGAATAGCCAACGACCGACGACCAAACATTTGATCATTACAGTGAGCTGCCAGCAAGTGCAGCATTGGTGCTTAATTGTTCTAGTTTTTTAAATAATGTTTTGCGTTGTTTTGTCGAAAGTGTTTTCATTATTTTTTTATGTTGAATTAAAAAATTTTCTTTTTTACATTTTCGAGAGATTTTTTTCCTCGTTTTTGCTTCATTACAACCCCACTCAATTTGAAATATTTTTTTTTTATTACAAAACTAAAGATGTACAGACGATTTAAAAACAACATAATCGTAAAATAGAATAGACCATGGAAATCCTTACTTATCCTAACCTCAATAATGTATTTATTTTCCCGATTAACAAACTAGGAGGCCGGTTCCAAAATGAGCTGATACGATGGTACTCATGCACACATACTTACATACATACATACATACATACATACATTTGATCACTCCAATCGTTCCTTCACGATTACGACCTAGCTTCTCACAACACTTATGTTGTCTCTGTTAATTTTATAGATGAGTAGCGGGACCTACAGTTTAAAGTCAACTCCGAGCGACAGGTTTTTGAGAAACTTTTTCATGGCACAAAATCAGAACACAAAAGGAATGTATACTGAGTTCAGATAAAATGCCTAATGAGCCTATGAATCTTATAAATCATTAAAGAACAAAAGTAGTGCCCTATGGGACAATCGTGTTCAAAAAACATGAGGTCAGTTGTAAACTGAGAAGTATACATCAAAAACAAATACAAAAAATGATATTTGATGGTCATCAGTTGAAAGATCGAATATTTATCGACAATTTGGGTATAATAATGTTGTGCACAAGATATAAAAATATTTCAAGCGAGTGTGAAGCGATTTTTCTTTACAATAAAACCAAGTTTTTGCTTCTATTCGGCTTCACAACTGACACCAAGCAATAGTCAGCCTAGTGTACTAAATTTGCAGAACCTTGTCCGAGGCAAGCAAAGGCAGCACCATATACAGTATCTATTTTGTGCACACGAGATAATATTCGATTATTTTCAGAAAGGAAAGAAAATTATCGGAAAGTGATACACGAACTTATGTGTAGCGACCGTAGTCTAGTAGGTAGTATTTTGACTTATTAGATGTAACGCCAAATTCAAGCTCCAGGTCAGACATCTCCAACAAAAGAAACATGAAATAATATTTCTTCGGCAGCAGATTTCTGGCTCTGAGAGTAAATAAAATTGCCATGAAAAAGTTTCTTAAAAATCTGTCGTTCGTTCATATATAAAATTAGTACACACAATATAAGTGGTATAAGAAGCTAGGTAGTAAACGTGACATGAGAGTTGTAATGACCATTTATGATGAAATTAGGAGGTAAAAGGAGTCAAACCATCCGCCACAAATTAATGATTGAATAATGAGGTTCAAGTTTTTCGTTTGAGTAGGTAGTCCTAGCCTAGAAGGTAGTATGACGACTTTCGACTGGAGATCCGGATCTAAATCTCAGCTTTGACATGTTGAGAAAAACGATTTGAAATAATATTTGCGTTAAAAAAATATTTCTGGCCTCAGTAGATTTTTTTCAAAAGCAGAATAAACTTCCCAGGAATAAGCTCCTCAAACCTTTTCAATGCAATACTATTGCTCCAGTCTCTTATGAATAAAATTAATGCACACAACGTGGCTGGTATGAAAAGCTATATAAAGCAATAATATATATGTAAACTTTTGTTATTTTTATATTCGTTTACAAATAACATTTTTTATAAGGTTTTCCTTTCAATATTGATGAAATGAAAAACAAAATTTGTTATTGAAAACATTGTTTAGCTTTATATCCTGACTTGCTATGCAGGCAACAGAAATTATTGAAATATTTTTTATGTTCCATGCTCAAATGCTCTGTCCAAATATCTAAAAAAGTATATAAAAAAGCAACTGAACCACCACCATTTCCAAATTAAACGGAAAAATGTCGTATAATAAAATCTAAAAGGTTTTTAAAATATTGTAAAATATTGAAATCAATTGGAAATGGTGTATTTTACAAGTGCTATAAAAAAAATTAATTTTTTATATTTTTTTTTAATTTTTTTATTGCAAAATATTACTTGCTATACTCTCTGTAAATATCAATTAATAGAAGCCATAATAAATCAATATGTAATGGAAAAACACAGAAAAACAATTATGAAAATAATATTTTTCAATATTTATTTATTTTTATTTTCAAATTTTTGTTGAAATTAATTTTTTATATATGTGGTATGTCAGTTACAAACGTCATATTAAGCAGTATATGCCTCTCAATCTCATCATTTGCCAATATTATCCCCTTTTAACCTGATTTTATGCTTAAAGAAAGAGGTCAAGTGTGTATAACAGGTATATGAGAATTTTCTTTTAATATCTTATGGATGCATACGAGTACATATGTATGTACTCGTATATTTATTATATAATATGACATCCATTTATAAATACATTCCAAAGAAGATTAAAATAAATACATTACATACATATGTATGTAGAGAAGAATTTTATAAGACAACATGAGGAAAAATATGAAATTTTCAATTTCGATAGGCATTAGAATACTAAGATTTCCTTACAAATATAAAGACTTTTTGACTTAAAATTCTTCAGACTAGAGTAGAAAAATTTCTTCAAATCTGTTAATCAAATATTTATTGTTCAATAAAATGGTGTGCCTGCTGGGGGGTTTCTGTGTTTAAATTTACAAGTTTTTAAACAAATATGTTACTTATATAGTTATATACTTAAATACGGTCATTAGTAAGCGTTTTCTATTTTTAGACGTCATGTGAAAGACCAATTGATGTCATTATGGTGGGATATAAAACAGTCCAAACGGCTGTCACAGTTTCACTCGGGGAGCTCAATCGAAATATTCAAATTTTAATTTGAATTTAACCGATGGTTATAACAAATCCAATACGACTTAGCAAAACCACATAAGATAAAGTCGCACGGTCAATTCACAATACCTATAAGGCAGATCACCATGCCCTCATATCGATTGGGCAAAATGCCAAAAGCGGTATGAGTTGTACGGTCATTTTGAAACCACTTGACGTTGGGGTTCAGAACATCCAATTCAGGCCAAAAGAAATCGGCAATCACCGAGCTGTAGTCCTCGCCGTTGACGGTGTTTTTCTGGGTAAAATCGTTATATGGCGCCGTCAGTCTAAAATCCACCCCTAACAGTTACTTTTTCGGTATGCGTTGGACATTTTTGGATATCATGTAGATTGGTATAACCCCAAATTTTACAATTTCGTTTTCATCTTGAAATAGGATTAGTTGCTGAAGATGATTTTTCAATGAAAATTCGGTTCAGTGGGCTACTACCTATTTTGAAACCACTTGACGTTGGAGTCGAAAACATTCAATGCAGGCCAAAAGAAATCGGCAATCACCGAGCTATAGTTCTCGCCTTTAGTCAGGATTACGACTTAGCTTCTCACACCACTTATGTTGTGCGTGTAAATTTTATATACGAGTAGCGGGACCTACAGTTTAAAGTCGACTGCGAACAACAGATATTTTACAAAACTGCTCATGGCAAATTTATTTACTCCCACAGTTTTTGCCAAATAATTGCTGAAAGGAAGTTCCCGAGGAAATAATTTTTTTCATATTTTGTCTTGTAGTAGATGTCTAAACTGGTTTTGAACCTTGGCCTGACGTCTAATAAACCAACACACTATCTACTAGACTACGGCGAAATTGGGTTCATCGCTGAAGGTTATTTCAAATGGATATTAGGTTCAATTGTTAACTACTCCCGAACCCATTCAGCGAACACACGTTGTAGCCTATGATCGTCCATGGTGACTTGGAAAACAGACAGACTAAATGACAACTGTGTTTGTTAGCCTGAGGAAAAGGGCATGAGTTAGAACTTACTTGGGTTAAAACGCTTTTGAAACCATTTCGTATGGCACAATTTTGTAAAGAAATAAATTTTCAGAAATAATTATTTCCACAAATATTTTAGCATGGAACTTTACTAAAAGAGTTTGACATTAGCTTGCAGCACTAACCCGGTTATGGATATAATTTCCTAAGTCAGCAACAATTTGATGAATACTTATTACAGTTTATGTCAAATTGCCAGGTATTATAATCATAGCATTAAAGCATTTGAGAAGCATAAAATAACCTCTAAATCACAAAAATTTTTTAATTTGAAAATTCTTCAAATTATTCTGCTTAATTCGTAAATTTGTTCCTTACGCCTCTTTAATTAAAATGTTTGTGCCATATTTAAGACTTAAACTTTTCAATCAATTTGTATTTTCCTTTCTAACAATTTAATTTGAAAATTAAAAAAGAAAAACATTTTCCATCCCTGCAATACTTTTCATACTTTGAGAAGTATCGATGCATAAGAATGCATCAGCTGAAAATAATTTTTCATTTTCAAGGTTTATAATTTCCCCTTTTTCTTATTGAAACGGACTGATATTTTAAAAATAAAATGCTTAAAAAGCTTTCTATAATCACGCTAATTTTACACATTTACAGTTTAAATACCATATGAAATGGTAACGTAACTCTTAATAACCTTCAAAGCATTTGAAAGCTTTTGAAGCATAAATTTACAATAAACTTAACACACACAGAATTGGAATGCATTTATAACACGTTTAGAAATTTTTACACCACATCGCTTTCTGGAGCCAGTTTTTATTCTTCAAAAAAAATTTTTTTCCAATTGTTTATAAAAATTTGGAATTATTTTAAATATTTTATTTATTTATTTTTTTTTTTTTTTTGTTGCAATTTCAATTTTGTTTTACCATAATTCAATTGGTCCTGTTATAACATTGGTCTGATATGTGCCATGTACCGTTATTCTGGCTGGTAAGAAACTTCGTTTATTTGGATCTGATTTGATCGAATAAACAACCCTAGAAATTTAATTAAAAAAGGAAAGAAAAAATAAATAAAGAAAATATTTTCCATATAAATTTGTATTTTTTTTTAATATTTTTTCAATTATTTACTGGCCAAATTCACTAGAGGGGAGTACTATAACACACCAATAAGGAAAGTCTATAGAAATTTGGAATACGGGGTGGAATGGTTAAGACACAGATCAAGGCATATTATACACAACTACAAAGGGTACTACATTTTTCATTAAGGATATACGTTTTTTTAGTTGGTATCTAGTCAATTGGGAAGGGGTGTACAGATTTAAGAAACAAAAAAAAATTTAAATTTAAGGCAACAGAAAAGTACACACTTTATTGATAAAAATTGTTGAGAATTATTTAAAATTAAAATAAATTTTTAAATCGTATTAAAATCAATCGACAACGTTAGGTATTTACCTGACATACTCATAAAATAATATTTTTCGATATTTTAGTAAATACTTGATAACCACAACCACACAAAATTCGTTTACTGGACTCTTCATTCACGGCTTTAAAAACCACGGAAACAAAAAAAAATTTGTTCGGGAAATATCCCAAGGGATACTATTTTGGGAAGTAAAATCCTTTTTTTAACCCTTTATCCTTGAAAATGTTTCAATTTAGTTTAAACCAAAGCCTTTAACTTCTGTGTTTGATTTAATAAAATTCTATGCAATCAACTACATATCAAAGAAGTCATTCCTTTATTGCTCTGTATTATTTTTAATGGTTGGTTGTTATGGTCTTTACTGCCATACATTTTGTATAGCATTTGCATACAAAACACGACTATTGCTGTTGCGCTTCCTTTCATTACACTTCCTTATTTTGTTTCTTCTCCTGTTTTGTTTTTTTAACACACACATGCATACTCTTTAGCATGTGTGTGTTAATGTTGCTGTTCTCAATATTTGTGGCAACAACTTTTTCTTTTTGCCTCAAGTGTCTGCTTAACGATTTGCAAGTTTTGTTTGCACACAATCAAAACGCTAAAAGCAACAAATATTTACCACCAGTACCAATACCCCACAACATATGTACGTACATATGTATGAGTGAGTATCCTTTTTATGTTCTCTTGCCTGTGTGGCAAAACTAACGAATTCCTGGTAATGCAACTTGGTTTAATGCATTGAAAATATAACGTCTGTTATATTTTTTTTACATTTTACTCACACTTCTACATACTTTCTCTTGCCACATTATGTTGCACACACATACACACACAAGCTTACTTAATCTAACCAATACTCGTACGTAACGTTTCATAAGAAAGAAAGAAAAAAACATAAATTTGACCCAAATCTGCTGCCATTATGCAAAAACGCAGCCAACGGATCCACTGAAATGTGGCAACGCGGCTTTATTTCTCACCGTTGTACATCCTTTTGCAGAATATAGGAAATGAAAATTAAAAATAAATCAAACATGAAAATTCGAAGTTGAGTTTTTGAAAAATTGAGAAAAATTTCACTTGAAAAATATGATTTTATAGGTCCATTGCCTGCTGTTTCCATTATGAAAATTTATTATGATGGAGATGAAGATGATGATGATGATGCTGATAAATTGGAATTGTAAATAAACTGAAGTGAATTTCGATAACAAAAAAAAAATCTATTAACCTATATTAGAATATTGGCTAAAAAGAAAAGGAATTTCTTTGTTCATTATGCGTTCCAGAAATTACTTTTCATCAATATTAAGTGGCATACGGAAAATAGATGATGCATGGAACTTTTAATCGCTGTTTTGCTTTTCTTTCGCAGACTTTATCGTTTATGATTTAAAATTTTTTTATATTTTTTAATTAACTGATCATAATCAAGAAATATAAGAGAGAGGTTCTCAATCTTCAATTGAAATGAACAAAAAAAATTTTTAATATTCGCAATGATAGTGTGTGCTTATGATTTAAGTTATGCGGTAGAATCGATTGGCACACTTCATACCATTTAGCATTAATTATAACATACTATCCTTTCGCCAGTTTGCTTTGAGGCTCACGAATCCGTACTTTCACTGCTTATAATATATTGTAATACAACATTAAAATTATTCAACATAAGCGCATCTGACATGAAATCTATTCTGTTCCTCTACCTCACAGTTCCTGGGGAAATCATTTTGGGGAATATCGATTTGAAGTTACCGTAGTCTAGTAGGTAATGATAGTAGGCTTATTAGAGGTGAGGCCACGATTCAAACGCCAAGTCAGACATCTAAAACAAAATCAAACATTAAAGAACATTTCTTCGGCGAAGTGCATTCGCTTATTAGACGTGAGGCCTTGGTACAAACCTCAGGTAAGACATTTCCAACGAATTGAAATACAAAAAATATTTCTTCAGCGACTTCCTCTCAGGAGATAGTGTGTTGGCTTATCAGACGTAAGCCTACGTTTCAAACCCTAGGTCAGACATCTCCAACAAAACGAAATATGAACAAATATTTCATTGCCGACTTCCTCTCAGCAGATTTCTGCAAACAACTCTGAGAGTAAATAAAATTGTCATGAAAAGTTTCTCAAATATCTGTCATTAGGAGTCGACTTTAAACTCTCACTCACGCCACTCAGGTATGATATTAACACAGACAACATAAGTGGTGTGAGAAGCTAGGTCATAATCCTGACTGAAGGGGTGCTATGACCAATTATGAATGTATGTATGTATGCCGGTAATTTGTTGCTGCCATGATAGTTGATTTGCCCAGTAAAACAAGCAGAGATCATTGGAACTCTTATGCACTGAAACATGTCGGAAATTGTGGGGGGAAATCTCATCACTCAAAATGCATTGCACTGCATTTGAAAGAGGCATGGTTTGCGCCTAGAAGACGCCGTAGACGTCAGGCAGTCTAGAGCAAAATTTTATATCCGGAGCCTTAATATCACAGCCTACACTGTACAGTATTTTAAAGCCATCGATATAAATCTCAATGCTCTCATCGTATACCGTAGGGGTTCCAGTTGGAATTATAAAATCAAATGTTCTATCCAGTCATTAGGAATCATATGATCGATAGGTATGAATGCAGCATGTTCACCATCCATATTAACTGCTAAAATTTAAATACATGAGCAAAATGTACTGGTGATGCGGACAGATTAATGCCTGGAATGTTTGTCTTTCGACCTGCAGTGACATTGTCTACCAAACGATACCTGTAAAGCAGCAGGTTAAGCTCCACTTAGTATGTATCCCCAAATCGTGCCTACGGCTAGAGCTAGAGCTGTAAAGCGCAGTGTTATCTCTTAGTTATATTCTCTTACTCTTATTCTATTATCATTTGAAGTCTAGAATAGTTCCCAGATACATTAACCTCTTGGATAGTGATAGTTGAAGCCCATTAATTTACTAAGTTAAAGGTATTTTGTTGTATCGTCCGGTGAAAAGCGACAATTCGATGTTAAGAAGATTGACATCTTAAGCAGACGATGAATATCATTTTAAGTTTTATACCCTGATTGCACCTCAAGAAGAACGTTTGAGGATTAATGTCCATTACTATAATAACCAAATCGTTAGCATAACCTAATCGTTGGAGTTCTTCCAACAGATTCTGCGGATTTATATTTCGTGGCAAGGGCCTTGCTTGTACCCACTTCGTCATTACATTTATCGAGAGTCCTGAAAATACCCAACGAATCCATCCACGTCAATGAAGGCTGTTATTGAGACGGCAATTTGGTACTCTCAGCCCTTCTGCCAAAATTTTACTGACAGAAGATCGTAAAAAATATTTTCTTAGAAGCTGAGGCTGAGGTTTGAGCTTAGGACTCTGGTCTAGTGACTCAATACGCTATAAGCCCACCATTCGTGCACCTGACAATGTTCACATATTGAATATTTATTGTTACAAATATTTCATAATGCGTTCAAGTTTAACTGAATTCAAGTTAAAATTTTTAAACTTTAAAAACTTTCTTTTCATCCTATGCGAACTGCATTGTCTTCTACGCACGAATTTGATTTAAAAAAAAGTTCTTTTGTTTTCCCATTATATTGTAGCACGTTTCTGGAGACAATTTTCTTCACAAGAACTTGTCATCATTTAAAGCGTTTTTCTAAATCAAAACGAATACGTGACAAATTCACTTTTTATTTGAATATTTCAATTATTTTGCAGGATGGTTATTTGCATTTCTGTGTGTATGTGACTAAATTTTGCCGTTTTTTTCCTTGCTCTTCTTAACTTTTCATGTGTTTCACTCGCCCGAAAACTGTCATTATTTGTTAGTACTTCACTTTGTTGACAAAATTTTTTTTTCTTACGCTCTCTCAATGATGTTTTGCTATTAAACAAGAAAAAAGAAGTAAAAGGAAAAAATATATGTCCTTAAGGGACATGCATGTTGTTGTAGGGATATCAGAAAAGAAAAATCCTTCCATTTGCTGTTGTTTTTTTTTTGTTTTGTTTGTTGTCATGATTGTCTATCATTTGGTTCGTTTTTTTTTATTTATCCTCTCCAGGATTTTATGTTTGCAAACACAAGAGATAAAAAAGAAAAGAAAATAGAAAAATACTGCATATGAAGAGTGATGGTATCCTGGTTGTTGGTATGCTGGCATGCTTTATTGCTCGATGTGTGATTATGAGTTAAGAAAACATCAGCATTGTTGACTCGAAAACAATTCTTACAAGTTTTCCTCTTGTGTTGTTTTTCTTTATTTTCTTCCTATCTGCGGCTCTTAATGCAGTTGTGCAGTTTACATATAACATGTCTCTGTATGTACACATGTATGCATGTGTTTGTAAGGATAACTGTAAGTAAGCATGTATGTGTAGCATTGAATTATTGCATTTGCAAATTGTTCACATTTCATTTGGGGATTAATTTCATTATAGTTTCTCTTCTCTGTTCCTTCCTCGTGCCTTACTCCCTCGGTATAGAGTTTATTCACATTGGAGTCCTTCTTATATGACAAGCTCTTGGGCAAATACAAGTTTCGGTATCAATTTTAAATTCTTGTTCGGTAAGAGCATCAGACTACACAACAAAAAATGTAATTCACCTCTTTAAGGATAAAATGAAAATCTGTATCTCTTTGGCAAATACTACATGTGATTTGGCTTAGTTAAGCAAAAACCAAATGGAATTACGTTTTTGTGTTTAAAATATGCATAAAAATTTATGAGTTATTAAGAAAAAATATGCAAATAATGCTTTATCCTCTCATAAAAACATAAAAATATGAAAAATTGGAATTTATTTGTGAAATAAAATACAGCTTAAGCAGACTCATGTAAAATATGGCAAAACTTAATACAGCATTGTAATACAAGATTGTAAGTAATTTGTAAAAACTTTGGTTTTTCAAAACTTTTCATTTAATAAAGGATTTAAAGAGGTTTTTCTCTGAACAAAAAAAACCAAAATACGTAAAAATCTCAGATAACGTAAGAAAAACGATAATTATGAGAAGATAACGTAACATATTTTAAGTTTTACCAAAGAAAAGATCTCATCCATCTGCATTCTTGAATTTAGAATTGCAAGTAAGGTTATATTCGGAGAGAATAGATTACTCTTGGTCTACTTTTCAACAAAAAGAAAATGAAATTTTTGTACTAGAGACCATTACAATTGCCAAAGAAAACATATGAGGATTTTAAAATTACATCCATACATACATATGTACATACATACATACATACATACGTACGTCTTATAACTCTACAGCCAGGATTACGACTTAGTTTCTCTCACCACTTATGTTGTGAATGTTAATTTTATACAAGAGCACTGGGGTCTCCAGTTTAAAATCGCCTCCGACAGACAGATTTTTTTTAGAAAAAATTTTATACATGAGTGGCTGGATCTACAATTTAAAGTCGACTCCAAACGACGGATTTTTCGAGAAGCTTTTCACGGCAATTTTATTTTTTCTCATAGTTTTTGCCGGAAATATGCGGAGCAGAAGTTGCTGAAGAAATATTCAAAGCATTGGGATATAAAAAACCAGGGTTTTAAATAGTAAATGAAGTTGAAGAACAGTTTTACAAAACAATCAATTAAATGCTGTAGTCCTTCACTGAGAAAGTAGAGGGAAACCATCGAATTAATTTTCATTTCTTTGGAATACTTAAAGTTTTTATAAAGCTCTCCCCTTCTTTTCATTATTTTGTTAGATTTATGCCAGTTACACTAATCAATTTTTTTCCAACAATTCTGTAGAAATTAAGTAAAATGTGTACATGTATTCGGCGTAGAAGTAAAGAATATTTTGCTCACTGCAGACTATTCTTTCCCAAGACGTTGCGCTGCCGGACCTTCCTATGACTTCTATCGTTAACAACATAATTCTTTAAGGGTAACAAAGCCAGTGGTGAATTATTTCTAGGGAATCGAAAACTATAATGAAAATGTTTCGCCTGCTTTAGAACCAGGATTACTTGGTTTGGTAGTGAAGCACATTAATCTCCACACTACGTCACGTCTATCCATAACTGAGGACGCTTCAATATTCACATACCTACATACTTAATTTGTCATTATAACCCTTCAGTCAGGATTACGACCTAGCTTCTCTCTTCAATATTCAATACTTTTCTCTTCAATATTAACTCCAGTCAAAAGGAAAAATATTAGTAGAGAGCACTGTATCTGATAAGAGTCAAACTCAGACTATTTTTTATTTATTATTATTTATTTTTTAGGTTAACTTGCCGTTACCTAAGGAGAGAATTTTAACGGGCAAATAAATTGTTTTTCATTATTATAAGTGGGCAATAAGATAAAAGTGAGCATTAAGCTAAAGGAAGGATCATCCTAACTTTAACTTTATTTTATCATTAGGTTGTAATAACGAAAAGAAGTTAAAGGTGACTTTAAAGTTCACTTTAGCTAAAGTTACCTTTAACTAAACCTAACTTTAACGGCAAGTTGTAATAATGGCCCTTAATATCATGTGATCTGAGGATAAATCACTTGATCGTTTTAAAATTCATCAAATCTCAAATGTTCTTTCTTAGGCCATAAAATTGTGACAAGAACCTGTTGTTATAGTGATTTAAAGAATGATTATTTGCATCTGAAAATTGCAAGTAAATAGGCAGGATTCCATTACAAAAAAAATTGATGGAAAGCCATGCTTTGGAAACTCTGGCATCATACAAAAAAAAAAGAAAAGAAAGTCGGCCAGGTCTTTTAATAGAAACATTGATGAAGGGGATATCTACTGACGACAGAGTATCTCGCTTAGCTAGTGTTTTTCGTTGTTTGCGAAAGGGACATGTGTCAATTAAGTTCTTTATAATACTAAGGACTATGACATCGATCGATTACCATGAAACGCTTTATTGCATTCATTTAAAAATGAAATGATTCAAAATAATGTTGATGCTTAAGTGACAACTAACGAACGATTTAAAATTTATTCGATTTCATGCAGTTTATTGTCCTTTTTTTCATAAGAAAATCTTTAAACCACCCACACATTTATTAATTTATTAAATTATTGTATAGTTTTTAAGCTTTCCTAAAGTCCTTTTTTAAATTTCAATATTTCAATATTTTTTATCAATGACCAATTCATTCCACATCACTGACATACTTCAGATTCGAGATAAAAAAATCAAATTGAAAGAAAGAAATATTTTTTCTTTGATTTTTTTTTAATCATCCCTTTCCTACAAGCATGTGATATTCAAACCTATTTTTTATCTTTTGGGCCATAAGTTATGTACATACATACATATTTTGTTATTGGGCCTTTTTGTTTTATGGTTGATGGTTACACCATATATTGTGCTTCAATAAATAAACCAGACAGCTTGGCATCACTCCAAAAAGTCTGGCCCAAAGGCAATAAAACCAAAAAGAAAAAAAAATCACAATGTAAGCAGTGAATATAAGAATAAAAATAAAAAGAAGACAAAATGATTTTTATGTAAGAAAGTGTACATGAAAAACGTGTGCAATAACTGTCATTATTTTTTTGTTTAAAAAATCCTTGTTAAGGTCCTTTGAACTTAAAACTATAATTCAAATAAAACTAACAAAATGGTTTCAATTAATCTCAATTAACCTTTGCAAGGGCTGTGGTACAACATTCTTTAATTCCATTTCCTTATTGGCGGCATTATTTTTCTCAGCACTGTCGGTACTGGCTGTTGTATGAGAACGTGATACTGGCAATGTGGCCATATTATCGCCACCTTCAACGTCGACGGTAGCAACTTTAACTTCACCGCCGTTGCCCATATTTTTTATTTTAAATTTTTGTTTGTTTTTTTCTTTTTTTTTTCAGAAAGTATTTGTATTTTAAATTGTAATTTTCAATTAAAACGTTTAATTGTTTCAATTAATATTTTAATTATTTTTTTTTCTTTTTTTATTATTTTTATTTAAAATTTTTTTGTTTAATTTTTTTTATTTAAATTCACATGGTTTTCTTTTTAATTGTTTCACACAACTTGGACGTTTAATTAATTTTTTTTTAATTTTATTTCAAATTTAAAATTTTTTTTTTTAATAAAATTTTTTTTATTTGATAACAAATATTTCGTTGTCTTCTTCAATCACGTTTAAACTGTTGTTTTAAAATGAATTCAAATAATTTCTGGTCAAATACGTTTTAATTCAGATCATTTCTTTGTGATTTTCTTGGCTGTAACCGTGTGGACTGTAAGTTTAAATTTAAATTTATTCTCAATTGCCCCTTTTCTCTCTCTTGCAAAATGTTGAATTCTCTGTTCCCTTAATGCTCTCAATCCAGGACGCAGACCCTCTTGTAAAATAATCAAAAGTCCGTCTTTATTCTCTCCCTTAAAGCTTTTTCTCAACAAAAATGTATCCTCGCTTACAAAAGCTTTCATGGAAAACGTTAGATTTTGAAAATTCCTAGAAAGTATCTGTAAACGGATAAAATCCTTTTGCCACAAAGCTTAATCAAAATATTCCATTAATTTTACAAAATATTGTCTTTAAATTGTAAAATAAAAAAGAAGAAAAAACAAAACTTAAATTTGTATCTTTAAATTGGCCTTTCTGGCTCTGTATTAACTATTTATTATACACACTAAAAAAAAGATTGTATTTTTTGGTGGGTGTGTCCAAATAGCCAATTGCATACAAAAGAAGAAAAAAATATTTTAGTTTCGTTGAATAATTTGTGCCTTCATTAGCATAAATTTTATCTTTTTCGTTAATCCTGTCAATATTTATTTATTTATTACAGCAGCCTTTAATATCATATCTGTCTCAATTGCCCCTTTACAATACAAAAAGCGTCACAGATTTTTTCCCTGTACATTTGTTTTTTTTATCACATACTTCGTGAGAATTATTTTTCGTAGTAAATAAAGTAGTAAAACATTTCCTGCGTAAATGTTGTACTCATATGTGACATTGTTGAATTCATAACACTCTTAAACGCCTGCTTTCAACACCCTCTTCATCTTGTTTTCTTTTTTTTTAATTTTTTGTATCCGAATATAGTCAAAATATTAGAGTTATTCAACCCCTTTCATGATTTTTGATCAAATATGTATGCTATGCACGAAAAATAATTGGCAGTATTGTATTGAGATGAAGGTCATGTTTATTAGTTGAGGGCCTTTTAACACTTCTTTTATGTCCTAAATTTGTAGCATTTTATGTGTAATTTTGCACAAACTAAGTTACTTAATTGAACTTTACAATCCTTTAGTTAGGATTACGACCTAGCTTCTCACACCACTTATATTATGTGTGTGTTACTGTTATCCATCAGTGGCGGGACCTACAGTTTAAGGTCAAGGCAATTGAAATGTTCTGTCAGAGTTTTGTCAGCAGACTGTTGAAAGGAATTAACGGAAAGAAATATTTTTTTCATATTTTGTACGGTTCAAGATGACTGAGCTAGGAGTAGGACGATGGCCTCACGTCTAATAAATCAGTGTATTACCTACTAGACTACGACGACTTAGGTATAGATTAAAGTTTGTTCAACAAGCGAAAGGACATGCTTAGCTTTTAAACCAAGAATGCGATGTAAAAGTGTGTATATTAGTGATGGTCGAACGTTAGATTCCCCTAGATCCTCTGGTCTGTTCTACTACAACGAGCTCAGCTCGAAATATTTAGAATATAATTTGCAATTGTGTTGCAATCATATTGTAAATGTGAATTAGTTTATGAGCAAAACTAAGCAAATTATAGTCATTCCTTCAAACTTGTATTGTTTACTTCTGGACTCTCGAGAAAAATTAACTTTCCATCGTCTGAAACTAAACTTGATAGTGAATTTTACACTAGTATTCCTAAAAGGTAAGACAGGTCCTCTGGGTGATCTTCTCCATGTGGAAGAATATACAGGCAGTTGTAAAATTGATTGCGCCATTCGAACTACTACATATTGTTTCAGGCTAACGTAATGGCTATAAACCATGGAATTCATTGTGGGCAATAGATTTCCTATAACTAGCATTTCTTTCTTCTGCAGCAGCCAGGTTGCAATTACATCAACCTTCAGTCCTAAACAGATGCTTGACTTGAGCGTTGTCCACTCCATTTGCCAGTGTCCGTCTGTCGCTCTATGCAGACTTTTTTCATTTGGTTTACTTTTCCTCGATAGTCTAACAGAACTATGTATCTTTACTTGATGTCAGATCGATTCACTAAATTCGTTAAACTTTCATGCTGGTTTTCAACAGAGAATCATGCTATAATGCGTAGACCTGATACTGACTATATAGACTGCTTAATCTGGTCTAGTCAGTAAGTTCAGGGGCACCGCTTAATGTGATAACACAACGAGCCGCAATGTGTGCTCAAGTAACTTTTGATTTCGACGAAGCTGTCAATCCTTTATACCTTATCCTACCTTATCCTAAAGAGAAGTCCAGAAGTGAAGTACAAATGCACTTCAAAATTTCTTCCTTAAAAAATGTGCTGGTTTCAGTACAAATTGTTTTGAATTTCTATGCCCAGAAATTATAGAAATTCTATCTCCCCAATTTCTACAAAACCGTAGTGGCCTGTGACATATTAAAGTTTGAAGATGGAATGTGAGTGATTGCTTCATATCAGGCATTTAGAGTTATCTATCTCCAAAGGATTATCTTATCTTATCTAAATATCTCCAAAGGACTTTAAAAGCATTTGAATAACAAATATTACTGTCACCTGCAAACGCTAGGATAGGATTCGAAATAAAATAAAAGAGCTAGGAATACATTTTAAGAAAAATGAAAAGCTTGAGTTGAGAATAGAACAGAGTTTCCTGGTATCTCGGAATTCACTGAGAACTCATCTGATAGTTTCCCATATAAATTAAGAGAAATGTCACCAAAGAACTGCGATGAAAAAACATCGTGTCACTGTACTGTCAAATTATTTTTAAATCTCTAGAACTACCTCTCCTTAATCTTGGATTGTTTGGTTCCACATTTCTGATAGTAAGGCAATTAAGTCACTAGCAGAACAAATCTTACGAAAACAGTAATGAGTGCCTGATTGGATTGTTAGACGCTGTGCTAGATTTATCACAAGTGCAGAGCAGAGTATTGTCGTTCGCCAGGTTAAAAACCTCAATTTTCTTTTTGGGGACTGGGTTTATATTTGCAACCTTCCAGCACGTTAAAAGCACTGTTTCTTTAATTAATATTTAAAATTTATTTTGTTGTTCTTATTTGTTTATTTATTCTAAATTGTCGCTTAACAATTTAATATCATAACTTAAAGAATAAAACTGTTCATTTCCAAAAATGCCTTTTACTGTGAACAAGAACAAGAACGACAATCGCAACCTTTCTAACCCCTCATCAAAGTTAACTACAACCCTGTAGTAAAATACATAAAATATTCACTTTAATAACATCCCGGGCCGACCTAGTGACCTCTCTGCAAAGTACACACACACACTTTGTAATGTGTACACACACAATGGGTACAGAGAACAATAAAAAGAAAAAACGCTGTTACTCTGTCATACTCATTCACTCACTCACTACCTTTAGTTGTCTTTACTTTTGAAAATACAATTCTGGCTACGCTCTTTAATATTTGTGTACACGGTGTGTACTTGTACAACAAAACAATACACAATTACGAATAGAAAGAATTTAATTTTTGATTTTTACATTTTTATGTGACATGGTAACTCTATAACAATAAAATAACACAAGAAATATATGCGTATGGGAGCGTTTACGTGAGAGAGTTGCTCTAAAGTAAATGAGAGTCTGTATCCTTTAAATTAAACATTAAATGTGTGTGTTTTTCTCATGCTTACAACCAACTAATACATAAACAAGGATTTTATTTCTCTATTTTAGCGTATTTGCTTTTGCTTGTAGTGTTTGTCGTTAGCGTGGTGAGGGTGGGCATAGGTAGATGGGACTATGCCACCAAAAAGACAAGAAAATCAAAGAGAGAAAGAAAAGTTAGAAAAAAGAATGTTGAATAGATGTTAAATAAGATGCTTTAATATTCCTTTTTGTTTTTTGTGTACAATTTTCATTTGTAGCATTGGTTTGGTATGGGTGGCTGGCTGAATGTGCATGAAAGTGTATACGAGTGTTGAGATGTTTTTGTTTTGTAGCCTAGACCAACATAGTATTATGCTCGTATTCATTTTGTTGTAGTGCTTGTGTTTTTTTTCTGGTATTCTTAACAAAAGGTACACATTTAGTTAATAGGGTTGGGTAAAGTATTGTTAAATGGGACACAAAGATTGGTTTTTAAGGTACTTTTTTGAAAAGAATATTGTTTTTGGAATGCAATTGTAAATAATTGTTGTGTATTACTCTCGTCCATAGGAAAAACTAGCAAATAGTGCTGTATCATACTTAAAGTAACACGAACTTAATTTCAAAAGTTCAAAAAAGTTATTGTAACTTTATTCAGCTTGTATTAAGTTCTGTAGCTGTTTTATGTTCTCGTTGCCATTACTTTTCCCTTACCCGCACCAGTCCGGACTGTAGTGTGAACGTGTCCCTACGTAATGGGGACGAGCCCTCCGCGGTCGGGTGAGGGTGGGTTAGTGTGAGGCCGGGGACGTTCGAAAAAAAAAAAGAAATGAGAACTTTTAGCTAGTATCCATCACCTCAATTCATTCATAATACCACCATTAACGTAACATAACCATTAAAACTTGTGGCGGACCAAAAACGGAGAACCAAAAATATGAGGACATTAAGAAACTCTGCATAATATTTAACACTCAATAATTCGATAAAAGTTTTACTAGTGTTTTGTTTTGAAGTCAATGTTGTGTAACAATTAGGCTCTAAGGTTTGAAGTCATACAGATCAAAAGAATTCAAACCATTTATGCAGCAGAATTATTTTAAAAAGATCCAGTTATTGAAAATTTATAGAGCGCAGTGTAACTTAAGCTTTTGCCTAATAATTGAGTAAGCATATGTTCAACAACAATTGAAATCGCCGTGGTCTAGTAGGTAGTGTGTTGGCTTATTAGACGAAAAGCCAGGGTTCGAGCCCCAGGCCAGACATCAAAACAAAATACAAAAAGTATTTCTTCGGCAACTTCCTCTCAGCAGATTTCTAGCAAAAACTCTGAGAGTAAATAAAATTGCCATGAAAAGTTTCTCAAAAATCTGTCGTTCGGAGTCGACTTTAAACTGTAGGTCCCACCACTCATGTATAAAATTAACACACACAACATAAGTGGTGTGAGAAACTAGGTCGTAATCCTGACTGAAGGGTTGTAATGACCAATTATGTATGTATGTATGTTCAACAAAGTGGTTGGAAATAATACCATAGCCGAGACTTGTGTTTTTAAAAACTGTATTTATCTATCTCAAATCCTTGTCATTACAGTGACACTACTAGATAAGATTTATTGCGGAAAAGATCACGATCAAATGGCTCAAATCTACTGCCGCATTAAATCTATATACGGAATGAATTTAATTTCATAACTTCAGAGGGATGACAATTTCCTCGTATTGTCGAGAGGATAGCGTGTTGGCTCATAAGACCCATAAGTCAGATAAATCCAATAAAACGAAATACGAAAAAATATTTCTTCGGTGACTTGCTCTCAGCAGGTTTCTGGCAAAAACTAGGGAGTAAATAAAATTGCCATGAAAAGTTTATCAAAAATCACTTGTTTGCACTTTAAACTGTGCAAAATACACACAAACACCACATAAGTGGTGTGAGAAGCTACGTAGTAACCGTGAATAAAGGTTTTAATGACCATTATGTATGTGTCCCGAAATTGCTAATGACCAGTCGACGAACACGCTCAGGCACAATAAAGGTTTATATAAACATTCCTCGTACTCACAGAGTACGTGCACTGCTATTCCTCACCGCTCAAAGCAGACACCATTCTGTGTCTGGCACCCACTTGATGATTAAAAGATGATGTTACAGGTACTAAGAAACCCATTAGTTTCCTCTTGCCAATAAGGCTAAACTCTTTACTATAGGTAGGGGTCCTCATCAGCCGTTGTGACTGTTTGTATAAATTTGAGGTAAAATTCAAACCAAAAATTGTGAACCAATTTTGGTACATCTCTTACTGATCTTCATAGTATTTTAAGCTGTAAGATGAAGTTTATTTCTTACACTTTTTGATTTTAAAAATTAAAATTAAAGAACATAAAATTTGCAAAAGTGAACAGCGCGATAAAATAATGCCTGGTGGTTACATTCTAAAGGTTGTTTCATGTAAATAGAGCCGTAAGTGGAGCCACCGTGAATTTCAAATTTATCATACTTCCAGCATTTACGGCGGCATCTTACCGGTGGCAGCTGTAATATTTCCTTCTAGGACAGGATTTAAGATTTTTATCGTTTTTGAGACAATGATGCCGCCAAACTGTCCATCTTTCAGGGTGCATTGACCATTCTTTAACTGCCATTGTGTTCTCTTTACAAAGAATTTAAAAATTTTAATTGTAGTTCTATCCATTGAACCAAAAAGCATTTTCGTTTTTGAAAACAAATCCTATCTCTCACTCAGTACGTTTTTTTTAATCAGATCCAACGATTTGCCAGTGCTGTTCATTTGTTCATGAGGAAATGGTAAACTTTTCTGAACATTTTTGGAATTTCCACATGTCATGAATCTTTTTTATAATGAAAAAAATTACATTGAAAAACCACCCGTAGAAAAAGCACCCGTTACTTTAATTACATTTTTCTGAAATAAAACAATTTTTATCGCACCAAATCTATTTCTGTGGCATAAGGGTACATTTTTTAATTTTACATTTGAGTACCATAAATATTTCAAATAATTTTGCAAAAGTACTTATGCCACATTTACTTTTTGTACCACAGTTACTTCACTAAAGCATTGGCTAACAAATCAAAACAGTTTCTGTATAAAATATTTATTTTGTTTGCTTCAATGCTTTTATTTTTTCTTCTACTTCTACTACTATTTGCCAGTGAAAAATAGAAACGAAAATAATACACTAATTAGCCATGTTTTAAATGAGGCTTCATGTCAAACCAACCAAGCACAAACCGACAGGAAGAGTGGTGGTACTTTTGCTGTGTACCCAAAAAAGAACGATTAAATAGAATAAGGCTGGCGGAACAACTAAATGGTAATTTAAAGTTAAAAAGGAAAATAAGAAATTCACAAAGAAATGTTTGAAATCCGGTAGAAAGGATATCTTGATTTGAGTTCTTTTCATTCAATTGAAAGCGTATTTCAGATTTAAATCACATAGAAAGAATCTTCTTCTTTTTAATTGTAAGGAGTTTTTGGCATTTTTTCTTTTCAATATTTTTGAAGTAAATTTTTGTTAAAATTTGTTTTTTTTAAATTTTTTTCATCACTTTGTAGAATTGAAATAAATTTTTCTGTACACTTTTTAATTTTTTTTTCTTTTCTTTACAAAATAACTTTTTGCAAACTTTTTTGTGTATTTTTTCCTTCTTTTTTTGTATACCTTGTATTTGTATTATTTTAAATTGTACACATCCGTTTTATTTTGTTTTTATATACGTCTGCGACGTTATCCTATCCAACTACAACTGAAATGAAAATATTTTCAATACAATGACTCTCAATTCCAACCAACATCTTTGTAAGTAAAACGTTTTAACGAAATGAAAAGCTTTTCGTTTTGAAAAACTCAGATAAAAATGTATAACTACAGCATCCATTTCATATTAAACAAGGATGCTGTATCCATGTTTTCTACGAAAAATATCCTGCGCATTAAATATTTCCCAAGAAAAAGAAAAACTTTTTGTGGATTTTATATTTCAATTACTAAACCCCAGCTCTGTAGAATAGATTAGAATCCATTAAATCTATGTGTGTAACATATTTTCATTTGTATTGGCCTCTACATCTAAGAGAAAGGGAGAGAGTAAATTTTCCCTCTTTATAAAAAAGGGGCATTTGTTTTTCTATGCGTTTGCATTTGGCTCTGTTCTCTGTCGTTATACTAGGTTTTGTTATTGTTTTCATTTTCTCCTTCGAATTTGAATTGTGTTTTCAGTGTAAAAGTAGGACACAATAATAATTCGTTGTTATTGTTGTAATGTTTTTGTTATTTTTCTATATGTTGTTGTGTGTTTTTGGTTTTGTTTTAATTTGTTTTTTTTGTGTATATTCTACTCTATTTACTATGAAGATTTGTTTATTTTTGTTTTTCTCTCTTTAATATTTTGTTTATATTTTAACTTGTAAGTATGTTTATGTGTGTGTGTGTGTGTGTATGTAAGTGTTTCACTCTTGCAATTGTTGTCATTTAATATGTTTTTTACTTGTTGTTATTGTTGTAAGGCAACAAGATAAACCGCTTTGAGTAATAAATGCCTGCATAATACAAGCAGAGCCTTAAAAATGTCTTTTTCAAATATTAAAAGGAATGCGTATGTGTAGGAAAAAATATTAAAAATTATGTTTTAAAAGGACAATGGTATTCTAAAGAAAATTTGTGGAAATTTTTTTGAAATTTTTTTTCATATTAATAGTTGAAGAAATGTTTAAGTATACATATAACTATGAACGCCATAAAAATACTAGAAATATTTTAATTAATTATAGTTCACATAAATTTGGAGTAATTAATTAAATGGACAGTTCTATTTAGAAGATGTTTAAAAATACGTTTAATCGCTTTAGCATAACTATGACACTGGAGCAACAATTTGAAGCTACCAGTTGGAACTCGTTGGTACATATACGACACTAAACGTGGGGATAGATTTTGACTGCCCATTAATATAATATAAACTGGAACACGTAGTGTTTGAGTACCCTAGACATTCTCCTACTTTCTAATAGTAGTATTAGACAGATTTACGATAATAATCGATTAAAGCAAAGCCTAAAATTTTTACAGCAAACAATTCATTTAATGGAACCTAAATTAGTTCGCTGAATCACATAATTAGCTCTTATATGTGTTTGTCGCCATAGTCTAGTCGGTAGTGTGTTGGCTTATTAGGCGTAAGGCCACGGTTCAAACACCAGGTCAGACATCAAAACGAAAATATTTCTTCGGCGACTTCCTCTCAGCAGATTTCTGGCAAAAACTCTAAGAGCAAAGAACATACATACACTTACATAATTGGTCATTACAACCCCTTCAGTCAGGATTACGACCTAGTTTCTCACACCACTCATGTTGTGTGCGTTAATTTTATACATGAGTGGCGGGACCTACAGTTTAAAGTCGACTCCGAACGACAGATTTTTGAGAAACTTTTCATGGCAATTTTATTTACTCTCAGAGTTTTTGCCAGAAATCTGCTGAGAGGAAGTCGCCGAAGAAATAATTTTTGTATTTTATTTTGATGTCTGGCCTGGGGCTCGAACCCTGGCTTTTCGTCTAATAAGCCAACACACTACCTACTAGACCACGGCGACCTCAAAGAGCAAAGAACATTACCATGAAAAGTTTCTCAAAAATCTGTAGTTCGTAATCGACTTTAAACTGTAGGTCCCGCCACTCATGTTTAAGTGTGAAAAGTGAAAAGCTAGGTGTATATTTGTATCATTTTCCCACATCAACTGCACGTATTGATAAAAAGGAGTTTTAGACATCCGGTTACAGAGTATCAATGCAAACTTTATAAAATTTTGTTTAAATTATAATTTGTTTAAATTATAAAAATTTGTTTAAATTATAATCGCCAAAACCTCGAAAAGGTTCAGTGAGTATGGCTTCAAATACTTTACAAGGATTTCAGAGTATTTCTTAATTGGCTTTTGTTGTATCCTTTTAATTAAATTAATTTTTATATTAATGCGGCGAAATATGCTGAATTTTGTTTCTTATTCTCTTCGCCAGTGAAAAATTCACCACACGTTTCTCTTAAATTTTACATGCGCACTTGAATCTATCTGTTATTTCAGGGTTGCCATTTGTTTTAATACAATGCGTTTTTGATGTTTTTTGGATGGACGTAACAAAATGTAAGGATTTCGAGAAGTTAAAATATTTAGGAAGAATATAATAAAATGGAAATTACCGCCTACGGATTAATTACAGCGGTCGATCTTTTTTAGAAAGTTATCGACAACTTTTACACACATTTCGTACTGCACCTCGGCTATAACATGACGAATTTTTAATTTTTTAATTTAATTGTTTTTAATTTCAATTAAATTATTTTTAAGTCCCATACAACATATTTCCCTACAAAATCATCTGGCAGCCTATAACTGCATTATGCTCAGTATATCGTATATTATTTTTTATCTCGTATGTTTTGCTTGCCAAATTCCATATCATGTAAGGCAAACTAATATACTCTATTCACATATACAGACATACTTATTTGTATTTTTTCATATCCAGGATTTTCTTTTACGCAGTGCTTCGTAAGGCGCAATAAAGTATGCTTTAGGCTTCTGTTTACAACTGAGAGCCAGAGAGAGCGAAACTGAACAGGATACATACATTAGTTTATGTTTGTATGTGTATAAAATGTTTTAAGTCAATATAAAGTTATCAAAATAAACAACACTAAGTATTTGTGCTTATGGTAATAATATGTTCTATTGCTGCTGCTGAGGTTGCTCTTGCTAACTCTGCTGCTGATGGCATTATGTTGCAGTTGCTACAGCTGTTGCTGATGTGTTGTTGTAATTATTATATTTTCTATAATCCCCTTTGGTATGCGACGTAAATAAAATTGACAATATGTGAAGTGAACAATGAAATATCAGCTACAATACATACATATACATGCATACACTTCTTTTTTAGTACCACTCCACTACACTCCACTCCATACAACTTGACTAGGATAATTCGTTGGGAAAATAAAGGAAGAGAAATATTTAAATAAAAAGGAAAAAAAAAATTAAAATTTAAACAAAAAGAACATCAACAATACGTTAAGGAAATAGGAAAACTATTATTCAAGTTGTCGTTGTAACTTAAAGAATATAAAAAAATATTACGGAGTTGTTGCTTCGCCTTTATGTTGGGGTGGTGTAAAGGTTATTTCGTTGGATTAACAAGAAGTTTGTTTTCGTTTTTAGTTTCTTTTCTACATGTTTTGATGTATGAAACGAAAGTTTTTTAATTTCATCATAGATTTCTTACAAGTTATTATTGGAATTTTTTTCAGTTAACCAACACATGCATACGTAATTGATCACACATTGGTACAACCCTTGAATCAGGATTACGACCTAGCTTCTCACAACACTTATGTTATGTGTGTTAATTTTATACATGGGTGACATACAGTTTAAAGTCCATTCCGAACGACAAATTTTTTGAGAAACCTTTTCATGGAAATTTTTTTAAATTTAAACTTTTAACTATAAACCAAACAGTCCTGTTTCGAATTACGGTAAAAGGAAAAAATGTTCTGAAAATTTTTCAAAATAGAAAATATCAAGAATCTTCCTTCTAAAATCCACCCAAAAAGCTCACTCACTCACTCAAGCTCTATGTTTCATATTACGCTACCAATAAATAATAATAACGTCGTTCAAATCTCATCCGCCTTCCTTTCAGGATATTTGCGCGATTGGAGTTAGCTCTATCACCACTGTCAGACAAGGCTTAGAAATTTGGGAATAATAAGTGAGACATTTCACTTCATTTGAATAAACAAATTATGAACTGGTCTTCCAGTCGCTGTAATCAAGTAGATAGTGTGTTGGCTTATTAGACATGAGGTCTCGGTTCAAACCCCACAACGAAATATGAAAAAATATTTCCTCGGCGACTGCCTCTAAACAGATTTCTAGTGAAAGCTCTGAAGGTAAATAAAATTAACATGAAAAGGTTTCCGAAAAATCTGTCCTTCGTAATCGACTTTAAACTGTAGCTCCTGCCACTCATGTATAAAATTAACACACACAACATAAGTGGTGTGAGAAGCAAGTTCGTAACCCTAAAGGGATGTAATGACGAATTATGTATATACATATGTACAGTGGTGTTGTCGAGCCGGAACACTCCGGAACGTCGTTCCGGTACTTCCTTTTTGGACAGGGACGCGTTCCTGAACTAAATATGATTTCTGGCTGATTTTTTTTTTCTAATTTTTGACGAATTTTTATTTGTATTTTTATAAACAAGGGTTTGAACCGAACCCGAACCGGAACAAAAACCGGGACGAACCGGCTTGTTTTTGCGAACCGTGAACCGGATTCCGGAACGCGTTCCGGAAAAAAAATTAGCACAACACCACTGCATATGTATGTAGTTCTGAACTGGTATATAAGCAATGTAGATCGAGAGGATCCAGTTTGTACAAATTGACTCAAATATGTGAATATAAAGCCGACATCGTGATCGTAGCTAGAAACTCATAACTCATAACTCATGTAACTCAGTACGTAGCATCTAAATTGTCAGCTAGAAAAACACATTACTGGCTGAAAAGGACAAGTTACATATCGACAGAATGAATGAACTCTAGCGTACTTCCCTGATAGTCAAAATTTTGGAATATAGAATTTAGTATGACGTACACTGACGCGTCATGACGTCTGGTTGTGCAATGACTCAATATGACTTGAACATGATAAATTTCGCAATGTAGAGCTGTGTACATGTATCAGAAGTATAATTGCGATTGTATATGTTAAACCACAAGAGACTGAATGGTGCGGTCACCTTATGAGAATGAACTGCGAAAGAGCTGCAAGGAAACAAAGGTCTTCGAAACAAGTCCGCAACATGACTGAAGAAGAAGTCGAAATGCAAAAAGATTGACGGATGGTGCAGATGGTGTAGGCAGTAAATTAAGAATAACTAAGGTCTGCAGAACAGTGAGTGACAAAGTGGTGTATTATGATGCAAAAAAGAAGAAGAATATGATTGGGTTGTAGGATAAACTTCCAATTTAAAGCGTATCCTTGTGAAACCTCATTGATTGACACCAAAAACTACAAATGTCAGCATAGCAGCCGAATTTCAAAGCCATCACTAACTTTTCTTATCAGACAAGAGGTCCCGGTTAAAATCCTAGGTCAGACATCTCCAACAAAACAAGGTTTGAAGAAATATTTCTGCGGTGACTGCCTTTCAGCAGATTTCTAGAAAAACTCTGAGCGTAAAGAAAATTGCCATGAAAAAGTTTCTCAAAAATCTGTTATTCGGAGTCGACTTTAAACTGTAGGTCCAGCGACTGACTGACTGAAGGGTTGTAAACTCCAATTGTGTGTGTTGTGTGCACTAACTTGTCTGCTGATGATTGGTCAATTTTCCATTTTGTTTGTGTAATTCTTCAATGTTATCAGCAGTTGTTTCCACCGCTCTTGCAAGAGTTTGGATCGCTCGGGAGATGGTCACTTTTAGCCCTTATGCTTGTAAGTCACAAACTAATAATGTGGTACATACAAAGTGGATGCTGTAAATAGATTTTCAAAAGGAATACTAGATATCCATCAAATAAAAAAATTTTGCTTTTTTTATAAACTATACCAGAGGTGTTTATAAACGAATTTTATAGTGGGAAAATTATAAACCCAGCCAATGCGTGTCATTCCTTGGGTACATACGGTTTTAAATACTTAACCCAATTCACAAAACTATTGTCCATCAAAGATATTAAAGAAATTCTTTTGCTGTATTAATTCGAAGGACAATTTTTTTCCAAATCCCTTGCTTTTTATCAGACGACATGAATTGTCAAAGATTAAAAATCAAAATATTCTCACACAGCCACTCCTCAATGGATGCCAATGCACAGGTACAAACCTTAACTTATTGCTTTAAATGGCTCATCAACACAACAGCTCTTATACACTGTCTCCTCTAAACTCCATAAGCATCAACTCAAACAGTCGATGATGTTCTGCGTTTTGCCACCTTAAACCCAGTTTTAATATTCTGCTTTACAAACGCTTTGTGCTACTTTAAAACTATTAAACAATGAAGCGAGAAATTTTGAGATTGCATACCGAATCAAATGGACTCTATTGTGACTGTGATGTTAATAGAAAACTTTAATAGAAAAAATAGAGATGAACGCTGGAAGACAATCGTGTATTGCATTGCACAGAGGAAGCAATTTTTTTGAGATGCTACACAATAACAGCTTAAACTTAACATAACTACTATGCTAATGTAGGGTATCCTAGCAGACGTGAGAAGAGGATATTCTAAAAGATTAGAACGAAGACAAAATCATATTAAACGACAAAGAACGACATTCACTGGCTTAGGCTGCAACACACCCAATGAACGATGAAAAGTAGTGTTTGTTGCAATGATAACAGAACGAGAGAACGACAGCAGCATTCAGCAGCAACATTAAGAGGAACAATAGCAATAACAACGGCAACAACGGCAACAACAGCAACAACAACAAATACTATAAACATGTGTGTTAAATCTTTTAACACTAGATTGTGTCGAGATTTCTTTTCTTCATTTTTATTTATTTTTTCTTTCTCTTTTTTTCATTTTTTGCTACTGCCTGAGTATTTTTTCTTTTCATTAAATGCGGCATGTTTGCCAACATACAAACAGCAAAATGGTGCAACAAACAGTGTTACAACAATACAACAATGCAGCACCAGTGAAATGGTAGGTAGAGTAGCAGCAAGCGTTCACCATGTATGTTGGTGGGACTTTTCGCAATTGGTAAAATGTTTTTCACACACTCGCTTCCATAAAAATGAAATAAAAACTTTTGTTTTCCAAACTAAAAAAGGCAACAACGACAACGACATCTACAACAACAACAACAATAAAACATGCTCCAAAACAAACAACATGAAAAACAGCAAACTTTACCCGTTCATTGACATAATAATCCGTATTTTGTTTAAGAAAAACAAAAACAACAACAAATTAAAAATAATAAAAAATTACAACAAAAAGAAAAAATAAAAACTTTGTACGAATGGCACACTTGGCATTCGTCGTCTGCTTAATGAATGAATGAATCAGAAGTAGAATAACAATAACAATACCGAATAACATAATTCTGTTCTTTAAATAAAAAATAAAAAAAATTATTAAAGTTTTTAGTTTTTGCCATGTTGGCATGCATGTTGGCGTTGCGACTTGATTTTATTGCTTGTAATACTCCTGGGAAAAATTCAATTGCCTGCATGCCATAGTGGCAAGCATAGCGAATAAAAATTTAAAAAAAAGAAGAAACAAAAATAAACCATAAACAAACATTGTTAATGTGAACATGACACTTTTAATTTGTAACAATTAATGAAAACTAATTTTGACTTTTATTAATGTAATTTGACATCCCTTCGAAAACTACATATGCAATGAAGAAAAAAGTTGCAATTTTATGCAGAAGTTAGATGATGGCAATCAAAATTATGCTCAGAATGTAGTTTAAATAAGAGTGAATTACGATTATTACAGGAATTTATATCGAATAGAGCGCAATCGTTTGCACATAAATGTACATAGGAAAATAAGAAAAGCAAAGAACAAATGCTTGAATTTCAAATATTTACGCATTGCCGTCAGATAACTTCAAATTTTAGGATGATCCCACTGAATATAATCAAGAGCTCGCTGAAACCGTTAACACAAACGAACGAAGAATTGAAAAAGCGTTATGAAATAAAAAATAAGTCTCTCGAGGCGATGAAGTTCCATTAGAGTTTTAAATACACATGTAAATATAAATTCCTACTGATTTATAAGACCGCAATCATTTTCATCCACTCCCTTCAGAGAGCACGAGTAATCCATCTCCTCTTACGTGATCGAGTTTTGGTTTTGTCTAGGATTTAACTGGCTTATGCCCACAACTGAATTTTATTGATGCTGTTTAGCCAGAAAAGTCTTGATCATTCTCATAGTCTTGCCCTTGGTTATGTTCATTTTAAGGCCACATGCTGCTTATTTAACCTTCAAATCACCCAGTTTTGCCGACATGACCGTAACTTTATGATAATTTCAAGTACTCTGCAGTACGAATGTCTAAGTCATTCAGTCATTGCTGTTTTTCGTAGTTATTGATGCACTATGAAGAAGAGCAACGGTGAACTGTGTGATTCACTGGAGCCAAATATACGCTTTAAAGCGCTGCACTACACGTGAACTCTAAAAGATATTAACCCACCAGTACATTCTTGCTTACATGATACATCACGTTTATCAAAGTACGGTTTTCTTTTTATTGTTGACATACTCAGTACTCATCAATACCTCGTGGGAGATTATGTAATTGCATTATTTAGTTATTGAATTTTTTAATATTATATAGAGTGTTAGTGATATTTTCATAATGACTGAATATGGGGCCACGTTTGTACGGTAAGTGAAATTTTGTACATTTACAAGTACGTAATTTCACAGGAAAAAGAAACAAGATGTGGATCCTGCCATCAAAAAACCTTAACTAGATGCCGAAAATGTGACATAGGATTACATGTTAAATGTTTTGTGTCGTATCACATCCAATAAGTCATGTGCGCAATGTCCTTCAAAAACCACTTTTTTCAATAAATCTTTAAAAACCTATAAATGCACTGTTTTTATTTCTCATTTGCTTCCAAAATAATATAAAAATACTTTTAAAATGATCATGATCAAGCAATGGGCATATCTGGGTTAAATTATAGAGGAATTGAGAAAAATATGCCTTCAAATGAATGCCTCAAAGGAAAAGAAAAGTAAAAAAATATAGGTTCAAATGTGCCACTAGAGCTTGTGGAAAAGAATGAAGTTGATGTAGTCTAGTGAGTAGTATGTTGTCTTGTTAGAAGAGAATGCTTGATTCGAACCCAGCCCAAAGATCTCGAAGTAAAGGAAAAATGGAAAAATAGTTCTTCCTTACAATAGTCGTCCGGCAAAAACTCTGAGAGTAAATAAAAACTGCCATGAAAAGTTTCTAAAGAATCTGTCGTTCAAAAACGATATTAAACAGGAGGCCCCACAACATGGGTGGTGAGAGAAGCTAGATTGTAATAACCAATTAAGTAAGTACAGTAGTTATTAAAGAATACCATTGCTTGGAAAATACCATGTTTATGAATGAAAAATTTGGTTCGAGACAGAATTAACTTAAAAATCTTTGTAAGACAAATCCTTATACTTTATCTACCGACTGTTGGTGAATAATAAAGCGGGAAATGTAAACGCCGAAATCTGTACACAATGAGCGAATCAACGGAGAAAATATGTTACTATACTCTGTCCTACAATCCACAGGACGACAGAAATTGAGAAAAACCTAAAAAACATGGAGGAGACTAACCTTATTAAACGCTCTAGCCGTGTTAAATGTCAGATGTACTTGCATGTGCGGAACTAAGAGATATTGTTGCTACTCGACTTGTGATGTTGCTAGTTCACGAAGAGCATAGGGCTGGTGTAAACGAAGCTTACTGGATAAAGAACAAGACACAATATATAATGTTCGTCAGGGTACAACGTGACAATTTAATTAATACATTAATACAGTTAACATTGAGATGTTTTAGAAACCTATTTACATATATATCAGACAAACAGTATAAAGCAGTTAAAACGTATGATACCTGTTATCATTACATTCCTACAAATAAAGGCATCAGAACGGATTGCACTTTGTCTCCCCTTCTCTTGAGCATATAATCAGAAATTATATTTCAAAAAGAATGGTGGTGTTTAAATAAATCCTAATTCAAACAATTAAGACGTTGTAGTGTAGTAGGTAGTGTTTTAACTTATTAAACGTGAGGCCACTTTTCAAACATTTCCCTTTTATATGATATTGCTTATTTATAATATGATAAGTAATAAATCTTTCAAGGTATATTACCAAAACTACCAAAGTAGAATATCTTTTAACATTGTTAATGGATTACAACAAGGCACGGTAAACTCTCCTACACTATTTAATATTTATATACTGGATTTGATTAAAAAAATAGACAACATTATAGCTTTTGCAGATGATATCATTATACATCATGCTGATGATACTATTGTAAAAATAAACTCCAAACTTCAAGAGTACTTCAATATAGTAGAGCAGTTTTCAGTTAATTGGTTTATGAAGATAAATATTAATAAATGCGAAACAATTTTATTCAGACCACCAGTTAATAAATGTAACAATAACATCAAAAGAAATTGGAAATCATTTGGAATTAAATCGAATTTAAATAATGTCAATATACCAAACAAACAAATTGTTAGATATTTAGGAATTCAATTGGATAAATTCCTATATTATAATAATCATGTCATTGAAGCCATAAGTAAAGCACGAAAAGCTTTTTTTATGTACAAACAATTATTTTACTCAAAATATTTAAAGCCTAAAATAAAATAATTATGTATCAATCGCTTCTTAGGCCAATCCTCACATATGGGTGTCCGATATGGTTTAATATCGCTCCTTCCTACATGGAAAAAATAAGGGTATTTGAAAGAAAATGCCTGAGAGCTTGCACAGGATTATTTAGATCATCAGACAGCAACTATGTAAAATATATATCTAATAAAAAATTGTATAATATATCAAATATTATAAGAATAGACAATTTTATAATAAGTTTAATTAGAAATTATATTTTGAGATGTATTTCATGTAATGAAAATAATTTGATTATGGCACCCTATTATACAAATTTCAATTATATATCTAATGCTCTACAAAATGGCTTCGGTCCTCCCGAATCATTTTTGTTATTAGACAAGCTAAAGATAATTCAAGACAACAATGGTATTCCAATTTTTTATCACAATTATAGACGTGCCAATGTCAAAGCTGTGGACTGCAATAATTTATCAAATTTCTGTAACAGGTATGATAGAAGTATATCGAATAAAGATTCTCTTATATTACAAAGAACAAAAACCATAAAGTTTTGGTGGATAATGGAGTAGTAAAATATAAAACCCCTTTTTTATCTTTAAGACTTTTTTTTTTAAATATTGTGATATATAAGTAATGTTTTTCTTCACATTTTTCATTACAAATATAAATATAATTTTATATTTTTTTAATATATATAAATTTATTGTATTTGCAAATCAAAATTAATATTATAGCCATAATACTCGAGAGCTCGTTTCTGGGACTTTGTATATATGTAAATATGTATTATACTAGAGTTTATTATAGTAAAAAGAAAATTGTTATATATTGTAAATAAATAAACATAAACAAAAAAAAAACAGGTAAGACATCACCAACAAACCGAAATATGAAAACAAATACTTCTTCGGCGACTTCCTGTCAGCAGATTTCTGGCAATAACTATGAGAGTTAATAAAATTGCCTTGAAATGTGTGTCAAAACATCTGTCGTTCAGAGTAGACTTGAAACTGTAGGTCTCGCCATCCGTGTATAAAACTAGCACATATTGCGTGTGCTGGGTATGTGAAGCTAGGTTGTAATCCTTACTGAAGGGTTGTAAGGATCAATTATGTATGTGTGTCAAACAATGAAGAAGGCTGTAAAATTTTCATCATGGCATTCATATTTATAAAGGCTTCAATTTAGTTTAAATAATCCTTTTAAAACTTTTAAAGTTTTAAAATATTTTCTTTAATTAACTGGTCGTGTAAAGTTTTTATAAAATTCTTTGTGATGTAAAGAAAATTCCCTCCTAAATATTCCATTAAATTTAAATATTCTGTTAATTTATTTTGTTAATATTTTAAAACAATTTTCTTATCATATATAAGATCATAACGATATTTAATTAAAACTAATTGCTATAAAAACCATTAAAGTTCCCATTCCCATTTCAATAGTAAATAACATGTGCTGCTATTTTATGTGTAAAGCGGTGCAAAATTTCTAAAAAAAAATTAAACTTTTATTGCAAATAAAATTTTTATTTGTGCATAAAAAGTGCTTTATTAAGACCAAAGACAAACAAAACTAAATGAAAATCTAAAATAAAAATGTTTTTGAATTCAGAACAATAGAAACATAAATCATGCACCATATCATATGCAGAGAGTAATTCAATTTAATACACAAAAAAAGGCAAAACTGGAAGCAGTATTAAATTCTAATAAACGTTTGAATTGAAACGAGGAACTACTGAATTAATTGTAAATGAAAATAAAATGCTAGAAAAATAATTTTAATATTCTAAAGTTGGTAATACATACTTGTACGTACATATTTATGTACGTATATGCATATATGCATTTGCATATGCTATTTGGTATGCTACTGAAATTAAGTGCAACAAATATATGCTATTCTTGCAAATTATAAAAATTAATAACAATTTATTTATTAATTATTTAATTCTTTTAGTTCTAATTAAGAAATCGAAATTATATTAAAATTTGTTTGTTTTTTATTTTTTTATTTTTTATTTTTTTTTTTGCCAACCAACCTTTGGACGGATGGTGTAGAAATTTGTTCCAGTTGTGGCCTGGATTGGTTTCTTTGTTGGTTACTTGAGTGTCAATATTTTCGTATTTCGCAAATGGCAGTGTATTTTTTTTTTAATTTATTTTGTATTGTTTTTGGTTTGGTTTTTTATTTCAGTTTTTAACACATAATAAAACATGATTTTTTTTTTTTTGGTTAAAAAAAAATATGAAAAAAAGAATATTAAAATATCATATTTTGATTTAAAAAAAAAGAAATTCAAGTGAATAAAAATTATTAGTACCCAATTGAGGAACAGTTAGTAAAAAAAAAAAAACACACAGAAAAGAAATTTGAAAATTATCAGTAAAATTGTCTTAAAATGTTTCAGTTCAGTTCAGTTTCTTAAATAAATTCGAAATTTTTTTAATTTTTTTTCATTAATTTCAAACAAGCTTAACACAAGGAATTATTATTTTAAAGAAACGAACAACAAAAAGAAAAATATAAAAATGCCTTACAAAAAAACGAAAAAATTTAACATGGGATTGAAAGGGGAAACATTTACGATATTTTGAAAACAATTCTAAACATTTAAGATATAAATTCTATTAAACAGGAAATAATTTGAACTTACTTGGCATTTTTAGGCCGCTTAGCATCGATTGGAAAATCATCATCAAAATCCAAATTGAAATCTTCTCCTAAATCACGAGGCACCAGTGGTGTTCTTTGATGGGCTGGACTTGTATGATACCCATCGGCATGTAGCTGTATTTTGTTTATTAATTAATAATTTTTAATTTCATTTAAACAATTATTTTTTAACATTTTTTAAACATTTATTAAAAATGTAATGTTTGTGTTGCAATGTAAGATGTTGATGGAAGAAAATGGAGTAGAAGGTAGTAGAATATTATTTATAAGTATTTCAATAATTTTTATTCAAAAAAATACTAAAGAAAGTAACTATTTTATGGTAAATGTATTGTATTTCGCAAACAAAAATCACTCAACATTCGACAATGGTTATGAACTGGCTAGATTTAAAAGTTAATGATTTTTAAAAAAAAAATTTTAATTGGAATTGAAAGAGAAAAACATGCATAACCAAATAAATTAATTAAACAAAATAATCTTTCTTATATTAATTATATATATTGTATATAAATAACAGTAAATTTTTATGTAAATTAAAATAAATTTAATTAAAAATTGTTATTTAAACTTTTTAAGGAGTAAAGAAGTATTGAAACTATATTAAAAACTCTTTTATTGAACTGACTTCAACTTAAACTCAAGAAAACGATTTAATATAAATGAAATCCCCTCTCAAAAAGATAAATTAATTTAGGAATTAATAATAAGTAAAGACTATATGGGTAGCAATCTTTACTCAGGTATCAGCTGCAGCTTTCAAGAGTATATCTGTTTAACGGATGGAAGGAAGCAGATCGATGCAGACAATGAAGAGTTTTTTGTTCAATCAATGAACGGTTTGAGAATTTTGTTCTGGCATGCAAACAGTATCTATTCGTATAAATATAAAATTGGAAACTTTCGTGCAGAAAAGCAAATAGAAATAATCCCAATATTTCAACACATACATATGTATGTATACGTCCAAAAATCTGTTTGGTTACAAGAACTTCTGAAACTAAGCATGGTGAGGTTTAAGCCTTCTAGTGCATTTCGCTTTCTGTGTAAAAATAGCCTGTAATATCTTCATTGAACATTTTTTCATAATTTTGTGATATTCTCGACTGAATCGCTTCCAAGATTTTTGATTCCAGAGCGCCAATATAGTAGTTTCTATTAATTTATCGTCTCACGTTTTCTAGCAGGTGGCGAGTATCTGCTGACGTGCTGTTTAATACAATATCTAGAATAGGTTCAGACGTAATGTCAAGTGGAGAACGAACTTACTTTCATTTACTATACAGAAAACTTCTAATGTTACCATATTTAGAGTATCAATTTGGATATGTTTCGAACCACTGCCCTACTATTGTACGGTGATTTTGTGGTACTTAATTGACCAAGATTTCAAAAACCATCTCAGCACCCATTGTAAGGATAATATTTGTCTCAGAAAATTTGACCACGTTATAACAAATTTTATCTGGCGGCAAACCTGATTCAATAGAGTTCTCTCTGAAAACAGGGAAGGTTCTTTCATATTTAGGCTCTGAAAATTCCTGGCATCTAAAAAACAACATAACTTTCAGAAGGAGTCCTAAAAGACTAGTGATATTTAAACCACTTTTGCGCAAGTGCATCGGTAGTTAACGTTTAATAATACTTAGAAATTAAATTCGTTTGACCACTTAATAATCGTCATACACATGTCTGCAACGACATGAAAATATTGTCATTTGAAGTTGATATACCTCCAGTACCACTAAGTTTAGAGTTATGTGGCATTCTAATGCCCGACTTAACCCAAAGAAAGATTGTGATACTAATAATACCAGTAAGAAAATACTAATAAAACTGTCTTATAGACATGAAGGTTTTCTTTTAATTTTTAATGCTATTTTAAGGTTCATTAAAAAGACAAAAAATCTTTCAAGGATCATATTAAAGAGAACTCATATAGATCCATAAGTTTATTATATCAAAATAAACTAATTTCGTTTATAATCCGGACCAATTATATGTCCTTTAGAAGATTTCATCTTGGCTATGACTGTACGTAATGTACATACTTGTTCTCTGAAAAAGTTATTAAATCCCAGAAGAATTTATTAATAAAAAATTGATTAAGGTGAAGTCGCCATATGCTGTTCACTAGAAGCTATATTTACCTGAACATCAACTCGAATTAAAATAAATTTCATATGTAAAGCATTTAATTCAAAATAACTTTTTCACAAACTGTTATCAGATTTCAAAAAGTTCATCATATATTGTGGTATTCCGCATTTTATTTTTATTCTAGTTTCCAAGCAATTTTCGGTCATGGCCCAATGATTGTTTAAGTGTGCAATAGTCATGATTGTAAAATCATTAATTCTATCTGTTTGTCGTTTAAAGAACAACAATTTTTTGCGAAATTTTTCGCAATTTTTAACACTCGATTAAGTTCAGTGCAGTCATCATAAATTCGATTTGAACATTAATTTTGACACCTCGAATATTACACCTTTTGTGTAATTCAATACTTCTATTTCAACTAGTCTTCTATTGTAACATTTGATCAAAAGATGTCAGCAAATAAAACTGATAATCTTATTTTTTATTCAATCTTTAACTAACTAACATGATTTTTAGTTTTTATATTTTCAAATTAAAATTAAATTCAATACAAGTATTTTTCATTTCACCGCTGGAGGGTAAAAAATGAAATTCAAATCTAAAGAATTCATATATTTTTTAAATACATTTGCATGCATATAATAATAAAGGGTGTCTCAATAACATAAATTTTGCTAAAACATTTTTGTGACAAATCGTATACTTAAGAGATGTAAACTGTGATCATTATTCCTACGATTTCGTTTATTAAATATACAACATTACCCATAATAAATTATTTTATTATCAAAAATATAGAAGGTTAGGTTGTATCTCTCGCATGTATAGCAGAATTATATGTATATCGAAAGAAATTTTAGGAAATTTGGTATTATTTGTAAAAAAATTTTGGCGAAACTAGATTCGGTTTATTGAAGAGCTCAGGAACTCCCACAAATTGTTGTATCCTCTCAAAACAAGTGCAGTGCAGGAAATCCACGCGTACAGGCAACTTCAATTGCATTGACTTTGGAGAGATTAAAGAACTTTTAACATTTCAAACTTTAATGCTGCTCTTTTTTATTTGCATTGCTGGAGTATCTACTGCAGTCATGCAGCTCATTCCAATAGACCCTATAAAAATAATTGCACTTTTCTAAATATTTTTTTATGGTGACTGTCATTTCTACTGATCAAACTCGTGGTCATATAATGTATTCGATAATAGTACTGACATCATTATCACATACGTAGCTTCGTAGATCGCTAAAAGAATTTGTTTTTGTCTTGTGCAATGATAGCACGACACTTAATGGCAATGCCGGTAAGCCTGATTGACTTTCTTTACATCATCTAATGAATGTGTACTGAACGAATGTTGTGCAGAATAATAGTTGACATTGCCTTTTAGACACCCCCTCGATCTTTTCAAACCCTGTCATTAGTGTTGTATATTGTTGAAACCGAGCAGCATTCTAAAGTTAGTCAGGGCAATAGGCTTGGAAGAGACAATGGATTATATGACCCCAGTACTATGGCACCTCTTCTTTACGACAATAACAATTGCGTTGTATATATTGCTCTCAAGGTAATTGTTCTTATTATTGTACGGGGGATGGTCACCGTGAGTGACAACAAGCAACTGTCATTTTGGCTTTTATCAGAATTTGATATTCAAAATATTCGACTTTTGACCAAAAATGGCAAAAACTCGACAAATTGTTTGTTTTATAAAAGACTCGTGAGGACTATGTTAACAAATAAAATGATTTTTTATGTAACGACTGTGTTTCAAGGACTTGTTTACCCAACGTCGCATTAAGGATGTTATGAATGAAGTCCTTCTACTGTTTTAATCAGTTTTTGGTTCTCTGTTCATTATATACCCAAAATTTCCATTCAAAACAATTTCAATTCACCAGATAACTGAATAGAAAAGCTACTGAAGACAGAATTCAATTGGTGAAAAGGGTGGCGTGGTCCCCCATGCAATGTGATCTAAATACGAAGATTCTGTTGCTCGGATAGTGTCAACGATTTTTATGAAAAATTATTTTATAAAATTCTTATTTAAAGAGCGTGCAGCATACATACATAATTGGTCATTACAACCCTTCAGTCAGGATTACGATCTAGCTTCTCAATTTTTTGTTTACTCTCAGAGTTTTTGCCAGAAATCTGCTGAAAGAAAGTCGTCAAAGAAATTATTTTTCATGTTTTCGTTTTGATATCTGACCTGTGGTTTAAACCGTAGACTTACGTCTAATAAGACAACATACTACCTACAAGGCTACGGCGACATCGTCCTACAGAGTTTACATTAATTTTGGAAACATGCAATAATTAATAATCGTTTCCTCTTAGTCAAAAGATCATTAAAAATTTGTTAAAAAAACAGGATTGGTCTGCCATCAGAGCTAAAATTTCCACTAATTTGTCACAATACATACATAATTTGTCATTACAACCCTTCAGTCAGGATTACGAGACCTAGCTTCTCAGACCACTTATGTTGTGTGCGTTAATTTCACACATGAGTGGCGGGACCTACAGTTTAAAGTCGACTCCGAACGACAGATTTTTAGAGAAAATTTACTTGGCAATTTTATTTACTCTCAGAGTTTTTGCCAGAAATCTGCTGAAAGGAAGTCGCCAAAGAAATATTTTCATATTTTCGTTTTGATGTCTGACCTAAGGTTGGAACCGTGGGCTTACATCTAAGAAGCCGACACACTACCTACTATACTACGACGACTTCGACTTTGTCACATTATTACGTTGAAATGTCATAGAGGTACTCTCTCTAATAGTAAAGACTAAAAAAGTTTATAAATTCGCTTTCGTTTATTGAGACACCCTTTATATATTTAAAACAAAAGTAATTTAAGTTGTGTTTATAAAGTGTTTAAAATTTTGAAATATTGTTTGAAGTTTTCAAAGTGTAATAATCATCACTTAAATGCGTGATTCTTTATTAATCGGTAATGTTTGCATCATTTCAATTCCAATTTTATGTTGGTTTCTGGTTGGTTCGTATGATGGTTTCTCAAAGCAAATTAACACAGAATTAATGAAAATTAATCAAAAAGATGATAATTATGAATGCCATGAAAACTAAATTTAAATGAATGTTGATGATGATTTCATTACAAGTCAGACATAATTATGATAATGATGAAATCAGAGAGGAGTTGATGAAGAAACTTAGGCACGCAAGTAAATTTTTTTTAATTAAAAATTTTAAATGACGTAAAAAGCGAGGTTTTCTTCAACTCCCCTTGCTGATAGTGATGTTGATGTTTCATTTCAAAATTATAATATTTTATGAATAAAATTAACAATAAATAATTAATAACAGTAATAATAATGATAACAATAATGATAATTAATAAAAGTAAAGGGCCAACATTACTCGTGCAAGGATAATTTTCATAACGAGGATGTAGAAAAATAACAGCAGCAAACAATAAACTGTAAACTGTTTGGTTTTGTTTTTGGTTTTGGTTTCATTTGATTCAGTACGGTTTCGGTATGTTTTATAATAAAAAAAGTAGAAGTAAATAAACAAAATGTACAAGAGTTTTAATATTAAAAACAACACAATTAATAAAAACATTTTTTAATCATTTTTTTTTTCATTTAATTATGCACAAAGAGAAACATTTTTTTAATTTTAAAGCAAAATCCTTGTAACGAGTAATATGTTGTAACGCCCCTACCTTGACTATAGTGCCGACCTGTTGTAATTCCGCCGATTGACGATTGTCTAATAGATTTGCACGCTCCATTTGTTCCAAAGGTAATGATTCACGATTTTGATCGTTCAATAAACGTTCTCTCATCTCATGTATGTAGGGACAACGCTGCATACCTTCTGGCTTTAGCAATAATTGTAATCGATTGTTTGTTTGGGATAAGGTGAGGTAAGGACAAGGTTTATAAGGACAATAACTACTACTTTGAATTGTTTTCAATTCTACTGCGTATAGTAATTTAATTTAATTTAATTTTAATAAGTATAAAAAAGGTAAAAACTCTAAATATATATGTATGTAGGTGAGAGTGTATATTAAGTAGTATCAAAAAATGTTTATTTTTTTTCTTTTTTTTAATAAAAAAAAATAAGTCCAAAAAATCAGTCAATTATGTTGAAATTCCATTAGTTGATCTCCATTTGTATAATACTGCTGTTAATAACAAATACTTCGAGCAGAATTATTTATTTGTCTGCAAAGAAAGAAGAAAAGAAATCATGAAATTTAAAAAAGAAAGTTAAACATAGAATTTATTTTAAGAATAGAATTTATTTTATTTATTTATTTATTTTATTTATGTATTTTTAATAAATTTAGAGGATAATTTTTTAAATTATTTTTTGTCAATCGCGTAAATCCTTAGACTATTATAGAAACATATCTGTGATATAAAAAAAAAATTATAAATAAATAATAAAATTCATTAAATAGTAAAAGATATTCGATGAAGGCCGATAAAAGGCCAAAACAAATTAATCCTTTAAAGGTAATCTTTGAATCAAAATAAGAAAAGTTGCTGATGGTACCGACATATCGATTTGCTAGTGAAATGGAATTTTTTGACATAAAAAGTTGGCTTTCTTTAATATTACTTAATAAACGCTTAAAAACTCTTAAATAATGACCGAAATATATTCAGAATTTAATGATGAAACATATCGGATCTTATAGTAAGCGCTTCCTATTTTTAAATTTACCAAAAACGAACTCGGTGTGAGATATCATCGAATTTTTTATTTGAAACGTCTATTGTTGTCGCCGTAGTAGTGTGTTGTGTTATTAGACGTAAAGCCACGGTACAAACCCCAGGCCAGACGTCTCAATAATCTGTAGGTAAATTGTAGGTCCCACCACTCATGTATAAAATTAACACACACAACATATAGTAAGTGGTATGAGAGGCTAAGGTCGTAATTATGACTGAAGGATTGCAATGACCAATTACGTATGTATGTATTGATGTCATTACGTTCAAATGTCCGCCACGGCTTCTCTATGTGAAGCACATACGAAATCTCAAATTTTCCATATTTTTTGTTGCATAAATCAGGTTAAATTTACCCAAGGCATGGGTTATGTTGGATTTGAAGGCCGCTATGATTTGTGGCTTATTCTCATACACCAGCAACTTAAGAAAACTTCACAAAAAAAGTCTTACAGGGTCAAATCTTACTATTACGGTGTTCAGTTTACATCACCTGCACGTGAGATGACCCTGACCACAAATCCCATGTGCAGAATATCGAATGTTGCATGAGCTGTAACCCCGCCCTATAGAAACTACATATCGTTGGTATACAGATCATTCAATTCAGTCCAAAAGACATAGGTAAACATCAACCAATAATGCTCGCCGGTGACAGAGATGGACTGGACAATGTAGTTCACAAATGTGGACCGTAGACGCTTTTAGTTCTAAATCCACACTACACTGTAACTTTTTTGAAATGCATTGAACGCATTGGAATTACATGTGGATTGGTATCGTCCCAAACTTGCCAATATACCTATACATTCATATATATAATAGGCTTTACAGCTAAAGATGATTTTTCGATGAAAATTAAGATCAGTCGGGAACTGCTCCAGAGATCATTCAGCGAATACACATAGTTGTTTATGGTTCATGTCTATCTGTCCATGATGATTTGTTAACAGATAGAATAAATGACAAATCGTTTGATTGAATTAATCTTTCGTTTAGAAAAGTGTTTAAACCTTTGGAAGATAAAGAACATCATGATATACATCTTAACAGAGGTCTGATTTGGTTGACATAGAAGCAAAGTTAATACATATGGGTCATGGTCAGATTTATACATAAAAGTTATTTACAGAGTCCAATGCAAGATTTTACGGACGATACCTGGAACATCTTCGAACATCAGGAACTCAAATACACATAAAGATCTCGACGTGACATAAGCGGTAACTATGACTAGAAAGTATAGTACTTAGCGGACTGATTGAATCATTTGCCTCGTAACATTTTCAACTTCTGTGGGAACATTATTTTAAAGAAGGAGGAGTAAATTCGAACAAATGCTGAGAATTAAAATTATTCATGGTGTTTATACCTGTTCTAAATAAAATACTAATCTATAAAGAATTCAGAAAACAAAACAAAAATTCCTCTTCAAATTTTATGGTTCATTTGCTACGAAATTGTCGCATTTAATAATCATGCCGCCATACCGATATTTTTTTCTTAATAATAAAAACACAATTTAAACAAACTGTCAAGTAACAAAAATTAGTAATTAACACTTCTAGAGCCAATCAGTTTAACTAGCAACCCGTAAAAATTTTCCAACACTTCTAAAAGGAATGACTCTCCCAAAACAAGAAGAATATTTGCCTGATAAATAAATCTTTTAGAAGTTAAGAAATTTAAATTGTTTTTTAAAACATTTATTTACCTTTGTTGTTGTTTATTAATTTGTTTATTCTTTTGTTTACAATATAAATAAATTACTTGCAAATTATTTATGTTAATCAATAAATAAACAACACAACACAACTCACAGACTCACACATCACATCTCACTAATCACTTGTGCTAACAATGGACAAAATGCTGCCGAAAATATTCACTGGTGACGCAAAAATCAAGGTGTATTGATTTATTTTAACTGGTTTTTGGTTCTTGATTAAAGCTTTAATAACCCACAAAAAACTTTGTTTAAATTCTAGGTTTTACAAACGTTTTAATTCAAAATTTGTTTCTTCAATTTGAATATTTTTTTCAAAAGAATGAAGGAAACAACAACAAACAGATTTAATTAGTTGTGTGTGTTTTTATTTTTGTTTAAACATCACAATAATTTTTAATCAACTTGTGACTCCAACTAGTTAAACCAGACGTTTAAACAAAAGCAAAAAAATATTATTAAAAATAAAATAATTTTCGAATTTTTTTTTAGTACAAAAACTCACAACATTAGTGAGAAGAATTATATTTTGGTAAAATACATTATTAAAAGAGAATTTCAAGGCAATTAATTTATTTTTAAATTTAATTATTTTTTACAAGACGCCAATGAACAGCATCCGCATTTTTTATTATTAAATATATTTGTTCAACACAATTTCAACACTTGAAATGAGTCTAATGAGTCTATTGTGCTGAAAAAATTTTAGCACTAGCTTCTCCTAAAATCTAGAAGGTTAGAAGGTTATATTTCTCTAAAAATGTTCAAAATGAACCGAATTCCCAGTCACTATTATAGAAGTTAATAATAAGCTTGATGCCTTATCATTGCTTGTGATTGGTTTTTAACTACAAACCACATGACATAATTGGTCATTACAACCCTTCAGTCAGGATTACGACCTAGTTTCTCACACCACTTATGTTGTGTGTGTTAATTTTAGGCATGAGTGATGAGACCTACAGCTTAAAGTTGACTCCGAACGACAGATTTTTTAAAAACTTTTTCATGGCAATTTTTATTTACTCTCCAAGTTTTTGCCAGAAATCTTCTGAGAGGAAGTCGCCGAAATAATACTTTTTGTATTTTGTTTTGATGTCTGGCCTGGGATGATCACATGAGAAATACGTTATTTATCGATATCTGAAGTCGCTGGCGTATTATACTAATACCAAAATTTATTTATATTGTCATATTAACCGAGAGATTTGCAACGATTGAGTGAATAAAAGTTTTATATTTGTAATGCTAGCCGCTTAAGGATGTACAAAAGAGATGACCAACTACAGCTGTTTAAGACGCATTTCACCAAACATTTTGAAAATTTTATACAATTTAACAATAACAATTCTATTTTATCGTTGCCATTGACTTTAACGTATATAAACGATCAGATGTCCAGGTGGGACATACCACATCTGACAACCTTCAAAATGAACGCAATTATAAAAGCTGTTGACGTTATGAAATACGATAAACTCCCCCTGTATTGATGCTAAAAACTTTCTCTATAATTAACATTCAGCCATTGCACCAGCTTTTCATGGGGATTTGGGAAAAAGTAGAATGTTTATGGGAAATAATAGTTGAGGAACTACCTATTCTGAAATAAGTCAACAAGTTGGCTCAAAAACAACTTCGTTGAAGTGGCATAGCCTTATCAACTAAATGAAAAACTAAATTCCGCTCTTGGATGACAGACACATCGTTTTCGTCCCAATCGCTACCTTTTCGACTAGCCTTGTAACAACATTACAGCACTGCTTTACATCACTGCTTTTTGTCGCTCGTTGGGATTCAATGCTCCAATATGAGCAATTACTATGTATAAGAGAAAGTAGAGGAATTAGGTGCAGCTTGAATGCGCGGTGGTTTAGTAGGTAGTGTTGGTTTATTGCACCCGTAGTTCAAAATTTAGCTCACACGTCTTGAACAAAACGAAGCATGAAACAATGATTCTTCGGCGACTTTCTCTTAGTAGTCTTCTGGCAAGAACCCTGAGAGTAAATAAAATTGTCAAGAAAGGTTTTTCAAAAATTTGTCGTTCGGGTCAGATTTTAAACTTTAGGCCTCTCAATTCATAGAGGAAATTAACATATACAGCATTGGTGGTGTGAGAAGCTAGGTAGTAATATTGACTAAAATTTTGTAATGATCAGTTATGTCACAAAGTTAAGGTTGAACTTACAGCATCATCTTGAAGATTAAGTGTAAGTGGATAAGATAAGTACATTTAATATTATTGCCGAATCGCATAAGGTTGACTTTATTATAAGAAGAATAAGGCATTGCAAATAAAATCTCTCGATTCCATTAGCAATTGTCAGCCAGTAATGGTTGATAGTGAAAATATTAATTCATTGTAAGGGAAGGAAGGCACTTGTTCACAAACTGCAAACGTTTGTTAACAAATATAGAACGACCTTGATTTAATTCAGTTCATAAATTAGGTTGGGTTAGGTGGCGAACTCCCTCGAAGGAATAGGCCGCATTTAGGCCAGCTTTTGGGCCCGTTGTGATACCACAAAACATTAGTTAAGTATATCCAGTTCAACAAGTGATTAGTACACTGGTGATTAGCCTACGGGTTCTAGGATTAAAGGATAAACATCTCTGCAACCGTACCAGACTGTTGCATTGTAGGTTGGTGTAATGAGCTTTGCTCATTAGCATCAATTCTTTTTCAGAAATTGAAGCTGTCTGACGCCTATGAATTTTATTGATGTTATCCTGTTCGGAGAGCCTGTCGTTTTCCTATACATTTTTATTATATTTTATTGTTATTTTATTTTTTAACGAACGAGAGATGCTACAAACTCCTATGCGGAGCATTAAACCAAAATAATGAGGTGATAAAAAGATATACAAAAGATATAAAAAAGATATGATAAAATATTACGTGTAGTTTTATAAGGCCAGATAACACGGATGTAAAGTGTTTTAGCAGAAACTGGCAAATCATTTAAAAATATTTTTGCATTAATGTAACCAAATGAAAGATGAATGAAAATCATATGTTTTTTTGTTGACTAACTATTCCAATTATTAATTCCAAAATGTATTTCTAAATGTTCGTCTGTGTTCATCAATGTGGAACGTTTACTTTCAGTTGACGTTTCATTTTCGTTGAGATGAAAAGAAACATTCCCTTTTGAATTGAACAAAAGATCAACATCGGAAAGGAGACAAACGGGCAGATTCATTCAGTAGAGCTTAGAATATAGAAATTCCAAAAAAAACTGGGGCTTGTATTACATCCATTATTGTTTTTGTTTTTTTTTTTTTTGTTATTTCGCTAGTATTACACATTATTTTAAGTATTTTTTTTATACGCCAACTGATTTAATGTTTATTTCGCTTCTGATTACACTTTTTTTGTTAAAAATGCACCGTATTTTTTGCTTTGTCTATTGCCGTTCTGTAATTGTCAGTAGTACAGTTAAATTTTAGCCATAATTCAAACCAAATGCGAAATAAAATGTACAAAAAAACGTAAAAAGTTCAAATTCTATTTAAAAACGTCTATTCATTGCGAGATTATGATGTCATTTTACAGCCGTTGTATAGAAATTTATTCATGCATTAAATCAAAATATTTTTTGTTTTATTTGGCATGGAGTGACTGACACCAACTGAAAATTAAATTTGTCTCTAAATTTGTTTCGTGTCTTCCATTAATTATACGTAAAAGGTGTGAGAATATTATTTGATAATGATAATGACTTGTGGTCATATATGACTGAATAAAAGTGATGCAAGAAATTGAAAAGTAAACATTCGAATATATGTATATTTTATGGGGGATAATTATTTTAATGAGAAGCAAACAAATCAACAACAGGTACAAGCACTTCTAAATGACACCCTATACAGAGTATATCCTTCTTTAATTGCTTATAACGTTCGTAAACTAACCACTAATCTAATGCACTAGGTGGGCATGTAGAAGTGACCGAATTCCACCAATCCAACCGAAGAGGTTGGTCAGTTTAGTGCACTAGCTCTTCATGAATATTTAGGATACAGTGGAATGGTTATATTGAAACAATGAATAGAGGTACTACCAATTGGACAACGAGTTGGGTCAAAAACTACAGCAGTATTCGGACGCAGGTTTTCGTTTTTAAATTTATTTTTCAATATCTTCAATCTTTCAATATTATGTCATGCTTTCTTTAATCAAAGGCTTAGTCAAGCTTACAATCTAGTTTCTCACAGCACCCATGTTGTGTGTGTTAATTTTATCCATGAATGGCGGGACCTATAGTTTAAAGTCGACTCCGAACGACAAATTTTTCAGAAACTTTTCATGGCAATTTTATCCCATCTCAGAGTTTTTGTCAGAAAACTGTGGAGAGAGTTTTGACGAAAAAATATTTCTTCATATTTCGTTTTGTTCTGGATGTCAAGGCTGGGGTTTGAATCACGGTCTCTCGTCTAAAATCCAATACACCAAAACCTACTACCAAAATCAATACGATTGTGGATGCAAGGCTCTTTATTTAAAAAAAAATGTCATGAATTCATATAGGCTTCCGACGAAACGTAATGTTTTTCAGGCGTAGTTTCTGAAATTCGTTAAGTCAGGAAACATATACCAACGAGCTCAAGAGTTACAATTCCTATAAAAAACCAGGCACACTAAAGGGGGACATTGTTGAAGAAACATATTGTTAGATCACATCTGGTATGGGGATGTAAAAAGCTACTAAGCGACCTTGTCGGATTATCAGGCTAGATTATGCCATTTTGGTGTTGTTGACAATGAAATTGCAAAGAAATTCTCAAGATAAGGCTAAGCTTTTAAAGCTACAACAGAGCGAAAATCATTGGAATTATGAAAAAAAAAATTAAATTCACTCGTAAATCGTGTATAGGGATGTAGAACAGATTGTAGGGTTGTACGGGCCTTATAGCCAAAGCTTAATTGTATAAGAGCGAAACAAATTCTAAGCATGAGTAGGCGAAAGATGAGAGCGATTATACTGAGATGAGAGTACTAATGCGGGATGATCCCCTTAGACACAGGGTTTGCAGATGGCATTAGGTTAACTTTGAATTATGTAGGCTATGTAAAGGAGCAAGGGATTTATTTTTTATGCCACTGTTCGTCTTTGCAAATGTGTGGGCACAGATATCTAGGTAGTCAAGTTGTTAAGGAATAGGTAGAGCTAAATACTAAATAACTGCAAACTTGAGGATCTAAACGGTATATAAATGAGATTAATTGGGAATATCTTTAGAGGGAAATATTTATCTCAGGTTGCCCTGATAATTATTTGTTGTTTTCGCCTTTCTTACTTTCTCTCTCTTTCTTTCCCTGATTTTGTTGCAGATTTCTTCCCTCTATAAATAACGTCCACTGTGGACATATATTGGGTAAGGTGATGTGGAACCTTACTTTTTAACAGGAGCTATATTTCCCAAAATATCTACAGGATTTTAATGTGATTTTTTTAATAAAAAATCTTTATGCCTTACTGCTGCCCAAAACCAAAAAGAAAATCTTGGTGCAGAGTAACAAATCAATTTTTTAAATAAAAACTCAAACTTGAAAGACTCCGTATAACACATTATTTGTCACTTAGTGTAGGAGGTGCCTTAAAAAATGGTCAAAATAGTAATCAAAACAAAAAGTAGCCATTAAATGTACCACTGAACTAAAACTTGAAGAAACAACCACGAGTTTGTTTTTTATTTTGTAGTTGATTTTGCTGTTGTTGTTGTCGCTGTCTCTTCGTTTCTGTTGCTGTTTTTTACTTTTGTTGTTGGTTTTTAATGTATTTAATTGTTCTACTGACTGAATAAAAAATTAAATTTATTGTTGCCGGCAAAATAATTTTGTTTTTTATTGTTTTGCTGTTTTGGTCTGGTTAAAATACAACAACAAACCAACAAACAACATGCAATTGTAGCAATTTTTTTTCCTTTTTTTTTTTTGTAATATTTTAATGTCATTTTATTATTCTGTTGCATATTGTTATTATTACTGTTGTTGTGGCGGATAATGACGTTGATGATGTTGGTGATATAATCAGAGACAATAATGATGTTGATAATGGCTGGTGGAGAAGAGAACGAAACCCATTTACCACGTCAAATTGTACACACACGGCAAGTTGAACAAACTTTAACCGTTTATTTCTTTTGAAATGCAAAAATGGAATGAAAATATTTAAAATTTTCCATCCTGATAAGTGTGAACATGTGAATTTCATATAAATTAAACGGTTGAGGTACATAAATTTAAAATGATAATTAACATTTGAGGTTATGGTAAGTAGAACATTTCCGTATTGCCAGACATTGGAAATGAAAAAATTGGCATTGCAAACCGAAAGAAATTAATATTTTCAGGTTTGCATTGAAGATAAAAAATGATTGTTTTTAATTTTTCAATAATATAGGATACACTAGTGCAGAATTTTACTTATTGAGTTCAATTTTTTTCTCAAGAGGGAGCACTGTACTATATTCGGGGTTAGAAAACTTCCGAAAATTATCATTATTTAAAATGCTGATATTATGATGAATTATTCTTTATTTTTTCACAGACTCATATCCAGTTTGTTTCGTTTTATATTTGTACACTTTAACCACTGCACTACTCCACTTTTCTCTATAAAGAATACTATGAACACAATACAGAATAATATCGAGCCACTTAGAACTTTTTAAAATGAATACACACAACATAAGTGGCGTTAGAAGCTAGGTCGAAATAATGACCAACAATGTATGTACATATGTAACTATGAATAATATCTAAATTGAGAAGTTCGAAGCTTTACATGTTCTATGCATGAAAATGTATGCATTGCCCGCTGTTTTAGGTATCTAAAGCGGCAAGTGTCTTGTTTCCTTAAGACACAAGAAATACTTTAATCGAGCTGACCTTCTTATTATTTAAACAACTTCTGTTTGACGGAAAACATTATGCAACTTTTATACATAAACCACTACAACGAATTAATTTATGAGGATTTTCGACCATCTAAAGAAGAGCGCAATGATGATTCTGTTTTACTGTTCAATCGTTATTCCAACAGGTATTAGGCTAGTGAAGTAAAGATACGTGTTTCCGATATTCCTTAGAATTTTTACATACAACCCGCAGAGAATATCAGTGAATCGGTTGAGCTGTGAATTACGCAATGCTTTGTAAAGAGAATTTGTTCGTTAACTATCCTTATCTGGAATGCTCTCCCTGCAATATGTCTTATAGCATTTCCTATCAAATATATAATAAACAGACTCATATGCTCCTAAACACTACTGCCCCACTACTCCCAACTACTTGTCCTCTTACTATCCCAGCTTTCTACTTTCAACACAATACATTAGATGCGTAGTAGTGACCACCTTCTGAGCTAGTTCTCGGAATAAGTTTACTGAATGATTATTGTATTTGGGGTTATTCAGTTTATTTAATTGTTCAATGTAAGCAAAAAATTTCAATTACGTTTGAAAGATTACATTTTAAATGAAACACAATAGAAGATTCAAAATAAATTGATGAATAATAACAGTAACCACTGGCCTTATAATCAATAATAATGTTGGTTGAGCTTACACTAATGAAATGCTGGTGGTGGGAAGTAAATTTTTCTCTTTTTTATTTTTAATTTGCTTTCGCAAATGGTAAATCACCGAATTTATTAAATGTTTTTATAGTATATACAGTGAGCATCAAAAGAAACTGTACACCAAACACCACTTTTACAAATTTCTAGGAGAGTGCCCGAAAAGTTTTGACGGGACCTACAGTTTAAAGTCTACTCCGAAAGACAAATTTTTAAGAAACTTTTCATTGTAATTTTATTTACTCTCAGAGTTTTTCCCAGATATCTGCCGCTGAAATATTTTTTCCGATTTCGTTTTGTTAGAGATGTCCGACATGGGGTTTGAGCCGTGGCCTCACGTCTTTTAAGCCTACACACTACCTTCTAGACTACGGCGAAGATATTGTCAAATTTTATTAAAGTTTTAAGAAATCTAAATAAATTTGTCGCCGTAGTCTAGTAGGTAACGTGTTCACTTATTAGACGTAAGGCCACGGTTCAAATGCAAGGTTAGACATCAAAACGAAAATATGAAAATATTTTTTCGGTGACTTCCTCTCAGCTGACAGCAAATAATATTCCCATGAAAAGTTTCTCAAAAATCTGTCATTCGGAGTAGACTTTAAACTGTAGGTCCCGCCATTCATGTATAAAATTAACGCACACAACATGAGTGGTGTGAGAAACTAGGTTCATAATCCTGACCGAAGGGTTGTAATGACCAATTATTTATGTATGTGTTCAAATTAGTATGTACATATGTATGTAAAATGCCAATAGTAGGGTATTTGCTTACAAGTGGTCGCCCATAAATTTCTATTCATGGGTTTGTTATTGTTTTTTTTTTCTCTTAATTTTTTAATTTTATTTACGATACTTAAATCTCAATAATCTGTTTTTGTTTTTATATTTGTTTTTGTTTTTGTTTTTTTTTCTATTTTTGTTTTGTTTTTAATAGTCTGCCGAAAATGTAAGCCTAATAAGAGGGCCAAAACAAAAAAGTATTTGCTTTTAATTATACGGATACACAGTTTTTGGCCATTGTTTTCGATTTTTGTTTTTTAATTTCTTTTCTTCTTTTTTTAATGCTAGGCAGACTATTATGATAAACGCTTTAAGCAGCTACAAAAACAGCACAAACAAACAACAACACACGCGGAAAAATATGTTGCGTTACAAAGCAAAATGGAAACATTTGTTCCCACATGCCGCAGAACAGCGCCAACAGAATGAATCTGTAATTTTATTCACACACTGAAACTGATTTTTTTTACTTCTTTTTAATTGAAAGTAAGAAGAGAAAAAAAGAAAAATAATAAAAAAAAAAGAAAGAAAGAAATGATTTAAGATTCACACTGGCAAACGGGCAAGGGGAGTTGTGCATAAAGAAAAGAATTTGACATAGAAATCGTATGTATATGCAGGCACGTCTTTTAATACTCACATGCCACAAAGGTCGCTCGTTTGTTCGACGTGTTGTACATAAGTTTTATATTGTTTCGTTATCTTTTAAGTGTATTTGCTACCACCGGCATAATATTTGTATCCAGAAGATACAAAATGAACTTTTTGTTCATTTATTAGAGCATAAAGACACTCGTGTATACAATTAAGATGCTCTCACCAGCACCAATAGAAAATGTTTTATGGTTTTTCAAACGATTTTCTTGTGTGCTCTTTTTATAGATCGAGAAGAATATGAAGAAAAACTCACAATATTTTTTATTTCAAACATTTTTATTGTTTATGAATTGCCTTAGTTTGTCTATGAAATTGTCTTTATGTATGTACGTATGTAAGTACACAAGTGGCATGCAACAAGCAAGCTGCATATACCATATAATAAATATTTGTTTATGAAATGATATGATTTTTTTTATTTTTTTTTTGTTTTCTAAGCAGGAAGTGATTTTATATTTGTTGCTGTTGTTATTATTGTAGTTATTATTAAATAATAGAATTTCTTAATTTAAATACACAAAATTAATGGATACGTAATTATGCTTGTATGGACTGTAATTTATTTTTTCGGTTCTTTTCATAGTATTCCCTTCTTTTCATTATTTCCCTTAAGTATAAGAAATTAAATTTAAATATAGCGTAGCAATAATTAATAATAGGCCGCTGCCATTGAAAGTAAAATAGGAAATACACAATTGGAGATGATGATTACATACATAGACTCAAAAATAGTCAAATAGAATACAATTGTATACTCATCATATTATAGACGCCTATGTCTGCAGTAGTATAATATTTAATGACAGCCATCGACTGAAAATCACTTTCAATTCGTAAATTGTTATGATTTTGTTACATCAACTTTATTTATAATAAATTTTTGTTTTCTCAAAATTCATATCAATCTTCAGTATTTATTGTCATTAATAAAAAAATTCAAATAATTTTTAAAAATTTAATTATTTGCTATCGTATAAGAATTTTTTCTTTAAAACCCCTAAAAATTTTTATGACAGTAAACAAAAATTTTCCTACACCGGCAATGCTGTACCAAGTTTGTATCTGATTAAACATGTTCTCCCAACTTCCTCCATTGTTTTATTAATAAAATATCGAACAGCACAAAAAATTTATAGTCCTTCCACTTCGACAGCTTGATACGCTGTATTTATTGTTACAATATCCCTCCTGCTTTTTCGCTTGCATAAGGATTTTTTAAAGAATAATATCACCTAAAGACTTTCCACGCTTTTGGTTGTCCTAAACTCGAAAAATTTCTACTAGTCAAAAAAGTAATCAAGAAATTAATTATAGTGTTCTAAAACACTTCGTGACACTTTCCCCTCATATTTATAAACTGAACAATCTACTCTAAAATGCTGAGACCTGCATATCGTTAATTGTTAGCGGCTAATGAAAAGAAGAGAATCTATTAGTAACGTAAAATCATCATCTGACATATTGCAGATGACATACATACGTACCCTAAGTATATACAGATACATATACATAGTTACTCATTACAATCCCTCAGTTAGGATTACGATCTAGTTTTTCACACCATTTTTATACATGTTAATTTTATACACGAATGACGGTCCTGCCACCGAAGATTCCAGTTTAAAGTCGACTCCGAACGAAAAGTTTTAAGACAATTTTATTTACTCTCAGGATTTTCGCCAGAAATCAGCTGAGAAAAAGTCGCCGAAGGAATATTTTTTAAAATTTCGTTGTGTTGGTGATGTCTGACCTTTGGTTTGAACAACGGCCTCACGTGTAATAATCCAATGCAGTACCTACTTGTTTACGGCGACTTCTCTTAAGTACGATTGGATATTGACATTAATTATGGTAATTTCCTCAAACGGGTGGGAAATCATGGCTATTTGTTATGATGGTGCAACCAAAAAAGAACCCGAAGAAGATGTCGAATAACTGTCGCATTAAAGGAAGCATTTCCGAAAGTGATCAGGGCAATATTGAAATGTGAGCACTCTCAGCAGTATCTTTTGCAAGAGTTTTGAGAGTAAATATTTGCCTTTAAGAAAAATTTTCAAATCTTTCTTACGATGTCAAAGTTAAACGGGATAATGCGGACGGTAGGAGAATGGAAAGAGTAGTAGGGTTCGACAAATTTTGATTTGAAACATCGTTCTTTTTTTGCCAGTGTAAAACCTTTGTCACTTTTTTTCTTGAGAATTGCTTTGTAAAAATTCTCACTTTCTTTTTCGGTTAAAAACATATTGTCAACCATCAGACAATCACAAAGCACATAGGGCCCCTAATCGAGCCCACGGCCTCGTCGTTTGAAGTTTAGCACACTACCAACTAGACCATCGGTCCATTGATTTAAGATTTCAAGAACGTAGAGGGAATAACAGATGCTAACTAAAACGTAATTGGACTGAATTACCTATACAACGTTCAATGATAAAACCATTGTCCAAAAAATGCCAGGTGAGCTGAGGTATTCATACGTATCCTTATTCCGTTTACAAAAAGCTTTAGACAAAGACAAACGAAATTCGCCACTGCATTGTAGCTTCTTTTATAGTTGTGATGTGAAATACCCCTACGTGTGAGAGCTGTTGCAGATTGATAATGACTATTGATTTCCCGCAACTTCACTGAAACCAGTAAACGTTTTCTTTGGAAAAGAGTTAACGGGCATTATTACAACTCTTATTGAATAATTATACAAAATATGTTTTTATATTTTATACCTACTACTGGCAAAAAAAATGTTAGACAGTAATGACAGACTATTAAGTCCCAAAATAAAAGCAGATACTTGATTGTGTTTATACAGCCAAAGAATTACGCCCTTAATGAAGAGAAAACTCAACAGAGTTAACAACGTTGCATCTAACAGTTGCCCTTCTGAAGGTATAGAAAATCAAGCAGGGTGAATCTTGGTCACATTAACCTGTAACTCATAGGGTATGGAATACCGTGCTGGATGTTTATAGTCATGCATCTACATGAAACATCGCACTTCATCCAGCCCCTTGAGTAATGTCAAAATAATCACTTATCGCATATGACTCTTTGGATGAATTTGCTTTTTCAATGTGCAAACATGATAAATAAATATTATTGTGTAGGGTATATAGGATGTGGTAAAAATTGTCAACAAAATGATACGAGACATACGCTAACATCCTTAGGGAACCCATTAAATACCTAACAGTTTCAGAACATACTAAACATGGTGATGCTAAACAGCTCTGCATTTTGGAAATCTATAATTCGATATCGTTCGAAGTTGTCCTTCAACTGTAGACCCCGCTACTCATGTATAAAATTAACACACACAACATAAGTGGTGTGAGAAGCTAGGTCATAATTCTGACAGAAGGGTTGTAATGATCAATTATGTATGTATTTAGTTAAGCAGACAGAAAGTTTTTGAACAAAAATTTGAACAGTTAGAGTATTGAATATTTCTTTGGGAAATTGGTCTTAGTAGACTTGCTTTACATATGTGATTTAATTCTCCTAACTCTTTTTAGAACTCAGGGTGCACCATGTTTTTTAAAACAAAAATAAATTAAAATATCGCTTCTTTAAAAACAAATTATGATTGTTCTTTATGGGTTAAATTGTTACAAAATGATGTAAAAACACACCCATAACACAATAGTATACCACTACATATATTGTGTTATAAAGTCTTACCAATAAAGGATATAAGCGTGAAGTATATTTGAGAATGTGTCTGTAATGAACACAACAAGGATGCTGTGTTTTCAACACCGGATGTTAGGCAAAGGCAGGAAAAATGTAACACCCATGTTATGTATTATCTTTTAATAAACTTGATTTGTTATTTTTTTTTTCATTTTCGTTATTATATATTACGAGCATATCATGTACACATAATAATGACTTTAGCATGAGTATAATCAAATCAGGTCATGAACGAAAAGAAGAAAGGAGAAAATATTCCTTGTTTTTTATTATTATTTTAAAGTGTTAAATACATGATGTAAATGGGGACAGTTTACTTTATCAAAAGAAACAATCTGTTCCTTTATTTTCAATAAAATACAAGGCTGTTAATTAAGGTTACCTTGTTTCATAACAGATACTAACAAAGTTTAATAATTTTCAAGGATATTGGAAGGAATGTATCCACAGAACTTACGGGAATATAATATTCTTCTACCTTCATATGTTTCTAATGAATACGTCTTATATTCTATGGTTTGTGGTTGTATATTAAAATTAGAAAATAAAAGAAGAGACAAATCCAATACAAACGAAACTAAAAATAGTTTGTTTGTGTTTCATTTCGCACAAGTAGAGCATCCTTGAATTTTTCTAATCGTTTCTATACATACATATGTATATGTGAGGCTATTATTTAATCACCACTTTTTTAGCTTTAAAGTAAACGTTGTATTTATAAATAAAAATGTTATTCATTAATCGATTAATAATAATTTTATTTATTTTCTTTCTCATGCATGAAGTGCGTGTGAGTTCATTATGGCTTTTCGTTTATTTGTATCGTTTACCCTGACCAATTTGTTTGTCTAAATATGCATTTATTTACGCTATTACCGCATAGCATTACTATAGCAAATGCTGTAAAATCTACGCATACTGTAAACCTATTAATAAAAAGCTTTAAATTGTTTATGGCCAGTGGTATATACGTATATTTTAAAATTATTGATTCAATTTAAATTAGAATTTTTAATAAGTTTATCACTGCACTGAATAGATTATTAAGTCGCTGTGGTCTAGTAGGTAGTGTGTTGGCTTATTAGACGAAAAGTCAGGGTTCGAACCCCAGGCCAGACATCAAAATGAAATACAAAAAGTATTTCTTCGGTGACTTCCTCTCAGCAGATTTCTGGCAAAAACTCTGAGAGCAAATAAAATTGCCATGAAAAGTTTCTCAAAAATCTGTCGTTCGGAGTCGTATGTATAAAATTAATACACACAACATAAATGGTGTGAGAAACTAGGTCGTAATCCTGACTGAAGGGTTGTAATGACCAATTATGTATGTATGTATGAATAAATTATTATTTAATTTGTATCATACTACTGCAACCTATTGTAGTCTCGTCAATCTTTATACGACATATCGATAATGTATTCTTCATAGCTTTTGCCTTTACAACCCTTAGGTTGTTGCTTGGTGTCATTAAGAACATAATCAACACCTGATGTGCACCCATATGTTTCTTTCCGGAACGCATTAATGCCTCACAAGTTCCAATAATGTGTTATGACCAGTCTTTACTAATAGTACATAGGTTCTACATATAAGGTTCGAGGCTGTCACCATTCTGAACAAGTGTAATTTGAGACTACAGTACGCAATCAATAGACCAGCCTCATGTTTTTCCTGGATATTCTGATGCATGACTCAATTACTCTCTAATTTCCAATAAAAGTATTAATTATCTCAAACTCATTTGATTTGTAAGAGTTTTTGCCACTCTTCTTTGTGTTTAACTTTCCAAACATGTGTCCCCACTTCACAGAAAAGTACGGGTCCCATCAGCGGGAACTCCTCTCTTTGCAATTTCATCCGCTTAACCATTGTAGTAAATTCTAAACAGAACCTTACTATCTTCTATTTAACCTTATAAGAAGTCCTTTGAGTCCTTTGAACCTTTAATTCAAGTTGAATTGAATACATCTTTCGATGAAATAGACTTCCGCCGGGAAGATACCCATCAATTTTCCTATGAATGTCTAATGTTCGCAGATCAGTTCTTGATCCATTCTTATATCACAAAAAGAAATCGCTTTTTAAAAGAGTATGTAGCTTCAAGATTATTCCATTGGTTTTCGTTTTTAAGTGTCGTTTCAAAGCATTTTTCAAACCATAGAAACTACTGGTTCTACTCGGTATATTAGGTCGTGAAACCCCTAATGAAGTTTTTGTTAGACTTGTCTCCAGTTACTCTGAGCATGGTCTTTAAAGATCTGGTCTTCACTATCATATGCAGCTGGCTTAAGTCTAATAGAGCTTCTAGTATTCCATACTTCCAGAAAGGAAGATTTCAGTACTTTCTTTAATGATCTGCGGCCAAGTTTGTCTGGTGGTAAAATTACTTGTTGCATTCGTCCATCTATGACTGGTCTTTTAGAAGAAAGTGTGCATTACCGTTGAATATCAAGCAAGTTTGACAAGCTTTGATTATTACTTGGCTGATTTTCAGCATATATCGACACCTGTTTATCAACAAGACCATGGCATTCTATTCCTTTGTTAATGTTGTTTGTTTTGCAGTAGTCAATGGCACAGAAGGACCTGCGCTTGAGCCGTTATAAGTGCGCCCTAAACCATCACGACCGATCTAAGCATATGAAGTTAATTTAAGACTTTAATTAGGCTCTGTTGCACCAAAATTTCATTTATGTGCTAATCTCGAAAGGCCTTTTCTTCATATTCAAGCATTTTAAATTCGATTTTGTTCCAAACTGGCAAGTTTATGTAAAAAGTTAATTCCATCTCAAGCCAATTTAAGGCATGTTGGGTTTTGTGATTCAAACGTAGTGACGATAAGTTCAGTAACAACAGTAGTACTGTTGCAGCTATCAAACGTTTGCAAGTATAATTTTTATATGTAAACATCCCATTTGAACAAATTTTGTCTTCAACCAAAAAGAATCATTTGCAAAATTATTATTCCACAATTCACTAATGAGATGTGTTTCACTTGCTTTTGAAGCATTTAAAGACTAAGAAAATTTAAATTTAAATTTAAATTTAAAAATATTCCAGATGTTAAACAAAAAATATCAACTTATTAATGCAAATGTCATAATTCTGACAGAATGATTGATTTTCAATAATATTTAGATCTTCAAAAATCATTTTTAAATGCCACCACGAAAAATTTGAACTTTTTTATACGGAAAAATGTTGAAATCTGGTTAACATCATAATTAGCAATCAAAATAAGAAAGCATAAAATTCACATTCATTGTCAATATTATAAAAAAATTAAAAGATATTTCAATTGTCGTGTGCCATGGTAGTCTATTGAATAGTGTGCTAGACTATTAGCGTGAGGGTCATGGGTTCGATTCCAAACAGAGACTCTGGTCTGTGCAATAGCACGAGCAAGTTACTCAGCTCGTATATGAATTAATATAATGTGTAATTGGGTTGTAATTAATAAATAAATAAACAAATTTTAATTGTTAAATAAATTTCCAATTTCGCATTTAGGAATTTCGAATTATTTGTTTAATTAAATTAATAAATAATTTAATTGTTTTAATTAAACAGATAATTCTTTCACTCACAATAACAATGGCAATACTAAACAGTTTTCATTGAATCATTTAAATTAATTATTCACGAAATGAAATGACTCACTTTATATCACCTTTTAATGTGTGAAAATCAAACAAATTAGTCAACAATATCTTGCCACATTTTACGTGAGTGTAAAAATTCGAAAGATTTTGTAAATGAACTTCTTTTTTACGAAATCATGTTAATGGGCAATTGTTTTTTGTTTTGTGCAAAACAATAAAACGAAAACAACAATAAAATCAAGTCTTTATAGGCAACATATCATCAATTTACACTTCTGCCGTAAATCATACTCGAAAAGAAAAACAAATCAAAAAAAAAAAAAATTATAGACTCATTACAACCGAAATTCACACTGCACGAGTTCATTTACACAAACACATGCACATACATATGTGTTCAGAGTTGGGCATTTAAAATGCCATTTTTCTGAAAATTTGTTCAATTGGGCATTTTGCCAAAATATGTACATAAATGGACAAAAAAAAAATATAAAAGAAAAATAAATTCTAATAAAGAGCAGCCACCACCATAGCAGTGGATGTTGTAAAATGTTGAGACTGGAATACAATTATTTTTTTTTTGTTTTTGTTTTGACAATAGTCGTAAAATATAAACAAATTCCTTTCCAATTTTTATTTTTTGGGCAAAATTAAATTCCAGATAAACATTAGCAAATAAACAAGAAGAAAAAAATTTACAAGAAGTCTACGGAATTTGATATGTTAGTTGCGTTACAATGTGTGCCAATATTTGAATTCAATTTGATTTAGTCTTTCATGCGTTTTTACTTATTTTTAAATAAAACTACGCATTAAATTTAAACAATAATTTCTTTATAGAATATTAATATTATTATAATATTAAATTAAACGTGTGAACGTTACAATTAACAATGCCGGTGGTCTGTTCAGAATGTTTAGTGCGTAGAAAGACTTTGACGTTTATTTTTTGGGCTTAACAAAAAATTATTTACCATAACCTACTGGTCTAATGTCAAAATCTTAATTTGAACCTAAAGTGTTAATAGACTGCTTTTCTTCAGTAGGAATAAATTTGTCTTTCATCAGCACAATAACAAAACGTAGCTTGTTGATACTCTTTAATAGAACAGAATGTTTACTATTCTCCATGATTTTCACAATAAGTCAGGATTCCAATCTTCTACCAAATATATAAAAAATAATAAATGGTTTACATATTTAGATTAACAAACCCATTTTAATAGATCACACTGCGCTATCAATTTTATAACATGATCCTTTTGCTGCTAATTTAATTGTACATTACAATTCATTACGACCTAGCTTCTCACACCAACCATGCTATGTGTGATTTAATTTTATCTATGAGTGGCGAGACCTATAGTTTAATGCCGGCATCAAAATACAGATTTTTCAAAAGCTTCTCATGACAGTTTTATTAACTCTCAGAGTTTTTGCAAAAAACTGCTAAAATGAAGTCGCTGATGAATTATTTTTTCATAACATAACATTGTTCGTCATAACAACCCTTCAGTCAGGATTACAACATAGCTTCCCATCCCACTTATACTGTGTGTGCTAATTTTATACATTAGACTCGACTCCGACTGACAGATTTTTGAGAAGCTTGTCATGGCAATTTTATTTACTCTCAGAGTTTTTGCCAGAAAAATCCTGAAGAAATATTTTTTAGATGTCTTGACCTGGTGTTTGAACCGTGGCCTCACGTCTAATAAGCCAACACAATACCTGCTAGACTACGACGACTTCATCCTTGATTCCTTTACTACAAAGATAAAATTTTATAGTGTGTAGTACAACAGTTAATATCCGATGCGCTTTTTCCTACTACATAACATACATACATAATTGACCATTCCAACCCTTCAGTCAGGATCACGGCCAGCTTCTCACGCCACTTATGTTGTGTGCGTTAATTTTATACTTGAGTGATGGACCTACAGCTTAAAATCGACTCCGAATGACAGATTTTTGAGAAACTTTTCATAGCAATTTTATGTACTCTTATAGTTTTTGCCATAAATCTGCTGAGAGGAATTTGCCGAAGAAATAATTTTTTTATATTTTCGTTTTGATGTCTGACCTGGGGTTTGAACCGTAGCCTTACGTCTAATAACCCAACACACTACCTACCAGACTTTCCTACTACTTTCCAATACTCTCCGACTACTCATAAATCATACTATTTACTTGTTGTTGTTATTTTATATTTTAATATATTCGTTGATTTGTCTACGTAGTATTGTAATTGCAATTCGAAACCATGTTGGATCAATTATCGCCATAACATCAAAAAAATTTGTAAATCTGGAGATGATACACTGGCCAAGGATAGCTTTCAATGTACCAAAAATAGCGGTCCATCAATATAAGCAATTTTATTTCATTGATGTTTTATGACACTGCAAAATAAGGCTTTACGAAAGGAGAAGGAAATTGTGCAACCAAAATGAAAAATAGAAAGAAAACTTTATATTTACAGCGTGCTTACAAGAGATTTGCTAAGCAAGTCGTTATGTTTGACAATAAATTTCAAAAAAAATTCTTAATAAAGGTTTAAAAAACTGTTGTAGAATTTATTGAATTCGGAACCGACTATGATTGTAAGCCGCAGAAACCTCCACCTTGCACATTAAAAAGCGATCTTTTTGGAGTATAAAAAACCAAACTTATGTTTTAATTTTATTTTTGTGTACGAGGGCAAATAAATAAGATGGTGAATTTTGGATTTCATGTGCCTTATCTGAAGTCACAAAACTGGCCCTGTCAACATACATAAGCTGACTACTGTCAAAATCTGAAATTCCTGCGTCATATAGTTTGAACTGATAGCAGACAACAGAGTAAAAAAATGAATTTTTTTTAATCTGCTAATTAGGGGCTTCTCTGTTCTATTCTCCAGATCAAGTCCAAGGCGACTTAATTTTGTTTTCAAAACTGAAAATGGTATAAAGAGATTTGATGAAATCACCGCGCAATTGAAACTATTCTGATGATCTCCAAAAATCCTATTTTTTTTGGAAGAAAAATGGACAAAAAATACAGACTTATCGACCCATCCACGTATAACCTTTACGTTTGTTGTCATTATAAATCATATTGTATGTTACATGCCACATCAAAAAAAAACCGGCTACAAAACAAATGCTAAAAGCAATAAAATTGAAACATTTTCCAAAAACATCAATTTTATGCTTTCCATTCATTCATGTAAATTCTTAAGGCTAAAATGACTTGATTTATCAATTATTTAAGGAAATACATATCTACAGCTACAAAAACAACAACAATTACCATAACAAAAATAACAACAATAAAAAACAAAAAACCACAACATATACACAATTATAGCAAAAAAGAAAACAATGAAAAACCCAACCCTTAAACTTTGAACGATTTCAGTCTACTTGTGTCTGTATATGTAAGTATTTTGTAGTAGTGGTGGCAGCAAACTAAAGGGAAAAGGACATAAGGATAAGAGCAAGTGAACAGTTTTGGGCAGAGAAAGGGTATGTTTTTAAAACAAAAGCTGAAAAAAGTAAGAAAAAAATATGAACAGAACTTAAACAAGGTACAAGTGTTTATTGTCACGGTTAAGGTAAAACGTTTTCGTGTTTGGCAATACAGTGTTTGGCATTAATAAAATGCCTATGTATACACATAGAATTTTATGTCGTGTTTATTTTAATTAAAATTTTATTGAATTTTTTTTACAAATTTAGTTAAGAATTTAAATTTTAAAAAATTGAAAAACTTTAAAATATTTTTTCTTTACAATTTTATTGCTTAAGCCCACTGTTCTCGCACGAGATTATGATAATGATTACAGTGCCATGCCATACAACTGAGCTGAAGTGTTTAAGCCAACAGTTGTTGAGGTAAAATGTCAGACAAAATGGTACAGAACGTCAAACATGTCTCGGTAAAAAATAAACAAGGCGGTTAAGTAAAATGTTGCTCGTGCAACATTTACACACCAAAATGCAGTTGAACTTGACTACAATGCCACAACAATATCAGCAATACCGTGAGGGAAAATTCACCTTCCAATATATAGAGTGGGAACAATTGTTTTCGTTTTTATTTGTTTTATTTTTTTTTTTTTACCACAATAAGTATGAGTAGCGAAAAATATGAATTTTTTTCTTTAGTTAGAACTTACTTTTTCTTAGAAGACTAAACTAAAGAATAAAATCATAAAATATGGAAAATAATGGCAAAGCAAACTGAGAAAAATAAACTTCCTGTCAAACATTTTCCACACCCAAAAGCAAATTGTTGTTTGCAAATGACATAAAATTCTTTATTAATGGAAAATTCGAAACGCCATAGAATTTAAGAATAAATATTTATATTTAAATTAGGTTTTGTGAAGGAAATATTCGAGAATATGAACATTAAACATAGTGTACTAAGTGGGTTGTTTCAATTTTAGCCATAAACATAGAAACTTTTGTATCAGGAATTCCCTGAGCTTAGGTTTCATATTATTCTTAGTACTTTTGCGCATTATATGATCATGGAGACCTATCGTGCTACTTCATAAGGCATGAACAACTCTAATACAGAGTTATGACTCGATTTCGTAAAAACTTTTGTCTTGTTTGGGCAGCTGTAAGAAAACCATTAGAATATATACACTTCGTCTACATGAAATCTATAATGTCTTGAGCAGTTGAATAAAAAGATGTTTTAAAGTTCCGCAAAAAGCGGATCAAATTTGTTTACTGGCCAAGTTTGTACAAGAATTTCAAAAGTCATTTTCTCGTTATGATACAGGATCGGTATCATCGGCTTAAAGTTTCCATGGAACTCCACCCGCCTATTGTGTACATGAATATAAATGTCGTTTTCACTGTTTTACCTAGAAGACTGAGCACTTTAAGGTTCCAGACTATATTCATACATACATACATAATTGGTCATTGCAACCCTTCAGTTAGGTTTACAAACTAGCTTTACAAGTCTAGCTTAAATTCGGCTCCGAAAGACAAATGTTTGAGAAGCTTTTTCGTGTCAATTACAACAGGCAACATTTACGATTTTTAAACTTTAAAAAGCCCTGTCTTGTTCTGAGTTCGTATTGCTATTAAGTTTGTAACTAACCCGCATAAAGTTCAAATGCTTAAGGTTTTGCCTTTCCTGCATACGCCATTACATTAGCCATTACAATCCTTTAGCAAGGATAACGAACTAGTTTCTCACAGCACTTATGTTGTGCGTATTAATTTTACACATGAGTGGAGGCATCTATAGTTTAGATTCGATTCCGAACGAGAGATTTTCTGAGAAACATATCATGCCGATTTTGTTTACTCTCAGAAATGTTGCCAGAAATCTGCTGAGCGGATGTTGTCGAAGATATATTTTTTCATATTTCGTTTTGATGTCTGACCTGGGGTTTGAACCGTGGTCTTACGTCTAATAATCCATTAAACTATCTACTACACTAAGGCGACTACATTGCATTTCCTATTCCTTTTTACTCCTTTAAGGAACATAATGCTTTCAAAAAGCATGCTTGTCCGTTTTTCATAAAATTTATTTGCCTTTGTTTTAGTATAGTTCAACAAGTTTTTCCAGCTAAACAAATGATTGATCTACCGTAACCGGTCCTATGATGATAAGATTGCTATTGGCTTTTTGTATTGGGTGTAATGATGGCAAACTTACTCTTTTTCAAACGGCCTCACCATTCTTTAATGTTCGTCGTAGATATTATTCTCTCTGGATGCTCAACTACCAGGGGCTTTTGAAGTAGATTATTTAGAGAGATATCAAGCCGGTTAATTTTTAAAAAAAATTTTTGTCTTTGATTAGATTTGAAACTGTAGAGCACGAATTTGTAGTCAAGCACTTTAACTACAAAACCACTTCACCTCTCTTACCTCTTTAGACTAAAAACGAACATTAAATCGTTTACTAATTTGGTATTTAACATTTACAGATGGATTGCGGTTTTAATAATTTTGATATCTTCCATCTTCTAAACATATGATTCCCCGAAATTGTTTTCTTAATATAGTTTTGATAAACTGATATACTGTTTATCCACTTTTTTATAAATTTTAATAAGTTTCCGATAATTTGTTCTATATTAGCAACATTTTCTCTGATAACTGCTTTCGATGGCATACAAATACCCAGTCCAGCATTGATGCGTGTGATAAGACTTTACAAGAAGTTATTATTTCGAATAAGTTGAAGTCAAGACGATCACAAATAAGTCACCTATAATTGTAACTAATCCATTAATTACAGCCACTTCTCCAGAAATAGTAGAAGACATATTTCGATTCTTCTCCGGCCCATTTTTTTTTTTTAAGTAAAAGACTCGAAATGTGTCCTTAAGTAACAATTTTTTTAAGTTGATTTCTCTCTTTTTTGTTACAATAGACAAGCACGACTTATGTGAAGTTTAATATAAAAATCGAGAATTTCGACAATTGCGACATGACTTTAAACTGAGCCAAATTTGAACAAAATATTCGAATTAGCGCCTTAGTTTCAACCTATAACGATTGGCCTTGAAATTAAATGCTAACAAAATACATACAAACGCTCTTGGCTTTTGAACCATCTTATATGTATGTATGTAAGTATGTATGTTTGCGTAAGAACGAAAGAGTGGTTGTAATGAAAAATTGTGGAAGAATGTAAATTTTAAATTGTGGATAATTTTTAATTTGTGTCCGTCTGTCTGTCGGTCTGTTTCTCTTTATGGTATACACGCCTGATATCAATTATTTTCCATCATTGCCAGTGTTTGGATTTTGTTTTGTTCATTTTTATTTCAGAATTTTTCATATTTTTTCCATCTGTTCGCATTTAGAAAACGAAAATGAGAAACAAACTCATTGACAAATTAGCATTGTTTGGTACAATTGGGTCACTACTAAGAGATTTCAATGCAAACCGTAAATGTACATGTGACGATAGATGAATGAATGAATGAATGGAGGACGGTTGGATGGATGGTTACATGGATTAGCATCCCTATACTAAAATTAACAATTCTTGGTAAATTTTTTCTATTTCTATTTCAATTTCGTTTCTATTTTTCTTTGAGTTAGCAATGAATGCATTTCGTATATTTAAGCATAAAAACAACAACAAAAACAAAAGAATATTTTTTAAATGCAAGTATAATTCAATTAGCACTGAAGGCAATAATTGTGTTGTGTTGAATGGCACAAAACAATTGTGCCAGTCAGATATTAAGTATTGGAATCATATGTATATTGAAAGAATAACAATACAATGCAATGATTTTTAACAATAACAACAACAATACAAAAACAAAGAAGAGATACATATAAAAATGCATAAAGTATGGGTTTTTTTTTGTTTACAATGAATGACTTTTACTTTTAACAACGACGACTTTTTAGATTTTATTTCATTTTCTTCATCATTTTGAAATTGTATCATATTTCTTAAAAGCGATTTTGTAATAATGTCTTATGAAATGTTTTTTTGCATGTGTGGTAATTTGTAACTTTTTTTTTTATTGCCAATACAAAAATATAATGATTTTTGAAGGTAAAAACGTTACAATTTTTATACATACACATATTTAGCACATGATATTATTGTAGTCGTTCTGCTAACTCATTTTCTTCTATTTCATTCCGAATTTGTGTATTCATATGTATAATGTTTTTGCTTATGGACATCATGACCAGAAATTTGTAGCTTTTAAATGGCATCAGGTACTCCAAAATACTTATCGAAATTTCTTTTAGAATAAAATTGTGTGTCTTTCTTTGGCAAAAAAAAATAGTCCTTGTATACACTAATTTACATACATGCATATATAATTGGTCATGATTACGACCTACATAGCTTCGCCGTGTTATAGTAGGTAGTGTGTTGGCTTATTAGACTTGAGGCCTCGTTTCAAAACCGGGAGACAGACATCAAAACGCAATATGAAAAAAATTTCTTCGGCAGCAGATTTCTGGCAATAAGTCTAAAAGTAAATAAAATTACAATGAAAAGTTTCTCAAAAATCTGTCGTTCGGAATCGACTTTAAACTGTAGATCCCGCCAATCATGTATAAAATTAACACACACAGCATCAGTGGTGTGAGAAGCTAGGTCGTAATACACTAACTTACTTTATTGGCGATTACAACCTTTTAATCAGGATTATGGTCTAGCTTCTCACTCAATTTTTTTCCATGAGTAGCGAGACCCGCAGTTTAACGTCGTGTTCTGATTGACAGGTATAAGAAACTTTCTTATGACAATTATTTACTTACAGAGGCTTTTCTAGAATTAGGTTGTCGAAAAAAATGTTTTTCTCACGATATCTTATCAACAAATTAACTACTGGACTTCGATTCCGTAATATGAGCAGCTAATAAAAGCCTTAAGGAAGTAGAGCATCTACTCGTAGTGTTTGAACAACCGCATTGTCAATGAAGTCAACACATACATACATACATAATTGCTCATTGCAAACCTTTAGTCAGGATTACAACCTAGCTTCAAACCCCACTTTGTTGTGTGTGTTAATGTATTTATGTATGTGTGTGTGTTTGTATGTATGTAATAATAAAAGCCATGTAATTATCTACCAGATATCATTTTATTTTTTTTAGTTTAAATTATTAATTTAATAATGATTTTAAAAAATTTATTTATTAAATATTTTTAATGAACATGTACATATATACCAGCACAGGTTTTTTTATTTTTCAACTTCTTGGAAAAACTTTGCCACTAAAAGATAAAAAACTTTCTCAGGAAAATTTACTTCATAAAAGTTGTTATAATTTCAAACTTTATTTTCTTCTTGTTGTTTGGCTAAGTTTCCACTGCAAAGGTCTATGAACACCTTAAGTTGCATTTGTGGCGCGGAAACTCAAGAAACTAAAAAAAGAAACAAACAAAAAAATAAATAAAAAATAGATGAAAACGAGTACTTAAAATCAACCCTTAAAGAAAATAAAAGCACTCCCTTTGGTTAACTGTCAATGGCTTAATTAGACTTAATTATCAAATAAATAAATAAAATGAAGACACGGGAAAAAAGTGCTAGAAGTGTGTGGATGGATGGATGTGTGCAATTTAGAAGTCATGACAAGCAGTTTTCTAACGTGGGCACTCATTTAAAAATGAATGACTGACCGGCTGCTTGTAAAACAAATCCATATAGAAACGCAACCCCATTTAAAAACAATCTTTATAAGGCCACACGTATACCCCCAACGACCCACCTTTGTTTAGGGGGGGATGATGGTGGAAGACACTCCCATTCTTTAGCTCTTTTTTAGATTTATTACGAAAGTGCAATGTCCTTTAAAGCTTAGAGTTGTTAACAAAACAAAAACAATAACAACAATACGGAAATGCATTTTGCATTTTTTTCTGTTGTTTTTCTACGAGTATATTTAATCATTTGGTTGCACGCAACAGTGGCATATACTTTAAACCAATTTTTTTTTATTATTCAAGTCGAACCCATTGAAAATAAACTATTTTAAGGGGATTTCTCTCTTTTTTTTTTCTTACAGCGGCAAGACAATTTATTAGCTCAAGTTCAAGGGATGAGTCGGTCGACTCTTAGAATTTAAATGCAACAACAATTTATTTATTCAAGAACACCCTTAAGGGTGGTTGACGGACGCGTTATTTTATTTGCTATCTCTTATATATCTTCTGCTTCTTTAATGTTGCCGTCTTCAGAAAGTTAGCTTATGTCGGTTAGTTTCGTTTGGTTTCGTTTGGTTTGGTTTAAATAAATTATTAATGGAACATAATAATTATTATGCAAATTTGTACAGGAAGCGGCGGGTGGTAGAGTTTTTTGTAACGTTTTCAATTTACATGCAGATTGTCATAAAAATCCGGTAAGGGAGAAAGGAAAGGAGGAAGGAAAAATATATTTAATGTGGTATAATTAAATAAAATATATGAAGGGGGAAACGAAACTGTCCACAACATTAAATGTGACATTAAGTTAGCCATGACAACCACCTGTGGCAACAAATCGTCTTTAAAGTATAAGAGTAAATGCAAAATTTTGCGTTGTTATTTAATGAGAAATTATAGAGAGGGTATTTATTATTGTTATGGCCATAATATTTATAAGAATCGATTTTTTGTAACTTCTAGGGTTATTAAAAAGATTAAAAAAAAATAAATTATTTTTTTGAAATTTTTATTTTTTTGATTCATTATAGACCCAGCAACTTAATGATATCGAAGGGTGGTTGAGAAAATGGAATATTAAAGTAAATACCGACAAATCCACACATATTACTTTTACTCTAAGAAGACAAGATTGTCCAGCTGTTGCTTTAAATGGTACAGTTATTTCTAAACGAACAACTGTCAAATATCTTGGTCTCCATCTCGACCGACGAAACACATGGAAAAAACATATACAGTCTAAAAGAGAACAATTAAAGATAAAAACGAGAAAAATGTATTGGCTACTAGGTTCTAAATCTGAACTATCACTAGAAAATAAGCTCTTGCTTTACAAAACGATATTGAAACCTGTTTGGACTTACGGAATACAGCTTTGGGGCACCGCTAGTAATTCAAATATTGAAATCCTTCAAAGATACCAATCTAAAACACTAAGATTAATAGCAAACGCTCCTTGGTTCATAACAAATAACAATATTCACAAAGACTTACAGATTCCAACAGTTAAAGATGAGATAAACAAACATACTTCTAGATACTTAGACAGACTCAGTACTCATAGTAATCCTTTAGCAATATGCTTGTTAGATGAAACCGAAGAAGTCAATAGACTTAAAAGGTTTCATATATTAGATTTACCTTACAGAAAATAATCTCCTACAATTTATTTAATTTGTAGATATTTTACTGGATAAAGATCCAGACTAGGTTAAGTTAAAATAAGATTATAAAATTTGCTTATTGTTGTAAAAACAGATTGTAAATAAATGAATTATAAAAAAAAAAAAAAAAAAAAAATTATAGACCCATAATTTAATTAATTTTCATTTCATTTTAATTTCAAAGAGTAAAAGGGTTCAACATTAACAAGCCTTCTGGGCCGAATGGTATTCCAGCTCTAGTGAAAACTACCAACCAACAGCAATGTATTCCATATTTTTCAACGTTGGGGTAAGTAACGTTGAATTTCAAGTAATGAAATTAAATGTGCAAGGACATCGTCACCAGTTATGACCTTTTTGAGGAAATCTGGATCGTCGTTGAAGTCCATACGACGTTGTTTTTGCTCAAAATTTAGTAATTTTGGAGCAATCTTCGCTGCCGCACGTTTCTTGTCTAAAACATCCGTAAAAATTGCTTGACATGAGCCGAACGATATGCCGACATCATCAGCAACATCTCTAATCCAATTATCCAAAATCATTTTCTTCACTGCTTCTATGTTTTCATCGGTTGTTGAAGTGCTCGGGCGACCAGGACGAGCATCATCATTGACATCTTCTCGGCCTTCCGTAAACCGGTTATACCACAATTGAACTTGTGTTCTGCTCATAGTAGTCTCGCCAAACGCCACAGTCAACAAATGTCCTTGCACATTTAATTTCATTTTTTATACAAAACTGTACAGTTTCTTTAATCCATTTTTCCGAATAGTAAAAAATCGAAGAGCACACCAAAACACGACTAACCTTTTTATCTGTCAAAAACAAACTGACAATCCAAAATGGCTGATATTGTCAACATACATAACAGACATGTGTACTAACATAACAGAAAAAAATGCGAAAATCGAACATACGTAACTCACGAAATTTGAAAATAACGGTTATTTTTGATCACACCTCGTATGAAATATGTGTAAACAACCCGATCATCGATACACAGTACAGTTTGCGTAAAGTCTGTGCTACTGGTGATCTGTTGGTGTTACTGTCAGAAAGGTGAATTCATTCTATCCACCGAGCAAGAGAGAGAGAGAGAGAGCAAGGTTTGACAAGAGCGTTATAGATTGGATTCCATAAGTTGATATGTATTAGGCTATTGGGAATACAACGTATTCCCAGAGTATAAGCTCTGTTGTCTCCTCCTAAACGCTGTACAGACACTGTACTAATTAATTGCCTTCTAACTGCACTAAGCATGTGGCCTTATAGTTAAAATGCCTCATCTTTCATTTTTCCTACCTTAACTCGAGGCACCTATTTTTTGCGTATTTTAAAACTTTTTCTATTTCATTCATCATGTTCTCGGCCTTTTGAATTTCCAAATTTGAAAAAGCTGATTCATTTGACAGTTATTGAAAGCAAACTGCTAAATTATTTGAAAAGTAAATTATGCGAAAAAATACGTTCTAGATGCCCGATTGATGTCTTAATACTAAAAACATCATGACAAGGTGTTAACCTACAGCAACTTCGTAGGGATGTATAGCGTTGTTTTATTGTAAACGTTCGTGATGTTGAGGACACCAACAACTTCGCTCCAGAGACCCAACAACAGTGCAAAATAATGCAATTCTCGGAACTGATCAGCGACAGATAAAGAAACAATAAAGCCAATAAAGTCGATTGGACTGTTTTTTTCGTGCCATTGTAGAAAAGTTTATAAATAATAAAAATTGTGTTCTTTTACGAACAATATTAATGACCCACCTTCAAATCGGTCGGACTATTTTTAAACAATTTTACAACTCACTGTCTTTTCTAGCTGATATTCACTCATATTCTATTTTAAGCCGATAGAAAAAAAAGTTAGAAAAAGTGAAGATTAAAAGAAACTTATTATATAACTGTCTAAGGCTTGTCATTTCCTTCCGTTCATAGTAAAATACAGAAAAATAATGTGTGCGTGTGTTGTGGGAATATAGGAAAAGTCATTAAAACGCGTGTTCCATGTCATTTTAGTTTTTCTAAAACGTTTTCTTTTTTCTATTTTCATTTTTATTTTGCCATTTCTCACCAAATGCGGGCTTATTGAAACGTGTTGCCACAACGTGATGTCTATAAATTTTTTATTATTATTTTTATTTTCTTTTTTTTCTCTCTCTACCAAACCAAATGTGCAAAATATGATATAAAATGTTAAGAGAAGAAAAACGTAGAATAGAATGGAAAATAAAATAAAAAAAAACCAGTCAGAAGAGATACCTTCTGTGACAAAATTCTACAAGCATATGTGGAGAATGTAATATTTAACGGAAATTTAAATTTATTGCAAAAATACAATGCAAAAAATAGAATGTCTTTATAAAGAATATTTTTTTTATTTAAAAATAGTTGAATAGAAATAAAAATTTCAATGGGAAAACATGTCAGACACTCAATGTAAATTAAAAATATTTACTACATGTATTGTGTGTGTAGATATGTATATAAGTTTGAAAAAAACCGCAAAACTATCACATCAAACACTGAAATTGGTCCCTTCACTTCAATGCTATTGAAGCCCCCTGGCTGTCATTGTGATATGGGTTTTGTGGCTGTCGTCACTGGCTTTTAACTGCTTTTGGCAGGGTGCTGGCCTAACAAAACGAACATTAAGAAAATGACTTTAAGAAAGTCGCTTTTCAAGGCGCAATTCTTTTTTCTATACAATTAGAATAACAAAAACACCAAAAGAAAATTTCAAGCCGTTTTCTGTTCTGACATTAATAGATTGCGGTCAGTCAGCAACAAACGAAACAACAACAACAAAAACAGCAATTTCTTCTATTGACACCTCTTATAGATTTTTTATTAAAACGTTTCACTTCTTAGCGTTTGTTTTCAGTTCTATTTGATAAAAATCAATGACAGCTGTATACACCATTTCCATGAAAACAGTTTTTTCGATTTGCCATAAAGCCATAAATTGGATCTTTCCTGCAGTTTTGCTATGATATTCGTTGTTGACGTTATCCCTACTAGGGGCTCAGATATCAAGCAGATTAGAGTCTGTCAACCTTAAAATTAGAGATCCATGCCTAAAAATTTGTTTAACTAGTCTTAAGCATTCAAAACCTCTTAACAACAAAACAACGTCACCACCATGGATTCATAACGAAGCCCCTGGAAAATCTTTAAACAACATTGTTTACATAGTAATGCAGTTCCATCGCCTGTTCCAACAGGGACTACTGAACTTTGACAATTGATAACGGCCATGTTGTTGAGGCTTCATCTGTCAAATAAAATGGACAGATGTAGTATGGGCGAATCCAACATGTGCTAGAAGAAAATTTGTTTTATCAAAATGAGTGTCCTGTTCGGGCAACGTACCACACGCTTCGTCCATTTTATGAACGCCATAATAATTGTAGTTGCCATATTATAGTATGTAGTGTGTTGGCCCTCGGTTTTAACTCCAGGTCAGACATCTTCAACAAATCGAAATCTAAAAAAAAATATTTCTTCAGCGACTTCCTCTCAACAGATTTCTGGCAAGAACTCAGAAAGAGTAAATAAAATTGCCATGAAAAGTTTCTCAAAAATCGGAATCGACTTTAATCAACAGGCCCCGCCACATATGTATAAAATTAACGCACACAACATAAGTGGTGTGAGAAGCTAGGTCGTAATGCTGACTGAAAGGTTAGAATGACCAATTATGTATATATGTATGCATAATCGTCCTGCCGAGAGGATTACTCACAAAGTGGTGCATAAATTCGAATCCACTGATTCAGTGAACTGTCGACCAACACACGTACGTCGACGACACGCAAGATATGTTGAAAACACTGCCGATGTCCATAAGGGAGTGAATTCGGTCTTCCGCAGACCCTTACTTAGCGAATTTTGTGTCATGACTTATGCTTGCACTCGTATAAAATTCAACTGACCCTGAAACTGAATTTAAACGAAGATAGACGGCGACGTGTGTTCCTTGAATGGCTGTGGATCAGTTGTAAAAATTATCTTCAGAGATGAGGCTCCTTTTCTGGGTAAATGGGTATGTGAAAAAACAAAATTTTCAATCCACATAAGATTCAAGAGTGTCTAACGCTTCCCGAAAAAGTTCCTGTCTGGTGGAGATTTTCAGTTGACGATACTTATTTCTTTGTGATCTCTGTTGGCCAGGCTGCCAACTGGCAACTACGAGGTCGATGATTACTAATTTCTTTTGGCTTGAATTCAATGATCTGGACCCTAACGATATGTAGTTTCAATAAAACGGCGCTACGTACCACGCAGCTCATGCCACATTAAATATTTTGCACGAGCAACCTGAAGGCCGGGTCATGAATGTGAATGTGATTGAATGTGAGTAAGCCTTAGCATTCTTCAAAGCCAACACAACTCATTCCATTGGTCAAATTCAGCCTGATTTATGTGCAAGAGCCATGGAAACATAACAACATTTATATTCACAAATAATTCCATCAATAGGTCGGTGATATCTTATACACATTTCGTTTTACTCAAATTTTAAGACGGAATGTTGCTATAAAAAACAATGCACTTCTTAGTTTATGAAAATTCTTTATGGAAACAGTGTAAACTAGCTCTAGGTTAGCGTAGCATTTCTAAGGTTTTATTGACACAATTTTTCTTACCGCTTAAACTAAATAACTTGTAAAGGCAAATGAATAAAAATTATACGAACCTAGAACACCTCCACTATGCAACAGACAACCAACGAAATGACAATGATTTTAATTTTTTTGTTTTTCCATTTTTTTTTTGCTCTCTTTTTAACTTTTAGAAAACAAAAAGAAAACAAAAAGCAAAAATAAAAAAAATTAAATACGAACTTAAAAATTATTTAATTTTTTCGTTTTTCTATTTTTTAGTTTCTCATCATAATTATGTTCGAATGGCAACGAAATTATTTAAAAAATTTACAATAATTGCTGTTACATTTTCCATTTTTTTTACTTGTTTTTCTTAAGGCTACTCTAGGAGATTAAAAAGAAAAAAGAAACAAAACAATTCACCTTAAAAGTTGAAACAACATTTACATCGAAAGTACAGGTACTTGTATGGAACATTGGTTAATTTATCTATTTGACTATCTGACTAAGCGTCGCTAAGGTTGGTCGGTCCTAAATTGCAACCCACAATACTATAATAAGACGTCATTATTTATTTTTTAAACATAATTTTAAAATTAAATTGAAATATTTGTTACCGTTTTAGAGATTTTAAGTTTAAAGTTGTTACCAGATGGTGGCATGTATTCGTTACTGGCATTACATAAAGATTTGATGGCAAATTTAATACTTTAGTTAAATAATAAATGGCGAGATTTATATAACGGTATTCTGTTCATTTATTTTTTTTTTTTCATTTAAGACAGGAGAAAAGTTCAATGACTGTTTTCAGGATGTGCTCAAATTTAGATAAACATTATTACGTGTTAACCCTCAAAGGGTACAGTATGTAGAATTGGGCAGCAGAACTGACAAAAGGTGATACTTTTGTATGTTCCAATTTTTGGACGCGTTTTCATTAGTAACACATTAGATTGATATAATTCGAAAGTTATCCATTGACAAATGTTATTTGAGAAACTCCCATTAAGAGGTTTGAACGCATAACTATCATGATAATGGCTGCCCTCAGAAGTACTTTTTAAAGACATTTGTCACTATCTCCACCAAATATATTGCCAAGAATGTTCAGAAGCCCAGAAACTGCTATATAATCATGCTAAAATCTGAGTATCCCAGTTGAGATCAAGACAAGAGAACACATTAGTTTTATATAAAAAAATCAACGAAAATATTATTACAATTGTCAACACCTCTCGGAGAACATCATCCTAGAAGGATCGAAATCCCTTAAACAACACAATCACTGTAGAACTGTTTAAGTTGAAATAATGACAGTAAAAACAATTGCAGAACAAATTCAGTGTAACAGCAACGCGGTTATTAGATTCCAGGACAGTGTACACACCATCTTAAACCCGCGATACTATGATCCTATTCAAAGCAATTTATCTCATGTTTTTAAATCAGTGCCTTGGGTGATAAGTTCACATGACTTGACAGCACTAGAATTTTTCTCGTAGCGCAATGTGAAGCCTTTCATGTACAGAAACAAGTCAGAGACAGGAAAATAACATTACAATTGCTATTGTCGCCCGAAATGCTGGCAAATTTGTAAAGCCATGAGCAAACTAAAATAATCCTTAGAAGGTACATAAATAATCATTAAATAGTCCTTAAAAAGTACTTGGAAAGGATACGTTTACTGCCCTAAACCAATATTTCATTAGATTTTGTAAATTTTCTATGATTTTTTCAATTTTCAAAACCCAAGCAGTTGAAAAATCACCAGTCATATCAAGCACTTTAAGGCGAGGAAGATTTTAAAATGAAACAGAAAAAACCCTGCAATCTGAACAATTTTCCTTTTATAAAAGAACTGTAGACCATGCCACCACTCTACGCATTATAATAGTACTTCGATTTCAAGAAAGTCTTCGAACATAATTCGATCAGGAACATTAGCTAATGACTTCATAGGAACGCCAGAGTATAACAAGTATTCCTGTAGGATGATTTTATATAACCAAGTATGTTCGAAGAGGGAAAAAATTCCATGGTATGGTATGGTATGGTATATGCCATCTCGTGACTTTTGATTATGCGGATGACATTTGTCTGCTGCCATATAAGATTTCCAACATGCATGCAAAAATACAAAACCTAGAAAATTTTGCAAAAATATCAGACTTGGAGAATCTTGCTACAGGGTCAACGAATCGGGTGTGAAGGTAGTTTCTGAAACCAATAACATATAGTGACAACGAAAGGCGAAGTAGCAACAAACGCAAACAGTAAGGTTGGCTAAATGAGGCCGGCATTCGTACGATTATAATCAGTATAAATATCCAAATGAACCAGGTCGAAAATATTCTTCGCATGTGCGAGGTGAAGTCGCCGTGGTAGTGTGTAGTGGTAGTGTGTTGGCTTATTAGACGTAAGGCCTCGATTCAAACCCCAGACCAGGCATCTCCAACTAAACGAAATATGACAAAATATTTCTTCGGCGACTTCGTCTCAGCAAATTTCTGGCAAAAACTCTGAGAGTAAATAAAATTGCTATGAAAAGTGTCTCAAAAAATATGTCGTTCGGAGTCAGTCCCGGCACTCGTGTATAAAAATTAACGCACACAACATAAGTGGTGTCAGAAACTATGTCGTAATCGTAACAAAAGGGTTGTAATGACCAATTATGTATGTACATATGTATGTGCGAAGTGAACTCTGTACCAAAGAGAAAACTGGGTAATTTAGAACAGCACGCAAATTCCTCAGATAACCATCATTAAGTAGTACCCCAAAGTCATATACTCACCCAACACCTTCAGCTACACAGATCTCTGGAACTTAGTCAAAACCAATATAACGAACCAATATAAGAGGAATGGCCCTAAACAGCAAAGAACTCTTGAAGCCACTTGCTACTCTGAGAACTTAGATATGACGACCTTACATGGAAATGCGCAAAAACATCGTGTAAGATGGCAATGGTATATGGATGCCGTATGGTTTTAGGAGCGGTAATACAAAATCCACTTGGGTAAAAATAGAAAATAGATTTTCAAAACTGTTGTCACTAATGAGTTCATTTCGTTTATGAGTGTCCAAAAAAATCTTTATTGGGTTAATTTTTGGCAAGCAATAAAAGTGTGCTCTTGTGCCACGTTGAAAATGTTAAAGAAAAACTCGAAAAGCACGTGCCATCGTCAACATAGTTGGCAAAACTGCCAACTTGAGAATTTTTTTTTGTTTTGGATGCAACTGCAAAATGTACGAAAAGTAGAGCAAAACTAACGAAAATCATCATAAAAACCAAAATCCAACATTATTAAACTAATGAAGAAGAAGAGAAAACTAACTCCTAAAACAATATTTATCTTTAAAAAGATATGAGTATTTTATTTAATTTTTAAAACTTTCATTCAAAGGTACATAATAACATTTGCCAAAAGCCGCATGTTTAATATTTAAAAGGCTTGTGTTTTTATGCTAATGCTTTTGGCCACTGAACTTTTAATTACAGTTAAAAAATTTAAATCCTTTTTGATAGGATTTCTGTTCCGGACATACTTTGCAGATGGCAAAGAAAGTGAGAGGCTGAGAGAAAGAAATGGAAAACTATTTATTTAAATTAGTTCAAATGGTTTTGAAAGTAAAACACAACAACAGCAAACAACTTCATTTATTTGCCTCTGGCGAAATATTTCACTTTTCAATGCACCATTTAAGGCTGCTTCACTGTTTTGATCCCCTTTAACATCAACACCAACAGCAACTTCAACTCCTGTTGTGACTGCTATAACTGCAACATGGTTTGGTTGTGCTTCATCCCTTTTCTTATTCTTATTCACTCAGCCAGTCAGTTAGTCATTCGTTCATTCATTTTTAATATGCGAGTTTCATTTCATATGCAAATCAAAAATTGTTTGAGGCATGTTTTAGAGTTTATTCTTCTACTTCATCATCATCATCATCACCACCATCATTATGTTCTTCTTTTGTTTTGTGCTTTGACTCGAACCTATGCTAAGCTAATCTCTGCATAACTCTCTCACTGTTTTAGAACCTAAATTTCTTCGCTTGGGTTTTTGTTGTTGTTGTTTTTGTTTTCAATTCAAATCTTTTTTATGCCTCCGCTATTGTCAGAAATAATAGAAAAATGTCAGATGGAAATGAAAGAAGCAAGAAAAGTTAAATAAAGAATTGCAAAAAGAACAACAACAACAATAACAATAATAATTGCAAGTCATAGAGTCTTACTTTTGTTTACAATTGAAATCAAATACAATTAGAATTATATGATGAAGAAAAAAACAAAATTAAATACAAAACCACCAGTCTATAACGCTATCTGCTACAGACATCTACAGATCTCTCCATCCCTGTCTCACTTTCAAAAGATTATTTTTCAAATTACTTTTCTCCCATCTCTGCCACCACATGAGTGAATTTTTTCTTTTATTCCTTTAGAGAGAGTTTGTTTATCGTTAGAAAATTCATTTCATTTGTAAAGTAATTGAAATTATGGCAGGAAAAATGAAATGAAAACTGAAAATCTCAGTCCAGCAAACAACGAGACCATATCGCACCACTTAAACCCTCTTTCGAAGAGGAGAAAGTATTAAATATGAAAATTGTAAGATATTAAAAGAGCAGAAGCCACTTGGAAATCAATTGAATTAAATTGTCGGTGTATGATAATGTTTGATAAGAATAATTTGTTTTTCAATTTTCTATTTATTATGGCGTTATTAAGTCATATCGTTGGCTGTTTGGCTTTAAGTGACCAAATCGATTACGACCAAGCTTGTAAGTAATCGACTGTAATAAATTTTTGGCTTCCGTTTAACAGTTTACTTAGAGGCCACTCATATGAACTATTTTATCTTAATGGGCAAATTTCCTCACCCACTACGCCCAATACAAGCGTCCAACACAATGTTGTGGAGCGTGGTTTCAAGCTAACGCTGTTAACAACTCTATCACCCCAAAAGCATGCTGCAGTAGATCTATCAGCTGCATAGCATTAAGCTGAAATAAAACAAGGAAATTGTCGATGTAGTCCAGTAGGTAGTGTGTTGGCTTATTATACGTAAGTTCTCGGCTCAAACCACTGGTCAGACATCTCCAACAAAAAAGAAATATGAAAAAATATTTCTCCGACGAGAGGGACTCAGCAGATTTCTGGAAAAACTCTGAGAGCAAACAAAAAAAGAGTCATGAAAAGTTTCTCAAAAATCTGTCGTTCGGAGTCGACTTTAAACTGCAAGTCCCGCCACTCATGTATAAAATTAACACACCCAACATAAGTGGTGTGAGAAACTAGGTCGTAATCCTGACTAAATGGTTGTAAAGGGCAGTTATGTTATTTATTACAACTAGGAAATGATAGGCAGGACTTTAAAGTTTAATGTAGATCCAATATCAGTCACTTTCTGTACAAAAAATCATTTCTATAGAAAAAACTGACTTAATCCTTTCCTGCTATTTCTACAGATCTCGAATACAGAATACTCATACAGATACAAATCCTCATACTGAATTGACATATGTAGAGTGTAACGGATTTGTCATTTTTGACGGACTATTTCCACATCAAAAAAACCTATGAATTTAACCCTTTCATGCCCGATGTTCCGTAATTTTTTATTTTTTTAAAAGATTTTTATTTTGCAAACAAGCTTGGTTAAAAACGTGTAAAACCAGAATACGTAGGACTCTGAATTTAATATCACTTCATATTTAGGCCATGACTAACAAACACATGTCCTTAAAAAAATTTAGCTCTGTCCCAAAAAATTCGGGCATGAAAGGGTTAAATAAAAATTAAAAAAATTACTATGCGTTAGCAGTGGGTTAAATGTGATTAAAGGTCAAGCATTTTTTATTCTTTTTTTCAACTTTTTTCTGAAAAGAAAAAACCTTGGAGAAAACTAGAAAACCTTCGTCATATTTTTTGGTTTTAAAAAAAAAACGTCTTTATCAATCTCCAAGGAATGTACAGAGAAGTCTCCTGACTTTCTAACAGCGAACATCTTGAGAAAGATTAAGACTCAATGATCAAAATTCCTCTCATATACAACACAATTTATTTTCAAGTTGTTAGACGTCCTTTTTAGGGAGTACAAATATTTTAGAACCTGCTAAAACCGGTCAGTATCCTGCATTACTTTGCTGGAAAAACTTCGATCATTGAATCGGTGGCACAGCAAAGGAATACTAAGAAATCCATGGTCACCGTAAACTGCCATCAATTAGTGTCATAACGCACAAATCTGAATGTATACATGGCTCGAATCGGAAAAAACTGGATGTAACTCAAATCTATTTCTTCGTATGAAGAAACATAAGGATTTTTACTGAATCAGTAAGATCCTGAGCCAAAGACCTTTAGGAGGACAGGAAGTTATAACTATCTTACAAACTCTCCCATGTAATTACAGCTACGACAGAGAGCATTAAATTGCAGTTCAATTCATCGGTCGTGATCTTCAATAACATTCCCGAAGGCCTGGGAAACTCATAAAAGCCATCCGAGAAAAGAGGCTGAAAGATTCAATTCATACCTATAGTATCTTACCAGTCGAAAAGTCGTCATTGGCCATCGAAGGTCAATAACAGCTATTTTGCTGTGATCGCAAACACAGTTGCACCAGCATTTTGATCTGAGACCAAAGTGAGCATGTGAGTACCTCAACTATTATGAAAGCTACTGTGGTGATTCATGTCAGCTTTGTTTGAAAAAAAAAACCGCCACAATTCATATTGGAGTCCTTCGTGTAGCCATCGATATAGCAGTTATTGATCAGATTATTCCGATTCTATTCCTAGCGGGAATGGAATTTCCTATGAATCTTGTAACCAAAGTTAACTTCTGGAGTACAGTTTTCGGTTATAAAAACAAGTCTGTTTAGAAATTCGCGAAAAATCTACATTCGAGAATACAACGATCTCAATACGGCAGAGTAAAAATGTCGAACCAACCATTCTCCGAATTTCATGGGTGAATAAGATTGTCAACTATTATGTAGGAACCAATCCTGTAGGCTAAGCCGTAGTCTAATGAAAAGCCGATGGCTTTTTAGACGTGAGACCTCGGTTCAAACCCCAGGTCAGACGTCAAAACGAAAATATGAAAAAATATTTCTTCGGCGACATACTCTCAGTAGATATCTGACAAAAACTCTGAGAGTGAATAATATTGTCATGAAAAGTTTCTTATAAATCTGTCGTTCGGAGTCGACTTTAAATAGTAGGTCCCGCCACTAATGTATTAAATTAACACACACATCGTCAGTGGTGTGAGATGCTAGGGCATAATACTGGCTAAAGGGTTTTAATGACCAATATGTATGTAATTCAGTAAGATTTTATTTGTGTAAAAAGATTTTTAAGGACCAAACGGTCCTTACATTCGACTTTTGCAATACATTGTTTAAGAGCTTTTGTCTCAGTCAGGCTTTAATCATTTACGGGACTGTAAGTTGATAAGTGGTTTGCCGATTAAAATCAAAAATTCTGAAATACACCAAAATGTGAAGTATAATTATAGAATAAATTGGTCAAATGGTTTGAATGCTGATCTTTTAACAGTATATACCAATAATACCCCCATATCGCTCTGAAACATTTTTAAATAAAATATTGCCTTGAAATATTGAAAAATATTTTATAGATTTCACTCACCATGTATGACCATAACCAGTTATGCATAAATAACGGTCGGTTTTTATGTCCTGTAATATAAAAATGTTGACGGTTTTACAATATTTATTGGAGGAGACTATTTTTATAAAATCAAGTCTTTTGTTGTTGCTGTTGTTGTTGATAAATTTAGATAAAAATCACCGGCTTGTAAAAAGACACTTCATAGCATGTAATTCGTTTCTCTTTATCGTTTCTCTTTATTATTTTTTTTTCTTTTTTAGTATTTTTTACGGTATTTTTAACTTTTATTTATGCTGGGGATGTACAGAAAGGAATTTAAATTTTCCCGTATTTTTTCGATTATTTTTTGGTGTTTTTTGTTTTTATTTTAGGCTTTACGTACGTATACCTTTTCAAACAAACTTACAGAGGGAGTATGATTATATGTGTGAGTGTTGATTGCACTCATACATAGGCAATATATATTATCCTTTTGGTTCAGATTTACAACTCTGCCTGTATAAATACTTATGTGTGTGTTTGAGTGTGTACGTATGTATATTTGAATGAAATTCACAGTCTAAAAAAATGCAGTTGAACAGAGAGACAAGTGAACAGACATTCAGTAAAGCAGACTGGCAGTTTTAATATCCTTTTGCTACTGTTACTATAATTTTCGGTTATTTTTGTTGTTTGTTTTTATTTTTTGTTTATAAGGACTTTGTAATAACGCCAGCAACAACAACCAAAAAAAAAAGGAATTGTGTTTGGAAAAGTGATGTTTTTTGACTTTGAATATTGGGGATGTCTGCTGCAAAAACGTACTTATTTTTTCTTCCTTATTTGATTGGATATGATGAGATGAGATTATTATATGCGGGTATGAGGACAATTTGATAGACACAAAGGTTTGATATTTTGGTGTTTTTTTGTTGTTTTTTTTCAGTTTTTTGTTATATTTTAAAGACTTTACGAAACCAGACTTTATTTGCAAAATGGCACTTAAGGTTTTTTTATTTTCAATTTCTTAATAAATTTTATAAATTTTAACACGAATATTTACTTTTTCTCTTTTCTTCTATTTTTTTTATTTTTTATTTTTTTAATTATGTTTTATTATTTCAAATCAATTTTGTATTTATTTATTGACATTTCCATTTGCACAGTGTAACAAAACCGTTGTAATGCATTTAATTTTGTTTTGTTTAAAATTTTAATGCCTTTTGTCTACTAACGTGTATCTGCGTGTTGTTGTTTATATTTTCTTTCAGACAATTCACACACTCTGTTTATGCTCTTCTTAATGAATTTTGTTTTGATATTTCGGGCTCTTCTATGTAAGACGCATTTATTCTTCCATCGTTCACAACAATTCGATTCAGACTGATTGAAACTTCAGCAAATAGACAACCAACAAGCCACTGCCAAAACAAAACAACAAACGTTCGTTCTCATGCTGCTGCATTAGTTTACTGCTTCAGTTGACGCTATCGGGCTACCGCTATTTTCGTTCTCCATGTTTATATTCATTTCTGCCTCTGTTTTCGCATTTTTGTTTTTATATTTCATTCACTACGTTTACTACTTGCTTTTTACGGTATCGTTCGAATGGCCGGCCACTACACTTACTTGCCTTAACCAACATCGCATTATCGTATTAGAATCGTATAACGTAACGTCATATACAGATACAAATTTAAACGTGGGAAATAAAGGATTGAATTCTTAAGTGATGGAATTATGATTTAAAATTAAATCAAAAAAACTATTCAGAATCTTTCATAGACGAACATCGTTCTGGACGACTTGAATACATTACAGGTAGAGAAAAAATGACAAATTGTAGATAGAAACGACTTCGATCCCTCGCTCGGCTCTGATGAATTAAACACCAAATTTATGTCATCAAAATTTTGAATCTTGATTAAGTTGCCTTAGCTAATGGCTTACATAGGATATCCTTCAAATAGCATACATTTGAAGCATTCAGAGGATAAAAGCTGCAACACTAAGTTATAAAGTCTTTATAAAGTTAGCAAAGCTTTCTGTGGAGAGTGTTGTATCATCATTATCGATTATAACTTCGTTCTAGGCCCCTAGCATATACATACCTAGCTTCTCACACCACTGATGCTGTGTGTTAATTTTTGATACATAAGCTTAGAGTCGATTCTGAGCGAGAGATTTTTTGAGAAACTTTCCATGGCAAATAGGAAACTAGCACATAGTAAACAATTATTCGAGCCCATCGTGATTACTAACGCTGAATAGCCGGTTCGTGCAAAAAAAAAAGAGGAAATTGAAACTGGAGGGCATGCCACAAAACTGAAAACTAAGTTTGGGTGTCAAAATTCCTAAAACAGCTGGCGAGAAAGATTTCAATACAGACTCAGTAATATCCTTCCTTATGTATATACGCGTGAAAACTAAGCAATCTTTAAATCCAAGCTGTCAGGGATTGAATACATAAACTGACTGCAATTTACCAAAGGAACTGTCTACTGAGTGTAATCCTTTTCCATGCCTGGAGACTTATAAACTTTAAGAGAGCTTTTGATTTCGATACTACGAATGTGGCACCTGCCTATTATATGCTATAAAAATAAATGTATTCAACATACAGATCTTACGCAACGGTTCACAAACAAGAGTGATCAGCGTTGAAAATAAACCAAGATTTTGAGTTCTTGTGTAATAGCAAACGATAATCTAATATGAGTAGCGACACAATAATATATGAATACCTAAGTAAAGAAGAGTAGACACAACTGGCTTGATTTCATGCTTAGAATGCCATACAACAACATTTCCCACGCTAACTTGGAGCAAATTTGACAGTCTTCTGAAACAGAAGAAGCGCTAAGAACAGAAACCGGGAAATCTCTTAACAAACTTAAATTTTTAGCTTCAAACAAAACAAAAGGAATATTTTATATAAACTGCATACTAACCTGAAGTCGCCGTGGTCTAGTAGGTAGTGTGTTGGCTTATTAGACGAAAAGCCAAGGTTCGAGCCCCAGGCCAGACATCAAAATAAAATACAAAAAGTATTTTTTCGGCGACTTCCTCTCAGCAGATTTCTGGCAAAAACTCTGAGAGTAAATAAAATTGCCATGAAAAGAAACGACTTTAAACTGTAGGTCCCGCCACTCATGTATAAAATTAACACACCCAACATCAGTGGTGTGAGAAACTAGGTCGAATTCCTGACTTGAGGGTTGTAATGACCAATTATGTATGTGCATGCATACTAACCTGTTGAATTATGGGTTCAACTATTTTTAGTCAAAAACTACGATAATTAAATCCCATGCACGTGAGAGTCCTTTGAGTTTGGCTATCTACAGCAAATATTGTACAATTTGAATAAAATTAGATTGTCCGCGTCTTTAAAAAAAATAAAGTCTATCACTTTCTCAAGGGGAATGCAGCACTAGACAATTATATTGAAAGGATGCATGCAATTGCTCTCTTTAGCTTCTCATTAAAACATTATGATTATTTGATTAAAACGATTGCATTTATTTAAGACTCTGCCTTTCAAAACAATGTTTTAGTTACACATGCACAAACAAAAGCCCATAAACGTAAACAGAGAGTATATAGTATGTAAAGTATTTACAAACAAACACGTAAAAATAAACGCTTCTTCTCTGGAATACTTTTTCATTTCTCTGTTTTTATTCAACCCACTAAACATGAGAGAGAGGCGAAAGGCCAGCAATCAACCCAACCAACCACTTAAATACTCATTCATTTTACACAATAACAACAGCGACAATGAAGTTGTATCTCTGCTTCTATTGTTTGCCGGTATACAACAAAAAATTTTTTACGTTTTGTTTTCTTTTTCCACTTTTCTTTTATTTTTTATACGTACTTCACTCACTCACATGCAATATTAAATCATAATATCGTAGACGTAAGTTTAAACTACACTTACGTTATTCTATGCTACTTTTGAGTAACGTATTTATACGTTCATTTAATTGTGTTTCTCTTGTGGTGAGGTGAATTTTGTGTCGCATTAAAATTATGTTTTAAATTTTTGTTCGTTTAGTTGGGGTTGAGCGGCGAATTCATTGGCAAATGTTGGTGTTCATGCCAGAAACATAATTAACGCAACCCAGCAAATGCAGCAGCCTCTCAGGAATTGAGAGCAACGCAGCAACAAGCAAGGATTATGCTGCGCTGCACTTAGGCTAATTTATATAATTTATAATAAAGAGAGAATCAATTCTCTCAGTGCGAGGATTTTTGTTGGCAATGTGCTGTCAATACAATAACATGCATGAAATAGAGGTTTTCAAAAACGTGATATATGAAATATAACTCAAAAAACGTTTTAGTGGCATTAATGCTTTCCTGCTGATGCGTTATTTATAATAAATTCGCTTGCAACTTACCTTAGGCTGCAATTGCAAAACTGTTGCGCTTGCTGCGTCGCGTTTATTGTGTTTATAGCATCAGTGTTTTTGAAAAGAAGCCACAAAATATGCAGCATAAAAATGTGTTAATAATTACTGTATAGTTTTTCTCGGTATTGTTGTTGTAGGTATTATTTATTATCGCAGTGTGAGTGGAATGGCATGAGTGTGTGGTGACCATAAAATTTATTTTTTTTTCCATAATAATTGATTCCTTTTTTGTTTTCTATACGACATTGTTGTTGTAATAGTTTGTTTTTGATTTTGGTTGAACATTTTCAAAAATTATTTGGAAACGTATCTAATATTTGGGGAGTTGCTTTTGATTTTCTTTCGATGTTTTTTTAATGAACTGTCTGCTGACATATTGTGGTGATGAAAACGTGCTAAATTAGTGCCGGATGATTATGAAGTCGTGGCTTTATGGCGATTTATTTTGTTTCTTTGTCTGCCACCCTCAACAAATGTAAATTCTTTTGGACTTAATGTGATTTTTTTTGGAAATACGGAAATGAATGAATATGATAATCCATGATAATTAAATGAATTTGTCCTGGAAGCCGAAACAACTGTCATCTATTACAGGACACAATTGATATTAAAAATGATTACAAACACCTCAGTCATGAAGTCATACGTATAAACATCAAGCGAAATATACGCTCTTTGAAGGGACTGGAGGCAGTTACAAAGGATTTCTATCTTCAAATTATTATTCAGTTTAGGTTTATTTTCCAAAATTCGACTGGATGGATTGTGGTATATTCATTATGGATTCTGATATTAAAGTTTCTAGTAGGTTGCCTATCTACTGCAATGTTATTTATGCGGAAATCATTGCTATTTAGAAAGCTGTATACTGCAAGTTGGGTGCCAGATTTTCTCTGATATTAAGCCTCTAACTTGTGCAGCCCTTGCGCTGACCAACTTCCCCCTCCTTAGATCGGAGAAACTTGGTCAGTACAGAGGCTGCGTTCACCTGTGGCATCACAACGGGCCGCTGTGCGTGCTCAAGTGAGCTTTTTGGTAAATTAAAGCTACCACGCTAATCTAACCTAACCTAACCTAAGCGTCTAATGAATGTATTTTCAAAGTCCGTTCTCAGTCATAATTCAAAATCCATCAGCCATCATTCAAAAGTTATTCTTGAATAAGTTCCGGGACATTGGGATATTGTTGGAAATTGCATTGCTGATGAATTGTCCAGGGCCGGTACGCAGCTCGCAATCTCTAACATGTTACAGTACATGTTGCAATCTCTAATCTCAGTTAAATTGGATATCATGCAGTCGTTTAACAAAGAGTATCAATCTTTTTGGCAGCAACACGATACGTGCAATGTTGCTATACTCTGCTGACCATAAAGGAATAAGAAAACGATCGAACCACTGTTATCCATAAGCCGTGTGGCCATATATTGCATTCTTATGGGCCAATACTCTTTTGGTACGCATGCCGAAAGACTTGGCATTCCTTCATATGACTTCAGCAAGAGCTAAGGGACTGCGGAGAAGAAAGAAACTGTATTTCACCACAGGATTGGATTGAGTTCTTAAAGGAATTGTTTGATCACCGGATTAAATATTGAATGTGATACCACAATAACCCTAAATGCAGGTTTCTTCCTTCATGGAAGGCCCGCCACCTTACTTCACGTAACATTTATTAGCAAAAATTTTAGACAATCAATTTATACAAGATTTCATTGGCAAATATTCACTTTACTACAGATATTATTCGTCATAGACAGAGTAACAGATGACAAACATTTTAAGCCAAGCGCGTTCTACAAAAGAGAACTCCCAATCAAGCTTGTGGAATTTGTGTTGGCTAGGCATTGGGTTAAAAGAACACCTAAAACATCTTGTTAGTCTAAGCTGGCAGCTTACGGATAATTATTTCCAGATGGAGTTCAAGAACCTATCTGGTAATCAGTAATTAATTATCCAGAAAGCCATATCAACCTAAAAGTTCAAGATTTACAAATTAATTTAAAAATAAAAATAATTTGTTGTAATGCTGCAATTATATCTCTTAAATGCTTTTTCATTATGTAAAGATGAGGATAAAAAATTAAAACGCAAAAACTAAACTGAATTGCAACACCTTGCTAACCTAAATTCAAATACAAATCCAAATACGAATACATATTCCAATTAAGCATTACACAGACACTTTCCTCACAGATTCCAGCACATACATACTCAAAGGCATACACATCTAAACATACATGCATTCTCAACCCCCTTGGGCGTAGCAAAAGTTCAGAGTGAGTGACATTATTTATTTAGGAAGTATACATTAACAGCCCTGGGGAGAACATTAGCAATGCGATGTACACTTTGCTACATGATGATACCATAACGAATGACTCTTATGGTTGTTGCAACATGAAATTATTGAGAAAAAAAAGTAAAAAGTTATGCCAAAAAAAAGTTATCAATAAGGCAGTCGAAAATTAAATTTATAGGCATTTATGTATTACTATTGCATGAAGGCCTGCGATATTTTAAGACATTTCTTTTTTTCTTTTTAAATTCCTCTTTGTCTCCTTAAAAATCCTCTAATGAGTCCTTTGAATTTTTCAGTTCTGTTGATTAATTTACTGAAACTGTTCTTAAGATAATGGTGTTGTCGTGTATAATTGTGTAGAGATAAAGTACTTTGTGAATCTAGCATCTTAATGCTGCATTGGATGTTGTTGCATTGGATGTGGTCACTGATATGATCCTACTTTTTCCCAAGAAAAGTACGGGTGTCATTTGACCTCAACTAAAATTGAAAGGCTTTGACAGACTAATTTGCGAAATTGCAACAAATTTTTATTTCAAAATGGAATGAACTGTTCCAAATAGACCGGAGAATATAGTCGAATCATATTTACAAAAAAATTTTGATAGTCGATCACTGATTTTGATATATCGATTAGGAAATAGCACGTATTTCTTGCGAAAGAATAAATTAAACAATTGAAAAGCACAGATGGGACAAGGTTGAAAAAGTCAATCAAATTCAAGCAAATGAGAATATTTTGTCCACTGGACTTACATGACATTACCTAATTACATCATTAACTTCATTGCCCATTATAATCCTTTAGTGAGAATTGCTACACCACCTATGTTGTGTGTGTTAATTTCATCCTACATTTTAATGTTGACTCCGTTACACAGATTTGAAAAGCTTTTGATGGCAATTTTATTTACAGAATTTTTATCAGACTGCTGAGAGGAATTTCTAAGTTAGAACTTATGAGCTCCAATCTAGTAAGCCAACACACCAACTAGACTATGGCGACTTTAGAAGTACTTTCACAAAGGCGTATGGTTAACAAAGAATATACTTTGTAGGTTACTTTAAATCGGTGGCATAGCTCATTTGGGTCCTACGACAGATCACATTTTAATACCATAGAGGTTATTTTATAATATGGCTACAATTCCTGTCTAGCATTTTCACCCATGGTAGTCGCCGTGGTCTAGTAGGTAGTATGTTGGCTTATTAGACGAAAAGCCAGGGTTCGAGCCCCAGACCAGACATCAAAATAAAATACAAAAAGTATTTCTTCGGCGACTTCCTCTCAGCAGATTTCTGGCAAAAACTCTGAGAGTAAATAAGAATTGCCACGAAAAGTTTCTCAAAAATCTGTCTTTCGGAGTCGACTTTAAACTGTAGGTCCCGCCACTCATGTATAAAATTAACACACACAACATAAGAGGTGTGAGAAACTAGGTCGTAATCCTGACTGAAGGGTTGTAATGACCAATTATGTATGTATGTATAGATTTTACCCAAAATTCGATAAATTCTAAGTGCTCAAAAACCATTTGACTCATGTTTCCAAGTGCCGTACAATGACAAAAAATATATTCAGGGGTTTGGTCTTCTTTCTTATCATCAAAGCTTTTGTGGAAGTCATTTTAAGATAGTTTTTGATATTGGACATGTGTATACAGGGGTTAATGACACTTTATGACTGCTGTAGGGTATCTAAGATGAATTCTAGGTAGACATAATGCAATATGTGATGTCCTGTTTATAAGCAAGTGTATTCTCTCTATAATCCTTTTTTCGCGAACAAGTAAAGTCGTCGTAGTCTAGGAGTGTGTTGGCTTTTTAGACGTGAGGCCGTGGTTCAAACCCTGACGTACACACGTATCACAAAATGAAATATGAAAAAATATTTCTGCGATGACTTTCTTTTAAAAACTCTGGGAGTAAATGAAAATCCGATGAAATGTTTCCCAAAAATCGGTCATTTGGAGTCGATTTTAAACTGTAGGTCCCATCACTCATGGATAAAATTAAAACACACCCTACACGGGTGTTGTAAGAAGCTAGGTCGTGAGTTAGATCCTGATTAAAGGGTTGTAATGACGAATTAAGTAAGCAATTATAAATTACAGACTAGGTTTGTTTCTGTTCTGAGTCCAATCCTCTATTTGTCCGTCACGATTTTTTTGTCGTTTTTTAGGAAAAAATTCTTTTTCGAATATTTTTTTGGTTACCCTGTCAATAGCACAAAGGCTATGATTGAAATATATTAAGTTACTGATGATATTGATTTGAAAGTTATTTGAACAATAAAAAGTCAAAAAATGGAACATAATAAATGCCATAAAGAATTATGTTACAACAACTAAAAATGCAATATTTTTGTATAGACAACAACCGAACAAAGATTTGTAACTAAAAACGAAACGAATGTAAACATGGCTTAGTTTTTCAAAACAATGACAGATAAAAGGCGAGAAATTGTGTTCGAAATTACTGGCTCAACATCAACATAATGCAACTTGTAAACATTGTACATTCATGGGACAATTTTTTTCTTTTTTAAACATTAAGGACACAGATGCACAAAGTATTGTTCGATTGTACGTTATGTTGCATATAAAAAAAGAACTGCATTATAATGTATTTGCAAGCGTTTGTATCTGTTATCCTTTTTTTTTTGTATTTTAAAAAATAATTTTAATGCGTCGTTTGTAAAAACAAAACTCAAAGTGTTTCGTTTTATTTTCGCGCCCATTTTACAAATGAAAATAAAAACGCTCTCTACCATCTTTAATAACCACAAAAAAATTTACGTTTACATTTCTAGAGTAATTTTTAAAGCGCACGCGTTATATGTATTTATTTTGTTTATAAAGGACATTCACCTTTTCTTACCTATTAAAGGGAATGAAAAACAACAGTAACAAATAAAATCGTATACATAAACAACATTTTTAGATTGAAAGTCAAAAGCTAAAGAAAAATATTTCTTTTAATTGTTAACTAAACTATTTTTTCTACAACCCGTGGCATTACAGGTAATTCTACACAAGTTTGGTATTTAAAAAGGGATTAAAATCTTTTAATCATCCATCCATCCATCTATCGGTTGTGTAAACATGCTGAAGTGGTTTTCCATTAACAACCAAAGAGAGAGAGACAGACCGTTGAGTAAGGAAAGGAAAAAACAAAATGGGTGTGGACTGCTGCATACAGCAAAAAGTGCGTTTTGCAACATAAAAAATCAATAAAATGCGTCGTACATACCTTTCTTTCAAAGGCCACAAAAGGCAATAAGAAATTATATTCCCCTTCTTTTGTGCCAGAAAGAAATGACTAGAGTGTGGTAATGACAAGGGAAAATAAAAGCTTTTCAAAGTTTCAATACGAAAAACTTTTGTCAGTTACGTTAGAGGCTTAATTTAAAAGTACTATTTAGGGAAAATAATATTATGAACCATCAATCAACTTTTATATGCCCTCCTAGCGAAAAATCTGTAGATTTCTTCTCATCGAGTCATCGAACAGCAAATATCAGATAAAGACCTTCATGGCGGCTCTAGAAGAAATTTTGTTTACATTAGGCTGATATAAAATTAAGTTTTTTCCATGTACCTTATAGAGTTCCTTTATTGAAAAGTACCATTTTTTTCGAAAAGTACCTTTTTTCCAGAGAACCTTTTTTAAAGTACCTTTTTTGAAAAGTACTTTTTTGAAAATGTACTTTTTCCATAATAACAGAAAAATTTTTGAATTAAAATTATGCTTAAAAAATTTGAACTGATGTGAGTGTTAAAACTTCTGTGAGAGAGTGAAAAAGACGACAATTGGCACAAATTTAAACGAAAGTTTGCTATTAAACCCCTTAAAACAGGGGAATTTCTTACCACAGTCATTTGCATTCCACAAAATAGAAAGTTCTTTATGAAACAAAGCTCTCTAAGCCTCTCAATAAACTTTTACGCAACTTTCCACTCTCTCTCTCTCTCTCTCTCTCTATCTCTCTCTCTCTCGGGTTCCTATTTTTGTTACAAAAAATTTAGTTCAGCATCCATTAAGCTTTTATTCCCTAAAAACCATTGTGTACACTTTTTTATCTCATTCATCTTTATTTATCCGCGGTGCCTACTTTTTTTTTTGTATAAAAACACATTTCTGGCGCGCAGGTTATTTTATGAATGCACAGCCTCTTCTTATCTTTTACGACTCCATCGTCACCCTGGCAGCCAAGTATCTTTTAACGAGAAGGTGTGTGGTGTGTATATATGATTAAGAAGAGTAGGGAATAATAGTTGTAAGTACCTTTTCTAATAACTGGGTTGGTCCCTATCGTCCCATTATCATTTAAGACTGTTTATGCAAACACAAAAACAAACTCACACTCACTCATTTACATTTATTTGGTTACCAAAAGGAATATTTGTTGTGTATGTACAATAACATAGAATACCTTTTTAATTTTTATTTTTATCCCCCCAACACCTTCTTTCTTTCCCTTTTACGCCTCAACACCCATTTAACCAACATTTTCTTTTCTTTTCTTTTTTCCTTAGGACTTCTATCCCCTTCGTGCTCTTGTTGTTCTCCTATTATTTCTATAAAAACCAATTGTCATTTGTTGTTGTTGTTGTTGTTTGTATGTATTTACATGCACTAGTTCTTAAAATTTTATACACTTTTCTTACACTGAAGTACCATTTCTTTTTGTCCTCATCTACTACTTTTAGTTGTTTTTTTTTTTTTTTTTTATTTGTTTCTTTCTTGAGTACTTTTACTTCTGCTGCTGCTGATTATTGTTTATGTTGTTGTTATTATTCGTCTAGATTTTGGTACTTAACACCCATTTAACCCAATTTCATCTTAGAATGGAACAACTCTGGCATACAAAAGAATGGAGTGAATGAAATACCTTTGCAAAGACGTTTTTTTTTTTAATTAATTACGCCTTAAAGTTTTTGGTACCTTTTATACTTTGGTCTGCCATGCGACTACATGACTTTGTAAACAGGGTTCCAATCAAGAAAATGAGTTACTTTGTTACATCAAGAATTAAAATGATAATCCATGTCTAGTGGCTAGAAATCAATAATAGACCTGAGGTTTAAAAAAAATGCATATAATAAAGCAACCAGTTGTAATCAGTACGAATTTACTTTGTTTTAAAGGATATACAGCATTTGTGATCATTTAGAAAATAAGGTGTGAGCATTTAAATTTTGCGGTGTAGATTCAGATCAAGTTTCTTTCGGTTATATCTATTAGAATCCGTTTTTATAACGGTAGCACCTATTCCACCATACAACTATAACTCCTGTTTGACATTTCTCTGTCATGCCCATAGTTTTATGATAGTGTATGTTCTTTTGAATTCGACTTTGACTATACACATTCTGCGATTTAATTCTGAATGCACATGAATCCTCCGTCTCAAGTTCCCAAGTGCCGAATAACTACAGACAAGGTGCCGAAGCAGCTGTGAGGCATAGCCAGGCCCCGGCTTATGCATTTAGAGGACAGTGTTCTATTATAGTTGCTATGTGTTCCTAAAATTGACTGTAGGTAGACGGAACAGATTTGTGTAGTCTCTCTGCAAGTGGGATTAATATCCCATTGTTGTTTACAAATAAATAAAGATCATTTGTTTGCCCAAATTATTAGGCAAATTACAGGATGTATAGGATCTTAATTACTAGTAATTTTTTTTAATTTCACTACATACTTTGTATAAATTTTTAGCAGCCCTTTATTATTTATTTTTTTACGTCGAAAAGAGTCATATTGGTACATAGTCTAGTAGGTAGTGTGTAGGCTTATTAGACATGAAGTCGCCGTAGTCTAGATGGTAGTGTGTTGGCTTATTATACCTAAATCCACGGTTCAAATCCCAGGTCTGACATCTCCAACAAAACGAAATATTTTAAATTATTTCTTCGACGACTGTCTTCCACCAGATTTCTGGCAAAAATTCCAAGAGTAAATAATTTTGCCATGAAAACGTTTCTTAAATATCTGAGGTTCGTAAACGACTTTAAATTGTAGGTCCCGCCACTCCTATATACAACATAAGTGGAGTGAGATGCTAGATCATAGTCTTGACTGAAGGGTTGTAACGACCAATAAGGTATGTACGTAAGTAGTGGTAAATAAATGTTTTATCTATTAGTCTTTAAAGGAAAAATTAACTCTTGAGTCACGATTTATCACTAAAACGTACAACAGTAATGTCTCCTGCAGGACCACGTCTCTAATTACTTCTCTTCTCTTCACTTTCCAAAGCTCATCAGTTGTATTCATATCCATTATACGACCAATCCAAGAAGAATATTTTATGCTTTTAAAAAAAAACTTTAGTTTTCCTTAATAAATATGCAATAAATATGTACAGCGTAAGGATCAGTCATTCATGATCAATATACTTATTAATATCCAAAAGTCTATAACATAGAAGTCGCTCTATTTGGTCCACTTCATACACTTTGCATGTAAAGGGGGCTTTAGACAATCACACAAGTCGTACGACAAATGTTTGTGCAGAAGATTGCGTGTAAGCTCAGTATGTAATAAGATCGTACAACATTGAGCGAAAATACAGATAGAAACTTAGCAATCGTATGGCATTCTTTCTTTTTCGAAGTTTTTAATATATCATCACACTTTTCCTACATATATTATATGAGGTATATATTTTTTATACAAACAAATACGTATTCAGATAAATATCTGTTTTCATTTTACTTCGTTTTGCTTTTTTTACCAACCGTGTAAACAGTTTCGAAAAATTTTTACTTTCATTTTAAATACACGAATGGATTTCTGTAGTAATTTCTCTCTGACTTAACGTTCGTAAGTGCCCTTAGTTAACATACATATATTATCTTATAATTTGGTCAATACAGTCCCAAACTGGCTTAAACAATCTTCGCTCTCTATTCGAAGAAATTTTTCGATTAAGTACTCTAGATAATGTTGAAAAAATATCATACAACCAGATTTTTTTTCAAAAAATCTTATCTAGTCGAACTTAATCAGTCGTTACCAACTTAATGTATGTATATTCGTTTGTCCTGCTTTAAGTGCATTGCCTAGTAAGTGGTGTGTTCGTTTAACGTCAGTTTAACCCTAAGCTTTGGCATTTTGAATATAACGGAATCTAAAAACTTTTCTTTCGCGACGTCCTAGCAAAAACTCTAAGAGTAAATATAATTGGAATTGCAAGTTTCTCTGTCATTCCTATCCGCCTTTAAACTGGAAGCCCTGCCACTTATAGATTAAAATGAACACAACATGGGTGGTGTGAGGAGATAGATTGTAATCCTAAGTAAAGGGTTGTAATGACAAATTAAATAAATAAGTAAGAAAACTTAGGCAATTAAAACGACTGGAAAATCCTTTTAAACTTACATCCTTCACCATTACATAAGTTTTATGGAATCAAACAAATTTGAATTAAATTTTTAAATATTTTATTTCATTCAATATTATTTTTCTTTATTATTGTGTTGTTGTTGTTGTTTATGTTTTTTATTATCATTTATAATACTTTTAAATTTCAATTTCAATTTAAATGTTTCAACTGTTATTTTTTTACTTTTCATTTCAATTTTTCTTTTTTCTTTTTTAATTCATTGCAATAGTCGTACAAGACATGATAATGACGATTTTCTACTATATGTATGTATGTATGTATATTGTTATTAATAATTTAGGTTTTTTAATTTTTTTTTCAACTTTTTGCTTAATTTCGACTTTAAATTTTTGCCTTCTTTCTGACTTTTATTTTTATTTTTTTTTTATTTTTTTCCGGTTTTTACGCACAATAAATAATTGTTGGTTTTATTTTTGTTTTTATTGAAGATTAAAAATTAATTTAAATCTATGATTTCTTTTTTTATTTTTTAATTAATTAAAAAATTTTTAGTAAATGTTTGTTTGTTTCTTTTCTTTTTTTTGGTATTTTAAAAAAGGTTGACTAATAAATCTTATTTATACGAAAGTGACATTAAAACATGGAGGGGGCGCGACATATAGAGGGGCAGGGCGGGGGGGGCATGGTTTATAAGGTTATAAGGTGGTTGGTTACATATGATAAATATTCATGTATGTATGTATATGTTGTAAGACAGTTACAATAAAAGAATTTCTATCATAAAGATTTTCATGAATTTAATGAATTTAAATATCTAAATATATGTATGTATATATGTATGTATGTATATTGATGTTGGGATGTATGTGTGTGTATGTAAAGATGTATTCATGTTTGTATAAGTAATCTATATAAAATTGATTTTTTTAATTTAAAATTAACAAAGTTATCGAAAAATATTGTAAATAATTAAAACACAATAAATTTAAAATGTTTTTGTTTTTGTTTTTATTAATTTACAAATTGTTTTTACTACTTAAGGATTTCTTGTAAGTGTTGTTGTAAAATACGGGTGTTTGTGTCAGTGAGATTGAGTATGTACTTGGAGTGTTGTCAGTCATACATTATAAATTTGTATGATTTTGTTTTTGTAAATTTAATCTTAAAATAATTAAACTTATTAAAAAGGAGTATATAATATTTATTAATTTATTAATTAAAATACATAAAGCTAGAATAAAAAAGAAATTAACAATTAAATTCATAATTTTTTTTTAATATTTTTCAATCTTTGGCCTTTAAAATTATACATTTAAATTCTAAATATTTTATTAATAAATTTTATTTTTATATACGATAAGATTAAGTTTAAATTTTTTTGATTTGTCTTTTTGCCAATTAGTAGTATTGTTTCGTTTTTCATTTGAGTTTTTATATTTTATTAAATTAAATATTTTAAAGTTTTTTTTTTATTGGTTTATAAATATTTAAAAATTTATCACAACAAAAATTAAATAATTTTTTTTCTTTTTTGTTTTTTAAATAGAAATTAACAAAACAGTTTGCAACATAAACAATCAATTTCGCAAATTTCTTAACTTATCCGTGCCATGACGAATTCCATCCTTCTTTCATTTCAATCAACAAGCTTTGGTCTTTCTTTTAAAAAATTGGAAAATTTTTAAAAATTTCAATACAACTGTTGTTTTAATTCTTCATTTTAAAAATGAAAACGAATACGAATTAATGAATCACTGTTAATGAAGTCATGAAGATAAACCTTCAATACATCAAAAAAAATGTACATGAAAATTTTTACTTTTTAATTTAGTTTTTTAAGGAATACTGAAAAGTAACTAAAAATTAACAAAAAAAAAAAGTTTAAAAAATTTTTAAAAAATTAAATTTAATAAAGATGAGAAAAAAAATTGAAAATAATTTTAATTTTTTAGTTTTTCTTTCTTTGTTTAATTATTATTGTCCAGAATAACCAGTATTGCTTTATAATTTCTAAATATTGCTCGATTGTGAATAAAATAAGTAAACAGTTTGAACCAAATTTTTTTATTAATTCTGTAAGGATTTCTTTTTATAAACTTTTACATCCTTTACAGAACTGAAAAACTAACTTTTTCTGCTTTTCAAATAGAATTTCTCATTTTATTTGACGACACTCAAATAAAATGAAACTTTTAGCAACTGCAATGTATAACTCCAAACATTCTTCTAATTAGGCGCCCGGCGATATAGCAGAAACTGAACACCCTAAAGGCCCACGCTATCAGAAATATTCTAGATATAAAATATACACCTACCGAATTTAAAATTTGATGTCTACCTATGCCCACTGTTATGGTATCTCGAGATTTACCTAACCTAGTTCTTGTTATAAACATCAACTGTAGCAATTGATTGAGTTTGCTTTAATATAATTTTGATATCAGAGATAATTTTGATAATAATCGTTTAAATGGTGAAAAACTTTACGGTTTTTGATTTAAAAATTTTTGATAAATAAATAATGTTTCCAATAACCCCCAGAGAAAATTTTTTACCAAATTTAAATTTATTCCACGAACATCATTGAGATACAATTTTAAAACTCATTACCATCTTATGATTACGAATGTATCCACTATTATAGAACCTAATAATTAGAATTTGGTCGATTCTTGTGGTAGATCTTTCAAAAAGAATAGATGTGTGTGTGATTTTAACTTTCAAAATGTTTATACACACAACTATTATAGGGCGTGTACATTCTACCCCATTATTATTATTTTTAGATCCTTTAAGAACCTCTGTGTACAAGAAACTCATAACATATGCTTTCCACCTGCATCTATCTAAAGACAATGCTTTTATAAGCAACCTAGTAATGCTGTTGGAAGTTGTTTTCTTTTCCAATCGTCTTCTCCTTGCACAATCGATTACGTTACCAATTATTGTACCAATTTATTCTAGTTTTCTTCACATAACTTCAGTAATAATAAGAACGTCGTTCCGGTACTTCCTTTTTGGACAGGAACGCGTTCCGGAACTAAAGATGATTTCTGATAACGAGAACTGGCTGACTTTTTGAAAAAAAAAAAATTAAAAAGAATTGCTGATTTTTTTCTAATTTTTGACGCATTTTTATAAACAATGGTTTGAACCGAACGGGAACAAACACCGGAACGAACCGGCTTGTTTTTCCGAACCGTGAACCGGAGTCCGAAACGCGTTCCAGTAAAAAAAAATTAGCACAACACCACTGATATTAACCATAATAAATGGTGTGATATTGCTCATGTTATAAATATATTATGAATACATTCAAGACTACAGGCTACCGACTCCGAACTGTGTAAAATGGAATAACTGTGTGCATATGAAAACGATTATTTCTACAGAAACACGACTACATAACAACGTGACCACTGTTCTAGCTGTGGCCAACCAAGATTAATTTCTATTTTTGTTGGCAACAATTAACAGAATTGTGTTGTCAATACAAAAACAAAATGTATGAAATAAAACTATTAAAAAAAAGCCCGATAACTTTTATTGACCCCTTTGTATTACTTTTTAAAATGCTAAAATTTCAACTGAGCTGTTTATTTTGTTACTGCCATCTTTAAAATAATTAAGTAGCTAACTTCTAGGCGACATTTATTACCCACGACATTAGTAAACGTACAGATGGTGGTCTGCAGCCTCGATTGTGTTTATGGCACTACAATGCGTCGCGCTGTCACTATGTTCTACGTCTTGCATAGAGTGGACTCTTTCCACACGAATCAAATTAAATTAATTTTCTTTGTTGGCCTGTGCATTTACAACATTCAGCTTTAGTTACATGTTGCAATGTCAGTGATTTCGTGAGATGTGTTTAGATCACCAGGTTAATCTTCTTGACATGAACAAGGTACCACCTATAACTATATTTAAATATTTTTTTTCATATAACAAACTAAACGGATAAATTTGAGCTGCATAGATGTCGAATAACATAGAATGTAGATCATATGGAAAGGACATCGAAACGATGACTTTGCTCAGCTATTGAATGTGTGGGATAATAGTTACTAAGAGGAGTGTATTGGAAAAAAATAATAGAAACATCGTGTACGATTGCCTATGCATTTCGAAAGGTTTATAGCTCTTACTAATACTTGTATTTTATATCATAAGGATATCTAGTCAAAGTAGAGTAAGTCATAATAACTATTGATTAAAATTTATTGTGCACCTTTAAATGTCTTTAAACACGCTTCAAGCAGTACCAAAAACGTATATTTTAGGTCTTGAGCATACTTTTGCTAGCCTGAACAGCACATTTTTATCAAGTCATCAAATAATTTATCTTTTATGTGTGTGTGGGTACCCTGGTACTCTAGTGGATGGTGTGCTAGGCTAGAAGCGTGAGAATTGTGGGTTCGATACCCACTACAGTCTCTGGTCTGCTACACTACATCGAGCGTATGGTCGAAGTTACACAGCTTGTAAATAATAAAATATAATTTGAAATTGTAATAAATTAATAAAAAAAAAATAAAGTAATAAATTTTATAAACTAACTTGAGCCAAAGACGTAGCGTTTTCATACAGGCGCTAAATATAATGGGGTAGTACTCATTTTTTATATTGTTTTTGAAATATGCAATCCATTAACTGGTAACATTTACTTTCTTTGATAATGTGAACTCTGAAATTAAAAAAATATCCCTTTGCTTGGAATCTTGGTTATAAAATTTGACTTAAAATATTTAAAAACTATTTTAAATTTGTAAAATTTTCTTACGAATTTCTCAGTTAGAGTTATAATGCTGAATATTATAAAAAAATAAGCTGAACTTAATTTGAATAATTAATCTTAAAACAACAGTCGCATTTTGTAATGAAAACTTTTTCGAATAATTGTTTAGAATAATGCCCTCTTTAATGTTTAATTAAATGAAAGGTATTCTCAATTTAATTTTAAATTAAATATCTATGCAGTTTTCTTTCTTCTCATTGAGTTAATTTTGATTTTCTTTTTCGTTTTCTTTCATTTTCTTTCATTTTCTTGTACAATATTGATACCAAAAACAAAATTTTAATTCTTGTTTTGTTTTTAAAGTACTTGAGTGTAATTTTTGTTGATTTATTTTTTTTACTATTTTTTGTTTTTTAAATGTTGTTTTAATTAAATTTTAGCAATGAACACACAATCAGTCTCTATACAAATATTGTTTAATACTTTTAATATATATTTTTGTTTTTGTTTTAATTATTTTTTTTTGGTTTAATTACTCAATTAACTTTCAATTGTAAACTATTTAATGTCAATTTCATTCAATGTTTATTTTTTTTAGTTTCTATTCTTTTTTCCATTTTCATATGTAAGTTTTGTATTTTCTTTTTTTTATTTATTTTGAATTTTGTGTATATGGTATATAATTTTTTTTTAATTTTTAATATTTCATTTCATTCATTGTGTTTGGTTTAGTTTTTTGTTTTTTATATTTATTGTATAAGTAACTTATCTCCCCAAAAATATGAAATGTTTAAAACTGTTTCTTCAATTACTTAATTCATTAATTTTTATAATTTTATTTAAATTTAAATTTTTCTTATAATTTTGTAAGTGGTGGGTTATGATTATGATTTGTTTGTTTTCATTTTCGTTTTCATTTCATTTTTTTGTAGTTAATTTATGTCTTTTTTTAATTTTTTAATTCTTTTATAAATCGGTAGTAAATGTTGCCATAATATTTCTTCGATTAATTGAAATTAATGGTGTAATGAAAAAACCCCATCTGGACTTTATCAAAAAAAAAAAAATAAATATTGAAATAAGGGTGGTTACTGTTAATATTGTAAAAACCATCCTTAAAATAATTTTATTCTACCATTAAAGAGAATAAATAAAAAAAAAGAAAAAACACACAAAAGAACTATTCATGAAAGCCTCTAACTAGCGAGTTCACCTACAGGCTCTTGGCCTATTATTATACATTCCTAACTGGTCATTACAACCCTTCAGTCAGATCTGGTTATTACAACCCAGCTTCTTATATCACTTATCTTGTGTGTGTTAGTTTTACCCATAAGTGGCGGCGCCTACAGCTTAAAGTCGACTCCAAATGACAGATTTTTGTGAAACTTTTCATGGCAATATTTTATTTACTATTAGAGTTATATTTTTATATTTTTATTATTTATATATATTTTTTGATAATTCGTTTTGTTGACGATGTCTGATTTGGGGTTTGAACTTTGGCCTCACGTCCAATAAGCCAATGCACTACCTACTATCCTACGGCGACTAAATTACTACTCTGATAATTTCACCTCTCTAATCCAGTCCTATTTACAATCTATAGAGTCTCCTTGAGCCCCAAAATGAACTATTGACAAATCAAATCGGTTTCGACAATAAAACATTTCCGAAGTGATTTCTTTTCAGAAAATTAGCCGCTTCTAGGCCACTTAGACCTAGTTTCCCATAGAGCCCGTGTGCTCAATCGCACAAAAGGTGTAGTAACGATTCCTTTTGCAAAACAACCGCAACAATAGTGACAGAATACATAACCCATTCGCTCAATAAACATCCAACTACACAGCACATAGACTATGGCGACAGCATCGTTATACTCTGATAACTTAGCCTTTCTAATTCTGTCCTATTTATAATCCGCGTAGTCTCTTTGAGCCCCGAAACAAACTCTTAGTAAATACTATCGGTTTCGGCAATAAAACATTACCGAGATGACTTCTTTGTAGAAAATTACCCTCTTTTAGGCCCCTTGAACACGTTTCCCTTAGTGCCCGATATTCATAGAGAAGGTGTTGTAACGATTCCTCTTGCAAAACAATCGCAGCAATAGTAGGTAGTGTGCATAGCCCGTTCGTTCAACTATATAGTCGCCCAACTACACACGTGCACAACTATTCAGCGGCCCAACTATATAGTGGCCCAACTATATAGTGGCCCAACTATACAGTAGTTAACTATACAGTTGCCCAAGCATACAGTAGCCCAAACAAACAGTAGCCCAAGTATACAGTGGCCCAACTATACAGTTGCCCAAGCATACAGTAGCCCAAGTATACAGTGACCCAACTATAGAGTTGCCCAAGCATACAGTAGCCCAAGTATACAGTGGTCCAACTATACAGTGACTTAACTATACAGTGGCTTAACTATACAGTAGCCCAAGTATGCAGTGGCTCAACTATACAGTGGCTTAACTATACCGTAGCCTAAGTATATAGTGGCTTAACTATACAGTTGCCCAACTATACACTGCCCCATAATTTCAACCGCAAGAAGCATGACTAAATTCCTGCCAACAGGGAAGAGATCCTTGGCACTTTGAAAAGAGCATCTCGGATATTTTGCAGTAGCCCACATGAGAACTGCCTTCCATTTTGTCTTTGCAAAAATCCTAAAAGAAAAAGTTTAGCATACGTAATCCTCGCAAAGACCAACCGCTTCACCAGGCATAACTGACAACATTTGTTAGTGAGGTATGCTTGAGATAATCCAGATCACGAAAGAGATATGAAACAAGGTTCTATGTATGTCCGTGCTTTTGCAGAACGGGGCGGATGTTGTCTTCCCCAGCTTTACACATACATACATACATAATTGGTCATTACAACCCTTCAATTGGAAAACCCATACAGTCGACCAATAGATAAGTTTGCTTTGGCCCTTTGAACACAGCATCTTGGATATTCTGCAGATGGCGGAACGAGAACTGTATTCCGTTTTGTCTTTGTGAATATCCTAAAAAAGAAAGAGCAAAGGCTGCACCAGGCATAACATTTGTTTGGGACAAGTCCATGGCATAATCCAGATCACGGAAGACGATATGAAACTAGATTTCTATATTCGTGCTATCGTAGAGCAGGCCGGTTGTTGTTTTCCTCAACTTTACAATTGTCACAATAGTCATAATGTGGGAAACCCATACAGACGGCCAATAGGCTTCATCTTGGATACATATCAGTACTCCATTCCATTTCGTCTTTGTGACAATCATAAAAGAGATAGTTAAGTATACGTAATCTTCGCGATGACCAACCAATTCACCAGGCAAAATTGACAGTATATTGAGATAATCCAGATGGCGGAATATATATGAGACAAGATTCCTATGCCCATGCTATCGTAAAGGAGGGTGGTCAACCTTGCAGTTATCACAATAGTCATAATGCGGGAAACCCCATACAGATGACCAATAATGCGGCGCCAAGCATTTAACGGCGTTAAATTGAGTGTAAAAAATTTTTCAAATCCATTTTAAAGAGAACTGTGAGAAATTAGAAAATGATTATGAAATTAAAAACTTTCAGCAAACATTATAAAAAGAACAATTTAAAACGTAACTTCATTAGTGTATTACTTTTTTGTTCATTAACCAAAAATTTAAGCAGATAAAATCCAGATGGCTTTTATTAAAAGAAAATTTAAAATTTGGTAGATATTAAAATCTTTTTTAATATTATAAGTGATTAAAAAATTTTCTTAGTTTTGGTTTTGTAAAATTAGAAAATTAAAAATATAAATTTTTGTCTGTTTAGTTTTCATCGTTATTTAATGGTCCTTCTTTTAATATGTTAGTAAAAAAAACAATTTAAACTAGATTTCTGCAAGCATGGCAAGACCTAGTTTAAATTTTCATATTTTATTTAGTTCAGCTAAAATATGTACGAGTATTTAGAGTTTATTCATCTAGGTTTTTAATCAATTTTAATTATTTTTGTTTTTTTTTAAGTTTTCGAATCTTTTTTAAATGCTTTACTGGCTTTAAATACTAACAAAGTAACGAAAGAAAGAAATAAGAATACAATTTAGCTTAAATATTGAATTTCTTTTGTTTTTGTTTTAGTTTTTATGCTACAAATACCATATGTACTATACGATCGATCGATTTGCTGTATAATTTTTCTTGATTAATAAATTTGTTCTTTCGTTTATTCTATATATTGCATGGTATTTATGTGACATTAATTACGAGTATGTTTTTTGTTTATGTTTCTCTAGACCAATTAAATTTTTTTATTTTCAACATATGTTTCCTTGATTTTCGTTCTTGTTTTTTACTTTAAATTTCCATTTTAATGCGAGTTACGTTAACTATTGAATTCAAAATTTTTATTTTTTCCATAATTTTTTAAATTTAATTTTTATATTTATTATTTATTTATTTGTTATTGTAATTTAAATTAAAAACAAATATTAAAAAAACATTATAGAGATATGTTACTAAAAACAGAATTGTAAATTGAAAGTATTTCTTAAAAAAATTTCCTACAAGAATTCGTGTCTATTAAAGTGTGTGTTTAATGCAAAAAAATTGTTTTTCGAATTTCATTTCATCATACAAAAATTTCTTAATTTTTCTTTTTTTTTTAAATAAATAAACTTTTTAATGAAAGCATTGCTTGTTGTTTTAGTTGTTGTTGTTAAAGAAATTTATACAAAAGTGAGTTCACGTTGACTAATGGCATCGATGTACTCAAATTGCATATAAACTCATTCACCATTTATAATGTACACCGGACAGAAGGCACGTTGACCCACACTGCCACCGCCTCCAGATGACTTTCTTGATGTAACATTCATTTGTTGCACTTGTTGTTGTTTTTGTTGCGATTCCTCATCAGCCGTATTGGTTTCATTGTCTGTTGTTTCAAGATCTTCTTCTTCGGTAGCTTCTGTACCCGTGCCAATGCCACCTTCAACTTGAGCCGAAGTCTCTGTATCTGAACATTTTCCATTAGCATTTGTAACATTCTTTGTATTCGTATTATTTCCTTTACCATTGCCATTGCCATTACCACTGCCATTACCATTACCACTACCATTGCCATTAGCTGTGCCATTATTACTGCCGCTACTGTCGACCTCTTCGATTGTCTCAACAATGGTTGTTGAACAATAACAGTAGGATAGATTAGTTTTAAGATCTTCACAAAATTGCTGTTGTTGCGCAATGCTTGCAATGCGCTCACGGGCTAATTCTCACATAAATGTCGGCTTTAGCTTATAGGCCCTCTTCCAGATTTCGCACAAGCACACAGTCGAATGGAAACGATAAAATATGGCCAACGGCATCGATACATGCGTTATGATCGTCCAGGCCCACAGGCCATAAAAATTCAATTGTATGGGATGTGATTCGGCTCGTGATTTTTCCAAAGTACTTATGGCCCACATGGCTAAATTCACCACCAACATGAACGTGACTATCTCACGTCCGGGTTTTTTGCGCATATGTTCGGGTGTTACGGCCTGGCGGCGACTGGCATCCAATATAAACATGGTTTGGCAGGCAGTTTGCACTATGGATGCCAAAGCATTTAAGGGCACCAGCCAGTCATCACTTCTTAGAGAGAAATGACCTGCTATAACGGTAAATATATTGTATAAAAATGAACCAGTCTGGGCGCCCACCAAGAGAATATCATCCAAAGAAAAGCTTCTGTAGGCATCATATTGCAGATGGCGTATCTGGATCATGCCTACCAATGTGGCTATGGTTGCTGTGCCATAAATAAACAATTCACATATGGTTACTTCCATAACGGCCAAGGCCACAAAATCGGGCCTTGATATTAAAACGAAAAATAATATCAAAGAAATTATGGTCAAGACCAAAACCAAAATGCCAACAAACAGGCCCTTATGGGCACGAGCACAATCTACGGAATAATGATGTGGCGAACGCTTAACTGGTGAACTAATCATATCCGGCCTTTGGGGTTTCGGCACTTGAGGTCTCGATATACCCTTCCACATGACATACAATATGGCGGCACAGATCAGCGAATACTCTATGGTACAGGGAAACAGGAATGGTGAGGCATCTTGCACCAAAGTACCCAAAATGTTTGTTCTTCTGCATTCGAATATTTGATAGGGGCCCTTTAAACCCCGGGGCACTCTTACCAAAGCATTAGGATCGGAGGGAGCCAATATCGAGTGGGCTCGAGAATGTCCAGGTATACGATGAGATATACGCAAAGTACGATTCTCCACATTGTAGAACGTTAATATCTCGTGTTTGGTCTCCTGTATTAAAACATTAAGCCACACTGCCAAATTGGTACCAATCATATGCATGAGACCGAAACGGGCAATGATTTTATAGCGATAGACTTTGATTTGCTGAAAGAAAGTGAGCGCAAAACATGATTATTTAAATACAAAAATTGTTTGTTTTTTTTTAAATAAAATTCATTTGTTTTATTATTTAAAAGGCGTCTGCTTACCTCATTATTTAAAAATATAAAATACATTTGAATGAATATAAACGCCATACGGGTGGCTGGTGTTAAAGCCAATAAGACATTGTGGCATTTGGTGTCTGGATTCAATTCGAAATATTGACCAAATTCTAAACCCGAATAAATCATGCTGCCAATGCCAAAAGCTTTAAAGAAAAACCAAAAAAAAATTGTTGTTTTTATTTTATTTTTTTAATAAAAATAAGAAACATTTTCCAGCCAAATAAAAATGAAAATAAAAATAAAAATGAAAATAAAATAAAATTCCCCCTCCATAACAGGATGCCAAAGAGACAAATTTAATTAAATGCTGCAGAAGCACAGATAATGTCATGTTGTAAGATATTTAAGGCAATAAGCAATACAAGAACTAAGGACTCCTTAAGTTTCTCTTACTACTGTTACCATTTCCCTTCTCCACTTTCACTAACCAAAGGACAATATTTTTTCTTCCTTTCCGCCAAATATCTTACAATAACAGAACCATAAAAGTATCCATTAAGGCTTTAACGAAAATTTTTGGTTGAAAAATACTTGTGAGAAAACCTTTTTAGACCGGACATAAATTAAGTGGAAATAAAAGCAACCAACAACGTTGATAACAACAATGTCGACAATGATAACGATGATGCTGCTGATGCTGGCAATGATTATTCCAATTCAATTGTATATTTCATGTACTTTACTGCTAATGCCACTATTTGTTTTTTTATTATGAATGAAAATTATATCTGCGTTCGAATTTCAAGTGGTGGTAATAAAATTGAGAGCATCGGAGTATACGAGTGTAACAGTCTAATGGGAAGTGAATTAAATGTGAAGTAATGGAGAAACTATATTTTAGGCAAGTCATTAACCAGACAAAAGCATAATTAGGTGACGTACGAGATTATTTTTGGTAAAGCTTACTTAAATGAATTTTTCGTAAGTCTTTAGTTTTCGGTATGAGGGAGTTAAGAGCTCATAGAACTTTGTGGGTAAATGTGCAATTTAATATATAAACGCGAATGTCAATTGCCGAAGGAATATATGTGTATTAAGGTTCCTTTAAATCTCTTTGGAAATCTATTTGAAAGCGTTATTTACAAGCTTCTTTGAAAAAGTATGGTGCCAGATAAAGAAAATTAAAAGTTTCTAAGGAATAATTTTATATGGTAGCCACGAGGCTAATTAGGTACCAATATCCTCAAACAGTATGTAAGAACAGGTTGGCTGCTGGGCTTGGATAAAGTTAGTTTAAGGTTAGTTATGGGATTTATGACAGGGCACTGCCAGATTAGGTCGCTGACAAGGAGCTGGAACAGATCCCATCCGGATTATTGCAGGGTATGTTGCGAAGAGGCGAAGTTTGAGACTGTCGAGCACCTCCTCTGTGACTGCCAAGGTTGAAGTTGATTACCCTTGGCGGGGGCTTCTTTGAGGGTTTGAATTCTGTGTCGAGAGCCGACATCAAAGCTCTCCACGGATTCATTAGTAGCTTGAGCTGGTTGAGAAGTGCTAGGGCTTCATAAGTGTAGTCGCGCTCTCCCTTTTTGTTTTGTTTAGTCCGTGTAATTCCTTCGCTTCCCATTCTCCTTTTCCTACTTCCTCTATTATCCTTCCTTTTTGAGGACGTTCCATACAATGGGTCAATTCGACCTCCGGGTACTGTAGTTGTCTCAATTGACAAGTACACGTCCTCTAACCTAACCTAACCTCAAACAGTATTGCTAATGTTGATCAATTTCTGATTAAGCATTCTGATTAAATACGCCATAATCTAGTAGGTACTGTGTTGGCTTATTAGAGGGTTCATATCCCAGATCAGAATCTCAATCAAAACGAAATATGAAAAAATATTTCTTCGGCGACTTCCTCTCAGCAGATTTCTGGCAATAACTCTGAGAGTAAATGAAAATTGCCATAAAAAGCTTCTCAAAAATCTGTCGTTCGGAAACGGCTTTAAATTATAGGTCTCGCCACTCTTGTATAAAAAAACCACACAACTAATGATCACTTTGATAGCCACACACTCTTTTAAGGGACGTATCATTATGTGTATCATGTATGTGTACATGGATCAATCAAAGACCAGCACTTGGACTAAAATTATTCGAAAAACTCGGCGAAACTATCTCAAACCAAAGTTTACATCTTCAAAAAATGTATTCAATTTAAGCGCAATACAGAGGAGACTTTGCTTGTATAATTTCGAATCAGAGTAGGTCTTGTGGTCGCCGTGATTTTCTAGACAGTGTCTTGGCTTACTAGACGAGACCTCGTGAGTTCAAACAGCAGCTCTGATATCTCGAAAAAAAAAAATAAAAAAAATTCTTCTTTCGGCAACCTTCTATCAGTAGTCTTCTGACAAAAGCTCTGAGTTTTAAATAATTGCCGTGAAGAAGCTTCTCAAACCTGTCGTTTGAAGTCGACTTTAACCTGAAGCGCTGCTCATATCCCATGGATAAAATTAGCGCATACAGCATGGATAGTGTCAGAATTTAGATTTTGATCTTGGCTATGGGTTGTTATGTGAAATAAGCAATCTGAGTAAGAAGTGTTGACTTATTAGACGAGAGCCAGTGGTTCAAGATCCAGCTTAGACATCTCGATCAAAGCGAAATATACAAAATATTTCAGCAAATCAATTAACACGTACAACATTGGTGGTGTGAGAAATTAGATTGTAATCATGATTAAACGCTTGTAATGACCCAGTAACTAAGGAAGTAAGTAAGCCTGAGTAAACTAAACGAGCTAGTTAGGTATAATACGATAAGTTTTTGTTAGATTCTGGATCTTGTAAAAATTCAAGAAGACTAATAGACAGATAAACTTTCATAGAATAACGATTCCTTCCTGTGACATGAAATGACGATTTTGGAAGGATTCGATTAAGGAAAAGGAATATAGGGAGACGCCCAGAATCTTCGTAAAGTTGAAGCAACTAAAAGTTTGTTAGGCACCATTAAAAAAAAACAAAAAAAAACAAATCGCAAGAGCACATATGCACCCGCGTAACAAATGATCCTTACTGATGTCCACCAGAATCCTAAGGTTCAGTAAGGTAACGAAGTTGGAAAAGATAAAATAGAGTTATCTTACACTAGCCAAAAGCCGAATGGTCGCAATACTTAAATATGCAAAATGGCAATGAACGCATACTAAGCTATTTGCATAAGAATTTATATGCTTTCAACATCTTGCTCAGGTATAAAGGTGTTAGTGGCAAATATTGTAAAAATTGATTAGAAAATAAATCAGACTTAGTGTGGTTTTCTGAGTAAAAAACAGTAGCAGTTACGATTGGTTCACAATTGTTCATCAATTTAGTAGAGTAATACAGTCAACCCTCCTATAACACGGTGCTCTCAGAACGCGGTTTCCATATAACGCGGAGCTGAAATTGCGACAGCCCTCCTATAACGCGGTACTCTTACAGAGCGGTTTCCGTTCAACAACATCCCACAAGTTCCTTCCGCACAGCCTATGAATGTCTCTAGTAACTAGATGTTGTAAGAGAGTTTAATATCGGTTTTATTTTTGACGCAAAATCATAGCCGAGATATATAAGCAACGTATTTGTACATGTTGTACATGCCAGCTTATCTCACAGCCGTCTACGACGTCGGTTTCAGTCATCTCAGAGCTCTTTCACAGCATGTTCTGCATGTCTGACAGTGAGGATGAATGTTGAAAAATTACTTAATTTTACAAAAGTTTTTCTTATTTTTGTTGGGAAACAGTCTTTTAGTTTAGTTTTGATTTAATTTTTTATCAATCATTATATAAACTCTTAAATTCAATAAAAATAATTTATCTTGTCTTTGTCTCCATACAACGCGGTACGAATTAGTCTGGTTTGTACGATTAAATCCGAGTTTCTTATAGCGCGGTTTCCATACAACGCGGTACGCACTCTCCGTGTTGTAGGAAAGTTGACTGTACTCAGTTATGACTCACGAAAATTCGTGCTTTTGCAGAAGTTAAGAACGCTTAGTGTAGATTTGTACAAAATAAACCTTGAAATATAAACCTTCATTGGAATCGTATTTAGATAATCCAACGATAATTTGATTGTTAACATTGTCAGCCATACTTTGGCTACGATATGTACATGAATAGACGAACTGCTGAGTAGGAACATTTTTCGAATAACTATGATGAGAGGAATTTTTTCTAACAAAGTGCCTTAAAACATGACCATAATCAAAATATTCCTCCGTTTGCTTTGATGGCTTAATCTAAATATGTATACATATGTATATACCATAATATTAATACTTATACCCATCCCCTACACCTGACTAAAGGAAGATGCCCAATTAAGTAAAAATTTAATTAATTTATAATTAAAGTCTGCCAAAAAACTCTAAAAAAATTCAATATTCTTTAATAAAATTAAACTTCCGTATTTAAAGAAATGGAAAAAAATAGAACTCAAAGCAACAAAATCGATATGATTTCATTTCATGCATTCACTTCTCATTTGACTTACCCACAGCACCCATACGTAAATAGAAACTGCCATAATGATGCTGACGTCCTAGAGGAGACAGCAATGAGGGACGTCTAGCTGATGGCACTGAAGATGGCATACGTCTGTTATGCATCGAATTACTATCCGTATCCGATTCATCCATACTCTCTGAAGCACTTGTCGAACGTGTTTTGGATGATAATTTTGTAGGTGATGCTGAAAAAAGGACGAAAAGAAGGGAAGAAATGGTAAAATAGACAGATACAGAGTAAATTGTTTTTTTTTCTGCTTTAATAACATTTTGAATGGCAAACAAATCAACAATCAAACAAACAAACAAGCAAATATTTACCAATATTGACAGGTATTTTAGGGCGACCCCATAACAAAGTGGCATACATAAATAGCAGGAATATCATGCTGCCAATGTACAGATACAAATAATACACCTGCAATGAAATGAATAAGAATTTAATAACAGCAACAGCAACAGAAACGAAAGTCAGTTGGTATCAGAAAGTCACAAAATGTAAATGAAAGCAAAATCAAAAACCAAAAGAAAATAGAAGGAAAACGAAAACAAAATATTAAAAAGAAATTTACATGTTAATTACCATACATATGAAATACAAATTTATTGTGCTACAACAACAACAAAACAGCTACCTATGGCATCTGTAAGAGACGAGCGCACATTAGATGACTTTATGGTACATTAAAGTAGTCTGAGTCACAGGGATTGTCTATTTCAGTGTGTGTGTGCATGATAAACTTGTACTCATATTTTACAGAAGACTGTCTTCAAAGGATGTGTATGTATGAATGTACGTATGTGAACATGTTGACTTAGTGTAGAAACTTTGTTTTTAATCACATTTCAAAGTCATAAATGTAATGATATTAGAGCGGTAATATGGAAACACTATTTAGAATGCCTATTAAGGGGTTAAGGGGGTTGTTTGATATCCCAAAAAGGTAACAATTGTTGTAGATTTTTATGACATCAAACCTTTAACTTACGAATTATTCATACCTAATTTATAATTTTATTAACGAATTGTATACGTTTTTGTGCGAGCGGTAGAGAAACTTTGAAAATTTTGCCATCAGTAGTTAAGTAGATAAAATGGGGATAAATTTTATTATTTAGAAACGCTTACAGAAAATGTAATTAGAAAGGTCTGTCATTTATTTAATTGCTAAGATACAAATAATGACCTTAGCAGAGACGCATATATCGTAAAAGTAAGATCATAAATTCAAATTAAATCCTTATTTTCTTCAAAGTAACGAAGAAAAAATATAGAAAATAGGGTAGATGAGGGCAAATGATAGAGCAATTCGTAGACTTTTACCCTGGAGTACTAACTGCCCTTTGATTGTTTTAGCCTTTTTATGCTAGTCAATGTGGACTATCTCATTTTCATTTGAAAAAGAGCACAATAACTAAAGTCCCCATGGTCTAGTAGTGTAGTGTGTTGGCTTGGGATGATACAATGCTAGATATAACTCATCTCAGAGTACTAGACTGAAAGAAGTTAAGGAAGTTTGTATAAGACGCAGGCTTCCTATAGAATGCATGCTATGCATACCTTAATAGTGAGTACACAACAAGCCTACATGATGACTTATAGCCAAACCTAAATCACAGCTCTAAGCGTTACTTGTCTGTCAAAAATTCACTACAAATAATGTGAATCAAACCGAAATAGCGTCGCATACATACATACATAATTGGTCATTACAACCCTTCAGTCAGGATTACGACCTATTTTCTCACACCACTTATGTTGTGTGTGTTAATTTTATACATGAGTGGCGGGACCTACAGTTTAAAGTCGACTCCGAACGACAGATTTTTGAGAAACTTTTCATGGCAAATTTTATTTACTCTCAGAGTTTTTGCCAGAAATCTGCTGAGAGGAAATCGCCGAAGAAATACTTTTTGTATTTTATTTTGATGTCTGGCCTGGGGCTCGAACCCTGGCTTTTCGTCTAATAAGCCAACACACTACCTACTAGACCACGGCGACTTCGAGCGTGGCATCAATGCTTTATATTTAGAAAATTTGATTTTGTAGTCCAGTAGGTCAAGTGTTGGCTTATTAGACGTGAGGCCACGGTTCAAACCCCGGGCCAGATATCTCCAATAAAACGATATATGAAAAATATTTCATTGGTGAATCCCTCTCAGCTGATTTCTGGTAAAAACTCTGAGAGTAAATGAACTTGGCATGAAAAGTTTCTCAAAAATCGTTCGGAGTTGAAGGGTTGTAATGACCAATCATGTATGTAAGTAATTGTATTGGTACGCAAACCCAATATCGCATTTCTTTTGCAAGGATTCCCTGTGGAACCAAAACTGTAGTTAAGTTTTTCTTGTGCTTTGGTGGATCCATGTTTTCTGAACGGTTACGAAACGACACAAAATCACTGCATATTGCCGTTGTACAACGCCGAACACTTCTCGGCAGTTGCCATTGTGCCCACGCAAGTGATCATTTGAAATTGAAACTACTATGCCATGTCAGATGTCAGTATCACTTTCAATTTCTAATCAGCTAACATCACAACATTAATTTTTTCAATTGTTTCAAGTGCAGAATCTTAAACCGGCAATGTCATTCAAATTGATGATGCAGATGTCCTTTAGTTTTTATAGTTTCCCACAACACCCATATTGCGAGTGTTAATTTTATTCAGGACTGGAGGGACCTACAAATTTAATGTTGACTCTGAAAGACAGATTTTTGAGAAACTTTTCATGACAATTTTATTTACTCTCAGCGTTTTTGCCAGAAGAAAGGAAGTCGCCGGAAAATATGTTTCCATATTTCGTTTTCGCTAGTGTTTGAACCACAGGCTTGCAACTGATAAGCAAACACTCTGTCTACTAGCTTACGGCGATTTTAATCAAGCACAAACTAAATGATGCTACTTGCCTCCTTCTGACAAGCGTCTACTGACAGAAGATTTAAGAAATCGTTACTCTATTGACACATCCTTCGTTTATGGGTTAGTAACAACGTTCTACAATTATTTTAAAAATTTCTCTCAGTAAGATACAAACTAGAGGCCATAAAACCCTGACGTGTATGTCGACAATTTTCTTTCGATAAATAAATAAGTGTTTCGGTACACAAACTCTATGTTCAGCCAGTCTATCTAAAGTAGATTTTTGTTAATTCACAACCCGAACTCCTGTAAGACTATCGGTGCTGCAAGAATATCGAACACTACATTGCTTTGAATCCTACAAAAGATCCCTCATATAGGAAACCCCTTTCGTAGATTTCTATTTGACAAACAGATACACTGATGCATATTCCTATAAACGCATTTAATTTTTTTCTCTATTTTTGTTTTATCTTTGTTGTTATCATCCAAAAGTAAAGTTGAATTTTATTAATGAGAGGCAACTTAACGGTACTTTTTTAAAGTAAACAAAATTTTTTTCTTAGTCTTGTTATTTGCCTTATTCATGCGATCAAATGTTCTTGGTGCTATTTTATGTGGAATATTTCTATAAACGCAGACGTGAAAATTGATTTTAAAAAAATTACCAAAAATAAAATATTATACATTTCTGTTTCTTATAAATAAAGGTACGTTTTTAATGACAATATCTCAATTTTACTGCAGAATTTTCTAATTTAATCGATAAATTTCATAACGTTTAAAGATGCCCAAGGAAACTTTTCTGTCCGATCCAGAAAAGATCCAAATTAAATTTTTTCATTACCAAGGATGTTCCAATAGAGAAATTGGTAAATAAAATAAATAAAATTAAACGTTCCGAAAGTGTCGTGCGTAATTTCTTTAAGGAAGGACAATATTATGGTGTTCGGAAACCTACCAAGGGAAATACAAAATTAACAAAAAGACAGATTAATCTTATAAAACAAGAAGCAACCCGTAACAAATTGAATTCTACACAAATAAAGAATAAACTAAATCGTCCTGTGACTTCCAAACACGTTGCTCACATTTTACGAAGAGATGAAAACATAAGATGGAAGAATCCAAAGTGTAAGCTAATGCTCAAAAAACAGCATAAAAAAATCGTCTAAAATTCGCACGAAAATACATGAAATGGGAAGAGGGGTGGAAAAAGGTAATTTTCTCCGACGAAAAAAAATTTAATTTAGACGGTCCTGACTCATACTCATGTTATTGGCACGATTTGAGATCAAACGATGTTCGGATGTCAAAACGTAATTTCGGCGGTGGTAGTGTTATGGTTTGGGCAGCATTTTCTGCAGTTGGCAAATCTAAAATTTGTTTTGTTCCAACAAAATTGAATAGCACAATTTATAACGAATTGCTGGAAGATGCTCTTCTCTCTTTTATGGATGAAAAAATTGATGAAGATTGCATATTCCAGCAAGATAATGCTGCTATACATTTTCAAAGCATGGTTTAACGAACACAGCATACCTCTGTTGGACTGGCCGCCTTGTAGTCCGGCCTTAAACCCAATGGAGAACACGGCCCGTAAAGTTTATTCAAATAATGGCCAAAACGAAAGCATAATGACTTTAACAGAGCTAAAACTGAAAATAAAGCAAATTTGGGAGGAAATTGATTCCGATCTTCTTAAAAAATTAGTGGAATCAATGCCAGACCGTATTTTTGAGGTAATCCACAACAAAGGATCATCCACCCATTATTAATAATGCTATAGAGACTGATAAACTTAATTGCGTTTATAGGAAAATGCCATTAAAAACGACAGTTAAACTCTAAAATTAAGTTAAAAAAAATAAAATGAAATACAAATAAAGTTTTTAGTTAACAGTATTTTAAATGAAGTCTTAGCTGATTTAATAAAAATATTATTTGCCCACTAAATATTTTCTTGCTTAATTTTTTCTAATTCTTTTAAAAAAAAGTTATGTGCGTTTATAGGAATATGCACAAGCGTAGTATCAAGACTGAAATTCATACATTTTTAGACTAGATAACCATGCGGTTATCTATTTTCCACATTCCTTCTGATGTCTAACCAAACAATTTAAACGATTCCTGTTAACATTTAATGAAAACTTATTCGTGTTTTTACACTCTTAGTTTATTTCTAGCGAAGATCATGTACTTCAAAGATATGTAAACACTTTTTATTTCACAGCATTTGAACTGATGGTCAAATGTTTGATACTTTGACCCTTAAAAACATACAAACAGCAAACTTATCATCGTTTTTTTTTTTCTGACAAAGAAATTTTTAAACCCAAATACGATGACAGTTACTCTCATAAACTCAATGTATTCCTTTGTAGTGGTAGTGGTAGTTGCTTTCTTTTCTTCATTCTTTTTTTTATATTTTTTATAAGTCCATATATTTCGATTTGTCAACTCAAAACTGAAAACAAAAACTCCACCTGTGTACCACAAACAGTAGCAAATGAAAAAAATATGAAAACCAAATACATACATAGCTGACGTGGTGACAAACACTCATAACATATCATTCGAGCAAGGATGACATCCAATAGACGAGTAATAAGGATATGTATATGCCTGTGTGTATGGCAGCCTGTTACCTTTTCAAAAATTTAATGTCGTAAGCAATTGAACATGACATTTAGCTGGCAGGCAAAATGTCGCCATGTAACAACAGCATCCGAAAAATTTACAAACGTCAGATACATCAGTGATACAACAACACACATGCTCATACGAACACTATGTACTCAGTACAGAGACAATATTTCGTGTTGTTTTGCCTGCTGAACGACAACTTTACTTATGGTATACTTCGATATTGCACCACGAGTACAACGAGTACAAATCATTCTAATGCCTTGACTGGGAGATTGCCAAAAAAAAAGGAAAAACGCCAAGAGAGAAGAGAGAAAATAATTTTCGGTTCTTCGGTTGATTAATTTCCGGCTTAAGAATGGAAAAGTCAATGTCTGCTTAATAACCAATACAAGCAGCAAAAACAAGACGGTGTTGCTCTCACTACACTACACGGCAAACATATAAAAGTTTATTAAAGTACTTACGGAGATAGATTCGTAATTTATGTGTACATTTGAGTACTTAAATACCTTCTTTGCCTTCCACACACTCTGTGCCTTTTCGAAGGAATTAATCTCAATTATTTATCTTCACATTTATTACCTCCCAAAAAATTTTTTTTTATTTTTTATGACTCTACCTACATAAATATTTAAAATTATAATCATAGTGGAGGTGTTATTCCAACAACATAGTATTCTTCTTCTTATCATACAAAGGTGTATAATATGCACAGTTTTATTAGAGTGTATGCAAATGGTTTTGTGGCTTAAAGACATTAAATGTTATAGTTTTACCATATCGTGGTAAAGCTAAGTCAACATTTACCAAAAAATTTCTGCATTTATTCCTCTTAAGCAAACGATCTTAAATGCGCATCAATAAAATACAATTTAACTTACCTCGTAAAATGATGGCGGTATATAAGTGGATATAACCTCTGCCATTGGAAATGCAATACCCATAACAACCAATAATTTGCCATACAAGGCTGAGAATAATGTAGCCAAAGCATCACCTCTGTAAGAAAGAAATAAAAATAAATTGTAATAAAGGCAAGAAATATATAAATTTTAAAATGTTATATGAATTCATATTCCATAATTTTTCTTTACATTTCCAAAACGCATGAAATTTAACATCTTTTTCCTATATTTTTACCAAATATTTCAATTTCATTCCGTTGTAGACATACAATAAATTTCAATCGTTTAATCGTTTAGTAAATTTGGCTGAAGTACTTTTTCGAAAATATTTTATCTGAAATATTTTAATACGGACAGGATTAATGTAATCCTATTAAACTTCTTGCGCCTAATCCGCGAAATGTACTTTTTAATGCAAGACTCTTCAAGGTTACACATGTGAGTACAGATACAACAACCGCAACAGTATTTATAATTCGTTTGAAACTTTCATTCGTGACTTGAGCTGTTTAAGAAAGTCGATTTGATTTTCCAAATTATCACCCACAGAATTTTCCTAATAATGGAATACTTTTTGTGTCATTGGCTGGCATTCGTAAGCTCGCGTTCCCTATAGTTCGGTGATGATATTATACAAGATACAACTCGTCTAATAGGACTGGACTAGAAGACGTTAAACAACTTTTACAAGATATAGGAATTGTAGATGATATATCTTGATGGCTGAGGTGTATGCCGATAGGATTGATTCGCTTGTTAGATCTTCTCCTCTTCAACCCACCTACCTATTGAAGTGATTAAAAAACACGCTAATATTCTTAAAGTTATTTCCTATATAATTTACAATATAGATATTCCATATTATATAATATTATGTGCAATTTTTTACATATTAAAAAGATTCGTGACATGCTTCAATGCCTAAAATTCTCAGTAAGACCCATTTTACCCAGAATAAACTAACATACGAACGATAAAATCGTCTGGAGAGCAGCCAGCAATATCAATCCAAGGGATGCTAAGATGCAGTGTTTGATGCGGTTTAAGGTCGACATCATTGCACCATACTCCTTCAAGAACTATGAAAATCGCAACATTACAGTCAAAGCTCCATTGATTTACTTTTTTTTTTGCTTTTGCTTGACATTTTGTTTCAACAACACCAGTTTGAGCTGCAGCCTATTTCGAGCAACCCATTGACCACAAGAATGGTGCAATTGCACCCTACTAAACTTTTTTTTTTTTTTTTTTGGAATATGTGAAGTCTCTCATAGACAGGGACAAGTCAGTCACATTTCAGCCTTAGAAAATAACATTACAGCTGCCATTTTTAAGATGCCAGACAAAATGCTGGCAAAATTTTGATAAAGTTGGGGCTTTCGAATGAAACACCTATGAAATAGCGCTGGTAACATTTACGTGAAATAATCTTTAAAAAGTAAATGGCAAACATAGATTTATCGCCCCAAATATATATATTGAAATAAATATTTCAATCACTGTACGTTTCTGTGTGTCTTTTGCATACATTTTCGAAATAAAAAAGTGGTTAAAAAATCTCATATTTTTAGGGTCCGTGATTGTGTTGTTGTATTGGATGTAGCGAGCAAGCACTTTGATCACGTTTTCTATAGAGCAGGCACAGCTTGATTTTCGTATGATATTTCCTTTTGAAACATTTGAAGTGATAAAAACTATCAATTTTTTTTTTTTCGGATGTGGACACAAGTTTTAGTGTAGCACGATTCGGATTTGGACACGAGTTTGTTTTCGAGTTTATAGCCGAATTTGTAGTTTAGGAAATCAATTTCATTATCAGTTTAAGGTATGATACAAAAGTCTAGAAGCTTTTTTAACCTCAACACTCTATATCTGCCTTTATATGTATATACTCTTTTCGTTTATCAGTGTAGAAACTGGCATGTAGGTTTCCTTTTTTCACGGTAATTAATCGCTCAACGTTATTCTCCTCAATAAAGAAACGAAAAGAAGACTGTTTAAAAACACAAAAATTTATTCATCACAAACAAAAACAAGTGGTAAACATAAAGAGCTTGGTGTAGAGCTCAGTAACTTTCCATTTATTAGGCAAGTATGCTGATTAATCTCCAAGAAAAGTTAATCGAGATCTAAAGTAACAAAAGATTACATCTAATTTTTTTTCCTAAATATAACTCCATTTTTTCGCTCCCATTTATGTAAAAGACGTACAGTGAGCGTCAAAAGAAACTGTACACTATGGATAAAATTCTAAAAATTACCAAACTCAACCACTTAAGGAAACAGCCCGAAAAAATTTGACAATATTTCGAAATATCCTTTTTTCAATTTCAAAAGCTGGCAATGAAACAATTCAAAAATAAAAATAACGGTAATTTATTAATGTATATTTTTTAATGTACAGTTTCCTTTGACGCTCACTGTAAGTTTTTCTTAATAGACTCACTTGGTATGTGTTCTATTTGGTTAAATCCTATTTACTTTTGGTTTAATCCTACTGTGTTTTTTTGTTTATAATCAAATCATAGAAGGATTTGCTTTCATTCTTCTTTAAAAATTTCTTTTAAATATAATAATGAAGAAGTTTTTTATCTAAGTAAACTACTACAGCATTAGGGAAATAAACTTTACGAAAACGATAAAAAAAAACAAATCTAAACTAAAGAAAATTAAATAAAAAAAATACGAAAAATATTATAATTTGTTGTGATTCAAGCTGTGCAGTAAATAACTCAGCGACAAACACATAGATAGACAGACTTAATAAACCAGAGTTAAATAACATTTAAAAAGGGATTTATCCTCATACACGTACACATACACATGCATGCATCACACACACGCGTACACGTTTTTACACGAACAAAGGCACTTATACATACATAAACATTAACACTTAAAAGTACAACTCCTAAGCACGCAATCTGTAGTAAAATGGCATGGAAAACTTACAACAACAAAAAAAACAATAGTTGGGTAGAGCATCAGGGATGGGGGAAAATGAAATCAACAATAATTGAGCACTTTCACACAACATTTTAGTGCAGTAAGCATTGCGATAAGTGAAATAATCTCAAGTGCTTTCACAGAATAATGTGTTGTCGAGTTGAAAGTCATAATATTGTTGACAAGGCAATAATTTTGATGAAATATTAGAAAATTTAGAGCTTTTTAGTTAGGAAATATTATATGACATGGGGTTAAGGAATCCAAATGTCTAACGAATTTTTTGTAACTCCAACAAAAGGATCCCAAGCAAGCAAAAATGTAAAATTTAACTGCCTTCGAAATATTTTTAAATTTTTAGCCCCTTCCAATAATACTTCATTAATAAAAATGATAAGAACTATGAGGGACCACAAATCACATCTTATTTATTACACACAAGGGCCTAAGTTTCAGAGTAAGAATTGTAAATATCACTTAAGAGAGAACCTCATCTAGACGAATAAGGAACGCTACCAAGAGGCATGTTAAATTCATAGATGTTTAGGAAATTTATAGACTACATAGAAAGAATCCTGTGATAGTTATTTTAATTTCGTTTCTCTGTTTCCATTTCCAGTAATTTGCCTAAAGCTTTTCAATTGCCGACCAACAATCTCTTTGCAGGGGTTGCCTGATGAAAAGAATTCATATGTTAAGTGCAGGAGATCGCTTAGTAGTACAGTATCAATCAATATATGCTTATATGTATGTAACTAGAGGAATAGCGAAACTTACTTGATAGTTCATTAAGTGTTATTTAAAAATGAGAGTCTTGGATTCGATTTCCACCAGAGACTCTGGTCTGTGACACTACACCGAGCATATGTTCAAGATACTCTGCTCGTATATAATTAGAATATAATTTGTAATTGTATTGTAATTAATAAATAAAAATGAAATAAATAAAAATAATTAAATCTGTTTAATTAAAGCATTTAAGTTTTTAGAAATTCAAGTTTCTTCATTTGATAATGAGATCTCTAGTGAAAAAAATTTTACGATATTCATTAACAATCGCATTAAAAATACACTTCCTTTCCAAAATATTTTGTAAATGTTTAATATTTGAAATTTATTTTATTTTTTTGAAATCCTTCCAATTGTGGTTGATAACAAAAAAAACCGTAATAGTCGCATTCAAACTGTTAGAAAACAACGCCATTAAAAGGCAAATATTTTTATAAAATCTAGCCAAAAAATGGTTTCATATACTTGTAAACAAATTGCATGGTTGAAATAGAAATAAAGTGTTGTTTTAATTATCAAAATAACGGCTTGTTTTTCGATACTTTTTTCCCAATTTTATTTTTTTTTTGGCATTTGCTTTTAAAGCGTAAATATTTGCACCCAAATAAAAAACCAAAATTACATTGTTGCACAAATGCAGGAATAAAGGAGACAAAACAGAGAAAACAAGTTGGTTTTATAATTATTTGTTGCATTTATTTCCTTGTACGCCATACAAACATTAGAAATGAATATCAAAAAAGGGGGAGAAAAAAATTGGAGCAATTTTAGAGCAATAACCCCTACTATCATCTATTTTTCTAAAGTATTTACTAAGCCTTACACTTACACATATGATCGTAAATGGTATGTAAATGTATGCATTTAGTTAGAGTATGTGTGCGTGTAAATATCATATTTTTCTTATTGTTTTTGTACGATACAAAACCCAAACAATCACATCTTTGCCGTTGAATGTTTTCTTTCTATTCTTTTCTTCTTTTATTTTCTGAAATTTCAACGCCAAGAGTCATAGACAGTCATAGACAACACTTTTCCAGTCTTTGTTTGTTTGCATTAAAGTGTGTTTCTATGTATTTGTGTATTATAAGTTTTATTGGAGTTGTATTAGAACAGCAACAATAACAATAACAAAAACAAATAATAATTATTATACAGTCAGTCATCAAGATGTTCTTTATTTTCATCGTGCAAGACCCTCTCCGCATTATTTATTGTATTTTGAGGCTGTACTGTACGTTATCATCTAACTAAACACGCACATAATTTTCTCACTCTCTCTCTCTATCTTTTAAGTGTGACTAAAAATATGTATGTATGTGTGTTTTCTATTCTTCTCTTTCCTTCATTCTTTCGCTTAGTTCTAGTCAAGTCATAAATCTCTTGGTTATTTGTCTCTTTATTGCCTCAGATTGTTTTAAATCCATTCATGCCATCGCCTTTTTAGAAAATTTCTTTGTGTTTTCCACTAGAATAGGAGCAAGTAAAAGTAGAAGAAGATTTATTACTTGTTGTTATACGTTAAGGGAAGTATAGCCATTATAAATAGCTTAAATTTTTAAAAGCTTTTAAATAAGCGATTTATAGTTGCAAAGCAAAATATTTAATGCTTTATACTCATGCATAGGCGAGGCGTTCATACGAGGGCGCGGGTAAATAAGTCTCCAAATGTTTTTACTCATTTACTGAAAAGGTAACAAGCTGCGCCATTTAGTTTGTATCAGATAGCCATTCATTAAATCCTTATTTTTTGTGTTAAAAATCATAAAAAAAATTTTATAAATACAATGGAGACTGCATCATTGCATGTGTATGCATTAGACTATTCGAGAGAAGTCCTACGTAAGGTCTTCGGTCCAGTGCAAATTGGTGATAATTTCTGCATTTGATCCAACAATGAGCAGTGGACATTGTGCAGCGCATTAACATCCAGCAGTTGCGCTGGCTCGGCCATGTCGTTCGGATGTACTAGTATGCTCTCTCGAGACGGGAATTTGATGCGTGCATTTGCGGAAGTCGTCGAAAAGGACGAACTTGTTTGCGTTGGAAGGACCAAGGAAGCCTTATCATCGATTGGTGTAAGGCCAAAATCCGATAATCGGGTTGTTATTGGCCAATTAAGTCAGCAATGTTAATCGTAAATTAGTGGTTAACAGAGTTTCTTTGTTACCGTATTAGCACGGAAGATGCTAAGTAGATGTCTCTACACCCTAAACAATCGAAAAAATTTCGATATGGTGTTGACCATTCAAAAATTTAAATTGTGACAGTTTTTGGAAGCTTTAGACATTTTATATGCCTCAATGACTTAAATTTTGAATAATCACTTGGGTATGGGAAAACTTTCCACAAAGTGTAGAAAGTCACAATCATCCACAAACGATGTTATGTGACAACTTCTAAGGAGGGTACGGCTTTGCTCAACTGCAACATATGTGAGTTCTTGCACCGTTTCATAAGCGGTAATAAAATGTGATCCACCATAACACAACAGAGGCTGAACAGAGGGTTTCTTGGGTCAAACCGTCACCGACCCTAAGATTCGAATTTGATCTGACAAATGCCCTTTAAATCCCGACAATTCAAGGGAGCACAAATGTGAAAAAATTCAAATTTGAGATCAAATTCAGTCATGACTAAGTATATACATACATACATGCATACATAGATAATGGGTCATTACAACCCTTTAGTCAGGATTATGACCTAGCTTCTCACATCACCTATGTTGTGTGTGTTAATTTTACAAATGAGTGAGTGGTGAGACCAGCAGTTTAAAATCGATTCCGAACCACAAATTTTTGAGAAACTTTGCATGGCAGGTATATTTACACTCAGAGTTTTTGCCAGAAAGCTGCTGAGAGGAAATCGCCGAAGGAATATTTTTTTACACTTTCGTTTTGATGTCTGATATGGGGTTTGAACCGTGGCCTTATGTCTAACAAGCCACACTACCCACTAGACCACGGCAACCACAATAATACATCAGAGACTAAACAGAGGGTGTCTGGGGTCTAACCGTCTCTGATCGTACGATACGAATTTGATCTGAAAAATGGCATTTGAATCACGACAATTCAAGGGTGCACAACTGTGCGAAAATTCATGAATTAGGCTTCAGATTTAAACTTGAACAACTATTGATTGTAAACCTGAAGAAATGTCAGGGGAATGGGACATAAGCATAACTTTGATCGCAACAATCTTATCTTTTGTGTTTTTGAAAAAAGAAAGAAGAAAGAACTCTGGATAATGTGTATAGAACTCACGATTTTTTATGTAAAAACGTGGGTTTCGTTAAGTATGTGGTTATTAAACTGGCATCGTAATAATTTCCAAACTTGGTTTGTAAAATAGTTCTCCTTACAGTATCACCGAGATCAATATTTCGAAGAGTACCATCCCCATACAATTTATACATTTTCTAACACATTCTCTGTTTTTTCTTTTTTGTCCTTTAAGCACCTGTAACTTTTTACCAAATACGAGTATTTATATTCATATGTACACATATATACATGCTCGTACATATGAATTTTCCTATAATGTATGTACATATAGGTATGTGTATGTGTGCGACGATGATTGTAGATTTTTGTCTAAGTGTGAACAATTTATAAAATCGGTTGAAAGTTTATTGAAATTCTATTTCATTCACTGTTTGTACTACCATTCAACCAGCTGAAGATAAATGAAAGAAACTTTTCTGTTTTTTTTTTTTGTTGTTGTGTTTCAATCTCGAAATTGATTTTCAATGAGCAAATGAAAATTGATTTTGATTTTGTTTATTATTCATAACGGAAACGTTTTAAGTAAAGCTAAGTCTACAAAAAACCAATAAAATCAAATAAAATACTTTAAGAATATTAAAAAAAAGGAAATAAATCGAGAGTTTTGAACAATAAGTGGAGAATTTAAATTCTGTATACGAAATAAAAAATTATTTATAAATTAATTCATGGATTTAATTTCAAGATTTTTTCAAGATGCCAGAGGCAAGGATAGAATTCCCACCACATTACAACGAATATCCAATGTGTATAATACTACTTTAAAATTTTCTAATTAAACTAAAGTTTTAAACGATAAATTCAGGTACATGCAGGAAATTATAATTAAAAGAAAAATTGAAAATTAATTCTACTTACGCTCTAACTCTCGGCATTGGTGGATATATGAATGAGGGACGATGAGTTCTTTTGATCGCTGGTAACACTGGATAGTTTGTCAACTGACTTGAGTGATACATTAATGCCAAATGACCAGTTTGGCGTTCATCGCCCGTCAATTGTTGATGTGAAGATGTACCCGGCGAAGGAGGACCAGAACCATCACCATCCCCACCACCGCCGCCACCACAGACACCGCTCATCGAGGAAGCTACCGGCAAATTCGATTCGTCAATTGTCACACGATGTTGTGAACCGGAATCACGTATACGTGTAGTAGATTTGGCTGGCGATACGGAATCGTGTGATGCCGTCTCTGGTGTAGCCAAAAGATTTGGTGACGGTGTCACAGTTGAAGGTGGTGGTGGCGACGAGGCAGGGCGTCTCAATAATGATTCATCACCGCTACCGCTAGCAGCGCGCATATGACGGGATTCTTGTAACAGGCTGGATGCTGTATAAGAAGCCGGTACGGTTGGTGTTGGTACTGGTACGACACCGTGATTGTGGGTATGATGATTCTGATGATGTGGATGTTGGAATTGATGTGGTAAATGATAGTGATGATGACTACTCAACTGATGACGAACTACTGGTTTCTGATTGGCTACAATGGCATGAGCGGTTGGCTGCTGTTGCTGCTGCTTCTGTTCATCCCTATATGAAATCGAAGTTGTGGCAGCAGCAAATGATGATACTGTTGTGGCAGCTAACGGGCTTGTATCACTGGTCGAAGCGGCCGATGATGTTGATGGCAATGAATCCGTAATGGTACTGCAAGTTGAATTTGAACGAGAGACTATTAGTGAATTCATATTGCTTGGTTTGTAATGGATAATGTCAAGTATATTTGTCAATAAAAATACAAAAAAAAATTATTATTAAAAATGAAACTGAAATTCACTTTTCAATTCAGTATTAATTTTTAATACACTTCCAGAACAGAAAATATATTTTTTTTCTTTTAAAACCTTGTGGTCGCCGCCGTTTAAAATATTCCACGTCCGGACATAATGATGAATGGATTATAAATGATGTTGATGAGCTGAATAAAAGCAGAAAATCTGCTGCAGCCAGATTGGCTGGCATCAAGTGTTTGAAAACCACCACCACTCCACACCACATCACAGACATTAAATTCTATAAACGTTTAAACGTTTGTTACTGTTTTCATTGTTTGTATGTAAAATAAAAAAATCGAGATGTCGCGCTTCTTTTATTTAAATTGAATTGAATAATTGAATTAAACAAACAAAAACAGAAATTATTGTTGACCGGTTTAGTTCTCTGTTAGTTAATGGGGTGGTGTCAATGAAGCATAAGTTTTGCATGCTATTCCAGCGCAGACAATCGCTACTCATCCATTCAGTCATTCATTCTTTCATTCATTCTTTTATTTATTCATTCTAAAACTTATGTTTATTGTCTGCACAAACTATTCTTTGCAAAATTCCTATGAATCAGAGCAAAAGCAAAAAGTGTAAAATTTTGATTTTTTTTGCACACTCTAAAGGTATCACCTATTTGCAGCCAATTTACATACATACATACATAATTGGCCATTACAACCCTTCAGTCAGGATTACGGCCTAGCTTTGCAGCCAATTTATGCTGTCTTAAATGAAATATGCATTAAATTTTTTAAAATTTAAATTAAATTTTTTATTCTTTTTCATCGTTCATCGTTGTTACGTTGTACGCGTTGTAGACTGATGTCTGGAAGTATAAAAGTGCAACCGACTCATTGTGGGTAGATAAAAACACGTATTAAATATGTACGAGTGGATGATTGTTTTGTGTATGGAAAATAAACCTAGAGTTGTTCAAAAATAAGACGTTTTATGTAACGTCTTTGCTAAATCTTTTATAACACAAGCCGACAGATAGGTTTAAACATTCCCAATTGTCAGAAACAAGCCTACCATGTCAAGAGAGTTATTAAAGCTTCCTAAGGTACTTTGCAAACACCCTAGCAGCAAAGGTTTAAGTACAACTAAACACACACAATTTTTCATGATTTTTAATTTTAAGGAATTAAGAGGATTTTTTTCTTTCAAATATTCTAAATTCGAAAGTTCCCTTGAAGAACGTCATAAATAGTCGTTTATAAAAAGTTCAAACAACACTTCATCTGGGGAAACTCGACAACTAAGGCTCATCACCACTATACCCAATAAAAGAACCCAACAAATATATTCAGCATAACAAAAGATGGTAATCCTATCTTTCTAGCATTTACTACACTAATCTTATCACCCATTTAATTGGAAACACTTGATTTATAAAACAGAAACAATGTACAGAAACAGAATACGGTTTTTAACGGAGACCAACTCCCCGGAAACGCAGTGCTTTATATTGAAATACCTGAAAGTAAATTACAGAAGAAACGAAGTCGCCGTAGTCTAGTGGGTAGTGTGTTGGCTTATTACACATGAGGCCTCAGCTCAAACGCCAGGTCAGACACCTCCAATAAAACGGAATATGAAAAAATATTTCTTCGCGGACTTCCTCTCAGCAAATTTCTGGCATAAAATATGAGAGAAAATTAAAATTGCCATGAAAAAGTTTCTCAAAAAAAATATGTTATTCGGAATCGACTTTAAAACCGTAGGTCCCGCCACTCATAAATGGTATGAGAAGCTAGATAGTAATCCTGACTGAAGGATTGTAATGACCAATGAATTACAGGAGAAAAAGCTAAGTAAAGAGGAATATAAAAAGTAAATACAACAAATATTTGAATATCAAGAAATCAACTGGGCACATACATTGAGCTAAGCTTTATAATGCTTATTCCGGTGTTACTACGCAAATATATAAAATAAAATATTCTGGGAATCATTCTGTTATTAATCTATTGGTAGTACGTCAGGACTACAACCTAGTTTCTTACACCACTCACGTTGTGTGTTTTAATTTGATCCATGAGCGAAAGGACCTACAGTTTAATGTCGAATCCGAACGGTAGATTTGAAAAATTTTTCATGTCAATTTTATTTTATGATCAGACTTTTTGCCAAAAGACTGCTGAATTAAAGTGGCCATAGAAATATTTGTTCGTACTTCATTTACTTGGAGATATCTGACCAGAGCTTTGAACCGTTTCCTCACGTCTAATAAGCCAACACATTACTGGAATGCGACGGTAAAGCTATCTATGTCCGTTAATTTTAAGAAAATAACTTTCAAAAAAAGGTTTTCGAAAATATTTTTCGAACAGTTAACTGTTAAGAGTAAGCAGTTGGTTAGTGCTCGTTTAGAACATAGAACAACGCATATGGATATCTGAGAATATGATTTGCAATGTGTGTAAAAGAAGTAAAAATTTATTGGAATTTTTTTTTCCATTTTTGGTCGTTTTGGGAATACTTTTGTTTATTGATCCTACAACCATGAAATTAGAATCATAAATTGAAAGTAAGAATAATTATTTTTTTTTCAAAGGCTACAAATTTAAATCAATTTAAAACCATCTGACAATTTTAGTCACCGTTGTGCACACTGGCAACCCATAAGTAAAATATTTTATGCCGTTATGGGATTATCTTGAAATGAAAGTTAAAGTTTTTTCTCTCTTTTAACTTTCACACGTTCTAACAATAGTTTTATAATTTAAATTCCTTTTCCTTTTGTTCCATTAATTGAATTTCATTAGATTATGTTTCCTTTTTTTTTTCTTTTGCAATTTTCTTTTCAGTGTCGACTGCTGAGAGTTTCCGTTTTCTTTTCCTCTGCTTTTCTTTTTACGTTTTTTTTTCTTTTCTTTTTTTTTTTTTTTGGTTAGTTACAATTTCTTTTTATTTTCTGCTGCCATCATATTTTCAATTTATAACTTTTGTTCTCAGGACGTATTTTTATCTTTTGCAACTTTGCTTTTTATGATAAAATATGTATAAATTTCCTTTTTTTTAGTTAAAAGGTAATCTACAGAAAAGTGTTATTTTTTCTATATTAAACCAGCGGGCAAAGTGGACGTAGAATTTTACAAAAACGAAAATGTTTTTTTGTGCACTGAAGTTCAAATATTTCAATAGAAATATATTGTAAAATATATGTACATATACAGTCAAATAAAAAAAAGTCTACAAACACCTTTGTATGTATTGAATCAGTGGGAAAAAAGTGTACGTAGATCGGTGCATGTAGACTTTTTGCTATGACTGTATATGTCCCTAAAATTTTCTAATATCCCCATTATTTTTTGTGTTGAATTTTGTACACATTTTTGTACATTATCGCCATGTACATTATTATGAAAATTAAAGATTTATGTATGTATTTGCCTCTGTGTATTTATATACAATTGTATTTGTATTTATAGCATGACATGGATTTCTTCTTTTAATATCTCGCTCTAAAATATTTACTTGGCTCTCAACACCGATGTCAAGTAGTCATTTAAGTCGCATTCTTTTTTATTACAATATGAAATGAAAAAATGTAGGTAACAAAAAACATAGAATAGGGCAGTATAAAATAGAAAAAGAACTGAGCTGAACTGAATTGAATTGCTAAAGAGAGAGTTTATTTTGCTTTTTCATTTCTACATTGCTTTGATCAAAGTCAGTAAATATAACAAAGAATTACACTTAAAGAAAATGTAAATATTGGAGAACTTAATTGGTTTTTGTTATTGTAGATTACAATTAAAAAATATGTGTTTAAGTTGATATATGTGTTATGTTGCGGACACCTAAAGTTAGCAACAAAAATCGAATTTCAAAAACTGAGGATGTAATTGCAATTAATCCATCCAGAAAATTCCTATTTGCTGACCCCAGAGAGAACAAGATGTTCAGGCAAATTGAGTCACCGTAGTCTAGTAGGAAGTGTGTTGGCTTATTAGACGTGAGGCCTCAGTCCAGACCACAGGTCAGACATCTCTAACTAATGGAAATATGTAAAAATATTTCTTCGGCGATTTCCTCTCACCAGATTTTTGGCAAAAGCTCTGAAAGTAAATAAAAATTGCCATGAAAAGTTTCTCAAACTTCTGTCGTTCAGAATCGACATTAAACTGTAGATCCCTCCACTCATGTATAAAATTAACACACATAACATAAGTGGTGTGGGAAACTAGATCGTAATCCTTGCTACAAGGTTGGAAAAGACCAAATGTGAATGTTCTGTATGTCAGATATATTGAACACAGCATCCCCTTCCTGTACAGCAATGCAAATAAACTTGACAAGAAGCTTTATTTCTAGGTGAAATTAATACAATCCCATTTTCCTAGGTGCTGCTACAATAGATCTATCCCCAGTTAGTTGAAAAAAAATTTTAAGCTGAAACAAACCTAAGAAATAATATGAAAATGGGGGAGATGCCAGTCCTGTGTTTGAAAAGAACTGAAATGTGTGCATAACAATTTTTGATTTATTTGCGTACTATTACGCACTTTTTTCATCCATGACATGTGACGTCATCAGTTACAAAAAAAATTTTAAATGAATATTTGTGATGCTCAATCAAGATATATGACTTATAAAATCATTGAAGGAACATTCATTAATAATTTCAAAGCATCTTTGACAAAATTATCACTTTCAACACTTTTCAACATCTACGGACTTTTTGTTGACGAAAGATGAACTGCACCTAACAAGAATGCCTTCGATATTCTCAGATTAACTAAATTTGTATCGAATTGAGCCAATCCTATTATATAATATGTTTGTAATGAACAATGCACGGTTATGCACAACAGTATCAATTAAACTTTTCACTCCAATGGTGGGGTAAAACAAAATGGCATCTATCAAGCAAATTGTTCCCTATTGTGATCGTGAGTAAAGTCTGATGATATCATGAGTGGAGTCTTTCAAGTCAACTTGAGGATTATTTGTCTACTCTGGCATATCTCCAGCTTAAGAGCAAAAAAAAACAACATGGTCTGGAAAGTTTAACGCGTAAACTTCAATAAAACCAAAGTCATGAGAATTATGAATGTTGCCGCCTAAAACATCATGCTGCGAGGCTAACCAGTTATGTGTGTATAACTAAACCTACGCTATTCTACCCATGTCTAATTTCGACTCTGTTGAATGGAAGTGAGACCTGCCTATTATCGAATACAATTCCGCAAAAACTATAGAAATTTATCAATAAGTTTATAAAGTCATATACAGGATATTCTACTCCTGTGAAGAAGGTAAGTCGTAATCCTGACTGAAGGGTTGTAATGATCAACTGAGCATGCATGTAAGTATGTATGTATGTACATTCTAGTCTAACAAGTTCAGAAAAACAAGATACTGGAGTTCAAGCAAAGAGGAACCCAAACCAAATCCAGACATATCAAACACGGCATATAGTATAGCAGGTTTGCGCGGCAGAGAGATTTTACAAGATCTAGAACAGTACGACTTTACGTAGGAGTTCACAAGCAGCAATTCGTGTAAGATGGATATACTTTATGAAAGACGTATGTATGTTCCCAATAGGCGAAAAAGAAAAAATCATTGGGTATAAAAATAAATAATACTCCTAAATTCGATAAAAGTACTCCTACCTCTTTTTCCTTTTTCTGTACATAAAATTCATGAAATGATTTCATTACAGAACTCAATCGTTTCTTGAATCCTAAACTTTTTTGACTCACATGTATTTGCTTTAAAGTCTTCCAATATTTATTTTAAATCTCAAGGCATTTTAAGATTCACAGAATTCCAAACAAACAAACTGGCTGCAAACCTCAATTTGTATACAACATTGTGGCCTAGAGGCACTTATTTTGTAAACAGACGCATAATTTTGTTCGGTGTATGTCCACTTAATGTTGAAGAGCTTTTAAGAGCGACCCACAACATTTAAAAAACCAGCAACAGCAATAGCAACAATAACAACAAAAGCAAATCAAATAAGAGATGGAGAAAGAAAAATAAAAATGAATGTAGAAATTACAAACCAACAAATCAGCGAAACAGGTCATCAGTTAAAGTTCAAGTGCTTTTAGTTACCGTTGCTTATTTTCTCTAGCTCTCTGTATATATACATACATATAATTATATACATAATATTATATATGTGTGTATGCATATCCTATACACAGTTCTCGGTTTTTTCCTCTCATTTTAGGCTCTTATGCTTTGAATACAAATAAAAATAAAATAAAATTGTTCCACATACAAACGTTAATTTTTTTCTCTCGTACTTTTTTAAAAACTATTCCGATTTGCATGTGCCTACGATATAAAAAGCTTTAAAATAATCGCAAAAAATAACGTGGAGATGAGTCTTTAAATATTTAATATTTTCTTTGATTTTTATTGTTTTTTCTTATTAATAAATAAACTTAAGGAATTATTGTTAAACTCTTTAATTAAATTAACTTTGGACTACAGACTCATTATTTAGTTAAATCTTGTGACTTAATATTGAACAAAATTTATGTTGCCATGTCCGCTTTTAACTAAAAAATTAAATAAATATTACGTATAACGTGTTTGGGTATCAGAAATTGTCTTTTTGGAAAACAAAAAAAAAACTCTGGTCCCTGTGGAATAGTGAGACAATAAACATTTTATTTTTATTTTTTTTTGGTTATACAATCTCGTACAACAGCAATGCATAGAAATACTAAAAAAAGATTGAAAAAAATAATGTGTGTGTTAAAAGCATGATAATGGAATTTAAGTTTTCATTAAAACTCACTCTTTCACTTTTGCAAATGGCAGAGATGCATGTTCGGAATTTAAACGAATGAAGTCTTTTTCAATTTATTTCGCAAAGAACAAGTTAGACTAACTACAGCAGAAATAGCTCAAGGTTGGCCTTAAGATTAATATATACATACATAATTGGTCATTACATTCCTTCAGTCAGGATTACGACCTAGCTTTTCGCACCACTTATATTTTCTCTGTTTGTTTTATACATGAATGGTGGAACCTACAGTCCGAACGACAGATTTTTAGGAAATTTTTTCATGGCAATTTTATTTACTCTGAGAGTTTTTGCTAGAAGAAATACTTCGTTTTGTTGGAGATGTCTGACTTGGACTTTGAACCGAGGCCTCATGTCTAAATAACCCAACGCACTACCTACTAGACTACGTAGACTACAACGACTTGTGTTTGCTAAATGGCTTCTGAAGCAGTCTCACACCAGTTTTCTTTGAAAAATCTTCCTCAGCGATTAGGCTCATTTGTGGATGAGTGTGTAAAATACTTTCAACAATTGGCAGTCCAATAATTTCTATCGAAATAAATGGATTTCCTCATATATTTCACACGTTTTTAATGACATTTTTGATAGAGTTTTTGATAAAAGTTCTGCAGACAGAATTATTGGTCAAAATCTTTACAGATTATTTTAATTTAATAATCAATTCCTTTAAATGACTGTCATTATTTCGTAAGCATGCAGACATTTAAAATTATCATAAATTCTGCCACTAAAGAGAATCTGGGGAGAAGAACAAAACAAAAGTAAAAAACTATTTTTATATTTAAAATAAAATGGTATATGAAAATTACAGTGCGTGCCAAAAGTGATGTGAATTTAATTAAAGTTCATTTATGGATGCAGGTAAATAAAATTAAAATTAATATGGCATCAGAAAAGAAAATCCAATTAATTTCCCATACTTACATCTAAAGAACGTTAAATATTTGTAAGGAACAGTATTTTTAACTGATAAAAGGACGAATGACGGATCATATATTTATATTTTAATGCAGAATAATAAACATACTACATCTACAACAACAAAAATTATGAAAATTTTTGAAGAAATTGTTTCTGACACTAACATCACGCTCTCTCCACCAACAAAAAAATTTAATTGGCTAACACTGTATATTATTTTAATTTATATATCCTTAAAAAACATTTACATTAATTTCCTTCCCTCTTTCTTATTGCGTATGCAGTGTGAAATTTTGTATTATTTTCTCTCTTGTGCAACAATATTTTATAAGCGACTTTATTTTGTGGTAAGTAAAAGTCAGCATATTTTGTACATGATACGATAGTGATAATGATGTCTATGTTGTTGTTGTTGTTCACACAACAATATTATTAAATATGAAGTTATAATTGACAATTACGGAAAATATAACAGATACTCCAGCAGCATATGCATTTTCGTGCATACCCAAGTGGTCAAAAACTTTAAATTTCCATACACTTTTTCGTATCACTTATACCGGAACTTGTTATCTTAACTGACTATTTGACCAACTGGGTTATATTTCTCACTTTATCAAATGATTACATGCCATACACACGTGTTGCCATACATATATAAACTTTACAAGACTAACCACTTGGCGTTGCTAGTTTTCACAATTGAGTCACATATTCCTGCGACACTTCTTCTATCCTACACTCATACGTATGCCTTTATTTTAATAGAAATTTGTGGTTATGTTTCTGTGGTAAAGATACGCCAAAATATGTGTTCATTTAAGAAGAAGTTTAATTTTGTAAAATATTTATACCACCACACACCATGAACCAAACCCTGAATATTTAAAAAAAGATACAAGAACAGTTACAAAACAAAGTTTAAAACTGTATTTCTTTTCGTACACCAATTAAAAATTATGAGTTTTTCCATAGTGAAAGTTTATGGAAAATTCAAAAATTTTGACTTTACTTTTGAATGTTTTTAATTAATCGCTACATCATGGCAGGTAAAGAACAGTGAATACATTTATGCTGATGATGAATTTACTGCCAGAAGAATTTTTCATAATGAATTTTAATTCTTTACTGCACCTCTAGGTTTAAGTTTCCTAATTAAAACACGATATTTATATACGAATGTGGCCATTAAAATACGTATACCTCTGTAATTGTTAAAAAGAATGTCGAATATTTTTAATGAATGAATGAAGTATTCTAAGGTAAAATTAAAACCAAGAGATGATGCCCTGGCAGTCTAGTAGGCACTGTGCTAGACTATTAGCGTGAGGGTTGTGGGTTCAATAACCACTAAAGACTCTGGTCTGTTACTCTACACCGAGCAAATAGTCGAAGTTATTCAGCTCGTAAATAATAAAATATAATTTATAATTCTCTTGTAATAAATAAATAAACAAATAAAACCTTTATTTTCCCTTTCACCGAAATAGCTGTAAAGAGAATTGTACTGAGAAGTTCGCGAGTAAGAATATTTTGCAAATGATCGCTGCCGTATGTCCACAGTCACTCCGCTATTTCTTATGTGGTAGTATTTTCTCCAGTCAGTAGTGGACGTATGCGGGCCTTGGCCCTTGAACTTATAGATAGAACTGAAACTAATTTCGTAGATTTTTCTTAAGGCAACTTTTTATGTTTCCCCTAAAGTTATCAACTCGGTTAAGGTCAGCTTACTCCATAACACGAATATTATTATCACGAAACCATAACAGAAATCGCCGTAATCTAGTAGGTAGTGCGTTGGCTTCTTAAACGTGAGGCCGCTGTGCAAATCTCAGGTCAGACATCTCCAACAAAACGTAATATGAAGAAATACTTCTTCAGCAACTTCCTCTCAGTAGATTTCTGGCAGAAACTGATAAATAAAATTGCTATGAAAAGTTTCTCGAAAATCTGTAGTTCGGAGTCGACTTTAAACTGTAGGTCTACGCTACTCATGTATAAAATTAACACAAGAGTTGTAATAATCAGGAGCAGTCTATCTAGTAAAGTTATCAGTAGAGTAGCATATATGTTTCAGCAAAGGCTGGCTTCAAGGATATCCTTGCTTGTATTTTTCTCTGGAGTGATCCGATTGAAATCAAAATGTTGAGAACGATGGCAATCTGTGGTGAAAAATATAATTTTCTTAAAACAAGAAAGCTATTGAAAAATATTGATAGTCACGTAGAGGTTGGAAGTTCTTTTTCTTGGAATGGATTTGAATTTAAAAAAGTATAAAAGAAAAGATATTTTTTCTATTATTTGTACTTTCAATAATTTAAAACAAAAATAATTTATTTATTATTGCATATCATAGACTAGTTCTGTAACTATTTTGTGTCCTGTAGACTGCGAACTAAAACTTTCATTCTGTTTATCTGGTCTACGGAACGTTTAATATAGCGTGGGCCATTTAAAAGTTCAAATTTAAAAATGCAATAAAACAAAACGGTTTGATGTTTTGTCAAATTTACTTTTTTGTTGTGTAGTACAATTGTTCCGGTTAGAAGTGGAATATTATTTCATTTATACAGCTGCCGCGTCTAGCCTCACACTACCTCGTTCGAACGGACCCATTTTCATACGTTTTTTCGAGTGTTTGGGGTAGTATCTCGGAAATGGCATCATGACTGTTGGCCTCCAAATGCTCAATTGTCTCTGGTTTGTCGGCATTACAGTGTTCTTTAACGGCGCCTCATAGAAAATAGTCCAACAGTGTTAACTCGCAGCTTCTTGGAGGCCAACTGACATCACCATTTCGGCTAATTAAACGGCCATCAAACGTTTGACAAAATAAATCGTTTGTGGAATGAGATGTGAGGCAAAAAACAAAAAAATCGGTTATCATGATGCGGTTATCCATTGACCGTAATGGATGCGCCATTCTTATTCTCAAAGAAATATGGGCCAATGATGCCTCCACTCTACAAGCCGCATCAAACAGTTACTCTTAATGGGCGCATTGGTTTCTGTAATACTACTTGTGGGTTTTCTGAGCCCTAAATGCGGTAATTTAGCATATTAACGTACCTACCAAGATGAAAATGAATTTCATCCGAAAAAATTATGTTTTTGGCAAAATCAACATCATCATGCAGTTTTTCGTTGGTCCAATAAATCTCAAAGTTGCTCAAGCGTAAATCGATTTATTACGATCAGTGGAGATAATATACGGCATTTTGTGACAGAATAGAATGACATAAGTATTGCCAGACACGAAATAACCGATGGTTTAAAATTTATACCGATATATGGCCCACCCATTAAATCTACTGATTTCCCAATGAACACTTGCAAATCAACATTGTTTTTATCACAATACACTAGACAATCCATATCGCAGGATACAATACCTACAATAAAAGATTCAAATTCATGACTGGCTCTGAATATTATTAAATTCGCCAGTCATTGTATTCTTCTTTTCAATCAAAGACTTTTCTTGTAACTGCAAAACAGCTTCTCTGTAATATTTCATAAAATGTGCTAATTTCACAAGCCCATGAATTTAAGCTTATTTATGCTGCTTAGTTTACGAAGCCTTAAATGGAAATTATTTCATTTTTTATTATATTTTTTTTATACATTTTAAACTCCATCTTTAACAAAGAAGAAGAAACAAAAACTCATGTTCATTATGTCTGCAACACAGCCAGGCATCACTATCATTTTCTGACTTAATATAGGCATCATAATATCACAACAAAAATCATGTATAAGGCTGAGCTAGTATTTCATTTCATTGTCAAAATGAAAATCATGGACTACATGACGTATACGTAACGTAACACACAATGTATTAAATATAAATCATACATCCTCTGCTTACTTAGGAATACATAAAGGCAATAATATCCATCATACGCTTTTATACGCGAATATTTATTTTTATTTTGCAGCTAAATTAAGCAAAAAATGAATGAATGAATGAATGAATGAAATAGTAGTTCATTAAACTTTTTGCCTAGTCGCCTATATTTGTTCGTTTCGGTTTGTTAAATGAAGTTTCAAGCTGTTTTGTAGGATTTTCATCTTTTATTCCTTTTTTCCCTACTTTTGGCCTCCAGCACTTGAATAACCAACTAACCAAGTAAAAAAAAACGAAATAATTTTGAATAAAAAAAAAACTTTTTTCACTCTTTCACTAGCATCTAACGAGTGGAGTCAGTAGTCCGTCAGCCTGTTAACAAACAAATGAAAACAACAGCAACTGTAACACAAATAATTCGAGACATTTTTGTTAAAGAGGCAGAACTGAAACTGAAATAAAACGAAGTTTCTGTAACAAATACTAACCGCAGCAAAAATACTTCGAATTTGTAATGGAGATATACATACAAATGGCTTCATTTCTAGCCTGGCTTTCACTACCATTTTTGTTCAATTTAGAATTTTTTGAAACATAAACAAAAGGAGTCGCCACAAAAAAGTTTTCGTGCAAAAAAAAAGAAACGAATTGCAATACAAATGCACACAACATCATCATCCCGCATCACTAAAAAAACAATTTGTTCTGCTATTTGAACAACAAAGAAATATCTGAGAAAGAAAAAACCCCAAAAATTTCTTGCCAACAACTGAATGAACCACCATTTAACCAAGAAGCATCAGCATTTTTCTTTATTTTCTTTTACTTTTTTTTGTTTGCCATCATCTTTAAAAGCGATTATGGTTGTAAGAAGTTTTAAAAAAAAAATTTTATGAAATTTTTCTTCTCATGCCTGCCGCATGCCGTCGTATACCATAACCACAGAACAGGGCGAAAGCTAAGAAACTACAGGAACATTTGCTTGCTCTTTTCATTAATACTTAAAATGCTTTTAATAATATTTGACCCATTTTCCACACAATTAACTTTAATTATGACTCTTGCAGGAGTAGAAAATTCAATTGAATTTTCTTTTATAAAACTGCTGTTGTTGCCGTTGTTGTTCTTTGGAAAGGCAAGTGTACGGGAATCATTAATCAAATACTGAACATATTCTGAGAGGAAGAAAGAGTTTGAGCAAAAAAGTATTAAGAAATCTTTAACTCGCAATTAAATTACATTTTATAATTTGCAGAAGGCCAATAAGCCAAAAGTTTTATAGGCAACAATATCGCTGCGTGAAATTTTGCAAATGCGATAAGATTTAGAATTTTAGAAAACAGTCCACTGTGGGGAAACACTCAATATGTGATGAAAATTCTCTTAAGAAATTCAAACTACCAAACTAAGGATGTACAAGCGCAATACCATAATATGCTGAACTGATGGTGCCAGTAATTAAAACAAGTAATAATAGTAACCGATTAAAAGCAAAAACCTTACAAAATATAAGTTCTAGGCTTTAAACACCACATAGCACTGAAATTTGACTTCATGCGTTCTTGTGGAAACCAAACCAAAGCAAGACAAATCGATTCTTTGTCATAAAATTTTTTATATCGTGGTAAAAATCTTACAATTATGTACACCCGCTTTCCAAAATTAACACAGGAGGCATTCACATCCATGTAAAAGTATTAAAAAAATTTATAAGCGTTTCAGCAATCAGTAAAAATCAGTATTTTTTAGAAGATAGACGGAGGTAGACGGTAGATTAGGTACACCCGCTTTCCAAAATTAACACAGGAGGCATTCACATCCATGTGAAAAAAAATGTAGAAGCGTTTTAGCAATCGGTATAAATCACTATTTTTTAGAAGGTAGATGGAGGTGGACGAAGATAGACGGAGGTAGAGGGAGGTAGACGGATGTAGACGGATGCAGACGGATGCAGACGGATGAAGACGGAGGTAGAAGGAATTTGACGGATTTGACTTTTTCTTCTCTTTATTGAAAACTGCAAAGGCTGAATTGTTTATTGTTATTTTAAATCTCTTATATGCCCTTATTCATTTAATTGGTTATTAAAACCCTTTAGTCAAGACTACAACCTAGCTTCTCACACCACTTATGTTATGTGCGTTAATTTTGTCAATGAGTAGCGTAACATACAATTTAATGTCGACTCCGAACTATAGATTAGAGAAACTTTTCATGCCAACTTTATTTTACACTCAAAGTGCTTGCCAGAAGGCTGCTGACGGGAAGTCGCTAAAAGAAATATTTTTTTTTCATTTTTCTGCGATACCCAGCTGTATAAAAATTATCTTAAAAAAGATTATATTTTAAAAGTAAAGAAAATGTTTCCAAAATATTTTCTACTTTCATTGCTTAATTGACAAAATTTTTGTAAGCCGATTTCGATCTCCTTGGTATTCAAAGCACCTTTGGTAACCATTTCAATTGTAACTTAATAAGAGCAAGGCTGATAAGGAATAATAAATTCATGTTCAGTTATAAGATATACAATCATCTGGTATTTAATTGCGTTTTTAATTCGCTCCTGAATTGCATATTAGCGGAGCTCCACATTCGGAGTCAACATTAGTGGTGTGAGAAGACTCTAAAAAATTTTTTTTTTTAATTTTCCGTTCAAGTGGTAACTGTGGTATCTACTGCCATTCACCTTTGATTGCTTCGTTTATCCCTAACAAAGCAGAACACGTTGCCATTGTGAAACTTCATTACAAAAATTATGGTGGAATACGGGGATTTCTAGCAAAATCCTCCCAAAATTTAGTCATGGTGAATGTAATGAAAAATAAATAAAAAAAAACTGGGTGGTCTACTCTGTTGCCAGGCGTAAATAAAGATATTTTCGAAAATAGAAAAAAAAACAATAATTCAACATCATTTCCTATATCTTTAAAGAATTTTGACGAACAACTTTGCTTTTGAGTCAGTATAAAGGTCAATCCAACAAACTGTCCAAAATGCTGCAAAATACTTCAATGGGTAGTGAAGTAGAGAAAAATAAACGCGAACTTTATAAGGAAAATATTTTGGTCAACAAAGCTTTTTAGAATAGTTTGATAATGAGCAGAAAACAATTTTAATTCCTTAAAAATGCGGTAAGGACCTAAACTGCAGTCGAGTTATACAGCTACAAATTTCACGAAATTTTTAGGTTAAGTTGAAGCCGTTGTGTGAGTTGGCTTATTAGACGTAAGGCCACGGTTCAGACCCCAGGCCATCGAAACGAAACATAAAATAATATTTATTCGGCGACTGCCTGATTTCTGGCAAAAACTCAGAGTGTAAATAAAATTGCCATGAAAAATTTCTCAAAAATCTGTCGTTCGAAGTCGATTTTAAACTGTTGGTCCCGCCACTTATGTATAAAATTAACACACATAACATGTGAGTGGTGTGAGAAGCTAGGGGGTTGTAATATGTCTTAGGTTAGGTTTTAGAAACATCTTGCAATGAAAAAAATTCAGCTGCGTCAACACATATTTCATTAAAAGAGACGGACATTTCTAAGCATTTTTGGTAGAAAAAAGTATTTTCATTTTCATTTTTTTTTTTTTTTTGTTCATATTTGAGCACATTTTCTCTATTGCACTTCTACATATTTTCTAGAACATATTTTTATTTAATTTAAAACCATACATACAAATATATTTGACTAGCAAGACTACAAACAATGAATACTATAATGAATTTATCGTACGAAAGTTATTGGCAAATTTAAAGATTCACCTTAAGTTTCAATATAAAAACAAAAGGAAAACCATAAATTTTAATTCAATTTCTACTTCTCAACCGCTTTTGCCAAAGTGAAAACAAAAAGTGCAACAAAGAATTTTTCCAAAACAGCGCTTTCTTCATCTTCTTAAAACCAAAAATCCTTTGTTTTCTTTTCTTTTTCCCCATCGAAAATGAAATTTTCTTGGTTGAAATCCCATACAGAAAAAAAATTGCACTTTTTGCAGAAACTCACGTTTAAGGACAAATGAAAATAAATGTTCTGTATTGAATATCATCATTGGCATTGTATTGTTCATTATTATCATCATCATTATTAAGGATAAAACATTCAAAAGAAAAATAAATTCTTCATCACTCTTTTTACTCCTGCCATAAACGTAAAAGAAGAAAAAAAACTGAATTTGCCAATTAAATAAAGTTTTTTTTTCATGTTTTTTATGTTTTTTTTTACTGCTACAATAGTTTATAATTCTCGTTGTCTTTGTTTTACTTTTCGATTTTTCTTCTGACTTAAACGAACAAAGAACGGAAGACCGTTCTCCAACAGCAAGAAGAATACAGACTAAAAGGCAAAATCGTATTTTGGCTTTAACAGGATAAAATAAAAAAATATTTTTGCGGTAGTTTATGATGCCACAGAGAATGAATAGTCAGTCGGAAACTTAAATTTTCAAATGAAACGAAAAAAAAGAAAATATCCACGAAAAATATTAACAAAGAAAATCAAATGAAAATCTTTAATAAAATATAAAGGTTAAGAGATAAAATTGGGAATGGAAATTCTCTCCTTATAGAGAAATAATTCTTTTTAAAACCGCCAAGGTTTTTTATTTTTCAAAAAAGAAATATGCTACACAATCAGTCTTTAATAAATGCAATTACACTCGCAGAAAAGGAAACCAAATTAAAGAGTTTAACTGAAACTGTCAAAAATCGACTCGTTAATCTAAAACTACTTTTTTCAGATCTTCTTCCAAATAATGCAGTGGAGAAATGTCTGTCTTAAAAAATAGTAGAACTTAAATAAAGTTAATAACCACTGCGACCAATATAACAACCCAATACTTTTTCGCTGTTTTTGAACACCGACAGTTGGCAACCCTATTATTCTAGAACCTTCTTTAGTAGACCAAATTCTAATTTATTTATGGAAAGATCAGGATGATGATTTGTGTCACCTTTATATTCCTTAAAATAAAGAAAATATATCTTAAAAACGTCCTCATAAAAAATTACGTTTTCGGACCACGAAAAAATAATTTTTTTTTTTAAGTTAATCGATGTAGAATATGACGTCAAAAAATATATACGAGTGGAATCATTAAGCTCTTAACTTTTTGAATAGAACACGTAATTTTGAATAAAAAATCATTTTATTCTTGAATGGCGTTTCCTACACACTTTCCTCTACACTTTATCCAACGTTTCCCCAATTTCCTATGTCTTTTACAAAATAGAATCAAAATGTAAACCGGGTGATGTTTTTAACCCAATATCACAGATATCTGGTTATTGAATGTCAGTTCAAAAAAGAAAAATCAGCTGTTTCATCCTTTCTAGTTTGATTGACCAGCTTGACTTAGCTTGAGCACGAGTAGGTCATCTCTCTTAACCAGGAAGCATCAGACTATTTGCCAGCATGGTGTTCATGGGAAATTCTATGCCCGAATCATATAAGAAGTTTGGCAGCGTGACACCGATTTTAGTTTCAGCATCATTTCTGAGTATGGGTCCTATAGCCAGGAATACGTCTAAGTGAGACCTTCGACCTACTTGGACATTGATACTATATTCGAAATGAACCTCATAGCATTCTGGACGATAAAAATATTAATCTACTACAACTCAGTCATTTAATCGCCATAAAAATAGTAATGATTTTCGCCTGAAGACTCCATAATGATTTGGTAGTTTGTGTGAGTTCTAGACATCCTAATTCTCTATATACATACTACAAATCGTTTTCCAATCGAACTTTGAACAATTGGTCTACCGCCAGAGAAATCGGCGATAATTTGGCTTTCCGATTGACGTCTTCCATTCAACTTTGAACCGTCGGTCTACCTCTAGAGAAATCGGCGAATGATCTGGCATTGGGGATGACGGTGTCTAAGCACGTGATCAGATAGTTGTAGGAGACCATGTTATCTATTGTACCCAAGGACAATGATTTATGACTCTAGCTTGGAAATGGAGCTGCCTCAAGAAAATTCGGGAGAGGATCTGACTTTCTTGTATTCTCTATTGGTGATATTTGTAATCACTCGGTATTAAAGAACGAGAATCTATGACTCTAACACGATAATGGAGCTGCACTAAACATTCAAAAAATTCGAAGGGGAATCTGGATTTCCAGTAGCCTCTATTGTGGATGACGGTGTGTTAGCAGCTGTTCAGGGAGTTTTATGTACTGAAGAACAACGATCTATGTCTCTAGCTTGTCAATGGTGCTGTACTGGTAATAAGGATGGTAGAATGTATTCTCATAATATTTAGGATCCTATTGCTTTGTAGCTGCTAACTAGTCAGAAGATCGTTTAACCACACAGCATTCGTATATGCAACGTATACGGCCAATATGTGATTGAGCCAGCTTACAAATAAAGAGCATTCCAACGAAATTTCGGGGAAAATCTATTTTCAAAAGAATAGGGAAGAATAAACAAGTATTTGACCGTAGATGAGAATCAGAACTCAACTCTATCTAATTGAAAGATTAATGCTCTTGATCTTGTACTTAATAGTGAATATTTTTAAACAACTTGGATATCATTTCTTCAAAAACAATTTTTTAAAAACGGAATTCAAAATTTTTTGTGCCTTTCCTTGAAAACTATTGGAAAGAATTTAATTTTTTATGTGGATAATATGTAGTTTACTGGCTTTTCACTTTTGCTAGCGGCTGTATTTAATTTTCACCCCTCAGACAATAAGGCTCTGCAATAAACGTGATTGCAAGAAAAAAAATCAAAATTTGATTGTGCATGCAATTACGTTCGCATTGTTGACATGTTCAATTAATAAAATTCTAAATCAATTAAGAGCATCAAAAACATGTACGTTTATTTGGCTTTATTAGTTGCCACAAAACCATATCAATTAAATCAATAAACCGCATAAATTTTTCTTTTTTTGCAAAAAACGAAAGCTGTTGATAACAAAAATTAAAAAATAAAAACTTTTGGAAAGGAAAGAGAGAAAAATGAATAAAAATTGTTGAAAACGTAGCAAGGCTTTTAATGCTATATATGAGTTAACATAGTTTTTGCAAATTATTTGGGTTGAACTAGGAATAAGAAGAACATATTTTAACATAAGATTTCAATATCATAAAATTCAATACAATATTCTATTGTCCTCTGTATGTTCTCGCTTCCTTTCTTATCGACATAGTTATGCTGGTAGTTTATTTGTAAATGTTTTTAAGCATTCGTACTCGGTTGTTGTAATTGAAGTTTAAAACTAGTTTTTCGTCATTGTTCCAGAGATGGAGGCTGGGTATTGTAAGTTTCAAAGCTTGAAAAGCAGAAAGAAAAATTGAGTTTTTGTCGTATTGAAACGAAATCGCTTTTTATCTTCGACACTGCAATCCTTGCAATCATTATGGAGTATAGAGTTTGACCCAGTTTTTGTACAATTTTTTTTTGAGCCTTTAATATTTCCAGTCATTTTAATACACAACAACACATTACAATCATGTAAAGAATTATTTTTTTTCTTTCTGTTGATATTGTATTCGTTTTCGTTTTCTTATTCTTATGCTTGTTCAACTCTGGTGCTTAAATAAATGTTTTATTTTTGTGCCACATTATTTGTTCTTGTTGTTGTTCTTGTATTTTTTTTTTGTGCTGCAACCACAAATATTATAATGCATTATACAGCTTCTGGGTTTATATCCTGTTTTCTGTTATTGTTGTTACGATTTTTTTCTGTAGTTTTTGCACCCATGTAAAGGAAACTTGCCAACTAAACGTCTGCAAAAGCAACCAGCTTGGGAAGGAAGAAGGGGATGAGAGGTATAGGGAGAGCAAGAGAGAGAGGGCAAAATAAAATGGGAATAACAGTAGTAAATGTTTTTGTCATCCTCTTCATAGTGGCTGTGAACAAAACAAAAAAAATCCATTCAAAATAGTTTAAACGGCAACAGGAATGAGACTAGGGGTGGGTGGCAGAAAACGACTGCATTTTGTAGTAAAATAGCGAAAAAAAATTTCCTTCAATTTAATTTTAAATATTTTGTTTTTCTTTTTTTTGTTTAAAGTCACTGAGCTTGTATGAGCATAGAATGCTCATGCAAAGGGATTTTACAAATAAGAACAGAGGGAGGGTATCTCGGTAGATATGATGACCTATTTTTATTTCTCACAGATACACACTTGTAAATTTATACATACAAATGGAGTGGAGCCTGCAATTTATATGCAACAAAAGCCAGAAAAACAGAAAAAAATTTCTTCTGATTTTTAACAATGTGATTATTGAATAACGTTTATTGTTGTTGTTGTTGTTTGCTTGTTGCAGACAAAAAAAGAAAAACTTTAATCGGATTATAAATTTCATGACAAAATGTTATGTTGTATGTACACAAACAAGCAAGTTATTGCAACAAATTGCTGTTCATTTTGATAACAAAAATTGTTCTATTTGTTTCAATTAATTTTTAAGATAACATATAACATTTTTATATAAATTATGTCTATTGTTTTTTATATTATTTTTTCCAATTAGTTTTAGTTTTTTAATTTTTTATTCTATAGAAATAAGGAAATTAAACAATTGACAATTCATGCACATGAAATTAAATCAAAGAGATAAAATTTTGTAAGACCTCTATGGAGTATTAATAAGATTGTGGCCTACATACATACATAACGTACATAATTGGCCATTACAACCCTTCAGTCAGGATTACGGCCTAGCTTCTCACACCACTCATGTTGTGTGTGTTAATTTTATGATGAGTGGCGGGACCTACAGTTTAAAGTGGACTCCGAACGACAGATTTTTGTGAAACTTTTATGGCAATTTTATTTACTCTAATTTATTTAATATTATTTAATATTTTTGAAATATTTAATAGAAATATTTCGTTTTGATGTCTGATCTGGCGTTTGAACCGTGGAACCTAATAAGCCAACACACCACCTACTAGACTACTGCAACTTCAGTTGTGTCGAAATTGTCAATCGTGATTGTGGCCTACACCTACAAAAGGATACGCAACTGCACATTATTTTATCAAGAACAAGCCGATCTTACAATGCCTATGTATGTCTGTTCCATGTCAACAGCTTTCGCATAATATTGAAGCAAAGCATTAAATTTCGATCTACCATGCACCTTATATTTGTTAGTTTTTTGAATGCATTTCATTAAGTACATCACGATGCAAACTGGCCTGTACTATAAAACAAAGTTTATACCGAAGAAAAGCCCATTACTGTTAAGTGACCGAACGCATATTGCACAAAGGTTAACTAAGTGACAGTATGAACTTATGAATACGACTGCAACTAAGCTGCAACTACTCTATTGTTTCGAAACAATGTACCTTGTGGCTTGCAAGATACCTACAGTTGTTACATTTGCTGATAGAACAAAGCTCTCTAATACCGTAGAGAAAACAAAGGCCGTCAAAGTCTAGTAGGGAGTGTGTTAGCTTATTAGATAAGAATCTGTGGTACGAACCACAGCGCAGGCATCTACTAGCCTCTGAGCTATCCGGTGCTTCTGATAAAGCGGCTTAGAATATCAAAGTCTGTGATAAATAGTTCGCTTAAAAGTGATTTTTTCTCCTTTGACTTGGGGTATGAGCCCAGTAGGCGGAGGACAGTTTCCTCCCCTCCCTCACCTTTACAGCTCCTGCATAGGTCATTTCTCATGTGTAGAATACCGATGCGGCTTGCCCTTTTCGCAATGCCTAGTAATGACTCCAACAATCACACTGTGTGTTCTCCTTTGGATTTTAAAAAGACTTTCTAAGCGCACTCAGTCTAGACTTAGCCAAATTTATTGCGCCATTCTTCCCGTATTCGAAGCTACCCATTTATCATTGACGGAGTTCATAACTACATTGTTAATTAAGACCCGGCGGGTCTTCAGAGGAACTCCAAAAATAAAGAATTCATCGGAGACAGTGATGGTTGTGCCCCATCTGGCCTGTTCATCCGCTCTGCGTTTACCCGGAATATTATTATATCCTGTTACGCACATGGCATGAACGTCATGTATATCCGGTATCTCGCTGAGATGTTTGAGAAAGCTATATACCATCGTAAACGTGAGACCATGGTTCAAACCCCAGCTTAGACATCTCCAACAGAACAAAAATATTTCTTTGGTGACTTCCTCTCAGCAGTTTTCTGCCAAAAACTCTGAGAGTATATAAAATTTCCATGAAAAGCTTCTCAAAAATCTGTTTTTTGGAGTCGACTTTAAACTATGGGTCCCGCCACTCTTGAATAAAATTAACACATACAACATAAATGGTGTGACAAACTAGATATGTATGTATGTACATATCGTTGTAAAGTTCCTTGCTTTCATATTATTTCCAAACCTATTACAGTCTTTTATAATCCTCACCGCAACCTGAATTACATCCACTTCCGCCAGGAGGTCACTGCTGGGATCCCGTATCCATATAGACTTGGCTATAGCTTCAATACAGCTACAGCTTTGAAGCAATCGGTTAAAATCTGAACGGAATTGCATTTTATAAGTATTTAGGAAATAATATTTTGATGTATGAGGAATAATATTTAAGAAATAATATTTTGAAAAAAAAAGTAATAACCTGTCCTAAGCCGTATACATAGTTATACAGTATTTTCCCTTAATAAAAATAAAATTTTAGTCTATTCATATGGAAAATACTCATACAAAAAGAGGAATATTTACTTTACATTGATTTACAAAAAATTTTATTATTTTTTTTTTATATTAAAAACATGTCAGTTTTGCTTTTTGTTATTCTGTTAAATCCCCTTCAAAATTTTACGAGCATTTGAAAATTCAACGCTTACATGAGTAGGAGTATTAGAACGTGAAACTGTATATGATGGTACATATCTTTTGAATATCTGTCAACTGTTGACTTAAAACATCAATGAAAAATTCGGTTAAATAAACTTTATGAATGAAACATTACATAACAGAATGTGTTTGCATTTAATGAAACACGTTTTTATTTAAAGAAAAGTATATTTAACGGAAATAATACGTTTTGATTTTAATATGTTTAATTTAATATGATATACAGTAGCACACAAGAGCAGCACACTTCTGATTGAGTAAATAAAAAAATAAATAAAAAATTATAATATCGTTCACGTTCTTTACTAGACTAACAGATATTTTTTACATAAAAAAATCATTTCTTATACTAGTATACTACAATTCCGAAAAGTTACAATTTAAGATGGACAAAATTAGAGGCAAGACATATGTTATATCATAAGCAACTTACTAATTACGACCTAGCTACCATCGAATCAAACAACACTTTTAAGAAGCTTCTCATGGCAATTTTATTTACTCTCACAGTTTTTGCCAGAAAACTGGTAAGAGGAAGGCGTCGAAAGAAATATTTTGTTTGTGTTTTGTTTGAGGTGCTGGAGCTGAGCTTTAAGCTTAAGACCTCACGTCTAGTAAGCGAGCACACTACCTCCTACAATACGGCGATGATAACTCTCACTCTAAAACATAACAAGGCCCAGACCTTTACAATATCAGTGCAGAACTCTTTGAATACATAATATTCTACGACCGAAGAATACAAAATCTCTGGGACGATACAGAGGTTAGCAACAATCCGTTTAGAGCTACTAATCATCAATATTTTTGAGAAAGGCGAGCTGGAAGAATATAAAATCTTTATGGATGCATGAGTAGTAAAATAACTGTAAACAAAGCGCAACGAGCAAGATGATTTTAGACACCGTAAATCTTGCACTGAGTATGAAATGGTATTCATTGCTTTACCTAATATTGACAATCTATTTTTCTTAGCAAACAATCTCATCGAGATGGCAGAAATGTTCAAACCGGCAATAATTTAAGGTGCACACTCAAGTCTCAAAATAAATGTTACCACGACCAAGCTGATGAACAAAAATATTGGATTACAATAGATTACCTTTTTCTTCTAACTATGATTGGAGGGTTCAAACCAAAGTTGTATAAATTTTTATTAAAAAACATCTCTTAAATCTAGTTCAAGATAGGCAAATGCTATAAGAAGTCAGTAGAATTAATTTCAATTAATAAAGTTGATTTCTAAATTTCTTTCTCACTCTTCTCGTCTTACGCAATTAGCCCCAAGTTACTATTTCATGTTTCCAAACCTGAAGATATTGATCGGGAAAATATTTGTGTCCAACAATGAAATTTTCTTACAAACAAATTAAAATTCCGATCTCCGATGATTTGGAAAATAGAGAAGCGGAGTATTTTAAAAAATAAAATAATTTTTATTGCTTTATTCAAAAACTGATAATATTACTGATTCATCCTCGTATTTTTATATGAATATTTCAATCTGTACAGCATTACTTTGTTAGATAAACATTGAATTGAAAGGCAAGTAAAATTACTTTTTATTTACAAACCTTACGTACAAATATTTGTTAAAGCCATTTGAAGCAAAAACATAAAATTACTCAATAGATACGAAAATACAAATAGGAAATCTGGCAAATATGCATAAATGCATTAAAAAAATGGTTTTCTTTTTTAGAAATACATTCTTTTTTAGAAACACACTTGTGTATACATAAGAGGGCGAATGCTTTTCTACATTTGAAATATTTCATGATTTTTCCTGTGTTAACAAAAGGAAAACTTTAAAATTTGTTGAAGTAAAAGCAATCGTTGTTACACAAATACTTAGATATTGTATTTGAAAATCTAATGAAGCATATATTGTGGCGTATAAGCTTTGTACAAATGCGAGTATGCTGTTGCATATACCACAAGTATACATAGAGAGATAAAAAATATAAATATTGTATTTACATTTTATTTAAGGATATATTGTGCCAAAATATTTGTTGTTAATGTTGTGTTGTTGTGGCTTTTGTATATTTTTTTTTTTTTGGGTTGATAACCTTCTTCAATATCCTTGCAAGTAGACCTTGTTGGCAGCTATTCAAGATTTTATTTTTAGAAAAAAAATTGTTTTTTATTTTATTTGAAATCGTTTTGGTAAAATATGTACAAAACATCACGTATTTCTTTCTTTTTTGTTTTTGTTCAATTTTTTTACTATCTAAGCAAATACAATTTTTAATATGCAATATGTATATATGCAATAATAACTGCTTCAATGTTGTCTCTACATCTTAATCCTGTGAATGTGTCCTTACCAACTCACTTCCATTCTACTTCCAGTAGTCTAATAGATCTTGTATTTGTTAATGATATGACTAAGGTACTTTTATATGATCAAATCTCAGCCTCTTGCTTTTCCAACCATGATCTTCTTTTCTTAACTTATAATATGCCTATGAGCCCTGTGGACAGGCATATCACATACCGTGACTTCAAAAGTATCGATTTTGCAGTTTTGAATAGTAGTGTTGATAATATCTGTTGGAACCAAATCTACTCACTGGATAATGTAAATGACCAGGTGGCACTAATTCAGGAAAATGTTCGTCTGCTATACGACAGTTGTGTTCCTGTCAGAACTAAACTTGTTAGAGCCAAACACCAACCGTGGTTTAATGCTGAAATTAAAGCTTTAATTTATGAACGCGACATTGCCTACAGGCGATGGAAGAGGTTCAGAACGGACGATCTGAAAGCCATCCATAGGTCAGCTCGTAGTGAGGTTACCAAACGCATTAAGATTGCAAAAACATTGTTTTACGTCGGGAAGTTCGCTTCCGCATTGGATAATAAGGCTAAATAGAAGGTAATCCGTGATATTGGTGTTGGAAAAAAGTGTCATAATACTTCTGCTGATGTCGATGTAAACGCTCTCAATGATAAATTTGTTAATATCAGTGTTCCGACCCCTGATAGTGACATATATAATGACCTTTGTTTTGTTCCGCTTGAAAATCCATTTAGTTTTCGTTGTGTTAATCAGCTCGAAGTTTTGGAATGCTTATCTTCGGTAAAATCGAATGCGGTTGGTTCTGATGATTTAGATCCTCTGTTTTTGAAAGCTTTGTCACCTAGACTTTTGCCGTATTTGACTCATTTATTCAATACAGTCTTAACTATGTCGTCCTTTCCTGATGAATGGAAACAGTCGAAAACCATTCCCATTCCTAAATCCAACAACGAATTCAGGCCAATTGCCATTCTTCCATTCCTGTCTAAAGTAATGGAAAATCTCATGGCTAAACAAATAAATAGTTATCTCGTGAGTAATAACTTCATATCTGATAAGCAGTCGGGATTTATGAAAGCTAGGAGCTGCACTACTGCTTTAGTCAATGTAGTTGATGACCTTAGGTTGGAACTAGATGAAAATTACATAGCGTTTTTAGTTCTTCTGGATCACACCAAGGCTTTTGATACGGTTGACCACAAAATATTATTGAGGAAGCTACAGACCCTCTTTCATTTTTCTAACTCAGCTTGTAATCTGATACGTTCTTATCTTGTGAACAGATCACAACGAGTTTATCTTAACGGCAAGATCTCGAATTCGCTAAGCGTTGGAAGAGGTATTCCTCAGGGATCAATATTAGGGCCTCTCTTGTTCTGTATATACATTAACGACCTGCCTGATGTTTTGGATAATTGTAGCGTACATATGTACGCTGATGACGTTCAGATCTATAGAAGCACGCGTATAGAGGATATCCAACTATGTATAGACACCATCAACTGTGATTTACGAAAAATTGACAACTGGGCTAGGTCCAATGGACTTTGTATAAATCCCTCTAAATCTAAATGTTTATTGCTCTCCAGAACTAAGAGAGCATTTGTTGTGCCGGATATTATTATCAGGGGGAATAAAATTGACTTTGTTGAATCAGCATCCAATCTGGGTGTTATCTTTAATAGTCGGCTAACGTGGTCTAACCACATTAACGTCATCGTTGGTAAAGTTTATGGTATGCTTAGGAACTTGTGGGCTGTTATAGATTCGACTCCCTTTGCCATACGTATGCAACTGGCCAAAACGTATTTGATTCCTGTCCTTTTATACGGATGTGAAATTTTCGCAAACTGTGATACTGACGATAGGCGGAAACTCAACCTGGCTTATAGTAATATAGCCAGATATGTTTTTATTAGGGGACGTCGAGACCATATATCACAATTTTCATACCGGATATTCGGAGTTAATTTTGATAATCTATTAAATATAAAATGCCTTATTCTCCTCCATAAGATTATTACTCTAAAACAGCCAATATACTTATTTAGTAGGATTACATTTGCTAGATCTAACCGCGGTATGAAGATTATCCAACACAGACATAGGACGCTTTTGTCACAACGCCAGTTTTTTATACACACCATCAGTCTTTGGAATACACTACCTAATTATATTCAGAACATAGGCAATGCAACCAAGTTCAAAAAGGAGCTATACATTCTGTTTAAGTAGTTTTTAGCATATCTTGATTTTTTTTTTTGTGAATTTTTTTTCTCTCTATTTCTATTAATGATTATTTTTAATTTTTAATTTTTTTAATTAATATATCTTTAAATTTCATTGTATCTTAGTATATGTATATATTTTTACTTTGTTTGTATATTTCTTTATACACTGCGGTTCATCAGGATAGAACCAACATATTTTAAATAAAAAAAACTGTATAACTTGCAAATACAGACAGAATAAAAAAATTTTGTTTTGCAGAAATATAGTTAATACTGTAAATGATAATTTGAACACAAAAAATAGTATAAAAATGAATTATAATGGTACTTTTTCACTTTCTTTGTAGTCAAGTATTAAATTTTTCATTTATTTTTTGGTTCAACAGAATAGAACCACGTGCATTTTTAACTTATATCAGTAGGCGGTTGTAATAAAGCTTTATAAAAACCAAATAAAATTAAAGTCAATTTCCTGCAGTTATCTAAATTAATATGTGAAGAAAGAGTCCTTTAAATTCGTCGGAAATGGTAAAAATTGATGTTTACCATTCTGAAAACTATTCTTATCGCGAAATCGGTAGAAAAATCGGACAAAGTCATAATGTGGTAATGAATTACATAAAACATCGTGAACCATATAATAAAAATTACAAAGGAGGTACTTAGACAGCTCTAACACCACAGGACAAGCAAAAAATTCTTCGAATTGCCTCAAATTCAGCCTATTCTACCTCTAAAATTAAGCATTTAGCAGGAGTTAAAGTAAGTAAATCAACAGTTCGTCGCGCTATTTTAAGCAGTGAACATTTACAAGTCCGAAAACTAAAGGAAAAACCTCCATTAAATGCAATCCGACAACAACAGCGCCCTCAGTTTGCCAAAGATCATATGGCATGGGATGTTCAAAGACTATTAAGCGATAACGATTGGCGAAAAGTAATTTTTTTCTGATAAAAAAATTTAATTTGGATGGCTATAACTTTTATTTTCACGATATGCGTAAGGACGAAAAATTTCTGAGCCGCAATCACAGCATAACGCCCCGTATGTAATTGAACATCCCATGCCATATGATCTTTGGCAAACTGAGGGCGCTGTTGTTGTCGGATTGCATTTAATGGAAGTTTTTCCTTTAGTTTTCGGACTTGTAAATGTTCACTGCTTAAAATAGCGCGACGAACTGTTGATTTACTTACTTTAACTCCTGCTAAATGCTTAATTTTAGAGGTAGAATAGGCTGAATTTGAGGCAATTCGAAGAATTTTTTGCTTGTCCTGTGGTGTTAGAGCTGTCTAAGTACCTCCTTTGTAATTTTTATTATATGGTTCACGATGTTTTATGTAATTCATTACCACATTATGACTTTGTCCGATTTTTCTACCGATTTCGCGATAAGAATAGTTTTCAGAATGGTAAACATCAATTTTTACCATTTCCGACGAATTTAAAGGACTCTTTCTTCACATATTAATTTAGATAACTGCAGTCACAAACTGTGACTTTAATTTTATTTGGTTTTTATAAAGCTTTATTACAACCGCCTACTGATTTAAGTTAAAAATGCACGTGGTTCTATTCTGTTGAACCAAAAAATAAATGAAAAATTTAATACTTGACTACAAAGAAAGTGAAAAAGTACCGTTATAATTCATTTTTATACTATTTTTTGTGTTCAAATTATCATTTACAGTATTAACTATATTTCTGGAAAACAAAATTTTTTTATTCTATCTGTATTTGCAAGTTATACAGTTTTTTTAATTTAAAATATATTGGTTCTATCCTGATGAACCGCAGTGTATTTGTATATACTGTTCTTTGTAGTTTTCCTAATTTATTTTTTACATATATTCATTTTTTTATGCTTTTTTGTATCGATTGCTATTTCCCGTGATTTTAACACGTTCTTATTCATTTTTATTTATACATTATTTCAAACATTTCATTACATATATAATCAATGATTTGTTATTATTTTGTTTCTTTGATGTACTCCCATAGCACTTTCATTTATAAGATTATTATCTTGTTGTGCTATTACTAATAATAAATAAATAAATAAATAAATAAATAAATAAATAAAATAAGTAGTACAGGATTGCTTAGAGGAATGGCTTGTAATATGCAACAGTTTTCATAAACCACTTGGTTGCGTTCTGATAAAACTGGCAAAAATAAACAAAACATAGTAAAATATTTCGCCAACAACAAACTACCCACACTTTAGGGTATCTAAAACACTTTTGGGCATTAAATGTGTCTCAAAAAAAAACCGTAGACAATGGTACCCCCTATATGTTTAAACAAAAACAAGAAAGAAGTAATTGTAACGCATTTAGAATACCAATGATGTGTAAAGATTTGAAAAAATAAAATAAAAATTGTATTATTCATCCTGTTCCCTTTAAATCTTAACTGCAAGCATGTAAATGCATTTTAAATTTCTAAAACACATTTTCGTAATTATTTCTCAAGCTGGAAAAAAACAGAAAAACTTTCCTCACAACTTAATAGTGCAGCAATTTCCTTTAACCAAAAAAATATAACGCAAGGAAAAAATGAATACAACAACAGTTTTATAGTATTTTAATGGTTTTATGTCTCAATGACATAATATAACTCTATTACAACTTGCATAACCCCTAAGCCACAACTCCTAAATGTATGTTTTATTTTCTAATTTTCATGTATTTCTCTCCCCCTCCATTCGTTACTAATTTACGTAGTTCTTCCACAAATACCAGTACATTTAAAACTAAAGTATTTTACCATCTAAAGAAATAAAAACTGAGAAGAAGAAGCTGAACAGCAGAAGAAGCTGAACAACAACAACGTGTAACCATCATTATCATCGTTATTGTCATAGTTGCATTAATTAGTCTCTGAATTAAACATTTTCTCTTACTCCCCAGTAAAAATTTTCCTAAAAGGAGATGAACCATGTAGTTGTTACAACAACAACAACAACAACTATAATAACAATGACAACAATCTCTTATAAACTTTAAATGTTATTGTTGTTGTTTATAGCACTTCTCTGGCAAGAAACTTAATAATGCACTCTTCCACTCTGTCTGTCTCTCTTTCACTCTCTCTCTTTCTCTCTGTCAGTCACTAACTTGCACTTCAAACATACGATAGACATATTTTCATTGGATTTCACCATATGTGTGAAGAACATTAGGGAGGTTATTACAGAAAAATAATAATAAGTTCAAGAATTTTTGAATTTACTGCTTCTTAATTGAAAGAAAAACTGTTACCGTTACTGTCACTGTCAACAGGCATTTACATTTAGTAACAGTCTGCGATGTTTTGATGATTTTTGGGCTTAAACTGGCCTCTCCTCTTTTCTACCTGAGCAACACTATATGTACTTAGAGAAACTCATTATACCTCGTTTGAATTCAGTCTTAATAAGAGACTTAATACTCGAATTCACATGGACGATTCAATTCTAAACTTGAGAAGAAGTTACGCTAGTTAGGCTGCATAGTTTTATCCGAAGAGCAACGATACTTATTGGCCGCTGACAAATTCTGGGCTCAGGAAAAAAAACTTGCTTTATTGGCAGACTTAGTCTAAATTGGAGAAAGTGTACCAAACTACTTAAATTAAATCGTAGGGAGATCTCTGTATTTATTCACTCGTGTTATTGCCTAATGGGTAAGCAGTGTGGAGAGACTTCGCATACCTGTAAATCGATTCTGTAAACATTGTAGGGCGTTTGAGTCTAAAGAAAGTTTTGTACGCTTTATTGCCACCAATGTCCATCTTGGTTGACCCTTTCTCGATAGTCAAACGGAGCAATTGTTACTAGACATTGGAACGGTTTCTAAATTCATTAAATTCCCAATTTTGTTCCAGTCGATTGTAATGGATTCATATTTTAAACGCAAAGTCTTGTTGCTGATTGTCAAGACTGTAAAATCTTGAACTTGTCAGATGGCCTTTAGCTTCATAACTTCATAAGGTATCAAGCGAGCTATCCTATTCTTTGAAAGAAATCGCACTTGACTGTTAAATATGGTGGAAGATACACAGGAGTAAAGTTTTGTTCCACTTCTAATGTTTACTCATAACAGAATTTCGAAAAGAACAAGTCAACTTTAGACCACACGACTATGCCTCCGATTACGTATATACATACATAATTGGCCATTACAACCCTTCAGTCAAGATTACGTCCTGTTGTGTGTGTTAATTTTATATATGAGTGGAGGGACCTACAGTTTAAAGTCGGCGCCGAACGTTGGATTTTTGAGAAACTTTTCATGGCAATTTTTTTTATTTACTCTAAGAGTTTTTGCCATTAATCTGCTGCGAAGAAGTCGCCTACAAGTCGTTGAGGAGCAATCTGTTAATTGGCGATCTGCGTTATATCTTTATCTCCGTATTAACTTCACTAGGTATTTGAAATCCTTTATGACCATACTTTATCTGAAATGTAGTTCAGCGCAACGGATTCCGGGTGAAGTAATCGAGTTCATCAAAGATTTGCATGGAAACTCCACAAGCTGATTACTGCATGAACGCTAACTGAACAATTCCTATAAGGTAAACACTACACTATGGCAAGGAAATATTGTATTATTTGTAAATATTATTTGTAAATATTGTAAATGATTAACTTGAAGATCTAAACTCTGTCGATAACATTCGCCCATAATTTTTCCGACATATCAACCATTACATCATAAAGTAGCCGTCCTCAAACTCAGTTATAATGTCAGAAAAACAATATACCTTCGAAGTAATAGTCAACAAGAGGAAACCTTGGAGGGTTCTCACATTTCGCTATCTGAAGAGCATCACATCCACAATCTGAGGCTCACAAGATAATTCTGGGAAATACATAAATAGAAGGAACTCAGGCGTTTGGGATATTACAAACACATACATTTTAAAATTAAACTCGGCATTTCTCGCCCAAGGCATAGTGAATTTCAAATATGTATGTGCCACAAATGATATGCATTCGATGCAAACATTTATCAACCGCTGATGGCGAAAAATATTAAAAATATTCGAGAGAAATACAACTTGAAACAGAGATGTCTTTTACAACGAATGTAAAATTTCTGGATCGAATCGAAATCATCCAATTAACATTTAGTTTTTATTTTACTTTGATCCGCCTTGTAAGTACACTCCCTAATATTTAAGTTTTTTTAAGTTCATATCGTATATGAATGAAACTAGAGTGCATATATAAATTTTTTTTCTGTTTTTATTCTCGAATTTCATATCATTTTCAAAAGACTCCTAAGGGAGTGTTGCACTAAGTTGAACGTGATGTGTAATTAATGGAAATTATTCCAAAGCAAAGATGACATTGTTGACAGATAATTTGTCAGAGTTATACAAAAAAAAAAAGGAGAAAATCATGAATTGAAAGAATTCTTTTTATTCACATGCGCAGTAACAACAACAAAAATCTCAAAAAAATTCGTAGTATTTTGAAACACAACACTATTTTAGGGACAATAGATGGCCTCGAATTGAAAATAAGACTAAAAGCAAGTTTCATATTGACGTATACGCTATATGCAATGTTAAATGTTTCAGATTGCAATCTTAATTTAAAAGCATTTAACAATTGAAATTTAAAATTTGGCATTTTAAAAGTTTTTAAAACAAATTTGCAGAACAACCAATTATATACGATAATGATTTTGTCTACGTGGTCTAGTAGGTAGTGGGTTGGCATATTAGACGTAAGGCCATGGTTCAAACCCCAGGTCAGACATCAACCCTTCAGTCAGGATTACAACCTAGCTTCTCACACCACTTCTGTTGTGTGCGTTGATGTTATACATGAATGGCGGGTCCTACAGTTTAAAGTCGACTCCGAAGGACAAATTTCTGTGAAACTTTTAATGGCAATTTTATTTACTCTCAGAGCTTTTACTAGAAATCTGTTAAGAAAAGCCTCCGATGTAATATTTGTTCATACTTCGTTTTGTTGGAGATATCTGACGTGGTAAATCCAAATCCTCTTGCCGCTTCCCTTAATGGAAAAAACAAAAAAAAACCCTCCTGACTCTTGGAGTCGATTAGTCTTCTGGCGGGCATAATTACCAAAGACTGTGTAATTGTATGTTTACCGGAACGTATGTGTTACTATAATACGACTATTGTAGAATCTTTCAAGATGAGGAAGTGAAGGAACATTTCATTTGTTTCTCAGGGGGTTTGAAATTTTCGTAAAATGCAAACGGAACGCAAGTAGTCTGATGTCGTCACTTGCAGAATTTTTAAGATTCGTTTTCCTACTCTGCCTACGGAAATTGCCACAGCTCTCTTAGCTTTGTGTAGAAACTTAATCAGGCTCCTTTTGGACGTATGTATGTATAAGCGTATCATCTATGTGATTATATTGGGAGCTATTTTGCATGGGAAAAAAGGAATCAATAAAGCATTATGAATCTCTGGCTCTGTAAGAAGCTAGAGTAAGGGACCTCGGTGCAGATGCTCGTCAGGAACGTGGCTACATCGAAAATGCCTCGCAGTCAAATGTTATAGGATTTGTATGAAATACTGGTTGGCTTTAAAGGGTACTGCATACATACATATACATGTATTGAATTAAGGAGGAAGTAACGTGTAATCGCCGTAGTCTACGATCTCATTCCACTCATGTATAAAAATAACGCACAACATGTGTGAGAAGCTAGGTGATCTTCCTCAATTATAGATTCATAGTGAAGCAGGATTACTGCAAACTCTTGCATCGTGTTCTGTCTCTGCCTTCATGTTTAGAGGGTTTGAAATTTTACGATATTTTTTCTGTTTCAAAAGCCTACTAAAGCTGGGAAGCACATAGACTTGTTATTATATAACAAGAGGATATGCTTTCCCAATTTTTATCATTTTCTTAATTTTTAAATTCTGAATAAAAAACGTTATTTTTTTCATAACAGCTTTGTTAAACGTTGTACTAAAATAATGCGCCTCTAATTATATTTCCATTAGTATTAAAAATCATTTTTATTTTAAACGCGTGTAACTGTATATGAGCAACGCAATAATTTCTTTTTATTAATTTGCCGCCATGAATAATTTTCTTCTTTTTTTGCTACTTTACCCAGTTCAAGATTTGCTCTTTTTTGTTTTTTCTTTGAAATTCTCAATTATTTATTTGTTATTTTTGTTGCTGTATTAAAACCAATGAACTATGACCCCTGATACTAGTTTTATTTTTTTTCCTTTTTCTTGTGCATGTAACTTAAGAAAAGGTTAACGCTCTCCTGCTCTTATGCTGCAGTTCTTTTTTATTTATTTTTATTTTAAAAAAAAACCATTCCATGTTGTTGTTGTTGTTGTTATTGCACTTGTTTAAAAATTCAAAGTACACCTTCATCTAAAATTTTTTTAGTAGCATACATATATTTCATGTTGTACTTGTTGTTCTGGTTGTTGGTTTTTTTTTTTGTAATCGCAACAGCCGTGAGACCTCTTTTAATTATTTTTGCACCCAAAAGGAAATGTTTCTTTTTGGAATATAACTGTGTATACACTGTTGTGTTTAGATATTCCAGTGGTTGTTGCTGTTGTAGTTGTTGTTTACAGAGATTTGCAAAAGCAAAAATGAAGGCAAAAAAAGAAATCAATGCAGAGCGTATGCAAACTGCACTCGTTTTTGTTAAAGGATAAGGAGAGTGCTAGAGGAAGAGAGGCGTATGGAAGAGAGAGAAAAAAAGTACAAAAAAGTAAAATAGTGTGCGTGCACTACATTTTTTCGTCATGTTCGTTTAAAATAGTCGTTGTAAATGCATTCATGTGCGTGTGTTTGTTTGAGAGCGAGAAAGAGGAGGAATATTTTTAATGAAGTTGAATATTAACAGCTGTAGATTTGCATGCTTATTTGTTGCTGTTCTTGTTGCTGTTTTTGCTAGTCTAAAGGACAACGCACCCGGAACGTTTTAGTTTTCGATTATTTTTTTTTTTGTTTTTATTGTATTTTTGTTTTTTCTTTCTATTAATTTATAATTTAATTTAAGGAATAGACTTTAATGATGTAATTTAACAGCACATTAATTGCAATTTAATGAACGACAGAAGAGTTGAGGGTTACTTAAGAGTAAAGTAAACTAAACTGAGAGTTTTTTTTTCAAAAAGCAGTTTTTCTAAATACATTTTGAACTTACAAGAGGGCACATACTCTTTAAAATCATGGCTTATTTTTCAATGTTTTTTCTTTTTCAGTGGTAATTTAAAAAGTGATCTTTTTATATTTATTTTTATATTTATTAAATATTATCTGCACGCCTAAGAATTCCGCTGGTTTCTAGGGTACTATATGCTATTGTAGTTTGTTTTGCATACAATATGAAGCTTCTTAGACAATCAGTTTGAAAAAATCAACGCGTAAAATTCTGAAAAGATTTCATTCTAAAGAATTTAAAAATTATTAACCTCTCAGAACTCAAGCCGACTGACTATCGACTTACTCAGCATGATGGAACACAAATCCTTCACAAAAGCTGGTTATTGCTTTGTCTTTTGTAATTCTATTAAGCTTAATCACATCAAGTAATAATAAATAAATGATTTCTTACCTATCGTACTAACTGTCAAGATATTTAATCCTAATGCAAATAAAAAATTTCATGTCTAAAATCGTAAGAATGCAATTTGGTTGCTAATTTCATGAATCCATGTTAAGCGTATAAGAATAATCTTCAGTCAGCCAAAATATCATGGCTTCTTTACTTCATATTCGAAGTCTGTAATAATCTTTTAACATCCTACACCACTCCGCCATATGAATCGAATTGAAATGTTAACATACAAACACTATCTTCCAGCTAAATTCTGAAATCAAAAAAATAAAATATCCATACACAACATAATTGGTCATTACAATCCTTCAGTCAGGATTGCGATTTCGTTTCTCACACCACTTCTGTTGTGTGTTAATTTTATGCATGAGTGATGGGACCTACAGTTTAAAATCGACTCCGAACGACAGATTTTTGAGAAACTTTTCATGGCAATTTTATTTACTCTCAGAGTTTTTGCCAGAAATCTGCTGAGAAGTCACCGAAGAAATACTTTTTTGTATTTTTTACGTCTAATAAGCCAACACACTACCTACTAGACTACGGCGGCTTCATAAAAATAAAATATCCAGTCTGATTTTAAAATTCATATTCAGCATGATAATGACTGGATCTTCAAGGCCGACTGGAGGACAAGGCGCTGATGATATTTGTTCGCTCATTCATATCTTCTCAGGTACGTAAACTACGTTAAAACAATGGCCCAGGAGAATGCATTACGACCGGTATACTAACATGATATTCGGTATCAGTAGAAATAAGTCCCTATCTTGTACTGGATAGGCTCTGATGAGCTTTTTTCTGTGATGCATTAACGCAACACAGGTTTTACATTTCAGATGACACTTTCTATACTTAATAGAATAGAAAAATTTGGCTTAATGCACTTAATGCAAATCTGGCGTTTTCATTTTCCTTTTCGTCAAGTATTTCCTTCGAAATTCCTCTTCTATATGAAGTGGGATACTTAGGAGACTTAGCTTACCCATACAGATTCGAACATCTTTGCTATTGTCCCACTATCTGTACCTAATCTGTTTGCAGCCTTAAAGTTGTTCCTTTTATTTCTTACTTCTGCCTTTCAAGAGTATGATATAACTTGTATATTTAAACTGCACAGACAGCTTTTCTACTTTTACTTTAATTTTTTCAACTATAAACTAAGACCTTCTCTTAAATTGGTTAAATTTTCATTAAAACAGTCACTTGCATTTTTATATGAAAAAAATTGTTTGAAAATGGTCTGTAAAAATTTGCACTTTCTTTACAATTTTTGTTCAAAGTCTTTATATTGTTGCACTTTTATTGCTGAGTTTGTATACATATTCTAAAGGATATTTTGCAAATGCCAGTGCTGTCTTGAATAGTCCGTCTATTTAAGTCATAACTAAAGTCGAATGTCTCAAGGGTGTGCTAATGTTTGTTTCCTTTTCATTTTCTTTTTTTCATTTTCATTATTTTATATTGACAACAACGATTCGTATTCGTTTGTTTTTCTCTGTTGTATTGCCAACAGAAATCTATTTTTATTACAATTTACTCAGTTCACTATTTACAACTGTCTGTTCTGTTTCTCTGTATGTTTGTTGACCAGTTACAAGTCCAATGAATTTTTCGTTTTTTTTTTTATTTCTATTTTATTTTATTTATTGGTCTCTGTCTGTGTTGTATTTTTGCTGGTGTTGTTTTAAAAATAAACCTTCAGGTATGGTTTTATTTTTTTTAGTTTGCAACTGCTATTGCTATTGCCTGTGCCATTGTAATAAAGTTGAATTATTTCACTGCATTCTGCCCTCAGTGTCTGTGTTTATTTTTAATAATTTTGGTTGTATTTCCCCCTTAGTTTTGTAGTTTATTTTGTTTTATGAAATAATTAATATGAATTTATTTGCATTTTTTTCTTGTTTGTTACGATCATATCAGCAACAAATCTGATAGAATGTCAAGGTTTTGTAAAAACAAATAATTAAGCAAAGATTTATTAGTTACAAAAAAAATATTATGCGAGGGTCGCTTTTGATAACAAACTTTTTTTGTAATACTAAAATATTTTCTAAAGCTTTACTAGATTATAACAAAACTTATTGTTCCCACAACTTTACGTACATACCTACATACATATGTACATAACTGGTCATTACAACCCTTCATTCAGGATTACGACCTAGTTTCTTAAACCACTTATGTTGTGTGTTTTAATTTTATACATGAGTTGCGGGACCTACAGTTTAAAGTCGACTCCGAACGACAGATTTTTGAGAAACTTTTCCTGGCAATTTTTATTTGCTCTCAGAATTTTTGCCAGAAATCTGCTGAGAGGAAGTCGCCGAAAAAATATTTTTTTCACATTTTGTTTCGTTCAAGAAAAAATAGAACTTCTGGAAAATTTATTCTACCAATCAGGAAGTCAATGAGTATTCCTAGATAAAATTCTATACCAGTAGAAAATTTAAAAAATGAACAAAAGCCAATAGAAAATCATCGACAGAGCAGTTGTTTGTTATGACAACAACATCTCGTCAGTCAAGTACCATGTAATTGCTTGTCAGAAAACATGTGTCTGCTCAATTTTTACCAAAACTAAAAAAGCCACTTGGTTGATCAGTGTTTTTTGACCACAAAACAGATTTTCACAAAAAAACACATTTTATTTTCCAATACAGGCTCCTTTAATCTCTATGCACTTTATCCAATGTTTCCCAGTTTTTTTACTCCTTCAAAAAAAATGGTTGGTCAAGGTCATCAAAAAAGGTATTTATTTGTGAGGCCCTGAAGCCATCTCGAAGAACAAAAACCGAAAAGTAGAGCAAACGAAGAAGCAGTTAATAGTTTAATTCATGAATTTTACCATTGCATTCTCAAGATGGAAGAGAAATTTTTTCTTGGCCGAAGTGTTATTGAAATCTTGCATAATATTCACTGTTTTTTACCTTTTTGAAAACAGTTTAAGTAGGTAGACTATGGTTTTATAAGCTAACAAGCCTACAATTGGTTTCTGCTGCAATGTTGTCCTACCAGAGTGTTTATAGTCGTTTGAGACTAAGAGTTTTCCGATCTCCATGTAATGATTTAAAATTCTTACTCTTAGGTTTCAGATTTCCTATGGATTCCACAATCCGTTGCACTATCTGTAAACGACTGTCAATAAAATGCTGTAGATTACGGGTATAAAGTCCATAATGAGCATTCAGAATGATCGGCACCTTCTGCGCATGTCTGCCAAGAACATAAGTTCAAAGTTTATGAAAAAAATAAACAAACGCTTAACGCCTTTAACATATGCGTTGATAAATAGGCGAGACATTGAATAGCTCTTCATATAAATAAATTTATTATTGAAGTATTTTCCCCTTAGTCCATTGGGTAGGTAAATACATAGGTAGCTTTGGAAGTACAAAGCACTTTAAAGTGATCATCACAGACAGGTAAAGGTAGAAAAAATTAAAAGGATGAAAGTAAAGAAGTGGGAGGAAAGTAAAGAAGAGCACTAGGTTAGGTCAGGTTAGAGGACGTGTACTTGTCAATTAAGACAAGTACAGTACCCGGAGGTCGAATTGACCCATTGTACAACGTCCTACTTTCTCACACCACTTATGTTGTGAGTGTTTTATTATAATAATAATAAATATAATATTTATTATATTATTTTATACATGTGTGGTGGGACCTACAGTTTAAAGTCGACTCCGAACGACAGATTTTTTGAGAAATTTTTCATGGTAATTTTATTTACTCTCAGAGTTTTTGCCAGAAATCTGCTGAGAGGGAGTCGCCGAAGAAATACTTTTTGTATTTTATTTTGATGTCTGGCCTGGGGCTCGAACCCTGGATTTACGTCTAATAAGCCAACACACTACCTACTAGACTACGGCGACTTCAAGAAGAGCAGTGTATTTTTTTTTTAATTCTTTGCCTTTTTTGAGAAACGTCTTACAGGTTTTGGTGCCCGTAGTCTATTGAATATAATGTTGGCTTACTACTCGTAAGCTCTGAGTTCAAACCTCAGCTTTTAAGAATAAAATATTACTTTCGAGGCAATTTTCTCACCAATTGTCATGCAATAGCTCTGAGAGTAATTAATTGACATGAAATTCAAATATTCTACAATTTGTTGTTCTAAATTGCAGAACCCTGTTCTCATGAATTTACTTAAACTTCACAACATGGGCAACACAAGAATGTAACTGTATTGTGTCTGAATAATGTAAGACATTTTTTTCTTTAATACAAACTTTTATAATACATTTGTCTTCCCACCCTCGCATTTACATACGATTACAAATTTTCATTTCAATTATAAAATCGTCAGTTGGATTCCTAACATTCATAAAACAAAAGAGAGAAAAAATGATATTCGTTACGAGAATAACGTAGCATCACAGCACACACAATAACAGCATCAATCACACACACAAACTTTATTAACGTAATCGCTGTCCAGCAGTGACCCACGTTTTCATTTCATTTTTTTTTTCTAATTTTTTTTTGTTCGAGTAAATCATTTTGTCATTTTCATTTTCGTTTTTTATTGTTATCATCCACAATATCATGCTGATACGGATTTAAATGCATTTAACTAAATAGTTTAGTGTAGTTTATTAAGTGTAATTTATAATTTAAATAATAAAGAGCGGACAACAACAACAACAACAACAACAACGATAAACACATACATTTCAATTAGAAAAACAGAAAAGAAACGGAACGAAAGGAAAGAAACACAAAAAACAGTTTTAAGGTCAATAATAAAATGAAAATGAAATGGATTTGAAATAAAACAAACATTTGATAAATTGTTTAAATAAGAAGAAGAAAAAAACATCATAATTGTATAGGAACACATGGCGTATGCATGATATTTAATTAAATCACTCATACGCTCGATGAGTGGCGGTGCCGTAGGGCACAACTCGTTGTCAGCTCTTCAATTTGTTTAAATTTAAATTTAAAAGTTTAATTAATTATTAAAATAATTGCAAATATTATTAAGGAAAATTTCTTGCAAAATTTCTTTGTTTACTTAGCAAACAACAAAAAATAATCAAGCAATTTAATGTTCTTTGTCTTCCTCAATTAAATCCTTTTCATATGGTTTATATCATATGCCGTCCGTCTGTCTGTTTGTATGTCCGCCTGTCTGTCTGTATGTCCGTCTGTCTACCTGTAATACTGTCTGTTAAATAGTACAACACAATATTGTTTCTCTAAATATTGTCTTTCTGTCATTTTTCGTTATGTGGGTGTTGGAATTAAAATATTTCGTATCGCCTCTCTGTATCAACAGACATTATACTCGCATGTATGACATGCTATTTAATTATTTTAACATAAAATGCAAGAGATTATAACAGAATGGTTTATACATATGTACATATTTCCAGTGATGCCAACTCTTAGGACACCAAACGCGTGAACAAAAATGAAAAAAGGGCTAAAACGGGCTAAATTGAAAAATATACGTTTTTAGTACAATACAATTTCATGTTTTTCAAAAAAGCGCAAAAGGGGGCTAAAATTAAAATAGTCTTTTCAGATAAAAACACCACAATTCTTAATCGTTTTTTTCGTTTCTGAATGTCTGACCAGGTCATAGTGTTTAGCGGCGATTTGCGTGTTGCAGTAAATACATACTGCTTTAGATTCATCGTTATAAGGCTTTATCCATTTCTTAAAAAAGGGATCTGTTCCCCAAATTTTACGATATCTTTGCCTATAGCTCTCCATCTAAACATAGCATAACATTTACTTTAAAGAAACATCCAAGAATATTAAATTATGACTTATACACTCATATACTTATTAAAATGTAGGTAAATACAATTTTAAACTTTCAGCAAAGCTTGTGTTTCTCGGTACTTTTGTTAATTCTATGTAACTGACAAAGAAGAAAACAAGAAATAGAAGAAAAAAGCGCTGTCGCTGGCTTACAATTCGACATTACCAGAGAAACATAAGATAATATTACCATACAGAGTTAAATGAAAAACGGGCAAAAAGGGCTAAACAAAAATACTGAAAAGGGCTGAAATTGCGCGTTTTTTAGTTTAGGGCTAAAAAAAATTTTTCGCGTTAAAGATACTTCAAAAAGGGCTAAATCTAGCCCGAAAAGGGCTAAGTTGGCATCACTGCATATTTCCCCCCCCCCCTTACTTTAGCCAGATAACGTATGTAAATGGAGTAGAATAATCCTAGAGGAGTAACGAAAAGTGAAACTTTACATAAAATTTAATTAAGCGTAAACGAAATACATTATCGTTTTTGGTTTATTGTTTATTTGTATTAAATTTAATCGATAAATACAAAGACACTCAGCCTTACAGCAGCAGTAATGTGAAGATTAAAAGGACGTATGGTTTACAGCCTTGTACCCTAAAAGATTGTGTTTTATTGTTTCTTGGTAAAACAAATGAAAACAAATTTATGGGGAAGTATATTAAAAAATACTTGTGGAAAATGAATTCACAAATGCAATACGTTTTAAAGCATTTAAACAGTGAGAGTAAAATAAATACTACACATACATATATAATGCACATAAATATACATATATTGTAATAATTTCCATTATGCAGCACATAACATACATATATTATTTATAAATTTAATTCGTAATCGAAGCTACTGGCATATGTAAAAAGCATATTGAGTTTAAAAGAGCTCTTAAAGACAGTGTTCTAATTAAATAGTTTTAGCCATGCTCAGCACATTTTTATCATACGGTTGTCCTGGTAGTTTAGTACGTAAAGTGCTAATCTGTGAGTGAATTCGTTCTGTTGAAATTATCCAAGTTTTGCTTTATTAATAAAATTTGATGATGCCAAAAAATACCCAGTGTACCGGCATGAAAACGGCTTTTTTTGTGAACATAAAACAGGAAGTTTTAATGGGACAGTAAAAACATTTTACTCAAAATATTGGACATTGCTAGCTACACAATTTTTCCATCTTTCAGGCAATTTGTAAATACACACATACATACATCATTGGTCATTCCAACCAGCGTGTATTAATTTTATACATGCGTGTGCGCGAGCTACTGTTTAAAGTCGGCGCCGAACGTTGAATTTTTGAGAAACTTTTCATTGCTATTTCATCTACTCCCAGAGATTTTGCCCAAAATATGCTGAGAGGCAGTCGCCGTAGAAATATTTTTTCATATTTCGTTTTGTTGGAGATGTCTGAGGATTGAATCGTGGCCCTACGTCTAAGAAAACAACGCACCACCTACTAGAATACGGCGTCTTACAGATTCCACACCAATAAAATTGTTCGTCTTTTGGAGCGAACCAATTAGTCACCGAATTTTCGACTTTCTCGTAGCAATCTAAGTGCCGCTCAGTCTGATGAAAAAGGATGCTTTGATAGTATTCAGCTTTGTGTGCAGTTGCATTGTCATGTTCGAAATTTACCTTGCCGTGTCCTACAAGGACATTCTAGCTCGTTTTTCGATCAATGCATGGTTGTTGATAGCATCTGTATTAACGATTTCATAAGGTTTTAGGAGCTTGTAGTATACCATACCTTTCTGGTCTCACCAGAAACGCAGCATTGTCTTCCTGCCGAATCGATCTGGTTTTACAACCGAAGTTGATGGTTGTCTCGGAATAAGCCATGAAATTTTCCATTTAGGATTCTGAAAATAAATCAATTGCTCATTGCCAGTAACAATTCGATGCAGCGCTGATTTTCTATCGAGTCTTTGAAGCAAAATTTCACAAAATTTTAAGCTCCATTCATGCGTCACTCATTTTCTATTTCTCGGGATCTTTTGGATCTCATTTTGGATTTTTCCCCAGCAAAATCGATGTAACACTGACTTTCTGTCGAGTCTTTGAGGCAAAATTTCTGAAAATTTTCAACTGTTTGTCATTCAATTCATGCGGCATTCATTTTCTATCTTTTTAGATCTTTAGGATATCATTTTGAATTTTTCCCATACCTTTTAAAAGGTCAGATATTGTTTGTTGTGCAACATTTAACATTTCTTGCATTTGTTTCGGATTGTTTGTAATTCGGCGGTGGTGGTCTTCCGCGTTTTTATTTGCTCACATTTATATCGTTATCTCTGAACCATCGAAACCATCTTCCGCTTGTTGTTCTGATTCATTTGATGCAACTCTCCTGCACTTTTCATACCGGTACACTTGGATTTCACTTTGTAACCTACTTCTACAATCTACACTCTTCGAACTTAAATTAAATTCAAAATATTTTGCTAGTTTAGGACATACACTTTTAACACAATCAACATTTAAAATTAAATAAGCACGAAATTCTATTTAAAATTTTCAAATGAAAATTTGTGTAAAAGTAATTACCTCTCGAGATTCTGTTGTTAAATTGCATTTAAAAACACATTTTAAAAAATTTTTATTTTATGTTTACAAAACACAAAATTTAGGAACATATTCTGTCTTTAAAATATTTTTCAATGTCATGTAAAGTGTTGACTGAATGAAAAAATAAAACAAAACCAAAAAACGTTTACTTCAGCGAACCATTTGCACTTTATTCATACAATTTATACCATTAAAAACAATCAGACACACTCAACACTAGACACAATTGTTGTATTTTTCTCTTTTTTTTCTATTTTTCAATTTATTTTGTATTTGCAGAACAGACGTTTGAACAATAACTGTTTTTAGCAAAACAATCAGTTTTAATATGAAGCTTAAGAGATCCATTTAAAACAGAATCTAAACCAGAAATATTTTTTTTTTTTAAACCGATCTTTTAGTCGTACATTTAATTATTAAAACATGAATAATGAACATGTGCACTTAAATAGCATTTGAATGGAAAATTTAAAAGAATTTCTTACACTCTTCATAATTAAAACCGAGCTTTAATTTAAATGATGTTAATGAATTCATTCCTTTAAATATACTGCTTAATAGTGACAGTGGTACATACATTTATGCTTTCTATATTCGACAATTGTTGCTTTATTTTCATTTAAACACGAAAACAAACAAAATTAAAGTGGTTGGCTTGACAGTTTTTGTTACGTTAAATGAGAAAAGAAAAAAAAACTTTGAAAACGTATGGTTAGTGTCATGTCAACCTGGAAATTGTCAAGCATTTCTATTATACAATTCTAAATAATATAACAGAACAATAGCAGCAACAACGTCAGCTGAAGTAACGGATCTGACAACAACAATCTGAATCTCAATTCGTATTCGAATACATATGCACATACAAATATACGCTTACATAGCACAACACAATGTGATAGAAATTCTTGTATAAGAATGAGAGGGCAAAAGTTAAAATTTCATTTTTATTTGGTTTTCTTTTATTTTTTTCTTATTTTTATTACTGAGACTACGAAGGTAGTTCTAAAAGTCAAATAAAGGTTTGTGTGTAAACCGATATTTGAACCTATATATGACCCTTTCTAAAAATTAGATCTTAAAACGTTTTTGCAATAATGTGTACCTAGTCGTGGAAAAAGTTTAGAAATATGTTTTCAAAATAGAGTTGCGTTTATGGTACTACGAGAGTAAAACGATTTTTAATTTTCAGTGGAATATTTCGATTTCAATATTAATAATAGACCAGACAAGTCAACTCAGCTTGAAAATTTTCAGACGGTTTATTACCATTGCTTAAGAAGGTTGAAGAAAAATTAAGCTGTGGGCATCTCCTTCGATTTACTGTTAACAGGGCCCAAAAATTATGCTGTAACCCGTGTCTCTCACTGTAAAGACAAGGTACAGAAATGAAAAAAAATGATGTAAAACAACCGTAAATAAAACAACTAACGATAATAGAGCGATGGAATTGTTGTAATACAAAAAGACATGCTTTTTCTAAAAAATACTGGTTGTTGTTTTCTGGAAAATTTCTACAACTTCTACATTATACATCTCATTGTCTGTAAGACTTTGTGATAATAACGCGTGATTAGCAACTTAATGTTAATCAAAGAAAACTATGAGCAAAACTTTGATATTTTTAGTTTGTTTTTCAAATTGACTCAATTGATCGCCTTCGTCATCAGTTAAGGCCTTTTTAAGCAAATTCTGATCATTATTTACATCATTCAACAAGCAGCTATACTTATCAAATTTAAAGGCATCCGAAATAAACTTCCTTTGCACACTTTGTCTAAAATGTTGCATAACACAATACAACTGAATTCAATATATCGTCAGTAATTTCTTCAACAGCGATGCACTTCACTTTTATAATGTTCTCATCAGTTAACATGCATAATTGGTCATTGCAAACCTTCACTCATTAATGAGTGTCGGGACCTACACTTTCAAGTAGATTCGGAACGAAAAATTTTTGAAAAACTTTTCATGGGAATTTTATTTATTCTTTCTGAGTTTTTGCCAGAAATCTCCTGAGAGGAAGTTGCCGAAGAAATATTTTTTTATATTTCCTTTTTTGTTCGAATATCTTTATTGATCAGATATTTTGAAATCTAAAATTTTTATGTCCTTCCCCATATACTTTTTATCAGATTCTAGGACAGAGTTCTCAACTGTGAGTGTGGTGATAAAGAACTTAGCTTTGAGTATCATTTTGATCTGCCTATGCTTTACTTTGTTCATTTTATATTGATGGGGGATATGAATCACAGTGCCTCCTCTATGAATTTTTTTTAGAGGGGATTGGACACTCTTAATTTTAAGTAATAGTATAGTTTTTAAATACTTTAACCCCGTCATTACCCCGTCATTACCCCGCCTTTAATAAGCACTTGCTTTCGTGATGATTTATTTCACCCAAAAACACTTGCTCGCAACAAATGCTCCAATATGAAAAAACTGTTGCCTTAACTCTGCCACCTCCCTCGTATATTTTTCTTAAATTATTAAATATAAGTTTAAGTTTATTTGCAAATTCTTATAATGTTTGAGTGGACGATTATAATCATTTCAGACTGATGCAATAAAGTGTGATAAATTTAGCATAAGTGATAATGATCACTTCAAGCAATCAACTGATTGTGTTATTTTATTTCTTAAACGAATTTTTCAAATTTCTACCATTAATTATTAAATTTATGATTGAGGTCTTAAATTTCGTACATAGCTGTATATAACATATAACAAATTGCCCAAAATTGCTGTAAAAAAGCGGGTTAATTGTAGAAAGATTTTTTAAGACTTTGGTAACTGGTAACTCACATACAAGAATACGGATAGAGATGTGTAAAGATTACTAAATTCCTAAGCAATAGATATTTGTATCAGAGGAAGGCAAACAAAAATTACATGATTTTGCCAATTATAAAAATCGTAGGCTTGCATTCTCATGCCTCATGGGAAGATGAAGCAGTATCTGCTATTGAAAATGAGGTGAACGAAGTGAGCACACTTCTCGCCACTGCATTTATTCATTTTCAAAAAAGTCTTTGTTTCTAACTGTATATAGCTGGCAACCCTATCGTCCCAGAAATAGCTGCTTAGCTGCAAAGAAAAACCTTGATGAACTAAAGTCTAAAGTCTCATCAGATTTCTGGCAAAAACTCTGAGAGCAAATGAAATTCCCATGATAAGATGGCAACCCTATCGTCCTAGAAACAGCTGCTTAGCTGCAAAGAAAATCCTTGATCGACTAAAGTGTCATCAGATTTCGGGCAAAAACTCTGAGAGTAAATGAAATTTCCATGAAAAGCTTCTCAAAAATAGGTCGTTCTTGTATAAAATTAACACATACAACAAAAGTGATGTGAGAAGCTAGCTGGTAAAATGAAACAAAAACAAAGAACGAATATGTGTAAATGAAAATAAATTAAAATTAATGCACAAAATATTTACTCATCCTAGCTATTTTGCATTGTTCTCTTTACTTAATTCTATTATTTCTTATGTTTACAATTGAAAATTTTATAAGATAAATTTAAATTAATCTTGTTTTAATTATTCTAATAAAATTTCTACATTTCCATTCTTGTAAATCAACAATTCATTTGATTTGACTCATATGCAAGAGAATCACAAAACAAAAGCAGTTTTGATTACATTTACAAAATTTGTCACATGTTGTCTCATGTTGCATGCAACAATCAAGGTAATCTATTTTCTATTGATATCTTACAAAAACAAATGCACAAACACAAATATAAAAATAAAACTAAAAAGTAAATTTGATATTGTATCAAATCAATTTGTTATCCTTTAATGCCAAATATGTTGCTTGCTTTGTTGTTCTTCCATTGCATTCAGGTGTGTATCCTGCTATGGAGTTTTATGTCTTGTCTTGTCTTGTGTTATAAAAGTCTCCCTATAAATTTAATATTAATATTGTTGTACAATAAACATGTATGTAAGTATGTTTACTGCTTACAAACGTTGCTTTTACACTCACCTATATTTATACATTCTTTCATTTGGAAGGAATTGTTATTGCTGTTGTATGGTTATACATCACTCCAACGGTAACAATAGCAACAACAAAATATTGTCAATGTCAGTATAAAAATAAAATGAAAGTAACGAACAAAAAACACAATTTAGATGTATTCTATTGAAAACATGTCGTATCAACATTGTTTGAAAAAACATTTTTTTTAGATGTTATAAGTATTATATTATATTTATGTATATATGTGTATACATCATACGTATATTACATGTGAGAATGTTTGGGTCCAAACAAGCAAACAATCAAGTGTAGCCGTAGAAATGTGTATCTTCGTTGTCATCGTTATTATCATCATCACTGACATCAACGTGCTCATCATTGATGGCAAAACATCACAGGCAATGTTTAAAAGAATTTTTTGTTTACTTTCAAGCAAAACTAAAACTGAGTGCTATATTAATAGAAAAAAAACTTGATAATCAAACTGAAATAAGCCAATTAAAAGCACAAGGAAGAACAAGATGTCTTGAGGCTATAGGAACTAAAGGAATAATAACAAATAATCCCTCACTTAGTCGATATTGAAAGCTTTTTAAAAAATTACTTACTTACTTCATTGGAGATTACATTCCTTTAGTCAAAATTACGACCTAGCTTTTCACACCACCCATATTTTACCCATGAGTGGCGGGGCCTACAATTTAAAGTCGACTCCGAACTCTAAAAGCTTTTTTAAACCTTTGTTTACTAACTTATTTAATAGGTCTTTACATCCATTTAGCCAGGATTACAACTTAGCTTTTCACATATCCCATGTTGAGTGTATTACTTGTATTTATGAGTGGCGGAAACTACAATTTAAAGTCGACTCCAAAGAACAGATTTTTGAGAAGCTTTTCTTGGCAATTTTATTTGTTCTGAGAGTTTTTGCCAGAAGACTGCTGAGAAGATGTCGCCGAAGAATTGTTTTTTTCATATTTCGTTTTGTTGGAGATATTTGAACTGGAGTTTGAAGCGAGGCCTCACGTCTAATAAGCCAACATACTACCTACTAAACTACGGCGACTACACAATCATAATCGTAAAATGCTGAAAAATAAAATGCTGAAATATTTTGTCTTATTTCGCATAGACGTCTGAGCCACGGTCGCATGTCTAATAAGTCAACACATAACATACATACATAATTGGTCATTACAACCCATCAGTCAGGATTACGACCTAGTTTCTCACACCACTTATGTTGTGTGTGTTAATTTTATACATGAGTGGTGGGACCTACAGTTTAAAGTCGACTCCGAACGACAGATTTTTGAGAAACTTTTCATGGCAATTGTATCTTCTCTCAGAGTTTTTGCCAGAAATCTGCTGAGAGGAAGTCGCCGAAGAAATACGTTTTGTATTTTGTTTTGATGTCTGGCCTGGGGCTCGAACCCTGGCTTTACGTCTAATAAGCCAACACACTACCTACTAGACTACGGCGACTTCTACAACACATTATCTATAAGAATACAGCGACTCCTTTTAAAACCTTAAATTTAGTAACTAAATCTTCTTCTTTTATTATAATATTTGAATCAGAAACTTTTTAACAATAAAAATGCATTCAGAAATTACTTCGTTTTCCCAATATAAGCGTTACACTAAATTTCAGTTGAAAATATATGAAATAAGCATGCAAAGGGCTTTGAAATTAATTCCTTCACGTATTTTATGCACATCTTCAAAAATTTAAAAAAAAAACAAATTCAAACACCAAAAAAAAGAAAAAAAGATTTCATTATTTTAAAGTGCTACCCTTAATAGTGACACCATAAAAAACATTCATGCAATAGAAATAACAACAACAACAAAAACGAACGACTGCAAAAAAAAAATCGTAATTTTAACATTTGAAGGCCAATAACAAATAAAACACATACTCGGGCTTACAAACATATGCAAATAAAATAAGCATTTATGATGCTACAATACAACTAAGTGTGTGTGTGTTTTATTACTTGACTGGCTGAGTGTTATTTAATATTTGTTTCCATGTGTCCGTATCTGATGAATTCTTTTCTTTTTTCTCTTCAATATTTCCGAAATATTAAAAAGAGCGGGGGTTTCCTGTTATTGTTTATTTTTATATGACGAATCTCTACAGGGAGTGTTTGTGAAAACATATTTCAATACGTATCAGTTGGTTTATTATTTATGTTACAACAACAACCATTCATTCATTTTTATTCACTCATTTATGTATGACTTCCCATTCCCATTCTTATGTATACACAAGCATATATTTACATAAATATACTATACTGTATACAAAGTTACAACAACTCATAGGATTTCTTATGTATTTTTTTTTCTTCCGTTTTTTCTCTTTTCAAATTCTCAATATCTCTTGCAAAGGCAACTTTAAAGCCTTTACGTATGCATACTGCAATTGTATAAGGAGTATCTGCTGTTTGAAGTTTTTTTTTCTTTCTGAACCTGTTAAGGAAACAGGCTAAAGAGTTATTAAAAAAGGTTTAAAGAAAAGAAATCTCAAACATGTTGGATTTGGGATTTGTAACAGGATACATTTCGTTGGTATTTTGTTAAAATAACAGATAAATCACGTTTTTGCAACGTTTGACAAAAGAATTTAATCTCGTTGCACAAAAATGAAAAGTAAAAAAGAAAAGAAAATTAAATTTCATATGTAGGGGGAAGGAAATTAAATTTAAAAAGGTAAAACGTAACAAAATATAAAAAGGAAATATGGAGTCAATTTTGAACTTGTCTGCTTTATTGGCAGTTTAAAAAGAAATTCTTGTTAAAAAGAAAATATGGTGTATAACGTGTGGTGATGTGAAATGAAAGAAATAAAAACTATCAGGGTAGTCCAGTGGGTAGTTTTTTGGCTCAAACTTCAGCTCCGACCTGGAGCCATGTTTTTAAATACAAAATTGAGCTATTGCAGCGATCCAATTGGTTCACATCAGCAATCCTTTATAGGCCTATTTAGTTGAATAGAAAAGAATCGTAGCTACAGTGTGATTGGCGTCTTGTTTTTGGTGAAAGCTATTTTACAAACAAAAGAGAGTTAACAACTACTACAGAGGCAAAAGCCAGGACTGTTTTTTTAGTTGTTTACTATTCTAGGATTCAGTTACGTCGTTATAACCCCATTATCCATGATTCCTAGTAACAATAATTTTTTGCGAATTGGGATTACATATGACGGACATCACTTTATGGTTCCAGAGAGGCTGGTCAAATCTGGTTAAAATTTACTAACTTTTAAACAAATTACATCTGGCACTTCTGTAATAACAACGTTTGTTCATATACATTTTCCTCAATTTTCATTTTCATTTTAGAATTACGGACATCCAAATGCAGAATCATGATCAAGCACAGGAGAATCTGAGTCAAAATAATAATGGGAAAATAAAATGAAACTGTGTGAGTCGCTTAGTACGTGACCGACTTAGTACGTGAGTGGCGAGATCACTCGAGGTTGCAACAAAAATTAAAAATAATTTAGTGTCTTCAGCGTAGATAATAAAGAGAATACCTATCAAAGCCAGGAGAAGACGAGTAGAAGACAGGAGAGTATAAGACAGAATTAATATTTTTGGCTCTTGGCTGAAGACGGTAGAAGGACAAATGACCACAACGACTTCTCTGGATGAAGCGTATACAATTTTCCATGACTTTAGCGCATAAATCACGCGTAATTTAACCAATGGCATGGATTATGTTAACTTCAAGAACCGCTGCGTTTTGTAGCGGATTCTTATCTATCTGCGACATAAAAAAACCCCACAAGAAAAAGTCTAACGGGTTTAAATCACTCGATGAATGCGGGTGACCATGCTATCAAATCGCTACTGCAGAATATTCAAAATGGCATAAGCTGTGTGGCATGTAGCGGCAGTGAATCACATGTCGTTGGTCATGTATGTCAGACTCCAAACGATTGGTAATCATCGACCTACAGTGCTAGTCGTTGAAGCATTGTTCTCAATGATGCTGCCAACTAAATGTCCACACCAAATAGAGACTGTTTCAGATGCATTGGATGTTCTTTAATCTCATGTGGATTGTTACCGTCTCAAAGAATTTTGTCTCGAGAATTTTGTTTGTTCACGTTCTCTAGAAAAAGGCCTCATCGTTGAAGGTAATTTTTCGGTGAAAATTAAGGTCAGCTGTCAACTGTTCCAGTGCCCATTCAGCGAACATAAGTCGTCTTCATAGTGTTTGGGAAAAACAGACTTAATAAATGTGAACAAATTTGACAAATTTGTCTTTGTTAACTGCTCGAAATTGCCTGTTTTAAGACTCTCTAAAGAGTTTATGCAAGTATGAAATGAAATCAGAACGAGACGAAGACATAAGCATCTGCCAACTAATAATTAAATGTTACTTCGACCGTTCTTCTTATGAAACACAATTTTTCTCTCATTGGCTAAAGCTGACCGCTTGAAGAACATTTCTGTACGTTAACTTAAAATTTAGCGCAATAAAACTGTACAATATGAGATATTTTCGATTTGTTGGATTCCTTTTTTAAAGACAGTTCATGAAAAGTACGCAACCTAAACTTTCTAACGCCGCTTTTCAAGATCTATTTGTGAAATAATGGACGTGTAATAATGGTTCTTTTATTATTATTGTACAAAAAACAAAATTTTTAACGTATAAATATTTAGATGAGTACAACCTTAATACAATTGAAATGCCATCTAAAGGCATTTTTATTTCATTCTCTCTCTCTCTCACTTATTTAACACTTTTTAAACATACGCTGTGTTTGAACTAAAATTAAAAAAAAAACGAATTGAATTGAAAAAAAAACAATTTTTGTAACCCCATTATGGTTTTCATTTTAGTACCGCCTGCGGTATTATAATTTTCGATTACACTCCGTTAGAAAACTTAAAATGCAAGGAACGCAAAAGAGGGCAGGGATTCTGTAAAGCAATTACAACAGTATCAGACATATAGTAACGTACAGAGAAGCAACAATTTTATGGTGATTATTTACGTAACGTAAAATTAAACGTTTCAAAATACGCAAACGAAAGCATTAAAAAAAAAACTTAAAAAAATATGGGGGATAAACAATTGTACCTTCGGTTATATTTTATTTTCCATGCTGACAGTGTTTTTCAAATATCCAAAGCCATAGTGTTGTATGTATGTATGGAATGAGAGTAAGACTATGTATGTATGTATCTAAGCATCGAGTTAAATAACAGTATTTAAGTGTTACGAAGTCATTTCTATGGTCTCTTTTCCTTTCTCTCTCTCTATCTGGCTATCACTTTGTAACATTTTTTTTCCTTTCTACAATTTTTGATTATAATTGTTGTTGTTGTTGTTGTTGTTCTATGTTGCACGTGTAATGAAATGAAGTTTGAAGTTCAAAAACATTCCCTTGGACACCGAATGGAATACATTTTTTTACCCAAAGTAAGTGAAGCTAGAAAATAAAGGTGGATAGAAAAAGCACAACAAACACAACAACAAGCTCAACGTCATAACACTCGAATGAATTGAAAAAGTTTCAAGTTCAACAAACAACGACAGAAATATTTGCTGAAAGTGAAGGGTTGATTAAATGGTCTGAAAGAATTTCATGTTCGTTGTTTGTTCTACTCCAATCCTAGACATTTTAGACGCATTGTTGTTACTGTTTAATACGTATAGTTTGAAAGTGTTATTAAAGAAAATGAAGTTTTCGAAAAAGGAAGTTTTAAAGAAATATATTGAAAACTTGAACAAACAAAGTGGAGAATATCTACGGGAAATAAGTAATATAGTAAACCTATGAATAGGTATTGTGACGTATTTCATTATTTTTGTTATTTCGGTTTCACATTTAATTTAAATTTTTCACCTGTTAATTGCTAAGAACACTTTGGAAGTTTAAGATATTCTAACGAAACTAAAGAATCAAAGCTGACTTAACAGTGTGTAATGGTTCGTTGTGACACCACATAAAACTCTTTAGAGAATGTAACTGATGAGCACTGATTAGGCATTAGGTTTTTGTATTAAAGCATGGAGCTCTTCGAGTTAAGATAAAAATCAGTCTGAAAATGTAATAAATTCAGCGATCAATTTGTCTAAAGCTTCTTTAGGCTATTGAGAAAGGATCAGAGTCTCGTGTCAACTTTTGGCACGACTTCGGCTGCCATAAGCCGTACAAAGTTTTATTAATAAATGTTTGTGTAAAATTTTAAACACATACTAGTACGCAACAATATTTAACAATTGCTTGTATTCTAAAATACATCCACAATAGTTTACTTAAATATCAAATCATCAAATAATACCCAAAGCCAAGCCATAAAATGGCTTGATAGATAATCGTCATGCAGTACGTTAAGCACTTGCTCGAAGACGGTGTCTTTAGACGAAAATATCTAAGCAATGTTTGAGTTGTAGAAAAGTGAAAAAAACATGGATCAGAGAGAGCATTCTTTGTAGAATTCAAACTGGTTTTAATCGAAATATAAATGCTTTAAGTGGAGCATGCCAATGATGAGTCTTGTCCTTAACTAAACAAAACTTTGAATAAGTGAAGTAAATTGTAACGAGACATATTTTAGTTACCACCAGAAAAGTTGCTCATGAACATGGGACAAAAGTCACTGACGTTTGTTATAAAATAGCTTAGTTCGTTAGCCGCAGTAGTCTAGTGGATAGTATGTTGGCTTATTAGACGTGAGGCTATGGCTCAAACCACAGGTCAGACATCTCCAACTAAATGAAATATGAAAAAATATTTCTTCGGCAGATTTCTGGCAAAAATTCTAAGAGTAAATAAAATTGCCATGAAAAAGTTTCACAAGAATCTGTTGTTCAGTGTCGACTTTAAACTGCAGGTCCCACCACTCATGTATAAAATTAACACACACAACATAAGTGGTGTAAGAAGCTAGGTCGTAACCCTAACGGAACTGTTAAAATAACCAATTATGTATGTATGTTGTTCAGAAACTGCTGAAGTACATTAGAAGGGTTTTAACTGGTAATAAACAACAGAGCTTATATGACTTTGCCGAAAAATAGTTCCATAATTAAGATTCAATACAATATTTGGCGCCTGGCGATTTTTTTCGTGTTTCCTTATGGAAAGAGGTACGATTCGTATCACTCAAGGTACGCAATCTGAAATCAAGAAGACATTTAGCAGTCAAGTTCATTACAACTACAAATAAAGCAAAAAAATACAGAACAAGAAATTTTCGTGGTCATTAAAAGACATTTTTTATAAGATAATTTTATTGTTGCAGAAAGATTTCTTCAACTTTGGAAATAAGAAATAGCTAATCGGCATTAAATCTAGAAAATTGGTTGCATAACAGCCAATTCGTAGAATTCGTTCGTTCGTGCATTTTTGCCATTTTTGCAAGAAATTCATGTTGTTCCTTTTTTTTCTTAAGATTTAATTTTAAATTAAATTTTAAATTAAATTAAAATTAATAAAAATTTCAGTTAAAGGGGACAGCAAAAATTCAATTCAAAAAATCATCAAATCTTGCGCCCAACCTCGTATTTTTGAATACTATTTTAATTATTTTTTTTTAAATTTTTTTATTGAAATTTTTTAAAGGATACTTTGATCTTTAATTTATAATAATTTAAGATGGTTTTCGATATTAAAAATCCTTATAAAAATTTAAATAAATCATCCCAATGCAAGCATAGCACGATGCAATTTTTCCGTAGCATTTTGTTTTTTCTTATCACAACTTGCAAATTTTTTTCTTTTTTTTTTCTTAAACAAATAAATTAAATTTTTTCCCTGTTAATTTTTTTTAACACTCAAACATATTGTATTACAAATTTAATATGGCCAAATATTTACGTTACTAAAAAATAAAATAAAATCAAGAACAGAAAAAACGAAATCAAAAGCCATCCAGTGGCATATTTATAATTTTGTTGAACAACATGTTCCCCGGTAGTAGTCTATGAATATCACAGTGTATCCGTGTGAAATATGAAGTTTTTTAAATATGCACCCTACCGTTAAAATTTAATATTTTTTTCTACTCGTATGTATATATGTGTGTCTTTGTAGGTAAAACACATGTGATTTTTTTTCGTGTGCTGAAGTAGATTGTATTTTACTTTCTGGTTCAATTTAATGATTACCAAAGCGTCAAAATTCAAAAATTCGATTTATTTACATACGCCAACCAAACAAACGAAAGCAATACAGAGATAGAGAGGGAGACACACAATTCCGCTGTATAAAAGGGGAGAAAAGTCACCATTAAAATATACGTATTCTACATATACAAACAATATACACATTTATGAATCTTTGTGTCATTGTATGTGTGTGTAATAGTCTTTCTTGTCTATGTAATAGTGTGTTTACACAACCGTGAAATGTGTTTTTCGGTTTTACGCCCCAACAAAAAAGCCTATTTGTTGTGTACCCCTCTCCAGCACCATTTTTTGAAAACAAAAAACATCTTTCCAAATGTGTCATGTGTCTGCATAACTGCTTTTAAAGGCCGTCTGTCTTTCTACCAATTATGTCCTGTAGTTCCTTTGTGTGTGTGTATATATTGTATTTGCATTTGCGTTTAACTGTTTTCTTTTAGCCTGCTGTGCTACTCTACCCCGTTCTCTTTCGATTTCAATAATTCGCCAGCATCATGTAATTAACACGTTACTGTGGGGAAATTATTTTTGTGTCCTTTCCTACTCGCACAACATTATTATTACACACACAAACGAACCCATGTATAGGAAAATACTGACTGAGGATATCGTAATTTATTTAGAAAATTAACTTGACTTGATGATTATGCCTGTAGATGGTCTGGTCAAATCTAAATAATTACCAGCATTTTGTTTGTCATGTAAATAATAATGGAATTAATTTATTATAAAACTCATTACATGTACAACATCTGTAAAATGTATTGTGTTTAAATATTATTTTAATATTTTAATCCAAAAAGGGTAACAACTTTTAAGATAAGTTGGAAATAAAGTTACAAATTAATTTGTAAAATAAGTTAAGGTCGACTGTAAAGTACTTTATTTGAAAATAATATGCAGTATGGGGACTAGAATGTACACGGCGTAGTACACATAAACTGCGTTCGAAAGGGTAAAACGATCGATGGTGAAAATTATGCCAACTTATTGGGTCAATTGTAAACAACGACCGTCTTTGGCCAGAAAAAAACAACTCTTTGAGCAGGACAATAAAAGAATGCACATCTAGGCAGTTTCCATGGCGAAAATCCACAAATTGCTTCCTCAGTCACCCTATTCTTTGTATTTAGCTCTGATTGACTATCTATTAATTCCAAACATAGAGGAAACGCTCAATGAAAAAAGATTTGACTCAAACGCTGACATCGTATTTTTTAAAAGGAATAAAGAAATTTAGAGAAATGATGGCTCAAAGAGAATGTTGGCTCAAAGAATAATGTGTTGAAAGTTTTACCATCTATTTAATACACCAATAAATGTATAAATTTTTTAAAAATTACAACCCTATTCACAGTCACAGAAAAAAGTCTACATATGTATGTCGACTTTGTCTCTGCTAATTTATATTTTTCTTTCCAATAATTTCTATGATATATTTTTTTCATATTCGTTTTGCTCTTCAAACGTGCAACCCTTGCGCTGACCAACTTCTCCCTCTTTGGTCCGGAGGAACTCAGTACAGAGACTGCATTCACCTGTGAGCTTTTGGTATCAAAGTTACCACACTAACCTAACCTAACCAGCTCTTCAAATGTTCTTGATTGTAAATGCCTTAAACAATGCTACATCTGATTTAATTTAATAAAAAGCAGCAGGAAAAAAATCTGCTTACACTGGTGTATGCAGACTTTTTTCTTGGACTACATATTTAAAATTGTTGTATTGAAAAGAGTTTCATACAAATTTATTCATGGCCTATTAGTAATTAGTTTCAAATGATGATTTTCTCACCAAAAACAATCAAGATATCGACGATGATGTCAATTTGTCACAAGCCATGCAGGATAGCACAGCCTCTGTTTCGTTTTCTTATACAGTAATACCACCACCATAGCCTGAATTGATTTCAATACAGAAAATTATTTCGCCACCATCTCAATATGTCTCACAGATACCATTATTGGTTCCATCGTCCGAAAGTAATCAATCTCAGCCTAGTGCCCCATTATCAGTACCCAGACATACAACCAATATAATGCCTTCGACACCACAACCGCCCGAGTGTGATACCGTAGCAACCCAACAGCTATCTACACTAGCAACTAAATTCTTTTAAAACATTCAAGAAGAGAAAAAATAAAAGGCTGAAGAAGAGGTAGAGGAAGAACGGGAAAAGCCTTTAGCAGATTTCGATATATTTGGTACAAGTGACATATCCATAATGGATTTGGTTCAGAAGGTGCCGAAACTGAATCATATAAAAGATATGATGCTACGAAAATAAATTAAAAGATGGTTGTTTATTGTAAAATCTCTACATTTTGTTAAATTTTTGTTTACAAATATAAGTGGTAAGTAACAAAAAAGTGTATTTATGTGTGCAAATATTTCATCATCCATACATCCTTATGCTACGTTAAGGATATTCATAAAATTATCAAGCGCAGCAAGAACACATTTGCACTTACTCATCACAATCTTTAAAAGGTTTTTGCCTTTTGTTTTTCAATCAGAACTTCAATTCAGTCTTCTCTAATCGTTCTTGTGTTGACTAAGCAAATAAATGGACTTAAGGAAAGAACATCATAAACAATTATTAAAAGTTGACGCCAGGATTTGTGTATTTCGCAAGTCTTTATTTAATTATTCACCTCTGTCTGATTGCTTTAAATACCGTCTGTGTCGTATTTAAGTTAATTTGTTATTTAAGATATTAAAATAATTCAATTAAATGTGGTTTTTCTTGGCAGTTAAAAATAATAAATAAGTGTTGAAATGAATTGTGCTGTTCACAGCATTACAAAATATTCATGGCATATGGTAAGCATAGATAATAAGGATTGTATTGTATTAAATCGTAGAATAGCTTTTAAAGACTTAAAAAAATATGTTCAAATAGATTTTAAAAGGATTTTTAATTTTCCAATTTAATGAAATATCTTTTGTATCATTCCATTGCCTGTTTTAAGGCTTAGATAAAATAATAAATTTAATTTAAATGTCCTTCTTTGCTATTAATATCTTCAGTTCAATATTGTTCAATATTACAATGCTTTAAACAGTTTTTTTTAAGTAGTACAATAATAATTCAAAACTATCCTGTATTTATTTATTTATCGCTTTCATTTTATTATCAAATAAATTTTTTTGAAGCCTACTTTAAGGCACTGTTGTATGCAAAACAAATCATTGCCTACTTTTTTGTTGTGTTACCTTATACAGTTAGTTTGAATTTCATTAGCCACCATTTTAATTCATTTTTTTACCATTTTTTTTATTAAATAATAAACAAACGTTCATTACTAACCCAGTGCCCGGTGCATTCATTGATGGTAGTAGGCCTATTATACTTTTGTTCGAAGTACTTGAAATGTTTACATAACTTTACCACCACGGAACCGACATTTTCACAAAAGAAATCTCGTTTATTTTTTTTTTTTCTCAGCTACTGTTAAAGTCTGTAAAGAATTATCCTTTACAAAAGGTTCACACACACATATATATATATATATACAGGGATACATGTGTGTGAATACATGTAATACTTCACATACATTGTAAATAAATAATAAATTGAAGTTTAACTATGAATAAAGGACCGTTAAATAGACTAGCTTGTCTGTTCAACATGTTGTACAGGAATCATTTACAGTTATACCATTTTATACAGACTGACTGACTGATTGACTATCTGTTTGAATGGACAGACAATGGGGTTCTGACTAACTGCGAGACTGAGTGTTTAAATAAAAGAATGAATGACATGACTGGTTAAAGTGCATTGACTTTACCGGCAAACTTTACTTTTATATATTGACTGCTGCTATACTGCTGATACTGTTGATACTGCTGTTGTTGTTATAGTTGTTGCTTTTATGGTAAAAAAAGGCTTATTCATTTAACAACAACAATATCCTTTATCCTTTAGATTTTTTTTTTTTGTTTAATTTTTGTATCGCATTGACTGTACGTCTGTCATGTACGTTGACATGATTTTGTTTTGTAAGTCATTACTCTTAAATGGACTTTGCGGTTCAATAAACTGGCGTTTAATATTTTATTTAAATAGCGCTTCCCAGAATTAAGTAAAAACAGTACAGGTGAGTTGACTCTTGTGAGTCAAAGCAAGAAAAAATTATTTTAATTTTGAACATAAAAAATGGTTGTACTTACGGTTTTTCTGCTTTTTCGACTGCATCTATATCCGATTTTCGCATAGGCGGACTGCTAATCAATTGTGGGCTATAGACCTTGGGAGGACTGGTTACTCGGGGAGGACTATGCATAGATGGTGGACTCTTTAGCTGTGGTGGGCTACGCATTATTGGTGGCGAAGGCATAGCTGGTGGACTGTCACCCTCCTGAGGACTTTGGATACGCCCCTCTGTAATAGAAGCATGTAATGGTGGTGAAGTGGGTGCCACCACTATGGGTTGACTTTTCTGTGAGGGCGAAGGACTTGGCTTTGAAGTATGCGAGCGTATCGAGCCGGGTGGACTACGTATTGATTTAATAGAGTGTGGTGGCGAGATAATACCCTCTGCTTTAATGGATTGTGAAGCCGATACTATGGAAGCAGCTGCTGAGGCCACAGAAGTGGCAGCTATGCTACCAGCTCTTGATGCTACACTGCCTCCAGTACCACCGCGTATACTGCCAGTACGACTGGCAGTGCGGCTACCACTACGGCTGTCACTACGACTTACACTGCGACTAGGAACACGACTACCACCAGCACCAGCTCCGGCACTTGCTACTCCAGCACTTGTGACGCTACTTTTACGTTTGGGTGATCCCGATGCCGTTGGTGTAGCCTGGGATACTTGCGATACTTGCGACGTGGGAGTACCAGGTAAAGATGATATTTTCTCAACATCTTCTTCGTCTCCCTTAGGAGGAGATGCTGGTAAATTTTCCGAAGAAATTTCATCTAAATCTAATGGTTTAGTTTCACTTACAGGAGTTTTAGTGCCATCCGCTTCCTCCTCTGGATTATCTTCTAAACCTGCAGGTGGTGGTATATTAACCAGCATAAGTTCATCATCTTCTGGTTCTTCTTCATCGGGCTGATGAGGCAATATGGAAGATGCTGAATAACCATTGCTTGGTGGTGTTGTAATAGTCGTAGAATCATCTTCTTTAGAGGATTTAGTTTCATCACCTTCAAGGGCCTGTTTGGCCGCTTCCTGCAATACCTCCTGTACCAAATCCATAGTGGGTATATCACCTGTACCAGATATATCGATTTCTTCACCGGGCTTTTCCTCCTCTTCCTCTTCTTCTGGCTCCTCTTCTTCTTCGTCTTCGTCTTCTTGATCGTTTTGACCAAATTCAGGTGGTGGTGTAGGTGGCTGTTCGTCGTCTACGGTATCACATTCGGGCGGTGGAGGTGGTGTCGAAGGCATTATATTGGTTGTGTGTCTGGGTACTGGTGGTGGGGAATTAGGCTGAGATTGATCACTTTCTGAAGGTGGGGTCAATGGTGGTATCTGAGAGACATGTTGAGGTGGTGGTGAAACAATTTTCTGTATTGAAGTCAATTCAGGACAGGGTGGTGGTGTTACAGGTGGAGAGGGCGAAGTAGAGGGAGTTCGACCCTGCATTGGTTGCGGCAAATTGGCATCATCGTCGTCATCCTGATTTTGTTGCTGATAAGACAAATGCGATGGCAACGGTGGCAATGGTGGTGGAGGTGATTCTCTACCATTTTGCTGATTTTCTGGTACATCTCCATTGACTTTAATATCTTCGGCTTCTTCGTCTGGCGTTTCTTCCACATCGGCTTCGGCACCATCTTCTTCGTCTTCATCTTCTTCATCCTCCGTTTCTAGTGGTGGTGAGGGAGGTTGCACCTGTTTGCGATGCATTTGCGTAGGTGGTGATACCGGTGGCGGTGGCATCATTTCCAATACAAACGATGTTGGTGATGGTGGTGGTGAGGGCAAAATTGTACTTTGCTGCGGTGGCGGTGTTGGTGGCAAATCATCGTGTTCACTGAGAGTTGGTAAAGTTTGTTGCTGTTGTACGGACGTTACCACTGGCGGTGGTGGTGGTGGTATGCCCGCATAATCCAATTCATCGGCTAAAGGTAGAGGTGGCGCTGTCGTTGTTGTATTATCCACTTCTTCGATATCGGAATCAATGCCTTGAGCAAAATCCATATAGAAATTATCACGTGAATCACTTGAACCGCGCCTTAATTTTAAGGATAGATCGGGTGAACTATCCATATTGTTTTTAATTTAACACTGTGGGTTTGCGTTTTTCATACACTGTTTAATAAAAAAAATTTTTTTTTTTTTGAGTGTGTTTTATTTCTTTATTATTACTTTGTTCGCATTTATTTATATATGTATGTATGTTATCGGGGGGAAAGGGACAAACTTCTTGCTGTAATAATCAAAAGTAGGAAACTAACACGTATTTTATTATTTTTTTTTTCTTATTGGAATTGCCATTAAATTTGGGTTATTTTCTCATTTATTTTTATTTATTGCACTCTCTCACTCGAACACACAATTGCAAAAACACAAGCACAATGGGATTGTTAATAGAAAATGTAAGGAAAATAATAGCGATATAAAAATTTTAAGCTCTTATAATTTTTTTTTATAAACTTCTTTATTACGACCTAGTTTCTGGCATCGACCATGCTGCACGTGTTCATTTTTATCAATGAGTGGCTTGCCCTACAGTTTAAAAATGACTTCGAACAACAGATTTAGTAAAACTTTTCATAGCAATTTTATTTACTTTCAGAGTTTTTTGGTGGAAGCCTGCAGAGAGAATGTCGACAATGAAATATTTCCTTTCGTTCGAGATGTCTAAACTGAAGTTTAAATCACGGTCTCAGCTCTAATAACCCTACACCCAACCTACTAAACTGCGCAAACTTGGAGAGCTAACGATAAAAATACTTGCCGGGCATTGATAGCAATGTTCACATGAACCTTGTTTTGGTGACATTACTTTATGCATTTATTACTCGCTGATATATTTGATTATTAATATTGAGCTTTTTCAACATTCAATATTAATTAACCTGTAATATACGTAGGCTAACATACAGATGACACTTTAAGTATTCAATCCATATGATTTTTAGTCAACACTAACTCTTCAAAAGACACGTGTATACGAGTACATTCTTAAAGCCGTCAGAGCATTAGTTTAAGGGATAGAGCATTTTCAATGAAACAACTTTTATTAGATCGAAGAATACGTTTAAGCAGCAATTTCCTGTGTTAATAAAGAATTGCATTTTTGAAAAAAAAAATTGGCCGGATAAATATTATTCATAATTTGCATCTGGAAAATCAACCATTTAGAAGTGGTATGATAGTCAATAGTGAAGTCGCTGTAGTCTAGTAGGTAGTGTGTTGGCTTATTAGACGTATAGCCAGGGTTCGAGCCCCAGGCCAGACATCAAAACAAAATACAAAAAGTATTTCTTCGGCGACTTCCTCTCAGTAGATTTCTGGCAAAAGCTCTGAGAGTAAATAAAAATTGAAAAGTCTCTCAAAAATCTGTCGTTCGGAGTCGACTTTAAACTGTAGGTCCCGCCACTCATGTATAAAATTAACACACCCAACATAAGTGGTTTGAGAAACTAGGTCGAATTCCTGACTGAAGGATAGTAATGACCAATTATGTATGTATATACATATGTATGCTACGCTTAGGAGTAAGTGACGCAATGAGAACAGCACCGGCAAGGGGAATCAACACTCTTTATCCAACCGATTGAGATACGAATGCAACAATTGACTACCAGGCTATAAGGAAATCGATCAACCAAAGGCACAAATTGTATCACCAGAATACAATTGAGATACTGGACCTATACTTAATTCGGTATTATCATAAAGGATAATAAATCAATCGCGACCAATTGAAGTCGCCGTAGTCTAGTTAGCAGTGTGTTGGCTTATTACACGTAAGGCCACGGTTCAAACCCCAGGTCAGACATCAAAACGAAAATATGAAAAAATATTTCTTCTTCGGTGACTTCCTCTCCGCAGATTTCTGCAAAAACTCTGAGAGTAAATAAAAAACTCTCATGAAAAGTTTCTCAAAAAATCTGTCGTTCAGAGTCGACTTTAAAGTCCTGCCACTCATGTATAAAATTAACACACACAACATAAGTGGTGTGAGAAACTACGTCTATAATATTGACTGAAGGGTTATAATGACCAATTATGTTATATTACGGTCGCCGCAAATATGCTGTTACCGACTAAAGCATAAAGATGTCCACAAAATAATTTTGAATTACTTTAAACTGGATTTGATAGAGGCTTCTGAGCCTATTAAGATCTCAAAGGAATGTATTGAAAATATCGTTTGAATATGATGAATATTTGAGCAAAATCTCTTTTTAAAGTGAGTTCCACGCGAACTCATAATCAACCAAAACCAACAACAAATTGATAATTCTAAGCAGTGTTTAAGACTATTCCACCATAGAAAACCAAATTTATGCATTAAGATACATGCATATGAAGACGAATGAAACCTGGTTCAATCATTTCGTACCAAAAAAATGTTTGTATGTTAGCCAATGAACCTTTCAGCTGAACTGTTATTGTGTATTCCTATACTTCTTACTCTACCATTATTAGGTAGAGTAAGTATTATTGGAAGTCGCCGTAGTGTAGTAGGTGTGTTGGCTTATTAGATATAAGGCCACGGTTCAAACCCCAGGTCAGACATTAAAACGAAATATGAAAAAATATTTCTTCGGCGACTTCCTCTCAGCAGATTTTTAGCAAAAAACTCTGAGAGTAAATTGAAGAAATTGCCATGAAAAGTTTCTCAAAAATCTGTCATTCGGAGTCGACTTTAAACTCATGTGAAAAGCTAGGCCGTAATCCTAACTGAAGGGTTGTAATGGCTAATTATGTATGTGTGTAAGTATTATTGGTTTTTTATAAAAACCCTTCTGAAGACTGGGATGATTACGAGTTCTACAATACTTTGGTATACCTTGTTATATAGATTAATTTTATTCGAACAATAAGCAATCTAAACCCTCATGATAAATATGTTATTAAGGACTCCCTTTTTTCGTTTTTTTTTTCTCAAATTATAAAACTTTTATTTTTTCATTTTGAATATTCTTATTTATTTTTAATTTATTACTTCTAACGGTAATAAATGATTACATTCTTTTAAGTATCGCATCACATTTTACGATGTTTTTATCACTTTATTTCATTAACAATCCCACTGTGCCTCTTCTAATATTTTCACTTGATGTCCTGCTTTTCTTTGTAATTTTTATTTTTTATTTTTTTTGTTCTTCTTTTTCTCAAGTATTTCATTTGTTTTTGTTATAAAATACGACATTTGTTATTTATACGTTTATAAGTGCGTGCGTGTATGCGTCTATTTAAGGATATACAAAAGCATGTGCATGAGTATGTTCATGTGTGCGTGTTCTTTTGTCGAAAGCATTTTACGCATTACAATTTTGCGCCTTTTTTTTAAGTTTACTTCAGTGCTTTATTTTTGTGCTTAACATTTAAATGCGTAACGCATTTTCTATGTACATGTACTATGTATTCCTTCCCTTTATATCCTCAAAGGACAAAAACTAGGAATATGGAGCGAGAAACACTTCTCACTACTCACTAACAACCCTCTTGTTTAGCATAATCAAAAAAATCAACACAATTACGGCAATAACAACAACATTCATGTTTTAACTAGACAGCGTAAGTACGTATAAAAAGTATATGCAGACAGACAAACAGACATTCAGACAGTCATACAGTCTAACAGTAGTTTTAACATTGAGGTCACATGTAATATTGGCTTCATCTTCTTAATGTAGCATAACTAAATGGATACTTTTTTCCTTTTCTTTCTTTTTTTCTTTATTTGTTCCTAAAGAAAGAAAGCAAAAGAAGTACAGACAAGTACGAAAAAATATAATTTTGAATGGGGTTTTTGGATACCATAAAGACTAGACACAAAAATCCTTAAGCATAAATAAATCTTTTAAATTCTTATTGGAACAAGTGCCTAAACGGAAATGGCAAAACAAAAATTTTGCAAAAGAAGCAAAAAAAGGAAATATTTGGAAAAAGGGGTTTACATTGTAAGTGAAAATACCATTGGTTTGTAAGTTTAACTCCTACTATACGAAGTTAAACGATAAAAATTTATTTTTATTTTATTTTTTTTTAACAACAAAAATAAAAATAAGTGCCAACTCGTAAAAATAACCGTTTAGATGTTTGTCTCCTTTTTTCGGCTCCGAATATGTAATCGAATGGTGAATTTATTTTCAAATATTATTACAAACAATCGTTTAAATTGTTTTAACAATTCCTTACAACAAATTATGGGTGACTTAAAATTTTATCGTTGCAAGTTTGTTAAATTGTCAACAATGTGTAGGGTCTTCCAGCAAAGACTTTCGAACTTTGACAATTGATATGAACACCAACAGGATCTGGTTTTAAAGGAACGGTGACATATGCTCACGGCTGAAGTCGCCGTAGTCTAGTAGATAGTGTGTTGGCTTATTAGACGTAAGGCCACGGTTCAAACCCCAGGTCAGACATTAAAACGAAAATATAAAAAAAAATATTTCTTCGGTGATTTCCTCTCAGCAGATTTCTGAAAAAACTCTGAGAGTAAATAAAATTGCCATGAAAAGTTTCTCAAAAGATCTGTCGTTCATAGTCGACTTTAAACTGTAGGTCCCGCCACTTACGTATAAATTTAACGCACACAATATAAGTGATGTGTTAAACTAGGTCCATAACCCTGACTGAAGGGTTCTAATGACCAATTATATACATATGTATGACATATGCTCATTCCAGATTGGATATTTTACACCAGCAATTTGAGAACATGGTCATCTCATGTTGAGTTTTCTGAAGTTACAGGTATAAGCTAATAGACCACAAATCACAGCGATCCTCAAAGCCAACATAACCCACGACATCGGCGAATTCACACATAATGGCAACACTATACTGGATATTAATATTCAAAGGCTTTCAAAATTTGAAAAATAAGGTATTTTTACCAAATATGACCACCATAAATCAGGTAAAATTCGATAAAATCTAAAAAGGAGGTTTTTCGAACATAGTAGGCTGGTTTGCTATTGGACCAAGGATTCCAAAAGCGTTTTCGTTACTGTCGGATATCCCTTGGGACCGGCGATATAGCCGACGAAGCTAATTATTTTCATCAAATGAGCAAAAAAAAGGGCTCTATGTTTTAATCAGGAAAAATCGTATAAAAATGGACTTGTTGTGGGCTGGATAGCCATGTTTTCAAGCATTCCAAAACAGTTATCATTACGATGCAGCTTTACTTGGTACTGGGATATATAGGCGACGAAATAAGCAACAAAAAAGTGCTCTATGTAAATAGGGATAAAAATTAAAATAAAATGAGGACTCGCATTTTTTGATCAATGCCTAACATTTCTTAGTCGATGACTTTCATTTTTTGATTGGATGACTCGCATTACTTTCGGTCGATGATTTGAATTTTTTGGTCGATGACTTGCAGTTTTTTATGGACGAAGACCTGAATTTTTTGGTCGTTGACTTGCATTTTTTATGGACGAAGACCTGAATTTTTTTGGTCGTTGAGTTGCATTTTTTTGGACGATGACTAACATTTTTTATTCGATGTCTTGCTTTTATTTTTTGGTTGATGACATGCATTTCTTGGATCGATGGCTTGCATTTTTTTAATGACTTGGTCGATTACTTTCATTTTTTAGTCGATGACTTGCATTTTTTACACAGAGCACTTTTTTTTGCCTATTTGAGGAAAACAATTAGCTTTTTCGCGTATTTCTCCGGTCACAAGTAACGCCCGACAGTAAAGAAACCTGTTTTAGAAGCCTTGATACCATGGCTACTAGCTCCATTTTCTTACTTCGAGGTCATTTTAAGAAAAGAATTCGTTACGTCGGCCGGTCTCTAAGCTTACAAACAATAACGAAAAATGGAAGTCTTAATCCAATATCTCAACTATTTAGAAAATTAAGTGATCGTTGATTAAAATAAAAGCATTTAGTCTGCGAAAAATCATGAGCATATTTTGGTGCCGTAAAGCATAACTAAACATGACCACAACTTAAGAAAGCCAAGAGACGATATTAAATCGAGATCCATGTGGAATAAGATAGTTCCGTGATATTTAGTTTACTGTCTAATGTTAGTTTCATTTTTATTTTGAGTAAGTAATTTCTTATTTTTAAGGATCTTTTAATGCCTTCTCTCCTTTTTAATGTTTGTAAGCAACGTATTTAAATAGTCGTATTGAGAAATTTTTAAAATTTTAGAAAAGGGGGTTTATATGTCAATTTTATATTGAGGTTTTCCTCTTGCAATTTATAGAGATCTTGACCCCTATAATAATTATCGAGCAAATCTTTAACAAACTTTATACTGTAAACAGTATATCTATGGGTCAGTTAAAAAGTAGAAAAAAAAATAAATAAATAAATGGGTGTGTCTATTTGAACAGTTTAATTAAATCCTTTCGAATTTACTTGAAATACAAAATCGAAGAGACAACTTCTTTTCAATTTTTACTACAGCTTATGAAAGATAAATCAATTTTCATTTTGTTTTTTTCTTTTTTTTTTATATTTGTAAAACTCAATGTCAAAATGTTAAAATAAATAAATTTCGTTTTGAAAATATTTTCTTTTTTCTTTGCTCCTGGAACAGGATACTGTATAAAGAAACACAGAACGAAAGCGATAGTGCTAGCTATAGATGTAGGGAAAGAGTAAAGAATACTCATGCAAAGGGCAAACAGCAACAAACCTTGTATACATATACTATATATAACATTTAAACTCTTCTTCTTTTAACATACTCTGTAATGAATGTGAAAGTGTGTCTGTTGGTGGTCATGATATTTGAAAATTATCCTTTTTTATCGTATATCATACTGATAACGATGCTGTACTCCCACCCATATTTTAAATATGTATTATCGTATACAAAACAGTAAAAACTTTCAATAGTGACCAGCACAGATAAAAAGGCAAATTTCGAAACAATAATTAAAATTAATTGAACCAAGACAGTGTACAGAGTAGCCCAGTTTGAAGAAAGTTATTGTTGAGAGATTCCTATACATTGGTGTGTATTGTAGTATACAACAATTATTCATACACAGAGACATAAAGGTTTGGCCAAACAGCATCAATTACTATAAAATACGAGTTTACACGAAAACTTTATAATGTTATGGTATATACATACAACATAATATGTATGTATGTATGTACGCATCGTATTGTGTTGTGTATTTATATCCTTTTTTATTGTTGTTTTTTGTTTTCCAAATATACTATAAATTATGTATGTATGCGATATGCAGCTGATGATGATTATGCTGGGTCAGGTTGAGGTTACCAACAAAACACATATACAGCAGCAGGCTCTTTCAACTAGCCATGCAACTTGACTGCATGGCACACAATCATTCTTCAGTCAGTCAGTCACTCAAGTATACAGCAAACCAACATGTCAAGCAAGCCAGCCCAGTAGCTTTGAAGCCAGCACCTCTATGGGAATCGTTTCTTTTCGGGACAAATGTAACACATAGCCATTCACACATTCAAACACACACACACACACATGCACACACTTTCAATTATCCGGCACATTGGTATATACACCAAAATTTACGCAGGAAGTATTTCTTTTTCCCGTATTCACTTTTTATTCATTTTGAAAATTTCTGTTTTAACGTTTAAATAACGGAACATGCATTTTTTGTACTCGTATACATATACAATTATTTTCTTTTCTTTTCAATACATGTATGTATTCATAAATAATATAATACCGTTAAAAATTTGCTTTTATGCGGGCTTTAAAAAGGATTTAAAAATAAAATCCTTAATAAGGATACATTTGATCTTTTTCTGTGTTTTTTTAAACTGTTTTTTTTTTATTTTTTGTTTGTTTGTTTGGTATGTTTGTTTGTTTTTTTTTTGTTTCCTTACAATATATACTCTATATATGTTTTTATTTTTCTATATTTATTGTTTTATATTCGAACAACCGTAAAATCGTAACGTTCTTTTCGTATCGACTCACAAAAACAGAATAACTGTTATTGGTTGTGCTCAATTTTTCATAACATAGATTTTTATGCCCAGATTCCCACAAGAACACAATAACACAGGAACATGTATTTTCCAGTTACACATTTTGCAAAATTTATTCGTACTTCTTCGCTCTCGGTATTCACTCTCTTTCTTTCTCTCCATTCATTCTTTTGTTTAGTTTCGCTACTCTCTTATTTTTTCCATCACTACTCTCTCGAACTTTCATCACAAGTTCTCTCTGTTTTCATTGCATGATGGAAGAAAAAAATCATAAACAAACAAGAAATAACAGAAAACCGTATACAATGGCAACAACAAGATAATGTCAAAAGCGGAAATGGAAATTGTAAGAGAGCTTTGCTTTTGTAACGGTACGTATATGTATGTATGTGTTGTGCATTTGGTGCTAATTTACAATAAACAGGCTCATTTATTAAAGGGCCATTTTAATATTAAAGATTCTTGCAAACTGCCCATACGCCATACAATACCAGAATATGAATAGAGAACTCATGTACTATATAGAGTATCTCAGAAAAGGTCAGACATGGCATAATGATACGGAAAATGCATTCAGGGAAATCCTAAAGACTCATTCCAGTAATCATGCAGTAATCATGGATGTATATGATGGTCATATTAATAGTAAACTATGAGGCACTTATCTAGGCAGACAGAACATTGGTCGGCGCTGGAAACTCGATAGGCTAACAGTCATTAACTGTCCTTAACTGTCCCCTGCACAAAACCAGTAAATTCCATGATTTTGGGAAGTGATTCGAAACGAGTTTTATAATATGAAACTCATTAGAGGCTAACAGTTCCCTCCTTAACTGTCCCCTGAACAAAACCAGTAGATTCTATGACTTCGGTAAGTGGTTCGCAATGAGACTTAGTAACAAATATGAATGAAGTAATTTAGAGGCTGCATAATCGCCTAAAAAGAGGGGCTTTTCTGTGGTATTCAAATGTGTAAAGAACGGATAATGGGACTGAAACGGAAGTATTTGGTCTCAGAATGAAATATTCCGAACCCATGGGGAAACTCAAAATATCTTTCAAGCGAAAGCCTATGCCATCGAAAGATATGCTCAAGCAAATTGAATAGGAGATACAAAAACAGCAATCAGTTCTCATGAGGTTAAAGGGGTCAGTATACTTTTGTGGACTGGGTGCAGATGTTTGCAAAGGTATGCTAAACGAAAGACATGAGAAAGTGGGTTTGAAGTAATCAAAACTATTGTTGTGAAATTACAATAGCAGGAGATCTGAGTCATGCATCAGACTGTCAGGGTACATACAACCTGAACTTGGGTACACTTATTTAACATGTAGATTCTCTAACGATTTCTCGCTGTTAGTTTCGTGTCTTCTCAAGTAAAATGGCACCGTCATAGCTCGTGGAGTATCGTCTGTCTCCCGATGTTTTTTTTAATCGGCGATGGCCTTCTGACCCTTAAGGATTTTAGTATCTATCTGATAGTATTACCATCCATCTCCATTTTTTATTGTTATAGAATCCTTATTGGTAACATTCCAGAGATCCATGTTGCTAATATGATTAGGCCAACTTGTACACTTTGTATACTATATTAAAAAAGGCCCTTAACTATCTTTTGTTGCGCCTCTCCATTTCTGTCGACTCTATTGGAATTTTGTAAAGAGCGCGCAAAATGTTCATTTCTAGTTCTTTTGTTTGTTTTTGTTCGTTTGTTTTGGTCATGGACTTTTGGCGTACGAATACTATTTTTGGGGATGGTTTCCATTTCATACCGAATGTATGAATGAATGTGAAGGACTTAAATAAGAAAAGAAAAATGAAATCAACGATGATGCTCTTTTACTACGACCCTCCAACACTAACAACAAATAAATTGCTCTTTTATCTCACATTTACAAGAAATCTATTGAGTGAGTAAAATTAATATCTGCGTGAAATTATGAGATTAAAGGCAAAGTTTACTTTTAAATCTCTCTAATGAATTTATGAAAGAAATTAAATAATTAATTGAGTTTACCAAAAAAAGCAATTTTTTAAACAATTTTTCAATAAAATGAGTCACACGTAAATGCGTATTTAAAACTTGAAAATTTAAAATTGTTTTCTTTTTTATTGCAATTTCCTATTTATTAAATATTGTTGTATGTGTTATCATAGTATAATAGCCATAATTCGATTATTTGCTTTTAAGCATCCTTTAATTTTATTTTTGTTATTGTTTTTGTGCTATCATTTGATAAAACTATTAGTGTCAATTTCCTGCTTCCTCCCACTTACATACATAGTTTTTTTCTTATCTTGCTTTTCATTTCACATACAATATTTTTATCCATTTGACCTAAATCTCTTGTTATTACTTTAACTAAATTTCCTAGTACAGCAGAACGTACTACAATAAAAAAAACAAGAAAAACAAGGAATAAAAGAATATATTGTTACTTGTCGACATCATTATATCCTTGTCCTCGCATATATTGTGTTCTTATCAGTCATTTATTGCCGCCAGCCTAGCATTAATACGTTTTAGCGTAATACTTGTCGTACTCGTTCTAGTTCGTATCAGGCAACCAACCAATACTGTACCAATCCATTTAACAATTGCGCCTTATAATGTGCTCGCAATAACAAACCTGCTTACACATATACACACACAATTATTTTACTCTTTTTATTTATTTTTTATTCAATGGTGTCCTGTTCCTTTATATTTTTACGCATTCGTTTTGTTATCATTCCAGGCAATATAACAATAACGAGTGATGGCAGGATATATTTTCCAAAGAGTAGCGAATGGTTTAAGCGATTGGTTAATATTAAAAAGCTTTTTTTCCAGTCACAGATAAAAAGCTTTCAACAAAATAAAAACCTTATTCTGATGGCATTGTTATGAATTAATTGAGTTATATACACAATAGATCTGGTAGCATTAGCACAGACTATATTCCGATCTTGAAAAATTTAAATTTTGAAATAGTACTGAACTATAACTGAAAGAGTACCTTTTTGCATCAAATGGTAGTTTTATAAAAATATATTTATTTTATACTTAATACGTACGGAATGGAATAGAAAAACTAACTAACTACATTTTTCTCATACACGAAACAAAAACAGTTGATTCGAAACGAAAGATTTAGTCAAAAGTCGACGCAACGACAGCTTCGGCAACCGTGCTCATTACATACGTTAGCCCCTGGGTAAATTTAGAATCCGATATGCCTTTCGAACAAAGCACAAAAAATTAGAAATATTTCGACAAAGAATTTCCAAGAAAGAAATTATTCAAAAATTCATTTACAAAATAATTTAAATTTAATTATTTTTTGTATGCAGTTATCCAATTTTAATTTTTTAGAATTTTACGTAGATTGACACAATGGCAACATTGTTAATACATTGGTAATGGTGACCAGACATATCGGCGAATACCTCAACTAACAGTCGTGAAAATTACTTACTCTAGACACGTACCGTCCAAATCACGATGTACAGTACATGGATATATGATAATACATTACACATTTCGAATAACATCACTTTGGGTGAGTTTCGATTTTATTCACCACACCTAATCAATTCACCACATTTTGTAAGAACTCACCACACTTCGATTTTGTTCACCACACCGGATAAATTCACTACATTTTGTAAAAACTCACCATACTAGAAACTCACCACAACTACAACAAAATGTTTCTTCACTTCACAAAAAAATTAAATTATTCTGCTTTTCCAAACCAGCAGCGAGCAACCATCATTATCCATCCACACAACAACACCCACACAAACCATACGACCCATTATATTTTTGTTTTGTCCGAACCGTGTCTCTTTTGTCTCTACTTACACATTTCACACACTTACGCCGTTGTTTTTGTTTTCGTTTTGTTTTGAACCGTGGTGGCCTTTGGGCGTCTAATAAGACTACTAACTACTATTAGAAAGACAGACCACATTAAACAAACAAGGCTTAATTTTTACTTAATAAACCCGGAAACGCAAAATATAATTTATGTTTTTGAACGAACAAAAACGAATATGATGAAAAAGTACGGAAAGCTTGGCCCGGGGTAGGTACTGCGGTATTTTTGAAATGAAAAAGTACTGAAAGAAATACAAAAGTACTACTGAATTTTTCAACACTGCAATTCCATTCATTACCGGTTGGTGAAATTGTTAAAAAAACGCTTTTTATTAATTAAAATTTTTATTCCAAAAATTTTTTTTATTTAAAATTAAGGAAAAATCTACGTTAAAAAAATAAATTTTAGTTCGTTTCAAACAATTTTTGCCAAAATTAAAATAAACCAAAATTTAAATTTCTTTTTAAATAAAATATAAAATTATTAAACTTGTCTTATTATTCAGCAATAGTATCGAGCTGTTCATAATTTTCTGTTTTCATATCATTCAGGCCTAACTCTTCATTTTGCTCATAAGTGCGTTCATATTTAATGATTTTCAATTTATCGTCTGGCTCATCACTGTCCAACAGAGATTGCACATAACTGTTACCAGCTGGATCATCGAGTATTAGGGTGGCACTAGTTTTCAAATTAACAATATCATCGAATTTCTCGACAAAACCTTCAAATCTTCGTTTGGATGCTTCATCCGAGGAATCATGAAACATAACATCATTTCCAGCCAATTGATCTTTCATGGCATTGAAGATACCCTCCACAGTAGTAAAACGGCCATTTAGAGCTGAAGGACCCACAGAACAATCCAACTCGGGTATGCTTAAACTACAGGTTTCCGATTTTAAAACGTCGCGCGTTAAATCTTCCTTAGTCTCTACACGCACCTCAAAACGTATGCCTTTTTCTTCAATACCACCTCCTGACTTGACTTCGTTGGTTTTATTACCACAAATTTCACAAACGGTAGCCATAATGACAACCTCTTTGAAATGTGGAATGCTAGTCATTTTCATATTGGTCTCACAAGGTGAACGACAGTCTGGGCATAATGTTTGGAACTGTAATACCTCACCATGCAAATCATCCAGGGTCCATGAGCCTTCAGTAATGGGTTTCAATAAATGTTGATCCTTGGATTTTTGCTCTTGATTTTGTTCATAGAAACCTAAAAGGTGGTCTTGTGCTGTTGAACGGTTGAAGTGACTGATTTTGCAATTGGGATCTGTGGCCGGTGCTAATGGATTTTCAATAAAACTGTTGCCCGAAATGTCTTCTAAAAGTAATGTGAAGGGTGTTTTCAATTCCTTTAAGTTATTTAGACGTCCTATGTAGGCATCTATTGAAGCAGCAGCATCTGGATGTTCTATTCTACGTTTATCTTGATCTTGGTTCAGGCCTCTTATGGTCCTATCGATAATTCCCTCCACAGTAGTAATTTCTCCCTTCTGAGATTGGGCTGGTATTTCCAACTCCACCTCTGGAATCTTTACCAAAGTATAGTCTGAACGTACCACACGGCGATTTAGATCAATGCTGTCTTTAACTTGCAATTCTAACTTAATGCCTTTCACTTGCACTTCCGAGGCCGATTGGATTTCATTATTTTCATAACCACAAAATTCACACTTGAAAGACATTAAAACAACCTCTTTAAAGAAAGGTATTTTCGTTAGCAAAAGACGCGTCACTCCTTGTTTAAAACAATTCATGCAGGCCGATTCGATTTCAGTGGCCTCCGCTGGAGTCTCATCTGCATCGATATCACGGAAAATGGGTTTCTTTTCTTCACTGGCCGCATTATTAACTTCCTGACTTATTTGTTCTTTTGCTGTTGCCGACATTATTTCCTTTTAATTTTTTTAAATTTTTCTTTCTTAATTTTTCCAGAAAATTCTTTTATTTCCACTTGTTTAGCTTTATTAATGTTCTCGTATACGGTGGTTCTCGTTAAATGCACAACACAATAACAATTTATATGTCATGCGACTTTTAATGAAATATGTTGAATAGGTGAGTACGAAAATGAGAGAGAAAGTATAATTAAACGTGTAAAATTGCAGGGTTGCTAATAAAGGCACAAATTTACAAAACAGCTTTTAAAGGGTAATTTACACAATAAGAGTTTACAGACGTAAAGTTTTAGAATTCCATCCATATTTTTAAAGCTAGAGTAAAATTATACGACAATTTTTTTAGTAAAATACCAAATCAAAGTAAAAAGGAAACAGATGTTTCTCTATATACATATTTGTTTGCATAAAAATACTTTTGATCTTAGAGAGTATAATAGTTTTTCGTACATTCTCATTACATATTGAATTTACACGATACTAATCGCTCTCTTCTACAGAAAAACTTGAGAAATCATAAGAATTCTGCAACCGTTTGCATCCCCTTCAACTCTTATGGGCACAAAGTTATGAGAATTACTCTTCGACCACACATACATTTTTACCTAAGCACCAGCAGATAAGCACAGTGACAAAAATATAGTCTACTGTTTTTTCTCTATTTATATAACCTAGAAATCCGAGGTATCTCTTTCATCTGCTTATCCTTTGTTATAAAAGATATATGCCTCATTAGGAGACCCACAATACCTCTCTTTTTTTTCTTCAAGTTCAGGACTAGTTTCATAACTGTATAATCGAACCTTCGCATTATGTTTTGCAACTCTACAGTCCGAACTATAACCCTATGATCAATTATTTGCACTGACCTGTGTCCACTGACGTTCCCTCCAAAGCTTTCCTAAAGTTGACAGTTATATGGACCCTTATATACTCCCAGACCAGATGTGACTTTATCCAACAATTTACTCTAAAGAAGCACTTGTATTACCAACAAAGTCTTATTTCTTCTCTTTAAAGAGTATATTGAAGCTTTTATAAAACAAACATTGTTTTGAAACAATTACTATAAAGTTCTTTTTATTTGTACAATTAATTCAAGGCTAAATCACATATATTTCGCATTGATTTATGGAATATTAGAATATCATGCAGAAAAAGCCTAAAAAATGCAACTATGTTTCGTATACTCAACATAATTAGGCAGCACTGTTTAATTTGACAATAAGATTTTTAGTGGCGCTAAAAACCATCAAAAGTTTGTTTACATTGAAGTGTTTTTCAATAATTTGGAATTTTATTTAGAATTTGTTTAAATTTGTGTAAAAATGACTGAAGAAAACACCGCCAAAACAAATCGCATGCCATGGTAATTATTTTTAAAGGAGTATTTTAAGTACTGAAATAAATTTCTTGCGTTTTTTAGGGTTGAAAAATATCGTCCAGCAAAATTGGATGATTTGATATCCCATGAGGAAATTATATCCACAAGTAAGTTTTAAAAACGTATAACACACTTTCCCTTTTGATTAATTTACAAAATTATTAGTAAATCGTTTTATCAATCAAAAGCAATTGCCCCATTTATTGTTCTATGGGCCACCTGGCACAGGCAAGACCAGTACCATTTTGGCCTGTGCCAAACAATTATACACGCCGGCTCAGTTTAAGTCAATGGTTTTGGAATTAAACGCTTCCGATGATCGCGGTATTGGCATAGTAAGAGGACAGATTTTGAATTTTGCTTCTACGCGTACAATTTTTAGTGGCACTTTTAAATTAATCATTTTGGATGAAGCCGATGCCATGACTAATGATGCGCAGAATGCTTTGAGGCGCATTATAGAAAAGTACACGGAAAATGTACGTTTCTGTGTCATATGCAATTATCTTAGTAAAATCATACCGGCCGTACAATCGAGATGTACACGTTTTCGTTTTGCACCCTTAACGCCAGAGCAAATTCTTCCACGTTTGGATAAGATCATTACGTTAGAAAAGTAAGAATGCTTATCAATCTCTCTATTCCCTAATCGTCTTCTAAACCTATATTGTTATTTTTCTCTTAAGTTTAAATGTTACCGAAGATGGCAAAAAGGCTTTAATGACACTGTCCAAAGGGGATATGCGTAAGGTATTGAATGTTCTACAGAGTACCAGCATGGCTCATGATGTTGTTAACGAAGATAATGTTTATACTTGTGTTGGACATCCTTTGCGTAGTGATATAGAGAGAATTTTGGAAACACTTTTATCTTGCAAAAGCTTTGAAGAAGCCTATGATGGTAAACATTTCAGAAATATTCTCTTTATTACAAAATGTTTTAATAGTTTTTTTTTACTTAGAAATTCAACGCGTTAAATCGGTTAAAGGTTTAGCTTTAGATGATATTCTTACAGAATTGCATTTGTTTGTCATGAGATGTAAGTTTCTGTTTAAATTATAACAAATCGTATGTTTTAATGTTTTACATATTTTAGTGGAAATTCCAATGAGCGTTATGAATAAGTTGATTATAAAAATGGCTTCTATAGAAGAACGTTTAGCCAAGGGCTGTACCGAAGGACCTCAAACAACTGCCTTAATAGCGGCATTTTTCATACATCGTGATCAAGTAACTTTAGAAAGTTAATTCCAAAATCGTAAATAAGTTTTATTGTTAAGTTTATTTTTAGAAATTATAAATAAACCCGTATGGAAGAGTTTGTAAATCTCATGTTGATAAGCTCCCTACTTAAGTTTATGACTTCTTTATTACAATTTGAAGGAATTCATTTATCATTCATTGCTTGGATGGGTGGGTTAAGGGATTTGTATAGCCTTTAAAGCAGCTATAGGACATGGGACCCATTGTGTTCATCCTAAAAAAGGGAAAGGAAGAAAGTAAAGAATTTGCAGTGAAAGTAGAATACAGAGATTAGCTCTGAGAGAATTGGCACACAGTCCTCAGCAAGTATAATAAACCTCAGATGAGTTCGGTTTAACAAACAAAGAATACCCTTCCCCAAGGTATTTAGTCTTCTTCTATAAAGAGTTATAATGAAGATATAAAATTTAAAAGTTCTGCTTTATTAGCCTCCTGTTCGTTTAGATTTTTTTAGATTTTTTAGATTTATCAGCATTTACTTTATAAGCGCGTAAACATTTGTTTTTAAACATTGAAAACATAACTGTTTTTAAACTGAACCACATTAGTATTAATTTTCAAAACTGTGCTACGTCAATTCTACATTGATTCTGTTACAAATAAGCAACCAAGTTCTGGTAATTATGTCGAAAGTACTTAAATTTTCTTATGCCAGTTGAATGCTTCTGAGATTAAATAACTGAAAATTTTGTTATATTTTTTAAATGCTTTTATAATATTTTTTTAATCTTATGTTCTTAGTTCAATTTAATACTCCATTTTATTTGGTTTTCAATAATTTTGTCTCCTTTTCGTAGGCATAAACAGTCTGATGGGCTTCTTCAAAATGTGGAGCCAATTCCTTTCGAACGTTTCCGATCCACTTATACGTTTTAGGATATTTATCTTTGATCTCATAGCCAGCACATCCTACAAAAATGAAGGAAAAATATTAAATTTTAATCGAAAATTTTTTCATGCACTTACTAATCTGTTCAATTTCACATGCTCCAAAAACATCTGCTGCTGTTATTTCATCGCCTACCAAAAATTTTGTCCCACTAAGCCACAAATGCTCCATTTGATTTAAATCTTTTTCCATCAGTTTCTGATATTTTCTTATTTTTTCTTCTGAAGCAGGATAACCGAATAGTTTTGCTTGAGCCCATATGAAACGGAAATATAAAGAACATGAAGATCTTATGCCAGTATGTTGCCATTGTAGGAATTCATCTACACGTGCTCGTTGTTTTAGATCCATAGGATAAAAGTTCAAAGATATTTGATCAGTAAGTACTAAATACCTTAAAATGGCAATACTTTCAGCCAACTGATATTCTTTATTGTCGACATAATCAATAATAGCTGGCACTTTTTGAAAACGATTTACTAACTTATAATCATCAGTTAGATGTTCAGCTTGTTTTTAATTATAAAAATGAAATTGTTTATTAAGCATATTGATATTATCTCTGTTTAGTTGCGTACCTTTAAGTAAATCAATTTGAATAGGTTCGAAATTTGTGCCACTGGTTTTAAGTAGAATATATAAAGCTCTTGATGGTTGCGATAGAAAATCAAAATAATATTTTAAACGCTTTTCTGCCATCGTCTTTGGTAATTAAATCCGAAACAGCAAATACTACAATATTGCTAATATTTGTTATATTTATTATACACAATAATACTCTTTGATAACATACATATCTTCAGCGTTTTGTGCTCTTTGTATTTCTTTTCTTTTCTTTCTTTCTCTTTGTTTAAAGCAAAACATATTTTAAAGAGTTTGCTTTTATCATTTGTTTTCTTCTCTGCATTAAACTTTGAACAGTGAATTGTTTATTTTTGTTAGTCGCCTAAATAAGCATTCGATTTTTTAGTTGATATTCGTTTATTATCTATTAAAGTTACATGTGTTGTTTGCTTACCTTAAAAACATAACTCGACCTAAGCAAGTAAGAATTGTTAAAACTGAAATCAGTTTTCAAACTGGCTAGTATTTAAAATGAGCTCTTTTTAATTAAGTGTCATAAGAATAATAATTTTCTACTTTCGGTGCAGTAGACTACATACATACATACATAATTGAAAATGATTAACTTTATAACTGATATATTTGATGATGATGGTGATACATGTAAATTATTTGATTATTTAATTTCTTTTTTTTTTAATATTCAAATATATTTCCGTTAATATTGTGTAATGAAATCAAAATTTATTACAAAATTATTAAATTTTTTGTTTTAAAGCCAAAGGTATTAAAAATGAGTTCATTATTCATTGTTCATAGTCCAAAAAATTATGAAATTTTAATGCAATGTTTTAAATTTATTTAAAAATATTATATATGTAATGGTTAAATAATTATCAAATTGAAACGTTAATAAAATACTGAGTTTTTTGTGCCAAGATTACATACGTTAAATCATGAAAAACATTATTTTTGTTAAAAGTAAGTGATTCTCCTTTGTGAAGATATTGCATATTTCATATCCGAAAGGAAGAATTTTCGAAGAACAACATTTGAAAATTCGAACAAATATTTTTTTTTCAACTCCAAGCATTAAATAACTTTCCTACAATCCAAGTTAAATAAAACCGAATAAAACTATAAAAATGGTGATCTAAAAAATGTAGTCTCTGGTCCCTACTCAAGCTATATATTGTATTGGACCAAGAGTAAAACCTGTAAAGAGGAAAGTAATTACTGTCTGACATTGAATCTGTAAGATACAAGAGATAGTTAGATAGATAGATAGTGCAACTAAAAAATGAGTTTTGTTAGTCGACCACAGACTAACTTGCTTAATAAGAAAGGCGAGTACCATGTGAAAATATTAGAATGTCGAAAATAAAAAACAGTATTAGACAAGCATAATATCGATTGTGTTCTAGTGAATCGATACAGATGATTTTTTTACTGTTAGTAATACGCACATTCCGTCTCTACTGTATGCTTTTAAAATTAACGCTCGACACAAGTAAAGCTGTCATATAAGACGATGTATTTCCTGTACCGTTGTAAGAAGCAAATGTTGCAATCACTCAAGCTGACATTGCATTTAGTTATCACGCTCAGGATATCCGGATATCAGGATATATCAGGTTCAGATGACAATGTACGAGAGTGGAATTTCATTTTTGATCGGACAAAGACGGTGCAAATAGTAAGAAGTCATATACATACATACATACCGGATATTTACCGTTTTGAAAACCGTGAATATCGTATTTTAAAACCAAGCTTAGAATAACAAGAACTTCTAACTCCACTATATTCCTTCACCCCTAGCTATAGATGACACTTCATTAATACCAAACAAAAACACGAAGGAGTTTGGTTGGGGTCGAAGGAATATGAATGACAATTATTGTCATGTGCAATACATATAGATTAGCTTGGAAGAAAAGTGTGCCATTCAGAAAGATAAATCGTAGTGTTGGATATACAATAATCGAGCAACGTTATACGCCCTAATTGGTCAAAATATGATCAAATATTGCACTGGTTTTAAGTTATTGTGTCGACGTTAAGTTGTAGATTAATGGATTAGACATTGCTAATCCTAAAACTGTCTAAAGGGCTGTAATAAACAATAATGTAATCGTACACTGTTGGGCATTACGATCTTTAAGTCAAAATTATCGAATAAGTAGATAGATTTCAACAAAATCAATGGTCTAGGGCGTCCTTAAGTTATTCTGCTTGAAAACCTATAGCTACCACAAGCAATCTGTATCTGTTTTTATCGTAACATATTATTTATCGTAACATTCTTCTTCAGGTAGATTCTAGTTGGGGGAATAGAAGCGCAACACAATTAAGAAATCTTTTTAAATACAAGTTGGACATAAAAAGTTTTATGGGACTTACAGAGAATCATACAAATTTTCATAAACGATTTTAAATTCGACCTTTGATTTGTCATTGTATTGCTTATGTTTGTCTGTTTATGTGGAAACCAAACCCCAATTTAAGAGAAGTGGATTTTTCTTCAAAGAGAAGTACATCCAATGTAGTAAGTGAGTATCTAAGAGAAATTAAGAAACAAAAGCAAAAGCGATCGGTTTGTTTATCAATTTCGAATGCAAAACATCGGTAAAATATATACATACCATAAATATATAAATAAATTAAAGCAACTGTAGAGCAATAGAGAAAATTCATTGAGTTAGTTGTACTCTTAATTTTGTAAAGGTAAGATCGTTCAGAAAGAAAGTTTTCAATTAAAAAAAAAAAATATTAATTTCTTAATGAAATTGCAATTATTGTATTTTGCTTTTTTAATTTAGTGAATTTAATACGGTGTCCAAAGAAAATGTCTCTGGCCTATTACTATGATCTAATGTCACAGCCCTCTAGGGCTTTGTATATTATACTTAAAATGAGTGGAGTTCAATTTGAAGATTGTCCAGTAGCATTAAGAAATGGTAAGTACAATATAATTTATATGTACGTTTGTACATTGTAATCTTATCATGCAGTATTTTAAAGGCTTATGGTAATTCATGAAGTTTATTAAAAAGTAAATTAAAAATATTTACCCATGATGCACTTGGTTTTACGACATAACAATTCGCAATTCATTTTACATACATTAATTGCTTTTGTTTTCTTTTTTAATATAGGCGAACATATGACAGAGGATTTTAAAACAAATATTAATCGTTTCCAAAAGGTGCCATGCATAATTGACGATGGATTTAAATTGGCTGAAAGTATTGCAATTCTCAGGTTAGTGGCATAAAGAAGTGATGAAGTAAAAAACTTTACTTTAGTAATCTAAACCATGAGTTGTGTAAGTTCATCACAAAGGCGCTATGTGTTGAAAGAAGACCAATTGTCGCAAATGCTGTTACATAATTAGACATAATTAGTCATTACAATCAGGCTTACGACCTAGTTTCTCACACCACTTATGTTGTGTGCTTTAATTTTTATACATGAGTGTTGGGACCTACAGTTTAAAGTCGACTCCGAACGACAGATTTTTGAGAAACTTTTCATGGCAATTTTATTTACACTCAGAGTTTTTACCACAAATATGTTGAGAACAAGTCACCGAAGAAATATTTTTTCATTCATTTTTTCGCTTAGATGCCTGACCGAGGCCTCACGTCTAATAAGCCAACATATTACCTACTTGACCGCGGTGACTTCCGCAAATGCTATTAAAATAATTAAATTCGACGACACCGATCGTTCCCAGTTTTTTGCGAACTAGAAGATAGTGTTCCTCTAGTAGAAGCTTACCAATTACCTTCGAAATGAGGATAAATAATCGAATAGAAGGATGCATAATTGAATATATACTTCATTACAGACTAAAGGTTCTAACACTGAAATTACTGGCTAGAAGAAATTATATATTCCTCTTATATTACCTACTTCGTTGGCCTTAACATCACGTTTGTGGGATTTCGGTTTGCCTTAGCACTTCCTTCCATGCAACACAGTGTCAAGCGCGTCTTGACATATCTTTGTCAAAAAGGCTTATGCATATCAGAAACATTTCTAATCACGGAATGGCGCTTGACAACAAATATTGTTTTGGCTTGACAGCTGAAGTTCAACGCTTTCCTATGATACAGTCCAAGTCATCTGGATTAGACCTACAAATAATTATGAATTGCTTATCGTCTCGTTTTGTGTTCTATCTTTACCTGTATGCGTAAAAAAACATTACCTATGTATTGAATCGTAACCCAGTTCTTTTTCAGTTTGCTGTAATCTTTTAATAGCAAGTCACTCAAGGGACTAATTGCAACTCTTGAAGTAAAAGCTTAGGCCACAAAAACATCAATCCCTATTGCTTTCAAACTAAGGTGGTATTTCAAAATCGGCGCCTTTTTGTATCGCATATTTCAGTCTAGGAAACTGAATAGCCACCAGCCGTCATTCTTGTAGCCGAACGCAAACGCTCATAGAAAAGTATACGTTTATAAGTCTGCTTGTTCTTAACCTACCACGCTTAGGTATTTCAAGAGTCATATACTTCGACTAAAATAAAGTATTTATTTTAAGATTGTCGATTAAAACCTGTGTAATTCATTAAACATCGGAATTTTTTTTTGTATTTTTATTCAACTATTAGAAGACAATAAATTTAAAGTTTTTATTTATGTTTACAAGTAAATACCAATCAAGTTTTAATGCTTATTTTCTGCCACTTGCAGATACTTAAGTGCCAAAGGAAAAATACCGGAATTTTTATATCCCAAATACTTTGTAGAGCAGGCACGTGTAGATGAATTTTTAGAATGGCAGCATATTACTTTACGTATTACTTGCGCGTTATATTTCACTACAGTTTGGTTAGATCCGCTGCTCACAGGAAAGAAACCATCTCAGGAGAAAGTTGATAAATTAAAAGGTCACATGGAACTGAACCTGGGCATTATAGAAAACGTTTGGTTAGAAAATTCCGATTTTTTGTGTGGCAAACAAATGACTGTGGCCGATGTCTTTGCAGCTTGTGAAATTGAACAAACTAGTAAGTGTTTAAAATAAGAACTTTTTAATAAAACAATTTTTTATAAGAATTTATTAATTTTATATAGGAATGGCTGATTATGATGTACGTATTAAGCATCCAAAAATTCGTGCCTGGCTAAAACGTGTGCGAGCTGCTTGTAATCCCCATTATGATCATGCACATCAGTTTGTATATAAGATTTCTGGAACGGCACCACATTCGAAATTGTAATCGAAACCGCTATTTACAGACACATTTTTAAAACCAAAAAAATAAAGAAATAACATTGTATTTCCAACAAATGCTGTTCATAGTAGTACATATAAAATATGAGTTTTTTATTCCAATTTGTTCCCGTTTAACTTGTGCAGGCTAGTTCTGTTGCTTTTTTATTTGGCGTAGAGAAAGATCAATTTCTAATGTATACATACAGTGAGCGCCATAAGTGAGTCAACACTTTTGTTCTTAAGTATAAAAAAGTTCCTTTATCATGAATTGTTGTTTTTATAAGTAATAAATAAACGTTTTTATTTTTGGAAATTGATTCGACTATTCTCATTTGCTTTTCTCGCTGTCCTAAAAAATGAATTATTTCGGTGGTGTTTACTCACTTTTGGCGCTCAGTGTATGTATGTTAGAAATTGGAGGTAGGTGCTGCAAGCTTATAATTTTTTTTAGTTTGACAGAAGTACATCCAATAGTTTTGCATGTATTCCAAGCGCTTTTGAATATTTACTACCACTCGACTCTTGTATCCATATTTTTGACGGGTCTGACAACGGACTATTCAGGTCCGGCCCCCAGTTCGGTTTTTGATTTACGATTTGTTTCGACTGCACTTTGCTTAGAATTTTCTTTCATTATTTTATCGATATAATATTCCCCGGAATGATTGATGTTGGATTCTTGTCTAAATCATACGCGTAACATAGTGGAATCATGTCTTTAAACCCAAATTCGGATGGGTAGCTTATCTCGATCTTAGAAAGTGGTCTTTGATGTAAAATTATGTTTTAATTAGTTACTTATGTGTGTGTGTGGAAACACCAAAGTAATTAACACTGTAGGTCGACTCTATTAAAACTCTTTTAAAAATACAGTCAAGAAAAAAGTCTGCATACATACTGTTATGGTTTACCTTTTAAAAACGTTTAAAATATGAGTTTGTAGATTGCAAATAAAAATAAATTTGTGTTTAGTTTTAATTAAATTCTTTATTGTTAGCACAATTCTGTGTGCAACTTGCTGTAAATAACAACAATTGCTTTGTTTGTCATTCCTCTTTGCACTGTTTTGCATAAACACTAACAATTACTAACCACGATTATTCTCTTCAAACAATGCGTCTTCACACAAGACTGACTGAATTTTTACTGACTCCTTGCCTGCTTTGATTTACCTTTTATATCGCAGGGTAAACTGTCTGATGAATGCTTTTGAAGGCAAATGGCTTCGCCTTCTCGAAATCTCTATAAATGTAAACATGTTGTTTTCATTTATTCTTGTTTGTTTTTGTATTTCTGTTTTCATTTATTCTTGCAGTTTTTGTTTTTGCATTTTTGTTTACTTGTTTATCACTTTTTATTGTACTGGTGCTTTGTTGGTATATTTTTGTTTACTTGTTTATCATGTAAACAAGTTCATTGTTTTTGTTTTTGCAGTGTTTGTTTATAATTTTAATGTTAAAACACCATTTCCATTTTAGTAGCAATGCGTTCAAACTAAAAAGGTGTTATAGCTTTCTTTGAGGCAGCCATAGTTAAGAATGTTTGAAGACAAAATCGAATATAAAAATATAACCTAGAAATTATTAGAAAAAAACAACAAAAAAATTAGCGGTGTATGTAGACTTTTTTCTGTGACTGACTGTATGTATTTGTTCGAAAATAAAAAATTTCTTTTGTTGTTATATTTAATGATTTGTTGTATTGTATATTTATTTTAATTTTGTTGTTGTTTTAATTGTCTGTTTTTATTTCTAAATACGTCGGTGTAACTATTACAATAATGATGCTGTTTGTTTTCATACATAATTTAAGGTTTTCTTTTTTGCGGTGTTTTTTTCTTCTTATAATTGTACACAAAATAATTACATTTGTTTTTTTATATTTAAATATGGGAATTGCTATTGATAATGTTGCATTTTATGTTTCATAAATGATTCTCATTGAAATGGTAAATAGAATACGTACTATTTTATATTAAATTTTTATTATTATTTTTGTTTTTATTGCATTTAAACATGTTTGTTTTTATATAAATAACTCATTTTTTTCCAATTAAGTGGGTGATTTTTAAACTGATTAATTTGTTCTCTGCTTATTTTAAAGTGCTTTTGAACACTTCCATTTGTATTATACAAAATATTATTTGAAAATCAAACTAAAATATAAATAATAATTTTAATAATCAACAATTAATGTTAAAATACATACATACGTACACAGCGTAACTAAATTCATATCTAACGAATATTCGTTTCTTTATTTTCTTTTATTTTTTTGTATTTTAATTTCATTCAACTTAATATACTTAAAAAATCTAATAAAAAAGTGTATTTCTTTTATACAAAATAGCAACATAAGAATTAAATTTTTTAATTATTTGTTTCTTGTTTTTATTAATTAAAAAACTAATTAAAACTAAACACTTGTATAGAAATGTTTAGTATTGTAAATAAATAGAAAAAAACAAATACTTTTATAAATTATGCGTTAAATGTTTATATAAATAAAAACACTTCTTGTTTTATGCCGTAAAAAAAGAATTATTCAAAAGTCTTATTGGTTTTATAATATAATTTTTATAAAAATTAACTAAAATACTAACTATAAAATACAATCAAATATACAAATTACTTTCAAATATAGTAAAAAACTGATATTTAAAACGGCTCGTTTCTAAATATGTGGTTTTGTTAATGAATAAATAGCTTTTCTAAAATAATTTTCAGCAAGTTTTTTTTGTACAAAGAAAATTGATAACAAAAATAAGAATTTTTTAAGTAAATTATTTTATAATAATTTTCATTACCTAAAAATTCATATCAGCTTATTAACCCTTGTGTCAGACGAATAAGTTTAATTATTAGAACATTGACATCACTTTGCCGTACATAGAATATACGATTTGAAAAGAAGTATGCAATCGCATTGTGCTGATTATTTTGAGTTTTGTGTTTTTTTATATTTTTTTGTATGTGCTTAAGGTTAACAAATGCAGTTCGTTTGTTCAAGTAATTTGGATTCTTTCATTTTTCCTGATTTTTGTAAGAGAATATGAACATTTGTTACCAATCCGCGGGACAACTCACTGTCCTAGAATAGCAATTCGCGTCGAAACAAAGATAGAGTGACATGTCTAAATGATCTGACCTGATCTGCAATGCGATTCCCATGTATATATTAAGAAATAATTGAGTGCAGTATTCTGTCTATGCGCTCAAAAATGTACTTCCCAAATAAAGAATTGATTAGACAAGACTGCATTGAAAATGTGTCGAGCAGGGACATCATTTTCATGAGAATAATGTAGAGTAGCCCCTAGAAGACTATTTATTAATGGCAAAAATCAAAAAGTAGGCCTCTAATTCGTCAAAGATCATTTTCTAAAGGCTTTAAAAGATTCTGAAAGCATAAACCTTAAAAATGTATTTCAGATGGTAACCGACAGCCTACCTTTTAAACTCTCGGTTAAAAAAAAATTGTTTTTTTAGTACCTTACATTTTTCAGCTGTCATATAGCAACACAACTGAAGTTATGTTGTCATTCATAGCCGACCCACAAATTTAATTATTTTGGCTATAGTCTGATGTATGTATGTATAATCCAAAACGGTGGCATCAATATCTTGTTAGAGTCCGTGTATTAGCTGATGCCAAAAAGATGTTCGTTAACATACGCAATAATATTAAATTTCACGTTTCACGTTTTACAAAGACAATCAGCCCATTATTTTGTCGAAATGTACACGAGAATTAAAAATTTTGTAAAGGATTCAAGGCAATATGAACATTTTCCTTCTAACCACTACAGACATTTTGGAAGGCGTTTACAAATTGTCAACTGTATTAAAACTGAATGCCTTCGTAGATCAGTATCTAAATGTTTTCAATAATTTGTGATCTATTTTAGGCCAAAACGACAGTCGCCAACTAATGAAAATCAATCGGTAATTAACGAGATCAAGATAGTAATTGTCTAAAAACGCGTAGACACCAAATAACAAGATTGAAAAGCTTTATTTCATGTGCACCGTTTAATACATTAACAGCTGAATTAAAAAGTGACGTAAAATTAAACTTATTTTTTAATGTTTAGGTGGCGTATTGTGAAAATTCATTCTGATTTTCTTGAAATTTAATTTTATTTGTATTTTATATAAAAACTAGGTGAACAAGTTTTGGTTGAAGTAAGATGTGGAAAACCAGCGTACATAATTAAACGTATATTTCATTTAATTTTTTGTGCTGTATACTACGGTCATGAAAATATTAAATGTTACATTCTTGTCTAATTTGCAACTAATCAAATTTATATTTTTCTCTGAAGAATAACGAATGCCTTTTAAAAAATATATGCATTTTGGAAAATTGTGTAAAATATAAATATTTCTATTTATTAAGTTAATAATCTATTCTTTTATCAATTAAATTTGATCAATTATTGTACAGACCAGAGATCAGCAATGAATCGCTTTTCGCTACTCATAAGCATTCATGAAATTTTGAATATAAGCGAGTCAACAATATTGAAATTTAACTACTCTGATTCATTCATACTCACTACAACGTTGCTTTATAAGTATGAGTACAATGAGTATGAGTATAACGTTGACATCAAACTCTTACCATTCGATTTATAAGCCTACTCATTATGAATCTAATTTCAGAAAAATACTTATAATACTCATAAATGAATCGAGTGATTCATATCATTCATCAAAACTAACAGTCTTAGTTGTTGTTGCATTTACAAAAAAAAAAGAAAGACAAAGCCAGCAAGCAAAGCAAACACACAACCTTCTAGTGAGTATTGTAGTGTTCGCACGCGAATCATACTTATTTTGTGATTCTTGTATGGAGAGTCGAAATCAACAACATCATACTTGTTGTTAAGTATGAATATGATGAGTACCTCAAACTTTGAATATGAGTAGAGGTTCCATGATATTAAAATAAGTATGAATGCGTATAAGTATCAGAAATTATGAGTATGATTCGATTCTACTCATCTTTTTGAATACTCATTGCTGATTTCTAGTACAGACCGAAAACTTTGTCAAATTTTGTTAAAGAAAATAATTCAACAGGCAGAAAAAGTTATTTAAAACAAAATCAAAGCGCAAAGCCTAAAAGATTTAAATTAAGAAATAATTTCAAAATTTACCACAATCTTAAACAAGTCGCTGATGTCAAGAAATAAATTACAATAGTAAAGAAAAAAAAGAGAAAATGCCACAATTAGCTTTAATTTCATATTTTTAAATATTTTGAAATGTTTTTAATCATATTATTTTATTACGATTTTCAGTATTAAAGATAAAATATTAAAATTACCACAAAATAGCATACGAGTACGTTTTATGGAGCCAGTAAATAATAATTTTTTAAATTAAAATAAAAAAATCATTTTTATAATGTTTAACATTGTAATAAAAGTCTCTCTATTTAAATAAAAAAAAAACTTATGTTGCTACAAATAATAATAATAATTACTTTTTACACATATAAATCTTTTCAAAAAATACAAATACATATACTATATATTGTATGTGTTTTTATGTTATATGTATACATACATATTGTATATTAAAAATTAAAATAAACTACTACTTTATACAATTTAGTTATAAAAACCTAATAGAATTATTTAAAAAATTTAAGTGGTCAAAAAATTGTAATGGCGTGGCCAAAGGTAAAAAAACAGTAAACAATTTTTGGTTTCAAAATATATTTTTGTTTTAAAGTTAAAGAAATAAAAAAAGAGCAAAAAAATATTAAGTGCGCTTTCATATTACATAGTTACACTTATTTATGCTTGAATACATTTTTTTTGTTTGTTTGTTTGATTTGTTTATATGTATACATAATTTACGTTTTTCTTAATTTTGTTTTAATTTTTATTTATTTTTATAACTACATAAATGAAATAACTTTTTTTTTTGCTTTACAATTTTGTGTAAATGATTGCTAATACTACACTTGATTTAAACTTGATTTCTTACATTCTTTTTTATATATTTTTTTTCATCATCTTGATTTTGTTTACACATAAAACATACACAAAATATATATTTTTTTATATATTATATATGTCGGGGTTTGTTTTCTCTCTATTATAGTACACATGTTGGGAAAATTAAACAACAATGAATCGTTAAATAATTTCAATTTTTTTTTATGATTTTCTTTTTTCATTCACATTTTTTTTGTTAACTTACAAACTAATTGGTGTTTTGTTGGTTAATCAGAAAAAATAGTTTTTTCTTCTCTTTTTTTATACGATTTTTATTTGTATTTTGCTTCCACTGATTATATGCTATACACGCTTGATTTTTGTTCTGTAATATAAACAGTGTACAAAAGATGATTTCAATTTTTTTTTGTACAGAATAATGGTAATCATAAAATTGGATTGGATTGAATTGGAATAATGATATCAACTAGGCAGAGTTTTCAAAGATAATAATACATTTACTCTGAAATTTCATTGAGATCTGTAAGTAAAAATACTTTCTTTTTTCATTTATTCTCTGTGATATTATAAAAAAAAATTTTTTAAAACTGTCCAAGTAATAATAGTAATTATAATGATTGTACTCAATATGTTTTTATTTTTGTTATTGATTTCGCTTTGAATTTCAAGTGAAATTAAGGGGGGTGGGGTCTAGTGTGTTATTCTCTAATAAAATTTAAAATATTAAGATTTTCGTTTAATATGCTTTTATAATTACACTATGCTTTGGGAAAACTGCATCTAGGGTTTCAGAATTATTTAAAAAAAAAAAATTATTTTCAAGTGAATTTGGCAAACTTCTCTCCCGCTGGAGACATTTGTTTTCTCCTTGAAATGTGTTTCCTTAGATCAACAAGTTTTAGAATTGCTGGAGAAATATACAAAGGGGATATTTTGTACAAAAAAGAATGTAAAAAAATCTATTAACAATTTTTGGACAACCAATAAAATCTGGAATTTAACATAACATAATTGGCCATTACAACCCTTCTGTCAGGATTACGGCTTAGCTTCTCACACCACTTATGTTGTGTGTGTTAATTTCATACATGAGTGGTGGGACCTACAGTTTAACGTCGAGTCCGAACGACAGATTTTTGAGAAACTTTTCATGGCAATTTTATTTACTCTCAGAGTTTTTGCCAGAAATCTGCTGAGAGGAAGTCGCCGAAGAAATATTCTTTTCAAATTTCGTTTGTATGTCTGACCTGGGGTTTGATCCGCGGCCTTACGTCTAATAATCCAACACACTACCTAATAGACTACGGCGACTATCTGGAATTTAATTGTTTATAAATAAGAGCTTTTTTAAGATTAATATTATTCCTCATTATAATATCATTGTTTTGCTTTAAACAATTTTATCTACTTTTAAATTTAAAATCAAGTTATTGACTCTCTTACTCATTTTCAATTTAAAAGTTTAAAAAAGATGAGAACAATTTCTTGGGAAATTAATTAAATCGAATTATCATTTGCAAAGGAATAGAAGTCTGCAAAGAACAAAAATTTCGCTTATTGGTCATGAGTGGATTGTTTATCTTTCATTTATAAAATCAAATTAAAAAAAACTGAAGATTAAAAATTTAAAATCCCATTAACGTTATTTTTTTTTTGTTGCACAGTGTAATTATAATTTGTTTTCAGTATGTTACCATATTTGCTTTGAATTTAACACTGAGGAATTTTATTCCTTTTGATATCATATTAATAATAAAAAATACTTTTTTTTTCTAACATTTCTATGTGTGTATGTGTGTAGAATAATGAGAACTTAAAAGCGACCACGATTAATATTCTTAATGCGTATGCCCACTTCAACTACGTGTTCACCGGCTGAATTGGCAACATTAACAGTGGCCGCATTATTTGTGCTACTGCTGCTATTACTACTGCTACTATTGTTGCCATTACTTGTACTGCTACTACTACCGCCCTCATCATGTTGCATATTGTTGTTATTGTTATTATTGGGTATATTACCATTGGCGCTAGATAAAGGTATACGTCGTACGATTGTTGTGGTATTGGAAGAAGTAGCATTATTGGTTGCATTTGTAGAATTTTTACAATGATGATTGCAATTGTTTGGCCCTGCTCCGCCGCCACCGCCACCACTGTAATCGTGAGGTCCCCCCACGGTATGTCTACGTTTAATCGAACGATTTTGTTTGTTTTGTATTTGCCGCTTTTTCGTAAGATTCATGTCAGTCTTTTCATCTTTTGTTAAACCAGTTGTTGGCATTGTTGCAGTTCCTGTGCCTCCGTAGCGTGAAGTATAGTTGCGGCAATTGAAGGAGGCCGATCTAAACAAACGATGATCTCTTCGTTTCTTATTGTACTTGTCCAGCAGAAATGAGGGCGATGCCATAACTAAAGCTTCCTTAGGATCGCTTGTTGTCGAGCCCTCCGAATCATCCTCGGAACAGCGTTGTTCCTGTACTGAGGAAGAGAATCTCAAATTTTTGCTAGTGGCATACAAGTTTCGAGCTGTTGATGCCGATAGATTTCCTTTGAGCGCACTTGCTGTGGGTGTTGAGGCGGCTGTGGGAGGCGATGTTAGGCATGTGCCACCCACACTGCCCAGCGAAGAGTTTATGGGCGCTGTGGCTGAATGCTGTAATTTATGTGTAGTTTTGTAGGTGGTTGTAAGCGATAAACCCGTAGTTAAAGATGAAGGCTTTTCATTATTCATTTTAGCATTTAGCAGTGTATTGGTAGAGACACACGACCGACTAACCATCAGGTTGTTGCCGGTTATGTTGTCAAGAGGGCAAAAGTTATGAAAATGCCTCTCGGGTGACTCATCGGCATAAGGAATGTTTTCAGAATGCAAAAGCAACGGCTCGTTAATGGTATAGCGTCTTGATGTTATGGGATAATCTGGGGAACCATTTTCATCATTCGATTCAGAACCGTACTTGAATATTTTCAGTTTATCCTCTAAAGCATCAGTGACAGCACCCAGAGACATGGAACCTAAAAAAGAAATTTTCATTAGACAAATGAAATCGATTTTAATTTAATTTAATTGAGATTTTATTATAATTTTTTTTTGTGGAATATTTGTTGCACTGTTTGTTAATATTAAGGTACTTATAAGCCATTCATTTAAAAGGGTGTATTCATAAAATTTGGAATTTGCTTGATTAGTTAATGGTACTTACCAGTATCGCTTAGACGACTATTGCTACTCTCGTCATCCGTCAACGTTATGGATATATCAACGCTATTACGTTGCGGTTCTTTAGCTATACTGCTACCACTGCAACTACCGGAATCTTTTTCATCTAAGCTAGTCTTACGACCATGACGATGACCCAAAATACTACGACTTTCACTCTTCTTGGTGGATTTTTTACTTGACGAAGCTGTTGTACTACTGCTACTGGATGATGAGGTGGCCGTTGTTGTGGCACTAGTCGACTGAAAATGTAAACGTAAAGTAACACCGAAATCATAAATTGTAGGAACAGCTTTGCGTCTTTGACGATAGGCTGCCGCTGATTCGCAAGCGGCTTTAGAAGTAGAAGCATTACGTGAATGATTTTTTATGGAACGTGTAGTAAGTGTGGAAATATTGGGTGTTGATTTACAAATATTTTTTAATGTTTTCTTAGTTATGGTGGTAAGAGGTATAGGTGTAGTAGTAGTAGTAGAGTGTTTTTTATTTGTCACAGTATTTGTATTGTTGGTGATAGAATTGGATGTAGTGGTTGTGGTTGTGTGAAAAGAATTAGATTTTATTTCGCTTACCCTACTATCACCCGGTTTACGTATCTTCTTTCCTAGTTGTGGCATAAAACGTGACGTTCTTGACGACGAAGTATTGTATGAACTTGATTCACGTTCCGTAAAACGTTCTATTTTGGAAATGTTATGCAATAACATATTTGTTTGATCCTCTTGTTGCTGTTGTGAGGCTGTTACTCCGGCCGCCGATAAAGATGTGGACGCAGGCAAATTATTACCACAAACATCTTCAATATCGGGAGTTTTGCCATTTTCAAAGAAATATTCATACTAAAAACGAAAGAATATAATTTTATATGAATACTTTTAATAATTTTGAGTGATTTCTATGACTTACATTTGTTAATAGTAATTCCACTATCCTACACTGATGTTTCATATCCTTAACGGCTATATCCAATGTATCATTCGGTGTGCGTATTATTGAAGGGCCAAATATGATGGCTAAATTTTTCGGTTCCATTAAATTGACTTCACAATTTTTGCTGACTCTGTTCAAATGACGAAATAAATGTTTCATTGTCTCATATGAATAACGGGGCAAATTCTCCAACAGTTGCTTTAACTCGATCAAACGTTCCATGCCCACTTTTTTGTCAGCCTCTATGAAATTATTATAAAAGGAACTTGGCAGCAAGGCATCCGGTAGACTGCGGATAAACAATTTCAGAAGGCTTGAAACTACATTAACGTCTTCCCATCTGACGTCAGTATTGCAGCGGTCCCAAGAGAAATCATTTTTATTAACCTGATCGGAAAGTTCGTATATTGCAGCTTTATTTCCGGGTATGCGATATATTCCAACTACTCCTAAGCCTTTAGTTTCCACGATATTTGTGCAGACCTCGACCAAAGTTGGAACATATTCGTTGTTTTTGGACTACAAAAAGAAATTAGTAAGAATTATGTGTTGTTTACAAAATAATACGAAACTACTTACCATGGGACAGGTTTTTAGGGGGACACCAATAGAGCCAATGGTTTTAGAAGATGAAGACAGATTTGAAGGTGAAAGATCGGCATTATGACCACTACTGCTGCTGCTACCGCCTCGACGAAAAAGTAAATCTTTCCAGTTTTTGGCTTTTGGTGAGCCTAAATTTTTATCGGGTATATTTTTATGTGACGATGATTTACGTGCTTTCATCACAGGCGAAATAGAATCGGAGGCTTCTAGTTCACTGCGTGATGTTGAACTTATAGGTGAATGTTCGGCTTGTAAAAGTTGCGTTAATTGTTGTTGCTGTTGTACGTTATCATCACAGTATGTTGATGTAGACATGCTAGCAGTAGCAGCGGTTTTTTGTGGTTCTGCCAGCTGTTTACCTTGAAGATCCTGTAATAAGTACAAATGTATGTTACAACATCAATAATATTAAATTAAAAAAAAAAATTACTTGAATACTTACATTATCATCATAAATTAAACTATTTTTCCATTGTACTAAACCAACTATTCTTCGCATTTCTGTGCTACTTTTCGTTTTAAAGAATATCTCCGTGTGGGGCTGATATTGTTGTGGTGCATCGCTTTGAATTGATTGCTGTTGAGGTACGTTTGTCGAACTACTCGATGATGATGTTAGCTTATCATTCGTATCATCTATATTCAGTTCATTGCCTAAGGTGGCTATCGGTGAGGGTTTCGATTGCATACGAAATACGTATTTCTTTTTATCTGATTCATCGAATATTTTATAATTTCTTATATCGAGTTCTATCATCTACATTATCATTCATTCGTTGTATATTTAGAAGAGAAGAAATAGAATTATATTTATTATTTATTTAATAAATATATTGATGATTCACACATATAATGATACTTACACTACTATTATCCGATTTTGAATTGCGGCTGGGATATATTTTTAGTATATCACCCTTTATCTCGATTTTCATTTGACGCCAAGAACGGTATTCAGGAAGCCGCTAAAAGGATTACAATGATAAAATACTTGTGCAGATTTTCAATAAATTAAATGAACTTACTTTGCCATTAATGCATGATGATTTGATTTCCATTTCAGTTTCAAACACCTCCATTTCGGTGGCAACATCTTTTGTTTCAAATCTACTATTTATATCAATACTGGGTATATTATCAATGTGAACACTGAAATGATGGAATTACCAAAAACCAAAATGTAACAGAAAAAAAAGAAAAATTACAATTTAATTAACAAGTAATAATAGTAGTGAACAACAAACCTGTGCCTTATATCACTATTTACAGATGTTCGGCGACTGCTACGGGATGCAGTTTCCAATTTTAAATCTTCTAAAGCGTCTAACGATTCACTGGTACTATCGGCAGCACCACTATCAATGCCACCACCACCGCCACTATCGCCACCGACAACATCATAAATCGGATCAGGATGTTCTTCAATTTGTTGCGTTAACACCGATGTTGCGAGCTTTGCTGTTGACAGACTATCATTTATGCTACCGGTCGATGTGTTTGTTACCGATGACGATGATAAGGAAGTTTCACAGTTATAATCGCCATTGGTTGCACGTAAATATGAAATGCGACGCATATGCTTTGGTTCGTCAAATGAAGACATTGGTCTGAAGCGTCTTATAACCGGTGTTGTTGTGGTGTTTGTTGATGTTTTGTTTATATCCGTTAAGTCTGTCATAGTCGATGCTGTTAGAGACGAGACGAATAGATGCGAACCGAGAGAAAGACAGAGAGAGAGAGATAATAGGAAATTTTTTTAACATGAATAAATTATGCTATTTTTTCATATCATAAAGAGTTTAGTTGTTAAAACATAAAGTTCAAGTTATCAGTGTTTTATATTATGTTGTATTAGATTTCTTAAAGCGTTTGTACCTCTAGTTGATGTGGTACTACTTGTACCGCTTTCGGCTATATCGGTCAATGCTGTTGGTTTTTCATTTACATCCGTTGATTTGCTTTCAAACTCTGCAAGCAAGAAAAAAGGTAAAAGGAAGTAGACTCATTAATTAATTTTAAATTAAAAAAAGGAAAACATTTTCTTTTTTCTTATTCAAAGTGGAGAAATTTTAAATTATAGCGCAAAAGAAAAATCATTTCTGAAGACGATAGATGTAGAAAGTTTAAAGGAAATTGGGAAAATTCAATATTTCATTCTATCGACATGAACTAATTTATTTTAAACATTTTTTAATGGATAATAATTATCGATTTATATACGAGTATGTAATAGTGCATAATTTCGCATTAGGTTTCAGCTTTAAACGAAATATTACCTACACCTGGCTCAGCTTGCAATACTCTAACTTAAAATTTCATTTAGAAAATGCAATATTAAACCAATGCATCATGGATTCAAATTTTTAAGGAGAGTTTTTACATTCGAATTAAAAAGAAATTGTTTACATGCTATTAACTATAAACTATTACTATATCAAATTAACATCCTAAGCATATTCAAAAGCATAAAATACACATGTTTAAAAGCAATTATGAACACATCTACTTACTGCTATTGGTCTGATGATCGATTGTCGTGGTGGCCAAACTGGCTTTATGGATTTCCATGCGACTAAAACGATGTCCGTCTACTACACTAGATGCTGAGGCTTGATTTGTTGTAGTTGCTGCTGTTGTTGTTGCTGCTGGTGCTGCTGCTGATGTGCATGCAGATGTATTGACAGCAGCAACTGTGGCAATCGGAACTATTGCCGTCTTTGGCGCCATTGATGTTTGCTGATATAACTGCGAATGCTGCTGTTGTTGCACCTGCATTTGATGCAATGGATGATGTTGCAGTGAATCATATAAAACACTTGGCTTTTTCATCATTATAACATTGCCCGGAGCACTTGAAGATTCAACAGTGTTGGTATTGATGGACAATGTTTTGAAAGGATCAAAACCCCGGGATAAATGAGAATTCAATTTGCTTTCAAATCTAAAATAGCAATTAAAAACAATCAAATTAGAAAGATTTAAAGTAATCGAAAGATTTTGATGCTGGTTGGTATTTAAAAAAAAGAGTAAAAACGAGATTAAATGTAACACAAGGTATGTTCTAATAATTAATTGTTTTAGCAGAGAAAAGTCGGAAAGCTTATTAAAATAAAAATGCTGAGATTAAGTTTTCAAGTTCAAAATAAAGAAACAAATATTAATTGGCCGCTGTACAAAATTAACAAATGTCAGAATTCAGAGAACATTGAAGCCCTTGTTGTGAAGGTCTAAAGCTGGTAAATTATTTATGAATAGAATTCACCATTTTTTTCAAATAAGTGCTTATAATTTCTTTACGATAGATTTGTTTATTAGTCTTTACGAACTGTTCAATGAAAACCTGAGGTAAACGTCCTTAGCAGTTGTCAGGGTCCAAATTCAGAATTCTTGTCGATTTTTTTTCATTTTTTTCCACGAAAATTCCTTTTCGTAATAACTAGATAATACGCTTTGCAATTACTGAGTTGGGAAAAAGAGAGTAATTTGTCAATGGGATCACACTTATGGGGTCTCCAACAGGTATATCAGAACTTTAACAATTGATAACGATTATCTTGTTGAAACAAAAATCTGTCAAATTAGTTGTCATTTATTCAGTGTGTTTAGCAAAATCAACATGAACGGATTGGTGTGGACCACAGACAATAATGTATGTTTGCTTAATGGGCGAATCTTTCAAACTAGTTGTCATTTATTGGGTATGAACAAACAAATTTTGGGACGATACCAATCCTCATGGGATCCAAAAGCATCCAATACATACCGAAACAGTCACTGTTTGGTGTGAATAATCTCCCAATTTCTCTGAGAATGATGGCCTGGCCAATATCGCTGTTATTTGCAAGCGTTAAAGTCGATGATTATCAACTTCTTTTGGCCTGAATTAGGACATCGAAGGCATGTGGTTTTAACAGGACAGAGCTGCGCGCCACACAACCAATGCCACCTTGAATATTATATTCTTCCTGTTGGGTTTTCTTAAGTCGCAGGCGTATGCTAATAAACTACAAGCCACAGTTGTCCTCAAAGACAACATGGTTATAGGACATAGAGATGGAAAATGGGATATTTGGAATGCGTTTCACCCAAAAAAGCCACGGCGGACTATTGAACATTGTTACATTCCACACATAATGGATTTTTCGAACGAATTCAAAAGTTCGATGACATCTGACACACACTTTGTTTCTTTTAAATTTAAAGACAGATTAATTCCAATTTTTCCCATACAATTTAATTTTAATTTTACAAGTTTTATGTTTCATAATAAATTGAATTTCAATTCTTTTTTATTTTTTACTTGTACTTACACTTTATTGGTGACACCAGTTTCCTGTAAGGTCTCTAAAAATTCATCCTTATGATGATATTTCTCCCTTAAAGTTGAACTACCATTGGTAGTAGTTGTGCTGATTGTCCGTTGCTGTTGATGCTGCAGATGGCCACGTGCCATTACTGCAGTGTTGCCGCTAACACTACCACTTACTCCTATTACTGTCGAACTAGCTCCAGTTGTACTAGAGCCCATATTCGGTGTGTAATGCATATCACAGCTTGCTGCTAATAATTCTCTTGTACTCGATGACGACGATGTGGCCGATAAGGGTTGCTTAACTAATGTTGTGCGTACTTGACCCCTTGCGTGGGCATCGTTACTGCGCAAAACAGCACCACTTAAACCTGATGAAGCCGCCGATGTCGATGATGTCGAAATCATTGACAATTGGGGACTGCCAGAAGGCGGGGTATTTGGAAAGAAATGTTGTTGCGGTTGATGCAGTATTTGCTGCTGCTGTTGTTGTTGTTGTTGATGAACATTTGGTAATGGTGATTTAAGGAATTCTTCTTTTTGCTTAATGGATTCACGTAAGCGTATCATTAAATCGCTTGTGTCAACAGGGGCATTTGAAGCATAAAAAGCGGCAGCGTTATGCTGTTGTTGCAATTGTTGTTGGCGGGTTAATACTGTTAGATTTGCTGGTGGAGAACTGTAATGAAAAGAAAAATTTCAAATTATTTTCAAAAAATATTTAACGGCTCAAAGACTTGTTTAAAAAAAAGCAAAATTGGTACAAATGAAGAAATATTGTATTACAAACAATTATTTTAAGAGCCTGCAGTTGTCTTTGTGTGTTTTTAATATTAAACAATTATTTGTTATAAATCTCGAAGAGCTTAACCTTTTTAGTAGCGATCATCTGTTACTGGTGGTTTCATTCATAACAATTCAAATATGTACGTAAATTGCAATAAATATTCATTCTATTCATTAAGAGCAACATGAGTGAATAGCAAAGCAAAACCACAATTTTTATATCTTTAGAAATATCTACCATATGATTCATAACAATATACAATTGAGAGAGAATTATTATTAAAATACAATACGAGAATAAATACAAATAAGAAAAAAAAATCAAACAAAAATAAAGAAAGAAATAACTTATAATGAAAGAAATATAATAAAACCAAAATTTATTCCCACCTTCGACATGGTAAATGGCACAAATGACAAAAACAATTTAAAACCGCATCGAATGGACTCATCGTTACTGTCACTGTGTTATTTTTATTATTTTTTTATTAAAAGTTTTTATAGTTGCTGTTACTTTTCTATGGTGTTTGACGTTGTTTATTGTGGTATTTTGTTGTTGTTGTTGTTTTTGTTTTTCCTTCATTTTTTTAAATAAATATTTATTTATGTTTGTCATTTATTGTTGTTGTAAGAGAGTGTGTGTGTGTGTGTATGTGGTATAAGTGTGTAAATATTTAATTTTAACGTTAGTTTTTGCCATGTTTTTTTTTAAATAAAATTACAAAAAAAAATTAATAAGAAAATACACGTAACAATAACAACAAACATTAACTAAAAAAACAAAAAACAAAACATATTTGAAAGCCTTAAAATATGTAAGCACGCGACTAAAACAAAAATCGCACACATCAATCGTTCAGAAAGAAAATTACATTTACAGTGATACATAATAGTTTAAGTACACTATGTTGAATTAATAAATGATAAACAATAATATACAATACAATTCTATCATCGCATAATCAGTTAGTAAAACTATAAACTATAAAAACTATATTTTTAACTAAATTATCGAGTTCATGCAGAAAAATCAACTCAAGTCAAATAAAAGACAACCAAGTACAACATTAATACTAGGACCGACAATACCGAACTTCATTTAACTATTGAATGGTATTTTGACTCATTCACAGCGTGGAGGATTTTGTAGGACGTTGATGGTTTCAAATTCTGTGGAATATATTTGAACTTAAAATTCTGCAACGCTCAAACAAAACAATTCACTGATTTAGTCAAGTGAGAACGAATAAGTGCTTGAATGATTTTTGGATCTGCAGTAAACTTTTCATTATGATTTTTTGACCAGATGAGAATATGAGAAGTAATGTTTTGAAAACACGTTCGTCTGCGGGTGTATAAAACTGTTCGAGGAGATGTTAAGGACCGCCACCACTTGATCGCCAAGTTCGCATTGTTCGAACGTCTCAACTCATCAAAACTGTCACAAATCCTGGAAATTCTGTTCCATAAACAAAAACTATGACGTAGGATTTGAATCTCTCGCAAAAGTCTATGAATCAAATCATTAAAAAATATTTGGGACTCGGTGTCTGCAACTTTGGAAAAAAGAAACTTAGGATGAAAAAATGTAAGCGACTTTGGAAGCATGCTGATGTCGTGCCCAGAATAATTTTGATATAGATGAACGAATTTAAAACGTGCAGGAAAATTTTGCAAGCAAATTGATAGGGTGTATGCAAGTTCACCTAAGGATGCATCTGAACTGATTACTCGGCTCGCAAGGGTCATAAGGTCAGGTATGGTTTGTTGGAGTATCTCTTACGTTGGAGTCACTGATTTACATTTTTGCGGATAAGGTGTCACAACATAGGCCAAAGTTTATTAAGAAACTCTCATGGAAGCTGTTTTAAAACTGTTCGAAAAATAGCCGTCAACTTTACAATCAGATTCTGTGCCAGCTCATAAAGCTGAAACGAATCAAACCTGGCCCCGAAATAATTTACTAGCATTCACAGCCTCTAAAGAATGCTCCTCTAGCAGTCCTGATTTGCTAGGCTATAAATTGTGAACAAAAGTTACCCTACATTGATTTTCTTAAGAGACCCTGGATTCGTGCTGTCGTCAAATTTTCAATTGCTTGCGGCTATTGATGATTAGCCAATCCATTTAAAGGCCGTGAAGGCCGAAGGCAGACATTTCGAATAAATATTTCCTAAATGTGTATGTGTGTGTAAATTGGTTCGAATCAGTCTTACTTAATTGACAATTCTAATCATTTAGTATCCATAGCTACGCACACCATCCACGTTGTGTGTATTCATTTTATCCTTAAGTGGCAGGAAATAAAGTGTAATGTCGACTCCAACGACAAATTTCGGAAGTTTTTCATAGCAATTTTTCACCACTTATGTTGTGTGTGTTGATTTTATAAATGAGTGGACGAGAGATTTTTTGTGAAGCTTTTTTCACAGAGTATTGTTTTCATTATATTAGGGAAATGATGAGTAACTATACAATATACCGATATATTGATTGAAACAACGATTAATCACTTGAAATGCAACACTTTACCTCGCTATTATCTTAATGGATTTGGGAGTAATTTTTCTATTTGATTTTATAGTTATTACGGGTATTATTATTGGTTATGATTTTAAAAAATCAAAATCAAATCAATTGTTTGAAGGCGATTAGAAAATACGAATAGAAATAACACAGGTGCTACTTAATAGTATTATTAATATTTATTTTAACATTTTTAAATGATTTCCCATTATTTTAAAACATATTTTATTCAAGTACTTAAACTATTCATTATTATTACGTATTTATTTAGTAGTTCCTTTCAACAGAAGACTGAAATAGTTTCAAAGCAATTTATTTTAGCGCCTTATATGTCTAGCGTGTACTTAAAATTCACAGCGAGTTTAATGTTTTCTTCGCTTAATAAGTCAAAGAAATAAATTCTTTTCATTTTTTTTAAGGTAAATGAGAGAATTTTATTAAAAAAAATATTTTTATTTCTTTAATTAATTTTAATTTAAAATGTTTCTCGTTTATGCTGAAAGTTTATCTTCTAAAAATAATCTGCAACACACTAAAATAAGATTTTGTTTGTAGAAAACTTAAACGAAAGCCCATTACTATTCAAACTGGGAGTGGTTTATTACTTTTTGAAAATTTATTTATATTTTTATTTCACTTGTATTTTTATTTTTATTTTCATTCATTATTATTTTTATTTAATTGACGCGAAAAACGAAAGTGTGAATTTGTTAAACAAAATCATCAAGCCGGCAAATGATTAACAAACACAAATCACACTCTGCGTTTTGTTGTTGCAACAATGTTGCAAGTATGTGTATATCTTTCGATATTATTATTATTGTTATTGTACAATCCACATTTCTCAAACATAAACGCCTGTAACGAATACTTCTTTTCTCTAAAATGTGGACACTAAATTGTTAACTATTGCCGTTGTTGTTGTTGTTGTTACTTTTACTATAAAATTTGTGTTGATGTTCTCTCTTACACACTAGGTCTAGTCTGGTCTTCAGCTCTCTTTTCAACAGACATTGATAACAAATAATAAACAAAACGATCGGGATCGAACAAACAGTTTTAACTAAAATCCATTTAATCCAACACAAATAACACACCATTTGTCGTTTGAAAATAATAAAAATAAAATCGAAAAAAAAACAACAAAAACAAAAAACAGAAACTTTAAAGTAACAATTGTCTTAAAGGCAACCGATCAATTTTTAAGCGTTATAAAAACTCAAGCAACAGCTATAACAACAAATAAAAACTCTTTTTTTAAAGTATATAGTTAAAGCAAAAAGGTAACGACAACGACGACGGCGACAATATTTGTCCGCCCGGTTGACGGACAACAACTGTCATGCTGGCGAAAAATGAAATGTTGTCAATGCGCGTAGATTTTCCTTCGATTCTTCTATATGTATGAGCCCAAAAAGACAACAACACTAACAATAATTATAGCAATACGAAAGACTTTCAGCTGACGTTTTCGCATTGTGTCACCAGCAACCGAAATATGAGTAAAAAAAACAACAATAATTTTTTTTTAGTTAAAGCTTTACTCAATTGAATGTCGTTTTTTCGCACTCCTAAAGACACTCTCTTAATTAACCCATTAAGAGTGATGATAAGCAATTATTAAATTTTTGCTATTTGGTTGTGCATCGCTTTCGGGTGATTTCCATAAAAAACTTGTGTGTGCTACTTTTAAACAAAGTTGACCCATTTTTAAAGGCAATTAGTGTTGCTGTTCCTTTACGGCTAAAACATGAATTTATATCACACTGACTGAAGCCATTGATTGCCTGCCAGCAGCTAGCCTTGGCCGATAGGAGACGAATTGATTTCCATCACGGCAACAGCAGCTACATAAATCGATAGTGATTCGACGGAAACATCTCATAGTGGTTATCTGATAACAACAAAATTTTTTTTGTTTACCAATGTGGACGAGAGTTATCATGTGACTTTCTGCAAATTGGCAACAAATTATCGGTCAAATGAAGCCTTCAATTGCATATACAAATAATAGGTATCTTTTCACTACAGCCTGTGGCAACGAGAGATTGAACCAGATGGCAGATGCCAAGCAAGAGTTTAAGAGTTCTTGTTGGCGCAGTTATTTAACGTAGTCAAAAACTGGGTACTTAAAATTTTCGTTATGCAAAATGAAGGTATCAACTGGAGCTTCAATGCATGCTTTAAATATGTAGACTATGTAGATTACGTATCCTTACGTAAATACATCAGCATATGTAGTTGTAGTTGTAGCTGATCATCCTAGCTGCAACAAGAATCCTCAGAATCTAACCTTTAAATAAATTGGCATACATAAAGCCATGCCTATTCGAATAAAAGGTAACAATTCAAATCAGTTTACTAATTAGTAACTTCTCTGCAAAGTATTCTTTCACCAGATATGGGTATTAAAAAGGACATTGAAATAATAATTGCTTAAGAAATATACGCCACTAAAGTTGAAAATTATTACGCATGCGTGCAACAACTTCTGTAGTTTGGTTCCGAAATTTGACTCAGAACTGACTATGAGAAGAAGTAATGTTTTGAAAACGGACCGCCCGTTCGGAATTAATCGCATGTTGGATTATGGGTGAATAAAACTGTTTAAGGAGATTGGAGATGTTAAAGACCGCCACCGCTCGATCTTCCAGAACTTCTTAACCCATCAAAACTGTAAAAAATTTAGTGAAACCCGCTCCGTAAACAAAAAAGGAAAACTGCAACCATTTATCAACGCTCGCTTACGAAACATAATGTCCATACTGTGGTTGAGAATTATGGAGAGCAACTGGAAAATCCACAATAACAAACAAGTAGGTGGTCAATGCAGTATGCGATAGACTTGCAGCATGTGATAGACTTGCATACTGCATTAACTTGAAAACACAAGGTTAGAAATCATTTCTTGTATTCTTAACCTCTTAAGGATACAGTGACAGCAAAAGTATTAGTACGGTAATATATTTTAGCAATTTCATGAGTTTTAGCCAAAATTTTGTATAAAAAATTAAGATTTTTATATTTATTTTATTGATTTATTTCTGTTTTATTATAAAACAAACAATTTTTTAATGTTTTTCATAAAACAAGAGAAAAATAAGAAATATTTTCAGACGACTCCATAGGTACCCCCAAGGAAAACCCTGAGTAAATTTAAAATTCAAAGGTCTAATATATTAAAATGTTATCCCTTGTATTTAGTAGAACATCCTTTAAGGTCAAGCACTCCATTTAACCCATTTGGAATTGAATATACAAATTTTGTTTAGTGTTTTCTGGTGGCACCATGAGCAAGCTTTTCGGTTGACTTTTGTTTGAGGTTTAGCGATTACATAACCGTTCTTTCAAATGATCTCCTAATTACTCTCTGGAAGTCATATCGGGACAAGAGCATTAAGCTTGTGGGGAATTTTTTTTTTTGCCAAAAAAAGACTTTTTCTGTCCACTGTATATGATATTGTTCAATATGTGCCAAGTCCACAATTTAAATTAGATCCTGTTACTACAGCAGTCTATTTTTTCATTTATTCCGAAGACATTAACAACGTTACAAAATTTCGATTATGTATAGTAAAGTATACTTAAAATATTTTAGTAGGTTTAAAATACACTATAAGGTTAAAAGTCAAAAAAATTATTGAAATATGTGGCCTTTTAAAAAAATATTCACCCTTAAAGGAGTAAACTTTCATACTAACTAGACTAGACAGACACACACTTAAAAATAGTTTACGATTTGTTGTTGTTGTAGTTTTGTTTTCTACCACTTTTGGCTCGTGCTAAGGTGGCTTAAACCACCTTTAACGACAAAAATAGCAACAATATTATGCATATAAATAATATAAAGAAAATAAAAAAGCAGAGAAAAAATAAATAATAAATTGTCCGCCAAAATAAAAATAAAAAAAATAAAGAAAAAAATAGTAAGTATTGTCGTTGTAAGGGGAATAAGAGTAAATGAGTGAAGTGTGTCCATAATGGTCACGAAATAGATTTAAAGTTGTTATTGCTGTTGTTGTTGTTGGTGCTGTTGTTAAGTATTTATGTTATGTGTCAGGAATTATGGATTACGTTTATAACCATATCAGTCATCTTTAAGTCTAACTTTGTATTTTGTTGTATTGTTTTCATATTCGATATTTTTTTTTGTTCGTTTGTTTGAATTTCTGTTTCGCTTCTTTTTAATATTCAATTCACATTTTTGTATGTCATATTAAAATATGTATACGTCGATCTGATATGCATAGGCAAACATACATACATACATACAGAGAGACATACGTAAGGTATGATGATCGTACTTACGTCTAAATATGATTTAATTTGCATTTCTTGTCTTCGAATTCTTTTATGAAATCAATAGAAATATTGACGCTTATTATAGACAATTATATGCGATCATTTCTCTCCTTCTCCTTTTCGCACTCTCTAATTAAGAGAGAAGATATAATTTTTATACGTTTTATTTTTCATAAAAGGCTGTCATTCGAAAATTACGCGTAAATATTTGTACTTTTTTTATAAAAAAAAATATTATAATTTTGATTGAAGTATAAATGCGTAACGATTGTGACGTAGACATACATAATGTAAGTAAAGAATTGCATTTAATGTAATACGAAGAAAATAAAAAAGAAAACAATCCAGGAATTTTATTTTGAAAAATATTTAATTGCGGGAAGTAACATACATACATACATAATTGACCATAACAACCCTTCAGTCATTATTACGGCGTAGCTTCTCACACCACTCATGTTGTGTGTGTTTATTTTATACATCAGTGGCGGGCACTACAGTCGACTCCGTACGACATCAGGGTTTTTGCCAGAAATCTGCTGAGAGGAAGTCGCCGAAGATATATTTTTTCATGTTTTCGTTTTGATGTCTGACCTGGGGTTTGAACCGTGGCTTTGCGTCTAATAAGCCAGCACTCTACCTACTAGACTACAGCGACTTTATCTTGCTGGAAGTAAGATAATTTTAAAATTCTTCTTAAAAATTCGTATACTATTCATTAATACATATCGTTTGATTAAAAGGACCCCACTCACATTTGTGCTGCATTTAGATTACTAAAAGGAAGTCAGGATACTGAAAGAAGCTGAGTTTCCTACATTGAGTAAATTTGCAAATTATTGCTGAATTGGAAAAAGAAATCGACCCATATCTAGAGCAAGTTTTAATCAGTGAAGAAAACTGGATCACTTACGGAAACCTCAGGTGAAAATGGCCTGGAATAAATCACATTGAATTGGCGCAAATGGCATCTATGTAAGTCGGGATAGATGGTCGAGGAGTTTTGTTATGTATCAGATTGGCTGGGAATTATTAGTATGTTCAGCAAGGATCAAACTGTTAATGCGATTATTCAAATTACTTTTACTAGACTTAGTAGGTATTACAGAAGCTAGACCAAAAGATTTGTTCCGCTCCTGTCTGTAGATTATATTTGAGTGAAAATGAATTACAGAAGTTAGATGTCAATAGGGACAAAGGTTTCTATGAGAGGCAGACAGACACAAAAATATAAAAAAACTTGCAATACAGTATATTCAAGACATTAATGGGTTAATAATCATTTCCTTTTCGTAAGTTAGTGCTTACGGGACACGGATATAATTTAAATTTTTTTTCTTACGCTATCTGATCTTCTACTCCTTTGTTTCTGTAGGGATACCCTTATACTCATCTACTGATTATGATAATAATATACGAGAGCGGTTCAATAAGTCTGAGAACTTTAGAATTTTTCACCTTTTAACCACTGGAGGTTAAAGAAAATGGAACAAGTTAATTACTTGTGCTCATTAAACATAATATTTTTAAAGGAAAACTACTACTACTACTCAAATCAAGGCTACGCTTGACAAATTAATCTTTGTTGTATATGCACAATCCTAAAGGTGGTGAACGTTTTAAGAAAGAATTAAGAAACATTATGATCTGGTATGATCTGGCGGACTGGATGATGAAACTGTGAGAAACATGATCATTTGGGTATGAAAGATTTGTTTTTAAGATGGGAGTACTGTTCGCTCCCAATCGGCCACAAACGCAATTGTCTGACACTTTTGCAGTAATTATTGGTCGAGTTTTCGCGCCATTTCGTAATTCTGGATCTATCACAAAACACCAACGGATGTGAATGCAGACTTCGTTGTGCAGTAAAGTAAGTTTTTATATAAAAATTTAAATTTCATTCAAAAATTCACGACATTAGCATTATTAATCCGTCCTTGTGACAACTGTAAATTTTATAGACTCCATCATCTAACCCATACATTCAACATTCGAACATAAATTAATAAAAAAAAAAAAAAAAAAAAAAAAAATATTGCTTTGAAAATCGAAAGTTTTTTGAAGCAGGGTTAGAGCCGTACCTATTATTTATGTACATTAAATTTTATTACTTATTCCCACACTTAAAAATCTAAAGGTTCAAAAGAAATTATTTCTAATATAAATGTTAATAATAACAAAGTAAGTTGAAAGTTTTCTAAACATTAAATCCAAGTTTATAACGAGAGATTATTGAATTTTAAAAATATGGCTGGTTTTATTGCCATAGCTTAGGAAAACGGATATTAAACTTTGTGGTGTGCCAGTTTTTATAACCAAAATTATAATTTCAGTCGTAGATCGTTGGGTGATAAGCAAACGACTATAACTTATAACTTTGTAATCTAATTTGTCGATATTCGTTTTTATTACTTAAGGGCGAACATTTTATATTTGAGGTAACGATATTAATTAAAAAAATTTTAAATTGAAAGTCAAAGTGGCCTAATGCATAATAAAACTGATTATTAAAAAGTTAATATTTTTTGTTAAAAAAAACTGATTTTTATTGCACATTTAAGCCATTTAGGCCATTTACTTATATATGAAATGCTAATTCAATGCATTATGGGAAATTAAATTTTATTACAAGTATTATTTGTATTTCTTTCAAAAATTCATTTAAATTTTTAATGCACACTCTGCCACAATAAAAGGCAGTAAATTTTAATAATTTCCACACGAGTAGAGTAACGATACGAGCATTTTTTCATTGTTTGGTTTTGGTTTAAAATAAAAAAAAAATAAATAAAATATATATTGACGATGCGTGACGCCCTTTAGATTGGTAAGACCGAATCTAAATGTGTAAATAAAAAAATGGTAAAAACTTTAAAAAATAAAAACAATCATAAAGTGTTACATAAATTAGCATAAACCGCGACAGCAACAACAACAATGGGCGGCCAAAGTCAGTCAGTCAGTGGCGGTTATGTAGATGAGTTCACATTAATTATGAACAAAAAAAAAATAATAAAAAATAGTTAAAATGAAATTAAGTGAAGTGAAAAAAGCACAGAAACAAAAAAATAAAAACAAAAATGAAAATGAATTAAAAAATGCACTGAAATTATTATAAAACACTTGTTGATTTTATTTTACAATGTTTTGCTTTTCTTTTCCCTTTTCATTTGTTTGAATTTTTTTCTTTGTGCCTTTTGTAACTGCAACCCAAAACATACATACATTTTAACCATACAAATAAATATTGAAAGAAGAGTAAAAAAAAAGAAAAATGAAACTGAATAAATATGGGTAAATGGGTTGTAATCTTGATTACTATAGGTTAGGTTCGCTAGACAGTATTCTAAAGGTATTAAATCGTTTTTCTATCTCCTGTAAAATATTTTAATTTTTTTTTAGTTTTTCTTCAAGATTTTAAACCATAAGAGAGATTGATATACGGCTACTTGAATTAGTCTATAATAGGGAAAATGAGAGAACAGCTTTTGTATAAAAATCTGTTTATTTTTCAACATTTTTTTTTCACATCCACGGATTAAGTCTCCTTTTGCCGGGCCTTTAATCAGGTTTGGTAATAAAGAAATGGTCGCTCTGGGTTAAATTTGCAGCTCTTCATAGCTTAATTCACGGATTTTTATTTCCTTTTACGTGAGATTTCCTTTTTTGTCAAATCACGCGATACTCTGCTTTCTGCTTTCTCAATCTAATGGCAGAACTTGTTCAAATTTTTACAGAAATCAAATGAAAGACCTGTCGATAGGAGCACTGTAGCCGTTTCAGTTGCCAGATAAGAACAGAGTGAGAGTGCTTTGACATATATGGTTACTGTAGTCAGATCTTACAGTACTGTCAGTAACATGTGCAAAAAAACCTTCTTACAATCGTATAAGCTGCCACTTTTTGCTTGAACACTTTGTATGCTAACTTTCCTAAGGCTAAGATAGGTGTCATCAGATTGAAATCTTCCTAAACGAATTGATTTCATGTTCTCAAAAGTCTCTAAAGCTCTGCAATGTAGACATTTCTGAAATCTGTTATTCGACTAGGTCTAGGCGCCGCCACTTAAGGATGAAATTAACATGCATAACATGTGAAGTGTGAAAAGCCTGGCCGTAATCCAAAATCCGCCAATAATGTATTCGTTTAAATACAATTATGGTTATAGTCGCCGGAGATTATCAGATAGTGAATTGCTTATTAGACGTGAGGCCATGATTTAAACCCAAGGTCAGACATCTCCAACAAAACAAAATTTGAATATTTCTTCGGCTACTTCCTCTCAGCAGATTTCTGACAAAAACTCTGAGATTAAATAAAAATGGCATTCAAAATTTGTCGTTCATAATCGACTTGACGGCAGGGCCTACAGCTACCACTGTTGTATAAAATTACCACAAACAACATAAGTGGTGTGAGAAGCTAGGTCGTAATCCTAACTGAAGGATTGTACTGATCAATTATGTAAAAATTATGGTTGTTTTTTTTTACCCAGAAAACAGAATATATTCCTATTTATATTCCTACTTTGAAAAAGGTCAGAGGTTATGAACGCCACTTAAAATATTTTATATTATAAAGATCTACATTTCTTTATAAAAATGGTTTCAGAATTAACAAGTTAAAGTTTTTAGTTTAATAAATTACAGAAAATATTTTATAATAAAAAATATTAACCCTTTCATGCCCGAATTTTTTGGGCCAGAGCTAAAATTTGTTTAAGGACATGTGTTTGTTAGTCATGGCCTAAATATGAAGTGATATTAAATTCAGAATCCTACGTATTCTGGTTTTACACGTTTTTAACCAAGCTTGTTTGCAAAAAAAATTTTTTTTAATAAAATTAAAAATAACGGAATTTATGAACAAAAATGTACAATGTTGCCTATAGGCAACATCGGGCATGAAAGGGTTAAATGAATGAATTCCTTTATAGCACCTAAGCATTTATCAGTGATAGTAGTATTAGTAGTAGTTTGTGGAAATTAAAGCATTGTTGATGAAATGCAACAAAAATCCATTTATTTTATTTTTTTCTTTCGTTTTTTTTTGTTGGTTTTCGTTTTTATTTAATTTAATGCAATTCATGGTAAACAATGCAGCCATAATTAAAGACAAGTGAAAATAAAATCAAATCTAAAAGGTAAGAGGGTGAGAAGGAGAGACAAAAAAAATGGGAAATTTGCTGTATTAATATCGTGGAAGACAGACGAACGGACGGACGGACAGAGAAGCAAACAGACCGAACGAACGAACAGACACAATCAAATAAAAACTGATTGCCCAAAAAACTGAAACTGGAAGAAGAAAGAAGAAAAAAGTTTTACTATAATAAATACTACAACATGTCAGCCAGCGAGTACGTCAGTTTAAACTGCAATCGTATTTTAAATACCTTAGCATTAAAGAAATATCGGCGAATCGGACAGGCAGCAACAGGCAAATAATCATAAGAAGTAATATTATAAATAAAACTAACCTACCCAAATGTAAATATATGTTGGCTTATCCTCGACAGATACGCGACAGACAGACAGACAGGCAAGGTAGGGGTAATATGAAAAAAAAAACATTCGTATTGATGAAAAGTGAAGCAAAAACAAAAACAAATACTTTAGCAAGCCAACCACTGAACCAACTATTTCTTATATGTTGAGTTGGTTGGTTGGAATATCAAAAATGATTAACTTGTTGCTGTCGTCATTCGCCATGGTTGCTGGCTGAGTGGAGTGGAACACTTTTAAACATGGCTTTTCAAACTGTTGTATTTGATTAACATTGAGTTTCTTGGAATATTTGATTGCATTACCGAGTCAGCGAACAGTCAGCCAGCCAGCCAAACAACAAACTAGACTGACTTCTGAATTCTTTTAAGCTGTTACGTTTTTTTTTTGTGCATACAGACAGCGAGAGATATACAACTTTTTTCCTTTTGATTTTGTTTCTCCTTTGCGTTTGATTAAAAAGTTTTTGGGCTATTGATAGTTGTTTTTTTAACTACATACTAACTTCCACTATAAACTCCTGATTCGATTTGATTTGTATGCATAGAAAAATTTATACTACAGTGTGAACAAAAATTATTCATACCAAAAAAATAAATACACACTGCTGCTAAAATCTTTAAATAAAAAATTATTCAATGAAACATAATTTGATTTGCGACGATATCGGAGAGAATGTAAAACTACGCAAAATGCTGCTGAAAAAATTTACGAAGTTTATAAAGACGTTATTGTGGTTAGAAAAATAACAGCGTAAGGATTTGTTGATAACAATTTGATGTGAAAGATGCATTATACTATGTTCAGATATGCACTTTTATTGAGTCAATATTCGGTTAATTGAGTACAGTATGTTAAGTGTTCAGGCATAATAATATACGCAGTTCAGCTGCTTATTCAATATTCATTTGACAGATGGTAAGTATCAACAAAAAGTGTTCGGTTAACTGTAATATGCTCACTAAACACACTTATGACAATGCTGCATTTTAAGTTTTACTCAATATTATAACAATTTGCCTATTTATTGAGCAATTATTAATTGAAACTTTATATTAAATATTGTGCTCAATAATGGCGTTTATTTGCGATTTACGCAATAAAGGTGCATATCTGAACACCGTAGACTGCCTGGTAGGCAGCTTGGACGTTGCTGGGAATGTAGACATACATTACCCGTTTTATATCGTAATCGAAAAAATATAGTTGTCACAGATCAGGAAGTGCACAAACCTAGTGCTCAAAGATGTTTGAAAATAGGACTTTTATACAAGATCATTCCATGCTCATAAAAAAATATTTTCAGCTTTATTTCTTAAAGAGATCAAACTCTCTCGCTATTACAGAATCAACTACAATAACAAGTGCACTAACGGAAGAAGGTAGAGCCCTTACAGACGTATAAAATAAAATAAGAAAAAAGCGATACTTGGTTAGAGACTAGAGTCTTTCAAAACATTTGTTAGCTGGCATTCTTTAAATTCCTTATATTCTCTCGAAAACGAATAAGTGGAGTAAATATTATCGAAATCCGTAGACGTAAAATTAGATGGATTAGCTTTAACAGCAAAACACTTGTCGTAAGTCGACACTGGTGGAGACACTTATAGGAAGCCTATAATCAATAAAGTGGCAGCTTATAATCCTTGAATGGAGAACGAGGCATGTTGTAGGTCGACACAGGTGGAGACAAATTATATACCTATATCAATATAGGGGCAGCTTGTAAGCTTTGGATGGAGAACGATAATCAATAATAATAAAATCATGACATTTTAACCCAATAAGACCTTTTTCTATTCTTAATTTTAGAGGCCAAAACATCAACTTAAAAATGTGAGTCGGCAGTAAACATCTTACTACAACGACCATGAGGAATACGAATTAAGAAGTATGTTTGCGGAGATCATTTTTAAATTGATGAACTACTATGCGGAGATCTCTGTAAACAACTATATGGTAATCAAATATTTATTATAAAGTATGGAATGATGAACTACTATGCGGAGATCTCTGTAAACAACTATATGGTAATCAAATATTTATTATAAAGTATGGAATTTATATAAATGTTTCATTTATTTTGTAACACAGTGTATGTATATTTAGTCGCCATAAGCAAAATCTTAATTAAGAGTTAAAAAACTACTTCAGATAGTAATTATTACAACTAATAGCCGGTAATATACGAACATAAAAAGGGGGCATTACTAACAAATCACATTACAAGTGTAAATACAACATAAAATCATATTCAGTTATAATAATGATACAAGAAAGCATGAAAAAAATATATAATGGCATCTAATACGTTTTAATAGGGAGGTTCAAAAGCTTGGGGGGAATGTAAATAAAAAGGAGTTTTAAAAATTTCGAATAGTTTTAAAATTCAATATTCAATTCCATATTTTGGACAATAGGGAATAGTAAAATAATTCGTGGAATGGAAATGGCAAGACCGAAAGATACAGTATCACGATCGTATTTAGTATTGACAATTTTCTCGCTTGTCTTTTGTCTTTTTCGCAGCAAAATTTAACAAATTTTGCTATGTACATACATAAATAACAAATCTATTAATAAAACAGTATTATGGCCACAATTATTGTTGTCAATAAAAAATGACAGCTATTTGTTGTTGAAAATTTTGACACCATCATCAGCGCACAATTACCCGCTAAAGCTCTGCTAATGGTGCTGCGTTAATAATAGCACAGTCAACTTTGTTTTTTGTTTTTAAATTCATATTTCATGTGTGTTTTTTTTATCAATTCAAAACTATTTGTTTATTTTGTTAACATTTGTAAATAAACAAATTATGCGATATTTTTCTTTTTTCATTCATTAAATTCATTTAGTCAAGTCAACCAGCCAGCCAACCAACCAACCAATTTAAGCCAAAGATTGTCAATGTTTTTCCAAAGTCTATGCGACAATTGCCATCCATTTATTTTTGCTAATTTCGAAATTAGAAAGTGCAACCAACAATATATAGGAAAACTGAACCGAACCGAACCAAACAAATCGGTTGGAAAAAATACCTCAATTTGAATTTTACGTGCAGATCCATATTAGAGAAACACAGAAACAGTGCGAAAGAGAGAAACAATGACAGGAAGATGGGGAGGCGCAGGGGGAAGTGTTTATGAAAATTGTTTGGGTTGGTTGATTGTATTTCTTTTTTTCCCCCATTGGATTTATGATATCAGGAAGATGATAATGGCAGCTGATAAGGTACCAGTCTACAATCATTTTTTCTCTCTTCATTATACATTTTTTTTAGTTTTATTATTAAAAAAATTGTTTTTTGCCTAAAACGAAATGCGCAGTTATTTTCATTTAATAACTTTATTTGGCTGAACAACACAACAGCCATAAACAGACAAACGAAAAATATAAAAAACACTTATAAATTGGTTTTAAATTATTTTGTTATAAAATAATGAATAACAAAAAACAACAATAATAAAAAAGAAAAATAACAGCCAGCAACAATAATAAAACATTTTTCTGAATTATTCAATCCTAATAACATCAGATAAATCAGATGGTATTTCATAAAAATATTTTTCAAGAAATCACCATTAACGGTGAATGTGGCTTTTAAAGGTACAAATTCTGATGGACATGTTAACGAAAGATAAGAGAAACTAATTATAGATGAAGTACTGAAAATTGCCTTCAACCATAATAGAAGTTAATCAATTATAACGAAACTCATTAAGATTGAAAATGCTTTTTAGGGAAATGGTAAAAGGAAGTTAATTGTTAAGATTATACCGCAGATACTCTATTCTGAGAAAGTCAATTAAGTTTCTGTTTTATTTATAAGACTATAACGGAAGGAGATTACAAATGATATGAAAAAAGTTATAAAACTAAGCTCCTAGGATAGTGTGAAAAGCCAGAATCCTATACATAACATACATACATACATATTTGGTCATTACAAACCTTTAGTCAAGAGTAGGACCTAGTTTCTCACACCACTTATAATGTGTGCGTTAATTTGTATACTTGAGTGGCGGGACTTACAGTTTAATGTCGACTCTGAACGACAGATTTTTGAGAAACTTTTTCATGGCAGGTTTATTTACTCTCAGAGTTTTTGCCAGAAATCTGCTGAGAGGAAGTCGCCGCAGAAATATTTTTTCATATTTCGTTCAGTTGGAGATGCCTGACCTGGGATTTGAACCCAGGCCTCACGTCTAATAAGCCAACACATTACCTACTAGACCACGGCGACTTTCGAAACCTTTCCTATACATAAACGTTGTAGAAAACATAAAATTCGAAGTTAAATAATTAGCAGTAGCCCCTGTGAACCTACGCATATCTAAAGTGATTCGGCTATGTTGCATAACTCTAGAGAAAAATATTTGAAGTGCAAGTTGTAAAGGCATAATAAGAAGTTTTAGCTGCAAGTTTCAGAAAACACGTCATTAACCCACTAAATGCAAGAACTATTGCCGCAGACTGAAAGACATCGAAAACCATCTGCAAAGCCCCTTTAGACTGGTATGTGATATACATAAGTACTATACAAAGGGTGGATCATAAATTAGCAGGAAATATTGCATTATCAGTGGAAGTTTAGTAACGATATATAAATACTCCGACCTATTGTAATACTCCTAAATATACCAATTCCTCTTCCTGTGCCCTAATAAAGTTATTCAAAATACAATATGATAACAGTTACCGCGGTAATTAATCTCTCTGATTCATTCAAATTAGTTGGAATTTCTTTTCAACTTTAATACTTCGGTTCATTATGATCTTGAAATTTTCTCCCAGGACGATATTTTGCTTAAAGATGCCGATTAATTGGCCAACTAGTGGTCTGCGAAAGTGCGAGTGCCTGTGTGTAACACGAAATCAACTGGCTCGGAATGAGTGCAATGTTTTCGACAGGTTTTATATTACGTCGACGTACTTGTATTGGTCGATGAGACCATGGTTATCATGATTCCATTAGATCGAGCACAGAATTACTTACGAAATAGGAGAGTGATATAAGAGACTAATGCTGGCACTCAAAGGTAAAAAAGAACAGACTAATCGTACCTGAAAGAGTAAAAACAATTGGTTGTGCAGAATATATTCAACTGGTGTGAGTGTAACTGCCAGTTGGGGAAACCATCAGAAACGCCAGAAATATGTAGATTTTTGCTCGAATTAGTGGGATTATCCTTGGTTAATCACAGCAGTGAAACAATAATGCTGAACATCGGAAATCGGCTATTTTTTAAGGAGCATTTGTATCATACCATATAGTTGTCACACCATCGGCGTTATCTCGAATTATACAGGAAACAAAAACCTTAATGAATTTCCTATATGATCCTTCTTAGTGAGTTTTTTTTTTCTTAAAAATATTCATATACCTTTCAGACATGACAGTCTGTCAGTGTTCGTCATTGCGGAAATTGTTACCTTCCGATCTACATGCCATAGCTAATACAAGTGATCTGTCAGTAAATTTGTGTGTATCTAAGTGGCAATCCTCAACTTCATAAGCAGTAAGGGGGCCTACCTCCAGATATTGGTAGACAGGGAACATTGTGAGCTAGACTACTATATCACGCAGTTATTGACTGAACATTTAAGCTTCACATTATATCTACACTAATATGGTCATGACAGTTTGCATTTTGTGAGAGTTGTGTCATGTTTTCTGCTCACTACTCAAATATGGAAGGAGGGAATACTATTTAAACATTGATGTTATATTTTATATTTTAGTGTGTTAGAGCCTCGCACATCTGGCAAGTTGATGCCACTGTTTTTCGATGTATGCCTAACAATAAATAAAAATGTACCACCTGAAAAACTACCGAAAAACACACGAAACCTGGTGCATAGTTTTTTTGTTCTGTGCATCTTTCTATTCATTTTGCGTATGTTCTAGGAAGAGGCCGGACTATCATTAGAGCAAAATGTTATATGCAACGAAAGTGGTTTGCTATTATGATTCGTACTTGTTGGTATATGGTAACATAACGTAAGTTTCCTTTATTGCTGTCTTTAACAGATGATATTAGATTTCCTGCAGATGTTTGTTGCATCAATGCCAAGTTATCAGAAGGCATATGTAAATCAATGCACTTAAAAAAATTTCTAACCTTCTGATACAGTAAACTAACTCACATAACTTTGCACTTTAAAACTGCACTGACTTTTTAACGTTTAAACTGTGTTAAATGATTTCATTTTAATAAATATTATTAATTAATCAGTATTATTTAAATTAAAACCAGTGGCCATAAAGAGAAATTAGTTAAAATAATTATGTGTCTGGTAATTAAAAACTAGAACAAACGGAAACACAATTAAACAACACACACAGATGGAATATTACAAAATGCTATGGAATTAGAAAAAAATTTTTTGCAACAGACACACTGACTAAATGAATGAATGAATGAATGTCACCACCATTGCTCTCTAATAGAAGAGGGTGTATTCTGAATGCCAACCAGTAAATTGTACTCGTCGTCGTCGTAGTAGTTAGAAGTCTAAAAACTATAAACAGATGCAAAGTGCACTATTTAGAATCAACAGAGAAAAAACAAAAAGTCCTCTATTGCTAATAAATTGAAAAATACAAAAAAGAAACTAAAACTTGTTGCTTCAGTTACTACTACTACGTAATAGCATGCTACTATGTAGTAGTAGTAACATTGCTTAGTACATATATGTTAGAGAAAATGCTACAGCTGTGGATGGTGGTATTAGAAAATTATATTATCTAACATCAAATGCAATTCTATTAGGCAGATTCCTATCCTTTCCATTCCATTCTATTCTATTTTTTGTTTTGTTCTTTGCAGCTTTTCATTATGATGCTTTTTTCCATTATTATTATTACATTTCGTATGTATATAAGTGGCATCCGTAGTAGAGTCGTATGCCGCAGTAAATATGTAGCTTAGAATAGTAATTTATATGCTAAAACACTCTTACAAAAGTATTGACAGATAGATGGGAATGTATAGATGGACTGATGGATGGATGGATGGATGGACATAAAAACGGATGGCATAATTAAATTGACATGCGTAATGTAAAAAAATAGAAATGAAAAGCAAAAAAAAAACAGAGAAAAAAAGTTCAAATTTGTTGTTGATTAGAGATAGAAACATTACGTACGTAAATGTATGTACTCGTATAGCATAGCGTGTGTATAATAACGTATGAAATGTCATTTTCATGTAATAAAAAGACCACCAACCAAGGCGTTTTGTATTGCCACTTGACCAGCTCTGGGCAACACATATGTCACAATAAATAAAAAAAACGGCAACAACAAAAAAAAACTCAATTATGCTATAAATATGCCCTGAGAAATTAAACAAAATTGCAATTGTAGATATTGTGGACAAGCGCAGAGAGAATGTTTAAAAAGTGCTGGTCATGTTGTTAGAAAATCTTTTAAAGTTTAAAATAATGTTAGAATCGATATCAAGTGTTGAAAGCCTTTTATATGAAACTTTTGGAATAAACCTTGCTATAGCCTAGCCTACTAGACTAAGGTATATAAGTGAACATACATATCTAACAACTTGCCAATTTTGTAATCGACTTCATCACTCATCAGTTCATTGGTCGAACTTTTTTCCTTCTCTTTGTATAACTTTAATATTTTTGTTTCTTTATTTTGCACCTTCTTCGCAATTGGTCGGACAATGGACCTTTTCTGGTGTATTTCGGGTGCACTCGCCTTCGCAACCTTATCTAACCTGTGTAGAACACCATAAAAGCATGTTTCGAATTATAACACTAAGTTTTACAAGTGAAAAAGAAATGAAAATTAAATGAAAGTGAAATTAATTCCCACTTAGAGTTTATATTATCGAATTATTCTTTTCCACCAATGTTAAACTGAAGCAAAGTCCCTGTCAATATGTCACCTTTACTGCCCTATATCTAGAAATTTTGAAACACTGGCCATCTTTCTAATGACATTATAGCAGTAATTAATGCCAAATATTCCGAATATAATAACTACAAGAACAAAAACTCTAACAACTCAACCAACCTTCGTTATATTATTAATTTACCATGAGAAAGCCTTGGAGATTCTCAACACCCGAGAAAATTTTCATTTTTGAAGAAAACTGATACCAATATGTGCAATTGTAAGCATTTTACCGTAGGACACAAAGAGTAGGCGTGAAGTTTCTTCCAAATGTCGACCGGCAACAAACTCAGAATCTTCAATTCCAACTATAAATCCCTGTTATTATAAGCCGGCAAATCCTGGAATGCTAATGACAAAGATATTTATTTTATTCACCTAAAAAACTATTATGTATAACTATTACAAGCTGAGTAACTTCTACCTTATGTAATGTAACAGAACAGAGTCTTTAGTGGGAATTGTACCCACGATCCTCATACTAATAGACTAGCATATCACCCACTAGCTTCAGGTTTTTGTAAATTTTTGTCTTCGCAAAATACTACGTATATGTATTGGATCCACACCAGAGATCATCACTAAGTATTCAAAAGGATGAGTAGAATCGAATCATACTCATAATTTCTGATACTTATACGCATTTATACTTATTTTTATATCATGGAACCTCTACTCATATTCAAAGTTTGAAGTACTCATCAGACTCATACTTTACCACACTTATGATGTTGTTGATTTCGACTCTCCATGACTCAATATATACACTTATCACAAAATAAGTATGATTCGAGTACGAACACTAAAATACTCACTACAAGGTTGTGTGTTTGCTCTGCTTGCTGCTCTGTCTTTTTTCTTTTTTTGTAAATGCAACAATAACTAAGACTGTAAAATTTGATGAAAGATTCGAGTCAATCGAGTCATTTATAAGTATTGTAAGTATTTTTCTAAAGTTGTGAATCTAAATGAGTAGGCTTATGAATCAAACATATTTCGAATGGTAAGAGTTTGATGTCAATATTGTACTCATACTCATTCTATTCATACTTATAAATCAACGTTGAAGTGAGTACGAATGAATCAGAGTAGTTAAATATCGATATTGTTGACTCACTTATATTCAGAATTTCATGAGTGCTTATGAGTAGCGAAAAAACGATTCATTGCTGATCTCTGGTCCACACATAGAAAACAATCTGGCGACAATATTATAGTAATCATATATGCACCTCCAGGACTAAAGATGTATCGAAAGGTCTTCTCATTCATGGCGATTATGAAATATAATTATGAAATAATATATTTATATGACATCATATACAACATAGCACTTTCAAAAGTAGTTTCTAAGTTTTTAAATTCTGTAACAATATTTTCGAATAGACAGTTAATTTAGACTAAATTGTGTCTTAGCATTAGGTTGATTTAAATTTGAAGGACATTGAAAATATATAGACAAACAAGAAAAAAAATTCTAAAACTTTTAAAATATAATTGGACCCACTGTAGTTATATTTAAATTTTTAACATCTTATTCAATATAAACAAAAAATTATAAACGATACAAACAATTATGGCAATTATGTTTAATTGTCGTTGCTTTAGTTTATTTTGAACCAATACAGTCAGTCCGTTCATCAGTCAGTCAGTCAGTCACTCACTAAAAATATCTTGTCATTGGGTTTGGTTCTCTTCTACTAGCTTTTCGAAATGAATGAGAAAAAGGAAAAAACATTTTTTTTTTTGAAAGAAACCGAAGTACATGAACTTTTTTTTTGTTGTTGATTAAATTTATTTTCAAGGTTTAAAAATTATCTCTCTTACTGGAGCTCATGTTCGGTCTTATGTTTAACATTAATTTCGATTGTAAATATTATTAAAAGTACAGACCTTTTACAATAAAACAACAACAAAAAAATGTTACATAAAAAATAAACGTTTTCATATTGTTTCACATTGTTATTTATCTCTTAATATTATTTCATTTCATTTTATTAATTTAATATTTATAACATTACCGAGAACGTGTATACATTTTGGTTTTCTGTTGAAAAGAAAAATTGCCATTAAAACAATGCCTGATTTTTAATATGTTCAATAAATTACGCAGAAAAACAAAAACCCGTTTAAAGGGACAATTTATAATAATGACTTCCTTATAGTTTTAAAGGCTGAGTTTGGAAGTGTCTTTCTTTGTTTTCATTTTTCTTGGCAACAAAATATTTCGTAGGCGAATCTTATATTTTAAACGCATAAATCTCTGTGGTGATTTTGGGCAGTATACAAGGAGATACACATATATGTGCATTTAAAGCTTAAATGCTATGCTATATGCATTGAAAAGTCCTTGGCCTTAGCATAAATAAGGAGGGGCAATGCACGATGCGTAATGAAAACATCTTCAATGTTATTCCATATCCATAACCTAAAACAATGGACCACGACTACTCCTTATAAACGAAAGAAGTGAACAATTTTTGCTTTAAAAAGCAAAGCATTCTAAAATTTTGTTTTTTTTAACATTTATTCTGTTTGGTAAACAAATTATTTTTCTGATCTTAAAATAAACCAACTCCCAATAAACCACTACCCACCTGTTTTTATACCTTTGAAATCAATAAAATTCTTTAACTAAACCAGAATTCGAAAATACAAAAAATTGCATTTCAAAGTGTCATTAAAAAATTACGTTTTCTTTCAAATTAAGAAGCAAAAAAAAGGAGAAATGGAAACAAATTAATTACGTTGGCTTGTTATTGATTGAAATCCGGTCGTAAATTAAACAAATGATCGGCACATCACAAAAAAGAAAGAGAAGAAAAGAGTAACAAAAAAAAAACGCATAAATATATTGTATTTGTATTTATTGTACAACAATGTATTAAATAATTACATTCAATCAATGCAACAACAAAATTAAGAAGAAAAAATAGTTATCACACATATCCACCTTAAATTAAAATTGACAACATTTTCAAAAGTTGTTTTTGTTTTGGTTTCTATACCATAATATGGCTACAAATATGTTTGGTTTTACAGAGTGTAAAAGAATAATTCATACATAAAAACTCACATACACAATTTCTGTACCGGTGTGCTATTTGTAAAGCAATCAAATACTTAGAATTTTATCAAAACACCCTAAAATCTGTGAAAGAAATTTGGACTTAAAGTCGAAATGCTCCAAGTCTTTTGTCAGAAAAGTTAACATGAAACTGATGTTAAGAAAATTCCATTTCAAAAAGTGGTTGACAGATAGGCAAATAGAAAGAAATATAAACTAAAACATAGCAAAAAAAATTCTTTAAACATTTAAAGTTCGTTTTAATGAACAATGTCGGCTGACTTTTTACAATTTACTGTACAAAGATTCTACTTTACAACAAAGTCAAGGCGTCATGTTGAGGAAAATTATCGTAAAAATATACCGAAATACACTACAAAATTTTCAATAAGGCAACCACAAATTGCATTTTCCAAATTAGGTAAAATTAATACATATGTACATACATACATACATAATTGGTCATTACAACCCTTCAGTCAGGATTACGACCTAGTTTCTCAAAAATTATACTAAGATTTATTTTAATGACTGTGTGAAATATACATAGCAAATAATGTTTGTCTAATAGGCAGGATGTTAGCTTACTAGACGAGGACCAGTGAGTTTAAACCTCAGCACTGATATTTCGATATCAAAAGAAAAAAAATAATATTTCGGCGGACTTATGCAGACTTCTCAAATCTGTCATTCGTAGCCGATGTTAAAAAGTAGGTCCTTCCATACATAGATAAAATAACACACACTACATGGATGGAAGCAAGACAGTAATCCTGACAAAAATATTGTAATGCTTCTTAAAGTAAGTAAAGTAATGTTTCCAGCAAAGCCAATAATTCAAACTAAACTAGTCTCCGCTTTTCGAACGGTATTCGGCAATAGGAAAAAATATTTGAAATACCTAAAAAGTTCATTTAAAAAGTCTTTAATAGGAAGTTTTATTAAAACTACCTATGTTTTTAATTGTTTTTTTTTATTACCTTTTAAACGAATTCGCACTACTTCCCAAAGAGTTGTGAGCATATTTCAACAACAGTTGGGGGTTGCAAAAATTGTGCAGAATATAAAAAATGATAATTGGATGCCGAACCATAATTGTGGGTTAATATGAAATTGTTCTTGCACTGTTTTAATTTATGGGGTTCTCAGTCGCCCTGTATAGCTTAATTCCAGCATTTAAATAGATTTTCAAAACAACCAACAACTTAACTGTTTCGACGTTCTTTCTACGTTTTAAGTTTGTTTTTCTAATATTTGTCACAGATTTATTGCTTTAAAGATAAATCACTCGGAAATGAAAGTTGAGTTAAAAGCACCTAGAACTGCTATTGAGCGGAACTGAACAAATTATTCATCAATTCCAAACTCGGTGAGGTTGAAACGAGAAGATTGTAAAATAAGAAAATATCGTAGATTAACAAATTGAAGAGGTCTATAGCGTTACTGCAATTACTTTATCTATGAAATAATGTTTGTAGGGCATGGCGAATCGATGAAACAATTTTTTGTGTCATTTGTTTTTGAACTTCGACGTCGATGTTGAACTATCATAATTGAAATCTACCGAACAGTAAAGAAAAGATACTAATGCAGATTCTAAGATTAATTATGTTGGAAAGAATGCATAAGAAATCCAGCTGTTGATGTACAATGTGCCATCGGACATGGAAAATATAATTTATTAACGATACCTTCCTGCCAACTTCTTTATAGTAATTTAAAGATATGTAAACCTAGCACAACTAGGCCGTCGAGTTTTATGGGCATAATTAACAGTGACTAAAAAGTTAATAAATAATAAACTCGAACTAATTTTTAATAACAATTTAAACACTTAGGGCCATTATTACAACTTGCCGTTAACTAAAGGGAGGATTTTAACGGGCAGATAAATTGTTTTTCATTATTATAAGTGGACAATATGGTAGAAGTAAGCGTTAAGTTAAATGGAGGATCATTCTAACGGTAACTTTTAAGGTTAAGTTTATGTTTGAACTTGCCATATTATATATTATTTTCAATATGGCAACTTCAAATATAAACAAAATTAGCATATACACAAAAAAACCAAGCCCGTCGTTGCCACTGCATTTAAAAAAACTTGTCTAATTGAGCAGTGTTATCGACATTGTTCCGGCACTGCCATATTTTTGAAAAAGTTAACTTTTTTGTATCATTAGGTTGTAATAACGAAAAGAAGTTAAAGGTGACTTTAAAGTTAACTTTTGCAAAAGTTACCTTTAACTAAACAGAACTTTAACGGGAAGTTGTAATAATGGCCCTTAATCCAAGAATATAAAATAAGTGCAACGATTCAATTACTTTTTGTCATATTTATTCAATATCCCACTTTGAAAATACAAAATATTTGTCAGATACAACAAATGTCGTTAGCATTAAGAAACAACAACAAAAAAAATGAACGATTTGTATGTAGGTAAAGTTTGTGTAACTATTCATAACAAGAGTATGTAAAATATGAACTGATCAGGCGACACACCAGAGTCTATTTGTGAACCTTATCAAAATTTATTTGCCGTTTTTCGTTTTTTTTCCTTTTCGAAATCCTGTCAACAGATATAAAACATCAACGGCAAAAAATTTATTTTTTTTTCTTTCGGTTGGTATTTTTTGGGCTTTTGACGATATTTATGAGTTGTTAATGGCAAAAAAACAATTATGAGCCACAAGTGTAAAATTCCTCACCAAAATAAATTAAATATCACAACATGAATATAAAAAACAGGAATACAAAAATAGAAAATACAAATAAAAGTAGGCACAACATATGCAAAAACAAAAAAATATTAAAAAAATATTCATAATAAAAAAAGTAAATCTAATATTTTGAATCAATATGTTTGTAATTATTAAGTAAACGAATATGTACGTATGTATATTGGCATATGAAACGAAAGTGAAGAGCAATAGATAGACATATGGACAGACAGATAGAGAGATCAATAAACGAAAATATTTTATAGTGTAGGCTTAATGGAAAAAATTTAAGGAGAATAAAATGCTGAAACAAAAACCACGAACAAAAAAAAAAACGAAGAGGAAAGATAAATATCTATAAGAGAAGTTCAGTTGTTGCTGTCGATGTTTTTTCTTTTCCGTTTATTTTCTTGGTGTTTTTGCAATTTTATTGCAGCGGAAATCATTTTAAATTGATACTTTACAAATACCCATCCAATACCCCAATACGTACGTAGAGTATCATGCCATTCAATTTCAATTCGCACCGAACAGGAGTGAGAGAGCGTCTAAAGACATTAAATAGCGATTGTGTGTGTCATAAGAAAATTGTTCATGTTTAGATAAAAGAAAACAAAACAGAAAAACATAAAAATTTAACACTTTTTTGGGGAGATACCGAGAGACCCCACCGCCATCCATTGTTTGTAATTATGATGTTTGCTTGTTGTCGGCAATATCTTCGCTATGTATTGTTTTCACAAAACAATTTCTGCAAATTTAATTTGAAAATTTGTTATAAAAAGGCGTAACAACCAACACTTACACTGTAAATTTTATTTTACGTGCTAGTAAAACACTCTCAAACGCTCAAAAGTGAAGCTGAAATTTAATGGAGGGAATTTTCGACAATAATGACAATTGTTATCTACTATATATGTATGTATGTATGTATATCCAGATAGGTTTATTGGGTTGTTCGGAAAGTAATTTCGGTTTTTTCCGCCAGAGGATTTAATTGTATTTTTTGCACCCAAATTCACATTTAAGCCGTATAATTTGTATATGCTTTGAGAGCTCATATAGCAAGGCTTGTATGTGAAAAATTCCAATTAATTCTACGCAGTAGTTTTTTGTTGGTGCCCTTTTAAATATGGCAGCATTTTCGACATATTTTACTGTTTTACGACAGAAAGGATAAAAATGCTGTTCAAGCCAGAAAGAAATTGGCCGACGCGTATGGGGAAGGTGTGTTGATAGTACGCCAGTGCCAAAACTGGTTCGCCAAATTTCGATCGGGCAATTTTGATGACGAAGATGCACCAAGTTCGGGAAGGCCGGTTGAAGCTGATAAAGACGCAAAAAAGGCTTTAGTTGATGTGATCCGGCAAATAACAACACGTGAGATCGGATTGAGACTAAAATTATCAAATTCAACAGTTTATGACCACTTGATTGATATTATATGAAAATTGTCTTTCATATCCACAAAAAAAAAAAAAAAAACGTAATTACTTTCCTAACAACCAAATATATTCAGATAGGAAGCATGAAGTTGTCAACCACCAACCAATTTTTGGGTGGGTTAGAGCATCAGTCAGTAAGTGATTAAAACGCTGATAAATCGAATCATCATTAAACAATTTGCTGATGACTTTAGCATTTGTTTTAGGTCTGTCAGCCATTTTTTTGTCTGTGTCATAAATTGCTAAATTTTGATAATATCTTGAAGGTTCTCTGAAATAAAAGACTTTGTATAGCTAAAATCTAACATTAGTAATGAGGAATAAAAGATTATCATAATCATATGGTTCAAACAAGTGGCTAATTGTCTCAGCGGAAAAGTTTAATGGAACAAAAATCGAAATCCATCAAATTTATATTCGATACCAATGTCATGCTTACTATGTTCGACAATTAGAACGTTGCAATGGTATATAGTATGTGGAATGAGTAATAATTCGTGGCTTTATTTATTATTCGTGATTTATTTGTTGATTAAAAACCACAAAGTAGGAGAATAGGCCAATAAGTCTGTAAGTTTTTGAATTTCTCTCGCCTTTTAACTGAAAGAACAATATTGATTACATGATCACATTAACACAGACATTGATACAAAAAGTAAATTTCGTACAAAAATTTAAAAACGTCAGTGAATTAGCTACGAATTTATTTCTCATGTCGATCAACGCTAATTACGGAGATTACGGCGCAGCCTTTTTCCACTATATTCCCACAAAATTAAGAAAATATCTGAAATTGCAACATATAGTTGGGAAAACTTAAAGTTCAAAAAAAAAGGAAATTACAATAACATAACAACAATTATAAACATAGGGATAAGCGAAAACTAAACCACAATAACAACAATACAGCCGTAGTCTAGTAGTTAGTGTGTTGACTTATTAGACGTAAAGCCCGGGTTCGTATCCGAGGTCAGACATCAAAACGAAATATGAAAAAAAATTTTTTCCTCGGCGAATTCCTCTCAGCAGATTTCTGGCAAAAACTCTGAGACTAAATAAAATTGCCATGACAAAATCTGTCGTTCAGTCGACGTTAAACTGTAAGTCCCGCCACTCACGTATAAAATTAACGCACACAACATGAGTGGTGTGAGAAGCTAGGCCGTAATCCTGACTGAAGGGTTGTAATGGCCAATTATGTGTGTATATATGTAAACCACAATAACAAAACTAGATAGTAAGACATTCAAACGTAAAAATAATTATAACAAGTCAACAATAAACTTCTGGAAGTTGCCAGACCGAAAATAAATGAAATATAAATAGAGTGAAAGTTACAGTTTCCAGTTAAATAGCTCGATGCATGTATATACACTGTTGTATAATAACTAAAAAGTTTGATCCTTGACGTAAAACGGAACGGTGTTAACAATTAAATTGTGTGGTTGATTAACAAATTAAGGATGTATTTAAACAAAGAAATATCAACTGATAATCATTTCTCTTATTCCAAAATTGAAAGCGTCAAGTGCATAGAAAATATTTCATTTTAAAAAGGTGTAAACATAACAACATTATTGCTAGAGATTAAAGGTCAGTGTTCGTTATAAAATTTGTATAATTGCCTATTGCAGACAAACGATTTTGAATCTTAATTATTTTGGAGACAAGTGATGAGTTTTTCATTACCACTTAATCTTTAAGGGGAAATAATTTTCAGGTCAAAGGTCTAAAAAAATCTAATTTAACAGTGGATTAAATTTTTGCATTTTTAATCACAGTGATAGTTTTTCTTTACAACTGCATTTCCCTTTTAAAGGGTGATTAACTTTTAGGTCAAAAGTCACAAACCAAAAAATAATTGAAAAATGTAAGTGATGTTCAATGTCATAATTCAACAATTAATTTTTAATTACAACATAACAGAGTTGGAATAATGACAGAGTGTGGAGTTAAACAAAAGTAATGTCTGAATAAAGGTAACACTATTGAAATATACACCGATTTCTTCTACTTGTTTATATCGTTCAAATAAACACAGATTGTGATTATTAAAGACTTAATTAAAAGGACTTACTTAATCTAGTTAAGTACAACAAAATTTAATTTAATCGATTTAAAATATAAACTAAACATAATCTTACATTTTCCTTTTTCTGTTATTGACTGACTCAATAGTTGAATGCCACTCGAAAACAACAAATATTGCCGGCTATTAATTTGTTGTGTATATATTTTTATTTATTTAAATGAAATTTAAAAAAACCAGTAATAATATCACGTGCTGTTGCATGATTTGTAGACAAAAAAAACGATGATTGTTTGGTTAGAGGTTTGTTGGATTGTCCGCAAGCATAAAATTCAAAAGCATTTGTACATTTCACTGGCAGGTAGCCCAGTCGTCAGTCAGTCAGACTGCTGTTGCGAGGCAAAATTTAGATATACTCGTCGTAAAATAAATAATTTCTTTATTTTACATACTTTTTTGCTCTTTCTTTAAATGATTTGACACTTGTAAGCGAAAGATATTTTTTTTTGTTTTGCTAAACGCACGCGTTCATTTTCTTATTGAAATTGAAATAAAAAAAAAGTTTTTTTCACCTTTTTTAGTTTTTGCTGTTTTTGGATTGATGCGATCGACCGATAAAAACGGTTTTTGGTAAAAAAAAAACGAACCGGCATTCGAACGCGTAACGCTAACCGAAAACCGTTTATAATGAAATCCTACGTTTTAAACAAGACACCATCATTACAGTGATAAAATATATCTAATGATTTGGCTTTTTCACTGGCGCGTTCATCTTCCAGCCAATAAACGGCTTTCGATGGCCTTTTAAAACTTTACAAGACATTCACTGACTGGCATTTACCAATAAACGAAATACGAAAATGAAAAGAAAACCAAAAATCGCTTGCACGCTTTTAAGCACTTTTTATTAAACAGCATTAAAATAATCATCATCATCATCACAGCCATTAGTTATATCTTGTTATATTTAAATTAATTTTTTTTCTTTCTTTTTTTCTGTTTGTAGTTTTTATTTTATTATTTAAAAGATTTTTTTCTTCAAGATTACATATGTATTTTTTTCTGCCCTCATAAACAGTAGTATTTTAACAGATATTTGTTAAAAGGGTTTTACAAAATTAATCTTTATGACATTTTAATTGTTCCATTAACATTTTTCTTCGGTTAATTTTTACCGGCGTAAACTCATAAATTTTTACGATATTTTTTTATTTTTTTACCTTTTTCTTATTAAATGCCTTTTAAATTCACTTTTTTCTTGGTTTTTTTGTTTTTAGTTTTAGAGAATGTGTTTCATTTAAATTATAATACTCCAATTAAGATTAAAATCAAGATCATTAACACGGTTTTTCATTAAAAGTTTTGTAATCAAAAAGCCAAAATCACCAGCTTCAAATTCACTTTAGTTTAGCTTTTTTTGTATAAAACAAAAATAAATTATTGCCATCAAATATATATATTTCTACTATTTTTTTTTCTTAAAAATATTTCATAAATTTGTTACCTCGACGACCACGACAACATCGTACAACACCGAACTAAAACTGAATCAACAAACGGTAGCCTTTACAGAAAAAACAAAATTGTCACAACAAAGTTTCTTAGTTTTTTTCTGTTGTTTTTGTTGTATTTTCTGCTTTCTGTCTTTTTAGTCGAACAAAACTCACCCATACGGACTCAACTGTTGCCCTAATATCCATGCATCCATCTTTACCAGCCACCATATACTTATAGATACTTGGTGTTGTTTTAATAGTTATTGTTGTTATCGTTGTTATTGCTGTTACTGAGTGTATTATCCATTCATACAACTCAACAGCAATATTTTTTAGTTGTCTGTGCGCAAGGCAACAACCAAATCAACGTAACCATCATACATACAGTATAGTATATACTAATACCGAAATAAGTATGGTCAACATAGCGATTTATCTGTAACCTATCACACAGGTAAGAAAGCTTTCGTACAAGGAGGGAATAGATGTCATTTTAATATATATAATTACGATATTGTATTGGCGCTCTGGTTAGTTTGAGTTTCAAATTATCAAATATACATGTTCTTGTACATGAAATACACTCAAAGATTATTTTCCGAATTATAATCGGTTAATATTGTTACCATCAATAAGAGGTTTTAACTAAACCCGGTTTCGACCTTAGTTTTATAATGAAAATACTGAAAAGATACTATTAGAACAGTGGTCTACAACTCCCAGAGATCTCATTCCCTGACGAAACCATATCACGCTAGAAAATCAAATGTGGGATCATTTCGGATCGATTAAATAATATAAGTCATGTTAAACTGCATTACGAATCTAATTTTAGAGTATATTAAATAGGAATTCATCCATTTTTACTGATAGTAAAGCAGCCATTAAACCACATCAAAGATTACTCAGGATTGGCGAGTGTCTCTGGAGCAGGCAGCTAGGTATTCAACGTTTATCTTCATGTGGGTTACAGGGGACATTCAATGCAGTTGCAAAAGTTGCTATACAACAAATATTCCAATGAATTCATACGCGAGATTGGTATTCTTCTGTTGACGGACAGACAAAGGAACTCACACAGACTCATCCGCAAAGGATGGATGGAAAAATAATCCACTTGGAGAGAGATCAGACAAAGGCGCTCCAATATAGATGTACATACATATATAATTGGTTATTACAACCCTTCAGTCTGGATTACGACCTCGCTTCTCACACCACTTACATTGTGTGTGTTAATTTTATACATGAGTAGCGGGACGTACCGTTTAAAGTCTACTCCGAACGACAGTTTTTTGAGAAACTTTTCGTGACAATTTTATTTACTCTTTGAGTTTTTGCCAGAGGAAGTCACCGAAGATATATTTTTTCATATTTCGTTTTGTCCGGTCTAATAAGCCAACACACTACCTACTAGAGTACGGCGATCCGCTATAAAAATACGCAGAACAAAATTTGTGTTGAATCTACCTAGAAACCATCTCTAAGAACATGATAACTTTCTTTGGGTATACACGACCAAAGGTTGAAAATACTTTACATCGAATTCTGTAGATGCTGCAATAAAGAGTAAGAAGCCAACATTACGGATTATGTACTATGTTGTTGTTTTACAGTTGGAAACCTAAGGAGAAAGATTTTTGGTCAGAATTCATCGATAGAAGATGTCTAATTAGGTGTGATAACTGAGAAATGCCTATCGGAAATTGTAGACATGTAGCGAAATATTTACAATGGTTTTACATCGGGGGCTTAGGAGACCAAAGTGCGCTATGCGTTAAGGTGGCTGCTAGTTTACCCTAATCTAACCTTGTCAATAATGACAAGGCGTTATCTTAAATGGAAACCACTTTCGTTTACAAATACTGGTATTATTTCCACTACAGCTTACTATTTCGCATATACCAAGTTTCTTTTTTTGTGTTAGCAACACTGTTTATTTCCCCATAATATTATTATTAAGTTTAGCAAAGAGCTTTTTTCTACTCTCATTGTATTAAAATAAAGTAGTTGTAGCACTTGTCGCTTTAATATGATTGTGATTGTGTGTTGTTGTTATTATTGTTATTATTTTTGTTTGTTGTTGTTGCTATTGTAGAGTAGAGGCAACAAAATATTGTATGACAATGCCAGTAAAGTAAATCACAGCAGTTGTTACACACAGTAACAACAGCAGCAATAACAATAACAAAAACAGAAACGACAACGACAAAGACAATAACAACAACAAATATTAAGTAGTTGTATTATATTTTGATTTTTTCTCATTTTCATTTGTTACAATTGCAAAAACAAACTGAATAAAAGAATAAACAACAACACCAACAACAAATAAAAAGAAGGAAAATTAAAGCAAAAATAACTAAATGGGAGAGAAAAATACACAAATACATGGGCAAAGACGGTGGTAGTTGAAATACATATTTAATGCATGTGTGTGTGTTTTTTTTGTGTGAGTGTGTGTATGTGAATTTTGCTATTAGTAGTTGTCAATAGCGATTTGTTGTGCTGTTGTGTTGTACTTTGTATTTAATTTATTGGAATCAGTAGCTGTACTGAATTAATAATAACAACAACAGTAACAACAACAACAATTACAAATAACTGTTACAACAAAAGCAATCTAATTTTTTAACTCAATCTAAGTGGCTTAATGCTTTTGTGTTGTTATTATTAAATGGCTGAGAGAAATATGTAAATAAAAGAAAGAAAAACAAAAACAACAAAAGAAAACATTTACACACACACGTGCAGACATATGTAGGTTTATATAAATTACAGAGAAAGAAAGAGTAATCAAAGAAATAGAAAAGCTAACGCTATAAATTAAAATGACATAACACACTCGTAGTATCTCAACACGTTGCGAGAGACTCTATCGAACTACATCGAACAGAGAGCGAAAGAGAACACACCGAAGATTTTATAGGCAATTCATAATAAAGAGAACAAAATTCTAAACAAAACAAGGATATAAAAGCCAACACAGTACATATATAGCAAGCATAAATGAGAATGAATTGTAAAGCTTTCAAACAAAAACAACACACATTCATGTATAAGCGAGTGAAATAAATAGAATTTTCTTTTTTGTTTTGAACTAGTATGCGAATATGTGTATGTGTATGTGATATTAATTTCCGCATGTAATAATTAAAGTGTAAATTTAAGTCTTTAAACTTGGGTATAAAAATAAATCTAGAACTTTAACAAAATTAGAATTTCATTGAAAAACATTGCATAATTCGCGGCGAAATACTCATACTCATGAGTATGAGTAATGCGGAGATAAATATATCGAATTTTTTTTGATTCAGTTTAAATTATAAAAATAAAAACTTCAGTATTAATGTATAAGATTTAATAAAAGAAAAGGGAAAAATTATTATTTCAACATACGTAAATTTAAAAAAAATTTCTTTCATAGCTTTTTTTTACTGAAGAAAGACAAAGCTGGAACCATATCATATCTGAAAATTATGCTACACCGTTCCGTGGGTTTTAGTACCAGTAAATTTAATGTCAAAGGTGAATCACGCCAATTGTAGCTAATGTCGATAAAATAATAAATATTGCGAAACATGTAGAAAAAAAATTCGAAAAAACTGTTAAGAACCATTTACATAATGCTTTGTGGAAGCCATATGCACCCAAAAGGGTTATTGGAAGAAAAATAAGAAGTAGTTCGATGTATTGCAGTAAATGATCATGACAAGAGAATTGACGGTCAGACGGTTGGTGTTTGTTTTCTGATATGGACAACACCAGATCTAATATATCGATTGTAACTCCTTAATGCTCTGGAAACTTGTTTGCAAAACGCTTCTACCAAGTTCATGCCAATATGCGCAAAATTCGCCTGTGATAATCAAAAATAATTTGTACTAGTGAGACATGATACAAAACGATGGATATTTGATCTAAATAGCATCAGTCTAACTATGCTATATAAAGTATCGAATTTCTTATACACATCATGGATTTTTTGTTACTATAGGCTATTTATTTCCATTTCCATTCCATTCTAGTATGCATTTTATTTCTTATTTCTAAGCTTTAAGTTCCAACAACACAGTTAAAGTATTTTTTTATGTTCTTCCAGTCAAAAACTTTAGGCTGGAGAAACATAGACGACGTGTTGTGGAGGTTTAAATGCTTGACTATAAATTCGACCAATTTAGATTCAAACCAGCTAACAAGCCACCTGATCCTTGCTTCAGTCAGAGAGGACAACATCAACAATGAACACAACTAAATCTGAATTTATTGGGCAGATCTACTTTAACAAAGTTTGCATCGAATCCTACGGACTGTTAAGTGGCGTCAATGATAATGCTGATTAGTTTAAAAAAACGTAATTGTTGAAGAATCACGGTAAACTCAAAAAATTCAACTCGGCACGAGTTTTTACCACGAGACAGTACGGGCAAGACCTTAGAAAAAACCCCACACTACTGGGGTAAACCAATTAACTGCTTTTGCGTCACAATAATACGCGCACACGTATGTAATTGGACATTACAACCGTTTAGTCAGGATTACGACCTAGTTTCTCACACCACTTATGTTGTGTGTGTTAATTTTATACATGAGTGGCGGGACGTACAGTTTAAAGTCGATTCCGAATAACAGATTTTTGAGAAACTTTGAGAAGTCGCCGAAGAAATATTTTTTTATATTCAGTTTGTTGGAGATGTCTGACCAGGGGATTGAACCGAGGTCTCATGTCTAATAAGCCAACACACTACTTACTAGATACGGCGTCATAATAATGCATCCGTTTATTTTGTGTTGTTTGTCATTGATGTCGCAAAACACCAGAATTGTTCCATAAAGTGAAGATTTCTGTAAAAGGATAAGGATTTTCAGTTCTTTCAGTCAGTGAAGAGATAAATACAATAACGTCGAAAGAGAAGGTTTTACAAAAATTGGTTATAAGAAGAATTTAAGAGTATTGCATAAATGCAGAATATTTGACATTATTACTTTATAGGCAATAAAATTGAGTGATGAATAGAACGGTAAAGTTGAAACAGTGCGACATTAAAATGAAATAAACTGGTGATCTACCATCTATTGCTCTCGTCATTCCATCAAAATTATTACTTCACAATAATTCTCAGTCTCTAATATTGTGACTCAAAACAAACATTTCAAATAATCACACACACAATATTCAGACAAATCGAAAAGCCAATATTGAAGCAGACACAAGAATGCAATTCACTTTTATACTCTCTCTTGCTAAGGAGTCTTTGTTTTTTTTTAATGCCAGCATGCAAGTACAAGAGGAAAAAAGCGTCTGGATGTCTAGTTAAATAATAATAAAATGTCTACATTAAAAAAAGGAAAAAAACAAAATCATAAAAGTAAATCTTGGAAGTCATAAAAACCATAAATAAAATATAAGATGAATACAGAAAAAAAACCAGAAAAAATATTCAAACAAACATAATGACAATTTTTCTTCTGTATAAAATAAGAAAAACTACAAATGAAGAGACAAAACCAAGAAGAAAAATTAGCCCAAGGGTAAAGAGAAGAGTGCAGGAAAACAGAAATGAAGAAGCTTTCCATTTCCACCAGGGCCAGGCAAGGCAGCAAACAACAAACACTCTTCTGGTCTTTTATATAACGATTGCTTCTTCTTTTTTTCGGTTTCTTGCTTGCTTTTTTAATAAAAGGCCTTAAAAGTCAACAAAGTAGTCGTCGTAGCATAAGACGTCTTTGAAAGTGTAATTCGTGATTAAAAACAAAATAAATTCCAACAGAAAAGTGTTACAAAATACCAATAGAGAGAGAGAGAGAGAGAGAAATGTTAATACTTTGGCAGTAATATGAGTGTATAAATATTTACATGCAACAACAACAACAGCGTTTAATACCTTAAGACACACAACGGACATAAACAGAGCGGATGGACAGACAGGCCGACAAACAAACATAAATAGTAGTTGTAGACTAAATTTCAATTTGAATAGCATATAAAATAATTGCCGCATGTAATTGGTTTGGTTGGTATTTTTATTTTTATTTTCATTTTTTTGTACATGTTTAGGCCTTCATTTCTTTTTAATGGTTGGCAGGTATGCCCCGACCACTTACTTAAAGCATATCATAAAAGTATCTATGAAATCAGTATGTGTTGCGGGGTTTTTACATGCTCATAACGACATTCCACCCGCACAATTACCAACGATTACTTAAGTACTCAACATAAGACGCGTCTAATGTCTTGAGCTGATTTGTAGAGTTGTTGTTGACGACAATATGGGAAGAAAACCCAGCAAAAAACAAAAAAAAAAACTATAAAAAGCTGACACACTCATGGATGCATGCTTATAGACACATAAGACAAATAAGTAGAGACAGATAGACAGACGGACGGACGGACGGTCGGATATATAATAAGAGTGAAAACAAAAACAATATAAAAATACATATTGATTCATACAAACATGAGTTCAATTAGTGGGAAGTAATGCCAGTCAACGAGTATGAAGTTTTTTACTACGTGAAGTGTAGTTGCCAGGTAATACTTAGACGTGTATTCAATTATCATTTCCTTGGTAGACAATGAAATATGTTCTGAAACTGCTAAATTTTGGTTAGTAGTAATGAATGATATTAATTATCATGCCAAATAAGGTTATTATAACGAAACCAAATCCCTTATAGTCGTAATAAAAGACAAATGCATGTCAATTTCGATTATATAGTATGTTAAGATTTAACCTGTTATTGTTTTTGATATCCAAGTCAGAGTCCATCAAAGGCTGTTCCCGTAAATCAATATAATGGAGCATATACCTAGAGCTTAGGATCAGTGTTCCAGAAGACGATATTAAGATAAAGAATCAAAATAGTGATCTTGTCACTATAGATTGCTAACCAAATGACCAAAAACAATGCAACAATTGTAACTCAGCCAATCTTAAAACACAGAAAATTCTAACGATTGAGTGGTATTAAAACTAACTTCACTGAAAGATTTTATTCCCTGTTTCTGTAAGACAGACGTCTTCAGTCCAACGTCTGTTTGTATGAAAAAATACTAATTTTTGTTTGTGTGCGTCTGAAGATATTGCTCCTACGGAAATAGGGTCTTAACTTACTTAATTGGCCATAACAACCCGTTTAAGGGATTTCGGCCTAACAGGGTCTTAACCACCACCTAAACAGTGTTCTTCAGGAGTACTAAAGAGAAGGATTTTAAAGAGCGTTATATCGTCTCATTAACAATACTATGTGGGATACTTTCCAGCCATCTTGACTTCCTTACCAGGAAGTAAAGAAAGCTTGGCTTTAAGAATGCTGGCCTATACAGACTTTCTTCTACCAAAGAGGACCCAGATCTGCTTTGCAATCGAAAACTCGTTCAACTTCCTGTCTGAACAAGAAAATTTAACAGTTGGTCCGTGTCGGTGAATTAAAACCAGCTTCGCTCAAAGACTTTATTCCCTGTTTATGTAAGACAGACATCTTCAGCCAAAGGTCTGTTTGTATGAAAAAACACTAATTTTTGTTTGTGTTTTTCATACACTCAGGCGTTCGTCTGAAGATATTCCTCTTACAGAAAAAGGGGTCTTAAACCACCAACTGAACAGTGTTCTTCAGGAGTACTAACGAGAAGGATTTAAAAGAGCATTATATTAACTCATTAACAATACTATGGTGGGATACATTCCCACCACTGACAATATTACCGTATAGGAACTGTTAGCAAATTATAATAAAATGAAATAATAATGAAAAGAAGACAAGAGAAAAAACAAACAAAAAATACAAAAAAAAACGACGCAAGTGACGACTTAAAGTCTGCATGTTGGGCACCAACGTTGTGGAATGATTTCTTTAGATTTAAACAACAACTACAAAAAGAAACAAAACGACAAAAAACAAAATAAACCTTAAAAAACAAAATAAATCCAAATCCACACATAGTCATACGGACAGACAGATAACGATTGCAATTGGAACCGTTTTTTAAAGTTTTTTAATTTTTTTTTTTTAATATTATTTTGGGTGAATAAAACCACACCACCATCAACCATAATCACCACAATCATAATGGAAATGAACATTGGAAATTGGGTAAATATTTTAATTAAATCAAATTTGCAATCGTTAAGGGGCTATGTACATACATACACATATCAGTCAGTATGTTTGGAATGTGCGTGAATGTGAATATGAATTTTACGAATGCAAAAAAAAACAAAAACAAAATGTTGAAATATTTCAAATATTTTTTCATGCACATATGACTGACAACAACAACAATAATAACAGCAGCATCAGCATAGTTACAATTAATATTGACAGAGATCTAATCTAAGGCATGGACTCAGACAAATAAAAAGCTTATCTACATCTGGTATTAAGTGCGAATATCTTTCTTTATTTTTCCACTTTTTGTCTCTCTTTCTGTCTTGTATATTATTTTTTACAAGATGAACTTAAAATTTTCTACATTCTTTTGTAAATTTTTTATATGAATATTATTTATTGTATCATCGCCATCATCATGCCTACTCTAGTAATGCATGAGATGCGGATAAATGGATGAATGCCGGGCATTTTTGTGTCTTTTGGAATAAATGGCGATACATTCACGCAGACAGACACGTGAACATTAAATAAGTCATAATTCAAAAGAACGAGAAGAAGAAATTTATAATAAAGACTGACAAGACGTGACTGCATAAGTGAGTGAGTGAATGAATGACGAGTGGTGTTTATAATTTAGTTAAGATTACTGCTGTCCTATAGCATACCACTACTGCCATTATAAAATGTCATCACAAGCAGAGATTTAAATGAATTTTATTATTCCATAAATCTACAATGTAAGTAACTGATAAACAGTAAACATAAAAACTTATAAGTTAGGTCAGGCATGATGCTTGAAAGCAGTTATCCTTATCATAAACATAACATGATTCCACTGTGATGCACGTATGAAACAAAACTAACCACCAATTGAGGTAACGAATAAGCTCTATTATACACGAACCATTTAATACAATCATTTTCTTCTCAACTGAGACCAATACTAATGGAATGGTTACCTGCTATGGATGTAGTGCATTGCGCTGGAAAACAAGGAAGTTAGTTACAGAACGAGAGAAAGAAAATGCAGCATTTTTTTAGACCATGTTATTCCTCTGCCATCATTTTGTTCATAATTTTTTAAAAAATCCATAAATTTAATATCCTAGTAGAGTTCTAATCTGTAGACTACTGGGCCTCCTACAAAGCCAGAAATAGTAGTCCACAAGAGTTTTTCTACAGAAGAATTCGCAGTCATACAGTAATCAATTGTCATCTCGACTACCTTACCTACAACCTACAACCTTACAACCTACCTTACCAGGAAGTAAAAAGGGCTTGGTTTTAAGAATGCTGGTCTATGCAGCTTTTTCTACCAAAGCGGCCCCAAATCTGTTTTGTAATCGAAAACTTCTTGTCTGAACAAGATAATAAACCAGATGGCCCTTGTGCGAATCAGACAATCTGGTGTTAATTTTTTAGTAACCACATCGAATAAAATATGAATTTGTATCAGCTTAAAGTATGTTCACATTGAAAACTTATCAGAGTTCATTAATAAGATAAACGATAAGGTTGTTTATGTATTAATTGTATAAGACGATCGTTTTCAAATTCTGACAATATTTCTATAATCGCGGATATCGTATTATATAACAATGGCTCCAAGGTTTGTTTATTACTTTAAGGTTTTCATGCTGCTGAGTTTTAACAACTTGGAACTGCTCTATATGCGATGTAAATTTTCTATTTTCTGTCCTTTTTTATATAAAAGTTACCTACGAATTTGAGAGGGACATTTTTCGGAATAGACAGTAAAACCACAAACCCTGAACGGCTAGACATGTCCACCTTGAAACCTCTATTTTTGCTATTCTTATACGAGGTTTTTCTTAATTGATGGTCAACATATTATTTTTAATAAATTTAAATTAAAATAAAATAAATAATATTTTGCCACTGGTTTTTTTTAAATTTTTTTTTTTGTAACCGAGAGATCTCAAGTTCCATAACTTGGAGAGAATTTATAAAACTTTGTGTTAATTTATTGTATACATTCATGGAACTACGTAAGTGTTGTTTTACTGTATGGGAAAATTGGAGTCCATTTAAGGAAAAAATCGAATCGAAGGAATTTAATTTTTTATAAATAAAGTGAATGTATATAAAAATTATGATGGTTTAAAATTTGTAAGTCATATTGAAATAAAGTCTTGGTGTTTCACTCAAAATTGAGGGCTTTACTAAGCATGGTAAGTCTGATATCATAGGCCATTTTTCTTTCTTTTTCAATAACTTGGTTACCATTTTAAAGACAATTGCTTTAGAAGATGCTTTTATAGTAAATGCTCCCAAATTAGTATTAACAATTCTCATTATAATTTTTTTGGCTTATGTTTTTACATTTATCTTCAGGATTGATTGTTTATTTTTCCACCATTATATATTTAATGCTTTGTATCTAAACCGGACCAGCTAATTAGTCGAATGAAGGTCTTTAAGGATTTTAGAAAGCTCAAATGGCTACTACACTAATTTATTGAAAGACAGAATAATAGTTGGATGGCTTGAATGTCTCAGAAATTTGTATATTTGCAGAGTAAACAATACATCGAACTATATGTCAAGATGTGGAAACAACATAGCTCTCCAGCTGGCTCTCGAGGGTAGAAATAAACCTAACAGTTTTTCGTAGACCCCTCACATCGTTCCACAAATCTTTCCTGAATAATCATAATATTTTTGTAGTTGTTTGAAATGATATATACTAAGTTGGCATTGCTTTTTCAATAGGTATGTATGGATATGGTAATTACTACATGTCTTTGTTTTAATTCATGCCGTGCATAAATGGAATTTAAAATTTATATCTTTGAATAGTAACATCTTTTTATCCAATTTCATGATTGATCTGATAAGCGTTTCCAGTATGTGGTTGACATTATTGTTATTGTAGCTTAAGCTTAAAATTGTATTACAAATTAAAATGACAACAAACCATAAGAAATAAAAAATATGCTGGCTTTACTACTACCAGTATTGAAATAAAGGGTAATGTTTTTTGGGAGTTGTAGAATTTATAATTACAAAAGAAAAAAAGGAAATTTAAAAAAATTAATAAAATTTACATGAAGTCGCCTTAGTCTAGTAGGTAGTGTGTTGGCTTATTAGCCACGGTTCAAACCTCAAGCCAGATATCAAAACGAAAATATGAAAAAATATTTCTCCGACCTCTTCTATTCAAATCTGCCCAAAAGTATCGGTCCGCCATCTAACGTTTTTTTTTTCAACTAGTGCTTATTTCGTGAATGGTAACACTTAGCTCATGTCTGATTTGACAGATAATTAGCTTTATCCTTCCGTTGAACGACTATGGTTGTGTATACGCTTGCAACGCTGGGAAATATTGCGACATTACTTTGAAAATCATGGTAATGTTGCAGAATGTGTGCGAAAATTGCGTACGGATTTTTTAAGAAGAGAAGCACCGTCAGCTCCGTATGTTCATAAAAAAGTGAAAGAAACTGGCATCCTCATCGATAAACCAAAGCGTGAAAAGCCAAAAACAGTGCGTACACTCGAGAATATTGCTGCTGTGGCAGAAAGTGTGCGTGAAAAGCCATCAACATCAATTCACCGTCGTTCTCAACAATTGAACATTTCGGAGACATCATTGAGACGAATTTTGCATAAAGACCTTGGTATGACGCCATACAAAGTCCAATTGGTTCAGGAGTTGAAGCCAATTGACCATCCAATGCGTTTTCGCTTCGCTAAGTGGGCCTGCGATCGACTTACAGAAGATGCCAATTTTGGCAAAAAAAAATCATCTTTTCAGATGAAACTCATTTTGATCTTGGCGAGTATGTAAACAACCAAAATTGTCGCATTTGGGGCACAGAAAACCCGCACGCATACATTGAAAAGCCGAAGCATCCAAAACGAGTCACTGTTTGGTGCGGATTTTGGTCCAGAGGCATAATTGGGCCGTTTTTCTTCGAAAATGAGCGAGGAGTGCCCCTTACAGTCAATGGCGATCGTTATCTGGCCATGTTGAACGAATTTTTGTTCACAAAAATTGAAGAGGAGAATGTTGGCAAAATTTAGTTTCAACAGGACGGCGCTACGTGCCACACAGCCGAAGCTACACTCGATGTTTTGCGCCCTGTTTTTGAAGATCGCATTATCAGCCGCAGAGCTGATGTCGTTTGGCCACCTCGGAGCTGTGATTTGACATCGTTGGACTATTATTTGTGGGGTGCCGTCAAATATAAGTGTTACGCCGACAAGCCAGAGACAATTGACGCTTTAAAGGACAATATTCGTGAAATACAGCTGCACACAAGCGATAATGTGCTTAAAAATTGGACCGATCGTGTAGGCTACTGCATGGCCAGCCGAGGCAGCCATTTGAATGAAATTATTTTCCATTATAAACCGGAAGGATTGTACTTTCAAATAAAAAAGAAATTTGAAAAAATATTCAGTAGTTTTTTTTTAAAACATTTTCAAAAGAAAAAGTTATTTGGCGGACCCTTTAAATAAAATTGCCATGAAAATTTTTTCAAAAATCTGTCGTTCGGAGTCGACTTTAAACTGCAGGTTCCGCCGCTCATGTATAAAATTAACACAACCAACATAAGTGGTGTGATAAACTAGGTCGTAATCCTGACCGAAGGGTATGTATGTAATAAAATTTAAATATTAAAAAAATAAATTAAATTCAATAATAAAATAAAAAAGGAAAAATGAATTTATGACAACCTTTTTAAGGTACTAAAGCAATAATAATAATGTTTAGAGCAAATAAAGCTTGCCTTTAAGAACATCTATTGAAGGGCATAGACGTTTCAAGTGAATATTCCATTAAAGAATTGACAAAATTTTTGTATTGAAAATAGAATTATTTGGTTTAAAAGGAATCGGTTTGATGCTCCTCATTTAAATAACTGAATTTTTCAAATATCATACATAACGCTTTTTCATTTCTCAATTTCTATCACTCATCAAAAAGACATCCTTTATAAATCTATTGCGTTCATATTTTGTTTTTTACTTTTTTTTAATCATGGCGATTATTATAAGCTGTAGAGTAAAAAAATAATAAAAAACTAACGCCTACAAGTTCATCTACCATACAATGACAGACGGACGGACGGACGGACAGTCTAACACTGTGTATAAAAAAAAGAATTTTTTTGTATAAAAAGTGTCTTAAAATTCAACAGATGTGTGGTTTTTATTACAATATAAATGTGTTTATTTAATTCTTTTTTTTCTACTTCTCTTTTTTCTCTGCTGCTCAGCTTTTTTTATTTTTTGTTTTTTGCATAATAAAATATATAAAAATAAATTTGTTCACAATGTATAATAAAATTTTTCTTTTTTTTTTCTATTATTATTATTATTTTTACAGATGTGACATAAAACTGTTCGCTTTTTTTTTCAAATGTAGCGGAAGAAAGAAACTAAACCAACTGATGGACAGCTCCAACTATGCTTAACCATACGAGGTAGTAGTGTGGAGAAATAGTTTTCTTAATTGTATTCATGCCTATAAAGTTTAGAATGTTATGGCAGGAAAAATCATAGAAAAAAGAAAAAAGATAAACTTTTTCTTGTGTCCACTGAAAACGGATGTGTCGGTCTTTTGAAATGCCACTCCAATATGTTGAAGTGTTGCTGATGATGATGCTGATAATGATAATGATGAGCACAACAATTACGATAGCGATTACGATTATGTGTTAAAAGAATTTCATTTTTTTTTTTAAATGGATTTTATGCTTAAAATAGTGGCACTTACATAGCCTCCTGATTTTCCCTATTTCTGCAACGTATTAAAGATATTTTGCGTCTTTATTATTTTTTATGGATAGGCATGGATTTTTATTATGGCATATTTTAATATAGAAATTTAAATAAACATATTGTATCTCAATTATGAAATTACGTGTATAGAAATTACCATTAACAGCTGTGGGAAATTTTAAAAAATATTTACAAGCTATTAAATGTGTTATTTAAAAAACGATCAGTCTAATAAGTCAATTGTTTGCTGTAGTGATTAATGGTGCCTGAGAATAAGCGAAGCAATCTGTCTAATCAACTAAGATACGAGTGTGATATGTGGGGATTAGATTAGCCGGAGCCATAAACTAATTTTTCAATATGTAACTCAAAACGCATAATGCTAAATTATAGGTTAGGTTACCAAACATGTTATCTATCGATGTAATCGAATACCGGTTCGATAATCATGTAAGTTGACACAGTTCATGTGTCGGCTCTAAACATGGGGATAGAATTCAAATATGTATTCATATAATATAGCTAGAAAAGGAACTAGGATTTCGTATAACCAAAACCTCAAAATAGTTTTGCAAACGGAGGAGCGTGCGATTATGTGAGCCGAGCCAAGACAATTTTGTTTCGTGTAGAAAATGAAACTTTTACTGTAAGGGAAATGGTAATAAGACAAGCAGCGTCCACGATATAAAGTTTAGGATCGGTTTAATCTCTAAGGAATCGATTAAAGTTTTATCTCGGTATGATAGAGCACCTATTATTTGGGTATCTAGCCAGCTAGAAGTGGTCGGAAATGAAAATGCGAATAATCAATCTAACAAAACAAGACATTACAGGAGGTAATCTTAGGAAATACAAAGTCTTCTGAAAAACTGTAAATCTAGCTACAAGAGCGAGCTAAAAAGTCTCGCAGAACAGTATGTAATTACGAATACAGTAGACCAAATTGCGAAGACGTTTTGGGGTTACACAGGTATGAAGAAACTTCAGCCTATTAAATCTAAGTAATGTTGATTTGAACAAGATTCTAAGTGTTCTAACGAATGATCAATCTAACTAAGCAAGAGATTAGGTTAGGTTAGAGGACAAGTACTTGTCAATTAAGACAAGCAGAGTACTCGGAGGTCGAATTGACCCATTGTACAACGTCCTAGTTTCTCACGCCACTTATGTTGTGTGTGTTAATTTTATACATGAGTAGTGGGATCTACAGTTTAAAGTCGACTCCGAACGACAGATTTTTATTTATTGAGAAACTTTTCATGGCACTCTTCATTTACTCTCAGAGTTTTTGCCAGAAATCTACTGAGAAGAAGACGCCGAAAAAATACTTTTTGTATTTTGTCTTTTTGATGCCTGGCCTGGGGCTCGAACCCAGGCTTTTGGATCTAATAAGCCAACACACTACCTACTAGACTACGGCGACTTCAAGCAAGAGGAGGTAAACTTAGGAAATCCAAAGCCTTATGGAGTACTGAAAATCTAGGTACAAAATTTGACTAAAAACTCTCCCAGATTACTATGTAATTACGGATACAGTAGGCAAAATTACGACGACACATTGGAGCGACCCTGATATGGATTAATATGAGCCTATTAAATCTAAATAATGTTGATCTAAATATTATTATAAGAGTTCTTACGGATAAACCGATTTTGTACAGCGAATAACTATGAGCGGAGGAAATTGAGACGATGGAAAACTATTCGTGGTAGTAAGCAGTTGCTTAATATTTTGCGGAGACAATGGGTTTAGCGCAGCGTTGCCATTTGCCAAGTTTACCTTTTTTCTCCGTTTTTTGAGATGCGATAAAGTTTTCATTAAAGTTGTTTTCTAACAAATCAAGTTTTTTTCGTAAAATTCAATAAATTCAACAATAACACGAAATATTTAAATTTTTAAATAAAATGTTGTGTATTTTATTAGTCCCGGGCAAAAGTAGCAAAGAAACACTAATAGAGGGCACTGGACTCCAGTGTTTTCTTTAAAAATGTTGATACTTTTGTAGAAAACAAGCTTAAAAATAAAAATTATTGGCAACGGTGATTTAGCGTATGGTCTCGTCATCTCAACCTACTTGCATATCTATATTTTACCTTATTTTAATAAAAAAAAGTCCGTTCTTATTAATCAGTCGTGTATTTCATTTAAGAAAATTCAAAAACATTAAAAAGCTGACAGAAGTATAGCATTAATAATTAATTAATTATTGGAAGCCATACATTTCGTTTAACTACACCTTATACTTTGATTACAAATAGAGGAATACCAATTGGAACTTGATATAATAAATGTAATTCTCTTAAAAACTACTAATCCTTAATCTGACTCAACAATTGTGGTTTGAAAATCCATGAAAATTCAATTACATTCAATAGAAATTTATTTATTTCAAGTAGTACGATACAATTCTGCTCAATTTCTTGCCTGGATAACAATCTATTAAACAATAAATCGTTTTTTTACGAAAAAAGAAAAACGACATTAAAAAAAATAAATTCTTTAAATATCATTACATTTAGCTTCTACACCTATGTAAGCATAAATTTCTTGTATTAGGGGAAAAACTCAAATTCCTAAGCACTATTAGCTTAGGCAATTTAATGAAAAAATTAATTTGTATTGTATGTTAGTACAGGCCAAAATTAAATTGTATCTATTTTGTCTATTTATCGTGCATACGATATAAATCTGTATGTACATTTGTCTTTTAGAGACATTTGACGTCAGCACCAGGTTACACAAATTGTTGTAGAGAGAAAAAAAAGAATGTTCAATTTGATTTGAATTTTGTTTTTGGTGTTGAAACAGCGGCAATCTTATCAGTTGTCAGTCTCTATCTTATCAGTAACGGAATATCGTATCGATATACACTGACATTTCCATAATGTTTTTATTTCTTTTTGTTTTTTGCTTTCTATAATTTTATTTTACTGTTATTATTTATCTGAATATTACATTATAAGCACACACACAAATAAACATAAATGTATGTACATATGTATGTATATTATAAACAAAATGGTAACAACAATTGATATAAACAAATTATTAATGATATTGTATTGTATTGTTTTTTTTCTTTTTTCTTTCGTTTTTGTTATTCATTTACGCTCAAATTACACACACTCACTAACAAAAATAAAACAATGATGACTGAGTAGAAAAGAAAAAAAGAACCAACTAAAATGCATTGATTTATACAAATTGCACAATGCCTTCTACAAAATGATAGAACGATCATTGTCACTTAATTGTAATAATTTATGGTGGTTTTGATATTATTTTTAATTTATTTATTTTCCTTTTATTTTTATTGTCCAAAGTTTAACAACATTGTGAGACAAATATTTAAATTTAAAATAATTATTATTGAGTCCTTATGGTTAGAGTGGTTAATTCACTTGGATGTGATTTATGACTCTTTAATTAAATTAATAATTGAATAATATTTTCAATGCAGATTTAATATTATAAATGAGAAATGAAAAAAGAAAACAACAAATCAAACAAAGAGCATTAAAAATAACAATTGCTGACTGATTGTGTGGTGATCTAGTCACATAATGTGGTTTTAATCAGATGCATGATTTCATCAATTTAAATATTTTTATCCAGATTTTTTTTTTTATATTATTCTCTAACAAAGAAATATTAAAATAAAAACAAAACAGCTTGGAAGCTGAAATTAAGAGCTTTTAACCCTTGAAAATAGGAATTTAATCAATATAACAATTGTTAAAGGGGTATATTGTTGCTATTAAAATCTATGCACGTGGCAGTGTCGCCAAGAGAAAGTATTCATTATAAACATTACATTTCAATCGTTATATGACATGGAAAAATTTTGCAGGAACAGTATTTCTCAAACAAATAATATGAGAACGATCTTTCTTTATAATGTCTTATGTAGTACAGTTGAAATAAATTATTTTGATTTTAAGATCTAACAAACTAGCACATGATTAATAGAAATCTAATACATTAAGGCTGATATGTAATTGTAGTGGGACGGGCCTCCTGCCACATTGCGAATAAAACAAACAAATTTTTAAATCTTTGTGCATAAATCAGAAATATTTTTAAGCTTAGGAGCACGATACAAGACTTCAAGATGCATTCACATTTTTTTAAAAAAGTTTTTTCGAGAAACTCCTATATTTTTAAATACGACTAACAATTTGAGGATGACTCTACTCCTGTAATACTTTGCCTTTGAACTAGAAAAATTGGTTGAAAGATGGAGGAAAGAGAACGTGAGTCGTAGTAGTAATGGCGTCTATGGAAACTAGGTATTTATTTATTTACATTTTGTCCACGTACTCCATGCGGAGAATGTAAATAAAAAACTAAATCCCTCTGTAATGCATTGCGGGCTGATACACTGGCGTACTCCATGCGGAGAGTGTAAATAAATAGCTAAATCTCTCAGCAATGCCTAGCAAGATGATTCACTGGCCAATCGACCACGAACGGATGTACTCTGAACAAACTACATTGCGGTAGTGCTCTAATAAATTAATTCAATTTACAGACCCATTCATGAAAGTTGTCTCCGATTTTCGGACTATTTTTTGTGCCAGTCTTTGAATATATGTATTTGAGGCACTACATACATACATAATTGGTCATTACAACCCTTCAGTCAGGATTACGACCTAGCTTCTCACACCACTTATGTTGTGTGCGTTAATTTTATACATGAGTGGTGGGACCTACAGTTTAAAGTCGACTCCGAACGACAGATTTTTGAGAAACTTTTCATGGAAATTTTATTTACTCTCAGAGTTTTTGCCAGAAATCTGTTGAGAGGCAGTCACCGAAGAAATATTTTTTTCATATTTTCGTTTTGATGTCTGACCTGGGGTTTGAACCGTGGCCTTACGTCCAATAAGCCCACACACTACCTATTAGACTATGGCAACTTCAACTTTTCGGCACTAAAAATTATTATTTTCAGGCCCAGGACGTCAGCTTTTGACTTCCTTTATTGTATCGGCTCCGTTTGTACATTAACCGCACCATTTAATCGTGAGCGTGGTATTGACAATGTTTAACAGCTGGAGTGTTCCAGCGGACATTCCTTTGAATTTTCATGATCAGATCGTTAGTGTCTGATTTCCTAATATTGCCTGGGTTCCGTTTGTACATCCACCGCACCATTTATCCGAGAAGTATTTGATAAAAAAAATTGACAAACTGTGGGCGTGGTATTGCCAAAGACAAATAATCAAATTGAAAATTTTCGGATTAACGCAATTATGTACTTAAATGTGTACCTAAAAATTTTGCAATAATTATTCCCAGTAATAGTTCAGCCTATACTTTTTTCGTTATAGACGCGTCACATACAATACTCTACTGAAGAATGCCAAAGAAAAATTTAATTGTTTCCAAGAAATAAACGAATATTAAAGTACTTACCGCAAATAATTGCCACTATCACTGTGTGTAAGTAGATTGCCAGTATGCTGGAGCTGATGATGATGATGGGATAGACTCTGAGTAGCGGCTAAATCCATGTAATCCGAATTGGTTAATGGCCTTAAACTGTTAGTGCTAGTAATACTACCGGAACGACTGGCCTGCTGAGAAGCAGGAAATGAGATCAATTGATGTTGCTGGTGTTGCAAAGGAAAATTTCTGCCCGTCATCGCCACCGACAACGGTAAAAGAGCACCAGACGACGATGACGTCGACGATGTAGAAGAGGAGTTGGTGTTGACGTTATTAGATATATTACAGGAGGCGGAGGCAGTATTACCATTTCCTATATTGGTAACATTCGATTGTGGGGTATGAGCAATACTTGTATAATGCTAAGAGAAAAAAAAACGAAGAAAAAGAAAGAAAATGAAATTACAATTGAAAAAAAAGTAAAAGAAAAAAAAAAGAAGAAATAGAAAGACACATTAATTTCGTTTTTATAACTTTCAATCATTTTGCACATTAACGGTTACACCACCACCACTATTTTCATTTCTTCTTTCTTTGTTAAAAACTACGTTTGAAATTTTTTTTGTTTTTATTTTTTTTAATAAATAAAGAAAAATGTTCAGTTAATAACACTTACCATTTGCAAGACATCACACTCCTTGGGCACCACCAACAATTTCAATTCCGAAGGCGTTTGCTTGATCATCGACACAATCTTACTGTAGGCGATACCAGCTATTGGTGTGTTGTTCACCATTAGAACGCGATCGCCTGTCTGCAGGTTGGCATAGTAAGCGGGTCCATTTGGATGTACTTCTTTTATGAAAATCGTTTCCATAGCTTTCACTTGGTACGGTTCGGATGCATCCTACACACAGACACACACGAATTAAGCGAAACCGAAACGAAACGCCGTCATCATCATCATCGTCGTCATCGTTATGGTAACCAACGTACCATCATATAAACAAAGTAGTAACGAAAAACGAAAATTGAAATTGGGAAGAAAGAGAAAAAAACAAACCGAAAAAAGCGTTAAATTATGTTGTAGTGGTTTTAAGTTGTTAATGGGCTTTTTTGGTTGATGTTTTAGTTATTGGTATAAGACTAGTCGAGGAGTCAATAAAATATAAGCAACGCTTGCAACATGTAATATTTGTTAAAAAGATGTACGATTTTACTTTAAATTATTATTTGAAAATGAAATGAAAATTAGTGCAAATAAAACTAAACACACACACCTACTTATCGTATGCACACATACAAAAACAACACGGACATTCGCAAACACATGGTATAATAATGGCAGTAAAATCACGCCTAATAAAATCATTTACTAATGCACAGTGTTTCCAAGCAATTAAAATTGCCAAAATATTGTTAAAATAAAGGAAATAAATCTCTGAAATAACAAACTTTTCTCTTTTATGATAATTTAACTTGTACAATTATATGATGCAGTTAAACGGTCTATGAACTGTGGGCTCATAAAACAGGTGGTAATATTATCTACGGCTACGGCTGTTGTACTAAATTGGATAAGAGAGGCTAAATTGGAATTACGATATAATAAAGAAATCTGGTAACAACATTTTCATTATCTTTGAACACTGTGCTGTGCTTTAAAAAACATAACTTTTATATAAGATCGTAATAATAAAAAATAATAAAAATAAATTCAAAAAGTATCGAAGCATGACAAAAACAAAAGTGATGAGTTTCATGAAAAGTTACAAGCAATAGTAAAATAATACATAACATTTGAATGTTTCTGAACCAGGTAATGTAAAAAACAAAGGTTCAATATCATTAGAATTACAAAAATACAATTTTTTTTATTTGCTTTATAAAATTTGCAAATTATGGCCAACGAATATGCTGCATACAACTCACATATACTAAATTATGAAAGGTTTCATGGCCTGAGTTTAACATTACACTTGGATGCCATGATCATAATTATTAAATCAAAATACAACAAACAAATGAAATATTTAATAAATAATACGTATATTTTCTCTTTTCTTTTATATTTTTTTATTTATTTAGCCATGAACAAAATCGTTCGTTGTAATTTTTTCCCTCTTAAGTAAACTACCGAAAATTAATTTGGTTTTCTAAAAAAAAATTTAATGAATAATTCCAATGGAGTTAAGAAACATTGTAGAAGCGATCTGGCCTGATAAATAAAATTTATTTGAGACAGTGAAAGTAAAGTCGATTTTTAAGAGTATACAGAACATGATCTTATTTTTTTTTTTTTTTTCTAAACTATACAACTTAAGAATAGAACATGAATGTTCACTGTACGAATAAGACAAATGCCTGTACCAGTCAAAAACGCTGTCCTAAACATTTAGAGGAACTATTTTGAGAAATAGGCTTCGCCGAGTATGTAGTGGGTGCCATGGATTATTGGTGAACTAACCGATCACAAATCAATCAGTAGAAAATTTAAACGATAACTTTTTAGAAGCACAATGAGTAAAACAAAAAAGATAAATTCTATTGAGGGTAGTCTAGTGGGTAGTGTGCTAGACTATTAGCGTGGTGGATTCGATTCCCACCAGAGGCTCTGGTGTGTGACACTACACCGAGCATATGATCAAGTTACTCCGCTCGTATATAATTAGAATAGAATTTGTATTGTAATAAATAAAGAAATAATTTCTTTTAAACTATCAATATACGCAATGAGATGCGTGAATCAACCGCCGATATATACGCTCGGGTTTTAAAAATAGCCAATACACCAGACACACCTAACGTACGAGAAAAAAAAACCTACTGCTATTGAAAGTCTTAAACGTAATAAAGTCCAAACGATATATCACCAAAGCTGCTCCACTCCACACTAATGTATGTACTGCGCGGTTAAATAAAGGATTGGAAAACATATGGACGAAAACTTCCAAAAAAGAAAAAAAACATTCTAACAGACAGCAATAGCCTAAGTTGAGACACATTACTTTGCACAATCTACGAAGTTGGTGGGACTATAATAAATGAAAACAGAAATTAGGACGAAAAAAGCAGTGCAATTAAGAATATCATTTTATTAAAAATCTTAAAAATTAAGGAAATTGACGAATTACTGGCGTCCTCCAAACCTAAAGTCATACATAATTCATGTGGAAACTAGAAAACCTAAACACAACAATTCAATAGCGGACAATCATCGTATAGTAAAACTAAACATAGCGTTTTTCCAGCTTTGTCACAAAAGATTCTAAAGGAGGTTGATTTCTACGTTAGTAATTCAACTCTACATTATTTGCTAGGAGTCTGTAAGAAGTTTCTTTGCTAACAAAGATACAGGCAGTTGTTTGAAAATTGCTCAGAAGCATATCACCTAAACAAAGGACCCTGATCTAATGAAAGTTAAACCATTCCAGTTGGCGCAACTGCTTCTAGACAGATAGTATGTCTGAAATCCTCTTAAACTGATTCTAGCCAGACAGCATATCCTAAAAACTCCCATTACAGTAATAAGATAAATATATGAAAAAATTATGGGACGCAAGTCGTTATATGGAGGACATTTTCTTTCAACGAAGTTGGTCTACTATTTTACATATGTACATACACACATATTCGACCATTACAACCCTTCAGTCAGGATTTCGGCCTAGCTTCACTACTACTATTTTACTAAATAAAATCCTCGGTTAGACCAACATATGAATGTAAAAAGAATGAATATCTTAATGCTACCGTATGTAAGACGCTATTAAAGTGAATCTAGAATAATGGCCGAAAACATACGCGTAAATTAGCAAAAGAGGGACTGCAAAGTTATAGCATTGACGTTTGTTATTGTCTGCTTACTATATTCACCTAAACCCCATTGAATATGCATACATATAAATATATATAGGAAGGCATTAAAAACCTGTTTCAAGCAAGAAACGAATGATTGTGTGCACTAGCTATTAATGTTATGACATTGCATATTCTATCCCAGATCTAAACCTATAAACCTTCTATGACAGGACTTTAAGAAACTTGCTGTAGACAAGAAACCGTCGATTGTCGATTTCATGCTTTGGTGTTATGGTTCCTAATGGACCTAATGGTTCTCCGAACTAATCCTCATCGCCTTGACCTTTAATAAACAACCAAACAATACTTAAACAAAGGATAACTGAAATAAAAATTTGTTTTAATGCAAAATATTGTTTCAGATGAGATCGTTAAGTTCTTATAAATCCTTACTGATACCGAATGGCATATAAAGAGATCGTTAAGTTCTTATCAATCCATACTGACACCGAATGGCATGGGTTCATCAGCCCAAAGGGGTTGCGGGTAACATTATATCGAATATGAATATATTAAAAATCATCCATATAATAAAATATAAATAATAAAGATTACTTCTATGATCATATACACAACCGTACAACAATGAAAGGCTTTGATTTAGTAACTTTACACGGAAGGAGTACAAAATTGTTTATAGACAGTGATATTGATACTGGAACCTAGATTACATTGCTTTGAATTCGGCACCTTACAATTGTTACAGAGCCAGGTAGGGCTTAAAATTTTTAGAAAAATGTCGACAAGATTTACAAATGGCTCAAATTCTGATTGTCGTTAATAAAGTACCTTCAAATCGTCAATCAAGTGAAAATAGTATTCTGACTGTTCTTGTTTCTAAAGACAATTTTACTACATGTTTTTCGTTTTCAAGCATATATACAAAGTGGGCCCGTCGAAATAGCAACAGTGTAAGGTAAAGAATATGTTTTACTGTGTAAAATTAAACAAATTTGCTTACCGTCAACAAAAGTTTGCTATGTGCAGTGTATGCACTTTACAGCACTCAACTAATTATTTTAATGCCCTCGGCATTGTGGGCATCAGAAAAATTTTGCAGACATTTATATAAACAGTGGCTTTAGTTAATAAACTATATTATATATATTGTTATACACTTGAGGTATAATTAACAATCCCTTCCCTAGCCTAAACACATGTTGAAGATTCTTAAAATAATAAGATTTTAGGATCTAATCGGTTTATATAATTCAATAAAACGAAAAATAATCTCAGCAATCTATAACACATATTACTACTAAATTAAAAACCTGCGGGGATATGTACGATATATCGTATATTTAAAATTGCATTGAACTGCACATTTCTTTAAGTTTCCCCCTTTTTAAGTACTGTTTAAAATATCGCTTTTATCTTGACATTTTAATGAGTGTTTAATGAACTTGTAATTTAATTTAAAAAAAAGAGGAATAAGGTAAACAGAATTTAATATTAATTTGTAAATTACCTGTGGCCAAGAGGGATCATCTTCCGGTGGATAAGCAATAAAATGACGCAGAGTAAAACCGAAACCTTGATTTGGTCGTCGTCGTATAACAACAAGTTTTGGCTGTGGCATTTGTGGCTGCTGTTGGCCAGCCGATGCTGTTGTGCTCGGATTCTGCAACATTTTTTTCACTTCAGTTTTAAAATATTTTTTTTTCTTTTTTGTTTTTTTTTTTGCAAAACAATTTTTTTCCTGGTTGATTTCTGTTCGCTTCTGAAGCCAACTGTTTTATAATAAGGTTGTTGTAGTTGTTGCTGTATTATTATTTATCAAACTTACTGAGCACCTTTTAAAACAACAACGTCTGTCGTCTGCCAAAGTTGTTAGCCGTTTGCAGTTTTTTGTTTCTCTTTTTTTAATTTTCGTTTTAATGTCAGTTTAATTTGCCTGAACTACGAAAGAAGACGAAGAAAGCAACATAGAAAGGAGAGCTAAGATGACGTTCTGGATACTGGCGCTGACGTTCAGGTGATTGAAACATTTTTATGATAGTGGTGGTAGGGATCTTGGTAGTCGTTTCAAGCTTGACACTTAAAAATTTCTAATTTCCCAGTAAGTGGCAATGGTGTGGTGTAGTGGTAGTGGTGACGATGATGGCATTCACAAACCGTATCAAATTGCACAAGATCAGAGATCGAAAACAGTTTAGTAGCTTAAACTTAACTGTTGTTATTGTTGCTTGGTTTTTGTTGTTTCTGTTTTTTGATTGGTCATTCAACGGTAACAAGTGTAAGAGGAGAGCGTTATTAAAAAGATCATACATCTACTACTACTACTACTACTACTACAAAGTCGTCTCCGTTATCGTAGCTGTGGTCGTCATCATTAACGGTATGAAGGTTACGATTGGATCAGATCATGAGGTTAATCAGCCGTCATCATCTTCATAGGAGAAGGTTTATTTCTTTAAGCCATTTTTTTTCTTGTCTTGTTTCATAAAGATATTGCGGATCATATGTTGTTTTCGAGGATTTGGTGATGTTTGCCCCTTTTTATGTTTTGCTGACAATTAAAAAAATAAACTGTAAAGAAGAAAAAAAAAATGTGAAACAAACAAAATGATTAAATATTGAGGAAAAATTAACAAGAAAAAAAAAACAAAAATAAAACAACATATTTATTTATGAATTTAACGAGAAAAAGTGTTATTGACATATTGGATGAGTAAATAGAAATAAAGTGAACAAAGAAAAAAAGACATTAAGGTCGAATATCAAATACCCTGCAACAACTGATACTAATACTCGAAATAAGCTGTAGAGTAATGCGGGAAGGCACATTATTAAAAGCCTGAGAAAAACCCCCAATATGTAGTGGCTGAATAAAAATTTTGAAGAGATATTTAGAGATAAAATAAGGAGATGAAACTGAATTGTTTACCATCATGGAAACAGTCAACCAATATCTGTAGTTGCCGACAGACAATCCATGGTAACCCACTGGGTAGCAGAGCTAGGGGAACATTCGAAACACACTTGGACGCTTACAGAGGAAAGGTATAAATATTGAATATTCTTTTAGTGAGTTTAGAAACATGGCTAAGGATTGAAACAAACTGTAAAATTTTGTTAAGGCCTTATGCTACGCAGATAGCCAATGAAATAATTGCTAATGACCCTTCAGTCAGGATTACAAACTAGTTTCTCACACCACGTATGGTGTACGTTAATTTTATAAATGAGTGGTGGAACCTACAGTTTAAAGTCGATTCCGACCGACACATTTTTGAAAAGCTTTTCATGGAATTTTATTTACTGTTAGAGTTTTTGCCAGAAATCTGCTTAGTAGCCGAAGAAATAATTTTTCATATTTCGTTTTGTTCGAGATGTTTAAGCTGTGGTTTGAACAGTGGTTTCACGTCTAATAAGCCTACTAGACTACGGCGGCTTCAATTTTAAATGTATTACGTAAAAATGGGCGATTGCCAGAAAAATCGCTTCATATTTGAAGTTATTTTGCAATGCAATGAGTAGTAGCGCATTCTTCTGAAGGCTAATAATACATTTTGACGCATTGTGAAATAGCTTGGCACCACTTTAAAAGATCAAAACTTTAATCGACTTCTGAAAAACTTTTCAAGGCAATTTGTGTTTCTCTCAGAGTTTTTGCCAGAATCTGCCGAAAAGAAGTCGCTGAAGAAATACTTTTTCATATTTCGTTTAGTTGGAGATGTCTGACCTGGGGTTTGAATCAAACTACAACGACTACATAGTAATACTAATGACAAATGTTTCTGTCGTTTGATAAGTCGATTTTCTTAAAGAAATGTCCACAGTTAATACAACAACATGTACTTCATAAACGGTATTGTTTTCGGGTGAATAGATTTGGGAGAGTTTAGAAAAAAGTTTTTCAGTCAAAAAATAGGGAATATATTATTTCTGCTGTGGTAGTTTACAGGAGTATTATTCTTGCCAAATTTTTGGATTACGTTTCTTCTAAGCAGTTTTCCGCAACATAGATAAGATATTGGAACAGGTCAGCTAATGAATAAATAAGTTTCGAAAAAAACATTATTTCTGCATGAGATCGGAATAATATACCAGACCTAATCACTGATATCCTTTATAATCCATGCAACGGGTGGATATTTTCGGATAAGAAATACTTGAGAAAAACCTTACGCTCCTTTATGGTGCAAAAATCGGTTTACAAACCACATCTTATCTCATATGTATGTTTGTTTCATATTTTTTCTGCTCTTGAAAAAATATAACCTGTAGCTTTCGAATAAAACGCCTCTTTAATTGCGTTATTGAAGATTTCACTATGAAAACTTAATTTTGTTGTTTCCATTAAGCGTTTTAATGACAGATAAGCTGCTTCTTTTTTTTTCTCAACATATATTTTTTAATAAGCATTTTAAAACTTTCATCTATTTTAATAAACATATTATTTTTTTAATCACTATGATGTATATGATTAGCAGATATTAAAATATTAACGAAAAAAAAAAAATATTGAAAAATATACAGAAGTTGTTAACAACGAATGTTTGAAGCTGAAAAAAAAGCAAAAAAAAAACATTTTAATAATTATTAAAATGGCTAAAAAGCCATTAACAAAAATTCATCCGCATTAATGTTTTTCGTTGTATATATTAATTTAAATTGTTTACGTTTTTTTTTTTGAATGTTTTTTTTTCTTTCTTTAATTTAATTTTCTATTTTTAAACACAATTAATTAAAATTAAAAGTGTGCGAGTAACTACAATATTTTTTACTAGGGTTAAGTCGAACATTTAAGGAGTGTTTCTTTCTATAATAAATATGATAATATTTCTAAAATACTTCGCTGGGAGCTACTGAAAAAAAACATCTACTTTTAGAATAAACACTTGGGCAGTTATGTTTTAATAGTCAATGATAATAAATTTGGTAATAAAAATGTACATACAATATGACCTCTCGATATCAAACCAAGAGATATGTTAAACTTTATATTATTATTATACAATATAATCTAGAAAGAATTTTTCGAACTGTAAGGTATATTACATCAATCTGATCCATAGTACGTTTCATATGTAGATCGACTACTTTTACCACTACTTACTGCATGCTATCAAAATCGAAACTTTATGAGTGGTAGTAGGCACAATGTTTGAAGACGCTGTAGTGTATTGACGTGAGACAACACGGTTCAAACCCCAGGTCAGACATCTCCAACAAAACAAAATATGAAAAAATATTTCTTCGGCTACTTCCTCTCAGCAGATTTCTAAATAAAATTGCCACGAAAAGTTTCTCAAAAATGTATCGTTCGGAGTCGACTTTACACTGCAGGTCCTGCCACTTATGCATAAAATGAACACACACAACATAAGTGGTGTGAGAAATTAGGTCGTAATCCTGAATGAAGTGTTGTAATAACCAATTCTGCCTAAATTTAACAAAACGTCCACATTCGTTTAATATATATTCGGCTGTTCCTGGTGCTAGCAGGCACGATCTGCAATCATCTGTAAATGTACGTTTAATTTACAATGACCCGTAGGAAAGTTCTTTAGAAATGTCAAGACCCACCCACTATATTTATAAACTACAATGAGCCGCAGGAATATTCTTTAGAAATGCCGAGAGCCGCTCACTATATCTATAAACTCGGGACTAATCGTTGCGTATAAAAGTCTAAGCCTTTAAGTGTTTTGGTGAATCAGTCATTTGATTATATTGTGAATCTTTGATTATATAGGGAATTGTAGTAGCCGAAAAAGCGTAACAATCTTTTGGAGCTATGTAGAGTGTAACAGATCACATCCTAGCCAATACATCCGAAGTATCGAAGCTGAATAATCCGCGGCATCCAGTTAACCAAAACAAAGGGACTCTATTTTTGTAAGATTATTGCTAACAAGTCTTCCTTACTAGTTTTCATATAATTTCTACAAATTCTTTCCAGTATTTCAAGCAATTTATATGCCCAACTGTCATCGCTAACTGATCTGTATGATTATAATTTCCTAGGTGTTTCATACATACAAATTTTACCTTCTTTTCATACGATATATTCTTGTTTATACACAATAATTGCGTTTCTATTTTGAATTAAAAAAGAAAATAAATTGGAAAAATATGTAAACAGTACACCGTAGATTTTTCTACAGGTTGGAACAAATTCTATTGAATTTACATTGTATGCACAACCATATTACGTTTCATATGAAATATTTATTATAAAATAAACAATAATTCTTGTGATAATTAAAATCTCAACCATGTCATCATGAATTTCTTACCGAAGAAAAACGAAAATATTTTATTTCGATCAACAACAAATGAATCGATTGAAATAAAGCTGCCATTTAATAAATTGTAGTGAAATTGACATTGAAAGGGAAGGCGGAGAAAAGAGGAAAAATAAGAAACAATTTAATCATTTTTTTATAAACATTTAACTCCCCAACACGTCATTAGGTGATGCTTTAACGCAGATGATGATGATCATTAAAAGGTGAGATTTCATCTTCTTCTACTCTATTGTTCATTAGGTATAGACTTTTGTAGTTGTTTGTGTTTTTATTTAAACGTTTACTTTGTTTCGAATCATTTTCCTTCTTGTTTTTTTTTTGTTCGTTTTCAACTTCCAGCATTTTATACGAATTTCTTTTTGCGATTCATGTTTATTTTCAATTATAAGAAAAAATCATAACAGAAGCAAAGTGTTGTAGTATCGAGATTATTTATTTATTTATTTTCGCAACTAAAAAGATTGATGAGTTTTTGCCTTCACGTAAAACACAATAAAAAAAAAGGTAAAAAGGGAAAATCAAAAATACAAAAATTAATTTTATGTTCTACTACAACACAGCTACCAATCGAACATCGATCACCTCTAAAACCAAAATAGTATCAACAACGGTATCAACATTCACATCGACTTCGACATTCCCTCATCAACGTAATCAATGCAATAAATAATCGAAACGAAATAAAATAAAAACGAAAACAAAAAATATTACATCAAGATATAATACAGAATAAAAAATATACATGCATATACCATATATTGTAAGGCAATGTAGAAGGCCAAATCGACATTTTAATGTGCTACTCTAATTGCAGGGTAGTGGTTCAGAAGTGGTTTTAATCGTTACGAAATGTTAACACATACTGAGTAAACGTAGTGACAAAGTATTAATTTGGAGATTCAACAAAACGATGGGCAACCTTTATGATATGGTGTTGACTGGTAGGAGACTGTGGATGCAAGATAGGTGCTTAACTTTTTGGCGTTGTTCAACCACAATACTGACAAAACATAGGCAATACATGGACACGACACGCCAGAGTCCAAGCAGGGTGAATCTGTGTCACATATGGTAGAAGTTTGTTAGCTTAAGTTAAAGTCATGGAGACCGTTTTTTGTTATGCGCACGGTATAATTCATGTTATAAAGGTGTCACAGTATGATTTTTGCGGTAGTAGTGATGTTTTATTGGCTTGTAAAGAAGACACGTTTTTCGATTATATATGGATTAAAATGTCGTTGCAAGAATAAATCTATTAGAGAACGCGCGGTGTAGCAGGGGAGGCCACAAGCAGTCCGTTGTCGTGTTCCTGTAAAGAATGCCGTACACAATCACAACAATTACGGCCTCATTTTGGAAAAAGTAAAATCCAATTAGGCGGCCTAACTAAAATTGGTAGTCGCCGTAGTCTAATCACGTCAGACATTAAAATGAAAATATGAAAAAATTATTTCTTCGGCGACTTCCTCTCAGCAGATTTCTGGCAAAAACTCTGAGAATAAATAAAATAGCCATGCAAAGTTTCTCAAAAAATCTGTCGTTCGGAGTCGACTATAAAATGTAGGTTTACTCAGCTGCTCAGTAGTAGTGATGTTTTATTGGCTTGTAAAGAAGACACGTGTATAAAATTAACACACATAACATGAGTGGTGTGAGAAACTAGGTCGTAATACTTACTGAAGGGTTGTAATGACCAATTATGTATGTATGTATGTATGTATGAATTAAAATTCGTAGTAGATAGATCCCCGTCATGGTTGTTTCTCATTATTTGCATTAAAGTTTTCTGAACTCCAAACGCGGTAAGTACATAAACTCAGTAAAACATTCACATAGAAATACGCTTCATCGGAAAAATTGAATTTTTCGAAAAATTTTCATTGACTTCACTTTGTTCCATTGTCCATTAAACGAATTGTCAATGATTTTCTTAGTCTGTTGGTTTGAGCAGCTGAGTAAACTGAATTTTGAATGCATGAAAGTGGATCTCTTTTGTCACAAAGTAGTACTTGGTGAAACTGAAGCTGTTGACGAATTAATGTGTTCGGCTTTTCGGCGATACTCACTTACAACAGCAAAATTTTCAAGAGACCGCTACTTTGACGCACAGTAGTTTCACTGTCCACTCTTCTTTGACACTTAAGGTGTACTGTCACCACTAAAAATTCTGGGAAGTTTGTAAGCGACCTTAGTATAACGTTCCAAAGTTTTATAATAAGTTCTCACAATTATAACGCGAAGTTATTTCTCAAAGCGCTTCGTCTTTAATATTTGGAATAAACATGTCTAAACGTTGCCAAATTTTTGAGTTGCATTTGCAGAGCAAAAATGATACTCAATTTAAAAAGTTAACTTTTATCCAGATACCCTTCATTAATATTATGCCAACTTTAATTTAAAGTGGATTAGAAAAACGACCACATTTGGTCAGAACATAAATTCCTTTGCAACAGGACAGTGTTGTTTTAACATTCAAAATCTATGAATTATGCTTCGAATTGCTTTCTCATTCGCTCTTATCTATAAATATAGGACCGAGGGACTATTAATTTTTCCCAACGTAAAGAAACGACTCGGCAGAAAAAATTAGTGTGGTAATCAGTATAATGTAACAGGTGGTGTGCATTGAACAACAGACGTTCCAATAAATAATTTTTTTTCTTCATATCCGAACTTTTCACAATTAATTCATAAATATTGTAAAATAATTAATGATAACTATTGGGTTGTTCGGAAAGAAATCCTTTTTTTTTTTTTGGATATGAAATACTGTTTTCGTATATCACTCAAGTGGTCGTAAACTGTTGAATTTGATAAATTTAGCCTCAATCCGATATCACGTGTTGTTATTCGCCGAATCCCATCAACTAATGCCTTTTTTTGCGTCTTTATCAGCTTCAACCGACCTTCCAGAACGTGGCGCGTCTTCGGCATTAAAATTGGCGGATCAAAATTTAGCGAACCAGTTCTGGCACTGGCGTACTGTCAACACACATTCTCCATACACATCGGCCAATTTCTTTCTGGCTTGAACAGCATTTTTACCCTTTCTGTAGTAAAACAGTAAGATATGTCGAAAATGCTGCTTATCGCTTTCCATATTTAAAAGGGCACCAACCAAAAACTACTGCGTAGAATTAATTGGAATTTTTCACACACAAGGCTTTGCTATATGAGCTCTCAAAGCATATAAAAATTATACGGCTTAAGTGTGAAGTTGGGTGCAAAAAAATGCAATTAAATCCTGTGTCGGGAAAAAAACGAAATTACTTTTCAGACAACCCAATACTTAAGAAAGTAGTGGTTAAAACCCACTCATGGTAGCTCTGATTATTTTACATTCAATTGTTGCTAATTTAGCCGTCTGCTCATATTTCGCTTGCTCGGCTCTGATCTAACAAATTGAGTCACAATACAAAAAGTCTCAAAACCTAATGTTGAAGCCACAATTAAAATAGAATTAAGATTTAAATTTTTTATGCGAATTAAAATTATTATTTTTCAGTACAGTTTTTTTTTACAAACAAAAACATATTATTGGCCGTCCTATACTATACATATTATTAAAATGTAATTACGTCTCAAGGAGAAAATGTTTTTTAATTGAAGGGTTCCACATACAAAAAAAAAATCTTCTTTGTCATGAACTTTTTTCGTGTCTTTCCATTTGAGCATATAATTATAGTTTTAAATTGTTTAAATTTTCTATGGTATGTTTATATAAAAAAATGAATTTGTATTTAATTTCGTATTTAGATTTGTGCTATGGGGTAGATTTTAATTATATAAATTGGTTTGTAAAGCGAATTTAAATTTAAATTTTTAAACAATTTGTTAAGAAAATTGTTAACAATTTTAATTTTAAATGTTTTACACCATTTAGAAGAAACCCCTTTGATTTCTTGGTAAAATAATAAAAAAAAAAGTTTTAACAACTGGCCGCAAAAAGTACAAGATTATTACACGACATTTTAATGGTTAAGAAAATGGGTTAATAAGTAGTCGGGCGGGCAGTCAGTTTTTGATTGTTGCCAACACAGAGAGAAAGGGGTCAAAGTTTATGTGCTCATACAAAGTTTGTTACAAAAAATGTTTCGAATTTTTTTTTGAATATGTAGTGTAGAAACTGTATCTGTTAAGAAGAAAGAAAAACATTTCATTTTTTTATAATTAACCACCACCGGTTTAAGCCAGAAATAATAATAAAATTTCTTTTATTTCGTTTCATTTCATTTCAACAATATTTATTTTACTTGTATGTAGTATAGTTGTTGTTGTAGTTATTGTTGAAATGTGTTGTTAACCTTCTTTTTATTACTCGTTTTGCAAGAATTTAAACGGTTTTGTTGTTGTGGTTATTGTTGTTGTTGTTGTATCTTTCTCTTTATTTTGTTCTTTTTTTTTGTTCCAACATCTTACCTCTTATAAAAGCCAAGTACAAACACCGTTTATTTCTACTTTACCTCTGGTGTACTTACTGTATACTAACGTACGTACATATGAATGTACAAAAAATAAGTTTTTTTCGGTCTTGTTTTTATTATTTTCTTCTTGATTTCTTCATATTTATTTGCAAAGTGAAATCGACCTCTCGTTTTTTTTTGTTGTTGTTGTTTCTTTGTCTTCTTTCTTTATGATTTACTTGTTTATTTTTTTAATATTTTTATTTTCATTTATTATTAAAGAAAAACCGAAAAAAGTCAAGTTTATAGCTTAATAGTTTTGCCCGTCAGTCACTTAAAAATAGACAGATTAATAATAAAAAAAAGGAAAAAAAATCATAAAATTAAAATATAATAAAACAATTTGGCTCTTTCTTACATCCATGAACAGCTGGATAATTTTCTATTCATTTATCTCAACAGGATGGCTTGTCAATGTTTTATATGTGAACCAAGCATTCAAATTGTCATCTTGCGGGCACCCAAAAATAACAGTATTTTACTCTTGTACCTGTTATAAGCATATGAGATGGTGGTTATTCAATTATAATTTCTTAAAGCTTTAAGCTTATTTTTGCCCATTTAGTGGTTTCTGGTCTAATCAGGCTGGTAGCAATTAAATACCTTTCGTATGGAATGTCATTTATTTTGCGAAAGGTTTGCCTCTTACGAATATGGATCGTTTTACAACCGAAGAATCAGTAAAAGTATTTAAATAGTCGTTATAATCGTCGTACTCTACAAGAATTATAAAGATATTTGTCGCTATAGTCTAGTAGGCAGAGTATTGGCTTATTAGATATGAGGCTTCGGTTCAAACCCCAAGTGAGACATCCCCACAAAACGAAATATGATAAATTTTTATTCGGCGACTCTGAGAGTAAATAAAATTGCTATGGAAAGTTTCTCAAATATCTGTCGTTCAGAATCGACTTTAAACATTAGGTCCCAGCACTCATGTATATAATTCACACACACAACATAAGTGGTGAGAGAAGATAGATCGTAATCCTGAGTGAACGGATGTAATGGACCAAATATGTATGTATGTATAAAGATATATGTAATGAAAGTGTAGCTAATAATCTACGGAACTCTCAGCATTTCACACAACACCTAATCCTTCACGCCGTAGTTATTCTTTTTGGATGCAACAGACTTTCAATGTTAAATTTTCGAACAAAATTTTGTGGAAGTACCATTGTCTCTAGAAAAAGTGACTTTTTAGACGGCATTGTGGTCTGGAGGTTTCATTGGGTTGTCATCTCAATATGGCTATGGCTATATTCAATTATTTTTACGCTGCTATTGAAAATTATTAACTGCACGGTGTCTGGTTTCAACAAGACAGAACAACACACAACACGACCAACTTTAAATATGCTGCATGAGAAGTTTTCACAATTGTCAAGATACCGTCAAGAAAAAGTTGACCGAAACATCCTTAAAAGGATCTAAAGCTAGAAGCGCTCATTTAATATAATATGAGCATTCGTACATGTTCCAAGAATTGTAAAGAAGAAGTTTCATCGAAATCCTAGCTTTATGTGTGTTTTATTTAACCGAAAAATGTATAGCAACTCTTGACTCTAAATTGCATATTAAAGAATATTTTAAAGACATGATTGAATACATAAAATGACTACACTATACGATGCAGTGTGTGTACAACACAATATTCGCATATAATTTAATTACAATTGGTAGAAAAAGAATTTTATCCAATAATTTTTATAAAAAACTCGTATTGTTACTTAAAAATTATAAGAAATTTCGTTTTAATCTTTCTAAACTCTCAAAGGTTTCGCAAAGAAGACTAGGAACTACAACTACAATGATTTGCAAAATATTTGCAGAAAGCAATTTTGAATAATATTTTGATTAACTTCGCCCTGAGTTCGTCAACCTCTATTTATTGAATTCAATTAAAATCAGTTATGATCATTATTTATTCACTCAATTAAAATTTTTATTTTAAAAAATATGAATGTCGGTTATATGAGATGCACAATCATTTTCAAATCACATAACAATAACATGCAAAGAAAATAATTTGTTTACAACAACCAAATGTTTGCCTTTGAGAGAAATAAACTTTATTTAACAAATATTAAACAAATCAAGTGAATGTTGTACATATGTATAGTATATGTACTATATAAATGCTATACTACACTATGTACATACATACGTATACTATAAGATTTTTATCCATAGAGAAAATGTCCTAAAAAACATAAAAATATGCACACTTGGAAGAGAAAATGAAGGAAAAGTAAAGGCTCAGAACATATAAAACATACATTTTAGTATGTAATGTCATTTATCTATTAATTTAAACAAAGATTACGAGTTCCAATATTCATAGGTTTAATAATTTATCGCAAAACCAAAATGTCTATGTCTACATCGGTGAATATAGATTCATTTGTAAGAGACATAGGCTGACTTTCAAAATGTATCAATACAAAGTTTGCATGCAGTTCTACTACGGTATATAAATTATGTAGATATGCAAAGTTACCAAACAATACATCAACTATAAATCCCATGCCTGATTGCTTTTTGACTGCGTTAAAAATACACATTGACGACATTTTGAAATAGTGTACATTGTAAACATTTTGTACAGTGGCTTTATGAAACACTATACTTTGTTCAGACACAAAGCAACTAACATTTTGAAAGTCAGCCATACTGTTCTTGTTTAAACATCAATTTTATAATCATTTCGAGTACTGGTTTTATTAGGTTATTATTTGAACTGATTTCACTCCAATTTATGTTGCTCCACAACCTAGACATCTGACTACAGCCAAATTCGAATGGCCCCGTTTTCTTTTCGCATTTTAGTGATAAGAATTCGTTGAGGTTCAGTATTTAGTCAACTCAATATTTTCTTTGGAATAAAAGCTTGGGTCATGATGATCATATTTCAGACCCATTCTTTTTTATTTATTTGTGATATTTTCAATGTCCATGATTAATTGCGTAAAGAACTATCAACTATACGTCAGATTGTGACATGACATTATCTGTTCTAAAGATACTATATTTTCATGTCCGCTAACCAATTTTCTGTAATCAAAGTACCTAACTTAATACTGTATGCGTTAAGCCTTTAAGGCAGTAGTTGGGAAGTAATTGCATAACCCAAATATTATCAGGTATTAATGTAGTCTGATCATATGAGTCTTTATTGATATATTTTGTCCAGATTTTTAACATCAGACTTCGACTTTTTCTGTGTATATTTTTTGTAATACGATGATTGGAAAATATAGGAGTATATTTTTTCCGAATACCAATGCAGTTTTAAAACAGTATTTGTATGTGTAATTAACCCTCTAGTGCGCAATACCGCCTGTAGACGACTTAAATTCAATGTTCTCTTTTCAAATTCTGTTTTGCTTTCTTTTTGTATTTTGATTAATTCAGGGAAGTCCAAAAATTATTTTTACCAAATTGACCAAAACAACTATATTGTTTAAATATCCTTTACTTTAGGCTATGTTCCTGCCTGGTTTAAGAATACTTATACCGGATAGGGCACAATGGAATAGTGGGGTACTCCAGGGGCAGAGTGGTATACCCATCTATCTAGGTGTCTATGGCCTGCTGTAGACAGTAAGAGGACAGGTTGGTTGCTGGGCTTGGATAAGGCCAGCTTAAGGCTGTTTGTCGGTTTTATCACGGGGCACTGCGAGATTAGGTCACTGTTCCAGATCCCAGCCGGACTATTGCAGGACGTGTTGCGATGAGGAGGAGTTGGAGACTATCGAACACCTGCTCTGCAACTGCCCAGCCCTTGGTAGATTGAGGTTGAGGACCCTTAGTAGGGCCTTCTTTGAGAGTTTGAATTCTGTGTCGAGACCCGACATCAAGGCTCTCCACAGATTCATTAGTGGCTTAGGCTGGTTGAGAGGTGTTAGGACTTCATCGGTGTAGTCGCGCTCTCCCATCCTTTTGTTGTGTCTGGTCTGTGTGATTCCTCCGCTTCCCACTCCCCCCTTTCTCATATTCCCTCCTTTCATCCTATCCCCTATACTATCCTTCCCTCCTTTAGGACGTTGTACAATGGGTCAATCCGACCTCCGGATACTGTACTTGTCTTGACTGACAGGTATACGTCCTAACCTAACCTACCTCCTTTACTTTTAAAACAAATCAAACCCAGAAATAATTTTTTATTCCAGAAAAAAATTTGGGCAATAGAGGTTTAAGTTTTACGTGTTAAAGTTTCCGCATTAAATCCACGTACTGTTCATCTGCGATTCTCATCTCAACCAGATACTTAGTTCTTTAAGAGATTTTCAAAAAAAAAGCCACGATTCAACTTCTGCTCTGTCATATAAAAAAAAAATTTTTCAGAAATTTTCCCACAATTTTATTTAAAAAAATTTAAACAGCATTATCGTGTTGAAGTAAACAATTCACAGTAATGATATAATAAAATTACAATATAAAAAAAATTTACACATTTTAACAACTGAACTCAAAATCAGATACGATAATTTTGCATAAAATGGTTGAACATAAAATTCCATTGAACAAACCTGATACTGATGTGATGTGTTTTGGTTTTTTTTTTATATATTTCCTCAATATTAAAACATGACCGTGAGTCATTACAAATAATTATAATTTCGTTGTTTTTATTTCACTTAAAAAAAGAGAAGAACAAAAAAAAAACAAATTTCTGAACTAATATTAGCTTGACTTTTTGTTTTAATATTAATAAAACAAAAACAAAAAATTCAATTTAATTTAAAAAACGTGTTTATTTTTTCAATTCTCTCTCTTTCTTTCCTCTCTGCCTCTTTGTTTTTCACTCCCCAAATGCTTAAATGCCTTTATGATACACATTGCTTCGATATATTAATAATTTTGTGGGGTGTAAATTGATGTTATTTTTTTTCTTTTTTTTTTACTTTTTGTTATACTTTTTATTTGATAAATAAAAAATAAACAATTTTATTGTTTTGTCATTTAATATGTTTGTTAATAATTTTATTTATTTTATATAATTTTATTCGTCACATGTGAATGGCTTTTTAGTAGAATTCTTTCTTTTTTAATGTTTAACATTGTTTTAAATAAGTTGTATTTGTAAGTACAAATTATTTACAAAAAAAAATTTAATTACAACATTCCATTCAAGCGAACAAAAAAAAATATAAATAAAAATAAATACTTGATGTAAAAAACTAGTGCAATTTATCATCATGTTCTACTATATTTATTTTGAATAACAAGAATTTCTTTGTGGCTTTTAAATATGTAATAAAATACCCTATAATAATCTAGTATTTCTATTAAGTGCTCGCTGTTTTATCAAAAACTCTTTAATGACGATATTTATTGTATTCGTATCAATGTTTATAAATTGTATTTCATTAGTTTTAATTCATTTAATAACTTAAAGAATTCGAACTAAACTCTAGGGCGGCATAAATGCTAATATAAAACTTACACGTATTGAAATTAAAACTACTAGGTCATTCCTTCAAATTTCCAGAATTACAAACCAAATTTCCAATTTTCAAAGTACGGCATTCGAAATCAAATAAATTTCACAAAATTTTAAAACATTTTTTATGCGTAAAAAAAATTTAAAAGTTCAGAAGTGTTGTGTGAAGACTCGGTGTGTTTGAAGAGGGTAATCGTGGTTTGAACATCTCCGTTACAATGATTACTCGAACATTTTTCTAGTAATTGTTATTGTGTAAACAGAGGAATAACAAACAAAGCAATTATTGTTATATACATAAAGTTGTAAACAGTGGCAATTAAAACTAAACACAGATTTATATTTGTTTTTTTTTTTTGCAATCTACGAGCTCATATTTTAAACGTGCCAAAAAGGTAAAAACGTAACAATTTTTTATATTTAAGAGACTAAATGGCCAAGGCTTTCGTATACATAATAATTCTTTTTGTTTTTTAGAGTTTTGAGTTCTGATATTAAACTTTCTTATAGGCTGCCTGAGTAGTCTAGTAAGTAGTGTGTTGGCTCATTAGACGTAAGACATAACAAAACGATATATGAAAAAATATTTCTTCGGCGACTTCCCCTCAGCAGATTTCTGGCAAAAACTCTGAGAGTAAATAAAATTGCCATTAAAAGTTTCTCAAAAATCTGTCGTTCGGAGTCGACTATATACTGTAGGTGCCATCACTCATGTGTAAAAATTAACACATAAGTGGTGTAATAAGCTAGGTCGTAATCCTAACTGAAGAGTTGTAATGACCAATTACGTATGTACAGGCTGCCTGAGTAGCTTTGTTGAGTGCATGGATTTTCCCCGAAAATCTCTTGATTTATTCGGACAGCCAGACTTCGATTAAATCTCTAACGAACACAGTTCAACGTATTTTCTAGTTCGTGAATGCCGAGGATATTTCAGGCAAATTTTGAATCATTTAAAGGTAGCTCTTATATGTGTTAGGGGATATAGGAATATCGTTAGAAATTGTATCGCTGATATACTAAGCAGAGCCGGCAAGAAGCTTGCAAACTTCGACATGTTACAGGACATATGTAATCCAATTACCTTCGTTAACTTGAATATCTTCTTCTCGTTTTACAGGGAAGCTCATTTTTGTTTTCGGATAAAAGGATACGTGAAATAGATTATGATGGAAACGTATAGATAAGAAGAGAACCGACTCACTTCTGTCCTTAATCTGTTCCTAAATGATGAAAATCTGGATTCGTTCATTGTTTGATTGGGTTTGTAGTCTAACATGCTGTCATTACCATACTATCTCCAATAAAAATATTAATTTAAATTAAAAAATTAAATCACTTGAAACTGAAAAATTAGACAGCAATCTAGTTTAGAAATTTTTTACAAATGCCTGAGGATTTAATGTATTTTTCGAATCTGCAGAAAATTAAGAAGAAAAAAAATAATAATGTAGTATATACATATTCTAGGCATACTTCTATACTCTAATCGAAGTTCATTTTCCAGTCGTTGTAAATGGGAACAAATTCAGTTCTCATATGATTTTTATTGAGTGTCGGTCATATGAAATTTAAAATGCCTTTGATAACGAAATGATTGGTTGTCTACACAATCAATAAATATTGTTTAAATATTAGCAAATATTGTATATGTATGTATATATAAATAAACATATTACGGGTACAACAACTGATAAATTGAGCTGAAGGTTCTATTTTTTTCTCTTGTTCTTAAACATTAATTTATAATACAACCTAGAAAATTAAGAGGAAAAATATTCTAACGACAGTTCAATATTTGTAAATTCTATATTTTGATTAAACATTCCGAAGAAAAAAAAACAGAAAAACGTTACAAAAAAAACAGAAAACCAGATCGCTGCCACATGTATACATACATACATATTCAATAAACGCCCGTTCAACACAAATTTATTTGATATGTATTTGCTTTTAAAATTAGCGAAATTTCTTCGTCAATTAAATACTTTTAGGTATGTGTACAGACAATTTTTTCTATGTCACCACTGGCAATAATAACGACAACGATAACAACAACAACAACAACAACGTAAACTACAAAAGTATAATTGCCGCTAATAAACACTGTGATATTGGTTGGATTCAAATGAAACATTGTAAGAATATCATGTTCTCATGCCTTGTCATGACATTTTATTTGAATGAAAAAAAAAAATTTTTTTCTTTTTACTTTCCATCTTCACTTTAATTTCATTTGATCCAAATACAAATGCTTCTAATAATAAGTCCGTTTGTGCGTCACTCAATCAAAAGTGCTTAAACGTAAATTTCCTCAATAGAATGGCAGAGAAATTTTTTTTTAATATTTCATTTCACAAATTAGCTGCAGAGATGTAAAACTTTCTCTCTATCAGTTTTACTTCTTTTTTTTGCTTTTTTGTGTCTGTTTCTCTTTAATTTGATTTAGATAAAGAAAATTGTCCGACATTGATTCTTAAAAGCAAAAAATAATCAAATGTTAAATTGTTGTTGGTATTATTATTGTATACAGTCAACCCTCCTATAACGCAGTACTTTCAGAACGCGGTTTCCATATAACGCGGAGCTGAAATTGCGACAGCCCCCCTATAACGCGGTACTCTTACAGCGCGGTTTCCGTTCAACACATACATAACTGGTCATTACAACCCTTCAGTCAGGATTACAACCTAGCTTCTCACACCACATATGCTGTGTGCGTTAATTTTATACATGAGATTTTTGAGAAACTTTTCATGGCAATTTTATTTACTCTCAGAGTTTTTGCCAAAAATCTGCTGAGAGGCAGTCACCGAAGAAATATTTTTTCATATTTTCGTTTTGATGTCTGACCTGGGATTTGAACCATGGCCTTAGGTCTAATAAACCGTCACATTACCTACTAGACTACGGCGACTGCGTCCGTTCAACAACATCTCATAAATTCCTTCCACTAGAATTATCAATGAAGGAGATCATTCACCTGATCAGACTTTTAACGTTGATGAGACGGCATTATATTAAAAAAACTACCATCGAGGACCTTCATTATGAAAAATCAACGACGTGCTCAAGCGTTAAAACTTTCAAAAGAATCAGGGTGCCTGATGATAAAACCAATGATAATAAATTGTTCTTTAACTCCCCGTGTAATGAAAAACATTAATAAGACCCAATTGCCTGTATTCTGGCGATCTAATAAAAAAGATTGGATGACTCAAGATTTATTTAAGGATAGGTTTGATAATTGTTTTATACCGGCAGTAGAATCCTATACGATAGAAAACAATTTTTTTGCGCAGCGCAAAGTTTGAAATTGCTTAGCTCCCTATAGAGATTTTAGTGGAGTTAGAAAAAAAGATACAATCGAAAACCAATGTGAAGATAAACCAAGTGAGGAAGACGTTTTGCCCATTATAAGAAGACGAGTTATGCAACTCATATTTGACAGTGAGGATGAATGTTGAAGAATTAAATAATTTTACAAAAGTATTTCTTATTTTTGCTGGACAACTGTCTTTTAGTTTAGTTTTGGTTACTCACCGCGTTATAGGAGGTTTGACTCTATTTACTAGCTGAGCAACCGACCGTCCAACCAACCATATGTTTGTAATTTTTCCATATTGATAATTGGAATGTAAAAAGTTTCAGGTAAGAAAAAAAACAAAGTTTACTGGAAATGTTTCTTTTCTGTTGAAATTCGTCTGATATTTTCAAAAGAAGTCATGATAGTGTAGTATTTTTCTGTTACTATATTAAGACTAAGTTTAATACTTCAAAAAAATTCTTGCACTAATCATTACGTTGCATGAAAACTTGAATGTAAAGGAATGATTAAGGTTTATATAAGAAAATATGTCTAGAGTTAGAGGAAATATCCTCCTCCATTTGCTAGTTATTTTTAAACCGATACCATAGCCCTTTTTTAAAGCGTGTAGTGTTAAAAACTGCTTTGTATACGACAAAATCAAGCGAAAATTGTCGTGATCCAAGCAATACTAGACGTCGCAAACTAACACTCAAGAGATAACCCATACTCATGTAGTGCATTGCGGTTGGATCTAGGAAAAAAGGATAAGCTAGAGAGCAAAGTGTTTATAAATAATAAAATTGAGTCTACGTGTGTTGTACATACATAACATAATTGGTCATTACAAGCCTTTAGTCAGGATCACGACCTAGCTTCCTACACCACTGATGTTGTGTGTGTTAATCGTATACAAGAGTGGCGGGAGCTTCAGTTTAAAGTCGATTCCGAACGACAGATTTTTGAGAATCTTTTCATGGCAATTTTATTTATTCTCAGAGTTTTTGCCAGAAATCTGCTGATAGGAAGTCGCCGAAGAAATATTTTTTATATTTTCGTTTTTTTTTTTTTTTCGTTTGAACCGAGGCCACAAGTCTAATAAGTCAACACACTACCTACTAGACCACGGTGACTTCTGTGTTGTAACAGGAAAAACTTCTGCGGGTAGAGCATTCCACCGAGCATTTTCCCCGTAATGCATAGTGTGTTTAAGACAGATTGAGACGGTGCTGAAATAAATCCATAGAGTTGGATACCCTTAGTGATCCCTTTCATGTACGCAGTCGAGAAGACTTAAAATAGACTTCGAGGTACCGACTCACACCTAACAGTTGAATTCCATTTTTAGTCGCATGTACGTAATGTAAACAGTAAAAAGACCAGATGGAGTGAAGTATTTCTTGTACTGCCTTAAAAAACCAAGGTACTTAATAGATTCTTTTGGTACTTGAGAAATATGATGGTATGATATGAATGTGATGGGAACATCTTATTGAATTTTTATGACTAAAACACTACAAACCAACAAACAAACTTATAGGTGTCACGTTTGTTCATACGACCCCATTCGAAGGCTTAACTATAGGTCGGATGCGATTGAGTCATACCTATAAGGTTTCGCCTTCACCACAAAAGGACTCGAGCTGTGGTCAAAAGAATATGAATAATATCATCTGCTATCATCTGCAAAACTCCTTAATACAAATTAGAAAAACAGTTTGAGACAGAACAGAGACTTAAGGTATCCCTAAATTTAAACTGAATTCGTTTTATGGGATTCCGTCTACCATATAACAAATCGTATGGCTTAATCCCTTAAAAAAACTCGATATAAATAGAGAGAAGCAACTGCAGCCATCAAAAGCAATAAGTTTCAAGACAAGTGCGCGCGGCCACATTCTGTAAATGCTTTGGAAATGTCTAGAGCTATAAGTTTGTTCTCAGCTAATCATTGAATGGTACCATTTTTCGGACAGCAACGGAAGAATGTCATCAGTAGAACGGGTCTTACGGAAACCATATTGCCTGCCGCTAATCAGATTGTTAGACTCTAGATATTTCAAAGGCTAGTAATTTTTAGCTTTGGAAAATACAATATACGTTTTCAAGGTTATTAGGCTCACCCTGTTCGGGGATTCGCATTACATTAGCAACCTTCCAGAGAGATGGAAATTACTCGCACAATTGGGCGAGCTGAAAGGGTCAACTAATGACTTCGAAAAAATATATTGGACATTACAGATACTGTTTCAATTTCAGGCAAGATCGTTACTCTTTTAATGAATAAGCATAAGCTTTTACTTTCTCTGGGAACTTTTGCTTTCTCTAGGAAAAGAAGTTGTTTTAACATTAAGGAGCTACTCCTATGAATCTTTTTTGCCGTTGAGAATGTAAATACTCTCAAATAACTTTAAAACAATTTCTCCAATGTTTGTTTACATTACGTTACGTTTAAACGTTAATGTTACGTTACGTTTAAAGCGTCATAAAAAATATTTCCAATTTATTTTTACATATTTTTCCCCCTTATTCTTCTTTAATCAAATTGATACTGTTTTATATTCAAAAACAACATTTACATGGAAGAATAAATAAATGGATAGAATGAATGACAAAATGACTGTTAGAAACAAAAGCAAAAACAATAAAGAAAAAGAAAAAACTATATTGATGGGTTTGTTGGACAGATGAATGCGGCTCGATAGATGGATAGCTGACTTGCTGGATGTGTGAAACGTTTACAATATAAAAAAATTGTATTTGACGGTATAAACAAAAAATAATATTGACGTTTAATACATTTTTTGTTATTATTTCTTGGTTGTTTTCTTTTTCGATTGCTATCAGACAATTGAAAAAATAAGCGCGTACCGTGTGTCGCTCTGCCGCAAAGGAAATTCTCCTTTTTTAAAACGATGTTTATTTAACACTTTGTTCTTCATTTTGTTGTTTCAAAGAAACAGAAAAATTAAATGGTTTATACACTACACTTCCTTTTGTGTAAAACAAACAATCACTTAAAATAGAGTTCAATTGTTTTATTTTTAGAGAGCGTTTTGATGGCGTCTATTTTTAAGTGTTAATTTTTTTTACTGTGTATGGAAGTTATAGTTTTTATATTTTATTTATTTTTATATTATTTTATTTTTTATTTACAAAATTCATTAAAAATCAAAAATAAATTTTTGAATGCGTCCTCGTACTGAATAAAATAAACAATACAATAAAAGCGATCATAGATCCATCTAACAAGCTCTTTACAAACAAATACTTAAGAGTTGGTGTAGGTCATACTCTCTAAATGTTGGTTTTAATTTTAATGCTGAAAGAGTGTCATTCGATAATGATTTTTAATAACAAACCTTCGCAATGTTTGCCAACTTGCCATACAAGTTTCAAAAAAACTAAAAAACTAAATTTATCTCAAATGTTAGCAACCACGAAAAGGAGTATTTGACCGAAACCAGATTATGGGGCGTCTAAGAACCTTGATAGAGCCGCAACCAGATTATACGGGCTGAAAAAAAATATACGGCCTCTAAGAACCTTGATAGCGTTTCTGACTGGACATTCTGCTCTTAGGGGGAAAACCAATTAGCGGGTCTTTGGTGCGATAATGTATGGAAGAGCCTAAGCCATATACCACTGCCCTATTATTAAGTATAAAGAGACGCAGCATCAGCATACTGGGCCATGGTTTTTTAATTGTTTTAGCGATTTAGGATTCTTTCAATATTTCGGCATTGGTTGTTTACCTTTTTTTGACAGGTAAACTCTTACTTTACAATTTTGTTTCTTCTGTTTGTATCCTTTCCTTCTTTTAATATTCTTTTTTAATTGTTTTGTTTGAAACTTGAATTTAGCTGCACTCTGGGTGGTGATGTATTATTGGTCATCTGCCTTTGTATCCTAACAAAAACTTAGGCCAATAACCAACTATATAATGGTAAAGGGTTCGAGCTCCAGACCACACATCAAAATAAAATACAAAAAGTATTTCTTCGGCGACTTCCTCTCAGCAGATTTCTGGCAAAAACTCTGAGAGTAAATAAAATTGCCATGAAAAGTTTCTCAAAAATTTGTTGTTCGGAGTCGACTTTAAACTGTAGGTCCCGCCACTCATGTATAAAATTAACACACACAACATAAGTGGTGTGAGAAATTAGGTCGTAATCCTGACTGAAGGGTTGTAATGACCAATTATGTATGTATGTATGTATAATGGTAACTACAGGAAGCTATTATTATTGTTACTCCTTTTTAATCCTTTAACTAACATATGCATGCCACAAAGCATTTTCCCCACCTAATTTCTTTACTTTACCTCAGTTTCATTAATTAAGTCTTTAGAAGATCCTAAAATGATAACGTTGACATCTGTCGTTGCCAGCAAACACCGCCAGTTTTGAGATTGAATTCAGTTGTTGCATTGGGTGTAGTGGAAAGAAACTTTGTTCATTGGATCCTATGACATTATGTTAATATTTTTTTCTGGAGAACCAGGCGTCAGGTTATTTGAAAGGAGATTGAAAGATCTTAACTAAAATTCGAATTCTTCTCCTAGATTCGAACATCAATTGTTCGGTCAAACACTTTAATCACTAGACCACACACACAGGAAATCACTCTGCAGGAAATTATAAACCGACCAAATTAGCACGCAAATTAAGATTGATTGAAGGAAGTTTCTTCTCGCACAATGATTTCAACCGTTATTACGAAGCATTGGTTTTTGGGCTGACGCAGATGGAACGAATATGTTACTAGTAAAAAAAATCATTCAATTTGGTATCAAATCAGATTTGGATAGGAAAGATTACCCACCACCACACCTAATACTCGTAGGGCGTTGTTTCTGGGCACCTATAGATTACAGTCCGATTGTTCTATGATTTGCGACAGCAGACCAATCATCTGCTTAGCTGGAACAACAAAACAAGTTGAAGAATCGAAAATAAGGCAGAAATGCTTTACGGCTGCCATATGCTCCCAAGAGAGGTAATGGAGCATATCATATCAGGTATATACCTATACATAGCTCACTAAGTCTAACTGTGAAAAGTTTCTTTTAAATAATATAAAACCTAGAGTTCGACCGACAAAGTTTCACGGTACAGCCACACCATGTCTCAAATTACACGACTATTTGGGTTATTGTACTAATAGATCCCTTTGGACTGCCATTTGTACATAAATTTGAAAAATTCTCCCCCTCGAGAAGGAAAGAATTTTTCCTATAAATTTTCTGAATATCAGTTTACATATGAAACCAGTTTTTCAATGTTATATTGATAGGTATTGGAGCCTTGGTTTGGACGTTGAATGGTACTCTTAGACCCAGAATATATCAAAAAATTGGACTTTAAATAAATGGACTTTTTAACATGAGTATTGTTAGAACAGTTACCAGCGTTCTGTTAATGTCAAATTTTGCTCTGTTAACGTCAAAAATGCCTGTGCTAGAAATAATTAAATATACCATTATTTTTAGCGCTATTAAAATATGTCTATTAATTAAATCTAAAGTATTATTTAATTTTAAAGTTTAAAGTGCTTTTTATTAAAAAAAAAAAGAAGGAATTTTGTTTTCATTTTCACTTTGTCTATTAACGAACAGACGAAATTAAATTTTCTACCTCTTCAATTTTCAAAATTAAATGCTAAATTTAGTTGAACGTTTCGAAAAGGGCAGGATGAATGAAAATTGCTTACAAATTTAATTTATTTGTCTAAAAATAAAACTTTTATTTTATACCCCGACCCTGTTGCCACACTCCCTTGCGCTCGTTCTATATTCAACTTTCTCTTGCTTTTGTAATGTTAAAACGAAAAATATAAGAATATTTCAATGTATTTGTGACTTAGAAGAGAGACTATGTCATCATTTTTGTTTTTATACAATATATGAATGTATGTAGTACATGTATATATTTATTGTATTGTTGTTTTTGTTGCAAGGACTATTTTCTTATATACAACAAATATAAAAATAGAGAAAAAGAGTTTTATTTTATATATCCAATCCAGCACATGATAAAAGTAGTGTTATTGTTATTGTTGTTATTATAACAAAAGAGATGACATAATACCGAAAGTGTTGTGTTGTTTGGTGTTGCGTATTGCTGTGTTGTGTTCTGTGTGTGTAGCCCACTGTAAATGGATGGGAGTAAATTGGAGTAGAGTGGATAGATATTATTGAGCAGCAGTAGCAAATGTTGGTGTGGCGGTATCTTTTTTATTTTAAGAAAAAAGAAGACAAAAAAATTTTTTTTTTGGTTTTTGTATGAGTGAGTGTGAACATGTGCTTTTAATGTTAAGAAAACAAGGTCAAGGCAAAATGATTTAATTTGCTGCTGTAGTTGAATGTTTTTGTTGTTTTCTTTTTTGAAGTTATTTTGTTTTACATTTTGTTCAACGAAATTTATTTGTAATCTTTTTGATTTTTAATTGTTTTTACAATTGATTGCACTTACAGATTTTGATTTTTAGTCTCTGTTTTTAATATTTGTGTTAACAAATTGAGATTGCCGTAGTCTAGTAGGAGTGTGTTGGCTTATTAGATGTAAGGCCACGGTTCAAACCCCCAAGTCAGGCATCAAAACGAAAATATGAAAAAAATATTTCTTCGACGACTTCCTCTCAGCAGATTTCTAGCAAAAAACTCTGAGAGCAAATCAAAAATCTGTCGTTCCGAGTCGACTTTAAACTGTAGGTCCCGCCACTCATGTATAAAAATTAACGCACATAACATGAGTGGTGTGGGAAGCTAGGCCGTAATCCTGACTGAAGGGTTGAAACGGCCAATTATGTATGTAACTTCGGCAGTGTTTGTAGAAATGTCAGATAGAAGATTTTATCATTTTTCTTAAGGAAATTTGTTAAAAATTTAAACTTAGTCTATGGCGGAATGGTGGCGTTCCATTCCTTGGCATCCATTTACAGTAGGACCTTGATTATCCGTGATTCGATTATCCGGCAACATCAATTATCCGGGATTGAAAAAGAAAATTTTTTGCATCGACTTAATTTTATTTTGGAATCGACTTAAATTTATCTGCATCCTTTAACCGTGATTACCTCTATTATCCGTGATTATAAGCAAAAAAAATTTTCTATTATTTTGGACAAACAAGCGAAAAAGGAGAATTCCCTTTTTAGTATACGATGACTCAGAAGCATACATGTAAACCTGTTTAGTTTAATTTAGAAATTTGAGAAGTCCGGTTTTTTATATTTTTTAAACATGTATGTATATAAAATCCTTGAATTATTTAGTTTTTATATAAATATGTACATATTCACTTATTAATTAATAAAAATATCTATTAAAAACTAGCCAAAATTGGTACTCAATTAACTGGGAAAATCGATTATCCGGAATGCTTCCGGTCCCGACCATCACGGATAATCAAGGTCCTACTGTATATCAAAGATATAGCTTCGTCTATTAAACTTTCAGGCTGGTTTTCCAGCGTAAGGTAGTAGTACTTTTTATGTGCAGCCCTTGCGCTGACCAACTTCTTCAGTAGTTTGATGCAATTCGGTCAGTACCTCGCTTATCTGTGCTATACGTACTCAAGTGAGTTTTGGTAATCAAAGCTGCCACTTCGACCTAACCTAACCTATGGCGGAATTGTTGTGATATGAAATTGTTTCTGCGAAAAGTAGAAAAAGAGTGCCTGACTACACGCTTTTTGAAAGTGATATTTGATTTAGGGTGGCTTTACAGTGTATTTATGATTGAAAATTTCATTTTATTCCTCTAAAAATTTTAAAAGTAGAAGAACGAAAAAAGAAAGCCTAAATATAAATGTTCGTGTGAAACAAAAAACCGTTTAAATAAATAAAAACACAAAAAAATTCATTTATTCAATTTATAAAGTTCAAAAACTTTTCGTTAAATTTCGTTCGGACAAAACGTTCGTTTAAACTATTTCATCTTCGTTTATCGGAAGCAACGTGAGAATTTATAAATTTTAATTTCAAATTCAATTAAAATTCAAATAGAAATTATTTTTCACATGGTTACTACCTGTTATTAAATGAGAGGAAAATTTCTTCGTTCTTATTTTTATACCAAATTTCCAATTTCAATTTCTTGTAGTTATTATTTTTTTTTTATTTCTTATTTCGCATCATCATCTATAATAACGAATTTTATACATCTGAAGGCCAATCTTTATAAACAAATCAAAAATGAAAGAAAGAAGGAAAAAAAGGCGAAAGAAAAAAATTCACACGCATAAATATTATTGTATTGATCGTAAATAAATACAACACTAAATAAATATATCGTAAAAACAGAACAGTGTTTATTTGAAAAGCAAAAGAAGAAAAAAAAGGAAAATAAAAAATACGATCGAATAAAAAAAGCGAACAACTTTTACTAGATCAACATCATAATTATCGTGATCATTTGTGTTTATCAGCGATACACATTCATTCTATACCAATCCATTCATCTAACCATCTCATGCTCTATTTTGTCTAGGTTAGACTAGATGAGGAGAGAGGAGATGTTGTTAAGCAACAATTTCTTAAAATTCTAAATGTCAAACTGAGTAATTTATCATACACAAATTTCATTGACTTGATTCGTAACGTTTCAATTTTTTTTTTTCGTTCTTTAACTTTTATTTTAAAATACACCAGCAATTTGTTGAGTGTCATTTTGTTTACGATTCTGTCGATTTTTTTTTAAAGTGCTTTTTCACACTCTCCTTTGGGTCTGTCTATTTTTAAAGTGACTTTGTACGCGCCTTCTTCGTTCGTTCAACAGTCAGTGTTTGAACGCAGAACTTAAAAAAAATATCTCAATAATGATGAATAATCGATCGTTCGTTTTTGTTGTTGAAAATTGTTGTTGTTGTTTTTTTTTTCTTCTTTTTTTTACATGAACTTTTCGTGGAGATTAATGAATAAAAAAGTGTCAATTAAAATTTTATATTGTATTGGAAAAGTATTATTTTTTATTTTAAGAAAAATTAAAAGAGAAAAGAATAAAGAAAATTACTTTTGCCTTCTAATTAAGAGCTGTGACCTATGTATTTAGCGGGGAGATTAAATAAAATAATACCATTAGAAATTTAATTTGTTTCTTTGAAATTGTAAATAAAATGCACATGATTTTTATACGTCATATCATGATTTTATTCATGATCAGTAGAGTCAATTTTGTGTTTTTCCCAACGCTTTAATTTTCAATCAACATTGGTCTGAAATCGGTATGTATTTTCTTTTATTGTTTTTATCTTTTTTTCGATTTCTTTCTTTTTTGTTTGCTTTTTTTTATATAAATCATGGTCATCAATTATATTGTTTTCGATCATTGTTCTCAGAAGAAATAAAAAAAATTGCCAAAATAAAAAATAAATTCGTTTATTTTATTGTTAAATGACGATATCTATTTTTAAATATAAAAGAAAATAAATCAATGTACCATTTTCAATAAGAAAATTTAAATTTAATGTTAAATTTCAGAGGTTCCCAAAATTTTTTTTAACAGAGAGTTTAGTTGCATCCTGAACTCTTTGCTGTATTAAAAATATTAAATCTCAAGACGTTGTAGAGAGTGTCTCTATAAGTTGTTATGTGTTTAGCTTACTGCGTACGGAAAATCTTTTAGAAATTCAATGGCTTTTCGAAACTGCAAAGCTTTTGTGGAAACGCTACTCAAGTGAAGAAGTTCTTAATTATTTTTATTTTATTTAATTTTAATAAGAATATTTGAAGACGAAAATTACGAGGGAGGCATAAAAGGTTTAGTTTTTGACCACTGGAACTAACCTCATTTTTGTTGTCATTAAAAAGCTGTTTGGTGTCGACGTCTCGATGTATTTTTCAATACGAATAAAATTAAATACCGCGCTGTAATATACTCCTTCATTTGAACCTACATACATACATAATTGGTCATTACAACTCTTAAATCTGGATTACGACTTAGCTTCTCACACCACTTATGTTGTGTGTATTAATTTTATACATGAGTGGGAAAAAACTTTTCATGGAAATTTTATTAACTTTCAGAGTTTTTGCCAGAAATCTACTGAAGGGAAGTCGCCGAAGAAATATTTTTTTTTTATATAAACCCACTAGACTATAGCGACTTTGAACGATTTAGAGCCGAAAGACATTTTTGAATCATTATTAAAGCTGTATAAAGAGCCTTTAAAACGCTCCGTGGAATTTGGAGTTGCTGCAGGTAGACGTAATCGTAGAAACACGTGTGCGTTACGAAAATTCTCAAAGCAGAAATCTTATTTTTTCCATCAAGTATTACAACTGGCAAATTTCTTTACAAATGGGTATTTGAGTCGCTTTAAGTAAAATAAACTGGTATTTAAACATTGATGAATTGTGATTCTACTATTATACAACAGAGCGCAATAGAAAATCGATTAAATCAGCAGAAACATTTTTTGAATTACAAATTTTGTGGATTATCTTCTGAATAGTAAAAAATGATTTCAATTATTATTGACACCTTTTGGATCAAATAAATTCGTGAAAAAGAACTGGTTTGACAATGATACAATTCAACGAATTACAATACGAATAGCTTGCACATTCACTTTATTCCCTGGATTTGGGTGATACATACATACATAATTGGTTCTTACAAGCCTTCAGTCAGGATTATGACCAAGCTTCTCACACCACTTACATATGTATGTTGTGTGTATTAATTTTATACATGAGTGGTGGGACCTACAGTTTGAAGTCGACTTCGATCGACAGATTGTTAAGAATTTTAGTTTTAGAGTTTTTGCCAGAAATCTGCTGAGTGGAAGTCGCCGAAAAAATATTTTTTATATTTCGTTTTGTTGGAGATGTTTGACCCAGAGTATGCACCGCGGCCTCACGTCTAATAAGCCAACACACTAATTACTAGACTCCGACGATTTCGGATTTGGCTGATAGCAAAAACTAACTGTTTCCAAATACAAAAAATCTGTCTGAGCAGCGTTTTTCATCAAACGAAGAAGTGATTGCAACCGTGAATAGGCATTTTGAAGAACAATTGGAAAAACGTTGTAACAAGTTTATTAAAGTTAAGCGTAAAGGTATAAAACGATAACCTATAACAAGTCAAAAATATAATATCCATAACTAAAGCAGAGAAGTTTTAAATTTCCCTCGTTTATAAAAAGTATGATAATAAATAATTCATAAAAAATAACAATATCTTAAGAAATAATGATATAAAAATGGTGTATTACTCACATTAAAAATAGAATGCCGGGTTCTATAATCTGCAAATATACAAAAAGAAAAAAGTTTAATAATATAGCAGGTAATAAATTAGAACATATATAGAAACAAATTAATACTTGTGATAAATAGTATTTAGTCCATATTTCCATATCATAATAAAAAAATATAAAAAGTTCTAAGTTAAAAAATTTAAATTGTGCAAAATTAGTACCATAGTGCAGTTAAAAATATTGCACTTATCAATAAAAATTGAAAACCATAAAGTGCGAATAAACCTCAAATTAACTATACTGAAAAATTGTAAATTTAATTCTAATTTTAGAAAATTTTTTCATTTGAAGTCAAAGTGGTTTGACAGCATGATGTGAAATTTTGCGGAGAATCGAATTTTAGGTGAATTAAAGTTCCACTCAAAATTCATAATAGGACAGCGAACAGTAATTATCATTGACATGTAATAATGAACGGAATAACATTTATAATATTAAAATAAATAAAAAGACTTATATAGAAAGTATTTTAATTTAAAATAAGAAATAAAAATGAATGTTTGTTTGTATGTTCTTTATAGAATCGTAAACTATGCATTTGATCATGCTATGATCTTTAGCAAAGTTGTTGCGTATGTGTCGACGGAGGTTTCTAAGTTGGTGCTATTAATTTCCGATAGATGGCGCCACTGAAAATTACTCAAAGTGAATTGAATCTTACACTGTGCATTTGATTATGTTATGATCTTTAGCAAAGTTGTTGCGCATGAGCCGACGAAGGTTTCTAAGTTGGTGCAACTAATTTCCGATAGATGGCGCCACTGAAAATTTAATTGATTATTGATCATGTGTTGATCGGACAAATATCAGACATTTTAGGATTCACCACTTATGATTTTAATAACATTTGGTATAATTCATTCCCGTAAAATGTCAATCACAAATTTGCAACCTTTTAATTCTGGAAAATTTTTAAAAATGCTATTGTTTGTATCTCAGACTTTTAGAGACATTTAATTTTTAAAAATACATGTATAGTATAAATATTTATATCGTTTACCATCGTTTTGATTTTCCTTCTTTTAATATACATACATAGATATAAGTTTACATTGTTTAGAAGAGATATAAGGTAAATAGGTACCACAAAAAATATATTCTTAAATTTCTTCTAAAAAATTTTTAACATCGATTTTAACAATTCTGGAATGCTACTTTTTGCCACTTCTTTATTTCCCTCAACGAATTGGTGATCACCGTAAATATTAACATTTCTATCCATGTCTGAACATCCGGTTCAATTGGATTGGGTAAATTGTGAGATTCTAATAAATTTAAACGCATTTTTCACGTCGTTCCCGTGCAATCATGCCTCCAAAGCGACAAGCAATTGGTCGACCTACACTTCAAGCACGGAAGACAAGAGCATTCAAAAGAGACTCAGATTCAGACGAGCACCGAGCATTGAGACTGGAAAATCTTCGAGTTCATGCCCCTGAGACCCGTTCGCATGAATCACTTGAACAACGAGAAGTGAGATTAGAAACTGATCGAATGCGTACTACTCAGGCCCATTCGTCTGAATCATCTGGACAATGGAAATAAAATCAACAAAATGATTAAAATTTGAAGTCGCCGTGGTCTAGTAGGTAGTGTGTTGGCTTATTAGACGAAAAGCTAGGGTTCGAGCCCCAGGCCAGACATCAAAATAAAATACAAAAAGTATTTCTTCGGCGACCTCCTCTCAGCAGATTTCTGGCAAAAACTCTGAGAGTAAATAAAATTGCCATGAAAAGTTTCTCCAAACATCTGTCGTTCGGAGTCGACTTTAAACTGTAGGTCCCGCCACTCATGTATAAAATTAACACACACAACATAAGTGGTGTGAAAAACTTAGTCGTAATCCTGACTGAAAATTAATTGAATATTTGTGTAATGTCTCTCCTTTAAATTTATTTTAGTTGGTGGCGCAGCAACGCGCGCATGATACAGCTAGTTTAAAATAAAACAAATGATTTCATCATTTTATAAAAATATTTACGATAAAAGATTTTATACTAGCAGTTATCGAATACAATAGTAGCGTCATACTCGAATAATAGTTATTTAAGAATAAACATTATGTATGTATATATCTACGTACAAAGTATTTGTTTATTTTAAAAGATAAAAACAGTAACAAAACATAATAAAAGAATAACCATTTAATGAATGTCTTGTTAAAAATAAAAGGAAAAGGAGACAGCAAAGAAATTTTAATTTAACTATCATTGTGAGCTTCTTCCAATCGCATATTTTCAAACATCATTTCATAAAATTAAAAGACACCTTTGATACACGTGTGTATGCCCTTAGGTTGTATGTTTGTTTAGATGGTTTTTAAAGCAATGCAACTTTTTTTAATCGGTTATTGCTTTTGGAAAAATAAACATTATATACAAGCAATAGTAACACTCCCTTTTTTGTACGAGTTGTACGGCGATATCAATTGTTAGCCTTAGTATTTACACGTCATGGAATTGCAGCATTTTGTGTTATTTTACCACCTGTTGTTCGTTCTTCAAAGAGCAGTACAGAACCTTTCTGTTATCTCTGACTTTTTCCCACACTTTGATTATAAATTTAAAAAAATTAAAAATAAAAAATGATTAAAATTCAGCTTTTTATTGAATGACCTTTACATCGGTTTTCTGCTTTTTTTTATTAAAATTATTATTTTATGTACATACATATTTATTTACACTTCAAATGTCATTTAAAAATAGCAAATTGGAATGAATGTAAAATTGTTAAAAAAAAAACTTAACGCAAATAACGAAAATTCTTAGAATTAAAAAAATTTTCTGTATTTATTGTAGTTTCTAACTACATTTTGTCACTGAATGTAGGTTCCAAAAAAAGACGGATTTAAGCATACAGTGAAAGGACAAATATTTGGCGATTGCTTCCTTCAAATGATCCAAGTTTAAGCACGACCGCTTTTTCTTGATATTGTCGTAATCACAGGTCCACAGGTCCGGATAGATTAAGGCGCGTATAGATTTCTTTATGATTAAGCAACGAAATCACGTGGAAGTTCGGTGTTGAGATTTATTTGTGTTCTTCTGTGTAGGATCCGCAATTTGAATTTCATATGGTCTTCCACTTTATGATTTCAAATGGGAGAAATAATGGTTTTCTTTTTACTACATACATCATTGTCAACTTGAAAGCATTTGGCTTCCACATAGCATCTCTATCTTACACAGTTTGCAGCCGTTATCTTGCGATTCTTGGAGTATCGTTCGCTTCCATGTGGCCGCTGGTCAACCTCGGTTTCTAGAAGCCTGAATATATGTACTACTCTAGTATCTCGTATTACTAATACAGATTTCCTCCATTTCCATTTCCTTTTCAATGATTCCCTTTCTTCTCAAGATTGACTCAGCTTTATTGCTCTTAAATTGATATGACTTAAGGCTTTAGGCAATAATGCAGTAGTCGAGCAATCTGACCTAATCGAAAGTCCATAACTCGTCAAATAAGATACATTTTCGGAGTTCAAATTCATCATCGAGTAGTTCGTAAAAAGAGAAAAGCCTTGTGTGATAACAATGACCGATTTTTCAATACCTAGACATCTCCATCAAATCGAAATATGAAAGAATATTTCTTCGGCGATTTGCTCTCAACAAATTTTAGGGAAAAAATCTGAGAGTAAATAAAATTGCCATGAAAAATATATCGTTTAGAGTCGAGTTTAAACTGCAGGTCCCCGCCACTCGAGCAGAAAATTAACACATACAACATAAGTGGTGTGAGAAGTCGTAAATCTGACTGAAGGGTTGTAATGACCAATTATGTTTGTATGTATGTGTAGAAGTTTAGGCAGGTTGCGAGAGAAAATTTATTTGACACCTGCTATTGATTTAATATAATTATTACGGACTTAAAAACTGATTTCTGGTTATGGTAATGGCTAAGACTGAGGTTTGGAGGGCACTAGGAGACTGTTAAGTCAGATGGTGATAAAATTGCACCTTTGGTACTGGCAACATTTTATTAAAGCTTCTACCGCCATAACTCCTTGATCGTTTAAGTGAATAGACGAATATGACAACACAAATTTCAACCGAACGCCTCTCTAAATTAAAAATATGCAGTTCATCTCTACGTTTGGAGACTGTATATATTCATTTAAAGTTGACACATATTATGAACTGCTGTGTTGTTATTAAAACTTTTCTGACAGTAGATTTTCAATGCATTTTTTTAATTTTGCAAGTGTTTTCACAATTTCATTTTTTGACATATTGAGAACAGCATGAACAGACCTATTTGTTATGGACTCTTCATTTTAATGGAATTTCACTGTTGACTTCAGATTTTTTTTTTTTTGTATTCAAGTATTTCTTTTAATTGAGTTCAAGCCCAGTGTAAAAACAATTGCAAAAATGTCATTTTAATTGATAAAAAAATGCACTTAAGTTTGAAATGATAATATAATTTTGAATTCTTTTTTTAAAATGGAAAACTTGTTAACAAATAAATAGAAATCAAAGAAAAGACAAATAATTAAAGACTCTTAAAAGTATGAAAAAAATTAATTTCTAAACATTTTTAAACAGACTTCTCTTGAAACATAAAACAAATTTTAGAATTACGTAGAGTTAGGCAACAAAATGCAACATTTTAAAGTAATCTTCATCAGAATCAGAATAAATATATGTATATCAATAAGAAGGATAAAGGATGATATGTTGCTTTTTCTTTTTAAAATCTAATAAATAAGGACGTTTTAGATGAAAAAAAATTCTAAAATTAACAAAAATTTACGTTCTAAAGCGGAACTCTGTCTGTTGTGATATATAAATACATCATATTTATGAATATTTCTATAAAAGAAATAAATATAGAAAAGCAAAGATAAAAAACGAACATAATCATAATAATTGTGGCTGATGACGAAGCACAAGTAGAAGCTCAGGAGGGCATTCATTGAAAGTTGAGTTCATAGACTTATAGGACGAGACTATAAGACTTAAAAAAACAACAATAACAACAACAACAACAGCCATAATTATAACAAACGATGACGAAGTCTCTATCACAAATATTTCAACTGCTGCTATCATATGCTAAATAACGTTGATACTTACTACATACACATCTAGTAGTACTTGGTACACTGAAAGAGTATAAATATGTAGACTGAATAGCGATGGATGGCTGGATAGATGGTTGGTTGAATGAATGGTATGATGTCTAGGCTTTAATGATGAATAAGACGCAAAAAGAAGGAACAAAAAAAAAGAAAAATAAAACCCGACATAAATGATACAATTTACGCTTAACAATTTCATTTGTCTTAAAAGAAATAAAACAGAGAAAGAAAAAAAAACGATGACGCTGCTACATAAACAAAATAACCAAGTATAAAGTACGTCATCATCGCACAATCTGCTATATTTTATACATAAAAAAAGAAGGAAAGAAAAAATGTTGTAAATACAATATAAAAATAAAATTAAAACTGTGATAAGGGATCACAACAAAATTACGACTAGAAAACACCATCATCATAAAGGAAAATCAAAATGAAAGGAAAAATCCCTGTTTTATTTTCTACAGCATTCATTACGTTTCATTTAAACACTTTTATAAAGGCACGTAACCTGTAACAATCATTACTACCACCACCAATTCATTCTTTTACACAGACACGCGGCTATGCAAGGGCACATACTTAGTCAGAGAACAATTTAAAACAAAAATTTAAAGAAAAAAAAATTGGAATACTATATAAGGATCGTTAGGAATAGAAGAAAAACTTGAGGAAACCTTAAAAGTTTTTTTTAAAAAAGCTACATACCCTTAAGGATAGGTAAATCACTTGTATACTGTACTAAATTAGGAAGTATCTTGTGTATGTGAACGTATAAGTAACACACAAGTGCCGTCATATTGGTTAAGAGAAAAATTACTTTCGCACACACAATATATGATAATTATTTAGAGCTTCTCACTACATTTTGTATAACAATACAACATTTTTACCGATCGCTGGACAAACTTACACATTTTATGAACACTTTTTTTGAGTATACAAAATTTTATGCGAAAAAGTCAGTTAGGTTATACGGAGTTTTTGTTAATTAACTTAGTCAATAGAAGTTTCATTACTAATTTTCAATTATCGAGTATCAGTCCTTATATTTTTTGCACATAAATGTATGAAGACATATCACTGTGCGGTGAGGCATGAATCCAGTGCTATAAGAATATAGCACATCGTTTCAAGTCGCTATTAAACAATTTTATCTAAAATTTAAAAAAAAAATCTTGTCGCCGTAGTCTGGTAGGTAGTGTATCGGCTTATTAGACGAGAGGCCACGCTTCAAACCCCAGGTCAAACATCTACAACAAAAAGAAATATGAAAAATATTTCTTCGGCTACTTCCTCTCAGCAGATTTCTGCCAAAAATTTTGAGAGCAAATAAAATTGTCATGAAAAATTTTTCAATAATCTATCATTCGGTGTCGACTTTAAACTGTAGGTATCGTCACTCATATATAATACATATATACATACACAACATATGTGGTGTGAAAAGCTACTTCGTAGCCCTAACTGAAGGGTTCTGATGACCAATTAGGTATGTATGTGTGTATCCAAAATTTAAAAGCAACAACCCTTCCAACGCTAAATCTTCATGCATTACGATGATGCTGGTAACATAAAAAGATTGTTCTGCGCATAGATTCTCATAAAACCCATCAAACCAGAATTACGTACACTTGTCTGGACATACTGCAACAATCTGAATATATGCAGAGATATTACAGAGAAATAAATAAAATTCAGTGGTTTTATGAAAAACTACAGGATTTTTAACCAATGTTTCTAGTCTGGTAGAAATAGCTTAATTAGTTCAAATCTTATTAGACGTAAGGACGAGGATCAAAACCCAGGTCAGACATCAAAACGAAATATATATAATATAATATGAAAAAATATTTCTTCAGCGACTTCCTCTCAGCACATTTCTAATAAAAACTCTGAGAGTAAATAAATTTGCCACGAATGGTTTTTCAAAAATTTTTCGTTCGGAATCGACTTTAAACTGTAGGTCCCGCCACTCATGTATAAAATTAACACACACAACATAAGTGGTGTGAGAAGCTAGGCCGTAATCCTGACTGAAGGGTTATAATGGCCAATTATGTTATTATGTAGTTCAAATCTAACTTCTGATCTTTCACCAACGTTGATATTTTTTACTTTTCAAAACAAAAATTCAAATTCAGTAAATTCTTCCTTGGCACAAAGAAAAGTGTTCTTAGCTCTTCATAATGAAATCTGATCCAAGCAAACCTCTACGCGGCCGTCTAGCTAAAGTATTTCCTTATCTTACTCCAAAATTTTGAGTATATTATGTATACATACATATACGAGTATATCATCAAATAAATATCGAGGAATTACAATGATTCCATGACAATCTCGATAAACCGTTAATTCCTTTGTTTATAAACCTATAGGAACACATAACATCACTTTTACCCTACGCCAATATAATTATTTGCAAAGTTGTTCTCCATAAGTGGAAGTAGTAAACAAAAATGTCTCATATTTAACACACACACTCGCTCACACATATACAGGAATATTCAAGCGAGAAGCATTACTAAACGAGGGTTGGTTTTGGAAAATTGATATTTTATAACGAGGTTGTTGGCGTTGTTGTTATTTGTTAATATTTTTTTGTTTTTGTCGAGTGCATGTAAAAGGGTACTGCAGTAGGTGGTTTGAGTGGCGTAGCTATTGCGTTATATTTTTGTTGTAAATGTAAATGTAATCATTCATAAACAAGTCAATGTTGATGATGATGGTGGTGGTGGTGGTGGTGTTGGTGGTGGTGGTGAATTCTCAAAGTTAACGTTTTACATTTTTGTTGTGTAAAATCACTTTTAGAAAAAAATAACAACAGCAAAGTGTATTTCGCCTTTATTGTTGTGGTTAAAAAACAGAAAATAAAAACAAATATAGTGAGTAGTTTCTATTTCACTTTTTTTCGTATTTTACTATTGTTGTTGTTATTTCTCTTGTCGTTGTTCTTAGCGAATAATAACAAACGTACAACAACAATCAATCATATGAGAAGAGTACTTTAGTGTTATAATGCATGACGTCGTTTTAACTACTTTAAGGTGTCATCATTATGTTACACAACAATAACGACAAACGGTAAAAGAAAAGCACATACACAAGAGCACGCAGTAGACGACATAACATGTCAAGAGAAGTCATGTTACAACATGTTTAAGTATAGCTGTTTACTGTTATCGTCTTTTAAATGGATTTTCATGATTGTTTTTAATTAAAACAAAAAAGAAGGAATTCTTTAAAAAAAACCCAAGAAAAGAAAATTTGTTTAAAACACGAACGAAAAAAAGAAAGAAAAAGTTAGCGTTACCGCAACTTTTGGCATTTACTGTAATTGTGGATTTTATAATTTACTTAATTTGCCCAAAGGTAATATAAAAAGCAGTTCTTTTTTAATTTGAGGAGAAAATGACGTCATTGTCGATATAACTCCGTCATTGTTTTGTTTTGCTTCTTTTATTTTGTGAAAAAGTACTGATATCGTGTTTGTGTTTTTTTAACGTACAGGGTTTTTCAAGATCCTGTTATATATCAAATATACATATGTATGTATGTGTAAAGTCGACTCCGAACGTAAGATTTCTGAGGAAATTTTCATGGCAATTTTATTTACTTTCACAATTTTTATCAGACGACTGCTGGGAGAAAGCCGACGATGAAATATTTTTTTATATTCTTTTCAAGATGCCAGAGGACATGGTTGTCCTTGAGTCTAATAAGTCAACACAATACCTACTAGACTACGGCCAGTTTAATATCATTCGCTGATTTTCTTATGAGTCAGTTGCTGTTGTGTTAATGCCAACATATTGTTGTTGGCCAGAATATAAAAATTGTAAGCAAGCATCTGCCCATAAAAACCTGTACTATTCGAATGTCTAGTGATGAAGCGTACTAGAATCCTGTCCAAATAATACCACAGATTCCATTTTTGAGTCAAATAAGCATAGTCTGTTCGCCTGAACAAATTGAATGTTCTTCTAACTATGATATTTTCATTTAGACGAATGTGGGAAGCATTACCTGATGTTTTTATAATTTGTTCCAAACAAGATGTCCTTAATTAAACTACTTATAAAGGCTTCAAATGTCCAATATTAAAAGACCTTCGGTTTTGTGAAAAATGCTAATGATTTTCAGACACTTTCGAGTTAAATTGTACTCATGTCTCAAAACAATACTCAAAAGAAACTTGATATTGAATGACCCTGTAGTTTTACCGGGTTTTTTGTTGTTTTTTTTTTTTTTGTTACTTACTCTCTTTGGCAATTATTTCAAAAGTTTTGATGAAATTCACTATGAAATAAATTTAATGTTTTTTTTTATTCTTTTTTTAATTTCCAACTAATTGTAGCAGCGTCTTGTTATATTTTTTTTATTACAATTTGAGTAAGCAAAACAAAATAAAAAAAAACAAAATCACGTTCACGTTTTTGCGTAAATTATAAAACAACAGTCTACGATAATTTAAAATGAATCATTTTTCGAAAAACATTGTTGCAGCATTATGAGTTTTAAATTAAAAATTATAGTACTTTGACTGTGAGTCTCTGTAGTAAAAATGATCGTAAAAAATGTCATTTGGCGTCCGCACAATGTTTGTTTGCCGACTAAGAGGGGGTTTTTAATTTTTCCCTTTAAAAATATTAATTTATTAAAGAATATTTTATTTGTTTATTTTAATTGTTTAAACTTTTTTTTAAATACGTTAACAACGTTCTGATAATAAATTTTTGGTACAGGTTTTTGTTCTTTCCTTTTGACATTCAGTCAGTCTTCTACTAAAAACTCTGAGAGTACAAAAAAATTGCTATGATAAGTGTCTCAAAATACACCGAACGCTAGGTGTATACGTTTAAACTGTAGAATAAAATTAACGCACACAGACAACGTGGGTGGTGTGAGAAGATAGGTTGTAGTCCGGACTAAAGGGTTATTATGACCAATTAAATAAGTAAGAGGCCTACAAAACGCATCAGTCTTTCGATCAGGAACTTTAAAAATTCTAAACTGATGTAATAGTGGGTTTAGCCTCCTCATACTTGGTTTAATAAAGCTTTTTTCATATACAAGAAAAGGTGTTTAATTTTTATATCAAATTTATTCAAACTTATGTATTTATACATACATACGTACATAAGAAAGACTACTGTATTCTACATTTAGAAAGACTACTTTTATCGAAAATCATAAAGGACAAGACGAAAACAATTTCAATCTTTGTGGATACAGGAACAAAAATAATTATGGCTTCTGGGACACCGAAGCTGTGCATATAGCACAAAAAGACGCACTGCGTCTGTGACAAACTGATTAAAAGAAGTGCTTAACCAGTTCCTTCTACCTCAACTGGATGAAATGGAACCAAAAAATACATGACTCTAGCATCAGTCAACCAACAACTTCATTTACATGTAAAACATTCTCAAGTTTATTTGTAACAATAAATAACAATTTTTGTTTTTCGACTTACCTATAATTAAACAAATTAAATTGGATTCTATATTCTATAGGCTTAGCTGCAAAAGATAGAAAATGAATTATTAGTGAGAAGGGCTTACAAATTAAAATGTATTATTGTAAATATTTAATAAACATTAATAAATTAATTTTAATAAACAAAAGAAAAATGAGGAAAATATATGCCTGGAAGGACTAAAGCTACCTATAAATAAAGGATAAAAGTTAATGTATCAACACGTATAACCAAAATAAACATTTATTGCTAAATTAATTACATTTCCACAGATATATTTTTTCTGTACCATTAAACAAGTGAACAGCGTGTATAAATCGACGTTTAGAAAATCTCACTTGAAATAGAAGTTAAACAAATTAAAAAAAAATAGTTGATTTATAAATTTCATAATAAAAACCATAGAAAAAGTTGTACCAGTTTAATGATATTTTTTTGTCTTCTACCGCAACTTTCGAAGTCTAGTCTGGGTAGGTTGCAGTAGTCTGAATTTTTTGTTTTTGTTTGCATTGCCATCTATAAAAGATATTTTACAATATTTTAACATTTTAATATCGAGTTAAACAGCAACATTTATCATGCGTTACAGAAACTACCGTTGGCATTTTAAATAATTTATTTTCTGCTTTTTTTTCCTTTTTTGTTTTTGTTTTTGATATTGCAATTGTCGTCTATTAAAATAAACAAATACATACATATGTACATACATATTGTATAGTATAATTACAAATTTATATCATTTTTCTCTTAATAATAATTTATTATTTATTTATTTATTATTTTGATGAATATTCATAAACTAAATAAATGTCTCTAGTTGATCTATAATTGAAAAACATGAACATGAACATGAGCTATGGCTGAAAATAAATATAGGCGATAGAAATTAAACTCATGTATGTACGTTCGTCATGTCAATCCATCATATATTTTGGAATTTTAATTAAAAACGGCTCTATTATTACTTATTATTAGTATTATTGTAGCATTTATCTTTCCCTTACAGCTTCTCTGGCTTTTTTTTAGTTTTACTATGCAGACTCTCTCGGTGTTGAGTGTGTTTTTATAAAACGCACACTCACATACAACAGCGCATGAAAAACTTTTAATTAATTTTAATTGAAATAAAACCTCATTGTTTTAAAGTACAGTTTGTTTAAAAAACAACAACCAACATAGAATATTTAAACATACACATACATATACAAAGATTAAAACTCTCAATTACATACACTAATACCTTTACAAAAAATCCAAAACAATGTAAAAAAGTACTACCACGCAAAAGCAGAAAGTTTTACAAGTCAAACAACCTGTCAATATTTAAAATAAAAAATTACCTTCGCTCTCCACCCTTAACGCATTTTCTTGTTGTTGCATTTTTTTTTCTTTCTCTTGCCTTTTTTCACAAAATTCGATTTATTCACAAGTACAATAAGAAAACGAAAAAAATAAAACAAATTTTTTTATGGGGCGGTTAAGTGATGATAATGCAATTTATAAAATTCGAGGGTTGCTGATTGCACTTTAAGTTCACTAAAGGGTATCCACTACTCTCTTTCTCCTTCTGTTTAACTTTGCCTCCCATCCAACACCCAGCTTTTAAAAGTGCTTAAACAAGCTTTACAAGGGAGAGAAACTCAATACATACATACATACATAAAAGCAAATGCAAACGAAATAAAAAAAAACACCAACAAACAACTCAACCCCACGTGTTGAGCGGTGAAATGCAATGCAATGCTTCATGATTAAACGGGCAAAACACTGTACATGTATTTGTGCGAGATATATTGTGTTGAAAAAAGGAGTTTGATTTAAAGCATATGCAAATGTTAAGGGATTTATTTGGCCAAAAAAGGGAAGTGTAGATAAATGGGCTGCATTTATTTACAACCACAGAAAAATGTTTGTTTACAGGTGTTGTTATTTCAGAGAAAGTATTTTTTAAGTGAAATTTTTTAAACTTTTCATGGCAATTTCATTTACTCTCCAAGTTTTTTCCAGAAATCTGCTGAGAGGAAGTCGCTGAAGAAATATTTTTTCATATTTCGTTTTGTTGGAAGTGTCTGACCTGGAGTTTGAACCATGGCCTTACGTCTAATTAGCCAACAGACTACCTACGACGACTCCAGAGCGATTATTTAAATTTTCTGCGTAATACCTCATCGGTGGTATTGGTGCAGCATGCATATAGTCGTAGTTGTGCGACACTACAACGTATAGCTACTCGCCTAGAAGAACATGAAACATCACGAAATGCTGAACGGTCTGGTATGTCCCAGAGATCGCTGAAGTATCGACCAGCTAACGTCCCAAGGAATTGTGTATCAATCGACAATCTTTACACAGAATATCAGTGTAAAATTAAAGAGGTTTCTTTACAACTGTAAACAGTGTAAACTGCTACTGTCCGTCGATCACTAATGTGTGTGAGCTACAAGCTTTCTAAGCTAAGCTCCAAACTTTCATGAGTTTTGAAGATGAGAGAGATTACTTTTATAGAAAAACATTACGAGCAAGACGAAACCGATTTCAATCTATTGGAAATAAAAGCAATTATGACTTCTGGGACATTGAAGCTCTGCATACATCACACAAAAAGGCAATACAGCTACTTAAAGTGAGTGCTCAAATTACGCCTAATGTGTTTTGCTTAAGAACTTCATTCTGCCACAACTGGATAAATTGGAACCTAAGAATACGTGGCTCTAACAGGCACATATAGCACGGCCTATAATCGAAGGACTTCAAAAAGAACATTAGTCAAGAATGCGGGAAGCTATAACAGAAAGTCTTGGTAATTTTGATAAAAAAAAAATTAAAATTAAAAAAATTCTTAGTCGAAATTTAAACGCATTAAGAAAAAAAAAATGCAAAAAAAAGGAAACTTCAAAGTTCTTTAATGATATTTATTTGATTTCTTATGCCAAAATGCTGCATCATTTTACTCTTTTAACAGGAGTAGTTTCATTGGTTCATTGGTTGGTTGGTTTGGGGGGTCGTCAACAGGAAATATTGACATATTAAATTTTATTTTCAGTATAGAATGAAAAATGGGGTTTTGCTTTTCAAAATAAAATACAAAAACAAGAAATTCAAAAACAACAAAAACAAAAATGAAAATGAAAAACATTACAAACAACTTGAGGCGAAATAAACTTCCTGTATTTTAGAAAGAAAGAAAGAAAAAAAATGAGAGAAAAACATAAATAAAAACCAAAGCAAAGCAAAATAAAACGAAACGAAAGCGATGTGTAATGTAATGAATTGTGCACAATGTTTTAACCAGGAATGGATAAAGTTTTGACAGGATTAACAGCCAGCCCGCCAGCCACTGAGGGCAGCAGTCAGCAATCGACAATTGAGTCGGACCCGAATGGCTACTGTAAGACGCTTTCACAGCTGGATTTACCTTCTTTTTTTGTTTTGTTTTCTTATTTCTTTTCGAAAAAATATAAAATTTTTTAAAAAAGTTTTTCTCTGGATAGACGACACAACTAAATCCTTATCATGGTATAGAATGGAATGGTTAGTTAAGTGTTTATTTCATTTACGTTCGTTCAATGCCTGTTTAGTTTGGCTGGATAGATGACTGGATGGCTGGCTGACCGGCTGGCTGTTTGGCTAGCTAGTCGATTGGATGGCTGAATATTTGATTGCTTTAAATTGAGGCAATGTTTCACCAGTCAATATGCAATATTTTCTTTTTTTTTTGCTTTTTTTCTGTTTCTGTTTAGTACAGTCAGCCAGTCAGTCTACTGTGTTGCCATCGGGAACTTATAAATTAGTTTGCTTTTGCATGCATGTAAAAATAATTGCAAATGCTTTACAAATTCAAATTGTATATGTATGTATGTAGATCAGAGCAAAAAGCAAATGTTGGTAGGTTTTTTGATTTTATTGCGTTTATACTCTCTTGCCATACTTTCTATATAGAACTGTGAGAGATAATATTCATATGAAAGGCTTATAAAACTGAAGAGATCGATATTTATGTGAACGATTATAGAACTTTCCTTTCTGATTGAACATTTCTAGAAGGGAAAATTTTAAACATCATTCTTTTTCTTCTTAATTGATCATTACAACCCTTAAGTTAGGATTACAACCTAGCTTCTCCCAACATTCAAGAGTGGTGGAACCTACGGTTTAATGCAGACTCCAAACGACAGATTTTTTAAAAAACTTTCGAAATATTTTTTGATTCTATTTATTCGAGATGTCTGAGCCGACGTCATTCGCAGGCGTTAAATAAAAAAAAATTTAAGTAAAAAGGAATGTCCGCTACTATTTCAAGTGCTCTATTACGTTAACTACTAAGTATGATAGGATTAAAGCAGTTTCTGCACCAATATTTGTAAAAGTAGAACTATGACATGCTCCAAAACAGACGAAATCTTGGCCGCAGCATCTCAGCATATGGCAAAAGAAAAAAAGGCAAATCCACAGTAGAGAAGCTTCTTACAACAACATCGACTTTTTGGGGAAACAACACCACAAACATGAAAAGACCTATAAAAAATCGAAAATATTCGTTGAGAATTCATTGCACCAAAAATTACTTATCAAACTTGTTTTTTGGATTGGAAAAACATTACTTTTCTTGCGGTGAATTACAGTGAAAGGAATAAAAGAGAATACTGATGTATAAAACAGAATATTTAGTAACAGGCACAGTATTTTCAAACATCCTTACTGAAATATGATCACAGAATCCAACATATTGAAAAAATTTATTATTTCCGAAGTTTTCTCCAATATGTTGGTGATATGAAGCCGATGTTATGCCTGGGATGGTGAAAGACTGTATCTTCACAAAAGGGTGGCCATGATCAATAATGTCTGTATTTATAAAGTTTCTTAACCTAGTCATATAAGCTCAAAAAAATATTTGACCATCCTCTTCGGTACTGTATAGTAGGTAAACCCAGCATAACTTTTTTTTAATTGGTCATTAAAACCCTTCAGTCAGGATTACGACCTAGCTTCTCACAACACATATGTTATGTGTGTTAATTTTATACATGAGTGGCGGGACCTACAGTTTAAAGTCGATTCCAAACGACAGATTTTTTGAGTAACTTTTCATGGCATTTTTTTCATTTACTCCCAGAGTTTTTGCCAGAAATCTGCTGAGAGGAAGCTGCCGAAGAAATATTTCATTCATATTTCGTTTTGGTGGAGATGTCTGAACTGGGGTTTGAACCGGGTCTCATGTCTAATAAGCCAACGCACTGATTACTAGACTACAGCGACTTCGCATACCAGCATACACGCTGTGCTGCGGTTCACAAAATATTTGTCTAATCCTGGTTTATAGAGTTTTATAAGGAAATTTATTACAAAAAAAAATAAAATTTATACGATTTTCCTAATCACCCATTATTATTATTATGATTGCAGTTAAAGTATCATCTTAACAATTGCATAAAATTTACTTCAGATCTCTTAACAGATACCAGGGGAAAAACAAAAAGGAAATGAATGAATAACCATCAAAAGCCGCTAATAACAACAACGTGGCCAACTGGGCATTAAAATATTCTGCTTATGATGATTTGCATTGCTAGAATGGCATACGAAAATAACAACAGCAAGACAAAAAAAAAATACAGACTAGGCCGGTCTAGTGGAAACAACATGGCAACAACAGCAGGAGGAATTAATGAAACCCCAAAACAGGCATATGCACGAACTTATTGCCTGATGATGTTAATGCTGCTGCTTGTAACAACGTTGTACTTGAAACAGGGCAAAAGCGTAAAAACCAGAACTGACTGAATCACTCGATGGATGGATGTAGCATCATGTTCAAGGTATAGACAACAACAGCAAAAAAAAATCTGAAACACTTTTTTCCTGAGCATGGCATAATCATCATGAAGTAAACAGCAACAACAACAACAATAAGAAAATAAATCCAAGTTTTCTACTTGTGTAATTCACTTTAACGGATGCGGACGTTTCAGTTTTTTTTGCTTCTTCTTCTTGGATCTTACGCTTCTGGTTTCAATAAAAGTGATGTTGATGTTATTGCTGTAATGTCGATGTTTCTCTTGTTGTTGTTGTTTATTTTATGTTGCCTCTTCTCTTTATTTAGCCTCTGCCAAGTCGTCTTTATCATGTTTGTTTTTATATGCCATACTACACATCTTCTTCATAGCATTTGTTGGTAACTGCCATATTGTTACTGGTTTTAATTTTATTTTTTTGTTTGTTTCTTTATTCCAATCTTCTTCCTCTTTTTCTTTTAATTTAATGTCTATCCCAGCATATATTGACAGTTCAAGGACCAGCGAGACAGAGCAGAGCTGCAGAACATCACACGTTAAAAAACAAATTCAACACAAAAAAAAAACGTTCAACAACGCCATCGTCATTGCAGAGAGATAGTCTAAGAGACAAATTAAGAGGCAAACGGAAAAATAGTCAGACAGTGAAAAAATTTATAAAAACGTTTGCCAAGTCTATAAAACGCTAATGTAACGACCATATTACAACAGCAACAACATCTTATCAGTTTTAAACACACAATTTTTTCCTTTAATAAGAATTAAAAAACAATATATTTACAGCATACGGCAGTAGTGAACTATTTAAATAAAGGCTGTCGTGTTATATGTTATTAGAAGGTAATAAATTACCTTGGGAAGTGTTCAGAAAATAAAATAATATTTTTAGAATTTCGTGGGATACTGCCAGACAATTTTTTTTTTCATCTTCAGTTTCAGTTTAATCTAGAGGTCAAGCAGGTCCTCTAAACAGGAAGATTTAGTCAAAGTACAGAATTTGTCCTTAATTTTCACTTTAATTGTAGCTAAGGCAACACTAGGCGCGGAGTAGAATGAGGGTTGACCAGTGCGGCTCCCGTTCTATACAATACGTTTGCCACAGAATTCTCGGGTAAGACGCTATGTGCAAGGAACCAAGAATCTGTCATTTCCCGCAGAAATAAGCGATATTCATGGACAATCTTGGTTGTCGAAATAAGTTAATGGCAGAATAAGAATCAGTACATCCTCAGGGAATACTCTGCTACTGAGCAGTTTTTTAATCACTTTCAGAATATTCATGTCTTCCGCTTGGAAGACACATCAGTGGTTGAAGACTCTGATATTCAAATCATCAAAATATCCAAATCATCCGTCTTCCCAAGCAATTTCTAGCCAACAATGTATATTGTCAAGGAATTTGAGAGAGAATCTAGCTTTCCGTTCTAGCAGCCGCTGCTTTGGATAACAGCTTCTAAGTTGCCATAGTTACAGGAAACCATAGAATGAAACGGCACGACTAAAAAAACTGCTTTGGTCAGTATTATACCGTCTAATGGCAGCAAGTGTTCTCTGGTGAACCAATAATGAACTTCTGTTGGAAAAATTGTGAAAATGAATCGTCACATCACCATAAGAATGAAATCGACTGAGTTCGGTATTTCTATGCCAGGGGTATTTAGTATGATCAACAAAATTTAATTCGAAACTAAAATTGAAAGACATCACTAATGGTCCCGATTTGTTTAAAAGTTGATGTGTAAACGACTAACATCTCGAAAGTAAAATTAACTTATGCCAACCGGTCTGGACTCCAAACATGACTGAAAAAAATCAGATGTGTTCTAAGGTTTCACCCAATGTTTTCTTAGATAATTAAGGAGTCGATATCAAGTTTTACATTCAAAACATCAATGTGAAAACAACCAATTTAAATTTTTGATAAGCATTTTATGGCTCTAATTCAAGACAAGGATGTTCAAAACCAATACCCTAATTGTGTCTCAGCTATTATATTTATATTCACTCTAGAAAAAATGTCGATCAGATTCAGCGTGGTAAAGATGGAAAATTCTTTATTGCTTAAAGGGCTACAAAAATTGTTTATCAGAAGTGCATCTAGACTTGCAGAAAAGGCTACACTCATCGAAAAGATATCAAAGAAGGGATATCGATATGATATAAAACATAATTCAAAATCGATAGCTGCAATTATAAACGTATTGTGGACTTAAACGTCACCCCAATTCAATGTACCCTAACCGCATTCACATCTTGCAACATATTATAGGAACAACAATAGAATTGACGGAAAAAACGCTCTCAAGCTGGAGGTCCACACCACGCGTTTTCGCGTCAAAGCGTTGCGAGCATTTCATACCTTCTTCGCATTCTACGCTTCAAGTTACATGCAACGCTTTTTACGCGCCAATGTTTGTTTTGATTTAAACAAATTAAAACAAAAACAATCTGTCAAAATCAGCTGTTTAGTACGCGCGCCGCTTGTGATGCTTACAAAAGTAGAAAGTAGATTTACTTTTCGCGTTCTATGCGTCATGGCATCCTACGCTTTTGTGCGTGTAACTTGCAGCAAATAAATACATTAATTCTACTTTTTTGACAGCCGCGTAAAATGCGAAAACGCGTAGAATGCGTGGTGTGGACCTCCAGCTTCAAAGCTTAACAAGTTACACAAAGCCATATATTAACTCGTTAAATACTCGCTTTTGAAAACAACAACCATTGTTGTTACTGAAAAAATTTTTAGCAAAAATATAAGGTTGGATTGCTGGGAAAGGTATGATGCGCTCTTGCTGCAATTGCAGATGCCACTGTCACTGCAAACACATATGTATACCTACGCAGCCAGCTAAAAATAGCACGAGGCAAGATGACAGTAAAAATTATACGAAGAAGATAAAGAAAATAAAAAACGAATGTATATTGTAACAGTGGTTGCATACGATTCGGCTGCAGAAGAGACAAGTTGTGCTAATTAATGTATTATTTGAACTGAAAGTAAAATCAGAATAAATCTTTATTTTATAAACAAATACTTGGTTAAGATAATTATTTTTGCTTATTGAAGAAATGCAAGACATTATAATAAGCAAAATTTGTTTTTAGATACAGAAAAACATTTGGAAGGAATGGCGAAATACAAGATGAACAGCTGAATGTCACTGAAGACTTTCAAACGGCCAAAAACTTTAAAACCAATAATGGTCACCTAACGTCCTTTACAAATACATCACAGATTTTGAACGTTAATGACCTCAAGCAACGGTCGCAAAGTACATGTGTGGACCATAGTATGTCCCTTATTTATACTAGAAGGGATCAATGAGCTTCAAGAACTGTAGATCTGGTTTTCAATAATTTTTCAAAAGCTTTCGGTCGTGTGATGCAACATAAAGAGCTATAGTACTGATCGGGGAATATGATTCCAATATAAATTGGATCATCACTTTCAAGCTTAGTATGGAACATCACAGTAAAGTGTGTTCTACGGAGGTACCCTTTCAGGGCTTCCAGCAAGGACGCTGATAGGAAAAGACAAAGTTTTTCTAAAGTGTATAACTATCACACTCACTGATTGTCTAGCACCCAAAATGAACGGAACATTGTGCCAACCTTACTAATGCTGAAGATATTCTCGAAGGGAAGGTATATGAAGAAGAAATTGAAAATACTGATTGCGCATCAATATCAACAAGGCAAAGGTCATGCATATGGAAACTAAAACATAATCGTATCCTTCTGAATAACAAGACTGAAAGTTTTTTTTGGCGATATCAGGAAGCGATGTCAAAACGGATATCGAAAGACGCCTTTTAAAGTCAATATAATAAAATAGAATGGAATCGTTGATATCATCTACAAGTCCTTTTTTTAAAGACACTCTGATAAACAAAAAACAAAAAAATCACAATAAAATTGTCATTGTCATTTAATTAATCTGAATATAAATTAAAAAGTAATTTCGTTTCTTCGTCAAATTAAAATAAGGAAGTCTATTTGGCAAATAAAATTTTATTTTTAACCATAAAATATTTGTTTGTTTGTGTGTATATTGTTGTTAGCGTTTAATTGACTGACAGACCGATAGACTCAATTCAATGTCTGTCTCACTGTCTATATTTGTACAATATTATGTATGTGTACGTGTTTGTGTGTGTCTGTCTATCAGTCATTCAGTTTATTTTTTAACGATCGATATTTTTACTGCCTACTTAAAGTGACAAACGTGCCATCAGTTAAAATTGTTTGTTTATTCCTTGTTGTCGCTGCTATGACAGACTGACTGACGTAGTAACTAACTGAGCGAGCGAATGAGTGAGTTAGTAAGAGTGTATGCTTATGACGGAGTGGCATGGTAGTTGTACTAGTAGTAGTAGTAGTCAAAGTAAGAGTAATGTTTTGTCCTCCAACGCATTTTATTTTCCTTTATTTACTGTCACCCTGTCTTTGTTATTTAATTTTTTACACACATACACTCGCAATACAACAAATACAATGCTGATACATTCCAATACCACAAGAATTAATGTTGCAAATAAAAAAAGAGTCGAGTCCTTTGCATATAAGTAAATAAGCGACAGTGTGTAGCATAATCCACATTAAACCATCTCTCCTTCATTCCCCAACTCCTGCTGTTTTTGTGTTCCTGTGTCATTTCATTTACCCAACACTTTCTCTCTCTGCATATTTCGTTTTTTTCCTTCTGGTGGCTGTTGTTTTGCTTTATACTAAACCCTTGTCAATTATTTACGGTTTTTTAATACGAAATGATATATTACAGCAACAACAAAAACTTATGCAATGCATCCACAAATCCAATGCATATTTGTTCGTGTGTGTGTGTGTGTTTTTTTTGTGTGCCTGTTTTAGTTTTTATTTTCATTTATTGTCTGCTCAAAACCATGAATGTTTAAATACTGATAATAGGATTAAAAGGAGGACATGCTAAAAGTGAAATAAAATGATTAAAATAGGCAGCTAATGACACTTTTTTTCTTTTTGCTGCAACTACAATAGAAAGTAAAATATTTATAGACTTTACCTAGTCAATTTAAATAAAAAAAAAGTTTAATAGTATAAATAATAAAGGAGCTTATCGTATAATCTTAATATCTTATAGGATTTCTGTTTCAAAATTGTAATCATGAAAAATAAAAGATCATCAGAATCTCCAATAGAAAGAGGATCCAATCTCTGTTATTAACCGTTTAAGTGCTAAGCATTTGAAATGTATTTAATGAAGTTCAACTAGTAATTCATACTTTTATATGATGTTATAAACAAAATTCAATACATTACAATCTTTCCCAGGCATGTGTCAAATGTAAAAGCGATGTGTCACGAATATGAAATAGAGAGATCTCCAATCTATCGGGTTAAAACGATTAAGCAAAACCTCTATAGTTGAAACTACGCTGATTTGTAAAAACTTGAAGCCAATTGACCTACTAATAAAGATCAAAAAGAACTACTATAAAGAAAAAGAGTAGAAGAGTTACAGACGTGGTAAGGCTTTCAATCATTGAGGGTTTGTAATATTTACTCTCTTACTTAGTTGATCATTATAATCCATTAGTTAGAATTCCGATCTAGCTTTACACTCCACCCATGTTGTGTGTGTTAATTTTTTATCAATGAGTGGTTTGGCCAACAATTTAAGGTCTACTACGAACAACAGATTTGGGAATCTTTTCATAGCAATTTTATTTACATTCAGTTTTTGCCTAAAGACTACTGAGATGAAGTCGCAGAAGAAATATTTTTTCATATTTCTTTTTGTTTCAGGTGTTTGAGCTGTGGTTTGAACTACGGGTCCACGTCTAATAAGAAAATACACTACCTACTAGACTACGGCGTTTTTAATACCTTTAAAAATCTTCTCGCTACGAAAAATTGCTAAGTTTCGACTGAAAGCCAAAGCTATTGTTCAGTATACCAAAGATACTTGTTCTTAAGAGAATTAAATTAGTTTTCACATAAAAGCGTATATTTCGTTAGGAATCGCGCTACCGTCTTGGCAAAGATTGTGTATTTCTCACCAGATTCACACATATCTCATTTACGAACCAGCGGTGATCTGTAGCTTCAACTGCTGCACTTCTATTTCGGATGGCATATGGTCTCGTAAGGTGGTCATTTTGGGTTCAATAGTGCTACACGTATGAAGTCCAAATATAAAGCGATATTAATGCCACTACATTTTTGAGTAATAAATTCGGCGTTTTCATTCATTTCATTTGTCATTGACTGTGAGAATCCACAACAGATTTTAATTTTGTGTTATCTGAGTCCACCAAGTCACCAATCGTGGGAAGAAATTACTGCCTACATTGCGGCTCGTCATGGTGCACTTTACAACCATATAAAGTTAAACTAATGCAACATCTAAAGCTGGTTGACTATTCACAAGTCGATTATATGCTTATTGTGTGCCAAAATAACTCACTTTTAAAGTTAATTTTGCGAACAAAATTTTCTGCAGGCATGAAGATCATTTCTCACTCTCAAATTGTCACATATAGAGCTTGGAGAACCCAGATTACATCAATGTCATTGTATTTGGTACTTAATGGCAAAGTCTAAGCATTCTGATGAAGAAAAATTTCATCGAAATCATAGCTTTACGTGTTTAGACTTAATTTTGAAAGCGCAAAATGGATAACTCTTTATTAGAAAGAAATATAACACTACCTGAGTGTGTTATCAAATTTCACTTCTTAGGAAATTAAATCAAAAAAAAATGAATTAAAAAAATAATGTCACATTATTTTGTTTTTTTTTTTTATCAATGAAGTTTTGTCCATTTTTTTGTTACCACTTATATGTGTTTTTCAGTACCTGGTAAATAAACAAAAAAAAAACGTATAAAAAATTTTGTGCAAATATACGCAAAAATTTCGTTCAAATTTCTACAAACATATTTTTTTAACTTTTTGAGGCCATACGATAAAATATCAGTTAGAAAACTAAAAGCACTTGTTCTATTGAATAATTTTTTATACGAAAAGTATGAAATGAATAAACGAATATTTTTGTTTTGTTTTTGTTTTTGGTATTTATTTACTTTTATCAAATGTTATTAGAGATAAAAAAATACTGTTATTTGAATTTCTTTTCACAAGAAATAAATAAAAACCAAAAATATATTAAAAACAGAAAATTAGAAAACAGAACAATTATTATGGCTTTCCAAATGGAAAATAGTCTCCAAAAAAAAAAAATAATGTACGAGACAATATTAACGGTTATTTGTTATTTCTTCACTATCTCGCTGCGAACAAAGAAAGAGACAATAAATAGCGGTAACAAACGAACATTGTACACACTATATAAACTAAAGGCGAGCCAGCCCCTTGAATAAAGGGGGGTTGCGAGGGACCACAATTATCAGAATAATAACAATATTTTACAATTACCATTTTATTGTTGACTTTAAGTTTTCTGGCATTTTGACACCAACAAAGACAAAAATAATAAAAGCGATAAAAAACAAATACAAAAAACCAACAGTAAACTGAGAGAAAAAATAGCAATTATTTGGCCCAACAACATTATCCAGTAGTCATTTGGTTTGAGAGTTTTTGGTGTCTGGCCGTCATACCGTTTGCCTTATTGTCGATTAAGATTTGTTGAGGTTTTCAGCTGTTACTTTTGAATATTTTGCTTTACAAAATCATATTCATATTCAAATTTCAAATGAAGCAAAAATGTTTGTTTCTTTCTCTTTCTTCACTGTTTGTTTATCGCCGGCTATATGGTTACAATTGCAGACAGTGAAATATATTTATTGTCAAACGCTAAAGGATAATTATGATTATGATTAAAACTTGTATAAAATACAATTGGAGAATGGAGTGAAACTACCGAATTGTGCATGCCGTGTATTGGTGTAAATGCATATGCAAATCAATAAAGTATGAATTGCGAAAAACAAAATCTAACTTGACATTTTGTACAAATATTTTAATAATACATACATACATTATATCGCGTATAGTTTACCACTACCAAACGGAATTTATGATAATTTTAACATTTCGTTTATTAGAAAAAATAAACGGTGTCAATTTCTCATAAAGCAACTGCTGAAAAAAAATATACCAGGAGGTTGTACGGAATATGAATGTCTTGTACCATCGCTACATACATATACATACATACATATGTCATCTATCCTCTAGAAATAGTTGGCAATAATAATTTCTTAATTGCTTTTTAATTAGATCGTATTGGACGTAAATATGAACACCTAATTTTTGTTCACTTACGAGTGATCTCGGGCCGTAGTGATTTTTTACACATTCGACAAAGCAAATAATAACAACTTATAAGCTAGGGTTGGTAGTAGCATTTTACTTTTGCAAACAGACATGAAGCGTTAAACGGCATGAAGTGTTACTTAGTCATCATATGGTTATTATCCTTAGAGCAGTATACCACCTTTACTCACAATAGTACTAGTACTGTTTCGAGTTTTTAAACTGATCATATAGTATGTACCATAAATAAAGTGAAGCTAGAAACAAAGATGATGTAGCAATCACCACAAGCTACAATAAGTTAGAGTGCGTATTACAACAAAGCGATGATTAATGATATACAAATACAACATTGTATCAAAGTAAATCAAAATAAATCTAAAAATCAAATGACATTTTAAAGAGCACGCCAATGAACTTCTTGTAAAACATTGTAAAAAAGACAACAAAACAAAAGATTATTCATGCTGTAAACCATCTCACAACTTGCACCATAGCACTAAAAAAGTTCAAGCTTCGCTTTCCCATAGCGTACACATGACATGGGTCCACCATTTCACATCTTAGAAAAGGGAATCGAATCCGTGGACTGAATTTCTAACATATCCAAATAATTAAAAAAAAGAAAAAATTCAACGTGACCATATTTGACGACAAGAATGTATTGTTTTATCAAAACAATTCGCATTTTAACCGAACCACTATCGTGATGATCAAATCCAATAAATTAATGTTTCAAATTGCTTCATCAGTTCCATTATTTGCCAGTATAAAATTCCTCCAATTACTTTCAGTTTTCAAAGTCGGAAAAATTGAATCGTAAAGATTTCCCAACAAAGAAGAAGTAAAGTCAACGATTGATACTTTTTTTTTATAAAGCTGGACAGTTTCTTCTCAAAACAGGATGCCAAAGCTGTTGTCGTAGTTTGTGGTTTCTTCACATACATCTGCGGCTTAAGAAAACCCCAGAATAAAAAGTCTAACGGTGTCAAATCGATCGATCTCGGTGGCCTCCACGTGACATAATCATGTCATCAAATTGCTCTTTCAGAATGTCCAATGTGACAAGAGCTGTGTGGCAAGTATTACAGTTCTGTTGAAACCACAGGTCATTGACATCCAGTTCATCAAATTCAGGCCAAAAGAAATGGTAATCATTGAATTATAGTGCTCTCCAGTGATGGTTTGGATTACGTCATTTTCAAAGAAATATGCATCGATGACACCGTCAGCCTAAGTTCCACACAAAACAGTGACTTTTTGGAGGAGCATTAGATGAGCTTGGTTCACATGTGGATTGGTATTGTCTGAAATTTGGCAAGTACACATAGCCACAGAAGTATACATACAGATAACGAATTTCAGAAATTTTTTTAACTAATCCGTTTTCGTTAAAAATCTTTGTAATTGTCTGACAACTTTCCTCGATTTTAAGACGGTCTTGGTTAAAAAATTTCTGAAATTTGTTAACTTTTGTGTACATCAGGCCCGTTTTTTTTTTTTTTTTTTTTTTTTTTTTTTTTGAAAATATTTATATTTGTCTGACATCTTTCTTCGATTTTAAGACGGTCTTTTGCTTTGGTTCAGAAATTTGTGAAATTTGTAAATCGGATGCATACCTTTGTGGGCCTGTGCAGGGCCACAATTCAGTTCAATTTCAGAAATTGTTTAACCAATGCAAAAGACCGTCTTAACATCAAGGAAACTATAAAGATTTTCAACGAAAACGGATTAGTTAAAAAATTTCGACAATTTTTTAACCGTACGTATAATTTAGTAACAGGGTGTAGTAGTACCCATTCATCCAGAAGTGACTCTGTTCGCTGAAAATGATTTTTCAATGAAAATTAGGATCATTTGCAGCTGCTCCAGGATCCATTTAACGAACATACTTCGTTGTTTATGATCGCCCACGATAATTTGGCAAAACAGAATGAATAAATGACAATCAATTTGACAGATGTAGCTTCAACACGATAATTGGTATCAATGTCCCTTTTGTAAGACCCTATACATGTACTGTGTGAAATTATTTAATTTTCAAATAGAATTGTGGAGTCTTGAACTATTTTCTGAAGAAATTTACAATTTGTATGAAGACGTTAATATCCTCAATAGTAAATATGTAATGTGGTAACGAAAAAATGGTAATGAAAACATGATAAAGAAATCAAAATATATAAGAGTTGGATTTTTCATTTCATACGTTTGTTTTGAATTAAACAGATTTTTTTTTTACACAATATCTCTACGTACGTATAGTCTCCCTATTTATAAAAATAAAACTGGCGGTATAATAAGGCAACACAAAGAATATTTATACAATAAAAGAATTGTTCGATAATTGCAAGTGGTTTTTTCTTGAGAACAGAAAAAAGAAAGAGGAAAATAATTTTAAAATATAACACTTGTGGATCAATTTAATAACACCGAACGAGCGACTGAGCGACTATTTGTTCAAAGATAAAAATAAATGCTGATAAAGACGGATCAATATGTTGTGATAATTTAAAACAGATAAATTAAATTCAATTAAATAAGAAATTAGTCATACCAACTAAAACAAGAGGTGCTTAAAGAATGAAACATTATGTGAAATAAAGAAAAAACAAAAAACAAAAACATGACATTTTCACAGCAACGGCGGATACAAGAACAGCTAAAATCACACCCGTTTATTAATTAAATATATAGAGAGAGGGAGAAAAAAATGGAAAATGAAATCGTGATTGAAATTGAAATTAAATAATTGCAAGCCAAAAGCAAATAAATGTAATTGAAAACAGACAAACAATTTTATAACCTTTGTTTTAGCAAAAAAAAAAACTGCACAAACTAAATACATATATTGTACCACATAGAAAACCAATTTTAATTCATTTAACAATTTTCGTTTTTATGCAGCTTGTAATTATAAAACAAACCAATTTTTTTGTTTATATTTAAAAAAAGATAAAAAAAATGCTGCACAAGATCGAAACTATAAAACACAATAATTGGAAATATGAATGGGTTATCCACAACCGAACAATGGCTATAAAAAAATTTAAAAAAAAGATTGTAATAAACCTTTAAAGGAAAATAAAAACTAAAAACTTAATAGCAGGCAAATTAATTTCAAAGTAAATTTTCAATTACATCGTTAAGCCAGCCAAATGCTTAACCTGGCGGTGGTAGCCTGCACTTGTAAATACTTTTATTTCAATGGTGATAGCCGCTAAGGCAAACTGCATTACATTTAAGCACCATGCTCAACTAATGATATTTTCCAAAACTAAAAACCTTGGACTTTTATTTGATTTGATGGTCTTAAATGCAAAAACAAAAAATAAAACAAAAAGAAACCGTTTCATTTAAGGTATTTTATAACATAGTAGCAGCTATGGCAGGAACAACAAACAGCGGATGCAGCCGATGATAGTGGTAATTACTTTTGAAAAAATGAAAAATCCAAGAAAACCAAAACAAACAAAAAATAAAATTTTTAAATAAGCATGAAAAAAGCGAAACTAATGTTTTTTGTTTCATTTCTTTTCGTTTTCGATTTTTTTTTATTTTCCACATGAAAATGAAATTTTAAATGAAAAATAAAAGTAAAAATCAGTTATTTTCTGAACTAAACGAGTGTTAAATTACTGGCTTAACTACTGCGTTTCGGACGGGCAATAGGCAATAGACAGACCTGGCCATATGGTTGCCAAACTGGCTAGTTGGCTGCCTGGCTGCCAGGCTGACGCGTTCATTTCTTTACCTAGCTGACTAATGTATCATCTTGTAAAACGATCAATGAACGCAAAAATATGTAAAAGCGTGAAAAAAACAAACAAACAGAAATATAAACAATAAATCGAAAAACATGAAATTCAATTTCATGCAAACATCTTTATGTTTTATATACAGAAATTTACAAACAGCTTCTCATGCCACCAGTTTCATAGGAAAATTCAAATTAGTCAGTTTCTAAGGCTCTGTGACTGAAAGCATATTGTACCATCGCCAATCTTAGACGGTATCAAATAACGTAACAAATTTTACCATAACATCAGATGACTAATAATACATGTACTACATACAGACATACAAATACCTAATGTTTCTTTGAAAACATTTATTCATTTGTAAATTTAACATGTTTGTTTTTCCAAAACACAAGCAAAATTTTATACAAAATATTATTTAATAATTTTTAATTTTCTTTGCGAATTAAACATATAATAAAAAAAATATGAAATTGTTACATTGCAGAAAATGTTAATAAACGTATGTATATTTGTCGGATGGCTACACACAATACTACACATATATACTGTACAAAAATTCCTTAAAGTACTCATTACAAAACATTTACTGACTTTTTTTCTTTAATGTTCAAAAACATTTAAATTTATGGAGGCGAATGGATTTTGATGATGCTTCGAAACATATATTCAAATATAACGGGTGTACGAAATATTCGGTCATAAATTATTCACGGATCGCTGTAATATCTCTGGCAATGCTTATTGCATGATATGTAGCTTTATGTTGTTAGTCACCGTACTTTAATGGGTACTGTGTAGGCGACGAGAGCTCCGGCTTCTTCACTTCCTATCGGCAGCTTTCTGGCAAACATTTTTAAAGTAAATAAAATGGCCATGAACAGACAACTTGGATGGTGTGAGAAGCTATCTCGTAAATCTGACTAATGGCCTTTCTGTATTTGTCGATATAGTAAACACATATTATTAGAACTCTTTATTAAAGTCACTTTATTCTGTGAGAAGCCCAAAAATGAGCAAAAATTCGCAACATTTCAGTTATAAGTAGGAATGTTTCGTAGTTTGCTGAAAAAATTTGTGAAATTTACGAAGACGATACTGTAAATAGAAGATGCTGAAGATGCACCTCGATATCAATAAGAACCTGATAAAATGCAAAAAACCGGAACATTAGCAGTGTAAACTTTGCTAGGGAATTAGATATTCATCGCCGAGAGAGTACAGAATTATGTCTTCAGATTTTCCTTTCTTTCGACCTCTGCAGCACTATCTTCATTGTGTAAATTGTCTCGTCTGTCAATGTCAATTCTACACAATTATGCCAATACCATTCCGATAATTTTGTTGTCAAAACTGTAACAATGTTTGTACCGCCAATATAGGTACTATTTTAATTGCATAATAGCTGATCATAGTAACCGTTTAGAGCCATAGTACCGTTTAGAACGAGAGTTTGGGCCTTTGAAAGTGTACTTAGTTAAAATTATAATAATATTCTACCCGTAGTGATAGTGATTGAGCTATGAACTCTTCAAAAAAATTATTCGCAGACTATCACCAGATTAGGGCATCAATTGGCATTCAAATAAGATGACTTTGTGTTAAGTTGGATTGGTAGAGAAGCTTCAGATATGAGTTGCTGGTTAAATGAAAGCAACGAAGTACTATCATTACAACACCATGGAATTTTAGGGACTCGCCTGAAAGTCGGTGAATTTGTTTTGTTTCTTCTGCAGTCATTATTAGTCGGTATCTGCCACCATGTGATTACATTCTGTACCTGTCTGTAGTGAAAACCAACAGTTTCATTACAAGAACAAAGAATTCTCAAAAGAACCAGGCAAATATCAGAAGACGGGGGTTTTCTAATTTATAAAAAGTGAAGCCGTTAATGACCTGAATGATATCAGAGTTACTACGCAAAATAAGCTCTTTACTTTCTTTCGAAAGTAATAATGTTCTTTTAAATACTAAAAAAATTAACAAAAACTGGCAAAAAAGCGTATAAAAAATTATCGTTAACTTAAAAACAGTTGACTATTTTTCTTATAACAAATCTTTGGTTTGTTTTGTTGCCAACCGGCTTTTTCAATTTGTTTTATTTTACAAACAGAACCGTCGTACACTATTAAATGTAAACAAAACAAACCGGCTTAACGAAGCTTACATATGTATGTACATACAGTATGTGGGAATTTGTGAAAATATCACTGCTATATTAATGTTGCTCTCCCTCTCTTTTTGCTGCAGTTAAATCTGCTCTCAAACGAATTGTTTGTATCTCTCACACATTGTGCTCTTATTTTTGTCATCATTGCTGAGGAAGTTTAAAAAAAGAGATTTTTTCTACCACATTTATTTGCCTTAATTTTTTTTGTATTTTATTTTATGCATTTTTTCTCTTTCCTTTATTATTATTGTTGTTGTATTACCAAATGTTTTAGTCTTTTTGGTTTGGTTTAGTTTAGAAGTGCAACATTTGGCTGACTTGTCTCTTGGCTGGCTGGCTGGCAACCAGATACGTTGTAGCATAACAACAGAAACAACAACAACAACAAAATATAAAAAAAACCCATCAGTAACGAATACAAACAACATGCAACAGGAATTACACTAAACAAAAGCGGGAAGACAACTTTCGCTCAATTTTTACTTCAAAAAGCATAAAATGTCAAAACAGAGTCAGACGTACATAAGATACAACAAATGAGAGAAAATAGTAAGATTAAAAGAAACATTTTGGGAATATGAAAAGAAGAAATAGAATCTTACCTATTGAAAAAGAACAGCAAAATAAAAAAGTATCCACCAATAAAAATGATCGATTACTACAGAACTCCTTTGGTTTCGCCCATAGCACACTTTTGTCACTGATTGTTTTTATTACTTTTCTTTTAAAATTTTTTATTATTTCTTATGCACGAATCACAAGCGTAAATCACTTCATTTATTTTAGAATAATTATTTTATTGCCGTATAAGTAAGTTTTGTTAATTAAAAATGCTGTATTAACAATAAACATTTTTTTATTATTATTTAATAAACTTTAACAAATTCCATAAAAATTGTTTCTTTTTTTCATGCAGCAGCAGTTCTTTTTATCTTTCGTCACTTTTGTACACAAACAAATCCACTTTTATACATTCTCATACACACAAACTCTCTTTACTCATCCAATACAGCCAGAGAGAGAGCAAGAGATAGACGTTTAGCTGATTGACTGGTTGACAGAATAATTTCAATATATTTTTACAGCAATTCTTTTATTTTTATCATACAATTCGTTGTTTTATTAATTTTTTTGTTTTTTTGCTTTATTTTCAAAACAAATATTTCCACAGTATATTTTATTAGCTTCACTTTTTCGTTAATTTATGCCGTTTTATTTCTTATACACAGTATATCCAAAATTTAGACAATTTCTTGTACTAATATTTTCTTATTTTCTTCCACTTTTATTTTATTCCTTTCTTTTGCTTTTGCACTCACTTTTTGACACTGGAAAATTATGGCCGTGTACCAGTAGCAGATGAAGAGAAGTGTAATCAAATGATACCAAAAAAATAATAATAATAATGGCAAGAAGAAGAACAACGATGGACAAGTAAAAGAAAACCACACAAATTTTTTTCTTTAATGCACCATCCTTTTCACTCCATTTGGAATATTTCGTTGTTAAAATATTTACTATTTATTCCTTTAAAAAGGTTTTTTTTTTTAATTCTACAATTGTATTATTTTATTTATATTGCTGCTATTGCACTTTATATAAAAATTTTCAGTTAAATACAGTTCTTTTACAAATCGATTGCATGCGCGTACATATTTTACATTGGCGTTTGCAAGGAAAGAAGAAAAACTTATGAACAAGTAAAAGAAATGTGTGTGAGAAAAAATCATCGAAAATGGTAATAACAAAAAATCAACGAGTTTATAGTGTGGCCATGTAAAAATAATAATGTAAAAACGCCCTCATCATGAAAACAAGTTTATAGGGTTGTATTTAACAACCATATTAAAACGTTAAACTCCTTTCTGGCAACAGTAATGGTGGTAGTTGGAAAAAGTCGTTCGTTCAAAAAAAAATATTCTACATTCTTTTTTCGTGTTCGATTTGTATAAATGAAATTTAAGCCCCTTGTTGTTTAGGAAGTGCAAGTCGTGTGTGTCTGAGTCTAAAGACGAAAGAGCGGATTTAACACGAAAAAATACTAATTTTATTCTGTTGTTCAGTGTGATGAGTTTTGACGCAAATTGTATGTATGTTTCTCCGGTGTGATAAGTTTCTCATGTGTGGTAAATAAAAATGAAATTACCACTATATACCGTTACCCAAAATAATTCATTGCATTACCGAAGTGATGGCAATATAATTTTCTATTCCATTACCAGGTGTGGGTTTGTGTCTAGTTTAAGCATAATAATAATAGATTAGTGGAGTCACAAGCGCTCAACGAACGTAGTGTTGTCATTATATCAGTAAATTATATCAGTAAATTAAAAAATATATTAAAAATATGCAAAATGGCAGTACCGCCATGTCGGCAATGTAATTTAAAATAATGTGGATTTTTATTTACTGTGTTTTTCTCAAATAAAGCGATTTTAATTTAACGTAAATTGACATCACTTTAGAATTTTGTGAGTTTCAATTAATCTTTTTCACAGTGTTGCAAATTTGAAATTTTGAAATAGTACTGAAATAATACCTTTTTGCATCAATTGGTAGTTTTATAAAAATATATTTATTTTATATATACGTACGGAATGGAATAGAAAAAATAACTCTACATGTTTCATACAAAACAAAAACAGTTGATTCGAAACGTAATAGTCAAAAATGTCGACACAACGGTTTATTCAGCATTCATTCTCATTGCTTTTCGTAATCTAAAAGCGAAATACCCAGCCCCTGGCTAACCGGGGCTAAAGAAAGACCTTTACCATTGCCTAACCCCATTTATAGTTGAAAAGCGCAAACCGTAAATCTGTAATAAAAAAGTACTGAAATGTTTGGAATTGAAATAGATGTTGCCAGGAAACTAAAAATCTGTAAACAACTTCTGAAAAAGGAAAAGAAATAATGAATGAATTCTTTACTAATTTTTCCTGATGTTAAACAACAAATTTTACAAAATTTAGATCGAACAAAAAATAACAAACAACAAACAATAAATTATAAAAATTTCGACAAAGAATTTTCAATTTGCAAAAGCATTTTGGGAATAAAACATAAAGAAAGAAATTAATTAAAAAATTCATTTACAAAATAATTTAAATTTAATTATTTTTTGTATGCAGTTATCCAATTGTAATTTTTTAGCATTTTACATAGGAAATGGACACAATGGCAACATTGTTTTTTTTTAACGCAGTAACCAGACATATCGGTGAATGCCTCCACTAACAGTTGTGAAAATTACTTATTCTAGGCATGCACCGTCCAAATCATGATGTACAGTACATGTATTTATGGTAATACAGTACTCGTTTCGAATAACGGCACTTTGGTGAGTTTCGATTTTATTCACCACACCTGAAAAATTCACCACATTTTGGGAAAACTCACCATACTAGAAACTCACCACAACTACAATTCACCACACTTCAAAAAAATTAAATATTTTTTACTTTTCTTTTTTTCAGCAGCCATCCCACATCCTTTTTTATGTTTTTCGTTTTGTCCGAACCTTTTTTATAACAACAACCTAACTACCTTTTTTTACACACACGCCGTAAATGTTTTTTGTTTTCGTTTTGTCTCTCCACTTGGGGTTGAACAGTGGCCTTTGAGCGAGCGTCAATAAACTGTAAACTACCTATTTAGACAGACAGACCACCACATAGTAATTAAACAAACGGGAATTAATTTTTACTTAATAAACCCGGAAACGGAAAAAGAATGTGCGAATTATCTATCTATTAAAATTTATATTTTTTGAACGAACAAAAACGAATTTGACGAAAAAAGTACTGAAAGCTGGGCGGGGGTACTGCGGTATTTTTGAAATGAAAAAGTACTGAAAAAATACAAAAGTACTGAATTTTTCAACGCTGCATTTTCACCTCTTTCCATTCATTACTTTACGTTTGTCAGACGAGTGTTGGACTTTGCCGAGAATAGTATTTCTGAGAGCGGCTGCGTTTTCTTATAAGAAAACAAACGGGTGAAAATAAAACAAAAGAAGAATAAAAACAGAATTTAAGTGCAACACACCTCCGCCCTGATGGCATAAAAATTTGTGAATTATAGTAAAATAATAAGAAGTTTTTAATAAATTTATATTAAAACGAAAGTGTAAGTGTTAAATAAATAATGAATCATTAAAATTACGTAAGAAAACATAAAATATGAAGCAAAAATCGCTTGAAAAATTAAAAATAAGAAGAAAGAAACAAAAAAGAGTGACAATAATATGGTTGGTAGTGGTGAAGAAATGATGATTTCATCGGATCGAACAACAAAGATCATAAAATAATAAAAGAAATTCAAGAAAATTTGTGATAAGTGCTATAAAAAGAAATGCAAATTAATAATTATAATTTTGAAACTACAATTTTATTATTTTGTATGTAATACAATATAAAAGAGAGTGTAATTTTGACTTCAGTAGATGTACCCATATTGTACATTGCGTAGTGACTATGCATAGAGAACAAGTTAGAACGCCCACGTTTCCCCCAGTTACTCTACAAACAAGATCGCTCACTCATATAATATTATATGTACCCTACAACGCAATGGGTTTAATATAGATAAACAACATCGTTAGAGGCATTTTGTGACGCAAATGTGGATTAAGGAAGAGAAATTGAAATAATCCCTGTAGGAAACCATTCTGACTTTAAAAGAAATTTTACTATACCCTGTTAAGTCAGGAAAATAAGCTCTATCGACATGCCTTCCAACGGGGATGTGAACTTTGAGGACCGCAATAGAGCGATAGACGGCCATTCGTAAAGAAGACAAAGTAAAGAAGACAATCGTTCGTTTGTGCACATATCCAGGGGATATCTTATCTTGCTGCAAGAGTCCATATAAGAGTTACATCTGTCGGACCTGAAATTTGCCAAAAAATTCTCGTCATTTATGGTCAACGTCGAACGTCGAGTTTACTTTCGTAGCTTTGACGCGGCCTGTCTGTACGAATGAATTAGGAGAAATTGAGGGAATATGGCTATAACCTCCTCATGAAAGACACTGCAATTACCTTGCGCACCCTATACGAAAAGACTAAATGTCAGGACTTTTGACGATTAAACTACAGCCTCTGCCCAAGTTTATTTGTTGAATCTGAAATGTGTGTACAACTGCTGATCTTAATGAATTCTAATTTAATTTAATTAAATTAAATTTTCTATGCTGTGGTCGTTTGGAGTACAAAAGAACTTTAGATGGAAACCGTTTAGATTGCTTTAAGGAATATCTAATATATTTCTGTTTATTTAGCCTTCCCATTCTTCTCATAACCACATTCCCATAATAGATGTCCCTTAGAGTAGTAGGATACCACATGTTCGGTCTTGATCTACTATAATTTTACAATTCCCAATATTTTAGTTGTATGTATGTATGTACGTGATTGATCAGTCAAACTAGAAATGTTTATATATTCAAAACTACATATAAAAAATAAACCTTATTTCTCTTTAATCGTTTTTTATTAGTGATATTAGTTCTGCTGAAGATGGTGCTGCATACAGATTTAATTTTTTTTCTAATTTCCGTTCTAATATCTTGTCGGCAATGACAGTTGTAATTTTTCTTACCCTTTCTTGGCGCCGAGGGTGCTTAGTTCTGTAAGGTAGTTCGTATATTGCTTTAGCTATTATTAGATTTCATTAATTTCTCATATTGAAAAGCGCTATTTTCATAGTCTATCGTTTATAAATGCAATCTATTTCCTTTTAATTTTGTTTGAAATAAAAGCTTAAACTTTAATATGTCAACAATATTTATAGTGTGACTCACTCTAGTATTAATACTACTCGTATAAGCGACTTTAACGTTGTATTATGTTATTACACACTCATCATTTCTATTGTTTTGAAAACAGACACGTGTGTTCTATTGTTGAAGTTTTTTTTCTTCATGTATAATTGACTTCCTTGGTTTTCTTTTTATTAAAAGGGGTGTTTTTCATTTGATTTTATTTAAAAAAGCATATGCCCTTCTTTAATGATCTGTGGTATTTATTTCTTTCCTCTTTTTCCATTGAAGTTTGTGGAACACATTTATTTATTTTTATCAGTTTTGGGGTTAACATGTTTTTAATGAATTTAAAGTAGAACATGTAAAAATACAATACCCTATGCGCTGTACTATGCAGAGTTAACATATTTGTTTTGATATTTTTGTATTAAATTGAATTAATGAAGTCAGTAATTGTGACTACTTTATATACATATATTATACTCCCATACAACCGTTTAGTTAGACTTACGGAAGCTTTGAGCCAATATCGTGTATTTTAAATTGAACTCTTAGTTGAAGGATATACAGTTTAGCGTCGACCATACACATACATACATACATAATTGGCCATTACAACCCTTCAGTCAGGATTACGGCCTAGCTTCTCACACCACTCATGTTGTGTGCGTTAATTTTATACGTGAGTGGCGGGACCTACAGTTTAACGTCGACTCCGAACGACAGAATTTTTTTTCGACCACGAACGATATAATGGAAAAGTCGCCTGCAGGAAGACTGTTTCACATACGAATAGTTTTGTAGAAAACGGAACAGCAATACATAAAGAATGATGCATTCTTTATTAGAAGGCTGCTCGTATTACAGATGTGAGTTTATTCCTTCCTGTTATCTCTTTCCACTATCATCTCTAATGGTCTTTCTTGGCAGTAGAAAAGGAATCCGCCACCTAAAGCTAAAAATAGCTTTTTGTAAAACGAACCCTTTCATTGAACAGTTTTTTTCGATTCTAGTTATTCGAAAAATTTCATTAGCTTGGAAACTACAGAAGTACATACTCTTGAATAGTATATTTGAGGGACAAGTTAAGTTGCGAATTTCGTTGAAAAATAAAAACACCTCCATCTAGTGACCAGTCGAATCTATTGTGGATTTCTTCAGTGTCGCGAAAACAAAATCGATGCGGAAAAATATAAAATAAAAGAAAATAAAGATAAAAATAATTAACATTTAAGGCATGACATTTGAGAAAAATAAAATAAATAGAGCAAATAGAGAAGAGAAGAAGTGTAGGACCATCTTAAAAGTCAATCATGTCCGACTTAAATCCCTCTAGGTCAGCTATTCCAAAAGATGTTAACTCCTTCAGATCATTAAAGTAATCCAGGTTATGATGTTTTGTTGATTATAAGAAAAATGGGTGCCTAAATTTCTCAAAAAGATTTTTGTCTCAGACTAGACTCTCATGTCAGGGCCTAGTAGCTAACCTATTTGGGTCATATTATCGTAGAGATGTGTTATATCCACTATTTAACCATAGAGTTGTACACTCTGTGTGTGATGACTGTCCACATAAATAACATAATTATAGCCATTTTTATTAGCAAAATAAGTGGCATAATATTATTACTTTTTGAGAATATTATATTCAATAGAAAAATATAAATCAAATCACCTAACTTTGCCAAATCAATTGCCCTAACATTATCTATTCACGAGAAATACCTTGAAGTACTCACAGTGCTTTGTTGATAACATTTTTATACTTATTTGTAGAATAAAAACCATGTGTGAGTATATATTTTTTGTAATTTAAAAGCAATACATTTCTCTCTAAATATATTAATAATACCAAAAGCAAATCAATGAATCAATGTTTAAATAATAATGGAGAAATTAGTCATAATTTTTTATTTAAAGCTGTAAACTTTACAAATAAACAGTCAGCCTAACAAACAATCATCCAGCAAATCATCCAACACAACAAATGACAAAGAAAACCAGTTGTTCGTATTAAATGCAAAAAAAGAATACAAAAAATTTATTTCAAGTTTTGATTCTTCACAATAAATCCAACTATAAAATACTATAAACAACCTTAATTGAAAATATAAAGAACGTGACCTACATTACTATCTACCAGTCTTTTTCATCTTGTTGGCTAGTTGTGTTGGCTATTTGCTTTAAAGAAAAACCTTGTAAGCATTCAGTTTATGTTGCATTCAGTTTTGTTTACTTCAATCATGTTATTATCTATTAAAGCGCGCACCTTTGTTAGTTTTGCAAATTGCAGTCAGTCTTCTAATGAATTTTCCTTCCTCTTTCCTTCCTCTAGAACAGTTTTCAAGATTATCTCTTTGTATTGTCTGCTGTTTGTTGACCACCTTTCCCGATTGGGTCAAAAGACCATCAAATGTTTTGTATATATTTTGATTTTATTTTATAGTGTTTTCTTTTATTTTTATTTTCTTTATAATCACATACAATATCTCTTCTCTTCATGATTTCATTTGGCAATTTTACTGGCAGTTGATGTTAATTTTTTTGTTTGTTTTTGTCTTTTAATATATTTAAACTTTTTGTATAATTTTCGAACAGATGAGTCATATTGTATATGTGAGTGACTTAATGTTTCGTATGAAATCTTGATGAGTTGAGTATGAGAAATGGTAAAAACAAAAAAAAACAACAAAAGAGAAGAAATTATCCGCAATTAAAAACGTCAGCATTCGCAATGATTTATACAAAAACACCGTACAAACAACAAAGTTTTGATAATCAATTTTAAATTGTTTAAAAATTTTAAATTAAAAATTATTTTGATAAGATTTATAGATTTCTTTGCTAAATATAAAAATTTTTGTTAATAATTATCTCAGGTTTAAAAATATTTAAAGTAAACTTCAATTTCAATATTTTAAATTCAATTTTTGAAGTAAGATTGTGATTAATTGTTGATTGAAATGTTTATATTATTTTGCAGAAAGGTATTGCTTATATTGTATGCGATATTCGGAAGTAAGATATAAGTAGCTGCTGGCAATAGCAATATAAGTGAAGTAATCAAGGCATATTAAACAAATGCTTATTTTAATAAACACATTATTAAATTCTTAAGCCCAGAATACTCATAATCAACAAACAAAAAGAAGTTAATAAATTTTTAATTTCATTTAAAAGTATTTAAACTTTAACAGTTAAAAAGAATGTATAAATTTCACTGCTAAATTTATATAAATTTTGGAATATTTCTTCATTTTTAATTATTACAACAGTTTAAATATTTTGTTCTTTCGTCTGACACAACCAACTCATTTTAATTAGAAAAAGAATTTTGATAATACAATAAATTCAGTTTTATCAATTATGACGTCATTTTAGTATTTTAACAAAAACCATAAATCATTAAAGTAAATAAGAAATAAAAATATATTTTGTTTTCATTCTATTTTCAGCAACCGAACGACAAACACACATTTACGAATATATTTCTAAACAGAATTTTGCAATATTGCCAAAATAAATATGATATCTTCAACTAAACGCCTGCATGTGCTGGCGTTATTAGCTTGCATTGTTACCTGTCTAGTATTTACCGTTGAGGCCCAATTGGCCGGCAAACTAGTACAAAATCCCTGCGTCAATAAACGTACATGTCACGAGTGTATACAGACACAAAGTTGTGCCTGGTGCATGCAGCCGGATCATGGTGATAAACCGAGATGCTTTCAACACAGTTATTCAAATTTCTGTCCCGAACAGTTTATCTGGAATCCAGATACAGTGGAAAATTTTACCATTAATCGTGAATTGACACGTGCCAGTTATGCTGCCGGTGGTGGCGGCGGTCAAATGTCTTATGGCGGTTCATACTATGCCAACTCTTCCTATAGCAGTTCTTCATCTGGTTCATATTCAGGAGCATATGGTGCCTCTGGAGCGGCTGGTTCAGCGGGTAGTTTTAGCGGCAGTAATATCGTACAAATCAGTCCTCAAAGAGTTTCTTTGAAATTACGTATAAGTAAGTTTGTTTGATTTTTAGTATTTGTTTCAATCCTCTAAATAGATGCTATTTTGTTTTTTAGATGAAGTTCACAGTTTAAATATGCGCTACTCTCAAGCTGAAGACTATCCAGTTGATTTGTACTATCTTATGGACTTGTCAAAATCTATGGAAGACGATAAAGAAAAACTTTCCGCTTTGGGTGATTTGCTCTCAGAAACTATGCGTAAAATAACATCGAATTTCCGTTTAGGTTTTGGTTCATTTGTTGATAAAGTTTTAATGCCTTATGTTTCGACGATACCCAAAAAGTGAGTGACTATTTTTATTTTTTCCTACTTTTTTTATTATAATTTTGATTTATTATTGTATGTATTAGATATGTTTATTTATTTAATTCCAAAAAAGTCTAGATTTGCTTACACAGTAAATACTGTTCCTTAAAAAAGAAATCAAAAATATTAAGTTTAAAAAGTTAAAATTTCCTTTCGGCTTTGTTATGCAGAATAGTATTTATTGTTAATGTATTTCGTATAGAACTTTATCTATTATTAATGCATTATTTAAATCAAGTTTTTATTGTTAATTTTATCGATTGATATTCGATATTCTACACCACATATAGACGACGTATTTTTTTTACAATTAAAATACATTAAATACAGTAGCAAAAATTTATAGTTCTTTAAATGTTTTCAATGCATGCGGTTAAGTTGTGACAAATTAATAATTCGTGTTGCGTTTTAAGAATAAATATTTCGTTACCATTATAGAAAGAACAAACAGTTTAATGTTTAAAAAAATTAAAGTTTTTTTTCTTTTTTAATAATTGGTATTTAATATGAAATTTGATTAAAGTATCTTAAATATATTAAAATATTTTTTAATGTCGTCCTTATACGTTATATTTATATGCCTTTTTTATATTTTAAACAAACTACACTTTAGTAAGAAATTATTCATACGAAGTTAATAAATTTCTTGGCCACATAAAAATGAAATTTAAATTTAAATTAAATTCATTTTCATTATATTTAAAATTCTCTAAATTAATATTATATAATCATTAAAAATTAAGATCCTTTTATAAAAATTATTTTTATATTTATGTTATTATTGTTATTATATTTTTATTATTTATTTACAACAATAATTTAATAATTCGTCAAAAATCAACTACATATATTTGCTGTATAACTCGGTTGTTATGCATTCTTTTTTGTTGTTTAATAGTAAATATCCTAAATATGCTACGCAATTTGAATTTCGAATGTCAAATTAATGTCATTTATTAATTTATTTAAAAAATATGTTTAATTAACCGTTTTTCTACGAACTTTTTCCCATAATATTTTAGCAATTTATTTATTTACATCTTCTACTTTATATAAAGAGAGCTTACATTAATTACGTATATTTATATTATTTTTTATTTTTTTTTTAATAATTTGTTATTGTTCTATTGCTAATTTGTATATTTCTTTTTTTTATTTTGAACAAACAAAAACCAACTCACTAACATCGTTTAATAATTGATTGAATTATTTCTACTAATCACTACAAAACCCCATCATCACTTTATTAATTACAAAAATAATAATAAAAAAATAAATCTGCACCTCAACAACAAAACAAAAAAGACTTGAACATCCCTGTGATAATTGTGAAGCTCCTTATGGTTATCGCAACCATATGCCCTTGAGTACAAACACTGCAGAATTCACTGTAAGAATCAATATATGTATTTTTCTTTTCTTTTATAAATCCTATTTTTTTTATACACTACATAATGATTATTGACAATACATAAATACATTACACCCACACCACTTATCTCTCTTTTTCTATCTACCATACTCCTTTGCCTAATTTTTTTTTGTTTTTTTAATATGTTGTATTTTTTTTTTATAAATATTATATATTTTGTTTTTAACATATAAAAAATATTTTGTTGTTTTTAACATTATATGTTGGCTTATATTTTATTCTTAAACGTTTATCATCAAAGACATTTCTTTGTTGTTAATACTATTGCGCTGCCTTGTATAAACTTTATTTTAAGTGTTTGTAGCTTTGCATTTTATTGCATTTATTTTTGTCTATAGTTTCTATATATTATTTTTAAAAATATTTCCTAGTCTTTAATAGTCTAAAGGGTAAGATTTATTCTCTTTTAATATCATAAAGTATATTCTATCATTAAGAAACTTTGAATTGGTGTAGTTAATCATAAACTTTACATTGTAATAATTGATTGTGTATTTATTTTTTAAGTTTTTCTTTCTATCGAAAATAAGTTTATTTTATCATTTTCGTTTAAAATATTTTTTTTACATATCATAAATCTCTTTCTTCTTTTTGTTTTTACTTTTTATATACAAAATTCTCTTTCATATTCTCTAAATTATCTACTATATTATCAAACAAAAAAATATCTACATTAAATGTATTACATAAACAAACATAAATAATTAGCATGAAAGAGCCATGTCCTGGCTGTGCTGCACCTTATGGTTATAAGAATGCAATGCCTTTAAGCACGGATACATATCTGTTCTCAGTAAGTTTATGTTGTCGTAGTTTATTTTATTTATTTATTCCATAACAAATTCATAGTTTTTTGCATGATAACTATTGCTAAATTAGCTAAACATTATTATATTGAGCGTAAGACTCTTACGAAAGTTAATTGGTTATGTATTGGCATGGTAAATGGTTAATAATAAAACAAACTGTAAGTTAATTAAGGGTTCGGTGCTCAGAGTGTTATCAACATCAACCATGGACAGCATTGTTTATTGTTTTTTCTTTTTTGACAAGTTTCAGTATGCTAATTAACTTAAATCCCTACGGACACATATCAGTTAAACTAATAAATGTTCAAAACATTACGGAATCGTTGATGTCCGCAATATATTGTTACGTTACGTTGATGAAACGCAATAGTTTTATTGGCCAGTATTCGATTTAATATATAAAACCAATAAATGTCCAAAAAGGGGCACGAATGTTGACGTTTGTAAGGCAAAGGCTAGATCTTTCTATTTTTCTATTCGCCGCATTGGCAATTGTGTAGCGAAAGATTTAATTTAGATCAGAGTGAAGGCAAGCGTCTATATTAGTGATGGTTAGGACCGCGCTAACTGCCACAGGAAGCTCTTCGTGTTTTCTCATCGCACTGGAAGTAAAGTAAAACAACAAATTCAGCATGAAAATATTTAAAAAGATGATTTTCTGCCGTGGCTATATAAACAATTTTTACTTTATTTATCCACAAATACGGAAGCAATCTTCTCCGATGTTGAAGCCAATCAACTATCCATGGAACAATTGTTTAGTTGGTTCAGCAACGTTTTATAAACTGCACATTCGTACAGCATATTAAAACTTTACGGGCAGATGATATAAGTAGTGGGTAAAAAAATATTAATGCTTTCTGATATATTTTTTAAATGATAATATTTCGAGCACCGACCCCTGTTTTTTATGCATGTGGTTGTGGTATCTGTTTGCATGTATTAAATAAATACTTATTTCAAATTCTTATTTTTTCCCTAAAAGAACATTAATTTCAATAATCATTTCATTCATTCTTTCCATATAAATTTTTTTATTTTGTATTTAATTCTAGGTACACTCTTGTTTGTTTAAACGATGATAAAAAAATTAACGTATTAACTATTGGATTCCTTTGATTTGATATTTTTATTTAACTTTTAACACCCCATATGTTTTTTTTTTGTTATCTTATATATATATCTTTGTCGCCTAGTGTTTGCCTTTAATTGTTAGGTGTGTGCCTTAGGTTCTGAAGCTTTTGTATTCGCCATTATCAATATATGTATATGGCTATTTCAATGTAGAGTTTATAATTATAATGCAATGATTATAAAAATATTTTTAATGTTCTGAGTAATTGTATACTTTTTTCTAAGAACAAAAGTTGTGCTTTATTTTTAATATATTGATATGAATAAGTTTGTTTATTTTCTATTTGTATTTAGAAATATTTAACAGCGTAATAATCGTATAAAGCACACTTCTATTTTTCCTACATAGCTTTTGTTATTGTTGTCGTTGTTGCAACAGTTCTGCTGTTTCAGCAGCTCCTTTCCAGGTGCAACTTCTGTGTAATATAGGTGTATGGTTGTGCCTGGTAGCTTCAGCCTTAACTTAAAGGAGCCAAGTATGCGATGGACTACGTTTTCTTTAACAACCTTCAATAGCAGTTCTTACTGTAACGTTTCTAGGCCTACGTAAGACGTAACCAAGCCACCCCCATTAGCTTCTAAAAATTCCCGTTCATTATTGCATTTTCCATTTTGTTGAATGCCGTTTAAGGCCAGGTTATATTCGAGATTCTCTGCAAACATGGGTTTAATGCAAAAACTCTTATGCATAGGGACTAACTAAGGAATTAAAAATGGCGATCTTGGTTCCTTTTCAGATGTATAGAAATCGTTATTTGAGATTTCGGATACCAAATTGCCAATATGCTGCCCAAGTAGTTGAACTATCTTCATTTTGTGCGGCTGTGATCTTCGTCGCCTTATTGTCACAGTTGTGAGAATAGGCAGATATCATCAGTATTACCGACATTTTCTTTCCCCAGAAGCTTTCTGTTCATAATGCTGATACAAACTTTGTTGAAGAGCTGGGGTGGTTGAATATGCGTTTCGTTACGCCAACAGCAATCGTAAATTTCTTACTAGCGCATCATTAATGTAAGAGCTTGCAACTTATATTATCTTTGTTGTCATTCCAAATAGCTGCGTGTGGAAGGGATGTGAAATGTGTACGAATATTATATATAGAGGGGAGTTCCACTCAACTGACTGGTTCTGTTATGACCCATAAGTTATTCACATGATTTTAGTAGTCGGAAACCACTTAGTTCACTGCCAATTTAGGGAACGAGTAGAGTTGAGAGCCCTTGTGGATTATGAAGCCTGATAGCATTTTGTCCATGTTTTACAAAAAATATTTGAAACTTAGAATCCACTGACTTTACTTGACATGAATATTGCCTCTTGGCTATATGTATATATTCATAGTTTAAGAAATTCTTTAATTAGAAAACCTCAAAACAAATGAAACATATGAAAGTCATTTCTTTTGTGTAAATATTTAAAATTTTTCTTTCTTTAGTTTAACATGCCATAGTTTCCTTTATTAAAATAATCCAATTGGTTTAGTATAGTTTTTTGAAATTTTAATTTTTAAATCTATATGAACTCGAATTTGAAAAGAAAATGTAAATAAGTAAGAGTTTTGAACATAAGTTTTAAAATTACAAACAATTCAGTGAAAAAAATTTAAAGAATTCACTTCCAAAGCACACAATCCTTAACCAAGAATTAATGAAAAAAAAAAATTACTCAAAAACTAAAACTATAATAATAAAACTACTTGTGTATAGAATTATAACGAAATTAAAAATTTTTCAAATTTGGAAATTAAGAAATAAAAATTAACAAATTTTTCAATTAAAAAAATTGACAAGAGTGTACCACCATAACATGAAGGAAATTAATTGTCTATTTTCTTTTAACAAATTCAATCATATTTTTAATTTATAAATTTACCAAATAGACTGAGGTAAAAAGAGCAGCAGTTTCTGGTAATTTAGATGCACCTGAAGGTGGTTTTGATGCCATTATGCAAGCAATAGCTTGCCGTCAGCAAATTGGTTGGCGTGAACAGGCTCGTCGTTTATTAGTATTCTCAACAGATGCTGGTTTCCATTATGCTGGTGATGGCAAGGTAATTATTAGTTAACAAACTATTAAAAGTACTTTTTTCTAATGCTTTACGTACTTTTAGCTTGGTGGTGTTATTGCTCCCAATGATGGAGAATGTCATTTGGATTCGCAAGGTCTCTATACACATTCGGTTATTCAAGATTATCCCAGCATATCGCAAATCAATCATAAAGTGAAACAAAACTCAATAAATGTCATATTTGCTGTGACTTCGAGTCAACATTCAGTTTATGAGAAATTATCGAAACATATTGAAGGTTCATCGTCTGCCATATTGTCAAATGATTCCTCGAACGTTGTAGATTTAGTCAGAGAAGAATATAGTGTAAGTATTTTAACATATTCTGTTTAGTAAATAATATTGGTTTTAATTGTTAATTTCTATTTTAAATTTTATAGAAAATTTCCTCTTCAATTGAAATGAAAGATAATGCAACCAGTCATGTGAAAATCACTTATCATTCAGCCTGCTTAAATGGTGGTTCAGATATTCCCACTGCCAAGTGTGATGGTCTTAAAGTAGGCGATATTGTCAATTTTACAGCTCAAATTTTGGTTACTTCCTGTCCTTCTGATCCCGCCGAATGGAATCAAGTTATTCAAATATACCCGGTTGGTATCAATGAAAGTTTAATTATCGATTTGGAAATGTTGTGCTCTTGTCCCTGTGAGAAACCTGGTTCCACTGGCTATCAAATTAATTCGCCTGTCTGTAATAGCCATGGTACTTATATGTGTGGCATCTGCGAATGTGATGACTTACATTTCGGTCATAATTGTGAGTGTTCCACCACTGATGTCCACTCGGAAAAGAGTAAAGAGTTTGGTTGTCGTGCTGATAATGTTACCACAGTCGAATGTAATGGTCGTGGTACATGTTTATGCGGTGTGTGCGATTGTGAGAAACGTGCCAATCCAGAAGAAATCATATCTGGTCGTTTTTGTGAATGCGATAATTTCTCTTGCGATCGTCATGAGCAACAATTGTGTTCGGGACCTGATCATGGTGTATGTGAATGTGGTGTTTGTGTATGTAAACCGGGCTGGACAGGCACTGCTTGTGATTGCAGAGCTTCAAATGATACATGCATGCCACCAGGCAGTGGTGGTATCATATGCTCGGGTAATGGTGATTGTGAATGTGGCGTATGCAAGTAAGTAATTTTTTGAATTGGATAAACGATAACACACTACATGTCCGACAATTGTGCATTTTTTTAATAGATGTAAATCAACTTCTGATGGACGTTATTCGGGTCAGTATTGTGAGAAATGTCCCACATGCTCGGGCCGCTGTTCCGAACTTCAACACTGCGTTCAATGTCAAATGTATAAGACGGGCATATATAAGAAAGATGAAGATTGTGCCGCTAATTGTACAACATTTGTACCTATTGCCGTTGAAAAGGTCGAACTTGACGAAAATAAAGAAGAAAATTTGTGTATATTCTATGATGAGGATGATTGTAAATATGCCTTTAAATATAGCGAAGAAGATGGCAAATTGGAAGTGCACGCTCAGCAGGAACGTGAATGTCCACCCAAAGTCTTTATGTTGGGTATTGTTTTAGGTGTTATAGCTGCCATTGTTTTAGTCGGCTTAGCTATATTACTGTTGTGGAAACTTTTGACCACCATACACGACAGACGTGAATTTGCACGTTTCGAAAAGGAACGCATGAATGCCCGTTGGGATACGGTACGGTGTTTAATGAATTTTATTCCTATTATTGTATTTTATAATTTCAATTTTACTTTTTTATAATTTTAGGGCGAAAATCCTATTTACAAGCAAGCTACATCTACTTTCAAAAATCCTACATATGCTGGCAAATAAAAGGAATTTTATAACGATAACTAATCATTTTTTTTCTTAGAAAAGTAGGAAAACTATGCCATAAGAAACGAAACTTTTTGAGCAATATATATACTTTTTTATTTATTTAACAACTGCCAGTAAAAAACAACTCTAAAATCTATTATCTCTTCTAAAACTTTAACAAAACTTAACTCTGAAACCCTCCATTTTTTTGGTTTGTTCATCACTTATGTATTTTCTGTCTACATTTATTGACAAAAGGTGTACTACTAAATATGTGCCTCAAATTAAAGAGAAATCTAACGTAAAATATTTATATATTTAAATCCAAAAATATATTTTGTACTTTTTTAACCTGAAACAACAATAAATGATAATGCAAATGAGTTTTTATAAATAGTTTTAAGAAATAAAAAAATATAATAATTCAACATGCCTTGTAACCAAATTAACATTGAAAAGAAACAAATCAATTTTTATATTTATATAAGAAAGCGCAACAATTTTGCAATATTTGCCCCAAAAAACCATAAAATAACTATTTTTTAATATTTTATTTAAATTATTTTGTGGAAAATAATTTAATTTTAAGAATTTCTTTTTGTCTTAAAAAGGAAAAAAAAATTAATTGTATTCTTCTTTTTTCTATATTCATAAGTGAATAGTAAAATAGAAATGATTTCAATTTGCTTATGAATATATATGAATAATTGATGTTTATTTCTGTATTAACAAAAAATTTATGTTCTTATTTTTTTTTTACTTGTGTTTTTAGTTTGTTTCCATAATTAAGTTCTAATTAACATTTAAGTTATAATTTTTTTTCTGTGTCTCCTAGTTAATATTTTTACTTTTATAAGCTTTTATAATTTGTATACAATTTTGTTTGTTTTAAGTTATATATATTTTTTTTTCATTGTGTAATTTGTACTGATTAATATTAACAAGAATAAAGTAAAATTTTAAATCGTGAACGTTTTTTTTTTAATTATTCAAATTATAGCAGCATTTGGCAATATGTTCAAGCTAATAAGCCGCAACTTCAGCGCTGTGTGCAAACATTAGGACTTCTGGTCATCAATAAGTAACACCATAATCAATCTTCTAAAGCAGAAATATTTCACAGAAAACAGAAACTAATGAGATTTAATACTGTTAACTAAAATCAATAAATCTCGCGAGATTGTGGAACTGCTTCTGTATTAATAACGTAGACAGTTTTCGAAACATAGTGGAAAAATCTGTGAAATTCCAAAGTGTTTGTTAATACAGGACTGACAATTGGTACATCTGGACTATGCCAACATAATTGTCTGTTCACATATAACTTTTCCTACTACTCATACTGCATGTACAATAAATGCTGTTCGATATTTTTTCCTATGAATTTCTTCATTTATAATACCATGGAACTCTATAATTAATACTCAGTTCTTTTGCAATCGATCCATAACCGGCGCTTCACGTGAGTATAAGAACTACTTAAATAAGACATGAGACGAGATCGCAATACCGCCTGAGATCTAAGATGACACCGTCGGAGATGCGTTCAAATATCCGCAACAGCTTCACTGAATGGAGCGCATCCGAAATGTAAAATTTTCCATGACTCTGACGTATAAATCAAACAGAATATGACTGATGGCACGGGTTATGTTGGCTTTGAGGAACGCATGTGGATTGATTGGCATTGTCAAAAGGAAGGACAATTTTGTTTTTTCACGTTCAGAAATTAGCCTTATGATATTCCCATGAAAATTAGGGTTATCTTGTCAATGGCTCGAAGGCCCGTCGGTCAACATACGCTGCTGTCTACAGCCGCCAATGTGATTTGACAAAACCTACTGAATAAATGGTAACTAATTTGACAAATGCATCTACAAGATGGCCGTTATCAACTCACTAAATTTGGAGATAAAACAATTCATTAAAAAAGTTGATAATAATTAAACAATTTCATTCAACAGAGTATCAATTTAAATTTCGTTTGTTTTTTATTAAAAGAAAAATATTGAAAACTAAATTAAACATAAAAAAGTGTTTAACATTCTACAACAAAAATAAAAGAAGTTTCAATTTGTAAAAGAATTAGAAAAAAAATGAAAAATCGTTTAATAAAAAATATATTATAATTGTTTTTACATCATTAATTAATGATTATATGCTGACAACTTCAAAAGTTCTTTATCTTACAATGAACTTACGAGTACAAAATTTAGCGATCGCCAGCAATAAAAAGGACAACAAAACTGAGCGTATTTGTAAAAACTCTGCCTTTACAAAGCATTTGTGAGCCATAGTAATATTACACGTATAGTATGTACCAGGTTTTTGTTTTATAGCGAAAGTTATGTCCATACATTTAATGTTTATTGGCATTTGCCAAAAATTTTATCAATGAAATATTAAATCAGCATCTGGTGCACCTTTCTGATGTTTGAATTTTGGCTTGTTCGGTCGTGCATAGAGACTTGGTGGATTACTACGTTGAGATTGCATTAGGGACTCCTGATAATCTTCTTCCTCTATGCGATCAGTTATATTAAGAGTTAATCGTTTGACTTTTTCCTTTTCTTCGCGTATTTTTTCTTCTTGTAATTTTAAGTTAATGGCTAACTGAGAATCGGAGGGAGCTACGAATTGTTTAAATTGCTGTTTACCGCCCTTACCACCACGTACCATTAGAACAAAGGGTATGACGTTGGAAGTATTGCATGGCTTGGCATCGTTATTAGCAGCCGGTGCCGTTAAAGTAGAAGAACTAACTGTCATTGCCGCTGACGAAATTTGCTCGTACGATTTTTTATTGTTTCTGACCATCATTGGCACGGGTATATCTTTAGTATTTGGTTTTACTGTTTCCTTCAGACGTTCCTGGTAACTATCTTGAGCCATTTTCTCAAACATTTGTTCAAATTCTAAGTCCTCTTTTGTTTTTACAACAGGAGGTTTACACTCATCGTCGGGCATACCTTCGTTCTCAGTCCAATCGGTAGTGTTTGCTTGATTAGTGCCATCTTCAGTGTTTTCATCATCCTCATCAATAAAATCTTCATCGCCTTTTTCATCACGTGGTCTTCTATCCAGTTCCGAAGAGGAATCATCGCTGACCTTTTAACGAATAGTTTTCAGAGTACATAAATTATAAGAGTCTACCTAAAAATGAAATCTTCAACTTACTGCCTCATCAAATTCGCTATCTTCTGGAATAGGATGTAAATTTTTGGAATCATCCGTGTTTACTTGCTCTGTCAATTCCTTCAGTTGAGGATATAATTTATCTTTTAATTTTTTAATCGCTTCCTTAGCTTGTTCTAGATTCTTGTATAGTTTCAATTTTGGCCTAACATTGGCCAAGCAATCACGATACATGTGATCCGCTAGTATAGGGAATAAGTCATGTGTATCTTGCACTTTAGAAAATATTGGATTCGATTTCTTATACCAGTAATAATGTTGGAAGAAAACAAGAAAATAGTCCAATCTAGAAAAGAAAAAGTCATGGTATAAAAGTATTGTTATTAATAAAGTGTAACGACTTACTTTTGTTTACTGGCAGAACTAGTAAAGTAGGGCCCACAAGTATCTAAGAGAACACAAGCCAGTTTTAACCTAAACAAACTATCCGGAGGATCTAGTTCTGAAACCACACCTTCTTCCGTAGAAACTCCCAAGGAGATAATGGAGTACAAAGTATTTAATATATTGGTTGACTCCACCAGTTTGTAATTGTAAAGTTCTCCCAAATATTTAGCCATAGCTATGCGTCTTTGCGCCAATTTTGGTGAATGAATCTCTAAACCGGCTCTAATGTCCTCGAATACATTGTCTATGACCATGGTTACAGCTTTTTCTTGATAAGAACTTAATCCAGACAAAAGATCAGCTAAGCAACGTATTAAAGGGAATCTCAAAAGATAAGCTTTCGATAGGCATTTGATGACATAACTGCTAACTGAAGGATCGTGCCAATTAATACGTCTTAACATTTTAATGCAACGTTCAACATTTTGTTTATTCAGTTCTTCGAAAATTAAATGCCTTATATACTCATGTATGACAGGCCTGAGCACCACATCTTGCTTTACAGTCTCCGGCGGCTTAACCAAATAATAAACATTTTCAACTTGAGCCGCATGTCTAGAATCCAAGGCAGTGGCAGTTTTCAAACGCATCATTTGATCAAGTAAGGTATTCATTAGCCAACGGGTGTCTTTGCAATTGTATAAATAAATACCAGCAACTTCTATAAAGGCACAAGCCATTTCAATTTGGTGATGCTGGAAATCTCTAAGCAACACTTTCAAACAACTTAAAGCATCGAATTTCTTTAATAAACCAAATTTAACCATTTCGCCCATAAAGCGTACAATTTTAATTTTCGATTCAATATTCAATTGGTTCTTCATGCGTATGTGCCATTTAAATTCTTTACGCAAAAGTTCGGATAAATCTAAGGCCACATCTGTATTGCATAAATTCACAATGGCCACAAAGCGAGATAGAAATGGTAAGAGATCAAGACGATTTCTAAAATTGTGTGGAGAAAAATCAAAATAATTTCATCAAATAAAAAATAAGGAATCTTTACAACCCACCTGTGCACAGCAAATATAGATTTTGTTAGTTTTTTGCGATTGTTTTTCGTATTATAATTCAATAAGAACTCTATGGCAGCTGAATCTATCAATTCCTTATTAACGCAGTTATTTAGATTCTTTAGAAACTGGGCAAACTGTTGTTTATTCGATCCAGGCGCTTGGCTACTTTGTCTACCGACTTCCATTAAGGCATTGCCTATTTTATCGGGAAACTTTTCAGTAGCACTACCAATATCTTCATTATCAATTTGATCCTTATCGTTGGGTGGATCTGATGTTGTTGATGGTGGATCATCTAAATCCATGTCATTGTCTATATCAGCATCTAAGGCTTCTTCAGTCATTTCAGAGGTATCTTCGATTTGTTCCGGGTCCACTTTGGGTGCAGAAAAATTTGGTAGAAATTGCCTTAAATCGGGTAAATCGGTATAAAATGATTTTATCTCCTCATCACCCCAAGGATCCAATTCTCCCAGAGCCGTATCATCCATCATGTTTTCAATAACCGCACCAGGATTACAAATTTCTGTCTCCTTTGTCATTTCAGGCAAAGGCTCATCCAATAAATCCGATAATGTTTGAGCCGATGATAATAATTTATCAAAGTTTGCTTGCATTAGTTCACATTTTTCTTTCTTTTTTGAGGAAATTTTACCTAAAAAAAATTTAATAAAAATAAATATTTCAGGTTAATTTGTATAAAAAAAGGTTAGAACTTATTTAGGCTTGAGAAGAGCATTCTGTTAGTGGCAATGGATTTTAAACAAATATTATAAAAAAAATTCGTTTTACCTTGTGAAGCCATAGCCTTTTTAAGCATAGTTGTCATGTTCTTTAGTTCTTCCTGTTCCGCCAACAAATGCTTACACAAGTTTTTAAAGTAATCCTTCAACAATTTTCTCAAGTTTTCCTGTTTGTCGGAGGGTAAGAAATCCGATTTGGGTATTTCTTGATTGTCATACTTTTCTGCCAAATCTATCATTTTACGAGGCACTAGACCGGCATATTCCTCACCGCAATGACGACAGAAAGACAATATAATCGAAAAGTTACTATGATCTTCTTTATCTTGCGATATGACATTGGTCAAGACATTGCCAAGTAGTCCTAGGCCCTGTTTGCTGTTTATGACACCAGAACTTACAAGTTCTGCAAATAATCTTAAGTCTACACGTAATTTACTGGGATTCGAGATCTTTTCACCGGGCTTTAGCATTAAAGTCTTTTGCCAGGCATCGAAGAATTCGTTGCCGAAATCAGCATACGTTTGATGGAGTTTCGAACAGAGTAATACTACAGCGGGTACATCAGTCATTTTTATTTTCGCCTCCGATAAAGCTGAACATATTTCCGATATATATTTGCTTAGGTTCAAGCCCTTCATATCTTTCATAAGAGGATCCAATTGTGCCACCGTAAACTGCCTCAGCTTCTTAACGAAGGCTGTATTGCGTTTCAAACTGGAGTCCAATTTGGCAAAATAAGTATCTTCGGGTAACTCAAAATTGGTGTTTTCATGGCGTAATTGAGATTTTGCGGTGATTTTAGCCTTCAATTCGTTGAGAAAAGCATTCAACTCTTCACGTTCCTGACGCTCTATCTCTGCCGGATCTACAACAGTTTCAGTCTCTTCCTGGCCAGCGTCAGTGTTACGTTTATCCGTTTCTTCGTTCATCTTGTTTAATACCTTTTACAGTATAATATACACAGTAATTGTTAATGGCTATTAATGTTTATATGAATAACTTGGTTTTTGATTTCTTTCGGGAATTTGATTGAAATAAAACAAAAAAATAATAATTCTGTTTTTCACATTTCACACTTTCACACTGACGTTTACAAATGTTTTGTTCTCGCAGCTGTTTTGTGTGTGATAATGCAGTGCTCTCACGTACGTACAATTTAAGGTAAAACCAGCCAAACACATAAAAATTCGAATAACTTTTGAATAGTTAACACGATCAATAGAGGTATTTTGATAACTCGGTGTCCCAAATTATTTAATGTAGCTAGCATGGCCCAATTCTGGCCGGCCACAATTTTTGAAAACTTGGCATTTTTTAAAATAATTTCTTCAACTTCTCCGATCACTATGTTGGCAGTGTACGTGCTAAGACAGGTTACCACAAAACTCGCAAATAAACTTTTTAAACTTTTTTTGTACAAAGGCGTATCTTTCTGATGATACTTAGCGTGATACAAACAATCCAATCCACCCGCTAGTAAAGTAGGGGACGCAAGTGACCAAATGGACACAAGCAAGCTTTAACCTAAAGAAACTATCTGGAGGATCTAATTCTGAAACCACAACTTCTTCCGTAGAAACTCCCAGGGAGATAATGGATAATCCACCTATTGGAAATAATAAACTGGTAATTGAAATGGTGTAAAAGTCGATTTTAAGGTCATCAGAAGTGCGCATATTTCAATTGCAATTGCGACATACATAAATCGGTTACCATGATTTTGTTTATTATTATTGTTTTATATTATAAATAAATTAAATCAATATAGAAAAATTCCTAAGGGATAACTTCTAATAAAAATACTTTCAGTTTAGATAAGATGCCTTAACGTAAATAGTCTTGAACTTATACGGCATACCTTAAGACGGTTTTATTTCCTTCTCGGAATTAAAGTTTAATGCTTTGCTGGCACAATGAGGATAAATTTCTTCAGAAACGCTATCCGACATTATATCCTAAAACAGAAACATTAAAAGATTTACTTTTAAGATCAAGTGTACCAATAGTGAGTTTAATTTGAAAAAAAGGAACGGAAAACTAATCCAAATAAAAACCAAGACCCAAAAAATCAAGATGAAATATTTCAAAGATGTTTATATTGAAAATCGTTTATTTGATCATCGTTTAGTTAAAGATGATTTAATTGATCGTTGGCCTTGCGCAAAGGGTGACCAATATGTGGAACGCAAGGATTATAGGAATTTAATGGAATCATATGTACTCATATAAAAATTTTATTTTATTTGTATCATTGTACATTCAAATTTCACTGTAGAATTTATTGTTGTATTATTGTAGATAAATTTAAGTTTGTCATTCACATTTTTTCATAATCATAATTTATTATTTGTAAAAAAAAATTATTTATATTTTTGTGAATATTTTTGTTTGTTACAAATTACAAATTTATGTTCAATATAAATTAAAATGGCGAAATTTGATCAGACTGTAATGTATTCTCAATTACAGCCCTGGAGTACAGCTGGGGCACCACCATGTATGGAACCAGTATCCGGGCCAGCGGTGCCACCTCGTGTGGGAGCTGCTTATCAGGTTAGAAATTTAAAACTTTTTTCGATCTACTGTTAATTTTTCCTGGCAATTGTGTTATATAGACCTCACATCCGCATCCATGGCGACCAACACTTAGTTACGAAATGATTGAGGTAAAGAATTTGGCTGAACAGCCAGTAACAAATCAATTGGTGAAGCCACGTTTTGCACCAGTTGGCATGACAACCGAACCCATGGTATTTCCAAATTTGATTACGGGCTTTCATCGCAATCCTCAGCATGCTGCCCGAGCAGCCTTATACACCCGTTATACCTCGGGTGAATGGGTGAACAATAACTTGACAAAATATACTGAATCTAACATAAATAGGTTTGTAACGAATATCAGAATCATATTCAAAAATTAGATTAACAAAAGTCACATCATAGAAATCAATCGGAACGTTTACGTAATGATGCGGTACGTTTAATGCGTGAAACCGATGAGAAAACAGCTCAGGGTCAAAGAGATGCTGGTCGGCGTTTGGGTGAACGCATCACAGATGTAACATTTTGGCGTAATGAATTGAATACCGAATTGGAGAAACTAGTTTCGGAATCATCAGCCTTTACCGAATTGAAACGTAAATGTGGCAAAGCCATGTTAGATTTGGAGGCACCACTCCATATTGCACAAGAATGCTTATACCATCGTGAAGGTCGTGCCGGTGTTGAAAAAGTTCATGATAGCGTAGAAAAAGCTTTATTATTGGAAATCGATAATTTGCGTAATTCTCGTGTCAAATTACAAGATTTACATGAAAAGGTTGGTATACAAGGCTTAAAGATTGACTTCTAAATGTAACCTATTTATTCGCTTATTTCAGATTACTAAACAGGCCTTGGATTGTCGTGCTGCCCAGCATTTATTAGAAGAGGATGTTTCGTTTAAAGAGTCTACATTGGGCATCGATTCGGTATGCCATCAATTAAATAACTATAGCAGAGGTATCGCTTACTATGGCGGTATTGAGAAATATGATCCATCAGTTAGTAATCAAGAAACATGGGCTGAGGCCAGCAGTCAACGTGTAAGCAGGTAAGATAATGATTAATAATGTTACTATGGATACAACCTTTATTATAAGGAACTCTGCATCCACTTGCTTTGTTCATAGAAATAATATTTGCCTGAAGTATTCACAAGCAATTCTTATTTGTCAGAGATTAATGAATGACTAACTTAGCCGTAATGGTGCCTGTTAAAAAGGCGATTAAAAGGCTCTCCTTTATTCTCTATTTCTAATCATTCTTATTTCTGCATGCAGATCCCAGGCCGAGAGATCAAAACTTTCCCAACTACGAAGTGATGCTGAAACCACGGTTAATGCAATCGCCACATCTGTTTGGGATCACTGGAGTAATACGAATAATGCTTTCGATCGTAGGTCACAAGAAATGGCCGAATCGAAAAATAAAATTCAATTACATTTGCATAAAGTGCAACAGGAACTATTCGATTTGGAAAAACATATTTTCCTGTTACAAAAAGCTATTCAGGATAAATCGAATCCTTTGAAAGTAGCTCAAACACGTTTAGAGGCTCGTAGTCATCGTCAAGGCGTCGAGTTGTGCAAGTAAGTAGTACTATTTAAATAGGAAATAAAACTCTTCTTTATTTAAATTCGTTCTCTAAAGGGATTATGCACAATTGCGTCTGGTTCAAGAGGTGGAAGATCTTAAAAATATCGTTAATAATCTCCATCATAAATTACAAGAAGCCGAGGCTCAACACCAAAGTCTATTGAAAACTCGTTCAACTTTAGAGGCTGATTTACGCAATAAAGTCAATGCCTTGTTCATCGATCGTGAAAAGTGTATGGGTCTGAGACGATCTTTCCCAGTGAATAATTTGATTCAATATTAAATTAAGCGGAAGCGATGAAGAGTGGAAATCTTTAGTTTAATATTTTTGTGATTTCGTACAACTTCGCATGTGGGAACGTGTTTCCTGAATAATTTTAGAATAACATTTTTTAACCCATAATTGAGGCACTGGTCTTTTATTCTTTTTGTTATAACGACGGATATAAATGATAACAGCCGACTTATGATTTCAGAATTCTTATAAGGAAGGATTTCCTGGGTTTTCTTTATGTTGATTGTGATCAAGTTCTTCCGACCTCAGTGAATTATTTTCTCGCTTTGTACAGATCATAAAACACAATGCATTGGATAATTGCGAAAGAGTAATGCTTTCCCTTAGCAACAGTTGACTTCCATCTGTGGCGATATCTTACCCGAGAGGTCCTTACATTCTCCTTTCGTCCTTATTCTCAGAGTTCCTACTCTTCCCTACCTCCTTAGTGCTTTTCTTTTTGCTGTTTTTAGTTTCATTATCAAGGTTTTTCCAGATAGTTGTTGATTATAATTAAAAACATTTATTATTGTTTTATGAATTGTACTTGATATTCAAATAACAATTATATTTGTTTACTCTCCTTTGTTAGCAATAAAACTTATAATTGAAAAATAATTATCAAAATATTCTAAAATACCACAAGATAACAGTTTTAGATACAGTCAAAGAAAAAAGTGTACATATACAGCTGTATGTAGATTTTTTCAAGGTGATTTTTATCAAATTTGAAAATATGTTATATTATGCTTAAGGCAGTTGAAGCCAAAATCGAATATTAAATATATAATCTAAAAATTATTGGAAACAATAGAAACACCATTTTATGAAGACTTTTTTCTATGACTGTATATTACTCTCATAAGCACTGCATCAGCATTTGATATGATAACACTTTGCAACACTATAAATAAAATTAAAACGACTCTGTCCTTGTACTCACAAATTTCTTAACACAGTTGGCTGTCAAACATCACAAAGAGAAGCACAGAATATATATATATATTCTGTGAAGAAAAGTAGGGTAAGTTCATCAACAAGAAGCCGGTAATTTATTTAAGTTTTTATCTATTTACTTACAAAAAAAGTGAACAACACTTGCAATTAGTAAATGTTGTAAAAAAACACATTGTACAAAATTATTTCTATACAACTTTAAGTGATAGTGTAAGTGTTTATAACAAAAAAGTAAAAAACAAGATATTCTTGTCTCTCTTTATGCATAATCATCCAGAAGCTTTCTTTTTTTATTCTGTGTCAAAAGCAATAAATACAAAAAAATATGTTGTGCAAATTTTTTTATAAAAAACTGAAAGTTATGCCAGAAAATCTTAACGCCTATAGATTTATAAAATATTTCTATACTGTGTATTTATTTCTTTCATAATTGGCCACATTTTTCTAAGAGATAATTGGCGAAATTTTGTTTTTCTTATTGTTGAATGACGTGTACGATGAAAATTGATTGTTGTTTACAATTGTTGGTCTTTAAGCGAGAACCCCAGTTATTGTTGTTTTTGGTTAGGTTAAGTAGTTCACAAATAATATTGTCAATAAAACAATTTTAGAGCAAATAAATACGGTAAATTAACAATGTTTTTAAGTAAAAATACGTCTTCCATTTGCTATATGTTCTGGTACACACTTGTAAAATCGATGTTTCAAGGTTAAAGAAAAGATGACGTTAAATTAGAAAGTCAAATACCGATAGAGGGAATCAAACTCAGAAAGAATGTACAAGACTATTGTTAGTTTTTAATTGTGATAGACCTGGAGACCAATATTTTAGGAACTTTAAATGAAGGTTTTTCAGTATTTGACATTCATATCGAACAGTCAATTCTAGCAATTGTGACCAAAATTGCAGACGAACTTTTAATGCAGGGAAACCATATACAGAAGCTATAAGATTTTGCTTAATGATGGACGGGATCCTAATATTTAACACTTCTTCTATAGATTATCTCTTAATATATGCCATGATTCCTATGAGCGAAACTTTATTGAATCTTATTTACAGTGACAAAAGTAATCAAGAAAAGTTGGTATACTATACTTGTGAGATAAGCCCGATGTTGATAGAGTTGGCTCCACAGACTTCATCGGCATTGACAAACACAGAGACAAACGGAGAGAAAAATACTTAAGCACTGCAAAATGGTGGAATATATACCTAAAATCTCTCCTGTTCCGTAGTTCATATCTCAAGAGCCTCATGCACAGAAATAATGCTTTCGTCATCTTCAAAGTAAACTTCTGTTGGTGTGTGTTTCAAGTGAGAATTTTGTCGAGCGTAACACCTATATGTTTTGTGCCCCTCTTCCTAGTGAACGGAACTATTTGTTGGGATCCAACGTCTGCTTTCTGTGGAAAAGGGAAGCCAAAATATCATCTTATTGACATTGTCGTTTAAAACAATATCCCAGATAGTGCTTGAAGGATTTATTGTCGTGTGGTCGAGTATAGCGAAAAGACGATGTATATTACAATTCGCCTTTGCTTAAGGCTTTTGCACAATAGGCTTTTAGCTTCATAGTATAATAATAACTTTGTGCAGCATCGTCGCGCAAATGAAATTATTTTAACAACTATAAATAAGAATGCTAATTTGGAAAGGCAATTACAACTTGTTTATCGTGTGAATAGAATTCTCTGCATTTCAAATTTTATTTTAGGATGTTTCATTTCTTTTCCCTTTGTAGATATTGATATTTCTTTTTAATTTATTTGAAATCCATTTCGTTTCAATTATAAAACGGAATAAACGAATGACGAAAATTCAATTTGAAATACATTTATCCATTTCGGAATACAGATTATGCCTGTTTCGAATTATAATAACTTAGTTTGCGGATGAAAAACCTATTCACTGTAAATTTTAAACGTGTTAATATTTAATTATAAATTCTTGTTTTATAATTCAATCAATAAGCGTAGAAATACATCGGAATCTAATAAAACATTTTGAACTTAGAAACTATAAGCACCATTTAAAATTTATTTTCTTTTTATAACTGTAGTTTATATTTATTCCGTTATTTTGTTTATATGATAAATGTTTAACATATGGTTTATATCTATTTTCCTTTTATTTACAGTCACCTAGCCGTTTGATTAATATTTTTGACAATGCGTTTGGCAATATTTTTATTAATATTTTGCATATTTAATTATTCTTTTGGAGTCGATCCAACAAATTTCAAAACATGCGAACAAAGCAGTTTTTGCAGGTAATTATTAGTAACACTTTTGAAATATGAAATAATAACAAAAAAAAAATTACTTTACAGGCGCTGCCGAAAAATACAGCCTGGAAATTCTAAATTTGCCTTAGTGCCCGGCTCTATGAATACATATTCTAATGCCATAACTGCTGATCTACTAAACAAGGATTCTAAGCACTTGTTTGTTTTTAAACTAGAAGCTTTAGTGGTAAGTAAAGAGTTGACTTTTAAAAATTGTTTTGTTTTTTCAAATATTAAATATTTACGTTACTTTAGAGCAATAGATTCCGCATATTGATAGACGAGAAGACCCCTCTAAAGCCTCGCTATAAAGTTGAACATGTTTTAGTAGATGAACCACAACCAGAGACGTAAGTGAAAAAAAATCAAATTAATGCATTAATGTTTACAATATTGGATTTCTGTTTCTATTTTTTAGTCTTACCGTCGAAAGTGAAGATAAAAACGAAATTGTTTTATCTTCCGGTTCTAATAAGGCCGTGATTGCCGCTGATCCCTTCCGTGTTGATTTTTATGAAAATAATGTTTTAGTTGTGTCTGCCAATGCTAGAGGTTTAATGAATTTCGAGCATTTACGTCCTAAACCCCAGACTAATCAAGATCAGCCTCAAGAAGGCGAAGGCGAAAATAAGGAGAATCAAGTTGCTAACACACCTGAAGACAGTGATCCCGGTGCTTGGGAAGAAAATTTCAAATCGCATCATGATTCTAAACCTTATGGACCTGAAGCTGTTGCTTTGGATTTCTCTTTCCCTGAAGCTGAAGTACTCTTTGGCATCCCAGAACATGCTGACAGTTTTGTATTGAAATCCACTTCCGGTACCGATCCCTATCGTCTGTATAATTTGGATGTTTTTGAATATGTGATTGACAGTAAGATGGCTTTATATGGTTCAGTACCTGTCCTATATGGTCATGGGTAAGATCTAAAGTGTTATACATTTACGGAATTTACCTCAAATATTTGTTTAATTATAGAGCACAACGTACTGCTGGTGTATATTGGCAAAATGCAGCCGAAACATGGGTTGACATCTATACCGCTGAAACTAATGTTGTATCTTCGATTGTTAAATTTGTTTCTGGTTCACGTAAAGTTGATCCACCAGCGGCACATTTCATGTCTGAATCTGGTATAGTTGATGCCTTCATTTTGATGGGTCCCACTCCTTTGGATGCTTTCAAACAATACACTTCTCTAACTGGTACAGCCAATTTGCCTCAGTTGTTTACCTTGGCTTATCATCAATGTCGTTGGAATTATAACGATGAAAAAGATGTTGAGACAGTTTCTACTAAATTTGATGAATATGACATACCCATGGACATTATGTGGTTGGATATTGAGTATACTGATGGCAAAAAATACTTTACCTGGGATCAATTTAAATTCCCTGATCCATTAAGCATGATTAAAAATCTAACAGATGTTGGCCGCCATTTGGTGATTATTATTGATCCCCATATAAAGCGCGATAGTGGTTACTTCTTCCATAACGATTGCACAGATAAAGGCTATTACACCAAGTTGCGTGATGGCAAGGATTATGAAGGCTGGTGTTGGCCAGGTTCTGTCAGCTATCCCGATTTCTTCCGCAAAGACGTACGTGACTATTATGCTAATCAGTATTTATTGTCTAATTTCAAAACGGTCACCTCAGATGTAATGTTCTGGAATGATATGAATGAACCGTCGGTATTTAATGGCCCTGAAGTAACAATGCCTAAAGATTTAATACATTTCGGTGATTGGGAACATCGTGATGTACACAATTTGTATGGCCATATGCACATTATGGGTACCTATGAAGGTTTAATTAAACGCGATCCCAATCAAAGACCATTTATACTGACCAGAGCTCACTTTGCCGGTTCTCAACGTTATGCCACCATTTGGACTGGTGACAATATGGCTGATTGGGGCCATTTGCAGCATTCTATTAAAATGTGTTTGTCTGAGGCCGTAGCTGGTTTCTCTTCCTGTGGTGCCGATGTAGGTGGCTTCTTTGGCAATCCAGATGCTGAACTTTTCGAGAGATGGTATCAAACTGGCGCCTTCTTACCATTCTTCCGTTCCCATGCCCACATTGACACTAAGAGACGCGAGCCTTGGCTATTCCCTGAAAAAACTCGTTTGGTTATACGTGAGGCTATACGCAAAAGATATTCGTATTTGCCTTTGTGGTACACCATGTTCTACGAACACGAAGTTGACGGTAGTCCTGTTATTAGACCATTGTTGGCTCATTATCCTAAAGATAAGGAGGCCTTTGCTATTGATAATCAATTCTTATTGCAAGATCGCATATTGGTTAGACCTGTTATGCAACAGGGTGTCAGCAAAGTTGATGTGTATTTCCCCGCCATTGATGATAAGAAAAACGGTGACTTGTGGTATGATGTTGATAATCTACAAAAGTACGAAAAGTCTGGCAAGGAATCCATTGCTGTTGATGACTATAAGGTTTGTAAAGAAAATTATTTATGAAATATTGCAACTAAAAAGTTTTCGTTTTTCAGATTCCCGTTTACCAACGTGGTGGCACTATTGTGCCTAAGAAAGAACGTATTCGCCGTGCAGCTACCCTTATGAAAAATGATCCCTATACCCTGGTTGTTTGTTTGGATCGTAGTGGCAAGGCTGAAGGTACTCTATATCTGGACGATGAGAAATCATTTGATTATCGTCAAGGGAAATATATTTATGTCCACTACATATTCGACGGCACAAAACTTACAAACACATTTGTGAAACCACCCAACTATGATTCCAAATCATGGATTGAACGTATCGTTATTGCTGGTCTTGAACGTCAGCCAAAATCCGCCACTATCACAGTGGCTGGTGTAACACAACAATTGGATGTATTACCATACGAAAAGGGTTACGCTATACGTAAACCAGCTGTGGCTGTACATAAAGATTTTGAAATTAAACTTAATTATTAGTAGTATTACAAATTATATTAATTGTTCTCCTAACGCAATCCTCAAGATTTTAAAACATGCTTAAAAAACAGAATTTGTTTTTATTTAATTTTAATTCGTATTTTATAAAAATTTTAAACACTGATTGATACATACTCGTAATTTTCAACTCAAATTTCTACTTTTGTCACATTGTCGATATGTTTTAGTAAATATTTTTAATTTTATAATTGTTTTTGCCAGCACCTCCAATAAATCTTTTGAAGTGGGAGTTGTTTAGCGAAGAAATAAAAAAAATATTGAGGACTTAACAAATACGCAACAAGTGTTTTTACTTTCCAACTGTTATTGTTATTTTGTTTATATCTTGTCCTTCTTGGAAGTCTATCGTATTATAAAAACCGCAGACTCATAATCAAGCACCACCTACATTGGAAATATCGTCGTTACATTGTTGCTTTTTTATTGGCAACGTTTCGGATTCCCTCTTTTTTATTTTATTATTTATGAAATTGTGGGTGCTTTTTTTGTTTGTGTTGCTGCTTCTCTGGATATTATGAGTTATTAAGGGCTTCGACTTGCGCAGTGGTTATTTTTTACAAAAACAAGAAAAAAAGAAACAATTGAGCTTAAAGTGTTATACAATTTGTTGCCAAGAGTTGTGTACCATGTGTTTAGTTACAGATAACACAAGGGAAGATAACGTATGTTTCAATCTGAAATAAATTGCGTTTGAGGCTTTTTTACTGCAATGACGCTGAGGGAGAGGTGATTATAAATATTTTTAAAACTTGTTTGAATGCAACATTGAAAAAAAAACCAATTTAATTAATAATAAAATTAATAGAACTATAAACATTGAATCTATTTTCTTATTTATAACAGTAGCAATGAAGCTTAAACGACATCCGTTCTGACCAATCAATCTCATAAATAGACATTATAATGTTCCCCTACCTTAGGTAAATGTGTATGCGAGCGATATGGGTAGCTGATAGATTAACTGAGGCAGACACTTATCATCTCTGTATTATTAGAAGTAGCTAAGGTGTTAGAAGGCCTAAATTTAATTGCCACCCACACAGCAAATGGATTTAACTGGCAGGTACCGTTTAATATTAATATTATTTGGCATTTGACATGCATGATTTTATGCTGGTAAATGGAATCCTGATTTCCACATTTCTCAACGATATGAAGCGCTGGATCGCCTTCTAACTCAACGATATATAAGCGTTTGTGGAGTCTCGAGGCTAAAAGTCTAAAGGTCAGAATGAGTGTTTCTTTGGGGAGAGTGCTATCACCTCCACTCCTCAACTTATGCCGCGTTGAACTTGTAATCCCTTACGAAATGCCAAACTGTACTAACAAGCTAACGATTCTCTAGTGCAAGGATATAGGCTTACTCTTAAGCGACACCAGGTGTAAGAAAATCAAAAGATTGCTTCGGAATGTGTCAAGATAGCTGGCATTGTTCATGTCCCGGTCATGACAATACTTCACTGACAGGCATTTCATAGCGGACTTCACTGTCAGAATGTAATAGGCGAAAGATACTCCTCTCCGATACATCAGCCAAGATATTCAACGGTATCTCAACGGCATCTCAACGTCTCATCAATTTCTAACTGGACATTGTACTTGAATCTTTACGAGCTAATACATCAGCAGGTATTACTGGATGCGACGAGCGAAAAGCAGTGAGAGATTTAGGCAGACGAGATCCGCCTTGGCTCAACCCAGATCCTGTGGAAGCTTTGTCTTCAGCTTCTACAGCAAGAGGAGATAATGCATGTACCTTACAATCGATGCCCCATCTACTAACAAAGTCTTCATGACAAAGTGCTCTCTCAATGTCCTAATTAACCAATGAACGTGCATCTGATAATTCCGTGCACGATAAAAGTTGCGCGATTTCTATTGCTACACTCAACACACATACATAACATAATTGGTCAGTACAAACATTCAGTCAGGATTACGACCTAGTTTCTCACACCACTTATGTTGTGTGTGTTAATTTTATAAATGAGTGGTGGGACCTACAGTTTAAAGTCAACTTCGAACGACAGATTTTTGAGAAACTTTTCATGGCAATTTATTTGCTCTCAGCGTTTTTGCCAGAAATCTGCTACACTCAACAGCTACCAACTAATGTCACCATAATTAATTAAATATTCAACAATTAAATATTTAACTTAACTAAGCAATTTTTAATTTCTTGTGTTTATATATATACTTTGGACAGCCAGCAGCAAAGCTGTTACCACAACAATAACAACAAAAACTAAGCACAATTTTACGCACATTGACCATATGATTGGTGTCACGCTAGTCTCAGTTTAAACTGAAATAATCCGAGATCTACTGTAGAAGGCTCTGGAATAATAGTATTGCCATCAGTCTTGGCATGAATTGTTCTATTCTTTCACTCCTTATATCTCACACATGCAAAAATTGATAAATATTCTTCTACATAGGACGTATTCCTCTTAAAGCTTTGATTAAGTGAGTGTGGGATAATGTTGCTTTTAGTTTTTGGTGTGGGATGATAAATATTTTTGATTTTTAGACTAAATTGTGTATTTTTCTTTTCTTTTCTTTTCTCATCGAATTTGAATTTCTGTATGGTCTGCCAAAAACCTTTTATCCTTTATTCATGTTGCTACTGTTTTACAGAAAGGACAGTCTGTTGGCCGCTCCAAGCCATTCTAAATTTATTAACATACAATACCAATAATTAAGAAACAATAAAAACGCTGATCTATTCTTATGTCGATTCCCAATATTAATTCTAATTACAATGTTCGCTTACATTAGATTCTGATGTAAAATATATTTTATTACGCATGTGAGGGAGTGTGTATCGTACATAGTATATCCATATTAAGGATATAAATTTACATCATCACGTACATATGTGTGTATATTTTTGTTTTTTTAATTATTTTTTATTATGTTTGATCTAAAAATAAAGCAATAAGTTTATTATATTAAATTTGTGTTGCTGTTGTTGTTGTTGTTATTGTTGGTTTGATTATAAAATTTATTTTATTCAGCATATTTTTAGCTTAATTATACTGTGGCATTGTTGGTTATTTTCAATTAAATTTCCATTAGGCTATAAACAATAACAACAAAAACAATAACAATAACGACAGCGTCAATGACAACACCAATGATATCAACTACAAATACATACACATACACACACACACAATTTCATCTATCTATACATGCATACATACATATGTACATACTGTCTATGACTATACAAATGAAATGAAATGAAGGAAAAAAATATATTCAATGACAGTAGTCAGTAGTCAGCAGTCACAATTCAATGAGCCACAATTAACAGCAGCAACAACAATAACAACATCAATAAAAAATAATGTAAATTATAGAAAAGCTGGAAGTGAGGGGGAGGACAACAGGATTTAATAGAATAATATTGGCTGATGATAGGGCTTAAAAACATTTGTAATTTGGTTTTATTTTCATGTTTTTTTTTGTTTGTTATGCTATCAATTGAATTTATGATTAACACTAAGGACAACCGATTTGTAGGACATTTAAGATCTATTCGTTCATCAACAAGCAAACACTACTGGAAAATCTAGAAAGTAGTTTTGTAGTTAAGATAAATAATACGTAATACATAAGCAGTATTAGTACAGAGAAGAAAATGTTACAAGCCTAACCAGTCGAACACGTGCACAATTTCTGTGTGACAACAATGGTTTCGCAAATACAAATAACTGAGCGCCTTAAACTATGGCTTCAACAAAACAAGCATTCAAACAATTATGAATCAGTGTGAATCAGAGATCAGGAATGAATCGTTTTTTCGCCTCGCATAAGCATTCATGAAATTTTTAATAACAACAATATTGTAATTTAACTTCTCTGATTCATTCGTATTCACTACAACGTTGCTTTATAAGTACAGGTTGCAATGAGTATGCGTACAAAGTTGACATCAAACTCATACCATTCCAAATATATTTGATTCCTAAGCCTACTCATTTAGATTCATAACTTTAGAACTTGAATCATTCATTAAAATTTACAAAAATAGAAAAAAGACACATAAGCAAAAGAGACAGATCAGCAAGCAGAGCAAACACGCAACCTTCTATTGAGTATTTTAGTCTTCGTACGAGAATCATACTTATCGAAATCAACAACGTCATACGTGTTGTTAAGTATGAATATGAGTAGAGGTTCCATGGTATTAAAATAAGTATGAATGCGTATAAGTATCAGAAATTATGAGTATGATTTGGTTCTACTCATCTTTTTGAATACTCATTGTTGATTTCTGGTATGAATGCTTTCCCAAACAGTCAAGATGAACCATGCTTAGAACAATCAATGCCTGGATAGTATAGAAGATAGGCAGACTCGAACTGCAGATACTTATAACCAATAATTATCTCAGAATCATATGAAACATATTCTGATCTATCATTACCAGCAAAACCTATCTCTGGAACTTAATCATCGAAGAACACTTATTGAAACAATTCAAATCAAGTGTAGAGAATAGTAATGATGGCCCTACGGTATCACATGGACGGCACTAGAGAGTATTTCTTAATGCTTAAGAAGTGTAGATCTAGTATAAACGAGATAAGATACTTGAAGAACTAAAGAAATCTCAATAATGATGACAGCTAACAATATAAACTGGAGCTGGTTTGCGCAAACCATTGTCGTATGAATACAAAAAAGAGCCCAACTTTCTGGTCATTGGTTTTCGTTGGCAATCGTTTTTAGTGTTTCATTTTGATGGGATAATAGCCGCTTTCACTTGACGTAACCACTGTTTTTTAAAAACGCACAAATATAGTTACAGTTTAGCAGTCATTTGTTTAAAAAATTCGGTCCAGGATTGTTTAAATCATGCTTTGAACTTCTTTTTGTATTTAGAGTTAATTAATGGTTTTTGATTTCTAAGCAATTCAAAATATGCTTGAAGGTCAACAAATCCGTTGAAAGAAGAAAACCGTTTTTCTTCATGGTTATTTTGAATTAAAAAACCGGTAAATTGTAAAGTTGGATTCCCTCCATAAATAACCTATATTGAAGCTTTTTGACCCCTCGACAGAGGATAACATCAGGCAGTGCCACCTTTCGGGAATTAAAACTACTCAATATGTATGTTTCCATTACGCATTACGCCAACGCAACAACCAAATAAATTTTTACATAGGGCATTATGTCGATCAGTTTTCAGGAGAAGATTACTGTATACAAGAATTCATTTAGAGCCTTAGACGAACGTGTTCTCCACTAGGATCTTTTGATAAGATTGCGTAAGTTTCTGTTGGTGTACGAGGCATAATAGTAAAGAGAGCGCTGATAATGGATTGGATCTTAATTGATTAATTCATTGAATTTTAATTGCAATAATAAGATGGCTATTCCCCTAGTGTCTCTATCTGTTGGGCAGACACGTTGCAATGTTACAAAATGTTGACATGTGATAAGAAATCTTTGCATACCTATTGTAACAAGTAGAACTGGCTTACAGTTGTACTTGGGTTCTTGGAGAATATCTCAGATAAAGATAGATTTCATGTGAATTCTGTAGAATATGCAGATGACGAACATTTAATGACAATAGAAGGGCGTTCTCTGGTTCTTTGGGCTCTTGGTGTATATACTTTTCTTTGTATATTTTTATTTGCATTTACTTTACTTAGAAAATAATTCCTCCTTAAGGTTTTTGTGGAATTAAGCTGAGGAATATACAGATGTCGGTTTTTCGTTCGAGCCTTTCTTATTTTTTATTCTTTTTTTCCAGGACGTGTACAGTAGGTTCAATGATATTCATATGTTTGTATTTTCTATTGTGGTCATTCATATGCTTAAACTAACCTACCTACCTATCTACCTAGGACTCCAATTAAAATTTAAATTATAATCCATTGCGGTTTACACAGTGTTAATGTGGTTAAATTTTATAATGATTTATATTGTTTGATTGCCCTCTCTGCTGTTATTGTTATTGTTTTTGTAAATATTTTAATTCACAAATACAAATCGAAGTGATTTTTGATTCTCGGTATTGTTGTTGTTGTTTTTGTTAATAAATAGTATTTGTGTGATTGTGTGTATGTATGTGTATATGTTTATATTTAAGTTAGTTTTTTGTTACTAAAGGTGTCAAATTTAACTTGAAATAAATTAAACAATTATCTATCTCTTGGATTATTGTTAAACATGGTTTTAAATGGAACTAATTTCAATAAAAACACCAATACAAACAATAACACACATAAAGGCCAAAAGATCAAATATTGTGTAAACACACACACACATACACATTTACAAAATATGGAATAAATTAATTTAAAAACAATAATTGTTGTAAATTTAACAATTTCAATTGCCAATTTAATTAAATTATTATTAAAGCATTACAATAATAATCATGTACAAGAGTAAAAAAGCCAACAACAATAAATATGTTTTATATTGTATTAAGACACATCTAATAACATTATAAAACAATAAAGTTTGTCAAAAAAAGGGAATTTTGTTAATGACCATATACACCATCGAACATACCACACATACGACCACTTGTAATTATTTAATAATCATACGTACTGGTGTCCATGTTTTGTATTGCATTGTACATGTATGAGTATGATAAGTAAGAAGCATTAGATAAGAAATATAACTCATACGTCATGTTGGCCGTAGGAAAATATGGAATTAAATTTTGTTTTATCTCTTGTACCATAGAAACCTCTCCCTATTTCGCTCTTTATGTCTTCCGTGATGGTAGACATTACCGAAATTTTAATGAAAATTATTGCTTAAAAATCCTAGGCATTAATTTTGCTAAATATTTTCAGTGTTTAAAGTTTTTACGGCTTTCTCTAAGCTCATATATTTCTTTTTGGTTTCAAACCACTTAAATTTTGAAGTGTGTCTGCCCGAAAACAAAAAAAGTGTGTTAATTGGTTTGAAAATTATACAAAACCAAACAATTAAAACTCTTCACATTTTAATGGCCCAAAAGTATCATGAACATTATAAGTGGCCCCAAAAATGGAAAAAGTTTTATGATTCATAAGCACAACAATTTTCAGTTATTAAGTGAACTCACATATACAAAATTTTTTTTCTAATAAATTTAGCAACAAATTAAAAAAAAAATCAGTTTAAAATAGAAAAACATTTCTGTGAACGAAATAGTTTGCTCATATTTTTCGAAAATTGAGTTTTAAAAACGTTTCGGTTAGGTTAGGTTAGATGGCGGACTCCTTTGGCCAGGATTTAATTAGGATACCGAGCCTTTCATCAATAAAGATCGCTATTGTGCCATGGATGGCCATAGGATTTAAAGTTAGACGTGAGTAAGCCATACCCTTGTCCTTTCGTGTCCAGTTGATTCTGAAAATATTGCACAAATACTCTTGCTGCCAAAGACATTCAGCCTCCTCGTAAAACGATTGGACAATATCCAAAATAACCGAAGCAATGGGAACAGCAGAAAAGAAGCATATCCATAGTCCAGATTGGGCCAGGATTTGAATGCATTGAGTCTTACTGCTACCAACTCAGTCCTCTAACTTCATAGGAGGTTGGAGGGAAGTCAGTTTAGTACAGCAAATAATGCATTAGTTGGAGTGGAACAGAGTGCACTAGTAATCAGAACAGCTGACTACTGCCTGTGTACTCTACCTATCAGCCGGTAGTTGCATTGGTATCTGTAAATATCATCAAAACCTTCTTGCAGTGCATGAATCCTATGCGTGGTGTCGAGTTTATATTTGTCTCAGAGTAATTTTATAATCCAGACAAGAGTACTCGGTCCATTAAATAGTAAAGGGGCTATATGATTTAATATTACTTTGTTGATTATTTTGATTGCAATTGGTAAAACTGGAATTTCTCGTCAATTACTACGTTTTGATTTAGACTGTTGCTTGAAATTTTTTATAATAACTGATTCCATTCATGTAAATGCTATATTAGATATGCTACAACGGCAACGGCAGCCTGCTATTCTTTTTTATAATCAAGTTGTCTTCACTATGTATGAAAAAGGTTTTGAGAAACTCTGGTGTTTATCATCAATCGCCTCTCTATTATTGGGGACAGGCTCTTTTCTATGCGTGCATACAGTTTGAAGTCGACTCCCAACGGCAGATTATTGAGAAACTTTTTCATGAAAATATTATCTACTTTCAGAGTTTTTGCCAGTAATCTGCTGAGAGTAGGTCGCCAAAGAAATATTTTGTAAATTTTCGTTTTGCTATCTGACCTGGAGTTTATAGCGTGGCGTCTCGTCTAATAAGCCAAACGACTGCCTACTATACTACTTGGATGATATTAATCCAAGACTAGTTGACACATTACAATAAACATATTTAACGTCAGAATTGATAATTTCGCATTTGGTATTGATCATCATTTTGGAGGGATGTCACACGGGACTTACATATTGTATTGTCTTATGTAGTCTAGTCGTTTCGCCTTGATTTGTATTATCAGGAATTTCATGCTGCACCTTAGATACATAGGCATTGTCACGTCTTTTATGAGTTGGCCTTGGGAGAATGAATGACTGTTTATCTATTTGTATCTATGTATATGTATTTGTATCTATTCAATTATTAACAGTTTAAATTACATGTCACAGTACTAATGCGCGGGGAAATATAGGTCATCGACATTACAATAGATAACTCGACCTGATTCTTCGCGCATCATATATAAATACATAATTGGTCATTACAACCCTTTAGTCAGGATTACGACCTATATTAGCACACCACTTAAGCTGTGTGTGTTAATTTTATACATGAGTGGCGAGACCTTCGGTTTAAAGTCGATTCCAAAAGACAGATTTTCAGAAGCTTTTTCATGGTAGTTTTATTTACTCCCAGAGTTTTTGCTAGAAATCTGCTGAGAAATATTTATTCATATTTCGTTCAGTTGGAGATGTCTGACCTGGGATTTGAACCGCGTCCTAACGTCTAATAACCCAATACACTACATACTAGACTACAACGACTATAACGCGTTAATTTCTATAAATTACGACACAAGATTCTATAATGGTCCGAGTTGTTGTTTTGTCTGTAGTCTTTAATATTCCAAAGACCTTATTTTGATACTCTTTTTATGCTCGGAAAGATTGCATTATTCTGAAAAGTTTAGTTTTGTTTCTGTCTAATTGTCTAATTCTCTACTATCTCTGCAATGGTATAAGAGATCTGCAAATGAATTTCAAATACGAGACTTTTGATTTGTTATGTAATAAGATATTGAATATTTCCTACCGTTCATGTTTACTTGTTCTTAAAATATTTTAAAAGTTTCTCCAAACATTATTTAAAGCATTCTCTTCGTTGCTATTTTTTAAAAATTAATGACTCCCATTGATGCTCTTGTTGTGACACTTGCACTCATGCAGATATTTTTCCATTTGCGAAAATCCTTATCAATTATTGAACAATTTTACAAAAATACAACAAATTTAACAACATTTTACTCCTAAGCCTAAGGACAACCAACAGCAACAACAATAATAACAATAACAATACAGATCAAATAAACCAATAAATGTAAATACAAACAAACATACATGCTACCTTATACGTGTACTCGGGTGTATGTAAAGAAACATTTGAAAGTGCTTTGGACAAAGAACACATAGACGACTAACAGGATTATCGTCTGCTACACTAGTTGTAAAACTTTTACATAACAACACAACAACAATAACAACAACTACAATACAGTACAATAAAAACATCATAAAGACTATTGTAAACATAAAATAGACAACAAAACCTAACGAAATATAGAAAAAAAACATACAAAAGCTGTGAACATTTTATTACAATTGAATTGAAAAAAAAGAAAAACACAGAAAGAATACACAACCAAAACGAAACTGAATGTTGCTGAACTCACGCCTGTTCAGTTGAACTCAACAACAATGGCAACAATAACAACAATGAACAAAAAAAAAAAAAACAAGAAAACCGACTGAAAACAAGAATTGTAAAAGACCACAAAATGTTTTTAATCCCCGCAACAATATTACGAACAATTAAATGTTACAAATAAATGAAAAGTAAGATGAGCTCTTCTGAAAAAAAACAACAAAACAAAAACGAAGAAAAAAAAATTGTAGGAAAACCGAAATCATACAAACCGCCACAACATTATGAACAACAAAAGCAACAACAATAATAATAAAACAACATGTCCTAACCGAGTGAAATTCTTGTTACAGAATAATACGTGGTATGTTTCAGCAGTGAGTTAGAAGAGCTTTCAACGATATGCAAATAAAATATGAAAAATCATAAAATTATCACGCTAACCTCGTTAATATGTTTGTTTCCTTTCATACCATTGCCATTGCATATGAATGAATATTCAAATCAAAAATAAACGTTATTATTGCACAAAATAATAATAGTAGTGTTGCCATTGCCATTGATTTGCTACATATGTACCTATAAATGACGAAATTGAATGTGCTGATAATGTGGTGGCTAGAGGAATTTGCAGACAAATTAAAAATGTTACTGAAAACAGCTATGAACTTGGAGTTTCCCGAGAAGCTATGCTATCCATATCACTCACTTAGAGCCATAAACAAAGTTGTACTGTTGCTCCACTACTACTTTTTATCGCTACATTGGACTTTATTATGGAAACTACCAATCCGTCTAATAAAAAAAATATTAAATGGTGTCAGAATGATAAATTGAGTGAACTAGCTTATGCAGACGATAGTTCTTTTATCCAACAAATTGTTGTTAAGGTTAATGATCTAAATTCGAATATCTTGCTGAATATCTGGGTGCACAACGAAGAGACAAAGGAGTTTTTTTCTCGCGTAAATATTCTCTAGAGTTGAAGAATAGTGACGGATAATACGATTTTATGGGTTCCAAGGTGTTCTCAGCATTTCGACTTGTCAACTATGGCGTATTTTACATTTGGATTTCCATTCATATAGAGTCCACCTCTCCTAACATTTATGTTCGGCCATTCGCAACGGCGTATATATTCTTCAATCTTCAAAGCCAACTTATTTGATCAGAATTTTATTCATCGAGGAAATCCATTTTTCACTTGGTTGTTATGTCAACAAGAAAAGTTGTCGCACATGGGTTTTGGTGAACTTAGAAGTGATTCTGTAAAAGCCATTGTATGTGGAAACCAAGTCTGTTCTGGATTTTTTTGTTCAAAAATGAGTTTGGAAGAACAGAAACTATCAATTATGAGCGTTGTGGCCGTATGCAGTAATTTCGGGCAAAAATTCTGCGAAAAGTTTCTCAAAAATCTGCATTTTGAAGTCAATTTCTGTAGGTCCCACCACTCATGTATAAAATATACACACATACCGCAAGTAGTGTGAGAAGCTAGGTCGTAATCTTGGCTGAGGGATTGCAATGACTAATTATGTATATACGTATGTATGTTCTGGTACCACAGCTAGACGGTACAAAGAGCCACACAACACAACCGATATTGGCTTTTTGGATTTTTTAGGTGTGGGAAGTAATTTTATCTCCAGGCGACGCCAATTGGACAGCAAAATGATGCGATATGACGCCGTTGAAATTTTTTTATGTGGTGCTATGTAAGAGACTATGTCTAGCGTATAACAATCGTCAAGTTATAGTGGCGATTTCATTTGAAATGTGTGATGAGGATCGAAAACTAACTTAAAAGAATCAACTGTTGAAACAAATGCAAAATCGATAATTTACATAACATTGTAATGACATTTAACCTTAATTTTGAAACGGAAAAACGAATATCGACACAATTTCTTGCTAACCTAGAATTAAGTTAGAACAATTTTGATATATGTTTAGTTGGTAGACCTATTCATCTACCGTCAAACTCTAAATTTGGTTCTGAACTTTCGAAAGACAAGAACTTTCCAGGCCCGTGTCATGCCACATACATATACAGAGACCAGATAGTACTGCCAAAACCTGCTTAGATGTTCTTGAATATTCAGTTAATTACCCAGATCTGCTTTCAATAATTTCGTGATTGAGAAATTTGCATCAAGAGCAGCTTAATTACATATAAAAATATTGAATTTTTGTTTGAATATTTTTTTTTTAAACACAATTTTCAATATAATATCCACCAAAAAGTTGTCGAACAATTTATTTCAATAAAAAATTTCTTTAGAACAGCAAGAGCAACAGCAACACTGACACAATTCCTTTTCATTCTCTTTAGTTTGTTGTTGCTCTTTGTTGCTCACACATAATAGAGACAATAATAATGATTAGGATTATGATGTTGTAAATGTGTTTTTGTTGTGTTTTGCCTTTAACAGGCTTTGTTGTATAAGTACTTCGTACTTCTTTTTTCTCTCAACTCTTGCTCTTTGTTTTAGAAAAAAGTGTATAGCAGAACTGAAGTTTATAAGTTGAAAAAAAAGTGAAGACAAATATGCAAAAATCTACAACAAAGAAAGAAAAGGCAGAGACAAAGAAAAACAAAAAAGAAAAAAGTGAAGGATTGTAAATGGCAAACATATTTTTACTAATTAATTGTTACTTTTTGCAAGAGACACTGCGAGCACGTAAAAGAGAGAAAGAGAGAGATACAGAATGAGTGCCTTTTGAGGACCATTATTGCTGTTGTGGTTGTTATTTTATTTTTTTTTTGTGTCACTTCTTTTATTATGTGAGTCGTTTCATGGTCATGGAAGCATACAACTAAACGTTTCTCGCAAAATATACAGACTTATTTGCGTATATGTAAGTATGTATGTGTGTGTGCATGTTATATTCACCAACATCAACAACATCATGGCAACACAAACAAACATTTTGATACAAATTTATATAGACAGTTATAGTACTCCTGTTGTTGTTGTTTTTGTTGTTCTGCGGGAATTTGTTTTAACTTTTTTTTCTTTTCTTTTATGATTTTCCTTTTTGTGTTTTTCGTACAATCATAAAAGGAGTTCTTTTATTGTTGTTGCTGTTGTTGTTAAAAAAAAACCAAAAACAAGATTGCAAATATTCACGCTATAAAATCATTTTTATTCTCCGCCATTGTCTGCATTGGATTTTCTTGTTGTATTGTTATTCACACAATTATTGTTGTTGCTGTTGCTGATGTTGTCGAAGTTGTTGTTGGCATTGTGATGTTATGATCTTTTTGGTAGTGCTGCAAAGGATTTTCATTTTTATTTTTGTTCGTTTTTTGTTCTGCTGTTTTTTCTGCGGGGATTAACCAGTTTGCCAGTGTGTAAATACGAAAAAAAAAATCCTTAAAATTGTGGGAATGCTTTTAATTTGTGCTTGAAGGGTCAGAGCACAAGAGAAGAAACAGTAAAGAAAATATTCTGTTTAATTTTTTTTTGGAAAAAAAAGGAAAAACATTTAAAAAATTAAAAGCATAACTGGGAAAAAAACTTAAATAATTTTATAACATTTATTTTGTTAAACCAAAAGAGAAAAATAAAAAAATCTTACAAATTTAAAACGCGTTTAATTTTTATGTTTTCTTTTTCTTAATTAAACAAAAGATTTTATTTTTTTTGAAAAATTACTAAAGCAATCAAAGTAGGACAACGATGTCCAGCGTTGTCAGGATGGGACAAAACGAGTATTTTTCTAATCAACTGTGGTTGTTTTAATTTAATTAATTTTTTAATTTTCTAAATTGTAGAAAGCAGAATTAATCGTTTGACCAGATTGTAGAATCAACCTGACTTTGCCACCGCTTTTAAAGCTTTAATTTTTAATTAAATATCCAACATTTCAATTCAAAATTTTCTGTTTATTGCAATTAAACTTGAAATGGTGGACTCTGATCCTTTGTAATGCATACTGGGGAGTACATAATTGCAATAAAAAATGCTTATTAAAGTTTTGAGTACCATAAGACTCTGTGCTATTCCAACTCTTTTCCTTACTTTTTCAATGGTCTTCCCTCTTTAACCTCCAATTCTACTCACTATTTTGTAGATGATAGTCACACATACATATCTGCTTTATTTGCACATAAGGAAATCTCAAGGCGATAGTCGCCGTAGTCTAGTAGGTAGTGTGTTGGCTTATTAGACGTGAGGCCACGATTCAAACTCAAGTCCAGACGTCTCCAACTAAACGAAATATGAAAAAATATTTCTTCGCGCGAATTTCTCTCAGCAGAATTTCTCAAAAATTTGCCATTCAGAGACGACTTTAAACCCTTCAGTCAGGATTACGACCTATTTTTTCACACCAGCCATGTTGAGTGGTCGTGACCGAACGACATATTTAAAAAACTTTTCATGCCAATTTATTTGCTCTCAGAGTTTATATCAAAAGATTGCTGAAAGTAAGTCACCGTATTTCGTTTTGTTCGAGATGTCTCAACTGAAGTTTAAGCCGCATGAGTGTAATAAGTATACATAGTATCTACAAGACTACGGACGCTTCTCTATGCATTACAGAAAAAACCTATTTTATAGCCATGCCATCTGCATGTGAACGTTCTTCTTGCAAAAATCTTGCATTTTACTGAAATAAGGGGACTTGTTCCGAAAACCGTTAATTTTTACGTTGAATACATCCTTCTCCAATAGATTTCTGTTGCTTAGTACCATTACTTACATGTGGAAAGTGTTTCTCTTCTTATATTTTTTATGTAATGGTAGCTTTTGCAGACGCCTTTTAGTGTCCACTACAGTATACACTCTTTTTTTTTATTCTTCTATTCTTTCCATCAGTCATGGCTGTCATGGAGAGTTGTTTCTTAATTATTATTCACTGCATCCAGTCCTAAACTCTTTCATATCAGATAATATGCTGAAAACCTATATTTAATATGTTTGATTTTTTGTTTAATAATATAAATTGATTTCATCGCATAAAACAACTTATTGTAGTCAATGTATTGTAAAGAAATTAATCTGAAAAATAAGCAAAAAAAAGTATTACAAAGACAAAAATGAATCAGTAAATTAACCATCAGTAATCACTTAAAAATCATTCACTTCATTTCATTCCCTTACCCACTTCTTTATAAATCATTTAATTTTCTTCAGATTATTTTCTTTTTTCTGCTTCGAAATAAAGAAAATTGCTTCTTCAAGTCAAGTAGAAAAACTAGAAAACTGAACAAAAAAAATAAGAAAGTTTTTTTTTTTGTCTTTTATTGTTGTTATAGTCGTTGTTGTATTTATAAGACTATAAAAAAACAACCAACTTACTCATCATAAACAAAGTTGTACGTTTCATTCAAGTAACAGGAATGAAGAGCAACAAACGAAAGTCATCATCATCAAAAATTGTTTTCGAGTCATACGATTAAGCGTTCATTGACAATTAATTGGCAATACTTTCTGAGAATTTTTGAGGAGGAAATTTTTCTCTAAAATTTTAATTCTATGCGGAATGAGAAAGGTCTCCATGGGTGGCTTCAAATAAATGCTTGAGGTGTGTGGAGCAGAGAAACATTATATATGCAAACAGAAAAACTACGATAGAAACCAAGAACGAAATGGAAAGATAATGTTGAAGAAGATCTACGAATCAGAAAACAGGAAAGAATGGAGAGAAAAATCCTAAAGCTTATGCTGCGCTATAATGCCTTAAGATGAGGATTAAAATTCACTGATGTGTTGTTAAAATGCTTGACTACAAGCCTCAGAATTGGCGGAGTAACATGAAGGGCTGTTCATCATTGCCTACATGTTTCAAAATATACAATTTTCTTCCAAATAACCTTTTTAGCGTTCGCCCTGGCCCTCTAGAGAGCATAACATCAACGACTAACGCCATAGGAAACACTATTTTTGAGAAGACGTACATAATTGGCCATTACAACCCTTCAGTCATGATTACGGCCTAGCTTCTCACACCACTCATGTTGTGTGTGTTAATTTTTATACATGAGCGGCAGGACCTACAGGTTAAAGTCAACTCCGAACGACAGATTTTTGAGAAACTTTTCATGGCAGTTTTATTTACTCTCGGAGTTTTTGCCAGAAATCTGCTGAGAGGAAGCCGTCGAAGAAATATTTTTTCATATTTTCGTTTTGATGTCTGACCTAGGGTTTAAACCGTGCCCTCACATCTAATAAGGTAACACACTACCTACTAGACTACGGCGACTACAATGGGGGAGAATATGCTAAAGTTTATTCTAAGCTTTAATGTTTTAAGATAAGAATTAAAATTCACTGACGTGTTTGTAAAATATTTGGCTAAAAGACCCAGAAATAGCCGAGTAACACGAAAGCCTACAAAAAAAGCGATCTTCTTCCAAATAACCTATTCATTGAGCGCTGCGGACTTCCAGAGAGCATAACATCAACAACTAACGCCAGTAATAAGTTGAGGCATTGTCTCCTTTTGACAAGAAGTATGACTTATGTATATGGAAACATTTTTCAACCCTCCACCAAATACATTTTCACTGAGCTGGTTCTGTCATACTACAACAGGTGGCAATCTGACTATCTTAGGTATTCTAAAGTAGAGTGATCACTCTAATCTAAGTGGAAAAAAATTCATTTATGAATCTGCAATAAAACAGAGAAATAAGAAAATAAGGAGGAAAATCCTTTACGACAATCCCATTTTTAATAAAAATAAAAATGAAAACTTTACAGGTATGTTATTAACATTACATTAATAAAAAAAATATTTTTTAATAAATTTATAAAAAATATTTAAAATGTGTTCTCGTTATTCTACTTAGTACAACTACAGTGTAGGCACAAAACCATTTATTCGGATTCCATCTCTTGAGTTGATGGATAACTTTTCAGCAGAAAACTCATACTTACACCCACACACATGACTACAGTTAATACAAATACAGACATATACACACATACCTAGAGATTCAAGACGACAAAAAAGTAAACAAATTTTTTTTCTTAAGCATTGAGAAAAAGAGTAAAAAAAAACATTTCAAAAATTACGACGAAAAAAAGTGAAAATGTGTGATTTTAAACACAAAGAAATGTTGAAAGAACCAATGAAGATCAAAGAGAAGAGAAGGGAAATTGTTTAACACTGACTAACAGAGTCGATGATATGTAAGCAATGTGTGAAGGAGAGAACTCAACAAATAAGTTGACAATGTTATTTGTTGAAAAGTTACACTCTCCCTGACACAGCGGAATAGTTGCAAAAGATTCATTTCGTTGTCCAAAGTAATAGGGAAGGAAAAGAGAAGGAAGAATCTAAAGGGATTGGCCAAGAAAATAAAAAAAAAATAAAAATACAAACAAATCAACTACAGTTATATGGTATAGCATTATGGAAGACAAAATGAAAATTATAGTTGTCAGTCAATCGTTGGTATTTATTCGAAGATATTTAGTCTTTCATTATTATTATTATTTTTTGTTTTTGTTTTATTATCATTTAAAAACTGGGGAGTTCTATATTTCTATTAAACGATTTATATTCACATTCGAAATATAGAAATAGGTTGTCATTTTGGTGAGTACAGACAGAAAGGGAGTGTTCGCTTGCAGAGAGAAATATTCAAAGATCGTGGAAAAGCTAGCTGGTTACTTTAAAGAGAAATTTTATTCCATCGAAAAATATGCTCCATTCAACTTTAACAGAAAGTAAGGAGGACGGGACATAGCAATTCTGTCGGACAGTTAGACTGCTAATTAAGCCCTCAGTCTCTATAAGTTTGAATTGATATTATAAGGGAAAGCTGAATTAGTTAGACACGGCTGAATCCCATTTTACGTCAAAATTCGTGATATTGAGCAGGTGTATTCGACTATGAGACGCTAGCTTGCATACTGTTTATGAGTAGAGAACTTTTATGTGGAGTAGGAAAACTCTTACAAAACCCTCTTAAGGGAACACTGGGCATACTGAAGTCGTCGGCTAAGTATGCTCATCTTAGTGTTCCGGAACATTTGCTTTGTGCGCAATATATAGCTGGGCCTACTCAAAGCATGTTTTGCCTTTCTGAGTCTGATGGGCACGTCACTTACTTACTTAATTGGCCATGACCAACCCGGTTAATGGATTTCGACCTGCCGCAACACATCCTTCCAGGCGCCCCTGCTTCTTGCGCGCCTACGCCAGTTGGTCGCACCAATCGATAAAAGGGCTACTCGATTTGGTCCTTCCAACGGATACAAGGTCGTCCTCTTCGCCGACTTCCGCAGATCCCCGCATCAAATAATCGTCTCGTCGGAGCATCCTTCTCCATTTGAACGACATGGCCGAGCCAGCGCAGCCGCTGGATATTATTACGTTGCACAACGTCTATGTCGTTGAGGAGCTCACTGTTGGATCGGATACGGAAATCATCGCCAATTCGCACTAAAACGAAGATCTTAAGTAGGTCTTTTCTCTCGAATACTCTCAAGGCTGCTGCATCAGTACTTAATAGGGTCCTTGCCTCTGCGCCATAAAGAAGCACGGGAAGGATGAGCGTCTTGTAGAGTATTAGTTTTGACGTACGAGAGAGGTCTCTGCTGCTCAATTGCGTATTGAGACCATAGTAGCACCTGTTGGCAAGAGTGATCCTACGCTGGATCTCTAGACTGACATCATTTTTGGTGGTAACGGCGGAGCCAAGATAAATAAATTCCTTGACTATATCAAAAGTATAGTTATCGGCCGTAATCTGAGAATCAATACACCGCACGTCTCTACTTGTCGATAATATATAATTCGTTTTGCCCACATTTACTGCCAGACCCAGCTTAGTAGAGGGCACGTCATTTAGTATCCAATTTTTAGTAGTCTGCCTGCTTGAAATTTATAGTTAGCAGTTAACAAAAGGTGTGAAATTTCCCGAAATGGGTCCATAAGTTACGTATTGTCATAAGATTCTTTATTTTACTTTATAAAACTGTCCTTATAAAAACATTTTTTCCTCTTAAAATAAGGACATTCAATATATTTCCTCTCCCCCTATTTTTTTCAGAAACCAGTAACAAGTAATAGTGATGATGAAGTGTTGATACTATGGAACATAAAAAATGGAAAAAAAGAAGGAAAAAAATGAAATAAAATAACTACGATGTTTGAAAATAAGAAAAAATAAAAATAAAATAAAAATCGAAACGATAAATGTTTGTTAGTGTATAAGAGAGGAAGGAAATTGGTATAAAATAGCCCTCTAGGCACAAATAAAGTCATTATGGGTAAAAGGGAATAAAAGTGGTTTTTTGGTAAGACACCTAAAAAATACAAACCCAAATACATACACATTCAACGCACACAAGCACATATACCCGAGCAATAAGTTGATGTACATGAGAATGATTTGATGTGACGATATGATGATGGACGCTTTTCATTTCAATTTCTAGCCCATTTCATTTCGCTTTAAAAAAATGTATAAAAAAAAGGTTTTCATTTTCATTTCTTCTCCCCATTTTTTATGGTCTTTTGATATTTATTCTTTCCCTGTGAAATGACATTGCAAAGAAACGTTGTGAAAGAAAGAGTGAGTGAGTGATTGAACACGAGCATTATGTGATTTAACAGAAATGTTACAAGGAAATTACAACATGTTTTTCTAATTAAAACGACGATTTTTTTTTCAAATATTTGTGTGTCCATCTCATGTCCATGCATATAAAAGAGTATAATAGTATGAGTAGAATATGGCTTTCAAAGAAGACACAGCGTGGCATACGATTGATCATTGATAGGATTTTAAGCATGTATTAAAGAGATTTTAGGCGAGATAACTTCGTTTATAAAACGCCTTCTATAAGGTATTAGGCTTAATTAAACAGTGTCTGTGTATTGCTTGAAAATAAAGATCTTTTTTTCTTTTAATACCGTACTATATGAGTGATGATCTACTAAAAGACTTCACAGAGGCATTAGGCTTATTAGAAAAGCTTATTTGGTAATTTGGTAAGTGGGTGTAAATTTAGTTTTTTTTCTCAAAGAGACTGACTTTATTAAGTGTAAAAGGAACGTATAAGCTTGAGAAAAACATTTTCTACACAGTTTATGGTGAAAAAGAGACATTTAGAAAGACAATTTTGAACTTCATACACCAACTTACATACATAATTGGTCATTACAACCCTTCAGCCAGGATTACGACCTAGTTTCTCACACCACTTATGTTGTGTGTGTTAATTTTATACACAATGTCTGGCCTGGGGCTTGAACCCTGGCTTTACAATCATTTTCTACAATCGTTTTCAATGAAGTTCTTATTTCATATTCGAGGTGCCTTCTTCCTGCCTGGGAGGCTTTGCCAACGTGACACCAGACAATACTTATTCTGGTAATATCCACCTGAGTTCTCTTGAGTGTGTGTCTAATACAACGTCACATATGCTAGAAATGTCTGTCTTGTTTAAAACTTTTCGGTTAAAAGTAGACTCAGGATTTTACGAAGCCAGGTATTCATTTTGTATTATATACATATGTACATACATACATATTAGGTCATTACAACCCTTCAGTCAGGATGACGACCAGAGGTCAGCAATGAGTATTCAAAACGATGAGTAGATTCGAATCATACTTATAATTTCTGATTCCTATACGCATTCATACTTAATTTAATGTCATACTCATACTATTCATATTCAAAGTTTGAAATACTCATGGTTCTCATACTTAACAATACGCATGATACTACTGATTTCGATTCTCCATGACTCATCGTATACGCGAATCACAAAATAAGTATGATTCGCGTACAAGCACTACAATACTCACAAGAAAGTTGTGTGTTTGCTTTTTGTCTTTTTTGTTTATGTGTCTTTCTTCTTTCTTTGTAAATGCAACAACAACTAAGATTGTAAATTTTGATGAATGATTAGAATCACTCGAATCATTTACAAGTATTTTTCTAAATTTATGAATCTGAATGAGTAGGCGTATGAATCAAACATAGTACGAATGTTATGAGTTTGATGTCAACGTTGTACTCATACTCATTGCAACTTGTACGTATAAATCAATGTTGTATTGAGTACGAATGAATCAGAGTAGTTGGATTTCAACACTGTTGACTCACTCATAATCAAAATTTCATGAGTACTTATGAGTAGGGAAAAAGCGATTCATTGCTGATCTCTGATGGCGACCTAGCTTCTCACACCTATTATGTTGTGTGTGTTAATTTTATACATGAGCGGCGGAACTTACAGTTTAAAATTAACACCAAACGGCACATGTTTGATAAACTTTTCACGGTAATTTTGTTTATTCTTAGATTTTTTGTCAGAAACCTGCTGAGAGGAAGTCACCGAAGAAATATTTGTTCATATTTCCTTCTGTTGTTGATGGCGTCATGTTTAATATGCAAACATACTACCACCTACTAGACTACTGCGATTTAATTCATTGATATCGGTAAATTTTGAAGTTATTTTTCTTCTATTAAATTGTTATGAAAGCAAGGCTGTCACTTCTACAGGCGATGTTGTAGTGGCATCTCCAGTCAAAAATCTGAATTTATCTTCGGGAAACTCGTGGTCTTAATTAACCGTACACTATGGATATAATTCCAACGATCACCAAACTCAACTTCTACCACTTAAGTAGAGTCCCCGAAAAAATTTTACAATATTACGAAATTTTTATAATTTTTTTTGTTTTCAATTTTAAAAGCTGGAAATGAATCAATTGTAAAATAAAAATAACGAGAATTTATTAATGTACATTTTTTTTAATCTACAGATTCTATTAACGCTCACTGTATATTATCGATGAGGTAAGAAGCTAGGTCATCATGCTGACCAAATGGCTTCATTCGAATTTATTTACAATTAATAAGGTTTTCAAATTTATTACACCATTGTTTACACCATAAATACCAAAATTCACAATTTTAGAAATTACATTGCATATATGCTGCCCTGGAAATGTTACTTTTCGCACTAATCCCTGCTGTATTCATTTTTGTCTGGCAACTTCTAGAACCTTGCTGTTGATTTGTTATTGTATTGTTTTCTCTTTTATCCTTGGTAGTTTTTCTATGTATGTATTTCTGTTATTATAATTTAATTTTTGCTTACCTTTGGTCGTGTAATTTCTTTGTAGGTTTAATTCTTCTTCAGTTTATTCTGTCTTCTCAATATATTGCCACTGTCTGATAAACATTTGTTTTAATATGTTCCATTAACAATTTGTCAGAAAGCCATAGAATTCTTGTGAAAAACGCTAATCACTTGACATTTAAAAATTAATTTTAAGTTTGGCGGAAGCACTTAAATCTACTTGAAATAAACATATATTTTATTTTATATAGACGTACATATATATAGTATATATGTATACATAATCCAAAAGATTATTTATAAAAAACATAAATATTTACATAAAAAATAAAGTTAAAATTAAAAATATTCAAAGCATTAATGGATTCTCTCTCAGAACTCTTTGAATAATAATATTGAACCAAAAAAAAAAAAAAAAGATACACTAAGAGATGAACAAAATATTCAACATAAAACTTAACACCAGCAATTTAACGGATTTTAAAATAAAACAACAATATTATCACATATACTACATGAAAATTAATACTCATACTCATATACAGACAATATTTTATATGCAACAACAACAACCATAACTACTATTGCCACTAATAAAAACAATATTTTTTTTCTGAGTGTTTTATTTTTCAGTAATGTATTCACATCATACAATCATACAAATATTCACACACTCCCATATATACATACATACTCATACACATGAGGGAATTTGTAAAACTGACTTATGTACTCCTACCATAAGCTCTCTCTCTCTCTCTATCTGTGTTTCTTTTTTTTTTCTCTGTGGCAATATGATGATTGAGTAAGTGTTGTTGTTATTGTTAAGCGCATCAGCAGGACCATTAAACTGATTTGTGCGTTTTTCGAATAATAAATTTCTCTGATGGCTTTTGGCATTTTTCACAAAAAAACAAAAAAACGAGCAAAATTTCAAACTGAAAATAGAATGAAACAAGAAAATACAACAAATCCATTCGACATTCCTAGAACAACAAAACAACATTAAAAAAACTACAACAGCAAGTATGAAAATATTTGATGAATGTCTGTTAGTAAATATGTTCGGCTTCATGAAATGAAAATACAGTTGGACTAGATCGACTATTTGTCACTGGGTGTGTGGGTACATACTGAAAATAATAAGCTCGAGTGCATTTTCAAGAATGAAGTGGACGCCGATGTGTTTTCAAGTTGTAGAAAATTATATTCGCATCTAATCAAATAATAATAGATGTATTGTATCTAAAATTGATCTGCAAACTCTTTAATTGACCCTGAAACTAATAACAAAAAAAAAAAATACTTACCATGTGGTTTAGACGTCAGTCCTCGCAAAACAGGTTTGATATTTTTAGCATAACGTACAAGATAACTGCTTTTAATTAGCCACTCTCCAACGATGTATAACTATCCTCACTCACGTAGGTGAAGTATTGAAGAGCTATTTAATGACGTTAAATCCCTAATAGACAGTGAGAAAGATTTGGATTCTATTGGGTCATAGCAGAGTTTATCTCGCTTCACTGTACTAACGTTCTGTACACGGAGTGCAAATGTCAGTGTCAATGATTGATAGATTGATAGGCAGGTAGGATGCGCAGGCCGGCAATTGCCCAGATCGCTACACTCAAACCATTCCCTCGGAGATGATGGTAGAATCAATATATTTAACTGTTGACCCGAACTGGACTACGGACATGCGGGTATATACTCGAAAGGATATTTGATTATAGGATTCCAACTATGGAACTATGGTTTGACAATAAGCACTGTAATGCACTGGAGGACTAGAACCATGGTACCAAAATACTGTACAGTGTATTCTTATTATTGTATATACCTATACTAAGACGCACGTACCGACTCGAATAATCTGGATAACAAAAAAATTGATAACTTTCTCTAAAGCCATGGCACTATTGCGGGTATGCCCTAGCGAAAGACATGCCGATAGCCTTGGCAACCTGCGAACAATTGCTGCAGGAGTGGTGGATCTGAGGAGGAGGACAAGACTATTTTTCAGTTCATATGTCAGTGCACAGTTCTTGTATGAGCGGATCTCATTGATCTCTAATTAAGTGTCATTTTTGACGGAAGTCTTCTAAACATAGATTACTTATTACTAGTCGTGATGGTTTCCTATAAGGACAGTTTGTTTCCCTATAATGAAACTGACCAAAGGATGCTCGGACTGTGATTTGACTGTCAAAAGGTGTGGTGGTTGTGCTCTGTTATCCATACTTTCTGCTCAAGTTGAATTATCATATCTTTTGTTAATATAAACTTCCGCATGGAAAATATTTACGAGCATCGCTAAATGTTGCAAATATTTTATTCTGGGTAAGAAAACTCCCGCTCTAGTACCACTATCAAAATTTGATCCATCCGTCGATACTATTGCTTATCTTAAGAGTGCATATAGTATCCAAATAACCTCATCTATTATTGTTATTAATCAATCTAATTACGAAGCACTTTCCAGAGTCAGAAGCTCCATGCCACTACCTTAAATCTGTCCCAATATATGGCATAGTATCCTGGATATTGCGTAGTCAGATGCAGTAGATTATCAACAGCGAGTACCGACACCGTATATACCAGATTCTTTATACAAAGGTCAGCTATACAAAGAATTTCACCTGGTAAAATTTATGTATATACATATATGTATATAATGTTTGGGTTGGGATGCTTAACACATTCATTACCACCACTAGAGACATTCTAGCTGAATAGAAGAGTTTGGTACCCATTATAAAGTGAAAGCATATAGCCGGATATGCATGTGTCCTAAGTCCGCAGCACAACATTGAAAGACCACACAAATACCTACGCTGCTATATAGGGTATAACAGTACATATCTATCATACGTATCTAATCCGTTTAAATACTCTCGCTCACATGCAAAACATTTTTATATTTAAAGTTGTCTGACATAATATTTTATCTAAAAGTTAAATAAAGATTATCAAATATTATACAAAAAGTGATAAAGAGAGGTAAAAAAAAGAGAAACAGATTAAACGATATGGAGAGAGAGACGAAAGAGATGAAACAACAATTTTAATTGGCAATGGGTAATTAGGAGAGTGTATGATGTTGAATTAGAACAATATGATGAACTTATTGCGAAATATTTGGCTAATACGCCAATAATATTTAAAACTACTATGCAAAAAATATACAGTGAGCGATAAAATTAAAACTGTATGTGTTCATATTTATAGAATTCGATACAGTAGCAGAGCAATATGTAATTCATTTTAGAAGTCGTTTTATGGTGGCCAAGACTTTGTTGAATTCAAATATGAATGACAGAAATTTAATATATTTAATATGGTCATTTAGAAATTGTTGGAATTGAATTCAAAATTAAATTTACACAAATTTTTGAGGAGCACTTGATTGCATAGGTGAACGAAAAATCCGACTGTAAGTTGAGTCTAGGGATTTTACAAAATTTAGTTACTGGTACAGAGACAGATGGAATGATTTTTATGTTTCGTTCGGATAGGTTAAATAAGAAGATTATTTAATTTTTAATAAAAGAATACCGGTAGTCTAGGAAGCAGTTTGTTGATTTATTATACGAGAGTTTGTAAGTTCGAATCTTAACTCAGCATCTCTAAAAAAAGATAGCCTCCTTGCGAGAACTCTGAGAGTAAATGATTCTTCTGAAAAAGGTTTTCAAATCTGTCGTAAGCCTCGTCAATCATGGAAAAAGTTGGTGGTGTGAGAAACTACGTCATCAACCCTGCTAAAGAGTTGAAATGGCCAATTAGGTTCTCACCTAAATCAGATGTCTTACCACTACTCATGTTGTGTATTTTAATTTTATATATGAGTGGCGGGACCTATAGTTTAAAGTCGATTTCGAACGACAGATTTTTGAGAAACTTTTCATGGCAATTTTATTTACTCTCAGAGTTTTTGCCAGAAATCTGCTGAGAAATCATTTTGATGACCTACTTGGGATTTTAACCGCGGCGTTACGTCTAATAAGCCATCATACTACCTACTATACTACTCAGCTTTCTGAGTGTAGAAAAATTACAGAAAAGGTGTTCTGAGACCTATTTTTTTTGCATGTCATTGCAATTTCTGCAAAACTTGCTTTCATGAACCTACATGTCCTGCTATATTATGTAGATACTCTTGTTATCTTTTAACAATCTTAAGTGTATCCTGATGCAATATATACGGGTACTAAATTGATTTGAGTATTTTGAGTTGTTTACTAAGGATACCTGATTCTAAAATACTCCACATCTACTGACTATCGTGTGGATGCGTAGAAATATCAGAATAGAAAACTAATTCAAGTATAGTATAGCCAACACGAATATTCAATTAAAATTTTGGCTTGCATTAGATTCTATTGTTCAGTGGTGTTTAGTCTCATTGCTTTTTTCAAGTAGGCTTCCAATGAAGAACTTATTTTAAAGAGAAATCGGGTGCCTACTAGGTAAGGAGATATTTATTTCATAATTTGGCTTTAACTTCAAGAATTATCTTTGTGGTTTTAAAAATAATTTATCACTTCGTTTAATGCAATCAATAAAATCCTCATTTTATGGTTTTTATTAAAAGTAACGATTTGACGCCACTCAACTTGAATAAAATATTTAAAAACCACCAAAAATTCGTTTGTACCTGTAAACAGTCAGTTATAAAAATCACAAAAAAAAATCGAAAAAAAACCAGTGAACCAGATAATGTTTAAGGCCAGACCAACCAACAATCAACCATTATGCCCAGGCCAAATAACAACAGCAGCAATGAATAGCAAAAAAAATCAAAAAAAAAAAAATGGAATCTGACTGGTAACGGAAGAAGTTAAAACCCACTGAAACCTACACTTTATTTATTGCCTTATAACACTTAAAAAAAGACAGAGAAAGAAGAGAAAAAAATGCAAAAATATTGCCATCAAGTGAAATCAGAGCCAAGTATTACAATGCTGTACTGCGCTACGAAAATGTTGTGCCTGCTATACGTTCTACTACTACAGCACGGTTTACTTTTACCTTTTTAACATCATTGTCAAGGATATCACAGATTTGTGTACTTATTGCTGCTGTTATTGCCGTAGTTTTTGTTTTTGTTGTTTATGTACGCTGAAGGAGTGTGTAAATTTTAAAAATAATTTTTTTTTTCATTCCTAGTACACAATTTTGGTCCTTTCTTTCCTTTAGTCTTGATGGTTTTTAAGAGACAAACTTAAAGTGTAAAACACTGTATCCATTAGTAAAATTGTACAAAAAATTTTTAAATTTAAGTCGCCGCAATCTAGTAGGTAGAGTGTTATACCCTAGCCCAGCCATCATGAAATCGGTAAAAATTATTTCTTCAACGACTTCCTCTCCGCAGTTTTCTGGCAAAAAATCCAAGAGTAAACAAAATTGCCACTTAAAATTTCTCAAAAATCTGTCTTTCGGGGTCGACTTCAAACTGTAGTTTCAGCCACGCATGGATAAAATTGTCATACACAACGTGGATGGTGTGAGAAGCTAGATTGTAGTAGAAACTAAAGGACTGTAGTGAGCAATTAAGTGTGTAAGTATTAAAAGGTTATTCTCCTGATCAGGATGATCAAAAATAATTCGTTCACATGATCAAGGATGGATAAGTTGATGGTTTTGAAAGCAATATTTGGAAAACTCGATTAAAAAAATATTGTAAGTGAGCCTGGGGTTTCGTTAATTTCTAAGCCAGTCTGTTGGAAGTTCGAAGTGATTTTGCTTTGGTTTTTTGAAGTTCTTTCTTGAAAACATTGCTGCAAATTTCTTAATTGAATGTTGACTGACGATATTAAATGGATTACTTACAGCCTTTGGCAACTGTGCTGTGTATTTAATTTGTTTGTCTACACTTAATTCGTTCAATTTACTATCGCACTGTAGTCTCTGATAGCGTATATAAGATTTGCTTAAATATTATTCTCCACCCGTGGATAATAATCCTAAGCATATTGTAAACCTTTCGATCCACCGCACCACAGCAATGGCCAGTTTAGATCCATTTCCTAACCACCATCCATCACGTCGTGTGTAATAATCTTAAGTAAGTCTAGTCTTTTGAGTGCGGCACCGTCTACAAATCCTAATATTTTGAACTATTTTTGCAGTAACAGGTTTTGTAGACCATTATGTAAAGAAAAGGAATGTTATTCCTTCACAGATAAACGTCTCATACAATATGACTGGTCTACTGCAGAAGGTTCTAGTATAATAGGGTTGCCAACTCTCTATGAATGTATGTATTGTGTTTTATATTGCGAAATCTTTTTATCTCATTAAGTCATATTCCCTCCCAAGAGATAAAGCTGTGTGGGTTATCTATGATGGTCTTTGATTATTTTATTCTCTCTAAAGGAACAGGGGCTTCTGAAGGGTGGATGGTATTAAGACTTTTAAATGTAAGAAGTCGCCGCATTCCAGTAGGTAGTGTGTTGGCTTATTAGACATGAGGTCTCGTTTCAAATCTCAGGTCAGGCATCTCTAACTAAACGAAATATAAAAAGTATTTCTTCGGCGATTTCCTCTCAGCAGATTTCTGGCAAAATCTCTGGTAGTAAATAAAACTGCCATGAAAAAATTTCTTAAAAATCTATCGTTCGGAGTCAACTTTAAACTGTAGGTCCCGCCCCTCATGTTCAAAATTGACACACACAACATAAGTGGAGTGAGAAGCTAGGTCGTAATCCTGACTGAAGGGTTGTAATGATCAATAATGTATGTATGTATGTTATTTGGAAATGGTGTAATGAATAACATATTTTTTTTTTCTGCAAGAAAAACAAAAATTATCATATTTCATGCAGTCAGGTAACAAATTTACGTAGTATTATGCAGCATGTGCAAGTGCGGAAAAAATAACCCAAATGTTAAAAAAGAGATTAGAGGAATTGTTTTCTTTTCATATTTTCTTTTCTTCTTTAAAGGAAAGCAAGAATGTCAGGAAAATTGTTAAGAAAAAGTAAAACAATTTTTGTATGGAAAATAAATAAAATTTATATTATTTTAATACAACACTTTATGCTAAAGGACCTAAAAACACATATTCCTCGTAATGTACTAAAAACATCCTTTTTAAAATCCCTAGCATAAGGTGTATACAAAAAAAAATTATTTTTTTTCTATTCATATATGATATATTTTTTTAGTAATTACAACAACAACACTAAATATTATAACATTTAAATGTATTTGTTTAACCTTTGTAACCAATTGTTTTCATATATATTTTCATATCCTTTGTTTTGCAATTTTTTTCGCATTCATTTTGTTTTTAGTATTTCATTCTGTATGAGGATGTTGCATATGAATTTCATATGAAATGAATTGAGTGTTTATGTGGAGTGATGTACGCGGTAAAAGGAATTCCTTCTTTCTTTTTTTGTTATTTTTAATGCAAAACACTTAAAAAATAAAAACTTTACTCTCAAAGCATTTGCCAAGTGCATTACCCGATTATTTTATCTACTATTTGTAATCCAACAACAATAAGAGAAAAAAAAACACGAAAAAAATGAAAAAAAACCCCAAAGAAAAATACACAAAAACTCTGGAAATAGAGAAAAACCTCTGCATTAAATTCTATTTTCAATTTCAAACTGCGGCTGACAATAATGGTTTTTATTACTTGTGCAGGAAAAAATAGGAGAAAGAAAATTCTACACACCAACAGGAAACAGCAGCACAGTTAGGGAGGTGAAATATATCAGGCCTTGGAAAAATATCTCACTGGCTTTGTGAATTTTCTGTGGTATAGGGAATGTTTTATTCTCGCACTTCACACCTTTCGGACTGGTTTTCCAGCGCAGGCTAGTCGTGCTTTTAATGTGCAGTCCTTGCGCTAACCAACTTCTTCCCTCACAACGGGTCACTATGCGTGCTCAAGTGAGCTCTTACTTACTGAACAGTCAAGTCTCTGGGCGTTACTAAAGCCCAGGAATATTTTACTGCACTACAGAAACACACAGATTGGCTGTTGCGGGGTTTCTATTGGCAGGAGACAATAATAACGATTCACAAAAATGTCCAATGGAAGCCCTAAGCCTGAATATGATTCTTTTATAAGTTCTTGCTTTAGCCCTGTATTTTGGTTCAGCATATTAAAACAAGACATTCATATGTACAAAGTCGTCTGATTCATTCCTGTGCCATATATTCAACGGAGTATCCGTTTAGACAGACATAAAAACGAAAATAAGAAAATATTTCTTCGGCGACTTCCTCTCAGCAGATTTCTGGCAAAAACTCTGAGAGAAAATAAAATTGTTATTAAAAGTTTTTAAAAAAATCTGTCGTTCGGAGTCGACTTTAAACTGTAGGTCCCGCCACTCATGTTTAAAATTAACACACACAACAGAAGTGGTGTGAGAAACTAGGTCCATAATCCTGACTGAAGGGTTGTAATGACCAATTATGTGTGTTTGGATCCGTTTAACCCTGTCTACCTCTCTGACGCAGGTTTTCAGACACTTATGATCTTATTTTTCAATACTACTCGCTAACCTGGCTATTAAAATCCTTTAGGCAGGATTACTACGTAGCTTCTCACGTCACCCTCACCACTACAGTTTAATGTGGACTCTGAACGATAAATTGAAAAAATTTTTCATTGCAATTTTATTTAACTCCCAGAGTTTTTGCTAGAAAACCGAAATTTTTTTCTTATTTCGCTTTTGTTCAAAACGACTAAGCCGTGGATTGAACCACGGACCCTCTCGTGCAACACACTACCTACTACACTGCGACGACTTCTCTTGACTCTGTTCATTGCAATGTGGAGTATCCATTATATCCTTGTTTGTATCCGTTTAACAATGGCTATATAAACCGGCGTTAGACGCTTATTCATTCCCTTTTCATTGGATAACTTTGTAGTTTCTTCTTCTGTTTAGGAATATTTTCTCAAGCCCTTGTTGATGGAGTATAGTAAGTCCCCTTTTCCAAGAGTCACAAGAAAAGTTTTTGATCAAAGAGAAAAAGCCTTTTATAAGGAAAATAGAGTAACAAACTCCAAACATTTCATTGCTTCTAGACCTTGTTGGTGGAGTACAGCGAGCCTCCTTTTCGAAGAGTTACGAGAAAAATTTTTGATCAGAATCAAAAGGCCTTTTATAAGGCAAATAGATTAACAAACTCCAAACATTTCATTGTTTTTCTCTTTTTTTTGTAGTTTTCTAGTCACCATTTTTTGATTTTAACATTCAGTTTGTAACTGACTTTCCATGGTTGGGAGTATTTATATACTGGTTCACTTAAACCCGCTATCCAGTCACTGACTCAACCACTTACTCAGTCAGTTCAACTCCCACCATTATTTTATGGTGTTTAAATGCCAGTGTGTATTTGTGGTATATGTATGTATGTATGTATGCAAGTGTGTATATGTGTGTTAGTATAGAATGAATATGTGACTTTAGCCACTATCATTTAGAAATCTATGAAATTGTTGTGGCTTTTGCTCTGGTGACTCTAAATGCATTGACTGGATACGTGTTTGCCTCTCTGTATGCGGGCTATATTCAATACGTGTGGTACCGTACCAGTAGCACAGCTGCCAGTGTTTATTATGTGGTACTTGTTGTTGTTATAGCAATAGCAGTAGCGGTAGTTGTAGCAGAAGTGGTAGCAGTAGTAGAGATGGTAGTCAGTTGTAGCATGACAATTCATTTGATGGTTTTCAGTTTTTTTTTTATCTCGTGGTGCACAATGATTTTTTTCTCTAACTGTCGATTATTTAATTTTTTTTCTCTCTCTTTTATTATATTTTACTTCTGTGTTTTCCAATGTGTGTGTGAGAGAGAGAGTAAGTTTGGGTGTTTTCTTTTCTTTTTTTTTGTGAACCTTAACAAATCCAAACAAACAATTGCGAGTGTTTGGATTTTCCATCAGGTGCGGATGGTTTTATTCAAACTATCGGTGAAGTGAAAGAAATAATTATTTCCGCTAGTGGAACGTTGTGATGCAGTGTGTGTCGTAATAGAAAAAATAAAATAAATTCCAGATCAATTGAGACACCAAATAAAATAAACTTTATTGGTTAAAAGGCACAAAGGGAGAAAGAAGAATTCAAATGAAATCGAAATATAAAAATATTCTGAGAGAGAGAATGGATTTTTTTGCTACCAATATTTATTCTATAATTAATTTAAGGTTTCCTTTTAGTGGCTTTAAAAGGCAATGAAAAAATCATTTGGAAAACATTTTTTTTAATATTGGGTATGGTAAGCAGAAATACATTATTTAACCAAGATTTAGTCACAGTTTTTTTGAAAATGATTTGATTGCAGTTTAGAATTTAGTTTGAAAATCATTTTTTGAGCTTATACGGACAATCAAAGTGGAAACCAAACAATAATCTTTATTATTTAGCTGCAGGAACTGTGGATATTGTCTATGGCCATTGCCGTAATAGCCAGTTTGACCCATTTCGATTCATCAATTTTTGTTTTGGTAATTTAAATGTCAAAATGTGTACCGCACTATTAATGCTCTTGAAATAATGAAATTCATTCAATTCGATTGTCATGTAAGCATTTTATCAACTGCAATGTAACTCCAACAACCATATTAGGCTGAGTATGAATATACGTAATTCTAACAAAATAAAAAAAAAAATTAGGAACAAAATTTCATCTGCCGATCGCTACTGAACGCCATTAAAATTTATCCATTTCTGAAAATGTGAGTGACTGGATGTGCAAAGACTAATATAGGCTTAACAGCTACTAAGGTTTTGCAGTGTTTTAGGTGCGAACGGTTTTTTTTATTAACCCCGCAACAGCCAATTTGTGTTTTTCTGAAGTGCACTAAAATATTCCTGGGCGTTAGTGACGCCCAGAAACTTGACTGTTAAGTGAGTAAGAGTGGTGGCTTTTATACTAAAAGCTCACTTGAGCACGCATAGCGACCTGTTGTGACGCCACATTAAGTTGGTTAGCGCAAGGGCTGCACATTAAAAGCACGACTACTCTACGCTGGAAAACCACCACGAAAGTTTAATAAACAAAGCTATATGTTTGACATAAATGGACCATAGCTCTGTCAAGCTGACAAGGATTGTGAGCCAAATAACCTATATCTGCACCTCGCAAGAGATGGGCATTGGTAAACAAAGCGCACAACAGTCTCCTCTTCTTTACAACACCTCCATCCACGGCAGAATTGGTTAGAGACTTGAGTGTTTTTGGAATTACATTATAGGATCTCTACGTATGTCCGAAGCATGTCGAAGCATATTTCCTTTTTACGATATCGTACTTAATTTGTTGTTATTGGTTTAGTGCGAATTAATTCGTTTCAGTGTCATTTAACAAGTTCGTTGGCAAATCCTACGTTGACTCTAGGTAACAATGGTAGCTGAGAGAATATTGTTACGTTTTTACAATTTAAAAACGTCTAAAATATGAGCTCGTAAATTGTAAATAAAATAAAAATAAATTTGTGTTTAGTTTTAATTAAAATTCTTTATTATTCGCATAATTCTGTATGCCACTGTTCACAACTTGATGTAAACAACAACAATTGCTCTTCTTTGTTATTCCTATGTTTACAGGTTTGCATAAACAATAACAATCACTAAGCAATTATGCATAACGGAGATCTTCAAACCACGATTACTCTCTTTAAACGCACCGCGTCTTCACACAAGTGACTGAACTTCACTAACTCACTCGCCTGCTTTGCCTTGCCTTTTATATGGCAAAGTAAACAGTCTGAAGAATGTTCTTGAAAGCGAATGTTTGTGGCTTCACCTTCCCGAAATCTCCATAAATGTAAACATCGTTGTTTCATTATTGTTGTTTGTTGTATTTTGTTTACATTTATTCTTGTAGTGTTTGTAGTTGTATTTTTGTTTACTATTTTGTTTTATAATTTTTTTATGCTGGTGTTTGTTGTTGTATTTTTGTTTATATGCTTACCATTTGTTTATGCTGGTATTTGTTGTTATATTTTTGTTAACTTGTTTACCATTTTAATGTTAAGTGATGTAAAAGCAAAACACCAGTATGTATCTAAATTCTTCATTTTCGTAACAATATTATTCTTTGTGATCTTAGGTTGCGCATTCATTGATATTCAAAATTGCTAAACATATGTTTTTATTTTCGAAGAAAATAAAAATTCTTTCGTTATCGGACTAAGCCTTCTACCAAACAAGCACAAATCTTACAATCATGTACTTAAATTTGAACACTTATGGATAACACAGCCCTGCATGGGTTTTGCAGATAAGATTGCTCCAGGTGTTTCCGATGGCATTTTGTGTGCTGAACACAAATCTGGTTTCAGAAATTGACAATTGATCTTTGCTCTTTAAAATGAACCCAAAGCCAAATTGTTTGCATGCACCCTTAAAGTAGGGGTGGATTTATGTCAAGGGGTGCATAAGAAAAAGAAACACATTACGGAGGTCCTTAAAAATTAATCAGATTTACTTGAAAATTGTTACTCAGGGGTTTTTGGGGTCGCTGATTACAGATCTTCATTCAGATTTAAAAAATTCAAAATGGCGGATCCAATAAGGCGGTCGAGGTTTATAAAAATTAATCAGATTTACTTGACCGCCATATTGGATCCGCCATTTTGAATTTTTTAAAGCCATCTTATTTGCACAAAAAAGTCCAAATTTGCAGGGCTGTGTAATTAGTTGTATAAATTTTCTGTGCTGAATTAAATTCTAATATTTTTTTAAGTTCAAGAATAAATAGCACTTGTTATTGAAACGCTTAAAAAACTTCAATATTAAAATAATACTTAATATTACTCATACGCCTCTACGAACATAAATTAATACAAAAATCAATTGATTTATTAGTGTTGATATAAATTAACTTTTTTACAAACCATTAACTCCTTTCAAATATTTAATATTTCAAAGGAGAACAACTTTTTCTTTCTCTAAAATGTGAATAAAAAAGAAAAACACAGTCAGGCAATAAATTTTCTTTTTATCTATTTTTACAAAAACAAAAAATATAGAAACGTTTTTATCTTTGTTTTTTGTTATCGTCTTTTGATAAATTTATTCCTCGTCCTGTTATTGCTTTAGCAACTGAGAGCACCAACAAGCACAGAGCAGAGCAGAGGGGGCAAAAATAAAAATTAATGTGCCATTAAAAATGACATGACTTCAGTTACAAATGACTTAATGACTTCATAATTGAATAATGGCATGAATTGCCATTCGTGTGCATTATGGATAGAAAGAGAGAGCGAGAGAGAGAGTGAGTATGAGAGTGTTATAAAATAAACATTTATAAAATTTTTAACAACAATAACAACATATAATAATAGAGTAAAACACTTTTTCTTTCTCCCGCCATCCCTGCAGTGTTTTATTATGTTTTTTTTAGTAGAAAAACATGAAAACAAAATAATCAACACAGGAACCCACTGGTTGTTGCAAGTGACAACAACAATAACACTCTTAATAATAGTTATTGTAGTAGTAACAACAACATAACAATAGTGGTGGTATTTGCGCTGACATTGACAAAAACAACAATAATAATGAACATGAAATAAAGTAAAGCCTCTTGGCATATTTACAACTAAAACAACATTTTTACAACAGCTTTAGCTTTAGTTTGTGAAGTGTACGGGAACCTTGTGTTGTTTTATTATTTTTTTCTCTCTACTCTCAGTCCACTCTCACAACAGTATAGTTGCGTAAAAAAATATGCAATAAAAAGCAACAACAACTAAATAAAACAATTGAGTAAATAATAAATTTTATCTTGATTTGTGGATCTCTTATAGCACTTGTTATGATTATAACAAAAAAAATCTGAACATCTGCTCCTTTTTTAGTTTTAAAGCTCAATTCTAGTGCTTTCTGACTACAAATTGTCGTTAAATTTACTTCAAAGGCTATTTAATGTATAACGAAGATATCCAAGTAGATCTTTGGTTAACTTTTATAGCATCACCCTTTAAAATTCTATTCTAACAACACGTTGATCATAAGATATCCTTGTCAAATGAACCTGATCCGTGATAAATCAGAAATTTCTGCTGCCGGTAACCTGAATTTTTTTTCCATAGGTTCGCCCTCCATTTTACAGGGCTGCTAGGCAACTACAAAATGTTCTGTGAACTGGAAAACATATATTCAAAAATATATTTTTTTTTTGAAAAAAATCAGCAGATCGTATAAAACAAAAGTAAAAATTACAATTTAGTATCACAACGGTATCACTTACGGATAAAAAAGAAATAAAAGGGTTATTCTATAGTGAAAGGTTATTATTACTGTCAGGAAATGGTGTTTTAGTACTCCTCTCAAACATTACAACATCACCTCTAAACTTACTGTTCTAATAAACTTCAGGATGCTGCTCGGTGTTAACAATGAGAATTCCTTGTCTAGCACCTGATGTGCACACATGTGTTTCCTTCTGGCACGCATAAATGCCTCACAAGTTCCAAGAATATGTTCAGATTGTTCAGACTCATCGTCACAGAATGTACATGTTGGTCTCGAAATAACCTACATTCTGAATAAGTGTACTCTGGTTGACTGACACACTATTCAGATCTCCTCTTATTGTAATTTACATACTTATGTACATACATAATTGGTCATTACAACCCTTCAGTGAGGATTACGACCTAGTTTCTCACACCACTTATGTTGCGTGTGTTAATTTTATACATGAGTGGCGGACCTACAGTTTAAAGTCGACTCCGAACGACAGATTTTTGAGAAACTTTTCATGGCAATTTTATTTACTCCCAGAGTTTTTGCCAGAAATCTGCTGAGAGGAAGTCGCCGAATAAATACTTTTCGTATTTTGTTTTGATGACTGGCCTGGGGCTCGAACCCTGGCTTTATGTCTAATAAGCCAACACACTACCTACTAGACTACGGCGACTTCAATTTATTTATTGTAATTTGCCAACGAAAATTTCGTTTACCTTAAACTTACTTAGTTTGAGAAGAGTCTTCGCCTCTCTTTATATTCCCTTTTGTTGAGTATAACTTTCTTGACATAGGGCAACAGAATCCACAGCAGCGTCTTAACCCTTCCCTTTTCTTCCTCACAAGCTCGTCTGATTTTTCATTGTCTGCAATTCCCATAAGACTTGGAACCTTATTTTGCCAATCCAGCTGATTCAGTTTTCCCAAACAGTCCCGTATTTAACTTCATAAGACCCGAGTGCTTAAATGGCTGCCTGACTGCCAGTTAGTATTGCTATGTCCTGACTTTTGTACGTCCTGACTTTTGTACGTCCTGTTCAAGTTTAATTGTGCACACTTTTCGATGGCGTAAGGACTCGTTATTGAATTTGCGACTTCATCCATATAAACTCTAACTCACGCAATAATATGGTGGTTGGAAGCTAGAAAAAAAGGTTTCCAACGCTGATTTTCCGAAAAAAAAATAATTTTTCAGCTATGAAATCATTTTTCATACGGTGATTACATCAGCAAGCAAAATTGCTGCATATGAGTTTTAGAAAAGTTAGATAAAATCTTTGCATCCAGAAGCGACTATTTGGTGTGTGTTATGGTCTGGATGTATTATTGTGATATATTTTTTATAAAATGACCCTGCAAGAAAGATCACCGCCAATTGAGAACCCTTCAGCAAGATAACCAACTTTATTTTGGTTATCAATTGAAGATTATGAAATGGTTTCAACAAGACAATGCCTCGAACATCACAATGTGCTTTATTGCGTGAAAATTTTCCAGAAAGAGTAATTTCAAGGTTTTGGCGATGTTTATTTGCCAACAAGATTAATCTCTAACGAAGGATTATATGAATACTAATAGTCCTGAAGTTATTTTCGAGATAAAAAAGCAAACAAAATTGTCGAAAAGTATTATAAAGGAATCGACTAACTTACCTAATTGGTGATTAAAACCCTTTAGTTAGGATTGCAATCTAGTGTGTATTGATTTTATCCATTAGTGGCGGGACTTACAGTTTAAGTCGATTTAGAATGACAGACTTTTGAACAACTTTTTATATTTCGTTTTGTTCGAGAAGTCTGAGCTGGGATCTGAATCACAACTCTCTTCTAAGAAGCCAACATATTACTTACTAGGTTACAAGTCTTTAAAAAAATCCTTACTACTGTACTATAATATACGAATATTAAGAATTGTTTCCTTTCAGCGTGTTATTAAAATCATGACACTGTGGTAAATGAAATTTTTCATACAAATATTGTTTGTTTTTCTTATTTAAGCTGCTGAAAGTAAAAGAAGATTGGAAATGAAAACACAAAATTCAAATGAGACAAACTGACTACAAGATAAGATAAGACAAGTACAAATAAAAGTCATATTAAGCCTACTGAACTGTTAAATCATATCAATTCATTTTCATTTAAGCCAATTTAACGGCTCTCTGCAATTTCAATACAATTTAGCAGATCATTGTCGGCCATTACTTATTCACAACATGCAAAATCAATGGTTTCATCATGTTAAATCCTCACAATACACATACACACATGCATCTTCTACCTCTCACTTTAATTTTCATACCCACTAGCAGGGACACAAATCCACAAACAGACATTTACTTATAATAACAGCTGAAAACAAGCATAATATGGAAGACAACAACAATACATACAAGAGTACAAAATAGTAAAATACGGAGAAAATCATGGTAAATATACAGAGAGAAAGAGAGAGTGTGTGGTCTCAGAGAGTGTTAAACAAAAAGAATCACTTAAAAAATATGAATGAATGATTGTTGTGGGTGTATATTGCTACTGCTAACATTCATTCCCTCACACACATACATATACATCCTGTACAAACAATAATATTAAATTCACTCCACATTTATTGGGGGGTGTAAATGCGAAGGTGTGATGACGTCTGCTTAATTTGTTTGCCATTGGAAGGGGAAGCTGTGGTTTGGTACAGTAAAAAAAGGAACAAAAAAACAAAAGCAAAAGCAATCCTGAGAAAGTAGACCAAAGAATTATTTATGAGCTGTTAGAACAGGAAATGGACTAAAACGACAGCACTGTGGCAATGAAAAAAAAAAAACAAAAAAGAAAAAAGAATCACAGGTGAAAAATGACTCACACAAGAGTTCGTTTTTTTCCATATTCGGCAAACGGAAACTGTGATAAGTTGTTTGTGGAAACGGAAACGTGTTCTTTTAAAAATTCTAACAAAAAATATGTTGAACGATAATGTTTAAATGCAAATACATGATAATGGCGAGGTGTGCTTGGCCACAATTTTTTTGAAATTCGTAAATTTTTGTAAATATTCTACACAGACAGAATGAATTTAAAAATATAATGATGATTAAATACAATATTTGACAAGAAATAAAAGTTGATTTCGTTGTTTTTTCTTTTTTGTTTTTTTTTTTGTAAAAAATTCAAAATGCTGTTTTCAATATTAAAGATTTAATGTCGTTCAAGAAATTCATAAAATAATGTACGTTTTAGTATAAAACTATGTAACCTGACGCAGCTGGCTATGATAGGTCTTAAGGTTAGTCCATTAATCCGCTAATGTTTCATTAGAAAGTTATTATACCCGTTATCATTAGGCACTTACTTTATTGGTAATTACGATCAAGCTTCTTATAACACCCATATTATGTAGTGTTAATTTTATCCTTGAGTGGCGTAACCAGTTTAAAGTTGAAACCGAGCGACAGATTTTTGAGAAACTTTTCACGGTAATTTAATTGTTGATATTTCCACATGTGGCGTTGTTTTCTATAACTTCTTAAGGAGTTAGCATACTTCCCAAGGGTATTTTTCAATTTTTTTTACGATAAATTTATTTCAACAAATGAATGTTTTTATATGTTACAGAGCACATTTAATTGTTTAGAAAAATATTTTTTTTTAATTACCGTGAAGTCCGGCAGTGGTACGGAAGCCTGTATAGGGTCATACTAAAATCTGGCGACAAGGATTTGAGGAGTTCGAAGTGTCTAAAAGCAAAAATCGAAATGGATATTAATAAAATATGTTACTGAAAAGATTATATAGCCTATAGCCTGAAAAGATCATAAAATAACAAAATGGCGGGGTTTTGAATTTTTTTCTGTTGTCACCTATTTTGTCTACCTTAATTGTTTAATAAAAGTAATAATTATTGAGGGTTTAAAAATTTTCTAGTTTGGACTAAGACTACACGGACTATAACAAAGTTTTTTCCTTTTTTTTAATTGTTTGAGGGAAAGGAAGATGTCTACCTTACTTCTAAAGTAATAAAAACAGGGGAAATCGATTTCAGAAAGTATACGAACCCCTTAATAGTGTTCAGCAGGAGTATAAACCGTCACCTTTTCAGTCATTAAACTTAGTGATGTGATACAATTTTGGGAATTTTATAAGAATCAAACTCTCTCCTGGAAATTTAATATACTCAACAGTATGAGGAAGGATATCAGAGCTATCAATACTTAAAAATAAAATGATTAAATGAAACTAAATAAACTAAGCTGCTATCGACTCAGTGGTAAAAACTTTTTTGACCTACGGATGTTTGTTGCAATGGGAATTCCTTGGCAAGACTACATCATTATTACCGGTCCATTGCGTATTATACTTGTTCTGGAGAAGATTCTCCATATCCTACGGCTACTACTGTAGATATTTGATTGTCAATACAAGTCTGTCACTCTGGGCGACGGGAAAAAGGCACGGATTGCACATTAGAAAATTCTAATGGAAATGGGAATTTTTGAGAGCATTACAAAACGGATAGAATTCCAGCTAAGAGCTACAAAAAATTTGTTTTTTTTCCTCGCCAAAGTAGAGTAGGACATACTTGGTATTCTGAAAGGGACTACATCAGACCATATCTTTCCGTTTTCCTTTCACAAAAAACCTAATACTGGAATGTGCAATTCATGTAGCTCATCCAAAAATCAAAAGCTGCACCTAATAAATTTTAGTAGGTTTGCCGTTGACACACCCTCAGACAGTCATAATCATAAAAAAGACCAAGGTGGTGCAGTTTGAGCTTTCATAGATTGGGACAGTTACAAAGAGGATATTGTACCGATTCATATATATTTCAATCCTACGATAGTCATTATATGGGAAAACAATACGTTTGTACAAAGTGTCGGCCAGATTGTAAATAATTGCTGAGGATACATACATAATTGGACATTACAACCCATCAGTCAGGATTATGCCCTAGTTTCTCACACCACTTATGTTGTGTGTGTTAATTTTATACATGAGTGGCGGGACCTACAGTTTAAAGTCGACTCCGAACGACTGATTTTTGAGAAACATTTCATGACAATTTTTATTTACTCTGCTGAGAGGAAGTCGCCGGAGAAATACTTTTGGTATTTTATTTTGATGTCTGGCCTGGGGCTCGAACCCTGGCTTTTCGTCTAATAAGCCAACACACTACCTACTAGACCACTGCGACTTCAATAGGATAATAAGTGCTTTTAAACGATCAGCATTAGTCTGTAATCAGTTGTCTATGTAGGAGAGAAATACCATACATATGTAGAACGTCTTTAAAATATTGTCCAGTAGTAATCCTACATAATCCCAGTAATAAGTTTTTAGAATGGGTCAATTATACAGGAGGATATTTGTAACTTTTTCTCAATTCCATCAGTTCCATATTAGTGATTGGAGTAGCTTTTGTGCTTCACGTTGTAACGATTCAACAATTTGAATTGTCTTCAGAATAGAGAGATAAAACTTGTTGACTAATGTTCTTCACCAAAACACTGGTTTACATGTCAATATGAATGTAATCGTGTTATTTAGCCATTACATGACAAATCATTATTTTTTATAAGAATAATATTGATAAAGGATTTCAATCAAACATTTCTAAAGCGATTAAAAATGTGTACATTTTCTGAAATATGGTTTAAGACAACAATGATTCTTTTTGTTTCTCAACACACTCATTTACTAAATATACTTTCACTTTCGTTTTACTTTTGTAAATCTTAATGTAGGTTTTGAAAGTATTCCAATAAAAAGCAATAAGTCTAATAGCAAAACAATTTCTATAAAAACGTTTTTTAGTGTACTTCACTTTTCCTTCTCAGATGACATTTCTTAATGCCTAAAACACTTCAGACAGACACATTTGTCAAGAGATTGCACTTCATTAAATAGATGGAAGCAAATGAGATACAATATCATCGTTATTCGTTGTTTTTCACTCCTTTTTTTGATTCCTGTTGACATTATGAGAAAGGATTTTGAAAAACAATTTATCCCTTTTCATTTGTAAAAATTTCTTCCTTTTTTTCATGTTTTTATTCCTTTTTTGTCTTGAAAAAAAAAGAAAGAAAGAAAAACAATGAATATTAAGTGAAACAAAATTCCTATACATGTGTGAATGAAATCTTTCTATTTTTTTTGTTGTTAAAAACACAAATAGACTGTAAAAATGTTTATTTTTATTGCATTCCTCCAGAGAGATTGAGGAAGAAAAATATAAAAAAAATAGGAGCATTAAAAGTCTACTCTCTAAGCTGCATGGAAACACAATGAAAGCGATCGCTGGGTTTGCGTAAAGAAGGATTGCCAAAACATCATTTTACAATAAAGTATGCTCAAACAGAGGGATGTTTAGTCTCTAATTATAGGAAGAAATGTAAGCTTGGCATCATAACGCGGAACTAACCGCAATATATTGAAGGATCTTTAGCACCCCTTTCAACACTGCATCTGTCATGAAACAGATTTGTTTTTTCTCCTTTTAATTATTTGCGGTTATCCTTGACGAAATCATAAGCAAAGCATATATTGTCGTCGCCTAGTAGGCAGTCTGTTAGAAGTGAGGCCAACGGTTCAAACCCCAGGTCAGACATGTTCACAGAATGAAATACTAACAAATATTTCTTCGGCGACTTTCTCTCAGCAGATTTTTGGCAAAAACTCCGAAAGTAAATAAAATTATCATGAAAAGTTACTCAAAAATCTGTCGTTCGGAGGTCCCGCCACTCATGTATAAAATTAACAGACACAACATAAGTGGTGTAAGAAACTAGGTCGTAATCCTGACTGAAGTGTTGTAATAACCAATTGTGTACGTATGTATATATCTCGTCAACCAGAATCTCATCGATATTGAACTGAGACGCACCTGATATTCTGTTTGGCTAGCAAATTAGGCCTCCAAGTGAATATTAAGAAAATTTGAATAAACAGATGCACGGGCTTTATACGAATCAGAAACAAATACGCAAACCCTTTGACCGGATAGGTTTCATTTATCGTAGCCTAGTAGATAGCGTGTTGGCTTATTACACGTAAGGCTATTCAAACACCAGGTCAAATACCACGAATTAGACGACATAAGAGTAAAAATTTCTTCGGCGAGTCGTCTTAGCAGATTTCTGTCTAAAACTGAGAATAAATAAAATTGCGATGAAAAGTTTCTCAAAAATCTGTCGTTCGGAATCGACTTTAAACTGTAGGTCACGTCACTCATGTATAAAATTAAGACACACAACATGAGTGGTGTGAGAAAGTAGATCGTAATCCTAACTGAAGGGATGTGATGACTAATTATGTATGTGTGTGGTTTTCTTTAGGGAATGGTTGATCTCTAGGTAGAATGAATTGTGGTATCATAATTGGCATAAATCCTAGCCTGTGGTCCGTTCCTTCGAAGCGGACCGTGCCACTTAACTTATATTAACCTACGTCACTTCTGAGAGATTAGCTACCATATGAAGTAACCTAGGACCATTAAGTTTTCGACGCTTGTATAATATATAAACTAACTGTACGTATGTATATTTAATTAATATCTGAAGGACACATGTTTCGTATTTTTGGGCATCTGTGTTCCTAAACACACACAGATGATTTCAAATCATTTTGGAAATTCCCAGAAGAAAATGCAGTTGAGACGTTAAAACCTTTCACAAAAACGAAAGTATTTGCAGAGCTACAGTCGACTGGCATTTCCAAAACTGAACAGACCATACATGACTTAAAAAGCTTCCCATTCTATGCGTATCGAAATCAACCACAATGTTGATTCGTGTTCCTAAACTTAAAGAAGCAGTTGAAAGGATTAAAATTCCATTACTTTTCACAAAAACCTACTGGATTATTTTCATTTTGCTGATCGCCTAACGTCGTTATTGTGCATTCTAACTATAAAAGAGAAAAAGAAAATTTAAACAAACGTTTGGTTATGTCAACTCAAAACTGTATTTTTTTTTAAGAAAAAAATCCTTGAGAAAACTGAAAAGCGAAGGATGTCATATAAAAGAATCCACTTCATACGATTATAAATGTATGAGTGTCTCTGTAAAAAAAATAAGCTGTTAGCTATGCATGCTTACGAGTCGATATAAGTGTCTGAATGGATATGTGAGTCTACATTTGGTTAAAAGTCATGAGTCGAAGTTTAATACGTTTACTCCAAAGGGATTTTTATATCTGCTCTTGTCTTTTCGATTTAAAAAAATAATTTTTTTCGTTCTGCTCTTACACAACTCATGTCATGCCGTGTTAAAGTTATTTGTTTGCTGGTGTGTTTTATCTGTATTTCTCTCTCTCTCTCTCTCTCTCTGTCTCTCTCTCTCTCTCCATCCTCCAATGCATATGTAATAACACATTTTTTTGTCATTGAAAGCTGCACTATGGGTTTAAACAATCGAAAATATTTTCGAGAAATAAACAAGAAATAACTTTCCATATCTTTACCCACAGTGCTTATTTCTAGTGAGTATTTTTTTTTTCCCATTACTTTAACAAGGATCAACAGGAGTTTTCTAATGTACGGAGCAAAAAATTACAAGAAGGATTACATACGAAAAAAAGAAGTGTAACTGAACGGTATATTAAATGCTAAAAATGAAAATGAATATGTTGAAGGTTGTCATCTAATACTACAGGACGACCATGATGATTGTGATGATGATGATGATGAAGAAGAAATTGTAGAAATAAGTGGTATTTGCAAATGTCGTTCTCGACTGTTCTTTATGCGACTTTCCTTTTTAGTTTTCCTATTTCTCTATGTGTGAGATGTCTTACATATCCATACACACTCATAAACACACACAGTCATCGTAAGTCTCTAAAGAAGTCATGATGGTTGATGACTCTGTGACATGTGACACAACGATATGTTTTCATTGTCAGCATAGATGTCATCGTATTTTTTTCTTTCGTTCGTCTTTCGTTTTATTTTTCTTAACTAGAAAAAACCAATAAAAACTACAGAAAGAAGGAAAAAATAATAATAAAAACTATAAAACTCTGCAGGAATTAAGAAGCAGTTCCAGCAGCGTTATAATGAAAGGCAAAATTAAATGGATTTACAAACAGGCTTTCTTTTATGGAAATGCTTGAGACTATCGTGTAAAACTTAAAAACTTAAACAAGCATTAAGAATTTTAATTGACTATAAAACGATTGAAATTTTTCAACCAAAGAGTGAAGAGTAATAGGCAGGATCTAGAGTTATCTTGAGATGGTTATGAAGTCGAAAATAGTTGTCAAGATGTTGCTAAAAATTTTTCTATAAAAACCCTTTTTTGTGTGTGTTCTTTATATCCATGAATGGCGGGACCTACAGTTTAAAGTCGACTCCGAATTTCCGATTTTGGTGAAAATTTTCATGGTAATTTTATTTACTTTCAGAGTTTTGTAAGAAGATTCCTGAAAGGAAGTCGTCGAAGAAATATTTTTCATACTTCGCTTTGTTCGAGATGCCCGAGGTGGGCTTTGTGCCACGAGCTCGCATCTAATAAGTCAACACACCACCTACTAGACTGCTTCACCTTCTTCTGAAAATGCATTGCATTGTTGTATGTATTGGTGAGGAATTTTATATTCTTTGTTAAGAGGTGAGATATCTGAACTTCATAGTATGTTTCATGCTAATATTACCCCCTCTGAATGGACAGCGTCCTCTCTATAAAGATTTGGTAGATCGAAGCTGATTGAAGTTTGTAGTCAAGTATTTTAGGACCTACATTATGCCTCCCCAGGGTTGTGAATGCTGTGGATGTTAATAGGCGTGGAGGATCGGATGCGGAAATCAACAACCAACTTGCACTGGACCGATGAATGAAGGCATTTCGTGCAAAATGAAATATGAGAAAAATATTTCTTTCGCAGACTTACTCTCAGCAGTCTTCTGGCAAAAAACTCTGGGAAAAAATAATATTTCTCATATCTGTCGTTCATTAACAACCACAATATGAGTGGCGTGAGAAAATAGGTCATAATCCTGACTAAACCGTTGTAAGTAAGTTTCTGGGCAACCAAAAGATTACGACCAAAAATCACTTAAAATCTGTTGATCTCTTAAAGAATTCAATTGAAGGTGATGTGTCGATTTAGCTCTAAACTGACCTTGTAAATGGCATCATAGTCCATTGTTAATAATAATTGTTGCTAAAAGTGAAAAGTATTGCCAGCTTGTTTCACTGGAATTTCTCGATCACTTCCTTTTTCATACTTATTTTCACTTAAAAATATTGTTACGAAAATGGAAATGGTGTTTTGCTTTTACATCGGTTAGCATTAAAATTATAAACAAAAGCTACAAAAACAAAAACAATGAAATTGTTTACAAGATAAACAAGTAAACAAAAATATGCCCACAAACACTCCACGAATAAATGTAAATAAAATAAAATAAATAAATAAAATAATGAAACAACGATGTTTACATTTATAGAGATGTCGAGAAGGCAAAGCCACGAACATTCAACTTCAAGATTATTCACCAGACTGTGTATGTTGTCATATAATAGGCAAGCCAAAGCAGGCAAACGGAGTGAGTAAAAGTTCAGTCGGTCTTGTGAGAAGGCGCTGTGTTTGAAGAGTATAATCGTGGTTTGAAGATCTCCGTTACAGAGATCTGCCGAACAATGGTTATTGTTTACGCAAAAGACTGGAAAGAGGAATAACAAACAAAGCAATTGTTGTTGTTTACATCAAGTTGTGAACAGTGGCACACCGAATTGTGCGAACAATAAAGAATTTTAATTAAAACTAAACACAAATTTATTTTAATTTTATTTGCAATCTACTAGCTTATATTTTAAACGTTTTTAAAAGGTAAAACGTAACAATATTTTCATTAAAATTAGAACTAAATTACGTTCATTCCTTTTGCTGAAATGGATTTCATGAACTCTTTAATACACTTTCACTTTCACTTTTCACACAATAAAAAGGTAATAATATTATAAACAAATTGATCTCATATACCACTTCCAATGATATGAATATTAATCTTTTGAAATAAATTGTGATATGATTGATATGCTAGTGTCACAATCTGTTTTCTTTCTGTGTCATAGGGTATACACACATTCAATAAAACTGTCAAACAATTTTCTTTTATTATTTAAAAATAAAGAACAAAAAAGAGAAGAAAGAAATGAAACTTAAAAGAATAAAAACCCATTACATTGATAGCATTTCTCAAGGATTCTGATGCATTTATGATAAAATAATAGTTTGAAATGTTTTTTTTTCTTGGAAACTCAATACGTATAATAATAAAAAAAAACAAAAAAGTCCTTCAATTCAAGTTAAAAGAAAATCATGAAGAAATCTTGATTTTCTTTTCTTTTATTGTAAATTTCTTTGAAATTTTTGTTATTTTTTCTGTTTTGTTTTGTTCTTTGAAGCAAATCGAATAAGAAAAAAGTGTAAAGAAACAATATTGAATTGTACAATCACATTATGTTGAATGTGGCATGGTTTGGCATATACGAGTTTGTATGCATTTGTGGCACATACGATTTATCATTTTCAAAGTGCTCAATAAACTAAATAAAATAACCCTTGAGGCATTAATGGAAATGCTATAAAGAGGCGAATAATATGACAAATAAAGAAATATTGTTTAGAAATAAAAAGAATGGCAATAAGAGTTAAGATAAGATACATGATATACAGCTTAAGAGAGAAGTATCTGTAAGATATTCTACAATTTAATAAACTTAAAAGCCATTTACTTATATAGGCAAATATAAACGAGAGTGTATGTGCACAAGAATTGAATTTTAAAATGCCAATTCCCTATTCTCTATTATATCTGGTCACCTTATTGTAATAAATTTTAGAAAGACTTGTTATTGTTACCCTTTTTCCTAGAAGTCAAATATTGAAAAGTGTTTTCATGTGTATATTTTTCAATTTCATTTTGTCTTGAAACATATTTTACGTGTCTTATCTTTGAACTGTTATTTGATTTTGAATATCAATTTCAAAAAATCCAAAAAATCGTTTGTTTACATATATACACGAATAATATGACAATTGGATATTGTGTTTTTGTTGCTATTTATTTATTCATGCAAATGATTTCTATAGGAGAGATGAGGAAGAAGATGAGATTATTCTTCACCTACTGGATACAGGCCCGGAACTATGTAACAGAAGAAGACATCTACACACAGTTACTAAATTATACGTACGGTTAAAAAATTTCAGATATTTTTTAACTAATCCGTTTTCGTTGAAAATCTTTATAGTTTCCTTGATGTTAAGACGGTCTTTTGCATTGGTTAAAAAATTTCTGAAATTGAACTGAATTGTAGCCCTGCACAGGCCCACAAAAGTATGCATCCGATTTACAAAGTTCACAAATTTCTGAACCAAAGCAAAAGACCGTCTTAAAATCGAAGAAAGATGTCAGACAATTATAAATATTTTCAAAAAAAAAAAACGGATTGGTTAAAATTGGCTACAATTCAAATCAATTTCAGAAATTGTACATCAGGCTCACAAAAGTTAACAAATTTCAGAAATTTTTTAACCAAGACCGTCTTAAAATCGAGGAAAGTTGTCAGACAATTACAAAGATTTTCAACGAAAACGGATTAGTTAAAAAAATTTCTGATATATGTTATCCGTATGTATACTCCTGCAGTCAGTCGCAACGCGAGCCATTGTCGATAACTATAGAGAGAGGAGAAGGGATGAGAGACGCCTTTTCAGACGCAAGAAGAGGGAGCAGGAAAGGCGTGAGCGCGAGGAAGTCGAGATGTATAGATGCAGGAATGATGCTCGAAAATTTTATCAAAAGGTTAAGCGTCTAACCGAAGGTTTTAAGCCCGGAGCGTCCTCCTGCAAAGATGAGAACGGAAACCTGATAACAGATTCGCAAGGGGTGCTGAGGTTGTGGAGGAAACACTTCTCTACTCTGCTACAAGGTGATGACGATAACAAAGCCGCCTTTAGAGATGATGTTCCGAACCCGATCGACGATGACGGCGTGGAGATTCCGCCGCCCAGCCATGAAGAGGTCGATGTCGCGATTATGCGTCTTAAAAACAATAAAGCGGCAGGTCCTGATGGCCTCCCCGCTGAGTTGTTTAAGACCGGATGTAATGAGTTGGTAGGGCACATGCACGAGCTTATTTACAAAATATGGCTAGAGGAAAGTATGCCCAACGATTGGAACCTCAGTGTCCTCTGTCCTGTCCTGAAAAAGGGAGACCCTACTATATGCGCCAACTACAGGGGTATAAGCCTTCTCCCTATCGCATATAAGGTTCTTACAGGCGTATTGTGTGAACGACTGAAGCCACTAGTGGAAACACTGATTGGACCTTATCAGTGCGGCATCAGACCTGGCAAGTCCACCATCGACCAGATCTTTACACTACGCCAAATTCTGGAAAAGACTCACGAAAAACAAGTCGACACACACCATCTTTTTGTCGACTATAAGGCAGCCTTTGATAGCCCCATAACAATTCGTATACCTGCGAAGCTGATAAGGCTATGCCGAATGACGTTGAGCAATTCCTGCAGCTCCGTCAAGGTAGGAAAGGACCTCTCCGAACCTTTTGGTACCGTGCGAGGTTTCAGACAAGGCGACCCCTTATCATGCGACCTCTTTAACTTCGTCGTGGAGAGTGTTCTGCGAAAGGCGGGAGTGCATCGCAATGGCACTATTTGACATCATAGGGCGTACCAAGCGAGATGTTACTGCTGCCTTTAGTGCTATTGAACGGGAGTCTAGGAAGATGGGTCTGGTAGTAAATGAGGGCAAAACAAAGTATATGTTATCGACAAGTAGAGATGCGCGGCGTATTGATTCTCAGATTACGGCCGATAACTATACGGTCAAGGAATCTATCTATCTTGGCTCCGCTGTTACCACCAGAAATGATGTCAGTCTGGAGATCAAGCGCAGGATCACTCTTGCCAACAGGTGCTACTATGGTCGCAACAGGCAATTGAGTAGCAGAGACCTCTCTCGCGCGACAAAATTAACACTTTACAAGACACTCATCCTACCCGTGCTTCTTTATGGCGTAGAGGCGTGGACCCTATTAAGTACAGAGGCAGCGGCCTTGAGAGTGTTCGAGACAAAAGTACTGCGTAAGATCTTCGGTCCAGTGCGAGTTGGCGATGATTTCCGTATCCGATCCAACAGTGAGCGCTGCGCTGGCTAGGCCATGTCGTTCGAATGGAGGAGGATGCTCCCGCGAGACGGGTATTTGATGCGGAGATCTGCGGGAGTTTGCGAAGAGGACGACCTTGCATCCGTTGGAAGGACCAAATCGAGGAAGCCCTGTCATCGATTGGTGTGACCAACTCCGGCGCGCACGAAGCAGAGGCGCCTGGAAGGATGTGTTGCGGCAGGCCGAAATCCGATAAACGGGTTGTTATGGCCAATTAAGTAAGTAAGTAAGTAAGTATGTATACTTCTGTGGCTATGTGTAAGTGCCTTCAACATGGATGACCTGGAGGACCTGGCAAGCATTGACATTGGCAGCCTGAGTTGTTTAAGCAGAAGGTCTGAGTGCTTCCAGGACTAGGGGATAATGATCTAAGTGTGTCCATCCGACTTATTTGGGTGAAGAGCAACCTCTGTTCGATGACAGAGTGCCAAAAAAAGATAGGCTGCGCTCAGAAACTGCTTTGAGCCTCTCATCACATTGGAACCTTGCTATGGCATGATAGCTGAGTCATTGCCAAATAAATTTACCCACAATAGCCATTTTTTTATTTTGAAAATTTCGGTCGAACTACGGAAAACTAATAAGTAAACAAATAGGCCTGCATACATATTAAAATATACAAATCACTCTAATCATTTCACACGTTAGCTTGAGGGCTGCTATTTAGCTTTAGCTTTTGTTAACAAAACCTTTACAAAAATCTTCTTCCAGCATAGAAATTAAACTCTCACGTGATCATTAATAACTTCTGTCCATATTTCTTTAAGAAAGCCAGGACATCAGATCGATAATTACCAACTTCTGAACTGAACGCCAATGACATGTAGCTTCAATTGGATGTCACACAATAGGTGCTACTCAGATCATGCTACATTGGATATTATGCTTGGTCCTTTTAAGGGCACGTTCATTTCACGGTGTGAACTGGTCACCAACATTGTGCGATTTGATCCCATTAGTGGTATTTTCTTAAGTCGTAGGTTTATTCGCATTAGCCACAAATAAAAGCCTGATTTATGAGCCTCATTAAAAATTGGATATTTCATGTGTTATTTTCCACACATTATTTTCAATATTGTAGTCGCCATAGTCTAGTAAATAGTATGAGGCCACGGTTCAAACACGAGGTCAAACATCTCCAACAAAACGAAATACGAAAATATATATCTCCGGCGTCTTCCCCTCAGCAGATTTTTGGCAAAACCTCTGAGAGTATTTAAAATGGCCAAGAAAAGTTTCTCAAAAACAAGGAATCTGTCGTTCAGAACCGACTTTAAGGTGTAGGTCCTGACACTCATGTATTGAATTAACACGAACAACATAAGTGGTGTGAGAAACTAGGTCCTCGTAATCCGCACAGATGGGATGTAATGATCAATTATGTATGTATGTATTTTCCACACATTATAGCTTCAATAGGTCCTTCAAACGAATACAAAATTTCGATAACATTTCACACACACTTTTTTATTTAATTTTAAATGTAGCAAGGATTTAATAAAAATGCCATATTAGCTAGCATTTCTCCTTTAGTCGATCGTTCTTATATACATACAATGTTGTCCCTATAGTTCGTATACCTCTGTAGTTCTTTCACTGATAAATATCCTTAATACATCCTAGAGCCGATATTGACCATTCAAGGCGTTGCTACTGATCTGTTTGATGTCATAGGAAATTATCAATTCCATCTGCCCATTTTTAGACGCATTTTTTGGCATCATATTTATGTATATCTTTTCACGTATTCTATATTGTCCATCTATTATTTCCTTTATGCACTTTAATTATTATTTATCGATACTCATATATATCTCTTCATATACTATAATTAAATAATTTAGAATACATAGACGATAAATCATAAATTCATGCTTTCGGTGAATATTTATTTGGTGTTTATTAATGTCTTTATCAATTTTTATTTAAAAGTATATCTCTCTGTATATGTATGTACATATTGAACTTATCACACTAATACTTAAATACATAAATAAATTAATGCATATGTACATATATGTGTATGTGTGGTCTAATACATAATAATTTATGTCTGTATGAGGTCATCCATTAAAATTTGTCTGGAAGCTAAAATTCGGTTAAAATTTCCAACACACCCACAAAAAATATTTACAATCACGATGATTATGTGGCGAATAAAATGGTCAGGTCAGGTCAGCTTAACAGACATAAAGTATTTTTGCTTTTCTATTATGGAAAATGATAAATTTAATGAAAATTTATGAACTGATATTTTAATTTGCACAACTTTAATGTGGTTGTCGCAATTAAGTGGATATTATTAAAATATAATGTTTCTTTCATAGCGGGTGACATTTTTTTACCATCCGGGTTTTGAAAATTGAAAAGAAAAACTGAAAACTTGCAAAGTTGAATAAAGTATTTATTTGGGGTGATAAATAAATGCCTGCTATTTTTTAAGATTATTTCACGCAAACGTTACCCATGACTACGAGATCCATTCATAAGCATTAATTTTGGCGTATTTTTTTTTCCTTATTTTGGCCAGTGTTTCACCATTGACAACTTTAATTTTATCTTTCAGAATTAGGTTCCTGTACATATCTCCACAGAAAATGTTTCAAAATTTTAGACTGATTGCTCACCAAGCTCGCCTCTCAATTGCCCTGAAAAGTTTCTTAAAAATCTGTCGTTCGCAATCGACTTTAAACTACAGGTCGTGCCACTAATGTTTAAAATTAACACACACAACATAAGTGGTGTGAAAAACAAGGTCGTAATCCTGACTGAAGGGTTACAATGACCAACTAAGTAAGCTCGTCTCTCAATAAGTTCATTGTATCACATATTGTGTGTCATTTTTTACCGTCTTGTTGAACCCACGTGCCATTCGCGTGCAATTCTCCCATTTTGTGCAAAAACAGGGAGTAATCAGCTCTGGGCACCTTGTTCTAATCACTATGCCTTTGCGATATTCAACGTTCTTAAAGAAGTACGCTCCAATAATGCCGACAACTCAAAAACCACTCTAAACATTGTATGTTTCATACTGCATTGGCAGATCTTGCCAGCTTCTTGCTGTTTCATATACCAGATATTCATAAATTAACTTCTTCGCTGGTGATGATTTTTTGATAGAAACCCAATTTTGCCCACTGTACGGGTTTTGACAATTAAATTCAAGGATTTGCAAGCGCTGTTCGTTTGTTGGTTTACACATGGCAAAATGACAAACTTTGCAGGGTCTATTTTGACATTGTCACATGTCACGAATCTTTTTTAAGTTAAAAAAATTACCATTTCCGAAATATGAAAATCAAATCAAACGTCAGGTATAAGTATCCGAGTACCTCTACCTACTTCGTCTAAAAATATTTTCCTTCGCAAAAATTTTTGATCCTGAGGGAGATGGTCAATGGTGACTATTTCTTAAGAAAGAATGATGAACTGATCTAACTGGCTGAAGGAAAGGATATAATCAAATTAAAAAATGCTTAAAAGCAGAGATAGGTAGAGACTGACGCGCATATTGCTAACTAAAGGTATCAGAAAATGGTTTTAAATATCTGCTCATATGCTTTAGGCGAATATTGAGGCAAGGAATCTTATGAAAGAGTTTCGTTAAAGTAGTCGTCTGAACTATAGGTATTTAAAACAAAGAAGTGTAGACGAAAATAGCAGCACAGAGTGGATGAAATTAGTAGCACAGATGGAAGAGTTACGTCGAAGCAGTCATCCGAATGATTGGTATTCAGAAATGAGCGGACGAAAATGATCTCACAGGATAAATGTCATACTGAGCTATGAAGCTACGATATGATGATAATGATAATTGTTAAGACTGTTAATGTTGCATATCCTTTTTATAACAAATATTCCTTTTAGTTTTTCATTGATTCCTTAAATTAAATTAAAAAATAAAAAAAAGTAAACTATTAAAGGAATTTATTTATACATACTTTTAATGGTGACAATGCTCTCTCTGTCTGTCTAAAATTGTTGTCTCTTTTCTAGTTTTTTGTTTTGTTTCCTCTTTTTTGATTATGTTGCATTTTATTTCCTGTATGTTTAGTCTTTATTGCAGCTGTTGTTGTTGTTTTTGATTTAATATTTGGAATTTTTCTAATTTAACGCTTAAAATCATTTTCATTTTTCCATGTTGCTGTTGCTTTTGCTGTTTTGTGAGGATTTTTATTTAATTTTTATGCTGTTGCTGCTACTGTTATAGCAAATTCGTATTCGAAAAACATTCGTATACACCGCACATGCAACGATTTTGTTTTTTTTTTGTTATTTTAGAATTGGCATTAACATCCTTATCTAGCTGTAATAGCATGAATAGGGGGCGCACGATTTTGTAACAGGGGACATTGTGGAGACGTGAGACACAATAAAATTAAAGCAATTGTTTATAGATAAATAATTAATACTATGAGGTTCCTAAGTTGAATTATAAGTAGATTTAACATGAATCGTTTTCTTCGTACGTTAATAAAGGATTACATTTGTTTGGTCCCCCTACAAAAGGGCGAACAAACATAATTTCTTGTGAATAACCAAAATGTGTGTGAGATTATTTATTTCAACTTCAAGAGAGGGCCGTTTTAATTGTAGTTGTATTACTAGTTGTACAAGTCTATCAGGTATGTTTTTATCCTCTATGCATCCACGCCCAGGACTCGTAACTGGAAAAGTGCAGATACAACTGCAAAAATATTTTCAAAATGGCAAATGGCAAAGAGGTAGAGTTAGAGAAGATACCGCGACCTCTTCTCAGCAGCTTTCTGGCAAAAACTCTGAGAGTAAATAAAATTGTTTTGAAAAGTTTATCAAAAAGCCATTTCGGAGTTGTCTTTAAACTGTAGGTCACCCCACTCATGTGTAAAAATTAACACACACAACATGAAAAGCTAAATCGTAATCCTAACTGAAGAGTTGTAATGACCAATTATATCTGTTATGTATGTATGTAAAGAGTTATTTTTAATGCAAACCTATGGAGAATTACCGATCAGAAGAACCTAAATTTTGAGGTAGGTACGTAGGTTGAAGGAAAGAAGACAAACGAAAGGTCTCATACCTATCGACACACACCTAAGCCATCAAGTAGACATATTTGGCCATCACCTTAAGGGGTACAAACCACGTTTTCTATAGAAAGTGTGTACAAAGTGCAGAGTATTTTCTTCCACTTCACTTCTCTGAGATAAGTTATGTCTGGTATATTGCCTTGCCAAAAATGTTTGGATATCAAATTTACGAAAGCTATACTATGACATAAAAACAGTTCAATTATTTTGTTGCCTTCACAACATGCCCTGCATTTATTATTTTCCACCGCGCATATAGAATATAGTATCCCATGAGTACGTTCATTAGTGTACTCAAGCAGCCCTTAGTTTGTCTCAAAATACTCATGGTTTTCCTCCCATTGGTTTCGAACGAAAGTAGCTTTGTAATCTTAAAATACTCATGCATTTTCTCGCATCGGTTTCGCCACAGAGCAGCTTTGTAATCCGACCTACTGTGCCATTGTTCCATAATGGCCGATGCGATGTTTTACGACACCTTTTCAGCCTCGTCTTCAATGCACTAAAATATTTTGAGTTGTCTTAGCTCATGGTATGTACTCGTACAACTACGTTCTGATAAGGGTGAGGAAATATACAACGATGGTACTAGCCCTATTAGTACCACCCATACTGTTACTACTTCTACTGGTACTATCCATACTGGTACTGGTTATACTGGTAAAACCCCTACTGGTACAAGCCATACTGTGACGTAAGCGTGTGTCGTCTTGCCAGATGACTAATAACATACTGTTAGTAACATAGTTCTTTGGGAAACATGCAAACAGTTTAAATATCTAAGATTACTGGCATTAAACAAGGATAGCCTATACGAATTATATCCATACCTCCTCTCCGGTTTTCGGTATTTCGTTCATCAAGTTTTTTAATATTATTTGTGTGTCCCTTCGTATGCGGTAGAAGGAACACATTACTGAGATAATTCGTTTTTGAGTCCTACCATTCGTATATGGAACACTTTATGTATCCAAAACGTATATCAATTCATAGCGTTCCTTTATTGATAGTACCCACTCTATGACTTATCCTGTAAACTCCTTTCCTTGCAGTATCACATTAATTTGCATACCATGCCTACGTTTAACTCAACTGAAGTCGTCGTTGTCTACTGGATAGTGTGTTGGCTTATTAGACGTAAGGCTACGGTTCAAATATCAGGTCAGACATCAAAAGGAAAAAATATTTCTTCGGCGACTTTCTCTCAGCAAATAAGAAAATGCCATGAAAGGTTTCTCAAAAAATTTGTCGTTCGGAGTCGACTTTAAACTGTAGGTCCCGCCACTTATGTATAAAATTCACACGTACAACATAAGTTGTGGGAGAAGCTAGATCTTAATCCTGACTGAAGGGTTGTAATGGACCAATTATGTATGTGTGTATGTATTATTGTGCGAGGCACCAGAAATATGGTAGCGATTGCAGTTAATCTATACAAATGCAGTCCCTGGTATATATCATTGCAGAGCAAAATATAAAAACACTGTGGGTATTAAGTCTCCTTCTTGAATCACTGGCACTGGTAAATATTTTTGTGTCTTGCGCTGGAAATTCTCTCCCCATGCTTAAACATGAATTTTGATTGTTAAAATTCATTTTGTAACTGTAACATTATTTTAGATTGTTTTTTTTTCTTTTCGTTTCATTTTTATTCAACAATTTTAGTCCTCTCCATTGTTGTTGTTGCTGGTGTTTGTTTGTTTTGACCAAGATTGATGATTATGTAAATTGAGTAGAATTTTTTTTTGGTCCCAGCTCTGGGTTTTTTGTTGGCCCATAAATACTCGCGTTTAAATGCAACATATAGTAGCTGCCATAGAGACAATAGCAATTGTAACAACAACTATTCCGGGGGTATTGGTTGGGCATCAAAAGTATGAGAGTAGAAAAGCAACACAGTAAATGCGTGTTGTGGCATTTTCAACTTTGACTTGATGAAAATACAATGACGCATATAATTTTTCGAAAATAATAAAACAAATGCTACGAATTATTTCACTTCTCACTTCTGCCACTACTCTGTATGTATATGTGTAACTTAATAGTGTTGGTAACAATGATTCTTTAAATTCTGGTTTTTTTCTTTTTGTTCTTTTGATATTTTCAACGTACGAGTATGTTCTCTTTCTTTGGGAACTAAATTTTCACATGTTAAACCACAAACTAAAATACTCACAGCACATGCGAGTTCGTTGTTGTTTTTTTATTTTAATTTCGGGGTTTTTTTTCTGAGGTTGGTTTTTGCAACATTTCAAATGCGGCGACAGTTTTATAGTTTGAACCATAAATTAGAGCACAAAAATGCATAAACTTATGCTGAAATGTTCGTTAAGTGTAAAACGTTGACTAGAGGAGCTTAACGGAAAGGACGGAGGCTGAAACGTATGTTTTTTGGGGAAAACATTTCAATGTACTAGAATGCGAGCATGTAAACATGCACTTGTCATTCTGTTCTTTTAATTTTCTTCTTTTTTTTTTTGGTGTTGTATTGCGAAAGATTTTATGTGCGTTTTTCCTTTTGTCTTTGTATTTATAAAATTGCAACATGAATTGGGTGGAGTTCCTTTTTATCTTGAGTTCTTAACTTCTTAAGTATTTTAAATTTCTTATAGTTATGTACATTCATTAAATAGAATAATTAATAAGTAATAATTAAATTATTAAATTAAATTATTCACCCGAAAACTTTTATGTTAGTATTCTCTTTCATAAGATAAGATCATAAGTAAAACTACTTTCAACTTCAAAAGCTATTTACTGCAGTATGTAGTTCCTTTGCTGCATACATACATCCATAATTAATCAATACAAGCCTTCAGTCAGGATTACGACCTGGCTTCTCACACCACTTATGTTGTGTGCGTTTAATTTTATGTAAGGTTTTATTTACGATTTCGAACGAAGTCGCCGAAGAAATATTTTTTCATGTTTTCGTTTTGATGTCTGACCTGGTGTTTGAACCGAGTCCTCATGTCTAATAAACCAACACCCTACCTACTAGACTACGGCGACTCTCACTTAATAATTAAATTATTAAATAAAATTATTCTCGCGATAACTTTTTTGTCAGTGCTCTCCTTTAAATGATAAGATCATAATTTTAAATCAGGTTTGTATGCTAAAATCTACTTTCAACTTCAAAGTCTATTTACTGAGATTGGGCGCTGAGTGCGAAGTAATTTTATTGAACTCTGTACTTCCTTTGCGATATACATACATACATAATTTATCACTACAACCATTTAGTTAGGACTACAACCTAGCTTTTTACACCTCTTACGTTGTGTTTTTGTGTTTTAAATCTACTCCTAACGACAGATTTTTGTGAAATTTTTCATGACAATTTAATTTACTTTCAGAGTTTTTGCCATAAATCTAGTGAGATGCAATCGTCGAAGAAATATTTTTTCATATTTCATTTTGTTGTCTGACTTGGGGTTTGAACCGTGGCGTTACGTTTAATAAGCCAACACACTACATAGTAGATTAAGGCGATTGTGTAGAGAACTGCCCAAATAACAACCGCGGATAAATGATTTCTGGAAATACTTTAACAGCCTCAGATGGAAGGCATTCAGAGAGAAAGAGGAACTGCAGTACTCTATTCTTCACTACGTGATTCTACAATTGATTTTTTGAGAAACTTTTCATGGCAATTTTTTTATTTCCTCTCAGAGTTTTTGTCAGAAATCTGCTGAGAGATGGTCGCCGAAGAAATTTTTTTTAAATAATCTTTTTTTGGAGTTGTCTGACCTGGGGTTTGAACCGTGGGCTTACGTCTACCTACCAGACTACGGACACTTCACGATTTAAAATAAGTTAAATTAAAAAAAAATCGTGGTCGGAGGTCTGTGCCCCGTAAGGATCTCACGTATGTTTCACCAAATCATCCATAAAAAGTGTTACAACCAGGCAAAACATTTAATTCTAGTCTCTTCTCAGCAACTTACTTATTTGGACGAAGCAATCGAGAAAGAGCCAGACTAGAATTGGTCAACGGTAAGTGTTTAATATCTCTATCATTAGTTTGTTTAATAAGTTTTGAAGCATGCACTACAGTGAGCATTAAAAGAACATACATTAATAAATTACCGTTATTTTTATTTTAAAATTGTTTAATTGCCTGTTTTTAAAATTGAAACAAAAAAAGGTACAAAAAAATTCGAAATATTGTCAAATTTTTTCGGGCACTTTCGTGGTAAAAGTTGAATTGTGGTGATTGTTAGAATTTTACCCATAGTGTACAGTTTCTTTTGACGCTCACTGTCTATAGTCAGAATCTGCCACCGTTTGAACACCCCTTGCTTTTAACTCTGGAGAACGTATTTGATTTCAAATAATTGGTTAACTGAGGAGCATTTGAAATTCTATAGCCTTGGAATTGTAAACCTATATGGAAAATGGTTAGAGATTTTTTTCAACTTTTTAGCAAAAAATTGGGAAGACTTTTTTAAATTGTAATATAAAATGATAAAATGTTTATGATTTGTTTTAAAAGAGGTTTGGCATGGTAGTCATCAAGCACTTATGTCCATTGAAAACTAAAAATCGTATTTTTGATATTCTTCTGCAGGGAAACGTGATATTCTGCCATTGTATTATAATTGCTTAATGTAAGGGAATGTATAAGCTGTGAAACGGAATTGAGTGTCCCAATTATGTTGTCTTTAAAGGATTACTTAGTTAAATTTATCATTTGCATTGATTTAGCATAATTACTTAATTTTTAAATCTTCTTTCCGAAATACTTTAAAATTTCTAATAAGTTGGCGAGTAAAAGTACTTACATTTTACTTTCATTTTGATAATTATCAACTTAACTTCAACTTTCCCTTGCACAAAAAACAACTGAAAACTGAAAACTTTTCTTTAATCAATTTCTTGGCCAATAAAAAAAGTTGTGCCAACTGCAAAAGACAACTTCAAACAACTTAACTCAGACGAAGCGTAGAATACTTTTAGCCAAATTAGGTTTTCATTTTTGCATTTCTGTTAGAGAATAACAGTTAGTGGTAGGGAAAGGTGAATATTTTGTAACAATTAAAGCTCCGAAGGATGTCTTAACGAGTAAGGTAAGCGAAAAGAAACAATTGATTTAAAGAAAGAACACAAGCGCTGTAATTATGTAATTAAAGCGATAAATGTACGATTTTGAATAGCAAATATTCCCTCACATTTCTTCAAATCACTCGTATAGATTACCCAATATAACATGATCTGATCGCCGTAGTCTAATAGGTAGTGTGTTGGCTTATTAGACGCAAGGCCACGATTCAGACCCCAGGTTAGCATCAAAACGAAATATGAAAAAATATTTCTTCGGCGACTTCCTCTCAGCAGATTTCTGGCAAAAAAATTGCCATGAAAAGTTTCTTAAAAATCTGTAGTTCGAAGTCGACTTTAAACTCTAGGTCCCTTCACTCATGTATAAAATTAACACACACAACATAAGTGGTGTGAGAAGTTAGGTCGTAATGACCAATTGTGTATGCTCTGTGTGGCATGCAGTTCCGTCCTATTGGGATCTCAGGTCGTTGGTGTCCAGATTAATCAATTTAGGCTAAAAGAAGTTAGAAATCATCGACTTATAATGCTCGTCGTTGAAAATAATGGAGAAAGACATATGAACTCGTGACGCCATTAGCCTAAAATTTTCAAATTTGGGAATTTTGTTTGAATGAGTTTGGCAATTAGCTTACTCACCCATGCCTGATATCTGAAGATGATCTTTAGATGAATACTCCAGAGCCTATTCAACGAACACACATCGTTGTTTATTGTCGTTTACCTTTAAAGCTAGGGTCAGTTGAATTTTTTACGTGTATTGGCTTAAGACACGACACAAGTTGTAGTCCGTGGAAGGCCTAGTTTTGGTGATCGAGGCGAAATCGATTGCCTCAGCAGATCTTGCATTTCAACTTGTGAACTCGACCATCTTGCGAATAGTCCTCTGATGATTATGACGATCGTGCATTGTCCGAATAGAGCTCCCATTTTGATACAACAATTTTGTTATTTGTTATCGACGAGGAGAGACTTGCGGATTATTGGATTATTCGTCGTCGTTGAAAATAATGGAGAAAGACATATGAACTCGTGACGCCATTAGCCTAAAATTTTCAAAGTTTGGCAATTAGCTTACTCACCCATGCCTGATATCTGAAGATGATCTTTAGATGAATACTCCAGAGCCTATTCAACGAACACACATCGTTGTTTATTGTCGTTTACCTTTAAAGCTAGGGTCAGTTGAATTTTTTACGTGTATTGGCTTAAGACACGACACAAGTTGTAGTCCGTGGAAGGCCTAGTTTTGGTGATCGAGGCGAAATCGATTGCCTCAGCAGATCTTGCATTTCAACTTGTGAACTCGACCATCTTGCGAATAGTCCTCTGATGATTATGACGATCGTGCATTGTCCGAATAGAGCTCCCATTTTGATACAACAATTTTGTTATTTGTTATCGACGAGGAGAGACTTGCGGATTATTGGATTATTTCAGTAACGGCCGATAAATATACATACTTTCGAAATAACCAAAGAATTTATTTATCTTGCCTTCGCCGTTACTTCCAGAAATGATGTCAGTTTGGAGATCAAGCGCAGAATCACTCTTGCCAACAGGCGCTACTGTGGTCTCAATTGGCAATTAAGTAGCAGAGACCTCTCTCCCACGACAAAACTAATACTCTACAAGACACTCAACCCCTTGTGTTTCTTTATGCGCAGAGGCATGGACTCTGTTAAGCACTGATGCATCAGCCTTGAGAGTATTCGAAAGATAAGTCCTACGTAAGACCTTCGGTCCAGTGCTAGTTGGCGATGATTTCTGTATCCGTTGTGCGCTGGCTCGGCCATGTCGTTCGAATGGATGAGGATGGTCCGGCGAGACGGGTATTTGATCCGGGGATCTGCGGCAGTGGGCGAAGAAGACGACCTTGTATCCGTTGGAAGGACCAAATCGAGAAAGCCCTGTTATCAATTGATGTGAACGACTGGCGTAGGCGCGCAAGAAGCAGAGGCGCCTAGAAGGATGTGTTGCGGCAGGCCGAAATCCATTAATCGGGTTATTAATGTCCAATTAAGTAAGTAAATGACGTGCACAGTAAACCGGCTTTGAAAAATAAGTCATACGTAAGATCTTCAGTCCAGAGCTAATTGGCGATGATTTCTGCATCCAATCCAACAGTGGGCTGTATGAGCTCCTCAATGACATAGACGTTGTGAAGCGTGTTAACATTTAATATAATGGAGGAAGATACTCCGGCAAGACGGGTATTTGATTGATCGGTGTGACCAACTGGCGTAGGCACGCAAGAAGCAGAGGCGCCTGGAAGGATGTGTTAAGGCAGGCCGAAATCCGTTAATCGGGTTGTTAATTAAGTAAGTAAGTAAGAAATTTTATTATTTACTCGTGTTGTTTAATGCTATAACTGTACATTGTGATTTGACTGAAATTAATTTGACAGATGTATCTTCAATAAGATAACCATTAATCAACTGTCAGCTGTTTGGAAATCCTTGTTGAAAGACCCATTTTTAGTCTGCTGACTTTAGTTCCAATTATTCTTTATTATTTTTCATTTGTTAGCCACTGACCCGTTTTAATTTCCAACTGTATTGAAGTTTTTAAAAATATTTTGCTTTTGTTTTTACAATAACTTGTTATCGTTATTAAATGAAGATTTAAACGATTTTTCTAAAGAAGGAAAGAGGGAGAGAAAACAATTGCACACTTTCCAAAACGATATAATAGTTTATCGTTATGTTTCTACTTCTAGAAAAACAATTTTAAGAACAAGAAAATCAATTAATTTTTATTAATCTCCAGAGGATAATCAAAGAAAAATACACTAAAAATAGAATCTTTTGAAATCTCTAAACAGAGTGAACGATAGTAAGTGGTACAAAGTGTATATAAAGTAAAGCTTTGTTTGTATATCAATTCATAGTTTTTTTTTGCTAATTATTTAATTAAATCGTTTATCTTTAAATCTTTAGTGTGGTATTTTAAATTATTTAACAGAAAAAAAATCTATTTTAATTACCCACATAAATTACTTTATTTTAAATCAATAAATTATTGCGAAAAAAAAACGTTTTAAATAACAAAATTTATGGAATTTTAAATTTGTAATATTAAAATTATTATTATTTTTATTGTTAACTTTTTTTATAGCTATATATATTTAGTTTTATTGCATTAAATTAATAAAAATTAAAAAAAAAATATGTTCGAATGTAACCCAATAAACACAATATGTTATGGGAAGTTATAGAAAATTAACAATAAACGTGGCCTAAGGTGCAAATTTGCATTTTTGTGTGTGAATAATTAATAAACAAAATAAATTAGAATACGAATAATCAATAAAATTAAATGAAAATAAATTATAGAATCATATATGGAATGTATGTATATATAGACGGGTTTTTATGTAACACTTTCCAAATTTTTCAGTGAAATAGTGTTTTACACGAAAGGGCACCGATCGGTTACTATGTACACGGTGGTGAAAATGAATTGCATAACACTTTTTGTGTATATTCGTAATCATTTCTGGTGTGGACATCTTCTACGGTTGATTAAAAAGATGTTCATATTTTCAGATCGAAATTTCTTGTTTTGAAAAATATATCGTTAGTCTCATTCGCAAATGTGTTTTTTCAAATTTTACAGGAGACACAAAAAACATTGCGGCTTCTTCAGTTTTTAAAATTTGTAAACTTTTTAAACGCAATTATTCTTACAAAATAGCTCTCTTTAAATGACCTAGATCAAAAATTAAGAATAATTGATAATTAATATTCGTGGAATTAGCACGTGCTGTTAATATTTTTCGTAGTTTTATGGACTTAACGTTTTTGCAAACCACAAAATTACAACAACTTTAAACTACATACTGACATTTTTTTGTCGTAAAATATATATTTGGTATAGTGTTATCGTTTTGCATTAAAATCTCTTTTTGGAAAAAAGTGGACTTAGCGTCTTTGCGAATTATACTAACGATATCATCCATTATTTTAAAAATGAAAAGTAACCATAGGACTCATCCATAATAGAATCAAGGTTGGCCTAAATGTTGATTGGAAGGTACATACATACATAATTGGTCATTACAACCCTTCAGTCAGGATTACGACCTAGTTTCTCACACCACTTATGTTGTGTGTGTTAATTTTATACATGAGTGGTGGGACCTACAGTTTAAAGTCGACTCCGAACGACAGATTTTTGAGAAACTTTTCACGGCAATTTTATTTACTCTCAGAGTTTTTGCCAGAAATCCGCTGAGAGGAAGTCGCCGAAGAAATACTTTTTGTATTTTGTTTTGATGTCTGGCCTGGGGCTCGAACCCTGGCTTTACATCTAATAAGCCAACACACTGCCTACCAGACTACGGTGATTGGAAGGTGGCCTTTTTAAATAAAAGTATTTATGTTTACAAATTCACGAGTATCGCTCGTTTCTAATGAGTCCTTAAAATGCAAATCAACAAGGCTTGTTGCATAAAGTTGGCTCTTTTTTATTAAATTGAGTTTTTCGCGCAATATTTCGAAGTTAAGTTAATGAATGCTCATTTTTAAATGTTCCAGCGATAGGGGACTATCCTCTAGACACCGTCTCTGTCGTATCCCCACAAAAAGTATCCACAATCAAGTTTACATTCTTCTATTGCGGAAGAAAAAGAAAAAGTCAATTATTTTAAGGTCATTTAGGTTCGAAAAAATACTCCTAAATGATATCTCCAGATCCAATTGCATAGAAATCAGTTACCCTTTCTCGATGCAAGGAATTCTGAAATCACGGAGCCTAATATGTGACAACTTTGCTTGTTGACGTAACCACTGAAAAATTTGTTTTTTTTTCGTAAAGTTGCTCTAGTACCCAATTAGCATGTCTGTAGCTTGTGACCGATTTGAGTGAGTGAGTGATCTTGAGTGAGTTTAAATGAAAGTGCGAGTCCAAATATAAAATACACCACAATGAGCGGTAAAATATTCTTAATTACTGAGAACGCCGTGGAGTTGGCAAATTCGGATTATTTATCTTAGTTTCTGTAACACAAGCGATATTTTCGGAAGTGCGTACATATATTGTGCAGACGTGATTCTTAGTATCTGTATATTTCTTTATCTTGGCAATTCATTTATGATGACAATCACCCGAAACTTGGCCTAATTTAAATCCCCACTTTTGCAATAACCTTTTCACTATATAAGGGACACTTCAGATGAAAGTTATTTAACATCAGACAACTGATTAGCCATGGATAAATGGATAACCCCATAGCTTCTAGAATCTGGTAGAGAAGACTTAAAATAGATTTCAACTCACCAGCCTATATGTATATGAGAAATGGAATTAATTTTTTGGTCATATAGGGGTGGTGCCGTGGGCTAGTAGCTACTTTGTTGACTTGTTAGACGCCAACACGTGGTTAGAACCCCAGGTCAGCCATCTCGACAAAACTGTGCCGTCATTCATGGATAAAATGAATACATATAAAATGAGTGGTATGAGTACATACATACATACATAATTGCAACCCTTCAGTCAGGATTACGACCTAGTTTCTCACACCACTTATGTTGTGTGTGTTAATTTTATACATGAGTGGCGGGACCTACAGTTTAAAGTCGACTCCTAACGACAGATTTTTGAGAAACTTTTCATGGCAATTTTATTTACTCTCAGAGTTTTTGCTAGAAATCTGCTGAGAGGAAGTCGCCGAAGAAATACTTTTTGTATTTTATTTTGATGTCTGGCCTGTACGTTTTAATCCTGTCTAAAGGGTTGTAATGACTAATTATTGTTAGTAACAGATGGTATAAATAGAAAGCAGTTCTAATTTAAAATAAAAAGTACTTTCTTGATCATGTCGGGATAGCTTTAAATGGCACGTATCAATTCTAAACATATTTGTAAGTCAATATATAACTTTACGACTTTTGGAGATTGCCATTGATTACCAATCTTCGAGTGGTTTGGCTTATAGTTAAGGAATCCGTCTGACAAAGTCATTGCAATTTACACAGCAGTGAATAAGATAAAAACGCGAATAAAAGAATATTAATTGGAAAAAACAGTAGTGAAATGTCATATTCGAGTAGCCTCGAATTTAAACTGAAACTTTGTACTTTTATTTGATCATAAATTATGTGTATATTGTTAAACTCTTGTTTGTTTGGTTTAGAGAAGTACTGAAAACTGGCTTAATTTCATAATTTCACAATAAATATTTTTAAATTTTTTTCTCCTCTTTCGATTTTCGACATATTAATTGCAGCATAATAAATAATTTAAACATAATAATTTAAACATATTAACCGCAAAATAAAATGCAACATATTTGACAGTAATTGTGTAAATAATGATGCAACAACAAAATTGATAATAAAAATTGTAAATTTAATAAATAAATTCATTAGAAATATGAAAGTGTATGTACATATGTATTTAACCAATAAGAATTCATGAATGAAATCAATTGACAGTTGTTGACGTTTTGTTAGAAATGCATTCACGTATGCTGAACTTTAAATTATTTATTATTTACTGATAACCTCTCATTTATTTTCATTAATTCTATTTAGTTTTTTGTTCAACTTTTTTATTTTATTCATAGCAAATATTCATTTTTTTAAAACAATTATTGGCAATAATATTTATAAAAAAATATGCAATAAATAATTTTTTTTTTAAACTTGAGATATTATTTCCTTTATAGGATGAATGTCTAAAGTTTTTCAAGCATTTTAAATATTTTTATATTTCATAAAAAAATTACACACATACATATGTATGTATGTACATAATTGGTCATTACAACCCTTCAGTTAGGATTACTACCTAACTTCTCACACCACTGTGGGTGTTAATTTTATACATGAGTGGAAGGATCTACAGTTTAAAGTCGACTCCAAACAGATTTTTTGAGAAACTTGTCATGGCAATTTTATTTATTCTCAGAGTTTTGGACAGAAATCTGATGAGAAGAAGTCGCCAAAGAAATATTTTTTATATATTTCATTTTATTTGAGATATCTCGCTGAGATATGAACCTTGTCTCACGTGTAATAAGCCTATACACTGTCTACTAGACTACGGCGACTGCACAGTTAATACAACGCGTTAAATTTTCATCAAGAAGCACATGCAAGATACATATGAAATATATACAGTCATAGCAAAAAGTGTACATACGCCCTTGTATGTGGACTTGTACCCGCAAATTTTTTTTTCAATAATTTCTAGGTTTTTGTCTTCAAACATTTTGAATTGTAATTGCCTTAAACAACGCTATAATGCCTTTTTCAATTCAATAATAATCAGCGGGGAAAAATTCTACGTACAGCGGTGGATGTAGACTTTTTCTTTGACTGTATGTCCCTGTAATGACGGTATTGGTTCTTCCAGGGTCATTTACAATAAAAAATGTGTTCTATTGACACCGTTAGACAATAATATACATCAAACAGCTGCACTGTCTGGTACCAGAGGGTTTTTTTTGAAGCCACAGGTACTTTGTCCCTGCCCGGCTACAGTAAGACGTCTTTGAAAGCAACATAGTGATTGTGATTAGAAACCAAGTCGAAGGAAAAGCTTCAGATCAGTGTTATACAATTTTACTTATTGACGTAGCAGAGAAATATGAAATGAGCTTCATCGCTGAAGAAAGGTTTGTTTGAAAAAATTGCATTGAAAGTCTTTTGCTTTAGCACTCAACCAGCATATCTAGGGCTTTGGGTATGGTCAGTCAGCTTTGACTGTTGCGTGATTTGGACTTTATACGAATGGAGATCCAAATTCAGATGCCTAATACGCCATAAAGAGCCGTAAGAGAGGCCCAATTGCTGTGGATTTCGTGGTATCGATATTTTCGGGAGTGCGTGTATTATGCTGATACACATACGTGACGACATTAGTAACGATTTTAGTTTATTGAAATTCCTTTATAATACTGACAATTCCTTTTATAGTAGGCGTATTATGACGAATGTGACCCCTGTGTAATGCTGATAAAGTTCCATGTTTGAGTCAGCATATTAGTAGTAAGCTTTAACTGTTTTTACACACATGGAGATCTAAAATAGGATACTCAATACGCCATAATGAGCCGTAAGATAGGCCCAAATGCTGAATACCTTGTGGTAGGAATTTTTCAGGAGTGACTGACTAAATTTGTAACGGTTCTAGTGTATTCAAAGTAAGTAAGTGACACTTTAGATGAAAGATATTTAATAGATGACAGCTGTGCCAGACCGATGGTTTTGAAATCTTTAAATCGATAACCCGATATTTGAGAGTTATTTTCAGGATAATTAAACTATTTGGCATTTTTAGGAAACTATTAATGTTTCTGTCAAATAATTGCTTGATGTGACCACATACTTGTGTTTATTAAAAACCAATAAAATCTTTTAAATAATAATAAAGCTGAACTAAAGTCAAGTCAAATGGAAATCAAAATGTGATTGTAAAAAAAGAATATTTCACAGTATTTTTCATTCTACTTTTTTTTTAAAAACAAAGGATTTTTAAAATAAATTTCAAAGGATATGTACGAATGTGTAACATCCGAATTGATTCTTTCTTTTTTTTCTATCGATATTTTTTGTGAAACCTTTTTTCTGAAAAAAAGAGAAATTTTAATATGAAATATGAAAATCCTGAAAGAAAAAATCTGTAAAAATCTTTTATAGTCCTTTTTTATTGTTACCAAACGCCTGTTGTGGCAGGAGAGAGAGAGAAGAAGAAGGCAAGCATGAACTAATATAAAAATTCCAATAAAAAACTACAAATAAAATAAAATCAAAATAAAAATGATGGGTTATGAAGAATGAATGAAAGAGTGAATGTATGTATGTGGCAGGAAACAGTAACGAACTGTAAAAATGAAAATTTTAACCCAAATAATCTCAAATAATAAGTAACATACTCATATATACCATACAAACAGACATACATACATACATATTCATACTACAACAATCCATCTACACTTGTATAAACATTGTTTGAAAAAAATCCTAAAACAGAATCGAAATGCAGAGATGGCTGATAGTTATCCCTTCTATACCTTCTATGTAGTCAATGAATTTATTTACCTTGGCTCGGCCGTTACTACCAAAAATGATGTCAGTCTGGGGATCAAGCGCAGGATCACTCTTGCCAACAGGTGCTACTATGATCTAAATAGGCAATTGAGTAGCAGAGACCTTTCTCATACGACAAAACTAATACTCTACAAGACGCTCATTTTACCCGTGCTTCTTTATGCCGCAGAGGTATGGACCCTTTTAAGCACTGATGCGGCAGCCTTGACAGTATTCGAGAGAAAAGTCATAAGTATGATCTTCGGTCCAGTGCGAGTTGATTTCGGTATCCGATCCAATAGTGAGCTGTATGAGCTCCTCAACGACATGGACGTTGTGCAGCGTTCGAATGCAGCTAGATGCTATCCCGAGATGGATATTTGATGCGATGATCTGCGAAAATTCGGCGAAAAGGACGATCCTGTGTTGGTAGGACCAAATCGAGAATGCTCTGTGATCGATTGATGCGCGCAAGAAGTAGAGGCGTCTAGAAGAATGTGTTAGGGCAGGCCGAAATCCTTTAATCGCGTTGTTATTGGCCAATTAAGTAAATAAGAATATTCCTCACTTAAAGAATTTATTCTTAAACAAAAGTCGATTGAGCCTTTTGTAGAATTTTATAAATATTTCCGGTTTTGTGCATGGAGAAGCCCTGAGTGCCATCAAATTAAATTTAAAACGAGCTCATAGAAGTTATCCACAAAGAACTGTTTGTTGGTCTTGGGTCCACATTAGCAATTCTTTCAAGCCGACTATATTTTCTCGCGCCGCACTACTTCGCCATATCCATCGGTGATAGAGATTTATAGACTGGGTCTTACATGCGCAGACAAGATCGTCCTTTACGCTAACGACTCCTGAGCCTTGCACGAATAGGTTAGGTTAGATTGCATTGGCATTCGCCTTAATGTCCATAGATTCGGTATTTCCGATAAGATGTCATTTTAGCATCGATATTATCTATTCCATGATATAACTAAAATTCCTAGATGACATCTCTCAGCTATTCCGAGAATTTTATGAAAGTGTGATATATTTTGGGTGCCAAGAATTCTTTCTTCTAGGTTACCAAGCTGGGGACCATGACATAAGAACATATGCTCTGATCTCCTTATCTTTCTTTTTGTTGCAGATTATGTAGAAATCGTTAAATGATATTTCCGCGTGAGTGCGCCCAGAGACCAGTATTCCGTTATAGCAACTATAACGTTCTTAATGTGGAATCTGGTCTGGTCCCACTAAATGAAGTTTGTCCGAGGAAATAACGTTTGCTCTTCTGTGGAAGTCGCCGTAGTCTAGCAGGTAGTGTGTTGGCTTATTAGGAGTGAATCCGCGGTTCAAATGCCAGGTAAGACATCTCTAACGAAACGGAATATGAAAAAATATTTCTTCGGTATTAAACTGTAGGTCCCGCCACTCATGTATAAAATTAATACAGACAACATCAGTGGTGTGAGAAGCCAGGTAGTAATCCTGACTGAAGGGTTTGATTGACTGATTCTGTATGTATGTATGTTCTGCGGAAATCGTTAAAAGATATTTCCAAACGCCATTATAAACACTGTAAGGTTATTAAAGTGCAATCTGGCCTGGTCCCATGAAGTTTGTGAGAAAAACTTTGTCTGCTCTTCAGTTGAGAAAAGCAAATCAGAGATATAAAATCAATTGAATTTTCCATCGTGTCGGCATTTGCAACGCATCAACTTGTAATGTTGCCTTGTATGTTCCCGTTTCTGTAACACAAATGTATCCCGCAAGTGTCTCGCTTTCTCTTCCACAAACACCCGATATAATTGCGGTCTCCGTTGTCAGTGGAAGTACCAGAAAGTAGTCTACATTTTAGCGTACAATGGAGGCGATTTTAGCACACCCCTCATTTGAAGGGAGGGTCCTTTGGGCCGTCAAGGGCTGCGCCAGGTAGAACGATGATCAAGCAATGTAGGTTTTGTCTGAGTGAGTGGAAGAGTTGCAATGTTCTTTATGCACTACTTAGAGGGCTAACGCACGGTGCAGCTTTTTATACAACTGGTCTAATGATCTAATCATTAGATTACACTAAAATCTTAAAGAGCATTGAGTTCGCAAGTTTTATCGGCTTTTTCAATAGTCGTAGAGTCTCCAGGACTGGGGATGTTAAATAACCATTGTGATAGACTGTGAAAGCCTATGATCTAATTTGGCTTAGACAGCTTCCATATTATGTACGATTCATAGTTTTCATATTAGTGAGTTTGCTTTACTTACACCTTTTTAAGAACTTCTTGGTATAGAAATTGATTGTGCTGTAATGAAGGTTGTACGCTTCTGACTTAGCTTTTCCTCTAATCCATATAAATATCAATTTACTATATATGTGTGTAAGTATACTCGTATAAGGCTTATACATATATTTGTATAGAATTACAACTAAAATCGTTCGCATACTCGTTCACTATGGATGTGGCGGGTATGGGATGTTAACATTGTATTTTAGCTGAGTATAAAACGGTGATGATGTGTAAACATTTGCATGACGTGCTTCAATTTGTTGGCTTTGCTTTTTTTTTCTTTTTGTTTTTTCTCTTTTCATTTTTGGAATAAATTTTTTATTTTAGGTTGTTTTTATAAAATAAAAAAGAGAGAAAAAAAAAATAAAAAAGTCAAATGAAATTTATGTTTTGATGATATTGATTCTCATGTAGGCACAATTGATATCCTGTTCCGACTACAAAAATAAAAAGAAAAAAACTAAAACAATAACGAATAAGCAAAGGGAACATTGTGAGATACAGGAAAAAAAATGTAGAGGCCACCACCATTTTAGGACATGAAGTAAAGGAAATGTGTATCAAAGTATGTATTTGCATAAAAAATACCATGTTTTGTTTATCCATTAAATTCACACGTAAAAGAAAACAAAAATAAAGAATCTTTTTGAATACAATGAAAATTAAATCGATGACAAGGGATGTCAAATAAAGGAAAGCGGAAAACACAAGACCCAAACAAAACGGATATCAATTGATTAGTAAACCAAGCTTAACATCAAGCACTGTATCTCAGTGCTATCAATTCGCCATTCAGCTGTCACCACCTCAACGTTAGCAGAAGAAGAAGGAGGCTAAAACTTTCAAAAAATGCAATTATGATGATTGCCATCATCTTTCATTTCATATCGCCGTCATCAATTCGCAGTGACATTAAAGCACTGCGTTCAAATACATTTAAAACCTGAAGACAGAGTTCTTTGCTGTTTTTCTTTTTCTTTTTGTTGTTTTTGTTTTTGCTTTCTCCCTTTTAGCTTTTCTAAACAATTTTATTGCTTGTTTATGACTTTGTTGTCTGTCCCCTTTGCCCGGGCTTATCTTTTATTTTTATTTACACACACACTTTCGTATTCCTCCTTTAGTTCCTCCTTTATAAAATATTTTTTTCTTTCTGCAACTAAATGTCCTTTTCATGCCAAAAGGATCCATCGTCGTTGCCGTTGTCGTTGCCATTGTCGTTATTGTTATTATTACGTTCACACATGTCGTGTAGTACTTATTTTGTGGCCGTGTCAAATGTGTGGGTGTTGTCCAATGCTTAGCAAATGTTAGCAAAAGATGAAGAAACTTTTTATGAGGATGTAATCGAAAAAGTTTTTCTTTAAACACAAACATTCTCGCTCACATGCTTAGGTTGTGATATATCGATAAATGTTTATACATGTTTGTGTATATGTGCGTAAGTAAAACACACATATAAAACAATACACATGGAAGACTATGATGCCATTGAATAAGTCTTGCTTAACTTTATTGTCAACTTTTGCTAACCAACCCAATATTCGTTAGGGCAATAGAGAAAACAAATATCTCTAAAAAGAGCCAGAGTAATGAAATTTCATGCTATTAATCATATCCGACTACATTTTGCTCTATCCGATTACATTTTTCATTTAGTTTGATATTTTTTAAGAAAATCATCATTATTTTTTATTTATAAAATTAAAAAGTTATTGAGCGAAAAACCTGTGGAGGAAAATGTTCTGAAGGAAAATTTTCTGAAGTCAAGACTTTGTTTAAGATCAATACTACGACATTTGATTTCGTCATACAAAATAGGGTCTCATTTTAAGCAAAAGATCGTATGCTAATTATGGACTCAAATTTGTCGCAATTTTTTTGAGTTATTTAAGTATTCATATCTGATTTAAATTTGTAGATTTTGGGAACAAATTTTTTCAAAATTTGTACAATTTTTTCCAAGCAATTTCATTTAGCTGCGTCGGCTTTTATAGTACATTTCATGGTCTTATTGAAATCAGATTTGTGAATAAAAAATTACATGTTACGATGACGTAATCTTCGATCACAGGCACAAAATGATCATATTACGTACCAATCAGTTGTACGAAAGGAATGTAAAGGATTCATTATATATGTCCCCACGGATTTTTTAATGAGCATAGATGACATACGTACATACATACATAATTGGTCATAACAACCCTTCAGCCAGCATTACGACCTAGCTTCTCACACCACTCATGTTGTGGCGGGACCTGCAATTTAAAGTCGACTCGGAACGACTATTTTTGAGAAACATTTCATGGGAATTTTTTATTTACTCTCAGAGTTTTTGTCAGTAATCTGCTGAGCGGAAGTCGCCGAAGAAATATTTTTTCATATTTTATTTTGATGTCTGACCTGGGGTTTGAATCTTGGCCTCACGTCTAATAAGTCAACACACTACCTACTAGAATACGGCGTCTTCTATAGATGACAAGCATATTTATTTACATACCCATTCGAATTATTTCAGGATTACACGGTATTGCTTATGACCATTCCATGGATGGTCTATAGATGCTTCTAGGAATCTTATAATCTTTGGTTTTGTGGTTAAAGCTGATTTTTATGGTACTGTAAAATACTTTCCTTTTTAAGTCCTACGTCATAATTTTTGAATTTGTTACATATCAAAGGACATGCTTAAATTGTTTGTGAGAAATATTTTAAGAAAATAAAACAACAGAAAAAAGGACTCATTTATCGATTGTGTTATACAAGAGAGAAGATGGTTAGTTTGTATTGTTAAATTTGGAAGGTCGTTACTGTTAAAAAGGTTAGATGACTTCGTTTTTCGGTTTTTTTTATTTTTTTTTTTGTAAAAGTTCTTAGATTTGATAATATTGTTGTTATTGGCATTCTATATATGTATAGTTGACACTAGTGATGCTTCTCCTACACAGATTTAGAAATAAAAGCAGAGTTTGGAGGATAGTTGTTGTTGTTGTTTTGATGATACTTCGGGGGTTTTAAAAAAATATCGGTTAAAAGACCAAAAAGTTTAAGCTTTACTCGTTAGTTTGGTTGTTTGTTTGTTTGTTTGCTGAAACCAAACTATTGGTTTTTATCTCAACTAATCATCACACGCTCTTTTGTTTATAAAAACGTTTTTTTTTGTATTATTTTTTCTGATAGTGAGTTCATGGTAACTCTAATCAATAATAGATATTGAAGTTTAAAAGCTTTAAGAATAAAATTTAAGCGTATAAAAACCATGGGTTTTAAAACTGTGGAAAGGAAAAGAAATATAGAAACTCATTTTACATTGATGACAGTCAATAAAATTTTTGTATAAAATCTAATTATCTGTACGTACATATCAATTCATAATGTTTATCAATTCATGTGTTGGTGGCAGTGGCTTAACCACAAATTTAATTATGACAGTCATCTACACGTATACATAGATACGCACACATACATAGATCTTGTTTAAAATATTGTTTATTTTCAGTAAATTGACTTATTCAAATACTATTTGACATTTATGGCCTTTTAACATAATGTTGGTGAAATCTATAAAATATGGTTGCCATTATCTGTTTAATTTTCGAAAGAAGGGGATGGTAGAAATACAGAAAAGTTGGTTATTTTATAATAAGTTGTTCATTGAGCCTGTTGTAAATTAAAAGGAATAATTTTTAAAGCCAACAAAAATCTGTAAAATAACTATGTAAACAATAAATAAGGGAACAGTAGGCAATGTAAAGTGGCGACATCAAATTTATTTCACTTGTCAGCAATAAGACTAAAGTGTACGAATGGATATATTTTTGAAATGGAAACGAGGTTTGATGTCCTTAATTTGTAGATGCATTCTGCCAGGATATACAGAAAATAGCCTTCTGTTTATCTGGTAGCCAATCTTGTAGTACATCTTATCAGTCAGGTCACGTAACTTGCTGTTTTTGAGATTAAAGTACAAAAAGGAAAATCCTTTGTAATCTAAATTAATAAGAACCAATCTTAATGTTGGAAAGAGATAAGCACCTAACTCTCTCACACCACTCCATGATTCTATACTCCCTAGATGAATTTCGGTAGCAGCAATTTCAAGTGCAATCTTCAAAATATAAGAATTTAATTCCAGTATACAGTCAAATACAGTCAGTACAGAGGCTGTGTTCACCTGTGGCATCACAACGGGCCGCTATGCGTGCTCAAGTGAGCTTTTTGGTAAATTAAAGCTACCTAACCTAACCTAACCTATACAGTCAAAGAAAAAAGTCTACATTCACTACTGTATGTAGACTTTCACTACTGTATGTAGACTTCTTTCTAATTTTTATTTCTTTTTCTTATTCTGAATTCTAAACGTCTTTAACAACAACGCTATAACATCGTTTTCAATTTGAAAAAAACCAGCTGTGTTTGTAGACTTTTTTCTTTGACTGCACCCACATTGAACAACAACAAGAAAAATTGTAGTCTTTTTACTACCTGTGGGTGTTCACAGTTTCAGTTAAAAATCAAAAACTGAATAAAACAGGAAGTGTTGATTCAAGTTGTTGCCTCAAGCAGGACCTAGTGGATGATGGTTTTTTGTAGTTCAGCCGACATGATTCTGCACATAGCATCTAATGAACTGGCAACGAATTTTGCAAACTCAAATCTTCACGTGATACTAAAGACAATGTGAAGACCTCTGGAATTGCTGGGTTATTATGGTTACATCTTGGCAATAGAATTACGGGATTCTTAAACGAGATGAAATCCGTAATTATAAGAGATATGTTCAGCTTTTGAGCATAGGGTAGGACGAATACTGTCTTTGCTGTGTAAATTAGGATGAAGAGAGGTTGCAGAACACCTTCTATTGCACTCAAGATCTTTCGCTGACCTATGTGATGTTTAAGATTTGAAACTGAAGAATATTTTGGAGTTTACAGAAAGCCTAGATAGGTTCTATAAAGGTTCATATGGTATGTGGTGATATCCAATTAAGAAAATGAATTGTTTACCACCATTTTGAAATGAAGGCATTTAAAGAATGTATTGCATTGAATCGCCCTTGTCTAGTAGGTAAAGTGTTGGTTTATTCGACGTAAGGCTACGGTTCAAGCCCCAGGTCAAACATCTCGAACAAAAGGATAAAATATTTCTTTGGCGACTGCCTCTCGGCAGATTATTGGCAAAAACTCTGGGAGTAAATAAAATTGCCATGAAAAATGTGTCAAAAATATGTCCTTCGGAGTCTACTTTACACTGTAGGTTTCGCAAACCATGCATAAAATTTATACAAGCAACATAGGTGGTGTAAGAAGCTAGGTTGTAATCTTGACTGAAGGGTTGTAATGACCAATTATGTAAGTATGTATGTATGTATTCTTATATGTTATGGAAACTGGTTTATTTGATAACATTTATTAAGTTTTTGAATAGAACTTTGGAGAAATCATTTCATATTTTCGTTTCCATAATTTATTTCTCTTGGCAACATGCTGCACTTTTTTCAAGTGACTATAAAATAATAATTTTCATCTCTTTTCGCTTGCCTACCATTGTATGTATGTATGATATGTAGTGTCCTTTCTCTATTTTCTTTTTATTGTGCAGAGATTTTAACAATTTGTTGCGTTCAATAATATTCTATTAATTAAATTTATTACAATGCGGTCATGTGCAATTAAGCCCTACTGATAGAAAACGAACAGAAACGAAAACAAAAGAAACATCGCCTCCCAAATTAAAAACCCAGAAAAGAGTAAAGTAAAGCATTGTGCACCTTTGGGACACAACCGTACACAACTACACAGGCAGTGAGTGATATTTTCTTCAACTCCTATACATCAGCCTATAATTGATAGCAACCAACAGGGGTTATTACAACAGGAACTTTTTTGAAAGGATATGAGAATTACTATGATGACAACGATGACATTGTTGATGGAATACATGCGATATTACTATCAACTACACTTTTAACCCGTGCTGACTGGTATGTATAGGATGTTGCCATCGGCTGCTGTAGCCACCATGTTTAAATGTCAATAAATGGTTTTTGAACCGAAAATAACCGCACCGAACCCAACAACAACTGTATTGAATAGAATTGAAGTTGTGAGGTTTTTAAATTTAAATGCAATTTATAAAAGCACTCAACGGGATAAAAGCTCTTCGTGATGAAATTATTAAACAAGATTTTTATCAAATTATAGTCAAACATTTATGGGTGTATATACATATGTATGTATGAGATATAGGATTACGAATGTTTGTGTGTGTGTGTTATATTTAAAAATTTTGAGTTGCAAGAGTGGTATGTTGATTTATACAAACAAACAGAAATTATTTGAAATTTTTAACAACGGGTTTAACTAGAGTTTACTTTGGTTCAAGTTCAGATGGTTTTTTCAAACAACCTTTGTATCACCGGAATTCATGCAGAATTAGGAAAGTAAAGTGATGCTGTTTACATTGGATGTAACAGAAAGGTATCAGAAGCAGGAAAATTATTTGACGAATGAATAATTTATGCGGTCTACTAAAAGATCAAGCTTAAATGCATGTACTCTTTTAGAAGATAGTGTGCTTCGTAAAGATAAACCGCCTATGTTCAGATATGCACTTTTATTGAATCAATATTCGGTTTATTGAGTACAATATTTTAAGTGTTCTGACATAATAATATACGCAGTTCAGCTGCTTATTCAATATTCATTTGACAGCTGATAAACAAAACAGCTGGTTGTTTCAACAACATTGTTTTTATATTGGTTTTTGTTTTGTTGTTTTTTTTTGTTTTGTTTTTTTTATTTGTCATTGTTGACAATTGAGTTTGACAACTTTTTATCAACAAAAAGTATTCGGATAATTGTAATATTCGCACTGAACATAATTATGACAGCGTTGCATTTTAAGTTTTACTCAATTTGCGTATTTATTGCGCAATAATTTACGCAATAAAGGTGCATATCTGAACACCCCTATAATTAATAATAGGAAATGTTACCACGGTAAGCGAATGAATTACTGGTTCAGGAAATAGGTCATACGAAGTGAAAGATTTACAAATCTCAGACGCTGACGAATGCTGCATTCGATGCTCTTGCCTAAAACATTAACATTTTGCGAGTCTCCCTTATTTACATTGGTAAACCGAATTTTTTTCTAGGAGGATTTGCAAAATCTCTTGTGCACTGAACAAACCAATCATGAATAAACCACCTATGTCAAAGTCGCAGGCAATACTTACATGAAATAATCTTTAAATAGTATACGGGTGTGCAATTCATAGCCCCAAAATAATATTTCATTTACTTGTGTAAATATTCTGTAGCAACATCGTTTATTTCTATATTTGAGTCATTAACGTAAAGTATCCTTGACTCAATTTTCAAATGCTTGACCTCTACTCAAAGAAATATGAACGACTTTCTATTTAACAAAATAGTACAAAAGAGTTAGATTAGCATACAGTGAGCGTCAAAAGTGAGTAAACACCACTGAAATAATTCATTTTCTTAGGATAGCGAGAAAAGTAAATATAGTAAATAAAAGTAAATAGTCGAATAAATTTCCAAAACTAAAAACGTTTAAAATGTTAAAACAAAAAAACAATTCATGATAAGGGAACTTTTTTTATACTTAAGAACATAATAGAAAATTTAAAATTATAGTGGGTGTTGACTCACTTATGGCGCTCACTGTACATAGGGTCCCATCAATGATTGTAATACTATTGTAACTATTTTAAAAAGAGTTACCAGTGTCCATCTGTTTTTCCTCCATCTATTTGTTCTCCCTTTTCTACCTTTTCTACCTCTTCTTCTTTTCCAATTTCCCTATCTCCTTCACCATACTCTCTCCCCAGTCTAGGACGTATATGTAATGGGTCATTTTAACCACTGGGTATTGTACTTGCCCCTACCCTAACCTACCAGCCCCGACCTATTTCTTGTTCAACTGGTAGCAGACCGGACTGCAAAGTCTGACCGGAGACTTATTTCTAGTATCAGCGAGTATTTTGGAAGCCACAAATACATTGTGCGTGTCCGGCTACAGTAAGCTTCTTTGAAAGCAACGTAGTGGTAGTAATTAAAAACCAAGTCGAAGGAAAAGTGTCAGCACTGTGCTACACTTTTAACCATGATATTAAAGACGTTTAGATAGTCTTTGACCTCTAACCAAGAGAATAGTCATGTCAACCATACCGTAAATTTTATACAAAACAGCCTCAGCTAGACAAGTTATATCGATAAATTCTAGGGGTTCAAAAATTTTTCGTTTTAGTTACTCAAGTGCTGAAAAACGACTAAGAAATTTTTATAGGTTCCCTCTCTTTTTACATCACTAGAGCTGCTGTGGAAGATAATGTGTCTAAACCCAGGCTTTGGTCTAAAGGCCCTATTTCTACATACATACATAAAAGTTTAATGAATATTACTTACTTAATTGGTCATTACAATCCTTTAGGCAGGATTACAACCTAGCTTCTCACATCATATAGATTGTGCGTGCTAATTTTATACATGTGTGGCGGGACCTACAGTCGACTCCGAATGACAGATTTTTGGGAAACTTTTCATGGCTATTTAATCCCAATTTCAGAATTTTTGCCAGAATAAGTCACCGAATAAATATTTTTTCATATTTCGTTCAGTTGGAGATGTCTAGCCTGGGGTTTGAAGCGTGGCCTCACGTCTAATAAGCCAACGCACTAACTACTAGACTGCGGAGACTTCAGACGAATTCTAGGTGGATTTAATATACATACATCGTTTTCTTCGTATATCTATAAAGTGTTATATAGAACTTATTTTCTTATCAATGTTTTCTGAATGAGTTAATGAGGCCTTTGAATTGAACAGGATTCTCAAATTCGTCAGAATTTTGTTATTCCTACATCCAAGGTAACTTCCCTAATTTGCTGCCCCATAAAGGCAGCTGATTGGTCTAAAGATATTTAAATTAAGATAAGACGATAGTCGATAACGTGGGTATTCAAAAAGAAAAGAACGGAACTGAAAGGATTTCATTAAACGCTGAACTAAAACGTTAAGTTCAATAACATGACCAAAATGTATGTCAACACAAAACTAAAGGAATATTTTCGTAAGATAGAAAACATTTTGGTTATTTATTATATCTTATGTATGTGGTAGAATGTTAATGTAAATAATATATGATATTAAAAAGGAAATTATATTCACTAAAATCACTTCCTATTATCAAGTTTCATATACGAGTACAATAGCGAACCCATATTATATACCATAGTGTTCATAATGTACGAGTAATTTTATTATATTTTCTTATGAAAAGACCAAAAAAAGAAAGCAGAGAAACCATTATTCTTTTATAATAATTTAATGGCATGGCAGTTTGCCTCATTACCAATAGGTTGATAATGTCTTTTGATTTTTTCAACATTATTTTCCGTTTTTTTCTGACTTTTTTTTACTATGATGACTAACTATAAATAAAAACTGACTAAAAGTGGTTTTAACCACACTTTCTTACGTGTTTTTAAATTTTTTTTTGTTAATTTTCTCTTCGATTTCTTTTTTGTTCTTTTAATGGAAAATTTGTAATATAATTACTGGAAATATATTTTGCCTGTCATCATAATAAATGAAGGCAAAAATTAAACATAAAAGCCACAGGTATTCAAAAGGAATTATAAAGTAAAACATTTAATATTCATTCAATATTCATTGTGGCCTTTTTTTCCCCATTATGTTTTGGTGTTTTTGAAAAGCATTTAATTGAGGTTGTATTTGAAAATTAATTGATTTCGTTAATTAACTATTAAGAAATGATCAATATGGTGTAATATTGTTTATAATGGCATATTTATCTACTAATATATCTTGAAAAATTATTAGAGAAAAACTAACCTCACAAAACAAAGTTAGGTTAAGTTGAATTGCCTATCCTATTAAGCAAAGCTCATTTGCCGAAATCATTATGCCTATTTTATCGAATGTCTATAATTCCCCCTAGCATTTCTAAACTATCCTGTCAGTGTTACCAAGGTATGAATTTTACCAATACACTGCCGACAAGTTCTGGGCACCCAAAATTTTGAACTCAGGTCCCCAAGCGATAAATGATGACACAAATAAGCTACGGTATAAGCGTTTTAATTTTCGTCTCTATATCCGATAATATGACAGCATTAGACATTGAAAATTTAAAATAATGAACTTACGCTAGTCAACTATGTTAATACGACTTTCAGCGAATAATATATCCGACCTGGCAAAAACTCTGAGAGTAAACAGAATTGCCATGAAGGGTTTCTCAAAAATCTGTCGATCGGAGTCAACTTTAAACTGTAGGCCCCGCCACTCAGGTGAAAATTAACACACGCAAATAAATGGAGGAATAAGTTTTTAACATCCCGCTAAGTGTCTAAGAGTCTGTCTACGCCTGTTCTACTTAATTGGCCATTGGAACTCTTTAGTCAGGATCACAACCTAGCTCTGACACCACCCATTTTGGGTATGGTAATTTTTATCCCTGAATGACGGAACTTACTCACTTACTTACTTACGACAGATTTTCTGTTCACGGCAATTATATTTACTCTCGGAGTGGTTTCATTACCTCATTTTCATATTTTGTTTTTCCGAGATGTCATAGCAAAGGCTTGAACCATGTGCTCCCAGCTGATAAGCCAATGCACTTCCTACTAGACTACAGCTGTTATTAGTCCAATATAAATTAGTACAGGGCTTACCGCGAGTATCGCCATGATGACACACCTCAGAGTGCTCTAAGCACGGGTGGAAACAATACGTCTACCAACGCCCCCACGCACGCACGCATGATGCAGTACTTTGATTAGCATATCACGGATTCATCACCATTCGTGAGTACCAATTCAAAACCATGCATTTGAATATGACTTCTCTCTTGGTTAGGCGTCAGAGACTATCTAAACTACCTTGTGAAAATGGTTAAGAGTGCAACTCTACATTGAAATTGCTCTCTTTCCAGGATTGGGTACAAACCACAGCTACCACGTTGCTTCCAAAGTTACTCTGGGACTCCCAACACCCGTGGTAAGACTTCGCAGTGCAGTCTGCTACAAGTTGAATGCCAAACTGTTCGCGACTGTTTACCCTTAGTCCAATTTACAGTATTCTGTGTAAAAACAATTGTTCTGCGGGATAATTTACGGCATAGATTTCAGCGCTTCCAATATGATAAATCGATTAACGACTTTAATATACAAATTTAAAAAAAAAAAAAAAACTTGTGGCAGTTTTATTTACTCTCAGAGTTTTTGCCAGAAATCTGCTGAGAGGAAGTCGCTGAAGAGGGAGGGACTGAACCGTGTCCTCAGGTCTAATAGCTCTTTATTCTTGATTTCGTATGATTTCTATATTTATTGATTTTCCTTCAATTAAAGACCGATTTATTGTATTCAAAATATTTCAATTTGATTTTCTATGCCCCAAAAGAATTTTATTTTTTCCCCTTTTTGTTGGCTTCTTTGGCAATTCAAATATTTGCTAAAGTTTTATTAAAAATCAATTTTCATGATACAAAATGCAAATGAAAGCCTCGTAAAACGCTTAAAAAGTTTATTTTCATTCAAGCGACAGCGGAGACAAACAGACGGACACAGCATTTATGCAAATGACATTTTGTCTCCGTACACCCAAATGAATCATTGGGATGGTGGCAGCATTTAATACGAAAACTGTCTGTGATTAATTTTCTCACTTTATCACTTTCCCATAAGTTAACGAACATCTTGGGTAAAGTGAAAATAAAACTGAGAAAAACTGGGAGAAACTGAGCAAGAGAGAAACGCATTTTACAAATATTTGTTCTAATTTTTTACTGGCATCGCAATTTTATTGCAATGCTTTACGAGAAGTATGGAATGGAAATGGAGAGGGCGAAATATGGAAAAAGAAAGGAAAACTTGCGTTGGTAAAACTTGTTGAAAGTTTTATAGTTTCGTTTTGTTTGGTTTTGTTTTGTTTCAGTTTCTTTTCGTTCATAGTTTTAAACGCAAATATTTTTTGCAAGAAGAATTTTTTAATAATTTTGCTTCAAAGAGGTTTTGGTGTTTCAAACGGAGGCGGTTCTTTTTATTTATAAAATAATTTTTTGTTTTTTGTACATAATTTATGTTTCATAGAAAATTAACTGCATTACTTCGTTTTATTCTCCTACCCTCATACATATCCTGGTATTAAGTTAATGCAAGGCTTGCCAAGTTTATTGCCTTAATTTCTTAAAGAATCTCAAGTGGTTTCAGTAAAGATTTTCTGGTTTGCTCCAGATTTCCTATGACGCCTTACAGCTATTGCAAGTGGTGGATGTAAAGCTTGAAAAAATTGAAAAAAAAGAAGAAAATTCTTATAAAGTTTAATGCCAATCTAAAGATTTTTAATTACAATCTTTGGAATTTTTTCTTGCAGTTTTTTTTGTTTCTTTCTTTAGATTTTATGGATGCACTGGCTGGCATTAAAGTCTTTGTTAAGGCATGTTACCATCGAACCACAACCAAAACTCCCTGAAATCAATATAAAACAAAAGTTCCTCTTCTTTTTTTCCTTGCTTCTTATAATATTTTTCTTTTCTTTTCGCCATTTTTTTTTTATCAATTTTCCAAAGTTTGTGCAGAAAATCAAGCGAAAAGTTTTTTTCTCCTTTTGTTGCCAGTTGTTTCAACTTTTTGGTGTTGGCATCAAGATCTTTTAGATTTTTTAGGTATTTTTTTCTCTGTGTAAAGAGGAATAGAACTTTAGTGTCTTTCTGCTAAGTAAGAAAATTTTAAAGGGAATAAAAGCTTAACAGGATTTTTCTTTTAAATAAGGGAATAAATGCATTCAAGACAACTTTAAACAATGTATTACGAAACCATCGTGTTGTCTTCTGAAAGAAACAAAGTGAAAGAATGTTTTCTCCATCTTTGCAGGCTGAGAATACTGGCTGACTTTTTTGTTCTAAGTTATTCCAATTGACATAACATGCTTACCCATAGGCTTAATCGCTTTCTAGGGGGAAAAATGTTATCCTGCAGACACTACGACACTTCGTAGATATTTCCAGTAAACGTTGATAAAAGCACCGGAACTCAATTAACAATTGAAAAGAGCACAAAAAAAGATGTGTGCATTTCCACTAAAAGAAATTGCGCTCAGACTTTATAGATCGTACGAATTTACTTACTTAATTGGTCATTACAATCCTTCAGTCAAGATTACGATCTAGCTTTCCACATCACCAATGTTTTATCCATAAGAGGCTGAACCTGCAGTCTAAAGTTGACTCCGAATGACAGGTTTTCGAGAAACTTTTCATAAGCCATATCCTCACACTACTTACAAGACTGCTGCGCTAAGCAACAATACAGAAATATTTGGCAAATAAAAAATTATACGATTCTATCAGGAGATGTGGAAGACAATCGCTTACAGCGAGACACACGTAAGAAAAACTAGCATTTGTCGAAACTAAAAATTTTTGGGAGGAAGAATAGCGCGTAGATATTTTAAGTGCAAAAAGGTTTACATTGAATACTCTTGGTAGTTTATAAGGTTTTTGAATAACAGCGAAATAAAGTGCCCAAAATTTTATGGATTTCATCCCAAAAAAACTGTTCGGCTTTTGAAGCCAAGAAGAATCGAGCCAATATTTTTTTTCCTGCTGATATAGTGAACTGTATTCCAGTGACAGCGTTTAGCATCGATCGATATGCAATCTTGTCTGATTGCATATTAAGGGCATTGCTCGCTTTAAACAAATTAATAGTTGCCTGTAAAGGTTTCCCTTGATAGCCTTATCCAGGTTTTAGCTGCTTACCTTTCAGATACCACAAAAAACCAGAAACCGTAGATTTTTCACCTTACTTGCAGTTCACATATGACATCCTGCGCATGAGGTTGACGAAATGAATTTATTTTTTTTTTAAAGCGATTGAACATTACTTCAAGGCATGCAAAATCGTTTTCAATGTCTTTCCTCTTCAGTTCATGTGGTATCCAATTTCTTGCTTTTGAATGAACGCTGTTGGTTTTAAACGTTTTCATATGGTTTTTTAAGTCATATGTACTGATTGTGCAAACTTTCTTGCATCCGTCACAAATTTGAGTAGAGTAATGTTTCCAATTTATGATCTTTAAACGTTTGCTTTTGATGTTTAAGTCACCAGTTTTTTAACTAGCAAACCGCTCCATTCACTTTTTTGATAGAATGTGCTCAAGAAAAGTTTTCTTCACAAACAATGGATCAACAAAACTTCCAGCAAATACAATGAGCGTCAAAAGAAACTGTATATTAAAAAAATATACATTAATAAATTGACGTTATTTTTATTTTAAAATTGTTTCATTGCCAGTTTAAAAAAAAAATACAAAATATTTCGAAATATTGTCAAATTTTTTCGGGCACCTTCCTTAAGTGGTAAAAGTTGGGTTTGGTGATTGTTAGAGTTTTATCCATAGTGTACAGTTTCTTTTGACACATACTGTACTTTGTTTTTTGGAAGATTTTCTATTGCGAAAAAAATTATGATACACATCAACAAGACCAAAAAATTTTGATTTCGAATTTTGACAGGCTTTCAAAGAACTGCCAATAAACAATTCTTACAAGAGTTGTATATTTTTCAATAAAAATTAATTAAAACAAATAAATCAAAAAAAAGTTATGAATGCCATCAAAAATCACCTTTCTTTCTATTAAAACACTACAGTACAATGTATTTATTTCTATACCTGTGGGTTTAAACTACACAAACAATATTTATTAAATCGCAGTACTCTAGTAAGTAGTGTGTTTGATTATTAGTAGCGAGACCGTGGTTTAAACTCCAGCTCAGACATCTCGAACAAAATGAAAAATAAAAAAACTTTCTTCAGGGACTTCCTCCTTCTGGGAAAATAAAATTGCCAAAAATCTCAAAAATTTCAAAATCTCAAAAAATCTGTCCTTCGGAGCCACTGTAGGTTCCGCCACTCATGGATAAAATTAACACACACTAAATTGGTGGTGTAAGTCGCTAGTTCGTAATCCTAACTAAAGGGTTGTAATAACCCATTAAGTAAGTAAGTAATATTCATTAGATGCTTTAAAAATTAATAAAATTTATAGTTTTCACTTTTTTCCTTTGGACATTTCTTCATTTTTTGTTTAATACTAAAAACTATCTTTTGTTTTTTTTTATTTAAACAAATTCCCGTAACATTAAATTCCAAAAAGAAGGAGAAAAAATATTAAAAATAAGAATAAATAATCTCTCATAACTTGAGCTGTCAAAACTGACAAATTCTATGTTTTATGAGCTGGAATACACACATAAGTAAATCTAAGTGTGTAAGTGAGTGTAATTTGTTTTCATACTGTTTTTATTCTTGTTGGTGCTTAACGGAAATTTATATCCTTCAAAATAGCACCTTGAAGCAATCCATATATTTATAGTTGAAATAGATGGAGTTTTTTTTGCCAGTTTCTGTTCTGTTTTTTTTTTCGTAACACACATTCATACTTTTCATTGCTTAAAGGAAAAAAAATATAAGTAAGCAAGTGTGGGCATGTGTGTGTACGTGTCCTTTTCTTTGGTTCTGGTTGGTTATTGTTGAGCAACATGCCAAAACACAAACCCTGTGAGAAGTATTCACTTTTGGCCATAAAATGATTTTTAACTAAAAATAACTCAGGCAGTCTTAAATAAAAAAAGAATGCAGAGAAACCATAAGACCATGTAAAACGTTTTACTACCCTGTCGTATAGAATGTTTCACACACACACATGGACACGTTGTTGTTAACTATACTAATATGTTATAAGGATATTAGTATTTATGCTCATGCATACATACATACACATACGCATACAGACATATGTGTGTGCATGGTATTATTAATGGTTTTCAAAGTTATTGTTGAAGTTATTGGTATTAAATATTCTACAATATTATAAAATACATTCATTCTCTCTCCCTCTATCTCCTTACACACGAATACACACGCATCCATGCAACACTACATTCTTCCATAGAGAAAGTAATATTTTTCTCTTTATAAATATGTTCACTTGCCAGTATGTGTGTGTGAGAATTTTTTCCTTTGTACAGGATATTGAGTTCAAGTTTTATTGTTGAATTGTTGCTGTTTTGTGGGTTAGAAAAGTCAAGAAGTCAATAATATTGTTGGTCTTTGTGGGTTCTTGTCTTTTTTTTTATTTGGATTCGCTTTTTTTGTTGTAAAATATTTGATGTTTAAACTATTGAAACCTTTATTTAACAACAATATGTGTGGTTTGTAGCATAGGAATAGGAATAGAGCGCTACGGGTATAAAAATTTCATAAACTTATAATACGAGTATGTGTGTTTGAAATTTATTTATGTTTGAAGTGAATAAAATAGCATGCTACTCATGGTAGTCACGGCATTATAAGTTTATTAAACGTTTTGTTTGAATACATTTACATTTTTTAATTCCTTTTCTTTGCCGATGTATTTAGAGAAGAGGTTTAATTCAAATAAAGTGCATGCAAATAAAATTTCTATGAAAAGTTTCTCAAATATCAAATATCGTTTGGAGTCGACATTAAACTGTAGGTCCCACAACTCATGTATAAAATTAACCCACACAATATAAGTGGTGTGAGAAGCTAGATCGTAATCCTGACTGTAGGGTTGTAATGGCCAAATATGTGTGTAAAGTGTATGCGAGTTATCATTGACATTTCATATCTGTTTAAAAGCCAATTGATGTCATTATGTGTGGAATATAGCATCGTTTAAATATTGTTCCATGTTCTCTGGGTAGAGTGCATTCGAAATGTTCAATTTACTATGACTCTTCCGCAAAATTTCAGCTGAATATGATCGCTGGCTGAAGTGGCGGTAGTCTAGTAGGTTGTGTGTTGGCTTATTACACGTGATCAATAAAACGAAATGCGAAAATATATTTCTTCGGCTACTTCCGCTCTGGAGATTTCTGAGAGAAAACTCAGCGAGTAAATGAAGTTCCCATGAAATGTTTCTGAAAAAAAATCTGTCACTCGGAGTCAATATTAAACGGTAACTTCCGCTACTCTTGCATAAAATTAACACACACAACATAAGTGGCATGAGAAGCTAGGTCGTAATCCTGATTGAAGGGTTGTAATGACCAATTATGTATGTAAGACCGATGGCAAGGGCTATGAAGGCTTTGAAAATCCCACAAGAAAGAGTTTAAGTGGCACAAATCTCTGAATCTCGGTGGTCAATTAACATCATCTCCACGTGAGACAACTATTTTATTTACTCTCAGAGTTTTTGTCAGAAATCTGCTGAGAGGAAGTCGCCGATGAAATATTTTGTCATATTTCGTTTAGTTGGAGATGCCTGACCTGGAGTATTTGAACCGAGGCCTTACGTCTAAAAAGCCAACAGACTACCTATTAGACCACGGCGACTTCAAATCGCTCGTGCAAAATATTCAATATGGCACGGGCTGTTCGACACGTAGTTCTGTTGATAATACATTTCATTGATGTACAGACCATTCAGTTCGCAGCAAAAGAAGCAGGTAATCACTGAGCCGTAGTGCTCGCCATTAACACTAATTGCCAGGCCAATGTCGTTCTCCAAGAAATATGAACTAATGACGCTGCCAGCTAAAAATCCTTAAAAAGCAGTGAATTTTTCGGGATGCATTAGACGCTCTGAGATCATATGTTTCGATAATTTTGTTTGTTTACGTACCAATTGAATCAGAAATGGGGCTCATTGCTTGCCAACTGCTCTAGAGTCCATTCAGCACACACGTCGTTGTCTATGATTGTTTACTATCAGTTCCTGGGTCAGAAAAATTTTGTACAAATGTAGGCCCAAGTCACGAATTCTCCATCGATTTAATATTGATCGATTTGATAACAAGTGCGTATAGCTACGAAAGACTACGGGATGAGCCAAGTGAAAGAAATAGACGAAAGAAAAGAGACGGGCAATGGTAACTTCTTCATTTCCTACATGTTTTGGTGAAGTCATTTGCATTACGCTATTACTCTGTGATACATTATAAGGAGTTGATTGGTACGCTTTCTATTCCTTTTAGGTCTGTTGAGCAATGAAGCAGTACTCTTCCTTAGCCTAAGATATGTCAAGAACGAATAAATAGCTTTGACTACTCGGCAGTCTAACGGACTTAATATCACTTTCATAATTATCCGGGACTTCCCTATGGCAGTAACAGTTAAAAAAAATCCTCTAATAAATGATTGTTTGAGGACTGTAAGACGTTTTTAGGCTACCATCACTGTGTTTAAATAGCAACACTTCAAATATATCGTCTACATTGACGGCCACACTTGTCTGCTGCCAGTTATTTAAGTATGAATTATAAACTTCCATTCCATGTCAATGCGATGCGTATAAATGTCAGTTTGCCAATCATTTACTCACCGTTTGAGTTTAAAGTGCAAATGCCTGGGTGTGGTGGCACACGGTGTGAGAATGTCTGGCTGTTGTGGATTAGTGGGTTTGTAGGTTTTCTATGAAGCGGGTGCTAAACCACCTGTCAAAATTGTGTTGTACACATAATGTACAGGTGATTTAAATGAAAATTGTTGTATTAACAAAAGGTTTTCAATTTTTTGTTGTTTTATTTTTACTCACGAAGTGCTTTTGTGTGGCCATGGTAAAACTATGGGAAAAAGAAAAGAATGAAAAAAGTACGTAATAAATGGCTTTAAATCAGAATGTGTTAAGCAAAAAAAAATAGTTTTTGGTTTTTGGGAATTTTCATTTTCATTTATTAGAAATTCTTTAACGAAAAAAGGATTTATAAATAGTAAAAGAATTCTATTCTACTTCTTCATAGTTTAGTTAATATGTAATGAAAATTGTACATTTCCATTGAACTCATTGTGTGATCATATTTGCAACCTAATTTAGTACAGTCCTAAATATTTTCTATCTGCTCGGGCACATACATAGTTCACATCATGTTTATTTCCTGACATTTTCAAAAGATTGCATTAGAAAAATTGTTCAACATGGATGGGACTGTCATCGAAAAACAAATACAAAATTATTTCCATTTTCAATTGTATTACAATTTAGGCCACAACAGTCATGTTTTTACGTTCATATGGACAATGGACAATGAAGTTTTCATTAGGAGACCTTTAGTAATTATTCATTAAATTGTTGGCTTCAACCATTTACTGAATTACCGTTTTTCGAAACATTTGGAAAACTGAATATGAAAATGTAAATATTTTTCAAAAATCTTTTAATCTACGTTAAGTATGAAAGAAATGAAAGCTTTTCAAATCAATTTGGAGCATTTTTTATGCTTATAACGCCAGTAAATATTTTCAAAAGCGAAAATTAGACTTTTAACATGAATAAGTTCTCTTAGTCGCCGTAGTCTAGAAGGTAGAATGTTGGCTTATGTCGGACATCTTCAACACAATGAAATATGGAAAAATATTGCTTTGGCGACTGCCTCTGCAGATTTCTACCAAAAACTTTTATAATAAATAAAACTACAAAGAAAACATTCCTAACGATCTGTCATTCGCAGTCGATTTTAAACGGTAGGTCCCGCCGCTCATGTATAAAATTAACACACACAGCGTAAGTGGGGTGAGAAGCTAGGTCGTAATCCTGACTGAAGGGTTGTAATTACCAATTATGTGCGTATGCGTAAGTTATCTTACGTTTTTACCTTTTAAAAACGTTTAAAATATGAGCACGTAGATTGCAAATAAAATAAAACTAAATTTGTGTTTAGTTTTAATTAAAATGTTTTATTATTCGCACAATTCTGTGTGCCACTGTTCACAGCTTTATGCAAAAAACAACAACAATTGCTTTGTTTGTTATACCTCTGTTTACACCCTTTGCATAAACAATAACAATTACTAGGCAATTATTAGACAGATCTTCAAACCACAATTACTCTCTCACACCGCGTCTTCACACAAGACTAACTGAACATTACTTATCTTAACATGAATAAAGTTCTCCGATTTATGTTTCTAGAATTTTACTATGAAATTTATTCAAAAATTAGTTTCTAGTCAAGCACCTTAACTTACAAGGGCTTGAGTCAAAGTTTTAACTACAAACCGGAATACTTTAGTTTCATATCTGGAAGGAGACGAAAAACCTTTCATCGTATTTTTATTATTCTAAAATTAAAAGACTTCTATCTGCTCGAAATAAATCATCCAGCAATTAGATCAACAACAAACATCATAGAGAGATCAGGGAATGCTTGCACTTTCAAAAGAAAAATATTTGATGAACAAATAATGGCAAAGATTGGGGAACAACTCATAGTATTCTAACAGAGTATTGCATCTTGCCTAAGGTTCTTGAACACTGGCTGCCAGGTTTTTCTTAAGCAACCTATGATTATCTTCGAAATGTCATTAAGTTTTTGAGCCAAAGAATGCACTATTTTATAGAATAGTAGAAATCAAACTGTGATAAATAAAAACACATGTTTTCTACTCCTCACATATGTTTACAATGCAAAATTAAGTATTGTTTTGAAGCTATCTGCTCTATCAATTTTTTTTTTATTTTAAATAAATCTTTGCCGAAAATTATTTTTCAGTATTGTTTACCTTTTTCTCGCAAATACTTCGATAGTCAAACATCTCAGAAGTCGAGTGCATTTTGAAAATTTATCATTCTTTTAACGTTGGATGCAAAACGGAAGGAAACGTCAAACATGTGTCTTACTTGCTTTACTTAATTGGTCACTACAACTCTTTAGTCAGAATTACAACCTAGCCTCGCACACCACCCATGATTTGTGAGCTAAATTTATTCACGACTGGCGGGATATACAGTTTGACATAGATAGGACGACAGATTTGAGAAACTTTTCATGGCACTCTTATTTACTCTCATCGTTTTTGCAAGAATATTATTGAATGGAAGCCGCCGAAAGAACAGTTACTTTTTTATATTTCGTGTCGAGATGTCCGAGCTGGGGTTTGATGTACGGGTTGCGCCTAATAAACCAACACACTACTGACTAGACCAAACAAGTGTCTTAATCATATTTATTTACAGCATTTGTATGCATTTAATCAGTTCTAGATTTATGTCCCATTTTAGTTCCCCAATTTTAAGGATTATCATTCATCGGTATGTGAATTTTTGTACTGAATTTTAAGGTTTACCACTAATATAACACATATTTCATGTTCTCTGCCTTGGAGGCAAATATTCATGACTTTGCCTTCTCGAAATCTCTCTAAATGTAACCATCATTTACATTGTTTACATTTATTGTAGTGTTGTTTGTGTATTTTGTTTACATTTATTCTTGTAGTGTTGTTGGTGTATTTTTGTTTAGTAGTTTACCATTTTTTATGCTGGTGTTTTGTTGTTGTATTGAGCAGTACGATAATTTGTAAACAGGTTTGTTTACTGCATTGTTTTGTTTTTGTAGCTTTTGTTTTATATTTTTAATATTAAGCAATGTAAAAGCAAAACACCAGTATCTAGATTTTTTATTTTCGTAACAATATATATAAGGTAATATTCTACCTTCTCAAGCCCTTTTTAAGTCTCCTTAATACGCCTCTGTTTGGATGGACGTCCCAGGTTACTAACGCCGTATTTCGAACAACATTTTCTTGAACGTTGTAAAAAGTAAATCTCCTATTTCGTCTGCAGACAAATAAGCAAAAATTCAACCGAAGTCCAATAAAATCTCTTAAAAGTTGCAGTGTGTAGTTAACTAGCACAAAGCACATTAAAAATGATGGTTTTTTTCTTTAAATGCCAGCCTATTATTTAATAACCTGCTTTATGTGTTGCAATTATTAAAATTATAAATGGTTTTGGGTTAAAATGGAGCTTTTTCGTAATGAATTTTGGGGGGAGCACTCATTACTCATTATTAATGATTTGCTTTCACACAATATTCTCATAAATCTTCAATATATTTTTGAAAGATAACACCATAAATATGTACGAGTATGTATTTCTGTTTATTTCTGCAGGATATAAATGGTCATAAATAATGTTTACTATACAATAATACAACAATACAATAATAATTATGAAGAATTTTACAAATAAATATGAACATAAACATTTTGTTTTTATGAAACACAGCTTAAAATTTAAAAAGAAATTTGAAGCAAACGAAGTACGAAATTAAAATAAATTAAAGGAGAAAAATTAAAGGAAAATTGAAAAGGATGGGGTACATCATTATTGTGTGTTATACGTTAATGTATGTATGTTCTAAATATACTATCCCCAGCGACACTTTATAGCCTCGTTGTGCTGTTTATATTGTTTTACAGAACTGTTTTCCAAGCTTGAAAGTTAAGAACAGCACTAAGGTTAGTCTGGCGAAAGTTGTCTTATGCAAAAATACGAGCTTTAATCTATTGATTTTGGGAAACCTATTTTGATGAAACAATGTTCACTTTTTCGTCAAATAGTGTATAACCGGTAAGAGATTGCCTTTCCTTTTTAAAGATAATCAATAAACACGATCATAATTGTTCAAATAACACTGTCTTCGGATTCTTTCGACATTCTAATCCAGTCCATTTCTTAATGTGAAAACCTAGAATCACCATTTTATACTAATAAAACTTCTCATAGTACAATACCATGTACAGGGTACATTACCTTATACTGTAACAGTTAATCAGTTTTTGGGATTCGGTTCCACATACATACATAATTGGTCATTATAACCCTTTAGTCAGCGTTATGACCTAGTTTTTCACACCTTTTATGTTGTGTGCGTTAATTTTATACATGAGTGGGGCTATCTACAGTTTAAAGTCGACTCCTAACGACAAATTTTGGAGGAACCTTTCATGATAATATAATTTTTTCGCAGAGTTTTTGCCAGAAATCTGCTGAGAGGAAGTCGCCGAAGAAATATTTTTTCATATTTCGTTATGTAGGGAACGTCTGACCTTGGGTTTGAACCGTGGCCTCACGTCTAATAAGCCAACACATTCCCTACTAGACTACGGCGACTGAGTAGAGAACTCCCCAAATAACAACCGCGGATAAATGATTTCTAGAAAGACTTCAACACCCTCAGATCGAAGGCATTCAGAGAGAAAGAGGTACTGCAGTACTCTATTCTTTATTACTTGATTCTAAGTAAATCGTTTTATAATTACCTTAGAGCATAGCAAGAATGCTCTTATTATATACACTGTTCAATAGTGTACTGGATGCTATCATAAGCGAAGAGAAAGGGTATTACAATGAGCCTCTCATAGCAACCCGAGAATTTGGCGCAACCTTCACAAAATCTTAATCAGACTAACCAATCGAGTATGTTGATAGCTGCTGTTATATACACAGAATAGTGGAATTAAATCGCAAAGCTAGAACAGGTGCAAACAGTGGACTCTAACAAAGTGTGTGCGCATTTAGGCCACTGGTATCAGTATAGTGATGCCCACAAGTATTCAAACAAACTAAGCTTGGAATATTCAACGCATGTGGAAAGTCTGCGCTATTACAGGAAAGCGAAATCTGACATCTGGTGAAAGCTAATATCAAACATGAGCACTTAAAAATTGCAGATATTAATCAACTAGTGATTGTGGATCATCAACAACCAGATGTCTGGAACTTAACCAATCTATACTGAAGCATGTTAAAGAAGATAATATAAGTGGAACGGTCATAAGAAGTCGCGCGAAACTCCAGGGACTAGACCAGTGCGACCTTACATGGAAGAGTGCAAAAGTAATAACAATAAATTGTGTAATATGAAGATGCTTTGGGGGAGCTTTATGATCCCAAGAAGGGTAATAAAACAGAAATCAGCATTCAGAAGACATTTAACCATAGGAAGCAAATTCTGATTGGTGACTAAGGAGGACAATGTCGAGTGAAAGTAATTACTGGCACGAATGTTAACCAAGTCAATATTAGCATTCAACTGCTCGCTACAGCCATCAACAAGATTCTCTTTATGGTCTGCCTTTCCTTACAAATTATTTTAAAAGCTTTATACAAACAGAATAAAGCCCTTCAACTCCAAAAAATTAATTATACTTGGAACCATAAACTATGCTTTCAAACTGTTACAAATTAAAGCACAAATACAATGCCGGAGAGTAGTGTGCCACCATTCTAACTACAACTGTGTAGGGTATAATAACTTTTGATAAGTCTTTCTTACTTTTCCTTACATCACAAATAATATAAAATGTAACTAATGAGACCCCTTTCCATTACCATGTAGCATGTAACGTGTAGTTGTTGTTTTTGTAGCGCAATACCACTGTGTGTGAAAACAATTTTTCAGTCATTTAAATTGAACTCAACTGTGCTAAAAATTAATGTTTCTCTTAGAAGACGATGCTGTTGATGATGATGATGGTAAATGAAGAAATGAGTTAAAATAACAAGAACAATAAAAAAGAAAAGAAAAGTAAAACAACATAACAACAAATTACAACGTAACAAAACTGTCAATTAATATGCTTATGGCGTGTATATATTGAAAGTTTTTTCCTCAGTCCCATTGCTATGCTTTCATTCTCTACATGTATTCTACACTCTTTACTCCTACTCCACTCTGTTTGCTATGCTGCCATGCAAATTGTAATTTACTAAGGGAGGGAGACTGTAGTGAACAATTTGAATTTTTATTACTGTAAACTACCGTAAAGGATTGTAGGAGAAATGCGAGAGTGTGTAAGCAAATGGTAACATAAATTCATTTGTGAGAGACAGAAAGAGAGAGAACGAGAGAGGGAGAGTGAACACAGTATTCGCGTACATTTGAGTAAAATAATAATCATTTAAATATTTACGCAGCTATTGCGTGCATTTTAAACAGGCGTCTGTCCGTCTGTTACTGTTACTCTGCTCCTGTTTCTGTTTAATGAACATTTTTGTTTATTTCAACGTCAACGTTTGTGTTGATGTTGTTTAAAAGAGTTATTACAACAATTGTTGTTGTTGTTTTGTTATGTATATGTGTAGTTGAAATGCAAATGCTTAGTGTTACGCGTATGTAAAATAGGGAAACAAATAATATTTCGTACATTTTTTTTTTTTTTCAAATGATTAATGATTTGCAATACGTTGGGAAATTTTAGTTGAAATTGTCATTTTGTTTTCTTTAATGAATTGTTGAATGCTTAATGAAACTACCATAAATATATTTTATTATTGTAATATTGAACAAAAAATTGGAAAGTAATCAGCAAAATAATTACAAATATATTTAGAACGTTGAGGAATGATTTGAAGGTTGCGAGGAACTTACATAAAAATATTATAATTACATATTATTAGTTCCATTTGCTTCTTTGAGAAACATAGGATCTTGACGTAATTTACTTGGATACATTGCGGTCTTCAGTCAATACAATTGTGTATGACATCTCCGACTGGTCTACGTAACGCATGGTCAATCTGCAGACTTTTCTCTTTCCTTATTTCCTATGACTATGTTAAGTACGTGTTCGTAGCTGTTCGTTCGGTAAACTAATAAGCTCGAAAATTTTTAAGTACCAATTCAACTAGATGAAAATAACTTTGACAGTCCCTTATTCAGAACAAAAAACTTTGTAGAAACAAAAGTAAAAAACAGAAATTAAATATCATGGATTACATCACTTAATCAATGTCAAAAGAAAAATGCCGTATTTTCGTATTGTGCTAACATACAAGGGCGGTGTAAAAATTGTTTACAACTTAGCTTCTTCCCAAGTTGTTTTAATTTTATCCATGAGTGGCAGGATATTATCGTTGACTCCGAATAACAGATTTATTTTTCAGAAACTCTTCATGGCAACTCCCATTCAGCAGTCTTCTGGCAAAACATCTGGTAGTAAAAAATTGCCATAAAAATGCCTTTCAAATCTGTCGTTCGAAGTCTATGTGAAATTGTAGATCCTAATCCATAACATGAGTACTGTAGGAGCTAGTTCACAAGCGTTATGAAAAAATTGCGAAGGTCAATAAAATCCTAGCGCAGCTGTTGTGTAAAGCTAAGTCTAAAGCTAAGCGTGACTAAAGGGTAATAAAGGTCAATCATAAATGTACAGTTTAATTTTTACCTTTATGAAAAACTGTTTTTTTTCTTTTTGTAGGTTTAAGAAATGCAGTTTGAACTAAAAAAAATGTTTCACTTTTAAATTTATATGAATAAATCCTTTAATATTAATTTGAACTTAAAAACAATTATCACCCTTTCATTAGAAAGATCGCATTTCACAGTGTATACTACAACTGGTTTTTTACGGCACGCTTTTTTCACAACTGAGTGACAACCTGACTCATCGCCTGTTTGACAACTTCTAGAATCTTACTTCTACATAATTTGTTATTGTTATTTTTTCTTTTCTATCTTTCGTAGTCTAGGTAGGTAGGTAAGTTGGAGTGTTAGCTTTGATACCAAATGCTCACTTGACCACGCAAAGCGGCTCGTTGTGACGCCACCGGTGAACGCAGTCTCTGTACTGACCGAGTTCCTTCAGACCAGGGAAGAAGGACAAGTTGGACAGCGTAAGGCTGCACATTTAAAGTAATAATAATCTACGCTGGAAAACCAGCCCGAAAGTTTGATAAACGAAGCTATATCATTGACATCAATGGATGATAGCTCCGTTAAGCTGACAAGGATTGGAGAGCCAAATAACCTATATCTGCACCTCGCAAGAGATGGGCATTGCCGAAGAAATTGGATATAAGTCTCCTCTACCATAACACAGTGACCTGTAAGCATAGCCACTGTGATCAAGATGACGTTACGACCAAGTTTAAGTAACTGGTTGGTGTGCCTTCTATCCACTAAGGGCTAAGTGAGCCTAGCGGTGGAGTAGGACTCCTCATTGACGCAGGGTAGGTTGGCGTCTTGAAAGAATTTCCGAGCGATGGCATCCCCAAGTCAATTGAAGAGGATAATTGCTCCAGGATAAGCACTATTTATATCTGAATTATTTTACAATTTTCCAGATCTCTATAAATATTTGCTAACTTCTGTTATTTCTGGCTGACAGGGTTATTTGGTGCATTGGAGATAAAAGAATTTTTTGAACAATCTACCTGAGCAGTGCTCTTCGGTACGCTAAGTTTTAATTTAAAAAACATAGATTTCGCATACTTACAGTATTAATTGTCTTAATTCTCAAGTGAAATGGAAAATTTATTTTTGAAAATCTTCTATTAAATCTAAAATTGCATGCAACCTATTAAAACACTTAAAAATATCATAAATTTTGTGTGTTGGCAAGCAAAACTGTAAACGTGAAATTCAATTTGCGTTTTAAATTTGCCTAAAATGTTGTTCATTTCGCTAAAGTAGTGAAATTAAAATAATTTTTATAAAGTGAATAACGCGAGTAATAAACTGGCTGTTTTGATAATTTACATTCAAATTGTCGAAAAGAGAGAGAGAGTGAGGAGGGTTTAAACATTTCATATCTATGGTATGTAAACACTAGTATATGAGGTCTGGCTGATGTTATTCAATGTCTGCGCTATTCGAAAAAGTTTTAACTCTTGCTTTTCTATGCTGGGCATTGGCTTTGGCTGCTTTTTAAACTTTTTCCGGCATTGAGTTATTAGCGCAACAGCGGAAGTAACGATAACACCAACACCAACACCAACAACAACACCAGCACCAGCACCAGCAAAAACAATAAAGGAAATGAACATAGTTTTTCTTTTTGCAAGCCATGTTTTTGTGCTCTCTGCTCTTCTGTTTTTTTCTGCTAAAAATATAAGGGGCAGTAAAACAAAAAAAAACTTGAATTGCTTTGCTTTTCCCACATTTTCTTTTAGATTTGTATTCTTTTTTAACTGAAAATTTTAAAAGAGAAAAAGCAAAATACTGGAGTTTTTTTCAAAGGCCACCAACATAAGTTGCTAGTCTAAGCCCATACCATACCGTTAACATTAGTGGCAGCAGCAGCGAGGTAAACGTAGCGCGTGTAAAATGTTCATTGAAGCAAATGCGAATATAAAGTGGCAGTAATGATGGCGGTGGTTTCAAAAATGGAAAAACATTGAAAAGCGAAGGCGTTTCACAGCGTTTAAACGTAAATAACGTGAAAATTGTTCAAGTGGCTAAAAGGAAACGAACAATAACTGAATGAAAATTAAAGAACACTCGCTCAGAGAGAGAGAGAGATAGCGATAGAAATTTCTATTGAAAATTAAAAGCTTTTTAAAACGAACGAACATTCACATTTTGTTAAAGTTTTTACGGCAGACTTTAAATTAAAATTAATTTATTAGTGCAGGAAAATTGAAATTTAATTCGATAAATGAGGAAAAGCGAAAGGTAAAAATATATATTTTTTAAGTTTAAAGTCATGTGGGTGTATCATTAATTCGTGCCATCGATCCGCCTTCTTTCTTTCGCATCATTATGACAACAAACCGTCGCGTAAAAGGTCAAGTGTCAAACAATTCAGTTTGATGTAAACAAATCCGAATCCTGGATTCTTAAATGATTCGAATGACCAATACTTGACCACCGAAGGACCACTTTGTTAGCACTTACCCGAATTACAGAGCCATCCTTATAAAATGACATAAATCTCGAGACAGAATTGGAAACGTAACGGAAACAGTATCATTGAGTGAACATCAGAGTGAACGTCAAGAGCAGTTTTCACTGCTTGAGGTAGTCTAACTATCATCAGGATTCTAAGTACAATCAGAGACGTACCAAACAACGAGCATGTTTACATTGGTGTTGAGGAGTATGAATAGCTACTATTTCTCGATTAGTAATTATCCATGTCTGGAAAGATAGATTGACAAACATTATGAAGAAGTAATCGAACCAATTTCTTAGCAGGACATGAAGGTTACAGTAGTTATCTGTTGCATCTAACACTGCATCTGTCGCGCGGCAAAGATTAACGTCTTCAATAAAAAAGGAAGTCAATGTGAATGCGGTAATCTAATAGAAGTCGCCGTAGTCTAGTAGGTAGTGTGTTTGCTTATTATACGTAAGGTCAAGGTTCAAACCATTGGTCAGACATCAAAACGTAAATATAAACAATTATTTTTTGGTGACTTTTCAGCAGATTTCTAGCAAAAACTCTGGGAATAAATAAAAATGGCGTGAAAAGTTCATCAAAAATCTGTAGTTCGGAGTCGACTTTAAACTGTAGGTTTCGCCACTCATGTATAAAATTATTATACCAGCATGAGTGGGCTGAGAAGCTAGGTTGTAATCCTGACTGAAGAGTTGTAACGACTAATTACGTATGTATGCAATGTGAGTGCGGAAAATTATTTACAATGTGTTGATTCTCAATGCTCAAACTTTGTTTTTCAAGATATGCAGTTAAATTTGAACCGCCTGAGGAAGTCTATCCCTTCGAAATGTTCGGCTTGATCCACCAAAGATGAATTATGATTCAACTGGACAACGTTAGCCACACAAATTAATAGAGGCTCAGCAAAGATGTCCAAGATTAGCTAGGCAGTTCTTATGTATCCTACTTACAGACCTGATTTAACAAAAAGTTTTTACCCCATGTCTATTGTATCTAAGGAGTGATTATCTGAATCTAAAATTTTCAAAATAATCGAAAATTATTTAAAACTCTTCGCTAAAGACAAGTAACTGCAGTTGATATGAAATTAAAAAATCTAATCTTTAAACTTTCAACGATTATTACTTTTAATTAAATTTTATCTCTCACATAGATTTCCTTTGTACATTTGCATTTCTCTCTTACACATGAATGGAAAACTTTTGCGAATGCCTTTTTGGCAAAGAAAATTTAAATTTTCATTTTACCATTCGCACATCCTTCTTATCAGTATGAAAAAAATCCTTTTGGGAACACTTGCATGCAACAAGTTTCATTTCATTTCACACACTCGTAAATGCCTTCAAGATGACTTTTCAGAAAACTTTTGCCCAAACACTTCATTTCGTTTTATATTATGGCACGTGGATTGCAATTGTCTTACTATTGGTCTTACTAATGGTAGTCGAGATAAAGTAGTTGTCGAGATTAAAGCCAAAGGAATTTAAAGGATTTAAGTTTATAAGCATAAGATTCGATTTGAATTTTAAGCATTGTGATAGTGTGATAGTGGTATCGTTTGTAAAAGCAATTCTTTTTAAAAGCTTCGTACAGGTTCTTCTCAGACTAATAATTTATTTTATTACACACAAGACTTTTAAAGTCTTCAAATCATCGCTTTAATAAAGTATCTTTTATTTTGGAGAGCAAAAAAACTCTAATGGAGGTCAGTGCGGTGTTATGCAATTGGTCATAAAGTGGTAAAAAAAACCAGACATGTTGCAAGAAAGCTATTGAGCAAGACCTTATCATCTAATCGAATTGGTCAAGACAGTTCTTTTTGATTTGTATTCAAATACACTTTCCATAATGAAACCACTGTACATAGGATTCAAGTTAAGTGTCTCAGGTTCGAATACAACCGAAAGCACATAATTTTCATTGTTGAGAAAGGAAAGAGACTTTCCAAAGGGTTCATCCAGGAGCATCATGATCTCCAGCGAGAACAACGGCTACAACAAATAAGCCAACCGTAGACCAACAACCTGTTTAATTTTAAACACATGATAGTAAATCAGAAACAAGACAACGATTTTTCCATACTTTTTGTCCGGTGAAATTTTTTAATTTTTTTTTGCTGTGTCCACTTCTACTGCTTTCGTTAACCTAAAATCCTCATTACCAGGATGTGTTTCCATGTTTTACAAGGTTAGTTCGGGGTAGATTAGGAAGTTGTAATGCCCCTCTTAGGCCTGATGTTAGGTCCAATGTGATACCAACAACCTGACTTCAAAATGAATTCTGCTGTTACAGCAATTAGTCAGAGTCGACAAAAAACGGGATGTTTACTACCGTTGCCTCTTCATGACAAAAGTCGGGCACTGATACGCACGGTGAAAGACCTACATCTGCTGCAGGACTGATGCCTTCCGGTTTATATAGATTCACTAGCATCCTGTAAGAACAACTATAGTGCGGTGTTGCGCAATATAAAAGATAATCAGTCTTTGTTTTGTCCTCTTCAGTCAAGCAGAGCATACTAATAACGTACATACATTTCTGTTGCTACGTAAAACGACGAAGCACCTCTAATTCAGCTGAGACAATTGAAACGTCTAAGGCTTGTAATATATAAGAGATTGTAAGTTGCGTAACAGACCTTGCTAGTGCATTGAAATGCAATTCCCACGGGATATCTATGTGCTGAGAATCAGATAAGTGCTACCTTCGAATGACCCAAAATTTTTGTGAGAAATGCTCGGAATTCATCATAGTCTGGTTGTCTGAGTTTTATATAAAATTTAATGAATTTATTACTTTTTTTTTTAATCCAAAGGTTCGATGAATACTAGAGCACATATAGAAAGAATACAAGGCTCTGTAGTTGAACCTGCACTCCTCAGTATGCTACTTATTTAAATTATTTTCTGGACAAATAGACTTCCATATAAAGAAGAGGTTTAAGAATATTCTATAAAAAATATTGTTACGAAAATGAAAAATCTAGATACTGGTGTTTTGCTTTTAACATTAAAATTATAAACAAAAGCTACAAAAACAAAACAATGCAGTAAACAAACCTATTTACAAATTATCGTACTGCTTAATATAACAACAAACACCAGCATAAAAAATGATAAACAAGTAAACAAAAATACACAAACAACTCTACAAAAATAAATGTAAACAAAATACACAAACAACACTACAATAATAAATGTGAATAATGATGTTTACATTTATAGAGATTTCGAGAAGACAAAGTCATGAACATTCGCCTTCAAGAACATTCATCAGAATGTTCGCTCTGCCATATAAAAGGCAAGGCAAAGCTGACGAGTGAGTTAGTGAAGTTCAGTCTGTCTTGTGTGAAGACGCGGTGTTTTTGAAGAGAGTAATCGTGGTTTGAATATCTCCGTTACAAAGATCTGTCGAATAATTGCCTAGCAATCGTTATTGTTTATGCAAAGAGTATACACAGAGGAATAATAAACAAAGCAATTGTTGTTGTTTACATCATGTTGTGAACAGTGGCATACAGAATTGTGCGAATAATAAAGAATTTTAATTAAAACTAAACACAAATTTATTTTTATTTTATTTACAATCTACGTGCTCATATTTTAAACGTTTTTAAAAGCTATAAACGTAACAATATGCTCTTTTTTGTTGTTTTCTTATGGTAAGCTCAGAATTCGTTGTAAAGGCTTAATATCTTGAAAATTAATGTGTGATATGCGTATTAGTTTTACTGTAAAAAGACGTGATTATACTCAGAGATTTTAAGTTATAGGAGAAATCTACTGGTATTTGTGTCCAATACCTATGAATCAACATATAGGATTTTATGTGAAAAAAATGCGAAGTTATTTCTTTAATAATATTTTTTATAATTTATTTAATTAAATGAAACCTGAACTGTATGTTTGCCTTTTACTAGCAGGTTCACTAAACTTATTAAAAATATTTAATTTTCTTTTCTTCTTTTCATATTTCTTTTCTATGATTTTTCTTTTTCTTTAATTGCTTTATGCAACAATATAATATATTCATATGCAACATAATAATTTTGATGACAATAAGTTGCATGACATGTCTTACCATCACCGCCATATGATCATTAACATGCTGCCTTCCTTCCTTGCTTTGCCAACACTGGCATCCTCTTTAACAATGAAAACTTTTCATTGAAGAGAAACTCGAAAAAATGAACGAAAAAAATCCTGACAAAAACTAAAGAACCAACTTTGTAGATATTATTGTGTGTATGGATGTATGTATGTGTCTAGGCATGTTTGTATGTATGGTATGTGTATCTGTGTGTGTGTTTTAAACTAATTTACATTTTGTGCGGGGAAAAATTTTTTTAATTAACTATTATACACTTAATGAGTGTCATGCATTATGAATTCATATAAAAACTTCATTTCATTTCATTTTTCTCCGAAATTTTTTTTCCACATTTTTGTAGTAGTAGTTGTTGTTACAAAAAATAAAAGATGACAACAGAAAGACAACGACATTAAATTCTTAAAAGTAAAAAGTAAAAGAAAAAAAAAATTATTAAAATTTTTCTCTTCTGTGGCATACATATGCGTACATATGCATATTTTGCCAAATAGACAGAGAGAAAATTTAATTTTTTTGCTCTTTAAATTACTTAAAAAGCAAACACACATACGAACAGTGAGTGTACATTTGCTGGGCATAGTTTAATTTTAATTCCAGTATTTGGTTTGAAAATAATTTCATTTGTAATCAAAAAATTAAATGCAAATGTAATTGATATGCTGGTTAGACGGGAAACAAAAATTGAATTTGTATTTGAAATTGATTTTTCAATTTAAAATTTTAAATTACAAATGTAATGGGGAAAGATGGTTTTATGTGTTTGAATACAATTCATCATAGTAATGTTGATGTTGACACTTGATTGTAAACAATTAATTTAAATAAATAATTTTCTTTTTTTTTTCTTTTTTATAATCCAATAACTCTACAGATGGTTTTAATAGCAACGGTCTGTAATAAGATTTAATTATTGTTTTGCAAATATTAGAAAATTTTTAGACTTGTTGAGAAGTTCACAATAAATCCACACTTAGCAAAGGCGTCATGGAAAAATCTGTTTTAATAGTACTTGTAGTTAATCGTTTTAAATTCTCTCATGCTAAAGATTATTTCATGTAAATATTGACAGTGGCTAGGTAATCTATACTTGGACTACTTTTTTTGATATATTTTTTCAGCATTTCAGAAGGTATCTTATAAAAATTGAAGTCGCCATATTCTAGTAGGTAGTGTGTGTTGGCTTATTAGAGTTAAGGCCACGGTTCGAACTCCAGGTCAGACTTAAAAACGAAAATATGAAAAAATATTTATTCGACAACTTCCTCTCAGCAGATTTCTGGCAAAAACCTTGAGAGATAATAAAAAATTGCCATGAAAGGTTTCTCAAAAATCTGTCGTTCGGTGTCGACTTGAAACTGTAGGTCCCGCCGCTCATGTTTAAAATTAACACACACTAACATAAGTGGTGTTAGAAGCTAGGTCGTAATCCTGACTGAAGCGTTGTAATAACCAATTATGTATGTATGTATACGTATATATCTTATCAATATAATCTATAATGTTGCCTTCCAATACTGCAGTTACAGTTGGTGTACAAGAGACATTTTATGAGGACTGTTCTAAGACGTGATATTAATTGTTCAGCAAATTCGCCCTTTAATATTTTTAAAGTATAGCGTGCCGTATGGCATATAACACAACTTTGGATGCTCCTCCTCAGTCTAGTCTTCACACCAAATTCGGTGTGTTGACCAATTCATTGAGTTTCATTCTATATGCCTTAGAAATACATATCGCAACACAAATTTTGATAATAAAATTCAACGATTTGAAAACGTTGGTTGTGCATGGTGAAGTGGCAAACCGGAGTCATTTACCACCTGTCATGAATTCTATTTTTATACTGTTGCTTGATCAAGAGATACGTGCTCATTTGAACGCTTTGGCTTGCACGACTAACAGGCCTCCCATTGAAAAGGGAAAGTATAGTTGTAGCTATTATATATACAAGTAGAGATTTGAGGTTAAGTTTAACTACATTATTGGACAGCTTTGGTTAATTGTTGGGCTAGTTATGGTCTGAAAAATGGCTGAACAATACGGGTGCCCGATTGATAACATGTCGCATTTTACAGGCGAAAACGCAAGGCTGTTAGCTAAAAGTGCAAATCATGTATATGGTCCTGATGCCATAACATGAAAATTCTTTTTCGATAATTTTGTTATCAAACCTCTGAAGTGTACTAACATTATGCAATAAACTAATCGATTCCAACAGTATTTCTCTTTCATGCAAATAGACTTCATATGCCGAATTTCCATCTGATAAATCGAAACAAAATCTGACTATTTCTTAAGCGGCTTTTGCTAATAATATTAAAAAAGTGTTCACTTTCATCATGTCAAGTGGAAATGGTCGTGATAGAATAGTGGTGAGCAAAACTTGGATTAATTGTTCGAAAAGTTCTGTGAATAGGTTGTATTTTGTCAGAAGGTTGTCTATAGTGCGCTGTTCCATTATGGCTAAACAATTGGATCTTCTGAATGAAGCAGTTTTATTTAATAGCAAAAGTTTTATGGTGCCCATACCGAGTACGCGTAAACCTAAAGTGTGTTGATGGAAACTCAAAGATTTTTATTGTGAGATTTTCATACATGTATACATACATAATTAGTCATTACATCTCTTCAGGATTATGACCTAGCTTCTCATAGCACTTATGTTGCGTGTGTTAATTTTATACAAGAGTTTCGGGACCTACAGATTAAACCTACAGATTACACGATAGATTTTTTGAGAAACTTTTCATGGCAATTTCATTTATTCTCAGAGTTTTGCCTGAAATATTTTTGCATATTTCGTTTCGTTAGAGATGTCTGACCTGGGGTTTGAACCGCGGCCTTACGTGTAATAAGCTAACACACTATCTACTAAACTACTGCGACAACATGAGGCTCCAGTTTTATTTAATAGGAAAGATGTTGAGTTCCATGATGCCAACACCAGACACGTATAAACCTACAGTGTTTTGCTTGAAACTTTAAGAGCTTCGTTGTGAAGTCTATATATGCCTACCTTATATTTCGATGCAGTAGTTTTGTTTCTATTTGTATAGAATCTTTCGAAAATATATTTTAAATAACACATTATCGGATACAACGTCATTTTAACCAAAAATTATGTGTAGAACTCCATAAATACTCAAAATTCAAATCAAATTTGCATAATCTTTTGTAATTTAAATGAAATTAGTATTCAGTATTAGGGGTGGTTTTTGAATTTTAGAATAAGGAGGCTTAAATCCTCTTCTTCCTGGAAAAATACGAAGTCGATGTTGAGGCAGCTACTATATTAAGAAATTAAGAAGTGGCCGAAGAACTAGAGGACCTACCTATGCTCGGAAAGCCAGAAATTTTGTGTCATACATATGTCTGTCTTTGGACAGACATAATTGCACCTAATTGATAGGCATATTCTTATGATTTCTAGTGGAAGGCAATGACAACTAATAACAAGCAATTTATGTTAGTAAATAAGTAGGGTGCCTGAACAGTTACCTAGAATTCTGTCACTATTGAATATATTTAACATTTAAACGGGGTTATTAGTATTTTTATTTCCAATAATTGTTTTGTTTGTTACCATTTAAACTACAGGTATAACCTATTATTGGCTATTACACCACTCATATTATTACAGTCTATACATATATATGTATGTAGATATCATAGCAAAATATATGTATATCAGATTGTGTAAAAAGTATTTACTTAATTAGTTTTATTTACCGTGTGTATGAATTTATTTTTTTTACAATTTTTTTTACAATTAAAATCGGTTCTAATCAGCTTTTAAATAATCAACCACAATTCAAATGAACGACCACAAATAAAAGTTTTAAATTGAAATTATTATTAATGCTAAAAGATAAAAATACAAATAAAAATAAATACAATATAATAATTTAATTATTTAAATTATTAGTATTTATAAACAAAAAAAAAAAAAAAAAATATGGAAAAGTAGAACACAATTGGTTTTTTATTCATAAAAAATCTGAATATGAATTCATAAATTTAATAATTCAAGTGAATTGTATTTTTTATTTTGTTTTTCAACAAATTTTCCTAATTATTTTCAATAAATGTTTTATTATTAAATATGACTAAAAAGAAAATCCTTTTAAATCATACGATCTATCGCATTAAAATTATTCATTTAAATTTTTCATTTTCAATAAATTTAATTATTTTCGTATGCATGTATGTATGTATTTAAAAGCAATTTAATCAATAAATTTTAATTTAAGGTGAAATTATTATTTACTATGACCAGAAAAGAGTACGAACTCAAATCATTTTTATTTTTATGTGTGTTACTCCGTGAATGTTTGAAATGATAAGAGAACGAAAGGGTAATTTTTTCTCTATAACGTATGTAGTTCGAGTTACTGAAATACAAAGGTTTTGGTGTAGTAATCCTCAAGACCTTATTTTACGGCATGGCATTTTTTTCCTATACGTGTTGCAGAGGAAATCCTGCGAAACGTTAAGAGTGTACAGTCCCGCCCCAGGCATGAGTTTCTATCAAAGAGCCAATATATATCTTATTTACTTACTTTATCATAACAGTGATTTACTCCGGATTACTATCTAGCTTCACACAACACCCATTTTGTGTATGTTAAATTTGTCTATGAGTTCGAATGCTACTGTCGTAATGTTATTTACTCTCAGAGTTTTTGACAGAAGACAGCTTAGGGAAACTCACCAAACGAATATTTTTTTACATACATACATACATAACATACATAATTGGTTAATTTTTAATATTTCGTTTTGTTTGATATGGCTGAGTCTGGAGCTGAACTGCAGGCTAGCGTCTAATAAGCCTATGGCGAGTATGGTTATTTTATTTATTTTTATTCTTATTTTTTTGCGAATAATAATAATTAGGAAAGGACTGCAGTCCATTGTGTTAGAATACGGGAAGGTGAATTACAAGGGAAAAAAGGCTCTAGTCTGGTAGCTAGTTTGTTGGCTTATTAGACGTAGGGACACGGTGCAAAAAACCCCAGGAAAGACATCTTCAAGAAAAACGAAATATGAAAATATATTTCTTCGGCTACTGCCACTCAGCAGATGTCTAGCAAAAACTCGTAAATAAAATTGCCATGAAAACCTTCTCAAAAATCTATCGTTCGGAGTCGACTTTAAACTGTAGGACCCGCCGGACCCCCGTCGTAATCACGACTGAAGGGTTGTAATTATTATGTATGTGTATGTAATAAACCAGAGTCTTTCATGGGAATCGAATACACAACCTATTTGCTCCCACATTAGCACAGTACCCAATACTGGGTATTACCTCGAAATGATGAGAAAATTTTCCTTTATAATCCGAATATTACGTGAACATATTTTTGTTTATTCACTTTTATTCTTCACAAATTTAAACATTTTTCCAGAAACTCTCGAGTAGGCTGAAGAAAGCAGTGTCAAAGTATAAATGTGTTTAGTAATTGCTGTTGGAAGTAAGGATTGCACACAGGTTCTAAGATACCACTGTAGGCCAAACGGTCTGCAATCGTTTGGAGAGCACTAACAAATCTGGCTTAATTAATAACAAATCTGCGACCGAAGTTTTGAAGTAAACAAAATGATAGACATTTGAAGAAGTCCGATACATTGTGTATTAAACCAATATATGGAGTTGAGACAGTTGTGAGCACGGTGCCGCATTTGTCCTCAATACGCTTAAAACAGCGTCTTAAAGATGTCTCGATAGAGTGTTGGGCGACAATTGACTGCAACAAAGGAGTTTTTGAATTAACACAAACGTGATAGACCAAATAAAATTGTCATGAAAAGTTTCGCAAAAATCTGTCGTTCGGAGTCGAGATTAAACTGTCTCGATCACTCATGTATAAAATTAATACACACAACATAAGTGTTGTGAGAAACTAGGCCGTAATCCTGGAGGGTTGTTACGGCCAATTATGTGTGTATGTATGTATGTATGTATGCGATAGATAAGAGCACTAATTTAAGCATGAGAAAGAGTTTGGTTTTTACTATTTGACTCCGAACTTTAGGTGAAGAAATTTATAAAAAATGTTCGGATTTGGTGAAAAATAAGATTTTGATTTAGCAAAACAATGTAAGATGGATAAATAAAGAAAAATATTATAAAATCTAAGTTTAGAATATCCTTCAGCTATATTTCTAACGGTAAATAATTTCACTTTTTATAAGAAATATTTTTTGGATTAGAATTGTAGCTGTTTTCATTGAAAACTGCTACAAACTGCCATTGTATATAATTTGTTGCCATATATTCGGTTTGATAAATTAAAAAATATTTTGAATTGTTTCAAAATAAAAACAATAAGAACAACAACAACAATATCAATATTAAAACAACGAATAGACTGGAAACAATAACGTACATATTTATGTCAAACCTCAATCACTGTTGTTAACAATACAACATGATATAAATAACAATAAAAACAACAACATATCAGATCGTTAAAAAAAAACAAATCAAACAACAATACATATACATATATGTATACATATGTATTGTTGTTGCTATTGCTGTTGCATTTTTATTCAGTGATGCTGCTGCTGTTACTTCTTATATTTTCTGTTTCTTTCCTTTATTTAGTTCAAACCCCAATTTTGTTGAATTTTTCCTCATCTTTTCCCCGCTCTCTCTCTCTCTCATTCTTTTTTTTTTTGAATCCTTTATTTTTACATTTTTCTTTGTTGTTTTTAGTGTTTCATTTTAATTTCCGCATAACAATGCAAAGTTATTAAAATTTTTGTGCAGTTTATATTGTGTCTTCTTCTCCTTCTTCTTGTTGTTCATGTTATTTTTTTCATTTTGAATTTTTATTCTTTTGGTTATTATTTGTTTTGTTTCTTTTTGGTTTTTTTATTATTTAGTTTTTGTTGTTGTTGTTGTTGCATTTGTTGGTGGTAACATAGTGCTGCTGCTGTTGTTATTGTTGTTATCTTTGTTGTTTACATAGTAATGCCTCTGGGTGATAAAATTCTTTAAAATGAATGAATGACTGTGTTCCTTCTCTTTATAGGATGCAAATGCTGCACATTAACAACGAAATGCCACGATTTGATTAAGATAACTTTAATTAATTAATTGTTACTAAATTTTTCACAGGTTACCCCATGATCTCAATCCTCAATTGCATCCTCAATCCAATTCTTTATTATATGATCGAACTTCTCCTACAAACACTATCTGAAAGCAACCACCAATCTTTTGTAATACGGCAGAATTAGTGTCTGCAAACTAGACCTCATTAATATCAAAATTTTTTTATATTTGGAAGGATATCTTAATAGCTAAACACTCTGTCCCATCAGGTATTGTTTGCAGGCGAAGTTCGATTCTCACGATAGTCGATAATATAGTACGACATTCTTACAAACCAGTTAGTTGTAGTCTTTCTTGTTTACCTTGACTACGAGGAGATTCCTCTAAAATATAGCAAAATAAGGGTCAATTTGAAGATATCCACAGTACAGGGAGTCTGCCTATGAGTCACTTGTCATCATTACCTCAATATAATACGTGATTGTTTCTTTGTTTAACGATATCTCCGAGAAAAAAGTATCGTTTTTTTTTAAAGAATGTTTTGTATGCTAAAATCAGCATACAGCAATGCTGCAACCAGATTTTAGAAAAAAATATTTGTTTTGAATATTGCTACAATCCTGTTTTTAATACTCTTAGGTTAGGTTATCTTGAAAACCTAGGACGCACAAAATTCTTTCATATTCATACATACAAATGTAATTAATCTTTGCAACCCTTCAGTAAAGATTACGACCTCGTTTCTCACATCACTTATATTAGTGTGCGCTAAATTTGTACATGAGTGGCGGGAGCTACAGTTTAACGTCGGCTCCGAGCGACAGAGTTTTAGGGAAACTTTTCATGGCAATTTTTATTTACTGTCAGAGTTTTTGTCAGAATTCTGCTGAGAGGAAGTTGCCGAAGAAATATTTTTTCATATTTCGTTTTTTTGGAGATGTCTGACCTGGATTTTGAAACCTAATAAGCCAACACACTACCTACTAGACTATAGTGACTTCAAAAAAAATTAAAAAAAAATTTTAATAGTAAAATAGGTTATCTTGAAAACATAGAGCGCACAAAATTCTTTAGAAAGGTTTATTCAATCTTTCAAATTATGTCATCCTGTGTAAAGGTATACTTAGTCTTTTACGTTCCGAATCAGCTTTTTTGTTTTTATATGAGAAATACATATAAAGGGTGTTTTTTACAGAGGTAGAGAACTTTAAGTTGGCATTACTTTTCAAGATGGCGACCGATTTAACAGCTGTCAAGTGATTTATTCTCAGTTTGGTTTGGCAATTCATCATGCATAGACTCACGCCTGAACAACGCTTGCAAATAGTGCAATTTTATTTCGAAAATAATGGTTCTGTGCGGAAAACGTATCGCGCACTACGTCCATTTTATCGTCGACAAAATCGTCCATCAGAGCAGTTAATTCGATTAACCATGGAACGTTTTCGCACCACGTTTACTCTTATTGATAACTCGCATTCCCAGAGACGCTGTACGGTGCGTACAGAAGAAGCTATTGCTGCTGTAGAGCGTAGCATTGAGGAAAACCCGAATGAGTCCATCCGCCATCGAGCACAGGAATTGGATCTGTGTCCATCCACTTTATGGAATATTTTGCGGAAGGATCTTGGTTTGCGTGCTAACAAAATCCAACTCGTGCAAGATTTGAAGCCAAACGATCATCAAGTAAGGCGTAGATTCGTCGAATGGGCCCAAAACGAGATTACCGTGGGTCCCGATTTTCATAAGCGAATTTTATTTAGCGATGAAGCGCACTTCTGGTTAAATGGCTACGTCAACAAACAAAACTGCCGCATTTGGAGTGAAGGAAATCCTCAAGTGTATGTGGAAACACCGTTACATCCAGAAAAACTGACTGTTTGGTGCGCTTTATGGGCTAGTGGAATCATTGGTCCGTACTTTTTCAAAAACGATGGTGGCCAGAACGTTACAGTCAATGGTGATCGGTATAGAGCCATGATTACTAACTTTTTCATTCCTGAATTGAATAACCATAATGTCCAGGAGATGTGGTTTCAACAAGACGGCGCAACATGTCACACAGCTCGTGCCACAATAGATTTATTGAAAGACACGTTTTGGTGACCGCCTAATTTCACGTTTTGGACCTGTGAATTGGCCTCCAAGATCTTGTGATTTAACACCGCTAGACTACTTTCTGTGGGGCTATGTAAAGTCATTGGTCTATGCGGTAAAGCCACAAACGCTTGACCATTTGGAAGACAACATTCGCCGTATTATTGCCGATATACGGCCACAAATGTTGGAAAAAGTCATCGAAAATTGGACGTCCAGATTGGACTACATCCGCGCCAGCCGTGGCGGTCATATGCCAGAAATCATATTTAAAATGTAATGCCACAAGATTATCTTTCGGATAAATAAAATTCATGTCAATCGAATAATCCATCGTTGTTTTATTGCAACTTAAAGTTCTATACCTCTGTAAAAAACACACTTTATAAGTCGTTAAGTTTTCGTGTATTAAATATACAAAAGAGAATCGGTACGAAAAGAACGTAAAGACTAACTCTACCTTAACTCATCTACGAGGTCCTCAGACCTGTGGCACCCAGAGAGTATAATGTCAAAAGATAAAAGCGACTGAAGTTCCTGAGCACTACACCCAATACACTTTCAAAGTGGGTATTGTTTTTAGACAACTACAGAGGGTGAACCTATCATATCGTTTAGCTGCAATAAGGAAACTGAAACAAAGCATTGAAAAAAATAAGATGCAGAGAATTAGCTTTTGCTTTTTTACGAGAAGAACAGAACGCAAGCATATCCCCAAACAAGAGAACACAAATATGAAAGAATCTTAAAAGTGCTGCAAGTTTAAAAATGTATTTTTCGACATACAATAACAACGACAAGTAGCTGCATTAGAATAAACATCTTATAAGTCTTATATAAACATACATTCTAACATTAAATGTCACCAAAGAACATTACATTAATTTCATGGTCAGTGTAAACGCTTTATGCATGCCAACAGTGATGGTATTTTATTATTGTTTTTATTTTTAAACAGTTTTTTCTTCTTTTTACATATTTATTCTTTTGTTGCCCATTGCTGTTGCTGTTGTTGTTGTTATTATTATTTTTGTTCATTTTGCAATATTCTTGCTTAAAATGAATGTATTTCACACTTTTTTATATTGTTATTGCTATTGCTGTTGTAGTCGTTGTCGTTGCAGTATTTATTGTTGTTGTTTATTCATAGAGTGATCGCTTTAAGTGTTGCTGTTGTAGCTTTTCTTTCGGAACTTTTTTTCATTCGTTTTCTTATTGTTTTTTTTTCGTTACAGTTTTAGCAGAGAACAATTCATCACAGCATTCTTGGCATATTACGAGCATTTAGGCAGGACACACACAACAGCAACGTTAACAGCAACAGCGACAGTACTGCAGTTGGATATGGAAAATAAAACAGATTCTGGTACTACTTGGGTTTTTGCTGCTGCATCTGAAAGCATTTGGTCAACAGAGCAAAACCGTAGAAACCGAAAAATATGCATTCGTTTATGGGTCAGCGAATATTTTCATTCTATTTTCAACAACAAATTAAATTTAATTAATTTGAATTCTTAGAAAATAAAAATAATCCAAATACTGTAAGGACATACAGAGTGAGAGATAGTGAGAGAGTCAACCATGAAGTAAATTGTTGTAAGAAAGAGTATAATAGAGCAGAGAGGATGGAATGTGCTAATTTTCGCAAAAATGAAAATAAGGTTTAAGGGTGATACAGTGGTTATTTCATTTATTTTATCAATAAATAAATTATTAGGATGACTAACCAGAAAGGGAGGAGGATTTCCAAATAAACGAATAGGAAATATTTAAACGAATGTGGTAGTGTCATGTAAAAACATTACAAACACACATTAATTGGGCGGTAGGGGAATGGGTACTAAAATATCTAAAAGCTAAAGTATTCAAAGTAATATCGGAAATGTACTATAAATAGAGAATATTGTTACGAAAATGGAAAAATCTAGATACTTTTGTTTTGCTTTTACATCGCTTAATAATAAAATTATGAACAAAAGCTACGAAAACAATGAAATTGTTTACAAGAAAAACAAGTAAACAAAAATATAGCAACAAACACCAGTATATAAAATGATAAACAAGTAAACAAAAATACAACAAAAACACTACAAGAATAAATGTAAACAAAATACACAAAGAACAATAATGAAACAACGATGTTTACATTTATAGAGATTTCGAAAAGGCGAAGCCACGAACATCCGCTTGAAGGCGGATCATCATTAATCAGATTGTTTACGTTGCCATTTAAAAGCCAAGGCAAAGCAGACAACTGAGTTAGTAAAGTTCAGTTAGTCTTGTGTGAAGACGTGGTGCGTTTGAAAATCGTGGTTTGAAGATCTTCGTTACAAAGATCTGTAGTATAATTGGTTAGTGATTGTTATTGTTTACGCAAAAGAGTGCAAAGAGGAATAACAAACAAAGCAATTGTTGTTGTTTACATCAAGTTGTGAACAGTGGCACACAGAATTGTGCGAACAATAAAGAATTTTAATTAAAACTAAAAACAATTTTTTTGAATTTTATTTGTTATCTATGCACGTATCAAAACACGTAACAATATGTTGATGACATACAATAAAACTAACCCTGATATGTTTTAAGAGCAAATTTTTTGGTGAAATAATTCAATTTAGTATTAGTCATAAGTAAAGTGAAGTAAAAGACATTTAAGGCTGTGATATCCTTGCCATTATGCATGAAATACAACGGCATTTATATGATCGCCTCTGGGTTGGTTGCAACAGCTGATCAAACTTGGCGGTAACCCTTCGAACGCCTTTTTCCCTGTACCCCTCTTGGCATATGGCTTTCACAGCCTACATCAGCCTTGTTTTCATTTCTATACTTGTTGTTCTAGCCAAGCAGGTGATTGGTGTACTATAGCAAGTCCTAGCAACGCCTTCCGAGCAATTGGTGTAGTGGTGGGAAATTTTGCTGATTGCTGATTTGAAAATACTCCAACGAGACTATCCGTACAAACACAGCGTTTAAAGTAGCACCGCAAAAAGCCTAAGTGTCGCAAAGTTGCTCTAGGTGGTCAATTATTCTTTTTGGAAACTTCTGATGCCATAACCTCTTGAGACTTTGGTTACTCCAGGTTACGTATATTTTTAACGAGTACTGTCACCTTGTGTCGCCATAGTTTAGTAGGTAGGGTGTTAGTTTATGTGACGACTCAAACCCCAGGTCAGACATTTCCAACAAAACGAAATATGAAAAATTATTTCTTCGGCGACTTCCTCTCAGCAGATTTCGGGCTACAACGCTAAGAGTAAATAGAATTGCCATGAAAACTTTCTCTAAAATCTGCCATTCGGAGTTGATTTCAAACTATAGGTCCCACCACTCATGTATAAAATTAAAACACACAACATAAGTGGTGTGACAAGCTGGGTTGTAATCCAGACTGAAGTTTTGTAATGATCAGTTATGTAATGTCACCTTGGAGTCGATAGTAGAAGTTCTCCACTCATGTATTAAACTAACAAACACAACATAAGTGGTGTGAGAAACTGGGTTGTAATACTAAGTAAAGGGTTGTAATGACCAGTTGTGTTATGTCACCCTGGAGTCAATAGTAGGAGTTTTATTTTCGTCTTCAACATGATTAAACATGGATTCATGTTCAGATCTTATTAGGATAAAGTCGAAATCGATCGTAGTGTGTAGCTTGTGGCATCGTTTTGTTGGAAAAACATTTCGTTTGTATCAGATCAGGCCCTCCAGATCATAACACGCATCAAACACTCACTTCTTTCGGATGCGCTGACTTTCCACTATCACATCTGGTTTCTCCGCGCCCCTTATGTCAGAACTTTGCTGATTGACGTATCTATGGAATGAGAAATGAGAAAATATTTTTTTTTGAATAATCGGCCGTTCCTATAGCCCCCAACCATATAAAATGCATATAAAAGGCATTGGAAATGGTCAGCAGAACTAATTGTTCAGTGTGTTGGACTTTATATGACAAAATACCACATAAGATAATTCCAATTACACAACGTTCTCTGTATTAAGTTGCATACGCCGTATTAGAGATGGTACAGCTCAGTTCAATATTTTTTAAAATTGAGCGACATGCTGTTTATCTAACAATTTACGATTAAAATTTTGTGAGATTAAAGAAAAAAAATTTCAATCTTTACGACCATATGTATTGAACCATTGGCTCTTATCAGCAACCGTTTTAAATAAACTAGTGTCTCCAGCAAGTGGAAAAATTGTTTTATTTTTATTACAGTCAATACAGTGCTCACACATAATTTTTGTTTTAACTGATAAGAGTATAACAACTGTTTTTGGAAAATTATAAATCCAATACGAATCGTCAATCATCAGTTGCATGTAGACTTCTGTATTGAAAGGTTCTTACGTTCTGAGAAATATTCAACAAACAAAATGCGTGTGGCAATATTGGGTGGCGGCATTAATGGCTTCTGTTGTGCTGTAAGAATCTTGGAACATTACAAGAAACAAGGCAAAAACATTGAAGTCACCATATTAGCCGATAAATTTACACCCAATACCACTGGTGATGGTTCAGCTGGTTTATGGGGTCCCTATTTGTTGGGCGGTACACCAACATCTAGAGTACAGTGAGTTTTAAGTTCGTTTAAATAATGCCGGGTGTTTTTTCAATTTTGTGAATGAAATTTTAGCAAATGGGCCAAGGGTATGCATGATTTCCTAGAACAATTATGGCTTTCAGAAGATGCCGGTGAGGCTGGCATCTGCTTAATACCAGTTGTCCGTCTAACAACTGCCGATACTCCTGTGGATGATTTTTGGAAAGATATTGTTTATGGCTGCCAACCCATGTTCGAGAGAGAATTGTCTCAATACAATGAAAATCGTGCTATAAAATATACGTGAGTAGTTAATATTATTTGTTGTTGTTATCGTTTCTAATCGATTAAAAATTGTTTTGGAAAAATATTAACGTTTTTATCAGTTTAAGTGCTCTTGTTACCGGCAGTTGAGATTAAATTTTTTTTGAAGACAATCTGTAGGAAGGGGTTTTTGTTAGTGCTGTGGTTAGTGCTACAGTTGACAGCCGTGTTGATTTGTTTTATCATAATTGTGTCAGATACAAGTTTAAAGAAATATTTATTTTTATAACAACAAAAAATGAAAATAATAAAATAATACTAGCTGAGGTATACGATGTCCATAATCGATGTTTGTAATCGAAACAAACAATATCTGAGTATTATATGAGGTTGACATTAGATTGCGAATTATTTATTCAATCATCGGAAAGTTTTGTTGGTTTTATTGACGAATAATGAAAAGCAAATTAGAATTAATCGGCAAATAATGATCGCAATTAATACTCACGCAACAGAAGCGTCAAGAAAATAAATTGATAACGATGTGATGCAGAATTAGCGACTCGTATTTAGATGGTACCTAGATGAACAAATGTGTGTGCAATAGTGGCTCTTAGCATAAAAGGATAGGTAGACTTCATGCATGGCCCCATGTGATAGCACAGTGTTTCGTTTGAGCTCTCATCGGACCTTTTAATGAAGTCATTGAGACACCCATTGCCTGCAGAAGCTCTTCTCCTACGTTATAACGTTGAGGAAATACACAATAGTTGAAGAACAGTTTCCTTCAATTCTGTCTCTGAAGCTTCTGCGCAATTCATTGGCCATAAGATCAAGCACAATAGTTGAAGAACTTTTCCTCCAATTTGAACTCTGCAGTTCCGGCAGAATTCTTGTCCATATCTTCGTCATTTTCCATATGGCCAAGCGTAATAGTTGAAGAGCAATGGTTTAAGAAGAGTTTCCCCCAATTTTGCCTCTGCAAGCCACTTATTCAGGTCACGGTTCAAACCCTCTCAGCTGGGCACTGGCAAAAACTTAGGGAGTAAATAAAATTGCCATGAAAAGTTTCTCAAAAATCCTCCACTGGCTATAAGAAGTTGTCGTAGCAAGTAGTGTGTTAGCTTATTAGGCGTTAGGCCACGGTTCAAAGCCCAGCTCCGACATCTCCAACAAAATGAAGTATGAACAAATATTTCTTCGGCGACTTGCTCTCAGCAGATTTCTTGCAAAAACTCTGGGAGTAAATAAAATTGCCATGAAAATTTTCTCAAAAATCTTTCGTTCGGAGTCGACTTTAAATTCTAGGTCGCGCACTCATGTATAAAATTAACGCACACAATATAATTGGTGTGAGAGACTAGGTCGTAATCCTGACTGAAGGGTTGTAATGACCAATTATGTATGTTTTTTTTGAGCCATTGGCCATATGACTACAAAGTCGCAAATGCTCCTCTCATGTGTACCGAAACCGTAATGTCCAGAATGTTTTGGACAACTACACTCAGTGTAAGTGTGAGGGTTTGGAGTTTGAGCAGGCAAGCCTTCGCCAAATTTATTGAAATATCTTTCTTATATCCGAACTGCCCACGCGGCGTTAACGGCATCTATAAATGCATTGTTAATTCTTCGTTTGCAGAGGCTTTGTGTTCCCAAAATAGGTAATTTACCAGAAAGTTATGAGAGTTCTACGGTAAAGTTATGCCTAACCAATTCAGTATCCTGCCCCGATACACATATAATGCGAAACTAATACCGCTCTGTCATCTCATTGATAGACTTGCAGCAGCTAAAAACCGTTGTAGAGGTCATTACGTAAGAACATAGTGCCTTGTAGGTCGACTGACTATCAGGAAGTATGTTAGTCTTTTTCCCAGAGATGTTATAATTCTTAATAATCGACACTTCCAATGATCCGCTAGGCTTGTCGAATGAGTTATACCCACCGGCTCCGTATTATAAAATAGAGAGGCTATTTAGGGAACATACATTAGACATACATCCATATATTACTGGCTTTTATAACACATAGTCTTACAACACCCAACAATCTTGTTGAATGTGTATCTATAACGGGTTTGCCGAGCTTTTTTATTCGACTCAGATTGAGGTTTGACAAGCTTTTTCTTGGCGTTTATTCATACAGAGCTGAGGTTTGAACTCAGACTTTGATTTGAAGAGACTTATGATACTTATGCTCTCTGTAGAGAATTTAAATCACATTCTTAGGTCAGAAAACTTTTGTTTGATGAAACTGAGTCAACATCTAATTTTCTTAGGAGCTGTGCTAAAAATATTTGGCATTGCAATTATTCTAATTATCTCTTCTTGGCAACTTTTAATTCCTTTTTATAAAAAAAAACTTCTCATCTAATGAAATTCTTTGTTTCCTTTCAGCAATGGTTTATATTTCCTTACATACACTTCCGAGCCCCGGCTTTTACTGCCCTATTTAACCAAACGCTTTACAAAACAAGGTGGTCATATAGTCCAACAAAAAATAGAAAATGTCGAGAAATTCCTTGAGACCACCGAATATGATGTTGTTATCAATTGCACAGGTTTGGGTTCCCTTGAACTTTTGGACGATAAGAAAATGGCACCAGTACGTGGTCAAGTCAGCAGAGTAAAGGCTCCTTGGTTGTACTGTGCCTTGTTAGACGAAAGTGATGTGGGCAATTATATCATACCCAAGTAAGTTGAACCCTAAATATTATACGTATTTTTGTTTTAAAAATGTTAATTTTTTAGCATGGACACTGTAGTCCTAGGAGGCACCCACCAAGTCAATGATTTCAATACCTCTGTTTGTCCTGTGGATAAGAAATTTATTGTGGATGGTTGTCGCGAAATAGCGCCAGCTTTACATCATGCCCAACACTTGTTCGATTGGGTGGGTCTAAGGCCAGGCAGATCTGCTTTGCGTTTGGAACCAGAGCAAGTGAAAGGTAAGGAAATCTATGGTTTTGAAAAAAAAATTCTTTTTTTTTTAATTCTAAATATTAATTCTAGGCAATAAAATCCTAATCCATAATTATGGCCATGGTGGCAGTGGCGTTACCATTGCCTGGGGTTGTGCTGCTGACGTTCTCGATATTCTGGAGCAAGCATTGGATAGACAACATCAAATCAAAGCTAAATTGTAAAGCCTTAAAGAACTGCTAGTAAAGATATTTAATTATTAAAACAAAACTTAACCTACATAACAGACTTATATTGTGCGTGTCATTTAATCAAATGTTTATAAACATTTTGCCTGTTTATTCGTTTGTTATCAACATGTTGCTAAAATTCTTAGGGAGATGGTTGTACAAATATTTTTATTTTTCGACCAGTTAACCTTAGTGCTGCAGGATTCGTTGGAAATTTTTTAGTATGTTTTCGTCTGCGATGTTGGTTGGTGTTCTAATTATTGACGGTTATTTAATACGATGTAAAAATTTATATTTTCGTTATTTGTAAACATTTTTTTGTAATTGAAATTAATTGTTTATTTTACAGTCTTTTAATACCTGTTTATGCAAAAAGAGGGAGTTACAGTTCTAGAAAAAATTCTTTAAAAAATCTTCTTAACTGCAAATGTTTGTTAATTTCTCTATGAGAAATAATTTTTAGTTCAATTACAAAAGTCAATTACTATTTTAAGATTACTTTGGATTACTTCTGTTCTGTTTTTTATTAATAGTTCTTCACACTCTTGTTGTTTTTCTGAAGATCTATGAAACGGAGTTTAAATACTGGGGTATAGAATTAGACAGGAAACTGTTGTAGAATGTTCATGTAAATGCAAAGAAATCCAAAAATGCTGCATTGGTTCGGACTTGTGGAGACATAGTGTGGGAAGTAAACACGAATTTAAAAATTACTCAATTGAGTTATGAGACATTGAGACTATGGTTAGATTATCAGAGACACACCGAACACAATATACTTGACTGGATTAAATTAAAAAACTTTGGAATTTACTTTGTAATTCAATTCATGTGAAAAGAGTTTCCATGGAAATATGAAGAGCACATTAGTAGATTTTAATTAGCGAGAGAGATGATAAAGGGAAACGAAGAGTCGGTTCACGCTCGAGGGATTCGGATACTCCATAAGAGTTGATGTATGACCTTCCTTAGAGGTTTGTCGATGGATTATTTGAAGAAGAATTGAAGACTCAGAAGAATTTTTTTGATTCGAATACAATGATGAGAATCTTCCACTTTTTGCGTATTCGAACGTGTTTTAGTCGGGTGTGTTTTTAAGAGCTTTAACTACGGAATATATTTAACTCCAGCGACAAGACGACCTTATTATTTGCCTGTAAGACAACTAAATTGCGAAGTGATAATGACAAGGAGAATCTTTAATGAAATAGAACTACAACCATGTATTGTACGGTTAGAATGATATATATTTGTAGTGACGAAGCTCCATTGGAACCACTCTGTTCCCATGGTTGTAGGTATCTAACATGTTTTTAACTAAAAAGCACGACTATTCTACAGAGTATGCAATAAATGTGAAAGATGAAGTTTTTTTAAAGCGTTTATATCCTAAAACTTGATGTTCGAAAGGTTTCTATCTACTGGTGACTGTTTTCATATGGTTTTACCATATTTTTGCAGATAAAGTTATGTTATAAGTATTTCCCCGTATCAACCTCACAGTTCACTCTATGAAAGAATTGGAAGAAAAATTTTCAATATTCTAAAACAGTAGTCTGTCTAAAACTAAAGATTCCGACTAATCTACTTATAACCGAAATTGTAAAGCGCTGAATACAAATCCACATGTTTGATTTACACAGTGCCTAGAGAAAAAATTTAACCAATTTTCCTGTAGGAAAATAGTCTAGTATGTAGCGTATTGGCTTATGAGACGTGAAATTTGAAAAAATATTTCTTCTCATCAGATTTCTGGTAAAAAATCTGAAAGTAAATAAAAAGTTGTCATGAAGAGTTTCTCAAAAATATCTGTCGTTCGAAGTCAACTTTAAACTGTAGGTCCCGCTACTCATGTATAAAATTAACACACAGACAACATAAGTGGTGTGAAAAGCTAGGTTGTATTCCTGACTGAAGGGTTGTCACGACCAATTGTATATGTATGCATGTATACAAGGTAATCGCATAAGGAAGATCTGAGTCTTGCATCAAACTATGTACAATAAATATTTGTGCAGAATACAGAAATGCGAAAATTCAGCTAGGAGAAATCACTAAGACACATACTTGGTATCTGTGATGCATTTCAGAAAGATTATCTATTATTACTCAGGGGATGAGAGAAACAGAGAAATCATTTACAGGCAGTAAGCTCTACAATACACATTAAGATCGCAGAATTTTAGTAATTATCTACCATAATAAAGACTAATAAAATTATAGGGTCACTGATTACTTGCTAGACTAACTTCACTTATAGATATCGCTGCAGTCTTGTCCTAATTGAACTTTCTCTACCTTAAACTCCACTTGATGACAAACTACGATGTGATATTAGGTAGATAGAATAGCAATGTCATACCATAGCCAATATTAGAATTTTCGAATTTTTCGGATTTGAGAGAAACATGAAATTTTTATAATTTTTTGTTTTCATAACTCAACATAACATTGGGTAAGGACCTGAACGTGTAAGTACTTGAGCTATTAAGAGCTGTTGCTTGGAATTTTACATTAACGGCGTGATATTGATAATTTAAGTCACTATTAGATAGTACTTGTTCCGATGAAAGGTAGATCGTTTGAAATATTGAAGTTACAGATTATAGGGTAAATAACCGAGTGTTTATTGCGAAATCAAGAAGCATGATTAGGACTTGATGAATACAATATAATACAGCTAACACTCATAAAATTTTTATGTAATAGCGGTTATGGACAGAAAAATTCTCTCATTCTGTTGGCTAGAAAGACATTTCCCTATTAGAGACTAACTTTTTTGGTTTATGATCGACTTTATTTTTAAAACTTAAATTTCTTATAAAAACTAAACTCATTGAAAATATTTTAATATTTAAATTGAAATTCTACGCAAAAAAAAACAATTTTGCCTATAATTTGAAGTAAATATTGTACCACACACATTTTTTCTATTACCCCATCATTCAAAATCTCTACAATATTTAAACAAGTGTTCAGGGATTTCCCTTTTCAATAAATTTTTTTCGCTAAAAACTTTGCAATAAATTTCCACACCAACGGCGGATACACAAGTAACAACATGACATTCTTCTCGGCTTTATAGTACAGTTTGGTAATGTTACAGTAAATGTATGTAAAAAAAGAATTCAAGGGATTTTATGCCATCAACATAGCAACTAAAAAAAAACACTTACACTTACTCTTTGATTTTAAAGCAGATTTCAAAGAGAACAGCGTAAGGGCCAGATAAGGGAAAAAGGGGAATGTAAATAACTTAAAAAATGACAAGAAAAGGGGGGAATGTAGGTATGTATGTAAGTGAGAAATAAATACATGGAAATATACATTAAAACTAAAATATGTATGTGCGTGTGAGGAAAATGTTTGTATTTCTTATCAGGAAACTGCAATGACAAATGTGTTTATATTGCCAGAGAAGACACAAAACAATGCACAGCTAAACTAACAACAGGCATCAGTAGTATGAAGTGTACTAGAGAGGAAGAGGGAGAGAGAGAGTGCACAGCAACAAAGGCTGCAACATCATGACGATACCAACTTAAAGTGGCATAATGAAATTTCCTCAAGTGGTAAATGTAACGTGTTGCATTCTTCAAATAGTTTAAGGAGAACATTTTGTTTTTTTTTATTAAAATACTCTTAAAATTGTCTTTAAATACTTCCGAATGAGAGAAGCATGCAATATCTTAATTTTGCTCGTAACACCTCAAACAAGCAGCGCTTTAGTCTATGCTATACTTTAATAGAGAGAGATAGAGAGAGAGAGAGAGAGAGAGATTGATAATAAAAGAATCAGAAAATCCTTTACAATATATGACAGTTAAAACCTTCGTTTTAAACATTTTGACTATTAAGTGTCTACACACTGTTTACTTATCATCAAAACTTGCTCTCCCTTGCCTTAAAAAACACAGGAGAACGTGTATAGGTGTGCCACTGTTTTTTTTATATAAAATAAGATAAATAAATGCATGTGAATGTGTATGTGTACCATATCGTGTTATGAATATTTAAAAACATTTGAATCTGTTTTCTTTCCTTCTCTCTCTCTCTCTCTGAATATGTTATGTGTGTCGTCTGTGTGTGTGAGTGGGTAAGTCATACCAATAAGACTATAAAAAACAACAACAAGAATCCTGTTAAATGTGTCTCACTGTCATATGAATGTTTATTTTAATGTGCATTTGTTTATGTATGTATGCTTGTATGTGTATAAGCATTTCAAATGCCAAGAGAGCTTTCACTTTTTCTATGTGTGCGTCTGTCTGTGTGCGTATGTTTGATACTCTGTATGAATATAGATACAGTTATATGGCACTTTGTTGTTGTAGTTTTAAATTGTACAATAAAATGTTGTGTCTGTAAAAGTCATCATCCTTTGCTCTCTCCGTATGTGTTCAGGAATTTTTATAAGATTTTATAGACGAGTATAACTGAATAAGAGAAGAAAAAAAAAAATGAAAAAATACAAAAAAAGAATAAAAATAAGCAGAAGCATAAGCATAAGAAGGAAATAAAATAAAATAAATCCGTTTTAAAGAACTTAAGCAAGTTTTGAAAATGTTTTCTTTTTATGTTGTCAGTTCTTACTTTTCAAATCAAAAGTCGTTACATATTATTTCTTTAAGCAGGTTGACACACACCATTGCTGGTAGCAAAGTAAGTTCTTTCAAGGGTACAGTAACTAAAAGAAACTTTTCTTTTAAATCTTTCTTTTAAACGTAGAATCAGAAACATACACGTTATAGATTATGTCTAGTAGTTTTCATAAAATTCTTAATAAAATTATTTTCCATTTATTTTTCTTGTAAAGTGACATTTAGTGCTACAAATCCGATTTATACTGGTTCAAGAAACCCGGAGAAGGAGTAAAAATTTCCATCCTTCAAGGAACATATGACTTTCAAAAGCATGTAAATGTATTGGATCGTTTTATTCAATGTAGTGGTAAGTAATTTTTGATCAGTAAGTAATACTGTTTCTCAAGAACTAGCCTTGCAAGATATTCTAAAAATGTTTGTTGTTAATGTTACCCTCTCTGTGGCAAATTATTATTATTATTATTATTATTATTATTATTAGGGGTATTGAAGTCACTACGCTAAGGCAGCTGTCGATCACCTTAAGGGGGCTTCTCATGACACGAATGTTGTGTGTGTTAATTTTATTCACGACTTGCGGAAAATGCAGTTGAAAATCGACTTCGAATGACAGATTTCATCACTTTTTTCATGGCAATTAGTTAGTCTCAGAGTTTCTAAGAAAAGATTGTCGGGAGTGGGTCGCTTTAAAATATATTTTCGATTCTTCTTTTTTTAAAGACGTGAGAATTGAGGTTGGCAATGTCTGCTTCCGTTTAATAAGCGAACATATAACCCACTGAACTGTAGGGAGATAGTATAGGAAGGAAAGCAAAGATCACAAAAAAACTGACTTTCAAAATGTATCAATACAAAGTTTGTATGCAGTTCTGCTACGGTCTGATTATAATGATTAGGACAAATAATATAATAAGTAAGGCAATAAAGTATTGATAGAGCGATTTTGATTACCATCAGAGACTTTGGTCTATTACTTACTTACTAATTTCGACCTGCCTTAACACATGCATCTAGGCGCCTCTTCTTCTTGGACACTCCAATCGATTACAGGACTTCCTCGATTTGGTTCCTTCAACGCAAACAAGGTCATCCTCTTCGCCGACTTCCGCTAATCCCTGCATAAAATACCTGCCTCGCTGGAACATTACTCTCCATTCGAACGATATGGCCGAGCCAGCACAGCTGCTAGATTTTAATACGCTGCACTACGTCCACGTCCGTAAGGAGCTCATACATTGTTGGATCGGATGCGGAAATCATTGCCAACTCGCAGTGCACCGAATATTTACGATTGATTTTTGTGAAAAATGTGCTAAAAAAGCTGCTCTTCATTTGATCACTTCTCGCATTTGAACTTAATGCTTTGCTTCGAAAGTGGGTCATTCTCTGAGTGTCATCTCAGTTTAAAGAAAAGTTACTTTAATGTGCTGTTGAGAAATTTCTAAGGAGAAGGCGAAGGCAATTCCATATTTTTTATGTGAGACTGAGTTCTACGCCGTGGTGTAGTAGGTAGTGTGTTGGCTTACTATTCGTAAAGCCCGGGTTAGTATCCCAGGTCAGACATCAAAAATGAAATATGAAAAAAAAAATATTTCTTCGGCGACTTCCTCTCAGCAGATTTCTGGCAAAAACTCTGAGAGTAAAATAAACTGCCATGAAAAAGTTTCTCAAAATTCTGTCGTTCGGAGTCGACGTTAAACTGTAGGTCCCGCCACTCACGTATAAAATTAACGCACACAACATGAGTGGTGTGAGAAGCTAGGCCGTAATCCTGACTGAAGGGTTGTAATGGCCAATTATGTATGTATGTGTGAGTTCTACGCAATGGATTATATGACTTTAATTCTAGCCACTGCTGAAGTCGCCGTGGTGTAGTAGGTAGTGTGTTGGCTTATTAGACGTGAGGCCGTGATTTAACCCCTGACTAAGACATCTCGAACAACAGGAAATATGAAAAAATATTTCTTCGGCGTCTTCCTCTCAGCAGTCTTCTGAAAAAAACTCTGAGACTAAATAAAAATTGCCATGAAAAGTGTCCCAAAAAATCTGTTGTTCGGAGACGACTAAACTGTAGGTCCCGCCAGTCATGTATAAAATTAACACACACAACATGCGTCGTGTGGGAAGCTTGGCCATAATCCTGCCTTAAGGGTTATAATGACCAATTAAGTATTAAGTAAGTTGTGAGAAAATAAAGCGGGGTACCTTTTCTTGTAATAAACATGGGCTTTAACGGCTTATTTTTCGAAAGGCGCCTAGCTGGCTATGAAAGTTGAAATGTTAATAAAGATGTGAAGCAAAGCCTTGATAAAGAAAATTTTTTTTATCGATTATGATAAGGAATATAAGGGTTTAATTTTTAAAATTTAATCTAAACACTTTAGTCCTTAATTTAAATAAATATCAACAGAAAATGTTTATTATTTTTAACTTGAACTACAATACATATTTTGTATTTATTAAAGTAAATTTAATTTCTTTTATTTATTTACTGTGCATATAGCAAAAAATAAATATTTTTATGTCCACTTTACAAATATTCACAGGAGAATATTTTTTGATATGCTAAAGAAAAGCTTAAAAATGAAAAAAAAAACTCAAAAAATAGGAAAATAAATTTAAACAAATATTTGTCATTTTGAGGAAAAAAAATATTTTTGGTTTAACCGCATGCATAAGAGCATGCATATGCATGCATGTTTTGGTTTGTCATAGTTTTTCTACCATAAACATAAAGAGAGAGAAAAAAAAAATATATGAAATCCTCTAAACAAAATATGAAAAAAAACAAGGAAAATATAATGAAATAAATATAAATAAATATGAAAGTGTTTCCAAATAAAGGAGGAAAACAAAAATAAGTCCTTAAAACAAATATTTGCATATAAAATATTTACCGAAACAATAAAATATTTTTTAAATAATTTAATAAAATAAACTCCAAATTAAATAAATATTCTTTAAAGAAAGGGATTTTAAAATTTAATTTTTATTTTCCTTTAAAAATCTTTGGTTTTACACACACGCAATTCTTTGTCTTAATCTTGATAAGATTTCTTACGATGTGGTGTGGTGTTGGTTTTAAACAAAAGAATCCTATTGACTTGCAAAGGTTTGTTTACAATAAAACAACGTACAATTGTTTGGTAAAACCACAGTGTGAGAATAAACTCGACCACAACATTTGAATGAGAATTCTTCGAAACCAAGAAAATATTTCAACTAATTTTTGCCAAGTTAAAGTTAAACAGAATACAACCATGACAGTTGGGGAAAACAATTCCTAGAACTAGAAATTGTTGCAAAATGGTAAAGGTATGATAGATTAAGGACTTCTAACGAAAACAATTAAAATCTAAATGTACGTAAGGACGTTTATTAATACGTCAGTTAATGGAAAAAGGGATTGAAAGCTTTTTTTCTATGATTATGGCGAAATGGAAGGTCGTTACATATGTCATGATCAATATTACTATGGTATATTGTCAAGGACAGGCAATGGCTCTTTATTACATGGCAAATAAAATCTTTGATTTTAAAATAATCGATATTAAAACAAATTAAATTTTTGTTTGTATTCGTTCTTTTCTTTTCATTATTTAGAATTTTTTTATTCTCTTTCTATTCCTTTATTTAATTTCAGTTTCGTTACTCAATTTTCGCAATTACGCATGTGCTAGCACTACTGTGGTAACCTCTAGAAAAATAGAATTGCCTTCTGTGAAAGTGTATTGGATTGTTGTATTGAATATATTGGTGAGGAACTTGGATGTTATACTTAACTGCTCTTCCTATAATGAGCCTTGCTAACGTTTTCCTTTCTAGAAAGGATTATTTAGATCGCCATTAATTTCTCATTTTACACTGAGCGCCAAAAATGCGTAAACACCACTGAAATAATTCATTTTCTTAAGATATCGAGAAAAGTAAATGAGAATAGTCGAATAAATTTCCAAAAATAAAAACGTTTATTTATTACTTATAAATTCTTAAAACAAAAACAACAATTCATGATAAAGGAACCTTTTTTATACTTAAGAACAAAAATGTTTTATACTTAAGAATAAAAGTGTTGACTCATTTATGGCGCTCAGTGTATGTTTAGAGCTCAAAAGATTATAAAAGCTTTTTCGTTATCTTCCACATTTGAAGATGGCTTGCTGTGGATTGAAGTCATTCATTGATGCCTTGGCTCATAAGCGCGACATTAGTAATATGTTAATCTGTACCTATGGTTAGTGTAAACGTTGGAGAATCGGAAGTTTTACATGTAATGGGCACAAACATTCAATTCGATGTTCGTTGCAGTCATCAAATTTTCAACAGTTGAAAGAAGGTTTCAAATGTCTTGGTATCTCAAGTTGAAGCACTTCATCTGATGCTTTAACCATTCGCTGTGACTTGAATTTCCCACATTGAAAAAAGCCACACTGCTTTTATAAACAGACAATAACTCAGTTGACTCCTGCCATAGTTACGTTACTTGTGTGTGTTTTTGACAGACATTGTATGCAGATTATCTCGTGAATTTGGAACGGAAAACCACTCACAGATTAATACAATCAAAGGCCAAAAATATTCGTTTGTACCAGGATAATTCGTTTCCATGACAAAAATCCTCGAAATAGTAGTAGTAGGGCATAGCAAAGCTTCCTCATTTATTGTCTCCCCGTATAAAATAACGCGTAAGGCACTCAGTACCACTTTTGTTTTATATGGGTTGGTTGAGAACAGATGCATGGATAATAAAAAGGGGCGCGGTGCTTTTGGTTCTAGAAAGAAATATTATGAGTCTGTGGAGAAACCAGCAGGTATTTTCCAAGCAGAATCCTACTTTGTCAAAAAATGTGCTCAATTCCATACGAATGGAGACTAAATAAAGCGAGAAATAGTCATACTGTCTGAAACTCAGAGCGCCGTCGAACACTAGGCTCTTATGGGGTTAACTACGAAATAGCATGGAAGCATGATACGGCATATAGGGCGTCCTTTTCTCCATCCTAGGTCAAGTCGGTGGGAAAATGAAAGTGCGAGAAGAGAAATTTTATGCTGCTGACAAAGCCAGAACTTTCCTGAAGAATATTCAATTCATTCGAAAGGAGCATCAGTTAATCTTTTCATATCACATCTTAGTTCCTGGACTACTGACTAGGGAGCATTATCCCATTACAACTAGTAAGCAATTTATAAGCTGTATTCCAAGTATATTTAATGAAAATTGTACAATTGGTTTATCAAAAAAGTGCCAGATTTGTATTTTATCACAGAAAGAAGGCTCATTGCCATCATTTCTTTGCAAATGAGTAATGACGTGAAATCATTTTGACGTTCATCAAGAGATACATAATAATTGGTCAATACAACCCTTCAGTCAGGATTACGACCTATCCTCTCCAGCCACTTATGTTATGTGTATGTTATTTTTATCTATAAAAGTCCCGCCAGTTTAAAATCGATTGTGAACGACAGATTTTTGAGAATCTTTTCATGGCAATTTTGTTTACTCTCAGAGTTTTTACCAGAAATCTGGTGAGAGCAAGTCGCGAAGAAATATTTGTTCACACTTTTGTCTGCGCTGGGGTTTGAACCGTGTTCTCACCTACCTACTAGACTATTACGACTTATATCACATCTACATTCCTTTGAATTAGCCTTTGTATGAGATTTCGCAAGTGGGCCAGATACGTTGTTACCAACAATGTACGCGTGATCATGTTTTCCGCAGACATATGTACCTGGCAGTTTATAATTTTCGATTTGAAATTATCTTCTAATAGACAGAAAGCATGCTTTCTTTTCCAATAGAAATTAAATAATTAATTTAAATTAAAACATATAAAAGTACCTTCTATAGGGTGTGCCAGAAAACCACAATGAATTAATGACTCAGTCAAATAGTACCTTTTCTAACAAACCGGTTTTATGGTGCCTTGTGAGGTTTAACGCAAATATTTCCGTTTCCTTTTGTATTCAATTTTTTTGTTTGAAACGTGTATGTATTTTTATGTTTAAAGCGTGCAATAAATGTCAATGTGAGAGTGCATAAGAAAAAAATGAAGGAAAATAAATGAAACTGAAATAAATGAGTGTGTGTTGTATTTTTCAAGATCATATTTTCCTTGGCGTTAAGACAGAAAAACAAAGAATTTTAAGTTTTTTTTGTTCTTTTAACCGAATTAACCTTCGCCTTTAAAAATAGAACAAAAGGAATGCCTGCCTGCCTGCCTGTAAAGGTTGATATTTGTATACACTTGTGCTCCTTTTCTTTTAAAATTTTTTACTTTTTGTTTTTGTTTTTCGAAAATATTTTCACCAATTTATACTGTTACGTACACTATGGAATTGGAGTTGGGCTGTTTTCGTATTCTTATGCGATGAAAACAAAACGAAAATGTTTCGTTCGTTCGTTAGCATTTAAAACAATTTTTGTTGGGCATTTCTCTGGTTTAAACTATTACTGTTACTGCTACTGCTACTACTCGTCGTATTATTGTTGTTCTTTTTTTTCTTGCAGTTTTGTTTTGTATTGTTTGTTAACCAGTGCCGTATGAAATTGTTTTAACAACTGCGGATAATTCCAAGTATTTCTTACTTTTGTTGCTGCTGCTGCTGTTGTTGTTGTGAAATTCTTTAGTTGAATAAAATTTTCTTTAACACACTGTACACTGTATTCGTTTTGTAAGGTTACGCTTATTTAATATGGCAGAACAAAAATCATGCAAAAGTGTATTTAAGGAATTATTTTCTCTTCTCCTTTTTTTAATTTTTTTGTTGGAAAAGTTTAAAATTTTTGTTGTTGTTGTTGCTCTTTTAATGTTATTTTGTTGTTTCCTTTGACTAGAGAAATGAATTAATAAAATACAGAGTAAAGCAGTACAAAAGCATTCACAATTTGAAGGCAATCGAATGGAAAAGACAGACAAAAGTGTTTAAAGTATTGTCTGGCAAGAGAAATTAAGAGATTTAAATTTTTTTGATATCCCGATGAAACTGCTGCTGCCACCGCTGCTATGGAGTCACTCTTCTATTTTATTGTAGAGTTCAGTTTAATTAACTATGGTGAGTAGGACTAATAGGCCCACAGCAGCAGAAATTTTTAAAACTATACTGATAAAAATAAAATACATACACAGACTTAGTGATCAACTGATATGTGATTGCGTCCCATTGTTCTGGAATAAAATAAAGAATTTATCCGACCAAAATGCCTAGCAAGGTAGATCGTGAAAACATATTGTGAGTAAATCTAAATATATCTTCAATAAATTAAAGCGCTATAGACATTGGCTCTTGTATAATACATTGGAATCTTGTTAGATACGCTTTCAGCCTTACGGAAACAGATGCCGTATTAGCCTGAATGATTGAAATTCAATACAAAAGTTAATAACAAAGCACTCCTGTTGTAATCCATAATCAGTATTTTTCTGCTAACAATTTTCATGTCACGGGCGTTTATATGCCTGCTAGATAGTGACACTCTTGGTGTTATGGAAGTACTTCTGTAGTTCAATTCTTTAAATAACATTGTCAAGCTTCGATACATCGGTGGCACATTGTATACGCCATATTTTACGGCAGCTTTTAGGATTGTACTTTAGGCCCAGCATAGATTAGAATTAATAATTTAGTGTTGTATTCCGCCGATTCCACCAGCCAAATTAATTCTTCCCGATCTTGTTCATGGGTGACATTTAAATCCTTTCTGAAGTTTTCAAACATTTCGAATTGTCTTGTGTCGGTATATTCTTGATCTTACTATGTGAACTACTATGTGAACTACAATTGTGGCGACACTTTCATTATTTACGATTTTACTTTTCTAATTGAAAATCTTTGAAATTTATAGATCAGCTTACGGACGAAATGGTAACCAATTCGATACTGATGTTTACCGTATGTAAAGCCAGCTGCAAGGTTTTGAAGCCTAAAATCTTTACAGATATTTCGACCCTCAAAGGGAATAGCTGAGAATGCTTTTGAAAAGTATGCTGCTAGGTTCCAGAAGAATTGATCGAATTTATAAAATTTAAAGTGGATAGGATTTCAATTATATATGCTAATTTAACTACACTGTTTCATATTTACAATGCTTTTGGAATTCTCTTTTAAATGCTGAAAATGTTAAGACGACATTATAATACTTTTGAAAGGAAATACTTTGTTGGCTCCCTGACAACGGGACAGGTTAACAATTGTATGTCCCATAAACTGAGAAAACAAAAGATACCTCTGAACCACCCTCTGCTTTAAAGCTATGTCAAAAGGTCTTTGAAAGAGCAAGATAACTCTGCGAAATAGTAGTTCTTGTAAGGACAAGTCGGCCCTTATAGAGAGGCAAGCCGGCCTTTTGTAGATGTGTGGATCACGGTATACATGATCGATCTTTCAAGAGTTTTTTAAGGTTTTCTATATTGATGTCGGCATTACGTAAACGAAATTTTGTACATAATATTAACCTAAAGGACTAAGCCATCTTTCAAGGTTGTAGGTGCGATTTGTATCTTCGTGTCTGGAAGGGAAGAGAGACTTTTTCTATGTTAATGTGGGGCATTAAAGGGTTGACATTTTTTAGAGAGCTTTTTCTGAGTTTCTTGACAAGATTTGTATGTTCGTACGTTCACTCCGACGTAGTGCTTGGAAAAACAGCATCATATATGGATCGTCTCTGAGTGTCTTAGTAATTTCGGGTACTAGTATTTTCTCTACTCCTATCATCATCTTGCTATGTTAGCTAGAATATTTGTATTTTCAGTTGAAACTGCTCCTTTATGGCTAGGTATCCAAACAATACGAATTAGAAAAAATCGTTTCCATATAGCTCAAACAGTGCCTAGTTACGACGCATAATAATATATTCTGACGTATAATCTGTGGATTCAGTTACGAGTAACGTTGAAATTTATGGTCAAGATAGTAGCTGTCCTACAAGACACAAAGCCGTAGATAGACAGTATGTTAACCAATTTAAACAAGGAACCGCATTGTTTAATTCAATTATGTTTTAAAACAAAATTTTGTCTCATAATTTTTAATGCTAAGTCTTCAATATCGATAACAATTTTTTCTTGCTAATTTCCCATAAAGATTTGCCATCATTTTCCCGGTATTTTTAAGAAAATGAAAATGTTTTTCAAAAGTGATTACATAATAATATTACAAAATATGAATGAATGGCCATAAAATGTTCTCCTCATCCATACAATACAAATGACCAGCTGCTTAAATGTCTGATGCTGCTTTCTCTCTGATGCTATGAAAAATTTCAAGAACAGCAATAAAAAAGAATAAAATAATGTGTTAAACATCTATGTCGCTGTTGTTGCTGTCCTTGTAAAACTTATTAATAAAAAATCCGCTTATATTGCTTCTAAACCCACATCTCCCTTCATACCGCCCTGCTTCATCAACATCATCTATTATGAAAATGTCTTGGAAATACCTTTTCTTTAAACGGCTATTAGTCTTGGTTGTTGAAAGGACTTTGAAAAAAAATCAAAAAAAAAACAGAAAAAAGGCGACAAGAATCCTTATAAAATGAAAATAATTTTTATCACAACCTTACAGGTGCCCAAATAAACACTGAAAACGGAGCATTTGAATTCGGTGGAATAGAGAGTGGGGGTGGTGGTTCAGAGTAAAAAGAATCTGTTAAATAATGAATGAGTAGCGACGCGACAAAACAACCATGAAAATGTGTCTTTCTTTATAAAAATTTGTCACATAAATGGTGGCTGTAAAAAATGCGTTTTTTTCCTCTCCTTCGCTTTTTTATTTTTGTTTTTCGTATTGTACGTTGTCACTAAAAGTTCCTTGAATACTTTTGGTTAGATTGTTGGTTAGCTAGGTTGGCCATGGTACGTTTATTTCTCGCTCGCTCTCTCTCTCTATTTTATGATTGCGGGTTATTTTATAAGCTCTTTTTTTATTCGCTTTTTCAACACTTTCTAAAGAATTTTTCATGTTTAATATTACGAGAGCATAGTGACTTTGTTGCCTTAAAAGAATAGCAACGTTTTCTTTAAACAATTGCAAACATTTTTAAATTAAATTTCAGAAGAATTACGTCGCCTTTAAATTAATTGCAATTCTTTTGGAAATTAATAAACAATTGAATTGTTTAAGGAATTGATTTTAATTCAGTATTTTTCAAATAACACAGAGGCCGATGAGTTAAACTCAGTTAAAGCTTTATGGCAGAGCTCTCTAGGATATGATAAATAGACATGACAGTTATCCTAAAAGGTAGTATGAACGTACCAAGGCACCATGGATGTCAGAAGATGCTTCCTTTAGGTTAAAATTCTTTAACTAAAATGCCGCCCGTTTAGTGATGTGCATCAATCTAGATAATGCTTCTTTTGAAAATATAACGTCTCTGATGTGAAAATGTAAAGGTACAAATCACACCAAGAACTTCATAAGATAAGTTGATTTTTAACCAAACTTACGATCGTTTTCTGCTGGTCCGTTTAGAAAGTGCATAGATTAAGAAGGATGATCGTAATGAACCTTACGAGAACATTTGTACAGCATAGCATAACGAGAAATGCATCCACTTTTTTATGTGATTGTTCATCTTTTGGGAGCTACTTTCGGATATTACTGGACATTAAGCGTTCGGATGTTACTGGATATACAGCTTATACGTAATCCTTTTTAACTAAGTTGATATACATATATAGTTATAGGTACATCAAGATATTAACAATAATCAGGTGACTAGTAAGGGTAAAGAGTATAGAAATATATCATTTGATCGGCCACTTAGACAGGAGATTGATTGAACGGTAAGAAGGATAGTTGAAATGAGATCCTCAATGATTATTTAGAAAGTCACGTTTGTATGTTTATTATTTTCTTTCTTTTAAGGAACATAGAGTTGAAATTGCTTTAGGCATACTCTAAAAGATGTGTTTGAGTTTGTTGAGGGATTATTTGGAGCAGAATTGAAGCCTCAGAGGATTTTTTAAAATTCGAATACAATGATAAACATCTTGATTTAGTCGAGTGTGCCTTTAACCAAAAATACGTTTAACTCCAGTGTCAAGAGGATCTTATTACTCGAATGTAAGACAATTGGATTGCGAAGTAGTAATGAGAAGGCAGATATTTAATGAAATGGAACTAAAAGCTTTCAATACATCAGAATGATATCCTTGTAGTCACCCAAAACTTCATTCGAACCACTCTGATTGTTGGTATCTAATATGATTTTAAATAAAAATCACAGCTATTCGTATAAAGACTTCTACAGAGTACCCAGCAAATGTGGCAGAGGAAGATACTGAACACTTGATATTTGAAAGGTATTTCTATCTACTGGTGACTATTTAGACGTGATGTGGTCATATTTTTGTGGATAAAAATATGTTTTAAGGATTTCTCCGTATCAACTCCGTTAACTCTCTTAAAGAATTGAAAGAAAATTTTTCAATGTTCTAGCACAATAGACTGCCTGTATGAAACTAAAAGATTCCGACTAACCGACTTACAACTGAATTTGTAAAGCGATTAATATAAATCCCCTTGTTTGATTTAAACAATACTCAGAGAATAAATTGAAGCAATTTTTCAGTAAAAAATAGTCTAGTAGGTAGTATGTTGGCTTATTAGACGTAAGGCCACGGTTCAAACCCCAGGTCAGACGTCAAAACGAAATATGAAAACAAAATTCATCTGAGACGTCCTTTTAGCAGATTTCTGGCAAAAACTCTGCGAGTAAATAAAGTTTTTCAAGTTTCTATCGTTCGGAGTCTTCTTTCAACTGTAGATGTCGCCACTCATGTATAAAATTAACACTTACAATATACGTGGTGTGAAAAACGTGATGTCGTAATCCTGAACGAACATATTTGAAAATATTTGTGCGTTAATCATCCGTTCCGTTTTATTTTTTACCCCAATTTTAATAAATCAAATTTTAATATTTTTTTCAATTTTAAATTAAACCAATTTTAGTACAATGTTATGAGTTTAAAAATCATTCAATTAAAAGAGAAAATCTTAATAGAACCAAAGAAAAAGGAAAAGCAAATTTTTTGATCTTTTTGATTTTTGTAATCTGCTGCTCTTTTAAATAAATTTGCGAAGGAACCAATTCAAGCCAATTTGTTTGCTTAGAAATGATTTCTTTCAACCACAAGGAAACAAGATTGAAGATTGAAAAAAAAAAACATCATCTTACAAACTATTACAACTATCAAGCATATTATACGAAGGCGCACTGAAAAGTTTATTAAATTATACTTTATATTTCACGTTAAAGGAAATTCAATAGAATAAACCTAAATTGTTTTGTGGGCCTCGTACAACTCAAAAACTGCATTCACTAAAGCTTTAAACATCTGAGGGTGTACGTATGTTAGTAGAGGGAAAAAATCAATGAAAAAAAACTTAGAAAACTTTTGCTTGTGGTTTTAAATTTGTAGTCTTTGTAGTGTTAGTACGTTAAACTAAAAATGCGTGTGTGTGTGTGAGGAGAGAGAGTGCAAGTGGAAATCGTGCGTATGTATGCGTGTTCAATGTAACTATTCATAGTGTTTACATTACATTCTTTCTTTTTTTTTTTGTTTTTGTTACACACAAATCCATATTATGAGAGAGAGAGAGAGAGAGAAAGGGAGAGAGTAAAAGAGCATTTAAGTGTAAAGTTTTACACTCGTTGGATTGTTTTTTTGCAGTTTTCCTCAGTGTTTGTTCGATTTAACTTCTCAATTTTCCAATCGATTTAAACTCAAAAAGATAAATAGAACACAACGAAAAAAAGAAAAAGAATTATTATTTAACAAGAATAACAATATAGTCACAGAGAGAGACAGAGAGAGAGAGATAGAGTTTGAAGAGATACATTTTAAATTAAATTCAAAAGAGACATAAAGATGTTATTGAGGATATTGCGATAATTGTAGAGAATAATAAGAATTTTCATACTCTAATTACAAAATTCATTATAAAAATTGAAAATTATCACAAACGGACCTTAAATGCCATAAATATGCAGCAATGTCGAGAGGAGGATGTAGAATCGCATGAATGGTTTATATTAATGTCATAATTCTAAAGGAGAAAATAGTGACTGCCGCCTACTACAATTCGTTGGGCTGGTATGGCGGTTATCAGGCCTGTTATTACATATCTCTGTGCCGTTTGGAGAAGAGCTTCTAGCAGGGGATCTTCGATAATGTTCAAATGATTGTGCCTTAAAGTATCGCTGTAGTATGGAATAGTTACCCTCAGGCTGTAGTTAACAAACTTTGATCTGCCTGACTCCAATTGTTATTCATGTCAGGCAATGTGCGTAACGTAGCGCCATACAACTGAGGGAATCAAGGTTCTGCAAACAGCGCCCGATAGATTGTTTTGGAATTTTGAACTCTTTTTTCCAAGAATGGAAAAAACATGGAACCGATTATATAGTACCCGCGATGTTTCTGTCTGGGTTGCAGAGCCTTATGAATAAATACTGAGGAAATGGTATATCCTTCTTTACGAATGGGTTGAAACTGAATGACAGCTCTACGGCTGGCATCTTCTGTAACGACTTCAAACTGGAGCTTTACCTTAGTTTAGGTGGTGACTGTAGTATATTTAGAGCAGAGATTTTTTGTTATTTTAAAGGTCTTTAAGATCTCTTCAAATGCATAATCCTGTCTGAGTTTCGTTGATTGGCAGGCTGCCCTGAGCGCCTTAATTTTGGTTTGTCCCAACAATTCTACCTCCATAAACTTATCAGCAATTCGGTCAAAAGCTTTAGGAAGATAGATCAAGATTTTGCTAGTCCATAGTCTTTCACTTTCACTGACGAAGGTTGAACAGATGTGCTGCTGAGTTTGTGTAAATCCAGTATGGGTTTCCTAAAGGTATGTTGCGATAAGTAGCATTGCCAGTCTTTGGTGAGAATGTCCTCTGTCAAAATCCGACATTCAGGTATTTCTGAGGTTTATAATGGATTTGGGCAGACTGAGGGATGTCAGTTCATGTTCGCGTAGCTGATCCTTTTGCTCTTGAGTTTGATCACATAAAATTTGAACAAGCCGCTTCATTAATCTGTGTTTAACAGCGATTAATAGTAGATAATAGATGCTTTGAGGAGAAAATGGAAAAAATTTTGAATTCAATATAAAAAGTGAGAATTTTCCGGATTTATCTGGACTTATCTTTAAGCTTGAAAAGACGACACTGCGGAAAGAGATTTATATTCATCTCACAAACATATATAAGTGCCTAACACACTTCCTAACAGGACCTCCAAAGGACATCACAAGAAGTACCCTAGATTTTTAAAGACATGAAGAATACAGTTGGAGAATGAGATTAAATAGACAGTATAAAACTGCGTTGAAGTCAAATGTGGTAATAAGATTGCTTGAAAACATTTGCAAATTTTGTTTCTTATCCTCAGGCATTTGAGTAATAAATGCGTATTTGTGTGCACGTGAAATATTTATTGAAAATTGTCGACATTTTAAAGGAAATGCTCCATATCATCGAATTTAATAAACTTTAAATCAAATGGAACTTGTTGTTATTTTTCTTCAATTTAAATATTGACACACGCCATCAGCATTGCTCTCAGAGCCTGGTGAACAATTTTCAATGCTCGTTTATGTGATTTTTCTGCCATTTATTTGGAAAGTTAACTTTTTGTAACATTTTGTTTGGTATTGTTTTTGTTTTATTTTTATTTTTGTTGTTTTTGTTTTCGTTGTTACTTATTGAAAAGTTTTTTTTTCAAAGTTAAAGTCAAACAATATCAGGTTCTTCGTAATTCTTTGTTTTGCACTCGTTTGCTTTCTCTCTCTCACTCTCTCTCGCTCTTTCTGTGAAAATATAAAATTTTTACGCGTAAATTCACTAAAAGGCAAAAAATGGCAACACCGAAGGATAAATGAACGAACGAAAGAGTTGAAAGCACACACAAATACAGTTACACACTCAGATGGGGGCTCTGCACTGAAATGTAGTAGAGATGTAAAGAGAGCTTAAAAGCGGCATTGAATTAAAGATCAAAAACGAAGTTTTTCTTTCTTATTTGTAAACAGTTTTGACTTGTTTGTTACTGTTGTTGTTACTTCTCATCTAATACAATATAAAATTAAGAAAGAGAGAGCGACATAGAGTGGAAAGGGGAGATTGAAAAAAAGAAGAAAAGTTTTTTAAAAGTTTCTGGCATTCTTGCTTACATTCAGCCATTTAAGGCAACAACAGCATACAACATACAACAACATTGCCTATGGAATAACAAAAAAAAAAAACGAAAACAGAAATCAAATCACAAAGTCTACCTGTTGGGGGTAACGAGTTAACAATAAAGCCAAATTCATATGTTTTTGATGTTATTGAAGGCTAAAAGCAAAATTTCTTTTTTTTCTCCTCTTTTTTGTTTTTATTTCATAAAAGACGAGCCATATTGTTTACCAGGGTAGGGGAAACAACACACAGTTAAAGTGTAGCCATGTAGGTATGTGTGTGTGGGTCGGTTTTCTAGCCTAGAAAGTAAAGTTTAGTTTGGTGCAACCCCTGCTCTCTCTCTCAAAACAAAGTAAAAAAGGCATCAAATCAAATATTAAAAAACTTGTTCAAATACTTTTCCAAGGGCGCTATGCATAGTTAGGTAAAGGCTTAACTTTAACTCTTTCGAGAATTATTTTCCAATCAAAAGTAAATTCGTTTTATAAGTAAGAAATGGAATGAAATTTAAATAAATAAATAAAAAGAGAAACAAAATTTAAAAATCTTTCTTTTCTTTCATTTGTTTAAAAAGAAAACAATTTTCTTTTAAATTGTAAGACGATATCGTTTATGGCAAGAAAATTAAATTTTCATCTTAAAAGCAAAGTCTTTAGAAATAAGCAAAGTCTTTTGATTTTCAAAAACCACTATAATTGAATATGAATTATGGCCTAAATAGAGCAAATCCATTAAACAATCTTCATATAATTCTAAGGCTTCAAAAATTTGAAAAAAAAAATAATTTTTCTTAATAAAAATTATGAAAAATGTTGTATTATTTGCAGTGTGACCATAAAACTAAAATATTTTTTTATTATTTATTTATGATTTCAATACCATCATAATACTACTGCCTTTATTTTGTATTATGAAAAAAGAAAAAAAATTTTAATAAAAGAAAGCGAAAGGTGCCCTGGTAGTTTAGTGGGCAGTGTGCTAGACTATTAGCTTAGGCGGTTTTAGGTTCAATTTCCACAAGAGACTCTGCTCTGCTGCAATTCACACAGCAAAAGGTCGTATTGCCATTAATAAATAAATAAAATATAAAAAAACAAGGTGATCTTCATAAATTTTTTGATATTTGAATGTGTCAATGGGACAATCTACGTATTGTTCGGTGGAAAAGGTCATTGAAACATCTAAAGGTTGCCAGTCACTGTATTTCTGAACGCATTTTTTCTGAAAATTTTCCTGAAGTTCCATATTACCTATATTTAGGGGTTCGGGAAATTGAAACATCTGCCTATTTATACCACTTTTTTCAGCATCATTGATATGCACGAGAAAAAAATGGGTTAACCCCTTGAATTTCATATCTAATACGATCTGTACGAAAATTTCTGAGAGCAACTCAATCATATATTTTTTTCTGAGAATATATTACAGATCTAGCGGTCGCAGTACTAAAGAACTTTGCGGCACACATCTTCAATGGCTCATTTATTCGGTTAATTAGCCAACTAACCCTATATAACACAAGATAATATTTTATATGGATTATTGTAGCTCTAGGAATAAAACGCCGAATAAAAATCTCAATTTCAACTGATAAAATATCTAATATTTCCTTACATGTCTTCGCCTAAAATGGGGGTGACAAAACAAGAACGATCTAGTGCCATATTTTGTTTGTAATTTTAATGAGAATTAGTGTTTCACCGGATCTCTGCCAGAATGTATTAAATATTCACAAAGAGCGTTTAATAACTATTTGTTGTGTGTATATGCCATTGGCCATATGATTCCAATAATACTGTCATATGTGGAAGAGAAAGAAAAAGGGAGAGAGAGAGTGGAGATAAGTTTTAGAATGCATAGGTAATGATATCCATTCATTACTTTTTTTGCTATAAAGCCCTTTTTATGTTTCTAATTAGTTTAGGTTGGGTTAGCGGGTAGCTTGCCATACACAGGCAAGTTTGCGCGTAGGCCATATGGCCTATTGTGTTACCCAGTGTGAGAGCCCTTCTGTCGTGATCCGTTAGTGGTGGGTTTGAATTACCCTGAGCAACATGCCCAGATCATCAAACGATCTATCACCCAAATACCGATGACGTCTGTTTTGAAGTGCAGGGCGCTCGCATAAAAGTTGTTGCACCAATTCCGTTTCTGCAGTAAATATGGTGGGGCAGACCGACCAATAGCTCAGGGTCCAGTTAGAATTCCTGTTAGAATGCGAACCGTTTTCTTAACGAACTCATGTTTTTAGTAACACTTTGGGAAAGTTGTTAATATTGTCCGCCCCCTTTCTCAACCCTTTCTGGGTAGAAAAAATTCAAAGACGCCAAAAACACAATGTTACATGATGCTACGGCTGTGTCGTGGTACATTAAAAATTTAAATACTTTTCATAAAGGTCTCAAGATGCCATCGATCAGAATTGAAAAAATATTGTGAGAAATACTAAATCCCTTGGGTATGAACCTCTTCGACTTCCGTGTATACATTGGCTATCATTGTCGTACTAGATTGATGATGGCCAACAAACTACTCTAACTACGATAGCTGGCATTGACCTGGCATATAAAATTTGATTTTCTTATATAGTATTTGTTAATATGTTGTTGTTATTACGAATAAATTAACATTAAAAATTCAATAAACAAATGATGAAATAATAAATGTATTTCATCGCCTTTAGCGGATGTAAGGATAACTTTAAATCTTCCAGACGAGCATTTATATGTATCATGTCGACGCCTCCATTCTATAAGTACACTTAGAACGTTTTTAATGTTCTTGCATTTTTAAATTCTACGCTCTCTAACTTAAATACTGTCAAAATTTGTTTAATATGCGCCGATCCGTTCCGAAGTTATAGGGAAAAATCTACTTAGAATACACATATAGTCGTATGTCGCGTGAAAACTTTGAGAGCTCATAACTCAAAACACACTTTTTCGACGGAAGCGTCGATGTAATGACCCTTTGAATGCATATTTATACAACCGAATATCATACGTATGTATAGGAACGGCAGCATGCAAGGAAATTGCTTCGTTTAGCAAAGAGTCATTACTTGCTGTGTTGAAGTCGAATTCTAATATGGCTGGAAATCTCTTGAAGTGAGCTGCATCCCAGACTGCCTGCAAAGCGATCCATGACAAATTTATTTTCTGTTCAAATAAATACTGTTACTATTCTACTACTGAACGCTATTGTTATGGACATCAAACTTTTATTATTTCATCAAACAACATGTTTTTAAATGCTTTAAAAAGATAACTTTCTAGGTTTCTCCCATCTTTACAGTTTATAAACCTTGTTTAGTGTCTATCGTTCTTAAATTTTTGGGTTGTAAGCGATTTATTTGATGTTTTGAGAATGAAAAATGAAAAACAATAACAAGATTTACTGCATTATGGGCACCAACTACAGGAAAAAAATTGGAATATTTTTCAATCTTTTTTTTTAACGAAAAACTCCCTAGAACGAGTAAAAAAAAGAGAGAGAGAGAGAGAGAGAAAACCAGTTTGAAAATGAATTGAATTGAACTTTATCAAAAAGCGTTAAATTGCATTTGTGGTGAACGGAGTTCTCTCTGCTATACTCCACAATGAGAGCGAGTAAATGCCTGCTGTGCATTACGTGACTTTTCATACCGCACTTCTATTGTATTTGATGTTGGAACAACATCAACAATTTTCAAACGTGCAGTAAAAATGAAAACACATACATTCACACACACATGCACGCCTACCCATTTATATTGGCATCATAAGTGAGTTAGTCCTGTATGGTGGGTGCATGTATTTGTGATTGTGTTTGTATTTTCGGATTGTGTACAGCAGCAGCACCAACAATAACGGCAACTACTGGGGTCATACTAAATAATGTTGCCATAAAATGTTGCATACATTTCGTGTTTTTTTTTCGTCTGAAATTTTTTTTTGTAAAACGATGATTATTTTTAATGAAATTCACGATTTTGTTAATGTTTATTTCTTTGTTTTTGTCTCCAATTTTTGTTGTTTAAATTCACAAACCTCTGCTCAGTTAGTTTTGTTGTCTCCATGTGTATATATATTGTCAGTAAACAAAAATTGCAATTTTTTTGACAATCAAATTTTCTACATGTTCAACTCCATGTTCCAACCAGCTAGTCGGTGAAGCCTCATTTGAAACGCGTTCACAAATATCAAGGGAGACAAATAGTCATGGAATCAAATAAAATAGAAATTCGAATTTGTCTAACATTTTTAAGCCGCTTTCACCAATTATGTAGTGGATGTCATAGGAAAACCCTTCGATTTTTATTGTGTAACATTTTTCGTTTGTTGCTGCTGTTGTGTGCATCCTTTTCTCATTTATATGAGAGTGGGAAAGAGTGAATAATTTTATGTGACAATATTTGAGTGACTGTGTTGAAAATATTGCTGAGTTAAGCATTAAAAACAACAGCATAAACAATAACAAAAAAGTTCAAAAACAGTGGTTTCCAATGAAGTGTTTCGAACTCTTTTTCAAATCCCCCTTTTCAACATAGAAGGGGGATTAACGCGGAATATGAACATATTTTGAGAACATTTTTTAATGGTTTCGTCTTCTATAAAAATTAAAAATAAAATATTTAAACCATAGCTGAACTTGTATAGTAAATCATTACATTAGTTTGGTAGGCAGGATGCCTGCCACTGACGTCGAAAGAAAGCTTCATTGTGTTGTTAATAAAAAGTGGCGACTTGAACTATTGCATCGACTAGATGCAGTATGAAAAATACCGACAGTCGTAATAGAGGGAAGATTTTAAAGTCAAAAGTCTACACATTACAAACATATATAATATACATATACAATAATAAATTACCGTTATTTTTATTTTAAAATTGTTTCATTGCCAGTTTTTAATATTGTAACAAAAAAATTCTTGAGTTGGTGATTGTTAGAATTTTATCCTTAGTGTACAGTTTCTTTTGACACTCACTGTATATACATAATTGGTCATTACTTCCCTTCAGTCAGGATTACGTTCTAGCTTCTCACATCACTTATGTTGTGTATATTAATTTAATACATGAGTGGCAGGACCTACAGGTTAAAGTCGATTCCGAACGACAGATTTTTGAAAAACTTTTTCATGACAATTTTATTTACAATCAGAATTTTGCCAAAATTCTGCTGAGTGGAAGACAACGAAGAAATATTTTTTCATATTTCATTGTTGGAGATATCTGATCTGTGGTTTGAAACGAGGGCTCACGTCTAATGAGGCATAACTCCGCGACTACACATTACAGTAGGGAAATGTCTAGAATGACGACTTGAAGTCACCGTAGTCTAGTAGGTGGTAAGTTGGCTTATTAGACGTAAAGCCAGGGTTCGAGCCCCAGGCCAGATATCGAAACAAAATACAAAAAGTATTTCTTCGGCGACTTCCTCTCAGCAGACTTCTGGCAAAAACTCTGAGAGTAATTAAATTGCCATGAAAAGTTTCTCAAAAATCTGTCGTTCGGAGTTGACTTTAAACTGTAGGTCCCACCACTCATGCATAAAATTAATACACATAACATAAGTGGTGTTAGAAACTAGGTCGTAATCCTGACTGAAGGGTTGTAATGACCAATTATGTATGTATGCACGATTTTTCAGTATTTAATATAGAGTATTAAGAAAGCCTTCTGTACCATCGAATGAATTGTCATTAGGAAAGTATTGAGAAAGAAATGTGTAAAGCAGGGAATTCGAACATTTAAAGTGATTTACGAGAACACAGAACAATGGGAACATCAGTCAACTATTTCAAGACAACGCAGTAGAAAAATATACAGAAACTCTGTACAATCTAATACATTATATCTATCGATACTGTCTGTAAATCTGGCGGTGATAGGTTCACATATCCCTGTTATCTTATCATAGATGTTTTAAATTAAAAGAAATAATCCAATGGAAAAAAATTTCAGATCTTGCGATCCGATTTCTGTGCTAACTATGCTAAGTCCATAAATATTTCTTTATCAACATTGAAATACTTCTCCGTCCCACTGTTCTCTCGTCATGAATTGGGGTTAACAGCAACAACATTAACCACGTCACACCAGATAATTCTATAGAAAACACAAATCTCTAGTTATGTATGCATTACGTGTTACATCAAGACTCATCAATCTCCGTTTTTTTTTTGTTATAAAAAAAGCATGCAAGGAATATACAAATACACTCACTTGTTAGTAATAATAACGTATTATAAGCGTGAGTGTAATTGTAAGCATTTTGAAGTTTAAGACACAGGCTCCTTATGGTTAAAATCAGTTCTGATAAACAAAAGTGGCTTATAACATACATATGTACATAATCGGTCATTACAACCCTTTAGTCAATATTACGACCTAGCTTCTCACGCCACTTGTGTTATGTGTGTTAATTTTATACATGAGTGGTGGGACCAACAGTTTAAAGTCGACTCCGAACTACAGATTTTTCAGAAACTTTTCATGGCATTTTTTTATTTACCCTCAGAGTTTTTGCCAGAAATCTGCTGAGAGAAAGTCGCCGAAGAAATATTTTTCATATTTTCGTTTTGATGTTTGACCTGGGGTTTGAACCGTGGCCTCACGTCTAAGCCAACAAACTACCTACTAGGCTACGAAGACTACTGGCCTATACTTCCACATATTCGTGTCATTCGATTTGTGAACTGGTTTCTCTTTGTATACAAAGTTACAGCCATGTAACCAGTTCCTAAATTGTTAACAATTATGAGTGATTATGAAAACATTACTGGGCGTAAATAAATTGGAACTCGTGACCTTTGTGCGTTTTCTGAAAGTGTAGAAATTGTGATTGTCTTTGGCATTACAATTTGTGACTATCAAAGTGACTGCTTATAAGTGACGAAAGTTTGTAAATCGTAAACAATCGTCACTTTGAAATTGGCGGGTAAATATTTTCCCAAAATACATATCTGTATACTGACAGGGCAAAACTTACTTTGGCATAAAATTGAAAAATTCCTTTAAATTTGTATTTTTTTTTTCTGAGCAGATTATATTTAACCCCAACAAAAATTGTAAAAACAGCTTGCCATACATATATATGTACATACCTATACATGGCAATTGTAGTCAAATTGTCTCAAAGAGCTGAAAATCTTGTAAGAATCTTGCCTGTCAATGTTGTTTTTAATATTAACGTAGAACTGGGGAGACTGACGAAAACATGTTTTTATTTTTGTTTACATATGATCTGTTCAAAAGGCGAAATCTTTACTCATCTACCCGCACATACATACAAATATTTTTTTTTTATTTTTCCCTCCTAAAGGGAGTCAATATAAGCCATCATCAATCATGTTGGAAGGTGTAGCATATGATGCGAGAACAGCAGAAATTCCTATTTTCTCACCAACCCCCAAGAATGATGCGAACAAAAACTTAACTATTCAACTGGATAATGCCATGATGAAAAGGTTTCGCAAATAAAAGAAAAAGAAAGAATTTGAAACAAAAGGATTGTTTAGGCACAACATTAAATGTAAATATTAAATTAAGGTAGGAGACTTTAAAAGGGCTAAGAAAGAGGTTAGTTTTCAAAACAAAAACGGCTTTATTTGTTGTCCAATAATAAAATGTTCAATAGAATATGGGTTCTACACTTTAAATCACTTGAGAGTTGCAGAAAATGGTTATTATAAGTGATCTTATATGATTTTTGAGAATAAGTAAACAGCAAAAAACAATACTAAGGCATTGCGGAATCACAGAAAGGGAAAAGTTGCTGACAACTCTAATATTCTGAATAATTTACAGGGTGTTTTTCAAAAACTTCTGAATACTTTGTGTAGATTCACAGCTGGCAACGTAATAAGAACAGATTTTTACGACACACTATGTGGCATTTACCCTGAAAAGCTGGCCAAAAAGGCAAAAATGAATTTAGAGAAATTTAAGAAACTGAGTATGCAGTTCGAAAGACAACGAAATTCTGCATTATATAGTGAATTTCCGCGACTTTAAGTTGAGATTTGAGACGATGTCAAAGTCAGGAAAGTGAAGAAAATTAAATACGTTTTTCGTGGTTTTTTGAAATTTTAATAGGTTTATATGGTATTTTTTTGTGGCTAAACGAATAAAGGTTTTATATAGACTTTCAATAAAGCCATATGGTGTACGAATTATGCGAGGAAATTCAGTAGAAGCGATACCAATCGAGATGTCCTGAATAGGTTGCTTTTAAGCAGTGACCCTTTTATAAGCTGCAGTACACAAAGGAAGGAATAGAAAAGCATTTTCATCAGATACTATGAAGTTACTCCTTCCTGACATTGATGATGAAAATGATAACGATTTTAACGATTGTAGTTAGTTTCACTTTTTAAGTATTTTTAATTTAAGTATTAAATAATGTAAAATAAATATTATGAATAAATATTAATTATCATAGAAGTTCAAAAACTTAATTACATACATATGTATATCGACTATTATAACAATATGAGATGTATGTATGTTAGATTTTCTTAATGAACCGTATGTGGTACCTAGGGGCACTTATGATCCGATCATAATAATATGTGATCATAAATGATTCACATTCATATTAAACATGTTCATGTCGAATTTCATCGTGGTAATAAAATTTTTAAGCCAATTATAATTGCTAAACATATTTTCTTAAGGGGCCCTGTTTTGGACCAAGGGGCAATTATGGACCGACCATAACAAAATTTGGTAATATGATTTAGATTTGCAAAATACATGTTCATACCGAATTTCATCACGATACCGATGTTTTTAAGCCATTTATAAGCGCAAACGTGAATTTGTAAAGGGGACTTGATATGGGGACCAGGGTCAAATGTGATCCGATTTTCACTAAACTTTACACCATGATTTCTTAGTACACAGAACTGATCCATGCTAAATTTTATCATGATTTTTGCATAATTACCATAATTATGTGTAAATAAGTGCAATTTCGAGGGGAATTTGTATGGGGGCTAGGCGAAATCACCAACCGATTTGAACCAAAATCAGTTGGGTGTATCCTTCGGCCTAATTATCACTACCACTATCAAAAAATTCCAGTCATTAACTCATAAAACACTTCTATTAATTTTGGCAAGGTTTTCAGGCAAAATGCAACATAGTGCGACATACAAAACAAGATTCAATCGTTATTGTGGAGGAGGACAAAAGTCAAATTCAATGAGATTTCCAACTTTTGCTTTCTATCTCTACTAGTATCAGTAATTCTAACCACAAATCTACACGACCAAACTTGGTTTTAGCTTGAAATTGTGGGCAATTAACGAGATATCCGGTATTATGTGAATAAAGTTCCTGATAATACACCTGCAGATTTTTAAATTTTTTGACCTGCTTTATCCACTTAAATATATTCAGGATTCCAAAGTAGAGAGCGATCACACTTTAAAGCAAATAAAAAAAAAATTATTTACACCCGTATAAATTAAGTTTTCACTTTCGATTGAACTACGCGTGGATATATTTTGTATGGAGATGAGAACTGTTGTATCCCTATTTATAACATACATATATAATTGGTCATTACAACCCTTCAGCCAGGAATACGGCCTAACTTCTCACACCACTTATGTTGTGTGTGTTAATTTTATACATGAGTGACGGGACGTACAGTTTAGAGTCGACTCCGAACGACCGATTTTTGAGAAATTTTTCATTGTCATTTTATTTACTCGTAGAGTTTTTGCCAAAAAACTGCTGAGAGGAAGTCACCAAAGAAATATTTTTTTCATATTTTCATTTTGATGTTTGAACCGGGGGCTGATGTCTAATAAGCCAACACACTACCTACTAAACTACGGCGACTTCTCCCTCCTTATAAACGTACACTAAAATGTTACAAGCCGTGAGCTTTGTATGGAATTCGAGTATGTATTAGAGAGTATTTCTTAGAATATATCCCAATTTCAGTTTATACAGTTGGCGCGTTAAGAATCTTATGTAAATTAGAGTTTCTGATGTCACTAATGTTTTTGAATTTTTCAGTATAAAGATGGGATAGAACCTTACAACTGTATTCAGTAGCAAGTAATGTTTTGGCTTGTTAGACTGGACTTTGTTGTTTAAACCCCAGGTCACAGAGCTCGAACAAAACGAAATAAGGAAAAACTTTCTCGGTGACTTCCTCTCAGCAGTCTTGAGAATAAATAAAATTGCCTTGAAAACTGTCCCGTCATTCATGGATGAAATTGTCACATACAACGTGGGTGATATGAGAAGCTAAGTTTTAATTTTGACTAAAACATAGTAATGACCAATTAAGTAAGTAATTTTAAACATTTTTTTGCTGATATTTTTAATTTGTATAGAAAATATGAAAGCAAAAAAAAAAACAACAGATATAATGTATTTTGAAGTGCATTATAAGAGCTTAACGATTTAACCACAAAATCCATAAACTATAAAGTACTTTAACATTGACTGCATTAAGGGCTTAAAAGTCAAAACCTTAAAAAAGAAAAAATATTTAAAAATGTATTTAAAAAAAGCATTTTTTCATTGGAATTTATTACAAAATTATAGAATTTATTACACCAAAAATATTGCATTAAAGAAATAAAAAATATCCACAACGTAGTTAATCGTAAATATGATGTTAAAAACAATATTTATTTCTAATTATGACCACAATTTTTTGCTTCTCTTAATACAGCATTTCAAAAACTAATTTCACTGAACTTTGTCTATAGTTTGTCACAATAATTCCTGTGCTAAACTGCCAATCACTAAAGTAGTCTTAAGCTTTTGACATCTGCAAATATTTGAAAGAGTTGTGTGGTAGCAAATGAAAAATAATGGTACACTGTGGGAGAAATAAACATTAATTGATGGCAGAATCAAAAATTATATTACAAGTATAAAGTTTTGAAGTGACTAAAGAGCTCAGTGAACTCACTTTGGTGGTCTCAACACTTCAACATCAAATGCAAAATTTGGAAAAAACGGTAATGAGTAATACAGAGGGCGAAATGTCAATTTGACACTGTTCATCATGTTATATACTTACTAAATTGGTCCCATTTGTCTGCGTTACTATCTATCTTCTGACACCAACCATCTTGTCTGTGTAGATTTTATCCAAAAGTGGCGGGGTTTACTGTTTAACGACGACTCTGAACAACAGGTGGGAGTAACTTTTCATGGCAATTTTGTTTACTCGCAAAGTTATTGCCAACAGACTGCTGAGAGGAAGTTGCCGAAGAAATATTTTTTTATATTTTGTTTTGTTGGAGATGTCGATGATCGAACCTGGGGTTTGAACTGAGGCCTCATATCTAATAAGCAAACATACTAGACTATTACGACTTCTATGTTTTCATATTTCGTTTTAGTTGAGGACGGGAGTTTTGTACCACGGGTTCTTGTTAATAAACCAAAACACAACGTACTACACTACGATGACTTCATGACAAGAAAAATGCGGTGTTGTTAGGAATGAATGCAATTTTGACATTCGTGACACACATATTGTGACACCACGACAACCCTTTTAAATAAAGTGTCCAGCGTAGAAGCAGCATATGTTCGGAGCATGTAATGTAGAACAATTTCAAAACTGGGATATTAGATAGAGTCGTTAAGGAAGTGTATGCCATTTTCACTAGAAGACTTTAAGTGGAGGCATGAAAAGTTTCTCAAACAACTGTAGTTTGGAGACGACTTTAACCACAGACAAAATATGACGTGAGAAGTTAGGTCGTATTCAACGTTGACATCAAACTCATACCGTTCCAAATATGTTTGATTCATAAGCCTACTGATTCATATTCATAACTTTAGAAAAATACTTATAATATTTATAAATGATTCGAGTGATTCAATTCATCCATCAAAATTTAAAGTCTTAGTTGTTGTTGAATTTACTAAAAAAAAGAAAAAAATTGTTGTTGCGTTTACTAAAAAAAAAGAAAAAAGACACATAAGCAAAAAAGACAGAGCAGACAAGCAAAGCAAACACACAGCACTTTAGTGAGTATTTTAGTGTTCGTACGCGAATCATTCCTATTTTGTGATTCTTGTAAATGTTGAGTAAAGGAGAGTCAAAATCAACAAAATCATAAGTGTTGATAAGTATGAATATGATGAGCGCTTCAAACATTGAATATGAGTAGTATGGGTATGATATTAAAATAAGTATGAATGCGTATAAGTACCAAAAATTATGAGTATGATTCGATTCTACTCATCTTTTTGAATACTCATTGCTAATCTTTGGTCGTACTGAAGGGTTGTAATGACCAAATTATATACATATGTACGTATGCAAAGAATCTGTTAAGATAAAACCATAGTTTACCGTCTAGCCACTAATTAGTGTAGTAGTAGGATACTTTCATGACTAAATTCAAGTTTACAGTGGAGTATCGGTACACCCAAGCTTTCAAAATTTATGGAAGCTAGTATTGTAGTGGTAGTGTGATAAGCTCATCTAGTTGTACGTTCATCGGTATGTTTTTGTTCCCAGAAATAAGTATTTCTAGGCTACAAGGGCAAGGGTTAAACGTTTTCAGTTAGTGGAAACAGTAGCTAATCTTAGTCAGTCTATAGGATCTCTAACGATTTTTGCATGGTAAATGAGGCAATGATAATGGAGGTCTGATATATGCAATCCAAGACCTTGCCTTCTTTCTTTTTTTATATTTTACTGACATTTTCTCTGTGTATTATACAAATTTTGTAAATTTTTCTCAAACGAATATCTTGCCACCAACGCGAAACTCCTCCTGCTCTTAGGAAAAACTTGCCAAAAAAGAAAAATATTAAAGTCAAGAAAATAGAGTTTCATTGAGTTATTATTGTGCATGTTTTTTCATTCTTTCTTTCTTTCATTAGATACTGAAGAACTAAATTAAGCTAAGTTATGATACGTTAAGACTAAATTATTAACTTCAAACAAAATAAACGACAGTGAAAACATAAACATATTAAGACACAAAAACATTACTCCCTCTATTTACAAGTACATGGCTAAACAGAACATGGGCTTTTTGTAATACCGTTTTTTAATACAGTTACGAGGGCTAATTGGCTTGTAGGAAGGGTTATTAAATTTAAAATATCTTTACTCTGAGAACAACGTTAAACGAGGTATACATTTATAATCATTGGGTTGCAAGATGTAGCTCAACATTAAGTCAATCTTAATACACTCTTAAAAACAAATTTCAAAAAAAAAATATGGAATAAAACTGCTGAAGAATAAGTTACGCTCTTGTGTTAATATTTCAAAAATTTTTTTGTTTTAATACAAACATACAGCACGAGTTAAGCAGGGTTGTTGCAAAAGTTTTTAATTTCAATTAAAAAACCCAACAAAAAGGAAGGCACTGATCTCAGCTAAGGAATGAAATATTGTTTTAAAAGAAGAGAACACAAGAAACTTAATATGCCAACCAGCGAACAGCTTAAGTTTATGACACAGCAGTGTCGAAAACTACAGAAAATGGGAAAATATTTTTGACAATTTTCTTATGAAACGTACAAAAATGTGAAATGTTTATGCTCATGAAAGTAATATTTGTCAACGGCTTAATGTCTCATCTCTGTTGGCTTAAAAACTATGAAATTAGAGCCAAAGACAAATAAACAAATAAATTATGAGAAACTCATTGCAAACAAATTGAATCATTTATGCCAGATATAATGTAATCACTTTAGTTTAATGTGCTAAAAATTACTTTTTAGTTGAATTACTTTTTTTTAAACAGCAAAGTTGTAAGACTTTATAGCAATTGGTCAGATCAAAAGGTTAAGCAGAGAGAGAAAAGTTTATTTAACAATACAGAGTTTATATTGTTAGAAAAATGCAAATAGTATTTTGCTTTTAATCGTTTAACATTAAAATTACAAACAAAAGCAACAAAAACGAAAATAACATGATAAACAAGTAATCAAAAATATATCAACAAAAACCAGTATAACAAAGGGGTAAACAAGTAAACAAAAATGCGACAGCAAACACTACAAAAATAAATGTAAACAAAAATCTCAAACAACAATAATGGAACAACGATGTTTACATTTATAGAGATCTCGAGAAGGCGAAGCCACGAACATTCAAGATCATTCATCATAGTGTTTATGTTGGCATATAAAAGGCAAGACAAAGCAGGCAACGGAGTTAGTAAAAGTTCAGTCAATCTTGTGTGAAGACGCGCGATGTTTGAAGAGAATAATCATGGTTTGAAGACCTCCATTATAAAGGTCTGTTGAAAATTGTTATTGTTTACGCAAAAGAGTGTAACGAAAAATAACAAACAAAGCAATTGTTGTCGTTTACATCAAGTTGTGAACAGTGGCACACAGAATTGTTCGAAAAATAAAGAATTTTAATTAAAACTAAACACAAATTTATTTTTATTTTATTTTCAGTCTACGAGCTCATATTTTAAACGTTTTTAAAATGTAAAAACTAAATAATTGAAAAGTGCCTGCAATTCGCAATTTAATTATTATTTTATGTAAATGTATTTCGATATACTCTTTCCAATATTTCAGTCGATATCTGCAGCAAGACTGTATAGTAGCTAGCTTGTTTTTGTACAACAGAAATTTCATTTATTCTAACAAAAAAAAATTGCTTCGATGAGTCTAATCGCTTGAATTTGGAAGCCAATGAACTGCTTTAAAACAAGAGACTAATATCTTCACGACATTGCATGCTTTGCAGTATATGACACCGTTTTGTTGAAATCACATGCCAACCAAGCTTAATTCTTCCGTTTTGGCCAGAAAAAATTTAGTAATCATAGCGCGGTCACTTGCTCTTATTATTGTAATGTTGCACACAAAGGTTTTCAGAGGCTATGGTGATTGCTGACGTACCCTTTAAACCCAAATGAGATTCGTCACTGTAGATCAATTATTGTAATAATAAAATTCCTTTTGTTTGCCCCTGCCCGATAAAATGACAAACATTACTGAGTACATTCGGCATTGCCATGACATGTCACGAATTTTTCTTTATACTGAACAAAAATTAAACTGAAAACCCATACGGAAAAAACTTGTATGTTACCTTGACATGAATGTCATCAGACATCAGAGGAATGAAGGAAAGCAGATGGCACATATTTAGCCATAAGACTATAGCAGAAGTCTACAAAAAGAAAGTGTTGATCATTTCAAAAAAAATTTTATGCCATGACGCTAAGTGAGAGACTGGACAGGAAAAGATTGAGAACAGTTTTGTAAGCATTTACGGTTTACTACGCCTATAATAAATATTAGAATGGGTATATCTGGTACTGGTTCAATGGGTACTTTTGTTCTGTGGAAGAAGAGAGTATTTGATAACCATGTGTGCAGCACTGGGATACAGAATATACAGGCTGCTACACACTTATACGCTGGTTGAACAGCATTTGCCGACACTACCATTGGTTGAGTTGATTCGATTACTTGATATACTAAGTCCGTGATCCACAAGGTGTGCACAATAGATAGAAAGCTGTCGGATTATCCCACTTTAGTTCAAATAATGTTAAAACTGTTGTAACTCTTAAAGACTCTGAGTCTCTTTGCAAACAATAAGATATATCAGCATGTTATTTGCAGATGACATCAAATCTGTTGTTTGGTTTATATTTTTTAATAAATTCTTAAAATTTACGCATTTAATTATAGCGTTTTCGCCGTAGTCTAGTAGGTAGTGTGTTGGCTTATTAGACCGGAAGGCCACGGTACAAACCCCAGGTCCGACATCTCCAATAAAACGAAATATGAGTAAATATTTCTTCGGCGGCTTCATCTCAGCAGATTTCTAGCAAAAACTCTGAGAGTAAATAAAATTGCCATGAAAAAGTTTCTCAAAAATGTGTCATTCGGTGTCGACTTTAAACTGGAGGTCCCGCCACTCATGTATAAAATTAACACACACAACATGGATGGTGTGAGAAGCTAGGTCGTAAACGTGACTGAAGGGTTGTAATTACCAATTATATATGCACATATTGTATGTATTACAGCGTTTTCAATTGAAAATATAATGGAATGACCGCTGGCTAAAGAGTTTGTACCGGAGTGGCTATAGAAACATAAACTGATTCTATACTTGCATATTTCTCTGCAGCTTTAAATTATTAATCAAACTTTGCAAAGAAGTTTAAATTATAAAATTTCTACTTTCAACAATTCGTTCATTAAAATCTAAAGTTCTCTTTGCTCCCCTAAACCTACACACACACTCTTACAATTGCGTCTCAAAATAGCAGCCTTATGCAAAATACATGTATATTCTTACAAATTTATAACATATTTTGGGGGGCTGCTCTTGTACACATATTTTGTGTTCATGTTGTTTTTCTCTCTCTCTATTACTCATACTCATTGAATGCTTTTGTCATTGTTTTATTGTTTCTTAAATGTAACAGTTTTTCATTTACAAAGAAAGACAAAAGAAGAGAGAGAGAGGGAGGATTGCTTCATTGGTATGTAAAATAGGGATGTAGCATGGTTTGTTAATGTTGTTGTTGCTTGTTGTTGTTGCTTGTGTTTGTTGTTTTTGTAGTTTTAATAGTAGTTACAATGAATTCATACATTTTTAAATTGTTTTCTTCTCTCTCTTTCTCTGTTTTAGTTTCTCTTAGTTTGTTTTATTTAGTTTGTTTGCGCGCGTGTGTGTGTGAGTATGTAATTTTTTTTTTTAAATGTTTGTTTGCCAAAGCCGTTTTATATTTTATAACATGTGTTTGGCGATGTGTATGTTGGCATGTGTGCATGTGTAAGCAATGTTTATGCATTTAGTCGTAAATTACTCAAACTGCGACATTAAAAACACAAAAAAATAAAAACATATACTAAGCCATACAAACATTCACATGAAAAGCACATTTTTAAACTGAGTTTAACTAAAGCTATTGCTTGCTTCTTCTTCTATATGAAAACTACAATGAACTCTATGCTAAAAATAACTAAAAAAAGATAGGCAGACAAAAAAAAAATAGTTCAAATGGAATGGAATTCAACAAATTTTTATTGTAAACCGCCATCTACACTATGCTACACTACATATGTATAGAGATGAATGAATAAGTGAGTGAATAAATGAATGAATGAACGAAAAACAAAAAAAAAACGAATTTCTATGAAACTATTGTTAGTTTTAAGTATTTAATATTACGTGTATAGTAGTTGTTGCTATTGTTTCCATACATTCTAATTGTAATTTTGTAATTATAGTGCAATACATTTGTTTGTTTGTTTGTTTATTAGCAATTTCTGGATGAATATAAAAAACAATATGTTTTTAGGCCATTACGGTTATACTATATGTATGTATATGGAGAGAGCAATAATTTATTAGCAACATAAAGAGCACCAACCTTTGTTGTTCTGATCTTTTCTTCATGCTTTTGCTTCAATAAAAAGCTGGTCATATTCAATGTAAGGCCACATCATCTATTAGGATTATTCAAATGCTTTTACAGCATAACAAAACAAATAATTTATTTGTAACATTTTCTGTAAGTAAAATTTGTTAATGTTCTAAAAGTCTACTAAATTATATGTAAAATACTTAATTTGTATTTTATGTTGTTGTAATAATACTGAAAATACTGAATTATTACTGAATAAAGTGCCGAAAATAAATGGTATACTTAACAGCTCTTAGTAAGTTGTAGAAGGATTCGAACACTCTATGTTTTTCTCATTGATTATGCAGCAGCAGCCAGGAACATGGTTATGAAAAGAAAATATAATGATTTTAGAGAGGCATTTTGTTGTTTAAAATTTTTTTTAATAAGTTTTATAAGTTACCTGTTGTATATTCACATCACCTGATGTAATTTCAAAGATATTTGTAAATAAGTTTTTAAAATCTCTTCCATTAATTTGCTCCAGAAACAACCGGAGAGGACAGAAAGAGGGAGGAACTTTATAGGAAAGTCCGACAGCCTCACTTCTTGGGACACACTGGTATTATAAGAATTAGAGCTCCTCTCCTCTGTAATCGTCACAACACATTCATACATTACACATGGTCACTACAACCTTTCAGTCTGAATTACGACCTAGCTTCTCACACCACCGTGTGTGTTAATTCTGAACACGAGCCGCCGAACCTACAGTTTAAAGTCGGCTCCGAACGACAGATACTTAACTTGAACTTCTAGAAGATATTGTTAATAGGCTATTTACACTACAGCGAAATCTAGTACTTATGAGATTTCGAGCCAAATCTAGTTGATTTTAACTAGATTTCCCATACAAAACAAAATCTACTTATTTAGTAGATTTCGGCAAAATCTACTCAAAATCTAGTAAAAATACAAATGCAACTATGTGTTTTGCCAAATAGTACTTAAAAATACAACGCTGAGCAGGAAAAAAAAATTACATTTCAATTTAACCCTAATCAAGTCAACATGTGCCTATCCGACACATATTTCACTTGGTCATGTTGTAACTTCCTTGAATATAGGTTCCAGTTCTTACTGCTTCTTGAATTCCTACTTTCTGTTGTTTTATTTAGAATTTACAAATTTTAAGTAATAAATTAATTTCTTTTTAATTTTTATTTTGTTTCAATCAAAAATGTTCTTAATCATGTCAAAATGTGTCTATGAGGCACATATGGGAACGCTAACTATTACTTCTATTGTTGGTGAACAACAAAATTAAATATAATAATGAGTTATAATGAGGTATAATGAGTTACGAAGAGTTCTGGCACCCATTATTTGCCGCAGTCTTCTAAAATTAAATAAAAATAATTTGTCCAATGTTCGGTCCATACAACACGAGGATGAATTCTCAAACCAGCCAAGGCAGACAGATATGCGACGTAGATGTTATATGTGCCCACCGAAGATATGCAGAATGTGTAAGCAGTCTTGCAGTATTTACCACAAAAATACTTGCAACGAGCATTGTTCAAAAGTTCTAGTTTGCTTAAAATGCGAAAATAAATAAATAATATTTCATTTATGTAACTGAGAAGAAAAAATTTAATAAAATGAAAATAAGTTAACAAAATTAATACGTAAATTCTTTGTATGTGCCTCTGAGACACATTTTGACTGGATTTATAAAAATTTTTCCTGACTTGATTAGGGTTAAACTAAAATATTATTATTTTCTTTTAAATTTCAGTCAGCTGTTTTTGTTATTAAAACGAAATCTTGCTACTGTCAAATAAATACAGTGTAAACGAACTAGATTTTGAGCTAGATTTGAAATCTAATCTACTAGATTTCGGTGTAGTGTAAATGGCCTATAAGAAAATGAAAAATCAAGATACTGGTGTTTTGCTTCTACATCGCTTAACTTTAAAATTGTAAACAAAACAATGCAGTAAACAAACCTGTTTACAAGCTATCCTACTATCCTTAATATAAGAACAAACACCAGCATAAAACAAAACGGTAAAAAAGTAAACAAAAATACAACAACAAACGTTACCAGAATAAATTTAAACAAAATACACAAACAACAATAATGAATGTAAACAACGATGTTTACATTTATAGAGATCTCGAGAAGGCGAAGTCATGAAAATTCGTCTTCAAGAACATTCATCAGACCATTTACATTGCCATATAAAAGCCAAGGCAAAGCAAGCGACGGAATTAGTGAAGTTCAGTCAGTCTTGTGTGAAGGCGCAGTGTGTTTGAAGCATACCTGTTAAGTAATGATTAGTAATCGTAATGATTAGTAATTTGATTACTTTTTTTTGAATGGTGAAATAATGATTACAATTACGATTATTTTTGTTAAAATAGTTAATAATTGATTACGATTACAAAATAATCAAAAAATAATCAGGATTACTGGCGATTAGTCTAATAATCAAATGGAATCAAAAGTAATCCAAAAGTAATCAATTTATTTTCAATAATTACTTTGAACTCTTTTTGAATATTTGAAAATAATGAAAAAGAATTATTGAAAAAAATTTGATTACTTTTGGATTACTTTTGTATATTTGAAAATAATCAAAAAGAATTATTTAAAACAATTTGATTCTTTTTTAAACTCCTTTTGATTCTTTTTGATTATTAGACTAATCGTCAGTAATGATGATTATTTTTTGATTCTTTGGTAATCGTAATCAATTAGTAATTGGAAAAAATTGTTCATAGAATTATATAATCATTACGATTCTTTTTAAAAAGTAATGTAATTGATTACTAATCGTAATCGAAATTTAACAGGTATGGTTTGAAGATAGTAATCGTGTTTTGAAGATCTCAGTTACAATGATCTGTCGAATAATTGTCTAGTAATTGTTATTGCTTATGCAAAGGGTATAAACAGAGCAATTGTTGTTATTTACATCAAGTAGTGAACAGCGCGAATAATAAAGAATTTTAATTAAAACTAAACACAAATTAATTTTTATTTTATTTGCAATCTACGAACTCATATTTTAAAGTTTTTTAAAAGGTAAAAACGTAACAATATTCTTACAATTCATATCTTTAATTCAGCAGCTTATATAATTGAAATTAAATTTTTAAAGTAAAATTTCTTTCCAGACTTTTTTCTTTAATTTCTAAAGTAATCTCTTCTAATCTCTTTTCATAATTTTTCCTTCTTTTGAACAAAACGTACTTATTTTTTTTTTTTTGGTATTGTTGTTGCTTTTGTTTGTTTATTTTTCTTGATGTACTAACCATAAATTAAGTAATGCATGAACATTTATTATGTGATTAAATTGCAAAAAAGAAGACGAAACGTAACGTAAAAGGGTTAGTTTCTGTAAACATTTCTACTCGAAGACCCTTAATAACACCGCATTTTACATCTGTACGTTGTAACAAAAGTGGTGCTCCCTATATTAATACAGCAAATGCTTTGCCTCAAGCATTTTGCTGTTGTTGTTGTTCACTTAATATTTCAACACCTGAAGAAGAGTTGGTTGGTTAAACGACTACGATGAGGCCAACTGAACAAAAACACCAGAAACGAGAGGAAATGAAATGAGTCAAGCTGCCAGTCGAGAGTAACGAGCAGATGAGAAATGAAAGCAGATAGAGGCGATTGAAATACATGTACATACAGAGAAACACACTGGCATTATATTATGTTTTAAGGTGTAAATTTTGTATAATTTTAATACCTATACATGCATATACGATCCTTCAAACATACACACATACTTACATACGTATATATTGTGAATTACTTATATATATACATACGTACGCATACTTTAAAAGAAATTAAATGTGCTTTTAAGCAACAACACATTTGAAAATAAGTGATTACCCTTGACTTTTTGACTTTTACCGGGTTAACCCTTTAACTTATTTTGGTATGTTTGTGTTATGGGAAATGAAACGCACAGAGAGAGAGAGAGATACAGCATATATCGTTAAGCTGACTGTGTGATGAAATTCGAAGAGTTTATGCTTGAGCATGTGTTTAACACATTGAGAGAATCCCTTTGGTGTTATTAAGTAATTTACAAGATACTTAAAACGGAAGAAATATGTTTAGCATTTTAAAAATAATTGCACACCAGTGAGGTGTTGAAAAATATACAGATACACACATACATATACAGATACATATATACATTCAGAACAATTATAAAAATACATAGGTATACAATTTAAGTGAAGCAAATAAAGAAATTTTAATGTTTAAAATATCTTCTTTACATAAATAATTAAATACTGAACAAAATTTTCCAAAAAAACAAGTCTTTTAGGATTGAATAGTTCGAGGACTGTTTTAGTGGATTTGTAGGATGTAATAAATTATTTGAAATTTATGAATTTGACTACCTTTGCAGTTATAGAAATAAAATAAAGTTATAAATAAATTTATAACAAATTACGCGCTATTTTGGAAAATATATTCTCAGACGATATATTAATAACAAATCAGTTTCATCTTGTTCTGAAATGTTAATAAATGATAATAAAAATAATAAAATAACACTGCGCTTTAGGAGATTTCATAAATAATGGTCTTCTATATTATGTTCTAGAATGTTAGGGTTGCCATCTGTCGTTTTCCTTGCGAGGTCTTGGTTTATTGTAACAAGTGTTATTGTAATAAGCTTTCTAATTGGGTCCTAGTATTTCTAAGGCTGACTTTTCTATGATGTTCGTCGTGAACTTTTTTTCTTCTCTGGAGGAGCAGGTACCAGGCTGAGTTTATGTTCTCCGGTGGTCAGTTATCAGCAATGAAGACGTTATTGACGTCTGTTGTATTCAATTATCAGAATAAATATTAAGCTCGGTGTAGTATGTGAGGAGCTAAGCCGTAATCCTGACTAAAGGGTTGTACACCAATTATGTATGTATGTAGACCTAATTATTTAACCTCATTATTTAACTGCAATGTCAAACATCTTTCCGTGTCCTTATATCTATGTGTAAAATTTCAGCATGCATAATGACTCGAATCAATCATTCATCAAAATTTATAGTCTTAGTTTGTTGTTGCATTTACAAAAAAAAGAAGAAAGAAAAAGACAAAGACAGCAAACACACTTTTTAGTGAGTATTTTAGTGTTCGTACGCGAATCATACTTATTTTGTGATTCCTGTAAATGTTGAGTAAAGGAGAGTTGAAATCAACAACATCATGCGTATTGTTAAGTATGAGTACGATGAGTACTTCAAACTTCGAATATGAGTAATATGAGTATGACATTAAAATAAGTATGAATACGTATAAGTATCAGAAATTATGAGTATGATTCGATTCTACTCATCTTTTTGAATACTCATTGCTGAACTCTGCTGTAGACAGCAGAATGGGTCACAAGTTGCAGATAATATGTAAGGGATCTCTGCGCATAAATGGTCTCATTAATAAGCAGCCCCTGAAAAATCAAAGGATGTTAGAAAATCAAATGTAAATCAAGGTAAATTGACATCACCAAGCTGCAGATAATATGTAAGGAATCTCTGCTCATAAATGGTCTCACAAATAAGCAGCCCCTGAAAAATCTAAGGATGTTAGAAAATCAAATGTGAATCAAGGTAAATTGACATCACCTTTCAGTTTAAATAGGCATCACCTCACAAAATCATCTCAAGGGTTTCCTTTTATCTAGTTGGTGTAAAGGAGAGTCTGTACTTATGTATATTAGAAATATGCGTTTATAAAGGCTGTCTGAAGGATTGGATAGTAACTCCATCATCGGACTGGAATGCAACAGGGTAATTGTTTGCTTATTCGAAAGCGAATGATGAATAAAACCCTTTTATTATAATATGTATGATAGAATAATCCGATTTGAAGCTCTATGCTCCTTAATGTGGGTACATATACGTACATTTTCCAGTTGTCATATTGAAAGTAGTTACGTTTCCGATTGTGGTGTGTCGTGGACGTTAATATCAAATTAAGTATCGAAACGGAGTAAACACAACTAAAATTGAACATGATTGGCCATCACAATTTAAGAATTACTTGTACAATTCTCTGGTTCCCAAGCGTTGGAACAGAACTGAAAAAGACTTTAATGATTAATGCAACATGGCATGGTCGAGACATATTTTTACAACCTGATATGCAGATTCTAAAACCATCAATTGGGAAAACAATGGATTTCTTACTACCCACTTGCCAAAGGATTTTTGGTTAGAGTGATTTACAATAAGACCTCGCTTAACGCGGGGGATACATTCCAATAAGTTCGAAATAGCGTTAAACGAGGCAACTAATACATCTACTGTGACGCAGGAAAGATGCGTTCGTAATGCGATTGTGACTTCGGAAAATAGAGTTGGAATATTTATTCTGGACAGACTAACAAAAGAGGGTTGAAAAAGATACATAGCATACACCGCTCCTGGTTGGTGCATGGCCGTTTCATTTGCACACATATACAACAGTATCAATACAGAATGCTTTTTAGGGGAATCCCAATACTACCACGTAATACTGAAACAGCGTTAAGCGGACCGACGTTAAGCGGGGTCTTGTTGTAATTCATTTGTTAAGAGTTTAACGATAAAGAGTATTACCATCTGCATGGCCTTGAGGATTTCCTGCCCATTTGTCCTTTATTTAAGACCAAAGACAAAGTGGTTACTGAATATTTTTTGTCATATAAGGTATGAATATAAGGTAGGAATAATGGAATGATGACAACTTATTGAACAAGTTGGATGATCTATTTGGTTTAATAATGTTATCTTTTGATGTTGAAATATATTCTTAAAAGTCTTGTAATTTGGCGATAATCTCTATTAGAGCAGAAAACGTTCTATACATGTATGCAAATGTTTTTTAGATGTTCCATTACGTACAATGGGTCAAATCGATCTCCGGGTACTGTACTTGGCTAAATTGACAAGTACACGTCCTCTAAGATACACGTCCTAAAAGATGTTCCACGTATGTTTTGTTTCAACTGATTGTTAGAGGATAAAACACTGAGTTATTGACATGTTCTTTTTTTAATTTGATAATTGCAGTTCTAAAGTTAGAATGAAACAGATCAAGGCTCAAATTCTCTTTTACACAGATTAAGTATTTTTGTCTATATTTAAAATAATTCTTTAATTTATAAAATTTTGTTTTGTATGCCTTTACCCAAATAAAAAATAAAAATGAAATAAAAACAAATGCTTTTAATATTGCTCCAGTTTTTAGGTTGACCCACATATTCCTGTAGTTATGATTTATTCAAACACCTTGTATTCGATATACCGCAACCAAAGCAGGGATGCCATTATACTATTGTGTTTGTGTTGTTGTAAGGACTAATTCCCAAAGTAGTTCAAACAATGAATACAAATTTCATATTCAAAATACAAACAAAAAGTATAAAAAAAGAAGAAAACAAAAAAAAAACAATGCAATTCTCTAAATGAAACTTGCTGCATGAGCAACCATAACAACAACAATATCGTTGTTGTTTTTTGTTTTAATTTAGTGGCTTGAAAATGAAAATTTCAGTCTATAAACCGACCGACCACCTGCATTACTACGTTAACTATGGCGCAACCTTCATTGTCGTCAAGTTCATTGTTATTTCTCAGCTTTTGTTTCACTTTGTTTTTGTTTTTTTTTTTTTTTGTACAATTTTTATGGACACAGAAATTTCCCTGGTTTATCTCCATTCGGCAGTGGTGGTGCTGTTTTTATTTTGCATTTTTTGTTCATCAAATTCCAGTGAAATTGTTCAGGAGTGTCCCTTAATTCATTATATTTTTTTGTTAAAAAAAACAAATTTTTTCTTCGTATTTTTTTTTCTTGAAAGCACAAATTTAAACCCGGAATTTATTTTCTCTTATTTTTGTTTGTGTGCCTGTATGTTTGTCTGAGTTAAAAAGGGTCATTCATTCAATTGTTCTTTTGTGTGAAGTTACTTAAATCATTTGATTGTTATTTTTTCATCTTTCTCTTTTTGTTGTTGTTGTTTTTGTTATTTTTCATTTGATTTTACTCCCGACAATGGCATATTGTTGACTTTATAATCGTTTGTTGTTTTTCTCATTTCTTTCGTTTTGGTTTCTTGGCCATTTTTATAAGAAATATAATGTGCTTGCAACCGGAGCCGGAGACAATAAGAACGGCAACTATTTTCAATTGTTCAACGGCAATTGAGTTGTTGTTGTTGTTGCGATTTTTTTTGCTCTTATTATTGTTGAAATATTTTAAAGCAGTTGCTCTCTTTTGCCTCTTTTTTTCAAGCAATTGTCTTATCATTGCACAAGATGCGGAAGGATTTTTAAAACTATATTGCGTATAAGCTAAGAGAAGGTCAGCCAACTACACGCAATCAAGCTCACCTAGAGGCGGAGACTACCTCACAACGACTTCTCAAAAAGCTGTGATATGTTTTCTGCCACAGCCAAGGTCTTGTAGACCTGAGACGACACAATCTTTGGCACCCAGTATTTGTTGACAGAATACGTCTATACATGTAATTTGGTAAAGGTGATTAAAACAATATAGTCCCGAATGCTAAATATAAGTCCTTGTCCATTTTTGTTAGACATGACTTCAAAATTCTTCAAATTTCTGTTAAATCCATCAAAATTAAGTGAGAAGGATTCCATCCCTTTTAAGAAACTGTAGTAATCTATTGTCTGTTTGCATTTCATTTCTTTAAAAGCTTTTTATATTGCTTCTCTATATAAACCTTTTCGCGAGATACTAAAAAAATTATGGCAATTCAATATTCAAAATGTTTTAAAGAACCCAATATGAAGTATCTTTTGTACATAAAAATCCTGCAAGGAACTCCTCTGGGCACTGACTTCTATAGTGGAGACTCTAAGACTCTTCCACTTCCTTCTCAACTCCAAAGTTCCCGCAGAAGTCATGAAGAAAGGAAATCTAACTTTATCGAATTGTCCTTGAATCAGTGATGTCCGGTGTAAATCACAAAAGTGCAACGAATAGACAAGGAAAGGAAACAATTATTGCTTACAACGAAATCAGACCTTCTTTTACATTGATTGGCAATCATGGACGTAAAAAGCGACGAAATCAACACTGTAAAGTACTTAAACGCAGCCTTCCTGTTGATGTAAAAGATTTTCAGGAATATCTGAGTAACCAGCATACCATGTATTGCATGTATGTTTCAATGTGACTTCAACCCACGTATGCATTACCTGGCGTAGTAATGTCAGAATCTCATATATTTTGGGTATTTCAACAGTTACTTTCGAATTTTGTCAGCTGAAAATGGCTATCCTGTCGAAGTTAGATCTGCCGAAGTAGTTGTCATTTCTTTAATCTGATTTGCCAATTCACCATGTACGAATATAGCATTCAACATATGTGCATATAGTAAAATTGTGTTATCAAAATGAGTATTCTATTCGGGCAATGTACCCTGTTATGATATTCACAATTGTCATACCGAGGGGTATGTGGAAAGAGTGTGCGGGAGAACCCAGGTAGTGTTTTTTCTCTCTCGGAAGCACTGGGCCTTTTGCAGACCACAACTTGACGAATTTTGCTTCGTGACTTTAACCAACACCCACACAAAATTCAAATGATCCAGGAAATGAGATAAACGATCATAGACTGCTGTCTGAGAGGAATTTTAGAAATAATGTACAGCCATTGAATGATTTCTACAGATGAAGTGAATGGCCTGCTAGGAAGCTATTCCTTAAGTGTTGTTCTGTCTTGGACCTAGCTTCTTACACCATTTATGCTGTGTGTTAATTTTATACATGGGTGGTACGACGTGCAGTTTAAAGTCGACTCCGAACGACAGATTTTTAAGAAACTTTTCATGGCAATTTTGCTTACTCTCAGAGAAATTTGCTGAGAAGAAGTCCGGAAACAAATATTTTTTCATATTTCCTTTTGTTCAAGATATCTAAGCTGGGATTTGAAGTGAGCCCTCACGTCCAATAAGGCGACACACTACATATTAGCGACTTCACGAAAGGTAAGTAAACCCATAATCGTGTCTTTCATTTGGATAAACTTGGAATCATTTTCGATCTTGGCTTTTTTGGACTCTTCGATTGATTCAACGTCTGTTATAACGCGTTTGAATTAATCGTTATCATTCATTTTGCCTTACTTTAAAACTTATTCTTTCTTTTTCTTCTGAATGCAAACTTTCCAATGAAGATTAGTATTCAGGGTGCTCACCATTTTGTTTGTAAAATTGGCGTAAATCGACTATGAACTATTTAGGTTAATATATCCATCAATCCATAAGAGTTGCGTACATCCGGCTTGCATTAGCAAATTGTATATCTCTTTGAAACACTTAAAAGGAACATAGGGCCACTACTATAATTTTTAAGCAACATTTACTTTAATTTCAGGTTAATTAATCCTATACGTCCTTAACGTCAACACATTTTTAATTTTATGCTGTAACAGCTGTAAAATTTGTGTAAAAAATTATTTTTTCTCAATTACAATGTACTTTAGAAATAACTAGCTGTACACTGCGCGTGTGGCTGCGCTACCAACTAAAATAAATTTAAAGGAAAGACATTAATTACACAAATGTCCAATTAATTTTGAATCATTTTATTGATTTTGTTTCCCGTTGTCCTGATGAGTCAGATGAACGGGCCTGAGTAATACGCATTCGATCAGTTTCTAATTTCACTTCTCGTTGTTCAAGTGGTTCAAGCGAACGGGTCTCAGCGGCATATACTCGAAGATTTTCCAGTCTCAATGCTCGTCTGATTCTGATTCTGATTCTTTTCTTCCGTGCTGGAGGTGTAGGTCGACCAATTGCGTGTCATTCATTTTGAATAATTTTCAGTGATGCCGTCCATCGGAAATTAATCGCACCAACCTCCGTCGACTCATGTGCAACAACTTTGTTAAAGAATGCACAGTTTACGATTTAATTCATTTTAAGTAATTTTCAGTGGCGCCACCTGCCGGAAATTAGTCACACCAACTTAGAAACCTCCGTCTCATGCGCAACAACTTTGCTAAAGATCATAACATGATCAAATGCATAGTTTACGATTCTATAAAGTACATACAAACAAACATTTATTTTTATACATATATACTATGGGAAGTGACACGCCCACTATAGCCAATCCGCCCATTTTGTTCATATATACGTCAAAGTCGTCCATACAAAATTTGAGGACTCTAGCTGTTGCAGTTTATGAGATATGCGACATTAAATATTTATTGGGTATGTGGGCGTGGCACCTCGTTTACTTGAAATTTTAAAATAAAAAGTTATATGTATATATAGTTCCTTCCAGACATACAGGAAGGTACTGTTAAAAGTAACAGAACTGTGGTACTGTTCAAGAAAATCCGTCCAGCCGACCCGTCTGTAGACTTCAAACAAACAAACAAATCCACAAACAAATAAACACACATTCATTTTTATATATAAGAAGATTAAACATTAGAAGTAGTAGATTTAAATAATTTAAATTTGTATTGGAATTTACAATGCAGAATTATGATGAAAATATTTATCAAAATTAGTCGTTTAATTCGGTGGCTAACGAAATCTAACACAATAAAATTAATTTAATTTTTAACATTAAAATTTTTTAATTTTTAATATTAAAATATTAAATACAAATAATCTTTTTCTTTTGCTTTATATTAAATTATTATTAAATTTAAAAAAAATATTTATATTTTAAATACTTGAATACAATACGATAATAAAAATTCGTATTTCATACATACTATACTACTGCACAAGTAAATATTTGCTGTATTCGGGCCATACGGCTTCAGGCTCAATGGCTACCATGGTATGACATGAATTTATTAACTGTTTAAATAAAAGTTGAATAATAAATATTAAAAATAAAAAAACAACAACACCAACAAATAAGTTAAATATTTAATAAAATATGATCCCCTTTAAGGTATTAAACGGTTCAACAAACATAAATTTCACAATAAATAAATGAAAATTCAACAAAAAAAAAAACAAAAATAAATAAAAATGAAATGTTAAGTACGGCATTTAACACCAAATTATATACGCATTTATTATAATAAGTTCTTGGTTTAATCGTATTCAAGGCATTATTATTTTTTGCATTATAAAATGCGTTTAAAAAGTATAAATTTATACGGGTTATAAAATATTTAAAATGATACTTAAAAAAGTATACAATATATTTGAAAATAATTAAAACATATATGTACATACATGCCCGTACATTGTATTCGTCAGCAATAAAATAACACTCATACGCCAAGTAGTCTTAACACTTAAAGTGGAAATTTTTTTACAATTTTTTTCTTGTTTAAAATTATGTTTTCCAACAACAACAATGCACAATTATAATGCATAATAATAATAAAAATATTTATTTAAATTGTTTTGTTTAAATCCATTTTAAAAATATTTACTTAATTTGACAACAACAATTAATTTAAAGTATTTACACAATAAAACAAATCCAAACACACAATACAATTAAGAGAGCAAAAAATAACGAGAGAGAGAGTAACACACATTTAAGTGAAATCATATTTAGAAAGTTTTCAAAATAATTTTTTTTTCAAAATTTTTGTTTGTATTTTTCATTTGAAAAACAACAATTTTGTTAAACAAAACAAACAAACACACGCACTCATTGCTTCGTATGCAATCAACAATTGCATTTACACTATGTAATGCACAACACACACTATGTACATCTAAATGCACCAATACAACAGTAATTAAGTTGGCCATACTCATAGCATATAATCTGTGTGTGTGCGTGTGTGTACATTTGTTGTTCTTTCTTTCTGTTAATTTTTCTCTCCTTTAGATTTAAATTGTTTTTCAAATATAATCAAATCTGTGATTGTATGTGTGTGTCAGTGCACACAATTTAACATGATTTAACTGTACAATAACAGATGTATGAGTGTGTGTGTATGTTTGTAGGTGTATGCAAATGCAAATGATGATTTTAAATCATTGTTCATCAGCACCTACAAATACCAAAACAATAGAATACTTTACTTCAACTGGAATACTTTAGAATTGAGTGTACAATTGGTGAGCAGTCATTTTGTATTTGTTTATTAAATTTGTTGTATTTTTTTTAATTCTATCTCTCTCGCTCTCACTGTTTCTTTCTCTATATAACTCTCTTAGGCTAAGTAAGTGCGTAAGTGTATGCGTTTGTACTTATAGAAGGACTACAATTTATAAAATGTGACAATTATACGAGTGATGGTAGAAAAGGCAGTTAATTTTCGTTTAGCAAGAGATTATAAGGATAAATACATTAATATTTTGTAAACAAATAAATCTTCTTGTTATTGCAGTTTTATTCAATTAAGGGTTCCCACTAAGTAGACCATTGGTCTACTACAGCGGACTCTAGATGATGTAGTTCGCATATGCTTTTGCTCAGCAATAATACTCTCTATGGACATATATTGAATGAAGTAGTCTGGGACTTGATTTATTGAGTTCTACACTTTTACAGAAGGTATCATTGGCAAAGCTTCTTATGATATTCGTTAATTAAATTACCATCTCTAGAAGAGAACAATGGTTAGGGAAATTTCTCAGATGGATTATTTGTTAAAATAATAAAATACGAATCTGAATTGCTTGCGTTTGTTGCCAACCTACGATATGGATAAGTTTGCTGGACATTTTAATCGATTATAACAACAATTAATACCAAATTATGTTAGAAATAATTTAAATATGTAATTTAATTTAAGGAGAGACATTTCAGAGAGGTGTCATTTGTGGCAATTTATGTTTAAATGTCGAAGCTTTATTACTGCGCAGCAATTTTTACGAGTTGATTTGTGAATATTGTAATCTAACGAAGAAATCCTTGATCCCTGTATTGCTATTAATCACCTAAGCCTATAGTTTTCAACTTATAATCTTTCAATTTCAGATTTTGTTTTCGAAATTATTCGGGAAACAGTTCGAAATTTTGTATTTTATTTGATATTTTACGTATTAAAATATTTGTATAAAGATAAGTCTGTACATCTGCTATTTATTATTGAGTTAAGTAAGTTTAAATGTCATTTAGGTATCACTAGAAAACATTGTTGGTATTCAAATAGTTCTGATAAAAGAGCAAACCGTTAGACACCACTAACATGCAGGCAAAAGCTCTGATTTTTTATGACACATGCCATTAGATGCTCTTAATGTGTGATCTAGTTTTGCTCAATAACGGGATTACGTATTCGATAAGTACTTCAGTAAACCACTCACAACGAGAGCGATTGGCATGAAGTCTTATGAGTAGGTATTGGAGATTGATATGGATTGTACACTTGACTTTATATTGGGTGTCTCGATGTCAGTGTGCTAGACTTCAAATGTCGAGGCCGAGGTGGGTTCGTTTGGGTGTTTTGTGATTGTCTGATTGTTGACATTATATGATTAACTGACATAGAAAAAGAAAGTGAGAATTATTACAGAGCAATTCCCTAAAAAAAGTTAACGAAGGTATATACACTGATCTTAACACAAAAAACAATATTTTAAATGCCCTGGTAGTCTAGTGGGTAGTGTGCTAGACTATTAGGGTGAGGATCGTGGGTTTGATTCCCACCAGAGACTTTGGTCTGTGACACTACACCGAGCATATGGTCAAGTTACTCCGCTCGTATATAATTTGTAATTGTATTGTAATAAATAAGTAAATAAATAAAAATTCGTCGCACATACGTTGTTGGTCTGATGATTTTGTTGATCAAGCAATCATCTCTAGATAGATTTATAAAAATCGATTGTCCATAAAATAGTTATAGTAGGACTACCTTAAATTAAAAATTTATTTTAACGTGGAAAAGAATTTTGCATTTGGAGAATTCAAGCAATTCAAGTTAGAGTCTAGAAAAATACGGTTCCAATTCCATCACTGTAGACCAAAACACAATGGTCAGACAGCGTCACCTTTTGAGAAAAAGTAAAAATCAGCAACTAATGTTCTTCGCTATTGTACCCAATAAGACAACGATATCCTATATGTTGACGAGAAAAAAAAATTAAATAAATTTAGGAAGTTGGAGTAGGTGCTTTATGACAGAGCAATAATATTTAAAGATGTGGTAATAAAGCCTAGTATGTAGTTTCACCGTAATCCATTAGGTAGTGTGGTAGCTTATTAGGCACAAGCTCGTGGTTCAAACGGCAGCTCTCGAACAAAGGGAATATATTGTTTCGGTGACTACCTCGCAATAGTGTTATGGCGAAAACTCTCAACCAATTTATAATTAGGCGACGCCTTTATACTGTAGATTGCGACCAGTGATCAGCAATGAGTATTCAAAAAGGTGAGTAGATTCGAATCATACTCATAATTTCTGATACCTATACGCATTCATAGCTCTTTTAATATTATACTCATACTACTCATATTCAAAGTTTGAAGTACTCATCGTACTCATACTTAACATACTCATACTCCTTTACTCAACATTTACAAGAATCACAAAATAAGTATGATTCGCGTACGAACACTAAAATACTCACTAGAAGGTTGTATGTTTGCTTTGCTTGCTGTCTTTGTCTTTTTCTTTTTTCTTTCTTTGTAAATGCAACAACAACTAAGACTGTAAATTTTGATGAATGATTCGAGTCATTCGAATCATTTGTAAGTATTTTTCTAAATTTATGAATCTGAATGGGTAGGCATATGAATCAAACATATTTCAAATGTTATGAGTTTGATGTCAACGTTGTACTCATACTCATTGCAACCTGTACTTATAAATCAATGTTGTAGGGAGTACGAATGAATCAGAGTAGTTGAATTTCAATACTGTTGACTCACTTATATTCAAAATTTCATGAGTACTAATAAGTAGCGAAAAAACGATTCATTGCTGATCTCTGATTGCGACACTGACTTTTTCATTCAACATTCTTTCTTAAAAAAAAATCGTTCAAAACCTATTTTATTTCAAATTCTTTTTTAATTAGACAAAATCCAATAACAAAAAAAAAAGAAAATTTCCCATTTGGCATGTTAAAGCCTCGTATTGTATAAAAATTCTACTGCATACATCGGTATGTATGTACATTCTACACACATACTTTTGAACGAATATTCATTTACTGCATATGTTCAAACGTATGTGCATGCTCCTCTGTGTTTGATTGTGTGTGAATAAAGTTTGATTTGTTTTCAAATTTTTTTTTTAATTTTCTTGCTTTTTTTGTTTCTGTTTCTTCTATTGTTTATGTAGTTGTTGTTGCTGTTGTTGTTAAATTTACATTCTAAATAAAATGAAACAATAAATTTTATTGTTTACTGTACATTTTGTTTATTTCTCTCCTGATACAATTGTGAAAAACTGATTGTTTTTTTCTTTCAAGAGGAGTAGAAAAGGAGAATGAGTGGCAATAAGCAACAACAGCAGTAGTCAGTGAGTGGCATATGTGGATGTATGTATGTTTAGCTACTCTTACATACACATACACATTTAAATGTGTATGCAAGTATGTTATAGAATTTGTGAATACATTAAAAGAGAGTAAATGCTAAATTGCGTGTGAGTGCGTACATGAGAGTATGTATGTGTGTGTGCATACATCTGTACACCAAAGAGACACATGCAAATTCAAACAGAACTTTATTGTCAGAATTAATTTTGTTTTCCTTAAAATTCTTTGTTTTTTTTCTATTTCTCTGTGCTGTTACTCTATGTGTTGATATTTATTTTGCGAATTTGCATGTGTGTGTATGTGTGTAAAAGTTTACATAGAAAATTTACTGTATGCAATTTTATTTTGTGGTTTATTATGCAAACATCCGTTTAAATTAACAAATAAATATTTCATTTCATGTGTCTTTCTCTGTTTTGTTTTTTCCTTTGGAAAATGTCTTGTATATTTATTAGAAATATTTTCTTTATGACTATTTGTCTATATTTCTTATAAATTTGTTACAAAATTTCTGTTTTTTTTTTTCGTTCGTTATCGATAAACATGAATATTATTACGATAAATTTCAGAAATTTACAACAAGTATGGTAAACATATTTGATTTATAAATTTCAATTGTTCTTTAATAGTTAATAAATCATTTTCGTTTACTCATTCTCTTTTCGTCTCTTTTCGTCTCTTCTCTCGTTCAATTGTTTTTTGTTTGGTATTTTTGGCATATAAACATGGTTTTATAAATTTATAAATATGTTCGTATGATGTTGCTGATGATAATATTAGCAATAAAAAAAACCCCGAAAATAATGGCAATAATATCATGAAAATATAAAAAAATCAAAATAACAATAAATTGTTTGTCACTTTATCATGTTAAGTGTGATTTTATGTTTACCACACAATGACAACATCTGTCACAAAAGATTTGTTGATGTTACCGTTCGTTGATGATGACGGCACTCATTTACTCATGCTCTCACACACTCATACAATGCTTAACATCATTACAAATAAATTTTATTTTTTTTTTGTATAAATTTATAATTAATGACTGAATATATATCATATAACGGTAAAATGATAAATAGTTCATATAAAATATTGTCTGATTAACAGATTACAACAAAATATTTCACTTTTAGTTTGAAAAAAAAGATTTCGTGGAAAATGTCCTTGAGACATTTGATTTTATTCTAAGTATATATAGTGATGGTATAAGTAATCTTCTTCTTAAATTATTGCCTAGCATCGTATTGTAACTTAAAAAAGTAAAGGGCCTCGTTTTATTACTTTAAAGACCTGCTTGTGTTAACCGAAGGATTTTACACGTCCTTCTGTTTATATGGAAAAACACAAAAACACTCAATTTTGCTTGTGTTTTCCATATAAACAAACAAACGTGTGATACCGTCGTTGTACAAAAATAGGGGGTTGCTAGCAGTTTTTTTATACCGTGTTAGCTTCTTCTTGAATTTCATTTCTTTTCCAACTACGATCAAGTCATCGTAGTCTAGTGACTAGTGTGCTAACTAAGTAGGTCAGTGCTCGTGGGTTCAAACCGCAGCTCTGATATTAAGGACAGAACGGAAATAGAAAATTGCCATTAAAAGCTTTCTGTCGTCAAGAGTCTATATTAGATTGTAGGTCCCGCCACTCATGAATGAGATTAACGCACACAATATAGTTGGAGTGAGAAGCTAGGTCGTAATCCTGATTAAAGGGTTGTAGTGGCCAATTAAGTAAGCAAGTATGCATGAGCGCAGTGACTCACGTCACCTGCTCTAAGCATTTCATTCATGTGTCCTTGTACTTATATATGCATAGGAATTTTATTTGTAAATTCCTAAAGATGAAATGCTCGATGACATTCTTTCATTCGGATCATCTTACCAAGTCCTTTATAAATAACATCACTTGAATAAGAGAGCGTTTCTACCTCTTCGATTACATACATACATACATAATTGGTCATTACAACCCTTCAGTAAGGATTACGACCTAGTTTCTCACTCTTCGATTGATTGATGAAATTCAGATTGAAGCAGTCAGCAGTATCATTTGCTGCGTAGGTTTTTATTTACAGTCTTCGAACTGAAGCGTTATCACAGATTTTCTGTACTGTATGTGACCTAGCAAACATATACTGTCTGCATAATTAAGGCCATTTTGTTAGTTATGAAATCCTCTATGATTTCAATTTCTATGCATTCACTTATTGTGGACTTGATAAGGTCAAAATTAACAATATAAAATCGATATCAGTGTATATACTGATATAAAGGTTGCAACAATTGCAAAACAGCCTTAAGGTATAATCAATGTCTCAAAGTATGTGAGGCATCAAACGCAAGAATGTCTTTGCATTTTGATTCACATTGTGATTGACACAAGCTCTTGCTTGATGATCGTTCACGAATGATGTCAAGCATTTATTCTTGTAGTTCACCAAAAAATTTTCTAGAAGTTACAGGGCAATATAAAAATTTGTCTTTGTAAGGCATTTAGGGTTAGTTTCCTCAGATATTCTTAACAGACAGAATTTCAATAATATTGTGATTGTATAGTGATTCAAAAAAAGATAATAAAATTTAATTTTAAACACACATACCTTGCAGCAATCAAAAGAACAAAGAAAATATGGTGATTTATATGATTTTGATTAAATAACAATTGTTACCAATATTACAGCAATATTTTTCTATGATGGGGAGAACTGTGTTAAATCTCAATGTAAAAGAGAAAATATGAAGATATCTTCTTATCATCTTGTCATCTTTATAAATTAGAAGCTATTTCCATGATTTTAAGAACCTTAAATAGACTTATTTTAAGTGTTTTATAAAACTTAAGTTTTTCATATATGATACATATGTATGAAGCATATGTAAGTGAAATAAATATGAAGTAATCTTTTGAGAAATTTAAATACAATTTGATTATAACAACAAATATTGTAAATCATTGTTCAGTGAATCAAATAATAAATTAAAAATAATTTATTATTAACGAAAAATATTTTAAATAAATTTAATACCACATAAAGGCAATATAATTTTCTAAAGAACAAAAATAACACCAGATGGCTGCTAAAAAGACAATGAAAATAAAACAAAAAAAAGGAAAAAAATGTTAAAGGAGTTTAAATACAGCACAAGGAATCATTTTATATTCGTGCATATACATATGAGAACATACGAGGGTGGGTCAATAACCATATTTTTTCAACAAAAAATTATTATTCGGTTTATCAACATACGCCATCTTTTTCAACGTTTCTTTTACTTTTTTTGATGATGACTCTAAATTTGCCGAGATCATGAATATTGAAAGGGATGTGAGATGATCTAATTTCGTTCCATCGTGTCATTTCTTTACTATGGGGAACAAGAATAAGTTGGACGTAGGGCAGGGTGTATACATAAGCAATTTGTAGCCCAGATTTTTGCACTTTTTTCTCAAATTATGCTCTATTTAGCGGTCAATAACTGCCAGACAGAAACTAAACGATGCAGCTTTTCAAAGTTTTTACAGGGATTAGTTGTTAGACGCCAATTGAAAGAAGCAATGTTGCTTTTTGAATGGTGGACTAGTTTAGGTTCTGTTATGCGATTTGTTTGCAGATTTACCTCGCTTGAGTTTGCTCGGAAGTCTCAAGTACTTTTTAGGTGACAACCAGTATTCATATCAAGGCTGCCCTGTACTTGAAAATTACCAGGAACGATTGACTTTACACTACTTTCTAAAAGAGGAGGATATACACACAGCGATTATTGTACCGATTTTAATTTGCTCTCATCTAAATAGTTGCTTCGGCAGACGTAACGCAGATATGATTGCGTAAATAGGCTGTACGCAATCATATCCAGTCAATTATCCAGCACAGGAGTCTGGTTGAATTCCTGTCCATATCCAAAATAAGAATATCCAGAATAAGAACGATTCTGACTAAAGTAGACCAGGTCCTCTTGGGTATTCTGCAAGACTATGTTGTTCTGTCACAACAACGGAATGTTTAACCAACGTAGTTCAGTAGAGAGCTAACCGGCATCATGAAAAAGATTTCCACATCCTTGAAACAATACAAATCATGGAAAATGCGTTATACTAGCTTCCTAAGTCTAAAATTCTATTGAGTGGGACAATCACAGTGAAAGTATAGAACGGATTTCTGTTCCATATCTGCACAATTCTTACAATAACCTTAGTATTGTTAAGCCATATATTTCGTCAGACTCTCAAACATACAGTACCCAGTAATTACGTCTAATCGACTCTGCTCCTAAAGGGCTAGAGCCTCTTCGTCCTTTCAATTGGCTGATGGTGATTCTTTTTCCCCGGTAGTTATTTACAAAAAATCTTACTCTTTGGAAGCGCACTAGTCAACAATATTAATTCGTCTAATTAACGTGGACTTGGGCCCCTAACTAGTTTCAATATGATATCGCTCAGACTGCTCCAGTGTGCGAATACAGCTGGTAAGACACTCAGCTCTTTGAGTTGAGAATTCTAATCGATAACTGAAGTTTCGAGATTTAACTCCGCGTGGCTTTACTGTTCGTGTGGAAAACAGAGGAGTTATTAAACAACTTGAAAAATACCGTTTTCGTCATCGTAACGAAGGTCGACTACGAAACCCGAAGTTCAGAGTAGCTATCACATAATTCGTCTGGCAACTTAATGTCGTCTCGACCACTTCTCGTATGATATTGCCGTTACTAATGGACTGCATAAGTGTCAGCACGGTCTTGGACACCCATGGGTGGTATGCCTATCATTTGCTTACACAATTGCGATGCGTCCTAGTGTCCACTGTACTCCATCAGACAAGAACACCATAAATAAGGATTGTAATGTTTCAATTGCGCGGTGTAGTTTCGATAGGGACAATAGGGTAGTGTTACGCACTTATGGATCTACTCTCGCAATTAAGTAATCTTAACAAAGTATTCACACACGCACACATACTTAGAAACACATTTGGGTAAGCAAAAAAAAAAGAAACAGAAAATGAAGGGAAATAATGTAGAGAATCATATAAATCTTATAACGCGCATAAGGAATTTAATTTTCAAATAAAATTTCTAACATAAAAGTTTTCTTCAAAAAATCTTTCTCTCTCTCTCACTTAGTTTCTTGGCTTTCCTTTCCCATTCACTTCCTCTTACACTTGAAAGGGTTTCACAGCCTTTTTTGTAATATTGGTAGTTGTTGTTGCTTTATAGTATTTCATTTTTTTCTTCGTTTTTTTAGAGGTTAAAACAGAGAAAATTACTAACGCAAAATTTATGACTTAACCAAGTAGAAAAAACCACGAACGAGTAAACGGCTAAAAGAGAATAGCAAGTAAGGGAATACGAGTATGCTGAAACACTTACTACTTGCCTTTACCCTAAGAGGAGTTAGTGGATCAGAACGTATGTGAGAGTACACAATTCATGGCAGGATAAAGGAATTTAGTTTGAGCAACAGTAAACGCATATGCGTTTTTAAAAACCCTTTTACTTATAGAAAAGGGTGCACCATAGAGAGAGGGTTAGAAAAATTGAAATGAGAATGAATTTAAAAATGTGTGAAATTTCTCTTTTTAGAGAAAGAAGGGGAGCATCTTACGAATATCACGGAATAGTTATCGGTCTTCATTATATTAACAACGAGGTTTAATAATATTTCCAAGAATTTTTTTTATTAATTTTGCTCGCTGAAGCCACCATAGTCTAGTAGGTAGTATTTTGGTCTATTAGATGTGCGGCCACGGTTCAAATCCTAAGACAGTCATCACATACGAAATATGAAAAAATATTTCTTAGGCAACTTAATCTCAGTGCATTTATGGAAAAACTCTCAGGGTTAATAAAATTGCAATGAAAAGGTTCTGTTTCTGAATCATCTATGTATATACATAGATAGGCCCAGTGCCGTCCCATCTCCATGTTTAAAGTCATCCGCATAGTAATTAGTTCCCAGTTGATCGCGTGTTCAACGTTAGACATCCTGTTCACAATTGGGCATTAAGCGAATACCCGTACCATATTCGAATTATATTCTAGTCTTACGATTTGTGGTTCTGGTTTATCCGTACCCTCATCGCCTAGAGAAGATAAGCCACATGTACGCCTCATATCAAACCAGTTTCATCAATCAATTGAAAAAAGAGTATTGTTGTAGGTGATGTCCCAATAGCACCACTTGTCCCTAAACAACGAATTCTTTTAACATTAAGAAATTTTTTGTTTGTTTTCTTCACTGAAGTCGGGATAGTCTAGTAGATAGTGTGTTGGTCTATTAAACGTGAGGCCACGGTTCAAACCCCAAGTGAGACATCTTCAGCATAAGGAAGTATGAAAAAAATTTCTTCGGCGAATTCCTCTCAGCGGATGTCTTACAAAAACCCTGAAAGTAAGTAAAATTCCCATGCAAAGTTTTTCTCAAAAATCAATCGGTCGGAGTCCCGCTAGTCAAGGATACAATTATTACACACAACATGTGAAAGTAATGTGAAAAGCTAGGACGGAATCCTGACTGAAGGCTTGGAATGATCAATTATGTGTGTATATTCGTTCATTTCCTATAAAATCCAACTACCAGCTTAAAATTGACTCATCCCAGTCTGATAGGCATTAGGAATTACCTAGCTTTTTAGGGTTAATAACGCACTACTTTGAGGAATTAGCGTTGCCTCGGTCAGGTTTACAAGCCAATGAAAACATAAACGCTAACCGCAACACAGCTTCATCTCTTTCAGAATACTTACAATATTTACTAGGCTTTATGGATTTCAAAGCCATTTCAATAAAAAAAATGACTTCACTTTCGATTCACCCTGTCTATGAAAACTAGCTTTAAACCGGGTGATGGTAAAAAGTAAACAATTTTGAATTGTTTCAACTATGGTTACCAAAAGTTGAAGAAGAAAAAAAAAAGAAGGCACAAAACCAACGAACCAAGTCAAAAGCAAAACGCCCCACCACAATTTCTAATATAAAATATTACACACACCGAGAATCTTTTTAAATATTTGCAAATATTCTTCCCTTTTTTCTTTCCTTTTTTCGTGTTATTATTTCGGTATTTATTTTTTATTACTTTCTAAACAAAAAAATTAAAAAAAAAAAATTATCATCCTTTCTTGCCATAACATTTTATGAGACATTCCCTTAAAGACCGTCTTTTTGAAAATATTCGTATCTGTTGTAGAAATTTTCATGACCACTGTTAACAACACAACTTTTTGAAAAAGTTTTTTTCCTTTTGATTTTCATTACTTTTTGTTTTTTTTTTGTTTAAAGATAAGCCAATTTTGTGCTATTCTCCGACTTTTCCCTATAGTTTGTGGAAAATTTTCATTGATTCTTGGGAAATTAGCGAATGTAATGCAGAGCAAAAAAGTTTTTTCTTTTCAGTCTTTTTGCCATTATTTTGAGGAGTTAAAAACACAAAAACTCGAAAAAAGAATAAAATTTTAAGCAAAAGAAAATATTTCGTAAACTGAGGGCGAGGTAATTAAAGTTTTTTTTATTTTTTTTAGCCACTACACATACACTCGTCCACACACACAAATTAGCTGTTAAGCTTAAGAGTTTTAAGCTTCAAAGTTTATTTAAAATTCATCTCAATAAAATTGGGCACAACAAGGGAGTTTAAATATACATATACCCGGTAAGACAGAAATATTTCAATTAAACGAGATGAAGATCCCCTTTATGATATTTTTTTTTGTGTTTTATATTTATTTTTTTATTTTATTTATTTATTCATTTATTTATTATAATAACGAATTTGACGAATAAATATTCGGGTAATTTAACGTTTGCAATATATGTATGTATGCCAGCAAAGTCCCACAAATGCAGTTCAATAGGTTCTAAATGAAGCTTCACTCCGAAAATGACACGCTGGCTCTACTAAAGTAATAGGATTCATGGTAGACGTCGATGAATAAGAAGTGCTACATTAAAATAATTCAGAGTCTTCAAAGAATCTATTGTTGAGGGACAAGTGGTGCGATGAGAACATTACCTATAAAGGCAGTGGAAACAATACCTTTCATCCAACTGATTGACAAAACGGGTCTGATATAAGGTGGCACTTGTGGCATATCTTTTCTAGGCTATGAGGGATTCACCAGAACCACAAATCGTATCATTATAGTTTAATTGTAATTCTGGACGGCTACTCGCTTAATGACTAATTACCCGATAGGACACCTAACTTTCTACACGCGACTTACTAAGGATCTTATTTCTACACTGATGGTTTTAAGCATGGGAATAGGACTACGGTGGGCCTATCTATGTATATAGAAGAACCCGAACCGAACTATGCCCCCGGCTCTCAGCTCACTGTATTTATGGATTGAAGTAAAATTGGGTATCCTGCGAAACTCTAAAAACATTGGGTAAAACTGGGTATTCAGTGTTAAGATAATAATTGAACATACGTCAGTGGTCCAAATCGATCGATCGTCTTTTTTTTTAATGAATCCAAAAAGTTGGAATAATATTCGTCATTGATGATCTGTCACGGTTTAAGGCAGTCAATGCGGAATAAAAGCTGTTTGGTTCGTAATGAATTGTGGTAAAAGTGAAAGAAACTGGCATCATCTTTTCAGATGAAGCTCATTTTGATCTTGGCGGGTATGTAAACAAGCAAAATTGTCGCATTTGGGGCACAGAAAACCCGCACGCATACATTGAAAAGCCGACGCACCCAAAACGAGTCACTGTTTGGTGCGGATTTTGGTCCAGAGGCATAATTGGGCCATTTTTCTTCAAAAATGAGCAAGGAGTGGCCGTTACAGTCAATGGCGATCGCTATCGGGCCATGTTGAACGAATTTTTGTTCACTGGTTTCACTGGTTTTAGGTGATAGAACGTTTGAAGATGTGGGCATTACGGACAATGTGCCTCTAATCATCCGTAGCTCGGGGTGGTTCAAACCCACCATCAACGGATCATGACAGAGGGCTTACCTCATACTGGGTAATACAATAGGCCATATAGCCATCGATTGAACTTGCCTGTGAATGGCAACCTAACCTAACCTAAATTTCTCATACCACTCATGTTGTTTGTGTTTGTGTTTCATACATGAGTGGCGGGACCTACAGTTTAAAGTCGACTCTAAACGACAGATTGGATATACTTTTGATGGCAATTTTATTTCACTCTTATACAATAGTTTTTGTTAGAAGACTACTGAGAGGAAGGTACCGAAAAAAATATTTTTTCTGCTTTTGTTTTGCTGAGATGCTTGAATCAGGGCTACTCTACTACTAGACTATGCCGTCTTCTAACATACATTGGATTATGTAAGTGTATTCTTAAAGTTGCTTAATCTAGCATAAGGGCATTATAGTTAGTTCTTGAAGTAATTACTTAAACTGATCGTAGTTTCCTAAGGCCTTGTACTACACATGTTAGAACTTTAGGGGTCAGAAAAATAGTTAAAATGAAATGTGATCTGATACTGTTATTCTTCAATTTTTATTTCAACTCTAACCTGTCATCATACTTCTTTAACAAAAAAAAAGCTGTTGATAAGATGGCAATAAATTTCTTGTTTAATCTTTAACAAACGATAAGACTTAAAAGAAAACTGAAAGCAATAAAAAACTAGAAAAAAAGAAAAAAAAATATGAGAAATGAGTTGCAGAATTAAAAAGAAAAGAAAACTTTTTGCATAAAGTGCTGTTGCAAAAATGTTAATTTTTTTCCATTCCATGCATAATGTGTTAATTAAGATGGCTTATGTTGTATAAAAATCGACTGCTGGCACTCTACAAGATATTAAAGAAGATAAACTAACGATAAACGATGAACGATGAATATATTGTGCACAGCTTAACAGAGCAATGCTCTACAAATATTGTTGCATGTTGATGTACATACGTACGTACGTACACTACTTACTACGTACCACTACCACACTATCACACTAACGTCAATGGCATTAAGCGAAGATCCTTTTTGAAATTAAAAGGCGTACGATAATAAAGCATTAACACTTCGTTTCCTTAATTTTCTTCTTTTTGTAGTTGTTGTTGTTTTGCTGCTTTAGTTGCCTTAGCTGTGTATTAATATGTTAAGCCTTGTTGCAACATGCCACAGCATAGTGCAAAATGAAAGATTATGTTAATTGCACAAGGCAATAACAAGTTGATAAGAAAGAAACAGCAACAGCAACAAGAATAAGGAAGAAGTAAAAGAATAAGAAGCCTGGTGTTGTAGTTCTTTCTGTGTTGCTAAAAGTGTTTGCGTTAAACGCCCGGTTTAAGGTTTTAATTTTAATTCTTACGCTTAAGCGTTCGGAGATTATTAAATGAAAACATTTTGAAATATTCATAAGCAATAAATAAATATACGTTGTTTCTTTACTTTTCTTTTCTGTTCTTTTCTTTGTTTTTATATCCTCTTGATTATATTCGTTTCCTTTAGCTTTATTGGCTTTATGCATGCATAAGTTAAGAGGAAGGTTGCATAAAAATTATGAAGAAATGCTTTCAAGCTATTCTTTGCCATTTCATATCTTTAAATTAAAAAAAAATTTTTCTTTCTTTTTTGCAATTCGGAAAAACTTAATTTATGCTATCACTTGTAACTTAAGAACATAATGGCATAGGAAATATCAGCAATTATAAGAAATAAGTGGAGCAATACAAGAGGGTAAAAGTCGAGCATTAATTTCATAAAATTTTATTTATTTTTTTTTTAATTTCAATACTCCGCTGTTATTGTTATTGTCATGTTGAGGCACCATATTACTGCAATCATATGTTCTACTATACTGCCTTCTATTTATAGAATATGTCCCTGCAATGATGCTTGCAATCCTATTGCCTTAAGAGGAATTCAACAAGAGAAATTCTTTATCTAGCACCTGATGTGCATCCTGGTATTTCCTCATGGGATGCATTGTCGCCCTACTGGTACCAACTAAGTGCTCTGATGTATGTGTTCGTTCTCATTTTTACAGGAGCTACATATTGCGTTCGAGGCGATCCGCGTTAGGAATCAGTATTTTTAGAATCTACAGTACGCATTTAGAAGGTTGGTTAAGCTCAGGTTATTTTCGTATAGTCTGACGGATCACACAAATCTGCAATTATGCAACAAAAATTTAGATTATTTTCGCCTTCCTCTAATTTTACTTTCACTGAGTATATGCCAGTTATCGCCGTTGTCTGGTAGGTAGTGTGTTGGCATATTAGACGTAAGGCCGAGGTTTAAACTCCAGGTCAGACATCAAAATAAAATATGAAAAAATATTTTTTCGGCGACTTCCTCTCAGCAGAATTCTGGCAAAAAATCTAAGTGTAAATAAAATTGCCATTAAAAGTTTCTCAAAAATCTGTCGTTCGGAATCGATTTTAAACTGTAGGTCCCGCCACTCTTGTATAAAATTAACACACACAACATGAGTGGTGTGAGCTAGGCCGTAATTCTGACTGAAAGATTGTAATGTCCAATTATGTATGTATGAGTATATGCCAGCAAACTTCACTCTCAACTCCACATAAAAGTACTGGTCATATTAGCTGCGTGGTAGTTCCGCTCTTACATTACAACCCTTCAGTCAGAATTAAGAACTAGAATTACACCACTTAGGTTGTGTGTGTTGGTTTTATACATAAGTGGCTTCATCTACAGCTTAAAGTCGATGCCGAACCACTGATTTTTAAGAAACTTTTCATGACAATTTTATTTACTCTCAGAGTTTTTGCCAGAAATCTGTTGGGAGGAATTCGCCGAAGATATATTTTTTAATATTTTGTTTTGATGTCTGACCTGGGTTTTAAACCTCGGCCTTACGTCTAATAAGCCAACACACTACCTACTAGGGATGCCAATCGGGAAATCCCGAAACTAAAAATCCCGGGATTTTCGGGATTCACAAATCCCGAATCCCGGGATTTTTTTAAAACTTGTCCCGGGATTTTTCGGGATTTTCGGGATTGTGAATTCATATGTACTTTATAAATTCAAAAAATAGTTTACTGCATTTTTTATTTAGTATTACGTTAAATAATACCCATGCAATTTTTCAAGTGTATCTTGCAATAAGTAAGTGTAAACAGCCTGTTAATAAGTTCGAAATAAAAGCTAATAGAACAGCAACATTATTATACCAATTTTAATTGTTAAAGCCGGCTATTATAAATTACAAACAAATAACTAAATTTTGAATTTGTTAAAGAGAACAACTAAACTTATGTAAAAAATGAGCTTTGAGGAACACAAAACTAAAAACAATAATAAAAGTTCAGTTTGGTATTATTTTTTGGTGGATTCAACAGATGAACCTCAAGCAAAATGCAAATTGTGCAAAAAGGTTCTAAAAACCAAAGGCGGGTCTACAAAAGGTTTAATCACACACCTTAAGGTAGGTTAATTTTGAACTACAACAGTTATAATTATTGCATAACTTTTTTTTAGATACATATGATAAAGTCGGATAAATGCGATTGCAATGAACCGCTGCAAAAATTTTTAAAAATTACGGATTTTGGTTCACCAATTCAACAAGAATCATTAGCAGCTACTATTGCCCGTTTAACAGCTGTTGACAATCTTCCATTTTCTCTGTTTATAACTTCCATAGAGCTAAGAAAGTCCTTGATAGCTAGGGGTTTTAATGTTCCGAAATCAAAAGAAACTATCAAAGCAAAATTTCTGGAATATTATAAAAAATATAAAGAGGACATGAAGGAAGAAATAAAAAGAATTAAATCAGAAGACAAAAAATTTAGCATCGTGCTTGATGAGTGGAGCTCTTTTTCAAATAAACGTTACTTAAATGTAATTGTACATACAAGTGAAAAGCTTTTTAATATTGGACTGGTAAGAATGAAGAAGTCCGGTACGGCTGAAAACTGCGTCCAGTATTTAGAAGACAGATTAAACGAATATGAAATCTCGCTTGGTCATGATGTGGTTGGTTTTACGACAGATGGAGCTTCAACGATGCAAAAAATTGGTAAAGTTATAGCCCCAAAACAGCAGTTGGGCTTGGCGCATGGATTGCATCTTGCCGTCGTAGATATTTTGTACCAAGTACCTTCCACTTCAAGTGCTGAACATGAAATGTCTTCATCAGAGGATGATGAAGAATTATTTGAAAATTTTGAAGGATCTTTTAGAGAAGACTACAGTGAAATTACAGAAAGGTTCCATGTCAAACCTGTTATTGATAAACTAAGAAAAACGGTAAGAATGTTCCGAAAATCTCCATCAAAAAATGAGATTTTGCAATTATATGTAAAGCAGGAGAAAGGAAAAGAGCTAAAGTTAATTTTAGATTGCAGAACGAGATGGAATACTCTGTTTGAAATGTGCCGGCGGTTTTTAGAGTTGGAAATACCTGTAAAAAAGCTTGCATTGATTTAAAAATTAAGAGTTTGTCTGATGAAGAATTTAGCCTGATGAAACAAATTATAAATATTTTAAACCCAATTAAGATAACTCTTGAAGCGCTCTGTCGATGTGACATGACTTTATGTAAAGCTGATGCTGCATTAACATTTATGCTAAATGAAATTAGAGCAATCAATTGTGGTCTTGCTAAAGATTTAAATAAATCACTTCGCAAAAGAGGAAAGAAGAACTGTGTATTCACCTCTACTAAAAAGTCTATATCACTTGACTTCGATAACAGCATCTCAGATGAGGAGAACTCTACTTCCATTGCAAAAAAGTTATTTGATGCCATCGAAGAATGCAAAAGCCCTATAAAATCAATTAAAATGACTGGTTTAGATAATCAGCTGTCAAAAGAAATATATTTATTTACATCAGGAGGAGGTAGAGGTGAATATTTACAAGCAGCATATAGCTACCTTGGAACTATTTTACCAACAAGTGTCGATTGCGGGAGGTGTTTTTCAACGGCAGCGTATGTTGTCAATAAAATTCGTTCAAGGTTATCAGATGACATGTTAGATGCTTTAATCTTTTTAAAAAATTATTTAAAACAATAATATACTTATTTTGAAATCCAAATAACTTTCTTAAAACTAATGTATTTTTATATGTATGAATTATTTTTATTTTTGTTAATTTATGCTTTTTTGTTACTTTTTGTTACTTTTTGTTTTGTTTTTATATTTTATTTTTATAGGCATATAATTCTGATATAATTGGAATATAAATGAAATTGTTAATAAAATATGTTTTTTAAGTATTATTACTAAGAGAAAATCGAGAAATCCTGGGATTTTTCGGGATTTTTGGATCCCGAATTATCCCGAAATATCCCGGGATTTCGGGATCGGGATTACGAAATCCCGAATCCCGGGATTTTTAAAAATCAATCCCGTTTGGCATCCCTACTACCTACCAGACAACGGCGATAACTGGCATATACTCAGTGAAAGTCACCGAAGAATGTCTGACCCGGGTTTTAAACCGTGGCCTCACATCTAACAAGCCAATGCACTACCTACTTGACTACGGTGACTTCGCTCCACTCTTTGCATTCTATTTCGACTGCTCAGTTCTAGGAATTTCCAAACGAGCTGAGACCCAACAGAGGGTAACCGCATTTCCTTAGCTTAATTGATTCAGCTTGCCCAGATAGCCCTTTAATATTTCCGCGTTATGCGCTTAAAAGAATGTTGGATGGCAGTTTGACTGTCAGTTAGCATTGCTTGCAATGTTTTCTCCGCTCTCTCTACTTTGTATACCAGTTGAATTGAACATTTCTTTCGATGGCCTCCACTATCGCTTGGAAGATGCTTGAGTGTTTCACCATGGTACCATAATTGTTCATTCTGAGACTAAAAACTCCAGCTCTCTTCTCAATATTTGTTCACAAGCCATCCTTATACCACAGAATGGTAGCTCTTTTAAAAGAGTTTGCAGCCATAGTTTTACTACGAAATTAAATTCAGTTGCGAAGTATTTTCCATATCGTCTACTGGTTATGTCCAGAGGTCATGATGCCCTCTGATGAATATCATATTAGGCTTGTGTCCAATTATCCTAACTATAGTCTTCCAACTCTCGCTCTCACTACTATGTGCAATTACCTAAACTCCAATAGGATCTCAAGCAACACTGTAGAACTCATTCTTAAAACAAATGCTATGTAAAGTTCGCAAAGATATGTCACTTAGTCTAGTTCGATTATTAGTGAACCCCTTTTGGGTTTAAATATCCCCTTAGTTTGGTTGTAATAACCAACATTTTTTATACGAATAATTACAAAAAATATACGTTTGTAGCTTATTGACCAACTTATGCACCTTTCTACCTGCAGTCTCCATTAAATTGAAAGCTAAAAATATATTCTCTTTTATTTTCTTTTAAATACAAAATTAGCCAGTTTTTAAGTAACACAACCAATCTTTATATCGTTAAATGCGAGCATAAAGGACAACTAAAAAGTAACAAAAAAAAGAAAAAAATGCCATGAAACATAAAATAGTCATGCTGTAACCCCTATTCGATAAGTTTCTTTTACATTCAACATGAAACGTAGAAAAAAGGAAGAAAAAATTTAAAACTTTAACGACAAACTTTGACAAAAGCGAGTTTTCTTTTTCTTTTTTTTTGTAATCAGTTGTAGCGATTTGTCGTCCTATGTATAGCATTTGCAGATAGACGACACCCACACACCGGAAGAATTACTGATGATGATGACAATGACGATGAAAGACCAGCAAAATAATACCAACAAAGGAAAAGTAGAACTAAAATAAAAACAAAAACAACAACGAAAGAAAAAAAAACAGAAAAACTGAACAAATAACTGTAATGGAAAAAATTCAAACAACAAACAACAACAATAATAATGGTGACTTACCAAACTGTGAAAAGAAACGTGAAAGTGGGCTTATTTGAGAGATTTATTGTGAACTGATAAGGGATCAGTGGCGGACAAGCTACTGTAATTACTCGGATGTGTTGGTGGATTTATATGTTAACGTCTGGATTAGTTAATAAATCATAGCAGAGTGTCATAACATTATTAAATACTAGATATTTATAGAAGATATTATAAATCACATGACTAAAGGCCTCTAGGCTTTTGCTTGGATTTGGAGCTGTTTTTCCTAACACCTTAATTGTTGGATTATTTGCAGTGGCCGCAGTTTAGTAGGTAGTATGTTGACTTATTAGACGCGAGCTATTGATTTAAATCCCTGGTCAGACGAAATTTGAAAAAATACTTCCTCTCAGCAGATTCCTGCCAAAAACTCTGAGAGTAAATAAAATTGCCATGAGAAGTTTCTCAAAAATTTGTCTTTCGGAATCGACTTTAAACTGTAGGTCCTGTCACTCATGTATGAAATTAACGCACACAACATAAGTGGTGTGAGAAGCTGAATCGTAATCCTACTGAAAGGTTGTAATGACAAAGTCGGAGTCATCCTTAAACTGTAGATTCCGCCGAATTTTTTAATAATTTTTCTCTCTTTTTTTACTGTGTTGATTTTACTTTCTGCTCTTGTGCTTTCACCAATTAGTGCCCAAGCTCCTGATAAGGTTTTTCCTGGTAAGGTTTTTCCTGGTAAAATGTTTCTTCTGTTACATGATTCTCTATTCAATACATACTTAAATATTTTAACTCATCGGGTGGTGTTTGACAGCGACTGCTTAACTTTTTCCGAGAGTGTGGTGTGGTTAAAGTGCTTTACTGCAAACCCAAGCATCCCCAGTTTAAATGCTGGTACAAAGAAGAACAATTTACCAGCATGATATTTTGCGTTCAATAGGGTATTGAAAGAATTTAAACAACCAAATAATTCATCCCGAATCCGAGCCAGCCACATATGTAAGGAGATCAAGGAGTTTAGCCTATCTGAAAAAATTAGAACTAATGGGCAGAGTTTCTCGCCACAACAATCCATATAAAACTGCAAAAAGTCAACACAAAACGCAAAAACAATTAAGAAATGGAGTCCAATCCTCGTTATAGAAAGTAAAGGAAAAAATTATTTGCTCTCTAAATAAAAAAGCAATTGTTACATCAACATGACTGCAGAATAACGCATGTTAAGTGGAGGTAGTTTCAAATAGTATTTGAAGTTTTATTACTTCATAGCCCATAGAGTTTAAGACTATTTGTTAGCGAGTTTCAATAACAATTATAGTCGGAATCCTAAAGCGTTTAAACACTATAATTGTGGCCTAAACAAGCCATGGCAATTAGATCTGAAAATTATTAATGTGTTATACTACACCCTTCTTCAATTATAAGATATTTACTAGTCTTGCGATCTGTAGTTGAAGTTGTTGTTCAAATTTGTTCAAGATTTGGCATTTACTAGGTCATCTGAGTTCTTATAGGATATTGGTACCGCCACCTGCGTAATATTTGCAGAAGTTGCGGCACAGAGGAGAAGAAAGAGACTGTCACCAAATGTGTAACTGCACAGCAATCGTATGAAATGTGCGGAGGTAGTGAGTACACTCTTATTGATATCCCTAATGGAATAGCCTCAGGTCAAGATGTTGCCAGATATGGTGAAGGTTTGGACTGATTTGGATCGAAGACTTTTTCTAATGGCGCACATCAGCATCTCTTCTTATTTCACTGGAATATGGTAGCATAATTTATGTGATAAATTGACTTCAGTGAGAACCCCATCTAGAAGTCGCCGTAGTCTAGTAGGTAGTGTGTTGAGTTATTAGAAGGGAGGTCACAGTTCAAATCCCAGGTCGGACATCAAAACGAAAATATGAAGAAAACATTTCTTCGGTCACTTCTTATCAGCAGATTTCTGGCAAAAACTCTGAGAGAAAATGAAATTACCATGAAAAGTTTCTCAAAAATTTGTCATTCGGAGTCGACTTTAAACTGTAGATCCCGCCATTCAAATATAAAATTAACGCACACACATGAGTGAAGTGAGAAGCTAGGCCGTAATCCTGACTGAAGGGTTATAATGGTATGTATGTATGGTGCTACTGGTAGTATTTTTCCACACAGTTTTAGTTTTTATGTTTACTTTTAGGCCTGTTTATGCCGATATCGATCTGATATGTTCCATCTCGGTGGCCCGTCCACCTCAACTGCATGTGGTATGACCATGCGTTCAAATCGCTTTTGTGGAACATCCAATGTGTCCTGAGCTGTCATGGCCCCAGGTTAGACATTTTCAACAAAGCGAAATAAGAAAAAATATTCATTCAGTGACTGCTTCTTAACAGATTTTTGGCAAAAACTCTTACAGCAAATAAAAAATTGCTATGAATAGTTTCTCAAAATATTCTGTCGTTCGGAATCGACTTTAAACTGTAGGTCCCGCCACTCATGTATAAAATTAATACATGCAACATAAGTAGTGGCTAGGTCGTAATCCTGACTGAAGGGTTGTAATGTATGTATGTATGTATGTATGTATGTATGTATGCATGTATGTATGTATGTATGTATGTAATGTATGTATGTTTGTGAGAACCTCATCTAACCTAATATGTTTAATAAAAAAATATTTGTTTAACGGATTATTAGAACATTGTCACTCAACAGCACTTTCCATTATTAATATGAATTTCATTCGAACATTTTCGTAATTTTTCCAAAATTCTTTTACAAAATTTTCTTTAGTTTGAGAAAATATTGTACAGATCTGAATTTCTATTTCTTGAGAAACTGGTTTAAGCAAATGAAAAACTTTCTTTCTGTGATTCTTTTCTTTCTCTTTTTTGTGTGTCGTTTTTCCTTGATTTTCAGCCACAGTTAAAATCAACAAATAAATGCTGGCAATAAAGTTTTGAAATTAAATAAATATTGAAATTTAACGGTGTACAGTATACGAAACAGAGAATTGTTTCAAGAAATTAAAGATTTATTTCACAAGAAATTAAATGAAATTTAATAAAAATAAAAATAAGCAAGAAAAGAAAAATATTGGCAAAGTTTTATGGGCCACAACATAACCACACACAGTAAAAAACAATTCGGAAAACAATTTCATATTTTGAACCTTAAAGAAGCATTGAAAAGAGAGAGAGAGAGAAAATATGCCTTAAATGCTATAAACTCAATAAAGGCTTATTTTAAGTAAAAAACAATAAAAAAAAATAATAAAATAAAAAAATTAAACGAACATGAAGAACATGAAGAACATGAAGCACAAAGTCTTAAATGTTCGAGCCTTTTTTTGGTTAAACAACAGATATGATGAAATTGTTTCTTGTTTTCCACCACATACATGGGCATGGGACAGACGGACAGACATGGGGTCACAACCATATAGATATTCAAGAGCAGGAACGTAAAGGATTTTTTTGTTTTTTTTGTTGAAGGCATGCATCATTGCACAGGCATTGTAGCAACAATGCCATGCAACAAACAACTCAACCAAGCAGTCAACCAATGAATAGGCAACATATGTTGCAAGCATATGATGTTAAATCTGATGCTAGATCTGTTGTGTTATGTGTAGTAGGTGCACATCATTTACAGAAATTTAAAACTATGTAAAGAATTTAAACTGTAAGGCAATGCATAACCCATTAAATCCTGAATTGACTGGATGTGAACTACTTTCTGATCCAATACATGTGTTAGAGTGAAAGTACGCCAAGTAATATTATTCTTTTACATCTCTGCACTTAATTTCTGATAGTTGTAGTCTGATGTGTAAGCGGATTTTAATATATTTCTGCCACATATGCTTTATAAGCCATGACGATGATATCGGGATGATCATTATCATCATCATTGAGAATGATGATAAAATAAATAAAACAAAGACTTCTTCTCTGTTATTTTTTCTGTCTTTCTGTATTGCATGTAATAAAACAAGAAAAAGAAAATAAAATCAAGAGAAAAAACTTCATATTGCACACAAATTGCTGCTTTTTGTTGTTGTTTCTGTTGCCATTGTTATTGGTGTTGTGCTTATGCTTTTATTATCCTTTTATTCTTTGTGTTTTTTCCTTCCCCTCCTTTTTGTATCCACAGAATAACGTTGCTTCATGCTGCCTGCTTCAGAATATATTGGATTAAAATCAAAATGCAAAAAGAGTAAAAAAAAAGAAAAAATATTGAAAAATCACTCACTCACATCATAAAACAAAGTATCAACAAGACATACATACATGCTCTGTAAATACTTCAGGAAAATAAAAAAATAAAAGAAGACAAACATTGCACAAAAATACAACAGAAGAAGCAGAAGCTTTAAACAAAAATCCTTTATCGGAAAAGGATTCTTAAATAAAAACTAATAAGACCAGCAAGAATAACAAAATATTAAAACTATACCAAGCATCTCTGACTGGTGGATGATCTTGTGTAAACCCAATAAAATTCTTTTCATTTTAAGCAAATTTCTTTCTTTTCCAGGAGTTGTTTTTTTATTTACAAGCACAAATTTCTATTAAAAAGTCATTTAATTTTAAACAAATACAAAAAAATCTCTATAGGAGGTCCATACCCTATAGTGTATAGGGTAGGTGTAAAGAATTTAATTTGTTTAGATTGACAAGGGGATTGTAACTTTAAGCAAACATTTAGCAGATAGTGATTGATCATTAAACCTTATGGTCTTATGATGAAAACACATTTCTATCAACGTGACAGTTTTTGCGGCAAATTTGTTTGAATACTTTTTAAGCCGCCTTAGTCTATTAGGTAGTGTGTTGGCTTGTTAGACGTTAGGCCACGGTTCAAACTCCTGATCAAACATCTCCAACCCTTCGGCGACTTCCAGGCGGCTCCCAGCAGATTTCTGGTAAAAACTCTGAGGATAAATAAAATTCTCATGAAGAATTTGCCAATAATCTGTCGTTCGCAGTCGACTTTAAGCTGTAGGTCCCACCACTCATACATATAATATTAACACACACAACATCAGTGGTGTGAGCAACTAGGTTGTAATCCTGACTGAAGGATTGTAATGGCCAATTATGTATGTATGTATGTACTTTTTTTAAGTAATTATTTGTATATATAATTTTAGTTTTTGTTTATGTTTATTTTTTATACTCATATTTTTTAATAAACATTGTAAATTTTGTTGGCTTCCCTTCCCCAAAGGAAGTATTGAGGTTACTGAAGATTGTAACACTTTTAAAAAGCAAAATTCGATTAATATGGCTTTATAATCCACTGTATGTATCACAAAAGTTGTTTGTAAATATGCTTCACGATGAAGAAGCTGCAAAAAATTTGTTAATATACGGTCTGTTATTAAGTGCTTCCCAGCTTTAAATTTAAACGAGACAAAGTCTGTGTGTCTATCAACTGCACGTTTGATGTCCATGCCTACAAATCGCTTGTGTGGAATATCCAATGTGCCTCGACTTGTCATGGCCCCAGGGCAGACATTTTCAACAAAACAAAATATGACAAAAAAATATTTCTTCAGTGACTGCTGCTCAACAGTTTTTTTTTTTGGCAAAAACTCTGACAGCAAATAAAAAATTGCTATGAAATGTTTCTCAAAAATATCTGTCGCTCGGAATCGACTTTAAACTGTAGGTTCCGCCACTCATGTATAAAATTAACACACACAACATAAATGATGTAAACTAGGTGGTAATCCTGCCTGAAGGGTTGTAATTACCAATTATGTATGTATTTATGCATGAGCTGTGTAGAACGTAACGCCTTTCTTCTGAAACAATTTGATGTTGAATTCCAAGTCATCTATATTAGACTAAAACTGGCAATCAAGTTGCCAAAAGTTGACAATCATCGGCCTGTAGTGCTTGCTGTTGATAGTGATGGCCTGGCCAATGAACCGGATAAATAAGAGATTTAATAGTCAACGGGATAAGCGATGGAAATGCTTTGTTGAAGCCACATGCTCCTTTGAAGTGTAATGGAAAAGAAGAGGTTTTATTTTGGAAAAAACGTTAAAGTTGAACAACGAAATAAACAAACAAACATAGAAAACTAAACGATCACCATTACGCCTACGATCCAAGCCTACTTCCATGCAGTCTACCTGCACGCAGGACATCAAAAACAAACTAAATGCTTGCTATACTTTTGCCATTTTAAAGATAAAATTACAGCAAGAAGCAATCTAAAGAAATCGAGCGACTTAAAAGTATGGAATTTGGATAAAATGAGCTTTCATAGACTACAAACTCCTAGAAATCTATGTTTTTGATGCATCATTAAATCGGCAAATATCAATAGTCACGGTAACACCCCAACATCTAGTAACCATAAGGAGTCGTTATCGTAAAAACTGTTCCAACACTCAATCTGCAATATACTGATGACGCAGTTACATATACAAAATTACGTGCATATGTACATAATTGGTCATTACAACCCTTCACTCAGGATTACGACCTAGCTTCTCACACCACATAAGTTATGTATATTAATTTTATGCATGAGTTTCGGGACCTATAGCTTAAAGTCGAATCCGAACGACAGTTTTTGAGAACCTTTTAATGGCAATTTTATTTATTCTCAGAGTTTTTGCCAGAAATGTGCTAAGAGGAAATGTGCGAAGAGGAGTCGAAGAAATATGTTTCATTTTTCATGTTCGTTTTGTCTGAACTGGGGTTTGAACCGAGCTCTCACGTGTAATAAGTTACGTATAACAACCGCAAATCAGTTGGTCCTGGTAGGCTATACATTGAACATAGCAACTTGGATAACACGAGCTAAGGATAGCTGGAAGAATCTAATTGAGACCAAACTGGAGAATAGATAGTAATTATATTTGCAATAACTGTCGTATAATATTTCAATAAACTCAAGGAAGTAATTTAAAAGAAAAACATGAATCTTATGATTATCCTGAAATAGAGGTAAACATACATACATAAAATAACATACATAATTTGTCATTAGAACCCTTCAGTCAGGATTTCGACCTAGTTTCTCACACCACTTATGTTGTGTGTGTTAATTTTATACATGAGTGGCGGGACCTAGAGTTTAAAGTCGACTCCGAACGACAGATTTTTGAGAAACATTTCATCGCAATTTTATTTACTCTCAGAGTTTTTGAGAGGAAGTCGCCGAAAAAATACTCTTTGTATTTTATTTTGATGTCTGGCCTGGGGCTCGAACCCCGGCTTTTCGTCTAATAAGCCAACACACTACCTACTAGGCCACGGCGACTTCAATATAAACTATACGAAGGGGAAATGATGCCACCTGAAAGGGCTTTAAAGTAAATTTCGGCTGTCTTCTCGCTGTGTCCAAAATATTACTTACTTACATACATATATAGTTACATGTTAATATGTCGTTTGTCTCACGTAAGTGCATGTTTAAACATTCTTTTGTTTACTTTAATGCCCTTTAATGTATTGTTTCAAATAAATTTGTATATCGTATTATATCGGTTGGTTGGTAATATATTGTTGACTGCTTCTGGCATTTAACCAAATAAAAATTTGTAAAGGAAGAACAGACATACTCGAACACAGTCTACACACAGTCGTGTAAATAAATTAAAACACATTTACTCGACAATGAAATTAAAAAATAAAATAAAAAAAACCTCAAAAAAAAATTAAAAAATAAAAAACCAAAAGTAATACACAATGTTGTTTGCATATATTACGTTAAACAAAATAAAAATAAAATTAAAAATAAAGTAGGAAGATGGCGTATAAAAATAAATACTTTTTTATGTTTGAACAATAAGTGTTTCATTTATTTCGCAATTATGTTTAATATTACAACAAAAACAACTACAATAAAAATAAAAAAAAAAATAAAATAAAAAATGGTGGATATAATTTAAAGGCAAAGTAACTGTTTAACAATAAAGATGTGAAGTGTAAGAATGTGTAAATAAATGTACAGTGAAATATACCTTTGAGTCTGGTCAAGGCGGCTTTTTTCAATTTTATTTTATTTAACGGCAGTATAAACAATTGTTATCATTTCATTCTCTTTACAATTGGCTTCTCGAATAGTTTTTTTATGATGCTTTAGTAATAATTCTTTAAGCAAATAATTTTTTAAATGCGGTTACCACCTTAAAAAAAAGGATATCAGTTTCAGAGTAAATTGGTAATGGTCTTTTGTTTTCACATCGTTTAACATTAAAATTATAAACAAAAGCTACAAAAACAATGAACTTGTTTACGTGATGAACAAGTAGACAAAAATATACCAACAAACACCATTATAAAACAAATGCTAAACAAGTAAACAATAATTCAACAACAAACATTACAAGAATAAATGTAATAAAATACACAAACAACAATGAAAAAACAATGTTTACATTTAAAGAGATCTCAAGAGGTGAAGGCTCTGTGTGTTTGAAAAGAGTAATCGTCGTTTGAAGATCTCCGTTACACAGATCTGTCGTACAAGTGACTAATAATTGTTAGTGTGTATGCAAGAGAATGCAGAGTAATAACAAACAAAGCAATTGTTGTTGTTTACATCAAGCTGTGAACAGTGACACACAGAATTGTGAGGACAATAAAGAATTTAATTAGAACTAAACACAAATTAATTTTTTATTTTTATTTGAAATCTACGAGCTCATATTTTAAACGTTTTTAAAAGGTAAAAACATAACAATATGTTATCTAGGGATGTCTAACGTATGCATCATGTGAGAAATTTCGAAAATATAATTGTGGTGAAGAGTATCAACCTCATATAACGCATGCTTCAAGTGTCAAGGCGCTACGTTGTTTGGCACTTTAATTTTGAATGACATCAACAATAAATGATATCCATGTGTTAGTAAACATAAAAGAAAATTTATCAAAATTATGTTAAAATAAGTTGAATACCATAATTTCAAGCGCCTCACTTACTCCCTCCCTCTACGAGGGTCAGTTCCCTCATTTACGACTAAACGATCCACAATGAACATCATCAAAATAATCTTGGATCTTTTCCTACTGAAAGTACGTAAGAAAAGTTAACATCAATAACAAACGATCATCGATCGTAAGTTCAGTCAGACATTCAGGAATACGCATTCGCCTTGGCATTAAGCTCAGATATTATTTCTCGTTTATTCGCATAGATATATACACAAATAAATTACCTTGCTCATCACTAAACGCTTTGTTTTCCAGGCAAAGTTCATGTCCATTTTGAAAGCCGCGTAATGCTTGTTGATTGGCGGTATTTTTTCTAAATAACTCTTGAGTCCCTAACAAACGTAGTTTCAACATCAGTCCTTGTTCAAGAGTGCCGAGGATTATTCGAATGCAACCATTATACGAGTTTCGGGATATCGTTGGAAATTGCATTGGTGATGATCTGGCATGACTCGTACAGAGTTCGCAATCTCCGACATTTTGAAAGGCATAGGTATTACAATAGCCTCAGTTAATTTGGATATTAACCACTCATTTTACAGGGAGGCTCAATCTCGTTGGCAGCAGGAGGGAGCAAGCAATATTGCTAGATTATATAGATGAGACGAGGACCGACTCACTTCTGTCCTTTAATCGCATGGTCATCCATCACACAAAAGCGATTACCACAGACCACTCTTTGGTAGGAATGTCGAAATATTTGGCATTCAATCAAATAACTTCTGTTGTAGATGTGGGTATAAGGAGACGGATGAGAATGTTTTTCACATCATGCTTTAGTGTTCTGATTTGTCATGAAAGGACAAGGGTTTTTGACCTCCCACCTTCTGATATCCTTGGGCGAGTTCTAAAATATTAATATTGTTGCAATAGCAAAACTTATTTTTGTCTAGGTTTGGTTTCTTTAGGGAATATTTAATCCACGAGTTGAAAGTGGATTGGCGCATTACATTTGGCCTATGGAGTATTCAACACCTTACCTAACCTAGACATAAAGGCTTTGTAAGTTGATTTGGTTCGAAATTTATGGCTGTTAAACATCGATTGGATAATCTCCCATTCCTTTCGTACATTAACCTATACAGATTGCAGCATCATTATAGCGTTAGCAACAGTTGAAATCTGACTGATTACCAACTCGATTTTAAACCTCTTTCTTTTTTTTTCCAAATTATTGAGCTGTTGTGGTAAAAAACATGTAGGATAGGTTATGTAATATCAGTATTCGATCTATCTATATAGTAGCTAAGTATACCTCTATATTTATCTGGAATTAAATTATAAATTCACTGATCATTCGTCTGTTTGTTAATTAGTCTTGCTCATGAACTGAGAGATATTTTTTTTTTTTGTGAGATGCTGTGACAGGACTTCCGGGTTTTCACCGCCAAATGCAAGAGCTGGGTTCCTTCTGTTGTATAAGTAAGAAATTTAAACAGTTTTACATACTTAACATACATATACTGCAACCCTTCAGTCAGGATTACGACCTAGCTTCTCGTTCCACTTCTGTTGTGTGCATTAATTTCATATATAACTGGCAGAACCTAGAGTTTAAAGTCGACTCCGAACGACAGACTTGTAAGAAACTTTTTATGGCAACTTTAGTTGGTCTCAGACTACTGATAAGAGAAAGTTGCCGAAGAAATACTTTTTTATGTAATTTCGTTTTGCTGGATATGTCTCAACTAAGGTTTGAACCGTGGCCCATGTCTAATAAGGCAACTACATAGACTACGGCAACTTTCACACATATTACTCAGAACATAATTAGTCAAAATGATTTTTTTAATGTTTCGTTCTGTACATATATTCAAAAGCACTGAGTTATTCGCACATTTATCGCCGCCTAATAGTCTATTAAAACATGACAGATGTTATTGACTAGATTTACTGAATTTTCTTTTTCTATGAATCTTAATGCATTGCATCCCTTCATTTTGAATTCAAATTAACCAGGAGAGTCAGTTAAAAAAAAGGAATTGTTCTTGAAATCCTCGTACATAATGAACAATTTAAGTCAAGTACAATGTAATTGCAATCCCGTTACTTTTCCCTCTATTTTAATACCTTTCAAACACCCTCTTCCCTTTTTTTCCAGTTCTTATTAACTGAATATTTTGCGATGAAAGTTTAATGTTCACGCTAAAAACTTTACGACATGAATGCAAAAGAAACAGAAAAAAAGGAAAAAAAGAGGGAAAATTTAGTTGAAGAACTCGTAAGTCTTGTACCACATTTCAATTTTCAACGACGTGCCAACAAGAAGAATGAAATAAAAGCGAGGGAAAAAAATAACGAGAGAAATAAAATTGTTTTTGAGTGTAAAAACATTCGACACTCGAAATAGAAGAGTGTAAATGATGACAGTGTCATAGACAGGAATGGGCAACCATTGTTGACAAAAATTAATGTAGAAAAGTAAACAAGAAAATTAGGAAGGAAGTGGCTTCAAAGTATCGATTTTTTTAATCTGGGAGAGGATTCATTTGGAAATCCTTAACGACAGGGCAATGATTTGCTAATAAACGTATACAAACTGATGGAAATGTAACGCGTTTATTGCCGCTTGTGGTTATCCCATCTCTGTAATATAGAAAATGTTCTATTTTGACAGCCTAGACTAGAATGGCTAGAGATTTTATTTGAGAATTTGGGGCAGAAGATTTTGAAAAATACCATGGTTTTCTCTGAGTACTGCAAGCTTTAATAGCCTGCAATAAGACCTGCTAACTAATATTACTTAAGCGATCAAATTCTTTATATAGTTTTTGTAGGTTATCAGGTTGTTAGCCTACTTTAGCAGGTTCTGCAATAATAGGGTTGCCCACTTTTGTTATCTAAAACCAATAACATTTATGTAAATGCATTGTGGTTGTTATAAAGGGTATAGTGGTATGAAACTTTGCTTATTAAGTCCTTGTTATAAAGGGTATAGTGGTATGAAACTTTGCTTATTAACTTGCTCTCTCTGGGTGCATTTAAAATATTCTTCAAAATTACAAGAATAGGCCCTTAATTACATTCTTTTTGAGAAATATTTCTGAACAGTTCTTTCCTTTTCTTCACTTCCCAAATACCCGTTTGCGAGCTCTGATATCTGTTTCAAACCTTACTTTTATAGAGAAAGAGTGAGTGAGTTGGAGAGGGAAAAAGGATAATAACTACATACACCCACATCTATAGAGAGCATTATTCTCTGAACTAAAAACGAAAGAAAAAGAAGAGAAATAAAGTAAATCAACTTAATTTTCAGATAGAGAGAGAGAGAGAACATCTTTAAAACTGAAACCCACTCGGCGCATAATTTAATTACACAAAAACACTTGAGGGTTTGAAGGAGCCTCTTCTCGAGACGACGCAAGTAAGCCAATGATGTTTTATGGGCCAAAAGGATGCCAACGTATAAAATGTAATAAAAACGTTAAAATAACAGCAACAAGCCAAGAAAAAAAGAAAACAAAAAGAAGAAGAAAAAGAAAACAAAAAAAGCCGTGCAAATTGGTGAGAGAATGAGAAAAGAAAGAAGAAAAATAGAAAATCTTGTAATTGTACTACAGAAACACAGCCATTGAAACGAATATATGAAATGATACAATTGTCTTACGCCCATTGTTATTGTTGTTGCTGAAAATAAAATACAATACACTTCCTTTCCTACGTTACTCTGCCAACACACAACAGACAAATAAAAATCTATTAAAATATGCGTATGTAAGTGTCTGAATGTGCTTTGAAAGTGTTTGAGTGTTGAAATGCAACACGTTCAGCATAGTAATTAGTTTTGTATACAAAATACTCAAACATACACACATCCACTGACACACACACACATATATTAAAGATATTTTGTTTCTTTTTCTTTATGACGTACAGACAGCCAGAAGAGAGAGAGTTTTTCTTGAAGTTGTAGGACTTTTTCGTTTATAGTTGTGGCATCGTTGCTGATTGTAATCGGCTGTCCGTGTTTTCGATTTTGTTGAGGTGATGGTGTTGATTGTGGCACCCCCTGTCAGTGACAATGTATGATTTATTGACTGATTTTGAAATTTGGTTTTTTGTATTTTTTGTTTTCTTCAATTTTCAAACAATATTAGGGCAGTTAGGTGTGCTGAAGATTTTTTTTTGCTCAACAGCGACTTTTTTTGTTTTTAATTAAGCAGTTTTGGTTTACAGGAAAAGTTGATTTGATACTGGGGTAAATGGACCAAATGATCTCAACAAATTCATGCATTTCGATCTATTCATTATAAAGTTCACCATTTCGCTCTAAATTTTATGCATCTTCTTGGACGCGATATGAATTTACCGCCACGCTGTTCGCCGAATTTTTTCTGCCACTTCCCAGCGGGCGAGGAAATATAATATAAACCCGTTCGTACGAGTATCTTAATATAACGCTGTATTAACTTTTTTCTGACTACACTTATCGGTAAAGCAGTGAGAGTATTGTCCTTGGAAATCTTTTTGCGAGAGGAATGGAATCAGGTTCAAAGGGGGTGAGTCAAAGATGAGTAAATGAGCTGGATTAGATGTTGTTCAATAGAGGATGTATGTATGATATTGCGTTGACGACATGGCGGCTATACTTGTCCTTTGGTCGCACGTTATTTCTTCTCGGTCAACAAGAGCGTACATGAACGACCTGATTTTCTATGGAAAAGAACTGTCATACGATTCATTGGAAAGAACAGAAAGTGGATGAGAATCTTGAGACTCAATTGTGCATACATAATTGGTCATTAGAACACTTGAGTCAGGATTACGACCCAGCTTCTCACACCACTTATGTTGTGTGTGTTAGTTTTATACATTAATGGCGGGACCTATAGTTTAAGTCGACTCCGGTTGACAGACTTATGACAAACTTTTCATGGCATTTATTTTTACTCTCAGAGTTTTTACCAGAAGCCGAAGAAATATATATATATAAATATAATATATTTCATATTGTTGGAAATGTCTGGCCTGAAGTTGGAACCGTGGACTCACTTCTAATAAGCTAACACACTACCTAACTACGGCGACTTCAGAACTGGAGATACAGCTCACTTTAACGCTGTCCAGTTTCGTTGGCATCAACTGTGGTTAAATTAACTTGGAAAGACCAGAAAGTGGATGATAACCTTGAGACTAACTTGGTTTAAATGTGATATAATGCGCTCCAGTTCTATCTTATATCACAGCAGAGGACACGTATCCAGACTAGTGATTCTCCTCCCGAAATCTGGTGGGTACAGTACAATGGCTACTTTCGTAGCCCTTTTCGGCGACCAACACTTAAGGAGTAGCCCCTAGGAAAATATGTTGAGGAAAACCTTAAGCAGAAGTTAAGGAATTAGCGCGTATAGGCTTAGATTGGAATCTATTTAAAAAACTTTTGTGGGTGGAGCATACGAATAATACAACTGAAGAACTAATTTTCCGTGGAATGCATTGTGCTGGTCAATCAATCACGAACGTTTTTGCTCTGCGAGAAAGACAAATATTATCTAAGAATACGTGAAATATAATCCTTATTGCGACAATGCTCTAATGAATCATCAGAGTTGGATAGCCTACCGGCATTAATGAGCCCCTTCGCCCTATTCCGTATGCGCTCAAGAAGCTTCAAAATAGACTTCTAAGCCCGGCCCATACATAAGAGTTGTATTCTATTTTCGGTCAGATATTAAGTCGCCGTAGTTTAGTAAGTAGTATATTGGCTTTTTAGCCGTAAGACATCTCCAACAAAATGAAATCTGGATAGATATTTCTTCGGCAACTTCCTTTTAGCAGATTTGTGGAAAAAACTCTGAAAGTAAATAAAATTGCCATGGAGGTTAGGTTAGGTTAGAGGACGAGTACTTGTTAATTAAGACAAGTACAGTACCCGGAGATGGAATTGACCCATTGTACAATGTCCTAGTCATTCCCATGAAAATTTTCACAAAAATCTGTTGTTCGGAGTCGACTTAAAACTGCAGATCCTGCCACTCATGTATACAATTAACACACACTACATAAATGGTGTGAGAGTCTAGGCCGTAAGACCGAAGAATTGCTATGACTAGTTATATATGGATGTGTATAAACGATGTAAATAGAAAGATCAAAGGGAGTGAAGTATTTCTTGCTGTGTCTTAAGATACCGAGACACTTGAATGCTACTTTATATGTTCCAACGATCTATTATGAGATCTTCAGCTAGAAATAGAAACCAGTGGAAGCTATTTTCTAAATTTGTTTGCAAAGTGGGCTAAGTTGGAGCAATTTCTAGTTATGTGTCATATTTACAACGCATCTACTCACGCATTAGTGCCTCTGCGATCATCACTTTGCTCTAGTTTGTCCTTTTTCAAAATTGTATCGAAAAATTAACAAAAATTTATAAAATTGCTGAAAGGACTAATTTTATACCAATAAGTGAGATGACATATGGTCAAATTGTTGGTACGAAAGGAAAGAGTTACGAATAAATATTTTTGTTTTAATTGATCAAAATTTCTATGTCAGATACAAATAAGAACCTGGATTTAATTCATAAAGCTTTAGCTTAATTTCTAAATCTACTGAATCACATTATAGCCTTTCTTCGGGGCATTTGGGTACAAATAATTTCGAAAGATTTCTTGTGTTTTCCCATTATTTGTTTAGTTGTTTATGAAATATTTATTGTGTGGATTTGTATTTGTATTGATATTATCTCTTACCCAAGAAACGTGTATATGTGTATACGTATGTATGTATGTAGATATGTGTGTGTGTGTGTGTGGTATACCCAAGAGTTTTGGTTTGCAATCAAGTAAAACGTTTTAGTGGGTTGATTCCTACAAGTTTTCTACTCTTCTTCTTGCGTTTGTGGTTTTTCTTCATATTCTTTCATTAACACAAAAAGGGATTTAATCTTTTGCATTTTCTACCATAGACTGTCTTCTCCCCCGTTTCTCTTTCTCTTCTTCGAATATCTAGCAATTGTGTGTCCTACCACATATACATATAGATAAGCATACATACATACATATATATAGACATACACATACACTACCATACCAAGTTTTTTTCTCTCTTATGATTTAATATAAATTAGTTATATTTTCTCACTCTGGTTATTGTATGGTTGTTGTTGCTTTTGTTAGTGTTAGATATATTGAATTTACACTATACATCATAGTTTACCATTTCATAGCACAGTTGTGCAAAGAGAACTCACACGCATTCTTGTGTTTTTTCATTTAGTTGTCGATCAGACTGCGACAAGAACACATGTGCGGGGGATGCTTTATCATTTTATTTCAGAATGACACTCAAAAAATATTTTATGTTAAAAATGGGCTATGGCATTAGCTGGGCGTTTTTAATTTTTTTTATTTTGTCGTATAGTATAATTTTTTTTAAATGCTTTGGAATGATCGCTTTTTCCTTTTAATAAAAAAATGGGTTTTTTATCCATTTTATTTTTATTTATCTAAAAAACATGGCCTAATTTTTAAGCCAAAGATGGATAGCTTTATGTTCTTTTAATAAAAAATGGATTTGTTATTTTATTTTTATTTATCTAAAATTATTAAGCCAAAGTTATATAGCTTTACATATGTATGCTGATGGAATGAAAATAAAAATAGCGTATATTACTAACACTTTTCTATGGCTGTAAATAAATAAATTCTCTCAAACTCATTTTCTCTCTTTTACTCACTAACACATGACCAAAAATGTTTTGACGAACCCTGCTATACATACATATATAAATACAAACATACATACATATAATATAATATATTTCTTATTGTCATTGTTGCTGTTGTAGTAGTTGTTGTTGTTACTATTATTACTGGGTGTGATATAATGAAAAAGGTTTTTGGTTACATTATGTGTATTAGAAACTGATAAGATTTTCCATTTTTGCTAATTTTATTATTATTTTTTTCTATTTTGTTTGTTTTTTTGTTATTTTTTCTCTTATTTTTTAATTTAATTTTATCAGATTACAAGATGAGTTGCTTTAATAGAAAGAGAGAGAGAGAGGGACCAAGAAAGCGATAGTATTGCTTTGGAGCCCGGACAAGAAACTAAAATAATAAAGGAAATTAAATTGTTTTTCACCAATGAACTCAGGGGGAAGCGTAAACAGAGGAAAGAGGAAATGTATTAGATTTTAGGGTTTTTATCTCGTTTTATTTGTGGTTTAAACGATGGAAAAAGATTTAAATCTCTCAATCACTAAGATGATTAAATAAATTAAAAATATACCGACACCAAACATACATACATATGTACATATGTAAATCTTCTCAGGCAGGATAATTGGTTAGCTTTTAAAGGAAGGGAAAGTGAAAAAATATTCTGATATGGAGTTGATGCGAAGGGTAAGAACTTTTTAAGATGAACATGTGAGTTTACATCATCACTATTATCAATTATCAAACAAGATGTAATTATTATGAGCTTTCAACGCATAAAACATACGAGAAAATTCTGTAAAATGTTAAATGGAAACTAGAGGTTGGTTTAAATAAATAATTAGTGCAAAGAAAATTCCAGTACCTTATAAACATTGGTACTAAAGCCGTTGCTAATGACAAATCTATTAAAAATACTGTAATACGAGTCTTGTTTTTTATGTCTTGAAAAGATTTGTTTACAATTATCATAAGTACATACATAAATAATTGGTCATTACAACCCTTTAGTCAGGATTACAACCTAGCTTCTCACATTTTGTGATAATTTTATACATGACTACAGTTTAAAGTCGACTCTGAACAAAATATTTTTTTATGGCAATTTAAATTACTCTAAAAATGCTACAAAAATATTTTTTACAAATTTCGTTTTGATTTCTGACCTGGGCGTTGAACCGTGACCTCACGTCTAATAAGCCAACATACTAGCTACTAGACTAAGTCGACTTCAAGGTATTGCATAGCTATTTAACCTAATTTTGATGTAAACAGTTCATAACTCAACTGCAGTAGTTTTCAGGATGATAAGTTTGCCAACTGTTAGCATCGGAAACATAGTTGTCTGTAGTAATGTAACGCCTTTAATGTTGTGATTCTTATCTTTTTGAAGTTGTGATGTTGCCTGGCCTTCATTTTAGGTTAGTTTTTGGGTCGATAACAATGATGAAAGTTTGATCACCCTAAGTGGAGTTTGTTTCTAAATTGCTTGGGGTTATAGGCAAATATCCAGTCTTTCGTTAAGATATATGTATGAGAGATATCATCGTTTAAAAGGCCTATTGATGCCATTATGTGTGGAACATAACAATGTTAAATATCCGCCGCGGCTTCTCTGGGTGCAGAGCATCGTAAAATATTAAATTTTCCATCGCTAAGGCGTATAAATAAGTCTGAATTTGGCTGATGTTATGGATTATATTGGCTGTCGGGATCGATGTGGTTTGTGGATTTTCCTCATAAGCCTGGTACTTTATCAAAATTTCATACTCAATTAGTCATTACAAGTAGCTTCTCTCACTACCCGTACTGTATGTGTTAATCTTAACCATGAGTGGCGGCACCTACAATTTATCGCTGATTATGAACGACAGGTTTGAGAAACTTTTCATGGTAATTTTAATTTTAATGGTAACGTTAGATGATAATAAATAAATAAAATAAATAAATGAGGTGTTGAAAACACTTGTCGTTCGTATCTTTCAGGCTAAATTCGAATAGTAATCATTGCCTAGCAGTTCTCACCGTCGACAATGACGTCCTGGCCAACAGCGTTATTAAAAAAATATGGACCGATGATGGCGCCAGCCCAAAACCCAAACTAAACTGTTACTTTGTCAGGGATGCATTAGCAACTCTTGGTTCTCATGTGGATTGGTATCGTTTCAAATTCGAAATTTTTTTGTCATTTCACGTACCCAATAATCCAGTCTATTGACTCAACATACTTCAAATTCAATTATGAAATGGATTTTCTCAATCCAAAATAGAAATTTAAATATGAACACATTATTTCATTCAACATTCCACCACGAAACTCTGTTTGTCAATCGCATTATTAAAGTCTTAATTAATTTGTTGAATATTTCTCAAGTGAAAGTTGCAAATGCATCGATTTAAACATCGATCAATAACTGAGTGAGTCAATCTGTTTAAATGCTTATGTTTAATGGAATGAAAGCATGAATAAATGTATGTAAGTGGCTTTAAAGTGAAGTGTTTGAAATTCATTTACAAAGTCGCGTGTCTCAATTAGTAACAATCATTATTAGACTAATAGATACATTATACATACATACACATGCACTTGTGGTACATGCACACACTTACAAACACTTAAAGTACTCAGACGCAAACACTTGAATAATTATTTTACATGAATAGAGAGACAGACAGACAGACAGACAGATACATAGACAGTTAATTGACACAAACACATGTATTTAGGCGTTTAGTGGTACAAATGTTATAATTTGAGAGCTCATTTAAGACTAACACTTAAATTTTAGAAAACATATACTCATTGACATGTACGTACATATACCTGTGTGGTACACATATATACACCGAGGTTAAGTACAACACAATGTCAATTTGACTTTAAATTACTAATAAATCGATTGGGATTATTGAGTTTAACCGCAAACTATTGGAATTGAAATTTTCAAACATAAAGTTATTGAAAACAACTAATTTAAGGTATTCCATTACAATTACACATATTTTTCACTGGTTTCACTGGTTTTACTGGCTATATTGCGTATTTAATTATCATCGAATTGATAATTAAAAGTTTTGCTGCTGTGTTAGTGGTTTAAATAATTCAATTTGGAAAAAAATTATCATTTTGGATAAAGTAATGGATTGAAATTAAAGTGCATTTGAGTTTGTAAGTAAAACCAGTAAAAATTAAATAGGTTAACTGACATTCATTTAATACCGTAATTGTTTTTATTGTTTTTTTAAAGGACCCGGAGTTGTCACAAAGCATAATCGCCATTTTCTTTTCTTGTTTAGTTAAAGTTTTATAGATCAAACAAGGGTTTTACCGCAGTAGTTTCCAGAATAATAGAGTTGCCACTTGTTGTAGCATAAAACCGAATAATTATTATACTGTTATATTTGCAGTAATGTTGCTGTAATCTTTCACAAGATGTAGCTCGTCCTAAACTTTGTACAAAATTCGTTGTTAATGTTATTTATTCAGTGTGTTTCCTAGACTGATTATTTGAAAGCATATTGAAGCTGCTTAATTTTAAATGCTAAAGCAATTGTCCAAAATTTAGTAAATTAGCACAGTAACAAATGCAACAATATTAGTCACGCTTTGGATAACAATTACATTCCTTTTCAACCGTTCAGTTCCTACAGAAGTCAATATTTGTCAATAATTTGAGGTTAGTCATTTGCTTTGCCAGGGAGTTACAGAAAAGTTATCAAATGATGCGCAGAAAATCAAGTTAGTCGCTCTAGAGATCTTATGAAATTGATTGCAAGTAAAAGCATTTGGGAAGTGAAGTGTGAGTAACACAAAGTTACATTTCTATGATCTTAAGCCCGAGGAAAGGTAGGTAACAACTTCAAGTCAAGTTGATCACAGATGTTTGCGAAAGCCATTCCATTCCTCCATGAGGAGGAAGCTAGCAATCGAAGCTTTAGCATGTCCGATTAGCTTAAAATATAGCATCCCACAGCCTATAAGCTAATCACCTTTTCCTTTGAAGTCGAAATGTTTACTAAAACCAACACATATACAAACACAAATTATAAATTAAAAACCATGACAATTGAAACGAAGAAATGACACGAGTTAAAAGTGGCTCCTTTCTCTGTTAGGTATTGATATTTATACATACATACATATATAATTGGTCATTACCACCCTTCAGTCAGGACTACGACCGAGCTTCTCACATCACTTAAGTGTCCGAATTTTATACATGAGTAGCGAGATCTACAGTTTTAAAGTTGACACCGGACGACAGATTTGTGGGAGAATCTTTTCATGGCAAATTTTTAATGAACTCAGAGAGTTATTGCCACAAATCTGCTAAGAGGAAGCTCGTCGATGAAATATTTTTTTTAAATTTTGTTTATTTTTCGATGGCTGACCTGGGGTTTGAACCGAGGCCTCACGACTAATAAATCATTCAGTGGTCTGATAGCCGAATTACATATTAGTGAAGATATTGATCTTTAGAAATATTATAAACGTCAACATAATGAACGTATGGAACCTAGGAGTGCAATTGCTAGGAAGACTAGTAAGAATAAAATAAGGTTTCTGTGTATGTAGGCTGAAATTATTATTAATCTTTTGATATTAAAAACGTTTTCGATGGCTGTACATGAGAAACTGTGAAAACTTATTATATCTGTTCAATTATGGGTAACTGATCTTGAAGTGAATTATACATACATAACTGGTTATTACAATCCTTCAGTCAGGATTACGACCTAGCTTCTCAGTGAATTAAGAGCAGACAATTTTATCCAACCGCAGATGTACTTCATAAAAGAAAAGTCCTTTCCAAATCAGTGGCACATATGTAATTATTTGGTAAGGATTATCATGTTGACTAGAAAGGTACTCGATTGACAGATTTCAAAAGTAACGCTATAATCCATGACAAGATTGGTGCTTTCAAGGTGAAAGTGTTTATAATGATTTATAACGTACGGTGTTTTAAAAACCAAAGATAGCGAAAACATTGTGCGTGTCAGAAAACAGAGAACATCTGGTGTGTTGTTATTATTAAAATAGATTTTGTTTAAACAAGGTGACGGTCTTCTTAAAATGTAAGCGATAATGTTTGTATTAATGGTATGATTGATGATTCGTTAGACTATGATCGCAAATACCATTTGGTTTTGGATAGATTGAGGTTGGAGTTCAGTTGTGACAACGAAATGCAAAGTTTTTGGGCAAATTGGCTAGGGCCATAAGCGTGGATGTCGTTTGGATGGTTATGAAATTTAAAAATATACGATGAACTAATTGCTAACAAAAAAATATGTCATACATACACATCACATACAAATATGTATAATACATATATATTTTAATTGTTAATTTCACACTTCCATTATGTACTTTTTAAGGATGTTCAATATTTAATTTATTAACAAAATAAGTATGTATTTACCCACGTAAAATATTTGATTACATGGCCATAGACTGAATTTACTACAATCATTGTAATTAAAGTTTATTAAAAACCCATTAATTTAGCCCCCTCCTTTAAATTACAGAACATGTACCGGTAAGTTCAATACACAGGAAAGTATTTGTTATGCGACCATAACTTTGAAAGGAAAATTTAATTTCGAAACCGAAAGAACAGAAAAACAGAAAAAAACAACAAGAACAAAAAAGAAAATTATAATTTTAGAACGGTTGGAAAGTAATTAAAAACCCCTTTTCTGTGTGCTTTACTGCCTATAAATTTTTGCCTTTTCGCTTTAAATGTTATTTTGTTTTGCCCCCTTTTTTTTCTATTAACGTTTTCAGTTGTTATTATAGTTGTTGTACTTCTCCGGGAAATTAAATTTACAAAATCAACCTTCGAAAGGTGTCTAAACAATCTCCGCTATACTACACCTTCACTTCATTTCATTTAAAATGCGAGAACAAATTCACATTTATTGTGCAGATACTACAACGAAATGAAGGAAAAATTTGAATTTTGAGCACGTTTTTCGGCCAGAGCTGTAGATGTAGTTAAATGGGCACTTTACAGGGCACTACAGGCAGTATGTATACCAAACAAAGCAGCAGTAGGCAACATTTTTTCTAATGGTGTAGGATTAACAGGCTGTAAAAGAGGCACAATGTCTGTTAAATGGCCTGAACTACAAATAGCAGGCGCAGAGTGGGTGAAGTGTGTTGAAGGATTTTTAATGTTTTCTATTTAATAAAGGATTTCGTAGGGGTATTAGAAAAAAGAAAGAAAAATTTTAATCATTTATAAACTGAAAAGAACGGATATTAATTTAGGCTAGTACTTCTAAAAATTGCTTGTCGCAATTAACGCCATGTTTAATAAATTTTAAATCACATTTAATAGAGGGTCAACATGTTTTATATAGAATTTCTACACAGAAATGCGATTTGAATTGATTATTAGGATTTCTCTATTAAATAATTTAAGAATTCAATAAATATACTCCGATTATTGTTAAGAAGTTATACCCCTACTAATGGCCAAAGTTACATAAATGACAAGGAGTATAATCTGGCCTTTATATGGCAGTCTCGAAGATCTAGAACATATGGACGACAAAAGTCTACAGAGATTGAAGTGAGCTCAAGTGACCGTGAGATCTCATACGAGAAGTAATAACAACTTCACGTTTGAACTTTTTTACAATGAATGGTACAGGACGTTGAAACCAAAGTAGTAATGCTGGACAAGTTTACGGCCTACCACATATGGTAAGGAGTTCTCGAACTAAACTGTCAGGTGAAGTTTCTGTACTGAAATCAATATTTCTCTTCAGTTAGTTTTCAGTTGTGTTTGGAAAAGAATATTTCAGAATATTTAATGCGGCGTGATTTTTGTGGCAAAAGATCGAAGGATCTATTCGAAATGGACAAAGTAGACTCAGGGCAAACAACCAACAGCGAACAATTGCGATGCCAATTCCCTATTGCTATTGGAATAAATTCCTTCAGTTTACTTCTGGCATTCCTTAAAACAGAAGTCGCCGTAGTCTAGTAGGTAGTTTGTTGTCTTCTTAGATGAGAGGCCACGGTTCAAACCCCAGGTCAGATATCTCCAACAAAATGAAATAGGTAAAAATATTTCTTCGGCAACTTCCACTCAGCAGATTTCTGGCAAAATCTCTGAGAGTAAAAAAAATGTGGATCCACCACTTGTGGATAAAAATCAACACACACGACATAAGTGGTGTGAGAAGCTAGCTTGAAATTCTGACTGAAGAGTTGTAATGACCATTTAAGTTAAGAGCTGTGTAGCTTGTAGTATTGTCCCAAAACCCACAGCAATCGAGTGACCTTTTGGGATGCATTGCATTCTTTTGGGTCTCATGTGTACTGGTATCGTTGCAAGTTCGCAATTTTGTTCGTTTACGTACTCTTTCATCGCGAAATAGGCCTCATCACTGAAGATGATTTTGAGTAATTTGGTAATTTGGAGATTTTGGAATTCGTCAACCAGGTATGACGGTTTGTTGAATTCTACACTGCTTTTTCCAATTTGAAAAAGTTTTCCTTCGGAGGCATATATATTTCCTCTAACGTCTCCTCCTAAAAACATCTCCGATCCTTTCCGAGCCAGTTCAACCGCCTTTTCGTTTCCCTCTATGCCACAGTTGCCCGGAACCCAGTAGAGATGGGTGTCGTGTCGACGTATACGGTGTAGAGAGTCTATGCAACTTTTGACGCCCTTTGATTTGACGAGATAGGATTCCAGCGCTTTGATTGCGGCTTGACTGTGCACACATATGATGAAGTTCGAAGGTGTTGGGTCCACGGTATCTACCATGCATGCAGCTTGTTCGATAGTAAAAATCTCCCCCTGAAATAGGCTGGTCTGGGTAGGTAATCTGTATGACCCGTTTGTCTGAATAGGCCTCAGTGCCAGTTCTGCATTCTATGTTAGAGCTATCGGTGAAGATCGTAGATTACCGTCACTGGTGACAGCTTCAGCAAACGACTCTTTCCGTGTGGGAGTATGAGTCTTGTATGGCCGGCCGACTACAGTTTCCGGTACCATATATGTTCATCTAAATCCTGGCTGATAAGGCTCTAATTCATGCAGTATTAAAGCATGGCCTGCTTCAGAGCCCTCGTGATGCTCAAGAAGCGTGGCGAACCTCTGGACCTTGTTCAGCCTTTGATAGACTGTTAAAGCTCAGAAGGCCGTGTTCAAAGCTCCTTATAAGAAAGTAAGCTATGAAGCTTTTGAAAAAAAAATAATGATTTGTTACGAATGCATTTCATCGAAGACCTACTTTGTTTGTCAATATTTCTGCACAGAATAATATTCCGTTTTTAAGTTTAAGAATTATTCTTTAAAATTTATTCTCCAATCCAAACATAAAATTTTTCATTTAAAATTTACTTGATAATCTATTTACGGAGTAGAACACAAAAAAAACTGCCCTCAAAAATAGCATGATTTCAGCTCATAATTTATTTAGACAAATTGAACATTAAAAGGGAACAATTCGGGTTAAAATACAAAAAAAAAATACGAATAAAATTCATATAATATAGACTGACTGACTCGCATGTAATGCTCGTATTGTAGTATTGTAATGTTGAGCCATCTCCTATACCACTTCTATACATGCCATTGAAAAGAAAAGAACAGAAAATATCAAAAAGAAAATAGAAAGACATTCTAAATAAATGGTAGTATTTGGTAGTATTTCCGTAACCTATTTATTACTACTTCAAGTTTGTTAAATGTTCTGAAAATCCCTTCCAGAAAAATATACATGAGAAGCAAATGGCATAAGAAAAAAAAAATTTTTTTTTGGCTAAACTAAAGGGGTATGGTGATAGGAGGAGGTCAAAAGTGTTTTTGTGGTAGTTATTGTTGCTGTTGCTGCCCATGCATTATTAGACGAGTGCATTTTTAACACATATGCAATCTTATCGGATATTTTCCATCTCCCTCTTACTGGATTTCTCATAATGTTGTAAAATTATGTAAAGGACTGGTATATCGTAGTACGAATAAACAGTAAATTCCTAATGTTATTCATGTTTTACAGAACATTTAATATTTGAGAACATCTTTGGTAGGGTATTATATTCCTTAAACCGCCTACGAATCATTATCTAATACTCCCTGTTATTAGTTTTTAAAGATATCAAATAGGCTTTCTTTGGTATAATCTGCGAGGCTCTAACTTTCAAAAAAAACCTCTTGAAAATCATCGATAAAATGAGGTTCGTTTATGCAAACACAAGTTGCCTCATTCTCCTCGATGGAAGTACTAACCTTTCAATCATCCATAAGGGTGGAGTTAAAAGGGAATGTATTCTGCTTCCAATGTCATTCCATGATCTATCCACTAAATGAGGGAAAAGTTGGCAGCTAAATTAACAGAGAATTCCTCGCCTATGCAAACAATCTGGAACTGTTGACACACAGTTACGATAACGAGAAGGGAAACCTGCACTTAGTGGAGTCGAAGGCTTACAAGCATTAGGCATAGTCTGGTATATCAAGCACGGACATAAAAGACAGAATAAATGTTAGCAATCAACCACCCGTCTTTGAATGGCCATCCTCAATTATCTCTGAGAACAACAAATAGAAAATACCTAAACGACCCCATAAGTAGGAGTCCATTAAGGTTGCACATTATCACCCCTGCTTCTGACGAACGTTATATAAATGGCAAAAGGTATAACCTGACCTTTATATGGCGATCTCCAAGATATAGACCATATGGACAGCACAGGTCTGCTACCGCAGAACGAAATTCGATCGAAACTGAGGGGAAGTGGCGCGATATGGTATCTACCAAGATCGTGAGATCTCACATTAGAAATAATAACATCTTCAGGTTGGAGCTTTTTTACAACGAATGGTGCAGCACGTTGAAAACCGCAGTAATAGGCCAAGACAAGCCTAGCGCCTGCTACATAACATACATAACTGGCTATTACAACCCTTCAGGCAGTATTACAGCCTAGCTTCTCACATCACTCATGTTGAGTATGTTAATTTTATATATGAGTGGTGGGACCTACAGTTTAAAGGCGACTCCGAACGACAGATTTTTGAGAAACTTTTCATGATCCCCATAGTTCCTGCCAGAAATCTGCTGAGAAAAAGTCGCCGAAGAAATATTTTTTCATATTTTCGTTTTGATGTCTGACCTGGGCTTTGAACCGTGGCCTTGCGTGTAATAAGCCAACACACTATCTACTAGACTACGGCGACTGCTACAGATAGTGTGGAATCCCCCAACTAAACTGTCGGCTGAAGTCAGATGTCTTTTAGGAAATGTCGCTCATTGCGACCAAAAAACTATGCATATCTCCCTCAGCATGAAATGAATCCTTAGCAAAACTTAACTCTGTGCACAAATCCGACACAAATTGAAATCGAGATTCGTGGATGGCGAATAGAAGGCTGATCAGTTGCTGTAATATGAAAAGGTAAAAAAAGCTGTAAATTCTGCGGGCAAATGATATTCATCTGCCTCTGGTTGATATGTCCTCTAGTCGGAAATTTCGTCAAGGAGGTACGAATGTAATTTTGTGATCCTTTAATACTCAGAGTCAGAGACCAGGATCCATGAGTCTTCCACTATTTCTGGCTGTTCGCTCTAATTATTGAATCTTAGTTTAAAAACAAGAATCCCCTAAAAAAGGTCAACAACTTTTCTTTCGCCACTGTAATAGTTTCAAAAATAGTACTCCGGTGTTCCAGAGTACTCTTTTTAGTTTATTGGGCATTATTGAAACGATTGTAGAAAACATAACCACAATCATGTTCATGGTTGGAAATAAAGACGTGAGTATAAATGGCCAGAAACTTTTCTAACAATCACTCTCACAAATGCCTTGTAATCTACAGATGAGTGGTTAACACTTACTGCAGTAATAAATTTTAAAGCGAGTCGTTTTAGGAAAAAATACGAAAAAAGAGCATCAAATTCACAGAAAAAGGAAGAATAAAAACTTTTCATAAATCTTTAATTTGTTTAAAGACTTACGCAAAGAATAAAAAGATGAATAAATCTTATAAAAACTTTTTTATTTTTATTTAATTACTTGTAATAAGAACAATTAAAAAAATGTTGTCCTACAAACAAAAACAACAACAAAATATAATGAAAATAAAAAGGCAAAACAAAAAAGATTAAACCAACCATTAAACCATTATTTTTGTTACAACATCTTCCAAAAGTCAACAATTTACCACCAAAAATAAGAAAAAAATAAGAAAAGAGAAAATTAAGAAAAATACAAGAAGAGAGTGAAAAAGAAAAAAGAAATGAAGGTCTTAACAAACAAACCATGAAAGTGGGATTAAATATAGATCTGGTAGAGCATATAATGCGGGCTGAAGATAAATAATACAAAGCCACATAATACTCATATTTTTTTACATTCATAAAAAATATTGAAAGAAGTGTAAGTTTTATACGCTTGCTTTACGAACTGATAAATTTTCCGATAAATTTTCTTTACAATAATATTTTGTTTTTCTATAAAAGTTTTTTTGTCACAAAAATTTTATGTTAGAGTTTTTTATTTCCAACAATATTTTCAAAAAAATTTTCCCTGAAATATTTGAAGACATTCTTTAGATTCAAACTCCAAACTACCTTCTTACTTTGCAAGGGTGGCTGACATTATTAACACCATAATTTAGATCGAAACTATGTACATAATTTACATACATACGAGTAAATATGACAATGGATTAACACAAGAACCTATGCTTAACTCTTTAGACTCTGGTTTCGTAAAGAAAACGGATTTCCTATTTCATTGCAGACAAATTTGTTACGATAAAGTGTAAAAGTCTATCACGAACGAAATCATAGGACTTGATAACACGACACATTCTTTCAGGTACCAACTACATTATGTTCATTGTCCATGATTTTACAAAATTTTTAAACCATTAAAGAAGACACTGAGAATCTTTGAAACGGAATGAAATATTAATCTACGATTTGCTTTTCAAAGATTATTCATGTGAAAATTGCTCGAGGTATAGCTTTTCAAGCATATCGACTGGTGGTGCCGCCAGCACAAAATTCATATCATACAGTGACTTTTTCGAGTCGTATTGGACGCTATTGCATCTCATGTGGACTAATACCGTCCCAAACTCAAAAACTTTGTCTGCTTACATACCCATTCATCCAAAAAAGGATTTCATCGCTGAAGACGATTTTCCGATGTCAATTACCATTCAATTCTACTACGGTCCCTTACCATCAGTTCCTGGCTGAGTTGAATTTGTACGGGTGCAGCCCCAAATGACAATGCAGAATTCGCCAAGTAGTGGGCCGCGAAAAACGAGTTCTTGTGAGCGACACGAAATTAACTGCCTAGGATTCTCCTCCACACTCTCTCTGACAAGAAAGATCTTTCGTTAACTAGTAGAGTCGAATTTATCCACCACATTGAGAATAGTCCTCTCAGAAGGGCGACTAAAACGCACGATACATTATCTGACAGAACACCCATTTGGAAAAAAATTTTTTTGTCCGTCCATGTTGATTTGGCAAAACAAGATAAACAACATACATACGTACATACATAATTGGTCATTACAACCCTTCAGTCAGGATTACGACCTGGCTCCTCACACAACCTATGTTGTGTGCGTTAATTTTATACATGAGTGGTGGTACTTACAGTTTAAAGTCAACTACGAACGGCAAATTAGTAAGAAACTATTTCATGGCAATTTTATTTTCTCTCAGAAATCTGCTGAGAGGCAGTTACCTAAGACGTATTTTCTCACATTTTTTCTATTGGAGATGTTTGACCTGGGGTTTGAACCGGGGCCTCACGTCTAATAAGCAAACACACTACCTACTAGACACTTCTATACCTACAACAGTATTTTCTAAATCCTTGCGGTATATGAAAGATTTTGTGTATCTCCACAAAAATTGTCTCGCTTTATTAAATCGCATAGCCTTTGTACCCAATGGAATGCTTAATAACGCGATCTTAACTGCTCACCAAACTCGCCTCTTAGTAAGTTGAAATAATTGCGTGCTTTCCGGCTCGTTACACCGTCTTGCTATTACAACTTGTTAACCAAGTCTATTCTTCTACTTTCGTAAACAATGTAAGCAATCACTGCGTAGTACCTTCTTCCTGATGCCAATGATGCCGCCGGCCCCCAAACTATATCAAACAGTATTTTATTGTTTGCCTCTTCATTGAAAATGAAGTTCTTCGTTGAGCTAATGTTTTCGATGAATACAGCTTCTTCACACAGCACAAATAATGCAAGTCAATGACTTGTAAGCGTTGTTAGTTTGTCAGTCTATTCTGCATAAAATTGTAATGACTGGAATATTTCATTTTTGCAACTTACTTAATCAAGCTCTACAATTCTTTAGTCAGCTTCTCACACCATCTATGTTGTATGTGTTTCAATTTTATCCATTTGTGGCGGCACCTACTCTTTAATATCGACTCCGAATGACAGAAAAATCTGTACAAGCGTTCATTTGCCAGTCTATTCATGATAAAATTGCTGACTATTTTTAGCAATATAATTTAGTCAGGACAAGAACCTAGCTTCTCACACCATCCATGTTGTGTGTGTTAATTTTATCCATGAGCGACGGGGTCCCTGGTATTTAATGGCGATTCGGACTTACAGATTTGATAAACTTTTCATGGCAATTGTATTTTTTCTCGGGTGTTTTTTCACAGAAGACTGTTGAAAGGAAGTTGCGGATGAAAATATATTTTGTTAGGGATCTCTGGGCTAGGGTTTAAACCGAAAGAGCAATTGAATCTGAATGGCCTAAAAATAATACAACAGTGAAATTTTCCTCTAAAACAGTTAAAAACTTTTATATTTTTATACTTCCTTATATAAATTACTAAAATTTTCCATGAGTGTATTTAAGATTAAAGAGCCTAATAAGTACACTTTATTTGACTTGTTACACATTTTTTTTTCATTTTATTTTTATTTTTCTTCATATTTCACTTACCCTGGTTGTGTTGGTTGTTTTTGCTTTTTTTTGGTTTCTTTTGTTGTTGGCCTAAAGCAACAGTTAATTTCTTTTCTTTTATACTCATCCAGAGATTTTTTTGTTTCATCTTCCATTTTTCAGGGAGGCTTTTTCGCATCGAAAGACAATACCATAGGCTAAAATGTCTCGCAGAAGTTTCGTTTTAATTGTTTCTTTTTTGTGGTTTTTTTCTGGAGGGGGGCATCTCTTTAATTTGAGATGAAAATGGTCAAAAGTTTCTGGACTAATTGTGAGGCATGCCTTAGAGAAGTGAGGAAATGGGAAAGGGGAAAGAGGAATGAGGACAAAAAGAGAAAAATTAGCAGAAAATGAATTTATATTATTTTGTTAGACAACAGTAATCCTGAGGATAAGTGTCAATTAAAATTATGTTCCTTCCTTTTTTTAGGGTTGTGGTGGTAATAAGTTTCTCTGTTAAAGTGTTGGGTTAGTTATCTGGGGTTACAAGGGTAGGGTAGAAGGCTAATAAGTTAGGAGACAAGGTTAATGTTAAGAGTTTAACAAAAGATTTTCGGAGAGATTAAATTAAATTAATAGCATTCAATTAAATTAAAGAGACATGTAAACTTCTAAATCGAAAAGAATTCAGAAAATAGACCGTAGAACTCGATTAAATATTAAATATTATTAGGGAATAAAAAATGAAATGGAGCGGAACCTCTTTTTAATAGAAGAGAAGAAAAGATTATCATTTCTATTAAGAAGTTAGAATTAATTTCATTTGAATTCAATAAAAATAAAATTGTAGCAAACAAGAACACTGAAGAAGCTAATGCCTGCTAATGCTAATATCTCTGCGAACGCCGCAACACTATGGAGTAAAAACGCTCTGGGCAAACTTAGTCTTTTTTCCTATTCATAATGGCAAGTCAAGTTCTAGATTGTATTAGTAGTTTGTGGTTCAAGAGCCAATGGTAGTTATAAGTACCAAAAACTTTTAAAATTCTGGCATGAGTATCTATTGGTATATTTGCTAAAACCAGAACATTTTTCAAATGAGTCATTTCTCCTACTTAGATTACGTATGTACATCCATACATAATTGGTTATTACAACACTTCAATCTGGATTACAACCTAGTTTCTCACACCACTTTTTTTGTAGGTGTTAATTGTGTACATGAGTGGCGGTGGATCTACAATTTAAAGTCGACTCCGAACGACGAATTCTTGAGAAACAGATTATGTACGGATTACATAAACAGTGTAAAATTTATTTATCGATCAGCTCGTAGATTTGTAGATTTACGGAAGGATTTTGCCATCCTGGTACGTTAAAGATAAAGGAAAGTAATCGTTATTCTCCAAGCTCTATATGACAATGCATGCTGTTTGGCTTGTGCACGACGGTAGCCTTTGTCAATCAAGCCTGCTTGAAGCCTGGCACAATTGCTTACTTCTTTCCAACTTTGTCCTCATTTGAGGATTACAGTCTTCCTTATATGAGGTAAAATTTAGAGGCTGGAGGTAATAAATTACGCCTTCAACAATACAATAGAAATTTTGGTTTTGTAAAGGCAGAGATAAAAAGCTGATCTGGAAATAAACATCGGCAAAATAAAAATTACCAAAAATAATACACATCAAGCCTGCTAATAAGGAATTCAAATTTGTAGGAGTACTCATAATATGCGAAACATCCTCACCAAGTCTCACGAATCAAGCATTGACATCCAGTTCAGAATCTATCAATGACAACCGGATCTTCCAATGCCAGAACCATATGTAGCAATCTCAACACAATCAGGTCGTAAAGCACTTTAATCAATTCCTGCGTAAGGTCTACGATTTTTTAGGGACATCAATGAGATTGAGACATTAATTTTCGCTAGCTATTGTAAAGATAAAGTTATGGTTGCCTTACGATTGAGGTCTGTTACAAAACTGAATTGAAAGAGGAAATTCTGCAGCATAAACGTATGCCAATGATGATATTCCAAGAAAAGAATTCTCAGTGAAGCCAATGAATCGGAAGGTCTGTCTTTACATGGAGAAGACAGATATTTAGGATTAAATAAACAACTTAATAGCAGTAAAAGAAATAAAGTCAAGAAAGGTTTAGATCTGGGTTCATACATAATTGATCATTACAATCCTTCAGTCAGTATTATGACAGAGTTCCTCACGCCTGTTTTGTTGTGTGTGTTAATTTAATACATGAGTGGTGGGGCCTACAGTTTAATGTCGACTCTGAACGATAGATTTTTAAGAAACTTCTCATGGCAATTTTATTTATTCTCAGAGCTTTTGTCAGAAATCTGCTCTGCGTAAGTCGTCGACGATATTTTTAGTCATACTCTGTTTTGTTCGAGATGCCTGAGCTGTTTGAACCGTGGCCTCACATCTAGTAATTCAAAATACTGTTTACTAGACTACGGCGACTTAGTGGAATGCTTATATCACACATCTAAATTTGTTTGAATTAGTCGTTGTGTGAGAAAAACCGAAGATATATTTTTTCATGCTTTTTTCCTGGAGAAGTCTGACCTGGGGTATGAAAAATGGCCTCACGACTAATAAGCCAACACATTACCTACTAGACTACGGCGACGACACATAAATAGACACATTGGTCATTACAATCCTTCAATCAGGATTATGACCGACCTTCTCTCACCTCTTATGTTGTGTATGTTAATTCTATACATGAGTGGTGGAGCCTACAGTTCAAAGTCGACTCCGAACGACAGATTTTTGGGAAATTTTTCATGGCAATTTTGTTTATTCTCAGAGTTTTTGCCAGAAAACTGCTGAGTGGAGTCGCCGAAAAAAAATTGTTTTCATATTTTGTTTTGAGGTCTGACCTGGGGTTTGAACCGTAGCCTTACGAATTCAATATTGATATCTCTCGATGGTGAAAAAAAGAAGTCTGTAGTATTAATTTTAATCATTAAGGCATATACCGATCTGTGTATGTAGTGCTTCGCTATCTTATTGCCATCACAACAGAGTGACCTCTATTGAAACTAAAAACTTGATCCCAAAATTACATACTCCTACTTAGAACTGTTTTTCTAGAAATTTATATCCTTCTAAGAACAATCTCCTCTAATTGCATTAAAGTGAGAACTCGATGCCTATTTCCGCACACACAATAATATTCCATATAGATATGAGTTTTTTAAGTCTCTCTCTTCCACTTTAATTCTTTGCACATCCTTATCCATTGCCTTGAGTTCTTTTTGTGTAAGCCATCCTAATTATTCTGTGCTTTTAACACTCCTTAAATTATATTAAAATTTTTCATTATTGTTGTAGGAAAATTTTGTTGCTAATTTATAAAAGTCGTTACAACAATTTAACACATTTATTAAATCCTTGTTACAACACTAACAATGCCAACAACAACAATAACAAAGTCATTTTATAAAAGCCATAAAATTTCAATTAAGCTTTAACTACATGCTCCCATATACACACATATTCACATATGTAAGTGCACACTCGCACACACAGAATGGCAATTTTAAGCAAGGATGTGTTCACAGGCATTGTGTATGTTGTTCAAAACAAAAATCCTTTAGCATATAAACACATGTATACATACATACATATTTTTTGTTGTTGCTATAGCTGTATGGGTTTGTGTTTGTAATTGTTTTTTTTGCTTTCGTTTCGGCTGATTAATTGACAAAACAAAGTACAAAGACACACAAGTGAAAGAATCCTTAAACACTTTCTCCCTCCCTGTTAAACACACATTCTCTTGGTAGTACTTGGGCTCTGTATTTAACCCCAAATATAGGTTTCCTTTCGAATGTTTTTTTTTGTTGTTTTGTTTTGAAACTAAACAATCGACAACAATTTTAGAAAATAAATTCACAACAATTTACTACTTCTCCAGCAATTTAATTGTAGAACGTTTACCCCTGTCACTGCTTTCAATTTTATTGCTTTTATTCCCTTCTCAAATACTTTAACATTGTAAGTCTTTAGTAGAAGACTTTTAAGACTTTAGTAAACGGAATTCAGGATTTGCCATTGGCACCCTTATGGGTAAAAGAATCATTCGTTTCTTATATCGTATAATATTCATACTTTCGTAATAAAAAGAAAACCTTTACCAAAGCAAGCAGAACTTGTTGAAATTTAAGAGGTTTTTCCAGGCGAAAAAAAGTTGTATAAGAAAAGTAAATTCATCCTTAAGAACCAAAAACAAAAGAAATATTTTTTTTTAAATTTTCTTGAATATAAAAAGATATTTTTGTAAACCCACTGCTCAAAAGACGTTTAGTGCTGTTTAACACAAAATGTAGAAAAATTGGCTTTCATAACGGTTAAGGTCGACTCTTTTGTTTGGTAATCCTTGACAATCCTTAGAACTCAGATTACGGCAGATAACTATACTTTCGATATAGTCATGGAATTTATTTATCCTGGCTCCGCCGTTACCACCAAAAATGATGCCAGTCTGGAGATCAAGTGCAGGATCATGCCTGCCAACAGGTGCTAATATGGCCTCAATAGGCCATTGAGTAGCAGAGACCTCTCTCTCGTACGACTAAACTAATACTCTACAAGACGCTCTTCCTCCCAGCGTTTCTTTAGGGCGCAGAGGCATGCACCCTATTAAGCACTGATGCAGCGGCCTTGAGAAAATAATTATTTTCTTGTGTACATTAGATTGGTGATCATAAATTGGTCGCCGTGACCGAAAAGCTTGAAATACTTTTTCTGGAGATAATCTACAAACACAACTCAAAATATTGTTGCCATAACTTTATTGCTGACTGACCGTCTTTGTCTTTTTTTGGTGCCGTTTTACTTCTTTTCGTTCCGGTGTATAGTAATGGTCCTACTTTCAAACAATTAAAAAACGACGCTTAAAGTGCTGTTTACGTAGAAGAACCGAATCTCGAGGAATACACATTTAAAAATATTTTGCGGTACTTCAGTAAATGCAGCTGCCACCTCGCACAAAGATAGTTCATGAGTTCAATTGAGATTTTTATAAAATCAGTTGTTTCACATACAGATCCCATTTTCTTGCCTGTAATAGTTTATACGTGGTTGGCTTCAAGCCCTACACACAATTCTAATTTAAAGTCCAGGGAATTGGACAGCACTGCACGTATTAGTTAACATCTAGCAGGTGTTGGTATGACATCTGGAAGGATGGTACTAGGAGGGTACATGTCAATTTGAATACAGCCAGAAAAGAATCGTTCGGAAAGTCGCAATGTTGAGCACAATTAGAAATTTTACCTTGTTTGTATATATCCGATCCCATTCCAATGATGTCAGTTTGGAGATCTATCGTAGGATCACTTTTGCAATTGACTAACAGAGACCTCTCTCGTATGACGAAACTTATACTCAACAACTCGCTCATCCTCCCTGTGCTTCTTTAAGGCACAGAATCACGGACACTATTAAGCATTGATGCAGCAACCTTGTGAGTTTATTTGAGAGAAATGAAAGTGTCGGTTGACAATCATTTCCGCACCCGATCTTAATAATGAGTTATATGAGCTTCTCATTAACATCCAGGGACTGCGCTGGATTGGCGTGTCGTTCGGATGGAAGAGGATGCCCCTGTGAGGCGGGTATTTGATGTGGGTGTTAGCAGAGGTCGGACGACTTTATCTACGTTGAAAGAACGAAATTCAGGAATCGGTTAAATAGACCAATTGGAAAGAAGCAGAGACGCCTGGAAGGATGTGTTAAGGCAGGCCGAAGGTAATAAACGGGTTGTTAATTGCGAATTAAGTAAGTAAGTAAATGCAATATTTTCTACTTACTTATTTAATTTGTCTTTATAAACTTTTAGTCAGGACTTCAACTTAACTTCTCACACCACTCCTCACACTGTGTGTGTTAAATTAAATCTTGAGTTGCGTGATCGAACGATTGGTTTTTGAGGAATTTTTCATGTCAGTTTTATTTACTTTCAGAGTTTTCGCCAGAAGACTGCTGAGAGAAAATGCCGAAAGAAACAGTTCATTTTGAAGCTTTCATTTTCAGATGTGAAGTTATTCATGTTTATATGTCGATGCCTAAACTCGACTTTAATGCTTTGAAATACAGTTAAGCACTCTATTAAAAAATCTTCATGGAGTTTTTTTGTTCTGCTCTGAACAAACGCACTTTACGAAATGCTTCTCACTTATACGCAAGCATGCGAAATTAGGAGCCCATATCTGTTCATTGTTAAGTCTAATGACTATCGTAGTGTGTCTTTAAAATAGTGGTTGGAGTATGTGAAATTTAATGGCATTTGCACACATATTTTTCATTAAAAAATTATGTGTTTAAGGAAAAAAAAAAGTTTGAATATATCTGCTACCTCACCCCCTTAAATATGTACATACACTCACACATACATCAATGCTTAAACAAGCTTCATATCAAATTAAAACCACACTCAAATAATAAAAATTAAGAACAAAATCAGCCAAAACTCATTCATAAAAAAACTTATCGCCAACTTCCGTTTCCTTTAAGCAATACGTACATGAAAGAGAATACGACGGCAGCAAACAAAAAAAAATTCTGACAGCGAAAAAAAATTAGAAACCAAACAAACTGTGTAATAAGTTTGCATATGTGAGACATACATACTCAAACACATTCATATGCATATGTACATACATATGCAAGTATGTATAACAATATTGTCAGTTAAGTTTTTCGTCCTTTTTTTGTTAAATATTCTCTTTCTTTTCCGTGGATTTCTAAATGGGTGGGTGTATGCGTTTTAGAGTGGATAAAAGAGAGATAGAATGGGTGTCGTAAAGCCATTTATGTATGCGATATGATATGAAAGCAGTATGAAAGTGTGAAATTTTCTTTCTTAATAATCTGGTTCCTGTACTTTTCTTTTTTTTTTACGAGAGTATGTGGGTGTGAGAGTGTGTGTATTTCAAAGATTGTCGAAGTAGTCTGCTGATTTTCTTCAGTCTCACTCTGTTTTTTTTTTTTTTGAAGGCTGTATTATGTATGATGAGTGTTATTTTAACTTCCTTTAGGAAATTATTTTACGGTGAACACTTTTGTTTGACTGGTTGGTTTAATGATGTCGGCAAATATTAATTTAAAATAAAAATTTTATTTGTTATGCACTTTGTATGCTACTTGATTGGTCTTTCGTTTAACACATTGTTGCAATGTATGCAATTGAAATTAATTAAAAGGGATTACAATTACTAATTTATATTTTAAGTTATTATTCTTAACAATTTCCAACATATTTCTGCGAAATTTACCAAAAAAAAAAAATTAATTTAATTTTGAATGAAATTGTGACTTATCAAAACATTGTAAGTCAAGACTTTTTATTTTCAGAAAATTCACGAAAAAAAATTTGCTTCCTCTAAGATTAGACTAAAATGCCTTACTAAACAAGACTACATCATATCTTCCGAATGCCTCGGCTATTATTTTTCTATAGCTTATACTCTTTAGGTCGTATTTAATTGTCATAATTAAAATGGATTACTGCTTGGATTTTTATAATGTTTGGATAGCAATCTCTGATAATTCCCCAACAACAACAACAGGGGCTACACGGAATCCCAAGCAACGTACTTAAGGTAATCCGGCATAAGCCTGATATATTAGTCATAATGTTCCAGAAGTGTTTCATTGAGGTTTTTTTACGTAGGTGTGGAAGAAACAGAAGAACCAACTTCTGGCAAAAATCCAGAAGTACCATCGTCGTATCAATCCATCTCCATACTTAAAACGATGGGAAAAATATTGAAGAAGATAATGTACAATCGACTTCTGACATGCACTGACGAGGATGATGCCAAATATTGGGAAACTGAATCCATTGAAGGGAACGATAATATCGCGGGTTATAATATTAAATGCTTGCCCAATATGATCGGAAACACTCTCCATGGGGACGACAAAGAGGAAACTGTCTTCGGTGTATCGCTTAAGAGCGATTAGACCACATAAGTAGTTTTAGGAAGCGGTACTAGTATTGGCAAAAGCAATACCGATAGTCATAATGGCGGATGAAATGAAACCAGATATGCTTTGTCTATTTCGAGGACCCAGAACAAACAAACAAAAACAAATGGTAGTCACGGTGGGAAAAGGGTTTAAAGGGAAGGTGGACATTTCACCTTATTCCTAGTATAACCCCTTGAATGCAGGACAAATATAGCAAGCTGAACTTCTACATGACCCAATTTCTAACTAGTCACTTTAGAAACTGATTTGGTCATGATGCGTCCCCAGCAACGACAGCAACAACCACAACAGCAACAACAACAACGACAACAACGACAACAATAACATAAACGGCAATAACAACATCAATCATCAGAAGCAATCAACGCTCTTCACTTTAGCCATGGCCTGTGTGGCAACTGTTAATAAATTAAGGGCCATTATTACAACTTGCCGTTAACTAAAGGGCGGATTTTAATGGTCAAATATATTGTTTTCCATTATTTTAAGTGGACAATAAGGTAGAAGTGAGCGTTAAGCTAAAGGGAGGATTATCCTACCGGTAACTTTTAAAGTTATACATATTATACATTATTTTCTATACTGCAACTTCAAATATAAACAAAATGAGCACATACAACATAAAAACGAAGCCCGTCGTTGACATTGCGTTTAAAAAAACTTGTTTAATTGTGCAGTGTTATCGTCATTGCTCTGGCACTGCCATAATTTTTAAAAAGTTAACTTTATTTCATTATTAGGTTGTAATAACGAAAATAAGTTAAAGGTGACTTTAAAGTTAACTTTAGCTAAAGTTACCTTTTAAGTAAACCCAACTTTAACGCGAAGTTGTAATAACGGCCGTTAAAGTCCATAATTTATAGTCATAGAGCTTATTCAGTAATAAACTTGCTTGCTTATTATTTCGTTCCTTGACACCTTTGAGAGATTTTTAAACGTCAGGATCTCTACATCAATTTGGTAACGTAAATATGAAGTGTGGGGTATCATAATAATCTTCACTGAATACAAATGTTTTAGACAGTATTTGATATCCAATGATATCTTGGAAGATGGAACTAACAAGTGATGAGTGAAGTGGTGTTCCATCCTACCATTTATAAAGTGTGTCTGTGAAATATGTAAGTATTCTTTGGCCCGTTCTATATAGAGTGCCTTAGACTCATTATATTTTAGTTTATTCAAATATATTTATAATATTTTTATTGTCTACATAATACATGTAAACAAAATTTTATAAATATTATCGTGCATATGAATAGAACTTGTTTTCTACGAATAACATACCATTTTATTGTAAAATATGCCTGATGTTCGAAATATGCTTTAAATTAAAGACTTTAAAATTGTTGCCAAGGCTTTAGTCTATTAATATCAATAAAATAATATATTAAATACTCAGATTAAATACCTCCTCAAATCAACATTAAATTCAATATCGAAATATATTCTTGAGGTAATTTCCCCTTCAGTACATTCTGTCTTTCATTCACTCGGACGCTTTAAAAGGCTCAACATTTGAAAGTTTCTTAAATCATATTTTGTTTGTTCGGATTGGTATTGAATTGAATTGAATTGGAGGTGTACGAAAGTGTTCTGTATGTGTTAAAAGCTTTTAAGGCTAATGAAAATATTTTAATTGTTGTTGTACAAATATAAACATATTTGTTGCAAAAAATCTTAAAGATAAAGGCTGAAGCAAGATAGGCAAGGAGATGGCCGTTTTAATGAAATGGTATTTATAATGCCATTAACAGTCATTAAAATTAAAATGAAATAAAACAACATATAAATGATGTTGCTGTTGAAGGATCTTTAATCTTTTGACTCTTCCAGACAAACATACAAATAAAATAAAAGTGAATAAAATATAAAATAAAATGAAATTCAATTCAATTCCATTCAATATTATAAACAAACCGACAACCGACAATTCAGTTGGTAAATGAGTGGGTAATCCATTGATAAATTTCGTTGTGTTCAAAGGTTGGGGGCAGGGGGATGTTAACAACAGGCCTTAATACCATAAGAAGGGATAATAAATTAATGTTTTCAATGAATTTTATTGTATGTATTTGGGGCGATTTGTATTGGATTATTAAATGGTTTAAATGATTGTTGTTTTTAATTTTACGCATAATCATTTAATTTGAGAATATCGAAATCCAATTGTAATATTTTCTGCTTAAGTTGTAAAATTTAAATAACTAAAAACGTTTAATTAATATTGAAATGAAGCACAAATTACCCGGAGTTTGATAAAGAAGTCTTTTGTAAATTTTTTCTTCTCCAGTAAGTACCCATCAATTACCCATTAAAACCAAACAATGTTGAAGAATTTTTTCGATCTGTGAAGTTCTTTCGTTTAGCATTTTTCAAAGTGAACTAAATAGGGTAAACACAACTGGTCCATGTCTTGTTTGAAACTGAGGAAATTGCTCCTATTCATGTAGCTTATTGCATACAAATTAGAAAAGTTGACTATAAGAGAAGAAGAAAGATCAAAGATCGACAATTTGATACTAAATTTCTATTTTTTAATCATCCATAAATACATACATAACTGATCATTACAATCCTTCAGTCAGAATTACAATCTAGCTTCTCACACCCTTATGTTGTGTGTGTTAATTTTACACATGAGATGCGGGACCTAGCCAAGTCCGAAGGACATATTTTTTGAGAAACTTTTCATGGCAATTTTTATTTACTCTCAGAGTTTTTGCCAGAAATATGCTGAGAGGAAGCTGCCGAAGAAATATTTTATCATATTTTGTTTTGTTAGAGATGTATGATCGGGGGTTTGAACCATTGGCTCACGTCTAATAACCCAACACAACTAGATTACGGCGACAACACGCCTATCACCCACATTATTCGTTATTTTGAATTTTTTTTTAATCAGCAACCCCCAATGGCATCCTCTTTTATTCATTACTGGACAAATATATTAATCACCGTACATATTAATCACCTGACAAAATAAAACAATTTTTATTTTATAAAAGGACTGAATTAATGTTTAGGATTTCCAATAAATTATCAATAAATTTCTGTAGTAGATTATACAGCTACAGTTTGGAAAATAAGGGGCCGCAAGGGAGTCTATAAAGTACTTTAAGGCGGTTAGTGCATTCAAGGGCCTGAGAAGCTAGCTCTACATACCGTCTTTATTTCACCACAGATCACATGGGATCACATTAGACGACTTAAATCAACTGACGTAAATCTAATCGAAGTTAGAAGGAACAAGATGTTTGACGACGTAAAACGAGGGATTATTTTAAATCAAATCTGTTTTAGAAAATATTTACGTTTTATAATCTCTGAAACTAATCTAGAAGAACGAGTCTCTATATTAAAATTGTATTTCAGTTCCGGTAGGATGTTCTTTTGCATGGGATTTTCAGTAGCTTTAATATCTCCTCTAGTCTTCCAGTAGATTGGCGTACAATCTTGTTCCATTCGCAGCATTTGATATACATGGCAAAACCTCGTTGAAGACGATTATGACGACGCTTCTTTTAATCGATAATAATTCAATATATCTTACGGATTTCTCTGACTCTCGGTTACTAAGCTGTGTAAATGACAAGGGCTGATTTAAAAATTAAACAGAATATGTAAGCTTTAAAGGAAATGTTATCAGCACTGTTTAAATACTTTCACGAAGCCTTGTCATCGGTTATGGAAGTGACTAACATTTTTTGTTCCCAATAAATTATTGTTTAGCCATTTAAATTGAAAACAATACAAAGTTTATGATAAATTCAGAATTTCAAAAGGCTCTCTAGGTAAGAAATTCTGGATCGATCTGGAAAGATAACTAAAATTTTTAGAATTAGTCGACTATTTCGCTCTGATAGAATGACTAATACTGGACATCTACGCTAATATTGTGGGTTTCTAAAAAGTCTATTCACTTCAAATGTTACACTGGTTCCGATGCTGCATATTACCTTCTACAGAGTAAATACACAAAATTGTCGAATTTGGATCTCAGAAAATCCTCATGCGATCAATGAGAAGCTAATGCATCCAGAATTGTTTCAGATTTTGGTCAAGCGGTGTGATTGAACTTCACTTTTTTTAAGGTGAGGCCCTAAGTAGCATATCGGAAATAGAAATAACTGTAAACGGCATTTGTTATAGGCATATGATAAAGATGTTTTTGGGACTTGAGCTGGATGGCATGGATCTGGACGACATGTGGACATGATGGAGGTACCTGCCATACCTAACGTATAACAATCGATGTATTGTATTTCAGGAAATTCTGATGTCTACTGGACATAACAATTATGCGATTTAAAGCCGTGCAATTTTTAATTTTTTAAAAATCCTGAATCTTTAAAAAAGTCCGAGATTACACTCGATTAAATTTCAAAAGAGTAGACGACTGTTATCAGAGCTGCTTAATTGCATTGTGTCTTTTTCATGAGAAATCCTTTAAAGGGTTTGAAGATTGTAGCCGCCGTAGTCTAGTAGGTAGTGTGCTGGGTTATAAGACATGAGGCCACTGTTCAAACCCCAGGTCAGACAGCTTAAAAAAACGAAATATAAAAAAATATTTCTCCAGCGAATTTCATTCAGCAGTTTTTTGGCAAAAATACTGTAAGTAAATAAAATTGGTATGAATAGTTTCTCAAAAAAAGTCGGTTGTTCAGAGTCGACTTTAAGTTGTAGATCCCACCACTCATGTATAAAATTAAACGCACACAATATAAGTGGTGTGAGAAGCTACGTCATAAGCCTGACTAAACGGTTGTTATGACCAATTATGTATGTAAGTATGTTTAAAGACTTGAAAAGAAGTGTTATGTAAACTCTATTTCTTCAATATTTTTAAAGTATTTTTATGTTTTTAATTCAAACTATTTTTTAATAATTTTTTATTTTTCTGAAGGACAACAAGAAAATTGTTTAAAAAAACCTAGCAAATGAAATGAGAATAAAAAAACTAATAAGAAGAAAAAAGAAAACAGTAAAGGAAAGGGAAGAAAAAACGCAATATCCGCAAATAAGTTTGACAGTGATTTGAAATTATTGCAGCAAAAATTTTTCCCAACACATACGCATACATTTAAAAAAAATTAAGGAAATCTAAGAAAAACAGAGAGGAGACACCCTGTCCTTAAGACATACTCTAACGTACTCATACAAACATACGCTAACTAAACAATGAAACATATTTTATAGAAAATGTTTAATAAAAAAACACCCATACACACTTCCTCACACACACACACACACACAAGTACACATATCATAGCAGAGATATTTATAAAATAAAAAAAAAATAGGGAAGAACTACGACATTGAGTAGAACAGTTAGAAGAGGAAATGAAAAAATTCCAAACAGTAACAACAAATAAACACGCATTTTATTGTTTATACAACTACAAGAATATGGGTGTGTGTGTGTGGGTTAGTGAGTGATGGTATATGTTTGTATGTGTTTTATTCAATACAAACATGTGTAAAGATGCCATCTTTATGGTTTTTTTTATAAGTTTTTTACAACAACAATCATCACAATAACGACTGCTACAAAAACGAAGGAAAAGAAGAAAAAATTTCATTTTATATCTTACGATGCTCCAGGGGACATTTAACAATCATGTGTATGTGTCCTCAAATGTGAATGTGAGTGTTAGTGTGTGAGTGTGCGAAAGAAATTATTAAAAAAAAACTGCTCCAAAAATCAGTTGAGTTTTATTTAGTTTTTGTGATGATTTTTTTTATTTTTGTTTCACTAAATAAAAAGTAAATCATGTTAACAGGGTGATAAATCTGTTTTAATACAAACTGAACATAAATAAATAATTAGTTGAACAAGAATAAACACTCCAATACAAAGTGCTTCGAAAAGCCTTGTCGTAACTTAGGAGAATATTAAATGAGTTTAAAAGCGACAGAGGAATTTCTATTTAGGATTTAAGAGAACTAAAGGGTGTTGTTTAGGGATGTTAAAATTCAAGTTAAAATAAAACATGAAGATATGTTTTTTTTTCTTTAAGGAACAGTAAATCAGTCTATAGGGACTGTTATGATGTTTACACATATTAAAAGGACTTCCTCTTTTACGATTCCCTATCCAATCAATTTAATTTCTAATGATATTATTTGGTAACACGAAAAGTTGTAATAGAGTCGATTCAATTCGCCTTACTTCTATTTATGCTACGCCCTGTTTAGCAAATACTTACAACTTTTCGATTTTCAGTGATGCAGTGTTTCGTGTTTCATAGCTATTGAGTAGGATCACGTTTTAATTGAATTGAATATGCTATACTGGAAGTCGCCGTACTCTGAGAGCAAAATAAAACTGCCATGAAAAGTTTCTCAAAAATCTGTCGTTCGGAGTCGACTTTAAACTGTAGGTCCCGCCACTCATGTATAAAACTAACGCACACAACATAAGGTGTGAGAAGCTATGTCGTAATCCTGACTGAAGGATTGTAATGGCCAACTATGTTTGTATGTTATGTGGATCCCATATAGATTGGTATCGTCCTAAATTCGACAATTTTATTCGTTATGTTCAAAAATCCATTCAAAAATAAATCTCATCGCTGATGATTTTTAGATGAAAAACATAGTCAGTTACTTCAGAGCCCATTCAACGAACACATGTCGTTGTCTATGCTCATTTGCCTGCAGTTCCTGAGCTAGTTCATTTCCCTTTTATGAGTGAAGGCAATTGTGGCCTTCGAAAGGCCAAGTTTATGTGAGCGATGCGAAATTGATTGCCTTGAATTCTCCTGCATACTCTCTCAAATAGCAGCGATATTTTCGACGGATCTTGCATTTCGCTTACGTACGGAACTTTTGGTTTCTTGTGATGTAAGAGTTTAAGTCAGAGAACTCGGAGTTAGCATACTACCCACTCACTAGACTATGGCGACCATTTATGTTCAAGATTTATAGACAACTAAGATGCCGTAATCTAGTAGGTAGTGTGTTGGCTTATTAGCCGTACGGCCACGATTCAAATCCCAGGTCAGACATCAAAAGCAAAAATATAAAAAAATATTTCTTCCGCGACTTCTTCTTAGCAGATTTCTAGCAAAAACTCTGAGAGAAAATTAAATTGCCATGTAAAGCTTCTAAAAAAACCTGTCGTTCGGAGGCGACTTTAAACTTTAGGTCCGGCTAGGATATATAACATTAACACACTTAACATAAGTGGTATGAGAATCTGTGTCGTAATTTTGTCTGAAGGGTTGTAATGGAAAATAATGTATGTTATGTTATGTATACTGCACATGAAAAGTTTAACGTACTCCAAATGTCTTGCAGCTAATCAAAGATGTGTTTAGAAACACTAGGCTTTTTTATATACAGTGTTCATAGCAGAATTTTGCGTATCTTTTCTTCAACCCAGCCTCTTCTAATATACTTTACAACACCTTGAGTTTGATAATCATAACCTAAACCATCCTGCATTGCTCTTGATATAATGGTGTTTAAAATTTTATTAATGGGCCTTTGAAAATAAGTTGCTCTAGAATGTTAGTTAAAAATCGATCAACCTTCAATTAATATGCAAAATTAACATGTTATCTTTCAACGCACTATACTGGCATTAACATTGACAATTTATGCCCTGTTATACATGAGGATGTTTACGCCACGATGTTGAGCCAGTGACAGTTAATAGTGACAGTGACAGTTAATAGCTGATCTAAATATTTTTGCATCCTTCTCCTCAGTATGAGTTGATTTGAATTTTAAAATTTCGAAAAAAGGAGGTTTAATAGCCGAAACAACTAGACAGGTTTCAACAATTCCCACCATGGTCAATAAGGTAATGACTTACATTGTTATAAGGAACGATTCACCAGACTTTGGAACCCAGCTATAACTAAGATTTAATAATAATAAGTAAGTTAAATTCTATTTCGAGGGTGGGTGGTGGTGGCTACTTGAAACTTTCCGAAATTCAAAATTCCACTAATTGCGTTCTATTAGGATTCTTTTTGATTACAATTACAATATAGTGTGATGCTCCCATCCCACCACATATATATCATAGGCCAAAAAATTAAAGTCATCCACACAAAGACGGCGATGCGATCCGATTTATAGAGGCAATTTTTTGCTACTCATTTGTAGAAAACAATTAGCTTCGATGCCAATATCTCCGGTTCCAAGCAACGCTCGACCGTATGGAAACCTGTTCTGGGATCTCTGCGACTACGGCTATCCAGCCCACTTCAATTTCTCCATTTTTATACGATTTTGTATAGTGTATCATTGGATAAATGCAGATTCTATCGCTTTGAAACCTTTTAATAAATCATTGAACAATTCGATTTTTTTTGCTTTACTTGTTTAAAGTCTACCTGTAACACTTCCGCGCAATCCTTAGAAAATATCCATTTCGTCGAATATGTCAGACCAACCACTTTCTTTATGCAGATAAAGTAGCTCTACAGATACTTTTAATGGGTTCTTGTGATTTTTTCTAAGCACAACCGTAAATCTTCTACTTACAACAAGTTGAGCAGTACTGAGTCGTAAGTTAAAGTGATTTGGTATTTAAAAGGTAACAATTCATATTCAATTGAATTAGAATTTGTTGCAAAGAACACATGTGTGATGTAAGTAGGTAGGGCGTTGGCTTATTAGACGTGGGGCCACGGTTCAAACCCCAGGTCACACATCTCCAACAAAACGAAATATTAAAAAATATTTCTTAGGCGACATCCTCTCAGCAAATTTCTGGGAAAAAACTCTGAGAGTAAATACAATTGCCATGAAAATTTTTCTCAAAAAGCTGTCGTTCGGAATGGAATTTAAACTGTAGGTTCCGCTACTCATGTATAAAATTAACACACACAACATAAGTGGTGTGAGAAACTAGGTCATAATCCTGCCTAAAGTATTGTAATGATCAATTACGTACGTACGTATGTAACTAACGTCGAATAATTTTAAGAAGCTCTTTTGGAGATATTATTTTATAACAACTTTTCAAATGTGTTAAGAGATAGAGTGCCCCGTTTTCCTGCTCCTCAATTTGTGTCTTTTCAAATGATTACTATTGAAACGGTATTCTCTTTAAAATAATTTATTGTGCCTATAAATTCCAATTTTATGTTGTTCACTTAGAAACTTCACTAAATTTCAAGTTTTTTTTTCGATTTCTGGCATTTAATGTTTGAAAATCAATGAATTTGAAATAAAATATTTAAAAAAATTTATGAACCCCACGACAATGTAATCGACATTTTACAGCTGTACAGCAGGCTATAAAATGCAAAAATTTTATAATTTTTTAACAAGATGTTGTAAAAGCGTTGTGAATAAAATTTAAAATCAATCATTGAGTTGGAAAATCATATGGATTTGCATGGGCGTATAAGTAATATAAAGAAAAAACAGTTTTTTTTTTAATAAAATTTATGAAACATTAAATTAATTGAAAAAATCAAAATCTTAAGAAGAAGATTACGACACAAACAATGTCATAAAAATGTACCCTTGAAAACCACATAAAAAACAAAGATTTCTTAAAACAAATTTATTACTTAACCTCACACACACTTACACACATAAAAATAAATCAGAACATAAAAAAATCCTTTTTTTTCGAAAGCAGATAAAACCCTTTTTAAGACAGTCATATAACCCTAATGGTGCTACTCTTCCTTTTTTAAAAAAGAACTCCTTCCCCAAAATATATTTTATGCTCTCATACCACGATTACTATGATTGGGTTGTACACAAAGTGTACTTGTCTGTGTGCCTGTGTGTGTGTGTGTATAAATAAACTAATATTTACCAAAAACAATTTTCCATTTTCTACTTCAATGTGACCAACGATAGAGTTTCTTAAAAAGAAATAAAGAAAGTCACAGGAAATCTATAAGTGGCTGCCTAGGCTTGTAAAGGAAAGTAAAAGTGTCGATTACTTGTTTACAACACTTATAACAACAACAACAACAACAACAACATCGTCGTCAAGGAAAATGTAAAAGCAAACCCTTTCTCCTCTCATTTTATCATCATCAATTATTATTACAGTGTCTTGCTGTTTTCAAAAAACCATAAACACTTCAATAAACATTCCAGTTCAAAGATCATGTCCTTTTGCATGTCACTCAATTTTAAAATGTAAATAAAGTGTATCAATGCGAGTGTGGCTGTGTGTGTCTGTGTGTGTTTGCGTTTTACGTATTCCTTATACTTCTATTCTTTACGTTGGTGTATTTGTTACAATGTCATTTGTTGTTGATATTTTATATCTTATACCAGGCGTAGTTGATAAAGGAAATACACTCACAGAAAAATGTGAGTCAAGTGCTGAAAATCACTTGAAATGTTGATGTTCATATTAGCATGTGGGGAGTCAACTCTAAATAAAGCCTATTTTCATACAGATTGGAAGAATCTTTTTCCAGGAGATCGACCCCATGCTGATGAAGAATTTTGTACTGGCTGGCTTTAAGTGATGATGGTTTTAAAGAGTTAAAGAACGTTTTAAATTGGATCGTGAAATACGATTAGTAGAGTTGTTGTAACAGCTCTTCTGCTGTCTCCGGAAGTGTCTCCCCGTTGGATATTAAGAAAAATGTAAGTTTTATATGTTCATTGTATGCCTATGTGATTCTGGTAGAGTTGATATGGATTAAGAGATGATATCATGAGGTGTGTATGTTGGTGGTCGTCGTTAAGTAATTGATAGTCCTAGGAAGTCCGCTACTTGTGTTGGCTTCAGCCACAAGTTTACTAGTCGAGGGGTTGTCGGTGTGGCAAGAAAACCAAAGAGGTGCGCCGTGTCGCGTGGTCCTTGGTTACATGAAGGGCAGCGATCCAGTGTCCCCGGGCTAATCCGCGCCCTGGAACAGTTCAGGATGTTCTCCTAGCCTGATCAAAGTTGGGCCAGGATGGTTCTAGTTACGCTGGGTAGTAGAGTTGGTGCTGGTGCTGACGTGAAGTTCTTTCAAGTTCAAACTTATTGCATAACCGCTGAATTTAGATGAAAAATATAACAGAAAATGTAGTTTCGAACTCAAAATCTGAACATCCCACAGGAAGGGCAATGTTTTATATGACGTGGCGTTTAGCCAGGTTGTTCTTTGATGGCCCACATTACGTTTGCACTCAGAGGTCCACTGTAGTCTGATCTTTGCTGGATCTCCAATTCCTTTGCTGTATTTCTTTTGAAGTTGGTTTTTAATTTGCAGCAAGTCGCTGTTCGATATACGATATATGTACGTACTGAAAGTGCTCTGTATCTCAGTAATGAATGCTTGAATAGCAAAAACAAGAATATTTATTCCTACAAAAATTATTCACACAAAATTTCTATATACTTGGATATAAATGATCGCCATAGTCTACAGAGTAGCGTGCTAACTCCGAGGTCTCTAACTTTAGCAAAATTTGTCGTTAAAACCCTTCAGCCAGGATTACGACCTAATTTCTAATACCACTTATGCTGTGTGAGTTAATTTTATACATGAGTCGCGGTACCTACAGTTTAAAATCGATTCCGAACGACAGATTTTTGAGAAACTTTTCATAGCAGTTCTATTTTGCTCTCAGGGTTTTTGCCAGAAATCTGCTGAGAGGAAGTCGCCGGAGAATTTTTTTTTCAGATTTCGTTATGTTGGAGATGTCTGACTTGCGGTTTGAACCGGTGCCTCACGTCTAATAAGCCAATACACTACCTACTAGATTAAAGCGTCTTAGTTGTCTATAAATCTTGAACATAAATGGTAGCCATAGTCTAGTGAGTGGGTAGTATGCTAACTCTGAGTTCTCTGACTTCAACTCTTACATCACAAGAAACCAAAAGTTCTGTACGTAAGCGAAATGCAAGATCCGTCGAAAATATCGCTGCTATTTGCGAGAGTATGCAGGAGAATTCAAGGCAATCAATTTCGCATCGCTCACATAAACTAGGCCTTTCGAAGCCCACAAGGGCCTTCACTCATAAAAGGGAAATGAAATAGCTCAGGAACTGAAGGCAAATGAGCATAGACAACGACATGCGTTCGTTGAATGGTCTCTGAAGCAACTGACTATGTTTTTCATCTAAAAATCATCAGCGATGAGATTTATATTTGAATGGATGGAACATAACGAATAAAATTGTCGAATTTGGGAGAATACCAATCTATATGGGATCCACATAACATACAAACATAATTGGCCATTACAATCCTTCAGTCAGGATTACGACATAGCTTCTCACACCTTATGTTGTGTGCGTTAGTTTTATACATGAGTGGCGGGACCTACATTTTAAAGTCGACTCCGAACGACAGATTTTTGAGAAACTTTTAATGGCAGTTTTATTTTGCTCTCAGAGTTTTTGCCAGAAATCTGCTGAGAAGAAGTCGTTTGATATCTGACCTGGGGTTTGAACCGTGGCCTTTCGTCTTCTAAGTCGCCTACTAGGCTACGGCGACTTCTATATGGGATCCGATAGCGTTTAATGCATCCTTAAAAAGTTACATTACATTTAGCGTGGATTTGGGGCTGGCGCCATGATCGGTTTATGTTTTTTTAAGAACGCTGTTGACAATCACTGTCAACGGAACACTACTCGACAATATTTAAAAAAAAAGAAACATTCTATGGCTAGAGACAAAATCTTTAAAATTTGAGTTTTTATGCAAATAATTACGTAGTCTTAATGGCGTAAATGCCAATCAAAATAAATCATTCATCTTTTATGCATCATTTGCCTTGAGTGTACGGTTGAAATAGGCCAAGGAAATAATTTTTCAATTTGATTGCTTTCAGTATCATTTCATACTTGAAAAATCTTAAGGTTGTTGTTCATATTCTTCAAATTGTTTTTCTTATGTTTTTGTTTTCATTTTGTTGTTGTTGTTTTTGTTTTCTTTTTTGTTGTATCACTCTTTCATTGCACGTAATAACTTTAAGTGGCCAATGTAAACAATTATTTAAAACAGTGAAACATCCTTCGCAGGGACATTAAATGGTAAGAAAATTTAAAACAGTTTTAATTTGAATTTTTAATAACCCAGCAGCTTAAAGGGTTTTTTACTATTAAAAGGATAAAGAGTGGGGCCCGCTCTCTTAGTGTGAAGTAGAAATTTTTATGCTGACGTCATAAGAAAATTATCATGTGCTTTTCTTTCATTTAAATCTTCTTAACAAACACTCACCCATACATACATACGCACACAGGAAACACAGGAAAACATACTCAAGTAAACAAATACCTTTAAGTGTTCTTTTACAGTGTTTTCTTTATTCTCTCTCCCCCTCTCTTCACGTTCTTGCTCTTTTGTGTATGTAAATATTGTTGTTGTTTGTTTGTAGTTAAAATTACAAGGAAGGAGAATTGTTGCTGCTGCTGTTGCTGATATTATTGTTGTTGTATATGACCTCTGCTGTTTACTTTGTAACCCCTTTTCTAGTTTTTCTTTTTTATTTTCACACTTTTCTATTTGCATGAGTATTGGTGTTTGAGTGTATGTGTGCGTGTAGGTGTGTGTGTCTGTAGGATGAAAATCTATTATTTTTTGTTGATTAACTTCTAAACACAAAAATTGATTGTCATATAAAATAAGCTTACGCAGGGATATTTGCATTAATTTTCACTTCTCCCCCCATACTTCTATGTACTCTTGTTGGTTTTTAATAGATTTTCTAAATGAAATTGATTATTTATTTTCCTTTAAATAGAGAGAAAGGGGTGGTGTGCTTTTTAGTTTTTATTAGAGGTAAAGTTTTTTATATGAAATACAAATTAATTAAAAATAAATAGAAAACAGCGTTAAAACATTGCTCTCATGCTCATGGCTTGGTAATTAAAAACACAAAATGAGTTCCCCATTTTTTTCGTTCTTTCTTCGTGACATAAAAAATTAATCAACAGGAAAAAGTGCTTCAGTTTATGAAATTGGGGCTAAAAAAAATAATTAATTTTAGTTGAAGAAAGAAAGGTGTAAGAATTTTGTTTTGAACATTGCCTTACAATAATGTTTTTTTCTTTGGCAGTAAGCATTTTATATTTGATATTATAAGCAATTTTAATGCCATACACGCGACATATTGTATCGACTCAATATTTGTTATAATGATTGCATAGTTAAGACCCAGTTGCGCCAAGAGACACCCAATCAGCTCAGCTACTCAGTGGTATATAAGAAGAAAATTAAAAAGAAACATCAACATATCTCCTTAGTACATGACAGTTTTGAAAAGAGCATTTCCTAAGCCAGGGGCTTCCTGATGTAATGACGTCGGATTCAGTCATAGTATGTTCGGATCGCATAATGTACATCTGGCCGCATGTTAGAAAGCTTGGAAAGCTATTCGATTGCAAATAAATTATTGCCGAAAATGGGTGTTCAAACGCAGAATAAGAAGAATTACACTGCTGAGTACCATAGATCATATTCATTTATCCAACACCGAGATAGAAATGTGTATGATTAGAGTGATCAAATTACAAAGAATTACTGCACAACCTTCCCAGCTTTCATGGAAAATGTATTCGATGTCATTGAAATTGGCGATATGGTAAGCACAGAAAAACTTTGGTATTTCCAATACCTTTGTACTCAGACAGATTATAATTTCGCAACAAAATTTCACTAGCAGCGGACTTTAATTCAGCAGAGATTCCAACTCCGCTATAGGACAGATGCTCATCGGTCCCGTTATGCTAACACATCCTAGTGTCTGTATCTTGCATAACTCCATCTAAGCAGTTTTCAAGTCTATTCTCCCTGTCCACACAATTGCCCCATACGTCACTATTGGTCTGACTATCATATAATGCTTAATTTTTGGATTTTCCTTGCAAGCTTTCTGCATACCATTATGGCATGTTTGGCCTTTCCTGTATCTCACCCTTGAGTCGAATATTTTTCCATTCACGAAGTTTTATCACAATTCTTAACACACATAATGGGTGTTCGACGTAGTCTAGTAGCAAATGTGTCGACTTACTAGACATGAAGCCACGGTTTAAACCCCAGTTTAGACATCTTCAGCAAAACGAAATATGACGATAATATTTATTCGACTACATCCTCTCAGCAGATTTCTGGCAAAAACTCTGAGAGTAAATAAAATTGCCATGAAAAAGTTTCTCAAAAATCTGTGCTTCGAAGTCGACTTTAAACTGTAGGCCACGACACTCATGTATAAAATTAACACACTCAAAAAAACTGGTGTGAAAAGCTATGTGATAATGCTGACTGAAAGGTTGTAATGATCAATTATGTATATTTGTATGTATGCATGTCGTAATACATCACAGGTTCCAAGGATATGTAAAGGTGATTCATTCTCATCGTCACAGAATCTACATGTTGGTCTCAAGACAACACCCATTTTCTGCGATATTATCTCACCCTATAGTTGAATATTTTTCCATTTAGGAAGTTTTAACACTGTGCTTCACAGTCATGTCTAGTTATTCTTGAGGATTATTGTTGTTTTCCAAAAAAGAAGTGAGTCATATTCTAACCAAAAGAACAAAAAATAAAATAAATGATCATGTCAATGTATTTAAAACAAATATATTTTTTAATTTTTCTTAAAGCCTTAATGTTGCAACTTTAAGTATTTTATTGTAAATACATTTCATGAATATATCACCAAAGCTTTTGCATTAAACGTAATTAAATTTATTTGGCTAGACATGCACACAAAGCCAATTGGTCTCATTAAACTCGAGAACATTTTCGCAATTATAGAGCTTGTCTTTGAAAACAAAAAAAAAATTAAATTGTAAACCAAATTTATTGGATGAGGGATCAAAAAAGGCCTTCAAATATAATTCAATAATTGAAAGAAACTCTATAGACAGACACAAACAATTTTCAATATACGAATAAACTTGCTTTTGATGCCTTTGATAACATGAAATCCAATAAAATACGAAAAAAACAATCCACTTAGTTGGGTGGATTGTTAAAAAAAATCCATGAAAGGATTTCAACATGATTAGAGTTGCTAATCAAGGTCATGGCACATAACCATTCCAAGCAAACACCATCAGCTACGGCTACGACTACGGCTTACATACAAATTCAATCACAGAAAAGTTTACAACTGCTTGCAACAAAATAAAAGAAAGAAAGAGCAGAAAGAAGTTTATGTTTGTGTTAACAACACAAAAAGTACTTAACGTTATTAGTGTCTCTCTTTCGCTCTCTCTCTCTCTCCCTCCTGCTCTATTTTTTTGTGTCTTAGTATTTTCCTATTGTTGTTATTGATTTGTTATGCCAAACACGTAGCATAAGCTTTAAAAAGGAAACGTAAAGGACCTTTTGTTGATAAGCCTATAATGTCAACACAAAGCCATTCTCTGACTGACACAAAAAATGAAAACGAACTGAAGAGACAGACAGACAGACAGACAGACAGACATACACAGAAAATTCGAAAGAAATTGAATAACCAGCAGTTATGTTACGTTTAAAGCCATTTCTGCACATTTCGTCCTTTAGTGTTGATTATGAAAGGAGTCCTATGCATGTAAATGTAAGAGTGTTTGTGATACTAAAGCCCACCCTTTCGTTTTAGACCATTTCAGTAGTTGGTTGAGTAAAAAATGGCATTAAGTAACACTAACACGTTTTCGGAGCCAAAAAGATATCAACTGGCCATTTTATGTAACGACACACTTTTCACTTCTTCTCCCCTCTAACCCCTAAGCATCTTAACAATCTCTCCTCTCTTTCCTTTTCATTATATTGCCTATAAACGACCGAAAAATACTTGTAGGAGACACCAAAATTTCAGCGGCTTTTTTTTTCTTTCATTCTTTACTTTTATTAGTTTAGCTTTGGCTTTAATATTTGAAGGCATCACATCTTCAATGAATGAATGCATGAACGAATGAATGAACGAATGACTGAATAGTTGGGGTGGATGATGGTTATTTTAGAATATAATGTCAACGTGCCAGGAGGTTTCACACCATAACCTTAATGTTAATGACGAATTCAAAATTGATAAGAAGAAACATTAAAAAATATTACGATGTATACTCTCCGCATTCGTGCCGGGAAAATTCAATGAACAAAATTTATCGCCAGCGGATGAAGAAATAAATTGAAATTCAATTTTATATTGAAAAATAATGTCCTTTTTTTAACACTCGAGATAAGGGTTATAATTTATTTGTTATTAAAATAGAATAAAAAAATACACTTTTTATGCGTATAAAATTTATATGTGAATAGACAACTGAAATGGTGACTGTACTGGCCTATGTACTATATATTGGTCATCACATATGTTTGAAAGAAAATATTCGCAAAATTTATGGACATTAATTGTGAATAAACATTGTTTGAAAGTAGCATGACTTTACAAGAAGGTTCCATGCGACATAGTATCGACTTAACTGTAGAATATGCTGCTTTATGGTGGAGTTTTGTTGAATCAAAAGATTCTGAGCATCTGAAAGAAACAACTAAACTTGTAAAATAAATGTGTTTCAGCTTAATCGATATCAAAATTTATTTTTGGGGTAAAACCATTATTCTGCAATTGTATTACAGTCTGGATGCATTAAAACTTTCCATTCAAGCTCTTTTATTTTCTGGATCATCAAAGATGTAAATGGTTTAGACGTGGAACACATCTGTACAATTTCTGTTGATCACGTCATGCCATTTTAGTTGTTTCAATCTTATTAATTTGACATTAGAGATCAAATTATATTAACTCTCTTCTAATTCCTCTTGACACAATATTAATTTCGTTGGCGTCAAACATTGTTTTGCCCCCGCTTTTGCTTCATTTCGCATATTATTATCGCATTTGAAAAAGTTTTCATCGCCCGTAATCATTTGAAGTAAATCACTATTGGAAATTTGGTTCATCGGATTTTTCATTGTAAATTCGTGTCATACCCAAACATAACTTTTTTTAAATGACTGACAATTGCTCAGTACTCATTGTGATTATGTCCCGATATTTTTTTTTTATTTTTTCTTATGATTTCATGGACTTTTTAATGATTGATCAACTAAAGCGAGACGCATAGGTGCCCTGGTAGTCTAGTGGGTAGTGTGCTAGACAATTAGCGTGAGTGTCGTGGGTTCGATTCCCACCAGAGACTCTGGTCTGTGACACTACACCGAGCATATGGTCAAAGTTACTCAGCTCATATATAATTAGAATATAATTTGTAATTGTATTGTAATTAATAAATAAATAAATAAAGCGAGACGCATATTTTACATCATGTCCTGCTTTTCTAGGCGCATTCTTACCTTTTCTATAGCGGAAATGCAAAATAAATAATTTTATTAAAAATGTTTTGTTATTACAAATAACGCTTAATATCATCAGTTAGAAATAATCATACAAGGCTTTATTTAGTTCGTTCTTTTATAAGATTATATCAATCGCTGTATTTGATCTGCGTGCATTTTATTTTATCTGTTAAAAAATGTTTTTCTTATATTTTTCATTTACTTATTACATTTATACGTATAAACTCGGTTTTTTTATACTTTTATGTTATTTCTTTTTTTTTAATATATACATATACTTTATAAGATGCTATTTAGCACTTTTAAAAGCATATTCACAATAATGTTCCGAAATTAAGGCAATGTAAAGCTTAAAATGTCACGTACAATGTTGTCAATTGAAGTGTTATTAGGAAAAAAAAAGTACCAATTGGAATTATAGCTTTGAATCGGCGTAGTTTTATTGGTTGTATGTTAGCCTACTAGACGAATTCCGCCAATTTAGACTTGAACTCCAATAACATGAAATATAAAGAAAGAGAAAATTCTGACTGTAGAGTTGTAATGGCAAATTATGTACCTTTGAACTTATGCTGAACTCATTCAACCACATAGCATATTTAATGACACGATTAAGGAGATCCTTGAGAAAGCTCACTCTGTATCAAGAAAGTTTTTACGGCGACTTCTTGTGTGACATGTATTTACCCGAAATAAAAGTCTCTTGTGTCTTCACATCACATCACATTCTTTTGAAGTAGGATGTTTAATGAATTGGTTTCGTCTTTTGGACAGGTCACTAGCAAGATAGATAACAATGATTTATAAACGCAGAATTCTTTATTATTCCCTATCTTTTTAAGTGTAATCATTGCATAAGAAAATTTTCAGAACTTTGAACAAATAGAGAAACAAGAAGCAGGGTAATGACAGACTTACACATTAAAGTTGGGATCTACAAAAACTCTAAATAGATAAGCTGAAGGAGAGAGGAAAACATTTAATTACAATTCATCTGTTATGTAAAGCGGCCCATAATAACCTCGTCATCCTGCTGAAGACTTAACGTTAATAGTCGCTGTAGTCTAGTAGGTAGTGTGTTGGCTTATTAAACGTGAGGCCACGCTTCAAAAACTCCAGGTCAAAACATTTCGAACAAAACGATTTATGGATAAATATTTCTTCGGCGACGTAAGAGTTAAAAAATATTACCATTAAAGCTTTCTAAAAAAAATCAGTCGTACGGAGTCCCGCTTCTCATGTATACAATTAACACACCCCATATAAGTGGTGTGAGATGAGAAGCTAGTTTGTAATCCTGACTGAAGGGTTGTAATGGCCAATTATGTATGCATGTATGAAAGTATGTTGTTCTGTAGTGTTGGATGTGAGATTTTGGCCTTTCCCTGTGATTGAACTTTTAGAGCTCTGACATACTTTGGAGTATTCATGTTTGCATATTCTGTCTCCCCAGGTATGTTAGTTAGACCATTTGCCACTCCTTGGTAGCTTAATAATGCAAATCGTACGTATCGCATCTTTAAAGTTTAAAACAGAGAAAGAAAAAAAATGATTACCTTCATTAGAACCAAATTATCTGATCGCAGTTACCTCTGACGAAGCCGCTGTAGTCTAGTAGGTAGTGTGTTGGCTAATTAGACATAAGGCCACAGTTCAAACCCCCAGGTCAGACATCAAAAACGAAAATAAGTAAAAATATTACTTCGCCGACTACCTCTCAGCAGATTTCTAGCAAAAACTCTGAGAGCAAATTAAATTGCCATGTAAAGCTTTGCAAAAAACCTGCCGTTCGGAGGTGACTTTAAACTGTAGGTCCCGCTACTGATATATAAAATTAACACGCACAATATGAGAACCTAGGCCGTAATCTTGACTAAAGGGTTGGAATGACCAATTATGTATGTATGTACATATGTAATTACCTCTGACAGGAGAACAGTATTAATGTACGGTAACTCGAACTCGAACTCCAACTCGAGTTCTGCATAATTATTGACTTTGGCTAAGAGTTAAGCGGTTTCTCACATACTTTTGTTGTTGAGGGTATGAATTATGATTTATAGTCATTTCATATAGCAAAAGCCTGAGGAATCTGGAGCGGAACTTTAGACTGTAGACACAGTTCAATCGAAAATTTGAAGCATGAATCACATATCTAATTAAGTCCTTATTTGTTTCTTAAACCAAAGCAAATTTTCTCTCTATTGTATTCGTGCCTCTTATGCTCAACAAACAAAATTCACAAATAAACGTAAATAAATGAGAGAGAGATATGAAATTCAACACTTCATATCATTTTTGGTTTAATAGACTTCTTTAAAGCAACTTTTAATTTTCTTAACTTTGCCAACGAGTACTTGGCTTCATTTGAAAATTTTATTTTGCAAATCCCAAACAAATCTTATTACTTGTAAATGGCTTTAAAGGGATTTCATAGTAAATACCCTTGAAATACTCTCAGCTTCAATGTGGTAAAACCATAAACAAAACAATTTGGTTTGAAATCGTAAAAGATGGAGAGATTTTTAACAACACAGCAGACAAATTAATAAAAGAAAAAGGAAAAAAAGAGAACAAAATCCAAAAATCAGACAAAATAAAAAAGATAAAAATTTGAATATTAAGGAAAAGAGAAAAAAAAAGAAAACGAAAAAGCATACTCCTGTTCCTGCATAAACAATTTACCAAAAAAAAATCCAAAGTATTAAAAAGAGGTGTATAAATAATAATAAAAAAGAAAGAATTGTCGAACACCAGCAATTCCAACCAAGTTTATACCACAAACAACAATAATACCAACTTGTAAGCCAATTTGCAGTTTACGTTTACAAATAAGCAAAACGATTACAACGTTCAACTTTTGGTCTCTGCTTTAGTCTCTAATCCTTGTTGTTGCTGTTGTTGTGGTTGTTCCCAAACTAACTTGCTTGCATATGAATTCCAATTCCAATCGAAATGAAAATCTTTTCAATAAAAATATAAATTTTTTTCTTCAATATTTTTAATCTATTTTCTTCATTTCGCTGCCATCTTTTATTGTTGTTGTTGTTGTTGTCATTGTAGAGATTATAACCTGAGATTTCCGATACGATTTGTATTTGCATTGCCATGTAGTTGTTGTTGCTGTGTTGCAAGTATTTGTGTCTAGAAAATTGCTTATTGTCATGTTAATTTCTCTTCTTCTTCTTATATTTTTGCATGTCTCCAACAGATATTTTAATTTTTTCTTTTTCTTTTCAAAATGGAAAAAATTTTACCCCCTTTTGTAAGCATTGGGAAAAGATAAATTCGATTAAAAATATTGGAGTTAAAAATCAAATTTAACCTTCGGCAAAAGGTGCCATAAACAAACGTGTTTTACTTGAAAAATAGGTGGAGAAATGCTGAAATTTAAGATTATTGAAGAACATTTTATGATTTTAAAGCGTTCGTTATAAAATTCGTTGGTTAAAGTCAAATGCCTTGATTGAATACAGTGTGCCACAGGCTTATTTATTCCTTATTTGGATTTGGAACAGCAAATTCAGGCGGTTGTCTTCAATACTTGTGTTTATTATCGAGTAAAAGGGTTGTTAATACCAAATTGTAGCTAATTAAGCTTGACCATAAAACTTTAACTGAATAGACAAATTTTACTTTGCCTTATATAGGATTTATTTAATACAAAAAAATGTGTGTAAGGTATCGCCATAGTCCAGTAGGTAGTGTGTTGGCATATTAGACGTGAGGTCGCGGTACAAACTACCGGTCATACAAACCCAACAAAACAAATTATGAAAAAATATTTCTACGGCAACTTTCTCTCAGCAGATTTCTGGCAAAAAACTCTCTGAGAGTAAATAAAATTCCCATGAAAAGATTTCTCAAAAGTCTGTCGTTCGGAATCGGCTTTAAACTGCACTTACATTTTCAAAATCAAAGTCTATTTATCAGATTTGTTGGATCTTTCAAGACAACGAGGGTTACACCTTCAGAGGTATGCTTTTTAAAATAATTCTTCACAATCCAGTGAAGCAAATTGGTATCACTTGGGTGCTCCAGAACTAGAAGACATTGATTTTACAGATGTTATACTATAGTTAGTTCACACACATGCATATATCATGAGCAAAGAATCATATGTCGCCAATAGTATAGGCCTCTCCACGGCAGATGACACTCCTCTCTACATCTGTGATATCCTAACGGAAGAGATAGAAAGAAGACTACTATAGGGCATGGCTAGCGTGAGGAAATTTACAAACATTTCCCTTTTAACGAAGCTTAATACTTTTGGGCTCAACGAGCAATCAATACTTGGTGGAATACTTAGAATGCTGCTTATGCAATGCTTTAACAGCGATACGTTTCTTCTGAAAATTATTGAAAATAGTGTGGCGGACAATATTATTGAATAAATGCCTTCCGGTAAGTTCACACACTCGGAAATTTGTCGTATGGAGTCGACTGTATAAAATTAACACACAGAACATAAGTAGTGTGAGAACCTAGGCCATAATCCTGACAGAATATTTGTAATGACCAATTATGTATGTATGTATGTATGTGTGTAAGATATCATCTACATTTTTTATTTGTTTGAAAGACCTGCTGATGCCATTATATAGCATATACCATCATTCAAATGTCCTCTACAACTTCTCTGGGTGGAGCACATCCGAAATGTTCCAGTTTCCTTGAATCATGAGCATCAATCACGCTGAATTTAACTGATGGCTTGGATTATATATGTATTCGCATACACCAACGACTTAAGAAATCATCATAAGAAAATCTAACGCATTCAAATCGCACGATGTCGGTGGTTAATTGACATTATCTGCACGTGTAACGACTTATTCCTCAAATCAATCCTACAAAATATGTAATATGGCATGAGCTGTGTGGTACATAGCGCAGTCATAGTGAAACCACATCTCGTTGGTATCCATATTATCCACTTCAGGCCAAAAGAAGTTGGTAATCATCGAGGTATAGTGCTCTCCGTTGACAACGGTGACTCACAGAAATATGGATCGATGGCGCCACCAGGCCAAAATCCACATTAAACAGGATGCCTTCGGAACTCATGTGGAATGGTATCGTTTTTCTGTTTTTTTTACCAGTTGTGTGAGTGATGGAGTTTTCATTGCAGGTTCCATGGAGCGTTGCCCTGGTCATTGAGTTCTGCTCTTTATCACGAAGTGGTTCTATCTGGCTTTCTTATGACATTTGTTGTTGATATTATCCACTGTGGAGGTTCAGAAGGCTCTTGAATAAAAGTGGAATCACGGCTTTTAATATAGAAAATACATTAGAAGTGCTGTATTCGTAGCTGAAATGTTTTGGTTTATAATCAAGTTCTGTAATCGTTATACAACGCTGCGATTGGTTTATAATCTCATGGTATTTTTCTATTTCAAGATACAAATAGATGTGGAGTAAAACAAGTGCGAGAAGTAATTCAGTTTTAAACTTTTTAGCTTTCTACGAACTCTTTACCTTTAACAACAGAAATGTTACTTTGCCTAACAGGGTAGAGAGCTATTGTTACGAAAATGAAAAATCTAGATACTGGTGTTTTGCTTTTACATCGCTTAACATTAAAATTATAAACAAAAGTTACAAAAACAAAACAATACAGTAAACAAACATGTTATCGTACTGTTTAATATAACAACATACACCAGCATAAAAAAAATGGTAAACAAGTAAACAAAAATACACAAACAACACTATAAGAATAAATGTAAACAAAAGACACAAACAACAACAATGAATGAAACAACGATGTTTACATTTGTATAGATTTCGTGAAGGCGAAGTCATGCACATTCGTCTTCAAGAACATTCATCAGACTGTTTACTTTGCCATATAAAAGGCAAGGCAAAGCAGGCGACGAAGTTAGTGAAGTTCATTTGGACTTGTGTGAAGACGTGGTGCGTTTGAAGAGAATAATTGTGGTTTGAAAATCTCCGTTACAAAGATCTGTCTAATAATTGTCTAGTAGTTGTTATTGTTTATGCAAAGGGTATAAAAAGAGGAATAACAAAGAAAAGCAGTTGTTGTTGTTTACATCAAGTTGCGAACAGTGGCGCACAGAATTGTGCGAATAACAAAAAATTCTAATTAAAACTAAACACAAACTTATTTTTATTTTATTTGCAATCTACGAGCTCATATTTTAAACGTTTTTAAAAGGTAAAAATGTAACAATATGTTTTGAAGCCATTGTAGAAGAGTAAACTCTCTGAACTATTACAGGTTAAGCTGGTCAGTTCTTCGATATGGAGCCTTTTAGTAACTAAGTATTAAATGTGTGTATGACTGCGCATTGAGAGCGGAAATGCCGGAGATGAAATACCCCTTTATCTTTGCCTCTTTCTATATAATTTTCTTCTAATAATAAAAATATAATGATTATTTTATAATTTGGTTTCCTTTCGGTTTAAATGAATATATGCTGTCAGTTTCATAATTAATTTTAAACAATTTCGATTTGTTGGGCTGCAAGTAAAAATACTCTTGTGTTAATAATCAGAGAATCACTCACATTGAAACCACAATGACAATGTAAACAATCAATTTTACAACATTCGCAGCTAAAGGTTAAGCACAACAGAAAAAGTACAAAAAAAAATCATGTAAAGAACACACTGTCACATACACATGTAAATATAATTGTTTACGCAGACCACGTACAATGGATGAATAAATGAATGAACGAATAAATGAATAAAACGCTTACAATGTTTACAAATAAATTTATTAAATAATTTTGTTTAAATATCAACCGTTATTTTCTTTTATTGTATTGTGTTGTATTTTACAACATTTAAAACTTATTAACAACATTTCAACTGTGACTGTAACGGAAATGAGCAACACAGTTGAAATGTGTATGAGAGAGAGAGAGAAAGAGAAAGGAAGATAAAAATAAAATTTACATTAAAGTAAACTTTGTAATGAAAATAATATTAAATACCATAACAGAGGATGTAAGAGACAGTAATGAATACTCGTACAATGTATGTATGAATACAATATGAATACAATGTACTCGTATAATGTATGTATGTGTTTGTATGTGTATTGTTAAGTATTATTGCATTAAAAACGTACACATTAAAACATAAATCCCTATTTAACACAACAAATGAAAGTGTTATACACTAATTAGCAGCAACAATAAATAGAACACAAATACATAGACACAGATACACTTATAAAGGTATATTACATTCACATTAATACACATACACACAAACTCAAACACATACACTTACGTTCTTATTACCATAACTGTACTGATATGGGAAAATTTTGCAATGCTTAATTATAAAGTGGGAGGGAGAGTACAGAAAAGAGAGACAGCAAGTAAAGTCACAAAAAAAAAATGGCAACAACAGCAACAATTTATAATGATAACAGTAATTAACATGTTCTTTTGCGTACTTACTTTCAAGAACCTGAAAAGCTGCTCTCTACTCTCTTATATAAATTAATACACCAACACTAACACTCATTAACCACACATACACACACCCACACACTCTCTTTGTTAGGTTTTATTTTTCCCCACTCTATTGACTTTAGTATAATTCTCACCTCTTGTGTTTTTGTTATTGTTGTTGTTGTTTATTTGCTCATATTTTGTTATTTTATTTGTATTAAAATCATATTCACACTTTACTGTGACATGCTAAAGAGGACAGTTTGTAAAGGAATGGAAACTTCTAAAATAGGAAAAAATTTTAGCAGTTCGTGAGAGTGTTAAGAGCAATTCTACTGAGTTATTAGCAATTGCAGGGACTTTACGTGTATAAGTTATTGCATATTCAAGAACATACATTCAATTGCAGCATATGAAAATCCTGTTCACCTAGCACACTTGCGGTACTTCCTATGCTCTCATGCAAACAGCATAATCTGAAGGTGTTCATATCGATTATGCTCATCCTGCATTGGTGCTTACTACAGGCATACATACATAGCTGGTCATTACAACCCTTCAGTCCGGATTATGCCATAGCTTCTCACACCGCTTATGTTGCGTGTGTTAATTTTATACATGAGTGGCGGGACCTACAGTTTAAAGTCGACTCCGAACGGCCGATTTTTTGAAATACTTTTCTTGGGAAATTTATTTACTCTCAGAATATTTTCCAGAAAAGTGCTGAGAGGAAAGTCGCTGAAGGAACGTTTTTTCCATAGATGTCTGACCTGGGATTTGAACCGCGGCTTCATGTCTAATAAAGCAATCTACTACCTACTATACTGCGGCGACTACTAGACTATATGTTCACTGCAGGCGTAGACACCTGTTAATGTCCCGAAAGGCTTCCCAATGTTATTTTGTAAAATTAAAAAGCAAAGCACACTCTACGCAGCTCATCGAAACTGAGAATCTTTGGAATGGTCGAGGTCATGGTGTAATTTCAATATTTTTATGCGATGGTGAGCTTAATACGGTTATCAATGCATTATAAGTGGGAAAGTACAGTCACATTTTTGTTAAAAAAAACTTATTCAAACGGCAATAGTTTGCAGGCTAGTTAGAGCTACAAGGATCACTGTTTTTATCAACGTTATTATGACAGTATTTTATTAGTATCGTAAATATAGTGACAGGTGTTGAGTTATATTTCCAAAAAAAAGGTTGAATACAAATATATTCCTCTTTGTAATCAAAACCAAGTTTGTTTCTTAAAAATGAGTGGCTTCTTAAAACATGTGCCTAAGGAAATGTATCTCATTTTCGAAGTTTAAATTTGAAAATCTATCTCTTAAACCTAACCTTTCTGCGATCAGTAGCTTATTGCCTTCTAATCATAATTTTTTAACATAATTGGTCCTCCTGTATTATTTAGCAAGGAATACTGGAAAATAGTGAGGAATATGAATTTCATGGATAGACTTACAAGCCTTGCGCTTTGTTTTAGGTTGTCCAATGCCTTCTCTAAGCCTATAAACATGGTGTTCTCTATTCCATAGACTGCTCTATTGACTATTTTTATTAAGCTGAGTTGGTATAAGCCACTGCATTATTGAAAGTATGTGTCCAATGTATCAAATTTCCTGGTAAATAACATCAATGTCTTGAATAAGAGAACGATATTTTTAACTCTGAATACAAGTGTAAATCTAATTGTCTACTAACGAAGTTCCTAATCACTTAACTTAACTTTGCAGAGTCGTATTTTAAGTTTAATAGACTCAATAACCTGTCACTAAACCATGCTTGAAAGTCACAGTAGTCTGCTAAAATCCCAGGTCAGATATCTCCAACAAAGCGAAATAAAAAATATTTCATCGACGATTTCCTCGCAGCAGATTTGTAACAAAAATTCTGAGAGTAAATAAAAATTGCCTTGAAAAGTTTCTCAAAAAGCTATCTTTTGGAGTCGACTTTGAACTGTAGGTTCCGCCACTCATCTATAAAACTACACACAACATAAGTGGTGTGAGAGGCTAGATCGTAATCCTGACTGAAGAGTTGTAATGACCCATTATGTATGTAAGTATGTATGTAAGCCATGCTTAACTAAGTACTTATTTTATAAAATCCCAGTAATTCCTTAAACATTTTGAATTAGTTTTGTCCACATTTTCTATCTGTACTAATTGCCTTAAAAGGTTTATTGTCTGCCCAGTTTATTTTAGACATGTCCTTGGCTCTAATCATTATGCCCCTAAAAGCACACTATGCTCCGTAATGATAATGAATTATTTTAAAGCTCTGACTGTAATTGCCTGGTGATAATTAATGTTGTTGCCGGTCTTTTGTTCTACATTTTAATCACAGATTGTTTTTTCCTTTAAGCTCTGTTGTATGTAGTTTTGTTTTTCTCTTTCGTTTTTTGCCTGTTCTGTTCTTTCTTTACTTTTTTCATTTTTACACATGCAAAATGAATAATTTGTTTAATATTTTCATATTCATACGGTGTACAATGTTTTTTTCCCGTAGGCATTAAATAATTTTTCATGAGTTTGTGTGTATGCGTTGTATATGAGTGTATAAGTGTATCACATTTGTACTCTTACATGTCACTTATAAATACTTGTACTTTTACTGGTTAAAACATAAACATACGCACACTTATTTTACAATTAGACGAGTATGGCAGACAGTCATAGACATACTAACCATATACGCATATACACACACCCTCGCTCTTACTCATTGCTAGACACTTTAACAATGTTGGTTTTGTCTTCACGCTTTTGGGCGTTATTTAGTGTGGTACACATGGATATACAAAGATAATTTGTAATAGGGAATGAGAGTGCTTGCGTGTGTGTGTGTGGGAATCATGTTAACTTCACTAACACTCATTAAATAAGTAACACACTAACTGAGTGGGTATAAGTATTCAAATGCAATTCACAGCACACAAGTTGTTCCGTTCTTTTTTTTATTATGTTTTGTTGTCGATGTAAGGAAGTGTTATTTTGGTAAATTCTATTACATACCTACGTGCTGTGTATATGTGTATGTAAACGTGTATGCATCTTCGTCTTTGTATTTTTGATCCTCTAAGGATGTTAAGCAATTTTATGCTCTCATTATGTTTATATGTCTAAACAATTATCTTCAAGGTATTCCTGCACATACACATACATTTAATAATTATCAACTCGAATGCCTATAACACATAGAGACACACACATACAGTTACATATCCACTTACTTTCTTACATATACATTGTAGCTTAATGTAAGGAGCGATGTATGTAACGGAGTAATCGTATAAGTAATGAGTGAGTGAGCGGTAAGAGTGTGTATTTATTTTGTAATAATTTTCTTACCTACGACTACAACCGCATTTGGTTGTAATGCTTCAATTGCGTGTTGATTTAATTGACTTTGACACTTTTGCTATTTGAAACGCACACTCATACACACACACCCACATACAACTCTTAGACTTCTTGCTAATGGGTTTATATTTAAGAAATTTAGGCTTTATTGGTATTATGCTGACGTTATGCTATTGTGTTGAGGTACGATATTAATAAAATTATTTGTTATACACGGGGTTTACATTTTGAGCATTATCGACTACATTTAATTAAAATTAAAAAAAGCATTGAACAGTGAAAAAAGGAGGTGTTAAAAAAGTTGTATGCATCGGATACTGGTTGTTCTGACAAATGAAATGATTTCTGAGATTCCGAAGCACCTATTGACTAAATTGAGGATTTTGGCTTTGTCTGTGATAAGATGATCGAGTTTTGCTACCACGAAATTTTTACTGAGAAGAAGAAGATGAATATATGACACATATCCTACGTTTTTTGCCTGATATTGAGATGGTATCTAATATGTCATCGAATAATTTTTCAGAGGATCCTAAATTTCACATCTTCATAGTGCTGACAAGTCATTTCTTTAACTTCGTAATCTGGATCATTATTAAACGGTTTTTGAAAATATATTTGTACGGAATGATGAGACTTTTCTTAAGAGTGGAAGGTTTTGTTATTCTTACACACTTGGAAGTGACCAGAGCGATAGGTAACAGAATTTAGCAAGGGATAGACCATAAAAAACTAGGGCAACTATTCAATCAAGCTCTTTAATGTCTCCTTAATTGTTGGAATTGATTTTTTTTCGTTATAATCTGATAGATAATTTCATGGCTATAAGCTCATTGGCCATTCTATTCATTTTTTTATTATTTGTTAAAAAGCTAATCAAGCCATCTAGCCGTATGGTATTGACGGCCAATGCTTTGGTAGTTGCTGATTTGTGGACATAAACCAATAGCTTCACGTAGCCTTATAAAAAATATAATCCAAAGGCCTTATATCGTATAAACGAGACGGTATTCTGAAGAGAAGGTTGCCATCAAATTAATTTTGCAATTAAATGTATGATAAGTTGAGCCCCTTTGTTGAAATCAAATGTCGTTAATGTTTTGCTGATTAATTTCTAGAAACAAATATTCAGTCAATATGACTAGATAATGTTTATCCTACAGGCACACTATGTGGCATTTTGCCTGAAAAGCAAAGTTAAGTTACTGAGTATGTATATTAAGTATAAGAAACTGAGTATGCAATTCGATAGACATCAAAATTTTGCATTATATAGTGAATTAACACGACTTTAAGTTGAGATTTGTAGATTTGAGACGAAAGACGCATTAAATGCGTTTTTGGGGCTTTTTTGAAATTTTAATTGGTTTATATTATATTTCTAAACAAACAGAGGTTTTACATTGATTTTTTTTTATTTAAAAGGTATGAACAACTGCTACTTTCAGTTTATATATATATATATATATATCTCACATATTAAAGTTTAAATTATTCGTTCAAAATTAAAAAATAATAAAAATTTCACATTTTTTACCCTCCCTAAAAAAAGATAAGGATTTTAAAGGTGAAAGTAGTTCTTAGTAATTTAATGTTATATACCACAAGAAAATATGAACTCTCTATATTCCGGAACAAAAAAAAAGTTTGCGCAAATTTGCGCAATTCTTTTTGGCGATTTTTTTAAATTTTACTTTTTTTTGAAAAATTAAAAATTTTAGACGCAGTGTAATAAAGCCATAGGCAATAAAGCCATATGGCGTACGAATTATGCGAGGAAATTCAGTAGAAGCGATACCAATCGAGATGTCCTGAATAGATTACTTTTATGCAGTGACCGTTTTATAAGCTGCAGTACACAAAAATCGCGAAGGAATAGAAAAGCATTTTCATCAGATACTATTAATTTACTCCTTCTTGACATTGATGATGAAAATGATAACGACTTTAACGATTGTAGTTAGTTTCACTTTTTAAATATTTTTAAGTTAAGTATTAAATAATGTAAAATAAATATTATAAATAAATATTAATTATCATAGAAGTTTAAAAACTTAATTACATATGAATGTATATCGACTATTATAACAATATGAGATGTATGTTTGATTTTCTTAATGGACTGTATGTGGTACCTAGGGGCACTTATGATCCGATCATAATTAAATGTGATCATAAATAATTCACATTCATATTAAACATGTTCATGTCGAATTTCATCTAGGTAATAAAATTTTTAAGCCAATTATAATTGCTAAACATATTTTCTTAAGGGGCCCTATTTTGGACCAAGGGGCAATTATGGACCGACCATAACAAAATTTGGTAATATGATTTTAGATTTACGTTCGTACCGAATTTCATCACGATACCGATGTTTTTAAGCCATATATAAGCGCAAACGTGAATTTCTAAAGGGGACTTTATATGGGGACCAGGGTCAAATGTGATCCGATTTTCACCAAACTTTACACCATGATTTCTTGGTACACATAACTGATCCATACTAAATTTTATCATGATTGTTGCTTAATTACCATAATTATGTGTAAATAAGTGCAATTTCGAGGGGAATTTGTATGGGGGCTAGACGAAATCACCGACCGATTGGAACCAAAATCAGTTGGGTTCATCCCTGGTCCTAATTATTATTAACACTATCAAAAAATTCCAGCCATTAACTCATAAAACACTTCTATTAATTTTGGCCAGATTTTCAGGCAAAATGCCACATAGTGAAGCAGTCGCTTGCTTACTTCCAAAAAAGTAAAAAGGGTTAATGCCGCTAGAGTGTAAACTACACTAATTAATCAATTTTAATGAATGTAATGGTGTTTCGTTAACTCCTTCAAAATTATTATCATTAATTGTTATGAAAAGTTTCTCAAAAATTTGTCGTTCGGAATCGACTTTAAACTGTAGGTACCGCCACTCATGTATGAAATTAATGCACAGAACCTAAGTGCTGTGAGAAACTAGGTCGTAATCCTGATTGAAGGCTTGTAATGAACAATTATGTATGCATGTACATGACCACTAGAACGATGATGTTGACCATAAAATGGAAAAAGACCTCTATGAACTTCACAAAAAGAGATATTTTTCTCAAAGCAAGTTTTCACAATTTGAAAGCGGGCGCTGGGTTTTAACGTTCATGATGCATTCCTAAACCTGTAAATAGAAATTTGATACTCTCACTTGTCAAACCATAGTTACCGAATATGACAGGTTTCATGTGAATATATTTTGCAGAAACTTCTTACCGATCAATTCCACAAATACTCATCTTTTTATCATCTTTTTTCGGTTCATTTGGTCACTTAAAATAACTTGAGTAGTAAAAAAAACAGCTTGGCAATTTAATATTTAAAAAGTAGTTTAAATTCTACTCTCTTCTTAATTTATCGTTAATTAAAAGAAACAAAAAAGGACTCTCTCTCTGCGTCTTTATTACAACTATTACAACTACTGCGTACATAAGAAATCCAACCAAGGCAAGAAAGTTTTGAATATTAAGTGGCATAATTTTGTCACAGAACTAGCAATAAAGTCTGACTGCCTGCCAATGAGTGTGAACTGTAAGGATAAAGTTAATTTAAATAAAATGACAGTTTCTCTGTATAAAGTCTCCCATGCAAAAACAGTCAATAATTTCTCTCTTTTTTTTGAGCGGATGAACGGGACTGAGAAAAACTTTTCAATGACTTTTGTGTGGCATTGTTTGTTGCAGCAGGAAGTATTTAAAGAGAAAGTTTTTCATTAGAAGGAAAAGGAAACTGCTGCGGGAAATATGCATTTCAATATGAGTGACGAATTTTAAATGAAAGGAAAATTATTTCTGTTTTTTTTTTTCGTTTGCTTTCTTTATTCAGAAATATTATCGATAATCACTGCAATCAGTGAGTTAAGTTGGAAATAAAGAAATTGGAAATTGAAAAAAAAACAAAAGAAAATTAAAAATAATTAATTAAGTTTTCCTTCCGACCTTCTCTTTCTTCTTCTTATAAATACTTGATTAAAGAAACCAGTAATTAATGGGAAATTACTACAAATGAATTGTTTTCAACATGCTTGCCATGTAATTGGTTGAAAGTAAAATTACAACAGAAAACTAATTACAACACATGACCGCCCAACTACAAGTAAAAATAAATACCAATGGAAATAGGGTGAGCAATTATAAGGCTCCCTGTATTGAAAATGTTTTGTTTTTGAAGGTATTATTAGATTAAAAAAAATAAAATAAAAAGAGTTAAACCAAGGTCACTTGATATAAAGAATACTAATCACAATATTTCTAGAACAATAAACCAATAAGAGGAAATGTGCTTCCTACTCATGCGCTGAATACGGTTTGAATTAGGCAAGAGATTAAGTTTAAGTTTTTGTAATTGTTTATCAATTTGTAACAATTTTAAGAGACTGACCGATTAGCATAAGTATAATGGAACGCATCATAACAAAAAATTCTTCTCGTATTTATAGGACCAGCGTGAACTATGATTCAAAGAGGCGTCAGCCTATTTACCTTAACCTAATTACTCACATTTTCCTGTTCTGTCAATTTCATGGTATTTTCTGGCAATGACATTAATGTCCTGAGTAATTTTTTAACTCTGAAGACAGACAGACTTTGCAACCTGTAACTAAACCATGCTTGAAAGTCTAGTAGTGTGTCTAACGTCTAGTTAGACCAAACATTTCTAACAAAACGAAATATGAAAAAAATTTTCATCGGCGACTTCCTTTCAGCAGATTTCCGCCAAACACTCTGAGAGTGAATAAAATTGCCATGAAAAGTTTTTCAAAAAATCTGTCGTTCTATAGATCCCGCCACTCATGTATAAAATTAACACACACAACATTAATGGTGTGAAAAATTCGGTCTTAATCCTAAGTGAAGGGTTATAATGATATGTATGTAATCCTTACAATCCTTTTTTCGGTATCTAGAAGGAAAAATCTTACGCTTCTAAGTTTCAGGGTATTTTTGAGTGAGACCTAAGTTTGTTTGCTGAGTGATAATGATTTTATTCCTGAAATATGTAGAAAATACATATGGCCTCGAAGAGTGTGTTAACTCATTGTAAGTCTCTTCAGCTCGTTTTACGTGACACTTCCAACAGGTATCTGTTCGTCGAGCCACATTTTATCCTTCGATTGCATTGTAAATTCAAGTTAAAACGATTTCTGATAACATCATTCTGATATATGTATCTTCCTAATATAAAATCAACTTAGCAATATTTTCACCGTAAGATCTCTGATTGCTCATGGTATTTGGATAAAATATTCTAGGAATTCTAGTCACCTGAAGGTAATTTTTTGTAGTATTCAAAACTTCACTAACATAAGATATTGAGGCTTTCACCCAGATGTTAATAACTTCACATTTAAGTTAATTGTGTAAGTATAAGTGGGGATAAGGTTTGATTGCCAAACTGGCTGAATTCCTCTCTAGATTTCTTTAAGTGGCTTAGAATGTTAACGTGAGAGCCATTCTCTATCGTGTATACCCGATGTAAAAGGAAGAGTTCAAATGCCTATGTTTTGCAATTGTATTAAAAGTGGTTTCTTCACAGTCTGATTATGTATTGGCTTAAAAGACATGGGCTCATATCTCAGCTTTGACATTTCGAAGTAAAATAATTTTCTTAGCGATCCCCCTATCGTCAATTTTTTAACAGGAGCTCTGAATGTGAGTAAATACCATGAAAACGCTTCTCAAATCTGTCTTTGATATTCGACGTTAAACCACTACCAAGTTAAACCCTACCACACATGAATGAAATAAACATATGTACATAACATAAGTGGTGCGAGTAGCTAGGCCTGTATATAAACGACCAATAATGGTCAGTAGTGAAAAATTATGAAAGATGAGCATGGCATGAATTATGTATCGTCTACAGCTATGAGAATATACCTCGCTGTATGGGTACTTAAAAGTATAAATTAATGTTTCTGAACTTCGTGCTATATTGACCTCTATTATCTCACTAACAATTGATTCATTGACTCAATCTTTCATAGATTCTACAATGGATTCTGCTGTAATGAAAAAGGAGCTTATTGTAGGCGATCATCCGTTGAACAATCATTGATGGTCATATTGATCATTATGATTAGAATTCGTTTTTAATCGCTCGTCTATTCTTGTAGATTCTACTCTCTTTTTCTCGATGTCAATACCGGTAACCATTGCCTGAGAGTTGGCCTTATATTAGAGAATACATACAGACATGACTTCGCCGTAGTCTAGTAGCGAGTGTGTTGGTTATTAGACGTAAAGCCAGGGTTCGAGCCCCAGGCCAGACATCAAAACAGAAATACAAAAAGTATTTCTTCGGCGGCTTCCTCTCAACAGATTTCTGGCAAAAACTCTGAGAGTAAATAAAAATTACCATGAAAAGTTTTCCAAAAATCTGTCGTTCATATATACATAACTTAATTGATCATCACAACCCATCAGTCAGGATTACGACCTAGTTTCTCGCACCACTAACATATATTGTGTGTGTTAATTTTCTCCATAAGTGGAGGGACCTACAGTTTAAAGTCGATACCGAACGACAGTTTTTTTTTGAGAATATTTTCATGGCGATTTTTATTTACTCTCAGAGTTTTTTTCAGAAATCTGCTAAGAGGAAGTCGGTGAAGAAATATTTGTTCATATTTGGTTTTTTTTTTTTTGGAAATATCTAATCTTGGGTTTGAACCGTAGCCTGACGTCGAATAAGCCAACACACTACCTACTAGACTACGGCGACTTCGTACAATACAGAGAATATTAGAGAATAAGGTCTACAAATTAAAGAAGAGCACAATTTAGAAAATCTTAGGAAATATTGCAGCAAAACAGTGAAGTTTTCGAAATTTCACAAAAATTTGTTTTTTACCACTGTATGCGTCTCTCCACTATATTTTCTTTGCCATGTAATAAATCTACTCGTCTTATATGAATAAGAATAAAATCCTTTTCTTTACATTGATTTCTGGTTATTTTTAAAGAATCTCAAAAAGAACAACAATAACAGGAATTATTGTATTTTCTTTTTATTGTTTTTATTACGTTTGTAGACAAAAGGTAAAGAGAAAATAATAAAAAAAAGAAATCAAATCACAGGCTACGAAAACAAAAAAAAAGGAAAAATCAAAACCAATTGCTCACTCGTTCATTTAGATATGCAGGCAGGCAGGCAGTCAAAGAGCATGTTTAACAAAATAATATATTTTTTCCTCTCCCAATCATTTTCTTTCCCCATATATACATAAATGTGAGTGTATGTGTATGTTTATTTGTATTAATAGAAAATATATGAACATTTTAAAAGTCACGCAACAATTACCGGCAAAACGTGCTGCCATCAACGGGTTATACAAGTACTACCCACCAGCACACAATCCGTTTACCTTTATCCAACATTTTCTTTTTTTGTTGCTGTTTTAATAAAAATTCTTTCATGTACTGTGGGACAAAACATTATGACAGCCTGACATTATAATGTTGCTCTCGTTGTTGTTGGTAATGAGTGAAAATTTACGATTTGAAATAAAAGTGAAAATCAAAGAAAGGGCACACCGGTATACATACATATATGCAAACAATTATTAAAAATAAACGAATGAAGAGCAGCAGCTAAAATAACAGGTTGTAACATTATGATGTGACTGCCCATTGTTGGCCTCCTCTTCATTCATTCATTCAAGTCCTTGATAATTGAATAATTATGGGTCATTGTGTTGAATGACTATAATTTTGTATTCCATGGGTTATGGGCGAGGAAGGAGGGAGAATATAATTTCATTAAATTTCAATTCGTTCGTTTTATATCAACATTTTATAGCATTTTTTTATGAGTGTCGTCAAAGGGAATACGGGACATTTGATAATGTTTTTTATGAACAGAATTCAGTTTAAATATGAAAACACAAAATTTTAAATTATCTTGGCATTTGCTAAGCAAGTGAAAGTTTAATCAAAAGAAATCAATACTATTTAAATTCGATAAGAAGGGTACACATTTTTAAGTCCTTTTTTATATCAAATCTGATCGGTATAAGTTGGTGCCTCTGGCAGTTTTTACTGTTAAGAGTAGACCTTTATATAAAATAGAACTTTCTTTAATCTGGGGCTATAGGAGTGAATATACGCATAATATTACTAAAACAATTCTAAGTCTAAAGAAAAAAAAGAAAATTGCATGTTGGGTAGGGAATCACAACCTATTACCGGATCTTAACGTTGTATTAGCATGAATAGTATATTCTTTTTTGAATACGTATATTTTTTAGTAATAGAAGCGTCCATATTTATTTACTGAATGAAATCACAAGAATTCAAATCTCACTTTTGACATATCAACTGTCTTTCGTGAAATCTTCTGAGAGCTGTCATGAAAAAACAACTCAAATCTGTCTCGCACAACATTGGTGGTTTGAAAAACTATTCTGCAGTATTGACTAAATGCTTGTAAAGGCTAATAATATATAGTATATGTATATATATATATATATAAGTGAGGCCACTGTTCAAACCCCCTGGCCAGACATCTCCAACAAAACAGAGTATGACAAAATATTTATTCGGCGACTGGCTCTGAGCAGATTTCGGGAACAAACTCTGAGACAAATAAAATTGCCATGAAAAAGTTTCTCAAAAATCTGTCGATCGGTGTCTACATCAAATTGTTGGTCCTGCCACTCATGTATAGAATTAAAGCACACAACATAAGTGGTGAGAAAAGCTAGGTCGTAATCCTGACTGAAGGGTTTTAATGACCAATTATGTTATGTATGTATGCATGTTTTACTTATCATGTATAGACAAAAAAACGAATTCCGTTTTTGGAAAATAAACTACGTTATCGGTACTGTAGAATTCTATCCGAATGAAATTCTATCCAAAATTTTTCAATTTGATGTACGAAAATCGGCTTGCGATTCATGTATAGAATGTGTTCATAAAGAATGAATTGCCTGATGTGAAATGCAGTCTTATTTGGGACTTACTCTTTTAAAGTAAGAACCGAATAGAAGTGACTGCAAAGGAGTTCTTTACAGTAAAATATAGGAAGATGACCTTAACTATATGCCAACAATATACAGTGGCATACGTACAAAGCATTCTGAGTGGAAAAAAAGTTTACAAGTAGTACAAGCTTTTCATAGAAAATCGAGACGTAAATGATGACGCTCGCCCTGAACGCCCCAGCGCATTAATTATCGATGAAAAAGTTGGAAAAGTGCTGAAAATGGTTATGAAGAATCGTCGAATTACAATTAGAGAAATTGCTGAAGATGTCGACGTATTGCTTGATTCAAGCAATAGAAGAAAATCCTCAAAAACACTTTTCCTGCTTATGTCTCTCACAAAGAAACTAAACATGATCTATAGATAAAACTGGGAATATACGTTGGAGATAAGTGTACCAACATAAAAAATGAATAATTAAGAATTGAATGAAGTCGCTGTAGTCTAGTAGATAGTGTGTTAGCTTATTAGACGTCAGGCCTCGGTTCAAACCCCAGGTCAGATATTTTAACAAAATGAAATACGAAAAAATATTCCTTTGAGACTTCTTCTCAGAAGATTTCTGTTAAAAAATCTGAGAGTAAATAAAATTGGCATGAAAAGTTTATCAAAAAATCTGTCGTTCGGTGTCGACTTTAAACTGTAGGTCCCGCCACTTATGTATAAAATTAACGCAGACAACATAAGTGGTATGAGAACATATGTCGTAATCCTGACTAAAGGCTTGTAATGACCAATTATGTTGTGTATGTATGTACGTAGTCCGCGAAATATGAAACTTCACCTTATTTTTCAACACACCTCGTATACATATAAATTATTAATAATTTACCAGCAATCCTTTTGTTTTATTTAAACCATTATGGAAAAGCAACCGAAATTTTGACACCGTAATCTAATTTCTTTTACAAACTAAGCATAACGCAAAAAAGTGTGACACAATCTCTTAAAACATAGTTTCCTCAACAAATACTTCGTTATGCCTTTAATTGATTAAAACAAAAATTAGAACCTGCGAAACGAGGAAACATAAAATTAACGCGTGTTCCAATTAACACTCACTTACAAAAGTCATAAAAATAACACTGCCAAGACACTTAATTTCGAGAAATTGAAATCCGTACATGTTATGGCATGAAATAAAAATTCCACAACAGCCAACATTAATTATGGGCAGTCTAAAGACCAATCAAATGTAGCGAAATATAAAGCTGGTCAGATGAGTGGCATACTCCTTCAAATGGAAAAAACTAAAAGAAGACATGGCGTGACTTGGCGCTGCAGCAAATTTGTTTAACATTTTCTTCTCATTGGAGTAGCACGATAGTGAAGAACGACATAAACAGTGAAACTAATTCTTTTAAGCTACCGAAAGATACTTTATTTTATTGTAAAATAACTATGTCAGATCTAAACAAATGGAAAGCAGAGGTAAACTATTACGAAATACAACCATAAGATCACATAAACCAAATTTTTCCAAATTATTGCAATTTTCTTACCCTTAAGACACATAAAATTATCCGCGGATTATAATAAAATTGAAAATAAATGTCCTTTAAAATATAAAAAACAAAACTGAATATAATTTCATAATTCCTTAAAACATGGTCAGCAATGTTACAAGTTCATGCAATCGTTTGCTTTATCATGAACTCATGACGGTGGCGTATGTGGAATATTTTGTTCCCATTCAAATATGAATCATATGTGCATATTTCTCCTTTAAACCCTTTTAGATAATTGACTTAGTTAAACCACCCGCTTATTTAGAATATTAAACAATCAACAACAACAACAAAAAATTAAATCCTGTATACCATTTAACTAACCGAACCATTTTTCCCACTGAATGAATGCATTCGCCAAGTGAAAATCGATTAATCTTTTCAAATTGATTTTCATTCAATCAGACATAATTTGACTATTAAATGGAAAGTAAAGAAAAAAACAACAATATGTAGTATCATCGATACAAAACACGACACGATTTGACATTAACGATTGATTAGACATACATTCACTGACTCACTCACTCACTCATACACAGATACAGGAACACGTGCTGTGCTGTTCGTTTAAGTATAAAACGAAAGTCTATTAAATATGCAACTCACACACATGCAACAGACGTTGAATAATAAAAACGTGAAAATGTTTTCTTCCGGTTTAGATTTTTGTTACCATTGTTGTTGTTGTTGTTCTTGTTTATTATTGTGAAAATTGTATAGATTTCAACAGTTTTAAGTGCTTTGTTTTATACTGAAGGAAATCAATAAAAAAACACAAAAATATTGGTAATGAAGCAATACCAGCTGAATACGAAAATTGTTTAGGCAGACAAGGGACTTTTTTGTTTTGCTTCGAAACATGTTGATGACAGGGAACAAAATTATTGTGCAGCCGTTTTTTTTTTATTTTTTTGTAAAAAGATAAATTTCATTTGATGTATTTAAGTAGGAATTTTTTTATTAATTTAGGAAAGTGAAACCATTTATGTAGTGTCCGGATAAGGAGATGTGGAAAAGGTTATCGAACATCGGCTTAAGAAATAATTTTTCTTTTTTAAAGAGTTGCTGCACATTTTGTATTTTTTAAATTGAAAATAGTATTCTCTGGAGTTCAGAACGCGTGCTATGTAAACTACTTCATGGTATCACAACACAATGCTCCATCTGAAATTTTATTAAAGTTTAAAGGTACGGGCTTATGATTAATTTCTATCTACAATGTTCCAGCTTAGGCCATAATAAGCTGTATAATCTCCTACATCTACAGTTTTCCCAACAGTCATTTCTATCTTTTTTAATTTGTAGATGAACCAGCCGAAATACGTATTCCATTGAAGTACTATCAGACCCGTCAGCTAAATAGCGCTATTTCGCTAATCCATCAGCCATTTCATTCCTCTCATTGCCACAGTACCTTAAGCCAGTATAGTTTAAGCACCATAATGTTGTATCTTCAAAATGAAATCAACCCCAATAGTATATCTATCTTCTTGTCAGCCTTGAAGATCCACTGTTCATTTAGTAGCCTTCTAACACCATGTCGCTACTCTTCCCAAGGGAATATCACGTATTTAGTTCACATTACCGTACAGTCCCTGAAGTCCCGGCCCCAAATACATCCAAATTGATTTTTAACAAGCCACATATACACCGTCTTTAAAGCTGTACACCGCATACCCTGCCTTGTGTTAGAATTGGAATGACTACATGAATCTATATTCGCTCGACCACTTTAGGACGAAGACTCCAATTCTTATCAGCCAATGGCATCTACCATTGGATTTAATTAAGCCATTAATATGGAGACGCTGTAGTAGGTAGTAGGTAGTGTAGGTAGTGTGCTGGCTTATTAGACAAGAGCCCGTAGTCTAACAAACAACCAAATACAAAAAAAATATTTCTCAACAGTCTTCAGACAACAACTCTGAAAGTGTATTAAAAATTTTGCTAAATCTATCGTTCAAAGTTGACATTAAATTTTAGGTCTTGGAAACAATCTAGTCAACAACAGATGGTCATATCATAAATTTTCTTCTTTTGTTTTAAATGTTTTTTTCTTTTTTGGCTCTTTTCTTCAATAAAATAATTCTTAACTGCATACTGCATAATGAAACAATTTTTAAAACGATCTATTCGCTATGAATTTAACGTTAATTTTTAGTACGTAAATATAAACAGTTTGGCTTAAACGATACACCAAAAGAAAAAAAGAAAACATTGCATTTAAATGTGCTTAAAATCAACGAAAACGTGAAATGTAATTGAGAATAAAAACGAAAGAAAATGGAAATATAAAAACAACAACAATAAAATTACAGAAAAATGTTTACAGTGTTAATAACATGTTAAATTGTTAATAAAACGAGACAAAAACAACAACAAAATTATGAAAACAATATTAAAACACTTAAGCAGAAATATTTATATGAAGTAAATTAAAGGAATGCATTGTTGAAGAGGGAAAACTAATTCAATTACTAGCTGAATTAAATTAACGATCAAATAAGGAGAACGTAGTGTCACTTGTATTACAATCCGGAATGTATATTAACTTAGCAGCTTTTTATTGACTGTAATCATGTTTATATTGAATGTTTGACGAAATTGAAAGCTAGTCAGTAAAGAAAAAAATTGAAAATCGCTATTTTGAAACGAGTTAAGTAAATCATGAATACTTGAAGATCAATCCTAATGTTCTTCCGCTTAAATACGGGCATATTTTTTAATTTCGTTTCAGCGTTTAACTTTTTTGTGAGTTATTTTCGACTGCAACGAATAGCTGACTAATAACCTGGTTGTAGAATATTCACGTTAAAAATCAACTGATGGAAAAATTTCTTTTAATACAATGTAGGTTGAATTATAAGCCGCCTTAAGCCGAATAAATCCCTTGGATCGTATACCATTTTACACATTCAATACGATGATATGGACTTTGTGGTGTGTTTAAAGGCTTTGATTAAAAATCCAAATAATCCAGATGCCAATCCGTCACACGACGATAAAATGTCCGTCATAAGTAGTAAATTGTAAAAGTCAAGAAGTTTAATTATCACTTCTATGAATCCATTATCATTAATACCCCAAAACTCTGTAATTCCTGAGAGGAAACCACATTTACAATGAGATGAGAAAATTTCACATTTTAACCTAATAAAATAACCGAATACATTTGATGACAGATAACAATCCTATCGTGTAATGCTAGCCTGCTACAATAGTGCTATCACATGTAGAACTGGCAAAACTGTAGCAATGAAAACAATGCAAAACAATGAAATAACGAGGGCACATATGTGGCATAAAAAACGTTGGATATTTTCCACATCACCTTGTGGGCTTGGTTCACATGATTACATGAAGTCGCCGTAGATTAGTATGTGGTATGTTGGCTTATTAGACATGAGGCCTCGGTTCAAACCCCGTGTAAGGCATCTCCCACAAACCTAAATATGAAAAAAAATATTTCTTTGGCGACTTCCTCTGGCAAAAGCTCTAAGAATAAATAAAATATCCAAGGCAAAGTTTCTCAAAAATCTGTCGTTCGGAATAGACTTTAAACTGTAACACACACAACATAAGTGGCATGAGAAGCTGAAGCTGAAGGGTTATAATGACCTATTAGGTATGTGAATATGTATTCAACATAAATTCGGGTCAATAAGATTTCATACATTCCTTAAAAATACTCGCGTTATTAAAATAAGAATTCTTTTAAATTCCTGCATTTATTGTATGTTAATGAACGAAATAAAAGAGAAACTTTAAATTTATCAAAAAGCAATAATAAGTGGCATTATGCTGGTATAAATACTCGTGCAATACGCGTTTGCCAGTCACTTCAATATTTCTCATTATTATTCGATATTCAATATTAAAATATTTAAAATTATGCAGTATTCCTCTCAGTACTTTTGTTTTTTCTCTTTTTTTATTGTTGTTTAAACGGTCTCATATTTACAGTGCACATATATATGTATATATGGATGTGAGTGTGTGTTCTCAATAAATAGAATTGATAAAATATTGTATTGGTACTCATGTATCGTGTGTATATGGTATTAAATATTTTGTAGAGTTTTAAACCGCACACACACACACACGCTGCTTATATTTGTTCATGGAATTGTAAAATTGTTTACACCGACTATTGTTGTTGCAGTTGGTATGCGATTTCAATTGCAATCGGTTTAAAATAAAAACAAAACAACAACACTATATTGGCATGTTGTTCACGATTGTATACGATGGTAATGTAAACGGTTGTAATATACGTTTGATACAGACTCCCTCTTGTTGTATCTCGTCATAGGCGGTGTTTTAAATATTAAAATATTAACATTCATTGGGCATTACAAATAGACTGTGTGGTGTAAATATTTGTTTTGTTTTTCTGTTTGTTTTTGTGTTGATTTAACAGCATGAATTAATATTAATTTTACAAAATACTTCTTCAACTGAAAGTTGAAATTATTTTTATTTCTGTGCAGAATACTAGACACTTTTTTCTTTTAATTTTTTCTTTTTTTACTCTTTCTATAGGATTGTTAGAAATCATCTCACCATTACTCTGATTGTTTCCTTGTACTTTAACCTTCCTTTAGTACATACATAACATACATAATTGATCATTACAACCCTTTAGTAAGGATTACGATTTAGCTTCTCACACCACTTATATTGTGTGTGTTAATTTTATGCATGAATGGCGGGACCTACAATTTAAAGTCTACTCCGAACGACAAATTATTGGGAAACTTTTCATGGCAATTTTATTTACTCTCAGAGTTTTTGGCAGAAATCTGCTGAGGCAGGAAATCGTCGAAGAAATATTTTTTTCATATTTCGTTTTGTTGGAGATATCTGACCCGGGGTTTAAACCGTCGCCTTACGTCTAATAAGCCAACTCTCTACCTGCCAGACTACGGAGACCTGTTCCTTTAGTACTTTAACCACTAATCACGACACCTCCCAACAGATGGTACATCATAAATACTACGTCTGTAAGTCAGTGTTAAAACTGACTCTATTCGTAATAATGGGTTTAAAGGTTGGTTGTACATAAAATTTTAGAATTGTTTTAGACGTGTAGTTTTAAATCGTTTTAGGAATACATATTGTTCCAAAATTTCAGCAAAGTCGTTCAGGTAGTTTTTGTTAAATCGTCGTCGCCACATCAAAAAATAAAATAATTTCAAGAAAAACGCTTTTTAGTTGCACGCCTCTGGACACGTTGTACTATTTTACGTTTTCTGATTCTTTTTGTATCGTTTGAAGGAAAAGAAGATTGATATATTAATTCTATGGCTCTAAAGTAACTAAAAGCATGGGAAAAATCGATTCTTAAATGGATTTAGTTTCAATCTGAAAAAAAAACCAACCAATATTGAGGCTTTTAAAAAGTTAATGAATGAAATATTGCGGCTTTGGGGCCAGGGGATATGTTGAGACGGCGTAGTTTAGTAAGTAGTGTGCTGGCTTATTAGACGTGAGGCCACGATAAACAAAAAAGCCATGAAAAGTTTCTTAAAAGTTTGTCGTTCGGAGTCAACTTTAAACCTTGAATCTTTTTACTCATGTATAAAATTAACACACACAGCATAAGTAGTGTGAGAAAGTAGATCGTAATCCTGGCTGAAGGGTTGTAATGACCAATTACACATTTATCATTAACTGTCGCAGAGTTGGCTTTTCTTTTGATTAAATTCGTATGATTTCCCGAAAAAGATACTTCCTAAGTAAAGCATTTTTTTCCTTTCTTTCCCTCCCCCATTTAACTGTAGTTGTTGTTTTTTTGCTTCATTTTTTCTCTAAATATATCACATTGAATTACATGCTTCAAGTCTTTGATAAGAAACACACACAGAAAAAAATCGACATGAAAACTTTTAATGGCAAAGGAAGGGTTTACACAAAGCGAACAGGGTAGGAGCATAAATATATGCTTAGAACGAAATACTAACAAAAAGACAGAAAAAAGAAGTACTTGAAAATGTGAAAATGAAGGAAAATGAGCAACAAAAAAAAAAAATTAAGAGAAACAAAAAAAACCATAAGAAAAGCGGATGTGACATGCTTTTAAAGTCGGAAGTACTTAAAATGCTCAGGCATGAATTCATTTAGTTTTGCTCGTTTCATTCATACTTTTATTCGTTGGCTTGTTCGTTGTTACTGTTTTTAAAAGAAGAGCATTAAATTCATTTAAGTGGTTGTTGTTGCTGTTTTAAATTTTTTATTTTCTTTCTTTTTTCGATTTTTTAAGTTTGTATCGTTACTTTTTAACCGCCTTCACAAAAATGTTCATAAATTGCAAATGTTTCGTTGCATACTTGTGCTTATTGTTGTTGGCCTTTTTTTTCTTACGAAAATATCTTTTCACTCGCTGTTGTTATTTTTTCTTTTTTGACTTGTATTTGTTACTCGTTCTTCAGGTATTAGAAAAAGTGAAAAATTAATACTTTTGTAATACCGTGTGTTTGTTTTTATTGTTTTATTTTCGTTTTTTGTTTTTGTCTATGTACCGTTAAGAGCTCGTGTGTTCATTCAAGAAGTTCATGGAACTATTGCCACTTTTTAGATTATTGCTGCTGTTGTTGTTGTTGCTGGCAGCAAGAAAAAAAAAAGAGAATGTTTTTCCAGATTTATAGGTTTCGCCACACATTTTCATGTAATACGTGCATATTACGTGCTTTTAAGCTTTTCTATCAACCATATGAGTTTTTACACCCGTTTGTATGTGTGTGCAATAGAGAGAGAAAGAGAGAGCATATAGAATTAAGTATGTGTGAGTGCATATTACGGAAATAGACTGATAAATGGAGTGCTGCATTCTTTGTGCAGAGTATTTAAGTACCATTTACGAAATCACAAAAAAAATATACGAAAAAAAAAATGAATGCAAAAAACAACTGATTTCGAAAATGGTAAAAACACTTTTTGACTACATTTATGAGTGTTTCCTTTTTATTTTGACTCTTTAAGTAAAAATTTTTGCTTTAAGTTCAATTGTTTAAATTTTATGTGATAGGGAGGCAACCGTTTGTTCCTATATTTCTTATTACAACCTAAATATGTATGGATATCGTCGATATTTTGCAGAGTTTTTGAATGTGTCCCTAAAATTATAAATACGTTGCAACAGTTTATTTGAAATGCATTTTATCTTAACACTAGAATTTTGTAATATAATAAGAAGACCCATTTTCTTAAATTTTTGGTATGTACAGAGATGCGTACTAGATTTTCTTTCGTGGAAATAAAACCACAAATCTTATTAAAGTTTGCTAATTCATGGCGTATGCTCCAGGGTGCTTTGCCGTTTTCTAAGCCGGCTCTTTGCTTCTAGGCATGTACAGGAAGGTCTGCATTTTATTTGTGGTAGCCCTCGTTACAACCGTACCATTTTGCTGCTTCCTATCTTCAATTTAAACGAATTTAAAATGACCTATTGATGCCATTATGTGTAATATATACATATATACATAATTAGTCCTTATAACCCTTCAGTCAGGATTACGATCGCACCACCCATGTTATGTGTGTTAATTTTATACGTGAGTGGCGGGACCTACAGTTTAAAGTCGATTCCAAATGACATATATTTGAGCAGCTTTTTCATGGCAATTTTATTTCACTTTCAGAGTTTTTGCCAGGAATCTGCTGAGAGACAGTCGCAGAAGAAATTTTTTTTTTCATATTTCGTTTTTGTTCGAGATGTCTGACCTGGAGTTTGAACCCTGGCCGCACATCTAATAAGGCAACACATTACCTAACAGACTGCAGCGAATATTTATTTATGTAATCGTTCAAATATTCACTGCTTCTTTTGGTAAAGATCATTCGAAATGTCAAATTTGCCATGATTCCACAAGAAATAGTCTAACGAGGTCAAATCGCAATATCGATGTGGTCATACCCTCAAACCACTAGTTGAAACCATTGGTATCTAAATCTTACAATTCGGGTCAAAAGAAACTGCCGCCAGCCCAAAATCTACACCGAAGAGCAGCATTTCCGGGATGCATTTGATGCTTTTGGATCTCATGTGAATTGGTATCGTTTCAAGTTCGATAATTTTGTTGTTCATGTGTCCATTCATTTAGAAATAATCCTTATGGATGAAGATGATTTTTTGATGAAAATTAGGATCAGTTGCCTACTGCTCCAAGGGCCCATTCAGCGAACAATTTGTTGTCTATATTAGTGCATGGTGATTAGGCTGAATAAGTAACAACTAATTTGACAGATATGACTTCAACCAGATGATCGTTATCAACTGTCAAACTTCGGAAATCCTGTACCGTACATATATTTTTGTTTCTAGTTGTGTGTATAGTAGTTAGAAGCCATATATATATAAGTACTCCAGAATATATCACAGGTAATAATGCTACTTCATCCGCGTATGAGAATTAGTACAATGTATCGTACAACTTTGTAGTCGCCGTAGTCTAGTATGTAGTGTGTTGGTGTTTTAGATGTGAGGCCACAGTTAAAACTCCACATCAACAAAACGATATATGAAAAAATATTTCTACGGCGACTTCCTCTCAGCACATTTTTGGCAAAAACTCTGAGAGTAAAATATAATTGCCATGAAGAGTCGTTCGGAGTCGACTTGAAACTGTAGGTCCCGCCACTCATGCATACAAATTAACGAACACAACATAAGTGGCGTGAGAAACTAAGTCGTAAGCGTAACTGAAGGATTGTATGTATCGTACAACCTTTACAATGTTATTTTTAGGGCAATGAGGAGAATTTAACCAAAAAAACGACTTCAGCAGGGATTCCTGTCTTACTTCATGTTAAGACTTATACAACCAATTGAACTGTTAACCCTCTGAAGAAATCAGTAGACCATAACAGACCATCCCTGGCTACTGGAAAACAAAGAGAGTGTCTTTGAAACATCATTAAAGCACACGTTCTTAGCTTGATAGAGTTAGCTTAGTAAGAGTTTAATCTGAACCTCGCATCCTGCTTTCAGCAACTGTTCGATGTCGATGTTGTTGAAGAAAAAGGCATTTTTTAATTATATATATTTCAATTTTTTTTTTACAAAAATTACGACGTTTTTTCAAAGTAGAATCGTAATGAAATCATACATTAAAAAGTACATCTAATAATGCAAAAAAGCATAATCTTGTTGGAAGAGAAGAAATTCAAAAACATTAAAAAAGGATTACAATAAATTAAAATAAATTCATCGGATTCTTGGTATGGGTATTTTCGAAAATAATTAAAATTTTTACCCAAACTATGTTTCAAATAAAAGGAAGTGTTCGTCATACAGAACAGGATCTTTTTTTGCAAATAATAACTTTCACTTAAACAATAGAAATCAGAATTAAAAAATAATAAAAAAAAATCAAAAAAAGTGTTCAACACAAATAAAAGATTTAGAAAATAAAAAAGAAACCAAACAAAAAAAGAAAATGTAGCACAATAACAGAAGTCAAATCATTCATTTGACTCGTTTTGTGTATTTCTATGGAACTGCAAGTTAAAAAATCCTGCACACAAGTTGCCTTTGCCTAAAGGCTTCATTTCCCCTCTACCTCGTCTCAATATTTTAATAGTAATACAACAACAAAGATAAACACAAGTAAATGTATATGACAGCAGCCATACATGCATGACTTTTCAAATAACCACCCAGGCATAGTTAGAAAACAAAAAAATGAAGCACAGAAAACGAGGAAATGCAAAAAACGGAAATGATTATAATTTAAAAAAATTTATATGTACATATATGTATGCATGAATATGTAGAAAAAAAATTGCATAAGTATTGATGGAGCAAAGATCTGCATACAATCAAACAGAACAGATGCTCTATAAATAGAGCAAAGTTATGGTAAAATATTTTATTTAAAATGACTATAAATAGGCCTCTTGTTGCGAAACTGAACGTATGCTGATTCACTTTAAAATCACAAGAAATACGTTACCTATTGCCTGACAAACTCAACATAACGTTGTGTCATCTCCAAGGTAAATCAAGGCATGATTACAAATTCTTTTGTTTCTCGCATATGAATGACAAAAGGAAACACTGGTTTTATAAAATCATTCTTGGAATTTTGATGATGACGCTGTTAACGGTAATGATGATGATGATGATGAAGGGTTACAATAGAGGAACAGTAACAACAATAACAACAACAACAAAAGCCAACTGTCATAGTTCATAGAAAATATCAGGAAAACCGCAAAAATATAATTTTTTTGTTTCTTTTTTTCATTCATTCCTACATTCGTTTACTCATTCATTCATTCCTTCATTAAATGCAAACAACTGAATACAAGAGGACAACAATAGAGAAAATGCCAAAGGAATAGTTTATTGTGCGAACGGGTAGGGGGGATTGCAATGGCAAACAACAATTAATGCAAAATAATAACAATATGCAGTCAGTATATGTATCACAAAATTTTTTTCTATTCATTCATTGGTTTTTTTTTATTATTTTTCTCTTTTAGAAAAAAATAGAAAACATGAAAATTGTTTCTGTCTAGTTAGAAAAATAATAAAAAAAAAGAAAAAAAAGAATTAAAAATAATTGAAAAAATGAACATTTTTTCGGAATACTTTTTAAACGAATTTGAAGAAAAATATTGAAACATGTGTCGTAGAAATCTATTAGTAAACAATACAGAGACTTATTATTTTACTCCTTCAGATATATTTAGTACATGTTTACCCATGACTTTTTCAAGCACTTTCGAAAAATTCAGAATAAACGTTGCAAATTTGTCCCAAACTTGTTAAACTTCTTGCAACACTGCTTTCAATCGGCAGCTGTCGGTTGCCTCCTGTCAAAATTTAAAAAAACTACTTGACTTAGTTCATACTTGGCAGCCATTTATAGAAACCTACATCGATGTTTAGGCAGAAAATGTAAAAATTGAATATGGTGCGATCACTAAGCATTATTTTTGACCTTTAGCTTGATTAATATCACGGGTGATTTCTATTAACATCCATTAATTAAAAAAGAGAATTTTGTTGCGACCATACAATAATAGAAGCAGCCGAATCAATATATAAAAAACTACATTTAAAGACGAACGTATAAATACAGTCTGGCCTATTGGCTGACTTCGAAATTGGTCTTGTAAGCAAGAGCTCATAAACATTAGTGATTCATGTAAGACATTAGACAATGAGACTTCTTTCATATTCCGAACATGAGAGTTAACCCGAACACTACAACTTTTGGTAGCTTTTTAAGGAAAAACTCCACTAACTTTATAGGGGACTGTATACCGCGGAACAAAGTCAACACTTACGCTTCGAAGACACTACAGTGATTCCTTGACTTATGGATTTAGCTATGAACACCGATACAGAAAAACAGCATTTAATTTGGAATCATCAGTGAAACTATGAAAGAAATCATTAACGTCTGGACTTCCGAACTTCCCTGAGAAGTCATGTTGTACTAGGAATAGTATTGTATTCACATCATTATTTAATCAATGTTTGATTCAAGCACCTGTTCGGATGTTTAGTGTCACCTACTAATTTAGCCACCAAGTCCCTAGAGTAAAGATCGAGTGGAAAGAGGTATACAATTATATCCATCTACGTAGATGTGGTAGGCAGAGTACCATTAACCCATTAGTGCCCAGTGGCGACTTAAGTTGCCAGCAGAGGTTGTCTTAGTTTTTATGCTCTGAGAGGAAATTGAGTGTAAAAAACAAATCGGTAACCGTTAGAAAAAAAAAAGTAATTCGGGCATTAATGGGTTAATAATGTAACAGCATATCTTTTTATTTGCTATGTCAGGTTTAAGTTTGTTGTCTTATCAAGGGATTCCCACCATACAAGCAATTCTTATGTTGATACATATATGTATGTAGAACTGACAAAGAAAGTGAGAAAATTCACTGGAAGAACGAAAACGTTTTTTAGAAACAGTAGCTATAAAATTAATTTTCGATTGTTTTGAAAAGAGCAATAGTATAGGAATTGGTCTTACTTTAATGGATGTGCTATAACTGTTTTTAGATCATGAAAAAGGCCAAAGATATTGTAATTATATATATATAGAGATACTATGGACTATTTTTATATCGTTGTTAGGAGTTTAACAAATTGTTAGCATCGAACTGTTTTTAATAAAAATCAGATTTTCTTACGATTTTAAACTCGTAACTTCAATACAACAACCTTCGTTATTTACCAAAGTAGGAAGGAGTATACGATCTAACCTTGAACCAAATTGGGATCAAGGTGAAGAATGAGTAACGTGTTAAGGACAACAAATTTCTCGAGTACAACAAGCACTAAGTGATAACAACAAAGCAAAGTGACGATAAAAGTTTGAGCTCTGTGATAGTCCATTGCTTTTGAATGGAATGAAAATAAATGAAAAGAGATTCTGTTAATTTTATATTTTTAGTACAATCATTCCTTGCAGACGTAATCAAACCAAACGTGTGAAAACTAAAATCCCATAGAGAAGTAAGAACTCAAAACTTATTAATGTTTTTAAGATATTTAATAATAAAAGCCTGAATCAGCGATGGTAAATTTACTTACTACACATCAAAAGTATTTCAAGAATATTTTTTTCCATCATATACAGCAAATTACATTGTAATTGAAATGTGTCAGACACCTCTAGGTTTTCTTTGACTCAGTACTTATTTTTAATGAATTTAATGAACAAAAAGAATTTCATTTCGTTTAATAGTCTCTCTCTCTCTCTTACTATCGAAGAAACAATGAAAGTGTAAAAGAAACTGTATCTACTCATAACATAATTGCTACTTATAATACAATACTCGGTTGTAATAACAACAAAAATAAAACGAAATTATAAGAAAAAGGAAAGAACGAAAGAAAGTTTATAAAATTTAAATTTACAAACCATTAAGAATAATTGAGTGAAATTTCTTTCTTTTGTACATAAATTTTTGACTGTTTCTACAACCCACACACACACACACACGCATACACACATACGCCCACGAAAACATTTTAATAAAAACCCAATACTAAAGCAAATATTTAAAAAATAACAGTGCGTCTGTGGCTGTATATCTGTGTGTGACTGTGTGAATTGTGAAAGTACACGCTTGTAAAAGAAATAAAAGAAATTGTTTTTAATTTTATTTTTATGCTCTTTTCAACAACAATTGTTGTAAAATCGTGTAATGCTTTTGCTCTTATTCTTCTTCCCTCATATGCTGTGTTCACTGTGTCTTTGTAGTTGCTGAGAGAAAGAGTGAGTGAAAAAATGCGAACAATTATAGGAGTAAGTAAAAAAATGAAAGAAAATAAAAACATAAAGTAAAGAGGGAGAGAGAGAGAGAGAAAGTAATAATCATATTTTCTTTTTAATATTTTGATTCGTAATGGAAATTGTTACAGAAAGTAACTGCACTTGAAATTACAATTTTTAAAGTGGAAAACACAAAGAATGATCTTTAAAAAGAATTCCTTTTGGCGTTAAATTTCGACAGAGAATTTCCACAAAAAAAAGAAAATATTAAAGATAAAATCGTAGATCGTAGTTTTTGAAATGGCTAATCACAGACAGAAATTCACAATTCAATTTCATCTCCTAATTGTCTTTAAAAACAGGCCTAAATGTAAACATAAAACTAAAACTGTGTGAAAAAATACTACCAGTAGCAACACACTTGGCATAAATAACCTTGTACATGAAGGCGTCAAAATATATACGCATGTGGGCAATATAATACAGTCGATGTAAAGCGTAAATTCTTTACTAAATAAATATGGAAAGCAAAGGACATCAACTCGGATACAGATCCCAAAATAAAGTGTATGTTATGTCGGTTTAAATAACCAAAGGACAACCATAATAATAATTAGTACGCATTGTTTAATAAACAGGTGCAATGATAATCATTGATAGACTATAAACCCAAGTAATCTGGAATCGAAATCGAAAGAAGCTGAAATATTCACTTGGAAATCCCCAACCGCTGAGATCTTTTCACAATTGACCAGATTTTTTCTACTGGTAATGTTATTTCAACATTATATGGCAACCCTGTCATTCTAGAAGCTGCTATTGTAGAGTAATTACCTGCTTGTCTGGAATAAACTTCTATTATGAAATTGAAAACATAAAAAGAAATTATGAGAAGACAGGGAGATGTTTTATTAAAATGCTATACTCCTTGAGGTAAAGAAACAAGTTAAAAAGTGTATAAAGGTTTATTACATAACATAATTGGTTATTACAACCGTTCAGTCAGGATTATAACCTAGTTTCTCACACCACTTATGTTGTGTATGTTAATTTTATACATGAGTGGCGGGACCTACAGTTTAAAGTCGACGCCGAACGACAGGCTTTTTGAGAAACTTTTCATGGCAATTTTTATTTACTCTCAGTGTTTTTGCCAGAAATCTGCTGAGAGGAAATCGCCGAAGAAATACTTTTTGTATTTTGTTTTGATGTCTGGCCTGGGGCTCGAACCCTGGCTTTACGTCTAATAAGCCAACACAGTACCTACTAGACTACGGCGACTTCGATAAAAGTTTATTAAGCGACTCTAAATCTAAGTCATTTGCTCAGTATCTAAGCTATAGTGTGAGCTCTAGTGAATGAATAAAGTTCTTTCGATGCAAAAAAAAATGTTCGGTTATAGACCGTATACACAGATTAAATACTACTACTACGTACCCTTCTAAACAGCGTACTATTAGAAGCATGGTGTCACGTTTACTAAATTATACAATCTGCTGAGCTAGAACTTATGTATTTAAAGCATCAATTACTTACAAAATTTTACCAACACAAGAACAAGTTTCCCCGCAAGTTCACTTTTTCTAATCCCAAAATTCGTATCAGGTCCATAGTTATTACACGCTTGCTTGAGCTTTCCTTAGGGTCGTTTTACATTTTCTTATCTGTTTTCGCATGTTATGTACTCAATTATTTGAAGGAATATAAATTGGTTTACAGTAATGCTATCGCCTGAATATTAAAATTCTAATAAAAAAAACTTTTCATTAGGTTCGAAGTCAAATAGACATATTTAAGTCCCTTTGTCCCCCAATGAAATTCTAGTCTAAATTTGCAAACAGAACGAACTCCCTTTTAATGAAACTTATCCTTCACTCCGACGACTTATTTGCTACTTGACTACAACAAATATTTGTTAACAATGTTATCTTTTTAAGTGATTAAAATATTACCTTTATTTGTGTGATGATTCTTTATGAAAATGTGATACAAAATTAATGTCAAAATATGTGTGTGTAATACATATATTTCAAATAAAATTTTATCACACTGTTGTCATAAAATGTCAAACTTATCGAAATGTGTCGTCTACATTAACACTTTTTAGCGGAAAACTTTTCATTTCATTTTGATTTTATCAACATGCCGTAGAATAAAATAACTAAAAATTAATGACTCATTTAAATAGAAAAACCAAAAAGATATTTGAAATAAATTACTCTACAACTACAATAACAACAAATTGAGGTAAAATGTTCCTAACTTTATTTAAAACAGTAACACTTAATGAAAATTTATTGTATACAGACGGAGAGAGAGCGAGAAAGAAAAGGAATGAAATTAAGAATCTCATATGTATGAAGCTAAAGCCTTTTTCGTAATTTCAAAGCCATATATGTGTTTATGAGTGTGTGTGACTGTGTGTAAGTGAGTATGATTATTCGTTTGTATTTTCATCAAGATTTTAAAACACTTCTGGAAACCTCTTATAATCATGTTAAAAGCATGACAATAATTTTGCCTTCTCTCGTTTACCTTTACATTAAACAGAAATAATTTACAATAGAAAAGAGTTTGCACAGTGGGTCGGATATATTAATATATTTGTTTTATAAATTTTTCTTAATATTTAAATTAAAAACCTCCATTTGAAAATAAATTATTTTATTTCCTTTTCCTACAAAATCTATCGGCGGGTATTATCATATGTCCTAAATGTATGGAAATATTTTTGTGAGGATACAATATCGCTTTGAACTACAAAAATTAAATTTGTTTATAAACAATGCAAAGGAGAGACAACGACTATCCGCAAAAAATATTTTCTCCAACAAATCATAGAAAACCTCATTACAGATTCCATTTTTAGGCGGATACTTTTTATAAAACATTAATATTTTTCTTTTTGTTTCGCAAAGGAATGTTCACTGAAACTGGTCCTATAATGAAAGAGTTGTTGCCTGTTGTTGTATCTGTGAAATTGGTAAATAGGAGAGGAATTTCCTAATTCTCTAATAGTACTTTCAGAAGTAGTCGCCGTAGTCTAGTAGGTAGTGTGTCGGCTTATTAGACTGTAAGGCCACGGTTCAAATCCCAACCCAGATATCAAAACCAAATATGAAAAAATTTCGACTTCCTCTCAGCAGATTTCTGGCAAGAACTCTGACAGTAAAGAAAATCGACTTTAAACTCTAGGTGTCGCCACTCATATATGAAATTAACACACACAACATAAGTGGTATGAGAAGTTAGGTCATCATCCTGAATAATTTTTTATTTTTTTTTTATTTATTTAATAGATATTTATATTACATATTTACAATCTTAGAGATTAAATATTACTATATTATCTATATTTGGCATAACATGATAGTTGTGAGCCAGATTGGCATATATAAAGCTATGAGTTATTTCATTTATTTACGTTGTTTCTAAATTTCTTAGATTTTTTTTTTTTTTTTTTTTTTTTTTTTTTTCATACAATTTGTAATAAAGAGGTTATTAAATTCAATAATATACAGAGTTTATTCAAATTCATTTAATAATAGTTTCCTGTATTTAAGACAGATTTCCAAATATTTATATAATGTAAAGTAATCATATTCAGCACCATTTAATATATTCAGAACTTCATTCAAATCTAAAGTAGTTTTTCCAAAATATTTTAATCTGAACTCGTAGTATATTGGACAAATTCCAATTAGGTGTAGAGTGTTTTCTGTAGCGTCTAGGTTACAAAGTGAGCACAGGCCAACTGATGAACTTTTGAAGGCCCTGGCATTAATATCTAATAATCCGCCTCTTGCTCTTATTATTAAACTTGCAGCTCGAGAAGACAAATCTAAAGCAGAAAGGGGTTTCATGCAATAATCAACCTGCGAATATAAATCGTGAAATTGCGAGTTTCTTGCGTTAGCCAATAAATCTTCTCTTTCCTTAGTTGATAAAAGGTCTAGAATTTGTTTTGAGTATAAACATATAGGATTTTCAGCATTGTCGGGTACAAATTTAATATTTCCACGTAAAGTGATCCATTCCTCTGCCCAATACGTCTTTTTTGCTATTACCTTTTCAGCTAAAATACGTGGCAATCTGCAACTAGGCATGTGCAGTGCTTTATTAATGTAATCAAAGTGGAGCTTTAATGTATTAACGTATAAAGAGTTTAAGCCAGTTTCAATATAAAGCATGTAATTTGGTGTGTTGCTTGGTAAATGAAGCATCTTTTTTATAAAAAACCTAAACAATTTTTCAACTTCGTCATATTTTTTAAAACCCCAGATTTGGGCTCCGTAGAACATAATAGATTTTGATGCTGCATTAAATATTTTTAGTTTGTTGCTGTTTTATAATTTGTAATTTTGAAAGTATGTAGTAAAAAGTTGTCGTTTTTCAGCTATGACATGAGTTTCAAAAAGGAAGAAAATATCGAATTTATTTATAAAAGTTACAAAATTTCCTAAACTAAGAGAACTTGCAAGGTTTGCTACATTATATGAGACTAAACGGCATGTGTTGAATTGCTATTGTGCAGGGACATTTGTTGAGGTTGCAGCAACATCTTCAACATTATTGTTCATATTTCGAACTGTGACATCTATAGAGGAATTGGCTTCAGACAATAAATTTCTTAAAAACACAGCATCATCATTACAATTAGCAACTGCTTTTCCCATGGACCAAGTGTATCTCTTGTTATTAATAAAAATACAGAATTCACCCAACCTGACCTTCAAATTATTTTGAGGATTTGCAACAGCTTTATTTATTTGCCTTAAATTATATCTCACATTTTGTTCTTCATTGGTATAATCCTTTTGAATGAAAATCGAACCATCATTCAAGTTACCCTTGGCAGCTATTACATTGATAGCTTGCATATTTGTTTCCAGTGTAAATAAAAATGTATTTTTCGATGGCAATTTACGCGCATTTACAACATGTATGTTAATCATCATCCTGAATAAAGGGTTATCATGACCAATTATGTATGTATGTAAGTATGTACTTTCAGAATAAACTGTTGTGTTTTGACGATTTCATTGTGAATGTATTCGCTGAAAATAAAAAAATGTCGACAAAATAATGGAAATTGACCAGCCCGATAGTCATGTAAGTGCTGTTTTCATTGACCATGTGCTAAAAATTGAATTCCTTGTAGTCTAGTAGATAGTTTGCTGGCGTATTACACATGTGGCTTTGCTTCTAACGCCAGCCCATACATCTTGAGTAAAACAAAAGATAAGAGAAATATATTTTCGGCGACTTCCTCCCAACAGATTTTTAGCAAAAACTCTGAGAGAAAATTTAAAAGTTTCTTTAAAATCTGTCATTCGGAATCGACTTTAAGCTGTATGTTCCGCCACTTATGGATAAAATTAACACACACATAGGTGGTGTGAGAAGCTAGTTCGTAATCCTGACTACAGGGTTGTAACGACCAATACAATGTGATAAAAATCAGTTGAATTAAATCAAATCCAAAAGATGTAAAATGCAGAAACCTCGGGAACAAAATATTTTTCAAAAAATATCACGAAAGATTTCATGTATTCCCTACACCTGTATTAGTTTGAATATCTTTATATCGATGATTTGCTTATTCGCCGTATAAATCACTGAATGCAAGGTCTGAGAATTATTTTCAGTCAAGTTCAGCGTTGCCGTTTGCCAAGTTTTCCCATTTTTACCAAGTTTTGGAAATGCGAAAAAGTTTTCATTGAATTTGTTTTCTAACAAAAGAAGTTGTTGCGATAAATTTCAATTTAAAATTTATTCAAAATATTCAATAACAATAACATTTCATTTAAATTTTCAGAAAAAATGTGTATTTTATTAGTTCCGGCAAAGAAACACCAACAGAGGAGTCGGGTTCCCTTTAAAATTTTGGTACTTTTTTAGAAAACAAGTTTTTATTCGTAAACAAATTTTTTTTCCCGAAAATAACAAGTTTTTATAAAAAAAATTACTGGCAACGCTGGTCAAGTCCCTTACTTGCCTGAAATATTTTTTTTTCCAAAAGATATCTTCTAGGTAAATTTTGTAGAAAGAAGAGACAATTGTTTTAGGATATTTCAACAGCTTTAGTCCCATTGTGCATTTTATTTAAATTAAAAGAAAAACTCTTTAGCAAAAGTGATACAGAATTTTTGTAACATCCTTGTACTCAAAAACATCTCAATTTCAAAAAATTTCGTTTCAATTTCTATTCATTACGTTAAAAAGGGTTTCTCATCATCATCGCCATCAATGTCTTCTTTTTTTCTAATTCAAAATCTTTTCATCTTCTTATGCCAGCAAAATATATGAAATTATCAAAAAAAAAAACCAAAAAAAGAAAAAGGATTCCTATTGTTTTAAATTTTACTTGTACTTTCTCTTAAACACACACACACACTAACACAACAAATGTTTCATATTAAAGTCACATACAACAACAAATACACACTTCTTTGAGAGCAATAAACATTTGAAAGTTATTGTTATTGGGGAATGTAGATGAGGATGTGCGTATTACGATGTGTTGTTGTCATTTACTGTCATTTCATTAAAAGAGTGTCGAAAAATACAAACACAAATGCATACATACACTCACACTCTCTCTCTCTCTCTCTCTCTCTCTCTCTCTCTCTTTATTATTTGTTTAAAGCACATGTAAAGTAAGGAATGGCAGAGTTAAGTGTGGCTGTGCAGGCGAATGTATGCCTGTCGATTTGTCTCTGTTTTTTTTTTGTTTTAGTATTTTATGTCACTCTTCTATCACCTTATTGTCACCTTTTATTATTATTTTTTTTGTTTTCTGCTTTTTTTTAATATCACTCAACATCATGTTGCTGCTATCACGCTCACCTTCTTATTCATACCCCAGCACTCAGGCAACGCTTAAACAAATTATTTTTTCATCAGATGTGGGTTCCTTTTGTTTTTGTTAATGCCACCTCATTTGCTTAAAAAAAAAGACTGAAAAAAAGAAACCGAAATTCATTTACAAAAGTGTGTTTATGGTTTGTGTTGCAAGTACCATATGGCAGGGGAGTGTGTGTGTGTGTGTGGCTGGCATTGTAATGAAAACGACAAGTGGAACATATATTTGTTTCTTTATTGTTTTTATTGTTACGTTGTTGTTTTCTCTATCATTTCACTTTGTTTTTAGTGTTGCTGCTGTATCAGTTCAAAAATTTATTGTGTTTGTCGGCTTGAATTTTATTGTGTTCGAATATCCAAATGCGTAAAACGATTAAAAACGGTTTTCAGATCGAACCTGTCAATATCAAGATTAAAAATGGAAAATATGTTGCGTTGCGTTTAATTTTCGTAATTTATTTCGCAACAAAACGATAACATTCTATATGACAAAAAGGAAAGGAAAAGTAATATGATTTCATACTTTATTGTTAGATTTTGATTTACTCGTGTTATATGTGGTTTTTAATTTACTAAGTAAAGAGCATGGCATAGTGGATTAAGATATGATTTCTTAGGCAACATTTTTTTTTTAATTAAAGATTAATGATGATAATAAAAAAAAAATGTACACTTATGTCCATTAAAATTCGCACACCTCTGTTATAATGAGTAAAAATGCACATTTTTAGAGTTTTTTATGAATTAAAATTTAATTTGACAATAACTTAAGGCCAAAGGTAAGTAAAAGTTATATTATAATGTAAAGGCAATTGAAGCAAACAAATGCCCTGTTTGCGAGATATTAAAAATTGGATTAGAATTGCAACCTTCTAATAAGATCTGCATCAGATAGACGGCAATTATGAATTTTAATAAAAAGTTGCTTGTAAACAGCAGAACAAAAATTAGAACAGAAAAGTTGATGTCCAAACTGATACCGATTAGAAATTATGTTATTTTACAATAATTTTTTCTTTTAAAGGAATTAAGTCGCCGTAGTCTGGTAGATAGTGTGTTGGCTTATTATACATGAGGCCACGGTTCAAAGCTCAAGTCAGTCATCAAATACGAAAAAATATTTCTTTGGCGACTTCTTCTCAGCAGATTTCTGGTAAAAACTCTGAGAGTAAATAAAATTGCCATGAAAATTTTCTCAAAAATCTTTCGTTCTGCGATGACTTTAAACTGTAGGTCCCGCCGCTTATGGATAAAATTAACATACAACGTAAGTGGTTTGCTCAAACAGATCAGTTTAATTACAATATTGCAGCGATTCGCAAATCAAGATTTTCGCCATGAAGTTCTTTTGTCTTAAATATTTTGTATTCTACACTGTTCTTTTGCATCTGGCCTCTTTTATGTGGCTTCTGGTGAATCCTAACAATGTTTATATGACTGTAGAACACTACGACTTTCATAATTATTACGTAATTTTCACCACTTAAGTTTGTCATTATGGATTTGGAGAAAACATTCAATAGGTTAAACCACAATGTTATCCGGCATTGATGTATAAATGCGTCCCTAAAAACTGCAATTATTTCCATAATCAATCTCTTATAACCATACATTTGGGATCTTTCAATAAAATGAGTGTTACAACTTCAGACATATCCTTTTTCGATAATTCTTGATGCATTTAGATGCAATTCAATGGCATAAATTGGGTGCTCCAAGATGATTGTATAGGCGGCACATCCTAGTTGGCTCTCACACATACAGGCATAACATACATAATTGGTCATCACAAACCTTCAGTCCGGATTACGACCTAGCTTCACACACAACTTATGTTGTGTGCGTTAATTTTACACATGAGTAGTTGGAACCTAAAGCTTACATTTGACTCCGAACAATAGATTTTTGATAAACTTTTCATGGGAGTTTTTATTTACTCTTTTACACAGAGTTTTACAGAGTTTTTGTCAGAAATCTGCTGAGCGGAAGTCGCCGAAGAAATATTTTTTTATATTTCGTTTTGTTGGAGATGTCTAACCATTGATTTGAACTGTGGCTTTGCGTCTAATAAACAAACACACTACCAACTAGACTACGGCGACTTGGGTCATACTAATTCAAATATAACAAGAAAAGAATCATAGCTCGTCGCTAGTATAGGTATTATGCCTCTTCACAGCAAATAACACTCCTCTCTATCTCTATGACATCTAAAACGAAGAGATAGTAACGGGTTAGTTCAAGGACAATACGAACATGACGAAATTCATAGGAGTTTGGAAGTTTTTGAACATTTTCCTTTTAACGACATTTAATACATTTGAGCCCAACGTGCGATCAATATTTCTTGAAAAGTTGTTGTGAATCCTGTTAATGCATTGCAAGTGTTTATGAACACATTTCTTCTGAAAATTATTTGAAAATGTTTTGCCCAATATTAGATTCTGCTAATGGTTTTAAAAAATTATTTTACAAACCAAAATACGAGAATAAAAATAGAAGGGAAATGTTCATACATTCCTCAATAGTGACTTGAATAGATAGGATAGTATACGTCATATACAAAAAAAGCAAATGCAGTAGAAAAATGGGGGAATTTAAAGAAATTACAAACGACAGATCGAAATGGCCCTAGTTTTTCTCTTTAGAACAGCTACACATCATATGTATATGTGTATAATTAAAAGGAAATTAATTTACAAAATAATTAGCATTTGACAAGCCTAATTTTGTTTTATAATTTATAAACCTTCAGAAGGCCTTAATAAACTGCGTAGTTAAAAAAACCATACCTTTATACTTCAAAGTTTTCTATAAATAACCTCTAATAAATTTATGGAAACCAATAAACAAATATAATGCAATACAATTACGAAAAATATTTTTCAAAAATAATCCCACAAATAGACACATTGAACACAGAGCAGCCTTAAAGTGAAGCAATATGTTAACATTCTCTGAGAAACATGCTAATAACAGTACAACATTGTTGCTGCAACATTTTCTGGCAACAATATCGACAAGATTTTTGTAGCAGAATCGTGACAGTTTTGTTTTAACGAATCTAAAGCAATCGTATTTCGACGAAATGTTATGATTTGTCCCGAGGATTTTCAGGACTATGGAGCGGCTGTTAATAAACGAAACAATTTAGTTGTCGTGCAACCACTTAACGTAGCGTTAATGTTTTTGAACTCAACGTGCTCGTTTTAAAACAGAGAAAAAAGTTGTTTTTTTTCTAATGAAAATAAAAAGTAAAAAAATTTTGAAAATTAATTAAAAAAAAAAATAATAATTATAATAATAATAAAAAGAGAGAAATATTTAAAGTGTGAATAAAGAAAAGAAATTAAAAATAAAAATATTAAAAAAAATAATAGAGAAATAAAAGAAAAGTGCAAGAAATAATAAAAAAAAAGTAATGAAAGAAATCTTCAAACAAATTTTATAGAAATTAAAATATTAAATAAAAATTCAAGAAAAAAAAGAAATTAAAATCCTTATCAATTTGCAACAAAATAAAAGCAAAAAAATTTAAAAAATAAAGGAAAAAGAGAAACAAGTGAATTTTAATACAATATCCGCTTCCGTTTAAAGCCAACTTCCGCATGTCATTTACGGTTTGTTACCATTTTTATATAAATTTACAGTTGCAACAACAATAACAACCAAAACCAATATTATTTAGCAATACAAGCAGTCATACGAGCTCTTACATTTCATAGAGAATGCATTTTCAAATTGCAAAATTTTATTGTTTTTGCTTTTATTGTTGATGTTATTTTGTATTTTAGTTTTTACATACTTTTGGTTTTTTCTTTTTCTTATTTTTGTTGTTGCGGTTGTCATCCATAAAAAATTATACAATTTACATATGAAAGAATGCAATGTTTGTATTAGTTTTTTTATTACTTGTGTGTTTCATTGTTGTATTGCATTTACAACTTCTACCGCAACACCATACATAGACGATACATACGAGAATACCATTACCAAACCTACCCTACAATGTTTCTTGTTCACCACATTGCAATTACATTACTTTTATGACTTTTTAACACTTCGAATGGCTGTGGAGCTTAAACAGCAAGTTACTTAACGTACAAGCACTGATATTATGTTTTGATATTTTCTTTATGACTTTATTATGTCTTAAAAAAGAATTTTTAAAAAAAAAAAATTTTAGTGGCACTATATGCATATAAAACACATGCCTCAATATATCCTAAGGGATTCTAAAGGATTTTGTCTTCAGAAATATCTTATGACGCTAAGACTATTTCTTTTCAATTCTTCTTATCTCAAATGAAGTTTTAGCCGTATTATTCAATAGAATAATTATTCATATTGAAATAAATTCCTTACTACCATATATTTAAATTTTTATTAAAAAACAATAACAGCTTGACGCAATATTTTCTTTTTTATTAATTTTGTTATTTTTCTGAAGTTAAAACTTTTAATGAAATACTTTGGTTGTGGTGGACAAACCTTTAAAATTACATTGTGCTGTAAAGAAATCATTTTAAGAATCTCATATTGTATTGCATTTGTAAACTTTGTTGTAAGGATTTCTCATTTGCAGATTTAGTGAAAATGGAAAGGTTTTTATTCACAATATTAGTTTTTAGACTTTACTTAAAGGAACTGAGTTCGAAAATTACGAATAAAGTCGCCTTAGTCTTGTAGGTAGTGTGATGGCTTATTAGGCATGAGGCCACGGTTCAAACCCCAGTTGAAACATCTCCAACAAAGCGAAATATAGAAAATTTTTTTATAAATTTTTATAAGCGTAAATAAAATTGCCATGAAAAGTTTTTCAAAAACCTGTCGTTCAGAGTCGACTTTAAACTGTATGTCCCTCCACTCATGTATAAGAAATAAGGCACACAACGTATGTGGTGTGAAAAACTAGCTCGTAATCGTGATCAAATTTTTGTTTGTTGTTATATTTTTTAATACATATTTTTCCCTGTTAAATATGTTGAAAAGCATCTCGATTATTACAGTAACACGGTTTCTACAACCCAGAATTGTGTGCATTTGATACTCACATACAAAGGGAAATATTGAAATAAATATCTTAGTAAAGCCTTAACGATAAGATGTAAAATATCTTGATTTTCGTTTTGATAGACTCAAATAAATTAAATTCTAGCTGTTCGAAATATAGTGGCTTATTTTACCAAAATTTTGCTTTGCATCTGCTTTCATATATTTCACTTATGAAACCAATATTATGCTATTCTATTTCGTAATGCTGTTATACACTCAGAAAAAAATTTAAGCCTTTTTGTATGATTACGAAATGAATAATCCTTAGTTTCTTAAATAGTTCGATTTCGTTTCGTTTTAGCAGTGAATCACAAATGGAAACTTGGTCCATTTGATTATTCCATATTCATATGCCGACCAAACTTTTACAAAGAATTTAGAACTGTTTCTTGATAAATGCATAGTTTTTTAGCTCATATGACAACCTTTCTCAATTTTTCTTTATAATTTTATTCACTTTACTTTAGCAAATTCTCTTCTAATAAAGTGAAGTTTATAATGTCAAGCAAGTAAGGAATTGTGCAGTTAATATCTCCAAAACTATTTACTGTTAGAAATTTATCAGCATTTCGTAATATCAGCTGCGGCTCAACTGAAAACTTTAGGCGATTAATATGTTGAACTACAGTGGTCACATAATTATGATGGCTTTCCTTTGTAATAAAAAAATACTAGTTTCCTTGGTAGTTTTAATAAAATCATAAGCTATAGAAAAATCACATAAGAGATCATCTCCTAGGAAAACTGCTTCATTCCTAAATATATTGAACTAAGAATCAGCATATACTTACAAACATAGCATGATAAAAATGAACGTATTGTCCCTCATCCGCCCCAATTTTTGGGTGTCTGCTTCTTGGTACCAAATCGGATAAAATAGTTTAGAGGATAAAGATTTGGCTTCAAATATGAAAACATATCACAAAATAATCTATAATGTAGAACACTGCAAGTCTTATTTCTTGGAAATATACAAAACACAAGATAAAGTTCAGAGATTTCAAAGAAGACTATGAAAAATAAAGCGAAAAAGTTACGAAGTTATTGCCGAAGCCCAGAAAATAAATGTTAAAAATACATCAAGAAAATTGATTAGCAAATCAGAAGTTATCTAATGATTTAAACGTTCTTAAATTCTCTGTTTAGTAGCGCTGTGACTACTTGAACAATCAATTTAAGACAAAATGTAAATTACTGGAAACAGCATACGCTCTAGGGAAGAAAACAAAATTTGCATAAAAAATAGAAAATATTGTAGTCTGATTGATGTATGCCTGGTTGAAAGATCCAGTATTAAAAGTTAAATTTGGAAAATACAACATTAAATGCAATTCATTTGTTAAGAAAGCAGAATTCATATCGCATGTGATCCAAGATATATATATACTTATTTTATTGGTCAGGTTAACAACCCAACTTCTCACATCAGCATGTCCAAATTTCCTAACCCTTTTTAAACATATATTGATTACATTCTACTCTTTGAAGAGGCACTTTGTCACCTTCCTATGACGATCATTGTTGATGTTTTCCTCCTTTTCAGAATTCAAAAGGCGTTCTTAAATGGATTACTTTAGAAAGCCTGTAGCCTTTTTATTTTATAAATTCGAAACCCCTTAATAAAACTTTTTCATCATATTTAAAGATTCAAAGATTCATATGCCACTCTCAGCTCGTCATAATTTCAGACATGAAATCTTACCACAATAATAACCATTGGCATTACTATTGCCAACACACTTTTACTTTAAACAGACATTAAAATGTGTCTGCATTTTGCACCCAATAAAAACAATTTTAAGGCTTGTAGTTTTTCTCCTTTAAAAGATCTCCTTAAAAATCATTGTTGTCTTGTTCTCCACAACTTACACAATAAAATGTGCCAAAATGCACTAAAGAACTCTACAATAACTTGATTTTATGTTCTCCTTTTCTACCAGGGCATATGAAAATAAAGTTATTTTAACAGTTATTCACACACAAATACAAAAGAAAAAGAAACGAAATACTCTTTGCCATAGACGGGAAACAAGCTTTTTATCTCACTCATCATCTTTTAGAGCTCAGGTTTATGTTTCATGTGCCATGTTATGGCTGTTGGTTGTTGGTTCTGTTTGAAGAATAAAAATGAAATGAAAAAAAAAACGAAATAAACTGACAGACAGTCTTTATAGTGCTGTTTGTAAACACAAAAAAGTTGCAACAAAAACAAAAATGTTTTTTGAAGGTAAAAAAGATTATTTTACTGTTACTGTTGCAACAATTTTTCTTCTTTTTTTTGAGTTCGTATATTGCTTTAGAAAATACTGGTAAAAAGAATTTAAAAAAGGAAATCAAAACTTTTTCAATTCAACACAAAGAAAGAAAAATCTCCTTACATTTCATTAACTTGATAAAGGTAAAGCAGAATATTTACAAGGCAAGTCTAAGGTCGAGTTGAAATTTCAATGTAGTTTTACTTTTTTTCGTAAACATGCATTCGAATTGCTAATAAATTAAGATCATTATCGAAGGGCTAGACGTTGTTTTAATTACAATAATACGTCACACCGTCTCAAAAGCTGTGGAATAAGATTCTAGCGAAGGAAACTATTTTTTTTATTTAAATCATGCTACTGTTTGTTTAATATTTTTAGTTTTTACAGAAGATTTGATACTAATTGGATACATATACTAAAAAAAAGAAAAAATGAATTTAAGGCTAAATTTTAAATATAAAACACATGGGAAAGGCGAAAAACTTTTTAGGACAAAAATATTACTCCATTGCGTATAACGCAAGGAGTGCTCGCATAGCATATCTACTTTGTAGAAGTTTATAGACTTCTTGATCACTGCTATTATTCTATTTCTAATCATAAATATAGTACTTGTGGACCCAACACTGTTTCAATGTTTAAAGCAGCGAAGATAAAAGCAATTGAAACTAGAATGTAATTCATATTTCAACATACTTCTAATAGGGGGAGAATAATTCAAGAATATGATCTTAAAGCTTTGATTTTTAGCCTTAATGGATATACTGTTAGCTAAGTATGGAGTTTACTACGCTATTAATGTGATGGTAGTGGGTTCGATACCACCAGACACTGTGGTCTTTTACTCTACTTAGGTTGTAATGTAATCTGTAACTGAATACAAATCATATAAACATCTACTTGGGCAGTCGGACAACGATTCCTGCACTACATTATTGCACTACATACACTGAGCGCCATAAGTGAGTCAACACTTTTGTTCTTAAGTATAAAACAGTTTTGTTCTTAAGTATAAAAAAGTTCCTTTATCATGAATTTTTGTTTTTGTTTTAACATTTTATAAGTAATAAATAAACGTTTTTATTTTTGGAAACTTATTCGACTATTCTCAATTACTTTTCTCGCTATCCTAAGAAAATGAATTATTTCAGTAGTGTCTACTCACTTTTGGCGCTCAGTGTATATGACTAACTCTCAAGATCCTCACCAAGATCCTCGATCATTTCAAAATGAAATGGATTTCAATTTAGCGAGGAACTCGAAAAAATACATTATAATTATGAGTGATAAAAAATGACTCCAGGGGTATCAAATTGTGTAGGTACAAGATTAAACGGAATGCAAATAGTCTGATATAGTCTCTTACAAAATCTTCAAGATCCCCTTACCCTCATGTCTCATCTGGCGGAAAAAAGAACCAATACCATCTTTATGCTTACCAAGAATTTAATTAGGATATTTACAAATGAAATTATTGCCTTTGGTAACAACGACTTTCGTAGGAACTGTTTGTTGGAGAATCAGAAGAAGCAGTATTTTCTGTGCAAATGTTCGACTCTATAAAAAATTACACTATAAGCAAGTATTATTCAAGAACTGAAATGTCTTCGCAATTTGTCGGGGCTGTTCATAGGGCCACAAGGAATATAAATGTAACTAGTCTAGGGAGGTATATTTCCATAGTAACCAATGGGCCTAATTCTCTGGTAATTTTTAAAACATTAAAAGTAAACTTCAATACCCTCCAAAAGAAAAAAAATTCTAAAATATTTTAAAAAATTCTTTACATATGTTTATTTTTTAATTTCAATACAAGCTTATTAATTAAAAATTAAGCTGTATTGGAAAGCTTAATTTTTAAAAATTTTGGATAATCTAAAATAAGGCTGTAAAAAATCATATAATCATGACAATAAAAATAGTGAAGTAAATTTAATATTTTCTAGAAATTTTTCCAAGAAATTTTTTATTTATTGTTTACCTATTTAAAAGCTGTAAGCAAAATCGCCGTAATCTAACAGATAGTGTATTGGCTTATTAATGTGGTTTAAATCCCAGCTCAAACATCTCGAACAACAACGAATTATAAAAAAATTTCTTCGACGATTTCCTCTCCGCAAAACTTAATATGCAACTAACAATCCGAGTTCAATTTTTAATTAGAGTTAACATAAAAATGATAAATTTTATCTGTTCAGTGAAGAAAAATTTCTTGCCAGTGTCATAGCTGCCTGGAGCATAAATTGGTCTGAATTGTTCGAAATACATACATATAATGTTTTGAAATCTTGTGAGAATTGATATCGTCTCAAATTCGACAATTTGGTTGTTCATGTACCCATTTATCCGGAAATTCATATTCAGCGATGAAATGACTTTTCTATTCAAATTAGGGTCCGTTGCCAAATACTCCCATTCAGCGAACACACGTTGTTGTATATAGTTGTCTGTGATGATTTGACAAAATTAATTTGGCAGATATAGCTTCAACCAAATGGGTCAAATATTAAAATTTCCTGTTGGAAAACCCCATATAAAACCTTTAAGTGACAATTTAAGCCTTTAAGCTTTAAAGAGCACGAAAGAAATTCTTTTTATATGTTTGGTTTTTTTTTAAGTTTTTATTTTTCTTATTTAAATATTAATTATTATACGAACGTGTTTTACCTCTTACCCACTCTATGTTTATATGATTGCTTCTTTACTTATTGCGTTTTCCTCTTACTCTTTATCTTACAGAATTTATAATTTTAATTCGATAAAATTATAACTACAACAACATTAAAAGCTGTAAAGTAAAAACAAAAAAAAAAGGGGATTTTTAATAAAAAAAAAAATAGTCAACAAAAAACCAACAAAATTAATAAATCATACGAGACATACTTTTATAAGTAGCAAGCAGCAGAACAAGGATTTCATAAAGAAAAAAACTGAAAAGAAAAAAGGAAAGAAAGAGGAGTTATACTTGTTGCAACAACATAAAATTAAAAAAAGGTAATTAAATGTTCTGTGATATGTTGCAATATTTAATTAAATTATATTTTATTATCATTTACCATTTGCCATTACCATTACCATTGCCATAAATTGATTTACAAGCGTTAAACGAACAAGACTTAATCACTGTTTCAATGGCAGAAAAATTTTTAAAGGCCAGACAAAAATGCAATACAAATAAACAGTCAGTCAGTCAGCAAGTCAGTCATACAGTCAATATGATAAATGATTATTATTTATTATCAGCTAAAGATGGTATTAATTAATACTTAAAATGACAAAAAAAACGAAATAAAAATCATGCAACTGCAAGTTAAACAAACAACGAAAACGACAGCCAGTGATTGCTTGACCACATTCATTTTTTTCTTAATTTTTTTAATCATTTAATTATTTGCAGTGATAAACTTATTTTCTTTCGCATATCCTTTATATTCTGACTATTTTCCCATAATAACCACAAATCCCAACACGTTAAATGCCTGGTAGAAACAGAAACAGATGGACCCTCTTAGTAGTTATAACAGGAAGAGAAACATTCAATGATTTCTCGCTTCTTTAGTTTAATAAAAAAAATAAAAATAAAAATTATCGTCAAAGATTTCTTTCACTTTTTTTATTGATTTATTGTGTCCATCAATATGCCACTCACGCACGAATCATCAATTTTTTGTTTCATTATTTTGTTTTTTTATATTGTTAAGTGATTGTGCGGTGTTATGGCCTCAGGTAATTTTCCTTTTGAAATTTATTTTATGGGCTTGAATTGAATACTTTTTTCTCTTTTAAATTCCCATCCGTTTAATCTCTTATTGTCTGTGGAATTTCTTAAAACTGTTCAGACACGTACACACTGTTTTGTTTCTTAAACGAAACAATTGGTTTTTATTTATGAGTGTGACGTCTAGAGAAATTGTCTCGTATGTGTCCGCTTAATAAAAGAAAATTTAAGCTCATATTAATCATACGCACCATGGTACGTTAAGTTAATAAGCAATTGTTTCATATTAAATATCAATCATACTTACTGGGGGCCAAACCCCTTTTGACACACTTTAAAAAATTTATGAAAACTTAAAGAATTAAATAAATGTAAATAAAATTTCCATGTGAATGCAATAACCATCACTATTCTAAAGAAAATATATATGGGGTATATGCATTAATTACTATAATTTTTCAAAAGAAAATTTATTGAACTCACAATAAATATACAATAACAAGTTTATTCAAAAAGTTTTGAGGATAAAGAGCGATGGAAATTTTTTAATTTAAATTTCTGAAAACCAAAATACATTGCAGAACCATTTGCCATTTCATGATTAGTAACCTAATAAGTAATTTCTGTAATAACTTCTTATTTGCCTTTAAATTAGACGTACGAAGACTTAAAATTAAATACGAAAACTAACTTCACTTAAAGAGTAATTTCCATGATTATTCATTTAAAAAATAAAGGCTTTCTGCAGATAATAATTCAGCTAATCATTTAAATATTGTTACGTTTTTATCTTTTAAAAACGTTTAAAATGTGACGTCATAGATTGCAAATAAAATAAAAATAAATTTGTGTTTCGTTTTAATTAAAATTCGTTATTATTCGCACAATTCTGTAAACAACACAACTTTATGTAAACAACAACAATTGCCTTTTTGTGTTCTTCCTCTGTTTATATTCTTTGCATAAACAATAACACTTACTAGATAATTATTCAACAGTTCTTTGTAACGGAGATCTTTAAACCAAGATTACTCTCTTTAAACACACCGCGTCTTCACACAAGACTGACTGAACTTCACTCACTCAGTCGCCTGCTTTTCCTTGCCTTTTATATGGCAGGGTAAACAGTCTAATGAATGTTCTTGAAGGCGAACGTTCATAACTTCGCCTTCTCGAAATCTCTATAAATGTAAACAGCGTTGATTACATTTATTATTGTAGTATTGTTTGCATATTTTTGTTTACTTGTTTAGCATTTTTTATGCTGATGTTTGTTGTTATATTAAGCAGTAGGATAATTTGTGAACAGGTTGTTTTTTGCAATGTTTTGTTTTTAAAGCGTTTGTTTTTAATTATAATGTTAAGCGATATAAAAGCAATACACCAGTATCTAAATTTTGATTTAGTATTCATTTCTACTTTATTTCGAGCTAATTTTACTCTGTCTTATCTCACACGATCCCTACTCATACGGACCTTTGTTTGGAAATAAATATAAAGGTTAGGTAAACTGAAACTTTGTCTGGTTTCTTGTTCCATTATATAAATGTACAGTGCAGTTATAAGTCCATGTTTAGACTAGTCCATGTAGTAACTTGCCGCAGCAGGCTGCTGAATCAAGTTATCTTTTGAATAGGATTATGAATGTGGTATCAGATTGATGCTTTCTCTTTCTATTCTGTATGACATTTCAATATTATGCATCCATCGTCGTACATTTTTAATTGCATAGCCATTCTCCCATAGCTTTGAACCGACAGACTGAAAGGGTCATCTCATGCCACATGCCTATTTCAATTCGACCTAGTTGGCCTAGTTGTGCTCATCGTGTATTATATTCCCAGGCAACACAACTGGTTAAATTTTTGTATTCTAAAACTACATGTCCATTTCTGCTCGCTATACTACTGAAGGTACATAGTTAATACTATTCAAAGTAGTTTTAATTTTTGGTTTTTGGGAAGCAAAATATGGAAAAGGCTTTTATAGGCAATTCAAATTATGTTCTACTTTTTTTGAAGTAACTAAGATCTTACGCTTGACGGAGTATAGCAGACCATATCCTCTGATGGGAATCAAATCCATAAGCATACTTGCATACCACCCAATACTCTTTCAGTAATTTTTACTCAGGACAGAATTTGTAGAATATTCACATGCTTCGAAATGTTTTCTGCTACGATGTATAAATAAGTAATCATTTCTTGTCACGTATAATTTCTTGCAAATAATTACTAAGAAAACCAAGTTAGGTCCTGAGGCACTTGTTCAAGTTAATAGTCTCATATCAAGACTACCAAATCGTTACACGCTTTACTAGACGTCTGACCTAAAATCTTCAGCACATGTTCTAGACTGATGCGTTATGTAGCAGTATTTTTAAGGCAGGGGTGTTATTATTTTGAAGCTTTTCAAGATTTTTACGTGAACTGTTTGTAAGTGAAGTTATAAAAGATTATAAAATATTTTAGTTTCAATTAAGAAATCTGAATGAAGATTTAAACTTTCCTCAAATTCAACAAATTTAACAGAAATAATGGATGCAGTCTGGATTGCGACCTAGCTTTTCACGTCACTTATGTTGTCTGTATTAATTTTATATATGAGTGCCGGCTTGAACCGTGGCCTCACCTCTAATTTGTCAACACACTACCTACTAGATTACGGCGACTTTCGCTAGAATAATACCATTATAATATCTCTAAAAAAAATATTTAAGGCAACTATTTTCTATAGTTCACAGTTTTTTACTGCATAACAGTTAAAATTCTCAATTAAAAGCCACTTTTACGGACTCGTAGGGCCTTTTAAGATACAATTCCCATTCCACAAAAAATGAAATTTATTTTAAAATTTATTTTAACCCCCAAAAGGTGTAAAAAATAATTTAAAAATGTTCACAAATTTTTATATTCTTTCATTTCGTATTTCATTACTTTTCTGGTAAAACAACACAAATAATTGCCGGCAACAAATTTTCATGGCAACAAACTTTTAAACAAAAAATAAAAAACTTCTACTAATTTAAGCATAAATTGTTTATTATTATTATTGTGGTACTTGTTGTTGTTGTTCCTTATGCCGCTATTGTTTACCAACACCTTCTTTTTCAAAAAACAAAAGGCAAAAGACAAAAAATAAAATAAGAGGGGAGCCAGCCTAGGAAATGAAAATTAAATTGCAAGTAAATATTGTCTTGTATTATTTTTTATAATATTTTATACCCGGACTGACGCGTTTACTGTCTGTGAATTTGTTTGCAGAGCTTCTGGGGTTTTGTTTGTGTAGCATAAAATATTTAAATAAATAGCAATGACTCTTAAATTGTCGTTTATTTTGTGATTTTTTTGAGAAAGAAATTTTATCATCTTGTGAACAGGTGGTCATAAATGATGAGGTTAATGATACTGTACTGTAAACAAATTGCTGTCTACACCGTTTGAAGTGTAAAGTTAAAAAATATTAATTATTATATTATTAATATTAAATATTAGAAAATTTAGAAAATTTTAAGTATACTTTTATCGTATGAAAATCTTGGACTGATTAATCTAAAATAATAATAATGTTTGGTTTTTAATTTATTTATAGGTCAATAAATCAAATAGTATTTTAGCATGGAAATGGTGTACATGTAAACGGTTTCTTAAACAAATAGATGAATAAAAAGGAAATATTTTATCTTGCTACCGGATGTAGTTTACAAGCAACAGAATTAATATATTTTACATAATTATGAAAAAAAAATGTATTTAATCGATAATCTTCCTTGTGTTTCACCCAGTATATTAAAATATTTTGTTAAATAATATCTGTTTGGATAAAATAAATTAAAAGAAATTTAGGTATTGTATTGTATTGTATTGTATGTTTAGTTTTCAAAACCTTTAAAAATTGTTCACTAATTTTAAAAAGTTTTCAAAACCTTTAAAAATTGTTCACTAATTTTAAAAAATTGGTATGTTAGTAAACATGTTCCTGTTTGATAAGTTTCGTTGAAATGAAAGTTATTACCTTTAAAGAACAAAATATCTTCCTCTCCATCTTACTACTTCTTTCTTTCTCTCATTTGTTAAGATTTTTTCACCTAAGCAGGTGTTTGGTCTACCATAGCAGATGATAGAATAATAAAAGTTCTGTCTGTTAACATATGTTGGGTATCTTTCTGCAGAAGTAAAGCTGTCTGACTACAATGTCATACCGCGCCATCTAATATACTGAACTGATCGTAATCGCATTGTAGTCGCCGTAGCCTAGTAGGTAGTATGTTGGCTTATTAGACACGATGCCGCGGTTCGAACATCCCCAACAAAACGAAATATGAAAAAGTTCTGAAAGTACATAAAATTGCCACGAAATTTTTTTCAAAAATTAGTCGTTCGAAGTCAACTTTAAACTGTAGGTCCCGCCACTCATGTATAAAATTAATAAACACAACAGAAGTGGTGTGAGGAGCGAGGTCGTAATCCTGACTTAGCGATTGTAATGACCAATTATGTATGTATGTATGTATATTCGTAATCGAATTTTAAAGCGTTCAATTTGAAAATAATATCTTCATATTGCATTTTGTAATTTGTTTTTGGTCGAAATACCTCTGGGTGCACACGTCCGAAGATTGGATATACTTAATAACGACTTTTGCACAAGCTAGAGTTGTTGTAGTCGAAAAGACTACAGAACATTTGCTCTGCCGTTCTCAGGAGCTTGGAAACATAAGAGTAAATCAAGCCAAAGACGATTTAAATAGAATTCATATTTTTATCAGACTCTCGGTATAGCTGAGTGATGACACTCAGGATTTACATGACTGAGAAGGTGTTACAAGGAGCCCATCTCAATTTAACCTAACTCTTGAAGCCGAAAGAATTAAGAGTCAACTTTGCTGAATATTGTGGATGAGATTTTTAGTTCGTTTCTCAAAAAGTCGTTGGCGGTTTGCATATAAGGGTAATACCTATATGGTAATAGTAATAGCATGTATATGTAGTAAAATGCTCCGATTAAACCAATTTATATACTGGAAGGAAATAAGTAGTAAAGCCTCGTATCAAATCAATCTATCCACGGACGTCGTAATTGTATTTAATATCCACAGAATTCTTAGTATTCGATTGTGTTAAAAAAGAGAAGTAATGTATTATATATTCCATTAAATTCTACATAATATTCCATTAAATTCTATTCATTTTTTTTTTTTTTACTTTAAGATCCAAAAGATATTCCGTTAATTATTTGCATTAAAGGCTCATAACTATTCCGTTCTATTCAAATTATTCCACTACATGAACATTTCAGAATATGTAGTATCTCTCTCTCTCGCTCTCTTCTACTGTAATTATTAATTTGCCTTGTTCAAAAGACTAAAAAGTAAATCCTTTATTTTTTTATTATAATTCCATGTAACCATGACATTTTATTTAATTTTTTTATTTTCATTCTTCTTGATTATTTCACAAATGAATGAATTCAGTACAAATATTATACATTAACATGAACATGAATATGAATATGAATTCTTATATGTATGTAAATGGTTAGCATATGATGATGTGTGGTGGTGGCGGTGACATCCTTTACCTTGAATAAGTAAAATTATGAATTAAATTGTCTTTTACTCGTATTCAATAAAAACAAGGTTAATGTGTAGAAAAAAATAAAAAAGAATGAATTTTTTCAATACAAATTTCATTTTAATTAATTTAAATTGTATAATAAGCCGTATGAGTAACTCTATCCAGTTCAATTCACTTCAAATCCCTATTCTTAGCTGTTAAAAAAAAACGCTGTTAAAGGTCAAACAATTATGACTTATAAGGACAATCGGCGGTACATTACTTACATATGAACATATACATACATTTTCCGTATAAATATGTTTGTGTACCTGTGAAGGTGTACGAATATCATTAATATCATATCATATCATATCATGTGATAACTGTCTGTGTGTGTGTGTGTGTTCATTAAAGTGTGATAAATATTCGTGTAATATAAAATGAATTGAGCATTATATTGTATTTAGTTTAAGGTTAATTAAGTCCTTTAATGCGTAATTATAGGGTCATTATGTCATAAATCATAGTTGAGTTGACAATTATAAGCGTAATTACAGTATCATTTTAAAATCATTTTGAATGTTTACAATGGAAGGAATGGGTGGACTATTGTTAAAGTAACATTTGATACAAAATTGATAAAAGTGAAGAACGGAGTAAATAAAATATATCGTTAGTCGCGTTCGCAAATGTGTTAAGTCCCTTTTTTTAAATTTTACAGGAGAAACAAAAAACATTGCGGCTTCTTCAGTTTTTAAAATTTGTAAACTTTTTAAACGCAATTATTTTTACAAAATAGCTCTCTTTAAATGACCTAGATCAAAAATTAATAATAATTAATAATTAATATTCGTGGAGTTAGCACGTGCTGTTCATATTTTTCGTAGTTTTATGGACTTAGAGTTTTTGCAAACCACAAAATTACAACAACTTTAGACTACATACTGACATTTTTTTGTCGTAAAATATGTATTTGGTATAGTGTTATCGTTTTACATTATAATCTAAATTTTGGAAAAAAGTGGACTTAGCGTCTTTGCGAATTATACTAACGATATGTGTTGTAGCTTTTCCTTTGACATCAATGGACACTTATGTACTGGGCAGTTTGACAGTTCTTTATTTAGTAATAAATAATATAATAAGGTGCGGTTTTCATTATTTCATTATTGGATCAAGGACTCCAAAACAGTATATGTCACGGCCGGGTAACCTTTGGGATTGAAGAATTGAGTTGGATAGTCATAGTATCAAGGGTTCCAAAACAGTTTTCCCTACGTTCGAGCTTTACTTGGGACCGGAGATATTGGCCACGGCATACATACATAATTGGTCATTACAACTCTTCAGTCTGCATTATGACCTAGCTTCTCACACCACTTACATATGTTGTGTGTGTTAATTTTGTACATGAATGGCGGGACCAGCAGTTTAAAGTCGTTTCCGAACGACAGATTTTTTGAGAAACTTTCCATGGCAATTTTATTTGCTCTCAGAGCCTTGGAAGAAATCTGCTGAGAAGAAGTCGCCAAAGAAATATTTTTTCATATTTTCGTTATAATATCTGACCTGGGGTTTGAACCAACACCTCATGTCTAATAAGCCGACGCACTAACTACGGTGACTACAATAGCAACGAACAAGTAACAAAGAATCCTCCATATAAATAAGGTAAAATGCTCGCATTACGCCTTTTTTTTTGTTGACTTCCACTTTTATCGATGGCTGGCATTTTTGACGACGGTGACTTGCATTTATTTTGGTTGATAACTTGTATTTTTCTGGTGGATTAAATGTATTTTTTGATCTATTACTTGCACTTGCTTGGCCGATGACTTGTATTTGTTTGGTCAATAACTTCCATTTTTGGTCGATGACTTGAATTTTTTTTTCCGATAACTTACATATTTTTTGAATGAAATCTTGCATTTTATGGTTACATTTCTTGCGTCAACGACTTTAATATTTTGCCGATGATTTGCAATTTTTCTGTCGATGTTTTGCAGTTTTTGGTCGATGTTTTGCATATTTTTGTTCAATGAATTGAATTCTTAGTAGGATTACAATTTTTATTTAAATGACTGACATTTTTGGTCGATGACTAATATTTTTGCCGATGACTTGCATCTTTTTCTGCATATCATCTACACATTTTTATATACAAAATTATATTCTTACGTTAGTATAATAAGAGGCTAGAAAATTTCAGCTAATAAGGATAGGATCGGAGTTATATGCCTATGCAAGGATTGTATCTATGTTCCCAGTGGTTTCAAAAATTAATAACACCGTGTTTAAAGTAAAAATGTATGTTAACTTTTGTTAGTTCAAAGAATTATTTACAATGTTGTAATTATTACAAAACGTAACAACTACTTCGGATGCTTAGAAGCAGTTAGTTTAACCCAAAAGTGAGGAAATTGTATCAATTTTAAAACATTGAAATTCAACATCAATAGTAATGAAATAGAAATCCTTTTATAGACTAATTCTAAAGGGAAGTCATTGCGATAATTCAAAGCATTAAACAAAAAAGATATGTTTAAACAGGATATTCGTCAACAAAACTGAATAGCCTAAGCATCTATGATATGATAATTCTGGTTATATATCATGTAATCAGAATATCATGTAATCAGAATCATTGAATCAGAATTGGAAGTCGCCGTAGTCTAGTAGGTAGTGTGTTGGCTTATTAGACCTAAAACCCCAGGTCAGACATCAAAACGAAATTTGAAAAAAAATATATATTTCTTCGGCGACTTCCTCTCAGCAGATTTCTGGTAAAAACTCTGAGAATAAATAAAATTGCCATGAAAAAGTTTCTTAAGAATCTGTCGTTCGGAATCGACTTTAAACTATAGATCCCGCCACTCATGTATGAAATTAACACACACCATATAAGTGGTGTGAGAAACTGGGTCGTAATCATGACTGAAGGGTTGAAATGACCAATTATGTACGTATGTACGTAATCAGAATAGGCTTCATTCGATAACAAGTTTTTATCGAAATTTTTAATTCGTTTTTGGTATCACAAGAATATGAAGATCACAAGAGAAATCTGAAGAATAATTATTTAAATACGGACGTGTATACAATAGAAATTTATGTTTATACCTTTTAAATTAAATTCTTTGAGCATCCTTTATGAGTGAACACTTAACATGATATCTCTGTAAACCATTTAAAACTTTAAGTCTTCATTTATTTAATTAGAAAAATAAAACGAAAACGAAAAAACAACAGAGTAGTAAAACGGTTATACAGAGCAATTGTTAATGGTGTTCTCTAACAATAATCTTTTGCTTTTATTTTTTTCATCACTTTTAAATACAAAAACCTGACTGGAAAAGTACAAAATATTTACATGCATATGCAAAAATGCAAAAAAGCAAACAAAGACTCATACATACAATGGCATATATTAACTTAAAATATAGAGAGTATGAATACGAATTTTATTTAAACCAAAATATTACTGCAGATACTGAGGTCAGCAACTGAGCTCAGAATGTGTTGCATAGCAAAACATGAGAGCAAGGAATAACAGGATTTGAAAAACCCAAAAAATAAAGGAGAACTAGAATAATATTTATACATGCTTTTATGTGCGAATATGCTACAGATTTTCATTTTTCTAACTTCCTAAGAGCAATAGAGAAATATGAGCTGTAAAGCCATGAGATATGAACAAATAAAATAGGAATTAAAAATATTTTCACAAAATATTGTTTTTTTTTTCTAAAATTGTAAATCTTTTAAATTTAAAGCCAATACAATTTAATTCAACTCACAAGAATTTAACAACAACAAAAATATAAATTTGTAATACAAGAATTTATTTTATTGTTACGAAAATTGTCACTTCCTTCTACAGTTTATTTATGAAAAATAAAATAGAAATAAAAACATTTTTACTTAAATTCCCCCCTGTGCAGGATTGTGTATCTGGTAGACTTAAAAAGAAAATACTAAAAATTTTTTCTTTTAAATTTTATTTTGAAAATTTTCTACAAATTTTATTATTATACGTACGTACTTGTATGCATCTGGTATAGAAGCTATTGTATGGCAAGAGTGTCTATGCTTTTCTTTCTGATTTTTTTGTTATCATTATTCCTGAAGTGATACATGAAAAGGGATGTGTTGCTATGAATCCTTTTCTTTTTTCCTCAGTCACACACTAAATCTTAAATGTAACCAACTATTCATGTCTTTAACATGATCATAAATAAGCCTTCAGCCTCTTAAAATTCTCAAATTAAATAAAAACTTCAAATATTTCATAAAATCACGAACTAAATCCCTTTGCAGTTGCATTTAGATGGCCTCCAATAAAATAGTGATTCCGTTAAGCATATCAATTTAAATATTTAAACCATTTAGTCTAAAATTTGTTTTAATTTTTTAGATTTAAATTTCATTTACGTATTGTCTGGACATGTAACAAAATGTTGGTCTGTCTTTCGGTATGTCTACATGGCAGTCTGTTCGTTTGTCTGTCCGTCCGTTTGTATGTAAATTTTTACTTTACATTTGTTTGCAGTCTATATTAACAGAATTGTGTTTAGTTTTTGTGTACAGGTTTTGCATCATCATCAGTAGTTCACATATTAAACTTGTATACAAAAATTGACTACATTAATACTTATGTATGTTATATAAGTACAGTATAAGAATTTGTAAATAAAATACCCAATGAACTTTGGAATAGGGATATCATATTGTATATACTGATCACTATCATTAAAAAAAGTGGATTCATATCTAACCTGATATGATGCATATCTAACCCTCAATCAGTACTCTCTCTTCAAGAGGACTAGTCTGACAACTTATAAAAATTATCTCCTATTCCCACATAATAAAGCAAATCATATTGATTTTATAAATTTTGAGGCTCAAACTTTACAGACAAAGGGAAATATCGAAGGGTAGGAAGGCACACTTTGAAGATGAGTTATGTCTGGTATCGTATCCTCCGTAAAATATAGGTTCTCGAACTTATGAAAACTGGACAATGACATAAAATCTGTCATTTTGATGTCATCTTCTCATCGAAGTCGCCGTAGTCTAGTAGTTAGTGTGTTGGCTTATTAGACGTAAAGCCAGGGTTCGAGCCCCAGACCATACATCAAAATAAAATACAAAAAGTATTTCTTCGGCGACTTCCTCTCAGCAGATTTCTGGCAAAAACTCTGAGAGTACATAAAATTGCCATAAAATTTTCTCAAAAATCTGTCGTTCGGAGTCGACTTTAAACTGTAGGTCCCGCCACTGATGTAAAAAATTAACACACACAACATAAGTGGTGTGAGAAACTAGGTTGTAATCCTGACTGAAGGGTTGTAATGACCAATTATGTATCTATATCAAAAGTATAGTTATCGGCCGTAATCTGAGAATCAATACGTCCCCCTACTTTAAAATTTTAATTCAGGCCTATATTGTCAAGAATTTTTAGATGTCTACTAAAAGCGATTGCTAAACAGTGACCAATTATCGGGATGATGCAAACCCAAACACATTTATAGTGACTGGCGACGTAAAGCTCCATTGGCATTTAGCACACAAATATTATGGTTAAGTAAAATTGTATTGTGTTGTTGCATAGAATGTAGTTGTGAATGACTTTACTGATTGAGGTTTCTCTGCCTAACCTTCCTTTGATATTCGCTATTCCTTTTATTCTCTGTAGAAGCTGACGGATCAAGGGTCTCCTTTGAATATTTTCATATTTTCTTGAAATACAAAATCAATGAAGAAACATTGCTTCGTCTCTTCTCAGGTTCAAACTTGAATTGCTCAGGCATATATTCAAGCGTTTTAACCAGTGAAATGCGACGTTTCTGTGCAGTAAGTAAATATTGTACCACATGATATTGTCAGGAAACCCTGAAAAATGTTGCTGGGTTATTCATATTAAATCCCAAAAATGTTTTAGTTTTGTTATTCGTTATTACATTTGTCTTTGCCCTCGCATATCTTCACACACATATTAAGGTATACTTCTCATGCTTTTTCTTCTTCCTGCTTTTGTATGGATTTCAATTATTTTGTAAGAGAAGGCAAAACTAAGTGCAAGACATACATATGTACATACATATATGTACACGTGCAAAATAACTCTTTCATTCATTCATTCTTTCATTCATTTACTCATTTATTTTGTCTAAAATCAACTAAAAATTGTTTCTTTATACGAGTATGCTTTTCCGAATGAAGATGGATAACGAAAAAAAAAATGTCACAAAAAGAAAAGAAAAATTTTTTTAAATATATGTATGTATATGTAGCCTATACACACACAAGTACACACATTAAGGGTTAGCAAGAGACTACCGAAGAGAGAAACATGTGTACTCAGTGTCATAATGAATTTTATGGAATTCAATGTTTCTTCTTCCCTTTCTCGTTTAACTTCCGTTTCAAATTCCGGTTTATATTGCAGACATGGTCGGTCGTATGGTCATCCATCTGTAAGGTTTTGTTAAAACATTTATGCAACAACAAAATGAATCAAGTTGAACTATTTCTATTCTTTACTATATCCGCCCTTAGTGATCTTCCCTTCTCTTCTAGAAGTTTTGCAGTTGTTGCACGTAAAGCATTAGAATTTGTTGTTTTTTTGTTCCTCATTCATGGTTGTCATCCAAAATTGTTACTTTCAGTTCGGTACAGCGTTTGTCTTTCAATGAACAAGTCATTCCGAATTCTTTTTTTTTTGCACTTTTTTGATAGTTTTGTCGTCTTTGTTAAGAAAGCAAAAACTCGAATTAAAAATGTCGAAATGAAAATGAAAAAAAAATTGCAAAAAAGAAGAAGTGAAACTAATGCAATGTTTTATGTCAGTTAGAGAAAGAAAAAAGAAGAAGAAAAAACTTGGAAATATTTGTTAATGTGTTTTATGGTCTGAGCAAATGAGAAACGAAAACTGAATTAAATCAACTCAACTCAACGACTCCGTAGACAAAATTTGACGTTTTGTTCTAAATTAGAAAGCGTTATGAAGAACGTTTTTCATTCATTTTTTTCTTTTATTTTTTTTTTCTCATTCTTTTTTTGAGTCAATATTTAAACAACTAGAAAATTTTGTTATTAAAACTCTATTGTTTTAGTGAAACAAATTGGGGCATTTAAATTGAAAGAGAATTTTGATTGTATGTTTATACACATACATACCCATATATCACGTATAATACATGGAATATAGTCATATACATACATACAGCATGCTGTGCTTAAATATTCTCATTCTTCTTTTTGGAGGTTAAAGAACTTGTGCTGTAATTTAGTTTTAAATAAACTATCACTAAATTAATCCAAGAGTTTTATGCTAGCTATCTGCCACCTCTACGGTCTTATCAAGATGGATGGGTCAGGGGGAAACAGCGGAGGCATTGGGGGAATAGATCAGGTTGTTATGTTTCTAGGTCTCTATAGCCTGCTATAAGAAAAGGTTGGCTGCTATGCTTGGATAAGATCAGCTTAAGGTCAGTTATTGGGTTTATTACGGGGCACTGCGAGATTAGAGCTCTCATAGGGATCTGTAACAGATCCCAGCCGGACTATGACAGGGTATTTTGCGATGTGGTTGAGTTGGAGACTATCGAACATCTCCTCTGTAACTGTCCAGCCCTTAGTATGTTAAGGTTGAAGTCCCTTGGCAGGAGCTTTTTTGAGGGTTTGAATTCTGTGTCTAGAGCCGACATAAGGCTTTCCATAGATTCACTATTAGATTGAGCTGGTTGAGAAGTGCTAGGGCTTCAATAGTGTAGTCGCGCTCCTTGTGTGTTTTGTTGTTAAAAAATCTCAATGATCTCGAAAATGCTTTATGAATTTCAGACTAAACTTGTTTACGATGCTGAATTTATTGTCTGAAGCTGATCCAACGTCAAATATGATTCAAAGGTTTGGAAAAGTTTATTTAAGTGACATTAACTAATCGATACGATTCTATAAATGCTAATTCAATTGAGGATTATGATTATTTTGATATCCTTTGAAGGTTAACTTAGTGTTGAATATGTCCTCCTAAAAGTTAGAAGGATTAGATTCCTGCTGTAAGAATAAGATGCATTTCCTTGATCTGGGTACTGGAACACACGGATATCTTTGTATATAAAGAGTTGATGTACTTGCTAGAAAGAACTCGCTGTAAAGGTTTCTTGTTCTTTGATATTTGCTGTGCTTCATCTGGATACCAGAAAGCACATTTTTTTAAATTAAGAGTTAATGGACTCACTAGAAAGACTTCTCAGGCATTTCCTGTATTATGAGTATTGCCAAGGGTGAAATATGCAAATTTTTATAACAAGTTGATGAACGCCTCCTAATCCAAGTAATATTTTAAAAATTTTCTGGTTTCCTTATGACTTTTAAAATCTACTCAAAATTCTCCTCCACTCTATTTCCAAACTCATACCTAGACTAAAAAATTGGTTTACCTTTTAGCCTTCACCGACATTACCTCCTTTATTCATGCTCAGGTCGAACATGAAAAAGTTTCTCAAAAATCTGTCGTTCGGAGTCGATTTTCAACAGTAGGAGCCGTCACTCATGTATAAAATTAACACGCTCAACAAAAGTGGTGTGTCGTAATCCTGACGGAAATGTTGCAATGTGCAATGACCAATTATGTATGTGTGTATGTAGGATACCCTTTTTCAATGGGGCAACCTTTTTCAGTGATTTCAACTGATTTCTTTTCCGTAGTTATGTCAACAAACAAAATTGTCGCATATGCAGCTCAAAGATCCCACAACTGAATGTAGAAAAGCAATTGTAACCAGAAAAATTACTATTTGGTGAGATTGTTTTTCGAAAAACAACCCTTGAACAATCATTACAGAGTACTAAGGCCACATGGCCTGCTCTGCTATTGAAGTTTACGAACTGGACGATATATGGTTTCAATCACATGATACCATGGTTCACGCAAAATGATCGAATTTTGGCTTTATTTCATAAGAAGTTGGCAGAAAGGACAGATTCACGTTTTGTTGATAATAATTGGCCACCAAGATCATGCTAATTGACGCCAATTCTCAATTTTTGGGAGACCATATCTGCATGTATAATCCCCCATTATTGAAGCATTTGAAACCGACATTCGAGTTATTGGAGATATACCTCCGAAATGTGTGAACAAGGCCTTGAGAACCACCTCAAAATGATCAACTGCTTCAACTAATCTCCTTAAAATATTTTATTTCGTACGTAATCGAAATCACAGACTTATGTGAGCTAAATCTTTAGTTTTCAAATGAAAAATTGCATGCCCCAATAGTATAAACGGATCAGTGAAACACAAGCTTCACTGGGAGTTTCCGTTTCTATTACAGTGTGAGTGTAATAGATTCGCATTTGGAAAAAGACTTAAGGGAGATACAAAAACCCCTGGTTTTTTAGAATACTCTGTTTTCATCGACAGGAATTATTTTTGATATGAAGTTCAGTAAGAGTTTCTATAAAATCATAGAGTTCAACACTTTTGCGGACATCTGTCTTGCCCATATGTAAGCACTTGAGGTGTAAGGTAAAGCGAACGTGAATACAGAAACTGTTTTTTCTCTTTACGAGATACTAAGTTAACTGTTCGAAAGCGCTGTTGCTGAATTTGAAAACTGGAGACAACATTCGTTTTTCCATAAATATAGGTGATTATAGTAATTATTAGTAGGGAGAAAAATTTTAATTGTTGAAATAAAAGTCTACCAAAAAGGATTTCGATTTCAGTTTTAATATCATCTTACATTTGTAAACATTAACTCATAAAACTATTCTACTTATTTATTCAATGTTATTAGTTTAAACACTTTTTCTCTCATAAAATTATAAGTGACTGCCAAAAGGACATATAAAACTCATAACAATTGTTTAAATAAATGCTGTAACTACCAGCCCTTTAGCTATTCTTTGCAATTGTAATACATTTTCATGAAAAAGGTTCTAAAAACGAGCACATATAGCCGTAGAAAATAAAATTAAACATCCCAGAACAGTAATTTCAAATGACACATACACCCAGGGACTAACACACAAGGAAAATGAAATAAAGTCCCTCTCACAATCACACTTTACCGAAGTGAGACGACAGTGTAAATACAAGCGTCAGCAATTTTTATGATGTCTAGCCAGCATCGCACTTTTGCAGCTAAAAAAAAAATGACGGTATTCAGTAGCATGAAAAGGTACACCATAGCAGGAGAGCACATACTTACATTATTTTTTCTAATACATTACTACTTTTGTAATAATTCTAATGATAAACTTGTTAAATAAAATATGTCGAGAATGTACTGCAGCAGCCGCAGACAAAATATCATTGAAATTCGGGAGAAATTAAATTTCGAAACAAAAATCGAAGCGTTCAATAATAGACTGTTATTTTGTTTAACAATTTTTATTGGAAAAGTGCTCAAGGTAAGTTACAATTATTGATAATAAAGTCGTTAAAGGCTTACAGTTTTTATACCACGATACCACGATACTGGTTCGCGACTGTAAACTCTATATAAGAGCCCTTAAACCGAATTCGACCAGTTTCTGTTGGACTCCGGTATGTCTGGGACTGTTCTTGTTAGACTGGGGTTCCAATCTGTAGATTGTTTTACCTAATCTTCCCGTCCACCTATACCTAGGAAGTTGGATTATGGGGAAAGATATTATCGACTATAGAAGATGGTATAAACGACTTGGTTGGGAGAGGTTTAATAAGCGTGAACCTAATAACAGAGTTCCTTACAGGGCATTGTAAGGTCACTGACATTTATGGAGATAAGGAGTAATTGCAAACTATACAGGATCATCTCTGCAATTATCTAGCCCTTGGTAGGAGAGAGAGGATAAGTCGCCATAGTGTAGTAGGTAGTGTGTTGGCTTATTAGATGTAAAGCCAGAGTTCGAGCCCCAGGCCAGACATCAAAACAAAATACAAAAAGGATTTCTTTGGCGACTTCCTCTCAGCAGATTTCTGGCAAAAACTCTGAAGTAAATAAAATTCTCAAAAATCTGTCGTTCGGAGTCGACTTTAAGCTGTAGGTCCCACCACTAATGTATAAAATTAACACACACAACATATGTGGTGTTAGAAACAAATCCTGACTGAAGGGTTGTCATGGCCAGTTATATATGTATGTATGTATGGTAGGAGATAAGTGAATAGCCTGGGAAGAGGATTCTTTAGGAATTTCAACAGATTCCATACTTAAACTCTACTGAGAACTGTAACTGACGGATGTGCAACTTGTTACTTTTATAAAAGATTTAGAAAAGATTTGCACAATAATAATAATAAGATTGAGTTAGCTTTTGGCGAATTAGACTAAATTGCTATCCGAAGCTAGCATAGCCTAATTGGATCGTCTCAGAGATTGCATTGTAATATTGTTACGAAAATTAAAAATCAAGATACTGGTGTTTTGCTTTTACATCGCTTAGCATTAAAATTATAAACAAAAGCTACAAAAACAAAACAATACAGTAAACAAACCTGTTTATCGTACTACTTAATATAACAACAAACACCAGCATAAAAAAATGGTAAACAAGTAAACAAAAATACAACAACAAACACCAGCATAAAATATAGTAAAAAATTATACCAACAACACTACAAGAATAAAGGCAAACAACGATGTTTACATTTATAGAGATTTCGAAAAGGCGAAGTCCTGAACATTCGCCTTTAAGAACATTCATCAGACTGTTAACGTTCGCATATAAAAGCCAAGACAAAGCAGACGACTGAGTTAGTGAAGTTCAGTTAGCCTTGCGTGAAGACGTGGTGCGTTTGAAAAGAGTAATTGTGGTTTAAAGATCTCCGTTACAAAGAACTGATTGTTACTGTTATTGCAAAGGGTATAAACAGAGGAAAAACAAAAAAAGGCAATTGTTGTTGTTTACAACAAGTTGTGAACAGTGGCACAAAGAATTGTGCGAATAATAAAGAATTTTAATTAAAACTAAACACAAATTTATTTTTATTTTATTTGCAATCTACGAGCTCATATTTTAAATGTTTTTAAAAGATAAAAACTTAATAATATTATCTATTATTCCTGGTTGATATCTTTCATAATGCTTGTGAAGGTATGAATTTTAGCAAAATTAATTCTGTTCTGTACAAGTGTAAGTTTTACCATTAGCTTCTAGCTGGACAAAAGTATTTCTAAGGGGTGATCAATAAGTGGAGTATTTTACATCCTTTGCGTGTATGAACGCCTAGATGTCAGCATTCCGTTCCTATGATGAAGTCCGCAAGATGGATTTCTAAGATGAATTCGATGTAAAATTAATGCAAATTATGATATGCGTATACCTATCAAGTGCCGCATTTGTGTGGATTATTTTTTTATATCCCTTTAGCAAATAAGTCAAGACGGCTTGAGATGTTTCATTTACCCTTCAAGTATGAATTCGTTCCTATTAGTACTTTAACCAAGCGTGGCAAGTGTATCAGCCATATTGCTACCGTCTGTGCTCTTATGTTGCCAATTACATCTGATGACTACCGGATTATTTGATAATTTTTTGATGTGTTAATTGTAATACGATTCCAATTATTTTAATAATTCAAGAAATTTGATCTTTAACTAAATGTGTTAAAAAAATAATTTCCAAAATGCTGGTCAATTAATATTATTTCGTTACACTTGTATTCATCATCCGATTTATTTTTTCTGTTCTTTACTACGATAACAGTTGGTAATTACAACAGAAATCATTAAATTTCTCTTTCTTGTAAACTGCTTACGGCAATGAGTATGAAATATGTCATGGCATTAATGCTGTCATGCCTTTTAAAAGCACTCGCACACACACATACACCCATACGAATTTATTTTGATCGAGTGAGTGAGTGTGACAAGTAGAATTTCCTACTGCTGACCACAGATAAACTTAAATCGTGTCCATTTGTCGTGTTTATATTTAATTCAACGAGGGCTGTTGTATAAGGGTATTTAAAATATATTTTTAAGGTTAAAAACTTAAAGGAAATTTAGTAACGGTTTTCGTTACCTGTGTGAAGGATTTTCTGAAAGTTGCTTGTATTGTAAGGTAGAGTATAAGTACGGCAATGGCTATTTAAACAACAATTAAAACCTTATTTCAGAAAGTGAAAAATACTTTCGCCTTGTGGAAGTACCAACCAAAACATACAACTTAATGTTCTCCTACGAGCTCGTAATTCTGTTTTCCCTTTTCTGTTGCCTTTTCTTACTGACTCCATAAAATTATTTTCTTTTGTCTTTCATTCTTCTTTTTATAAATTTCTTATTGTACTGGTTGTCATTGGTAATTGTCGACGTTATTTTATTACACTTTTACACATGTCTTCATTGTTGTTGTTGTTGTCGGTGTTGTATCTTGAATTGTTCTTTTAGTAACACCTTGTTTTTCGTGCCATAACCTTTAATTTTTTATTTTTATACGCATTCCTTAGGGTATTTTCTGAATGTCCTTTTTTGTTTCGTGTTGTCCCTTTAGGTTAACTGAAGTTGTTTTTTGTGTGTATCAGCAGAATAATGTGTCATTGACTATAATAGACAACAATTGTTGGACTTTTAACCCGACTTCTCTTACCTTTTCTTCCTTCGTTTCATATCTCTTTTTGCTTTCCTTGGCTGACAATGTGCCATAAAATAAATATTTGCTTTGGGGGGGATTTGCTACTGCTTTGCCAAGGCTATAATGACAAAGTGTTTGATTTTAATGCTTCTGTGTTTCCTTATTTTTTTTCTGGTAATTTCATTAACGCCAACAGTTTTATTTACTTTTTTGATGATTTGCTATGATTTCTGAAGTTTAAGGTGTTAACCGAAGGATTAGAAATGGTTATTTGAGCCAATTATAATGATTAGCAGTAAATTTATATAAAATTTAAGTAGATTTACCACAGATTACTTAGATTTTAATACTATTTGCTACTTATTTTCAAAGAAATTTATTTTAAACGCAAATAAATTTATTTAAAATCAATACTTCTAGTAAAGCATACTTTAGGATTTTAGTCTACAATCGATATTATCTTGGAATTAAATCTGATATCTTAAAGCTATTTTATTATCAGAATTGTTGATGTCTTATGGAATAAAGAAAGGGTAAAAATATTAGTTCAGGTATAACTGTTCATCACGGACTGTCCTTGCAATTCCCTTTAATTGAGCGTACATCTCAAAAAAAAATCCTCTCCTACTCTATAGAAGAGCTCCCGTCAATGGCGTGGAAGTTTCTCTTCTCGCAAGTTCTTTTGCTTTTTCATTGCCGAAAATTTCTACATGAACTGTGACGCTGCAAAGAGTGAGCTTATTTTTCCAACATAGCTCAATTCGGTGCCTCCGACAGTCCCATACTATCTGGATTTAATATCATTAGGACCAAGTACTCGAATGGGGGCCTGGCTATTGAACCTCCAGTCGAAATTAAACTGACCACATCTTTCGATTGTATAGACATTCGCTTGGATTTCAGCAAGTTTTGTCATGTGTTCGGAATCCTAGGACTAAAAACTTTTTCAAGATCTGTTCTTCATTTTGTTTTGTGTACCAGGAAAAAGTCATTTAAAAATTATGCAGAATTCAGATTACTCCATAAAGTCTTGTTACTAAAACTCTTTGCGCAGCATTTCTCAAAATCATAGACCCTGCTGATTCTATCTATGCTGTCAGCTAATCGACTCCCTAGATCACGAAATTTCCTTATGAATTTCATGTTTAATTTGTTTCCCATCAATCTATCTATCTTCTGTAAATTTTAGTCATCACTGCCATGTACAGTGGACATAAAGTCAATACAGCTTCCAGTACCGCAGCAGAGCATGCTCTCATATGCCAACACACGTTAGTCTCTGTCGAACTCCAATTGAGCTGTTTTTAAAGTTTTTCTGTATGTCTAGACAATTGCTTTATAGGTCACAATTGGTCTAATAATCTTGATATTCATCCATTGTATAATTCCTGTGCTACATTCTTAGAATTTCCCTTCAAGCATTATCCACCTCATTATGCCATGTCTGGCGTTTTCTGAGGTGGGCTTTATATTAGACTTCCATGTCAATTTATGATCCGGTGATATTCCTGGATATTTTTTCTCAATTTTAGTTAGTGGAATATTCTTCCATTTAGGAAGTCCTCTCCTTTTTGTAAATAATAATATTGTGATCTTACTTACTTACCTACTTACTTAATGGCCATTAACAACCCGGTTATCGGACTTCGGCCTGCTTTTGAACATCCTTCCAGGCGCCTCTGCGTCTTACGTGCCTTTGCCAGTCCTTTCAATGCAAAGAAGGTCGTCCTCTTTGCCGACTTTCGCAAATCCTCGGATCAAATACTCGTCTCGCCGGAGCATCGCCATCCACTCGAACGATGTGACCGAGCCAGAGTTAGCCGCTGAATATTAATGCGTCCACATCGTTGAGGAGCTCATACAGCTCATTTTTGAATCCTATGCAGAAATCATCGACAACTCGCACTGGACAGAAAGTCTTGGGTAGGGCTTTTCTCTCGAATATTCGCAAGGCAGCTGCATCAGTGCTTAATAGTGTTCATGCTTCTGCGCTATTAAGAAGCACGGCGAGGATGAGTGTCTTGCAGAGTATTACTTTTATCGTAAGAGAGAGATCTGTGCTACTCAATTGCCTATTGAGACCATAGTAACATCTGTTGGCAAGAGTGATCCTATGCTTGATCTCCACTGACTGATTGCGATCTTGTCTAGGTTTATTCTCATGTTTCTTGGGAACGTGAGACTCCCACAATGTATCCGCATTTTACACGATTTGAAAGTTTTTACAAGATTTAGACTTCCTACAGAAAGTAATATGGTATTATTAATGGTGAGTGCACAACAAGCATACATATATGATGGCTTAGGTAATGCCAATCGGCATGAAATCCTTGTTGCGTTTCCTGCTCTTTCAAGCTACCTACCTACTATATACACGACTTGCTGCTGTTCTGTTCGTATACTTCTTATGTGGTTCCTGATCTCTGGTCGACCTGATCTCCGTGAGACTTTAGCATCTCGAAATACCATTGTCTTTGTAAAACCATTACTAACTCTAGCTCCCATAAAATTTCCACGCCAAATATTTTAAATACGTAAGCCTTACTTACTGTAACCCCAGTTTTTCTAACATGAGATCATTTCACTTAAAAAATACATTTTCATCTGCACAATTACACAATTACACAATTTTTCACGAATGTGGATAGTAATGTGTATAATTTGAAGGGATATCGTCTCTTTCGATCCGATAGGACAACTAATGGTGGTGGAGTTGCGGTGTACACCAGAACAGACATTACGTGTAGAGAGAAGAGTAGGAATGATGGCGGCAATATTGAGTACATTTTGGTGGAAATTTTTAATAATGATGAAAAGCTACTGCTGCCTAACAGACATATAAATATGAAGCTAATGTTGGAAATGCTTAGTTCGCATACTCTTGGATATGACCATATTATCTTGACAGGTGATTTTAAATGCTAACATTTTAGAGGATAATAGTTTGTTAGAAGATATGAGCACTATTGGTTTTAGCTTAGTCAATGATAGAAATCCGACTCATTTTACGTCCACTTCGAGTACTCTTCTAGATCTTTGTTTTGTTAATAAAATCTCTCATTTGCTAAATTTTGATCAACTATCTGCATCTATGTTTTCGCGCCATGATATGTTATTCATATCATACGATTATCGGATCAAGAAATCCCGAAAAACTCAAACGTTTGAGTACAGCGACTTCAAAAATATAGATTATAATTCCCTTGCTGTTGACCTATATTCCTTGAATTGGAGTCAAGTGTTTTTTAATTGTTCTGTTGATGAACAATTAAACTATTTTGACAATGGCTTGAAATATCTCTATGAAAAGCATATTCGTGTAAGAACGAAATTTCTTAGAACTGATAGACTTCTGATATTAAGGATCTGATTGACATTCGGAATCGTGAATATGCCAGGTGGAAACGCTTTAGGACTTCTGAGCTTTACGAAACTTTTAAAGCTGCAAGGGCTGCTGTTAATGCGAAGATTAGGAGATCCAAATCAATGTTTTATGGCAATCATTTTCGAACTTGTATTGACTCACGGAAAAAGTGGAGGGAAATTCATAATTTGGGTTTGGTGAATCGTGTCAGTGATGATCCCCAGGAAATTGACGTAGACCAGGTAAACCGCCAATTTGCAAATATACCATTGCCACCTGTGGACATGCATTTTTATGATGGCATTAGACTAAAGCAACGGCAAACGCATGAATTCGATTTCATGCACTTTAGGCAGGAGGAAGTACTGAGGTTATTTATTGACGTTAGATCTAATGCTATTGGCTATGTGGTATGCATCCAAAATTTATTAGACTAACGCTCCCATATACACTTGTTTATTTCACTCATTTCTTCAATACAATTATCACCACCTCTACGTACCCTTCTGTATGGAAACATGCTAAGATCATACCAATTTTGAAACAGGATAAAAGTTTTCGGCCTATTGCTATATTGCCTTATTTATCGAAGGTCTTTGAAAAATTAGTTTATTTGCAAATTAGTAGTTATCTGTATACTAACTCGTTATTGACGAAAGGCAATCCGGATTTCGACCACGGCACAGCTGTCTTAGTGCGTTGGTTGATGTAACCGAGGATATTAGGTGCCAGATTGATAAACGGCACACTATGTCATTTCTTATACTACTGGATCATTCTAAGGCATTTGACACTGTCCATCATTCCATATTGAAACTTAAACTGAAATATATGTGCAATTTTTCCTCAACAGCACTGAAACTGATCTCCTCCTATCTAGGCGACAGAAGTCAAAGCGTTAGCCATAACTCAGTTATATCCAGGAGCTATTCAATGCCAAGACGTATGCCACAGGGCTCTATACTTGGCCCATTGTTGTACTCGATTTATGCTAATGACCTACCGTTGCAGGTAAAACATTGCCAAATACACATGTATGCTGATGACGTGCAGCTATACATGGGTGTAGTGCTAGTGATGCTACCAACTGCATCCGTTTGTTAAATCAGGATTTGAATCAAATTTATTTATGGGCATCTGCAAATGGTCTAAGCATAAATCCCAACAAATCAATGGCGTTACTGATTGGAGCACCTGAAAATTTTATCTCGAATCTACCACCAATTCGAATTAATGGATCGAATATAGGATTTGTGAGAACGGCTAAAAGTCTCGGCGTAACTCTGAATGGAGAACTAAATTGGTCGGATCACGTAAAAATTAACTGTGGAAAAACTTTTGCGATGCTTCGAAATCTCTGGATGTCACAATATTTTACACCAACTAATATTCGAATGCTATTAGCGAAGACATATTTACTACCGACTCTCATGTACGGATGTGAGCTGTTTGCTAGCTGCGATGCAGTTAGCAGACGGAGACTTAACGTAGCTTACAATGCTATAGCACGATACATTTTTGGCATCAGGAGAAATAGTAGCATATCACATTTCGCCCGACTAATTTATAATGTCACATTTGACAATTTGTTGAATTGCCGGACTCTGCTATTTCTACACAAACTTATATATAGTTGACAGCCACCTTATTTGTATGAGAGATTAATATTTTCTAGGTTGAATAGAGGGAACAGGATAAACTCTATGAAATATAATAAGGCCATCTCTCAACAACATTTTTTTATTCACTCCATTCGTCTCTGGAACCAACTTCCCCCTCAAATACAAATGATCAGCAATGCAAAGCATTTCAAAACTGCCATTTTCGAGCACTTTACTTAGTTAATGTTCTCTAATTTTTGTAAATTTGTTTCTCCTTAGTTTTATTATAATTTTGATATTCATTTTTTTTTTTAATACTAATATACTAATGTTTTAATGTTGTGCTGTAATGTTTTTTCCCACTTTCTTTACTTAAATTTCCTTTTTTCTTAAATTTTAAGTATCTTTTATTTTTTTAAAGTGATTTTTTGTTAAATTATGTTAATTAAGTTAAAATAAATGTTTCTCTTTAAATGTTAGTAACAATTGCTAAGCAATACTGTAATATAAGATTTATTCTTGTTGTATTGTTTTGAACAAATAAATAAATAAATAAATAATATTATGCCTGTTTCATTTGCTACTTTCGGTTTTTGGCAATTTGCTTTGTATTTTAAGAAATTTAACATTTCGCTTAAAGGCAATGAAAGAACAAAAAACGTGAATATTCACTTACCCAATGTAAAAAGTTATTCAATAAACTAGAAATTAAATTTTTTCCCCTTGTTTTTATAAAATATTTACAAGTATTTTCATTGTATTCAGGAGTACAATCAACAAGGTGTTTTGCCTACGTCAACAAATTGCCAATTATTCAGGATTTTTTTGCTTTCAACCTACCTTCAGCGTTGTTTTTAATTTTTTTTTTTAAGAATGAGTCACGTAGCAGTCTTATTTACTACAGTGTGAACAATATTTGCAACGATAGCGATCATCGACATCAAAAAACATACGAAAGACTCGATAGGACCAGCACATACTTGTATAGAGAAAGGCATGCAAAGACAACAACAACAAATAAAGAAGAAGAAAAAGAAATTTTAATAATAATAATCGTAATAATAAATGCATATTTATCGAGATACAGCACGTTTCTAATAAATACTCATAATAATATTGGCGCGTCTTTTCATTATTTTCAACATTTACTCGGCAACCATTGCCATCAACAGCGATACGGTATGGTACGATACGGTATGCTTTACTTTTAAAAAACACTCAATAGCAAGAGGGAACAGAAGGGAGGAAAGAGGAAGAGAAGAAAAAGAATCCATTTGCAGCAGTTTTAAGCTGTAACTTGAACTTTCATCTCGCAGTTGAATATGGTTGGTTTGGGTCTTTGTATGTGTATTTTTTGTGTTCTATGCACCAGGGAAGCATTGTGCCACTTTTGATGTACCGCGGTGTAAGTGTAGCAACATTACAAGATGATGCCAAAGTGTTTACAACCCTTGTTACTACTACTGATGCTGTATAAATATATGGCTTAAGTTTACTTTTCTACACTTTATTTTTGCATTCAATGATGAAATTTGTTTCGTTTCCTTTCTGCTCTTCATTTTTGCATTACAAAACGAAGGAGAGAGGGAGACGGCTTTGCTTTGGAAAACAAATTCATATCATGTGCCAGCCAGTCAGCCAATATCTTCTAAACGTTTTTTATAAGAGCAACAAAAAAAAAATAACAAACAGCGGAAATCAATGATTATGTCTGCACCTTCAACTGTATTTATATCTGCATTTACTACTCTGCTGCTCTGCATAGCTTATGTTAGACGCCACATTTTGCTTTTTATTAAAGCCACTGGTGTAGGAGGTGGCGGTGGTGGTGCAGCAAAAGACAACCTTCCCCTTTATGCTACACAAAAATTTAATATCACATAAAAGGATCTGTTTGCATGCGGATGCCGTTCTGTTTTATTTTTTGGCAACCTGTTTAAAACAACACTCTACTTGATGATGATTTTTCCTATTCACGTGATAAGCAGGGCTTCTATTGATTTTGTTTCTCATACATTTACCTTGAATGGAGTGCCATGTCATTTCCGTTGAATTTTGGAATGTAAGTTCTGGCTAACATGCATGTCGATTCATTTGTTTGCATTTTCAGTGAAGTAAAGGAGCTGCTGCTCTTTTATGTTTTGCGAAAAATACTTGTTGAGTGCATAAAAGCTTCATATGATACTTGCTTTTCTGCATTTCATTCACTACAGTTGTATAATGGCTTTAAATAGTGTTGTTTGTATAATCATTTTCAAAAATAATTAAATTCTTTAGAAATCAATCCGTAAGATCTCTACTTATCTTACGGATTGAAAAAAATACTAAAAAAAAGAAAAAAAAAACTAAAATCTTTTTACAACGGAGAGTATCAATATGGTGATAATAAGTTTTCTCAGTGTTTTAATCAAAGGATTTCAATTAAACGGCCCTCACTAGAATGCCTAAGAACTGAAAATCTTAAGCAACAAACGGAAGAGAATATATTAAAGGGGGCCAGTGAAATCTCGACTCTCCACATTCTAACTGTATTTGTATAAGATATATCAATCCGTTCTATAGGTATAGCAAAAGGAATAGCAGTGAATAACGTAGACAATGTCCAGCATTGATAAGAACTAGGCACTGCATCTTCACACATAAAACAACAGGTTGATGCAAGACATCATCAAATTATCGCATATTAAGAAGTACGAAATGACACCAAGTTCCAATTGTACCCTTTCCCATCTCTAACTGCACCAATAATCGAACTACGACATTCATACACGGTCACATTGCACGATCTTGACGGTCCCTTCACAAGATCTTCACGTGAGATGACTATGTTCTCAAATCTCTCATGTAAAACTTCAAATTTGGTATAAGCAGTGTGATACCACGCGCTATCCTATTGAAACCACATGTTGTTTGCGCTCACATCATCCAAATCAGGCCAAAATAAGTTGATAATCATCGACATATAGTGCTCGGCGTTTAAAAAAAAAATATGGACCAATGACGTCGCTTTTAGCTCCCGCCCTGACCAAGTTGTTTTATGAGTTCGGTGGAATTTGGTCAGTACGGGAACTGCGCTTACCCGTAGCATCACAATGAGCCGCTATGCGTGCTCAAGTAAGCCTTTATTATCAAAGTTACCAACCCAACCTACCTACCTATGTACGTCGCTTGCACAAAATCCAAACCAAACTGTGACTTTTTCGGGAAGCATTGGACGCTCTTTCTTCTCATGTGGATTAGTATCGTCCAAAATTCAGTAACTTTGTTTGCTTACGTACCCATTTATTCAGAAAAAGGCCTCAATTGGGATTTAATTGCCTACTGCTCCAGAGTCCATTGAGGCGAACACCTGCTGTTGGCTATTGTTATTTACCAGCAGTTCCAAGATCAGTTAAATTTGTACGAGAATAACCCCAAATTACGAAGCAAAATTCGCCGAGTTATTGTGAGCGACACGAAATTACCTTCGTAGGATTCTTCTCCATACTCTTACTGATAAGGAAGATCTTTCGTGTCGTTGAAGTACGGGTGTTGGTTGATTGTTTACTGAACCACTGGATTCGAATTTATACACCACATGGCGAATACTTCGCCCAGTAGGACGGCTAAAATGAGCAAAACGCGCTATATGTTACCCGAACAAAACGCACACATACATACATCTCACACCACTTATGTTATTAATTTTATACATGAGTGGTGTACAGACTCGAAACAACAGATTTTAGAGAAACTTTTCATGGCAATTTTATTCTGCTGAAAGAACGTAGCCGAAATAATACATTTTTGTATTTCGTTTAGTTGGTGATGTCTAACTAGGGGTTTGAACCTTGGCCTCACGTCTAATAAGCCAACACACTACGGCAACAGGAGAGAACACATATTTTGGAAAATTCTCATTTGCACGTGTTGTTGAGTGCCATATCTGTCCATGGCGATTTGGCAAAACAGACTGAATAAATGACAACTAATTTGTTTTGAAGTACAGATGTTCCTGTAGAATCGAAAAACTTTTTTATAAACCCTTTAGAATAATGCATAGAGTACTCTGTGTTATGTTTACTCAAAACCTATTTATACCAGTTCAGGTGTTACAAAGAAAACTCTGAGGCCTTACATCAACGTTAAACAAATAATTTTAAAATTAAATGTTAAATTACTTTAAAAATATTTTAAAATCCCTTTTAACACTTCCAAACTTGCAATTGAAAGTAATTTCCCAATGTAACACATTTGATGTTTACTTTTTTGCTATATGCTTATTTAAAGACTCTTCATAATAAAAAGCTCCTCTCTTTTGCTTCTTTCATTTTTTTGTATTTTTTTCTTGCCATCAAAGGACATTCCATTAAAAGTCAGTTCAAAGAGCACACAAAAACGAAAACCAACATGGAAAATGGGGGGAAATGATATTTGTATGTCCTTCCATGTTGTTTGTGAAAGAGAGAAGAGTAGTTTGGGGAATTTGTGTGTGTGACTCTTTGACGGTCTATCGCACCGATAGTCTCTGTGTCTGTCCCTTTGCTGGTTTATTTGTCTCATAAACCCTCCGACGAACTGAAATAATAATGCCAGCGTAAAACAAACAAATAAATAACCCAAGTCGTACTTTATAACTGCACTTTCGAACGCACTTTTCGTTTTTTTTTTGCTTACTCTCTATGCTACACATACCCACACATATACAAACACATTTAGTCGTAATGCTGTGTAATAAAAACGGAAGGAAATGATAGTAAATAAAATACGGTTTGGCGCCTTCAACCGAATGCAAATAAAGTAGACAACGGTAGCGACAAAGCCAACGACGACAACGAGACTTGGTTATAGGAATGCAAATCGTACTGACTGACAACTGCATACAGTAGTAGTTAACAAATGTACTTGTAGTATTGTGTTGTATATATTATGGAAGGTTATACTGTCTGTGTATGTGTATAAAAGAGTTTAAGGCTAAATTTCATTTGCTGATAAAACTTTTGAACCGGCGGGAAAATGCAAAATTCTAGAGAAAAAAACAAAAAAAGCAAAAACGAAAATACGGAATAAAATGTGAGAAATAAAATATGAACTTCGAAATGCGTGGCAATAAAAATAGGAAACGAAATAAATGCAACATGTTGTAAATGTCTACATGGTAATACTTTAGTTGTGATAAGGGTGTGATGATCAAATGGTGTTCGCTTAAAAAAGGAAACAAAATTCAAACAAATACTGAATGTCGTGACTTGGTATGTGTGTTAGAAAAAGAAAAAAAGAAAGAAACATTATTCAACACTTTAAATAAATATTAAACAGCAACATCCCTTTCTCATATATTTCCGAAGAATTTTTGTATTGTGTAGACTAAACCGGATTATTTAAATGAAACGTGATGATCTTCTAACCCAGTTAAACAATATAAACTCTATCATAACCCCTAGAGTAGTTTTGAAAATTAAATTTAGATTCTAAGCCATTGAAAGCCATTTGAAATTGTTATTAAAATTTAAACGAAAATTTTAATTACGTTTTATGGATGCCAAAAGCAATTTGCGTATCTTTTTAAAGGAATAAGAAAGGATTTTCTGAATTTTCCAAAATACTTTCACTAATCAGCAGCCAAAGGAAGAAATTTTATCGATGGAATAACGTTAAACTTTGAAATGAAATATAAAAGAATTGTAGCCGAACTAGGCATTAATTTATAAAAGTTCCCTTACTTTGTAGCCTTTGATAATTAATATCCAAGCTGGGAGTCAAGCATTACCTACAGAAAACCAACTCGATTTCAATATAAGTCTTCCTATTGTAGCAATTTTCCTATTCTCAGGAATAAAAGATAATATGGAGGTAGGAATCTCCACCTCTTTATAGTAAAAACGGGGCAAGTTCACATGACATAAAAGGTAGTCTCTTTTTCCTTCTCAAACCCTCACCTCCTAAAGAAATCATTTGAGGAAATATCAAGTCTATCGGCATGCCTTCAAAAGATAGTAATTGCGCAACTCAATTATGAAAGGTTAGAAGACAACTAGTCTTCTTAAATACAAGTTCAGTAAAGTCTAGTAATATTACGTGTATCTTCCTATAAAAAGAGAAGAGAATATGTAGTTTAACTAAGGCAATCCAAACACCTGTATCCTGCAACACGTCGGAAATTGTAGGATCCGCGTCGTCGCTCGCCAATTCATCAGCAACACAATTACCGACAATATCCCTATGACCCAAAAGATTCCAAATTTTACTGTGCAATCCCGAGAGGACTGCTGGAAGGAGCGAGATGTATATATTTTTTATATTTCCTTTTTTCAAGATAGCGAGCTAATTCTCTTCTAACAAGCCAACACACTACGCACAAGATTATGGTGAATGCCATTAATAGTAAAAATCTTTCCTTAAGCTAATGGTAAGCCTACAATATGAACTGGCCTCTTCCAAAGGGAGTATTAGCAGTGAAATAAATAAAGATTTCAAGGAAATAAGCCAGAGTTTAGAACAGAACATTTGAACTAAAATAGATGAATAAAACTTTTAAATAAAGTTATGTAAACTTCTAGCCTTGAAAATTCAATCTGCCGACTGTTTCCGTGTACGGCCTCAATGAACTGCAAAAAAAAAGTGCTGTAGTATGCTGGAGTAGTATCAATATGGAATTAGTTCTTTCAAAACCATGCACACATTACAAGATTCTAGAAATGCTACGATTGTCTAAAGGAGACTGCAGTGCCAAATATCTTATCCAGAATTCAGTGAATGGGATATTAGGTTAGGTTCGGTTAGCGTGTAGCTTGCAGTTCACAGGCAAGTTGGATGTCTGAAAGTCTCGTTATGAATGTCAAGTCACTTTGGTGAAATTTCGAGCCGTAATAGATGTCTGAGAACTATAATATCGGTAAATATGGGTTACAGAGAGCCTGTTAATTAAATTCATCAATAACTAATTTGTTTTTATTATCGTTACATATTAAAATTCATAATTTTGCGATGCGATGAAAAACTTACTCTTTGGTTAAGAGTTCGTGAAACGCACAGTTCATATTTTGAAAAAGCGGAACAATTCCCGATTATCAAATCAGAGAAGAATTACCAATGGGCGTTAGACTAGTGGCATTCCTAGAAGGCAATCTAATAACATTAACAGAATTTCCTAAAATTAGAATACCATAGGGAGCACATAAAGAGAAAACCAAGTTCATATATCGACGCCTCCATTCTATAACGTTCTAAGTACACTTAGAACGTTATTGTTATTGTTCTTGCATTTTTAAATTCTACGTTCTCTAACTTAAATTAACTACAAAATTTGGTTCAGATTCGCCGATCCGTTCCGAAGTTATAGGGAAAAATCTACTTAGAATACACATATACTCGTATGTCGCTTGAAAGCTTTGAGAGCTCATAACTCAAAACACACTTTTTCGACTTAGAATGTTATAGAACGGAGGCGTCGATATGGAGAAAAAAATTCTTATCCGACATGATTTAATACGAAAAGAGTTAGAGAGTAATCTATGCATTGGCATAATACGTAAAGATGTTCAAGGAATTTGTTGGAGTGCAATGCTCCTCTTAAGATCGATTGGAATTTATAACTATTATTATAAGTAAAACATTTTAACGATGTTGCAAATGCTGATTACATTGTGTTGATATCAAGCTATTAATGCAATTGATCGTATCTATCTTTATAATGACTCTATTGAAGAAATTCAAGGTTTTATTAGCAATTTCTATTCAGGTAGTGTTAAAATAAATGTCCCAGATAAACTTTCGTAAGCTAAGCGGGCTTTTGCAAGCTTTCGAAAATTGCGATAATGCCGGCAAGTATCATCTAAAATCAAAAATGAATATTCAAAGTGAAGTGAAAAAGATGAAAAAGCTTTTTAGATGGGAAAGAATGTTTTATGAAAGTCAAGAAATTTTGTAGGCCACTATGCAGCAACACCAAATGTAGCTTTAAGAATTTCTAAATATTTATTTGCCTTCATTTTCGCCTTTTTATTTTATATTTTGCCATTTTTAAATTTAAATAAGGCACCTTAAAGTTATGCTTTAAATACATTCATACTTTTATATATTCCCCTATTCTACTCGAAATAGTCTTGTGCAACTATTTTTTCATCTTACTTTTATTACTTTTATTACCATTCGCTTCTATTTATTTATTTATTTTCTTATTGTAAATTTCTCCTCCATTTTGCATTACATTTTTTATGTTCTCCTTGAGACTTGACAGGAAAATGCGTGCTCGTGTATGTGTGCTCGTAAAATGTCAAGGTATTTATGGTGTTACAAAATACGTGTTTATTCTATCCGTTTGGCCCCAACACGACAGTACGATTGCTTTTCTGTTTCAATTGCTTCACTCTTTGTATCGCAACAATATATGCACAAACAAAATAAACAGATTTGTCAAGTCGTTTTCTAATTTCGCTCGTTCGCTATGCTGCACAAGTAACGTTGCTGTTTTTGTGTTGTTAGTTGTAAGAGACCCGGAGTTGGATCACGTTTTATTGAGATTGATATAATTTTCTTGTATTTTTTCACATTCGATATATTTATGTAGACACTAACACACACATACACATACTGTAAATAACTATAGTAGACCGTTGTAGTATATACAGAGAGTAAGTTTCTTTTCGCATTTGGATTTTTGCTTAAGTGAACTTGAAAATATTACTTATCGAATTCAATTTCTTCTGTTTTTTTCTCCTTCTTTAGAAGTACGTGTTAACGGGTTCTGTATATGTTTAAACGCACGTTGCAGTGTTTTCATTTGTAGTCGTCTGCCTGTGTGCTGATGTCTGCTTTAGTTTTTATTTATTGTGGCAGAAAAATAAGTTCAAAGTTGCCTGCAAGTTATTCAATATCAACGATATGAATTGTCTTTGACTTTAATAGCAAACTATAAGGATTTGTTTGAGACTTTATAGAGAAGTTTTTTTTACTTATAAACAGGTTACATGTTCATATAAAAAAGTAGGAAGAAATTTTGGGAAAATCTATTTAAAACATGTATCTGCACAGTTTAGTAGCTTTAAGATTTTTAAAGATGAGTTTGTTTATTAGAAAATTAAAAGTTTTAATTAAATTTAAAATTATTTTTTATGTTAAAAGATTCGATATAAACAATAAAAAATAAAAACTCCTCGCTTATAATAATTTTCAGAAAAAAAATTTTTCTGTGTTCAAATCGCGAAATGGCGATGGCTGGTTAGCGTGATGTAATGTTTAAGCTGTTTTACTGCAAACATAAGCATGTCATGTTCGAATACTTTAGAAAAGTAAAACATATTCATCATAATTCTTTCTACCTTTAAAAATCGAGGGGGCTTCATACACCCGATTTAACCCTTACTTACTTACCTACTATATTGACCTGTCTTTCGAGAATGCGGATGTCTAAACACCAACTGTGAACAGTGGACACTGCACGACCATATTCAATGACTTTCTTCTACATCAACTGAAAGGAATTTAAACTGAAGCTGTTGTTCTACCACGATGAACAGAAGGTGCATACTTCACGGTATACAACTTAAACTCACTTACTCACTTAATTGGTCATTACAACCACTTAGTCAGGATTACAACCTAGTTTCTCACACCACTCATGTTGTGTGTGTTAATCTTATCCAAGAGTAGGTAGACCTACAGTATAATATGGACTCAGAACGACATATTTGAGAAACTTTTCTTAATAATTTTGTTTTACCATAAGAATCCTTGCCAGAAGACTACTAAGAGGGAGTCACCGATAGAATATATTTTCATATTTGTCTAGTTTTCTCTGATTTAACCGATGCAGCTACAAGTCTACTTCAACAGCTTTCAGACTCCCTAAGTGCTAAAGTAGAATATCTGTCAGTTACAAGATGCCAACCGTCGGAAGTACTAGTAAAGTTGATGGAAAATACTATAAACAGAGAAGATATGATTATTAATTCTAGGGGCAGCCACGCGGTGTGAATGGGGCATTAATAATTATACGATCTCTGTTTATAGCATTTTCCAGCACTTTTACTAGTACTCCCGAAAAGTTCGTCGGGAATATAATTTTTTTTTTAATTTCAGTGTACTTTCAATTGGCCAAAAATCGTTCATTATGACATTTGTTTTAGTAGTACCAAGTCATTTACTACACGATCATCTTGATTAGTATCTTTATTGATAAACGATGTATCTATATAAATATCTTTGGTAGAACGAAGGTTAAAGAAAAAGTGTTATTAGAAAAAAAATTTTTCAAGGCAATGAAATCTCTCCTAGACAGACAAGTTGAGTGACAAATAAAAAAGAAATCATATATCTTATTCTGATAAAATATTCAGAAATTAGAACAACTGTAAGGAATTAAGTGAACTTTAAAGAAAAAAGAAGCCATAAGAAAAGCAAACGTTCGTATTAAAATTGAATAGCTTTTGATATGTTAATTCAAAACTGTGATGTATCTTATAAGTTCAAATTTCTAGTTTCATGTTCACTTTCTGTGAGATTCAATTTTCGTGCTAGAAAGTAAGTGTGACTTTAAAAATACCTTTAACACAATTCCAAACTGCTTACGATTAAACAAAACTTAAATTAATTCACTTTTTTTAATCAAATTGAATTTAATTTTAATATTTACTCGGTAAAAATTCGTATAAAATTAAATTAAATTAAAAAAAAACAACAACAAGAAATGCCATTAATTTCCTGTGTATTACATACATTATATGGCAGCCATTACAAAGCGATCATTAAAAATAATTACAATATTATAACCTGGTTGTTGTTGTAGTTGTTTCATTATTAAAAAATTAAATACATTTTCATTAGTTTCAATCAACAGCACAACAACAACAATAAATATTGCAAAATAATAGTGTTACTACTATATGCAGAGCTTCTGCTTCTTCTTTTTGTTCATTCATTTCTATTTGAAATTAAGCTGAAATATTTAGTGAAAACGGAAATTCCAACAAACATGAAATTCCTCTGCAGCAGACAAAAAATAAATTCAATTTGCTAATATGCCTGCAGACAAAAAGAGAAATAGAAACAGAGAGAAAAAAAACAAAAACAAAAATGAAAACAAATACAAACAGTAGGAATGTTGATGCCACACATTCATGCATGTATATGTATGAAATGTTATTTGTGCCAATACTAATACAACTACTGACACTGCTACCACTACTACTACTACTAGTGCTTAAACTAAAATATCGTACATTTGCAACTAGTGCCGCCAATACAAATGACTGCTAAAAATTACTCTTCAATTTCCCCTTAATGCTCATAAAGACAAGGGGAAAAAAATGTTTCCATCTGTTCATCCATTCATTCGCCCATATGGGTTGTGCTAGTGAGAATTTTTATATGTTTTTACCCTACTTCAGCAAGGGTTATAGGATGTAATAGTGTCAGCGACTATGTTCTCACTTTAGGTTACGTAGAGTGGATCCTGCTTAAAGGACGAGGTTTTACTTAGGCCAACCCATTGTGATATCACAACTTCATAATCAACCTGGGGATTAAATATAATCATGCTATTGTAACAACCTGTGTGATGGAGATGTCAACAAATGAGAGTCTCTTTATGACAAAAGCATGAAATAAAAGAAAGCCAATGACTCCTCCTTAGACCCACAGCTCCTGTACAAACCATTTGATGGAACGCCAAGTCAACGGCATGTTATCCAAAAGGACCATCTCTGTTGTACGACAGATGGACAGCGTTATGGATTTTAATTGTGTCCACGACGATGTTTTTACTTTAGGTTAGATAGAGCGGACCCTGCCTAAAGGACGAGGTCCTGCTTAGGCCAACATTTGGACCTTTGGTGATACCACAAATTACTATCCAACTCGGGGACCATACATAATCTTGCTAATATAACAATCTTTGTATTGAAGAGCTCTCCTCAAGAATGTCAATAAATGATAGTTCAAGAATCTCCGTTTCCTTATGACAAGAGAAAATTAAGAATAGTCAATGACTCCTTCACAGCTCCTGCACAAGTCATTTGGAATGCCAATTCTATCGACATGCCTCCCAGAAGAACGATCTCTTTTTTACGATGAATGTAAATCCGATTTAAGGATAACGAATCCGATTTAACGAAACGAATCAATCAGTCAATCAATCAATTCCTCTTATCCATACGAGTCCTACAGAACATAACAATATTACACGTACTTTCCTGCTGCCTAAAAGATTTAGTCTCCATGTAAACTGAACGGATAGTACGTAGCCCGACTGCAGCAATCGAAATATCTATGCCCGGTAATATATCACAGATTTTAGGCTCTATAATGGCTCTCGCCAGTTCCACAGTAATGCGATTTCTGACAATATTCCCATGTCACGGAATCTCTATAAGAATTGCCTTCAAGTGAAACAAATTTTCATGAGAAATTCTCAGCATTCGTGGATGGATACAGACGGCGAAAAGACGTTCGTTGGGGAATCTGGAAATCATCTGGCCCTCTTGGTCTTATAAATAGATCACAGCCTAAGAAAACTCTGATTGTGCAAAACTTTATTTATGCAACACCGTTTATATATGAAATAATAAAAGTGAGTTTTTTGTTTTTAATACACCTGATAGCAAAATTATTTTTTTTTTTTTTCTGAAGGAGTACTTTAGGATTTTCACACGCATATACAATACAACTGTACGTTTGTCCAATGCGCAACTAGCTTCTAATAAATTGCCTTTTTTATTCATCCTACAAAAGTTTGCTGGACTGTATGGTGTCATGCAGTTGGATTCCATCTGCAGCAACATTCTCTTTTTATATTTCTTTTATAAAAGCTTCATAAGTTTGTTTCATTAAAAACCCCATAAACAAACGGGAAAACATACAAATGAATGAATGAATACTTTTTAAAATGAAAACAGACAAACAGAAAACAGAGAGAGATAGAGGCAAAGATGGAAAAATATACTGAGTCTGATAGCTCTAAAGGCTGGAAGATACATGCAATACAGAACAAACACACATGCACTCTCATAAAATATTGAAAAAAAAAGAAGTGAAAACATTAAAAACGTTTGATTAAATAGTTTCAAATGGCAACCATTTACTTTCATTCGTTCGGTTGCATGTTTATTTGGCTGTATACGTACTCTATGTGACTCTAATACATGTATGTTTATATGTGTCATCGTGTCCTTTTAGACATGTTGGCTGAAATGCAACAAATGTTTTATATTGAGATGATGATGTAATAAAAACAAAATGTATAGCACTGACTGTACATGAATATTGACGAGCCGAAGCAACAAATTGGATTTGGCATGATGGTGGTGTGAGCACCGTAGGCAAGAGTATTAAAAAGTTTTCAAGTTCTATTGATGTTGTTCAATTATAAAAAAATAGACAGGCTACGTGAAACAGTAAATATTATAATAAAACCGACCCCAGATGAAAACAATCCTAAGAATTTATCAATTATTGCAAGTTGGCATTTATTGTTCAGATTGTAAATAAATTAATAGGGACGATTAAGAATTGGAATTCAAATTACTTCGAAATACGCGGTATTATCCAGATCAGACCGAATTCTTGTAATTTTGTCTTGATGAAACAGAAATTTCTTTTTTAACATAAGTTTTTTCACTCAATATGCCGTATCCCACAAACTAATTGTTGGATAGTCATAAAATTATCTTATCTTCGGAAGGTTAGTGTCAACAAAAAATTGTAAAAGTTTAACACTAGCATAGTCACAGTAGCATATGTGTTAGTCAATGGACTTTAGAATCCAACTCACATACAGTATCAGACAATCACAAACACCCAGAATCTCTGGTTGGACTCGAACTCACGTCCTCGCCACTTGAAGTTTAGCACACTACCAACTAGGCCATCGGGGTACAAATAATTTCAAAGTCTTTTAGACTTTAGAAAATTGGCATTTTTCTTTGAGGGACATTCAAATGTGGTGACACAGAATTTAATTATTCGCAAAGAAAGATAATAAAATGAATATGTAGAGACCAGAAATATGTTATACTTTATTGATATACAGAGGAACACTTACCCACATACGTCTTAATAATGAGGATATCACACAGCAACTTTGTTCGGCACTTGTTTAATTTTTTTTTAAATTCATATTTTCATAGCTAAGAATTCTGCAATAGGAAATATAAAATAGGCATAATGATGTAGGTTGGTTTACTAGATAAGAACTCGTGGTTCACCCTCCAGCTCAAACATCTCAAAAAAAGGAAATATGAGAAAAATACTTCCTTCGGCGACTTCCTCTCAGAAATCTGCTGGCAATCACTCTGAGAGTAATTAAAATTGCCAGGAAAAATGGCTGAAATCTTCCTTTTGACTCCCTATATAGTTACCAGTTACCTACCACTCATGTATACAATGAACAGGCTAGACGAAGCCAGGTTGCTGTCCTGACTAAAGCTTTTTAATAACCACTTAAATAAGTATATCTTAACTCTGACAGCTGGTAATTGAAACTAACAAGTTCAACCTAAGTACGCCGTAGTCTAGTAGTTAGTGTGTTGACTTATTTGACATGAGGCCATGGTTCAAACATCAGGTTAGACTGAAGGGTTGTAATGCCAATTATGTATATACAAAAGGCCGTCATAAATAATTATCGCTTCTAGAAATCTAATGGAAGGCGTCGTAGTCTAGTAGGCAGTGTGTTGACTTATATATGTTGGCGTGAGGCCACAGGTGAATACATCTCCAACAAAATGAAATACGAAAAATATTTCTTCGGCAACTGCCTGCCAGCAGATTTCTGGCAGAAACTCTGATTATATAAAAATTGCCATGAAAAGTTTTTCAAAAATCATTCGTAAAATCTGATGTAAAATAGTTGAAGTATCGAACTTTAATTGGCACGAAAACAGTAGAAGACAAAGGATGAAACCCCTCTTGTCTTGGGAGCAGTAGTAAGGAGTTTTGTTTATTAAGTCCAACATTTACAGAAGACTTATTGCTTACTTGTAATCCTATCCTAATCCTAGGGTGGATGGATTATTTAAATATTTTAAAAATTGCAGTTTTAATCTGCCGACAATTATTTTGACCTTCACTGTTTAAAGTACGTAAAGAAAAAAGTGCACAATTCAACACAAAAGAGAGAAAAATTAATGAAATTTATAAGCACACACACAAACATTAAACACACACTCAAACACAAACATTCGTACAGGCGCAAACATTCGTACAGTAAATGCATATACCGACATACATGCATACATACATACATACATTTACCGTTTCCTACACTTTTGTTTCTGCAACATTTTATTTGAATAGTTCCCATAGAGAGAGTGAGAGAGAGACAAGATTGAGAGAAGGAGAGAATAGAAGAGTGAAATTAAAGTAGGAAGTGTTTTTGCGTTAATTTGCTTACGAGTGTATGTGGGAACGATGAGATGAGGGTGTAGTGATGTATTTAACTATTTGTTTAAAATCAACAGTTTAAGGTTTCTCTCTGTAGTTTAATTAACTTTAATATGTTTTTAAGTAGTCAACACATGCATACATACAAACTCATATACATATACACTCACGTGTAAGGACATGCATATAAGCTTTTAAATAAATTACTAAAAAAAGGGTAAATATTTTATAAAAGTTTACATGTAAGAATGTGTGTGCGTGTGTTGGTGTGTCTGCTATTTTCTTTACGATGTAAGCCAAATTAAAATTAAATGTTAAATTTAAATTTAAATTTACCCGGTGGTATCGATATTAAAAAGAAACTTGTATGCAATAGACAGACATATAGAAGTATGTACAAGTATTGTTACGAAAATGAAGAATCTATTTACTGGTGTTTTACTTTTACATCGCTTAATATTAAAGTTATAAACAAAAAAATACAACAACAAACATCGGCATTAAAAATGGTAAACAAGTAAACAAAAATACAACAACAAAAACTACAAGAATAAATGTTAACAAAATACACAAACAACAATAATTAAACAACGATGTTTACATTTATAGAGATTTCGAGACGGCGAAGCCACGAACATTCGCCTTCAAGAACATTCATCAGACTGTTTACCCTGCCATATAAAAGGCAAAACAAAGCAGGCGAGTTAGTAAAGTTAACTCGTCTTGTGTGAAGACCCAGTGTGTCTGAAGAGAGTAATCGTGGTTTGAATATCTCTGTTACAAAGATCTGTCGAACAATTGTCTAATATGTAATTGTTTTTGTATGTGCAAAGCGTATAAACAGAGAAATAACAAACAAAGCAATTGTTGTTGTACGAATAATAAAGAAATTTAATTAAAACTCAACACAAATTTATTTTTATTTTATTTGCAATCTACGAGCTCATATTTTAAACGTTTTTAAAAGGTAAAAACGTAGCAGTCTTTATATATATAATCAAGGACCTACTTTATCAAAAGTACCGTAAATATTTCCACAAATAAAGGATTTTAGTTAAAAAGTTTTAAATTTTCTTAAAAACCCCGCACAAAAGTACGACCATAATTCCGATTTGTATATCCTTGAAATATATGATGCTCCCCTTTAAAGATAATCATTTTACACAAGCCTTCACTGTTGCAATGCAACACATACATATATACATTGATTCAGTTGTTTCTATTGAAAATCTTTTTTGGCAAACACTTTTGGCTTCATGTAAAAAAAATTAACATGAAACAACAATTCAAACAGCAAAAATTATACCAGGATTAGACTCCTTTATTTTTCATTCAGTCAGTCATTCATTAAAGAAATGAATCCTTTTTACGTTTCCCCTTTTCACTGCTCTTCCATTCTAGACACAAATGTACCTTATGCACAGCCAACATCATTTCAACATCATCAAAATTGTACGTGTTGCAAGGCTTTAATTCTCAGTCATGTTTTGCATGAGTATTAGGATTGCATGTGTATATGTTTGCAGAACAGAAACAGCAGCAAGAACAAGAACTGCAAACATTAGCAAAAACCATTTCAATGTGTTTTGTCGGTCATTGTAAAATCTTGTTTAAGAATGTTGTTGTAGTAAAAAGGTTTTCCTCCTTTTTATTCAATACTCCTCTCACTCTCACTCTCTACCTCCCTCATTGTAACTGGTTTTCTCTTTTAAACACAATCAGCATAAGCTTAATTTGACCACATTTTAAAACACAACCATGACATTTAGGGTCATGTTAGTATTTTCCAGACATTCTTTCTCACACTCTTGTCGCTTACTACCTCATTCTCTTTCTCTCTCTCTCTCTCTCTCTCTCTCTCTTGCCTTGAGTGTACGATGCTTTTAATACCATGTGCTATAGCCTGTGACTGTTAATGTTAAACCGTAAACTACAACATTTACTTCATGCAACATGTTCGTGTAGTTGTGTTTTCATATGTGCACGTTTATATTGAATAGTTGCATGGGTTGCATGTTATTATTTCCGTGTGTTTCCTTTTTGCTCCTTTCGTTACATTTCCAGTCGCATGCGGCATGTGTATTGAGGCAACTATGTTTACATTTGAGCTTATAAGTAAATTCTTTATCAATGTATTTAAATATGTACACCACATTCATGTGTGCGTCTGTGTGTGTATGTCAATGTTGTAAGTAAAGAAATTGTTTAACATTTACTAAGAACCAGCTTAATATTGTAAAAGGTCAGTTAACAATAGCACGAGTTCGGTCAGATGACCAACAGCTATAAAATGTTAAGAATTGTTCTATTGTTCTCTTAAAATAAACACAATTAAGGTGACCATTGTTATTTGACAATTCATTTAATTGTTTAAAACATGTTATTGGTTGGGCTACAGGCCACTTATGGCTTATTCCGAACAACATAAGGTCTTGAAAATCTATGAGGCTATGAGGCTGCTTTGGAACCTTGGGAGGGAAACACTTGTAATTTAATAGATGGGATAATGAACTCGCGAAGCAAACAAGTTCGATGTCGGAAATGACGTTTATACCCATTTGATTTTCAACGTTTATTCAGCTCTGATACACTAGACTGGCACTTCATTTCCCTCTACGATTAAACCTTTATTCCTCCGTATTCAATCTAGTTTTACTTCATGCGTGGCTAGTTGTTCCATCCATTGAGTCCTTAACCACCAAGCTAAGCCTTCAATGTGGGTTCCGCTGTCAGCTTAAAATGGCGTAAATCTTAACCGACTTCTTCAGAACGAAAGAAGAAAGTTCAGTCATTGTATTTAATCAGAGATCTAATTTTCGTACGGAGGGTGACGGGTCTTTCATAAAGCAACTGATTTCGCATCTCTGAACTTACTTACTTTATTGGCCATTAACAATTCGATAATCGGATTTGACCTGCTTTAACACATCCTTCCAGGCGTCTCTGTTTCTTGCGCGCCTTCGCCATCTGGAAATACTTCCGAAAATACCCACATCAAATAGCCGTCTCGCCGCAGCATCCTCGTCCATTCTTTATAGCCGAGCCAGCCCAGCTGCTGGATATTAATAAGCTGCACAACGTTAAAGAGCTCATACAGCTCACTGTTGAATCGAATGCAGAAATAATCGCCTACTCGCACTGGACCGAAGATCATCACTGAACGCCACATTCAAATCAATTTCGTAAGACTCTACGTCATCTCTCTAAAACTTTAGGTTACCACTCTGGGCTTATGTGGCTATAGAGTGAAATTAATTAAATTTTTTGGAATACCGATAGCAGGAATTGAAGGTATCGACAGAATCTCAAGTAGTAAAAATATATTCATAAAGTCCAACATTTAGGACAATGTAATACGGCTTGCTTTAAATTGGGCTAAAAACACGATCAAAGGAAGACAACAACAAAAGTCCTGAAAGTAACAAATTCTTGAGAAAAATCTTCTCATATCTATCGCTCGCAGTCGATGCTATACTGTAGATCTTCTCACTCATGCATACAATTAATAAACTCAGCGTAGGTGATTTAAGGAACGACTGCGTAATACTGACCCTATGTATGAAGTGATATCCTAAAGTTTCGATAAAAATTATGAAATATTTAGTTTTCAATACTAATATTTGATCTCGTTTTATTTATTTCTCGTTTTATTTATTTGAAGTCGCCGTGATCTAGTATGTAGTGTGTTGGCTTATTAGACGAAAAGCCCGGGTTCGTATCCCAGGCCAGGCATCAAAAGGAAATATAAAAAAAAATATTTCTTCAGCGATTTCCTCTCAGCAGATTTCTGGCAAAAACTCTGAGAGTAAATAAAAAATTGTCATGAAAAGTTTCTCAAAAATCTGTCGTTCGGAGTTGACGTTAAACTGTAGGTCCCGTCACTCACGTCTAAAACTAACGCACGCAACATGAGTGGTGTGAGAAGCTAGGCCGTAATTATGACTGAAGGGTTGTAATGGCCAATTATGTATGTATGTATGTATGTTTATTTATTTCGTTGCACATTCCCAGAAATGGAGCCACTAAAAATACAAATAATGGTATATTATCCAAACTTCAATCAGTGTTCATCAAGCTATAGAATCCACTAAGATTCAACAGTGGCCTATGTCCAATACTATTTGAGAATATGAACAGAAATGAACTGACAACCAATTGTTACCTGGCCTCTGTTGACCAACTATCAGTGGCGACGAACATTACGTCCTATATACGTCCTATAATAAATGTAATACATTCATCAATGAGTGTTACTAAAGCATTTAAAAAACTGGTCACCTTTATTTTTAACAACTATACCATCACTATGGCTAATCGTATTGCCACATACAATTGTATACACATACTTTTGCACTTACTATGTGGACATAGTTGAACAATACAAAAAGCGTCCATTCAACCGCAAAGTATAGTTTTAACAACAATGTTTTTATGCTTGTTTCTCTTTCCATCACTCCCTATCTCACTCTCTCTGTACCTAGAAAAGCTACGTTAAAAAAATTATTTTTTTTCAATTCTCTACTAGAATAGCAACACAAATGCATACATTAAACAACAATGAATGAATTAATGTACGAATGAATGTATTCGTAAAAGTTTGTCTTTCAGCAAAAAAGCGTTGTAAAAAGGGACAAACAATAGAAATAAATTTTATTATTTTAACAACATTTTGTGGTAACAAATAAATGCAATTATTTCACTATAAAACAACAACAAAAATGGAAAAAGAAAAGAAAAAAAAACGTAATGCCAACATAAAATGTACAAGTTTTTGTTGCAGCATGAAATGTCATGCATTAATTAAGCGAATTAAAAATGAAAGAAAGGAAAAAAATTTTGCAAATATTGAGTACGTAAAACCCCCAAAAGCAACAAATTAAAGAAGCATTTAATTTTAACAACCGAAGCAATTAATTTAAACTTCATAAATTTATTTGACTCTATCATTTGTGTTTTTCTCTTCTTCTTCTTCTTTTCATGTTTTTTTCTTGCTCTTCTCATTTTTGTGATATTGTTGCAGTCAATAAAGTTTAAAATAAACTCTGGGAATTGTTGCCTTCAGAGTGTTTCAAATAAGCGCAACAAGAGCACAGCAGAGTAGAGCAGAGCAGTCGAAAGCGAACGCAAAGAAGTTGAACAGCAACGATAATTTTGTGCAATAAAAACGAGAAATGCTCTTAAATTCAACAACAACAACAACAATAACAAGATGATAAATATACAACATCAACAGCAAAAACAAAAATATCAAAAACAACAACAGCAACAACAGCAGCGACATCATACCATTACTAATCCATATCAAGAACAATTTTATCCTCGACATCGGCATCAGCATCAAAATCACCAACAGCCAACCAATATTTTCAGCAGGAAGGAAATCATTTTAATTTTTAAACAAATTCTCTATTCACACACGTACATTTTGAAATGGAATTTATTGACGATATTTCTCCTCTGCAACTGTATAGGTGAGTAGTTTTTGTTTACCTTCTTTGTATATGTGTTTTTAACTTTATATGAGTATAAGTATATGTGTGTGCGTGCTATTGCGATATATTCTATGAATATGAATTCTCTCTCAATTTCTCTTTGTGTGTGTATGGGTTTCTTTCGTTAATTTATTGTTTTTGATTTTTATTAAAAACAGTTTTTCTAATTTCTTAACATTTTTATTTTCTAATTTTAACTTTTTGTTGCAGAATTTATGTTTTCATTTTAAAATTATATTTTGTATGGAATAACTTTTTTCGGAATTGTATCTCAAATGATACAAAAGCAATTAAAAATTAGAATAAATGATGGTCACGTCAAAGTTTTTATACGATTTGATTTGTAATTCTTTAACAAGGGTCAGTAGAACTAGAGGTTGCCCCTAAGGGGTATACTATCATCAATATTGTTGCCTGATAACGGACGTTTGTGGCGGATTTTGCTTTCCAAGTTTGTACCATTCTAAAATAAAAGGAAGTATCCTTTGTGAGGTCTTAAGACCTGATGTGATCCAGATTGAGAATTAAGCCGACTAAAACCACTGAAGTTCCACAGACCAGAAGGAGGAAACTCCCTAAAGAGAATAATTTTCGTCTCTATATTAAACTGATCTCGTGGATATTTAAGGCGAAATATTTGGGATTAATATTGGACAGTAGACTGATGTGAAAGGCTCACATAAAGAACATTTCAATGAATACCAAGCATGCAATATTATATGCAGAAAACCTACGAACCAAACTTTGAAAATGCAATCCAAAATTGAGGACAGTTTATTTGGATAGTCGCCATAGTCTAGTAGGTAGTGTGTTGGCTTATTAGACGTAAGGCTCTGTGTAAACCCCAAGTTAGACATCACCAACAAAACGAAATTTTGAAACATATTTCTTGGGCGATTTCCTCTCAGCAGATTTCTGATAAAAACTCTGAGAGTATCGACTTTAAACTGAATCGACTTTAAACTGTAGGTCCCGCCAATAATGTACACAATTAAAAGCACACTAATCCATATCATAAGCGACTGTGAGAAACTAGATCGTAATTCTGACTAAAGGCTTGTAATGACCAATTATGTATGTAGTAGTCGACTATAGACAGACGTAAAAGGCCCACATGAAGAATGAAGACCCATCACACTTACAATACTGATGTGCAGAAAACCTGCGAACAAAACGTTGATAATACAACTTCCAACCGGGGAATAAGAACTCGTCCTACTCGACCCTAGAAAATCTCTCACTGCATATGATTGCGAGACCAAGTAGAAGAAGTGAACGGCTCAGTTTGGAAGCTTAATACTCTTTTAAGTGCAGAATTCTATCGTATGAGGAGGGGCCAATGTGTGTAGTGGCATGGGAGCAAGACTGGTCGGTCGTAATGTGAAATTTTTAGATCCTGGGAAAACTCGAGGATTTTACTCTTAGTATGGAACTGTCTGCACAAGCTGAATCATTTAGGCAAGGGAAATAGCGTCACTCTTTGCTGGATCCCAGCCCATGTGTGTTGAATAAATCGAATCACCAGAACCAATTGGATTACTGCTTCCAACTGAATCCTTTTCCGAAGCAAACAACTTCAGGCCATTAAATTTCCAGGCTTGAAGTTAAACTTACTGGCACCAAACAGCATCCTGAACGTCATTTAAATAACCATATTTGCATGGGTTGCAGCAGTCAATCCTTTTGAGATAATTTTGCACCACATTTTCGAACAATTCAGCCGATATCTTGGGGATAATTGAAGATTATTAGTTTGGATCAGTTTAGTAGGCTTGACCACAAATACACAGATTACAATTCATAATCTTTGATTGTGATCCAAGAAAGTAGTTATTACTCGTCAAATATACTCCAATTTGACTGCAATGGAGATGCTAAACCCAATTCGAAAAACGCTATAAGCCTTAAGTAAAGTTCGATTTCTGCGAACGTTGAATCGAGAAATTCGAAGCATTATTTTCGGTAATGTGAGCGTTTCGTTGACGCTCAGGCTTGCCTGCATCAATAAGTTTCTTTAGAAACTTGACAATGCATTGCATAGTAGGACGATTATGATTACCATAATCACGTCACAATGCTTCAAAAATGATTCTGTTTGGAAGCCTATTTTTGTGATAAGTTGGAACTATTTTACGATACTTCAGATGAAAGAGATTTAGGAGCTGACGTCCTTGCCAGATTGGCGGTTTAAAAACACCCTAAATACACAAACTTACAAGTGGAATTTTAAAAGAAACATGCCATTCAGCCGGGTAAAAATGAAAATTTTACTTTGTCAAGTTTCTGAACGATTCCACCTAAACAGTACTTGCTCAAAAAAAAAAAAAGTTATTCCATTTTTATAAAAGAAATTTTATTGTAATTTGATCGTATATATTTGAGTTTCTTCTTCCTTTTTTATTGAACTGCTTTAATTATGAAACTAAAGAAAAATATTCGTTCTTGTTGTTCACTTTTTGTTACATTCATTCCTTTTAACAAAAACAAAAAAAATGTATGAAATCAAAGATTTTTGCATTTCCAACAAAATTTCCTCTCACATCTCATATACAACACTAAATGGCGGATCATCATTATCCTCGTCGTCGTCATCGTTGTCTTCTTCTGCGATGTCATCATCATCGTCAGTGAGCGCATTCGAGCCAGATTTTGTAATACCATTGGAAAATGTAACGGTGGCACAAGGACGTGATGCAACATTTACCTGTGTGGTCAATAATTTGGGTGGTCATAGGGTGAGTGGAGATACTGGAACACCAGCCAAGGTATGTAATCGGTTTTAAAAGGCGTACAAAATATTTACTTTTCTATTCTTTTTTATATTTTTTTGTAAATTTTTTTTTATTTTTGATTATGATTTTATGCGAAGCAAAATAATATGTTTTCTTTTAAATTTTCTCTCTACACCCAGCACCTGCACCAAGAAAATAATATTGAAAGCAATTACTAGAGAATAAGAGAAATTATTTTAAAATATTTTCTATTTTTTTTAATTTTTTTTGTTTTAAACAGAGTAGCAAATAAATACTTCGTTTGATATAAATTTTATTGATTTTTTTTTTCTTTAATAAAATAAATTAAAAATTGCACCAGCACTTTCACTTTGCACAAGCACCAGCACCAGCACTGCTATTCACTTTCAGCACCTTTCCACCTGGTTTTTTAATACTAAAACCCCTACAATTGGCTTTTGAAAGGGGAAAACATATTTCCAGGAAACTGTTTTATTCCTGCTGAAAATAAAACAACAAGAAACACTAGCCATTTATAATAAATTTCTTTGTTTTTTTCTTTTTTTTTAATTTTGTTTTTAAGTTCATGATAATGGCCTTCAATTTTTATTGAAGTCATCATGCAAATATTAAAAATATTATGACTGTATGTGTGTGAATGGCATAATTTATGGTTAAAAATGTTTTTATTATTGATTTTAAATATTTTATGATTCCATTCATTTCTCTTTTTTTGTCTTTTTTTACAAAATATTCTTAATGTACCACATATTCATTTATTTATGCATTTATTTCAACCCCCCAAACACCATGATGATGTTGAATTTTTTTGTTGATATTTAACTCATTTAATATACAATTTATATCACAGGCGCAGAATAAACAAAATAAAACAAACTCAACTACAATATAAGCCAGGAGAGAATAAAATGTTTCCATTCCATTCTCTTTTAAATTTTTTTTTTTTGAATTCGTATTTATTGCAAAAAATTTATTGGTTGTAATTTATTTTAATTTTAATAAACGAACAGCACACATTAACCTTTATTAATACAATAAACTATAGGCATATATGTATGTACATAAATCTACTTGTATATAAGCATATAATAAGGTGGTTCACTAGTCACGAATATGGAAATTGAAAACTGATCAAAATCAAACTGACGATTTTTTTGCTTCGGCCGATTCTCTCAGAATGTTTTGAGAATTTTTGACTTACTGACTGACTCAGAATAAGCAAAAAAATATTTATTTATTACTGTAAGAGGCGTAGCAATAACCTTAAGAAATATTGGACACTGTGGTGTACCTACAGTCTAGTTGTTGGAACGTTAGACGTGAACCCGTGAGCCCGAAAAATTAAAAATTATTTCTTTCGGCGACTTCCTCTCAGAAGTTTTATTTTTTTTGGCAAAAGTTTCGAAAGTATAAGAAATTGCCATGAAAAGTCCGTCAAATCTGTTATTTTGAGACGACATTTAATTGTTGGTACCGGCACTCATGAATAAAATTTACGAACTCAGCGTAGGTGATGTGAGAAGTTAAGTTGTTATCCTGAATAAAGGCCGATTACATAAATATATATGTAATATGCGCCATCTTGTGCAGCAATGAAATACCTCACCTCAGAATGAGCAGTGATATATACGAACTTCATATATCGAATTCTATACTATCGCTAGTTGTCAGATCCAGGTGAGGTTAGCAATGCTGCAATGCTAGATTAGATGCCAACAGTTTTGATGCTACATACCCACAACATAATGCCTTCATCTCTCAATGACAATCGCAATATCCTGAGAACACTCTTCAAACATCCCAAAGACTTAGAAAAGCCTATGATGTTTTGGCGGTATTGAGTCAAGTCAATATATTCACAACACATCGTAGCGAAAAACGAATTCGTTCAATTCCTCTTCAACCATCTGGACTGCACAGTAACTAACAAAAAAGATGGTGCTGACATGGACATTGAAGCGGTAAATTGTATTCAGCAAGCTTCTAGTAATCTTAACAAATATTAAAACTTACTAAATTACATTAATGCCGCGTCATACGGACGTTAATGACTGTGCAACCTTTTTTATGACTGTACGACTAAAGGACCTGCAAACAATTGCAACCAAATGCCTGTTGCAAGTTGTAAACATAACAAACATACTCTCTGGTGTCGCTAAAAAGATCACATTCGTCAACGGCAAACGGACAATATTGCTTGACAAGCACTTCTTGGGTAAATACCGCAAGAACGAGACCGTTGTGTTGGTGCATTTTCTATATGCGAAGTTGACAGCAGCAAAATATTCATTGAAAAAAAAACCAAAAGAAAATATTCATAATTCTTGTATTCGTTCAGGCTTTTCTTGCCTACTCGGGATCTCGGGATAATATACCTGACTTTAAAGGAATACTACTGCTCCAGCGAAGACAAATTCGGATGAAGATGCCACCCAAGATGAAAATACTTATACTCCGAAAGAAAATACAAAATATCGTAAATTTACTGTCACTCGTTTAAATTACGTACAACCCCTCCCTAAACTGGGATAATAAGTTTAAAGTTTTCTATCAAGTCTAAATATGATATCTGTGATAGCTAAAATCAAATTTTCTTTGAAAGGGTGCAGCTCTAAATAATCAGGAAATGCTTATTTGGAACAAAAAAATTTACATCCTTAATGAGATCCACCCCAATGTTCATTTCTCTTTTTAATGTGTTTTAATTTATTTTTTTAAATTTTGCATGCTTTTGGTTCTCTTTTTAATTAAATTATTACCAATTAATTAAATTGTCATTAAAAAATATTCGTCATAAATTTTAAGCAGAGAATAAATTTCAATCTCTTTTTTATGTGTCATACTAAAGTCATAAATCGTTTAAGCGAAAAAGCAAAAAACAAAGTAAAAATAAAATAAATAAAAAAAGAAATAAAAAACTAAAAACAATAACAACAAATTATAATGTGTATGTATGTACAAATATTTTGAAAACAATTGGGCAATTTTAAAATCGGTCTCAAGGGTTTAAAACAAGAACTATATGCCAATGTGGAGACAAACTAAGTTTATTGACATTGGCTGTTTGATCAAGAAATGAAACCTCAAGTTGACCACATTCTGACAGACAGAAAACTACAGGAGTCTTTACTGGACCTACGATATACACTTGTGGACATAAAATTAAATTATTCATGCATGCGGTTTGCCAAAACCCACCTCCATAAAGACGAAAAATTTTTGAAATTAGTCGTAGGGAGTGAAGAGTCCAAGTTTAATATCTTTGGAAACGATGACAGAACCTATGTAAGACGTCCTGTCAATACACAACTAGACCCAAAGTACACAAAAAAAACCGTAAAGCATGGAGGTTCGTCAGTAATGGTTTGGGGTTGTTTTACCTCATCCGGCGTTGCTGCACTGGTAAGAATCGATGGGAAAATGACTGCGGAAATGTATAAATACATACTATTGAACAATTTGACTAAAGATTATGAGGACGAATTACCACTAGCGTGGATATTTCAGCATGATAACAACCCGATAACGACATCTCAGGTTAATCAACTCAATGCCACAAAAATGTACTGAAATAATACTCCAAAAAGGGTACCCCACAAAATATTAAAGGTTCAAAATAGTTCGGGGGAAAAATAAAGAAATTAAATTAAATTTTCAATATTTTTTTTCAAATAACTTAATTATGTGTCCACTTAAATTTTGAGTCTGATATCAACTTCGTACCAAAACATTTTTTATAATGAATAACTATTTAAGTTTTTGTTGTTAATTAATTATTAAGCATATGAAATTAATAAATATTAGTTGTTTTTGTTTCCACTTTTCTTAATTCTTTTAAATTTTTACAAAAATGACAAATGCTGCAAAGTGACTTAATTGCGTGTCCACAAGTATGTACACGGTACTTGTGTAGAATTTTAATGATTTTATTTTCACTTTTTACCAGAAGACTGCTAAAAGGAACTCTTCGAAAGAAACATTTTTTTATGTTGTTACGTTTTTACTTTTTAAAAACATTTAAAATACAGACTCGTAGATTACAAATAAAACAAAAATAAATGTATGTTTAGTTTTAATTAAAATTCTTTATTATTCGCACAATTCTGTATGCCACTGTTAACAACTTTAAGTAAACAACGACAAAAGCTTTGTTTGTTATTCCTCTGTTTATACACATACATACATACATACATACATAATTGGTCATTACAACCCTTCAGTCAGGATTACGACCTAGTTTCTCACACCACTTATGTTATGTACGTTAATTTTTACATATGAGTGGTAGGACCTACAGTTTAAAGTCGACTCCGAACGACAGATTTTTGAGAAACTTTTCATGGCAATTTTATTTACTCTCAGAGTTTTTGCCAGAAATCTGCTGAGAGGAAGTCGCCGAAGAAATACTTTTTTTGTATTTTATTTTGATGTCTGGCCTGGGGCTCGAACCCTGGCTTTTCGTCAAATAAGCCAACACACTACCTACTAGACCACGGCGACTTCTGTTTATACCCTTTGCATAAACAATAACAATTTGCATAAACAATAAAAAATAACGGAGATCTTCAAGCCACGAATACTCTCTTCAAACACACTGTGTCATCACACAAGACTGACTAAACTTCACTAACTCACTCGCCTGCTTTGCCTTGCCTTTTATATGGCAGAGTAAACAATTTGATGATGTTCTTGAAGGCGATGAATGTTCTTGGAGGCGAATGTTAGTGGCTTCGAATTCTCGAAATCTCTATAAATGTAAACACCGTTGTTTACATTCATTATTGTTGTTCGTGTATTTTGTTTACATTTATTCTTGTGCTGTTGTTTGTGAATTTTTGTTTACTTGTTTACCATTTTTTTATGCTGGTGTTTGTACGACAATTTGTAAACAGGTTTGTTTACTGCATTGTTTTGTTTTTGTAGATATTGTTTATAATTTTAATGTCAAGCGATGAAAAACAAAACACCAGTATCTAGATTTTTCATTTTCGTAACAATATATTCGATACATACATACATACGTTTATTTGTAAATAGACAATAAAGAGAGGAAAAAAGGGAATTTTTTTTAATTTCATTTGTAAACAATAAATAAAACAGATAAAAACATTGTTACGTAGATTCGACAGATTTGTGCAACTAAAATAACAGAATAAATATGTATAAACAACAATTTGTAATGGAAAATGTTTTACAACAACAAATGAATAAAATATGGAAAAAAAAATTTAAAAAAATATAAAAAAAACAAACCAAAGGGCCACTAAAGTGCTTTACAATGTTACATTGCAAATGAATAAATGAATGAATGAACCAGAATGGATACGTTAACGAACGAACGGAAGTGTTAATGCAATCAACGTATTGTTGTTTTAAAATGCATTTGTGTGTGGCTATATATATGTACATACGTATGCATATGCATGTACAGTTTTCAAACTTCAATGAATGATTATAAATTACCCGAAAACAAAACTGCATACCGGTGTTTCCTGTATAAGAATTCTGCAAACGTGTGTATATGTTTTTGAAATATACATTATGATTTGCATGCACATATGTACATACATATCTATACATACCTATATAAATATGTATGTATCTGTGTGAGAGTTAAAAGTTTTTAAGCAATAAAATTAACATGAACAACATGAACAGGAAAATGTTTTAACAAAAAAGGTTTCTCTCTCCCAATACAATTCATTCATTCATTCATTCTATCATTCAGTAGTCGTTTCATTATTTCATTCCAATTTAATTTATTCATTTATTTCATATTCATTCATTCTCCAAACAATAGAAAACTTTTAAATTGTTTAGCAATATTTCTTAAATGGAATATGGATTCCCCGGGAAACAACTAAAATGGAAATGTTCTATTAATGTTGATATGATTGCAAGCAAGCAAGTGTTATGCGTTGTGTGCTGTGAAAATCTTTCGTATTTTGCAGACTCTTCTCACTGAAAATGTATTTTTAATTGCTAGAATTCGTGTACCATTTGACACTTAATAATCTTTGGTGTGTCTTTCAGGTTTCATACAAGGAATTGAACCATCAAAGCTTATGTGATATTCTAACGAGGGCCACGGAAACGTTAACGTTTGATGGAATAAGCTTGTACAGGTTTTTGATGGAATGAATTACTAAAACTGCCTTTACAGTCAATCCCAAATTCCATGAGACTTGATCTTTCTTAAAATTGTTTTAATTTTTTTTTCTTCGTTGTTGTACGTTCTTAACTGACGTTATAAGTTTTCAGTCAGGATTATGACCTACCTTCACACACCATATATATTGTGTGTTAATTAAATACATGAGCGGCAGGACCTACAGGTTGACTCCGAACGTCGGATTCGGAGATTTAAAAGCTATTCATCGGAATTTTTGCCAAAAATCTGCTGTCGTCTAAAAAGATATTTTTCCATATTTTGATTCGTTCGGCATGTTTAACTTACAGTTTGAACCGTGGCCTTACATCATAATATGCCAACACACTACCCTTTTAAATAAGCGTTCCAGAAGAGGATAACATCAACCTACAAACAATTGCAAACAAATGTCTGTGATTGTGGCAGATTCTAAACATAAGAAACATACTCTGAGGTCTCGCTAGAAAGATCACATACATCAGAGCCCAGCCACCAATTTTGCTCGACAATACTTCGATGAAATCTACAAGAAGCAGTCTGTCGTGTTGGTGCATTTTCTGGGACGTATAGAATTTGTACGATGCGGAGTTGACAGCAGCAAACTATTCATAGAAAGAAACAACCAAACAAAATATTCAAAATTCATGTATTCGTCCAGGCTTTTTTTGACTACTCAGGAGTTTGTGCACAATGTTTGTAACACCAATAAAAAAATCAATAATCAGTGACGATTGCAACAGCATCTGTGATAGTCAGAACTGTAGCCTTAATCCGACTAATTCCATTACTCAGAACATTCAACCTAGAATCTGTGACCCTAGTTATATTCGTTCATTACATAATGTTTACGGAGTAGTATTCCTTTAGGAAAGGAATATTCCTTTAAGGAATAATATTCCTAAAGGAATACTACTGCTCCAGAGAACCCTTTTTTCACAGCAGATTTCAGCCAAAAACAAGAGAATACACAAAAAATCTTCTCGAATACATTGAACGGTAAACTGTAGATCGCGCAACTCATGGATATAATTAACGCGCACAACATGGGTGGCGTGAGAAGCTAGATTGTAATTCTGACTAAAGCCATCACAACCATAATAGCTAATAATGCACGTAGCTACGTATATGTTTACCGATAAATTCGATCCTTTTGCGCCATTTTTGCGTTGAGCTTCTATAATTCTCTATTACCTTCGAAAATTTAATACGAAAACGAGGCAAAATGAAGCCTTAGCAGTAGTAATACTCTGCCAAGTTCATTCTACAATTTTCATTTCAATTTTTAATACCATAGTCAGTGTTACTTTAGGAGATCAAGTTTAAGAAACTTTGCCGTAGCATAGCGCCGTTCAGAAAATTTCTAATTTGAACAGAAAATGTATAATTAGATGGCCAATGTTGTATTTGATATCTTCCGTGTTTGGAGTATGCGTATCCAAGATGAGGAACGAGTCTAAGAGCAGACGAAAATTTAAAAAATGAGAGGCTTCAGTCCTTCTACAAAATATACATCTAAGAAATCTTGTGATCAATGAAGATAACAGAATGTAAAAAGTGAACATTACAGGAGCTATCGTCTTAGAACCTGCTACAATAGTTTAATAACCAGTTTAGGATGAAAATACTAAATTAATGAAACTGAACCAAATCAAGGAAATATTAAATCGAGTGTGGCAAATGCTTTCTGAAACCATAAAGAAAAACAATTCTCCTAAGGGCCCTCACGCCCCAAATCATTTGTAATTTATTTTAAAATTTCTATTTCAAATACACACAACTATCTTTATCAATATTAGTTTGAATATATGTAATACATGAGTGTGTAGGTATGTATGCAGTTGTGTATATCTGTATATATGTATATTTACCTGTGAGTATTAAAATTTTTTTAATTTAAAAAAATAAAAAAATTTTAAACGACCATTAAACTCTTGGTCTACAGTTTTGGTGTACGTGCTACAATGCCCACACTATTAAGTACAACATATAGAGGCAAAGAATCCACACTCTATGAACCATAAACTCGGTCACGTTTACATGCGTATGAGTTCAGTTCAAAAGCATGGCCATTAGCAATAGAGGAGTTGGGGAGATAAAAATTGGTGAAAATTTATGCAAGTGTTTTAAAAGGCTATAGTTTTTCAAACGGTATCTCTCTCCCTTCCTCTCTCTCCTCCTCTCTTTCGCTTGTTTTTGTTTATGTCACTAACAAAAACATGGAACAATATCGTCATTGGCATTTGCATCATCAACATCAACATTGTTGTCGTCATCGTCGAAACATTTGGCGCAAAAAACAAGACGAGAACCTACAAATGAATTTGCGTTTATCATTGTTCACACAAATACTGAAATTATGTATCAAACCAACAGTAGATACAAACACACACACGATTATGCATACAGCTAAGGATGCTTCCATAAAAACGATATTCGAACGCATTCCTATTTATGTTATACATACACTTACGCACACATATATACAGTGGATGTATATGTATGTAGGCTTATAAATATCAGCAAATTTCAATTTATATGCTTACGAAAGCACGTGTGTGTGAGTGTGTGTATTTGTGAAAAATGCCTGGAAAACTTTTAGGTTAAACGTAATTGTCCCAATAGACTGTTTATAAGTGACACAAATTTACGAAACAAAAAAATACCAGTACACATACACACATGCACCCGTCAACAGCAAAAAGGAATACAAAACTTTTCACCCAAAAAAGAGATAGAAAGGAGAGAAAATTAATAAAACATTATGAACATTTAAGACTGAATTGCAGCTACTCGTTAATAGTTACAGATACAGAGCTCCTAAACATGCACTTTGGCCTGATACAGTGATACACAAAAATGTACGTTCAATGCAATAGTTTTTCGAGCAAAAATAACCCAAATAAATAAGAATGTTTTTATATGAACTAATATGAAATATCAGCAATTAAACAGTGATTGAAAAGCTCGAAAGTTTTTCTCTTCATGTAATAGCTTACCCCCAGTACTCCCTTAGAAACATTATGAAAAAGTTCCCTATGTAATGTAATTATTATTGAAACAAAAATATACCAGGAAGAATAAGTTTCTTAAGTTATATTCTTTGCTCATGCTTTGCGGAAATAACCCATTTATATATAAAGAGATAACGTGATAGGGCTTTGTAAAATCATATCAACATTACTTGTCTTGCGCGAAGTCTAGTCATTAATCATGAACTGAAACAGCATAAAGTAAGGTTTGGTTAGATTACGGCGAACTCTCTTTAAACTTTAAAGACCAAAATTTGCCAGAGAATAAGCCTATTGTGATACCACAAATCAATATTCAACCCAATGACCAAACACTCCGTATGGCAAACCACCCCGACTCCAAAATAAAACGCGCTTTTACTGTAGTCGTCGTAGTCTATTAGGTAAAGTGTTGACTTATGTATTAGACATTAGTTCGGTTTAACAAACGAAATGAAATATAAAAAAATATTTCTTCGGCGACATCCTCTCAGCAGATTTCTGGTATAACCTCGGAAAGTAAATAAAAATTAACATGGAAAAGTTTCTCAAGAACCTGTCGATCGCAGTCCACTCATATAATAAATTAACACACATATAATATAAGTGATGTGAGAAGCTAGGTCGTAATTCTGACCGAAGGGTTGTAATGACCAATTATGTATGTAGCTATGTATGTATGTGTTATTGCAGTCTTCTTTTTTGACTGAGTTCAGTCATAGATGGCACGCGTTTTCATTGAAAGAGGAAACACATGAGGTACAATGTAGTTATCCTACTCCACTTTAAATACACAGCAGCAGGATAATTCTTTCAAGAGAATGCCAAGTCTTCAGGCTAGTCTATGATTTATAATCAGTGGTTTGTAAGAAATTGAATTGGATCGGTGAATTTCCATGCGATTTAAGGAAAGATGGTAATCAGTTCTTTACTTGTACATACCAGTACAGCAGAGACTACTAACATTGCACGTGCCCTCATACTATTATCAAAGTTAAGTCTTCCTTTACAACGACCGGAGCATACGCAGTTTAACTGAATCAATAGGAATACATATGTCCTATAAAATGTCGGAAATTTTAATCTTTGTAATGCAATTTCGGACGATATCGACGATAGCAATGGAACCCAAATAAAAGCTAACTTCGAATGTTTCGAAATTTACATCTCCTTCTTATACCAATTATTACTTTGTTTTCTTTCAGTTTCGTTGATCTAGTTTTTCAAACTAAGGAAGTAATTTGTATGCTAAAGCAGGTCCTAGGATGCCATATTGTTGCTATGAAAAATCCTGTCTGTGATGGACGTTTTTTTGCGTATTTGAAATTGAATTGTGTAGTGTTGCGTACAAAACAATTGTTCTTTGCCGTGATGGTCATTTTTAAAGTCAGTTTCATGCTATTGGCTGGTCTGGTTTTGCTGTACTTCCCAAAAATTGTGTATATCCTTCGAAGAGCTCCGTTTTACTCCGTTCCAGCATTCAGTTCAAGATGCTATCGGAGGTAAAATCCACAATCGACTCCATGACTACGTACCTTTCAGTATGCCATCTGGTACAAGTCAAGAATATATGTTCAGCGTCGTCATTCATTTCTATACTGTAAACAGCCAGATGGAAACGGTTCACTTCCCCAAAATCTCTCTGAATCTAACTGTTTATGCTGGTAGTTTAATAAGTTTATGATTTTTTAAATAAAATTTCATACATTACGTGACCAGCATCCCTTAATAAAGTGTAGGGTTCAATATTATTTCTGCAAATTAGTTACAATAGCCATAGATTAGGATAGATGGATGGGAAAGGAGCCCCTATCCCTTTGCCCTATGCAAAATGTATGATTACAACAAAGTTTATTTAAATCCATTGGAAAGCTCATGTATTCCATTCGATACAAAATTTACTTTTTAATTGATGAGTAGAATATCAAAAAATATTGAACAACTTTTTATATCTTTCCTTTAAGTAAATATCACTTACTTTTAGATTGTACTGTACAACACATAAATATTCTCCATGTTCATGCACTGTTACCTTTTGATCTGAGTCTCTCTTTATAGCAATGCAATGTGCGAGTTGTATTGTTATGTTTGGAAAATAAATTTCTTCGTTACAATTGCATTTGAAACCAAAAATAATTTTTTTTTTTGTCAAAAGCATAAACACACAAACAAACAAACAAATGAACAAACGAACCAAAGAAAAGAGAAAGAATATAATTTTTAACAATGCAGTTTGTTAAGTCCACAACATTAGAGATGTTGTTGTTCATTTTGTTGTCTACCATGTTTGTTTAACTAGAATTGTTGTTTTTTTTTTGTGTTCCTTTAAACGTTATCAATGGCCGGTTAGTTGGTTGAACAGATGAATAGATGTGTAGATGGATGGATTTTGAGGATGTTTGAATATTTCAATAGCATTGAACTCAGACTAGTACACATATACACATAAGTAAAGGCATTCGTATAAACATTATACGTGTATACAGAAAGACACAAAACATGTTATTCGAAAATATTCATTCAGTTTTATGTGTTTTGTCCAAGCTACACTCTTGCAGCAAGTGTTTTCAAACTTAATTTTCAATTTGTAGTTTTCTATTCTTAGTTTTTTTGTGTGTCTCTCTATAAATTTTTGGCAATTTAAGATGATAATTCAATGCTCTCCTATTATTGCTGATGCACCAAAATGCAGCAGTTTAAACTGTTAACAGGATACAGTTTTTAAAGGGCTTTCTTACGACTGGTTTGCATATATACCCATTGCGTCAGATTTATCTGGGCTCTACAAAAGTTTGTAGGTTCTACCGCCATACATTTTTAATTGAGTAATGTCTGGTTCAGATAAATTGTTAGTACTTCTGTTAAGGAAAGCCAATCTCACGTATACATTTCTTTCACTTATCTGTTGTAACATAACATGACATAATTGGCCATTACATACCACTTATGTTGTGTGTGTTAATTTTATACATGAGCGGCGGGACCTACAGTCGATTTCGAACAATGGATTTTTGGGAAGCTCAGAGTTTTTGCCAGAAATCTGCTGAGAAGAAGTCGCCAAAGAAATATTTTATCATATTTTCGTTTTGACCTGGGGTTTGAACACTGGCCTTACGTCAAATAAGCGAACACACTACCTACTATACTACGATAATTTCGTTGTTTGTTATCTGTTGTACCAGTTTTTGAATATTCGCCAGATTTGTTACTATATTGTTGGTCCCGTGTTGAGAAACCCACATCAGTGTAACCCTTCAATGTCCCGCTATTTTCTACAGACACTTGTCATTCTTATACTTATGTTTTGTACACACCCTCTAGGTTGTTCACCCTTTATGGTGCTCTAGGTGTGCTATAATGACAGTATATGTATATGCGTATATCTCTACTCGATATATTCTAATGCTAATGCCTTGATTACACGAGTAGAGTTGCGAAACAGTAAAATGATACTAGGCCGAGAGAGAGTTAAGTAGGTGAGTAAAAGCGAGTCGGTGTTCAAACGTATTCTGACACGTGGCTAGTCAGTTCAGTTTTATTACAGTGATTAATAGAAATGAATAGTTTGGTTTGATTCCTTGAGTTCTTAAAGAAAGCCGAGAAAGTGCATACAAATAGTGACAAAAATTATTATTTTTTAAGAATTGTAAAACGTTTTAAATAATGTTTCCTTAACAACAGTAAATGTTATGGCTGAAAGTGGGGCCAATGAAAGGATAAGGATTAAGAATATTTTTGTATGTGTTTAGAAGCAGGAGATCATATACAATTTGGATGTATGCGCCTCTACAGGAATACTTTTCCAAATTGGAAAAAGCAGCATGGAATTCAACAAACAGTGTGTGGTCCCACATACTTGGTAACCGAATTTCAAAACTGCTGTGTCCAGCAGTGCGAGGGAACTACTTGAGTTCGGCCAGAAAACGGTTTGCATTCTAACAAGAATTCCAACAGGACAGTGCGCTAAAGACAATTTTGGAGACAAGCTTGGTCTGTTCCACAAGAATTACTGCAAAAGCTTCCACGATGTGGAGGAAATGGAATTTTATGCGAGTGCCCTGCACTTGAAGACATCTGGACATAGGGCGAATGTGCCACTAAAACTGGCCGGTTTTATCCAGGGCTCGGGAAGAAGGCTTACCTAACACAGGGTAACACAATAAACTTGTCTGTGAATGGAAAGCTATCCTTTGACCAGGCCTAACCTACCACACGCACTAGACAATTAGGGCAATGGTAAATGAATTATCTTTCATCAGGACAACGAGACCCGGCGTATATCCATAGGACCTACTTGAGTACATGAGAGATACTTAGGGTCCATAAAAGTTATAAGAGGGTGCTACCTGCCCTACGTATTTCAAAAAAAATTTCCAATAGAGTTTTGTGGAATTACTTTCTATCTTATTGACTATTCTAAAGAAGACAGACAAAGCCATTATTTAAATGCAAAAGTATTATGTGATTACTATTTTTTTATTCTATTAAATGATTACTATTTTTAATTTTAAAAAATTCTTTTTATTTTTAAAAAAATTTGTTTTAAAAAAATTCATTCTTTCATGTTAACACCTTTAAACTCCAAATCTTAAAATCAATAATAAAAATGCATACTGTTGTATATTCCACCAGCGTGATATTATATTTGCATAGTGATTAAAAACATTTCGTTTTTTAATTTTTTTTTATTAATTTTTTCAATTTATATGTAGTCATACTTGGTACTTTGGCACATTTTTATTTAAAATTTAAATTATATTACAAAAAAAAAATTTTTAACAACAACAAAAATTATATTTAAAATAAAAATTATTCTTTTAAGCGCACCAATTTAAAACCGTTACAACCACATGCAATTTATTTATTTAATATTGAAAAAAAATGCACTTTAAATATTATATAGTATGTATGTCAGTCTGTCTGTAGTTATTATTGGTTAATATTGTAGTTTCAACGTTTTCAATCAATTAGCATTAAATTGTTGTACGAGCATAAAAATAAAAATAAAAATATTAAAAATTATAATCACATTAATTTTTTACACACAGAAATATTTATTTAAATTCATGCATATATATACCTACATACATGTATTGTATATATATATGTGTGAAACGCATGCTAATTATACACTTTTTAATATTCATGGATTATTTTATGAATGTTGGATTTTATTTATGATTTATTTTTAAATCTTATATTAATTACAAAAACCAGAGAATATAGAATGTAATACACGTTGTAATACATTGAAAACATGTATTCTTCATCAATCATACGCCACCTCGTGACTCTTATTTCGTTTAAGGAATTTCATATTTTTTAGTTTGTAAACTCCAATTACATTAGATTACATTACAACGACTTCCAAGTAATTAGTTTCTGCTTCGAAAAGTCTAAATATGACTTTCGAGTTACAGGCCCAGTTTCGGTAGAATAGAATAGTAAGCATGTCAGATGGTGGTTCACTTTTAAAAACCCATAACACTTGAATGCTTATTTCAGGTAATGTAATACTATATTAGGGTGGGTCAGTGTAACCGCAATTTTTTTTTTAACACTTTGCTGAAAGGTTAACACTACTTCCTCCAAAACGCAAACGTGTTGTGTCACTTAGTTTCTGTGTGACATCATATGATAGCAAACTAAGCTGAGCTTTGAGAAGAAAAATGGTTAAAAGTGATTATGTTATGTTCAACAGCTTCATAGAAGCTATGAATACTAGATAAAGTGGAACAAATGGTTTTGAGAATTATAGTATGCTTACTAGCTTCATAGGAGCTATAGAAGTTATGATGATGTAGTGGAAAAAGTGGTTTAGAAAATTTCGATATTTTTGTAGAAGCACGGAAAATATTCAACATTCTGAACGTCCTGTTGAATTTACTATACCCTAACCAATTGATCCTAATCCGCGATACAGTGTTAACTGATCGGAAATAGAAAGTGCGAGATTTTAGAAGCCATTGGTATCTGACTTGCTTCAGTGATTAAATTTTTTAATAATCACTTGGGTATGAGGAAGTATTTTATTTCATAATGTGTAACGCATTTAGCTTCAATCGACTACAAACAAAATCATGTGACTGCTTTGCAGGCTTATTTAATTAACTGGCCATAAACCACGAGATTAACGGATTTCGCCCTGTCTTAACACATCCTTCCAGGCGCCTCTGCTTTCTGTGCGTCTTCGCCAGTAGATCACACCAACTGATATGGTCCTTCGCCATCTTCCACAAATTCCCGCATCAAATATTCGTTTCGCCGGAGCAACCTGCTCCATTCGAACGACATGACCGGCCAGCGCAGCCGCTGGATGTTAACAGGCTGCACAACGTCCAGAGAAATCATCGCGGAAGCTCACACTGGACCGAAGATCTTACGCAGGACTTTTCTCTCGAATACTCTCAAGGCTCTCAGTGCTTAATAGTATTCATGCCTCTGGGCCTTAAAGAAGTACGGGGAGGTTGAGCGTCTTAGACTAATGGTTTTGACGTGGAAGAGACATCTCTGCTACTCAATTGCCTATTGAAACCATAGTAGCACCTGTTGGCAAGAGTGATCCTAAGTTTAATCGCCAGGCTGACATCATTTTTGGTGATAAGGGCGGTTAATATAAACAAATTGGTCTTTACGTCCAATAAATTTATGGCAGTAATTTCTGGCCATACACACAGTGTAGCGTACATTTAAAAAGCCAAAACGATTAATTATGGCAGCTTACTAAGTCAATTTAATAAGAATTTGAATAAAAAAGCGAGAGAACGCAGATGCACCAGGGTGAACAAATGTGAGAATTCTTTAACCAACTTGCATGTGTAGACCTATCAATTACCTCTTCTTTGAATTTAACCCGAAATTATTTCTTCTTCTCAAACCTGATAAAAATAGTTCGACGAAAAAGATTTCATTCCAAAGCTAAAATTGTCTCACTCACAAAGATTATGATGACCTCAGTAATATTGATAAGACGTACAATTAAAAGAAAAAGTCTGCATACACTGGTTTCAGCAACTAATTTTTATGTCTTTCCCAATAATTTCTATGTTAAATATTTCTTCCATATTTGTTTTGTTGTTCAAACAGTCTTGATTGTAAATGCCTTAAACACTCTATAACATGTTTTTCAATTTGATAAAAATCAGCTGGCGTATGTAAATTTTTTTCTTTGACTTTTAACAAATCTTTCAATTGAAACTGAATAAAATTAAAAAACTATATGACCAGCTTAGATTGCTGGCATACACTAATGGACGTTTTTTCGCTACTCATAAGCACTCCTGAAATTTTGGATATAAGTGAGTCAACAATATTGAAATTTATCTTCTCTGATACATTCATACTCACTACAATGTTGATTTATAAGTACAGGTTGCAATGAGTATGCGTACAACGTTGACATCAAACTCATACCATTCAAAATATGTTTGATTCATAAGCCTACTCATTCAGATTCATAACTTTAGAAAAATAATTATAATACTAAACTAAATGATTCGAGTGACTCTAATTGTTCATCAGAATTTGCGGTTTTAGTTATTGTTGCATTTGTAAAACATCGAAAAAGCCACATAACCAAAAAAGAACAGAGCAGCAAGCAGAGCAAACACCTTCTAGTAAATATTCTAGTATTCTTACGCGATTCATATTTATTTTGCGATTCTTGTAAGTGTTGACTTATGGACAGTCGAAATCAACAACATCATACGTGTTGTTAAGTATGAATATGATGAGTACTTCAAACTTTGAATATAAGTAGTATGGGTATGATATTAAAATAAGTATGAACGCGTATAAGTATCAGAAATTATGAGTATGATTCAATTCTACTCATTTTTTTGAATACTCAATGCTGATCTCTGACCGAAATGTTGTATAAGTATGACACTTCGTAAAAACTTGCATGTAGTCAATTATCAACTTGTAAGACATCTCCTATATGTATATAAACAACAACAAAAACAAATTAAATATTTAGTTAACCTTGACCTCATTAATCACTTGTTCGCATGCAACTTCCATTGTTTATTTCCTAAAACAAAAATTATAATATATTATTATTATTATTGTTGTTGTTGTTATTAAATATATATGTATGTCTTGTTCAAAAACAGCACCAAATAATGCACCTTTACTTTTGAAAAAAAAAATAAAAAAAAAATTACTTTTCAATTCATTATTGATTTTTCATTTTAAATCTGTTAAGCTGTTGTACTTTAAAAAATTAAAAAAAAATAATTTGTTTATGGTTATGTTTTTCTTTTTGAGTTTTATGAATGTTTATACATATGTATACATATTTACATATTTACATATGAGAACAATATATATGAAACAATAATCTTTATTAAAGACATTTTTACTTATTTTACTTCTTTTTTCAATTTTTTTTTCTTTTTCCACTTTCTAACATACGGTTGCAATCAAAAAAAATTCAACAAAAATTGGAAACGAATTGCCAAACAAACAAACAATAACAATGAATTGTTGCAAACAAATGCGAATGTTTAAACAAAAAACACATGGCAACAATTTTGCTAATTGATGTCGCAATATCCTTTGGATAACAACAACAAAACCAACTAACGATGTTCCTTTTTTATTTGTGCTTTTTTTTGTTTTTGTTTTAAACATAAACCCTTGATGAATGCAATACAAACGACTGGAAAAATATCGCCAAAAACGAATGAAAACGCGGGCAAAAAAAAATCAATGCACTGATGATACTCATGGAATTGAATCCTTTTGGAATACAACAAAATCCAACAAATACACGGGATGAAAATTTTTTTCTCTCTTCTTTTTTTTTTGGGAAAATGGAAAAAAATTGCCTTGGCGATAATGGAAAATGGTTGGCACTCATATAACGCGGACTTGACAATGATATTTGACCACTAACACTAACAATGGCTTTTATATATATGCTTTCACTCTTTTTCTATCTCATTCTCTCTCATCTTTCACTGTGTGTATTTGTATCTACCCGGTCATTTTTGTTATTGGATTGCCTTGGCTATATAACCGACTTCTGTTTTATGTTTTGCCTGAATGGTTGGTTGAATTAATGGGTTGAATGGTTTGTTCAAATGGTTTGTTTGTTGTTGTTTTTCATTTTCATTTTTTTATCTATTTCCTTAAAATCGATTTTCAAACTTTAACGAACAACTACAAAAACAATTTTTTTTATACTAAAAAATGTCAAAAACTGTTGGTTGAACAAAAAAACTACGGAAATTGCTAAATAAACGTTGATGACTACTAAAAACCTCGACCAAAAAAAAAAAAATAAAAACAACGGATGGCGTCATTGCTGCTTGCATCATAATGATAAAAATAACAATAATGGTGATGGCTTCTGTGTCTAAAAATAACCAACACCCGGCATGTCCGTGTGGCTCTTGGTAAATGACTACGACTTGAAAAAAAATGCTTCAAAAAAATTTTTTTTCTTTTAAAACTCTACCAAAATTTAAAAAAAAAATCTATAAATGGTGATAAAAATATTCTTCTCTAATACATACGCTTGGCATTTTTCATGTTGCCCCAAAAACAACAACAAAAACAAAACTTTTTAACACACAACAAAAACACATCAAAATGCAATTTGAAAACATCTGGTAAATCGTTAAAAACTCTTTCCATTTACGTTTCCTATAAAACACTCAATTGCTAAAATACTTATACATACACACACTCGTACATACAACTTTTTAATGTTAACAAACTACAACTACAACACAAAAATGTTAAATGTCAACAACACGACTAACGCCGTTATCATCATCGCCATCGTCATCATTATCAATATCACATCTACAACACCCAATACCCAATACCAATATCATTAATATCAACCACACCACACCACATCACCCAATAACCAACATCTATCACTCTTCTTCTTGATTTTTTCCTCTCCAACACCACTCCATTTAATTCTTCTACTGTGTCTGCAACTTGTGTTTAAACACTTTTGGAAATGCCACTCCACTCTACTCTACACCACTCTACTCTATTCTCTAACAAACTAACGATGTCTTGCCACATAAACAAACCCGAACGCAACAAAAAAACACACACACAACATCCGTTGATTTCAACACATCCTTATATTTGGTTAACTTCTGCGCCAATTTCATTTCTGCCCAAAAAAAAACCAACATACACATACACACTGTCTTTTGTATACATTTTTGTGTCCATAAAACTTGTTGGAAGAAATTCAATAGGTAGCCTGGATTAAAGCTGATGCAAAGGCCATTTTAGCCATACACGAACATGTAATTACGAATAATGATCGCCTATCGGTAACACACAACGATTATAATACCTGGACTCTCAACATACGTAACGTTAAGATGGAAGATGCCGGCAAATATATGTGCCAGGTGAATACGGATCCCATGAAAATGCAGGTAAGTACTGAACACTTTTTAAAAAATTGTATACTCTTCTTAGAAAATTAAATGTTTTGAAAAGAAATAAATGGTGTTGGTTATTATGTAGTGTTGGAAATTTGAAAATTTCTTGGGGAAAATTTTAGCTAAAGTGCTTCTATATTCTCAAACCTATCTAGAGTCCACTCGGACAGGTTTGTAGCTGACGTCAATTCAACTGAAAAATCGTTCTCTTCAAAAGAAGGCTTGAAATGCTTGTTTAGAAAAAATTACAGATTTTATCGGCTCTTTCATCAGCCGCTTTCTCTTCTTAAATTTAATTTAAAAAAAAAATATGTTTGAGGTATCAACGGAATTATAAATTACTTTCAAAAACATACTGACTCTATTATGCGGGTGATAAATATCGTTCGTGGACTGCATCCAAAATGTTCAAAATTCCATGATTCTGGTGCATTAATCTGTTTGAGTTTGACCGAAGCCTGTGCTAAATGAAGTCTTATTAGACGCGAACACAGAGTTCAAACCGGAACTCAGATAACTGGTACAAAAGCAAATTAGAATCAGAAATATTAATTTCGGCGACTTCCTCTCAGCAGACTTGCAGAAAAGGAAAAGGTTCTCAAATTTGTCTTTTGTAGTCGACTTTAAGCTGTAGCTGCCGCTACTAATGGCTGAAATTAATACACACAACATGAGTGGTGCCCAGGATGTGTAAGAAACGGAATCGATGCAACACCTTTTATGTGAGTGCCTTGCACTTTAGAACAGACATTATCAGTTTTTGGGTGTCAGAACGTTTACAGATCCGGGCATGGTGGCGAACGTGCGGTTAAGGGAACGGACGGGTTTCATCCGGAACTAGATTTCATCCACTAACGGTTAAGGACAGGCGGCTTAGCTTACACTGGGTCACACAATGGGCCATATGAGCCACCTGTGAACGACAAGCTAACCCAACCTAACGAGTGTGGTGAACATACATATGTACATACATATGTACATACATACATACAGACATACAGACATACACACATACATACATACATACATGCATACGTACATACATACGTACATACATACATACATACATATATATATATATACATACATACATACACACACATACATACATAAATACATACATACATACGAGTACATACATACATAATATATACATACATAATATATAATTGATCATTACAACCCTTAAGTCAGGATTACGACTTAGCTTCTCACACCACTTACGTTGTGTGTGTAAAATATAAACACGAGTGCCGAGAGCTGCAGTTTAAAGTCGACTTCGAACGACAGATTTTTAAGAAAGTTATTCACGACAATTTTATTTACTCTCAGAGTTTTTGAAGAAGAAATATTTTTTCATATTTTCCTTTTGATGTCTGACCATGGGTTGGAACCATGGCCTCACGTCTAATAAGACAACACACTACCTACTAGACTACGGCGACTATACACTTAGGAATTTCCAACAAAGTAATGTCTTGCGAAGTCAAAACGTTCGTTTTGGGTGATCTGTTCACATCACCTCCATATGAGATGACTATGCTCTAAATCGCTTACGCAAAATATCCAATATGGCATGAGATGTGTGGCATGTAGTGTCGTCCTATTGAAACCTATCGCTGTTGGTGTCCTGACCATTCAATTCAGGCCCAAAGATGATGTTAATCATCGAACTATTGTGCTTGATTGGATAACATAAACTTGTATACCCTAGTAAACTTATTTATATTACACAGGCAAACAACTTTATGTCTTTCTCCCGATTTGATATAATTAAACGGAAGACACTGAACTTTTGTGGTTTCTACAACAAAATTATCTTCTTTTACAGTTTTTCTGATTTTAAAACCAGAATCTCTTTTCTTTCTTTCTATTTCAAATTCATACAAAAATTATTATTTTTATTGTATTTTTATTATGTTAATAGGATATCATGTATGCATATATACATGGCCCCTCCATATCATAAGTAAAAACAAAAAATATTTTGTTTGCATTTCTTTTTTTAGTTTCCATTTTTGTGGTTGTTGTTGCTATTTTCTAACTATATGTTAGACAAATAATAAGATTATGTCTGGTTTACACTTTCACTCACCCTAACTATCTTACTCTATTGAGACAAACAGCAGGCACACCGGAGAACTCACATAGTGTATATAAATATTGTATTTGTAGAACAAGGCATTAGAAAGGATTACATTGTTGACTTTACGGATTAAAAAAACCTTTTGATGATGAATATGATGCCATCATTGCTGTGTGTTTAGGTGCTCAGTGTGTAGGTTATGTGCTAATGGTTCCAGAATGATACGACAAGGATTATAATTTTTGGTCAAATAGTTAAATAATTGTTTTAAGGATCAAGTCAGTTTTATAAGATTTATAAGCAAATATTGCTTGGGTTTTCCATTCTTTATTGTATAGAAACGTTTTAAATAAAACTCATAGCAAAGGAGCAACACTCCCTATATGTATAAATCACAGAATATTAAAATTATTTTAAATTTTGTTTTTTATTTTTAAATGAAATTTAAAGAATTCTTTTTATTTTAAATGAACAAAGCTTTTGTCTCTTATGATTTAATTAAAATCAAGTCACTCTTGGCTTTAAAAGCACTTTAAATATCCTTTCACACTGAAAACAGCATTACAACTGTTCTATCTGTCATTTCTTTATGCTCGTATTCCAATTTAAAGTTTTAATTCGCCTGAAAATGATATCAAAAACAACAAGAAAAAAAATTTACAAAAAAAAAATAAAATGGAAGAGTCAACCACTTTAAAGTGGAAGACATTTTTGACATTCCAACTCTGAGTCATGACTTGGTTTGTTCTGTGACATTATCTTTTAACGTAAATCATACTCCGCTTTTTTTTGTTGAACTTACCCCTCAAATAAAGCAACAGCATGAAAATCATATGAAAAATCAAAAATTAAAGAAAAGCGAAGAGAAACAGGAGAAAGAAGAATGAGTAAAACAGTCAGATTTCATTTAACATGTTGTTCTTAATTTTATTTTTTTGATGCTTTTAAATATTTTACTTAAACTGATTAACAAGTGCAACAAATATTTGGAAAAAAATAAAAAATAAAATATAAATGACACAGAAAAATTAAAAAGAATATCCAGTGAAATACTAATAGAAGCATATATGACAGTCATAGTGAGTTCATAACTAATACATACACATGGCATGCACACAAATACATTGGTTCACACAAATACAAATTCATACGTACAGTTAACAACAAAAGTGAGATACATATACATAGATTGATAGAGAATTAGTTTTTAATTCAGTTTTTAATTATAAGATCCTCTTTTTTTTAAGACCAGCACTCAGGAAATTACTCCTATTCATACAGTAAATTATGTTCGAATACAGGGAAGATAGTTTATAGGAGAAAGGAAAGAGTTTATATTTATATTGGATGAGAATAGTAGGTAGTGGGGGTGGAATAAAAGGCTATTTTTGTTAAAGAAAACAGCAAAAATTCAGTGTGTAAAAATACTCCACAGGAGAATAATTTATGGGTATGACATTGAATTTCAAATGCTTGGGAAAGATTGCTGTCGCAATATTATTCCCAACAAATCGTTTGATGGTTCAGTTCCGCCTTCAGAGACTAATACTAATACAACAAGCCCAATGTAAACATTTACCTTTTTATCATCTCAAGGATACATACATACATACATACATAATTGATCACCACAACCCTTCAGTCAGGATTACTACCTATCTTCTTAAACTACTTATGTTGTGATGTTAATTTTACACAAGAGTGGCGGGACCGAAGGACAGACTTTTTTTATTAACCCTCAGAGTTTTTGCCAGAAATTTGCTGAGTTGAAGTCGTCGAAAAATTTTTTTTTCTGATTTCGTTTTTGGAGATGTCTGATCTAGGATTTGAACCGCCTCCTGTCTATTAAGCCAACACACTACCTACTAGACTACTGTGACTACATGCCGTATGCAGTGGAATGCATACCTCAAATAATGTCAACGTCAAAAATTGAGTCTTTTATCTTCTAAGAGCATACTCCTTCGTATCTATAAGGTCTATACTCTGTTGCGAAAGTCAACTAAATTTCATAGCAGTTCATTTAAATAATTGGTTTAAATATATTGACAAGGCTATGTAAGTGAATTTTTAATAATAACGATTTAAAGAAACAAAACCTTTGATAGCTTTCTCTAAACCTAAGAAAGAAGCCCATTTGTTTTGAAAACATTCAGAAATACATTTATTATAAATAACTCCTGAAATATGATTGTCTTCAGGTTTTGTCCTTACTCTGAACAAATCATTTGATGGCAGGTTTTGCCTTCTGTCGTTGCCTAGAAACAGGAGATTTATAGCTGATTAGTTCCTGCTCATTTTCAAAAGGCAGCGCCATCTAAGTATTCATTATGCTCGTTGTTAAAATATTTCTTATCTTCTCCTCCACCATATGTCAGAATCGAATCCATATCCTGCAAATGATCAAAACAATAAACTTCAATGCCGCCAAGACTAAATTAAGTATTGGCAAGACAAGTTTCAATACAGAACGCATCAAACATTCCCATCCTCCTTATTAAAACGGGCTCTTGTCAATAATGCGCTGTCTGTCCGTTATCTCTTTGAACAAGTTGCGCCATTTCAATTATATTTACCTGCAAATAATGGTAGACGGCTGTTGCAAACTCTGTACCACCAACTTCTATGCTAAAAAAGTGAAATTTGCTTTCACTGTAAAGGGATAGAGGATATTCTGGACGTTCGGGCTGCACAATTGTGGCCCCTACATGTAAAACAATTTAAAAATTCATTGTATTATGGTTACTCATCGGGAATGAAATGTGGAGAGATTGTGAAAACCATAAACATTTTACATGGCTCGGTGGTTTCAATTTTCAAAGATCACTAGGGTTTGAAAAGCCTAAGCGACGGAAGTCGCAAATGCTTTAATTTGAGAACAAACACCATTGTGGAGTCGGTGGCAAAGGAAACCAAGCTGGGGTTTTTAGACCATAATTCTTATCGACTACAATCAATGCTGAATTCGATCAATTTAATAAGTTTCCATTTTATAACTTCACGAGTTCTACTACCAATTGCTCTGTCCATTCGTTTTATTGTACAAATTTAGGCACGATAGATTATTTCTTCTCTCGAAACCTAACGACCTCCAATTATTGCTGTCTTACGCCGTCTTACACAAAGTTTCGACACATTTTATTTTTTGAAAGGGTTGGCTTATACACATGTCCTTAAAATAAAAAATTTTTCTTGAGTGCAGCACTTTCAATTATGGGGCTATAAATTCGACTACGACTGTAAGCTGTTAATTATTTGATTTCATTTTTAATTGAAGAACCATTTTGTTAATGTATTTGAGTGTCATAAAATGTTTTTTTTTAACTTTAATAAGTTAATCATTACAAGATATCTCCTATTTTGTCCTACACTGTCTTTTTAGAGTTCACTTGCTTTGATTTTTTGTTCGTTGCTCTTCAAGTATGTAATTCATTTTATCCATCGTCATCATCATCGTTATCATCGTCATCATCACTATGTTGTGTATCCATTTCCATTTGGTCGTCATCTCTACATCCACTAACGTTGTCAACATTTTTCCAATGATATACCAGGCAAATAGTATATTGTAAACCAGTATGTCGATCTGTTATATGAACATATAGCATGTATGTATGCATGACGTATATTTGTCGGTATTTTGTTTGATGAAATGCGATGATTCACATCTCTTCTTCTTTTTATGCAAACATAATGCCTTATTTGCTTTTCACTTAATTCACTTTGTAAAAGCATCATGATTTTATTATAGTCGCGCAAAAAAAAAAGAAAAGAAATTGTAAAAAAAATGAAAAGACAAATACAAATACAAACACAAATAAAAATCATATTCATGTATGGTATGATGGATATGCTTTATGTCTGTTCACAGAGCAGCACAGAGCGAAAGTAGGGGAAAATTGAAATTAAATGAAATTGAAATTGAAACTGTCATCATCAACTTTAAACTGTCATAGGATGGTGTTATGCTTACTTGCTGATTTTATTTGTAATGGTTTTTCTTCTTACTTTTTGATATTATTATTCTTCATATTAGTCTGTAGTATTGAGATGAGCTCTTTATGTAGGAGGGTAAATAAGAAACAGGGTTAAAGTAATAAACTGAAGAAGATTAAATGAATTCTAAGTAAACCTGCAGTACTAACAATTTTTGAGAATAATGTTACCTTTTTGGGTCAAATAGATTTCATCGAAAGGAGTAACTGTGCACACTTTAGTTCTTTAACTAAGTAGCATCTCCAAACTGTTAGTAAGTATATAAAGGTGGACAATCAGTATTTAATTTAAGAAAATAATGTTTATTGTTGCTTTCTTTAGCTCTACTTGAATTATCATCAGAAAGCTTTGGGATCATAGAAGATCTGCTGTATGTGGAAATCGTATTGCATTAATCATCAATTTAGGGATCTTAATGGGTTTAAACATTATCAGACTTTTTGTCTTCCACAGCTTCAGAGAATACACGACTATGTCACCAAAGTATTGAAACCAAAATAATATACTCTGACCTCACGGCTTCACATCACTTAATCGTCTGGCATTGCACTTATATACATACAGAATTGACCATTACACCCCTTTAGTCAAGATGACGACCTCCTTTCTAACACCACTTATGTAGTGTGTGTTAATTTTATACATGACTGGCGGGACCTACAGTTTAACGTCGACTCCGAACGACAGATTTTTGAGAAACTTTTCATGCCATGTTTAATTTACTCTCAAAGTTTATGCCTTCTGACAGGAGGTTGCCGAGCAATATTTTTTCACATTTCGTTTTGTTTTAGATGGCGCTTGTGCCGTGGCCTTATTGTTGTCTAATAAGCCAACACACTACCTACTATACTACGGCGACAACACACTACCTAAGTCTACATGTAGCTCAGTCTACAATGGCTCGTAGAGTGCCTTGTTGTACTTTGCCTAGGCCGCACATGCGAGATTTTTCAATTAGGCTTATTCGCTCCTAGTTTTTAAAGTATTTCGTTGCTGATGTTCTTTGTAGGTCCACAGGATACCTCATGGCTCTCTTTTCGCCAAATTATCCACCTTCCCAATACCGTTAAAGCCCTCGCTTTCCGGAACCCAGCCTACTATAACAGTAAAAAAGTTTTCTAATGAGTCGAGAAATTACTGGCATTTTATTTTTGAGGAGCTCGTGGGCGGTTGAAGGATGTATATTCCTTTTATTTAATTGTTTATTAAAATCATAAGTTTAAGTTTCACTTGACATTCTGAAAGTACAGGGAACCTGTTATTTTTCTGCTGAAATATTTCCTCGTATATTTTCTAATGTCATGAATTTCTGCCTTGGAAAGTTTGGATTGATTTTCTAAACTGGGCCTATTGATTTGCGCTATTGTTCAACTCCTTCCCAGGTTAGAATAGTCTGCATAATATTCCTAAGAGAGATGCTGGAAGTTAGTTGAATTGGTTTTCCAGGTCTCACGATTATAGACAACTGCTAGAAAGTTTCCAAGTTTCTTCTCTGTAGAGAAGAACTCTGTATGGATTTATTTAACAGCTTTAGATAGTTCAGGTATACCAGTGGACATGCCCTATGTGTGCATTTCATTACGACAAACGTGCAAATGTAGTACGGCCTTCTACATACACCTTGGCTAACGTTATAGTATCTCCAAGATAATAAAAATTCCTAGTTTCCAATTAATTTAAGAAGTAAGAAGTAAGTAAGTAACTTAAGAAGTAAGTCTCATGGTCTAATAGATTTGTAAAGCCATTTTCAATGATATTGTTAAGTTTTTCCCTTTAAAAAACGTTTAAAATATGAGCTTGCAGATTGCAAATAAAATAAAAATTAAATTTGTGTTTAGTTTTAATTAAAATCCTTTATTATTCGCACAATTCTGTGTGCCACTGTTCACAACTTGATGTTAACAACAGCCATTGTTTTTCTTTGTTATTCCTCTGTTTATACCCTTTGCATAAACAGTAACAATTACTAGACAATTTTTCGACAGATCCTTATAACGGAGATCTTCAAACCAGGATTACTCTTTTCAAACGCACCGCGTTTTCATACAAGACTGACTACACTTCACTAACTCACTCGCCTGCTTTGCCTTGCTTTTTATACGGCAGAGTAATCAGTCTGATGAATGTTCTTGAAGGCGAATTTTCGTGGCATCGCGATATCTCTATAAATCTAAACATCATTATTTCATTATTATTTCATTATTGCTGTTTGTGTATTTTGTTTACATTTATTCCTGTAGTGTTATTTGTGGATTTTTTGTTTACTTGTCTACCATTCCTTTTTATGTTGGTGTTTGTTTTTGTACTTTTGTTTACTTCTTTACCATTTTTATGCTGGTGTTTGTTGTTATTCTGTATTGTTTTGATTTTGTAGCTTTTGTTTATAATTTTAATGTTAAGCGATGTAAAACCAAAACACCAGTATTTTTATGTTTCATTTTCGTAACAATATTGTATTAAAGAAACTAAAAACTTGAATAATAAACGTAACGGCACATACAGAAAAGTATCCTCTTCTATTTTACTTTACAGCGTAATCTATACTCATCTTTAAAACTGCAACTACTACCTCTGAAATATTCATGTGTAAATATTTCCTTATTAGTTTAGTTCTTTATAAATATTATTGCGACTCTATAAACTTTTATTTGCATTTTAATCCCTTCAACGAACGAACTGTTTGTTACCAATAAATTGACAAATTAAATATATTCACAGTATAAAACCAAGCCATAAAACCATCTATAAATGTTCCCCAAAAGGATTAAAAACAGAAAACAATAAAAAAAAATAAAAAACAAAAAATAATGAAAATTGCAAAAAATCACGCAAAAAAAGTTTAACAAAACAGAAAAAAACAAACAAAGTCGAGCCTGAAAACATGCCTGAAAAATTCAAGTGGTTTCTCATGTGTCGCCGCCAACATTATTGGCTTCATATTCCATTTATATCCACTTCCGATGGTTGGGTTTGTTGTTGTGTCATGATCGTTTATTTGTTTGTTGTTGTGTTATTTTTTTTATGTTGTCGGATTGTTAGTTTAACACTCATACCCAATGCCTGCACTCCTTTACTGGTATAAAGCAGAAAGAAAAAAAAAGAAAATAAAAGAAGAAAACACAACAACTCTCTGAGTGAACATTCCAAAGGAGAAAAAGTCACAACCAGAACAGGGCATTCATTTCCATTTCCATTTGTGACACAGTCAGTTGGAGTGCAGGAGACCAACGCAAAATGGGAATCACATTCACGTACTTTCACTTCTTTATTGACTTTAATCTGTTTTTCTGTTTTTTTTTTTGTTTTTTTTTTTGTGTTGCGTTGAGCTGGGAACAATTTGTGTTAAAAGAACAGACAGTTAAGGGTATGGAATCATTAAAAAATTCTAACAAGTAATAGTAAAAGAGGTAGTTAAAACTGATTAATTAAAATCAAGGTAGCAAGGACAGTAGAAGGCTTTCGTCTGCTGAATATAATTCTTATAATTCTTTATTGGAAACGTAAGCAGTCATTGGTACGATACGATCTTCTCAACATCAATATAAAACTCTTTATTTCTATGCGATAAGGAACAGACCTAACATTGAATTTTGTATACTTTGCTGGCTTTTTTCTTCCATTCTCTTCACTCCTTCTACAGAAGGCTTGTTCGAAATAAAATAGCCATGAAAAGTTTCTCAAAAATCTGTCCTTCGGAGTCGACTTTAAACTGTACGTCCCACCACTCATGTATAAACGCAGCATAAGTGGTGTGAGAAACTAGGTAGTCAATCCTGACTAAAGGATTTTAATGACCAACTACGTATGTGTATGTATAAATTCAATCAAATATTTTCAGCAGTAAGTAACATGTTTTTCCCGTATTTCTTTATTAGCTTTTCCAGACTAGAATGTCGAAGTATGGCATTTTAAAATTATTTTAAAAAAGCACCAAAGAAATCATTCTTTTAAGTACCCTGTACACTCTCGCCGTTCCATTTACTGTATTGAAGTGTGTGTACGTACGAAAGTTTCTTTCAGCATATCGAAATGAATGAATGAATATAAAGTATACGCGTATGTGTACGTATGAATATATGTGCATTAGGGTACTCACTTACTCTCCCTTGTTTACATTATTCATATAAAAATTTTATATTGTTTTTATTTTTGTTGTTGGCGTTGATGTTTATTTATTTATACGATATTATTTATTTAAAAAATATTTTTTTGTATTTATTTTTATGATTTAAGCTTTAATATTTTTATTGTTTTAATGTTATTTTATTATCGTTGTCGTTGCCGTCTTTGTCGTTGCTGTTGTCGTTACTGTTGTCTACGTTGTTGATATTGTTGTTCCTGTAGTTGTTGTCAACAACATTTCAAATGAATGCGAATATGAATTAAATTCATAACTTCGTTTTAGTCATTCAAAGGTTCGAGTTCGAGTGTTTATATTTATTTAAGAATGTCACTGTGTGTGTGCGAGTGACTGTGAGACAGCATTTACATTCATGTGTTTATATTGGTAGTGCACATACCGTATAGTCACATGTACTTATCCTGTGTGCCTGGTTATAAATCTGTATGTGTGTGTCTCTGTTTCAAATTGTTTGCATATGAGTTTAATAGCATTTCATACATTTACTTAAGCCTGTGCGACTCTCTCTACTCTTTCTCTTTCTCTTCCTCTCACTCTCTCATACGTATAGTGTTTGTATATTTCTTTTTTCTCCATATTCCGTTCATATTTGTTTTTTACTTCCTTTCAAGAGTTTCCACTTTATTTTCATTTCAAGTGAAACATTTTTCTTTTTGCACATTTTCATTTACTCTCTCCTTAGTTTGTGTTATTGCCGCTTTAAAATAAAGTGTCCCTGTGAAAGTTCCCTTATGAGCTCTTTTTTTAAAGCCCCAGTAATGTTTCGCTTTTATTTTATTTTTTTTTTTTCAAAATTTGAATTGGATTCTCGTTTTCATTGTCTTTAAATATTTAAGCACTTAAATGCGTTGACTGAAAAAACAATTTAATGGACCGATGAGACAAGACAATGTCTGGCATGTTAAAAATTTGTATGTAAAAACAATTAATGAATGCAGCAATGTAAGGCATTTTAAAAGAACATTACTCTCGCCAGGTAGTTACATGTTACATACAAAAGAAATGATTTAAAATTATTAACACATAACAATTATATTTCGTCTAGCCAAAATCTAAAAAAAATGTCATATCGAATTTATAAATGCTTAAAAACATCGTGCAATTCAAATATTATTTGAATAAAAATTTTCTTATGATTGTAAAATACAAAAGCGGTTTAGTAAAACATAAGTTTTTTAATACATTTCACACAGTTTTTCAAACATTTGTAAAGTATTTCTATCCACTTCAAACAATACATTATGCCGATATCATCAAATAGGATTTGTTTGTGAGATGAAATCATGTTTCAAATTAAATCTCTTCCCGGTGATCCATTTATTTAGCTTCGGGAACTAAAAAATATTTAAGCGGATAATATTCCGGAGAAGTAGGACAGATAACGAAGAAATTCATAGCCTAATTAATGAAATTTTGTTATGATTTGTTTAGGTAGTCTAGTAGGTATTGGTTTGTTAGGCGTGAGGCACGGTTCAAACCCCAGATCAGACATTTCCAAGAAAAAACACTATTGCCTATATTGCTACTACTGCTACTAGTACGGTAAGTGCTTTTTGGTCTATATTAGGTTGAATCGAGGATATTACAAATTTGATACATGGATGGACCTAAAACGTTTGAAAAATAGTGTAGTGTAGAAGTCGCCGTAGTCTAGTAGGTTGTGTGTTGGTTTATTACGCGAAATATGAAAAATATTTTTTCGGCAACTTCCTCGTAGCAGTCTTCTGCAAAAACTCTGAGAGTAAATAACATTGTCATGAAAAGTTTGTCAAAATTCACAACATAAGTGGTGTGAGAAGTTAGGTCATAATCCTGAATAAAGGGTTTTAATGACCAATTATGTATGTATGTAATGAAATTTTGTTATGAAAACTGCACCTGTTTTACGTTGGTATAAAAAGTCCTACAAAGTACTGTAGAATATCGCCAATACTTCTGCGACCTTATTGCGTGATCTTGAGAAAAAAAATTGCTCATGAAATCATTAGAATTTAATATCTCTAATCTGAGTAAAATGGCTGACAATATTTTGCAATTTTAGTCATCATTTGTTTTATGTATATAGACCACATGTGGGTGTCCAAAACTTTCAGCATCTGCCGTGTACGTACGGCCGCTGAAATTTATAATGGAGAGTTTCCAAGCATAACCCTGGTTGGAGTAATGGTTTATCATTTTAAAAAATAATTCATAATGAGCACAAGAACTTCATATTTTTTTCACTAAATGACGCGCTGCTCTGCTATCAATGGCTGTCAAATAAAAACTAAATAACGCGGTTTACTAAGATCTTTACAGAAATTAATTATCGCATGTCCATCCGCAAGAGCAGTGTTGTCCTTTCAGTTATGAGACAGCAAGTTTCAAAGTCCGTCCTCTTATGTACCACTATTTACGAATGATGTGTAATGTTCGTATACTTTACTGAATATGTGCTAACCAGAAGTGTAAACTAAATTATTTTCAAGATTTTAATTATTGCTGGTTTATTGCACTAAAAATAGTAGTAATTGCCGTAATGTTTATTTAAATTTTGCAATGAATGCGCTTTGGATGAAAATATTATTTCCTAATGAAAACTATGTTGCTAATCAAATTAATAAGTTATCGATATTGGTGATGATACCTGCTCCAGCTGTCACATTATGATTGCAGATTTTGATCACTTCATTTCTTCTTTGCACCCAACGTATAAGCGTTTATCATATCGTATATCCGATGGCCCATTCCTACATACTCAAGTGCTCCATTAAGTCATCTTCCTCACAGCACACCTTAATATGCTGGTATTACTATCCAATTTTTCAATCCTATACTTTTGTTTGTTGAAAGCATAGAGACCCGAAAGTGCCCACGAAAATTTTCTCAGGCTCAATTAGATTTGAAGCTGAGACATTTTTTTAAATAAGTACCTCCCATTTCGCATTATGATAGATGCTGGCTATTTCCTCACTTCCCCTTTCCAGGGACTGCTATTGAAGTCAACGATAGTCTTAAGGACCCCGTAGTTTTGCATAAGATGTTTAGCGTCTCATTTTCTTTCTAAGGCGTTGTGATACTTTTCTTGAAATGCCTTTATGCCTTTACCAGTATTGCATAGAATTCTAGCTCTAAAATTGTAGTGTCCTGGCTCAATATAATATTCATTTGCTAGCTCTTGGCCACACTATTACGTACATAATCGGCCATTACAACTCTTAGGTCAGGATTACGGCCTAGCTTCTCAAACCACTCATGTTGTGTGTGTTAATTTTATATATGAGTGACAGGACCTACCGTTTAAAGTCGACTGCGAACGATAGATTTTTGGGGTTCTGGCCAGAAAACTGCTGAGAGGAAATCGCAGAAGAAATATTTTTTCATATTTTCGTTATAATGTCTGACCTGGGCTTTGAACCGTGGTTTCGTAGACGTATCTAATAAGCCAACATACTAGCTACCAGACTACGGCGACTTCTACACTACACTATTCCTCAAACATATTAGATCCATCCATGTATCATATTTGTGTGTTATCGCGCTCTAATTTTGAATCTGCAATCAACTATTTCAGTAGAATATATCATCGATTCAACCTAATATAGACCAAGAAACACTTACCATACTAGTTAGTAGAATTAAATATCTCACTTTAATGGGCTTTAAAGTAGACTAAGGATGTAGACAAATTAAGTGACTCTAATTTATTGAGTTATCGATATTCCTGATGATTCCTGAAAGCTTGAACCAACTGAAACCTGTAGTGCTAAAGAAACGTGAATCGTGCTTGCTTAATTTCTGCTAAGGAGCGTGCTTAAGTTTTAAATTATTTCAATATATGCCTTTGAAGTAATTCTTTTCAAATAAAATGTGGAAAAAAATAATTTACATTTAATGGAATTCCGCGTAACTACTTTAGCTTTTTATTCTTCATCTTGTTCAATAATTTCTATCTCTTCCTTTTCTATTCAGACAGCAGTTTTAGAAGTTGTTATACCACCGGACATTATCAATGAGGAAACATCAGGTGATATGATGGTGCCCGAAGGTGGTTCAGCAAAATTAGTGTGTCGTGCCCGTGGACATCCAAAGCCAAGAATAACGTGGCGGCGTGAGGATGGTCGAGAAATAATAGCACGTAATGGAGCGCATCAAAAAACAAAAGGTTTGTAGCACACGATAACAAAAAAACAAAAAGTTTTGCTTGCTTTTGAAAACATTGAACAAAATACAGCAGCAAAAGTGCATGTATGTAACTTTTCCGTTAAACAAAGTTAATAATACAGGTTGAAAAAAGAAAAAAACCTAAAAAACGGATTCAACTTTTTAAAAACCTTTTTATTTTGCTTCAACTCACATTTGTTTTTCCCCACTTTCTTTTTTTTTTTTTTGTTTTTTGCAGCTTTAGCTGTGGAAGGTGAAATGTTAACATTGTCAAAGGTCACGCGATCTGAAATGGGTGCCTACATGTGTATTGCTTCGAATGGTGTGCCGCCATCCGTGAGCAAACGTATGAAGCTACAGGTGCATTGTGAGTATAATAAAAATAACAACAACAACAAAAATAACACACATCAATTTGTATAAATAATTCAGTTTGTTGAATAAACAATTTTAAATTTATAAACCAAAACAGAGAGACACACGTGCAACTTTAGCTTTTAAGTTAAGGTCATATTTTGGATCGTCATAATTTATTAAAGCCAACACACATCATTTATGCCATTAAAAAGCATTCAACGTAACAGAGAAAACAAATTTTATTTCGTTTTTTGACTTGTTTTTTTTTTATTTATTTTTGTTGAAAATAAACCAATTTGGAGCCATTAAATGTAAACTTATTATTAATGCACTATGGGATGATTTGAATTGAAAAAACAGAAGTAAAAAATATTCTTAGTTTTAATGCCTTCCAAGTAAACCACGTTAGCAATAATACGTTTTCGTCAGGAAACTTTTCAATTCCTCAAGTTTTGCGGATAAGTTAATTTTAGTGTAACCTTTACCTCAATTCATTCTGAGATCCGATAATGAAAATATTTTCAGAGAGAGCGTAAGGTCTAAAAGCACAATATCTGTAACGCATTTCCCATATCACTGGTTAGCTTACTGCAAAAAATAAAGACCAATGTACGAAACGCCACTCTTAATTTCATCACAGCACTTACCAAGTAATAGAAGAAGTCGCCGTAGTCTAGTAGGTAGTGAGGCCACGTTTCTAACCTCAAGTAAGACATCTCCAACAAAACGAAATATGAAAAAATATTTCTTCGGCGACTTCCTCTCAGCAGATTTCTGGCAAAAACTCTGAGAGTAAATAAAATTGCAGTGGCGCTGCCTTACCCTTGGCATTGTTGATTTTATTCTCTTGGCGGCCACAACGCTTATTTAAAAGGGAGTAGTCTAGTAGGTAGTCTGTTGGCTTATTAAGAAGTGAGGCCACGATTCAAACTGTAGGTTAGACATCTCCAACAAAACGAAATATGAAAAAAAATTCTTCGGCGGCAACTTCCTCTCAGCAGATTTCTGGCAAAAACTATAATAGTAAATAAAATTCTCATGAAAAAGTTTCTCAAAAATCTGTCGTTTTCGGAGTCGATATCAGACTGTAAGTCACGCCACTTTTTTATAAAATTAGCACAAACAACATGGCGTCAGAAGCTAGGTCCTAACTGAAGAGTAGTAATGACCAATTATATGTATGAATGCGTACTTACTTACCAAGTAATGTAATGGATAATGAATAAATATACCATGGGTCAGCCTCAAAACAGTCTTCTCATGGCAACCACTGATGCTCCATGTACATCCCTAGACTTAGTACGTCAAGGACCAACACTATTTATGTCGAGGACTTAGGCCAGCTTCTTTCATGAGAGTACCAACAAGTTCTATTCACCCGACGTATGTACATATATGCGTCTATTATTCGGTATCTCCGATGTCCCAAATGCGACCTTTTTGATGACCAAGTGATCTATTAACTCCTCTTGCTCATAGCATAATACACTGATATTAGTATCCGATATGTTAATCATGTACTTGTGCTTATTAAAGGTGTAGAGACTCGACAAACCCTATAAATATTTCTCAAGCTTTTCGGCCCAGTTTTAAAGCAAAATTCTATCTACTAGATTTGAAGCTGAGGAATTGTTTTGTACGATCAAAAACACAAGAGTTATTTCATTATTTTGTCACCATAGACCTTCATCATTTCCTTATTTTCTCTTTTAGGAGACTCCTGTTGAAGTCAAAGGACAGAGTTTATTAACTAAAAGTCTCCTCATCCACACTTTTGATAAAGATTTTTGCCATCAATTTTTGGCCCCCAAGTGGCTAGATGGTCAAACGAGTTCTGTTACTTCAGTAATGATCAAGGCTAAGAGCGTAATTTTATTTTTGATAGGCTTTCCAACTTTTTCAGTATTGCGTAGAGTTTTGCCTTGAATGTGGTGATTCCTTGCTCAAAGCTATTGATCTACGAGCTCTAGGTAACATTATTCATGCACCTACTTCAAGAAACATTTAGCACCGTGTAGCACATTTGTGAGTCATTTACAAATCATCATTATTTTGAATTTGCGGGCAACTATTGTAGTAGAGAATGTGTCAGTTTCAACATAAAATCAATCAAAATGCACTTACAATACTAGTAACAGTAGTAGAAGTATGAGCCACATTGTGCAGAGGTCTAAAACAATTCAATAGAAATGAATATTCCTCTGTACCCAATGGGTAGCTTTTCACCTCTCCAATGTTGTGTGTGTTAATTTTTATCCATGAGTTGTCGGGAATATATTTTAAATGTCGACTTCGAACGACGAATTTCAGACGCATTTCAAGGCAATTTTACTCTAAGCAAGACGACTACTGACAGGACGTTTGCGAAGGAAACATTTTACTTATTATCAGAGCTGTGTTTTGAACTCACGAACCCATATATGCCCGCAAAATCCTCCTAAGATATAATGCTTTTCCGCAATATATTGCATCGCCATTTTTGTACAAAACCGTCCATATTAAGTTTTATCTTGGTGGGACTTGGATCATCCTCAAACTCTTATGGATATAAGCGGTCGTTCAAAAGTGCTCAGTATTTTTAATACCAAATGATTATATCGTCCTCTGCATAGATGCTCAGATACCGTCATCCGAAATAAAGACTAGAAGGCGTCGGAATTAAATGGTGTGTATACAGAAATCTTGTATATCTATTAGTCCACATATCCACCCATAAAATCCTCCTAAGATATAATGCCTTTACGCAATTTGTTGTCTCCCAATTTGTATACTTTTATTAATCTGCGAATTCTAGCAGTAACACAGGCCTGACCGTGTATTTATAATCTTCTATTATAGCTGTATACATACATACATACATACATAATTGGCCATTACAACCCTTCAGTCAGGATTACGGCCCAGCTTCTCACACCACTCATGTTGTATGTGTTAATTTTATACATGGGTGGCGGGACCTATAGTTTAAAGTCGACTCCGAACGGCAGATTTTTGAGAAACTTTTCATGGCAATTTTTTATTTACTCTCAGAGTTTTTGTCAGAAATCTGTTGAAAGGAAGTCGCCGAAAAAACATTTACTCATATTTTATTTTGTTGGAGATGTCTGACCTGGGGTTTGAACTGTGGCCTTACGTCAAATAAGCCAACACACTACCAACTAGACTACGATGACTTCATATACATATACATATTTTTTCATACTTCTTTTTCTTTCGAAATATCAGCGCTGAGGTTTGAACACAGGAACTCGTTCCTTTCCGCAATATATTGCTACCTTACTTTTGTACAAAACAGTCCATATCATGAATCGGCGAACTCCAGCAGTAACACAGACCGTGTATTTAGAATCTTCAATTATAACTGCCAATTGCTCTAAATTACATTTCGTTTAAAGTTTTTCTGTTCCTTTGAAGACTGTTCGTTTCAAAGTGGGCTTTTGAAGCGTGTGACTGATATCCTTGTATATCGTAGATCTGAATGTATTATTAAGCTTAGCGGCCACATTTCAGAGCCGTATGTGTTCACACTTCCACAGGCGCTTATGTCCCATGGGTATCAAAAGCCATCACTGGAAAAAAATTTTATTATAATCTCGTACAGATCTATGGAAATGAATATTCATACATAATAAATACTCTCTTAAACACCTTATTCCTCTATCGTTTCCTTCAATTTCTGTTTTGTTAAATGGCGTTAAATATTTAATATGCCGTGTAAATATTCCAAACATTTCTAAGCCATTAGCAAAGTGTTTGAAAATGTTGTAGAAATTGCGTTGAAAGAGCTGTGAAGTACGGTGTGGTGGTGGGGTACTAAAAACAACGGAAATGTTGGAATTTTTTCCTTTGTTTCGTTTACAACTTTAATCAAAAGAACAGTCAGTCGGGCTACAACTAAACAAGTTGGAAAGTTTTGTGCAATGGGTATGAATAACTTGTGGCAACAATAACTTCAACTGCAAGTACAGCAACAACAAAAACAACATTAAATAGGGGAAAATAGCCAATAGAACAATGGAACAATAAACAGTTCGTTACTTGTGCGTTTCAGATTACCTGTCAATAGTTGCACAAAATGGGAAAACAAAAGCGGCAACAAATCGTTTTCAATGCTTTTGCGTGAGTTTTGTTGCAAGTTTTTTTTCCTCGTGCTAATATTTGTTGCTCCTTATAGTTAGGCTGGTAATAGAACGGTGAAAGGGAGAAAGAAAGTTCGTTTAAGAAAAAGTAAAGTAAAGTAAAACCAAGTAAAAGAAGTAAAATGCGTGTTTGTGTTAAAGTTGACTTGCATCGAGACTCATAAAAGTCAAAAACCTGCTGAGACGGAAATAAACGTAAAATCATACAATTTATTGGTTGTCGGTTTCAAAGTTTTCAAAAACTTCAAAAGGATATTCATTTAGTCGGTTGGTTCATTCGTTTATTCCCCGTTATTCTGATAAGTTTTACAAGTTTTTGTTCGTGTTGCTTTATGTGCAGCATTACTTTGGGATTCCGGATAGAGTTACGCTAAAGTTTTTTAATTTTTAATTCATGCTTTGGCATGCATTAATTGGAATAAAAGTGTGAATTTTATGCAGGAAATATTTACTTTTAATGGGATTTAAGGATATTCTAGGTATTAATACGAAGAAAAAGTATTGAAAGAAAGTTTTTCAATTGACAAGGTGTCAGGTGAGTGTATTAGTCATATCGGCTTGTCTTTAGAACCACTCGTGGCTACAGATCAGACCAATTCAAATGGTAAGTTTTAATGTCAGGATAATTGGGCTTGGAAAGAGAAAAATGTGATAAGACGGAGAAATAGTCCTGTGGTAAACATTGAAGTCATAAAAAAACTTCATATAAAGGAAGAAAGCTGATCACGAAATTAGAAAAGAAAACCATTCGGAAAACCTTTTCGAAAATAACAATGAAATGCGTTGTAAGTGGCAGGAGCTGTAAACGTTTTTTTTTATTCTGATGTCCTTTAACCCCCAATGCTATTGTTCGTTTAAAAACGAGGCCTCAAAAGCAAGTAGATCCTCTTAAAACTTCTCAAGCTTTAAATACTGTTGAGAGGAGGTCGTGGAAAAAATTTTTTTTTTCAGTACATTAGTGAGGTTTGAATTTGGAGGTTTCGTCACTAGTCACTAGACTATGGCTATTACATACATACATACATAATGTACAACCCTTTAGTCAAGATTACGACCCAGCTTCTCATACCACTTATGGTGTGTGTGTCAATTTTATACAAGAGTGGCAAGACCTATAGTTTAAAGCCGATTCCGAACCACAGATTTTTAATGAGACAATTTTTCGCGGCAATTTTTTATTTACTCTCAGAGTTTTTGCCAGAAATCAGCTGAGTGGTAGTTGCCCAAGAGACATTTTTTCATATTTCCTTTTGAGGAGATGTCTGACGTGGGTCTTTTTTATTATTCTGATACCCTTTAACACACGATACATGTGTTCATTGAAATTTATGCAAGTAAGCTTTCCGGCTTATGCCTTAAAGGCAAATATACGTTGGGCCATCTATCGGTTTAAATTTGAACCATCGGTTATTTCGAATCTGGCAATACTTATGTTATTCTATTCTGTCACAAACTTCAGTATATTATCTCCCCTGAACGTAATGAATCGATTTACGTTTCAACGACGTTGGGATCTATTGGGCAAATGAAAAACTGCACGATGATATCGATTTTGCCAAAAAAAAATCATCTTTTCGAATGAAGCTCATTTTCATATTGGTGGGTGCGTTAAAAGTCGCCGTAGTCTAGTAGACATGAGGCCGCGGTTCAAACTCTAGTTCAAACATCTCCAACAGAACAAAATATGAAAAATATTTCGTCGGCGACTTCCTCTCAGCAGATTTCTAGCAAAAACCCTGAGAGTAAATAAAAAATTACCATGAAAAGTTTCTCAAAAATCTGTCGTTCGGAATCGACTTTAAACTGTAGGTTCCGATATTCATGTGTAAAATTAACACACACAACTTAAGTGGTCTGAGAAGCTAAAACGTAATCTTGACTGAAGGGTGAATGACCAACTATGTATGTATGCATGTGTTCGGTAATTGTGCCACATCTGTGCAGTTCATACTCTCTCAAGTTAACCGGAATATCATTATGCCTCGGTACGCACGTTGAAATATTCACAACAGTTGTATACTTTGCCTTCATGAGAAGTTAGAACATAATCCTAACTGAAGATTGAATGACCAATTATGTATGTATGAGTAGGTTAATAACCAAAATTGTCGTATCTGAGGTTCAGAAAACTTACACGTGGTTTTACAAAAGCCAGTGGACCTATTACGAGTTACTGTTCGGTGCGGCTTGTGGAAGCATCATTGGCCCATTATTTCTTTGAAAATGAGGACGGTCAATGGAGACAGCTATCGCACCATGGTAACTGATTCTTTTTTACCCGCTCTTCATGGTATTATTGTAAATTAACACACTAGTCACTAGAGTATGGCGATTTCAAGCTTAAAAAAGGTTTCTTTTAAATTCAGAATCACTTTACTTTTAAGGTGGATACTGTACCAGACATAGCTTACGTCAGAATAGGCTACTGGATGAAGCTAAGGAAGTTTTAATTTAGAAGTTTGTAACTTGTACAAACCTCTTGTAGAGAACAAAGTTCGTATTCCTTAAGGTATGCTACACAACGAGATGACTTTAGCTGAATGCTGATTGACATCCATATGAGTTTGTTAGAAAGCATTTCATTGTGCAAATTATAATTAATATTCATTCCTAAAGGTTAAACAATTAAAAAACGAAATTCCCAAAAATTTTGCAAGGATTTCTTGCTTTAAAACATCTCCATGTTTGAATTTTAGCACGGCTTTATAAACGTAGATTTGCTTTAAAACCGTTCCAGCACAACCTACCCGTTCTAATAACTGCCAATAACTTAACTTTCAAAACAAATGTTAAGATTCGAAATTAGAACACCTCATGGAAAAGTATGCGTGTTGTTGACTGTTCTGTTTTTCCCACAAACACACGATTTTCCTTAAATCTTCTGATTATAAAAACACGCATCGTTTACCTGTATGTAGTATCGTTTACCTGGGTGGTAAGATTTTATAAAAGTTTTCATGTTTTGTAGGTCATTGAGTTTCTCACACACTTAAATGCTTAAGTGTGTGTATGTGTGTGTGTATGAGTGTTTAACAAATATTTTCTTTCAATTGTTTATTGCCACCTGTAGACGTACGTACAACAACACAAACAACACCAGCAGTATAAGAGAAAAGAAGAAAAAAAAAAGCATTTAATATCCTGCTCATTTCATTTCATTCGATTGAAATCATTGTTCATTGAACTCCCCCAAGAAAATATTGAAAGAAAAAGAAAAAAATATTATTGACTGAGTTTTGTGGCAGTAAATTTCTGTAAAACAACAATCACACATACTCGTACTCTGCTTGCTACGAATACGCATAGAAGGTGTGTGTGCATGCATGTGGGGAACACATAGCACCATATCACCATATCATACATGTTATAGCTTCCTTAAGGGAGAGAGAGAGGTGGTCGCAAGAAGTCAAAATACATTTTAGATGTCTATCAATTGCTTGATACTACAGCACCGTATAAAATACGAAATAAATAGAATTGAAAAGTGAAAAAGAAAAAACAAATTAAAACGAATTTATCTTTTCAATAAATCTCTTTCTTTTTCTCTCTCTCGAGCAATCTAACAATCAAATGGAAAGCAACAACAACAATAACAAAAGGCAATACGTTAAATGGGAGAGTGCGTATGAGAAGTGTGTATGGTTTTTAAACGAATAGAAATAGTCGAAGTACACTTAAGAAATTTTTGTTGGAGAATTTTTAGTGACACTTCAATTGGATTGAAGACTTTGCTGCTATACTTTTAAGGTCGCACATCTGAGGCACATATTGATTAAAACTTGTAGTTTTTCCATGATTGTATTCAAAACTATATCGATTATATGATATAGACTAACATTAATCTTGGTGAAATTATTTGGATCAGCGTCTATTCCAAACTACTATGGATATAGGAAGTCGTTCAAAAGTGCCCGGACAGCTTATGTGGCTCTCCTTACCAGTAAACAAGCTACTAATAAAAGATAAGAGCTTCTTAAATCCATCGCAATATCCTGGCTATTTAAAGCGATAGTTGAATCGTTAATGCTGTATGCATTGTATAGCAAAAGCAAGGCAATTTAACTGTAAGCTTTCTGGTGTAAGAAACTAGGTCGTAATCTTGATTGAAGAGCTGTGATGACCAATTATGTATGTGTAAATGATTATATCGTCTCCTGCATAGATGCTTAGACATTGTTATTTAAAATAGGAACTACAATATGTCACATCCTCCTATAAGTTCCCTGGATATCAAGTGGCGTGTATATAGAAATCTTGGATATCATACATACATACATAATTAGTCATTACAACCCTTCATTCAGGATTACGACCTACTTTCTCACACCATTTATGTTTAAGTCCGGAGATCGCAAAATGCCGTCCCCTGTGATTAATTTGAGGAGGCCAAGCCGCCAACAGAGGGCGCTTTATTTTTTTTAATTACATTAATTACAATGTTCTAAAATCGATAGTATAGTGGTTATAACATAGTCCAGGAATTAAATAGCCGAAAATCGAAAACTGGGCTAAAGGTTTGCCCATCGCACCGCCAAATACACCATTGCGTATGATTTTGCTGTACACGTCACAACCTAATCTAATTCCAACCGGGCGTGCTACAAAAAACGATGGGTCTGCCAGTTGAAGTCCCGGAAACTCGTCCACTATCCTCCCGTCCATCGACCTTGTCGGTTTGAGACCATCCAACTTACTTCGCACCTCCGCATACGTTTCGACTGTGTCGCTGCTGCCGTAGTTACCTCTAATAACCAAGAGCACTCGCTCCGAGCGTCCAATTCTAAACGTCTTCGCGCCAAGCCTGAGCACCACCTTCTCGGAAATGAGAGTATGCTCTGCAGTAGGATCGACTACTGCTCTCTCCGTGACGTATCGTCCATGCGCAATAATATTGACCACAGCCGTTGGCTTCAGGAGTACGCTATCCGTCAACGAATATGACGTAGAAGGTAACGTTCTACCAGCTGTCGAGCGAGAGGTTTCTCTTCGCTGATGAAATTGGAGGTCCTCGATCGACTTGGAACCAGAGCGTTAGACGGACTAGGTCTTCGACTCTCACGATCATTGGACGATCGAGGTCCCCTGGCGGAGTTTCGGGACGAACGACGTCCTTTATTATTTGTGCGAGCAGGCGATTTGCGTTTGCCGTTGACCCTCTTCGACTTCGCGACCTTCTTCGGACCAGACGAACGAGGTCTTGTCCGGCTTGTGGAGAAGCGTATGATGCATGTCACCGCAGCGCTTACAACTTATGTAATGTGTGTTAATTTTATACATGAGTGGTGAGACCTACAGTTTAAAGTCGACTCCGAACGATAGATTTTTGAGAAACTTTTCATGGCAATTTTATTTACTCTCAGAGTTTTTTGGCAGAAATCTGTTGAGAGGACGTCGCCGAAGAAATACTTTTTGTATTTTGTTTTGATGTCTGGCCTGGGGCTCGAACCCTGGCTTTACGTCTAATTAGCCAACACACTACCTACTAAACTAAGGCTTCCAGATTATTGCGGTGTAGTCCAGACAAAATCTATGATCATTGCATTGAAATGGCTGCCCAGTAGCGAATGTTCGAAGAATGTACTGATATTACCGAACAGCTTAGTTGCCATAAAATTCCTTTCGAATGTCATGTCGACATTTATACTTATAAATAACATTAATACCATGAATATTGCCTATTTCAACAGAAAGTGGCGGCCTGCGAACATAGGGACAAACTATATTGCGGACGCCATAGAAATAATGTGCATATCTGTCACCTTGGCAACAATAACGTTCAACCTTTGAAATTTGAAAGATTCATTTCCTTAAATAATGTTTCCTGGGTAGAAGAGAGGCTAGGCTAAGCTGGCCGAATCTTAACCCTCTACCAAATAAACATTTATTTTGTAGTCCCTGTCGTCATGGAATATTGCCTAATAGGAAACCATGCCCCTCCCGTGTTTTCTGCAGAAGTTGGAACTCAGAGTTGTAAGAATACTGGAAGCCCCGTTCTTGACATCTCTGACGAAACTATCTGAGTTTAGAATAAATAACATTGTATAGTATGTATATCAGTGAGTTTCAAAGCAGAGTAGAAGCCTCTTTTTTATGAAGTACATTGCCGCCTTTTTGAATTTTATTGGAATGAATCTTATTGGAAAGATCAATGTGTTTTTATGCAACGTGATGACACCAGAATTTGCCGTAGCCTAGTAGGTAGTGTGTTGCCTTATTAGACGTGAGGCCACGGTTCTAACCCCATGTCAGGCATCTCCAACAAAACGAAAAAAATGTCCTTCGGAATTGACCTCAAACTGTAGGTCCTGCCACTTTAAAAACAGGTCCTGCCAAAATTAAAACACACACCATAAGTGGTGTGAGAAGCTTGCTCGTAATCCTGACTGAAGGTTTATTCTGACCAATTATGTAAGTGAGGCCACCTAACATAATGCAGCCTCTCTCATGTCCAACAATACACGATAAATTTCTCAGATGTTCTAGTTTCAACTGCATGTTGGAGATTCAAATTCCCCAGCAAGCCAGAACGGCTTATAGTAGTTTTACTGTGGCATCGGTAAATTGGATTGCTTTGGTCCACTTTTTTGATGTCTACGCACATTTTTCTTTGAATACGAACAAAATCTATGGAAAAGCTTTATTTTCAGTGTTCAGTTCCAAATACTTGAGTTTAAAAATTAATTTTAATTTTGTTTCCTCTCAAACACATAAGAAAACGACCCTCCTAGGAATTACGCAATAGATTTTTATCACTTATTTAACCATATTTCTTTCCACACATGAATTGAATTCTGGTTTTTTCTTAAATTCCTTTTTTAAATTCTTATGGAGTATAAGAAGCTGTGTAGTTGAGTTTTTTTTTGGTGTATATCTTGCACACTCCTTGCCTTTGCCTAATGATTGATTTTAATCAGAAAATTAAGTGGCTTTTCTTTTCTTTTTTTTTTTTCTTTATCGTCTGTCAGCATTTCTTCGTTTCTGGTTTTCATTTGTATTTCCATTTTGCCAAAGGTGTTAAAAAGAAAATTGTTTGAAAAAGATTTCAAACCGAATGTGGTTTGTCTTAAAAACCTGGTTTCGACACTTCGATATCATCAGGGTTTTTCTACCTGTTTCCGCTCACAGGTCTACTACAGTGGCTTCTTCTTTTTCTGTTTTTTTGTTTTCTCACAAAATTATTTGCCTTGTGGTTGGTATTGGTTTTCATTGTACAGGATGACTGAGTGAGAAACACTGGAACACGAATGGTTGCTTATCAGAGATTTTCTTTAATAACTTTACTTGTCAATTAAATCTGACATAAGACTGGTTGCTGTGTGTGTGTGTTTCAGACACAAAGAATTTGAATGATGAGATGAACCTGATTGAATGTGTTGATGTTGATGTGATGTTGCTGTAGTTGTTGTTGTTGTGATTTCTTGTCTTATCGAAAATCTTGTTGTTGAAAACATGATAAAAATGCGAACTTTTTTTTGGTTAAGAAGACAAAGCAAATATCTGGAAAATTCATTTTATTTGTGTCTTTTTAATGGCAATTATAAATGAAAAGAAAAAAAATATTTTAAAACATTTAAACTGACAGTGGCTGGTTATTATTTAAGAGGCAATTTCAATAAATTTACCACGAAACAAATTAGTGTAAATCAAATAAATTAAACGAATGTTTGCATTTGTATTCTCCTGTTCGTATCGAAATATCCAACCTAGCGCACGCTAATAAACAAGTTCAGAAGACCAGGTATTACTCCCATGTAGCCCAGTGTTAATGCAAACAATTCATCAAAACGGAATAGTCCACAAAATTCTGTTCATATGACATTCTCACTATTGGCCCAATTTTTTAATCAGGCTTTAATCAGGCTTTAATCAACACTACCTTAGAATACTGACTCTGCATGAGAACAAGCTGTGTGATAAAATTTTTGTAACATAAGGTGGAAGGCTTTATATTAACTCCATCATTCACATCGTCCTGGGCAGTATTTGCCCATGGAGGTAACCTATCTGTTTACTTCAACATAACCTCACAGCAAAGAATGACCAGTTTGACTTCACGACTTACTTAGGCCTATTTGAGTTTACAGAAACTGAGGAGGAATTGGACTTGAACTCTACTAAAATCAAAACATTACAATAAAAACAGAGACAAAATTTATTATGCTATTCGATGGTACCTTTGAACCGTAGAAACTGTTCTCATCACTTTGAAAACTGGCAGTACTCCTCGGGACATGTAGAACAGAATCAAAAATAAACCGTACATGGGGAACTAAGGTCTCAATATAGCGATGCAAAGTCCATGTTAATACATTTTATGATGACGTGGAGCTTCGCACCACACAACAATAAATTGCTTTGAACGCCACACCCGTTAGTTAAGGTCCCATAAAATCACGTAAATTTCCCACTTAAGTCATTACATTAGACCCATTGTACTACCACATTCCATTCAATTTTATAAGACGTTATTAGGAACGTTCCTCACCGTAAATATAGACCGTTCCGTCAGGGATGTCAGGAATGCGATTGCCAGTCTCGTCTGCGTTCACAGACCCCCTCGAATTAAGAGGTTCTCTTTCGGCCTGCATTTAGGCCCAAGGTTAGGTTAGTGTGGTAGCTTTCACACCAAAACCTCACTTGAGCACGCATAGCGGCCCGTTGTGACGCCACAGGTGAACGTAGTTTTTGTACTGACCAAGTTCCTCCGAACTAAAGAGGGAGAATTTTGTCAGCGCAAGGGCTGCAATTTAGGCCCAATGTGATACCACAATTAATTCCACCCGGGGTTCAACCATTCCCTAGAGAAAACCATCCTAAGTCCCAAAATAAATTTTCCTATTGCAGCATTGTTTATATTAGACAGCTCGGTCAACAATGTCAGAAACCTCCTTCTCTTTATAACAAGAGCAGGGCACTTACACATGAGGTGAAAGACAGTCTCTTCCTACTGCTCAGATCCACAGCTCCTGTGGGAGTTATTAATTGGATTGCAGAGTCTGTGAGACACTAAGCGACACCAAATATCAGACGGTCTACTGCTCTGAGGCGCAACTTCTGCAGAAAAACGCAGGGAGATTATGCCTAGCTATCTATGCGCCTCTATTTGGTAGTATTCAGTAAGTACAGAGACTACGTAGTAAATTTCAAGTCGAGAGAGAAAATTGTGTAGTTTCGTCCTCTCTGTGTTAAGGATTGATCAAATTAATCTAGCAATTGAACAGGTCATCTCTTTTAAAAGGACGCGTTTATTAGGGAGTGGAAGTTATCACTAACTTTCAATGAGGACCTCTAAAGGAGGAACCGTTCACGTATATAAGTGGCGTTGGATAAAACATAACCACCAAGAACGGCCCTAGATCAGTCAGGGTCGAAAACCCGTGTATTAGACGACATAGTGCCGTTGCACATAACAGAGATGAAATCAAAAAATGCTTAGTAATAGGATTGCATCGAACAATTTTGCTGTAGACCTGCACTCCTTATGTGAATTTCAGGCGTAACTATAAGAGAAACTCACTCCTATTTTTCTTACTTTCAGCCTATTGTGCATTTAATATTTTATTTGCGAATTTCTCTCGTTTTTGTTTTCTAACAAATATTTTTCCTAGAGTCCAATCAAAAATATCTTAAAATACTCACAAAACTAATTTGCCATACGATAAAAGTCAAAATATTATTTTTTTATTATTGTTGTAGTTTTCAGTTTTGTTTCATATTTTGAATACAAAAAAACAAGAAAAAAAGGAGGAAAAATAAATATAATTTAGAAAACTAACAAAAAGAAATTAAGGAGTATAGAAATTAAATACAATATAAAATACCATAAACAATAACAAAAACAAGAGGAAAATAAAAGAAAAAAGAAACTTAAATACTGAAATCATAACAACAGAGCATGAAAGAGAAGAAGAAAATTCACAACAAGACTAATCTAATAAGACAATCTGTTGCCATTAAATAACAAATTCAGAGAAAACATACACAGATACAAACACGTATACTTGTATACACACATATACCCTACTTATGCCAATAAAACTGATAACAATTTAGAACAATACAAACTATTGACAGAAAATAGAAATAAAAAAATATATTTTTTTTTATTATTATTCATACCATAGAAGTCGAACTATTCGAAAAGTGCAAACTGACTTCGTTAGAATTATTAGGGCGCTACTTATTTTTAATATGTTAATGAATAATTTAGAAAATTTAAAATTAAACATTTCAAGTGGAGCATATTCTTGATAAATCGTGACGTTTAATAGGGACTTCTGAACTTTGACAGTTAATAATGGTCATCTCATTCAAGCTACATCTGTCAAATTAGTTGCCATTTAGTCATTCGGCTTTTCCAAATCACTATGTACGGGTATAACATTCAACAACGAGTGCATATATTAAACTTGCTTGATTACAATTTGTGCTCTGTTCGGGATTTGTGCTGTGTTCGCTTATTAAATGGTTCAAACGGTTCAAACTCCAGATCAGACATCTCGATCTAAACGATAAAGTAAATATTTCTTCGGCGACTTTCTCCCAGCATATGAAATTGCCATGAAAATTTTCTCAAAAATCTGTCGTTCGGAGTAGACTTCAGTCTGTAGATCCCGCCACTTATATATGAAATTAACACACACAACATAAGTTGTATGAGAAGCTAGGTCGTCATCCTTATTGAAGGCGTGTAATGACCTATTGCGTATGTAGTCGTCCAATCAATCCAGTAAACGATCGACTAACACCCATACGCCAACGCAAGAGATCACGAAAACATCGCTACTATCCATGAGAGTGTGCAGAAGAATCTTTTCTTATTTTAAAGAACGAATTTTACGTCGTAACTTGGGCCTAAACCTGTACAAAATTGAACTGACACAGGAACTGAAGATAAACGACTACACACAACGACAAGTATACGCTATAACCCAAACTTTGAGACGATACCAATTCACACGAGATTCACGGGCATCGAATGCATCAACAAAAAGTCACTGTATGGTATGGATTTAGAATTGGTGGCGTCAGTTTATATTTCTTTGAGGACGACGATGACTGGCTATGACTATATTTCAATGATTACCAATTTCTTTTAGGCCGAAGTGGCTGATCAGGACACCATACTGCACATACCAAATTTGATATTCTGCACGAGCAATTTGAGAGCACGAATGATGTTGTATGTCACACATAATAGCATCAATAGGTCTTTCAAACGAATAAAAAACCTTCGACGAACATACTTTTTTAAATTTAATTTGAAGATAGGAAACGATGCCAGTCAAACCCAACACGTATCAAAATCTGGCTGACTATTATTTCTTGGTTGACCATCGTTTACTTTTAGGGCTTACGGTTGCGTCGACTTTCCTGATTGATTTTAATTGCGACAAATAACCAAAAACCTTCATTCTGTCACAGACACATTCCCGGCAAATAAATCAAAAATATCAGAATTAATTTTGGGAAATACATACCATCTTAATAAATAAACACACAAACACACAGAAGTACAAACTCAAAGTGCACAAATAACCCCATGGTTGAACAGATTTAAAGACAACAAAAAAATATTTCATGTCTCCGCCTTTACTCTTCTTTGGCTTCTGCTGTATGTACCTTCTTGTTGTTTCTGTGTTAAGAACAAATTCAATAAATTGACCAACATTTGAACTATCATCGTCAACATCAGAACATCATCATCATCATAGTCCTCATCATAGTTATTGCTATTGTTGCTTCAAATATATATTTTTTCTATCAATATTATTATTGTTGTTATTTCAAGTGACGATATCATCGATAGCAGTAGACATACAAAGATTTTTAATAGAAAAAAATACGAAACATGAGAGAGATGAGATGAAAAAAGTTTCTAAAACTAAAAAAAAATCAGAAACTGAAGTTGCTACAAACGATTACGTATGGTTTACTTCAGCAACTACAATACTTACACAACTAACTACTACTAATACTACTACAAAAGAAAACACCACATGTTGGGGTGCCAACATGTATGAAAGGCTACATGACACTTACAGAGGTTTCAATGAATGCATTCAACAATGTTGGAGAATATTTTCAAACAATTTTAATTTTAATTTGGAAAACCTTGTTTTAAGGACATTAAAATTTAATTTTTTTTTTGCACGACTTTTATATAAAAAAATATAACCGTTAGACTAACCCATCGTACCTGACGATGTTAATCGTCCCTGTTAATAGGCAACGACAAATTGTCATCTTACTTCTCACAACTTATGCTGTGTGTGTTAATTTTATACATGAATGGCTGGACTTACAGTTTAAAGCCGACTCCGAACGAAAGATTTTTGAGACGATTTTCATGGTAATTTTATTTTACTCTCAGAGTTTTTGCCAAAAATTTGCTGAGAGCAAGTCGCCAAAGAAATATTTTTTCGTATTACGTTTTGAGGGAGATGTCTGACCAAGGGATTGAGCCTAAGCCTCACATCTAATAAGCCAACACACTACCTACTAGACCACAGTGACTGCAATGACAGTGGTTTAAACATTACATTATTTTACATCGCATGCAGCCTTCTATTTGCCACTGCTATGGATCTCTATATTATCCTACAGTATATATCGTATACCGCCCTTACTGCTGTTATAGAAAAAGTCAACATTGTAGCTTTTAGTTTAACAAATAATAATAAAGCAACAGCAGTAGCAATAGCAGCAACTACAGCCATATCCAAATAAAAATAAATAAATAACCAACAATAATCAAACAAACAATCGAACAAACAAGTATAATGAATGTGGTTCAAAATAAAAAAATGTGGCAAAGCAAGTGGCTAAAAACAAAATAAAAGAACATCGAAAAGTATAAAACAATTGCCAATATGTTGCACATCTACAAGACACTGGTTGGTCATTTGTTGCAAACATTGAACACCAAAAAAAAATAAAAATCACAATATAATAGAATGGAAACACATGTGAGACGGAGAGAAAAAAATTTGTTAAAATAGTTGCTTAAATTGTATTTGAAAAAAATTTGAAGTTTTTTCTCTTGTAACAAATCAGTTAAATAAACCAATGATTAAAGTAAGTGGTTGAGACTTGTCTAAAGTGGTAGCCTTTAGATAGTAAATCAATTGAATAGATATTTTGGGAGGCATTTGTGGTAGATTAAAATAGTAAAGATATATTTTTTTTTTAATTTTTAATAAAAATTTAATAAAGAATACTAATATTGAAGTCGCTTATTGGACGTGAGTCCTCGGTTCAAACCCCTGGTCAGACATTTCCAAGATAATGAAATAAGAAAAAATATTACCTTGGTAACATTCTCTCAGCAGATTTCTAACAAAAACTCTGAGAGTAAATAAAATTACCATGGAAAAGTTTCTCAAAAAAATCTGTTGGGCCGACCACTCATGTCTAAAGGTAACAAGCTAGGTCGTAATCCTAAATTCTACTTGTATTTCCAAAAAAATTATAGGATACAGCATTTCTACTTCCTGATTTCGCAGTTGGTCATTTCAGATAAATTACCCCTCTTTGCAAGTCTAGAAAATAGACACTTTTGTAAATAATGCAGATGATGCACTACTAGAGGAGCTGAAAATTTTAATAAAAGAATATGCTGCGCACTCTTTAGGTTTCATTAAACAAATATTATAAGATAAGCAAATGTTTAGTCTAGTGCATGCTTGTCTGATGAAGGGGCTACCATCTAAGCCAACATAGAAATTTTCACACTTAATAAGGGATCTACTCAATGTAAAGTACAGACGACTGCTTACAGTGTCTCTCACAATTCACCAAAACTTGACGGGTGTCAAAAACAACAGTGTACCACGAGGAGGTTAGTGAATCAGCTTAGAATGTAATAGATTAGGGATTTTATGTAATCAGAAAGTTGAACCAATCATTATTTTTGTTCCACACATGCAAAGAGTAAGATTTAATAAGCAAAGATCCATTAAAATTTTCATGGAAAGTATTGTTTCCAGTTTCCGGCAGTATGAAAAGATACAGGACAGATAAACGTTCCATAAAGGATTTAAAAAATAAATATTAACAATATATAGATTTTGGGACGATAAAATTACGTACATATATAATTGGTATTACAACCCTTCAGTCGGGGTAACAACCTAACTCTTCACACCACTTATGTTGCGTGTTAATTCTGTACATAAATGGCACGACCTACAATTTAAAGTCGGCTCCGAACGACAGATTTTTTGAGAAACTTTTCATAGCAACTTTATTTACACTATTTATACCAGACGACTGTTTAGAAGCAGATGCCAAAGAAATATTTTTCATATTTCGTTTTGTTCGAGATGGCTGACCTGTTGTCTGAACCGTGTCCTCGCCATCTAATAAGCCAACACACTACCTGCTACATTCTTGAAACCCGTGGGACATTAATGCATCTCAAGAAGAAATATCTGGTTGCTAGATATGAAATTGTCATTGCTTGATGGACACATTATCGGGATATCCTATTAAGGGAAGTAGAATAGATCGTGTGGTAGCAGTACTTCTTCACATCAATAATAACTACCTAACGTGATTCAAATAAGAGTCAGACATAGCAAAACAAGTCGCGAACTCGCCGTAGTCTAGTGGGTAGTGTCTTGGAGGCTACATGTGTGTGTCAAGAAGACTACATGGATTAGAAATAGAACTGAATTAGAGGGGCTAAATTATCAGAGTATAATAATATAGTCGCCGTAGCCTAGTGCGTAGTGTACTGGAGACTACAAGGCTTAGAAATAGAACTGGATTAGAGGGGCTAAATTATCAGAGTATAATAATATAGTCGCCGTTGTCTAGTGGGTAGTGTGTTGGCTTAGACATATCCAACAAAACAAAACATAAAAACTATTTCTTCGGCGACAACCTCTCAGCTGATTTCTGGCAAGAACTCTGAGAGGCTAGGAAAGCCCTCTAAGACTTACAAGCAGGCTTTGTGCCAATCTACTTTCTAGACTGTAAAAAAGGGAAAACATAAATGAAATCTCTATAGTTTGACCTTAAATTTCATTTTGATCTATAAAACTCCCCAAAATATATTTCTTCCTTAAAGAAGTTCAAGAGAAAAATCCTCTAATGAACTTATCATACTACCATGCAACAAACAAAAAACATGTCTGACTTTCTCTCTTGATTTATTTTCAAAAAACAAAAAGGAAGAGACAATCAGGCAATTGCCCTTTTGTGGAAGCAACAGTAAAGGTTGACTTTTTCCGTATACTTCCTCTGCTCCTTCTTCGCTTTTGATGTACAGGACAACAAACAAATTCATTTTCAATTAAAATCGTATCAGTTTAAAAGAAGGGAGTTTTTTTTTGTTTTTTCTAACGAACTCTTCAATTTTTTTCTTCTGGCGGTTTTATTTTTGTTTTTTTTTTTTTTGTCTATTAAACACCAACTGTTTGGTTTCAGAGGTTTTTTCTAAAACAATTTTTTCGTTTTTTTTTTCTGTTTTAAGCCACCAGCTGTGGTTTGTAAAACAAAACAGAAAAATAAGTCCGGAAAACCAAAAAGGATTAGTATTGAAAAGGGGGAGAGAGAGGGAGAGGGAGAAAGTAAATCAATAAGTTAAATTATCACAGAGAAGGGTTTAAATATTAAATACAAGGACATAAGGAAGAAAAAGGAAAAACTCATTAAATTCCTACAAGTGTTAGAAATGAAAAAATGTTTAAAAAAAATCGAAAATGAAATTAAATTTATTGGAAAATAAACAAAATGCCACAAATTTATTTAATAAAGGGTTTCATTCTTTCTTTCTCTCTATTTGCAGTTCATCCTTTGGTACAAGTTCCAAATCAATTGGTGGGTGCTCCCGTCTTGACAGATGTCACTTTAATTTGCAATGTGGAAGCATCACCAAAAGCCATCAATTATTGGCAAAGAGAAAATGGTGAGTTTACATTTCTCTCATACTCTTCTTTGTTTTGTTATCTACTTCCTTTTTTTGTATTTCGTTTTCTTTTTTTGTAAATTATCCTGAAATTTTTTTTTTTTGTTTTAAGTTCCCTTTTGTGTGTGTGTATATTTCCTCCATTTTTTCCATCCTTGTGCGTTTGTATTAGTATAGGGATGTATAGGAAATTCCTTTGTTTGATGGCTTCTCTCTTTTTAATTTTTCATTTTGTCAATTTTTCATTTAACGCCTGTATATGCAGACGTATGTATGTACCGCATACGTAAGTGAGTATTTCTGTTAAAGGAAAACAATTTTTCATTTTCCATACAATTTGTCTTTATTAACTTCGTGCTTAGTGGTTTTAAACGATCTCTTTCTTCTTCTTGTTCGTTTTTATCCCCCCCGCTGTCTGCTCAGCTAAAACAAAAGGTTTTAAACTGAAGTGCAAAAGCATAAGCATTTTAACAGACTGCAGTGCAGGAGAAAATCTTTAGAGTTCTTTCTCTTCATATCGGTATTCTTGTGTATTTCATTTTGTCAATATGACGTTGATGTTTGCCATCATCGTAGTATGCATTTGACATTTATTATAAACGTGACAAAATATAATTGCAACAGGATACAATTAATACGTACATACAAGTATTATTGTTGTTGTACTGATATATGAGTAGTAGTTAATATCGTTGTGCTAATTTAGCATAATAAGGTTTAAACAAAACAATAAAATTCAAGTTATTTTGAGAAGTAATCAGAACTTTAGCTGTAAGTCCTTATTTTGATTCCGGGCTTCCTCTTGCTGCTATAACGAATCAACTATCATTCTCTATGCTTCATTTGTGTCAGTATGCATGAGTTGTTGATTTTATGGGCCAGAATATCCTGCAAATCGCTGTAATGAAGAAATGCTTGAAGTTTTTGCAAAACTAGCCAATTCCGTATAACAGTTCCGTATAACAGTGAATACTTTACACATGCTTTAATTTATCTGGACATTTGAAATTGTAATCGTCAATATGGCAGCCTCATATTGTTTAGCCTGATATATGCGTTCATTTCCGCGCCGCCTTTTATTGTCACAATACAGCCTCTATAGCAGAAGCTATTTACATACGTATTTAACTGGTGCGACATGTGTCATTATATTGCGAGATTACTCTCACATCTTTGATTTTCCTGATACATACCTCATGCCGAACTAGTTTCAATTGCATGATGGATGAGAGAAAAGGCAAATGTCATCAGCATACATTCAATCCCATTCCACATCTCTCTGAACAAACTTTGTTCATGAGCTTATCCAGAACGATGGTAAACATTTGGGTCACAGCGATGCTCTTGTACGTCTAACGATAATTTCTTTATCTAATAATCAAAGTACATTAAAAAGTTTGTTATTGTATAAATGCTCTCTTATAATGTGTAAGGTAACAAGACATAAATTTGTCTGTTTATCTTAAAACTTTATCTCTATTCATCCCTCAAGTCTTTCCTGCATAATGACTGTCAGGTGACCTATGACCATCTTTCAAGTCGACACTGATTGTGAACTTTACAATGATTTTAAGATGGAGGCAGCGTCCATCAATTCACTATCGGAGGAAATGTATTTCGGCTGAAGTTCAGCTACGATTTGGCTGCCGACTTGTTTTACATCTACCTTCAACTGTTGCCTTATGAATGGTTGCTTGCCCCAGAGCGTCTTTTATTGAAAGGGTTGCACTGTATATCAGGATTTCTGCTGTCTCCATTAGTAACTGATTCATAATGTTCTCATCATCTGTATCATTGTTTGTTACTAAAGCGAACATCAACTACTTCCCGTAAAACTTTCGGCTACTGAGCAAATCTATCGTCTGTTATAATTTTCTCTTGCCTGATATAGTTGTAAACACTACAGATACAATTTTCCTCAGGATACATACGGTTCCCCCCTATATAACAATGAAATCATAAATCGAATACGACAAACAGTAACGGCTACCTTTACAGAAGTCAAAAGTAATCAATGAATGGCTGCCTGCTGGAAAGCGAATGTAAAACTAAGTCGTTAGTTTAAACGTACAAGGAATCTGCGACACTGAGAAACTACGTAAACCTTAATAATCAGAACTTTGAGATTTTTTCTAAACGCTTGCAAACGTTTAATTCCAAATTAATGTTGGTGGTATACTTTCTATGTAATTGAATTTGAAATATATTACTCATACGCATCATCTTACATGTACATACTGGAATAGTTACTCTGAAAAGTATGCAATAAAAAAATCTTTGATTTTATCATGCATGAAACTATTGGAATTAGATATCACTCATACGTATTTACTATACGTGTGCACAAGACATTTTGCTAGCTTACCCTTCACTAAATGCAATTCTGAACTGTTCTCTTTTTTGTTGGTCTTGATTATACGAGTACACTGAAATGTGTATTTCTCTTTTATTCGAAGTATACAGCAGCACTTATTTATCTGTGAAGTAATGGAAATATGCTTTGTGTTGTAAGAGCATATTTCACTACTAAAACTAAATTTTCAGTATTTTCAAATGAATTTCAGTAGTGTCAACGTTGAAGAATATGCGTACATAAGTGTTTCTATACATTCTTTGCTTCTACCATGAACTCTTCCAACAGCAATCTGTCTTCAAATTGCTATGTTAATATTCGTTGACTTTCGTGTCCTATGTGTGTAAAAAGCCGAAGGCCCCCGGGGCTATTGGTGCCGACGTCTGCTATTGAATAAATACTCTTTCTTTATTCTGAAAAAAAAGAAGAAAAAACATTTTTTCTTTCCCACTTACTGCAAAAAGAAATGCACATTGTGACACTATGAAGTGTACAATATTTTTGTTGTACTCTTCACACAATTCTCTTTTGTATTGTTGTACATTGGTTTATGAGTGCAGTTGTTTTTTTGTTCTCTATCTATGCTTCACTCTTATTTATATTTGCAGCTACAGTAAATATTCGGTCATGAGAAAAATACAATACTTTACAATTTTAAATGCCTTGCGCACACGTTTAGTATTTACCAATAGGCGCTATATTAGTCACAACAAACAGTTCTAACAAGACGAAAATCATACTACGCAAGGCGCTAATATTACTTACTTACTTCATTAGTCATTACAACCGTTTTGTCAGGATTACTACCCAGCTTCTCACATCACCCATGTTGTGTGCGTTAATTTTATCCATGAGTGTCGGAATCTACAGTTTAATGGCGACTCCGAACCACAGATTTAAGAAACTTTTCATGGGAACTTAATTTACTAGCAGAGTTTTAGCCGGAAGACTGCTGAGCCAAGGGCTCTCGCCTAATAAGCCAACGTATTTCCTATTAGACAACGGCAACTTCCTCTATAATTGCTTTGAAATAACGATTTGTCTGAGAATGGTTTATAAGTAGCGAGAATCGATACTCCTGTGAATCCTACTCTTTCTTAATAGATGCGCTCACTAAACATCGTTATTGAAGTCAGAGGACTTTTTTATGGATTCTTTGAATGGTGATGAAAAGTTGTTTGTCTTTCGAACCTGAGGTATTCTCTTTATAATAGGCTACAGTATAAGATGTATGTCGAACCATTGCCCTTAAATTTATCACTGAATATTATTGTTCAAAAAATTTTCAAAAGTTCAGCTTAAAGCCCACAGAAGAATTTACTCGTGATTTCGAAAGCTTCTTATTATTTATAAAAATCTTTATCGAATAGGTACCACTGTGCAAACATCAAAATTAAGACTATTATTCTAATCTACATTAGGTTGTTCTGTAATAAAATAAATTTGTATCGTTTTTTTTTGCAGGAGAAATGATTATTGCTGGCGATCGTTATGTCTTAACAGAGAAGGAAATCAATATGTATGCGGTCGAAATGGTGTTGCATATAAAACGCTTGCAAACTAGTGATTTTGGAGGCTATAAATGTATATCGAAAAATAGTATTGGCGATACAGAGGGCACTATACGTTTATATGGTAAGTAAAACACAAAAGTCGAAATACTTTTACCTGATATTAAGTCATTCATTTGCTGTTCTTAACTTAATAATAAATTTCAAACATTTTATCTTTAAAGAAAAATGAAGTGATGGAAACATTAACTGAAGAGTTTTTTATTTTATTTTTTTTTATTTTCACTACAGAAATGGAAAGACCGGGCAAGAAAACATTATTAAGAGAGGAGGATATGAATGAAGTAACGGTAAGTGAAAACTAAAAAAACCTTTATTTAAAAATAAAAGTATTGTTGGTCGGTTTCTAATTTATATGATGAATGCCACAATTTATTTTTATAACTTCTTTATACGATTCCTTTATTTATTTATTACCTGTTTGTAGAAAAACGAAATTGTCCTTAAAGAAAATCGTCACGAGGATAGTGCACGTAATCAAAATGGTCGCTTGTATAAGGAGCGCGGCTCTGATGCCAATCTCTATAACAATAGTAATACAGGGGATAGAACGATAAAACCACCATCAATTGTAATATTAATCGCATTATTTATGCTGTCAATATTATTATTGGCTTCGACACGAACTCTTAACGACAGCCCTAATAACTATCAACAGCAACGCTCATCATCGTATTATCATTATGATAATCGTATTGCTGCTGACGATAGACAGCAACAGCCACTATTTGGCAGTCGCCAATTATTAAAACTATTAAAATTTGACATAAACGGATTATAGCTCAATTAAAATGTAATTAATCAACAACTAAATAAATAAATAAAACAAAATAAAACAAATATCGTATAAAAAGCAGAGAAAAACAACAGAAAAAAATATATGAAAATAATATGAAGAATAATAATAATTATACATACAATACATTAGTGACAAAAACCTTTAAATGAATGAAATGAGAATAAATAAAAATTTAAATATAAATACAAATAAAAAAGAGACAAAAAAGATAAACAAATAATGAAATAATGAAATAAATAAATAAATATTGAATATAATGATACGGAAATAAGCTATATTATGATATAAATTAAATTAAACAAAAACTAACAATTAAAAATACTGTAAGAATAAAAAAAAAATTACATAAAAACTAGTTGATTATAAATAAATTTATACGTAAAGCATAAATAATAATTTGCCATAATAATAAAAAAAAAGAATCTCCAAAAAAAATTATTCGGTGACAAAAAAAAAAGAGGAGTGAAGTTCTAATAACATGTAGCTGCAATTAAATTCCTTCTAAAAAAACTTAAATGTAATATTTACTGAAATAGAGAATGTTAAATAATTGTAAATATTCTTTATAAACCAAACTACACAAAAATTAATGACATATTTATTTGGGGCAATTAATGAATGCCGTTCATTTACTTTTTCAAGTTTATTTCATGTAAATGTTGCTCGCAATTACACATCAGGTAATCCATCATTGGACTCTGATTTTTCAAAGACCGCTCTAAAGTTGTCTTCGAAGAATGAAGTAGTGGCCAGATTGTCGCCGTATACGAAAAGTTTCACATTCTCTTTTAAAAAATATTTTAAGGGGAGAAATCAAACAATTTTGACGGCAAATAAACTAAAATAAATAAAACTCGCCTTTCATTACGTAAATGCCGTTAAGTATTTGGTGCCGTTTGATTGAAACCACATGTCAACCAAGTGCAATTCTTTGATTTTCGACAAAAAAAAAATCTGTAATCATTACATGGTACTTTCCTTCAATGTACTGTTTTTCATTGTTCTTGAAGATTTATGTTGCCGCCAACACATAGAGAATATCTTTGAATGAGCATTGGTTGCTCTTCACACTAATTTCGCGTAATTGTGTTTGTGCCAGAAACATTCAGCACAAATTTTTAATATAAATGTTCAATGATTTGCAAGCGTTGTCCAGCTATTCAATTTACCATAAATCCTATACACTATTGCTGGACACAAAGTATTGCAGCAATATTGTAACGGAACACATGTAAGCATCTATCATTGGTATAATAGATACACTTAAAATAATCTAAATCAACTTTTTCTCGTATCCATTCAGTAAATGATTTTTCTATAAATCCATAGAAGTCGCCGTAGTCTAGTAGTTAGTATGTTGGCTTATTAGACGTAAGACCAGTTCAAACCGTTCAGTCGTTCTTCGGCAACTTCCTCTCAGCAGATTTCTGGCAAAAACTCTGAGAGTAAATAAAATTGCCATGACAAGTTTCTCAAAAATCTATCGTTCGGAGTCAACTTTAAATTGTAGATTCCGTCATTCATGTATAAATTTAACACACACAACATAAGTGGTGTGAGAACCTAGGTCCATAATCCTGTCTGAAGAGTTGTAATGACCAATTATGTATTTATAAATACATAGTGCGATTCATTCAACAATTAGCCAGGACTGGAACTGGAATATAACAAAAGCGAGTGCTACTTAAAGGTACACAGGCCCATTTATTGCACTAGAGCGCAATCGCTTGTACCAATGACAAAACGATAAAACACAAATCACATTACAATGGTGTTCCAAAGTAAATTTTCCAATTAGATACCTTTACTTACAACGCTTTAGTAAGGATTATAACTTAACTTCGTACACCACACATGTTATATTTCTTAATTTCATGCATGAATGGCGGGACTTATAGTTTAACTTTGACTTAGAACCACAAATTTGAGAAACTTTTCATGGCAATTTATTTTACTCTCAGAGTTTCAGCTAGAAGACTGCTGAGAGGAAGTCGGCAAAAGAAATATATTTTTTGTTTGCGTTAGTGCCAACACAGTATCTACGAGACTGCGATGACTCCTTGGTTACTTTACTCTCATTAATAAGCCTGTCTTAATATAAGCTTCAAGCCACTGACCCAAGATTTCAAGAATTTTACTTTATTTTCTGTGGGAAACAAATTGTGTAAGTAGCATGCAGACCAGATGGGGTGACACACAAACTAAAACACTTGAATAATGTAGTGAAAGATGTGCGTTCTTACTTAGTTGTTCATTACAGCCCTTTACCCAGGATTACAGCCTAGCTTCTTACATCGCTCATGTTGTGTGTGTTAATTTTATCGACTCCGAACGACAGATTTGAAAAAACTTTTCGTGCCAATATGATTTTACTTTCCGAGTTTTTGTAAAAGACTGCAGGAGACAGTCGCCGAAAGAAATATTTTTTCCTATTTCGTTTTGTTCGAGGGGTTGTTTCACAGTCTAGCGATCAATGTCCAGCTACGTGCCATCACAAACAGAAGACACACACAGTAAAGTTGTCGTGATCAGACTTTAAACTGTAGGTCCCGCCAGTGATGTATAAAAAAATTAACGCACACAACTTAGGTGGTATGAGAAACCGGGTCGTAATCCTGACTAAAGGGTTGTAATGACTAATTATATGTATGTTATTCACAGTCTCTCGTCTAATAAGCCAAAACACTACCTACTAGAGTATTAATACTAATTCCATTGAATTTCCATGAAAATTTACAGACCTTCTTCTCGGTGTAGATGTATCTTCTCGGTGTAGTAATTTTGTAATGCTAATCTTTTTCATGTGCAACAAATTTATTAAATTGTGTTCAAAGTACAAGGTGATTAAAAAAACTGTATAATTATTTCCTGACTTAAGCTAGCATTTTGAAAGTCCAGATTTTGTGTTTTTGTCTTCTGCCATTAAAATTGCTGCTCCTAATATAGTCCAGAAGCTCCCTGCTCAACCAAGTCCATTATAATTCTATTGGATTTGATCCTCGCCATTTTACTGCAGAATTATTAGCCTTTGTTTTTAGTTATTTAACATGAGTTTTCAATTTGAATTTTTCTAATTAATCCTTATTTAAATATTTATTTCTTACAGTTATTGACTATTTGTATTAAAATTTTGATTTTATTTATTTAAATTTAATTTAATTTTAGAAACACAAAAATGAAATTCTTGTACTTTTTCGTTGCCATAAGGAAAATATCTAATAATTCAATGAATCAACACAGCTTTAAATATTTATATTCTTGATATAAGAAATAAAATAAATAATAAATAAATAAATAAAATTATACTGATAGTAATTTAAATAAATTTTAAATTTAGAAAAGAAAAAAGAAACAGGATTAAAACTATAAATTTTGTAAATATTTTTCCTTCTAATTTTTCTGATCCACAACAACATAAATTTACTGAAATATTTAAAATAATTTTTTTTCTTTTTCCTTCTTAAAAAATTGAATTGAGTTTGTATGGAATATCAATGTAAATAATTTGCACAAGTAGACAACTGCCAATACAAACATAAAAAATATAACGAAATACCATAAGAAAAAATTATTCAGAAAAAAATTTTAAATATTTAAAAAAGAAAACGAAAAAATAAAAATAAAAAACTGTTAAATAAATATGAATAGAAATGAGAAAAAAAAAAGCAAAAGAAAGAGGAAAATAGTTTATAAAATAATAAAAAATTATTAAAATATTTTTACTTTAAGAATAACAATAACATTTAGCAAAAAGTTATAAATAATACGGACGATATTAGAAGAATAAAATGAATGAAAGTAAGAAATCAAAGCTCAAACGAAAATATTTTGAAAATATTATTTATTATACAAAAGACAAAAGCATACCGATATACATACATACAATACTGATAATATACATATACATTTAGTATAGAAATTTAATGCATTTATCAATGAACAAAACAAAAACCATTAAAATTTAAAGTGAAAAAAAGTATTAAAATTATTACGTATCATTATTGCTCAAAGCTTCAATTGAAAGACAACAAAAACAACAAAACAAAACAAGAAATGCATAAAATTATTAAAGAAAAAATATACAATATTTCTAAATAAAAACAAATTTAATAAATAAATATAAATAAATACTAATTTCAACAAAAAACATAAAGATATGTGCCAAAATAAACATGTAGTTATACATAAATAAATAAATAAAAAATACCTTTTTTAAGAAATATTTCTTTATTCATAAAGAAAAGAATATCACTTTTATTTTAAACTCCATACATTTATTTGTAAACCATATCACATTGCTTTACCAAAAACATTTCACAACATGACATATCTGAACTTAATTGTACAATATTTTGTTTTCAGTTACACAGACTTCTTAAGTTTCTATAAAAGAGAGGCAAAATTAATTCGAATGAAACATCGTTTAATTTTTGTAAAACATTATTGTCCATAACAATGCTTTAGGCTGGGTTACAGCCTAGCTTTTGTCAAAACCCAACATAATGTGTGATGGAACTTATAATTTTAAAGAGGCTTTCGCATGTAATCAAAAAGCAAAGATGTTTTTTGTGTCAAATAAATATCCTCTGGACTTTTAACAGACGATTGCTATTGTCCTTGGAGAAAAATGTCTTTCTTTTCTTTTCAAGTTTCTTTTAAACAAACGGTAATGACGACATTTAGAGTTCTCCTCCACTAACTTACGCCACCAACTAATACACTGAAAACGGTGAAGATTGTTAAACCATTTAAAAAAAAAGTAGCAGAGGTGACTGAAAGATGCTTAACCGATGTGTTTATCGCTTTTTTTGGTTTGTAAAGTAAAGTCATAATAAAAACACATGAACACAACACTATTAGTCTAGTATCAGCGTAGACATGGTCTTTAAAGTAGAATGACAAAAAAAACTCCAAAGCTGGATTCACCCATTCATTCACAAAATGCTTGTTCCGAAACAAGTTCAGTTTTTTGAGAGTTTGTTCCAAAACGATTCACACACTTTGAACAATTGTTCTCTAAAAACAAGGTTACCATATGAAATATTTTTGTAAACGATGCGTGCTAGTTTTACAATTAGGCAGCACAGTAGCAGATGATTGCAATTCGTTTGTTTTCTTGGCTAGAGTGTGATCATAATTTTTATTGTATTACAAAGAAATTGTAAATTAAAACAAATAAATAAACAAACAGTATTAAACAACCGCTCTATTTTTTATTATATATACATGTATACATATATACAAATGTACATATAATATGATGTGGCAGCTCAATTCAACTTTAATTAAAAAATTAAAGCAGCTGGCAGCACAGTTCGATTCGAAACGATGTTTCGGAACAAAAATTAAAATTAAACCAATTCGAGCTAAAATTGTCCGAAGCAAGCTTACTCTCTTTCGCTCTCTCTCTCTCTCAAAAAGAAAAACGTCAATTCGCTTGATCCTAATGTCCAACTGACGTTAAACTATTCTTTTTATAAATTTCTCATGCAATAAAGTCGTTCAGTTCATATCTTAATTTTCATTTTCATATCAAAAAAAGTTGGTTATCATACCATCATACCGATACTTTCAGGATCATTTTCAAGAAAAAAAATAAGGTTCAGGAAAAATACAACTTTTACCGGATGCAATGCCTTAGCCATAATCACTTCAGGGTTATGAGGCAATTTTGATTGCTGATATAAACTTCATGGTCGAAAAAATTTTGTTCGAAAGCTCAGCATTGAAAGCCTTTTGCTCTATATCTGCAGGTGTTGCGAATGATAAGCCAGCTATAATTTTTGCTTGAGTTGGAATTTATATGAATAGAGGTGTAAATCAAAATGCAAACTTCTTCATAATGATCAGTAAAATATGCACTATTGCTGAGAAATACTCTATTTTTAGCAGTGTGGACATTGTGGTGTTGTGTAGGCTTGACGATATCTGTAATGCGTTCAAAGTCTTCAAATTTCTTGATTACAATAACTGATATTACCCTATAAAGTTTGGAAAGTAGTACTGTTTCAAATATTTTTATGCGTTCTTCGGTTGTTAAGCGAGCAATATATGTAAACGCGAAAACTTTTACTAAATAAATGGCACTTCAAATGTAAGATATTTAACGAGTGACAGAATTGCCACACTGGTGATTTTACAGTCACTAACTCGTTAAATACTTTCCAGTCTAATAGCCACTTCGTAGATTCAAGGATCTTAAAAAGGTTTGTAATTGAAGGTTAAACTACTACTACAAGCGGGCATCTTAACTTATCTTTATAGAAAGAATCAAAATAAATTTTTATTTATACAGCCTCCCATCGTATTCAGACATGATTCACATCTCGATTCCATACATAAGTACCATTCATTGCATAATTTAATTTTTTAGTGATTAAAATCTATTGGAATATTATGTTTATAAATGAAAAACAAGGAATAATATGCAATAGTTGCTAGACAAGCAAAAGTTTATCATTAGAAGATTATGGTAAAATGCAAGTTTCCTTTTCAGGTGAGCAATTTGTAGTGAAGACTTTGTAATTCAATTTATTTCCCCCATTGCATTATAATGACAAATAAGCTTCGATACCAGGTATATGAATTCGCTTCGAATTGTTAATCTCTGTCACTTCGCTTGACAAATTTCCTTACGCTGCGTATTCCATTTGTTTGTATCAGAAATTGCCACAAGCTTTTTAAAACCATCTAATTCTCTCTGGGATTAATCAGGAATTATGAATACATACATACATACATAATTGGTCATTACAACTCTTCAGTTAAAATTACGACCTAGCTTCTCACATGACAAATGTTGTGTGTTAATTTTATACAGGAGTGACGATACCCACAGTTTACTTTCGACTCCGAACGACAAATTTTTTGAGAAACATTTCTTGACAATTTTATTTACTCTCATAGTTTTTGCCAGAAATCTGCTTAAAGGATGTCACCAATGAAATTAGGTGTTTTTGGTTTAAAAAAATTTCAGCCTATCTATTATGGAGAAACGGTTTCATAATTAAATTTTAATTTCTTTTCTACATTAAAAGATGCTACCACTGAATTAAATAGAAGCAAAAACTTTATATTAAAACAAATCAAAATTTATTATTACATGAGAAAAAAACAACAACGCTTTTGTTTATAAAAACGACGAATAAAAAAGGAAAATTAAAATAAATTATACAACAAAGTTAAAACAAACATACGTATTTCATAGAAAATTATTTAAATATTTAGAATTAATGAAAAGAACAAAATTAAAATAAAATTTAACAAAAGCAAAACAAAAAAAGGATGGGAGTAATTAAAACATAAAGTATAATGTGTCTAAAATAATTAATAAATAATAATAAGGTTAATACCGGAATAAATAAGGACATATGGTATGAAGAAATTATGAAATAAACACGACAAGCTTTGGACTCCCTTAAAAAAATAAAATAAATTAAAATCAACTAAATAATGACATAATACGAGTATCATTAATAATAATAAAAAGAGAAAAAATATTAAAAAAATATTTTAAAAAACCGTTCAGAAATCATAAAGTCAGGCAATTAATAAATTAATTAACAACTAAACAAATAATTAAATAATTAATTGATTTATTTTGCAAGCCAGAAGCAGAACAAAGAAGGAATTAAATAACGTTTAAAGCGGTGTAATAAAAGAAAATAAAATAAAAAAAGAATTAAACCTTACAAAAATTATAATTAATGACTATAATTATAAAATAATTATTAAATGTATTTATTGAATAATAAAATTATTAAACTATAAAGTATAAATACGAATACAAAATATGAAAACCTATTAATTATAGTTTGTAAAATTTAGCGGATATTAAAAATAATAATTTAATACATAAAAAATAGAGAATAAAAAAAATTAATTGTATTGCATTGATTACGTTGCATTATATAGACAGGAAATGTATGCCTACAAAGGTATTATAAATCATTACTTTATATATGTATATTTGTATACACAAATAATAATGGAGTATTCAAATACTTTAGTATTCCATAAGCAAAATTAATAATTTTCTTTTTTTTAAATTTCATAACTTTTTTCCTAAAATTCATAAAAATTTTCCTTTTTAAAATGTTCCCCTCTTTCTGTGTTTGAATACTCTCAACCTCTGTAGTTGGAAAATACCATATACTATGTCTATGTATGTGTTGTTTGTTGTATGTATTGTATTTAAGTTTATATTTGTTGTAATCATTATATAACCACTCATTTGATTTTGCAACAACAAATTGAAAAAAAATTTAAATTAAAATTAATTGTTTTAAAAAAATAAAAGAAAAGAAAAGTTTTCTGTAAATAGTTATTTGTATTGTAAAAATAAAACAACAAAGAAAATAAAAATAAAATTATAAGAATCTAAGAAGAAAATTATAAGAGAAATATATTATTGAAAATAAAATGGGAAAAAATATTTGAAAATAAAAATGAAAAATAACAATAAAAAAATTATTAAAATATTGAAAATATAAAACATGAACTTGTTATTTTTTAAGGGCAGTTACAATACAATATTTGGTAAGAAACTTTTTATCGCCTTCTTTCTACATTGAAACATTTGGATATTTCTTTATATAATACTGTTATGTAAAGGGTGTTTTTTATAGAGGTATAGAACTTTAACTTGGCATTGCTTTTCAAGATGGCGACCGATTTAACAGCTGTCAAGTGATTTATTCTCAGTTTGGTTTGGCAATTTATCATGAATAGACTCACGCCTGAACAACGCTTGAAAATAGTGCAATTTTATTTCGAAAATAATGGTTCTGTGCGCAAAACGTATCGCGCACTACGTCCATTTTATCGTCGACAAAATCGTCCATCAGAGCAGTTAATTCGATTAACCATGGAACGTTTTCGCACCACGTTTACTCTTATTGATAACTCGCATCCCCAGAGACGCTGTACGGTGCGTACAGAAGAAGCTATTGCTGCTGTAGAGCGTAGCATTGAGGAAGACCCGAATGAGTCCATCCGCCATCGAGCACAGGAATTGGATCTGTGTCCATCCACTTTATGGAAGATTTTGCGGAAGGATCTTGGTTTGCGTGCTTACAAAATCCAACTCGTGCAAGATTTGAAGCCAAACGATCATCAAGTAAGGCGTAGATTCGTCGAATGGGCCCAAAACGAGATTACCGTTGTTCCCGATTTTCATACGCGAATTTTGTTTAGCGATGAAGCGCACTTCTGGTTGAATATCTACGTCAACAAACAAAACTGCTGCATTTGGAGTGAAGGTAATCCTCAAGTTATGTGGAAACACCGTTACATCCAGAAAAACTGACTGTTTGGTGCGCTTTATAGGCTGGTGGAATCATTGGTCCGTACTTTTTCAAAAACGATGGTGACCAGAACGTTACAGTCAATGGTGATCGGTATAGAGCCATGATTACTAAATTTTTCATTCCTGAATTGAATAACCATGATGTCCAGGAGATGTGGTTTCAACAAGACGGCGCAACATGTCACACAGCTCGTGTCACAATAGATTTATTGAAAGACACGTTTGGTGACCGCCTAATTTCACGTTTTGGACCTGTGAATTGGCCTCCAAGATCTTGTGATTTAACACCGCTAGACTACTTTCTGTGGGGCTATGTAAAGTCATTGGTCTATGCGGTAAAGCCACAAACGCTTGACCATTTGGAAGACAACATTCGCCGTATTATTGCCGATATACGGCCACAAATGTTGGAAAAAGTCATCGAAAATTGGACGTCCAGATTGGACTACATCCGCGCCAGCCGTGGCGGTCATATGCCAGAAATCATATTTAAAATGTAATGCCACAAGATTATCTTTCATAATAAAAAATAAATAAAATTCATGTCAATCGAATAATCCATCGTTGTTTTATTGCAACTTAAAGTTCTATACCTCTATAAAAAAACCCTTTATATACCATCTTATGGACAGTCATAGGCAGAAATGTTACTACTTTTACTCGACGATTCTCAATCTAAATATTTTACCTCCATTAATGTTCAGAGAGAGGGGGAGAGGTTTATTATGGCCGTCTTTGCAGGCATCTATAAGACCTTGTATAGAGCATAAACATTAAATTTAAAAATATGAGCTGCAAAAACAAAAGAATGCAGCGAACAAACCTTTTTACAAATTATCGTACTGCTTAATATAACAACAAACACCAGTATAAAAAATGGTAAACAAGTAAACAAAAGTATACCAACAAAACTAAAATAACTATGTTTGTATTTATAAAGATTTCTTGAAGGCGAAGTCAAGAACGTTTGACTTCATGAAGATTCATCAGACTGTTTATAAAAGGCAAAGCATAGCAGGCAATTTAGTTAGTGAAGTTCAGTCAGTCTTGTGTGAAGATGCTGTGCGTTTGAAGAGAGTAATCGTGGTTTGAAGATCACCATTACAAAGATCTGTCGTATAATTGCTTAGTTATTGTTATTGTTTACATTAAGTTGTGAACAGTTGCACACAGAATTGTGCGAATAATAAAAAAATTTAATTAAAACTAAACACAAATTTATTTTTATTTTATTTGCAATCTACGAACTCATATTTTAAACGTTTTTAAAACTAGCGTTAATTTTGAGTAAAGCCAAACCCCTCATCAATATGATGTTGAACATGAATAATGAATTGCTTCACTGGCTCTAGTCTTGGTATTACTACCGAGGTTCTCAAACTGTCCACGTTCTATGTGTTAATTTTATCTACGGTCAAGTCAAGTCAGCTCCTAATGACAGATTTTTTTAACAAACATTTTCATGGCAATTTTATTAATTCTCAGAGTTTTTGCCAGACGACTGCTGGATTTCGCCTAAGAAATATTTTCTAATATTTCATTTTATTGCAGATGCCTGACTTGGGGTTTGAATAATCCAACGCACTACCTACTTAACTACAGCAACTTCCACCTCACGGGTAGACGTCACAGATAAATTGACGTCCACATGTGTTCTTTGCAACAAATTCTAATTGAATTGAATATGAATTGCTACCTTTGAAATGCCAAATCACTTTAACTTACGAAGTTTTCGAATTTTTCATTGATTTATTAAAAGGCTTCATTTAAAAACGATAGAATCTGCATTTATCCAATGAAACACTAAACAAAATCGGATAAAAATGGAGAAATTGAATTGAGCTAGATAGCCGTAGTCACAGAGATTCCAGAACAGGTTTCCTCACGGTCGAGCGTTACTTGGGACTGGAGATATTGGCGTCGAAGCTAATTGTTTTCTTCAAATTAGCAATAAAATATTTTCCCTATAAATTGGACTATCCATTAGACTACTAATGCTGGTTGTTTTGATGAAATTTCGATGAAATGTTGCAAAACTTCTTATTGGTGTAGATTACATACATATATTACATACAGTGACTTCCAAACAGAAATAAATACTAACCTTTGAAGTCCCTTATCAAAAGGAAAAGCACTTTTGAATACAATTTTGCTTACCCAAGTGACCCTAGTAAGTAAGAGATTAAAACTTTTTTCAACCAAAATCTGAGTGTGTATTATTGAAACTAAACGAACATACTGTGAAGGGGGCGAAAGAATTTGTAATAATTGTAAGACATTGCATTACAATTTACATTTCATAAAACACTCTGAGATCAGTTTCATTTCTACATTCTTCTTGGAACTACAATACGTATGAGTAACATTTAATATCTAAAAACAATTATACTCCCCTTATTAAATTAATTACTCTTTTAAATACTTCTGCTTAATATTGAAGAAAATTCTTTAACTCAGGCTTCTAAAGTTTAGAACTTCTTGTTCTATTTAATAACACAAAAAGGGTAAATATCATCCCAAACAACTTCCCTACAAAATTATTCTAATATTTTAAAAAAAAATGTTTTACAAAACCTTACAACGGTGAAGAGATGCATAGTGCAGCCACATACAGAAACAGAGACAATATTTCACGCTATATGCACTGTTAGTGATGGCATTGTTTTAGTTTTAGTTATTATTGTTGTTGTTGTTTTTGTTGTTATCATGCAAAAACATGGAATAGAAGTTCATGTAACTTAACCAAAGACAAAGGCAAACAGACGCAAACATAGAGAGAGAGAGAGAGAGTTTGTCAACACATACATAAAAAAATTGAGGTAAAGTTATAAAAAGAGATTCAGATATTAAATATCTATCTCTAGTACACCTCGAGTGTACACTAAGGGCTCGAATAACGGAAGATTTTATATATGACATCTCAAATAAAGAATCAATATTTCCATAGAAAAATAATTAAATTTTCCTATGTATTCACGAACTTTTCTTGGTCTTAGTTATAAAATCTGGTTTCGATGTAACAGAGGGTCAGATGTATTTGTTTATGGTAATATTGTTCTCGTAATAATAATTTTTGTTCAAAGACCATGATGCATATTATATGTATCAAAAATGTATTTTTTTGTTGTTGTTCTTGTAAATTTATATAAATGCTATTGTTGTTGTTTAAAACACAAAGACAAGTAGAAATTATTACAAAAATTTTTTCTTTTTGTCTTTGACAAAAAGGCTAAAATTCTTCATAAAATGCGAGAGTGGCTTTAAAAGTATTTCATCGCAATAATAAAAATTAAACCACAATTGCCCAATACACACAACTTTGTATCGTGTATGTTGTATATAATACACTTTTTGTTTGTGAACGTATTCCAAACGTCAAAAAACGATAAGAAGAAGACGACCAGTATTAACAATTTGATTTTCAAGCAACAAAATCAAAAATTTTACAGAAAAAGTAAATTAATTAATTATCTGAGCGAAAAATTATAATTTTGAAATGTTAATGAAATGTTGACTCAAGTTACATAGAAAATATTTTGTAGTTTTATTTTTCATCTTGATTACTGGCATTTACATAAACTGATAGCCCGAAACCAATACAACTTCCAAAAACATATGAAAAAAATGTGTTTAAGTGTATCGGATTTTTATATGAAAATTATCAACAACACGCATACACTGTTGTATATTCGTCCAACAATACAACGATACAAGGCTTGTGTGTATTGCCCAAATGTTATCGTAAATAATTAGCACCAAATATTTCTTCTTAAAAACCCATGTTCCACATAGCATATATACATAAGTGGTCATTACAACCGTTCAGTCGGGATTACAACCTAGTTTCTCACACCTGTTATGCTGCGTGTGTTAATTTTATATACATATGCATAGCAGGAAATACAGTTTAAAGTCGACTCCGAACGACAGATTTTAAGATAAACTTTTCATGGCAATTTTTATTCTCAGAGTATTTGCCCAAAGTTTTTTTTTTCCTATCTTGTTTCGTTGGAGATGTCTGACCTGGAGTTTGAACCGTGGCTTCAAGTCTAATAAGCCTTTACAGTACCTACTAGACTACGGCGACTTCGAACACATCTTCCACATTTTCTTATTCAATCACTAGTTTTTTCTCTTAACCTTGTCTCAGTTGCATTAACCAAGTCTTTCTGGTAAGCAGATGCTTTGAAGTTTATAACTTTTGAAAGTTATTCACCTCGGATTCGATGAGTTAAGGGACACAATTAAAGGATATGAAGGCAAACCATTTCACCAGAGATGTTAGGACCACCTATGTAATAAGCAAATGTTTTTTATACTGTAGTGAGCCCTGAACCGATAGATTTTTCGCTTGTCGCCGTTTATGAAAATATATTTGGTTGCAGAACCGTAGTGGTGAGTAGAGGAATGGTAGTGGAAGTCGTTGTATGGAGCTGCAGCTGACTGGCTTTTCAAATTCAATACAATGATGAAAAGTTGTTTGTCTTTTTGCTGTATTGGAACCTGGAGTTGTTGGGTTTAGAATCAAATACCTTAACAACGATCTATTAATCTTAGCCTTGTTTTTATGATCGTTTCGACTGCAAAAGCCAATTCTTAATTGGTATCAAAATTTGCACTCCTTGACAATTAATTTCCAACTATTGAAACACAGTGGTTAAAACAGTTCTCTCGGTGTCCATATGTTACACAGTGTGAGGTGGTGGTCATGATCCGTCAGTGGTGGGTTTGACCCCGAGCATAGGATGAAAGAGGCCAGTTCTCTTACTGCCACGTTCACCACCGTGCCCAGATCTTCAAACGTTCTGTCAAACTTATATTAATTTTTTGTATTAAAACACCTCGTATATTTAATAGCTGACCTTCGTAATTTGCCACTGAAAATTTATCCAGGAACTAGAAAATAATTACAGAATTATTCTGAGCGTATTATGCATAAATTTCATACCCCATAACTCAACAATGCAGTGTCATTCCCATCGCTCCTTTGCCCTTCTACTGTTAATATTTGTTTTTATAAATTTCATGGTTAAAAGAATTTTAGTTCACATTTCTATTACAGCTTTATTAACCTTCTTTATTTTCCATGCTCCTTATTTTATGATCCTGTGTTTTAATATACAAAACATAAACAATAACATTAAAATCCTTATTTAAGGACTTAACTAAGAAAGAGAGTTTCAGTTAACAAATGCCTTTATTTCATGCACTTTCAAGTTCATTTTTTTGTTTTCTTGTTTTATTTTTCAGTTTCTTGCGTTTTTCTATCTTCACTGCCAATAGACTCACTGTCTGTCAGCCATAAGAAAGAAGGAGTAGTTCGTAAACCATTAAAAACAAAAAAACAGCAGCACAATGCTAAATAATCGTACGGCTGCTAATGATGACAATAACGTTCAGAAAAGTACATTAACAACAACAACAACACTAAAAGCAATAGCAACATCAACAATCAGTATCATTTAAAGCATAATCAGTATCTCCATTATGACTCCAACTTCTATTGCGTCCCGTGTAAAAGAGCAGAACAGACTGAACCATTATTTTGATGAGCTGAGTTGAGATTCTTTCACTAAATGTGGCTTCAACCGTTTATTGTCTGTTGCAATACAAATTTGGTGCATTTGTTTCGGTTTTTAGTGTTGCTTTTCGGTGGCATTAATCCTTCTCTTGTTTGTTTGCTGGTTGGCCTTTTGTTTCAGTTATTTTTTCCTTTTCATCGTTCGTATCAGTTCAATGCAGAGTTGGGAGCACTTTTCATTATTGTTTTCAGTTTTAGTTGTGCAAGTGATAATAATCTCAAGGCTCATTATTGCTACTATTGTTAGTTGCATGGAAGTGTTCATTCTTATGGGTAACAGTGTTTGGAATAGCGGTCCAAAACAGATTAATTCTCATTTGTAAGTCGTAGAAAACTCCATTTAGTAATTTTTTTTAAAGTAGTTGGAGAATTAAAAAAAATTTAAGTTTAAAAAGCATTTTTTATAAGAGAAAAACTTGAATTTAATAAGAGAATTAGGAATTAAGTGGCAGAATATTCTCCCATTTGCAATACGCTGGTGATTGATACTTATCGCTTGTCTATGCTTCGACAATTACACAGTAGACATGCGCTATTTCCACAAAAGAAATTTAAAAAGTGGCAAGGGTCTCCCAGGATCACCAATTAAAAAATCAAATTGACCCATCAGCGACAAGAGACGCAGCTTGCTATTGAACACGAGCAAAGCGACCGACATAGTCGTTGCTACTGATCACTATCTTTTTGCGAGTGGCTATCCTGTATATAAAAATGTCCAGGCATTACGAAAAAAAAATCTGATTTGAATAGGAAACCCCTCACTGTTATCTATAATACAACAATACTTTGCTCGTTGGTGCTTAGTGTTCTCGCATTGTGTTTATTTGTGCGTCCCTTTCCTTGTTGGGTCACCAGTCCTGAACCGTGTGTGATTCAAATGGCAGTAGACTAGACTGCGAAGCCTGACCGGAGACTTAATTCTGTTATCGCAGCCATCGGGAGCCCCAGAGACTCGTCTCTGCCCGAAAACGGTGAAGACCCCTTGTGGGAGCAATATGGTGGCTGTGGTTTAATCCCAAATTGCGGGGAGAGCGCAAGCTCGGAGTGGCGTTACACTCTTAACCACTCTCATAAAGGAGGGAAGAGGGAAGTCATGTCCAAATGCATGGCTTCGCATTGGTACTCTCGTATGATGCTGCTACTATGATATTCTTACCATGAGGCTGCATCATAGTGCGCTGGGGCGTTGGTAGACGCATTGTTTCCACCCGTGGGTAGTGCCATCATGGCAATACTCACGTAAAGCCCTGGACTAACTACACAACTAAGCTATTGAACAAAACCAGAAACATTTTTAAAAGATCTGCAAGAGGTTTGCTGAGGCTCACATGAAGTAGGCACAGGAAATGCCTTTTTTGTGCGAGATAGGCTTTTAGAATCACAGCCAACTGTGGAAGTACGTGCAATACAAAAACATTATTAAATTCTATGCCACTCGCCTATTAAAAAAACCTCTTTTAGTTTGGCATACAAACAAAAGACCAATTTCAAGTTAATATAGGGGTTAGAAGTTTGAGGTTAACTAAATATACAGGTTCTCTGTTACTAACAAGCAGACTGCTACCAAGAGAAGCAGTATTAAAAGCTATACTAATACAAGATACCCAAAATATCGTCGTAATATGATGAGTACATGCCGCCATTTGAAATGTCCCACAGGAAGTCCCTTTAAGTGATGCAGTAAGGAGAGTAAAGTCTATTCGATTCGAATCTAAAAAAATGCCTGAACATATTGCTTTTCGTTTTCTATTCATCATCTGCTTGTCATATTGGTAAGTTTTAGGTTTGGTTGAGCAACACTGTAATGACCGGTCACTGTAATGACCGACTTCCATCAAACTCATCGAAGAAGTTGTGCAGCGCAAGGGCTACCGATCATATTAGGGACGACTGTTTAACACAACATCTGATGGATAAATACAAAACAATGGGTTCCAGTATTGATGAGCTCAGCTTAAGGCAGCTAATAAGTAGTAAGGACAGGCAATGACCGGATTCAACACGATAACTTGGAAGCAGTAAAGGCCATGATTACTAGTCTTATAGATTACGGGAAGGTACATCGTAACGTTTATGCAATTAACGATCAGTAGCGCTCCTTAGTAGTTATGTGCCACAAAGTACGCTATGAAAAGTACATAACCAATGAAGATTTTTTCTTGGAATCATTTTATGCTTTTAACTGACGTAGGCATTTTTCCTTTACCTTCTTATTACTTCTATGATTTGCTAAACAGATAATTAAATAGTATACTATAGAGGACTATAGAGGACTATAGAGGACTCTTGACCATGGCTAGTTGACTAGAAATCTTTCTCTCTGCTTGGACATTGATGTTCATTGTCGATGTTATCTCCTCTATGAAAAGACAAGGTCAGTGGACTTCATAGATAATTTATTTGAAAACTCTTCTTACTTTTTTAGCCAGAAGTTCTGAATTGTTATTTTACAATCGAATATTCTAACCAGAAGGTTGAAGTCAACGTAGTCTAGTAGGTAGTGTGTTGGCTTATTAGACGTGAGGCCACAAACAACAGGTCAGACAACAAAACAAAAATATGAAAAAATATTTCTTCGGCGACTTCCTCCCAGCAGATTTCTGGCAAAAACTGTGAGAGTAAATAAAATTGCCATGAAAAGTTTTTCAAAAATCTGTCAATCTGTCAAAATCGAGTTAAAACTGTTGGTTCCGCCACTCACGTATAAAATTAACACACGCAACATAAGTGGTGTGAGAAGCTAGGTTGTAATTCTGACTAAAGGGTTGTAATGAAAAATGTTGTATGTATATACAACGTATATACATATATACATGTATTACGTACATATATGTACGTAATCAGAAGGTTATAACAACCACACAAATGACCCGAGTGTGTCAATGGCTTCCCAGAATAACAGTGCAATGGGTCCTTACTGTCGTCAGCTCAGTCCTTTGCTTTAGTAGAAGAATAAAAGGGGAGCCAGTTGAGCATAGTATATAATAGCTTAGTTGGAGGCAACATTGATGTCCATTGCCGATGTTATCTCCTCTAGCTTAAGAGAGAGTCAGGGGGCTCCTAGATAATTTATTTAAAAACTCTTCTTACTCTCTTCATAAACTTAAAAATCATAATCAAAATCTTTTTCCTTCTCCTGAATTTAAACGTGGATTAAACAACCTTCAATTTTTTTTTTGTTGTTCTTTTTTTTAATTAAAGGTTCCAAAGAATTCAGTATTAAATTGTTTCTCATGCTTCTTAACTTTATAATGTTCTAACACCTGTTTAAAGTTACATAAAAATATTCATTTTTTTACATGTTATTCTTCCTTATAAAGGAGAGGAGTATCTGTTATATTTGCCGGTAGTCATTGTGTTTTTATTATTCTTTTTATTTTGATTTTTTTCTTTCTTTTATATTCAGTTTAAAATCATAAATTAATTTTCAATGTTTTTCATAATGTTGTTATTTTGCTGCCTTCATTCATTCGTTTTTATTTCGTGGGCTCCTTCCTTCTTTATTCTGTTAAGTTAATTTAAATTTAACTTGAAAACTTTATTTCTTAAAGATTCTTTTTTTTTCGTTTCTTTAAGGCCCCCCTCGTATACAATTATATTCTTCTTTTTTATTACATTCACACTTTATTGTTGTAAATTTTCTTGGCTTTTTTTCTTCTCATTTTCTTTCTCCATGAGGCAATAATCAGTCGTTTTCCTTGTTTTTTTTCTTTTACAATTTTCTTTTTGTTGTTGCTGTTGTTGTTCTTTTAATTTAAGATTATTACGGCAACTTTTTTTTCGACTCCAGGTACTTATTGTTGTAAGAAGAAAATGCGGAAAATAAACATGTAATGCTGAATATGAAATGAGCGGGTTTTTTTTGGTGAAATTATATTGTGGCTCAAAAAGAAAATAATATGTTTTGGAAATTAAATTTTTAAACTTTTAAAGCAATTGTAAAAAAAACAAGCATGATTTGAAAATCTTTTTAAGCTTACATATGTTTTTAATAAAGACGTTATTGTTGAACAAATGTTGCTGGAATCGCATATTTTATTTAAAATTCGAAAAAATCATAAGGAAGTATGGTTTGTTCGCCAATAGTACCCGAATCTAAGATGCTTGGATTGTATGGAATTATTCGGAAACTGCTCTTTCTGCTCATTACGACTACTCTCTTTAACTATTGTGATACTACAATCCATATTGAAACCCAGCGATTAAACATTCTCCAGAGTCAATCAAACCGAGTCCAAAATAAATGTTACTATTTCAGTAATCTCTATACTCGGCTGAGGATGTCAGTCAGTGAGAAGTCAAAAACTACCCCACTGATACTTGAGGTAAAAGACAGTTTTTTCCTCCTCCTCAGAACCACAACACCTGCAGAATTCATTTACCGGAATGCAAAGTCTTCCGGCGTGACTACCAAAACGACAGCGGCTCGTGAGAATCGCAATTGTTCTACGCGATTTATTAATCCTACGTATCCGGCAAAGTCTAGCTATACTTTATGTACCCTCTTGCTACAAACGATTGAGCCACACTATACCCTGTACTATATTAGAGAGCGTGAGCTCCGTACCAGCCCTAACTAGCTCATCAGCAATGCAATTTTCAACGATATTTCTATGTCCAATGATATTCCTATGGAAGACGCCGTAGTCTAGTAGGTAGTGTATTGGCTTATTAGACGTGAAGCCAGGGTTCGAGCCCCAGGCCAGATATCAAAACAAAATACAAAAATTATTTATTCGTCGACTTCCTCTCAGCAGATTTCTGGCAAAAACTCTGAGAGTAAATAAAATTGCCATGAAAAGTTTCTCAAAAATCTGTCGTTCGGAATCGACTTAACACACACAACATAAGTGGTGTGAGAAACTAGGTCGTAATCCTGTCTGTAGGGTTGTAATTACCAATTATGTATGTATGTATGTATTAAATTTGAAAATATTATGACATTTCTTTGATTCGTTTATTGCACTGAAATAGACACTGTTGATCGTATGAAATATTGTAAGCTTTCAGGCCTTTAAGACACTAGAGAACTATTCTGAACTAATTTATCCTTAACTGGCAGAATGATGTCAATTATTATTATTACACGAAAGGACTCGGTTCAAGTCGCAGGTCAGACATCAAAACGATATATTTCTTCGCCGACTTCCTCTCAGTAGATTTCTGGCAAAAACTCTGAGAGCAAATTAAAAAGGCAATAAAAAGTTTCTCAAACACCTATCGTTCGGAGTTGACTTTAAACTGTAGTTCCCGTCACTCATGTATAAAACTAATAGTGTGAGAAGCTGGGTCGTAATCCTGACTGAAGGCTTGTAGTGACCATGTTAGATATGTTATTTGGTTTGATTATAATTATTCTTACAAAATACTTCATATTTCTATCACTGTCGCCTTAAACTTTTTAAAGCAATAATAAGTCCATCTAAATCGATATGATCTTTAAACTAAATATACAATAAAACCAATTAAAAATGTTTTTATTTGTCTTTCTATTTATGAAAATCATATTTACATTCATTATTATAATATCAACAAAAAATATGAAATATTTGCTGTTTAATTGATCTGTGTAAAAATAAATTCCCAACAAATTTGAAAAAGCTATGAAAAAATACTTGAGTTTAATTTAAAAATTACCACTAAATGAACCACAATTAAAAAAAAGAAAATAATAACAAATAAAAAAAACAGAGAGAAATATTATAAATATTTAATGGTATTTCTTTTTTGTGCTAATGGCAAATAATAATTTTTTTATTTAATTATTTATACACATAAAAGGTTATAGTGACAAAAAAAATTATTGCCTTTTAAATACAAGTTTTTTTCGTTATTTTTTATTATTATTTTTTTTTTTTTATTTGCTACTCTACTCGACTATTTGATGACTCGTTATTTAAAGCCCGTATTTTTATGGCAACCAATTTTTTTCAATTCATTTTTTTGTTTTCTTTGTTTTTTACACTTTAATCGGTTTTTCGTTGCTGATTTCGTGGGCATTTTTATTTTTTATATTTTTATTTATTCGCCTTTATTTATTATTTATTTTATTTAATTTTTTTTTTGCTTTTTGCGTAAAGAAAAAAAATATTTGTATCGTATATGGATTTACGTGGCTCTTGTTCAGGGAGTCGTTAACAAATATATTTACATCATAAATAAAAATTTATTTTAAATTAAAAATTCTTTACATTTATTTATTTAAAATTTTTTTTCTATTTTTATTTTATTTCATATGTTTTGTTTTATTTTTCATTTTTAGCATTTTATAGAGCTTTTAATGTGTTAAAAAGTATTTTTTATAAAAAAATAATTCATGAACACTACAAATTATAAGACCTGGCAAGGATTACATGGAACAGCAAAATTTTTTATTTACTCTCAGAGATTTTGCCAGAAATCTGCTGAGAGTAAGTCGCCGAAGAAAAATTTTTTCGTATTTTGTTTTGTTGGATATGTCTGACCTGGGGTATGAAAGGTGGTCTCATGTCTAATGAGCCAGGCGACAAAACACGACTTTATCTAATAACAAATGGTCGGATGACCATGTCATTATATAGGCAATGACTTCACGCATTCATGTACAGTGCCTTTATTATATCGATAACTTTACCAGATGTTCTTCTATATGCTCCAAATAGCCAAATTGACGAAATCAATAAAAAAAAATGTGACCTGCACATGACTAATTTGTATCATAGAAATCCATCCTGTAGCACAGGCATAAAAGCCGCAGAGGGAGATCTACTCACAATGAGGGCATAAATTTCTTCATAAGAATAATTCCTGATATCAGTTCATCAGAGAGCTAATGCTGAATGCCAGAAAATCTGTATAATATTGGCCAGTAGCTTAGAACTAACATCCTGTGCTGCCTTTATAAGTTCATGGTGAATATGAAATATTTTTAAGAAAACTGTTGGCTTTAATAACTTTCCTAATTTCGAGTGTATTAATCAATATAATCAGCCTGGTTTATGCAGTGCCAGATTTCTTAACATGCATTCTTTATTGATAACAGAGAAGAGTGGTTCTCCAACCAGGTGTCAATTTACTGAATTATGAGGCTTAGACTGAAGAATACTGATCTATAAATAACATTAAAAATTAAAAAATTATTGTTCTATTGCTTTAAATAAAGGTATTCCGCTTTATACTAGAAATAATCCTTCATTTAGGACACCAAAAGTACAATCTTATCAAAACTATTTATCCATATTTCTTATACATAATTTCCTTCCATAGCAGCGCCTATTATTTTTAGATATCATACTTCATGTAGAAGGAAACTTTGTGTGGCACTACTTTTCCCCTCTGGACTACAAATCACTACCACTAGAGTATGTAGCCTTTTTGGAAAAAACGCTAAAGGACTTTAACACTGGCGTCGTCTGTGAAAATGAACCTGTTTTATATTAAACAATAGAGTTACACTTCTATATATATCAGATCCTGATAATATTCTCCTGTTGTTAACATCAAAAGGCACAGAAATTAGTTTAACATTGGAATCTGCATTAGCTAGGTTTCGAATAGTTTTCTCGACATTTCTGTTTATGGGTACCATGAATCATGAATCCAAATTGTATAGTAAATAGAAATTTTTAAAAATTTAATTAGAAGTTCTTGTGAGTAAGTAATATAACTTAAATATATTGAATTTCTTATAAGCTTAATATTCTTCCTAGTTCTTTCCCTGAAAAAAATGATTAATTCTCACTAGGCGATTTGTTATAGGCTTAGTCACACACAAATAATATACATTCCCTCACGATAATGGATGGATTTGCTTTTTGCTTACATATTTATTCGCAACAATAACCGCTTAAATCATTGAATAAAAGCTTATATTGTTCTCTTTTATTAACATTTAAACGTTATAATCATAATCGCAATCATATCCCTTATTATTGCCATCATAATATTTTTTTGTTGTTTTATTTTAATACGAAGTTCCGATGCAACTCAAAGTTTAATTCTTTTTTCTTTTTGTTTTAACTTTTTGTTTCAAACACTCAACAATCAACAATAATGACTACACAATAGCAAACAAAAAAAACTTGAATGCAACAGTATGCTGTTATGTCGGCAACAGACAGTGTTATATGGCTGCCCATACACAACTACCTCCATTGCAATTTTATCGGCATGTGTCCTGTTAGTTTCCATTTCTTTTATTCTTGCCATCAAATGGGGAAAACCAATGAATGATATTTTTGTTTGAGTTTTTTCCCCTTTATTTTCAGATTTTATATGTGAAAGTGTATGAATGCATGTGTTAGTTTCTTTTTTTTTTTTTTTTGTAACGGTTTTAACAAGTAAAAGTTGTTTTTAAGCTTTAGTACAAATTTATTATTGTTTTAGTTTAAATGCCTTGAATAAAAAAAGCAACATAACTAAATATTTTATCATCTGACCCTCGTTATTCCAACTATAGTTGTTTTTATTTGAGAAAAAAACAAAATAAACATCATACACTCACACACATTCATAGCAGGTTTTGTGCTAGGCATTGCCTTACAGCATGCGGTGTATATAAGTGAGTTTGTGTTAGTTTTTTTATCAACCATTGTTTTTTCTTACATGCATTGTCGTTGTATGTATGTGTGTGTGCTTTGTGTGCATTCATTGTATAGGGCTTTTATTACGTTAAAGCATCATTGCTTTAACAACATTTGTAAACAACTAACACTCACAAACACACTATATACATATACACAGAGAGAGATAGAGAGCGTTAACGGAAGCCACTAATACATGTGTCTGTATGCATGCATTCAAACACACTCTCATGGAGGATAAAAATATCCTCAAATATTTGTTAAAAAATTGTATGAATTAAATATTGTTGAATATCTGTGTGCACAATGGGTACAAACAAGAAAAAAAAGTATTCCGATAAAAATTCATAAATAGAGTGTAACAAATATTATAATGAACAGAATACAATTGAGAAGTTTACTTACCAACCAAAAACTAGGGAAATTGGCATCACCTGAAGATATTTTCTTACCAATAAATTCCGACAAGGTAATTTTGGTCTGAGAAACGATTGGAGATTCCCAATGGGACCCTTAAAGTTTACTATTATGGCTCAAAGATGAGTGGCAGGGTAGGCTGTAGTATCTTTTTAAAGCTCCTGATATTAAACTTTCCTATAGGCCGACTACACTAATTTCCAAGCAAAGGTCATGCCATTGTTTGTTGAGTGGCGAGATTTTCCCTGAAAATCATCTGATTTACTCGAATAGCCAGGATGCGCATAAGTCCCTAACGAAGAAAGTTTATACGTCCTTCCTTGTCCTTGAAAGCCGAGGATTTCTTGGAGAAATTTCTGCTCAATCATAAGAGTTACCTCTTATATAGGTTCTGGAATACAGGCATATCGTGCGAAATTGCATTGGTACTAATGTGGCCAGGGTCGTTACGGAACTAGTAATCTCCGACATGTTACAGGACATAGGTATTCCCATTGCTATGGTTAATTTTGATATTGTCCACACGTTTTACGAGGAGGCTCAATTTCGTTAGCAACAGTGCGTGTAATATTGCCAGACTCTGCTGGACGTGAATGGACAAGAAGAGGACTGACTCACTTCTGTCCTTAAATCGCATGACCATCCATCGCACAATGGCGATCCTTGCCGGCCTTTGTTCTTTTGGTAGGCATGGAGAAAGACTCGGCTTTCCAACTAATGATTTCTGCTGTGGGTCTGAGAAGTGGAAGAGGTTGTCTTTCAACTCATGTGTCAGTGCCCTGCTTTTGTCATGAAGCGACGGAGATTTTCCCTAGGAAATGGTTGGCCCCGGATAGGATTAGTTGTGGTAGTACAATGGACCTAAATGCTGGCCTAAGTGGTACCTCCTCCTCTGTGGGGATCCGGCACCTAACCTACAATATTAACTATACTAAACCTAATAATAGAGAGTCAGGAATATGACAACGGATACCAAATAAATATATTTAACACGTATATTGTCATTGAAACCTGTAATGATATATGAATATGAATAATGTAATAATAAGCATGACCGATGTCGTCACCAACCTGTCTCCCTTTACCTCTTATTGTGCTTGACTGGATAGATTGCGCATAAAGATATAAAGACCGCGAGAACGCTAGATTCTACATTTTTTTTCTATAACGGACATGGAATTTATTGTCTTGCTGCGTAAATTAAGGCTGGTAAACAATACATACGTAATATACATAATTAGTCATTCAAACTAGATTAAGACCTAGCTTCTTACACCACTTATGTTGTATGTGTTATTTTTATACATGTGTGGCGGGAACTACAATTTAAAATCGACTCCAAAGGACAGATTTTTGAGAAACTTTTTATTGCAATTTTATTTACTCTCAGAGTTTTTGGCAGAAATCTGGTGAGAAGAAGGCGCCGATGAAATATTTTTTCATATTTTCGTTTTGGAGTCTGACATGGGGTATGAACCCTGGCCTTACACAGGCCAACACACTACCTACTAGACTACGGCGACTTCGGCTGGTAAACAATACTCAACACAAAGTGATTCTTTTTTCAAAAATAAAAGATGTTCCCAAGTTCGATACATTACAACAATGAGTCAACATAGTCTTTGGACTTCAGCCATAGGACTTCAGCTAGAAAGCAAGCCGTAGTCAATACCTTAGACACATCATTAAGGCTGTATCAACCACACTCGAGGCCATCCGAATTTCCGAAATTCCTTTTGCTAAAAAAATCTTCTTTTTAGAGGGTTCAGGCGTATGAAGGCAATAAATACTTGTCAGCCTATTGCCTTCGTCTAAAAAACGCATTGAAAAAATATTTTTAAATAAACAGTGAGACAGAATATATATTTTTTTTTGGCGTACACAACAATTCTTAGTTTTTGTTTAAATACAAATTGTTATTGTTTTTCTACAATATAAATAAAAATATAAAATAAAATAAAATAAAAACAGTGAGCGTTTTTATTTGAATAACATCTTCCCTTTGGTTTTTTTTTTGCTTCTACTATTGTGTTACATACATAGCCGTCCTTTTTGGACGGTATACTCGTGCATACGTACATATGTGTGTGTTTGCATATGTGAAAGGGTATTTTTAATTCCTTTTTTATTTTTGTCTCCCTCTCTCTGTATTTATTTTATAAATAAAATATGTACACAGTCAATTTTACTTTTATATTCGTTTAAATTATAAAAATATTTTAACAAATTCACCAGAAATCATACGAATGCACAGAATGGTAACGAAAAAAATCTAAGTGATACAAATATTTTTACTCTCTCTCTCTCTCCGGCTCTCTCTCTGGCTGTTTTTTATTGCAATCGGAATATTTGTTAAACCGCTTGTTTTATTAAGTTTAACAAAATTCGTTTCAGTTTTTTGTTTTTGTAACAAAATAGTCGCTATCAGTAGTCGCTGTTAGTACTGCCATTCACAAAATCAACAATAAAAAATACTACATTGGCCATGTGACCTGCTGAAGTTCGAAGAATAATTTTCAATTCGTTTCAATATTTCAAAAAAAAAAGATTTTTATGAATAAAAATGTTAAAGTGCACTTTAGGATTTATGTTTAAAGCAACGAAAATTGAAAACTGCTATACGAGCTGAATGATTTTCTAAAGAGACCATAATTAGCTGCGACTACAGTGGGGAGAGGTGACCGCGTAAGATAACCAATCAAACCAGGAAGCTAAATTTAAAAATAAGAAATTCATATCATCTGATCTCCTTATCATTAATGTCACCTATTCTTTATTCCATGTCATTTCAAAGTTTTCAACTGAATGGTCTACTGTAGCATGTTCTAGGATCATAACTAGCATTCTAGCGACTATAGGTGTCTTGGATAACGCGCTTTGTAAACAATTAAAAGTAAAGTCGCCGTAGTATAGTATGTTGGTTTATTAGACATGAGGCCTCGGTTCAAGATCCAGGTCAGATATCTCAATAAAAACGAAATATGAAAAATATTTCTTCGACGACTTCCTCTCAGCAGCTTTCTGCCAAAATTGCCATGAAAAGTTACTCAAAAATCTGTCTTTCGGAGTCGACTTTAAACTGTTGGTGCTGCCATTCGTGTATAAAATTAACATACACAACATAAGTGGTGTGAGAAGATAGATCGTAATCCTGACTGGAGGGTTGTAATGATCAGTTATGTATGTAAACGTTTATTGAGTTGTTATTTTGGGAATAGAGAATACCCTTTCTCAAAATATAGCGCTGTCTGTCTGTCCGGATGGGTTATATGGATGGATTATATTTAAGCGGACCATGGATGAACCTTGTTTTGATTCAAGCATTTTAACGCAACTTGTGTTCAACAGAAGACTCTTATATCCGTTTTATGCCTCGAAGTTTATTTTCAGGCTGATCGAAAGCTTGCAAGAATAGGAGAGAGTATTCAAACTGTTATTTTCTTAACAAACCACTGCTGACGTAATTCTTTCTTATACCACATTATTAGTGTGTAGTCGCCGTAGTTTTCTAGGTAGTATGTGGGCTTATTCTCATGTGTAATCCCAGGTCAGGCATCTCCTACAAAACGAAATATAGAAAAATATTTCTTTCGATGACTTTCTCTCGGCAAATTTCTAGAAAAATCGCTGAAAGTAAATAAAATTGCCATCAAAAGTTTTTCAAAAATCTGTTGTTCAAAATCGACTTTAAACTGTAGATCCCGTCACTCATGTATAAAATTAATTCACACAATATAAGTGGTGTGAAAAACTAGGTTGTAATCCTTACTGAAGAGTTGTAATGACCAATTATGTATGTATGTATTAGTATGTAGAAGATTCCTGCAGAAATCTTCCTTAACAGTAGACATATACAATTTTAATGCTTATATTCTCTTTCTGCGGCATTGAGCGTTGTATCGTAGTCTCAGATTGTAACAATGACCTTGATCCATGGAGGACTCTCAACCTACATTTCAGAAATTAACAATTTAGGATGAACGGTTTTATGTCGAAGATAGCTTCCATAATAGCCTACAGCCTCCCATTTCGTTATTTCCCAAAATTTACTACAGGGAATAAACACTAAGTTCACCAATATTTTATGTTGCGAAGAAATTCCTTAGCACTGCTACCAAACGATGTATTTTATCGTGTTTTTAAAAATCTCTTTCAAGCCCATTGCCCTAAAAAATTTTGGAATGCCGTCCAGTGTAAACAATGACAATTCCCTGCCTAGCAATACCCTGGGGTGTTTCATTCTGGGATACATTAATTCCCCATGGGTTTCAAGAATGAGATTTGATGATATATTTTCAACATCACAGAATTTTATCCTTGGGCTCGAAACAGCCCTTATATTGAATAAGTGTACCCTGAGTCTACAGGGTCCTGTCAAGAGGCCGGTTACCAATCTCGGTTTATTTCTCGATAATCTGTTGCAGGACTCACAGGATTTCCTGTTATTGTAATATCCCAAAAAAATCATTTAATTGCCTCAAACCCATTTGGTTTGAAAAAAAGTCTTCGCCTCTCTTTTTCTTTCTCTTTATCTTTCTCCTTTCCTTTCGTTGAGCATACCTCTGAGATTACCAACAAATAAAAACAATCCCTTAAACCAGGATAATTAGTAACATAGCCAGGCGATAAACCTTGCAATTCGACTTTATTTAAAACCGTTATAAATAAAAATTCAAGTCGGTGTTGTGTACGAGTCTATAATCAAACAAATTTTAAATTAAATTTTGCCAGAAACTCCAACAATTTTATTGGAATAAATTCTTATGAAAGAAACTAAAATTTCAGATAACCAAATCATTACTCTCCTCTTTCAAACTGTTCTTAAACGAAAGTTTAGCAGTTGTTTTCCAGTTCCTATAGAAGCAAAGTATTTAATATTTCTGCCTTATAATAAACTCTCACATCACAAATTTAAATGTATAAAATAAAGAATTCCTGAATACCAACAACAATAAAACCAAAACAAATAATACATTATTATGGCAATTTAAAATGAAATGTTAAATTAACAAAATACACGGTAAAAGAAAATTAAGCGCCATAATGATGCCGGAGAGTATAAGACAATAATGTTACGCAAATACAAAATACAAAACTAAGACATTTAATGCACTTAAAGAGCTTGAAACGGAAATGAAACCGACACGCACACAAATACCAACTCGAAGACATACATATTCGTTGCAACTATAAAACCAAGTCAGACAAACATTTAAATTACTGAGATACTCAGAAATCTTTGCCGACAATACGATTAGCCGAAAAAGAGAGATAGAGAGAGAAATAAAAAACCACGATTTTTCTTGGTCTTAAAAATAAAAGCGTCTTAAAAGACGTTTTAGACAAGCTAACACAAACTGCTGTATAGAATAAACATTTGTTGTTGTATTTAAAAGACAAGAAATAAAACGAAGTAAAAGCTAAAATAACAAAAGATAGAGAAAAAATAAAACGTCTAATAAAAGCTATAAAAAAAAAGAAAAACAGGATATGAACTTGTATTGTGGGTATGTTCTAGAAATTAATTGAATAGAAATTAAATTACACTGGAAGAAAAAACAACTGCTAAAATATCGGATGGACTTTGTATTTGATACCTAAAATCTAAAGCTGGAAGATAAAAGAAATTCAACATTAGCTGGTGACAACAGCCATAATCTTTTCTGATATTTTCGTCTTGAAATTTATATCAGCAAAGTTAATTCCGAAAAAATTTCCTTTTGAACGCAAGAAATCCTACGTCATCCTTATTTTTAATGTTCAAATCAGAAATTCCCACAATTCTGCATATTTTCAAGCAACGAGGATAATCCCATTAGTTTCGTCTTTAGCAGCATGCATAATAGGCGCATAAGTATTATTATTGTCATAGAACTGCTGCCATACGATCTATTGTACTCCCTTCAAACTTTAGAGTGTACCCCTATAAAATCAAGTCCTATCCTACCGCTCGGATAAGCTTCAGAATGCTTCTCGGTGTCAACATGGATAAATCCCTCAACCAGCTACTGGTATACATCCAAATACTTTCCCCTGGGAGTGACCTTACTCTTGACCTGTTGACATCGTCAAACCCTACAGTGAACTATAGTTCGAAAAATGTGCATGAGATCAGAAGACGAACACGTTTACACACAACTTTAAAGTGGTTGATATATGTTAGTTTAGGTGACACGATTGATTTTATTTTTACGATTTATTTTTAATTGTTAAAGGTCCTACTGGATTGCACAATTAAAGCAAGGTTTGTGTACTTCCGCAATGTGGTAGGTGCCGTGTTTGATGAATGAAGAAGAAGAAGAAGTTATTTCGGGATTGTTTGATGGACAATTAAAAACTGTTTCTGTGTAACTACTCAATAAAAGTTTTGTTAGACTCAAACCTCTTTGGTCTTTGTCTTCTGATTCAGCTTCTGTAGATTTAACCTTATTGGAGCCTTGTACTCGCATGGCGGCTTAAATGTCATATTATTATTGCTACCTCCCGTCCTTTAGAGCTTCTATCCAAGGTCAATTGTGCACATCTTCCGATGGTAATGGCTTGAAAAATACCCTCGAGTTTCCTAATGGACTCAGAATATTTTATTCTGGAACCAAAAACTCAAGCTCCTGTTCCCATATCTGTTCTATAAACCACAAAATTGTCACTCATTTAAAAGAATATGAAGCTTCTTCACTGCATTTACTTTCACTTATTACTTATTACTAAGTCTCGTTGCAAAATATTTGCCAAAATAATAGCGTCTACTGGCTCTATCCAGTGGACAATTAAGGAGCCACTGGGTTCATTTATACACAAAATTTTCTAAATAATTGTATGTTAGCTTTGTCTTTCATTATCCCAACCTTTGTCTCTAAAGCTCTTGTCTTCACCACCATTTGCAGCGGATTTAAATCCAAAAAACTTTCAGCGCTATTGTAGAACTGATTTTCATTGCTTCTGTTATACTAATAACCGTTAGTGGCTATATTTTGAGTTGTTTTAGATGTATTCTGTCTGCCCAATTGGTGTGACCATCATGGTACACATTCACTGTATAATTCCTGGGATACATATTATTAAGACTCTCTATATCAGCTCTCCATATCCAAATTGGCTCAATAACAAGAGAAGCGAGTAATATCTTTCAATTTAGTCGTCTACGCTGTTATGCCCAACAGTAACATGATCCTATAAGAGTACTAGACTGCAGTCCGACCTTATCACGTTCACGCTGGCGCGTACCACCGGTGCCCCGCACTAGACAGCCTCATCTGCCGGCGCGTACCGCCGGGGGCCCGCACTAGACTGCCACATCGGGTACTTATACTACCGGTGGTACGCATTTGATTATGCTATTAGACGGTACGTAACACCACTTTACACTTCTACTGCCGAAAAAGAATACTTGAAAGTCAGGCTCTACTAAAAGCATTTATTTTTAACAGTTATAATTACTAACTGAATAATTGAGTTCTGTTCTATTTTCACGGTAAAAATTTAGAATAATCCGAATTCACTAAGAATTCGAACAGGATTCATGGCATTTTCCTCCTCTGTATACAAGGCATTGTTTACATTGCGGTTGAAATGAAACCCAATTCCTACAATTTTTCCCTACAAACTTCCTCTTTTTTTAGGTTTTTTTGTTTTAAAACAAGATTTTCTTTAACATTTTCCCTTCATGACTTGCTCATACACTTCGTGCTTTTGTTCCATTTGAAAAAGTTGGAAAAAAAATTGAATTTTAGACGCAAGTAAAATATTTGAGTTTTACTTAAAATTTACTGCATATTATAGAATTACAAGAAACATCCTCAAATTATTTTAAAAACACTACAAAAACAAAAAGCGGAGGGAATTTTTTAAGATGCATCTTAAATGGAAAGACTGAAAATGAAGCATAAGATGAAGTAAAAATTGAAGGAGATCATAGGAAACATTTTAGTTGTTATAAGAGTATTTTTTTCTTATAAGAGTATTTTTTTTATTTTTTTTTTTTGAGCTAAATTTTCAATTACATTCTTATCATGCATGCATTTGTGTAAATATGGTGAAGGATATATCGTGACAAACAGTATTTAACACAAAGGAGATGCAAGTTAATGTAGTTCATAAAAGAAGGGCCCTTAGAGAAATAATGGTCGTCATTAGAAAATTTGAAGTCAATAAAAGAACTTTTTGGTAACTTGGTGAGTAAAGAAGAGTAGAAGAAATAGAAAAGAAGAATAGATCTTCATTTATTTTTACAATTTTTCTGGAATTTTACTTCACTTACGTAATTGCTTATTACAAATCTTTAGTCAGATTTACGCACTAGCTTCTCGCACCACACATGACTAAAGGAACTTACACTTGATGTCGGCCTCAGAACGATAGATTTTTGAAAAACTTTGTATAGCAATTTTATTTTCTCTCAGAGTTTTTGCCATAAGACCGCTGAAAGTAAGGAAGAAATATTTTTTTAATATTTTCGTATCCAATAAGCCAACACACTACCCACTAGACTTCGGCGACTTTCTATGAAATTGTTTAAAAACTTTACAGCATTTGAAGGCAATATAGACTCTTGTTATTACCAAATAAAATCAATTTTTCTATGAATCCAACAGAGATGACATTCTTGATCACATTGCTTAACGTCTTCAAAACTTTTGAATGTATTAAATGAAGATGTCATTAAATATGGTCTCAATATTTACGTAGATATTCGGACAAAGTTGCAGTACTCTTTACGAAGTTACACATTTTTGTTTTGATGAGAAATCCGATAATAAAAACCTTATAAAGGGATCTTCAACAAGAGGCTGCAAAAATTAATCAAATTTCAACAACATTTATCTTTCTACATTGGCCATTGATAACAATTGTAACTTAAATGAATCCAAGTTTCCAATTTAATAAATCTTCTAGAGATGCACATCCTGGTTTTTCAAATATAAGGTAAGGAAAGACTGTTTTGATGATGGGTTTGACAAATTTTGCTCAATTTCAGATCAGTACTTGAGAATTTTAGTTTAAAGCTGATATTTTGCCGTTCTTAAAAGCTTTGATATTTTCATCGATCTCGTGTTACTCAAGACACATCGAAATTATGCCTGATAGCCATAGCTGCCAGAATTGACAATTTATCGTCATTTTGATGATGTTGTACTCCAAATATATCATATTGACGATATGACGATTTAAGCTCTCATTTTGACAATTTTTGGAAATTTTAAATTTGCATCATTTTTTTTCTTTTAATACATTCGAAATTTTGCAATTGTTACTATTTCAAATTTAGTTTAGTAATAACAAGGAGTAAAGTATTATTTTTTAAATTATTTGCGAACACCTGTGATGATTTTTCTGTATTATATGCCATTTTCATCCCCTAAAAGCCAAATGATTATATCCTCTGCACGAAGGGAGTTCCACATACGAATAGTCGGACTAAAGAACTTTTGACGATTTTATCTGTAATGCAGTATAGAATCCACTAGCCAAGAATAACGAGTGTTAAGTAGGAATACATGATTCTCGAGAACAAGTCCCCTTATTTCGCTCGAGCAAAATCCGTTATAGTAGCTATAGAACTGTGAAACACAAGCCCCATTGCAAAGATACTCCAATTAATCAATGGAATTCGATACCATGCCGTCATTAACGAGCAACTTCGCCCTCTCCTGTACGCGGTCCAGAAGTCTCAAATTAGGCGTTGAAGCACTGGCCTATACATTAGAGTTGTATTCCATTCTTTTTCGGATATAAGTATAACATATATACATATAACTATGTACCTACATATATGTTTTTAACATACAAATATACACTTGTTTTTAAGTTTATTTTTATAATTAAAGCTTTAAAAGGACTTGTAAAATTTTTTGTTAAATGTTTTTTTATCTATTTCTCAACAAAAATATGTACTACGCATACATTTAACTTTGTATGTTTCACTACAATTTTTTTTAACTTTTAATTTATGCATTAATTTTTTCTCACGATTTTTATACGATTTTTGTGAATGCCTTTGACGATTTTTTTTCTAAAATTTGACGATTTGATGCTTCATTTATCTGGCAACTATGCTGATAGCATATCAATTTAAAAATTTGCGTTGTTACTGCTAATAAACTGATCATCTGAATACCAATGAGAATTTTCGTCATAGCATGTGTGTTGAAAGCAAAGAAGCAACGGAGGAAAAGAATTTATACTTGTGCTTTAGAGACAGACCCTGACAAGGAAGGACAATTAAAATAAAACAGAAATCGTTTCGCTTTCTTATATTTTACATTTCATCATTTATAGATCCTTTTCATTTCAACCCTTTATTTAGGGGTGCTACCTAGTTTTCCACGCCACCCATGTTGGGTGTTTTAATATCATTTATGAGTGTCGGGACTTGTAGTTTAAATTCGACTCAGAACGACAGGTTTTTCAGAAACTTTTCATGGTAAATTTTTTATTTCTCAAAGTTTTTCCAGAATGCTGCCTCGAGAAAGTCGCCGACAGAAATAAATTTTCATATTTCGTTTTGTTCAAGATGTCTAAGCTAGGGTTTGAACCACGGACTGGTGAAAAAACCCACACAATATCTACTAGCCCACGTAAGTTTCACTAAATCAAATGAAGTTTTTATATCTGATCCTCATCTCATTAATGACAATACTTGTTGAAAAAGTTTTCTCCAGCCCATGTTATACTTTGCTTTTTCTTGAAGGTATATTCATTTACAGCAGGGGTATCCGGTTCTACTAAATACTTATATGGGCAAGAATAGATAGATATAGAAATAGAGTAGAAATTTCCTCAAGACCTTTGATTGCATATTTAGGTTACGATCGTCTTCATCAAGCCAGCACATTTAAAACCAGTCGATATTGATTCAATTGCTCACATCTTCATAGTGATTAGTTAGAATTAAAATTTACCAAAGCATTTATGGTATTTAACATAGAAATATGCATTCATTAATTATTAGAAAATTCAATTTAAAACAAAGTTTAATTTAAATAAATAAAGAATCTAAACCTGTGGCCTTAACTTTACAACTCTCTCGAAATATTTCCCTCATGTTTTATAAAAAACATCAAAATAAATTTATACTGTCAAGCAAATCTTACAACTGCACTCTGGTATGATCTTAAAAAAAATATAAATTATTGCAGCAAAAACAAAAAAGCAAGCATACACACTCAAAATAATAGAAAACTTGCCAATACAAATCGTATATACAAATAACACACATTATAAGTAGAATACAATGCGAATAAAATGTACAACAAATACGAAAACTTTGAATTTTTTTGTTTGAAATTTTGAATTTTTCAATTCATTTGCTTTGAACAACAAAGAAACTCTCATGGCCACTGCATTACCAACAATCAACAACCAATGCATTCATACAGAGACAGAGTTTCAAGGGAATTCATATAGACAAGCTCAAGAAATAAACAAAAACAAAACAAAAAACGGAAAACGGAATGAATGAAAAAGCGCTGCTGTCATTCAAATCTGTCACAAGACAAATTTCTATTGAACACTGCACAGTGTATGGTAGTGGGGTACAGTGATTGGTTTTATTGTGTGTGTTCCTTTAAAGGGATTGTGCAATCAAAGCTTTGCTTGCTATTGTTGTTGCATTCCACCATAATCATGTGTGTGATCCAATGTGATGATATTCAAATATTGTTGTTCATTTTTTTCCTGCTGTTTTCTGCTTCTTTTTTGTTTCCTTATGAATGAATAAGAGCATGAATTAGTCTAGTTTTTTTTTTTTGTTTTTTATAACCATGTATAGATGATTTCAAATAACTATACAAATATCAACTGCAATCGCAGTCTTAATGCCAAACAAAACAGTTCAACTCAATTTCAATCCATCACTTGTCAATGTCAATATAAATGCACAAATGCACACATACACACAGCACCCTCATACCATGAGCATCATCACCATCGTCATCATCATCAACATCATCCTATATGAGGATTGTATGAATTCAAAAAGGCTTTGTTTGTTTGATTGTTGCAACATACTGTTGCTTTGTTTTGCAATTTAAATTCAAGACAAAAAAAAGAACAAGAAGACATAGAACGGCGATGCAAAAGAGTTGCAAACAACGAGCATCATTGTATTTTATTACAATGTTCACACCAAACAACCAACCGAGCAACACTATTGTTTAGCAGCATACGAGTACATTTACTGGCATATGCATTGTATTAGAGAAGTCATCGAGAAAATGTTCAATTGTTTTAAAAGCTGGAATTTTCTATTCAATATTCTGTTTTTAATATAAAATCAACACAAATTTGTTATTTTTAAACGAAATTTTACGCTTCACTAAAGGAGTAAATTGAAAATGTTGAAGGAGTAGCAAAATAAAAAAGAAAACAAAATAAATATTGGGTGTGTAACTTAAATATGCTACGATGTTCTTAACAGATGGCATACATGGTATCTCTTACAAGGTTGTTACAAACATTTAAAATATATTTGCACTTAGTCTTTGAACGAAATAGTGTACTTACTTACTTGCTTACTTAATTGACCATTAACAACCCGCATTAAATACCCGTCTGGCAGGAACATCCTCATCCATTCGAACGACATGACCGAACCAGGTCAGCCGCTGGGTGTGTTTGTGCTACACAACGTCGTTGAGGAGCTTATACAGCTCATTGTTGGATCGGAGGCGGTAATCATAGCCAACTCGCCCTGGACCATATCTTATGTAAGACTTTTCACTCGAATAGCCTTAAGGCTGCTGCATAGTGAACGAAATAGTGTAGCAGATCAGAAATTTATTGAAAAAAGTCGAATAAAAGTGTTCAAATAAGTAAAGATGATTCATATTTGTTGCTCACCAAAACTTATCCTGAATATATTCCATCAATATCAGCCTCTCTTTAAAAAGGTATCCTAATAAAGTGTAAGATAATTATCATTCTTAGTAATGTTATTAAAGTGTATTGGCAATCCAACAGGAGAATATCCGATCATGTACTTATGAACTTTGAAAATCCTATTCAAACCATCTACAGAAATACTTACAAAACCATTGTGTGACACGCAATCATTTCAAAATACTTGTATGCTTCATGATTTATGGACACTGGATACCATAAGAGTTGAAGCCGTTGGACTTTGAAAGACGATTTTGAAGCCAAACCATGAACATACATAACACACTTACATAATTGGTCATTACAATACTACAGTCAAGATTAAGACCTAGCTTCTCGCACCATTTATGTTGTGTGTTTATTTCATACATGAGTGACGGAACTTACAGTTTAAAGTCGATTCCTAACGACTGATTCTTGAGAAATTTGTTGCCAGAAATCTAGTGAGAAGAATTCACCGAGGAAATATTTTTTTATATTTCGTTTTTGTTGGGGATGTCGGACCTGGGGTTTGAACAGAGGCCTCGTGTCTAATAAGCCAACACACTACCTACAAGACTACGGCGACTTCAACGCCAAAGCAAATTTCAAAATGTTTACAACGAAATTGGCATCGTAAAACAATTTTACATACAAAATTTTCCTTCTTTATCTCAAAAAGAAGTTATTTTTTCGTCGAATAATTACTATTGATGGAACAGAAATTTATTACACCAACCCAAAGTATAAGTAAATGTATCAAATGAATGTCAGAGCTGAATATCCTTAAAGCCAAGATAATACTCTGCTTTTAGTGGAAATAGATGAGTCCCATCAATATTAGCAGCTGGATCTCAAGGGTTCTGCTTCAGATGCATTCACCAAATTATTTTAGACGAGCATCAGATTAGCAGGTGATTAGACTAATGTGGCAAGCCAAGGATTACAGCAGGTCCATCTGTCGTTTCTTCAAACAAGGCCCTCTGGGACCATGTGTTAAGTGTAGCTGTGGACAGCTTTGCTGATTAATATCAACTTTTTCGCAGGATATGACATTTCCTTTCCTTCCTTAGAGGTTCGTTATTGTTGTTATCCCTTCTGGGGGCCAGGGGACTTTCTGGAAAGAGAAGAGATTAAATTGCTCTTAATTTTAAAAACTTAAAAACTATAATGAGTAATTTTTTTCCGTGGTTTGAATCCCAATTACTCGATTATGTAGTCAAGTACTTTAATTACAACAGCGCCCCGCCTAAGAATTGGATGACAAAAAATATTCTTCTACTCTTCTCTGGGAGTTTGAATCGCAATTACACGCCCCAATGCCCCAACTAAGGCCATTAAACAAAATCGAATTAAGTATAGTGACAGACTGTTGTTAAAAATTCTTAAACAAGTTCCCTTGAAAAAAATTGAAGCCCCTCTGCAAAAAATTTAACCACATAGGAATGCTGTAACTGAGGATTCGGAATTAACATTACGATTTTAGTAGTCGCCGTAGACTAGTAGGTAGCGTGTCGGCTTATTAGACATTAGGCCACGGTTCAAACCCCAGGTTAGGCATATCCAACAAAACAAAATTTGAAAAATATTTCTTTAGCGACTGCCTCTCAGCAGATTTCTGACAAAAACTCTGAGCGTGAATAAAATTACCATGAAAAAGTTTCTTAAAAATCTGTCGTTCGGAGTCGACTTTAAACTGTAGGCCCTTCAGCTCGTGTATAAAATTAACACACACAGCATAAGTGGTGTGAGAAACTAGGTCGTAAACCTGACTGAAGGGTAGTGAAGGCCAATTTTGTATGTATGTATGTATGTAACGATAGAACATTGATATGTAAGCCCAAGTATAACATAAGAGATAAGTTATTCCTGAATATGCTTCTATCAATAAACCTGACAGTTCAAAGGGAATGCAATTTTTAATTGAAATTTGTAAAGGCTGCTGACTATTGTGTTATATGTTTGGCCTTACTTATGCTGTGTATTTTATTTTAAGAAAAAAATGTTCACATAAATATTTCGTCCCACTGTATATGACATAAGCTTAATACAATTGTCGGGAACAAGGACAAATCTTCAACCTCCGTTGGAGTAAAGATTTGCCATGAAATTGGATACCTTATTGCACTTAATGAGCGCTTCGTACTCTTACAGTTGGTACAGCTTTTTCAGAAGCTGCATACGCATCACTTTTGCCCCAATTTCTAAACGTATTGACTTTGACCCTCTTCCAACTAAACATGCAACTCCAACAAGTTTTTTATCAATTAATTTCCAAATAAATCAATTGCATTGAGTACAGCATTTTTCATGATTCCTAGATACTGAAGTACGCACAGATTTATCTTTAAATCACTGGCTTTTTAATATACTTCTACACTTACACAAATAAATTATACTCCCTTAAATCCTTTTTTTCAAAAAATATGTGGTGGTTCCTTAACGAAATTTACGTTTTCCTGTTGGCAAATATATTCCTTTTGCTTTATTCATCTATTTATTCTCTCAACCGCTCAGGATAAGACTAAATAAACTAAAAGAGAAAAAAATTGATTGAGCGCGTGAGACGTTTTTATTTGTTTCGTAAACCATACGCAAAAAAAAACAATCGAAGTGCATTTCTTTGAAAGAAACAACATCTGATATCAACTCCTTTTAACTTCAGTTAAAACATGAAATAAAAACGAACTCCAAAGAAGTTGGTAAACGCTTATGCTGAGACCAAAAAAAAGAGGAATTTCTATCGAAAAAACAAAAAGGGAAGTTGAAGTGAACAAAGCAGAAATATATTGTACCCTACAGCATACGAAATATAGTCAACATAAGTCGGATACAGTCTCCTAAAGAGTTTAAAATTTAGTCGCATGTTATATCAGCAAAATTTCATATTGTTTTTGCATAAAAAAATCAGTTATCGTGACAAACGGGTTAATTTTTACAAAATTCTCTTCAACAAGATCTACTTGATCATCATAACTAACGTTCTCACGAACAAAAGGACGAACGTAATAGATTCAAAATGTATCTCAGGAAGTAAATGTGAGGTGGAACTGGCATTTCCACTGCACAATTGGATGAAAAAAAAACATGTTGCCACAAATATCATAAGCCCAGTACATAAAAACCTGGTGGCTAATAACTCATATAAACATACATAGAGAAATAATTAGCAGACTTTAACTGAGCAACCAACAAGCAAAAAAGGCATTTTCTTGTTATTTAACAGAGTGTTAAAGAAGTGCAAAAATATTATATACAACTGCAGATACATTGGGACAGAATGGATCGTATTACGTAACGTAACGTAATAAGTCATTACAACCCTTCAGTTAGGATTACGATCTAACCATGCAGTTAGACCAACAACTAGCTCTAGCAAGTCCTTATTCTTTCTGCTTTCAAAATGCAATGTCCAGCAGGTGTTTTTAATGACAGTCACCGCTGTAAATACTAATTACACCGGAACGTACAATCGGGAGGTTAACCTTACAGTTATGCTTTCACCATCCGGTCACGAGCGGTTGATCCATCTCTGGATCAGAAGTCAAATTTTTCATTTCCTTAACCATGTGCAATGTGTCCAGTCTTACTGTATTTCGAAATGCAATGCCGTTGTACTAATTTAACGTAAACTTTAGCCTGAATAGCCCGTTTATTACAAATATTCGAAGAAAAAAAAGAAAAAATCAATTCATTCGATCGTCTTTATAAATCATAACCACCAGTGAGTGGAGTAGCGGTTCAAATCGAGGAGAAGACGTACGGCTATTATCTAAATAATCCAGTCTTGTTCTGCTAGAAAAGATATCATTAACAACGAATTTCTTAGAAAAGTCTGGCAGCATTATCTCTTGAGAAAATAGTGGAATTTAATTATGTGCGCATTATCGTATTTCGTAGAGTAAATTGTTTCCTGCCTCCAACTGATAGCATTGCTGCAATCCTAAACTTCAGCAAAACAAAGAAAGAAGACAACATTTTATGTCTTATGCCCCTTAAAGCAAGGGGTATTCCTGGAGAACGTACTCAAATCCACCCGTAGTATTTCCTCCAAGTCCCTAATATAAAGATTGCTGCAATAGAAAGATTTATTTTGGACTCGGGGTGGTTTTCGCTAGGGAATGGTTACCCCAAGGATAGAATAATTTGTGGTATCAAAATAGGCCTAAATGGACCTCTTCCCTCGAGGAGCTCCGCCACATAACCTAACCATTTCCTTTGACTAGAACCTTCATTACGTTAGAGCCCCGTTCGTAGTACCAAGTTGTACTCTTAGCAGTTTCTCCTAAGTATGTACTCTTTTGCTCTCAAATATCTTTAATAAGACTTCACATACTGTCACATAAATGTTATAAATGCTGTGTAAAGTGCTTGGATACTAGCTTATCATGTCCCATTGTGCAAATTCATTTAAAATCCACTATTCATCCAGACACGTTTTAAACAAAAGTACTTTCAATACTTGTTTTCTTGTCGTCTATCCGCCTTCTTATTTTCATTTTCTTGTCCCGTTTTCTTGGCAATTCAAATAGGAATACTGCTGCACGAGTGTGTGTGTGTGTGTGAGTAAAATACCACGTAGTATCAATGTAATCACCGGATAAGCTAACAAGTTACAAGGATTTGCACATGATGGTTGCAAGCAGGAATATAACCAACAGCTACAAAAACAATAACAAAAGCAAATGCAGGAACAGAAACAGAAGAAACCGAGAAAAAGCAAAATCGAAAACAACATCAAATAATAAGAACAGCTAAAAGAAGTTGGAGTTTTTCTAGAAAAGAATCTCCGCGTTACCAACATCCAAATGCCACAATAAGCCAACGAACCATTGAATACAAAACCGACTCTAAAACCAAAACCAACAAAACTTTCTCAACAGTCAGTAACTAAACGGTGTAAGTAAGTGGCACGAGCAGTATGATGGTAAAGAGCAGTGGAAGGATGTAGTTGAAGAGAAGTACAAGTGAAGTGTACTGAAGTGTAATAAAGTGAGTGGATTGGTTTGTATAAAGTAAACACTTTACTCTGTAAGTAGAATTAAAAGAAATAAGCTTTTTAAGAAGATCTCAAGAAATTTTTACTGACTCCCAAACCCCCGTTAAAGAAAACAACACGGCTCCTTATATTTGGTGTTATGGCAACATTGCAAGAACAAACGAAAAAAAGATGGAAACGGCAAACGAATTTTAAATCCCTTTTTATAAGTGAAAGACTCAAATCTAAAACTATTTATTTACGGAGTATCTTTTTACTGTGTTGTTTATGATGCCGTTGTCTTTTTCTTGCACACTATATTCTTTGCTACATTTACTACATGCATACGTGTGTGTTTGAATATAAGTACATATGAGAGTGTGCAACAAAGCGTGGCAATAAACTCCGTACTCTTTAGTAAACGATGCAAATATTTATTATAATGTTGCAATATGCAAAAGTACAAATTGCATGACAAGTTGTTCTACACAGATAGTTGCAACTAATTTTACACTATCGCTGTTTGTCATCTCTCGCTTTCTCTCGCTTTCTCACTCTTTCTTTTTACTTACATCCCTACAACATATTCAAATTGAATGTATATTTGTGTGGGTGTAGCATTACTTTCAAAACATCATGTGTAAATTGCTACACATTGCCAGCAAAAAGCAAGTGTATGGGGGTTGGTGCCATGTAAATCAATTTGCTGAATAAACGTTGCTGTACGTTTTTCATTACCAATTTATATTTGCTTTTAGAGGAAAGGTACATAAGTAAAAATTAATGGAAAATTTTGTTTTCCTGTTTGTTTTTTATAAATTTTATATTTAAAATAATTATTAAAATATCATGGATAGTCTAATCGAACGTTTGTGCAATTTTTAAATCAATATTTACCCGAGATTATTCTTTACATAGGTTCTGTGAGTTAAATAGGACTTATACAATTGGAGATTTTTTTATCCAAACTCATTTTTTAAACATAAATATTGTTATGTTTTTACCTTTTAAAAACATTTAAAATATGAGCTCGTAGATTGCAAATAAAATAAAAATAAATTTGTGTTTAGTTTTAATTAAAATTCTTTATTGTTCGCACAGTTCTATGTGCCATTGTTTACAACTTGATGTAAACAACATCAATTGTTTTGTTTGTTATTCCTTTGATTACAGTCTTTGCATAAACAATAACAATTCTCACGATTACTCTCTTCAAACACACTGTATTTTCATACAATACTGACTTTTACTAACTCCGTTGCCAACTTTGTCTGTCCTTTTTAATGACAACGTAAACAATCTGATAAATGTTCCTGAAGGCGAATGTTCGTTGCTTCGGCTTCTCGAGCTCTCTATAACTGTAAATATCGTTGTTTCATTATTGTTGTTTGTGTACTTTCTTTACATGTATTCTTGTGGTGTTTGTTGGTATATTTTTGTTTGCATGTTTATCACATTTTTTATGCTGGTTTTTTGTTGCAGTAATTTGTCATTACAATCCTTCAGTCAGGATTACGAACTAGCTTCTCACACCACTTTTATTGTGTGTGATAATTTTATACATGAGTAGCGCAACCTACAATTTAAATTCGACTTCGATCGATAGATTTTTGAGAATCTTAGCAATCGAATAAAGATTGAGAAGGTAAACGTGATCTACAAAATGGATCAGTCAACTGAAAGATAATGTACCAACAGCCCTGAGCCAGAGTAGCCTTATAATAAACCTCAGAAGACCGTGAATAACGATTTCGAAAAATCCAATTGTGTTCAAACTTCTTCCACCAAAAGACAGCTAATCATAGAGAAAATACAAAACTCTCCTCATTTCCGTATATTCTGCAAAAAATCCAGAAATCCACCTGAGATATATTCCGTATCCAATTCAGTGATCGGACACCACACTATTTCAAAATAAAAACGGATACACATTCTTACTTTGGGCTTTTTTTAGCCACAACAACGTGCCGGTTCTGCCAATATCAATCCGAAATTTGTGACTATCACATCATATCGTTAGCATGAAAACTTAATTTAGCAAGGACATCAACCTACTTGCTTCCAAGAATATTATGACGCTCCAAAACCTAACAAAAAGTAAAGTAAACTTGTTAGAAACCTGAAAAGCCGTTGAAGTCACGGACCAATTTCTAATTACGCTAGACCGATTCAATTAGGACTGTCAACGAAAATCAAGTAAGTAACGACGGTTAACGTGGAGGTAATTGAAACTCTATTGCAAGCATTTGCTGTAATCCAGACTGACTTCATTTAAGCCAGCTGCCACGATAGGCAGTTGTTGAACTGAATATGCACTGGGTGCGTAACATGAGAGTTAAATTTTTGATCAGACTCTTGTCTATTAACTTACGTTACGACCACTGAACTATCTGCACTGTAGAGCCCATCATCTCAAAAATCGTAAAGAAAGGCATGATGTTCTATGAAATGTTCTAAGTTAAGACATACAAAACACCTTCAATTTGTCTAGGCTGTTAATCTGTTAAAAAAAATACTTAGAATTTAAACGATAACAGTCACTTGTTTCACTGGACCAAGAAGAGCCTTAAAGCCAAAATCAACAAGACGCTCTAGTGGTTTTGAGAGACGATCATTTAACCAATCTCATTTTAGCATACAGTACGCCGGTGTTAACAACGCGACAAGATGACTATAATCATTAACTCACCAGCGTTAATGGCGAATTTTTAGTCCAGATATATTACCAGCACCACAGGCTACTGAGTTCCAGGTTTGGTTATTCTATAATGGAATGGCAACCCTACTTTCTCCTGAGTTTGTGGTAATGTGGGAGAGCCGGAGTCTGTTGACCACAATATGTGTCTCTGCCTAGCCGTGCAGAGATTACGAGTCAAGCTTTTTATTGGAGTTTTTCAATAGTCTTTGAGAATGTCTGACATTAACTGGAAATAATCCTGTAGCTTTATCCCTTCGAGCGATTTTCCTCTCTTATTCATTTCCAGATCGCTTCCTTGGACTTTTTCTATTGCTTGTCATTTTTCTTGCCTGTCTTTCAACTTGTGGCATATATTTGATTACAATTTCAATGGGCCATTTCTGGTCTCCGTGAGGGAGTGTCCTCATCAGCTACTTGCCTAACCTATCCAACTTATTTGATTTCAAATATTTGTAGTTACACATTTTATTTAAAAAAACAAACAAATAAAGAATTTAATTAAATCAACACAATAAATTTAAAGCATATCTCTTCTCCTGCTGTGCCAATAAAAACTGCATTTCATTGCCAACTTAAGGTTCACAGAATAACAATTTTTAATTGTTTTTGTGGAAAAAAATCAAATGTTTTATAAAAAAAAACAACAAAAATTAAAAAAAATTATTGATTTTTATTAAATTTTCATTTGCTGACAATTTCAATTTAAATCTTCATTAAATTTTTCACTCAAAACACAAAACAATGTAAAGCAATCTCATCTACAATTTGTTTAAAACTATAAAATTATAGAAAAAATCGTCTCCCACTTATTCCATATTGCAATCCATATTTGGTAGGTATGTATGTATGTATGTATGAGTGTAAATTATTTATATTTTATGTGTTAAATATTGATTTCAATGCCTGCAGTTATTGAAAAAATAATTGAAAAATTCTATGAATTTGAAAATGAAAATTTAGAGGAATGAAAAAAATATTCGTTTTAAATTTTTACCACAGAGAAAAATGCGGAAACATTTGAAAACTTTAAATGGAATCGGGTTTTAGATTAATAACTCATGAAGGTCAGTATAGGCAGTACTTTTGAATAAAAGTGTTAACAATTTAAGACTAAATATGTCGGCTAAAATCAGTATACAATATAAAATCGTACTATTGAAGTCAATGATTTACTTTTGCAGGAGGTTCCTTTATATAAAGATCAGATCCAACCATCTAAAGTACATAAACGGGGCAATGAGAACCTGTCCAACCTCTGTTGCACTCATGTGAAGATTAGAGTCATAGAAACTGTGCTCAGTGTAATGAGAGATAATTTGAAAACGAGATTCATCAGAGAGGTATCATGAGCTGACAGATCCAGCGACTGACAGCTTCAGAAATGCTTTGCAACGAGACTCATAAATAAAACTGATTTAAGCAATTTGGAGGCTACATATTCCTTTAAGAGAGGGAACACTCTGTGGAATTCGGTTGGATCAAAAGATATTGATAGAATGTGGCACAGGAGCAAGGGTGTTTGGAAAACCGGCAGGAATTTTCCAAGAGAAAGTTTTCAACATCGTAAGATGTGCGTAGTTGAACTTATATAGAATGTTGAGAGACAAAATCTAGCAACTCTACCTGACAATTAGGACAATGGAGTACTTAGCTAGACCGAAAATAGTATGGAAATGTCAGGGCAAGTTAAATCAGGTGTAGGCATTAGAAGTCGCCGTAGTCTAGTAGGTAGTAGATTGGCTTATTAGCCGAAAAAAAATATTTCTTCGGCGACTACCTCTCAGCAAACTTCTGGTAAAAACTGCGAAAGGAAATAAAATTGAAATGAAAAGTTTCTCAAAAATCTGTCGTTCGGATACGACTTTAAACCGTGTGTCCAACCTACCACCATTCATGTATAAAATTAACATACACAGTATATGCGGTGGATCATAATCCTGACTGAAGGGTTACATATGTATATTCGTTTCAGAGAGAGACCCTCCCGTGAAATTTCTTTGTATCAAAAGTTAGCTACTGTTACGGGAGGAAGGTGTTTGAGCTCGGAACCAATGAAAGAACGAGATGGTATCTTCCAAAAGGAAGATACGCACATCGTAAGTAGTGCGTAGTCAACTTAGACAGGGTGTAGAGAGGATGTAACCTAGGAACTCTATCTGAAAATCAGGACGCCAACCGAGTACTTAGCTAGACCCGAGAATAGTAATGGACAGTCTGGATATGTTAAATTAGGTGTAGGCATTGGAAATAAGGTAAATTTTTTTTTCACGAATCCCAGTCAGATAGGAATTAAGGTCAATGAGCAGTTTAATCAAAAACTCATTATGCCCGCAAACAAAATGGACAAAAAAATTGTTTTATCAAGAAAAGCAGTCTGAAATCACAAATACCTTATAAATTCAAATTATTCGATTAAATTAAAACTGTTAGGTCCTAAATATGAAATTGTGTTTAAAAGTGGGCTTAAAAATAATTTACTAATGAATTTACATGTAAACGCATAAATAAATAACAAAATTTGTTGCAATTATAATTGCAACATCAACCACTAAATTAAACATGTCACATTTCAATTTGAATGCAACTTTTTTTTTTAAATAATAAGTACTTAAAATTTCAATTGAAATTTAATAAACAAAATCGGTGCAATCATCATTGGATTCCATAAATTTTTAGGAGTCGAAAAGCCAGGTGTGTATGTAAATGTTGCATGAATACAAGTACAATTTTGTAAATGCAGCTCTAGTGTTCAGTTTTAATAAACGTAAATAAACACAATTTATTTTTACAATAAAGTTTAGTTTTGTTTCAGTAAACTGAAGTTAAAATCGTTTTAATTGCTTCAACTAATAAAAGATGTAATCATGGATATTGATAATAACAGCTGTTTAATTGAGTAATATTTAGAATTAGAAAATCAATATTATAAGCAAGTTTTGGTAGCAAAAGTATGAATTTGTTGACAACTTCGAATTGTCGATCTCGTAAAGATGAGATATGATACTGGATAGCTCTTTTCCTGTTAAAAACATAAACTTAGTTTTACTGATATTTATATGTGTGAGTGAAATATCATAGAGGAATTACATATATTTGAAAGGTTTAAATACCGCACAAGGCTTTTCAAGGTGGAGCGCATCCGAATTGTCCAATTTTCCATGACTGTAAAACACACTGAATTTGACCGATGGCACGAATTATATTGACTTTGAGAATCGGTGTGGTTTTTAGACCAATGATGCCGCCAGCTCAAAACGCACATCAAATAATGAATTTTTCTGGATGTATTGACGCTCTTGTATGCCATTTGGATTGGTATTCGACAATTTTGTTTTTTTTTATCCATTTATTCACAAATAGGCCTCAGCGCTGAAAATGGGTTTTCGATAAAAATTAGTGTCAGTTGCCAACTACTCCCATAGAGACCATACTGCGAACATGCGTCGTTGTCAATTGACATTTACCTTCAGTTGCTGAGTGTGTTTAATTTTTTACGGGTGCTGGCTCAATTTTTTTTTTATTGTTAATACATTTATTCAAATACTTAAGTTTAAACTATTATAAACACTAGTTAACAATAATAAATTCAATTATACAATGTCTCTAAATCGAGCACTCTAATAATATAATATAACATAATAATAATTTGCTTTTTACAAGCCACTACGAAAAAATCGCCAAGTTGCTATCTGCGAAACACCGAGTTGTTGTAAGGGGCTCGAAATCGACTACCTTGAAAATTTCGCAACATTCTCACGGACAATAGCAATGTTTTCAGCAGATCTTATGTTTCGTCGACGTACGAGTGTTGATCGATCGTTTACTGAACTAGTGGAATCGAACTTATCCACCACATTCCGTCCTTTTTTTCAGGACGAAAATGACGATCTTAAAATGGGAGAATCGCGCTGTACTTTGCCCATACAGGACACCTATTTTGATAAAACAATTTTATTATTTACACATGTTGTTGAAATGTTAGGTCCATTCATGGTGATTTGACAAAATACCCTGAATAAATGACAACTAATTTGACAGATGTAGTTATCAACTGTCAAGACGCGAAATATTATTATCAATGGTTAGCATTGTTAGCACATTTTTGGTGACAATATCGTCCTTTTATTCCAGCATTTGTTCGATATTATGGACACCATCGTTTGCAGATGTCAGCCATTCCAATCAATCACAAAATTTTAGGATATGACGCTGGAATATTTAAATGGTGACAACGATGAACACTCTCTGCATCATGTGAAGCAGCCAATGTCTGCTGGATTAGCTACACACTTGCTGAGTTCAACATATGCATGTGGAGAAGTGCTTATTGGGCGTCTCTAAGAGATATTAGTAAAAATATGGTCCAAATAGCAACCAAGCCAATGAAACATCAGTGTAACATGCCCAATCTTTATAAAAAGAAGACAATATTGGGGAATGTAGAAACTGTAGAGTCTATTCCATTGAATGAAAGCCTCAAGCTACATAAAAGTTGTATCATCAAGTACTTTTCATATCGACGAAACCCCTATAGGAAATGTACAGGTATACAATAGATATATACCACCTATTCATCCGCTTTAAACCATCGTATGACTTCAGAAAAAGAGATGAGAAGTATAAGATTATGTTGTCTCCCTACAAAACATATCGCTATGGCTGACATTACTGTTAGGGAAACTATCTCTGTAGCTAAAAAATAGTCTTCAGGCTAGACTAGACGACAAACTGCCTCGCGAGTTGTTTAACCTAATATATACAGTCATTACATATGCCATTGGTATCAAAAAATATTTTGATAATCTTTTCTACTTCATCTATAATCTATTATTAACAAGAAGCTGTTATTAAAATTTAAAATATTTTCAAAATCAATATACTACGTAATCAGCACAACAACCAAAACCAGCCACTTCAATTTCAAGTGTGCATAATTTAAGAGTCAGTAAATAAAACTTTATTCAGATGTCAATGAGCAGGACTTTAGTTAACAACTAGAGAATGGAGAACGTATGTACATATGAAATAGACAGATGTTGTCTTATATTACAAAAACAAATACTGCTGGCAGCCATGGACCAATGGTTAAAACTGTTATAGCATTGAACACAAACCCTGTTGCTTTTGTACAACTGGCAACTGCTGCTGCTGCTGCCACTGCCGCTTCAGCATTGTCTACCGCAACTAATGAAGATGATTAAAAATGCGCTGATTACATACAGAGTCGATGTTAACAATGATGATCATGATGACGATGATGCTTATGGTAATGACGATTAAAAGTAAAAATGGAGGGAAAAAAGGCAAAAAGAATTAAACGTTTCACATGATGAGTAGAGTTTAAATATTGATGAAACTCTAGTCAAAGTTAATGATGGCAATTGTGATGATTTTTGGAACTGATATAGAATGCTAGACTCTGTTTCAGAGCTCAATGTACAATAGAAAAGTAATATTTTATTCACAAACACACTGTTTAGAGAGAGCGCTTAATGATGCATCAAAATAAGGTGTCAATGTGCTATAAAATAAACAGCAGAAAGCATCAGCTAAACCGTAACCAAAACAGCAACCAACAAACAAACAATCGGACTCAATGAATAGCAGACTGATTGACTGACTGACGGACCAAATAAAGCCGTTTAACAAACTATATACATACATATACATATATCTACATCATCATCAGTATCAGTATCAATAGCAACAAAAACACAAATGAACACATTGTTGTTATTAAACGAAACGAAGACATTTAATTGGAAGTTACAATTATTTTGCCATTTAGCCAGAATTTGTAAAATAGTGACGAACACCAAGCAGCGGCAGTATTTATAACAATGCAATGCAATAATGAAGAATACGTACATAATTTCGCTTATGAACTATTTGATGGTGAAATAACAAATACCAGGTCAAAGATATAAAGAGCATTTATTATTTTGAAAATATGAGAAATATAGTGAGCACTTAAACGAAATCATGTTTTCAAATGCGATTGCAAAAGTGGCGGTTTCCATTTAATTTTGTTGATTTCATTGATTTGCAGCCATTGAAGTCAAGTTGCAAGCGGAAGGATACATATTTATAATGCAGACATCCCCTTGTAATACAGAACATTTAACTAAAAATTTAAGGTTTTAAAAAAATTCAATCGTATTATAACTATAAGCCAGATTAAGTGTTAAATTAGTTACAAAACAAGCAGAGCAATAATTAAAATGTAAGGTTTGTTTGTTTGTTAGCTGCAGTCTTTAAATTTATATTGATTACATATACACCAGAGATCAGCAATGAGTATTCAAAAAGATGAGTAGAATCGAATCATACTCATAATTTCAGATACTTATACGCATTCATACTTATTTTAATATCATACTCATACCACTCATATTCAAAGTTTGAAGTACTCATCGTACTCATACTTAACAATACGTATGATGTTGTTGATCTCCCCTCTCCATGACTCTACATTTACAAGAATTACAAAATAAGTATGATTGGCGTACGAACACTACAATACTCATTAGAAGGTTGTGTGTTTGCTCTGCTTGCTGCTCGGTCTTTTTTGCTTATTTGTTTTTTCTTTTTTTTTGTAAATGCAACAACATTTTGATACAATACATTTTGATGCAATACATTTTGATGAATGATTCGAGTGACTCGTATGAGTACAATGAGTATGAGTACATCGAACTCGAAATATGTTTGATTCATATGCCTACTCATTCAGATTCATAACTTTAGAAAAATACTTATAATACTTATAAATAATTCGAGTGACTCGATACCATCAAAATTCGAGTGACATATGAATCAAACATATTTCGAATGGTATGAGTTACTCATACTCATTGCAGTCTGTACTTATAAATCAACGTTGTAGTAAGTACGAATGAATCAGAGTAGTTAAATTTCGATATTGTTGACTCACTTATTATGCTTATGAGTAACGAAAAAACGATTCATTTCTGACCTCTGATACACACACACAGTGAGCGTCAAAAGAAACTGTGCATTAAGAAAAATATACAGTAATAAATTACCTTTATTTTCTAAAGTTGTCTAAAATTGAAACAAAACAAATAAAAAATTAAAAATAATTTAGAAATATTGTCAAATTTTTTCGGGCACTCTCCTTAAGTGGTAAATGTTGAATTTGGTGATTGTTAGAATTTTATCCTTAGTGTACAGTTTCTTTTGGCGCTCAATGTATGTATGTAGTCACCATTGTCTAGCGGAAGTGTATTGGTGTATTACTAGTAGAGCGCTCATTTAAAAAAAAAAAATTTAGAAAAATGTATGCCTCACTTTGACCCTTTCTCAGCAGTCTTGTGGCTTTAAGAGTAAATAATTGTCATAATGTACCCAAATCTACAACCATCTCTGTCAATTTTTTTTTTTAAACTTTAGGTCCCGCTACTCATGTATAAAATTAAGACACGCAACATAAGTGGTGTGAAAAGCTAGGTCTAGGAATATATTCTTCTAAAACAGGACAGATTACTAGAATCAATTACAATACGAAACATGGAAATTATACACAAATAGTAGATCTACCAGCTTATTATCTCTTCTAAAATATTCATAATTTGATGTATTCATGCATTTCATTAGTAAACAAAGACTTGGCACACGTAAAAATATGTGGAACGATATTTTCAATACAAAAATTTACACAAAATTCCAATATAATGGCTGTAAATATGCGAATTTATATTTGTTGTGTCACTAAAAAACACATACTAAGAGATATTAACACATACTTACATACATACGCAATAAAAGAGTCCATAAAATAATAAAATAAAAAATGAAACCAAAATCTTGATAAGAATTTTTTATAAACGATTCTTCGAGTGTATCAAAGAAAAGACAACATTTTCACATTTTAAGTATGGCGTTGATTCCTTTTGACACTCACCATTCGTATGCTTTGTGTTCTTTGTGTCTGTGTCCGTGTAATGAATATGAATTCTAAGCACGATTACTAAAAGCAACTGTTTAATGTAGATTCTATGCAATGGATTTGAGTGAAAACTTTAAATCTATTTCAGCTTTTTTTTCGCCCCCACTCTCTCTCTCTCTATTTCTCTTGTTCTTTTATTATTTTTCTTAAAGGAAAATTTGATTAAAATAACAAAGTTTGAAGTTCATCATCATTTCTTTGCTTTTTTCCTTTGGTTGTTATGCTCCAAAAATTGTTCCAAGGAAAGGACAATCTAATCAAATTAAAGTATATGTGAATAGTTGTTGTTGTTGTTGGCTTCCTAATACCCCCTGTTCTTGAATCAATCTATGGGAGTGTAGGGTTCTTAAGGGGAATTTAAGAAAATTGCTGTACAGTAGTTAACGTGAAGCATTTGAAAGTAGTTAGAAGATTCATAAGACTTATACGCACAACATGGGTGGTGTAAGAAGCTAGGTCGTAATCCTGACTAAAAAGGTTTTAATAACCAATTGAACTTCCTATACTCACACGCATTCAGTGTGTGCGACTTTCAGTCTTTTTAAATTTTTTCTTATGAACGAAGAGCGCGAACGTATTTATTTTATGTTGGCTTTATCATTCCAAATAAACCTCATTGTAGTGAGGTTTCAAAATTTTAGAAAGCAAAAGGTATATGCGCATTTGGCAATAATTGGTTTGCAAGACCTGGAGCAAGTATACTTGTTTCATATTATGACGGGAGTATAGGAAGGTTGCGGTCATCGTAGTCTAGTAGGTAGTGTGTTGCCTTATTTGACGTGAGCCCTAGGTTCAAACCCCAGTTCAGACATATCCAGCAAAACGAAATATAAAAAAATATTTTTTCAGCTACTGCCTCTCAGCAGATTTCTGTCGAAAATTCTGAGAATAAATAAAATTGCACATGTAAAGTTTCTCGTTCGGAATCAACTTTAAATTGTAGGTCGTACCACTCTTGTACAAAACGAACACATACAACATAAGTAGTGTGAGAAGCTAGGTCGTAATCCTTACTGAAGGGTTGTAAAGACCAATTATGTATGTATGCATGCACGAAAGTTAAGTCACAAATATAAGACTGGACTGCGCTATGTAGACAAATACAAACTAGTCTCTCTCGAAAGATAAGATTCCGTATGCTTTCTTCTCCAACTAGTCAATCATCTTCAGTTAAAAATCAAATTCTTTTTTCTTAAAAAACCTCCAAGAAAAGGAAACGTTTCAAGTGCCATAATTTCAATCAAAAATAATATTTTGCCTCACGCAACAATTCCATTCCATATATCTTTGTATTATAATACCAGACCACTTATGTATATTGTTACTCTGAGACCTTTCAAGTTAATCTAATGTATAAAGTTGGGAAACATCGGTAAGAGTAAGTAACTTCCTAGGAACGGTAACTGTAGTACACTTACCCATCAGTCAAGCCTGGAATATTGATGGCATCATAAATTTTGTTTCAAATTGTTCCGTACAACATAGCGCATCATGTTGTCTAACCAGATTCAATTGTTTATCGTTCATTTAAAATTTCGCCTTATTTTTAACACTTTACCTACCCCCAATAAGAAAAAATGTCCTTGTTAAACCACTGTTCCATTTCTTAAGTAGCTGACGAGACATGACCTGACTGACCAGGCAGTAGATTATAAAATTTTCCCAGCAACAACAAAATTGTTCTTAATGTTCATTTTGTTTATTAAATAAAAATGTATTTCCATTATATGACCCCCATCCCTTCCATACTCGCATCCTTTGATGATTGTTGTCTCTTATTTATAAAGCGAAAATATTTCTCTTTCTTTATATCCTTCAAAAGGATACAATACACCTTTTGTTGTTCAAATTGAAATGGTCAGTTAAGGATAAAGCAAAAGAAAACATATATAAAAAGGAGTAAAAAAGCAGAAGAAGAAATCTAATTTCTTTTATAACACAAAACACATCCGGTTTAATGTACAACTTAATAAACCTTAACTAAACATGAGTGTGGCCAAGTCACACACACTCTCATATACATACATACATACTGTTCTACTAAACAAAGGATAATACGGAATCGTAAGAAAGGAAGGAAGGACTCATTCCTTACACTCACTCTCTCTCTCTCTCTCTTCTTTTACTTTGTATTGTATGATGAGAAAAGAAGAAAATTAAATCACACAAGCATAATAATAAGTAATAATGTTAGCTAAACAAGATATTTATTCGTATAAACGTGTATCTGTATCTGTCTATCTAACTTTGGAATTTTTTGCGTGTTCTAAGGAAAACTGTTTTCTTTTATCATTATTTTCTCTGTATGTGTGAGTTGTAAAGCTTTTTTTATTCAAATTGTTATTGTATTTGTATTGCCATTTTATTTTTTCTTTTCTTTTTTATTCCGCCATTCAAAAGCCTTTTATTAGGCAAATTATTTTTATGGTAATGGACACATTCACTCCTATTCTTTAAGTTTTTCAAATTTTAGTTTATTTTATTGTCATTGATAAGTTTATTAAAAGGGGTCAGATGAGCGACTTGTTTCTTAAGGTAAGGGCCACCTGACAATATGAATTATTTTAGTGTCCCTAAGCTTATAAAAATGCTGCACTACACATAAATTTTGAGATCTTAAAAATATAAGAAACAATTAATATGTCCTTAGAAACTCTATTACACGCAGCTATTGAATCTTGCTATGTAGTCCTTGTGCTGACCAACTTCTTCCCTAGTTTGGTGGAACACCGCTATCCGTGATCAAGTGAGCTTTTGTAATCAAAGCCACCACTTCGACCTACCTACCTCCAACCTTTTTGTCGCCGTAATATCCAATTACAAGCAAGTTCAGCTTTGTAGCAAAAATTAACCACAACTGTGTTCTGGTCGAACTTTACTGCAACGTTCAGCTCAAGATCTTTTTAGAATTTCGTTTTTATTGGAGTTTAATTTGACCTACGCCAGGTACTGGGCTTACAATTTATAGATGACCGCATTATTCTCAAGATTCGCGTCAATCATCGGTTTATTAATGTCTGACTTGACGTCATGTCCTTAATATCTCCGGTTCTTAACTCATATTTTCACAAAAAGAGAGCATTTGTTGTGCCGGATATTATTATCAGGGGGAATAAAATTGACTTTGTTGAATCAGCATCCAATCTGGGTATTATCTTTAATGGTCGGCTAACGTGGTCTAACCACATTAACGACATCGTTGGTAAAGTTTACGGTATGCTTAGAAACTTATGGGCTGTTATAGATTCGACTCCCTTTGCCATACGTATGAAACTGGCTAAAACGTATTTGATTCCTGTCCTTTCATACGGATCTGAAATTTCCACAACAGTATTTTCACACAGTATTTTCTTCGGCGACTTCCTCTCAGCAGATTTCTGGCAAAAACTCTGAGAGTAAATAAAATTGCCATGAAAAAAGTTTCTCAAAAATCTGTCATTCGGAGTTGACTTTAAACTGTAGGTCCCACCACTCATGTATAAAATTAACACACACAAAATAAGTCGTGTGAGAAACTAGGACATTGAACAATGGGTCAATTCGACCTCCGTATACTGTACTTGTTTTAATTGACAAGTACACGTCCTCTAACCTAACCTAACCTAAAGCTGGATACAAATAGAAGTTCGATTATTTAACATACAAATAATTAATTTCCGTAGGAAAGCGGGCAAAAAATGCTCTCTATGAACATGAATGGGTATAATGGTTTAGAAGTTTGCTCATTGGTTTCTACATGCTCTCTAAAGATTTAGACGGCTTTCTGTATAAATTATTTGTAGACTATTGAGTCTCTCAGACATAAAATTTGAAACCATAAACAATATGTTTTGCCATCGCATAGATTTGAACCAGTATTGCTGAAATTTGTAGTCTTGCGACTTATACAAGGCAAAACAAGGCTACATACATGCACTGTAACTTCGCTAAAGCTCCAGAAGTTTAGTTAGATGTTTGTTTTACATCCACTTTATAGTGATTATCACCAGTTTCTGTTTATAACGAGTAATTTTTTTGATGAAAAATTTACTTAAAAATTGCCTCGTGTATGATAGTTTCTTTCTATCTTAGTTTTAATGCCTTGAAAAGATCAACTGAACTATGCTTATTTGACCGGAATGTAAATGTCCTACTTCAAGCTTTCAATTTCACTAATGGATTCATTTTCACTAGACCTTTCATTGCGAGGTCTATGCAAAAAACTTTAGGTTTTTATTACTTTCTTTTATTATGTCAGGGAGTACTACAGTTAATTTAGTATCTCCAACAGCATTTACTACGCAAAACACTTGTATTTTTACAATTTTTACTTTGTAAAATAAACACTTTTAATAAGTCTTAGAATTCCTTAACAAATTCTTTCATTTTTATAATTAAATAACCCATGACCCCAAAACAAATTAACACAGTCTGCAATAAAATTTTTAAAACGAACTCTTTACACTACCACTGTCGTATGTTAAATTGTAAGTTTTAAGTGTTTTACAAAGCGATGCAACCAAACGATTATAACAATATCTGGTTATATAGTGATAATGATAATGATTATGATTATGATAATGATTATAATGATAATTGTTTGGGTTATAGCGACAACATTTACTTGATGACGATTATGATGAACGACACATGAAATTTTGTGGAGAAATTCAAATGCATCAGCAAAACATAAAATTTAATTGAAAGCAAAACGTTAAGGAAACATTCACAGACATAAACATATTCATTCCCATCAAATCAAATACTGATACACTTGAATACAATGCAATACTCATACTCGTACAATAATACAAACACAATACAATACAACACAGTACAATACAGTTCGTAGCACATCATAGCAATTCCTAACTCTCTAACTCTAGTGTTGTGCAGTCATAGTAAAACTTTAAATTCATTCTTCATCTGTATAACTTAATTTAAAACTATTATAATTTGATAATTGATGTCTGACAAAGAATGGAACAACAACAACAGCAACAACAATAGCATTTTGTAGACAATTGCGACATGTTCGTTTACATATTTTTGTGTACATGTACATACATATACTGTGTAGAGAGGCAAACATTTCTATGGAAAATTGAAATTAATAACAATTCATAAACATATTAAATTTTAACTTTATATTCTCACAATACAACAAACAGCTGGTGGTAACTAATTAGAAATGGTAAATTTAAAATTGCATAAGAATACATATTTATAAACTTTAAATAAATTGTATATTATCAGTATCCTTTTAACATTTTAGAATTCCACAAGTAAAGAGTGTTTTCTAAGGGCTTTAGAGCTTAAGATGAAAATAGAAAACGAAAATATTGTTGGCTTCAATTCTTTTTTATTATCTTGGAAGAAAATTTCATAGATTTTTTTTATGTTAAATTTGATTTCCGCCGTATGTCCGGCGCAACTACGTTTTACGGGCCCATTCAATCAAATTAATTTCTTTTTCCAATAAATCTAGCCTTATGCCATCAATAGTGCTTCAAATATTGGCATCCAATGTTTTGAAAGTTGCTAGTTTGGCGACATAGGCCAATGACTTAACGTACTCATACATATATACATACATAATTTGGTCATTACAAGCCTTCAGTCAGAATTACGACCTAGCTTCTTAGACCACTTATGTTGTGTGTGTTAATTTTATACATGAGTGGCGGGACCTACAGTGTAAAGTCGACTCTGAACAACACATTTTTTAGGAATTTTATCATGGCAATTATATTTACTCTCAGAATTTTACGTAATTCTGCTGAGAGGCAGTAGCCGAAGAAATGTTTTTTTATAGTTCGTTTTATTGGAGATGTCTGACCTGGAGTTTAAACCGTGCCCTTAAGTCCAGTGGCCACAAACTACCTACCAGACTACGACGACTACAACATAGTCCTATAAAAAGTAAATTAGACGCATTAAATGACATAGACGAGGGTACAGTGAATAGAACCACTTCCGGAAAGAAAGTTTTCACCCAATGGATAAAGCGCTCTGTGTAGCAACATGTGCTGTGTTGTTGAAACCAAATATCGCTGAAGTTTAGCTGAGGAATTTATGGAAATTATCACGTGGCAACCATGACAACTTGAAAGTTTTCTAGCTCTTTAGGTAGATTCGTCAGTACCTTAATAACAAACATACATAATTGGTCATTACAACCCTTCAGTAAGATTACGACCTTGCTTCTCACACCACTTATGTTAGGTTATGTTAGGTTAGAGGACGTGTACTTGTCAATTAAGACAAGTACAGTACCCGGAGGTCGAATTGACCCGTTGTACAACGTCCTAGTTTCTCACACCACTTATGTTGTGTGTGTTAATTTCTATACATGAGTGGTGGGACCTAGAGTTTAAAGTCGACGCCGAACGACAGATTTTTGAAAAACATTTTCATGGCAATTTTATTTACTCTCAGAGTTTTTTCCAGAAATCTGCAGAGATCTCACGTCTTATAAATCAACATACTACCTACCAGACTACGGCTCCTTCACTGTCCTTACATAAAATTTCCAGGCAAACGAAGAAAAATGGCCAACAAGTTCAATGTCTTCTTCAAAGCTTCCCGGTACAGTAGTAATATTCTCTCCGGTATGCACGTTTATATATATACTTAACGGTTTTCAATCGAGGAGTGTGAAATTAAAGCAAAAACGATTAATAACTGTACGAGTTGCTTGCTTACTAGGCCGATTATGTTGTTCGTAAATTTTTTCAAAGAAAATATCCACAGTATGAGAGTTAATGTGGTGTTAAAGGATTCAAAATGATTTGCTAAACCCAACTGAACAGACATTCTCAGCTACCAAACTATAGTTATCGATAGTTCATATTCTCAGCTAACAAACCAAAGTTATCGATAGTTCCAATGCAGCTAGAAAAACACCTGATGTGTTGTCGAATATCCAGTAAATCCTAAAAGTTTCTATAAAGTAACGATACTCGTTATATAATCTGTTTAATTGTTACTACTAATTAGTTATTGATAGCTGTTCATTCTAGCTTATATAAATATTTTGTTCCAATGAAATAACACTCAATTGAGAAAGGGAGCGAAATACCTCAAAAGCTGAGACAGCGACAATGAGAGAGATGCTCACATGCATACACGCCAAATATTTTTGTGTGTATATGTATGTCTATGACTGCATAAATTTGCATACAATCAAAACTGTTAATGCAACAAACAAATATATGTATGTGACGGTGTATATGTGTACTTGAAAGTAAAATAGTGTGTTAGTGTGTATAAAATAATGATAACAGCGTAACATATTCAACAGGAAAACGGAAATGCTATGCTAAGCATTAATATTTAGCATAACAACAGCAACAACAACAACTACAGTACAATGAATACAACGACAACTCAAACATAACCGAACAACTACAACAACAATAATAATAACAACATGAACAACTATAAAACTGCAGTAAAAATTTCAGAATTTTGTTAGAAAATTTAAATTAATTTTATTAGAACAACAACTCAAAACCTATGCGATGAGTATGATTGTTTTTGATTTCATTTTAGAAAATTTCTTTCTATGACACAATTGACTTTGCTAGTATGTCTGACTGCCTGTCTGTCTGTCTGCCTGCCTGTCTGTCTGTCATTCTATGCTGTTTGTCTGCTCTACTCTGTATTACTTTAGTTATTGTTGTAGTTAAAGAAATTTTTGTTTTGCTGTTGCTGTTGTTGTGTTAATAAAATGTTAAGTGTGAAAATGTCTGTTCAGCAAAAATGAAACAATTTTCATTAACATCAACAATCAGCCATACACACACACACACGCACGTATATACACATCGACAACGATGTGTTTGTGTGCGTGAAAGTTTGTCTTTATTATTAAATTATTGAAAAAGTTGACAATTTATTGCAATCGAAAAACATTTTTATCAAAATTAAAATTTTTAAAATTTAATAAAAAAAAATAACACAAAAGACAACAAAATAATAGATGGAAAGAGTAAAGCAATTACTTTAAAGCAGGCTTAATTATAAGCTATATTGAAATATACTGCAAGGCTATGATTAATCGGTCATTACAGTGATTAGTTTTAAAAAATGCAGTTTGTTAAAGCAAAACTAATGCTTAACACCTGATAACATTGTTGTTAAATTAAGCATATGAAGGAATTATGATTTCATTAGAATTATCATTAGATTTTTCAACCACTATTGCTCTATTTACTATTGTTACTCTATTTAAATATAATTGGATTAAATATCCCAAAATCGAAAACCATAAAATACCGATTTTTTTTACAAATTTAATACGGCTTTTCAGGCCCACCACAACAAATTACATCATATATCCGATATTTCAACGGGGACAGAAAACCAGATAATCTATAAGAGTTATAAGAAATCTTGAATGCGGGAATCCTTCCCTCCCTCTTAATAGTCTTCCAAAAATCAAGTCAAAAATTATACAAATTGCTCCAGCCGTTTTGCTGTAATTAATTTTTGCCAAATGAAGGAATAAAATTTCCCGTAGTCAGATATTTCCAACAAAACGAAAAATATTTCTTCGCCGACTTCCTCTCAGCAGATTTCTGGCAAAAAATCTGAAAGTAAAATAAAATTGCCATGAAAAATTTTTAATAAATTTCTATCGTTCGGAATCGACTTTAAACTGTAGGTTCCGCCACTCATGAATAAAATTACAACTTACAACATACGTGATGTCAGAAGCTTGGTCGTAATCCTGACTGAAAGCTTGTAATGACCAAATATGTATGAATTTATGTAAATCTCTGAGGATAGAGTGAGACTCACTTAGCGAAGTTCACCACCAATATAGAAAAATTAACACGGTTAACCTTAAAGTTTTAATTAAATTTAAGACATTATCTGAATAATACATAAAAATATTATTTATGGTTGAGACCAAATTATATTCTATTACACGTTTGACTGATAAACATTTTAATAACTTGTTAGTCACTCATTAAAATTTATCCACTCAGCAGCAACCGTTGTATAATCAAGAACGAAAGAATGTGGATAAAAAAAATTTTCTAACTTTTACATTAAAGATTTAAAATATTAATTTTATAAATTTATGTACACAGCGGTTGTTTAACATGAAAACAGTTACTATAGGTTTGTGTATTTACTATTCAATTTTATCTAAATCATCAACCCAACAAAGTCATTTATTATACTAACTTGACGCCATTGCACGCGGTGTGGAAGTATTTACTATATAAGAACAGTTTATTTAAAAGGAAATGGGAACAATTGTTGTGTATAATTTTTTAACTGAAACCAAAACTTAAGGGGAGGCCCCTACTCTAGCATAACTTTAAGTTGGAGTACAGAAAAGTCTGTAATTAGAGGAGGAAAAGAGAGAAACACAACAAGTTGGTGTTGGTTTTGTTTTTTTTTTTAATAACCAGGTGTCATCATTTTATTTATTTCATTATTTCTAAACAATACCAAGACACACCAGATACAATGACATTTGTGTAGAATCCTAAGCCTATAATTCAAATATTACAATACATGTGACGAACACTCTTTCATTTCGTTAAGAGGCCTATGCGAAAAGAAATTAATGGATCTTAGTTCAGGTCATTACTAAGATTTTACAACCTAGTTTCTCAGGACCAAATAACTTTGTTATGGGTGTTAAGACATGGAGAGCACGAAGGCAATGAGAAGACAGATAGCTAAGCTAAAGAAGAAGGCTTTTACAAGAATCCCCTGAAAGGGGATATCAGTAAATGGTCAACAATTATACTGCAGAGGTGATCTACCAGCGCATCTGAAACTAAATAGAAAATCTTTAAAATCTTAGACACACTTTCGAAGAGATTTATAGAATGCTATGCCTGGAATTATCTTCTATAGAGGAAGGGCATATCTGACATTAGTATCGGAAGGATTGCTGTTGAGTATCTGATGTACAAAATGTATTAATGACATATAATCATTATATTGTATGACATACATAACCATGGTAAAGTTCCCGTTAATATACATGTAAACTTCAGATATCAACTCCAGATGCAATACGTCATAGTAATCGAAGAACCAGTGAGAAATCTTGATATTTGACAGAACTTGATATGTAATGTAATAAGAAATACGCTTAGAAAAATCAGAATTACAGCGTTACAGATATATTGCTTTGCCACAATGCCGGTCATTTTTTGGAATTCCTTCGGAATTATTTTCTTGTAATACGATCAAATTTGGCATGCTAATTACATACATAATTGGTCATCACAACACTTCAGTCAGGATTACGAACTAGCTTCTCACATGCGTTAATTTTATACATGAGTGGTGGGACCTACTTTGAGACACATTTTCATGGCAATTTTATTTACTCTCCGAATTTTCATTGCCAGAAATCTACGGAGAAGCAGAGGCCAAAGAAATATTGGTTTCATAATTCGTTTTGTTCGAGATGTCTGACCTAGGGTTTAAATCGAAGCCTCATGCCTAATAAGTCAACATACTACCTACTAGACTACGGCGACTGTCATTGGCACGCTAATTAACTTGTTTTATCATCGGGTTTTAGTTGTGACATATAGATATTAGACTTGATATTTATGTAAATTAGGAGCATCCTTAACTATGTTTCCCGGCAGTTTTTGTATCAGTTTAAATATGTTGACACTTATTTCATGTCCAACACTTAAAACAACACTCTACCGCCAAATGCAATTTTAATGGTGATCTTGAATTTACCTTCGATTTTTTAAAGATCTCCACCATATAGTTAAAGATTTGACAAAGGCTTGGCTCTTTTGGAGGTACCTGAACTGCTTACAAACAACTATTTGTTAACATCGAGCATACTTATTAGTTCTACTGTCCATAATTAAAACAGATTGTTTCTTTGTTCTTTGTTAGCAAAATGTCGCTGGATTTTTTGAACATTTCCATCTCCTAGCAACTTAATAATTATAGTTCTACAGTTCAAACATATGGAAGTATTTTGAATATTTACTAAAGTTCAGCAACATTGATTTAAATTTGAATACTCAGTCGCTGTAGTAAAATATGAAAATATGCGGATATGTTTTATGGTTAAACTCCTATTAGTTTCAATGTTTAAGAAATGCTTTTACAATACGATCTATGTATGTGTGTGTGTTAACCAGCATAACTATTGTAACTATCTATATAGAAATATTTGTGGCTACAAAAACAAAACTTCAGCTGCAATTATGGTCATAATTTTTTAATAGAAAAGTTTTGACAGACTCATAACCAGACAGTCGTTAAATTTTTTTAAAACATATTTTTACTGCTGGCACACTAAGGCACACAGCAATATTGCTAACCGGCTAAACACTTTACGTCTAGCGTGACCAATATTTTTAATGAAAGTAATAAATTTTTTTTCTTTTTTTTTTCTTAAAGAAATAAAAATAAAATGAAATAAAATTCGTTAATAAAATATATTTTTTAAGTTTAAATAACAGTAACATTGAAAACGAAAGTCTGTTTTGAAAATAACACCTTAAGGTGGCTATAGTTGGGCAACCAACAACACCACCACCACCACCAAATAAAATTGAATTCAGTTTTGTTTGCAAAACAAAAGACTTAAGCAACATGCATGATTGAATGTTTGGCCTGGCAAAAATAAACAGAAAAAAGCACAATTTTTGCAAAGAAAAAACGAAAAAAGAAAAAACAATTACCATTAACAACAACAACATTAATAACAATAAAAGAACTTCCACTAAAATAAACAAGTCATTTTCATATGACCTTTGCCATAACTTAACATTCAAAGCATTTATCGCAGTGTAAGTGTGGCTGTATGCAAAGAGCATACTACCAACACAACCAAAATTTTAGTGATCTGAACCGAAATTAAGAAAAAAAAAAAATAACGACATGCTGTACTATATGAGGCCAAAAAATTGTTTTTGATTTCGTCTTGAAAAGGGTTTTTAATGGCAAACGTTTGTTTTTTTTCGTCTTTCTTTTTTTGCATTGCATATGCACTGTAGTACCTCTAACAACAAAAAACTGTTGGTCTAATGCTTCTTTCGAAACCATCTCTGCTTTATTAACCAAATCCATGGACTGTGTCTCTTGCGGCTTGAGGCCAATCAATCAATCAAATTCTGTGTTTTGCATACAAAAATTGTTTAAAGTTTTGATTGTTCGTATAGGTTTTTTTCTTTCTCTTTCAACTTCTACTAAAGTACTACGCACGTTTTTATACAGAATTATTATTTTGTTTTTGGTTTTGCTTTTCTATTTTTAATACGTTTTTTTGATTGTTTAAAATTTAGATCGAGGTTAATTCGAAGCCACAAGTAAAAATGAAATGGAATTTGCACAACATTTTTAAAGGCGTATTATTTGAAAATGGAAAGTATTTAAACCACTGGCATGATTGATATTTAGAAGATATTCAGACAAAAGATCGAAATCAATGCTTTGTTATTAAATCGGCGGATATAATTTCTGAATTTTTATTCTATAAATGTATAATAAAATAAGGTTGTAAAGAGGATTTTAAATCCCATGAAATAAAATTCTTTAGAAATTAAATACTTTAATCATCTCAATTATTAATATTTTATTAGAGGTAGAACTAGAATAACCTCAAGGCTATAATTCTAAGTTAATTATAAAAAGGAACGCTCCCGAAAAAACTTAGGTATTTTCTTAGGCTGTCTTAAAACAATTGGCCAATTCATACGACTTTGTATCGTGTATGTTGTATTGAATACAATTTTTGTTTGTAAACGCTCAATGCTATGCTGTATTGTGTATTTCGTATTCCAAACTTCAAAAAATGATAAGAAGAAGACGACGAGTATTCACAATTTGATTTTCAAGCAACAAAATCAATAATATTACAGAAAAAAGTAAATTAAGTAATTATCAGTGTGAAAAATTATAATTTTGAAATGTAAATTGTTGACTCAAGTTACATAGAAAATATTTTGTATATTTATTCTTCTTCTTTATTACTGGCATTTACATAAACTGACAGCCCGAAACCAATACAACTTCCAAAAACATATGAAAAAATGTGTATAAGTGTATCGAATTTTTATATGAAAATTATCAACAACAAGAATACACTGTTGTATATTCGTCTAACAATACAATGAATACAACGATACAAGGGTTGGTGTGAATTGCCTAAATTATTATCTTGACACTGATTTTGTTATTGATCCTTCTCAACGAAAGTTTCATTTGATCACAAACTTTTGTTTTTTTATGAACATTGACTCCGTTGATAGTCAGGTTGCCCTAATGGCCATTGTGTCGGTCTGGTGTAAATCAATCTCAGATCGAATCCGTCTATGCTGGGTTCTGTGACTTAGCTGTATATTTGGTAATGAGATGCTCTCTCTAAATTAGGTTCATTTTCTGACAGCGACTTGATGGATGGATTCTGAACCCCCAATCTGCCACTTATACGACCTCATTACTGGATGGGTCAAGGAAGAAGAGCAGAGACGTTGGAGGTATGGATCGAGATGTTATGTGTCTGGGAATCTATGGCCTGCTATAGGCAGTGATAGAACAGGTTTGCTACTGGGCTTAGATAAGGTCAGCCTGAGGTAAGATTGGTTTAATTACAGGACCCTGCGATATTAAATCGCTGACAAGGATCTGAAACAGATCCCACCCTGGAAATTGCAGCATATGTTGCGATGAGGAGGAACCTCTGCTACTGTACAGCCCTTAGTAGCTTGAGGTTGAGCAGCTTCTGCAGGGGTTTCTTCGAAGGTTTGGATTCTCTGTTGAGAGCTGACATTAGGGCTCACCATAGATACATAAACAGGTAGACCTTGTTGAAAAGTGTTAGGGCATCAAGATTGTAGTCGTGCTCACTTAAGTGTCTGCTGTCTATCTTTTTTCCTCCTTTCTCCTTCTCCTTTCTCCTTTTCCAGTTTCGTTATCTCCTTCACTATGCTTACTCTCTCTCTCTTCTAGCACGAATTTGCAATAAGTCATTTAGACCTTTGGGTCCTCAAACCTAATCTAGCTTATTGAATATTGGAAAACAATCGCCTAAGAAAATAATTGAAATTTCCAATAAAAGTCTGCTTTGTTCGCAAAAACAATAGCCAAACTCACTGGAGTCAACTTTAAATTGTAGGTCATGCCACTCATGTATACAATTAACCCACATAACATAAGTGGTGTGAGAAGCTAGGTACGAAGCCGTAGGTTTAATATTGACAGACCGTAATTATATCCTGTTATAAAGTCTAATCAACATTTCTTTTTTTATATTTTACCAGACTATATGGCTTGCTATTAATCGTAAGATGAAGTTGAATAACCATTTAAATTTAATTTGAATTATAGCATCCTCTTAAAATGTACTACCATTTCAAATTGACCCATTTGCAAAATTATACAATTTCTTACACTCGTCTTAATATGGCTTAAAAGATAAACTTTAAATGATAAAAACTAATCATTAATGGTCATAAAAGTGTGTCTTTTGATAATTGATTTAAAGCCAGAAACAGTTCAGTAACCTTTTAGTTTTGTTTAATTGTCGCCTGACATGTTAGACAATTTGATTGCCACTCATTTTCAGTCCATTAAGTTAAAGATGTACGCGGGTAATTCCTTTTGAACAATTGCCAATTGATGGATGTATTAACAAGCTACGAAAATCGCAATAAAAAAAATTAAATATTGCTGACCAAAATCATTATAAAGAAATATTTATTTATGTTTTATAACAGTAACTAATGCAATAACTTATAAAAATTTAAATGTTCGTCTACCCAATAGGCCAAAATGTCAAAAAATTGCCAAACAAATGTTTTATTTTCTTTATGGTTTGAATCAGGATTATCGGGGATTTCTGACCACTTCAAACATTACATTACGCCACTTGATCGGAGGCTAAAAGTCTATTTCGAAGTTTGAAGAGAGGAATGAAATAAATCCCAACATTTGAAAACTAAAGTATGGCTGCAATTTTTTTCTTATTAAGAAAGTAAGTCCGAAAGGTATTTTGATTTAGATTACGAATTGTGAAGTCACCGTAACCTAGTAAGTAGTGTGTTGGCTTATTAGACGTGAGACCATGGTTCATATCCCAGGTCAGACATCTCCAACGAAACAAAATGTAAAAAAATATTTCTTCAGTGACTTCCTCCCACAGATTTCTGGCAAAAGTTCTGAGAGCAAATAAAATTGTCATGAAGAAATTTCTTAAATAATTTGTCATTCGGAATAGACTATAAATTGTAGGTGCCACCCCTCATGTATAAACTTAACACACACAACATAAGTGGTATGAGAAGATAGGTCGTAATCCTGACTGAATGGTTGTAATAACCAATTTTGTATGTATATATGTACGTATTGCATTGTATTGTATTGTATATATTATGGATAAATCCGTGAATCTGTCTTCAAAATTCAGTCTCTTGTAATTTAATTAACAGATTTACAGGCTCGAAGTCGCCGTAGTCTAGTAGATAGTGTGTTTTTATTAGACGAGAATCCGTCATTCTATTTCTACCTCATTCTCCTTTTTCTCAGCAGTGTTCAAACAAAAAATAAAATTGCCATGAAAAGTCTCTCAAAAATCAGTCGATCGGAATCGACTTTAAACTCTAGGTCTCGCCACTCATGTATAAAATTAACACAAACGTGAGTGGTTCGAGAAGCTAGTTTGTAATCCTTATAAAAGCTGTTTAGGAGCTACACATGTTCTCTAGTTCGCCAGAAATAATAAGGAGACAAGGGTGCCAATTTCTACTATAATTCTGGATTAACTTTTTTGCTGTTACTTTCACAATAAAGTTCAACAACTAGCTGAAGATGAATTAATGCTAGTATGAAGATCTAGACACTTAGGCGTGAATGGTAGTAATATTGCAGAAGCATAGAGCAGAGTTTGTATCTTTCTGATGAACTCTTAAAAGAGAAACAATGAGGAGTTTTAAAACGGGCTATAGTACAGCACTAATCGTGCATTGAATGCACACAAACTGGAATACAATATTTGGGCAATTCACACAAGCCCTTGTATCGTTATATTCATTGTATTGTTGGTACATTTGTTCATATGTTTTTGGAAGTTGTATTGGTATCGTGCTATCAGTTTATGTAAATGCCAGTAATCAAGAAGAAGAATAAAAATACAAAATATTTTCTATGTAACTTGAATCAACAATTTACATTTCAAAATTATAATTTTTCACGCTGATAATTAATTAATTTACTTTTTCTGTAATATTTTTCACTTTTTTGCTTGAAAATCAAATAATGAATACTAGTCTTCTTCTTATCGTTTTTTGACGTTTGGAATACGAAATACACAATACAGCATAGCATTGAGCGTTCACCAACAAAACTGTATTCAATACAACATACACGATACAAAGTTGTGTGAATTGGCCAATGGTTTTATCTTTTGATAAACCCATATGATACCTCTGTGGTATCAGCTTTATCACCGAAAAATTGCCTAAAAACCAGTGCCGTTGATATTATGTTGACATGTTGGTTCGTTAACAGTGCTTGAACACAGGATTATTTAAGTGAAATAAATTTGTATTTCTTTTAAACGTTATGTGGTTTATTGTGTTGTTCAAACATGTAAGAGGCTACATTTGGTCGTTAAATATTACAAAAAAAATGTCCATTAAAAAACATAATTTCAATATTCTAAGCCTCGTTTGCAATCAAAAATAAATATTTTTAAGTGTAGGTCAGCCAAAGCAAATAGCGCTTGTTTATATACATAGTTACTGTTTGTTATATAATAATTGTTTTTTTAAATATTATGCCAACTAATATTAATTGTTGTTCATATTTTTGTATTACCTTTAACTATTAAATAATCGACCAAAATAAGAAGTTTTAATTATTATTACATTATTCGTTAGTTTTTGTTTTTTTTTTCATTTTAATTTGAATTGTGTTTTTAATGTTACCAGACATAATTGGCCATCTTTTGCACAATGAACGATTAACAAATCCAAATTCAAATACAAAACAAATCCGTTTAAAACCTCAATGAATATAGCTGTTACGGAATAAGTTGTAATACTTAAATGTTTAATTTTTACTTTTGTTTTTAAAACAAAAATTATTCAACAATAATTACAAATTTCCTGAGGCAAAAATAAAAAAATGCTTTAACGTAATAATGAATGATTAAATTGAATTGAAATATTTCTGGTTGCATTCTTTTAAAGGCCATTTAATACGGGCGCATGTAACACAAGCATTTCTTATTGTAATTTTTTGGTTACTCTTTATGGGCATCTTAAATTTGCTATGATTTATGGCTTTTTCAGTGAAAACAAATGTTTTTTGTTTTAAAATGTTTACAAACTTAGAGGTTAATGTCAAAATTATAAAAACAAAAACGTTTATTTTGTTGCTTAGTGATGCACATTTCTTAACCTTTTTTTCATTATTTGCAATTCTTCTTTACTTCATTGCCGTTTTGTTTTGCACCAGGTGCTCTTGAAAGTGAAAGTTTTTCTTTTCTTTTTTTTGGAGTTTTAAAAGGTTGTTGAAAGTAAATGTTAATGGCATATGGACAGAAAGAAATATATGTGAAGATGCTGCAAATGAAGGAGATGTCGATAATGAAGTCGTATTTGAAAGAATGATCCTTAACCTCACTTAATTGAATGCAAATTAGGCAGTTATATAAGAATCAAATACACAATATTGCTTAGAAATTTAGCAACAGTATGTCGTAAGCAAATGTTTATTTGATTTCAAGTATTACTTTATTTATAAAACATTTATTCTTCATATGAAGTAATAACTAATTCCGTAATGTCACACTTCTGGAATCCCTTCTAGCATAAATCTCTGGCATTTGTTGTCTACTAATTTCTATTGAGGTATCGTTCCTTAAAGCCGTAAGAACAATTCAGGTAATAACAATAAGGGAATTTCCCCCACTTGATCGCTAATTGTTCCGTCAATTACCCACTTGTTATCTTCAATTGTGGCATTTCAGCATTAATCAATTAGGCATCTACGTTAAACTTTTTAGTATTCAGCCTTATGCAAGTAGTAGGAAACAGCTTATTAGTGCAATGTTTATCTTCTAAGACTTCTTCAATGTGGCTGCACTTAGTGGCAAGTTGAGGCCATAATTCTTTGTTTCCTAATTTGTTCTTGAAATCGTTGCTCAATAAATCAGTTCTAGAACGCGTAGAGTAGCAGGTGACGCTGTCTTGCTGAAACCCCATGTCTTTCAGATCAATACCACCCAGTTAAGGCCACAAGAACTTCATTATCATATCCCTGTAACGAAACTTTCACCATACCATTCTTTTGGAAATGCGCTTCATCGGAGAAGATGATTTTTTAAAAATAACCGTCGCTTTTCATGATCTGCTGACTTCAGTTCAGGAATAGGCTTAGTTGTACATTTGAAGATGGAAGTCTTTTGTCAAACCCCAGCTCAGACTTCTCGGACAAAAACGAAATATGAAAAAATATTTCTATCGGTGTCTTCCTCTCAACCGTCTGCTCACAAAGACTTTTAAAGTAAAACTGTAGATCCAACCACAAATGGATATGGGTGGTGAGAAAAGCTAGAATGTAGTCCTAACTAGAGCGTTGTACTGCTCAATTAGGTAAGGCTAGAGGAGCAAATAGTTTCTGGCATTATTTTATTTTTTTTTATTCTAAAAAACTGAAATTCAGTTACAATGATCAGAATTTAATCTTCGCCTTTGTAAAGAGTATGAATTGCCTGTCAGACAGAATTTGATACAAATTATAGTGATTTCCTTAATTCTTTTCACAGTGGGCTAAGTATGATAAGTATGATCCATCTGTCAGGATTACTACCCACCTTCTCACATCATATATATTGTGAGTGTTAATTTTATTTATGAGTTGCGGTACCTATAGTTTTAAGTCGACTCCAAATGACAAACTTTTTTGAGAAATTTTTCATGGTAATTTTTAATTGCCCTCAGAGTTTTTGCCATAAATCTGTTGAGCGGAATTCACCGAAACTATAGTTTTCAAATTTCGATTTGATTCAGGTCAGACATCCTGAGGTATTGGCTTCTAAAAGTGTCCAATACTTACTAGACTACGGTATGATGGGTTTATATTTATTTGTATCCTATAATAATTGGATAAAAATTAATTCATTAATTTTTAATTAATCATTTGATTAGAGTTGAATTTTTGAATTAGTCAACAAAAAATGTATTGGGTTAGGATTGTCAAAGAAATTAAAATATTTACGATCTGTTTTTATTATCCTATTAAATAATAGCATTTAAGAAATAAAACAAAACACTAAAATAAAATGATTTTATTCAGATATTGAAATATATCATTGGAATCTGAATAGCTTTCTTTTAAACCTACTTAACAAAAGATATTCTAATTTCTATAATAAAAACGTACACTTTTTTAAATTTTATTAGTAAAAGAAAAGAAAAAATGTTACAAAGAAAAGAAATTATTTAAACAAAGATTTCGTAATACTATTAATCAATAAGAAAAAAGGAATATTGTTGATGAAATGTTCAATAAACTAGCGAATGAGTAAGCAAATGCAGTCTTCTTTAGAAACATAACAAAATTATGAGAAATTTATGAACGATTAAATATCAAAAGCTTTTCAAATGAAATAGAAACATTAAAAAATTTTTAATTTGTTTGATAATATACACAGAACGATGTTATATACTAATGGGGAGACAAACTATTCATTAAATTGCCACTCAGGCTTGAATATTAATTTGCAATGCAAATAAAAAAAGGTCAAACAACTCATATAAATAAATATTTTTATGTACTGAATAAAACGCCGTGAAATTTTATATTTTAGTTATATCATAAATTTTAATACTACATTTAAATATTTAAATTGATTTTAAATAAAAAGAAACCACCCAAGCTTACCTTAACAATCTGGCAGCTGAAAATGTGAATTAAATAAGTGATAAGAAGTAAAAACTAACAACTTAAAATCTTCAAAACTAATAAAAAATCAATTCATGAATACAATAATACATTAAAACAACAACAAAAATTAAAAAAATATTTACATAAAAGAAATTTTTAGTTTAAAACTTGTTATCAAAGCTTAAAGCCATCTTCAACAAAAATTTACGAAAACGGGAAAAAGAAACGTAATCATAATGCCAATAAATAACAATCAACAACGGGCCTCCCTTTAAACAGAATAACCTAGACTTTCTTTTTCATTAACAGTCAATACGAACCAAAAAAGAAAAAAAAACACAAAAAAAACTAAAGTGGAAGAAAAACCGCTCATATGATGTAGTAAGAGTGGCAACTAAATTTTCAAAAATACTCTCTATAATCTAAAGCCCAAAATTTCTCACAATGTTCAAGCATTTCTCTATGACCACAACAAATTACGGCAAACGTGTGAACGTTTATGTTTGTTTATTCTAAACTGTTATTGTGTTTGATTTCTATATTTTCTCTCACAGTCATTTATCAACATTTATTTTAAAAGTTATTATCTTACCATTCTTTTATCAAATATTTCTTTAAAATGCGCTTGTAAGACATTCTTTGTTAAGCTAATTTTACACTTAATGGCATTAAGTTGTTTATAGGCACTGCGTATATGATGCCAAACACAAGACTTAAGCTACAAACTTTTTTTCCATAATTTCGTAACTAATTTTTCAGTTTCAATCAGATTGAATACAATTGCTCTTGTTATTGGAACAATTGTAATTGATTGATTAGATTATAAATTTTGCAAAATTTGCTTAAAGCCAAAAAACAAAAGACTTAAGGCACAAGCGCCAAGGTGAATAAGAATTATTTCATGTTTATGGTGCTGATTTTATTCAAAAGCTTTCTAATTTCAAAAATGTTTAATATTTCTCAAATAAACTTCTATTCTTTAATCAAAAATTTGAAAAGATTTAAGAAAATGACATCAAAATAATACAGAGACAGTGATCAGCTGCACTAAAATAATCACTTTGTCTCTTTTGGAGTTTTTTCTCAGGAAGGCGTTTTGCGTTTAGCGGTATGCAAACCTCTACATACATACATATGTACATAATTGATCATTATAACGACCTAGTTTCTCACGCCAATTATGTTATGTGCGTTAGTTTTATACACGAGTGGCGGGACCTGCAGTTTATAGTCGACTCCGAACCCTGAAGTTATATTTTTCATATTTCTCTTTTTCGAGATGTCACGATGAAGGGTTGTAATGACCAATTATGTATGTATGTGTATTTCTTCAGACTTACTTTCTGCAATCTTCTGGCAAAAATTGTGAGAGTAAATAAAATAAATAAATAAATTGTCATGGGAAGTTTTTCTAAAATCTGTCATTCGGAGTAGACATTAAAACTGTAGGCGTAGCCACTAATGTATAAAATTAACACACGCAACATAAGTGGTGTGAGAAGCTAGGCTGATATTCTAAATAAAGGGTTGTGATGTAAGTAAGCCACGCTAGAGTATATGACAAAGTGCAGTGGCTTTCAAAAGATTAGATTTAAGAGAGCATTAAGCCAATACCACACTAAAATACAACAAGGAAGTCAAAATATATGCCCATATGAAAATATATCTATGAAAATTTGAATGCAAATCGAATAGATTCTGTCCATAAATAGTACTTCGTTAGTCAGCATTTGATTCCGCATTCTAAAACAACAAAAAACTTTGCAGTTCCAACAGTAGACTTAAACCATTGTGTGCCACCTCGAGGTTTCTAATCAATCACCAAATTGAATATAATATCCTGGTATCGCCTCAAAACCTGAGCACTTCAGCTCTATTTCCCCATTGTGGTTTAGTTATCGTTTGTTCTTCATTTGAAATTATATTCAGATAAACCAACCAACGATTTATGTTTGCAATTAAGTGTGGATTTCATATTAGAGTAGAAAACTGGAAGTGGCCTATTTATTTCGAGTGAAAAACCAAATAAAAAATCATTTTCTCTTTTCTTTGAATTACGAAAACTTGGTACCCTTTTGGATAATCATTTTTCAAGATGTTTTAACCACATTTGTTTTTAGTTTTTAGCTGTTATGCAAACTGTTTTAATTTTATCATGTACGAGTATAAAGACTGAGTATCTCTTACGTTTCACTTGAAAAAAACTTGTTCTGATTACAACATTTCGTACGAAGAAAAAGACGGAAAAGAAAAAAAAACAAACAATTTTTCTACTTCTTACATAAAAACCACTCAATAAGCAAAACAAAAATATTCATTCAATAAATCTTGTTTTCCTTCTTGTTTCATATTAAAACTAAAGCAAAAAAAAATAAATTGAAACCAAAAAATGAGGCTGATAACGAAAGAAAAAAAATATGAAAGAAAAAGAGTTTTAACATTCAACTGTTGCAACAAGTGGATGTGGACGTGCAACCTAGTGGTGGTATGAAAATAATGAATTATGTGGCTGCAAATAATCGCCACTGGTTACACAAATAAGACAGCCAGTATTATTTCTTTTTTTTTTGTATTTGTTTAGTAAAAAATATTTCAGACAACCAAAAACGAAATATTGATTACAAAAAAGAAAAAAGAGAAAAAATCGAAATAAAAAATTGGCTATTGGCTACAGGAAAAACCACTTTCATTTACAAAAAAAAAGCGAAAACGAAAATAAACGTGAAAATTTTTTGAGAACAACCTGTTTGTGTAGAAATAAATTTCATGGAAAAAGAAACGCTTAAAATATTGCAATTGTCTCTGAGAGTTATTGTGGCTGCCGCAAGACAACTTTAATATTGCAACAACTTAAATAAGCGCTAGGCAGATGAGCTTAAGATTAAGCAACTAAAGTTTAATGGCGAAATTGTGTCATTAAGCCATCTTCTTTGCTTTTTTTAGTGCTAAAAAATATGTTCTTTTCTATTTGTGTTTTTGTTTTTATTAATTATAATGGTTTAATGCATTTTGAATGTCTATATATTGTGGCATTTATTTAATTAAATTAATTGTTTTAAAAGCAAAACATAACAGACGCTTTGTTGGCATTTCTTTAACTCGAGATCTTTGGTACATACTTAGACGACATCTAGTCTGAGTGGGTTTTTGTTACTTGGCTTAATTGTTTGTTTACAATATTTTTCTAACCATTTGTTGTTGTTGTTTTGCTTTGTTTTTCTTAAAATATTTCTTTGGTAATGTCAAGTGTAGTTAATGATACTGTATTAGTTATTCAGAGCCGCTAAAAGCCAAGCCTTAAAATAAATCTTTAGCATACCAAAGCAAGAAAAGAAAAATTGTTTTTAAGAGCTTTAGCACACACTCAAACAGCAACCTTTATTTGGTACTAAAATCTGGTACTTTTCACATAAAAATAAAAATTATTTGTTTGTTCGTTTTGCTATGTATTTTTTACTCTCTTATATTTTTTTTTTATTAAAATTCATCAACTTTAACTTCAAACGTACATATATGCTTATGTTTGCTTCTGGCTTTCTCTTTAATAAATTCTTGGCATGATTTTTATTTTCATATTATTTTACCTTTTTTTTTGGTAACAAAATCTACCATGAATTTCTATAATGAAGGTGAAAATCTGTTAAGAAAGATGTCTTACATACGGACGTTATCTGCAATTTAAAATTTTGTTTTCATTTCTCGAACTCATGGAGCAGGCAACTTAATTTAAGTTGAATAATTTAAAGTTATTAAGGGCATAACTTGATGATTAATGATTGCCAATAAATGCCTATAGGCTGGTCAAAAATCATATTAATTTCACGGTTATAAGGTTTAATAATTGCTTATAGAATGCTGCCCAAAAACAAATTAAAACTTGTATGGATAATCCCTAAAAGTCATCAATAAATTAATAATTACTGAACCATCCATGCAATACACACACTTATAATGTCCTCTAGGGTTTGTTTTTTCATTATTTGTCTTAATATTCCATAAAAGACAAAAAAAATAATCCAATAATCGATTATAATCCATCAAAATTTCATAATGCAATTAAAAATTTATTATATGAGGTATATGTATGTATGTGAATACTTTGACCTTGTAGTGTACACTCATACCATTCATACATATGTAAGTGTGTTTACTGCTTCAACATTTAAAACTTATTTATTATTATCTTACCGATTATGGTGAAAAATCAACTTTAGATACACCGTTCGATTTGTATGTATCAATGCTTTCAGTAGAGTTCAACCAAAAGCAATCAACAATAAAACCAAAGATGATCCAATATATGACCTAATGGTTGAACATTTTATTCGATAAAAAGAAGTATTTCAGCGGACTAAATGACAACAATGTTCCTGACACGAATGAACAACCCATAGCTAAGAATAATGAAGAAAACATATTGCCTCTTAGCCTCTTGGGAAGAATCAAAACAACAAGACAACCGGCCAAGACGGAATGGCAACTGTTCCTTTTAAACCAATGAATGACGAAAGCATATACCAATCTTTAGCATACGGGCACAAGAATAGATTCCTGACAATAGTGCCGATAAAAGATCCACATTTTCTCACCGAAAATTTGTCAGAAGTTGCAAATGGCATAGGGGATAATACCACGAAGCTCTCCTTATTTACTTAATTGATCATTATAAGCCTTTAGTCAGGATAGAGGATAGGACCATGAAGGATATCATGAAGAGAGAGAGAGAGAAAGAGAAGGATACCATGAAGAAGAGTACCATGAGGAGGAGAGGATTGTACCATGAAAATGGCATTTTAAGATAATATCATGAATGTTTACTTATTTAATTAAATAGAATTACAACCTAGCTTCTCACAACACTCATGCCTTTAAATTTCGTTCGTGACTGGCTGGATCTATAGTATATGAAAAGTTTCTCAAACAATCTGTCGTTCGGTGTCGACTTTAAACTGTAGGTCACTCCACTCATGTATAAAAATGAACGCACACAACATAAGTGTTGCAAGAAACTAGGTCATAATCCTGACTATGTTATGTATGTATATCCCCAGCAAATAGAAGAGGTAGAAGAGAGAAGCAAATAGTCTTGAAATCATGTAAATTGAACGCTAAAAAATAATTTTCAGACCAAACGCTACATATGGATGTAACACTGCGTCAATGACATCAAAAGACCGAGTCCGTCTGGTATTATTTTTGTGGAATATAAACAGTGTCTCTAGGGAAATAATCAAATTTAGAAAAGCTCAACAGCTAAGTTGGGCACGACATGCTGAGTTCACGGGTAATAGCAACGATCCTAAACTAAATAAAACGAAATAATACGCAAAAAGCGAAGAGGGCGGTCAATAATCGATGGGAAGATTATATGGAAGAGGACCTCCGCCTTTTGAGTATTCAAAACTGGCAAGATAAAATTGAAAACAGATAAGAATGAAGGTGGGTTATAGAACCACCTAAACTTCATCCCAAGCTACAAAGCAATAGGACGATGAGGGTTCCTCCACCAACAATTAATTTACGAAAATCAGGACAAAGCTTTAAACAAATTTAAGCAAAGATTCTTAAAATAAGTTATTTCTTTGTATGCTTTCTATAAAACACAATATTTCTTAAAATATGCCCTCAAAATAACGACCCATTCAGTTCGTTTCATAAGTCTTTCGTTTTCAACTATACAAGGAAAGCTTGTTTTACTTCCTCATTATATACAGAGAGTAACAAAATAAACAAAAACAAGAAAATCTATTACAAAATCACCACCTTGATTATTGTTAAAAATAATTAAAAAAAACAACAATAACAATAACAGAAATAAATTGTTGACATGCCAACGGTTTTTTTATATAAAATTTTTTTTATCCAAAATTATTGAAGACACCACCACCACCACGCCACATCAGACGACACAATGAAAGCATCAAAATTGAGATAAACACGTACAAATTACAAAGTGGTAATGCCGCACCTACTTTTTTATTTACTTTTACGAGTAAAACATAAAAACAAGTGACTCCCTATTCTATGAAATCATAATCAAACAGAAACATCATCCGCCTTGTGATGATCATGATGATGATGATGGCGATGGCGATGAGAGACGTTTTTACAACAAAACGCAGACATTGTGTATTCCAATCGCTGTGTTGAATGACGATTAAGACAGTTTTAGTGTCGGTTCAATAACCACGTAAAGCTTTGAAAATACAAAAAAAAGCAGTTGGTCATACCAAAAGAGAATTACAACGATAACAACAAGCGGTAGCAAATAACAATAAAAGCAACAACAATATCTAGTATTTTTAAACAAAATAAGCGTACGAATAGCAACAGCAACAACAACAACAAGAAAAATATGATAAAGAAATTTATGAAAGAATTCAATGAAGAGTGAAAGTAGCTAGTTGTATTGGAACGTCCGTCTCCCTTTTAAACGTGTGTCTGCTGTTTATTTATGTGTCTGTCTACATAGATGCGAGTATATGTTTTTCTCTCTCCATTTAAAATTTTCAAATTTGCCATAAATATACATACACAGAGTTATTGTCTACAATTAGCGAGCCAATCGCTGTTTACAGTGGAATCAATTGGGGAAATTGAGGCAAAAACATTTGAAAATTCAAATAAATGATCAGATTTAGGTCGAATTTGGTATATAGGATCATAGAGCTCTTCTTCTTATGTAAAGCATAGCAGACTGGATTTGAAAAACGTAAAGCAAGAAAGAGTAGGTTATATGAATATCTTGCCATTAGCGGGTTCACTTGAAACCATTGTGAAACCCTTATAAAGATATTTCTCGCTCATCACTGTGTTTGCGGAAACTTTGCCATGGAACGTTTACCTTAACAAACTACGGAAAGCTATGTTAAGAACATGCTGCCTGATTTTGTCCTCAGTCCTACTCTTATCCGCTGAGATTCGTTTTGGTAGTTGGTTCTGGAGGAACAGGTACTCCTAAAACGAAATGATGTAAAGCTTTGTTTACTATGCTTAACAGCCTACCATCCGACATGTTGGCGAAACAAATGACTGTAAATATGAAAATGAGACTGAGCCCCATAACAGCCTGGAAGTTTATAAGCCATGGTCATGCCATAATCTCGGTAGACACAGAATCTACTTTCGATTCTAGTTTCATAACGAAGACACCAGATTGAAATGATTCACATTTTCCAGAAAACATCATCCAAGTATTATCTAATGATTCAGATCGCACGACAAAGTCGGATGTGAATGTATATTGCCCCATTACTGTCGAGCTACTATTCACACTGAAATAATGAGAATATCAAATGGTAATATACGTATATTTATCGGCAGTAAAACAACCATTATGGCCGTAGAGAGTGTTTAAATCATTCCTTAAATCGCCGAAGAATGCCGGATGCCTCTGGAGGAGAGAGCGAATGTGATGCTTCGACATAAAATTTAGCGGCGGGTAGCTAAGTACTTACGAATTCTGTTAAAATGGAAAATTTTATTGAATTATATTTATTTATACAAGAAATCAAGATGAGATAATGAACCCACTTGCACGATGTGGATGTATGCAGAAAAAAACTTTCGTTAAACCTGATCAGAGACCATCGTAATAACCTCACAGTAGTTATGCGACCACAAAGCATCTTTTCTATCATTGTCTAGAGCTTATAAACATAGGAAAAATAAATTTTGAGCACCTAGAATTTGTGAATAAAATGCGTCTAGACAATGGTGATATGTATAGAACTCACACCGTCATAACTCTCTCGAAATGGCTGAATAATTTGTAATTTCGTGACAGAATAACTAACATCGGTATTACAATGGGACCTTGTAGGATCAGACTAAGCTATGATCTTTGTGGCGGTTCAACCTAACGTAACCTATATTCGCAATCAGCGAGATTGAAAAATAAAAGATATATCATAAAGATGTCAACCTCCACTGAGTGCCAAATGGTAAGTCCTCGTTCTGTATTTATTTATTTAAGTCTACACAAAAGTGCAGTAGTCGGGTAGTTCGTTTACAGGTCTTCCCAGAAAGTACCAGACTTTAAATGTTTTTGAAAAAATAAAGATGTTATCCAGTAATGTAGCTAGCTGTACGCAAATAATGTTTTATCCCATTTGCCCCACCGTACCTGCTTATAAAAGGGACAAAGAGGAAAAAGTGAAGATACAGAGGTATAAGTAACACACAATTATAAAAAGTGTAAGTTTTTAACTTGTTTCCAACTGTTATTGGTATTGTTATATGTTTGTTGTTGTTTGTTACTTTTTTTGCAATAACAACAACAACAATAATAAGAAAATGTATTGAATTTACAACGATCATTGGCACAATTACACTTTACGATTATGATGAGGTTTTTTTTTGCTGTTTAAACGCAAAAGTACTTTCTTGTTTTTTGCTTTTTTGCTTTTGTTTCTGTTTTATTTCATTTATTTATTATTTTAAAAATACAATACAGTAAATACTTTTTCTTTTATTATTGTTGTTGTACATAGCTGTTGTTCTTATTTTTATTGCCATTGTTTTGGGTTTCATTTATTTGAGTTTGACTCTGTGTTCACAGTTGACTGAAGGTGACAGCAATTTTGATTGTCATGCTAGTGCCGGTGAAATATCGTTAAACATTTACACACGTTTAACAACAATTAATGCCTGATTTAAATTTTTTTTTTAACTGATTTTACTTTCATGCTTCAATAGGAATTCGTGATTTATGAGATTGTAAGAACAGGTTGAATTCTAAATATAAGAAATTGAAATTGAAATAAAATCGTATTTTAAGGTGGCATAATTAGCCACGCATTAAGAAGAAAAAAACTTGAATAGACATTAATTGGGTGTAAACAGATATTTGAAATGGATTAACATATTTCAGTGAAAGTTGTCTTATTTATGTCAGAGAAGGGTTTATCAGTTATGATTGAAATAGAATTATAGCTGCAGATAAGAAAACGAGAATTGAAATTTACCTTAGTGATTAGAGGCGTTTTTATCACTGGTTTTCAAAAAAAGGGTAAGCGACTTATTATTATTATTACAAATTATAATATTTGTTGGTTATTTTAAATAATTTTCAGTGTCTCGATAGCTCTGAAATTCGAAGATGTAGTGAGACCTGAATTTTTTTAATTGACGTTCCCCACAGCTACATGAAACAGAAAATTATTCAATATTGAAAAGACTAAAGCTTCAAATTGTTTGTGTATATAGAACTAACAAAGTTTCTAACTCATTTTCCACCGACACGAATTGTTCTTTCCATTTAATCCCTTTCCGCACTATTCCGCTTCAACTGACCGCCACCGAAGGTCCTCTAAAGTTTTAGCTTTCTGTCTATATTTGATCTGTCTTTCCACAGTCTATGACTAAACCATTCCTGTTGCAGTATCGCGTTGCTAATTATTTGGTGTCAAAAGGCTTTGAGTATACGTCTCACGCATTTTTTCCGCAAATCTGGATTATGTTTGATATTGTGTGGATTACCTTCTATGTTTCGCTGTCATATAATAGCAACGACTTAACAGCAGCATTAAATAATCTTAACTTGTGCTTAGTTGACAGCGTCAAAGATCTCCACACTCTTTCAATGGAAGCATCTGAACAACGCACATTGCTGATGTGATTGGTTACACCCTCTTTACTCAACAACAGTTCCAATACAACGGGTATTGAATTGGTGTTTAACATGCTTATGTCTTTGGTCTTTTCAAGATTTACCCTCGAACCCTACTTTTCTGTCATTCTCATGAAGCATTTTTCTGTTCTGGATTTCCCTATTGGAAATATAGCAAGCACATATCTTCTGTATAATTCTGTTTATTGTGCGTTTCCTTTCCATCGCTTCAGTTAGGTAAGGCAGTAATATCATCAACGTCTTTGGATAGGCGAAGTAGGGCACAACAATACAGATAAACCAAGGGGCAGGCAGACAGAGGCAGACGGAGAATGGCAGCACTGAGTTATACGGTATCAGTTCTGGTTGTACAGACCATGTACAAGGTGCTCCCAAAAGACCTTGGGGTGAATTCACGGTAGCTTTCCTGCAAAAATGAAAAAATTGATGGGATCATAGATGAAAGGGTGTGTGGTTAGCTAAATTAATGCCCGATAAAGGGCTGCTCTTTTCACACTGAAGAACACAATTTGTCTTATGGCCACCGTGTATACTTGCCTGTGAACGATAAGCTACCCGCTAACTTAGGGCTGCTTTTTCACAGCTGCCCTGAGGCCATAATCAGAAAATATTTTTACAGGATGAATAAGAGTAATCTAGCGAAGACGGGTCATATGTTTTCGCACTCTTTAGGAATGAAAGTGATTCTGGTTGGAATTGTCGTAATTATAGAGCCCGATATATCGTTAATACCGCTGGATCCGTATATAAGTGCGTTTTTAGGCTCTCCAGAAAAAAAAATAGTTTTAGCACATAAATATGTATGTTTTTATCAGGATACAGAGAAAATTTGGATAGATACCGTTAATGAGTTACATAACATAACGTACATAATGGATCATTACAACCGCTCAGACGGGATTACGATCTAGCTTCTCACAACACTTATGTTGTGTGTGTTACCGTATAGCGGTACCTACGGTCTCAATCAGCTCTTGTCTCTGAGCCACCGCAATAGCCACCAGGAATTTCTTCCTTACACCGTTTCGAGTTTTCTCGAATCTTTGAAGATGACGTCATTTCATGCTGTAAATCAGTGACTTCGAATGCAGTTGGCTTTGACCAAATCCATCCTAAATTCATAAGACTTTTACTACCTAAGATATCACGTTATATTATGCACTTATTTAACACCATGCTAAGGTCATTCCCGTGCCTAAATCAACAAATGAGTATCGCCTCATATCGATACTTCCATTTTTATCTAAAGTATTGGAACGACTGTTACACAACCAAATTAGTACTTATGGCCATCAGCTGCTCTTTAGCAAACAATCTGGATTTAGAACAGGTTATAGCTGTGTTTCTTCGCTGTTAAGTGTATCTGAAGATATAAGATCCAATATCGATAATGGTGGTATAACACTTTTGGTACTTCTGGACTGTTATATTATATGTCAGTCTGGCAGATTTCGGTATCATCTTGCAACATATTTTGAGGATGTAATTTAAAGGCTTTCTGATTATATAAGATACATATATATTTATTAGAGAAGTTAAGTAAAAAACAATAAAAAATTTTCAAAACCAAAAATTTTATGAATTGAATGCCCAAAGCTAATATAGTTTATATTCATTATATTCGAACATATTTTTTTCTTAAAAATTTGAAAAATTTTGTTTTGGCGCCTGCTAATTCTTATTTATACAACTCAATTATTACTTAAAATATGGTTTTATATAACAAAATTATTCATAACAGAAATCACCTTTAAGAAATATTTTCTAAATAAACGCTTAAAAACAGTCACGTTTACTTAGAAGAAAAAAAAATTCATATACAAATCAACACATACAAAACTTTAATTCTACCAAGCCACGTTAAACTTTGTAAACGAATATTAGAAGAAAAAAATTTATGTTATTAATGGACTTGACTTTAAATCGCAAAAACGTAATTTTTTAATAGTTGTTACACCCAGCATTCCTAATGATATCACTAATAACGCTACAAAATGTATAAGAAAAGATGTTTTTTTTGTTGTTGAAGTTATAAATGCCAATTCAAATGGTAGCTTCTCTCTTTCTTCAAAACTGCTCAAAGCTAATCCACCTGTTAAACACCTTTAAGGTGTCAAATACCATGTTGTATAGATTTCAAGTGTAAATTGCCAAAAAGTATTTAAAAGTCAAATAAATAATTATTTTTTTCGAACTTTTTTTTTCTTTTTTTTTGTAATAAAGAAGACTGTAGAAAAAAAACCAAAAACTATTTGAGAATAGCATTATTTGTCTTTATGTTGTGGTTTTTGTTTTTTACTTTTAAATTAATTCTAAATTTAATTGAAATTTAAATACACAAGGTGTAAATCAAGTAAATTATTTGTATGTTTTTCGGACGAGTTCAAGGTAGTCGTCTGTAATAAATTTTTATTTTTTTTTATTAATTTTTGTAAACACTGGGTGTATAACAGCCAGTATAAGAAAAAAAACCTAAATTATTCAGCCGGTATTATTTTAATGAAAAAATTCCACTCAGTTTTTATTATTAAAATAATTCCAAAGAAAAATATTATATTGGCTTAGATAACAATATCCTTTAAATAAGCTGTTCATTGGATGGACACACTTAGGTTACATAAGTCCCTTTGTGGTACCACAGTTTTCCGAATCCTGATGAAACCACTCAGACTGCCAATCTCAATTCGTGACAGTTCTTCCAGATCATTAATATTGTAGGCATAAAGATGCATTTTTCTCCACTGGCCGTTTGCTGGGCATATCAGTAGTCACCGTAGTCTAGTAGGTACAGTAAGACCCCGCTTAACGCGGGGATACGTTCCAATAAGTTCCAGCGCTAAACGAAACAGCGTTATACGAGGCAACTTAACACGTACTTATGCATACACCTAGTAATACTATGTTCAGATATGCACTTTAATTGAGTCAATATTCGATTTTTTGAGTACAATATTTTAAGTGTTCAGGCATAATAATATACGCAGTTCAGCTGCTTATTCAATATTCATTTGACAGCTGGTAAACAAAGCAGCTGGTTGTTTCAACAACATTGTTTTTATTTTGTTTGTTTTTTTTTTTTTGTTTGACGTTGTTGACATTTGAGTTGTCAAATACCAACAGAAAGTGTTCGGATAATTGAAATATGCGCACTGAACATACTTATGACAGTGCTGCATTTTAAGTTTTACTCAATATTATAACAATTTGCGTATATTGCGTATAATGGCGTTTATTGCAATTTACGCAATATAGTGCACCGCTTTTGGGTGGTGCCTGGCCGTTTCATTTGCACACATATACAACAAGTATCAATACAGTGTGCGATTTAGGGGTATCCCAACACTACGCGTAATACTAAAACAGCGTTAATCGGGGTCTTAATGTAGTGTGTTGGCTTATTAGACGTGAGACAACACGATTTAAACCCCAGGTCATGCATTTCAGACAAAACGAATTATGAAAAAAAATTTCTTCTGCGAATGCTTCTCAGCAGATTTCTGGCAGATTTTGAGAGTACACAAAATTGCCATGATAAAGTTTGTCAAGAATCTGTCTTTCGAAGTCAACTTTAAGTTGTAGGTCCCGCCAATCATGTATAAGTATTTCAACACACAACATAAGTAGTGTGAGAAACTAGATCGTCGTAATCCTGGCTGAAGGGTTCTAATGACCAATTGCGAATGTATGCATGTATGTCACCAATAGTTGAAAAATAACTTCCTCTTCTTCCTCACATATACAGCTTGTTCATGATAGCGTTTATCTTTAAATGATAATAATGAAGCCAAATTGTCTGCAAATTGTACATTCAAAACTGTAATTACATGACGCTTACTGCAAAGGCAAACGCAATGACAGTGCTCTCACTTGACGTAATACTTTAAGTCAATTGTTTTCTTCTTCGCCTGTTCTAGGGAAAAAAATGAATTATTCCACAATCTATTCCTCACAATAAACCAAAAACTTATGAGTACCACTACATTTCAAAACATTCTGAATAGTTTTTAATGTTCAAGAAAAAGCTGAAGTCAAAATTTCAAAAAAACCGTATCACATCCCACGTAAAAGAAAGTATCATGAGTCGACATTAAAGGTCGTGATATTTTAAACGTTCGGAATAAATTATAATTTCTAACGACGAAAATAGGCATTAACACACAAACAAAAAGAATACAAAATCAAATTTCTTGATTATAATTTATGAACGCAATTTATAATCAAAAAAGCATTCAATGTAAAATCGTTAATTAACAAAATAATATTCAAATAACAGAATATTTTAAAAAAGCACGCTTGTGCCTTAAGTCTTTTGTTTACAAACTTATATAAATGGTACTTAAAATACAGAATGAAAGAATGAAAAAAACCGCATTCTGTTCTGTTATTGAATAACAGCAGCATACCAGTCATACCATCCCTAACCTACCTTTTTGTCAACAACATTATTGCCGAAGTTTATAAACATCATGGTAATCATACTTATAACGTTCATCACTGCATTGTGTGTGAGTGAGTGAGTGAGTGCATGGCATTGCCAGTTTATATTTAAATAACAGTTAATTGTATTTTTCAGCTGCCTGAGCTTGTGTTAGTGTAATTGGCTGTATGTTTACTTTGTTTATAAACATATGAGTATTGCAAAAAAAAAGCTTTTAATTTGTGTTTCTTTTTTCTCACTCTCTTAAACAAAACCAACCTACAACATTAATAGCTGCAACAACAACGTGTAAAAATGTAAAAAATCACTACATTACATTTCGTATGAAATTCGTTTTAAAACCGCTACTTTTTGCAGTGTTGTTTTACTGTTCTTCTGCTTGTTTATGTGATATTTTGTCGGCATTTTTTTTTATTTTTGTTTTTCACATTTTTTTGTTTATGTTTCTTCTCTTTGCTTCATCATGCTAAAGTTTTAAGCTGTGTTGTCGTGTTGCTTTATACAACGAACAGGTTCGTTTTTATGTTTTTTTTATTGTTATTTTGTACATGAGCATTACAAAAATTTTAAAGCTTGAAGCTTCCATAAGACTAAAACAGAGACTACCACAACAACAAGCCATAATGCTTTTGGTGCTACTACGGTTAGTGGTGCTGCTGAAGTCGCGGTGAAAAAACGCTTAAACATGAATTACTTATAGCTGAGCAAATTATTACACAGAAAGGTTTAATAGAATGGAACGTAGATGCCTTTTACCTCCTTGTCTTATAACACAGGCAAACTCCTGAAATACCACATTTTCTTTTAGAGTCACACAGATAGTACTACGATGGGGGCTTGGACTAAAGTTTATGGCATAAATTTTGGTTTTATAACATAAGTAGAAGAGTTCTGTATAGTTAATATGGACTCTCAAACAAGCTTTCTGAATCAGTACACAATCGATGAACACTCCTGAAAGTCTATATAGAAGGCCAAAACTAATCGCTATCCTTGTCCACATATATAAGGGATTTTTAAAGGACTTTTTGATTTCATACTTTTCATTGGAAACTCTCGCATTAACCCCCACTGGTCTTCGGAAGTCGTGTGTTTAAACACAAATTAAATCTGAAAGGTCTCGAGCCACTTTCTAAAAGAAGCTTCAGCTTCACACCAAGAGGAAATAACCACGGTTGCTGTTATCTTAAGATGTTTAAAAAGTAGGGAATGCCAAAGGAATTCTAGTTTAGTTCCCCACAGGAGTGTATACCTCTCTTAAATGTTATCACACCTTAGTAGTGTGAAAGTAAGCGAAAGTTAAAATGCAAATTTATTAAATACGCGTGCATATCTAGCGTCATATGTCCCGTGTACACTAATATGAATTGGAAAATACAGTAGAGGTGATATTCAGAAATTTAAGCAGAGGCTCTCTGGCCTCACAGGAGTGTATACTATTACCGCCTCTATAGTGAAAGCTAAAACTTAAAAACATTAATTTCGTCAATTCTAAAATGCCCAGTGTATGGTACACTAATAGAAATTAGAAAATAGAGCTGATGGGATATCGTATCATCACCACCGAGCCCCTGCAGATTTCCCTCTTGCTGACTGTTATAAGACAACGAAAGCCTAAACAGAAGGTGATAGATGCCACATTCATTGTATACCCCTAGCAAATGCATTAATTCCTGCCTCTACAATGTTCCTGTTACCCGGTAGACAAGGCTAAAAAATCGTACAAAAACTACTGAGAAACATTATCTCTGCCTAACATCGCAAAATTAAGCCTGAGTTACAAGAAAACAGTACCAGAACCATGGCAACATGGTAGGTAGGTAGAAGCGGCTGTCCACTCAGGAACTAAGAACGGACACACTTAAGGCACACACAAGGCCCATTTTCCATTTTCCCCTTAGGCCAGAAACCACTTGGAAGTGCAGATGAAGCGACTTAGACTGCCAATATCTACGAAAGACAGTTCATCCAGTTCTTCCATATAGTAGGCACCATGACAACAGATTAACTATCAGAGAAAATTTTACTAGCAACACACCGATCACTCAGAATTTTACATGCATTGACAGTAGTAAGCCCGAAAAAACCGCGATTTATGAAAGGTTAATGCGGTATCAAGATATTAAAAGAACTTTTTTGTGGAATACCTCATCTGAAAATTTTCGAATGAAAATTGGCTACACTGTTGTAGAAAAATACAACTATTTTTCACGTTTTTAAGTTACAACTTGTAAAAAACCGCTAAATTGTAATACAGTTGCTTAGTGTTAGCGCTGGTAAACACCAACAAATTATGCCAGATTTGTTGATGAAAAGCGTTATAAAGTTTAGTCAACGACAAAACCTCTTTACGTTGAAACGTGAACAACGGATAGAAAGCAAAAAAAGTCTCATAAAACGGTGCGTGATCTACCACAAAGTGGGTGAAGTGAATAAGAAACCAACTTTCGATTTTAATTGATAAAAGGAAAAAAAAATAATTGCAGATGAAAAAAGCGGGATTACAAAAATTCAAAAATAATACGAAAAAAACCAGTTAAAATTTTAAACGTTTAAAAACTTTTGTTTTTCAAATTTAAAACGCATAAAAATATTTAAAAAAAATAAACGAAATTCAACTGCGAAATAAAAATATTTGAAAAGCCCATAAAAAATTTGAATAATTTTTTAATTTTGATAAAATATAAACAACAACAACATAGTATTTGGAATATAATTTATAAAAATCCGTGTAGAAAACAAGTGGTATGTGTGTGTTTTTAAAATTATAAATAGAAAAAAAAAGAAATTTTCAATTCAAAAGAAAAATAACAAAACAAATAAAGTAATCGAAAGAAATTGCAATTCTTGTCGTTTAAATCAATATATTGTACATAAGTAGTATACATCAATATGCCAATTACAATTATCAAGTGAAATTCAATTTCACAAATGTGTTCAATTTTCTACTAAATATTGTAGATTTTATTTATAAAATGTTTGAAAAAGTAAAGAAATTTCTTTTTTAAATGAAACAAAACATACTCATGAATATATATAGAAATTAAAAATTTCAAATATTTTAATCAAAAATTTCTAAAAACAAAAAATATTAACTTTGGGGTGAATATAACGTGAAGTATTTACATTAAAAAATTTTAAATTTTTAAATTTTTCTGTATTATTAATTAAACCTGTTTTTAAAGGTTTAATTAAAATTTTATTAGAGTTTTTAATTTCAGTCATAAGGTTTTTATTGTTTTTGTTCAACATAAAATACGATAATTATGATGTGAAATGCTATTGGGTTTTACTAGGAAGAAATAATATGCTGTCCCACCACCATTCATTGATTCATTCATTGAATTAGATTTTAAAGTGAACCACACCTGTTTTTATTATTTTTTTTTTCATTTTAAAAATATTAAAATTTAAATTAAAAAATAGATTATGAAGATACCGGATAATTTAAAAGAATTTAGCTCATGAATATCTATTGAATGATGTATGTCGTATTATAATTAGGTCTTGGCTTAACAGGCCAAACTAATTTCACGCATTTTGAGACTTAAAGTTCTATTTGTAATAAATTTTTAAACTACAAATTAGGCACACTTTAACTAATACTAACGTTAAAAAAAAGTGTTATAAATTGTTTCGCAGTGTCATAAAGTGTCAAACCATAAAGGAATTTTTATGAAATCTCCAGTAATTGTTCTTTACTATAACCAATTACCATACATATTACATGTGAGTGAATATAAAAACAGCGGACAATTCAATGCCTCTACTTTTGCACATTTCACTGGTACAACTGTCTTATAACAACACGGTGCTGCAGTGAAAATACACTAATGACATTCTGAAAGTATATCATTTGTAATAATAATATATATTTGATCAAATCGGACAAAAATTACCGTAAATATTGGCTGAATTTCAAAATGTATCAATACAAAGTTTGTATGCAGTTCTACTACCGTATATAAATTATGTAGATATGCAAAGTTACCAAACAATGCATCAACTATAAACCCGATGCCTGATTGGTTTTTGACTACGTTAAAAATACACATTAACGACGTTTTGAAATAGTATACATTGTAAACATTTTGTATAGCGGCTTTATGAAACACTATACTTTGTTCATACACAAAGCAACTAACATTTTGGAAGTTAGCCATTATTTAAATGGTATTACAGTCGTGTTATGTTAATTTCATATTTCACCTTCTCAAATGAACTTTCAGTTCAAGAATTTTCAAAAGTTTTGATGAATCTTGATTGTTTACCGTAAAATATGCCAATTTTACGTTTGAGCGACTACCAGATTTCGGCTAATACTTGTGTTTTTTTGGAAAAATTATTATTTCGGTTTGCGCAAACATTGGCAAACTTCTGGTGGTAGATCAAACGTGAAATTGGTACATTATCCAATAAACAATCAAAATCCATCAAAAATTCTGAAAATATTTGAAAAAAAAAATCCACGAAAAATATAACACGACTACTATACTCTTTAAATAATAACTACGGTAATTTTTATTCGATTTTATCAAACGAAGTGTCAATCTCTTCACAAGATAATGCACTTTAAGAAAGAAAACAACTAATTTTATTTTTTTAATTAAAGTTTGCTACAATGAATGGACAAACTTGAAAAAATATGAAAAAAATTCGCATTTGCTAAGTTTACCTTATCAAACCTCATAGAATATTAAGTCGAATAACATATATATGTACACCATTTTAAAGGCCCGTTTCTCTACTTTCTAAAAAAGTTTAAATTTGTGATATTGGTTCAGAAATGTTTGTGTAATCAATAAATTTGTGCGTAAAGTCCAAAAAAAGCAGTTTTTGTCAAATAAAACAAATTTGGAGGTTTCAAGAAATATAATAGTGTAATCGTATTGGGGTATTATTTTTATTTAATTGGAGTAATTCACTATTTTTAAAGGAGATTTACTACATACGTCTGAGCACCTTTTTTCCCAGTTCTCGTTAAATTCACATGGATTATTTTTTTTATTTTATCCTTATCACTCTATATATATATTCTATAAATAGTAGATGCTTGACTCCTAATCATATCATATTTTTTTTTTTTGTAAATTTTTTTTCTTTATTTTATTCAGTAAGTCTTACTGTCTTACATCTTAGCAATTTCATTAATCAATGTCAATTTAATATTCCTCTATCTATTAATTAACTGACGCGTCATGGGTGGTTACATGCCATTCAAGTTACACAAAAGACCGCCTTTTCACTTTAGCTTTAACAAAAGGTGTGTATATTTGATCAACATTATCAGTAAATAAATGTTTATAAAGAAAATAGCACGTGGTGAATTGCTTAGAAATCTCATAGAAGGAATCGAGAATTTACTCTACTCGTTCCCGAAAAATTGAATTCCCCAGGAGATTGGAAAATTGATTAATATTTTAATGATTTTTTTAAAAGAAGAAATGTTTCTTTCTACCTGCATAGATCATTCAAATAATGTTGCATAAGGAGTGTTGAAAATAAATCATTATTTACACAACATGAACATGAAGATGCAATCATATATGTACGTGAAATATACAATGTTTTGTTCGATGAGTTGTTAGCGTTCTGTAGGTAATACAAGTTATCAGTTTTTATATCGACTGAGGAGAAAAAAATTAATACAATCAATACACGAATACGAATATCGTGGTAAGCACTTGATATCAAATCCGAAATATAAGATGTATACATTAATACTTTCCCACATTGTTGTCATGATGTTACACAATTTTTCTGCTTTACACCAAAGGCTGCTGCTCACGTTCTTACTTCTACATGATTGACGTAGGGGAAAATGATAAAAGATTTCAAAGAAATTTCCTAAAAGTACCAACAGAACCTATTTTACTGCCTGGACCATCAATTGTGGCCAGAGCAAGCGATTCACACCATTTTTGCCTAACGTTGCCATTAGGGACCTACTTTGTATATTCAATTTCATACATACATACATAATCGGTCATTACAATCCTTTCGTCAGGATCACGAAATAGTTTCTCACACCACTTATGTTGTGTGTGCTCAATTTTATACATGATTAACTGGTTTAAAGCCGACACCGAATGACAGAAGAAGAAACTTTTTCATGGCAATTTTATTTACTGTCAGAGTTTTTGTCAGAAATCTGCTAAGAGGAAGTCGTCGAAGAAATAGTTTGTCTAATTTCGTTTCATTGGATAAGTCTGAACCCTGGTCCCACATCTAATAATTCAACACACTGCCTAATAGACTGCAGCGACTTCCAATTTCGTTTCACTAAAATGTTCTGACCAAGAATTCCTTTTCTATCAAACTAATTCATCCAAAATAAAGTTTTGCGGATAAAAATCAGGAACGAGTTCTATACATTTTCATAAAATTTTCTCCATTTTTTTACTCCCTTTTTTAACTGGGGTCAACACTCATGAGACGATCCTTGTTCATGTAGGGAAGTAAGTTAAATAGCTAGAGTAAATAGCTATAGGCTGTCCACCCAAGAATGTTGGATGGACGCACGTAGGATACATAGGACCCACTATAATACCACCATTTTCTATTATCCCCTAGTCGAGGAACCACTCGGAGCTCCTGATGAAGCGATTTAAACTTTCAATGTTAATGTGTGGCAGTTTCTCCAGATCATCCATATAGAAGGCACCAAGGTGCATTATTTTTTCTCTGACATAGTGCAGGACATGTACCCAATAGGTGAATAACAGTCTCCTCTATTTTTTCAGCAGATTCTACAGAAATCGTTTCAATGATGTTCAAGACCAATATAAGAGTCGTTTTCTCCTCCGATATATTGCAGAGCATATACCCAGTAGGCGAACAATAGTCCCCTCTACTTCTTCATCCCTGCTGCTTCTGCAGAAATTATTTCTAAGCTGTTCAAGCCCAACATGTTTCATAAGAAAGCATTTGCAAGTTGGCCAAAGCCAATATGCCTCACATGACTGCCTTTTTGTCCTCCGACATAGTGCATATAGCCAAATGGCAAAGGCCATGTGAGCTTTTTTCATAGTGCAGGGCATATACCCAGTGGGTGAAGAACAGTCTGTCTCCTCTATTTCCTTATCTCTAGAGCTTCTGCATATATCAAGATGTCCAAGACCAATATGTCTCGGGATGAGTGCTCATAATACAATGTCTGTTAATGATCTCGAGAACCATACTGAGCGTGCTTCATTTGAGCTTAAACAGGCTTATCTTTCGCCCTTTTCACCAGATTTTGTGTACCGTTCTGCCCTGGAACAGAAGCCGCCTATCTGCTGTTACCGGAATATATGACTGTCAATTATTGGCTCGCAGGCCCTTAGAGAGATTCCCAAAGTCAAGAATTCAACGGAGAGTTTGATTGTTATGCTAGCATAAGCTGTGCTTTAGAAGAATTTATTTCTGCTTTGACTCTATTCTTGATAATTTTTTCTCACTTTTAACTAAGTAAGGTATAAGAATAGGGCAAGTATATGTATTTTATAAAATTTAGTTTCAGCTTTAATTAAAATTTAATATGATTTATGAAATGTAACTACAATTCTATTTATTACTTTATGTTTTGTGACATGTGACATATGACGTATGATACATATGACGTATGATATATATACATACCATATGATAAAATAAATTTTTATTATATTCTGCTTTTAAATTATTACAGTGCTATATAGCCGACCTTTATGGAAATGTTTATGTTAATGTTGAAGCATATTTTATTTCCCGATAAGTAAGTACGTGACATGTTTTATGGTTACAAATTGTTACCACATAACCTCTGAAAATATGATTTTGACATCAAAAACCAAATTAAAATTTTTAAGGTGACCTTTAAATAACTTAAAACGGCATACCAAGTTCTATCCTTAATTTTTTTATTTTTATTAGAAAAATAGCAATAATTCCTAAAAGTTTGCTAGTACGTAGCATCATAAAGTTTCTTTCTTATATATTTAAATTATGAAATACTATGATTATATCATATTTTGATTGATTAAATATTCCTATACAATACATTTTAGAATTTTTCCTGGAAAATTTATTTATTTACAGTTTTATAACTGCACTATAATCGCCTTAAAATAAACTAATAAAACAACAATTTATAGCCTAAAGATGTGATCACTGCTTTTATTTTGGCAAAATTCCAACTTAAACGGTCTCTATATCTTACAGAGAATCTTGACCACTTAGAATGCCGTTAAACGGATTTTTTCTTTGTAGCGTTTATGTAATTGTTCTCATAAATAAAATGTAATTGTTTTTATTTAATGGCCACCTGTGATTTTGTAGCTTAAATGTCAGTGTCATGTTTGGAAACCAAACAAACCAACATAAATATTTCGAAAACGGTTTAAAATTGTTTACAGCTTGAAAATATTTCAACGTTTAAAAGTTTTTAAATATTTAAATATGCACAATATAAGCAAACGATATCAATAATAGCACATACATACATGCATACAATCATATCGAATCAAGATTAATGACGTTGCGGGGGTTAACATAAAGAAACGTGACTTAACCCACTGTAAAAATGAAGCGATAAAAATAAAGTTTAATCCTCTTTAAACTTTAATTTATTAGTTAAACGGCAATTTTAAGAATTAAGAATATTAAACTTCTCACTTAATAATATTATACGTACATAACAAAAGACTTAAGCAACATACCTTTTTTTATTTGTACTCCACAAATACTATAAATGACTCGTAGATTTTTTAATAACAATTTATCTTTAATGATTCATCTGTTTTTAATTTAAAAACCAAAACAGATTTATCATTATCTTTACTTTTGTTTTTTCTTATTTTTTTTTATTCGTTTCTTTAAAAAGCAAAAGTAAATTCATTCCTCATAAGCTTCAAGTATATACCACTTAAAGCATCAGAATTCGTACACAATAATACTAGAAAAAGAAACATAAAAGCAAAAAAGAAGTTTCTTATAACAAAAAAAACATCATATTTAATAAGCAAAAAAAAGCAAAGCAAACAAAAAATTCATATAAAAATCTATAACGTGTGAATCTATATGCTGCAACAATAAAAACAACAAAAAAAAACAAACCGCAAGTACGTCTATAATGTAAGGCAGGGAAAAAAATTGAAAAAAAGCTTCTAAAAGTAAAAAAAAAACAAAATTATTTGCAATTGTAAACACTAGACAAATCTAAATACCAACCCAAAATGACATAAATAACCGTAGGAGCCTAGGAGTGCAACATGATAAAATTTGCCACAAATACTACAACAGTGTAAACAAAAACAAACAAAAGAAATACCCACGTTCGTAAATCCACAAAAAAAATAAAAAACAGATAAAAGTTGTGAATAAATGTGGCAGGTAATTGTTGAAGAAGTAATGAAAAATACACTGACTTGTAAGTACGTAGAGCAGCAGAGAAGTTCTTAAATTATCAAAAAAGTAAGATAATACGAGGGCATATTGCAAAATTAACGAAAAAGAAATCTTCCAAAGATAATGATTTGTGTTCCTGAGCATGATTTGCCTTTTGTTATTATTTTGCTTATTGTAGTCGTCGTAGTCTAGTAGGTAGTGTGTTGGTTTATTACACGTAAAGCCCGGATTCGTATCCCAGGTCAGACATCAAAACGAAATATAAAAAAAATATTTCTTCGGCGACTTCCGCGCAGCAGTTTTCTAGCAAAAACTCTGAGACGCAAATAAAATTGCCATGAAAAGTTTCTCTAAAAATCTGTCGTTCGGAGTCGACGTTAAACTGTAGGTCCCGCCACACACGTATAAAATTAACGCACACAATATGAATGGTGTGAGAAGCTAGGCCGTAATCCTGGCTGAAGTGTTGTAATGACCAATTATGTACGTATGTTTTATTTTGACACCCATCAGGTCAGTGAAATAGTAAGAAAGAGAGACAAGAGCATGCACCTCTTTAACAATGGATCTTGCCAACGAAGTTTCCTTTCATGTTCTACGCCGTGTCTAGTAGGTAGTGTCTTGTCTTATTAGGCTTCAGGTCTCGATTCAATCCCCAGATCAGACAAAACGAAATATGAGAAAAAACTCTTCCGCGACTTCCTCTCAGTAGATTTCTGGCAAAAATTAATTAATATTGCCATGAAGCAGTTTCTTAAGAATCTGTCGTTCGGCGTCGGCTTTAAATTGAAGGCTCCGCCACTCATGTATAAAATTAACACACATAATATGAGTGGTGTGAGGCACCAGGTCCATAATCTTGACTAAAGGGTTGTAATGACCAATCAGGTATATATGCATCGCAATAGATCTAAATGCTGGCTTAAGTGGGTCACCTTTCTGCGGATTATACGGCCAAAGCATATTAATGAATAAGGCTGCGAGGCATACTGTAGGAACTTTCCTCATCTAACTTTTTGCTCCAGATTTCTAGTGAATTCCACTCTATAACCAGTGCCTATGTCTACTTTTACTGTTTCATCATTGAGTTTTTTCATTTCATTCCCATTCTATATGCATTTCCAAAGCATAATTTCCTTTATAAAGGGTGTTTTTTATAGAGGTATAGAACTTTAAGTTGGCATTACTTTTCAAGATGGCGACCGATTTAACAGCTGTCAAGTGATTTATTCTCAGTTTGGTTTGGCAATTCATCATGAATAGACTCACGCCTGAACAACGCTTGCAAATAGTGCAATTTTATTTCGAATATAATGGTTCTGTGCGGAAAACGTATCGTACGTCCATTTTATCGTCGACAAAATCGTCCATCAGAGCAGTTAATTCGATTAACCATGGAACGTTTTCGCACCACGTTTACTCTTATTGATAACTCGCATCCCCAGAGACGCTGTACGGTGCGTACAGAAGAAGCTATTGCTGCTGTAGAGCGTAGCATTGAGGAAGACCCGAATGAGTCCATCCGCCATCGAGCACAGGAATTGGATCTGTGTCCATCCACTTTATGGAAGATTTTGCGGAAGGATCTTGGTTTGCGTGCTTACAAAATCCAACTCGTGCAAGATTTGAAGCCAAACGATCATCAAGTAAGGCGTAGATTCGTCGAATGGGCCCAAAACGAGATTACCGTTGTTCCCGATTTTCATAAGCGAATTTTGTTTAGCGATGAAGCGCACTTCTGGTTGAATGGCTACGTCAACAAACAAAACTGCCGCATTTGGAGTGAAGGTAATCCTCAAGTGTATGTGGAAACACCGTTACATCCAGAAAAACTGACTGCGCTTTATGGGCTGGTGGAATCATTGGTCCGTACTTTTTCAAAAACGATGGTGGCCAGAACGTTACAGTCAATGGTGATCGGTATAGAGCCATGATTACTAACTTTTTCATTCCTGAATTGAATAACCATGATGTCCAGGAGATGTGGTTTCAACAAGACGGCGCAACATGTCATACAGCTCGTGCCACAATAGATTTATTGAAAGACACGTTTGGTGAGCGCCTAATTACACGTTTTGGACCTGTGAATTGGCCTCCAAGATCTTGTGATTTAACACCGCTAGACTACTTTCTGTGGGGCTATGTAAAGTCATTGGTCTATGCGGTAAAGCCACAAACGCTTGACCATTTGGAAGACAACATTCGCCGTATTATTGCCGATATACGGCCACAAATGTTGGAAAAAGTCATCGAAAATTGGACGTCCAGATTGGACTACATCCGCGCCAGCCGTGGCGGTCATATGCCAGAAATCATATTTAAAATATAATGCCACAAGATTATCTTTCGGATAAATAAAATTCATGTCAATCGAATAATCCATCGTTGTTTTATTGCAACTTAAAGTTATATACCTCTATAAAAAACACCCTTTAATAGGAATTTGGTGTTATCTTTGTCATAAGATAAGTTTGGTTATTGTTTTTGGCCAGAACATGCCTAGAACGCTTGATAAAAGCCTGAGTGAAGTTCACCGCAAAGTTCTACGATTCGCAGCAATTCAAATATATACTGTTTACAGTAGTGATGTGGAGATCATGCAACAGCAATTGAAATTTTTTTGTATTATTATCGATGTTTTTGCGCAAATATACTCTGGTGTAATCTACATGTACAGCATACTGTTTTTACAGCTTGGCTTAATGATTGTGAACTCCGGTTAGATAATTCGTTTACGTAGCCGAAGTACACCAGTCTTTAGAAAAATTATCAGGTTATTCCTTTCTGTGTGGAGAAGTCACATTGTAACTAAATTCCTGCACAGCGCTGACCAGTAGTTGGAAGAGCACACACCTTTGTCTAGCAGCAGTTTCGATAGCGATTGGTCGGCTGACCTTGGTACTTATGAAGAATACAACATCGCATGTACAGGATGTTGATTATGTCGATAATTTTCCCAGGACTTCTCCAAGCCCATGCGCTCAAAATTTTCAAGTGATCAAGGGTGACAAAAGCATTTTTAAGATCGATTAAGGTAAAATGGTAAATACCACTCAACAAATTGTTTAATAAGAAGGCTGTCTATGCGATATGTACCTGTGCACAGCCAAGTTGAGCGAAATCCACATCGACTTAAAAGCGTTAGAGGGAGGTTTATTCACAACCTAAGCAATGAATTTATCGGCAATGTAAATCGGAGATATTTCTTGTTCAAAGCAGTTATGATGACTTCGTTAGTTCATTACATACATGATGCCAATGTTCCAAAATTTCTGTATGGCCAGATAGCATAAATTTCTTTTTTAAAGCTTAACCAGAAACTGCTTGAACAACCCACGTATCTCTACCAATACATATGTATATTGAAGCCAATATTCGCACGCTATATAAGCCGTGTAAAAAACGCAAAAACTTAAAATAGAAACAGGCACTTGCAATAAAAAATAATAAAAGCAAAGTCTCATAATAAAAAAGCCGATCTTTAAAGAGGTGGTAAATAAACTGTCTCAAAAATTAAACTTTATTAGGGTGATTATAATTAATTTTTAAACACTCTTTACACCTTCAATAACGCTTAAAAACTAAGCGAACTCGCAACTGCAATAAAATCAAAGTGTGAAAAAAACTCGTGCAGAAATTGCCCAAAAAACGAAAAAAAACAAACACACAAAAAAAAAGCTTAAAACAAAAAGAGTTAAAAACGATACGATTTCAGGTGTGGCGTGCAACAATTGTTGCAAATGATTATTTCATGAGTGTTACTATTTTTTTTATGGATTTTGAAACACTTTTTATTATTTAAATAAGTAAATAAACAAAAAACAAAAAGAGTTTTTTGTGTTTTATTGCATTAAAACTGAAAAAAATAGACAAAAAAAATCCAGCAAATGATGTGTATGAGATTAAATTGGTTCAAAGCGAAACCAAAATTAAAGTAACGGGGCGTATGAATTTTGGCAAATTATAAAACAAAAAAAAAGGAATTGATTTAAAAATTACTATCAAAACAAAGAAAAAAAAACAAAATACGATTTAAAATCTTTTTTTTTTGTTCAAATCAAAGTGATTGTATAGAGTTTGTTAGCGAACTTAAACTGGGAGCAATTCCCTCTTTAAAACTAAGTCTGGCTTTTACAATTAGACTTAAATTTATGATTTATTTTTACAAAAATCGAAAGTTAAATACAGTTATTTGAATTTGTTTTTCAGTTTTTTTTTTGTAATTAAACCACGAAAACTGTTTCAATTTTGAACTCTTTTTTCAAAATTAAAAAAAAAACAAAAATAAACCATTTGTAATAAGTTATTCGTATTGCCTTTGAGTTTAAATTACAAAATTTGTTTTTTTTTCTTCTTTTTTTTGAAATGAAAATTGTTAACCAACAATAAATGGCTAAAACCAATTAATTTTTAACGCAATTTTTCATTGCTTTTTTCTACTAATAGACATACACAAGCACACATTTATTAAATGTGTGTTCATTTGAAGAAACGTAAGCTAACTGGTGTAGTAAGACTAGCAGCATTAAGTAAAATAATATTAAAACACTTCTGAAAACATCATAATATATGTGTACATCCATGTAAGTGACTGTTTATAATGATTGGCGTCTGTTTACAATATCACTGTGCTACATGAGACTAAAAAAGAAGATCTCATATTTTGCAAATTCGTTTTGTAAAAATCTTCAGTGTATGGCAGTTCAAATAGTTTTTTCGGTCACTTAAATTAGTAAAGCGGTCCAGAAGTAACACGTAACTTTTAATTCCTAATAGTGTTTGGATCATAATGACTTTATTAAGTACCAAATTACATATGTACATACATAATTGGGCATTACAATCAGGATTAGACCTAGCTCCTCACGCCACTTACGTTATGTGTGTTTATTTTATACATAAGCGGCGAATCTACAACTTAAAGTCAATTTCGAATGACAAACTGTTTAAAAAACTTTTTCATGGCAATTTTATTTACCTTCAGAGTTTTTGCCAGAAATCTGCTGAGGGGAAGTCGCCGAAGAAATATTTTTGAAATTTCTTTTGTTGGAGATGTCTGGTCTTTGGTTTAAAGCGTGGCATCACGTATAATAAGGCAACGGAGACTTCACTAAATTACATGACAGTTAAATGACTGCCTTTGTATTGGTTGTAGTAGTCGATCCTTTTGAGTTAGTTTTCGAACGCCTTTTTGCATGTTTCGGGTGATATTTGACGATGGCTTGACGAATACTGCTTTCAATCATTCCAATGACGTAGCCCTACAAAGAAAGCCTAATGCTATCAACTCACATGATCTTGGAGATCAATTCACGCCGCTAAAACATAAAATTATTCTTTCTGGGCACTTCTCGTAGAACAAATTCAAAATTCGATGATGTTATGTAGCTTGTGATACCGTGCTGTTGAAACCAAATCTTATTCTGTTAATACTCTTCAATGTACAAAGTCCAAAAAATTTCAAATATCGTAAAGCTATAGTGCTCTAAATTGATAACCTTCAAATCATAATACGCAGCCTTCACTTTTATGGAAGCAATGGCACTTCCACAAATACTTGTGAATTCGCAGCAACTTATTCTGCTTGTTGATGTAACCAGTGAGTGAATAGAGAGCTTCATCGCTGAAGAAAATTTTATTGGGAAAATCAGCACTAAAAGCCTATATTATCCAATCAGCATATCTACAACGTTATGAATGGAGAGCAGGCTTTAATTTTTGCCTGAGTTGAACTTTAAACAGACTGAATTATAAATTCAAATCCAAAATACGCCTTACTGAGTCTTATTTTCACATTTTTGGTAGTGTGTACCTTACACGTCAGACATCAAAACGAAATACAAAAAAGTATTTCTCCGGCAACTTCCCCTCAACAGATGTCTGGCAAAAGCTATGAGGGTAAATAAAAAATTGCCATTAAAAGTTTCTCAAAAATCTGTCTTTCGGAGTCGACTTTAAACTGTAGGTCTCGCCAGAGACCTGGCAAACTAGGTCGTAATGCTGACTGAAAGGTTGTAATTATCAATTATGTATGTATGTCTGCACGATTCATTATTTTTAAGCATTATGTAATATTTATATATTTATTACAACACACTATTATTATTTTTTCTATTTTATCAAATTTAATCTTTTCGTAGAGTTTTTACTGTACAATAGTTCATACCAATTTATTTAATTGATTCCAATTATATGTAATATACTGTGGTAGTAACTTATTTTCTTCCTTATACTCAAATGCTAAAGTTTGTTTCTTAAGTCTTTTGTTTACTGTTCACTACATGGACCATAACTATTGGCCAATTTATATTTATTTCCGTTTGTTTTTCTCGAGTTCAAATAAGTAATTATTACGAATTGTTAATAATAAATAACAGTATTTAAATAAAACTTGTAAAAAAAAGTTATTACCAATCAAGCACGACTATATGTTACCCTACTCATATATATATTGTGTAAATTGATATTAGTAATTACGTTGGATTTCAAAACCAAGATCAACTTGAATTCCCTAATATTGAGCATTTGTTCAGCTGAATCTTATTTATCTCAAGAATTTTTAACCCATATTTTTCTAACTTACTAAAATGATCATTACAACCCTCTAGTCAGTATTACAAACTAGATTCTCTCACCACGAAACTGCATGTATTAATTATATTCAAGAGTAGCTGCACCTACATTCGCCGAAGAAAATACTCTTTTTCATATTTTGTCGAAGATGTCTGAGCTGGGGCTTGAAGCACGGTATCTTACTAATAAACCAACAGACTACATGCTAGACTTTGACAATTTCTACACTTTATATGGGATCTAAACTTTGTTGGTCTGGTATGAGTGATTTTATCCATATTGTTTGTAATCCTCTAATTATTTCAGGTGATAATCACTTATGAGTATATTTACAGTCTGTAGAAATCAATTACAAAGTTCAATAAGTATGTTCCATTTGACTTACAATATTATATAAAATCGTTTGAATAGTTAGAAAAGAACTTGCGACCATTATTAATACTGAAACACAATAAAATCTCAAGACTTCTGATAATGTAAAGTACCACAAGCTAAACACAATGAAAAAATGTTTTCTTTTTTAATTTCATTCATAAGACAAAAAACATGACATCTTATAAATTACTTTTAATGTCTCAACTTGTTGAAACTTCTAAATCAATAAAACTTACACTCTATTGTTAAACGTTTTGCATTGAATTGTTCAATAAATTGTTAGAAATTTATGGCATCTAATTAATATTCAACTAAATTTGCATGACACAACTCTATTGTCTATTTATGCAGAAAAATTATGTTATTTATAGACGATTTTGATATTAAAAAAGAAACATTTTTTCTGTTTATTTTTTATAAAATTTTAGCCAATATAAAATACATGCATACAAGCACTTGCCATTGTGATTTCGCAATGCTTAAGAATTCAAAGCAGATATTTTTTAATTGCTAAACAAGATACCCTACGGCTATGTTAAGAATGTTGTTAAGTTTTAACATTTTTAAAAACGTTTAAAATATAAGTTCGTTGATTGCAAACAAAATAAAAGTAATTTTTATTGTTTGCACCACTTTTGTGTGCCACCGTTTACAACTTGACGAATACAACAATAATTGCTTGTTCGCTATTCTTCTTTGCTTACAATGCAGATCTTTTCAACGCTATCTTCAAGCCACGACTGTTATCTTCATACGCAACGCGTCTTCACACAAGACTGACTGAATTTTTACTACTCGTTGCCTGCTTTGTCTTGCCTTTTTATATGCCCATGTAATCAGTCTGATGAAGGTTCTGGAAGTCGAACGTTTGGGATTTGTCTTTCTCGAGAACTCTATCGCGAGTTCATTGTTGTTTGTGTATTTTGTTCATATTATTTGTTGTTGCGTTCTCATATACTTGTCTATCCCCTTTTCTTTCATACTGATGTTGTTGGTTTACTTGTAACAAGTTCGTTGTATTTGTTTGCGTAACTTTTGCTCATTTTAATGTTAAACGACGTACACCGTTTCCATTTTCAGAAGAATATTTAAGAATGATACATCTAGTGTTTCATCTGCATAAAATTGAAACAAATTTTAATTTATGGATTCCAAAGCTATTTTTTTTCTTTCGTAGTAATTTCTGCTCTTAAGATAACCTTAAGTTGTAATTAAAAAGTCGTTGTAGAGCTCTTTAAATTTATTAAGACCAGCTTATATTTTTCCATACAATTAAGTCATGATTTATTTATATTTTAGAAATATACTTTTAATATTTTACCAACTTCTTGCAACTTGGCTGTTATGTAAGTAAACAATGTTGTTGTATTTATTTATTCATTGATTTATTTATTTTTTTATTTATTTTATGATTTTGCTAAACTATTTGAAGAATGTGGTTTTTCTATTTGAATTTTATTTAATTGATTTTGTTTTTATTTGTAAGCAATTACTTGTGGATGTTGTTTTAGGTGTGAGTGCCATAGTTTCTAAAGTCATCTGATGTATAAGTTTTAAGTTTTCAATGTTACAATAATATAATCATTGTAATTGATACTTTGAGGCCTATTCAAATGACCTTAAATCATTATAACACTTAATAGAATTATTTACGAAATTAAATAAATAAAATTAAAACTCGAAAACAATATTTATTGAAGTGGAATTTAAGGAGGATTTATTTGAATATATTTTATTGATATTCATTATTCTAGTAATTGAACACTACAGCATTGCTATGTAACAGTTAAAGATTTAATCATTTATGAAAGACGTACGTCAGTAAGATTATGTCAGTAAATGCTGAAATAAATTTGTTTTTCATGTCACTGAATAGACAAGATATGATTTGACACTTATAAGCATGGAAATAAAGAGTATTTTTAATGCATTTAATAAGTTGTTTGAATTTATTTGTTTCAATCAGAAAACAATTCAATTTTATGGAATAAAGACACAATTTTGTGTTCTTATTATGTTGAAGCAATGTAGTGAAAAGAAGTGACCGGATTACAATTTATAAAACTAGGCAACCGTAGCATAAACTCATTGAGAGAGGTATTCTCAGGGAAGTAGATGAACAAACCATTTAAAAATTACTTGATGCAGTATTGTATAGAATAAAAATAATAATAAATCCGGTAGTCGCCATAGTCTAGTAGGTTTGAAGTCTCCGTAGTCTAGTAGGTAGTGTGTTGGCTTATTAGACGTAAAAGCCAGGGTTCGAATCCCAGGCCAGGTATCAAGACAAAATACAAAAAGTATTTCTTCGGCGACTTCCTCTCAGCAGATTTCTGGCAAAAACTCTGAGAGGAAATAAAATTGCCATGAAAAAGTTTCTCAAATATCTGTCGTTCGGAGTCGACTTTAAACTGTAGGTCCCACCACTCATGTATAAAATTAACACACACAACAAAAGTGTTGTGAGAAACTAGGACGTAATCCTGACTGAAGAATTGTAATGACCAATATTGTATGTGTGTAGAAATATCCGCTAAGCATCATATTTTTAACTTTTATAACCTGAAGGGCTGAAAGGCAATGCTTGTTAAATCATTACAAATCGCCATTCTTTCGCAAACTTTGATCTCGCTGTAGAACCCTAAACCTTCAAAGCAAACTTTTATGTCATTTAAAAATCATTTAAAATATTTCTTATTGTTTACGAAGATTTCTTTAAAAACTTTTGTGTTATTGTGTGTACAATTTTGTCAATTGTATGTCAATGTATAACACTTTTAACAGTATAACACTGAAAAAAGATTTCGTTTTTAGATGAGGCGATGCTTCTTGTGTTTGTTATTTTCAACGAATTTTTCCTTTCATGCTACAACATGTTGTTACTCAGCATGCGATTATGTTACTGCAAACCGAAGAATAGAGAACAACTTGTAAGAGAGGCAAGGTCAACTACATTCAAGTTAATTGGAAAAAAAAACTTAAATTAAAATTCTGATAAAAATAGTATTTCAACAACAACAAACATTAGAGGCAAATATTATATATTTTTAAAATAAAATACCTGTTATTTTGAAAAAATTGTTATGCACATACAAAGTGTGGCATTCAAAATAATTCAAATCAAGTCAATAAAACATGTTGTTGGCCAGAAATAACGCATAAACTTAACTGAACAAATTAACAGACCGATAGGCAGCAGACAGTTACGTACATACACCATGTAATTAAAGAGTCAGGGGTTTAATTGTATGTATGTACATACATATGTAAGTGCAACGTGTGTATAACAAAACATTGTTATTACATTACCTGACTGTCTATTATGATAGATTGTAAATCAAGTTTAACTAACAGAAAGAAACAAAAAACCAAAAAAAAATTGTAACAACTCAACAACCTGAGTTTATAGGTTTTAATTAAAGTCATAAACTCATGACGTCTAGTCAAGCAAAAAAAAACATTTAACATACACAAGCCCACAAAAGAGGAAACCAACTGCGGCCTAAAGGAAACACCTTTTAAAAGAAAAATGAAAAACGGCAGAAAGAAAGAGTGAAAGGTGAAAAATGTATGTAAACAAGTGGCGATTAAAGGGCTTAAATGCTATGCTCTTGTGTTTTATTAATGGTCGCAGGCAAGTGACACAAAATATTCGTCTTGATTATGAATAATTGTAAAAGGAAAAGTACAACAAATTGTTGTACTGCCTACAAGTTATGACCATTAGATTTCAAAATTCGAAAAGCCATAATCATGATGAATAGGAAACTAAAATTTTAAATAATTGTTGTGTTTTGAAATGTTTTTTACGATTGTTTAATACATTATTTTGTATTGGTCTTTTGAAGTTTGTTGCTTAAGTCTTTTGGTTTTTTAAATATCTCTTTAACTGGAAAATAATCATTGAAGTAATTATTGCAATAATTAGTAAAAATTATTTAAAAAAGAAAAGATGTTCGATTACATATATTTAAATTATTTGTACAACCATAATAACATTAAAAATAAAAAAAAATGTTTATATGATAATTTATTTATCATATTATCAATCATGATGAATAGGACACTAAAATTTTAAATAATTGTTGTGGTTTGAAATGTTTTTTACGATTGTTTAATACATTATTTTGTATTGGTCTTTTGAAGTTTGGTGCTTAAGTGTTTTGAAAAGATGTTCGATTACATATATTTAAATTATTTTTACAACCATAATAACATTAAAAATAATAAAAAATATTTATATGATAATTTATTTACAGCCAAACAACTGCAATACAAGTTAATTAAAGATGCCTTTATGCATTTCGAAATTTTAATTTCGTTTTTCGTAATTATTTTATGCTTTAGTAATAAACTTATTTCTGCATTGGCTTTTAAAAATTTTATGAAAATGAATTTACATTATAAATCTTCTCTTGATTTTAATTGTTTTTCACTTAAAGAGAGAGTGAAGGATTTTTATACTGGGCTAAACAGCAAAAAATATAAAAAAAAATAAATGTTTTAATTTATTAACAATATTGTATCGCATTTGTAAGGCTCTTAATGCTCTCCTAAAAACGAAAAATAACTTATTTAACGACTGTGTGAGTTCAATTCCACTTTGGAGTTACGAAGCATGGCCTCTCACTAAATCAATACCTTAGTTATGGGAACTTTTATAATGTCTTCACCAGCGGTCGTTTGGGTTTATGGTGATCTCCTGCATAACAGGGCAATAAGCAATTGAAAACTAAATAGAAACCGTATATAGAACATAGACGGATCGAGAATATATATATATATATATATATACGGTTTCTATATATATATATATATGTGGAATAATAAAAGGAAAACCTAGGAATTTAAGTCATAAGTCATATATACATATGTATATACAATATATATATATATACAATAATAATAAAGCGCCTCAAAAGATTTGTGTTATAAAATTGCCTGCACAGTTTATGACTTAAATTCCTACGTTTTCCTTTTATTATTCCACTGAAGAGTTCAATAAAGCCTTTGCGAAGAACTTGATTTAATAATAATTTTGTCTATCTTCAGGTCATTTAGAATGGAACGTTTTCTACTTCCATCTTCCATACAATGAGAGCTTTAGTTGCACCAGTTAAGCTCATTTTTACCAATATTTCTATGCTGCTGGCGAAATGCGTTAGCTTTTACACTCAAATTTGCTCTGCGTATTTAACATGAATAAGTGTTTGATTGTGTCGGGTGTTTATATGACAAAACATGCGAAAGATATCCCGCCGTCTTTTTTTCACAAATTTTTTATTATGTTCATATTTGTTAGGGAAGTTTTACTGCCATAGCAGCCGTTGTGTACCTATATGTCAGGGAATCGTATAGTCTTCCAGCGTAATGTAGTGTTTTTCAGGTGAAGATTCCAGAAGTCCCTAAGCCCATGGAACTAGTTAAGAATCAAATACCGAAGAGCTCGAGAGTAATAACTTATGTATATAATCAGACTTTACCTGGTATTGGAGTGTAAAAGAATGCTAAGTGATCTTATAAAAGATTTTAACATTATATTGTGCTGGATACCTGACCATTGCAGCGTTAGTAGCAACAAAGTTAAAGACATGGTCGGTAAATCCACTCGTAGCTTTCTTTTTTGGAATTAGCGAGAAAACATTCGATTTATTCACCAATCATACACGGAGGTGTAGACCGGACTGTAGGATTACAAGAGCCTTATGACCAAAGCTGAATCCTATAAATACGAAACTTGGCACAATTCTTGATGAACTGGTAGATCAAAAGGTCTGTAAGTTTGACGATCTAATATTCTATTTTCCCTCGTTTCTTTTAATTATGTTTTCTTTTCCTTTCTTTACTATTCTCTCCTCCTGCCGCTGACTCCATCTTATTTTTTTATTACATTACTTTTCCTATCTGCGACAATTTTCCTCAATAGGCAAATGTGCCTGAGGTTTTAGGCCAATATATTTGCGGTGGCACTCAATCCTTTTTAACCTCACGTAACTTTCAGTGCAAACCAGAGTAACAAGTGTTGAAAAGTCTAATTCGGCTCGTAGGTATGTCTCAGACGACTTAAAAGGACTATATTATGTTAATTTATTTAATGAACTATTTAAAATATTAAACACAATATACATACATCCTTTATCCAAGATTACGTATTAGCATCCTACATCATTCGTACTGTATGTTACTTTTATCCATGGGTGATAAAACTTAGAGTTTAACGTTGACCGCGTACAACTGATTTGAGAACCTTTTTTAAGGAAATTATTCACTTTCTGAAATTTTACCAGACGATTGGTATATGAGCGACAATTTTTTAAACTCTTTTGTTAAGATTTCAAAACTGTGGTTGAAATTTTGAGTTTTTCCTGGTAGATAAACAAACTACCTTCTAGGCAACGGTCACCTGCTTCACTGCCCTTGTCCTAACGCAAACTCTTTCTTTTTAATTTCGATATTAAAAAAAAACAGGTAATTACTCAAAATATATACTCCTATTTTTTTACATTTTATTCATTTTACTTAGCATTTCTGCTAACAGTCCATGTGCCTTTTGATTTCTTTCCGATCTAAATGTAACAGTGAGTGTATATATAACAATATAAATATCGTTTCTAAGCAATTCAAATGGCATCAATTTAGATTAAAAGATCTTATGCAATAAAATCTCATTTATATTTTCCACTAGAAAACTATTTACCTCTTTCCAAATACTTCATAAAATTTCATTTGAAAACTGAAGTGGCAAGCTTTGAAATTATTTAACAAAAGTCTTTTGTTTATTTAATATGATATTACCTTTCAATATTCAATCAAAATCTATTTTTAAGATCACAATAAAGAAAACGTGACATTTCAAGAAAAAAAAACAATTTTTTGTTTTGTTGTAAATAAAATGAAATCTAAAAACAAATTATTGAGAGTAGGCCCGGTCAAAATTTGTTGCCGCAATATTTATTTACTCATTCGTATTGATCGCAGATGATGATGATAATGATGACGATGCTGAACATCGTCTTAAACTAGTTTTACAAGTGAAAGTGTCTTCCAATAGATGCAGACATAGACCAACGTTAAATAAATAAGTGGAATTGACCAATTCCTATACACCAACATAAACGTTGTAAAGAAATTGAAAAAAAATTTACTTTGAAGTTAAAAAAAAGAAAAACATTTTATGGTTCAATGAATTAAAGAAAAATACGAAACTTAGTGATTTTTTTTCATTTCTTTTTTTTATTTGCAGGAAGAAATTTGAAATAAATGAACGAAAAAAAATATGCAATTTATGAGCAAATTGTTTTACAGCATTTTTATTTTAAATTTATTTCTGTTTTCCTTCTTCTTTTTTCCTTTTCTTGTAATTTTAATTTTCGGTTAAATGCAATAAATGCGGTTTAAAAATATTTTTTTTTTTATAATTTTTTTAAAATGATTTTTTTTCATTCCTTTGTTCACGTTTTGTTTCTTGTTTTGTTGCAACAAATTGTTGTGTCTTATTTTTTTTTTTTTGTTTTTTTGTATTACTACCGATTTTGTTATTGTATTTTTGTAATCATTACCATAAAATTTAAATATTAAACTACTGCTTTATGTCAATTGCCACAATTTATCTTGTAATGTAATTTATTGCTTTGTCTCGCAAAATAGACCAAAACTATGGTGACGACATAAAGTGTGGGCTTTAATTTGGTCTTTTAGTTGTTTAGTTTTTTCAATTGGAATCAAGATTATTTAATTTTAAAATATTTGAAATAAAAAATATTTGGTGCCCTATTGGTTAATTTTGTATTCAATTTTGAAATCAAGTTATGATTCTGGTAATAATGCCTTACAAATTCATTTTTTTAGTATTATTGTTGCAACACCTGTTCAATTTGTTAAGGCAATTGCTTCAATTACTTCTTTCTCAATCATTAATAGTACAACATTACTGGAATCTTTAATAGGATAGGAATTAATGGCATCTTAGCAAGCTGCTGTATCATATGAAGCAATGTCTCATCGTTAATTGATAAGCTCAGATTAGCTGGTCGCGACAATTAGCATCAGAGCTTCTCATTTAAAACATGCTTTCCTTAGCATCATTTTTAAACTGGAATTTAGCGATTGATATGATATCAAGGACACTTGTAAATAAAGTGAATAATTCCCTCTTCCTCCTCAATCAATCTGCAAAAATTCACAGAAATTATTAGCAGGCAAGCAAAGCCTTTCCGCGTCCCTACTTACTTACCTATGGTCCCGAAGGAATAGATATAGAGTGGGACAGATACCTACGATCCAATTCAAATAGTTGTTTTTGTTTCGCCTATCCAATTAAGTCTGCACAGCAAGGTAATGGTGATATTCTTCTTCCTTTCACCTATATTCTACTATACAGGCTGTACAAGGAGTTAAGCTTAAGATCTCTAAAAAATTTCTATCGTTCTCTAACAGTTTAATTTTATTCCGGTTTCGTTTGCTCCACACATGTTTCATTCACATCTTTCATTCAACTACTTTCCCATGTGTTCTTTGGCCGGCCCTTTTCTTTGCTTTCCCCTGATTTCAATCGAAGGCTCGTTGGCATATTATGTGTATCTTCGATCCATTTCTAATTTCTCTATTTATAGAGTACATAGTACAGGCGTTTTGTTTTAGGGTTCAGCAGGTTCCACAACCAGAGTCCAAGAAATATCAAAAATTTATATGCGTATTCTACTTGTTCGTAGTTATCACTTTTCTTTTCCTATGTTTGATTTTCGAACTGACATAAATGACCCACTAAGTGGGACAAATATCATCGGCAAAATCTAGATCTTTAAAGTGATTGATCAAGCTCCATTGCTATTTACGACAGCTTTTATAGTCAGTATTTTGTCCGTTACAAGCAGAAAAAGTATGGGAGAAAAAAACGATCCTGACATTATTGTGAAACCATCATATTGAACTTTTATGACTCGTAAATTTTAAAATTTAAATATTTTGATTTGTAATCCTAGGTGATGAATTACCCATTTTCTATGTATTTACCAATATTTGAAGCACTATTAGACATGAGGCCTAGGTTCAAACCTCAGGTCAGACATCTCCAACAAAACGAAATATAAAAGAAATATTTCTTCAGCAACTTCCTCTCAGCAGATTTCTGGCAAAAACCCTGAGAGTAAAATTAAAAAGTTCTCAAAAATTTGTCGTTCGGAATAGACTTTAAACTGCAGGTCCCGCCACTAATGTATAAAATTAACACACACAACATAAGAGGTGTGACAAATTAGGTCCATAATCCTAACTGATAGGTTCTAATGATAAATTATAACAATTTATATGGCCAACACATGACCCATAAGTCCAAAAACCAATTTGTTCCCTTTCTGGTTTAATTTCAACTGTAGCTTTATTTCTGTTAAATAGGGTTCCCATAACTATATTAGATAGTGTTGAAACACTAGAAATTTTCCTGCAATTTTCATACAAGGAGATGTTTTAAGACTTCTTGAATGCAGTCGTTAAGTAATGGTTGTTACTCAGACAATGTTTATCAAAATTGTGGGAAATCGAAAGGTACCGCAAAACTGAATTTTTCTTAATTTATATACATGGCGTATCCATGACATATCCATATCCTAATCTAATTTCTACATATTATATTTGATACTGAAACCTGTAATTTAATACAGGATAATAATAATAATTATGATATAAAAACGTTGTTTTGTTGTTAATGCTTTCATTTTACTTTCAATTAAATTTGTAATTTGAAATAACAAGATTAGAAATCTATTTAATTCTTTTTTTCACAACACTACACTTACAAATGAGGTAAATTTAATTTATTTTTTATGTGTGAATAGAATTGCAATACATAATAAATATTACCCCATATATACCATATACAGTGGACAGCAAAAGTCTTAGTACGGCAATATATTTTCACAAAAAATGTCCCCACAGGCTTAATACTATTGCACAAAGTCTTGATACGACTTTAAGAGATTATTTAGGAGATCATTTAAAAGAACGGTTACGTAATCGCTAAACCTCAAACAAAAGTCAACCGAAAAACTTGCTCATGGTGCCACCAGAAAACATAAAAAAATTTTTACATTCAATTCCAAATGGGTTAAATGGAGTGCTTGACATTAAGGGATATTCTACTAAACACAAGGAATAATATTTTAATATATGTATTAAACTTTTGAATTTTAAATTTAATCATTGTTCTCCTTAGGGGTACCTATGGAGTCATCTGAAACTTTTCTTTATTTTTCTCTTGTTTTATGAAAAATATTAAAAAATTGTTTGTTTTATAATAAAACAGAAATAAATTAATAAAATAAATATAAAAACTATAAATTTTTATACAAACTTTTGTCTAAAATTCATGAAATTGCTAAAATATATTGCCGTACTAAGACTTTTGCTGTCCACTGTATGTTTAACAAACATCTACAATACAATAATAACAATAATAATAGTGATGGTTTTATAAAAATTAAAAATTCAATACTTTCAAAAATATTCCAAATAAATTTAATTAAATTCTTAAAGTAATTGCAAAAAAAAAATCAACGAAAAATAGATGCAACTTTAATAATACAATTTTTGCGGTTTATAATTAACAAAAGACTTAAGCAACATACTTTTTTCCATTCTTTTTTTTTTTTTTTTGTTGGCCAAACATTAAAATCAATCAAACAAAACCATACAAAAAATATTAAAATAATCAACAAATTTTTAATTAAAAATAAATTTATTTTTTTTCGTATTATTTTCAAATTTGATTGTTTGTTTTTGATTTTAATGCACTACGATAGTCAGCCGAGCCAGAGTCAATCACAGAGCCTCTTGTTATGTTTGTGCATGCAAACTTCACGCATGCCTGGCTAAATAAACTCAACAACAACACAAAATTAAATCGACTCACACACATTCGTTCAGTAATTTCACACGTCAAGTTTAAACAAGACTTATTGAGAGCTTAAGGGTTTTTTGTGCTTCGTTTTTTTTTTTGAAAAATGCCACAAAAGAAGAAAAAATCGCACAACAATAGTCGTAATATTTAAAGTAAAAAAAAAACAAGAAAAATAAAAATAAAAAAATTCCAAAAATTACGTAAATTTTTTTATTTAATTTTAATTATAGCACTAAAATAAGAAAAAAAACGTCTATGCTCAGGTGTTTGAGTTAAAGCGATAAAGTACGCTACATCAGGATACAGAAACAACCGTAGAATTTGGTACTCCTTAATTGAACTAAAAAATTTGTTTATTTCTGTATTTTTCCAAATCAAGGGAATAATCGAAACAGAAACGATTTGAATTAGTTTTTGGATGCTATTTAAATGCATTGAGATTACTTCTAATATGCATTACAGTATGGTGCAATATCTGTGAATACTTTTGAATACTCTAGTAATCTGATCGTGGGTAGTATAGCAGTGTTAGAGTCGCGAATTCGATAGCTTCTTAGGGATTATTATGTTACTAGGCTCCTGCTGATTGAAAATGACAGAAAAACATAGTAAACCTACATAACGCAGGCGATTACTTCCGTAATGTATTACTAGCGAACGAAAACTTAACTTACTTCGACGATCATTACAACCTATACCAGCCATATTGTGTGTGTTAATTTTCTCCATAAGCGGAGGAACCAACAGTTTAAGGTCGGCTCCGAACAACAGATTTTTGAGAATCTTTTCATGGCAATTTTATTTCCGCTCAGTCTTCTTTTTTTTGTCCGAAGACTGATAAGAGAAAGTCGACTTATTTCATATATCGTTTTGTGTCAGATAGCAGAGCCAAGGGTTGAACCACAAGCTCTCGCTACTAAGCCAACACTCTACCTACTAAATATCAATAGTTTGTGATAAAATACTTTACATCGCAAAAATCGCGGAATCTTTTACTAACTTTTTTCTATTTCATACACTAGTTGGGCACTATTTCCTTTTAAATGAGTACCAAATAATTCATCTCGATCTGAACCTGTTTTTCGCTATCTTTTTTAATTCAACAAACTATTTTTGCGAACTTATTTACTTGCAACCAATCATCTTAGAGCTATCTTGAGGCTTTCTGGAGGCTTTCAACAAAAATACTGTCGACAAACTCGCATATGATCTTTTCGTTGTATTACCTATTTCACTCCATTTTGCTGATTTGGTACAGTTGGTAACTGGTCTCGTGTTTCATTATTTATATAAATTACCAGAGGGATTTCTTCACTAAGCTTTGTATTTTTTGTGTTAAACGGTCAGCTGCAAGTCATTCGCATCCATAGAGCGGTAGTATAGTAGATAGGTATCGTATTAGTTTTAGAAAGTGCAACATTCGTTCAGAAAGATATTTTTATTTAAAAATTTTGCCTAACTTTGCATATGTGACCATTGACCTTATTTATCTTGTTGAAATTATTCTTTCCTGTACTCTTTTCTGCGGATATTATGCTGACCAAGCAAGTAGAGTTTTCAGCTGGCTGGATATGTTTGTCATGCGCTCTGCGGATATTATGCTGCGCAAGTACGTAAAGTTTTTAGCTGGCTGGATATGTTTGTTATGCACCAGGAAATCATCTCTGTTTTTTGAGGTCAATCTTAGAAGTCTCTACAGTCAGATCGTTTAGCTTTTCTTGCAACGATATGCAGATAAGAGTAAGAAAGAAAGAGGATAGCGGACAATCAACATTCATGGTACCTACTTGCATTGTTTATAATTCTGTATTAGAACTCTTTATTATTGAACGCTCAGCACCGAAGATTTGCCAATTGTATTTTGGTTGAAGGTATCAGCTTCTCAGCAACTTCTCTTGGAACGACTGGCTACTAAAAATTACCGTGCTGTACTTCATCAAACGCCGTGCACTATATAATGATACAAAAAATATTAATTATACGGGAATACTCCTAAGATGTGTTTCCCTATAAAGCAGAACAAAACTACCGTGTTTAATTACTGTATTTAATTTTTTATTGAAATAAATTGCCTATTTCTTGTGGTTTAGGCACTCCTTCCCTACATTAAAAATCTACTCTTAAATCAAATACATTTGATGATGACGTTATTTTTATATTTTAAACGAATTGTCGCTAGTTTATGATTTTTATTGTTTTTTTTTCTTTTCTTTTTTGTTTGTCTGAGAAGATTTTATCAGATATTCTTAACATGGCATTTGTCATTTTTGTTTTATACGGTATAAGTTTCAATATCTCTGTGTCTCTCTCATTCGGTAGTGTTGTTGATGATGCACATGATGTTGTTGTTGTCAGTTGTCAGGTTTTGTAATAAAATAATTTCAATGTGAATTTTGTGGGTTGTGTTAGGCTTGAAGTATTTAATTCTTTTTTATTTTCTTTCTATTTTTATTATTTCTTTTTTATTTTTCGAAAAATTGCTTATTTAGTACTCATAACTGTGAAATGTGACACTACATTATGCAGTTGCTGTTGTTCTCTTTATTCTAAATTTTGCTTTTACAATGATTTTCATTTTTCGACTTGTCATATCGTTGATTTCGATGACGCTGTTGAAGCAATATTTTGTTTTTTTATTTGATGTCAGTGTATACATAGTAAATGTGTGTGTTTTTTTCTTTCAATTTCATTTTACTTACTATTAACGTGTTCTATTGATATAAATTTTCTTTTTTCAATTTAAATTCTTTTTATTTTCTGAATTATTCTTCATGGTAATGGCAATATTAAAAAGCGTTAAGTGTTTTAATAGTATTTGAGGCCAAATTATTGGGTCAGATATATGAAGAAATATTAGAATATTAGAGTTCTCGCTTCTTAAGTAAAAATTAATGCAGAATTATCAATAAATTCATCATTATGAAGAGTGGGCCCATAGGTTACTGTTTAGATTTTCCTTTAAAGTTTATAAGTAAACTCAACTAGAATTCATTGGAATAGTTGTACTTAAATTGGGATCCCTGTGCCCTCTTCTGAAATTGCAAATTTGACAGGATAAGTTCAAAAATAAATTTTATACAAAAAAAAGATACAACTATTGGCTGTTAATGCCCATGCTTCAGAGTGATGCTATAGCAGTTGCGAATAATTGATGAGAGACTTGTAAAAACAGGGACCTTGCATCTGGTCCCAGGTTATTACAATTACTACCACAGCTGTGAGGATGGGAATGATGAGGAGAGTATAGAATACCTCCTATGTATCTGCTATGCTTTCTCCTGGATATAAACGGAATATATTTCATACGAGAATCTATTTTTGTGGTTTATAAAGATCTTTCTATAGTGGAGGCTGTCCCTTATTACAAATTTATAGTACCACAATGGAATTATCCGTAGTCTAGTATGTACTGCATTGGCTTATTAGACGAAAGCCCATGGCTCAAACCACAGCTCAGACATTTCGCACATACTGTCCAAAACTCATGGAGTAAAATAAAATTGCCATGAAAAGTTTTTCAAATCTGTAGTTCAGAATCAACATTAAAGTGAAGGCCCCGCCAATCACGGATAATATTAAGACACACCATCAAGTAAGCTAGTATCATAACGGCCATAGAGTTATACGTATATAAAAATCTTTATTATGTACAGTTCAGTAGCCGCCGTAGCCTTGTAGATAGTGTGCTTCCTTATTAGACGTGACGTCACGGTTCAAAGCTCAGGACAGACATCTTCAACGAAACGAAACATGAAAATAAATTTCTTCGGCTACTTCCTCTCAGCAGATTTCTGGCAAAAACTCTGAGAGAATGTAAAAAATTGCCATGAAACGTGTTTCAAAAAAAAATTTGTCGTTCGTTAAACTGTAGGTCCCGCCACTTATGGATAAAATTAACACACGCGACATAAGTGATGTGAGAAGCTAGGTCGTAATCCTGATGGAAGCGTTGCAATGATCAATTATGTATGCAGAGTTCAGTTATCTCCGATGGAAAATGAGAGGTCATGAATCTCCGACTCTTCAGAGCTAAAATCCTACTTTAACCCACAGTACTTACATACATCTGTCTTTTGTGGGTCCATGTTTAGCACCATCTCTTGCTATAGGGAGTGGCCTGTACAAACCGTAATAATGCGATGAATAGCCATACGATTTAAAGAAAGAAGACAATCAATTCACTTGTAAAGTCCAAATTTGCCTCAATTTCAATCAACATTGTATCGTAACTAACATTTGCGTTCGTAAATATTTTAATAGAAATGAATCCCTATTCTTCAAGGTTTTAAAGGTATTATTCATACTTTACATTGGGTGCGTCTGTTGGAGCATTCAGTTCTTAACAGAATACCACCAAAACTAATTTATGCGTTATGAAATCAAATTGATTTTTAATATTTCTACTTCTTCTTCTTAATAATGATATCATTCTTTTAAAATTCATTATTATGCGGTACAAAATATAGTTTTTAAAATCGTTAATGTTGTTTTACAAATCGTTAATCCCTTAATAAAGTTGCCTCTGTAAAGCTTGTTTGTATTCTTAAACTGGCAACTAATTGTTTATGGATTAAATCACACACAACAAGAAATGAGATCGTAAGAAACGACACACTTAAAGAGTTACAACATATAATGGAAAGAAAAAACGAAACAATTGTTAGCAAAAAATAAAAATTTATAATCAGCGTAACAGCAGAACAGCAAAAGGAAAAAAAATTATTATTTTTTAAACGTTTTAGAAGAAATCAAAACAACATTCTATTCAATTATGGGGTGCCATGGCTTAATATAGAAACAGCATTTTGAAAGCATTTTGCAAAAACAAAAACAATACAAACCGAAACAAAAGAACTTGATTGTTTCTATTTCTATTTCTCATAAATGTATGGATTGTTGTTATCTTGATTTTTGGGGACAATACAGTTTGTCACAGTAATTGAATTATTTACAGATACAGTACAGATACGGGCAATGTAGAATATTAACAACAATTACTTGTTAATACAATATTAAATACATACTTTTGGCTAAATGTTCCAAGAAAAATACAAACAAAAAATTAACACGGATTGTTACATCAGAATTTATTATTTTGAGAGGCTTTTTGTTACAAACCTTGTTAGCTGTTATTGCTGTTATTGCCCTATAGCTGGTTACAGTTGTTTTAACGTATATATTTGATACTCATAAGTTTTTTAACAACCTGTTTGTTCTTTCAATTGCAATAATATTACTTGTAGTCACCATAGACTACTGGGTAATGTTTTGTAGTGAGAGTATTAATTGCAAACCCCTGATCTAACACCTGAAAACAAGAAAAAAATTCTGTCCATTGATCTCTCATTAATAATTTTGCTCGGAAATCGTCGTGAAAGATCTTCTGGAATCTGTCGTTCGGAGTCTACGTTAGACTAAAGATCCTTCTATTACTCGTGTATAAAATTAGCACACATAACATGATTAGCTAGGATAGTGAAAAGCTAGGATATAATTTTGACTAATAGGATAATTGAAGTCGCCGTAGTAGGTGGTGTGTTGGCTTATTAGACGTAAGGCCAAGGTACAAGCTCCAGGTCAGACATTAAAACGAAAATATGATAAAAATATTTCTTCGGCAACTTCCTCTCAGCAGATTTCTGGCAAAAACTCTGAGAGTAAATAAAATTTCTCAAAAATCTGTCGTTCAGAATCGACTTTAAACTGTAGGTCCCGTTGCTCATGTATAAAATTAACACACACAACATAAGTGGTGTGAAAAGCTAGGTCGTAATTCTGACTCAAGGGTTGAGTTAGATGAGATTACAAAGATAAATCCTTTTTCTTTCCTACACACAGGAAAAAAGTCGTATTGTTAACATCTTGAGGAATAGGCCTTTAGCTATAAAAATGTGCTAGGTTTCATAACATTCTAAAAAATTACAACACTTCAGTCAGGATTACGATATAAAAATGAGTCCTTTACATTCTTATTAGACGTAAGACCACGGTTCAAGACCTAATTAGTTTTGCAAAATAAGGCCTATTTGCTAGGCTAAGGTCAGTAGAGGCAATCTACCAATTTGCCATTTAACCGCGTGAACATGAAATTTATTGCCGTTTGACACATTTCTTAGAAACATTAAATTTCTAAAAGTTGTTAAGGAGTTATGTAGTTTTGTTCTCATAGAGCTAGAGCTGAAATCATTTCTTGCTATTCATAAAAAGTCATTTCTGCCGAAAGTAGTGCACATGTAGCATACGCTATAAATCAAATGAAGGTATTGTCATGAATTTTAAATGTTTTTATTTTTTTTTTTAATTCGTGGAGACAGCCTTAAGTTCTTTTCTATTGTTGTTGTCCGATTACAAGATTACAACAGACATGTAATAATAGTTCTAATTATTTTTAACAATTTTATTGTCATATTATTGCAAAACAAAAAAGATAAAAAACTCACATAATATCGTGTAAAAACAATTATTTTAAACAATTGCTTTGTTTTTTTTTGTGTATTGCCGCTGGCAGGGCCTCCCAAGATAAGTAAGTATTTAAAAAACGTTTGTAACAATTTATCAAAATCAAAATTCTTTTTTACTTAAAAAATTTAAGAACAGTTTATTAAAGAATTAAAAGCATAAGCATGATTGATGGCAGCTATGCCCTCTTAGCGTATTTATGAAATTTAAAACGTTTTATTCTTTATTTTTTAATCTGTGTAAATACATTTTAAAGGTCAAGCAAACATTTACTTTTTATTAGATTTACATATTTTAACACAATTTTAGAAAATTTATCAATCACTACAACAAGTGGACAACAAACACCATTATCACAATATTTATTCATATTTTTTTACTTTTTTCTTCTCGTATTTAATTCCAGGAACCAAATGTCTTAATTTACAGCATCAATAATACCATCATTATATAATACATAACAACAACAACAATATCAAATGTAAAAACATACTTCCCCATTATTTAAAAGAAGTAAAAAAACCAAGAAATTTGTTCCACAAAATAATTTCATTTAATTTAGATCAACGAACACACACCTTCCTGTTGTTATAAAACAAAAATAAAAACAAAACCCACAAGAAAACACTCGTAAAGACACATAGCCACGCAAATATGACCGACACAAATAGTAATGAGATCTCCAATGGTGGTGGTGGTGATATTAATAGACAATCTGAATCACCGGCACGTACCATTGATTCACATGATTCAACCACTGGTAGCATGGATACAATAGTCGATCGTGCAACACATAATATGGCAACAACATCATCGATATCACCAGCACCACTAACAATAACAGCAACAGCTAGTAGCCATGAGGAAATGATGCAGAACACCATTGAACAGAGTACGAATACAACGAATATGCAACAGCAGCATAATAGTTTAACAAATAGCGAAATAGCCATGTTGCAGCAACCGAATCCAAGCGGAAGTGATGATGAGTTTATCTTAAAGCAACACCAACAACTGCAACAACAACAACACCAACAGGAAGAAATGCAAAAACAAAAACCTCTCGATGCCCAAAGTCACATCTATTCGAGTCCCGTTTATGATGAAAAACCAGCACAACCCTTGAAACTTACGGCTGTCACTTTGATACAAACGACCACAACAAAAGAGCTAGAGAAACCCAAATTAATTTCCCATGAGGAATTTAAACAGCAATTGCAAGAAACCATTGCTTCGCGTGCCGCAACTCTTGACTCTAGAATCAGCAAGAAACAACGATTTCCCCCAGAGCTCATTAAAGACGATGGCAGTTCCACCAAATCATCGAAATCTTTAAAGAAAAAGAAGCCCTGTAAGCCAAAGAGCAGTACAGCCTGTTGTTCTGCTTTTCCGATACAAATCGTTTTGGGTCTTTTGCAATTGGTTTTATCCATTTCATTAGTGGCATTGGGCTCATTGTTAATTGTCAGAGATGCCTCTTTATCCACAGCTGGCTGTGGCATATGGACAGGTTTAATAGCAGCCGTAACTGGTTCTTTGGGTGTGGTGGGCTTGCGTAAAACTCAAACGTCATTTCTGGCTTTAAGTTTAGTGTGCATAGCCTCGAGTACTTTGGCTTTGGCCATATCCGGCATCGGTTTATCTCGTGATATAAATCGTTCAAAGGAAGAGGTAAGTAAGAAGGAATAACCTAATATCTACATTATTTCGTTGTACAGTTAAATTATTATCACTTAAACGTTATTGTTTTTCAGAAAAACAAACTCCATTTTGTTCTTAGTTTATATAAAAATAAATTTTATTTGATAATTCGGGTATTACCGAATCTTTTTGCATGTGGTCTTGGTTGCCACATGTATATTTTCTTTAAGCGGAACCCACCAAACGAGTACGAGTTAAATTCGGTTGACCTGCAGGGTGTCCCTCTCCTTACGACAACTATTTCATGTCTTCTGAACGTCTGTTTTATAGTTCTAATCTTAAACATGCCAGCCACCCATTAAAGCCTTCATTACAATACAGTTATTCAATTAACAAAAACAAATTATTCTCTTTAAAAATGTTTACAAATTATAGAAATAACAGTAAATATAAAATTTAAAAAAAAAATCAGCTTTTTAACGAATTTAAATTTAAATTTAAAGTTGCATGCAATACTTCTGTAAAATTTCTGTAATTTTTTTGTAGTTAATTTTAATGTGCGGTGAGTTTCAAATGCAGCGAATAAGTGTGGTGAGTTTTAGGAGAAGTAATGAATTTCTACCGAATGGTTAATTAAATTAAAATTTCACCCAAAACTGAAGCGCCTACATTACCGATGTGTCGGCACTATTATAATACACCGTACTACCGACGGTGAATTGTGTTGTTTATAACTGGAATAAGTAAATTTTACCACGAATAGCGGAGACATTCATACAGTGCCGGTGTTGCCAGATGAAAAGATTTTAATTTATGTGCCATGAATTTGCTAAAGGGTAAAAATCATGTAAATAATACAGGGCAATTTGGTTATAGAGAATTGCTTAGGACAAAATAAGTTTTTTAATTTTTAATTTCATAAAGAATTACATAAAGAATGAAAAAGCGATAAATACGGTAAATGACAGTTCCTTGCACCAATTTAAAGATTGGACTCCCATTTATTGTCCGTTACAATATAGGCCGCCAACCAAAGGAATAAGAGTATTCATTATGGGTTTTATTGACTTAATTTGTGCTCCATTTAATAATTTACAACTCCAGAAGAAATTTATGAGTTTGTAACTTTAATAGACTGTTAATGAATACAATATTATTAATTTATCGTCATTTCATTTCGTAACTAATTGAATGATTAATACATTATGATTATAATAATTATTTAAAATTTAAATGTCATTAAATCAATAATTATTAAAAAAATATTTTTCTTTGTCTCGCCCTCTCTCTCTGTCTTTGCAGTTTAATCTATTAAATGCCAACAGTGAAATTTCTGCTGCCTCTGGTTTAATATTCACACTATTTTTACATTTCATTGTTAGCATTCTATCGGTATATCGTTGTGCATTGCAAATGTGTTCAAGGTGAGTAAGAAGACATTTATTGTTTAAACAAAAAATACAAATTTTATTCAAACTTTTTGAGGTCATTTTAACAAATGTGTGAAGAAGAAGAGCCCTTATTATTTATTCTACACAAAAAAGTAGTAATGTTTTTCAATTATATCGAATACACTACTGACAGCCATTACTAATAAGAAATTACAGAAATATTACAGTTTTTGTTAGAAATAATCAACCCAAACCAGCAACACTGGTAGAATATAGTCTTGAAAATTGAAATTTTTAAATAGTCCTGAACTACAACTGAAAGAGCACCTTTTGCATCAAATGGTACTTTTATAAAAAATATTTATTTATACGCAATACACGTACGGAATGGAATAGAAGAAAAACTAACCAACATGTTTCTCATATACAAAAAAAGTCCCGTTTAGCAAATGCCGACGGAACGTAACAGAATACATGTTCATTTTAGCAACACTACCTTATTCGTTCGTTGAGTGTACTTCTTTTTATCCAGTGTTCCACTAATCGAGATTAATTATCCTAATCCAAATAAAAACCCACACCGTTGGTACTGCAGTGCATAATAGTAACCAGATATATCGGTGGATGTCTCCGCTGACAGAGGTGAAAATATTTATTTTAGACATGCACCGTGCATTTCACAATATACAGTACATTGGCCTACAGTGATACAGTACCCTTTCGAATAACGGCAATTTGGTGACTTTCGGTTTTATTCACCACATCCGATAAATTCACCACATTTGCAACTCACCACAACAAAATTCACCACATTTCAAAAAAAATTAAAAAAGCTACTTATTTTTAATTAATTAATTTTCCCTCTTTGTCTGTCGTACTCCATACTCCAACAACAACGAAGAGAGAGAGGGGTGGCAGCAGCAACACAACCACAATTACAACAACAACTACACCTCCTTTTCCCTTTTACTCATTTCTCCTTTCCGCCTCTCACACTACTTACTCTTGCTACTCCTACCACTATCATTCACCCCTCACACGACATTAATTTCTATTTAACAAACAGGGGTAATTTTTACTTATATAAACTGGAAACGAAAAAAGAATGTGCGAATTAGTTAAAGAACGTTTATTTTTTGAACGAACAAAAACGAATTTTTCCAACCAACAGTGTTGCTAGCAAGACAAAATTTTTTTACTCAACTGCATCAGTGTTGCCAGGAAGGAAAAATATTTTAAAAACTCACTGATGACTAGTGTTGCAAAACTGAAATTTTGAATTATAACTGAAAAAGTACTTTTCTGTATCAAATAGTACTTTTGTAAAAGATGCATACATACAATACATAGTTGGTTATTATAACCCTTCATTCATAGTTGAAAAGCGCAAGACATAAAATATGTAATAATAAAAAAGTACTGAAAGCATAGCGGGGTTACTGCGGTATTTTTGAAATGAAAAAGTACTGAAAAAAGTACAAAAAAAACTAAATTTTTCAACACTGATAGGGTATATTTTTATTTTCAATAAAAACCCGGCCACACTAACATACTAATACAACTCTGTTGCCATTTACATTGTTTATACAAATTATAAACATACAAAGAGAGAGAAAGAGACTAAATAAATAGTAAACAAATACTACGCTCACACAAACCCATACAATTTCATCAACAATTTTTCTCACTTTTGTACTCTCTTAAAATAATGACAACTTTACATTAATATGAATATGTTTTTAGTCATAATTTGACAATTAAAAAGTGAACATAAGTGAAGTGAAAAAATAAAGAAAATATTGCAAAAAAAATTTTAAAGAATTGTTTTTAAAAATACAACTTAAATAGAGTTACATATACGAAGAAAATCTTATTTTGAATAAAAATTAACATGAATTGCAAATAATTGGAAAGTAAAAAAGAAAAGAAAGAAAAATTAGAGGAAATTCGTGGTGTTTGATGAAGGCCAAGCGCCTACGCCTTCTGGAGGTCATTAATATTGTGTGTTCTGTGTGTGTTTCGTTTCGTTGTTTTACATTGAGCAGAGAATAATAAAATAAGTGAATTTGCATTTAATTATTTTCAATTAGTATTTATTATTGTAATCGCTGGAGTCGACTCAATAATATTTGCCATCACGTTAGCTTCTCAGTTTACGTATAACGCCACCATGCCGTTGGCAGATCTGCATAAAGATCTCAGGCAACAGCAACAATTGGGCGTTACGTCGGCATCCATACCCAGCTCATTATCCTCATCGGCGGCTGCCTCCAATTTGAGTGATCATGTGGGTTTGTCGCGTATGCAAATCACATCTTCCGGCTGCAGTAGTCTGGCAGTCACCCCCATGGAACATACGCCCACAGATGAGGAGAGTGCTGGTGTAACAACAGTGACGTCATGTCAAAGACGTCAACAACAACAGCAACAGCAACAAAATATTCAACCTTCACAGCTACAGGCGGCATTAGGTAAACATCATCAACAGCAGGGAGGTGGTGATGCATCGACACTGACCTTACAAAATAACTTACATTCCAATGATTTAATGGATTTAAGTGATTCTGAGTGTTATTCACAAACAACTGGATCTGGCCAAGGTCTACTAGAATGTGGAGAAAATGAATTTGAACTGAAGGAGGTGATAAAAGAGGGCCATGAAAAGGCTGACCCATCACAATTCGAGCTTCTGCGTGTCCTAGGTGAAGGCTCTTTTGGTAAAGTATTTCTAGTTCGCAAAATAGTTGGCAAAGATGCTGGCACTTTATATGCCATGAAGGTATTAAAAAAGGCCACCTTGAAAATTAAGGATCGGGTGAGAAGTACCAATGAGCGAAAGATTCTGGCTGATGTTGGCCATGCTTTTATAGTGAAACTACATTATGCCTTTCAGACACCCGGAAAACTGTATTTAATACTCGATTTTTTAAGAGGAGGCGATTTGTTCACCAGACTGTCCAAAGAGGTCATGTTCACCGAAGAGGACGTTAAATTCTATCTTGCCGAATTAGCTTTGGCTTTAAATCATTTACATTCCCTGGGCATTATCTATAGGGATCTTAAGCCCGAAAACATACTGCTTGACGAAAATGGCCACATAGCGTTGACGGATTTTGGTTTATCAAAGCAACCATTAGATGGCTCTAAAACCTATAGTTTTTGTGGTACAGTGGAATATATGGCTCCTGAGATTGTTAACCGTAAGGGACATGACTTTGCTGCTGATTGGTGGTCTTTTGGTGTCTTAATGTATGAAATGTTAACTGGTAATCTGCCTTTTCATGGCCAATCACGACAAGAAACCATGAATCAAATTTTAAGATCTAAACTGGGAATGCCGGAAAATTTATCACCCGAAGCTCAGGCTCTCCTAAGAGCTTTATTTAAACGGAATCCACAGAATCGCTTGGGTGCCGGACCCAATGGCATTTTGGATATTAAGGCGCATTGTTTTTTCTCAACCATTGATTGGCTGCGTTTAGAGAAAAAGGAAGTCCGACCTCCTTTCATACCAGCTGTATCGCGTGATGATGCTTTTTATTTCGATGTTGAATATACTTCTAAATCGCCCAGAGATTCTCCAGGCGGACCTATATCTGCCTCAGCACATGAGATATTTAGAGGATTCTCCTTTGTGGCGCCTATGCTGCTAGAACCATCACTTAGCAACAATTCGTCTTTACCTCAATCGCCATATTTGCCTTGTCAACAGGCACCACGTTCACTACCCGGAGTTCTACCGGGCAATTTTCATCAAGACTACAATCTACTGCAAGAACTGGGTCGTGGCACGTTTTCCGTATGCCGTCTTTGCGAACACAAATCATCGAAAAAGAATTTTGCTGTTAAGATTATCGAAAAGGCAGCCTATATGGCCAACTCATCGTCTTCAGACTGTTGGGAAGAAGTCGAAATAATGTTGCGTTATGGCAATCATCCTAATATTGTTACACTATTCTCGGTCTACGAAGATGCCCATTCTGCCTATTTAGTTATGGAACTTTTAAAGGGTGGCGAACTATTGGATCGCATTTTAGCTGTCGGGCAAATGTGTGAAAGTGAAGCAAGTGCTGTCCTAAGAACTATGGTTTCAGCGGTGGCCTATTTGCATGAACACGGCGTTGTGCATCGTGATTTAAAGCCTTCAAATATGATCTATGCCAGTATGAAACAGACACCAGAAACATTGAAACTGTGTGATTTAGGTAAGTCTAAGTAAAACAACTGACTTGACAAAGACAAGAGGAATAATAATAGCTTACACGGGAAATTAATTGATTCAAAGTATTCAATGTTTGAACAGTTAAAGGAAGAAATCTGAATGATAAATGAACTTTAAAAATACAACTTTATATGCAAACCACATCTCTGAAGAAATTCCCAAATTCCCTTTGCTCTGAGTAATGGTTGTTTAACTATAAAAATGTTAGGGTGTTGTAAATAAAATCTTGAATTTTTCCATCAGAACTATACCATAAACTCCACTTAATTTTCCTTTCAGTTACATAAAAGCATATGGGAGATAAAATACGAGTAGAATCTGATTAATTCTTAACTCCAGGCATAACTTTATTTAAACTAAGTTTTTATTTTCCTACTTTATTTCATTTCCTATTTTAAGAAAGCTCTTCTTAACAATGTTACTACGGAACAGTGTCTCATTAGAATCAAATATATCGACACTTTCATTGGCAATCTTTTTAATTAATATTCACCGCTATTTAATAAGAGTTTTATTTATGTTTCCCTAATGAAAGCTATGCCCTCTTTAGGGAAATTGACACAGAAAATAAAGAAAAAAATCTTTATTATTAACATCTTCGAGTTCATTAACCGGAAAGTGTACTCGTACAAGATAAAATAATAAGCAGCTTAGACTTGTTGAGCAAGTAAAATTTCAATTAAACCAAAAATCAATATTATTTAGCAAATAAATCACCTTGAATATACAAATTTGCTGCTTTCTCTGCTGTTCTATAACGATATCATTTGACAACAGCAAAAACAAAAAAAAAGATGAATGTTTCACTTTCACTGTAAACCCTAAGCCGGTCGTTGCTTGGTCATGACAACATATGCCGTGTTTCTTCAGATGCTCTTTTTTTATAATGTGTTTGATGTTGTGTAGTTGTTGTTGCTTTAACTTCTTTTTTTTAACAAAATAAAAATAAAAAATGTACTCATCATTCCCGTAAACAATAACAATTTCAAACCACATGTTGTTAAATAAACATTCTATACAAAAAATTTTTTTTTAAATCACACAACAACAACAGCAGCAACATATTACGACCCACATATTGCCGCACTGCCAGGCTGCCAAACAACCAAACCATTCAACTAATCATCCAAACCAGCACAATACACTCATAAAAAGGAGCTCGTACACACATTCTCTATTACAAAATTTTTTTGTATAGAAATTACCAAAAGGAATAAAGAAAACGGAATAAACGTTTGTTCTATATTTAGAACCACCCTTAGTGTATTATGAAGTAGTAGCGGATTCCCACCTCTGCTGCTACTAATGATGATGACGATGAGTATATGGAGCACACAGAGTATTATTATTATTTACTACTACTACTATCACAACAACGGTTAGTACTAAGATAAAAAAGAAGAAAAACGAAAAATTGTCATGGCATTTACGCACGCCACTCATACCTTTCCTTGCATCTGCTTCATTTTTCCAAGCAGACTCTCTTGCCAGAAAGAAATCAAATCAAATCAAATCCAACAAAAGTCAATTAAAATGACGGAACAAAATTAGATTTGTTTAATGAAAAATGTAGTTTATTTTTTTATAATATCTATACGTACCATATTGCTTCTTGCCTCGTTCTCATTTCAGAATTTCAATTTGTCTGTATGTCTAGCTGTGAGCTGAAGGTTCATTGAATGTTTATAATCTTAAAAGATGTTAAAAGTTTAACGTAACAAAAGGTTGAATTGAAAATTATAAATAGATTTATAAGTCAGCACTGGCAGTGTTATTTCTTATTTCAAATTTAGAAATCAATATGGATTACATTACATTGCCATTATTTTTATCGAACTGTTAATAGCTTTAAAGAAAATTAAAAATATATTAGAATAGTTTACAGGCAGAAAGGGGTCTTTTGGAAGTTACATATTTTCAGTTGCTTTCCCACTTGGCAAAAATGGTATCACCTGTAAAAAGAAATTTTACGGCAACTGCAAGTTTTTGGTTGCCAGCTGGTAACGCAACCAAAGTTCGGTCAGTTTTCACAAAAGTTCCAATAGAAAATAATGGGTGATTTTTTAAGAGCTATAGAAAATTTTTTCAAAAAAACACATACAATTCAGAAAAATGCATGAAATCTTTATTTGAATCGATAGTACGGTCCATATAATTTAATGTTTGAAGATTATTTCATGCAAATGTTGACCCCGACTGCGCCTCAAATGGTCCATCCGCTTAGTCCAATTTTGGCATACTCTTTCCAACATTTCGGCTGGTATCTCACGAATAAATGCTTCAATGTTGTCTTCCAATGCGTCAATTGAAGCGGGCTTGTCTGTATAGACATGAGCTTTAACATAGCCTCACAAAAAATAGTCTAAAGGCGTTAAATCGCACGATCTAGGCGGCCAATTGACCGGTCCCGAACGTGAAATAAAATGTTCACCGAACTCGCCTCTCAATAAGTCCATTGTTACGCGTGTTGTGTGGCATGTGGCACCGTCTTGCTGAAACCACATGTCATGCAAGTCAAACTCTTGCATTTTGGGCAAAAAAAAAAGTTGGATATCATCTCACGGTAGCGCTCACCATTCACAGTTACGTTACGATTCGCAGTATCTTTGAAGAAGTACGGTCCAATGATGCCACCAGCCCATAAAACGCACCAAACCGTGGCTTTTTCTGGATGAATTTTTAGCTTTTGCAATGCTTCTGGCTGATCTTCACTCCAAAATCGACAATTCTGCTTATTTACGTATCCATTAAGCCAAAAATGAGCTTCAACGCTGAGCACAATTTTTCGATAAAGAAGTGGATCTTCGGCCAACTTTCAAGGAGCCCATTCATCAAAAATTCTGCGTTGCGGTAGGTCGTTCGGCTTTAATTCTTGCACCAGCTGTATTTTGAAAGGCTTCACACCTAAATCCTTCCGCAAAATTTTCCACGTTGCGAACGGCGACGAATCGATAATTGATGGTCATCATTAACACTGGCCGATACAGCTGCGATATTTTCTTCAGTTCGTACTCTACGTAAGCGTGTTGGTGGTTTAATGTCCAACAATGTAAATTTGGTGCGAAATTTAGTCACAATAGCCCGAATAGCCGCTTCAGTGGGTCTATTAAACTGACCATAAAATGGAAGAAGCGCGCGATGAACTTTCTTAACAGAGCACGCATTTTGATAATAAAATTCAATGATTTGCAAACGTTGTTCGTTTGTAAGACGGTTCATGGTTAAATTATAGACCAAAATGAAAATGTTTGACAGTGAAACAAAAAACGAAACGTGCGTGAGCTGTTTAAACCAGTGCTAAAAAAGATAATAGCTAAAAAATCACCCGTTATTTAATTTTTAAAGCCTACTGTTTTATTAGGAAAATTTAAGATAATTTCCTCTCCAATTTGGATATTATTTGTATGGAAAACCCCCGTTGTATAAGCTGCGCGAAATTACAGGCATTATCTAATGTTCCCTAGAAGATCCCATTCAGTTGAATGTTGTACCAGGCCTGGACCAGTAACCTCTCAGTCAAGTTCTTGGAAATTTAGGCGAATTTCTTACTGTATCCGTCCAATCTGGCTTTCTCTCGCTCAATCCTACCGTTCTTTTCTTCCTTACTGAGAAATCATTCGTATCTATTAGCATAAAAGCTATCAGTTTTCGCAAGTTCTTATTGAAGCAAATTTTCCCAATAGACTAAACGAAGTCGTACCAAGCCTGTACTATAAGATAAATGCATTTAAACCTGTCAATCAACGTCAAATATTTTTTGGCGAGTTCTGGACTGTCCTGTAAAATTATTTCTGCCCTGTTGGCCAAGCTTTCCTTTTTCGGTCAATCATTTCTTTCAGACGTTTCAATTGTTGACAGTTTTAATTGGAGTTAGAGGCTTGGCAGTAAGTATACAGCTCACAGTGACTAGCTTCCAATTAGCCCTAACAAATAAGTTCCTTGAGGCCGGTTTTTTATAAGTCGCCATCTTTTTTTGAATATGTTGTAATTTTACAGTGGTTCTCAGCAGCAATAATTATTTTTTCACTTATATGGTGCATCTTTACATACATATGTATATAGCACAACAATCTTAAAGCCATCGTCTATGGGAAAACTTATGGATTTCTTTTTATTAAATTCTTGCAATTTCTAAAAAATCCTAAAGTATTATTATTCCTCTTGACTTGGACCGCTGTTTAGGTATAAAAACGTGTAATTTTTAAGTTCAAATCATATTATTTTAAATCTTAATTAGGTTTCGCTAAGCAATTACGTGCCGATAATGGTCTGCTTATGACACCATGTTATACAGCGAATTTTGTTGCACCAGAAGTTTTAAAACGCCAAGGCTATGATTTAGCCTGTGATATATGGTCATTGGGTGTTCTGCTCTATATAATGCTATCCGGAAGGACACCATTCGCCTCTACACCAAATGACTCACCCGATGTGATATTAAAGCGAATAGGTTCCGGTCATATAGATTTTACAGCGACACGATGGACAGTTGTCTCGAATCCGGTAAAAGATTTACTGAAACAAATGCTGCACATTGTACCGGAAAATCGACCAACTGCTGCACAAATCCTACAACATCCTTGGCTAAAAGAACAATCAGCTGGTTCGGTACGCCTGACAGAATACTGTGTGCCAACGAACAACACAAATGCAATGCCATCAAATCAACCAGCAGGTATGTCTTTGAATTTCGCTCACAATGCCAATGTGGCTAGAGAAGCAAATGCCAATTTAAGAGGAGCCGTTGATGCCACATTCAGAGCCATTGCCATACCGCAGGCGGCCAATGTGGGTCCAGTGGAGCAATCAACATTGGCCAAACGACGTGCCAAAGATCGTGCCAATATACAAACATAATCGAAAGTTAAATGGCCAACAATTTTATTCAAATTCAATTTGAGATTTTTTTTAAGATAATTGTGTGAAGATATATATGAATATGCGATGCGAAATTCCTTCTAAAGAAAAGTAAAGCTTTACCAAGAATCACAAAAAGAGAAACATTTTTAAAAAAGGTAAAAAAATTTTTGCATAAACACGAGTTGTGAAACACTGGCTTACTTTTATTTTATTTTTTCTAAACTTTACAAAAGATTAAGCACAAATTTTTACTTAGAAAACAAAAACAAAATAAAAAAAGAACTTAAAATTAAAAAAAAACTAAAACTAAAATAGTTATGAAAACAAACTGAAAACGAAAACACTATGAAAGGAACTTCTTTATTGAATTTTTTTCAAATATTTACAATAAGAAGAAGTCTTTTGAGTAATCTTCCATTTAAAGTAAACAAGTTAATTATTTATTTTATAATTATATGATAAACAAAATATATGTTAGTTAAAGAAAGGAAAAATCAATAAAAAAATTATTAATTTTTTCTAACTTTTTGTATTCAACAAAATATAGTAAATAATTCCTTTTTTTCAATTAAAATAGTTACAATCTTTTTTTATTTAATTAATTATAAAATAATAAACAAAAAATAGCACAAATCATGCATACCCTGTCTTAAAAACAAACAATAACTGTGTCTCTACATACAATTTTTAATTTTCTTTTCTAAGCACAATATTGTTTTCTTTTATTATTGAAGTATTTACACAGGAATTTGTGTTGTTGTAAGTTTTAGATATTCAATTGAATTTTAAGGTTAGAAAAAGCTCATAAATTTTAAGTTCAAAAGCTAAGCTTTTTAATTTTATGTTTTGGAAAAAAGTTAAGAATGTAGGCATTTAAAGTTTCAATAATTTTAATTTATTTTTTTACACAATGCTATCAGAATACAAAAAAAAAATTAAAGTGTGGTTTTATTATTAAAAATGTTTCTAAAAATCGACTGCAATAATTTTAGTCTATGTGAGGATAACTTTAAGTTTCCTACTCTTTAGTTATTAACACTTATTTTACTGAGAGCGCACATTATAAAAAAGAAATTTTAAAAATTCGAATTTAGATTAAATTATGCAGTGATGGCACTTATAGTAGGTACACATTAAACATGTATTATTTTCTTAATATTTATTTAGTTTTAGATAATTTAAAATTTGATTATTTAAAAAAAAATACGTCTTTGCAGTGTAACACATGTTTGGTAAAAAAGATAGCGCCATTGTATTTTAAATTAATTATTCCTTTATAAACTATTTAGAAAGCAACAAAATTTAAATGACAGCCACAAAATTACATTAAATATCGGATATTTTCATTATTTTTATTTCTTTAAACTGGGTGAAAGTGTTATTCTACAGGTGCTGAACTATAATATTAAATTCAGAGCGATTAACAATCAGACAAATTCAGAAAAAAATTTATTGTTTTAGAAATAAAGTGTTTAAGTGTAATCTTACGAGTTGAGAAGCTATAGAACTATAACGCGTTTTAATCAAATTTTAATTTGGAGTTCTAGTTTCATGATTAGAAATCCGGCACAGAAAGGTTTACCGTAAGACAGTGGAAGATATAAGGCCTTTATTTTTGTCCATCCTTGAATATAGCTTAGCAGTAGAAGTTTTAAATTCCTTTTTTAATTTTTAATCATAAAATTTTAAGATTTAAAACTGTCAGTATATTTAAATATGCATTGAAACATGCTCATGTTAAAAAGCGGCATTTAAATTTCCGCAAAGATTGTTATCTTTACATTATCTTTAATGCAACCCCTTTATATATTTCATTATCATTCTTAGTTTTTCTGATGAATAAATTTTATAACAAAGCAAAACAAGCAAATCTTTCTAAAGTAATAATAAAGTTAAGAAATTACTTTGGCGTTTAAAATAAAAATGGTCTGCAATAAGGGTTTTTTAAAGTGGTTTTTAATTTTCAAAAATTATTTTAAAATATAAAAATTTCAAACAAAATTAAATGAGTATTAAATAAAATCACTTATTGAACCACTGCATAAAAAATTTAATTTAAAATAAATTTCAAACATTTTGCAGATAAGGCAGTATGTGATACAAATTGCTAATAGATGTGACTATTTCTTCATTTCAATATTCTTATTTATTATGTAATTTTAAATTTTTATTGATGTGATTACCTGTATTATTTACACTAAAAATCTAAGGTAATATTAAACGAAATGAAATCAATTTTCATATCCATGATTTCTTTAACATGCCTAAATAATTATAGCCTACTTTTTTTAATTTTAAAGTTTACTTATTTTGTCCATTTCTTTATTTTCCTACACGACATATAATTGAAATACAATTTCTTATATTCTTTTTTTGATAAATAATTTCAAAAGTAATAATACATACTCCTGTTTGAAAACATTACAAAAAAGAAATGATAATCTATCCCTTAACTCCGAATGAAATACAATAAATCAATGAAACCCTATGACCTGTTAAATCTTTGCGAAAGCTTATATAAAACAAAAACATTTTAAAGGTTAATTGAATAATAATAAAAAAAATTATTTATATACATAAAAAATAATCATGTGAAATACAATTGTTTAAATATAATCGATATAAAAACAAAACTAGTTAATTAAATTAAAAATTAATTAAATTGTTAATTATTGCAAACACAGTTTTTTAAACCAATGATTCAAATCTTATACAATATATACTATATAATAAAAAAAATAATAAACACTATATATATAGTAATATATACATATATATTTAAAAACAAAATAAAGTTAATAAAAATTTTATATATACACTTAATATAACAAACAAACATAAAAATGTATTTACTCTATCTACTATTTAAATAAAATAATTTTATTAAGTGAATGTATTCTTGTAATAAAACAAGAATATTGGTTTTTTTTTTCTAAAAAAAAAAAAAAAAAACTGTCCAGTATTTTTTCTATAACCTTTTCTCCCACACTAACTAACTAAGTAACCTCTCGAAACTTTCGATACGAACGAAAATTTAAGCAGCTAAAATTGTTTGTTTTTTTTCTACATCTTTTTTAGAATATTAAAAAAAAATTTAAATAATTGTAATGCTTATATTTACATACATACATACTGGTTAACAAAATAAAGACATGCTCTTTAGAACTAAAAAGAATATACATATGTACATAATGTATATTCTTATATAAATATTTAAATATATTTTCGAAATTAAACAAAAAAAACAAAAAAAATTGTATTTAATGTCTGTATGTGTTTTCTTAATACTACGAAATATTTATTATTCGCAAAGAATTATTAAAAATAAAATAAAAAACCACAAACAAATTAAATTAAATCCAATTTAAATAAAAATATTAAAAAATGTTATTTGAAATTTTCCTAAATAAGAAGACGATTTTATTTTATAAATTTGTTTGCATTTAGTTTAGGCATTCGAACGTATTTAAGCAAATTAAATATTGTATATTTAAATAAAAACCAAATATTATTAAATGAAAAAAAAAACAAAACATCTACCAAACTATTGTAATTATTTTGAATAAAAATGCTTCTTTCTTTTTTCTTGATAGATGTTTTTGGTAATAGAAGGCTGCGTTAAAGAAAAATTCAAAATAAATTATAAATTAATTTGAAAGCATTTAGTTAAGCAGAAGTTCAAACATTTTTTTATTTAAAAACTAAAGAAAACTTATCTTTAAAGGTCAATTGAAATGTAAAACCATTCGTTTTTGAATCGTGGGAATAATCCTACCGATATGTAATTTGTTTGGTGTTGTTTGATGTATAGATTCCCACCAAACCCATCTCACTCAGCCAAATTTTCTTAACCGCCAATAATTGCGATTTACTCACCTTATTCCACATGTTGTGGTTATTAATTTAAGGAATGTAGAGATATCACAAAAGCATCACCTCTTTTATTAGCCGTCAGAATCGAAATTTCTTAGCAATTCTGTGAAGTGATCCTAAGCCTTAATTGCTGATGAACTATCTTTTGCCCCTATGGTCTAGTGAGTAGTGTTCAAAACTTCAGGTGCTGAGACCGTAAGTCCGATTCCCACCAGAAACTCATATATGATAAAAAAAAAATTAAAGTGAGAACTATTACAAAGTAATTCTGGAAAAAAAGTGACTAAGGTTTCACACTGGTCATTAAAAAAGCAAAATTTCAAAAATAAATTTGTCGCACTCTACCCCTCTTTGCTTTCTCCTATAATGCATGCAATGCATTGCGTGAATAAGATTCATCGCCTGAGTGCTGGTTTCTAAAAAATTTGTGTCATAGGAGATGGTAAAGCAATAACGAGAAGATAGATGTTGGAAAACTGTTTTTATTCAAGTCTCTCGAAAATGTACACTTGTAATTTCAAGAGATATAATATAATTTCAAAAGATTTTATGTGCATGGATCTATACGCGAGTCTTAAACTTTTCGAACCACAGTTATAAACAAATCATCCATGCATGGACCTGTACAATATGCCTTGAATTTTATTAGGAGTTTCAGATTCAAAAGAAAATATTTTCAATTCACACTCCTTTAAATTTCAAACGTTTTCAAAACGAATTCAAACATAAAGCGTGCTACACTGTAGGGGAGACCTAAATCTATAGAACTGTTACTAAAATGCTTCAAACATTGGCACAAAACTGATTCTAATAATTGATAACGGTTTAGTAACTAGGCAACACAAGTTTACGTATTAAATAAAACTTGAGCTAGACATTCTAAATTTGCGAAAAGATTCCAAATTAAAAAACAAATATGTTGACATTTAATTGATAACGGGATCTTATCGAATCAATTATGGTGTTTAAATCGTAACTAATAAAAATTCTTTCCACATTTTGAAATATCCGCAATACACCGATTATCTTTCAAAGTTATAAGATACGTACTCATATCTATCAAGGGAATACTTTTTTAAGAATGCTTTACTTTTATTTTTTTAATTACAAAAACTTATGCAAACGGACAAAATGTTATGCTTATCAAAGAAAAAAGAGTGGTATAAAAATACAATTAATTTGGAATTTTTATTTAAAAACAAATTAATCATGTGTGTTAAGGTAAATAGCAGAAGAGCCACAGGAAACACTACTTTAGAAACTAAAGTAAATGTATAGATATAATGAAAATAAAATTTAAAATCAATATATACAATATATACGTACGTATATACAAGCTGCATACAGAAAAATGTCAAGATAACAATGAAATATTTACTAAAGTTATTTGCTATGAGTGTTGTTGTTCTTGTTCTTTTGTAAATAATAATAATTTGTGGTTTATTTCAAAATACTTGTGTTGGTTTTTCTTCCTCTTTACATCCACTTGTCCATAAACAAATGGTAAAAATGAATAAATTATTGTTTTTATAAATTTTGTTATCTTTTGTTTTGGTTTATTGTTTTGTTTTTCTTTTTATTTGTTTTATCTGTTTAATTTTTTTGTTTTATTTCTTGTTGCACGGCTATAAATATTTTGTAACGTTCTAAGAAATTTTTATTGCATTTTCTATTGTTCTATTTCTTCTATAATTAAGTTTCTTTTTCACTCATAATTATTTTCTTTTATTGTATTTTTTAATTATTTTCCTTTTTTGTTATTAATTTGTCTTGCAATTAATTACTTTTCTTTTTTGTTTTATTCTTTATTTATTTTATTTATTTATAAGTAATGAATAATTACAATAATTTTCTTTTATTGTTTTTATTTTTAAATATTGAACTTAAAAAGAAAAAAAAATAAATTACACAGAATGTTTAATTATAAAATGTGTCTGTATGTCTGTCTGTATGTATTTTGCAAGTGTATTTTATGTATTTCTTTTAAAAATAAAAATTGCATTTTTTCCTCTTTGTGTTTGTGTTTAATGTGGCTTTGCTTACTTTGTGGTTTAAGTTTTGCAATAAAAAACCAACCAGAAATTATATATAGTTTTATAATTGAATTCGTTTTTCATTTGTTTTTACGTTTCTCTCTCTCTTTAGGTATAAAAATAAATGGAAAGTTAAGAAGGCATTAGTACAGTTGTTTAAGGATTTTGTAGTATAGTAGTGTATAAGTGTGTGTGATTACTATTATTATTATTAAAATGACTAAAAAAAAATTAAAATACACGCACAATTATGAAAACAGTACAGTTTTTAATTTTAACATTTGCTTATTGTATATTGGTATTGTATTGTATTGTATTTATTTATTAACTATCGATCGTATTTGTTTTGTTTGCTTTGATATTGAATTTAAAAATTGATTTAATTAACGTTTATCTTTACGATGACCTTTACGTTGCTGCTGTTGTTTTGATTTAGTTGGACTTGATGATACTTTCTCTGGAGATGAATCTGTAATGATAAGAAGTATAAAATTTTAATTAAATTCGATGACATAATTCAACTAAAGTTTACGTAAAGAGTTATATACAGCTTAACTATAATATAAATATTTTCATATCTTCTATGAAAATCATATTGCATTAAAGAATTCAATACCAAATAATGATTCTAAAGTACTTTACATGTTCCGCATTGCTCTGAATTAGAATTGAAAGGCGGAGATATAAAGGAAGAATTTCTAATTTGCTCATCGAAGAATGATTAACATTGGAGGAGAGAGAAATCATTACAACCCTCCAGTCAGGATTACGACCTAGCTTTTCACACACACTTACGTTGTGTGTGTTAATTTTTATACAGTCTACTCCGAACAAAGGTATGAAGGTTTTGAGAAACTCTTCATGGCAATTTTATTTACTCTCAAAGTTTTTGCCAGAAATCTGCTGAGAGGGTCGCTAAAAATTTTTTTTTTCATTTCGTTTTGTTCGCGGCCTTACGGTCAAATAAGCCAACACACCTACCTATAATCAAAAATCTCCCTGAATTCTCCTGTATTCCTTATGAGATTATCGAATACTATCCATGTTAAATAGAGCAGATATTCTATCCAGTCTTCGAGAAAATTTGCAATGAAATACGAAAAAAAAAATATTATTTATTGGGTCATCTAACTACTCCACTGTCATCTAAAATACTTGCAATAATTCTTTTAAATAGAAAACCAGTTACTTCTCGGGCGAATAGGACGTATGTTAACTCATTAAGAAGTATTGTTAAACAAACTTAAAAAACTGTCTCACTTTTTTAAATTTATTCAAAACAACAATGACTTTCGCGGCCTCAGCCTTAAAATTTGTGTGTTTTTCATTAGTTTTTTTGATTCGAAATATTCTTTTTATCCACTTAACATTGGAATATACAGTTAGAGTCAATGACTTAGTTTTTCATTCAGGCTAGGCTTAAGATACATTAAAAACTTGGCAGGCATCAAGCCGGAGAAAATTACTTGCTTGTAAATGCATCACACAATAGCTGATAAGAAGAGTTCCGAGGGTTTTTATGACCAACAATTTGACACTAAGTGCTGCGAAGAGTTGGTTCAGTTTGTTGTCAAATTATGCTATTTTTGAAGCTACAGAATATTTTAAAATCATATACTTTAGCTTAATGGTCCATCAATTGTATTCTATTGTAACATGAAATGAAATGAGTAGACAAGCCTTTATAAACGTATTTTCTGCAGGAAATTAACAACAGAAATATGTATTTGGTTAAAGTCTTTGCAAACTACATTAATGGCAACCATAAAATTACCCTTTTAAGCTCCAAAAGATCCGGAAACTTCACAACTATTTTCCTTTTGCCAAAATTACTATAACATTCCATTTAGAGGTTCATTCTATTACAAAATTGGGTAATTATTGCCTGAGTAATAATATTCATTCACTATGCACTTTAACTTACCTTCTTTCTTTTCATTATCATTGCTCTCCAGGGTAGATTCTAACTTCTCCAATGTTTTGTCTAATTCGTCTTCATCGATTTCATCATCTCCCAGACTCGCCTCTGTGTTTGCATTTTTACATTCCTCATCAACAGCAGTCTCATCTCCAATATTTGCTTCAATCTTATCTTCTATAGATTTTTCTTCTTTGTCTTCTACATCAGGTTCGATAACAACATGGGCCATTTCTTGCATACCATTTACTAAACCACTATGTTCTTCGTCTTTTTGTTTTTGAACACCCTCCTCTTCTTTTGCTTCAAATGCCTGAGCCGCAGTTTGTTGGTCTAGGCGCTCACGATATACTTGAAGACATTTTTGTTCATATTCTAATTGTTCCTTATAATACTGATAGACAGGTATTACTATCACTGATATATCATCAACGGTAGCTGCTGCTTTGCTATCGGCCAAACGCCAATGACCATAATCATTGATTTTACCACGAGCCTTTGCTACCAACTCTTGGGCAACCATTGTGTACCGATGTTTTTCGGTTGGATATTTGTGCAGTGTTTGGAAAACGGTACGAGCAACAGCCTCATTTTCGGACACATCCCAAAGACCATCGGTGGCCATGACTAAAATGCCGTAATCACCATCTTCGTTATGTTCATCTGTTGTATGGACAAAAATAAATTCAGAAGGATTTTATTAAAATTCAATAAAAATAAATGATAATCTTTAAAAGGAAAGGTATTTGAACTAAAACTTAGGATTGTATCTTTAGGGGTCACAAATATATGTCGTTTTTATTTTGAAATTTTCTAATTTGAACTCTCCTTACCTGGAATGCTAACAATTTTGGTGAGATCTCTGTAATTCACCTCTGGTTGAGCGGTGAGGAATGGTTTTATGAGTGTTCCCGTTGCAATAGCTAACAAATCGTGATCGCCAAAACCTCGCGTTACACCTAAAGTGCCCAGCAGGCGTGAGCGTTTGCCCTCACCGGTGACGACAGGCATTTTCAAGTCCTCACGCGTTAAGGTCTTATATGTCCAGCCTTTATTGGTGCCTTGACGGCATAGAATACGTTGACCTAAATCACGTTCATGCGGTCTCTTTGCATATTCCATGGCAGTATAGTATTTGCCCATTAAATGTGGTTTATATTGGGCGACACCGAGTAAACGCGTTCTCTCCGTTTCTGGTGTATGATCAAATGAAAATGGTTCAGGAAAGGCACCCTCTGAACCATCGATAATTGTTTCCTCGCCTTTTGGCGATTCTTTGACGGTCATTCTCCTTTGACACAATACAGCCCGGCTGTCGCCTGCATTGGCTACATACATTTTGCCATTTATGAATAGTGATACACAAGCTGTACAGCCTCCAGCATCACGGTATCGATCACGATCTTGGGCGATTAACGAATCCATATGAATAAAGGCACTTTCTAGTGCTCCCATGATTAATTCGTCTTTTGATACAGATCTCTGGAAATGGCTAGGATGTGGAAATGAATTTACAGTTTGTGATTTTGCCAGCGCGGCATTGGTTACATCTTCCATACCATCACGGGGCAATAGCAAGTCTATACAGTCTACTAGTTTTTCATGTAAAATATGATGAAATTGATAAGAAGCTGCCAAGGCAGCGCCATAGCCAGCATGACCATCGAATATACCAAAATATGTGTAGGGTAAATCGGGATATCTGTGTGTGGGATCGGAAAGTACCTGACGGCAAAAGGCAGCTTGATCTTCATTCCATTCCGATTTACCGGAATTAACACACTCCGCATAACCTGTACCCCAGGGCAAGAGACCAATGTCTCGCGGTACGATTATGGGTCTGACATTGTGATCGGCTGAGGCCTTAAGCTCATCGGGTGTCAATAACTGCAAGAAAGGTGGACGGGCATAAGCAAATTTATCCTGTAATTGTGATTGCTGTAACATACGTTGGTGATAGTGTGCCGAACCACGCGCACCGTGGTGATGATCATGACTGGAGGGTAAAGCTGGTACATCAGGAGCTATAACTGAAGCCAAACGATTTTTAAAATTTGCAAACATATTGTGGTTACAACTTGAAGGGCTATTGTTTTTATTTTTGTTTCGTTATTGCTGATATTGTTTGTTTTCCCACTTTTTCCCAAACACCCCCGCGCTTGGTATAAACTGATAAACAATGTAATCAAAACCACAAATTCACCATATGACGTATGTGCCGACGATTCTCTGCTGCTACTACTGACTATTACGGTTCGCTGTAGTAGGAGGGATGAAACGTTTCTGTTTTTTTTTTCTTTTGTATTTGTTGTTCTAACGTTAGTCAGACGTTTAGATTATTATCTTTATTTTCGTGTTAATTTTCTTTTAATATTTGTTTCAGCCACGTAGTGGTTATCTTAATAATACTTTTGTTGCATTAGTTGCGTTGTTTGGATCTTCCTTTATATCTGCAGCATTATCCTTCTAAAAAACTCTGCTATTTTGTTGTTGTTTGCTGTTTTGTCTTCATATATATTTTTTTTGTTCCTTGTTGTTGTTTTTGTAAAAATAATCAATAATTGTTCTTGGCGTTTTATGTTTTCAATTTCATAATTATTGTATAAAATTTATTGTTATTATTTAAAATTAATGTAAATATTATAATCTTTATTCAATTTAGTTTAAAGTTTTAAGAATAATTAATAACTTTTATCAATTTTTTGTATTTCAAAGTCTAGTCAAATCTTTACACGTCTATTTTTCTTTATGTTTTCTTTGCTTATAAATTTCACCTCTAATATGTCAAGCAGGTATTATTTCTCATTCTCTCACTTTTGTTTAAAATGTCAAACGACCAAACAGTGTTATGCAGTGTGTTTTTGAGGCAAAGTGTAGTAAAACGTTTAAAAAAAGCAGGCTGTTAATTTAAATATGGTATTGAAAATTTATTGCGGATGATATTCAAACTAAAAACCCGTTTTTTTTTAACAAAACACATTAATTTGAAAAAACTGGAATTGTTTTATTGTTCATAAATCATGATTTACATGTCGTAGAATAATTAAAATAAAATTTAATTTATTAATTAAATTGTAAAAGTTAACTTTTTATTGTTCTTTTCTATTTTCAGATCAAAAAATGCAGAATTACAAGAAATTATAATTAAAAGCAATGCAAATGGTTTGGCTTTACACCCAGATGCAGTAGATCAGTACGTAAAAGCTCTATCAATTGCCGGTAGTGAAAAGGTACATATTATTAAAAATTTTAAAATTTAATAATTATCTAGATAAATACAAACAAAATTGTAATAAGTCATGCTATGTCCATTAAAATAATTTTCCTGTCCTATTTTTGAATAACAATTATTTTTTTAACTGTGAAAATTTTAATTTTCAGAGTAATAATGAAAAATTGGCTGCCCTATGGATGTATGCCGCTCAGACTGGTAATATGTTAACGCCTCAGCCAAAGGTAGCACCTTCCGGCAGACAAGTAATGTTAATACCTGCTACGGGAACTGTAAGACAAGATTATATTCATGTTTTTTTAAAAGAATAACATAATTTCTGAAATATTTAATAACCCTCTTTTTCTCAACAAAGCTAAACCCGCCACCCAATATGATGATTGCGCCACCAACACCGATGATGGGACCACCACCACCAATGGCTGCTTATCGTGGCATGACTTTACCTTATATGCGCGCCACATCAATGCCTGTCATATATGCTCCACCACCCGGTAGCATGCCGGGTACTTATCGTACACACAAAAGTTCGAAGTCTCAAGAAGCACGTAAAAAACGCAGAGCTGCTGCACAAGTGTTACGTTCAGGCAAATCGAATGCAGAACGCCGCCAACGACGTAAATCCGATGCCGATGCTATAGATGGTAATCCATCGTTTCAATATCACGGTTTAGATCGTGTAATTGCAGATAACTTTTTGGCACGCCAAGAGCAATCACATACCGGTAGCCATCTGGATTACTCGTCTTCGTCCGGTGCTAGCGAAACCTACGGCAATACAGCACCGTCAAGAGCTTCGTCAAAAACGAAAATCGTTTGTCGTGATGTTGTAATGTAAGAGAATGAATAGAAAATATTATTAAAGTTGTTGTAGTTGTTTAAGTAATTATTATTAGTGTTAAGACGATCAAGATTTTCTTTTAATGTATTGTATATAACAAATAACTGATGAGTTTTAAGAACAATTTTCAAAACTAATCTATTTAAGATTTATCAAGGATATATATTTTTTATAACCTTCACTTTACGTACTATACTGTATGTGTACTTAAATAATATTTAAATATATTATTTCTAATATTTAATAACAATTAATAATAATAATAATAATAATAATAATAATAATAATAATAATAATAATAATAATAATAATAATAATAATAATAATATAAAACGAATGTATTGTATATTTAAAATAAACATTAGTTTTTATAAACGTTTAATAAATATTACTTAATTAATAAATAATCAATAAAAATAAAAATTAATTAACAAAACATGCAAATATTATCCATTTTTCAATGTTTGTTTATTCATTATATAATTAAAATTAAATTCAACTATACTTAATATTTTCGTATTAAAACTACAAACACTGTATACGTAACGATTGACAACATTTTTCCTTCGAGTTGCCCACTGCAATTTCTGGTTCCCGCTATTTTAGTTGTAATTTGCATTCAATTAAGTTAAGAGGAGTTTTAGTGCAAGTCTGTAATAAAAATATAAAAAAGTGGTTAAAAATAAAATGCAATAATTGAAGAAAATAAGTAAATGTGTTAATAATAAAGTATTAAACGTGTTAATAATAAAAAATATATAAAATAATAACAAGAGGTTTAAGAAACCTTAAAACCATAAAAGATTTTAAAACCGTGAAAATATTTGTTTTGTGTTTGCAGCTGCAGCGCTGTTACGCATGTTTTCTATTTACATATTAAATGGCGGCTCTATTACAAAAAAAGGTAAGCTAGAGTTACAATGTTTCATATTTTGAAACATTGTGATGATTAGGGATTATACGATTAAAATATTACTTTTAATATGAAAGATTTAAACAAATTTTAGACAAAATTTTGTTTTTATTAAAAATGTATGAAAAATATTTTCTATAATTTATTTAAAAATCCTCATCGCTGTGATGCTCAGGCTTACTGGCTGTCTTGGGTCTCAACTGTAGTTCCCCTGATATTTTTGTGATGCTAATGCTATCCATAGAGTTCACATCAACTGTAAATGGGAAATATTAAAATTGAAACCAAACAAACATTATCTCGAATTAAACAACTTACAATCGTCATCATCATCATCTCCCAAAACGTTCATATGATTCATATCATTAGCAAGACCAGCACCCGCCATGCCATTGGCGCTCATACCTAAAATATCCGCCATATCCAAGTCACTATCGGTGCTGCCAAATGAACTGTCACCCTCTAAATCTAAACGATCCGCTTTTGTTTTATCATTTGTTTTTATAGTAGAAGTACGACCTCTGCCTGTAGTGGGTCGTATACGTGATGTAGCCGTACCTGGCCTTTTTACATTGGCTGTACTTCTGGGATTTTTAGTTGCTATTTCATCATCACGTTTATCATTTAGACCATTATGATCCATGCTAAAGTTATTATCGAGTTGGGCTTCATCATCATCCAAGTCCTCATCATCATCGGCTAAAAGTCCTTCTGGTATAAAAGGCATAGAATTTTCGGCTGGTTTTTGAAGTAGGGGTGAGGATAAGGGCGTTGATCTCTTGGTGCGCATTTCAAATTGGGCTCTTAAAGCATCTCTTACATGCAGGCGTAGGAAATATTGTTGGAATAGATTCTTCAACTCCTTTTCATGTTCCTCAAACTCTTGCATATGGGCTGGTCGTATTTTCTGCAAAGCCTCTAAACGTTGCTTAGTGCGTTCCAATTCTGCCTTCTTACGTTGCAGTTTCGAATTTAAAGCATTCAATTCAACACGGGCATTTTCCAATTGGGCTCTATTTCCTTGCAGTTTTACTTGGGAGGAGGCAACAGCATTTTTTAAAGTTCTTTCCACTGAAGCTAATTCCATGGGTCTATTGGCTTGGGTTAATCGGGCCTCCTTGTTGCGCATTTCCTTTAAAAGCAAGTCATGTAAGGTGGCACCTCTTTGTGTTAGATCTGAGGATAGTTCTCGTGCCCGTCTCAAATCAACCATTTTATCGCCAATATCAACCTGATTAAGACTACGATAATGATCATCTTCTTCCTGATTGTCTTCAGTAGCGCTGGGTGTTATCAAAAGACGACTGATTTTTTGCAATTCACCAGCTGTTACTGCTGAGGCAGCATAGAGTTTACGAGGATTTAGTTTAATGGCAGATTTGGTAACAAAGAATTCTGTGGCCGAGCGTATTAGCAAGACACGTTCCTCTTTGGAGGCAATTCCGCCAGGCAAAATAGTGCCCGGTTCCAATAAGCCAGCCAGCCATTGCAATACCTCGGCCACTATATAAAATGAAGCCAAGCAACCGAAATTTGTAGACAAGGCTTGCAAGGGAAAGGTATGAGGATAGCCCAGTAGTTTTAAATGCTCTGCTAAATCTTAAAAATAATTAAAGTTTTTAGTGTTTTCTTAAAATGTAAGCGAAGAAAAATTATTAATAATTTTTACCTCTGACTTCTTTAAAAGACATTGACTGACCAGTTGATTTGTCGTAAAAAAAACTAAAAATTATTCACTGATTTTTGTTTGTTATGGCTTCTGGCAGACGTTTTCTTTTGTTTTACCCCTAAAATGGTTGTTAGGTTACCCACTTATTATAGTTGGGGTTGATTTATTTTATAAGCAACTGGTGTTTGTTTTTAAATTTTAATTTTTTTCATTTCATTTCAATTACAAACAAATTTTCCGTTAATTTTCAAACATATACACTTTTGTTTGAACAAAATTAAGTTTTTTCTGATGAACTTGTAAGAACATATCTAGGCTACAGGCTGCTTGTCAATGGCAACATTAATTATAAACTTTTTTAATTTCGGAATTCGAATTTTGGCCAAAAATACATGAAAATTCTCAAAAAAATCAATGGCCATTTTTTAATTGGAAAAAACGTCCTCTTTCCAACCGTGCTACTCGAAAAGCTGAACTACTTTTGTGAGTCGAGATATTCGATTTTTTTCAAAATTTTGTGAGTCGAGGTATTCAATTTTGAAAAATCGAATTTTGGCCAAAAATACATGAAAATTCTCAAAAAAATAAATGGCCATTTTTTTTTATTGGAAAACACGTCCTCTCTCGAACCGTGCTACTCAAAAAGCTGTACTACTTTTGTGAGTCGAGATATTCGATTTTTTTCAAAATTTTGTGAGTCGAGGTATTCAATTTTGAAAAATCGAATTTTGGCCAAAAATACATGAAAATTCTCAAAAAAATAAATGGCCATTTTTTAATTGGAAAAAACGTCCTCTTTCCAACCGTGCTACTCGAAAAGCTGAACTACTTTTGTGAGTCGAGATATTCGATTTTTTTCAAAATTTTGTGAGTCGAGGTATTCAATTTTGAAAAATCGAATTTTGGCCAAAAATACATGAAAATTCGCAAAAAAAATAAATGGCCATTTTTTAATTGGAAAACACGTCCTCTCTCGAACCGTGCTACTCAAAAAGCTGTACTACTTTTGTGAGTCGAGATATTCGATTTTTTTTCAAAATTTTGTGAGTCGATGTATTCAATTTTGAAAAATCGAATTTTGGCCAAAAATACATGAAAATTCTCAAAAAAAATAAATTGACATTTTTTATTGGAAAAAACGTCCTCTTTCGAACCATGCTACTCAATATCTACTACTTTTGTGAGTCGAGATATTCGATTTTTTTCAAAATTTTGTGAGTCGAGGTATTCAATTTTGAAAAATCGAATTTTATTTTTAAATAAATGGCCATTTATTTTTTTGAGAATTTTCATGTATTTTTGGCCAAAATTCGATTTTTCAAAATTGAATACCTCGACTCACAAAATTTTGAAAAAAATTTAATATCTCGACTCACAAAAGTAGTACAGATTTTTGAGTAGCACGGTTCGAAAGAGGACGTTTTTTCCAATTACAAAATGGCCATTTATTTTTTTGAGAATTTTCATGTATTTTTGGCATAAATTCGATTTTTCAAAATTGAATACCTCGACTCACAAAATTTTGAAAAAATCTAATATCTCGACTCACAAAAGTAGTACAGCTTTTTGAGTAGCACGGTTCGAAAGAGGACGTTTTTTCCAATTAAAAAATGGCCATTTATTTTTTTTGAGAATTTTCATGTATTTTAGGCCAAAATTCGATTTTTCAAAATTGAAAACCTCGACTCACAAAATTTTGAAAAAAATCGAATATCTCGACTCACAAAAGTAGTACAGCTTTTTGAGTAGCACGGTTCGAAAGAGGACGTTTCTTCCAATTAAAAAATGGCCATTTATTTTTTTTTTGAGAAATTTTGAAAATTCGATTTTTCAAAATTGAATACCTCGACTCACAAAATTTGGAAAAAAATTTAATATCTCGACTCACAAAGGTAGTACAGGTTTTTGAGTAGCACGGTTCGAAAGAGGACGTTTTTTCCAATTAAAAAATGGCCATTTATTTTTTTGAGAATTTTCACGTATTTTTGGCCAAAATTTGATTTTTCAAAATTGAATACCCCGACTCACAAAATTTTGAAAAAATTTAATATCTCGACTCAAAAGTAGTACAGGTTTTTTAATAGCACGGTTCGAAAGAGGACGTTTTTTCCAATTAAAAAATGGCCATTTATTTTTTTGAGAATTTTCATGTATTTTTGGCCAAAATTCGATTTTTCAAAATTGAATACCTCGACTCACAAAATTTTGAAAAAAATTTAATATCTCGACTCACAAAAATAGTACAGATTTTTGAGTAGCACGGTTCGAAAGAGGACGTTTTTTCCAATTACAAAATGGCCATTTATTTTTTTGAGAATTTTCATGTATTTTTGGCATAAATTCGATTTTTCAAAATTGAATACCTTGACTCACAAAATTTTGAAAAAATCGAATATCTCGACTCACAAAAGTAGTACAGCTTTTTGAGTAGCACGGTTCGAAAGAGGACGTTTTTTCCAATTAAAAAATTGCCATTTATTTTTTTGAGAATTTTCACGTATTTTTGGCATAAATTCGATTTTTCAAAATTGAATACCTCGACTCACAAAATTTTGAAAAAAATCGAATATCTCGACTCATAAAAGCAGTACAGCTTTTTGAGTAGCACGGTTCGAAAGAGGACGTTTTTTCCAATTAAAAAATGGCCATTTATTTTTTGAGAATTTTCATGTATTTTTGGCCAAAATTCGATTTTTCAAAATTGAATACCTCGACTCACAAAATTTAGAAAAAAATTTAATATCTCGAATCACAAAAATAGTACAGATTTTTGAGTAGCACGGTTCGAAAGAGGACGTTTTTTCCAATTACAAAATGGCCATTTATTTTTTTGAGAATTTTCATGTATTTTTGGCATAAATTCGATTTTTCAAAATTGAATACCTTGACTCACAAAATTTTGAAAAAATCGAATATCTCGACTCACAAAAGTAGTACAGCTTTTTGAGTAGCACGGTTCGAAAGAGGACGTTTTTTCCAATTAAAAAATGGCCATTTATTTTTTTGAGAATTTTCACGTATTTTTGGCATAAATTCGATTTTTCAAAATTGAATACCTCGACTCACAAAATTTTGAAAAAATTTAATATCTCGACTCACAAAAGTAGTACAGGTTTTTTAATAGCACGGTTCGAAAGAGGACGTTTTTTCCAATTAAAAAATGGCCATTTATTTTTTTGAGAATTTTCATGTATTTTTGGCCAAAATTCGATTTTTCAAAATTGAATACCTCGACTCACAAAATTTTGAAAAAATTTAATATCTCGACTCACAAAAGTAGTACAGGTTTTTGAGTAGCACGGTTCGAAAGAGGACGTTTTTTCCAATTACAAAATGGCCATTTATTTTTTTGAGAATTTTCATGTATTTTTGGCCAAAATTCGATTTTTCAAAATTGAATACCTCGACTCACAAAATTTTGAAAAAATCGAATATCTCGACTCATAAAAGCAGTACAGCTTTTTGAGTAGCACGGTTCGAAAGAGGACGTTTTTTCCAATTAAAAAATGGCCATTTATTTTTTTTTTGAGAAATTTTGAAAATTCAATTTTTCAAAATTGAATACCTCGACTCACAAAATTTTGAAAAAAATTTAATATCTCGACTCACAAAAGTAGTACAGGTTTTTGAGTAGCACGGTTCGAAAGAGGACGTTTTTTCCAATTAAAAAATGGCCATTTATTTTTTTGAGTATTTTCATGTATTTTGGGCCAAAATTCGATTTTACAAAATTGAATACCTTGACTCACAAAATTTTGAAAAAATCGAATATCTCGACTCACAAAAGTAGTACAGCTTTTTGAGTAGCACGGTTCGAAAGAGGACGTTTTTTCCAATTAAAAAATTGCCATTTATTTTTTTGAGAATTTTCACGTATTTTTGGCATAAATTCGATTTTTCAAAATTGAATACCTCGACTCACAAAATTTTGAAAAAAATCGAATATCTCGACTCATAAAAGCAGTACAGCTTTTTGAGTAGCACGGTTCGAAAGAGGACGTTTTTTCCAATTAAAAAATGGCCATTTATTTTTTGAGAATTTTCATGTATTTTTGGCCAAAATTCGATTTTTCAAAATTGAATACCTCGACTCACAAAATTTAGAAAAAAATTTAATATCTCGAATCACAAAAATAGTACAGATTTTTGAGTAGCACGGTTCGAAAGAGGACGTTTTTTCCAATTACAAAATGGCCATTTATTTTTTTGAGAATTTTCATGTATTTTTGGCATAAATTCGATTTTTCAAAATTGAATACCTTGACTCACAAAATTTTGAAAAAATCGAATATCTCGACTCACAAAAGTAGTACAGCTTTTTGAGTAGCACGGTTCGAAAGAGGACGTTTTTTCCAATTAAAAAATGGCCATTTATTTTTTTGAGAATTTTCACGTATTTTTGGCATAAATTCGATTTTTCAAAATTGAATACCTCGACTCACAAAATTTTGAAAAAATTTAATATCTCGACTCACAAAAGTAGTACAGGTTTTTTAATAGCACGGTTCGAAAGAGGACGTTTTTTCCAATTAAAAAATGGCCATTTATTTTTTTGAGAATTTTCATGTATTTTTGGCCAAAATTCGATTTTTCAAAATTGAATACCTCGACTCACAAAATTTTGAAAAAATTTAATATCTCGACTCACAAAAGTAGTACAGGTTTTTGAGTAGCACGGTTCGAAAGAGGACGTTTTTTCCAATTACAAAATGGCCATTTATTTTTTTGAGAATTTTCATGTATTTTTGGCCAAAATTCGATTTTTCAAAATTGAATACCTCGACTCACAAAATTTTGAAAAAATCGAATATCTCGACTCATAAAAGCAGTACAGCTTTTTGAGTAGCACGGTTCGAAAGAGGACGTTTTTTCCAATTAAAAAATGGCCATTTATTTTTTTTTGAGAAATTTTGAAAATTCAATTTTTCAAAATTGAATACCTCGACTCACAAAATTTTGAAAAAAATTTAATATCTCGACTCACAAAAGTAGTACAGGTTTTTGAGTAGCACGGTTCGAAAGAGGACGTTTTTTCCAATTAAAAAATGGCCATTTATTTTTTTGAGTATTTTCATGTATTTTGGGCCAAAATTCGATTTTACAAAATTGAATACCTCGACTCACAAAATTTTGAAAATATTTAATATCTCGACTCACAAAAGTAGTACAGGTTTTTTAATAGCACGGTTCGAAAGAGGACGTTTTTTCCAATTAAAAAATGGCCATTTATTTTTTTGAGAATTTTCATATATTTTTGGCCAAAATTCGATTTTTCAAAATTGAATACCTCGACTCACAAAATTTTGAAAAAAATCGAATATCTCGACTCACAAAAGTAGTACAGCTTTTTCAGTACCACGGTTCGGAAGAGAACGTTTTTTTCCAATTAAAAAATGGCCATTTATTTTTTTGAGAATTTTCATGTATTTTTGGCCAAAATTCCATTTTTCAAAATTGAATACCTCGACTCACAAAATTTTGAAAAAAATTTAATATCTCGACTCACAAAAGTAGTACAGGTTTTTTAATAGCACGGTTCGAAAGAGGACGTTTTTTCCAATTAAAAAATGGCCATTTATTTTTTTGAGAATTTTCATGTATTTTTTTTCCAAAATTCGATTTTTCAAAATTGAATACCTCGACTCACAAAATTTTGAAAAAAATTTAATATCTCGACTCACAAAAGTAGTACAGGTTTTTGAGTAGCACGGTCGAAAGAGGACCTTTTTTCCAATTAAAAATGGCCATTTATTTTTTTGAGAATTTTCATGTATTTTTGGCCAAAATTCGATTTTTCAAAATTGAATACCTCGACTCACAAAATTTTGAAAAAAATTTAATATCTCGACTCACAAAAGTAGTACAGGTTTTTGAATAGCACGGTTCGAAAGAGGACGTTTGTTTCAATTAAAAAATGGCCATTTATTTTATTGAGAATTTTCATGTAGTTTTGGCCAAAATTCGATTTTTCAAAATTGAATACCTCGACTCACAAAATTTTGAAAAACATTTAATATCTCGACTCACAAAAGTAGTACAGGTTTTTGAGTAGCACGGTTCGAAAGAGGACGTTTTTTCCAATTAAAAAATGGCCATTTATTTTTTTTGAGAATTTTCATGTATTTTTGGCCAAAATTCGATTTTTCAAAATTGAATACCTTGACTCACAAAATTTTGAAAAAAAATCGAATATCTCGACTCAGAAAAGTAGTACAGCTTTTTGAGTAGCACGGTTCGAAGGAGCACGTTTTTTCCAATTAAAAAATGGCCATTTACTTTTTTGAGAATTTTCATGTATTTTTGGCCAAAATTCGATTTTTCAAAATTGAATACCTCGACTCACAAAATTTTGAAAAAATCGAATATCTCGACTCATAAAAGCAGTACAGCTTTTTGAGTAGCACGGTTCGAAAGAGGACGTTTTTTCCAATTAAAAAATGGCCATTTATTTTTTTTTTGAGAAATTTTGAAAATTCAATTTTTCAAAATTGAATACCTCGACTCACAAAATTTTGAAAAAAATTTAATATCTCGACTCACAAAAGTAGTACAGGTTTTTGAGTAGCACGGTTCGAAAGAGGACGTTTTTTCCAATTAAAAAATGGCCATTTATTTTTTTGAGTATTTTCATGTATTTTGGGCCAAAATTCGATTTTACAAAATTGAATACCTCGACTCACAAAATTTTGAAAATATTTAATATCTCGACTCACAAAAGTAGTACAGGTTTTTTAATAGCACGGTTCGAAAGAGGACGTTTTTTCCAATTAAAAAATGGCCATTTATTTTTTTGAGAATTTTCATATATTTTTGGCCAAAATTCGATTTTTCAAAATTGAATACCTCGACTCACAAAATTTTGAAAAAAATCGAATATCTCGACTCACAAAAGTAGTACAGCTTTTTCAGTACCACGGTTCGGAAGAGAACGTTTTTTTCCAATTAAAAAATGGCCATTTATTTTTTTGAGAATTTTCATGTATTTTTGGCCAAAATTCCATTTTTCAAAATTGAATACCTCGACTCACAAAATTTTGAAAAAAATTTAATATCTCGACTCACAAAAGTAGTACAGGTTTTTTAATAGCACGGTTCGAAAGAGGACGTTTTTTCCAATTAAAAAATGGCCATTTATTTTTTTGAGAATTTTCATGTATTTTTTTTCCAAAATTCGATTTTTCAAAATTGAATACCTCGACTCACAAAATTTTGAAAAAAATTTAATATCTCGACTCACAAAAGTAGTACAGGTTTTTGAGTAGCACGGTCGAAAGAGGACCTTTTTTCCAATTAAAAATGGCCATTTATTTTTTTGAGAATTTTCATGTATTTTTGGCCAAAATTCGATTTTTCAAAATTGAATACCTCGACTCACAAAATTTTGAAAAAAATTTAATATCTCGACTCACAAAAGTAGTACAGGTTTTTGAATAGCACGGTTCGAAAGAGGACGTTTGTTTCAATTAAAAAATGGCCATTTATTTTATTGAGAATTTTCATGTAGTTTTGGCCAAAATTCGATTTTTCAAAATTGAATACCTCGACTCACAAAATTTTGAAAAACATTTAATATCTCGACTCACAAAAGTAGTACAGGTTTTTGAGTAGCACGGTTCGAAAGAGGACGTTTTTTCCAATTAAAAAATGGCCATTTATTTTTTTTGAGAATTTTCATGTATTTTTGGCCAAAATTCGATTTTTCAAAATTGAATACCTTGACTCACAAAATTTTGAAAAAAAATCGAATATCTCGACTCAGAAAAGTAGTACAGCTTTTTGAGTAGCACGGTTCGAAGGAGCACGTTTTTTCCAATTAAAAAATGGCCATTTACTTTTTTGAGAATTTTCATGTATTTTTGGCCAAAATTCGATTTTTCAAAATTCACAAAATTTTGAAAAAAATCGAATATCTCGACTCACAAAAGTAGTACAGCTTTTTGAGTAGCACGGTTCGAAAGACGACGTTTTTTTTTTTCAATTAAAAAACTGCCACTTATTTGTTTGAGAATTTTCATGTATTTTTGGCCAAAATTCGATTTTTCAAAATTGAATACCTCGACTCACAAAATTTTGAAAAAAATCGAATATCTCGACTCACAAAAGTAGTACAGCTTTTTGAGTCGCACGGTTCGAAAGAGGAAGTTTTTTCCAATTAAAAAATGGCCATTTATTTTTTTGAGAATTTTCACGTATTTTTGGCATAAATTCGATTTTTCAAAATTGAATACCTGGACTCACAAAATTTTGAAAAAAATCAAATATCTCGACTCACAAAAGTAGTACAGCTTTTTGAGTAGCACGGTTCGAAAGAGGACGTTTTTTCCAATTAAAAAATGGCCATTTATTTTTTTGAGAATTTTCATGTATTTTTGGCCAAAATTCGATTTTTCAAAATTGAATACCTCGGCTCACAAAATTTTGAAAAAAATCGAATATCTCGACTCACAAAAGTAGTACAGCTTTTTGAGTGGCACGGTTCGAAAGACGACGTTTTTTTTTCAATTAAAAAACTGCCACTTATTTTTTTGAGAATTTTCACGTATTTTTGGCATAAATTCGATTTTTCAAAATTGAATACCTGGACTCACAAAATTTTGAAAAAAATCGAATATCTCGACTCACAAAAGTAGTACAGCTTTTTGAGTAGCACGGTTCGAAAGACGACGTTTTTTTTTTCAATTAAAAAACTGCCACTTATTTTTTTGAGAATTTTCATGTATTTTTGGCCAAAATTCGATTTTTCAAAATTGAATACCTCGACTCACAAAATTTTGAAAAAAATGGAATATCTCGACTCATAAAAGCAGTACAGCTTTTTGAGTAGCACGGTTTGAAAGAGGACGTTTTTTTCCAATTAAAAAATGGCCATTTATTTTTTGAGAATTTTCATGTATTTTTCGACAAAATTCAATTTTCCAAAATTGAATACCTGGACTCACAAAATTTTGAAAAAAATCGAATATCTCGACTCACAAAAGTAGTACAGCTTTTTGAGTAGCACGGTTCGAAAGAGGACGTTTTTTCCAATTAAAAAATGGCCATTTATTTTTTTGAGAATTTTTATGTATTTTTGGCCAAAATTCGATTTTTCAAAATTGAATATCTCGACTCACAAAATTTTGAAAAAAATCTAATATCTCGACTCACAAAAGTAGTACAGCTTTTTGAGTAGCACGGTTCGAAAGAGGACGTTTTTTCCAATTAAAAAATGGCCATTTATTTTTTTGAGAATTTTCATGTATTTTTGGCCAAAATTCGATTTTTCAAAATTGAATACCCTTACTCACAAAATTTTGAAAAAAATCGAATATCTCGACTCACAAAAGTAGTACAGCTTTTTGAGTCGCACGGTTCGAAAGAGGACGTTTTACCCATTTAAAAATTGGCCACTTATTTTTTTTTAGAATTTTCATGTATTTTTGGCCAAAATTCGATTTTTAAAAATTGAATACCTCGACTCATAAAATTTAAAAAAAAATCGAATATCTCGACTTACAAAAGTAGTACAGCTTTTTGGGTAGCACGGTTCGAAAGAGGACGTTTTTTCCAATTAAAAAATGGCCATTTATTTTTTTGAGAATTTTCATGTATTTTTGGACAAAATTCGATTATTCAAAATTGAATACCTCGACTCACAAAATTTTGAAAAAAATCGAATATCTCGACTCACAGAAGTAGTACAGCTTTTTGAGTAGCACGGTTTGAAAGAGGACGTTTTTTCCAATTAAAAAATGGCCATTTATTTTTTTGGATTTTTCATGTATTTTTGGCCAAAATTCTATTTTTCAAAATTGAATACCTCGACTCACAAAATTTTGAAAAAAATCGAATATCTCGACTCACAAAAGTAGTACAGCTTTCTGAGTAGCACGGTTCGAAAGAGGACGTTTTTTCCAATTAAAAAATGTCCACTTATTTTTTTTAGAATTTTCATGTATTTTTGGCCAAAATTCGATTTTTCAAAATTGAATACCTCGACTCATAAAATTTAAAAAAAAATCGAATATCTCGACTTACAAAAGTAGTACAGCTTTTTGAGTAGCACGGTTCGAAAGAGGATGTTTTTTCCAATTAAAAAATGGCCATTTATTTTTTTGAGAATTTTCATGTATTTTTGGCCAAAATTCGATTTTTCAAAATTGAATAACTCGACTCACAAAATTTTGAAAAAAATCGAATATCTCGACTCACAAAAGTAGTACAGCTTTTTGAGTAGCACGGTTCGAAAGAGGACGTTTTTCCAATTAAAAAATTGCCACTTATTTTTTTGAGAATTTTCATGTATTTTTGGCCAAAATTCGATTTTTCAAAATTGAATACCTCGACTCACAAAATTTTGAAAAAAATCGAATATCTCGACTCACAAAAGTAGTACAGCTTTTTGAGTAGCACGGTTCGAAAGAGGACGTTTTTTCCAATTAAAAAATGGCCACTTTTTTTTTTAGAATTTTCATGTATTTTTGGCCAAAATTCGATTTTTCAAAATTGAATACCTCGACTCATAAAATTTAAAAAAAAAAACGAATATCTCGACTTACAAAAGTAGTACAGCTTTTTGAGTAGCACGGTTCGAAAGAGGACGTTTTTTCCAATTAAAAAATGGCCATTTATTTTTTTGAGAATTTTCATGTATTTTTGGCCAAAATTCGATTTTTCAAAATTGAATACCTCGACTCACAAAATTTTGAAAAAAATCGAATATCTCGACTCACAAAAGTAGTACAGCTTTTTGAGTAGCACGGTTCGAAAGAGGACGTTTTTTCCAATTAAAAAATGGCCATTTATTTTTTGAGAATTTTCATGTATTTTTGGCCAAAATTCGATTTTTCAAAATTGAATACCTCGACTCACAAAATTTTGAAAAAAATCGAATATCTCGACTCACAAAAGTAGTACAGGTTTTTGAGTAGCACGGTTCGAAAGAGGAAGTTTTTTTGTCAATTAAAAAATTGCCACTTATTTTTTGGAGAATTTTCATGTATTTTTCGCCAAAATTCGATTTTTCAAAATTGAATACCTCGACTCACAAAATTTTGAAAAAAATCGAATATCTCGACTCACAAAAGTAGTACAGCTTTTTGAGTAGCACGGTTTGAAAGAGGACGTTTTTTCCAATTAAAAAATGGCCATTTATTTTTTTGAGAATTTTCATGTATTTTTGGCCAAAATTCGATTTTTCAAAATTGAATACCTCGACTCACAAAATTTTGAACAAAATCGAATATTTCGACTCACAAAAGTAGTACAGCTTTTTGAGTAGCACGGTTCGAAAGAGGACGTTTTTTCCAATTAAAAAATGGCCACTTATTTTTTTTTAGAATTTTCATGTATTTTTGGCCAAAATTCGATTTTTCAAAATTGAATACCTCGACTCACAAAATTTTAAAAAAAATCGAATATCTCGTCTCACAAAAGTAGTACAGCTTTTTGAGTAGCACGGTTCGAAAGAGGACGTTTTTTTCAATTAAAAAATGGCCATTTATTTTTTTGAGAATTTTCATGTATTTTTGGCCAAAATTCGATTTTTCAAAATTGAATACCTCGACTCACAAAATTTTGAAAAAAATCGAATATCTCGACTCACTAAAGTAGTACAGCTTTTTGAGTAGCACGGTTCGAAAGAGGAAGTTTTTTCCAATTAAAAAATGGCCATTTATTTTTTTGAGAATTTTCATGTATTTTTGGCCAAAATTTGATTTTTCAAAATTGAATACCTCGACTCACAAAATTTTGAAAAAAATCGTATATCTCGACTCACAAAAGTAGTACAGCTTTTTGAGTAGCACGGTTCGAAAGAGGACGTTTTTTCCAATTAAAAAATGGCCATTTATTTTTTTGAGAATTTTCATGTATTTTTGGCCAAAATTCGATTTTTCAAAATTGAATACCTCGGCTCACAAAATTTTGAAAAAATCGAATATCTCGACTCACAAAAGTAGTACAGCTTTTGGAGTCGCACGGTTCGAAAGAGGACGTTTTTTCCAATTAAAAAATGGCTATTTATTTTTTTGAGAATTTTCATGTATTTTTGGCCAAAATTCGATTTTTCAAAATTGAATACCTCGACTCACAAAATTTTGAAAAAAATCGAATATCTCGACTCACAAAAGTAGTACAGCTTTTTGAGTAGCACGGTTCGAAAGAGGACGTTTTTTCCAATTAAAAAATGGCCATTTATTTTTTGAGAATTTTCATGTATTTTTGGCCAAAATTCGATTTTTCAAAATTGAATACCTCGGCTCACAAAATTTTGAAAAAAATCGAATATCTCGACTCGCAAAAGTAGTACAGCCTTTTGAGTAGCACGGTTCGAAAGAGGACGTTTTTTCCAATTAAAAAATGGCCATTTATTTTTTGAGAATTTTCATGTATTTTTGGCCAAAATATGATTTTTCAAAATTGAATACCTCGACTCACAAAATTTTGAAAAAAATCGAATATCTCGACTCACAAAAGTAGTACAGCTTTTTGAGTAGCACGGTTCGAAAGAGGACGTTTTTTCCAATTAAAAAATGGCCATTTATTTTTTTGAGAATTTTCATGTATTTTTGGCCAAAATTCGATTTTTCAAAATTGAATACCTCGACTCACAAAATTTTGAAAAAATCGAATATCTCGACTCACAAAAGTAGTACAGCCTTTTGAGTAGCACGGTTCGAAAGAGGACGTTTTTTCCAATTAAAAAATGGCCATTTATTTTTTTGAGAATTTTCATGTATTTTTGGCCAAAATTCGATTTTTCAAAATTGAATACCTCGACTCACTAAATTTTGAAAAAAATCGAATATATCGACTCACAAAAGTAGTACAGCTTTTTGAGTAGCACGGTTCGAAAGAGGACGTTTTTTCCAATTAAAAAATGGCCATTTATTTTTTTGAGAATTTTGATGTATTTTTGGCCAAAATTCGATTTTTCAAAATTGAATACCTCGACTAACAAAATTTTGAAAAAAATTTAATATCTCGACTCACAAAAGTAGTACAGGTTTTTGAGTAGCACGGTTCGAAAGGGGACGTTTTTTCCAATTAAAAAATGGCCATTTATTTTTTTGAGAATTTTCATGTATTTTTGGCCAAAATTCGATTTTTCAAAATTGAATACCTCGACTCACAAAATTTTGAACAAAATCGAATATTTCGACTCACAAAAGTAGTTCAGCTTTTTGAGTAGCACGGTTCGAAAGAGGACGTTTTTTCCAATTAAAAAATGGCCACTTATTTTTTTTTAGAATTTTCATGTATTTTTGGCCAAAATTCGATTTTTCAAAATTGAATACCTCGACTCACAAAATTTAAAAAAAAATCGAATATCTCGTCTCACAAAAGTAGTACAGCTTTTTGAGTAGCACGGTTCGAAAGAGGACGTTTTTTCCAATTAAAAAATGGCCATTTATTTTTTGAGAATTTTCATGTATTTTTGGCCAAAATTCGATTTTTCAAAATTGAATACCTCGGCTCACAAAATTTTGAAAAAAATCGAATATCTCGACTCGCAAAAGTAGTACAGCCTTTTGAGTAGCACGGTTCGCAAGAGGACGTTTTTTCCAATTAAAAAATGGCCATTTATTTTTTGAGAATTTTCATGTATTTTTGGCCAAAATTTGATTTTTCAAAATTGAATACCTCGACTCACAAAATTTTGAAAAAAATCGAATATCTCGACTCACAAAAGTAGTACAGCTTTTTGAGTAGCACGGTTCGAAAGAGGACGTTTTTTCCAATTAAAAAATGGCCATTTATTTTTTTGAGAATTTTCATGTATTTTTGGCCAAAATTCGATTTTTCAAAATTGAATACCTCGACTCACAAAATTTTGAAAAAAATTTAATATCTCGACTCACAAAAGTAGTACAGGTTTTTTAATAGCACGGTTCGAAAGAGGACGTTTTTTCCAATTAAAAAATGGCCATTTATTTTTTTGAGAATTTTCATTTATTTTTGGCCAAAATTCGATTTTTCAAAATTGAATACCTCGACTCACAAAATTTTGAAAAAAATCGAATATCTCGACTCACAAAAGTAGTACAGCTTTTTCAGTACCACGGTTCGGAAGAGGACGTTTTTTCCAATTAAAAAATGGCCATTTATTTTTTTGAGAATTTTCATGTATTTTTGGCCAAAATTCGATTTTTCAAAATTGAATACCTCGGCTCACTAAATTTTGAAAAAAATCGAATATATCGACTCACAAAAGTAGTACAGCTTTTTGAGTAGCACGGTTCGAAAGAGGACGTTTTTTCCAATTAAAAAATGGCCATTTATTTTTTTGAGAATTTTCATGTATTTTTGGCCAAAATTCGATTTTTCAAAATTGAATACCTCGACTCACAAAATTTTGAACAAAATCGAATATTTCGACTCACAAAAGTAGTACAGCTTTTTGAGTAGCACGGTTCGAAAGAGGACGTTTTTTCCAATTAAAAAATGGCCACTTATTTTTTTTTAGAATTTTCATGTATTTTTGGCCAAAATTCGATTTTTCAAAATTGAATACCTCGACTCACAAAATTTTGAAAAAAATCGAATATCTCGACTCACAAAAGTAGTACAGCTTTTGAGTAGCACGGTTCGAAAGAGGACGTTTTTTCCAATTAAAAAATGGCCATTTATTTTTTTGAGAATTTCCATGTATTTTTGGCCAAAATTCGATTTTTCAAAATTGAATACCTCGACTCACAAAATTTTGAAAAAATCGAATATCTCGACTCACAAAAGTAGTACAGCTTTTTGAGTAGCACGGTTCGAAAGAGGACGTTTTTTTTCAATTAAAAAATTGCCACTTATTTTTTGGAGAATTTTCATGTATTTTTGGCCAAAATTCGATTTTTCAAAATTGAATACCTCGACTCACAAAATTTTGAAAAAAATCGAATATCTCGACTTACAAAAGTAGTACAGCTTTTTGAGTAGCACGGTTCGAAAGAGGACGTTTTTTCCAATTAAAAAATGGCCATTTATTTTTTTGAGAATTTTCATGTATTTTTGGCCAAAATTCGATTTTTCAAAATTGAATACCTCGACTCACAAAATTTTGAAAAAAATCGAATATCTCGACTCACTAAAGTAGTACAGCTTTTTGAGTAGCACGGTTCGAAAGAGGACGTTTTTTCCAATTAAAAAATGGCCATTTATTTTTTTGAGAATTTTCATGTATTTTTGGCCAAAATTTGATTTTTCAAAATTGAATACCTCGACTCACAAAATTTTGAACAAAATCGAATATTTCGACTCACAAAAGTAGTACAGCTTTTTGAGTAGCACGGTTCGAAAGAGGACGTTTTTTCCAATTAAAAAATGGCCACTTATTTTTTTTTAGAATTTTCATGTATTTTTGGCCAAAATTCGATTTTTCAAAATTGAATACCTCGACTCACAAAATTTTAAAAAAAATCGAATATCTCGTCTCACAAAAGTAGTACAGCTTTTTGAGTAGCACGGTTCGAAAGAGGACGTTTTTTCCAATTAAAAAATGGCCATTTATTTTTTGAGAATTTTCATGTATTTTTGGCCAAAATTCGATTTTTCAAAATTGAATACCTCGGCTCACAAAATTTTGAAAAAAATCGAATATCTCGACTCGCAAAAGTAGTACAGCCTTTTGAGTAGCACGGTTCGCAAGAGGACGTTTTTTCCAATTAAAAAATGGCCATTTATTTTTTGAGAATTTTCATGTATTTTTGGCCAAAATTTGATTTTTCAAAATTGAATACCTCGACTCACAAAATTTTGAAAAAAATCGAATATCTCGACTCACAAAAGTAGTACAGCTTTTTGAGTAGCACGGTTCGAAAGAGGACGTTTTTTCCAATTAAAAAATGGCCATTTATTTTTTTGAGAATTTTCATGTATTTTTGGCCAAAATTCGATTTTTCAAAATTGAATACCTCGACTCACAAAATTTTGAAAAAATCGAATATCTCGACTCACAAAAGTAGTACAGCTTTTTGAGTAGCACGGTTCGAAAGAGGACGTTTTTTTTCAATTAAAAAATTGCCACTTATTTTTTGGAGAATTTTCATGTATTTTTGGCCAAAATTCAATTTTTCAAAATTGAATACCTCGACTCACAAAATTTTGAAAAAAATCGAATATCTCGACTTACAAAAGTAGTACAGCTTTTTGAGTAGCACGGTTCGAAAGAGGACGTTTTTTCCAATTAAAAAATGGCCATTTATTTTTTTGAGAATTTTCATGTATTTTTGGCCAAAATTCGATTTTTCAAAATTGAATACCTCGACTCACAAAATTTTGAACAAAATCGAATATTTCGACTCACAAAAGTAGTACAGCTTTTTGAGTAGCACGGTTCGAAAGAGGACGTTTTTTCCAATTAAAAAATGGCCACTTATTTTTTTTTAGAATTTTCATGTATTTTTGGCCAAAATTCGATTTTTCAAAATTGAATACCTCGACTCACAAAATTTAAAAAAAAATCGAATATCTCGTCTCACAAAAGTAGTACAGCTTTTTGAGTAGCACGGTTCGAAAGAGGACGTTTTTTCCAATTAAAAAATGGCCATTTATTTTTTTGAGAATTTTCATGTATTTTTGGCCAAAATTCGATTTTTCAAAATTGAATACCTCGACTCACAAAATTTTGAAAAAAATCGAATATCTCGACTCACAAAAGTAGTACGGCTTTTTGAGTAGCACCGTTCGAAAGAGGACGTTTTTTCCAATTAAAAAATGGCCATTTATTTTTTTGAGAATTTTCATGTATTTTTGGCCAAAATTCGATTTTTCAAAATTGAATACCTCGACTCACAAAATTTTGAAAAAAATCGAATATCTCGACTCACTAAAGTAGTACAGCTTTTTGAGTAGCACGGTTCGAAAGAGAACGTTTTTTCCAATTAAAAAATGGCCATTTATTTTTTTGAGAATTTTCATGTATTTTTGGCCAAAATTTGATTTTTCAAAATTGAATACCTCGACTCACAAAATTTTGAAAAAAATCGAATACTCGACTCACAAAAGTAGTACAGCTTTTTGAGTAGCACGGTTCGAAAGAGGACGTTTTTTCCAATTAAAAAATGGCCATTTATTTTTTTGAGAATTTTCATGTATTTTTGGCCAAAATTCGATTTTTCAAAATTGAATACCTCGGCTCACAAAATTTTGAAAAAATCGAATATCTCGACTCACAAAAGTAGTACAGCTTTTGGAGTCGCACGGTTCGAAAGAGGACGTTTTTTCCAATTAAAAAATGGCCATTTATTTTTTTGAGAATTTTCATGTATTTTTGGCCAAAATTCGATTTTTCAAAATTGAATACCTCGACTCACAAAATTTTGAAAAAAATCGAATATCTCGACTCACAAAAGTAGTACAGCTTTTTGAGTAGCACGGTTCGAAAGATGACGTTTTTTCCAATTAAAAAATGGCCATTTATTTTTTGAGAATTTTCATGTATTTTTGGCCAAAATTCGATTTTTCAAAATTGAATACCTAGGCTCACAAAATTTTGAAAAAAATCGAATATCTCGACTCGCAAAAGTAGTACAGCCTTTTGAGTAGCACGGTTCGAAAGAGGACGTTTTTTCCAATTAAAAAATGGCCATTTATTTTTTGAGAATTTTCATGTATTTTTGGCCAAAATTTGATTTTTCAAAATTGAATACCTCGACTCACAAAATTTTGAAAAAAATCGAATATCTCGACTCACAAAAGTAGTACAGCTTTTTGAGTAGCACGGTTCGAAAGAGGACGTTTTTTCCAATTAAAAAATGGCCATTTATTTTTTTGAGAATTTTCATGTATTTTTGGCCAAAATTCGATTTTTCAAAATTGAATACCTCGACTCACAAAATTTTGAAAAAATCGAATATCTCGACTCACAAAAGTAGTACAGCTTTTTGAGTAGCACGGTTCGAAAGAGGACGTTTTTTCCAATTAAAAAATGGCCATTTATTTTTTTGAGAATTTTCATGTATTTTTGGCCAAAATTCGATTTTTCAAAATTGAATACCTCGACTCACAAAATTTTGAAAAAAATCGAATATCTCGACTCACAAAAGTAGTACAGCTTTTTGAGTAGCACGGTTCGAAAGAGGACGTTTTTTCCAATTAAAAAATGGCCATTTATTTTTTTGAGAATTTTCATGTATTTTTGGCCAAAATTCGATTTTTCAAAATTGAATACCTCGACTCACAAAATTTTGAAAAAAATTTAATATCTCGACTCACAAAAGTAGTACAGGTTTTTTAATAGCACGGTTCGAAAGAGGACGTTTTTTCCAATTAAAAAATGGCCATTTATTTTTTTGAGAATTTTCATATATTTTTGGCCAAAATTCGATTTTTCAAAATTGAATACCTCGACTCACAAAATTTTGAAAAAAATCGAATATCTCGACTCACAAAAGTAGTACAGCTTTTTCAGTACCACGGTTCGGAAGAGGACGTTTTTTCCAATAAAAAAATGGCCATTTATTTTTTTGAGAATTTTCATGTATTTTTGGCCAAAATTCGATTTTTCAAAATTGAATACCTCGACTCACTAAATTTTGAAAAAAATCGAATATCTCGACTCACAAAAGTAGTACAGCTTTTTGAGTAGCACGGTTCGACGTTTTTTCCAATTAAAAAATGGCCATTTATTTTTTTGAGAATTTTGATGTATTTTTGGCCAAAATTCGATTTTTCAAAATTGAATACCTCGACTAACAAAATTTTGAAAAAAATTTAATATCTCGACTCACAAAAGTAGTACAGGTTTTTGAGTAGCACGGTTCGAAAGAGGACGTTTTTTCCAATTAAAAAATGGCCATTTATTTTTTTGAGAATTTTCATGTATTTTTGGCCAAAATTCGATTTTTCAAAATTGAATACCCTTACTCACAAAATTTTGAAAAAAATCGAATATCTCGACTCACAAAAGTAGTACAGCTTTTTGAGTAGCACGTTCGAAAGAGGACGTTTTTTTTTCAATTAAAAAACTGCCACTTATTTTTTTGAGAATTTTCATGTATTTTTGGCCAAAATTCGATTTTTCAAAATTGAATACCTCGACTCACAAAATTTTGAAAAAAATCGAATATCTCGACTCACAGTCGCACGGTTCGAAAGGGGACGTTTTTTCCAATTAAAAAATGGCCATTTATTTTTTTGAGAATTTTCACGTATTTTTGGCATAAATTCGATTTTTCAAAATTGAATACCTCGACTCACAAAATTTTGAAAAAAATCGAATATCTCGACTCATAAAAGCAGTACAGCTTTTTGAGTAGCACGGTTCGAAAGAGGACGTTTTTTCCAATTAAAAAATGGCCATTTATTTTTTGAGAATTTTCATGTATTTTTCGACAAAATTCGATTTTCCAAAATTGAATACCTGGACTCACAAAATTTTGAAAAAAATCGAATATCTCGACTCACAAAAGTAGTACAGCTTTTTGAGTAGCACGGTTCGAAAGAGGACGTTTTTTCCAATTAAAAAATGGCCATTTATTTTTTTGAGAATTTTTATGTAGTTTTGGCCAAAATTCGATTTTTCAAAATTGAATATCTCGACTCACAAAATTTTGAAAAAAATCTAATATCTCGACTCACAAAAGTAGTACAGCTTTTTGAGTAGCACGGTTCTTTGAGAACGGTTTTTTGAGAATTTTCATGTATTTTTGGCCAAAATTCGATTTTTCAAAATTGAATACCTCGACTCACAAAATTTTGAAAAAAAATCGAATATCTCGCCTCACAAAAGTAGTACAGCTTTCTGAGTAGCACGGTTCGAAAGAGGACTTTTTTTCCAATTAAAAAATGGCCACTTATTTTTTTTAGAATTTTCATATATTTTTGGCCAAAATTCGATTTTTCAAAATTGAATACCTCGACTCATAAAATTTAAAAAAAAAACGAATATCTCGACTTACAAAAGTAGTACAGCTTTTTGAGTAGCACGGTTCGAAAGAGGATGTTTTTTCCAATTAAAAAATGGCCATTTATTTTTTTGAGAATTTTCATGTATTTTTGGCCAAAATTCGATTTTTCAAAATTGAATACCTCGACTCACAAAATTTTGAAAAAAATCGAATATCTCGACTCACAAAAGTAGTACAGCTTTTTGAGTAGCACGGTTCGAAAGAGGACGTTTTTTCCAATTAAAAAATGGACATTTATTTTTTTGAGAATTTTCATGTATTTTTGGCCAAAATTCGATTTTTCAAAATTGAATACCTCGACTCACTAAATTTTGAAAAAAATCGAATATCTCGACTCACAAAAGTAGTACAGCTTTTTGAGTCGCACGGTTCGAAAGAGGACGTTTTTTCTAATTAAAAAATGGCCATTTATTTTTTTGAGAATTTTGATGTATTTTTGGCCAAAATTCGATTTTTCAAAATTGAATACCCTTACTCACAAAATTTTGAAAAAAATCGAATATCGAAAGAGGACGTTTTTTCCAATTAAAAAATGGCCATTTATTTTTTTGAGAATTTTGATGTATTTTTGGCCAAAATTCGATTTTTCAAAATTGAATACCTCGACTAACAAAATTTTGAAAAAAATTTAATATCTCGACTCACAAAAGTAGTACAGGTTTTTGAGTAGCACGGTTCGAAAGAGGACGTTTTTTCCAATTAAAAAATGGCCATTTATTTTTTTGAGAATTTTCATGTATTTTTGGCCAAAATTCGATTTTTCAAAATTGAATACCCTTACTCACAAAATTTTGAAAAAAATCGAATATCTCGACTCACAAAAGTAGTACAGCTTTTTGAGTAGCACGTTCGAAAGAGGACGTTTTTTTTTCAATTAAAAAACTGCCACTTATTTTTTTGAGAATTTTCATGTATTTTTGGCCAAAATTCGATTTTTCAAAATTGAATACCTCGACTCACAAAATTTTGAAAAAAATCGAATATCTCGACTCACAGTCGCACGGTTCGAAAGGGGACGTTTTTTCCAATTAAAAAATGGCCATTTATTTTTTTGAGAATTTTCACGTATTTTTGGCATAAATTCGATTTTTCAAAATTGAATACCTCGACTCACAAAATTTTGAAAAAAATCGAATATCTCGACTCATAAAAGCAGTACAGCTTTTTGAGTAGCACGGTTCGAAAGAGGACGTTTTTTCCAATTAAAAAATGGCCATTTATTTTTTTTAGAATTTTCATGTATTTTTGGCCAAAATTCGATTTTTCAAAATTGAATACCCTTACTTACAAAATTTTGAAAAAAATCGAATATCTCGACTCACAAAAGTAGTACAGCTTTCTGAGTAGCACGTTTCGAAAGAGGACGTTTTTTCCAATTAAAAAATGTCCACTTATTTTTTTTAGAATTTTCATGTATTTTTGGCCAAAATTCGATTTTTCAAAATTGAATACCTCGACTCATAAAATTTTAAAAAAAATCGAATATCTCGACTTACAAAAGTAGTACAGCTTTTTGAGTAGCACGGTTCGAAAGAGGATGTTTTTTCCAATTAAAAAATGGCCATTTATTTTTTTGAGAATTTTCATGTATTTTTGGCCAAAATTCGATTTTTCAAAATTGAATAACTCGACTCACAAAATTTTGAAAAAAATCGAATATCTCGACTCACAAAAGTAGTACAGCTTTTTGAGTAGCACGGTTCGAAAGAGGACGTTTTTTCCAATTAAAAAATTGCCACTTATTTTTTTGAGAATTTTCATGTATTTTTGGCCAAAATTCGATTTTTCAAAATTGAATACCTCGACTCACAAAATTTTGAAAAAAATCGAATATCTCGACTCACAAAAGTAGTACAGCTTTTTGAGTCGCACGGTTCGAAAGAGGACGTTTTTTCCAATTAAAAAATGTCCACTTTTTTTTTTAGAATTTTCATGTATTTTTGGCCAAAATTCGATTTTTCAAAATTGAATACCTCGACTCATAAAATTTAAAAAAAAATCGAATATCTCGACTTACAAAAGTAGTACAGCTTTTTGAGTAGCACGGTTCGAAAGAGGACGTTTTTTCCAATTAAAAAATGGCCATTTATTTTTTTGAGAATTTTCATGTATTTTTGGCCCAAAATTCGATTTTTCAAAATTGAATACCTCGACTCACAAAATTTTGAAAAAAATCGAATATCTCGACTCACAAAAGTAGTACAGCTTTTTGAGTAGCACGGTTCGAAAGAGGACGTTTTCCAATTAAAAATTGCCCATTTATTTTTTTGAGAATTTTCATGTATTTTTGGCCAAAATTCGATTTTTCAAAATTGAATACCTCGGCTCACAAAATTTTGAAAAAATCGAATATCTCGACTCACAAAAGTAGTACAGCTTTTGGAGTCGCACGGTTCGAAAGAGGACGTTTTTTCCAATTAAAAAATGGCCATTTATTTTTTTGAGAATTTTCATGTATTTTTGGCCAAAATTCGATTTTTCAAAATTGAATACCTCGACTCACAAAATTTTGAAAAAAATCGAATATCTCGACTCACAAAAGTAGTACAGCTTTTTGAGTAGCACGGTTCGAAAGAGGACGTTTTTTCCAATTAAAAAATGGCCATTTATTTTTTGAGAATTTTCATGTATTTTTGGCCAAAATTCGATTTTTCAAAATTGAATACCTCGGCTCACAAAATTTTGAAAAAAATCGAATATCTCGACTCGCAAAAGTAGTACAGCCTTTTGAGTAGCACGGTTCGAAAGAGGACGTTTTTCCAATTAAAAAATGGCCATTTATTTTTTTTGAGAATTTTCATGTATTTTTGGCCAAAATTCGATTTTTCAAAATTGAATACCTCGACTCACAAAATTTTGAAAAAAATCGAATATCTCAACTCACAAAAGTAGTACAGCTTTTTGAGTAGCACGGTTCTAAAGAGGACGTTTTTACCAATTAAAAAATGGCCATTTATTTTTTTGAGAATTTTCATGTATTTTTGGCCAAAATTCGATTTTTCAAAATTGAATACCTCGACTCACAAAATTTTGAAAAAAATCGAATATCTCGACTCACAAAAGTAGTACAGCTTTTTGAGTAGCACGGTTCGAAAGAGGTCGTTTTTTCCAATTAAAAAATGGACATTTATTTTTTTGAGAATTTTAATGTATTTTTGGCCAAAATTCGATTTTTCAAAATTGAATACCTCGACTCACAAAATTTTGAAAAAAATCGAATATCTCGACTCACAAAAGTAGTACAGGTTTTTTAATAGCACGGTTCGAAAGAGGATGTTTTTTCCAATTAAAAAATGGCCATTTATTTTTTGAGAATTTTCATGTATTTTTGGCCAAAATTTGATTTTTCAAAATTGAATACCTCGACTCACAAAATTTTGAAAAAAATCGAATATCTCGACTCACAAAAGTAGTACAGCTTTTTGAGTAGCACGGTTCGAAAGAGGACGTTTTTTCCAATTAAAAAATGGCCATTTATTTTTTTGAGAATTTTCATGTATTTTTGGCCAAAATTCGATTTTTCAAAATTGAATACCTCGACTCATAAAATTTAAAAAAAAATCGAATATCTCGACTTACAAAAGTAGTACAGCTTTTTGAGTAGCACGGTTCGAAAGAGGACGTTTTTTCCAATTAAAAAATGGCCATTTATTTTTTTGAGAATTTTCATGTATTTTTGGCCAAAATTCGATTTTTCAAAATTGAATACCTCGACTCACAAAATTTTGAAAAAAATCGAATATCTCGACTCACAAAAGTAGTACAGCTTTTTGAGTAGCACGGTTCGAAAGAGGACGTTTTTTCCAATTAAAAAATCGCCATTTATTTTTTTGAGAATTTTCATGTATTTTTGGCCAAAATTCGATTTTTCAAAATTGAATACCTCGGCTCACAAAATTTTGAAAAAATCGAATATCTCGACTCACAAAAGTAGTACAGCTTTTTGAGTCGCACGGTTCGAAAGAGGACGTTTTTTCCAATTAAAAAATGGCCATTTATTTTTTTGAGAATTTTCATGTATTTTTGGCCAAAATTCGATTTTTCAAAATTGAATACCTCGACTCACAAAATTTTGAAAAAAATCGAATATCTCGACTCACAAAAGTAGTACAGCTTTTTGAGTAGCACGGTTCGAAAGAAGACGTTTTTTCCAATTAAAAAATGGCCATTTATTTTTTTGAGAATTTTCATGTATTTTTGGCCAAAATTTGATTTTTCAAAATTGAATACCTCGACTCACAAAATTTTGAAAAAAATCGAATATCTCGACTCACAAAAGTAGTACAGCCTTTTGAGTAGCACGGTTCGAAAGAGGACGTTTTGTCCAATTAAAAAATGGCCATTTATTTTTTTGAGAATTTTCATGTATTTTTGGCCAAAATTCGATTTTACAAAATTGAATACCTCGACTCACAAAATTTTGAAAAAAATCGAATATCTCGACTCACAAAAGTAGTACAGCTTTTTGAGTAGCACGGTTCGAAAGAGGACGTTTTTTCCAATTAAAAAATGGCCATTTATTTTTTTGAGAATTTTCATGTATTTTTGGCCAAAATTCGATTTTTCAAAATTGAATACCTCGACTCACAAAATTTTGAAAAAAATCGAATATCTCGACTCAGAAAAGTAGTACAGCTTTTTGAGTAGCACGGTTCGAAAGAGGACGTTTTTTCCAATTAAAAAATGGCCATTTATTTTTTTGAGAATTTTCATGTATTTTTGGCTAAAATTCGATTTACCAAAATTGAATACCTCGACTCACAAAATTTTGAAAAAAATCGAATATCTTGACTCACAAAAGTAGTACAGCTTTTTGAGTAGCACGGTTCGAAAGAGGACGTTTTTACCAATTAAAAAATGGCCATTTATTTTTTTGAGAATTTTCATGTATTTTTGGCTAAAATTCGATATACCAAAATTGAATACCTCGACTCACAAAATTTTGAAAAAAATCGAATATCTTGACTCACAAAAGTAGTACAGCTTTTTGAGTAGCACGGTTCGAAAGAGGACGTTTTTTCCAATTAAAAAATGGACATTTATTTTTTTGAGAATTTTCATGTATTTTTGGCCAAAATTCGATTTTTCAAAATTGAATACCTCGACTCACAAAATTTTGAAAAAAATCGAATATCTCGACTCACAAAAGTAGTACAGGTTTTTTAATAGCACGGTTCGAAAGAGGACGTTTTTTCCAATTAAAAAATGGACATTTATTTTTTGAGAATTTTCATGTATTTTTGGCCAAAATTTGATTTTTCAAAATTGAATACCTCGACTCACAAAATTTTGAAAAAAATCGAATATCTCGACTCACAAAAGTAGTACAGCTTTTTGAGTAGCACGGTTCGAAAGAGGACGTTTTTTCCAATTAAAAAATGGCCATTTATTTTTTTGAGAATTTTCATGAATTTTTGACCAAAATTCGATTTTTCAAAATTGAATACCTCGACTCATAAAATTTAAAAAAAAATCGAATATCTCGACTTACAAAAGTAGTACAGCTTTTTGAGTAGCACGGTTCGAAAGAGGACGTTTTTTCCAATTAAAAAATGGCCATTTATTTTTTTGAGAATTTTCATGTATTTTTGGCCAAAATTCGATTTTTCAAAATTGAATACCTCGACTCACAAAATTTTGAAAAAAATCGAATATCTCGACTCACAAAAGTAGTACAGCTTTTTGAGTAGCACGGTTCGAAAGAGGACGTTTTTTCCAATTAAAAAATCGCCATTTATTTTTTTTGAGAATTTTCATGTATTTTTGGCCAAAATTCGATTTTTCAAAATTGAATACCTCGGCTCACAAAATTTTGAAAAAATCGAATATCTCGACTCACAAAAGTAGTACAGCTTTTTGAGTCGCACGGTTCGAAAGAGGACGTTTTTTCCAATTAAAAAATGGCCATTTATTTTTTTGAGAATTTTCATGTATTTTTGGCCAAAATTCGATTTTTCAAAATTGAATACCTCGACTCACAAAATTTTGAAAAAAATCGAATATCTCGACTCACAAAAGTAGTACAGCTTTTTGAGTAGCACGGTTCGAAAGAAGACGTTTTTTCCAATTAAAAAATGGCCATTTATTTTTTTGAGAATTTTCATGTATTTTTGGCCAAAATTTGATTTTTCAAAATTGAATACCTCGACTCACAAAATTTTGAAAAAAATCGAATATCTCGACTCACAAAAGTAGTACAGCCTTTTGAGTAGCACGGTTCGAAAGAGGACGTTTTTTCCAATTAAAAAATGGCCATTTATTTTTTTGAGAATTTTCATGTATTTTTGGCCAAAATTCGATTTTTCAAAATTGAATACCTCGACTCACAAAATTTTGAAAAAAATCGAATATCTCGACTCACAAAAGTAGTACAGCTTTTTGAGTAGCACGGTTCGAAAGAGGACGTTTTTTCCAATTAAAAAATGGCCATTTATTTTTTTGAGAATTATCATGTATTTTTGGCCAAAATTCGATTTTTCAAAATTGAATACCTCGACTCACAAAATTTTGAAAAAAATCGAATATCTCGACTCAGAAAAGTAGTACAGCTTTTTGAGTAGCACGGTTCGAAAGAGGACGTTTTTTCCAATTAAAAAATGGCCATTTATTTTTTTGAGAATTTTCATGTATTTTTGGCTAAAATTCGATTTACCAAAATTGAATACCTCGACTCACAAAATTTGGAAAAAAATCGAATATCTTGACTCACAAAAGTAGTACAGCTTTTTGAGTAGCACGGTTCGAAAGAGGACGTTTTTACCAATTAAAAAATGGCCATTTATTTTTTTGAGAATTTTCATGTATTTTTGGCTAATTTCGATATACCAAAATTGAATACCTCGACTCACAAAATTTTGAAAAAAATCGAATATCTTGACTCACAAAAGTAGTACAGCCTTTTGAGTAGCACGGTTCGAAAGAGGACGTTTTGTCCAATTAAAAAATGGCCATTTATTTTTTTGAGAATTTTCATGTATTTTTGGCCAAAATTCGATTTTTCAAAATTGAATACCTCGACTCACAAAATTTTGAAAAAAATCGAATATCTCGACTCACAAAAGTAGTACAGCTTTTTGAGTAGCACGGTTCGAAAGAGGACGTTTTTTCCAATTAAAAAATGGCCATTTATTTTTTTGAGAATTTTCATGTATTTTTGGCCAAAATTCGATTTTTCAAAATTGAATACCTCGACTCACAAAATTTTGAAAAAAATCGAATATCTCGACTCAGAAAAGTAGTACAGCTTTTTGAGTAGCACGGTTCGAAAGAGGACGTTTTTTCCAATTAAAAAATGGCCATTTATTTTTTTGAGAATTTTCATGTATTTTTGGCTAAAATTCGATATACCAAAATTGAATACCTCGACTCACAAAATTTTGAAAAAAATCGAATATCTTGACTCACAAAAGTAGTACAGCTTTTTGAGTAGCACGGTTCGAAAGAGGACGTTTTTTCCAATTAAAAAATGGACATTTATTTTTTTGAGAATTTTCATGTATTTTTGGCCAAAATTCGATTTTTCAAAATTGAATACCTCGACTCACAAAATTTTGAAAAAAATCGAATATCTCGACTCACAAAAGTAGTACAGGTTTTTTAATAGCACGGTTCGAAAGAGGACGTTTTTTCCAATTAAAAAATGGACATTTATTTTTTGAGAATTTTCATGTATTTTTGGCCAAAATTTGATTTTTCAAAATTGAATACCTCGACTCACAAAATTTTGAAAAAAATCGAATATCTCGACTCACAAAAGTAGTACAGCTTTTTGAGTAGCACGGTTCGAAAGAGGACGTTTTTTCCAATTAAAAAATGGCCATTTATTTTTTTGAGAATTTTCATGAATTTTTGACCAAAATTCGATTTTTCAAAATTGAATACCTCGACTCATAAAATTTAAAAAAAAATCGAATATCTCGACTTACAAAAGTAGTACAGCTTTTTGAGTAGCACGGTTCGAAAGAGGACGTTTTTTCCAATTAAAAAATGGCCATTTATTTTTTTGAGAATTTTCATGTATTTTTGGCCAAAATTCGATTTTTCAAAATTGAATACCTCGACTCACAAAATTTTGAAAAAAATCGAATATCTCGACTCACAAAAGTAGTACAGCTTTTTGAGTAGCACGGTTCGAAAGAGGACGTTTTTTCCAATTAAAAAATCGCCATTTATTTTTTTTGAGAATTTTCATGTATTTTTGGCCAAAATTCGATTTTTCAAAATTGAATACCTCGGCTCACAAAATTTTGAAAAAATCGAATATCTCGACTCACAAAAGTAGTACAGCTTTTTGAGTCGCACGGTTCGAAAGAGGACGTTTTTTCCAATTAAAAAATGGCCATTTATTTTTTTGAGAATTTTCATGTATTTTTGGCCAAAATTCGATTTTTCAAAATTGAATACCTCGACTCACAAAATTTTGAAAAAAATCGAATATCTCGACTCACAAAAGTAGTACAGCTTTTTGAGTAGCACGGTTCGAAAGAAGACGTTTTTTCCAATTAAAAAATGGCCATTTATTTTTTTGAGAATTTTCATGTATTTTTGGCCAAAATTTGATTTTTCAAAATTGAATACCTCGACTCACAAAATTTTGAAAAAAATCGAATATCTCGACTCACAAAAGTAGTACAGCCTTTTGAGTAGCACGGTTCGAAAGAGGACGTTTTTTCCAATTAAAAAATGGCCATTTATTTTTTTGAGAATTTTCATGTATTTTTGGCCAAAATTCGATTTTTCAAAATTGAATACCTCGACTCACAAAATTTTGAAAAAAATCGAATATCTCGACTCACAAAAGTAGTACAGCTTTTTGAGTAGCACGGCTCGAAAGAGGACGTTTTTTCCAATTAAAAAATGGCCATTTATTTTTTTGAGAATTATCATGTATTTTTGGCCAAAATTCGATTTTTCAAAATTGAATACCTCGACTCACAAAATTTTGAAAAAAATCGAATATCTCGACTCAGAAAAGTAGTACAGCTTTTTGAGTAGCACGGTTCGAAAGAGGACGTTTTTTCCAATTAAAAAATGGCCATTTATTTTTTTGAGAATTTTCATGTATTTTTGGCTAAAATTCGATTTACCAAAATTGAATACCTCGACTCACAAAATTTTGAAAAAAATCGAATATCTTGACTCACAAAAGTAGTACAGCTTTTTGAGTAGCACGGTTCGAAAGAGGACGTTTTTACCAATTAAAAAATGGCCATTTATTTTTTTGAGAATTTTCATGTATTTTTGGCTAATTTCGATATACCAAAATTGAATACCTCGACTCACAAAATTTTGAAAAAAATCGAATATCTTGACTCACAAAAGTAGTACAGCTTTTTGAGTAGCACGGTTCGAAAGAGGACGTTTTTTCCAATTAAAAAATGGCCATTTATTTTTTTGAGAATTTTCATGTATTTTTGGCCAAAATTCGATTTTTCAAAATTGAATACCTCGACTCACAAAATTTTGAAAAAAAATCGAATATCTCGACTCACAAAAGTAGTACAGCTTTTTGAGTAGCACGGTTCGAAAGAGGACGTTTTTTCCAATTAAAAAATGGCCATTTATTTTTTTGAGAATTTGAATGTATTTTTGGCTAAAATTCGATTTTTCAAAATTGAATACCTCGACTCACAAACTTTTGAACAAAATCGAATATCTCGACTCACAAAAGTAGTACAGCTTTTTGAGTAGCACGGTTCGAAAGAGGACGTTTTTCCAATTAAAAAATGGCCATTTATTTTTTGAGAATTTTCATGTATTTTTGGCCAAAATTCGATTTTTCAAAATTGAATACCTCGGCTCACAAAATTTTGAAAAAAATCGAATATCTCGACTCGCAAAAGTAGTACAGCCTTTTGAGTAGCACGGTTCGAAAGAGGACGTTTTTTCCAATTAAAAAATGGCCATTTATTTTTTTGAGAATTTTCATGTATTTTTGGCCAAAATTCGATTTTTCAAAATTGAATACCTCGACTCACAAAATTTGGAAAAAAATCGAATATCTCGACTCACAAAAGTAGTACAGCTTTTTGAGTAGCACGGTTCTAAAGAGGACGTTTTTACCAATTAAAAAATGGCCATTTATTTTTTTGAGAATTTTCATGTATTTTTGGCCAAAATTCGATTTTTCAAAATTGAATACCTCGACTCACAAAATTTTGAAAAAAATCGAATATCTCGACTCACAAAAGTAGTACAGCTTTTTGAGTAGCACGGTTCGAAAGAGGACGTTTTTTCCAATTAAAAAATGGACATTTATTTTTTTGAGAATTTTAATGTATTTTTGGCCAAAATTCGATTTTTCAAAATTGAATACCTCGACTCACAAAATTTTGAAAAAAATCGAATATCTCGACTCACAAAAGTAGTACAGGTTTTTTAATAGCACGGTTCGAAAGAGGACGTTTTTTCCAATTAAAAAATGGCCATTTATTTTTTGAGAATTTTCATGTATTTTTGGCCAAAATTTGATTTTTCAAAATTGAATACCTCGACTCACAAAATTTTGAAAAAAATCGAATATCTCGACTCACAAAAGTAGTACAGCTTTTTGAGTAGCACGGTTCGAAAGAGGACGTTTTTTCCAATTAAAAAATGGCCATTTATTTTTTTGAGAATTTTCATGTATTTTTGGCCAAAATTCGATTTTTCAAAATTGAATACCTCGACTCATAAAATTTAAAAAAAAATAGAATATCTCGACTTACAAAAGTAGTACAGCTTTTTGAGTAGCACGGTTCGAAAGAGGACGGTTTTTCCAATTAAAAAATGGCCATTTATTTTTTTGAGAATTTTCATGTATTTTTGGCCAAAATTCGATTTTTCAAAATTGAATACCTCGACTCACAAAATTTTGAAAAAAATCGAATATCTCGACTCACAAAAGTAGTACAGCTTTTTGAGTAGCACGGTTCGAAAGAGGACGTTTTTTCCAATTAAAAAATGGCCATTTATTTTTTTGAGAATTTTCATGTATTTTTGGCCAAAATTCGATTTTTCAAAATTGAATACCTCGGGTCACAAAATTTTGAAAAAATCGAATATCTCGACTCACAAAAGTAGTACAGCTTTTTGAGTCGCACGGTTCGAAAGAGGACGTTTTTTCCAATTAAAAAATGGCCATTTATTTTTATGAGAATTTTCATGTATTTTTGGCCAAAATTCGATTTTTCAAAATTGAATACCTCGACTCACAAAATTTTAAAAAAAATCGAATATCTCGACTCACAAAAGTAGTACAGCTTTTTGAGTAGCACGGTTCGAAAGAAGACGTTTTTTCCAATTAAAAAATGGCCATTTATTTTTTTGAGAATTTTCATGTATTTTTGGCCAAAATTCGATTTTTCAAAATTGAATACCTCGACTCACAAAATTTTGAAAAAAATCGAATATCTCGACTCACAAAAGTAGTACAGCTTTTTGAGTAGCACGGTTCGAAAGAGGACGTTTTTTCCAATTAAAAAATGGCCATTTATTTTTTTGAGAATTTGAATGTATTTTTGGCCAAAATTCGATTTTTCAAAATTGAATACCTCGACTCACAAACTTTTGAACAAAATCGAATATCTTGACTCAAGAAAGTAGTACAGCTTTTTGAGTAGCACGGTTCGAAAGAGGACGTTTTTTCCAATTAAAAAATGGCCATTTATTTTTTTGAGAATTTTCATGTATTTTTGGCCAAAATTCGATTTTTCAAAATTGAATACCTCGACTCACAAAATTTTGAAAAAAAATCGAATATCTCGACTCACAAAAGTAGTACAGCTTTTTGAGTAGCACGGTTCGAAAGAGGACGTTTTTTCCAATTAAAAAATGGCCATTTATTTTTTTGAGAATTTTAATGTATTTTTGGCCAAAATTCGATTTTTCAAAATTGAATACCTCGACTCACAAAATTTTGAAAAAAAATCGAATATCTCGACTCACAAAAGTAGTACAGCTTTTTGAGTAGCACGCAAAAAATCGAATATCTCGACTCACAAAAGTAGTACAGCTTTTTGAGTAGCACGGTTCGAAAAAGGACGTTTTTTCCAATTAAAAAATGGCCATTTATTTTTTTGAGAATTTTCATGTATTTTTGGCCAAAATTCGATTTTTCAAAATTGAATACCTCGACTCACAAAATTTTGAAAAAAAATCGAATATCTCGACTCACAAAAGTAGTACAGCTTTTTGAGTAGCACGGTTCGAAAGAGGACGTTTTTTCCAATTAAAAAATGGCCATTTATTTTTTTGAGAATTTTAATGTATTTTTGGCCAAAATTCGATTTTTCAAAATTGAATACCTCGACTCACAAACTTTTGAAAAAAATCGAATATCTCGACTCACAAAAGTAGTACAGCTTTTTGAGTAGCACGGTTCGAAAGACGACGTTTTTTCCAATTAAAAAATTGCCATTTATTTTTTTGAGAATTTTCATGTATTTTTGGCCAAAATTCGATTTTTCAAAATTGAATACCTCGACTCACAAAATTTTGAAAAAAATCGAATATCTCGACTCACAAAAGTAGTACAGCTTTTTGAGTAGCACGGTTCGAAAGAGGACGTTTTTTCCAATTAAAAAATGGCCATTTATTTTTTTGAGAATTTTCATGTATTTTTGGCTAAAATTCGATTTACCAAAATTGAATACCTCGACTCACAAAATTTTGAAAAAAATCGAATATCTTGACTCACAAAAGTAGTACAGCTTTTTGAGTAGCACGGTTCGAAAGAGGACGTTTTTTCCAATTAAAAAATGGCCATTTATTTTTTTGAGAATTTTCATGTATTTTTGGCCAAAATTCGATTTTTCAAAATTGAATACCTCGACTCACAAAATTTTGAAAAAAAATCGAATATATCGACTCACAAAAGTAGTACAGCTTTTTGAGTAGCACGGTTCGAAAGAGGACGTTTTTCCAATTAAAAAATGGCCGTTTATTTTTTTGAGAATTTTAATGTATTTTTGGCCAAAATTCGATTTTTCAAAATTGAATACCTCGACTCACAAACTTTTGAAAAAAATCGAATATCTCGATTCACAAAAGTAGTACAGCTTTTTGAGTAGCACGGTTCGAAAGACGACGTTTTTTCCAATTAAAAAATTGCCATTTATTTTTTTGAGAATTTTCATGTATTTTTGGGCAAAATTCGATTTTTCAAAATTGAATACCTCGACTCACAAAATTTTGAAAAAAATCGAATATCTCGACTCACAAAAGTAGTACAGCTTTTTGAGTAGCACGGTTCGAAAGAGGACGTTTTTTCCAATTAAAAAATGGCCATTTATTTTTTGAGAATTTTCATGTATTTTTGGCTAAAATTCGATTTACCAAAATTGAATACCTCGACTCACAAAATTTTGAAAAAAATCGAATATCTTGACTCACAAAAGTAGTATAGCTTTTTGAGTAGCACGGTTCGAAAGAGGACGTTTTTTCCAATTAAAAATGGCCATTTATTTTTTTGAGAATTTTCATGTATTTTTGGCCAAAATTCGATTTTTCAAAATTGAATACCTCGACTCACAAAATTTTGAAAAAAAATCGAATATCTCGACTCACAAAAGTAGTACAGCTTTTTGAGTAGCACGGTTCGAAAGAGGACGTTTTTTCCAATTAAAATATGGCCATTTATTTTTTTGAGAATTTTCATATATTTTTGGCCAAAATTCGATTTTTCAAAATTGAATACCTCGACTCACAAAATTTTGAAAAAAAATCGAATATCTCGACTCACAAAAGTAGTACAGCTTTTTGAGTAGCACGGTTCGAAAGAGGACGTTTTTTCCAATTAAAAAATGGCCATTTATTTTTTTGAGAATTTTAATGTATTTTTGGCCAAAATTCGATTTTTCAAAATTGAATACCTCGACTCACAAAATTTTGAAAAAAATCGAATATCTCGACTCACAAAAGTAGTACAGCTTTTTGAGTAGCACGGTTCGAAAGAGGACGTTTTTTCCAATTAAAAAATTGCCATTTATTTTTTTGAGAATTTTAATGTATTTTTGGCCAAAATTCGATTTTTCAAAATTGAATACCTCGACTCACAAACTTTTGAAAAAAACCGAATATCTCGACTCACAAAAGTAGTACAGCTTTTTGAGTAGCACGGTTCGAAAGACGACGTTTTTTCCAATTAAAAAATTGCCATTTATTTTTTTGAGAATTTTCATGTATTTTTGGCCAAAATTCGATTTTTCAAAATTGAATACCTCGACTCACAAAATTTTGAAAAAAATCGAATATCTCGACTCACAAAAGTAGTACAGCTTTTTGAGTAGCACGGTTCGAAAGAGGACATTTTTTCCAATTAAAAAATGGCCATTTATTTTTTTGAGAATTTTCATGTATTTTTGGCTAAAATTCGATTTACCAAAATTGAATACCTCGACTCACAAAATTTTGAAAAAAATCGAATATCTTGACTCACAAAAGTAGTACAGCTTTTTGAGTAGCACGGTTCGAAAGACGACGTTTTTTCCAATTAAAAAATTGCCATTTATTTTTTTTGAGGATTTTCATGTATTTTTGGCCAAAATTCGATTTTTCAAAATTGAATACCTCGACTCACAAAATTTTGAAAAAAATCGAATATCTCGACTCACAAAAGTAGTACAGCTTTTTGAGTAGCACGGTTCGAAAGAGGACGTTTTTTCCAATTAAAAAATGGCCATTTATTTTTTTGAGAATTTTAATGTATTTTTGGCCAAAATTCGATTTTTCAAAATTGGTATTCAATTCGACTCACAAACTTTTGAAAAAAATCGAATATCTCGACTCACAAAAGTAGTACAGCTTTTTGAGTAGCACGGTTCGAAAGACGACGTTTTTTCCAATTAAAAAATTGCCATTTATTTTTTTGAGAATTTTCATGTATTTTTGGCCAAAATTCGATTTTTCAAAATTGAATACCTCGACTCACAAAATTTTGAAAAAAATTGAATATCTCGACTCACAAAAGTAGTACAGCTTTTTGAGTAGCACGGTTCGAAAGAGGACGTTTTTTCCAATTAAAAAATGGCCATTTATTTTTTTGAGAATTTTCATGTATTTTTGGCTAAAATTCGATTTACCAAAATTGAATACCTCGACTCACAAAATTTTGAAAAAAATCGAATATCTTGACTCACAAAAGTAGTACAGCTTTTTGAGTAGCACGGTTCGAAAGACGACGTTTTTTCCAATTGAAAAATTGCCATTTATTTTTTGAGGATTTTCATGTATTTTTGGCCAAAATTCGATTTTTCAAAATTGAATACCTCGACTCACAAAATTTTTAAAAAATCGAATATCTCGACTCACAAAAGTAGTACAGCTTTTTGAGTAGCACGGTTCGAAAGAGGACGTTTTTTCCAATTAAAAAATGGCCATTTATTTTTTTGAGAATTTTCATGTATTTTTGGCTAAAATTCGATATACCAAAATTGAATACCTCGACTCACAAAATTTTGAAAAAAATCGAATATCTTGACTCACAAAAGTAGTACAGCTTTTTGAGTAGCACGGTTCGAAAGAGGAGGTTTTTTCCAATTAAAAAATGGCCATTTATTTTTTTGAAAATTTTAATGTATTTTTGGCCAAAATTCGATTTTTCAAAATTGAATACCTCGACTCACAAACTTTTGAAAAAAATCGAATACCTCGACTCACAAAAGTAGTACAGCTTTTTGAGTAGCACGGTTCGAAAGACGACGTTTTTTCCAATTAAAAAATTGCCATTTATTTTTTTGAGAATTTTCATGTATTTTTGGCCAAAATTCGATTTTTCAAAATTGAATACCTCGACTCACAAAATTTTGAAAAAAATCGAATATCTCGACTCACAAAAGTAGTACAGCTTTTTGAGTAGCACGGTTCGAAAGAGGACGTTTTTTCCAATTAAAAAATGGCCATTTATTTTTTTGAGAATTTTCATGTATTTTTGGCTAAAATTCGATTTACCAAAATTGAATACCTCGACTCACAAAATTTTGAAAAAAATCGAATATCTTGACTCACAAAAGTAGTACAGCTTTTTGAGTAGCACGGTTCGAAAGAGGACGTTTTTTCCAATTAAAAAATGGCCATTTATTTTTTTGAGAATTTTCATGTATTTTTGGCCAAAATTCGATTTTTCAAAATTGAATACCTCGACTCACAAAATTTTGAAAAAAATCGAATATCTCGACTCACAAAAGTAGTACAGCTTTTTGAGTAGCACGGTTCGAAAGAGGACGTTTTTTCCAATTAAAAAATGGCCATTTATTTTTTTGAGAATTTTAATGTATTTTTGGCCAAAATTCGATTTTTCAAAATTGAATACCTCGACTCACAAACTTTTGAAAAAAATCGAATATCTCGACTCACAAAAGTAGTACAGCTTTTTGAGTAGCACGGTTCGAAAGACGACGTTGTTTCCAATTAAAAAATTGCCATTTATTTTTTTGAGAATTTTCATGTATTTTTGGCCAAAATTCGATTTTTCAAAATTGAATACCTCGACTCACAAAATTTTGAAAAAAATTGAATATCTCGACTCACAAAAGTAGTACAGCTTTTTGAGTAGCACGGTTCGAAAGAGGACGTTTTTTCCAATTAAAAAATGGCCATTTATTTTTTTGAGAATTTTCATGTATTTTTGGCTAAAATTCGATTTACCAAAATTGAATACCTCGACTCACAAAATTTTGAAAAAAATCGAATATCTTGACTCACAAAAGTAGTACAGCTTTTTGAGTAGCACGGTTCGAAAGACGACGTTTTTTCCAATTGAAAAATTGCCATTTATTTTTTTGAGGATTTTCATGTATTTTTGGCCAAAATTCGATTTTTCAAAATTGAATACCTCGACTCACAAAATTTTGAAAAAAATCGAATATCTCGACTCACAAAAGTAGTACAGCTTTTTGAGTAGCACGGTTCGAAAGAGGACGTTTTTTCCAATTAAAAAATGGCCATTTATTTTTTTGAGAATTTTCATGTATTTTTGGCTAAAATTCGATATACCAAAATTGAATACCTCGACTCACAAAATTTTGAAAAAAATCGAATATCTTGACTCACAAAAGTAGTACAGCTTTTTGAGTAGCACGGTTCGAAAGAGGAGGTTTTTTCCAATTAAAAAATGGCCATTTATTTTTTTGAAAATTTTAATGTATTTTTGGCCAAAATTCGATTTTTCAAAATTGAATACCTCGACTCACAAACTTTTGAAAAAAATCGAATATCTCGACTCACAAAAGTAGTACAGCTTTTTGAGTAGCACGGTTCGAAAGACGACGTTTTTTCCAATTAAAAAATTGCCATTTATTTTTTTGAGAATTTTCATGTATTTTTGGCCAAAATTCGATTTTTCAAAATTGAATACCTCGACTCACAAAATTTTGAAAAAAATCGAATATCTCGACTCACAAAAGTAGTACAGCTTTTTGAGTAGCACGGTTCGAAAGAGGACGTTTTTTCCAATTAAAAAATGGCCATTTATTTTTTTGAGAATTTTCATGTATTTTTGGCTAAAATTCGATTTACCAAAATTGAATACCTCGACTCACAAAATTTTGAAAAAAATCGAATATCTTGACTCACAAAAGTAGTACAGCTTTTTGAGTAGCACGGTTCGAAAGAGGACGTTTTTTCCAATTAAAAAATGGCCATTTATTTTTTTGAGAATTTTCATGTCTTTTTGGCCAAAATTCGATTTTTCAAAATTGAATACCTCGACTCACAAAATTTTGAAAAAAATCGAATATCTCGACTCACAAAAGTAGTACAGCTTTTTGAGTAGCACGGTTCGAAAGAGGACGTTTTTTCCAATTAAAAAATGGCCATTTATTTTTTTGAGAATTTTAATGTATTTTTGGCCAAAATTCGATTTTTCAAAATTGAATACCTCGACTCACAAACTTTTGAAAAAAATCGAATATCTCGACTCACAAAAGTAGTACAGCTTTTTGAGTAGCACGGTTCGAAAGACGACGTTTTTTCCAATTAAAAAATTGCCATTTATTTTTTTTGAGGATTTTCATGTATTTTTGGCCAAAATTCGATTTTTCAAAATTGAATAAATACCTCGACTCACAAAATTTTGAAAAAAATCGAATATCTCGACTCACAAAAGTAGTACAGCTTTTTGAGTAGCACGGTTCGAAAGAGGACGTTTTTTCCAATTAAAAAATGGCCATTTATTTTTTTGAGAATTTTCATGTATTTTTGGCCAAAATTCGATTTTTCAAAATTGAATACCTCGACTCACAAAAGTTTGAAAAAAAAAATCGAATATCTCGACTCACAAAAGTAGTACAGCTTTTTGAGTAGCACGGTTCGAAAGACGACGTTTTTTCCAATTAAAAAATTGCCATTTATTTTTTTGAGAATTTTCATATATTTTTGGCCAAAATTCGATTTTTCAAAATTGAATACCTCGACTCACAAAATTTTGAAAAAAATTGAATATCTCGACTCACAAAAGTAGTACAGCTTTTTGAGTGGCACGGTTCGAAAGAGGACGTTTTTTCCAAATAAAAAATGGCCATTTATTTTTTTGAGAATTTTCATGTATTTTTGGCTAAAATTCGATTTACCAAAATTGAATACCTCGACTCACAAAATTTTGAAAAAAATCGAATATTTTGACTCACAAAAGTAGTACAGCTTTTTGAGTAGCACGGTTCGAAAGACGACGTTTTTTCCAATTAAAAAATTGCCATTTATTTTTTTGAGGATTTTCATGTATTTTTGGCCAAAATTCGATTTTTCAAAATTGAATACCTCGACTCACAAAATTTTGAAAAAAATCGAATATCTCGACTCACAAAAGTAGTACAGCTTTTTGAGTAGCACGGTTCGAAAGAGGACGTTTTTTCCAATTAAAAAATGGCCATTTATTTTTTTGAGAATTTTCATGTATTTTTGGCTAAAATTCGATATACCAAAATTGAATACCTCGACTCACAAAATTTTGAAAAAAATCGAATATCTTGACTCACAAAAGTAGTACAGCTTTTTGAGTAGCACGGTTCGAAAGAGGAGGTTTTTTCCAATTAAAAAATGGCCATTTATTATTTTGAAAATTTTAATGTATTTTTGGCCAAAATTCGATTTTTCAAAATTGAATACCTCGACTCACAAACTTTTGAAAAAAATCGAATATCTCGACTCACAAAAGTAGTACAGCTTTTTGAGTAGCACGGTTCGAAAGACGACGTTTTTTCCAATTAAAAAATTGCCATTTATTTTTTTGAGAATTTTCATGTATTTTTGGCCAAAATTCGATTTTTCAAAATTGAATACCTCGACTCACAAAATTTTGAAAAAAATCGAATATCTCGACTCACAAAAGTAGTACAGCTTTTTGAGTAGCACGGTTCGAAAGAGGACGTTTTTTCCAATTAAAAAATGGCCATTTATTTTTTTGAGAATTTTCATGTATTTTTGGCTAAAATTCGATTTACCAAAATTGAATACCTCGACTCACAAAATTTTGAAAAAAATCGAATATCTTGACTCACAAAAGTAGTACAGCTTTTTGAGTAGCACGGTTCGAAAGAGGACGTTTTTTCCAATTAAAAAATGGCCATTTATTTTTTTGAGAATTTTAATGTATTTTTGGCCAAAATTCGATTTTTCAAAATTGAATACCTCGACTCACAAACTTTTGAAAAAAATCGAATATCTTGACTCACAAAAGTAGTACAGCTTTTTGAGTAGCACGGTTCGAAAGAGGACGTTTTTTCCAATTAAAAAATGGCCATTTATTTTTTTGAGAATTTTCATGTATTTTTGGCCAAAATTCGATTTTTCAAAATTGAATACCTCGATTCACAAAATTTTGAAAAAAAAAATCGAATATCTCGACTCACAAAAGTAGTACAGCTTTTTGAGTAGCACGGTTCGAAAGACGACGTTTTTTCCAATTAAAAAATGGCCATTTATTTTTTTGAGAATTTTCATATATTTTTGACCAAAATTCGATTTTTCAAAATTGAATACCTCGACTCACAAAATTTTGAAAAAAATTGAATATCTCGACTCACAAAAGTAGTACAGCTTTTTGAGTGGCACGGTTCGAAAGAGGACGTTTTTTCCAAATAAAAAATGGCCATTTATTTTTTTGAGAATTTTCATGTATTTTTGGCTAAAATTCGATTTACCAAAATTGAATACCTCGACTCACAAAATTTTGAAAAAAATCGAATATTTTGACTCACAAAAGTAGTACAGCTTTTTGAGTAGCACGGTTCGAAAGACGACGTTTTTTCCAATTAAAAAATTGCCATTTATTTTTTTGAGGATTTTCATGTATTTTTGGCCAAAATTCGATTTTTCAAAATTGAATACCTCGACTCACAAAATTTTGAAAAAAATCGAATATCTCGACTCACAAAAGTAGTACAGCTTTTTGAGTAGCACGGTTCGAAAGAGGACGTTTTTTCCAATTAAAAAATGGCCATTTATTTTTTTGAGAATTTTCATGTATTTTTGGCTAAAATTCGATATACCAAAATTGAATACCTCGACTCACAAAATTTTGAAAAAAATCGAATATCTTGACTCACAAAAGTAGTACAGCTTTTTGAGTAGCACGGTTCGAAAGAGGAGGTTTTATCCAATTAAAAAATGGCCATTTATTTTTTTGAAAATTTATTCAAAAAAAAAAAATTTATTATTTGGCCAAAATTCGATTTTTCAAAATTGAATACCTCGACTCACAAACTTTTGAAAAAAATCGAATATCTCGACTCACAAAAGTAGTACAGCTTTTTGAGTAGCACGGTTCGAAAGACGACGTTTTTTCCAATTAAAAAATTGCCATTTATTTTTTTGAGAATTTTCATGTATTTTTGGCTAAAATTCGATATACCAAAATTGAATACCTCGACTCACAAAATTTTGAAAAAAATCGAATATCTTGACTCACAAAAGTAGTACAGCTTTTTGAGTAGCACGGTTCGAAAGAGGAGGTTTTATCCAATTAAAAAATGGCCATTTATTTTTTTGAAAATTTATTCAAAAAAAAAAAATTTATTATTTGGCCAAAATTCGATTTTTCAAAATTGAATACCTCGACTCACAAACTTTTGAAAAAAATCGAATATCTCGACTCACAAAAGTAGTACAGCTTTTTGAGTAGCACGGTTCGAAAGACGACGTTTTTTCCAATTAAAAAATTGCCATTTATTTTTTTGAGAATTTTCATGTATTTTTGGCCAAAATTCGATTTTTCAAAATTGAATATCTCGACTCACAAAATTTTGAAAAAAATCGAATATCTCGACTCACAAAAGTAGTACAGCTTTTTGAGTAGCACGGTTCGAAAGAGGACGTTTTTTCCAATTAAAAAATGGCCATTTATTTTTTTGAGAATTTTCATGTATTTTTGGCTAAAATTCGATTTACCAAAATTGAATACCTCGACTCACAAAATTTTGAAAAAAATCGAATATCTTGACTCACAAAAGTAGTACAGCTTTTTGAGTAGCACGGTTCGAAAGAGGACGTTTTTTCCAATTAAAAAATGGCCATTTATTTTTTTGAGAATTTTAATGTATTTTTGGCCAAAATTCGATTTTTCAAAATTGAATACCTCGACTCACAAACTTTTGAAAAAAATCGAATATCTCGACTCACAAAAGTAGTACAGCTTTTTGAGTAGCACGGTTCGAAAGACGACGTTGTTTCCAATTAAAAAATTGCCATTTATTTTTTTGAGAATTTTCATGTATTTTTGGCCAAAATTCGATTTACCAAAATTGAATACCTCGACTCACAAAATTTTGAAAAAAATCGAATATCTTGACTCACAAAAGTAGTACAGCTTTTTGAGTAGCACGGTTCGAAAGAGGACGTTTTTTCCAATTAAAAAATGGCCATTTATTTTTTTGAGAATTTTCATGTATTTTTGGCCAAAATTCGATTTTTCAAAATTGAATACCTCGACTCACAAAATTTTGAAAAAAAAAATCGAATATCTCGACTCACAAAAGTAGTACAGCTTTTTGAGTAGCACGGTTCGAAAGAGGACGTTTTTTCCAATTAAAAAATGGCCATTTATTTTTTTGAGAATTTTCATATATTTTTGGCCAAAATTCGATTTTTCAAAATTGAATACCTCGACTCACAAAATTTTGAAAAAAATCGAATATCTCGACTCACAAAAGCAGTACAGCTTTTTGAGTAGCACGGTTCGAAAGAGGACGTTTTTTCCAATTAAAAATGGCCATTTATTTTTTTGAGAATTTGCATGTATTTTTGGCCAAAATTCGATTTTTCAAAATTGAATACCTCGACTCACAAAATTTTGAAAAAAATCGAATATCTCGACTCACAAAAGTAGTACAGCTTTTTGAGTAGCACGGTTCGAAAGAGGACGTTTTTTCCAATTAAAAAATGGCCATTTATTTTTTTGAGAATTTTCATGTATTTTTGGCTAAAATTCGATATACCAAAATTGAATACCTCGACTCACAAAATTTTGAAAAAAAATCGAATATCTCGACTCACAAAAGTAGTACAGCTTTTTGGGTAGCACGGTTCGAAAGAGGACGTTTTTTCCAATTAAAAAATGGCCATTTATTTTTTGAGAATTTTAATGTATTTTTGGCCAAAATTCGATTTTTCAAAATTGAATACCTCGACTCACAAACTTTTGAAAAAAATCGAATATCTCGACTCACAAAAGTAGTACAGCTTTTTGAGTAGCACGGTTCGAAAGACGACGTTTTTTCCAATTAAAAAATTGCCATTTATTTTTTTGAGAATTTTCATGTATTTTTGGCCAAAATTCGATTTTTCAAAATTGAATACCTCGACTCACAAAATTTTGAAAAAAATCGAATATCTCGACTCACAAAAGTAGTACAGCTTTTTGAGTAGCACGGTTCGAAAGAGGACGTTTTTTCCAATTAAAAAATGGCCATTTATTTTTTTGAGAATTTTCATATATTTTTGGCCAAAATTCGATTTTTCAAAATTGAATACCTCGACTCACAAAATTTTGAAAAAAATCGAATATCTCGACTCACAAAAGTAGTACAGCTTTTTGAGTAGCACGGTTCGAAAGACGACGTTTTTTCCAATTAAAAAATTGCCATTTATTTTTTTGAGGATTTTCATGTATTTTTGGCCAAAATTCGATTTTTCAAAATTGAATACCTCGACTCACAAAATTTTGAAAAAAATCGAATATCTCGACTCACAAAAGTAGTACAGCTTTTTGAGTAGCACGGTTCGAAAGAGGACGTTTTTTCCAATTAAAAAATGGCCATTTATTTTTTTGAGAATTTTCATGTATTTTTGGCTAAAATTCGATATACCAAAATTGAATACCTCAACTCACAAAATTTTGAAAAAAATCGAATATCTTGACTCACAAAAGTAGTACAGCTTTCTGAGTAGCACGGTTCGAAAGAGGAGGTTTTTTCCAATTAAAAAATGGCCATTTATTTTTTTGAGAATTTTCATGTATTTTTGGCCAAAATTCGATTTTTCAAAATTGAATACCTCGACTCACAAAATTTTGAAAAAAAATCGAATATCTCGACTCACAAAAGTAGTACAGCTTTTTGAGTAGCACGGTTCGAAAGAGGACGTTTTTTCCAATTAAAAAATGGCCATTTATTTTTTGAGAATTTTAATGTATTTTTGGCCAAAATTCGATTTTTCAAAATTGAATACCTCGACTCACAAACTTTTGAAAAAAATCGAATATCTCGACTCACAAAAGTAGTACAGCTTTTTGAGTAGCACGGTTCGAAAGACGACGTTTTTTCCAATTAAAAAATTGCCATTTATTTTTTTGAGAATTTTCATGTATTTTTGGCCAAAATTCGATTTTTCAAAATTGAATACCTCGAATCACAAAATTTTGAAAAGAATCGAATATCTCGACTCATAAAAGTAGTACAGCTTTTTGAGTAGCACGGTTCGAAAGAGTACGTTTTTTCCAATTAAAAAATGGCCATTTATTTTTTTGAGAATTTTCATGTATTTTTGGCTAAAATTCGATTTACCAAAATTGAATACCTCGACTCACAAAATTTTGAAAAAAATCGAATATCTCGACTCACAAAAGTAGTACAGCTTTTTGAGTAGCACGGTTCGAAAGAGGACGTTTTTTCCAATTAAAAAATGGCCATTTATTTTTTTGAGAATTTTCATGTATTTTTGGCCAAAATTCGATTTTTCAAAATTGAATACCTCGACTCACAAAATTTTGAAAAAAAATCGAATATCTCGACTCACAAAAGTAGTACAGCTTTTTGAGTAGCACGGTTCGAAAGAGGACGTTTTTTCCAATTAAAAAATGGCCATTTATTTTTTTGAGAATTTTCATGTATTTTTGGCCAAAATTCGATTTTTCAAAATAATACCTCGACTCACAAAATTTTGAAAAAAATCGAATATCTCGACTCACAAAAGTAGTACAGCTTTTTGAGTAGCACGGTTCGAAAGAGGACGTTTTTTCCAATTAAAAAATGGCCATTTATTTTTTTGAGAATTTTCATGTATTTTTGGCTAAAATTCGATTTACCAAAATTGAATACCTCGACTCACAAAATTTTGAAAAAAATCGAATATCTTGACTCAAAAAAGTAGTACAGCTTTTTGAGTAGCACGGTTCGAAAGAGGACGTTTTTCCAATTAAAAAATGGCCATTTATTTTTTTGAGAATTTTCATGTATTTTTGGCCAAAATTCGATTTTTCAAAATTGAATACCTCGACTCACAAAATTTTGAAAAAAAAAATCGAATATCTCGACTCACAAAAGTAGTACAGCTTTTTGAGTAGCACGGTTCGAAAGAGGACGTTTTTTCCAATTAAAAAATGGCCATTTATTTTTTTGAGAATTTTAATGTATTTTTGGCCAAAATTCGATTTTTCAAAATTGAATACCTCGACTCACAAACTTTTGAAAAAAATCGAATATCTCGACTCACAAAAGTAGTACAGCTTTTTGAGTAGCACGGTTCGAAAGACGACGTTTTTTCCAATTAAAAAATTGCCATTTATTTTTTTGAGAATTTTCATGTATTTTTGGCCAAAATTCGATTTTTCAAAATTGAATACCTCGACTCACAAAATTTTGAAAAAAATCGAATATCTTGACTCACAAAAGTAGTACAGCTTTTTGAGTAGCACGGTTCGAAAGAGGACGTTTTTTCCAATTAAAAATGGCAATTTATTTTTTTGAGAATTTGCATGTATTTTTGGCCAAAATTCGATTTTTCAAAATTGAATACCTCGACTCACAAAATTTTTAAAAAAATCGAATATCTCGACTCACAAAAGTAGTACAGCCATTTTCTAATTGAAAAACATCCTCTTTCGAACCGTGCTACTCAAAAAGCTGTACTACTTTTGTGAGTCGAGATATTCGATTTTTTTTCAAAATTTTGTGAGTCGAGGTATTCAATTTTGAAAAATCGAATTTTGGCCAAAAATATATGAAAATTCTCAAAAAAAAAATCAATGGACATTTTTGAGCATAAAAGAAACAGTACACCATGCAGATAATAAAATAATAAGTCCGTCCTCCATCCCCACCAACCATCCTTTAATTTCAACAATAATCAACATAATAAGAATTATGTTTTATGTGAATTGTCTGCAATAATTGTAAAGTAGAAGACTAATCTACTTATTGTCACTGTTAAACTTAATTTAAAAAAAAATCTGAAACCCGTATTTAATTAAATCAACTAAAGGTTAAAATATGTTAATTGGGGTTGTTTGTAATAAAGAACAAACAATTCAAAAACCGTTCTTTTTTACAGAATATCCTTAAAAAAAGGACATGGGTGATCGTCCTCGGACAAATTGTATATATAGTAACAGAACATGCAAAAATATATCCTTTTTAAAAATGGTCCAGCTCACGAGAGTTCAAAGCTGGAGTCGAGATATTTTAAATGTCATCATAAAAATGTCTAAGGTTCATTTTTTGAGAGTCGCTCTAGCATACATATGTACATATGTACATACATACGAAATTAAAATCGCGACTTTTAAACTTCTTATTTGTAAATCTTTGTCTGGTAAAGAAATAAACTCATGTGTTTTGTTTTTGACAATTTTTTAATCAGACTTTTGGTAAATTTTTAACTTAAGTTTCGGGCAATAAAAATACGAATTAGTTTGACTCGTTAAAATTGCGAATAACAGTTATTGCTTCTTCTTAATTATTAAAATTTTTTGCTTGTTTTTTTCTGTTTATAAAACGTCTTGCTGTTATCAGTTGTTTTATTTTGTTTTTGTTTGTTTAAGAGTGTCACTTTGTTGTATTAAGAGAATTCAATTTGACAAGAGTTAATTAGCAATGAGAACAGTAAAACAAAATTATAAAGAGAGATATACTTATTCCCTTATGAACAACAATAATAAACAACTGTGTACTATTGTTTTTAAGAAAGAGAACAGTTTTGAAATAAGAAATTTGTTTCAGATGTAATCTCATAAAATAATGGGAATAGCTTGGGAAAGGTTTGTGTGGTACATACATACATTTCGTTTAAAGAGTGAAATCGCAGCTTCTTGGGGCTCATTGACATCACCATTTCGACTAATTAAACGGCCATCAAAGGTTTGACGCAATAAATCGATTGCGGCATGAGATGTGAGGCAAGTTGAACCATTCTGTTGTAACCAAACATGGTCCACATCAATACCATGAAGAGCGGTACAAAAAAATAGGTTATCATGGTGCGATAGGGGTCTCCATTGATCGTAATGGTTGTGCGGTCCTCATTTTCAAAGGTACATGGGCCAATGATGCCTCCGCTCCACAAGTCACACCAAACAGTCACTTGTAATGGGTGAATTGGCGTGTGTGTTTTCTGAGTCCCAAATACGGCAATTTTGCCTATTAACGCACCCACCAAAATGAAAATGAGGTTCATCCGAAAAGACGATTTTTTGCTATTTTAAATTTCCAACATATCCCAACGTTGCTCAAGCTTAAATCAATGTACTATGACAGACAGTCACATGCAATTGTGACAGAATGGAATAACATAAGCGTTGCCAGTCTCGAAATAACCGGTGGTTCAAATTTAAACCGATAGAAGGCCTACCAGATAGAATCAATCAGGACAAGTTGAAAATCAATTTTATCCTCTATTTCCATTGACATGACCACAAATATGTCTTTATTTGTTACAGATGTTTGTATACATGTATATACATATGTAGTGGTGCCAAAGGACAACCAGAACCTAAAGGACAACCAGGAAAATACCAACTCCTATGAGAAAGATCGCCACCAAACTACAGGAATACAATGAACCTCGTAGTTCTGTTCTTATATCCTTGGGGGGACTAGTGAATTCCAATGGAATGAGGGCGTTTGCATTTGGAAAAGTCAGGCGCAAAGTCTAGAAAAATTTCATACGTACCCCGTCACCAATTATCACTACAGATACATTGAGGGCATAAATACAGAAACAGATAAAACCTACGTGGCTCATTTTATATTCGTCTCTCTTAGAGGAACGTCTGTCGTTTTTGTGAAAGTTTTGCTGAGAGTCCAGAACACATTTCATTTACTAGGCATACAGAGGCCACATCAGCCTACAGATATTATCGTGCCTCCATTTAAACTGTGGATAGTACTTCAATATTTTTCTGGTCTCTCGTGTAATTTTTCCCCTCTTGTTTTAATCTCTTTTCTAACAGGTTTTAAAGAAATTAAATTTAAACCTCCTATCAAATAGGAGATCTGATTCTGTGCTAAATAAGAAACTTAAGTCTATAAGCCACACCAGACACACGGATATGCTTACATACACTCGCATACACTCACATATATGTATATCAGCACAAACGCTTGATTGCTAATGCAGTTATCTACCCATTCCTCGTTCAAAATTTACTGGCATTAATATGTATGTCTGGGCGTATACAAGCAGAGAAATGGAGAGAGAAAGGAGAGAAAACGTGTAAGAAAGAAAACAAAATCAAAACAGGATTGAATATCTCGTACATATTTACCACTGCTTGCGTATGATGTGACCATGCGAAGTGTGTTTGTGTAGGTGGTAGAGAGAGAGTTGTTTACAATTGTATCTAACAACCGTTGCGTATTCAGTCATGTTAGTAATGTATAAACATATTATGCTCCCGGCTATAAAATGAGAACATCGTTCTCGTATATTCCGTGTAATAGTACAGGTTATAAATCAAATAAGTGAGTTACGTTTGGTCAAAGACAACTGCTAGTATGAAAGACTAAAGCCTTTAAGAGGACATTTATGGAAGAGTTTATGTTTTTAAAATTTTTTTTAACGAATTCCATCATTGTTTGCTATGCATTTTCAAAGAACTTTAACGAAATGACGCCCATTGCATAAATATCAATGGCATCTAAATTTCGTGCCTTCATTCCCATCGCTGTTCTACAATTTTTCGTCGTTATAGCATACATGAGAGTCCTGCTTGACGTTCATAGGGTTAGATCTTTACCCTGCAGAAATTAAAAGCCCAAGTCAAACATCTTCAACAAGACGAAATATGAAAAAATATTTCTCTAGTGATTTTATCTCAGCAGATTTCTGGCAAAAACTCTGAGTGTAAATAAAATTACCATGAGAAGCTTCTAAAAAATCTGTCGTTCGGAGTCGCCATGAATAAAATTAACACACACAATATAAGTGGTGTGAGAGGCTAGGTCGTAATCTTGACTGAATTATGTATGTTTATAATGCTGATCATATATTCAATAGATGAAGAACTCTCCTCGACTTTATCTGAGGAACTCCTGCAGAATGCGATATCCAATATTATACTCTTTTTCCATTACGCTCAGTCCGCAATAGACGACTTTAAACTTAATTAAAGTAACAGTATACAAATAACAGTATAAACCAATATAACAGTACACAAAGTATAACAGTTTCTAAAGTATAACAGTTTCTAAAGTATAACAGTTTCTAAAGTATAACAGTATACTTGTATAACAATGTTCTCAATCCAGTCAAGAAAAATTGTTTGATATTCATTGCTGAGCCCTTATAATATTAATCTAGCAGAAAGAAGTGTAGAATGCATCCGAAATAATAATACATCTCTGCATTTATTCTCACAACATCAGACATTTGTAGGTCAATGTCAAAATAATGTTTAAATCTCTGTAGATTCCTCTGACATCTTAGATCAGAGGTTCTTAAACACTTACAAATTTAAACGTCAAAAATTTGTATCACAATGTTTGCTTGGAAAGACTACAAGAGCAGCTCTTTTGATGGTTTACAAAATTACTTCTTAAGGCGTCGCAAATATTTCATACCCTAAAGTGGTGTTGCACGTAAAAAGGCAGCAAAGTTCTGCTTTAATAAGAGGGGAAAAAGTACATGTTTGTTTGGATGAAGATAATAAATCGAACGAAATATGACGGATTAATAATCCTAAACAGATGGATGAGGAAATAAAGGCGAAAAAAAAACTAATGTGATGCCGTTAAATTGAGATAAAGTTGTGAACAACTCCAGTTAGACTCGATAAATGACAATAGAAATCAGAAGTTTTAATAAAAACAAAAATTTAAATATTGACACACACATACATACATACGTAAGCGAATATTTTTTGTGCTTCAAAAAAAAAAAAAAAAAAAAAATACATTAAGCCTGTGATATGTAAGTTCTGCGTATATGTTTTCAGTTTTGTATGTTTGTGTGTGTGTATTTAAAGATGAGTAATAAATAGCAGCCAAGTTAGTAATATTATCCTCCATGAACTCACACTCATACAAACGTTCGTATGGTGACAGACAAGTGTGCCAGTCGGTATATCTGTTTACATATTCTTATTTACAAAGCAGCATGAGTTTGTATTTGAGGTGCTGTTGACATTTTGTGTGTGTGTGCTTTGCCATTGCTTAGGGGCATTTCAGTTAAACATTTCATGCACAGACACATTCACACACCCCCATACAAATTGTTATTGAACTAAAAATTAAAGGGTACCAGTAAGCGCATATGGGTTATTTTGTTTTTAAGAACAATTTTTCATTCTAATAACAACGAGCTTAAAGGAATTTTTGTTTTTAAGTTTTGGTTTGGTTTTATGTTTAAGCCTTTGGGTCGTGAAAGAAATAATTGTGAAAATTTAAATTGAAATTAAAAAAAATTTTCTTAAAAATATTCGTAGTAAAGTTTATAGTTGTATTCCTTTAAATACATACATAATTGGTCATTACAACCCATCAGTCAGGATTACGACCTAGTTTCCTTTAAATATTTGACGAAATAAATACTTTTCTTAAAATTTTTGATTTGAATTGCTTGCATTTGCCCAAATCGAATTACAGCATGATCTTTCTTGCTTGAACTGTTTTCGCTAGAATGAGACTAAAATATCATTTCAAAGTTGAGATTTATTCTTCGTCTCAGAGTAGAATCGGGGTTAAAGAGTACCTGAAGGATAAAATACCGTAGTAGTCGGTCATCTAATCTAATACCATATCTCTGTCCGCACTATGCCGTTGCAGTAGGTTCATTCTGAAGAAAGCATACTATAATGGAAAGGTTTTCTATTAATTCACTAGATTTACTAAACACGTGACAACTGCAAAGGTTGTTTGTTTGGTGTTGTTCAATCGAAATATGAACTTAACGTTAATCTATCAGAACACAGCAGGTACTAAATACCAGGCAAAATAATATGTTTCCCGAATGGTAGATTTGCCAACCATGACCGCATTACTACGGTTTATACTCCACTCAAAAGATTAAATTGTTAAAGGCGAATATATTGGCAACTAGAATTTGATGGATTTAATAAGCGTTTGAAACAAAAAGCAGCGTATTTGACAAAGAAAAGAGATCTTTTGCACCAGATCTACGGCAAAAAATCGGTGAATTAGAATATCAATTGTTTTTATTCGCTTTTTCTCTAGATTCAGCCTCTAGTAATAAGTTTTTGTGTCCAAACTTGAAGTGACTCCAATGAGGAAGTTATCTCACAAAGAAGAAGTTCCAGGAAATTCAATAGATTCTCATAGAGAACTTTTTTCAGTTCCCTCAATCTTTATATATGTGGTACACCATTACTAAAATATCGGATGGCCATCTATCGGTTGAAATTTAAACCATTGGTTTTTTCGAAACTCGCAATACCGTTGGCATTCTATTCTGTCACAAAATTCAGTACATTATCTCCACTAAACGTAATGAATCGATTTACGCTTGAGCAACGTTGGGATTTATTGGGCCAACGAGAAGCTGCATGATGATGTCGATTTCGCAAAAAAAAAAAAAAATCGGATGAAGCTCATTTTCATCTTGGTGGGTACGTTAATAAGCAAAATTTCCATATTTGGGGCACCCATTGCGAGTGACTGTTTGGTGCGACTTGTGGAGCGGATGCATCATTAGTCCAGATTTCTTTGAAAATAAGGACGGCGCAGACATTACGGTCAATGGAGACACCTATTGCACCATGATAACCATGATAATTTTTTGTACCCATTCTTCATGTTATTGATGTGAACGATGTTCGGTTTCAACGGAATGGTCCAATTGATCTATTATGTCGAAAAATTGATGGCCGTTTAATTAGTCGAAATGGTGATGTCAATTGATAGCCAAGAAGCTGCGATTGGTCATCGTTGGACTATTATCTGTGGGGCGCCGTTAAAGAAAATCCTTATGCCGACAAACCAGACACAATAGAGCATATGGAGGCCAACATTCGTGGAGTCAGTTGCCGAATACAATCGAAAAAGTGCCTGAAAATTTCTGCAACGGCCGACTGCGGCAGCCATATGAATGAAATAATATTCCATTTCTAACCGGAACAATTGTACTTCAAAACAAAAATCAAAGCGTTTTTGTTTTATTGCATTTTTAAATTTAAACTTTTAAATGGCCCACCCTATACAATACGTAGATGAGTCAACAATTAACTTTGGGTCTTGATTTGCTCTATTAAAATTCACTCTTTCATATAAGCCATGTGTCATTGCATTTAATGATTGAAACTCAAGAATTAAAGATCATTGCGAAAGGATAAGAAATATTATTGCACCTTGGGGCTATAAAAAACAGTCTAATGTAATACTGAAGGTAAATGGCATTATAATAACGTGTATAGTTCAATAAAATTGTCGCTTGTCCCGTCGAACTTATGGGTTAGCCCTGCATCGAGATTTACTTAACCATGTTATTGTCTGTCGTTGTGTAAAATGTTTCATAATCCTGGCAGGACATATCACTACTATTTTAGCCATTGGCGATTTCTGTTTTCAGTTGAATGTTAAATGATCCACACAATCAATTATATTCCCAGAAAATGCTTGCATTTATTTACCAAAAATCTAGTGTTACAAAATAAATTCTGGGAAAAAGGAGCATGGAAATGGATTGGCTGAAATGTATTTCGGTTGATATTTAGGGGTTAAAAGAAGTTTTTTTTATAAATGATGGAAATTTTTGTGATTTTTTTTATTACAACTATATACGTCGTCTTGTATTTAGCAACGTAAATTGTCAATTTTAACCGTTTTGGGATAATAAAGCAAGAGAAATTAAAAACGAAAGTAAATTTTCCAAATTTTATACCAGCATAAAATGGAATTTCTTAAATTTTTGGAAAAAACTTTCCATTTTGTGGCATGTTTCCTGTGCTACTCCCTTTAGAGTTCTTCAATATTTATTCACGTAAGAAAATGGGAAAAATTTTTGTAATTGATGGCTTTTACTGTTACTGTGGCTGCTGCTACTCTCGTTGTTGTTGTTTTATTAATGTTAACGGATGTGTATTTAAACGGAAATAATATTGCACACATGCTGTCTTACATTTTGTGGCATGGTGCTCATCCTCATCCTCATTCTCAGTCTTATCCTTATTTTTCCCTATTTGTGGTATGATGTGGTGTTTGTTGCTTCTTCCTACATACATACACAGATGAGATGAATTGTTTATTTTTTCATTTATTCTTCCCATGATTTATTTTGGAAATAAAGGAAAACCTTAACATATGACATTAATTTTTGTCAGTTTATCCCATGTATTGTTATTATTTACTAAATCTGGAGACAGGTCAATACCAATGCAAACAATAGCATGAGATTTGAAGATTTCTTTTGTATTTAATGGGGGGAGGGGCGAAAAAAATCTTTTATCTTTTCAGTTCATTGACCTTAAAATATTTTGTGGCTGTACCTGGCTTAAATATGATTTTGTTTACCACGTAAAAAATATGATTTACAATGGAAATCACTTATAAGAATGGATATTATCTTTAAGCATTTGAATGACTTAAAATTATGCAAGAAATTAAAATAATAACCTAGAGATCCTTAATACTTCTTATGTTAAGAAGAAAAAAAGTTAGAAAAGTTTCTCAAAAAATAATTCGTTCGCTTATTCATAATGAATTTAAATTGTTCTCCAAACATGTGATGGATTAGACGTGGAACCAAAGTTCAAACCCTAGTCAAACATCTCCAAAAAATATTTCTTCGTCGACTACCTCTGAGCAGATTTGCGGCAAAAAGTCTGAGAGTAAAATAAAGTTGCCATGGAAAAGTTTCTCAAAAAACTTTCGTTCGGGGTCGACTTAAACTGTAGGTCTCGCCACTCATGCATAAAATTAATACACGCGACATAAGTGGAATGAGATGCTATGACGTAATTCTGACTGAAGATTTGTAATGACCAATTAGGTATATGAAATAACTACCAAATTGTTGCCTTTACCAAGCCTCTGTATACCCCAAGCCCGACATCCCCCACAAAATGGATTTCTTCGGCGATTTTCTTTCAGCAGATTTCTTGAATGAAAAAGTTTCCCAAAAATCTGTCGTTGGGAGTCGCCTTTAAACTCTAGGTCCCGGCATTCATGTAGAAAATCATCACATACAACATAAGTGGTGTGAGAAGCTAGGTTGTAATCCTGAATGAAGGTTTGTTAGGTCTGTGTAACTTTTTCATCGCCATGGTTATCGAGGGTATTCAAGTTGCTCTTGGAATCGACATAAAATTTAACAGAAAAGTAGTAATTACACGCACTAACACCAGCCGCCGCTCACCGCATTCTCTCTGACACAGTTCATTTCCAATCTCGCTCTTCCCAATGTTACACTGCCATAAAAGATTAACAAAATTTGCATCCAGCCCCTTTCCAATTTACTTTTTCCAAGGATATGTCATCTTTGCACCCATTTCAGCAGTTTCCTTCTTCTCCATTACTATTCAGCCATACCTGAGGACCGGCAAAATGGCGAACTGAAAAATCTGTATGGAAAAGATTATTACGCAGTTATAAGAGGGTCTTTAAAAATAGTGTAAATAAGCATCGATGTTATATCGATTTATCACAAAATACATCGAATTTTGTTATACATCGATTGATTTATGTAACAACATGGTATTTATTGCTTGGTAAAGATAGTAGAGAACTATGTTTAGAAGATTTATTGTACTGCCCTTTAATCTTAATTGGGTATCCGAATGATATCTCTTCTAATTCTGTTGCCTTGACAAACATCAGGATGTTATTCGTGCTCAGTATGGATAACTCCTTGTCTATTGCTTGACTGTTTTCATTCGGCTTTTCTTTCGCCACTCTTCGTATTTTATAGAAAAGTTCTGGCCTTATTACCGCTGATTTCCTACATGACCTGAGATCATGCAAAGGGTGACGTTATTTGACCTCACAACCTTATAGAAGCTGAGTGCTCAAGTGGCGTCTTGATTACCAGATCACATCTTTCGTTGGAGGAAAGTTTTGCTTGAATGAATTACGTGAGTTTCGTCATGGAAGGGAGGAGGGGTATGTGACTCAAATAACAACGTTACATAACGTTTTATTTAATTTATGAATCGATTATGTATGTCATATTCTATAATAAAATGCATCGATGTTCATGTTCATCGATGTCCGTAGTCGCTGTAGTCTAGTAGGTAGTGTGTTTGCTTATTTCGACTTGAAGAAATATTATAAAATATTTCTTCGGCGACTTCCTCTCAGCAGATTTCTGGCAAAAACGGTGAGAGTGAAAATAAAATTGCCATGACGAAGTTTCTCAAGGATCTGTCGTTCGGAATCGACTTTAAACTATAGGGCCCTTCACAAATGTATAAAATTAATACACACAACATAAGTGGTGTGGGAAGTTAGATCGTAATCCTGACTAAAGGGTTGTAAAGATCAATTATGTATCAATCGTATTGTGTCGATGCATCGATAAGTTTAAAAATCATGGGATTCTTCATATCGATTTTCGTGCTACAGTGCCAATGCAATCCTTATACACAGTTTTGTTATTTAGAATAGATTATAAGGACTGGATCCCTTTCTTGGGGGATGCAATATTTTCAAATATGTTTATCTACAGAAGAAATGGCAACCATTTCTGCGAAAAACAAACTATGAATTCAATGCAAGTATAGCTGGCACTATGAAATACGGGACGGAAGATTCAAATAAAAAAAAATTACTATCAATTGTAGGAATTGCATGGTGTGGAATAACCTTATTTATATGCAGAACTTTTCCCTTTCACTTACAATGTAAACGGATTCATAACCTACTTATATACATAGTTTCAACACAATTGCATGTGTATGTAGTAAAAATTCCTCCGAGTGTTCAGAAACCAAACAAAATCGTTCGTTTGAATTTGGAAATTTGAATTGCAAAAATCAAAAACGAGCTTCTAAAGTTAATAAAGAAAAAACATGCCATTTAAAATGAAATATGTTTGCTTTAATGGATTCCCTCTTAAAAAAAAACAAAAACAAAAAATATTTGCATATCAAAAGCATAATAATCGTAATTAAAGGAAAATATTCAGACTAAAAAGATTTTTCTTGTGAAAATTACTTCCTTTTATAGCGAAATAAAAAATATTTTTTTTAGAATTATTGCATTGAATTCAAAATCAGATGGAATGGGCTACAGTTTCTACCATTACCACCACTATATTTGCATTTAATTTTATAAACCTATCTCCGCTTCCTTATGCATATTTTCATTTTATACGTGCTTGCATTGTTAAGCCTTAAAAACATATTGCATACTTTTATACTTTTATACATACTGAATTTTGTTGAACCTTTTACTGCGGTTGACTCATTTTTAGTCACACAGATGTACGAAATCAATTGAAGATACTAGATTGACAAGTAAATTTAATAGAAAAGATTTAAGGGCGACAGTATTAAGTTATTCATGCAATCGTGTCAAAATATTTCCCATCTGAGTATTATTTATTTGGTGAAAGGGTCCTTTAATAACCGAAGAAAAAGGCAAAACTGACTACAAAAGGCGTGACGTGGCTCACATCAAGGTCTGCGGGGTAGGTAGACTGGAAGCGTTTCAGATGTGTTCAGGCTCTGGCATCAATACCGAAAAAACGAAACTGCCGCTTCTGCTCCATCCACATAAAGTTCAACTCACGCTACATTTAATGTCGGCTGACCACTCAGAAAGCCGTATATATGCTGATCGGTGCTGTGCAGCAATGGAACTCATTTTCACTGGCAGTGATTATGTTAACGAGCAAAACTGTGGCGTACGTGGCTTGGTGAACCCAGAAGTAAATTTGGAAAAGCCACGCGCATCCACCAAAAAGGCAAAGTGTAGTTCTTTTAGAGAAATGAATCATTTTTAGTTTTGCATTTGACATTTGACGGCACTTTGCGGAAGTGCAACGGTGTATGACAATTTTCTAAGCAAAAGGATTCCACTGTGGTATTGGTAGGGATACCCTCCCCTGTAATTTAGAATGCTACAATGTGCGCCTAAGTTAAGTTACATATTGACTAGACAACATTTTGAATAGCCTTTGAGTAAAAGAATATTTCTTTATACATATTTCAGCTGGTATTTCATTAACAAATTTATTCATATTCCCCAAACTTAGAAAACCTTAATTGAATAAAAAAATTGGTGGCAAGAAATAAATCGAATTTGGCAGTGAACATAATTTCATTTGATGTTCAGTTTACCACATAAATCTATTCTTTCCAGTCGGAAGACGGAAGTATTTGGTTAAGCCTTTAAGACCACATATTCAACATATGCTCATACGATTCATCTCCATCACATAATACCGCTTTAAGTCCTTGATAAACTATACACATTTAAATATTTGAAATGAAATGATGATGTTGCAGTTGACACATACAGAGAAATTCAACATTCATGTGAGTGTGCATATTTTATTATTTCTGTTAAAATACAGACTGATTATTTGTTGTGGTGATTTTTTTTCCTGATATTTATCCTTGTATTCTGTATCTATTTTTATTAGTGTGTGGTTTTAAGTGTTTGTAACAGTCAGATTAAAATTTTATAGACTAAATGAATGTGAATGTTTGTCTACGAGGTATGTTTCTAAAAAGAAGGTGTTGTTTTATTTATTATCCTTTTGAAGTTTCTGTCGCCTCTGAAGTTGATTTATTTATACCCATCGCAGAGAACGGAAAGCCTGAAATATTCTGTCAGAGTGTTATACACTTTCAGTTTTATTTACTCTGTTAATGTTTCCATTACATACCAGGGTTAGAACCCTAGGCCAGACATCAAAGAAAATACAAAAAGTATTTCTTCGGCGACTTCCTCTAAGTAGATTTCTGGCAAAAACTCTGGGCGTAAATAGAAAATTACTACGAAAAAGCTTCTCAAAAATCTGTCGTTCGGAGTCGACTTTAAACTGTATGTCCCACCACTCATGTATAAAATTAACACACACAACATAAGTGGTGTGAGAAACTAGGTCGTAATCCTGCCTGAAGCGTTATAATGACCAACTATGTAAATATGTATGTATGTATGACAGTTACAGCCGTCATAGTCTAGTAGGTAGTGTATTGGCTTATTAGACGTGAGGCCACGGTTCAAACCCCAGGTCAGAGATCTCCAACAAAATGAAATACGAAAAAATATTTCTTCGACGGCTTTCTCCAGCAGATTTCTGGCAAAAATTCTGGGAATAAATACAAACTTGCCACGAAAAAGTTTCTCAAAAATCTGTCGTTTGAAATCGACTTAAAAACTGTAGGTCTCGCCACTCATGTATGAAATTAATACACACAACATAAGTGATGTGAGAAGCTAGGTCGTATTCCTGGCCGAAGTTGTAATGACCAATAACCTCGCAAAGATCCTAATGGCGGTCGGCATTACCCACATACAAACAGATCTCTACATTATAGATACCATTACTGTTCTGTAGTCAGGGCTACAGCATAGCTTCTCATTCCACACATGTGATATGTGTCAATTTTATCGATTTAAAACGACTGGTTTGAGAAGTTTTTTCATAACTTTTGGCCAATGGCCGTTGAGAAGGGGAAAGAACAGGTTTGTTACGGAAGCTTACGCCTAGACTACAGTGACCACGATGGCAAGCATTAATTGTCTTGAAAAAAAGAACAAAAAAAAAAAACAAAAAAAAAAAACACAAAAAAAGATTTCCAATGAAATTTATGTGCACCTTGAGCATAATAAGAGAAACGTATTCACCTTCTTTTAAATCCCTTTAACGACCCAATAAAAGGTGGTTAGAATACACAACACATCTAAGAGCACTATAAAGTTAAACCGCCAATGTATCCTTTTTTATATTGGTATTCCCTCCCCCTCCTTGGTTTTTAATAACAAAAGCCGGGGCTGAAAAGAAAATGCAAAACATTTTCGCCATTTTAATAAAATTTCATTGTAACGAAAAGGGAAAACTTATAAAAATAACTGAAGGAAATGTTGTGTGGAAAGAACAACAAGCACATGAAAATCAAAAACCAAAACAAATGCAAACACTTTCACGTACAAAGGAATGCTGGCGTTGAATGGGTTTTTCCAAAGCTTTAAAATAAATTGTTGCAACACATACACGCACTCCCACAAACACGCATATATAGTTGCATGTTATATTCACACCATGACACAAAACACTTTCCGGCTGTGTTAGTGGCTGAGTGTTACAAGTTATTTTTATTGTATGAGTTTTTTTCCGTGTGTGTGTTGTTTTTTTTTTGTCATTTGAACATACATATGTACGTGTATATGCGTTTATGTTTATTACACGGAAATGTTTTAGTTTTTGTTGTAGTTGTTTTTTTAGTTTTGTATACGTTGTTGTGAAAGCTGAAGAAGAGCAAGTGAAAGTAACAGTCGGTTGTAGTCGGTTCTTTGAGTCCTTATGTTACATTGCAGTGGCCGTTTGCTTCATTTTCAGCGTTAAGGTCCATTTCTGGATGAATGGGCACATGAGCAAACAAAATTGTCGAATTTGGGATATTAATCGATATGAGGACCAAAAGCGTCCAAATCATCCTGAAAAAGTCAGTAAACGATGTGGATATAGACTGATGATTATCAATTTCTTTTGGTCAGCTTTGAACGATTTGGACGTCAACATGTTATTCCTATAGAGCGTGTGCTACGTGTCTATCCCACATTGAAATACATTATATGCGCAAGTGATTTGAGGATGATGTAAACTTGCTACCGAGATCATGAGATTTGATCTCGTTAGACTTTTTCTTTGTGGGGTTTTCTTTTTTAAACCACAATGGTGCTCAAAGCTAACATACCTCATGCATTGTTCGCATTCAGCCTGATTTATGCGACATTATCATGGAAAATTGGACATTTCTGGTAAGGTTCACGTAATGGCATCAATAGGTCTTTCAAGTTAATAACAAGTTTCGACACACTCGTTTTCTTTAATTTTAAGAAAGTGAAGCGCTTAATGAAGTACCCCATATATTTTCATTATAATAATGCAAACAAAGCCTTTCTATAGTATAATATTATCAACTTACATACGACAGTGTCATATTCTGTTTGTCCCATAATAAAGTTTTTATTTTTTTTTAAATTTATTTCTCTGCTGGCTGTCGAGTATTTGAATACTACATACATACACACATACTTAGTTAGCATACGCCAAGTAAAAATTACTAGGAAAACAAACGATCTTTTTTAGAAAATAATACAGGGATATGAATTGTATTACAAAAAACACATGTCTTAACAATGCACACACCCACACATAAATTCGTACCAACAAAAGTTCACGTATTGGCACATAAAAATCTATATTTATGTACGTGAGTAGAAAACAGGGGTGTAATCCTACTGTGTGAATATAAAAGTCGTTAGTCTTGGTAATATTCTGGACAATGTGAGTTTTCGTTGTAGCCTTTAGCGGAGTATAAGCGGAGCCCTTGATCCTTTTACTGTGATCGTTTGTAAAAATTTTTGTACGTTAATAAGTCGCGTATTTTTAACGGTAAACGAATTTCTTACATTTACCTTTTAAAGACTATTTTACGTTAATATTGTCCGTGGCTACACAGTACGTGGTTCAGCTGTCGGCTTTAATTCTGACAGATCAGCCAGACTAGGAAAGACCAGCAAAGACAGCCAGACTTGCCAGCCAGCTATACTAGTCTCTAGTATAGCCAGCTATACTAGCCAGTTATACTAGCCAGTTATACTAACCAGCTAGCCAGTTATACTAGCCATCTAGCCATCTAGCCAGTTATACTAGCCAGGTAGCCAGCTATACTAGCCAGACTAGAAAAGACTAGCAAAGACAGCCAGACTAGCCAGCCAGCTATACTAGCCAAACTAGGAAAGACTAACAAAGACAGCCAGACTTGCCAGCTTGCTATACTAGCTATAGGAGCCAGCTATGCAGTTGTATTAGTCAGCTAGCCAGATAGCGAACTATACAAGCCATTTCAGCTAATTAAACGGTCATTAAACGTTTGACGCAATAACTCGATTGTGATATGAAGTGTGTGTGCAAGTTGCACCATCTTGTTGAAACCAAACATCGTTCACATGAATACCTTGAAGAGCGGGTCCAAAACAATGGTTATCATGGTACGATAGGTGTCTCCATTGACGCGCTGTCCTCATTTTCAAAGAAATATGGGCTAATGATGAGCCTGCTCCACAAGCCGCATCAAACAGTCACTCGTAATGAGTGTATTGCCTTCTGTAAGACCACGTGTGGGTTTTCTGATTCCCAAATACGTCAATTTTGCTAATTAACGTAGATGAAAAAATTTACCGAGATGAAAATAAGTTTCATTCGAAAAGATGTTTTTTTTTGCAAATCAACATCATCGTGGAGTTTCTCATAAGCCCATGTAGCGAAGCGAAAACGAAGCCGATGCTCATGCGGCTTTAACTCTTGAACCAATTGAACTTTGTAAGGTATTTTGTTGTTACCACGTTCGCCACAGTCTATTAGGTAGGGTGCTGGCTTATTAGACGTAGGGCAGTGATTCGAATCCCATACCAGCCACCTCGACCAAAGCGAAATATGTAAACAATATTCCTTGGGCTTCTTCCTCTCAGCAGTCTTCTGGCAAACTCTCTGAGAAAAAAAATTATCATGGAAAGTTTCCCAGAAATCTGTCGTTCGGGCTCAATATTAAGCTGTAGGCTCCGTCACACATGGATAACATTAACACAGACAATATGGATGGTGTGAGAAACTAGTTCGCAATTCTGACTGAAAGCTTATAATGACAGATTCGTCAAGAAATTTTGCAGTCTACAGAGTTTTATTCCATCATTTGTCGATGAAACTTTTCAATCCTTGTAGCCGATAAATCAGAATTTTCGTACAATCTGTACGTTGTAAACACGATTGGCAATGGAAGGAATGGAGTTTTAAATTTATAAATAACAGAACGCAATTTTTTATGAATTTTTTCAATCGTGTCATTTTTTTTTGCGCTAACACTTCTTGTGTTACCTCCACTTGGGTGCTGTGAACTAAAATTGTTTCATTTCGTGATATTTTTCATTTGAAACGACAGGTAAAATTGAAAACAACAACAAAATCGTATTAAAGTACCATATTTTTCTAAAGACTTACAATAAGTGGCGTAAAATATATTCATTTAAAGAGAGAAATAACACTGAATGCTGAACGCAGACTATAATTTTATTACTCCATTTCAGTTTAAGACTATGTTTTGTGCTAAATCTCAGCATGGATATTTATGGATGATTCTGAAATTCATATTTATGAATACGGAAACGGGTTGGTAGGTATACTACTTGGATGAACTTGGAATTTATTTTTAAAAATTTATTTTGAAAATAATTTAAGAAGAGAGAGAAATTAAAAAATGTTTCCATTGTTCATGAAAAACATTTTGATTTTTGGCTTGACATAGGTTTTGTTTGTCAATACAATCCTTTCAACACTTTCATTGATTTTTCAATAACTCTAGCTTTTAATTGGTTCTAAACTCGATAAATGGGTTGTTAGCGGTGTCTACTCTGGGAAACTGGACCTGAACATTTCCCTCCGACTGCCGGATTACTGTAGCGTGTTTCTCTGATTGTCGGCCTGCTATAAGCTCTCTATCGAGTGTTATGATTAACTCTAGGCTTATTAGGAAGTGTTCCCGCTGTCTCGACGTTTTATCTGGGCTCTTCAGTGTCTCACATGTCTGGGTTCCTGGGCACAGTCACATTCTAGGCAACCGCAAGGCCGACGAGCGCGCCAGAGCCGGTGCACTCCTTTAGAAACCCTCGTCAATCGATTTCGGTTTGCCACTTATCTCGGTTAAATTACGTTTTCTCTGATAGTCAAGCTGCTATAATATCTCTATCGAGTGTTATGACTAACTCTAGGCTCGTTGGGGTATGTCGCCGCTGTCTTGACGTTATGTCTGGGCGCTTCAGTGTCTCACTTGTCGTAGTTTCTGGAGGGCTGACAAGCTCGCCAGAGCTTTGGGTATGCTATTTATCTCGGTTAAATTACCTATTGGGCGAAAATTCTTTAGGACGCTAACTTATTAATAAGGAATCTTGCTCCACTGCCAGAGTCACTTGCGCACCAACTGACTACTCACATCTTGTCATGTCATCTTGATTACAGTGACGATGCTTACAGATCAGTGCGTTATGGAAAGAAACGCGGAAAGCGTGCAGCACCCCTCTAACGACTTCTGCGTGGGTGCAGATCTGCTGCAGAGAAGGTAACTGTTATCCATTTTTTTGTCAATGCCCATCTCTTGCGAGATGTAGATATAGGTTATTTGGCGCTCAGTTCCTTGTTAGCTTAACGGAGTTATTATCCATTGATGTCGGGAATATAGCATAGTTTATTAAACTTTCAGGGTGGTTTTACAGCATAGGGTATTCGTGCTTTTAATGTGCAGCCCTTGAGCTGACCAACCTTTACCCTAATTTGGTTGAATTCGGTCAGTACAGGGGCTGTGCTTACCTATGCGTGCTTAAGTGAGCTTTGGTAATCAAAGTTACCACTTCGATCTAACCTAACCTAGCTTTTCATTAAAGATCGATTTTGGAATGTCTTCAAAATGTTCATCCACATCGTTTGAAAACGAATGTCAAAACGAATTTTTTTTTTGGGTTTGGAAACAAATGGTAACTGCTGGAAGCCAAATTTGTTGAACAGTTTAAAAATTCATACAATTTGTACTGAAAATTCCAAATATTGTCATTGTCATGATGAAAAATGATTTCTCCCTTCTGCACAACCAGCGATTTTGTTTTAAACATCTGGCTACACTACGCTTTTTAAACAATAAATGATGCAATAATATCAACATTAAAACACTCTTTCTCTCTCACACACATTTGTAAACACCTACTCATATTATACACATTCATACAAAATTCAACAATCACTTAAAACAAACGGTAAAATAAACTACTGAGTTAAACACAATAAAAATTAACATGAGTGTTTGCATGTGTATGTGATACAATACTTGTGAGCAAGAGAGCGTAAATAAGATAGTACACACAGCCATGGCTAGGTACGTGGGTGTGTGTGAGTGATATTAATAATCATTGTTTTGTTTATGTATTTGGCGGCTACGCACACAAACAGTTGATGGCGATTGTATACGTGTATGCGAATGTTCTTCTTTATGAAAGCATACGTGGGGAGGATGTCTTATACACTGCGTGTGTGTTAAGTAAATATAAATCAGTCACTTGGTTGCCTGATTTTACATTGTTTGAAATTATTATTGTGGTTGTTGTTGTAGTTGCTGTTGATGATGGGTGTATGTATGTATGTACTTATATATTACATTTGAATTGAAATTGAATTCCAAACTGAGGTTTTTATGTTGATTTTTACCTGTTTTTAATGTTTAAACATTTATAAAGTGTTTGTTTATTTTTTGACTGTTTTGTTGTCGTTTTTCCAAATACGATTGCTTGTGTATATATACATAAATACATATGTAGGTATTATGTATGTGGGTAAATATTTATGTACGTATAGTATATGCGGAAGTAAAGGTGCAAACGGCAATTTCCTGTTCCTTTAATTGTTCTTTTTCCCTTTTTATTGATTGTGGAAAATTTGTTTTTAAATTTAAAGGAAACGTATGGATAATGTTTTTCTTGTTATTCAATGTAAATTTGACTCTAAACGGAAAAAGGCGTTGTTTACACGACAAGGTTGGTTGTGATGATGTTTATTTCTGTTCTCATTTTATTTTTATTTGATACAATTGGAAACAAGTGATTTGAGTGAATTTTTTATTGATTTTTATTTTTAACTCTTGCTTAGTAACAGAGTCTCAAAATTGGTCCAAAACTTTTGCAAGGTTTTTTATTACTTAATGTTTTAGTTTTTACCCAAAACATAGGTGGTGTTTTTGTGGTTTCCGGTGTCAATAGTCTTAATAATATTGATGTCCTTATAATACCAAAAACTTTATAAAAACCCTTACGGTTCTGCTGAAGAAATGTAGAAATATCTGTCTCCTCTCACCAGTCTTCTGCCTTAAACTCTAAGAGTAACTAATTTCTGGCAAAAACGCTGGGAGTAAATAAACCTGCCATGAAAAAGTTTCTCAAAAATCTGTCGTTCATAGTCGACGTAAAATTGTAGGTCCCGCCACTCACGTATAAAATTAACGCATACAACATGAGTGGTGTGAGAAGCTAGGCCGTAATCCTGACTGAAGGGTTGTAATGGTCAATTATGTATGTATGTAAAATAATTCCAAAATAATACCATTAACAATTTGTTTTTGTGCACAGAGTAAGGGTTAAAAGGAAATGGTTTGTAATGTATTCTTAATAAAAGAAATTTGAAACATTTAAAATTATTACTTTGGCCGTTAGAGAAGAAGTTTTTTCATCACATCACCACAGAATATCAAGAATTTTCTAGCTATAAAAGGGAAAGTAATACAGTTCTTTAGACTTTTGGAAGAGGTCGATATAATTACTTTGCGCTGTATGATTGAACGGATGTCGATAATCACCACAAAATATCTTTTGTCACTGCCTCACTCGGAGTTTTAGACTTATACCTTGGTTACCCAAGCGTTAGAAACGTAAAATCGTAACGTACGTAGCCTTAAAAACGTTTGTGTAGTTATAGAAACGTTTAAAACGGGACATATGTCAACGAAGAATGTAAATAAAAACGAAACAGAACACAAAGCAACACACAAACAAACACAACACAATGCATAGAAATTGGTATACAGACTCATCATCAGTGTTGCCTTTTTTTGTTCAATGTGTAGATTATTCCGGATTTGGTTATTATTTGTCTTATAAAAATAGCTTTTGTTTTGTTTGTTAAAATTAATTAATTATGAGACTATAATTTTGTTTTCTTATTTTCTGTTTCTTTTTTCTCAATTATAATTTAAATTTGAAAAAAAAAATAAAATAAAAAAACTGCAAATTTAATTTTGATCATATTTTTCCTTTTTTGGTGATTTTTTCACAAATGTTGATTACAATATTTTTTTTCGTGGCAACACTGCACTCTCTCTCATGTTCTCTCTCTTATGTTCAAATGTCACGTAAAAACGTGGGAGAATTCTGTTTTATACAGATCGTTCCGTTTTGCTAACGAGAGAGAACGTTTGCGTAAGCGTTTACATTGTTCTCCATATGCTAAAAAGAGAACGTTTTCTACGGTACGTTACGTTACGTGTGGGTAACTCCAGCATTATACAGCGTGTACATCCCTTCATTTATATGGACTAAAATTTTTTCTCTGACAAATATGGCATCTTGAGCAAAAGATAACAGTTGGCTCTCACAAAAACCATATGGATTACACATTTCGATTTTGGATGAGGGCTTCTCGCTGAAATATGTATTGTCTCGATTTTCGTACCATATCAAACGAAACTTATTTTGGTTACGTTCTTGGATTTATCGTGTGGGCCATCTATCGGTTTAAATTTGAACCATTGGTTATTTCGAATACTTATGGCATTCTATTCTGTCATAAAATTCAGTATATTATCTCCACTGAATGTAATGAATCGATTTATGCTTGAGCAACGTTGGGATTTATTTGGCCAACGAGAAACTGCACGATGAGGTTGATTTTGACAAAAAAAAAAATATCTTTTCGGATAAAGCTCATCTGCATCTTGGTGGGTACGTTAATAAGCAAAATTGCCATATTTAGGGCTCAGAAAACCCATACATGGTCTAACACAAGCCAATGCACCCATTACGAGTGACTGTTTGGTAGGGCTTTTGGAGCGGAGACATCATTGGCCTACATTTCTTTGAAAATGAGGACGGCTCAACCATTCCGACCAATGCAGACACCTATCGTATCATGATAATAGATTATTTTGTACCCACTCTTTATGACATTGATGCGAACGATGTTTGGTTTCAACATGATGGTGCATTTTGCTACACATTTCATTCCAAAATCGATTTATTGTGTCAAACGTTTGATGTCCATTTAATTAGCCGAAATGGTGATGTTAATTGGCCGCCAAGTAGTTGCGATTTGTCACCATTGTACTATTTCTGTGAGGCGCCATTAAAGAAAAGTGTTATGCCGAGAAACCAGAGAACATTTAAAGACTTCTCCAGTTTTCTCAAAAATCTGCTGCTTTTAAATCTTTTGCATATATCAACTTTGTTTTAGGGCATAGATTGCCACAGTGGATCTTTTTCCGATTATGCAAGGTCATGTTTTGTGCTAAGTAGCTGCATTATCATGCCTTAGAGCTGTGCATTGCTTTCTAATGAATCGGATATTTTCAGCTGCTAGACTCATAAAAACCTTTCAATAGCATTCATTTCGCTTGCATCTTGTCACGAAAAGTTTCTCAAAAATCTAACGTTCGGAATCGACTTTAGATCCCGACTGTAGATCCCGCCACTCATGTATAAAATTAACACACACAAAATAAGTGGTATGAGAAGCTAGGTTGTAATCCTGACTAAAGGGTTGTATTGAACAATTATCTGGTTTAAATTTCTATAAAATTGAAATCTTTTGTTTCAGTCGTTGCTTTAACAGTAAAATTTCTTTTGTTTTATAAAATATAACCCAGTTTCGTATGATGCTTAACTAAAAAAATAAAAACAATAGAATATATTTGTTTTCTTAAATAAATTACAATATTTGTTAAACATTTAACGAAAAATGTTTTAAATTCTCTTCTTTTTACCTTTTCATGAAAAATCAAATAAAATCAAATGTTACAAATTGCTCTGGTTGAGAGATATTAAAAGATTTGATTGAAATATTTCAATAACCAGCCCCTCCACCAATACAAGAAAGGGAAACCTAATAAATATTTAATTTTTGTTTTCATTTTCTTTTAAATTATGGAAAATGCTGTACCTATGCTGTACGTATTCTGTCACCCTCCCTGTTCCTTACCTACCACCCAAAGCTATATTCATAATTTATTAAAAAAAGGTTTTCTTTTCTTATTTGTTTAAATGTGTGCGTGTGGGTATATTTGTTGAATTAAATCACAAGATATTGTCAAGTTTCGATTTTCTAATAATCATTTCTAAAGGAATGAAATTGAAATTCTATTAAAGAAAGGAAAATATTTAATACTTTGCTTTACAAGTGCCTAACAACTGATATTTCTTTTCTTTGCTATTCACCGAATAATTGTAAAAAATTATACAAAATGGTTATTAGGGGAGTTCACGAAATTGAGGAAACATCAACATAGTCAAGTCGGTAATGCAATGTTACATACATACATAATTGGTCATTACAACACTTTAGTCAAGATTACAACCTAGCTTCTTACACCACTTATGTTGGATGTGTTAATTTCATACATGAGTGGTGGGACCTACAGTCGATCCCGAATGACAGATTTTTTGAGAAACTTTTCATGACAATTTTTCTTTACTTCCACAGCTTGAGCCAGAAATCTGCTGAGAGGAAGTCGCGTATGTGTTATTTTTATACATGAATGGGCCTACAGTTTAAAGTCGATTCCGAATGACAGATTTTCGATATTTTTTAATTTTCAGTTTGTTCGAGATGTCAGATTCGGTAATTTGATTTTCAACAACTAGTTGTAGGTGAAAGCTAGACCATAAAAGTTGGACTTCAAAAGAACGTAGAGATAGAACGTATGTGTCGCTGCTAACAATATATATGCTCTTAAGGTACTGACGATCGAATATATGTATTACTTACTTATTAATTGGCCGTAACAACCCGAGTGACGGATTTCGACCTGCCGCAACACATCCTTCCAGGCGCCTCTGCTTCTTGCGCGCCTACGCCAGTTGGTCACACCAATCGATGACAGGGCTTCCTCGATTTGGTTCTTCCAACGGATACAAGGTCGTCGTCTTCGCCGACTTCCGCATATCCCCGCATCAAATACCCGTGTCGCTGGAGCATCCATTCGAACGAAATGGCCGAGCCAACGAAGCTACTGGATGTTAATACGCTGCAGAACGTCTATGTTGTTGAGGAGCTCATACAGCTTACTGTCCGATCGGATGCGGAAATCATCGCCAACTCGTACTGGACCGAAGAACTTACGCAGTACTTTTCTTTCGAATACTCGGTGCTGCATCGGTGATTAATAGGGTCCATGCCTCTGCGCCATAAAGAAGTACGGGTAGGATGAACGTCTTGTAGAGTATTAGTTTTGTCGTACGAGAGAGGTCTCTGCTACTCAATTGCCTATTGAGACCATAGTAGCACCTGTTGGCAAGAGTGATCCTGCGCTTGATCTCCAGACTGACATAATTTTTGGTGGTAACGGCGGAGCCAAGTTATCGGCCGTAACCACCGTAACCGCAATCTGAGAATCAATATGCCGCACGTCTCTACTTATCGATTACATATACTTTGTTTTGCCCTCATTTACTGCCAAACCCATCTTAGCAGACTCCCGTTCAACAGCATTAAAGGCAGCAGAAACATCTCGCTTGGTACGCATACGCAAGCAACTGGACACTTTTTTGAAAAATAGTGCCATTGCGATGTACTCCCGCCTTTCGCAGAACACTCTCCATGACGATCGAATATATATATATCAAATGCTACATATATATCAAATGCTGGGCTCGCTGCCGCTACTGGTAACGAATTCATCAAGCATTAAACTAAATATATGACTCTAGCAGCTGAAAATATCCAACGAATCAGCAAGCAATGCACAAATTTAAGGTAAATCCAAGTTGATCTATGCAGGATAATACATAGAATAAAAGCTTAAAAGCAGTAAGTCTTTCAGAAAACTGGGGGAAGAGGTTTGCAGATACTATGAAACATTTTGTTACCCCCTTGTATTTTACTTGAGTTATTGTGTTCCCTGAGAAATATCAATATAAAGGGTGGGCCATTTAACAGTTTACATTTACAAATGCAATAAAACAAAAACGGTTGGAAATTTAGACAAAATTTATATTTTTGTTTTCAAGTACAAGTGTTCCAATTAGAAATGAAATATTATTTTATTCATATAACTGCCACAGCTGGCCTCACAGTACCTCATTTGATCGAACCAATTTTTGTACCTTTTTTCTTAGCAATGACATTACGAATGTTGGCCTTCAAATGCTTAATTATCCCTGGTATGTCGTCATAAAACTTTTCTATAATAGTCCAACGGTGTCAAATCGCAGCTTCTTGGCGCAAAATTGACATGAGATGTGTACCATGTTGCACTATCCTGTTGGAACCAAACGTCGTTCACATTTTAAAATCAAGAGCGGGTACAAAAAATTGTTTATCATGGTGCGATAGGTGTCTCCACTGACCGTAATGGTTGCGTTGTCTTCATTTTCAAAGAAATATGAGCCTATGATGTCTTCACTCCACAAGTCGCACCAAACAGTCACTCGTAGAGGGTGCATTGGCTTCTATAAAACCACATATGATTTTTATGAGCTCCAAATACGGCAATTTTGCTTATTTCCCACCATGAGGGAAATGAGCTTCATCCGCAAAGATGATCTTTGTCGGCATAATTGACATCATTGTGGAGTTTCTTGTTGGCTAAATAAAGCTTAACGTTCCTCAAGCGTAAATCGATTCATTATGTTCAAAGGAGATAATATACTGAATTTTGTGACAATAGAATCACATAAGTATGGCCTTCCCTATATAAAAAGTAGAATAATTACTGGCAAGCAAATGTTTTAGTTTTTATAGAAAAAAATAAGTTTCCAAAGTATTTTCCAAAGTAATGGAATTTAATGTATAAAATTTTCCCGAAATGAAAATCTTAAACTTTTGCATTCTTAAATAGCATGCGAACATAAATATTTACTCAATGTTCCTTAAACTTTCTCTTACTAGGGCTTACATGAATCCTTGAAAGTATAACAAGTCAAAAATAAATCGCAAAAACTAAAGCTAAAAATCTTTATATGTTTCTTTAATCCAGCAGAAGTTTCGAAACAAAAGTTCGAATATTTTTTGAACACAGAAAAGAACTTCGGGTAACCTTAATACTTTTGGAATTTAAGCAGATTTTCGGTTTTTTCTCTTCTTCTTTTGCTTGAAATAAAATACAAAAGAAGGATCTTGTTTACCATTTTACAAATATTTCGTTTACGATCTTTACTTTGAGGCAATTTACAACATGTAATAATGTGTAAAATAGAGAACGGAATATGGTAAATACTTATTCGTATTTGTTGATTATTAACAATTTAAATTATTATTTATTTTTTATATTTTCTTTTAGAAATGACGACTTTCAAATAGATGAAAATGTAGAGAGAAAGTCATTCATTTGTCTGGAAATTAAATTAAAAATATTGTATAAAATTTATTCGTTTACTGTCTACACAATAAAGATTGTTGAAAGGAAAAAAAATATGATGACGAAAGCAAATAATACGAAAATGCTGCTACTAAGTGCAGACAGATAAAATTGGTGAAGGCGAATATCGTAGAAGTTGAATTATAATTTAATAATAGAAGTGTTTTTTTTTAATATTAAAGAAGAAACCTGTGTAAAAATTAAACTACATATCTTCTGAAACTGAAGTGTTTTCATCACTAACTTCTTTTTTGCACGCATACATACATACATAATTGGTCATTACAATCCTTCAGTCCGGATTACGACCTACCTTCTAACACACGTAGTGTTCGAGCATTCAATAATAATATTTTCTTGCGTTTGATGGGAAAACAGCAACGAATCCATTTAGAAATCAGAAGGTGAAAATGGGGATGGATATGCCAAACTTCCAGGATTAAAAAATTATGTCACTTGAAAATTTTTTCAACGCGTAGACAACGTTTTTGCTGGTAGGATTTTGCACCATTGTAAGAGCAAAATGATTGAAAAGGTTTAAGAGAACAAAATAAATGTTGGAATCCTTTTCCTGTAAAACGTATATAGTTGCGAGCTTTGTTGAACGGTTTTGAGTCTTTATAAATTGTTTCTGTAAAAATCCCCAAAAACCATTAAAGCTGCATCAACTACCACTGATGCAGGCAAATACGCAAAGCATTTTCTTGATTTAAAGTGCCTTTTGATTTGAACGCTCATACATGCCATCATTTCCTCTGTACCTTCGGTGATTATTTTTCTCCAGAAAATGGCAAGTTTTTAATTACAAAAAATTTCCGTAGGAAATACACTTGACAAATTGTCTATTTAAAGTCAGTAGATAGTAAAGTATTGTTGGCTTGATTCATTCAAAATTCATAATGATTCAAGCTTGATTGAGGCCGTGATGTACTTTATTCTTGGCCCTCCTCTTTTGAATTGAGTAAGACAGAGATTAGCCAATGATATTGTCAGTGTCCTTGATTACATTCAGTAAAAAAATGTTGATGATGAGAGACACATTATATTTCAATGATCAGTGTTTATGTTCACTTTATATAAAATTTATTTGTATTGTGAATCAGGTTCTGCTATTTCAGATGGTCAATCTTGTCCTTTATTTTTAATTGAATTTAATTTCCTTAATATGAACTTTCTAATAACAGGTTTGAATTATTGAATCCAATCTCGGCTTTAAATACGCCTTTCAATTGAAAAATTTAATTCAACTCATAAGTTTATTCTGGGTTGATCCCTCTTCTTAAACCTTAAATTTCGTGGCGTAGGGTGTAGAGTATAAAAATCCATTTGCCATCAGTTTCTCACACTTGCTTTCGTTTATTTTGTTTGAAAATTTAATGTTTTTTTACGTAAATTGTTTACTAAACATTTTTACTAAAAAAAAAGAATGAAAAGAAAAAAATTTATTTTTATGTTAGCAATTTGAACAAATTGAAAACGACCACCCATTGGGTTAAGAAAATTTCAAACGATAATTTCCATTATGAAGTGTTAATTGGAAATTAATTAAAACTGTGTGTATGATTATATTGAACAAATTGTTCAATTAAATCTTTTAATAGTTTTCTAACGGGGCGGAAAGGAAAATAAACAGAGAACAGTTTGTTACAAGCGTCGTTATGCCTGAATAAAAGGAACATTAAAACGTTAGTTTTTATTTGCATTTAATATTGAGTGCCAATTTTATTAGAGAATGAAACGAGAAAAGTTGAAGAATTCGTCTTGAACGGAAGAGGAAAGAGGAAGCACTCTGAAGTACTATGGTTGGGAATTGGATGTTGAAATGGACTGGTCACGTGATTTATACATCATGCAGTTAGACCCAGAGTAGTACTTACTTCTTCTGATGTACATATGTAGATATAATGGGTCTGTCATTAAGCGAGACAGCAAGTCTATAAATTAAAATAAAACAAAGTGTGGGTGACCTATTGAAGCCAATATGATAACGGGGGAAGCCCACTCCTTTTTCTAAAAATCTGGAGAATAAATGTTGCGTTCTGTTGGCCTTTATTGTGGTTTATTTGCGTACACCTGCATTTTAAGAAGACCCCGCAAGAAATAATTTAATATAGTCAAATTGCACGATCTTAATGGTTAGTTTACATCACTCCCGCGTGATATGACCACGTTCTTGAAGAACATCCAATGTGTCACGAGTTGTGTAGCTTGTAGCGATGTCCTGTTGAAATCACGCCGTCAGCTCAAACAATGACTTCTTCGAGATCCATTGGACGCTTTTGGATCTCATATGGTATCGTCCCAAAATTTTCAATTTTGTTTGTTCACGTAAATATTCATCCAGTATAACATCCAGTCTAACACTGAACTGTATGAATTCCTCAACGATGTGGATCTTGTTTACATAATTAATACCGGCGAATTGCCCATGTCGTTTGTGTGAAAGGGGCTGTTCTTTCGAGATAGGTTAGTTGGTAAGAGGTCTGCAGAAATCTGCGTCGAGGAAGACTTTGTCTGCATTGGATGATGCATTTCGAAGAAGCCCTTGAACAAATGGTGAAGGTGTGCGCAACAAAGAGACACTTGGAAGGAAGTTATAAGACAGACTCAGTTGTTACACTTTCAGTTTCATCCAAAGGACTGAAGACTTTGTTTCAGTTTCACAATTCAGTTTTTATCTAGTTGGGCAGCTTTACTATGGTAGGTCTTAGAATGATAGAGTTGCCATTTATCAATGCCTAGAAATAGCGCTCTCTATGAAAGTTTATTGGCTTGTTGTATTGGTTGCAATGGTGGTTGTGACTTTGATTTTTGAGTTGTATTTTTTTGGGAAGTACCTGACTTTCCCAATCGTTGATGTTATCCTCTTTGAATGGCTAAAAGGCTTCCTAGACAACATAGTGGATTTTTTGTAAAGCAATAAATTTCAAACGAATAAAAGAGTAATTTTTTCTTCTCCATTTAGTTCAAGTGCTTATGTTTGCCAACAAAGGTAATAATATTTACTTTACTTAGGAATACTATTCTCTTCTATTTTACATCGTAGTATAAGTAGATTTCTTTAAAATTTTTTCCTGTTTTTTTTTTGCTTCTTGATAACATAGTTACCAAATGCAGAATAATCAGTCTATAGGAATACATTTTGCTGTTTTAACTTTGACTCAAATTCTTATCATACTTATTTTTCCTTACTATTTAAGGATAATTTGTTTGTATTCTATTAATAACATAACAAATAGAGTTCTTTTAGTTGGAAAAAAAATGAAATCTTTTCAGTGTAAACATCATTGAAGTAAAATTTAAATGGAATAACAATTTGCTTGGTATGTCTCTTTCCAAGTTCTGCTATTATTTTAGTTCTTATACGTCAAAAAGCAAAAACTATATACCATTACGAATAATTTGCAGATTACAATCTAAATTTTTGATTACTACGTGTTCATAGACAAAGGTCTTTATGATCTTTTACATATTTTCCTCTCAGAATGTCCTCAGCAAGCTCTGTGATAACAACAATACTTATGTCATTCTAATCTGTCACAAAATCCTGTATGTTATCTCCACTAAACGTAATTAATCTATTTACGCTTGAGTATCGTTAGGATTTATTGGGCCAACGAGAAACCATATTTGGGACTCAGAAAACCCACACGTGGTCTTACAAAAGCCAATGCACCCATTACGTGTGACTGTTAGGTGCGGCTTGTGGAGCAGAGACATCATTGGCTCATATTTCTTTGAAAATGAGGACGGTGCAACCATTACGGTTACCATGATACTAACGCCCTATGATTACCGATTTTTTGTACCCGCTCTTCATGGTATTGATATGAACAATTTTTTTTTTTTGAACAAGATGGTGCTACTTGCTGCACATCTCGTGCCGCAATCGATTTATTTCGCCAAACGTTTGGTGGCCATTTAATTAGCCGAAATGATGATGTCAATTGGCCGCTAAAAAGCTACTATTTGACAGCGTTAGAATATACTCTGCGGGGCGCCGTTAAAGAAAAGTGTTTTGCCAACAAACCAGAGACAATTGAGCGTTTGACGGTCAACATTCGTGATGCCATTGCTGAGATACATACACTCGAAAAACTGCACGAAAATTGATGCGATCGAATGAGGTACTGTGAAGCCAACTGCGGCAGCCATATGAATGAAAAAGTCCCATCGATTTACCATTACTGGATCTTACCCATTAAACCACATCTACGTCCTTCAACCACTCTCCCTACGCGTGAATGCCTTTAGGTAATACTTCGCTAAAGACTGAAGCTTTCTCACCTTAAATTTGGTCTTTATATTTCAAACCTTCGGAGTTCCAGCATAACTTCAGCTGTACTGGTTCCATAGAATATGGAATACAATATGGAATTCCTTTCTTTCAATATGGGCAATTTCTCTGATATGTAGGCTATTCTGTTTAACTTTTCCTTGAGGTTTCTATTCAAGCGCATGGTCACATACTATTCGATCAAATCTTCAACATTACAATTCACTGCCGTCACTTATGTTTTTCTGCAACAAAATAAGGTTGTCAGTAGAAAAGCATAGACAGAAGAGAAAATTTGACAAAGCTGTGTAGCCATTGTGAAATTCTAGGGAGATGTGTAGGTATTCGTTGCAATTATTGCTGTTTTTGTTCAACGCTTCTAGAACTTCTACTTTTTCTATTTTAAGGTCAAAAACCTTTTCCTCGCAGTGCCACCAGTTACTGCGACTCAATGTTTCAACTAAGAATTTGAACACCAATTGGTGTGTACGGCCATCAAGGTGTCTTTATCTTACAGTGGCATTGAAGACTATTGCTTTTATCTTTTATGTATGAACAGTTTTTACTAAGAAAGAAACCTTTCCAGTTACATTGGTTTCGAGTTTCGTCACACTCTCTATGATGCCTTCAACTTTTTCTTTGCAAAGGCAGCCATGATGATTTTGTATGTCTTCTCCTATGATATCTTCATTGTTCTTCTTATTTTTCTTTGCTAACTTTTCTATGTCAGCAAGAGTTTATATTGCTAATCTTCTAGCAGTTGATACTAATTGGCTTATTAGGGCTGAGGCTAGGTTGAAACCCTAGCCTGAACGTCACGTCTTTGGCGACTTCCTATCAGTATTCTTCGGTCAAAAAACTCTGAAGTTGAATTCAATTGTCACGAAAAGTTTCTCAAAACTGTAGGTTCAGCCACTCAGGGATAAAATTAAGCGAAAAAAAGCTAGGTCGTTATCCTCACTATTATTATAATTGCTAATTCAGTTTGTGTCGCAATTATAATGTGGGTTGCATTTTTAGTGCTGTTTTGTAGTCTCCAGCTGACAACCCCTAATCGAATTCCATATATGACTTGTCTGATCAATGTCTGCCTGTTTAGTTCATCCATGAGAAATAAAAAAAAATTCAGTTCATTATCTCATAACACAGACGCTCATAACTTTTATCCCATTCCACAGACCCTTTTGCTGTATCTCTTCATTGTCTTCTTCAGTTTGAATAACAAGCGATAACAGTTTCCTCAAAGAAAAGAAAAATTCCAAATCTCAAGAAACGAAATAAAAAAAGAAAATAAAAGAAAAAGAAAAAACGAAATAAAAATCCAAAATACAAGCGAAATCAAAATAAATCATGTCTAGCGTAACACGAGTGAATGGTGTGAGTAGTTGCTACATCATGAAATCAATTTAATTGTGTTGAAAAAGAGCTGCTGGACATTAAATAAAAATTATTTCGGCATCTTTAGAACACTAAACATAGATATACGGACATTAACAAGATAAAGCAAAAAAATTAAATTGAAATTAAAAAGGAAAAGCAAATGAAAAACTTCAGAAGCCTGGAAAGGGTATAAAAGATAGAAAACATACTCGTAAACAAACATAAGCCAGACAAGCCAAGTACATGCAGCGTTACGATAAGAATGGAAGCTTTAAAACATTACAAGCAAAGATTGAAAGGATACACTTACTACTACTATATGAAAAAAAAGAGAAAATAGAGAAGACAGTGGCTTCCCTTTAAAACAATGGCAAACAAATCTTTATAGTAGCAACACACTACCTACTAGACTAAGGCGACTTCTTCAATCAGCTGCTTGACCGAAAAGACTGAAGCAGGCGACAAAAAGTGGAAAAAAGACAGCATTTCCACGACTCTCGCGCATAATTAGGATGACTTTGAACGATGAAAAGGATTATATTGGCTTTGAGGACCGCAGTAGTTCGTCGTTTATTCGCATGCACTTGCGATGTATAAAGACCGCAGAAGAAAAAGTATAACGCGGTTAAATCGCACGATCTCGGTGGTCTCTTCACATTGCCTCCACATGAGACAATCATTCCCTCAAATCGCTTATACAGAATATCCAATGTGGCATGAGCTGTGTGGTACGTAGTGTCGTCCGGTTGAAACTATATGGCGTTGGTGTCCAGAGCATCCAATTCAAATCAAAAGAAGTTGGTAATCAAACCTATCGTTCTCAAAGAAATATGGTCAGCTGACACCGCCTGCTTAAAATAGTGGCTTTTTTCATGTGAATTGTTTTCATCATAAAACCCATAATTTTGTTTGTTAACAAACTTGTTCAAGCAGAAATGGGCTTGATAGCTGAATTTTAATTTTCGACGAAATCTAGAGTCAGTTGTCAACTGCTCTAGAACCCATTCAGCTAATATACGTCGTTGTATCTGGTCGTCCATGATGATTTGGCAAAACTGACCGAATAAATGATTAACTCTCAAAGTTTGAAATTCCTTTTTGGAAGATCCCATGTAGTATTGGTTCTGTGGATCACTCAGGAACTGTCTAACAGTTCTCTTTAAGGCTGAATTGCAAATCAGAATAAATCATTAGATGTTACAGTATATCCTACATACAAACACAATTTTTCGATATTTATTGTTCAGATATTCGTTTAATTTTTTTGATTTTTTAAAATCCTGACAGGTCTATGCTTCCTGTAAATACGAGCAATCGGTACAATGGTCTTCTAACGAATGTCCTCTATTCCTTTAGATGACTATGCTCTTTTCAACATTGTCTTCTCACTGCATTTTCACTGTAGCAAATCTCCTTGTAGATATTTTTTTTGCTTTTCTTTTTTTTTTATTCAACTGGGTCTAGATGATTCAATTATAAGTTAAACAACGTTAAGGCGAAACCATTAAATTCCTTTTAAACTCTTTTTGTGTTTTATTTCCTTAAATATGTCTTCCCCAAAGACATAACAAAAAAATCAACAACAATAACAAGTGAAGATAAAAATAATGTTACATTCGGTCAAGAACGTTGATGAGAGTGTGTGTGCCAATTAATTTTAGAGGAAAGGATTTGTGCTGCAGTCAAGACTAATTACCAAAAAATCTTGTCAATGTGTAGGAAATACTTTCTTAAAGGAGTTATTAAGGAGCAAGAATTAAATTCAAAATAAAAATTTCAATCGCAAAGGGAGCGTTTCAGATGACTGCATTGATCGCTTTTTCCGTTGTGCATGCTCAGGGGGAAGTAAGTAAAATTTTGATCATGATCATTTTATAGTAAATCGAAGTCATACTTTATTCGGTATAACATCATTTTCATTAAGTTAGTTGAATATCCTGTTACCTGAGTCATTTCCTTGCAATTCTCACCTGTCGCCGAGTAACTATTACCAGAAATCCGAAGATAGCCACGAATACGACCTAGCTTCTCACCCTAGTTATGTTGTTAATATGTGGCGAGACCTATATTTTATTTACTGTTAGAGTTTTTGTCAGAAATCTCCTTAGAGGAAGTCGCCAAAAAAATATTTTTTCTTATTTCATGTCTTACCTGGGGTTTGAACCATGTTCTCACGTTGAATAAGCCAACACACTACCTAGACTACGGTGACTTCAATCAGTCGAATATAATTCTTAAGGATACAGAAGACTTGGCAGACCTGCGTCTATAAGAAAGACAGACGGAGAACAAGTTGATAGTTAATGGAGTACTCTGGATTGAACTGAATTTGATGTCAATTAATAAAATTCCTGTGAAAACATTTGTTGCGGTCCTATACTGGACACTAAAGGGTATTGTCTAACATTTCGATCAATTAGAGTTGCATCTCGAAAGCAGAAATCACAAACTAGCGATGAATTCAATTTGCCCAGATCTCGAATAGGGAATAGGTTATGCATGCTACAGCTAGTTAAATCAGAACGTCAAGTTCCTGAAAATCCTCCGACAGTTCTTTGTAATATTTGTCGGGATCTTGGGATTTTGTTTGTTTTCTTCGGGATTTTGTTTTCTTTAGGCTTCTCTGTTTTTGGTCGTTGTTTTCGGTTAGGTATTCTCAGTTTTCTTCCTACCAAGTTGTCTAACATCAACCAGAAATTGAACACAATTCGCCATGGCCATGGAAAAAATTTCGCTCTGATCTGTTTACCAATGTTTGTGTGTTGGAAGAGATGTTCTAGTTCTTGATTCTACCATACAATCCGCACATGTTCCGGGAAAATTTTATGACGGATTTTTCTATTGAAAACCAACATAAGTTTTTCATCTATTCACTGTATTTTTATTCTATTCACTACACCAAGTCTGATATATTTTTATAGGAAGACTAGCTGACACTAACTGAACATAGAGTATGGGTTGATTGTTTTCGAAGATGATCTGAACATGAGCTGCCCAATATAATTCTTCCCCCGATATTCGAAATTACGTTGTTGTTTGGTGTGATTTTAAAGATTACATAGTCGAAGTACTTGACCATTTCAATGGTGTTTGAATCCATTGAGATAGTTGCGATAATTTTGTTGAAGTCATTTCTCTCATTTGTCATTAATGTCAACCTATTGAATTTCTTTCTTGCTTAAGTGCAAGCATTACTGTGGTTATTATATTGTATCACGACTTGTTGTGACCTTATGGCCCGGTGTACTTAATATCAATGTTTTAATGGTGTAGCTGAGATTAGTTGAAGTATTACGAGCAACATTACCATACATACATACATACATAATTGGCCATTATAACCCTTTAGTCAGTATTACGACCTAGTTTCTCACACCCCACTTATGTTGTCGACTCTAAACGACGGATATTTTATTTTATTCTCAGAGTTTGAGCCAGAAATCTGCTGAGAGAAAGTCACTGAGGAAATATTTTTTATATTTCGTTTAGTTTGAGATGTCTGAAATGGAGTTTGAACTGAAACCTTACGTCTTATAAGCCAACACACTACCTAATAAACTACCACTACGACCAACATTACCAGTGAACTTAATTTCCTTTTATATGTATGTGGTAAATAATAACTTTCATCCCCAGCATGTAGGAGCAAAGACTTCCGCTGGCGTAGGGTACTGAAAAACAGCGGGAATACAACGTTTCCTTGCATGCAAGCGGCAGTAACAATAAGGAACATGGAAAAAACAATGAAAATATATAAAAAAAATAAAAAAAAAACATTTGACAAGATTTACTAACAAGAAACGTCAAGACAAATATTAGAATTGGTGTGGTGTAACGGGAGAAAATAAAAAAAATTTTAAAATAAAAGACAATAACACACGATAAAAATCCTCCATTAGAGAATTTATGATGTGGTATTTGCCACTCAAACACAACACTGCTGCCATACCAGCACAACTCGGGCACCATTGAATTTCATTCAATTCAATTCGATTCATTTCATTTCGAAGAAGTGAAGAAAATTGATAACAAGTGAACAAGATAAAGATTACAATGTATGTAAGAAATGTCATGGGTGGACATAAAACATTACAGAATGTATGATTTCTGCTTCTTTGGTTTGCAATTCCAAAACAAATGTTACGAAGATATTTTAGTTTAATCAGTAGCACAAGGCAAAATTATTTTTTCTCAGAAATAGCATCAACTTGTACTCAATACTTTGTTATAGGACTTTGTTGCAGGACCAGAAAATGTCTGATGTTTTAAGTTGTCTCTACTACTTGCCTACAAAACTCTATTTAGCAAAGTGATGAATACTTTGGCTCTTAATTACATTTTTTTGATACTAATTTTACTGTCATCACGTCTTTCCTTCTTTCAGTTCGCTTCTCGAAGGCTTTGTCTCATTCTCCAGCTCTCCATTGCCAACGATTAATGAACATTGAAACCGTTTTGTGTGTTGGATGTGCGATTCTTTTGTTTTACTTTCTGTTTTTTATTGGCCTTCTGACGTTTCTTTAAAATTTTGTTGATGGATAGTATTGACGCACTAGCTTTTGAAGTGTCACCAACAGAAACAAAGGAACACTTTCAATTACTTTCTACGTTAAACAGTATCATAAATTGTTTGAAATTGTGGATTAAGGTCAATAATGCTACTCCACCAACCAACAACCAAGTTTCGGGGAAAAAATTGTGTTTCAGAAAATTTGTTTTTTCTTCAAACATAAAATGTGTCATTTTAAATGTCAATTACATGGAAAACTAAAATGGCAGTAATTAAATATTTCTGCTTGTATTTTTACTTTCAAGAACTTTTTTTTATTTGATTTCTATCGCAAATTTTCACAAATAATTTGAAATGCTGCCTTCTGCATTCCATTTTTTGTTTGTTTTTTTTTCGAACGTTCCCGGGCTCACACTAACCCACCTTCACTCGACCGCGGAGGGCTCGTCCCCATTACGTAGGGACATATACACACTACAGTCCGGACTGTAGGGGGTAAGGGAAAAGTAATGGCAACGAGAACATAAATCAGCTACAGAACTTAATCACAAGCTGAATAAAGTAACAATAAACAGGAACTACCTATGACAAGAACGAAAATACATTTTTATATAATAATTTACAAATTAATGCCAGCATATAAGCTACGTTTTATATTACAAACACTACAATTAAAATCAATAAAATCACAATATAAGTTAAAATCATTACATAATCTACGAAAAGGAAAATTACATTCATAGTTCGTTTTATAAAAATCTAAAGAAAGAGGACGATAATGCCGTGAAAATCTTGCTAGAATACTGAAATTCAAACAAAACAAACCCCTAAAACAGCCCTTCTACGTTCTAAAGTTGGAAGTTTAATCAAACCTAATCTAGCCTCATATGACGGAAACCCATTGGCACAATCCCACAATCCTAAGCCACGGAAACAGAATAATAAAAACTGCTTCTGCACAGACTCTATTGAATCATTATGACAACGATAGTATGGATTCCAAATAATAGACGCATACTCCAAAATAGGTCTAACAAGTGAAATGTATAGCGGTCTTGTTATATAATGATCAATGAATTCCCTAGCCCATGTTTTCACAAAACCAAGAACAGCCCGAGCTTTGCCAATCATCATACTAATATGATCAATAAAAGACAGTTTCATATCCAATAATACTCCCAAATCAAGAAATGTAGTCACAGTTTCCAAAGGGCAAGAATCAATCACATAAGTGGGCGAAATTACGCCCCCGCGAGAAAAAACCATGCATTTACATTTTTTCAAGTTAAGATCCATTAAATTAACTCTGCACCAAGTTACAAACAAATTAATATTTCGCTGAAGAACAGAATGACCATGATCATCATCAAAAATATAAAATAATTTTCAGCATACATCAGAATATTACAATCAGAAATATCACAAGGAAGATCATTAAGTAACAATATAAACAGTAAAGGACCCAAATGGCTACCCTGCGGAACACCAGAAGTAACATATACAGCCTTAGACAATACATTCCTAAACAATACCCTATGAGTCTTAAGGGAGAGTTAGGAGTCTAGCCAACGATGAATAATATCAGGAATACCGATTAATGAAAGTTTAAGAAGCAAAATTCTATGATCAAAAGCTTTACTGAAATCAGTATAAGTTACATCAGTCCGAGCCCTGGCAAGAAAACCCCTGAAAACATGCTGGAGAGGGATATTAAAGATCTCGTATTAAAAAAGAGATAATCCGTCACCAGATTCTCCATCAACTGAGCACTGAGTTTGGCAATACCCCTGTAATTGGAAATATTGGATTTATTACCCGACTTATGCAAAGAAATTATAGACGAACTCTTCCAAATAGATGGAAAATGACCAGCCCTCAGAAGCCCATTGGATTAAAGGTCAAAGGACCACTCAAGACAACAGTGCACTTTCTTAAAATACAGGCCGGTATCCGTCAGGGCCTGGCAAGTATGTAAGTTTTAGTCCAGAGAAAGACTCAAGACTCCTCATCAAATGAATATATATTAGAAATAGAGACACTTCCCACTGAATAAGGACAAGGAAAGCCGCTACTCAGGTCTGGGCCCGAGTGCAACTGCCTACAAGTAGACTGCTAAAAATCAGCAAACATATTCGAAATATCAAGGTAACTAGAGGATGACACGCTCCCATAAAACATATCAGTGGGAAACAAAGATGATTTACGTTTAGCTCGAACGAAGTCGTAAAATGACTTAGGATCGCTAGCGAAGTTCGACCTGACTCTAATCATATATTCCTCATAACAGTAATGATTCATTCTACGATAATCCGCACGCTCCCTAGAGTAAAGAGCGTAATCAATATCAGTACCTGATCTAACAAACTTTTTAAATAACCTCGATTTTCTGTTCCTCAACCTTGACAGTCTAGCCGAATTCCACGGAGGACCAGAACGCTCCAAACGACTATTTCATTTGTAACACTCCCTAAAACATTTAAATAATACCTCATAAAAGCCATCTAAGATCCTGTCAAGTGAAAGAGAGTCATATGGTGATGAAATAAGTGCAGACGACCAATCTACAGAGGAAAGTAGTGTATTTAAACTACCAAAATCCGTACGATGGAAATTAAAACGCCCCTCATCACTAAATGAGCGATTTATTATAGGCGGTAAACAAAGATCAACTTCAATAGAAAGTAACAACGTAGGATGATAACTATCCTCAGGAATAGATATAGGATCCATGCGAAATAAAGAAGGAATACTTGGATCCTCTAAAAATACAAGATCCAAAATTCTACCCATTGAATTCAATACACCATTAACCTAGAAAAGACCTACATCACACATAGCGGACAGAATTTCATCATAAAATGGAACTGAAGAACATGGCACCAATGAGCCAGCCTCAGGTGAAAAATTCCAAGATGTATGCGGAAGATTAAAATCACCAAGGACTACTATAATCCCCTCTTGCCCCATTGAATCAATTACTCTAGAAATCAAATCGAAGTGAGCCCTATAGATATGAATGTCAGAACAGGAAGGAATATACGAGCAAGTAATGTATATAGACTTTCCACGATTGTAGACCTTAACGCAAATAAACTCAATATCCTCAGAAGAACACAAGTCAATCAATTCAGATGTGTATTTAGAGCAAATGGAAATAAGAACACCACCACCATTTCTAGACTTCCTATCCCGTCTATAAATATTAAAATTACTAGACATAATCTCAGAATCAAAAATATTACAATTCAGCCAAGTTTCAGCAAAAGCAATTCCATCAAATTCAAAATCAAAGCTACTATTATAAAGCGAAGTAAGTTTAGACCTAAGTCCGCGAACATTTTGATAAAAAGACGATTTCGAAGTTAGTTTTTTTGAGAAATAGGACCAGGCAAATTAGCACCATTCCTACGATGGCCCAGCCTGAATACGAATTCCCGTACCAATACTCCCTGTGGCCAAAACGCAGGATTAACAATTTCACCAAATCTTTCATCGGCAACATATAATTTAAACGCAGAAATACTGCAATCCAAAGATGGCCTCATCTTTTAGCAACCAAACTCAAAAGGTTTCCTAATCTTTGATTTAACGAAACATTTTATATCATCGACTGAAGTATCACATGAAAGACGAGACACAAAAATAGTTCTTTTAGGTTTAACTACAACCAAATCCCTCGGAGCAGAAGTATCTAAGCCAGCGGACACTACATATGAATAGGAAACAGAAGACGGTTTCGAAGATGCTTGAGAAGTGACATCACCTAGAGGTAAAGGTAAAGGAGATAGAGTAGACTTTGGACTCAGTTCAACTAAATTTGCAGACTTCAGTATAGAACTGCTAGCTGAGTTTTCAGCAATAGATGGACAAATGTCCACAATAGGAGTAACAGTGGACAATGTATTGATTGTCGCAGTTTCCCCTGGCACAGAAACTTGCACCACATGCCCAGGAGCTTCAGAAGAAAGAGGGCCCAGAACTTTTTCCGATTCGAGCAATTCATTTAAAAGGCCATACTTTGAAAATAATTCCTCAAACCGACGAAATCTAGCAAAAAGAGATGCAAATTCAGTGTGCATCTCAGTAAACTCACGACGAGTCTCCATAAAAAATGTATAAAATTGGATGTCCACCACCTTACATTTAGGACAACACCAACGTAGCCCCAAGAAACTATCCACCAATTGGTCCGTGGTGCGAGGAAGCAAACCAACACACTTAATGTGAAACAAATTATTACATAACCAGCAAGAAATCTGGCGTTCACTCTGTTTCCTTACAATGCATTGTATGCATCATGCTTCACAGACATTATATAGCAACAGATATGCAGTTCAATTTTAGTTAAAGATTTGCTAGAGCCAATCTGGATAACATCTATAATCAATAAGGGATTCTTAAGGCCGATAATTGTTTTAAGAGTAAGCGTTCTGTAAATTAAAGCCAGTGGAAGGCATTTACGTGGGCAAACGAATACTGACTTTAAGTCTTGCTTGGATAGGTACATACATGTTGTTGAAGGCAAAGAGTTAGTCCACTTGACAGTTACCTACCATCGTAGCGCTTAATCTTCAAGTAGAAAATGTATTATTATTATTTGTTTTTAGTCGTTATTTTCCGGTTAGGTATTCTCAGTTGTCTTCCTACCATTCCATGGTAATGTAACGCCAAACTCATTGCAAAACCACTTAGCAATGCCTTTCACACATTAAGCGATTATAAGCAACATATGATCTCTTAGAAATTCTGAATTGATAAGGATCGCTTTAATGGTAAGCCTTTGGCGAAATAATTTTTGGTATACAGAATCTGATTAAATGTGATGATATCCCAGAGCCGTAATCTAGTAGTTAGTGTGTTGGCTTATTAGACGTGAGGCGATGGTTCTAACCTCAGGCCAGACATTTCCAACAAAACGAAAGAGGAAAAAATATTTCTTCGATGACTTTCCTTCAGCAGATTTCTGGCTCAAGCTCTGAGAGTAAAATAAAATTGCCATAAAAAGTTTCTCAAAAATCTATCGTCCGGAATCGACTTTAAATTGTAGGTCCACCCAAGTAGTATGTTTATGCCGCTTCAAGGGCACTTATTTCATACAAAATTTGGTGCATGCATAGCTGTAAAAGAGTAAGAACATTACAGAATTGTTAAATGAATTGTGTGCGATCGGTCTTTGGGTTTGTAACATGTATTATGAAAAGGTATTGCTTTTCAATGTGTATGTGTGTGTGTGTGTGTTAAAATTTGTGAGAATGCATATCTGGAAAAGAATTAAATCATTTTAATTTTTAATTTTTCCATACAAATTTGGAATCATACCTGCTTTTTCTTGTTCATTTTATTTGTATTGCTTTTCAAACGAATGGTTGGACGGACAGAATGAGTGCGTGCACGTTTCCTCATCTACATCCCAGAGTACAAGTAGACTCTAATGTGAAAATGTATATACGTATGTACGAATGTTTGATTTAGAATTTTTTAGTTTTACTGTTTTAAATAAATGAAATTATAGAATAAAGGGATTAATTAAAACAAATTAGTTTTTTTTTTTTTTTAGGTATACATATTTTATTTTTAGATTTTGTTATTTTGTACAATACAATACATATATCTACTTAATATAATAATAGTTAAACATTCGTTTATACAGATTAAATAACTTAAGTGTTAACAAATATTGTGTATAGAATGTTTGACATCGACAAATGTTGAAAGATTGTGAATAAGTATTTTCACAATAATACAAACGTATGACATATTAATACATAAAAATGGATAATTTACATAATTACAAGTTCTTAATTCATTTATAAGTTTCATAAATAAATCTATATGCTCTTTATCAATCTGATTACTATGTTTTGTTAATAAATAGTTCTTCCAATTCAGCTGATGTTACCATTTTTGTTCCCCTTCTTTAAAAATTTAATAGTAGGTTGTGTTAGTGCGGGACGATGTACTCTGAATTATTTCATTTTAATTTATATTTATTGAATAAAAATTTTAAACACAAGTGCCCACAATTAAATGTATTAAATTTTTGGTTTCGTTCATAATTATATTCAATAGGAAATTTTAAGTAGTTGACAATCTCAAGTGGTGGTTGTAAGTTTCCAAAGCTATCAAAGTATTCCTTATAGTTGTGGTTTTTATAATATGCTACCCAATGTGTTCCCATACCATTTGAATCATCTAAATTAACAATGCCGCATTCTTGTTTGAATGGTTTTTCAGGTAAAGAATCACGCATGAAAACACCCCTAAAATGTTTGAGATGTCTTCCATATTTATTCAAATCCAAATCTGTTAATGGGCGATTGGGAAGGGTATCTAATAGTTTTTTGGAGCTGGACTATAGTAGAGACCATATCCAGTTTTATATGGTTTGAGGTACAATCCTTTACCCATTGCAATTGATTCCATATATCTATTATGACGGTTAGCTTCAGCCAATTGTTCTTTTCCATTTTTGATAGCATTTACTGCTTTGACAATAGCGGATCCTCCACTTGCCAAACCACCAAGCGCTGACAATGCTGTTAGTACGGGAATAAGTGGAAGAAATCCTCCAATTTTCGGTACAGGTATAACTCTCGGTATTATAATTTCTGCTCGCTTTTTCCCTTTAAAATTTGAATGAATAGCCTTTTGAGCTATTTTAACAGCATCATTTATATCAAGGGGTTTCTGTTCTTTCAATTGTTTTAAAGTTGTTCTCACAGTAGCTGTGAATAATTTCTTATTACACTTATTCATTTTTCCTTTTCTTTTCTTATGTCTCTGCTCCTTCAAACCTAATCCAAATTTCACTTTAGCTTTCATAGCGTTTGTCACAAACCACGCGTTAGCACGTTCTTTAATATCACTATCTTTAGATTTAACTCGTTGCCAGGCTTTTTCAGCTAATATTTGATCTGCTTGATGTCTTGTGTCTATATCTTTTGATTGTGAATATGCAATATCGTGCTCTCTACAAGCTGCGTCTAATAAATTTATACCCTTATCTCCTCTTGCTAAACGTTTTTCAAGTTTTGTACCAGGTCCACAAAACTGATAACCAGGTAGATGTAATTCAACAGGTACTTTATTTATTAAGTTGTTTACAAATCCTCTTCTCATCTTACACTGGCTGAGGTTTTGTTTTGACTGTAGATTATAACAAATTTTTTTTTTTCGTTACTTTTATACCTCTTCGCAAAAATAACTGAAATCAAAACGATCTCCTATATATACAGCAATTTATATGATTTCAGTATGTTAATTTTTTGATATTGATTTTGATCTGCTTTGTATCTGATCACGATCTACTTTACATCTGATCACGATCTGCTTTGTATCTGCTCACGATCTACTTTATATCTGATAACGATCTACTTTTTTGGTTTTGTCTATTTTATTTTAATTTTTTTTATTTTTTTTTTTTTTTTTTTTGACATTACCATGTTTTAGGTATACATGTTCTACCTCAATGTTTAAATTGTTTATTTGATCAGCTAGATCATCATGTATTTGTGTTATATGTTTTTCGATTACGATATTTTTGTTTTTATGGTTATATTTATTAAAACCTTCTCCAAATTTATTAATATAAGACATTTCTTTCACTCTTCTAATAAATTATGTTAGCTTCTTTAAGTTCTTCGATAATAGAGATTATTTCGTTTTGATGATTGTTGTGACCAGAACCTTCCGATGAAAGAAGTAAACGTAGTCTGTCAACTAGTTCATTAGGATCATCCAATTGTATGTAATTTGATCTCAGATTATTTTGTAATTTTAGCATTAAACCACTGCCTTTTGTTAAAATGTTTGTTGTTGTTTCGAATAAACGTTTAATTATTCGTATATATTTGAAGGCTCGTGTTCCTTTCACTTGTTCATTAGGTTCATAGCGACGTTTATGTGCATTGATATTAATTAAAATCTCTTTATATTTTTTCAAATCATTTTTAGAATAATGGAGAGGTTTTTTATGAAATACTAGTTCAAATAATCCACGCGTCATTTTCAATTTCATATTCCCTATCTGCATAGTATTATCTCTATTAAATATTAATTTTTCCTTGCCATATCTCCAACTACCGTCTACATCTTGATTAAAACCATAAATTTTATCCAATTGCTTATTATTAATAAGTGTTTGTATATTTTCAAATAATGGAGAGCTTTTCGTCAGCTTTAAACATTGTTTTCTTTCCAAGTTCTTGATACATGTACTTGATACAGGTCTATTATGGTCATAGTTTTTTTCACCATCATTATCATCAGTTGAAATATTTTCATACTGAAAATCGTTATTATCACCGTTTACATCATCATAATCATCGCCATCATCAATAGTGTTGTCTATATCTTTATGCTTATCTTCAAGTTTTCCGATGATTTCATTATCACCATTTACATCATAATAATCATCATCATCATCAATAGTGTTGTCTGTATCCTTGTATTTATCTTTAAGTTTTCCAATGATTTTTTTAAGTGGTTTTGTTATTGGTTGAAAGGTATCTTCTAATAAATTAACTCTATCTATTTGATTCAGTTTAATATTTTTTAACTTTTTCTTTAGAACAGCCCTTGTCTTTACAAGATCTTCCAACACTTTATTATGGTAATTTTTAGACATTATAATAATTTTTTTATTGAATTTGATCTGGTTATGATCTGCTCGCTATCTGATTATGATCTGCTTTGTATCTGATTACGATCTGCTTTATATCTGATCACGAACTGCTTGCTATCTGGTCACGATCTGATTTATACCTGATCACGATCTGCTTGATGGCTTGTGTCTATATCCATTGATTTTGAGTACGCTATATCGTGCTTTCTACAATCTACATCCAATAAATTATTCCTTTATTTCCTTTATTCTTGCTATTCGTTTTGAAGTTTTGTATCAGGTCCACAAAACTGATAAACAGGTGGATGTAATTCAACATATAATTTGTTTATTAAGTTGTCTACAAATCTTCTTCCAATCTTACACTGATTAGGTGTTTTTCTTTTGACTGTAGTTTATAACCATTTTTTTCATTACTTTCATACCTCTTCGCATGAAACACTACACCAGCTATACTAGCAAGCTGTACTAGCTATACTAGCAAGCTGTACAATCTGTACTAGCTATACTAGCAAGCTGTACTAGCTATACTAGCAAGCTGTACAATCTGTACTAGCTATACTAGCAAGCTGTACTAGCTATACTAGCAAGCTGTACAATCTGTACTAGCTATACTAGCAAGCTGTACTAGCTATACTAGCAAGCTGTACAATCTGTACTAGCTATACTAGCAAGCTGTACTAGCTATACTAGCAAGCTATACAATCTGTACTAGCTATACTAGCAAGCTGTAGTAGCTATACTAGCAAGCTATACAATCTGTACTAGCTATACTAGCAAGCTGTAGTAGCTATGTCAGCTATACCTGCTATACCTGCTATACCAGCTATACCAGCTATACCAGCTATACCTGCTATACCAGCTATACCAGCTATACCTGCTATACCAGCTATACCTGCTATACCAGCTATACCAGCTATACCTGCTATACCTGCTATACCAGCTATACCAGCTATACCAGCTATACCAGCTATACCAGCTATACCAGCTATACCAGCTATACCAGCTATACCAGCTATACCAGCTATACCAGCTATACCTGCTATACCAGCTATACCTGCTATACCAGCTATACCAGCTATACCAGCTATACCTGCTATACCTGCTATACCAGCTATACCAGCTATATCAGCTATACCTGCTATACCTGCTATACCAGCTATACCAGCTATACCAGCTATACCTGCTATACCAGCTATACCAGCTATACCAGCTATACCAGCTATACCAGCTATACCAGCTATACCAGCTATACCTGCTATACCTGCTATACCAGCTATATCAGCTATACCAGCTATACCTGCTATACCAGCTATATCAGCTATATCAGCTATACCAGCTATATCAGCTATTCCAGCTATACCTGCTATACCTGCTATACCAGCTATACCAGCTATACCTGCTATACCAGCTATATACCAGCTATACCAGCTATACCAGCTATACCAGCTATACCAGCTATACCTGCTATACCTGCTATGCCAGCTATATCAGCTATACCAGCTATATCAGCTATTCCAGCTATACCTGCTATACCTGCTATACCAGCTATACCAGCTATACCTGCTATACCAGCTATATACCAGCTATATACCAGCTATATACCAGCTATATACCAGCTATATACCAGCTATATAGCAGGTATAGCAGGTATAGCAGGTATAGCAGGTATAGCTGGTATAGCTGGTATAGCAGGTATAGCTGGTATAGCTGGTATAGCAGGTATAGCAGGTATAGCTGGAATAGCTGATATAGCTGGTATAGCTGATATAGCTGATATAGCTGGTATAGCAGGTATAGCTGGTATAGCTGATATAGCTGGTATAGCAGGTATAGCAGGTATAGCTGGTATAGCTGGTATAGCTGGTATAGCTGGTATAGCTGGTATAGCTGGTATAGCTGGTATAGCTGGTATAGCTGGTATAGCAGGTATAGCAGGTATAGCTGGTATAGCTGGTATAGCTGGTATAGCAGGTATAGCTGATATAGCTGGTATAGCTGGTATAGCAGGTATAGCTGATATAGCTGGTATAGCTGGTATAGCTGGTATAGCAGGTATAGCTGGTATAGCAGGTATAGCTGGTATAGCTGGTATAGCTGGTATAGCTGGTATAGCTGGTATAGCTGGTATAGCAGGTATAGCAGGTATAGCTGGTATAGCTGGTATAGCAGGTATAGCTGGTATAGCAGGTATAGCTGGTATAGCTGGTATAGCAGGTATAGCTGGTATAGCTGGTATAGCTGGTATAGCAGGTATAGCAGGTATAGCAGGTATAGCAGGTATAGCTGACATAGCTACTACAGCTTGCTAGTATAGCTAGTACAGATTGTATAGCTTGCTAGTATAGCTACTACAGCTTGCTAGTATAGCTAGTACAGATTGTATAGCTTGCTAGTATAGCTAGTACAGCTTGCTAGTATAGCTAGTACAGATTGTACAGCTTGCTAGTATAGCTAGTACAGCTTGCTAGTATAGCTAGTACAGATTGTACAGCTTGCTAGTATAGCTAGTACAGCTTGCTAGTATAGCTAGTACAGATTGTACAGCTTGCTAGTATAGCTAGTACAGCTTGCTAGTATAGCTAGTACAGATTGTACAGCTTGCTAGTATAGCTAGTACAGCTTGCTAGTATAGCTGGTGTAGTGTTTCATGCGAAGAGGTATGAAAGTAATGAAAAAAATGATTATAAACTACAGTCAAAAGAAAAACACCTAATCAGTGTAAGATTGGAAGAAGATTTGTAGACAACTTAATAAACAAATTATATGTTGAATTACATCCACCTGTTTATCAGTTTTGTGGACCTGATACAAAACTTCAAAACGAATAGCAAGAATAAAGGAAATAAAGGAATAATTTATTGGATGTAGATTGTAGAAAGCACGATATAGCGTACTCAAAATCAATGGATATAGACACAAGCCATCAAGCAGATCGTGATCAGGTATAAATCAGATCGTGACCAGATAGCAAGCAGTTCGTGATCAGATATAAAGCAGATCGTAATCAGATACAAAGCAGATCATAATCAGATAGCGAGCAGATCATAACCAGATCAAATTCAATAAAAAAATTATTATAATGTCTAAAAATTACCATAATAAAGTGTTGGAAGATCTTGTAAAGACAAGGGCTGTTCTAAAGAAAAAGTTAAAAAATATTAAACTGAATCAAATAGATAGAGTTAATTTATTAGAAGATACCTTTCAACCAATAACAAAACCACTTAAAAAAATCATTGGAAAACTTAAAGATAAATACAAGGATATAGACAACACTATTAATGATGACGATGATCATGATGATGTAAATGATGATAATGAAAACATCCCAAAACTTGAATATAAGCATAAGGATGTAGACAACACTATAGATGATGACGAAGATTATTATGACGTAAATGGTGATAATGAAATCATTGGAAAACTCGAAGATAAGCATACGGATACAGACAACACTATTGATGATGATGATGATTATTATGATGTAAATGGTGATAATGAAATCATCGGAAAACTTGAAGATAAGCATAAAGATATAGACAACACTATTGATGATGGCGATGATTATGATGATGTAAACGGTGATAATAACGATTTTCAGTATGAAAATATTTCAACTGATGATAATGATGGTGAAAAAAACTATGACCATAATAGACCTGTATCAAGTACATGTATCAAGAACTTGGAAAGAAAACAATGTTTAAAGCTGACGAAAAGCTCTCCATTATTTGAAAATATACAAACACTTATTAATAATAAGCAATTGGATAAAATTTATGGTTTTAATCAAGATGTAGACGGTAGTTGGAGATATGGCAAGGAAAAATTAATATTTAATAGAGATAATACTATGCAGATAGGGAATATGAAATTGAAAATGACGCGTGGATTATTTGAACTAGTATTTCATAAAAAACCTCTCCATTATTCTAAAAATGATTTGAAAAAATATAAAGAGATTTTAATTAATACCAATGCACATAAACGTCGCTATGAACCTAATGAACAAGTGAAAGGAACACGAGCCTTCAAATATATACGAATAATTAAACGTTTATTCGAAACAACAACAAACATTTTAACAAAAGGCAGTGGTTTAATGCTAAAATTACAAAATAATCTGAGATCAAATTACATACAATTGGATGATCCTAATGAACTAGTTGACAGACTACGTTTACTTCTTTCATCGGAAGGTTCTGGTCACAACAATCATCAAAACGAAATAATCTCTATTATCGAAGAACTTAAAGAAGCTAACATAATTTATTAGAAGAGTGAAAGAAATGTCTTATATTAATAAATTTGGAGAAGGTTTTAATAAATATAACCATAAAAACAAAAATATCGTAATCGAAAAACATATAACACAAATACATGATGATCTAGCTGATCAAATAAACAATTTAAACATTGAGGTAGAACATGTATACCTAAAACATGGTAATGTCAAAAAAAAAAAAAAAAAAAATAAAAAAAATTAAAATAAAATAGACAAAACCAAAAAAGTAGATCGTTATCAGATATAAAGTAGATCGTGAGCAGATACAAAGCAGATCGTGATCAGATGTAAAGTAGATCGTGATCAGATACAAAGCAGATCAAAATCAATATCAAAAAATTAACATACTGAAATCATATAAATTGCTGTATATATAGGAGATCGTTTTGATTTCAGTTATTTTTGCGAAGAGGTATAAAAGTAACGAAAAAAAAAAATTTGTTATAATCTACAGTCAAAACAAAACCTCAGCCAGTGTAAGATGAGAAGAGGATTTGTAAACAACTTAATAAATAAAGTACCTGTTGAATTACATCTACCTGGTTATCAGTTTTGTGGACCTGGTACAAAACTTGAAAAACGTTTAGCAAGAGGAGATAAGGGTATAAATTTATTAGACGCAGCTTGTAGAGAGCACGATATTGCATATTCACAATCAAAAGATATAGACACAAGACATCAAGCAGATCAAATATTAGCTGAAAAAGCCTGGCAACGAGTTAAATCTAAAGATAGTGATATTAAAGAACGTGCTAACGCGTGGTTTGTGACAAACGCTATGAAAGCTAAAGTGAAATTTGGATTAGGTTTGAAGGAGCAGAGACATAAGAAAAGAAAAGGAAAAATGAATAAGTGTAATAAGAAATTATTCACAGCTACTGTGAGAACAACTTTAAAACAATTGAAAGAACAGAAACCCCTTGATATAAATGATGCTGTTAAAATAGCTCAAAAGGCTATTCATTCAAATTTTAAAGGGAAAAAGCGAGCAGAAATTATAATACCGAGAGTTATACCTGTACCGAAAATTGGAGGATTTCTTCCACTTATTCCCGTACTAACAGCATTGTCAGCGCTTGGTGGTTTGGCAAGTGGAGGATCCGCTATTGTCAAAGCAGTAAATGCTATCAAAAATGGAAAAGAACAATTGGCTGAAGCTAACCGTCATAATAGATATATGGAATCAATTGCAATGGGTAAAGGATTGTACCTCAAACCATATAAAACTGGATATGGTCTCTACTATAGTCCAGCTCCAAAAAACTATTAGATACCCTTCCCAATCGCCCATTAACAGATTTGGATTTGAATAAATATGGAAGACATCTCAAACATTTTAGGGGTGTTTTCATGCGTGATTCTTTACCTGAAAAACCATTCAAACAAGAATGCGGCATTGTTAATTTAGATGATTCAAATGGTATGGGAACACATTGGGTAGCATATTATAAAAACCACAACTATAAGGAATACTTTGATAGCTTTGGAAACTTACAACCACCACTTGAGATTGTCAACTACTTAAAATTTCCTATTGAATATAATTATGAACGAAACCAAAAATTTAATACATTTAATTGTGGGCACTTGTGTTTAAAATTTTTATTCAATAAATATAAATTAAAATGAAATAATTCAGAGTACATCGTCCCGCACTAACACAACCTACTATTAAATTTTTAAAGAAGGGGAACAAAAATGGTAACATCAGCTGAATTGGAAGAACTATTTATTAACAAAACATAGTAATCAGATTGATAAAGAGCATATAGATTTATTTATGAAACTTATAAATGAATTAAGAACTTGTAATTATGTAAATTATCCATTTTTATGTATTAATATGTCATACGTTTGTATTATTGTGAAAATACTTATTCACAATCTTTCAACATTTGTCGATGTCAAACATTCTATACACAATATTTGTTAACACTTAAGTTATTTAATCTGTATAAACGAATGTTTAACTATTATTATATTAAGTAGATATATGTATTGTATTGTACAAAATAACAAAATCTAAAAATAAAATATGTATACCTAAAAAAAAAAAAAACTAATTTGTTTTAATTAATCCCTTTATTCTATAATTTCATTTATTTAAAACAGTAAAACTAAAAAATTCTAAATCCTTAAAACAAGTCTCTTTATACTCTGGGGTGTTGTAGATCAATCAGTAAATTCAATTATGTGAAAACAGATATTACTTATACTTATGCGTGAAAAAAAAACCCACAGGCACAACTATACATTTCTTTCTCATCAAATTAAAAACAACCGCACAACCAACCTACCCTTTCTTAATAGTTTATATTTCTATTTCTTCTACCTGTGATCATGAACAATACGTGCCAAGAATTTGTTATCATCTTAAAATTACAGATCCTTCAAATTAAATCACACAAAAAATAAAAACAACCGCACAACCAACCTACTCTTTCTTATCACATTTAAAATTAAAGATCCTTCTAATTAAATATACAAAAAATAAAATAAAAAACACACAACAACTATATAGGTGTAGATCCACATTACATGTTACGCACACACTCATTCTGTCCGTCCAAACATTCGTACATACGTATATACATTTTCACATTAGAGTCTACTTGTACTCTGGGATGTAGATGAGGAAACGTGCACGCACTCATTCTGTCCGTCCAACCATTCGTTTGAAAAGCAATACAAATAAAATGAACAAGAAAAAGCAGGTATGATTCCAAATTTGTATGGAAAAATTAAAAATTAAAATGATTTAATTCTTTTCCAGATATGCATTCTCACAAATTTTAACACACACAAACACACACATACACATTGAAAAGCAATACCTTTTCATAATACATGTTACAAACCTAAAGACCGATCGCACACAATTCATTTAACAATGCTGCAATGTTCTTACTCTTTTACAGCTATGCATGCACCAAATTTTGTATGAAATAAGTGCCCTTGAAGCGGCATAAACATACTACTCACCCACTCATGTAAAAAATTAACACACACAACATAAGTCGTATTACAACTAGCTGTGTGACAAGTAAAGCCTTCCTGTTGTCATTACTTGTCGTTGGTGTCCAGATAGATCATCCCATTCAGTCAAATGTTAACTGCCGTTAACAGTGATAGCCTGACCAACGATGTGATTTTTTTGATGAAAATTATGGACAGTTGTTAGAGTTCTTTCAGCGAACTGTAGTCGTTGTATATGGTCGTCCATGGTGATTTGGCCAAACAGACTGAAAAAAGTGACAACTAATTTGACAAATGCAGCTTTAACAAGATGACTGTAAACTACTGTCAAATTTCGGAAGTCCATGTTGAAAGGCGTTATAAATTACACACTATGAAAATTGAAGCAAGCTAAATGTAATAGAACAGCCTGCGGTGTTATTGTTATAAAGAGTATGAGCTGGTCACTGCCTTTTCGTTGTTCAAGCGTGAAAAGTATGTCTTACATGTCATGATTTCTGTGTAGGCGGCACTGATGAGTGCCACTATCAGTCACTTCCTCTGTCATGGTCTATCATACATGGTGAGACAGGTTTTAAATTAGTACTCTTTGTATAGCTTGGCTTATTTGGAGTCTATGAATGTTAAAAGAACATGAACGTGAATTGAACACGAATTAGTTTCGCTGCGTAGTTAATTTATTCCTCTTTTTATTAAACTCCAGAGGAACTTTCTTTCCGAAATTCCGAATAGCTTTTCAGACATTAGCAACAAGAATGGTGATAATAATGAAAACAGATAATATGCTGATATAGTCTGGTAGTCAAGTTCTTTGCTTTTCTAATGTCTTTTCCATATCTCTTAAACAAAAAAAAAAACAACTCAATTTCAATATCAATATCAACATCTTCTTCTCCACCAACTCGCTTGCAAATCTTTTAGGGAAAATCTTTATCATATTTTAACTTGCATGTGCTTTATGTTGGCAATCAAAAAAATAATTTCTTTATAGATTCCAGTATTTGCCACAAAAATTTCAATATTAAATTCGTAATTCCTAAAGAAAAAAACCCCAATTTTAAGATTAAATTCCTGTGCAGAGCAAAAAAAAAATGTCTTTGATCCATGCTAAATTCAATATTTGTTGTTCAATTGAATGTGTGTCGCATTTGAAATACATTTTGTTTTTGACATACTTTTGGTTTTCGTTTCTTTTTTGTAGAATTTCACTGTCAATGCTATCAACACTGTTGGAATGGGTTTCACACCGTTTCACATTTGTTCTTTGCTGATGTAAATCAAAATGAAAAAGTTTTGTTTTCTTTTTGTTGTTTTCTCCTAACTTGTGTTATTGATTGTTGAGCTGCTGTTATTTGCAAGTCGTTTTATTTGTGAACTAAAAGCAGTAACATGTTTTTAACGTTTTACTTTCCGTTTCTATTTTTGATTGCTTTCGTAAAAGTCTTTTGAAATGATGATGAAGCCAATTTCAGTCAATCATGCCTTCATTCATTTATACTTTGTTTGTGATTTTTACATGGGCTTTATGAGCACGTTCCTTTACAAGTTTCATTTTCTTTTTTTAAGTTTATTTTTATTTCTATTTTATTTATTGCCTTCATTTTTGACATTTTATTGTGTTGCAGAAATGATGCTTTTCTTCACTTTTGTGACAATTTAGAAAAAGGATTGTTTTTCTCCATTTATGGTGTAAGGATTGACACCTTTTAGGAATTTATTTTCAATCTAAGCGTGATACTATTTGAATGATTGAATGAATAATATTGTAAGACACTTTAATGCTTTTCCTTTTCTCCTCTTCCCTCCTTACTTGAGATTTTTCTAACGTCCTTTAAATCTGTCAACGGTTTTAAAGATGGAAATTCCATGGAATTTTAAACAGTGGCTTAATCAAGTGTTCTTAATCAATGCCTTAAAATAATAACTAACAAAAGGAAGAAAGGTCACTATGAGCTTCTTTGCATATTTTTTTAATTAAAAAAATTGTCTCTTTGTCAAAAAAGTTTGAAAGAAAAGAAACTTTTTCCATTACGTAACGTAACGATATAAAAAACTTCGTTTCCTTTTTGTTTTGTTTAGTGATGAGAAGTGATAAGAAAAACTTAAAAAAGATGATATTTTTTGCGTCTTTTTTGCTTTGAAAAGCAAAAAATAAAAACCTTTTGTATCCTGTTTGTTACTTTTTAGTTTACATTTTCATAAAAGAGATTCTGGGGAAAATTTGCTAAATAATGTCTAATGAATACCTTATTACAACCCTTCAGATAGGATTACGACCTATCTTCTCACACTACTTATGTTGTGTATGTTAATTTTATACATAAGTGACGGGACTTACAGTTAAAAGATGATTCCGAACTGCATTTGTTTGATAAACTTTTCATGGTAATTTTATTTACTCCCAAAGTTTTTGCCAGAAATCTGCTGACAGGAAGTCGACGAAGAAATATTTTTTCATATTTCGGTTTATTGGAGATGTCTGACCTAGGGTTAGAACCTTGGCCTCACGTCTAATAAGTCAACGCACTACCTACTAGACTGCGGTGACTTCATGACTTGATGAAAAAAATGATTTTCCTTACATTGAAGATCGAGTTGAGAAAGTTCACAGAAACGTCGCATTTATACAGTGAATATTACAAAGATACACTGAAGCGATGTCGTTGAGTGGAAAACTATGATGAATTCACGGCAAGTGGTGCAGGTATCAAAGCAATGGTATGCTTTTTATATCACTGCTTAGCACTCATAAGCTTACGTCTCACGTCTAATAAGCGAACATTGCACCTACTAAGCTACGAAGACTACGACCTTAGTCTTATGCTCAAAAAACTCCATATCATGTTACTGTAGAGTAGAATCCAGCAAACTGGGTCCGGAAAATCTTATAGGAAAAGAAGAGTTTTACTTTCGAAACGATAATACTCAGTGTTCTATATAAATAGCTGATGGCAAATTGCTTAAAATACAGTCATATTTGTGTCGAATACATCAACGATATTATAACTAATTTGTCTCGTTCCTTACAAAAGAGTTCAAAAAACCTTAAACAATACTTCTTTGAATCCTTTTAGTACAGTTTAATTGAGGTGGTTTTCACACATTCAATCAGTATTTTTTTTTTTGTAATTTTCATTCAATTCAAGTTCGTTTGGGATTATTTGTATTGCCATAAAAACTGAGTTTATCTTTTGTGAAATGGAAGGAAAAAATTTATTTAAAACAGATTCTTTATTACGGCAAAACAAAAAAAAAACAGGTACAATTCACGCTTAAATAAATGCAAATAAACAAATGCCGACACTTTTAAATACACAATTACAATGAAAAAAATTTTATTGACTAAAATAACGGTTTAAAACCACATACATGCGTACAATTCATTTCTCTGAGTACAGGCTTAAGGTTGCAAAAATATTTAATGTTTTCATTTGTTTATTTATATCGGCAACAACAACAGCAGGATTATCATTGTTGTACATGTTTGGGACTTGAACACCTTTCCACTCTTTAGCGCTCTTAATATAAGATTTTAATGAATTTTATTACTTCTCACTTGAGTATGCGATTAAATAAATAAATTGTTACAATCTTCACACACATAATGAGCGAGAGGTAGCCGAATACGTGAGAGGCAGTGTAAGCATGAGAATGAGAAGAGAGTAAAAGTGTAAAAAATAATAATAAAAAAATGTGTATTAAAACACTTATTTTTAATGTAAATGCACGTAATTTATTTCTTTGCAGTCATCCTTGCACACACACAGACCCATGCACGAGCATGTGCTTGTAACAATAAAAGAGAAAAAACCAATGACATCATAATTATTACAATCATCATCATCATCATCAGGAGCAACAGCAGCCGTAGCAGCATAAACCACAATCATTATCTTTTTTATTATCATTGAAAAAGTAATTTGTGTGAATGAAAGATTATTTTAAAAATGGGTTCCTTTTATGCACACATACAACTATATATCCATCCATCTAACGGTGAGTTTTTATGTGTATTTTATTTCGAGTCAAATTATTAATGCTTTTGAACAATAATATTAAAAATTTTACATGTTTCTGCTATTGTTTGTTATTGTTTTGTTTGTGAAGAAAAAAATGAAAAATTATTTACTCTTCTAAAACACTCATCATAAGCAAAATACAGCAGACATAGAAACAGAGAGAAAAAGTAAATTGTGTACGTGTTGAATTTTGTTTTCATTTCCTTTTGTATTCTTTTGCTTTCTTTTTTTTTGGTTTTTCTCCACATGCAATACTCACTCCTCTTATTGTGTGCATAAAAGAAGTGTATTATTTTACGTTTCCTGCTGTATCTTAAGTTCTTTTGTTACACGATTTTCCTTAAACGTCTGTTTGTGTTTGCAGAAAACCATCAGAGAGTAGTAATCTTTCCCACACTCCAAAACATTTTTTATAAATATAGCTAAGCAAACAGAATAAACGCTAATGCTCGAAAATACGAAAATAAAAATGTGGAGTACACGAGCGAGCAACAGGTTATTGGGCTTCATATGCAATTTCTAAAGAATTGATTTAAAAATGAACACAGAATGCTTCACAAATTTATTTGGAGGCGATTTATGTCTCTTTATTTTACAAAATCCAACACATATACGTATAACTATTGTCTTTCTAACAGAGTCTATTTAAGGGAATGTAAAGAAGACAAATAAATGCTTAGAAGAATTCATCATTGTATAGTACCATGTGTGTATTGTTAGGAAGAATTTTCAATCCGAAATGTAGAAGGTAGTGCGCAAAAGAAAAGACTTTCAGAGAAACAACGTTAATTTAGAACAGTTTGGCCTGAGCTATGAGCACTGAAGGATATCATTGATGTCGTATTAATAGCTAGAAAGCGAAATGCCACCACCACAATACGCCTATCGATTTTCTTGCCTTACTTAACTACCGAATATGTTTTTTAACTGTGTAAGGTGTTCAGATGTATGACGTACCGAGCTGCCTAATGATGAAAATAAGAACGCTAATAAATGACACATAAGGATGTATCATTGATCCTAACCTCAGATGACATTGCAGATGTAATATAGTCTTGTGATGCACAACAAGTGAGCCAAGTTATGATTCGAAAAAAACATTGCTTTAGATGGACTGTAGCTAACCATTCTTAAAACCGAAGTGCTACTAATAACTGGCCAATACTGAAAAGTAGTACGATATCAAGTTAGGCGGTAGAGATCGGAATGGGTATACTCTCGTTTAACCTTAGGTAAAAGAAATTAAAGAGATATGAGCCACTCTGCAAAAGTAGTAGACTCGCCGTAGTCTAGTAGGTATTGTGTTGTGTGTTAGACATGAGGTCCTGGTTAAAACCCAAGGTCAGACATATGAAAAAATATTTCTTAGACGACTTTCTCTCAACAGATTTCTTGCATAAACTCTGAGAAAAAACAATGTTGCCACAAAAAGTTAAAAGTCTTAAAAATCACATCGTCGACACCATTCATGTGTAAAGTTAGCACACACAACATAAGTGGTGTAAGATGCTAGGTCGTAATTCTGCTTGGAAGTCTTGTCGCCAAAAATATAAAAAATTACAAATGGCTTGTATCAAATGATCATGTTGCTATTCTACCCGGGTCTGTGTATTAACTATGTTAGATAGATAGATATTCTCCTGATAATATCTGGAATGCAGCTCTAGTACATTTTTTGCTGTTTATTGTTCATGTATAGTGCCGTATTGATTTGTTCGACTTATCATCTCTTTAAAAAGATTGCTTTTCGATATCGCAGCTCTGTTAATGACGCAGATATTAGTCATTTTCGGCATTTTCCATCATTCCATCCTGTTCTAGAGTTTTAAGATTGCACTAATTCTCTGGACTCAAAGATTTGTGACTGCAAAATCTAAGGTATAGAAAACAATGATCATAGAATTATCTGTGGTGATAACACAGCTCTATACCTACCTTATCTGGTTGAAAAAAGTATGGATGCAAGTTTTATATTTATATGCACTAATCTTTATATTGTATTGAAACCTACACACGATGATAATAATGACTGTGTCTGCATCAACATTGTTACTGTCCAACCAAGTGGCTATTAAACAACAACCCCCATTGAAACCATCATATTGGTGGACAAACTCAGACATTTATTTTTATATGCTTATAATTAAAGTTGGCTTAAGGAGTATATATTGTCCCCCTAAGGCAGCACCACCTACAATGAAGCAAATAAGTTATACGGCCTTAAAATCTCCTTAATTAAGCACTTTAAAATCAAAATGTGACTGACAATCATTGTCGTCTCGTTATGCCCATTGAACTAAAAATTTATTTAAAAAATCAGCATCTTTATGCTTCAAATATTCATAGATTGATGGACCAGACAAGACAAAATTGGAAAAAGTGATTGAGTTTTTTTTTTTGTTTTTTAATTTAAATAATCGATTAACATCACCATGACAATTTTTAATATTCCAAAAGCATTTGAAATCATTTCATCTCAGCGACTCTGTATTCCTGTAAGAAATTTTTATAAAGTGTGGCCATTAGTTTTGTTAATTGTCGATAAAAACTTATCATGTTGCCATGAATACGAAATGAATAATTTGACAAAAATGTTAAGTATTTTAAAGAAAAACAAGATTAACTTACAATACCAAGAATTTTAAATGAGACTGCAATTCCATCAAATTAATGATTGCAAGCAGCAGTAATTGATGAAACAATTACGAAGAGAAAATATCATTCACTAATTAAAGCATTAGCTGTGGGCAGTCATTAGATGATTGGTATTCAAAAATGTTAATGACTGATGGCTGCTGATAATTAAAAGAGCAATAATTTATTACGCCTAAAATGTTATTAAAAACGAACGCGATCTTTCAAGGAGTTATGAAACTGAAAAATCAAGATACTGGTGTTTTGCTTTTACATCGCTTAACTTTAAAATTATAAACAAAAGCAACAAAAACAAAACAATGCGATAAACGAACCTGTTTACAAATTATCGTACTGCTTAACAACAAACACCATCATAAAAAATAGTAAACAAGTAAACAAGAATACAAAAACAAACACCAGCATGAATAAAAGTAAGCAACGAAGCTTACATTTATAGAAATTTCGTGAAGCGAAATCATGAATATTCGCCTTCAAGAACATTCATAAGACTGTTTACGTTGCCATATAAAAGGCAAGGTAAAGCAGGCAACCGAGTTAGTGAAGTTCAGTCAGTCGTGTGTGATGACGTGGCGCGTTTGAAGAGAATATACGTGTTTTGAAGATCTTCGTTACAAAGATCTGTCGAATAATTGTCTAGTAATTGTTATTGTTTATGCAAAGGGTATAAACAGAGGAATCACAAAGAAAAACAATTGTTGTTGTTTACATCAAGTTGTGAACAGTGGCATACAGAATTTTGAGAATAATAAAGAATTTTAATTAAAACTAATCACAAATTTATTTTTATTTTATTTGCAATCTACGAGCTCATACTTTAAGTATTTATAAAGGGTAAAAACATAACAGTATTATTGAGCCAGTTTTACGAGCTCTGTAGCTGATTGATCTATTTTGCCTGTTCCTAGGTTGATGGAACCGCCATTTGTCGTTGCCTCGAAACAACTCTTTCTCACTCTCTATGAAAATATATCGGAAAAACGTATTTGATGTAGAGTTGATTAACTAAACTCACGGAAACATAGTGTTTCCTTAGATGTATAGTAACCTTTATATGATGTGTCTTACAGATGTAATCACTTCTGAAACAGGATAGTAAGTGTTAGACAGCCTACAGCGTGGACTATGGAGTTGGATTTAATATTTTACTCCGAAAATTTTTATGTCAATGACAGCATAATGTACGAGTAGGTTTGTTACACTCGTTTAATTTAAATAAAAGTGAAGGTGGAGCAAAATCGATTGATATCCTGATCGATGTTTGAACGACTTTCGCAATTTTGATTCGTAAAGAGTATAGGTTCGGTTTGATTACACGGCAATTTGCCATTCCTGGTGCACTTTGTAGTCGGCGTAGTCTAGTAGGTGTATTGGTTTATTATACGTGAAACCAGGGCCAGCTAAACGAAATATAAAAAAAAATATATCTTCGGCGACTTCCTCTCAGCAGATTTCTGGCAACAACTCTGAGTGTATATAAAAACTGTTATGAAAAGTTTCTCCAAAAAATATGTCGTTCGGAGTCGATATTTTCAGCTGCTAGACAAACAAAAGCCTTTCCATAGCATTCATTCCGAATCTTCTCATGAAAAGTTTGTCAAAAATCTGTCGTTCGAAATTGACTTTAAACTGTAGGTACCGCCACTAATGTATTAAATTAACACACAATATAAATGATGGGAGAAGCTAGGTTGTAATCTCAACTAAAGGGTTGTTATGATGAATTATGTATGTATATATGTATGTATTATTCTCTTCTTATTGTAAATGTAAGCGTAAGTGATTGCATTTTTATCAATCAATCAAAGGATAACTGACCCTGAAAACAAATGAACCCAACAAGCAACACCTATTAAATCACAGACATTTATGCATTGTAACCATGTTAAATGGCATTTAACTTGAAAGCGCCGCCTTGTTGCATATCATTTACAGTGTTTCAATATTAATAGCTTATATGAAGGTCATACAATGTCAAAGACGAAATGCATACAAACCTACAGCTATGCATGATTGTGCGTGCAAAGGAACCATAAATTCAATTTAACGATTACAATCACAATCAATATCAACCATAACAGATTTGTTGAATCCTTACACGTTTCCATTTGCATGCCACATGCCACAATGCCACATGGCAAAGCGATAATCATAACATTTCAATAAGTCTGAGGGACTTTTTAAAGGAAATATGCTACTCAATTAAATGCTTATGCCCTTACATTTGATGATATTGTGCTAAAGGCTGTAACCTTTCCATTGAAAGTTTTTATTGCAGTGTTCTTTACTCTTTGTTAGTGTTGGTTCTTTACTTTCTTTCAATCTTTTTTTTAATAGCGAACGAGTATCAGCGGATTGACATGCTTAAACACTTTCAGTAGTTCAGTTGGGTTATAAAAGTTTTAAATCATAAATCTTTTGTTGTTTGTATTGCATAAAATTTAAATCCTGTTGTCTTTTACGAGTTACACAATACAGCGGAAGAACAATTTAGTTGTTAAACTTTTAAAACCCAGTAACAAATCCATCCATTGCGTAAAATGCCAAAGTTTATTAGTTTTATGAACATATTCTTGGTGTTCATATGTTCCTTTAAGCTTTAAGAAAAGTGCTGTTTTTTAATTTAACACATGGGTTTTAAGCCGCTGATTTATTATGGGAGCAATATAAAGATTTATTTTTGTTGGTTCAAAAAGTGCACTGTGTTACAAAAGTTGAAGGAGGACATATATGTATATGTGAGGACATGCATGTTGTCCACAGCAATGTTGACAGGTTTGTTTTCAATAACTTTGTGTTAAATTTTCTTTTCATTAGCAAGTGAACGGAGGTGATACGAGGCATGCTGGAAAATTTCATTTGCATTGCGATGATGTAGGATTTGTTTGAACTAGACGGCCACGCTTCAAACTCCAGGTACAGGCAGATTTCTGACAAAAACTCTGAGAGTAAACAAAATTGCCATGAAAACGTTCTCAAAGTGCTGTACAATTCAATTAAAATTTATGGTCAATGCAAAACCACCACAAACGACATAAGCAGCGATAAAAATATCACCAAAAAACATTTTTTAAGTCATAAATCCAAACAAAAACGAAAACAGAAAGTAACATGCAAATGACAGCGAACGGCAAAAAGTTATTGAACTTTAACTTGATGTTTTTAACTTCCATTCAGATCTGTTGAATCTGTAATAAAAATTGAATAAAAAAATGAATTTTTATGAACCTGGCATGAATAAATCCATAAAATAAAGCCTTCCACATGCATGGTTATGGTACTTAAAAGCGAACGATGACAATCCAGATGATAACACACAGAGATTAAATTATTATGAATAAATATGGTTTCAAATAAAAAACAAAAAATTACAGAACACCGAACACTTAACACTGAAGTCAATGACCATGTTTTTCTACTAGTATTGATTAAAGCTCTTGGTACAGCTGCAAATAAAAAAATTATTAAATTAAAGAAGGGCGAGAAAACAAATGGAAGTAAATTAATTGATGAAATGTACATGAAAGTTAGAAAACTTGTTGCACTAATCAGGATTTTTATTGAATTTGCTTTGCAGTTGGGTATTGAACAAAATTAAAATATAGGGTGGACCATCTATCGGTTTAAATTTGAACCATAGGTTATTTCAAATCTGGCAATACTTATGTCGTTCTATTCTGTCACAATATTCAGTGTATTATCTCCACTGAACGTAATGATTCAATTTACGCTTGAACAACGTTTGGCCAACGAAAATTTGCACGATGATGTCATTTTTGCAAAAACAAAAACATCATATTTTCGGATGAAACTCATTTCCATCTTGGTGGATAGTTAATAAGCAAAATTGCCGTATTTGGAGCTCAGAAAACCTACACGTGGTCTTACAGAAGCCAATTCACCCATTACGAGTGACTGTTTGGTGCGGCTTGAGGAGAGGAGGTGTCATTGGCCCATATTTCATTGAACATAAGGGCGGCGTAACCATTACGGTTAAAGAAGACACTTATCCCACCATGATAACGAATTTTTTTTGACCCCTCTCTTCATGGTATTGCTGTGAACGATGTTTGGTTTCAACAGGATGGTGAAACTTACCACACATCTAATGCCACAATCGATTTATGGCGTCAAACGTTTGATGGCAGTTTAATTAGCCGAAATGATGATGTCAATTGGCCGCCAAGAAGCTCCGATTTGAGACCGTTGGACCATTTTCCGAGGGCGCCATTTAAGGAAAGTGTTATGCTGACAAAATAGAGACAAGTTAACATTTGTAGGCCAACATTCGTGAGGCCATTGCCGTGATACGAACCCATACATTCGAAAAAAAGCACGAAAGTTGGTCCAATCAAATGAAGTACTGTGAGGCCAGCCGCGGAACTATTAAAGAAATTCCATTTCTAACCGGAACAATTGTAGTCCTTAACAAAATAATTAGTTTGGCAAAGTTTCAAATTGATTTTGTTTTATTGCATTTTGAAATTTAAACTTTTAAATGGACCATATTGTGAAAATTGTTCGATTGACTCAGAGATGTTAGAGAAGAATAAGTAAGAGCATTAGAACCAAGTTAGAGAAACCATGGATGTGTTGTAGCCAACAATTGAAAATTTTCAAGATCGGAATGTCTTGTATAGGAAAGAAGTATATGATGGTAGGCAGGTACGTAGAGGAGGCTGTCAATCTAAGAAAGTTGGATGGTCACACTTAGGCCAAATAGGGCCCATTGTATTAAATTTAAACTTTTAAATTCCCACTCTGAATGAATGAAATATTTATTTATTTTGTTGAGTTTATTGACAATTTTCTTAATTATTTCATCACATGTCCACGTGGTTTCTTTATTTCTTTTCACGTTTTTATTTTTAGCAGTCTATACGTTCATAATATTTTTATTGTTTTTTTATTTATAATTATGGCAGCCGCTTTCCTTTATGATATCTCCTCTTGCTTTTTTATATTAAAATATCTTAATTTATGGATTTTTATGAACCGTTTTATATCCCTTTTTCTCTGTTTTTGCTTTTTTTTTTCTTTTTTTAATCTTTTTTTTGTTTTCTTTAGAACATGGTCGTAACACAAGCATGAAATTTTTAATTTATGATCTTTATTTACGAGTTCGATTCACAAGTTATTTTTACGAATTTTTTTTCGTAAATCTTTCGTGACGTATGAATAGTTTTTGGTGTCAGAGACTCCTAAATACAGTTAAAGGGTTTTCAATAGATTTTTTTTCTAAATGATTAATGATTTCTTAATTTGCTAATCCTAATAAAACATGCGTAGATTACGCACTTTTAGAGACTAAGATAAAAGGCTTGTCATTATTAATATGTCATCTGAAACTGTACACACATATTTGCATACATAATTGGTCATCACAACGCTTCAGTTAGGATTTCGACCTAGCTTCTCACATCACTTACATATGTTGTGTGTGTTAATTTTATTCATAACAGGCGTGACCATAGCTGCCAGATAAATGAGGCACCAAATCGTCAAATATTTGAGAAAAAAATCATTGAAATCGTCAAAAAATCGTCAGAAAAGTTTTTATTTACTTAATTTTTAAAAACCAAAATTATTTCTATTGTAGTAAAACATATAAAGTCAATGTATGTCCATATGTATCTGAGTTCAAAAATAGAACATTTAAAAAAAATTTGTTAGAAATTAAAAGCTAGCGTCCCTCATCTTCATTTAATAATTTTTTTTCTCAAAAATGGAGAAATTTTATTTCATTTTCAGGAAAAAATTGTTTAAAGTTTAAACAATATATCCCAATGTTGTTTATTGACACATAAGTGCAGCAGTAATATTGCATCATCTTAATTTACGGGTGGTGTAAGTATTAAGGTGTCAGAAGCTCTTGACATTCTGAGCATGAAAATTCAGTGTAATGTTGGCTTTTTCAGTTCCTACAGTTCCTTCTTAAGATCTTATCATCTAATCTTACTATTTACACTATTTATTTATACTATTTATGAGGTCGGTGCCTCAACGTTTATTTTGAGGTTTCTCGACCGTGTACAGGAGAGGCCGTTGTAGCTCGTTAATGACGGTAGTGTATCCAACTCTATTGAATCATTGGTGCATTGTTGCAATGTGGTTTGTGTTTCACTGTTCTGTCACTACTACAAAAGGATTTTGCTCGAACGAAATAAGGGGACTTGTTCCCGAAAATCATGTATTCCTACGTAACGCTTGTCTTTCTCGGCCAGGACATCCGTATGTGGTCGATTGGCCAATGGATCGCACACTGCATTACAGAAAAAGTACGTTTTTTACTGTTACTTGTGGTATACAAATATACAAGCCTAGTGTCCATAAACACTGTTCTTTCTTTCCTTCTTCCCATAACATATTTTCATAGTTCCAAACACAATGCCATCCATCCCCTGTTGGTGTTGGTTGTACGAAAAAAAATAATGGCGCTTGCCTTTGTTCTTCCGATGGTAGTATTAGAAACTATACTTGAATTTTTAAAACAACAAGTTATAAAAACAACAAAAGTGATAAAAACGACAAGTGATAAATTATTCTCAATTACGAGGTTATTCAGGAGTTGTAATTTTTTGGCTTTTAAGGGGTTAAAAAGGAATAAATTACAGAAAAGTTATCACAGGTATTCGAAAGAAACTTGCAAATATAATACTGTACTCCTTGTAATCACTAACATAAATTTCCAATAGTAACAATTGCAAAGACAATACAAAGCTTAAAGTAGCTTTTAATGTACTAAAGTAAAGAATATGCTGTAAATTTTTAATTTCTAAAAATCGTTAAAATAGGGCGTAAATCGTCACATCGTCAAAATGATATTTTTGGAGCCCAAACTCGTCAAAATGACGATAAATCGTCAAATCTGGCAGCTATGGGCGTGACCTACAATTTAATGTTGAAGTTTTTGAAAGTTTGCAGAAACCTTTCATGTCTTTTTTTAAATTTCAAAGTTTTTGCAAGAAATCTGCTGAGAGGATTTATTTTTTCATATTTCGTTTTGTCCGAGATGTCTGTCCTGGGTTTTGAACCACGCTTCACGTCTAATAAGCCAACACATTACATACTAAATTAAGGTGTTTATACTGAAACTGAATAAAAGTGTGGATGGTTTAAATAATGGAGAATTGGAAGGAGTTGTCGTTGTTGGTATGAAATACATTGAATTGTATTGGTAGTACTGTATTAGACAGGAAATCTGATTTAAGCGCAACCTCTATATAAGACTGAGTGCCCTCAATGCGAGTCACTTCTGATTCATTTAAATGACCACTAGAGGTTGTGCTATTTTATCGACAGCAGAAAGTATTCTTTGTAAAATGAAGTGTATTGGTTCCGAAAATCAAATATTTTACGTATTCCTGGCCTGGTACGTAAATCACTTTAAAAATACACTCTTTTAAATTTTTATAAACACGACGGCTGTTAGCGTCAACAGTGATAGCGTCAATTTTGACGTCGTAAAAACTAGTGGCATTTACGCTGATGAAGTTAACAATTAAACCACAATACCAACTTCACCGCCAACAACAATACTAACAACAACAATAACAACGCCAACTTAATTACGAACTTAACTGGCCATTAACAACGTGGTTAACGGATTTCGGCCTGCCTTAACACATCCTTCCAGGCGCCTTTGCTTCTTGCGTGCCTATGCCAGTTGGTCACACTAATCGATGAAGTGCTTCCTCGATTTGGTCCTTCCAACGCAAACAAGGTTCGCCGACAGATACCTGTCTCGCCGGAGCATCCTCCTCCATTCGAACGACATGGCAGAGCCAGCGCAGCCGCTGGATGTTAATACGTTGCACAACTGTTGGATCGGATGCGTAAGTTATCGCCAATTCACGGCTGCTGCATCAGTGCTAAATAAAGTCCATGCTTCTGCGCCATAAAGAAGCACGGGAAGGATGAGCCTCTTGTAGAGTATTTTGTCGTACGAAAGAGGGCTTTATTACCCAATTGTCTATTGAGACCATAGTAGCACCTGTTGGCAAGAGTGATCCTGCGCTTCATCTTCAGACTGACTTAATTTTTGGTGGTAATCGCAGAGTCAAGTTAACAAATTCCTTGACTATATAGAAAGTATTGTTATTGGCCGTAATGTGAGATCCAATACGCCGCATATCCCTACTTGTCGATAACATATACTTTGTTTTACCCTCATTTATGCCGGACCCATCTCCATAGACTCCCGTTCAATAGCACTAAAGGCAGCGGTAACATTTCGCTTGGTCCACCCTATACTGTCAATGTCGTCAGCGTCCAACTGGACGGTTTTTTGAAAAATAGTGCCATTGCGATGCACTCCTGCCTTCCGCAGAACACTTTCCATGACGAAGTTGAAGAGGTCGCATGATAAAGTCATTTTCTGCATATTCTTATCAGCTTCACATCAGCTTCGAGCCCAAAAACACGATCCCTTATGGCGCTATCAAAGGCTGCCTTATAGTCGGTAAAAAGATGATGTATGTCGCCTTGTTTTTCGCCATCAACAACACTAAAAATGCCAACAAGAAAGCGTCCACTAAGAAAATAATAATTAAAAAAAAAAAAATTTTTAAATTTTAAATTTCATTTGTTTTGCACACAATGAAGTATGTTTTAAAATTTAAAACAATAAAAACAATACTAAAGTGGAAATTATCCCATGCATGTTGTGTTATCCGCAACAGTTTTCGCGCGCTTTTTCACAGCGGGTACAGTCATGCGCACTTGGCTAAGGGGAAGAAAATTTATCTAAATTTGTTTCTCGTGGGGAAATGTTTTGTTTTGTTAATGAAAGAATATGGGAACAGAACTAAAAAACATCTGTTTAATGTTTTTCTTCTAGTCTTCTTCTTGCGATTGATGTTCAACTGGGAACACAAAATCCGAAAGTGTGGTTCCTTTAAACAGTTTTTATTTTTTCACATTCAGTGTGCGTGGCAAAGTTACTATTGAAATATTAACAAACGGAATATTTAAAAAAGAGAGAATAAAAAACACTGAAATTCAAAGCGAAAATATTAAGAAAGCAGCACTTAGTCGATATTAAAACGATTTTCAGTTTAATACGAAAAGATAAAATCAACTAGAAGTGCATGTTTGGATTCAGTTGTTGTGAGTTATTAAACATAAACGGTTGTGCTGAACAAAACTAAAAGAAAAGAAATAAATCAACAAAATTTTTTTCAATTAAATTTAAAGAAATTTTTGGCTAAAACGTGCGTTAATTTTCGGATTTTTTTTTTAATTTTTTTTTCGTATAAATTATAACGAAATTGTACATAAAAATTGTAAAATAATTAAATAATTAAGAAATAAATTAATTTAAATAAGTGTTTAAATAATTAATAAAAATTTAAAAATTTTAATAAAAAAAATACAAAAAACTTTTAAATATAAAAAACAAGTTTTCAAACTAAGTAACTATAAATATTATTAAATTAAATAAAAAAAAAATTAATAAAAAAATATTTCATTTTGTTAACAGTCATAGCTTGATGGATTAAATTAATTTTCTTGGTGTTACTTTAAGTGAAATAAAAAAGCAAACTTAAGCGAAATATATGTGAACAATTTAAATAATTGTAAACAATTTAAATAATTGATTAACATTATTTTGTGCAAAGGTTTTTTTTTTGGAAATACATACAGCATATGTAAGCTGTTTAAATTTATGGAATAAATTAAAGCAACTTTCTCTCTTTTCAATGGATTATAATACAGGTGAGTGTTAATTTTTCTTAAATTTTTGTTAAGCTTTTTAAAGATAAGAACGAAAAAAAAATTTTTTTTATGTATACTTTCTTATGCCTGCATCGTTAATATTAATCATACGTCACATATGCGAAAGACTTTATGTCCATATTTATTTATCAGTCATACGCCGTGTGGTGTTATTCAAAGTGTTATTATTAGTCTCATATAAATCTCTTAAACAAAAAATTTTCAAAAAAAAAAAAAAATACATACATAGTTAAGGAAAAATTATTTTAATTTAATTTCTTTGCAAAGATTTCATTTTTCCATTTGTTGAAGATGTCTGACCTGGGGCTTAAACCGAGGCCACATGTCTAATAAGCCAATACACTACGTACTAGACTGCGACGAATTCCATTTTTCATTTCCAGTAAGGATTCGATGCCACACTGATTTTTCTATCGTGTCTTTGAAACAAAATTAAAATTTCACAAGTGATTGTTTCGTTTTCCATCTGTCTGTCGTTCAATTCATGGGACACCCATTTTTCTTTCTTTTAGATCTTTCCCATAGCTTCTAAACGGTCAGAAATTGTTTGTTTGTTGGTTTAAAATTTGTTTTTGAACCAAATTGTCCTCTTAATCCAATTTTGTTTGCATTTCGGCGGATACAAACTTTTTTGGTTTTTGTTCCACGTTCTTTAGTCCTCCTATCAAAATCGTTATCTCTGAACCTTTGAAAACTTTTCCGCATGTTGCTTCTGGTAGAGTATGATCACTACATGCCTTGAGAAACATTCGGTGGGGCTCTCCAGTGTTTTTATTTCAAAGGAATACAAAAAATTTATGATTTCCAGAAGTCATAATATTTTGGTCCAAAATTTGCCATTTTTAACACGAAAAAAATATTGTTTGCTCACAGATTTGATATACTTTATACTGAATATGTTTGACAGACGTCAAGTTAAAGGTTTGTTCATAAATTAGGATTTCCTATTTATATTTGTGTGTGCCTCAGTTAATATACATTTAAAATAAGTGGCATTGCTGCATTAATCCTTTCGAATTAAAATGTTCTTCTTCCTGCAAACTTTCTACTGGATTGTGTGCCAATATTTCTACTAACAATTCATGTTTTTAACGATGTTATGCGAATGCGCTGGATTTCACTTTCACAACTGACTTTCACTTTAATTAGCTTTATTTTTCAGTTTTTCTAAACATTTAATATTGAGGGTTGCATGTAAATGAAAGTGCAGTATTAAAAACCTTTTTTTTTGTTTTATTTTTCTTTTTAAACTTTGTGTAACCAACCAACGTATTTAATTTAAGAAATTCATGAAAATAATAATGGTTTGTGCTTGTGTTTAAATTTCAAACTTTTTTTCACACCAATAAAGCAGTTAAAAAAGAGAATAACAAAATAACGTCAGAACAAGATTCTAGGCAGCGTCAAATAAAATAAATTAAATAAAATAAATTAAATTTATTATTTAAACTTAGAAAAAAATCTACTGGAACTTTTGCGCGTTTGCATCAGTGGCAAATACGTAGCAAATAAAATATTTTCACTTACAACAGTTTCATGTGGTTTTTATTCAAATTCTCCTCCTTCTTATCAGAAAAAAAGAAAATAAATTGCATATGTGGTTTAGGGGACGTGAGTGATTACAAACGACCTTATGAAACTCAGCATATGCATATTTTTAATTGCAAAATAAGAAACAAAATAATGGTGGAGAATTTATTCTCTCAATTTAGCAAAATACTAATCCACCGACTTTTACCAACCGCTGAACAAACTTATGCATTTTTCAAACTCTTTTACTTCTTTAAATCAAAGAAATATATTTGAAATATATGGGTACCCATTTTGTGTTTACTTTGGTAGCGTATGTATGTGGATATGAAAAATATTATACGAACAAATCTATTTATATTACACGGACGGTGAGCTACATATGAGCGGTATTCATTTTAATAAATTCCATATTCCAATTTCAATTTATGTGTTCACGACATGTATTCACCGAACGGTCATTGAAAACTTATCTGCAGCGATGATGCTGGAAAGATTTCAATTCATTGGCGTGACGTGAGGCCACAGTTCAACGAAATATGAAAGAATGTTTCTTCGGTGATTCTCACTCAGCAGATTTCTGGCAACAACTCTGAGAGTAAATAAAGTTGTCATGAAAGCTTTCTCAAAAAATCCGTCATACGCAGCCGATGTCAAACTGTAAGTCCTGCCACTCAAGTGTAAAATTAACACACACAACATAAGTAGTGTGAGAAGCTAGGTGTTAATCCTATTTGAAGAGTTGTAAAGACCAATTATGTATACAAATATCAATCCACATGGGATCCAAGAGTGTCTAATATTTCCTTTAAAAGTCGCTATTTGGAGTAGATTTTGGGCAGGCGGCATTATCGGCCCATATTTCCTTGAGAAAAACATTGGCTAGGCCATCACAATAAACGACAGGTACTATAGTTTGATTATCATTAACTCCGTTTGACCTGAATTTGATGATTTGGACACCATCATCATATGACTGCCATACAGTTCAAGCAACATCGAATATTCTGCAGGAGAAATTTGAGGGAATGGTCAGCCCATGTGGAGGTGATGTGATCGCGCGATTTGATTCCCTTAGAATGTTTTTTGGGGAGTTTTTTTTTTAAGTCGCAGATATATGTAAATAAGTTAGAAACCACAGCTGACTTTAAACACAATATAACCCATCGATCAACTTCATTATGATTTTTGAGCCAAATTCAGTAACTAATTTCTAATTTCTGCAGAAGCTATGAGTCTGAGTAGGAGGAAGACACTGTCTTTTACCTCATGTGTCAGTGCCCTGCTCTTGTCATGCAGAAACGGACGTTTTTGCTCTCTATTTCTGACATCTTCAACTGAGCTTTCTAATATAAAAATTGCGGCAATAGCATGAATTATTACGGACTCGTAACTGTTTTCTCTCGTGGATGGTTGACCGCCGGGTAGAATGTGTTGTGATATCACAATGCTGCTAAATGCTGTCCTAAGTGGGACGTCCTCTTTCGAGGGCATTAGCTACGTAACCTATGCGCCAAAGTAATGGAAAATTTAATATTTCAGATGCGCTCCACTTAGAGAACCCATGGCAGACATTTAAATGATTTTATATTCCACAAATAGTGGCATCAATAAGTCTTTCAAACGAATACAAAATATCGATGATATCTCACACAGACGTTGTTTTATTAAATTTTAAAAATATTGAAATTTTTTAAAATCTTCCGCTTTTATTTAATGTTTCAAGATTTCTCATAAATTTTTATCTCAGAATGCTTTTAAAGTCAATCAAACGTAACGAACTTTATTAACCGGAAATTAGTTGTTTTCAGAAGACAAAGTTCAGTTAAGCGTATAAATAAATTATTCTGTTAAATGGAATTTTCTTCCTATAACAGTTTTTTATTTAAATTTTGAGATTTCGAAAATGTTTCAAACTCCGTTTGCATAGGAAATGATGGCTTAATTATTCAATTTTTTGAATATAAAATTTTGCTCAAATTATTGTTCCACACAAAAAAAAAATTAAAATTTTTAAAAAAATTTTTTGTGGTATTTCTCAATACATGCTTAAATTTTTTTAATGAGTGATTGGTTTGTTAATTAAAATAAAATATTTATAGAAATTCTTTAAATATTATTTTTGTTTTCAATAAAAAAAAAAATAAATTTTGAAACAAATTCCCACAAACTTTTTCTTTTTCATGTCAAAACAAATTTAAGCCTTAAATTCACAAAAATTTGCCAACAAAACATCAAAAATTGAAAAAAAAATGATCAACGCAAGTGTGTGCACATCCCTCAGGGAATAAATGGCATGAAGCCTGTCTTACTTGTTTACAAAACATTTATTTTTGTATTCGGTTCCGGCATATTCAAATGCAAACATGTGTGCTTTTCCCCTGAAATAAAAACAGTTTTACTGCCTAATTGGCCAACTATTTGAAGCATTTGAAAGAGTTGAGAAATTACGTTTTTTTTCGTGCAATGTGCCTGTGGAAAACGTACAGTTGATGTCGGTTATTGTGGTAAAGGATTCCATGAAAAGGCCATAAGCAAATCTGAAAATGAAGGAATAAATTTTCAATAATAAGAAATGTTATGCTTTGCTAAGCGTAAAATTAATGTTGGACATCAATTTTGAATATTAAATAACTTTAATAACTTTACCCCCCTCCCCACCCCAAAATGTTTTACTGTCCGAATCCATTATAATTCCTTGTGGCTAGGCAAACTATGAAGCTGTTTGGTTAGAGTATGTAATTAGTGGTGGTTTTTATATGAGACAGACAGTCAATAGAATACAGTTTTGACAGTGGGCCACGTGCAGGGTCGTTTTGTTCTAAAATTAATTCAAAATCTTTCTGGAAAATTTGCATGAATACTTGAATATTAGAATGAACATTCGATAGTGTCCAGTCCCCGGTCAGTAAATATCGAGGAGCTGTAAAGAATATCTAATAATCACTCTTGGTGACTCTCTCAGATATCTAAGAAATGAAATCGCCAGTGTAGAATATCTATTGTGGCATGAGCTAAGGGCCAACATCTCCACCAAACAATGACTTTTTAGGATGCACAGGTCGGTTCTCATTTGGATGATTGGTATGGTCCCATAATTAAAAATTTTGTTTGTTCAGGTACTAATTCATCTTAAAAAGAGGTCCATTCAGTTTCTTGGTTGTTTGAATTTGGACGGTTGTTTGAAGTTGATAATCAACGATATCTAGTGCTCAACGTTAGCAGTGATTGTCTCCCAACCTTGTGCTCAAAGGAATATGGATTGATTGAGAGGCCAGCCCAAAATCCCCACCAAACAGTGACTTTTTCAGGATGTATTGGCCGCTCCTGGATATCATATGGATTTATTACGTCCCAAATTTGCAAAATTTATTTCTTCAAGTAATCATTAATCTAGAAATGGGATCCACCGCTGAATATATTTTTTTTGGATGGAAATTAGCAGCCCATTCACTGAACACATGTACACGTCTATTGTCGTTTATCTTCAATTTATTGGTCAGTTGAATTTGAACTGCATGTCCAAGTCACGACTCAAAATTTGTCAAGTTGATGTCTACGAAATGTCGACTTCTTGTGACTGTTGCGAAATCAGTTGCTTCTGATTTTCCTACACACCTTCAAGGACAACGACGTTGTTTTCTAAAGATCTTGAGTTTCGTAGACATGAGGGTGTTGATGTTGCTTAGAATTCGCAGTAATATAGTAGGTAGTGTGTTAGCTTGTTGGACATGAGGCCTCGGTTCAAACCCTAGAACAAACATCTCAAACAAAGCGAAATTTGAAGAAATATTTCTTCAGCGACTTCTTTTCAGCAGATTTCTGATAAAAACTCTGAGAGGAAATAAAATTTGCCCTGGAAAAAGTTTCTCAAAAGTATGTCGTTCGGAAGCGACTTTAAGCTGTACATCCTGCCACTCATATATAAAATTAATACACACAACATAGGTTGTGTGACATGTTAGGTGGTTGAAGGGTTATGATGACCAATTATGGATACGAAAACGTGTTGATCGATCGTTAACTGAAGCAGTGGTTTTGCATTTATCCATCACATTGTGAATAGCCCTCTCGGTAGGACTATTATGACGATCTCAAAGAACATGCTAAAATTTAACGTTAGAGTTGTGCTCATTGCAGGACATTAGAAGATTTTTGGCAGGTCTAATGATAAGTAAGAACTATCGTCTTGAAGCTATGTTTTGTTTGGTAAAGCCAATAGCAATTTGAGATGTAAAAACAACTCATAGTTTCAAGCTTTTAACCACAATAGGCTTTTTTCATTCCTTACAATTATTTTTTTATTTGATGTACGATATTCGAAAAAAAAGTCTACTTTGCTGAAAGCAAAGTCCTTAGGATAAAAGCAAACGTGTTAGTTTCGATAGAAATTTCACATTCGATATTAAATACGTATCCTTTTTTTGGTTTTTTAGTACACAGTCTTTACAGTGTAAAGACAACAAAATGTTTCGCTACAAATGAAGGAGGAAAATCAATTACTGCCTGTAAGCACTTGACAAATTTAATAATCACGAATTACCGTCGATTACATTTATAGTCAGTCATTCGTTGTAAATAATTTCAATTTTGTTGTTGTGGAATGTTAATGTAAAATAATATTAAATTTCCTATCACATCGCATTACAACAACATTTCATTTGACTTCATTTAAATTAGCGTATCAGGTTCTATCTCTGGAATATTATTGTCTGGGCTTAACTGTTATTTCATCTAAAAAACATCATAAAATTAATGGATGTGTCTGCGTCTACGAGCAACTAGATAATGTGCCATTAAGCCCCATCTATTTTTTGTTTTGTTTTCTTTTTCTATGATATTCAACAATACCTGTGAAAAAATAATCGATAATGGAAAAACTTTTTTCTGTTTTTCCAGTTTTGTTTTTTTTATAAAAAGGATGTCTGTCTACAACACCTTTAAACGTATGTGAAGAAATCTGTCATAATGTGATGAAGAAAAATTTTTTTCATTTCATTGGATAGAAACTGCTTTCAATGGTAATGGATTGGTTTAAGCGTGTCTACATATGAAATTTGTCGTAGCATGTTAGACTATAACATCTTTATAGGATGTTAGTGTGTGTGTAGGTATAATAATATATTTGTTATCGTTTCTTCAAGCATCTTACGATGCTATCATAAGAATAATGTCTTCTATTTTTATTCCTCCATTTCATTGCTTAATATTTACTGGAGACTGAGCGATTGACAACCAACATGTTTGCCTTTGAAAACTTGAAATAAAATAGAAAATGATTACGAATAACGTTGAAAAGGTCTTCATATCATCATTTGGTTGTTGTCACACAAGACTGTAGGACTGTGGCGGCATAATTTCATTATTTCAACTCGTTTACACTGTAAACAGTACCTATGGTGCGTCTTATTCCCTTATTACGTTGTATAGTTTATTATGTAGTAAACTGTAGGCACCTACACTCACATGTGTTGAGTAAGAACCCAAAATGTAAGCTTGACTAAAAGAGTTACAGTGGCTGTATGTATGTATACAACCTGCTATCTTTAGCTGAAATTGGAATAGAATCCCAGGAGTTTCGCCCTTCATCTTTACAAATACTGTCAGGTATGTTCTTGGAACATCTCTTTGCCGGAGCACTATTCATCGTGCTCACACTTGGTTGGATTATATAAATGTCGTCAGTTAGTCTCATACATATATACATATGTATATACATAATTGGTCATTGCAATCACTCAGTATTAAGAAGACCTAGTTTCTTAGACCATTCATGTTATGTATGTTAATTTTATAGATGAACGGCGGGACCTACAGTTTAAATTCAACTCCGCTGGACAGATTTTTGAGAAACTTTTCATGCCAGTTTTATTCACTCGCGGAATTTTTGGCAAAAATCTGCTGAGAGGAAGTTACCGAAGAGATGTTTTTTCATCTTTCGTTTTGTTGTAAATGTCTGACCCGGCGTTTGAACCGTGGTCTTACGTCTAATAAGCAAGCCACTAGACAACGGCGACCATATTTAATAACATGGTTTAATCAACTAGTAATTTTTCTTTACATTTGTTTACTTTGTTAAACAAAAATAAAAACAGTGAAGGGTAAACAATTCTCGAATTTACAGGAAATATTCTTTTTTAAAAGGCAATCACGTAAGAGTATTCAATGGTGTCATAGCATTTGTATCCTTGTATCCTTTCGAGTTTGCGAATTTACCACTACAAACTGTATTCTTGCACATCTCAGATTGAAAAAGAAAACGCCAGGTGCAAACTTTTCAACGAATTTATAAATTTTTCACAGAAATTTCATTAAATATCGCACGAGGCCATATTCTCAGAAACTGTCAATTATGCGTCACATTGTATGATGATGGAAAAGCAACACTGCAATGTTGCAATGACAATCAAACGGAGTACCTGGAATAATAAAAAGCAGAAATGAACAACAAATTTAATTTAGACCCGAAAACCACTGCACTTGTAGATGTTGGATATGGGATATGCTGTGCTCAACATGGCGTATTTTATTTGCAATAAATAAGTTGAGAATATAAAAGTAATTTTTTTCCATAGAACGGGGTATCTACATAAAGTTAAAATTAAATTCTTATTCGAAAAACTATAAAATTTAATTTCATTATTCATAAAGTTAACACGAAACACGAAAATTCCATTCCAGAGAATTCTGAATGTTCAATTGACTTTTGCATTTAATTACAAGAAAATTAATTGTTTTATTGAAATTTTAAAGTGTTTTTTTGTTTGTTTATTTATGGTAATAACATATAATTCTATATCGCTGTTGTACAATTGTACTTGAAAGTAAATATTATTGTGTTTGTGAGTGCACAATATTCCTATATACATACACACATACATATATACTGTTTGGTCATTACAACCCTTCAGTCAGGATTGCGAACTAGTTTCTCACATCTCTTATGTTGTGTGTGTTAATTTTATATATGAGTGGCTGGACCGACAGTTTTAACGTTGACTCCGAATGACAGATTTTGAGAAATTTTTAAGGGAAATTTTATTTACTCTCAGAGTTGTTGCCAGAAATCACGCTTAAAATGTGAGGTCGTAGATTGCAAATAAAATAAAAATATATTCGTGTTTAGTTTTAATTAAAATCCTTTATTATTCGCACAATTCTGGGTGCCACTGCTCACAACTTGATGTAAACAACAACAATTGCTTTTCTTTGCAATTCCTCTGTTTGTACCCTTTGCATGAACAATAACAATTCTAGAAAATTATTCGAGAGATCTAATGGTAACGGAGATCTTCAAACCACGATTACTCTCTTCAAACGTACCGCATTTTCACACAAGACTGACTAAACTTCACTATGTTTGCATATTTCGTTTAGTTGGAGAAGTCTGGCCTGAGGTTTGAACCGAGGCCTCATGTCTAACAAGCCAACACACTGCGTACTAGACTACGGCGACTTCAGCCACCGTAAACAGTGGGAATTAATTTCAATCCGAATAACTTAGAAAAAGTTAAAAAGACGAACAGAATCAAGATTTTAAGCTTACTAGGAACTTCTACAGTGTCTGAAATTATGGCTCTCCAACTTCGTTGCTGACGCAAACGTCCTGAAGCTATTGCTATTGCACACTTACGCTTTCGCTATAGCCATAAAACTGTCGAAAGTCATGTTCAAATAGCAACTTCTGCTCTCTTAGAATAAAGTCCAGAGGATCTTATTAATTCGTTTTGTGGTCGTTTATATCGGGCTATGGAAATGTATATATAAAAATTGTGTTGACATAATATTCCCCTTTCCTTTTGTCAAAGTACAATACAAAGTCGGTAATTACGGATTGAAACAGGGCTGCAATAAAACCAGAGATAAGACCAATCAACCAATAAAATTCAATTTAACTTGAATCAATTTGTAGGTCTGATGCATTTGTAGGACTGTTTGACGTTTTTAAAAAATATGTCAGACAACATATGCTGTGAGATACTTATGAAAAATCGGGAAAGTGACACCTTTTACAAGAAAGCGAAAGTACGGCTTTGATCAGTGACGCGCGTATGTTAAAAATTTGATATCGCTCATCAACTTTCTTTGATTGTCCTGTTTCCGTGCTTTCAATGCTTTCTCTTCAAAACGAATGCTTCACCATAATATTTTTAACATTAAAACTTGCGTCTTATGGCCATAATACCTACAAATACCAACTGATGCGCTTTACATCACTTAGAACATGTTCCTCAGACTAAAGCCTGAAGAGTATCTCATAAAATTAGTTGAAAAAAAGTACACACTCCCACTCACACACACTTAATAATTTTTTTTTGAAAAATAATGTTCTTTTGCTTTAATATCTTCATTTTGTTGTTATTGTATGCAGAGTATATTTTTTATCGTCTTTTCGTTTTAATCATCTTGTAACATCATCTTAAGAAAAATGGTTTTCTATTCCACTTCATTGCTTAACATTTCTTTTTTCGGCACTCACATCATTAAACTGTTGACATAATTTTTACCTTTAAAACTTGAAATAGAAGAGAGAAGAGAGGAAAAAATCATAAAGAGAAGTAAAAATAAAGAAAAAAGGACATCATAATTATGTTGAACATGGTGCCTTTTGTTTATTATTTTAAATAGACTGTAATATCTTGATAATGAATGCCATGCATTTTAAAGAATACATTACTTTAATATTAGAATAGGACAGCTATTTGCGATAAAGTTTATATTACGTTTGGTATTACGTACTGGAATATTATGTTTTGACTATAATTTTGTGTACATAGCGATAGAAATACATCATTTACTGTGGAAGCTTTATAAAGACCTTTCCCTAAAATCATTACAAAATTTTAACCAATTTCAAAATTAATTAAAAAAATCAACACCAATCAACATGAAAGCGTTTTTATTTCCTCTAACAAAAGCCAAGTTATCTGAGAATCACAGTTTTGGTACGCACGGTGACCATTCTTTAGCAAGACTAGCTTGTATCGTTATAGGTAAATTGCCGAATAGGACAATGCCAACCGAGATGGTAAAAGCCATACAGATTTTCTACTTTAGAAAGCAAGTGATTAACGGTTATTTAGTTGATGATGGCTTGCATAGATCCTGTTCATAATTGGATTACCAGACTACCCGGTACAAGTAATTTCTGACCTAATAATCGCTAAAAAACCAGGAAAATAGTGCACGAGGCAAACAAAAATCTATGAAATGCTTGAGTCAGTTGTACTCATATGACTCTGTGAAGACTCGATGTAGTAAGTGATGTGATTTGGGATAAGATGGAAAGGGGCAATCAGCAAACAAATTTCTGACGGATAGGCTTGACGAAGAATAACGAATGCATGAATGAATGTGGACAAAACTTAGGAATGATGTTTTGCTTTTCAAGGCATTGACTTTTTTTTCGAACGTAAAATTTTTCTATTGCGGGGAAATTTTTCATTCAAGCGTTAATAAAACAGCGTCTTCGGACTTTCTTAAATAGTATCATAATACTCCGCTACATTTTCTGACCTCAATTTCATCTGGCCGGTATGTGGTAAAAGTCGCCGTAGTCTAGTAGGTCGTGTGTTGGCTTATAAGATGTAATCCCAGGTTAAACAGCTAGATCACGTCGAAATATGAAAAATCTTTCTTCGGTGACTTCCTGTCATCAGATTTCTTTCAAAAGTTCTGAGAGTAAATGAAAATCGCCATGAAAAGTTTCTCAAAAAAATCGGTTGTTCGGAGTCGACTTTACACACAACTTAAGTGGTGGAAGAATCTAGGGCTGTAATGACCAATTATTTATGTTATGTATGGGTATGTGCTAAAAAGTCCAAATTAACTGCCATAAAGCATTCGGAGTCCTATTTGCATGACAGTTTTAGTACTTATTAGGCTCTTTAACAGCCGTTTGTGCGGTTCATCACAGCTCGTTCTCCTCAAATTGTTAAATTTCAATGTAGTGGCTGTACAACTGGTTACTCTGCCAATTCTTGAGGTTTTTCTTCAGAGCTCCATTTCCAGTAATCCTATATACATTGTTGAACGTCCTACTCTTACAAATTAATGTTAATAACAGATATTTTATACATTACATAACCACTCAAGCCTAAAACAAACAGATCTTACGCTTCTGTAGGAATCCTGAAAGTGAATGAATATTGTGACGCTCTTTCAAGTACTTCAAGAGAGAAAGAGAAAAGTATAACGTAATTCTATAAAATCATTGATTTCCGTAATCGTTATCTATCTCTCTTTGCCAATGGAAGCAAGTTCGTATACAAAGAGCTCTTCAAAATTTACAAGAATAGAAAACATAATTCAAGTATCGAGTGGGCCATCTACGCGGTTTAAATTTGAAACATCGGTTATTTCGAATCTGGCAATACTGAACGCAATGAATCTGTTTATGTTTGAACAACGTTGGAATTTATTAGGCCAACGAAACTCTGCATGACGTCGATTTTGCAAATAAAAAAATTTTGCTCTTGGTGGATACGTTAATGAGCAAAGTTGCCGTATTTGGGGCTCAGAAAAACAACACGTAGTCTTACAGAAGCCAATGCACCCATTATGGTGGGGCTAGTGAAGCAGAAGCATCATTGGCCCATATAACCACTATGATGGCAGTGCCCAAATACGACTCCATACACTCGAAAAAGTGCACGAATAAGGTACTGTTAGGCCAGCCGCGGCAGCCATATGAATGAAATAATATTCCATATTTAATCGGAACAATTGTACTTCACATCAAAAAGATAAATTTGGCACAATTTCAAATCGTTTTTGTGATATTGCATTTTTAATCTGCTAATCTATCAAAAAGTTCGTCTGAATCTATCCAGAATTCCCTATCAGGTATTATTAACGCAGAAGTGCACTTATGTGGTCAGGTATTCCATATTCCAACAGTCTTCCCTGTTAGTTTTCTTTATCATTTACAAGTGACCCAACAGGTCACAGGATCCCACTACACCTAACTGAATCAATCTTGATAGGCTTCTAGGTGCTACCTTCCATTACAGAGATCATCAGTCAATCGTTTTTTCGCTGCTCATAAGCAATCATTAAATTTTGAATAGAAGTGAGTCAACAATATTGAAATTTAACTACTCTGATTCATTCGTACTCACTACAACATTGATTTATAAGTACAGGTTGCAAATAGTATGCGTACAACATTGACATCAAACTCATACCTTTCGAAATATGTTTGATTCATAAGCCTACTCATTCAGATTCATAACTTTAGAAAAATAATTATAAATGATACGAGTGACTCGAATCATTCATTAAAATTTGTAGTCTTAGTTATTGCTGCATTTACAAAAAAAGGAAAAAGACACATAGGCAAAAAAGACAGAGCAGCAAGCACATCAAACACACAACCTTATAGTGAGTATTTTAGTGTTCGTATGCGAATTATACTTATTTTGTGATTCTTGGAAATGTTGAGTTATGGAGAGTCGAAATCAACAAAATCATCCGTGTTGTTAAGTATGAATATGATGAGTACTAGAAACTTTGAATATGAGTAGAGGTTCCATGATATTAAAATAAGTATGAATGCGTATAAGTATCAGACATTACGAGTATGATTCGATTCTACTCATCTTTTTGAATACTCATTGCTGATCTCTGTTCTATATATATTCCTCAATCGGGAGTGTATGAAGAATGACATCCAGAGCTGTCTGGCACTTGCGATTTCAACAGAGACACTTCGCTGTATAATATGAACTACAATACAAAATACAAACTAATTACTTTTGATAGTTTCACGAAAAATATAACATTTAAACAAAATGAAAAAGAAAAGAAAACGAACTAGATAAGCCTAATTAGGCGTAATAAGCTTAAATCCAATTCTTTTATTTCTATTCATAAAACAATTTTAATGCTGCTTTAAAAATCTTATTACACAAGAGTGCCTTCACACATACAATGCCAAGTTGTAATTGGGTTTTTCTGACAATGTGTCATTCCATAAGATTTTTTTGTCTATTTAAGAGACCCTTTTGGAAAATAATTAGCAATTACCAGAGCATCTTTTCAAAATGCTAACACAACTCACACAATTCACAGGAACATTTTCTAAATGAATTAAATGGAGAAAATATTTGAAAATGTTGAACACAAAAATACCCCCTTGAGAGCTCATTACCAAGGAAATTGTCAGTCAACATTAGAATTTTAGTCATAATAAAACCCTCAGATTCACATAGAAGTGGAACTTGTTAAACATAAATACCGAAAAAATAAGCATTAAGGAGGCCAATGTTTTTGTTGAAAGTCCATGCAATTTATAAGTTCTATTTGACTGTACTTTTTAGTTTTGCCTTTACTGTAACCTTTGAATAAGTACATATACATATACATAGACACAGTGTACTATTGTATTTGTATATACGTCAATACTCTTCATCATACCGAATACCACATTAAGAATGGCTTCATTGATAATTACAGTTGGCATATTATGTTAACGATTATAGTTAAGGAAACATTTCTATGTCTTGACATAATGATAAGGGATTCAAACAAATGTTATCTGTTTGTTACATTTTAATTTTATTCTCTCCTCTGGCAGGGGTGGAGGCATGCTGTTCACAAAATAACAATTAAAGAGGAGACTAAATGTATATCACAGTATATTAAAGCAATTCCATAGAAATGTTTCTAACGATGTTTTAATTCATTTTAATGATTATTTCTCAAATTGTTACAATGTTTACATAACATAACTCTACATACACACCAAACATAAGGAAACATTTCTTTATTATTATTTTAGTTGAGAACAGGAACATGACTTTGCGAATTATTGTTGTTTATAGCTTTAAACGGAGCTAAATGAGCGTAGCGCAGTTAAAATCACCATCAATATTGGATCCAAAAAAAAAAAAAATGGATAGAATTTGGTGGTGTGGAAAAATTGTGGCACATCTTGATTTGAGCTCAGGAATTCTTTCAGATTCCCAAAAAATCCTAAAGAAGAAAATCGCATCTTCGTGGCTAGTTAACATCAGAATTCCTTGAAATAATTTGTTCTGAAATTCGTTGTTGCAAAGAATCGATTGTTGCATACGAGGTGTGACAGTGACATCATCTCCCCGAAACCACATATTGTCCAGATCCATGGCTCAATTTGTAAACATAAGAATATTGTTATCATGCTCCTGTAACGAATGTTACTCAAAGTCAAAGGGTAAGGTCCAATCACCCTGCTTGATCAAAAACCGCTCCAAATACTCGTTGTTGGTACATTTATCTTTCATATCTGGCAATTCTCTGTGTGCCTAATTTAGCAATGTTGTGAATCCACTAAGTAAGAATGCAGCTCCCATCTAACGACTTATGCCGTGGGTGCAGATCTGCTGAGGAAGAGCAGATGGTTATCCACTTTCTTTGCCAGTGAAAATCTCTTGCTAGACACCTTGACCTATCATCATTTAATGTCAAGGATATAGTTTCGTTTCTCCAACTTTCTTGCCAGCGTTGAATAGTCGTGCCTTTAATTCTTCTTCCCTAGGTTGGTGGAACTCGGTCAGTACAGGGATTACCATTGGCGTCACAACGGGCCGCTGTGCGTGCTCAAGTAAGCTTTTGGTATCAAAGCTACTAGTCCAATCTAGCTACCTACCTACTAAGTAATGCAAATGGAAATGCGCTTCATTGGAGAACATGACTTTTGTCAATGACTTCACTTTGCTTCCGTATACACTGATTAAATTACCGGCGTTTTCTGCTGGTCTGTCTTCTGGTATCAGCTTCTACGTAGGTTGAATATGAAGGCATGGGTCTTTAGCAGTGTTTCATGAAATTTTAAGTTTTTGCGATAAGATGCCTTACTAATATTAAAGGGTTATTGGTGATGCTTTCTAGAAACCGATCGTTACAGCTGAATCATAGAGCATCCCTTACACTAACCGATTACTGTAGTACTATTCTGTCTGAAATAATGTCTATAAAAGTTGTTGCTGTGTTAATCTATTATCAGGTTCTATCGTATGGTGATATACATCACATTTTAGATTGTTCAAGAATGTCAGGATCTCTAGACATTCGATGAATAATCTTCTAGGAGTCCCTTGGTTAAGCAACAACAAAGCCAACTTGCTTGCAAAAGATGGCAGAAAGGAAAAAATTCAATTGTATTCAGGCATGAGGTTTGCATTCCTCTACCAAAGAATGAATTAATGGTCCCATAGACATATATACATATTTGGTCATTACAAACCTTTAGTGAGGATTACAACCTAGTTTCTCACATCACATATGTCGTGTGTGTTAATTTTAGACATGATATTTAATAAACTCTCCATGGCAATTTTATTTACTCTCAGAGTTTTTGCCACAAGACTAATGAGAGGCAGTCGTCGAAGAAATATTTTTTCATATTTCGTTTTGTTGGAGATGTCCGACCTGTGGTTTGAACAGTGGCCTCAGGTCTAATAAGCCAACACATTACCTTCTAGACCACGGCAACTAGTTAGTCAGCAGATTACTGAAAACAATTTTGAAAAAGTTTCTCAAAAATCTGTCGTTCAGAGTAGACTTTAAACTGTAGTTTCCGTTACTCATGGATAAAATTAACACACACAAGTTGTGAGAAACTAGGTCATTATCCTGACTAGAAGGTCTTAATGAGCAATTATGTAATTAAGCATGTATGTATACTGGCGGCTGGTGATGAGTGATGGTGTGTGATGAGGAGGAGGTGTAATGATGAGGAGTAATATAAGACCACAGAATATCTTCTCTATCAGTGTCCTATGAAGGAGAATCCTTGGATACCTAGAATTTGTTGAGAGAACCTGTTTTCGAGAACACACTTTTACAAAACACTCGGAATGGGTGAGAGTTGACGGAATAGGTAATGTCGGAGTTACAATACTCCCATTACGGCGGCTTCCAATGCAATCTAACATAACCTAACTTAAAGCCTGAAATAGTTCCTATCAACAGGTTTATTTCAGCGGAATCTTATCAAATTGTAACGAATTTGTAGTAGGTAGTGGGTTGGCTTATTAGACGTAAGGCCACGGTTCAAACCTCTGGACAGACATCAAAATGAAAATATGAAAAAATATTTCTTCGGCGACTTCCTCTGGCAAGAACTCTGAGAGTAAATAAAATTGCCATGAAAAATTTCTCAAAAATCTGTCGTTCGGAGTCGACCTGCAGTTTAGGTTCCGACACTCATGTATAAAATGAACACACACAACATAAGTGGTGTGAGAAGCTACGTCGTAATCCTGACTGAAGGGTTGTAATGAACAATTACGTATATATGTATGTAAGTTTGATAGGATATTTCGTGCAATAGTAACAAAAATCTTTGGATTGAGCAACGAATTATTTCCTTATTCCAGTAACAGTTTTTCCCTGTAGAAATGTGTCGCACAAGCAAATCTTTAAATTGCATGAATGATGGGCAAAATATACAGTACTCATAGGAGATTATGTTGGTAAATAAAATGATTTTTGATCGAGAAATTTAGGTTTTATTCAAAAAGTTATGACCATACAGGATATTAAATTGCAAATAAACAAGATTCTAAGTATTATTTGCCTAATTTTTTGTTCAAAAACTATTGCTAATACAACTTAATACAAGAAAACCAACCAAACGCCAATAAAAATGTGCACGAGGACATACTCACTCCCTCTTTAAACCAAAGCACAGTAAATGGTTTGAGTTTGAATAGTTCTGAGTCCATAACGCAGTAGAAGGTATGACAATATATGAAGGATTCAGATGCTAATGGAAAAAGGGCAATATTAATCGGGATTTCAGTTGTAATAAGATTCCATGGAATGCATGTTAAAGTATTATTTGCATCGTTATATTCTGGAGTATTTTTTTTAATTTAGAAATAAATTTGAAATAATTTTTCCATTATTTAAGACAAGTTTTGTTCATAATAAAATACAACAAATATTTAAATTTTGTTTACAATTCTATTAATTCCTTAAGACAATAAATTGGAAAGCATGACGTAGAAATTGTGGCCATTATTTTCTTTTTACCTTGAATGTATTGGACAAACAACTGTGTTCATGTAATTGAAATTCTCTGAATGAACAAGAAAAATCTTCTTTCCATTAACTCCTTCCATTCCAAAAGGGCATGTCCTTTTACTACTTAATGTAGGTACACTTCTATTAAAACAATAAAAAAATATTTATTTAAGGGATTGTTATTATACAACAAAATAATGAAAGAAACAAAATAATGTGTATGTATTCTCCAATGTATATTAGAACATGTCAAGCTTCATTATTCCTCTACTTTATGCTTCAAATTACAATACAATTGCCAGGGATGGCAGAAGAGAAAAAACACAGAAATTCCACTTGATATTGTCAGGCATTGTAGTGTCCTTTTTAAGTAGCTTAACGTCATTAGGAGGGAATTTAACAAAAAAAAAAAAAAAAACTGCAGGCAGCCTTTTCAAATGTTTTATTTCAAATCATTTTTATTGTTGTCTTTGAAAATTGGGTCAATGGAGCAAAATAAGGGCATGCAGCATGTTTTGGAAATTATGAAAGAGTAGGTAGTGGGCTGTGGAAAATATTTAAAATTTTAAAAGACCTCTAGAAAGGCAAAACATGTTTTATAGTGTAACATCACACTTAAGTACATGTTTCGGAATACTTAATTGTATCAAAATGACTGAATTGTTTCTTATTACAAGAGGGAGGGGGGGTTGTAATAATGAACATACTCTTGTATGTTTAAGTGACTTTGAAAGTTATGTGACCAAGAAATAAAAAAAATCATTTAATTTCCTTCATGGGCTGTGTTCTCCATTTGTACACGGGTATCTAATATGCTACCACGTTGAAGATGCTTATCTAAATATGACATCTCCTGGGCGTTCCTTATTTGAAGCCACTGATGTTATTGCATTTAGAAGAACAGTCTAGACAGCTTCATTTCTAATGCACTCAGACCAAAACTTTCCGAATACCTAATGAAGACCAAGATTTTTTGGTGAGGCGTTCCATGTTTCATTTTTGATCTTCATTGAGGTAGAAATTTGCAAGGGATCTCTAATAGCGTTTAACAGTCAACATGCCCTTAAGAAAGCTGATGGTGGATCCAAGTCATTCAAAACAGATTAGTGGCAAATGGAGAATTTTTTTCTATCCAATATGACGTCAACTGCAATATTAGTTGATTCATCTTTAAAAAAACACTTCCGTTCAGTAACCGGATGCACAGGAAATAGAAAAAACTATAGTCTAGTAGGTAGTGTGTTGCCCACAGTTCAAACCCCAGGTCAGACATCAAAACGAAATATGAAAAAATATTTCTTCGGCGACTTCCTCTCAGCAGATTTCTGGCAAAAACTCTGAGCGTATATAAAATTGCCATGAAAAGTTTATCAAAAATCTGTCGTTCGGAGTCGACTTTAAACTGTAGGTCCCGCCACTCATGTATAAAATTAACACACACAACATGAGTGGTGTGAGAAGCTAGGCCGTTATCCTGACTGAAGGGTTGTAGTGGCCAAGTATGTAAATATTGAGAAAATATAAGGCAACTATGTGTCTGACAAATTGCTATTCGAGTTAGAAACCATTGTGCTAAACCTTCTACATTAACTTTTCAATTAAAAGTTTTAAAAGAACTCAGTCCTACCGAAGCCTTTACACTTTTTGGATACATCTGGTAAGGACTGTTTATCACCAGGGATGCTTTCCCACTTGAAGATTTACTCTACCAAGTTGAGGTTACTGCTAAATTCACCGTTGTCTAGTAGGTAGTGTGTAGGCCAGGTCAGACATCTTCAACAAAACGAAATATGAACAAATATTTCATCGGCGACTGTCTCTTAGCAGACTGCTGTCAAAAACTCTGATAGTAAAATGAAATTGCCATGAAAAGTTTCCATGGAATGTTCCTTTGTTATAACTCTTTTTTTCTGAAATCTACTTAGAAAACATATTGTTATGCATGAGCTCAATTGTCTGGCTTGACCGACTCAAATGTATTTCCTTGTTTCCCCGTTTCATCAAGTAAACAAGGAAATTTAAGTTTGCATAGAACTCTAGTGTACAACAAAAATTCCAAAGAAAAGGTTCAGGGATTAAGAAGGATTTTTTTTCCTACTGCCTGTCTGTCATCAGAGCAAACAATTAAAATGTCATTTTAAAAAATTTTAAATAAAATTTGGAAAAAGTTACGGAAGACGTAAATTTAATTACAAAAAATAAACGAATTTACAAAGACTTTGAATTTTCAAATGGAAAGGGTCATAATAAATCAAAAAATTTTCTTTTTAAAAAGAAAAATAAAAAAGAAAATTACTTTGCACACAAAGTACACAGTATATAGTATAGACCAGCAGAAAGTGCTGTAGAGAAATAGGAAATGTTTTAAGAAGTATTTCAATTATTTGTAATAAAATGCCCAATGAATCGCACAATGTGCTACAGGATATAGTTTTTCTTTAAAAAAAATTGTTCGCAATGTGACACTGCTTTCCGATTAGATTTTTATGATCATAAACTCCTTCCATACTGCATCTTAAACAATTTGGACAATACTTTTCAAGGCAACTGGATACGATTATTTGCCATTTGATGTAAATAAAGTTTTATATTCACAGGATTTTGTGAATTTTGCTAGTTTTTGGCCTAGAATCCATAAAAAAATAAATAAATTTATTTCCTTGCAAAATTCTTTTGGAAAAAATTCTTACGTGTTTAGGACTTTACTGAAATTTTAACGTAGGGATGACAATTACTCTCCTGTTGCCCCTCTTCGGAGCATATAGTTCCCACAAAGCGTTTCAATCTTAAATAGGTTTGCTGCAGTTATATTTGCGTCTGCCTCGTACTGGATTAGTTCTTGTAGCAATGTGGTACTTCTTGTATCTTAAGGATTACTCTGCGGCATCAGTCATGTGATATAGACAACCTTTTCCTTCATTGTGTTCACCATTATTTTCGACGTTTAATTTACTTTAGAATAGAATCCTGGTGAAGTACTAGAGATTAGTGTTCCTGTTGGTCTTGATCTATATTTGAATGCAATTTTGAATGCTTTCCATAATGCAATTTCAACTTTGTTTATTGGCTTAGTAGACGCGAGGCAATGGTTTAAACACCAGGACAAACATTTCGAATAAAACGAAATATGAAAAAAATTTCTTCGAAGACTTTCATTCGCCAATATTCTGGCAATAACTCTGAGAGTAATTAAAATTGCTATGAAAAGTTTCTCAAATTTGTTGTAAAGGGAGACGACGTGAAATTGCAGGCTGGGTGGTGTAAGAAGCTGGGTTATAATCCTGACTAAAGAATCGTATTGCCTTTTTCTTAAATATGCACACCTTTTTATAGTCGCCCTAATCTAGTAGGTAGTGTGTTAGCTTGTTAGAAGTGAGGTCTCTAATCGACTAATCAACAATATTGTTACGTTTTTACCTTTTTTAAAACGTTTAAAATATGAGTTCGTTGATTGCAAACAAAATAAAAATCAATTGGTGCTTAGTTCCAATTAAATTCGTTATTGTTCGCACTACTTTTGTGTGCCATGGTTTATTACTTGACGCATACGACAACAATTTTTACACTTCTGTTCGCGTAAGCACTAACAACCAGTGTTAAAAAATTCCTTTACTTTACTTTAGTACTTTTTTGAGTACTTTTTTATTATTACATAATTTATGTCTTGCGCTTTTCAACTGTTAATGCATTAGCAACATGTTCAACGTAATGCTAAAGGTGAAATTAGTCTTTAGCCCCGGTTAGCCAAACGTCAACGAAACGTACTTTCGTTTTTAGAATACGAAAAGCAATGAGAACGCTTACCGAACCGTAATGTAATTTCGGTAAGCATTTACATTGCTCTTCATATGCTAAAAACGAACTTATGTTCCATTATGTTCCGTCGACTTTTAACTAAACTGGGCTTTTACGTTTCGGTATGTTCCGAATCAGGTGTTTTTGTTTTGTATGTGAGCAATACGTATAAGTCGTTAGTTTTTCTGTTCCGTGTCGTACTTTTTTTACAAAAGTACCATTTGATGCAAAAAAGTACTCCTTCAGTTACACTTCAGTACCATTTCAAAATTGAAATTTTGCAGCACTGCTAACAACTGTTCGGTAGTCCTATACAACGGCGATCTTCAAACCACTACTGTTTTCTTCGCACGCAACGTGTCTTCACACAAGACTGACCGAATTCTTACTACTCGTTGCCTGCTTTGTCTTGCCATTTTATATGCTCAGTCTGAGTCTTGAAGTCGAATGTTTGGAGTTTCGCCTTCTCGAGATATCTATCGCGACTTCATTGTTGTTTATGTATTTTGTTCACATTGCTTGTTGTTGCATTCTCGCTTACTTGTTTATCGCCTTTTCTTTCATACTGATGCTGTTGGTTTACTTTTATCAAATAGCTTTTGCTCATTTTAATGTTAAACGAAGTACACCGTTTCCATTTTCGAAACAATATAATAATTTCTGTGCTCTATGACACTATGATATCTTTTTAATTTATTCTTCTTTCAAGTAATTAAACAATTAGAAATTTATTAAAGCCTCAGAAAACAAAAACTGAAGCAGCAAATAAATCGTTCAAACTTAAGCCATTTGCCAGAATAGTTTTTAGTTTTTCCATATGATTTTAGTTGTTAAACATTACGTATATCTTAAAAGTGCATACTGCATACTGCACTCAAACTATGCAAAAACTCCTCTTCATTATGCATGTAAGGCTTTTTCGGTATTTTATGCCAAAGTATTTTGCCATTTATGGTAGGTAGTGTCTTCAGGTAAAAGTTTGCAATCATTTGCATTTGAATATGCAGCAGAAGTTTTAAATGACTTTCAATTAAATTATGGAATTAAAAATTGCTTGAACTGAAAATGTTTGTTTTCTGTTTTTCTTTACCTTTTCTTTTTTTAATATTTAAAAACAACAACAAGAAAATTCCATAAAACTTTTGCAAAGTCACAACAGAAATAATTTTCAGAACTAGAGGGTCACGCCTAAGAGTTTGCAACCACAAAAAACAATATTTTTCCTTTTATGGCAGCAGGTATTTATAGTTTCTGTCGGGTAAAACGTGGCAAAAAAAAACCCATCAACTGTTGTAAAAAAAATTTGTTTAAAAATAGAAAAAGGCAAACAAATTTTTATGTGGATGCCATTGAAATGTTGTTGGCGAAAGCAAAAAAAAAAGAAAAGTTTTGACAATAAAACCGAATTTCCAAGTTTTAAAAAATTTTGTTTTTGTAAGAATAATTAATTAAAATATGGCAGGACAAACAGAACAAAACCAAGTCCATAAAATATACAAATTTTTAATAAATTAAAGTGTTTAAATATGAAGGCTTTTAGGGATTTTACATCCAGCATTTATTCATGGAATTTTAATTTCCTTTTTGCACTTCTTGTCTCATAAACTATATGGCATTAAATAACAGGCAAAAAACTTATTTTTATAACCCAAAGGATATCGTTGAAGAGAAAATTTTCATGAAACCTAACCACAAGCTTGGCTTAACAGAAAAAAGAAAAGAAAACTTTTATTGAAAAACAGAAAAAAATTTTTGTTTAAATTTTTTAATGGATTAAATAGACATAAATTCCCAGTAAAAGTTTCTTAAAACTTGAATATTTCTTTAAATATGTATGGCAATATATATGCAGAAGTGATCTGTAAAAATAGTTGCAATTTATTAAAAACCAAAGTTTTTTTCTTAATTTTTTTACGAAAATAAAAGATTTTAGGTATTGTGCACAAGTGTTATAAATTTAAATGCCTGGTATGTAAATTAGTTACCAGTTAATCTTTTTATAAAGTTATAAGAACTGTATTCAATTGAAACAATGTTGTTTCATAATAATCTTTAAAGTAAGCTTTTAAATATACTGCAATTTTAATATAATCGGCTTAAGTTTTTTTATATAAATTCGTATATAAACGTACATACGAACATAATTGATCATTACAAACCTTCAGTCAGGATTACAACCTAGCTTCTCATATCATTTATGTTGTGTGTGTATTAATTTTATACAGGAGTGGCGAACTACAAATTTTTGAGAAACTTTTCATGCCAATTTTATTTACTCTCAGAGTTTTTGCCAGAAATCTCTTGGGCAGAAGTCGCCGAAAAAATTTTTTTTTTGGTTTTGTTTGAGATGTCTGATGATGTTTAATCCTTCAAAGCTTCAAGTCTAATAAGCCACCATAGTACCTAGTAGACTACGGCGATTTACCTTCTTTACATTCACATATTATCTACCATGCCAAGGCAGTTCGAATGTACATGAAAGGCGAAGTGCAAGAGTGAAAGAGTATTTATTCAATAGTAGACGTCGGCACCAATAACCCCGGGGGCCTTCGGCTTTTTACACACATAGGACACGAACATCAACGAATATTAACATAGCAATTTGAAGAGAGATTGTTGTTGGAAGAGTTCATGGCAGAAGCAAAGAATGTATAGAAACACTTATGTACGCATATTTTTCAACGTTGACACTACTGAAATTCATTTGACAATACTGAAAATTTAGTTTCAGTAGTGAAATATACTCTTACAGCACAGAGCATATGTCCATTACTTCACAGATAAATAAGTGCTGTTGTATACTTTGAATAAAAGAGAAATACACATTTCAGTGTACTCGTATAATCAAGACCAACAAAAAAAAAACAATTCAGTATTGCATTTAGTGAAGGGTAAGCTAGCAAGATGTCTTGTGCACACGTCTAGTATTTACGAAAAGAGTGTAAAGAAGAATAATAAACAAAATAATTGTTGTTGTTTACAACAACAATTCTGTGTGGCACATAGAATTGCTCGAACAATAAGGAATTTATATAAAACTAGACACAAATTTATTTTCATTTTATTTGCAATCTACGAACTCATATTTTAAACGTTTTTAAAAGGTAAAAATGTAACAATATTGATTTAAAAAATTACTGTTGTACAGTTTCATATGACATATTGTTAATAAACAATGGATGATAAAATAAATTTCAATTTTTTCTCAAAATTTTATAAAAGTTTTTGTCTTTCATTCATGCATTCATTTGTGCTACAGTTCAGGCTAATGGATTCATACAATAGATTTAAAATAAAATTATTTATAATCGTTCAAAAAAAAAAACATTTTCACAAACAGTTTTATAAAGTTTTTTAAATTATTACATTTAGTCATGTTTGTAGACAACATATGCCTTTGAATATGAATTATTTTGTGTGTTGCATAACAAAATTTATTTAAAAACTTTGTAAAATATTGTTTGTGTTTTTTTCTAATAACTTTTTTTATAAAAGTGTTGTGGCACTGTGTTGGATATGTAAATTAATATATATGTTTTTAATAATATTTTCTAAATGAAACATCCATCAATTCCTCCATACAAATAACCCACCACACCCAAACAACTAAACCAACCAAGCCATACAATAACTTATCTTATCTCATATGTCAACAGAGATTTTATGAATTTGAATAGCAAAATTTTTCTTTTTGCAATTTTAATAGAAAATTTTCTTTTTCTTTTCCATTGTTTGGTATTTAAATAGAGCCGGGGTTTGTTATACATTTTCTATAAACTCAATTTATAGTACAGCACACGCACACACATGGTGTAAGGTTTTTAACGGAAATTTTTCTATATTTTTTTCTATTATCTTTCACTCAGGCTTACTCTCTCACTCACTCTCTCTTTCTTCGTTTACATAAAAATTGTTTATATTCGTTTATACATTTTAATAATAAAAGAAAGATATTTTCTCTTTCAATATTCTTGTAATTTTTTCTTTTTGTTTTTGCTTTTGTTCCTTCTTCTTCTTCCCGTTTATGCATATGTTATGTGCGAGAGTATAAACTTAAATGGATATTTTTGCTGACATTTGCATTAGAGTAGCAACAATAGTGGGCTGTTATATACTATCCAGTGTATTATAAAAATAGACGAAAACAAACTAAAGTATACTATTGAGAGCACTATCTCTGTACATATATATGTATGTGTGAATATATATGAACTTATTTGTATGTAGATTGTTAAGATATGATGGATATGAAATAGTGTGTAACTTTTATAGATTAAGAAGAAAAAAATTCGCACTTATACAGTACGATTGGTATGAAAGGGGTAAATTTGGCTTCTTTTCTATTTTTTAATAAATTTTATAACCATAAATGCTTGCGAATTTTCAGACTTTTCTGTCCCTGGTAAATAAAGCATGTTCATCTGCCAGTTTTTGTGGAGTGAAGATGAATCACTCTTTATCGTTCTGTAAGTACTTCGCTGGAAGTCTGTTTATACTCACATTATTGTCAGTATGATTGTCGGGGTCATTATGGCTACGCATGCGAGGTGCATTGATCTTGGACACCTTGCTAATGATTTCTGCAGAAGCTGCAAAGACGAAGAAGATTAGAAGACTGTCCTTCACCTACTGGGTACATGCCCGGCACTTTGTTAAAGGATAAATAGGCACTTTACTGCTTACTATATGGAACCGTTACGGACTGACATTGGCATTCTAATTCGATTCATTAGGAGCTCCGATTTATTCTGGAAAGCTGAAAATTATGGTAAGATAATGGAACTTATGTGGCCCAAGTGTGTCTATTCAACTCACTTAGATGGACACCCATCTCTAGCTACCTACCATATACTTCGTTCCTATACAAGATATTCCGATCTTGAAAATTTATGATTAAAGGCTACAATATATCCATGGATCCTCTAACTTAGGTCTTACTGCTCGTACTTACTTCCTTACATTTTTCAACTTCTTCTCTAACATTTCTTAGTCAATCGAAAAACTTTTACAATCTTTTAGAGCATTTGGGTGCTTATAAAGGGAGGACTTTTTCGAGTTTATAGGGTCGTATCTCGGCACTAGAATCACGAATGTTGACCTTTAAATGCTCAATTATCTCTGGTTTGTCGGCACTTTGTTAACACTTTCCTTTAACGGCGCCCCACACAAAATAGTCCAACGGAGTCAAATCGCAACTTCTTGGCAGCCAATTGATATCACCTTTCGGCTAATTAAACGGCCAACAAACGTTTGTCGCAATAAATCGATTGTGGCATTACATGTGTTGCAAGTTGCGCCATCTTGTTGAAACCAAACATCATTCACATCAATACCATGAAGAGAGTACAAAAAATCGGTTATCTTGATGCAATAGGTGTTTCCAATGATCGTAATGATTGCGCTGTCCTCATTTTCAAAGAAATATGGGTCAATGATGCTTCCGCTTCACAAGCCGTACCAAACAGTTACTCGAAATGGATGCATTGGCTTCTGTAAGATTACGTTTAGATTTTCTGGATACAAGTATGACAATTTTGCTTATTAACTTACCCACCGAGATTATAATGGGCTTCATCCGAAAATATGATTCTTTTTGGCAAAATCGATATCATCTTGCAGTTTATCATTGGCCATTACAACCCTTTAGTCAGGATTAGGACTTAGCTTCTCACAACACTTATGTTGTGTCAATAAATTTTTATACATGAAAGGAAAGACCTACAGTTTTAAAGTCCACTCCACACGACTGATTTTTGAAAAACTTTTCATGGCAATTTTATTTGCTCTCAGAGTTTTTGCCAGAAATCTGCTGAGAGGAAGACGCCGAAGAAATATTTTTTCATATTTCGCTTAGTTGGAGGAGATGTCTACCCTGGATTTTGAACCGTGGCCTCATGTCTAATAAGCCAACAGTCGACCTACTAAATAGATTACGGCGACTACAGAAATAAACTCAACAAAATTAAATTTTTATTAAACATGTCATAAGTTTACCAATTTTTTTCATATTAATTGGTTACAAATTGTACATTAAATTTGAGAAAACATATCTTAAAAGACACTGCAACACCAATAATTGTTTTTGTACTTAAACAGTTTAAAAACACACAAATAAACTTAAACTTTTGCTTCATACTTTCATTCATTAATTTTCATTAATTTCATGTGGCATTTGAAAGACTCCCATGACGTATGAGTAATTTATTGAATTTTCAATCTTCATACAACAGATAATAATGGTCCACAAGCGTATGAGTAATAATTAATTACGGGTTAAATACAAGATAATAAAATGATATATGTATGTATACATACGAGTCTATTTGAAATGGATAAGGGTGTGTTTATATGTACGTATGTTCGTGTGAGTGTGTGTTGTATTCTCTTAATAATTATTTATTATTGTATTATTATCATCAAATAATTAATAATTCATCTGAATGTACAATAGGAAATAGAGTAAAATATACGAAAATTAATTGAAATACGAAAAGGTGGTAGATAGGAGCGTCATAATGAATATTTATTAGACAATAAGTGAACACCCTTAATTTTGTTTTTAGTAGGTGTTGCTTTGTTTATTCTGTTCTTTTATTAACAAAGAACAACAGGTTGTTAAGGCATTATTCAAGAGTTGATTATCAAAATTAATTGAGCACATCAAGTGAGAGAAATAAATTAAAAGAATACAAAAATTATTAAAGACTAACTGTGGTGTACTTACAAATGACAATAGGACCACCATAGAAAATGTTTGCATTAATAATGATTCAAATACGAAATGAAGCCGAAATATTGAAAATAATTTCCATTTACCAAAACGTAAAGCGTAGTAATTTACTTAAAGGGGCCCAAACATTCATAACAATAATCTTTTGTGCCCTAAAAACTCTTTAAGGATTACTGAAGAAGCAGATTTTCGTTTAGAGTGGTATTAAAAATTAATGAAGAATAAAGGGTTTAACTGAAGAGAAGAAGTTGTGATTCAAACTCTAACTCCGACATACCGAAATGAAGTATGTAAAAAATATTTCTTTAGGCAACATGGCCTATTTTGGCAACTTGGCCTCTTTTGGTAAAAAGTAAATAAAATTGCCATGAAAATTTTTTTAAAAAAATCGATAGGCTCGCCAACAGGTTCACCAACGGCATGTGGTTTCAACAGGTCACGTTAGATATTTTGCACATTGGCTATTCGCTGTGGGCATGGTTATCTCACATGGAGATGATATAAACTGACCACGAAATCGAGTGATTTTTAGCAGGGGTTTGAAAGCCGTAGGTGTGTGCGAATAATGTATGTAGTAGCCATAGCCTAATAGGTAGTGTGTTAGCTTATTAGACTTAATAATCCCCAGGTCAGACATCTTCAACAAAACGAAATATAAATCATCAGATTTCTGGCAAAATCTTGAGAGTAAGAAATGTCATCAAAAATATCTCCAAAAAAGTCTTTCGTACTTTACTCTCAGAGTTTCTGATAGAAATCTGAGGAGAGGAAATTGCCGAAGAAATATTTTTTATATTATCGATTAGTGGAGATGTCTGATCTGTGGTTTGAACCGTAGGCTAACACACTACCTAATATTCTACGCCGACTACAATGACAATTTCTGACAATGGTCCTTTAAATAGGCACCAATGTCGTGTGATTTAACCCTTTGGTTTGGCACTCAAGACTGATCGAACAATAAATTTTCCGTGTATAGGTCAAGAGTATTTATATTCCAGGTATAAAAAAAAATTCGTTTTAAATAATTTTATACATACATACATAATTGGTCATTACAACCTTTCATTCAGGATTACGATGTTTTGATGTCTAGCCTGGGGCTCGAACCCTGGCTTTACGTCTAATAAGCCAACACACTACCTACTAGACTACGGCGACTTCAAATCATTTTATATTTGAATAAATTTGATTTAATTAAAAGACACTTAATTTGACTTCTTTTTTCCTTTCTTTTAGGTACGTTGAAACGTGGAACTGTCAAATATTTAAAACAGAATGGTAAGTTCTTTACAAATCTGTGTTATGTGTACAATAATGGACAACTTTTTGTTCCATTGTGTTTAGTTTGGCTAGAGGTTTTATTATCAATTGGCTAAATATTGTTATCTTTTTTCATTTAAATAATAGTTCTATTCGTAAAGCAGTCAGAAACTAATGAATTCTAAGGAAGTCATTTTAGGTGAATGTTTTGCAATAGAATTACTGCGACTGCTTCTACGCGACTCATTGCTCATGCTCGCCATAAGCAAGGCATATAATAAAATGAAATGATCTTCCACATATAAATACGTATGGTTTTATTCAATATTATTTTATATGTTTTATGTATATTTGAAGGTTATGAGCTTTTCCTATTCACATTGTCCAGAGGCAGAGTCGCGACAACAAAGAATATACGCAAGTGTTTATGTCCACAGACAACTTTTTTTCTTTTGTTCACTCACCAATATTGAAAGTGAAACTGAAATGAAAAAATATTGCTTTAAGTGATCTGTATAGTTATGTTGTGTGCCAATATGATTTGTTTGCTTTCATATGCAAACTCTGCCAATATAAAAGGAAGACATCAGTCTAATTGAAATTGTTTTTCGTATGAAAATTAATATTTCATCATAATGGGAAAGTGCTGAAAAGTTTAGAATGTCTTTAATTTTACATAATAATTAAGTTACTATTGTGGTAAATTAAATGTAATTTTACCATTCATTAAAATGATTTTACTTATGTATAGCGTTTTGAGCATTTTTATAAGCCTTTCGTATATTTTAATAAAATTTAAAAAAAAAAACAAAGTGTTTATAAGATATGGGAACTTTACAATCTTTTGAAAATCTATTGATGCCATTATATGTGAAATACAATATCGTTTAAATGTCCTCCACAGCTTCCCGATCCCTGACTCTGGCTCTTATATCAGGCTGAATATGAGCAATGGGCCGCTGTGGCTTATATTTTAATTGCTTACACCTACATAACATAGATAATTGGTCTCTACAACCCTTTAGTAAGTATAACAACCTTGCTTCTCACACTATCTCTGTTGTGTGTGTTAATTTTATTCATAAGTGGCGGGACCAACAGTTTAAAATCGACTTAGAACGCCAGATTTAAAAGAAACTTTTAATGACAATTTTATTTAGTATCAGAAGTTTTGCCAGAGGCCTGTTGAGAGCCAGAGACAGTCTGACCTGGGGTTTGAACAGTGACCTCACGTCTAATAAGCGAACACATTGCATACTAGACTACTGCGACTACATATTCCATTCTCACACACCTGCGGCTTATAAAACCCTGTAAGAAATCACTCGATTTCGTGATCAGTTGAAATCATCACCACGTAAGTTGACCATGCCCACAAGTCGCTCTTGAGGAATCTCTAGTGTGGCAACAGCTGTTTTGCAAGTAGTGCCGTCCTGTTGAAACCACACGTACATAGTTGGTACCCATGCTTATTTATGATGGCATGGCCAACGTCGTTTTCAAAAATATATGGACCGATGACGTTGCCATCGCAAAATCTCATGTGATATCGTCCCATGTACGACACCATTCATCCAGAGATGGACCACACTGCTGAAGATGAATTATCGATCAAAATTAGGGTTAGCACACGTCGTTGTCTATGGTCGCTCATGGTGATTTGGTAAAACAGACTGAATAAATGACAGCTTATTTGACATTTGGTCATTAACTACTGCCAAAGTTCGAACGGCCCTGTTGGAATAACCTCTACGTAGTAGCTTAAAATTCGAGTAGATTTTATAATTCTAAGACAGAATTTACTGCATTAAAGTCTGGGTAAAATACTATTCAAAAACGTAATAACATCTGCATTAGACATTATTTTAACGATTTTTGTTATCGGTATACCACGACTATAGGTAGTTATAGACTTTTATTTAGAAATAATGTCTCAACCTAGCTGCTTAAATTGAATTGAAAATTTACTGTTAGCCACTGTTGCTGTAACAATATTTGCCTATCCGTAAGTGTTTCCATTTACAATAAAACACAATAATTTTTTTTTAATAAAAAAACCACTGTAGAGCATTATAATGTTTAGCTATATTGTCAGAGAATGTTCATCTTGTTTGTTATTTTCCATTTCAACAAAGTTTACTTAGAGAAGTTTTATATCAGAATTTTACATTTGAAATAAAAAATAAAGTTCAAAAGAAAAAGAGGAAAATAACAACATTTTGGTTAAGATTTTAACATGAGGAAAATTGTTTGGAAAATTTTAAAATTTAATAAAAATCAGATTTATTTGTGTGGCATTGCGATTTGAAAGAAATTTTTAGAAGAAAGTTATGATACTTACAAGAGATTTAGAATTAATTGAAGTGATTATGGAAATATTTAAAAGTTTTTTTAAAAATGCAAAATAAAATGATAAATTCTAGCGGTAGGAGTTTAGTTTAAATATGTTTTTGTGATAAAAATTTTAATCTTTTCAAATGTATTCTGATTCACATAGAAATGGAATACTTTACATAGAAGTTATGGATTTTTCTTTAATTGGGAATGGAGATAGGTTTGAAATTTCCCAGAATTGTGAAAATTAAAGTTGAAGTATTATTGTTAACGTAAATAAATGGGCAATGTTAAGAAAAAGGTTTCGAATTTATGAACATTAGATTTCAATTGAAATCACCGTAGTCCAGTTGGCTTATTAGACGGGATGCCAGGGTTCAAACGCTAGATCAGATATCTGCAACAAAACGAAATACGAAAAAGCGATGACGTCGGTCCATATATCTTTAAGAACAATATTGGCCATGCCATTATATGGCAAGCTAACTTTTTTCGCTTGAATTGGATAGTCATGATATGTCAACGGCATGTGGTTTCAACAGGATGGCACTGCTTGCCAAACAGCTGTTGTCACATTGGTTATCCTGCACATTGTCTATTCTGGGCATGTTCTTCCCATATAGAGATGATATAAACCGACTACGAAATCAAGTGACTGCTGACAGGGTTTTATAATTCATAGGTGTGCGTGAATAGTATATGTAGTTGCCGTAGTCTAGTGGGTAATGTGTTGGCTTATTAGACGTGAGGCCACGGTTTAAACCCGAGGCCAGAGATCTTCAACAAAACGAAATACGAACAATACGATATTTGGATCGACGCCATCAGTCCATATACCTTTAAGAACAATGTTGGCCAGACATCTCCAACAAAGTGAAATTTTAAGAAAAATATTTCTTCGGTGACTTACCTCAGCAAATTTATGGCAAAAACTTTGAAGGTAATAAAAAAATAAATTCAATGAAAAGGTTTTTAAAAAAACTCTTTTGTTCGGAATCAACTTTAAACTGTAGGACCATCCACTAATGTATAAAAATTAACACGCACACAACACAAGTGGTATGAAGAGCTAGGTTTTAACCTTGGCTGAATGCTTAACCCTGTTGTAATGCCCCATTATGCATGTATGTATGTGTTTAGATTTCAGTTAATTTGGTGAAATGCTACTAATTTGACTTGAAAATAATTCAATGTGTTACCTTTACAAGAATATTTCTATAAAAAATAATCATCTAAGAAAAGATTAAGAATGCGATTGCCGAAGGCAAATATTATCGCCGGTAGTTTCTATAAAACATTGACGAAATATTGTTTTGAAGTCACATCGAAATTTTAAAGTTTTTGGTTTCTATGGTGGCAAAAATTCCTGTTTTTTTTTAACTTTATTTTTAAATATAAAATATTTAAAACGAGGATTACTATGTAAATGTCTTTCAAAAAATTTTTGTTTAAATTTGTTACCAACGAAAATATTTTAAATATTTGCTAAATTTCTATAATTTTGGATTTCACAAAATTTTCTATTTCCTACAGCAAATAGTCGTGTACTGGTATGCATATTGTATTTGCAACAAGTGGCTGTTTGGTAAATCTACCTTGAGACTTGAATACACACATAAAATATTTAAATACATACCCTGAATAGTTTTGCTACAGGTTCAAAATAGTTTTTTGTCATGCTGTGCTACCTTGCTATGCTGGCAACCTTTTAAAATAAAATTCCATTGCCCTACGATTTTTTGGCTTCTCTTGAATTTCACCAGGAATGTTAAAAATTTAATAATATTTTAGCAAAGTACAGCATTGCAGTAAACGTCGGCAAAATAAATATAAAATTTACATCAAATATTACTTTCCTTTAACACTGTTCTAAAGCTTAACAAAAATTCTATTTGAATCATGTTAAATTTTCCAGCATTTATAACCTTGTCATTCAAATGCTTTCCATTACTTTCATGCCCTTTTGTACCATCTTCAAGGCCATGCCAAACCCTATGAATAATGGCATGTTTAACATGACACTACAATTCCCGCGGGGTTAACGTTGAGTGCATACGAAAAAGCAAGAAAAGAAAAAAAAAGATTTTACTGCCATGACTTTTCATTCAACAGAATTTATTGCCTTAAATAGAGATTCTGGCGCAAAGTTTAACACAATTTCTCTACGATATAATCAGAGGTTTTGATGTGTAGCCACATGCCAATAGAGTTGAAAAATTTATTTCATATTCCAAAAGTGAAAACAGGCAGTATAGAACGCTTAAATATTGATATTTGAGCATGCCATACCGTTGTGAATATTTTCCTTTTTGATTAAATATCTCTGTTTAGTTAAGTCTAAAACAGCATAGCAATTATTTTGTGGCCAATAAAAAACCGACTGAGGAAGATATTCAGTGTTTTGATTACAAATATTTAGAAAATAAACAGAGAGCCATAAATATGGCCAATAAGTTTTCATATGTTAACTTTATCTGACAAAAACTGTGCTACAAAATTTAGAAAAATATTATGATTTATTGATTAGTTTCACTGGCCACATTTATATTGACCAAATTTAATTTGATTATCATAAGCAAACATCACAATTCTTCGCTTGAATTGAGGCATCGGTTCAACCCCTGGGAATATATTTTTTCGCCGACTTCTGTTGGATTTCTGTTAACGAAGAACACTTTTATAACTAATGTCTTGAGATCAGGGGTCTTTGCAATCCAATGAAGTTGGGTTCAAGACATAACCTAGCCACATACTCGTACACACATAATTGGTCATTGCAACCCTTCAGTCTGGATTACAACCTATCTTCTTACATCAGCCATGTTGTGTGTGTTAATTCTATCCATGAGTGGCGAAAGCTACAGTTTAAAGTCGACTCCAATCGACAGATTTTTGAGAAATTTTTCATGGCAATTTTATTTAATCGTAGAGTTTTTGCCAGAAATCTGCTTGGAAGAAGTCGCCAAAGGAATATTTTTTGATTTTTCGTTTTGTTGGAGATATCTGACCTGAGGTTTGAACCGTAGCCTCATGTCTAATCTGCCAACATACTGCCTACTAGACTACGGCGAAACATAGTCTTCTTAACTTAATACTGGTCTTTAATGCTACTGGTTTAGACTTTACCTCCAACATATTGTAAAGCCGACATCGAAACGATAGGAGTACTGCGTAGATTATCAGCGAAAGAACCACACGCGTTTAAAATTCAGTAAGAATTATTGTCAATTAGGATTTTTTCTCAGTCCGTTTTTCATAATTGATCATTACAATCGTTTAGTCAGAACAACAACCTAGCTTTTTACACCACTCCTGTTTTGTGTGTAATTTTTTCCATTAGCAGCAGGATCTACAGTTTAAAATCGACTCCAAATGATAACTTTTTTATATATAAACTTTTTTTGGACAATCTTTCAAAGACAATTTTATTTATATTCAGAGGTTTTGTTAGATGACTGCTGAGTGAACTTTTCATATTTGGTTTCGTTTCCCACGAGATATCTGAGCTAGGGTTTGAGCCACGGACTCGCATTTATTCAGCCAACATGCTACCTATTAGACTGCGACGACTACTAGACTACAGCGACTACTAGACTACGTTGACTACTAGACTACGGTGACTGCTAGACTCGAGCTACTACTAGACTACTGTAACTACTAGACTGCGGCGACTGCTAGACTATAGCGACTACTGACTTCTAAACTACTAGACTGCGGCGACTGCTAGACTATAGCGACTACTGACTACTAAACTACGGCGGCTACTAGACTACGGCGACTACTTGACTCCGGAGACTGCTAGACTATAGCGACTACTGACTACTAAACTACGGCGGCTACTAGACTACAGCGACTACTAGACTACGGCGACTACTAGACTACGGTGACTGCTAGACTCGAGCTACTATTAGACTACTGTAACTACTAGACTGCGGCGACTGCTAGACTATAGCGAATACTGACTACTAAACTACGGCGGCTACTAGACTACGGCGACTACTAGACTCCGGAGACTGCTAGACTATAGCCACTACTAACTACTAAACTACGGTGGCTACTAGACTACAGCGACTACTAGACTACGGCAACTACTAGACTACGGCGACTATTAGACTACGGCGGCTACTAGACTACAGCGGCTATTAGACTACAGCGACTACTAAACTACGCCGACTACTAGAATACGGCGACAACGGCGACTACAATACTACGGCGACCACTATACTACCATGACTGCTAGACTACAGCGAATACTAGACTACAGCGACTACGACGACTACTAGACTATGGCGACTACTATACTACGGTGGCTGCTAGACTACAGCAACTACTAGACTAGAGCGACTACTGATTACTAAAATACAGCGACTACTAGACTACGGCGACTACTAAATTATGGCGACTAGACTAGAAAATAGTGACTACTAGACTACGACGACTACTATATTACGGCGACAGCTAGACTATGGTGACTGCTAGACTACAGCGACTTCTAGATTACGGCGTCAACTAAACTTCAGTGACTGCTGGACCACAGCGATTACTAGACTACAGCGGCTACTGGACTACCGCGACTTCTGGACTAACACGGCTTATCAGTCGTTAAACCAATTAAAACCGACTGTTAAGCTTATATGCCACTATGTCTAGGAAAAGCACCTGTATTGAACCGCAGCTTCAGCTGTTAGCAAAAGGATTCGAGGAAGCATATGATCATAATAATAAATACAAGCTACTCTATACTGACACGTCCTCTGTGTTGTAAGTCCGGGGATACTAAGGAAAGCATGTGAAAAATAGATCAACAGTGGCCACAAAATTCAAAATTTCATCTATGAGCTGTATATCATTTCTCCATCTTCATTATACTTTCATTTCATTACAATTGATTGATTTTTATATTCTTCTCAATATTTTTCTGTAGCCTAGTGTAGAATATTAATTTATCTTGCCATAGTTTTCAAACTTCTTTCAGTCAGTTTGTTTAGTTGCTTTCAATTACTGACGTCAATTTGTATAGAAATGTAATCATCTGTGATTGACAGTGTGTTAATTTGTTTAGTGGAGATAAAATAAATGATTTCGAATCGTTTAATAAAATTAATTTGACTGATAACGTATGTGCCATGTGCCATCTTCATATGCAATATTTGTATAGAACCTTATTTCCTATAGGAATTACTGTGTAAATGGTAAATATTTGATTCATAGATAAATAATTAATCGATTAGAAATTCAATAGCAAACAAATTAGTAGAGGAGTAGAGTAAATTGATTTATGCATGTGACATTTAAATTTTTTTTTACGCAAATAACCCGTAGATATTTAAAATATTATCCACTGTTTTTTTCTTTCATTATTTCTTTAAATACTTATTTTGTGTTTGAAGGTATTTTGAGAATTTTTATAAAATAAACTTCAGTATTTGAGGGAGTGGTGTGTACATTATGTATGTAATAATGAAACTTGTGGAATATGTTAGTATATGGCACCTGCAAAATTTAAGTTAATTAAATGGAAGGCTTTTGTCATTTAAGAAGAGATATGGCAGCAGGGTGAAAACATTATTTGCCGTACGTTTTCTTTTTCTTTGAAATGTTATTTACTTTGGAAGTTTAATTATAATTCATAAGAATTGTCAAAAATTGTTCAGCCCCCCCTAAAGATGTGCTTTATAAATGTGCTTTATAAATATCATATGCCGCCCTTAGTTATGCTTTGATGTTTACATTCAATATTTAGTTTAGTATAGTATCGGGTAGTCAATTGAGGGGTTCGAAATTACTGATCTGGCAAGACTGTCAGCTGCTGAATATTCACTAGGGTTTCATTTACTGACAGGTGTCTAAAACTTAAGGTGGAAATGTGCTGCTTCAAAGGTTGCCTATTTTAGGGAAAAAATGTGGCGCGTAATCCAAATTTTCTTTCTCGGCAATAGAACTTAGGATTCATTATTGCATGTTTTACATTTGGATTTACACCTCAATTCGTTTAAAATTAAAACGGCTGAGCATTCAAAGGGCCGTTTACATGCTGAGGCAGTTCGCAGTTGATGGTTATGCCAACAAGTGATGCTGATGTATATGAGGCTCATAGGACTCAGAAGTGATTGCGGTAAAGCCATTGCATCAAAAAGTGGCGGTGTGGTCAAAAACAATCTCATAAGAATGAACTTCTGTAAGCAATCGAGAGATAATGTATTGCGTTCAAAATGGTAAGGTCCATGCCTTAGAAAATAAAGTACATGTCATAATTTTGTGTGTGTTTTATTGAATTTTACTTGTGAAACCTCGAAATGGATAACCATTTATTTTATTTACCTTTCCTTTTTTTCTTCTTTTTTGTTTTTCTTTTTTGTTACTTTTTTATCATCTTTTTGTTACAATAATTTTCATTTTAATTACTAGGGTCTACTTTAGCGTCAAACCCATGAATTCTTGTTCCATAACCATGAGCGCCATAGGAAACCCTTTCCATTATTGTTTCCTTAAACTTTTTTTTATGAACTTACGGTAAATAATAGAAATATAAAGAAACACTGTTTAGGGAAAGTACGAGGTTCGTTCAAGAAAACTAAGTTAGAATTTGACGCGAAAAATGAATTTCACTTATCAAAATCTATTTTGCCTTTTTCAAATTGGTACCCATGCATCTCATATGTTATATACAGGGTAGGCCATTTAAAAATTTAAATTTATAAATTCAATAAAACGGTTTGAAATTTTTCCAAATTTATTTTCTTGTTGTGAAGCACAATTGTTCTGGTTAGAAATGGAATATCAATTCGTTCATATGGCTGCTGCATCTGGCCTCACAGTATCTCATTTGATCAGACCAATGTTCGTGCACTTTTTCGAGTGTATGGGGTCGTATCTCGCCAATGGCATCAGAAATGTTGGCCTTCAAATGCTCAATTGTCTCTGCTTTGTCGACACTTTTATTTAACTGCGCCCCACGGTGTCAAATCTTTCAGAGTCAACTTTAGACTTCAAGGCTCGACACTTGTCCATAAAATTAACACACACAACATGTAGGGAAGCTGTGTCGTAATTCTGACTAAGGGGTTGTGATGACCAGAAGAAAAGAAAGAAGCATAAAAACAAAGGTGTACGCGTAAATGAATCCGAGATTCATCAGATCGAAGTACCGCAGGAAGTTTTTTTGGGTCCCATTTTTCATCTGATGTTTATCTTTGATATCCCACGTCATCACTGCCAACGGCGAGTTCTGAATTTAATGATCTGCACACCAAATTCATGTGAATTCAACATCCTGGCGCTGTTTACCCTATAATGTGGTTACTGATATGAATTATGCAATGGAGAGTTAGGGTTAATAAAGAAGGCTGTTCGCAAGAAATATTCTTATCCACTTGTTCGAATTTACGATCAAACAATCCTTCATCGATCTGAAGTTAATTAATTGGATATACTACGTCACGTATAAAGATATTTTGGTATAGAATCTTGGTCCACTATAACCGAAAGTCCTTTCTACAATGTTTGTTATTGAGTTTATTTTCTCCTGGGGGGTTAGGAATAAATCGTTTTAAGGCCATTATTGCAACTTGCCGTTAACTAAAGAGAGGATTTTAAAGGGCAGATAAATTGTGTTTTATTATAATAAGTGGACAAAAAGGTAGAAGTGAGCGTTAAGCTAAAGGAAGGATCATCCTACCTCTAACTTTTAAAGTTAACTTTATGTTTGAACTTGCCATATTTTATATTATTTTCAATACGTCAACTTCAAATATAAACAAAGTGAGTAAACGCAACAAAAAAAAAAATGAAGCCCCTCGTTGCCACTTAGTTTAAAAAGAATTTGTTTAATTGAGCAGTGTTATCGACAATGCTCCGGCAGTGCCATATTTTTGAAAAAGTTAACTTTATTTTATCATTAGGTTGTAATAATGAAAAAAAGTTGAAGGTGACTTTAAAGCTCACTTTATCTAAAGTTACTTTTAACTAAACTCAACTTTAACGGCAAGTTGTAATAATGGCCTTCAATGTTATAAAATTTTAAAAACCGTGATAGAAAGAACTGTTTCAGATGAATTCGCACCTGAAAACGATACTTATCCTGTTTGAGTGCATCAGCGTTAAATAAAAAATAATAATGAGTGGTATGGTCTTATTCCATAAAATTAATTAAAATGGCCATACTTCATGAACATTCCTCGTAGATCTTTGATATTTGCAAAGGACCTTTAAGTTTTCGTTTTCTTTGAGTATCTATGCTCAGCTGCGTTTTCTTTAAATGGTTCTTGTGTCACTTATTTCTCCTAATTGCTCGTCTTTTATTTCGTATTTTTATTTTATTGTTTCTATTTATTTAACACACACTTATGTTGTCAATTTTATTTATTTATTTATTTATTATCGATAAATATTTAACAATACAAATACAAATACAAATACAAATACAAATACAAATATTCTGTTAATTTGTTTTTGTGCCATTTAAATATTATTGCCGTAATTATCATTCGTTTCATTTGCTCTCTGTTTCTGTTCTCCGTATAATAAATATTAAATTTTATTATCAGTAAACGTTTAATGTTTAATAATATTGTTTGTTTGATTGATAAACAAATTGTCGTTTAAGTTTTTAATTGAAAACAAATACAAACACTATAGCGTATACAAATAAAATACTGTGTGTTAAAACTTGAAAACTTAATTGCGAGTTCCGCCTTCAAATATAATTTATATGCGAAATTTGTGCACACATTTGTAATCATATTTAAAAGTAAAGAGAAATTGTTTTCTTGCTAAACTTTTGAAGTTTATGTAGCAGGACGACGTATATAAGTACCATGGCTTATTGACTTTTACTTTATATTTGTAGAAAAGTATTGGTGTAATATTCTAAAATATTGACGGTGAAGAAATCAACTCGTGGTGCTGGCATCAAACTTGTTCGTATTAATTTAATTAAAAATAGTTTCATAGGACGATTTGGGATTTTGATTGATATCGGTCAAATGGTGTGTTATTTCTGTGTTAGAGCCATGAAAAATTTAACATTTCGGATTCACTCTACCCACAGAAGCCGTGACAGATATTTGAACGATGTTATATTCCGCACATAATCTAATATTTTTTTCTTCTCACAATATTAGAGTAGAGCTTTTGAAACTCTATACGAAGGAACCATTCTCAATAGCGTCAAAGAATTCAGCATTTTGTATTACCACAATGTATCTGTTGCTTTAACTATCGAGCTTACCGTATAACAAATAGGTGAACGTAATACCGCCACTTTATGTAAAACAGTTTGTGAAGTTTGATATTCTTGTCTTTAAAGTTTGTCGTGGGTTTTTAATCAGAGATGTTTCAATTTTTACACCTACAAGATGGCGGCGGTGTGTAACTAAAAAATGTCATAAAAATCACTTCATTTGAAACATTTTTAATTCAACATTAAAGAATTGAAAATTAGAATGTATTTAAGAAAAATTAAAGCAAAAATGAAACAACTATTAAGAGTATTTTTCAACAATTTTAAAACAGTCCTGGAAAAATCCCATCATTACGTTTCTCCACGTTCCCATCATTGAATAAATCCAATGAAATTCTTTTATTAAAATTTATTAAAAATATTTTTAATAAAAACATTATCGAGGATGATGGTGTCTTATCAGTAAGTGCGTCAGTTTATAAATCACGTTTACATAACAATGGTGTTTAATTTAAATATTTCATCTTTAACGTCAGCCACTAAGGAGTCTATAGGGGGAACGTATTGGATGTAGACGTTGTCTGAATGCATTTTCCTGAATGGGATTATAAAAGAAAATATAAGAAAATGCTTTAATTAAATTTAATGTGTATGAATGTATTTTAGTTAATTATGTGTACAGACAAATTTAATAACCGACCAGCAAGATAATGAATAATAATTTAATTAATTACACAAGTATCGTACAGTATCATGTAAAAGAATAACAATTTGAATCAACATATTTGGGTTTCGGAAAATATTATCTCATTATATGGAATTTAGGTATCTCTACACCATCTTCTTTAATGGAAATAAAAATAATTAAAATATTTAAAATTAATTAAATATTATTATATTATATTACAGAAACAAAAGAGAAAATAAAATTAAAAATAATATTTCGAAAACTTTAAACTCCGTTAGACTTATTGGATTTGCTACTAGATTTTGCTTTTACCTGGGACAAAATGAATAAACGTACATATCGGCAATACTTATGTCATTCTATTCTTTTACAAAATTAAGAATATTATCTCCACTGAACGTAATGAATCGATCTACGCTTGAACAACGTTGGGATTTATTGGAATATATGGGCCAACTAGAAACTTCGTTGCGATGTCGTTTTTTTCCAAGAAAAAAAACCATCTTTTCGCATGAAGCTCACTTTCATCTTGATGGGTAAGTTAATAAGAAATGTCGTATTTGAGGATCAGAAAACACACACGTGATCTTACATTGTGGAGTGTAGGCATCATTGGCCCATATTTCTTTGAAAATAAGGACGGCGCAACCATTACGGTCAATGAAGACGTCCATCTCACCATAATAATCGATTTCTTTGTATCCGCTTTTCATGATATATATGTGAACGATGTTTGGTTTCAACAGGAAACACAATCGATTTATTGCGTCAAACGTTTGATGGCTGTTTATTATCCGAAATGGTGATTTTAATTGGCCGCCAAGAAGCTGCAATTTGCAAACATTGGACTATTTTCTGTAGGGCGCCGTTAAAGAAAACTGTTATGCCAACAAACCAGAAACAATTAAGCACTTGAAGGCCAACATTCGTGATGCCACTGCCGAGATACCACCCCATACACTCGAAAAAGTGCCCGAAAATTGTTGCTATCAAATAAGGTACTGTCCAGCCGCGGCATTCATATGAATGAAATAATATTTCTAACCGAAACAATTGTACTTCACAACAAAAAAAAAGAAAAATTTTTAACTATTTTTGCTTTATTGCTTTTTTTAAATTGAAACTATTATTTTCTATTACTATTATTTTGAAACTATATTTTTCGAAATGTCTTTGTTACAATCGTTACAAACAATTAACAATACCATCTGGTTTATAATGTATCCAAGCAATGTGTTGTGATTATAAATTCAATGTTGATTATATAATTAAATTTATTTTATCATTTATAACACACACACCACCTACTACTACAACGTATTATGCTTGTAATAAAGCGAAAAATTATAGAGAAACCGTGTGTTATTAGTCTGTATTAATTAATAATAAAATAACGGTTTAATTTGAATTTACTCATCTTATTACCATAAATAGTATTACGCAGCTGAACAAGATATTTGATTATATAAGGTTTGGTTTAATAATTTGTAACTCATTAAATGTGTAAATTGGATAAATATTGACTTTTATTTATTATTTATTATACCTCAAGTGTATAATATAGGGTATACCGAATAAGTGTCTCAATAAAAATGCACTTTTCCATTTAAAAAATAAATACTTGTAGATTTAGAGACGGTTGTGATTTTTCTTCTTTCTTTTGGATTGTAAAAAAGACAGGTACCAATGATGTATGGAATAAAATAACTGGCAATTGACCGCTACGGCTCTGATGACTTATTACTCGTTTGATAAAATTTTGTCACAATTTTCCACAGAGATGTAGCTGTAATTCACCGATGTCACGTTGTATCTCGGATTTGAGAGCAGCGAGTTGCATATTCTAGTATGTAGTGAATTGCCTTACCAGACGTGAGGTTCAAACCCCGGGTCAGACATCTCGAACATAAAGAAATATGAAAAAATATTTCTTCGGCAACTTCCTCTCAGCAGATTTCTGACAAAAACTCTGAGAGTAAATAAAATTGCCATGAAAAGGTTTCTCACAAATCTGTCGATCGGAGTTGACTTTAAATTGTGGGTCCCGCCACTCATGTATAAAAATTTAACACACATAACACAACTTATGTGAGAAGCTAGGTAGTAAACCTGGCTAAAGGGTTGTAATGACCAATTATGTGTGTATGTGTGATAGTAAATAGTGTGTTGGCTTACTAGACGTAAGACAACGGTTCAAAACCCAGATCAGACATCTCAAACAGAACGAAAAATGAAAAAAAGAATTTCTTCGGCGACTTCCTCTCACCAGAATAAATAAAAATGCCATGAAAAAGTTTCTCAAAAATCTGTCTTTCGGAGTCACTCATGTGTAAAATTAACATACACAACATAAGTGGTGTGAGAAGCTAGGTCGTAATCCTAACTAATCATGTACGTGTGTACGAATCGCAAAAAAAAAATTGTACAGCGTTGAATTGCATAACCTTGGCGGTCAGTTGGCATTGAAATTTCTTAACTTCATTTTTTTTAGAAATCGTTTCAACAACAAATGGAATTCCATGCGCTGTGTGACAAATGACGCCATTGTTTTGAAACAACAAGACGTCCAGAACATGCTGTCAAGTTGAGTTTATAACAACGCGATTATTTTGTTCGTTCTGCGAATGACATTCATAGTCGCTACAATTTCAGGCTCATCTTAAAAGAATTGAGTTTTTGTCACGTCGCCTAACCAAAATTCTCATCAGACAATTGAGCATTTCAAGTGCATTTGTTTGTCATGGCGATTTTCTGAGCCTCAAATTCAACAATTTTGTGTATTCATTAAGTCACTCAGATTGAAATTCATCGGAAAAAAGACCATTTCCGATAAACTGACATTAACTTCATTTTTCTCCATTGAAAAATCGGAATGTTGCCTTCATTATTGTGGAGGTTTTTTTTTTATCAAAATTCGTTGCGTGGTACATCATAAACTTGGAAGTTGTCGAGAACAATTTGAATTCATGTTTTCGGGTTTCCTGCGGAACTCTTGTTTACAGTTGTCATGTTTTCAAGAGACCGGTCCCTTGGTGCATAGGAGTGTTACATATCTGACGTAGGTTTTTAAAATTTTTTTACTCTTAGGCTTACTTTCTGCCCTGAAAATTTTTGGACGATTGCGAGCGGCGTCAGCACAATATTTAAAATTTTTGTAATAAATTTTCAAGATTATAAAGCGTTATTGTTTCTTAAAGCGCTCTATTTCTAATAGTCGGAATAAACGTATGTCACAGTTGCTACTTGCATGAGACATCAGGCAGGGCTACATTTTAGGAAAAGAGCAGATTTTACACAATACAGCTCTGCAGGCTACAACAGAGGATTTGCTATAACAAACCAATCATCTGCTGCGATTCACCATCTCCAATATAGTTTTTGGGTACCTGCTGCTTTTCACACCTTTGGTGGTCCACAGAATGAAGATCCAAAAAGTGTCTTCATTGGTTTTACTCAAATCTTTCCTTCTAATTTCTTAGGTTTCATCGGCTGTCAACAACGATTCATTTTTTTTGCAAATGCCGAGTTAATATTCTTCCGGGAATGTTACCATGTTCTGCCAAGTAAAACAGGAGCACTACATTCATTACATTCCTTTAGTCAAATAGAACCTAGCTTCTCACACCACTTATGTTGAGTGTGTTAATTTTATATATAAATGGCGGGACCTGCAGTTTAAAGTCGCCTTTGAATGACAGATTTTTGAGAAACTTTTTCATGGCAATTTTCTACTTACGCTCAGAGTTTTTTCCGGAAATCCGCTGAAAGGAAATATTTTGAATATCGTTTTCGTTGTGTTGGACGTCTAATAAGTCAACACACTACCTACTAGACTACTGTGCCTGAAAACAATAACCACTGAGATTTACAAGAGACAATAACATTAAGGACGACTCTATTAGAGTAGACCAGGCAGTGTCAAGAGAAAGAATCAATCAGTAAATTTTTCCAACCATTATGCCCATCCCACTTTCATTGAGATTCTGGGCAACCACAGATTGATCGGTTATCATTCTTGCATTTGCTATGGTGGACCAATCTTGATAATTCAAACTGAAACAAAGCAAAGAAATAATAATAAAATGGTGGTGAGAGGTGGGAATGCATTGTAACAATCCTATGTTCATTAAATAAACGAGAGAAGTTATGTATAAAAAGGTCTTTTACACATGAATAAGGATAATTTTTGAATTTTTGCTAAATTTGTGAAACTGGATTAAAATACAGAAAACCAAAAAAAAGGAATAAATTTCTATGATTTTGCCTTTAGAAGCTACAAATTTTATTATTATTATGCATAATTTATTTCCTTCTTGCTTTTTACTTCCTAAGTATTCTAACAGGCATGCCAATATGCAAATTTTTGTATTCAAATCCACAACAGAGTGGCAACTTACATGCTAATTTAATTGTAGTATGTGGGAAAACTATATTTCCTCCCAAATAGAACTTTGTATGTTACAAATAGTCTTTTATCATTACATTATCATGTACATGCATATCTTCTTAAATAAGAGAAAAAAATTCTTCTTCCTTGAATATTAAATTATTTTTCTGTGGCTTCTACTTTCAAAAATTTGCCACCACCAGGCTATCAGCAGTAATTGTGATTGTGCCGCGTTGGTGGTATTTTCCGAATTAATGTAAATCATGTGGAAATGAATTTTTAAAAAAAAAGAGTTTCCATTTTGGTGGTTTATTTAAATTAAATTAAACAACCAACACTACACAGCAAATACAGCAACAACACCAACAACAACATGAACAGGACACAAATTATGGATGAAAAAAATAGAATGAAATTCTTAAACCGTCTGTTTCAGTGGCTGTTTCGTGCCAGCATTTTGTATATTTTTTCCGATGGTGATGGTTCTGTTTTCTTAATTTGTTGATTATTTTATAGTAAATTATCGCTGTTGAAATAAAATTTAATGAATAAACAAAATATTTACTTAATTTATTCATATACCAACATTATTAACACAGTATGGAGGAAAAATAAAAATTATTTTTTTTTGGTTGTTTTTTTGTATTGTTGTAGTAAATTATTGTAATAAATTGTTGACTTAAATAAATTGATTAAAAAATAAAATAATGACTGATAATTTAATACAATAAATTAAAAAAAAATAAAAATATTGCGCATGATAAGCATTAATTGAATGGAAGAAGATCAAGGTTAAAATGCCAGCCTAAATTCTTACTTTATTTTGTTACGTTTTTACCTTTTAAAAACTTTTAAAAAACGTAGATTGTAAATAAAATAAAAATAAATCTGTTTTTAGTTTTTGTTTTTTTATTATTCGCACAATTCTGTGTGCCACTGTTCACGTCTTGAGATAAACAACAACAATTGCTTTTTGTTATTCCTCTGTTTACACCCTGCGTATAAACAATAACAATTACTAGACAATTGTTCGACAGATCTTTGTAACGGATATCTTCAAACCACGATTACTCTCTTCAAACATACCGCGTCTTCAGGCAAGACTGACTGAGCTTATACTTTCTTTTTCTGTAAGCTATTTTTGATAATTCCATATACCTGGTACTCTCAACAACATTATATAAGTCCTGTTTTTCAAAGGCCAACGATTATGCCAGCTCTTAAAATTCACCGAACAGAGACTGTTAAGAATCCAATATCATTTTGTAAGTCGCCCTAGTCTAGAAACTAGCGTGTTGGCTTATTAGACGTGGGGCCACGGTTCATTTGCCTGGCCAGACATCTCCAACAAAACGAAATATGAGAAGTGTATTTCTCCGATGATTTCTTCTCAGTAGATTACTGGAAAAAACTTTAAGAGTAAATAAAATTGCCATGAAAAGTTTCTCAAATATAGTTCTCGTAACTCATGTATAAAATTAACACACACAACATAAGTGGTGTGAAAAGCTAGGTCGTAATCCCGATTCAAAGGTTGCTACAAATGATTGCGCTTCCGAGATTGTGGTATTTATCTAATACCACGGTATACTTGACGTCACAATATATATCCTGCATTACCTGGCATTGGAATTCGCATAGAAGTCGCATGACATTCACAGCTCACCTTGCACTACTTAGCAATTATGGAAGCCATTAAAGAATTGGTAATTGTGCTGATAGCTGGTCATTGGCTAATAGAGGTGTATGTAGGAAGACTGCAGATTCCACTTGAAATTTTTGCAGAATCTACAACAACGTATATATCCTATAATTTTTAATTCTGTAATTGGATAGGGGTCCTATATAGGGTTCTTTCTATATGAACCGGACATTGAGTGCTATTCGTCCTTAAGAGAATGGAAAGCCCGATCTTCCGATGATAATCGCTAAAGGTTCAATATTTATTTGTCGATTGCTTAATCTATTTACTCAGTTTTTAGATAAATTCAGCACAACTTATGTGTAATCTCCGTAAACATAATTTCAAGCACCGGATGAAATCTAAAACGTGTATTCTGGTCATGGGCAGGTAGGTAAAGGTGGATGTCTGCCCAATAGGAAAATGGACAGGAACACTTAGAGTACATGAGGTCCTTGGTCATGCTATAGTTTTCCATTTTTCTCTATTTCCGGTGTCATTCGGGGCTTCTAATAATGATGCGGGTTAGATTGCCAGTATCTATGCCCGTGATAGACTTCAAGATGTCCTTTCCTTTTTCTAGACAATCTGTGTCACAAGGGCATATTTTGTGTTAAACAAATCGCTCAGGGTGTGCAGAATGACACCGGTGATGATACTGCTTTGCTCAAAATAGTCATATAGCGGAATGATTGGGGGATATAAGTATTGGTCTTAAGAGTAGAGCTTCTTCATAAAAATCGATTATTCAGATGTGACGTTTATCACAGTAGTACAGTAGACCAGGAGCTCTGACCAGAACTTCATGTGCAGCATAATACTCAATATATTTGCAAGAAGACTATAAAGAATTCTCTATACCTGCAAGGTATATATTCATTTGTCCTTTCAATAGCAATAAACTGACTCCACTGATACATAATTGGCCATTACAACTCTGCAATCAGGATTACGACCTAACTTTTCACACCACTTATGCTGTGCGCGTTAATTTCATACATGAGTGTCGGGGCCTACAGTTTAATGTCGATACCGAACGACAGATTTTAGAGAAACTTTTTCATGGCAATTTTTTATTTACTCTCAGAGATTTTGCCAGAAAACTGATGAGAGGAATTTGCCGAAGAAATATTTTTTCATATTTTCGTTTTGATGTCTGACCTGAACATGACCTTGAAGCGAACGAAATTATAACATTTTTAGAGTGGAAAAATAATACACACTGTAAGTTTCTTTAAATTTCTGTCACACTGTGTGCCGTTTTATAAGAAATATTTTTTCTCTGTGTGTATGCGAACCATAATTGTGTTTATTTTTTGGTTGTTTTGCAGTTTAATTGTATTGTATTGGCAGAGTTAGTTTGTTTGTTTGTTTATTTTCATAACAGCTAACAATTTATTACTGCCAACAACGAACGTAATGGTAATTGTAATGGCGGTAATTAACATTAATTAAATGCTCATATTGTAATGTAGAATTCTGTTTGGCTCTCTTTTTGTTTTTGGAATTTAAATTTAAATTTGAAGTTAAATTAAATTTTTTCATTTCATTGTTATAATTTGTTTTCATTTCATTTTCATTTTCTTTGCTTCACATTCGCCATTTATACATACGAATTGTGTTTAATTTCTTGAGTGTTCTCCGTTCTCCGTTCTCTGTTTTTTTTTGCTTTTCTTTTGTTTTTCATAAAACATTTTCTGCCTCTGCTCAGCTAGAAATGATTTCATAAAATTTATGTTCGCGTTAAGTGGTTTATAAACACGAGTGTATCTTCTTATTAATTTTGTTTGCTTTTCTTTTCTGTGAATGAATTTTATTTTTGGAATAAACCACCAATAAAACGGCAAATATTCTCAACCAGAACAGAGTCTCTGGTGTAAATGGAGTGTTTTTTTAAAGAAGAATTTATTTGTGCAGCATTTTATTTTTCTAAATTCACACATGCGATTGGGATTAATTTTTTCTTCATCTTTTTTATTTCATTTACTTTGGTTTTATCGGTTTATGTAACACAGCATATAACAGACGTTGTTTCCAGTTCAGTTATATTATGTGGAATATTTTTTTTTATGAAAACCATGCACAGGAGTTTAAAAATTCAGATGAGATTGCACTCACATTATTGCCATTAGACTTATTGTCTAGTTTCTGAAACCATGCACTCTATGCGCGTTAATTACATCCATGAGTGGCTACGAACGATAGACTTTCCTCGTCTGGTTAGCAAACAAGCTGCCCTCTAGAGTACAGTTAACGCCTTGGGAGGACATTGGGACCATTGTTTTCTAGAAATTTTCTTATTCATTCTGAGACTTTGGCATTTTTTACATTCTAAATTGTTATTAAGGCTTTAGCCCAGCATTTGTAAAAGGTTTTCAATGTTGTTTTTTAATCTGGTCTGGTATGGTGGCCCCATGTCTACCTAATAACGCCTGGTTCCGCAATCAAATAATATAAGAGTCGGAAAAGACAGATTTTTTTTATTTCTTTTGGATTCTAAACATTTTAAAGTTCTCTCACCACTTATGTTGTGTACGTTAATTTTATACATGAGTGTTTAAAGTCAACTCCGAAAGACAGATATTTGAGAAACTTTTCATGGCAATCTTATTTACTCTCAGCGAGTTTTTTAAAGAAGTCTGCTGAAAGGCAGTCGCCGAAGAAATATTTTTCATATTTCGTTTCTTGTTAGAGATGTCTGACCTGTGGTTTGAACCATGGCCTCACGTCTGATAAGGCAATATACTGGCAACTAGACTACGTCGCCTGCTTTCTAAAGTTGTTACTATATGAAAATAAAGAAGTCACAGTAAAAAGTGCTTTAATTTGACAGAATCGGTAAAATAATGACTCTTCCTTTACAAAATTAAACAATTTATTTTTGTAGATGACTCTCTCGTTGAGATCTGTCGGAATTGGTCTGCCAGTAGAGGATATCAAATAGCAAGCAATGATGTTTTACTTCTCTCGATTTACATGAAGCTTCCTAAGCTATCGCCTTAAAAGAACTGTGGTTCATAGCTTTAACGGAGCTCCCAAATTCTTATTGGGCCCCGCCGAAATTTCTAAACTCATCTACACTTATGGAGATGGTGAATTTCTAATTCATATTTTCGAAATGCTAAGACGCCGTAGCCTATTAGGTTAAGTGTTGGCTTATTAAAAATAAGGCCACGCTTCAAACCCCAGACCAAACATCTAGAACAAAACGAAATATGAAAACAAATGTTTTCATAAGATACACTCGTGTTTATAACATCTACACTTATGGAGATGGTGAATTTCTAATTCATATTTTCGAAATGCTAAGACGCCGTAGCCTATTAGGTTAAGTGTTGGCTTATTAAAAATAAGGCCACGCTTCAAACCCCAGACCAAACATCTAGAACAAAACGAAATATGAAAACAAATGTTTCTTCCGCGTTTTCTGACAGCAGATTTCTGATAAAAACTCTGAGAGTAAATAAAACTGCCATGAAAAGTTTCTCATAAAATCTATCGTTCAAATTCGACTTTCAACTGTAGGTCCCGCCATTCATGTATGAAAATTAACGCACACAACATGAGTGGTGTGATAAGCTAGGTCGTATTCCTGACTGAATGAAATTCTAAAGCTTTTTTTCTTTAAATAGATTAGTTTCGGAATAATCGAATACCAGGAAGGTTAGCAATAAATTTGTAGTAGAAACTTTCATTGGAGGTAAATGGTTTTTAATTAGAAAACAAAAAATAAATATTAAAAACAAATAAATAAATCATATTACCATATAATTTTATTATTTTTCCATCTCTATGGCTTAAAACCACAAAGACAATTATATATTTACGCTTACATTTTTTTTTTAATGTTTTACGTTTATAACCCGTGTGACGTATGAGTAATTAACAATGCGCACTGTTTAATAAAAACCGGCATGTATTGTTTATGGTTATTTAAATGAAAGGAAAAAATTAATGCAGCGTGCTTCATATGCTTCACACTTAAATTCAAATTAAATACCAGGTATACTGGTATGAAGTGAGCGTCAAGTGATAAATGAAGAACGTAGAAGACCATCAATAAAGTTTGAAAATGTCGAATTGTAATCAATACTGGATGAAGATGACATTTTGTGTCAAAAAAAAAAAAAAATGACAAAATTGTTAAATGTTGCACAACATACAATTTCTGACCGTTTGAAAGCCGTGAGAAAGATCCATAAGTCTGGAAAATGTTTGCCACATGAATTGAATGACATGCAGATGGAAGACTCAAAAAAATCTGCTGAAAGGCAGCCAACGAAGGAATATTCTTTCATACTTTCTTTTGTTAGAAATGTCTGACCTGTTTGATCCTTTAATAACTCAACACGCTAGCTACTAGACTACGGCGACTTAATTTGAACCATGCATTGATGTAAAACGGGCTACAAGACACGGAAAGATAATTTTGCAACATGAGAATACACCTGCACACAAAGCAAAACCGGTTCAAGATACAATGAAAGCCTTAGGTTGAGAACTATTTTCCCTCACATTATATTCACCATTCACCAGACTGTATTCCGAATATGATTTGTTTTCATCGATGGGACAAGTATTATATCAGCAGCACTTGGACTCTTACGAGGAAGTAGAAAATTGGTTGACAAATTGGTTTGCTCTAAAAGAAGACCAGTTTTAATGGCGTGGAAATGTTTTTTTCCCATTAAAAATTAGTGGTTTATACATACAAGAAAGTAGTCGGCATATATTAGTAGTCAGTGTGTTGGGTTATTAGACAAAAGGCCAGTTCATACCCCAAACCAGACTTCTCCAGCAAAACGAAATTTGAAAAAAATATTTCTTTGGTGACTTGCTCTTAGCAGATGTCTGACAAAAACGATCAGAGTAAAGAATAATTGCCAAAAAATCTGTCATTTGGAGACGACTTTAAAATGTATGTCCCGCCACTCATGTATAAAATTTACACACACAATATAAGTGGTGTGAGAAGCTAGGTTGTAATCTTCAGTGTAGGGTTGTTATGACCAATTATGTACACCCGACTAGATTACAATGTATGTTTATTTTTGCAATAATTCTGTCAACATGAGCCTAAAAACCCAAGTTATTTAAACATAAAATTTTAAGATTCTAACTGCCTTACTCTGGAGAGATTCGGTAATAAATGTTCATTCCGTTCGGTGTGTGAGTGTACACATCTACGCGTAATAAAAATAAAAGGAAATTATGCTACGTCTGGGTACGCTAACTCCTACATGGTGGTAAATGACGTTGAAAATTTCAGCAGCAGGAAGCTGAATAGCTTGTCCACAAACAAACAACCAGACATTATTATTTATATATTAATATGTATATATGTAAGAAAACTATGTAGTATTTATTTTAATAATGTACCACCAAAAGCATATGTGTAATTAATTACAATTTAAATATCAAAAGTTATTATATAATGTATATATGTGTATATTATATATACTTTTACAACATATGAAAGTTAAAAGGTGATGTACATCTGAGCACCTCTATAAATAAATCATTTCTGTATGGAGGCTAATTTATTAACATTATTAAAAATAATTAATTGAATTTGTTCGAAATAAGGCGAGACCAAGAATGGTAGTGTGACAGGAAGATAGATGGAGTGGTCTTATAATGAATGTTTAATAAGCAAATGAACACTATTAACTGCGTTTTCCCTGGTAGTAGAGAAAAAAATACAACAGCTTGTTAACTCTTACTAAGGACATGTTTAATAAAAATTAATTGCCTATAAGACCAAAAAAAAGGAAAGAAAAAAAAGCAAAAATGGGAAAAATTAAATGAAATTTGAACATGAAATAAATTAAAGTCATAAAGAAATACCAGCCAAGTCCTTACAAAAGGGGAAATAAAGAAATATTCCTTGAAAACTAAGGCTAGCATGAAAAAGCAAAATACTTTCTTAGCACGTTCTGTCAACCAACTACAGTACATGGCTCGCAGATGAAAAATAAAAACAAGTCAAATAAATTTCATATTTTGAGGCATAAAACTATGACAGTTCGTGGGCAATTTTATTATACTGGATTAGGATGTAATAAATCTTAGAAATTAATTAAACTTTATGGTTTTGAAATCCATAGCTTTATTAGCTTTTAAGCGCTTTTTTGTTTTGGAAATTAATTTTTAGATTTTTTTCCCTTCAAAGTGGAAATTTTTTGTAGGCTACTCTGTCTACCGGTATCACGTATTCCGCAATGTAGTCTGCTCCAACATTAGCCACAAGTGCAGTGTCATAATAACAATCTTGCATATTTCTTCCGCTATTCGTACTAGACTGCTTTTTTAACTTTATCGAAGCTCACACATACATACATACATAATTGTTAATTACTACCCTTCAGTCAGATTTACGACCTAGCTTCACATATCACACACGGTGTGTGTTAATTTTATACATGAGTGGCACAACCTACAGTTTAAAGACGACTCCAAAAACTGATTTTTAAGAAATCTTTTCATGACAATTTTATTTACTCTCAGAGCTTTTGCCAGAAATCTCCTGGAAGGAATATTCGAAGAAATAGTTTTTCATATTTCGTTTTGTTGGAAATGTCTAACCTGGGGTTTGAACCGTAGCCTTACGTCTAATAAGCCAGCACACTAAGTACTAGACTACGTCCACTTCATCCAAGATCCTTTATCCTTTAATGTTCTAATTAATAATAATCTTAATTTTGGTGAATAAAATTGTTCAATACGTTTCTTTTGTAAAAGTTTCTATTGATTGGAAATTGATTGAAATATATGTATGAAATACGCTGCGGAAACTTACTGGAAAAGTCGCAAAGTGTTAAGTGTAAAGTTCGTTATCAAGTTGTCTTCTCCATGTACGCCTTTGTCTCCTTCCGATACGCCTTTGGTAGTCAGCAAGCTTTCCAAGTTTGTGTATTCCTAACTGCATAGAAATTTGGGCTAATTGCTACGGAGCGCCCCTGGTATAAAAGTGTGATCACGTCTTGTATGGTTTGGTGTTAGAGTAGGATTGAATGAATGTCTGTCTCGAAATAAAATAAAACTTCAATAAAACAGGTATAGGGCCTTCCAAGTGGGATGCTATAACTGTTAAATTATTTGCCATTTATTCAGTTCGTTTTGTCAATCGCCATGAACGGTCATAGCGTTAAACAAAATGTGTAAATTCTAAAATTATTTTTATCAAAAATCGTCTTCAGCGTTGAGGCCTACCATATGAGATCAAAGAGCGTCCAATGTATACCGAATAAATAGATTGTCTTCGGTAATGACGATTATCAACGTCTTTGGCTTGATTTGGATGATCACAAAACCAAGGACATGTGGCTTTAACAGGACTACGCAGCATACCACACAACTCATGCCACATGGATATCCTACACAAGCGATTTAAGGGCATCGTAATGAGAACCGCCCATCGAGATCGTGTGATTTGAGGACCGTTAGGCTTTTTGTTGGCTTATTGGACGTAAGGACATGATTCAAACTCTCGCACACGCATCTCAAATAAAACGAAATATGCAAAAATATTTCTTCGGCGTCTTTCTCTTAACAGATTCTGGCAAAAACTCTGAGAGTAAATAAAAATTGTCATTAAAAGGTTTCTCAAAAATCGATCGTTCGGAAACGACTTTAAACTTTAGTCCTGCCACTCATGTACGTAATTAACACACACAACATAGGTGGTGTGAGACTCTCGGTCGTAATCCTGACTGAAGGTTTGTAATGAGCAATGGATGTGTGCTAGGCTTTTATTGTAGAGCTTTCTTAAGTCGTAGGTGTTCGCAAATATCCAGAAACTGCAGCGGTACTAAAGTCAACATAATCCATGGCAAATTTGACATTTCGGATGACCTCAACCCAGTGAAATCATGGCGGTCATTTGAACGATTTTATATTCCACGCATAATGATGTCTCTCTCTCATGTACAATTTGTTTCAATTACATTTAAAGACAGGAAATATGTTTAATTTTTGGTCAAATTCTTTGAAGTTGTTCTAGTTTGTGATATGAAATGTTTCTGTTTTTTTTTTTACCTAAAATACTAAAAATCATCGAGTGTGATATTTCATTTAAAGGGAATGTTCAATGCATTTTAAAGAAGTCGCCTTAGTAGGTAGTGTGTTCGCTTATTAGACGCGAGGCCACGGTTCAAACCCCATGTCACACATTTCTAATAAAACGGAAGAGAGAAAATAAAAAGTTTCTCAAAAATTTGTCATTCTGAGTCGCCTTTAGTTTAAGGTCCCGCCACTCTTGTATAAGAATTAACACACACAACAAAAGTGGTGTGAGAAGATAGGTTGTAATGCTCACTGAAGGGATGTTAGTGACCAATTATATATGCATGTATGTAGGTTTACTGCTACGTATCCTTACATGTAACCTTTGTTATAAGATGTACCGAAAATTTGATTTCATTTTTGGAATATATTTGCCTCTCATTCTGTTCATTTAATTCTTTTGCTTGCAATTTGTTATAGATTAGAATTTTTTGATTTAATAATTCAATACGAACAATTTAATGAATTTCATCAAATTTTATGAAAACTTTTATATAAAAAAATATTCAACAAAAATTGCACTTTAATATGGTATTAAAAAAAAATTCCTTATGAAGTAACTTTGTTAAGAGAAAGAATATTTTCTGAAAATTTTTATATAAAAAATTTATAGAAAACTTTTCGTAAATGTTTAACTTTCTCTAAATGTTTTTGTAAAAAGGAAATTGGTTGAAATTTTCGTTAAGATAATTGAAAATTCTGTTTAAGGAAATTTTTTTTTTAATTAAAACTCCAAAATCTTGTAAACAGAAATTGAAATTTGCTCTTAAGTAGGCATTAATTCTGTGCTTTAAGCGAAATATATAATAAATTCCGCTTTTTGTCGTCTACTTTTCTGTGCTGCTAGTCTTCTAAGTCTTTCAGAATTGCTTTACGAAAGCATGTTTATGGTTCATATTTAGACTGCCTGCTACTGTAAAGGCATTTTATGTGAATGAAAAAAAAGAGAAAAAAGGAAAAATTTGTGTTCAAAGAAATTAAGCTGAGGAAACATGTAGGAAATGGATTTAAATACAAATACACACTCACAAATATATAACCAAACTGACATATGTATGCATAAATGTATATGTATATTGTTTTAACACGTAAACACGTTTTTACAACTACACTCAGCAAAATAAAATCATAACCACCTCATTTGTAATGAGCAATAATTGTACATTGTATTCTTGTATGTATACATACATACATACATAGTACATACAATCATAGACAAAGAGATAAGACATTCACTCCACTACCACCCACACTTTAATTGTAACAAATATTTTGTGACAAGTCAAGTAGACAGGCTATTTATAAATCCATATACGGGAGTAGTAGGTGTCAAAATATCAATGTGCTTGCGTTTAACGAAAAAAGTACACTTTTTTCGATTCCTTTTTTGTTTGTAATTTTTCCTTTCTTCTGTAACTTTAATAGCAAAAAGGAAGTACAAACTCTAGCACACACATACTTACATACATATTTAATACGAAATAAAATCTCATATTCAGTAAAAATATTTTCTCACTCACTTTATAGTCAAGATTTTATTGTATGTATGTGTTTTTGTGTGTGTGACTTGTATTTTATTATAATTGTTGTTGTCATTCACATAATAATGATTATTAAACGATAAATAAAACGTATTTGGTTGTTATTGTTCTGTAAATCTTTTCTATTAAAATTTACTAGCACGTATGTATGAAGGCGCCGTAGTGTGTTTGCTTATTATGAGCCCCGTTTTACGGGTAAAAGTATTTTAAAATTTTTGGAAGCATTTTTCTGTTGTTAAATGATTTACGATGTGAATATATGTTCGTTTTTCTTGTATTTTATTTCCACAATTTTTTTATTTCATAATTTAATGCAAAAATAAATTAATAAAATGTATTTAAAACCTCATATTGATTTTATAAATAATTTTCATAAATATTAAATAATAAACCCAAAGGGCTTATCTATAATCAATTAAAAATTAAAAATATCTGGAAACCACAGAGTAATTGCTACAATAATGAATTATTACTGAAATTATGAAAGGAACAAACATATAAAGTGTGAATTAGCCACACGTAACGTAACGTACCGTAGAAAACGTTCTCTTTTTAGCATATGGAGAACAATGTAAACGATTACCGAAACGTTCTCTCTCGTTAGCAAAACGGAACGATCTGTATAAAACAGAATTCTCCCACGTTTTTACGTGACATTTGAACATAAGAGAGAAAACATGAGAGAGTGCAGTGTTGCCACGAAAAAAAAATATTGTAACCAACATTTGTGAAAAAATCACCAAATAAGGAAAAATATGATCAAAATTAAATTTGCAGTTTTTTTATTTTATTTTTTTTTTCAAATTTAAATTATAATTGAGAAAAAAGAAACAGAAAATAAGAAAACAAAATTATTGTCTCATAATTAATTAATTTTAACAAACAAAACAAAAGCTATTTTTATAAGACAAATAATAACCAAATCCGGAATAATCTACACATTGAACAAAAAACGGCAACACTGATGATGAGTCTGTATATCAATTTCTATGCATTGTGTTGTGTTTGTTTGTGTGTTGCTTTGTGTTCTGTTTCGTTTTTATTTACATTCTTCGTTGACATATGTCCCGTTTTAAACGTTTCTATAACTACACAAACGTTTTTAACCTTTAACTTATGACGTGAAATTGTTTAGCGTATATGAAGAGGTGGTGTAAATTATACACCCGAATTATTTTTCATATAATTTTTAATGTGTATATATTATAATAATGTTATACTTATATTATTCGAATTTGATTGCTTCTAAACGCATTATTAACAAAAACAAGGAAACAAATTCAAATTTATTTAAAAAAATTGTACTTTATTTCACAAGCCTCATTTACGCAAACAAAAAAAATAGGTATATCATTTACTTGTACATCAAGAAAATTAAGGCTAAACAAAAACAATAAATGGCATTTTTCAACAGCCTAAGCTATATATTTATTAAAATAAAAAGGAACATTTCAATATCTTATATATATAAAAAAATAACAATCAGTCTTTTGAGGTAAAATTATCATTCGTCAAATTCATTCTTAGTACAATTAATGCATAGCCGTTTGCTGCTGCCCATACACAGTGGTTTATTACACTCTAAACATGTATGTGTAGTTTTCCTTTTTAATTTATTGGAGCATATATAGCATAATTTGCTCGTTTTTGTATGTTTTTGGATCACAGGCTGGGGAAGGGAATCAGACCGTATTTTTTGAATGTGCCATTTTCCACTATTTAATTGTACAATAATACAAAAAAAGTTAAACATTTTTCAGAAACTCAAAATAAGGTGAAAACAAAAATTACAAAAATACTTACGCTTACGGAGACGTGTAGTATTTTTTTTTTACATGTGTTACTAACGTTAGATTAGACGTGGTAGTAGAATATTTTCTATATAAAAATTACACAAACAACTACGTGGTAGTAAAATATTTTCTATTAAAAATTTCCACAAACGACGACGTGTAGTAAATTTTACACCCAAACACATAAATCTCCGCGATGCTGTAACAATCAAAAGACAAAACTATACTGTCAATAAAAGCATAGTATAATATGAGGGTACTGGCAATATCAGCTTAAAAAAGTGTAACAAGTAGAAGTTATTAGACAAATAAAAAAGATAGTGTAAAATTTACCACCACGTCATAAGTTAAAGGTTAAGGCTACGTACGTTACGATTTTACGTTTCTAACGCTTGGGTAACCAAGCCATAAATCTCACACATTTATATGTATGTAGGTATACGTAGGTAATGACGTCCATCTATACATAAATATATAAACAAATTGTTTAAAAATTTTATTAATTTTTTCATTTTATTTATTTAAATAAAATAAATAAATCAACAAAAAACGTGTGATTGATAGCACTTGGGGTAAATGTATATTTAAATATTGTATTTTATAAATATTTTTTGTTGTTTTTGTTATTGTTTTTGTATTGTTGTTATTTCATTAAATAAATTGAAAAAATATTTATGAAATAATCAAATTCATAAATAGAGTGATAAATCTGTATGTACATAAATATTTTTCCACAGGCAAATTAAATTTGCAAGTGAATTTCAATTGTGAAAATTATTATTAAAAATTTAATTAAATTATTGAATAAAATTTACAAAAAAATATGAAAAAGGAAATATTAAATATTTGAATAGAATTGCCACATCTGGCTATAAGAAGTATGGTCTATGTAATTCATGGACTTATTTAGAGACATGTGATAAGCGGTTTTAATATCATTTTCGTATATCAATTGACACATTCAAACTAAACAAGCGGCCATAGGCTAGTAAGAAGTGTGTTGGCTTACTTGATAAGAACACCTAAGTTCCAATTTCAGCTCAGACATGTTAAAATAAAAAACAAAAGAAAAAAGAAAGAGATTTCAAAATTCTTCTACAAAGACTCGGAGAGATAGTGCGTTCGAACGACAATAGTATTAGAGTCGCTAAATGCTTTATCTCTCTAAAAGTGGTTCTTGAAAATTTTACCTGCTTTTTCTTAGTATAGAACGTAGCCAAGTTGTCTTTGAACAAAGTTGTATACTAAAGCAAAGAAATTGCCATAGTCTAGTAGGCCCCGGTTCAAACCCCAGGACAGAAATTTCCAACAAAACGAAATAAAAAATATTGCTTCGGCAATTGCTTTTCAGCAGATTTCTGACAAAAACTCTCAAAGTAATTAAAATTGTCATAAAAAGTTTCTCAAAAATCTGTCATTCGGAGTTGTCTTTAAACTGTATCTCGCGCCACTCATGTACAAAATTAACACACACAACATATGTGGTGTGAAAACCTATTTCGTAATCCTAACTAAAGGGTTGTAAGGACCAGTTCTGTACGTATGTATGTATGTAAGAGCTATCGTTGTCTGCTTTGACATTTCTGTTGCAAAAAAAGGTAGCAAAATATCTTGATAATATAAACGAAGTTCATAGACCACCGTTGGATCCATCCAAATCTTCTTTTCGGGTGAGGTTTATATGCTGGCAGCACTATCTGTCTTAATTTCTTCTAGAATAAGCAAGGAGCTGCCGTTTAGGTGAATGACGAGCCAGGATTGAAATTTTTTTCCCAAAATTTAATCAACTAAACATCTATTCCAACAAAACGGCGCAACTTACTAACAATACGTTTAACAACCGATTTATTGCAAAAACATTTGGTGAACCTGTTCGTTGACCCAGTCATGTGTTATTTTAATACATGATTGGCAGCATCTATAGTTTTAAAGTTGACTCTGAACGACAGATTTTCGAGAAACTTTTCATGGTAATTTTGTTTTACTTTCAGAATATTTGTCAGAAATCTGTTGAGAAAGGAAAGGCAAGTCGCTAAAGAAATATTTTTTTCATATTTCGTTTTGCTGGAGATGTTTGACCTCGGATTTGAACCGTGGCCTTACGTCTAATAAGACAACACACTACCTACTAAAATAAACGTATACAATAGCGTGAAAGGATTAGCGTTGTCCCCTGGAAAGTGATAATTTTTATAATTCCAAGAAAAATGTTTAGTTTTAAAAGCTTTTCAATGCTAAAAACAGAATGGTATTGATTCCTTCTTAAAGCATGGTAAACATCAGCGTGGACATCATCAATCAACCTTAACCAATTGTGATAGTGTAGGGTACACACAATTTACATTCGTATGAAGTTATGCAAATACGTACAATATTAATGCCTTTTAAGATTAAAACAATAAAGGAAAATAAAACGAATTTAAATGTTGAATAATGGAATTTAATGACATTAAAGCGGCAAAAAATCTATTCAAAACAAATGCTCAATCACAGAAATTTTTATATACTTTTTTAAATAAAAATCCATTAAAGTAGCCAAATTGATTTTGTGTTTTGCAAACCAAAAAGAAAAGGTGGAATAAAAACATTCATTCTTTATTTTTTTCTGAAATGCTAAACAATTGTATACGCTGCTATTCCCAAATGAACGATAAGCCGAATGCTAAATCCAATACAAAATGTGTTTCCCTTGTTTTTTCGTTTTATTTGGGGATTAAATTTTGTTTTTACCACAGAAAAGATAAACGGAAAACAGAAATTTGTTGAATTTAAAACAATGTTAAGCCTTTAACAGCAGCAGTTAAAAAGGAAAAGAATGACATTTAATTCCAGATTTTCGAGATTATCATGAAGCCGCTTTAGTTTGTTGTCTGTTGGAGCAGAGTGTTTAATGATGATGTGTTGTGCTGCTTCGTTTTTCGTTGTTCTTTTTAATTTTGTTTTGAAATAAAATGTTTTTGGTTTTGTGGTTTTTGTAATTTTAATTTGTCTAATTTATTGAATTCACTATGTTATTTTATTTACAAAATTGTTTTGTTTTAATTGTTGTTTTTGTTTTGATTGTATTTAATTTCAATTTATGTTTGTCTTTTTCTTTTGTCTTTGTTCACAATGTTTGATGTTCACTTTTTGATTGTCGAAACTAGAGTGATTCTTAGGCAAAAAAAAAAATTTTATCTTAAAGCAATGAATATGAGAAAGGTCCAGAATAAAAAGTGATGAGAATATGTACATAGTAAGGAAAAGAACCGTTAATATATATAAAAGGGTGTTCTGAAGAGTGATGTTAACGTTGAACATTCCGGCCCCCATGACTTGGTGAAATTTACCACAGGTTTTGAACGGGTCCTGAAAATAAATACCCCAAGGCACTTTTTTCAGCTACGACTTGACCGACTTCTGTGTTGATGGCTCCATCGCGACGAATAGCACTATAGATGTCACTGCCAATTTCAACTTCAACAGTAGTATTGGAACAAGGATCAAGGTCAGCCAATGAATTAGGTGAAAAATCCTCTGTCGGGTCGGTTAAAATGGGTCCAGAATAGGGCTTCTTTGGCAGTAGATCTATTACCAGGGCTGTTATCTTGATAGACCATTTATTGATGTCATTGTGCGATCGTATCTCGAAGACAGCAAACTTATGCCCATACCTCATGATTGTTTTAATTTTATATTTTTCTACGAATGATTTCGACACTCTGGACGTTGTTAAGGATCTATTGATGATAGCCCGTGTGTTGGTCCAGGTAGTAAGATTACCAGTATAAACCTTAATGGAGGCGGTTGGAACAAAAACCAAATTCCACTTGAAGAAAGGCATTTCTGTGTCTACTCGTCGTGATGGCTGTGGATTGGCTCGTCTTGTTGACTGTGGGTCGGCTTGTCTTGATGACTGTGGGTCGGCTCTTCTTGATGGCTGTGGTTCGTTCAACTGCATTGCATCATGAAGCAGTGTGTTCTGGCTTCTTTTACAGATATGACACCCTTTTTCATTTTTACACTCTTCTGTTTTATGGGATCGTGCAAGACAGTTCAGGCAATATTTTTTAACGATCATGAGGTCATATCTTTCTGATGGATTGAAGCTCAAGAACTTTCTGCAAGTGCGTATGGGGTGGTCCTTGAGACAAACTCCACATGAATATTGCCAGTGTTCGGGTCTTTGTTGTTGTTGGGATGCCATACCTGTAAGTGTAAAATTAGAACAATATTAGTGTATGTAATTGGTTAGGAGTTATACTAATTTGCAAACAAAACCACAATTTTTGTAATTGGTCTGGTGATTACTCCATTTTTGGTTTTTATATCTACAACTCTACAGTTTTGGTCAGGTCCAAGATATGTTTTGATGATTCGACCCATTTGCCATTCATTGGGTGGCAAGTTGTTGTTCTTGATGACTACCAGATCGTTGATTTTAACGTTGTCCCTCTGAATCTTCCATTTATATCTGCGTTGAAGTTCAATCAAGTATTCGGACTTCCATCTTTGGCAAAATGAGTGGTAGATGACCCTTAGGCGTTTCCAGCGGTTGATGAGATTCAAATTTTCGTTGCTTACATCTGGTTCAGCTGGGGTCAATAATGCACTACCAATAAGGAAGTGTCCAGGGGTCAATGGATTAAGGTCATTTGGGTCATCGCTAGCAGGACTTAAGGGTCTAGAATTTAGGCACGATTCTATACGAGCAAGAATTGTAGATAGCTCTTCAAATGTGAATTTCATGTTCGGTATCATCTTTTTTAGGTGTGTTTTGAATGATTTTACACCGGCTTCCCAAAGGCCGCCCATGTGTGGGGCTCCTGGGGGAATAAACTTCCAATTAAGATTTTGATGACTAAAATGATGGATCACTTGATTTTGAAGAGTTTTTATGAATTCTAGACGGTCTTTTCTTAGTAGTTCTGCTGCTCCGACGAAATTTCCTCCATTGTCTGAGTAAATGAGTGCGGGACATCCACGTCTTCCTATGAAGCGGGAAAATACTGCTAAGAACGATTGGGTTGATAAATCACTTGCTGCTTCAAGATGTACAGCTTTTGTGGCGAAGCATACAAATATACAAATATACCCTTTTGTAATAAGACAAGCTCGGCCTGTAAAATTTTTGATGTCAAAAGGTCCTGCGTAGTCTAATCCAGTTGTAGCAAAGGGTCTTGATAATGTTGTACGTTCTGGTGGTAATGAAGCCATGATTTGATTTTGCGTCTTTTTTTGTACAAAACACACGTTTTACAGTTGTAAATTACGCTTTTGACCAAGGGTTTCAATCTGAATATCCAATATTCTGTGCGTAGGACTCGAACCATTAGTTGGTTTTCTCCATGAAGGGTAATTTTGTGTGTAAATTCCGCTAGTAGCTGTGATAGCTTCGAGTTATGAGGTAGCAATATTGGGTAGCGTTCATTGTACGTTAATGCTGGTGATTGCGCTAGTCGCCCATTGGCTCTAATAATGCCATGGTGATCCATGAAAGGATTTAAGGTCAAAAGACTGCTGGTTGGGGATATTTTCTGCTTGAGTTTCAAATGTTTGTGCTCATCTGGAAAATGATTTTGTTGCGTCCATATGATGAGTCGATGTTTGACGAAATCTATTTCTTCTCGGGTGATTTCTGCTGAAGATACGCGAAGATGGGTTCGGTTGTTTCCAGTATTTCTCCATAATCGTATGACATAAGCGAGTACTCGATAAGCTCGTGATAGGTCTGAAAATCGATTTAATGGGTCTTCGCGTGTTGTGGTTGTAAATGCTATTACAGTTTTAGCTTCTAGATTTGTGTCACCTGTTTGTGTTGGTATCGGCCATTGATTTTTAGGCAATTTTAACCAGGAGGGTCCAAACCACCATAAGTTGTGGTTTTCCAGTTCTTGTGGAGTACATCCTCGGCTGGCTACATCTGCTGGGTTATCCTTTGTGTCGATATGTTGCCAATTTTGATTTCCAACCTTATCCAGGATTTCAGAAACACGATTTCCAACGAAAGTGTTCCATGAGCAAGGGGGTTTCTTTAACCAGGACAGCACGATTGTTGAGTCGGTCCAATAATATGCCTTGATGTTTTGAATTTGAAGATTTGGTATAAGTCCACATGCAAGATTTGCCAATAATACGGATCCACATAGTTCTAAGCGGGGCAAAGATATTTGCTTAATGGGAGCTACACGGGTCTTTGAAGCCAGAAGAAATGTGAATACTGAGTTTTCTGCTTGTATTCGAACATAAAGAGTCGCAGAATAGGCTTTTTCTGAAGCGTCACTGAAACCGTGAATTTCCACATTACAATTCGGGCTAAATTGGATCCAACGGGGAATTTTCAATATGTTTATTGCCGGGCAGTTTTTTATGAATTTTTGCCACTGGAAACAAGTCAAGGGTTTTAATATATCATCCCAGTCGACTTTATCCAACCAAATCTGTTGCATAATTAGTTTTGCTTCAACTATTATTGGAGCTATCCATCCACAAGGGTCAAAGAATTTGGCAATTGTCGATAAAACTTCTCTTTTCGTGTAGTTTTCTTTTAATTTGACATCTGGTGCTGTAAATGTAAATGCGTCTGAAGAAATGTTCCATTTGATCCCAAGAGTTTTTGTTCCAGTGCTTTCTGACAGATTTAACCAATCGAGAGGTAGTAGAGTCTCATTTGGTAAGTCTTGTACAACTCGTGGGTCATTTGATGTCCATTTCATCAGGTCAAATCCAGCGGATTTTAGAACTGTTGTAAGTTCTTTTCTTGATTTGATGGCGTCGGTTAATGTGTGACCACCTGCTAAAACATCATCCACATACATGTTTTGTTGTAGAGTTTTTGATGCGAGAGGGTGAGTTGATTTTATATCTTCAGCTAGTTGAAGAAGGGTTCTAATGGCCAGAAACGGGGCGCAATTGACTCCAAAAGTCACTGTTAGGAGTTCGTAATCCTCAATAGGGTCCTTTTCTGATTGCCGAAATAATATCCTTTGATATTTGGTTTGATTCGGATCAATGAGTATCTGTCGATACATTTTTGTGATATCTGCGTTGTACACAAAACGGAAGAATCTCCACTTCAATATCAGAAGCACCAAGTCCTTTTGAAGTATGGGTCCTGGATACAATATGTCATTCAAACTCTTCTTGTTTGAAGACGGGCTCGAAGCGTTGAAAACTACTCTAAGTTTCGTTGTCAGCCTTTCGGGTTTTATTACTGCATGATGTGGCAGGTAATAATTTGGGTTTGTGTTGATTTCCAGGGGAGAAATTTTCCTCATATGTCCTAACTCGAGGTACTCAACAATTACTTGGTCGTATTGTTTTTTGAGTTCGGGTTTCTGGCTAAGTATGCGTTCCATTCTCAAGAACTGCGCCATTGCTATGTTTCTCGAAGTTCCTATTTCTTCGCTATTTTTAAAGGGTAGGGTAACGATATACCTTCCTGTGTCGTTTCTTCGTGTTGTCGACATGAAATTGTTCTCGCAAAATGTGTCCTCATCTGACCTCAAAACCCGTTTTGGGGTTTCCTCCACCTCCCAAAAGCGTGTGAGGATTCGGTCAAGGGACGTAGTGTTGAGTAATGACACTGTTGTACTAGGTTGTGTCGTTGTTGAAATTGGTCCCCCCACAATCCAGCCAAATACTGTTTTTTGTGCCAAAAGGGATCCAATAGACCGCATCGGTGTGTCCATGCAATATATTGAGTGGCCCAGGTCTAGGCCTATAAGCAAGTCGATGGGTCTGCTTTGATTGAATTGAGGATCTGCAAGTTCTAATTTAGCAGTCTCATTGAAATGTTGCAAATCTAAAGTTTGTGGTGGTAAATTAGATGGAAGAGTCTTCAGGACTGGCGCCCAGACTTCTAATTTAAATTGTGAATCCACCTTGGAGCAAAGATTGAATAAACATGCTTTGGTTGAAGTCTCTGAAACTGTTTGACTCAAGCCTGTAACATGAACTAAATTTCGTTTGGTGGGCAAATTTAAACGATTTTTCAACTTTTCTGACATAAAAGTTGATTGTGAGCCAGGGTCGATGATTGCTCTTGCCTGGTACTTTTCGCCTCTAGTTTCGATCAGTACAATTGCAGTAAATAACAAGGTCTCTTTCTCATTGGGAGATTGATGGACATGTTTGCTCTCTTGCAGTGTCAAGGAAGTGATATTTGGTATCGAAAAGTTTGATGCTGATGTGGACTGTATATTATTGTTTTGTGCTGCGATACTCCTACTAGATTGGGTCGCGTCACAATTCGGAACTAAAGTATGGGATTCTGATCCCTTATGTAACAAAGTGTTATGTCTTTGTCTACATAATCTACAACTGAATTTACTTTTACAGTCCTTAACACTGTGGTCAATAGAGAGGCAATTGTAACATGAATTTGTGACCTTTACAATGTGAATTCTGTCGTTAACGTTCTTCTCTAAGAACTTGGGGCAAGACCACAATTGGTGAGACTCCTTACAATGTTGGCATTTGTAATTTGAGTCCTTTTTTTGTGCCCTATTTGTGTTTAAAGGTTTTATATTTTTCGACCCAGTTTCATTTTGGGTTGTGTTTATGTGAAAAGTGTGAACTCGTTTTGACTTAAACTTTAAATTATCCCTTCTGGATTGTTCTAATTTTGAATTCGATTGTGTGATGGCCGCTATGGATTCTAGAGTCTTAGAATTGTGCGTCAAGAAATTATTGAATTCTTCCCAAGTCGGAACTTTTGTAATTTCCTTAAGTGAATTTTCAAATTCTTTTAAAAGAGTCCGAGGGAGCTTTGTTGAGCAAATGTATACCAGGAATGGGTCCCATGTGGCGGTTTCTATACCTAAAGCATTTAACGCTTGAATACATCCATTAACTGTTCGCTGAAGTTTTTGAATCGATGAGCCTGAGTCTTCAGCTACTTTCGGAAGGTCAAATAAAATTTTTAATTGTTCATTTACTTGGATCCGATTATTTTCGTATTGGGCTACAAGGTTTTTCCAGGCTATGTCGAAGCCTTGATTTGTCAATGGGGCATTTGAAACTATTTTCCTAGCATCTCCTCCAGTCTTTTGTATCAGATGAAATAGTTTTTCAATTTTACTAAGTCTAGAATTATTTATGTATAATGCTGTAAAAAGATCGCGGAAAGTAGGCCATGTCACAAAATCTCCATAAAATGTGTCCGTGTCGCAAGGTGGTAACCGTACAAATGAGATGTCATGATTTTCCTTTGGTTGACTTTCAACATCAGAAATCCGTTCTTCCTTCTTTGGATTCGATAGGGCTTGAATTTCCGCATTAATTGACCCTAAACACGTTTTGTAGGCAGAAAGAACTTTTTTGTAACGATCACGAAGCTTATTTTTATCAATAGGTTTTTCTTTTGAATCTTCTTTTGTGTCCCTACACTCTTCATATGTCCTTTTGACCTGTGTCCATATAGAATCGAGTTCGACCCGAAGTACCTCAAGAGAGTGAATGTTGTTTTCGGCCGCACTTTGTGTGTATTCTGTTTCAAAGTCCAAAAGGTCATTTGTACAATTTACAAATTTATTGAATGCCATTATTTACCGATGAATTAAATTTTAAAACGATCAAATTAAGAATCAAATTTAAAACAAAAAAGTCCCTGCTAGCGATTTCACAGCAAGAATTACCAAAAATAATAATTAATTTCCCGATTGGTTATTAATTTGGGTATATTTTGTTTCCCCAGTAAATTACTAAAAGAAGTATGGGTGGTAACCCTTTTCGTTTTTCTATTTCGTTTTCTTCTTTTATTCAACCGCGACAAAAAATTTTATAAGAGCGTATACTTGTAATAAAGAGTTTGTGTTTCTCTTTATTGTCTTATTTTTATTATTTTTAGTACTTACTTATCGTTGTTGTGTCTTTGTTAAAGCTGTTGCTCTCTAATTTGGGTCTCTTCTTGCTTGTGTCTTTTGCTGTTATTTTTGTTCTTTTTTGTTTTTTCACTTTGCCTGTGGATTCTATTTTTTCTCAAAAAATTTAACTGTTTTTAACCGTTGCTTATTTTTGTGTCTTAATATTTTTTCAATTTTTTAGCAAGTTTTTGTTTTTGTAAATTACACTGCATACGGTTCGAAGTGACCAAAAAATGTTTAATGATGATGTGTTGTGCTGGTTCGTTTTTTGTTGTTCTTTTTAATTTTGTTTTGAAATAAAATGTTTTTGGTTTTGTTGTTTTTGTAATTTTAATTTGTCTAATTTATTGAATTCACTATGTTATTTTATTTACAAAATTGTTTTGTTTTAATTGTTGTTTTTGTTTTGATTGTATTTAATTTCAATTTATGTTTGTCTTTTTCTTTTGTCTTTGTTCACAATGTTTGATGTTCACTTTTTGATTGTCGAAACTAGAGTGATTCTTAGGCAAAAAAAAAATTTTATCTTAAAGCAATGAATATGAGAAAGGTCCAGAATAAAAAGTGATGAGAATATGTACATAGTAAGGAAAAGAACCGTTAATATATATAAAAGGGTGTTCTGAAGAGTGATGTTAACGTTGAACACAGAGCACGTGTTTATAAATTAAATCAAGCTATGCTTTTTGTCCAGTCCAGTAAAATTAATTCTTTAAGAATTTTCTAAAAAAAGAAATGTTTCCATTTCTTATTCAAATTGACTTCACTTCAGACTATATTGGCGGAGTAAACAAATGAAATTAAATGTTTTTTTTCTACCAAACTTTAGCAATTTCGTAAGAATTTCTTTCCAAGAAGTTCTTGAATTTCGTTAACATTTCATTATCCTTTATGGCAAGCATATTTCAAAAATGGTTGTTGGTTTGATTTACAGACAAACAACTGAAAATTATACAGCCATCCTTTTGGTTTCCAAAGGAAAAGTTTACCACCCCCCCCCCCCCCCCCAAATACACCAAATAAACATACAAATTATATTTGAAATGGGTAAAAATTTTTTAAATTCCAATTGATGTCTTTGTTAAACAAACAATGAATATGGATGGCATGGCTCTTCCTTTTGTACCCTAAGAAATCATTTTTTTTACGAGGGGTTGGACTTCCTTTTATATTTTTTTTATTCTCTTAGATTTATATGTGGATTTCCTTTTTCTGCTTTGAAAACTATAAACACGTTTGATATGTTTGGACCTGCTGTTTGTTTGTTTTTTTCTGCTTGTTTTCTTATTTTTCTTCGGGTTTGTTTTGCATATTTTTCTTTCCATTCTAAAGAAATTAGATTTCATTTCTTGTGGTTATTCCTACAATTTTTCTAAGGTTTTTTCTTCCTTATATTACGTTGGTTTTCCTGCTTGTTTTTGGGTTTTAGAAGTGATAACAAGACATGCATAATAAACGCTTGTAAATCGACAAAAGTTTGAACATATTTTTTCTTGTTCTTCTTTCTAAGCAAGTTAAATCAATTTCAATAACTTTAACGAGTCTCATCTTCAGGTTTTTTTTCTTCTTTAAGGGCCCATAAAAATTGTAATAAAAATAAACGAAAATTTATTTCATCCAATTATAATCATGTTTATTGTGTTAGTGTCTCTAAGTTTCTGTTCTAAATTGTTCAATTTTATTTAAGTACATTCAAGGATTAGCTATGACCCATGATCTCAAACTCTATTTGTCTATTTTATATACAAATATTTCAAATCTTTATTAACATATCCTCATATTTTTTTGTAAACAATTTTGGGGAACATGTTTTAACTGCTCTTTCGTGCTCTACTTAAGACACAATTGATGACACATATTATCATCCCTACAACATTAATGGATTGGTTTAAGGACAAGGAGTTATAAGAAAAATCAACATACACAATAAAAGTGGTGTGAGAAGCTAATTTATAATCCTGACTGAAGTGTTCTAATTTCTAATTATGTGTGTGTATGTTTAGAAAGTGATAATGCGACAAACGTAATAGTATAATATGTTTTCCAAAGATATCATTTTCTACAGCAAAACTGAAAATAGAATTTCCCTTTTAAGGAGTCGAAGGAGTTGAAGCCGCTGTAGTCTAGCAGGTAGTGTGTTGGCTTATTAGACGAAAGGCCACGGTTCAAATCCCAGGTCAGACATCAAAACGAAAATATGAAAATATTTAATCGACGACTTCCTCTCAGCAGATTTCTGGCAAATAAAATTGCCATGAAAAGTTTCTCAAAAATCTGTCGTTTGGAGACGATTTTAAATTGTAGGATCCGCCACTCATGTATAAAATTAACGCACACAACATGAGTGGTGTGAGAAACTAGGTCGTAATCCTTACTAAATGGTTGTAATTAACAATTATTTATGTATGTATGTGTTAAGGAGTCTATTCGTGTTCATTCAACTGCAATATTTTTGTCTTAAACCCTTTATGTTTATAATTAAAAATAGTAGCAACAGTGGCTTAAAGTGTAAATATTTGAAAAAATGTTTTGTTTACCTAGATCTCTTTAAGCTTTGGCTAACACTACTCTACGATTTACCCATTACAGTTGACAGACCCGTTAACAGCTTTAATGTACTTGTAAAGGACAGATGCAAATTGTCTAAATTGCTTGTGTGGCTGGTTTTTAGCAGACAAATTTTGGGTCATTTTCAAAACAGCAAAAACACATGATACCATTTTGAGTACCCTATAAGAGAAGTATATAATTGAATTTGAATTGAGTTACTCCTTCTGCTTGCCAGTTTTTAATGGCCAGTTCACATCATCTGCATGTGAGATGAACATGCCATCAAATCACTTATGCGGGATATCTAACGTGACAAGAGCTGTGTGGCATGTAGCGCCGTCCTATTGAAACTACATGTCCTGGATGTTCAGATAGTCTAATTAAGCCAAAAATAGTTGGCAATTATTGGCTTATAGTGCTCACCGTTGGTTGTGTTGGCCTAGCCAAATTTGTTCTCTAAGAAATATGAATATGAATCTTCTCGGGATGAATTGGACGTTTTTTGTTTTCCAGTGGATTGGTATTGTTTCATATTCGACAATTTTGTTCTTTCACGTATCCATTCATACAGAAGAAGTCGGCATGGCTGAATATAATTTCTCGATGAAAATTTGGTTCAGTTACCAGCCGTTTCAGAGCCCATTCAGCGAACACACCTTGTTGCATCTATCAGTTTAAATTTGTACTATCGGTTATTGCGAATCTGGTAATACTTATGTCATTACATTCAGAATATTATCTCCATTGAACATAATGAATCGATTTGCGTTTGATCAACGTTGGCATTTATTTCAATTAATGGACCAACGAAAAAAAAAAATAGTTTTGCGGATCTAATAATAATAATTTTCATCTTGGTGGCTACGTTATTAATTGTGAAACTTGCCACAATCGAATTATTGCGTCAAACGTTTGATGGCGGTTTATTTAGCCGAAATAAAAGAAATTACTAATCATGCTGCACATTATTATTCCTTTATTCATATTTTTATACTGCTTTAGTTTTCTTCTTTGCATGGTTTTGGAGAAGCAGTAATCTCAAATATACAACCTTTAATCGTTAGTTTACCTCATATATTTCACTGGATCTAGAAATCTGGCAATTTCAATTTCTGTAATTCGTTCCAAAGTTGTATCATTAGAGTTCTCAGATCTCTCTGGCTGCCCTAGATACTCAGAGACGATTTACCTAGAATCACGTTATCTCAGCTAATCCCACTTCATATACACTTTGCAACAACTGTATTCATATGGATTTAAATATGAAGTACAAAAATAAACCTTTTGTGGCATAATGGATTTCCATTATTCAAAAGTGTGTGACAAAAGATTTTTAATCAACTCCACCTTGCTTTTCAAACGTCTTCATACATCTTAGTAGTCGTTTACAGCAGATTTCTTTATTTATTGTTGAATAAACTACACTCTCGCTTACCTTGTTTTTTTTTCTGCATGAAATTGCAATAAATTATGCTGTGAAACAAAATCCATAGACAACCTGTATAAACGTGACAAATTGTTTTTACTTCTTGCTGCGAATAAGAAAATTGCCAAGCCAACTTGTTGGCTACAGTCTTTCCGGTCATGGTGAAGAAAATAAAAAAAAAAATAACCAAAAGTGTGTGCTGTAAGGACAGGATAACAATACATAGAAGTTTTTATTTTCGTGGAAAAATACATAATTTCCTTATAAGATGCTGTTTATACCATGAAAATTTGCTGACAATTTTGTTTGCAGAAATTTATTCCCTCACCTTGCTGCAATCAGTGACTGTTGTTGAAACTAAAAATTTTGAAAGAAAATTTTGAAATAAATTCTATGTTAAATTGCATGGTGTAAATACTACAGAAATTATTTGTAAATTTTCTACTTTTTGTTGCTTAAATTCAAAAATAATTTAAATTTTTTATTCTTCTCTTGTGCCTTTTTTTCTTTTCTTATTTGCAGTCTATAGTGAACAGACGAATGAAAACGTATAATATATGAGGCTGTGTTTATGAACTTCCTTTCAAAAAGTGCAGAGAATACTTTTATTTGAAATCCACCAACACCAGCAACAAAAAAAAAGTAAAAACTTTTCAAATGGCAAACATTTATCAAATTTTTTTATTACGGCGCTAACAGAGTATAAAAATTTGCAAAAAAAAAAAATTTTTTGTTCAACAATTTCTGTTCTGTGAGGCCAGTTATTTGTGCGGCTGCTGCTGGGTAAGTACTTCAAAATTAAGTTCTTTTCTTTTATTTGAAGATTGTGAAAAGAGTAAAAAAATAAACAAAGAAACTCTCATAATTTTTCATGCTTAAAAACGTGTGAAATTTGACAGGCAAAGTGTTGAACGTTTTATACGCAAAACGGAAGTGGTTTTTATTCTCTTTTAGCCTAAATCCCTTTAGGGTTATTCAAGTGAATGGGCTTTAGACGGCAATAATACAAGTAAATTAAGGAAAATAAATGGAGGAAAACAAATATGAAAAAAAGAATAATAATAACGATAGTCAGTATGCTTAAATAGGTATTAAAAGTCGGAAAATTTTGGTAACATACTACCATAATACAAGGGCCAAATTATTAGTAAAGGGTTGTAATGTTTAAGTAAATTTGGAGATGAGGAAGTTTTCGATGTCTTTAAGGAGTTTCTGGACGTTTATCGTGTAACCATTTTCCTGATAAAATATAAACAGGTGACTTCCTCTCATCAAATTTCTCAAAAATCTGTCATTCGGAATCGACTTCAAACTCTAGGTCCAGCCACTCATGTATAAAATTAGCATACACAACATAGGTGGTGTCAGAAGCTAGGTCGTAATCCTGACTGAAGTGTTCTAATGATAAATTATGTATGTATGTTATAACGCAACAGACGTAATAGTATAGGGTAGGTATTTTAAAAGTTTAAATTTAAAAATGCAAAACGCACCAAACAGTCACTCGTAATGGATAATTTGTCTTCTGTGAGACTACTTGTGGGTTTTCTGAGCTCCAAATACGGCAATTTTGCTTATTAACGTACCCACCAAGATGAAAATTAAGCTTCATTTGAAATTTCATTCGTTCTTTGTTTTGGCAAAATCCATATCATCGGGCAGTTTATCGTTGGCCGAGAAACGAACGTTCAGTGGAGATAATATACCAAATTTTTTTGACAGAATAGAATGCGAAGTAGTCGATGGTTCAAATTTAAAACGATAGATGGTTCAACCTAAATACAAGGTATCCGAAGGATATCATGTTCTGTACCAAAAATTAAAAAATTAAAAAAGCCTGCATGATTCAGAGAATATTCGTGTCCATTCAACTGCAATATTTTTGTCTTAAACCCTTTAAGTTTATAATTAAAAATAGCAACAGTGGCTTTAAGTTTAAATATTTGAATGAAAATGTTTTGTTTACCTAGACCTCTTTAAGCCTTGGCGAACACTTTCCTATGATTCTCCCAACTACAGTTGACTGACCCGTTAACAGCTTTAATGTGTTTGTAAAGGACAGATGCAAATTGTCTCAATTGCTTCGATGGCTGGCTTTTAGCAGACAAATTTTGGGTAATTTTCCAAACAGCAAAACACATGATACCATTTTGTGTATTCTATAGCAGGAATATAAACCGTACTTATCCAATAACAGAGCAGAGTTAGAGAAGTAGTACCGTATGCTATGTGTGTTTTGTTGTTATTGTGTGTGAAGGTCTAACCTAAAATTAGCACACTATTGTTTGATTAAGAATGAAAGAAATCCTTTTTTCTTCTTAGAAGTGAAATAGAATAGAAATTTCCTAAATGTAATGTTTGTTTTTCTAACGTAGAAAACTTTTCTCTATTCTTCACTCTATTGTTTGCTCTTTTATTTATTCTCATATTATATTGTCTCATAGCATTTGTTGTTGTTATTTTTGAAATAAGGTCTTTCTAAGAAGTCGTATATTCGTATTCAGTGTCCTTGATTGTTGTGGTGATGTTGCACAAAAGACAGATTTGCCAAGATTTTTAATGTTTAGCAAATATTTGTATTGGACACGTGGTTAAAATTTTCCACAAAAGCCGAATGACCTTTTCCCCCCTTTCTTTCGTACAATATAATATAATACAATACGTATGTATGTATATACTTACATATAAATCATATTAAAATACTTAGATTGTTATTTTTGTATGAGTTTTTATACAATTTGTATGGTTTTTCTCGCATTACGTACACCAGTATGTAAGTCATTTGCTAGGTAAGTTGTGGTTGTCAAATATTTATAAACTTTACATACTACATAGCACATGTGCAGCCTCTGTCAAGTCAAATTATAAAGATTTTTCGTAATGGTCATAAAATGCTTGTGGAATATTTAAAAAAAAAACCATAGAAATACTTTCAATTAAATAAAAATGTTTATTTGTTGGTTGCTCCGGCCCTATCTGTTTATGGAAAATAATAAAAAATTTTATAGTTTCTCGGAAATGTCAATCAAAATTTGTTTTTTGTGCTACTTGAGTGGCATAGTAAAGAGGATATTCTGGTTGGAAAAGTAATTAAATTCCAAAAGGAAATGGTTGCCCTTGTCAAATTAGCCTCTTTAATAACTTCATTTCGATTTTATGACCCAAATTCGCAAAGCTGATTAAAATTTAAATGAAGGAAGCCTACGAGACAAATAAGTGTATTCTGCCGCGTAAGTGTATGAGTAATGACCGAATTCAATTATATATGATTAACACGTACACACTTATGTATTGTAGCATTCGTAATAGTTTTTATTGAAATACTTGGGTGTACGCTTTTTATATCAATGCTTAGCATTCATAAGCTTGAGAATGATACTCGCCGGAATAGTGAACTATAAGAAGTTAAGGAGGTTAGTACAAGATACAGTCATTCCACAGTATAATTGGTATTTCCTATTTGATGGCTTAGATTTTTGCCAATAGGCATGAAACACTTGGTTGGTCTACACTCCTTCAAAATATCAACTTTTACAACTGAGTTCAATTGCTTTTGCGACAATTTTACTGCTAGTTAGTGACTCTAAATCACCACTACCTGTAATCGAATTTACACTTGCTGTGTTTTTGTTTTTGTTCCTGTTCTTCTATACTTTCCTATTTTGTTTGATAAGAATTAATAGAAGTACGAAATCTGTACAATGCCTAAAGTAAAAAGAGAAATTTTTTATCAAATTTGCAAAGAAGATGGTAAACCTCTCCTTTTGCTAATTGCCTTGCTCACTGAGTGGGTTAACCATAGTCTAACTCAGTCTCTGATTGCTAACATTTTATAAAATAACTGCAGAATAATGGAAAAATAGCTAATATTTGGACAACATGAACATTTATACATACATAATTGGTCACTGCAATCCTTCAGTCCGCATTACGACCTAGCTTCCCATACCATTTATGTTGTGTCTGTTAATTTTATACATGAATGTCAGGACATACGGTTTTAAACTTGATTTCGGGCGCCACTTTTCTAAAACAAATTTGACAGAAATCTAATGAGAGGAGGTAGCCAAAAAAAACTTTTCTTCATATTTCGTTTTATTAGGGATATTTGACCTAAGTTTTGAATAGTGGCCTCATGTCTAATAAGCCAACACACTACTTACTAGACTACGGCTGCTTACTAGAAATACGAAGAATACTTTACTTTATTTAAATTCAAATTAAGCGACAATAACTTCTAAAAACAAAAATTTAAGAAATTAATTCATCCCGTGGCGTATGATGAATATTTAATTCAGTAAAGTTCAAACGCGTTCAATATTACGTATACGTATTGGGAGTATGTACGTTTAATGTATACTTTACGGGGTTGTTATGCGGTTTTTTGGACAATAAAAGGGAAAAAAACAAGCAAAAAACATAATCGTTTTATTAATTAACAGTAAAATATTTACGCAATAAATAAAATAAAATGAGGAAATTTCATAACAGCGTAAGGGTGCTAACTATAACGTAACAGCATTTGCTTTATTATTATTGGTACTAAATTGACAATTAAATGTGTTTGCTGATATTTAATATCACAACATAATAAAGCTTCGTAGTGTTTCCGATATTATTTACGATTTTATGAATATTTGACAATCTACACACTTTTGTTTGCCAGTGCATGTAGTATAAGAAAAACTAACTACTTTTAGTGGTTCATAATTTCTTCCAGATATCACACTGATGCCGATACTGTACGTCTCAAATATGTGGTGTTGTGGTATTTGCTGTGTATTGCCATATAAGATAAAGAAAAACTGGGCGTAGTTGGGTACAAATAAGTGCGAATAAATGTTTTTTTTTTGCCAAAATACTTCGCATAGAAAATATGCCTTAATTTTAGGAATACATAGTTTAATTTATCGTAAACAGTATCAAGACAACGAACAGCATTAAAATGTTCAATGATAGTCAGCAACAGCAACAGCAGCAACCATTATTTATCAAACGTCTGGTTGCATCAGCATTTTTGTTTTTACGGCCTCCCACCCCTACCAAAGCTAATCAGTGATAAGAAAAATATAAAAGACTCCCATAACATTTATTTTGTTTTGTTTTTTGTTTACATGAAACAAATACCATACAAAGCAAATAAATGATGAAAAAGAAAGAAAGAAGAGAAAAAAATATCCAAGTAAATATTGTTTTTTGGTTGTTTGAAGTCTTTGGTTTTCTCATTCCTTTTCGCTTTGTTTTTTGTTAAACATTTGATGGTTGTTGTGGAATTTTTTCACGAACCCTCATAATTGCCAAAATGTAATTGCCAACATCATTTACAACCAACAGATTTGCCCACCATCTCCCTGTTGTGTAATACACTAGAAAAGAAAAAAAAGAAGGAATAACAATAAGTTTTCTGACACATTCTAAATTTATATTTGGAAAACTGCCAGAAAGGTAAGAGATTCTATTTCTAGGTTTTTAAAATGGAAACCTCCTCCCCTATCAGAAACGTATACGATGAGTGTTAACAAAAAAATCAAAAGTTGCCAACATGTATGACAGCAACAGCAGGAAAAGGAAATTTTGTTATAATGCTTATATACTTCTATAAACACAAAATATACCGTTTAACGCACGTACAAATATTTATACTCCTCGCGGTTGCCTATGTATGCATGTGTTTGCGTGTTTATGGTTTAGTAAAGTTATGAGTGTATGTGTGTGTATAAAATACTTTGTAAATACGATACAATATGCGTATGAATTTAATGTTGGTTGTGTTTGTTGACTTTCCAACTTACTGACTGACAGTTTAACAGCAAGAATTCATGTTTTATCCGTCAGGGCTTTAACATTCATTTATACAATTTTTTTCCCTGGTATTTGCGTTTGCAACTCCGGAAGCAGATTATTTTTATACTCCTCTAAAGCTCAATAAGCGGTGGGAGGTTTATTTTGTTTGTGCTGGTGTTTGCAAGGATTTAAAATAAATTGTTTGCAGATTTAACTTTAATTATGCTATGCCAGTATAGTTTGTATCTTTGCCTACACTTTAGTTAAAAGAGATTCAAATGGAAATTAGTGGAATATTTTGCTTTGGTCCAGTGGTGGACTCTCTTTTTTATTAGAATCAATAAAAATCTGTACATTTGCCAATGAAAGCTGCATAGGATTAATGTTCTGAATATTTTAGCCATGTTATTAAGTTTGATCGCTCAATGAGTATTCCAAGGGACAAATAACGATAGTCAGTGTCTAAGACAGCCAACTACTAAGACGAATAATAGTCTAACGGGATTTTTGTGCCTTAGAGCTAATATGCCATTATAAATTTGGTTGATAAAAGTCAGTAAATTCTTTATGAGTTGAGTAGGCGTAGGTTTATTGATGTCTTCATTGAAATTCTATTGTTCAACTCGCATTAGATCTTTAACACTAATAGTCTTTACAATGAGACTTAAGGTTCAAATTTAATTCGGTGCCTAACACTTCACATGAGATTATTAGGACCAATGCAGTCAATCCAGGTCAGATATCCCCAATAAAACGAAATTTGAAATAATATTTCTTCAGCAACCTCCTTTCACCAGATGTCTGGAAAAAGCTTTGAGAATGAATAAAAATTTCATAAAAAGTTTCCCAAAAAAATCTATCGTTTAGAGTCCATTTTAAACTGTAGGTCTAGCCATTTATGGATAAAATTAACACACACAACATAAGTGGTGTGAGAAGCTAATGATCAGTTATGTATGTATGTATGTATGTATGTATGTATGTGTCAAGCTTAGTGGTTTTTCTATGTTTTTTCTTCTAAAAATTCAATAATTTCTGCACTTTGATGCTGGCTTGAATTAAAGAAGTTCTAGTAAAATGGTTGTTTTTATAACTAAGCAAGGGATTGATCAGCTTCATCACGTTCTAGAATGATAGGGTTGCCATCTCTGGTTGCTATAACATGATAACGTTCGTTGTCAATGAGCGGCCATTTAAGTGTCTTAAGAAAAACGATATTTATAAAGCCATCACCCTAATATCCTAAGTTATGAAGAAATTTGATACAGATAAGTTCTCTATTATGTAGTTGCCGTGTTCTCTATTATGTAGGTAGTGTGTTGGCTTATTAGACGAAAGGCCGTGCGTGGTTCAATCTCTGGCTCAGTTATCAGGAACAAAACGAAATATGGAAGAAAATATTTCCTTCGACGATTCGCCGTAGGCGAGTAAGTAATGCGTTGGGTTATTAGACTGCATGCCACGATTTAAATCCCAGGGCAAACATCCCTAACAAAACGAATAATGAAAAATATTTCTTCAGGTACTTCCTTTCAACAGTCTTCTGGCAAAAACTCTGAAACTAAATAAAAATTGCCATGAAAGCCTTCACAAAAATGTGTCGTCCGGTTTCGCCCCTCATGTATAAAATTATCACACACAACTTAATTGGTGTGAGGAGCAACGTCGTAATCCTGACTAAAGGGCTATAATGACCAATTATGTTTGTATGTAAGCTGAAGTTTTGGTGTTGAATTCTGTCCATTAAGAAAGTGGATTTGAATGTTAAAGTTACTGATAACGTAAGCAACAGTGGTTGAATATAATAGGGTAGTTTGAAATGAAAGTAAACTTTCAAGTAGTGCCTGGGTTACTTTATTTTTTTTTATCAAATTTATATCTCTTGCCCACTATAGTAGAGTAATCAAACTAAAGAACTAAATTTAATAATATAGGGCACTGTATAGTCGCATTTAAATAACTTAACGAGTTTATTTTTGTTTTGAGTTTCTTGAAGAAAACAGTCAAGATATTCGTACCTTATCATACAGCCAACAACAAACAGCGAGCTTACCAATATTCACGAAAAAAAAGTTTTTTTTGAAGGAAATATGAAAACAAAAACTTTGACGAAGATCCGCAAAGACTGTCATAAAACTATAGAAAAACATTCTGAAAATCCCATAAGCTTGTTTCCTCTTTTAAAATTGTTTTTTGTTTTGATAGAAACTCTAATAAATTTCGATTTGACAAGAATCATAACAATGTCAGGCAACAAAGTTTTTCTATTTGTTTAGAAGAGTTGAAGTTTTCAACTTTGTTTGTTTTCTGTTTAGTTTTGGATTAAAAGCTTTAAATTGCAAACATTTAAATTTTTTGTTAAAGAACTAACTAGAGTTTGGCTGGTTTTACAATTAAGCGACATAAAGCAATAGTATTATACATATCAGAGACAGGTTGGTAAGGTATGTAAGGAATACATTTCAACATTTGCCAATTAAAGTATGAGGAAAAAATTTAATTTAATTTTTAATGGAGTAGACACGTTAAGTCAAGCGGTTATTTTAAAATTAACCTCTCGGTTAAGAAGAGAGAGCAGGAGTGAATCGAATATTCTCAGCCTCCACCACCGAAGATTTATTCGAAGTTTCGAATTTTGAAGCTCTACCATTTCGTTTAAAACTTCACAAATTCGCGCAAATGCTTTTGCCTTTAGGAGTTGCTTTCGACCATCGACATAAGCTTTAATAATAGAAGGCAACAATAGAAAAAAATTCCGAAAAAATTACCCAGAACTGTTAGTGGAACTCCAGTCTACACTGGAGTTATATATTCATCAGGACCAAGTTGCATTACACCCAAGATAAGTAATGACGGAAGCGGTAGAGAATAACAGCAGCGGCTGAATTATCTCTTGGCGAGCTTTCATTAATTAAGTCGCTATTTGTTGTGTTTCTCTGAGATTGTAGAAAAGTTGTTTGACTACGTTAGACTGAACAATCCAAAACTCAAGGTTGCCGACAAGACAACCACAAGACTGTTGTTGAAAGCAGCTCTTATGAAAGTAGACTCACTTGCTTGTCTTTTTTTCTGTTGGTCATTTAGCCACTTGTCTACCGAACAATTTTGAATATGAAATCGAAATTAGTGACGCCTTTCCTTGTATTTCCCTGCGTGTTTTTAACTGACTGTCTCAAGTAAACCAAGCTGGTTAAAGTGCTTAATTATAAGCCCAGTAAACATGGTTTGATACAAGAGAAGACAGATGGAGTTTTTTGTTTTAATGTAAAAGACATCAATCCTTTCACAATTAATCTAATCGGGAAACATGCGTCAATTGCCACCCAGACAGGATGGTTGCACTAATGACTACAATAGAAAGGTAGATAGCCTTAAGCCTCTTAAGGATTGTTGATGCCGGAAGCATCACTGCACTATACATACATACATACATATATACATAATTGGTATTAAAACACTTCAGACAGGATTGCGACCTGAATTCTCAGACCACTTATGTGTCTGCGTTAAGTTTATACATGAGTGGCGCGACCTACAATTTAAAGTCTATTCCCAACGATAGATTTTTGAAAAACTTTTCATGGCAATTTTATTTACTCTCACAAGCTTGAACTTGAACAAGATTGAGAAAATAGAAAGATCAGTGGACTTAAAGTGAAACCTAATTTGATTGACCGAAGTTTTGTATTTGATGCCGGTTTAAAGTAGAGCTCGAACTAAAAATAATCGCTTGAACAACTCAAAATGCAAATTCAACGTTTACTGAAAAAATAAATGATATTTAAAGGCAGGTATTGATTTCTTTTCTGTTTTCCTTTTGTAATTGATGTTAAAACTTTTTCTTTGATATCATTTTTATTTTCATTTCATTGTTGTTGTTGTTGTATTTACCCGTAAATAATTTTTCGCTATGAAATTCATGCTTCCCTTTTCTATAATTTCCCAATAATTTGTTATTTCCGACAAAAATTTTCCAATTATTTTCACTTTTTAAAAAGTATTTTTGCTTTGCACGTAAAATTTTATTTCTTAACGCGACATATTTTTTTGATCTTGTGCACCTAAAAATGTGTATATTTTTCCAGGTTGTTGTACCTTTGTTGTTGTTGTTTTTAACTTTCTTATTATTTTCTTCCTGTTTCCTTTCGGTTAAACGGTACGGTATTTATTTGCAAATGAATTTAAAAGCGTACGTTTGTTTATTTTTTAATTTTTATTTTTCCTACAATATTTCGAATGCGATTTTGTTGTTATTTTCTACATCGCAGCACCTCGTGCCATCAACAATTTATTTAGTCGCTCAAGCAAATAGTCAGCAAACCATTCAAGCATCGTTTCATCGTGTTTCTGTGTTTTCCCATACTTTTATTACTTTTTTCTTATCTTTTATTTGCTTTTTCCTTTCCCCGTTTTCTTTTTTTCGTAAATTAATTTACATTTCTTTGCTGCCTGTTTTGAAATTGTCTTTTTATGGGTGCCATCTATATATGTGGACAGAATCTTAATTAGATTCTTTAGATTCGTTTTTTACCACTACCCAACACACTACCTACTAGACTACGGTGACTTCCTTTATGTTATTCCTTTAGTTAATTTAACGAGAATACAAATTTTGCAAAGCCATACGAGTTTCTTGTTCGGATGTAGTTTTTTTTTGTCGTTCCAGTGTGTTGTATGTTGGCTTATTAGACGTAAGGCCACGTTTCAAACCCCAGGTCAGACATCAAAACGAAATTTGAAATAATATTTCTTCGGCGACTTCATCTCAGCAGGAAATAAAATTGCCATGAAAAGTTTTTCAAAAATTTGTCGACTTTAAACTGTAGGTCCCGCCACTCATGTATGAAATTAACTGACACAACATAAGTGGTGTAAGAAGCTAGGTCGTAATTCTCACTGAAGGATTGTAATAACCAATTATGTATGTATGTATGTACGTTCCAGTTTAATAATTTATTAAGTCAAACCAAGCACGTGATTTCAGGATAATTGGGTTGTTTCGGTCGTTGCTAACAAACAATGCTTTTTGTACAAGCGTACTGGGTTGCTGTATTGGGTGTAGTGCTGGGTATCTTGCTCTCTAAGTCTTACTCTTTTCCTTGCTGTATTGATCTCTATTAATTATTCTTTTTTTAATTTGGAAAATAATTATAAAAATTTTTCAGTCCCCGCGAACATTCTTAAATGGGAATTCGAGATGCTTTAAAAGCATTACAATTAATTTTATAAATTTTAGAATATTCGTATTAAATTATTGGTTGCATATGTGTAAGATCACAACGTTTTAGAGTTGTACAGTGCTTTAAACAAAATTTAACTGCTGCTAACTGAACATCGCTACAGATATCTGCGCTGCTAACATGAAGTCGACATGTTTTTGTGCAAAATTACATTACAAGTGCATTTACACAGACATAATGCATACACATGCATATGTATTGTACAAGAGGAAACCAACAGGAACATACATATATTACTGCATAAGAACATGTAAGGACAAGTACATATATGTTTATATGATTGTACTTACATACATATGAGGCATTCCACTTAGAAAAGTTTTAATAAAAAAAAATATAAACGAATTTGATATTGTGTTGGCTTATTAGGAGAGATATCGACAGCAGCTTTTATGAAAGTAGACTCACTTGCTTGTCTTCTTCTCTGTTGATCACTTAGGCACTAGTCTACCGAATAATTTTGAATTCGAAATCGAAATTATTGACGACTTTCCTTGTATTTCCCTGCGTGTTTTCAACTAACTGACTCAAGATATGTAAAGACGGAAGCTGTAGAGAATAAAAACAGCAGAGCTGAATTATCTCTCGGCAAGCTTTAATTAATTTAACTTGACCATGTTACAGTCAGCAATTCAAGACTCAAGGATGGCAACATCCAATTTGGTGACAGATTATTGCACAAGACTGTTGTCGACAGCAGCTTTTATGAAAGTAGACTCACTTGCTTGTCTTCTTCTCTGTTGATCATTTAGGCACTAGTCTACCGAACAATTTTGAATTTGAAGTCGAAATTATTGACGACTTTCCTTGTATTTCCCTGCGTGTTTGCAACTAACTGTCTCAAGTAAAAGTGCCTAACTATAAGCCCAGTAAACATGGCTCGATACAAGAGAAAACAGATCGAGTTTGTTTTGATGCTGGACTACACTGCACTACACAACATAAATATTTAATTGGCTATTACAACCCTTCAGTCAGGATTACGACCTGGATTCTCAGACCACTTATGTTGTGTCTGTTAATTTTATACATGAGTGACAGGAGCTCCAGTTTAAAGTCGATTCCTAACGACAGATTATTGAGAAATTCTTCATGACAACTTTATTTACTCTCAGAGTTTTTGCCAAAAATCTACTGAGAGGCAGTTACCGAGGATATAGTTTTTCATATTTTGTTTTTGTTGATAATGTATGACCTGGGGTTTGAACCGAGGTATTCCACTTAGAAAATTTTTAATTAGTAGTGTGTTGACTTATTAGGAGAGATTTCGTTATTCCTACACCAGCTGAGATATCTCGAACAAAACGCAATCTTCTGGTAAAAATTCTGAGAGTAAATAAAATTGCCATCAAAAGTTTCTAAAATCTGTTGTTTGGAGTCTTGATTTTTTACTTTACGTCCCGACACTCACAGATGTCTCCGCAGTCTAGTTGTAGTGTGCTGACTTATTAGACGTATAGCCACGGTTCAATCCCCATCTTGAACAAATTGGTATATTAAAAAATATTTCTCTTGGCGGCTTTCTCTCAGCAAATTACATTCAAACATTCTAAAAGTAAATAAAATTGCCATGGTAAAGTTTCCCAAATTCGTTCGGAATCTCGTGTTTTATTCTTAGATGCCGCCACTCATGAATAAAATTAGCATACACAACATGGGTGATGTGAGAAGCTAGATTGTAGTTCTGACTAAAGTATAGTAATGACCAATAAGGTTATGTTAAGTAAAGTTACGACATTAACAACGAATTTTATTATCAAAAAATTAAAATCCTTTGTTAGTTTCTTGTGCAATTACCCATAAATTTACTTTATTTGTTTAAAATATTTTCAACTTTGTTTAGTTAAGCAAAAAGGAAAAACAGCACGTTTGGTTTTATTTCTTGTCTAGTTTTAGTTCCTTTCGACAGCTGCTTCCTGGCAACAGTTGTATTGAGAATTAGTTGTCATATTTTGTCCTTTAAAAATTCATATTCACATGATGTATGAACAGCATGTTTAATTTTTGCGTTAATTTACAGCAAGGACTCGAGAGAAAATGCAAGAAGGAGAAGAAATACTGACAAACTGACAAATTTTAATGGGAATTGTCTACATTGAGGTTTTTTTAGAATTTTATTTGCATTTCAATAAAATTATTTGTTAAATAAAAGGCAAACCAGGGATAAAGGATGAAAAAAATTTAAATTTAAGCTATTTAAACGTTAATTAAGTTACAATCTTATTCTTAGAAATGTAGAAGAGATATGAAATAAATTTAAAATTAAATCCTTCTTTACTACGGCAACCTATTGAAAGTACTTTTGTGCTCAAGTAAATTTCTGTCTTTAAAAACTATTTAAACATTTTCTCCTGAGTTTATCTCACATCAATAAAAATCTATCAATTGAGAAAAATGTTTAACATCAACAAAATCACAATAATTTTACAAAAAATATCTGAAAAAAAAAACAAAATTCTAAAAAAAATGTTTGAAATTCGAAATTATTAAACAAACATTTGAGAAAGCAAAATAAATAAATGTATACAGCAATGGTTAGATGAATTTATTAATGAAATGAAAATTGATGTATCCATATGTATGTACAGACACACCCCTATATACATATAAATATTTTAAAAATTCGAATAGATTGATTGATATTCTGCCATGATTGGCAGTTATGATATAAAAACCTCAACCATAATGAATCAGCCTGATGTCATACGTCCATCAAAGATAATTTTGAAAAACAAATTTGGAAGAGAAAAAAATGTTTTATTTTTAACAAATATTGATGAGAAATTGAATTGTAAAGAATTTCAAATGTTTTAAATACAATGCAATTCGAATATGAAAATAATACAAAAGAAAAAGAAACTATGCAGCCATTCTCACATATCTAATGTGTTTTATTAGAGTATAGAGTCAAGATGACTTTTTCTTTCTCTTAGAATATGTTTTTTTTTATCAATCAACACTGTATTTATATCCTTCCTAAAAATATTTCCATAAGCATGTTAGTAGTCGCCTTAGTTTATTAGGTAGTATGTTGGCTTATTAGACATAAGACCACGGTTCAAACACCAGGTCAAACATCTCCAACAAAAGAACGACGACTGCCGCTTAACAGATTTCTGATAAAATCTTTGAGTGTAAATAAAATTGCCATGAAAAATTTTCACAAAAATCAGTCGTTCAGAACTGCAGGTTCCGCCACTCATATATAAAATTAACCTACACAACATGAGTGGTGTGAGAGGCTATGTCGTAATCCTGACTGAAGGGTTGTAATAACTAATTATGTATGTATGTATGTAAGCATGTTAAAAAAAATCTGCGGAGTCACCTTATCTTAAATACAGTCATCTGTGAACGAAGTCACTAAGTCCAGACTTTTTTTTTGTATAAGAAATTTTTTTCAGGTCTTGGCGAAGTATTATAGCGGCCAATAATGTATGTATTAAAGATATGCTTCCGGCATCAAATATACATACATAGATAATTGATCATTATAATGCTTCATTCAGGATTACAACCTAACTTCTCACACCACCTATGTAGTGTGTGTTAATTTTTTCCATGTTTGACGGTACCTGCAGTTTGAAGTTGACTCGAACGACAGATATTTGGGAAACTTTTCATGGCAACTATATTTAGTCGCAGAGTTTTTGCCAGAAATCTGTTGAGAGGAAGTCACCGAGGATATATTTTTTCATATTTCGATTTGTTGGAGATATGTATCTGACCTGATGTTTGAATCGTAACCTTATGTCTAATAAGCCAACACACTACCTACTAGATTACGGCGACTTCTAAGCATCAGATATGCACCCAGGTAGTTCCTTATTACAGTCTTATAGATTTTACCTTATAAAATAAATAAAATTCTAATTACACAATTTTATTATCCCAGAATATAGTACGGATTGTTATCAAGTTAATTCGGAATAAGTGTACTTTACGGGTACAGAGCCAGTTTGCTCCGGACCGCCTGCTAACCTCAGTTTGCTCCTGAATAATCCGATGCATGACTCAAATCGATTCCTAATGTAATTACCAAACAAAATTTTTGATTGTCTCGTTTGAGAAAAGTCTCCGCTTCGCTGAATCTTCTCTTGCGTTGGGTATGCACTTCCAAACATCTAATTATTACCACTCCACAAAAAGACTCTTAACAGAATGCAATGGCATGCAAGATCACTTCCTTACAAACTCATCTGCATGCTAATTGTCATACACTTTTATATGACTTGGAAGCCAACAGAGGGTGGCCTCACTTCCCTGTGTAGGTGGTTTGCTAAGCCTTCCTCTTTTATTTTTTGTTAATAATTGCCGAGTTCTCGGACTATCTAATGGGCCATATTATGTCATATGCCTTATCCCTTACACTTTCCATTCAAGTTTAATGAATGTCATGCTCCAGTCTCAAAATATGTATTCGATCAATTTGTTTACCACAAAATATTTCCTTTTTAAAAGAATTACGTTGTCTCCAAGTTTATTCATTCTTATTCACTTTGGCTTATAGTCAAAACAACCGTTTAATCGGGATGAGAACGCAGTTCCTCACACCACTCATTTTGCGTGCGTTAACTAAAATTTATATGTAGTGTCGGGACCCACAGTTTACATTCTAATCTGTACGACAAATTCAGAAACTTTTCATGGCAATTTTATTTTACCCTCGAGAGTTATTGCCAGAAACCTTCTGAGAGGAAATCACGGAAGAAATATTTCTTCATATTTCGTTTTTGTTCGAGATGTCTGGGCCAAGGGTTGAATCACAGACTCTCGTTTAATAAACCAGCCTACCTAACAGACCACAGCGGGATTCATTTATTTTAATAAGTCTCGTTGCGAAACATTTCCTAAAATCATAGGGTCTACTGGATCTGTGCAGCGGTTTTTGACTGACTCTCAATCGAAAACTGCAGATAAATCTTCTAATATAGTAAACTTGCCTGCCTTTATTCTAATCATAGTTAAATCCAGGGCAGGGTATACAACTCTCTGTTAAAATTTAGAAAAAAAAAAACAAAAACCAAATTTAAAAAGAATTTTTTTGTTTAATTACGAATGTATCTTGAAAAAAAAAGTAAAATAAATATGAAGCGACTAAGACGACATGAGTCTGAGAATACAAATAAATTTTTTACTCCTGCCATTAAGTACGCATGTGATTTGTGTTGTTTACTTTAAAACGTTTCCTAAACAAACTAATTAAAAAGTCAGCTATAAACTCTCATGACAGTAAATTCTTTTCGCACAGTTTACAAATAAAATTTGATCTGTTTTTGAGAAGATTTTCTCCACCGTTTACTTACTACCAACACACATGAATTGTGGCAAATTTCTTCTGTGCTATTCTCCAATGTAATCCATTATGTTTACAGACAAAGTTTTTTTCTTTAACAGAAAATGCATTTGTCAACTTAAGGATGATACAAACAAACACATAAATATACCTACACTAACATTTTGCATTACTTACATTAGGAGGGAGTGAAAGATTTATAAACCGAATGACAAAATCTCATTGAATTTCTTCCCAAATGACAGCATATTTGTATGATACGAACGCTATTTAAGGAGGTCAACTACATATCAGCAATAATGATGAGTTTTAAATCGATTTTAAAGCCATTTCACTTACACTTGACATGTGATTATTATTTGAAAATGAAAATCGTTTTGTATATGTGTTTGTTTGTACTTAAATGAACATACAATTGTTTATATTTTAAGCCAGAAGACTTAACTGATTTTTAAAAAATTCAGTCTTAATTGTCTGCATGATGTCACAGAGAGAAAACATTTGTTTTTTTTTTGTATAAGGAATTCCAACAGAATTAAGAGACTTTAAGTCTATTTAAGTTTATTATTTATTTCTCATTTAATTTTTTTTTATTCTTTCTGAAATAAATTTTCTTTTGTTTATCGTATTTGTATAATATTCAATGCTGTTGTGCCATGATACAATGGCTCTAATAAACAATTGCCTTTAACAAGACAAATAAATTTTTGTTTCAATTTTTTCTTTTACTGGAATTTTTGTTCTTTTTTTTAATTAAAATTTGTATTTAAATTTAATTGAAGTTTTTTAATTGGATACGAATTGAACAAAAAAAAATCTCTAACAACTGTCAAACTGAAAATAAAAGTTTTTAAAACACACAGTATGTGCTTAAGTAAGATGCATTTCAAGTGTAACTGGATACGTAATATCACAAAATTAATTGAATATTTTCTCCCTCAGTGACTTCGTCTCTAGTTGCCATAGCCTAGTACGAAGTGTGTTGGTTTAATAGACCTGAGGCCATTATACAAACACTACGTCTACAACAAAATTAAAAAATCAAAAAATATTTTTTCGGCCACTTCCTCTCAGCAGAATTCTGGCAACAACTATGAGATTAAATACAATTGCAGTGAAAAAGTTTCACAAAAATCTGTCTTTTTTAGTCAATTTTAAACTGTAGGGCCCGCCACTCATGTATAAAATTAACAACAAAAGTGGCGTGAGAAGCTAGTTTGTAATCTTTATTAAAGGGTTATGTATGTAAGTATGTAGTCTACTAGGCAGTATGTTGGCTTATTAGAACAAGAGTTCATTTCTTTGGTGACTTGCTTTCTTCTGGCAAAAACCCTGTAAATAATTAAAATTGTCACCAAACATAGGTGGTGTGAGAGATAAATTGTAAACCTGACTATTAGCCTTGGCTAATAGGACTTAAACGAATATGAGAATATTATATGAGAATAACTATTTCGGAAGATTATAAGGCCTTTTTTAAAGGTTTGTTAGTTTTTATACAAGCAAACCACTTAATAAATGTATATCTACTTACAATCAAGTATGACTAAACTCTGGGCTGGGTGTAGAAAACTCAGAAAAAACAGTATTCATTAGATGAAAAGCGAGTAAAGAAATCCTAACAATTTATACTGGATCAGACAACAAACTTTTATAAGTACTTCTAGTAATCTATGATAGCTCTTACTTATTGTAACGTTTTTACCTTTTAAAAACGTTTAAAACATGAGTTCGTAGATTTCAAATAATATGAAAATAAATTTGTTTTTAATTTTAAATAAATTCTTTATTGTTCGCATAATTCGTGGACGTAAACAGTCTGATGAATGATCTTGAAGTCGAATGTTCATGACTTCGCCTTCTCGAGATTTCCATAAATGTAAACAATGTAAACAATGTTGTTTGTGTATTTTTTTTTACATTGTTTAGTGTTGCATTTTTGTTTACATTGCTTATCCCCTTTTTTATACTGGTGTTATTGGTCAATTCTACAATTGATTAAAAATATCAGATTTTAAAGGTGATCCATAATAAAAATTTTCATAAATGGAAAATAGTTGAGATTGTTATTAAAAAATAAATAAATCTCGTATAATTTTTAGTAAAACTGAATTCCTCTCCATTGCAAATTGATTTCATTTTAATTAAATTTTCCTTCACTTTCATATGACACTATTGCGATAAATGTCAAGCAAATTAACATTAAGGCCAACAACTGGACAACTGAATGCAATGGCAATAGCAATATGCCTGAAAACATTTGAAATAAAACACAGCAAATTACTCTTTTGAAAATGTTTTTCCTGTTTTTGTTTTTCTTTTTTCCTGAAATCAAATTGGTATTCCTATGGAGAATTTTAAATGGTTCTGCCAACGAATAATTTTTCCTGTGATGAGTGGCAATTTGTTTGGTTTGGCAGAAGAATTTTCGAACACAAATCAAGTTTGTTCATTGAATTGAATTGGAAAAACTGTTTTCATAACGAATAAATTTAGAGTTACTATGAAGGACTTATTTGGTTAGCAATTATTATAAAACGATTCAAAACTGCTTGAAAGATTAAAGAAAATCTACTTCAAAAGCAATTTAAACCAATGAATTGAAAATAATTTTGAAAGAATTTTATTTAAAAAAAACTTTAAATCAAGTATTTCCAGAATAAAAAATTTTGAATTTGACCAGCCCTGTAGGGGAAAAGAACATTTCGCAGAATCCTCAAAAGTTACAAAAATTGTGCCACAAATTTTGCTATAAAAAAAATCATTTTAAGTGCTCAGAAACCACTGAAGTACAGATAGTCCCATAAGTGAGAGTGAGTTCACGTCATCATTTGTTGTGAAAATGACAACAGGAACAAATTATTCATACAAATTTTGATATATGCATGGCGTGCTCAAAACTGTGGAAGAACTGCAGAAAATCAAATTTAAAGGATTTGTGTACCTGCCAGAGATCCATGAAACGACTTATCAGAAACCTTATTGCACTCAAAATGACTTTTCAAACACAAAACAAAAAAAACTATCATCATCGAATTTAGTGTACGGTGCATTCAAACTTAACTCTTAATTAGCAACACCATGAGGCTCACGTATAATATTTGCCAATCGGTGTGATAGATCGTTCAATTATCATTACGTACATGTACACATTCCCGTAGCACGTAGGAATTGCTTCTCAGGAAAAGTGAAAAACATCAATTAAATTTTGTATATTCACAGATCAAAAACAATTTCAATTGTACAGTCATACGAAAACTGCAATAGAATCACAGTGCTTGGAACGTTAAATGACACTTTTGTCAATGTATTCATGAGAGGTAGGAAATAACCACCCATAAGAGTATGTATTCTGTTTGCAAACTACATTGCATTGGTCAATTATTTTTCTGTTCCACAAAGAGAGTGAAGGTGATAAACATTTCAATTGAATTAAATAGACTCTCTCCAGGCAATTTATTTGAAAGTAAAATTGTGGCATGATTTTTGGGCTGTTAACACATAAACACACTCATACATAAGTATATTAATAGAATATAATTCAGGCCCCTGTGCTTTACAGAAAAGATTGTGATATTTGTGAATTTTCAATTGAAAAATACCGCTGAGAGTGATAGGAGATTATGGATTAAGCTTTTATTATGATACTACATCCTACCAGACGAGATAGTATTATTTTCAATGGTTATATAGCATTCCATCAATTACAATGATGCTCCAGTTTACAGACTTGCAGAGGATTACCTTATTTTCCCTACCTAGGCGATTCAGCTTTTCCAGACAATCCCATAGTATCTTCAATTTAACCTTATAAAGACCTGACGCATGACTGTCAGATAGTATCCTGTTCTTTGTACCTCCTATCCAAATTGAATTAATATTATTTTTCTATGACATACCGTTCCACGTAGAAGATACCCTCGATTTTCAATGTTCACAATGAGTATTTCATTCTAAAACCAAAAACTCCCGCTACAGTCTCTAAATCTGTTCTTGTTAAGTTTGAAAAACACAAAATAGTGCCCCTCTTTTAAAAGAGTATGAAGTGTCCAGATTGCGAAGCATTTTTCAAAACATAGAGTCTACTGATTATTTTTAGGGGATAGCAAAGGAGGGAACTGGCAGCCAATCGAATTTCTAAGCAATTTATTGTCAAACTTGTCTCCCATCAAACGTAAATTCCAAATCTTTGGTCTTTGCAACCATGTTCAGCGGACTTAAATACGACAGAGCTTCCAGCACCGATGTATGACAGATTCTTACTGCTCCTTTTCATGCCAGCACCCACTAGTGTCTATATCTTGTCCAGGTCCGATTGAGTTGTTTTCAGATTATTTATAGTATCTGCTTAGACAATTGTCACATAGGTTACTACTTATCGATTCATTATATTCAATTCATTTTTCCTGGGTTGTATCCCCAGCATTTTCATGCAAGCTTTCTAAGATGCAATAACGCGCCATGTTATTCTTCTATCAAAAAATTCCTTAATTGCTGACTGTCAGAGAGGACAACACAAACAATGTTTATATCAGTTAAGTCAATGAGCAAAGCTCCTCACCATTACTCCCAATACAGCAATGGAATACGTTGCTTTTCGACAAAAGACAACCATACCATCTTAGGATCTGCTATAGTGAGCCAATCACCTGATTATATAGCTTTTCACTCGACTTATGTTGTGTGTGTCAATTTCATACATGAGCGGCGGGACCTATAGTTTAAACTCGACTTAGAATGACAGATTTTTTGAGAAAGTTTACATGTTAATTTTATTTACTCTCAGAGTTTTTGCCACAAATTTGCTGGAGAGGAAGTCGCCGGAGAAATATTTTTTCATATTTCGTTTCATTTGAGATGTCTGACCTAAGGTTTGGACTATGGCCTCACGTCTATAAGCCAACCGACTACTTACTAGACTACGGCGACTTCAATTACTTCTAAATTGCAATACTTTAATAGACGTTGTATGTTCCTGCAGCTCAGTTAAGGTATGAATGGACCTCTCCGAACCTTTTGATACCGTTCGAGGTTTTAGACGAGTGCATAGCAATGCCAATATTATTAAAAAAGCGTCCAGTTGCTTGCTTACGCTGACGACATTGACATCATAGGGCGTACCAAGCGAGAGCTGCGCATAGTGCAGTCTTATATTTGGAAATCGGATGTATACCTTTGTGGCATTTTTAACCAATGCAAAAGAGCGTCTTAAATTCAAGGAAACTATAAAGATTTTCAACGAAAACGGATTAGTTAAAAAATTTCTGAAATTTCTGAAATTTTTTAACCGTATGTATAATTTAGTAACTATGTATATATGTTACCGACAAGTAGAGGCGTGCGGCGTATTGGATCTCAGATTACGGCCGATAACTATACTTTCGATATAGTCAAGGAATTTTTTTATCTTGGCTCCACCGTTGTTACCAAAAATGATGTCAGTCTAGAGATCAAGTGCAAGATCACTCTTGCCAACAGGTGCTAGTATGGTCTCAATAGGCAATTGAGTAGCAGAGACCTCTCTCGTACGTTAAAACTAATACTCTACAAGACGCTCATCCTACCCGTGCTTATTTATGGCGCAGAGGCACAGATGCAGCAATCTTGAGAGTATTCGAGAGCAAAGTAATATGTATGATCTTCGATCCAATGCTAGTTGGCGATGGTTTCCGCATCCGATCCAACAGTGAGCTGCATGAGCTCCTCAACGACATGGACGTTGTACAGCGTATTAACGTCTAGCGTTGGATTGGTGTGGCCAACTGGCGTAGGTGCGCAAGAAGCAGAGGCGCCTAGAAGGATGTATTACGGCAGGCCGAAATCCGTTATTCGGGTTGTTAATGCCCAATTAAGTAAGTAAGTAAGTAGAATGGTTAACATGAGATGTAGAGAGGCTTATCAAATATCTCTCTCTCTCTCTCTCTCTCTTTCGCTTTCTTTCTCTTTGTCTATCTTAAGATATTAAGATCCACTATGTTCAATACAGAAATTTGAAATGTACGCAGGCATAAATAAAAATAATTCAAAGCATGACTAATGGTCGCCAGTCTCTGATGGTCTCTAAATGTTATGTTCTTCATGGTTTACAACCATTGATATAGGTTGTAAACGTAAGTGATTACCATTTTGAGGAATAAAAAAAAAACGACAAGAAAGAAATAAAATGAAAGTGTATACTGCATCTGCATTATTGTCACTTTCACTACTACACTACAGTGATTCAATTTACCTTCGCTGTATACAATCCCATCAACATATGCAGCCACGCAAAAATGATTAAAATTCACACAAAAAAAAAGGAAAAAAAGAATAAACAATGTGATATAAAAAGACCAGCATAAATTTAAAAGAAAAGAAGACCAACAACCAACCACAAAATCATAAACAAGAATTATTCTATAAACAGAAAGAAAAAGAAAACCTTTTAAAAGTCCTTCACAGTAAGTGAGTGAGTGTAAGTGAGTGCATGAGTGGGTAGTGGTATCGTTTTACTTGTCCTTACACAATGAAAGATTTGATTGAAACAAGAGCTGGTAGAACACTCTTGTTGACGTTCGCTGATACTTTATGTTGTCTCTGTTGTTGGCGACATACAACGACAAGAAAAGCGTGTAGAAAATGACGGTCATAAAAATATATTTTTCGCTAGAAATATCATTTTTTTCTTTTTCCATTTTCCTTTTTTTTCTTTGAACGCTTTTAGCTGTTGTGCATAAATTTAGAAAGTAATAATACAAAGCAAAGAAAGAGAAAAAATGGCAATAAACGTTATTAAGAGAGAGAGAGAGAGCGAGGTTTCTCTAGTGCTTTCGCATGACATTTAAAATGTCAGACATTGACCTGCTTTTATTCGCGTTGAATACTGCAAATCAAGTGATACTGTGACTGTGACTGTGACTATCAATGCCATAATTAGAAACAAAATATAACGCACTTGATGTCTCATGCATATTTGTTTTGTTGTTGCCATACGAGCGATAACTGAAACTTTATTAAAATTTTTCATTTAAAATTAAATTTTATACCAAAATCCATAGCTATTGATTCAATAGAATCTAGAAACAGTTGCCTGGATTATACAACTTAATTCATGCATTATTATCACAAGCATTTCTCTCCTTCTCTCTCTGTTCTCTCTCTTTTTGTCTTTGCTGTGTTAGATAGAAATTTTATGATACTGAGTTTATGGTTGTTATTTCAATCCATACTTCGTTTAAAAAATTTTTGCTGAGTAGCATATTTCGCTCTTTTCCTCTTGTATTTTATAATTTTGAAAAAAAGGATGTCTTTGCATATTTTGCTGTTGCTACCCATATAAGCGAAATAATGATTTTTATTAGCAAGGATATGCCAAACACTATGGTATTGATTGAATCATTTTAGTAGTCTTTCGTAGAGCGGAGGAGGTTATTAGTTTTTGATTGTGCTTTAAATGTGAATTGAACATGAATTTCATTTTATGATTCCAGTCATTATCTGAAGAGAGTTTTACAAATTAAAGTCGTTAAAAATAAAACTAATTTAAACGATAAATGAATATTTGTAGTGGCAAATAAATTAAGAAGAAGAAGTGTAAGAAATTGTGGAAAAATCTCGCTTTTGATACTTAAACTTTTCAAAGAAAAAAAATCCTTGAATATCTATTATGTGGGAACGTCAAAAGCCCATTAAAGAAGCTGCGCGTGTATTGTGCTTGAAATTGTGAGACTTTTGAAAGGCTTTTGCATTACAGTAATGCACCTGCTTAGGTTAGGTTAGCGGGTAGCTTACCGTTCACCGGCAAGTTCACTGGATGGCCCATATTGCCCATTCTGTTACCCAGTGTGAGGTAAGTGTGAAGTAGGCTCCTTAGCGGTGATTTTGAACCACTCGGAACTCTGGATAAAACCGGTCAGTTCCCTTAGTGGTACCAAGTTAGCCACCGTGCCGAGATCTTCAAACGCTCTGTCACAAAAAACCAATGATGTCTGTCTGAAGTGCACGGCACTCGTATAAAAAGTGTTCTACGAATTCCGAATCATGGCAGGGCAGATCAAGCCTGTCAGCGAATGTGTCAATAGCACAGTGACCTCTTAGAGCCTGTTAGAATGCGAACCGTTTTCTTGTCGAACTCAAGTATTTGCGCCTGCTTAATAAGTACTTTGATACCCAGAAACTATACTCTAATCATGCTTTAGCAAACATATTATCTGTATAAAGACACTTATTTATCCGTCTTTCAAGGTTTATATAAAAAAATGGCTTGACGTGGTTCTTTTATAAATGATTCTTACAGCACAGGCTCAAATTAATTTAGAATTGATGACACGAAAAGATCACTCTGTTTTTGTTTCATACCCCACAAGATAATATTAACTAAGTTAAACACAAAGTTGTTTATTTCCACTATTTATCGAGGTTTCATAGGCAGGCGAATAATCCGGGATTTATCCGTGGTCTAGTAGGTAGTGTGTTGGTTTATTAGACGAAAAGCCAGGGTTCGAGCCCCAGGCCAGACATAAAAATAAAATACAAAAAGTATTTCTTCGCGACTTCCTCTCAGCAGATTTCTGGTAAAAACTCTGAGAGTAAATAAAATTGCCATGAAAAGTTTCTCAAAAAATCTGTCGTTCGGAGTCGACTTTAAACTGTAGGTCCTGCCACTCATGTATAAAAGTAACACACACAACATAAGTGGTGTGAGAAACTATGTCGTAATCCTGACTGAATTCTACTGAAAGAACATGCTGCATGATTATTGCCTTTGTAGACTATTGGCAAAGATCCAAAATTACTTTCGGAATCTGTGCGAATATTACTATCGAAATGATACAACGAATATGGACTGTAGACTTAACCAAAACAGATTTAGTACTATTCTAACTACTACTACTATGTCTTCTACTATGTCTCTAGTTCTTCGATCCCTGGCATCAAAAAAGTAATATTGGACAGCAAACAAAAGGTGACCTTACTTAACTTCCTTACTTAATTAGTCGATACAACCCTTTAGCCAGGATTACAACCTAGTTCTTACGCCCTTAATATTGTGTGAGTTAATTTCATCAATTAGTGGCGGGATCTACAGTTCAATATCGACTGCGAAGAACAGAAAAGAGAAATTTTTCATGGCCTTTTTATTTTATTCTCAGAGGAAGTCGACGAAAGAAACATTTTTTCATATGTAAGCCGTGAGTTAAGTAAAACGCCAACACACTACCTTCTAGACTTTGGCAATTACAACGAAACTGGAACATTAGAACATAATCCAGTACCACTATGGTGGTAAATACTTCTTATAGTTGTAATAATCTAATATAATATCTAATATAATCCTAAAAGTGTTTATTGGCTTATATGATATTATAATAAAATTCAGTTTTACGTGGCAGCGGATTGATAGCTAGCATTAGAGAAAATGACTTATTAAGCCCGGTTCGAACGTATTATGAGGATTGGGACAATTATCATAACATTTTTCTTTTAAAACAGCATTTTCTAAAGCATTTTCTACTGTCTGTCTGTGGCTGTTACAAAACATGTTGGCGAAAAGATTGTCTGAAAATGCTGGACTGATTGTCTCAAAAACATGAAAGAAGCTATGGTATAACCGCTTTCGGTTCTAGTTTTGCAATGAAGTTATGGTAGAGATTTATTTACAATATTGGTTTACAGCTACCAGTAAACGTCTTCTAAGTATTCACTGAGGCATTCAGATCTCGTACTCAAGTTGGATGAGGAATATTTTTCGTAGTGTTAAATCGTTGACACTCCCTTCTATTTTGCGTTTAATGTAGTACTGAAATAATAAATATATGTATTGCCGCTATACATCGAAGTCGCCGTGGTCTAGTAGGTAGTGTGTTGGCTTATTAGACATGAGGCCCCCCGGCTTAAACCCCAGGTCAGGCATCTCCAACTGAACGAAATATTAAAAAAATATTTCTTCGGCAACTTCTTCTCGGCTGATTTCTGGCAAAAACTCTGAGAGTAAATAAAAAAGGTTCCCAAAAATCTGTCGTTCGAAGATGACTTTAAAATTGTAATGTCCCGCCACTCATGCATAAAAATTAACGCACACACATATGTAAGTGGTGTGTGAAACTAGGTCGTAATCCTGACTAAAGGGTTGTACTGACTAATTATGTATGTATTGCCGCTGTACAGACAAATTTGGCTTGAACAAATTTTTGCTTTCAACCTAACTAGAGTGCTTCTTAAGAGTCTCTAACAGGTAAAACCAGATACTGGCCTCTGGGGCTGCGAATACGTCATAACGATTTCTGTAGAAACTATAAAGACGCTGAATAAGAGGAGACTACAGAATATTTTCCTTGTTATTGTCTGGCACTCTTGGGGCAACATTGACAGATATATTGAAAGTATAGTCAAAGGTGATGGTGGGAAGCCAACAAGGAGCTGTAAGTATATGACAGTATACGTAATATTAGTATTACAGAGGGTCCAAATATGCTATGCTTATTTAGGCGGCTACCAATTCAACTTAAGTACGTAGGAAGCTAAACAAACACTCATTACTTTAATGGGTTATACTGCCTTATTCAAGCTGACAGCTAATTAAATTACAATAATTTTAAAATTTCGTTCCAACAAGTTTTTATACAAATTAAAATCAAATACTTTCCTATTGCTATCAAGACACAACATTATTTAGCTTAAAAATATTTTTGCATTCTATAGTGTAATACAAAAAGCATAAAATATAAATTTTTTTTATAAAATTCCTAAAAAAAATACCAGAAGTCTAGGTTATTAAAATGCAAAACACAAGACAGTTAAAAACAATTTTTTATAGTCAGACACACAATTTCAATTTTTATCTGCCTAAAATCTTTAAACGATAAATTTTTTTCGTTTAGCAAAAGGATTTTTTTTTGTTGTTCTTCTCTGGCACAGATACATAAACATGCTGTATATATGTATATCTCTGTATTCGTTTATAAATCTGCAACTTGTCGTTTTATTATTATTTTCAAATTATTTGCCATTACGAAAAATGTTACCGCTGGGAGCAATATTTGTGGTCTGTCGAGTAGTTTGTCGCGTTAAAAGTGATTTTATTTTCACTTAATGCCTGCCAATACCCAAAACGCAATGCGGTAAACTGAATTGGGATACGGATATACACAGAAATGAAGTTGACACATACGCCGTTAAACATAAAACAACAATAAAAATCGGCAATTTTATTAGAAATATTTTCATACTAAAAAAAAGTGATAAAAACTACAACAAAAATTAGACAAAAAATACAACAGAACCAACAAATACTTGTGCTGCGCATACATAACACTTTAGTTTCGATAATATTTGCTTTCGTAGATGCTAAGCACGTGTTTGCGAAGTATATATGCATAGTTACGAGGTATGGGCAGAAAGTTATTTGCATAAATAGCTTATAACCGTACTACACTTTTTGGTTAAGTAATGCCTTTAACGATGAGATTTCTTTTTTCTCTTCTTTGTTTATGTTTCAATACAAAAACTTTTCGTAAATCGTTTGCCACAAGTGTTGCTTACTTTTGTGTGTGAGTGTGGCTTGTAAATATTTTCATAAGACCGCCACCACCTTAAGAGACACTCAAAACGAAATGAAATTCTTAAAACCGTTTTTCAGGAATTTCTTATCAACCATTGGCTGCGCGCGCGTGTGTTTGTGTGTGAGTCTGTGGGAGAAGGGGGCGTACGATTATTTTGTCATTTTATGGCGGATTAAAGATTTTTTGCTGTACGTCAATGTAAGATGGCGTGAAAGAAATAAATTAATTGGGAAATTAAGGATTTAGTGAAGGTTGATGTTTGAAAATATCAACAACGGAATGAGAAATAAAAGTCATTTATTCTCAAGCATTTAATATTTTTAATTGCATTGAATTTAATTCGTATGATAAAATTATTTAGTAATTAAGGGACAATTGTGCAGCATACTTCGGCTTTTTAAATTAAAATTTTTTTGAAATATTTTGTAGGGGTAGTTATTGATCGACCATATACACAATCACACACAATGCCAAAAACAATTAAAAAAAATTTATATGTTAGAAATTGATTTAAATAAATCACTCTCACACTTTAATTAAAAAAATCACTGCTACTGACTGTATCACAACTGCTGACCGTTATTCCTTGGCTATAGTGAATCTCTTGTGCTTGCCTTACGTACTCTCATGTCGCCGTTAAGTAGAGATAGACGCGGAGAATTTTTATTCCAAAAGCTGCAAGACTATCGGTCTACGAGTCTGATATCATTCGTTCTTAAAACATTAAAAAATACGGACAAGGAGATACAGTTTAACCACTTTCATCCTCTGACCAGTAGTGCTTTAATCTTATAACAGAATAAGGCTCATCATGCGGCTTAGGCGTTAATTCTTGCAACACAATAAGACTCGTAAAAGTTAAATCCTGATCGAACTAAAGAATGGGCATGCTCCATGCTTTATAAGCAGAACATTTGATTTTAGAATTCCTGCTCTGAAGCTCTGGAGGAAGCTGATGAGACTGCTGGACTGGGTAGACTGTATTAAGGGTTCGAATATTAATCATTTGCATAGGCAGTCTGACCAGTGCAGTGTTTTCCAGTGGTTATGGTTATTGGTATATGGTCCAATTTTTTCTAAAAATTTTTTAATTTACGCAGATAGACATACTGCAATCACATATCATAACTAACGTCACCTTAACCTACTTAATTAGTCAGGATAGCAACCTAGCTTCTCACACCACTCTTGTTTTGTATGCCAATTTTATACATGATTGGCGGAACCTACAGTTTAAAGTCGATTCCGAACGGCAGATTTTTGAGAAACTGAGCTAATGTTTGAGCCATGGCCTTACGTCTAATAAGCCATCATACTACCTACTAGACTATGGCGACTTAAAGGCTTATAGTCACACTGCAATCAATATTCTAACGAACGTCACTCCGATTTCAGTTCGTACCTACAACCTAGCTTATCACACCACTCATGTTGTGAGTCTTAATTTTGTCCAGGAGCGGCAGCACTTACCATTTAATGTTGTCTCCGAACCATAGATTTGAGAAGCTCTTCGTGGCAATTATAGTTTATTTTCAGAGTTTTTGAAAGAAGAATGCTTAGAGTCAGTCAATGAAAGAAATATGTGTTTAACAAACAGCATTCCCAACGTTATTAAATGCAAATCAAATGCCAGGAAATTCTTTACCAGCATAAAATGTTAATCTGGAAAGGAAAGAATAAAACTTCAAATCTTAATCTCATATAAATTTCATTCAAGTTTTTAATGTATTTGTTTTTATTGGAATTAAAATACGGTGTTAGTAGTTGATTGGTGATGCCTCAAATGACTAAAACGCTGATTAAATTTAGAAATATTTCCAACACAATTTTATGACTGACAATTCGGGAATTTCTAGAAATTAATTTTTTCATACAATTCCCTCTGGCATTACGGCGTTTATAGCTTCAAATAGAAACAGAAAATGTGTGTGAGGAAGTGTGAGTGTGAAGTGTGAAGAAGAATAATAAATAAATTGCTTCGGAGCTTCAGAAGATTTTTTAATTCTCATCTCCATTATTTATTAATTTTGCTGTAATTTTTAAACAACATTTAAGTAAAGTAAAATAGCACAGAAAATAGTTTATTTTACTATTCACTCCAATTTGTGCTATTATTTTATGCACTACTATTAAACTGCTGTATAAGGAAAATATTTGATTAATAGAAAAGGCAAAGCGAGAAGCACAAGAAGTACAAGATGAAGTATGAAAAATTTTATGAATTCACGCAGCTACATACATAATAAGATATAAATAAATCAACCACGTACACATCGAATAAAAACATTAAATAAAACAAAATCTCCATATTGATTCCATTACGTTACACGGTGCCCATTTCAACACCCAATATGAGTTTCATAGGAGAACACCAGAAAAAAATTTCGGCTGTTGTATTGCTGCAGTATATCATCGCAGCAATTCATAAATCAATTGAAACACAAGATAAATAATGAAAACATTTTTTTTTCTACCCCAAAAAATAAGAAAAAATATCCAAAATAATATATTATTTAAATTGAAAATTGCCAAATAGAATTAAAAAAAAAAATAAATAAAATTATTTAAATTTCTTGTCTTTATTTTTATTATTTATAGATGGCCTGGCCATATGTTGGAAGCATTTCTAAACACTAACAAAAGGTAATTATTTTCAATTAATTATTTATAAAAACAAACAATTTGTTAAAGAGTTGTTGTGTTCAAATGAAAATTGCATTTTAATTGTAAGTATATTTGCATATAAATGATCAAATTAAAGAATTTATTTGTTGTTTCAAAAAGCTCTTCAAAGAATTGACTTTTTGATTGGATTTTCAATTTAATTTTGTCTTTGAATTGAATAATTGTCTTCGTTTCAATTTGTTTGTGTTATTTAAGAATTAATTTTAACTGAAAGGAAAACTTAATTTAATTAAATATGCAAACAAAAACAAACAAAATCAAATAAACTACAGTATAGAAGCCTTTTACTTCAAAACAATGTAGATTAACTTGATTACATGATACCCTACGAAACAATACTTATAACTTTACTTAATTATCCTTGACACTACATTATACGGTGTTGAGATATGCACCTTTTTTGCGTAAATATTGAGGTCAATATTTCATATAACTCAATTAATTATTTATTAATTATTGCGCAATAAATACGAAAATAGTGAGTAAAACTTAAAATGCAGCACTGTCATAAGTGTGTTTAGTGAGCATATCACAATTAACCCAACACTTTCTGCTGATATTTGACAACACAAATGTCAACAACGACAAACAAAAAGAAAAAAAAACAAAACAAAAAAAAACAATGTTGTGGAAACAACCATTTATTTTTTCCAGCTGTCAAATGAATATTGAATAAGCAGCTGAACACTTCAAATATTGTACTCAATAAACCGAGTATGGACTCAATAAAATTGCATATCTGAACATAGTATTAGGTTGCGGAATTACACATTTTATCATTGAAATATTTTCAATTTTTTCGAATTAAACTCCTACCCGCTTTTTTTCGGTTCACTTTTATGTATATGGTGTTAGTCAAAAGGAAGTCTTTTGAGGGATATAATGAGTGCTGTTTAATAATTGGGTTTGTGAAAGTAGCGATCGTCCTATAGAATGAACACTTAACATAGAAAAGAAAATCTTCAAAATTAGTTTCAATGGCAAGAAGTTAACGATGAATTCAAAAAACTGGACACAATAAAATTTCTGGCAAAATCTCTGGAAGTAAATCAAATTTCCATGAAAACTTTCTCAGAAATCTGTCGTTCGGAGTCGACTTTAACATGTAGGTCCCACAACTCATGTATAAAATTAACACACACAACATAACTGGTGTAGGAAACTATGTCGTATTCCTGACTGACCTGGATGTAATGACCAATTAAGTAAGTAAGCAGCTCATTCTGTACTGCAGCAGGTTCTATGATGATGGAACTGCAATCTCACCTTGCTTAGAAACAACGCAACTAAAAAAATACATTAGGTGAACTGATGACGAATTATGCAGAAGTGGATGTGCCTGACCTTCCCCTATTGTTCGTTGTTGATTGTAGTGTCAGAGAGAATTATTTTTTATTGAAAGTTTTCTGCAGCACATTTCATTCATTTCGAAATATCTTTATGGCATATCAAAGCTGGCAGATGAAAAATATAACCGAATGAGAGTTCTGTTCCAGCTAGACAGGACTGAATTTATACATAATTACTTATATAGTTGATCATAACAATCCTTCAGTTAGGATTACGTCCTAGCTCCTCACGCCCCTTATGTTGTGTGTGTTAATTTTATACATTAGTGGCGGGACCTACAATTTAAAGACGATTCCGAATGAAGGATTTTTGAGAAACTGTTTTCTTTTACTCTTACTTTACTTTTTTTTACTCTTAGAGTTTTTGCCAGAAATCTGCTGAGAGGAAATATTTAAATATTATATTTTTGTTTTTTTGGAATTGTCTGACCTGGTATTTGAACCATATGACCTAACGTCTAATAAGCCAACACCCTACCTACTAGACTACGGCGACTTATGGATTCTTTTTATTCCCTATTCTGCTGTTAAGGAACATGGAGACTCTCACAAAACAGGTCCCCAATCTTACCATTTCTTTGCTTTATGTTATGAAGTTGGCTTGCGTCCGGTAAACACTATGTGTTAGCACATATGTCCCTAACTAATCGAGTAATGTTTGGTGTGTTATTAAGAGTTTTATTATTTATAATCCAGATACTTTATTCGAACCTAATGCTGTGAGTTCCAAACTGTCAATCTGACATTCCGAAATCCTTTTTCTATTTTGCATACTTTGATGAAAATAGGTCTTTTGAATAACATCTGCAGCAAAGCTTGGGCACTATGACCTATCTTGTAGATGCAGGTCGTGTAAAAAATTTAGAAATGAATTCTAATTCGATCGGTCGTTATAGTTGATGTAGGTTTAATGTTTAAACCATTTGCCTTATTTTCTTAAAATGTCATTGCTTTGTTTCAGTTTCATTAATCAAGTTTTTCTATCTGAACAGGTGATTGATGTAGTGTAGCAGGTCCTGGGATGAGAGGGTTGTCATGGGCTAGATACAACACCTTCTTTTAAGGTACTGAATGTAGTGAAAAGAAAGTGGCTTTATACTGACGTTTCGGTCTGTAGAGTACAAATGATTTAAAATCATGATTAACACTCATCCTTGCAAGTGTGTTATCTTCAATAGGGAACCGAAAAGCATGTTTTAAAGATAAATTCGTTAAGGAATTGAATTGTAATTGTAATAAATGCAATGTAATTAAGACTTCAAGAGGAATATATTGAAAAACTAAAAATAAAAACACAAAAAAGAACAAAAACTAAAAAGTAAACAAATTGAGCACAAGACTAAAAAATTTTGATTTTCTCTAAAGCCTTAAGCACTGGCAAATTGAATTTTGCAAAAATTTACGCCTCCAAAATTAATGTGTCTTTCATTCCATTCACTTGTTGTTAATTCATTCAACTGCAAACAGAATTTGTTTTCGATTTTCCCCAAACAAGGATTGTAAGATAATTAAGAAATAATTTCACGCCATTTACAGCGAAAGCATACTGATTTGAATGTGAATTGCTTTATGGTGGCCTTGAGAAATCCTTTTTGAAAGTGTCTGTTCTAGGGTTGTGGCCTTGTCTGCTTAAGTAAAGCAATTTATGGTATGTAAATTTGTTTTTGTTTTAGTATTGCTGGTATTTATAACCTTGTCTTTTGTTGGTTTTTAGTTGAAATTAATGTCAAGTTTGCAATTTAAATGATGAGACTATAAATAAGATTAAATTGGTTTGATAGGCGAAAAAGGTTTCATTTTCGCAGAAGTTTTGTTGTGAAATTTATGTGAATATTTTTAAAGAGTTTCGAGCGATTAGAGAAGAGTAGTTTAAACCTTAATAAATAGATTTTCAAACAGATTTACGAATCATTGATTAAGAAATTAATTCTTTCTCACACTGAAAGACTGTAAAATCAGCCTCGAAACATCTACATTCAAAGAAAGAAGTCTATATACATCGGTATATGTAGACATTTTTCCCGGTGATTTTTATCAAATTGAAAAAGGTGCTTTAGCGTTGTTTAATGCAGTTACAATTAAGAATGTTTGAAGACAAACCTAGAAATTATTAGAAAAATACAAAAAAAAACTGTTGTATGTCGACTTTTTTCTGTGACTGTATATTGGCTGCATATTGAGGGTAAAACTAAAAAAAGATTTCATTTAAGAAAAATATTTTTGTTTGCAAAATTCTATTTCCATTGCTTTGTTAATTTCGGTTCGATACACATGTGAATTTATCCCACATTCTTCGATTTAAGTTCAACCTTTTTGCGCGGCAAGATGGTTCATTGGGATAGTCACCACTCGTTCATTAATTGTTTAGAATACCATTTAAATGAGCAATAAATTTTTGGCAACAATTCTAAAAACAATTTCTTTAGAAGGAATGCTTTATTAAGACCATAAATCATTTGGCACTGCATGTGGATTTAATTTGGTGTGAAATATGTTTTCAATTTTAATTCGAAAACGATTAGGTAAACGACAACGATTTTAAAAGTTATTTGAATGGCTTTTATGCGTAAATAAAAAAATTGGGTGTTTCATTAAGGGTTTTCTATCCGTAAATTTAAATAAATTCCGAGTGTGCAATTTTTTATCCGTTTAAAGACCTATTGAAATGAATATGTGTGATTAACATCGCTCAAATATCCACCATGGCTTTTCTGTTTGGAGCGCACCCGAAATATACAATTGCCTATGACTCTGGGTCATAAATTTGGCCGAATTTGGCCGCTGTTGGCTTTGACGACGGCTGTGGTTTGGGACTTATTCGCATATACCTGAGACTTCAACGTCTTTCTCAAAGAAATATGAACTGATCCTGGCGCCTGCGAAAAATCCATACCAAATAGTGCCTTTTGTGTGCCTGTGACGTCACAGTTCAAACCCCAGGTCAGGCATCTAGTACAAAGTGAATTCCTCTCAGCAGATCCTTGACAAAAAATCTGAGAGTAAATAGAAAACTGCCATGAAAAGCTTCTTAAAAAATGTGTAGTTCGGAATCGGAATGGGAAGCTAGGTCGTAATCCGAACTGAAGCGTTGTAATGACCAATTATGTATGTATGTAAGTATCGGACTGTTTTGATTCTCATTTGGATTGGTATCGTCACAAATCCAATCATTTTATTTGTTCACGTATCCATTCATCCAAAAAAAAATTGCCTGATCGCTGGAGATGATTTTTTAGCGAAAATTAAGATCCGTTGCCGACTGCTCCAGCGCCTAACAAGCGAACAGACGTTATTATCTGTGGATTGACAACCACATTGATTGATTGATTGAAAAACAGACTAAATAAGTGACATATAAGTTAACAGATGTACATAGCTTCAACAAGATGGCTGTTATCAACAGTCAATTTCTAAAGTCTCTGTTGCAAGACCCTATATTCAGAAAATTTTAAAATGGACAGCTTTTTCTATGAGTTTTGCGTTACTTGCGTAATCAGAATTTTCTTTTCACAATTCGCCTTCGTACCGCCAACCTACCTTCGGATTTCCAGCATCAAGTGTCACTGTTCAAGGTCCTGGAGTATCGTATGCCTCCAAACGTTCCTTTGTTTACCTACATTTTATAATTCTTAAAAATTATGCTCGTGTTATTCTATCGCACTTCCTCTTCAGATTTTGTTAAAAAGTGCTTTCTAAGAGTGTTTTGATAGGATCATGAATGGAAACGAAATTCGAAATTATTGAGCAAACGAACGCATTACACTTTGTATGAAATTTGACTCTGGCAAGTTTCGCAGGCAATTTGTTGATGATCGAACCTTAAACTGAGGTTTGATTTGAACTGCCCAACGCTTTTGTGGGTGAAACTGATTATTTAAATAATAATACTGGTTATATATGTCTACCTATAGATCGACATCATCAATTATCATTATTTTAGATTTTCAAGAGCAACCTGCTTTTTGTTTAGAAAAATATTTTCAACGAAAAATAGTACCTGTTTTATATTACGAATTCCACATAATTTTAATAGAAAACATTTTTTTGTTTCATTTGTTGCGGAGAACATGTGCAATTTCAAAAATTATTTACTATTCAGGTGGTATTCGTAGAAAGCACGGGTAATGACATTTAATATTTACAAGTTTTAGCGCCGCTGTTTTCTATCAATTACTGGCTATAAATATTTATTATTTCTACAAATGAATATGGTCCGTAAGTAGTATTGTTGTTTTGAAACAATTTTATCAAAATAAATAAAATATTTTATTTCGTTTCCTTAAATTTCAGACCGTTTCGTTTGTAAATCGTTTATAATGGGCGGTCAAATCGACTCAGTAAAGGAGATTATAACCAGTGTATGGAATAGAATAGAATGGTATTCATAGTATTTGTTTGTTTGTTTATCGTTTTATTTTTATTTTGTGGTTATTTTGTATGGTCAATTTAAATTGAAATTAATTTTTCACAAATTTTAATTCCCTCCTGATTAAAATTATTTTCTTATTTACTGCCACATGCTGTTTATTTTCATCCAAAAAAATTTCAATTTTTATGTTGTTGTTGTTAATTTTTAATGTAATTTTCTTCAACTACCGTGCGTTTAGAGCAAAAGGGGGGCGGTGAGGTTAAAGGCTTGGTTGTAAATACGCGTTTTTAATTAAAATATTTTGTTTGCATTGCTCCTGTGTTAATGTGTGTGTATGTGTTGAAAACAATTTTCGTTTATTTACTCACACTTTCCAGCATTAATTTAACGATTTAGTCAGTTGACCACAACATTATCTCATTATCCGCCTTGTGAGTGTAGCCAAAACAAAATTGAATTCATTTTTTTTGATTTCAAATTTTTTTTTTGGTTTTAGTTTTTAAATTAAATTTAATTGAATTTGCTTATTGTAATAGTGTTCAACAGAAATTAAATATCAAACTGAGAAATAACACGCTTAATTGTGCGAACAATCGTTTCCTCAAATATACAATGATGTTTAAATTCTGTTATGGACAAATCGACATCGTATTAAAGAGTGGAACAAAATTAAATGGTAAATTATAATATAAAAAACAGTTACCATCAATCGTTTTAGAATTGTTTTCTATATGAAGTGTCTTGACCCGGATCCGCACTTGAATATCTTGAATTTTTAGCAATAATTTAAACCAATTCAATACAGCAGCTTTTCTTTTAAATCTTCTCTATTATTGGAATACTTCACAACACAAATTTTGGTATTAACGCACTTTGAGGTATTTTGATGCATATTGACGCATGCAAACGCACTTTGACGCATGTTGACGCATATTTTATTTAGTAAAATTTTAAATATTTTGGGGTCTTCTGTGTAATTTATGAACCTCAATATGAAAACAGAGTTCCATTTCTACTTACAAAAGAAGATATTGGAGAAGAAATCCACATTTTAAAATTCTAATTAATTTTATTCAATTTTATTTAGGATTAACAAATTTTTGCGAATGGAATTCAATTTCGGTTATTAGATCCATTATTTTGCCTTTCTTGATTGATAATGTTAATTTTTGAATTTTTTTTCGCACATTTGAGACACGGTAAAATGTAGGTCAATTAGTAATAGTTGCCGCAGGCAAGTATGTATGTGATATATTGGTTCACAAGAACAATGTCTTGGCTCTTAAAATAAAAAGTATTTCTTTCAATGCCCCCATTTCATCAGTCTTCTAGCAAGAACTATAAAATTATTTAAATGTCATTCTATAGCTTTGCAGTTCCAGAGTATGGAATCGACGTTGAACTGTAGTAAGAAATACTAATGAAGAAAAATGACACTGTTCTGGTATATGATTCACACTGTTATGCTTTCTATTTATCAAAATTTGACGGTTGTTGACGCATATACATTGTATGTTGTTTGGTATTAAAAACTATAAGACATGCACCCTATAATAACGTCATCTGCGCTCTCATATATTCTTTCACAGTTTAAATTGTTTTATCACCCTGTGGTCTTCGTTCTTACGAATTCAATACAATATAATATTTGTATGTATGTGTGTTTGTATGCGAAATATAGTCGTCTTCTTTATTTGCATTCTTTTGTTTTTTAAATCTCTTCATTACTTTTGTTTTCATACGCTTTTTTTCTCGGTTTTTAATACATTTTTTTTTATAAAAATAATCTTTTTAAAATTAATTACAAGCAATTAAACCATCCAAAGGAAAATCATCAACAATAATAACAACCACAACACTAGGACAAACAAGTTAAGTATCACATGTGCAATTAACACCATCCATCGCTTAATTAAATTTCTGCCTTGCATGAAATGAATTTCATTGGAATTCAAGTTAAGTTAACCGGATTTTAAAAATAGAAATGAAAAGAGAATTTAATTTCGTTTCATTTCGTATTTGTTAATAAAAATTACGCGTGTGTTAATGAGCTGCGGTTTATTGCCCGTATGGAAGGTATGGCATGCTGTTATACGCACATGTGATGGGGATATTAATGGAAATTATATTTTAAAACAATTTACAAAAATATAAGTATTTATAAAAAAAAAAACTTTGCATTTTTTTGTACGTTAATATCGTGCATCTAAGGCTGGAATCTGAGTGATAATGGACAAATTGAAGTTAATTTGCTCAGTACAAAATGTAAATATATTTGAAGGATTACTTGTACCGATCGTTCAATAGTTATAGGATGCTATTCTGATTTTTTCGTGCTCTAGCATTGCCATATGATGGGATGATGTTGTACCAGCAAGCGGGTTTTTGTCTTCCTATGCTAAGGATTAAGAGGCTCCAATTCCCTTACTAAATAAAATAATCCCTTCAGGAAGTGGCCGGATATAAATAACGAAAATCATATGAAGGTCTGTTGAGACCAAAGGTTACACGCATTGTACTCAACGTAACAACCGAACACGTCAAGTTCAAGTATGGCACTATTTCTATGTACATATACAGTTTGGCATTACAATCCTTCAGTAAAATTATGACTTGCTTCTCGCAAGACTTATATATGTTGTGTGTGTTAACTTCATACATGAGTGACGTGTCCTATAGACATTGGCTAACCCATCACTGTCAATGGTGAGCAATATATGTCGATGATTACTAACTTTCTTTGGCCTCAATTAGATGATCTAGACCTCAATGAAATTCGGTTCGAATAGGACCATATGGGTATCCTGCACAATTGATTTGAGGGGATAGTGTATACAAACATAGTCATTACAACCCTTAAATAAGGATTGCGACTTAGCTTCTCACACCACTTATGTTGTGTGTGTTAATTTTATAAATGAGTGACGGGTCCTAAAGTTTAAAGTCGGCTCCGAACGATAGATTTTTGAGAAACTTTTCATGGCAATTTTATTAACTCTCAGAGTTTTTGCCAGAAATATTTTTTCGTATTACGTTTTGTTAGAGATGTCTGAAAGGGGGTTTGAACTGAGGCCTCACACACTTCCTAATAGACTATGGCGACTACAGTCTTTTTAGGCAATAATAATTAGCAATTCTACTATCCAAAGACAGAATGTAATTTGCTCATCATGTGCTTCATTGAAATAGGCTTGAACGATTAAAATGATACAAAGCAAATAAGTACTGCACAAGAATCTTTGTGGCCGCTTTATGCAAAAAAAAATATCTTCTGCTTGATTTTTAATTTTCGTAAAATAACGGTCACTTTGAAAGGTAAAGCATTCGAAAAAGTTGTGTCGCTATGCATATTGTTGTGACGATTAAAAATAAACTAAACGAAAATAAATAAACACGGCAAACAGACAACAACAAAATACTAACATCGTACGGTACGGAGGATTACATAAACAAATATGTTGAAATACGAGAAGGGAACTTAAAAAAGGTTTCATGTTTATCAAATGCGAAATAAGACGGAATAGTCACTGTCTTACAGCTTATGAATGTTTAAGAGTTCTGTCTGAAGAATTTGTTTGTATTTGCGAGGGATATTTGATGGTCTAGGGATTTACAACCTAGTTTCTCACACCATTTATGTTGTGTGTGTTAATTTTATACATGAGTGGTGGGACCTATAGTTTAAAGTCGATTCCGAACGACATCTTTTTTGAGAAAATTTTCATGGCAATTTTATTTACTGTCAGAGTTTTTGCCAGAAATCTGCTGAGAGGCAGTTCGCCGAAGAAATATTTTTTCATAATTCGTTTTAATGGAGATGTCTGGTCCAATATTAGATTTTCTTATTAAGTGCTATTTGTGAATTGAATCATACTAAATCCTTCATGGCATCTACATTGATTTTCCTCATTTAACCTGAGAGAGCTTTCGTAATTTTATAATTTAATTTGATCATTCGTTTAAAGAACATTCATGAAAACTGTAACATGCATATTCTCTGAAATTTTTTTAATCTGCACTGCCTGGATTCATCATAGCATAGATTCATAATAACTTTACTTTAATTATTTTTCCTTTCTTTAATTTATTATTCATGTCGAATAATTTTCTTTTATAAAAATTTTGAAACTTAATTTTATATTTAATTTCTAAATAACAGTTCACAAAAACTACAAATTTTTTAACAAAAAAAGAAATATAATTTTATAAATAAAAAATTTGTTTAAAGGAAACAATAAAGTTTATTAAATAATTAAAGCAGTACAAAGCGTTTCATACATGGGTTTGCCTGTTAGTTTATGTGTTGCATTGAAACTAAAGCATGAGAAAAAGAAAAAAAAGCACTACCATAGAAACACATAACCATGGTAATACGATATTATTTTTTTATATCCTGAAGTTCATTGGAAATATAAATAATTTAATATGATATGCACACAATACAAATGCAACAAAATTTTCATTGTGTTGGTTATTCATGCAAACTTACAACAAAAATCAGAATAGAAAAATCTAAGAGAATGCATCCGTATATAACATTCACTGCGTCAGTATAACAAGCTTAAAGTGAAAGTGCAACCGATCATGTGAAATATTTACCTCTTGACCATACCTTAGAAACATTCACTGCCAGCTTAAGAGCTAATACCTGCGTATTAAGGTAGCTTATGCTTCAGATTATGAGAAATATAAGAGCTTTTGGAAATTTCTTTTATGTGTGGAATATATTGTCGTTTAAGTATCCACCACGGAAAGAACGCAGGAAGGAACGCAGACGAAATGTCGAATTTCCCATAAGTATGGCGCACAAATCAAGCTGAATTTAAGCGATGGCTTGGATTGTGTTATCATTGAGGACTGCTATGATTTGTGGCTTATTCGCATACAGCTGCGACTTCAAACACCACACAATTTCCATGAGATGATTATGCCATCACCATAGACTAGTAGGTAGTGCGTTGGCTTATTGCCTAACCCATCACTGTCAACGGTGAGCAATACATGTCGCTGATTACTAACTTCCTTTGGCCTCAATTTTATGATCTAGACTTCAATGGGTATCCTGCACAATTTATTTGAGGGCATAGTCCATACAAACATAATTGGTCATTACAATCCTTCAATAAGGATTACGACTTATCTTGTCACACCACTTATATTGTGTGTGTTAATTTTATATATGAGTGGCGGGACCTACAGTTTTAAGTCGACTCCGAACGATAAATTTTTTAGGAAACTTTTCATGACAATTTTATTTACTCTCAAAGTTTTTGTCAGAAATCTAATGAGAGGCGGTTGCCGAAGAAATATTTTTTATATTTCGTATTGTTGGAAATGTCTGACCTGAGGCTTGAACCGCGGCCTTTCGTCTAACAAGCCAACACACTACCTACCAGACTACGGTGACTTCTTATTAGATTTGAAACTGCCCTGATTACAAGTGACGGAAATAACGTCTGCAGAAAGAAAGTCTGCAGAAGAAGAGTTCCATATGCGGACAGTGCGGTCACTGGGCAATCGACCACATTCCACACTCTTCAATCGCTCGAGTATATTCCGTTAAATAGCAATACATGCAATTTTGTGACGGTACTATAATGGATCAATAAGTTTGGATGCCATACTAACATTAATAAGTACCTTCGTCCTTGTTCCCTATGCTGCCAAGAAGTCTTAAAATTGGCTTCATGGTATCGGCTCATACATGAGAGCTTCGAAATTAGAATTTTTTAAGTGAACCTATTTAGTTAGCGGCTACTGTTAGTTTTAGTGTAACAAGGAAAACAAATCGATTTTGATGCTAAACAACTTTAAACAACTACTTTTAAACATACTCATACACTCACACAATCATAAATTCCTGGATTCTTTAATAAGCACAAACATGCTTACTATGACAAGTATTTGTTCTAACACAAGCAAACAATGGATGCGTATTATAAGAAATGGCAAGTTATAGTCGAGTTCAAAGCATGTCACTTACTTTTACTTTCTCCTTCTACCATCTATAGTTGGATTCTAGTTTATGTAACAAAGTTATGGTAGTAGTTGTGTACAAGCACATGTATTGCTTATTGTTTACATTCTAAAATAACAAAGGCAAGAAAAGTCCAAACTACAGTGTGTGTATGTAGTTTAATATCCTGATTCTTTATGTACGTTTTACATTTTAGCAGAAATTCTATCTCCGCAATATTCTTGTTAGTTTATGTGGGTTTGCTTATGTGTATTTCAAACAAAATATGATGGCTTTTCGAAAGAATTTATTTCAGTAGCTTAGTTTTTGTTTCTCCATTATTTTTTTTTTTTGTAGTTTTATTTCAATTTATGACAAATCGTTTTTGTTTCGTATTACAAATAAAAAACCATGAATTTTTGTTTCCAAACCCAACATTTTTGTTGTTATAAATGTTGAGCTGAACCTTAAAAGGCAATTATTTAAAATTAAATTGCATTAAAGGATACTAGGACATCATACAAAAACATTGTTAACGAAACAGATGTTTAGTAAATAAATAAAATCGAATAATTTCAAAATATTTTTTAAAAATAAAAAAAGCTGTCTTGTTTTATGTAAATTTTGTAAAAGTTTGTAACAAGCAAAAGGCTTTATCTTCAGTTGCTGCAGATCAAAATAAAATAGTAGTGCTGAAGAATAATAAATAATACGAATATTTCTTGTATCCTTAATAATTCATATGTACATATGCATGTCGTTTGATAGAGAAAACATCTGTTAGTTATTTTAGGTTAGTTATTGAAGTATCCTTCAAATTTGTAAAGTTTTTTTTTATTTTTGCTTAAAAATTTTGTGCAAAAAAGGTTTCGTATTCAGAACATTTTGCATTATTTCTCTTAAAAACCGTGCTAACCGAAGATTATTCTGAAACATGTTTATTAATTTCAACGTACAATTTATAGTTTCCGTGGTTGAGAAGAAAAGGTTTTGATACAAAAACCATAAAACTCAACCCAAAAGATGGCAATAATCCATAGCGATAAATGTCAAACCCAAGAAAAAATAGAAATTCCATTGAGTGCTGCTCAAAGAGCAAACAATTCAAATTCATACCATAACTTTTATAGACAGAAGGTATAGGAATGCCATATTGTATGTCTGTGATGCATCTTAAACTCCATAAAATTAAGTTTTTTTGCATCCACCTGGAAAATCTTTGCATAGTTGCCATAACTGAACTAAAAAGTTGAATGTCTGGATTACATTTCACTACTAGTACTAGCTTTCGTAATTAGTAGTCGCCTTAGTCAAGTAAGTAGTAGGTTGGCTTATTAGACATAAGGCCAGGCTCAAACATCTCCACCAAAACAAAATATGAAAAAATATTTCTTCTGCGACTTCCTCAGAAGGGTTCCGCTACTCAAAAATACAATTAACACACACAATATAAGTGGTGTGAGAAGCTAAGTTGTAATCCTGACTGAAGGATTGTAACGACCAATTATGTATGTATGTATGCTTGTCAAATTCTGTTGGTTAATGGGTCAGCTTTCTGTGATATGATGTAATATGGGGGTCCAAGGTATTCAAGTGTCCAACAGATGATTTATATCGTTGAAGTGACTTATTTTCCTTTACTTTATTTATCGAAATGTTATATATATCGGATGAAATTGATATATGGGTGGTAGTAAAGTGGACTAACACTGCCATTTACACAACATTCAGAACTATTCTCAAGTAGTTGGACCTTTCAACCATTCCACTTTATTTGTCCATAATTGCAGTAAAAATCTCGTACATATTTTGCTGACTTACCTTTTGACTGACTGTCAGCGTCTTTCATAAGATTATTCTTAAAAAAAAATTTAAATACACTCCTTAATTCCGGACGACCCACAACTAACCTAATTTGCTTAATGCTTAATTGCTTAATTGCTTAATGATAATGCTTAATGCTAATGCATAATGCTAATGCTTAATGCTAATGCTTAATGTTAATGCTTAATGCTTAATGCTTAATGCTTAATGCTTAATGCTTAATGCTTAATGCTTAATGCTTAATGCTTAATGCTTAATGCTTAATGCTTAATGCTTAATGCTTAATGCTTAATGCTTAATGCTTAATGCTTAATGCTTAATGCTTAATGCTTAATGCTTAATGCTTAATGCTTAATGCTTAATGCTTAATGCTTAATGCTTAATGCTTAATGCTTAATGCTTAATGCTAATGCTTAATGCTAATGCTTAATGATTAATGATTAATGCTAATGCTAATGCTTAATGCTAATGCTTAATGCTAATGCTTAGCAGAATAGAAAAAAAACTTTTTGGGAATTTTTAACCAACCTTAACCCTTTCATGCCCGAATTTTTTAGGCCAGAGCTAAAATTTTTTTAATAACATGTGTTTGTTAGTCATGGCCTAAATATGAAGTGATATTAAATTCAGAGTCCTACGTATTCTGGTTTTACACCTTTTTAACCAAGCTTGTTTGCAAAAAAAATCCTTTAAAAAAATTAAAAATTACGGAATTTATGAACAAAAATGTACAATGTTGCCTATAGGCAACATCGGGCATAAAAGGGTTGAGTTTGCTTTGTTGTTTTTTTGGTAAATGTTGTTTCATTTTTAAAATACTCGTCTCCGTCCTTTCATTTGTTATAGGAACAGAAAAATTTGGTCAATGTGGCTACATTGTTATACATTATCAACCCAAAGGGTGATGCAAACTTATAAAAAAATTTAATTAAAGGGTTCAAGTTTACTTTTTTACACCAAATTCGTTTACCTGCATCCGAAATTAAAACGAAGGCCTGTATAAAGACCAACACCTGCAGTTGCTTGTCGATACAAAAGGATCTTCATTAAACTTGTTTTCATTTTCGTCTTTTCAGTTGCTTATTAAAACTTCTTTACTCATATGCCTTGAATTTTTTTGGCAAGCATCAAGCAAAAGTTAGTGCAAAAATAGCCGTGAGCCCAAAGCACATAAGAAGGTAAAGAAAATAAAAATCCAGAAAATTAAGTTCCTTTTTTCCAGTAGAATGAAAATTTAATTAAATAAGTTGACGCATATGCCTTAGAAAAGATGGAAAGTTAATAAGAAAAAAAAACAACAAAAGATAGGCGTCTGTTGACATCTGTGTACTGCAACTGAAAATTAAATTAAATTAAAGGTACGTCCCAGTATAACTTACCAAACGTAAGCAAAAAACTGCTAATGAATGAACTTTTTAAAAAGAAATTGAGATAAATTCTTCTTTTTAATTGGAATGTACAGATGCAGATTGAAGGCAGAGTTTCAAAGAAATCATATGAATGAATTAAAATAATGAGTTATAAAGAAGAGAGGGAATATAAATAAAATGATATTTTGTAACAGCTGACGTAATTTAATACACAAAAAAAAACGTGGGAAGAAATTCTTTATAACAGCCTTCTGCTCCTTAATAAGGAAGAAAAAGAAACAAATCTATTGTACTCTTCTAGGTGTATTTAACACGGATTAGGGATATTCGACTTTGACACTAATCTGATAGGTTGACCGAGTTACGTGAAAAACTTTTTCATTGAATTGACGTAATGAATTTAATTCTCATTGCCGATCATGAAAAAAATACTCCTTTGCTTGCACGTGCCAGTGAACTCTACTCTAGATCTGGTGTTGCTAGCAACACAAATTATAAAATATATTGTTATTAAAATGAAAAATATACATACTGATATTTGCTTTTACATCGTTTAACATTAAAATTATAAACAAAAGCTACAAAAACAAAACAATGCAGTAAACAAACCTGTTTACAAATTATCGTACTGCTTAATATAACAACAAACACTAGCATAAAAAAATGGTAAAAAAGTAAACAAAAATACACAAATAACACTAAAATAATAAATTTAAATAAATATAAACAACGATGTTTACATTTATAGAGATTTCGAGAAGGCAAAGTCGTGAACATTCGCCTTCAAGACCATTCATCAGATTGTTTACTCTGCCATTATAAAAGGCAAGGCAAAGCAGGCGACTCAGTTTGTGAAGTTCAGTCAGTCTTGTGTGAAGACGCGGTGTGTTTGTAGAGAGTAACCGTGGTTTGAAGAGCTCCGTTACAAAGATCTGTCGAATAATTGCCTAATAATTGTTATTGTTTATGCAAAGCGTATAAACAGAGTAATTCTTGTTGTTTACCTCAAATTGTGAACAGTGGCAAATTGTGCGAATAATAAAGAATTTTAATTAAAACCAAACACAAATTTATTTTTATTTTATTTGCAATCTACGACCAAGATAAAAATGTTACAATATGTTAGGTTGGATTGTAATACCTATAACAGTTATTCCAGCGTTTATCTATAACTCCAGCTGGAATTTCTCAACTATACATACATAACTGGTCGCTACAGGATTACGACCTAGTTTATCACATAAGCGGCAGCACCTACAGTTATAGTCAATTTTTGAGAAACTTTTCGTGGCAATTTTATTTACTTTCAGTGTTCTTACCCGAAATCTAATGATAGGAACCGACCGACAAAATATTTTTTCGGCCTGAAATTTAAACCGAGGCCTCACATCTAATAAGGCAACACACTGCCTACTAGAGTACTGTGGCTACTAATTACAATTAATTAAAATAGCTAATAGGGTATCGAATAGCATATCAAAAGGCTTAAAGTTAAAAGTTCTGAACCTACACTACATGTATCTTTCAATTTGCATTCGCACAGACTTCATACAGACATATCCGTTCCCCTTTAATAAATCCTTTTTATAAACTTTCAATTTCACAGTGTTTACCTCTTCTCAGTAACTTAAAAATATCATTGCATCGTCTTCTTTTTTTATTATATTTTCTTTTTACAATTTTCATATGCATTGAAAGAGAAAAGAAAATTTAAGAAAAACTGCTGCTAACAATACAAAGTGGATATGATGTGTTTGCACTGGGGTTCCCTTTGTCAGCTTTTGCTTTTAACGGAACAGCAGTTGTTTGAATTCTTTTCCTGTGTTTTTTAACTTTCGTCATAAAGCAAGTTACAGCCATTGGTACCTGCAGTGCATTACTCATACAAAATATTTCCAGTTTTCAAGCCATAATCGTGCTGTTTTTGTTGCTTACTTTTCTGTGCGTTAATAATTTATTCAAGAACTGGCCTCTGGGAGTTGTAAAAAAAAACAAAAAAAGAGTTTCTTTCTTTCCACACTTGTTTTAAAAGGTTTTTGTAAACATTGTTGCAACTTCCACTAGCAAGAGTTATTGTTTCTAGTATTGTTTGCATGATGGCGTGTAAAAATAAAAAGTTTTTTAAACCTTAAATACGAGTATACGGATACCAGTTTTTCTTTGTTTAATAACCAAGTAAAAGTTTTGAATGAAAAAACTTTCAGTTGTTTTAAGTTTTTCTTGTATTTAATTATTCAACGTTTTGTTCTATTTGGTGAATAGTTTTCTTTTTTTGAGTGTTAAGTTTGTTTATAATCTCGCCCAACAGCCTGTTTAACATTAGTACTTCTTAATCCCGCCTCCACTCTACACTCTTCTAGACTTAAGGCTGTAATTAATCAGGAGTTTATTTTAATTTTTTTTTCTTTTGGGTTTCTCTTGGAATATTTTTCTCTGCTGCTGTTGAGTGCGTATGAGTGTTGTGTATTTATATATTATTAACACTCATACGTCGTGTTGTACCAATGCAAGTTGGCTTAGAGTTAGAGTTTTTGTTTTGTCTTGCAATTTATCCGAAAAATTCATCACAACCATTTTGTTCAATTCGTTTAAGGCTTTAAGGCTTATTGTTTTCGTAGGAATTTTCGTATTTGCCTGATAAAAATATATTTTATCAGGATTTACTGCTTAAAACATGATTTATTTCTCAAATATTTAACTGACTAAACGACATTTTATTAAATACGATTTAAGCAGCAAAAACATTTGAAATTATATTCGATTGTTAGACTTGCTTGCGCAGAATGTATTTAAATTATAATTTCTTTAGCCTTCCTTTATCCTCTTAGAAGTAATTTTAATATTTTCAATGGTCTTTAACATATATTTGAGACTGTTCTCTGAAAGAGTTTGACTTCTTATTTTAATGTAAATCAGCCTCAATCAAATGCTCATAAATAGTTCCTTCTTTGTTATATTTTCTAATTCAATTTCAATTCACCTTTTCTTCTTATTCTGTCCTCTATTTAGCTGTGAAGTTATAATTTTTTCCATCGAAATGAGAAAAATGTGAGACATGTGGCAGTGATTGATTAAATTGCTTTACAATTTGAATTTGCTAAATTCCTAAATGAAAATAACTCTGCTGAGAATGCAAAACGAAATGGTCACTGAAACAAAATACTCTTCCAAGTATTATTATTGCAGCTTAGCAACATGCAGGCTGGTTTCCGGCTTTATAAATCAATTTGAAAATAACAACAATCTTTTTCACACGTAAGGAATTTGAGAAGGAGTTCAACATACCAAAGTCGTCGTAGTGTAGGCAGTAGAGTGCTGACTTATTAGACGAGAGACTATGATTCAACCCCTGACTCAAACATGTAGGACAAGACGAAATGTGAAAGTCGTCGAAGAGCTTCCTTTCAGCAGGTTTCTAGCAAAAACTCTGAAAGTAAATAAAACTGCCACGAAGAGTTTCTCAAAAATCTGTCGTTCAGAGTCGGCTTTAAATTGTATGTTCAAGCACAAAATTAACGCGCAATTTACATGCTGACTTTTGCGACTGCACATTTACGACGACACATTTGGTTTAGGGCCAAGAGGTATAAACAAAAAGTCATGACATCGTTATTCATGACTTTCTTCATATTTCTTTTTAAAATAATTTTCTTTACTCAGGTTGTAGTAACTAGTGTTTGGTCTGATAAAACTTTACCCAAATATAAAATAAAGTTTAAAGATATAATTTTGATTTTTTTTTGTTCTTTTTGTTAAGCTGCGTAATTTGAATGCTCGTTCTTACAGTTAGTCTTTTCTGGTTTACATATCTGCTTTTATATCTTCTATAACTTCGTAACCTAGCCAAATTTACCATTCGATGACAGTCTACTTTGACATTCTCATTAATTATATGCCATTCAGAAGCCTTTTGAACAATTTTAGTGCCTGTCGCTAGCTTCTGAGCAGTGTTAAACCAATGGCTGTACTTGTAACAATTAAGCAGATGCTGACTTCATATATGGTTAGAACGAGTACCAGATCTCTGGAGATTAAAAGACCCTACTGATCCTGATATGGCCAAAAAGAAGTTCGTGACTAGTATGTTCTCGTCGTTATGGGAGTTAATCATATTCATTGTTGATATTCAAAAAGTTGGTAGTATCCACTCTCAGTGGCGTAGCTGCATTTTTACCAATTGTCGAATCATTAGGTATTACATATAGTAAGTCACAATGAGTCATTAGACAAATGCAATCTGAGCCAGGTGCAATGCCAAAAATGAGACACTGTATGCTCCTTCCTAGTGATGATTGCGGTTTAAAATCTTAATTTTTTCTAAAAAAAAAATAAAGAAATTTCGATCCAAGTGCCATGGTGTAAATCAGTAAATAAAATTGCGGCTCTGTTTCTTCAAAGAAAATACAAGCCTTTTTCAATTTTTGTGAATTTACATTTTATTTCATAATACTAACCAAAATAAAAGAAAAATTACATGGGAATGTAAGTCATAATCAGCCAAGTATGTACTTCCAAGGAAATAATCATTTTTTATGGGCACACATGGTTCTTTCAAGTGTGCGTAATAATCCCAGAAGCTCGTCTCATGTTCCCCTTACATTTTGATTACAACCATTTTAATATTTAAATTGTAATAATTTTTCGAGTGAATATTTTTTCACTTTTCTTATTAGAACGTAATAAATTAAAAATTTTCTAATAAAAATGTTAAATTTGCCTCAAACCAAATATTATTTAAAATTTTAATGGATTTTAAGTGAAGCTACTTTCCCTAATACAAGCTTTTGTTCTGTTCCATTCTGTTACATTTTATTCACTGTTACTCATGCTAATGGCTTTTGTATACTCATTCTTTCATTACGAATTACTTCACTTATTCTTTGAATTCTTCTTATTTCTTTTTACTTCTCAGACATACATACATTCAACATTATAATATGGAATACAATGCTTCTTATACGTACATATTATGCAATTTGATACAAAGAACAGTACAGAACAAAATTCATATACATACTCTTGGAATTTCGAATTCATTACGCTGGTACATATGAATACCATTCTCGTATGTAATTTTAAGCATATTAAGTAAGTAAGTATTCAAACATGTGTGTACGTTTCTTGCTGTTTCTTGTTCATAATATATTACAAACCAAATCATTTCTCTTCAAAAAAGGTTCATCATAAAACATATATAAAATGAAAGTTACAGTCGCTTATATCCGACTATGCGAACAACTTTTTTTGGAGAATATATTCCTTTTTAAAATAATTTCTTTTAAACAGGTTGTAGTAAAGCTTTTTGGCCATCAAATTAACTGATCGATCTGACAGTTTGGTGTTTAGTTTGGTAAAACTTTATTCAAAAATAAAATAATGTTTAAAGCTTTGAAAGAATTTCTTCTTTGGCAAAGAAAAGGCCGCGCACTCATTAGGTAGGCTGCTGAGTGAAATCGATATTGAAACGTTTATTTTTATGGATAAGAAGTCACCCTAGTCTAGTAGGTATTGTGTTGATATATTAGACGTGTGGGCACGGTTCGAAGCCCAGGTCAGACATCTCCAACAAAACGAAATTTAAAAAAATACATCTGCTTTGCCTTCCTCTCAGCTGATTTCTGGCAAAAAGTCTGAGAATAAATAAAGTTGTCATGATAAAGGTTCTCAAAAATCTATCGTTCGAAATCGACTTTAAACTGCAGGCACCGCCACTCATGTATAAAAGTAACACACGCGACATAAGTGGTGTGAGAAGTTAGGTCGTAGTCCTGATTAAAGGGTTGTAATGACCAATAATTATTCGTATGTATATCCAAGACTGAATCGAATCTGTAAGGTCAGCGAAGGCTTTGAAAATCTACTTGGAGAAAATTAAAAAAAAAAAAATTTTGAATAACTACGTTTGAAATTAAGCTTATGGGACAAGAGAGATTTTAATGAAAGAATTTTATTTCACAACTTCCGCAAATTGATTGTGTTTTAAAAATATGCATTGATGTGTTTACTGCATACCATCAGTATTTAGTAGTCCTATACGAAAGACAATACTTATCAAATATTCTGAAACACTATAGTTTAACGACAGTAAGACATAGTAAACGACATCATAAGGAATAGTATACATATAGTGAGCGCCAAAAGAAACTGTACATTAAAAAAATATATATTAATAAATTACCGTTATTTTTATTTTAATACAGTTTCATTGCCAGTTTTTAAAAATGAAAAAAAAAATTACAAAAAATTTCGAAATTTTTAAAAAAATTTTCGGTCACTTTCCTTAAGTGGTAAAAGTTGAGTTTGGTGATCGTTAGAATTTTATCCTTAGTGTACAGTTTCTTTATACGCTCACTGTACATACATAATTAGTCATTACAACCCTTAAGCCACTTATGTTGTGTGTATTAATGTTATACATGAGTGGCGAGGCCTACAGTTTAAAGTCGAATACGAACGCCAGATTTTAGGAAACTTTTCATGACAATTTTCTATTTACTCACAGAGCTTCTGCTAGAAATCTGGTGAGAGTAGGTCACCGTGGAAATATTTGTTCATATTTCGTATTGTTCGAGGTGTTTGACCAGGTGTTTGAACCGAGGCCACCACTCTACCTACTAGACTGCGGCGACGTTCAGTAGAAAAAATATACTATCGGCCTGTATTTATTTATAAAAAATTGTCTTGCGCTAGTGTTTTAATCTCAAATCATGGTTAAATGGTTGTTATCCCGAATAAATAAAACAAATCACCCATTATCTCTGGTAGAGTGCATGATAGAAAATACAAGAGCAGCACTAAATACCTCTTATACTTCCAATTTTAATTACATTTAATTATCAGTATGTAGATATGTTTATATAACTAAAATAATGAATGTATCCGTAGGTACATAAGAATATAATTGCCTGAACTGCAATTATATTCTTATTTAAAGGATATTTTTATTAATTCTTTGAAAATAAATGCAAGCTTTATGAGTCTTGTTTATTGAAAATAGTTCAACAAAAATGGCAGTTTTGTATTACATTAAAGGCTGTCTTCTAAATACAATTTGATAAGTTTCATTTTGTTCACTAATTTGCCAATTTTCGTATTTAAAATTTCTCTTTGAAGAAAAAATCTAATTTTTTAAATAAAAAAAATGAATTCTTTAGTAATGTTAAGAAGAAAGCTGAGCATTAAAAAATACTATGTCTTCTTAGGGGAAGACCTCGGTTTGATTTAAACGTAATCCGTAGATTTATTCCCGGTATCAGCAGCATAACCCACAATTGAAGACATTAAATATGGGTTATTTTCCATATGCAGAAAGGAAAAGAAGTGATTGAAATATCACCACAAATGGCCACAGGTTCATCAGTCTGGCATAATTTACACTGATAAGATTAATAAATTTCTCTAAGGTCTTTGTACAGGAACTTTCTAATTTTGACAGTTGATAAAATCCATCTGTCAAATTCATTGTCATTTACATAACATCCATACATAATTGGCCATTACAACCCTCCAGTCAGGATTACGGCCTAGCTTCTCACACCACTCATGTTGTATGTGTTAATTTTATACATGAGTGGCGGGACGTACAGTTTAAAGTCGACTCCGAACGACTGATGTTTTTTGAGAAACTTTACATGGATATTTTATTTGCTCTCAGAGTTTTTGCCAGAAATCTGCCGAAAGGGAGTCGCTGAGGAAATATTTTTTCATAATTTCGGTTTGATGTCTGACCTGGGGTTTGAACCGCGGCCTTATGTCTAATAAGCCAACACACTACCTACTAGACTACAAGCTTACATCAAATGACTGTTAAATCCGCCAACAGAGGTCTCTCATCTATGTTAGTAAAGGCAATACGTTTATGAAACATTATTCACTCATTTTCTGATTTTAATTTTTTATAATGAAATCAATCAAATCAAATTCTAATTATTTTCTAAATTCCTAAAAAGTTATGTTCACATAACAAATTAAAATATTTGATTTTATTGCAAAACAAAACCAAAAACAAACTAATTTGTTTATTTCGGAATTTATGTTGGTTTTTGTGTCCATAAATGAGTTTTTGATTTTCAAATGAAATCATTTATAAATTTTCCGCCTGAAGAATATGTTTTAATTCCGTGAATAAATAAATAAATTTGTTTATTTTCTGCATGCATACATACTAATTGTTCAGAGGGAGAGGAAAAAAGTCAATAAAAAAAGTCAACAAAATAAACAAACTTTATCACGTACTGTTTACATTTAATTTTTTCCCGTTTTTTGTTTGTTTGTTTGTTTGTTATTGACAAATTAATTTTAAATCTAATTAGCAATAAAACTCAATTATTGGACACAGCGTCATTGATTGATAATTTTTGGTTAGAAATATTTTTTCATTTAATTTCAATCATTAGTTTCGTTAATGGTTGATTAACTCAAACATTTGCATTCATTTTTCCGCTTTGTTTCCTTTCATTTAGGTTTATCGCTAACAAAGCATTTTTATTTCTATTTGGGATGAACAAAATACTGGCTCCTTAAAACTTGATAATGTAAAAATATGCTCAACGAAAGGGAATTTAAAAAGGACCAAAAACTCTTTTCAAACCATGTGCGTTTGAGGGAAGCGATACTATTGTTGAGAAACTACAATAAGACGGGATATGAGTCATGCATCAGACTACCAAGGAATAACCCCGGATTGTTAATCGGTCTTTTGCATAATGTGGGTTGTCTCAAGTCTTACATGTATCTAGATTCTGTGACGATGAAGATAAACAATCGAAACATATTTTTCGAATCTGTGGAGAGAAATACATACCAGGAAGAAACAACTGCTTGCATATCAAGTGCTTGCCTGGCAATTGTTATTGTTGACACAGAGCAGCACCCTGAAAATGTTCAAGAAAATTAGGTTTGAAGGAGACATTGTAGGGATGCATTAGAAAGTTTGATAATAGTATAATAGATTGTATGGTCGCAACTCTTCACGAAATTAATTATAACAATAAATTATTATTTTGAACATACCTTCATTTGGCCTCCTTGAAGCGTCCATTTGAAACCTGGACTAACTATACCGTTTAATAATTTTCGCAGAGTGCGTCCTAGCGACGATCTTTTATTTCTTTTTAAATGGATCGTATCATTATGATACATAATGATTTACAAATGTTTTCAAGGTTTACAATCTGTGGATCGATGGCTTCCAAATTATACATGCGTAGGAAAGAATATGATTTAAATCGGTTTTCGAGAGTTCCAGATAGAAAACAGAACGCCAAAAGAAGAGTTTTATCCCTTTTTAAACGTACATTTATATTCTTACACACTTATATACATACATGCATAATTGGTCAATATAATCATTCATCCAAGATTACTACGCAGCTTCTCGCCCTACAGTTTAAAGTCGACTCCGAACGACAGATTTTTAAGAAACTTATTCATGGCAGTTTTAATTACTTTCGGAGTTTTTGCCAAAAATCTATTGAGAGGAAGTTGCTGAAGAAATATTCTTCTCACATTTCGTTTTCTTGGAGATGTTTGACCTGAGGTCAGGTCATGGCCTCACGTGTAATAAACCAGCATACTACCTACTAGACTACGGTGACAACAACAGGACAATATTCTTACAGGAACAAAGTATTTATTGGGCACTTGATGGAAGAGGATACTAATTCCAGTTCTATGCCTTGCAGAGTAAAGGAATTCATTTTTGTTTCGCTAGTAATTATCTTTAACCCATATTCGCCTGTGATATTAAATAGAGCAACAACTTTACTATCACCAAATCGAAGTATAATGCTAACAACCCGATCTTATCTTATATTTATCAGTAGTATAAGCCATACTGAAGTCTTGCTATATAACACGAAGCAAATTGATTTACTCTTTTAATTTCATAAACTCTGATTGTGCCACACTTTCCATAACATTGGAACATATTTTTACGAAAATGGAAAAATCTAGATACTGGTGTTTTGCTTTCACATCGCTTAACATTAAAGCTACAAAAACAAAAACAATGAACTTGTTTACAAATTATCGCACTGCGTTATATAAAATCAAACACTAGCATGGAAAAAATCATAAACGAGTAAACAAAAAAGCAACGAATATTCGCCTTCAAAAACATTCATCGGACTGTTTACGTTGCCATATAAAAGGCAAGACAAATCGGGCAACTGAGTTAGTAAAAGTTCAGTCAGTCTTGTGTGAAGACGCGGTGTGTCTGAAGAGAGTAATCGGGGTTTGAAGATCTCCGTTACAAAGATCTGCCGAACAATTGCTTAGTAATTGTTATTGTTTATGCAAAGGGTATAAGCAGAGGTATAAGAAAGAAAAGCAATTGTTGTTGTTTACATCAAGTTGTGAACAGTGACACACAGAACTGTGCGAATAATAAAGAATTTTAATTAAAACTAAACACAAATTTATTTTTAATTTATTTGCAATCTACGAGCTCATATTTTAAACGTTTTTAAAAGATAAAAACGTAACAATATTATTATTTGGAGGAAGTTTACGAAGAACAAATGTGAATTATATCTACGATCCATTCGATTCAAAAACACTTATCTATACTGAGATCCACAAGAACTTTTTAAATTTTTAGTTACATCACTGCAATCCGTGGGCCACCTTTCAAGACTATGACCATCATAACTCTCTATGTAATAAAACCAATGTTTAACACAAAGTCTATATATTTACTTCAAAGAACTGTAGCGAATGAGTAACCAGTAGCTTTAAATAAAGCCTCTCATATAAAGCGTCCCTTTTCATCTTCTTCCTGCTTTTACAATTTCAAAATTGATACATATATGAAATCTTAATAGAAAAGTAAATTAGTTAAAAAAGTTTATGTACCATTTAGATTTATTAAAGATTAATGTGTCATAATTTAATTTAAAATGTCTTCAAGTCCTTTTTTCTACTAAAAACAAAAATATGAATTAAAATCATGAAAGTATCGGCATTGCAACAGTCCATCGCGAACAGTTACATGTGCAGCCGTAACATATTGTTAAAACGTGCCGCCACCAAAGTTCATCACATTGTTTTGTTACACGTCTTACTTCTTTTGTTTTTTTGCGTCTCTGTTTTTTTAGATTTTGAGGGAGAAAAAGAAAATACTCGTAATGAATTTGAAAAGTACAATTTAAATTTTTTTTCGCGTATACTTTTCCTTCCTTCAAGGGTAATGAAAAATTGAAAAATAAATTTAAATGAAAGAAAAATTCGCAGAAGAGCCGGCAAAAGGAGCATAAATAAAGGAAAATAATGAAAATGAAATGCAAGAGTGTTAGGAATGAGTCGGCGTTATATACTCGCATTAGCATGCTCTTTATGGTGGTGGTGGAAACAGTTGTAGGACTTAAAAGGAAGTCATTTATTTTCAAGTCATTTAAAATTAAAATTATTTCCTTTTGAATCAATCATTTAAACGATCGTAAGCCAAATATAATCAAATTTGGCGTTAATTGATGACCCAAACCCAAACCCAAACCCAACGCCAAACTCAAGGCAAGGCAAGCTAAGACATTATGTTGCTTTAATGAATTTTAATTATTATGACCTTTCCAGCCAGTCGATGGAATCGTAACGTTGTTAGCAACTCATAATTCATGTTAACATTATTAGGCATTTACGCAGTAACGCTTTGATATTGTAGCCCCGAAAAAAAACATGGATTTCTGTTTGTTTTAAATTCATTTCACCGGCAGACTGTCTCCATCGCCTATTACTCCTTATTTTTTGCGGCAAAATTAAAACAATTAATTTTTCTGTTTCGTTAAGTCTTTAAACCTAAAAGAAAAAGTCCAGTATTAGCAACAATAACAACAGCACTGTTTGCAGTAAATCATTTCATAGTCATGCTAATCTTATTTATTAAATTTCCTAAAATTATGGCCAGTCATAGTATGCCCGCAGCACGTAACAGAAGTTAATCATACCCTAAGAAGACTTTTTTCTTCTGCCTTTTTATACTTTTTTCTGTTGTTGTTTTTCTTGTTGACATTGTCACAATATTTATTGTCAATGTCTTTAATAGTGTACATTTTGTTCTTTATTTTTTTGCCTGGGGCAATATTTTTAGTATTTATTTGTTGGTCTCGTTTGGCGTTTATTTTTTGTGTTTGTTTTCTTTGTTTAATTTTTTTTCTTTTCTTTATTAAGTTCTTTTATTTAGGAATTTTTTGCCTTTCTTCTCACTTAAATTCAATTGAATTTAATCTCTACTTGTGTTATAATCTCTTTTGTTTTTGAGAATTTGTAAGCAAATATACTTGAAATAATTCAATTTTGATTCGTAATGGAATTTTGTACTTGCGGCGATTTAAGCAATTGATAAACTAAAGATTCAAGGCCTGGGTTATATGATGAATGCAGCACATCTTTCTAGTCAAGCTCCCATAGTCTCCCAGTGAGCCATCAAAAATGTGCCTTATATGGAATGGTCATGACCGGAAGCAACATCTCTTCCATTGAGAAATCCGTGCCTCATTTCTTGCAATCCCCTGATTCAGTCTCTTTAATTATTCACAGCAGAGATAAGAATTACACTGTGCGACAGTCAAAATACACCCAGCTGATGGCATAGTGAATGTTGTGAGTTTTTTGTTCATAGAACTCAAAAATATTTATTTCATATTTCTCGAATCCTCCAAACTTGTTTTATATTATATTTATATTTGTTTTATATTATATATTTCGAAAGTGCATTATCTTGTGAAGAGATCGACACTTCGTTTGATCAAATCGGACAAAAATGACCGTAGTTATTATTTAAATTCTATATATATATATATATATATTTTGGCCTCCATCTGAAGTGAAGGCCCTATAAGTATATCAAATTCGCAGAAGGAAATTAACAAGCATAGATTATATACTCCGTAAACAGCACGAAAACATTTCTGGAACATCGCTCTGTTAAAATTCCCAAGTTAGCAGTCATCGTAGAACATTCAAATACAATGCGTATGGGCAACAAAATTATGAGCATAAAATATTACTCATACGCAGTGCAGTGCCAGCCAATGATATTTTATTGTTTTGAATTTCCTTCAGTTTTTATTTTAAATTCAAAATTATTAGAAAATCATTACAGTAGGCAAATGGGTGTTTAAAGTTTAGGCGGAAAAGTTTTTGGTAGCAGATTTTATACCCAGTTTGGTGGGCATGGAGTGTCCACAAAATCATTAAAAATTTAAATTTTTTTTCAAAAATTTATTGACACCAAACGTGTTTAAATTAACATAAAATACTGTATTTATTAGAATTGATGCATTAGTGCATTAGAATTCTTCATTTCATTCACATGTTGTCATATATATTTAAATATGTTAGCAAAGAAAGTTAAAAAATACTGTGAAAGTATATATAAAGTAATCCAAGTGCCTTTCCAGTTTGACCAAATAGAATCATATTAAAAATGCCTCTCGAATAGCGCAAATAAAACTTTTTCTTTAAAACATTCGCCATAAAATCATGTAATTAAAGCAATTTATTCAGTAAAACTAAAAAGCATGATACAAGTGTATATGTGCACTTACTTACATCGTTTTCGTAATGGAAAGGCACAATTTACCATCAGCTTCAACAGCTGACACAAGCCATAAATAAAAATAAGAAAAAAAAGAAAATAAATTTTTTTGTTTCAACAAACACCAACCGTGAAGGTAGGTAGAAAAGCGTCAAACTGTCAATCAACAGTGAAGAACACATTCATTTTGTTAAAATGGCTTTAATAGTTGGAAAGTAAAGTTTGTAGGTGCCCCGTGGTAGCAACGTAAGGAAAGATAACTTGGCTTCTAAACGAAATAACATTTCAATGGAGCAACACTATTACACTCAGCGAGGTAATGAAAAAGCCAGGCAGACAGGTAGAGAAAAATCCAATAAAATAAAAATCGATTAAATTTGTCACAACTGCAGGGGCTAATAAAAGCTGCACACATGAATTTATAGCCAGGATATGAACTGTCAGGCTTTTAATTGCAAACACATTTATACGCTTCTAAAGCTGCGATATCTTTATATATCGCGGGGGATTCGTTTCCAAATAAAAAAGAGTGTTTTTTATGAAATTGCGAACTTAAAACAATAATACAAGGCAGGAGTAAAGTTGAAAAGGTAAACATTTCATGGTAATTATTTACAAAAAAATTCCGCCATCGTGGATACAAATTACGTCGTTTTCCAATAAAGCTGGACGTCAGGCATTAATGATGACTTCAATATTAGTTTATAATATTACAATAGCTTTTAGTTTGTCGGCATAAATCAATGACTTAACATTGCCCTATAAAAGGCAATCCAGAGCTGTTAAACTGCATGAACAAGGGGAACTGGTAAGTTGTCACAAAATTGATGTCACTATAAACCGACATTTTAGCACGCTGTGTGGCGTCGTCTTGTTGGGAACAGATGTCGTCAATGTTTAGGTAAATAATATTTGGAAGCAGAAGTTCAGTCGACATGTCTCGACTTAGTTACTTCTAAAGAAATAAGAAACGCAAACGTGTTAACCGAATAACTTACCTCAATGGTAGTTCGATACTGAGTGGAGGAATTTCTGCACTTCAACCAGAAATAACCTTCATCACTAAAGGCACTTCTTTAATACATACGATCATCTTCGGTCTGTATCTAATGAGTCTAATCAGCAAAAATGCGTCGCAAACGATGAAGGTTTGACTTTAATACGTATACGTTGACAGGCATTGCCTCTGCATAAATACTACCAGAAAAATTACGGAAGAATCCATTGTCATCGTAAAGAGAAGCAAACACAAGCTAGCCTTGGTATACTGCCAAATTTCTTTTACCCTGTTTTAAGATATGTATGTTTAAGATATGTATGTGCATAATATTTATATGATATAACCAGAATTTCCCTACAGTTTTCCTGCGTACTGTTTCGACCTGCCCTATCTTTACTGAAATGCTCTTTATATGGGCTTTCAACATCAATTTACTATTCAGTGATATTCCCAGATATTTTATCTCCAGTTTCCGTGGTGTTATATCACCCAGGAATCAAATATTCTTTCAGTTAGGAACTTTTCTTTTTCTTTTAAATGTTATTATTGTAGTCTTTTCCGGGTTTATTCTTATATCCACTGTTCTTTTAGGGTTCCTTTAGCCAACAGAACTATATCATCTGCATACCATTGACATTAAATGCCAGACTCACATGATATCGTACAGAGTTCATTCACTACCAAGCTCTACAGTGTTATTCCTCCGCTTCCTTTTCCTTCCTTTCCTACTTCCTCTCCTTTTCCCTATCTCTTCTATTATCCCCTCTGCTTTAGGACGATGGGTCAATTTAACCTCCTAGTATTATACTTGTCTCAATGGTAAGTACACGTCCTCTAATCTAAACCTAAGCTCTATATTAGCAGACCCCTTATAAGTATCCTCTGGTTACACTACATTTCTATTTCGTTATCTACGAATGTTTCCGTAGATTGAGCGGTAACGACCTTTGCCATCGACCTGAATTAATGCTCTATGAGCTAATAAGGTGTTCTATAAACACGCCTTTTGTTTCAGGAAAACCACAAATATTCGCATCTTTCACGGTCAAGGACTGCTGAATGACTGCCACTTAATCTGTATGAGCCTTCTCTATATCCTTAGGGTGCAATGGTAACCTTTTAAACATCCCGTATCTTATATAGTTGTCTACAGCTGTCTCAAGATTTTTTGACACAAGAGACGTGAGGTTAATTGGTCTGAAGGATCGACCTGAGTATTTAATTTTGTCTCCTCTTTTTGAATAAACACTACTCTTTCCACAGACTATTAGTATACGCCCAAGAACTAAACGACTACGGCATGTGTTTTAAAAATTTACTCAAAGTCCGTCTTATTATCTCTCCAGTGCGTATAAAAGCTTCAAGCTGTTTGTTTGTATTACCTGAACGGAATGGCATGATATTCCATTAGAGTGGGTTAACTATTGTAAATTTAAAACGAAGGCTGACATTAAGGATATCAAATATGCAGAAGGAAATGAGAGACATCGAACAGTACCAAAGCATTTCTAAAGCACCGCTCGGTTGAAACTTCCAAGGTCGTCGTAATATATTCAAATACAATGCGTGTGAACAACAAAATTATAAGCAATTTGGAACATAAAATATTACGCATAGTGCAGTGTCATTCTAGGATAAAATTAACGCAGACAACGTAAGTCGTGTGAGCAGTTAGGTTATAACCCTGACTAAAGGGGTTGTAAAGATCAATTATGTAAGTAAGTAAGCTGGGCTTTATTCAAATTGTTGAAAAAATTTTAAGCAAAATTTGATGCTGTTGATAAAGAACCTACTTTTCAGCAACGCTAGCATTTATAGCATCTATCCGACAAAAACTCTTTTCAATACTTGGGGGAAATAATTGAGAAAAAAACAGGAAAAAACTTCAAATAATGCACTGAAGATAAAACAACACATTCCAGTTTTCAAATGGGTATGTCGGTTTCTTATATCTTTTGTTATTCATATTATGAAGTTTAAGTTTTATTTGTTTATTTGTCCCTGTTTATTTTTCAATTATTTTTCCTTAGAAAAATAACAAACAAAACAATTGTCGTTTTCCAAGAAATATAAAATAAATTCAATTATAATCGGTTTGGTATTGTTTAAAAAATGATAAGTGAAGTGTGTTGTTATCACAAACAATTTTAATTAAGGGTTCTTTTGTTTTCCAGTTAATTGGAAAATTTCAAACATTCCATTTTTTATAGTAAAATAAACTTAAAAATATATTGTCTTCTGTGGTTTTATTAAGCAAAGTTGAGTAATTTTCCAAAATAAAATAAAAATAAAAAATATTTCAATTTAAAGAAGGAATTTCTTTCAACTTGTGCTTCTATTTTAAATTGTTTATTTTCGTTATGGAATATTTTCTTTTTGATTATTTTTCTTCTTTGTTATAGACAATTAAAAAGAATAATATTGACAAATATAAAGTTCAAAAAACCAAAACTAAAACCAATAAAATTTTTTTATTTTTGACATTGCATATCTATGTATATGTCATGTCTTCATAACCATTGTTTTAACATGAAAAGTCAATATTTATTTCAAATCTAATCTGAAAATGTTTATGTTGGTTTACATGGCCACCCGAAAATGTCATACAAGCAGTATCATGGGACACCGTTCAGGATCATTACTATATGACTCGAGTTGTAAATAGTTATGAACATAATTACATACATACATACTAGGGATGCCAAACGGGATCGGTTTTTAAAAATCCCGGGATTCGGGATTTCGAAATCCCGATCTCGAAATCCCGGGATTTTTCGGGACAATTCGAAATCGAAAAAGCCCGAAATATCCCGGTATTTCCCGAAATATCCCGGGATTTCGGGATTTTCTCTTAATAAAAAGCTCTAAAAACAATTGTATTTTTAAATTTTTTTTTATTAACTTTTGATCTTTATCTCAATGCACATGTTGTAAAATAAGAAACAGCATAAAAAGTAACAAAAATAAATATAATTCATATATGTCTCCATACATACATATATGTATAGACACATTAGTGAAGAAACAAATACCTACCATTTTAAGAACACAATTTGGTGTCCAAAAGATATATTAATTATATTCATTGTTTTAAGTAATTTTTTAAAAAGATCAAAGACTAATATTTCTTGCCTTAATTTTGATGCAAACAAAAATATCTTTCGCTGAAAAACATTTTTCGCAATCTACACTTGTGGGCAAAATGGTTTCAAAAATATAACTATTCACCTCTAACACCTCGTGATTCAATAAAATCTATTTCTTTAGAAAGTTGATTGTCTAAACCAACAGCTGTATTAACAGATTTTATTGGACTTCGAGGGCAACGTTTAACTCTTTAACAATGGAAGTGGGGTTCTTATTCCGTTCGATGTCGAGTGATATAGAATATTCACAAAAATCTTGCATGATACACTTGAAAAACTACATGAGAATTATTTAATGTAATATAAAACAAACAATGCCGTAGACTCAATTTTTTTCTTAGTTTATAAAGTATATATGTATGAATTTACAATCCCTAAAATTCCCGGGATAAGTTTTAAAAAATCCCGGGATTCAGGATTTGGGAATCCCGAAAATCCCGGGATTTTATGATTCGGGATTTCCCGATTGGCATCCCTAATACATACATACCTAATTGGTCAATACAACCGTTTAGTCAAGATTCCGACCTAGCTTCTCACACAACTTATGCTGTGTATATTAATTTTATACATAAGTGGCGGGACCTACAGTCTAAAGTCGACTCCGAATGACAGATTTTTGAAAAACTTTTCATGGGAATTTTATTTACTCTCAGAGTTTTTTCAGAAATTTGCGACTTCCTCGCCGAAGAAATGTTTTTTTTATATTTCGTTTTGATGTCTGTCCTGGGGTTTGAACCGTGGCCTTACGTTAATAAGTCAATACCTTACCTACTAGACTACGGTGATAACAAAATAGTAATCACAAGTATTTATTAGTGTTTGTGGCTATTTACCGCATATTTTGGCCTCCATCTGAAATGAAAGCCCTATAAGTATATCAAATTTGCAGAAGGAAACTGACAGACATCGATTATACACTCCGTAAACAGCTTGAAAGCATTTCTAGAGCACCGCTCTGTTAAAATTTCCAAGTTAGAAGTCGTCGTAGAACATTCAAATACAAAGCGTATGACCAATTAAATTGTGAGAAATTTAGTGGCATAAAATATTACGTATACGCAGAGTAGTGCCAGCTAATGAATTTGTTTTTTTTTAATATCATTCATTTTTCACTTTACTTTAAATTCGAAATTATTAGCAAGGCATTACAGTAGGCGAATGGCTGTTTCGATTCCGAACGACAGATTTTTGAGAAACTTTTCACTGCAATTTTATTTACTCTCAGAGTTTTTGCCAGAAATCTGTTAAGAGGAAGTCGCCGAAGAAATACTTTTTGTATTTTGTTTTGATGTCTGGCCTGGGATTTGAACACTACCTACTAGACTACGGCGACTACAACTAAACTATTGATAGGATTGACTTAATGTCATTCCGAGTGTGATGCGATTTTTTCATCAAGCCTATCACGGAATTTAATCTAACAGGTCATAGAAAGTTGTCGTTTCTAAATTTTTCCAGAGAATCCTTGAGTGACCATATACCTTAGTATTTCACATTACAAAGAAGAATAGCCGGATTGCGCTGAAAGCAACCGTCGCTAGAATAAGCCAGTGGATAGGTGGAGGATGCAGTAGCTTTCGGGAGCCTTGAAAATAAAGTGGAATATCACCACAGTGACCTTAATACCGGCCGATCTTTGCATTTTCCAACGCATTCAGATTTCTGTGACACTTTTTCACCGGCATTGCATGTCCTCTTTCGCGTTAGTGAGTGTATAAATACATGGACGCATCCCAACAAGTTCTCAACAGAGTTTATTCAGCAGTCATAGTCCTTAGAATTGAATAATTTTGGGATCAGGCCATATACAGGAAAGTTTTAATACAATATATTTGACTTAATTCCGCTTAATATATTTATTTAATGGATTACTTACTTACATTCTGAGTCGCTTATTACAACTCTTTAGTCAGGATCTGAAACTAGCTTCATACACCAACCATGTGTTAATTTGTATCCAACAAAAGATTTTTAAGAAACTTTTCATGGTAATTTTCATTTCTTTTTAGAGGTTATGCAAGATGATGGCTGAGAGGATGGCGCAAAGAAATAATCTTTTATATTTTGATTTGTTCGAGATCTTACGTCTAGTAAGCTAACACATTACCTACTACACTAAGGCCTCTGTATGGTAATGGATATCAGAAAATTATTATTCTTAAAAAATTTCATGCCTTCAGTGTATAATGTTAATATGATATCCGTAACTGGGAATGAACTTTGAACTATGGAAACTATTAGTTGATTCGTTCAAAATTCATTAACGTCAAGCAAAGTCCCAAAAAAGGCTTTCTATCTAGGATTTCTTCAAATCTTTGCTTTTAACGCGAAGATCCTCTTAAGTGTCTAAGAAATTATAGTGACTTCCACCATTGTAAAACCATACGATTTACCAAGCAGAGCAAGCCTCAAATTCTTAATAATTTATGCTTGTTTTTATTGTAATCCAAAATCTTTGATTCAATCTGTCCAATTGCCACAACTTCAAAGATAAAAAAGAAATTTCGTTACACAAAATAAATACGAGTACAAGCACGACAACTCATTTCATTTATAAAGATATCCGTCAAGGCATGAAAGAAGAAAATGAAAAAAAAAGAAAGTAAATCACAGCAAAAATATTTTCCATTGAAATGTGATTAAATGTGGAACGGAATTGATGAAAACGGAAATAAAATCAAATAAATTGTATGGCAGATACAATCGTAAACTCGTAAGCTGTAATGCAATGGCACGACTACAAACATAAAAACTAAGGAAATAAAAAAAATCTTATTGTTGTTGTGGTTTATTTACTAGCAACGCCTGCCTCCCTAAACCACATTTCCAGAAAATTGCTATTCACTTAACCGTAGAATTAGTTGATATCTGTGGTAATTGGATGCCAACTTCAGAAAAAAGAAAAACGACTGGAACGGAAAAGAAAATAAAAATTCCTTTAAAATAAATACGCAGTTGTATAGGATAGGAAATTTGTAAAATATTAAATTATATCGGGTGGCGTCAAATCAATGTCATATGTGGATAACGTACGAACTGTTGCATTTTATGAACGACGACAAGATTTGAAGGCATTTGTAATATTTAAAACGTATTTCACGTATGACATTGGTTAGTTGACATCGTGGGATTGCGTTGCCTATTCCAATTAGCTTTATTTACCATTTTACCACAACATGGTTGCTACTATTGTGGACATTAGAACGAGTTTACATACTTCATCTGAGAAGTTAGTTTTTACGAATTTTACTGGAAGACTTCAGTTCAATATCATAAATTTTCCTTTTTAAGGACAAATCTTTTCGACATTATTTTTGTCCCACCTTGTTCTTCCTACGAACACTTTGAGATGATTTAAAAATAAAAAAAACATGTTATATGCCTCTCTGCAAACTTAAACATCCCATAGTAGATAACAAAGTTCATTTTGAAAATATTGTATGCCAAAGAGCATTAAGATGTGTTGTACTGGCATTCAAGTGATGACTTTAAAGCAACAGTAAATCTGTTTTCTGATCAGGAAAATATGCTCAAAAAATGTTATTAAAAACAACACTGTTACACATGTTTTAGGCTATAAAATTAGATGTGTTTGAATCACTTTTTTCCATATTTATTAATAACTTTATTCACCTTTGGCGTTCACCCACATTTTTAGTCGAATTCGCCAATTATTGAAAAATTTGCCACAGCACGAATAAAGTCTGTTTTAGGAGTCAATGTTGGAAAAACCTTTGTGACAGACAACGTTCTCTAAAAATTTGCATTCTAGCGGTTTAAAATTAGAGCTGAGTGGTGGCACATTGTTTTAAAGTTAGGTGTGAATCGTTATGGTTTTGTGAGCTGGCGCAGAATCTTGCTGGCAAGTCCACTGTTGGTTTTAGAACAGAAAGCGAATAAGTGGTATTGCAACAGATTCGTAAATGGTTCCCTGGATAGACTTTAGCTGATGCCTTTGTTCACATATACGGTCAGTGAACTCATCGTAGGAGACACCCCACCATACCAAGACTGACGATGTGTTACCTTCTATGACAAGAGGAATTAGTTGAAATGCATCCTCAGATAATCGTCCGTGCAGACTATCAAATTCTTTGTTCATTTTTTTTTGCACGACATAACCCTTTTTTCTGTGAGTCAGCGCGCTTCATCAAAAGACGCTTCCATTCCTCTATCCTTTTTATTATTATTTTTTTTTTGTCGAAGCAAATGTCCTGGGCATCGTTTGAAAGTGCCAAGTTCCAAGTATTTACTTAAATGGTCTGTACAATTCTTGAGTCAGGATTACGACCTAGTTTCTTACACCAACGATGGTGTGTGTGTTTATTATATACATGAGTGGCGAGTTCTACAGTTTAACGATGACCTCGAATGACAGACTCTTTCAAAACTTTTCATGACAATTTTATTTGATCTCAGAGTTTTTGCAAGAAATCTGCTGAAAGAAAGTCCTTGGAGAAAAATTTTGTTTTGTTTAATATGTCTGGGCTGGGGTTTGAACTACGACCTATTGTCTAATAAACCAATATATACCTAATTGGTCATTACAATCCTTCGGTCACGATTACGACCTAGTTTCCCACACCACTTATGTTGTGTGTGGTAATTGTATACATAAATGGCAGCAGGACCTGCAGTTTAAAGTCGGCAGATTTTTAAGACACTTTTCATAGCAATTTTATTTTCACTTTCATTTTGTTGGAGATGTCTGACCTGGGGTCTGAACCCGTGCCTTACGTCTAATAAGCCAACACACTACCCACTATACTAAGGCGACTTCATAAGCCGTCACACTATCTGCTAAACTACTGTGTTCTAAGTTTCGTCCAATAATTTTCTAGGAGCTGTGTTCGCGGAATTGGTGATTAGACAGTTTAGATGAGTAGCAGTGTATGTCACGACCGTTGAAAGTCTTTAACATCTCCAGTCTCCTCAAACAGTTTTATGCACCGGTAGATGAACATATCACTAACACCAAGCTGAGGGAGCATTTTAAGGATATCAACGCTATAATAGCGACCCAGTTCTTGTTTTCTGACCACTCCATGGTGAAAATTTAAATTACATAGATATTGATGTTTTAAGGATTATATTTCATAACCCATATAGTAATAACATGCTGTGTTCAATTTTTCTATTAGAATGAGTGCTCCATGTTGTAACAATATTTATACCCTGTCCCCCTACTAAATAGTAAAAAATTTCTGTTTAAAAATTTCAAACGAATAACATCAGCCCTGTATTATTTATGCAAATTAGATAAGAAATAAAATTCAGTCGGACATGATTCAAAAATTAAAAAAAAAAAAATTAAAAACATTTTTAAATATTCATGTCGACTACCCACTACATACCGATGCATGTACATCAATTAGCCGATAAAAACATGTTAATTTTTGACTGTTTTTAAAAAAACATGAATAATTTATTAACATGACAACATGGATAACAGTTGGCAAGTAACAATCGATATTCACTCTATTTATGTTTTGTTTTGTTGCTTCAATTTAAGAAAATTCATAAATATTGAATATTATCGATAGGAGAATATCTAAAAAGTATATCATTGCATAGGTAGCAAGTGAGACGTTAAAAAGTTCAAATAAAACAAAATAGATTCTGTCGCACGATTGTTTTTTTGAAAGGTTTATTTTTTTTAAACATCGTTACGACAAAACTGTGTTTAATTATTTACAATTAAACCATGAAAGGTTATAATAAAATAAATAACTCTGATTACTGGCAGGTCCTGTGACAGATATGAATACATTCTATATTCTATTTTCATAATCAAGTCCCTTATATATTCCATGTAATCTACTTAAAAACTCACCAGTTCTTTCTGACAGGCCACTTGTACTAAAGGGACCACTTGTACTTAGGGCCATTATTACAACTTCCCATTAAAGTTGGGTTTAGTTAAAGGTAACTTTAGCTAAAGTGAACTTTAAAGTAACATTTAACTTATTTTCGTTTTTACAACCTAATGATAAAATAAAGAAAACTTTTTTAAAAAGATGGCAGTGCCGGAGCAATGTCGATTACACTGCTAAATTAAACAAGGACGGCGCAACCATTACGGTGTATGGAGACACCTACCGAGCCATTATAACCGGTTTTTTTGTACCCGCTCTTCATGGTTAATGATGTGATCGATGTTTGGTTTCAACAGGATGGTACAACTTGTCAAACATCTTATGGCTCAATCGATTTATTGCTTCAAACGTTTGATGGCCATTTAAATTACCGAAATGGTGATGTCAAGAATGGTTATATCAAGAAACTACGACTTGACACCGTTTTACGATTTTCTGTGGGGCGTTGTTAAAGAAAAGTGTTATGACGACAAACCAGAGACAATTGAGCATTTGAAGGGCATTATATGTGATGCCATTGCCGAGATACCACCCTATACACTCGAAAAAATGCACAAAAATTGGTCCAATCGAATGAGGTCCTGGTAGGCCATTTGAATGAAACAATTCTACTTCAAAACAAAAATATAATGTAGGGCAGGTAGAGTGGACATCGAAACTATGCAATTACTATGCCTTTCTATACATCCAAATATTTCATGGATGACACTTGACACATGAAATTGCTAACAAAAAAGGAGTTTATTGGGAAAATTGGAGCAAATATATACGATGTACGGAATTCCTTTCTACTTTACGTAGTAGGTGTACACCAAAGGGGCATACAGTAGTCTTCTTGGGTTAAAGTCTCCTCCTCTCCGAATGCTCTTTTTCTGCTGTCGAAAATATTTTTATTTTTACTGCTTCTTTTATATTCGTTAAGATTTTATTTTGCTGTTCAATTTAATTACTTTTTCAATAATTTCATAAATTTACCAATTAATGTGCTGGACAAGTAATTAACTCTTTTATAAATTATGAAATTAATCGACAAAAATATAATTAGATTTCTAACATTCATATTATTTTGACAATAATTAATTAAAAAAGCTTTCAGGCATTTTTCGTATTAACAAATAAACAACAACAACAGCATATTATTATGACAAGAGAATAATTTTTATAGAAACAAAAAATTAATTGAATTAATGAAATCAATAATTGAATAATTGAATAAAATTCAAACTTTTCCTCCGGGGACTACAACAGACAATACAGCTGAAAACAGTTAATAGTTTTAATTAAAAATTAATATTTTATCTGTATTGTTGATAGAGTTGAAAGATGACAATTAAAAACCAATTAAATAATTTAAACAAGTAAACAGATGACAATGCTAACATTGAAATTTTCTATTCCGTCATCTACTGTCGTCTGTGGCCACTTAAAATAATTGAATAAATTTGCTGATTTTCTAATGATTTAACGATTGCATTCCTTCCAAGAGGTGTCCTAAGAGATGCGAAGAAAATTAAAAAGCCATTAGCACTGATTAATAAAGATGAAATTATTAAGAAGGTTGTGATGACTATTGCAGCTCTAGTTTGGTGTCATGAAGGGTATTTATAGGAAGGTACAGTGGTATTTTCTTTGTTTTCTTTATTTAATTTCGAAGACCCTGTTGGAAGACCCAGTATAATATACACTTATATATATATTTGAACTGAAATTTTATTGCCAAAATATAAAAAGGCTCCTGCAGGGGAGTCAGTCAATTAAAAGTCTCAAGAAGTCTCCTTCAGTCAATTTACCTACTGTTTCATATTTGGCACACAGCCAAGCTACGGAAACCTATGCTTTGGCAAGATAATTGTATTCATTTCGACTCATTTTTGTGTTGAAGTTATTAATTTTCATATGTCTTAAAACATCTCTGGATATACTCGATCGTTAATTATTTGCCGCCACCTTTATGAACGTGTCACTAAATGCTTCATATCTCTAACTGCTGTTCTTGAAAATTTTACCTATTTTTTAGAGTGTAGAAAGTCGTCCAGTTGGACGCCCTCTTCCACTGTTACTTCGTGAGTTGTATACCAAGGCAGGGCAGTTGCCGTAGTCTCGTTGATAGTGTGTTCATATATTAGGCGTGAGGCCACGGTTCAAACTCCAGGTCAGATATCTCCAACAAAAAATGAAATATGATAAAGTATTTCTTCGGCGACTTCCTATCAGAAGTCTTCTGGCAAAAACTCTGAGAGTAAATAAAATTGGAATGAAAAGTTTCTCAAAAATCTATCGTTCGGAGTCAACTTTAAATTGTAGATCCCACCACTCATGTATACAATTAACACGCACAACGTAAGTGCTGTAAGAAGTTAGCTCGTAATCCTAACCAATTATGTATGTATGTATGTATTTATACCAGGGCATATTTGCATATTTTATCAGGAGGCTTGGGAATTGCATGCCCCGATCTAACCAAATTTATCCTCCAGAGATTTTCATATTTATGTCGCCAACACCGGCTTTTGTCCAAAGCTGTTTATTACTGATGATAAAAAAGCCATGCTTTGGGTTAAGAATTGGTCGCAGCATAGGTGACAATTCATAAAAAAGGCTGATAAATTTTTGGAAGTCGATACAGCCAAAATTGGATGGTGTAGAGTAAAACAAATTCGTTACAAAATTAGAATAAAAAATTTTAAAGGCTTTGCCAAAGGGCATAAACAATGCAATGGTACAGGATCTTACAGAAGAAAGATTGTAGCCAAGAATCTAAGTGCTCAAATTTACACATTCCCCCTAGATGAGAGTCCTAGCATAGAAGAAATATTATATGTGCTACTCTGAAGCTTCATCTCCATCCTTTCTTCGAAGAAGTGTGGTCGAGTTGATATAAGGCAACAGGAGAACATTGCTAGCAGCATCTCCCGAAAAATAGATTCAGAGAAGACACCAGTCTACCACCACCTGTGTCATCTTGATTCCGTTCAAAGCCTATGTCCTCATATATTCGTATATGGTAATCGATTCTTATATTTAAAACGTTGTGGGGTTTCCACACACACCTTGCGAATTAGTAGATCCATGTGCCCAATTGAATCATATAAGGATAAGGATCGGCCAAAAGTGCTGCATATTTGCTTACAGAAGCCCAGTGCTCTTAGCTCAATTGTCTGCTGAGTAGAAAGCAATAAAATATGGAGATTAATGAGAAGTAGGTGTAGAAGGACGTTACGGGCAGCATTGAAACAATACTTAATATATTGAAGTAATACTTAAATACGCAGTCGTTTATATTTTTCCCAATTTTGTGGTTTACTAAGAACCTCTCATAAAAGGACATTTCGCTCATTGTGAATAATTTTTCGCCGACAGTGAGTAATACGGAAAGTACACAAGTTTAGAATGCGAGCGATATATAATGAAGAAATCCATAGGCATTTATCGTCATAATTTATTTCTTTGAGGCAAATGAAAGCATGCATGAAATTAACACACACAACATGGGTGGTGTGAGAAGCTAGGCAGTAATCCTGACTAAAAGGATGGAATGAGCAATTATATATGTAATTAAAACCTTAGATAGTGTTATGCTATTACACTATTCACCACAATATTTTTGATATTCATCGGGACTAGCTTGCAAACACCCACTCTTGTTACATCAGATGGAAAGTCGCCATCAGGTAGTGTTTGCAGGCGAAATTCGATTATGTAATGAGTGCTTAAGAAAAAGGCAAATCTAACAGAGAATAAATGGATTGAGTTGTGCTCATGACAACTGGAGGAATTCTACTGCATTTTCTGAGCATATATTCGTCTGGGGGAAATAACAGGGACAAACTCTAGGAGCATAATTTCCGTCTCAAAAAAGGATGTAATGGCCATTGAGTAAACCAAGCGAATGTCATTAAAAATTGCTAGTATACTGCTACAAAAAGATTGACGTAATAAATCTGTCTTCATGTTTTTCAAATATCATCAAGCTGTTATGGTGCATACAAAAACTAATTGATTTCACTACCTACAATTATTGATCCTGCATAATTGCTTTTCTCAGAAATTGTAAAATTAAGAATAAAAAAACAAACAAAAATTAATTAAAAATTCAAGATTTTAATCAATTTCCTTTAATTTTTGCTTCTCTTTACAGAATCTTTTTCTTTCTTTTAAACAAAACTCTCAGCTTTGAAACTAAAGCTACCGAAGCTGCAATGAATTACAAACAACTCTGAAAAAGGAAAACTTATTAAAATTTTATAAATCAAGTAGTTAAGGATAATGAATCTATGAAAAGTTTTTCTTTTCTCCCATTCCTTCCTGCTTATAATAACATTGAAATTATTACACAGTAAAGATGAATTTACAGGAAACGTTTAGTACGGCAATTACCGAAACTGTAGCAGCTGTCATGGATCCTTCAGTAGCGATGAGTGTTAATGCCTTGAAAAATAATACAAAAATTTATTCATACGATACTTCAGCACCCTCTGGTTGGACGGGAGATGGTGGTGGAGGAGGAGGTGCTGGTGGTGGCAGTAGCGGTGGAAGTAATAGCATTGCCAGTGATACGTCCAACAGTTTAGGCGGTAGTTCCAGCTACGAAGCTAGTGGTGGTGATATTTTTATTAGCACGGCTAACAATTATCTGAATAATTTCGATCATAATGGCAGCCACAATCATGCCTTGATGAACGAAAGCGATATGTATTACAGCGATGGCAGATGTCAAAATTATGATTTTGCATCGAATAAAACATATTGGAATGTAACATGTGATTCACCGGTAGAATATATTGTGCCACTGTATGGCTATACCATGCCTTTACTGCTGATAATAACCGTGCTGTCGAACTCTTTAATTGTGCTGATATTAAGCAAAAAGAAAATGTCAACACCAACCAATTTCGTATTACTGGGTGAGTCATAAATTTTATTTGAAACAATAAATTATTATTTGAAATATTTTTTCATTTTTTTTTCTTTAATAAACCCACAAATCCATAGATTCCTTGTGTGTAATGCACTCCTGACACATTTCATAAAATATTTACAAACTTGCTGCACTATTATCTCCTCTCTGAGGGTCATTCTGTATTCATTAATCTTTTCAAATTCCATAAAATAAAATTCATTTTAAACTTGTTTTTTTGGTGTTTTTTTTTCAATGAAAAACTCCATTGCATTGTGCAAATTCTAAAGTGCTTTTCCCATAGTTTTTTTCATTTGCTTGTTTTTTTTTTGGCTGCGGTTAGAAAATAGATAAACTTCCATAACCACTAACAATGAATATGTATTTTGTCAGTTTTTTTCTAGTTGTAATATAATCTACTCCTAGTTTTTTGGTTTTTAGAAAGGGTGTAGAATACAGTGGGATATAAAAGTCAACGACTATGCAGAGGGTTGTCATCATGTAAAATTATAAAAATTGTGATTCAAAGTGAAACGTAGTGCTCTAAATATGGTATATCCTTACTATACATCTACATTTACTTAATTGGTTATTACAACGCTTTAGCCAGCATTACGACCTAGCTTCTCACATCACTTATGTTATTTGTGTCAATTTTGATCCCTAATAGAACTAGAGATTTTTTAGAAACTTTGTAAATTTTATCTATTAATTGGGGGAGACCTACAGTTTAAAATTGACTTCGGACCACAAATTTTTTTAGAAAATTTTCATGACAATTTTATTTACTCCCAAAGTTTTGCCAGAAATCTGCTGATAGAAAGTTTCCAAAGAAGTATTTTTTTTTCATATTTCGTTTAGTTTGAATCATGGTTTCCCAAATAATAAGCCAACACACTACCTACTAGACTTCGACGACTTTGTGTAGCAATTAGGACTCGATAAATACAAAATACTCATGTTGGATAGATAGTTAGGTCTTAGTGTATCCTTCGTTTAGTCAGAGTACTTGCATTAACTGAACGATTTTCTGCAACAAGTTTTTTATCTTCAAAAACTCAAAATTTCGTAAGCCATACTTACAATTGGCTATTGTTCAGGGTCCATTACACAAAAGTTATTAACAGGCTTAGAAAGTGTTGTTTGATGTTAGCAAAAGATTCTATGGATCAGCATACAGACAATCATTGTACGATTTACATGTCCGCAGCGGCTACGTGCCCGTGACGGACACAAAATGAATTGTGTTACAATGGTTATGATGCTATTGCATGCAAATCCATTGTATAATTTATTAAAAAAGAGCAGGTTTTCAAAAGCCTTGAAGGAGTCTTGAAATGTTGTGTTGTGTTTCAAACCAAAATACAAAATTCAAACTTAAACGCGTAAAAGTTCTTAATTAATGATGGAAGGGTATGGTACTCTATTGATGAGCAAGACTAATGCTATAAACACAACAAACGCAATGCAGCAAACACAGCACTGTTGCAACAACAATTTGCTTGTTGTCGCGTTGTCTTTAAAATAATCATTACGGTATACACCCATGTATTCTATTTTTGAAAGATTGCCGTGTTTGCTATGTTTGCTGCGTTGCGTTTATTGTGTTTATAGAATAATGTTGCAATGCGACAGATTTTTCACTTTTCCTACAACTTCCAAGTGATGTAAAAAAGTTTTTTCTAGTAAATGCGTACTCTTCAACATATGTACTGTTTTCTTTAAACTTTCACCACTCATCCCAAAAGTGTCATTAGCTCAGTGGGACGTAGGGCTGTCCTGATAAAACCACATGTAGTTTGTGTCAAGCTCATCCAATTTAGTCTGAAAGAAGTTTATAATCACCGACTAATAGTCTTTGCCTTGCACCATTCATTTGCAATGTATAATAAAATGTGTGGCACGTAGAGCCGTCCTGCTGAAACCACATATCGTCAAAGAAATATATACCAACGACGCCGCCAGTGAAAAATCCATAACAAAGGGTAATTTTTCCGAGATGCATTGGATACTCTTGGATCTCATATGGATTGCTATCGTCCGAAATTCGACAATTTTGTTTGTTCACGTGCATACTGAAATAGAAATGGACTGAAGAAAATTTTTTTAATGAAATTTAAGTCGTTTGTCAACTGTACATGACGTTTTATATGGTCCGTCATGATGATTTGGCCTCAACTAGATGGCCATTATCATCGTGCAAAGTTCGGAAGTCCGTAATGGAATGCCCTAGAAATGTTTTTACATTTTTGCATCAGAAAGTCAGCTTAATTTTTTAAATCCTTCGTTCATTCATCTAATCGAAAACCTTAAAAGTGAAGATATCAATTTGGTCACCTTGTTTTGTTGCCTTTATCTGTAAATCTATAGAACACTTGCTGCAGCATTACTTTTTCACAGCACTTCTTAGCTTTCTAGATCTTCTGAGTCCTAATATAATTATTTACCCTTTCTTTACTGCATCATACCCAGTGTAAGATAACTGAATGCTTTCTTTTCTAAATCGTGGCAATCATAATTTCTTTTTCTTTTTTCAACAACACGGATATGATAGCAGAAGCAACAGTAGCAACAACTAATACGTATAAATAGATAATTTAAAAAGTCCATAAAATAATGATAAAATTAAAAAAAGGGGGAAATAGAAAGATCTACTCTGATACACTGTAACAACTGCGATAGTACTAGAGGAAGCAAATAAACGTTCAGTGGATAAGTCCAGTAACAGATAACAATTTCATGCAACAACAGGGGTTGCGTGTTCCAGCTTAACATCAGTCCAGCAGGAAATTGTTAAGAAAAATCAAAAGGGATGAAAAAGAAATTGAAATTGTATCAAATACCATTTTAACTCGAAATAATTTATATTGAAATAATTGACATCATCAACAGAGACATCAACAGAAGCAGTATGGGAGAACAGTACCAAAAGAGTAACAACGTTTTTATTTATATTTTTTCATAATCCTTTATCCCTAGTGATGTGGTCTATTTTCTATTAATGATGTGCGCTATCTGGCATGTTCAGTTAAGACTGATGTTTGCCACTTACTTAATTGGTTTGATATTGACGTTGAAAGATTAGTTTCAATTGGTCATAGTACAATAACTGAAGGATTTTCTGCAACAAGTTTTTACCTCCAGATATGCTAGATTTCGTAAGCCATACTTACAATGGCTATTGTTAAGTATCCATTACAAATACATAGATAATTGGTCGTTACAACCCTTTAGACAGGATTACGACCTAGTTTCTCTCACCACTCTATGTTGTATGTGTTAATTTTATCCATAAATGGCGGGACCTACGCTTTAAAGTCCAATCAGAACGACAGATTTTTTGAGAAACTTTTCAATGCCAGAAGACTGCTGAGAGGAAGTTGCCGAGAAAAATATTTTTCATATATTCGTTTTTGTACAAAATGTCTGACCTGGGGTTTGAACCGTGGCCTCATGCCTAATAAGCCAACACATTACCTATCAGTCTAAGGCGACTTCATGTTAAAATCAGATGAAATTTAAATGATACGCTTAAACTCAAATGTAATTACTGGCCTCTAGTCAGTATAACAGTCTAGTTTCTCATATCGTGAGTGGTTTTAATTTTATTCATGAGTGTCGAAATCTAATATATAAGTTCGACTTCGAATGATCGATTTACATATATACATACATAATTGGCCACTATAACCCTTCAGTCAGGATTACGACCTAGCTTTTCACACCACTCATGTTGTGTGCTTTAATTTTATACATGATTGGCGGGCCTTACATTTAACGTCGACTCCAAACGACAGATTTTTGAGAAACTTTTCATGGCAATTTCATTTACTCTCAGAGTTTTTGCCAGAAATATGCTGAGAGCTAATCGCCGAAGAAATATTTTTTCGTATTTCGCTTTGATGTCTGATATGGGGCTTGAACCGTGGCCTCATGACTAATAAGCCAACACACTGCGTACTCTACTACGGTGACTACATTTAAGAATAGGCTTTTTGAGGGGCTTTAGTTACACTTTCAGAAGACTGTCATATTTTTTCTCTTCTTTAAGATTCTGGCTTAGCAAGCTACCGCATTGTGCAGGCCTTGTGGTGACCAACTTCTTCGTTGAGTTTGATTCAAGTTGATCAGTTCACAGCTTACATGTGGCGTCACAACGGGCCGCTATGCGTGCATAAGCGTGCTTTGGTAATTAAAGCCACCACTTCGACCTAATCTATCCTAAGCCACAGCATTACGTTCTAGACTATAGCGAACCGTTTGGCTTTCAATAATTTTATGAAAATAACCCTTCCCTTCTTTATTCAAAAATTTTGTAAAAAACTATCTTAAAAAAAATTAAAATGTAATGTAAGTCACATTACAGCCACGGTTGTTCAACTTACTATCTGCAATGAATTTAAACACTGTTGTGTCAATATTCACAATCTTTTGCAACATTTTCTCTATTCCCGGGTAATTTCATAAAATTATCATGAAAGCATAACCAAAAGCATAATAAAATAATTTCGTTTATTATTCTTGGTTCGCCGTCAGTAATTGACTGAAAATGAGAAACGAGCCTAATGGAAATGTTTCTATTTTTCCAAACAGCAATTGCTTGGAAACAGTCTTGCGTTATGATTATGAATAGAAAATATGATGGCGGTAATCAAAATCAAGCTGCCACAGCACTCATCAGATGTGCTCCATTGTATAAGATTGTTAAAACAGTGTGGGCTTTGTCTACTTCTTGGAATTAAAATGCAATAAAAAAACACACTATTTACACACATAAGAAGTAAAGTGTATTAAATTTAGGGGGGCACTAGTGGAGGATACTTGTTAAAATGCGGTTAAAAGCAAAATGGGAACATTTTTGTGGATAGTTACAACCAATTGTTGCATAAAAAGGTACTTAATACATACATACATAAGAAACTACTAATGGCAATTTTATTTACTCTCAGAGCTTTTCTTAGAAATCTGCTGAGAGGAAGTCGCCGAAGAAATGTTTTTTTCTCTTTATATGAGATGTAGTTAAAGCTCTCGAAGGGTGTAAAACCATTTTCATAGTAGTTTTCGAATTACAAATTCCCTCCAATTTAATTCAGTCCATTAAAGTTCAGGCCTCTGGAGAAAGAATATAACTAAGTCAGTATAAAGTCTCACATCACTACACTCAATATATATTTTCACAGAGGGTGTTTTCTTGTCAAAAATCAAAAAATCATCTTAGAACCCGCTATTGTGGATCAAACAACTGTTTAGATAGGAAAACTTATCAATGAAACATGAAGGAGAAGGTTTTTTGTATAATACATATATTAGAATTGACTGTAATTGTTAAAAAAAAATTCAGCCATCATATATGCATCATATGAAGTCGCCGTAGTCTAGTAGGTAGTGTGTTGGCTTATTAGACGCAAAAGCCTGGGTTCGAGCCCCAGGCCAGGCATCAAAGACAAAATACAAAAAGTATTTTTTCGGCGAATTCCTCTCAGTAGATTTCTGGCAAAAACTCTGAGAGTAAATAAAAATTGCCATGAAAAGTTTCTCAAGAAATAAAAATCTGTTGTTCGGAGTCGACTTTAAACTGTAGGTCCCACCACTCATGTATAAAAAATTAACACACACAACATAAGTGGTGTGAGAAACTAGGACGTTGTACAATGGGTCAATTCGACCTCCGGGTACTGTACTTGGCTTAATTGACAAGTACACGTCCTCTAACCTAACCTAACCTAACCTATGCATCATATGGAAAAAGGAATGCACTAAAATACATATATTAGAATTGACTGTAATTGTTAAAAAATTCAGGCATCATATATGCACACTATCGTGTTTTTCATTGCTTCTCCAAAACTGTATTACACCTACGCACCACAAGTCACCACCGCCATTATACAATTTTAATAAAAACTTTATGTCACTTAGGGCTTACTTCTGTGGAACGTACATACATATATACATATGTACATACATATGTACATACATACTTAATTGGTCATTACAACCTTTCAGTTAGGTTTACAACCTAGCTTCTCACACCATCTATGTTGTGGTGTTAATATTATACATGAGTGGCGGGACCTTAAACTATCGATCACTAACCACAAATTTTTGAGAAATTTTTCATGTTAATTTTATTTTACTCTCAGAGCTTTTGCCAGAAATCTGCTGAGAAGAAGCGGATGAAGAAATATTTCTTTCATATTTCGTTTTGATGCGAACCCGGGCTTTACGTCTAATAAGCCAACACACTACCTACCGCGGTCTAAATTTGTATGTATGTATAAAATTAACACACATAACATAAGTGGGTTGAGAAGCTAGGTTTTAATGATCCTGAATTAAAGGTTGTAATGACCAATTATGTTATGTATGTATAGTATCATCCCCATCTTATGAAAGCTCGCCAATGATACAAAATGTGCTCAGTCGTTTAGATGTCTGCATCTCAAGCCCATGGTAATGTTAAATTCACGAAATCATGTTAAAGCATGATAAAGCCAGTAGACATATTTTCTCTTAAAGCCTATAGGCTTAAAGAGGGTTTATTATTACATATTTTGCTTACCATACAAATACCAATTATTAATATCAATACAGTATAAGAAATAAATAAATTTTTTTCTTGAACACAACGTGAGCATTCGTACAAACAAAACATCGTTGTTTGTCGACTTCAATGAAAGTATTTGCAAATGTTGATTTTATTTTTTTTATACAATTGTTTTAATTTATTTATTTCTTTCTGTTGCCATTACTTAGGTACATTATATTGCAAATAAGTTCTATTTTTGAAACATCGTTACATATTGTTACGAAAATGAAAAATCAAGATACTGGTGTTTTGCTTTTACATCGCTTAACATTAAAATTATAAACAAAAGCTACAAAAATAAAACAATACAGTAAACAAACCTGTTTACAAATTATCGTACTGCTTGACATAACAACAATCACCAGCATAAAAAATGATAAACAAGTAAACAAAAATACAACAACAAACACCAGCGTGAATAAATGAAAACAATGATGTTTACATTTATAGAGATTTCGAGAAGGCGAATGTTCATGAATTCAATCATACTCTTTGTTTCATCATACTGTTTACGTTGCCATATAAAAGGCAAGGCAAGGCAGGCGACTGAGTTGGTGAATGTCAGTCTGTCTTTTGTGAAGACGCGATGCGTTTGAAGAGATTAATCGTGATTTGAAGATCCCCGTTAAAAAGATCTGTCGAATAATTGTTTAGCAATTGTTATTGTTTATGAGAAGGGCATAAACAGAGGAATAACAAAGAAAAGCAATTGTTGTTGTTTACATCAAGTTGTGAACAGTGGCACACAGAATTGTGCGAATAATAAAGAATTTTAATTAAAACTAAACACAAATTTATTTTTATTTTATTTGCAATCTACGAGCTCATATTTTAAATGTTTTTAAAAGGTAAAAACGTAACAATATTTGTCCTATAAGTATAGATAGTATAAAAACAAAACATACCGAAGTGCACCAACCGTAATTATGTAATGAACAATTTTTTTTTGACTTTTGCAGCCTATATTATATAAAAGGCGAAATAATTTTTAATTTAAACATTTTATATTTTTTAATTTCAGCCATGGCCATTTACGATATGTTAACAGTTATATTTCCTGCTCCTGGTATTTGGTATATGTATACTTTTGGTAATCACTATAAGCCTTTACAGCCAGTATTTGTATGTTATTCATATCAGATATTTAATGAGGTGAGTAATCCTTTGATATGTTTATATGTTTAGTATTTCAATTTGTATTTTGCAAGTGTAAGTGAATTTGAATTTCACAAACGATTTCAGATGTTTTTACCTTTGTTGAAGTGTTAATTACACCAAAACCCTTATTGATTTTAATTTAATTTTCCTATACTTCAGAAACATAGAATGAAAGCAGACGTTGTTAAAAATTTTCACTGCATATAGTGACAAATAAATATAGTTTACATTAGTTAACAATGTATGAAAAGTTGTGGCATTTAAATACATAAAATTCTAAGAAGCTGAGAGACTCCATATGCAGCTTTGTCAAGCGAATTTGGCCAAGGAAGTTTAAAATGTTACTTTTGAACAATTTTGTAATCTCAATGTTGGCTGAGGTACTTGCCATAATTGTATACCATAGCAATTAAATAAATAAGGGAATTTTACAACAAGACTCTAGAATTCAATCTCAAGCATAAATTTCCAACAATAAGATAAAGTATTTGGGAAAGGTTGAAATTCATTTGGGCTGGCTTTGCTTCTATCGGATGTTACAAACGTTGACAATTGATAAAGGCCATATTGTTGAAGCTACATCTGCCAAATTAGTTGTCACTTTTATTTGGTTTGTTTAGCCATTTCACCAGGAATGAGCATAGACAAGGTAATAGTTTTTGGTTGGTGCCCTTTTAATATGAGCGATGCCCTTTATGATGGAGAGCGACAAGCAGCATTTTCGACATATCTCACTGTTTTACTACAGAAAACCAGAAAGTTATTCAAGCCAGAAAAAAATTGGCCAATGTGTATGAAGAAGGTACATATGTTGGAAGTACGCGAGTGCCAAAACTGGTTCGCTAAATTTTGATCCGGCAATTTTGATGCCGAAGATGCACCACGTTCGGGAAGGCCGGTTGAAGCTGATAAAGACGCAAAATAGGCATTAGTTGATACGAACCGCCGAATAACAACATGTGAGATCAGATTGAGGTTAAATTTATCAAATTCAATAGTTTATGACCACTTGATTCATATTATACGAAAACTGTCTTTCATTTCCAAAAAAAAAAAAACGAAATTACTTTCCAAACAACCCAATATAGAAACGACAAACACAATAGGACGGCGCTACAAGACACACAACTCATGCCACATTGAATATTCTGCGCGAGCGATGTAAGGGAGCGGCTATCTCGTTTGGTGATGATATGAACTTGCAACCGAGAGCGTTACGATTTGACGCAGTTAGATTTAGTCTTAAGTCTTAAGTCGCAGCAGAATAGGAATAAATAACAAATCACAATGGTAACCAATATAACCCATGGCATCGGTTCAACTTAGCCTGATTTAACTGCCCTAGTCATGGTAAATAGGAAATTTCTTATACATACGTTCCACGCAGAAAATTGGTCTTCAAAGAAAATAAAAAAATCTCGTTTATATTTCCCACGCCTTTGGTTTTATTCAAATTTAAAGATAGGAATCGCTTAATGGAACTCTTGATTTTGAAGTTTTCTTGTGAAACGTCTATTAAGGCTTATGCGATAATATTGGTTAAGGATGTTCTTGTCAAAATGTATACAAAAATATGGGATATTTGAAAAACTAAAGCTACAATTTTGATTAAAAATAAAACAATGTCCTTTGAAATCGCTTTGGTATAGTAGTGTGTTGGCTTATTAGAGGTGAGGCCACGATTCATACCCCAGATCAGATATCTCGAACAAAACGAGAACAAAAAAATATTTCTTCGGCGATTTGCGATTCTGGTAAAAACTCTGAAAGTAAATACAAAAGTTTTTAAACAATTTGTTGTTCGGAGTCGACTTTAAACTATAGGTCCCACCACTCATGTATAAAAAATTAACACACACAACATAAGTGGTGTGAGAAACTAGGTCGTAATCCTGACTGAAGGATTGTAATGCAAAACGTAAACGTTTCAACATTGCGGACTATTTGATTACCAATGATTCCATAAGTTTTTCTTCAGTTTGCCAGAGTTAAGACGACTGTTTTGGAATCTTGAAATTTTTGTGTGAAATTCACATTATGTGTGACATAATAAACTGAAGATTGAAATCAATTGTAAGACATTATCTATTTTTCATGCACCCTATTTCCCTAATATCCCATCTCATTATATCGTAAACACACGTTAAAACCTGTAATTGATATTAAATGGGTTTTCCTTCATAGTTTAGTAACCTCAAGCATCTATTAACCAATGTTCAATGTTCTCAACCCTTAATTTAATTTTGCTCTTTGACTCTGCATATGAATGTGTACATGTGCAATATTATTAATAATTCAGTCATTAACATTCAACAGTCAACCACACAATCTTCTTGGTGCGGTTCAATTAAAAATTTCATCATTCTTCTTCAACCTTCTCTTTTGTGTATGCATTCCTTTCATTATGTTTGTATTGGTATTGCATGCTTTTAATTAGAAAATGATTTTAATGACATTGAAAATCATTCAAGAACAACAACAGTACAGTACAGTATATGATAAGCAAACAACCACACTAAAGATGTGCATTTAATAATGGAAATTAAATTTTACTCATACACACACACCGACCCACAGATTGTCTTTAAAGATTTTGCTCAACTTGATACGGAACCGATTTTAATGTGTGTATAAGCATAACATGTCAATATGTTGTTACAACTACAACTACTAGCACTACCACTTCTTTCTCTGCTGCAGTAACTATTGTTCTGTGTACTTATGGCAGGATAACATCAACTATGAAAGCTATCAGAAGCAGAGACCGTAACAGTAATAAAAACAGTAAGTCACAACAAATGAAAACAATGACAACAACAGCATCATCATCATCAATATATTTAACACTGCTAGTGTGAAAATGAGTTAGAGAGAGAGAGAGAGAGCAAAAAGAGAAGTGAAACTAATTTTTGTCTCAAGTATGTATTTAAACCCAATAAGAGAGAGAGACACTGACACACAATACAGTGACAGTGATAAATGCATTTGCGGTGTGATGTCCTATTCTGTTCGGTTCGGTTCTGACATTTCAGAGAACTATTCTTTCCAAGAATTCAATTCAGTTCGGTTTGCCTTGCTTTGCCTTGAGAATGACACATGACAGCAATAAAATGAGTTTTTAAAAAAATTATATCGAGAAAGTTTTTCACAACACTCTGTTGTAATGCTTTTAAAAAATTATTTAAATTTCTCAGTTGCATAGTTTTTTTTTGTTATTTTCTCTTTTCCTTATATATTTTTGTTGTTTTTTTTCATATTCAACGCTTATTCGTTATTTGTTTTAGTGTCTACCATTAATCAAAATAAAGTTTTAAAATTTATTAGAGTTTCACAAGAAAAGTTTTTTTCGTCACTAGTCAGATGACAGACTTGTTTCAAGTGCTTTTAAGGGTTAAAATGTGGCCTGTTGTAACCAGAAAGAAGAAAGAGAGAAAAATACAGAAGATAGCAAGTAAAAGAGACATTTTAAAAAACAAAATTTATCTCATTTACAGAGAGTGCTAGTAAAGCAGTGTGATATTATGGACTATGATGCAATGTCTATAAGCACGTATTGATTTTCGTACCTTTAAGGCACATTCTACATTGAAGGCCTTCTGTCATTTTACTTAACTTACTTAGTTGGCCAATACAACCTTTAAGTCGATATCGAACGACAGATTTTTGAAAAACATTTCATGGCAATGTTACCTACCTACTAGATTACGGCGACGTACATAATTGATCATTACAACCGTTTAGTCAGGACTACGAATTAGTTTTTTACATTGAATAATTGGTTCCTGAAAATCGCATATTCTAGACTTAACTTACTTTTTTTGTAGTTTCCATTCGCCTCGAATAGATTGTCTATAGAAACACTCAATGCCTTAAAAGGAAAAATTATTTTTTGAGTTCTTTTACCAGTCACTTGTAACAATGTTAAGTCAGATTTGCGCGCTTTTCCCTATCGCAAAACAAATTTATCATGTTTTGCAAACTGAGCTCATAATAAACAAGACTGTGGGTACCATATATGGCTGAGCGGTACAGCAAAGGCAACTAAAGGCATTAGAAGTCAATGCTTTTGCCACTCATGATTACTTTACATAACTGATTTTTTTTTTTCGCGGCAGGAAATAATGAAGGGACTGCTTGTGTTCTTAGAACGAAGGTAATTGAATTCACCATTTCACTTCTATTTTTGTACTCCTCTAATTTATGGCAACAACTTCACTAACATTAGCCCCCCTGAATGTAGGGGAAAAAAATTTTTGGAAGTTTTGAGAGAGAGGGAAGGAATTTTAGTTCAAAGGTAATGTTAGTGAGAGTTAGATGTATTATTTCATTATTAATTTTATTAATTTTATTTCACATATGAAATGTTTCCCATTTAAATTTTAGTCTCTGAGCAATGCTTTAATAGTCCGTACATTATTGTTACTCACTTCATCAATTTCAATTATAATTCGTTGAATATGCTGTAGTCTGCCTGTTTTATTCTAAAACATCCTCTGTTACAATTACAATTTGCTTGTACATGCACAACTACAATTATAAGGAAGCAAATAATAGAAACACGTACACTTTTAAGTGTGCCTCATTTCTTAAATTGACCCTTTAGGCGAACCTACAACCATGTTTAATAGTAATAATAATAATAAGAGTAACAACAACAAAATAATTTCATTGTTAGCAACAACATCACCATCAACACCAAACAACAATTCCTAAAAGGGAAAGGGTTAACAAGCATTACAAGCTTAGTAGAATGTCCTGTTGTAAGTTCCCCTTGTAAGAAATAATGAGCATTTTAAATATGTCACCAACATACATATACGCTCAACAACATTATTATTTTCATATATGCAACAAAGTTCAAATTGTTGTCATCATCAACATCATTATCATTATTGAAGCAAATGTTGTTTGCGCAGCGCTTTTCCCCTTTTCGGTATTAAAAGACTAAAATAAGGAAAAAATATGAAAGGCATTCAAGAGGCAGTAATGGTGAAAGCCAGTTACATACATATGTATGTACGTTTGGGGGAAACATGAGCATGAGTGTTAAATTAAAGGCTTTTGTACACTAGCATACAAAATTGTTCGTGTTTATGCGATGATTTTTCATTGTAAGGATAGAGGACTCGTTAGGCTGCTTTTGTTGAGAACATGTTCACAAACACCACCGATAAAGCTATTCAATCATTACCCATCGTAGTCGCAGTAGTAAGGGTAGATTGATTTGAAGGTTTTTTTGCAAAGTTTTCTTTGTTTTTTTTTTATCACAATCACTGATGAGTTTTCATCACATATGGGTTGGGTATTGAGGTCAACGATTTTAATGTGTAACTTTTGATATTTATTACTACTTAAGCTTGTCAAAGTTATTAAAAATTGGAAAATTTATGGGGAAAAATAAACACGAGAAACACAACTGCATTAATGGTAATAACAATCTAACAGCACATAACTGTAAATATAAATGGTGTTAAAATAAGGGGCTTGTTAGAAGACAAATGTTGTATAAAGATAGTAAAAGTTCACAGTTCAAAGGTTATGAGAAAATGGTTTCAATAAAAGCTTCAAATAATTTTATTTATTTCATTCCACTTTTGTGTTGGAAAAACTTTTCATTATCACACCAAAAACAAACCTTCTATTGGCATTAGATTCTGCTGTAGACGCGGTAATTCAATAATTTATTTAGTCTGCGTTACTAATAATTTTTTTATGTTTTTATACGTAAAAATTTGCATTACTTGCATCGCATAATTAAAACACACAATTTAGATGGCAGCACACAGCAGTAAAAGTAATTAGTTTTCCCTCTATACTATGTCCTTTTTATATAAATTTCTAGTGTATTTTACTTGAACCCTTTTTTTACAATTTAACCTGCAATCCTCTGCGAATTTTCCAACATTGCAATTTTATTACTCATACCACCGTTTTGAATAAATTTTTGAAAATAAATTCATATTAATTGTACCTTCTTTTGAATATAATACAACAGCTGCTCATTAGAAATTTAATTATAAACACGGCTCGGTGGCAAGATAAAATTAGAAAATTTTTATTAAAAATAATTTTATTTATATGGTTTAGAAGGCTAAAGAAAAGAAACATGATTGCAATATTTAGTTTGGCTTGAGAGATTCGCAATTAACAATTACATTTCACAATGCCTTACAATTACAATATTTTTAACAATTTATTCACTTTCTTTTTTAATGCAATAACCATATGCACTCGATCATATTTCTTTAGATTTGAGGCCGCCATACATACATACATACATAATTGGTCATTACAATCCTTCAGTCAGGATTACGACTTAGCTTCTCATACCACCTATGTTGTGTGTATTACTTTTATACATGTGTCCGCCACACACAAGTCGACACCGAACGACAGATTTTTTGAGAAACTATTCATGACAATTTATTTACTCTCAGAGTTTTTGCTAGAAATCTGTTGAGAGGAAGAAATACTTCCTCATATTTCGTTTTGATGGAAATGTCTGACTTGTGGTTTGAACCGTGGCCTCACAGCCAACACACTACCTACTAGATTACGACGACTTCATACGTAATCAGTTATTACATTTGCCAGAAATCTGCTGAGAGGAAGTCGCCAAAGATATATTTTTTCATATTTCGTTTCATTGTAGACGTCTACCCTGGGGTTTGAACCGTAGCCTTACGTCTAATAAGCCAACACACTACCTACTAGACAACGACCGTCATAGTCTAAAAAACAAAAAAAAAATATATATATTTCTTTCAACGATCTCCCGTCTTCGGGCAAAAGCTCTGAGGATAGAAGAAGAAGCTTAAAATAAACACTTATTAGACATGAGGCCACGGTTCAAGCCCCAGGTTAGACATTTCCAACAAAACGAAATATGAACAAATATTACATCGACGACTTAATCTCTGCAGATTTCTCGCAAAAATTCTGAAAGTATATAAAATTGCTATAAAAAAGTTTTTCAATAATCTGTCGTTCGGAGTCGACTTTAAACTGTTGGTCCCGGCACTCATGTATAGAAATAACACACACAACATAAGTGTTGTGAGAAGTAAGGTTGTAATCCGGACTGAAGTGTTGTAATAGTCAATGAATTAATTGCGTGTATAAAATATTTTTTTTAAAGTAAATTTTTGTAATTTTGAAACTCTGTTCTGGTGTCCAACGAATTGTGATGAATTGCCAAACCTAAATTGAAATGAAATCAAACAGTCTGACATTCTCATCTGTCAAAATATAGCTACGAGTATCAAGAAAAAAGACCATCCAGGAATAATATTATAAAAAATATTACCTTTTATTCGAAATATCAATATTTTATGTTTTTCCATGTTTTAAATGAAGGTTCTGCTGTAAAATATTTTGAAAATATAACAACATATTCTGTTGATGGTTTCTATGGACTAATAATAGGATTAAGTGTGAGAGCTACTTATGTACCCGTAACCCTTTTCAATTTCAAGAAAACTTATTAAAAAATTCAAAAAAAACAAATTTTTGAAGCTTAAAATTCCTGAATTTAATCCATTTCGAGAAAAGCGTGTTTCTTAAAGAACATATTTTCTCTTTAATTGTTTCGTTGGTACGAACTTTACATGCAAATGGCAAAGAATGCTTTAAAGGAAAGGCCAACACAAAGCAATTTCTCCATTAAGTTCTTAAATAGGCGGTCTATTTAGTAAAAGCCATAAACTGACAGACTGACAGGTTAACAGACATTTATTTTGATTTCCTTGTATTTTGACCTTCAGACTCAGCATTTGATTTCTTTTGTTTGTTTGCATGAAAAATGATAAAGAAAAACGACAAACAAGGAAAATGCCGATAAGACCAACCACTTGCCAAACTTATGGTGAATGAAACATCACTTAAGACATTCAAAAGGAAAGTTTTTCTGGCAACAGTAAATTGTCTGTGTATATGCGAAATATTTGTTTCATTTTATCTGTACAATAGTGAGTTTTTGTTGGCATTTGTTGAGGAAGTTTTCCACAATTATTTCGTATTTTTGTCATAAAGTTTCACTTAAATTTTCCTATTTTTTATCTCTATTTTCCAGATCATGCCCACAATGTGTCATACAGCCTCAATATGGCTAACTGTGGCTTTGGCAGTGCAAAGGTACGTTGATGTTTTATTGTATTTGAATTTAAGAATGTGTTAATTAAATACAATTTGTTCTATGATTTCTTGCATTATCTGTAGAACAATTATATTAAAAATTTAAATAATTTTTTTAAAGTTTTTGAATTGAGTAGTTTACCTACGTATAAGTAGTATGAAACTTTCTTTAGCACTGTACTACTCGTAACTGTATACTCCAGTGCAATGGCTATCTGAGACGAGACTAAATGTAAGTAGAAGTTGTACTTAATATATAGCATAGGCATGGACATCAACAAACTTCTAAATTGAAAACTTATGTATTTCGATTGGGCTATACCATTCAATTATTTTTATGATTTTATATGAAATTAAATATTGTTACGAATAGGGAAATGGTGTTTTGCTTTTACATTGTTTAACAAAACCTACAAAAACAATGAACTTGTTTCCATGATAAACAAGTAAACAAAAATATATCAACAAACACCAGTATGAAAAAGTGATAAACAAGTAAACAAAAAAATGCAACAATAAAAACTGCAAAAATAAAAGTAAACAGAAATACAACAATAAACAAGAAGAAATGTAAACAACATGTTTAAATTTATAGAGATTTCGAAAAGGCGAAGTCATTTGCCTTCAAGAGCATTCATTAGACATTCATTAGCATTAGATTAGACAAAGCAGGCAGCGAGTTAGTAAAAATTCAGTCTTGTCTTGTGTGAAGACGAGCGGTGTGTTTAAGAGAATAATCGTGGTTTGAAGATATCCGTTATAAAGATCTGTCAAACAATTATCTAGTGATTTGTTATTGTTTATGCAAAAATACTACAAAAATGAATAACAAACAAAGCAAATGTTGTTGTTTACATCAAGTTATGAAGAGTGGCACATAGAATTGTGCGAACAATAAAGAATTTAATTAAAACTAAACACGAATTTATTTTTATTTGCAATCTACGAGCTTATATTACAAACGTTTTTAAATGATTATATGGAATAGTTGAATACTAACTTGTTTCCTTAAAATGCTGGCCTACGCGGATAATATTCTATGACCATATGCATATGGCATCTACCTTACCTATGTCAGCGTTAGGAATTTAGTGGCTGGCACACGAGCCAGTATCTGCCAGTATCGATATAGTGTTTCCTATAATCCTTTAATACATCAACAATCCGTACAATACATACAGCTATCTAATAGCAACTTGAGTATCGGTAATAATCTAATTTCTAATAATTTCGCTTGAATTATGCCTCCCATCAAACAGTGAATCTCTTGGCAAAAGTGGACGTAGTCGTAGTATAAAAGGGCTTTTCTCTAAGTTCATAACCTTTTAAATTTACAGCTTTTTCCTATTAACAGACATTAGAGCAAAGTTAAGATTTGTAAATACCTGCTCAAATAGATGCTAAGATTATCTGAAACATCGGTGACTTGAATTGCATGAGGTAATGATACAGTTCGTCGTACACTACATACTGTATATATACATTTACCGTTCTGATATGCTTCTGATTTCTGATCGTGCGACAGTTCTTTACTATTGTAGAGCTTCCTGGACAAACGCAGAAGACTTTTAAGTCATAGGGTATGGTCATGTTTTTACTGTATAAAGTGCGACGGATTCCACAGAGATAGAGAAGCTGTATTTGTTTATCCTAAAGGGCAGCAAAATTTTGTATAAAACCAGTAACGCACGATAACTATCAACTGCAGCTAACTGTTGTTTGAATGTCAATCTTACATTAATCATTTCTCTTAGGAATTTTATTGCCTTTTACGCAATTGTCACGTATCCACCAATACAAAATTACATCCGCTGCATTTGTCTGTGCACACTTGTTAGTATTGCTTCCATTGTCTGTGCAGTTAATTCGTTATTTATTTCGTTTTGCACTGGGTTTTCATAAAATCAAGCTTGTGGACAGCAACCGACGCAATATCGTCGAATTAGCCTTAAATCGTTGCATCAACAGAGAGTGTGATAATCAATATGCTATAGTATATAGCATTCACACAGCTCTATACATGCCACATGTGACCCTGTATTCTGCGACACCAGATTCTTTGCCGTACTGTAGTATAGGGTGACTGATGCACCTACACGTTATCAAAGTAGGAAATATACTGGTACGCCAAAATCTTCCAGCATCATCAGGATGTCATATTAAAAGCATACACAAAGCGATTGCTGTATAGAATTTTATTATCGTGTGACCAACGTTGCATGTTTCCTTCACTTTCTTTGTCATTATTCCGATAGCGTCGACTGTAGATCTGGCTTTGGGGAACCCAAAATATTTTTGGTAGAGACCTGGTGAACCTTATGGTCTGCATGATGGGAACTTTTAGTTTCTTAACCCTGTTAGACAAACAGACAATAAGTTATCCCATAGGTATACATATCAAATATTTGAATTGAATTTTAAAAATTAAAACAAAAAAAGAAAGACAAAAACTAGGTCAATTGTAAATGACATAAAGAGGAAGTCTTGCAAGCAATTGTCTTCATATGTACTGTATATATGTGACAGAAACAGAGATGAAAACAAAAATAATTTATATTTTTCTCACACTTGTGACTCGTGTATATCTTAGGTACATACATATGTACATACATAGATGCCTTTGACAATTTTTGTCAAAGAGTTTGATTATCAGACAAATATATTCGCACTACATGTATAGTAGTATTGGAGGTAAAAATTCTTGGAAAATTATCAATATAAAGAATTGAAAAAATCCGCATAGGTTTTTTCTTTCCAAACAACCGCTCAAACAAAGTGCCATATCTTGTTTGGCATACTGTTTTAAAATGTCAAAAAAAATTTATTTGTATTTCTTTTTTTCGTAGACTGTAGAACTTACAGTCACATACACTGAACTCTTTTTCCTCCCAAAACATGTATGAAAATACAACAGAATTGGGTAAAAAAAGTTTTCAATTGAAACGAAAATATGAAGAAAAAATTTTAAATTGAAAATTGGAAAGCGACAGGTACAGATCGGCAGGCTCATAAAATGTTGTTGACAAAAGAACAATAAGACTGATAGAAAAGAAAAAAAAATAAAGAGAAAAAATTATCCCGAGCTTGCTAAGTTGAAAAAGTGAAACAAAATAAAAAAATTTATTGACAAGACTTTATTGACGAAGTCAAACCAAATTTTGGTGTCAGTCACGTGCATTAATAGTTCAAGCTTTTTTCTTTTGCTTTTTGATACAATTATAAACCTGACTTTGAGTGCATGTTTCAATAGTAATTTCGTATAGTTTAGGATCTATAGTATCTAAGGCAATGTAATAATTCGATGCAATGTAATAATTCGTATTTTTACTATAATTAAACCTACATAAAAATCTTCAAATAGGTTACATGTATTTATTGAAAATATATAGATATGTATTAATTTAAAAGAATGGTTTTAATGTTTAAACGTAAAATATAAATCTAACAAAATCAGTCAATTCATGAAATTAATGGTGATTAACATAAAATATAGTTTCTTAAAAATAATTATTGGACCAAAGTTGATTTATTGCAATTTTGGTTTTTTTGTCTATAATCTTTCACCAGCGACAATAAATACTGCTTCTGCTGTTCATTGTTGGTATGTAGCTTATATATTCCTCCTCTTTCTGCTATATCGTTAACAACTCTCATAGAACGAACTATGTCTCTACCATTTACGTAACCCTCATCAAGAAATTGGATAAAATACCGGTAATGCTAAAAAATCTAAGAGTGTTTTTAGAAACAAAATCTTCTAACTGTTTGCTAATTATTAGAGTGGCATCTAATGTAATTCGTTTTAAGGGATTTTCCGGTCCTTCAACATCTAAAGCGGCCACCATCCTTTTTTTTTTTGTATCAGTAGAAACTTGGTCGTCAAATAAGGCGAATGCAATAAACTTTTCCGATAAGTACCAAAGATGACCAAGGATTTTTTAATGGCTGCAGTTCCAATCAACTCATTTACTTCTGCATAATATTTTAGGTCCTTTAAAAGCTGTAGATCATTTCTTGGCGCACAAACCGCTGATGGGGTTACAAACCAGTACTTTACATAAATTCTTACTGAAAATATACAAACATCTCGAATTGAGGATGCTTCCCTTTCAGTTAGCTTGAATTCATTTCTAAATAAATAAATCTTTAAACAGTAAATGGCTTTAACCATCCATCTAGCCCAGTGAAGACCTCCAGGTGCTCTTAAAGGCACTTCAGATTCGGGAATAACTCCTAAGAATATAAAATATAGCTTCAATAGTTCCTTGTAGTCATCTCGAGGCTGAAACTCTTTTAACTGATTTAGGATGAAGCAAATGGTCTCATCAGTAATATTTTTCACATTTTTTAAAACGAATTGATCAGAAATTCCCGATTTAAAGTTTTTCCGATTAATTTTGTTTCAGACTTATTTAAATCTTTTAAATATCAATGCTTCAGGCCTAGTTGAAGTACCAAGTACTTGGCGGAACACAGCTTCAAGCATTATTTCAAAGATGTGATGACGACACGCCAGCCAAAGCGTATATTTATCCACCTTTTGTTCCAACAAAATACATGCACCATTTCGCCTTCTAGTATTTGTGGCACTGCTAGAAGTTTATCAACCCCCATACCAGACACCAGAATTGGAAGACGTTCTACGATTTCACTTCCGCTGATATCTTCTATCATTTTTCCATCCCAGTGAATAGTAAGTGGCACGTTAGGTTTAAACTTACTTCGTAAGGACTGTCCCATATTTTCTCGCAAGTCAATTTGTTGTCGTCGAATAGAAGAAGTGCTTATATTATATTTTGAAGTATCGGCACTGACCTTTATATTGTAAATATATGAAACTTATATTTGTGACACTGCAAGTAAACAATTTTAAATTTTAATGTAACTGCGTACGATATGTTAAACATGTATCAACAAAATGTTTGACGATATAATCACTATTTGTAACGATGACCGCGCTGCAGCGTATGTAAGTTTACGCATAGCCTACTTATTTAACATTTAAAAATAAAAGGAAAATGGTTCGCTTGCTTGGTCAAATAGAAACCTTGAATAGGAAATTTGAATTTTTTTAAATGGTAATTGTTTTATATCAAAATTGAACACAAAAATTCAATTTGTGTTGCGTTTATATTTGTATGTAGTCTTAAAAGAACGCGTTTGTGCTTGATGTAAAATAAACTTTTGTAAAGAAAACACATAATTCCCTAACAATTTTAAAAATTTCAAAAAATATATAAATAAGTAATCTATATTTTAGAGATTCAGGGGCGGGCACTTGGGAAAATTGTGAGAGACTAGGTCTCAACACGGGCAGATTCTAACCAATTTCATCCGAATCCATGATAAATTAAAAGTATTTATAGTAAATTTAAACACAATATCTTTATTATTTTTTAATTCTACCTTGCTATTTAATTTATGTTACAATCGGAAGGAAAACCGGACAAAAGTCGCTTAGCCGTCTCAGTAAATGATTCCGAAAAAAATGTTTACCTCTTTTTTAAAAAATCTTTTTTCAATAATGGTGTGCATAAAATTCATTTTTTTAATGCACACCCAAATGGCAGAATATATAAAGGCAGCAAGTTTTTTTTTCAAAAACGCCAAAGTTTGAAGGCCGGTAGCGACCCCTAAATCTTAATACAAAATTTTTTAAAAAATCATGTGTTATTTTTTCACTGTACTTAATATATATTCCGGTTGGCTCACATTAAAATAATAAAAAATAAAAAAAGTGCCATATAGGAACCAGCCTAGTGGCCACACATCTAATAAGCCAAGACACTATCTACTAGACTATGGCGATTTATGCCAAAAACTACCAAAATGTCTACAAGACACGGTTGGGGTAATTTTGCAACGTGAGAAAGCACTAAGACGCCGAATTCACCAGACTTGATACCTTCAGACTGCTATTTGTTTTCACCGACAGGGCACTCATTGGCTGAACAGGACTGTAATTCCAATAAGGAAGTTTAAAATTAGTTGACTAATTGATTTGCTTCAAAAGATAAACAGTTTTATTGGCGTTGAATCCACAAATTATTTGAGAGATGGAAAGAATGCGTAGCTAGCAATGGCCAATACATTGAATGAATCGTTTTTACTTTCTCATTCAAAATAAGTGTTCTATTTAGCATAAATAACGGTTCATCTGGTACCGTAGGAAACAGATCTTATCTGTATATTCTAGGCTCTCAAAATGTTGATTGAGACCTTAACTGATGCCTTAATTAGCTCCAGGATCTTAAGCTGATGGTTGAGACCTTAATTAACCCCTCTATTAGCTCCAGACTCTTAAGCTGATGGTTGAGGCCTTAACTAACGCCTCTATTAGCTCCAGTGGCATTACGAACAACATCCAGAGTAATTTATATAAAATTTTCTTTGCTTGCAAAACCATTCCATATTGCGTTTTGCTTTAAAATTTTTAATTATTAAAAATATTTTCTTTTTTCGTAAAAATATAAACCTAACAGCTTTCTTACGTTACCACTGAGGCACTTAAAATTATGGCCAAAAATTATAATTTTTTTATATTAATGACGCTTTCAAAATTAATTACCAACTATAAAAATATAAATCGCAATAAGGAACACATAAATAACCACACAATACTTTAGTACGACCTTTCAAATGCAAAAGAGAAAAAAAGGAAACAAAAAACATAGAAAAGAAGCAAAGAAATTCCAAAGATAATCTGATAATAAACTTTTATGACATTCTCATTATTGAACATACTTAGAACAGGATCTTTATAAATGAATGCTGCTTGTCATCGATAAAGTGGCTGTGTCATGTACGTAAGCGCATATCTGATTGTCTACATGGTTCGCTGTGCTGCATGCCTGCCTGCCTGTTTGTCTCCGTCATTCATTGTATGGAAATATACGTGCCAAGAAGACTTGTTACAAGACAACGGAGTAGAAAAGGACACTTTTTAGCAAATTATTATTGACAATAATTTATTCAATAAGAGTTTTAACTTTTCTGTTCCTTCTATTGTATTCTGCTTTAGTTCTTCATTGTCATTGAATAGAATTTCATTCCCTATGCTTGCACTACTGTTGCGTAACGTAATTGCCATTGCCATTGCCATTATTGTTGAATCGTTTTAGTTTCACTACAAAGTTAATGCCATTGGATGGACGGATGGATGGTTTATTGAATTATTGAAAAAGAAATTGAGCATCAGATTCAGTTTTAGCAAAGAGAAAAAAGTGTTGAAACCAGCACACAATCATAGTCCATCATCATCATAATAAATTTAAGCATTATGAGTGTAATTCACTTGTATGTTATCATATTATTGATGATGTTTCATCAACATTTTCATCACTTTCAATGAGACGCTATCGAACACAGCTTATTAATGAAATTCCTTTTCATACAGTGAATAAATGAAATAATTTTCTACTGTTAAATATGAATGAATGAATATTAAATCATGTACCATATAACCTATGTGTACAGGAAAGAATATATGAAATGTCGTTAATAAATGTTCATAGGCATTGTCAATTTCAATCAGCATCCATCCATTATTGTGTATAAGAAATTGCATAAATCAGATTACTTTACTCAAATATATTACATACATACATACATATCATTATGTTGTGTTGTATTCTATTGTAGTTTTCTGTTTCACATTGCATTACATCAAGATACATCATAAAGCCTTATTACATATTTCATATTAAGGGCCATTATTACAACTTGCCGTTAACTAAAGGAAGGATTTTAACCGGCAGTTAAATTGTTTTTCATTATTATAAGTAGACAATATGGTAGAAATGAGCGTTAAGCTAAAGGGAGCATCATCCTACCGATAACTTTTAAAGTTAAATTTATGTTTGAACTTCTCATATTATATATTATTTTCAATATGGCAACTTCAAATATAAACAAAATGAGCATATACAACAAAAAACGAAACCCGTCGTTGCCACTGCATTTAAAAAAAACTTGTTCAATTGAGCAGTGTTATCGACATTGTTACGGCACTGCCATGTTTTTGAAAAAGTTAACTGTATTTTATCATTAGGTTGTAATAACGAAAAAAGTTAAAGGTGACATTAAAGCTCACTTTAGCTAAAGTTATCTTTAACTAAAACCAACTTTAACGGGAAGTTGTAATAATGGCCCTAAAACTATTATTTTCAGTGTGCTGAAGATACATCTTTTTATTGGAAAAAATTTTCAAATTTCTTCGGAGTTCATAATTTCATTAAAAGCGAATTGTAAAGCGCAAACAAAAGTTCTTGTATTGTATTCAGCAGGTTTTATATGAAATAAAGTTTAATCACATCAAGTTTACAGATTATAGTCACCGTTGTCTAGTAGGTAGTGTGTTGGCATATTAGATGTGAGAGCTCTTGCTCTCAATCTCGTATAAAATTAAAGTATGAGAACATTTTTCTTCGACGACTTCTTCTCTGCAGTCTTTTGGCATAAAATCCGAAATTAAATAATATTGCTATGAAATGTTTCTCAAAAAACTGTCATTCAATGCCGACTTTAAACTGTAAGCCATAGTCCTAGGCCGTAATCCTAACTGATGCGTTGTTTTGATAACGAAAAAAGTAAGTAAATAGCAACAATCTGATTTCTTTCAGTACACTCTTGAACATTTTTTGACATTGAAAATGTATTAAATACTCACATACATACATAATTGATCATTACAACTTTTCAGTTAGGATTACGGCACACACTTAAGTTTAAAGACGACTTTGAAAGGTTTTTGAGAAACTTGTCATGGCAATGCTATTTTGTTTCTCTATTTTTTGTTAGAAATTTGCTGAGAGTCAGTCGCCAAAGAAACATTTTTTCAATTTCGTTTTGTTCATTATGTCTGACCTGGGGTTTGAGCCAAGGCCTCACGACTGCGACTGTTAATGCTCTGTAACACGAATATGTCTGCACGGTCTTACGGTATAGATAACATCCAGACAAAACAACGCATGTCTAATGGAATCCCTACTCCGCTGCCAGAGTACATAAGCCACATAAGCTTGGCTATTAGAAAAAATGCCAGACAGCGCTGCTAACCTTTTTCTTTGTATTCAACATTGTCCTTGCAGCATTATGGCAAAAACCTGATAAGTGGACTTCGCAGGTGCCGTCTGTGGATTTATTTCGCTGATAATGTGTATTTTGAAAAAAAATTTTCATGAGATTCATTTCAAAACAACGAATATCAACTTCGAACCAACTATGCTGTTCAACTGAGCCAAGCAGTGTGAAACTTTGTTATATTTAGGACGTTCACAGGAAAGCAATACAAATATTTGGAATCTTCAATATAGCGTGAAGTTCCTACCATTCCTATACCGTTAGATTCGAAAATTCAAAAGTAACCGTAAATCAGTACTGTTACATGAACTTGAGGTATGAAATGAAGTATGTTCCTTCCAAACGTTGATAACCTGATGCCTTCGTAGGATATTTGTAATATTTTGGCCTGCATGTTCACTAATGCAGACGCGGGAATTAAAATTTAAAAGTCGAAACAAGCACACTTAAGTAGTGGTGGAAAGCACAAACCCTATTATAAAAACGTGGTGAACGGCCAAGGAAAAGACAGATGAAGAATGAAATTAGAACGACGGAATGTCAGAGAAACCTTATAACGATAAATAAAACTTAGTGTGTGTGAAAGAGAATTCTGGCAAAAATTCTGAGAGGAAATAAAATTGCCAAGAAAAAGTTTCTGAAAAAATTTGTCGCTCGGAGTCGAATTTAAACTCATGTATAAAACTAACACACATAGCATAAGTGGTGTGGGAAGCTAGAAGTTAGTAAAAGTTCAGTTAGTCTTGTGTGAAGACGCTGTGTTTGAAGAGAATAATCGTGGTTTGTAGATCTCCGTTATAAAGATCTGTCGAACAATTGTTATTGTTTACGCAAGGGGTGTAAACAAAGGAAAACAAACGAAGCAGTTGTTGTTGTTACATCAAGTTGTGAACAGTGAACTTGTTGTTGAATGCTTAATCTGTTCAAAGTGATTTGACAGAACAGACTAAATAAATGACAACTAATTTGACAACAGTTGCTTTAACAAAGTGGCCGTTGTTAACCGTGAAAGTTGGCTTTCTTTGAATAGTTTTGTATTACTATATGTGGTGTAGTCTTAGGTAACCTATTGCTCTACGTTCTTGACCTTTCAATGCTGTTTGATTTTTGTGTTATTCCCTCTATAGAGTGTGAGACTTTATTTCCAAAAGAATATGAAAAAATAGTGCCTTAAAACCCATAATTTCTGACTTAAAGTCATATTGTATTCATTATTTTTGTTGTAATTTATTATAATCACGTCATAATATGTGTCGTGACAAATTGTGTGTCGTATTTCTACCCTAATAATTTCTAATCCATTTAAATAATTAATTTTCATTTATTTCGATACTCGTTCTACGAAAATATTTACGTATAAGTGTTCATACAATGGAAAGTCAATGCTTTGGAAATATTTTCTCAGCATTTTAATTATTTTATCACTAATTGATGGCTTTTGTGGTTAAATTATAATAAATTGCTATGGTGTCAACTGATTTGGTAAAGGCCTTAATTTATTTGTCTACCCCAATGGACAAAGAATTAGGCTAACAAGTCTGGCAAGCAATGAACATAAAATAAACATGCCTTATGGTACTTGAGATACATACTTGTACACAAGTTTCCTTTTTTTACTTTTTATTTTGGTTAAACTTTCGTACGTAGCTTTTCGTTTTGCAGCTGATTAAATAAACAAGAAATGGAAACTTTATTAATAAACAATTTGTTTAGAATCTCCTTAAGTACTAAGGGATCTTGTAAAAGTAACCAGAATGTTATCAGTGTAAGCATACGGATAAGAAAGTAAATAAATACGCAAAAACCTCGACCTTAAATAAACGGAAAATAAATCAAAGTCCTTTGATAAAACAGCTTAACAACATACCGATACAATGTAACAACACCAAAAATATTGTTGTTGTTTAAAGCAGAGTTCGGAGACTATCTTGTTATTTCATTTTTGCTGTGTTCTCTTCTCTTTTATTTTGTTTTTTAACACACTAGTTTCATGGTCATGGCCACCATTTCTATGTGGTTGTTAAATGAAAACTTTTCCAATACAGTCAACCTTTTTTTACTTCATTTTGTTTTAGTCAGTAACTGTTTTTATAAAATGCAACCTTTGGTACACAAATTTAAAAATTACTTGCTGTGGTAAGGGAATTAAATTTTTAAAACAAACAAAACACGAAAATTCTCAAAGAAACCTGTTCCGATGATGCTGCCAACAAAATACCCACAAGAAACCGTAACTTTTCCAAATGCACTGTACGCTCTTGGATCTCATGTGAACTGGAATCATCCCAAATTTACAGACTTTGTTTGTTCACGTACTCATTCATTCGGAAATAAACCTCATTGTTGCAAATGATTTTTAGATGAAAATGAGGTTCGAATACACATCTTTGTTTATGCTATTGGCAAAACAGATTGAATAAGTGACAACTAATTTGACAGATGAAGGGTGGGTAATACAAAAGTTTAAATTTAAAGATGCAATAAAACAAAAACGATTTGAAATTTTGCAAATTTATCTTTTTATCGTGAAGTACAATTGTTCCGGTTATGAATGGAATATTATTTCATTCATATGGCTGCCGCGGCTGGCCTCACAGTACCTTATTCGATTGGACCAATTTTTGTGCACTTTTTCGAGTGTATAGGGTCGTATCTCGGCAATGACATCACGAATGTTGGCCTTCAAATGCTCAATTGCTTCTGGTTCGTCGGCATAAAACTTTTCTTTAACAGCACTCCACAGAAAATAATCCAATGGTGTCAAATTGCAGCTTCCTCGCGACCAATTGACATCACCATTTCGGCTAATTAAACGGCCATCAAATGTATGACGCAATAAATCTATTGTGGCATGAGATGTGAGGCAAGTTGCACCATCCTGTTGAAACCAAACATCATTCACATCAATATCGAGAAAAGCGGGTACAAAATAATTGGTTATCATGGTCCGATAGGTGTCTCCATTGACCGTAATGGTTGTGTCGTCCTCATTTTCAAAGAAATATGGGCCAATAATTTGTCCGCTCCACAAGCCTCACCAAACAGTCCCTCGTAATGAATGTTTTGGCTTCTGTAAGACTACGTGTGAGCCCCAAATACGGCAATTTTGCTTATTAACGTGCCACCCAGATGAAAAAGAGCTTCATCCGAAAATAATTTTTTTTTTTTTGCAAAATAGGTAACATAGTGCAGTTTCTCGTGGGCCAAATAAATCCGAAAGTTAGATTCATTACGTTCAGTTGAGATAGAATAGAATGACATAAGTATTGCCATATTGAAATATGATAGCTTCAACAAGATTTCTTTTATCGACTGCGGAATTTGGAAGACCTTGTTGTACATGTCCGTTTTTTGCTTTGCCCTAAAATAAACTTCTTTTTAAAGTTAATATTTCCGTTGAATAGCACAGCATAGAAGATTAAAGATCCAATCTATCCAATTTTATCATCAAGGCTTTGTATGGATTTTATTTACAAAAATAATGCCATTAAATATTAATCAAACGCATATCCTTATTCTTATCCAATGACTGTTTTAAGTTTTCAAAACGATTTTCATTTCAACAATTTTTTTTTTATGACGAAAGCATGTCTTGCTTAACCCTTTGGCCTTCAGCGTGGTGTGTCTGGCAAATGCTTTTTTATATTTAAAATTATAATTGCTGTCATAAACATAAAAATTTATACAAATTTTCTTAAATTTCTATTGTAATCATAAAATCTAAATAGAAAAGAACGGAAGAAATGAAAAAAACAAAGAAAACAAGAATAGACTCATATATATATATATATGTATGCATGTGTTCGTATAGTAATTTTGAGTGCCAATAAAAATCAAATAACATTTTTGGCCATCCTTGTTAGTCCTTTTATAACATTTTCGTGAATAAAAAAATATCAACAAGAATATCTCCAGAAGTCATTCGTTATGGTAAAGAAACACTTTCAAGGTTTTATGTTAAGACATAAAAAATAGCACATGAACGCATATAAAGTCTATAAAAATTTCATCTATGCATATACACATACGTTCATACGTACATATATTATATTGAAACCAAACCAAAAAAAAACATCGTTATCGATATCTAATAGCTGAAGTGCAGTGCAAACAATAAAATTTTGTTAAAAATTCCATAAATTTTATTTGCAGCAACAAATGTACATAAAAAACCACTTAAGATTTAAAGTCAAAATATTTGAAAATTTATTGGTTATTTGCTACAGAATGTAGAAATAAATATAAAAATGAAAAATATGTCCTGTTCATGGTCGTTAAGGGGTAAAGAGAAAATCTAGGCTCATTATCACCAGATGGCCACTTAAGTGTGTGTAAAACAAAGGGTTGTTCATTGTACAGAGTTATTTGTAATGATGTTTGTAAAATTTTACATTCATTTTTCGTTTCTTTTCCTTACTTTTTCATCAGCATTCTTCTTCTTCTCTAGGATGATTAGAATTATGTCCTGCAACGTTGGTCCAGTACGGTTGCACTTGTTTTCAAACCCAGGCTAATCTAAGATTAATTTGTTAAAAAATAAATTCTTCGCTGTTCAATAAATAAATACTCACTTGCATAAATACATAAATACCTACATACATACATACATACATACATACATACATACATACATACATACATACATAATTGGTCATTACAACCGTTCAGTCAGGATCACGACATAGCTTCTCTATCCATTTATGTTGTGTGCCATAATTTTATATCTGAGTGGCGGGACCCACTGTTTAAAGTCGATTTCGAACCACAAATTTTTGAGAAACTTTTCATGACAATTTTACTTACTCTCTCTAGTTTTTGCCAGAAATCTGCTGAGATGAAGTTGTCGATGAAATATTTTTTTCATATTTCGTTTAGTTGGAGATGTCTGACCAGGGTAATAAGCCAACACACACTACCTCTTAAACTACGGCGAGTACAATAGTCAATGAAATTTCTGGACAGAATTTTTCAAACTCTCTTACCAACAAGCCAAATCAGGCTTGATAGGAGTACTAATAGTTCATACTAATTATTCAGTTTTGCCTCTGGATTATATTCAATTGATAATCGATTATTCTCGCACTTTTGCCAGAAGTGCGCCTATTCGCCTTGAGAACAATGTGTCTAGAGGGGTTAAACCGCACAATCACGCCAGCCAGTGCAAATCAGCAAAAGGAGAATTTAATTTATTCGAGATGCTGCCTTCAGTATTTCGGTTGTAATTCGTGCAGTATATGCCTTTACTTAATTCAGTTCAAACAACGATTCTAATCCATATAGTTGTTGTAGAAGAAAGTTGTTATGCTTTACTCACAGTAGTTGCTTGGTATCGTTTTTGAAAAAATAAATTCTGATGGAAAAGCCAGCACAGACATATCGCTACATACACACATAATTCATCATTACAACTCTTTAGTCAGGATTACAATCTAGTTTCTCACAACACTTAAATTGTGTGTCAATTTTATCCATGAGTTGCGTTACCTACAGTTTAAAATCGACTCCGAACGACAGATTATTTAGAAACTTTTCATGGCAATTTTCTAATTACTCTCAGATTTTTTCCAGAAATCTGTTGAGAGGAAGCCGGCGAAGAAATATTTTTTCATACTTCGTTTGGTTGGAGATGTCTGACTTGGGATTTGAACAGAGCCTACGGCGACTACATATTGTTCTACAGTAAATTTAAATGGTTGTACGACTCATAGTGTGTTATGAAACGATTTTCAAAGCGCCTAAAGCTATTCATTCTGTACATTAATTTAATCACAGAAATAGGCCTCATTTCTCATGATGATTTACTAGGAAAACTTGTCTTCCTCGTAATAGAAATTTAAATGATTTCAGCGTAGTTTACACTTTTTCCAAAGCGGAGAAAAGCCAGCAGGGAACATCTTTAAGTCTTTTACCAAAATTCTCTGTAAAGCCACGTACGATATATTCAGCCGTAGCCGCAGCTAACTCCTCAGCAGAAAGAATGCTTCAGGCTGATCACACCTGATAACACCTCTCTCTCTCTCTCTAGTCATCTAGGAGTCTTTGATCCGGCTATGTTGAAAGGCTTACTTGTTGCACAGTTATCGAGGCCATTTTGAAACATTCATAACGTTCGCGCTGCCGGTACAAAAGCAACCGTTAAGATAAAGTTTCGATTGATAATTGTTTTGAAGACTTAAATTGTTAGCCACGCAAATATTCAATTCGTGTCACTATGGACGGCTCTCGGATATATGTAAGAGAGCACTGAAATATTTTGGAGACTTCTTAGTTGATATATTTCGAAAGGTCTGAACACTTTTTAGTCGATAGGCGGTCTGATATCGTTATATATATATATAGTGATAGAGAGCCGTAGTCTAGTAGGTAGTGTGTTGGCTTATTAGACGTAAAGCCAGGGTTCGAGCCCCAGGCCAGACATCAAAACAAAATACAAAAAGTATTTCTTCGGCGACTTTTTGTCATCAGATTTCTGGCAAAAACTCTGAGAATAAATAAAATTGCCATGAAGAGTTTCTCAAAAATCTGTCGTTCGGAGTCGACTTTAAACTGTAGGTCCCACCACTCATGTATAAAATTAACACACACAACATAAGTGATGTGAGAAACTAGGTCGTAATCCGGCCTGAAGGGTTGTAATGACCAATTATGTATTTATGTATGATAGGAGCCTATGCTACGACATTGAAATCTAAATTTAAATTAAATTTGACTTTAAGAACTTTGCAAAATTCTTTTATCCTTTGTGATGATTTCATTTCATAATTTTCTTCACTTTCTCATTCTACTTGCAGATATATTTACGTTTGCCATGCACCCATGGCCCATACTTGGTGTACGATGCCGCGCGTTAAACGTTGCACGCTCTATATAAGCTTAGGTGCCTTCCTGCATCAGAGTACGAAACTGTTCGATCGAACCTACGAAGTGATTGAAATCGAATGGGAAGGGCAAACGGTGCAAGTGTGTCATATGGAAACAGCCAAATGGGTGGACAAATATATCGGCGAAGACTTATATTTCACCAGTTATTTTCTGTTTCGCGTAATATTTGTACATCTGCTGCCGTGCATAATGTTGGTCACCCTGAATATACTACTATTCGCTGCTATGCGTAAGGCACAAGAGAGAAGAAAACTATTGTTTCGTGAGAATCGTAAAAAGGAATGCAAAAAACTACGCGAAAGCAATTGTACAACTCTGATGCTGATTGTGGTGGTGACAGTGTTTCTAATTGTTGAAATACCCATTGCTGTGGTGACAGCCATGCATATTGTGGCCTCTTTGTATTTCAATTTCATGGATTATGACAGTGCCAATATTTTAATAACCTTTACGAATTTCTTTTTGGTTGTCAGCTATCCCATTAACTTTGGCATCTACTGTGGCATGTCGCGCCAGTTTAGAGAGACATGCAAAGAGATCTTCCTGGGCGATATGGCTGTGAAGAAAGACAGCTCATCCAAGTATTCCATTGTCAATGGACCACGTACATGCACGAATACCAATGAAACTGTCCTCTAGTAAAGGTTTCTTTTGATGCCGTTTCGCAAGAGTTGGAAACAACGGAGACGGCATTCTAGTTTCTGCAGCAGCATAACTGAAATACCCATAACAGGTCGTGGTGATCAGCTTACGGCCACTACAAGTATAAGTACTTGTGGCACGGCTGCTGCTGCAACTAGTGGTTATAAGAAAAACATTAAAAGTACTGTAGATAATGTAACAATTGTTACTGCTGGTGCTGGCGTTGGTGCTGCTGGTCTCAGGCGTTGTAGTGAACAGCCAATGCAGCCACAGCAACATTTTGTTGTAATGGATATTATCAACGAGGACAAAGTGGAAGTTTAGATTTTAAGTGTATCCCTCGCTACAACTACAACAACTTTATTTATGTAACTAAACTAAGATTTAAAAATTAAAAAATAACACCGTTATAATCATGAAATAATAATTCCTAATAATTCCTAACGGTAACATTTATTTGATAACTACTAACTAACGTTTTAGAAAATTTTGAAATTGAAAAAGGAGGAAGAAGAAAAAATCTCTTTAACAGTGTGTGTGTGGTATATTGAATATATTTTTAAGATAAAATTAATTTGTACGTTTGTGTATGTACAGTTAGTAATATTAATACCATTAGTAATAAAATTAATCCTTTATTTATTTTAATTTTTTAATGAAAACACTATGAATAATTGAATTGAAAAATAACACGAATTTAATAACACACGTAATTTATATTCAGGAATAAAAAAGAGAAAATAAAAAAAAATAAAAAACTTTTACTCGAATTAATTTTCATAATGTAATGTAATGTAAAGAATTGAAATGGTCAATAGACCATAATATTGTTGGAAAAAAATCGTTTCTTTAACAATTTGGAGGTTTTTACTAATAATACTAATTCCAATAACATTTAAGTTCTTATAGAATTTGTAAATCACTGCAAAAAATATTATAAAGGCACTTTAAAATAGTTTTTATTAAGTTCTATAGAATTGGTACTCTAGTTTTAGGAAATGCAAGCCATAAGCATATTCTCAATTGGAGCTGAAATTATTATTTTTTAGCAAACAGTTACGCGCGCAGTTAACCTGTTAAATATTGTAAAAAATTATTCGTTATATAATTTGAATTACCTTTAACTTTTCTACTTGGCAGCAGAATTTATTTTCCTTAACCCTTTAACTTTTTCTGCTTGCTTAATTATGTTCCAGGCGAAGACGAGTATACTAGACATAAACACAGTAAAAAGCTTAAGCCTTATTCGTTGAATTCGTTGAATATCAATACGAATGTAATTTTATTTTCGTTCAAAACTTATACCTGACATTATGCAAAAAAACAATTCGAGGGTTAAGGCACGAACTATCCTTTTATTGCATCATTAATCATTAATCAATCTTGACAACGCCACACCAACCATTTTATCTATTTCTGTAACATATCCCATATAAGTCCTAAGGCGAGTACTGAAAATTAAAACTCGTAACTATTTCTTTAATGTTCGTTTATAGTTTTAAAATTGAGTTACCATATCTTCATATTCATGTAAACTCTTTAGCCTATATTAGCTTAATTAAAGCGTGTAGCATACAGAAATTAAGATTATAAAATCTTACTTCAATAAACGTCCTTCCATTGTTTTTCTTGTTTGCTCGTTATGGATACTAGTTACACAAAGCGACAAAATTTGTCATTCATGTGTATGACTAGCATTTACCATCAAGTCAGTTTGTTTTGTAATATTTAAAAACTTTTGCAATTTGGCGGTCATTACCTTGAGGTTGTGTCATAAGACAGATATCGTGTACATAGTAAGAGTCACACATAAATACATATGAAATCCAGTGCAACGGATTCCATTTGAATTCCGCCTGAAACTCTGTTGCTTAACTTTATTTAATGTCTCTCACTTTCAAGGTAATTCGCCTTCAGCTATTTTTGTTGTATGTTTCCGGTAGTGTGCTAAACTACGAATATCGAAGACGTGGTTTCGAATCTCACCAAGACTCTCTGGGCCTCTGTGGATTGTTATGTCGATTTTGTGCAGCCTCCAATAAATTTAATATTAAAAAGAAAAAATCACACAGGGCTTAAAGAAATCTTCCCCTCTGTCCTTCCTAATCTAACTATATTTCTAGTGTTCCAATGAAACGCACTGTGTAAATAGGCGTCATGTCCTGAGAGTTGATCTTAAAAACACCATTGTTGCCTTGGGATTGCCCGTGTTTAGTGTCAAAAACTTTAATCATTACATCATGACACTTTTCAACCTTTCTTGCCTTTATCAAGGTACACCTAAACCGGATGAGTTTAGATTATATAACTTTTGGACCGTAGTTTTTATAAACTCGGCATATTATAAAAGAGTAGTTTTTACTGATTGACGTCGCTGTAGTTTAGTAGGTAGTGAGTCAGATTATTCGGCATGGGGTTGAGGTTCAAACCCATGCCCAGACTTCTCAAACACAACGTAATATGCAAAAATATTTCTTCGGTGACTTCCTCTCAATAAATTGTTAGAAAAAATTCTGAGGGCAAATAAAATTGCCATGAATAGCTTCTCAAAAATCTGTCGTTCGTAATCGACTTTAAACTGTACGTTCGCCACTTAAGAGTAAAATTAACACACGCAACATAAGTCTCCTGTACCACTTATGTTGTTTTGGTCGTAATCCTAACTGAAGTAATGGCTAATTATGTATGCATATATGTATGTATGTAATAATTTTGAGTAATTCCATTGACCTGTTGTCAGTTTACGAAATTTTCAATTTTTCCATTTCAGTTTCAAATTTATAGAACTTGTTTTCAATTACTTAAATTTAAAATAATTTCAATCGATTAATGAAAAAGAATTAAACCAAGGAATATTAATTTCTATTCATTTATTCCAACAATAACTTGCATTGCAAAAATCAATGAAAGTGTATAATTCCTCAAAAAAAAAAAAAAAAAAAATAAATAAATAAAAAAAATTTTAAAAATTATGAATAAAGTTTTTTAAAATTATGAATAAATTTGAATTAAAAATAATTTAATCGAATTATTAAAATAAGTAACAAATTAAGGAATATAATAAGAAAACAATAATAATAAATAAAAAAACTCGCTTATTTAAATAAGAATAACAAGCATTTGAATTTGTAAACTTAATAGAGCCCCATAGTTTACAAATGTAAATGTCAACTGTTTAAATTTAAATGAAATTTTAATAAAAAAAAATTTAATACAATGAACTGCCTTGAGCAGCTCTTAAAAAATTAATAAAAAAAATAAAACCTAATAGCGAATTAAGATTTTATTTATTATATAAAAATAATAGTAATTAATTAACATAATTAATCTTTAAGAAAAATATATTATTAATAATAATGAAAATAATATAAAAAAAAATCGTTTTTGTTTTTTAATTTATATCGTAAAGTAATATTAACTATAAATCCTATATATTGTATACAAAAATTATAAAAATTTTAGAATTAAAAATTAAATAAAAATTAATAATGATAAGAATATAAAGAATATATTTTGAATGAAACATGTAAAATAATGAATATTTTTAAATTTTTAAATTTTTTTCTTTGTTGTTTAAATATACGCAATTATTATTACTTTTGTAAATTTTTTCACAAATAATCTAATTTTAAGTGTTTAAAAATAAATAAATTCACTGTTATAAAAATAATTTCAAATGTAAAAAATTATGATAATAAAATAAAAAAACAAAACAAAGGATTTCAATTAAATAACATACAAAAAACAAAATTTGTATTTTGATATTTTCAACATTTAGGAATTAAAAATTAAAAAAAAAATGAAAATTTTGCATAAGTAACGAAATGCTTATTTAGGACGCCAGAGATGAGTGTCTTTAAAAATTCTTTTGTCTGTTAACGTATCCATTGAGTCAAAAATGAAGTTGTCTTTGAAAATATTTTTCGATGGAAGCGTATTTTTCATACAACATGAATTTTGGTGTAGCGCGGGATAACTCATACCATAGCAAATGAATTTACGTATTAGCAAATCGCACTGAGCATTTTTAGCATTACTCGATTGTTATCGATTTTTTAGAGAAAAAACTTTTACATTGTAGAACCGAGTAACAAAAACAAAAACTATCTGTAATAATGGGAATAATTTCTAAGGGAAGGTAGATTTTTTTCATTATCAACAGAAACTTACTTACTTACCTACTTATTACAACCCTTCAGACAGGATTACAACCTAGCTTTTCACATCACTCAGGTTGTGCATGTTAATTTAATCTATGACTGGCGGGACTTACAGTTTAAAATCTACTTCGAACGACAAAATTTTGCGGAACTCCTCATGGCAATTTTAATTACTCTCAGAGTTTTTGCCAGCAATCTTCTAACAGGAAGTCACCGAAGAAATTTTTTCCCATATTTCATTTTGTTTAAGATGCCTTGGATGAAGTTTCATTCACGATCTCACTTTTAATAAGCCAACATACATAGGACTACGACATTTGTCAACAGGGGCCTAATTTTCATCATAAAGTCACTTTCATAAGACTCATTCTAATTCTAGATGAATAGGTACGTGAAAAAAACAAAATTTGTCGAATTTGGTAGACACTAGACCACATGAGATACAAGAGTGTTAAATACACCCGAAAAAGTCACTGTTTAGTGTGTATTTTAGCCTCTCACATTTCTTTGAGAACAACGTTGCGTTGTACGTGTGACTTTGGACTTTGGAATACGCCGAGCTTATAATCCCTAAAACATAATCTGCACCCATCAGGTTTAGGTTTACCTTGATACATACATAATTCAATCGGAATCCGTTGCCTTGGATTTGATACGTATTTATGTGTGACTCTTACAATGTACACGATATCTGTCCTCTGACACAAATTCAAGGAAAAGTTTTTAAATACATATTATAAATATTAGTTATTAGTAAAACGAAAATATTGCATGCAAACGTTCGTTATTTTCTTGTATACATTTCACATATACTTTAAAGGGGAAAAAAATAAATTTTACATGTGTTTGCAAATCAATGAATCAGTACGTAATAATCGCAATAAAACAGCATTTAATACAAAATAATTACGTCGTTATGTATTATGGAATGAAATGCTTCCTATAGTATGCTTCTAATCAGATTATTAGGTGGAACACAGTCTAAGATTGTTGAGTATTTCAAATTCGAAATAAATTTCATTTCCAATTATTTGGGGCGTAAATTCAATGAAAAATATTGTACAATAATTATTATCTGTTTATTAGTGTAAAAAATAGAAAAAAGAAAATAACAGTAAAATAATATTAACCCATAAGTAATCACTAACAAATTATTGCAAAACATTTTGTAACATTTTCAAGTAAAAACAGTCGTAACAAAAAATAAAATATTTCGTCTTTTAAGCTTGACAGACGTTATTAAGTTATGAAAACCTTTATAAAGAACTAATAATTAAAAATGGCTACTTACTTACTTAATTGGCCATTAATAACCCGATTAATGGATTTCGGCCTGCGTAACGCATACACTACCTTCCAGGCGGCTCTGCTTCTTGCGCCCCTAAGCGAGTTGGTCACACCAATCGATGACAGGGCTTCCTCGATTTTGTCCTTTCAACACATTCAAGTTCGGCCTCTTAGCCGACTTTCGCAGATCCCCGCATTAAATACTCGTCTCGCCGGAGCATCGTCCTCGATTCGATCGACATGGCTGAGCCAGCGCAGCCGCTGGATATTAATACGCTGCACAACGTCTATTTATTGAGGAGCTAGTACAATACACTGTTGGATCGGATACGGAAATCATCGCCAACTCGCACTGGACCGAAGATCTTATGTAAGACTTTTCTCTCGAATACTCTCAAGGCTGCTGCATCATTGCTTAATACGGTCCATGCCTCTGCGATATAAAGAAGCACGGCTAGGATGAGCGTGTTGTAGAGTAGTTTTCTCGTACGCGAGAGGTCTCTGCTACTCAATTGCATATTGAGACCATAGTAGCACCTGCTGGCAAGAGTGATCCTGCGCTTGATCTCCAGACTGACATCATCTTTGGTGATAACGGCTGAGCCAAGATAAATAAATTCCTTGACTATATCGAAAGTATAGTTATCGGCTGTAATCTGAGAACCAATAGGCCGCACGTCTGTACTTGTCGATAACATAGCCATAAAAATTAATAAATTTGTTAGGAATTAATGAAGCTTTTTAGCAACAGTCAAGTATTTGAAGACAACTGATGAAGCTCGGTGTATGGGTGCTAGAAGAATAGACTGTGAAAAACTTTATGATTCGCATTTCCATATATAGGGTCAACAGACAGGAAATTCTGAAATTTGACAGCTGATAACGGTCATCTTGTTAAAGTTAAATCATTTATTCAGTGCGCTTAGCCAAATCACCATGTGCGATCATAGACAACGACATGGTTCTGGAGCATTCGGCAACTGTCCCTAATTTTCATTTTCCGCAAAGAGATTTTTTAGATGAATAGGTACATGAACAATCACAATTGTTAAGTGTGCAATGCATTCCATAAAAACATCATCGATTTATATTTCTATAAGAACGGCATTGGCCAAGTCATCACTATTAGGGTCAAGCACAATAAGTCAATGATTACCAACTTCTTTTGGCCAGAATTGAATGATCTGGACACCAATGACTTTAGTTACAACTGAAAATCGTCATGTGCTGTATAGCTCATGCCATATTTGAGAACATAGCAATCCCACATCGGAATGATGTGAACTGGTCACCGAGAACATGCCATTTGTCCAGATTAGACTTTTTTGTGAAGTTTTCCTAAGTCACAGGTGTATGCGAATATGCCATAAATCGTAGCAGTTCTCAAAGCCAACATAATTCATGCCATCTGTCCAATTCAACCTGATCTAAATGCCAGAGTCCAAATGGAGAATATTTGAACGATGTTGTGTTCTACAAATGATGGTTTCTCTAGGTCCTTCAAACAAATAAAAAAATATCGATGATGTCGCACGCGTATTAGGTATTATTTAAGTTTAAAGAACGGAGGCATTTAGTGGAAGACCCGGTATAGATACTATTACTATAATATACTTAGTTAAGTAATATGTTGTTTTACTAGACAAGAATTTAGCCCCCTAATGGGTTAAGCAGAATTAAATTGAATATCAATGTCATGACATTTTCTGTTGATTTTTTTTCAATTGATACACATATTCTATCAACAAGAGAGATATTTGCATGAAAGAGAATTTTTGCAAAATTTTCAATAAAAATTATTGAAAAATACACGGTACGAACGGAACAAAATTACCCTACAGCTCATACTACACAGGCACTATAGCTCATATGATACATAGAACATCTTCAGTCCGGACCTGGCTTCTCACACCACTTATGATGTGTCTATTAATTTTATACATGAGTGGCGGGACCTACAGAAACTTTTTCATGGCAATTTTATTTACTCCCAAAATTTCTGCCAGAAATCTGATGATAGGCAGTCGCTGAATAAATATTTTTTTCGTTTTGATGTCTAGAGTTCCGCCCGCCTCACGTCCAATAATCCAACGCACTGCCTAGACTAGATTGCCATGAAAAGTTTCTAAAAAATCTGTTGTTTGGAGTCGAATTTTTGTATCAAATTAACATACACAACATTGTAAGTGGTGTGATGTATGTATGTATAGAAAACAGGAAATCGTACTAATACCGCTGGGAAACACACATTCACTAGAAATATACATTCTTTACGCATATTGTCGCGTCACTGATACATATTACACTCACAATTTTTTTTTGGAATTTTGATTTGATTACCCGTAACAGTTATGCCGAATGTAGAGCATTTGAAAAAAACTTTTTTTTTGTACACCAAATTACGTTATCAATTATTTGCAAAAAAAAACAACAAATATTGTATACGAATATTGATTTATTGAGAGAAGTTCGCTTGAATTCATAAAAAAAAACCCAGATAATGATATTGTCTAAGCTGAGATTTAACTAGAAAAAAACAACAACAACAAAAACTACTGATAAGAATAAAAGAATGTGTATGTTTTTTCGAAATAGAAATTAAATCGCATCACACCTATTAAGCTAAGCAAAGCGTCTAAATTTAGTCTTTACTTAGCAATTTAGTGAATAAGTACTTACAGTCTTAAATCTCGCTTAAATTCTCATAACGATGGATATTTTCCATCGCTTACTTCAAATATTTTTGCTGTGGCAGTGTTGTCTGCAATGTCTGGAGGCGGCTACCACATACAGCCGTTTGGCTAATCGCAAACAAAAGAAACTGATTGAAGGCTCTATGAATTTAAAGGCTGAACCATGTAATAATTTCTATAACTATGCTTGCGGCAATTGGGATGAGGCGTATGAAGGGGCGAAAACAAATTTTGTTGAAGCCGTTACAATGCTCGACTACAATGCTAATGTGGAAATGCATCGTGTACTGGATCGTTTTACAATGAAAAATAAACCAAATTTTATACATCAAGTGCGCAAATACTATGAATCGTGTAAGAATTTAGATAAATATGAGTCCAATAAATATCTTCACTGGCTGAAATTGAATGATCAATTTAAATGGCCTGCCATATGGACTGCACCAAAGAAAGACCACCAATTCGATTGGGTGAAAACATTGGCGAAAATGCGCACCTATGGCTTCAATGATGTGTTCATACAACTGATTTTCATAAGAAATGTTGAAGATGTAAATGCCTTTGTGGTGGATTTGGACAAGCCCGTTATGGATGGTGGCTTTAAGCCCATAACAGAAAGTAATCTGAATGTTATAATGCAGTCTCTGCCAGCGGCAATACGAGAAATAGAATTTGCCAAGCTATGGCAAGAAATCAAAGAATTCGAAGAACTTCTAGCTGAGTTGGATCAAATTGATGATACCTCAACAGAAGATGACAGCGAATTTGAAAAAGAACATGTTATTAAATTTAAAGATTTACCTGATTTAGACTGGCTAAAGACCTATCTACGCATAGTACTTAATCAAACAGCTATAAGTCCCGATATGGTCTTGTATATACAAAACAAGCCTTATATGTTAGCTTTGGACAAACTGCTGCAACAGTACGATCAGCGGTTCATAAATAAATATTTGGAAATTCGTTTCCTCTGGTACTTACATTTACAGGGACCAGCCAATTTCTATAATGTTGACTGTTTATCCAATATTAGGGGTCTTATGCCCACGGCCATGCATTGGTTGTTCGAACAACAGCACCCGGAATTACGCAATGAGTATGACAGCATTTATGAAATGTTCAATAATTTACGTCAACTATTTGGTAAAACCATACAAAAAAATAAACATGGCTTTAATAGCACCATTGTGCAGCACTTGCAAACGAAACTCGATCATATGAAGCTCAAACTCAATAATATACCACGTGTAGATACTGTGGCCACTTTGGAAAAGTTCTATAAAGATTTGGATTTGAATGCCGAGGATTTCTATGGTAATTTTTTAAAACTCTTACGATTTAATTTTAAAGCCCGATTGGCTTTGTTGGACAAAACGAAAACGATATTGGGTTTTTCGTACTTGGAAAGAGCCGACACTGGCCCTAGTTCCTCACCATTTTTTGTTCAGTATGCGAATACTGTCTTCATACCTTTAACTCTACTCCAGCAACCGATTTATAATGGCGATTTGTCGGACATCTATAAATACAGTTCTTTGGGTTTCTTAATTGCACATGAAATGTTTCACGGCTTTGATGATACCGGCATTCTGACAAATGCTAATGGCACTGTAAGCCTTATTAATTATGAAGAAAATCCTTTATTTAATGCCAGCCTTCATTGCCTATTGGAAATCAATCCCACCGTAATTAGCGAGAAAATTGCTGATACCAGTGGCTTACGTTATGCTTATCAGGCATATTTTGACACTCATCCCGATGCTTTAAATCGTACACTGCGCGTATATGGCAATGAAATGCCTATGACTCAAGTATTCTTTTTGAATTTTGCCCAATTTTTCTGTGGCGATTTATCACCCGACCAGATAGATGCTTTGGCAGATCATGGCTCGGATAGAGAACGTGTTATGGATGCTCTTGCAAATTTTCCCGAATTTTCAAAAGTATATCAATGCTCTCGTCATCATCGTCTCTATCCACATGAAACCTGCCACTTGTGGCGTTGATAGAAAATATATTTGAAAATGTGTTTAAAATATTGTAAATAAAATTTGTTGTGGAATTCTTATTCATTGGTTTTAAAGTACATTTGTGTATCGAAATAAAGTAAAGAATGGTTTTAAAGGCAAACATGCCATTTTGTATACAGTACTGGTCCTTAAGAGTGAAATTATTTAAGGAAAGCAAGCAATATGGAATTATTTTGATATCATATTGACAAACTACTTTATAACAACGTTCTCACCGTCGCTTATATATCAATCAGTATTTGTTCATAGCAGCTTTTAGCTCACATGCGAACCTAAACAGATGGGTATATTACCAGCTCACTAGGTAACATTTCATTTCCAATCATATTTCTTTTAGGAATCCTATATTCTGTACAATGTTCTTTATCTTCTTCCAGTTCACTACTCTGTAATGTATTGTCTCCTATGCTAGCCTTTCTGGTTTACGAATAATGGAATAATGAAATAATGTTCTTTGTCCATGCTCACACACATACATATTTGGTGATTACAACCCTTCAGTCCAGATTACAACCTAGCTTCTCACACCACTTATTGTTGTGAATGTTAATTTTACACATAAGTACCGGAACATACAGTTTAATGTCGTCTTCAAATGACAGATTATTTGAGAAACTTTTCATATCAATTTTATTTATTCTCAGAGTTTTTGCCAGAAATCTGCTGAGAGTAAGTTACAGAAAAAATATTTCTTTTCATATTTCGTTCAGGTGGAGATGCCTGACCTGGGGTTTGAACCGAGGTCTCACGTCTAATAAGCCTACACACTACCTACTAGACCACGGCGACTTCGTTCCGCTATTCACTGTCATAGCAAAAAAATTGATTTAATGCAAGAGTTGATCAAGGTTCTCTTAGTAGATATTGACTTAGACGTCAAGTGAGTGGTATATCCTGTTGCTATCAGAAAGTTGATGAGATAAAGAGCATAAAAATATCATCTCGATTAGATGGTCTGTTGCTTGTGACATTTATTAAAATGACTTTGTTCTTTGCGATGTTAATTCTCAGTGTATGTAAACATGCACTGCGCACTGTATGTATTTTGGTCTTCATGTCGCTGTTGAAAGTAGGCAAATATCGCTGGCTTAATTGAGATTTAGTATCCACGTGCTGGGATCTTACCACAACTTTTCCAAATTTTTATAAAACAGATGGGATTATGATCCCTGCTCTGATTGTTATTTCTTTGCTAACACAACATCTTGGAAGATGCTGTAGTTTTGTATTTTTCCGTAGTTGAAGACAGCCGAGTGAACTAGCGTGTTAAAAGACTTTACAAGTAGAAAGACGATACTGTTCAACTGAAAGTTCATTAACAATATGCAACTGCTGCTCAAGCCACGACTTACCTAGTTTGAAGGCTGACTGTTTGAAATTAATTCATCTCGATCAAGTTGAAATGTATTCCTCATTAGTTTCTCATGTGATCCTTCATCTTGATGAGCTTACAGCGAGTCTCAGCGTTGCAAATTCAAGTAAATCCTGTTGAGCGCCAGACATTTTGTTCTTTATTGAATAGCTTAAAAGGATGAAATATCAATGATTTTTTAATCCATCATTACATGAAATATATTTCTACGTACACACTTACGTGCCTTCTTCCATCATTGCCGCCTGTGCAATCAATATAAACGATGTGTATGCCACTCTATTTGATATCGATGTTCAGCTTATTGACTTGCTCATTGACTATTGACAGTGACATTCACAAGTAAATGCTTTAATAAATTAGCCTGACATTCAAATGTGAAATTGCATTCAATCGTATAAACAATGCCGCATAATAAATCAGTAGTTTATACCAGAAATTTATAATGTATTTGTATTTAACACCGAAGGTTAATTTCAAATTGAAAAAATTTAATAGAATTTTATATTACGAGAGCTGAGCGGGAATGTCTGGAAATGATTATCAGTTAATTTGAAATTCAATTTTTTTACTCTATTGCATGCCGTCGTAAGCGTCCATGCTTTTAAATATATGCATGTATTGTACTAAAATTTTTTTTTTTAAATGTTTAATTCCTCGGCAAGAAAAACGAAATTCTTATTCCACTCCGTCATCAGGGGTTACAACCTAGATTCTCACAGCACCCACGTTGTATGTGTCAAATTAAACCATGAGTAGCGGGACCTACAGTTTTATGTCACCGAAAGAAATATTTTTTCATATTTCGTTATGTTCGAGATGTCTTAGCCGGGGTTTGAACCACTGGCTCTCGATTAATAAGTCAACACACTACCTACTAGACTACAGTGATTTGTTTCACTAAGCACTACCAACTTAGAAAAAAGTGACATGGCTTTCTGAAGTAAATTTTTTAGGCAATTTCCTCTGATATTGTTAAGCAAGCATTTCCCAATGTCAAATTTTCTTCACTCAAATTTTCTCTTAAAGCAATTTCTAACTAATTTCATATCACTTCAGTATTGACAGCATATCTCCAACTAACTATAGAATTCATTCTTTAAATACTCTGCTGTTCTATTTACGTACGAAATTAATACAAGTCGGGATAATTACAATAAAACACAAACACCAACATGATATATACTTACGTACACTCATACCCAATTAAGCTCAAGCATACATACATATGTCCTAGTTATGCTTGTAACGCCATAATTGAGTCGTTACCGTTGAGAATTCTACCAAAATTTACCGTCATCTGCAGATGATATTAAATACCAACAACAAATTGATTGCATTTGTTAAATGGCTGTTGGAATATTGACAATATTTAAGTATGTTATAACGGTAAATGACAATATCATCACGAACAACAATAAATACTCGACTATTATAATGAAGTTTAGTAAAGTGAAAGAAAAAAAAGAGCAGGGCTCTGTATTTTAACAGCCTTAATAAAGTTTTCGCTGAATGTGATGTAATATAAACGCTTAGCGTGTTACCGCTTGTATATTTCTTTTGGTGTCCTTGTCCGCCACAATTGTTGGTGATGTACACCTAAGCTAATGCTTTAGCTGAAGCCTTAAAGCAACCAACCTCTGCCATGAATATTCTCTCCGGCTGGCGAGGTTACAAGATTTCTTATGAAATACACCACGTCAATTTTTGATATTATTTGCATTCCATTTCATTAATCCTTGTTTGAATTATCAACTATTTTGTGGTCAGTACACCAGAGATTATCCCACTACTATGTCAAATCTTCTTAATAATTACCGCAAGTGTAACTTAATGTTTTTCTGTTTTTCCCATACGTTTTTCTCTTTGAATAAGTCCAATATGCATATTAATCCCTTACGATTAATCCCTTAATCCAAAACAGATTTTCTTACAGTTGGGAATTGCTTGCCGTCGGAGATATCGGTGACGAAGCTAATATAGACGCTGAATCTAATAATTATCGACCAAGAAATGCAAGTCATCGACCAAAGAAATGAAAGTCATCAACCAAAAATGCAAGATATTGTCCAAAAAATGCAAGTGATCGCCCAAGAAATATGGAAGCCATCGACAAAAAGTGCAAGTCATCGCTATAAAACACAAGACACCGACAATTTTGCTCCATTTATACAGAGAAAATTTTGATCATTTGATGAAAACAATTAGCTTCGACGCCTATATGTCCGGTCCCAAGTAACGCCCTACCGTAAGGAAACCAGTTTTGAATTCGTTGAGTCTATGGCTATCCAGCCCACAAGATCCACTTTTCCCACAGGCTTCATTTTTTACCCGATTTAAGATCGTAAAGACTTAAGTTAAATTGTTCCAACAATAATTCGAATTTATACTCATAATTTTTGCCTCCAAAGACATTTTCAAGGATTAAGAGTCAAATTTCTTTAAATATTGAGTCATTATTTAAGGGAAGCCTATTTTGTAAGTTTAGTTTAGGCAATTTCTTTCATGAATAATGCGCACTAAAATAAATTCCCTATAAATATAAAAAATCTGTCCGATTCCCCCTACGCTGGTGTTTTAGCATTAAAAATACCTACGTTTAGGGTACTTCTGGCAACTTCTCTCTCCAGGAGACCTTTTGCAACTTAATTTTCTTGGTTCAGAGTTAATTGTTGTAAGGAAATATTGTTATTCCTGTTGACATTTGAAAATTTTGAATCATAATTTATTGCATGAAAATTACGGCCTGGAAAAGGCCTTTAAAAAGGCGTATTTTCACTTCATTTAAATAACGTATGTATACGCAATATATGTATGTGTGTGTACATTATTCTCTAATCTCACGTACACATAACCACAAATTCTATCTAGAAAACAACAAATATAAAAAGGGGAAAATGAAAAACACAGTGAGAGAGGTAATGAAAAACGAAAGTAAACTATTGAGAATTATTAGAGGCAGTTTAAGGCCAGGTATAGTTTAGTGTTGACTTATGACTTTAACATTTCCGCACAACCACTGTCTGCAGAATAAAATGTATGTGTTTGAGTGTGTAAATGAGTTTGTGTATGTATGTGAACTCTACTACAGTGTATGCAGTTATAATTTGTTGCTAATCAGGCATCTATATTACCTATATTGGCCATACAACAAGATCACAGAGTATTTATGTTAATTTGTACCACCACATAATACCATATAATCCAGGGTGGAACTTGAACACAGTTAACTCTCGCAGGCACAGAAGCACACACACACACACACAGTCATATTTTCATGTTTCCTGGCTGGCAGATAATAGATACGGCATTAATGAGTTCCTCCCATTTGTTTTTTTTTTAAATAACGTATTCTAATGACACCGTTAGTTTAGATTTCACTTTGCTGGTTGGAAAATTTGAATAATTTCGTTATTTTCTGTTCTTTAGAAAAATTTCCATATGGACAAGGATATTGAAGAGATATGAGTGTATACAGTGAGCGTCAAAAGAAACTGTACATTAAAAGAAATATACATTAATAAATTACCGTTATTTTTATTTTAAAACTGTTTCATTGCCAATTTTTTTAAATTTGAAAAAAAATTTACAAAAAAATTTCGAAAATTGTCAAATTTTTTCGATCACCAAAGTTGAGTTTGGTGTTGTTGTTTTGTCCACGATGTATCGTATTCATTGTTTTAGTGTTTTGAAGGTATTTTGAATATCTCGGTTATATTCAGTATATCGGTTTTCTTTTAGCAGCATGGGAACTATCGATATCGATCTTTTTTGTATGAGGTTTGTTAATTCATCATGTAGCGGTTAGGCGTCAAAAAACCGCTTCCATATATTCTTAGAAAACTTTATATTGTAAATTCGAACAGCCATTTATCGTTTTTGCACTAATTTTTCTCTTCTTTGGTTTAAAAGCGTAAACATAAAGAAATGAGTATACAGAGGAGAATGTTTATGCTGTAGTGAATCGTATAATCGTCGTCCTTATTTTTTGCGAATTGAGTGAGAAACTACTGTTACGGTAAATGGCGAGAGCTGTCGTTCCAAATTTTTTTTTAATAGTCAGCGAAACATCGACGACAATTGATTCTACCAACAGGGAACAGCTTGTCGTATAGTGCGCTTAGCAATCGATTTATTGTGAAATCAGTTTTGTGACGATTGTCTTTCTAGAAGTGAACTTGCTGCCTTGTTTACGCAATTTGGTTAACTAGCAACTTTTGAAGCATAGGAAGCTAGTAAGCAAGCCGCGATTGAAGGCATGCTGCCTGATTCATTTGAAATAAATAGTAAATGCAACTCCTAGCAGGTTTTCTAAAGACATACTCCTATCACATATAGGTTACGTCTTCTGGATGAGACAGAATGTTGTGATGTGACTAGGAACAGAAGGCGCCGTAATCAAGTAGGTAGTCCGAAATATTGATGAAATATAAAAAATATTTCGTCGACGACTTCCTCTCAGCAGTTTTCTAGCAAAAACTCTGAGAATAAATAAAAATTGCAATGAAAAGTTAAAAAAAAAATCTGTCATTCAGAGTCGATTTTAAACTGTAAATCACGCCACCCGTGTATAAAATTAACGTATACAACATAAATGGTGTGAGAAGCTAGGCCGTAATCCTGACTTAAGGGTTGTAATAAACAATTAAGAAAGTAAGTACAGTTGCCGTAGTCTCGTAGGTAATGTGTTGGCTTATTAGACGAGAAGCCACAATTCTAACCCCAAGTCAGAGGTCTCCAACAAAAGGACGAAGACTTCCTCTCAGCAATTTTCTGGCAAAAACTCTAAGAGTAAATAAAATTTGCTATGAAAAGTTGCTCCAAAATCTGCCGTTTTTAAACTGTAAGTCCCGCCACTCATATATATGAAATTAATACACACCTAACTGCTCCACTGCCCATTCAGCGAATAAATTTCTTTTTTTATGGTTATCTATGGTAAGTTCGTAAGCAGACTGAATATATATGAAAAGTAATTGTAGCTTCAACAAAGTGGCCGATATCATACGTTATTCTAAAGTTCCTATTGAAAGACCCTATTTAAGTAGCATAGGCCACATGGACATAAATTTAATGCTTTTATGTTTAATGTACTAATCATTACGTAACATAAAATCATAGAAATAATTTTCAAATCAATAACGTTATTGTTCTTTTTATGTTTAATAGACACAATAAAATCAAATATTTTGAATCACAGTCCTAAAACATGTTTTAGTTTTTCAAATTAAATACCAAACAAAACATATACCATATGCGTGCATATCACGTTCAATAAAAAATTCATTAAAGAGAAAATAAAAATGCTTCGTTTAATTTTCTCTGCTGTTTTGGTATGTATTATTTATTGTATGAGTATATTTTAATTAATTTCTAATTGTTTTTGATTAAGTTTATGTTCGATTTTTATACGAATTTTATTAGAATGAAAACTATAAGAACAATAGAAATTCACTTTGGCACGCATGCCATATTGGTTAAACTTACTATTGTTTTGAAATCAATAGGAAAATGTTTAAAACAACAACAACAAAAACAATAAAAAAACAATATAAAACAAAACATTAGAAACAAATAAAATAAAACTGAATTTTTGTTAATTTATTTTATATTTAATTTAAGCTTCAATATGTTGTGTATCAATCAAATTTCTGATTGATTACACATGCCACAAATCAAACGAATACCACCAATACCACCATCGCCATTGCTACCACACAACATTACCCCTAGGTTTACTAAAGTAATTGAAATGAATGTAAAAAAGTTTGAAGGCATTATGCACAGTTTATTACAAAATCGATAGTAAAATTAATTTTAACAAATAAACCTGATGGTATATTACTGCGAAGTTACAATAGGTAATGAAATGTAATTGACATGGAGGAATAAAACAATTTTAGGTTCAGTAGCAGACAATCATTTTGAGGGTTTTTGGTTTTTTTAATAAAACTTCAAGCTGAAATTGTCGTATATGTGTTAATTTTATCTATGAGATGGGACCTACAGTGAGCGTCAAAAGAAACTGTACATTAAAGAAACTAAACTGATAAGTTACCGTTATTTTTATTTTAAAATTGTTTCATTGTCAGTTTTTAAAATTGAAAAAAAAAATTTTTTTTTCGAAATATTGTAAAATTTTTTTCGGGCACTCTCCTTAAGTGGTAAAAGTTCAGTTTGGTGATTGTTGGAATTTTATTCTTAGTGTACAGTTTCTTTTAATGCTTACTGTATGTTGAGAAACTTTTCATTGCAATTTTGTTTTACTCTTACAATTTTTGTCAGAAGACTGCTGAGAAGAAGACGCACCAGAGATATCTGACCAGGCGTTGTATACAAAAAATTATAGGCGATCAGATGATTGTCTTAGAAAAAGTATTAGAAAACTACTTGGGACATGTCTTTTTCCAAAGCCGACCCATATATTTGTCGACCGCAGCTTTAAAACAAAGTAAGAAAATAGAATGAAATATTTCCATCGATTTTAGTGAAGAAGGTTGATAATTTGCACAGCCAAAAATTTTGTTTATCAATGAAAAATTTTAACCGCACATGAAAATTTTAAGAAGAAAAATGATAGCGTATAGCGCAGTCATTAAAGGAAGTCTCTGAACATTTAGTTTGTACACAAATAGGCCATTACGAGTTTAAACAGGGTTTGGTGGGGTTTTGTCAAATGTTTACCAAAAAATCCAACTATATTTCTAAGCAAAATATGATGCTATGAAGTCACCGTAGTCTAGTAGGTAGTGAGATGGCTCATTAACGTGAATCAAAACGAAATATAAAAAAAGGAAATAAAATAAAATTGCCATGACAAGTTTCTCAAAAAAAGCTGTCTTTCTGAATCGACTTTAAACTGTAGGTGCCGCCACTAATAAGCGGTGTGAGATTGACTGAAGGGTGGTAATGACCATTTACGCAATAGGATGCTATATGCCTGCTCTAACGTGTCATTTCTGTGGAGTATTTTACTGACATTAATAGCTTCCCTCCCGGCATGTATTCGAATCTTGTGGAATATGTTTGTAATATAAGCGAAAACAATATCAAATAAAATTTTAATAAAAATTTCCGTTACAGCCTACCTTGTTTTATTATCCATCAATTTATTGCGTTTTATATGTTTTTAGCTTTTTATGTGGGCTTTTTTTATGGATTACATTTTAGTCTGTTTGTTGCGTTTGTTCTGTTTTTATTATTCATTCTATTTTGTATTAAAAAGTCACCTTTTTTTTTTGCATAGATTCCAGGTATTTTATTATTATTTTTTTCCTACTTTTTGTTTACATTACCCTGCTGTAAAACACGGTCCATGTTTAAAACTGAAAACATTTTCTGTCGTTGAATTTTTTTACATGATTTCTTATGTCACTGAGCTAAACAATATTTGTAGAAAGAGGTGTCTCCTATTACTGTGTCAGACATGGTAAATATTCATAAAAAAAAAACAAAAGGTGTTGCTAAATTGCAGAAAATATTGCAAAAAAATTTAATTAAAATTGAACAGAATATTAAAGAAAAAATTTATTAATAATTCATTAAGCCATGGCTAATAGTAATCGGACTGAAGTAATGTGCTAAATAATGATGTTAAAACCAGATAGAAATTATTTACAAACTGTTCTAACTTTTAGTTACAAAGACCATGAAATATTTAATTACTACTTCAGCGTGAGGCATTATGTAGTTAAAGAAAATCTCTTAAAACTTAATCTTCCAACAAAAAATATTTGTTTCCCTTGGCAATAAAGCTCTCCATTTCAAAAGAAATACGATTTAAGATACTTTTTTGGAGTTTTTTTTTGCCACTAAATAGTTTTCTAAGGAAAAAAACAAATCTAAAGAAATGTTAATTACTTTTACTCAGTCTCTCTCCCTCTCTTTTCTAATTTTTTCTAATAGAACTGAAAATTGGAAAGCGGGAAACAAATGTGAGGTATTACAAAATAGAAAAACAAATTCACACGCACAATACGAGTGGTGTGAGAATAGAGATTGTAATCCTGACTAAATTCAACACAATCATTGGAGCAGTTTCCGTCTGGCACTGGAAAATTGTATTGTTACGTTTTTACCTTTTAAAAACGTTTAAAACATGAGTTCGTAGATTACATACATACATAATTGGCCATTACAACCCTTCAGTCAGGATTACGGCCTAGCTTCTCACACCACCCATGAGCTCGTAGATTGCAAATAAAAAGAAAAATAAATTTGTCTTTAGTTTCAATTAAACTCTTTATTGATCCCACAATTCTATCTGCCACTGATCACAACTTGATGTAACAACAACAATTGCTTCGTGTGTTTTCCTTTGTTTACACCTTTTGTGTAAACAATAACAATTGTTCGACAGATCTTTATAACGGAGATCTTCAAACCACCGTTATTCTCTTCTTCAGTGCCTTCACACAAAACTGACTGAATTTTTACTGACCCCGTTGCCTGCTTTGTCTTGCCTTTTATATCGTAGGGTAAACAGGCTGATGAATGCACTTGAAGGCAAATGACTTCGCCTTCTCGAAATCTCCATAAATGTAAACATGTTTACATTTATTTTTTTTTGTTGTTGCATTTTTATTTACTTCTTTATAATTTTAATGTTAAACGATGTAAAGGCAAAACGCCATTTCGATTTTCGTAACAGTATATTATTTCCCACTTTCTTACCTTCCCACCTCTTGCGAGGTACAGATTTATGTTATTTATGGAGAGTCACTTCTTGTCAGCTTAACGGAGTTATCATCCATTGATCTTAAGGATATCATCCATTGATATCCATCAAGCTAGTTTCCAGCTTAGTCGTGCTTTTAGTGCACAGCTTTTGCGGCGACCAACTTCTTTGATGAGTTTGGTGGAATTACTGTGGCATCACAACGGGCCGATATGCTTGCTCAAGTGAACTTTAATAATCAAAGCTACCACTTCAAACTACCTACTTATCTGCCAGACCTTTCAAAAACAAATTTTCTTAGTTCCAAGATTTAAATTGAAAATTCTATTTTACCGTCACAGTCTAGTAGGTACTGTGTTGGCTTATTAGACCGTACGTCCATGGTGCAAACCCCAGGTCAGACATAAAACAAAAACATGAAAAAATATTTCTTCCGCGACTTCCTCTCAGCAGATTTCTGTCAAAAACTCTGGGAGTAAATAAATTGCTGTGAAAAGTTTCTCAAAAATTTGTCGTTCGGAGTCGACTTTAAACTGTAGGTCCAGCCACTCACGTATAAAATTAACACACATAACATGGGTGATGTGAGTAGCTAGGTCGCAATCCTGACTGAAGGGTTGTAATGGCCAATTACGTTACGCACGTATTCTGTTTTTCCACTTCATAATCGGTACAATTGTGAAACTCTATCAGGCTGATTTTATTGAATAATTTTAATTGAATCCATCAGTGTACATTTTGCGTTGGCTTATCCTAGTTAGCATAGCTTCAGACACCATGTCATACTAAATATTAATTAATTTTCTATTCATTATGATAATAATTGATTGGTTTTTCACAAAAAGAAAAAAAAAAGTATTTCATTTCCATAGTTGGCCTCTACTTACAAGCAGACAAACGAAAAGACTTAAGTGCTGTTATACTTATTTTAACTGTATAATAATGTTATGGAAGTCCTTCATAACATTGTGGTTATGTTTCATCATAAAAAGAACAAAATAATGTACGTAAGTAAGCGTGCCTTAAGGTCATAATTTTTTTTTTCTTTTTTTAATTATATTTTGATTATTGACGTGATTTGTACATATTCGAGTAGCTCTTAAGAAACCCAATACGATTATATTAATGACAATTACAGTAGAAATGTCTCGAATGAAATTATTATGCAGAAGGTTTACACCAAGCTTATTTGGACACAGACGTCTTACACTTTTTCCAGAAGATTAAATAAGAACGTCCTTGTATTGTTTCTCTAAATGAAATGAAAAGTGATGAAACTAAAGTTGTAATGGTATTTATGCAAAAATCTTGCACGTGTGGGTCTAGTTTAAATGGCATGTAAAATGAAAAGAATTTTTTTTCCCCTTTTGAATATTGAATTTCTTTTTCTATTTAAGACCTTCCACTAAAAAGTGATATTTCACACATGATGTAAGGACATAAGACCTAGTTTTCATTGTAGCAAAAAAAAAAAAAAATTAAAGAACTCGTTTTTACGTATTTTGTTTTCATCGAATTTACATACATACATATAATTGGTTATTACACTAATTTAGTTAGGATTACAACCGAGCTTTTCACACAACTTATGTTGTGCGTGTTAAGTTCATTCATGAATACCATGACCTACAGTGTAAACTCGACTCCGAACGACCAATGGTTTTGAGATACTTTTCACGGCAATTTTATTTACTGTCAGAGTTTTGGTCAGAAATATGCTGATGAGAAATATTTTTTCAAGTTTCGTTTTGTTGGACATGTCTGGCCTAGAGTTTAAACCGTGACATCACGTCTAATACGTCAACACACTACCTACTATACTACTGCGACTTATAATTGATGTGTATTGAGGCTTCTCAAAGAGATCTGGAATATATTAAACCCTTATGATTACGAATCATGGTAAATAACCAACCCCACCATACAAAATTTCAGATTTGAGTGAAGAAATGTCTAAGAAACGTCAACAAAATATATTGGCCCAAACGTATATGTACCAGTAAGTTGTTACCAATTGCTCATTTAAAAAAAAATCGAGATAGATAGTTGACATGGGTCGATCATATGCATCGCAAAAATGACCTTCGCAACCCTCTTAAGATAAGCATTATGTGGACTCTATAAGAACTAATTTTACATTTTCACCAATGCGCCAATTTGCGTCGTGATACGTCATGATGCGTCATGATACGTCATGATGCGTCATAATACGTCATGATGCGCCATGATACGTCATGATGCGTTGAAGCCTCTACATTGAAGAGTAACACAAAATACACAACTATTTTATATGGAAAGGGAGATAACAGTAAACTGAACTCTGAGGTCCTAGAACTCATTAAAATGATTAGAAATTTGTCTAAGTTATTAGAATATTACCTGTTTCCGAAACAGGAAATTTCTTGTGTTTCGAACGTATAACATCCTAGTAAATCAGTAAATGGTTACACGTTCATCGTTGTTATACGAATTGATGTATTGAATACTTCTGATATTATTTTTAACATAACATTGTGGCAACAACTGTGATTAAAACCAACTGAATTGTAAAGTTCTAAAACATGCCCATACTTTTAACCTCTAATAGACGTTTTACCCATACATACATATGTATTTTACATTTCATTTATTTTTATATATACATTGGGTTCGATAGATAAATTTTAAAATCTATTGTAGTCTTATTCAACACTTAACTGTCAGTCAGTTGAGCATGCTTTAAGAACTTTACAGACGGTATTAAATTTTATTTTCCTTCTTCTTCTGCAATTTTTTTATGATTATTTTCCATTTTATTGTACCTTCTGTTCTGGCTTGATTTAAAAAATTAAAATATTGATTGGCATAAACCGAAAAATTTTAAATAAAATCAGCACTTGATTGATAGATTATTGATTAAAGCGATGAAAAGAAAAGCAAAAACCCCAAAAAATACAAATTTAAATAAAAGAAATTTCCATTTAAAGGTAGAAAGAAAACCAGAGAATGGATGATAATGTTGTTTGAATTTGAAAACAATTTTAAATTGAATTCTGTTGTGATTTGGGTTCAAGGGAATTTGCCATTCGATTTTGAAATGTTTTTGTTTTTTTTTTCTTGTAGAAAGGTAGGCTAAATAAGATTTAACTTCACTTGCATAGAATACAACACACATATTAAGGTTTATTTAACTTAAAAAGTCTCTAAAGAAAGCACGAATCGAATTGGCATTGAAATATGTGTTGAAAGAATTTATGGAATATGTGGCATTCTCCGAATTTTAAGAAACCAATTCTAAGCTTAGGCCTTTAAGCGTTTTATGATTAATAATTTTATAGTTTTATTTCCGATACAATACAATACATAGTTAATATAAATTGTAGTTGAATTGCTTTAATTGGTTATTAAGGCCCTTGAGCTATCAAAGCATGAGTACAGAAAGAGTTGTGTAACTTAAAAGCAATTCGTTGTTTTACTTTTCATAATTGTTCCTGGAATTCTCTTAGTCTCTATTTATGCCACCTTTCGTGACTGTAAACAATTTGAACATTTGAAATCACATAAGAGGTGTTCATGGAACTTATCGAGTGTACTTGTTTACTCTTTATTGGATAGGTAGTCGCCATAGTCTAGTATGTCGAGCGTTGGTTTATTAGACGTGAGGCCACGGTTCAAACCCCATGTCAGACATGATCAACAAAACGAAATATGAAAACATACATATTTCTCCAGCGACTTCCTCTAAGCAGATTTCTGGCAAAAATGAAGTGGTGTGAGAAGCTAGGTCGTAATCTTTACTGAAGGGTTGTAATGACCAATTGTGTATGTATCGGGTTGCCTATCTATCGGTTTAAATTTGAATCATATGGTATTTCGAATCCGGCATCACTTATGTCATTCTATTCTGTCATAAAATTCAGGATTTTATCTCCACTGAACGTAATGAATCGATGTAAGCTAGAGCAACGTTGGATTTATTGGGCCAACGAGAAACTGCACGATGATGTCTATTTTACAAAAAAAATTTTTTTGGATGAAGCTCATTTTAATCTTGGTGGGTACGTTAATAAACAAAATTGCCGTATTTGGGGCACAGGAAACCCACACATGATATTACAGAAGCCAATGCACCCATTGCGAGTGACTGTTTGGCGTGGCTTGTGGAGTGGAGGCATTATTGGCCCATATTTCTTTGAAACTGAGGATGGCGCAACTATTACGGTCAATGGCGTCACCTATCGCACCCTGATAAATGATTTTTTTGAAGAGGGGTACTTCATGGTATTGATATGAACGGTGTTTGGTTTCAACAGGATGGTGTAACTTGCCACACATCTCATGCCACAATTGATTTATTGAGTCAAAGATTTGATGGACGTTTAATTAGTAATGTCAATTATCCGCCCGGAAGCTGCGATTCGACACCATTGAACTATTTTTTGTAGGGTGACTTTAAAGAAAAGTTTCATGCCGCCAAACCAGAAACAGTTGAGCATTTGGAGAGCAACATTTGTGATGCCATTGCCGAGATACAACACCACATACTCGAAAAAGTACACGATATTTTGGTCCGATCGAATGCGGTATTGTGAGGCCAGCCGCAGCAGCCATTTGAATGAAATAATGTTTCATTTCTAACCGCTACAATTGTACGTCACAACAAGTGAATAAATTTAGCAAAAATTCAAACCGTTTTTATTTGCATTATTAAATTTAAATGGCCCACCCTTCATATATGATTAAAAAGAAAAATAAACTCAAAAATTGCAAAGAAAATAATATTTCATGCATCAAATGAGCTGATTAGATTTGATTTCAAATTTTTGTTTTTATCGATTGTTGGATTTCTAATCAGCATTTGGTATCGAAATAAAATGAAAAAAGTATTGTTTAGTTTAGAAAACATGTTGAAAATTTCAAAATTGAATGCAAGTCTTCAAAAATGTAATCAATATTCGGTCCTTTGCCTAAACGTCTAATATATCTATGAGTTTATGGTGGAATTAAATTTTACATGCTAAGTAAACTTATATTCATATTTAACTCATGAGTATTATCAATTTACTTCAATTTGAAGGCATTACTTTCATTTAACGCATGCATTCAAATGAATCGAAATGAAAAGCATCCTGCTGTTTTTTATTTCCAAAAAAAAAATTAAAAATAAGAAAAATAAGAAAAATTATAATATCCTGTTTAAAGTTTAAAACTTTACTTTGATTATTTTTTCATTAAATTTTAGAAGAATTTTAATGACATTTTTCCGTCTTGTCTTGTAGACATCTGTCTTGTTAGGAGACCATTTTACAAGGCGTTTTGTTGGCAATAATATTAAATAGCAATTTAGAGTCTGACTTTGAGGCTCATTTAAAAGATACACGCGCCAATATATCTATGTTTGTAGGTTCATAGTAAAATATGCAAAAATTGAAATTGTAAAATAGAAAACAGCAATCGTCATGCTTGACGTCAAATATAATTTGCATGTTAACTGAGATATTATTTCTAAAGGAAGAATGCAAACCAATATGGCAAATCATCATGTCTAGAAATTCACTTGTATTTTATTGTGTAAAATGAAGACATCTCTCAGGTTAAAAGTGAATAACGATACCTTTTACTAACATCGCATATGCTCGTTTCACAATTAAATTCATACAAAAAATTTTAGAATATTGTTACGTTTTTACCCTTTTACGTTTAGAATAACAGTTCGTAGATTGCAAATAAAATAAAAATAAATTTGAATTTAGTTTTAAATGAATTCTTTATTGTTCACGCAATTCCGTGTGCGACTGATCACAACTTGATGTAAACACAACAATTTGTATTGTTTGCTATTCATGTTTATACTCTTCTGCTTAGTATTGCCTTTTATATCCCAGGGTAAACAGTCTGATGAATGCTCTTGAAGGAAAATGACTTCGCATTCTCGAAATCTCTATAAATGTAAACATGTTGTTTACGTTATTTTTGTTTGTATATTTTGTTTACGTTTGTCCTTGCAGTATTGTTTACTTGTTTATCCCTTCTCTTTTATACTGACGTTGTTGCTATATTGTTGTTTATTTGTTGATCATGTAAACAAGTCCATAGCTTTTATTTTTGTAACTTTTGTTTATCATTTTAATGTTGAAAAATGTAACACCATTTCCATTTTCGTAACAACATTTACATACGTATTGAATGTACACATATTGCTGATCGAATGGGTTTTGTGCCACGTGTAGTAAGCCGGCTGCATATTGTTTGACAGGAACCTTATAGAAGTCAAGATCAAAATTTTCGTCTTTCAAACTTGTCTTTGTTTGCTTTACATTACAGAAGAATTTTTTAAAATTTTGCATGCATGGCGGCCATGGGAAAGTCACACAGTTATGAATTCTGTAGATCTTCTAGACAGTAATTTTTTTTTGTATTTTCAAGATCGAAATAAAAACTGAATAACCAAAAATTACCTGTTGCACCTATCCTAACGCCTTCAACGAATTCATGCAGTATCTCAGGGGATGTTTACAGAATGCAGGACAACTTTCGTTTTATTTTCACTAAATCGATAAACATTGGTTTCATAGAAATTAATTTTGTTTAAGGTGTACCTTGAATTCGTCATAGTTTAGTACGTTTTGGTTTAGGTTAGAGGACGTGTACTTGTCAAATGAGACAACTACAGTACCCGGCGGTCAAGTTGACCCATTGTACAAAGCGTCCTTAAGATGAGAGGATAATACAGGGGATAGGAAAAAGGAGAGGAAGTAGGAAAGGGAAATGGTCTAGTGGGTAGTGTATTAGCTTATTAGACGTGAGCCCACGGTTCAAACTTCAGGTCAGACATTTGCAGCAAAACGAAATATGAAAAATATTTCTACGGCGACTGCTTCTCAGCAGGTTTCTGGCAAAAGCTCTGATAAAACTGAATAAAATTGGTATGAAAGGTTTGTCAAAAATCTGTCGGGTGGAGTCGACTTTAAACTGTACATCCCGCTTGTCGTAATTCTAACTGAAGGGTTGTAATGACCAATTAGGTATGTGTGCGTCAAGCTGCGGTGTCTCATACGGTACGCAGTTAGAAAGTTAAGGTTTTCTTTAATTTACGAAACGAATACTCTTCGTACTCTTCAAATCAATGTTTCAGCAGCTTCAAAAGTTTTACATAAGTTAAGCGGTAGGAGAGCAGCTCGCAGTATTTGACTGCCAGTCTTACCAAACACGCAGCTAAACCTTTCTGAAATGAAATTCCGGCTTACCTGTTGAAAAAGTCACTTCATTGCAGTGCGATTTCAGCCTTCCTCACTTAAAATTATTCCACGGGACCGACCTTCCCTCTTCTTTCGAAATGAATTGAATGCAATATAGCAGCAACACTAACCCATCTGAAAAAGTTTCACATTACATACATAATTGATCATTACAATCCTTCACTCAGGATTACGAACTAGCTTTCACACCACTTATGTTGTGTGTGTTAATTTTAGACATGAGTGGTGAGACCTGCAGTTTAAACTCGTCTCCGAACGACAGGTTTTGGAGAAACTTTTCATGGCAATTTCTCAGAGTTTTTGCCAGAAATCTGCTGAGAGAGAAATCTGCTGGTGGAGATATCTGACCTGGGTTTTGAGCCGTGGCCTCACGTCTAATGAGACATCAGACAACTTACTAGACTAGGGTGATATCCAAAATATATGTTTAAGTTCAATTCCTTATATTTTTAAGCTACTACTTCCTTTATTTTTTAACAATTTCCTTCGAGAATAAGGACATCCCACATAAAACTGTATGGCTACACAAACCTGCGTATGAAGTGACATCACATGATTTGGTCCTTTCGTAAATATTAATAAGAAACCTAAAGAAACTTCGCAGTTACCAAAACTGTTTTCCATAATAAACTGAGCTTCATATACTTAAATATTTTTGAATATAAAATGGATACACTATGATTAATGATTATACCCCAAAAAGAAAGCCAAGGAAAAACAAAAAAATTATGTTCTTAACGAAAATCATAAAGTTTTAGTGGTGAAACTAAGTTTTCTTTATGGCTCCATTTTATGGTCACTTTCGATACATAAATCGAAATAAACAACTTAAGACCACTATTAGTTTTTTTTTTCCTTTAGGCTTAATACAGGCAGAGAGATAGGGAGTATGAAAATAAAAACTTTTGAATAAAAGAAGAAGAAAAATCAATATTGTATACAAACTATTTATATATAAACTATAATTTATATTGTATTTACATACTCATACATGGTACACACATGTGTATGATCTCCATGAAAGACCAGCTAACAAATTATTATGGGCCTCTCGAACAAAATATAACAATGCTCTCGCTGTCCAGCATGTGTTACAAATATGAAGTAAATTAAGACAAAAAAAAAACGATTCAGCAGGACGAAAATATCACAAAAGTCTCAGCCAACATTATAAATGACCTTGAACTCATATGGGGTTTAGTTGGTGTTAGGAAAAACCCAACAACAGATCTCTATATAAAGAAATATGAAACAAAAATATATAAGAAAAGTTATTTAATTATTGGCTTATACGAGTACATACAATAAATACCACCTTACCATCTTAACCCTACTAATTTGGGCAAGTTTATGTATTAAAAATCATTGGCATTACGAGACAGACGCATGCTGTTTTTATAGTCGACCTCATTAAAATGCATTATGAGGTAAAAGTCAAGTAAAGTAAAGTAAATAAATTCAAACAAATACTGGCAATATTTAATAAAAGACAACCGTATTTGTTGGCCAAAAGCATAAATAAATTCTATATGATGATGGCATGTGTACGTAAAAATGATTTTTTTTTCTTCATTTCTTTATTTATATGGTGTCTGCTTTGTGTTGCCACTTAAAGCACAGCTTTTGGCAAAATTATTGTACTTTTATTAGCCGATATTCTCACATAATAAATCTGAAATCATTGCAAAACCACCGCATCATTACAATTGCAATACAATTCTGGTGTGATTACATTTCATTTTCATTTTTGTTTTTCAAAAACGTATTGGCAAACTGAAATAAAAATTTGCTCTTTGTATTGTAAAAATTAAACTTTTGTTTATGGCGTCTGCAGTATGTGCATTAAGTGTTGTAGTATAATGTCCATGGTTTTTCTGCGTTTTTTTTATTGCTTTATAAAATTTATACCAAATTAATAAAAAGTTACTTTATTTTTCATTTTTTAATGGATTATTGTAAAACGACTGTCATCATTCACAATTTTTTAATGTGTTTATATTACTTCTCTAAAGCAATTAAATATAGTTCAAGGATAGACAAGAAATCACTTAAAAAGTGAAATAATTTTTAATATTTTTCTCACACTTCAATATTCCCAATGAGAACAGTTATAAAATGACATCACATACCATACATCTTTTCCTACTAGCCTTATAGATTTTAATGGAAGAATTTAAGAAAATCTCTTATTCCAGCCATAAGAGAACAAATAAACATAATAATCTGAAAATATCAATACTGATTGTAAGCTACATAAATTATATACTCAATTGGCCATATAGAACCAGTTTATGGAATTTCAGCCTGCATTTACACATTCTTCCAGACAATGTCGTCGTCCATGTTGAATTCTACTAATCACCTCATCAAATACCCTCTCTTCCACCAGAACGACATGGCCGAGTTAGCGCAATCGCTGGATGGTAATATGCTGCACAAGAGCCTAAAAACATGGATGAACTGTATCTACTAATAGGTCGCCTTATAAATTCTAATACATATGATTGAAGATAATTATATGATTGAAGACAATTATATGATTGAAGACAGTCATATGATTGAACACACGTGATTGATCATATGATTGAAGACAATTGCGGTTGAAATCGAAGAAAACGTTGAAACATGGGCAATAGAAACAACGATCATGGCTAGCCACACAATATCAACCGATATTTTTAAAATCGCAACAATAATGTTTACGACTTTGAAACTTAAGAGGGAAAAATTAACAGCAGAGAACGGAACAAAACAAACCTAATGACTGTATAGAATCTAGAATGTCCCCGAAAGATATAAGATCTTACGACAATTGATGAAACGTAGCTCTCTTCAACACACTCTACCAAAAAAAAGAGAGACTCTATAGAGGTGAACAGGCAGGGTTTCTTTCACATTGAAAATGATGAGATAACAAACAATAGAGTGGCGAACACCACTATACCTTAGTTTTCTAGACAGTCTTTGATACAATCGAACGAAAAGCTACATGGACAACACTTACTGTAAAATATTTAATCGAATAACTTATAACCGTAATGTTCACGTTTTCACGCTCACTGTTACTAGATATCATCATGCTTGACTTTTAGTGGAAGACCAGAAGATTTTCGCGCGATATCTGCCTATTATTCCACAAATTTCACAATATTCAAAGCAAAATGGCTGCATTGAAAGTGTCGACCTTAAAAAATAAATAAATAAAAGGATTATTAACTTCTGTTGTCTAAGTTGAATAATGTTGGTGTAGCACAACTGAAGTCGTCCTCTTCTATAACTTACTTACTTTCTTTTTTCCTCTTCCCATAATTGATTTTTTTGGTTCCAATATAAATTAGTGCATGAATAGAAAACACCGCCGAATTTTTGACGGTAAAAATACAGGACCTTGAACCCTTTTATATTACAAAGATACTAACGATGGATGCTGTTCAAATTTAGTTCAACAAATAATAGTCATCTGGATTTAAAAAAGTGTCGTATATCAGGTCAATAAATTTTTTGCACTCAGAAAACAAACCGTCATCCAATAGTAAGCTTTTCAGTATATCCACACTGTGGTTTAGTTAGGACACGTGGAAGAAGAGGAAAGAAACTAAGGGTCTAATGCCTATCTTTATACGCTTAATCCATCAAGTAGGTTTGTTTTGCGAGCACAATAATAATACCAACAACAACTTTCTACAGGAAGAACTACATATATTTTATACAAATTTCCTTATCTTTTTCCATTTCCTCAGATATGAATTATATTTGGTATAGCATGTTTCTTAATCTGTTGAAATATCAAGCTTACGAAAACTTGGTTATGACATAAAAAATTTTCCATCGTCTCCATGTCTACACTTCATGTCTTGGCTTCTATATTTTTCGGTTCAGGTTTAGGTATACGTGTAAGGCTGATAGCCTCACGGCTCGTCAATGTATTCGTCTCGCATTTATCTCAACGTACCCATGGTTTTCTCCAATCTAATCACCAAACGTTTTTATTAACTCTTGAGTGTAATAATGTAATGCAGGAACAATGTAACTTATTTTTTCATTCTAATAAAATGTATTACAATTCCAGATAATCCTTCATTTTAAGTCGCTGTAGTCTAGTAGCTAGTTTGTTGGTTTATTAGACGTGGGGGCATGGTTTAGATATCCCCCAGCAGATTTCCTCTCACCCGATTTCCAGAAAAAACTCTAAGAGTTAATCAAATTGCCATTAAAAGTTTCTCAAAAATCTGTCGTCTGGGTCGACTTTGAACTGTAGGTTCCGCCACTCATGGATTAAATTAACACAGATAACACAGGTGGTGTGAGAAACTATGTTGTAATCCAGACTGATGGATTGTAATCGAATATTATGTATGTATCTAAGTAACACTTATTTTACTACAGAGGACGTCATTGGTTAAAAATTTGTCCTTCAGCATACATACGCTGCAACACGTACCTTAAGTACAATTTAATTGCCTGCATTTGTTCATTGTTACCTTTTTTTTTAATTAATCATAGCAATACAATCCATAGCTTTCTGTAATGCGGTAATGACTAATGTTTCTGCCTAAGCTCTTTCTCCCAATTTATCCGCATTTAAAAAATTGTCTGAATTGCATACTTTCTACAGGTATTTACGAAATAGTCAATCAATTGAAAGATTGTACTTGAACTTCATTCTTGATGAATTTCTTGTTTTCTGAAAGTATTTTAAAATTCTGTATTAAAGTAACGAAAAGTTTCTATGGCTGCAGGACTGTTTTGTCTTAATTAAGAAGCATTAATGAATTTCTCCATCTCCGACACACACACACACACGAAATAATGCAGGCAACCACTTTACTTTACGACTGGATGTCTCATAGAATGTTTCCTCAAACATAAAGAAAAAAATCGTTCATTAAATGCCAAAAAAATAACTTTTCCCAAAGACTTCTATTTACTCAAATGTGGAAAGAACATAATTTACTGCTGAGTATAGAATTACCAGAAATGCTACGTGATCTGTTACATAAACTAGTAAAACTCCAATTTTCTATGTAAATAATAATACGTGACGAACTTCCTTTTTGCTTTTCGACCCACATGAAAGCAAACAAACAAGTTACTGTCGGTCAAAATCGATTATGTGATGCCCTATAGTACTTGATAAGACAGGTAATAGCAATCAAATGCTTGAGTGTGGGAGTCAACATTTTCAGTTGACATTTAGTTTCATCGATATCGATCGATGAATTCGTTTGCAGACCGTACGGATCAGACTTAATGTAGATATACATATGCCGAACAAAATTTACATTAAATTTGGCCAGATTCCATTTTAGGCACCTCAAAGCAGTTATAGCAGTACATGGCCCTCAGAGTGCACGTGTCCGGTGACTGTTAATACATTACAACGACTGCTGCGGAAGTTATAACGGCGAAAAAGAAGAAGAGACTACAGAACATCTATTATTATCTAGCGATTGGGGATATAAGAAGAATAATTTTTTTGGTAACTAGAATTTGTTTATACAGGAATCCTTTAAATAATGATTCAATATTTAAAGAATTGGGACTTTTAACACTTGAAAATGTTTTTGGAGAAAAAGTATTATGAGTATAAATTCGAACTATTGTTGAAACAATTTAACTTACGTCTTAATGATGGAGAAGTGGACCTAGTAGGTAGTAGATTAGTAATTGTCTCAAGGAATCCAAAACAAGTTCCCTTATGGTCGGGCGTTATTTGGAACCGGAGATATAGATGTCGCAGCTAATTTTTTTCTTTAAACGATCAAAACAAAGCTCTCTATATAAATGAGGCAAAATTATCGGTGTCTTGAGTTTTTCTGTCGATGACTTGCAGTTTTGTTGTTGGCTTCCATTTTTCTTGAGAGCAATGTCGTGCATTTTTGATTAATGACTTGCAGTTTCTTTGGTGACTTACATTTTTTGATCAATGACTTTCATTTTTCTGTGCGATGACTTCAATTTTACTGGGCAATGACTTGAATTTATCGATCAATGATTTGCATTTCTTTGGTGGATGATTTGCATTTCTTTCTGTGATTACTTGCATTTTTTTGATCGATGATAAAGATATTAGCTTAAGTGCTTATATTAACTTCGTCACCGATATCTTCGATCCCAAGTAATGTACGACCTTAAGGAAATTTGCTTTGGAATCTTTGATACCAGAACTATTCATACCACTAAGCTGTTTTGTGTTAGTCAAGCAAATTACTCCACGAACTACGAATGAGCACACACATCATGCATCTCAGGATTCAGGAGAATTTCAATTTGACTTACACACGGAGCTGCTAAGCTGCCTCAAGTTAATTTTATATACATACATACGTAACATAACATACATTACGACCTACATAGCTTCTCACACCATTTATGTTGTGTGTATTAATTTTTACATGAGTGGCGGGACCTACAGTTTAAAGTCGACTCGAAACTTTTTCATGGCAGTTTATTTTACTCTCAGAGTTTTTTTTGCCAGAAATCTGCTGAGAGGAAGTCGCCGAAGAAATATTTTTTTTTTTTCATATTTAATTTTTGATGTCTGACCTGGGATACGAACCCGGGCTTTACGTCTAATAAGCCAACACACTACCTACTAGACTACGGCGACTAATTTTTATATACACCGTAAATTATTCCCGTGTCGGTACTCTTTTGACAATTTTTAATTTTAACCTTGTAAACATGTTTCCATACAATCTAAGTAACTAAGAGATTCCCTATAGTCTCCCTAGCAAGTTATAGTGATGACTGAGATAATTGTGTTCAACGTTTGTGATGACTGAAAACTTTTTCGGCAAATGTTGTCTTTTAAGTTAAACGTAAGTTGTTTAAAATGTCTAGCATAGGATGTAATGAAAAGCAATAATTTTCCTAAATAATAAACTGCTTTGTGGAGAGGGGAATGTAAAACATAAGGCAAAGTCATACAATACCTTCGTTACATCATTTCTGCGTTGCAGACTTAATGAAAAGGCAAAAGAAAATCGATGTGTTTTAATTAAGTTTTTGCAAATCAGTGTCCAAGAACAAGTCTATCATGATGTTAATCATCACCTGCAAGTCATAGCTTTCGAAATCTGTGGGCGAAATATTTTTTTTTCGGTTTTTTTTTTTTTTTTTTTTTTTTGGCAAATTATGCTTTTGTTAATGGAGTAATGGCAACAATAACTGTGTTTTCATTCAAGAAATTTATGCCATTAACTTTCATTTCATGGGAAACTATAAAAACTTTAAAAATCAAGCTAATAAATGAATGAAGAGAGTGTTTTATTTGCACACGTTTCCTACAGCTCTTAAATATTTTATACACCTCCCGGCTGTTTGATTTGGTTAGGCTTGGGTTTGGGTTTAATAAATGAATTTATCGCACGAATTTATCCACAGCCAAGAATAGGCACAAATTTATAATCTTCCATAATTAGAGGAAATTAAAATTTTATTTGTTTATATTGCCATCCATCCATCCATCCATTCTCTCTGCTACCCAAGTGATTTCGAATACTGCTTAGCTTTATGGCTGTATTTTATGGTCATTGCCTGTTTGATGAATTTTGGAATTTTAACGAAATCATCGAAATCAAAAGGAAAATTAAAAGATTTTTGCCTTTTTACATCATCTGCAATATTGAAAAGAACAAAAACAAAAAAAAACAATTAACACGTAAACTCAGTATAATTTCCTTGGAATCAGTTACTGTCTACCAACACTTTACGTCAGAGTACCGTATCACAAATGGCGTAGGAGAACGCGAACGAGAACAAGAATGTCTATATAATCAAGCAATTAATCGTGACAGAACTCATAAAATTAATTGGCAGCCATAAATAAAAGCAATAAAATACAGAACCGGGGAGATTGAGCACAACACAAGCCACACGTTTCAAGAGTAACACGATACGAATTGGAATGAAAACATGGATGCATGGTGCAAATGATTGTTGGTGTGATTAGGATGGCACGAAATTTTAATTTTTTTGATGATGCTTTCCAAAATAAAATTTAAAATCTTAAATATTAGGGAATAAATATGGTTAAAAGGAGACAAACTAGGATACCACTTAACTAAATGCTAAGATCTTCAAACATTCTGTCATCCAAAACAAAATGACGTCTGTTCTGAAGGGCAACGGACTTGGATAAAAGGTGTTGTACCGATTGCGTTTCCTCCACATCATGACAGCTTCTGCAGTTATCCTGTTGGGGCAGACCGAGCTTGTCATTGAAACTGCCAATAGCGTAGTATCCCGTTAAATTTCCTGTCAAGTAGTTCTCTGGTTCTCCCGCTGTCCGCTGGTGGTGAAATTCGGCAACCAGGTACATATGTTTTACCACTCACGGTTTGTTGGATTCCATGCTATTTTTTCTAATTTGGAAGAGTATTCTTGTAGAGACGCACACATCCCCTCTATCGTCTCCTCCTCAGACATCCCCGAACCCTTGTTTGTCAGTCCGTTCGCCTTTCCGTTCCCTTATGCCCGGAAGCCAATAGAGGCGGATGTTGCGTCGACTTATACGGTGTAAAGAGTTCATGCTACTCTTGGCGCCTTTTGATTTGACAGAATGGATCCCAGCGCTTTGATTGCTGCTTAGCTGTACACACATAAGATCAAGTTCGTAGGAGGTACATAGGTCTTCCACACATTCAGCTTATTCAATAGCAAAAAGTTTCGCTTGAAATACGCTGGCGTGGTTAAGTAATCTGTTCAGTGCGAGTTTATTGGAATAGATTGTTGGAGTGTATGTTCGTCCGAAAAAAATTTGAAGTACCATGTAGTGACATGTGTGATTCGGTTTTACTTCATGCAGTATTGATATTTATTCTAAAGTTCTTAAAAATCTCTCAATATGCAACGTTTAATCAAAAGGTAAAGATTTGTTGACTTTCTTAATCGTTTATCGTATTGCAACTCACCAGGTCAACTATAAAATATGTTTTAACTACAAACTGAGAGCTCTTAACGAGAGGTAATGAAAATCGTTGACCACAATCATACCTCATATATTCACACCTATTGCTTATGTTTCCTAATGAACTTCTGTCTTTAACTTCTAAGCTTCTTTAACAAATGACAGCAATCCCTGGACCGTTATGGACTCATGCAATGCATTGTATTGGAATTAGGAAAATAGGTTATCGGAAGGAGGACAGAGGAAGTAATGTTTGTGGACATTAGATTTGAATCTCTTTATATTACAAGCGGAAAGAAAGACCTCTGCAAGTAGGGAGATCCACATACGGGAAATCCGGCTAAAGAACGAATTCTATATGTAATGAAGTGTGCGACATTCTGGCCAATCGACCACGAACGGATGTGCCCTGCGGAAAAGACAGGTGTTACGTAAGAACACACGATTTTCGGGAATATGTCCCCATATCTCGTTAAAGCAAAATCCATTATATTAGCGATAGCACAGTGAACTACAATCAACATTGCGACAATGATCCAATGAATCAATGGAATTGGATACCCTGCCGTCATTAATGAGCACCTTTGCACTTTCCTACACACAGTCGAAAAGCCTTAAAATAGACTTTGACCATAAATGAGAGTTGTATTCCATTCTCTGTCGGATATAAGTGGTGTAAATAGTAGGGACATCAGATGAAATCAGGTAACTTTTTTCTATCGTTGCTGTAAATATAAGAGAGTCGAAAGTGCTCGATGTTCTGGGATGAATACTTATTCATTATAGCTTGAAAGTGAATGCTCTCAATTTCTTAAGAGAGTGAAAGATATACAGAACTCTTTATGATTTACTCCACTTATATCCACTCAATGAAGAAGAAAATCTTCTATTCATGGAACCGTATCTATATTGAGGCTTCCAGACGGAGGACATTAATAAAAGTAGGATGTTCTAGGAAACATTGCAGGTTTCTTATATCAAAAGTTGTCGCACCCCAATTAATACTCTTTTCATAAAGTGCTACATACATACATACACAATTCGTCATTACTACCCTTAAAAAGGGTTACGACCTAGCTTCTCACACCACTTATGTTGTTTGTGTTAATTTTACACATGGGTGGCGGGACCTATAGTTTAAAGTAGACTCCGAATGACGAATTTTTGAGAAACTTTTCTTTGCTCAATTACTCTCAGAGTTTTTGGCAGAAGTGTGCTAAGATAAAGTCGCCGAAGAAATATTTTTTTTTTAATATTTCGTTTTGTTGAAGTTGTCTGACTTGACCACTGTGCTACATTTGCTGAAAATTGGATTGAATCATGGTTGAACCTAAAAGTGAATTACTCCAGGGCTTACATTTCAAACTCCAGTGCAATAATACAAGCGAGCAAATACTTAATTTGTATACAATTGCGTTCATCATTAAGAATGTCTATACAACCAGTCAGTATTTAAGGAAACAAATTACCATTGTGATCAACCTTCAGTTTCTACGCCTTAATTTTCAAAATAATTTAATTTACACACACACACCTGTAGTAACAAATTGTAAATTAACCACTGGTTAAATGGTTTACATTAGCTAACGCCAGTGCCATTCTGTGCAAAGATGTAATTAGAAATTGTTCACTATAAGCCATGTGCCCATGTAGACCAACAGGTTGTTGTTCAAATTCATTTATTGGCATGTCATGGTTTGTGGGAGGATGTGTATTTTATGGTTTCATTAATGATGGATATGGCATCGATATTGATAAAGAACTTCAATACAATATGGATATTGTTCGTGGTTTTTCTTATTTCCTTCATAAACGACTCTGTGTAAAATAAAGTTATAAAATCGTTACATTGCTATAATAGGAGGCAAATCTTTCGTAATTTACAATTGAGATATGGGAAATCTAACACACACATGCCTTTGTGGAACAACCTAATTGCTTGTGGCATAGTGTTTAGGTAATTTTGCAAGGATGGCATATTTGAATAAAATTTCATAAAGTTTATTAAAATTAGAACGTAAAGAAGGTCTGTGTATTGATTTAACAACATGAAGAATTGCAACTTTCTTGGGAAAGTTGACTCACAGGTCTTTAGTATCGATTTGTGTAGCCCCCTATAGAAGACATAAAATAGAAAGAGAACATAAAAATAAAGATAATCGAATCGAATTGATAATATATCAAAATCTGGACCCCTATATTAGGTAAGAATGAAAAACAAATGGTCATTGCTGGCAATATATTTACATTCATCGGTCCATGGCATGTAGGCTTTGGCAAATTGGAACTGTTTTTCCAATTTATCAACGATTAACTTTCAAGATACGGGCAATAGATATTATAGTAATCGGAAGATTATGTGTTTCGAGACGAAAGCCAGTGCTCTCGTCATTGAAAGTAATACTTAGTGGTGTCATGTCCAATATGCCTTGCTCTTGATTTTTTCTTTTGGAATTTCTCTTCGTTGGAGCATTACTTCCGTAGTTTTTGATTAGTTTAAGGTAGCTTCTTAATACTGATTTAGTACGTATTATTGCTTTTAGTTCTTGCTTTAGCCCATTTCAGTGTCATATAATCAATCGGTGTCATATAAATATCGAAGGGTGCTAAATAATGAACTTTTGGTTAACTGCGGTCAAACGATTGTTTCTTTTCTGGGTAGAGCGCATTCCAAATGTCTAATTTTTCATGATTTTGGCGCATAAATTGGGCTGAATTTGATTTGATTTGAATGCTGTTGAACCTTCATGTCGTTTGTGTCCAGATTATCCAATTTTGTCCAAAAGAAGTTGGTAATCAAGGACCTATAGTGCTGGGCGTTGACATTGATAGCATGATCAACGTCGTCCTCAAATAAATATGGTCCAACGATGTCTTTAGCTCAAAATCCGTATTAAACAATGACTTTTTTGGGATGAATTCAATTTCATGTGGATTGGCATCATGTTTAATTTTACAATTTGTTGTTTTGTTCACATACCCATGCATAAACATGATTGTTTTAAGAAGATTATTATAGCGTCAGTTTTCAGCTGCTACAGAGTCTATTTAGCGAATGCTCGTCGTTTTTTGTAGTTATCCATGTTGATTTGGCAAAATAGATTGAATAGATGACAAATAATGTGACAGATATTGAAGTCCCTATTGGAAAACCCTATAGTTTATTAAAATAAATAAAAAACAAAAATAGGTGGAACTCTTACAACATTAAATTAAAAGAAACAAATTAAGAACAATAAATTTAGTGCGGTCAAACGATTGTCAATGAATGTGTATACATACATATGTGTGAATATATATATGAGACATGTTAATATACTGAATACGATATGTTTTACTGAACTTTGTCGTTATTGTACACTACATTTTTTCCAGAGAAATCTTAAGTTCGTTTATTTGAACTGTATGGTATAATAAAGTCGAACATGATTGACAATAACTTTCTCTACTAGACTACCTTCAGTCGTATATAAAATTAATCTCATGTACAATATTGTCTCATCTAAATCTTAAAATTCACGTGTTGAGAAACAGAGAGAGAGACATATTCTATCATGGTTTTTGATATCACACCACTTCAAGAACCAAAAAAAATATTCTGATGATAGAATTTTCCAAATCAAAAAGAAGAAATGAAGTGCAATTCTGCACACATCTATGATAGTTTATAACGTCCAACCAAACAGATAAACAGACATGCTACCACCTTTAATGCCTGCCGGTATAAATAGATTATGGGACGTCTAAATTGGCTTGACAGTGAAACAGATGTGTCCTCCGCAAAACTATACAAAAACTTGACATGATAAATTTTTCAATTTATTTTGAGGTGTTTCCATTAGTTACGTGCCTTTCAGATTTAGTTGTCGGCCAATAGTTTTCGTTATGAAAGAGCTTGTATGCGACATAATTTGGAGGCAATAAATATGTTTTTGAGGACTTTTCATTTTCAAAAGTTCATCATTCATCAACAGGTTAATTAAAGCACGGAGAGTAACACTAAAGCTGAGTAGAGTGCTTGTTGCTAATACTTGAGTTTTAATGGGAATATGAATGTGTTTCTTATAATGTTTTATTGTTTAAGAATTTTAACATCTCACTGGGAAGTCATTATATTTACTCCAGAATATTTTTTTTTAAATTCTTTCTATTGGTCTGTTAGCAACAGCATACATCTTTTATATATTTAACTTTTAATTATGAAAAAAAATAAATTAGGGGCTCACATAATTGGTCATTACAACCCTTTAGCCAGGATTACGATCTACCTTCTCAAACCACTTATGTTGTGAGTTTTAGTTTTGTACATGAGTGGCGGGACCTACAGTTTAAAGTCGATTTCGAACGACAGTTCTTTGTGAAACTTTTTCGTGGCAATTTTATTTACTATCTGAGTGTTTGCCAGAAATCTGCTGAGTGGAAGTTGCCGAAGAAATATTGTTTTGTACTGAATTTAGTTGGTGATGTCTTACCTGGGATTTGAATAGTGGCCTCACATCTAATAATTTATTATTGGTGTAATTAAAACTGAGTATACTTTATTAGTTAAGGCACTGTAATTGAAAAAATCGATTGAGCTGAAGGCCAACTTGAGATAGGATACCTCCATTCGTTTATGCATAAACTGAAATGAGTGATAATCATTAATAATAAATGTCACACCTTCTTCTACAGAATCCCTAGTTATTATTTCCTTTGGTTTGGAAAATAATAACATCTACTCGTTCCATGTTCATGATACTCAGTCGGTGAACCTGATCATATCTACTTAGTTATCTCATTAACGGTCATCTTTAAAATCTTAGACATAATTTCATGAGATTTCTCTAATAGTTTACAACTTCCACAGAACGTCCGTCAGGTGTTAATTAACAAATCCTGATTTTAACTTTTATATTGCTGGAATTGAAGTATGGTCGCCGGGGTTTGAACCGTAGCTTCATGTCTAATAAGCCACTACCACACTACCTACTAGACTACTGAGACTTTCCTTTTCTTACTGTTCCATGCTTTTTCGGCATAGCCATCCAGTATTCCTCTACTTGACTGAGTCACATTGCTTTCGGCTTATATTGGCTATTATTGTGTTTGGTGGGAGAAACGCCTTGTCGATTATAAGATAAGGTTTCGCAATATGTATCCGAATTAGTTTTCTTTGGGTTTCTAAATAGTGCTATTGATATTTCTAGAGGCTTAACTGAGAATTTTACTATGTTATGATCTGGTAAAGATTCCTCACTTGATATTTTCCAGTCTGTTATACATCTAGTAATGCTCATAATAGCTATTGTGATGTCTAATACGACTCTTCTAACACCAGTAAGAAAAGTACGTATGTGCCACACATTCAAAATTTTTGGATTGGAAGCTACAACATGTATTACAATAAGTACTCACCTCCATTATTAGTCTCTGTATTACAGTTTCAAAGAAGCTTTTAAGACCTCTACGAAATTTGTTCAGGTGGTAGCGACAGCTTTATTTATTTTAATTACAAACTAATGCGTAATTTTATATTTAAATTTTATGTTTATTTGTTTAATTTAAATTTTCATGCTTTAAACTTTTCATGACTTCTTCTTATACAAAATTCTTTCAATTTGCATTCAAGAGAGTTATATTTGAAAAGTTTTCTTGAACTGATACAATGTACACCCATTCTCTTGAAACATCTGCACCTGCCTGCCTGTTAACTGCAACTATTCCAAGGGCACAGAAAAATAAGAAAAAGAAAAAAAGAAGACGTAATTCAGCCATAGGACAAACGTAATAAGAATTTTCATTTCTCTTTTCAAATATGCAACGTAAATGAAGTACACGATTATGTATCTCTGCTGGCCATGGCAGAGACACAATTTACAGACGTTATTAAAATTTTAATGAAGAAGGCAGAAAGAATCAGGTTGAAAGAATTTTACTACCAATGAATCTGGCATTACTTTGTAATTTTCTTTGGAAATTAATTAAATTCTTCATGCCGTTCTTAAAAATTTTATAGAGGATATGAATAATATTGAAGTCACAGTAGTCTAGTAGGTAGTGCGTTGGCTTATTAGACGTAAAGGCAGGCTTCGAGCCCCAGGCCAGACATCAAGACAAAATACAAAAAGTATTTCTTCGGCGACTTCCTCTCAGCAGATTTCTGGCAAAAACTCTGAGAGTAAATAAAATTGCCATGAAAAAGTTTCTCAAAAATCTGTCGTTCGGAGTCGACTTTAAACTGTAGGGCCAACCACTCGTGTATAAAATTAACACACACAACATAAGTGGTGTGAGAAACTAGGACGTTGTACAATGGGTCAATTCGAACTCCGGGTACTGTTCTTGTCTTAATTGACAAGTACACGTCCTCTAACCAAGCCTAACCTAACTTAAACTATGAATAAAAATTGAAATAAATTTGAGCTATTTGAACATGAATGAATGAAGTCGCTGTGTTGGCTTATTAGGTGTGAGGCTTCGGTCCAACTAAACGAAATATGACAAAATATTTCTTCGGCGACTTCCTCTCAGCAGATTTCTGACAAAAACTCTGAGAGTAAATAAAATTGCCATGAAAAGTTTCTCAAAAATTTGTCGTTCAAAGTCGACTTTAAACTGTAGGTCCCACCACTCATGTGTAAAAATTAACACACACAACATAAGTGGTGTCAGAAACTAGGTCGTAATCCTCACTAAAGGGTTGTAATGACAAATTATGTATGTATTTGAATACAAATTCTGGTCCAGTTTGGGGACATCCAAATATTTGCTTTAATATTAAATTTTACTTCACTTCACTGTTAATTGCATGTATTTACGCCAATTTTATGGAAACCCCACTAAATCCATAACACATGTACGTGTAAGTAATATTTCAGATTAATTCCCCCCATTAGTCATACGTTTGTGTAACACGAAACTTTTATTACTTCCTTCATTAAGGCGACTTCCTAGAACTCTTTCCATTTTTTGGCCTGATTCGAAATACTAATAATTTTGATGGTGACCCCAACTGTAAGTGTAAACGTACAATTTAATTAACAAACTGTGTAATACAGATTTACGCAAAACAGCAAACTTTTCCCTGTTGATTGTATAACTTGCTTAATATTTTAATTAAAAACTACACCAACTTGAATAATGTTGATGTGATTTTATTTTTAGTTTAAAACCAATTCCTTTCTGTTTAAGTTTATCCAGGAATTTTTCCTGTTTTATGGCATCATAATAAAAGTGTTATGGAAACTTTTTATTACGGTCATTACAAACTGCTGCTGCAGGTACATTTATTTATTTATTTTTGTTTTTTTTTTTGGCATAATAAAGGCTGTTCAAGTAAGAGTTCAATTTGTAAATTTTGTACGTCATTTTTATGCTGGAACCAAGGCAAATTTAAAAGACTGCTTAAAAAATTTAAATCAACTGGGTCAATAAGATTTCTGTGTGTAATTGTACAATCAATTGGCTGTAAACAAGAGTAAACTAGGTTCTCAACAACTTTAAATTTTAGGAAGCACTATGAAGCGAATTTAGCAAAAGACCTCCACCTTCTTGAGCACAAAATTCAGTTAATCGAGGAGTTTAACCAGCAGAGGTCATAGCAATATTGTAAACGTCAAGCAATCTTGTTGAGCCGAAAAATTTCCCTTAAAATTCTTTGATTTTCTCAGATATCCAGGCTGGGATTAGGTCAGCGGGCAGGTTGTGGTTCATAGGCAAGTTCACTTGGTGTCAATGTGGCCCATTGCGATACGCAGTGTGAGGTTAACCTCCTTATCATAGTTCGTTAGTGGAGGGTTTGAACCACCCCGAGCTTCGGATAAAACGTTCGCCAACAAGCCCAAATCTTCAAACGTTCTGTGACCCAAAAACTGTAGGCTCTGATTAGGTCCCTTTCGAATGTATGTTCAACATCTGACCTTGTGCATGAATGCCGAAGATTTCTCAGAGAAATTTCGGATCAATCAATTGTAAATCTTATATGGGTTTCGGAACATAGGGGTATCGTTGGGAGTTGCATTGCTGTTGAGCAGGCCAGAGCCGGTACGTAGCTCGCAATCTCCGTCATGCTACAGGATATGGATATTATACTCTCGCTTTACAAGGAAGCTTAATCTCGTTGGCGGCAAGAGGGTACGTGCTAGACTCTACTGGACACATATGATCATGAAGAGGACCGAATCACTTCTGTCATTAAATAGGAAGGCCATCCATCACATTGCTCACTGCTTTTTTGTTTGGAATGCCGAAAAACAATGAATTCCGACAAATGACTTCTGTAGGAGATGTCAATTATTTCAGCCTGAATCGTATTTCAGTAAACGATTAGTGCAATGGTCAAAGCAAACTCAACTGGACCCGTCAGAGAATACTTGAATGGTGCTCTCTGGCATGCGTAAACCATTATCATCATGCCATCTAACCGATATTTTTGTTTAAGCACAAGGATCGAAAGCAAATTCAAATATCGTGTATTCAGTAAATATTACTAAGACACAAGATTTTGTGGCAAGCATCGAACTCTCTGAAGAATTAATAATGCACACATGGATTCCACAAACGGCCCAAATTTGAATGGCGGTGCAAAGAAACATCCCTAGTACGGTCATCGGGTTCTTTACAGTGCATTGCATTATGTGCACGTACATATATATAATTGGCTATTACAACCCTTCAGCCAGGATTACGGCATAGCTTTTCACACCACTCAAGTTGTGTGTATTAATTTTAAACATGAGTGGCCATAGTCTAGTAGGTAGTGTGGTGGCTTATTAGACGTAAGGCCACTGTTCAAACCCCGGGTCAGACATCAAAACGAAATATGAAAAAATATTTCTTCGGCGAATTCATCTCAGCAGCTTTCTGGCAATAGTTCTGAGAGTAAATAATATTGCCATGAAAAGTTTCTCAAAAATCTGTCGTTTGGAGTCGACTTAAAACTGTGGATCCCGTCGTTCATGTATAAAAATTAACGAACACAATATAAGTGGTGTGAGAAACTAGGTCGCAATTCTGACTGAAGGATTGTAATAAACAATTATGTATGTATGTAATAAAAAATAAAAATTATAAAAAAGAGAATAAAAATGATTGAAATTTTTATACATTAAAGTAACCGTAAATTAAATTCTCTTCAATTCAAATGCCCTCATTTCCATTTGATTTGAAAAAAGCAGAAAAAAAATCGAAACTGAATTGCATTTACCTTCATCTGCTTATAGAATTACAGAAAATTTTATGGAAATGTTACATACAAATTGCTCGTATTTGTAAATCGTATGAATTCAAATACTTTATACATGAGCATATTTGGAGCTGAGATAGATACACAAAATACGTTCAATATGTTTAAATTCAAATGTATGTTACATGTGTATAGTTTTTGATATACAATATAAAGGAAATTGGCACAAACATGATGGTAATGGTTTTTAGTTTGAATGATTTTCATGTTAAGTTTTCTAGTTCCATATGGTTTATCTTTCCTGGAAACTTTTACATGTTCACAGTACTTCAACGTATTCATGTTGTTGTGCAGGTGAAATATTTAAACTTAACTATTGCCCTCTAGCTACTATTTTAACCCTTCTGTTGGCTGGGGAAACAAATATGGCCAATACAGTCCGTTTCTTTCTTTTTTATGAGGTAAATGAAATATTAGTACAGCATAATTTGAAAGCAGTTGGGCCTAAGCCAGAGAGCAAAGCAATGAATATTGTTACGTTTTTACCTTTTAAAAACGTTTGAAATATGAGATCGTAGTTTGCAAATAAAATAAAAATAAATTTGTGTTTAATTTTGCTTAAAATTCTTTATTATTCGCACAATTCTGTGTGCCACTGTTCACAACTTTATGTAAACAACATCTTTTGCAATTACTAGGCAATTATTTGACAGATCTTTGTAACGGAGATCTTCAAACCACGTTTACCCTCTTCAAACACACCCTGACTTCACACAAGACTGACTGAACTTCACTAACTCACTCGCCTGCTTTGTCTTGCATTTTATACATACATACATACATACGAATACATAATTGGCCATTACAACCCTTCAGTCAGGATTACGGCCTCCTGTCATGTTGTGTGTGTTAATTTTATACATGAGTGACGGGACCTACAGTTTAAAGTCGATTCCAAACGACAGATTTTTAAGAAACTTTTCATGGCAATTTTATTTACTCTCATAGTTTTGCCAGAAATCTGCTAAGAGGAAGTCGCCGAAAAAATAATTTTTCATATTTCGTTTTGATGTCTGACCTGGGGTTTAAACCTCGGCCTTACGTCTAATACGCTAACACACTACCTACTAGACTACGGCGACTTGCATTTTATATGGCAGGGTAAACAATCTGACGAATGTTCTTGAAGGCGAGTAGTCGTGACTTCGCCTTCTCGAAATTTCTATAAATGTAAACATCGTTGTTTACATTTATTATTTTTGTTTGTGTATTTTGTTTACATTTATTCTTGTAGTGTTGTTTACGGATTTATGCTGGTGTTTGTTGTTATATTAAGCAGTGCGATAATTTGTAAACAAGTTTGTTTACTGCATTGTTTTGTTTTTGTAGCTGTTGTTTATAATTTTATTGTTAAGCGATGTAAAAGCAAAACACCAGTATCTAGATTTTTAATTTTCGTAACAGAGAATAACGAACAAAAATATTTTAAAATAAAAAGTGTGTAAGACTACACACTTCGAATATGTACCATATTTTTATAAAGAAAATGTTACCTTCTTAAGGACTTTAAAATTAAATTTCAAAAAAAGGAAAAACATTTCCTAAAAAGAAAACTTAAGAGAGCGCATCACTCTACAGCCATTTAACTTTTGCTGTTTTACTGAAACGCAACCATCGATTCATTGACGAAGCTGTGTAGTTTTCCATGCTTTTGCTTTAATAAATATACGTTCTGGTCTGCTACTTTGACTTGTATAATCCATTCGCTTGTTTACAATTTCATCTTAACTTCAATGGCAACAACAACAACAACTGAAATAACAGGGATAAAGTTTTCACTTTTTTCAACTCGTTACACATAAGCAAGCAGCAAATAACAGTTGAAACTAAAAACTACTTTTCAAATGAACTTGTTAAAGAAGCAGAAATCAAATACAGGAAAAAAGAAAAACAAAAGGGGAAGACAAAAAATCAATACAAGTACGTGAAACATAAAAAGTTAAAGTGAAAGTAAAGAATTGAATCCATTGAGAAAAGGGAGAAAAGTTTTTAATAACACACCTTAAAGGAGACTTTGAATTCCTTTTCTTTTCATTTTTTAAAGTTCTTCATAAAGCAACTGTTTTAAGAAGTTTAAATTTAGCAAAAGAAAATCATTGGTTTAAAGCACAAAAAAATTTAAAACACTATGCATTGCCTAGTTTAATAAGCCTTTTACTTCATTAGTACAGTACTTAGAAATTTAGAAAATTTACATTTAGTAGGCACACGAATGCTAAAGAGCATATCTTTATAAGTATGAATACCACACGAAGTCCAGAAAGCCTAAATATAATGGAAATTGTGGGGGGCGTTTTATTTATTTTTTACGAACCGAAAACCAGTTCCCAGGAAAAGATCACAGATGATTATCGAAAACATAGTCAACCTTATGTTAAAATCATACGAAAATTGGAGATTTTGGTGCGGACAAAGCAAAATAAGAGGAATTAGAAAGCAGCACTCGTTGTATCACCATTATACAGCCAGCGTGTACTTGTCAAGTGAGACAAGTACAGTACCCGGAGGTCAAGTTGATTCATTGTACAAAACGTCCTTAAGAATGGAGGACAAGAGAGGGGATATGAAAAAGGAGAGGAATTAGGAAAGGGCGAATAGGAAGCAGAGCACGCAAGGGAGAGCGCGACTACACTAATGAAGCTCTAGAATTTCACAACCAGCTCAAGCTAATAATGAATCTATGGAGAGCCTTGATGTCGGCTCTCGACACAGAATTCAAACCCTTAAAGAAGCCCCTGCCAAGGATCTTCAACTTCAACCTACTAAGGGCTGAGCAGGAGGTACTCGCTACTCTCCAACTCCCCCTCATTACAACATACCCTGCAGGCAATGGACACCTAGAAACATAACAATCGGATCCATTTCCCCAACTGCTCTGCTCTTTCCCCCTGACCCATCTATTGCTGAGGCCGTAGAGGTGGCAGATTGACCAACTATTAAATCGCCCTCAGAAAGCGAATTCCGCTATGACCCGCAATCCAGCACAAACGGATTCGGTCTAGTCCAAAAGTCCTCAACGACTCCTTGCACACGCGAATGAGTCGTGATTTGCACCAGACCGACGCAATGGCCCTTAGGGCAACCTGACTGTCAACGAAGATCATGTAAGATTGCGAATCCGAAGCGGGCCCATCAGCCACAATAGCCTTCAAGATTGCGAAAATCTGCACCTGAAACACGCTACAGTCATCTTTTAACCCGAAGTGAAGTTCAAGATCGAGTTCTCTGCAGAAAACCCCAGCACCTGTACCTCCACCCAACTTAGACCCATCTGTGAAGCTGGGTATAACTCTCTGCCCTTGGAGTACCCCACCATTCCATTGAGCCCTATCCGGTATAAGTATCCTTAAACCATAAGTATCATTAAACTCATGCACAATATAGTCGGTGGCTTTTTCTGAAAGTCCGTACCTCCCCTCAGGAAAGACGACTTCAGAACTGTGGAGTGACTTATCGAGCGCTGTTCACATTTCCATTATAATTACAGGCATTTAAAACCGATTACATGGATTTAAAAACGATTGTCTGAAATATGTGTAACCAAAAAAATTTACAATCTCGCAATATTAGCACACAGGTCATAAATGTCATAGGATTTATCCTTAAACTGGGAAAACCAAGAAATCTATAACGGTAAAGGCAAAAAACAACTACAATTTACATGTAAACAAATTTAGAAGAGTTGTAGAAATTTTCCTTAGACTGAGAAAAACAAGCAGCCGGAAAAACTTGCTACAATTAGGGACAAATAAAGGCAAGACTCACTATCTTACGGCTGCCTAATTTCTTATGAAATTCCCACAACTGATAAATAAACCATAAACAAATTAGCGGATTTAAACCAAACGAATCAACATGACATTTTTTTATACCTGAATGTTGTTAAAGAAAAGGGTAAAAAACAAGGCACACTTCACACAAGCCTTATGCCAAAAACAATATGGAGGACATTGGTAAAAATAATAAGAAAATGCAAACGAGTATAAAAGCAGAGATCGTGCTTTATTGTAAAGTATTTCATCAACAACCGTTCAGTGAATCATAACGTCAGAATTAAAATAAAAAAAAATAATTTTTCTATACGGCGAAGATCGTTTGGCAATGGAAAACTTTTCCTACAACCATGCTTCGAGTAGGATGTCATGCCCCATCAATCCCTACGTAATTAATCGTATGGTTGAAAAGGAAATGCTGCGTGTTCGTCAAAATTGCTTCATTAAAGAAGAGCAATCTATCGAGCAAATGTTTTTAGAAAATTCAATTTCAATAGAAAAATTTAACGACGACTACAATCAAAGTTTGGAGCCTTCATGCCTTAACAATGACGATAATGAAAGCAAAGATATCGCTGTATACGTTACAGAATCGGAAAAAGAGCAAAACTATACATTGTTAGAACCTCAACACAATGCAATGAAATGTCGTTATGAGCATTCTAATATGAAAATGAAAAAAGCCCGAACCAGTTATCGCCATCAATTTATGAAATACAGATTGCAGGAAAGCCATGAAGTGTTGACAAGCTTGCAGGAAGTTATTGGCAAATCTGAGGCCAAACTTATCGCTCAAGGATTTCCCAAAGAGACACTTAAATTTCTGCGTCGCCAATATGGTGTAGATAAGGCAGTCCAAAAAGTTTACACCGGCAGCATACAGAGAACCATAAAAAGAGAAAAAAATCTAACATACTCCAAGCTGTTTTAACTACTACTATTTCTATCAGCAATATTGTGATCATATTTAAATTTTTTTTGGATTTTCTTTTATTTTAGTAATGTTAAGTAAATGTACTGAGTAATTAATGTCAATTTTTGAAGTGATTTGCAAGAGTATACTGCAGATTATTTAATTAAATATTATTGTAAATCAAAATGTGATCATAATATAAAATGTTCTTTCAATTTTTTGTATTTATTTCTATTCTAATTGTTCATACAAAATTCTTATTAATAAAAAAATAATTGACTGTTCGTGTATTTAGCCTTTAAATAAACTTTCTGTACTTAAAACATAAACTTTGATTTCGTATTTAAATTGGAGGAAACAAAGTTCAAATAGAAGAAATTCTTATAACGGAACAATTAACTCTGAAAACTTCTTAACCACACCTAATTTCTTCATCATAATTGTTCCCCAAAATCATTTTGCTATTGCAAATATTTAAACTTTACAGACTAAAGTGATACTTTACAGCCTCTTTAATAAAATTATAAAATTATCAAATGGAAACTAGGTCTATAATCCTGACTTAAGGGTTATAATGACCATTTATGTTATGTATATGCATACCATTCAAATATTAAAGAAAAGTGTGCAACAGGTACTCATGGTCTCTATTCAAGATATATATACCGGTTATACCAGGGGGGTTAAGAAGTGAAGAGTTAAAATTAACTTCATTTGACTCTACATATATTAGAATTAATGATAATCCTAACGGAAGTATGTAAACACAACGAAATTTATTTAAACCCCTATTATACAAGCCAGGACTTTGATCAGGTACTTTAATTAGATGAAGTTGTCGTAGTCTTGCAAGTAGACATAAGGCTACGGTTCAAGGCATTTCCAACAAAACGAAATATGAATATATATTTCTTTATTTCTTTTCACTTTTTGTATTTCAATCGGTCTTTCAAATATATAAAAAAATTTGGAAGATATCTTGCATACATAATTGGTCATTACAACCTTTTAGTCAGGATTACGAGCTAGCTTCTCACAACGCTTGTGTTGTGTGCGTTAATTTTATACATGAGTGATGGAACCTACAGTTTAGTTTCGATCTTGAACGACAGATTTTTGAGAAACTCTTCATGGCAATTTTATTTACTCTCAGAGTTTTTGCCAGAATTTTGCTGAGAGAAAGTCGCCGAAAAAATATTTTTTTCATATTTTCCTTTTGATGTCTGACCTGGGGTTTGAAGCGTGGCCTTACGTTTAATAAGCCGACACAATGCCTACTAGACTACGGCGATTACCTTTTCATTCCTGTTAAAGGATCGAACCTGAGTCGTTTGGAACTCAAGTTAATTGGGAGTCAACCTTTAGAAATTACTTCCAGCCTGAATAAGCTTTGTTTTGCTTAAATTTAACGACAGAAAGCGCTTAAGCGCTTGGTTTAATTAGATGTTTTATACAGAAAATTTTAATTCATAATTTTAGTTGAGATATGATGGAATTAGGCATCTGTTTGAACCTGATACCAAAAATAGTGAAAAAAGTCTTTGAAATCTCTCTGATGCGTAGTTTTGTCATCCTTAAGTTAATATGCTGACTTTACAATTGCCTAACAAATTACCGTTGTTGTAAGGAAACGTACATATATATCATACTATGAATCCATTCTGATTTTAATGTAGGGAACCTGTGAGAATATTTTATAATTTCCTTCCTTCGAAATTTTTTCTCTCCTCCTCCTCCTGTTTTGTACTCCATTTTTCAAACCGCTTGTAAAAGTAAAACTTTTTCAAAAAGGAAAGAAAAATAAAAAACCAACAGAATTTGTAAAACGAGAAGAAATATTGTTTCATAGAAACCAATAAATACAATCAAAAATTGAGAAAGAGTTGTAGTCGAATAGCTGGCATTGAATGGTGGCGGTGGTGGCATGTGCTACTGCTTTCATAATTTGCTGTTGGCAAAACGAATATAGCATCAGAATGAATGAATGAGAAATGGAAAGTTTGTAAGGAAATTCTGTAAGGAAAACTCATCAATAGAAGCACTTTAAAAAGTGCTTTAAAGACCAATTGCACAAATATGTATTGAATGGTAAAATGAGGAAAATTTGTTTCTGAAATGTTTTTACTGAAATGTTTTCTAAGAGGTTGTTTGAAAGTCCGTTTAGTTGTCGGTTTATATACATATATATATATAGTACATCACAAGTACTGTAAGATATTAAAACATAGCAAAATATAATATTTGAAATTCAATAAAAAATGATACACTCTTTAACAAGTTCTTTAAATAGTTTTGTATCCATTGCATACACCATAGTGACGCGTGTTTATGTATGTATTTTGATAAACTGTTATTGGAGTATAATAACCTCATGATATCCCGATTCTTTTCAATTCATTTTTCGTTGATTAATGTATTAGTGTCGCCGTTCAAACACCCGATCAGAAAATCTCTAACAATGAGAAAAAAATATTTCTTCGGCGATTTGCTCTCAGCAGATTTCCAACACTCTGGGAATAAATAAAAATTGCCATGAAAAGCCTCAAAAATCTGTCGTTCGAAGTCGACTTTAATCTGTAGGTCCCGCCACTCAGGTATAAAATTAACAAACACACACAAGAAGCTAGGTCGTAATCCTGACTAAACGTCCAGCTTGTCGTTTAATCTAATGAAAGGATTCTATAGAAAAGTTTGTTTGACTACGTTGTCATCATTTTGTTGAAGTGTGTAGCCACGAATTTCCATTGCCATTTTATTTTCACAGATTATGCATCAATAGACTGTTGCTCGAGTTGCTTAAATGCATTATTCGGTTCATACTCCTATGGCATCGGCTCACAAAACTTCGATGCCTCTGCGTAATATTAATGGTGACTTCCCATACTGTATATACATAGAGGAGTATAAAATTGGGTAAAATTCGAAAACTGCAGTTAAAACAACTTAATTCTCTCCTTCAATCCATCAATCATTTCAAATAGGATGTTATTGAGACGAACGCTTCTTACATTCTATTGAAGCATCTCTGTTGTGAAATATCAGGGTGAAGATCATGAATTTCGGCAATAAAATTGAGTTAGAAGATATATAGATATCGTTTGTCTATATTTTACTTACATAATTGGTCATTAACAACCCGTTTAACGGATTTCGGCCTGCCGCAACACATCCTTCCATGCGCCTCTTCTTCTTGCGCTGTTCCGCCAGTTTGTCACACCAATCGATGACAGCACTTTCACGATTTGGTCCTTCCAACGCAAACAAGGTCGTCCTCTTCGCCGACTACCGCAAATCCCCTCACCAAACACCAGTCTCGCACGTATATGCTCCTTCATTCGAACGACATGTCTGACGTTCGCGTAGACGCTGGACGTTAATACTCTGCACAACGTCAATGTAGATGAGGATACAGCTCATTGTTCGATTGGATGCGAAAATCATCGCCAACTGGACCGAAGATCTACTATAGGATGTTTATCTCGAATACTCCCAAGTCTGCTGCATCAGTGCTTAATAGTGTCCAAGCCTATATAGCTGATATTTAAATTGTTAAGTTCTGAATGAATTCTATGGATAGGAGTCGAAGCCAATAAAAAAGAATTTTGATCTCTTCGACGTCAAAGATTTATTATTAGGAATGTAATACTGTACCAAATTCAAGCCTCTTTGGGTTTTGTGTATAAAGAACATCCACTAGAAAAAGATCGACATGGAGCCATACTCGATTCAGACTGGAAACAATTTCTAAAGGTATCTGAAATTCATGGCGGCAAATCTCAGTTTAAAGTTGAATTCCAATTAAGTTGAGTTCCAATTCACACCCATTCGTGCTTCAAAGCAAAACAACTCAGGTTCGATCTTTTAAGAGGAATGAAAAGGTAGTCGCCGTTCTCTAGTACGTAGTATGTTGGTTAATTAGAGATGAGACCTCAGTTCAAACCTCAGGTCAAACGTCTCAAAAACAACCGAAATATGAAAAAAATTATTTCTTGGGCGACTTCCTCTCAGCAGATTTCTGGCAAAAACTCTGAGAGTAAATAAAATTTCTATGAAAAGTTTCTCAAAAATCTGTCGTTCGGTGTCGACTTTAATCTGTATGTCCCGCCACTCATGTATAAAATTAACCCAATTAACATAAGTGGTGTGAGAAGCTAGGTCGCAATTCTAACCAATTATGTATGTATTGTTAAAAAAATTTCAATTGAAATTCTGGGTGAAAAATAAAAAAATTTATTTCTTAAAGGCTGCAGTTTATGAATTTCATTCAAGTTGATTACAATTCTCGTTTAGCTTGTGAAAATTTCTTTTCATTCATTTTATTCATATTCTTGTGAGTATATGTATGTGCGACAGTAAAAACAAATAAGCCAACCATTGTATGAAACGTTTTACTCTCCATAGCAACTCGTGTTATTGCGTTACAAATGGTCCTTAAGGCATAGTTTGATGTGAGTGCTTTGAAATAATCAACAGGTTTTTTAACTATCACCATCAACACACTACTCCACCTATCAAACCAATAAAACGGGCAATATTCCGAAAATACAAACAATACTACGCATACACAATACACATGTACAATAGCGTATACATGTTTATGGCGATTACAACTGTAAAAATTACGTGTAAACAATTCACATATGTCCTTTATGCACTTAGCAATTAATCCTTGTATTGTGTATGAAATATTTGCCTTGAGTGGCAGCATTTTTGGTAATCTTTACTTGTGTATAAAAAGGGGATTCTAAGAGATATTCAATTGAAAATTAAATTCTTCTTAAGGAAAATAAATAATTTTTACTACAATTTTAAATTAAAAATTTTGTTCTGCATACGTTAACCAAGGGTTAAACTATCGCTAGTCCATGTCAATAGTGATAGTTTTTTTTTTAATTTTTTTGTGGTCACCAATAATAAAAAGCGAGATAACTACACTTAAAATACGTTTGGAATTCCATAAAACTACTGCCGCCTGAAAATGCAAACAAATAAAAACTCACATAAAACGTACTGACACTGGTAAAACTATTGAAACTATTTTTAATGGGAACATGGAAATGAAAGACAGCAAATAACACAGGATATTTCATAAGAACTTCTCTATCGAAACCACATGTCAGCACTAGTTCAATAATACAAGTTCAGAGAAAAAACTTCTAAGCCCACTGCTGTGCATTAACGTGTGTTCCTTTTATAAGCGACCGCATTCAACGTTTCTTAAAATTGTGGTAGACTGGGGGAAAAAAATCTACCCGACACGTACGTGTAAAAAAATTCTTGGAATATTGCGTGCAAAATATATGGCTTCCCTGCAACAGTTTACGGACTAAAATTTTTTTAGGGAGGTTGATAGAGTGGTAAACATAATTCCTTTTTTACAGCTAAAGAGGAGAGTAGTATAATTTCAAAAGCTTTTCACGAAAGCATTTTTAAGGAAAATAAAATGAAAAAAAAAATTCTTAAATTTATAACATTCTTGCAATGCCGGATTTTTTTATTATGAAGACTTTACCTTGATTTGTTTATTCCTACTGGTTTTTCACTGCAAAGAGTTCCAGAATCAAAGGGTTTTCATCCATCGTTGCGTATAAATAACAGCTTCTGTGAAATTTTAAGATGGCTGTAAGGGATTTCCTGGTAAAGATTATTTCTTTTTCCATGATGTTGATATTATCCTCTCTGGAGGAGTAAAGGATCATGTTTAATTCCAAGAAGGAATAAGAATATGGTATAATTATGCAAAGGTTCTCTATTGGAGTTGATGATATCAGTGATTGAAATATGAATGACAGTGTAAAGTGTAGTTTATTTATTAAGTGCTGACCACTGCAGTATTTTTCAGGCGGAGGTCATGAGGCTGCAATAAATCATAACATATACAATTGGTAATTACAATCCTTCAGTCAGGACTACGACCTAGTTTCTTACACCACTTATGTTGCGTGTGTTAATTTTCTACATAAGCGGCAGAACCGACAATCTAAAGTTGATTCCGAACGGCAGATTGTTTTTTTTTTCATTGTAATTTTATTTACCCTCAGAATGTTTGCCAGAAATCTGCTGAGAGGCACCCACTGAAGAAATACTTTTTCATATTTCGTTATGTTGAAATTGTCTTACCTGGGGTCATCAGACAACACACTAACTACTTGATTACGACGACTTCACTTACTACGAGTGTCTCATTTAATTTGGATATTATACACTCTATTTATGGGGAGGTTCACTCTTGTTGGCAACAATGCATGCAATATTGCTGGTTTCTGTTACACACGTATCGATAAAAAGAGAATCGACTCACTTCTAACCTTAAATCGCATGAACATCGATCGCACAATAGCACTTCTCAAGCCGCCTTTTTGGTATCCATGCCGAAGGACTCGGTATTCCGGCAAATGACTTCTTAAAAAGCTGTGGTTCTAAGGAAATGGAAGAAACTGTCTTTCACCTCATATGCTGTTGCCCTGCTCTTATAATAAGAAGACGAATGATTTTGGAAGCTCAGTTTCTGACATCCTTCTCTTTTATATCAAGATTGCTGCAATAGCAAGATTTATTTTGGACTCAGGTTGATTTCCTGTAGGGAATATTTAGTCCCCGTGTTGAATATTGATTGTGGCCTATTATTTTGTAGAACAATTTTCTTTCTTTCACAAAAAGAAATCAAAACTACTGAATTTACAGACTTGCTGGTAAAGTGTGTGAAGTACTTTACAGAGTTTTAACACCTCTGGAAGAAAATCAAATTAACGAAATATTCCAAGTCTTTTGTCGGACACGTTAAGAAAAAGCTCTTAGTATATTTAAACTTCAAAAAGTGCATGACAGAAAAAAAAGGATTTCTGTTTAATGGACAACAAGCTTATTGGATGTGAGCCTTATTAGACACGAGGACTCGGCTCAAACCGCAGAGCCTACATTTCCAACTAAACGAAATTTAAACATTTGTTTAGCACTTCCCCTCAGCAGATTTCTGGCAAAAACTCTGTGAAAAAATATTACCATGAAAAGTTTCTCAAAAATCTTTTGTTCGGCGTTGACTTTAGGTCCCGCCACTCATTTATAAAATTAATACACATAACATAAGTGCGAGAAGCTAGGTCATAAGCCTTACTGAAGGGTTGTAATGACCAATTATGTATGTATGTATGTATGTATGAGATTATACATGAAAATCTCTTAATTTACCCGGACAGCCATGCTGCGATAAAGTCGTTAATTATGGTATTGACAACATACATCCTTGGCCACCGAAGCAGGGGATTTCTCAGGTAATTTTAACAGTAAACTCTTATATGGGTTCCAGAATATATCGTTCTAAGGATATCGTTGAAAATTGCATTGGTGATTAGCTGACTAAGGCCGATACGGAGCACGCAACCTCCGGCATAGGTATTCCGACTACCTCAGTTAATTTGGAAATTATTTACTTCCCCAAGAGGCTCGCTTTTGTTGGCAACAATACGTTCAAAATAACTTCCGCCCTTAAATCACAAGGCCACCCATGACACAATCCCGTTTCTCATGCTGTCCTTTTGGTAGTCATGCCAAAGTACTCTGCATTCAGCCAAATAACTTCTGCATTCTGAATGTAAAAGAAATGTTAATAATTAAATAAATAAAGGTCTTAAGGGAAACAATTGTAGAAGAATTAAAATAATATTAAAACCTATTAATTGGTTACTTCTTTAATGTATTAGAGCTTAAAAATATCTTCTTTAATTTAAATTAAGATTAAAATAAATTAACGATTTATATAAAAAAAATATATGCTCAAATTTTTTTGTGCGTGCTCCTCTTAACAACACATTTTTTCTAATTTAAAGGCCTCAATATGATATAAAATAATAGACTTAATGACTTACCTACGTCTATACTTTAACTTAAATTATCAAAAATAATTCAAGAATTCTTTGTATCTTCATCTACATTCATTTATAAAAAGAATCTTTATTTCTAAGAAATTTACAAAAATGTTTACTTAGATATTAATATTTGGTTTATCGTTTCATTGTGACCACAATTTACAGTCTTATTTTCTATAGCAATAGTACAGTAATATTTGTTTTTTTCTTAAATAAATTTCTTATTATAATTATTATTTAATTTAAATTATTACAAATAAAATTAACACGAATAATTACACTGTGCCACAAAATAAAAAATGAAATACACCCAGCTAATGACATAGTGTAGGTTGTGAGTCAAAAATTTTTTTTATATTTCTTGAACCCTCCAAACTTGTTTTAGTTGACAAAAACTGTTTTTTTGGACTTTACGTACAAATTTATAAGCAAACATTTCTAGACCAATGTCCAAAATTTAAACCTTATTAGAAAGGAGAGGGATGGGCCTTTAAAACGATATACATATATATATTATTTGACTATGAGGCTATGAGGTTTGATGAGGTAAGCTTGACAAATGCAAATTTTTTTCATATTTTTTCAAGTTTGTCCGTTTATAGTAGCAAACTTTAATTAAAAATTATGAAATCATCAGGATAAAAAATATTTGGGTAACCAATAATTAGATGTAAACAGATCAAAAATACCGTTTTTGTCAAATAAAACAAGTTTGAAGGGTTCGAGAAATATAAAAAAAAAATATTTTTGAGTTCTACTCAAACAAAACTCACAACCTACATTATGTAATTAGCTGGGTGTATTTTGACTGTCGCACCGTTTTATTACTCTTGGTAATCACATTTAAGCACAAGTCCTTATTTAACTTTAAAAGTGTTAGTTTTACAAAATCAATAAAAATATCAGAGGAAGAAAGGGGAAAGATAAGGAAAACAAAATATAATCATTTACACCGGCTGCGGTTGGGTTTGTGTCTGAGCATCACAAAGACGATATGAACGATATCCCAAATATCCATCAAATGCATAAAAGCAAAAGGCGAGAAATACAAAAAACTAAAAAAAGAGAGAAGAGAAAAAAAGAGAGTGAAAAAAATCAATTTCAAATAAATTAACTGCAACAATATGCCAGTTAAGGCCATAAATACATACCGTGGCTATTGTATAAGACAACATATCTAACGATACTGTAACGCAGCCCGCCGTAAAACAAGTGAATGCCAGGAAAGCGTGGAGGTAAAATTCATATTTGACGGCATTGAATTGACAGAACTTACGCTGGCACAGCTGAAAGAGACGTGCCAGCAACACCAGTAACGTGCAAATAAAAGCAAATATTACGCAGATATTGTAGAAACAGCCGCGAAAATTGTTCATCTGCACTGAACTGCTAACAATGCACAGGAATCCAAGGAAACAGCATAACTACAGGAGCAACAGATTAACACACACGAAGAAACAGGCCAGTAGATGTTTGTAGTATATAAACGTTAACACACACACATACACATGCCCATATACACATACATATAAGGAAACGGAAACAGGTAAATTGTTGTTTTTATTGCAGTTGGTAGGTATTTCAGTGTTAAAGTTGTTGGTTGCATTCATACACATCAAGGCAGTACAAAGAGAAACCAAAAAATAAAAAAAATAAAGAAAAGAAAACGAAAGAAGAAAGAAAAACAAAAAGATACAAATTAAAATAAATCCACACTGCAAAAGCCACACAATAAATAAACAATTTTTTTTTATTTTTTCGTTTTTGCTTTTAAAATTTTCATTTGTATTCATTTTTGAACAAGGCAGCCAGGCCAACCACTGCACTTCATTGCACTGGCTGTATAAACAAACAGCTTCTCTGGCTGGTTAAAAAGATATGAGGCAATTGAAATATTTTAAGGACTTCAATGGGTGAAAACTTAAATGTGTGCGCATATGTATGTGCGTAATAAGCATTTTATGTTACCATACAGCCCTCTGCCGCTATAAGTCAAATTAATTTTTTCAATACTTTAGCCCTATCCCGAAGAGAAAACTGAAATAGCGCTATGCCCCCTTAAAGATCTTTGTGTAGAAGTGTATCGTAAAGAATACTTTGAACAAGCAATTCGAGGCAACGATCGATACGTGTTTTCACTAACTACTTCCTTACTTACTTATTTAATTGGTCATTACAGTCCTCTAGTCAGGATTAGGACCTAGTTTCTCACAGTCACAGACTACTCAGTAATAAAATGGTTTTCGGCTTACATTTCGAAATTAAGTTCCCTGATCGGGGCTTCAGGTGAGCCTCATGTGGATCCTAAGGGCTAAACTGCTTTAAGGATGAATCAAACACCGAAATGATTGTAAGGGCAGGAGTCTTTGACTCTAAAACAACAACCTCTATACCTATTTTTTCTAATTGAGATCAACTCTCAGAAAATGATGCGTTGTGTTGGAAATCCGGCAAGTGAGGAAATGGTTTACGACGAATTGATGGTGAATTATTATTGATCTGTGTTTTATCTGGTTTTTTAATATTAATAATCTAAAAATTATTTAGTCGCCATAGTCTAGTAGGTAGTGTTGTCGTGAGGCCACGTCAGACATCTCCAAGAAAAAACTAACTAAAAAAAAATTCGGCGACTTTCAGCAGATTTCTGGCAAAAACTAAATAAATAAAGTAAATAAAATTGCCGTTCAAAGTTTCCTAAAAACTTGTCGTTCGGAGTCGACTTTAAACTGTATGTCACGCCACTCATGTATAAAATTAACACACACAACATAAGTGGTGCAAAAAGCTCGGTCGTAATTCTGGAGGGTTGTAATGGCCAGTAATGTATGTAACCTACAAAGATTTTAGTCCCCATAGTCTAGAAAGTAGTGTGTTGGCTTATTAGATGTGAGGCCATGATTCAAAAAACTGCCACGAAAATTTTTCAAAAAATCTGACCTTCGGAGTCGACTTTCAAATGTAAATCCCGCCGTTTATATATAAAATTATCACACACAGCATAACTGGTGCAATATGCTCGGTCGACTGAAGGGTTATAATGACGGATTATGTATGCATGTAATCTAAAAATTTTAAGAATGTGTCTCTGGTAGCAATGCAATTAACAATCCTAACACTCGTGGAGTAGAACGCTAGCTACTATACTACAGAACAGCGAAGTGGTCCAGTATGTTTCTGGCTGAGCTTTAGAAAATTTTAATCTGCACTGAGTTAAATCTCGAGGGAATCGTGACTCGGTACTGCTCTGCTGGTCGGTCACTTAGTTAGATTTCAGTAATTCAGAGCCCTATTGTTGGGTTTATTGGACAAAAATTATTTCGAGTGTGGATTGCTGTAAACTCTCTCTTAGGGTTCTTTTATTGGGGGACCACGAAGGGCTGTATGTATCACGGAAAGCGAACTTTATTAGATTAGATGTCTGCTATCGAGATACTCCTACCTGTGATATCTTCACAATACTACGGATTATGTCAGCTGGAGATTAGGACTATCCAGTCTGCCTGTAAGGCAAATTTCAGGGAATACTTTTGCAATTACTAGAACCAGATTGGTCGTTTGCAAGCGGTGTTAAGATTTACTACCCTTTTTTCAGAGAAATGTATCCACTACTTCACAACACTGCTTGTGAATTTTTTTGGGGAAAGTTAAAATTTTTCAGGTTAGTCGTCGATAGGTAGGTAGGTTGAAGTGGTAGCTCTGATTATCAAAGCTCACTAGAGCATACATAACGGCTCAATTAAAAATTAAATTAAAAATTGGACTTGGTTGACATGTGCTTTTTCACGTGCCTTATATCAACCGATAATATGAATCTATTTAAAGCGGTAAGCAATAATTAATCAAATAATTATGCGATCTGGGCATAATGGGCTATTTTTTGTAGGTATAGAGGAATAAACTTTTCTCAATTGTAGGCCTGGAATACAACTACCATTAGTGAGACACCGTCTTAAATGGTGAGAAAAAGTATGCTAAAGTTGGAACTCAAGGATAGATCACCTACTGTGTGGTAGCGGATAAAATTTTCAATGAAAGAATCTTGATAAAGTAAATAGCACGTGTTTATATTTCGCCCAAACGCTTAAAACATCACCCTTTTTTGAATTTGATTTCAATTTAGATTATATTGCGCCTGATCGGTTTTACTTTCGGTTTTATTTTGTTTTCTTTTATAAAATATTTTTTTGTGTGTTGTGTTTGTTTTTATCTTTCACAAATGTTTCATAAGTTTTATTTAAATTAACGCGTTCACCAATTTCAAAATAAAAAGAAAATAAAAAAACTACACTCTCACTTATTAATCACTTTAACGAAAATAAATTTATAAAAATAAGAAGAGAAAACCATTAAATTTTTGCTTTCTTTTGTGTTTAATATCCTCCATACTTTTTATTTGTTTTTTTTACTTTTAATATTTCAAAAATATGCAAAAACAAAGGCAGCACTAGATTGATGATTTTAAAGAAGAATGCCAGGAAATATTGCTCTTTTTGTCTGTGTATCTATGCCAGGGCTTGGGAATTTTGTCAAGATAAAATAAATATTTAAGCTTAAGTTCATAAATACTTTTATATCTTCACCCTCCATGCCTTAGATGTTACTGCACACAGTTGCAACGAATAAAAACAATAACAACAACAGCTGAATGCATTACATACCAAGCAAGAGATTTTTAAAATACCGGAAATGGATTTCAAATATGTCGCATCATAAGCTAACGGTGCTGACATTTTAACGTTTTATGCGTACAAATAAAAAATGTGTTTCAACCAATATGGGGAGGAGTAGCTACAGCTGGCTACAGAGAGCTTAAGCGAATAATGGAAACCAGAAATCCGTTAAAGGAAGTTTTTGACTCAAATTATTTATCACTGTTTTTAATGTTCGCTAGCATTTCTTTTCACTGGAAACTTTTTAATCAGAATTTATTTCACATTTTATTCACAATAATTTGGTTTTCAAATATTTTAACTCTTTTAAATATTTTATTTAAATTTCTTTTGCTGTCGAACTTTTAATTCAACAATTTTTTTTTAATTTCATTTCATTCTTTTATTGTTTTTATTTTAATTTTTTTGTTGTTTTTTTTTTTTTTAATTTTTTTAATGCTTCCACTTGCTTGGTTTTATTAATACTAAGTTTTTAAAAACCACTTGCCTATATTTGATTTCCAGCGGCGTGCGAGTAAGAATAATAAACCTAGAGAGACAGAGGGAGAGAGCCAATGAGGCGTAGAGAGAATTGTATGGTTTTTAGATTTTGTTTTGCCTTTTTTTATTAAATTCGTTTGCCTAAGTGTGTGCGTGAGTAAGTAAGTGACTGATTGATTGTGTGCAGTGCTGAGAAAAATTCTTCATTTATTTGCGTAGATTTTTTGGTGTGACTATTTGCTGTATAACCCAACAAACAATTAAACTAAGAAAAATATGTTTTCGTTTGTTTATTCTTTTTTATTATAAATTGAAAACTATTTGAATCACAATGTTTGCTGGGTTACTCTAATGCTTGTTTATCTCGTTGTTCTACATTAAACACAATATTAGCATATGTACGCGAGAAAACATGTATTATTTTTTTTGTGTTTTGTTTTTTGGTTCTTGTTGATATTAAACATTATCCCGGTTGTTTCAATATATTTGTTTTAGATAGTTTAATGTTGCTACTTTTATTATTGTTTTTATCTTTTTTAGTTATTGTTGTAGCTCTACTGTACTGTTGCTGTTACTTTTTGCGGCATACAACAAATACTCACTGTACTGTATGGTGATTATTTAGTGAAATTCAAATCCAAATAGAAAAACCACCCAGTAAACCAAAACCAACAAACAAAAATGCCCATTAAGCGGTCAATTAGAACAAATTTTAATTAGATTTTGAAAAAGGTATGGTTTTCGTATATAATTTTGTGTTTAATAATTGTTTTTATGGTTTTTGATAACAAATTTGGAATACGTACTCATTTTTTATGTGTTTCGTTGAATACAATGTGCTAATTTTGTTTATAACTTAATAGGAGCTAAATATAGATGAATAGAGAGATTATTTTTTAAGGTTTATTATAAAATATTTTTAATATACATACATACATTTGTATGTAGGTTAGGTTAGGTTAGAGGGCGTGTACTTGTCAATTAAGACAAGTACAGTACCCGGAGATCGAATTGACCCATTGTACAACGTCCTAGTTTCTCACACCACTTATGTTGTGTGTGTTAATTTTATACATGAGTGGTGGGACCTACAGTTTAAAGTCGACTCCGAACGACAGATTTTTATTTATTGAGAAACTTTTCATGGCAATTTTTATTTACTCTCAGTTTTTTCCAGAAATCTACTGTGAGGAAGTCGCCGAAAAAATACCTTTTGTATTTTGTCTTTGATGCCTGGCCTGGGGCTCGAACCTAGGCTTTTGCATCTAATAAGACAACACACTACCTGCTGGACTACGGCGACTTCATTTGTATGTATATATCCAAATGTTTAAAACAGATATTTAGATTTAAGACTTTTTTAATCAAAAAATCGATTTATATTATTTAAATTCGATAAGGGCAACACTTAGTATAGTATAATATAGTATAGTATAGTATAGTATAGTATAGTATAGTATATTATAGTATAGTATAGTATAGTATATTATAGTATAGTATAGTAAAGTATAGTATAGTATAGTATAGTATAGTATAGTATAGTATAGTATAGTATAGTATAGTATAGTATAGTATAGTATAGTATATATATACTATTATAGTATAGTATAGTATAGTATAATATAGTATAGTATAGTATAGTATAGTATAGTATAGTATAGTACAGTATAGTATAGTATAGTATAGTATAGTATAGTATAGTATAGTATAGTATAGTGTAGTATAGTATAGTATAGTATAGTATAGTGTAGTATAGTGTAGTATAGTACAGTATAGTATAGTATAGCATAGTATAGTATAGTGTAGTATAGTATAGTATAGTATAGTACAAGTAGTATAGTACAGTAAATCATAGTACAAGTAGTATAATACAGTATAGCATAGTATAGTATAATAGCAAAGTTTAGTTTACACCCTATTATTATTATGGAATTTTCATATCATATGGATAACTATTAGTAAAATGGTAACAGATGAAAGGAAAGGAAAGATAAAGGAATATCAAATTACATTAACGAAACCACATAGAAAGAAAAAATAATAAAATTTTAGAAGTTGCTAAACCGAATATACGAGAAGTATAAATAGAGCGACTAATAATGCTGCCAGTAAGTAGTAGCAAAAAATATTAAAGTACTTACTAACTACGTTAGATTATTCTAATCTTTCAGTCATGTTAATTTTGACGGTGAGTGGTGAGACATATAGTTTAACGTCGTCATCGAACGACGGATTTGGAAATTTTCATGGCATTTTTATTTGCTCTTAGAGTTGTTCCCAGAAGACTACTGAATGGAAGTAGCCGTATATTTTCTTTAACATTTGCGATCAGTTCAGTCTTTTAACCAATTACGTTATTCTATTGTCATACACGACCAATACTATACCCTCAATAATCATAGGCAGCGCTGGTCACTATTTATTAATTGGGTTAAATTTAAAAAGTAAACAACAAAAAATCTTACAGTAAATAATATAATTCACTCACTTGTGATAAAATCAAAAACAAACACATTCGTTTTACGCTCTCTTTGATAAATTGGAGCACTCCACTCTCTCTCTCTCTCTCTCTCTCTCTTTCTCTCTCTATTTGTTCTACTTGTTAATCTCATCAATATTGTTTACAGATATTACGTTATTTGGGCAGAGAACAATAAAAATATTGCTTACCTTTATTTAAACAATAACAACAACAGCAACAAAACAAGCATTATAAGATTGTAAACAAAAATTGAATTTTAACAAAACACAATAACAACAAACACAACAAAAGTGGAATTAAAGAATTTCAATGGTTTTGAACGCATTATTTTCGTTGTGAATAAAAAAACATCATATGAGTAATCGACAGAGAACTGTTGTCTTTTGCCAGCTTGCTGTTATAATACATAATTATTTGTATTATTTCCTCACTCTCAATAATTCTCGCATTTTTTTAAAATTTTTTCGCTTCTGTTTTTTGATTTTGTTTTCATAGACATCGCAACAACCGAGTGATTCATGTTAATGAAGAACGTGTATGCTGGGTTCGTCATTTAAAAAATGCTGGGCGCCAAAAAAATTCAGTCAGTCAGTGACTGACCACCAGTGACGGCTGCCTGTTGTTGCTGCCACTCGTCCATAATTAAATTCAAATTTATCTTGAGTTTGTTGTTGTTGGTTTTTGTATTACAATATAAAATGAATCTGTTAAATAAAATTCATTAGATTATAAATACTCATAAATAGACTTGTTTATGCACACTTGTGCGTTGTTAACACACGCATTTAAACATTTGTTTTGTTTTTTTCTTTTTTTAATTTTATTATACTCAATAGATTCGTTGTTAGTCAAGGTCATTGAATTGGTGTAAAATATTTAAACAGTTTTCTTTTTATCAAATTTGAAGTTGTATACAGTGTAATTATTATCAGAAAAATATATGTGAAGTATTAAAAAAATTGTTAGAAATGGGAACGGAAAAAAGTAACGACAATAAATTTAGAACCATTATATTTAAGCATGAGACAAAAATATTTTTAAAAATTATTTTGGCCCAAATTTGTTTGTTTACAACATTAGAAATGTCAGATTAAATATTTGATTAAGGCTTGAAATAAATCTTTCATGTAAGTAAAGTTTTATAACCGCCTTCTAAAGCTTCAGCAGGAACATACGCCTATGACCTAGCTTCTCACAGGAACATAATTTTTATTATTCATTGGCTTTGGTAGCACTGTGACTTTACTTGGGGGTACTCCTCTTCATAATGTCTTATTGATTATAGCAAGATTTGCCATTCATTTGTGCGAAAAAACTATTTTCCATGACTCACTAAAATTTTCAAATGAAACTGTATAAATAGAAGAGATTTTAATGGTTTATTGACTCATAAGCATATCAAATGTGTTCGCAAAGTTCGAAGTTAGTACCAACATTATAAAATATCACATCAAATACGATGTGCACTGCAATAAGCAATTTGTTCATTCGTCGAACGAAGTAATCTATACCAAACCCATATAAATTCTCGGGTATGACAATGACAATGACATTGTCATTAGAAGCTATAAAGTGGAGGTTTCTGAAAACATTACTTTAAACGGCACAATATTTAAACGAATTGATCTCTAAAAAGTGAGTGAAAGTTATACATTTATGGCCCCAAATGAGTATTTTTTTCATCGTTTCATACACATATAATTCCTCAATACAATCATTCAGTCAGCATTACGACCTAGCTTCTCACACCACTTATGTTGTGTGTGTTAATTTTATACATGAGTGGCGAAACCTACAGTTTTAAGTCAATTTCGAATGATAGCTATTTTTCGAGAAACTCTGCCAGTGTTTTTGACAGAAATCTACTGAGGGGCAGTCGTCGAAGAATTTTTTTTCATATTTCGGCTTTTTTTCATATTAGGCCTCACGACTAATAAGCCAACACACTACCTAATTTCATTAAGCTTCACATTGAGCTATATTCGAAACGTTAATTATTAAAAATTGTAAACTCAAAATATTTCACAATTGTATGCAAAACAATAATTTCAATTGAAAATGTAGAAAGAGAAAATATCCTATGAGTTTTGGTGGCATACTTGAAATAAATAAAAAATAAAAGTGCAAAAAAAAACAAAAAAAAGGAAAACTTTTATTAAAAACCAAACTCTTGCAGAAGCCCTGTTTATTTACATTTGCAATGTGGTCTCATTAATCACCACTCCAATGTTTACTGATAAAAAATAAGTGGGTTTTTGTTTGAATAAAAATTTTCTTTTGTCAGTTTATATTGCATTTGAATTTTAGTTTAACATTTAATATAATGTATACAATACTAGGTGTACAGGTATGAAATGAGCGCTTTTTGTGCAAGCAAACAAAATCTTATTCAAAGTATTAGCTACTGCTGGCTGTACATTTTTTCCATGTTTCAGGCAATTTTCACGCCAATAAAATTGTTTGTCTTTTAAAGCAAACCAATTAGTTACCCAATTTACGGCTACCTCGTAAGAATCAAAGTGCTGCTCAGCCAATACGTGTCCAATCGATGAAAATAAATAGTAGTTGGAAGCAAAATCTCGTGCATTGGGCGGGCGGGGTAACAGCTCCCAGCCTAATGCTCTGATTGTATCCTGAACTGCCATTTCGTTGCCATTTCTAATATTTAATTATTACGAACTGAGTAACACAAAGTCGCCATAGTCTAGTAGGTAATGTGTTGGTTCAAATCCCAGGTCAGACAAAATAAGATATGAAAAAATATTTCTTCTTTTGCAAACTTTCAGAGTAAATTTTTTAAATTGCCACGAAAAGTTTCTCAAAAAAATCTGTCGTTCGGAATCGACTTTAAACTGTACGCCGCACCACTCATGTATAAACTTAACGCACACAACATAAGTGGTGTGAGAAGCTAGGTTGTAATCCTGACTAAAGGATTGTAATGACCAATTATGTATGTATGTAGATGACTACCCCTATAACTAACCATTCAATGTAACGAATACCTAGAGATAAAAAAAACTGCTCGCCATCTATTATTACTTCAACTACTTAGAATTTAAAAAGCTTTTCCAATTCAAAATGAAATTGAAATCTGTTCCCAATTGAAAGGTTTATGTCTATGCTTGCTATAACAACAAATGAAACGTAATGGTTCGAATATTTGATAAAAAATTTAGTACTGAAACAACAAAATACTCAACAGATAGCACACGTCAAAGTCTACAGTTATTACAATGCCTCAATAACATTTCACTGTTAAATGTCTTGTATTCATAAAGATAAAATTAGTACCAAGTACAACATATTATGGTGAAATGTACAAGAAAATTTCCCCATATCGAAAGCATGGATAAAAAGAGCTCTAAAAAGACGTTCATTCGAAAGGCCAACTCAGATTTCCAGATAAATTCTAACATCTACAAAATTACGTGCAAAATACAGCTGATTCTATTTATTATCATGTAAATTATTTTGCCCCGAATTATTAGTACATAGTTGTAAATTTGATAAGGCAGTGACCTACAACCGTTATGGCATATATTTTATAGTATAGGCAGGATAGGATGGTTAATCATGTATGAGGGGGCCCTATAATTATTCATCCTTGAGATTTGCTAAAGTTGCATATCGCTTTATGTGTTCCTTAGTTTGAAATCCTGAATATTTTGGGATCCCCAATCTATATCCAAATAGTCTCTCACTTATGTTAATTCGCCTTCTGTTCGCGCCCTTAAATGCCGGGAATTTCTCAGGACAATTTCAGATCATTTAAGGCTACTTTTATATGGGTTCCAAGGCTTATAAATATAGTTGAAAATTGCATTGTTGATTAACTGTAGATCACAATTTCCGTCACGACACAGATGTTCTTTTTGCCTCAGTCTAACTGGTTATTGTTCGGGCATTGAACAGGAAGGTTAAAAAAAGTTAATTAACAATTCGACGGGGCCCAATGCATGTAATATACTGCAGGAATAGGTGGCGAGGATAGGTCTCTTAGTCAAAAAAGAAAGACCGATTTTTTCCACTACTGAAGTTCTACAAGGTGACTGTCCAATTGGAATGTGTGGATATTTGACACGATTAATTTCTGCAAGATATATGGTTCTGTGAACGAGGACAAGATTATGCTTCATTCCGCGCATCAGAGACTTTCTTTTAATATTAAAAGGTGAGGACTCTCCACTATATGTAAATATTACTTCAATGGCGAGACTTGCGGTATTGAATAAGCCTTAGGTAGTGTATTGACTCATTAGACATAAGGCCACGGTTCAAACCCCAGGTCAGGCATCAGAACGAAATTTGAAAAAAATAATTCTTCGCCGACTTTCTCCCTCAGCAGATTTCTAGCAAAAGCTCTGAGAGTAAATAGAATTTCCACGAAAAAGTTTATCAAAAATCTGTCGATCCGAGTCGACTTCAAACTGTAGGTTGAGCCATTCACGTATAAAATTAACACACACAATATAAGTGGGGTGAGAGGCTATGTCTTAATCCTGACACAAGGGTTGTATGTTTGTCTGACTTCATTATGACCTAACCTAACTTTGTCTAGCTTTAACTGCTTAGTATAAATTTCTCAGTATAAATTTCCAACAAAAAGACGGAAGCCTTATAAGATAGACTGACATTTTCAAGCCTGCTGAGAATATTTTAGAAACCATTTCCGTATCCAACTACGAGTGAAACTAAGACAAAGATTGAGACGTTGACCTTGGGTATTTCAAGATATAATCCCAACAGTTCTCCCAATTTGGTTTCGTGCAGAAGTACATACAATAAAGAATTGTTCTACCTGAGTTTCAGTATTGTTTTAACTGATACGTGCCCTCAAATAAATTACCCAAGAGTGTCGAAGACTAGCCTGTGAATATATTCCAGAGTTCTGATTATTATCAATATTTGCCCCTCTTTCATGTTAATTAGTGGCTTAAATTCAGGCATACAGGGCAGGGAATTATAAGAAGTAGTAATCCGGACATTAGGGTTATAATGTATGTAATTTTTATATGTTCTAAGCCAAGCCTTGATCACTTCAGTCACGTTAATTCAGTAACATTTAGTCAGGGCTTATTTTGGGAAACTCCGTAATGCCGTCATCAGTAGATCACTTGTAACAGAAAAACAAATAAATTTGTATTTGACTTAGGCGAGTACAGACATATCAGAGCTTTATGATGCCAGTGATGTACTCAGATATATTGAAGTGAAACGACTGCTGTGTCTGTCTCCAGCAAAAGGTTGTTTCAAAGCTTGAGGAATAAATCGTAAAAGTTGAAGGCCGAAACAGCAATTATTAGAGCAGAATTATGATTGAAGCGCATGCATTTGGATTCTAATTCTAACAGGTTAGAAGGGCAACACGTATTCTTTTAAACCATAAAAAGAATATAAATGAGGAGAATAATGGAATGATTTGCTATCTGATATAGAAATTGCTTTGCTAAGTAACAAAAAAATTTCATTGATTAAGACATCAATGTTCAATACTGACAGGCATTAAATAATGTTTTGTTATGCATCATAATTGAGTCCTTTTAAAAAGGCGGGTTGAAAAAATAAAACACGTCTCAACTTATATAACAAATTATCGTTAATAACCTGAAATTAAATCATTAATGCTCACATCATAACTCAGTTTGTAACAAGTTATTAAAGATATTAAACATGATACAAATTAAGACATTTAACATGTGTCCAGCTGTCGGCCTGTTGTTTGTCTGTCCCTCTGCTTGTCTGTCTTTCTTCTGTGTTCCTTTGCCATGTTATGGCTCAGTACGCATAACTGTCGAACAAGCTGTCTATTTAAGTCAGTTAGCCGGTATGCAAATATTACATGGCATGCGTTACAATTTAAGATTTCAGATTAAAAGACTGACTGACGCTCTCAAGTCGTAGCTGTCGGGAGGGGGAAATATCAGTTTATGGTGGCTTTATTGTGCTTGAATTGAGGCATTAGAAAAATTAAATGTGAAAACACCTTAAAATTCACATTCGTCTGATGTAAGATGAATTAAAGCCGATAAAAATTTGAGTTGTAAAGTGAATTTAAATCAAAAAACAAACAAATATTTGTACACTCACAGCAAAATGTTTGTAAAATAAATGATTTCTACGTTAATATCTCAACGACAAAACAATTTTTCATTTCAGTGCTTTATTGAATGTTTGTAATCAATTGAATGGATTTTCTTTGGATATTTCCAATAAGTTTTTAATCTTTAACTACCGGTTTATGTGACTTAGACGAGAGGCACTAATTTCCAATAGTATTTCAAATATTTGAAATAATTTCTTCAATAATTGTATCTTTATGTGGAGTGGAGTGAGTATTTTTTTTTGTTTTAGTTGAATGTCATAAAACTGTCATCATAAAATAAATCTCCAAAAAAAAAACCTAACCTGTTCACTGTAATAACAGCTGTTCGTTTAAGTGTTATGGATCGCCTGTAGGAGGCTTTAGAGTGCAATAAAAATTTTCTTTCGTTAATTATGGCCTGATTTAAATTCACCATGATGCTGGTATTTATTTTTAAGCCGATTTAATTTATCAATTAATTGATTAAAAATCGCCTTCTCTTAAAAAAAGATATTTTATTATGAAGACCGTTAAAAGTAGCATATGCAGCAAATAATTTTTTTATATATTTCGCAATAAAATAAAAATAAATTAAGATTTAAGAAAACTTCCTGAATCTCGAAATCGTTAATCTTTTGCTTCGAGTACAATTCATTATTAAATTATGACAAGAAAGCTTTTAAACCAAAGAGAACTGTGCAGTCCTTAGCCATTTTTTGTTTCTTCCTTAAAAGCCTAAAGGAATAACAATATTGAACATTTTCGTATGTTTAAAATAAAAATATTTCAGAGTACTACAAGGTTTTTCCCAAACTGCTTGATCTTGACAAGAAGAACTACCGCATGAGCATCATTAAGTAGCTTATGAGTATCGTCAATAACGTTCGTGATTTGTTTCATACCATCCCGAATACTAACTAATGACACCAATTGGCTCCTTTCCTTAAATTACATTTCCATCCATGTATGTACATATGTTATTGTAGTACTCACAGACCACTGGTCTATTGAATCGATGAAGTCTGTTTTTTCTCGCATGACAGAGGCTCTTTGCCTCTCATTTCCAATTATCTTTAGCGATGTAAAGAAATTTATTTTAGAGTCAGGTTGGTTTTTCCTATGAACTCATTGATCTTTGAGTTGAGTGGTGGTGTTTTGATCCACAGTCAAAGAAAAAAGTCAACATACACCGCTGTATGTAGACATCTTTCCCTGTGACTGTTATCAAACTGAAAAAGGTATTATAGCGTTGTTTAAAGCAGTTACAATTAAATAAGTTTGAAGACAAAAATGAATATAAAAAAATATAACCTAAAAATTATTAAAAAAAAATTAAAGGGAAAACAGCTACATACAACGGTGTGTGTATACTTTTTTCAGTGACTATATGTATCTGATTCTTGACGGGTCCCTAGACTTTGCTGATAGGTTCAGTATTAGTCATTCTTGTAGGAGTTAGAAATCTTGCATTAACGCTTATCCCTAAGTGCGGTACAGCAGCTACTTTCTAACAGAGTAGAGCGAATTGCTCTCTAGACATGCAGATGCTCTACAGTTACTTTGTGAAGCACTACGCTCATTGAGATTGTGGTATGGCAGTTTATTCCCATAGAAAAATCCTATAAGTATTGTATATGATTGATGGAATTCGGTCAGGGCTGGGACCTGTGGCGTCACAACGGGCTGCAATTAGAGTTTGGGGTTCGGGAATTCCCGTCCGAGAATTCCCGGTATTTCCCGGGAAATTTTTGTTGGGAATTCCCGCAAAATTTTTTAAATATTCCTTTTAAATATTTCCTGAGATTTTCACCTTTCCGTTGCACAAGTATATCAATGTTTTAAATAAAAGTTGGAAAATGCTATTAATGGGGCTAAAGAAATCTTAAATTAAAAACAGACAACTTATTTAAAAGAGAGCTAGCTTTATTTGAAACTAGTACAAATAGAACCTAAAATTTAGACATACTTTTTAATGCATTGTTAACGCTAAAGCCCACTTCTGTAGAAAGCGAACATGTTTTTTTGGTAGCTGGTAAATTTTCAACAATTTTATGAAATAGAATATCGGATGAGTTATTAAATGCACTAATAATTTTAAAAACTCATTTTTTGAAAACTTAGTTCTTCGAAAATGTTTTAAATTTTTATTTTTAAATAATATTTTTAATTAACTCTAAATAATAACTGATCTCAAAATGTTATCATTAATCTGTTTGTTCTTGTTTATACAGTATGAATTTAAATGTACTGTTTTCTTTTTTGTTAATAAAATAACATTTTAATAAAAATCTGAACCATTTTACTAGTATTGTAATTTTTAAAAGATTTCCCATGATTTTTCATTCCCGTTTCCCGGGAAATGAAAAAATCCGGGAATTCTCAAACTCTAGCTGCAATTCGTGATCAAGTCTGCTTTGGTAATCAAGACTACCTCCTTGACCTAACCTAAACTACTTAATTGCGCATTACAACCCAATACTCATGATTACAATCCAACTTCTCACACTAACCATGGTGTGTGTTCCAAATTTATTTATATGAGTGACGGGGCCTTCATTTTTAAAGTCTTTTCCGAACAACAAATTTTAAAAACTTTTCCTGAGATTTTCACTTATTCTTAGAGTTTTCAGCAAGTTTTGGCAGTTTTGATTAAGATTAAGATTTAGCAGTCAGATTATCAACTGAGCCTTTACGAGAGAGCTATTAAAATTTCCTTTCATGGCGTGGTGGTTCCTAACCTCAAGTGTTTGTTTTTTTTTCATGCAGTGCATTGTGTTGGATTAGAGGAACGATAATTTAGAGTAGAAAGAAAAGAGGGAGTAGTGTGCGACAATTTCTTCCTGACCAGTGTATTAGTTATATCATTGTTTATTTTAGTAATAATTATCTCGTTCTTTTTCCTATAGCGAGACAATGCCAGACAAACAATTACAAGCATCGAGTCTCTAGTGGAAATCGAACTCACGACATCTGCACTTGAAGTTTAGTACACTACCAACTAGGCCATCGGGGAAACCCATTTGTGGTATTCCATTCATACATACGTACATGCATACATAAATAATTGGCCATTACAACCCTTCGGTTTGGATTACGGCCCAGCTTCTCACACCACTCATGTTGTGTGTGATAATTTTATACGAGTGGCGGGACCTACAGTTTAACTTCAACTCCGAACCACAGATTTTTGAGAAAATTTTCATGGCGATTTTATTTACTATCAGAGTTTTTGCCAGAAACCTGCTGATAGGAAGTCGCTGAACAAATATTTTTTTTTTCATATTTCCTTTTGATGTCTGACCTGGGGTTTGAACCATGGCCTTATGTCTAATAAGCTAACACACTACCTTCTAGACTACGGCGACTTCCATTAATTGAGTATTAAAGATGATAGTGGTGACAATTTGCTTTTGTACGAACATCTGGCTCTCAGAGGTAAAGAAAGAAAGTGGAGGACCTACTATTGAATCGCCTACTAACGACTTGATGTATCTGGTGTTTCAATTATGGACTTAAATATATTTAAGGTCACAATTGATATGTTCCTATACTGTCCTCCCTGGGCATAAATATTTCCATATACAATTACATTTGATCACTGAATAAACAAACGGATAAATAAGACGCCTTCGTCTAATAAGTAGTGTGTTGGCTTGGCCCTTCTAGACTTATTGTTCTCAAGGCGAATATTCTTCAGAACAATTCTTTAGCAACGAACGTTCTGGCACAAGTTCCAGAGTAATCGAATATCAATTGAATAAAATACCGAAGCAAAATTAAACAATTTTTGAGCCCTACTATACAGGATTCTTATCAAGCCTTATTTGGCTTGATGGTAAGATATTCTTGAGGAATAAAGAGCAATTAACTGAAATTCTGGCAAAAGTGGTAGAATAATCGATTATCAATTGAATATAATCCAGAAGCAAAACTGAACACTTACTGAGCCCTACTGTTCAGGACTATTAGTACTCCTATCAAGCCTCATTTGGCTTGTTGGTAAGAGGGTATACAAAATTCTGTGCATTTGTCATTGTCCATTGTACTCGCCGTAGTTTAGTGGGTAGTGTGTTGGCTTATAACACACCACGGTTGACCATGTTTCAAACCTCAGGTCAAATATTACTCCGGCGACTTCCTCCTCTTAGCAGATTTCTGGTAAAAAATCTGAGAGTAACTGAAAATAGTCATGAAAAAGTTTCTCAAAAATCTGTCGTCCTAATGTACATAAGTGGTGTGAGAAAGTAGGTAGTAATGCTGACTAAAAGGTTGTAATGACCAATTATGTTTGCATGTATGTATGTATGTATGTATACTTTAATATCGAAAAAAGTAAATTTAAAAGAGGCCAAAGGCCAAAGTCCATCACAAAGTTTAAAAGTTTTAAACACTTGATATTAGTTTTTAAAATTCTTAGAATATTTAAATAAGTCATTAGGCAAGTTATTCTAATATTCTTACATCATAAACTCATATAAGTAATCAAACAAACTAACAAACAATCTCAAACGCAAAGTGCGTTTTTGATTTTACAAAGTCTAATTGCTTTTTAATGAAACCATTGTGCCAGTTTTTCTTTTTCTTTGTTTTTTTTTCAATACAAAACTTCTACTAAATCGCTGCTACCAAATGAGTGTTACAACACGTATACATTTTTGTTTGATGTCTCTGCTGTAACCGAGTACTTCAGTGACCAACTTGTATGGAAACTGAACCATAAGAGTTACACACTTCCTGCTTTTGCTGGCAGATGTTTGTTTCTACACTCAACAAAATGTGTGTGTGGGTTCGAAAATATTTTAAGTGATGCTGCGCATTTGAAATGTTCGAAGTGGTTGGTTATTGAGCAATAGTTTGAAGATGTATTGTAAGGAATACCATTTATGGCTTAAAAAACAGATTAAATAGTAGAAAATTAAAAAAAAATTGTTTTAAGCTCTTTTACTATATTTTCTGTCAGTGTTTTTAATAAAATTTTCTCCCAAAAGAAAACTTATATTTCTTGTTTAACATATGCAATCGACAATATTTAAAAACTTTCTCTACTTATGACATGTGGAATGGATTTTTTTTGTTTCTCTCTTATTTTTCACTTACAAACCAACAACATGAAAAACACAAAAATCAATATTGGGTGCGTTAAACGCAAATCGAGTGTAAGTTTTTGAGTATCACATTTCTTTACCGATATTTTTGTTTATTTTTTTTTCTATTATTTTGCAATTTTCTTCAACATAAATTACAAGTTTATAGGAAACCTTCAAGCTAATGTGAGTAATAAAAGGCGTTAAATTCAATTTAAAATTTTTTTGTTGGTTTTTCAAGCAGCAGCAAATTTTTAATGTGTATGTATGTGTTAGATTAGGCTTGTCTAATGTTGTCTTAAACTGCCTGTTTCGCTGGCATCATCGTCATACAAATCTTATCATATTTCCGACAATTTGTTTTAAGCAGCGCATAAATTTTTATTTTCTTTACTCCACTTTTCTTTGCATTTTAGAAAAAAAAGAAAACTGATACGGGCAGTGTCTGTGATTGGCGTCCAGTTAAACAACATTAAAGACTTCATCTTCCAAATAAAAGTGCGTAACTTGTGAACAGTGAAAGCTTAACAGATGGATGACAAACATTTTAAAACGTTTTTACCTAAATACATACATAATTGATCATTACAACTCTTCAGTCAGAATTGCGAGCAAGCTTCTCACACCACTTATGTTGTGTATGTTAAATTTATACATGAGTCTTAGGACATACAATTTAAAGTCGACTTCGAACGATAGGTTTTTTGATAAGTTTGTCATTGGAATTTTTGTTTACTCTCAGAGTTTTTGCCAGAAATCAGCTTAGAGGATGTTGCCGAAGAAATATTTTTTAATATTTCATTTTGTTGGAGCTGTCTGACCTGGAATTTGAACCGTGGCCCCACATCTAATAAGCCAACACACTATCTTCTAGACTATAATGATTTTGAGTTTATTTTTTATTATCTGTCATTAATTATAGACTGCCCTTGACAGCCTTAACAATAGTACTCAATTTTAAGATTTAAAATTTGTCTGTGTGTTGATTTTTGTAACAGTATACACAGAAAGTTAGGTCTCTATCAATTTATGTAGCAATTTTAAATATAAAGAGGTTCCAAGTCACACAAAAAATCTACTCAGTAGGCACCATACGATACGACAACCTCTTAAACTAACATCACCAAGAGAGCCTTTAGTGCAACCTCTTTGCGCAAATGGGGGAATTTGCACAGAAGAAATTGTTTTTAAGCAACCCCGTAGTTCAGTGAGAAATGTGTTAATTTTTTTAACTAAAGCTCTAGCGTTTAAACCTAAAGCTCTGACATATTGAAAAATGAAATGCGAAGAAAATATTTCTTTAGCTTTCGTTCTCTCTGCAGACCTCTAGCCAAAGCTCTGAGAATAACTAAATGCCATGTAAATGCTACTAAAGGATACATGGTTCTGAAGAGAAGCGTAATCTTGGCTGTAAAGCGGGCTTCTTACCATGAAGGAATAATTCAGAGCCTTTCAACAGTGACTATCGGACTTTGGCAGCTGATGACAGCCATCTTGTTGTCCACAAGAGATCCAAGAGTATCCAATATATTCCGAGAAAGCCATTGTGTAGTGCAGGTTTCAAACATTTTTTAGAAAGACGTTGTTCAGGCCATCATCGTTAACGGCGAGCACTATAGTCTGAAAATTACTTACTTACATTAGCCTTGATTGGACGATCTGAACACCAACGACATATAGTTACAATAGGTGGCGCTATATGCCACACAGCTCATACCACTTTGGGCATTTTGGCAATTTGCGCTCACGGTCATCTCGATTTTACCCCGTTCGACTTATTCTTCTAGAGTTTTCTTAAGTCGGTACTCACAGCAGTTCTCATTGCCAACACAATTCATATCACCTGTCAAATTTAGTGTTATTTGTGTGCCCCAGTCATGGAAAATTATAAATTTCGAACTACAAAATTTTGATTTCTCAGTCTTTTCGACTTGCCTTACGGATTCCGCCCAATGACATACGGATGATGTTATTTGGTGATCTTCGAACAATATATGGCGGTCTAGATCCACTATATCGGCTGGGCCATCTATCGGTTTGGACCATAGTTTATTTCGAATCTGGCAATACTTATGTCATTCTATTCTGTCATAAAATTTAGTATATTTTATAGATTGAACGTAATGAATCGATTTATGTTTGAGCAACGTTGGGCCAACGAGAAACTGCATGATGACGTCGATTTTAAAAAAAAAATAATTTTTGAAGCTCATTTTCATCTTGGTGAGTACTTTAATAAGCAAAATTGCCGTATTTGGGGCTCAGGAAGTACACATGTAGTCTTGCAGAAGCCAATGAAACCCTCTATTGTTTAAGGCGGCTAGTGGAGCGGAGGCATCACTAGACCATAGTCCTTTGAAAAGGAGTACGGCGTAACCACTACGATCAGTGGAGACACCTATCGCACCATGATAACCGATTTTTTTTTTGTACCCGCTCTTCATGGTACTGATGGGAACGATGTTTTGTTTCAACAGGATAGTGCAACTTGTCACACATCTCATGCCACAATCATTTATTGTGTCAAACGTTTAATGGCCGTTTAATTAGCCGAAATGATGAGTTCAAATGGTCGCCAAGATGTTTGGACCATTTTATGTGGGGCGCCGTTAAAGAAAAATGTTATACCGACAATCAGACGCAATTGAGCATTTGAATACCAACAACATCCTACACTCGAAAAAGTGCACAAAAATTGGTCCGATCAAATGAGTTACTGTGAACTCTGCCGCCGCAGCCATGTGAATGAAATAGTATTCCATTTCTAACCGGAATAATTTGGCAAAGTTTCACATCGTTTTTGTTTATTTGTATTTTAAAATTTAAACTTTTAATATCAGTGATAACTGGCTATTTTTTCCGTCCATAAGATTTTATTTGTTAAAATTTTTTATCAGAACGTATATATTATTGTATGGAGGCATTAGGTAAGAAACATGTTCCGCATTGTATATATCGCGTTATCGAACATCCTAAGTTTTCCCCGATCACTTTAAGCCACCTTACACTGTACCACCACTTTACTCTCTTTTTTTATTTCTCACAAAACTGATTACGTTAGTAAACATTATAACTACTTAAAGCTTTTTGTTTGGCATATTAATGCATTTTATTGAGCATAATCAAACATATTTATTTTAAAGCAATAAAAAAACAGAAAGTAAAATTGCAATAAAACAGCTGCATTTAAATATTGAATAAAAAGTAGTTAAAAAAACTAAAAGAAACCCAACAAAAAAAATTCAAGTCAAACAAACAAGTGCGTTACGCATAATGGCTTACAATATTTCATGTCTCAAAACATTTGTAAGATTTTATGGTTATGATTACTTTCGTATTCTCTACCAACTTTTGTTAACTGTCCATCTGTCGGTTTTATTTTAACTGTTAGTTAAGTATGTATTAAGTATACATGCCGAGATACAAATAAAAAAACTTCATAAATAAATGTTTAAATTTGTAATTTGTCTCAAGTAAAATGGTCATTCCTTAACAAATTTGTTTTCTTTCAAACATTTCATACAAACAGATATCAGCTTCAGTTCAGATGTGTGTCATTGTGTTTGTATAACTTTTGTTAAAAAACTAAAAACTTGTTCACTTGTGGCGAACGCAATGGGTGATCAGTTTTCGTAAAAAACAAAAATAATAAAAAACAAAATAAAAAATTATTATTTAAATTTGATCATAAATTTAAACATCAAGGAAGAAATCAATGACCATATTAAGTGTTTAGGTGGAGTGGTTCACAAGAGGTCTCTCTTATTCATTTCAAAATCATAAAAATTGTTTAAGTTTTACATGTAGGCTTACGGAAAACACAGTTTTTATTAAATAATCCGTTAAGATTTTTTTTAATTTTTTCTTTAGTTTTTAAACATAATGACTCTTGTTTTAATAGCAAATATTAGTGAGAAAAAATTTCTCAAGAAAATAAAATAAAACAAATAATAGAATATAGTTACGTGGGGAATAGTCATATTCGTTGTAAAATAATTATAGTGATCATTAATAAAGATTAAATATGTTAAATAAAGAAGTTTATTTAGAAAAATTAACTGATTTTAACACATTTTTTGCTTTGCCTTAAGTTGACAGAAAACCTAGTCAAATAGTTTTAAAAAAGTTTGTGTCTTAAGTTTTTGTTATTTTGGAATTTCCTTCTTTTATGCTTATTGGGTTTAAAGTTGTTTGTTTAAGTTTAAAAGAATTTTTTAATCAAAAATAATAAATAAAAAATTATTGGGAACAAATCTGTGACTGCTTATAAAGTAAAGTTCTTCGATTTAAATCATATCCCGCATATAATTTGTACTGCTTGATTAACAGGAAATATTTTTAAAGCATCAATCATTAAACTAATAAGACTGCAGTCATTGTATTTAATATATGGTCGACTTAATAGTCCATTCATACATACATACATAATTGTTCATTTCAACCCTCCAGCCGACTTATCTTCTCACAGCGCTTGTCTTGTATGTGTTAATTTAATACGTGAGTGGCGGTGGTTTTTGCGAAACATTTCATCACAATTTTCTTTTTACTCTCAGAGTTTTTGCCCGAAATCTGCTGGAGGGTAGTTTAGGTTTAGGTCGGAGTGGCAGCTCTGATATCACAAAGCTCACATGAGCACGCATAGCGGCCCGTTGTGATGCCACGGGTGAACACAGTCCCTGTATTGACCAAGCTCCACCAAAATCAGGGAAAAGGAAGAAGTTGGTCAGCGCAAGGGCTGCACATCAAAACCACGACTACCCTACACTGGCCAGAAAGTTTGATGAACGAAGCTATATCCTTGATATCAATAGATGATAGCTCCGTCAAGCTGACAAGAAATGGGGGCCAAATAACCTATATCTACACCTAGCAAGAGACGGGCACTGACAAAGAAAGTGGATAACAGTCTCCTCTTCCTCACCGGATCTGCATCCACGGCAAAAGTCGTTAAATGGGAGCCTCATTCTTTCCGCGTGTGTACCCATAACGCAATGATCTATAAGCATGGCCATTGTGGTTGCAATGACGCCATGACCAAGACCAAGTAATTGGTTGGTACGCCTTCTATCCATCAAGGGCCAGAGTTTAAAGGTGGAGCAGGACTCCCCAGGATAGCTTGGCGTCCCGAAAAAATTTCCGCGCAATATCCATCTTGACCGAGGCAAGTGGCATACCCAATTCAATTGAAGAGGATTCCGGAAGGAGCGCACCAGCTCTGGCGAGCTCGTCGGCCCTACAGTTTCCCGGAATGTTACTGTGCCCGGGGACCCACACCAGTGAGACACTGGTGAAGCGCCCAGAAAGAAGGTCGAGACAGCGGCGACATTCTCTAACGATCCTAGAGTTATTCACGAAACCCGATAGAGATCTCATCGCGGCATGACTATCTGCTGGAGGGAAAGTTGCCGAAGAAATATTGAAGATGTTGAAGATGTCAGACCTGGGTTTGAACCGCGAACTCACGTCTAGCAAGCCAACACATTACCTACTAGGTTACAATGACTTCAATTAGACGATGTGTTAGTCGATTTTATTTAAATTTATGAATAAATTTCCATGTCTTTAAACAACTTTACAAAGGTAGTGGCATAGTGTTCATTCCGCTTATGTGTATAGTTATGTGAATGAATGGTGGAAGATCAGATTAGGTTGTGTAATATTAAGGGCCACTTTAAGCACACTTTACTTCGTTTCTATTAAAGCTGCCATTGTGATACTATTGTGTTAGCCGTACCAAACGTCTGTATTTCTTAAAGAAGTGGTTCATAATAAAATTATCTTCGGATAAAAAAGCTTTGTCAATAATGTATTGTTTTATTTTTTGTCTCAGGTGTCCCAGTATCGTATAACCACGGAGCGGGTGGCCTGTTCCATTTTCTTATCATTGTAGTTTCTTCAATAGTTGTATTGCGGCATGGTATTACCAACTTTTTTGCGCTGTTAGCTGAAAGAATTATTATGACTGTACTAAGGTTCATTAAATCAGTTTATGAAATTTTCCGATTTTAAGCCAATTATTTATATTTTTATGAGGTAGGCCTCATGTTTGTGTTTTCTCCAAACGACATTTTCGTTTTAACATTTTATGTCCTTAGTTCAAGGAACGTACAAAATGGTTAAAGGTAAATATCACAATATCTTCTCCAGAATTCTTAAAAAATTTAGAATGTAGCGAACTTTCATCTTAGCGAGGTAATAAATGTGCTTAGCAAAATTCAATTTACATAGCTTTATATTTACTTTATTGAACTGTTGTTACTTTAGTTAGAAGTATGCAGCCCTAATAGGATAGACGTCAGGAATAATCGAAGATTCAAAAAGGTGCCAAATACAATCTTTACATACATACGTAATTGGTTTTTGAGAAACTGTTCATGGCAATTTTATTTACTCTCAGAGTTTTTGCCAGAAATCTTCTGAGAGGAAGTCGCCGAAGATATATTTTTTAATATTTCCTTGATGTCTGATCTGGAGTTTGAACCGTGGCGTCTTATAAGCCAACATACTACCTACTAGAGTACGGCGACTTCACGTACAAGCTTTAGCCAGTAAATATTCGAATGATGACACTGATACAGACAAAGAAGGACACTAACGAAAAATAAACAGTAATAAAAAAACTAAAAATTTAAGGAAATAAAAAATTGCACTAAAAAAGCAACAGAAAAATTATCAGAATGGGTGCAAACAAAGTTTAAATTTTAAACAACCACTCTACATAGAAATACCGCGAAATATAAAGGGTGGGTCATTTAAAAGTTTTAATTTAAAAATGCAATGAAACAAAAACGATTTAAAAGTTTGTAAAATTTATTCTTTTCTTGTGAAGTGCAATTGTTGCGGTTAGAAATGTAATATCAATGCGTTCATAGGGCTGCAGCGGCTGGCCTTACAATACCTTCGATTGGACCAATTTCATTCACTTTTCCGAGTGTATGTGGGGTCGTATCTCGGCAATCTCGAATGTTAGCCTTCAAATGCGTAATTGTCTCTGGTTTGTCGGCATAACAATTTTCATTAACGGCGCCCGACAGAAAATAGTGCAACTGTGTCGGATCGGTGACCCCACCATTTCAGCTAATGAAATTGCCATCAAACATTTGACACAATAAATAGATTGTGGCATGAGATGTGTGGCAAGGTGCACCAAACATTGTTCACATCAATACAAGGAAGAGCGGGTACAAAAAAATCGAGTGTTCTCATGTGATAGGTGTCTCCATTGACCATAATGGTTGTGCCGTCCTCATTTTCACACAAATATGGGCCAATGATGCTTTCGTTCCACGAGCTGCACGAAACAGTCACTCATAATGGGTGCATTGGCTTCTGTAAGAACACGTTTTGGTTTTCTGAGCTCCAAATACGACAATTTTCCTTATTAACATACATGAAAATGAACTTCATTCGAAAAGAGAAATTTTGACACAATCGACATCATAGTGCAGTTCCTTGGTGACCCAAATTCCCAATAAATCCCAACGTTGCTTAAGCGTAAATCGATTAATAACGTTCAGTGGAGATAATATACAGAAGTTTGTGACAGAATAGAATGATATAATTATTGCCAGATTCGAAATATCTGATGGTTCAAATTTAAACCAATAGATGGCCCACCCGATAGAAATGAAATGAATAGCAATACAAATAACAAAAAAAAAACGTTTTTTGCATCATACTAAACATCAATATTCAATGCTTTGAATGGTAAATAAATTCTAGAATATCTTGCAAGAAAAAAAAAAACGAACCAACGTTCTTGTAAAACAAAACTGTTACATAAATACCTTGATTGGTATCAATTTCTTCTAAAGCTGCCATGCATAATATGCATTTAAATATCAGTTGAAATTTAAATAAATATCGTAACTGAAACTAGCATTTAAACTTTAGAGTCTAGAGTAACTACAGTAGTTGACCACAAAATTGTGAATGGCTTAGTTGTTGCTTTTGCTTTGGCCCGTAAGATATTTTTTTCGATATCAAATAACATACTCTTGTATTAGCATCACAATTACATGTTTGCGTGTACTGATTTATTTGACACAATTTGAGTAAGAGATCTGCGAATTGATAAGAAAAATCTTGTAACGTGTAATTAAATTTAAATTACAACAACAACAAAATATAATATTATCTTATGGCCAAGTAGACAATTACTTGAGCAGATAAAAGAAATTAAGTACTTGACAAAAAAAGAAAATGAAAACAAAAACAAAATATTGGCCAATATAAAGAGCAGGGTAGTGGCCCAAAAAAATTAATAAAAACTAAAAGAAAATTTTAAAATACGCAAATACAACATCAAGACAAGTGATATCAGCCGCCAACATTGCGAAGAACAACAACAACAGCAACAACTAGTGGTCATTAAAATGATATTGACCAAGTAACATGAATATGTATTGTATCATGTAATAACCAAATTTACTCTCCGTATACATACATCTAAACACTGAGAAAAAGCCGCGCTTATAAAACAAATAAAAAACCGGGCTTTCAAGTAAAATTTATGTTTTGCGTTGGCTTGTAGTCAGGCCAACAAGTAGAAGACACTTCCCGGTTGTTATTTTATAAATCACCCCGAAAAAAACTTCAAAACCAAAGAAAAAAATTTGCTTGCAAACAAACGCAACAGCCACTACATCTCTGCGTGTGTATATATGTTTTTGTTTGTGTGTCTTGTTAAGATACAAAGTAATGTGAATGCGTAACAGCATTTTAAATTTGCGTAAAGCTTCCTTTTTTTGCAACATGAATACCGTCAAGCCGAAATTGAAATTATCTTCGTTTGTCAGTGTCGCTGCATGAAGTAAAATCGCAACAATTGCCAATTATGTGGTCAGCGCCTCATTTTCTATACTCATTTATAATGGCAAACAAAATAGATTTTAAAGTATTTTTTTACTTCTTTCTTTCTTTTTTATTTAAATAATAAAAAAACAACAATTAATGAGATCCTCTTAAAAAAATGTGTTTTTTTTGTTGTATTGTTTTAAGTTCAAATGACATGCAAACATGCAACTTTTGTTACGTTCAAGAAAAATAGAGAAAAAATGGAAACCAAATGATAATAATGACAATACCAGGCACCAATATAGCTTTTGCTTCCACTTTCTTGAATGAAATGTTATTTTCCAGCTGATTTAATCCTTGGATTCATTCATATAAATTTTTCTGCAAACTGAAGTGCTATGTTCAATTGATCTTCAAATCCTATGAAATAAAACGAAAGTGTTACTAAAGAAAGAGTTTTATCTGTAACGTCTGGTGCAATGTATTGAATAATCGAACACGAATGCTTGTAAAAATATCTCATTTAAGGGACCACATCGTTTTATTTCACAAGAACAGAACAGGTTGTAGCAGCGATAAAACAATGAAACAAAAACCATGATGCGTTTTTGCTGCAATGAATCAATATAGCAAGTTCGCCCTCTTGTGTATGTTATCTTTAAAATAGACTTCAAGGCATCGGCCCATACAAGAGAAGTGTATTCTATTTTTGACCGAATATACATACATAAGCGATGAAATCGTCTTAGTCTAGTAGGCAGCGTGTTGGCTTATTAGACGTGATGCCACAGTTCAAACCCCAGGTCAGATACGAAATTCGAAAAAATATTTTTTCGGCGTCTGCCTCCTTGCAGGTTTCTGGCAAAAACTGTGAGAGTAAAATAAAATTGTCATTAGGCAATCTCTCAAAAATCTGTCGTTCGAGGTCGACTTTAAACTGTAGGTCATTCATGTATAAAATTAATACACAACATAACTGTTGTTGTAATGTTGTAATGACCAGCTATGTATGTATGTATATATGTAAATAAAAAAGGTACCAGATGGTATCATAAGAAATCATAAGAAAAGACGACCAGCAAAAAACCTTTCATATCGTGAAACACATCATATCGTCTGCGCACGCGCCTTATGCCATCTGAATCCTTTAAATTAAACTTAGATTCGTCAGAAAATAGTACAATCCTCCATATTTTGACACTCCTGTTGAGATGGGCCTTGCCCCATTCAAGTTTCGCTTTTTTATTTTTTGACGATATAAAAGTTTTTTTTTGCTGGTTGGCGACTGAATAATCCGGCATCTACCGTCCTTCTGCGAATCGCCTTTTCGCTAATTTTTAAACATAGCGGTTTCGTATGATCATTTTGGATTGTCCTTTAAATTAAGGAAACTTCATATCGCGAAGTTTCACGTGGTCTTCCTCCAGGATGAGTAGAAGATGTGCGACCAATCTGCAAAAACTTTTTAATTAGCCTAGAAATAATTGATCTGTTGATCGAATATCTTGCACTAAATTGATCTTAACCCAAACGAGAACTTGTGGCAGATCGTTAACTTAAAAATCAACCGAGAAAATTAGAAAGCTAAAAAAGATTTATTTGAAGCCGCAAAAATAGCCTGGGAAGCAATTTCACCTGAAATAATTAATAATTTCAAATCCTCTATGCCTTAAAAGAATGGCGTGTGCCAACCAGAATAAAGGATTCGCAAAGAAATATTAATTTCAATAGTTTTTATCTGTACCTTAAATTGGGGGTGCTTTAGTTTTGTCCGCTTATATTTTCGACTTAAAATGTATTTTGAATCATAACTTTTTTTTTATTGAATTCTGAATTCCTTAAGTTTGTGTTTTTCAATAATAAGGATATAAATAAATAAAACAATAAAAAATAAAACATTAACTTTGTTTTCTTTAAAAAATAATCATTTTAAAAAAATGTACTGAGGGGGTGCTTAGGTTTTGTCCGATACTGTATGTATGTGTATGTACGTGCTTAATTACATACCTAATACGTCTTTAAGTTAGAATGAAGTTAGGATTAAAACTTTTCATGGCAATTCTATTTACTGTTAGAGTTTTTGCAGGAGCCTACTGAAAGGTAGTCGCCGAAATAAATCTTTTTTTCATACTTCATTTTGTTCAAAATATCTGGGCCAGGGCTATGAACCACGGGCTCTTTTCTAATAAGCCTACACACTCTGTACTAGACTGCGAAGACTTAAGAGGCATTAAATGATATTCGCTTTGGAATAGATGGAGCGAAGAGAGAATGAGAAAAAAGAGACAGTATTACAGTATTCAACTAAGTTGAGAATGGACGTTATGCTGCTTATAATTCGCTATTTACAATGAAATATTAGAATACAAAACAGCCCCTAGGGAACCTCATGTAAACAAAAATTCTAAACAAGAACGTCGTCTTTCGATGCAATTATTTCTCTCATACGCCAAAATCGAAATTAGAACAGCCTGCCTCGATAAAATGGATAGCGCCTACATTATGCACACAATGAAGAACAGAAACACAGTTGATGAAGAAAACAATCCGTTTTAGGGACTAACGATATTTGCATAAATTTTCTGTCGTATCCACCAAATTCGATCAAATACTTTAACTAGCTGACAATATCTGACGTTAGACTGGCCAAATCTTGGTTCAACGCTTTTACATCGGAAACCATTCTAAACCAATAGTTATTACTTGTATTGTCAGCTGACACGTCGGTATCAAAATAAAACTTATAATTAACCCGCATCAGCTTAGTGTTCTATTTTTGGAACGGATGCTTTTTACCCCCATATTTTCTTCCAATTCAATTATGTTGTAGTAATACTGGGGTGGTTTTAGATGTCGAAGTCTAATAGGTAGAGTATTGGCTTATTAGAAGATTACGTATGGTTCGACGCTCAGCTCAGACATCTTAACCAAAACGAAGATGAAAATTATTACTTTTACCGACTTCCTCTCAGTCAGAATTATGCTGAAAGAAACTCTAAGGGCATTATTATAACTTGCCGTTAAAGTTGGGTTCAGTTAAAGGTAACTTTAGCTAAATTGAACTTTAAAGTCACCTTTAACTTCTTTTTGTTATAAAAACCTACTGATAAAATAAAGTTAACTTTTTCAAAAATATGGCAGTGCCGAAGCAATGTCGATAATACTGCTCAATTAAGCAAATTCTTTTTAAACTAAGTGGCAACAAGGGGCTTCATTTTTTTGTTGCGTTTATTCACTTTGTTTATATTTGAAGTTGCCGTATTGAAAATAATGTATAATAAGGCAAACTCAAACATAAAGTTAACTTTAAAAGTTAGAGGTAGGATTATCCTCACTTTAGCTTAACGCTCACTTCTACCTTATTGTTTACTTATAATAATGAAAAACAATTTATATGCCCGTTAAAATAAAATTACCAGGAAAAGTTGCTTCAATCTGTAGTTTGGAGTCGTTCTCATGGATGAAATTAAGACACGCAATATGAGTGGCATGTGAAGCTAGATTGTAATCTTGACTAAAGGATTGTAATGACTAATGTAAGTATGTAAGTAGTACGGAGTGTTCAGATGTCGAATTGATTTACCGATGATTATAATAAAATACCAAACTTATGATTCGTTTTGTGGTTCGGTTTGCTAAAGATATTGGAGAAAAATTGTCTTGGAAGGACAAGAGCTAAGAAACCTATGCTATTGCAAAAACGTACATTTTTCTGTAAATAACACAGACTTAATGGAAGTGTCTATTGATTGCTGATTGTAATTTAAATTATAAACTTGTTTTTTTCAATACAGAATTCTAAAGAAAAAATTAAGCTGGATTAGTCATGTTTAGAACAGAATTAAATGTGATTTACCTCAGAAGACGATTGACACCCAAAGTCGTAGAAGATGAGCCCGTATTCGAGGTGGAACACTAAAACAATCGATAATATTTTCCAATATTTTTTTTACTTTAGTTACAACAGCAATACCATTTGTATTTGCAGCCACCCTGTTTAATTACAATTAATTTGCCGCAACCATACGCAATAATATAAACACTCATACTCCTTACACTTATACGGTGGTAGTCATAGTCATTACGATATTGCATCCAATTTTATAATTTTATTTAATTTCTTACGCATTTGGTGCGAAATGATTTGCAATAAATTACGCTGAATTCCACTTTTTTATGAGTGAAATTATAAAATAATTTCGCTTTTTTTCTACAACATCAAAATATTTAATAAATTTGTAACTATTTAAGTTCGTTAGTAAATTTAAAGATATTTTGTCATTTATTTAATGACTGCAATCCTGTTTTAAAAAATTTATTTCATTTTATTACCACAACAAGCATTTGAGATTATTTTAATTACGTTTCTATTAATGAAGCATGAAAAATAAAATATTTTAAATATTAAATTGTAACATAAAATATTGCATTGGGGTTCATATGAAAGTATATAGAATCGGATTACACTAAAGCCCCGATTAACATCGTTCATATAGATGTAGGAAATGCGACGTAAATCGGGACTTTAGTGTGTTAGGATTTTGGTATTGTAATATGAAAAGATTCGAAAAACATTTAAAGACATACATAATTGGTAATTACAATCCTTCAGTCAGGATTACGGACAAAGTTTCTCCCACCACTTATGTTGTGTGTGTTAATTTTATACTTAAGTGGCGGGACCTGCAGTTTAAAGTCGACTCCGAACGACAGATTTTTTTTTTTGAGAAACTTTTTACGGCAATTTTATTTACTCTTAGAGTTTTTTCCAGAAATCTGCTGAGAGGAAGTCACCGAAGATATATTTTTTTATATTTTCGTTTTGATGTCCGACCTGAGGTTTGAACCGTGGCCATACGTCTAATAAGCCGACACAATACCTACTAGACTACGGTGACTTCAACACAAATGAGTTACTGAAATCGTTTGATAATGATTTGATAAGTTATCCATCAAACTCCTTCTTTTTTTTGGATTTTGAAATAATTTTTATTGGAAATTTTATCGTTTATAAATGCTTAAATAACATGACTCGTGATTTAAGCCCCAACAGAAACAAGCTGTTTAATAAAAACGCGTTAATTGGCTTTCAGACCGAAAAACCAATACCTATTTTATGCATAAGAAATTAACACCAGCACCAAAACAAGACTATGTTTTTTGTTTGTTTTTAACTGATTTCCTTAACTGTTTACAACTGTTACCGGTTTAAACGTAAACCCAACAGCTGTTGTTGGCATCTCTATTAAAAAGCCGTGCTTGTTTCGTTCATTCATAAATTAGTTGCAAGAGAACTTAAGAGATTGTGTTCAAATTCTCTTAAAGTTTTTAAAATCAACACGCATGGATTTAAACACTCTCTTGCAATATTTAATATTAAGAGGGGAGCTCTTAAATTGTTAGGAATCTTATTTGCAACATATAAAATAATTTTTTTCTCATTAGAACGAAACAGTTTGATGACTTTTGTTTTGTAAAGCGCATGATTGACGACGACGACAACAACGACGACGACTAAAGCGATTAAAACAATTTTGCAACCGTAACAAGGCATTTATAAACGCAAAAAAAATAAAATTTTATACGCTTTGATTTTCGTAGTAAAGTAGTGCAATTTAAACAGGATCATAAAATATAAAAATATTGTATCGTATTAAAGTCGTTGAACAGGATGTAATAAAAAGAAAATATTATGAATTGTAATTAATTGCGATATTGATGCAGTTTTTCTCTATGCAAAGACCGTTTATTACAAAAGCGGAAATGTGAAAAAGTTTTTCTCTTTATGTTATAAAAATGAAATGAAATTTACAAATAAAAAAATAGTGTTTAAAATTAAATAATAAACCATTAAAAAAACCAATTAAAAATAAAAAGAAAGTAAATAAAAAAAAATTAAAAAAAATCATATCAAAACAAATCACATTTTATTGATAACACGATGCATAATTTTAAATTTGCCATATCTGTGTGGCCTCTTATATTTCTTTGCCATTTAGCAGTGATTTTAACACAACCTTTAGAGGAGGAAGCAGTTGCCACTGTCGCTACTAAAAATCAATCTTCGAAAAAATTAGGTGATGATTTTAATGTAAATGATGATACAAACAAACATTATCATGATGATAATAATACAGCCAGTGATGGTGAGTTTAATTAATTAAATGAAACAATATTCATTAAATAAAAGCAGCAGGTTGTCTTTCTTATAAAAATTTCAATTGATTACCGTATAATTGGTTTTCAGTAAAGTAATGTCTGTGTCTTAAGACATCACCTCACATATGGTATTTATGATAATTAATAAAATAAAAAATAAAAATAATAATAAAAATCAAAATAAAAAACAAATTTTAGTCATGCTTACATTACATTACAGTTTTTAAAAATTTTTTTATTGTGAATTTCATAATTCAAGAAGGGAAAGAGTGTTGTTGTGTTAAATTATTTAATAAAATAAAGTGTGTAAAATTTTATAATGGAAACAGGTGTTGTAAATCAAAAATGTATTATTTTTATGTTTTTTTTTTATAATAAAACATAATAAAAAAAAAAGGAAAATATGAAAGTGCATGTCGTAAATGCATATAGCAAGTGAGAGTTTTCAATGAGGCTAATACGATAACTGACTAAGAAGTTCTATGTTATATGTATTGGCATAATACGTATGTATGTATGTAAAGTTTTTACCCAAGTTTTCACTACAAAACTTTTAATAAAAATTATTTTTACTTCACTGTTATGGACAGATTCGAATGTAGATAATATGTCCAGGGCTGTTGTTTTTATAACAGATTTGGTTTTGAAAATTAATAAAAACGTAAGAAAATTGCATACGGGAAGCTAATGGTGAAATTTTGTGCATCTTTTCACCAAAATTTTAGCCGATATTTAAACACTGCAAGTGCCATGTTATCTTCCAAGAGGGGAAATGTGTATGGCAAACTTCAAAAGAGTATAGAGAAATCGAATTGCATAGCCTTGTCGACTAATGGACTGCTCACCCAGCTCTCTTCTCGTAGCACGATATGCGGCATGTGCATTTCAAATGCAATTTCTCAAGAAAATACTAGGAGGGCAAAAGTCATATTCGTTATAAAATAAGTCTAATGATCATTTATCAAGATTGAATATGTTAAATAAAGAAGATTATTTAGAAAAATTAACTGTTTTTAAGACATTAAATAGTTTAAAAAAGTTTGTATCTTAAGTCTTTTGTTATTCCGGCATTTCCTTCTTTTATGCTTATGGGGATTAAAGTTCTTTGAACTTTTAAAAGAATTCAACAGAATTTTAAATTCTAATCTGTTAGTTTAATTCTTATCATGTCGTGCAATATTTCAAAAGAATTCTTAAAAAAAAAATTATGTAAAATGATAGTCGCCGTAGTCTAGTAGGTAGTGTGCTGGGTTATTAGACGTAAGGCCACGGAGAGTAAATAAAGTTGTTATGAAAAGTTTCTCAAAAAGCTGTTGTTATTGAATCAACTTTAAACCATCACTCATGTATAAAAATTAACACACACAACATACATAAGTGCTGTGAGAAGCTAGCTCGTAATCCTGACTAAAGGGTTGTAATGACCAATTATGTATGTAGGTATGTATGTATATTATTTTTTTAATGTACAGTTTCTTTTGACGCTCACTATATGTATGTCCGTTAATCTGTGTGTCGAGAAATGTCGAAATGGCTCTAAAATCATTGGCTATACTTTGAAATTAAATAACCGAACAAATTAACTAATTACGGAGTATTCAAATAAAATATTTACCTTTCCAATACAGTTCATAATAAAAATTATGTTTTTTTTTAAATTTATGTTTCGTTAATATTTTCCCTTTTATTTTTCAATTCTGCAAGCATATTATTTTTTCCATTAATAATATGATAATAAAATTATCTCATTTTCGTTGTTTCTGCAATTATTACGTATTCAATAAAATTTAACACATTTTATTGCTTGTAAATGTGAAATAAAAATAAGAAATAAACTTCAAACACAATACTAAGCGGTAGAGACAACAAAAAAAATCATTTGGAATCAATATTTACCACTCGGACTCCAGTTTTTAAGCTTTTGTTTATTAAAGATTATGTTTTGTATGTTATTATTGTTGTTTCTGTTTCTGTTGTTGTTGTTGTTTCTGTTTTTACTTTTATTTTTGCTCCAATTATAAAAAATACTTTCTCCGGCTTTCCATCCACTATAAACGGAAATTATTACACCAGCAGCATCACATCGTATCATATTGTATCGTATCGCATCGACAGCAACAGCAGCTGATACTTAAATCAGCAACACTCAACCACAACGGCCATAAATGGCTGGTGATTGATTTCGTTTATTTTCAGTTTTCAGCCGTCTAATGGTTGGTTCAGCTGTCTCTTTGTCTTTGTCAGCTTATTTTGATTTTCGTTCAACGAATTCAAGTTGTTTTGGCATTTTTTCCTCTTCTTCATTTACTATTCAATTGTCTTCAGATGTGTCTTTAAATGGAGTTGGTAAAAATTAAATAAAAAGCGAACAAAAACTAAAAATCGATTTAAAAAAGTTCAATGACTTTGTATTGATGTATTGATGCCACAGAAAGAAGCCATAATTAAAAGCGAAATTATAAACGATCAGCAATTAATTAATCGAATGTGAACACCAAAATCAAAACGAATCAAAGGCACATATGAAATACAATAAAAATTAAGAAAATTTAATTGCGTTGATATTATAAAAGAGGTAATGTAGTTTCTCGCGCCACTGATGTTGTGTGTATTAATTTTATACATGAGTGATGGAAGCCGACACCGAACGACAGATTTTTGAGAAACTTTTCATGGCAATTTTATTTCCTCAGATTTTTTGCCAGAAATCTGCTGAGAGGCAGTCGCCGAAGAAATATCTTTTTCATGTTTCGTTTTAATGTCTGACCTCGGGTTTGCACTGTGGACTCACGTCCAATAAGCCAACACACTGCTTGCTAGACTACGACGACTTGTATGTATTAATGTAAATTGAAGAAGAGAAGATCAATTAACGATCTCAAATCTATTGGTTTCCATTTAATTCATTAAGTAGACTTGTTGTTACTTTTGACAGGAAGTCTCTATCTCATGTTGAATTATGTCTGGGTAAAGTATCATCTCCAAAATATCGGGACCATGAGCTTGCAATGGGCAATGGACAATCACTTAAAAAATCTTCCCATAGTTTTATTGTTTTTACCAAATGTCCTGCAATTCTAGTTTTTAGCCACACTCATGTGGTTTAACTGCACATGTAACATTGAGTGTTGTGTGAGTACGTTCATTAGTGTACTCAAGTCAAACTTATTCAGTCCGCACCGTTTCTCAGCTTAGAATTTAATGTAGTGAAAGGCAGTACGTAATACTGTGGCACAATTTGTCAGAATATTCGCTTCCTTATTACCGACTCCTTCTCAATAACTAAGTACTCCTATAATGCGTAAAGTTCCTTGCCCGGAGTAATTGTGCATCACATTTTTACATTCCATGAGGGTTCTTGATCCTGTATCTCTTAATGTTATTTTTCTTAATTATCATTTGACTATCAGTGAATATATTTACAGTCAAAGAAAAAAGTCTACATACACGAATATAAAAATATCACCTAGAAATTATTAGAAACATGCATCCATAATTGGTCATTCCAACTCTTTAGTCAGGATTACGGCCTAATTTTAGAAAACTATTAAAAAATTAGCAGGAAAAAGTCTACATAGACTTTCTTATGTGATTGTTATTTCATGTTTATCAAATTATCACCTGCCCACAATATGTCATTACAGTCCTTGAGTTAGGATTACGACCTAGGTTCTAACACCGCCCATGTTGAGTGTGTTAATTTTATACATGGGTGGCGGGACCTACAGTTTAAAGTCGATTCCAGATTTTTGAGAAAAACTTTTTTATGGTAATTTTTATAAATTCTCAGAATTTCTGCCAAAAATCTTCTAAGAAGAAATTGCCGAAGAAATATTTTTTCGTATATAGTTTTTGTTGGAGATGTTTAACCTGGGGTTTCAACCGTGGTCTAACGTCTCATAAGCCAACATTGCCTACCTACTATACTACGGCGACTAAACTAAAACACTAACCTCACACAAATTTATGGAAAATCTTAATCGGTTAAGTATTTCTTGAATGTTTTGCTCAAACCACTCTCCTTAGATATGTAATCTCTGATTAGGGGTCGTACTTAAACTATTGTGATTTAATACATCCAAAAACTGAGCAATGAATGCAATAGCAATTGGCTATTACAACCTTTAAGTTACGATTTCGACCCGTGTTTCTCACATGTTGCGATGCTTATAGTTTAACAAAGTATCCGAACTTTTGGGAGAAGTTTACTAAGACTGCAATAAATTTTTGGAGAGCATATATGTAGTAATATAATATAAATTAACTTAAGATCTTCTTCCGATCAACTTGTAAAAGCCTATTGCAATGATAATTTACTGTTAATCTTTATATTTTCATTACAATATGGGACATTTTTTTCTGGAAGACACTAAATAACTGTCGACTATAAAATACAACTTTCGAAAAAAATGTAGCTTTCTAGATATTAAAAAAAAGAGAAAATATTAAAAACTAAGCTTGTCTTTGAATTGGAGTACTCACGTAAGCTTTTATTTTAATTTTGCGGAAAATATTTTTTTTAATTTTATTTTTTACAATTTTTCTTGTTACTGTCATGGTAGCAGATGTACAGGTTATTTGTTCAAATAATTTATCAACAATTTAAACAAACAAAAGAATTTTATTAAAATCCAGTGATTATTCCCTCTGATTGTAAATGGTGAATGAAAAAAAAACAACCAGCCATCCAAAATTAAGCAATTGTTTAATTTTTCGTAATGCAAAAAAAATGTAAAAAAAAAATTAAACATTATCGTGTAGCAATAAACCAGTATCTCTGTACAACACATCAACTACAGTAATAACTAACAATATGTTGAGCCATACCGCAAAAAAACGAAAAAAACGGCAATAATGACAATAAAAAACCTGTGAATGAAAAATAAGAAAAAACGCGTTTTTCATGCGCATGTGCAACTGCTTTCACACGCCCGCTAAGCAAAAAACAACCACAAAAATACAACACATAATCTCGTCTTTAAACAACCACCACCAGGAGGAGGAGAATGAGGAGGAGGAGGACGAGGAGGAGCAGGAGGTTTATAAAAAAAAATAAACGCAACATATTTTGTTTTTTCCCCCTCTTCGTTTTTTGTTGTTGTAAATAATCACATACAAAATATACATTTTGTTAATGCTTTGAAACAAACAAAAGAAATTTTGTGGCACGAATTAAAAAAAAAAACAAAAAAAAAACAATTTTTTATCACTTTTTGTAAGAAATAATTACATACACGAGAAAAAAATCTTCAGCCACAACAATTTTGTTTAATAAGTCTCAGACATGCCACCAGGGCAAAAACAATTGAAAGAGAAAATTGTGCCGGTTAATGGGACTGTGGATGCTTTTGTGTTGTGCGAATATGGAACGAAAGAAATGAAGAAGATTTTGAAATTTTATTCAGCGAAAATTGCCTTTAACTGCGGGTAGCATACAAATACCAAAAAGAGAACGAAAGTTTACAATGAAATAAATTACCAGCTACTAAAATGACAAGCTCACATAATGGTTTTTTGTCATTAGAATTGAAAAGAAAATATTTTATTCACATATTAAAAATTTTGTCTCTTTAAGCATAGTCATCAGATAAAATTTACAATCCATGTAGACCTTATCAGCAGGTATCTTTGATAAATTGGAACAGATTTGTGGACGTATTTGTAGGCCCTGATCATTGCAGAGACATGTACAAACGTATCTAAGTGTAAGCTCTTGCATCCCTCTCTTCATTTGCTCGTTCTGTCTGCTGTCACAGTCATTACAACTCTTCAATCAATCAAATCAATTACGATCTACCTTCTCACATCGCTTATGTTGTGCGTATTAATTTTATATATGGCTGGCAGGACCTACAGTTTAAAGTCGGCTCCGAGCGACAGATTTTTTAAGAAATTTGTCAAGGCAATTTATTTAATAGAGGAAGTCGTGAAAGATATTTTTGTTTTTTCACGGCAGTTGGGAGACAATGATAGATGTATCGTCACACGCTTGAATCACTTATTGTGATCTCCTTCAGGATATTTTTGATTAGAATGCTTTCTAGAGATGATTAGGTTGCAAGATCTGTCCTTCAGGAATGGAAATGAATATGAAAACGAATACAATGAAAACGAATACATCTATTCCAATAAATTCGTTGCGTTGTTTTCACACATACATACATACATACATACAGTGGACAGCAAAAGTCTTAGTACTGCAATATATTTTAGCAATTTCATGAATTTTAACCAAAACTTTGTTTAAATATTTATAGTTTATATATTAATTTTATTAATTTATTTCTGTTTTATTATAAAACAAACAATGTTTTAATGTTTTTCATAAAACAAGAGAAAAATAAGGAAAAGTTTCAGATGACTCCATAGGTAATAAATAAATAATTCTTTATGTCTCTGTCATGGTCGCGGTCTCTTGCTGGTTTTTTGTACTGTTTTTAACAAAAATATCAGAGGATGTAATTTTTTTCTTTTGTTTCTCTGTTTTTCATTGGTTTCATAGATTGGTTAAATAAATGTCAAGAATTTTTAATTTTTTTTGAATTTTTTCAATTATTTAATTCGTTTTTTTGTGTATGTTCAAGTTTATTATTTTGTTATTTATGGAAAATGATAAAAACTAACATAAACTCATCAGAGATTATTTAAACGAAAAAGGTTAATATCAATAATTCTTCTATCATCATCGATATCATGATTGAGTTGTAATGCCGTTTACTATACATTACATTACAGATGGCAGTAAAATAAATAATAAACGAAAGAACAAAAAAAAAAAAATATTGTTATTCCAAAATTAAATAATTATTTTATTTTTCAAATTCTACGAAATGTTATAATAAAAAAATTTAATAAATATATACACAGTGAACAGTAAAAGTCTTAGTACGGCAACATATTTTGACAATTTCATGTATTTTAACCCACAGTTTGTATAAAAATTGTTAGTTTATATATTTATTTTATTAATTTATTCCTGTTTTATTATAAAACAAATAATTTTTTAATGTTTTTCATAAAACAAGAGAAAAATAAGGAAAAGTTTCAGATGACTCCATAGGTACCCCCAAGGAGAACCCTGAGTAAATTTAAAATTCAAAGGCCTAATATATGAAAATGTTATCCCTTGTATTTAGTAGAATATCCCTTGAGGTCAAGCACTCCATTTAACCCATTTTGAATTGAATGTACCAGTTTTGTTTAGTGTTTTCTGGTGGCACCATGAGCAAGTTTCTCGTTTGACTTTTGTTTGAGGTTTAGCGCTTACGTAACCGTTCTTTCAAATGATCTCCTAAATACTCTCTTGAAGTCATATCGGGACTTTGTGCAAGAGTATTAAACCTTTGGGGATCTTTTTTTGTCAAAATATATTGCCGTACTAAGACTTTTGCTGTCCACTGTAATTGGTCATTACAACCCTTCATTCAGGAAGATGACCTAGCTTCTCACACCACTTATGTTGTGTGTGTGTTAATTTTATACGTGAGTGGCAAGACCTACAGCTTAAAGTCGATTCCGAACATCAGATTTTTGAGGAACTTCTTCATGGCAATTTTGTTTTTACTCTCAGAATTTTTGCCAGTAATCTGCTGAGAGGCAGATTTTGTTTCGTTGGAGATGTCTGAATTGAAGAATTGTTGACCGAACATAATTGATTTGTGTTTTAATGCAAACTGCATGTTGCTTGTGGTAAAGGATACAGTAAATTATTTACGTACAAAATTTATTTTATTTTATGAGGATGTTTAAAATTTGTAAGCTCAGCTATAGAATTTAAGTTAAGTTAAGTTAAGTGTTAAAATATAAAACAAAAACTTTAAATATTTACAAATAAAATATATTTTACAGCCTGTCTGGGGCAGACTGGAAGTTGTACAATTATTGACTGAAAAAAAGTAAACAGGCGGGGGCCACAAACCAACTGCATGCAGCTACGATTATAGGTTTTTCTATTTTTTATTTTTTTTACTTATGCGCATACAGTAATGATATGGAAATAATTTGACTGTAAAGGAAGATAACAGGAATTTATAGCCACGGTATTATATAAGAAAACATAAATTTCTTATATTCAATGATTAGATTTAGGGTTCAATGAACAACAAAATAGTTGGCTGTTAATGAATACAAAAAACAATTTTTTTTAAAGTCGGTTAAAATAAAAGCCAAAGTGTTAACAGTTTAAAATATGGCATAACTGTATAACATAATATTAATTAGTGAATATTATGCACCTCATATAGCAATCAGACACAAAAAAAACTGGTGTCTTGAAGCTCAAAATAAAATATTTTAATTTACATTATTGATAATTAAGTTTATTATGTTAAATTAATTTGAATATTATTAAGCTGATTAAATTTTAATGGCATCTTCTTTGTCACACTGCATTATCGTAAAACTCAATGAATATATAAAATTGAAAACCTATTTTCTCCTAAGCCCATGTAATTGATCCAACAAATTACTTTTGCTTTGAAAAAAATTCCACTTAAAAGTTTACAGTGACTTGGATAATTAATTTAAATTAACGGTTTTTTCAGTATTATTATCTCTTTATATAACATCTGAGGCATTACAAAATACATACTTAAAAATCATGATAAAATAAAATCTTTCTTCTCTTTAATTAAAATGCCGCCTTTTACGCCAAATGCCATATATACACACTCTCTCTGTGTTTGTGTATTAGAGAAATTCGTTTTTGTGATTTGAAATAGAAAACAAATTTTAAATTTCATTTCAACTAAAAACAAAAGCATAATTTATTATCCGTATTAGATTTGGTTTCTATTTTTTTTGGTGTTGTAACTTTCATCTCCCACATAATTTCGCTTTAAATCTGCTTCCGTATTAAAACTAATTATGGGTTATAGCGCCATAAAACAAGAGTGTACCAAAAAAAGAAAGATAAAACACAAAAAACTAAAATACACGCAAATGAAATGAAACACTTTTTATGCTTTGAATATGGTGTGAAGTTTTTGTTTTTAATAGCACAGTGTGTCATTGTGTCAGAGAAACTTTGCCAAACAAAATAAAAAAAAAATTTGAAAACAGTGAACAATAATCCAAATTGCCTATTCATGCTATTACATATACATTACAAACTGTAAAGTTTTCTATGTTAAAAACAGTTTTCTAAGAAGGTTTGTTTCTTTCGGTGTAAGGATCAACTCTTTTGAAAGATGCAAAAACTTTTGCAAAGGCGTTAAATGTCACTTATGATTTGACAGTTGTAAACTAAACACACACAAATTACACGGTTCGACAGTCAAAATACACCCAGCTAATGACATAGTGTAGGTTGTGGGTTTTGTTCAGTAGAACTCAAAAATATTTTTTTTTATAATTCTCGAAGCCTCCAAACTTGTGTTATTTGACAAAAACTGTATTTTTTGTCTTTTCACACAAAATTATTGATTACCCAAATATATTTTAACCTATTTTCAAAATCCAAAGTTTTTTGAAAAGGGGAGAGATGATCCTTTAAAATGGTATACAATAACGTATAATTCAAACTTACATGTTATAAGTTTTGATCGGTTAAATTTGGAAAATATGATTTTTTTCAAGTTTTTCAATTTTTTCAATTTTTTCAATTCTTAATTGCAAAATTCAATTAAAAATATAAAATAACTGATGACATTCTGAAAGTGCATTATCATGTGAAGAGATTGATACTTCGTTTGATCAAATCGGATAAAAATTACCGTAGTTATTATTTAAATAGTATAACAGTTGAGATATATTTTTCATATATATTTTTTTTTCAAATGAACTTTTTGTTCAAAAATTTTCAGAATTTTTGATGGATCTTGATTTTCTTGATATCGGATGCGGAAATAATCGCCAACTCGCACTGGACTGAAGATCTTATGTAGGACTTTTCTCTCGAATAATCTCAAGGCAAGAGCATCAGTGCTTAATAGGGTCCATGCATCATCATTTTTGGTGGTAACGACGGAGGCAAGATAAATAAATTTCTTGACTATATCAAAAGTATAGTTATCGGCGGTAATCTCAGAATCAATACGCCTCACGTCTCTACTTGTCGATATATACTTTGTTTTGCCCTCATTTACTGCCAGACTCAGACTCCCGTTCAATAGCACTAAAGGCAGCAGTAACATCTCTCTTGGTACGCCCTATGACGTCAATGTCGTCAGCGTACGCAAGCAAGTGGACGCTTTTTTGAAAAATAGTGCCTTGACCTTGAATACTTTCACGGAGCTGCAGAAATTGCTCAACGTCATTCAGCATAGCCTTATCAGCTTCGCAGGCGTACCGAGCTCAGACATTGCGACGTATGGGGCTATCGAAGGCTGTCTTATAGTCGACAAAAAAATGTTGTGTGTCGACTTGTTTCGACTTGTTGATTTGACGCAGTGTGAAAATCTTGTCGATGGTCGACTTGCCAGGTCTGAAGCCGTATTGATAAGGTCCAATCAGTGTTTTGACGAGTGGTTTCAGTAGTTCACACAATACGCCTGTAAGAACCTTTATGCGATAGGGAGAAGGCTTATACCCCTGTAGTTGGTGCATATCGTAGGGTCTCCCTTTTTCAGGACAGGACAGAAGACACTGAGGTTCCAATCGTTGGGTATACTTTCCTCTAACCATATTTTGTAAATAAGCTGGAGCATGCGCCCTACCAACTCATTACATCCGGTCTTAAACAATTCAGCGGGGAGGCCATCAGCACCTTTATTGTTTTTAAGACGCACAATCGCGGCTTTGATCTCTTCATGGCTAGGCGGCGGAATCTCCACGCCGGCATCATCGATCGGGTTCGGGACATCATCTCTAAAGGCGGTATTGCAGTCGTCATCGCCTTGTAGCACAGTAGAGAAGTGTTTCCTCCACCTGCGGATCTGTTACCAAGTTTCCATTCTCATTTTTGCAGGAAGATGCTCCGGGCTTATAACCCTCGGTTATCCTACCTCTATACATCTTCAACTTCCTCACGCTCACGCCTTTTAAGATGACTATACCATCAAGCCAGATCAAACAATATTATTTACGTTGAGAGCCTGCTCCAATACATAGCCTAACCTTTCGAAATGACATAACGATTGATTGATTTCGTGCTATAAAATCTTTCTTTCGAATAATTTGAAAAAAAGTTTGGTATAATGACGAGACTAATCGCAAACTTGTTTAAAAGGGTTGAGGAATACGTAGATTTAATTAATTGCTTAACAACAAGCTTATTGGTTTATATTTACCAATAAAATATTAAACATTTACATTTAAAAAATGCTATTGCATTATCGTTGAAAAAAATGAAATCCTTGAACTAATCAGACTGTAAAATTTCCAGTGTCATTACCTCACAGTTCTTTACGTTAGTTTTTCGTTTTGTGTGAAATACTTATTTTCTCATTGATAATTTCGTAAATGCGTTTGTTTTGTGACCACTTCTAATACAGACTTATTCAAAGATGACATTGGATATTTAGAAAAAAAATTGTAATGTAACCATATTACGCATCAACTGCAAAATCAATGAAATAAGCATAATCGTCGTCATGCGTAATAATATTTGATAAAAAAAAACTTAAGGCCAATCGAGTTCGTTTCTTAAGTCTATTGATTCGTAAAATACGGATGGGCTTACAGTGTTTTTATTTCCAAATCAAGTGTCAATCAAGTATGTTTCTTAAGTCTTCCGTTTCGTAAAACATAGACTATTCTGTTGTATTCTGTAAGGTTTGTTTTCAAAGCCTTTTGTTTACTTCAGCATAAAACGGTCACAAACAATGGTTTGCTTTTATGCTGTGTGTGTTGGTAGTAAATTTTTGTAAAATTTAAAGAATTTTGAGATTTAATTTTCAGTTTTTTAAGGAAACATTCCTTTCTATAATAAGTGAGAGCTGTACTGTATTACTATTACAGAAACCATGAGCTTCATTGCAGGGCAGTTGGGAGACAATAATAAGCCTGACGTCACCACTGCGTGAATTGATAAACATTCGCATTGTTGAAGGCAACGAACTTCGTTAAACTTATTGTAATCTTTTTTGTTTTTAGCACATATTTGATTATAATGCTTTCAAGATATGATTTGTTAGCAACTGTCGTTCAAAGATGGAAACGAATGTAATGAAAAGTTCCTCAAAAATCTGTCGTTCTGTGTCAAGTTTAAACTGGAGGTCCCGCCGCTCATGTATAAAATTAACACATACAACATAAGTGGTGTGAGAAGCTAAGTCGTTATCTTGCCTGAATGGTTGTAATGACCAATGTGATATATATGTATGTAACAAAGTCTTTTTAGTTTTTAGACGGAGTCCTATGGAGTTTAAAGCGAAAAGTTTAATATGAATGACATTCTCACATCCGACCTACGGCCAATCTCCGAAAGGGGTCACGTGAAAAACGCAAACAGCATTGCATTAACACACAAGCTCAGTAAGAATATTGCCTCATCTGTGGTTATAGTTGATGTGAATATTAATTAGTCAGACATTCTTCAAGTGTCGAAAGAAGCATTCAAGTGCTTCGGTTTCTTACTTCACTTCATCTGATCTCCTTACTATTTACATCATTTTTATCTGACCGAGAATGGAATACAACTCTCGTTTAAGGGCCGGTGCCTCGAAGTCTATTTTGAAGGTTTTCGATCGCATGCTGGAGAGAGCGAAGATGCTCATTAACGACGTTATGGTATCCAACGTGGTTTCTGTTTTTAACTATTTTATCGTATTTTGCTCTAGCGAGATAAATTGACTAGCACCCGTCTTTCTCGCAGAGCACATCCGTTTGTGGTCGATTGGTCGCACACTGCATTACACAAAGAATTTGTACTTTAGCCGGTCCGTACGTGCAACTCCCTACCTGCAGAGTTCTTTCCTGCTGCTTAGAATGTAAAAAGATTCAAAACTAATGTCCACAAACACCAGTCCCTATGTCCCTATGAAAGAAATAACAGATTAATGTAAATAATTCGCATCTGCTTGAACTTTAGTCGTTTAAAAAGTGAAAAATTTATTTGTGTTGTATATACTGTATATTAGGGTGGCCCCAAAATAAAAGTTGCGAATGTTCCCCACTAAAATGAAAGTTTGATTCATTCTAAGACTACGTTTCTCAATTTTTTCGTCCTGGGGTCAATATTTGGTGAGCTGGATCAAAGGATAAAAAGGTCCTTTTTTGAGGTTTTTTGTATTTTTTTCATATTTCTTCCAAAGGAACTATATATAAATTTGGTATCATATGAAAGGTCTTTAAGAGGCGCTTTCAATAGATTATCAAAAATTTTAAAAAAAATTGTGAAAATTCAAAAATTTTGAAAATTTCGGACAAAATTTTTGTTTTTTTTAATTTTTTCATAGAATTTACTTAACTAAATTGTTGAAATTTCTTGATTATAAAGACCATGTAATTTAACCTAAATGGTTTTTTCCGTTTTTCAAAATTCAATCTAGTTCAATTTTTATTAAAAATTTTTTAAACCTAATTTCTTCTCTGTCTGACAACCTCTCTTAACTCAATTCATATATGTAATGGGCATCAAAATAACGCAAATTTTATTTTCTTTCCATTGATGTATAATTTCTTATACTTTTATTTTGTTATACAACGAATATTTCAATTTAAACCAAAACATTTGCAATACATCTCGCTATAATGTAATTTTCTTGTTATTCCGTAATAATAATAATAATTTTTTTAATGTTGTTGTCTTTTGTTGTTTATTTTTAAAGTAATGAAGAAATTGTATTAAATCAATGATAACTAGTAAAATTTAAAGCCAAAAAATCTCTTTTTTATTTTTTACAAAAAAATCGTATATATAGAAGGCTTTGTTTTTTTTTCAAAATGTACCGTTAATTTTGAAAGTGATATTAGTCCATATCTACTTTAAAAACATGTGGACTCATAAATGAAATAATTACAGTTACTTTTTCGTTCTCATTTGTTTTTGTGCAATAATATTTTGAGAAAATGCAGCTTAATTTAAATTGTAAATTGATATTTTTGATCAATCGCCTTAAGTGTGTTTAAGTATAAACAATATAATATATAATATAAAAAATATAATATAACATGTTTTATCCAAACATGTTATAACCAACTAAAAACTGCGATATTAATTATTTATTATTTTTGAGAGAACAGAATGGTAATAAGTCACATGGATTTTCCAAATTCTATAGTAAGGTTGTCAATGATGTTCAGCATCTGTGGAAAACAGCTAAAATTCCAACAATAAATAGACCTTCAATCAGGAAAAAAATTGATAAATTGTGTGAAGATTATAGACATGTTATTAAAAATCCAACAAATCTTAATGAAGCTGGTTGGAAAGAACTATTTGTAATTTCCTCATGCAAATGCACTCCAACATTGAAAAGCTGTTGTGAATGTCCAATCGATAAACGAATGTCAAGTGTTTGGAATTTTTATGTGGATCAATCTGGTCCACGACTTCTAACGCTGAATTCAACAACTCCAAACTTCGTTGTTTTTGAAGAGGTTTTGGATTCATCTAGTTCTGATAATATAATACTGGACAACAATAATGCAGAAACCGCGGAGAAATAATAAATAGCAAGAAAATTACATTATAGCGGGATGTATTGCAAATGTTTTGGTTTAAATTGAAATATTCGTTGTATAACAAAATAAAATTATAAGAAATTATACATCAATGGAAAGAAAATAAAATTTGCGTTATTTTGATGCCCATTACATATATGAATTGAGTTAAGAGAGGTTGTCAGACAGAGAAGAAATTATGTTTAAAAAATTTTTAATAAAAATTGAACTAGATTGAATTTTGAAAAACGGAAAAAACCATTTAGGTTAAATTACATGGTCTTTATAATCAAGAAATTTCAACAATTTAGTTAAGTAAATTCTATGAAAAAATTAAAAAAAACAAAAATTTTGTCCGAAATTTTCAAAATTTTTGAATTTTCACAATTTTTTTTAAAATTTTTGATAATCTATTGAAAGCACCTCTTAAAGACCTTTCATATGATACCAAATTTATATATAGTTCCTTTGGAAGAAATATGAAAAAAATACAAAAAACCTCAAAAAAGGACCTTTTTATCCTTTGATCCAGCTCACCAAATATTGACCCCAGGACGAAAAAATTGAGAAACGTAGTCTTAGAATGAATCAAACTTTCATTTTAGTTGGGAACATCTATACCTTATTTTTTCTCCATACAAACGGGGCCACCCTACTGTATATACTACGGATAGCAGTAGGTCGACTGTAAGTAGGTTAGGTTAGAGGACGTGTACTTGTCAATTAAGACAAGTACAGTACCCGGAGGTAGAATTGACCCATTGTACAACGTCCTAGTTTCTCACACCACTTATGTTGTGTGTGTTAATTTTATACATGAGTGGTGGGACCTACAGTTTAAAGTCGACTCCGAACGACAGATTTTTATTTATTGAGAAACTTTTCATGGCAATTTTTATTTGCTCTCAGAGTTTTTGCCAGAAATCTACTGAGAGGAAGTCGCCGAAAAAATACTTTTTGTATTTTGTCTTTGATGCCTGGCCTGGGGCTCGAACCCAGGCTTTTGCGTCTAATAAGCCAACACAGTACCTACTAGACTACGGCGACTTCGACTGTAAGTAAATACGATAAGCATTTTTTCTCAAATTTATCAATTGTTCTTCTTAAGAACATCGTTGCCATCATTAAAAAGTTCGTGACATACAATTTTGACACACTCAACATGTCTTAGTGTTGTTTACATTTACTAAGCCTCACTTTACACTTTCGAAGTTACAGAACGAAGCTGAAGGTTTCTGAACGAAAAATACCCACAAATTCATATTCTTAACTCTAAAACGTTGTTCATTATTAAATAATTTTAGTATTAAAAGAACAAAGTGTCATAAAAAATTAATTGTAGTATGTACATAATATGGGCATTTCATGTCCTAAAGCATGATTATTTCATAAAATTAAAAATATATACTTACAGTATATTATTAAAAACAAAAAGAATACAAACAAATTATTTGCAGCTCTAGATTTGATGTAAATGCACTAACAAATATTGTACAGAATATTGTTGTTATTATTTTTGTATGGTTTTGTTTTTGTTTTTATATTTTTTTCTAATTTTTTTAATTACAAAATCATGACCCGGAAGATCTTTAACACATCATGGTAAGAGAACTAATACAGAAGCAAAAACTGTAACAAAATAGATAGAAGTGAAGCAGTGAATAACAATAATAGCAACAACAACATGAAATAGAATATGTATGAATATTTCAAGGTACCAGCAGTAAATTACGTTACAATTGTTTGTGAAAACAACCCATAGCCGGTCTAGTCAGTCGTTAGTACGTTAGTACCTTAAAACATTCAGAGCCTCACCAATAGCTAGACTGACAGTTTGTCATGTCATGAAATGGTTTTGGCATTAATTTGTTGTTTTATTTCGCATCAATAGTTGGTAGGCACTGGCAATGATTGTTAACATCTCCATAAGCATGCATTTAACGTTTTATGATGCATGCTTATGCTTGACTGTACTGCTATTAACATTTAATAAGAGAAAGAGAGAGCTAAAACTACACGTTTAAGTGACTGATTGTGCATTTTGTGAACTTTTATTTCTGTTTGATTGAATTTTTCAGTTACGTTTTGTTCTTTTACGGCTATTTAACGATTAGTTTTTATGGCTCAAGTATATGAACTCTTTTAATTATTAATAAATACTATAGTCAACCAGGTTAGACAGGTTAGGCTCAACTGTATTTCAACAACCAGGCTAAAAAATAAACATTATACTACAGAATATTAAATATTTTCAACACGAAATTCATGAAGTTTAAAATTTCAAGCAACACATAAATTAAGTTATTATACGTTTTGGAGGCAATTATGAAATAAATTTTAGTAAAACTAATCAGTAGACTAAAAAAGTCGTACCAAAAACTAAAAAATATTTTTAATTCATTTTTTTTTGTACTCAAATGAATTGTGAAAACAATGCTTATCCTACAATGTACAGGATTTAATTCTTTCCAATTTAAGGTACACCTAGATGAACATATACATGTATTGAAACATTTTTACCTTTTAAAAACCTTTACAATATGATTTCGTAAATTGCAAATAAAATAAAATAAATTTGTGTTCAGTTTTAATTAAAATTCTTTATTGTTCGCACAATTCTGTGTGCCACTGTTCACAACTTGATGTAAACAACAATAATTGTTTTGTATGTTATTCTTCTTAACACTCTTTTGCGTAAACAATAACAATTGTTCGACAGATCTTTACAACGATGATCTTCAAACCACGGTTAATCTTTTCAAGCAACGCTCGTCTTCACACAAGACTAACTGAATTTTTACTGACTCCGTTGCCTGCTTTGTCTTGCCTTTTATAGAGCGGGGAAATAGTCTGATAAATACTCTTGAAGGAAAATGACTTCGTCTTCTTGAAATCTCTATAAACGTAAATATGTTGTTAACATTTATTCTTGTTTGTCGTTGTATTTCTGTTTACATTTATTCTTGCACTATTTTTGTTGTTTCATTTTAGTTTACTTTTTTATCACTATTTTTTATATTTTTGTTTACTTGTTTATCATGTAAAGAAGTTCATTGTTTTTGTTTTTGTAGCATTTGTTTACAACATAAACGATGTAAAAGCAAAATGCCATTTCCATTTTCGTAACAATATATATTTGGTCATAACAACCCTTCAGCTAGGATTACAACCTAGCTTCTCACACCACATATGTTGTGAGTGTTAATTCTTATACATGAATGACGGGACCAACCATTTAAACTTAACTCCTAGAGACTGATTTTTGAGAAGCTTTTTCATGGCAATTTTATTATTTTACTCTCAGAGTTTTTGCCAAAAATCTGCTGAGAGGCAGTCGCCGAAGAAATATTTTTCATATATCGTTTAGTTGGTATTGTCTGAACTGTGATTAGAAGCGTGGCCTCACTTCTAATAAGAAAACATACTACCTACTAGAGTAAAGCCACTTATTTTTAAATAAAACGTAAAATTAAAATAATATTTATGCAATTCATTTGTATAAGTGAAATTATGTGTATACAATCTCATTTCTCTGAAAACTATGACCTTAACCAGTGAATAAAATGTATTACTTTTTCACTACATCGCTTACTTAAGTTCGATATCAATATTGAAACGGATTTGATTCGATTTATACGATTAAATCTTTTTCAATAATCTTTTATAGTTTTTTTTATTTTTTTCTGTTTTTCTAAAATGTTTTCATGTGACTCACAAATAGAAATATAAACGACATTGTCAATATATAAACGTCGTTGATATAATTCTGTTTTTATATTTAATCCCCTGGGCTTTAATACAATGTGTAACTGCTGCTGCTATTTTAATTGACAGTAAACTTGTAATATGATCTTAATCTTCGAGAGTTAAAAAATATTTTGAATGCAGCAGTCAAGTAAACAAGAAAAAAAAAATCATTTTTAAAGTAGAAGAGAAAGTAAAACTTTAATAGAATTTAAGTTTGAACTATTGAAAGTCATCCTTAACATGCTTATAATTTGCACTATATATTTTTGTTATTTTCAATTTAATTTTTCTTTTTCCTGTAATGCATAGAAACCCTCTAGGCATGAGGCAACGGTTCAAACCCCATTTCAGATTTCTCGAACAAAATGAAGTATGAAAAAAATTTCTTTCGGCAACTTTCTCTCAGTAATATTCTATTAATGAGAGAGAGATTAACTTAGAGACGGACTAATAAATTTGAGAAATGGAAACTTGAGATGGATATAGGCCTCACGTTCCTCAAAAATAGAAATTTTTCTGAGTTATCTGAAAATATTTGTGAAATATGTATGACTTTATTACACTCTTATTCTTTCTTTTCTTCATAAAAAGTTCACTGTTTAAACGCTTATTAAGATATACAGTGCTGTTCAAAAAAATAGATTCACCTACTGTATGTATATACTTACTTACTTAATTGGTTATTAACATTTCGGTCTGCCTTAACACATCCTTCCAGGTGCCCCTGCTTCTTGCTCGTCTACTCCAGTTGGTCACACCCATCGATGATAGCGCTTCCTCGATTTGGTCCTTTCAACGCCGACTTCCGCAAATAAATACATAACATAATTGGTCATTACAACCCTTCAGTCAGGATTACGGCCTAGCATCTAACACCACTCATGTCGTGTGTGTTAATTTTATACATGAGTGGCAGGACCTACGGTTTAAAGTCAACTCTGAACGACAGATTTTTGAGAAACTTTTCATGGCAATTTTATTTACTCTCTCTAGTTATTGCCAGAAATCTGCTGAGAGGAAGTCGCCGAAGAAATATTTTTTCATATTTCGTTTTGATGTCTGAACTGGGCTTTGTACCGTGGCCTTACGTCTAATAAGACAATACACTACTTACTAGACTACGGCGACTTCCGCAGATGCCCACATCAAATACCCGTCTCGCCGGAGCATCCTCCTACTCCTTCGAACGTCATAGCCGAACCAGCGTAATCGCTGGATGTTAATACGCTGCAGAACGTCTATGTCGTTGAGGAGGTCATACAGCTCATTGTTGGATTGGATGCGGAAAGCTTCGTCAACTCGCACTGGACCGAAGATCTTACGTAGGACTTTTCTCTCGAATACTCTCATGGATGCTGCATCAGTGCTTAATAAAGTCTATGCCTTTGCGCCATAAAGAAGCACGGGGAGGATGAGCGTCTTGTACAGTATCAGTATGCACAGTACACAGCAAAAGTCTTAGTACGGCAATATATTTTGACAAAAAAAGCCCCCACAGGCTTAATACTCTTGCACAAAGTCCCGATATGACCTCAAGAGAGTATTTAGGAGATCATTTGAAAGAACGGTTACGTAATCGCTAAACCTCAAACAAAAATCAACCGAAAAACTTGCTTATGGTGAACAGTAAACAAAACTTGTACATACAATTCCAAATGTGTTGAATGGAGTGCTTGACCTTAAGGGATATTCTGCTAAATACAAGGAATAACATTTTCATATATTAGGCCTTTGAATTTTAAATTTGCTCAGGGTTCTCCTTGGGGGTACCTATGGAGTCATCTGAAACTTTTCCTTATTTTTCTCTTGTTTTATGAAAAACATTAAAAAATTATTTGTTTTATAATAAAACAGAAATAAATTAATAAAATAAATATATAAACTAACAATTTTTATACAAACTGTGGGTTAAAATACATGAAATTGTCAAAATATGTTGCCGTACTAAGACTTTTACTGTTCACTGTGTATATATTTATTAAATTTTTTTATTATAACATTTCGTAGAATTTGAAAAATAAAATAATTGTTTAATTTTGGAATAACAATATTTTTTTTTTGTTCTTTCGCTTATTATTTATTTTACTGCCATCTGTAATGTAATGTATAGTAAACGGCATTACAACTCAATCATGATATCGATGATGATAGAAGAATTATTGATATTAACCTTTTTTGTTTAAATAATCTCTGATGAGTTTATGTTAGTTTTTATCATTTTCCATAAATAACAAAATAATAAACTTGAACATACACAAAACAACGAATTAAATAATTGAAAAAATTCAAAAAAAATTAAAAATTCTTGACATTTATTTAACCAATCTATGAAACCAATGAAAAACAGAGAAACAAAAGAAAAAAATTACATCCTCTGATATTTTCGTTAAAAACAGTACAAAAAACCAGCAAGAGACCGCGACCATGACAGAGACATAAAGAATTATTTAAAATAAAAAAAAAAAATAAAAAAATTTTTTTTCAGTAAAAAAATACACAAAAAAATTTTCTCAAAAAAACTTTAAAATTCTGTTCAAATTACAAGATCATTGAAAAACATTAAATGCCAAATAAATAATTGTTAGTATGGTTTATACCTTGATATAAATGGTCAATTATTATAAACGTTTTTTGAAAGAATGAAGATGCTGGCTGGTATACACAGTAAGCATGTGGTAACAATCAAGTTTTTTTTTTCAAAAGATTTGTTTTTTTAGAATCTATGTTTATAACTTTTTTAATTGTAGTAAAAATATAAAAAAAAAATTAAATAAAATAAAATAAAATAATAAAATTTATGTAAGTAATCTTATATAAAAGTTTTATACTCATAATCAAACTGGCCATTGTGATTACCACACAAGCTGTTAAAAAAAGTTAAAAAAAAATAAAAATAAAATAAAAACAATTAATGTTATTGAAGCAATTAAATTATTTGATGTTCTATAAACAATTTAAATTTTAAAAATATTTCTTTTTTTTCATTTAAATTTTTATTTCGTAACTAAAATTTTATTGACAGTTGAAGCACCTGTTGTTGTGTACTTACATATGTTTATATTCAAACCTACCCATATGGCAATTCATTTTAAATACCAAATAACTCTTAGTCTACATGGCAGTAGAAATGTTTCCTTTTTTTGCAAGTTATAGGCGATAATATTAATCGCATCACGCAACTCTAACTTAAGTTCCTTTTATGTTAGAAAATATCACACAGGACACGGACCATTGGATTTAAGCCATTATATAGGCATGTTCTGCTCCCACCACTAAGGTGTAGTAACCATGCTTTCTATAAGAAAATTTGTATTTTAGAAAAACTTCCTTAACTTCTTGCAGTCCACTCCCTTGAGACGAATTATATTTTACACTTTGAGTATTGAGATCTGGAATGGGAACGAAAACTGGGCAAATGCATAAAAAGTCGAACATCGTTTCGATGTCTGTATCACATGTGCTGTATTCCCTCCCGTGCAAACGCTCACGTTCGTCGCTTTTATTCAGTGTTGAAATCCTAATGGCTTTTCCCTCACCGAGAACGCTCTTTACTGCCTCCGTAATACTGCACGCCTCCACCACATACATAATTGGTCATTACAACCCTTTAGTCAGGATTACAACCCAGCTTCTCACACCACTTAAGTGGCGGGACCTATAGTTTAATTTATTAAATATTTTCGGGAAACTTTTTCGTGGCAATTTTATTTTTCACTCAGAGTTTTTGCCAGATATCTGCTGAGAGCAAGTAGCTGAAGATAAATTCTTTTTTATGTATTTAATTTCGTTTGAGATGTTTGACGATTGATGTTTGGGATTTGAACCGTGACCTTACGTCGTAACCTATCGTGTGTTTTTATTTTTTAATGCTCATATGAGATGTTAAAGTCACATGACAAGTTCAACTCAAATGACATCTTTTTATAACAAGTTAAATTCATGTCAAATGATCATATGACATGCTCAGATGACATGTTCAACCTTCTATAAAACCAGCCATAAGTGTTGACTTTTGTTAACACAAGAGCAGTCAGAATTCCCTTAACATGATTAAAGAGTTGTTGCCCTAATCAAAGCCAAGTGAACTCGAAAATCGTACAGACTCCACCGAGACCTTCATCAGCAAGTGTGTGAATATTATTAACGAACTGCACGTTCGTTAATATAACGTTTTAAAGAAATAGAAAATAGATAAATCCCTCCGAGAAAGAAGATTCTGTATTAATGTAGTTATGGGTCAAATATCTACAGTGAGCTTCAAAAGAAACTGTACATAAAAAAATATATATACATTAGTAAATTACCGTTATTTTTATTTTAAAATTGTTCCATTGCCTGTTTTTAAAATTGAAACCAAAAAAAAAATTCCAAAAAATTTCGAAATATTGTAAAATTTTTGTGGGCACTCTCCTTAAGTGATAAAAATTGAGTTTAATAATTATAAGCATTTTATCCTTAGTGTATAGTTTCGTTTGATGCTCACTGTATGTAATGGTATAGTACAAATATTGTGCAGACAAACAATATTCGGTTTGATGCTAGTAGTGAATGCTTAGAAGTTGTGTAGGTGTAGCAAACGAAAGTAAAGAACTCTGAAGGTGGAAAAAAAATCAGGTTAAAGAACATTTCGCCGAAAAGGATAGGGTATCTTAAAATTTCTCAATCTGGATTTATTTTTTGATTTCTTTACATATTTTTTACATCAATTTATAAAGTAGTGTAGAGTATATAAGTAAACTTTTTTTTGTTGTTGTACATAAGATTGCGTTATCAATTATTTGCAAATAAAACAAAAAGTATTGTTTACAAGTATTGATGTATAATAAAGATGATACTGTCTAAGCTGAATTTTACTACAAATGTAAATTACTGATAAGAATAGAAAGCAAAAAACAAATTTTTTCCACATAAAATTTAAATCTTAACACACCTCTCTAGCTAAGCAAATAGCTAAATTTAGTCTTTACTAAACAATTTAGTGAATAAGTTCTTATCGAAAATCTCCTTCAAACACTAGGAACAATGGATCTGTTCCATCAATTTGTTCAAATATTTATACTGTGGCATTGCTGCTGGCAATGTCAGGCGGTCAAGATTTTCAACAGTTGTTTTGCTAATTACAGACAGAGAAGACTTATTGAAAGCTCTATGAATTTAAAAGTGGAACCGTGTGATAATTTCTATGACTATGCTTGTGGCAATTGGGATAAGACGTATGAAGGGGCGAAAACAAATTTTGTTGAAGCCGTTACAATGCTCGACTACAATGCTAATGAGGAAATGCATCGTGTACTGGATGAGTTAATAATTGAAAATAAACCGAAATTTATACAAAAGGTTCATAAATATTATAAATCATGTACAAATTTGCAGAAATTGTACACCAAACCCTATATAACATGGTTAGAAGTACACGATCAATTCAAATGGCCTAGTCGTGGTTGTAATCATCAACTCGATTGGGTGGAAACATTGGCTAAAATGCGCATCTACGGCTTTAATGAGGTTTTTATACAGTTAACGTTTGTAAAAAATCAAATAATCGTCATCGAATTGAATAAGCCTGATGATTTTGTGCCTTTAATAAGGCAAAGTTATGATCTTATATTAGAAACATTGATAGTGAAAAATGATCCTGAAGTTATTAAAAGAGGGTGGCAAATAATCGAACAATTTGAGGAAAGTCTTGCAGCGTTGAATGCAAAGCAATTTGAAAACAAAAGTGTTATTAAATTCAAAGATATGCCTTTGGAGTGGCTAAAGAAATATCTTCGTATAGTGCTTAATCAGACTGTCATAAATCCCGACATGGAATTGTTTGTACAAAACAAATCGTATATGTTGGCATTGGATAAATTACTGCCAAAGCTGGATGAACATTTTCTTAATTTTTATTTGGTAATTCGTTTTCTCCGTTACTTACATTCAAATGCACCATACGATATCAGTGAAGTTGCCTGTTTATCCAGTACTCGACGTCTTATGCCCACGGCAATGAATTGGTTGTATGAACATTTTCATCCAGAATTAAGAACAGAATTTCCCACCATATATCAAATTTTCAACAAAGTACGTCGAGAGTTTGCTGAAACCATACAAAGGAATAAACATGGATTTGATCTCCCATTAGTGAATCACTTGTATAGTAAACTCCATCGAATGTATCTAAAAATTAATAATATACCACGGGGGCATACGGTTTACACATTGGAAAAGTTCTATCAGGATTTGGATTTGAATGAAAACGATTTCTTTGGTAATCATTTAAAACTCTTACGATTTAATTTTAAAGCTCACCAATCCCTTTTGGACAAATCTAAGACCGTATTGGACATTGCTTATTTGGAAAGTGCCAATATGGCAACCAGTTCTTCACCTTATTATAGGGAAGATTTAAATACCATTTTTGTTCCTCTAACTCTGCTACAGCAACCTCTTTATAATAAGCATTTAGATGACGTGTATAAATACAGTTCCTTGGGTTTCTTAATAGCACATGAGATGTTTCACGGCTTTGATGACAGAGGCCTTCTGCGAGATGCCAATGGTAATGAGATGCTCATAAATTTTAAGGAGAATAATTTATTTAATGCCAGCTTTAATTGCTTGCTGGAAAGCAATCCTAAGATTATTAATGAAAAAATTGCTGATATCAGTGGCTTACATTATGCCTATCGTACCTATTTTGAAACTCACCCGGAGGCTTTAAATCGTACACTTCGTGTACATGATAAGGAAATGCCACTGACTCAAGTGTTCTTTTTGAACTTTGCCCAATTCTTTTGTGGCAGCTTAACAAGTGAACAAATGCAGTCTAGCATAGAACATGGATCGGATAGAGAACGTGTTATGCATGCTCTTGCCCACTTTCCAGAATTTGCAAACGCATATCAATGCTCTCGAAGTCGTCGCAGTTTACTAAAGACCTGTCACTTATGGCGATAAAACAACGTGATAATCTTAATTATTATTTTTAAAGTATGTTTGTGAATTCAAATAAAATTCTGTCACTTATACTAGCCATATGCCAATTACTCTAGCAGCTTTAGATTCATTTAAAATAAAAATTTTAAATTTTTTATTAAATTTTTAAAAAAATATGTTTTCGTTTAATACATCTGTAGTGTATGATCAGTTAATTCAGTCTTTTAGTGAGGCGTCATCGAGACTAGTTTTTGCCAGAAATCTGTTGAGAGGAAGTCGCCATAATATAAACATATAAACATGTAGGAAAGTATGGCCTGGTTAATGGGTTATTCATTGTTTGAAATGATGTTCGCCTATGTAATCTATTCTCAGGACTCTTGTCTGAAGATACTGCCATGAACTTTATGAGAAACTGCAGGATGATGTTGATTTTGCAAAAAAAAATCATCTTTTCGGATGAAGCTCCTTTTCATCTTGGTAGGTACGTTAATCAGCAAAATTGCCATATTTGGGACTCCTACACGTGGTCTTACAGAAGCCAATGCACCCATTACGAGTGACTTCTTGGTGCGGCTTGTGGAGTGGAGGCCTAATTAGCCTATATTCCTTTAAAAATGAGAACGGCACAACCATTTCGGTCAATGGAGACAACTATCGCACCATGATAACCGATTTTTTTGTATCCGCCCCTCTCTTCATGGTATTGATATAAACGATGTTTGGTTTCAACGGGATGGTGCAACTTGCCACACATCTCATGCTACAATTGATTTATTGCGTCAAACGTTTGATGGCCGTTTGATTTGCCAAAATGATGATATCAATTGGCAGCTAAGAAACTGCAATTTGATACCGTTCGACTATTTTCTGTGGGGCGCCGTTAAAGAAAACTGTTACGCCGACAAACCAGTGTCAATTGGGTATTTGAAGGCCAACAATCGTTATACAATTGCCGAGATACGACCCCCATACACTCGAAAAAATGCACGAAAATTGGTCCGATTGAATGTGGTACTGTGAGGCCAGCTGCGGCAGCTTTGTGAATGAAATAACATTCCATTTCTAACCGGAACAATTTGGAGAAATTTCAAACCGTTTTTATTTTATTGCGTTTTTAAATTTAAACTTTTTAAATGGCTCACCCTGTACATCACATATATTATTTTCTTGAATATAAGCCGACTGTTGAGCTCATTACTGCACATTACTACAGATTCGAAAATATTGATTTGTTTTTTTTTTTTGTTTAACAGCTGCCGCTTCGAGTATGGTTTCATATGCAACAGGTTAGTGTTCTATCATTTATGCTACCAAATCCGTTTGCACTTTCAGTTTGTATTAATTTTCAAGTGCATGTTGTAAATAAGCCTGTATTTTTCTATTCAATCGCGTATTAAAGATTGATGTGTTGCTTAATTTGATTTCGTTTTGTTACATTTTTTTCTTGTTTTTTTCGTTACCAGTTTCTCATTATAGACGTTCTAGACTTGCCAATACAGTATGTGAAATCGAAAAAAATCAACCAAAACTGTAGCATTTGACTGACTGCCTCTAATGTTAAGGTTTTTTAAAGCTTTTTTCTCCTTTTTCTTCACATTTCTCCTTTTAACTAAACAAAGATCATGGTCGTGACTTTGTAACTTGTTGTTGTTATTGTGGGCCAGTATTAATGCCAGATTCTGTTCCACTCTATATCTGAGCGGGAGTGAGTGGTGCAGCAAAAAAAAAAGTCAGAAAAAAGTTTTTAATTGTTCGCCAAAGACAGTCAGTTAGCCTAGTCAGTTAGCTGGTTGATATTGCATTAATTACTTCAGTTAACAACATTTACAAGTACGAGTTTATGGCCAAGAAAATATGTTGTTGGAGTATATTTTGTAACGATTTGTTATAATTTGAAACGAAATGAAAAACTCGTGCCATTACCTGTCAATCACATTCATTCAATAGTCATAAATTACAATAAAAAAAATAGATTCGTAGACAGACTGTAGAAGACAGAAATTTCTGTTTCTGAAAATCTGAAAACTACAACTAAATTGAAGGTACTGGAAGAAGCAATTATTTATTATGTATTGTGGTTATGATTTGAGGCATTTATTTTTATTATTTATTATGCGACGGACTTAGTGAAAACGTAAATTAAATACTTTGTTGTTAAAACAATAACTTTTTTCACTATCAAATGCATTTATTTATGCTTGGCCTTACTGTCTGATCTTTAGCGTTAACAGGTACCTAGTCAGTCATATATGCACATAATCACCACCATAACTTGAAGGCAAAATTAAATGGTTTATAAATCAATTATTTGTTAAGAACTGCATGCAGTGGTAATACATGTAAGTGCCATAAAATATAATGACATTAACGATTTAATGAATAACATGCATATACGGCTAATGAAATAGTTCTCTAATGGCTTAACACTCAATTGAGACTTTAAGGTTTCCAAACACTACAAAACGGATTTATTTGAATGAAACCTAAAAGAAAATCATCGTCAAACGATTATTTGTGGAAGAAGACATGAAATGGTTTTCAAAATTGAATGCTTAATTTAGTTTGGATCATCAAATGCTTCTTGCTAAAAAGTTTGACAATTTCTTATGCTTTATGCTCTATTGTTAAGATTTTGGTTTCAAGTTTAAAATAGAGGATGGATGATTTAAAATTAAAATTTAAAAATGCAATAAAACACAAACGGTTTGAAATTTTGCCAATTTAATTTTTTTGTTGTTCACAAAAATTCATCCGGTTAGGAATGGAATATTATTTCATTCATATGGCTGCCGTGGCTGGCTTCACAGTACTCACATTATCGAACCATATTTTGTGCACTTTTTAGAGTGTATGGGGTCGTATGTCGTATCTATTGCATTACGATTGTTAGCCTTTAAATACTCAATTGTCTCTGGTCTGTCGGCATAAAACTTTTCTTTAACGTCGCCCACTGAAAATTGTCTATCTGTGTCAAATCGCAGCTTCTTGGCAGCCAATTGACCATCAAACGTTTGAGGCAACAAATCGATTGTGGCATGAGATATGTGGCAAGTTGCAGCATCCTGTTGAAATCAAACATCGTTCATATCAACACCATGAAGAGCGATTAGAAAAAAATCACTTATCTTGATCCGATAAGTGTCTCTATTGAACGTAATGGTTGCGCCCTCCTCATTTTCAAACAGATATGGGCCAATAATGAATCCGCTCCACAAGCTGCACTAAAGAATCATTCGTAATGATTGCGTTGGCTTCTGTAAGAGCACGTGTGGGTTTCAGAGCTCCAAATAAGGCAATTTTGCTGATTAACGTACCCACTAGAATGAAAACGAAATTCATCAGAAAAGATGTTTTTTTTTTTGACAAAATCGACATCATCGTGCTGTTGCTTGTTGGCCCAATAAATCCCAAAGTTGCTTAACCGTAAAACGTTCTATTACATTCAGTAGAGACAATATACTGCATTTCTGACAGAATAGACTGACATAAGTATGACCAAATTCGAAATAACCGATGACAGATTCGAAATTTAAACCGATAAATGGCCCACGCATATGGACTACGGACGTGTTACTATTGGTATGTCCGACTTATGGTATTGTCCCGACATAACCGAAAGTAACTGGTTTTTTAACAAAAAAAAAAAGGGGGACTTGGAGTGAATATAAACTACCGGGTTTAGTAAGATGACAGACGCATCTTTTGTTACGATGCGGCAGTTATGTGCTGATGTTGATGGTTTTATATTGAGTAGGCCCAAGGTATAAACTGTTTTGTTCGGAGTTGACTTTAAACTGTAAATACCGCCATTCATTTATAAAATTAACACACACAACATAAGTGGTGTGAGAAACTATGTCGTAATTCTGACTGTAGGGTTGTAATGACCAATTATGTATGTATGTTTAGATTCCGTGCAATCAGAGAAACACGTTTTAACTGGTCTTTCAAAACTTTCCTGCAAGCGGTATAGACAAAATTACGTTCTCATAAATATCATTCAATTTGCAAATAAAACAACAATTATTGTAAACAAATACTGATTAATTGTGGGAATTTCATTTACACTCATGAAATACCCTCAGTGTGATATTGTATATGTTTGATTTCGCTGATAAGAATACAAAAGAAATTTTTTTTACAAATAGCAATTAAATCGCAATCAATCATTCAAGCTAAGCAAACAGCTAAATTTATTCTTTACTTAGCAATTTAGTGAATAAATTCTTATCAAAAGTCTCATTCAAACACTTCCAAGAATCGATATTTTTCATCAATTAATTCAAATGTTGATACTGCAGGCTACTATGATAAGCAGCAGGCGTTTGGCTAATCATAAGCAAAAGAGAAATATTGAAAACTCTATGAATTTGAAAGCTGAAACCTGTAATAATTTCTACGACTATGCTTGTGGCAATTGGGATAAGGCGTATGAAGGGACGGTAACATATTTTTCTGAAACTTTTCGATAACAATGTGAACATGGAAAATGAAATCATGTGCTGCAACAGTCTATGATGGAAAATTTTTAGAAATCAAAACTAGTTTTCTAAACAAATTTTAACTGTTAACGTGTTTACTGAAAAAAAAAAAATAATGGAAACTGTTTTTCAATCACAATTTTTTCTTAAGCACTCCTCACATAAAATTTGGTTAGTTTAGCAAATAAGCAACGTTTATAGTTACCTTATCGATTTGGAAAATGAAGTCGCCTATGAAGTCGCCGTAGTCTTGCAGGTAGTGTGTTGGCTTATTAGACGCAAGGCCACGGTTCAAACCCCAGGTCAGACATCTCCAACAAAACGAAATTTAATAAAATATTTCTTCGGCAACTTCCTTTCAGCAGATTTCTGGCAAGAACTCTGAGAGTAAATAAAATTACCATGAAAAGCTTCTCAAAATTCTGTCGTTCGGAGTCGACTTTAAACTGTAAGTCCCGCCACTAATGTATAAAATTAACACACACAACATGGGTGGTGTGAGAAGCTAGGCCGTAATAATGAAGGGTTGTAATGGCCAATTATATATGTATTTATGTATGCGGTACCTAATTAAGTCTATTATGTATTGGAATAATATTTCATATTTTTTAAATCGATTTTTTTGCTCCATCATTCCTTCAATCACGCACAGTCTCCGTACATTTGTAAATTTATTTGCATAAATTTATTCAAAAACATTTAGGGCTGTGCCATGTAATCTTTTTCAAATACAAATCCCTTACATGAATAAATTCTGTTTAGTCTTTGCATTTTACTGAAGCATGAAAATATCAATGCCTTGCTGCCTTACCTTTTATTTTGGGTCTCAAATTCGTGCAGTAATTGACGGAAATGTTTGATGTTTTGAATTGAATGTCTTACGTTTTCCTGCACTTACATCAACAATTTATAAGTATGTCGTGTTCATCTATATTATTGCTCTCTCTCTCTCTCCCTCTCTTTGTCTTTAGAGATTTTAGCATGATTTTGTTGTACAACATAAACAACAACAGGAACATAATTTACAAAGTATTCCATTGAAGACGTTTGTAAATTTAAAAGAGCAGGCAAAGAAACCTGGTTGGTAAAGTAGTGATAAAAGTCGCTTGTACAGTTGTGTCCCACGTAAGCGTTATAGATTATAATCGATTTCTTTTAAGTCTTGTCATCCTCAAAGCATTCACTCCTAATTAATGCGCAGCGTTTGACTCCTTTTTATAGGCTTAAAAATGCCTTAAATACACACGTTTTTGGGAATTATAACTCTTAGGAATGATTAAAGACTAGTTTCTGTAGTCACCCCCGTTGTATGGCTTAATACTTATCCGTGATTGCTGGCAGTTGCTGTTTAACTTCGATTCTAAACGATATATTTGAGAAGTTTTTTATGGCAATTCTAAGGATTTTTGCCAGAGGACTGCAGAGATAGGTTTTTCGATAAGAATATATTTTTCCTTTTGCTTTTTTAAGCTGTCAGGCGTTTTATTATTATCTACTAACGGCCAATTGGCATCACCATTTCAGCTAATTAAACGGCCATCTGACGTTTGAAGCAATAAATCCATAGTGGCATGAGATGTGTGGACAGTTACACCATCCAATTGAAACCAAACATCGTTCATATCAATACCATGAAGAGCGATAACAAAAAAATTCGCTTATCATGGTGCGGTAGGTAGGTTGCGCCGTCCTCATTTTCAAAGAAATATGGGCCAATGATACCTTCGCTCTACAAGCCGCACCAAACAGTCACTCATAATGGGTGAATTGGCTTTTGTAAGACAACATGTGGGTTTTCTGAGCCCCAATTAAGGCAATTTTGATTATTAACTTACCGACCAAGATGAAAATGACCTTCATTCGAAAGGATGATTTTTTTTACAAACAAATTTTCTGGCAATTGTCTTTGTTTTGGAAATAAACTTGCAATAAATCGCAACGTTACTCAAGCTTAAATCGATTCATTATGTTTAGTGGAGATAATCTACTAAATTTTGTGACAATAGTATGACATAAGTGTTGCCAAATTCGAAATAACCGTCTCATTCAAATTTAAACCGATAGACCAGACATACTATAGTTTATAATTGGATGCTCATGTTTAGTTTTAGTTAATAGTTTGTTTTAATAGCCTTGCGGTTATAAAGTTTTATTTGCAGTAAATCATATCAAACAGTTTGCAAATTTTTCTTTCGATTTTAAAAGCATTTTTATTGCTTCTGCCTTCTCTTCTACACGGATTTTTGACGAATTTTTCCTTTTATTTGTTTCCTATTAGCCTATTAGCCTGTTATTCAGAAACTACTGTTTGTATTCTGCGCACTTCCATGTCATTATCAAATCGTTTTCAGCAGACTTTTATCTCTACAACACAGTTTTTTTTTTGTTTTTCATCGTTTTTGTATTTTCTTTCTTCTTGAACAAAATGTTGTAAATATTATTGCTGTCGTTGTGGTTTAATGTATTTTGTTGTAAACTTAAGTTTACATTGCAGGTTACATAAAACTGTCAATGAGTTTTTAGTTTTTTTTAGTATCTTTGCTTACAATATCATAATATTTTATGTCTCAATGGAGTTAAATCTGAAGTTTTCATGAGTTCCTGTACACTATGCCAGCATAGCAGCAGTTGGTGCTTGTTTTTTGGTTGTGCATATACAGTCGACAGCAAAAGTCTTAGTACGGCAATATATTTTAGCAATTTCATGAATTTTAGCCAAAGGTTTGTATAAAAAATTAAGGTTTTTATATTTATTTTATTAATTTATTTCTGTTTTATTATAAAACAAAAAATTTTATAATGTTTTTCATAAAACAAGAGACCTGAGTAAGGAGAACCCTGCGTAAATTTAAAATGCAAAGGCCTAACATATGAAAATGTTATCCCTTGCATTTAGTAGAATATCCCTTAATGTAAAACATTCCATTTAACCCATTTGGAATTGTATGTACCAGTTTTGTTTAGTGTTTTCTGGTGGCATCATGAGCAAGTTTTTCGGTTGACTTCATATCGGGACTTTGTGCAAGAGTCAAAATATATTGCCGTACTAAGACTTTTGCTGTCCACTGTAAATGCTGCTGTATAGATATTTGAAGAGAATTTCGCTTTCATTAAAGCACATTTGCTTTGCGTTGCTCTATAGGGGTAGAAGAGTATTGTTGCCTCGTGTCCCTTATATAGCATGATAGGGTGTTCTCAAGCCATAATTACTAAATCATTATTTACTAAAAACGAAAATGTTCAAGTATTTCTTTCAGATGATTATCATTGATCTATGAATTGCATATGACTTGTCATTTCTTCAACTCTAGTTTTGCCTCTTATAACAACCGAAAACAACAAAAATAAATTTCAATTGCTTTTATTGGGTTTTCCTTCAACAAAAAACAAAAAACCAGAAAATAAAAACAAAAAAGTCTTTTTCGTTTCTCTATTTAATGGTTAGATTGTCTTACAATTAAATTGGCTTCTATTGTTTTTAAGCTTCAATAACTTCTTGTTGTAATACTTCCTGTCAAGGTGTGTAAATTACATTGTTTTTGCATTTTCCGCTTGCTTTAGTTTTGTAATACGAATTTAAAGTTGTCTTCTAATTTTTCTTTATTTTTTGTTCTCTCTTTATAGTGAAAATATCTGCAAACAATTCAGATCTTGAAATGGCAGGCTCTAGCAACAAAGGGCCCTTTGTATACTTTCCTGCTGCCCTAAAGCCCCGTGGTTTCCACTTGCCGAGGCAGAGAGGCGGTCAGCAAACACGACAACAAGATGTAACACAAACATCGGCACAAAATTTCTACAATCAATTCTTTCCCAATCTGCCCAATTTAGAACAACACTCACGCTCTTATTTTCCCTTAAGCGAGCAGCCATTGCTTTCAAAATTTCTCTCCCATCATGCAAAGGAGTTTCAACCCAAACATGCCGCCATTTCTACTTATGATGCCAGCGTTTTAGGTTCTGGTGATTTTGGCATACTCAAGGGCGGCACATTCTATTCGGGCGAAGAACCCTCTTACATACATGAGGAAGGCAGTGATATCTACTATGGCGATGCCAGCAATAGCCATGGTATAGCATCTACCGAAGGCTTTGTTCAAAAGTACACTTACCCGGAAGAACAATTTGCCCAATTTCGTGATTTTGCTGATTTAAGTACACCCGCTGATTCGGCATTTTCCCAGTACGTAGTGGTCTATGCAAATAAAAATTCTTCCTCATCAACTACAACAGCAAATTCAAAACCAAAAAATATTTTCGAACAACTACAAGAGATTGATAGGGAAAAAGCATTGGAGGAGAAGAAAACGAAAAAGAATCATACATTGTCGTCGAGTATAACAAAATTGAAACTTGTTAAGACGAAACTAATGGAAAAGAAATGGGTCCAGCGGCAGCCAGTTAAAACTGTGGATGATGATCCTTTAATAGCTTTAAGTTAAATTTATTTGTTTCCCTTTTTTAATTCATATGTTTTTTTTATTATATTTATGCGGCAGTATTCAAAAGTAATAAAAATTTGGACGTAAGCATCAAAACATGTAAAATAAATTTTTTATTTAAAATCTTTTATTGGAAATAAAACTATTGGTTTTAGTTAGAAATTTTACAACAAATTTCAAAGCCTTTAACGATAAGCTGTCTACAGCGAATATATGACTATAATTTCCCTGAGTTACAGCATGTGTTAGTAACTTAATAATTCCATTCAAACATTTTGCATTTAGAAAACATTTAAAATATGAGCTCGTAGGTTGCAAATAAAATAAAAATAAATTTGTGTTTAGTTTCTATTATTCGCACGATCACAACTTGATGTAAACAACAACAACTGCTATTCTTTGTTATTCCTCTGTTTATACCCTTTGCATAAACAATCACAATTACTAGGCAATTATTCGACACATCTTTGTAACGAAGATCTTCAAACCACTATTACTCTCTTCAAACGCACCGCATCTTCACACAAGACTGACTGAACTTCACTAACTGAGTCACCTGCTTTGCGTTGATTTTTATATGGCAATGTAAAACTTTGCCTTCTCCAAATTTCTATAAATGTAAACATTGTTTGAACAACAATGCTGGTGTTTGTTGCTGTATTTTTGTATACTTGTTTACCATTTTTTTATGCTGGTGTTTGTTGTTATAGCAGTACGATTGTTTGTAAACAGGTTTGTTCATTGCATTGTTTTGTTCTTGTAGTTTTTGTTTACAATTTTAATGTTAAGCGATGTAAAAGCAAAACACCAGTATCTAGATTTTTCATTTTCGTAACAATATAAAAAAGACGAGAACTTTGAAATGAATACACTGTGAATATATGTATATTTTCTAGTAAAAGAATTGTTTCTAAACTATGGGCTGCATGCGGCGTACTGATCTTCTGATATACTGAAGGATTATGTCCTTGATAGTATTAAAGAGAGTGGAAACATTTCGTAGCCTTGTCTTGAAAGGTTTTTATCAAAATATTCTCCCTTACGTCGCCGTAGTCCAGTAAGTGGTGTGTTGGCTTATTAAACGTGAGACCACGGTTCAAATTTCAGGCCAGACATCTGCAACAAAACGAAATGTGAAAAAATATTTCTTCGGCGATTTCCTCTCAGAAGATTTCTGGCAAAAACTCTGAGAGTAAATAAAATTGCCATGAAGAAATTTCTCAAAAATCTGTCGTTCGAAGTCGACTTTAAACTGTAGGTTCCGCAACACTTGGATAAAAATTAACACACACAACATAAGTGGTGTGAGAAGCAAGGTCGTAATCCAAACTAAATGGTAGTAGTGATCAATTATGTATGTACGTAGGTGGTTATCACGTATAGAACAGAATGTACACTTGTATTGCGATAGAGATTTTAAGTTTTTTGTTACATGTTTACTTATAGCATGGGATGATATGATGAAATGAAATGATTTTTTGAAACCTATGCCCACAGGCGCTTATAGTGGTCGACACAAAATTTTTTTGGACGAAATCTTCACCAACATATTTGTTTACCAAATACAAATGAAACTGAAAAATAAAGCAGTTGGTAATTATATGTCAACCGCCAAAGAGCAATATTTGGATCAATTTAAGACTCTGCCATTCAATTTTCTAGCATCCAGTGTTAATAGTTTTTATTTCCAAAAATTTTTGGTCAATTCGTTTCATGTTTTAGGTTCTGCCAGTAGGGAATTTTGACACTGTCAAATTACTTACATACATACATAAAGTTGTGGAACGTACAGTTTGAAGTCGACTCCAAATGACAGATATTTTGAGAAGCTTTTCGTAGCCACTTTTTTTTGACTCTCAGAGTTTTTGCCAAAAATCTGCTGAGAAGAAGTTGCCGAAGAAATATTTTCCCATGTTTCGTTTTGTTGGAGATATCTGACCTGGAGTTGAACCGTGGTCTCAAGTTTAATAAGCCAACACACTACCTACAAGACTAAGGCGATTTCTCGCCACCTTACCTAATCTAATCTAAGATGACTGAAAAAATTGCATTAATTACTAATCACAGTTTGTATGTCCGTCAAACAACGAATAAGTCTTGGGTAGTTTTATATGATATCACTTCTAAAAACATTACTACATTTCGTTAATACTATCCTAAAGTATCTGAGTTGCAAATTTGTGGTATGAAACAATTTTTTTGTAAGTTTATCGTCTAATGAACGATACCGGTGTACTAAGACCACTGTTTAATGGAATGTAATCTAATATTTAAACACGTAATGGCTCTCTATACAATGTAATGGTTTCTTATTGGTCTAGAATCATATTACATTCCAATTATTGAATTTTAGTTTCATTGAAGATGTTTTCCTTAAATCGTATGGATTTTTCTGAAAATTGCTGAATTTTTTTGTTTATTTTTTAAATAAACTTTCTAAATAAAAAATACAGTATTATGGTATGAATATGAATATTTATTAATATATTATTTACTATGAAAACGATAAAATATTCTGTTAATTTTATTGCTTTATTTTGTTGACTTTGGTTGTTTATGTTCCCAGTTATTAAAATATTGCTTAAAGTTTGTTGCTTAAGTCTTTTGTGTTTTGGAGTTTTGTTTATGCCATGGCTGAGAGTCTGAAGTCAATAAACAAATCAAATCAAACGATAATATTTAATTAAACTTTTGAACTTTGCCATATTGTGTGTAATCATAATTTTCAAATACCAAAAGAAATCCACAAAAAATTGATCACGATTTCTATAAAAATTTCGTTTTGAACAAAAAACAAAAAAAAAGAAACAAAACTTTTGAAAATCAACCACAATTCAGGTGAAACAAAGCTGCTGGCGCTAATCAATGTTTAAGAATTATTTGATAATTTCAAAGCCAACGTATTGTAGGTGATTTATATTCAAAATAATTATTATTTATAATAAATAAATTAATTTTTATTAAAATTATAATGGAATTAAACGTAAAATATGTTTTAAACATATTCCCTGTAATTATTATTTTTTAATTAAGATTTCTTTCTAATTGATTTTGTATCGCTCTGTGCATAATTTATGTCGATGTAAAGGTAGGCAACTAAGCCCATGTTTTGCTACTTAAATCTTTAGTGTCGCTAACATGTTGTTAAGGAAATGTATCGCTCTGTGCATAATTTATGTCGATGTAAAGGTAGCCAACTATGCCCATGTTTTGCTACTTAAATCTTTAGTGTCGCTAACATGTTGTTAAGGAAATAGTGTGTGTGTGTCAAATTGTTTATGGCTTTTTAAAATGATGTTTATGGGACACCTTTTGCTTTTAAAAGTCTTGTAAATTCATTTCCAATGATTGCCTATACCATTTATTACTCAGACCTTATAGAGTTGTTGTTGGTTATTTAAATGGTTCTGCCTTATTACTTAATAATTGAAATAATTACCCGCCTGTTAGGATTGTGTAATTAAAAAAAATTAATAATATTTCTGTTGATTAATAATTAAACGTAGGCGTTGCATGCTCATGTTTATAAATGAGCACAGCATAGGTTGTTGTAAATCATTTGCCGTGTGTCAAATTGAATATTTAAATATTCCATTAAAATCCATTTGAAAAGTAATTAATCTCAACAGAAAAATAAGTGAAGGTGGCTTATTTTATAACATAGGATAGTAAACAATGCGTACCAGGCAGAAATATTAAATTCTATGCCATTCAATCAATCCACACAGATGTTATTTGTGTTATTTTGCATGAAAAATTTAAACAAGATCGATTGTATGTGAGACATCATTGAAATTTGAATAGCCTAATAATGCTATTATATGCGTAATATTACATCAAATATCCGCCCTGGCGTTTCCGAGTAGAAAGCATACGAAGTGTTTGGGACTAAATCGCAGTCTGGACGTTCAAGTCCAGCATTGATCCCTTTCATAATTGCTGGTTGTCATAATTATATATTTGACGTTATACGACTACGATTTGGCTTAAAACCGATTTGATTACTTTTTCTTCGTGAATATTTAAAAGCATAAAAACTCTGTATTATTAATAATAAATTTTGCAAGCGGATTTCACTTTTTCTAATTAATTTTTTTTGTTACTTTCTAAAACAAATTAATAGAAATACTATTTGCATGTATCAATACATCATTGTAAGCCAGAAGGTCAAAGCCATTAAATTATTCGAATCAAATGATATGTACAAAAAACTTGTGCAATTTCAAGTATAATTTTATTAAAGAAATTTAATTTTTTTCTGTTCTTTATTAAAATTAAGAAACACATAATTTCCGACAATAGTTATGAAGTTCGTTTCTTAAATCTTTTGATCTATAAACTTAACACGCCTAAATATTAAAGTTCAAAAGGAAGGAGACAACGTAAGCACCCAAAAACATTTAAAATAAAATCAATTAACAAAACTAAAGAAATATATTCTCAACACAGATTCTAAAAAGTCATCATATTCAATGGCTGTAGGCAATATACAATGATTATCGTTATTATTAATTGAAGAAATTTAATGGTAATGATTTCATATATAATTGAGAAGAAAAAACAAAAAAAATAAATGAGAGAATAGCAAATACGTTATAGAAATTAATTTTAATAATTAATTATCATTGACTTTGTTTCTGAGGAGAAACCTCAACGATTTAATCTAGATCAAGGAATACTTGTTAAATTGATAAACTGTTACAAAAATTAATGATAATAACACTATGAAGCTATTTTTAACTTTTTTTATGAATTTTTATGTACTGAAGTAGCATAAGAAACTCACGTTACGATAATGATTTTTCACTGTTTTCAGCAAGTATGTTTTTGAATTCTTTATTTTTGAAAATAATTATCGATCTGGCTTATGCATTTATGCATTAATTTTTCTGGCATTAAAGTATTGAAATACAAGAAATTAATAAAAATTCCAAGAAATGTAGTCTCATATTCAGTTATAATAATTTTGGAGGGCTTATTAGCTTTGAGACGTACGGACATAAATGGTTATTACAACCCTTCATTCAGAATTACGACCTGGCTTCTCACGTCACGTATGTTGTTAATTTTTTAAATGAATGGCGAGACCAACAGTTTAAAATTGATTCTGAACGACAGATATTTGAGAAACTTTTCTTGGCAATTTTATTTACTTTCAGAGTTTTTGCCAGAGATCTGCGGCGAATGGCAAAAACTTTTTCATTGGAAATTTCAGTTACACTCAAGTTTTTTTTTTCCAGACCTCACTCTCTTATTTTGTCTTGTTGGAGGTGTCTGACCTGTTGTTTGGACCGTGTCCTCACATCTGATATGCCAAAACACTATCTACTAGACTACGGCGACTTCGTGATAACTGTTAATTAGAAAATTTAAAAATGCAGGGATTTATTGTTTCTCTCTCATAAGTCTTGGGTGCTACACAGCTAAATCAGTGTATGGTCTCCTATACAAGGTTCTACGATGATGGCAATTTCAACTGTCATTGAATAGACGCTACGCCATCTGTGAATATGTATGTGAGATATGCTACTGCTTTACTCTTATTGTTCCTTAATTGTTTAGTTTATTTTAAGAAGCGTTTTTGTTTTATAAATTCAAAAGTAATAATAAAAACTGTTTTCTTCTTCTTCGGGAATTGAAGCTACATTAGAGCCCTTCAACCACTATACCTCTTTATCAAACCTTAGGCTATTCGAATACTTTTATAGGCTTGTATTAATAGAAATGTATTGTATGGTAAGGGAAAAAATGAAATGTTATCAAAGGAAAACTCACCCTCTTGAAGAGTATATTTTGAGTGGAGTGTATGAACTGCATAATTTTATACATGAGTGGCGAGACCTAGACTTTAAAGTCGACTCCGAACGACAGATTTTTGTGAAACTTTTCATAGCAATTTTATTTGCTCTCAGAGTTTTTGCCAGAAATCTGTTGAGAGAAAGTCGCCGAAAAAATATTTTTTCATATTTCGTTTTGATGTCTGACCTGGGGTTTGAACCGTGGCCTTACGTCTATTAAGTCAACATGCTACCTACTAGACTACGGCGACTCTACTTATCTTACCCAAATTTATAATCATTACACACATATCCAATTAACTGGCCATGTTTAAAATATAAAACAACATTAAATTTGATTCTTAACAAAAGACTTAAGAAACATACACGAACGAAGAGTATATTCTGCAAAAGTTGTGTTATTCTTCAACGAAATAATAAACGCAATTAATATTTTAGATAATCTTTAACAAATAGTAGATTCTACGAATACTTATATAGACTTATATATATAAAAGTGGAATATACGGTAGTGGCAATAAATGTATCCAGTTATTGCATATTTTTCAACGGAAAACCATTGAAGTGTATAAAGTTTTACGGAGAAAATGCAGTCTTAAATCAAAACTGCATAAAACCCTTCATTGACAATATATTACCCAAATTTATAATCATTACACACATATAAAATAACAATAAATTTAATTCCTAACAAAAGACTTAAGAAACATACACGTACCAAAAGTACGTTCCGCCAAAATTGTGTTCTTCTTCAACGATTAATAAACGCAATTAATATTTTAGATAATCTGTCAATAAATGGACCTTCACAACTTAATTAACGTTAATGTTTTTTAAAATATTAACAAAAATATAAATTTTTATAACAAATCATATCTAATACTTGAGCATACTTATGTTTAATATCATTAAGAAAAATGTATAATTTTATGTGGGTTTGCTGCAATTAGGCCAATTAGATTTTGAATCTCTGCCAAATTGCTGAAAACCAATTATTTATACGCGTTAATTTATTTTTTGAATTTTTCGTTTTATATTTTGTTATTATAATTTAACATTCGCGTTGTAGGAATTGTTTGGAATTGATTGGTTAATACCTTAATTTGCATTTAACATTTATTTTGAAAGAATTGGCATTTAGTTCTAATTCACCGAAAAAATATAAACGAAAACGAAACATCAAATTGTTCACACAATAATAGATGATCATTAAACATGAGTTGGCATTTCGGCAAAATTTCTGTGTCGATTATACGTATAAAAAGCAAAGAAAAAATAAAATTTAACGCAAAATAAAATAGAAAAAAAAATGATTTAATGGATGGCTGGAAAAGTAATAACAAAGAATTATAATGGTTTTGAATTTCATTTTAATGGCATGATATTTACTTGAAATCATTGCTCTTAAATGCCAAATTAAATTCATTTTGAAGAATATTAATTATTTGTTTAATTTTAAACAAAATGTTTCATAAAAATGTATTTAAAAAAGTGTTTAAATAGTAAACTTTATGAACAATTAAAGAAAACAATCGGATTCGGCAATTTGCTATGGGAAAAAATCATGTTGTGGTAGACGTCTCACTGTGAAAATGTTATTTCTGGAGATGGAAATCGTTTATTCAATCAGCTAGACAAATAATGTATCCTATCCATCATTACTCAGATGTATAGTTTTCCTGTATTTTTTGTACATAAAGCTCTTAAAGAAATTTTTAGCTGGAGATACTAATCTAATACCTACTATTACTTATGTATGTAGGGATTTTAAAAAACAGAGTTGTATCATATTTGTCAACTAACTTACAATCTGGAAACCTTTTGTTAAATACTAAGTAAACAACGCTTGAAGTCGCCGTTATCTAGTAGGTAATGTATTAGCTTATTAGACGTGAGGTCAAGATTCTAATCCCAGGTCAGACATCTCTAACAAAACGAAATATGAACAGAAAAATATTTCTTCGGCGACTGCCTTTCAGTAGATTTCAGGCAAAAACTCTGAGAGTAAAACAAAATTGCAATGAAAAGCTTCTCAAAAATCTTGCACAAAAAGTTTTCGTCGGTTGGAGTCGCCTTTAAACTATAGGTCCCACCACTCATGTATTAACACATACAACATAACTGTTGTGTGAAGCTAGATCGTAATCCTGGATGAAGCATTGTAATGATCAATCATGTACGTATGTATGGGAAATAAAAGCTTCTATCTCAGCAGCAGCTTGGCACTGACACATGAGGTGAAAGACAGTCTCTTCCTTCTCCTCAGACCTACAATTTCTGTAGAAGTTCTTTTCCAAAATGCCGAGTCTTTCAGCATGTCTACCAAAAGGACAGAAGTAAGTCGGACTCCTATTTATCCATACGTTTATCCATAGCGTCTGGCAATATTGAACGCTCCCTCTTGATGCCAACGAGATTGAGCTTCCCTGGAAAACGAGGCAATCGGAATACCTGTGCCCTCTAACGTGTTGAAAATTGTCAGCTCTGTGCGGGCTGTGGTGAGCAATTAAATTTTCAAAGATATCATCCAATTGATCTTAGTATCCAGAAAACTATCCTACAAAGCGGTTGTTTCCGAGTTAGTGTTATTCATAAAATCCTCCACATAACTGTGCTTAATCTTCCCCACATACACATATTAGGTGTAAAAAACATTGCCCAGAGTGTTGGTTGTGATAAACTGCTCAATAACAGGATTTGTGATTTTAAACTCATGCGTTTGACAATTATTTAGTGGCTTGCCGTTTACGTACATTGATCATTTAACTGCAGACGAACGCGTAAAAATAGTTTTAGCCCGCTACAGAATAATTATGGTCATCATAAAGTCACACTGTTCAAGGAGTTGCATTATAAAGAGAAGATAATGGAAGCATTAAATATCTGTTAAAGTGTGTACTTACTTACATATTTAATTTGATCATTACAATCCTTAAGTCGAGATTTCACGTTGTGTTATGCTGTTCATCCAAAACGACAGATTTGAGAATATTTTTATGGTAATTCTTATTTTACTGTCAGAGTTTTTGACTGTTGGCAGGAAGTTGTCCAAAGAAATCCATTTTCATCAAATGTCTGAGCCAGGAGTTGAACCATGGGCTCTTATCCAATAATCCAGCACACTACTTAATATACTAGAGCTATCTGAAATGTAGTTCAGGTATGTGCATTATCGATATGTACGCACTGATAAAAATATCGCTTCTGATAGAGAAAGTGTGCCTCATCAATGGTTGGGTCAGGGGGGAAGAGCAGAGGCGTTGGGAGAATGGATCGAGTTGTTTTGTTTCTAGGTGTCTATGGCCTACTATAGACAGTGTTAGAACAGTTATGCTACTGGACTTGGATAAGACCAGTTTAAGGTTAGCTACTGGATTTATTACGGGGCACTGCGAGATTAGGTCGCTTACGGGGATCTGGATCAGATCTCAGCCGGAAGAAGTTGGAGACTATCGAACACCTTCTCTGGAACTGTCCAGCCCTTAGTAGGTTGAGGTTGAAGACCCTTGGCAGGGTCTTCTTTGAGGGTTTGAATTCTGTGTCGAGAGCCGACATCAAGGCTTTCCATAGATTCATTAGTAGCTTGAGCTTGATGAGAAGTGCAAGGGCTTCATTAGTGTAGTCGCACTCTCTCTTACGTGTTTGTATTGGTGTTTGTGTTTGTTTGTTGGCCTTTGTAATTCTCCCGCTTCCTTATTCTCCTTTTCCTACTCCCTCTTCATTTCTCCTTTCACTTAAAGGCCGTTCTGTAGAATGGGTCAACTTGACCTCCGGGTACCGTACTTGTCTCATTTGACAACTACACGTCCTTCAACCTAAACCTAAACCTAGAGAAAGTGTAGTGGGTAATCCGAATTTTTTGATTCCGTATCACTGTCAGCATTTGGGTATATATTACAGACCATTATTGCATGTTTTACATCTGAATTTCCACCTTCACTCATTCAATGACAATGCCACAGATATGCAGACTTTCAATGCTAATTTCTTGAACAAAATTTTATTCAACGAAGATGCTTATTTTTCATCCTATGGTTACATAATTGTTGAGTGCTGCTGAACTTTAAGCAGATTGCTCTAAGTGTAACATGTTGGAAATATGGCAGGTTACTGCATGATTGGTCCTTTCTTTGAACTCATTTTCGACGATGACATTTACTTGGTGAAAAAGTGTATTGCATGGCCCTGAAGGAATGCATATAAAAATACTTGGGTAGTTATTATCCTGCATCTGTTTTTACGTATTAACTTCTATATTTTATATGGATTGTTTTCAAGTGTATTAATTTGTTCCTCACTCAAAATAAAAATACTCATAGCCATTTTGAGTTTGTGCACCCAATCAGTATTGTAGAAAACTTTAGTTACCAATGAAACAAGATTTCATTCACACTTTTTTTTTCATTGCCAGTCATAATATAATGATTTATTAACGAAAAGATTATTATTATTATTATTATTATTATTGTCAATGTCATAATATTTAATTTATGTAAACATATGGCCTGTGTGTGTATAACTTAATTATGAATTTGTACACTTTTTTATTACAAATTCATCGCCAATGCTTTTTTCAAATCTGTTAGAAGCAATATTGTTGGGCAATAAATTTTTATTATTATTTTGTATTATAATTTTATTATTATTAGCAAAGCAACAATCAATTTGACATTTATGAATAATATTTTTTTGAATAATAAAATTCTTAATTTTATGCATCGGCTGACCAGTTGTCTGATTCTTAATAGCACAACCCAAACGAGTGTAGCTAGAAACGTGACATTAAAGTTGTAGATACTCTTCATGACAGAGTAGCAGTCGTTAGGTGTGGTTTTTTAAGAGTTTTTCAATTTAATTTTGTGAATAAATTAGGAGGCTTCTCCAGGATTTACTGCAATGTAAAAACCAGATCATAAGCCGTACTGATAGCGCCCAATTATGTCGGGGTCTTCAGTTTTTTTAATGCTGTTGAAGGAGTTCTTATTTCTTTCTAATTGGCACATGCAATGTGGCAGACTATTTGTATGCATGTGACATTGTTCGCTAAGATACTTGCATTATGCAGACGATCTTTCTGCAAAATTGTACCAACAAATCGGTGCATGCTCTTAAGAATTCGGCTTTAAAGCCTCTTCTAGTAAGCCTCTGTAGGTTAATTACTTTTCAGCTGGGATTTCGTCATCTAAAACTCAACATAGCTAGGCCGTGCATATTTCACATGCATACATAAGTGGTCATTACAACGCTTTAGTGAGGATTACGACCTAGCATCTTACACCACTAATGTTGTGTGTGTTAATTTTCTACATGAGTGGCGAGAGCTACAGTCTAAAGTTGATTCCGAACGATAGATTTTTTGAGAATTTTTTCATGGCAATTTTAATTACTTTCAGAGTATTTGTCAGTAATCTGCTGAGAGGAAGTCGGCGAAGAAGTTTTTTTTTATATTTCGTTTCATCGGAAATGTCTGACCCGGGCCAATAATCAAGTTTCAAGTTTCTATTTTCTGTTAACAATATCTTGAAAAAATGTTTTATTATTCCTTTATTACATACGAAAAACTTACTGCAGCATAGCCAAATCTGCAGCATTCTTCTCTAGTGTCATCATTACAATTGTGCGGGTGATGTTGTACCAGCACATTTATATTTAAAAAAATTAGCAACAACATAGAGTTTAAAAACCTAAAGTTTAACATTAGAATCAATTGCGTTCTCCTAGTAGTACTATATGCATTTTTTTAATGGGTCATAGAATAAATTCATTTAAGTGTCTACAGAAGAAGAAATTTTTCAACACTTTAGTAGCCAGGATCAACAATGTCTCTCATAGAAAGGTAATTAGTTTCTGGTACAACGCCACCCACTTTGGATAGCTCTTTAAGATCATAGGACTAGGCATGTATATCACCGCACGCTGTAACAGCCGCGTCTACTTGTTGGATATTCTCTACTAAAATTTCAGTTGCCTTGGCACATAACGCCTTCACTTCCTTTTGTTTAATAATCTCACATTTCAGTTGCTCTATATAGTGACAAAATTTTAAGCGTATTTAGACTCCTTGCTTCATACTATTATGCGTACAGTGAGCGTCAAAAGAAACTGTACCTTAAAAAAAATTACATTAATAAATTACCGTTATTTTTATTTTAAAATTTTTTCATTGCCAGTTTTTAAAATAGAAACAAAAAAAATAAATTACAAACAATTTCGAAATATTGTCAAAATTTTTCGGGCACTCTCCTTCAGTGGTAAAAGTTGTGTTTGTTGATTGTTAGAATTTTATCCATAGTATACAGTTTCTTTTGATGCTCACTGTATATTAGAACTTAAATTTAAAAAGTCTATAAGTCTGCTAATACAGTGGCAGGTTACAAGCTAGCATTTCATATGTCAATGTATATGAAGTGATCGAATATATTTTGTTTCAAGAAATGAGGCAGAATGTAATAAATATTTATAAAGTGTTTAGAATGCTTCATTGAAATGCATGCGCAACAGATAATGATCGATCTGGAATAGTTTTCAATTACAAAATATTATTCATTATTTTATTTTAAATACAACTTCAAATGAATTTCTAATTAAAATGATTTATTTCCATTAATTATTGATTTAATTGTACTCTTTAAGGTTCTCTAATATCGAGTTTGTAAACAATTAATTAAAAAAGGCAGCCGTGAACTAACAACAGCACTTGTACTACTTTTTTTTTTTGCTGTAGTTATTGAATTAATTTAAAAATTGTTTTTTTTTAATAACAATTTATTAATTTTTAATATTTTTTTCATTACAATAAAAGCAATCCGAATTATTACTCTTAGTTTTCTTACTTTTGTTTTGTTTTCTTTTTGTTGTTACAAAAAAAAAATATGTTGGCGTTAAATGTTGTACTTTACGTATGAATGTTCACACATTTTTACCACGAGATGTGTGTAGATTTTGAATAATTTTTTAAAATTATTTGTTAGACATCATTGAGACATTGTAAAATATTTCTTAAATGAGTTGATATAGGCACACAAGTTGTTTTGTCTTGTGTTGTCTTTAATTAAGTGTTTAAAATGTTGAGAAATTGTCGCTTTGATTGATTTATTTCTGCTTATATATCTCTTCAAAAAATTTTCCATCTTTCTTATAAACTGTTTCCTTCTCTCTTTTCTTCTTTTGCCAAAAAATTTATTTTATTTTGTCACGCTTAGTTAAAACAATTTAAAAATCAGTGCCAACCTTGTATTGTGTTACTCAATAGTTATTTAATAATTTGTAAATGAGCAGATTTATTAAACAATTATAATATGACAAGCATACCCCAATTAAATTGATCTCGACATTTAAAAAACATAAATGATTTAATTAAACCATGAAACAAAAACATTTCTTACTAATTAAGCCGTAAGACATGGTTTGACAAAATAAGGAATCGAAAATAAAAACATAAAAATTAATTAATTAAAACCTAATTAAGTGAAATTAAATAATTTTTCAATATATTTTGTAATAAGACTTATTGAAACGCTTTTGTTGTCATAGTAATTAGTTACAATGTGTCACAAAAAAAAAATATTTTCAGTCTTTTTCATATGAAAAAAACAATTTGTTGAGGTTCATCAAGTATGTACTTAAAAAGATGTAGAAAAATGTATTAAAATTACGGTTTTACGATTAAAATATTTTGTTTTTTTTTTTGATTTATTTGAACAAAAATTTTTTATTCGAAGGCATAAAAAAGTTTGTCGCATGTGTTAGATTCTAACATTTTTTTATTTTTATAATCCTTTACTGTCTCTTATTATTTTGCTTATGCTTTTTTATTACACTTTTTCCATTTTCACCAAGAATTTGACGATTTAAATGCTGCGGATTTCAGAGAAATTTCGTGGCTTGACTTATCAGAGTACATGCATATAGTAGACAAAGTTATCAGACCATTATAAGTACTTCTAAATTTTGCATCGGCAGTCGCCGTAGTCTAGTAGTAATAGTTAGTGTGTTTGCTTACTAGATGTGAGGTTACGGTTCAAAACCCAGGTTAAACATCTCCAACAGAACGAAATATGAAAAAATATAATAAAAAATATTTCGGTGACTACCACCTCAGCAGATTTCAGGCAGAAAATATGTGAGAAGCCAGGTCGTAATCCTGACTAATGGGTTGTAATGACCAATTATATGTGTATGTATGTACATTTTTTCATTTGAAGTCGCCGTAGTCTAGTAGGTAGTGTGTTGGCTTATTAGACGTAAAGCCAGGGTTCAAACGCCAGGACAGACAAAAAACAAAATACAAAAAGTATTTCTTCGGCGACATCCTCTCAGCAGATTTCTGAAAAAACTCTGAGAGTAAATAAAATGGCCATGAAAAGTTCCTCAAAAATCTGTCGTTCGGAATCGGCTTTTAACTGTAGATCCTGCCACTCATGTATAAAATTAACACACACAACATTAGTGGTGTGAGAAACTAGGTTGTAGTGCTGACTGAAGGTTTGTAATGGACAATTATGTATGTATGTATGTGTATGTAAATTTTGCATATGCTGGAGTGGTAAGTGCCAAAATCTATCCAGAAAAATAAGGCACTTTACTTACAAACTTCCTTAATTGGTCATTACAACCCTTCAGCCATTATTACGTCCTAGTTTCTCACACCACCCACATTGTGCGCATTCATTTTAACGACTCCGAGCGACGGATATTTATAAAAGTTTTCATGTCAACTTTATTTACTCTCAGAGTTTCTGGAAAAAAGCTGCTGAGAGGGTGATTCATCTATTCGACAATACTTATGTCATTCTATTCTGTCACAAAATTCAGTATATTATCTCCACTGAACGTAATGAATCGATTTCCACTTGAGCAACGTTGGGATTTATTGGGCTAACAAGAAACTGCACAATGATATCGATTTTGCCAAAAAAAAATCACTTTCTCGTATGAAGCTCATTTTCATCTGTGTGGGTGCATTAAGAAACAAAATTGCCGTATTTCTGGCTCAGAAAACCCACAAGTAGTCTTGCTGAAGCCTATGCAAACATTATGAGTAACTGTTTAGTGTGGCTTTTGGAGCGGAGTCATCATTGGCCCATATTTCTTTGAAAATTGAGAACGGCGCAAACATTACGGTCAATGGATACACCTATCGCATCATGATAACCGATTTTTTTGCACCCGCTCTTCATGGTATTGAAGTGAACGATGTTCGGTTTCAACAAGATGGTGCAATTTGCCACACATCTCATGCTGCAATTGATTTATTGCGCCAAAGGTTTGATGGCCGTTTAATTAGCCGAAATGGTGATGTCAATTGGCCGCCAAGAAGCTGCGATTTGATACCGGTGGACTATTTTCTGTGGGGCGCTGTTAAAGAAATTGTTGAAGTCGCCGTTGTCTAGTAGGTAGTGTGTTGGCTTATTAGACGTAAAGCCAGGGTCCGAGCCCCAGGCCAGACATCAAAACAAAATACAAAAAGTATTTTTTCGGCGACTTTCTCTCAGCAGATTTCTGGCAAAAAATCTGAGAGTAAATAAAATTGCCATGAAAAGTTTCTCTGTCGTTCGGAGTCGACTTTAAACTGTAGGCCCCACCACTCATGTATAAAATAAACACACACAACATAAGTGGTGTGAGAAACTAGGTCGTAATCCTGACTGAAGTGTTGTAATGACCAATTACGTATATTATGTATGTATGTATGTTATGCCGACAAACCAGAGACAATTGAGCGTTTGAAGGCCAACATTTGTAATGCCATTGCCAAGATACAAACCCCATACACTCGAAACATTAGTCGCTTCGAATGAAATACTGTGAGGACAGCCGTAATGAATTAGTATGCCTTTATTATTTTCAATTGTGAGCTTTTTTATTATTTGCAAAAAAATTGCAATAAAAAACCATTTACTGGCGGTCTGACTGAAATTCATGTAATTGTATGGGCTAAATAACTTTCTTCTGGTTAATTAACGTTTAGCTACAGCATTTTCCGTAATTTCCAGTTAATTGATTGTGATACAAAAACAATGCTACAGGAGTTCCTGACCACAAGTAAACTGATTTTGTATGTCTTAGCCAATTATAAGCGAATTTATGTTACTAAATGGAATCCATTTTAAAACTTATTTTAACCACATACTGTAACGTATTCTAATTCGTTATGACGTTAAGCTTTAAATTAAGGTAACAAAAATGTATTCAGCAGTATAATAAGCCTTTGAAATTTATTTGAAATTTTGTTGCCTAACTACTATACGCGACACATTTCTGTGTATATAAAAGCAATATTTTGTGGTAATTATAAATTGAAGGCAATTATCCACAGATTGCTAACTAATTTCAATACCTTAAATCTATCTATTGGAGTGGGTAGAACTTATTGTGAAAGATTTCGGTAGCTGCCACAAAGCATACATAGCATACATATATGAATATAACAAAAAAAAAAATATATTTAACAACACAATTAATTTGTTTAAATGTATAATAAATGGGTTTTAATCGGAATAAAATAATGCGTTAGAAAAAAGTACAAAAAATTATGTGTATACATAAAGCGAGCGTGTGAGAAAACAAAAGACTTAAGAAACAAACATTATTAATTGTACGCCATTAATTTACGTATAAAATACGCTTAATTAACTCCAAATGAATATTTATTTTTAGATAAAATAAATTCTATTTAATTTGAAATTGTGTCAATTAACAATAAAATTTACCGTGTATTTCTATTTAAATTTATGCCCGACATTAACGTGTAATTTTCCACATGGATTGTATTCAAATTGAACTGCTTTTTTTTGCTTGCATTTGATTTCCATTTACATCAGCATAAATCATTGGCAATTATTAAGTTTTGTATTTAAATAGAAATGCTCAATTTATTCTTTGACTTGTGCTAATTAATTATGGCTCAATAAAACTGAATGTATGTCAACAATAATAATTTCAATAAATCACGCCCACATGTAAGCACATTTGAAAAGAATTTTGTTTCTCAAAGACTTTTCTCCATTCATAGCAATTATGAGCGGGAGAATGTGTGTTTATGAAACCTAATAAATCTTTTCAATTTTATTGAATTATTTAATTTGAATTGCATTTTTATTTGATGTGAGAAAAATACGGCTGACATTTAGATCCTATTTTTCCAACACAATTCAGTAGATTTAAAAATTTCATGCCTTGTTTCCATTGAAATGATTTTTTTTACGTAAATCTGTTATTTATGCGAATATTTTTTTCATTTAAAATAAAACAATGCAATTTTTTCTTTTTACAACAATTTCAAGGCAGTTTTTTTCTTTTCATATTCATGTTTAATTTAATATAAGATTTTTGAGATTTGTATGCGCATGACTTGTTTCCATCTCTTATTAACAAGAATTGATGACATTTTTATAGTTTATATTTTAGCTGCCAGCAAATTACAATTCACACATAATAAATATGTAGTTACACAGGTAAATTCATTGAATTTATTCATTCATTCATTCATTCACTAACTAACAAACAAGTGATGTCAGTGTCTATAAAGATTTTGAAGGAAAACTTATATGCCATGAAAAAACAAAAAAACACTAAGTGTGTACAAGGCATCGAATCTTATACACTCTATAGGATAACATATTTAAGTTGGAAACCTAACGTTCTATCTTATTTGAAAGATGTGAATCCTACTTCAAAACAAGTTTTTTAAAACAAGTTTTATCCTTAGGAATACAGTAAGATTCCGCTTAACGCGGGGGATACGTTCCAATAAGTTCCAGCGCTAAACGAAACAGCGTTAAACGAAACAGTGTTCGTATTGTGATTCGGAAAATACAGTTGGAATCTTTATTCTGGACAGACTAACAAAAGAGCGTTAAAAAGATACATAATATACACCGTCGCTATATAGTGCATCGCTTTTGGTTGGTGCATGGTCGTTTTATTTGCACACATATACAACAAGTATCAATACAGTGTGCGATTTAGGGGAATCCCAATACTACCGTGTAATACTGAAACAACGTTAAGCGTAGCAGCGTTAAGCGTGGTCTTACTGTAATCACCTATGAATTGTTCTTTACCATCAGAGTTCTAAGAAAGCTTGATTTATTTGAAAAAAGCGAGGAAATATTTATGAAAATTAGGTTTAATTGGAACGTCATTTGTATTCCATTTTTTTCATATTTAAAAATGTTATACAAAATGTATAGTGACCAGATGACCATCCATCGTGTGACGTCAATATAAACTAAGCCATTCTACCAACATCAATGTTATGCCTAACATCATAGGCGTTAAAATCGATTATATTACTGTACACACATGAAAGTATCATTCATAATGCTCTTAATCACATCAACTTTAACAGAAAGTATCACTGTCATCCACAGAGCAGTAGAAAGTTATAGAAACAAGATCTTCGGAAAACAGTAGCGTAAAAAATCAGATACTTGCACAAAAAACTGCATATTAATCATCATAAGCAATAAGTTTCTGTATTCTAATATTTGTGATACGTGATCAATTGCTTTGAAAATATTCTTAGCTCCATTTTTAACCAAAGACCAGTGCTAGCATCTAAAAATCTACAATCAACAGTGAAATTCTACTTATTTTTACAGCCTAAGATAGATGGTATTATCTTAGAAATGCTTTATATATACCCTCAAGGTGCCTAAATAAGAAATGCTACAGTCTGAGTTAGGCGGCAATCTGGCTCGAGGTTAACTTCTTACTGATGTTGGTGTTTAAGAAACTGTTCGACCTATAATAAGGTAGATATGGATATGAAATGGTTGGATATAGAACTGTTGACTGACGCCTCATCTACAGATCTGTGGATTATCGATTGGTTTAATTTGCTGCTTTGAAGTCGCCGTAGTCTAGTAGGTAGTGTGTTGGCTTATTAGAGGAAAGGCAACGGTTCAAACCCCAGGTCAGACATCAAAACGAAATATGAAAAAATATTTCTTCGGCGATTTCCTCTCAACAGATTTCAGGCAAAAACTCTGAGAGTAAATAAAATTGCCATGAAAAGTTTGTCAAAAATCTATCGTTCGGAGTCGACTTTATATTGTACTAATTGGTGTATTATATTGGTCCCGGCACAAATGTATAAAATTAACACACACTACATAAGTGGTGTAATCAGCTAGGCTGTAATCAGAAGACTGATGGGTAGTAAATGCCAATTATGTATGTATGTATGTTAATTTGGTGCTCAACTGTCGTTCTTAGAATATTTTATATAATGATACCTTTCCTTATACGCAATTTACTCCATAACCATTTCGGGTAAGTAACACCGCTGTGGAACTATAAATAAAATGAAAAATAGAACACTCTGGAAACCTTTATATTAGACTGTATAAGAGTAACCCAGTAGAATAATAGGTATTCAAATATAGAGCTCGAGTATACGAAACCATTTAAGGCGCTTTATACAGAATCGTGGTCTAAGTATTTTATCGATTTCGATTTTTTAAAAGTTTGGGGTTGAAAAAAAAAATAGTGTAGAAAATCTGTACACGATATGGATTTCCCATAAACAACGTAACGAAATTGCTTATGTGTGTCGTGATGTCATGGAGTCAATCTTAAATATTTATCTTAAATTATTATCGTTTCGCATCAACCTACCTAGCCACCGTAAATAACTTTATAGCGTCTTGTTGGTGTTGTAATAGAATATTCAGATCTCATTATGATAGACGTGAAGTGGTGTTGATTCACGATGACCATGCGGTGAATCTACAATCCTTCAATCGTTCTTTTTCTGACAAATGTCAGGATGCCGATTGGTGTCAATGAGACCATTCTCTACTCAGCATCTGATATGCACCTAGATGTTCGCGGGTTCGAGACATTTGCTGATCTAAATAAGTGCACTTTGAGTCTACTGTACTCTATTGAAAGTCCAGTTACTAACTTCAGGTTATTAAAACCTCTTCTTATTGTTTTTCCAACATCAGTTTTGATTACCTCAAACATATTTTGTATGACACTTTGTTCCCTTAATACTAAAATTATTTAACACTAGAAAGAGTCAAAGACTGAAGTCGCCGTAAGTATAGTAGATAGTGTGTTGGCTTATTAGACGTAAGACCACGGTTCAAACCCAAGGTCAGACATCGCGAACAAAACGAAATATGAAAAAATATTTCTTCGGCCACTTCTTCTCAGCAGATTTCTGGCAAAAACTCTGAGTGAAATAAAGTTGCCATGAAATGTTTGTCAAAAATCTGTCGTTCGGGGACGCCTTTAAACTGTAGGTCCCACTCATGTATAAAATCAACACATACACAACATAAGTGCTGTAAGAAGCTAGCTCGTAGTCCTGACAATGTATGTATGCTTACATCGCAAGCGTTTTTCCTTCAATCTTTCATATCAAGTTGTTCATTGGCATTTTTAATCTACTCTTCTATCGGAGTTTTAGGTTTGGTTCTCAGCATTTTTTTCACGAACAATTATGAAAAACAAAAAAAAAGAAATATTTATTTGAGTATTTCCTCGCAGCAGTCTTCTGAAAGAAGCTCTGAAAGTAAATAATTGCTATGGAAAAGTTTCTCAAATCAATTGTTCTGAGTCACTTTTAAATTTTAAGTTCCACTACTAATGGACAAAATTAACTCATACCTTGTATTCTGTGAAAGTGCTGTAAACGTACGAAGAAGCCAATGCACCGCAGTAATTGCTATTATAGCACACGATGGACGGGTATATTCCGGAAAATATCACAAACACCTACATTATCTTTGTCTGTTTAGATAAAAATGCATCTGTCAGGGTTTGTGCCTTCGTTTCGTCCCCTAACACATGTAAGTGGGATAAGCTTATTAATTACGATAGAATTCTATAAATATGTTCGTTAGAGTCATAGCACAGAATAGTTGGCTTTGTTTTGTTAATATTTTCTTTGTTATTTACAGTTTTAAATGATGACTCTACGATGATTTCTTTAAATGGTCATGAATTTGAGCTAACGATGAAAGAAAACTACTAACACAACACATATCATATATGATGTCTTAATTTTTAATTGGCTTAATCATCTCTTTTATTTTCCTACAGTTTCTTTTGCCTTAACTATTTACAAATCAAAAGACTTAAGAAACAAACTTGGCATTACCTTATTTCATGTGAAGCAAAAGATACTTTGTAGGAAATATATCATCGTTATTGCCATAAATTAACAACAAGGAAATAAATACAGTTAACTTGTTAACTGTTTACCAATATGGCGAAACAAGTGTATAAAACGAAACGAAAGACTTAAGAAACAAACATAGTTGTAAACTTTAAGACAACTTAAGTAGCTCCAGTTGTAACATTAAATGTTTTAACATTGCTGGCTGTCAGTGTTTGATTTGATTCTGTGTTTATGGTTGCAAACATTTAATCAAATTGAAATTATCATTTGCAGCGTATTAACTGGCAACAGCACCCGCAATTTATAATCAAATCAAATAAACTCTTGAATAATTTTATTTGTATTTCTGTCTTCTATTTTATTAGCAAATAAATGAATTTAAATTATCTTGAAAATTACTACACAATGTTTTATTGATGCATATGCATGTGTTAATACAAACTAATGTATACTCAGATAAATTTAATGAAAAATAAAATGTAATAAAAAATGATAAAAAAAAAACTTGTTGGCCCAGACCATGACATAGAAAATGATTTTTATAAAAATATTTTGCATATAAGCCATATGGATGTCTATTCATAATGGCAATAACTTGGTTTTATTTTTTTTGTTATTTTATTTTTAATGTAATTGAAATACATTTTTTTAATAAGTCTGTAGTAATAATAATAAAATATTAACATTTTTTAATTTTTTTGTTTATCTTATTCGCGTCTCTGTTAAAATGATTTCAACTCCACAGACACTTATTGTTTACAGAGCCTGATCTTACATTGTTGGTATTGCCAATATGGTGTATGTATGTTGCATGTTGAGATATTTTTCTTTTTTTTCTCAGCGAAATAGCATCACTTCATAACACTTGTTGTTGCTGCTGTTTCTGTTGTTTTGCAAAATATGTTGAGAAGAACAGAAAAAAAAGAAATCTGAAATAAGAAAAAAACAAAATCGTATATAAAAATTAGTTAAGATTGTTTAAGACGAAATAAATCTTCTTTGTGCAAGTGGTTAATCTTGAAATGATTTATATTGACCATATAATTTCAATATGATTTTTTGTTTTGTTTTTCTGCTATTTGTTACTTCTCAACATAACACAACCGTAGATACAACACAACAATAGCAGCGCAATATCAATCAGGCAATAGTTGGCAATCAATGTAACATCGTAACAAGTGTTTATAAAGTGTAGGCCAAAAGTAATCAACTTTTTCCCCTTTCTTCCTAAGCAATATGGTTATATAGCCCTAAAAAACTTGCTTACTTACTTAATTGATCATTACAATGCTTTAGTCAGTATTACAACCTCGCGTCTCACACCACTCGTGTTGTGTGTGCTAAATTTTATCCGTGAGTAGCGGTACTTTCAAATAAACACGGAATTGTTATATTTATAAATATGGGAAGATCTTTTACTGTGCAGCCCCCGCGCTAACCAGCTTCTTTCATAAGCTCGTTGGAATTCGGTCAGTACAGGGACAGTGCTTATCTGTGGAATCACAACAAGCCGCTAAGCTTACTCATCTTAGCTTTGGTATCAAAGCTATCACTCCAATCTAACTTAACCTAAACTTAAACATATGCTTTCTTAAACTTTCCGCAATACGTGCGAATATTTTATACGCTAAAAAGGCGATTTTTAATACAACGTATCTCAATTTGACTACCAATATGCAGCTGGTTTTAATTTTCTTTAGAGTTAATCTTGGTTGTTTTTCATAGTTTATTGAATATCTCTTCTTAGATCTAGAAAAGAAATTTTTTCTATGTTTGTATTGCTGGATTTGTTAAGCATAACTTCTGCAGGAAACTCTAGTTTTCCTTAGGTCAATTAAAAAGGCCCTGTAATCTTTCTCATGATATATTTTCCCAAGTGCCATTAAGAAATATTGCAGATATTAGATACGTGTCTAATATTTCAACCTGTGAATCTACCAAGTGCATCATTCGTAATCTGAAATAAAAGAAGAGAATTATCTGTGTGGACTAGAAAAGTGTGAGTACCAAATGTGGCATATATGATATTCTTCTCAAACATAATCGAAAATGGAGTAGCTTAAAGCACTTCTAATACATCGAAAGAACGTGTTATAATTGCCGCTGTGATATCAAATGGATGACTTGATTAAGTTTTCCAATAACGCCTCTGGCTTTTCTTTATGCATTCGTCGGCCACCATTCCAAAGAGGTTTAAGAACAAATTAAGTGAAAATTCAAAAGCTTATTCTGGAATTGGAACTAAAGCAATACGAAAGAGACTAATTCGAGACAGACCCCTATCGGCATACCATTTGTCTTTTTGGTGATATCATCAATGGCAGCTGTAATGTAATAGCTTCCTTATCCCTGTAAACATGGGACTTTACTAATTCTCATAAAAAATTGTATCAAGTCGAATGATCTTAGTGATTGTTTGAAAAAAAAATATCTCAAAGTACCTCATTCGATTAGACCAATTTTTGTGCCATTATTTGAATGTATGGGGCAATGGCATCACAAATGTTGTCCTTCAGGTGCTCAATTGGTTCCGGTTTGTCGGATTTTCTTTAACGGAAAATAGTCCATTGGGGTCAAGTCTCAGCTTTTTGGCAGTCAATTGACATCACCATTTCAGTCTATTAAACGCTTGAAGCAACAGAAGCAAAAACTTGAAGCAATAAATCGATTGTGACATGAGGTGTGTGGCAAGTTGAACCATTCTGTTGAGAAAAAAAATCCATGAAGAGCGGCTACCATTGACCGTAATGGTTGCATCGTCTCATTTTCAAAAAAATATGGGCCAATGATGTTTTGGCACAACAATTCGCACCAAACAGTCACTCGTAAAGCGTACATTAAAATTGTGGTCTTTCTGAGCCCCGAATACTTCAATTTAGTTTATTAACGTATCTACCAAGATGAAAATGAGTTTTATCGGAAAAGATAATTTTTTTTTTGGCAAAATCGATGCAGTTTCTCATTGGGTCGTTAACCCGTTAAATCCCAACGTTGCTCAAGCGTAAATCGATTGATTATGTACGTTCAGTATAGATAATATACTGAATTTTGTTACAAAATAGAATAACATAAGTATTTCCAGATGGATGAACGATGGTTTAAGTTTAAACGGATATTACCCTTTATTTTACCAACCGTATTCTACAGTTTATAACATCAAATTTTCAAAAATTTGGTCACTTTCCACTTCATCGTTCTTCTAGTTCGTAGACGATTACCTTCGTTATAACATTTTTACCCGCTTTACGCAACGTATACTAAATCGTATGTTGTCATCTCTGGCTTCTTCATCTGATCGTGCCATTGTCTATTTCTCTGCCTTATATAGTAGTAAATTTGCAGACTCAATCGTAGCCCTCAGCACCCGATATAATTTAATTAACAAAACAATTAATACAGGCAGCAACAACATCTTATTTTTCTAAGCCATTTCTTTACTTTTATTACGAAGTGTATTTGATTTGAGATTTAATTTTTATTGCAATCGATTTCTATGTATTGTGACATTGACACAAACTGCATCAGTTTGTTATTGTTGCTTTTGCATTACATTAGTACTGTATATGTACACGTTACAATTGTAATATTGTTCACATTATACTCGTACGTGCTTGTAAGTTGAGTATGTTTTTTGCGGTTTTCTTTTGCCTTTTTGTTTTTTTGTTTTTTCTTCATATGTTTGTTCGAATTACTCATTGTATTTCATTATTAAAATTTGTGTTGTGTTAAAATGTTTCTGAAATAAACATAAGAGGGGTATTCAGTAATGATGATAATTTCAGGTGCAGTGTAAAAGACTTTATTTTAAAAGAGTAACTTAGCAGAGAACTGGAAAAAAGGATCCCTGTTTTATAAGATGCAAGTTCCCACATGGCCTAGAATTTTTTGTACATATGACTTAAACTTATTTCTCTGGAACGGAATGGCATGACAAATTATTCTTTAAACAACTTTGAGCCATCATTGACCAATCAAACAAAAACAGGTGTCCTCTAGAATAAGAAATGATAAGACGTGATTTTGTTTGTGAGATGATTTCATAGCTGGAGTCTAATCTCTTTCCGCAAAGAAAATTCTTCGGGTTGAAAATGGGAATTCACAGCTACGCAATTGACATCAGTCAAATCAAATAGGTCCCCGCGAACAAACGGGGGATATGATGACAATTTCTGTGAAGGAAGCAATAGAATCGCAGTGATTATCTTCAGATAAAAAGTAGCGGATATTATTCTAACTCATTGGATCGATTTAATGAGTATTGCAAGAAGGAAAATATAACTCGGCTACATTTTGCCAAGACGTCAGGTTTTTTTTTGTATCAGGGCAATGCAAAGGTGCGCTTTTACATACATAATTGGCCATTACAACCCTTTAGTCAAGACTACGGCCTAGCTTCTCACACCCTCATGTTATGTGCGTTAATTTTATACATGAGTCGACTCCGAACGATAGATTTATGAGAAAGTCTTCAATGCAATTTTATTTACTCTTAGAGTGTTTGCCAGAAATCTGCTGAGAGGAAGTCGCCGCACAAATATTTTTTCATCTTTTCGTTTTGATGTCTGACCTGGTGGTTGAACCGTAGCCTTACGTCTAATAAGCCGACACACTACCTACTAGACTACGGCAACTGGTAGGTGTTATATTATTAGACCCCAGGTCAAACATCTCCAACAAACTGAAATATATTCAAATATTTCTGCGGTGACTTCCGCTCAGCAGTCGTCTGGCAAAAACCTTGAGAGTAAATAAAATTACCATGAAAATTTTCTCAAAACTCTGTCATCCGGAGTCGATTTTAAAATCTAGCTTCCGCCATTTATGGATAAAAATTAAAACACAGACCATAAGTAGTGCCGGACTGAAGGGGTTGTAACGCATGTATGGATTGGTTTACAAAATACAAATGCATTTCATGAAAGTATGGTAACATCATTGCAAATTGTGAGTATTCAATTGAGAGAAAAATTAATTGTATTGAACTTGATTGCGGGAGTAAACGACAAAGCTGCTAAAATAAACTAAAGTGTATTTCACGGCCGCATTTACCAACGTTGCTTGGAACAGTCCCTTTCGTATTACTCCAACCTGGTATTTAAATCGAGAAATTTTCTTAAAGCTTAAGATCATAGTGTATTCTATTTTTCTCAGAAGAAGCAAAAACTGATGTCTTTATCAAATAGAAGGAGGAGAAAAGAGTGTGAGAGAGTGTGTGGTAACAAAATTATAGTTATTTTATTAGATCTCGATTACAGTTAACCACACTTGGGATTTACGATCTTGTGCTCAAAAATCACATTTCAAATCGTCATTAAACTCCAGTGAATACCCCAAATGTAAAGAACTCAGCATGATTGCATGTTAGCACAATAGTTGCTTCGCGTTTTTATATATGTTTTCGTTTTTGTATAGACAAATAAATATCATATTTAATTAATTTTTATTAGTAATATATTGTTTATTATATTAATATGGAATATTATTGAGATAAACAATTAAAGAATTAAATTAAAATTTATAGAAATTAAACATGAACATCCGTTTTAGTTTAAATACAAAATATTATGCAATCGTCTGCTCTTTTTAAAGCATTATAAATCATGGTCTGAATTTGTTTCAAAATTTCGACATTTCGAAATACTTGTCCTATAGGCTTGTGATAATCTATACAGGGAATAATTAATTATACTTTACATACATAAGATACAATGTTGTAAATTTTCAGTAGCAGGTAAGCAGGTTCAGCAGCAATATCAGCTAATTTGTGAATGCGTTTGAAAGTTAACCAAAAACTGTAGATTGTAATCGGTAACATGCATGGCAGATAGTAGATTGTTAAACACATTTGCTAACAGATAATTACAGCAATTACCTAATTTGTTCATCATTAATACGTCAAGATATTCCCTTAAAGGTTTACATGCCCGTTGGCTGTCAAAAAATTCAAAAAAAAGAAAACATATTCAAGTTGATGTACAAGCCAAGATTATTGGGTTTTATGTTGTACAAAGTATCTTAAGCTTTGGATTTAATTTTATTTAAATATGTCAGACAGATTTATAATTATTAAGATAAATTGTTGTAAAACTCATTGTTGTTCAGTCATTCCTCTTCATTCGACTATGCAGACAAGCGATTAGACAGCAGCGATATGATATGCATGGCATGCATTTTTAAATGCACCCACATTCAATACAAACAAAAAAAATTGTGAATAACAATGGAAACAAAATAATAACAACCACAACCTCAATAAATGTGGTAACAATACTTATTAAAACAATAACAACAATATGGTTATGAATTTTAAAAATTTTTATTTTATGATGTTTGTTGCACAGCAATTTTATTTGTATCCGTTCATACTCTTATTCATACTGTAACTCTCATCATTTATTCATTCTTTTAAACATTCATTCATTTGTTCATTGCATTCAAATTCATGTGTTTGTCTGGCTTGTCAGTATGATTGTTTGTTTAGCTCATTTGTTCACTGCTTCATATTTGTTCACGTATTACAAAGTGTTGTGTTTCTTGCAACACTGGTAATGCATGCATTATATTGGGGAAGGTATGCCAAATGTGGTAATAAATGCAACTTTTAAAGATGTAAAGTAAATGTTTGAATAGTCTATCGAAGGCGCTAAAGCACAAATTTTTAACATAATGTTTTACAAACTAAGTAGCCGTAGCCTAATAGGTAGTATGTTGGCTTATTAGACATGAGGCCTCAGTTCAAACCCCAGGTCAGGCATCTCCATCAAGACGAAATATGAAGAAAATATTTGTTCCACCATTTCGACTCTGCGGGTTTCTGGCAAAAACTCTGTGAATAAATAAATTTGTAAAATTGCCATGAAAAGTTTCTCTAAAATCTGTCATTCGGAATTGACTTTAAACTGTAGGTCTCGCTACTCATGTGTGAAATTAACACACACAACATAAGTGACATGAAAAACTAGGTGGTAATCCTAATTGAAGGGTTGTAATGAACAATTATATATGAAGGTTTTCAATTTATATATAAGCGCGTTCCATTTCAAAGCAATTTATATTGAAATCCAACAAAGAGAAAACTTAGACAATCCAGAGCCAAAATACGTCTAGAGGATCTGATTAATCTTTCTATCTTTAAATTTAAATAAAAAAGTGGTTGTGAAATGGAATTGAAATTTCTTATTCGCTTGAAAGACTTATTAATGACATTATGTGTGGCATATAATATCGTTTAATAAAGTAAAAAATGGAGAGCAACCGAAAAATCCAACTTTTTATGACTCTTACATTTAAATCAGGCTGAATTTGACCGATAGCATTGGTCATGTTGACTTTGAGAAGCGCAATGGTTTGCGGCTACCTTACATACACTTTTAAATTAAGAACTTCCACTCTGACAGTCAATTAAATTGCCATGTAAAGGTTCTCTCTATCGGAATTGACTGTGAACTGTAGGTCTCGCCACTCATGTATAAAGTTAACACACACACAATATAGGTGATGTGGGAAGCTAGGTCGTCATCCAGATTGAAGGATTGTAATGACCAATTATGTATGTATGTAAGAGGGGTTTAAGGTTCGGTGAAAAAATATGAGGAAAAGCAGTAACTCTTCTCAAGATGAACAGGTTTGTAGCAATCTAAACTTTGGTTGTGTTATTATAATGGAAAGTGATTTGAAAATACAGCAAGAGAATAATGACCAGCGTTTAACTTATCGCTATAGAATTAAGAAACATTCGATTTAGAATAAATATGGATTCAAAGCCAATATGTAAGCCAACGTGAAACACCCGCTTGCTTGCCAAACAATAAACGAGGTTTTATGCGAACAACATTCTAAAGTTTTTCATGGCAACAGGATTGCGAAAGACTTTCGGTGCAAAATGAAAGGACACTCAACATAGCTTGAGGACAGTACTATAAATCGTCAGGTGGCGGTGCTACTCCTCCTCTGTGCAATAATCAGTACAGTTAACTCAATCATTGAAGTCGCCGTAGTGTAGTAGGTAGTGTGTTGGCTTATTAGACGTAAGGCCGCGGTTCAAACCCCAGGTCAGAGATCAAAATGAAATATAAAAAATATATCTTCGGCGACTTTCTCTCAGCAGATTTCTGGCAAAAACTTTGAGAGTAAATAAAATTGCCATAAAAAGTTTCCCAAAAATCTATCGTTCGGAGTCGACTTTAACACTCACAACATGAGTGGTGTTTGAAGCTAGGCCGTAATCCTGACTAAATGGTTGTAATGGCCAATTATGTATGTATGTGTGTGAACTCAATCATTAATCGTAATGTCACTCAAACCACATTATTTATGTGTTTAGTACAGTTAGAAAGAGTTCGCAATTCTCCAAGATAGTACAGATGCCAATGGTATTATAGTACTCGAAGTCACTGGGGTAGGTATGTAACTTGAAAACCAATACCTCACATACAAAATGATCTGCAAAGCCTTAATAAAACGTATGAATTTTTGATAGTTTGTTTCATATCTTATATTTGCAGTTAGCTAAGCTTGAGTTTGATAAAATCAAAATAACCAGCTTCAATGTCAATCAAAGTCCTTCAATTCTATTGTGGTAAAAATACAAACAAAATAAATCTTAGAGAATCTTGAAATATTTATAAAATTTATGCCGGTATGCTCAATGCCGTTAAGCGTCTCTATGAATAAAAAATAGGCACACCTTCCCCGCATACAAATCAAAAACACCAAAACCAAGTAGGTACATAGGCGGCCTTATTAACTGATTACTGAAATTATATCTATTTGTGGCATCAATTACAATGCCTACATGCTGTGATCCTCATTTAAGCAATATGAGCACAAACAATGCTTTATTGTTAACTGATAATTCATTTTTACACTAGGCTTTAAGCCCCTACGTACATATATAGACGTATAATTTAGAAAATAAATTGTGGTCTAAAAACACAAACAAATTTCTCGTCACTCTATTAAAAATTATAACACAACAATAAAACAAAATGTTTATGTAGCAGCATCCATAAATTAAGCCACGTTGTTAGCACGTTATTAAATCGATGCTATTCATTGTATACACAAATATTGCAACTCTTTATCTAATCTAAGTATCGTAGTTTTTGTTGTTACATTTTCGATGTTAAACATATGCTGCTTGTGTCTTAAGTCTTTTGTTCTGCAGTCGTGTTTTTTATATGTTTTTAAATTGTGTATTTAATTATTTACAAATAATTAAAGCGGTGTCATTATTGCTTTGTAATTACAACAATTAAATTGCTTGTTATTTATTTTATTTCTCTTAAATTCATTATTAAAGTCTAGCTATTGAATATGTATTAGTCAGCAATACTTTTAATTGTTTTAATTGAACAGAACACAACAATACAAAACAATGTTAATTGTTTAGTGAAGAGGAAATTGTCACCATAAAAATGTTGATTTACAGCAACACATTAACATTAAATCATACAATTAAAACACACGTTTTAATGCTTAAGATTAAGGTTAAAAACAAAAAGTGGACATAACAATAAATTATTAAAAATGGTCTCTAAACAGAGTAAGTCTTTCACAGTCTGCCTGAATGTCTCTTCATGTTCGACGAAAATTTTAAACATTTTTAATTTAAAAATTCGCAAAACATTAGGAAACTTTTCTCTCGGTATACAAATTTCACAAATTAGTGAAGTTTTTTCCATGAAATGTATACCAAAAAAAGCATCGATATTACATCGATGTTTCCTGCGCAGTAGTTGATTTTTTGTCACGAAATTTAAGTAAAAAACAGAATATACAGTGAACTCGCAGAAACGTGGACTGATTTTTGTAAAGGATGTTCATATTTGTGGTAAACTCAGGCAAATCAAAGAGGTGATGCGTTTTATGCGGGTATTCCGAAAATTTAAAAACTCAGCCTATCGTTAATAACATGATTGAGGTGAATATAAACAAAAATTCTTAAAATTTTAGAGATTTAAATTTTTGTTCACGTTTCAGGACTAACAATGTAACACAAAAGTGTTTAGATTTCTGAAATGTTCACATTTCTGGGAATTAACGTTTTCACGAGTTTACTGTACTCATTATTGCGTAGAGAAAAAGACGATTTATAGTACTGTCCCAAACATATATTCAGCATCTCTTCAATTTAGTCAGGCAGACTTTCGCAACCCTGTTGCCTTGAAAAACTTAAAAATGTTGTTCGAATAACTCCCCTCTTATTGTTTGGCAAGCACACAGGTATTTCACGTTGGCTTACATATTGGCCTTGAATTTATATTTATTCTAATTCGAGTGTTTCTTGAGTCTATAGCGACAAGTTAAATGCCGGTTATTATCCTGTTGCATAATTCAAATGGGTTTCCGTTATAATAACACAATAAAAGTTTAGATTGCTACAAATCTGTCGTCTTGAGAAGAGTTGCCGTTTCTCGTCATCTTTTTTCATCGAATATGTCCATTCAAACTCCTCTTACTATTTTAAAAAGAGGTTCTGATTTTATCAGTGGTGTCAAAATTACCCTCCTCGCCATATTATCTGATTGCTCATCACCACAATTTCTCACGTGACCTGCTTAGCTTAAGTCAACTTCATAGTATTGCTATATGCCGTCGTCCGTGCTTCCGTACGTACGTAATTGGCCGTTACAAATCTTCAGCCAGGATTACAACCTATCTTCTCACACCACTTATGTTACGTGTGTTAATTTTATTCATGAGTGACAGGAACTACAGTTTAAAGTGGAATCCGATCGATAGATTTTTGAGAAACTTTTCATGGAAGTTTTCTATTTACTCTCAAAGTTTTTGCAAGAAATATACTGAGAGGAAATAGTTGAAAAAATATTTTTTTTCATATTTCGTTTCGTTGACGACACAACACACTACTTACTAGACGACGGCAACTTCCAGATCCCTCTTACTACTTCAAAAATAGGTTCTAACCTCATCAAGAGTGTGAGAACTACCCTTCTCGCCATATGGTCTGCCTGCTCATTACTACGATTTCCCACATGAACTGCTTAGTTCGAGTCAGTTTAGTAGAATCTGAGTTCTCAGAAGGTGGTCAGAATGTATTGCTATATTCTCTGTACCTCCACTTGAAATAGATTGAGCATATCATTCGTCGGCGAAAATCCTGACTAGGGGATTTGAACATCCCCGCTATGGTCACATTGTATGTATGCCCGTGATCTACATATCTGTTCACCATCTAACTGAAAAAATAGAAGCCCATTCCTGGGCCGATATCTTTCCAAAAATCGTAAGGTTTACTGAAATTGTCTAGATAGTTAAATAGAAAACTGTCAGCTATTGTAACGTAACTATAGCACTGATGAATCCCGCATTAAGCTTGTCTCCCATTATCCTACCATAGCTCTAATAGGCTCACTGTTGTTCGCAAAAGAATTGCGACATGTGGCAATGGAAAAATTCCCCTGTAAGTTTCAACATTTAATCATAAATAGACAACGCCTAGAAATCATTGACATTTACTATCAAAATTTGTGACATTTGTGTGTAAAAAATTATTTCAGCGCCAATACTCATTTGTTGTTCACCTATTGGCTGTCAAGATCATATGATTCGAAACTCCTAGACTATATTTTGTTGGAACATTATTCCCATGTAGTTATAAGAATAAGGCTGTCACAATTCAACTCCTGGAAGACAACATTAAAGCTTCCAATAATACTGGAAGAATTATACCAAGGAATGGAGCATAATTTGTATGAAATTATCTTTAAAAGGAATATGGCAGGCAGACATTATATTTCGCAAGTAAATGTAGCGGCAGCCCTTAGAATATTCGAGAGAAAAGTCCAACGTAAGATCTTCGGTTCAGTGCGTGTTGGCGATGATTGACAACAACAGTGAGCTGTATGAGCTCCTCAACGACATAGATGTTGTGCAGAGTATTAACATACATCGGCTGCGCTGGCTCGACCATGTTGTTCGAATGGAGGAGGATGCTCCGGCGGGACGAGTATTTGATGCGTGGATTTGCGGAGTCGGCCGAGAGAATGACCTTGTTTGCGTTGGAAGGACCAGATCGAGGTATCCCTGTCATCGATTGGTGTGATCAACTGGCGTAGGCGCGCAAGGAGCAGGAGCGCATGGAAGGAACCGTTAATCGTGTTGTTAATGGCCAATTAAGTAAGTAAGTAGGAAAATGTCTCGTTTACCTTTGTAATTATTGCAAGTCTTTTTGTTTTTGTTTTTTTTTTAATTTAAATTCCCTTTACCTATAGCTATAATACGTTTATTGTGGAATATTTACACAGCAATAAAAAAATTGTTTAATTGAAAAATTATGTGTTAATTTACATTAAAAATATTCAAATAATTTATTTATTTATCAATTGCTCGTAATTATATCCCCCAGCTTAACACCCAACTTTATTCAAATATTTTGTTATGGAATAATTAGACGTGCCTACTTTCAAACTCAGAATACATGACATAATAACAACAATTTCTATTTGGATATGTTCAATATGAATACGTCATTAAAATAAAGATCATTAGTGATTTATTGCATAATATATATCAACAACTAGTAATTATCGACTAAAAACCAAACACCGTTCATTAATATTTTCTAACGCCCTACGGGAAACTACTTGAAGCCAGACGAAATACTATACAATAAGCGAAAGTTGTCTGGCAAATGTTGCTTAGTGTTTCTAGGAGTCTAGAATAAATATAGAGAATAATAAAATTAAAATTAAAATATTGTTTTAAATAAAGTTGTAAGTTTAGTTAATCATTTTATTTTTATTTTTATTTTTTCTCATTGTCTTCCTGGTTTATAGATCAAATCTAAATATTTATAATAAATCTTTTAGATTTGAATTTTTCTATTTGTTTGTTTGTGTGTAAATGTAGGTTTTCTTTAATATAAATTAATATCATTTTAACACAATCAACACGTTCTCTTTTCTATAAAAAATAAAAATTAAAAAAAATATTCAATAAAACTTCATAATTTTCATTTTAATAACACACCATAATTCATATTATCACAGCTAAAGGAATTGGGTATTAATTTTTCAATTAATTTTATTTGCGATCTTAGAAATAAATAAAAATGAAAATTTTTTATCTTTGAACTGTTTTTCTTTGCTGTGGCGATTTGCAAGATCATTTTACTAAAAATAAAAAAATACGAAAAACGTTTCTATTTTTTCTATTAAATTGTCAAATTGAGACACAGGCTTTATTCTATACAAGTTAACAACAATATTACTTCATAAAGTGCACTTTAGTAAACAGGGTGGTAGTTAATAACCAATACTTGTACAACTGAATTGTGCATAAACATGTTTGTGTCTTAAGTCTTTCGTTTCCTATTATGCTTTACTCCTTTATTACTAATGCAATTGAGAGATAGAATTTTTAGCAATTGTGCTCAATTGTGGTGCTCAACACGTGGACTAAACGTGGCTTATTAGACGCTAGGCTCTAGGTGAGACATCAAAAACGAAATACAACAAATTTTTTAGGCAACTTCCCCTCAACAGATTTCTTCCAAAAATTCTGAGGGAAAATTAAATGAAAAGTTTTTCAAAAATCTGTCGTTCGGAGTCGACTGTAAAGTGTAGGAGCTGGCACTCATGTATAAAATTAACACACACAACATAAGTGATGTGAGAAGCTAGGTCGTAATCCTGACTAAAGTGTTGTAATGACCAAATATGTATCACAGGACTAGACATCGTCTTCTAGGAATTGAACCAAGGCTTCTGAGCATAACATGGAAGTAACATGCATAGAATCATATCGGGTGGACCATCTATCGGCCTAACTATCGGTTATTTCGAATCTACCAATATTTATGTCATTCTATTCAGTCACCAAATTCAATATATTATCTCTACTGAATGTAATGGAACGATTTACACTTGAGCAACTTTGAGAAACTGCACGATAATGTCAAAAAAAATATAAGATTTTCGGATGAAGCTGATTTTCGTTTTGGCGGGTATGTTAACAAGCAAAATCGCCGTACTTGGGGCTCAGAAAACCCATACGTGGTCTTTTAGAGGCCAATGCTCCTAATGAGTGTGCTTTGACCTGATCAGCGGTGTGGAAACTATTCTCCTCGCCATATGGTCAGCCTCCTCGTTACCACGATTTCTTACATGACCTGCTTAGTTCGAGTCAGTTTCATAGAATCGAAGTTAGGATCAGAAGGCGTAGATTGCTGCGGCCATCCAGGCGGTGAAGGATTAGAAGTTAAACTAGTAAACCTATGGGCAAACTTTGTTTTATGGCGATCAGGCATCATTAATGAATCTTATTTAGGACATTTGTACGTATTCTTGTGAAAAATGCTTGTATCTTAAGTCTTTTGTTTAACTCATCTTCAATAATCCACTGTATTTGAGTTTACATTCAATTGATATTTACGCAGCATCAATTGTAACATTTTGTAGGCTAGAATTTCTTTCACTCTGTTCACTTGGCGACCTGTGAGTACATTCACTTTTGAAAATATACTCGTATTTTACACTAAATACCGTTAAAAATGTTTACATTTAAATGTTAATATAACTGAACAAAAAAAAAATAAATAAAAACATTTCAATAAAATATTATTTCAAATAAAAATATTTAAAGTCATAGTGAAACAAAATAGACAAACGTCTGTAGGTCTTAACGGTTAATCACCGTTATGTACATATATACGTACCATATACAGGAGTATACACGGACGGCCATTGACCATTTAAATAAATTATGTCATAACGTTCTATCTCTCTGTCTCCACAAACAGATTTTATACAAATTTATTGAAAATATTTTTATTTTGTTTTTATTTTGTTTTGGTTCTTTATATTTGTAGTTATAGACGTAGTTTTTTTTTTGTTTTCATTTTGTTCTTTTGATTCATTGGCTGCTTAATTGGTTATTTAACTTTTTCACTTTGAGGTGTGGCTTTCACTTTGGCTTCGCTTTATCAACCATATGTTGCTGGTGACGGTGTCTGTCTTTTGTTCCGATCACTTGTATAAGAATTTAGTTCTTGTAGTTGAATAGAATTTTTTGTTTCTCTTTTTTAGGTTGTTCTTGCTGGTGTTTAATTACAAGAACAATACCGCATTATTATGCAATACAGCGTTTTCTTATTTGTTTATAATTGTGGTTCAAATTAAAGGTTTGGTTTAGTAAATGAGTTTAATTAACACAGACAATATGGTGTAGTGGGGGTATTTTAATGTTGTTGTTCAAATTGTTTAATTAAATGGAACACACTGTGAATAAAGCGTTCTTTGAAGAGAAGGAAAGAACAAAGAAACGTATATAAGTCAGATGCGGATTTAATTGTAGGTTTTGGAAGGGGAAGTTTTAAAACTTAGAAATCCCGTATTTGGGCCGGAAATTATTATTTGAAAGGTAATTCAATTAAAGCTTCCTTAGAGGGAAATTGACATAAATAATCTGCTTCTCCGTATATAAATAATCTGCTTTTATTGTAGTCGCCGTAGTCTAGTAGGTAGTGCGTAGTCTAGTAGTTAGACGTAAGGCCATTTTCAAATCCCAAGTCAGACATCAGAACGAATATATGAAAAATAATTCTTCGGCGACTTCCTCTCAGCAGATTTCTAGCAAAGATTCTGGGAGTAAATAAAAACTGCCATGAACAGTTTCTCAAAAATCTGTCGTTCGGAATCGACATTAAACTGTAGGTCCCGCCGCTCATGTATAAAAATTAACACACACAACATAAGTGGTGTGATAAACTAGATCGTAATTCTGAGTGAAGGGTTGTAATGACCAATTATGTATGTATGTATGTATGTAATCTCCTTTTACAGGATTCTATTGTAGCAATTGATTTCCTTGTAAAATTGCTCACCATGTAGCATTAGCCATCAAATGTGGAACACTGAAGGAGAACTGGATATTTCAAAAAGCTGGTTTAATCACACTTTATATAATCACTCCTGTAAAAGTAGCATTGCAAGTTTTAAGACTCTGAAAAGGCAAATTAACAAAGCAGAGAATTTTTATGATCTAAAAAATATCGTGGATTTCTATCAAGCGTTAAAGATGGGTTCCACCAATCGATGGATGATATCTGCCTTTAGTTTATCGATGGGATTCAAGAGGTTGAATTACCTGGGGGTCATTTTGAACTCCAATAGAGCAAACAACATAATTAATACGATAAAGGAAGCCTACATACTTACTTACATGTTTAAAAGGGATGTACGAAAAATCTGGGTACTTAAAACCGCCTTCAAATACTGGTTTTCCTGGACTCTAAAGAAACAAAACTTATGGTGTTCATATTTGGCAAACGATGTGAAAACTACACCGCCATTTTCGACTAAAATAAAAAGAACGAGCAAATAATCAGCTGTCCTGATTACAAATGGACTCCGTTCCATTTCAACTAAGTTATTATCTGCTATACTGAATTGGGTACACCGCAGCAGAGCACTGAGCCCAACATGGACTAAGGGACCGGGTCCATTATATGATTCTTTATGACTTTCTGAATACGAAATTTTATTTTCCAACTTCAACTAGGGACTTCTGACTTGGAGTTTCCCTTTGAGACCCTTTAGACTTATGCCGATGGCTCTAAAATGCCTAACAGAGTAGGCTGTATTACATTTGTTAATGGTTCTGATATTTAACTTTTGTATAGGCTGCCTGACCACTGCAGTGTTTTCCAAGAGGAGCTACTTATCATTTTGAAATTTCTTTAACATTGGCTCATTCAATCAATCGGGCGGCCTAGCTGTGATTAAAGCCTTAAGAAATTGTATTAAACTTCTATATGGGCTCCTGAAAGTCATCGTAAATGATGAACTGACCACAACCGTTTGGGAGCTCATTATCTCCGACATATGCACTTATGTATTTCGATTGCCTCGATATGTTTCATAGGAAGTCTTAATTTTGTTAGCACCAGGAGGGATGGTTTCGTTTAAGACTGATCCTTGGATTGGACATTGCTTGTGTAATCACAATGAGATTATGCGCTGGTTTAAGTAAGATTTTATTCTTCAAAAAGAATCCACCATCAAACCTAGCCTAAGTTATAATGAGTGATTTCAAAGCGAGAGAGATAACAGACCTTGCTTACGAATATTTTCCCCCTGTGATACTCGTATAGTACAAGAAAATCTAATCGTTTAGATTGTAGAGCGTTTTTACACACATAAAATTGGTCATTACAACCCTTCAGTCAGGATTATGGACCTAGTTTCTCACACCACTTATGTTGCGTGTGGTAATGTTATACATGAGTGATGAGACCTACGGTTTAAAGTCGACTCCGAACGACAGATTTTTTGAGAAACTTTTCATGGCAATTTTATTTACTCTCAGAACTTTTGCCAGAATTCTGCAGAAAGGGAGTCGCCGAAGAAATATTTTTTAATTTTTCGTTTTGATAGAGACCTATGACCAGGGGTTTAAACTATGGAATCACGTCGAGACCACGGTGACTTCTAGAACGTTTTTGGTATTGTTTAAGCCAAGAATTGTTTGGTTGAAATCATTGAAATGTTGTTTAGGACATAAGTACTGCCTGAAAATGACTGATGTTAAGTAGATTAATTCATCCAGAGCATCTTAAAGTCTATTCTTGGGTATTTTTCAATCGCACTTTAATACTTTTTGAATTTCTAATGAACCCAAAAGGTTAATTTTCTCTATTACTTGATATTGCTTTGCAATGACATAGACATGACTGAGGGTGTCGTTCTCTTTTGCTAGGCAATGACCAGTACTTACCTTAATCTTTAAAAGTTAGTTAGTGTAGATGATAACTTACCACCATAACATGGCCAAAGCTACTGATTGTCAGGAGCTACAAGCTTAAGCTTTTGTTTTTGGATTGAAAAACCCTAATTTAAGCGAGGATAGTAAGACAACAACCACGTATTCGTTATTGTAGCAGTGTATATGACAATTAATGCCTGTAAAGATATTCCTTCCATCAAGTCTACCAAAATATAACCTCTTTTAGAAATACCTGCCCTTAACAGTTGAAACAAAACATTCAAACTGACTATACAGCTGGAAGTAACTTTATTGCAGAAATAAACACCACTTATTATAATTAAATAAACCATATATAAATTATATTACATATGTACGTACATATATTAACTCATTGCAATCCTTTAGTCATGTATGCGGCATAACATCCAATACCACCCGAATATAAATGTAATCAATGATTGGTGGAACCAGCAGGTTAATTCCTGTCCCTAAACTACCTACAAAATCAATGAATGAATGAATTTGATTATTGCATGGAGCTTTTGTCACACGCTAATGATGTTTTGAAAACTTGGAAAATTGGACGTGCCCGCTTATCCAATTAGGAAAATTAAATAATTAACAAATTGGTTTCGCTAGATTTACAGATGGATATCGATGACAGTCGTCTTGTTATGTTCATATGAGCTATGTGCATTTTGTTCTGCAAATTGTAAACGTCTCTTTAAATTTTGCTACAATATTAAGTGAAAGGCCAAACTAAATACCTCACCTCCAGTGTTTATAAATTGCAAAAGAAAAAAACATTTCATGCATATAAAAACATAATTTGCATTACAACATCTTCAAAACGTATATAAAAAATAAATGTTATTATGAATATTATTATGAATACGCCCATTTGGCAACTTTTACGGGTTCACTGATTATTTTAATTAAACAGGCATTGTGGCAATTAAATGGGCTAGTGATTCTGCCAGACAATTTATTTTCATCATCAACGTTGTGGTTGTTACATGCACTGCAAACATGCAAGAGAATGTTTTATTTTTACAAGACCGATTAAGAAGAAGATGCTTGCAAGCAAAGAAGTTTCCACAGTTTTTTTTTTAATGATTGTTTCATTGGTATCTTCAGCAAAACAAAATAAAAGACACAAACTTAATTTTTAGTAAATTTATGCTGCCAGCGTTATCTAACAAATGCCGCCTAATCAGGTGGCAATGCAGTAAAAACTGCATGCAGTCTCTTCACAGCAACAAGCAAAGCTAACCGTACTTATGAAAAAAATGTCTGCTTTCGCTCTGTCCAAGCAGCAGTCAATTAATATTGAAGAGGCTCTTTAACCACTTGTTTGAATTGAATGGCGCTTAATGCTGCTAGACTGCATCGTGTTGTATAGGCTGTGTTAAATACTGTTGTGCGTGTCTATTCCCCCTTAAATACAATAACGGCTATTACATATCAGATTTTGGTTTTTTGTGTCCATTCCTCAGTCCATTTGTCTGCCAGTTTGTATTGACTTGATGCAAGTGGTTAAGCTTTCATATTTTATATTTTTTCTTTCTTCTTTATTTGTGTAAATGTTTGCGTTAAAAAGTGAAAACATAAAATATGGTCGATTATATAATATTGTTTAGATGCACTAAAATGCCTGCATTAAAGTGAAGTTTATATTTTTTTTGTTTTTCTTTTTCATATTGAAAGTGTCATTGGTCTTTTTTGTCATTGTGTTTTTATACCTGCAGCAATAACTTTATTGCATCTTTAAAAGATGACTTAATACTTCGTGACCATAATTATAAACTATTTTTTAATAAATCTCTCATAATCGATTTTAAATTGCGTTGTGTTTTTGGGTACTTGATTCCATTTTATTACACAAAATTTGATGCAACTTTTTTGATTCACTTTTTTGCGACAGCAGAAAATCGCAAGTGGTTGTGTTTCCACGAAGCTTGTGGCCATATCGAAAGCTGCAAAATACTCTCCAGCTAACGCGACTTTCCCTAAAAATGTTTATGATTCACTCTGACTGTCTGGATGCAATCAAGTTCTGTGCTAACATCATTATGTCGTAGATATCTTGAGTAAATTTCACAACGATAACTGCTGTCGGTACTACAGGGCAACAGGGATATCTTTAGAAATTACTCTGGTAAGCAGCTTGTAATTTCTGAACTGTCTCGAACATATGTACTGTGTTAAATGGGATATTCTGAGGTCGATGTATAAAACTGCTTAACTTTTTTGGCATCAAGAATAACTCAAACACTAATGTAGAACTGAATTTGAAAATTCTGTTAAAATGGCACTGAACAGAATAGAGATTATCTAACCAGGTCAAAGTATTTCACGCATATTCTAACCAGTACAAACTACACGCATGGTTAAAACCGGGAACCAACCTTCTTCGAATTTGATCAAATTTGTGGACGGTTAAGCAGCAGTCAAAGCGTTGGTAAGCCATCTCATCAAAGGGCGCCAGGACATGCATAGATCTCTACACCGTATACATCGACACAAAACCAGCCTCTATTGGGTTGCGGGCCACTGTGGCGTAGTGGAAAACGAAAAGGCCTCTTAAGGAATACTTTTCCAAATTGCAACGGAAACAAACAAACATACCTAGTAGCCCAAATTCCAAAATGCTGTATCCAGCAGTGCACAGCAGGAAAACCAAGGAGCTTAAGCTCGACAAGAGGACGGTGCGCAATCTACCAAGAATTCCAACGGGACACTGCGCTATTGGTAAATTTCGCTGACAAGCTCGGTCTGTCCCACCTGGAAAACTGCAGTAGCTGCCATGATATGGAGGAAACGGAATCAGTACAACACCATTTATGCGAGTGCCCTTCACTTCAGAACGGACATCATCGGTTCTTGAGTGACAAAACTGTTTGTAGATCTAGGCATGGTGGCTAACTTGCTACTGAGGGTAATGTCCAGTTTCATAACGAAACATGACAAAGGGGCTTGCCTCGCACTGGGTAATACAATGAGTCATATGGCCACCGAGTGAACTTGCCTGTGGACTACAATCTTCCCGCTAACCTAACCTAACTTTGGTATATCTTGAATCGTAGAGATATACTTTGGAATGTTGAGTTTGTCACAAGCAACTGCCCCATTGGAGGAAATTCATGCCTATGACTTTTACTTCATGTGTCAATGCCAGCTCTTGCAACAAAGAAATTTAGCTGGTAGCCGGTATGGTTTCTATTTGAAGTCATCGTAGTCTAGTAGGTAGTGTGTTGGCTTATTAGACGTGAGACGGTTCATACCCCAGGTCAGACATCTCAAACAAAACGAATAATGAAAAAATATTTTTTCGGCGACTTTCTCTCAGCAGATTTCTGTCATAAACTGGGTGTAAATAAAATTGCCATTAAAAAGTTTATTAAAAAAATCTGTCGTTCGGAGTCGACTTCAAACTGTAGGTCCCGCCACCCAACATAAGTGGTGCGAGAAGCTAGGTGGTATTCCTTACTGAAGCGTTGCAACGACCAATTATGTATGTATGTATGTAACGTCATTTACAGTATTGCTTGCGTAATGGCTGAACATGTACAGTGGTCGGCATATTTATTTTGACACCTGAGAAATTTTATCATTTTGAATTTTTTCAGATTCCCAAAAAATTAAAAATTTCAAATTTTTTTTGTAATGAAAGTAGCATTTATTTAATAACTAAAAAACATAAACTCATAACTTCTTAAATTAAATTTGCATTCTATGCAACTAATTTAAAAATTTAGGGGGTGGCATAAGTATTTTGACATATAGTATTTTAACTCTTTAAACGAAAATATCTTATTCCAACTTTTGTAATACTTTTAGATATTTTTAATATTAATAAAACGTGTATCCGCCTTTAGCGGCAATGACTTTCCGGAGTCTTTTAGGAACTGAATCGATCAAGTTTTGAATGTATTTTGGTGGTATGTCCTCCCACAAAGATTTACCCTCTGAAATTGTTCCTTCCCTGGTTCTTGTCAGATCTGCGGTTCTTTGGCGCTTTATATATGACCAAACATTCTCAATCACATTCAAATCTGGAGTTTGAGGTGGCCAATCCAAAGTTTCAATGCAATTTTCTGTCAAAAATTTCTTAATCATTTTACTCTTGTGGCAAGGCGCATTGTCCTGTTGGAAAATAAATGACGGTCCAATCAACCTATCGTCAGAAGGAAATGCGTATTCATTTAAAATTGTCAAATATTGGTTTTGGCTCATCGAACCGTCGATGGGAACCAAGTCTCCCAAGCCTTTATATGCTATACAGCCCCAGAACATCACTGTGCCACCTCCATGACTAACTTTTTCGACAACAGGTGCAGTTTTTTTTTCGAGTTTTTTGGTCCAGTCTAACAAAAACCTTTTTCTTTGACGAGTGATACTCGAAAGTACTTTCGTCGGTCCATAAGACGCTTTGCCAGAATGATAGGGGCTTGTCCACGTATCTGTTTGCGAATTCTAACCTTTTAATTTGATTCCTTGGAGCTATACATGGAATTGATCTTGCTACATATGTATAAATGTTGGCTTCTTTTAAACGTCGTCGAACTGTTCTTTCGCTTAACTGACTATCAGAATGCGCAGCGGCTTTGGGTGTCAAACCTGGATTAGATTTAAACTTTCTGATAATTTGTCGATCTTCCGCTGCCGTTGTTTTACGCCTTCTTCCTGTTCGACGCAAATTAATGACAGATTCCGTTTTTTTACATTTATTTATTTGATAATAAACGGTTTGTTTGTACTCATTGGCAATATTTGTTACAGATATTCCAAGATTATACTTGGTTATAATTTCACTCATAAAAATATATATTTTTCCCATATTTCCACAATAGTAATAGAATTTTTTATTTATTTTTCATCGAATGTTAATATTTAATACTCAACAACGTCCGCTTTGTATTAAAGCTTAACACAAAAAACAAAATGAGATGAAGTTATAGAATGTCAAAATAATTATGCCGTTACAAATTCTTGTACCAAATTGCATTTCTCTCTTCAGAATGAGAATGGGTAAAGATTTTAACAAAATATTTTGCATACGTGTACTTAAGAATTAGTGTAAAGTAAATATTATGATAACTATGTCGTTATAGGAATTTCAATATTAAAAAACAATAAAACAATTCTTCACTATACTTTGTCAAAATAAATATGCCGACCACTGTAGATGAAGAAGAATAAATCTCTTAATTGGAAGAAATACATGGACCTGACTTTTCTTTCATGTGACAATGTCAGCACTTGCAATAGCTAGATTTACTTTGGAGCTGGTAAGGAAATTCTTTGAACACTTGTATTCTTGGTACCACAATGCCTAAGCTTGACCTTACCTTGCGTTAACTTAACTAACTTCAGATTCAAATAATAAGCTACATCTCACTCACGCATTAAACTTTTAACAGACAAACAAACAATGATCACTTTAACTAAGTATCCACGTTTATTCTGTGATTCCAGGCATTATAAAAAACAACTTCAGTGCAATATGCGATGTTTTTTAACATAAAAAAACTATGCGAATTCGATTACTTGTACACCTTGCACCTTGACTTGGTCGTGGTATACCATAATTACAGACAAACTTGAAGACTCATAAATTTGTCATCGAATTTTTTTTCATAAATTTGTTGACTTCTTCAATAAATATTTTGATTTTCTAAAACAAGAGTTGTCTTACAAATCTCTACAGAGTACAGTTGTTAAAACCTAAATTAGTTTAAACTTGAGTGTTTGCAATGAAAAAAAAAATCGAAAAGTTATTTACAAAACCTGTACACAATATATATACGAGGTTCAAAACACAGTTGGGAGTCAAAGTAAAATTACATCAGTTTATGAAAATATACTACGTAAGGAGACTAAACGATTTTCTACTGATTAATATGTAAAATTCGAAGATAGAATGGAAATAAAGGATTATGATTTGAATAAATTTTGTTAGTTGTAATGTCATACTAACCCTCGTTTGTGGCTTTTTTAAGGTTCAGTTTTTTTAACAAATGATTACACTGACATTAGATGATGATTACCAAACGATTATTTTTTGTTTTTTGCTTAGTATCACTAAACATACTAACAACAGCATATTGCATGTATGTATACATGTTAAGCAGACAATTTACGGATTCATGTTGTTATTTCAATGCTAAAAACGGCGACATCTAACTTTCAACATTATGAACGTTGGGAAGACAAGACAAAAATACTCGTAACAATACATTTTATAAAAATGTAACAAAAACACTTAGTTGTTGTTGTTGAGGTTGTTGTTGCAAATATATTGTCATATTCTTAATGTCACATACACGAATTCATAACAAGACTGTCTGCATACAATGTGCATGCCATACTCTAAGCCATGTTCTGCTTTATGATTACACCAAATGATGTTCATTCATTGATTCAACTATTCCATGTAGCCTGATGCACTTTTATTGTCTTATAAAAATAAAAAAAAATTAGTTTACAACTCGAAGGTAAACTTTCAATTCCAATTACGTTAATATGGCATGATTTGTTGCTGATCTTCGCTTTTCAACATTAATGAGAACAAGAAAAAGGAAAATCATTGCAACTTTAAATGAAATAAGAACACAGTGTTCTATTCGCAACGAATAGATTTTAAGATTTAAAGAAATTCTTTTGTGTACTGGCATCCGCAGTGTTACATATTCGAGTTAATGAAGTACAAACAGAAGACTTAAGTCACAAACTTTGTAACTATTGCAGTGTAATTAAAAGTGACAATGAAGTGAATGTAAATAAAATGCCAGAACACAAATGAAATCAGGTTTTTCGAGAGCAAACACTATTTTTAAACGCATTAAGGAATTGATTTATGGCCAGTAGCGGTTATAACTAAAAAAATCAAAATATTGTAGACATTTAGTAGACTTATTGGGACTCAAATTCCATACAGTGTTACACTCCCCCAAAGGGAATTCGTTTTAGTAAATCATTTAAAACCTTTGACCGCACATAGCCATGCAATTCATAATTCTCAAGCTATTATTTAATATAACCTTAGTGAAAACACAAACATAAAAACAAATATTTTTTTCTAAACCAAAACCAATTGCAAAGACTTGAACGACATTACAAAATTCGCCAAACAAAAATTATGCCACAAAGATCAATTTCCATGGTAAAATTAATACCGGTACTCGGTTATAAAGGGTGAGTCATTTAAAATGCAATAAAACAAAAACTGTTTGAAATTTTGCCAAATTTCCAATTAAAAATGGAATCCTATTTCATTCATAGGGTTGTTGCGGCTGGACCCACAGAATCACATTCGATCGAACCAAATTTCGTGCACTTTTTCGAGTGTATGGGGGTCGTATCTCTGCAAAGGCATCACGAATGTTGGCCTTGAAATGCCTGATTGTCTCTCGATTCTCCACATAACACTTTTCTTTAACGGCGACCCACAGACCCAACGGAGTCAAATCGCCGTTTATTGGCGGCCAATTAACATTACAATTTCGTCTAATTAAACGACCATCAAACGTCTGATCCAATATATCGATTGTGGCATGAAATGTGTGGCATGTTGCGCCATCCTGTTGCAACCCAACATCGCTCACATCAATACCACGAAGAGCGGGTTCAAAAAATCGATTATCATGGTGCGAAAAGTGTCTTCATTGGCCGTAATGGTTGCGTCATCCTCATTTTCAAAGACCAACGATGCCTCCGTTCCACAATTCGCATCAAACAGTCACTCGTAATGGGAGCATTGGCTCCTGTAAGACCACGAGTGGGTTTTCTGAGCACAAAATACGGCAAATTGCTTATAAACGTACCCACCGAGATGAATATGAGCTTCACCCGAAAAGATGATTTTTTTTTTGCAAAATCGACATCATCGTACATTTTCTCGTTGCCCTATCTGACGAATCGAAAAGGAAGTGGATGGTCATGCGATTTCAACTATTGAACGAATTGGACTTTGTTAAGCGTCATATCAAGATCCTGTCGTAAAATTCGATGTTAACTGGTGCGTTAAATGTTCAATTCATGAAAACGATGACGAGTTGGTGTTGATGGATTCTCATGCACACGCTCAGGCACAGCTTTGATATTTGGGGCTGTAAGCACTCTACGAGCGTGCGCACGACTTGGCGCATGAACAATCAAAGAGTTTCACAAATTTTACCAATAAAACTGCGTATCATGTTGGTCCTTCTCTCGGACCAAGTTTTGTACGATATTTTCGTGAAATTTCCGACAAATTGTCTTTGTTTTGAAAAAAAAAAATTCCAATATATTATGTTCAGTGGAGATAATTAATTGAAGTTTGTGACAAAATAGGATAGCATTAGTATTTCCAGATTCGAATAACCGATGGTTCAAATTTAAACCGATAGTTGGCTTACCCTATACTTTAATTTTGATTTTATTTACACATTTTAGTTGTTTTTTTTTAGATTTTAATACCAGCAAAATAATGAAAAAAAAAGAAAATATTTTCAAATTGAATAAGAAACCAAAATTTTATCGCGTGTTCTTAAACTATATCAGTTCAGTTTGTTTTTGAGGACAAAAATATTATTTTCCGTCAACACCTTTTGCTTTATGATGGCAAAACATGCCATGCCATACAATAGTTGGTATTTTTTTAACATTTTCCAAAAGACGAACAAACAATCACAAGCATAAAATATTGTATCATAAAACGGCTTTTGGAAAAACTAAATTGATTTTTTAAACCACAAAAGTCTTAAAAAAAACCATAAAAAGAAGAAATATTGGTTTATTGCTGTCGTAAAGTTGTTGTTGACTAGTTTTGGATTACAAAACAAAACCGAAATCATAAAAATAAGATCAAAGACTTGGCCATAAAATCATCATTGCGTGGTAAAAAGCACGCGTTAATAAAAAAAAATTTTAAAAAATTAAAAAATTGCATAAATTTGCTACTCGTTGCTATTGTTTTCAAATCGCGTTTTTCAGTTTTCGTAACACTTTTTTTGCAGCCACCAAATTTTTCCAGCAACTGGACAGAGTGTATTTTGCATATCTTAGTGCTTCAATCTACATTGTTAGTGATTTTCATTTTCATTTCCATTTGTTTGCCTTTGCTTGGCAGAGATTTTATGTCACAAAGAATATGTTCACGAGAAAAAAAAGCAAGAAATAAAAAATGCCTTTGAAAAAATGTCATAACTTGACACTGGTTTTTAATGTGGCGGCATTTGTTTTTGCCAATTTTTTTTACTGAGCTTTTATCATTTTTTCTGGTTAATGGCTAAAAGAAAAGAAAAAACTGCATTAAAATTTAAATTGATTTATTTGCGACATTTGGATTAATGTTTTATTAAGCCTTGAATTTTATGCAAATAAATACAAAATAAATACATGAGTTTGTGGCTTAGTTTTATTGCCTGATTTTATTGCAAAATTATTTTTTTTATTTCATTTATTTACGTTTCATTAATGACTCATTGTGTTTGCCATATAAGTACCGTAAAATATTAGTTTAAACTTTGAACCCTTTTTAATGTGGTTATTGTTTGCATTTAAAATACTGACCTAAAGCCGTTTCATTGAGACTTTGCTATTTAAAATATGGTTATGCATGGCAAAATAGCAAATATCTACACAAAGTATTCAGTTTTTATGATTAATTAAATAGGAGTGTTATTATGATTTTTAGTTTTCAGTGGCACTATGAACTCAACAACACGTTTAATATGAAACTAATACCCTACATTAGAAAATATTTAAACAAAGAAATTGGATTTGTTTTGATTCACTGTCATTATATGGTACAACTAAAGAAATACCAAAATCGAACAGAGTGCAATCATTCTTAAAAACGTACATTCGATCAAAATTAAATTCGAAGTTTTAATTTTTAACCCAAAGGCTGTCATATCAGTGTGTTTTGGGAATCATGATATAATGCTTTAGTTCTTAAACACCTTTTCCAGTGCAAGACGACTAAGGCATGATAGCCAGGATGCTACATTAATATTTTACTGTGAAGCCCTTTATTTAATATTTTAGTAGAAGTTTTTCAAAAATAAACAATAATTTGAGGCGGTATGATAAAGTGTTTTAAGTGTCAGATAATTGAACCGCTGAGTTCACACTCTAACACGGTAGATTGAGAAATATTCGAATTCTAAAAATAAAAAGATTTTAGCACAATCAATATAAGGAGCTCCCTGGTATATGTATAGAAAGTATGGACAACAACGAACACCATAAGAATGCAAAAATAACTCTACCTCTAAAGAAAGAGTACGATTTAATCAGCAAAAGTTTCTCACCATTACCCCCAATACAAGCTCTCACAGTCCCATGGGAAAATAATATTATCCTATACCCTGAAATCTTGATGAGTTTAAAAGAATACAATCAAAGTGTTTTGTGGCAGCCCTATGTCCTTTAAAGGAATTTGACCAGTAAAAAACAATTATGAGCCAAGTAAGTTAATAATGAAGAAGGAATCATTAATTTACAACTGACAATCAGTAAGAGAAGGGATCTTAAATTTGATATATCGATAAAGAAAGCGATGACAGCTAGATAACATACATAATTGGTCTTTACAACCCTTCACTCAGGATTAGGGCCTATCTTCTCACATCACTTATGTTGTGTGTGTTAATTTTATACACGAGTGGCGGGGCATTTTAAAGTCGATTCCGAACGACAGATTTTTTGAAACCCTTTTTATGGCAATATTATTTACTCTCCGAGTTTTTGTCAGAAATCTTCTGAGAGGAAGTCGCTGAAGAAATATTTTTCATATCTCGTTTTGTTGAAGATGTCTGACCTGGGGTTTGACTACTAGACTACGGCAACTACAACAATGCAAAACTTTTAACAAAATTTTGCGGAACTCTCCAATTTCTCATATACAGACAAGATTCGTGACCTGTGACCATTCTAAAAATGATCAGTTCTCATTTAATTATGAATAGGAAAACAAACGAATGAAATTTGAATTTTATTTCAAAAATTCGAGCTGTGTGGACCATCAAAAATTGTTGCCCTGGAAGATAGCATTACAGCTGTATTGTTAAAATACTGGGCGTAGTCACAATCAAAATTTGATAGTTATTCATTGGATGCCCTATATAAACATATCATTCACTTTCGCATGGATTAGATAAGGCTAAGTGGCGAATCCCCTCCAATGAAGATGCCCACTGAGGCCAGCATTTAGGACCATTGTGATACCTCAAATAATTCTACATACAAAAACCATTCCAAATCAAAAATAAACCTAGCTACTGCAACAATCTCTTTATTAGAGAGTTCGTTCACTTCCACTTTCACAAATTTTCTGACCTTTTTTCATTTTTCAAAGCCAAAACCTCACATCTCGTCATATTAGTAACTTTATTGTTATGTTTGTAGTGGTGAAGAGAAGTCTTCAAGCCTATTGTCTGACAAACCTCAGGACATTGCTCGATGTAAACAATCCTAATTTTCTGGCCAGTAGCTAGTATGTATCCAGGCATTTCCTTCTGAAATAGATTAATGGCTCACAGATCACAAGAATGTGCCCAGATAATTCCCTTTTATCATTGCAGAATCTTCATGTTGGGCCCGAGTGGACCACTATTCTAAATAATTGTACTCTGAGTCTACAGTGTCTCATAATAAACTGGTTTTAAGCCTCGAATTATTCCTAAATGTATGACTCAGGTTTCATATTGTTGTACTTTCCCTATAAAAGTTTTAAGTCTTTACGTCTCTTTAACTTTCCTTTACGTTGCCACTGCACAGAAGCACTCTGGTACCATCAACGGCTCCTGGCTGAAGATTCGTTCTTGACCGATGTGTATACCACAAAATAGTCCCATTTTTAAGAGAATAGGAATACTCCATTCATTTTTGTTACTTAGCCTCGACGCAAAGCACTTCCGTAAATAATAAATCTACTGGTTGTGTGCAGGAGACAGTTAAGGAGAAATACTCACTAGCAATTTCTCTAATGATGATTCGGGAAGTCCAAGTGGTCATTTTCTTTACAGTTTCGTTTGAAGTTACATGAATGTTGTTGTATACTTTGTTTGATAAGTACATAAGTAAACCAAACAAACATTAGTTTAAACTCCACAGGCGAAAGTACCGAAGCTCATAATCCGTTCCCTAAGACCCCCATTAAATACATATGATCGAATTAAGAAAATGTCTTTTAATTACTTTTCTGTGCTGTAAATCGAATACATCCTATTGAAGGTAATGAAATTAAATAATTTAAATGCAGTACTAAAAATTTAATGGCAAATAAAAAGGTAATAAAAAAAAAATAAAAACAATAAGTAAAGGAACTAAAATCTCTTTACTTGTACTCATGATAAATAAATAATTTTTTTTTATTTCTAATTTTTTTTATTCCATTCTTAACAAATAGAAATTTAAAATAACAAGTTTCGTTCTTGAGTCTTTTGTTTATCTACCATTTAAATCATTTAATCAAATTTATCGATTACTTCTTGGTGCTTAAAATGTTTTGCATAATCCATCATACATTGTTGTTAAGATTTGATTTTTTTGTCGAGATTTTTAAGTTGAAAACGTTTAAAATAATTGGAAATAAATAATCAAAATTAACCTCTTTTTTCTAACTTCCTGAACTCATTCATCACTTAAACGTTGAGTAAACTTTTCTAAAAAAAACACACAAAATATTCTTTATTGTCTATCATTTTTATCTATTTGTAGAGACACTTATCTTCTTATTAAAAGGCTCTTGAAACCATTTAAAGCAATAAATGTGGGTGTCTTTATCTTCTACTTCAAAAATCGATATACAAACACAATATAGCGTTACAAGCTTAACATTTCGGTTTTCGTTTAACTTTTTGAAAAATAGCAAAATCACGTTAGAATTATACTTTTGTTTTTCATTTTCTTTTTAATTTTTTATATTATTTTTGTTTATTTATTTATTTTTTTTTTTTTTGGTAAATAGTTTAAAAAGGTACATTTTTAAGGAGTGTTTTCAAGCACATTTTTTATGCTTGTATTGTAAGACATAAAAACATATTTTTTGCTTAATGCTAATTTGTCTATGATCTTTGATCTATAATGTTGTTATTCTCTATTTTTTTGTCCACTATTTATCAGCTATTGTTTTTTTTTTTTCAATAAAAGCATTGCGAACACATCTCCGCTGTCAATTTTCTATAAGATTAGTGTCATATGTAACCATGTATTGTTATTTCTAAAAACTTTAAATTGTTAAGTTTTGGCAACAGAGGAAAAAAAATTAAAATTAACCTTGAATTTAAGTGGTGGCTTATATTTAAATAAGGCTTACATGTGATTATTTAGATAAGAATGGTAAAGCTTTTGGCAAAAAAGAAAAAAAAAACAAAAAAATTGTAAAATAAAATAAAATAAAATAAAATAAAATAATGTAAAATAATGTACTCGCCGTAGTCTAGTAGGTAGTGTGTCGGCTTATTAGACGTAAGGCTACGGTTTAAATCCCAGGTCAAACATCTAAACGAAAATATGAAAAAATATTTCTCCGGCGATTGCCTCTCAGCAGATTTCTGGCATAAATACTGAGAGTAAATAAAATTGCCATGAAGAGTTACTCAAAATCTATCGTTCGGAGTTGACTTTAAACTGTAGGTCCCACCACTCATGTGTAAACTTAACACACACAACATAAGTGGTGTGAGAAACTAGATCCATAATTCTGACTGAAGGGTTGTACTGACAAATTATGTATGTATAGTAAAATAAAAACGAAAAATAAGGCATTGACAGAAAATAGTTACGTGGTGTAGATTGTATGTGTAACAAAGTATATTAAAAATTGATTTACTTTAAAGTCTTATTTTAAAAATAAGCCTTAAGCATCGATAATTGGATCTTTTTAGCCTGTGATGGCCTATTTTAGTAAAAAGTGTGATTTGATTTTACTTTTATTTTTGTAATGTTTTAAAAGATTTTGTTTTCTAAATGCAACTATGCCGTGGATTGTTTAAATTGTATGCTTTTATTTGTTGGTTTTTCTTTGTTTAAATAAATTCTTTCTTTATTTAAATGAAAATACACACTTTAATTGACAACACTCTGTCAACTTTTGTTACATGATTCTCTTACAAAAAACAAATAACAATATGCAAAATGAAGAATAATACTTTATAGCCGTTGTAGGCGTAGTAGGCGTAGACACGACAGGTCAGACATTAATACGAAAATATGAAAAAATATTTCTTCGGAGACTTCCTCTTAGCTGATTTCTAGCAATTAGCTTTACCTTTGAAGAAAGTGTAGGACTTGATCAGGAAAAGTTTCTCAACATCACCCCCAACACAAACTCCAAGCCGAAAAGAATGGTATACTAGGCATGGAATATTGATGAGTGTAAAAGAATCAAATCAAAGTGTTTTCTGACAGCCTTATGTTACTTTAAGGAACATAAACAATTCAAAAAAATTATGAGCCAAGTAAGCTAACAGTGAAGAAGGTCTCACTAATTTGCAACTGAACATCTGTAAGAGAAGAGATCTTATATATTACGTTTCGATAGAGAATGTAATGACAGCTAGTTAACCAAAAACTTTAAAGGCATACTTATCCTGTAATAGCCCAGTCTAGTAGGTGTGTTGACTTCAAAAAATCCGTCATTCAGGGACGACTTAAACTGTAGGTCCAGCCGCTCGTGTATAAAATGGACACGCACAACATCAGTGATGTGAGAAACTGGTTCGTAATTCTGACAGAAGGGTTATTATAAAATTATGTATGTTATGTATGTATGTAATAAGAGATACGTTATATTATTATGTTCCACGCTAATAAATCATGGCCCCATTATTTTTTGTTTTAGCAGAGAGAAAATGTTTAATAAAATACTACTTAAAGCTTTTCGTTTAATATTCTTATTCACTGTAGTCTTGTTGGACCTCTCTTTCTCTTTTCGGATGTATTCCAAGGGGTCATTTTGACCTCCGAGTATTATACTTGTCCCAATGACAAATACACATCCTCAAACCTAATCTAACCTTAACTTGTTGAAAAGTCAATAAAATGTTTAGAGAAACTTTAACGGTTTATTTTAATTTATTCCATTTGGTTTTCTAACGCATAAACCGAATACTTATTCATTATTTTTAAGACACCAAGTTAAATCAAATTTTAAGACGGTTTTTTACACTCAACAACAAATACAAGAAGTAAAAGAAAAACCAGTTTAATAACATCGAACACAGATCAAAATATATAGTATGTGTGGCTTTTAAGCTGGTATTAAAATGACCAAAACATGCTACCGGCATTTGTTTGTAAAGTTTTGTTTGGTTTGTTTTGTTTTTGTAAATAAATGAAGAAAAAAATGTAAACAAACAGCTGACCAGATGAAAGCCGGTATTTGATTATTAATAAAACAACAACAACTATAATGTGGTATAAAAACATAAACAAAAAGTGTTCATTCATAGTAAAACAGCTGTTAACAAGTTCATTTTCATAAGGCAAAAGAGATTTAACGTTCCAGAAAGAGAATAATTTAAGAGCGTAATTGTTTTGATTTTTATTTTGTTTTGAATAGTAAACAGAGTATGAATTTTAAGTTTATTTAGTTTTATGGTCTGCCGCAAATAAACCACAATTCAGATTGTTGGTAACATTCGTGGTTAACACTTGTTTGAGACGGCGTGACGGCAGCAAAAAAACGTAAATTATATAAAACGTAACGTAAAATTATATGAATTACGACAGTAAAAGAAATAATTGTATTTAATTTTGAATTTGTTTGTAATTTTTTAAAGAAATTTAAGTGAATTTGCTTTAAAGTGCTATTAAACGTGCATGTGTAATAAAAGCTAAGCATGTGTCTTAAGTATTTTGTTTAAAAAAAACGAAATTTTTTTGTAAACTTATACAGTGCAACATACATGTTTAAGTTAAAGGTGTAAAGAAGTTATTGTGATTTTTTTTGTGCGTTTTTTCCTTGCAACAATGAAAAAAATTTAAGAACTTGTTGGTTAAGCCTTTAAGATAGAGTTTTTCTTTGTCTGTTAATTTGAACAGTGATTGTGCGTCTGGTGTTTGGTGGTAAATACTTACACGTTGAACATTTGTGTACATTACGCAATGCATTGATGCCTCCAGTTTACAACATAATAAGGAAATATATTTTCCAACCAGTTTTCAACTAAAAAGGCGATTTTTTTGCATGTTTAAAGAGAAAATCAAATGCTTTACAAGACGTGTTATTTAAAAAAAAAATATTTAAAAAAATAAAAATATAAATAAAAATATAAAAAATCAAACAAATTATGAGAAACTAAAGTTCCGTGTATATAAAAACCATTTTTAAATAAACAAAAATAAATACATAAAAGAAATAATTAACTCAAGTGATTAAAAATTACGATAATTTATAAACAAAGAAAAAATAATAATTTTAATTAAAAATCAGTTTTATTTATGAATATTTATCAAAAACAAAAACTAAAAAAAAGGAAAAAATTTAACATAACTTTACTGACTTCTGTTACAACATTTTTTTTATTTTCTTTTGACCAGCAATTGTGTTTTGATTTTTCCTTCAATACATTGTTCATTGAAAATAGACTGTGATTAAATCATATTGTTAAACTAATGAATAAACTAAAAGAAATATTAATAAATGAAAAAATCCAATATTTTTGTTTTTTTAACTATTTTTAGTGCAAACAAAAAAAATAAATTTTTTTATTTTCTGCCCCGTTGGTTTTTAAAGCCACTTGCCAGAATACGTGTACTAGTACGTCTAACAATAAACCAAAACCATGTAAAAACTATATATAACAAAAAAAGTGTGTTATAAACAAAATTTTGATACATTTGAACAGCTAAACCAACTGACCATAATATTGCAAAATATTCCATTGGTTTAGTATTTACACTGCAACAAAACCATATCAAATATCCGTGTTTTATATCTCTGCATAATAGAATCTATAAAAGAGCGAAAAAAACACAGTTTGCATGTAATAAACTACTATTGAAAACGACCAAATAAAAACTTATTTCTTTATTTACACATAAATAAAGATAAAACTTTTAATTATTTAACTAAGTTTTGTGTAAAGCATATAATTTGAAAAATTTGTATCAAGGAATTAACAATAAAACGATCTGAGTATACAGAATTGTTTGAAACTCTAAGTGTACATATAATAAAATTGCAATAATATTTACACAAAATTTGTTTAACCTTTAATTGTATAATTTGTTCCATAAGAAATCTTAAGTTTGAAATGATTCACTGAACAAAAAGAATAACAAAATATTTACAAGAAAATTGTTGATTTGAAATAGAAAAAAATCAAAAATTTTTACTGACTCCACTTAACCGCTTTTTGGTTTCATTTCTTTCTAAGAACTTGGTATTCTGACTTGAAATGTTGATATACAAAATTAATAACCAAGTTTTTTTTGGTATTTGTTTTTTCAATGTAAATTTTTTCAGTATAAAGAAAAGATTCGTGACTTGTGATCAGTCTAAAACTGATCAGTTCTCATTTAATTATGAATAGAAAAAGAAACGAGTGAATTTTGAATTTTATTGTAAAAATTCGAGCTGTGTGAACCAATCAAAAATTGCTGCCCTGGAAGACAACATTGCAGCTGTATTGTTAAAATACCGAGCATGGTCACGAACAATATTTGGTAGTGATTTATTTGTCGTCCCATAAAATATTTCAATCACTTTCGCAAGGATTAGGTTAGGCTAGGTGGCGGATCCCCTCGACGGAGGAGATCCCACTTGGGCCGGCATTTAGGCCCATTGAGATACCTCAAATAATTCTACATAGAGAAAATTATCCCAAGTCCAAAATAAACCTAGCTACTACAACAATCTCTATATTAGAGAACTCGTTCACTTCCACTTTCGCAAATTTCCTGACCTTTTTTTTCATTTTTCAAAGCCAAAACCTCACATCTCGTCATATTAATAACTTTATTGTTATGTTTGTAGTTGTGAAGAGGAGTCTACAAACCAATTATCTGACAAACCTCAGGACATTACTCGATGTAAACAATGCTAATTCCCTGGCCAGTATCTGGTATGTATTCATGCGTTCTGTAATGGATTAATGGCTCAAAGGTCACAATAGTGTGCCCAGATGATTCCCTTTTATCATTGCATAATCTTCATGTTGGGCTCGAGAGGACCACTATTCTGAGTATACAGTGTCCCGTAATAAACTGATCCTAAGCATCGAATTACTCCTGGATGTATGACTCAGGTCTCTTCTTTGTGTAGTTTCCCACAAAAGTTTTGATTACAACAAAACCATGTGGTTTGTGTAGAGTATTTGCCCTTACGTTGCCAGTGCACAGAAGCGTTCTGTTCGCGTCAACGGCTCCTGGCTGAAGATTCGTTCTTGACCGAAGTGTATACCACAAAATAGTCCCATTTTTAAGAGAATATGCAACTTCCAGATTACTCCATTCATTTTTGTTACTTAGTCTCGTTGCGAAACTCGTTCCATAAATCGTAAAGTTTACTGACTGGTTCTGTCCAGGGGACAGTTAAGGATGAATACTCGCTATCACTTTATTTGCAATGCTTCGCATAATGTCACTATCCCATCATGCACTATAATGTTGCTTTTACAACGTCGATATGAGAGACATGTATGTCCAACTACCATTCCATGATACGTTTTGAGCTTTATAATCTCCTTAGCAGCTGATAGTGGTTTCCATAGCGGTTTAACTATTGTATTCTTGCATGCTGTGGCTTCAAATATTTTGAAAGTTCTTGACTAGGTGTTCAATAACGTGTTTAAAAATAATTTTTTGTTTTTGTGATATCTTATTACGTCATTATTCTCTCCTATTTTTTGTTTGACTTGACCGTTGTTTTAAAAATTCAATTTATTTATTTCTATACTTTCAGATTGTTTGTTTCCTATTCTTTAGTTTACTTTTGTTCTTTTCATTTTTATTTTTAATTTCTACTTAAAGAGTTTAGAAGTGTTTAAAACAGAAAAGCCTTAATTTTTACACAATGTTGCCAAAATCAAAAATATTGCATTTTGGCTTAATTTTAATTTTAATTATCAATTCCATACAAGCCAAACCCTCAAAGGATACCGAGGAGAAAAAGGATGTTAAAACTGACACAAATAAAGGTGAGTTACCCTACAGAATATTTTTAAAATTTTAAGTTTTTCTAAAGAAATTTAGAGCAGCTAGTATAAATAGAAATAAAATGTTTTTCCAGACCAGTTCGCAGAAAATTACCTCATATGATAAAATTTGATAAAGAAATTCAGCAAATGCTGTATTGAAAATGTTTGAAAAGTTCATCAATTTATACTGAATTTAATTTTGAAATAAAATTTTCTACAAAACACGATCAAGTGCATGCTTATGAAGAAGAATTTTAATCAACAACATGTGGTATTTAGTATACCTTATATATAACAACTTTTAAAATTTTTAAATTCAAAAATGCAAACTCGGGTAGGAATGGCCGGGTTGTCTAGTGGGTAGTGGACTAGTCTATTAGCTTATGGGTTGTGTATGCGATTCCTACCATACACTTTGGCCTGTTAAACTACACCGGGCATATGGTCTTTGCCACATGCACATACATACATACATAGTTGTTCATTACAATCCTTCAGTCAGGATTACAACTTAGCTTCTCACATCAGTTATATTTTGTGTATTAATTTTATACATGAGTGGTGGGACCTACAGTTTTAAAGTCGATTCCGAACGACAGGTTTTTGAGCAACTTTTCATATCAATTTTTATTTTCTCTCAGAGTTTTTGCCAGTAATCTGCTGAGAGGAAGTCGCTGAAGAAAAATTTTTTCATATTGCGTTTCGGTGGAGATGTCTAACCTGGGATGTGAAACGTGGCCTCGCGTCTAATAATCCAACACACTACCTACTAGACTAATGCGACTTCGACTGCATAGGAATCTAAATTTCACTTTCTTTTAAATATTACACCATGAACACTAAAAGGTAAATGAGGTTGATGAAGCATAGTAAAACTGAAATTTCTTGACGTAAGTCTTGCAAAGAACATGTAACAATTAAAGGCCATTTAGGCAATAGGTTGTACACAAAATTATAGAGATTTTAAAAAAGTTCGACAAAAATTAGTAGAAAATGTCTTTAAATATATAAAAACTCCATTCCGATAATATTACATTAAAAAGCTTCTCAAATTTATCATTCAGTGTCGATTGGTCGATGATAGGACTCCTCATTCGTGGTTAAAAATAATACACTTGGTGTGACTAAAAGGAGACAATGATAAAAATAATTATCAGTTGAATTTTACTTGTTTCTTGGTTTTCATCATCGGTTTATTGCATCTTCAATCACATGTTGAAATAACAAGAAGATTTCAAATCGTAACACCAAAAAGACCAGTAATAAGTATAGCTTTTGCGGTTACATATTTAATTATCTTTGCACTCCACAGTACTCCAGCCTATTGTGAATCTAGCGTTCCCACGACAATCGGATCTACGCTCCGGAACGACCCGATTCAATATCGGCCAAGGATTGTCAACTCAGCGAAAGCTGTATCAACCGGAAGTTTTTTCCCAAGGGAAAAGCTTTCGGAGACAACAGCCGAACTGTTACAATAAATAATAATATTGTGAATCTAGAGATTTGGTTTGATTGGAAGCTTTATTTCTCAGATTATTTTTCAATTCACGATCTGTCCGATAGGTGGTTGAAATCGCAATTTAAGTTTGAGTTTTAAGTGTTCAACGATGCTGGTGTAATAATATTTAAGGTTTGGTTTGGCGTTTATGAATTTTTATGTATGGGAAGCTAATACAACATGGGTTTTAGGAGTGAATTGCAAAATGAAAGATCGCAGGTTCACTTCAAGCATAAAATTCTACAGGTTAACAAACACGAGTTGCAAAGAATTCAATACTAATCTGTGCTAATTTTGTTTCTACATGGACTTTCAATGTCATGTATTTACAAGACGACATATTTTATGTGCGAGTGTGGATTTTTATTCGAACGGTGGGTATACCAACAAACGTAACATGAATGATACGTTCATTAACTTTTTTTCGCCATAGATTTTGTCACTTCTCATGCTGGAAAATGGGTTCTTCATGGGCATTCCTAAAAACTGTATCACCAACAAAGATAGAATTACTGTTTAATAACATGTTCTATGTAAATATTATATGAAAAACTGAACACAATATAGTACCTAATAGCAGCATTCAAAATGTGGTGACCATATTTTTACTTGATTTTTTTCTTGTAAAAAATAATGCCATTTTAACACATGGCAACAACACAGTCTTTGCTTGCAAATTATAAATTTATTAAAGACTGTGTATGTGAACATATAATTTAAGAAAAGGGTGAATATATAGTTTAAGAGGATGTCTAAAACAATGATATGAAGTATGTGAGTGCTTGTCTCATCAGCTTTTACAAGAGTACATACATACTGAAGTCACCGTAGTCTAGTAGGTAGCGTGTTGGTTTATTAGACGTAAGGCCACGATTCAAACCCTAGGTCAGATATCAAAACGAAATATATAAGAATATTTCTTCGGCGATTTCATCTCAGCAGATTTGTGGTAAAAACTCTGAGAGTGAAATAAAATTGCCATGAAAAATTTCTCAAAAAACTGTCGTTCGGAATCGAATTTAAACTGTAGGTCCCGCCACTCATGTATAAAATTAACACACACAACATAAGTGGTGTGAGAAACTAGGTCGTAAGGGTTGTAATGGCCAATTATGTGTGTATGTATGTATGTATATACTGATACTATAATACAAACTATGCCATTTCAACTAAAATATTTAAACTGTTTTTTTCATCGGGAAAAAAATATTTAGAATAAATCGACATTATTTTTCTTTATTACGTATCAAACAACCTTTAAATCAATTTGCTAATACAACGCAACACAACTGGTTGAAATTTACAATAAAAAAATTTTGTTTTGTTTACATCGGTTCATACATACAAAAAATACAAATTAAAAACTGCAGTTTAGCAAGTTTATCCATAAAAAAGAAAATTAAACAAAAAATAGAAAAAACTCAATCAGACAACTTCACATACTCACACAAGTAAATACAGCAGCAATCAACAATGAAATGTCATGGCATGTAAAAGGAGAAAGTGGTCGATGTCAGGTATTGTCTGCTGGTGTTGCTGGAAAGAAAATTCAATATAATGACGCTGTATTTAAAATTGTTGATCTTGTAAAACAACAGCAACATTTTTGTGAGAGGAGGGCAACGAAATGAAGTGGTTGTTATTGTCTGGCTATTGACTGCATGAGTCTATTAAAAATAAAACGAAAGAAACATTTTTTTTTATTCAAAGCAAAACAAGTTAAGGAAAGAAAGTTTTGTTAAATATGCTTCATATTTAATAATGGGTAACATATAAAGGCTTATAAAATGCAATAAATTTATAACAACATTGTATAAAAAAAAATTCAAAAGAAGAAAAGAAAAAAATTATGAAAATATGGGTGGTTTTTTTTACTTCAAATTAGTTGATTTCAATGGGTCAGAGGAAAAAGAAAAAAGTTACTGAAAGTACCTTCAGTTTGTATGACATAATTTTTGTTGGTGCAACATACATCAGCATGCACTTTAATAAATAAAAGAAGCATACATATATGTACATACATACATACAGTTTATATAAATAATATTTCATTTTAATTTTATTTAAAACACTGCTTAACCATTTAAAATGTATCACATTATGCAATTAAATTTGAACTTGAATCGCCAAATGGTTTCTTTTACTTCTAGCATTATTATTTCTTCTTCTTTTAAATAATTAGTAAAACAAAATATAATTAAAATCAATTAAACCAAAAACAAAACTTATGCAATATTTCGAATTTTTGAAAAAAATAAAACTTCAAGCTAAAAACTAAAATAGAAACAAAAAAATAAAAAACGCAAATCGATTACAAAACTACCACCACCAATTAAAAGTTACGCATTTTACTTCAATTCATTACGTTTCATTAGTTTTTCAGTTGAAACATAAAAAAAAAAATTGCCAACAAAATTGTAAAAAATCAGACGAATCTTTAATCATCATCTTAAGCTCACATCAGCTTTTTATTTTTTGTAGTTGATTTTGTTGTTGTTGTAGTTGTTGTTTTATTACTAAACTATTTGATTAATGTTTTAAAACAGCTCATACTTGGAAATCTTTCAAATGAATCGAAATAGTGAGGTTAAAAAAATATAAATAAATAAAGAGTATTTAAAATAAAAAAAAATTAATTTACAAGGCACAGTGGAGCGAATTAGTTATAAATTGTTGAATTGTTTTTAACAGCAATTTTTATATTACTGAGCACACAGAAAGTAGATTCTCTTTCGATAACCTAAGCTAATCATTCTTAGTTTAAGTTAGTATTAGGTTAAGAATGATTAGGTTAGGTTGACGAGTAGCTTGCCATTCATAGGCAAATTCACTCGAGCCGTTACCCCTTGTCATGATATAATAAGAATACCACAGCTACAATGGAAAATTCTTACATCATGCGATGGTAATTCAGACTATAAAAATATTGGTGTATGACTGTCGATTTTTTCCAAATATTGGGTATTTTTCAATATTGTCTGTGATTTGTTCTCATCTCTCTAGCAACGTATATCTCACACCCGCTCGAAAAATTTTCCATTTTTAAAACATTTTCAAGTATAAATTAATTTCTAAAGTAATGTCTATTCCAACCAGAGCTTTCTGCATATTTCAAAACTAGTTGGATAACCACACGAAAGGCTTGATACATAACTTCTTATCTTATTTTTGCCACTTTTATAATCATTAGTTTTGCAACGAGGGCGGGTATTACGAACGCATATTTAATAACATATTCCGGCACATTTTCGGTCACTACTAGCTTAAAATCAATTGCATTTAGCACATTTGTCCTGTGATAACTTGACAGTTCTAACAGCCTATAATAAATGCATAGTCTGACCTCATATAGTCGCGATAGTCTAGTAGATAGTGAGTTGGCTTATTAGACATGAGGCTACGGTTCAAAAACCAGCCGAGCCATCTCCAACAAAACGAAAATATGAAAAAATATATCCTCGTGAGAGCCAATAAAATTGCCATGAAAAAGTTCTCAAAAATCTCAGAGTCGACTTTTCGTAAAATTAACGCAAACAGCATAAGTTGTGCGAGAAGCTAGATCGTAACCCTAACTGAAGTGTTGTAATGACCAATTATGTTCGACTTAGGACTATTCAGAGATTGGTGTAAGACGTAGCTCCGTGTAATGGATAAGGATCCCTTTTTAATTGCTGGCAATAGTTCGACCTAAAAACTACTTTTTACGCCATTACAACTCCTTAGTCAGGATTACACCCTGATTTCTTACATCACTTATGTTGTGTGCGTTCTTTTGACAAAAGGCTGAGGGTAACCTAAAAATTAATTTTTTGTTATAATTTTTTTTCATTATCAGTGCTTGGTATTAAACAATCGAGCGATTGTCTAGTAACCCAACACAACCATGCAAAAACATTTTTAACATCGATTTGTGTGTGGAAAAGAATTCCTTAGCTTTAGAAGGAATATTTTTATTTTGAGTTTGAATACGAGTGTAATAAATGTTTAAAAATTTTCTTTCCATAACAAGTCCTTTAAATTTGTCGACTAGAAAAGCTGGGATGTTATTGTAGAAACTCAAAAGTCTTGTAAATTTCTTTCACAATTCCAGGATCTTTATGTAAATGCTTATCGCAAACAGAAGAACAACTACAAAGTAGTTTTTTTCTATTCATTATAAAATTTTCCCGAAAGTGCTATAGTAGCACTGCATCACGCAGTCGTGGGAAACTGTGAATAGAATTTAGACATCCTTCTCGGAACCATAACTTGCAAATTTTGTTCTCAAATTCGATTTCATAACTGTATTGTAAAATCAGTAAAAATTTTCCTCTTCTTGTATTAAGTTTAACAGAAAAAGGGTAAGGTTTTATTCAGATTAAGATGTTGTCGGACTGCAAAACTTGTAATAGCGGACACCAGCTGATATTGAATCATATGCAATGCCATCTCGACCACAATTTCTTTCTGTGGACATATTTTACCCAAAGTTCTTCTGTAAAACCCATAGGGCTCCATAACGTTCAAAATTGTTCCACACACTTGGTGTTCATCGCAGAAGTCAAAGACATATGTCATAATTTATGCCTATTAGGGCCCATTCATATTTTCACACTACTTTTGATTCAGCTGGTATAACAATTTGTCATAATGTGTTATACATCACTACTGTATGTCTATATGACAACCATCGTTAAAGGCAAATTAATTGATTTTTAATTTAAATCTTGTTTAAGAATTATAGTCGGATTTCAAGCAATAAATAAAAATAAAAAAAATTTAAGCGCCATTAAAAAATTTAAAAAACCAACGGCATTAAATTAATTAAAAAACCGATTTTAGACAACAGAGAGGCACACAAAAAAAAGACACTAAAGTTCAGTCATTAAATGATTTATTTGAATATTTAAAATAAATACGATTTCATTTGCATATGTATTGCAATGTGTTATATAAACGTAGACAGACGGCGCTTTTTTCGAACCGACAGAAAAGACCGTTAATATGCAAATGGATTTTGGATTTATTTTTATTGTTATTAAAGTTTTGTAATGTTATTTTTATTAATTTATTGATAATTTCTTTTATTGTAAATAAATTGCATTGAAAACATGATTTATTTCTGAAAAAAGGGGGTACGAGTATAGTGTTGAAAAAAAAACTTATTGTTCGCCTCATATTTTGATTGATAATCTTTTAAAGATAAAAAGTTTAAGTTTTAAGGGCATTTCACTTTCGAATTTTTGTAATCATTTAGAAGGTTTATATAATAACTTTTGTTTTTTTTTTGACATAATTAATTAATTTTCTAATGGAAAAAAACAAAAACAAACAGATATATGTACGTCTATTATGGCCATTTAATTTATGTAAACAATTTATTTTTTTAAACATTACTAGGCCAATTGGCAATTTCTTTGCTCGCTAGAAACTGTTATTAAAACATAAAAATAATTTCAAAAAAAAAAAATAAAAAAAAAATATTAACCTTAAAATTTTGTTTTGAAATATTTTGAAAGGAAATATAAATGATTTGTTATTTAAAAATCATTAATAATGGCATTTTAAAAATCGAGCTAACTAAGCCAAATATTGAAAAGCCAATTAAATTAATTATAATGAGTTAAAAAGTCAAGCTTAAGCGCGTGCTAAAATATTAAAAAAAATATATCCGTTTTCAATTTTTTTTTTATCAATGAAATGAAATATGAATACTTCAAAGATTTTTTAGTATTTCCATTTGAATATGTGTTATAGAATTGTTAAAAGTTCTAAATTATTAATTAATCATACTAATTATAATTAGTAATAAAATTTATTAGGATGATAAACAATATTGCCTTCGGCTTAAAATGGATAACAATTGAAAAATATTAAATTGGATCATTTGAAAAGTTAATAACCTTGTAATTCATTTTTTAATTAATTATGCGCCCTAAAAATTTAAGAAACTCAACTGACCCCATTGAAAATAAATTCAATTTAAATTAATTTATGTTTTCTAATTTAAATAGCGTACATACATACATACATAATTGACCATTACAACCCTTCAGTCAGGATTACGGCCTAGCTTCTCACACCACTCATGTTGTGTGTAATAATTGTATACATGAGTTTCGGGACCTACAGTTTAAAGTCGACTCGGAACGACAGGTTTTAGAGAAACTTTTCATGGCAGTTTTATTTGCTCTTAGAGTTTTTGCCAGAAATCTGCTAAAAGGATGACGCCGAAGAAATAATTTTTTTTATATTTCGTTTTGATGTCTGAGGTGGGATTTGAACAGTGGCCTTGCGTCTAATAAGCCAACACACTACCTATTACTACCACTACAAATGCTTTTTGGCTTAGATTAGGTTGGGTTAAAGAGGCAGCCGCGGGATAGAATATATTTTACTTGGGTCCTATAACAATGATATTATCTAATCTGTCATACAATAATAACTCCTGACAGGCATCTCTCATCCATTGCATGGTTTTATGAAAATGTGGATTCTATCGAAATCACCTCTAGCTGCTGTCAGCAGACTCTGTATGCCTAAGAAACCTTTGTCACTTTTTCACTTTTTCAAGTGTCGAAGAATTAAGAAAAGAAGATTTTATCTCCTTCCTGCTTATTTTAGCCTCATTAGAAGTTCTTTCCTGTGTTCGGATCGTGTACAGTCAGTGGTCAGTGTCCCCTAATCGTTTCCTAAAATGAACTCTGATCAGGTTTAAGCAAAATTTTATTCTGCAAATATCTTTATCGGGTCAAATCTATCTAGCTCCTCTACAAATGGGTTTACTTAACCATCCTTTTTTGCAAACTTTGTATTTGTGTGAAACCATTTGATTGTTCCTCAGCTGTGTGAATGTTGTATGATTCCATTGAATTTTTTGTACCGTTCTACTGTTTTTTCGTTACCTTCAACATCAACGTATCCATGAACCAATACCAGATCTTGTCATCTTTTCTAAAGGAACCCGGCGTTCTTGGATTATGTGTCAGTAAAAACGAATATTTAATATAATCTTATATCGGATTCGCCCATCATCAGCCTTTATGACAATTCTTGCAGTTTGAATCGTATAAAAGTAATAAAGCAAGTGCACGCATACATAATCGGTCATAACAACTCTTCAGTCAGAATTACGACCTAGCTTTTCATACCACTTATGTTGTGTGTATTAATTTTTTACATGAGTCGCGGGTCCTATAGTTTAAAGTCGGCTCCGAAAGACAGATTTTTTTGAGAAACTGTTCAGGGCAATTTTTATTTACTCTCAAAGTTTTTGTCAGAAATCTGATGAGGGTCGTGTCTGACCTAGGGTTTGAGCCGTGGCCTCACGTTTAATAAGGCAACACACTAGCAACTAGTACAAGGTACAGTATAAAGCAGAGTAATCGAGTCATGATGCCAGGATATGTTTGTAATCTACTACACACGTTTAGTCCTATTGCTGTATCGGAATCTTAGTGAATAATACTTATTCTGTCTTGATTGTAATAATATCCTGTCTACATTCGATGCACCAGTTTGACAATAATCTCTTTGCAAATTACAGAATTTCCAAAAGCAATTTTGGATTTTTGTCTGTTCTTGCCACTGCCAAGATGATTGCATAAGCTATAGTCATGCAGCATATTCTTTCTATGACTTTTAGAAAAGTGTTAATGTAAGGACTCCATAGCACAGTCAAAAGTACACCCATGAAGAGTTAATTGAACAATAGGTAATTTGTGGCGCTCAAAATCGATTCGATAGGTAGAGTAAGAGTAAAATAAATGTTATTATCACCATTTTCAAAACAAAAATTCAGTTATTTTCGTTAATACCCTCTCGTTGATTAAAAATATTGTAACCTTTGTTCCCGCTGCACAATAGGTTAAATTTCTCTCCTTGCAAACTAATCTTCTCATTGCCTCTAATTCCCAATCACCTTGATTTCAATTTTAAGAGTTTTAGGAGCAAAAAACTTGCAGTTGGAAATGTTTTTATCCAAAGATTGAGTAAATACTTTATGATGTAGCAGATGTTAAAATTGCAGCATTTTTTTCTATGTTTCTCTCCACAAACGCGAAAATTCAGGATAATACATATATTCTATCATTCGAATCACTTCGTTGTCATACCTCTAGGTGCACTACACTGCTCTTATGGAAGAAACTGAAATTAAAATTCGTACCAAATTCGCCGTAGTCTAACGGCTTATTAGACGTGACGCCACGTTTCAAACCCCAGGTGAAACATCTCCAACGAAACGAATTTGAATATTTTTTCGGCGACTTCATCTCAGCAGATTTCTGGCAAAACTGTCAGTTTCTCAAAAGTCTGTCGTTCGAAATCAACTTTAAACTGCAGGTCCCATTACTCCTGTTTAAAATTAACACAAACAACATCAGTGGTGTGAGAAGCTAGGTCGTAATCCTGACGGGTTGTAATGACCAATTATGTATGTTATATATAAATCTTCAAAAACACGATTGCGAGTTTGTCAATTGCGGAAAAGTCTTCCTTATAAACTAATTGTAATCGAAGGAATTGGGTTATCTGCTCACCCATATGGCCTTTGGATAATAAATTTATTTTCATTCAATGGATATAGTATTCCTAAAAGTATTATATATGCGCTCATAATGTTTTTGCAACATTTTTTGTTTGTAGCACTTTTCCATTGGCTGTGCTTAACTTTAAGCAAAAGTGTTGATAAATTATAATTTCAAAATTAAATGTTTGTTGATGTTCATCTTCCTATGCCATATTGTTATCTAATAGCACCTCCGGTATTGAGTTTAACCATTTTACACAACATTCGTTTTCCCTTACATCCCCTCCTTCCACAAATCTCTTCTACCACGTGTGTAAGCCCTTCTGCGATCAATACATGGTCAATGCCAGTCTAATGGCTTGAAAAAATTGTTGCCTATTTTCCTACAATTGCTGTATAATTGCCCATTTGTTATGGTAAATCTGCCAAACACCATTATTTTGCATGCCAATAAATTCACTGGAAATTGTTTGCCATTTAAAACTTCTTAACAACTACAACCTAAACTAAGGTTCTCTAACCTTTGTTGCAGTTATAAATATAAAACAACGTCAATGCAGTGCAGATTATAAACCCTAAGTATTGTTTATGATTTTCGATTTTAAAGTTTTTTTTTTTAATTTTATACTCGCACGGTAATAAACCAACACAATAATTTAAATCAATCATCTGAAAACCGATTTGAACTTAAACGTTCGCAGAGTAGCATAACAACATTGTGCAGTCAGGTAATAATTTAAACAAATTAGAAAACCAAAGTTAATAGTACTGCACACATAATTGTCTTGGTATTTAACAATAAAACAAAAAACGTTCAACTGCTTTAAAATCGTATCGAATGGTATAATTTAAATGCTTTTTTTCTTTAAGTATCTCTGGCAATGTACTCGTAAAACAAAACAGCGATTTAATAGCTGTCTTAGGCAATGCGTGAACTGAATAATTTTGTCTTTATCGTTTTTTGTTTGTTGTTGTTGTTTTTAAATGATATACTCTAGTACGTTAAACGTTTTTCAAAGACTCTGCTGTCTGTCTTTGCTGTCTTTGCTGCCTTTGCTGCTTATAAACTGCAAGTGTTTTTCTTACTAATTGTTAACGCACATGTTAAGTTTTTTAAATATAGTTTTCAACGTCAACCAAAGACATAAATTGGTGGAAAATAATGTGTTAAATATTGTTTTTACTTAAACTAACCTTAACCTTGTTCGTGTTTTCAAGAAACATTAATTGAATACAAAGTAATCATTATTTTTTTTTTTTTTGAATTTGAGCAAATCATTTGTATTTTTATTTCTTCTTTTTCGTTTTGCCATATCCTATGACTATATTTTTAATAATAATTTTAATTTTTTTTTAATTCTCTTTTAAATATTATATAATTCGTTGATATTTATTTACTAAAAATTATCTTCAATTAATGTCTGAAAGCATAAAATCATTTTAAATATCAAATATTGGCATTAATTTTATTGTCTCTTTTGAAAAGAATTCCCTGGTTTTTTCTCGTTTTTGGCTTTTTAACAGCCACTCCTTTGGCATCAAAAAAAAGCAAAAAACTTTTGTGGAAGCTAAAGAACAATGTCTCAGAAAAAAATTTAAAAAAATAAAGAAGATCTTTAAGATGTTTAATTTAAAGTTGTAGCTTTTTAGAACAAAAAATTTTCACGATATGCGTTGGCGGTTGGAGTCTTAAAATTTAAAACATCAAAAGATATTGCTTTTGCATTACTTAAGTGAATTTTAATGAAGTCGTAAATGTAAAATCAATCCAATATGTTGTAATTCATTTGGGATAATGTGAAGTGGCTTATGTTTAATGTTTCATCGCTACTGCAACGGAATTTAAATTATTACACTACATAACAGACTGAATTTCTTCTTTAGCTGATAACAGAGGTCTTTCCTATCGATTATTATCTGAATACAGACAAATCTAATGTTTACAAATACTGCTTCCACTTTCCTGCTTACCACAACTTATTTTCCTAGTTCCCTGCGTGTTAGTCGTAAATAAAAAAAATTGGTTGGAAGAACAAAAAATTCCTCTCGTCTCTTAAGTAGAACAATGAATTTTTGAATGAGGGGTCCAATATTTTCGAAGTAATTTTTTACTTTTGATTGTTCAATTTTCAAATGTCGCAAGAAAGACTTAAAAGCCTTGGAAAACCTTACCTTAGAAATTAAGCCACCTACAACAAATTGAAAAAAAAACTCGTTTTTTCAAGTGGGAGTCAGTTCTTCAGTGTCTCTTTCGATACTTCGCGATTAGTAGGAAGGCTATCTAGTAAGCAATATATATCGCTATAGATTCCTTAAAGCAGAGATAAAGTATGGTTTTCGTTTCACTGTACCATTGGTATTTGAATACATATTTACATGCATTATTTGCGTATCTTATTTCTGTCTGTCGAATAGAATATCATAATCAATCAAGTAATTGAAGACAGAGAGAAAGAAGAAGCTGGTAAGACAAAAACAATAAAATTCTATAAGGGAAATTAATCAAGGCCAGAACAGTCCGAACAGAGAGATTGGAATAGAAGAATTTGCACAAAACTCTACATTGTAATATAAAAGAGTTCTGGCATAAGTAATTATGTAAGTAGGGTCCTTATTTGAGTTATGGGAAAAGTAGGCACACATACATGTTTTTCCGTTTATTTAACGTCATTATATTTGACTTTACTATGCAATTTATCTGGAAACAAAAATTAATCACTGTGAAAGCGATTTCATCGAAAAATTATCTTCAGCGATGAGGCTCATTTTTAGATAAATGTGTAGATACATGTATAAGCAAATTTAATGGATATGGGACGGTAACAATCCAATGTTTGGAGTGGATTTTGAGCTGGCATCGGTCTAAATTTTTCTGAGAACGACGTTGACCAAGCTATCACTGTGATCATTACAAGTCGATGATTTCCAACTTCCAATCCTGAATGGGATTCTCTGAAAGCCAACGAGAAGAATAGCGCTACATGCCTCACTGTTACATTGGGTATTTGGCATGAGCAGTTTTAATGCATGTTTATCTCACGTTTATCTAAACTAGTCACCGAGATAATGCAATTCAACCCCCGTTTTTATTTTACTTTGTCTTTTATCTTAATCACACATATATGCAAATAAACCACAAATCACAACGGTCCTAAATGCCTGCCTTACCCATTCCATTGGCCAAATTCAATCTGCATTTTGTGCCAAAGTTATGGAAAACTGGATATTCCGAATGCACTCCATTCAGAGTTATGGCGGACATGTGTACGACGTTATATTTCACACATAATAGGATCAATAGGTCTTTCAAACGAATAAAAAGTTTGGATGATGTCGAAATAGAAAGCGCTTAGTAATATACCCTATCTATATATCGTTGCCTTTCTTACACTAATTTTAAATAAATATTGCAAAGTACTTAGATAGTTAAGTAAGTAATTAGTTAATATAGGGAACACAGAAAATTTCATTCTTACGAGACGTTTAAAAAGTGCCTCTCGTTTTTTTTTTTTGTACAACAGCAGCAGCTTTTTTAAATAAATAAAATTCTTAAAGAAATTCTTTTTTTTAATTTATTTATTTAAGCATTTTATGCTGGGAATGATAAACAGTTGGTTGGTATTTTCCAAAATGTTTAAAATATTTTTTGTTTTGTTTTTATTTCGTTTTATTTTGTTTGATTTTGTGCTGTGATTAATTTTAAATGTCATTAAAAATTCTAAACACATTTATATTTAGTTTATGGTTAATGTAGTTATTTTTATATCGCAAATTGTATTTCTTTTGTTCTTTAAATACAAAAATCAATATAAGTATGTGTGTATGCCATACGTATACACAAAAGAACCATGATTCCTCACGGCTAAATGCATAAATTTGTCCTTGTTACCAACTATAGTTTATACTACACATTGGCTTCTTCTTCTTCTTAAAGAACTAAAGCGAAAAAGACAAAGAAATAAAAACAATCAAGTTTGTTTTCTAAGTCTTTTGTTTAGTGCAGTTTTCATCATTATCATGTGCATCATGTATTGCCTTTGGATGTATCATTCATGTGCATTTGTATGTGATGTGTGTGTAGTGGTAATATTATTGACTTATAGGGTGGCGTATTTAATGTCAAGATTAATTTTTGCAATATTCGTTTGTCTTCCATGCTGTACACTAAATTATAATTTAAAGACCTCTGATCATATTACAACAGCATTTGAAAACTTTACCTAAAATGAAAACCTCGACTTTTGTTTGCGAATTTGTGTGAATTAAGCTTTGTTGTAAGAGCATTACAAAATTGCATAGATTATGGAATATGTGAAAAACGTGCAGAAATATTTGATTATTTTAAGAGAGTGAAAATAAAAATGAAAAAAAAAAATTAAACATGTGCTGAACGAATACTTTATGCGTTCCTAAATCAAGCAACCAAACCGCCAATATCCTAACGGTGTGGTGTAAAATAAATATTTTTTGGTATGAAACGCTATTTCTTCTAAGCAAATTTCGTGAAATTTTTTACAGGGTATAAAAAATATTTTTTTTATTTTGTTTGTTGTTGTTAAGTTATTGACATTAAAATAATTTTTTTTTTTGGTTTGGGTTGGGTGTTATTTTAGTGTGATATACCGTTAAATCAAACCCATACTTGCCGGTTTTAAGTTTGAATTTTTATTTAGCTTTTATAACTGCTTATTATTTTTTTTTTTGAAATCACGACTCAAAATTCAAAATGATTAAGATTTTCTTATTAACGTTTAATAGAATTGACATTTGATTTAAATATCATTGGTTTGCAATGAATATTTTTAAATACTCAATGATAAGATTATTTTAAATAAGTTTTTTAGTGGAAATATTAGTCTCTACTGTAATAGGGTTTAGAAGTGTCATAATTAATCGTAAAATTAAGATTGAAATTTTGTGAGGGTTTTATTTACACACATACATACATTAGGTCATTACAACGTATTAGTCAGGATTACAATCTAGCTTCACGCACCACCCCAGTTGTGTGTGTTAATTTTATCAATAAGTGGCGGCATCTACTGTAAAAATTCGAATTCGAATGACAGGTTTTTAGGAAGCTTTTAATGGAAATTTTATTTACACTCAGATATGTTGCCAAAAGACTGTTAAGAGGAAGTCGTAAGCCGTCATAGAAATATCTCTCATAGTTCCTTTTTTATGAGATGGTGAAGCCAGGGGTTGAACACGGGATAACGTCTAATAAGCCAACACCCTACCTACTATTCTACGGTGGTTGTGAATTGTTAATATTAAGAATTGCAAACTAAAGGTAAGAAACAAGGTCGTAATCCTGGCTGAAGGGTTGTATGTAAGTTGAGGGAATAGTAACAACGCTATTTTGGTTGTGTTGACTTCTAGTACATGGTTATTGCACCACTTCAAGAGTATTCTCAGTGCAGATTCCAATACTAGCGCAAATAGTTTTGGTAGTGATTATAAATATATCCCTAAGACATTTGCCACGTAGTTTACGGTATCATAAAGGGTGGGTAATAGTGGCATTATTTCTATAAGAGTGCTTCCGGCTCGAAGGACCATGAACAAACGGGTTATAGGGTTAGGTTTAGTTTAAGGGTGAGAGGGGATAGGATGTATAATATACAAACCTTTTAATATGTATATATATCTGTGACTGTATATTAATAATAAATGTTAGTGTTGTTTTTAATGTATATAGTATTTAAAAACGTTATAAAACGTATTTTATTTATACGTTACAAAAGGTATATATATTTTAGTGTTATAAAATAAATGTTATTTTTTATATTTAAAATTTATATATTTATGTTTATGTATATGTTTCAAAATATCACTTCACAATTTGGTTTCTTTTTATTGGAAATTCAAATGTTTTTGTCTATTCAATGTATTTTATTCTAATTATAATGTGATTTGTATCTATGTTTATTTTTATTATAAATTCACTTAAATGTTTTCTTTATTCACACGCGAAGGGTTTCTTGGGTGGATTTTTAGTTGTTCGCTGTTGTTTATCAACTGCTCGATCGAGGATCAAATTAATTGTGTTGAAGTTGTTGATGAATGTGTGTATATGTTGATGAAGGCTGAATGTACATATGTGTTGGTGATGTTATCGGTATTATTTTTATCGATGTTTTTGTTGATACATTGGAAGTCAGGGAAGGGAATGTGAATTTGTTCACTCGTGTGAACATCCTCCCGGGCCTACAACCTGTGAATAAAAAGAACAATTATTTTTATTTGTTCAACATTGGGTTAGAGTGTGAGGGTAATTATAAATTAAAATACTTTATTATATTTTTTTTTTTTTAATTATTAAGTGATCCCATAACGAGCCAACCAAGGGTTGAGTCCTGTGCGATAAGCGAACCGCCATCGAGATGAATAGTATTTGGCTGTAGAATGGTGGTGTATAAATCACCACCAATTTCCATGGCCACAGGTGAATTACTATAAAATTCTGGATCAGGTAGAGAAATCCTGCAGAATTTCCCCTTTATGGCTGGGTCCAATCCTTGAGAATAGGGTGTTTTGGGTAAATCATTTGCAACCTTCATGCAAACCTCATATTGTATTGTGGAGGCCATGTTAGGTGAGATTATGACCTTCACATATATACTTTCATCCACTTTAAACGGTCTTAATGTGGACTGACGCACGAACGCTACACCTATTTTCGAGGTCGTTAGGCTAGGGTTTAATAAAGCTCTGACAAGTTGCTTGGATTATTCCGCTATGACTTGAACGACAACCGTAGGCACAATGGTCTGGGTCCTTGACGTTGGTAGTGTGGTTATTAAACTTGGATTGACAATTGTTCGTGGCGCAGGAATCGGTAACGTGTTTCTTCGTGATGTTGTTGGTGGGGATTGTTCCTTCTTGAGGTCCTTCAGAATACGATCTGGGCCGTGTAGGGTGGTGTGGTGTTTGCCATTACATTTTTGGCATCGGGATTTACTCGAACATTTTCCAATCAGGTGATTCCTGGCCAGACAATTGACGCAATAATGCAATTTAACTGCGGTTTTATATTTCTCCGCCAAGTTCATCTGTTGAAACTTTCTGCAGTTTGTCAAGCTGTGATTAGCTTGACAAATACCGCAACCAAAATGGCGTTTTGGTTGACGCTTGTCATTTTTTTGATTGGGTTTTGGTCGAGATCCATTGCGGTTGGAACTTCCACTACGGTTGTTTTTGTTGGGTGCCATATCCTGTGTAAAAGAAATAGGTGTGAATGAAATGAAGTGTAATGAATGTGTTAGTTGGTTAGACTGTTAGGGTGAAGGGTGAGTATATGAATAATAGTTACAAGTGGATAAGTGGGTTAAAAAGGGTAAGTAAACAACTAAATGTTATTTGGGTTATACTAGAAGTGTTAAACTAACTAGTGGGTAAAATGACAACTTTTGTTATTGGTCGAGTTAACGTCCCGGACGATGTCCGTATATCGACTACTCTGTTTCGTCCATCAGAGCCAGTGTATGTTTTAACGACTCGGCCGAGTAACCACTCGTTTGGAGGTAAATTGTCTTGTCTGATAATAACGATGTCGTCCGTTTCAACTTGACGTTGAGGGTTCTTCCACTTGTATCTCTTGTGGAGCTCTTTAAGATATTCATCTTTCCATCTTCTACAAAAGTTATGATGTTGAATCTTTAACTTTTGCCATCTGTTTGCCAGGGTTAAATTCTCATTGCTTACATCGGGTTCTGCTGGGGTTAAAATAGGTGATCCAATTAAAAAGTGTCCTGGAGTTAAAGGGTTAAAATCCTGTGGATTCTCGCTTGACGGGCTTAAGGGTCTTGAATTCAGGCATCCTTCTATTCTCGCGAGAAGTGTGGCTAGCTCTTCAAATGTGTACTTCAGGGTATTCATTTTCTTTAGATGAGCCTTAAAGCTTTTCACTCCCGCTTCCCATAAACCACCCATGTGTGGTGCACCTGGGGGTATAAAATGCCACGTCAAATTTTGGAAACTGCTAGCAGATGTAACGGAACCTTTTAATTGTTTAATGAATTCCTGTCGCTCTTTCTTCAATAATTTGCTAGCTCCAATGAAATTTGTCCCATTATCAGAGTAAATAGCGACAGGGCATCCCCGCCTCGAAAAAAATCGTGCGAAAGCTGCCATAAAAGCTTGGGTTGACAAATCAGATGTTGGCTCCAAGTGAATAGCTTTTGTTGCAAAGCAAACAAAAATGCATACGTAACCTTTTGTTATTCTACATGCTCTGCCATTATATACTTTAATGTCGAATGGTCCTGCAAAATCAACTCCCACATTCGTAAATGGTTTATTAATTTGGGTACGTTCTGGTGGCAAGGCTGCCATAAATTGGGTTGTTTGTCTATTCTTGTATCTAGTACACGGTGAGCATTTGTTAATTACAGCGCTAACAAGATTCTTTAGTTTTGGAATCCAGTATCCTGAGCGTATTATTCTCAACATAAGTTGGTTTCCGCCATGTAGGGTTATTAGGTGCACGTGTTGGGTTAATAGTTTAGCAAATGAACTGCCATAGGGTAATAAAATCGGGTGTTTTTCAGAATATGACAAACCGTTGGAATTTGCTAGTCGACCATTTGCTCGCATTATATTTGCGGAATCTAAAAATGGCGTTAGGGTGAGCAGGTTACTTTTCTTGGGTATAGGGTTTCTTTTCTTCAAACAATGATATTCATCTTTAAAATATTCAGTCTGACAAAGAATGATAAGTCTATCACGGGTAGATTTGATCTCTGTCGTATCAAGTTCAATACTTGGGTGGGTCGTTAACAAATGTAATCTTTCGTTAACTAGTTGTGGGTAATTTCGATCAAGAATTATTCTATCCTTTCGAATTGTATGGTTTCGTTTATACGATACGCGATCACAAAATCGGTAGACATATGTCATTACTCGTAGAGCATTTGACAATTTTGAAAATCTTGATAATATGTCTGGGTTCTCAGCATTCGTATCCAAGGAAGGGTGGGTATTAACGGTTGTAGTAAACGACTGATGATGGTCCATTCTGTTCAACGTTTAACATTATTTGAAGGAACACCCTTTAGATTATTAGCGGTTCTTTTTTATACTTTGTTGTCTCTTGAATTCTTTTCAACATTCTTTTCATTACTACTTAACATTAAAGTATTTTTTGCATAGACTCACTCTAGTTTCGACAATTAAACAGTGAACATACAAAAATTCAAAAACAAAATATTGTGACTCTTTTTTAAACAAAAAACAAGAACAAAAACAAAGTAAAAACTGTGAACAAAAACAATATAATAGAAACATAAATTGAATTTAAACACAATCAAATTAAAACAAAACAATTTTGTAAATAAAATAACATAAGAACTACATATTGAATTTAATAAATTAGACAAATTAAAATTACAAAAACAACAAAACCAAAAACATTTTATTTCAAAACAAAATTAAAAAGAACAACAAAAAACGAACCAGCAACACATCAAACATTAAACATTTTTTGGTCCTTCGAGCCGGATGCAGTGTAATTTACAAAAACAAAAACTTGCTAAAAAATTGAAAAAATATTAAGACACAAAAAATAAGCAACGGTTAAAAACAGTTAAATTTTTTGAGAAAAAATAGAATCCACAGGCAAAGTGGAAAAACAAAAAAGAACCAAAATTACAGCAAAAGACACAAGCAAGAAGAGACCCAAATTAGAGAGCAACAGCTTAAACAAAGACACAACAACGATAAGTAAGTACTAAAAATAATAAAAATAAGACAATAAAGAGAAACACAAAACTCTTTATTACAAGTATACGCTCTTATAAATTTTGTCGCGGTTGAGTAAAAGAAGAAAGCGAAATAGAAAAACGAAAAGGGTTACCACCCATACTTCTTTTAGTAATTTACTGGGGAAACAAAATATACCCAAATTAATAACCAATCGGGAAATTAATTATTATTTTTGGTAATTCTTGCTGTGAAATCGCTAGCAGGGACTTTTTTGTTTAAATTTGATCCTTAATTTGATCGTTTTAAATTTTAATTCATCGGTAAATAATGGCACTCGATAAATTTGTAAATTGTACAAATGACCTTTTGGACTTTGAAACAGAGTACACACAAAGTGCGGCCGAAAACAACATTCACTCTCTTGAGGTACTTCGGGTCGAACTCGATTCTCTATGGACACAAGTCAAAAGGACGTATGGAGAGTGTAGGGACACAAAAAAAGATTCCAAAGAAAAACCCATCGATAAAGATAAGCTTCGTGATCGTTACAAAAAAGGTTTTTCTGCCTACAAAACGTGTTTAGGGTCAATTAATGCAGAAATTCAAGCCCTATCGAGTCCAAAGAAAGAAGAGCGGATTTCTGCTGTTGAAAATCAAGCACAGGAAAATCATGACATCTCATTTGTGCGGTTACCACCTTGCGATACGGACACATTTTATGGAGATTTTGTGACATGGCCTACTTTCCGCGATCTTTTTACAGCATTATACATAAATAATTCTAGACTTAGTCAAATTGAGAAACTTTTTCATCTGATACAAAAGACTGGAGGAGATGCTAGGAAAATAGTTTCAAATGCCCCATTGACAAATCAAGGCTTCGACATAGCCTGGAAAAACCTTGTAGCCCAAACGAAAATAATCGGATCCAAGTAAATGAACAATTAAAAATTTTATTTGACCTTCCGAACGTAGCTGAAGACTCAGGCTCATCGATTCAAAAACTTCAGCGAACAGTTAATGGATGCATTCAGGCGTTAAATGCTTTAGGCATAGAAACCGCCACATGGGACCCATTCCTGGTATACATTTGCTCAACAAAGCTCCCTCTGACTCTTTTAAAGGAATTTGAAAATTCACTTAAGGAAATTACAAAAGTTCCGACTTGGGAAGAATTCAATAATTTCTTGACGCACAATTCTAAGACTCTAGAATCCATAGCGGCCATCACACAATCGAATTCAAAATTAGAACAATCCAGAAAGGATAATTTAAAGTTTAAGTCAAAACGAGTTCACACTTTTCACATAAACACAACCCAAAATGAAACTGGGTCGAAAAATATAAAACATTTAAACACAAATAGGGCACAGAAAAATGACTCAAATTACAAATGCCAACATTGTAAGGAGTCCCACCAATTGTGGTCTTGCCCCAAGTTCTTAGAGAAGAACGTTAACGACAGAATTCACATTGTAAAGGTCACAAATTCATGTTACAATTGCCTCTCTATTGACCACAGTGTTAAGGACTGTAAAAGTAAATTCAGTTGTAGATTATGTAGACAAAGACATAACACTTTGTTACATAAGGGATCAGAATCCCATACTTTAGTTCCGAATTGTGACGCGACCCAATCTAGCAGGAGCATCGCAGCACAAAACACCAATATACAGTCCACATCAGCATCAAACTTCTCCATACCAAATATCACTTCCTTGACACTGCAAGAGAGCAAACATCTCGATCAATCTACCAATGAGAAAGAGACCTTGTTATTTACTGCAATTGTACTGATCGAAACTAGAGGCGAAAAGTACCAGGCAAGAGCAATCATCGACCCTGGCTCACAATCAACTTTTATGTCAGAAAAGTTGAAAAATCGTTTAAATTTGCCCACCAAACGAAATTTAGTTCATGTTACAGGCTTGAGTCAAACAGTTTCAGAGACTTCAACCAAAGCATGTTTATTCAATCTTTGCTCCAAGGTGGATTCACAATTTAAATTAGAAGTCTGGGCACCAGTCCTAAAGACTCTTCCATCTAATTTACCACCACAGACTTTAGATTTGCAACATTTCAATGAGACTGCTAAATTAGAACTTGCAGATCCTCAATTCAATCAAAGCAGACCCATCGACTTGCTTATACGCCTCGACTTGGGCCACTCCATATATTGCATGGACACACCGATGCGGTCTATTGGATCCCTTTTGGCACAAAAAACAGTATTTGGCTGGATTGTGGGTGGACCAATTTCAACAACGACACAACCTAGTACAACAGTGTCATTACTCAACACTACGTCCCTTGACCGAATCCTCACACGCTTTTGGGAGGTGGAGGAAACCCCAAAACGGGTTTTGAGGTCAGATGAGGACACATTTTGCGAGAACAACTTCATGTCGACAACACGAAGAAACGACACAGGAAGGTATATCGTTACCCTACCCTTTAAAAATAGCGAAGAAATAGGAACTTCGAGAAACATAGCAATGGCACAGTTCTTGAGAATGGAACGCATACTTAGCCAGAAACCCGAACTCAAAAAACAATACGACCAAGTAATTGTTGAGTACCTCGAGTTAGGACATATGAGGAAAATTTCTCCCCTGGAAATCAACACAAACCCAAATTATTACCTGCCACATCATGCAGTAATAAAACCCGAAAGGCTGACAACAAAACTTAGAGTAGTTTTCAACGCTTCGAGCCCGTCTTAAGAAGAGTTTGAATGACATATTGTATCCAGGACCCATACTTCAACAGGACTTGGTGCTTCTGATATTGAAGTGGAGATTCTTCCGTTTTGTGTACAACGCAGATATCACAAAAATGTATCGACAGATACTCATTGATCCGAATCAAACCAAATATCAAAGGATATTATTTCGACAATCAGAAAAGGACCCAATTGAGGATTACGAACTCCTGACAGTGACTTTTGGAGTCAATTGCGCCCCGTTTCTGGCCATTAGAACCCTTCTTCAACTAGCTGAAGATGTAACATCAACTCACCCTCTCGCATCAAAAACTCTACAACAAAACATGTATGTGGATGATGTTTTAGCAGGTGGTCACACATTAAACGACGCCATCAAATCAAGAAAAGAACTTACAACAGTTCTAAAATCTGCTGGATTCGACCTGATGAAATGGACATCAAATGACCCACGAGTTATACAAGACTTACCAAATGAGACCCTACTACCTCTCGATTGGTTAAATCTGTCAGAAAGCGCTGGAACAAAAACTCTTGGGATCAAATGGAACATTTCTTCAGACGCATTTACATTTACAGCACCAGATGTCACATTAAAAGAAAACTACACGAAAAGAGAAGTTTTATCGACAATTGCCAAATTCTTTGACCCTTGTGGATGGATAGCTCCAATAATAGTTGAAGCAAAACTAATTATGCAACAGATTTGGTTGGATAAAGTCGACTGGGATGACATATTAAAACCCTTGACTTGTCTACAGTGGCAAAAATTCATAAAAAACTGCCCGGCAATAAACATATTGAAAATTCCCCGTTGGATCCAATTTAGCCCGAATTGTAATGTGGAAATTCACGGTTTCAGTGACGCTTCAGAAAAAGCCTATTCTGCGACTCTTTATGTTCGAATACAAGCAGAAAACTCAGTATTCACATTTCTTCTGGCTTCAAAGACCCGTGTAGCTCCCATTAAGCAAATATCTTTGCCCCGCTTAGAACTATGTGGATCCGTATTATTGGCAAATCTTGCATGTGGACTTATACCAAATCTTCAAATTCAAAATATCAAGGCATATTATTGGACCGACTCAACAATCGTGCTGTCCTGGTTAAAGAAACCCCCTTGCTCATGGAACACTTTCGTTGGAAATCGTGTTTCTGAAATCCTGGATAAGGTTGGAAATCAAAATTGGCAACATATCGACTCAAAGGATAACCCAGCAGATGTAGCCAGCCGAGGATGTACTCCACAAGAACTGGAAAACCACAACTTATGGTGGTTTGGACCCTCCTGGTTAAAATTGCCTAAAAATCAATGGCCGATACCAACACAAACTGTAATAGCATTTACAACCACAACACGCGAAGACCCATTAAATCGATTTTCAGACCTATCTCGAGCTTATCGAGTACTCGCTTATGTCATACGATTATGGAGAAACACTGGAAACAACCGAACCCATCTTCGCGTATCTTCAGCAGAAATCACCCGAGAAGAAATAGATTTCGTCAAACATCGACTCATCATATGGACGCAACAAAATCATTTTCCAGATGAGCACAAACATTTGAAACTCAAGCAGAAAATATCCCCAACCAGCAGTCTTTTGACCTTAAATCCTTTCATGGATCACCATGGCATTATTAGAGCCAATGGACGACTAGCGCAATCACCTGCATTAACGTACAATGAACGCTACCCAATATTGCTACCTCATAACTCGAAGCTATCACAGCTACTAGCGGAATTTACACATAAAATTACCCTTCATGGAGAAAACCAACTAATGGTTCGAGTCCTACGCACAGAATATTGGATATTCAGATTGAAACCCTTGGTCAAAAGCGTAATTTACAACTGTAAAACGTGTGTTTTGTACAAAAAACAGACGCAAAATCAAATCATGGCTTCATTACCACCAGAACGTACAACATTATCAAGACCCTTTGCTACAACTGGATTAGACTACGCAGGCCCTTTTGACATCAAAAATTTTACAGGCCGAGCTTGTCTTATTACAAAAGGGTATATTTGCATATTTGTATGCTTCGCCACAAAAGCTGTACATCTTGAAGCAGCAAGTGATTTATCGACCCAATCGTTCTTAGCAGCATTTTCCCGCTTCATAGGAAGACGTGGATGTCCCGCACTCATTTACTCAGACAATGGAGGAAATTTCGTCGGAGCAGCAGAACTACTAAGAAAAGACCGTCTAGAATTCATAAAAACCCTTCAAAATCAAGTGATCCATCATTTTAGTCATCAAAATCTTAATTGGAAGTTTATTCCCCCAGGAGCCCCACACATGGGCGGCCTTTGGGAAGCCGGTGTAAAATCATTCAAAACGCACCTCAAAAAGATGATACCGAACATGAAATTCACATTTGAAGAGCTATCTACAATTCTTGCTCGTATAGAATCGTGCCTAAATTCTAGACCCTTAAGTCCTGCTAGCGATGACCCAAATGACCTTAATCCATTGACCCCTGGACACTTCCTTATTGGTAGTGCATTATTGACCCCAGCTGAACCAGATGTAAGCAACGAAAATCTGAATCTCATCAACCGCTGGAAACGCCTAAGGGTCATCTACCACTCATTTTGCCAAAGATGGAAGTCCGAATACTTGATTGAACTTCAACGCAGATATAAATGGAAGATTCAAAGGGACAACGTTAAAATCAACGATCTGGTAGTCATCAAAAACAACAACTTGCCACCCAATGAATGGCAAATGGGTCGAATCATCAAAACATATCTTGGACCTGTAGACATCAAAAAAAAATGGAGTCATCACCAGACCAATTACAAAAATTGTGGTTTTGTTTGCAAATTAGTATAACACCTAATCATTTACATATACTAATATTGCTCTAATTTTATACTTACAGGTATGGCATTCCAACAATCTCAACACCCCAAACATTGGCAATTTTCTTGCAGTATACGTTAACGTACATCATGATGCCATATCTGTCAACAAATTCATGAGGCTTTGCAACTTACCGACCCACAACCCACAAATAGGACCTGTTCAAAACCTGTGGTAAATTTCACCAAGTCATGGGGGCCGGAATGTTCAACGTTTAACATTATTTGAAGGAACACCCTTTAGATTATTAGCGGTTCTTTTTTATACTTTGTTGTCTCTTGAATTCTTTTCAACATTCTTTTCATTACTACTTAACATTAAAGTATTTTTTGCATAGACTCACTCTAGTTTCGACAATTAAACAGTGAACATACAAAAATTCAAAAACAAAATATTGTGACTCTTTTTTAAACAAAAAACAAGAACAAAAACAAAGTAAAAACTGTGAACAAAAACAATATAATAGAAACATAAATTGAATTTAAACACAATCAAATTAAAACAAAACAATTTTGTAAATAAAATAACATAAGAACTACATATTGAATTTAATAAATTAGACAAATTAAAATTACAAAAACAACAAAACCAAAAACATTTTATTTCAAAACAAAATTAAAAAGAACAACAAAAAACGAACCAGCAACACATCAAACATTAAACACATTCCACCATAAATCATCATCTTTTAGTTCATTAGCATTGCATCCTCGACTAGCCACATCGGCAGGATTATCATGAGAAGCCACATGGTTCCAGTTGTCCACTCCTACTGTTTGCAGAATCGTTGAGACTCGATTTGCCACAAAGGTGTTCCAAGTGTTAGGGTTTTTGCTGAGCCAGGCCAAGACTATCGATGAGTCGGTCCAAAAATATGACTTATGTAAGGGTAGGTTAAGTTGGATGAGTAAATTTTTTGTCATATTTGCCAACAACACTGCGCCACAAAGTTCAAGTCTCGGTAAGGAGATTACTTTGATTGGCGCAACTCTCGTTTTAGCGAAGAGTAGGGTTACGGAATTAGGTCCGTCTACGGGTGTAACTCGTGCATATAGACATGCAGAGTATGCTTTTTCAGAAGCATCTGAAAAACCATGAAATTCAATTGTAGCTGTAGGTGAAAAGTTAATCCATCTTGGTATACGAATTCTATTAATATTGTCATAAAACTGCAAAAACTTTTGAGATTTTATAAGGGTGAATGGGTCAAGACATTCATCCCAAGCTGTGTTATCTTGCCAAATTTGTTGCATTATAATTTTTGCAGATATTACAATTGGCGCTAACCAACCAGCTGGGTCAAAAAGACGAGCGATATCTGATAAAACAGTTCGCTTTGTGTATGCCGATTTCCTTTCGATTAAGGGTACATTAAAGAAAAATGTGTCCTCTTTCGCATTCCACCGGATTCTTAATGTTTTGGCATTATTCGATTCCGGAAGGTTGAGTAAATCCACATCAAGTAGGTGTTCTTCGGGTAAGTTCTTCAACAATTCCTTCGTATTAGATATCCATTTTCTTAAAGGAAATCCAGCAGAGTCAAGAGCCGAGATCAATTGGATTTGGCCCTCTTTAGTTTCTTCAATGGTGTGACCTCCGGCTAAGACATCGTCTACGTACATATTATTTCGTAATATTTGCGAAGCGATAGGGTGGGTTTTTTGAATGTCTTTAGCTAATTCATGTAGTGTTCTAATAGCTAAGTAAGGCGCACAATTGACACCAAAAGTGACCGTTTGCAGTTCGTAATCCTGAATGGGTTCGTTGACGCCTTTGCGGAATAATATACGTTGGAACGGAGTGTGTGTAGGGTTTAACATAATCTGCCGATACATTTTTGCAATGTCGGCATTATAAACTATTTTGTAAAAGCGCCATTTCAAGACGAGTACAACTAAATCTGTTTGTAGGGTAGGACCAGTGTATAGGGTATCATTAAGGCTGATGCTGTTCGAGGTTTTGCTAGATGCATTAAAAACAACTCGAACTTTTGTTGTAACGCGATCAAGTTTAACAACAGCGTGATGGGGTAAGTGGTATATAATGTGGGGTATAATGTGTGTTTGAAGGTGTGTTTGGGTTATATTTTATAAGTTTCATATGACCTAGTTCGATGTACTCTTGTAGCACGTTATCATATTCCATTTTGAGTTCTGGCTTTTTCATCAAACTTTTCCCATTTCTTAAAAATTGAGCCATAGCCACATGTCGCGAGTTTCCTAACTCTACAGGAGGGTATATGAAGGGAAGATTTACCTGATAACGGCCATTCGGTAATCGACGGGTAGTGGTCATATAAGTTTCCTCACAAAAGGAACTTTCCTCTGAAACTTTGGGTTGGGTGGGTACATCCTCAATTTCCCAGAATTTGGTCAAAACTTTATCAAGCGTGACTGAACTGAAGTATGAAACTAAGGGTTGTGTATTGTTTGTGTTCTGAATAGGTCCTGTTAAAATCCATCCAAATTCAGTTTCTTGAGCTATTAGAGTATTAAGGAGATCTTTTCGTACTCCAGATTTCAATATTTGAGGGTAAAAATCGCTGCCAATTATAAAATCTATAGGTCTGCTTTCATATAACCTTTTGTCTGCTAATTGAATATCTTCCAAATCTTTTATAAGGGTTGGGTTTAAGCTTTGGGTGGGTAAATTTTTCGTTAGTGTTTTCACTACAATTGCTTGGATATTCAATTTGAAATTACTATTGGTATTCGAGCGTAGAGAAACTTGACACAGTTTAGTCGATCTTGCAGAGACTATCTCATTTAATCCAGAAATTTCTGCAACTATGGGTGTAGTGGGTAAATGTAATTTTCTTCTTAGTTTATCCGTTATAAATGAGAAGTCTGAAGCTGGGTCAATAAGAGCTCTGGCTGGAAACAATTCTCCTTGGACTTCTACATTCAGAACTGCGGTTCCCAATAACTTCGTTCTGTCATCTATGGGAATGGGTTTGCTCGATTGTGTGTGGGTCGAGAAAGACTGAACGGTATTTGACAAAGAAGATGCTTGGTTATCACCATTATGTGGGTTAATTCTTGAATTTGGTCTATGCAATAGACTATTATGTCGTCCACCGCAATATCTACAGATGAATGTACTGCGACAAGCTTGTATGACATGACCGACGGCCAAGCAATTGTAACATATTTCATGTTTCTTTACAAACTCAATTCTCTCGTTTATTCCGAGTGAATTGAATGACGAACATTCCCTCAAGGTATGGTTTCCGTTGCAAAGTTTGCAAATTGAACCATCATGTTTAATTTGGATGCTTGGGTTTGATTGGGTTGAAGAGGGGAATTTTTGTTCGCTTTTACGTTTGTTTTGGGTGGGTGGGTTGTGAGTGGGTGGGTTTTTTGTTAATTTTGGTTGATCCCTAGGGCTCTTCCCATTTGACTCATTGGTTATATTATGAAATGTCCTGCCTCTTCTATCATACTGTGCTCTAATCTCTTGGAATTGTTTGGGTTTTGGGTGGGTAGAGTTATTGCCATGGTCTTGGACATCATTAACCGAAGTTAGTTCCTTAAATGTGTTAGTCAAGAACACATCTAAGTCAGTCCAAGAAGGCATTTCTGCACAATCTTTTAGGGATTTTTCAAATTCCCTTCGGGTTTCCCTAGGTAATTTTGATGTACACAGGTATACTAAGATAGGATCCCACTGATCCGTATCTATGTCCAAAGAGTTCAGATTTGCAATACAGCAATTTATCCTTCTCTGAAGCTTTCTTATAGAAACACTACACATGGTGCTTACTAAGGGTAAATTTAAAAGGGTTTTTAATTGCGCGTTAATTTGCATCCTACGATTTTCATACTGAGAAGATAACTGGTTCCACGCAACAAGAAAGCCATCATTTGTTAAAGGTGCGTTATCTGCTATCTCTTTGGCCTCGCCGCTTGTTTTTTGTTTAAGATGGAAAAGTTTTTCAACTCCACTTAAACGGGTATTATTGCCATAAATGGCCTTAAAAAGATCCCTAAACGAAGCCCAGCTTTTGAAATCTCCGCTGAATGTTGGCATATCACAAGGGGGTGCAGTGAAACCTGCAGAACTGCTGGGTTGTGGGGGTTCGGGTGGGTTTGGTTTTGCATTTTTGGGGTGTGTTAAATTTGATTTATTGATGTGTTGATTTATCTATAGAAATCATAGATGATCTGTAGAATTTTTTGGCCGATCTCACACTCCTGGAGAGGCCATTAAAATTTATCGAATTGGAGGCGTCAGGGTCATTGAGTTGTGGCGATTCTCGAATTTGCTTGAATTTCCCATCTATGTTCGACCACAACTCTTCCAATTCACTCTTCATAAATCTCAATGCGGGTAGTGATTGAGATTTCTCCGGAAGAGCTTTATAATCTTCCTCAAAGGCACTTAAGTCCTGTTGGATGTAACGCACAATATCGGCGGCCAAAGTTTTTAATTCCGACATTTCGGGTTATTTAAAAGAAATTCACAAAAAAAAATTCTCAAAATAAAATAAATATATTTCTATATAGAAATATGTAGGGTTCAAATTTAAAAAAGTGTGAGGGTTTTTGCTTTAGCTGTATCAAAATTACTTTTGCTCCAGCAGACAAAATTTCCAATTGGGTAATAAAACGTTAATTGTAGCGCACACAATTAACTTAATATGAAATAAAAGTTCCTTTGAAGCAATATAAAAAATATTAAAAAAAATTTTATTTTATCATTTCATTTAATTAATTATTATTAATTTTATTATTTTAATTTAAAAGGGTAAAATATTTTGAAAGGGTTGGGTGTGTTAAAAAAAATAAAAAATATGAAAAATAATGGAACAAATTTGCAAAAGAAATTGGAAATAAAAAATTTCGTATAAATAGCAAAAACTTCGACTCACCCTTTTTGCTGGGGTTAGGGTACAAACCACAATAATATATATAGAAAAATTCTCTTGTTTGTTGATACCTCTTTGTGTCGTCTTCCCGCTATGGTGTGTGTTGATAATATGGGCAGTGTTGTTGTTGTAATTGTCGACACTCGCCGTAAGTACTCTTACTGTACGTATGTATATTTTAATGTGGTTTTTTATATTTGAGTATTTTTTGTAATATTTTGTTATTATGTTTTGTGTTGTGTTTGTGTTTAATGTTAATAAGGGTTATTTGTTAGTATTTATTTATTTGTAATTGTTTTTGATGTCTGTTTAGTTAACAGTAATGCAATGTACTTGTTCGTGTACTTGATATATTTCAATTTCTTTTTTTGATTTTTGTAATATGTATTTTGTTGCTATTTAATTCGAACTTTGTTGAACTTTTTATTTTTGTGTTCTTTACTTTTGATTTTGCTTATGTATTATTTTGAAAAATGTGCAATATGTGTTCCTCTTTATTATGTGTATTTTGTTTCTATTTTTTGTGAACCTTGTTGAACTTTTATGTTTCCTTTTCAATTTATATTTGTTTTTAAATTTTATTTTACTGTTCTATGTAATATCACTTTCTTTTTGTATTTTTAATATTTAATAATTTGAAATATGTGATGTATTATTATTTTCGACCTTGTAATGTCTTATTTTTTACTGTTTTTTATGTATGTTGTTTTTGTTAATGCACTTTTTTTATTTAATGTGTCCTTCTATGATTATTGTTGTTTTAATTACTAATTTTGTGTTTAAACATATAATTTTAAATACTTGCACACTTTTTGTTTTTAGGACGTTTTTTTATGTTTTTTGTATGGGGGATTTATATTTTACCCTCTTTTTGATAGTTGTTTTGTTTTTGTTAGTTGTTCACTGTTATTTATCAACTGCTCGATCGAGGATCAAATTAATTGTGTTGAAGTTGTTGATGAATGTGTGTATATGTTGTTTCGTTTATTTAAACACTTGCATTAAATCACATTAGCACTGATATTTGTTATTCTTGTTTTTAATTTCTTTTCAAATTTTTTATCAAATTTTTGAAATTAGGGTTATATGGGGTTATAGTTTTTAATTATTTCACAATTTAGTGGGGTTATGGGTTTTTTGTGGACTGTATATTTGTGTCGCTGTTCCTTCTTTTTCCTCGAAGGACCATGAACAAACGGGTTATAGGGTTAGGGTTAGTTTAAGGGTAAGAGGGGATAGGATGTATAATATAAAAACCTTTTAATATGTATGTATATCTGTGACTGTATATTAATAATAAATGTTAGTGTTGTTTTTAATGTATATTTAAAAAAGTTATAAAACGTATTTTATTTATATGTTGAAAAAGGTATATATATTTTAGTGTTATAAAATAAATGTTACTTTTTATATTTAAATTTTATATATTTATGTTTATGTATATGTTTCAAAATATCACTTCACAATTTGGTTCTTTTATTGGAAATTCAAATGTTTTTGTCTATTCAATGTATTTTATTATAATTATAATGTGATTTGTATATACACCCAAACCTTTTTTTACACGGTAGATACGTTCCAGTGGATACCGTGTAAAAAAAATAACGCGTAAAAAAAGACAAATATTATGTATGTATGTAAGTGTATAAACAAACTGGATAGATATACATAGGATTGATGCAGCAGCCTACATATGCCTAAAAAATTGAATAACTTTATAAAAACGCACAGATTTAGTTCAATAGTATACACAGAGTTTTTATTTTATTAAGCGATTTTATCCGTATAAAAAGGAGCGAACAAAAAAAAATGGTAAATTTGTTAAAAAAACCGTGTTATTTCAAATTCGCGTAAAAAAAACCGCGTAAAAACAGGTTTGGGTGTATGTTTATTTTTATTATAAATTCACTTAAATGTTTTCTTCGTTCACACGCGAAGGGTTTCTTGGGTGGATTTTTAGTTGTTCGCTGTTGTTTATCAACTGCTCGATCGAGGATCAAATTAATTGTGTTGAAGTTGTTGATGAATGTGTGTATATGTTGATGAAGGCTGAATGTATATATGTGTTGGTGATGTTATCGGTATTATTTTTATCGATGTTTTTGTTGATACATTGGAAGTCAGGGAAGGGAATGTGAATTTGTTCACTCGTGTGAACAACATGCGAGATTTTTTTACTACCCGTATGCTATGTTATAGAGTGAGCATCAAAAGAAACTGTACATTAAAAGTTAATATTGTTACGAAAATGGAAATGGCGTTTTGCTTTTACATCGTTTAATATTAAAATTATAAAAAAGCTACATACAAAAAAAATGAACTTGTTTACACGATAAACAACTAAACAAAAACATACCAACAAAACACTGATGCTGACTGTATACCCCAGGTCAGACATCACCAACAAAACGAAGTATGAAAAAATATTTCTTCGGCAACATCCTCTCAGCAGATTTCTGGCAAAAACTCTGAGAATAAATAAAATTGACACTAAAAGTTTCTCAAAAATCCGATGTTCAGAATCGACTTTAAACTTTAGATTTTGCTAATCATGTATAAAATGAATACACACAAAATAAGTGATGTGAGAAGCTAGGTCGTAATCCTCATTGAAGGGTTGTAATAAACAAATTATGTAGTGTGTTATGTGCTGCATAGCATTTAAAATAAAAACATGCTATTTTGGTAGCAATATTTCCAGAATAATTCAATTTCTTTATGAGCAAATATTGTTTATTTTTAGTTCTATTGATTCCAATTGTTTCCATAGAAAATATTTTGTACATGCCTTACATTATTGTCTGTCAAGTACAGAATAATTTAAATACATACGACTCTAATGCTTCATATATTTAAAACAATTTGATTTAACGAATTTATTGGTTTGAATTCTTTTGTCAATATTGAATTTATTCTTGAAAAAAAAAAGAATAAAATAAATGAAAAAATACACACGATTATTGTCTCCTATTGATCTCTTGAAATGAAAAATATTTAACAATAGCCGAACATGAATTCTTTGATTTCCGTATAAAGTTTTTTTTTGTACTTCTTGTTTAAATTAGAATACGAGTAAAATTTATTTGTTTCACTTATAAAATAGTGCAGAACATGTCACGATTTTTAGAAGCAGGTAAAATGTATTGTCATTCCAAATGATATTCATTTAGTCAAGTCATTCAATATACAAAAGCGGAAAATATTATAGAACTAAAAAGCAGAAAGAATAAAATCTTTTAAGGTACCATAAGGTAAAAGGTATGGTATTGTTAAAGGTCTTTTGTTGTTCTTTTCAATCAAAAAAAAATAAATAAATAAAAAAAATTTAAATATTTTGTAACAAAATATGAGGTGAACCCATTAATCAGTGTCATATTAAATTAATTGAAAGCCTTTTCAGTCTGCATGAAATCCCAGTTAATTAATAGTACAACACAATCATGTACATAAGTATGCAGGGCTATAAACAATTACGTTAAACTGGCAATTGATTTGAATACTCACAAAGGGAACTGCATTACGGTGTTAAGTAATCTGAATTGAAATTCTGTTGTGTTGTTGCTATTTTGCAAATTAATTGGATTTTGAGTAATTTAATAGAATTTATAGAATAATTTTGACTAATTGGCTAATTATTGCTGTGGCATTTGAATTTTGCAACAAACTGTTTCAGTAGCATTGTAAGTAAGCCACGCTTTAAGGCAAATATGAATTTGCATTTAAATTACTTAACAATTTGCAGTGATTAATAAAATTACTCAATATTACTTCGAACAATAAAAGCCATTTATGCCGCCGTATCTATGCACAGTTTGAAATATTTTTGTAACAAAGACTGATGTCAACGATATGTAATAAAAAATCTTCTTTATTTATAAACAATTTCTAAGATAACTTGGCTTTGGATTTGAGTGCCAGTATATTGATTTGTTTGTCAACGAATATAAAGTTTCTGTTTGAAAGTAGTGCGGTACAGTGTTTTAATAACAAGAGTGCGAATACACAAGGTTCAGTTGAAACCGGCCAATTTCCTTAGTGTTATGTTCGTCACCATGCCCAGATCTTCATACGTTCTGTTATCCAAAAACCGATGACGCCTGTTCTGAACGGCAGAGCACTTGCATAAGAGGTGTTGCACCGATTCCTCCACATAATGGCAGCTCTGCAGTCATCCTGATGGGGCAGACCGACATGCTGTCCACTGCTGGACTCAGTAGTTTTGAAATTTACTAACCATTTATGTTGAACTACCACTGGTTTATTGAATTCCATGCTAATTTTTCAAATTTGACAAAGTATTCCTGTAAAGGCAGACATCTGCGAACCCTACAGTTCGTCCTCCTTTTCGTTCCCCTCTATTATACAGTGGCCCAGAACCCAGTAAATGTGGGTATTGTGTCGTCGGTACTGTGTAAAGAGTTCATGCAACCCTTTGGTTTGGCAAGATGGAATCCCATCGATTTTGATTCCTGCTTGACTGTCCACAAATATGATCAAGTTCGAAGGAGGCAGGTCGTATAGCCTAATGCATCGTGGAGAGTATAGGCCGTACAACTGCTGTGTACATTCTATGGATGATACGAGGCTGTAGGCCCCATATACTCTAAACCGTCCTTTTACAGATGTTCAGTATAGTTTGAAGTCTAGAGCGATAGAGTGCAAACACATGTTTTAAAAAGTAGTACCAAATGGTGTTGTGGTAATCACAATTTTTTATGGCCAATACAATAGAAGGAGATTTAAGGCATGCATCAGACTGTGCATGAATAATCTGTACTTAATAAACGGCCTTTAAAGGACTCTTTGCTTAGAATGATAATAAACTTGATTACAAAACGTAGATTCCACAATAATTTACGGATTCAAATTTGGAACTTGTACTGCATAAATTCATCCCCCAAGGAAACAACTGGTGCGCATCGTGTACAGGAACTGCAATCGTGGAAACAGGTGATCTCGGTAATAGTTCGAAAATTACGAGGACTGTGCTCTCTCCATCCAGTTCATCAAAAACGTAGTTTCCTTCGATGAGGCCAAATGTCAAAGTGTCCCATTAAGTCAGAACAATTTTTGGAGAAAGTACCATCATCCTGGAAAGGCCAAACTACCTATACGTACATAACATACATAAGTAATCATTATAGCCTTTCAGTCAGAATTACAACCTAGCTTCGCATAGCATTTATGTTGTATGTGTTAATTTTATATGTATATTAGTGGTGGGACTAAGAGTTTAAAGACGACTCCAAATTTTCGTGGCAATTTAATCTGTCAGAAATCAGCTGAGAGAAAGTCGCTGGAAAAATGTTTATTTTTATTTCCTTTTGTTGGAAATGTCTGCCCTATGGTTTGAACTGTGGCCTTACGTCTAACACACTACCTACTATGGTACGGTGACAGCGTATAAGGAAGTTTTACGTGATAAACCTTAATATGTATATCGCAGTCTACTTTTCTTGGCTTTAAGGGCATTGCCTCGGATCTCCAGATTGTATTAAAATCATATCTATTGTCGAGCTTTTAACTTATAACAACCCAAATATGTCTATGGCTTCGAAGAATTCCGTCATAACTTTAGCATAAGCTTGGTCAGGAGTTTTTTGAAGCATTTAGCATTACTGTTACAAGCACTCTCCTCTGCTTTAATAGAAGATCGGAAGATAGCCAAATAACTGTGACAAATAAAGTCGTAATTAGATTGAAACAGAGTGCATTGGTGATTATCAGAACACAGAACAGAATTGGTCATTGCAATCTTTTAGTCGTGATTACGAACTAGTTTCTCACGCCACTTATGCTATGTGTGTTAATTTTTTAAACGCGTGGCGGGACCTACAATTTAATATCCGAACTCCGAACGATAAATTTTTGAGAAATGTTATGTTTCTCTACAGCCCAAAATTTTAACTAAATCCGAAGATTTTTTAATTTTAGAAAATAAAAATATTTTATATCATGTTGAGTATGTAAATTTGCTTTTCATTTCGTTATTAGCATTTTCCTAAAAGATCTCTTAAAACTTTAAAATTAAAAAATATATTTCAGTTGTTTTTTCTTTAAAAGTTTCTTAATTTTCCATGAAGATACCAGAATTCGTTTTTTAAAAAGCTCACCTTGAATTTTTATAACAAATTTTACAGATTATAAGTTCTCATTGTTGATTTTAGTAAAACTAATTACGAATTCTATGTAAATTTTATTATTATTATTTTTTTTATAGAATATAATTTAAAACGGAAAATAGATGTCATGAGAACCTAAGCAAATGATTTTTTAAATACAATAATATTAAGAAAATGAATGAAAACTGAAAACAAACGTTCTTAATGAAGAAATAATAAGACGAGAACAAATTAATTTGTTTAATTTGTTTAAAGAAAACGTTGCACGCTCATTTAGCATGGAATAAATTATAAAAAAAATATAAAAAGTGTTGTTTTAAAAATAGAAATCAAAATAGAAGTGAAAAATCATTTTACAAACGTACATATATGCTAATATATTTACTTAAGTGATGATCTAACATGACTTAAACACTATAATCAGCGGTAAAATGAATGGCAAACAAATTACATGGACATTACCGTACAATAGAATAGAATACAACGTATGCAAAACAATAAGAAGAGTGACTAACAAGTTAGGGGCGTAAAGCATGACTGATTGTTTAAACGCTTATTTAATTATGAACGATAGAAACAAAAGGTCACATCCGATTCAATTTATATTAATTATAGTTTTATTTAAATGAGTTGAAAAACTAAAGAACTTTAAATTAATGCTGACTTCCATATTCTTTTCTTCTTCTGCTTACAGATGAATTTCCCGAAGAAGACAGTGATATGCTAATGGAACCCAATGATTTTGGTCCCATAACCATATTGCGTTCGCAAGAGCGTCAATTCCATGAGCCGCCATCTACACAATTTCGCCCCTTACCACCGGATAATAGATACATTTCTAGATCGGATCCATCCAGTGTGGCACATGTAAATCCCTTGGATTCACACTCGCAGGCAGCACAAAATTACTATCCCCCCTTTTTCAGGGAGGCACCACCATTGGGTCACTCACGTCCCTATTTTCCCATAGCCGATGCTCCAATTATACCCAAATATGCTGAAGCCCGGCCAGAAGGTAATTTAGGTCCTGGTTTGCCACCCCAACACAGAGCAGCTGGCTTTGATCATAGTATCTTGGGTTCGGGAGATTTTGGCGTTATACGCGGCGGCACTTTCTATCCCGAAGAGGAGATGCCTTATCATCCCGAGGATAGCATAGATTTTGTACAAAAATATACTTATCCAGAGGAACAATTTGCACACTTCCGTGATTTTGCTGACATCAATACACCTGTCGAACCAGCCTTCTCACACTTTGTGGTTGTGTATGAAAACAAAAACTCCACCGCAACCAGTAATCATCCACATCCGAAAAATATTTTCGAACAATTGGAACTGTTGGACAAAGAGAAGGCTGCAGAAGAGAAGAACATGAAAAAATCAAAGCAATCCAGTAAATCAAAATCGAAATTGGCCAAAACAAAACTGCAGCAAAAGAAATACAAGAAGAAAGGTTCAACAACAGCGTCAAAAGACATGGAGGAAGAGCCTCTATTGGCTTTAAGTTAAAAGATTTGCCAAATGGGCAGGGTATCTCAAAAACAAAACAAAAAAAAAAAAACAAATTAAAAATACATTATTTTAAATTTAATTTATTAATTTTAATGACAACAAAAAACAACAACAAATTTCACATCCATAAACATTTTACCACCAGGCAATTTGTTCTATCTCTCTGTCTCTCTCTTTCATTTTAAATTTCTTATTTTCATTTTAGTATAAATCAGTTTAGTTTCGAATCACAATTAGAGTGCAACATGGTGCCAAATTGTTAAGCAAATAAGGAGATCGTTTGTCCTTTAAATTTAATTTTTTTTGTTCAAACCTTATAAGCAGTGTATAAATTTTATAAATTTTTTTCTATGTTTCCAAAACAAATAGTTTATCTACAGGCTTATTTCGTTATTTGGAATAACACAGCAATGGTCAGAAATACATATGTATATGCGATATATGTATGTATGTATGTATATTACACAGCAGACTAAAGGACCACCTTTAGAATGGCAATATCCTCGATCCGAAAATGTGCCCATCAGGTACAGGGAAGGGAATTGTTCACCGTTTAACTGTGACAGTGAAAACACCTAATCTTGGTAATAGTTCGGAAATTAAGAGCACTGTATCCTCTCTATTCAGTCCATCAGGAAAGCAGTTTTTTTCGATGAGGCCGATGTCGAAATGTCCCATTAAATCAGAACAATTTTTGAGGAATTTCATCCTGCAACGGTCAGGCAGCCTATACGTATATATCATACATAAGTGGTCAACAAATTCAGTCAGGATTACCACCTAGCTTCGCACATCACCTATGTTGTGTGTGTTAATTTTATATATGAGTGCCGGGACCTACAGCTTAAAATCGATTCCGAACGTCAGATTTTTGGCGAACATTATTTTTTCATATTTCGGTTTGTTGTTGACCTCTGGTTTGATCCGTAACTTTACGTTTAACATGCCAACACCCTACGTACTAGACTACGACGACTTCTTGGTTTTAGTTCAGTGAAATTCGAGCCACTGCGTGTGCTCAAGTGAGCTTTGGAAAGCAAAGCTACCAGTCCAACCTGCCTAACGTGAGGGTATCGGGCCTAAATTTTAATTTTACTTTAAAGATAAATATATTTTGCGAATTGGTATGGTAGGACTGGCTAATGGTAGGGATGGCTTAATGTAATGGTTAAGTTGATTGACTACAAATGGCGAACATAAAAAAATTTCGATATACCTTCAGGAATAGTTAAATCAACATCATAAAAAGAGAAACTAGAGCCCCTTCTAGAAAAGCAGCAGGCTTTACCCAATACGTGCTCTACCCTATCATAGACGTAATTATGCATTCACAATGGCAGTTGGCAAGTCGCCGCTTCGAGTAGGTAGTGTGTTGGCTCATGCTCATGTTACAAACGCCAGCTCAGACATTTCTAACAAAACAAAGAATATTACTTTCTGCCACCTTCTTTTAGCAGTCTTCTGGTAAAAATTCGGAGTGTAAATAAAATTCATATGAAAAGATTTTAAAATCTGTCGTTCGGTGAACGATGTTAGACTGTAGTTCCTGCCAATCATAGATACAATTAATTGTAATAGAAATATTAAGATTGCCTTCATGAACTCGTTTGCCATTCTTATTTATATGACTTCGGCAAAAGGTCATTCATGTAGGAAGGATAATTTTTTCACAGTTATCAACTGTTTCTGCATGACAACCGATATCAGACGAACGTCAATTTGAAGTCGTCGTAGTCTAGTAGGTAGTGTGTTGGCTTATTAGACCTAAGGCCCGGGTTCAAACCCAGGTCACACATCAAAACGAAAATATCAAAAAATATTTCTTTAGCAGCTTCCGCTCAGCAGATTTCTGGCAAAAACTCACAGAGTAAATAAAATTACCATGAAATGTTTCTCAAAAAAATCTGTCGTTCGGAATCGACTTTAAACTGTAGGTCCGCCGCTCATGTGTAAAATTGACGCACACGACATGAGTGGTGTGAGAAACTAGGTCGTAATCCTGAATGAAGGGTTGTAATGACCAATTATGTTATTTATGTCAATTTGTATGAAAAAATAATATCGCCTGAAAAACTGCGTTCGAAAACTTTTGTCTTACAGATACAGGGAATTACAATAAAAATTGTTAATCATTTTCAAAAAGCGTCCAATTGATTTTTAAGATCTTTTTAAGGAGAAGTTTTCATTGCTGACCATTCCAATTTTTTTTTATTTTTCCAGCTTTTTAGTTATCCTTTCAAAATTGCTCGCATATTTTTTATTTTTTCAATAAAAATCCATACGTTTTACCACAAATCAAGTGAAATACTCATTATACATTAGTTACATTTTACATTATTTACGTTTACATTAGTTTGTATTGTAAAAATATTAGAAAAAGAGAAACGGAAACATTTAATTTTTTTTGTGTCTAAAAAAAAACAATCATAAACAAAAAATTAGTTTTTAAGCAAAATTCATGTAAAAACGCATTTTTTCCATAATTATCGAATAAATTATTTTGTTTTTTACAAATAAAAAAAAATTATTAAAAACCAATAAAATGTACACTTTTTTAAATTATTGAAAAATAAATTAAAATTTGGTGGTAAGTTTTTTTCATATTTTAAAACATATTGAAAATAATACATATTTTAATTACTACTACTTGGGTCCTCTTTACATTGTGAAATATTTACCACAAATCAGTAACAAAATCAACAAATGTGATAAGTAAAGCTTTAAATATCTACGTATAAGCATTGCTTTTGAAATTCAAAAATAAATTTTAATTAATATTCTTCTCGTTACAAAGTGTTTCCATCAGCATTATTGGAATTGAAATCCTACTTCTGTATTATAAATGCAAATGGAAAATAATCACAACACAAATAAATACAAAATAAACCAACTCATACACAAATAGACGTATGAATTGAAGTTGTGGAGGCTCTTGAGTTCAAACATAAGCAAGTCTATTCTCAATGTCAACATGAAGCGACAAGATTATGGTGTTACTCTTAATAAGGTTTAACCAAGGTTGCCAATTGTTAATGAATTTTTATATGAATTATTCAGGAAATATTAACGAGCTAACTGATCTCATTATGTATGGAATATAACATGATTTTAATATCTGCTACGGCTTCTCTTGGTGGAAGACATTCGAAATGTATAATTTTGCTTGATACTGGCACATAAATCAGATTGAACGCATAGGTTTTATTGGCTTTTAGGAACACTGTGGCTTGTAGCTTTTTTCCCACAGGAAAAGGTCTACCGAGATCAAATTGAACGATCTCGGTGACCAATTCACCTTACCTTCACGTGAGACAACCCTTCTGTCAGAATTACGACCTAGCTTCTCACACCACTTATGTTGTGTGTTTTTAACTTTATACATGAGTGGTGGGACCTACAGTTTAAAGTTGAGTCCGAACGACAGATTTTTAAGAAACTTTATTTACTCTCAGAGTTGTTGCCAGAAATCTGCTGAGAGCAATTTCATATTTTCGTTTTGATTCTGACCTGGGGCTTGAACAATGATCATAGGGCTTGAACCATGCCCTCAAATCGCTCGTTTTGAATATCCAATATGGCATGCTGGATGGCACGTATCGGCGTTCGTTGAAACCTTATGTCCTATTCAGCCCAAAAGAGCTGATAATCATTGACCTTTAGTGCTAAGCTTCTGTGAGCGCTGTTGGCCTAGACAATATCATTCTCAAAGAAATATGACGTATTATGCCGCCAGCAAAAAAGCATTGTAGCGTAGTAGTTAGTGTGTTGGCTTATTAGACGTGAAGCCTCGGTTCAAACCCCAGGTCAGACAATCTTCAGCAAAACGAAATATGAAAAAATATTTCTTGGGCGACTTCCTCTAAGCAGATTTCTGTCAAAATCTTGGAAAGTAAAATAAAATTGCCATGAAATGTTTCTCAAAAATTTTATGATCGAAGCCAACTTCAAACTATAAGTCCTTCCACTCATATGCAAAATTCACACACACAGCATGGATGGTGTGAAAAGCTAGTTAATAATGATGACTGAAGGGTTATAATGACCAATTTATGTTATGAAGCTCATTCGGATTCGTATCGGGCCAAATTCCGCAATTTTGTTTATTCACGTATCCATTCATTGAGAATGGGTCTCATCACTGAAAATTATTTTCAATGAACATTAGGCTCAGTGAGGTTGTTGTCTTTGATTTGACATAACATATTAAATAAATGACAACTAGTTTGGCAGTTGTAGCTTCAAAGTTCGTATTACTTTTAATCATGGCAACCCTACGTATAGTATGTTATGTGCACTTCAAAATCAAAACCAAATTAAATAACAAGCATTACGATCATGCCATTTAAATGAATCCAATGCAAATTATTCTGATTACTCTCGCTTGATGGCTATGATGACTATGATGATTCACTTGATGATGATGATGTTGCAGACATTTGCAGCAAGACAAACAAAACTTGTCGTCACATGATTATTTATTTTAAAACGACAAAAGCATGAAATTGTTGATGACATCTGTACGTACAAGTTTAACTACTGGTGTTCACACCATTCTAATGCTAACCGATATAACGTGACCACTACCGGTGACTGTTACAAATACATGGATTTGTTACGATAGTTCTCATCATCTTCTCTTTGTGGAAATGAAATAAAAATTTTAAATTTATTTTGTAATTCTAACAGATTAAATTCATGAAAAAGACTACCTGGCTGGCTGGTTACAGAAAAGTAGAACCGTAGATTACATATGACACAGACTTAAGTGGTGATTGGTTTTCAATGCAGTTTTTTCTCTTCTTTTTTTTAATTAAAAAATTTAATCAAACACAGAATCAAAAATACTATATAACGGTAAATATATAATAATTTTGACATTCTTAATGATGATGGCTAATTAATGGCATTGCAAAATTCCATATATTTTACACAATATTTCATAATTTTAAACCCATTTGAGAGGAATTTTAAACGAACGGAGATGTAAAAGAAGATTCTAATAAAGCTGATTTTAAAGTGGCATAAGACGATTGTGAAATTGAGATTTATTCTTAAAAAATTTGTAACTCCATTCAGCAAATATGTAGTATAGAACTGGTAGTATTGGTTGGATTAGTTTTTAATTTGTTTGTATGTTAATTGAAAGACTCATACGTGGTATGGCATGCTTAAGTAGTAATTTGGAATTTCCTTAATTTCGATATGTAAACTAGTGTGGTGATTCATTTACTCGTTCTTGTGCAACAGCTTAGAATAATGAATGGTTTTTTAAAAAGAATTAATTTTGCAATATTTTTTCTATTTTTGTTCTTTATTTTTAATCACCTTTTATTTAAAGTGCGGTGTGTTATATTTCCTATGTTCTTATATAATACGTATGTATGTATTAATAGCTTTGTGAACTTTATATTTATTACTGGAATCACATCAGCATGTATTTTATTTAATTTTTTTCTTTTAAAGAAAAAAAACAAAAGTGAAATAAATTACAGTAATAAATTGTGTTTATTAATAGTGCACGGTGGAACAAATAAAGAAATTTCACATACTCATTAAATACAGTCCAAAGCACTACTTTAATCCTACTCTTTCAGTGTTTTGTTTTTAAATTTCTTGCTTTTTTCTTTTTGAGAATTTAAATTCGATTAAATTTTGGAGCAAGTGCTGGCATTCCACATTGCGTGGGTACCTAGTCATCAAGGATTAATTGGAAATTAGAAAGCGAATATTTTGTTTCATCATTCATCATTCATCAATCATTCTATATAACCCTATGCCTTTCATTATATCAAACACAACAATGGAAACATTTAAGGGGAGATACTACTCTAGACATAACTCATCTTAGAGTTATGAATGTTTGTATCGGATAGGCCATCTATCGGTTTAAATGTTGTTCGGTTATTTCGAATCTGGCAACACTTATGTGATTCTATTCTGTCACAAAATTCAGTATATTATCTCCACTGAACGTAATGAATCGATTTACGCTTCAACAACGTTGGGTTGTTTTGGAAATGTATTTCCAAAACAAAAATAATTGCTCCGAAATTTCACGAAAATGTCGTACAAAATTTGGGCTCACAGAAGGACCAACAGCGTCAATGCGCCCATTACGAGTGACTGTTTCGGGCAGCTTGTGGAGCGGAGTTATCATTGTCTCATATTTCTTTAAAAATGAGGACGGCGCAACTATTACGGTCAATGGAGACGCTCATCGCACCATGGTAACCGATTTTTTTGTAGCCGCTCTTCATGGTATTGATGTTAACGATGTTTGGTTTCAAAAGGATGGTGCCACTTGCCACACATCTCATGTCACAATCGATTTACTGCATCAAACGTTTGATGGTAGTTTAAGTAGCTAAGATGTCAGAAGCTGTGATTTGACACCGTTGGACTATTTGCTGTGGTGAGCCGTTGAAGAAAAGTATAATCCGGACAAACTAACCAGACGATTGAGCATTTGAAGACCAACATTCGTGATGCCATTGTCGAGATACAACCCCATACACTCGAAAAAGTGCACGAAAATTGGGCCGATAGAATGAGGTACTGTGAGGCCAGCCATATGCATGAAATCATATTTCATTTCTAATCGGAACAACTGTACTTTACAAAAAAAAAAAATATAAATTTGTAAAAATTTCAAACCGTTTTTGTTTTATTGCCTTTTTAAATTTAAACTTTAAAATGGTCCACCTTTTTTAAGATACAGACTTAAGACAGAAAGTAGGGTTGGTATCCTGTAATAGTAATGATATTAAAAGCCTACAAGACGTCTTACGTGTATATCGATAGGCTCTTATTAGGTTTCCTCTACTACAACCTACGTAAATACCTAGCCGGATTGTAGATTCTAAATGCTATTCCTCCTCTCCAAGGAATTGTAGATGTATTTAAGTACCTCACAACCTGATGTAAAAATTCTTAAAATTTTGGAAGAAAATAGTAAATAAAATTTAAAATTTAGCGTAAAGTTTTCCTTGTTTAAATATTCTTTTCAGTTTGAGTTCAAATAATATTTCCTTCAGAAGTTAAATTTCAGTTTAAGTCAGGGGCTAAAAAAAATTTTTTGGTTATGTATTAGTGTGTAAGAGGGAGAAAATAAGTTGAGAGAATTTATTTATTTACAGCCATAGAAAAGTGTTAGTAATATACGCTATTTTCATTTTCATTTCATCAACATACATATGTAAAGTTATCTATCTTTGGCTTAATAATTTTAGATAAATAAAAATAAAATAAAAAATCCATTTTTTATTAAAAGAATATAAAGCTATCCATCTTTGGCTTAAAAATTAGGCCATGTTATGGAGAATAATAAAAATAAAAACCTCATTTTTTATTAAAAGAAAAAAAGCGAACATTCCAAAGCAATAAAGAAAAATTATACTATGCGACAAAATAAAAAAAACATTTTAACATAAAATATTTTTTGTGTAAATAAAATTTAAAATTTAGCGTAAAGTTTTCCTTGTTTAAATATTCTTTTCAGTTTGAGTTCAAATAATATTTCCTTCAGAAGTTAAATTTCAGTTTAAGTCAGGGGTTAAAAAAAATTTTTTGGTTATGTATTAGTGTGTAAGAGGGAGAAAATAAGTTGAGAGAATTTATTTATTTACAGCCATAGAAAAGTGTTAGTAATATACGCTATTTTCATTTTCATTTCATCAACATACATATGTAAAGTTATCTATCTTTGGCTTAATAATTTTAGATAAATAAAAATAAAATAAAAAATCCATTTTTTATTAAAAGAATATAAAGCTATCCATCTTTGGCTTAAAAATTAGGTCATGTTATGGAGAATAATAAAAATAAAAACCTCATTTTTTATTAAAAGAAAAAAAGCGAACATTCCAAAGCAATAAAGAAAAATTATACTATGCGACAAAATAAAAAAAACATTTTAACATAAAATATTTTTTGTGTGTCATTCTGAAATAAAATGATAAAGCATCCGCCGCACATGTATTCTTGTCGCAGTCTGATCGACAACTAAATGAAAAAACAGAAGAATGCGTGTGAGTTCTCTCTGCACAACTGTGTTATGAAATGGTAAACGCTGGTTTAAGTTTAAATTCATTTTTATACGAGGTTAGGCCAAACATAGCCTGCATTAATCGCTTACAATGGCAATGCAACAGCTTAATTTGATTTAGATATTTAATTTAATGGCATTGTGTTAATCCGAGAGAATTTGATTTCCACATTAGACTTTGGTGTTGTCTTTATTACTTTTCATTTCTTTAAACAACTGCAAACAATTTGTCCACTACTTCCTTATTTCATTGTTTCATTGCATTCTTTCATATTTATTTGGTACACTAATCAGATTCTTGACAATGCCCCTTGTGATCATGCATTGTACCCAGTAATAAGGAACTTATGTTTATTGAGTTCTGCTCTTCTCAGGAAATGGCCTTCTCTACTACTGTGAATAGCCTTCCCAATAAGGGACAGGGTTGATGTCATCCTTTCATATTTTTTTTACATATTTTTAATGAAGTTTAAAGTATTTAAAAGTTTTTAGTATTGAACTTCCATTTACTAATATCACTACAATATTTGATGATGAGATCCCTCCAGAGCCTAAGTAATATGTCAGGATTCTAACCAGAGATAGAAATCAAATTTACAAAAATGTTCTCATCTTGTGAAATCACCTTAGTGCAGTAGGTAGTGTGTTGGCTAATTAGAAGTGAGGCTACAGTTCAAGCCCCAGCAGATTTCTGAAAAAACTCTCAGAGTAAATAAAATGGCCATGAAAAGTTTCTCAAAAATCTGTCGTTCGGAGTCGACTTTAAACTGTAGGTCCAGCCACTCATTTAAAAAATTAACACACACAACATAAATGGAGTGAGAAACTAGTCCGAAATCCTGACTGAAGGGTTGTAATGGCCAATTATGTGGTGTGAGAAGAGGGGTGTAATCCTGAATTTTATTCAATGTGAATTTACTTCTGTAACATGCTTTCTGCGGCTATGAGGTAATCCGTGACCATACAAGCAGCTTTGTTCATGACACGATGTCTTACCTATTTACTTTATTGGTCATTAAAACTTTTTAGTCAAGATCACCTGTGTTGAGGTTGTGTTAATTTTATTCGAAAGATAGATTTAAGAAGAATTTCATAACAAGTTTCTTTACTCTCAGGCTTTTTGCCAGGAGACTGCTGAAAGAAATACGCCAAAAGGAATTTTTTCTTCATATTTTGTTTTTTTGAGATGTGAAAGCTGAGGTCGAAGCACGGATTTGTGTCTCATAAGTCAATACATTACCTAGTAGACTACATTGTTGGATATAATTATTGGCTAGAACAATTTCACTTGGGAACTGTATCGATACGAAGTAAACAAGTGCTAAATATTTCTAAGTCCGCCAGTTGGTATCAGTACTTATTCGTTGTCTTTGTGTGAATATGAATAGAACTGTACATCAAATGGTCGATGTGCTATAGAACAGCACAAAATTTGGGCGTTTTCCAATGGGTTTATATATGGTTTTATATATACGATAATATGAGGCCGAGTGTTCTATACAGTAGAACAACATGTCCCAGTGATGGGACATCTGCCAAAATGCTGGAAAAAGTATGCCAAAATTGAAGAATACGGACATGTCGCCACAATGTAGCCGCATATGAAATTTACATGAAATAATCTTTAAGAAGTAAATGTTTCTGGTTTTTTTTTTAATTTTCGAAATACCTGTAACCGTTATAAGCTTAGCTTTCAATGTATTAAAATCGAATAGCATTTACTGCTAGCCATCTTGCAAAACTGAAAACTTCGTTGCACACGTATCCAAATTCTTAAAAATTTTATTACGAAAATACTTTTGTAGGATTTGAAGTGAATCCAATATTCTTGGAAAATATTTCGGAGACTAAACTATCGAATTAAGATGAGATACAATTAGTTAAGAAGGCAACTATAATTACATACATAGATACATACTTATACTTGGCCATTAATTACAACACTTCAGTCAGGATTACGAACTAGCTTCTTACACCACTTATGTTGTGTGCCTTAATTTCATTCATGAGTGGCGGGACGTACAGCTTAAAGACGATTCCGAATGTTATATTTTATGAGAAACTTTTCATGGCAATTTTATTTACTCTTAGAGTTTTTGCCAGAAATCTGCTGAGAGGAAGTCGCCAAAGTAATATTTTTTTTAATATCCTTTTGTTGGTGATGTCTGACCAGGGGTTTTAATCGTGGCCTTACGTCTAATAAGCCAACACACTACTACTACTAGGCTACGGCGACTTCATTCTATAATTACCGTTTAACAAAATTCTAGGCTAATCAGATCAATATTTTGAAAAAGAAGTCATAATTGAGTTATGCATATGTAGTCGACCATAAGCAAAAAGTATTTTAAAAGCGTGTTTCAAAATCTTTATTTTTTTGTTCCACTGTTCGATATTTAAAATAAAAATGGATATGTTTTACCTTTAAACAATTACAACTATTACATAAACCTTTTGGTTTTATTGTTGTTGTTGTTAAAAAAATAAAAAATTCTATTAAAAAAAATAAAAAACTAAAAAACAACATTCTACTGTTACATAATACTATGCACAATCAATTTAAATTATTGTTGTTGTAGTAGATGTTGTTGTTGTTTGTTATTTTTGTTGCCAAATGATTAAAGAAGTTATAAAATAAACGCCAAGAAAACGAAAAAAACACTTTTTAACTGTACATATATACAAACACAAACATTTATGGAGTTGGACGTTGTGAAGACAGAAAGTCTCAGACAAAGAACTCAGAAAGAAACGGACAATGACCATGACTAACAAGAAACCGTTAAAAATATGTCTTCGTTCGTATGCTTTGCTTTGTTTGGGTTGTTGATAAATACCGTTTAATATTGTTTTAGCCAGAGGATAATAACCGTAATCGTTATCGATCATAATGTGTCAAGAAACAAATGACTGTGTGTGTGTTGTAAATGCATAGGAACGTATCGAATGGACAGACAAGAAATGGAAGTGAGGGCGTGGTATGCCAGAGTACGTGTATGTGCTCGTAAAAGCAACTTAATAAGCAATTTGTATGCTAATAAATGACAGCAAATCAACACAAAATCTCAATTCTTGAGTCTTTTTTGAGAGCTGCTTAACATTATGGCATGATTTGACTCAAATATTAATGGAATAGAGACAGAATATATGGATTTTTTAAGCTTTTTTTTTTGAAATTTTAATTAAATGTCAGTTTGAATATATTTTTCAATATCGATAACACATTTATAATTAGTTTTATGTATTCTTTTGAATTTTTATTTTATTTTATTTAAAACAAATCATTTTGAGCACACATTTGTAATCGTTTAACTTCCTTGGCTTTCAATTCTTTGTATTCCCCCTTATTTTTCGGCTTTTGCTGTTCTTTTCTTTTCGTTTGTTGGCATTTATTGAGGTGTGACATGATCAAATACTTGCATATTATTATTGTTGTTAAATATTGTTATTGTTGTTGTTATTATTGTCTGTAGAAAATGTAAAAAAATCTTTTGAAAATAACAGCACAATTTGTATACAAAGAAAATTACACTAATTTTGAGTCATACATACATCATGATTTAAAAGACTGGCAAAGAAAATGTTTTTACAAATAAATTGTAAATTTAAAAGACCCTCTCAATTGGAAATATTTTTTTTATATTCTAGTTTTTTTCCAAATAGATATATTAGTATGGCTGTAATATAATTTAATGGTTTAAACCATACTTCAGAGCTCTGCTCTACTAATGAATCAATTTAATATATTTGAAATCTAACGAATGTACGTAGGATCAAATTCCACCTTACTTGAAAGAATCTTTAACATCTATATTAGTTGCATACATACCTACATAATCGGTTATTATAATCCTTCAGTTTTAGGCCTAGACCTAGCTTTTCACACCACTTATGTTGTGTGTGTTTATTTTTTATACTTGAGTGGCGACCGAACAATTCATTTTTGAGAAACTTTGTCATCTCAATTTTATTTAATTTCAGAGTTTTTGCCAAAAATCTGCTAAGAGGAAGTCGCCGAGAAAATATTTTTTTCAAATTTCGTTTTGCTGGAGACGTCTTACCTATGGTCTATATTAGCTCATCAAGTTGTAAGCGGCAAAACTCGTACTCACTTATTTAGCTGGCCATCAACAATCCGATTAACGGATTTCGGCCTGCTTTAACACGTCCTTCCAGGCACCTGTTGGTCACACCAATCGAACTCTTCCTTCCAATGCAAACAAGGTCGTCCCTTTCGACAACTTCCGCAAATCAATAAATAATACTATCACCAACTCGCACTGGACCCTATATTTTACGTAGGACTCTTCTCTCGAATACTCTCAAGGATGCTACATCATTGCTTAATAGTGTTCATGCTTCTGCTCGATAGAGAAGCACGGGGAGTATGAGCGTCTTGTAGAGTGTTGTCGCAAGTAAGCGACGCAACACTCGAAGGATGTATCTACTGAAACCGCTATGCACTCATTAGTTACTCACATAAAAAATGCCTCTCTATTACAAGAAATATTACCTTAATGCTGGACTAAACGTCACAAGAGTATGATGTACGGAATATATAGTCATAGCAAAAGCCAGGGTGTAGTTGATATAAATATGCCCCTGATATATCGATTTACTAAAAAATACCGTATATATCCTATTATGATGAGTATTTACTTGTCCCATAATTGGTCAATATAACCCTTCAGTCAAGATTATGGACCTAGTTTCTCACACCACTTATGTTGTGTGCGTTTATTTTATACATAAGTGGCGGGACCTACAGTTTAAAGTCGAACGGCAGATTTTTTCGCGAAACTCTCCATGGCAATTTTATTTACTCTCAGCTTTTTGCAAGAAATCTGCTGAGAGGAAGTCGCTGAAGAAATATTTTTTTATAATTTCGTTTTGATGTATAAACAGGGGTTCGAACTCTGGCTTACACTCTTACCTACTAGACTACCCTGATGAATTCCGGTCACACGATACAATTTTTTGTTTGTTTAGATTGTCCCTTGCTCTCCCCGCTTAGTAAAAGACTGTCCAGGTTGAAATATTGGCTGTAAATGTTGCCTATGTACGAATCCGATATGCGAGTATATCGCATGGCAACGTCCGCATTAGATCCCTAGAAAATGTGTTGATTGTCAAAGAATACTGAGAGTCTCTAGAGAAGATAGCGATTACGATCAACGGTTACCATTATATGGGCTGCTAGACACGTGGAAATTAAAGATAATAACAAAGCTGATACGCTTGCCCAAACTTGTTAAAAAAAAAATCTATCGTTAGACATGTATTCCTTTGCTTAGTGAATAGCAAGTGTTCTTGCACAAAGGTTTACTCATTCGTAAAGAAAAGAAGGGATAACAAACTCAATTGTATAGAAATAAATAGACAGAATAAAGCTGTATTGTGTGCGCTGGCCTGGAACCTAGGAATACCTCACGATGATACCTGCAGAACCTGTAATAACGAGGAAGAATAAGAGATTATGTGAGTAGGACTACAGACCATCTCACTTGTCAGTGTAAGGCATTAAGAAAAATGCAAAGTGGAATTTCGTTTTCTAATATTCTACTCATATTTTATTATCAAGATATCCAAGAAGTGAGTTTGAGTTTGGGGGCCCTTCTAATAAGCCAACGTACTACCCATTAGCCACAACAACCGCAATTTGTCTGCTTTTCTAGAGAACACACATCTTACTTATGCACAATTTAAACATTTTGGTAATCGACGCAGTAATGTAGCATACAATTTTATCGGCTAATACTACCACTAACTGTTTACACCCATTAAAATATTTTATTTGTAATATTTTTAATATCTTTAATAGCCTCGTGCCTTGGTATGTGGAAGCAGCATACATTTCTGTATGCATTTAAATACTCATTCGAAATGTTATTTTTATTGTGTGTATGGGTGTTTCTAAGACAAATTACATTGTTGAACTGCAAGATAAAGATCTTTATTTTGTTTCGTTTTTATTTCTATTATTCTTTTTTTTTCTCTACTTTAAATAAGCGTAACAAATCCTGTAAAAATAATAACAAATAAAATAAAATTAATTTAAAAACTTGCTAATGTTCGCATAACTACTTAAAGTCCTACGCAAGAGCTTAAAACAATAGTTGACTGATAATAATTTGCTCTCATTTTCGGTTATGTGGAGACGTGTAGGTATGTAGTGAGTTTGTCATATTTTTGTTGTTTTTCTCTTTTTATTAGGCAGATATTTTTGTTATGCGTTAGTCAGTTTTAATTTGGGTGGACCTTGTTACAATTAAAATATATTCAAGTCAGTGACCATTGTGAACCGTATCCTAACCATTGGACAATATTTGAATGCAGAACGCAAATTACTGCTTTGTTAAGCCAAATTTAAACTGTAATGTATTTCAATGAGAGCCTTCCAAACCTTAGAAGGCGTTTAGTAGTCGAACGCACTAAAATCTGAACTATAAGGGCGATTATGCAAAGCAATCGATATAAATCTTCCGTGAATACCATTATTAAAGGAATCAGTTATGCTCAGTACAATCGCGTGGCCAATGCAGCAGCTCGAAGTACATGAGACACAGATTGTGCAAAGCAATCGGCATAAATTTCACCGAGTACTAGTATTAAAGGAATTAGTTGTACTCGGTATAATCGCGTGGTTAATGTAGCAGCTCGAAATACATGAGGCAATCATCACCCAGAGTGGTATGTGGGGCTTTGCATATACTTTACATATTCCAAATTTTAGCTACCCCAGCGTGGTGGCGTAGATTCCTGTTGATCATGTATCGTGTTACTCTGTATCCCCGAATTTCACACATCCAAATCGAGATTTCAAGATCATAGTTTTCTCATCTGCTATCATTTTATCTGACGAATTTTTTGTATAAAACGTCCTTGATCCCACGAAATGCATGTTTGGTTTTGACGTTGTTGTTATCTTGTTAGCGTTTTAAGTAAGTATTACAAATCAGAAGCACCGTACCAGAAAGGGCTTGAAATTTAATGCGATGTTTGCTGGAACCAACATATTTTTCATTCGTTAAAGGCAGCACCTGATTGCCTATGTTTGGTAATTCGTTTGAAAACATACGTCACCACCTTACTGTTTGTACAACTTATGTATCATACATGAACTGGTGCCTCGAATTTAATATGTAGGCTCCGAAAATACATCACTACTTTACTTTTTATATCACTTACGTATCATATATGGGCTAGTGCCTCAAAGTTTATTTGATGACTCAGATGATCAATATCATGAGGGCTAAAAAGTTCATTAAGATGACTTGCGGATCCAACTTAATTGATTCATAATAAGTACAACGCAATGAGAAATTTATTTCAATGTTTTACATACACATACATACATAATTGGGCATTACATTCTTACACCCCACTTTTGTTTTGTGTATAAATTTTATGCATAAGTGGCGGGATCTACAGGTTGAAGTCGACTCCTGACGGCAGTTTTTCGAGAAAATTTTTATGTCAAACTTTTTTGTCAGAAATCTGTAGAGAGGAAGTTATCGAAGAAATATTATTTTTATTTCTATTGGCGATATCATATATATTTTGTTGAAGATGTCTAACCTGGGGTTTGAACCCAGACCTCACATCTAATAAGCTAACACTGTATACTAGACTACAAAGACTTTCAATGCACTTATAATAAAATGGTACGAAGGGTATGAACAGATTTTTGTCCGAAAACTGTATAATCTTACATACTTTTCGTCTGACTCAGAGAGCATATGTATTCACATGTGACTATGACTGACTATCGAAACCGCAAAGCAATATCAAGAGAATTAGCTCGTTAACCATGCTGCAAGTCCATGAACGGCATTTCTTGTCACAAAACAAATATAATGTAAAAAAACCTTTAAAAGCCAGTTCCGTTTTTGTTTTCCATATGCTATGTTCCATGAGTGGAGATCATTTTTATTAAGTAGGTTTTCTGAAGTCACCATGGTCTAGTAGGTAGTGTGTTGGCTTATTAGACGTGAGCCCACAGTTCAAATCCTAGTTCAAACATTTCCCCCCCAAAAAAGGAAATTCGGCAAATTCCTCTCAGCAGATTTTCTAGCAAAAACTTTGAGAGAATATAAATTGCCTTGAAAAAGTTTCTCAATAATTTGTCGGTCAGAGTCGAGTTTAAACTATAGGCCCAGCCACTTATGTATTAAATTAACGCACACAACATAAGTGGTGTGAGAAGCTAGGTCGTAATATTGACTGAAGGATTGTATTGACCAATTATATATGTATGTATATAGCTTTTCTTTAACATACATATGTAGGTATTATAGTTCTTTGTTTGGGAAATGACCCATACTTCTTTAATTCCATAACTTAGTTAAACATTCCTTATGAAATTGAATCTCTCTCAGAACTTACAGTTATTTTTTTGTGATATAAAACTACACACTCATATTGACATTTACTGCTGTTGGTAACGCCAATACGTGATATCAATGAGTGGGTGTCTTGAAAACGTTGACACTAAATGCGACTCACAAATATAAATTTTATTTTTGAAAAAAAAAAAAAACGAAAAAAAGAAACAAAAGGTGGAAAAAATAGGTGTCAGCAGCGTTTTAATAAATGATAGAGTGTTAATAAAATAAACAATAGATATGTATACAACGATAACAAATGAAATATAATACATATGTGGTGGTAGTATGGGTATAAACCATTGGTAATTAAAGGGTACTGAAATCATAGATAAATAATAAATACAGCCATAAATTATAAATACGAATTCTTTGGCGAGTGCCTTAGCAAGATATGAGCATTTTGTCTTCATATGAGTTAAAAAAAAATATAAAGAAACTTACTATGACACATGTTTTCAACACATGGTGTCAAACTGAACACCTTTTTTCATTTGAAAGCTAAGAAAATATTTGTAATAATTATTGGTCGAACCCTTTTTTACATTATCCAGCACCTTAAAATAGGTGAAGTGTTATGAATTTATAAAAAAGGGTGCGTTACAGTCATAGTTTAACTTAAGGGCTATGGTTAGACATTTTAAAGTTAGGCAAAGCTTGCATTAAATTTGATTTTATTTTTTCTTTTAAAACACAACACAATCTATAAAAATCCTTCGAACGCTCACTAAGAATTTTAAACTTAGTGTGCAGGGTACGACTCGACAATCGCCTCTGTTGGGTTCCGGGAATAGAGCGGAATGAAAATGCGGGCGATCTGATACGGAAGTAAGGAGACGATGGAGTGTATATATGTGCACGCACAGGAAACTTTTTTAAATTGAAGGAAACAGCATGGAATTCTGCAAATCATGGTTGGTTCACACACATGGTTGTCGAATTTCCAAACCGCTGTGTCCAGCAGTGGACAGCAGGAGAACGAGGGTACTACTTGAGTTCAACAAAAGAAGGGTTTGCACTCTACCAAAAATTCTAATGGGACGCTGCGCTATTGGCAATTTCACAGGAAAGTTTGCCCCACCAGGATTACTGACATGATGTGGAGGAAGTGGTATCGGTGCAATAGCTTTTATGCGAGAGCCCTGCACTTGTGAACAGACGTCATCGGTTTTTGAATGAATGAATGTTTGAACATCTGGGCATGGTGGTGAATGTGCCACTAAGGAAACTTTCCGGTTTCATCAGAAGCTCGGGGTATTTCAAACCCACCGCTAACGGATCGTGATAAGAGGGCACACCTCATACTGGGTAAGATAATAGGCCACATGGGCCACCGAGTGAACTTGACTGTGGACGTCGAGCTACCCATTAATCGAACCTAAGGTATTGTAGAAATCGCATTCAATTACGATATGCAGTAGATTAGATTATGAAAACATACTTATTTCGTTACAGCAAAAATTTATTGTAAATTTAACTAGACATACATACTTTTTTAACAATTGATAGACAGACATGCAATCTGTATTTAAGAACAATTTATTGCATTTTATGTTCTTGGATTTATTTATTTTTTTGTTTTCAAAGCCAAGCTTATGGCAGCAATTTTTTCTCATTTTTTTTTTAATATTTTAAGCAAATAAACCAGTTAGTATGCCTCCCAAATATGAAAAAATTTATATTGGAGTACATACATATTTAAAACAGGGAATATACATATGTAAGTATGTAGCATATTATAATTTATAACCATTTAATTACGGCAATTAGGCTGTTTTATTGCAACATGTTTTAATTAAGAAAATTTATGTGTTCAAAAATATTTCTTTTTTGCCCACTTTGGAAAACCAAAAACAAAAAACTATCCATGAATGAAGAAAAATTTGTTTATTGTTCATAGATTTTAAATCACTGCTAGCTGTACTGCTGGCCTTACTGCCAGCAATTATTTATTTACAAATATACCAAAGAGACCAAACAGACCCAATATTATGACTCTTTTATCCAGAAAAATAGTTTATGCTACAATAGCAAAAACTTCATAAACCTTAATTCAAATCTATGCTCACATATGGCTGTTACATTCGTAATAACAGTTCGTTGTCTATATTAGAATTTAGGTAGGGTATACAAATTAATTCAATTGACCAATTTTTCTAATTAATTTGATGATAAGTCGTGACTCATTAAACTCTTAAATTACTGGTTTAGTACAGCTTCTGGATAATTGTTACAATTTGTTGTTATTTGTACAATAAAAATATAAAAATAAACCAGAGGCGTCAAATCGCACAAACTAGGTGGTTGGTACACAGGCAATAATTCGATTGTTAAGCACTCTGTGTGACATCCAAGAAGCACAGCTTCTTTGGATGGAGTGCATGACTGGTAGAAGCGCATGACATTTTCCATGAAATTGATGTTATGATGTCGCCGTAGTCCAGTAGGTAGTGTGTTGGCTTATTGGACGTGACGCCACGGTTCCAAGCCTAGGTCAGACATCTCCTATTAAAAAATATTTCTTCGGTGTCTTCCTTTTAGCAGAAACTGAGAAAAACTCCGAGAGTGAATAAAATTGCCATGAAAAGTTCCGCAAAAATCTGTCGTTCGGTGTCGACTTTAAACTATAGATCCCGCCACTCATGTAAAAAATTAAAACACACAACATAAGTGCTTCGAGAACCTCAATAGAAATCCTGAATGAAGAATTGTAATAAGCAGTTATGTATGTATGTATGTATAGGTTATGTTGGCTTTGAAAACCGCTCTGGTTTTTATCTAATCTCCTGTGACGTAAGCACACCCAACAAGAAAACGGGGTCAAATCGGACGTAGTACTTATAAATCACTCGTGTAAAATATTCAATGTCTCATGTTTTCTGTTTCACACATCATTGCGGTCAACGTGAAGTGCTCCCTCTTGCAGTGATGGTCTGGGCATAGCATAGGAATTTACACCGACAATGGTGCCAACCCAAAATCATCCCAAAACAGTTACATTTTCGGAAAGAATTGGACCACCTTGGATCTTGGAATAATTTGTTCCAAATTCAACAATTTCGTTTGTTCACGTACCCATCGTATTTCATTTCTGAAGTCGATTTTCCGCTGAAAATTAGGGTCATGCAGGACACACATTTTGATGATGCAGGGCTTGTTGAACGATATATACATTCATTGTGATGTATATGGCAAGACAGAACGAATAAATTTCAACCAATTTGACAGACGTAGTATCAACCAGATGAAAGTCCCTGTTGGGCATTAAAAATTGCTGAATGTTACAGATTTCGTTGAAATAAAACACATCTCCAGAGAAGCAATTCAATCTAAAGCATTTTGTATTAGGAAAGAAAAAAGAATTCAAAGTTTTACATATTTTTATAGAGAATAATTACGATATTGCAATCATTTATTACCAAATAATCTGCTTCTTATTATTATTTCATAAGATTTCCTTCCTTCAAGTAAAAAAAAAATATTTTAAAATGCATTAACGCTTAAACAAACTTTTGTTTGATTTCCAGCCAAATTTTATTGAATATTGAACATCACGATTTTAGTTTTTCATATTAAATATCAGACTTTGCATAACATTTTCAAGATGAGTAGTTTTCTGTGTATGAAATATTAACGATTATGCACAAGAAACGTTATTCAACCAAAAATTGAATTCATTGTTTCATTTTTAAGTCAAAAAAGTCTTTTTTATATGAAAAATAATACAAATAAATAAAAATAATATCCAAACATTCGTTACAGCAGGCATAATAAAAAATGAAAAAAAAAAACGCTCACATGTATAAATAGAAAATCGTTGGCATAAAAGCTTTGAAATTTTCAACTGAAAATAAGAGAAAAATTTATAGGGAAGCTATAAAATCTTTTATTTCATAAATCATATATCGATTTAAGATGATGATGATGATGGTGATGATGATGATGACTTAACGAAAACTATATGTATTTATACGATTCATAATATCAATGCGGAAACATCATAAGCCAACATTTTCATGACGCTTGCGAATTTTAATCGTTTTCTTTTAGCCGATTATAATGATTATTGTTAAATAATCTTAAAATGGTAAAGAAAATATGTTTTTCAATTTAATAGGAAATTAAAATTTTATTTGTATTATTCATGCTGTACGCTGATCGCTGCACTCTGCACGTTCTGCTATTTACATAATTAAATAGCGTGGCTTATAATCTGCAGATATTAACTTTTTCTTATTAACCCGGTTATGTAAAAAACTTTTTAAAATACTTTTTATTTCTTTGGTATTTAGCAATTTCTGCACATTTTATAAGATTTTCTTTTAAAAATGCAATCATAAATGACAATCGTACAATGCCTTCTTTAGTCATACGTTTCACGTCAGATTGATTAGAAATTTTGTAAACATTTTTAAGCTAAAAAAACTTTTTATTTAATTCAGGGAATATACATACATACTAAATAATAAAAATTTTTTTATTTTCACTATTACTTTTGCGATCCTCTTACTTTCGTTGCCGCCAAAGCAAATTGATTCGTTAAAATATTTAAAATTTAATTAATTTCTGTGAAATTTAATTTTAATTTTGAATTTTTTTTACTTTTTTTTTGTATTGTGTTGTAAGAGTGAAAAAGTGCGTAAAAGCAATCGTTGCTTTAACATGAAAGACGATGTTTAATTACTCTAACAAGACAAGAGATAAGCAACGAATATTTTTCCAAAGAAACGTAATAGAAAAATGTGAACAAAAACTTGATAGAAATTTCAGCATGAAGGAAACCGATTAAAGTGTTTTAAACAATTAATCCCACATAAACATATTTTATATAATTGACACAAATCGGCTGTAAATCAATTAATCTATAAATTTACCTTTTAAAAATTGAAAAAAACAGGAAAACTGCATGAAACATTCATTTTGGGGGCGATAAATGTATGCCTGTCATTTATTTTCAAAAGTTATTGCAAGTAATTGATGATCGATGATGAACCATTTTCGCATATTTTTTTAAACGAGATCATATCAATGGTAACTGCAATATTATCTTCGCAATCGGGAATTCTGTCTGTCCTGTACGGATTAGACTTCACGTATTCCCAAATCTTATGATCTCGACGGCCAATGGACCGTTCTAAAATGTTTAATTAATTGTTCAGTAAATTTACCCCATGTGAACCAAGTCAAGTTCATCCATTTTGGATAACAAAAATCTAATCAGTCGGCACCGTTGCAATTTCTTCTGACGGTATACGGATCAATGCTGTCTATTATTTAGGAGGCATTGGCAGCTCGGTATCAATATGTGAAATCTATGTGGAGAAAACCGATGCACTAGAATACATACTTGGAACCTGTGCGATGTTAATATTTGAGTAGGGGGTACCTGATAGAAGGCAGGGAGTTCCTATTACTGATACCCATCAGTATTGTTGGGTTCTCCTAGGCATTATGTTCGGCAAAGGCGTTACATTAAACCTTATTTAGCTTCAGACCAGTATAATATCTTAGTAGCTTTAAAATACAAAACAATAGAATACAATACAGTACAATACAGATGAACCAACACTGAAAACTATGCTATTAGGTTTGAAATGCAATTTTATTCGATAGTTAGGTTAGAGGACGTGCACTTGTCAATTAAGACAAGTACAGTATCCGGAGGTCGAATTGACCCATTGTACAACGAAAAAATATATAGTTACTTTTAATCCAACGGGAATCATCTTTAGATATAAAATTTTGTATTGCATTTTTCTTTACTTTCAAAGCACCATAGGTAACGTCTGATTACAACTCATTTCATTAGCAGCATACTCAATAGACATCACACGCGTTCTGTGGTCTGCTTTTTTCGGGTCGACGATGTCCCTTTAAATTCTGTTCAATGGTTACTCTCTGGTTCTTTTGAGAAGATGAGACAAATCCAGAGTCACTTTGTGCTTTGCATACTCAAAAGTTGTACTTGTTGTTTGTAACCCATTGATGCCAAAAAAATTCGATCAATTTGTGTGGGACATTTGTTCTAGAAGCCTCAGCCGTCTTACGGTTACTCAGTGGCATGCTACATATAGTACATCGTATCAACTATACATTGCATTGAAAAGTACGCAATATATTATATAAGCAGATATGTAAGCAACCACGCTTTGTTAATTCTGTCAGCAATGTTCCCTTGAGAGTCACCATCCTTAATTGTTTATTATATAGCCAGAATCTGTATTCTTAGTTAGATGAACTTTAAATGTAAACGGAGTAACACTTTCCCTGACTAGGCACATAGGAACATATGGGCAGTTTTTATACCCTTAATAGGTTAGGTAAGAATACTTTGAACCAAAAGATTTTTGTAACCGAAGGACTTCAGGCCAACAGGTTTATGGGCTTTTGTCTTGATATAACTCACTGTTATAATGCTTATTTCTGAATCTTAGAAATTTTTATTATTTCATGGGCGACTTCAGTTGTGAAGACAGAAAAAATATTCAACAATTTAAATGTCAGGCAGGATCCTGATTTTAATATCATTCGATATCTTGTTGCAAGGAATTTTTGTTGTATTTATATCTAATGCAATATGCCGTGGGAAGTCAAGATAAACAGAACAAAGTCGTGATGATATATTGAGCATGGTGTGACAACATATGGGGGCATATAATAATTATATTTTCATAGTTCGTTTCCTGTATGTATTAAGCATTCCTCATACTATTTTTCTCTAGAAAAATTTAAGAACTTTTTTTACAAACACGCTTCATACCTAGCATATCTAGAAAAATTTGCTGACACTAGGCGAAGTACACGAAAATTCTTAACATGCAGAAAAGCCCAAATCAGTAACATAATTAAATTCCAGAAAAGCTTATAAACATTTATTTCACGTAAGGTAGACTGTTTTTATGATCAATTAATTGCATTTTTTATGGGAAAATAATATATGCAGGTTTCTGTCTTAATTTGTCTAACACCAATTATTCTTCAGACACATAAAATTTATTTAACCATCAGTGATGTAATAAACACAACCGTGGTCATTAACAGAATATGAATAAAATTGAACTTTAGTCAGCCCGTGAAATCCAAAAGGTTCTTCGCGTTACTTGACTGTTCTCCATTCATCATTTTGCGCAATTCTCATTGTAACCTCTTCCTTCGGTTACAATGCTTAGCTAACCATGAAAGGGAAACTTTTTATATTGACTCAGATTTATGGGCAGCACTTTGTGAAGGCATCCGAGCATTTGAAACAATAAAACATTAAAAAAAACGCTATAAAATAGTCTGAAAGCATAATTTTTTTTACGATTTATTTGTAAAGAAACGTAAACTTAACTATGAAATATGACCGCAATGACTGACTGACTTGACTCATAAAGCACACTGTATGGCAACAAATATGCATAAGTTATTTTGGGGGGAAAAAAGAACACAATCACAGCTATAAATATGGTTTATTAAGCTTTTGTGTTCTAAGTTTATAATCACTTGCTTTAGGTTTTCTTAAGATTTTTTCACTTTCGGCTTTTGTTTGTTGGGTAATTTGAAAAAAACAGAAATTATAAAAAAAAATTAAATTCTTGTGTACTGAACATCAATAAAACAATGAATGGTATGGCAATACATAAACCTAAAGGGTATTGGAGCATTTAATATCTACTCTTAGTAAGAGAACTATAATTTAAAAGTCTGATTATGTTATGATTGAACTTATTTTTGTACATATTAGCCACTCTGTAACACTTGCTATGGGTACAAAAAGTCTAAGTCTTGCTTGTCTAACTATTGTACCTATAAAGCCCGTCAATAACTTTAAATAACAATTGCAAATCGACAATTATACCATAGAAGGTAATGGTGTTTTTGGAATTTTACCACTTTTTTGTTTTTATATTCTCGCTGGCACCATCAACAAAAACCATGTTAAACTACGAATAAAAACAAAAACCATTTGATCGATGAAAACAAACGTAACAGATACAATGAAATTTACAAAAAAGTTTTTAAAATATTTTAGGCTTAAATGTCATTAAATAACAGAAAAACAAATTGCCTGACATATTCTTGGTAATTTGTTAAGATATTAAAAAAAAGAGTTTGTGCCTTAAGTCTTTTGTTTTTAAAAACATGTTTTTTTATCTTTTACAATTTGCATAAGGCAAGTTAAAGAAGAAAAGGATTTTATTTAGAATGAATTTTTAGCAGATATAAAATGCTTTTAAGACATACAATTTAGTTTCATTTCACACAGTGAAGAAATTTTATTTTATTAGAGTTCGTGATTAGGTTGGTTTGAGGTTAAGAAAAGTGTATTATTATGTTATAAAGAACATGTTGTATGTATGTGTTAATTTTACCCACAAGCAACAATACCTACATTTTGAAGTCGACTCCGCACGACAGATTCTTGAAGACCTTTTCATAGCAATTTTATTTTCTCTTCGATTTTTTGTCAGGATACTAAGGAAGGATGTCGACGAAAAAATATTTTTTTTTTTTAGTTTTGTTCGAGATTTTTGAACTAGAGTTTGAATTATGGGCTTGCGTTTAATATGCGAGCACACACTACTGTGACTTTCTCTGTGGGACGTCTTCACTTGTTATTTGCCTGTCTTGGTCACTTATTTCTTGCGGGTGCTCACCAACTGTTTAACTGCATATTTTCTTAATAGTCTGTTTTATTTATCTTTAATGCATTGTGTTGGAACTAATAAAATTGGATATGGGAGGAAGGAAGTCGCCGTAATCTAGTAGGTAGAATGTCGGCTTATTAGACGTAAGGCCGAGGTTCAAATCCCAGATCAGACATCAAAACGAAATAATGAAAAAATATTTCTTCGCCGACTTTCTCTCAGCAGATTTGCTTCAAAAACTCTCAGAGTAAATATAATAGCCATGAAAAGTTTCTCAAAAATATGTCGTTTGTAGTCGACTTTAAACTGTGAGTCCCGCCACTCATGTATAAAATTAACACACACAACATAGTGGTGTAAGAAGCTAGGTTATAATCCTGACTGAAGGGTTGTAATGACCAATTATGTATGTATGTCTGGGAGGAAAAAAAGGGTAGAAGGGTTTTGGATGTTAGATTTGAAGCTGTTTATATTTTGTTTATATTTTTCGTGACAGAAAAATCATCTACAAGAATAGAGTTTCGCATATTGATAGTCCAGCTAAAGTCCAGTAATGCATATTGCGATGCCTCCCAACCTAAAAATATGCGGTTGTTGTGAATAAGACCCTTTATTGCCATCGAATATATTCAGTCAAAATGGCGTAATATGGGACACATGGCATGCTGCAACTGTGCTCTAATGAAGTATTGAGTTGGATACCATACCTTCATTAATAAACAACTTCGCTCTTCCCTGATCAAAAAGCCTCAAAATAGCCTTTGTGGCACGAAGTAGTTGATGAGTAATTGTATTAAATTTTCAAGCAGATATACATGAGTGATGTAAATGCTAAGAAGATTAGATGGAGTAATCTTCGAACAATCAAAACACTTGAATGTTTTCACACAAAAATTTGTTTTTGACACAAAATTTGTGAACATTGCATTGATACTTAACGCTAAGAACTTCAAAAGCCTCTGATAATTATTATTATTGTCATGGTCATGGGTTAATAAATAGAACTGAACCATTCGGCTAGGTCCCTTTCGAAAATTGATTGAAGTTCGAATGCGAGGAAGTCGTTCACATTGAAGTATCATTTGGAAGCGAATATATGGAATTGGAATATATAAAAAGTAAACCGTTTATAGAAATTAGAAATAAAGTTGGAGTTAAAACAGTAACAGAATTCTATTTATGCAACCAACAAGGTCGCAATTAATCGACAAAAGAATATTGGTTGTCATATCAATAAGAAGGAGTTCGATAGAAGTACACCATTGCATACTCCGTCAAATGCTTGGAAAGTATCTAAGCCCATAGTCTAGCCCTCATCAAATAGTCTGATAAATTGATTTTACCTTTTTGTGAATAACGTCTGCCAGAGACTAGTAGAAGCGAACTTACATAAACTGTACTGCCTATCGCTAATGCGGTTGTTACAATCTAGACATTTCGCAAGCTGATGGTTCTTCATACTTTGCTTAAACTTGGAAGGTGTCCAACATATTATTTTTCGCAAGTTTTCAGCATTAGTAGCCTCATCCTTTTATCGAATTGGCGTTACATTAGCAACCGTCCAAAAAGTTATGAGAATGCCGTCACGATGTGAGAAACTTAAATGTTTCACCAGTGGACGAGCGCAATGCAGTACACCGCTGTAGGTCAAGTTATGGAACACGGTTCGCTCAGCAAATTTGTTTATTTTGTGACCCGTAACTTACCAAGTTTTTCACTGAACTAACTAAACATTGCTCTAAAGTTCAATGTCTCTTATGATGCATTGTTTATTGTAAGGAATAAAAATATTTTTACAATCCATAAAAAACCTTTAAAAAGTTCTAATTACTTTCGTTTAAAAAAGTTATTACAGACTTAACACGGTATTTGAAAATAGTTTTAGTTTTAACGCTGTAAATGAACAAGTTCCATATCTCTTAGCATGGCTTCCAATATCTTTAATAATTCTGCTGCCCTCTATTATAGTAACTAACCCAGACATTGAAATTATTTCACGCATTGCCCGGTAAATTGTAAAGGGTTTAAGTAACCAAATGCATCGCGTTTTATCGTACCACACATACATACATACATAAATAATTGGTCATTATAACCCTTCAGTTAAGATTAATACCTAGCTTCTCACACCACTTACGTTGTGTATTAATTTTTTACGTGGGTGCAGTGGACCTGCAGTTTAAAGTCTACTCCGAACGACAGATTTTTGAAAACTTTTAATGGCAATTTTATTTCACACTTAGAGCTTCTCCCAAAAATCTGGTAAGTGGAAATCACCGACGAAAAATTTTTTCATATTTCGCTTTGATGTCTGATCTGGGGTTTGAACCGTGGCCTTACATCTAATAAGCCAACACACTACCTACTAGACTACGGAGACTTAAAAAAGTCTTATTTTTTTATTTTCTTTCCGTTGATATAAACAGTACATGAAAATGCTTTCATTTAGTCAGCTATCAATATTCTTTATAGCTCCACTGTTCCCTAACGAAATTCTACTCAGATTTTGACATTTTTCGCGCATTGAACTGATGATTGTAGAAGCTCTGAAACTTACGCGTTTTTTTTTTTTGCCTTTGAAGCATTCAATTTACCCTAGAATCTGTAAAATATTTCGTGTTATCCAAATAAACGTATCATTTAAGCCCAATTACTAAAGTTGAAAGCGTAGTTCCTTTTGAAAAAATTTACACTTTAAATTAAAAAGCTTTTCGCATTAAGAGTAACTTCAAAAAAAAAAACTCTTGTATGCCATTTTTTTAATGATTTAAGCAGTACTTGTATCTTAATTTTTTTCATATTTTTATAGCGATAATTAATTAACTGTAAATTATATTATAAATTATAAACAAATTAATAACAATTACATAATTATAGAGAAACTTATGACACTAACGATTCTGACGATGATTATAAAATAAAGACTAAAATATTTGAAAATAAAAAAATATATGTGTTTGCAAAAATGGCAATAATTTCATAAATTATTGTCAATATAATTAAAACTTATTATTTATTGCGAATATCATAAAATATTATAAAATAAGACCATAACAGATATGCACACCTTTATTTATTTAAAAGAATTTTTTGATTAAATTAAAACGCATACTTTAACATTCAACACGATTCTTATTGACAATTTCAACAGAGACTATGCTACAGTGTTTGCCACCAGTCTGCAATTCGTAACAAGAATAAAAGTGAATTTAAAAATTTGTATTAAAAAAAAGAATTCTTTTGCCAGAGGCGTCAGTCAATTGCATGGCATGTGTATGTTTAGAAAAAAAATAATTGTTAATGGCCAAGGTGGGCATTGGATTTTTCAATTCAATTTTTCCTAAAGTGTCAACTCTTATTGACAATAATCATAAAAAACGAATTTGTTATGTTGCCGTTCATTGTCATGATTATTACCTTTGATTAGCTGTTATAGCCGCTGTAAAGCCAAACAACAGAAACTTCGCAAACAACACAAATGCGTATGCTGGTGGCTACAATAGGCAGCTAAAATGCTTGAATAAAAAACAGTAACAAAATCTCTACCAATATATGTACTTATGAACGTATGTTCAAAAAAATTAAAATGATTTACGTTATAAAGCATAAAAAGTTTATAAGAAAAAAGGTTGAACAGGCCAACAACAACGACCAAACCAAACTACGATAAATATTTAAGGAAAAAAAAAGCGAGCGCGACAAATTTATGAGTGTTGTAAATAAAATTGTAGAAAAATATGAAAATGACGTTTACAAAACAGCCACCAAACAGCCAGACTGGCTGACTGGCAAACCAAATTGGCTGACTGTTTACATACATAAATACTAGCAGAGAGCAAACAAATAAAAGCAGGCCTGCATGCATGTCTGCAGGTTGGTGTTCTAAGTCTTTTGTTTCGAATTTTTATAACCAAACCATGGTTGAAATGAATTGCTTTTCTCTTCTTATGATAGGTTGAAGGACTTTTAAACCATTAATGATACATATGACACTTAAGGTAGGCGTAGTTTATGATCAGAGGCATTTTTTTAACACTTTTATTATCTAATTTAGTAAGTACTTTAAAACTCAAGTGTAAATAATTAAACTTCCTCATTAATTAATGTTCGTTAATTATTGCCCATACTGTCTGTAGTGTGTCTTAAGATTAATTATCTTTTGTTTTGTTGTTGTTGATATTTTTATGACTTTACGCTATTTAACAATGGCCCTGAATATTATTAACACACTACAACTCATATCAACAAAAGCAAAACTGTCTGCTATTACTAGCATATGATATTAATACGAGTCAAAAACTTAAAAAAAATATTGCAACTCATTGTCAAAGAAAACAGTAGCAAAGCTGAAACAATTTATAAAAAATAAAAAAAAATTAAATTATAAACAAATATTTTGTTTGTTATCAGATATGGATACCTACAGTGCACAGTTTGTGTTGAACTTGATAGTTATTTTGGGAAAGTTATCTTAGGCTAAGTGGAATGATGTCGATAAGTTAAAAGGGCTTAAATTTATTCGAATAACAAGCATAGAGGCTATAATATTTTGGTAAGCCCTGTGGTTTTTTTATTATAACACCATCACTCAGGAGATGACTCCTACTCATGCAATACATTCTCTAGTGAGAATCGAACCCCTGGCCTAACCACTTGAAGTTTAGCACACTACCTACTATGCCATTGGGGCACCCAATATCTGATATTATAGAGCTCTTAGATCTCTTGGAGAACAAAAATGGCAACACCATGAGGTGAAGTGTGTCGCTAGTCGTATTTAAACTAGTGATGAACGAAGTGCTTATGACGTTGACTACAGGACAGTCGCGTATACGGAAGCAAAGGCTCTTAGAATTTCTGGCAGAGTTGTGAATTCTACGTGATACAACTAGCACTGGAGAGATTTAGAGAGTGGGCATCTAGTATAGACTTGGGCACAAATTTAAAAAAAAAACTCAAATAGAACGACATGAACGTTGTGCAGCGTTTTAACATTCAGCGGCTGCGCTGTCTCCGTCATGTCGTTCGAATGAAGGAGAATGCTCTGGCGAGACGGGTATTTTATGCGGGGATTTGCAGAAGTCGGCGAAAAAGACGATTTTGTTTGCGTTTAAGAACCAAATCGAGAAAGCCCTGTCATTGATTGATGTGGCCAACTGCCGATGACGTGCAAAAAGCAGAAGTGTTTGGAACGATGTGTTAAGGCAGGCCGAATCGGATTGTTAATGACCAATTAAGTAAGTACTTTTACCAGGAAGTATAAACCGTCGCCGTGATCTAGTAGGTAGTGTGTTAGCTTATTAAACGTAAAGCCTCGGTTCAAACTCCAGGTCAGGCATCTCCAACGAAACGAAAATATGAAAAAATATTTCTTCGTTGGCAAAAACTCCGAGAGTAAATAAGATTGCCGCTTTAAACTGTAGGTCCCGCTACTCAAGTATAAAAATTAACTTTAATTAATCTTCACGAACGATTCGAAACTGAATGGAGTTATAGAAGTCAGCTTTTCGTAAACACTTTTCGTAATGGCTATCGGACCATTGTTTCGTTTTTCAGGCGGAAGTGTTGGTCATACTATCTGCGTTAACGATTATTACTGGCGACAATATGCAGCAAACTTTTGTAAGGTTAGAAAGGCACATGGCTAGTCTGTTTGACATAGGGGGCGAAATTGATAACATTCCTCACGAGATCACAGAGAGGGCTTTAAATATCATTGGCTCTAATCTAGATGGATGCCAGAGAGATACCTCAGGATGCGACTCTTTGACCACTAATATGGAGCTTTGAAAAAACTATTCGAGGCAGACATCAACTGCGAAATGTATGCAGATTATATAGTCTTAACGGCTAAAGAAAAATTTTACGAAACCCTTTTCATAGTCATTCGAGGAGGTCTATTGTCAATCGATGGTGCATATCAATGGGATTAAGGATAAGCTCATGTAAGATCACAATAGCACTGAGAAAATATTTTAAATATAAAAATATACGACTCCTGGGTGCTATAACATCACAGAAACTGGAAATGAATTGCAGAATACTTACAGGGAAATCCTGACAGTACATTTCACAAATTGTACACTTGATGTATAACATAATTGTTCGGTCGTTAGATCTATGGAATCATTACCTGGGTAATATCTTTGAAAACATGCTAAATATAGTTTGAGAAGACAAATAGACATGAGTATGTTGGTATAACAGGTGTTATAAAAACTTGCCTACAAGGGCACTAGAACCTTTGTTAGATTTAAATCCGTTACACATGATAGTGAAGATTTAAGCTCTATCATACCTTTTCGAAAGAATACTTACGTTTTTTAATTAATTGTTATCAATACGTTAGTAGCTATACATTAGTTAATGTATATATTTAAAAAAACAAAAAAATTTCCGTTCTTATGAAATTAAATCACTAGAGAGTTATTTCTTTCAACAATTTTAATGCGTTCTTTCCATAACAGTGTTTTAAATTTTTTAACGTTTTTCAATTACACTTATTTTTGGTGAGTACGCTTACAAGAGATGATGTTGTCATAATGTATCAGTTTATTTAAAGCTGCTATCGATTACATTGTTGAGCTAATTTCAAATATTTTTGTGTTGAATTTTTTCCAAAAATAATTTTAAATGGCACATGTTGTATACATTTTACCAATAAGAAAACCATAAATGTACTGTAATTACACTCGGCCAAATAGGGTGCCTTGTTGTTGAACACCCTGTATATGTTTTTTTTTCTAAAATGTATTGGATATTCAAGTATTACGTTTTAATTTGTTAATAAGTGGCATAACAGTAATTAAATATCGTGTTTAAACAAATATTTTATGGCCGCTAAAGGTGAAATGGGCAACAAGAAAAAACAAAACAACAAAGTTTGTATCTTAAATCTTTTGTAAGGAATTTGCAATACGGTACACAAGTCTTGATGTATTATTAGCAAACTTTTTTAATATTTTCAATAAAAAAATATTGTTTTTCTTATGAGTTTGTAATAAAAATCATCAGAAATTATTAATTTATAGACGTCAAGTTGTATTCAAATATACAAACTAATAGTTTTGAAAGCGAATTTGTTAGTATTTTATGCTAATTAAAATATGTTTCTTTATGGAAGAAAGCCATGAAAAGTTCCTCAAAAATCTTTCGTTCGGGGTCGACTTTAAACAGTAGGTCGCACCACTCGTATAAAATTATCACACGCTACATAAATGGCGTGAGAACCTAGGTCGTAATACTCACGTAATCCTCGCAGATTGCAAATAAAATAAAAATAAGTTTGTTTTCAGTGTTAATTAAAATTCTTTATTGTTCGCACAATTCTGTGTTCCACTGTTCACAACTTGATGTAAACAACAACAATTGCTTTGTTTGTTATTCCTCTGTTTACACCCTTTGCATAAACAATAACAATTACTAGACAATAGTTCGACAGATTTTTGTAACGGAGATCTTCAAACCACGATTACTCTCTTCAATTGCACCGCGTCTTCACACAAGACTGGCTGCACTTCACTAACTCACTCGCCTGCCTTGCCTTGCCTTTTATATGGCAAGGAAAACAGTCTGATGGATGTTCTTCGAGGCGAATGTTCGTGGCTTCGCATCCCTAGAAATGTAAACATATTTGTTTCATTACTGTTGTTTGCGTATTTGTTTTCATTTATTCTTGTAGTGTTTGCTGTTGTATTTTTGTTTACTTGTTTACCATTTTAATGTTAAGCGATGCAAAAGCCAAACACCAGTATCTAGATTCTTCATGTCTGTGACAAAGCATAGAACTGCCACAATGCCAGTCACAAACACTCACTCGTAATGGATGTATTGGCTGCTGTAAGACCACGTGTGGGTTTTCTGAGCAACCAATACAGCAATTTTGATTATTAACGTACCCACCAAGATAAAAAGGACCTTCATCAGAAAAAACGATTTTATTTCAAATTTTATTGCAATTTGCGACCAATTGTCAATAAATTTCCAAAAAATCCCAACGTTGCTCCAGCGTAAATCGATTCATTACGTTCAGTGCCTATAACATACTGAATTTTATGACAGAATAGAACGATTGCAAGATCCGGAATAACCGATGGTTCAAATTTAAACCGATGGATGACTCACCTTATACGACAAGGCACTAGTTTCTATCATCACGATAACTCTCTTACATACTGACTTATCCTTATCATTACAATCCTTACGTCAAGGTTACAGCCTAGCTTCTCGCACCACTCGTAACGTCTGCCTTAATTTTATGCATGAATGGCGGGACGTACAGTTTAATGTTGATTTCGAATGATAGATTTTTGAGAAACTTTTCATTGCAATTTTATGCACTCAGAGAGTTTTAGGCAGACAACTGCCACGCGGAAATCGCCGAAATAAATATTTTTCTCGTATTATTTTTTTTTTGGGAATTTCTCTAATCTTACTAGACTATGGTGACTTGAAATCATCACCATACTTTCAAGTAGTAAATTGGCTTCATTTGTTTAAGACGCAAAAGAAATTGTTCAAAATATTGGAGTATAGCTCAGCTTACAACAGCCCAAAGCATTCAAAAAAATGTCTTTCTACTTCAAACATTTGAAGCTAATGCATCAACCCGATAAACTTTATGCTTAACCCCAATAAGATTAAGATTTGTAAACAATGGTTGTAATTAATGCTGTTGCTAACAATTGAAATCGGCTGTAAAGAAAACTGAAAAATTACAAAATAAATAAAAAAAATAAAACTTTAAACAATTGTTAACATTTGTGGGAGTGTGAAAAATTGGCAACTTGTTTTAACAGTTAACCAAAAAAATTAAACAAAAAGTAAGAAAAAGAGTAAAAGAAAAATAAAACATTAAAAAACTTTTGAAATTTTCTTGACATTTTGACAAGCAACTTACTTCACGGTAGGTAAACCACAAACTATTTGATTAATAAATAATGATAAGAATAATACGGCGATAATATCCACCTTAACGAAACAATGGGAGATTTTATGCTTCAATATATGAGAGATACTAAGCCAAACAGAAACTTCTACGGGAATTGTATACATAAGCATTAATTGCAGATTTTGTTCAATGCATTGAGGCTAGACTGTTTAATTTTTTTTTTTCAGCGTAAAAATATAATAAAAATTATAAACAAACAAACAATGGTTACAGTTCAAATGAGTAAAATGTTTATAAGCTAAACAAAGAAAATTATTTCTTTATTTTAAATTATATAGTAAATGATTTTAAAGCTTAAATTATAATGTTAAGCTGTTGCAAAATTATTATTAAGATTAAAATTATACGGAGAAGAAAACAAAAACAAAACAAAAAAAGAGCCAAAATTAAATTTTTTGTTTGTAACAAATTCGTTTTCTGTTTCAAATAAAAATAAGGAAAATTTAATAAAACAAAAGACCTGAGAGTAACAGACCAGATGTGCTCGTTTTTTTTTTTGGAGTTGTTTTGCTTCAGATGTATCAAAAGACTTAAGCAACATACTTGATTTGAAAGATATTTCCTATGAAAAAAAGCATTTCATGTTCGAACATTACTCTGTACAAATTATTAACAAATTAACGCTTAATATCGTTCCTTTTTAATTTGTACAAATAAAAAAGACATAAAAAAATTATTATAAAACACTTTTAAATAACATGATTAAGTCTCTTTAGTTGCCATATACATATAAACGTAAACGCCATTCCTTTCCGTATGTAAATTGAAAAACAATTACCATTTTCATCATAATTTTGTTGTTTTTTTTTCCTCTTTCCATCAATTCATATGCAAAAATATGCTTTTATTTTTCACAATTATTGCACTTTGTTTTCATTTGTGTTTTTTGCAGATACAATTTGTTTATGCCTGCTAAATATTTCAATGATTTTTTCAATTTTAATTTTTTTTTGTGAATAAGCAAGCCGTTAACATATCATTATCTTTCACTTTGTACAATTGTTGTGAGCGCTATTGTTACATAAAATGAACATGAAAAATTATTTTCAGTCTTTAGGCTCTATTATGCATATTTAAAGGGAAATATTGAAAGAGTTTCAATTAAGTTTTCTCTGTAACTTTTTCATCACATCGCGAAACAAGCATTGCTCGTTGCTTTGACTTGCCTGTAAGGTTGCTGCAATTACATATATTGCGCTGTGGAAAATGTTTTCAAAAGAAATGTAAAATTAATTAACTTTCAAACATATAGAAAAAATAAAAGGTCTTTAACACAATGTAATGCAGATTATATGACAACATGTTAATGAAACCATTGTAATTAAGAGTTATTATCTTTAATTATATTTAAATACACTCTTAAGAAATTCAAATACTCTACCAAACATACTTAAACAAACAACAAAAAACATTAAAAAAAATTACTTTTAAGTGATTACTGTTTATGGAAAGCTTTTCCTATGTGAAGAAAGAAAAAGAGAAAATATAGTCCTCCTTTCTCTCAAAACTCTAACTGATACTCGTCTATCCAAATACTTTAAATTACTAGTCAATAGATTTAGTTCTACTCCCTCCAATTTGATTTCATACGAACTCAACGAGCATTCTAGCATTATTGGTTTGAACCTAGCAAACCTATCTTCATAAAATATATATTGGAACAGACAAATTGGGTAACAATCTTATCCTCGTTTTTATTGATAACTTATCAGTACTCATGGTTTATTCCCAGATTCTTTACTACATCAATATTAACACATAAATACATGCATAATTGGTCATTAAAACCCCCTTAGGATTATGACCTAGCTTCTCTCACTACTTATGTTGTGCGCGTTAATTTTATACATGAGCAGCGGGATCTACAGTTTAAAGTCGACTGTAACGACAGGTTTTGAGAAACTTTTTATTACGAATGTTGATCTTCAAATGTTTAATTGTCTCTGGTTTGTCGGCATAACACTATTCTTTAACGGCATCCCACAGCAAATAATTCAACGGTGTCAAATCACAGCTTCTTGGCGGCCAATTGACATCACCATTTCGGTTAATTAAAAGGCCATCAAACGTTTGACGCAATAAATCTATGGTGGTATAAATGCACAATTACAATATCGTCAGGACTTGAACGCTTCGCTGAAGCTTTTGCAATCACCAACCCAGAGAAGCTAGTCTAGCAATAGATATCGTCGGGTGTTGCGATCGTTATCTATGTGCATAGTGAAGCTACTTTAAAAGCACTGCCTAGGCACTATGTTATCTCGAGATTAGTTATAGTCGGCAAAAAGATTCTGAATTTGTATTAGAACGAAATCTGAGTGGTTATGTGTGTGGGGTTCCAAGGCTCCACATGAGCTGGCAGCAGAAGGAGAATGGCGTGGACCCAATGTGCGAGTATAATCATTTAAATTACCTTTGACACAGTTTTTCTAGTTGATCTCAACTTGATCGATCAAGTTTGATTTTCAAGTTTACTAGAAAAAGTGTGTCAAAGGCGGACTAGAAGTATTTTAGAACTTTTAGGCATTTGTGGCACATGAGCATTGGAAATAAATGGGTCCTAAAACTTGGGAGGATAACTGTTAGGGTGGTCTTGGAATCTTTTTTGGATGAAATATTGTACTAACGCCAGGAAGTAGGAGTCAATTAAGCGTGCGTCTCTAAACAGTTTCAAGAATTAAAAATCCAAGTCATCGACCGAAAAATGCAAGCCATCGATCAAAAATGCCAGTCATCTACCAATGAATGAAAATCTACCAATCGAAAAATACGACATTATGTTGTCTTTATATACGCAAATCTATATTAACTCAATGACAATTAATAAAATTTTTCAGCCATTTCCCACAATTTCAATTGAAGAACTCAATTAGTTTCGTGACTTATATCTCCGGTTCTAAGTAAAGCCCGACAGTGAGAAAGCCTGGTTTGGAATCCTTGAGACAATGACTATCCAGTCCACTAGGTCCATTTTCCCCACTAGGTCCATAATTTATCCGATTTTGACCGATTTATATGGAGCACTTTTTGTACTAATTTGTGGTTATATTTCCGTTTGCAAGGATTATACGACCGTAACGAAGCCTTGACCGTTTTGAAGCCTTGACCGTTTTGAAGCCTTGGTCTCTTCGTAACACTTGGTTGTTTTTGAAACTTTTAAAAGGTCAATATAAACACGTATATCTCGAGGACTTATTTTTTATGGTATTACAAAGCGTAGGTGTTTTAAATGCTTCCATCTTTAGGTTGGTGAAGTGCACAAAAAATAGAAAACAATGTACTTCCGATAATAACACACTCTCTACAATAAAATAATCATACCATTGAACTGTCTTAGAAACTTCTTTTCGCTATCGCTTACCATTTGAGAAGAAATGAACATGAAAGTGATAGGCCAGCCCTCTTTCAGATGTGATATTAAAGACACGCGTACTTTTTTAGTCAACAATAAAATCAAATGAAATCCTTGAGTATATCATAGACAAGATTCGAATATAATTTTTGTGTAATTGAACATTATGTTTATAATGGAACCACGCAAATTAAAATAGTTTCCATGGATTTATTCAAATTAAATTTATTTATTTTTTTTTAATTAAAATTGAAATAATTTCTGATAAATCTAATAAAGCCAGTATATGTATATGAACACTATAATTAACTTTTAAGCAAAAAAAAAAAAGGAAAACACGTATGCTGATAAAAATTGTACGTTTATAATGGTTAAATACTAAAGCCAAATATTTTTATTGCTTTATGAACGGTTGGGCTGTATAGTTACAAAGGCGGTATACACATACATTTCATTTGTTTTCTCAAATGTAATACACGCGGTTGTAATTATATCGGGTGGGCCATCTATCGGTCTAAATTTGAATCATTGGTTATTTCGAATCTGGCAATACTTATGTCATTCTATTCTGTCACAAAATTCAGTATATTATTGCCACTGAACGTAATGAATCGATTTAGACTTGAGCAACATTGGGTTTTATTTGAAATTTACTTCCAATACAAAGATAATTGATCGGAAATTGCACCGAAAATCTTGTGCAAAATTTGGTCGCAGAGAAGGAACAAAATTCCCCGCTGTAGACGAAGTTTATTGCTGAAGTTCGTGAGACTGTTTTCATTGATGATGCGCACTGTGAGCGTGCTCGTACAGTGCGTATATCCGAAAATATCGAAGTTGTGGCTGAGAGTGTGCGTGAGATTCCATCAATATAAACTCGTCATCGTTCCCAAAAATTGAACATTTCTCGCACCTTTTTACCTCCAATTTTGCGAAAAGATCTCGATATGACACCTTACAAAGTTTAATTAGTTCAAGCGCCGCATGACCATTTGCTTCGCTAGATGGGCCAACGAGAAACTGCACGATGATGACGATTTTACCAAAAACGAAATCATCTTTTCGGATAAAACTCATTTTCATGTTGATGGGTACGTTAATAAGCGAAATTACCGTATTTGGAGTTCACAAAATCCATACGTAGTTTTACAAAAGCCAATGCACCAATTACGAGTGCCTGTATGGTACGGCCTGTGGAGCGTAGGCATCATGGGCCCATATTTCTTTGAAAATGAGGACAGTGCAACCATTGCGGTCAATGGACACACCTATTGCACCATGATAACCAATTTTTTTTTTACCCACTCTTCATGGTATTGAAGTGAACGATCTTTGTTTTCAACTTGCCACACATCTCACGCCACAATCGATTTATTGCATCAAATGTTTGATGGCCGCTTAATTAACCGAAATGGTCAATTAACATGGCCACCAAGAAACTGAGTTTTGACGCCGTTCGACTATTTTCTATGGGATGCCGCTAAAGAAAAGTGTTATGCTGACAAACGGGAGACAATTAAGCATTTGAAGGCCAACATTAGTGATGCCATTGTCGATATACAACACCATACGGTTGAAAAGGTGCACGAAAATTGGGTCGATCGAATGAGGTACTGTAAGGCCAGCCGCGGCAGCCATATGAATGAAATAATATTCCATTTTTAACCTAAACAATTGTACTTCACAACAAAGATATAAATTTCGCAAAATTTCAAATTTCTGCTTTATTGCATTTTTAAACTTAAACTAAGAACGGTTTTACATACTGGTTCTCTTCTTTATTTAAGGCTATAAAAGTTTTCGGCAGTGTAGTATTAACACGAGAAACTAAACTTAAATTAAATAAAATCTTGAGTCATCCTTTATCACAGCATCATCGCAATTGCATCCATAAATTGAGTCTAGAAGTTGCTTCAGAACAAGAGTTTTTTTTTTGCTTTTGCAAAATCTTTAATAACTTTCTCTCAGAATATTCGTTAAACATGTCATCTAGACTATGCTGTAGTTAGGGTATCCATATAGTCGCTCTTAACCGATTGAAATTTTTTTGGTTTTTTCTTAATTTTCTTGAATGCTGGATTGTTAAAAATATTGCCAGAGGTTTTGACTTTTAACCGCATGTACAACATAGAAGATAAATGGATTATAGATCAATTTATATATTTTGAAATAAAAAAACACTATAAAAAAAAGAATTTTTCGTATTTACACGTTCCAAATTCAAAATAACCCAACATAAAGGGGTAACGGGCAGGGCATACCGCGGGAGTTACTGACATATGTATGTACTTGGGTGGAACACACCAGCAATCACCGGTGGTACCTTTAACAATTGTTAATCATAGTTGTTGTTGAGTGTGTATTCATTATTAAGCCTCTCATTATACATGTGTGTTGCTTTATTGTTTATCTGAAATTTTGGTTTTCAATACATTTTAAGCCAATACTGACGATTTGCCAAAAATTGCCTGAAGACATACCATATTTCTGTTGTTTTCTTTTTTTTTGCATGTTTTTGATGTTTTTTGAAACCGAATATCTGATCTCGGTATTGTATGAAAGATGATAAAAATAGAAAAAACAAAGAAAACGACAACAAAAAAAAAAGTAATTTAATACCAAACAATAGATCTGCTTTACAGAAGTGGCTGCTTTAAATTAGCTGCCTCCCTATTGAGGTGCAGAAATTAAAGTCTTTCTTCGGTTTTTTTTGTTATAACTTGAAGTGCATTAAAAGCTTTGCTATTTAAGCCTTGTTTCGTCTTTGAAGTCAATATCTCAGCCTTAATTGTAAATGTGAGAAATATGCGAATAATATGGATCTTGATTTGAAAGTTTTTTTGTTTCCCATTATGCGGTAAAGTCTCAAAGTTGTTAATGAGGTTATGCGGCTTTTATTTTGTTAATTGCTACACTCTGTAGGCCGCCCCTATAAAAAAAGAAAAGGAAAGAAAAAATATTTAAACTTTAAACAATTGATTGAATACCAACAACAATATTTCTTTTTTTCTTTGTGACTCCCATTTTAATAAAATTCTTCAGTTCTTTTCTTTTTGTTCTTTTGGTTTGATCAAAAATTTGTTGAATTTGTTGTAGTTATTGTGTTGGCTTATTAGACATGAGATTTCGGTTCAAGCCCCGCATCTCCAATAAAACGAAATTAGGAAAAAATATTTCTTCGTTGACTTTCTCTCAGCAGATTACATTCGAAAACTCTGAGTGTAAGGTTGTAATAACCAATTATTTATATATGTATGTACCGGTCTACATGAGATTTGAGAGGCATTTCAAAAACGTCACTGTTTGGTGTAGATTTTTGACTGATGGTGATTTGAACTGGGCATCGAAGTCGTTTGACTTTATCTTTTAGGCTTTTCTTCTTGATTTATATGCCGGATTCATGAAAAATTAAGCATTTCGAATGCTTTGCACCATTACAACCCTTCAGTCTAGATTACGGCCAAGCTTCTCATACCACTCATGTTGTGTGTGTTAATTTTATACATGAGTGGCGGGACCTACAGTTTTAAAGTTGACTCCGAACGACAGATTTTTGAGAAACCTTTTCAAGGCAATTTTATTTACTCTCAGAGTTTTTGCCAGAAATCTGCTGAGAGGAAGTTGACGAAGAAATATTTTTTCATATTTCATTTAGATGTCTGACCTGGGTTTTGAAGCGTGACCTTACGTCTGATAAGCCTACTAGACTACGGTGACTTCAAGAAATGACAGATTTACTGAATAATGCTAATCCATATAGTAGGATAGTATAGATAGTATAGTTTTCTCCACCGAAAAAGTGTTGGGTATGTACAGAGTAGGTGAAGAACAGTTTCTTCCTTCACTTCAGCTCTGCAATTTCAACAGAAATCATTTGCGATGTGTCCAAGACCAATGCGCCTCATATTACAATGCGTGCCCAGAAAGCAATGCCCGATAATAACCTCGACGACAGTATTGAGTTTGCTTCTTTGAAGTTTAAGCAGATTTTCCATACGCCTTCTATCCAGCCTTGGTCAGATTTTCGAAGTTGTCCGAAGTCGTTCACCTGTTTTCGACGGAGTCTAAGCTTACAGGTTCCCAAAGGGATTCCCAAATCGAGAATTTATTAGAGAGTTCGAAGGTGGTACCCCGACTGGCCGGTTCATACCATCTGCAGTTATCCGGAATGTCCCAGTGTTCTGATACCTATGTGATATAAAGGTGATATCGATCCGCTACCTCATTGAGATAATTGCGACAGTCGTATACCATCTTGGATTTCATTACATTAGAATCCAGGGCTCTGATAGCCACCTGGCTATCGAAAAGTATGGTAATTTTTCGCTTGGGAACATTTTTGTCCACAATAACTTTCGCCACAGCCTTTATTGCCGACACTTCCGCCTAAAAACTGCTGCATTAATTTAACAATCTTATATACCGGGATATTCCGCTTAAAGTGCACTGCACCATTCCTCAAGCCCCTCATTTGCGGAATGGATCTCCTAAAACTTATCGCATCGCGGTGGTGACAGTATGGACAAGCTGACAAAATTTAAAAGCAACCAAATTTAGAACATTATCATAAAGTAATAATCATCAAGAGTAATTTACAAAATTTTTTCTTGAACGTAATCAACGATAAATCCATACTGGACCTAACTAATCTCAGAAAAAAAAAAGTGAAGCGACCTTACTATTTAGAGAAACCCGGATAATATCTACAGGTATAGATCCTGTAGTTGGACAAAAAACACCTGGAGAAGCATGATACTTCCTAAGCTAGTATACTACCATTCTCAATAGGAGGACATGAAAATAACTGCAGTAAAACGTGTAGAATAGCAATCTTTGTTGTAAGGGGTGTAATGAAGTAAAGCAACAAATTCTTAAGAATTATTGTTAATATTTTTAAAATTTGATCAGAAACCTATTTGTCTACGAAAGTTCTGTTCTAAAAACCACACAGATGTACAATGACATCAAAAATTAATCTTTTTTCTCTCTGTTTTTGCACTTCAATGTACAGTCAAATAAAACAAATTTTAATTCATGTTGACATGTCACAACATTGTAATTGTAAGCCACACATATACGCTCAAATACTTTCCAATTCAAATAGTTATTCGTGCTGTGGTCTGTATACACTATACATACATATTGACAGAGATTGACATGTTCACAACATTGTATGGCTTCGAGATACATATTTTCTTGTGAGTCATGTGAATTTGATTGTGTGTTTATTTATGCAAGTGACTGTAATTGTTTATTTAACAACTGACAATAAATTGCAGTAGCACTGTAAGTATCTGATAGTTTTTTCAGGGCTGTGGGAGTTTTTTGTTTCTTCTTTAGCAAATAATAGCAGCGAATGTGTAACACACTCACATTTTGTTATCGATTGAAGCCAAGGCAGTAACTAAAGTTTATATTTATTTTTCTGTTATTTAATTAAGGAAAAATAAAGATTAAAAATAATAGTAAACCAGATTATTACCGTGTTGATTGCATTAATAAAATCTTCTTTGGATTTTAACCAACTACAAATACAACTATTATTGTAGTAAAGCGTTTGGAACATGTTGCAACATAATATCCTATAATGGATTGCTTGGTGGAAAATAGAAATTAATAATTGCAATAGATAACGGCACATACATATATAAATACCACTTTGATTGTAATAGCAAGTAACTATAACTGTAAAATGAGGCAATTCAATTATTCAATTTCTATTATTTTGAAGATGTTTCTAGGGTTTAATCACAGTAATTAATGGATGTAATGCAGTCTTGAGACCCATGTTCCACATTGTGTTTCTTGAAACAACTTGTCATAGTTCCGAAAATATTTCTGGACTCAGACAAGACTTAATTTGTATGCCATTAATAATCAGCCAAATATGTTAAGAATGAAAGAAAATTAAAAATTCATATTCAGAGAGATAATGAAAAAGCGTTTTCCATAACAACTACAACACAAGCTAATGTCTCTTATTTATATTCTACATACATACGTTATTGGTCATTACAATCATTTAGTCAGGACTACAACCCGGCTTTTCACACTACTCAGATTGTGTGCGATGATTTTATCCGACATTAGTTTTCTTCCACGAAACTTCTTCCAAGAACTTTACCCTAAGACTGCTAAGAGGAGGACGTCGAAAGAAATTATTTTTATATTTTCTTTTTTAAGATGTCATAACTGTAGTTTGATATCTCGTGCCAACATCTAGGAAGCCAACATACTGAAAATATATATAAGAAAGGGCGGCCGAACTTATTGCCTCATATGAAATTCAAGTGGGCTTGATTGGACCGCAGCGGTGCACCCGTTGGATTTAATTTTTGACTTCTACTTTGAAAAGGCGATTTCCATGTGGAATGTAATTGACTACTGTGGCTGCCCAATACGGTAATAGAAAACATAACCAGATTATTTGATATTTTGACTATACAATTAGTTCTCGCTGAATGAGAAAATGCCATAAAGATTACTAAATTAGCTGTAGTGATGCTGATGATTAGATGATAAGGCAGCTGATACTTTCTGTTTAGTTTTCCAGCTCTCTTAGCCAGTGCTATGCCATCTTCAGTATCTTTAAATCTGTTTCTTATTTTAATGACACCTGATTCACTTTTCCACTGACAAAAGCCACCTGATCTGTTGGTTGTACATATATATATCAATCAATCTAATAATCTTCAAATAGAGTCATGGAGGATTAATGTCATAAAGAGTTCAACTGTGGATTGTCTAAATAATAAGTACTTAGAAGCAATAGTTTTTCTAGGCTTGATAATCAATTTTGACAACAACTGAAATCAGATATGGTTTCTGAAACAGACACTTTACAGAACCACTCTACTTTCTTCGTAATCAATATTCACCTGAAAATCTTAATAAGTTCTAATACACGGGCATGTCTTTGAAAACTATAGACTGGTCTTTTGGCAATACAGGGAAAATGCTAGTCAGTGACGGTACAGCGTGCAATTTTTTTTTGTTCACTTAGTTGCAGTATAAGATCATAAGATGTTTTAATGAAGTAAGGAATGAAAAGGAGAACAATTTCTCTTTATCGCATTATATTGCATAGAAAATGCTTTTCCTTCTGAAGTCTCCGCTGTCTTGTGCAATACAATCGCATACAAGTTTAATTGCCATTTTTCTTGATGGTCGCTCCTACATTTTTAGGGGCATTTTAAACTCTTAAAAGATATTCATACATACATTACATAATTGGTCATTACAACACCTCAGTCAGGGTTACGACCTAGCTTCTCACACCACTTATGTAGTGTGCGTTAATTTTATACATGAGGGGCGAAACCTACAGATTTTTTGAAAAACTTCTCATAGCAATTTTATTTACTCTCAGAGTTTTTTCCAGAAATCTGCTGACAGGAGACCCCGAAGAAATATTTTCATATTACCATTTTGTTGGAGATGTCTGAACTGGGGTTTGGACCGCGGCCTTACATCTAAGAAGACCACCCACTAACTCTTATGAATATATTAAGAAAATGCCATCATATTGCTATATTTTCTCTTTCTCAAAGGAATAGTCTATTATAGCAGGTTCTTTGAACATCGATTCCTAAATACAACACACTCTGTAAACATTTATCAGATCTAGTGATGAGAAACATTAGTTTTAATCTTACTCTGGAAATAATGTTCGTTGATGGTCAGGGGAGTTCCTAGATGAGCTATATGGAAAGAATTGAATGCTGATTAATTTTATATGGTATTATAAAACTTCTTCGCCTTCTCCTAGGGTTAAACATATATGGTTCGGTGGTTCTCATTATCCATTACTTCAGACTAACTAAAAAAATGCTTCAACAAAGAAAAATCCAGTCTGATTAATCTGGTCGCTTAAGCAAACTTTATGTATACGAGTATTATGATCCAACAAACAGAAAGAAATAAAATAAATACAAAAGAAACATATTATAATCAACTTTAGATTATTGCCATTGAATTTATACATTTTAATTAACACCTGGATACAAAATGACTCATTACATAGAAATCATTCCTCATAGGAAATCGATTAATCTTTAATAAAGAAATAGCACAAGCAAATTTCATTTTTTTTGTTCCTTTTTCGAAAGACTATTTGTAATAATAAACGTTAAAAAAATTTATTGAAACCGAAATATTTTTTTGTTCCTTTATTCATGCAGGTTTTTTTTTTGCCAAATTGCGACTCGTGCAAATTATTATGATCATTCAATTATATTCCCTTGTATAGGATAAGAGCGTGTAAAATGATTAAAATGAAATGATATTTTTTTTTTGCATCTGTAATAAACCTTTTTAAAAAGACAAATCAATTAAATAGATTTTTTTCTCTCTTATTAAACACGCCCTCAACATTTTTTAAAAAAGCAAACAATAATTAAGTACTTGAGACGTTAGGAAGTGCAAAAAAGGAAAAAAAACTTAAAAATAAATTAAATTAAACAGGCTTAGTGTTTCGTGTTTTCCATTCCATCAAGCTCTTCATAATACTCGTATAACATTTTTTCTCTTCTGATAAATCTTCCTCACGAATTACAACTTTTGACCTGACCCTGTATTTATTGTTTATTTATATTTAGCTTTTGTAATTAAAAAATATATGTAAGCCTGATGTGAATAATGGAATTGATTTGGACGTATTTAAAAATAAATTTCATTGTTTGTTGATGTATGTAATGAACACTTTAATGTCAAAACTAATGATGCTTTCAAATAAATAGTTTCTTACTTAGTCACTCTGTTTCTTAATTGGTTAAAATTAATTTAAGAAATTAATTTATTTTATAAAATAAAACTCACTCAACATCGTTCTCAAAAGTGTAAAAGTACTGAAGGGCGAGGTCCTACTTAGTCTTGCATTTAGGCCCATTATGATATCACAATCAATTATATCCAAGAGTGCAACATTCCTTAGAGAAAACCAAAACAAATCAAAAACCTCCGTCTGTTTATATCAAAACTGACACTTGAGATGAAAGACAGTCTGTTCCTCCTCCGCAGGCACATAGCTCCTGCAGAAGTCATTTGAAAAAATGCTGAATCTTTCGTTATGCCTAACAAGGGAACTAAAGGCCTATAAGAACAGCTATCCTGCGATGGACGACCATGCGATTTAAGAACAGAAGTGAGGCGGTCCAGCTGCCAATAAGATTGAACTTCCCTATAATTTGTTCGGGTAATAGTCAACTGAAGCAATCGAAATACTCAACACTTAGTGCCCTGTTTTCAGAATTGCAATGGCATCTGCCTGAAACACGCTGAAAAGGTCAGACAGCCTGTAAGAAAGTTTAAATCAGAACCTTTTATAAATATACCATAGCCAACCCTATCACCCATTGCGAACTTCCGGATCTTTAGAGCAGAAGTTCCAAGTTGAAAATCTAAAATCAAATGTTCTATTCAGAAAGTAGTAATGAATCATATAATTGACCCCAATATGTTTATGTTGAAGTCGCCGTAGTCTAGTAGGTAGTGTGTTGGCTTATTAGACGTAAAGCCAGGTTTCGAGCCCCAGGCCAGACATCGAAACAAAATACAAAAGGTATTTCTTCGGCGACTTTCCTCTCAGCAGATTTCTGGCAAAAACTGTGAGAGGAAATAAAATTGCCATGAAAAGTTTCTCAAAAATCTGTCGTTCGGAGTCGACTTTAAACTGCAGGTCCCACCAATCATGTATAAAATTAACACACACAACATAAATGGTGTGAGAAACTAGGTCGTAATCCTGACTGAAGGGTTGTAATGACCAATTATGTATGTAATATGTCGATGTCTTCCCAAAAGAGCAGCAAGTCAGTAGTCCAGACTGGAGAGGGATTTAACTGCATTTAGTCTTACTACTACGCACCCAATCTTCTGCACTTATAGCTGGTAAGAGGAGAGCCAATTGAGCATAGAAAATAATGCCTTGATTGAAGTGGTGAATGATTTAACTTGCCAAGCAACAGAATGTAATACCCAAGGCACCAGAATACACATAACTACCCGAGGAAGACAAAATGAGAACGTGTAATCCATTTTACTGTCTTGGTTTATATAACAGAGGATGTTTCATTATATGCTTTGCATATTTCAGTTTAAAGAAAGCCCAATCTCAGTGAACTCGCCGTTGTCTAGTAGATAGTGTGTTAGCTTATAAGAACAGAGCCCCTGGTTTAAGCCCTGTGGCACGCTTATCTAACTTATCTAAACAGTCTTCTGGCAAAAACTGTGAGAACAAATAAAATTGCCATGAAAAATTCCTCAAAATTCAGTCGTTTGGAGTAGACTTTACATTGTAGGTTCCAGCACTCATGGATTTCCAAACACAATGCGAATGGTGTGAGAAGTAATCTTGACTAAAGGGTTGTAATGACCAATCAAGGAAGTAGGTGAAGTCTGTGCGAGATATCATTTAAATTTTTAACTAATTTTAAAAACCTATTGAAGATTTTATGGAATATGGAATATAACATCGTTGAAATTTTCTTCACTACTTCTCTTGGTGGAGAGCATCTATTGATTAATTTTCCTTGGCACTGGTGGCACATCCTCTATGTGTCGGTCTCAGATAACAAGGAATCCATTTTGAAAACCAATAAACTAAAGTAGCTGGAATTCTAACAAATTCTAATTCTGCAAGACATGTCGGTAGTTACATTGAAAACTTGAATAAGCTGAATCTTCAATTCGAAAAGGGTGTGTATAGCAAGGCTTTTCCAGTAAATGTGTCGCTGTAATGTTGTGATTAGAAATACACTTTAAATTGGGACTCATTATCAACTTGAAATTTTACGATATCTTTTGCGTCCTCTACGAAATTAAGACACTTTGAAACATTCGTCTATAAAGCACCATGATTTTGTTTGCAGTCATTCGAAATGGGTTAATCGAGTGATTAGTATTATTAACAAAAGTGATTATTATTATTGTACCAAAGATTTTTTTTGTATTTTTTTTGTTGTCATTATAAATCAATTTAAATGTGAAATAATCACACGTCATTGTTGTCCTCTTTAATAAAAGAAACCTTCACATATTGAAGGGTTTTTTCATTGTAAAGTTCTTAATTATACCTTCAGAATGAAGAGAATAAATCTGAATGAAAAATCTCTGAAAATCTTTAATGAAGTATGATGAAGAAAAAAAAGCACAAAAATAAACAGAAAAATTCATCAAATCAAAATTGTTGATTAACATTGACAAAGTATTTTCGATAGCGTTCTACAATTTTACATGTTTATTGTTATTTTCTAAAGACAGACACTTCTTATGCTGAACGCAAAACATTCTAAACAATTGTAGTTTATCATGATGATGACGATGACAATGCGAACGTTTTTTTTTTTAATAATGATGATGACGTTGAATTCTGTGATAGCGTTGAGGACAATAATGATTGTCTATTGAAGTTTATAAACAAACAAAATATTGTACGATGAGTATGTTAACAATTGTCATATACTTGGAGGTGCTGATTTCTCAAATTTTGCTGTGCCAAAAAGATGACTTGACACAAAAGTAACGTGCAACTGTAGACAAACAATAACATTGGCAACAGTGACAATAATAGCAACACAGAATTAGAAACAAAAATAAAATAATGCTGTCAAGGTTTTGTGCAGATAACTAATGTAGTATGATAAGTTGTTTTGCTTTGACTGAAACTGCTTGAGTGAACTGGAAACAGCGGAATAAAAATTTTCGCGTGAGACGGATTCCAAGGAGAATGATGTGCATTATTACAGGCTTTTGGCAGTGGAACTACTAAAGGCAACTGACAATTGGTCATGCGGACATTGCAGGAAAATTATGAATGTAAAGTGAAATGTAATGAACATGACATTTTGAGCATTGCCAGCTGACGCAAAATTTATTGGTGGTTCCTGAAGAGTTTCAATGTTGAACACTGGGCTGATTTTAATAGTTCCATACTAACTAAGGCTTTTAACTGCTTTACACTTCGTTCAAAACGTAATGATAGTTTGAATACCCTTCTATAATACAGCAATTCGCAATAATCTTAAGAGGTGACTCAAGAGGCGACTCAGCTGCCTTCTTCAATATTAATGTTCTAAGCCTTAAATCAACCATGTTATTATGGGTCTATATAGAGATGATTATGACGATTCCTTCAGAGGAGTGTTATGATAAGTAGCTTTAAGCACTTTAATAGATAATGAGTGATAAATCGATTCTTGATTAGACACCTAAAAACTTAATATTGCTTGGTTTAAAGTTATTTGGCTTTCTTTGTGATCGAATGATTTAAAATGCAGATTGTAGCGAGCTTTACTGGATTACACAGATGCAAACATTGCTAAGCACTAAGAAATTCATTTTAAATCGTTCATGAACCATCTCTTTTTATTCTTTCATTTGCTATGCTTGCCTCTCTATCTATAAATTATAAACTTAATAATGTGAACATCGCATTAGACCTCGTAATTCTTTTGAGATGATTAAAGAAACAGCAATTGTTGTTAGTTTTACCTTCACTTTACGTTCATGTTCTATTTTTATTTAAAAATACTATTCTTTCTAACACCACACTCGTGCCGTCACAGGCAGTCCGTCTCCCATACATTCCATTTCATAGACAGTCGTGTCAGTGTAATGTGCTCTGTACGTGCACGTAATACTCGTTTCTATTGAAACTAAAAGTTCAGAAAAAGTTCAATGTCGATGAAGCATTCATTAATTGCTTATGAAAGCAGACACAATAGTAGTGAGTAAGTGAAAACAGCATGTGGATGCTGTTGGATGTTCTTTCTGTGCTATTGTTATTTCTGAAATGATGGCATGATTATGTAATAGAAGTTGTTACATGATGATTACAATCCAGTCGGGTTTATTTTTATATTTTATTTTTTTTATTGCTTCCAATAAATAAAAATAAATTAAATGAAATGTCATCTTTGAGTTATTTTTGAAATTGAATATGAATGTGTTAGCGATGGTAGTAGAGTGTAATGTAATATTATTAGAATGCGGAAATTAATACCAGGTTATGTAAGAATTTAAAATAAATAAAAAGAAGAAGATGTGTTATACTCAATTAGAGTTGAGGCATTATTTCAAATGATAATTTTATAATTATTTTACTGTGTTATACCAAAGCAGGAAGGCTTATCATGCTATATACATTATTTTCTTTTATAACGAGGGATTATGTTTAAAGAGAATATAGTCTAGTTTATCTAGCCGATTTGTTTTCAATAGCTTCTAATCTTTCCAACTGATGTACATCAAAAGTAGTTGAAAGGTTTTTTGGGAAATTCGTTCAATTTTTTACAGAATAATTTGTGCGCATGTGTCCTAAGTCTTTCGTTGCTGGCAGTAGTATGCAATAGAACGAATTGCTCTTGCACTAATAATTAGAAGAAAGCATATATTAAAGTCGATTAACTTAAAAAAATTAAAAATTAAAAACAATCACTTAAGCATTTTTTTTTTGTTTTTGAATGATCGAATGTTATCGTATGACAAAGTGTAAAATAAATGCTTTATTTCAGTGAACGAAAGCAAAGTGTTAAAGTTTCTAAAAGGTTTGGACTTTACTTTCAGTGACCGTATATTATAACAGGGAATTGATGCAGATGATAGGGTTCTACAGAGCTTTGTATTCTGATCAGCATAATGGAATGCAATCTAAGATAGAATATAAACGGCTACTCTAACATATTATTCGCAATATTGACGACACTCAATTAGTGGTTGTAAATTAATGATATTAGTGGTCACATGATAATTTCACTGGAGGCAATAAAATGTCTTCGCGTAATAATTAATGTAAGAATGAGATTTAAAGCACATGCTTTAATTTAATTTACGTTAAGGTTAAAAAGAATCGGACATCATCTGCTGATTTTTGTGTCAATAAATTGTTGCAAGAGAGATTTTTACATATTTTTCGACTGTAGTTTGCGGTAAATAAACTGAGAACGGTAGTGAAGAGATCAATACTATCCTTCAGTTAGGATTGCGACCTAATTTCTTGCATCGCTTACGTTGTGCGTTAGTTTCATCCACAAGCGGCGGGACCTACATTTTAAAATCGTCTCCGAATGGCAGATTTTTGATAAACTTTTCATGGCAATTTTATTTACTCTCAGAGTTTTTGCCAGGAATATGCTGATAGGAAGAAATCTGCAAATAGGAAGTCGCTAAAGAAATATTTTCTTCATATTTCGTTTTGTCCTAGATGTGTAACCTGGGGTTTGAGCCACGGACTGACGTCTAATAAACCAACACATTACCTACTAGACTACAGCGACTTCTTGTGCGATTAATATTAACGGCCCTAGTGATAATAAAAAGCGGCTTCTGTCTGTTGTTATACGCACCGATGCACTTAATTGGTATTTTCGAAAATCCACTGTATGGGGCAGATATACCGCCATTATTGGCCGATTTTCGAAGGAAGAATTGCTAAAATATACGCAAGCATGCCGATAGATATGCACACGAAAAATCTTACTTTGATTTATAGTGTAAAAACTGTGGCACCATTACGGATAAATCCAAAGAGCGCTCATGATCTATAAGAGAATATAAACAAAGGTAAGAGATGCATTGGAATGGTAAATTTACATACGAAATGAAATTTACATGAATGCACGATGAACCGAATTATTACTTCATACAAAAGCTGTACGGCCCCGGATCTTTTCGGTAATATATGCACATAGTTCTAGAACAAATGAATGCTGATGATAGAGACTTTGGATGAAAACGATAATAGGATGGAGAGAGTTAAGTTGAATAGTACAGATAGAATTGAATAGGTAATATGAACTTAGATCTTATCACGCCCTATTGATGTAGTGATTCGTCAGTGGTTCCTGGAGGATCTCAAAGCCACGCAGCGGGACGATGTCAGTGTGTGGAAGTATTACAATGAAGGTTCGAATCGTTCATGCAGAAATAAGGAAATTGCTAATCTTTAACAAATATTACATAAAATAGTTCCTGTAATGTTCGGACTACTAAACATGTCTTATTTGCTTAAATAGATACTTGAAAGTATTGCCTCTTTCAAAAGAAAACAAAAAACTATCGCCTCTTAAGAAAGAAAGACAAATTAAGCTACTTGGCATAACATTTCTAACGAGGTCTCAATTGTAGTACATATTGCGTTGAATAACAGTTCCAGTTATCTTAGAAATACTGTCTGTTTCCACAATAGATATGGAACACAAACATAAGCAGGGTTTTTACAGAACTATAAACAGAAATTTTGCAATATTGTCGCGTTGCTCAGAAATAGATCCAACAGATATGTGCTACATGCTACAAAGCATTTCTAAGCAGCAGTTTTATTAAAAAGCGATAATATGAAAATAAGAGAATTGAATATTGTTAGCTGACTTCGAATATGTGTGTTGACTTATCGGACGTAAGCCAACGGTTAAACCCCCAGGTAAGACATCTGCAACAAAACAAATTACGAACAAATATTTCTTCGGCGCCTTTCACTCAGCGGATTTCTGCCAAAAATTTTAGAGATAAATAAAATCGCCATTCAAATTTTTTTCAAAAATCTGTCGTTCAGAGTCGACTTTAAACTGTAGGTCCAGCCACTCATGAATAAAAATTAACACCCACAATATACATAAGTATTGTGAGAAGCTAGGTTTTAACTCTGGCTGAAGAGTTGTAATGACCAATTATGTTTGTATGTATGTAATTTCTTTTAAAGAGCCATCACAGGGCAATAGGACAATTGTTGGAGGTGGAGGTACTTATAACAATATTTGATAAAGCTGACTTCAGCCAGAGGAGGCGCAACAATTTTCGTACCACTGTTTGCCTTAACAGGTAAAAATACTTAGCAAACCCAATTGTTAGATTGTAACTTGTATTTCTATCCTGACTTTTTTATCACGGTATAATCACTTTATTTTCATTTTTATTTAATAGCCCGTGTTCAATAATGATAAAAATTATCGAATAATAAAAAATCAATTTCTGCCTTCCGTCAACAATAAATAAATATTGAATAAAAATTAATATTAACATAAAGAATTAAAATTAAAACCATAAAAAAGTTTTCAATTGTAGTTATCAAATGTAAATTAGATTCGGGCAGTTATTGTTCAGAAAAAAAATGTATATTTGCACTTTGTTAATAAGACAAGTACTTTGAACGAGACTACAATTTGTATTTATTAAAGTGTTTTTATTTTTCTTTTTCTTTTTTAATTTAATTTTTATTTCAATTTCTTTTTTTATTGTAATTGTATAAAAAAAACACCTTTTAGTTAAGCAAAGTATTATTTACGTAACTTTATATCGTGTGAAAATATAAAATTACCCTCTGAACATATTAAACACACGCCCAGTAAATGATTTCAAAGAAAACTTCAGCATTTAATAAAAGCAACAATTACATGAAAAATATCTTGTGTAAACATTTGTAATGCCACTGATGCTAAGTACTTTAGTACTTTTTGCATAAGAAAATATTATAACAGTGAGTCACAGTTATTTTTATTATTTTAGAAGGGTTTTTTTGCGTTTAAACACAGAAATAAACATGATTTATTGTGATATTTAATAAAGTGCGGCTCAAAATAATGGTCACACCCTATAAACAGCTAGAAAAACATGCAAAACATTTGTTTTACGTGTTAAAAATTAATTGAATTTGTTGTCTTCAGTCAAGTGTAGTGTGATCCAGCAGGTGTTTGATCTTGAAATCATTAGTAAACGTCAGTTTAGGTTAACTCTTAACAGATTTTTAATTAAAGATGAATTAATGTAAACAAAACTTTAATAAATTAATGTATTGACCATGAAATTCCCGCATTTTTTTGTAATCAAGAGTACATCTATTATTTGTTTAGCAAAACTACTTGCTGCCTACAGTTGCTGCCTAAAATGTTGGATGTGCAGATAGAATTTCGTTTAGTTTTGTTTCTTATACAACATCCATACAACCAAATAAATCAATAAAAAAAAAGAAAAACCTTCTGTTAACCCTAAGAAAAGTATGTTAATTTGAGCATAAAAATTCCGAATTTTTATGCCAACTTCTACACACTTTGTAAATCAATATGATAAGACTCGACCAGCCACTTACTCAGCTCTAAAGCAACCAAAAAATTTATCAGGTCTTTCATTAAAAGTTTACAATCATTCAATTTAAACAAAACAAAGTGAGTGTGATATATCATCGAATAAAAAAATGTCATTCAGATGCCTCCATGACTTCCTTGGATGGATATCATCCGAAATGTACAATTTTTCATGACTCTGGTGCTTAAATCAGGCTGAATTTAAACGATGGCATGAGCTATGTTGACTTTAACGACCGCTGCGGTTTGAGGTTTATTCGCCTACACGTGTGAGTGGCCAGTTCATATGAGATTGCAATGACCGCTCGTACAGAATATCAAATGTGGCAGGATCTGTGTGACACTTACCGCAGCCCTGTTAAAATTACTTGTCGTTGATCTCCCGATCCTCCAATGTAAGCCAAAAGAAGTTGCTAATCATCGGCCTATAAAGCTCACAGTTGACAGTCACGGCCTGGTAATTTTCGTTGTCAAAGGAGTAAAGGTATGGACTGTTGATGCCGCCAGTAAAATCCACACCAAATAGTGAATGAATTGAATATTCTTGGATCTCGTGTGGATTGGTATCGCCACAAATTCGAACATTTTATTTATTCACGTTTCTATTCATCCAGAACTGGGCGTCGTCGCTAAATATGATTTTTCGATGGAAATTGGAATCAGTTGGCAACTACTTCAGACCGTATTCAGCGAACACGTTATCTATAGTTGTGTATCTTCAGTTTTTTGGTCAGTTAATGCAGATTCAAGTCACAAGGCAAAGTTGGTCGTGTTGTGGTGTGTGAAAATACGAGTTCTTGTGAGCAACCTCAATTCTAAAGCGTTGAATTCTCTAGAAAACACTCGCGAACACCGGCGATGTGTTCAGCAGATTTTACGTTTCGTCGTCGTAAGATCATTTACTTAACAAGTGGACCGAAACGTATCTTTTATTAAGAACAAGTCATGCTATCCTCAGTATGAGCTTCTATCCTCAAGTATGAGCTGGCCTTCCATTTCATCGGTTTGCTTATGGCTTCCACTTTATGACCAGCTTTATTATGTTTTCATAGGAGTGGTGAAAACTTCTTGAATACTAAGAGTAATTTGGCGTAATGTTTGCCATAAGGAGAGCTTGGATTTCTTTCTTATATTCTTGCAACGCAGCATTTTCACAAACATTATTCAAAAGTATAATTTTTATATTCGTACTAAAGATGTTAATATTTGTGTTTGTATGGGTATATGGACATCGCCATATATTTGTCAATCGGCCCAAAGGTTCACGGTTCTAATTCAATCTGTAATGGATGTCATACGTATATAATTATATAATTGGTCATTACAACCCTTCAGTCAGGATTACGACCTACCCTCTCACACCACTTACGTTGTGTGTGTTAGTTTTATACATGAGTGGCGGGACCTACAGTTTAAATTCGACTCTGAATGACAGATTTTTTGGGAAACTTTTTCATAGCAATTTCATTTACTCTCAGAGTTTTTGCCATGAAATCTAATGATGTATTTCATTTTTGTAGATGTTTGGCGTCGTGTTTGAACCGTGGCCTCCAGTCTAATAAGCCAACACACTACCTAATAGACTACGACGATTGAAGTATTCACAGAGATTTTCATTTCGACGATGTTTATTTACAAGCCAGCGCTTTTGATCTCTACCTGTATAGAATACAGTTTTCGCTGCATATACCATAATGTACTAGACAGATGTCGTCTGCTTCTTGGAGACACTCCAGAAATTGTTTGTTAACTTTTTTTCAAAGTTAATTTCAAAATATTCTCGGATTTCCCACATCAAATAACAATTTAATGTTTTGTTTTCCCATAGCCATTAGAAAATGTGCCGAACTGTGTCATGTATATATAGATCGTCTAGACAACCGTCTTGTTTTTAATTTATCACAATAAATAAATTTCTATTTGAGTGAAATATAAATAAATTGTTAATTAATAAACATTTAAATTATTTTATTGTTTCGTTTTATTATGTCGTGTTATGTAAGTTGTCGTCATTAAAATCCAATTTTATTATACAACTTGGAATAATGCATGCGTAACCTTGAAAAATTGGAATTATTGGTGATTTCGTAATAATAACAATGGCAACAGTATTCTTGAACGCAAATAATGACAATGGTCAGCCAGCCAATACGTTTAAGGAATATTAAAATGAAATCATAAAAAAATAAATCTATAATCCGTAGAAACATAAACTAAAAAGTGTTTCATTTTAAATACAATAAAAAAACACACATGTACGGCATGGTATGGTGTGATTGCAAATGCTTTTAAGTTAAGAATGGTGTAGAATAGAATATTATGAAACACAATAGAAGAGAGAAAAAAAAAAACATTATATAAGCTGAGTGACACTCATGGATTAGCTAATGACAATTTTTTTTTTCCTTCAAACCTATATTATTAGGGTGGCTCATGAATTTCGAATTTTATATTCTGATAGAATTATTGAAATTAAAATTCTCTGGGCATTTAAGAATTTCGATTTAATCTAAAGCTCTTACCCTAATAAAAATCAGCTTAAAATAATGAACATGTTGTTGTACTTATTTTTTGCGTTTTTCCTTAATATTTAATAACACACCACATTCATGGTAACAAATCAATCATTCGTGCATAATAAAAACGGTATTGACTGTTTTTGGTGTGTATTTTCTATAAAATTTTTAAGTTGAGTTGACATGAAATCCAAATTGACATTTATAAACCTATGCATGTGTGTGCGTTTTCCTTTTTTTTGCCTTCAAAGCAGTTGTCAAAAATGATTAAGAAAAATTAGTGTTGGATAATGGTTTTTTGAACAAAACACGTGTTTGAAATATGACTTTTAAGGTAAGTTCTTATGCGAGTGCTGATGAACAGAAAAAAGAACTTAGTTGTTCAAATTGGAACAGCAAAAAACCAAAAAAAATTATTTTTAATGTTTCATAAAGAAATACAACTTTTTCATCAAAAGACTTAAGACTCATACACGCAGTTTATATACGCTTATTTTCATATGCTTAATATTGGAATGAAAAGTCAATTTAACGAAAAAATATAATTTTCATCAAAAAAATTGTTCACTCTTACGAGCAGGGCTAGGGCGATTAACGTATATAATCTTCAGATAATTTTTTTCATGTAAATTACGAATTTCAGCAACATTAACAGCCTAAATTGAAAATGATACTTTCGGTTTACACTATTTTGTTATTGTCTGGACGCACAGATGCGTATGCGGCATACTATAAAGCTAAACTTTTTCGTTTTTGTTACACTAAAATCGATTTTAGATTATAAGAATTTTTTTTAAATTTTGATTGAGAAATTTCTCAGCCACCACTTTACCGTTGCTAGCATGGGTAACTTAATCCCATATCCTACGTGTAGCCACGATCTTCCTCGGATCGGGCAAATTGTAGTTGATTAGAAATAACACCCTTTGTGCGTTATATTATATTGAGCATGGTGTGGTGGAGGATTTATGGGTTTTTGATTCTTACTCTATATCAGGAGAAGTCATATAGCGTTAAACATTAATGTTGTTAACCGCATAATCCATCATAATAACTTCATATCCTCTAGAATGTAGTAGCCGTCGTCTAGTAGGTTGTATGTTGGGTTATTAGACGTGAGGCCACGGTTCAAACCACAGGTCAGACCTTTCGATTAAAACGAAAAATGAAAAAAGATTGAAAAACTCGGAGAGTAAATGAAATTGCAATGAAAAGTTTCTCAAAAAATATGTCATTCGGAGTGGATCCCTCTACTCATGTATAAGATTAACACACACAACCTATGTGGTGTGAGAAACAAGGTCGTAATCCGAACTGAAGGTTTGTAATAACCAATTATGTATGTATGTAATGGTGACAAAGTACGCAATGTCTTGTATGCCTAGACGGTTATATCAAGTTCTAGAATGAAAACTTTGATAAGTAAAGTCTGTAACGATTACGTCATTTAACCTTAAATTCTACGCGGCATTTCTCATCCATCCTGACAGTTTAATAAGGCACAGATTTCGACCTAGCTTCCAACGTCACTTATATTTTGTATCTTAATTTTATCTATAAATGGCGGCACCTACAGTTTACAGTCGATTCCGAAAGACAGATTTTTGAGAAACTTCTTCAAGGCAATTTTCCTTTACTCTCAGAGTTTGTGTCAGAAATATTTTTTCGTATTTCGTTTTGTGGGAGATGTTGACCTGGGGTTCGAACCGTGGCCCCACGTTTAATAAGCCAACATACTAAGTACTAGACTATGGGGACTGTCAACATTACACGAAAATTTTAGTTATACACGATTTCGATCTGTGTGGGAGTAAAATTAAATATAGACTACCTAGAGGTATACAACATCGATGTTCCTAGGGTACTGAAATTCTAAACCATTTCTAATTAAGAAGATTATATTGTGGTGTTTCTTAAGAATATCTGAACACAATTAAAGTAGAAAAAAATTAATGAGTAATACCTCCAAGTTGTCAGATCTAGCTTTATTTATCAGATATTCTTTGATTCTCCTCTAGATGTGGAATTTTTTATTAAATAAATTGAAACTTTATTAAAAATCAATCAACATATTTATGAAAAAAGGACGTTTATTAAATTTTTATTACACCTTAAGTTCTTAGTTGCTATTGCAGGTTGACTCTTGTCATTACATACACATGCCTTCAAAAACTACGAATTCAATTAATTTTTATAACACAACTTAAATTCTTTAAAGCAGTGCAGCAATAAAACGTGGCAATAACAACAATCAAGTCTTTATTTGCACGTATTTTCGTCTATCGTTTGAAACAAGTTAATTTACGTTAAAAATGTTGATTAAACCACATATTATGTGCATAATCAAAATCACTTGCTCAAGATAAGAATTTAAAACGAAACAATAAATAATTCATTAAAGCGTTTGACAACAATTAAAGGGTTTGATGAGATAGCCGATACGCGATACCGTCCCGCAATGGATGCCACAAATTGAATCACTTGCATGCCCTTGAAATTGTCCACACAAAGCAATAACTAACAGCAAATAAATCAACAACTTTATTGAATAAATTTAAACAGCATGTCACCCCAAGGTGGAGGAGAAATAAACCCTTTTGGTAATCGAAACAAGAGCACGGCAATTAAACTAAACGGATACCATTGAGATGACTTTCAGTAAGTAGCCTGAACTAAAATACCATAAACATTATGGAGATCAAGTATTGGCAAACAAACTAGTATTTCAATGCACACACATGCTCACAAATGCAAAACTTAGTACCTGTTGTTATAATTTCGTTCGTTATGGCCAGCAATTAAAAACATTTAATAACACGGACAGACAAGTTTCAATTGGAAGACATTGAAATAAATTGAATTCACAAATGGATGTTAAATAATGACGCTCGTTTAAAATAGAATCTAAAAAAGAATTAGAATCAGAACATTGCAGTTAAATGCTGCTGATTAAAGTAGCAGCAAAAAAATCTAAATTGACCGATTAAATACGAAAGAGCTACACACAAACGTATATTAAACTTTTATTGAAACAATAAATAACTAAAACGGAGAGAAAGAGAGAAAAAAACAAAAAATGAAATCCGTTTATAGCCATCGATTTAAGTCAAATACAAATAGACATGCAACACACACTCACATGTTGTATGGAATTCTAAAGCACAGCCAAACGGCAGCAATATTTTCGTTTCACTCGTTTCAATAAACCCTTTTGGTAATCGAAACAAGAGCACGGCAATTAAACTAAACGGATACCATTGAGATGACTTTCAGTAAGTAGCCTGAACTAAAATACCATAAACATTATGGAGATCAAGTATTGGCAAACAAACTAGTATTTCAATGCACACACATGCTCACAAATGCAAAACTTAGTACCTGTTGTTATAATTTCGTTCGTTATGGCCAGCAATTAAAAACATTTAATAACACGGACAGACAAGTTTCAATTGGAAGACATTGAAATAAATTGAATTCACAAATGGATGTTAAATAATGACGCTCGTTTAAAATAGAATCTAAAAAAGAATTAGAATCAGAACATTGCAGTTAAATGCTGCTGATTAAAGTAGCAGCAAAAAAATCTAAATTGACCGATTAAATACGAAAGAGCTACACACAAACGTATATTAAACTTTTATTGAAACAATAAATAACTAAAACGGAGAGAAAGAGAGAAAAAAACAAAAAATGAAATCCGTTTATAGCCATCGATTTAAGTCAAATACAAATAGACATGCAACACACACTCACATGTTGTATGGAATTCTAAAGCACAGCCAAACGGCAGCAATATTTTCGTTTCACTTTTTTTTTTTTTTGTTTTCTTATTTCAACAATAAACCGTCTGTCGTGGATGTCGTCTACATACATCGTCTATATATCGTCGTCGACAGATACACAAATTGAATTCTAATGTGAACGTGTTAATTCTTTATTGCATTAGATTAGAAGCGATCAACAACAAATAGAATTGAATGTATGTATCTGTGTATATTTGTGTTTGGCAGGCAATCTTATGAGAATCCAACATGCTGAGATTTAAAGTATTTCATGATATCACATCGCAGTACTTTCCGGCGAATACAATGCATATGTTGATGCATATGTTTGTTTATATGTGTGTATAAGTAACATGGTTGTGTAACTTATATCACCTACCACCTTAAACTATGCGGGAGTTTGCAAAAAAAAAGAAAAAATTAAGCAAAAACAAACAATTTATTTATAAGACATCATGTTTTTTATAGGGATTCGCCACATGAGGTGTAAATTATGAATAAAGGCTTAGAGAATGAAGATTTACCAAGTATTTTGACGAACACATTGAGACTATTCAGAGAGATGTGCTACAACAAGAGATAACATACAGACCCAAGTCTAAAATACTACAAATTCAACAAGAAATTTTTTGTAGAATTTTTTTGCCAATAAGTTGGGGGAAGTGGAAAACCCTCAATTGGCTTATACAGGGATTTCAGTACAATGACATGTAGATACATTTGAGGGACACAATAGGCCAAGCGTAACCAGAAAATTGTTTAATCAGATGATTGCTTAAACACGACTGCACACTGATAGATAATGATATCACAGTGCACTGCACTGTGAAACTGGAAGGAAAAAGGATTTTTAGATCTTAATCAGTTTACATTGAAAGAGATATGCAAGAGACAAAATTAATGTAGTGTGGTAGTGAAGGTAATTGACTTTAAAAGCGACTCCAGCACTTTTGAATTCGAAAGAAGACAAAGAAATTTTTAAAAATTAGGAGTCTTGATTCTTCCTCTAATTAAAGTAAACCCTCTACATAATTGCCTGGATTACGACCTAGTTTCTCACAGCACTTCTGTTGTGTGTATTAATTGTATACATGAGTGGCGGAACCTTCAGTTTAAAGTCGCCTCCAAACGATAGATTATTGAGAAACTTCTTCATGGCAATTTTCTATTTACTCTTAGAGTTTTTGTCAGAAATCTGCTGAGAGGAAGTCGCCAATGAAATCTTTTTTCATATTCCGTTTTGTTGGAGCAGATTTACCTGGTGTTTGAACCGTAGCCTCACTTCTAATAAGCCAACACACTACCTACTAGACTGCGGCAAGTTCTGTCGTAAAGGAGTTTTAGATCTTAATTTGTTTACATTGGAAGAGATATGAAAGAGGCAAAAATAATGTGGTGTAGCAGGTAAGGTGCTTGACTTCAAAAGCAACTCCATCAATATCAAATTCGAGGGAAGACAACCAAATTTTTTAGAAATTAAGAGTCTTGAATCTTCTTCCTCTAAATAATCTATCAAGTAAAGCCTCTGCTCACCAAAAAACACACAAATATCATAAGAAGATCTGAAGCAAAGTTACTCACCATACAATAGCCAATACAGCAAACGTTTCATTTTGGTAGATTTGAAGATTGTAATAAAACAAAAAGAATTGTTTACTTTTCGTTAGTTACTTATTGCTGTGTATTGTATTTTCTTATATTGTTGTTTGTGTAATTGTTTGCATAGTACTATTTGTGTGTTGTTGTTGTCTTGTATTTGTTGAGAATTTGCAGTCAGCGTAACAGTACTTTCACAGAAGATGTTACTTATAGCGAACATTTGAGCATTCACTAGCTTAGCTGGAAGAACTTGACTAATATAGCTAAGAACTACTAAAGCTAACAGCCCCTATTAGTTAAAAAAATAAAAAAATAAAAAGAAATTGGCAGATTGAAAACATATCTTCATGGAGAGGTTTCTAGTTCTCTTGTTTCTTCGGAATACTTTTCTTGTAGTATGATGCTAAACTTGTTATTTCAGCCACATTTGTACTCAACGCAGTCTATTAGGTAGTTTGTTCGCTTAATAGACGTGACGCCACGATTCAAACCCATGCTCAGGCAGCCACGCCAAAACGAAATATGAACAAATATTCCTTCGAAATATGCCTCTCAACGGATTTATTGCAAAAAATGTGAAAGCAACATAAAATTTTCATGAAAAGTTACCCAAAAATTTGTCGAATATAAACAGTAGGTACCCCCACTTATATAATAATCCTGACTGAAGGGTTGCAATGAGCAATCAAGTAGGTATGTATGTAGATATTTGAGCACCAGATTGTAGTAAAATCGTATTGTGATGATCGAACTCTTAACAAATTTTCCATAATAACACCTCCTATGTATGAAACCCTATTCCACATGCTGCTGACCCATTAGAATCGTATGTTTTGTATAATGTAATGGTTTATATAATCATCAACCATTATTTATAATCGTTAAGAATAAATTGTAACAAAACTTTTTTAATTTTTTCTGCTTCGTTTTTTTTTCATTACTTGAATGAAATACCCTATAATAAATTGTGGCAGTAAATCTTTTATTATGTTCAATTAATCGGTTTAATACTTTTGGACATGAGCCAAAAACCAGTAAAAAAAAAGCGAAACCTAAATCATTAGAAAAAATAAAAACCAATTTATGATCAAATCACCTGAAAAAATGAGAACAACATTTATCGTTAGGATTAATTAACGGAATTCAAATTCTAAGTTTCATTTTGATTTAAGATTTCAAAAAGTATTTTAAATTTCATTGCGATACAAAAGAATGTTTGTTTTTCCCGTCTTTGCATGCGTTTGCATAATCAATTAATATTTCTCCCAATTGGAAGCATGTGGCTTAAGTCTTTTGAATATAAGTTGCACTTTTCGTTACAGAGCAAAATAATTAAATTTTTTACGTTTTGTTTAATAAAGAAATAATCTTGTAGTTGTGTACGATAACATAGGTTTTAGATCGGAATCGGAAATAGCATAATCTCGGATAGAATATAAGACTCAATGCTGCATATAGTGCAGCAAATGTTGGTGCCAGTAATGAACGCATTAAAATTTATACGGGAGTGCATCGTGGATGTGTTCATTATTACTTACAGCATTACTTGTCATTATTATGAGATCTTCCATGCCCAGATAATGTTATTAAATGGGCTCTTTGTGATCCTCTTGATGACTTTAACTACGCGATGATACCATGACGATATTTTCTTCCATCACTTATCAGATATGCAAACCAAAATTCAATTATGTGTGAAACACGTAGTCAAAGCAACCCAATGAAGACTTTGATTGCTTATGCTGCCTGACGAATTTGATATGAAAAGACGGAACAAGTTAAGTTGATATTAACAACAGACTGTGCAAAGATAAGCACGTATATCCTCCCAAAATTTTAGTGTATAATGCAATGATAACAAAACCTGTTGACTACCTCCAAGACGGTAGAAAAGCCTGTAGGTTTGCCAACACCTTAAAGCCTCAAGTTAAAAAATGAGCTAAAAACATAGTTCAAATGTAGAGCATTTATTGTAAACCTAGGCTTCACTAAACATTAAAGAGAAGTGAGAAGGAATCAATTTTTTTAGCATTTCTTCAGCATGGTTAAGCAAGTTTTATTTTCCTGGCTACGAAGGTAACTGATGTCACTGGGTTGAAGAGGGTATCCTAACATTGTTTAAAATATTCGAATCTTTGCCAAAAGGTGTCATTGCATGATCTTCACATTATGTTTACCACTTAAAGTGTCTGAGGGCTCCCTTGGTCGATTATTTGGAAGGCGATTGTGACTTTTAGTATTCGAAAAACTTCACCAGAAAATACGATATCCTGTACAAGAAAATTGCCATACTCTAGCAGATAGTACGTTCGATTATTAAACAAGAGAGTAAGCTATCTCCCTCTCTGAAAAATTTAGTAACTGAAGCCTACTCCTTTCACAATTTTATGCTGCCTATCCTCCTTAGGATGTGTGCCTGTATTCTGCCTGGGGGATGAAGGCTCTGGAAATTTGTTTGGAGAGGTATTGAAGAATCTCTACAGTTAAGTTATATGATTAAAATTTTTCGTCTTCTTCTGGATTATCGGGTTAATCAACCTGCTCTTTAAACACTCCACCATGACACATATATTATATTAGGTTAATCAACCTGCTCTTTAAATACTCCACCATGACAAATATATTATCATTCTTTTGTAATTCATAAAATTTCATGAATCAAGAAGAAGTATCAGGCATTTTCAGTCTTTATAGACTAGTATGTAGTGCATTGGTTTATTAAACACGAGTGTCTGGTACAAACCCTAGCTAAGACATCATGAATAAAACGAAATATGAAAAAATATTTCCTCGGCGACTTCCTCTAAGCACTCTTCTGGCAAAACCTCGGAGAGTAACGAAAATGCCATGAAAAGTTACCAAAAAAATTTGTCGTTGGAAGTCGACTAGAAATTTTATGGTAGTCCCTCCAATCATTTATAAAATTGAAACACACAACATGGGTGGTGTGAGAAGCTAGGATATAATACTGACTTGAAGGGTAGTAATGACCAATTATGTATGTGTTTACAGGAACTTTGTTGGCTTGTTAAACGAAAGCCCGTGGTTCAAGACCTAGAACAGACATCTCGAACTAAATATATAAAAAATTACTTCGGCAACTTTCATTCAGCAATTTTTTTGTCAAAAATCTTGAGAATAATTAAAATTGCCATGAAAAGTTACTCAAAAAATTATTCGTTCGGAATCGACTCGAAACATGATTACAGGTCCCTCCACTCATGGATAAAATCAACACATACAACATGTGTGGTGTGAAAAGCTAGGTTGTAATACTGACTGAAAGGTGGTAATGACCAATTATGGACGTAAGTACACGAAAGTGGTTTAAATTTGCTTTGTTTTCTAGTCGAATAAGACAACCTCTAAATGGGACCGTTTCTTATAGTGTTTTAGTGCTGTGCTGAGTACTATTTTTTCTCTCAAAGATGATTGCGACCTGACTTTACTCCGAAGATCGATGTTGATGTTTTCCATTCGGGTGGTAAAGCAACTTCTCCACGGATAGTTTCTTTTTCTCTTATTTCCCTTTTTCAAATTCGTCAATTATCTGCCAAATTGTGTTCAGCTGTCTTTGGATTTCAAGTACTTAAGTCCGTAGACATCACGCCATCACTTTATTCAACACCATCACCGACACAAGATATGGTATCAGTATCTTGCTGGTGCGAGACATGAGAAGAATTCAAATAATTACAGTTTATTTCACTCGTTTTTGTTGGTTTTTATTTTTACTTAATGGTTTACAAATTCTATTGCAGCAATTTTTCATATTTTCATCACATTTTCTAAAATAAAAAAAAATAAAAATTATTTCTTAGAAAAACTGCAACTGCAAACACCCACATTCAATTGGCAACCGTAAAAGGTAGTGCACCATACAACCGACCCATATGTAGTAAAACAAATTGTTTTCAATTTTTTTTTCTTACAAATTGTTTCATTTATAATTTAATTTATTGTAACGTTTTGGATTTTTCTTTGTTTTTTGTTTTTTATTTTCATTTTTATATTCGTTCCTCAATAGAAAACATTCCTTGTACAGTCAATCGTTGAGCGTCAAATAGAAATATCAAAAGAAAATAAACGTGCCAGTGGTTGTCTGTCGATGATTGAGAAGCGATAGACAAACAAAAGATTTCGATCAAGATTTCATGATAAATTATTGTCAGTTTAAGGAAACTGAAAAATTTAAAACGAATAATTGTTGAGATTTTTTAAAATATTGCAAGAAAAAAATATTTCTTCGTTATAGAATTTCTTATTGTTAGAAAATTTAAACAAGTTTCCTTCAATAGACCTCTTACAACAAAACAAAGCGCAAAAACAAAAAATCGAAGTCAATTGAAAAATTATATTTATAAACCGCCTGTTGCGTTTAATATAAATTAGTCATGTTTAACATTAAAATTCGAAAAATAAAACAAAACTTTTAATTAAAATATACAAAAACAAAAACAGAAATAAAAAACAAAAAGTGAATTATTTTTACAATACAATAAACAATTTGCCAAGTTGCTAGCCTTACAGACGACAACATACAAGTAATGTATGGTCACCATATGTCTGTTTGCTATGTTTGCTGTGTTTGTCTAGGGGTAGGGTCAAGTTTAATAGCCAGTTTATGTTAAGATGCGGCAGATATTCTCAGTTTACCTGTTTAGCCAGCTAGTATTGCTTTTTGTCTTGCAGTATTCAATAAAATCACAACTTAAATAACCTGCCATATATTTTATTTTATTTTACACCCCACAACGCTGTAACTGGCTAAAATGTATTCAGTTTGTTCTTATGTTAGTAACGCAGTAGGGTATAATTTTTTTTAAGACTTAATGCGTATCAAAATTTTTTTACCAGATTCTATTTGAACAGCTATGGATCGGAAACGTATAGCGAAATACTCTCAAAAAAAACCATCAAAAGTTTAAGATTAATTATACAAGAAGAACGCGAGTTAAAAAATATTACGAACTTAGTATGAATATATTTGGGATTTCATACGTCTGGACTGATATTCATATTCCAAAGTATTAAAATAGTTGATCAATTATTCTGAAAATAGCCTCAAGAACTATTAAGGGTTCCTACCCGTTAGTAAAAGAACACGAGTGCTCTGTAATTCTCATACGTTTTGTTTCAGGATTCATATAGTTTACAAACGCTTGCAGTGAAACTGAAACTATACACAAATGTGATGTGATATAAACATACATACATACATAATTGGTCATTACAACCTTTCAGTCAGGGTTACCACCCAGCTGCTCACACCACTTATCCTGTGTGTGTTAATATGTGGCGGGACCTACAAATTTTATCTTACTCAATGTGTTTATACTAGGGTTGCTAATTACATACATACATATGTACATAATTGGTCATTACAACCCTTTAGTCAGGATTACGACCTAGTTTCTCACACCACTTATGTTGTGTGGATTAATTTTTATACATGAGTGGCGGGACCTACAATTTAAAGTCGACTCCGAATAACAGATTCTTTTGAGAAACTTTTCACGGCAATTTTTATTTACTCTCAGAGTTTTTGCCAGAAATCTGCTGAGAGGAAGACGAAGAAGAAATATTTTGTCATATTTCGTTTTGTTCGAGATGTCTGAACTGATGTTTGAACCGTGGCCTCACGTCTAATAAGCCAACACACCACGACGACATCAATTGAATATGATATGAAGCTAAAAAGAAAATTGGTTTACGTTGTTACGTAGGTTTAAGACTACTTAACTGTAATTTTCTTCGGCTACATGTTGAATAATAGAACTTTATTAGAGTAAGCAGCTTCATTTAACTAAAAACTCACTTGAGCTTACCTAGTGGGCTTTTAATGTGGCTTTTTAACGTGTCTAGATAGTTAGCATCCGATCGGAAAGTTTAATAAATAATACATCGGTCTGGTGTCGTGTATTAATAGCCCCGTTAAACTATCGAGAAAGGCTGAGTTAAGTGACAGTACTCAGCTTTAAGTCAAAAACGAACATTGACTAATGAAGTCAATCAAAACCTCTTCCACTGACCTCTAAGCAATTCAAAATTCATAGGAGGTATCTCTTCGTAGCTACTCAATACGAAATAACCCGTGTGCATAGAAGCAGTAAAAGAGATATGTCTATGCAATTTAGACCATGTGAGTGTGGCAATAGAAGTCGCCGTAGTCTAGTAGGTAGTGTGTTGGCTCAGTAGACATGAGGCCTCGGTTCAAACGCTAGGTCAGACATCTCCAACAAAACGAAAGCTCAGTAAATTTATGGCAAAAAATCTGAGAGCAAATAAAATTGCCATGAAAAAGTTTCTCTAAAATCTGTCGTTCGAAATCGTAGGTGCCGCCACTCATGTATAAAATTAACACACACAACACGAGTGGTGTGATAAGCTAAGTCGTAATCCTGACTGAAGAATTGTAGTGACCAATTATGTGGGTATGTATGACTTCTTCGCAAGCATAGATTAGTCAACATACAATAAATATATTTGGTGATGGACAGCCTACTTACATATTTTCACATGTGAATTGATTTTCGGTAGAAGCGCATTAAATCTAACAAACTTATCGAATACACAATAATAGCCCTATGAGAATCAAACAAAATTAATGGGGGTGTGGATCAAGCTAGAGTAGTAGAGATCAATCTAAGTTGCTCAGATTTAAAGGTTGACTCCCACAGTAATCTGAATATCGCTACGCTTTCGGAGAATATAGAAATGCAAGTTATAGGAGATTCCTTACTCAGGATCAATGACACAGCGTCTAGAAGATAAACAAATATCGCAAATACTACGCCTTTCCGAAAAATCCACTGCCTTACTTATTCTCAAGTTTAGAGCTATCTACGTAGACTTTTTCGGAAGCACTCTGAATAGTCATTTTAAATGATCACTCTTTCCTACTTGGCACTCTACTGTATTTTATCTAATAAAATTGAAGCAATATAGTTATGGTGAGACAGGCCCTTAAATCTAAGCCGTCCATGATTTGTTTATTACGGCGTCGCATGATTAGTACTGTGGAGTACTGTGACTCCACTCAGTACTTATTCACGATTAGTTGAGCCCCTTGCTATTTGCGATAAATCATCTCGAATCTAAGACCGGTCCATGATTTTATTTTGTTCTCAAAAACCCATTGTCAATGAAACGACAATCGGCAACAGGATATCTGTGGCGGCTAGCACTTTCAAAAACAAACCAACTGTAGTGTAGGATATAAAATAGTCTTCAGATCAGACGAATTCTCATTTTGTCACTTTTTTTAGTTTTTACAACACAAACGCCTTCTTATGTGCGCTTCTATCATAATTTAAAGTTCAAAAATGATATGAAAATTGTTATTTTTTTAATATTCTTCAGACACTAACTACAAGTCATTAATCTATGATTGTAGCACATGATTGTGAGTAAGTAACCAAATATTTCTGGCTTTTTTTAAACATCTGTGTTCTACGACTTCTACTAGATATAAAGTTTTCACATTTCGCATCAGCAGCAGCACTTAGAGACTAAATGCTTGTGACTTCACTGGCATCGTTTAAACAATAATTGCTACGTTTTGGTTATTTAATATACGATATAAATAAATAAAGATTTTTTTATTTTTCAAAATTCAATGCCAAAATAAAAAATATTTTATGTCTTTTAAACAATTGTTATTGCGGTTGTATGTGTTTGACATTAACCTTTTTCCTTTTATGTTTTCTCGTGCTATTGTCTGTGCTAGTGATCATTTTGTGGAGGCAGTTAATATAAGTTGTGTTAACCAAACGCGTTGAAATTATTGATACTGCACTGCACCCATCTGTTTGTTTAAATGCATCTGCTTTTTCTTAATAGATTTTAATTTTTTGTTTTTTTTTATTTTATTAATTTATTATTATTTTTAGAAATCATTTATATTTTCATTATATTTTTCATTATTATTGGCAATTGCACGAAATATGACCAACTTGAACTTTAACTAAAAATATGGTTTTATTTCCAGGCTTCAAGATATGAAATGTTAACAATTTGTTGTTGAAAACAAATAAAGAAAAACATCTGCAAGAGATTTTTTTCTCTTTTTTAAGCTTTTGTTAAGTGCTCATTATCAAGGAGTGTTCTTCTATTGTTCACAGCCAGTCAGTTGTTACCATAACACTATGCAACATTAGTTTCTTTTACTATTAAGGGTTACAAAAATCCGAATTTGGAAGAATAAAAAAAGAAATGAATTCTAAATTAGTATTTAAAACATTACAAATTTCTTTATTAATACATTTTGTTGCACAGTGTAACCGTTTGGTATTTGTGTTGCAATAAGGAGTGTATAAAATGTTGCATTTATATGTCAACAGTGTTAGATTCTAAAATTTTGCAATTGTGTTCACAATGAATATTATTTTCGTGTATGTTTCTTAAGTCTTTTGTTTTGTGAAGAGATTTCCATGAATTATTGTAACATTAATAAAATGCAACATCATCAGACTAATATTTAAGCACATTTACCCCTACATTGAGTGGGAGCTAATAATTTTAATTCAGAATCAAAAGTTCAACAACAAATAATGATGAGTCATATAAAGAAAGAAATTAACGAAGCTAAAGAACAAACGTTTTGATTAATCGCAACGTATTTCTTTAGCTATGATTTACATCTAAACAAAATTTATACAGGGACTTAATCGAGTGGCTAGAGTGGAATACTCCTGGGTCAAGGATACACAGTATTCCAGACCTAAGGACCAGTTGACATTTAAATTAAAATTTAAAAATAATAGCCACTAGTCGGAGTAGCCATGTAAAATTGAGATGCTTTGTGGCAATTACATGCCGTCTTGCTGTCTAATGGAAATAAGACAGACAGCATATGAACAGCAATTTAACGACGCCTATGTTATCCAAGAAATTCGTAATACTTAAAGCTTTTAACACCCCCTCTTCAATGTAACTATTGCAAAATAGACCACGGTTATTTTAAGATTTTTACAGGAAACTGCATGGTAATTTAGAGATAACTATATCACACTAGGATCAATAAGATCCTTTGTAACCCAAGGTTAAAAGAAATAATTAATGTGACTTTTGGTTGGCAAAAGATGCCTTGCCTTTTGCAAATTCAATGTGTATTCGAACATACGTAAATAATATACATAATTGATCATTACAACCCTTCAGTTAGGATTACTAGCTTCTCATACCGCTTATGTTGTGTGTGCTAATTTTATACATGAATTGGGACCTTAAATTTAAAGTCGACTCCGAACGACAGATTTTTGAGAAACATTTCATGGCAATTTTTTTAAATTTCAAAGTTTTTACCAGAAATCTACTGAGAGCAAGCCACCGAGCAGATATTTTGTCATATTTTCGTATTGATGTCTGACCTGTGGTTTGAACCGTGACCTCACCTTTAATAAGCACTATCTACTAGACTACGGCGACATCGATATATTCGGACATATCAAAATATTACAAAAAAGACTTCTTTCTCAATATACTTCTGGTAAAACTCTAAGAGCAAACAGAATTGTCGTTGGAAGTCGACTTTATAATCTAAGTCCCGCCGCTCATGGATAAAACTAACACACAACATGTTTGAAAAAAGACTGACTAAAAGGTTGTAATGACGAATTAAGTAAGTTAGTTGACGGCATACCGAAACATATTCAGTAGGTGTTGAATTATTAGTTTCATGCTATAAAAACGTAACCATGTTAAGCATCATCAAGTTTAAGTGCTGCAAGTTAAGGAATATTTTGTACAGTCTTAAGTCAAGATAATATTGCAAGTAGTCTAATCACTATGCTCTACTCTTATGTGGCATCATATTTGTAGTAGACTTAGATTTCATTAGTGATTATTATTATCAGTACATATATTTACGTTTTTACCTTTAAAGAACGTTTAAAATACGAGTTCGTAGATTGCAAATAAAATAAAAATAAATTTATGTTGAGTTTTAATTAAAATTCTTTATTATTCACACAATTCTGTGTGCCACTGTTCACAGCTTGATTTAATAACAATAATTGCTTTGCTTGTTATTCCTCTGTTAACACTCTTTACATAAACAATAACAATTACTAGACAATTGTTCGACAGGTCTTTATAACGGAGATCTTCAAACCACGATTACTCTCCTCAAACGCACCGCGCCTTGATACAAGACTGACTTTTGCTCACTCAGTTGCCTTCTTTGCCTTGCCTTTTATATGACAGAGTAAACAGTCTGATTAATGTTCTTGAAGGCGAATGTTCGTGGCTTCGCCTTCTCGAGATCTCTATAAATGTAAACATCGTTGTGTCATTATCGTTGTTTGCGTATTTTTTACATTTATTCTTGTAGTGTGTGTTGTTGCATTATTGTTTAATTGTTTACCATTTTTTATGCTGGTGTTTGTTGGTATATTTTTGTTTACTGGTTTACCATTTCTTTATACTGGTGTTTGTTGTTATATTACGCAGTGCGATAATTTGTAAACAAATTCATTGTTTTTGTATTTGTAGCTTTTGTTTATAATTTTAATGTTAAACGATGTAAAAGCAAAACACCAGTATCTAGATTTTGCCATTTTCGTAACAATATATTAAACCGTGGCCATCCGTATTCAAATCTTGACCAGTTGAATTCAGGTACCATGTACGAGTATTGAATCTAATTTTATTAGGAAAAAACCCCATAATTACCTTGCCGAATTCCTTTAAAGCAAAGCCAAGGCAACAATTTCAATAATATTAAGCAGATACGCTTATTTTAAACTCGTATTTTTTACTTTAAACATAGACATGCCTCGCAACCAGACTATATTGGCTTGATGTATGGCATAAACAATAAAAAAAAGATTTCCTTGATTCTAAAACCTCTTATAAATTTTACCATTTGACCTTTAAAACTAAAGTTTCCTAAGGGGTAAGTTAAAATCTATCAAAAAAGTTTAAATGCTTGCGATTTTTGAATTTCATTCAAAATATGTATCAATTTCGCTAGATCGCTTAAATATCAACAAGACCTAGAGCTATATATGACCCATATTCTTAGAACATTTTTTTAAAAAAAATTATTTTTTTTTGTTTGATCAAAATAATATTTTTTTTAAGTGCTTAAGATTTATACAAGAGATTCAAACGTTTAAAAAAATCGCCTGTTAAAAGTACTCATGCTGAATATTTGGCAAAAATATTTAACGCCAACACCAGCAAGCAACAATTTGTTGCTACAACACAACATGATTTATTTCATATTTAAATAATTGCAACATAAGTTTAAAGTTACTCTTGTACTATTATTACCATAATATACTTCGTTTTTTTTTTCTTCACTCTTTTGTTAAAAAAATTTTAGTTTTAATGGAATAATTTTACCATGAAAATATTTGAAACAAAAAAATCAAAAGAGAAAAAAATACATTTTGATGTAATAACCTTTAGACAAGCGTACCATATTTTGTTAACAATTTTGATTATAACATGACAGTTATTTGCACAACCGAATTATACAAACCTTCAGGTCATTTCTAATAGAAATTTATTGAAATTGATGATGAATTATTATAGTTTTTTTTGTGTGATAAATTTATTACAAATCACCTCGGATGCCAAACCAAAATCAATGTTAAACCAAATGTTAGCCAATACCAGCAGTATTTTAGCCGTAACATAAATAAATGACAATTAATTTTCGATTGTTTAAATAATGTTTACTTTTATATTTAAAATTATTTACACAGTTTAGTGACTTTTCTGTTTGTTTTTATTAACATTCATCACTCAACTAGTAGTGCAACATAAGTTTCATTGTCTCTTGTCTACGTTTTCATCAATTTTTTCATCAAGCAAGCAGCGTATAAAAAAAATATGTTAAATGTGTTTGTCTAAATGACGCTTGTAAAAATTCAAACATGTTGAGTAATTACCGCAGTGTGATTGTAACAAAAATGTGTCAAAATGTTGGCAAAAATACATGCTGCACAAGAAACAAAAGACTTAAGACACATGCATGTTATTTAAACCAGCATATTTGCTGGAACAGGATTTTCATTGTTTTTTATTTTTGAAATTTTATGAGCGTGTGTACAAGGAGAATAGGTTTTAACTGATATAATAGAACAGCATTTTAACTGAAATATTTGAAATATGGTTGAAGAGAGTGTTGATTTACTAGAAAAAATAATTTCTGTCGGCCTTCTGCCATGGAAGAACTTTTCAAATATCTTTTTCGCATTCGACTTTAAAGTTTAGGTCCGACTACTTAAGTCTACTAGGTAGGTATTAGACGTGAGGCCACGATTCAAACCCCAGGTCAGACATCTCCAGCGAAACGAAATTTGAAAAACTATTTCTTCCTGATTTCCTCTCAACGGATTTCGTGCAAAAACTTTGAGGGTAAATAAAATCAAAAATCTGTCATTCGGAGTCGACTTTAAACTGTAAATCCAGATGCGCATGTATAAAATTAACACACACAATATAAGTGATGTGAGAAACGAGGTCGTAATCCTAAATAAAGGGTTGTAATGACCAATTAAGTAAGTAAGTAAGATTACCAAAGCTTTACTATAAGATATGAATATGAACCTCTTTTGAATCGCATAGTGAACAAGTAATGCATTTCATTGCCTTACCAGACGATTATTATTTCTTCTTTGGAGTTCGCTAAGGATCATAGGTCTATTACAAGCTCATTCTTTGAAAACTATCGTTGTTGACTCCGGTAATTTTTACTTCTTTTACCCTTTTTCTCTATCTCCAAATGTGAGCTGGATAAGTATTCCTTCGGATTCTGGAGAAGATAATTCAAGTAGGGAAAACAAGGTTATATTATGCCGAGTTAAAGATTATATGGGAGTTCTCGACAATAAGCAAGCCTAGGAGTGTAGGAGGAGGAAAGCTTTCACACCATTAATGAGACCAAAACCGTTCCCCGGAGTGCAGGCGAATGTTTGTAAAGGTATGCTCAACAGAAGGAAAGACAAAAGGAGGCAAAAACCCTTCAGAAATCAAATGGGTAAAATTTAATCGAAACTTTTGTTGGGAAAGTAAAGCAAGGAGATCTGAATCATTATGGAATAACGCGAGGTTAATAACCACTCTTTTGACAGGGAACTATAGGCTCAGAGTACACTTATTTAGAATGAGGGTAGTTTCGAGCCCAACATATAGATTCTTTAACGAAGAGAATGAATCATCGGAACATATTCTCGATACCTCTAGAATACTAATACATCCCAGGATGTAAAATCTACATGCATATCATGTGCTAAGCAGAGAATTGTCAGGGTATTAGGTTTGTAGGTATTGTCTAGCAATTGTAGGCTTTTATCAAATATATGACTCTATTACTTTATTCACATATACATACATACATAACTGACCATTATAACCATTCAGTCAGAATTACGACTTAGCTTCTCACACCACTTATGTTGTGAGTTTGTATTTTATACATAAGTGGCGGGACGTAAAGTTAAAAGTCTACTCTAAACGACAGATTTTTTCGAAACCTTTCATGGAAATTTTATTTACTCTCAGAGTTTCTACCAGAAACCAGCTGAGAATTAGTCGCCGAAGAACTATTTTTTCATATTTCGATTTCTTGGAGACATCTGACCTGGTGTTTGAACCATTGCCCCACGTCTAATAAACCAACACACTACTAATTAGACTATGGTGACCACTATCCACATATATTACTACTAATTAGCCACAATAGACCTGAAGACTGGGCTTTACATACAGAAAGTATGCTTCCCAAAGTTTTCTGATACTCTTACTTAGTTTGCTGCTGTATAATTCTTATATAATAAATGCTTAACAATAAAATAAAAGTAATTTAAATAATCTTACTTTCATGAACATAAAACTTTTGCTTGTATTCATCTTGCCGTTGCAATTTCCACAAATATTTTTTTTCTCAACAAACATCAATAAAAACGAAATTACAAATCGTGTTAAAGATAACTCATATCCTAAAAACATAATGTTGTGCCATATTTCATCAAAATATTGATAAGAAATCCAACCATAAACCATAACAATTACTTAATGACCCAAATATAAAATGTTTAATCAATCTTTGTGTGAAACATGATGTATCGTATACGTTACATTAACAACATTAGTGCCACACTTTTACTTTTTTTTTAAGTTAATTTTCAGCTCTGCTGATAAAATGTTTCATATTCATGGCATGCGATAAACTGAACGCCAGCCTCATGGATAGATCTTCTGTTTCGCATATATTGGCATAAATGGTGAATTGTATACGAGAGACTTTAAAAAATAATGAAACATTTGCACTCAAAGTACTTTCAACTTTAACCCAATTAGGAAAAGTGTGAGCAAAGCAAAGAAATTTAATCGAAATGCTAATAAAGGTCGACCATAAATTGGCGCTAACAAAAGGAAAAGAAGAAAAACTTCAATGAATTGCTTATGAATTTCTGTGATAAAAACTTCTTTGAGGTAAGTATCATATGAATTCAGTTTGAAATGTTGATAAGAAAAACGAAAGACTTAAGACACATGTATAAACTGAAAAAGAATTTGTTGCTGACTTATTCGTAAATATTTGTTAATAAAATCTAATAAAGGTTTCCCTCTAAAGTCGCCGTAGTTGAGTAAGTAGTGCGTTGGCTTCTTAAACATGAGGCCACGATTCAAGCCCCAAGTCAACAAAACAAAATATGAAAAAATATTTCTTTGGCGACTTCTTCTCAACAGATTTCTGTCAAAAACTCTCTGAGCGTGAATAAAATTGCCATGAAAAGTTTCTCTAAAATCTGTCGTTCGGAGTCGACTTTAAACTATAGATCCCGCCACTCGTGTTTAAAATTAACGCACATAACATAAGTAATGTGAGAAGCTAGGTCGTAATCCTGACTGAAGGGTTATAATGGCCAATTATGAATGCATGTATTTACGTATGTAAAGACACACCAGTTCAATCAATATTTTTATATTTACGGACTACGTATTTACTAGCACGGTTGATTAGGCATTCGTTCTGAAGAATTACTATTCGACTCTTGCTTGTTTATTAGCTAGACTTTGCAGCGTCTCATGCGGCGGCTATATTTGTCCATCTTACAGGAAAGATGCCAAACTACCGACAATGGGAATATGTTTCGCTAACAACCTAATTAGCCTTAACCAATACAGTATTCGTACGCTGGAACAAGTCTTTTAAACAATTTGGTGGCAGCAAGCTTGTGACTTTTAACATTTTTAAACCATTTGATGAACTAAGCCACGGCGTATATTTCAAAAAACTTATTGATTTGGTATCGGTAGTCATATTTTTCGACTTATGCCGAATTGTGTCATGGATCGTAGTGTAAAGATTATTATAAATGGGATTCCCTCAAATGAATTCAGCCAAATCTCTTGTTTACCACAAAATTCTATTCAAATTCCGATTTTATTTCTAATTCTTCATAATGATCTGCGCTCATTAGCTGCCATTCCCATCTATTCATTTGCAGATGACAGAAGTTGTTATCATTTCTTTAATGGTAGACCAAGCCTTTTGAAACTGAGGCCGGAAAACCTTCATATGAAGGGCATATTGGTTTCGTCAGCGCCAAATTCAATACGCCACACTATAACTGTTTTCAATCTAACCTTACGTTTCTTATCTTGGCAATAAATTTTAATTTCTTATGTGATCGTCTGAGTCACATTTTTTTTCGTACATCCCTTCTATTTGTTTTAATTTGCCCTGCATGGATGGGTAAAATGAATTGCTGGCCTTTTGAATGAAATCTTATTATCTTGAGGAATAATTAAAAATTTTTATTTGTTTGTTTTTTTATTTGTTATACAAAAATTAAAAACATACTATCAGCAGGGGTTTGTAGTAAATAAAATCGACATAAACAAACTGTTGACTCTTCATTTTGTAAGAGAAAGTGTTTGTTTTTTTTTTTTTGTATGAAATTAAATTGAAAGACAAACGAAATTAATTTTATGAAATGATTTAAAATCTCACCAAAAAAGTACTTAAAGGCATTAATGTCACTTCAATAAGCATGAAAAAGTGATGAAATGCTTTAAACTTTTGAGATTTCAATTATCTTAAGCTCATCTTTAAATATTTAGACATGATTTCAATTAAAGAAGTTAAAACAAAACATTGTGACACCTTAAATGTCTTTCTTAAGTAGTTTTAATAAATGATTTATTTCCTTTTGTTATCATTTCTAAACAATTCAAACAGTTGCTCTCCCCATTTTCCCTCAAATTTGGTTTTTAATTAAAAAATACTTTTAATTTTTCAAGTGAAAACAAACCAGAGAGGCTTTTTCAGTTTGTCGCATTACATCAATGTGTGCTTCAAATAAAAAAATAAAATAAAGCACAGTCGGGTATTTAATTAAAATTCCCCTGACATGAACACAAAATTTTGTCCAAAAAAATAAAAAAACATGTCACTTGAAATCTGGCAGTAGCTGAAAACTAAAAACCTACTATTTATGCAATATTAATGAAATTAATGTATAATTTCGGTCACAACAGAAAATATGGTAGCCAAATAAAAATAGGTTATTATCATTTAATCGAATCGACTAAATGTCCCCCTACACTATAATTTCATATCAAAATGTAATAAAACTAACACAAGAGAGAACTTTATGCGCCTTAGTACGTATAAAATTGGTCATTACAAACCTTTTGTCAGTAGTACGACCCAGTTTCTCATACCACTTATATTGTGTGTGCTAATGTTATACATGAGTGGCGCGACCTACATTTTAACGTCGATTCCGAACGACAGATTTTTGAGAAACTTCTTCATGGGAATTTTCATTTGCTCTCAGAATTTTTGCCAGAAATCTGCTGAGAGAAAATCTCCGAAGAAAAATTATATTTTATTTCATTTTGTTGAAGATGTCTGACCTAAGGTTTGAACCTTGGCCTCACGTCTAATAAGCCATTACACTACCTAGTAGACTACGGCGACTACCTTCTGTAGTTCATACGTCTCAATACTAATTAGAACGCCTTTGTGCTAAATTTCTTATCTCCCCAACGAAAATAGAAGAAGTCGCCGTAGTCTAGAACGTAGTGTGTTGGCTTATTAGATAAGAACTCGTGGTTCCTCTCTGGCAAGAACTATAAGAATAAAATAAAATTGCCATGAAAAGTTCTCAAATTTGTCATCCAGAGACGATATTAAATTGTTGGTCCCGCCACTCATGGATAAAACGAACGCACTCAACATGAGTAGTGACTGTAGTGCCTTCTTTACTGACTGAATTCATTGCTTTCCCACAATGTTGACTATCCTTTCTATAATATTCGTCTATATCCTGCCTGGGGAATGAGAGCCCAAAAGACTTATTTGGAGAGGTATATTAGAATCTCTACAGTTCAATTATACAATAAAAAATTTTCATCTTCGCCTGGATTTGAATGTGGATGGCAGGGTATATCATAATGCTTTTTAAACACTGCGTTATGACACATATTATTATCACTCTTTTGCAATTCAATTCATAAAATTTCATGGAACAAGTAGGAAAATTACGAGGCGGTTGAAGTCTTTATAGAGTAGTAGGTAATATGTTGCTTTATTACGCATGAGGGTACGGTACACACCCAGAAAAAAGGAATTTGAAAAAATATTTCTTAGGCGACCTCATCTCAAAACTCTGCTGGTAAAAACTCTGAAAATAAATAATATTGCCTTGATTTGCCTTCAGTATGTGCAAGAGTCGTAAGGTGTTTTTATGGCCCTGATAATGAATAAATTTGTTCAATGGCCAATATAAATTTATTTCAGTTTTTAAAACCCTACAGACATACATAATTGGTCATCACAACTCTTTAGTCAGGATTACGACGTAGTTCCTGACACCACTTATGCCGTGTGCGTTAATTTTTATACATGACTGGTGGGGTCTACAGTTTAAAGTCGACTCCAAACCTAACACTAGCCAAGGTGGTTTTAACGTTTTGCATTGATTTTTAATTATAATCGATTTCAAATCAATGCGATTCACTATACAACTCGGATTCAAACGATATCATTAGAGATGTTACAAATCTTAATCGAAACATAATGTATCACCCTTTATTTACGCTTGATTAGCGTATCAACATGGAACAAACAAGCTATTCAAGCTTTAAATTAGTAAATGAAATTATTTAATAATGTACGTATGTATGTATGTATGGGATGTAAAGAGAAAAAAACTGTTAATTAATAGTTTAAACATCACACATACTAATTGCATTCAAGCAAAATAAATTAATTAAAAAAGAAAATCTAAAAAACGCACATGACTCTTAAGTCATAATGATGGAAAATAGCTCACCATGCCATGTAATGAAAGAGGTAATCATTCATCAATTGAAACATCTGTCTGTCTGTCCCATTTCTTATTTTCATTTAAAGGTAGACAAGTGTAACAAACAATAATGACATCTACTGTCCATATGTGGACATTTCACTCACAGTCATTTAAAAATACTCTCATCATACTCATTGCGTGTATATAAAAAAAATCATTTGTTGCAATGCGTTTCTCCCCTTTCATTATTGTGGTCATTTTTTTTTTTGCTTTTAAGTGCCTATAAAGAAAGTTATAGCCTATAATACATGAGTCAAAGAAATAAAGATTTTCCATACAAATTTGCATAACGAACATTCATGCATGTTTCAGTCCCCATTGCAAATTGCCAAAATTGTAAAAATTGTCATTTCATGACATTTTGTTTGGCTCTTTGATTCGTTAGGCAACCTAAACAAAATGAAAATTTACTGCTTCTTTAGGCTTGCTTTTGGTTTTCCTCTTATTTTTTCTTTACCAAGAGAAATTTAAAATTTTCCGGCTTTAAGCATTAAGCATATCGTCGATTGGTGAAAAGAGTGAACATCTTGCTAAAGTTTTTCAAAAGAAAAACATTTATCACGTAACAGGAAATTAATCTTCGTTAGCAGGGAAGGTAAACCTTAAGCCCGTGTTGTGTAAACTAATTTTAAACACTCTACGAATGCAAAAAAACAGTTATTATTACACGAAACTATCGACTAAATTTCGATAAGAAATATTGGAATTAAAGCATTAAAGATAACGAAACTTATCCAATAAAATTGGAATGACATTCACACTTTAAAACAAATAAAACAAAATTAAATGATCAGCGATTCTTGTCAATCAAAGACCGACAAATAAAACCAGTTCATTCAATGAGAATTTAAGCAATTCCTGTCCTCTCGTCGTGTATGTGAATCTTTCCAAGACCAGTTCCTTCCACGAGAGTTAAAGCAATTTCTGTCCTCTCATCGCATATGTGAATATTACCCTGTATCTGCCATGAGCCCGTGTTACACAGTTAATGGTCCACTGCTCCATATACTACTCTTTCCAACAGTATAATCGTCGGGTGCTAGTAGATATGTCCATCCTCTACTTGTGTTTATTGCATACAGAGTAACTTGTAAGTGACCAAGAAAATTTTCTTAAGCTTTTTGTCAGAATGGATGTTAACTATTTCCTCCTCTGCAGGAGATTGCTGTCGATGTTGAGGACCCTCTTTTGCATAGATGTCCGTCTGCTCATTAAATCTTTCTCCAGATTTCCCTGCAGCTAAATCAAAGTATTTAATAAAGAATTTATTTTTGAAGGTTCAGATTGTTGAACACGTTATTTTGCTATAGTAAAGCCTTGAACATGTAAGAGGTAAGAGCCTTAGGGATCGAGATTATTTCTTACTTCTACATGTAGCCTTTAAGATACAATTCCTACCGTTTCCAGTATTGCATAGAAGTTCATATGGCATTAGTTTGGTCCCTACTTGATCTGCGAGCAGCATTTTTAATCCATCCATAATATACCAAATTCGCGTGTCATGCCATAACAATATTGATTCCATGTTTCTATACAGACATACAGAACATTGTAGCTAATTTCTTATACCACTTATGTTGTATGTTAATTTTATACATGAGTGGTGGCATCTCCAGTTTGAAGTCTATGTCGAACGCAAGTTTTTTTGGGAAACTTTTCATGGCAATTTTATTTACTCTCAGAGTTTTTGCCAGAAATCTGAAGAGAGGATGTCGTCGAAGAAATATTTTTCGCATTTCGTTTTGTTGAAGATGCCTGATCTTGGGTTTGAACTGTATCCTCACGTCTAATAGTCCAACACACTATCAACTAGACTACAGTGACTTCTTGTATATGTTTCTATGGTTAAAAATAATCCCGTATCTTCAAATGAAACTAAGTAAACGTCACCCACTCTAACCAAAATCTAAAGTCGACTAATAAGCTTCTTTGCGCTAAATTTTTCCTTTTCATGAATAAAGATTATCCTTATAGCAGTATTCCTTGCGGTTCATATCATAGAGTCGGTTCATATCATAGCAGATATAAAAACCTCTGGGCTCTACGAAGGCTCAATTTAGTTGTTATTTGTTTAATCTTTCCCCACTGGAGTGCTTTTTTATAACGTATTGTAAATCTGATTAGATTTGTATCTAATATCGCAGATTTATTCTTAAAATAGATTGTATCTCGGCTCTCTATTTCTGGCAAAATATACGAAGATAGTCTTCTCAGAATTGATTGAACCTTCTTGCAACTTTCCTATGTCCCTTGCTGGACCTATCATCTCCACATCGTATGTTGTTATGGATTTAATTAAGGAATAATTTTATTAAGAAATTTCTAGTTGGGTGCCCTGGTAGTCTAGTGGGTAGTGTGCTAGACTATTAGCGTGAGGGTCGTGAGTTCGAGGTCGCCGTGGTGTAGTAGGTAGTGTGTTGGCTTACTATTCGTAAAGCCCGGGTTCGTATCCCAGGTCAGACATCAAAAATGAAATATGAAAAAAAAAATATTTCTTCGGCGACTTCCTCTCAGCAGATTTCTGGCAAAAACTCTGAGAGTAAGATAAACTGCCATGAAAAAGTTTCTCAAAATTCTGTCGTTCGGAGTCGACGTTAAACTGTAGGTCCCACCTCTCACGTATAAAATTAACGCATACAACATGAGTGGTGTGAGAAGCTAGGCCGTAATCCTGACTGAAGGGTTGTAATGGCCAATTATGTATGTATGTATGTCGTGAGTTCGATTCCCACCGGAGACTCTGTTCTGTGACACTACACCGAATATATGGTCAAAGTTATTCAGCTCGTATATAATTAGAATATAATTTGCAATTGTATTGTAATTAATAAATTAATAAATAAATTTCTAAATTGCATTGAAATGCATAAATTTACCTAGACAGACTTTATAGAAACAGAAAGTATAACGCCAATAAACCCTTTAGACTAACATAAGAAAACCGAATTTTTAAATAGATCTTGTTGTTCAGTAATAGTTTTTCAATGTCCTAATAACTTCAGCATAAAAGCAATATATTTCTGTTAAATACAGTGCTACAACAACAACATCGTAATCATTGGAGGAAGAGATGAAAATTTTCAAAAAATAATTTTCGAAAAAATGTTCATGGTCATCATATCTACCCAAATCTGTTAATTCATGTGGATATGGTAATGTTAGTGTCGTAGACTCGTTTATTGATTATAGTTTTATAAGTTTAAATCATTATATTTTTCGAACTGAATGCCCTGGAGGTCTCATGGGTAGTGTGCTAGACTATATATGTATAGAGTGAGACTACTGATTCATACCAGAGGCTCTGGTATATTACAATACACCAGCCATACGCTCTACGTTATTCAACTCGTAATAATTATAAATCTAATTTGTAAATGTATTCTAATAAATAAAAAAAATAAAAAATAAAGATTTTTCTAAGTGGCCACCAAAGCTTGTCCACCTCTGCCTATTAATGACACAAGTGCTTGACTACTTTTATTTTCTTGCAACTTCTTCGTTGTTGTCTTCCTCAATTATTACAAATTGAATTTTGTATGAAACTTTTGTGCTTTTATGGCATCTGCTTTACCTCCACTTGTGGGAAAATTTATTTCAGCTCAGCTCTCATTGTGCATTCGCGTTGGATGTTGTCGATATTAGGAAAATAATTTTCAATTACCTTAAATTGCTTAGTAAATAAAGAAAAAGTGTTAAACGAAATTGTTTATCATATAATAATATGGTTTGTTTATTACATATGACCAATACCAATAGGTTTATTGGCCTTTTTGAGGCTTTTAAAGTGTTAAATAAAGCAAGAGATTTTATGATACAGGCGCAAATAAAATTATTGAAAATCTATTAGTAATAATATATGATGATATGTAGACACATTAATGCACACTAGTATTTATAATTTAACATAATAATTGATTAAAAGTAAAAGAAAAAAATGGAAATAAAGGAAATTTATTTACTGAGTACTCCGTATTGTTACGAAAATTAACAATACGGATACTGATGTTTTGCTTTTACATCGCTTAACTTTAAAATTATAAACAAAAGCTACAAAAACATAACAATGCAGTAAACAAACCTGATTGCAAATTTTCGTACTGCTTAATATAACAACAAACACCAGCATAAAAAAGGTAAACATGTAAACAAAAATACACCAAGAACAATACAAGAATGTAAACAACGATGCTTACATTTATAAAGATTTCGATAAGGCGAAGTCATGAATATTCGTCTTCAAGGACATTCATCAGACTATATACGTTGCCATATAAAAGGTAAGGCAAAGTAGGCAACGATTGATTAAAAGTTCAGTCAGTCTTGTGTGAAGGCGCGTTTGAAGAGAATAATCGTGGTTTGAAGATCTCCGTTACAAAGATCTGTCGAACAATTGTCTAGTAATTGTTGTTGTTTATGCAAAGGGTATAAACAGAGGAATAACAAGAAAGGCAATTGTTGTTGTTGTTTACATAAAGTTGTGAACAGTGGCAAACAGAATTGTACGAATAATAAAGAATTTTAAGAAAAACTAAACACAAATATATTTTTATTTTATTTGCAATCTACGAGCTCATATTTTAAAGGTTTTTAAAAGGTAAAAACGTAACAGTATGATAATAATACAAGTAAGCAACAACCTATGTAGACCGCCTAATGGTTTAGCCATATATCTGATTTCCGCAATATGACATACATAACATAATTGGCCATTACAACCCTTCAGCCAAGACTACGGCCTAGTTTCTCACACCACTCATGTTCAGTGAGTTAATTTTATACATGAGTGGAGGAACCTACAGTTTAAAGTCGACTTTGAAAGACAAAGTATTAGATAGTTTTCATGGCAATTTCATTTACTCTCAGAGTTTTTGTCAGAAATCTACTGAGAGGAAGACACCTAAAAAAAAAATTTCATATATCGTTTTGTCGGAGATGTCTGACCTGGGGTCTGAACAGCCTACAGAGCCCTCGTAGTATGGGCCACCAAATAACAATCTGAAGCAGATCACTAAAGGCTGAAGAATGTAACAATGGAACCAGCGTGAGAATATTTTTATTGTAGCAATAGTTTAATGAAAAGTGTGGGATGCTTGGATTTTGTTTTATTATTTGTATGTCTATGTGCTCTATCTTAGGAATAGCATTTAAATGAATTACTTAATTAATTAAATTTAAACAAATTTATTGTCGCCCAGCAATATATTTGTATTTAAATCCATTATAACTGTGCAATGCAATAAAAATACCTTTCACACTCATAAAAAAACAAAAGACTTAAGCCAGAAACTTGTCATCATCAAATTGCAAATATTCAGTTTGAATGTGGGAGTTCTTTTTACAATTTTATTTCGTTGTTATTTTATTAATTTTTTTTTTAATTTTCCTCTTCAACATTTTTCTAAAAGCAAAACCTCCCCATAAAAAAAATATATATTATCTGTAAGCTCTTAACATTACTCGCTTCATTTTAAATCGCATTGGCTCTTATAAAGACTGAATGACTAAGTAAGTTAGGCATCCCGTTAAATGGCAGATAATCTAATGATGCCAGTGTATTGAAATGCTGTTGCATGTGGCATGAACACAATAAAGCCAACGACAAAAATCAATAACTAAATTTCATTATTTCAAAATCTTATATTTTTTTATTATTACATTAAACAAATACTAACCCATATACCAACCGCTCAGTATAATCATATTATTTTGGATATAAAAAGAGAAAAATATTTTGTAAATGAAATAAAATTTTATAATTCTATTGAATTTTAATTTTTAAAAATATAAAATCGAAAGACATAAAACGAGAAGACAAAATATTATGGTCGACTAGACTGTAGCCTACAAATTTGGTAAATTTGGGTGAGGCACAATGTTCAGCCTTAATAAGGCATATGCTGACATTTAAATAAATTTGAGAAATTATCAAGACGGTTATTTTAGGTAAAGTAATCCCAGAGGGGGTAAGTTAATTTAATGGTACAGGAGTTTTTGTTTTTTTTTTCAATATTATTGAAATTTTGTAAATCAGACTTTTAAGTAAGTGAGTTAGTCTTACTGCGTTTTAGTGATTAATTAGTATATATTCGTAAATCGACAAAAATGTATTTATTTTCCCGCTTAGAAATAAATTACAATTTTGCATTGACTGATTAAAGTCGCCGTAGTCTATTAGGTAGTATGTTGACTTATTAGACGTGAGGCTTCGGTTAAAACCTCAGGTCAGACATCTCCTACAAAACGAAATATGAAAGAAAATATTTCTTCGGTGACTTACATAACATAATTGGTCATTACAGCTCTTCAGACAGGTTTAAGACCTAGTTTTTCACATAACTTATGTTGTGTGTGTTAATTTTACACATGAGTGGCGGGACGTACAGTTTAAAGTCGACTCCTAACGACAGATTTTTGAGAAACTTTTCATGGATATTTAATTTACTCTCAGTGTTTTTGCCAGAAATCTGCTGAGTGGAAGTCGCCGAAGAAATACTTTTTGTATTCTGTTTTGATGACTGACCTGGGGTTTGAACCCTGGCTTTTCGTCTAATAAGCCAACACACTACCTACTAAACTACGGCTGCTTCGGTTACTTATTCTCAGCAGATTTCTGGCAAAAAAAAACTCCAGAGTTAATAAAATTGCCATGAGAAATTTCTCAAAAATCTATCGTTCGGAGTCGATTTTAAACTGTAGGTCCCGCCATTCATGTATAAAATTGACCCACCCACCTGACTGAAGTGTTGTAAAATCTATTTTTAACTAAGACGAGAAAAACACCACAATAACTGATTGGCATATTATTGGTCATTTGCCCGAGAATTACGCGGATGAGTCCACGTTGCCAGAAATTGTAATGAAAGTGTTTAGTATGCTACAGTTAAAACGAAAACCGCTTCCTTATCAAACAATATTAACTTTCTTCCATGCAATAACAAGCCTGGTTCAAAAGATGTGTATAACATGGAGTCTATAATATAAGCAGCGAAGAAGCGATTACATTACAAAGTACAGTTTGTATTTCTGCACAATCGTGATACACAATAAGAATCATTTCCCTCATTTCATAGGCTTTTTTTCGGGGTTTCAGTTTTATTAAAAAAAATTGGTCATCAATGTGCTTAAGTCGCCTTTATTCAGACTCTATATACTGATGGTTTTCCTCATATCAGCACGCCACATAGTATCACCGCAATTCCTCCTATTCCGCCAACTGTTCCACATGAAAACTGTTCCGCCCTGAGGCATATAATGCTCTGACTTTATTAGCTATATTATTCACTTCCTTATTTCCGATCCCCACCTGACAACTAAGTGTTTGTATTATTTTGTTATGTGACATGACTGAAGAAGTTTTTAATTGGTTTCCTACATTCCAGGAAAGTTCTTGATCCCATATACCTGAATGCTATTGGCTTAAATTATCTCGAGCGGTTGGCCTAACTTTCATTAAAAAATCATATCATCTCCATTTCTGGGCGAACAAACATAGTTATAGACCGCCCAACACCTGCAGAAAAAGTAGATGTTTGGTGTGGATTTTGTATTGGCAGCATCAAGGGTCCATATTTCATTGAATACCACGCTGACCAGGCCATCTCTGTCAACGGTAAGTGCTATAGGTTAATGATAACCAACTTTTGTTGGCCTGCATTAGATGATATGAACACCAACGACATGTGTTTTTAACAGGATGGCATTATGTGCAACACAGTTCTTATCACATTAAATATTCTCCACGAATACATGGTCACGTGCAGCAGAGATGGCCTGCCCATCGAGATTATGCGATTTGACTGCTTAGACTTTTTCTTTATTTATTATTTATATTAAGCCGAAGTTGTATACGATAAAGTCACAAACCACAGGGATGCTTAAAGCCAACATAACCCATGTTATCGATAAAATTGAGCCTGATTTAAATGCTAGAGTGCTCGTTCAGTGCATACACCCGAAAATATCGAAGCTATGGCTGAGAGTGTACGTGAGAATCCATCAACACCAACCCATCATCATCATTCTCGAGAATGGAGTTGTATACGATAAAACCACAAGGATCCTCAAAGTCAACAGAACCCATGTTATAGGTAAAATTAAGCCTGATTTAAGTGCTAGAGTTGGTTAAGAGCTGTGTTGGACATTAAAACAATGTTATATTTTACACATAATGTCTGCAATTTGTGTTTCGAGCGAATTAAAATTTTTGATGAAATCTCTCGCACACTTTGTTTTATTTAAAGGGCAGTTTTAAAAAGATTCCCTGTATATTGAAGGTGAGATTTATACTATTTCACATGTTTAGAGCCATCAGTGTAACAACAAGTCCCCATGGGGATTTGTGCAATGGATCTGTTTAAAGACGCTATAGTCCAGTAGGGAGTGTGTTGACTTATTAGACGAGAGGCCACGGTTCAGGCATACCGATCAAATCGAAATATGAAAAATATTTCTTCAGCTACTTCCCCTCAGCAAATTTCTGGCAAAAACTTTGAGAGTTAATAAAATTGCCATGAAGAAGTTCCTCGAAAAGTCTGTCATTCGGAATCGACTTTAAACTGTCCCATCACATATGGACAAAATTAACAAAGTGGTTTCAGAAGCTAGGTCGTAATCCTTACTGAAGGGTTGTAATGACCGATTATGTATGTATATGTATCTGTTTGAATTTGAATGATACATAAAGCATCTTACCGGATAATCCCTCGTTAATTAAATGTTAGTCCAGTATCCTAATTATATCTCTATAGTGTGGAAATGATTCGCAAATAACTTAAACAAAAATACTTCCATCTTTGTAAGAAGACCTAATAAAGTATGTGGCTAGAAGATAAAATCGAATTAAAAAAAGAAGAATTATTTAAACAATCATTGTAAATTTCCTTTAAGTTTCCAAACGAATAACCTTTAAATGAAAAATCCCACAACAAGAGCTTGGCGTAAAATTCCAAACAAGACGAAGGCTTCTAAAACATAATGTAGCCAAATAAATACCCTGAAAGAGAAGAATAAAAAACCAACGATTGAAATGTCATTTTAACAGTGCAGCATACCATAAAGTCAACGCCAATAACTATAAGAAAATAAGCAACCGTAAGAAATGAAATGAGGCATACAAAAGCAAAACAAAGATTTCTTAAAATGTGCATTGAAAATAACGAATAAAAATCAAAACGTGAAAGGGCGCATTTGCAGTCATTTAATAATGACTTTTTAATTTTTTTTCTTTTTTTTTCTTTTTCATTTATTTTTATTTTGGTTTCTAATCTAGGAATAGAGATCGTGTTGCTAAAAGTTGCTTCATTTATTCATGTTTTTCTGTGGTTGGATTTTTTCTTAGCATTGTGAGATCATTTGAGGATGGTTATGGAAACCAAAATTAAAGACGGAATACATATACATACATAAGTATGTTTGTTTTAGATATACAACATGCTGCATATAAACTGATACTTGCAACACTTGCTGCAAGATGTTAATGTTGTGGCTTTTGTTAGTTTTGTTTTTTCTTCTCTTTGGTTTCTGCCTTATGTTTATGCTAAAATTTAAATAATGCATACAGTTTCAGCTTAGTTTTCTGTTCTTTTTATTTTATTTTTCATGTTTAAATGTCAGGAAAAATCACCAAAATTGTTATAAAAAAAAAATAGAAAAACAAACAAAAGCAAACAAAATAGGTCATTCGAATTTTTAAGTTTGTTGTTGTTTATGGTTTCCTATTGCTTTATGCTGTTGTCACTACAAAGTTTAGTTTATTAGCATTCAAACGTGTTTGAAAGTGACTTAAAGCCTGTTTATTTCCATGTTTATTTTATGTTTTAAACTCCATTGTAATTGATATTGATTTTGTTGACCTTTTCATATCACAATTGCAATTGGCAAATACAAGGAGTTTTCACACAAATTCAAGGTGATTATTATGAATACCGAAATGTATTGATTATCAGAAATAGGTCGTGTAATCATGGTAAGTGTAAAACTTGCATATTTTTTAGATTTATATTAACACAGACCACACCCTCGTATTGTAATATTGTTCATAATACGCTTAAATTTAAACTAATCCAACAAACAAAAAATTAATAAAATTATGCATGAAAGAAGTCATTAGGTTTGTCCAAGCAATATTAAAAAAACATTTTTAATCTCATAATTTAAGCAGTCATCAAGAAAGTTTCTATCAGGTGGATAATCTATCGATTTAAATTTGAACCATTGGTTATTTCAAATCTGGCAATACTTATGTCATTCTATTCTGTTACAAAATTCAGCATATTATCTCCCCTAAACGTAATGAATCGATTTACGTTTAAACAATATTGAGATTTATTGAAAATTTATTTCGGAAATTGCACTAAAATATCGCATGAAATTTGCTCGCAGAGAAGCATCAACAGTTCCCGGTATAAGCAAGTTTACTGCAAAAGTTCGTAAAGATTGCTTCATTGTTGATGCGCCAAAACGTGAGCGTGCTCGTACGGAGCGCATACCCGAAAATATCGACGATGAAGCTAAGAGTGTGCGTGAGAACACCAACTAGTCATCGTTCTCAAGAATTGAACATTTAACGCATCAGTTAACGTTGAATTTTACGACAAGAACTCGATATGACGCCTAACAAATTTCAATTGGCTCAAGAGTTGAAGTTGCATGACCATCCACTTCGTTTTCGCTTCGTTAGATGGGCCAACTGATATGTTCGGGTGAAGCTCACTTTTATCTTGGTAGAAAGGTTCGTAAGACAAATTTCCTTATTTTGGGGTTCAGAAAATCCACACCTACACTGCAGAAGACAATGCACCCATTACGAGTTACTGTTTGGTGCGGCATGTTGAGCGGAAGCATCATAATTTCTATGAAAATGAGGACCGCGCAACCATTACGATTAATGGAGACGCCTTTCCAACCATGATAGCCGATTTTTTGTACACGCTTTTCATGGTAGTGATGTGAACTTGCCACACATCTCGTGCCACAATCGATTTATTGCATTAAACGTTTGATGGCCGCTTAATTAGCCGAAATGTTGATATCAATTGGCCGCCAAGAAAATGCGATTTGACACCGTTCGACTATTTTCTGTGGGTTGCAGTTAATAAAAAGTGTTGTGCTGACAAACGAGAGCCAATTGAGCATTTGAAGGCCAACATTCGTGATGCCATTGCTGGGCTACGACCGCCCATACACTCGAAAAAGTGCACGAAAATTAGTCCGATCGAATGAGTTACTGTGAGGCCAGTCGCGGCAGCGAATGAAATAATATTCCATTTCTAACCGAAACAATTGTACTTTACACCAAAAAAATAATAAAAATGCAATTTTTGTTTTATGGCCTTTTCTACTGCTGTGAATAGCCTTCCCAATAAGGGACATTGTTGATGCCATCCTTCCATGTTTTTTTTTACATATTTTTAACGAAGTTTAAAGTCCTTTAGTATTAACTTCCATTCACTAATATCACTCCTATATTCGATGATGAGATCCTTCCCGAGCCTAAGTATTATTCAAAACGTTTTCGTTTCATTGCATTTTTAAATTTAAACTTTTATATGGCCCACACTTTACTTTATGAAATTAAAATAAGAAACATCATCATCATCAAAGTAAATTTAAATATTAAAAATAATCCTGCCCTCGTTTCTATTTTAATCGCACAAATTAAAACATTGTTACGTGCAAGCGTCAATTATAAATCAATTAATGACTGAAACGCCATAAATTAAAACACACTCAAGATAAAGTAATTAATTTATAAAATCATTTAAAGTCATATTTTTTAAAATCTTTATAACATAGGCTTACCAACACATACGATGTGTGTTACAGCAAACATTTCAATATTTTGCTCAATAGCTTGCTACTGGGTGTCATCATCAACGCCACCGTCATCATTATCATCTCAATGAATGCGAATGTAAATGCAAACGTAGACACAAACACTTGAAATCAATTACAATTTATTTTAATCAACACTTTAATGACAACTTTTGTTAAATCATAATATGGACAGACAGACAGACGAACGTACAAGTACAAGTTGTCTTACACACACAGACACTTGTGGCAGCATTAAATTGCAAAAGAAAATGAAAAAATTTTGGAGCCAAGTTACTGTTGATTTGAAAGCATATGTATATGAAATCATAAAAAGAAATACTTCCAAAAATCTGCCTCAAAACTTGGCCACATTTGAACATCTCTTAATAATTTGAGGCAACAATTGTTAACACATCATTGGACACCAAATAACAAAACTTGCAACTTTTAGATGTGAAAACTGAAAACCTGATTTTCTTAATATTTCAGAACGCAATTTTCGTTTTTGTTTTTTTTTTTGTTTTTGTCTTGAAGTGTTTAATAAATAAATTTTACGCGCTTAATTATTTCAATGAGTATGAGTTTTTGTTTTTCTTCAACACCAATACCCCAGAGTATTGCAAAAACCAAAAAATTTTTAAGAAAATAAAGAGGTGTTGCATTTAACATTATGTTTATAGCAACAATGTTGACAGCCTAGTCTATAAACAGAGAAGACGATGTGCCCGCTATGTTGCCGATGTTGCTGATGTTAATGTTCTTTGCTATGAAACGGTTTAAAATAGTTGATGAGATGACAGTGCCTTTTTATTCATGCAATATGTTGGTTTGAAACGATTTTTTTTTATTTTTATTTTATTGTCTACCAGAAAAAAACTTAAATGATGTTTTTTGGTTGTATGTGGCAATTCCAAAAAATATCCCATAAATGTTCGTTGGTGGTTTTTAACACCTCTTCAGAATTCTTCACGTATTTATGCTGTGTGTCTAAACAAATCCATTAAAATCCATGATGAGTTTCCTTTTTTGCCATGAAAGCTATCAGTTAAGATCGGGAGAGATGCCATGTTTAAATTGTTATACAAATGTGGTCATCAATGCTTAGTTAAGTGTTAAGAAAAAAACTACGTTTGTTTACAAATAGCAAAAAATCATTACGATTTAAATTCCAAATGATCATAAAGAAATCTGCAATATTTTCATTGATTTCATATTGAAATACTAGGAAACCATTTATGGTACTTCAACTGGTACTGTATGGTGGTGAATAGGTTTTTTTTTCTTTTTGTAACAAATATTGAAAACGAAAGAAAAACTTTTTGACCACCTTATAAGCAAACTCAGTATGTTGTATAAGTTACTATTCACACAACATTTGTATGAGATACTGATAAAGATACAAATTATGTGATTATAAGCAGTTTTTTATTTCTCTGCCAAGAGAGACGTAATATTATTAGTTTTCTGTTAAAACATAGCGTAAAAAAGAGCTCGAATTTTCAGTTTTATATCAGCTTACATTAAGGGAGCAGCGCGAAATGCCAGCGCAATTTGATTATTTGTACTGTAAAGGGCATTATGTTAGGATAATATGCGGATTTCTAAATCCATTAAATTTCCAAACTTTTTCACTGTTTTTCAGACTGCGGTCTATTGGATAAGGTAATCAACCTTTAGCCAAGCTGGAAAGAATGCCAATACTACGACAGTTAAAAAGGTTTCTACCGGCCATCAACAATAATAAGTCTTCTGAACAGAATGTTATTCCAGCCCTGGTCCTGAATCAGTGCTCATCGACTCTCGTTCGACTCTTATTTTATTCCATCTGGAATAAACTGGAAGTTAACTAATCTACAATTCCCAAAAAATTTAAATTTAATGCCCATGAAAACTACCGAGCAATAGCAATATGTTCCGCATTTTCCTAGAGTCCAAAAAAAAGGTAGTACGGTTTCTGTTTGTCCCATTCTACTGGTTACCTTTTGGTGTTACTCTCAGGGAGTTGGAACCAAGATTGTGGCTCTAGATGTTTTTAAAGCATTTGGCAAAGTGTGGCAGGAAAGTTATTGCTCATTTTTATGCCGAACTTTTACAAGGATCACACTGTACGGCTTGCTGCTTAGAGCACCGTAGGGTGTGCCATCGTGGCAATACTCACGTTAATCCCTGGACTAAGGACAGCTTGTTATAGATAGTATTCCATCAGATGAGTTCAGGTTAAATTTTGAGGTACCACATGGTTCTGTTCTCTCTCTAAAAGATATTTCACTCCATCTAATCGCCTGAATATTAAACCATCTTTAGGCTTTTCGAATACGTATGGAAGATGTCGAATGTACTTCCAAATGTCTTCAAATTTATTGGTTCATCAGATAATCGTTTTATCGCTACTTCAACGCAACGCCTCCCAGGGAATTAAAGAGATTTGTTTAAAAAATCACGTGTTTTTACATATACTGCCACGTAGAAAACATTCGCTCGTTTACGATTGACCAGTGGTTCGCACAATGCGTTACAAACATAATTTGTTCTTTAACCAAACTATCCGTATGTAAAACTCCCTTCCTGTAGAACTCTTTCCTGACACTAATATTATAAAATTTTATCCGCCGTACTACTTCCTCTTTCCTTCTTCCCATAACAATGCAAAGTATGAGTAGATTTTTTGTCATCCCCTAAATGTCAGGTAAATTATGAAAAAAAAATTGGAAAGCAGAACCAAAACTCTTTTCACCAAAGGAGTGTTTTTTACCCAAGGACAATTTAAGATCCCTTCTATAAAGTAATAAATAGGTTTACGTGAAAGTGAGTTAATTAGCAGACATTACATTTGAATGAAATGTTCATATAGGGATTTAGGCGATCTCAATTGTGTTTTGGGTATCTGATTCCATCGCTTACTTAAAAAAAAGATTTTGATGTAGGAGTTCGAAAAGTTTCAATGCTAGCTACTCAGATAAACATCTTAGTAGCTGATAAATTAAAATGACAACTAATAAGAATCCACTCTATGGGGTGATCATCGGTTAAAGGAACGTAAACTATGTTGGTAATTTCAGAATATGGTGTATTTTGCACAAAAACTGAAAATTTAGGAATGAGTGTATTGTACGGAAGAAGAATGACGTGTTTAGAATAAGAAAAACAGCAGTGAAGTTGTGGCTGTAGAGTACTTGATGATCTTTCAAAGCAATAAAGGCAAGACTTGCAATCCACTCGTAAACATTGATGTAGGTTGGAGCGGTAGCTTTGATTACCAAAGCTCACTTCAGCACGCTTAGCAGTCAATTGAGACGCCACAGCCCCTATACTGACCAAATTCCACAAAAACTCATCGAAGAACTTGGTCAGCGTAGGGGCAGCACAACTTCATATATCAAACAATGAAATAGTCGAAGCAGTGCACTTTGTTAGAAGAATTGTTGCCAAAGAAGGGAAAACTGTTACATATCTATTTCATAGGCGGTTAACTACGCTAACTTATTGTAACGTTCAAGAGATGGAGATTTTAAAAGTTTTGTTTTTGTGATTGATTGTTTGTTTGTGATTGAAACAACACATTACTTCGCACACTAACTATTTTAGTGGCTGAAATTAATGAATTAGTGGCCGTAGTCTAGTTATTAGACATAAGGCCATGGTTCAAACCCCAGGTGAGACATATGAAAATATGAAAAACGAAATGGAAAAAGAAAAAATTTTTCTTCGGCAACTTCCTCTCAGCCAATTTCTGTCAGAATAAATAAAACTGCCATGAAAAGTTTCTCAAAATTACGTCGTTCGGAGTCGAGTTTAAACTGTAGGTCCTGCCATTCATGTATAAAATTAACACACATAACATGGTTGGTGTGAGAAGCTAGGTAGTAATCCTGACTAAAGGGTTGCAATGAGCCCATGTATGTCTGTATGGTAAAGTCGTGACTAAAAGTGCTTAATCATGTTTCAAGGCACTAAAGGCAAGACTTAGGAGCCATTCGTAGACATTGATGAAACAAAAGAATAGTCCAAGCAGTGCAGTTCCAAATTCATTCAATAGGCACGTAACTATGCCAAATTACTGTAACGTTTAAGTTTACGAGGCTTGCTTAATAGAAAAGCTAGACAGATATTGTTATAAACCGACTTCGACATTGAATATAGCTGGGATCAAGCAAAAAAAGAATGAAGATAATGAAAAGAATGAAAATAATGAAGAAATGTTAACGTAATGTATTGAGTTTTTAACTGCCGTTTTATATGTATGTCTGTTATCGCGTTAGTTTCTTAAGTTTTTTGTTTACCCATGTTCAATTAGCTAATTAAGGCTACTTTGAGACTATAAATGAAATTGAAAATGTTGTTACAAATGTTATCCTAAATCAAAGATTACTTTTTAAGATGTAAATTTAAAAGATAGTAAAAACCAAAAATTTTATAAATTTTCTTAATATTTATCCACATTTTGTGGAATTTATTTACAAAAATTCTTGGATACAATGTAAGTTTACTCCAATTAAGACATTGTGAACAAGTTTAATGATTACATTGAATGATATTTTAATTCGTATTTAATATTCTGCTCAGCTTAAAAGAAAAAATTTTAATAGAAACCAAAACTTAACTGTGGGGGCTTATTTTTTTTTAGATTCAAAAAATTTATTAAAAAAGAAGGAAAAACATACAAGAATAATAAATAAAGTCAACCATGCGACACATACATAATTATATTATAATTGAACAGATTATAATTTATTAATACCAATTACCAATTTATAAAAACATGCATCAAATTTAACAACACATCTACTGTTTGTCCAACTACCACTCTATCTATGTATGCCAGGCATGTACTTTATAGTTAACAATCAAAGTTGTTATATTTTTGTTATAGTTGTTGTTAGTGTTGTTGGCTACTTGAAAATATTGTTTCATTTTATTTTGATTTGATTTTATAACAAAATTTGTTTGTATTTATTCTTATGGCGTTGGTCATTGTCCCTCGTTCCGTTCACTTATAATCCACCAACCACTTGTTATTTTATAAGAGACAAAAATCTTAATACTGTAGAACTAAAATAATTTAAAATGTTTTTTTCGGTGAAGGCGTTGTTTGATTAAATGTTTCAAATTGTCTGTGAATATGCAAAAAAAAAATGAAATAAAAAATTAACTCATAGTACGTTAAACAATATGAAAAGTTTCTTTAACAAGAGTTTATTTAATAGCAACTGGCCGTTTACTGAATACAAAACTGTGGTGATATTAATCTTAAATTGATAGTGAACTTAAAGTCAAATTGTCGCCATTATATATGTTATTCGAGTATAACAGATATTTATTTATTTTATTCGTATGTCTTAATTGAATTTTATTACATTCGCTATGGAATAATTGCTTTATTACACTGCCATATGAAAAGAATTCAATTAACGAAACAATTTTAAATTGGCTTAAAACATTACATTACATAGTATAGACATATTAAAAATTAAATATTTCGAATATTAGATTAGAATGTACGTTCCTTGTTCTGGTTCATAAAAAAATAGAAGCGTACTTTAGAAGAGTACGTTTCAAGAGCTAACCAGGAGTGTAAATTGTGAATTAATTAAAAATAATGATTATGTAATCCATTCTTTTTTTATACAGTAATCCTTCGATTTACCTCGCCTCGATTAACGTTATTTCGATTAACGTCGTCAAATTTTTTGTTCTCTCCAACTTCAATTTGCGTCGCCATTCGAATTAAGTCGTTTTTTTTTTTTTTTTTTTTTGAAGCAACTGCGACGTAAATCGATGGATTACTGTAAATATCCAAAATTTTCGGTTGAAATAAAATATTCCTCAGTAGAGTATATGTATGCCTTAATTGTGAAAACTTATTTCCCAAAATTTGAAAAGTTATGCTGAGTCGTCTCGTAAATTTTCAGCCGAGAAAGAGGGCCCTAATGTGTCAACTATTAGAATGTCGTTAGAAAGTTTAGAGGACCGGGTCAGTTGTGGATAGTAAGTTTCCTGTGCCTCAATATACAGGTTGATCTCTCTAAAAAAATTCCTTCTGTAAATGAGAGTGTCAACTCTTTAATTTCAAAAAGTACTACGCAGTTTTGCCAGCTGGACGGCATGGATTTGTACGATATGAAAATAAGAAGTTCTGATGTTCAACTAGCCATCAAGATTATGAGATTAATTCCACGTGAATTTTTTCTCTGTGGTTTTGTGTAATCTCGGGTTTTTCCAATTAAGCCAGAAACAAATTCAGAACTCAAATCTGAGACACATTATATGTGTCTTTGATGAGCCACATCTCCTTAAAAAAGTCAAGGAAATATTCATGAAAGAGAAATGGCCTGTCATTGCTGAGGGCGGTTGATTGATATTTTATTCCAATCTTAATCGGAACGTGTTGTAACTTACAACACTTACAACTTGTAAGTGTTTCTAATTTCAAAAGGAACAAAAAAATGCTTACTGAGACACTCTTTATAGGTATGTCTGAGCCTAAGCAAATACAAGAACAAAAAACAAAAACAAAATAATATCTGCCAGCCCTGCTTCGACCACTAGTTCGAAAAGAAGAAGAAGAAGAAGACTTGGTGTTTACATATATTAAGACAACACACTACCTACAAGACTACGGCATGTATATGCTGCCATTATCAAAATCATTATTTAAAAAAAATATTTGAGGTTTTATGATAACAGCTCATTAAATTGCATTTCCTTATAGTTATGGAAAAACCACGGGCTTTTTACACATTGTATGATGCCCGTATTGCCATACTGTTCTCTGTTCCATTATCAAAGAAAAGAAAAATGTCGTTGATCTGTTTGAAGAGATTTTATTAGATTTAAGGTGTAAGGGGCTATTTATATACACACATACATATGTGTAGAGGACAAAAAATATCTGTTAGCATGCACATCAAATCGCCTAATTTTGTTTCGTCTATATTTAAGAGTAAAGAAAACAATCTCCTCCAACTTCTTATTTTGGAATTTATGCCAACGAATAAGTATAATAATAATAAGTAATATGATTTCCTAAGGGTCTAAATTTTAATATCAATGTCAATACTGTATATTTGTATGGCAAAAATTAATTTTCGACTGTAATTTGCGGAAAATAAACTGAGGACGGTAGTAGAAAAGGATTCTGATAACTACATACATAATTGATCATTACAATCCTTCAGTCAGCATTACGACCAAGCTTCTCAGACCACTTATGTTGTCTGTGTTCAATTTTACATGATTAGAGGGACCTACAATTTAAAGTCGAATCCGACACACAAATTTTTGCGAATCATTCCAAGGCAATTTTATTTACTCGCGAAATTTTTGCCAGAGCTGCTGCGAAAGCATTCATTCGTGCTGAAGATGTCTGACTTGTAGTTTGAACCGTGGCCACACTACCTACTAGACTACGGTGACTCTGAATACTACATTGGTATGAAACTTGTCGTGTGCTTTTATCTGAAACGTGCAATTTTGGAACACCAACCAAAATTTAGTAGATGTTTTAATGCTTTCAAATGTTTCTTTCTCTATTAAAAACAGAGCAGACAGAATTTCCAACAATGTGAATATGATTATTACAAGAGTGAAGTGAAGTGAACTCAGAATTCGTATAGGAAGCCAATTAAACTTTCATCAGCAAGTATGTGAACATCATTAACAATCATTCAACGCATGCAAACAAAGGCATTCGAAAGACATTTTTTTATTTATTTCATAGGAGTCTATCACATTATTTATAACGACAACAAAAAATCTGTCCGATGCATACAGAAATAGCTCATGTGCAATTTATTTTAAATTTATTTTTTTGATATACTCTTCAACAACAAATATTATGTGAGCCGAATCAGTTGTTATCAGTTGTTTACAAATACAAAAACAACAACAACAATTATAAACGAATTTCGCTTATATTTTATAAGCTGAACCCCACTGATAAGAATTATAAGAGAAAATTTTTGTCAAAACAAATATTAAGTCACAGCTTTTATTCAGTTTTTCTTTAACAATTTAGTGAATAAGTTCTTACAAAAAATCTCGTGTAAATGTTTGAAATTACCGCTCGTTCCTTACACTTCTTACTTGAGATTGGATTACTATTGAAATGTTCGTGGCTGGATAGTAGCTGCAGAAAAGTTAATTTCCAACAGGGTGTACATATTCAAATGTGTATGGATTTAGAAGTTGAACCCTGTAATGATTTCTATACGTATGCCTGTGGCAATTGGGAAACAGCGTATGATGGGGCAGATACAAATATATTTGAACCTGTTACGCTGCTCGACTACAATGTCAATGTGGAAATGCATCAAGTGCTGGATGAGTTTGTGATGGAAAATGAACCAAATTTTATACAACAAGTTCGCAATTATTATGAATCTTGTAAAAATTTGGAGGAGTATGACATTAAAAACTATCATCAGTGGTTACAATTACATGAACAATTCGAAGGGCCTACTGAGCCTACTACAATTCGTAAAAATGGTGCGAAATCTGACTGGGTGAAAACTTTGGCTAAAATGCGCATGTATAACTTCAATGAAGTTTTCATACAACAGATATTCATAAACAAAGTAAACAATGTAAATACCTTCGTAATCGAATTGAACAAGCCTGATGATTTTAGCCTCTTAACAAGGACACACTTTGAAGATATAATGGGTTCTCTACCAGAGACAATAGAGGAAAAAGATTTGGAAAATCTATGGCAAAAAATCGAGGAATTTGAAAAGAATCTAACAAAGTTGAATGACGAACAACAGTTTAAAAACAAAAGTGTTATTAAATTCAAAGATCTGCCTTTAGATTGGCTAAAGAAATATCTACGCGTGGTACTCAATCAAACTGTTATAAATCCCAACATGGAATTGTTTGTACAAAACAAGTCCTATATACTGGCTTTGGATAAATTACTACAAGAGTACGATCAATATTTTCTAAACATGTATTTACAAATTCGATTTCTCTGCTATTTATGTTCACAAGGGCCAAACTATTTTAGCGAAGTTAAGTGCTTATCCAGTACCAGAAGTCTTATGCCCACAGCCATGCATTGGTTGTATGAATACCATTATCCTGAGCTAAGCAATGAATATGCCACCATATTGGAAATTTTCAACAAAGTACGTCAACAGTTTCGTAAAACCATACAAATGAATAAACATGGCTTTAATGCCCGTATAGTAAGGCACTTGCAAAGTAAGCTCAATCGAATGAAACTTAAATTCAATAACATACCACGTGTGGATACAGTAGCTACATTGGAAAAGTTCTATCAAGATTTGGATTTGCATGAAGAGGATTTCTATGGTAATCATTTAAAACTTTTAAGATTTAATTTTAATGCTCACCGCACTCTACTGGACAAATCTAAGACCGTATTGGGCTTTACATATTTGGAAAGTGCCAACATTGGTGCCATGTCTACACCATACTTTATGGAGACGGCAAATACAATTTTTGTACCTTTGACGCTACTACAGCAACCGCTTTATAATGCCCATTTAGATGATGTCTACAAATACAGCTCCTTGGGTTTCCTTATTGCACATGAAATGTTTCACGCCTTTGACACCGAGGGCCTATTGAAGGATGCTAATGGCAATGAGCGGCATATTAACTTCAAAGAAAACCATGTATTCAATAACAGTTTGAATTGTTTCTTGAATATCAATTCAGCAGTTATTAATGAAAAAATTGCTGATATCAGTGGCTTACATTATGCTTATCACGCGTACTTTGACTCCGATTTCGAACAACTGTTTCCTTTGCAACCCATATACCCGCAATTGTTCTTTTTGAATTTTGCCCAGTTCTTCTGTGGACGTACAACGGCGAACGAAATAGAAACGCATGGCTCCGATCGTGATCGCGTGATGGATGCTTTTGCACATTTTCCAGAATTTGCAAATGCATACAAATGCTCTCGAAGTAGTAGACTTAAAGAAAATGATCCGTGCGCCTTATGGCATTGATGGAATACAAATATGTTGTAAATATTTGGATTAATTACGTGTTAATATGTATTTTTAAAGTATTTTTGTTAATTAAAAAATAAAATTAAGTATAATTTTTAAGGTAATCTTTGTGATTTTTAATAAAGTGCTGGAATTTTGGGTAATCATTTGATGTGAAATAGGCACACGACTTGAGTAGCTTTAAATTCATTTAAGATTATAAGTTTCTCAAAAAAATCTATCATTCGGGGTCGACATTAAACTGCAGGTCCCGCCACTCATATGTAAAATTAACAAACACAACATAAGTGCTATGAGAAACTAGGTCGTAATCCTGACTTAAGGGTTGCAATGATTGCAATTATGTGTGTATGTATGTAATCAAAGTGAAGAATTTATATTTTTGCTAAAAAAAAAAAAAAAAAAAAAAAAAACTTTTTTTGTTAGGCATGGTAACGATACAACCGTGTAATAAGAGTTTATGTTACAGAGCGTAGCATATCCGTGGCATGTGAGCATTTACCCCTTTTTTGTAAATGAGGTTCTCTGTCTGACATCATTCAATGGCTTTCAAGCTTCACTCACCACTTTAGCTAAGACAGGACTCTTGACGAAATTATTAAAAAAGCTGATTGCGATTCAAAGTATATGTGAGATATCATCGACATTTTTTATTCATTTGAAAGACCTACTTATTGCATTATTTGTGGAACAAAACATCGCAAAAACGTCGCCTCTGCTTCTATGGGTGGAGCTTATTCAAAATGCCGAATTATCCACGACACTGGTGCATAAATCAAGCTGAATTTGAGGAATATTATAATCGTTTTTGCGGCTTTTTCGCACACACAAGCGACTTAAGAAAACCTCACAAGAAAAAGTCCAATTGAATTTGGTAGTCTCGGTGGCCCGTGCACATCACCTTCATCTCGAGATGGGCCTCATCGTTGAAGATTATTTTTCAATGAAAATCTTGCGGTCCCGTTGTAGACTTAGTAGACTAATTAGGCATTATAGATAGGTTAGGTTAGGTTAGAGGACGTGTACTTGTCAATTAAGACAAGTACAGTACCCGGAGGTCGAATTGACCCATTGTACAATGTCCTAGTTTCTCACCCTACTTACGTTGTGTGTGTTAATTTTATACATGAGTGGTGGGACCTACAGTTTAAAGTCTTTTCGTGGCAATTTTATTTACTCTCAGAGTTTTGCCAGGAATCTGCTGAGAGGAAGTCGTCGAAGAAATATTTTTTGTATTTTGTCTTGATGTCTGTCATGGGGCTCTAACCCTGGCTGTACGTCTAATAAGTCAACACACTACCTACTAGACTACGGCGACTTCAGGCATTATAGATAAATGATATCGACCTCATTGTCTGGCATTCAACACCAATTAAGAAGACTTAAAAAAAAATCCTGAAAATGTTAAAAAAAACATCTTGTTTCGTTAAAAAGTTTTCAAAACCAATTAAAGCTCTGTGATGGAACACAGTCGGTTTATTTGGTGCATACAAGAGCTTTATGGACGGAAATTAGCCTTTGCGTTTCTTAGGCTATGGTTTATAACCATCTGTTTAGAATATGATTTTTTAATTGAGACAACAGCGAAGTTAAAAAAAATATTTACAAGTTTTGATAAAAAAAAAATATAAAAATCTTGTGAAATTGAGAAAAAAAAGAACAAAAATTAAAATATAGATAAATTTGTTATAAAAACGCAACATAATTAAAAAACAAAATTATTATAATTATTATTAAGCTACTGTAAATGTAAATTACCGCAAATTTTTTCTTCTGTTCAGTGCTTAATAAATCAAAAAAAATCTACAAATTTTTTTTGAAATTGAATTACCATTAAAAAAAATTAAATAACAAGATCAACCTGGCAAATACATTTACAAGCTTGTAAAAATTAACCAACAGAAGCAAGAGTGGACCGAAAAACTAAATTTTTTTTTTCGTAATTTTTGTTTGCCTTCAAATAACTGCAGGTAATTTTTATGCAGGAAAGAGAATAAAAAGAAAAAAAAACTTTAAACATAAACTTAAACAAAACAAACATGCCATGCCATGCCATGCTATTAAAAAAAAATAGAAAAAAAAATAAAACGAATGCTATTCCCATATTTAAGCATAAATAAATAAATAAAAAAAAATATTTAACGGAAACTCGAACTTGCTAAATAGTAAGTTGGAAGCAGAAAATAATAGCAGCATAAGAAACAAATATGCAAATAAATAAGTTCATATTTAACAGTATGGATAAGTAGTTACTGTTATTGGTTGCTGCAACCATTATTTAGTCTTACGGTATTCTATTTGAATACCACAACATGCAAATAGTTTTGCGTGCTCAAGCATATTTTGTTGAGAAAGATCAACTAAATTGTACGATTTTGAGATACAAAGTCAAAGCAGGCACAAAGTCATTTGTTGCATCAACATCATTTGTGTCAAGACATGTTAAGATTACATGTTAATAAAATTTCAATGTTTTTTTCTTATTTTTCAAATTTGCCTTTGGTTTATAAATTATCCAGGAACAATACGATAAATTCGAAAGCAAATCCAGAGTATATAGTTGTAGTTCGCCAAGAAATTAATATTTTATATTTGACCGACAGTTTGCTAGGTTTTATGCAATTTATGAGGCAATTATTTATTATCGTTCAGATTATATTGTAGGAAATAGGGAAAATATTTAACAATAAGATACAAAATTTTATGGGAATTGTGGTCATAAAATCACATAATAAGGGTGTTCCAAAAATTTTTAATTTTTAAGATTGAAACAGGAACAGTCTTTTTAGATCAATATTGCCTACAGTGTAGCCTAGATTTTTTAAAATAATGGAAACTTGATTTAGGCATACCCCAGCACACTCGAAATGCAAAAAACAGGACTATCCAAGTTATTAATGACAAAAAAATCATCGAACCTGAACCTACCTTCGGTTTATTGCTTGTCCCCTTATAGCAAATACGTATCACTCTGCACTCCGCCTTTTGAGCACATCAAGACCGCCTCAGGTGACAGATAGGTAGGTAGAAATGTCATCATAATTTCTATATAATGTCTGCCGTAGTCTAGTATATAGTTTGTTGGCTGATTAGACGTGTGGCCACAGTTCAAACCCCAGGTCAGACATCAAAACGAAAATATGAAAAAATATTTCTTTGCCTACTTCTTCTCAACAGATTTCTGGCAAAAACTCTCAGAGTAAATATAATTGCCATGAAAAGTTTCTTAAAAATCTGTCATTCAGAGTCGTAGATTTGTAAACAGCAGGTGCCATTACTTATGTATAAAATTAACACACAACAAAAGTGGTGTAAGAAGCTAGCTCGTAATCCTGACTGATGGGTTGGATTGACCAATCATGTAATAAAAATGTGTATCTTTTAAAAATTTCCTTAACGTCTTCCAGTTTACTCCTCTGAGGCGAATTATGCCTGGTATAGAGTCATCCGCAAAATACTGGGATCTCGAGCTTACGAACGCTTGATGATAACAAAACAAAAAATGCTCCATAGTTTCGACGTATTTATCGCATGCCCCGAATTCATCGTTTTCCCCCCGGCCAATACAACTCAGGTGTACTTGCTAGGCGGAATGTCCCATGAGTACTCAGGTCAGCCTTATTTAGTTTTAAAATACTCATGGTTCTCTCCTAATTAGGATCGCACTAAAGTATGTTTGCAATTCTTCTTACAATGTCATTATTCCACAATAGTCGAATCGACGTCTCTGCTCGCTTCCCCAGCTTGGTTTTTTGAATGCACTGCAGGGAATTTTGGGTTATTCAAACTAATCGTATATCATACTTCGTCTCTATTAAACAGAATACCCGCTTTCTCATTCCCAACCTTTCTATGATGATTTAGAACCTATAGAAAGGCCTCGGACGATAAGATCTACTGCTGATTTATTTTTGTGGGAATAAATAGAAGGTAATACATTTCATTCCACACACTACACTTCCTTGGCTCGATAGAAGTACCGATCAAAGTGCTTAACTTGAAATTGAAAATTTATATAAATATGATGCTTTAATACCAGCAAATAATCGTTCTAAGAAGCACACCCGATCCATGTCACCCGAGAAGATAACAAAAATCTCAAATATCACAGCAAGATCAGGCAGTATCGGCACTTGGCAAAGAACTTTACCGTAACACCCCACATCTGATTACTGAGAACATAGTATGCTACTTTAAGTATTTTACCGAACCCTTGTTTGCATAAAATTCCGACGTCCTTAAGCACTTTTTTACTAACTGATATTCACGGAGCGTATAAATGTTGTTCTAGATTATGACTGTAAAGCAAATACAAATACAGTGAATAAGTTTTTAGAAAAATTTTTTACAATTTCCAAAAAATTCTCGAAGGCATGATCTTTTAAATTCCTGAATTTAAAACTTTTCTTTTGAAAACTTCTGTATGAATACTTTAAGCTCACACTGTTATCTTATGACAACAATTGTAATGTAAACGCTTTGACTGTTTTTGCCATACCAAATCGTTAAAATTGTTTACGCTCGTGCTATTTTGCCATCATGCAACAAAACCCTGACTTGCTAAACGAAATATTGTTTTGCAACATGACAATGTAGTTAAAGACATGGTAGTCATACATACATACATATATAGTATCGTTTAAAATGTTCTAAATCTCTTTAATAGACCATTAGTAATACTAAAAGGCCTGAAAAATGTATGCATGTCCCATTGAATTTCAAAAAATGTTCCTTGTATTGTCAGCATTGTTTTAAAATAGCGGAGATAAAATTTTAATTAAGGATTTTATTTAAGCGGCAGTATTAAAAAATTTATTTATTATTTTGAGGTTTTTAGCTTAAATTTATTAAAGAGATTAGGAAAACTAGCAATTAGTCTAAAAATAATTATCGCTAACAGTATTCATAATAAAAGATTTTCTATTATTTGTTGGATTTTTTTTTTTTGTAATAGTAAAAGGAAATTTTTTTTTCTTTCCGATTTTGGTAACTAAAGGCAGCAACCCTTAATTCTTTCTAAAAAAAATTTAAGTTTAGAAAAAATATTTATTTCTTAAACGTCTTCTATTAATAATTACAAGATATGGTTAAACTGTTCTACAAATAAGGTCTTAACCTGCCGACATATGACACAGACAAAGTGGTTTTGTAAACTAAATATGGCCATATGATGCTAAAGGTGGCCTAAATACTTGTTTCCAATGCATCAAGAGATGCTGAATTTTAAACCCAATTGAGGCTTACCTGCTTAAATTTAGAACCAAATGAACTTTAACGACAGCCCTTGTTCGTTTCGAAAGAAATAAGAACTGATTCGTTAATTGCTTTGGGTGGTTTTTAATCGAGAATTACTATTCTCCTCCAAAATGATAAATAACTACACGACTTTCTTTTTTACTAAACCAATTATGTTGATCGTTATATTTATGCATTGCTTCGCGAACAGATTTATTTCCTTTTTTTAAATTATATTTCCAAATTTTTGAAGTGTTATCTTGACGTCAAACGATTCATGATAAAAAAAAGCCAAACTTTATTGAACGGAAATGGTGTGTTCCTCAACATCCAAGGATCTTATAACGAATCTTATAAGACCAGCAATTTTGATCATGACTTCAAATGAAATGATCCTCTATATAAACAATTATACAGGAAGGCCTTTAATCTTCAAAAAAAAATTTTTTTTCGTCAATAATAAATAGGAATTGGAAAGTTAGACGACTCTAAACGAATGGAAAAAGTTGGATTGAATGAGCAAGATTTCTCAGTACAAATGCCTAAAAGGTCAAGGCCCCCTGTGGATGTGTTGTTCCTATGCAATAAACACAAAACCTGCTACAGAAAACCAAGTAAAATAAAACAATAATTATGTAGTATATGCGTTGATAAAACTTTCCTTATAGGAAACAAAGGAAATATATGTCTGGGACAGATTTGTCATCATTGAACTTGCTAAGCCAATTACCTACTTTACTAAAAAAACTTGAGCAAAAGTGAAACAAGACTTATAAAATCAGCAACAATCGAGCAATAGTAATTGCCTTCAGGTAGGAAGCCCTTTATTCCTTGCAGGAAACAAGAGATACATATGTTCACGACAATTTTCATAAGGAGCAGACTACATTTACAAAATCATTGCATCTAAATCTGTTCATTGCTCCATTTTACTTCCAGCTAGTTTATATAGTCAAATAGATAGTGTGTTGACTTATTAGACATGAGGCCTCAATTCAAACCCCAGTTCAGACATCTGCCACATAACGACATATGAAGAAATATTTATTCGGTGACTGTATTTCAGCCGATTTCTGGCAAAAACTGCCATGAAAAGTTTCTCAAAAGTATCTGTTGTTTGAAGCCGACGTTAAACTAGAGGTCTAGCCACTCATATATGAAATTAACCACACAACATAAGAGAAGCTACGTGGAAATTCTGACTGAAGTGTATGTATGTATTGATTTGTCTTTAAAACGCGTTGTTTCAGAGTTGCCACTTGCGCACTTGCTCACTAAATTTAATAAGTGCACTTTTATTGAGACACCCTCTATAAGGGTATGCGTAAAAATCATATGATGCTGTACAGACTACAGGTAATCGTCATTCATTGTGAATTCAGTGATAAGAAGCATTCAGGACGTCTACCGCGATTACAGTTTTCTGAGCCAGTTATCTCTTTACCTATCTCGGTCATCCATCCTCTTACCTTTTATGGTTACAGGTTTTTGTTGGATACTCTGTAACTACAAAAGCTTTTCATACACTGCGGTTCATCAGGATAGAACCAACATATTTTAAAGTAAAAAACTGTATAAATTGCAAATACAGATTGAATAAAAAAATTTTGTTTTGCAGAAAGATAGTTGATACTGTAAATGATAATTTAAGCACAAAAAATTTTATAAAAATGAATTATAACGGTACTTTTTCACTTTCTTTGTAGTTAAGTATAAAATTTTTCATTTATTTTTTGGTTCAACAGAATAGAACCACGTGCATTTTTAACGTAAATCAGTAGGCTGTTGTAATAAAGCTTTATAAAAACCAAATATAATTAAAATCACAGTTTGTGGCTGCAGTTATCTAAATCCATATGTGAAGAAAGAGTTCTTTAAATTCGTCGGAAATGGTAAAAATTGATGTTTACCATCTTGAAAATTATTCTTATCGCGAAATCGATAGACAAATAGGACGAAGTCATAATGTGGTAATGAATTACATAAAACATCGTGAAACATGTAATAAAAATTACAAAGGAGGTACTTAGACAGCTCTAATACCACAGGACAAGCAAAAAATTCTTCGAATTGCCTCAAATTCAGCCCATTCTACCTCTAAAATTAAGCATTTAGCAGGAGTTAAAGCAAGTACATCAACTGTTCGTCGCGCTATTTTATCAGTGAACATTTGCAACTCCGAAAACTAAAGGAAAAACCTCCATTAAATGCAATCCGTCAACAACAACGCCCTCAGTTTGCCAAAGTTCATATGGCATGGAATGTTCAAAGACAATTAAGCGATAACGATTGGCGAAAAGTAATTTTTTTCTGATAAAAAAATTTAATTTGGGTGGCTGTAACTTTTATTTTCACGATATGCGTAAGTCCGAAAAATTTCTGAGCCGCCATCGCAGCATAACGCTCCCAATGTAATTGAACATCATATGCCATATGATCTTTGGCAAACTGAGGGCGCTGTTGTTGACGGATTGCATTTAATGGAGGTTTTTCCTTTAGTTTTCGGAGTTGCAAATGTTCACTGATAAAATAGCGCGACGAACAGTTGATGTACTTGCTTTAACTCCTGCTAAATGCTTAATTTTAGAGGTAGAATGGGCTGAACTTGAGGCAATTCGAAGAATTTTTTGCTTGTCCTGTGGTATTAGAGCTGTCTAAGTACCTCCTTTGTAATTTTTATTACATGTTTCACGATGTTTTATGTAATTCATTACCACATTATGACTTCGTCCTATTTGTCTATCGATTTCGCGATAAGAATAATTTTCAGGATGGTAAACATCAATTTTTACCATTTCCGACCAATTTAAAGAACTCTTTCTTCACATATGGATTTAGATAACTGCAGCCACAAACTGTGATTTTAATTATATTTGGTTTTTATAAAGCTTTATTACAACAGCCTACTGATTTACGTTAAAAATGCACGTGGTTCTATTCTGTTGAACCAAAAAATAAATGAAAAATTTTATACTTAACTACAAAGAAAGTGAAAAAGTACCGTTATAATTCATTTTTATAAAATTTTTTGTGCTTAAATTATCATTTACAGTATCAACTATCTTTCTGCAAAACAAAATTTTTTTATTCAATCTGTATTTGCAATTTATACAGTTTTTTTACTTTAAAATATGTTGGTTCTATCCTGATGAACCGCAGTGTATGAGAAATGAAACTTTACTTTGATCAGTACTTAGTTATTAATGTATACAAGAAAATATTTGACGTTTATATTTTACCTTTATTTTTCAAGAATTTTGCTTTGGGATCTAAAAAAATTTATTTTTCTGTTTCAAAACTTTATTGCATCGAATTGCTCTAATAACCAGCACATTACAATTCCACAAGTTCTCACTCGGACACATATAAGCCAGTGCCGATATATATTGTCATAGTCTTATCACTCAAGGTCTCATTGCAAGAACAACCAACTTATTTCGGCCAAATTTTCATAAGGACTGTGTATACCTAAATATTTGATATGCAATACACATAACTTAAGTCGAATAAAACGTTACTTTTTTGTTTATCAATTTGACGTAAGAAAAATTCACGAAATTTATATCACTTCGTGATTTCACAAAATTAATAAAAAAATTTATTTTGGTTGTCATTACCAAATCTACAAAAAAAAAGAAGAAAAAAAAAATTTAAACTTATAGAAGAAACAACTGAAAATATTGCTTTATTTTGTTGTTAATTTATCGACATCAACACTTGTATGTATGTTCAACCCACATATTCGAATCATTACTGTGTAGCGAAAAACATAAACATTTGATTGCAAATCAAAATCAAAATACGAAACAGAATTCAACAAAAAAAAAAACAAAAAAATTTGCAATGAAATGATTTAAAATCCACAGAAAACATGCTGAACATGAAAATTGTGGCGAAAATTATTAAAACACTCGTAACGCACATGCGTACCACAGGTATGTTTCTTCTATGTGCGAGGGTAATTTAAGAATTTTTGGTAAAAATTTTTATTAAAATCATTGACAATAAAAAACCTGCCAATTTCTCAAATTCAAGAACGAAACTAGCTAGGGAGCAGTATTATAAAGTGAATCGTATTTTAGTGAATGCATTCTGCGTTGATCGAGAGAAAAGAAATAAGGCTGATAGGGGAACAAGTGCTACATATATGCATCGTAGGTATTTAATTTTGGTGTATGAATTCTGTTTTTAGTACGTACCTGAATAAATCATTTTCATTTCAAACGATTACTATACATACCTAAACAATGTATCAAATATCAATAAACTTGTTATTTACGTCAGATATTAACTTGCTCTTCCATATTTTGTATGCGTGACTCCTAAGTAGCGATAGTGCACCACGTGCTTCTACAAACATACATAATTGGTCATTAAAACCCTTTAGTCAGCATTACGACCTAGTTTCTTACACCACTTATGTTGTGTGTGTTAATGTTATGCATGCCTGGCTGGACCTCCAGTTTAAAGTAGACTCCGAACGACAGATTTTTTGAGAAACTCATGAACGTTTTATTTTTTCTCAGAGTTTTTGCCAGAAATCTGCTGAGAGGAAGACGCCGAAAAAATATTTTTTTTCAGATTTCGTTTAGTTCGAGATATCTGACATGGTGGCAAGGTCTCACGTCTGAGAAGCCAACACACTATTGCAGCCGACCTACTCGTATGTTTCTGCACTTTTTTAAATAACCATCCATCTGCAACATTCTGCATCTGATGACACAAATTATTACTTGGCGACATGAATTTATTATGAATTTTATTTTATGAATTAAATTTTTTTATGGCATGCAAATCATCTTCAAACCTCTCTCAGTTTCAACTCGTGTCTTTCAAGTGAATGTATCCTACTGCTTGTTTAAAATTGCTGATTGAATGGCCACTATCATCGAAATTAAAAATAGAATACCAGAAATTCCTCATTTTTGCACTTTTTGGATGAAAATTTCTAAATTCAAGTCCATAAGAAGAACCATTCAAGCATGTGGTCCACCATCGCTACTTAGAAGTCACACATAGAAAATATGGAACAGCGAATTAAAATATGACTAATATCCAACTAATATGTCTAATATATAGTGTGTTGGCTTATTAGACGTTAGGCTACGATTCAAACTACAGGTCAGACATCTCGAACTAAACGAAATATAAAAAAACATTTCTTCGGCGACTTCCTCTCAGCAGATTTCTGGCAAAAACTCTGAGAGTAAATAAAATTGCCATGAAAATTTTCTCAAGAAAAAAACCTGTCGTCCCACTACTCATGTATTAAATTAACACACACAACATAAGTGGTATGAAAAACTAGGTAGTAATCCTAATTAAAGGGCTGTAATGACCCATTGTGTATTGTGTGTATATAGTAATCCTTAGAAATGAAATTGAATCCTGGACGCAACTAAAAACATAATCAGAATTCAGGCATCAAAATTGAAATACCTACGATGCAAATCAAGAATATTGCGCCATGATAAATTGAAGAGCTATACTATGGTATACGGAGCAGTCTATCAAAAGTACAACGAGGCCACATGCAATAAATTACGATTAAAGAACTAAAGACAATGTGAAGCCAATTGATGTAGTATGCAGAGGGAGAAGAGTAATCGATTCGAAACTACTCAAAACCATTCCATACGATAAGGCCAAATGGAAAAACTTTATAAAAACTTCGGCGCAGTAAGATAACAAAAATCTAGAATAAGGTCTCGTACAAATATTTAAGAGTCCTCTAATTAAATTCCTTTTAAAAGCACACAATCGATCAATAATACATGGGTAGGCTTCTTTCAGAGAGCAAACTCCATGTAAATTAATATCGATGCTGATTAGATGCCATATCAGTGGTCTCAATAATACGATCAAACAATTCATCGAGAAAGATATTTCCCTGTTTGTTAATGATAGAAATAGTGGATAATAGTTCCACCCTCTTCACGTCCATGAAGGCTAACAGAAACAAACATGGAATAGCCTTCACAATGCCAATAGTGACTCTGTTGGCTTCCTTGTTCATATACGTATCTTTAATTCACCCCAAATGTCCTTAACCTAAGGCGTAACGGATATCAACTCAGAAATCTACCTCGTACGACAAAACTAATATTCTACCAGGCACTCATCTTCCCCGTACTTCTTCGTGGCGCAGAGGTATGGACACTATTAAGAACTGATGTAGCAGCCTTTAGAGTATTCGAGAGAAAAGTCCTACGTAAGATCTGTGGTCCAGTGCGAGTTGGCGCCTATTTCCGCATCCGATCCAACAATGAGTTGTATGAGCTCGACATAGACGTTGTGCAGCATATTGACATCCAGCGGCTGCGCTGGCTCAGCCATGCCGTTCGAGTAGACAAAGCTGCTCCGGCGAGACGGATATTTTTTGCGGGGATTTTTGGAAGTTGGCGAAGAGGACGACCTAGTTTTCGTTGGAAGGACCAATTCGAGGAAGCCTTGTTATCTATTGGTGTGACCAACTGGCGAAGCCACACAAGAAGCAGAGGCGTCTATAGGAATATGTTAAGGCTTGCAGTAGTCCGTTTATCGGGTTGTTAATGGCCAATTAAGTAGGTAAGTAAGTAATGGACGTCAAACATACAACGAAATGTAATAAGGGATGGTATTACAGTATACTTAGATTTCGCAGATTCTAAAATCCTTGACGAATCCTTATGAATATTTTAAGACTATTGATCTCTCAATGTTTGAAGACCTAAATGTAATTGATTTGGTTACAAAGTTTAAATTTTCCGTTATAATTACACTATCCTCGTATTCCTTCAAACACAATTTCAAGCAACAAATGTACAAATTTTTCTTTACATTTTTTGTGGCCACTCTTAACATTTTTGATTGCGCTAAAACGTTATAAATTTTGAGTTGGAAAATTTAAATCAATTGAATGCAATCTGACTTGAATTTTATTATTTTTATACCACAGTTGACTTGCTTGCTATCATAGTCTATTTGATTTAATTAATAAATGGTTAGATTTTTAATAACAAGTAACTGGTCTGCTCACAAACATACTGCTGCGTATAAGAGTTGGTACGTATGTACGTCTATTATGGCCATACGAATATGGACAATTGCACTGCATTCGTTTACTCATTCGGTCATTCTCATTGTCAAGAACATGAAATGAATGCGAAACGCTAGTGTAAATTGCTGTATTGCCGGGCAATTATGGTAGAGTTTTTGAACGACTATGAAAACAAACAAAAAAAAGACAACCTTTAAGAGATTATGCGTTGAAAATATTAATATTTTGTTGGCAAACAACAAACACACACAGACATGGCACTTGCTCTTGTACACATATGAGTGTCAATAAAGAATTCCGTAAATTTGATTTATGATCCGACAAGGTGTAGGTTGTCCAAATAAAGTTGTCAGGTGTTAATGAATTTTTATTTTTTCTTTCGCATTTTCATTTTTCAATTCAATTTTAAGCCAAAATTAAAACAAAAAATTTAAAAAAACACTTAAAATATGTGAAGAAAAAATATTTACGAGTTTGGAAAAATCACAAAAAAATTAAAAATTGATTTTGAAATTAATGACAGTTAAATCAAGATAATTAGTTTCTAATGCAAGCAAATCAATAAAATACAAAAACAACAACAAAAACCGAAACATTGACTTAAAATACATATGAATTCTTAATGTTGTTGGTGTTCAAACTATTAATCACATTAAATATGATGCATGTGCCTTAAGTCTTTCGTTTCGTTAACTATCAATTGACATTTTATTACAATTGCAAGAAAGAAAACCAACTAGGAACTTAGTAACTAAACAGATACGCAATTCAAAACAAGACTTTAATCGTTTTTTAATAACTTTTTTTTTCTTAATTTTATTTACGGACAAAAAAATTCATAATTAGTAATAATTTTAAAAAATTGTTATGGAAAAACTGTCATAAAACAGTGAACATGAAATATAATATTGATATGGAAACATAAAAATGCCACATACCGTCATTGACAGATAAGCCTTAAAGTTATAGCTTTGGTGACAGACGCGTTATCGGTTTACAGTTTTATTTATTAAATAATAAAATAAAAAAATAACTTCTATGGTTAGTAGTTGACTGGCCGGTAGTTGACTAGGCTCCCTGGTGTGAAAACTAAGACACTGAATACATTTAAATTAAAATATTCATTCTTTTGTCTACTGACTTTCTAAAATACTAGCAAGATTAACTAGCAAGAAAATTAATTAAAATTTTGTTCTCTTTCCAAGTATAATAAGTTTATTTATGCTGAAAACCAATCGTTTAATAAAAAAAAAGCTTAAAATTTCTTATTTTACGTTACGAAAGGGTGTCTCAAATTAAAAAGGTGTTCCATGAGCCTTCTTTTCGGAAGCATTAGAGCAAAAATTTCTTTTGGATATTCGACAATTCCTTGTTTTCAGAAAAGCTAATCAAAGAATTAGAAACTAATTTCGTTTGAAAAGAATTTATATTCTCCTTTTCATTGGATAACTACATACATACAGGTTAAAACAATATTTTAGCTGGTACAAGTTCTTACAAGAATATTTTTGAATTTCATTTCTGAATATGCACATCCACAAATAAATTGAAGAAAATCGACTAACACATCATTTTAACCGCACACGATCATGGTTGTCTTGATCTTTATATTGTCAATTTCATTTTTTGACATGAGAACTTAAGCATCTGAAATTTTTATCTCATAATGATCCATTACTCATTACAAGTATACATTTATGGGCTTTGGGCTGTCACGGAGAATCTTCCTTACCTTCTTACTGTTTTTCAGTTTCATTAAATAAGTGTTTACACTTCAGCATGTTCTCGGATAATAAGTTTAACTCCTGTTGTTGTCCAGAAACAACTCGCTCTGTGAACTTGTGTTGGCCTTAAGGAACTGACTTTACTGATTGGAACCCTTTCTCAAGAGGTAACGCTGCCTCAATTTCCTTTATGATGTTACCCACCATGAGGAAGAGGAGTCAAGCACTTTGTTGGCGAAATACACGGCTGAGATTAAAACCTATTAAGTTTAGAAATTTCAAAATCAGTGGATAATTTTCGCCTTCTTCATTCATTTTTTACAAATGAAAATGCGCATTAGCATTGAGACACCCTTTATAAGGCAACTCTCTTAGAAATCGTAAATATTTCATGGCCTGCAATGTGCTCCATGTCTCGACAATAATGTACATGTTCAGTGGAACCTGTCTTGTTTGCTTTAGATAGGTGTAGCCACCTATTAAGGATTTGATTGTAAAATGGCAGTTCATAGTAAGTGATCTCACCAATACCCAACAAAACTAGCTTGACCATCAATACTGCCTTGTTCGTCGCCTCGCCAGACTAGCGCTACTCCATCACGATCATTTTGCTTAACGTTATCGTATGTGGCCATGAATGAACAGTAATGAAGTGAACTTGTTTAATCCAGCAGCAATTTTCCGATTGAAATTCGGTCGCTGAAATCTTTTTTATTAATTTTTCTCATCTTCCTATCGGTTTTGTATTCTGCCTCAATGTTTTGTATCTCTGCTTCCAGAACAATGCCTGCATTGTAGTCTCATTTAACGATTTTCAGTATTTTGACAATTTCGCCAAAAGTCAGAGCAGGTTAGGTTACGTTAGGTAAGCGGGTAGCTTTCCTTTCACAGGCAAGTTCACTCGGTAGCCCATATGGTGACCCTTAGTGTTACCCAGTGTAATGTAAGCCTTCCTGTGATGATCTGTTAGTGATAGGTTTGAACCACTCCGAGGAGCTTCAGAAACCCTGATCTTCTGTTTCCCAAAAACCAATGACTACTGTTTTGAATTTCAGGGCACTCACATAAAAGGTGTTGTACCGATTTTGTTTCTTCCACAACCTGACAGCTTTTGCAGTAATCCTGGTTGGGCAGATGGAGACTGTCACTGAAACTGCCAATAGCTTAGTGTCCTGTTAGAATTCCTGTTATAGTGCTAACCGTTCTCTTATTGAACTCAAGTTGTTCCTTGGATTTCGTGCGGTCCACGGCTAGACACAATAGTTTTAAAATTCGCCAAATAATATATGTTGGACTACGCACGGTTTGTTCCAGAGTCAGAGTAACTCCATTCAAAAAATGCTTCGCTTTATCATGGAAACCAAGAATAAACACAAACCTGTTGACCCTTGATTACTATTTATATCCTAACAAATGCATCAAGTCCAGGTAAAGGAGTGAGAAAATTATTTAAAAATTCCTTTCGAAAATCCACTTCTCTTGGTACGAAATATGTTCTTTTAAAAATATTTCAAAATGTTAAAAGTTAAGAGTCTTTTTTATTTGTATTACTTTTATAGCGACCTTCCTGACAATTATGTTCTTTAAACGACTAAAAGGTTAGTGGAAAAACAATAGATTATTATGGTTAGAACTAAGGCAACCTTTTGTGGCAATTATGTCAATTAAAATGGAGTATTCAATAATAAAACATGATAAACAATGATTAAGTCAATTTAATTGATTTAATAATAGTGTACACAAGTAAAATATGATACAAGTTCAATAGCAGAACCATGAATTTTAATTCATTGTTTGTATTGAAGAAAACAAAGTTAATTTTTTTTTTCTTAAAACGCAGGCAGTAAATCAAATGACCACAAACCGTGCTGAACGAAATATAAATTAAAAATTAATGGAAAAAACAGCTAGAATCTAAGAACAGAATAACTGCATTGCGATAAACCTCTAACCTTTGAAAGATTCGCCATACAAACTTAACAAAACACCTGGAATCCAAACAAAAAAAATTTAATTTTTTTTAAATTCGTTTCTTTTAATGTTCAAGTAGAGGTTAAAAGATACAACCACTCAACAATGTTCTTAACTCTCCAACTAATTTAACAAACAAATTATACTTGAAACGACATGATTTTCAAAAGATTTTACATCAAATGCTTGCATAAACACGCAGACAGACAACCAAACTGACGGACGGCCATACAGGACAGACGTTTGGCTGCCTTATACATCCACTTGTTGTTACAAAAACAAATTAAAACAGAAATCAAATTTATTTCAAGATTATTTTCGAAATTAATTGAAATTTTAGTTACTCTTTGCTTAGCACTTCGAAGATTTGCTACTGTTTTCGATTATTTTCAGAACATTGTTTTGATCTTATAGTAAAATCTGTCATGGAAAACTATCAAAATTAGTATCGAAACAGAATAATAAATTGTGAATATGTAGAGCAAGTTTAATGTCAAAACATTTTCAAACACTGGAGTTCAAATCATACTGACATTAAGTTGTGCCACACAAATTTCAATGATTTTTTTAAAGTTTACTACAAGAAATATGTCTTGCTTTTGTGCTTCGCTTGAAAAGAATACCTCCCACGCATAGTAAGACAAAAGTTTGTATTTTTAGTCATAATAAAATATGACTTGAAATAATTATTAATTTTTTAGTGACTTCTTATGTTCAAATATATTGGATTTGTTAGAATGTTAAGCAAAGTAAAATTGCTACGGTTTTCAACACAAAAAACTTAAGACACACGAAACTTATGTAATATTTTCTGAAGAGAAACTGTTATAGTCAAGGGAACATATCAGGAATTTTACATATAAATCTGAGATTTCATAAGACCCTTAAGAAAAAAAAACAAACAGGGTTAAATTGCATGATCTTACTGGTCAATTGAAAACAGAATTTCATATCGTCCATCGAACCTCGAAATCCATTCACAGATGCAGCAATTCCTAGCGCATCAAAAGGTGTTCAATCTCATAACCTAACTGGCCAGTTGACATCAGAATTTTTTTATTTCATTTCGTTTACCGAACGTCAAATACCATTCACGGCCACAGCAGTTTCGATCTCATGTTCAAAAAATAAGTCCCAATCAAAACATTATAACATCCACACTAGACAGTTACTTGTTGTAGGCACATTTGTTTATCATGGTTTCCATGAGGATTTTCTAAATTCAATACTTCACAATTTTTTGCATTCATTAAGCCATTCAGATGAAAGTTGGTTTTACCGGAGAATGGTCTCTTACCATTATAACGCTTTTTTATAAAACGCTCCTCCTTCAACAATCGGAAAATCCTACGATGAGGCCCAATTCTGGACAAACAAAATTGTCGATTACGGCACGATATCATTCATTCTTTCTTTTCTTTCATAATTGGTCATCAAAACCTTTCAGTTAGGATTGCGACCTTTCTCACAACACTTATGTTGGGTGTGTTAATTTTAATATACAATATCAAATCGAATCCTAACTACAGATTTTTGAGAAACTTTTAATGGCAATTTTTTTTTTATTCTCAGAGTTTTTGGCAGAAATCTGCTGAGAGGAAGTCACGGAAGAAATAGTTTTGTTCATATTTTATTTAAACGGAGTTGTCTGACTTGGAGTTTGAACCGAGGCCTCATGTCTAATAAGCCAACATACTACTTACTAAACTACGGCGACCTCCTAGGCTTTGGCACGATACGAATTCACAAAATTCACTGTCAGCTGTGTGTTTTGCCATGGCGGCGACAGCGGTATATATTTCTTTGAGGACAACGTTGGCCAGACCATCGTTGCCAACGGCGAGCACTATAGGTCGATGTTTACCAACACCTTTCGGCCTGAATGGAACGATCTGCACACCAACGACTTCTGGTTTCAGCACGGCATTGACACATTGAATATTCTACTAGGACGATTTGACTACAGGAACATATGGAAGTGATTTGAACTGGACAACGACATACATATGTTGGTTGGTGTCTGTCTTTATGAAACAGTTTGACAGTTTATTTTATTATACTGAATAGCTCTTAAAGTGGCTGGGTAACTGTTTTTTGTTATCATTAACGCATTTTACGAAAATGAAAAGAAATTCTTCAGGGATAAATGACATCACATTCTTCGAATGGACTCCAATTCTAATATACACAGAAATTAAGCTAATGTGAGTCTTTTACAATAACTTAATTACTTTCGGTGACCTTACCTATTTAAGATTAATTGCGTTAATATAACCAACATAGTGTAGTCATTTAAATCATAAAGAACGTGTTTCATAAATAAGAGTAGCCGATGTGCACCATTCCAACAAAAAAAAAGTTTTAAATCGATAGAAAAAATTAAATTCAGTACTGAAAACTAGCTTCTGTTACTACCCACGATATGTGTTTTAATTTTATCCATGAATGGCGGGACCTACAGTTTAATATCGACTCCAAACGTCAGATTTTTAAGAAACTTTTCATGGCAACTTTATTTCACTCTTAAAGTTTTTGCCAGAAGACTACTGAGAGGAAGTTGCCAAGAGAAATATTTTTTCATATTTCGTTTTTGATGGAGATTTATGAGTCGGGGGTTAAACGGCGGGCTGTCCTCTAATAAGCCAACACACTACCTACTAGACTACAATGACTTTGCAATATTATTTATTAACATAATTTACTCTATAAGTTCACTCATGGCTAACCAAGAAAATAATCTTTTGATATTTAAGTTAAAATATTTGAATGCCAATACCAAAACCAGGTATACAATGTTCACTAGACCCTAATTTACAGTCTTTGCTTATGTGTTTAGTGATAAGTAATCATAAAAATTTTACAGACTCATGATGTTTTTTTGGCAGCCCATTGCATTACACTTTCATTAAGTACCTTTCATATTTTTTATATACGTTGGGTGGGCCATCTATCGGTTTAAATTTGAACCATCAGTTATTTCGAATTTGACAATACTTATGTCATTCTAATCTGTCAGAAAATGCAATAAATTATCTCCAATGAACGTAATTAAACGATTTACGCTTGAGCAACGTTGATATTTATTGGAAATTTATTTCCAATAAATTAAAATTTGGTCTCAGAGAAGGACCAACAGTGCCCGGTATACTTAAGGTTATTGCTAAAGTTCGTGAAACTGATTTGATTGTTGATGCGCCAAGACGTGAGCGTGCTCGTACAGTGTGTACACCCGAAAATATCGAAGCTGTGGCTGAGAGAGTGCGTGAGAACAACGCCAACTCGTCATCGTTCTTAAGAATTGAACATTTCACATGCCAGCTTTTCTTACTAAATTGGTTTCTGAAATTATTTCTCAAACATATGCAATAGGTTTCAACATCTGCAAAGCTATAGATAGTTAGATAGGCTGAAGAAGAATACATATGTAAAGGGTGTTTTTTATAGAGGTATAGAACTTTAAGTTGGCATTACTTTTCAAGATGACGACCGATTTAAGAAGCAGCTGTCAAGTGATTTATTCTCAGTTTGGTTTGGCAATTCATCATGAATAGACTCACGCCTGAACAACGCTTGCAAATAGTGCAATTTTATTTCGAAAATAATGGTTCTGTGCGGAAAACGTATCGCGCACTACGTCCATTTTATCGTCGACAAAATCGTCCATCAGAGCAGTTAATTCGATTAACCATGGAACGTTTTCGCACCACCGTTTACTCTTATTGATAACTCGCATCCCCAGAGACGCTGTACGGTGCGTACAGAAGAAGCTATTGCTGCTGTAGAGCGTAGCATTGAGGAAGACCCGAATGAGTCCATCCGCCATCGAGCAGAGGAATTGGATCTGTGTCCATCCACTTTATGGAAGATTTTGCGGAAGGATCTTGGTTTGCGTGCTTACAAAATCCAACTCGTGTAAGATTTGATGCCAAACGATCATCAAGTAAGGCGTAGATTCGTCGAATGGGCCCAAAACGAGATTACCGTTGTTCCCGATTTTCATAAGCGAATTTTGTTTAGCGATGAAGCGCACTTCTGGTTGAATGGCTACATCAAAAACTGCCGCATTTGGAGTGAAGGTAATCCTCAAGTGTATGTGGAAACACCGTTACATCCAGAAAAACTGACTGTTTGGTGCGCTTTATGGGCTGGTGGAATCATTGGTCCGTACTTTTCCAAAAACGATGGTGGCCAGAACGTTACAGTCAATGGTGATCGGTATAGAGCCATGATTACTAACTTTTTCATTCCTGAATTGAATAACCATGATGTCCCGGAGATGTGGTTTCAACAAGACGGCGCAACATGTCACACAGCTCGTGCCACAATAGATTTATTGAAAGACACGTTTTGGTGACCGCCTAATTTCACGTTTTGGACCTGTGAATTGGCCTCCAAGATCTTGTGATTTAACACCGCTAGACTACTTTCTGTGGGGCTATGTAAAGTCATTGGTCTATGCGGTAAAGCCTCAAACGCTTGACCATTTGGAAGACAACATTCGCCGTATTATTGCCGATATACGGCCACAAATGTTGGAAAAAGTCATCGGCGCCAGCCGTGGCGGTCATATGCCAGAAATCATATTTAAAATGTAATGCCACAAGATTACCTTTCGGATGAATAAAATTCATGTCAATCGAATAATCCATCGTTGTTTTATTGCAACTTAAAGTTCTATACCTCTATAAAAAAACTCCCTTTATATTTAAATAAAACTATAACAACCAATAATATTTCTTTTGGTAAGGGAATTGATTCGAAATTAATAAATAATTATTCTGTTTGTTATTTTTATATTTCAATTAAATTTTTTTCTTTTACAATTTAAACAACAGACTTATCAGTGTACAGAATATGAAAAAACATAACCCAGTTTATAAATTACAATTGCCACGATATTTATCACGTAATTGTATGATTGTTTTAAACAAATTTTATTTTTGCAAATCATTAATAGTTTGAAATTTTAAAAACCATATGGTTTTTCCATTCGGATGTATGTACATATGCTGGCTATATTTTATTAATTAATATATTGGCCTGTAGCATATGTCTTCTGCAATTCAATGTCCTGTCACATAAAACCCCTGTGGCTTATAGAGTTTAAAATATTAATAATAACTTCGATAATTGGTTAGAGGAAAAAGTAATTTCTAAGCGTATACAAACCGTAAAACGTTCTTTTCGAATGGAAAAAAACGGCACAAGTCCCGTAAACTGTATAGAGCAAGATAACTTGGGTTGAGTCGACGATAAGACTCACACATGATAACAATTCTCTAAGAACGTCTAACATAATCTCTTTCGTATAGCATTGAGCTACACATGTTATCCCTTCAACTACTGCAAGATTTCCATGTCTTTAGAAAATTAAAAAAAGTATTGTATAATATAGGGTGGGAAATTTTAAAGTTTAAATTTAAAAGTGCAATAAAACAAAAACGGTTTAAAATTTTAAAATTGTTCCGGTTAAAAATGGAATATTATTTTATTTATTTGGCTGCCGCAGCTGGCCTCACAGTACCTGATTCGATCGGACTAATTTTTGTTCACTTTTACGAGTCTACAGGGTCGTATCTCGGCAATGCACATCACGAATGTTGGCCTTCAAATGCTCAATTATCTCTGGTATGTCGGCAGAACACTTTTCTTAACGGTGTCCCTCGGAAATTAGTCCAACGGCGTCGAATCGCAGCTTCTTGGTGGCCAACTGACAACCATTCCGGCTAATTAAATGGCCATCAAACGTTTGACGCAATAAATCGTTTGTGACATGAGATGTGTGGCAAGTTCACATCACTACCATGAAGAGTGGGTGCAAAAGAATCGGTTATCATGGTGCGATAGGTGTCTCCAATGACCGTAATGGTTGCGCCGTCCTCATTTTTAAAGAAATATGGGCCAATGATGCCTCTGCTTCAAAGGCGTACCAAAAAGTCACTTGTAATGGGTGCACTGGCTTCTGTATGACTATGTATGGGTTTTCTGAGCCCCAAATACAGCAATAATGCTTAGTATTCAAAGAAGTAAGTTTCATCATTCAGTAAGATAAACTGAAAATTTTCTTCAACTACAAACTTTTTAATACCAACTAAGCCCCATTGTAAAGAATTTGATTATTTTCATACGTTCAGGTTCATTTTCACATGACTAGTTCCTCTTGTAGAATATTTGCCACCCTTACCCAACATTTACATTTACATTTACTTGTGGATATTTCGTAACAATTATTCACTTGTTTCTGTGGTCTCTTAGTTGGTGCTGATAAACTTCAAAATATGAATTCATTTGAATTATTCACTTTTCAATTGAATTCCTTTGGACAAAAACAAAAACTATTTAAAAAACCATACCAAATACAGGCACATACATAGCAGCGTATCATATAAATTTATAGTTTCGTTCAAAAAACTTTTTTTTTTTTCTTCACAAGCAAAATCAAGTGCACTGTTAGCAGAGCTAAAGGCGCCTGCCTGTTCAGCCAATTACCAAAAACAGTGGAAACGAAACAAAAAAAAAAGAAAAAATAAAACAAAACAAGACACAGAACTCAGCTCAACTAACACTGAAGCCCACTTAAAATTGTAAGAAAATGTAACAGAAAGAGCAAAAAAAGAAACTGAAAAAAATTTTTTAAATAAAAGACAACCAGGCTCCTGTTTTTTTGTTAACAAAATTAAATTTTTACAATCTTATAATACCTGTGTACCACCATACAATAGTATAACAAACTTGCACAATCATAATACATTCCTGAGGCCATGGCTAATAGATGCTTACCACACTTAAGTGTCTTGTTAGAAAACGAAAAATGAAAAAAAGAACAAAAAAAGAGGAAAATTTTAAACATAAAATTTGTATTTTAGTTACACATAGTCAGATACCTAAATGGACAGACAGACAGACAGACAGACGGTCAGTTGGAGCAAGCAACGGTTAATTTTAAAGACAGCTACAAATAAATATAAATGTAAACTAAGTTTTTCGCCTTTTTGTTTTTATTTCTGTTACTTCAGCTAAACTAAACTGTAAATGTTAAAATGTTTTCTTATGATTTTCATGCTATTTTTTCTTCTTCTTCTCCTTAGATTTTGGCTAGAAAATTATAGTTTAGCTTGGAATTTATTTTTGTCCAAAAAAAAAAAAATAGAAAAACAAAAAACTGCTCCGAACAAATATTCAATAAAATATTTTGGACCAAAGTGAAAGACAACAGAACGCATTACACACATGGCCGTCTGTCCCAAAGCAAGGGTATTACTAATACGTTTGACTACCACGTATGTATGTACATATATGTATGTACCGGTATGTTTCTAATGTCTGTTAAACTTCATGTTAAACTCAGATGATTGTTTCTTTTTTTTCTATATTTTTCTGTAGTATTTGAGCATATTTTTTTTAACAATTTTTGTGCATATTAATCCACAGCATTTACTTGGAAGCGTTAGACTTAAAATTAGAAACTGAACGGGGGTAATTGAAATTACCAAACGTTGGCCTCAACTAATTCGTTATGTTTTAATTGTTAAAACAAAGCTGAGGAGTCTAATTGGCCTGTATTAGGCAGTGGATGGCCATGCGGTTTAAGGATTGAACTGAGTCGGTCTCCTTCCTATTCATACGTGCGCAGCAGATTCTAGTAAGTATTGTACATACATATTGCTCCTGCTGCCAACAAGATTGAGTTTTCCTGTGATAAGTCGCTATAGTCTAGTATGTAGTGTATTGACTTACTAGACGTAAGACCACGGTTCTAACTGTCAGTCAGAAACAATATTTCTTCGTTGACTTCCTCTCAGCAGATTTCTCCAAAAAACTCGGAGAGTAAATAAAATTGCCATGAAATGTTTCTCAAAAAAAGCGTCTTTTGGAATCGATTTTAAACTGTAGGTCCCGCCTCTCATGCATAAAATTAACACACACAACATAAGTGGTGTGAGAAGCTAGGTCGTAATCCCGACTGAAGGCTTGTAACGACTAAATATGTATGTATGTTATGTACGTAGTAAGCGTAGATAATATACAAATTAACTGAGGCAATATACCTACGAGTATATACTGTAACATATTAGAGATTGATAGCTTCGTACCGGCTCTGGCCATCTTATCAGCAAAGCAATTTCCAACGATATCCCTATATCTCCGAACTAAAATAAGAGTTACCATTGAATAATCCGAAATTTCTCTGAGAAATACTTATCATTAATTGACAAGGACGGACTTTGAAACCATGTTTGTTACGGAGGACTTAATAGAATCCTGGCTGTCAAAGTAAACCAAGAGATTTACAAAGAAAATCACGTTACCCAACAAGCATTGTGCCGCTTTTAAAATTGCCATGACCTCTGCCTGAAAATCGCTGCAGTAGTAAGGCAGCATATAAGGAAGTTATTCATTAATCATCTTAGTCCAGATATTGCCACCAACTTAGCCCTTTGCCTTAATAGGACATCAAAGGGAATTTAGATTTGCTTTGGCATGTGTGAAGCAAGCAGATATAAAAATACGTCAATAAAATATGAACCACTACACTCATTAACAACACGGCACAATTGTTTCATAAAAAATTGTCGATAATTTTTTCACAATTTGAAAAAAGCAGCATCGAATTCAACAAACTGTGGCAGGTCCGACATGCCTGGTTGCCGAGTTTCAAAACTGCTGTATCCAGCAGTGGACAACAGGAGAACCAGGGGTCTACATGAGTTCGACAAGAAAACGGTTCGCATTCTAACAGCTCGGTCTGCCCTACCAGGCTACTGCGGAAGCTGCCATGATGTGCAGGAGACCGAATCGGTGCAACACGTTTTATGCGAGTGCCCTACACTTCAAGACAGACGTCGTCGCTTTTGGGTGGCAAAACGTTTGAAGAACTCACTGGCTTCATGGTTCCAATCCACCATTGACGGATCACGACAAGGAGACTTACGTCACACTGGGCCACCGAGTCACTCGCATTGAAGCGTAGAAACAACATGAGATGTGGCGAAGCAGATGTCCTGCTGAAAATAACACAGTTGTGGCTGAAGATGTTGCATGGATCAATGAGACGCCGTCCTGCTGAAAATAACGCAGTTGTGGCTGCAGACATTGCAAGGATCAATAGGACGACATGCCATACATTAATAACCAATCTTTGCAAAAATTGTAAACTCTCTTTTCAAAATATTCCCTTACCAAGCACAAGTAGGGAACATTTTAAACACAACTCTAGCTCTAGTCGTCTAAAGGTACATACACAACATAATAGGTCATTACAACCCTTCAGTCCGGATTACAACTTAGCTTCTCACACCACTTACATATGTTGTGTGTGTTTATTACACAACAGTTTAAAGTCGATTCCGAACGACAGATTATTGAGAAACTTTCCATGGCAATTTTATTTTTTCTCAGAATTTGTGCCAAAAAAAAAATATTTTTTCATATTTCGGATTTGAACCGTGGCTTCACGTCTAACAAGCCAACACTCAACTTCTAGACTACGGCGACTCCCCTCTAAAGGTACATTTGCGTCTAAGTTATGAATTCTTTATGAATTCCTTGGGACCTTATCTATAAAATCTATTTACCGTACTCTGGAATAAATAAAACAAGAAATATTTTTTGGTGGAATATGCATCCACCCTAGCTGTTTAAACGTACAAATATATTCTATTATCAACCTAAAAACGTTTAATATTAAGCTAATTACGTATAAAAAAACACTACAACAAAAAGAATTGTTATGAGACAGAACATGATTTATTTTCAACTTGGAATTTTGTTCTAAAAAATTTAAGACTATTTCAATATTCTTCTATGATTTCCAATTCAGCAGTTTTCTGGTTTTCTTTTTGTGTTGCTTCTTTAAATATGATTTTCACCGTACATTTCTTTGCAAACATCATCGACGACACAGCGTTTCAAGTTTTTAATTTCTTCGCGCCTCGCCCTTGACATGATTATGTAGTTAATGATCTTGTGCATTTCGTCGAAATATAAAAGACCAGCAGTGCCACAGGATAAATCCAAATAGCGAAAACGATTGACGTTGCAAGTGCAGCCATCAAAGAGGTAGTATGTCATTTTGTTGTCATTGCGTGCACGAAAGATAACGTAATTGCCCCAAGGTACCATGGCATAAATACGATCGGCACAACGGAAACCCGAATGTATTAATTTGCAGAGGCTGTCATAACTGCCGCACTCAGAACCAATAACGGCCATAGTCTTGGGTAGCTGTAGTAAGCCGGGATAAGAATTGGGGCGATATGAGATTTTCTCTTGGGCACAATTAAATATGCAGGGCTCTTCGATTTTTTCCTCTTTTACTTCAACTTTTTTCTCTTCTGTTCTTTCTTCTTTTTTGGGTTCCTCTTTCTTCTCCTCCTCTTTTTTCTCTTCTTTTTTGCCTTTTTTTCCTTTGCCTTTTTTATCCTTTCCCTTTCCTTTTCCCTTTCCCTTGTCTTTTCCACCCTTCTTAGCCATTTTTACTCTTTACTCTGGTTAAGAAGTTATTTGCTAATCATGCCGTTTTCGTAAGTATTTGTAAAAATTTTAAATTTTTGATGCCAAATTATGGTTGCGAAAGATTTTTTTGGTTTTATTTTAAAATTTTGATTTAAAAGAAAAGCAAAAGATTTTTTTTATTTTATTTTAAATCAAATTGATAGAATAGAATGAATTCTTATGAAGTTTTTGAAAGAAATACTGAAAATTTGTTTTTAAACTCAAGGCAAGTTTTTCGATCAAATATTTCTATTTGTGGAGGCAAACATGAAACACATGTAAGACGTATGTACGTACGTATATGGTAAATATAGGCAACAACTATGTATGGAGGACATTCTAAATCTAATAAGTGGCGTATTTGCTTAAAAACTAAATCACTTAAGAACAACAATTTCGTAGGATATCATCAGTCATACAAAAGAAGTTTCAAATTGGCATCTTTCGTAGAAGCTGTTGCTTTACAAAGGTAACACCAATCGTTGGGCAACCGTTCCAATTCTTTAAGTTCTTGTAGATTCTTCCACATGACATACATACATGCATACATACATACATACATCCATCCATCATAATTGGTCACTACAACCCTTCAAACAGGATTACGACCTACCGTCTCACACCGCTTATATTGTGTGTGTTAATTTTATACATGAGTAGCGGGACCTACAGTCGACTCTGAACGACAGATATTTTTGAGAAAGTTTTCATGGCAATTTGTTATTTACTCTCAGAGTTTTTTCCAGACTGCTGAGAAGTCGAAAGTTTCTACACAGATATCTCTTAAAACAGATATCGGACTTGACCAGACTATGCTTTTGTCTACAATACGGTGTTCCAAGTAGTTTACATGCATAACTAGTGATTACAGCCCTTCAGTCAGGTTTCTAACACCACTTGTGTTGTGTGTTTTAATTTTATACATGTGTGGCGGGACCTACAGTTTAAAGTCGCCTCCGAACGACAGATGTTTGAGAAATTTTTTTACTGTCAGAGTTTTTGCCAGAAATCTGCTGAGAGATAGTTGCGGAAGAAATATTTTCTCATATTTCGTTTAGTCTGACCTGGGGTTGAACCGCTGCCTCACGTCTAATAAGCCAGCACACTACCTCCTAGACTACGGCGACTTTCTTGTTCGTATGCGTATACGTAAGTCGCCGAAGAAATATGTTTTGATATTTCGTTTTGTTGGAGATGTCTGACTTGTGGTTTGAACAATGGCCTTACGTCTAATAAGAGAACACACTAGACTACGGCGACTTCAATTATCGCAGTTATGTCGCTTACATTAGTAGTTATTAGGAGAAAAGGCCACGTATTTAGATACATATTTATCTACACTACAGGCAACAGCAATAGCATTTTATAGATATCGGAATAGCATTTACAAAAATTATGTTTTATATTCCGTAAGAGATATTACACAATAATTCGATGTATGAAATTCCATCGCGCTTTTCCAACACTTTGTCAATCTCTATTAGAATATCATGCCTTTTTTTATACAGACAAATAATCGCTTTATTATGAAACTCGATTTCATCACGTTGTCAAAAAAATGCTCATTATTGTGGTTAGATTTTGAAATAATTTTCAGTCTGTCTGTCAAATAATTTTTTTTTTTTGAGTTTTATTAACAATAATTTGCCATAAATAAGTAAACAAAAAGTATAATAATCAAATATGTATGAATGTATTCTTGTATGCATTGTGTTAATCTATAATCGATTCTTACCATTTTCATAAGTTTCTCTTTCATATCGTGTTGCAGTATTTCTTTAGTACGAGAGCATGTTTAAGAAAATCTAAAAACCAAAAAAAATTTTTTAATCACACACAAGATAATGCAACATACTGCTGCTGCATGGTGTAAGAGATGCAGTTGATGACGATGCTGATGTTGATGATGAGGGTTATTGTAATTCTTGTATGAATTCTTGCAATCGTACGTCTCTTAATACTCACTGACCATAGAGTGGTTGTGAACAAAAGAAGTCTAGACAAGAAGCAGACATTTTTTGCTGAGGTTAAACCAATAGAGACAGGGAAGTTATTATGAAGGCAACAAAAATTAAAAAATTGCACAAGTGAGGTATTTTGGTCGAATTGCAAAACATCTGCAATTTAAAGAAATTTTGAAGGCGACAATACATACATAGTTCAAATTCTTACAATTTGAAAGGATGAACTCACGTAAATATTACCAGTAGATTATTATGAGAATCTAATGTTTAAGCAAAAATAATTTCAATCCACTTAAAAAAAAATATTTCTCCAGACCTATGCAATTACGTAGTCACTCTCTTAATTGGTCATTACTTCCCTTTGGTAAGGATTAAAACCTAGCTTCTCACACCATACAGTGTTAAGCCATACATTTTAACGTCGACAGAAATTGACAGATTTCAGAAACTTTTTATGACAATTTCATTTACTTTCATTTTTATTTACTTTACTTTTTGCCAGAAAACTGGTTAGAGGATTTCGCCGGAATTTTTTTACATATGTACATACATACAAATTTGGTCATCACAACCTTTCAATCAGGATTAAGATTTAGCTGCTCACAGCACTTATGTAGTTTGTGTTAATTTTATACATTAGTGACGGGACCTACAGCTTAAAATCGACTCCGAGCGACAGATTTTTGAGAAACTTTTCATGGCAATTTTATTTTACTCCCAGAGTTTTTGCCAGAAATCTGCTTAGAGTAAGTCGACGTAAGAAATATTTTTAAGTTTTATTGGAGATATCTGACCTGGGGTTTAAACGGTGGCTTCACGTCTAATAAGCCAGCACACTATCTACTAGACGACGGCTACTTCAACACTTTTATATTTCGTTTTATTGGAGATGTCTGAGCTAAGGTTTAAATCAAGGGTTCCGTAATAAATAACTAATCCACTATAATTCCTAGAAGGCACATTAATCTCTTGAAAATATATTCTACTATATTCCATGTGGAGCGTTATATATTGTTTTAGACCAATCGAACCTTTGCATCCACAAGTCGCGATCAAGTATTTGTCCATCATCTACTTCTGAGGGCACAGTGTAAGTACAAGTTAAGTTCTTCTTATTTTCTTTATTATTAAGCACCACTGACTTTGAGAAAATACTGGAATCTTAGTACTTTGTTGGACGTACATCACCATACGAAGTCGCCGTAGTCTAGTAGGTAGTGCGTTGGCTTATTAGACGCAAAGCCCGGGTTCGTATCCCAGGTTAGACATCAAAACGAAATATGAAAAAAAAATATTCCTTCGGCGACTACCTCTCAGCAGATTTCTGGCAAAACTTTGAGAGTAAATATAATTGGATTACGACCTAGCTTCTCACACCACTTATGTTGTGTGTGTTAATTTTATACATGAGTAGCGGGGACCTGCCTGTCCGAACGACAGATTGTTGAGAAACTTTTCATGGCAATTTTAATTTACTCTCAGGGTTTTTGTAAAAAGTCTGCTGAGAAAAAGTCGCTGAATAAATACTTTTTTTCGTTTTTTTTTTTGAAATGTCTGACCTGTGGTTTGAACCGTGGCCTTACGTCTAATAAGCCAACACTCTATACTTTCATCTCTTGTTGTCATTGTGTGAAAAGCAGAGCGATTTCACACATTCTATAGGACAAGCCCGTCAACGAAGCATAGCTTCAGATATCAATCAGCATACCTTCTATGCATGTGTGCTTATATATCATCGACGAAGTCAACATTCTCATGTTACTGCTTTATTACCTCGAGATGTACAAATCATCGACATCATTAGATCACGATGTTAATACATTGCTAGACTACAGCATCCCAAGTATATGTGCACAAGGACTTTAGGGGTTGCTCATCAGATCTTCTAAGTGATATTAAATGAGTAGCGTGATATTGGCTGCCTGATTTTGAACAATGGCAATAATTTTCTCTCCAACTATGCTGTGAAGCCGCCGTTATCTAGTAGGTAGTGTGCTGGTGTATTGGATGTGAGGCCACGGTTCAAACCCTTGGTCAGACATCCCCAAAAAAACGAAATTTGAATATTTCTTAGGCGACTGCCTCTCAGCCGATTTGTGGCTAAAACTTTCTGAGAGCAAATAAAATTGCCATGAAAAGTTTCTCTAAAAAATCTGTCGTTCGGAGTCGATTTTAAATTGTAGTGATGTGAGAAGCTAGTTTGTAATCCTAACTAATGGGTTGTAATATCCAATTATGTATGTATGTACTATGCTGTTATTCGCATCTCCGAGAAGTGCAGAATTGCTAGATAATAGATTGTCAATATTTTGTGAGTTATAAGATGAAATTAATGCCAACTAATTGAAACATCTTATACTTGGGAATTGCAGAAAACCATTGAAAATGTCTATATTTGTAGGGTGTCTTAAACCGCAAACATTCTAAACATAGTAAAGATAGTTTTTGTACGATTCTTTACTAGACCCAAAAAAAAAATACTGAAATACTGACTAAACAAAATGAAAAGCATATGAAGCGACAGACGTACAGACAGACATGTAGACATTATCTCTACATTGTGTAGAAAACAATAAAACAAATGTATTTTATTGTTTTACTTGTTATTGTTATTTATTTAATAACAACATACCATATGTACATACATACATACATACATTTATGGTTAACATGAAACTTTTGAAATGTTTTTTTTTAAAGGAACTTCAAATTTAAATAAATTCATACAGAGTTGGAGTTGAACATTTGAATTGCTACCACAAAAAAAAAACAAGAAAAAGAATCGAAATTCTATAAAACAGTTAAAGAAAATGTTTTTGACTTAGTCACCATCACTATTCATTCATTCTGGCATTGGTAGTTTATCTGATTATAATTCTGAATAGTCTGAGTATGTCTTCCTGATAAACATGAATAGTATGTTTGGAAAAAAAAACTAAACAACCTACTGTTCAGTTAGATTTTGGACTGTTCAAAGAAAAAAAATATATTTTAAAGAAAAATACATTCAACCGCACAAAACAATAAGAATCCATTCACTTCACTTCTTTTTTTTTTCTTTTTTTTTGGAAGTCTGTGGTTTAAAATTCACCAAAAAATTTTTTTTAAAAACTTATTATAACTGCGGTAATCATTTTGAACTGATGAAAGACATACAAAAAAAAGAAGAAAAAATACAACAAACATTTGGCAAACTTCTTTTTATCTATAGTACCAAACAATAACAACCAAAGAAAAAAAACGACCATTTGCTTAACGCAAATAATTCTATGAACATTGATCACGCTAAACTCATGTTAAAATGTATTTTAAATTTCGTTTGTATAGTTTTTTTTTTTTTTATTTGTCTGATGAAATTCATTTTAATTTAATATTCAGTTACACGTTTATTACATGAGGGACATTTAGCATGAGAAGATTTTAATTTGAGTCTCCATACACTCGTACGCTCTTTATGAAATCGTAAATGTTTTCTACGAAAAAGAAAAATGAACAGGTTTTCCCTGCAAATATGGCGAAATCTCCTGTTTTCATTATTGAGATTTCACGATGATTATTGAATTGAAATTTTTTTTATTTTGTATTGAATTACGTTTCTGGAAAAAATCAATTGAAAATTGGTGTCAACAATTTTTAAAAATTCCACAAAGCCAATGAAGATATATTTGAAATTATGATCAGTGTTACGAGAAGCTTTCTTGCCATAAAGCCACTTAAAACGCATGTGATAGGAGAGGTTTTGAAAAAGCGCTAAACAATAATCAAACCCAAGTAAATTGATGCGATTGTTATCAAATGAAAGAATATTTACAAAAAGATTTGCCAATCTAGCCACATTACTTACCTACTAAATTGGTCATTGCATCGCTTTAGTCAGGACTACGACCTAGCTTCGCACACCACCAATACCATGTGTTAATTTTGTGCGTGAGTGAACGACAGATTTTTGAACAAGATTTTAAGGCAATTTTTTTATTCTCTGAGCTTGAGCCAAAATACTGCTGAGAGAGAGTGGCCGAAGAAATATTTTTTCAGAATTCATTTCCTTTGAGATACATGAGCTGGGCTTTGAACCACGGGCTGATGTCCAATCTGCTAGATTAGCGTCTATTACGTCTGTAATTTAAGGAATCCATTGAAGTTGATAACCTATGTGACCGAAGAACGTCCGAACTAGTGTCCAAAGTTTATCTTTGTCTCCCTGACAACTGTGTTTAAAGTCGATGTAATCTTCATAAATCACTCTATAGGCCTTATTCTGAGGAAGAAATCTGCAACGAATAGCATTTCTATCTTTCGTGATAATCAAATCTGTTTCGCGCACAACCTTCAGATCTAAACTGGCAGTTTTATGACAGTTTACGTCAATCTCCCTGGTCACAGGAACACCTTGAATACCTTGTGAGCCTAATGAGCTTGTAAAATCGGGCACAGTTATATCGAAAACCAATCCGCACCTGAAAATAGATATCTCAGTGTCTGTCTATTAGGCAAGAAATCTGGGCTGATTAAAAACCTGGCTTCTTTATTAGGGTCATATGGTTTAAATTACACAGGAAACATGCCAACCAACTATTTGTAATGGATCGTAGGGACATTTTAGTTACTTAATTTATTATCAAGGGTCATCAACTGAACTTTCAACAAAGCTGCCATTTCCTCCTAACCTATTCTATTGTTAGTAAAGAATTCAGATAAAGTCAAATATTTCTTGTAAATTATTTTAAAATCTTTTAAAGTTACTTTAGAGAACAATAGATTGCTTCTCAAAGCAGGAACAGGTGAACAGGAACATTGAGTCGCATTTTCTGTGCCCCAAAAGTGAAAATCTTTTATTCAAATATTCACAGGGATAGCTCGTGACCACGTAGTTGGTGATGATTTTCAATGTCGACTTTCAGGATAGCTTGAGCTTGTTTTACACAATTGGTAACTGGAATTTGATGTACTGTCTGAACTTTGTGAGGTAAGACCTTCAAGTTTATCACCAAACTTATCATATACATATATACTGTATCGCTGTATACTTCGATGTCCTCTCCAACATTTTCAGTCACAGCATGAAAGCGTCTCATATTGAGTCATACTCTTCGTTTTTGATGATATAGCAATTTTCGTCTAAAATCACTCTTCAGCACCTCCATTCCTCACGTTGTTTTCTGAAGTCAAGTACTTAGAAAAGCAAAAAATAAGATCAAATTTTTGAAGACGGCCTGAAAAGAAGATAAGCATCTTAAAGGATTGCATAAAAAACTATTAAGACTAGCAATGCCTCAGCGTTAGAATTATTTTTATTCCTAAATAAAGTGAGAGCTCTGAGTTAGTTTTTGAGGTTTATTTCCTACTATAACAAAGTATGAAATCGCCGTAGTCTAGTAGGTGGTGTGTTGACCTATTAGACGTGAGGCCTCGGTTCAAACCCCAGCTCTGATATCAAAAATAAAAAAATATTTCTCTCTCGACTTCCTTTCAGCAAATTTCTGGGAAAAACGCTGAGAGTAAATAAAATTGTCATGAAAAATTTCTCAAAATTCTGTTGTTCGGAATTGACTTTAAACTGTAGGTCCCGCTATTGATGTATAAACTTCACACACACAACAGCAGTGCTGTGAGAAGCTAAGTAGTAATCCGAACTAAAGGGTTGTAATGACCAATTAAGTATGTATGTATGTATATAACAAAGTAGGATTGTATTTTGCTGGTGTAAAGTGCAAGTAAAAATTTCTTCATGGAAAGTAATTAATTCCTGCCAAATGGCAAGAGGCTGCAAGACCTTAAATCACTCTCGGCCAAGAAATTGGAATTGTTTCTGCTCATAATGGAGCCATGTTATGTTTTTAATATTTTGTTAGACATGTTAGAAGAATTTAAAAGAAAATTGGCTTGTCGCATGGATATCATTCCGCCGAATGACAATTCTGATTTGCATACAATTGAATAGTATAAGTTCAAATTCGTTGAACATGTAAGTATTTTTCTACGCAACAATTTTTAAAGCAACCTTGTAATCGGAAGAACACCAAAAGTCTCACAAATTGTATACCAAAATTTATGGTAAAACATAAAAATGGTACTAAAAAGTAAATAAAATTTTATAACCGTAAACGAAAGAGTAAAAAACGATACTCATGCATAGCATTTGCCAATATAAGGTTCATATCAATTCGACTTTTAGGTACTGTATTGGTAACTTAGAAACCCAAATGAAGCAAACTGAAGCAATGAAGCAATTTCAATGAACATTATACGAATAATAATGATTATTTGCAAAAACATTAATATAGATACTTAAAAATAAATAAAATTCAAAATAAAAACATAGAAAAAATAAAATTTAAAATTACAAATATAAAAAGTAAAGTTTTAAAGACTCTATAAATTGTTATTGTTTTTTGCCGGCAACAGAGCAATTACTTTTGAGGTACAAAATAGTTAAATTCATAAACATGTTGCCGAATATCCATTAAAGTACCAACATAGCTAGTGGTGGTGGTACTATAATTTGAAGAAATAAAAACAAAAAAAAACCTCCTTCACAAACACAAACAGTCAGTATTAAAGGTACAAAAGAACACCGTGTTTATGTGGTCAAAATAATCAGATATCAGGCCAATAGATGGTTCGGAAAACAAACAAACAAACAAAATGAAAAGCAAATTATATGCCAATTTCAAACATGTTATTACATGAATATTGTTTGTTTTTGTTGTTGTAGTTATAAATATTTCCCAATTTTATTTTTATTTTAGCGTATGAATAAAATAAAATTTTATGGGTTGATTCAATTCAATTCAATTCAAAGATGATGATGTTCAATTTACCTTCAACAATACACGAATAACCGAATGATGTAACCACCTAGTCATTACGTTTCAAAGAAAGAAGAAGAAGAAAAAAAAATTGAAATTGAAATTGAAAACACAAATTGTAGAGTCACAACGGCTATGTGATTAACTTATGAAAATTATTTATTTTGAAAAAGGGCTACAATTTTGTTAAGAACATCATAAGCGGTAATATATAGCAGTAAACATGGTTTCAGTTTTATAACAATGGCGACCTTTCAAGATGCTCTCTAATTTAGTATGTGCTTCACTCTATTGAAACGTAAAATACACAGATTCTTTGAAGTTTCAAATATGGAGCAAATCACAGTGAAAGAGTGGCATTAATCTGAAGTTCAATCAGACTTTAAATATTGTCCGAAGAGTGAATATTTTAAAACACTCTGGGAAATGCCTTTTTCTTACACACATACATACAGACTGCTTAAAATCGACTCCGAACGAAGGACTTCTGAGAACCTTTTCATGGCAATTTATTTACGCGCAGAGTTGTTGCCAGAAATGTGCTGAGTGGCAGTCGCCAAAGAAATATTTTTTCAAATTTCGTTTAGTTGGAGATGTCCGATCTGGGGTTTGAACCGAGACCTCACGTCTAATAAGCCGACACACTACCTACTAGACTACGGTGGCACAATTTGGTCTGTCTGTTGCATTAAAACAAAGTATAATCCAATCCTTATGAAAATAGATCCAGCCCTTACCTCTGTTAGACTCTTTGTTACGCATAGACACTTCTTGTTGACTGCTGGCAAATCATCGGCTCAGGTAGAAACTCTCTTCATTACCAGTGTAGTCTGGTCATTGCATAATTGTTAGCCATGCAAAGAGGCTTTAGTGGCCTGCAAATGGCTTTTAAGATGTTTTACATTGCGCACTTGGAGCTCCGTTGATTTGGCCGAAACCTTTTAGCGGAGTGGAGCAAAATGGAGATCGAAGGTCAAAGTGATGTTTACCAAAGCACACTTGAGCACGCATAGAGTCCCGTTGTAACGACACAACGCATTTCCTGTACTGACTGAATTTCACCAAATCATCGAGGAAGTTGGTCAACGCATTGGCTCCACATTAAAAGCACGAATGCTCTATAAAAGAAACCAGCCCGAAATTTTAATAAACGAAATCAGCCCGAAATTTTAATAAATGAAGCTATATTTCTAATATCAATGGATGAGACCTCCGTTAACCTGACAAGAAATGCAATGAAAGCGAAGATAGGAAACAAACCAGGTGGGTGTGAGACAATAAAAACGTTTGTTAGAAAATTGCAATAAGAGGAAAACTGCGTCATGTATTAGACTATACAGAAATAACCTGAGATGGAATACTGATCTTTTGAGAGCACACTTATTAAGAATAGGGTTTGTGTTGAGTGCAAGCTTTAATGCAAAGTCCTAATGCTGATTGTCGAAACCGATTAAGCAGGTATTTCCAGTTAATTTTTGTGGTATCTCAACAGGCTACTATGTCGATTCAATTCAGCTTAAACAAAGCCGCACCTGCCTCCTATTTTAACAGTAGCTTTGATCACATCAGAGATTATTTTCCACTTTTTTACTACGAGTAGTGTCCCGTAGAAGTACTTAAGGTACTACCGCCAGACGATCCATTGAATTACCCTTATACAGGATTTCGCTAATATCTTCAAAATTTCGATTTCCTCTCAGCAGTCTTCTGGCCATAAATCGGAGAATAAAAAAAATTCCATGAAGAGTTTCTCAAAAATCTGACGCACGGAGTCGACTTTAAAATGTAGGGCCCACAACATAAGTGAGGTGGGAAGGTAACTCATAATCCTGGCTGCAGGTTTGTTATGACCAATTATGTGAGTATGTATGTAAGTTTCATATTTTGGCGACTAAAAATCACAATTTTTTAAAAACTAAAGCTTGGCTGGTGTGAATTAATGGTGAACCACTATTTTCATTAGATTTCCTTTGTTTTATAATGCATTACACGTAATAACCTTTAGAATGGTTTTATGTAGAGTTTTAGATTCCCATTAGAAAATGTGTTTTTTGATTCCTTTTATTCCATTCCTCTCATTTCCATTCTACACAGCCTTTCATTGTTATTGTAGGGAATATTTATCATAGCGATTACAGTAATCATATCGATGCTAACTCTCAAATCAATCGCACTAGTCTTGAAACTCAATTCTTATATTGGCTTTTGACGTTGGCTTATGGCCTATGGTTGCCAATAAAAAAGGCATCAAATGCATTCCAATGTAGGGTGTTAAACTTAATGGAATTGTAGAAAATGTTGTAAACAGACATTAAAATTATGTTCATAAAAATCTTCTCTCCCTTCCTCCCTTCCTCCCTTCTTCTCTTTATTGCCAAGATGTCAACGAGGTAATGCCAAAATCAAAAATTTTCCAATTCGTTCACGTTGTAAACAAAATTCATAGAAATTCAATGAAAATATTTAAAAGCGAAATAAAAAAAATAAAACGAACTTCTGACAGCGTAAAGTATATTTTGGCGGCGTGCGAAACATTTATTCCAGTGCCATTTGCGGAAGCTTTAATGCCACCAACACTGGCTATGGGCAACAGTATCGTTTAACATTTGTTGTCTGTTGGTTGGTTGTCTGTCTTAATGTTGGCTGCTGTTGCTTTCGTTAAACTCATCTGCCTTTTTCAGACCATAAGCATAATGTGGGTTTCCAATAACAACAACAACAACAACAATTGCAGAAATTGTCTGGATATACGGTAGAATCCATAGAGACCTGAATGTTGTTGCCAATTGTCTGACAAAAAAGGCATGTTTTGGTTGATTTTTCTCGTGGCTCAAACAAAATTAAACGCTTGCTGATGGTAGCATAGTCTTATATCCGTGGCATTTAAGCTTCGTTGCTGTACGAGTATAAGAGGCTCTTTTTTTATTTTTTGTTTCTTTTCTTTTAATTCTATTGGAGTAAAGTAACATGGCTTTATTAATGTTGATTTAAACTTATGATTGTGTTGAATGATTTTTAATGGAATACCATTTGTAACATGCTAAAAAAAACCAATCTGAAGTTGTATAATGAAATGGTATTTAATGTAGAAATATATCACGCTTTCTGGAAGGGATTTGTTTTTTTTTTCACTCGTATTTATTACATGATTAAACATAATGTGATGGTAAACTGATCTAAACAGTCGTAATGATAAATTGTTGGCATTATATCTGTATATTAAGCAGTGTTTCAAGTTTTACTAGTCAAAAGAAATGAAAGTCAATGAAGTTGTGTTATATTTATGGAGGGCGTAAGATTAACTAATCACGTCAAGATGTTGATGGTTGGATAGGTAGTGTGTTGGCTTATTAGACGTGAGGTTGTCGTTCTAGCCCCAGCCAAGACATCTTGAAGAAAATGAAATATGAAAAACTAAGCAGATTTTTGGCAAAAATTCTCAGGGCTTAATAAAAATTGCCATGAAAAGCTTCTCAAAAATCTGTCGCTCGGAATCGTCTGTAGGATCCGCCACTCGTTGATAAAATTAACACACACAACGTGGGTGGTGTGAGAATAAAAATCACTTGCTAAAGGCTTATTTCAGCTCCTATAAAAAGGATTTAGGAAGTTAGGAATTCTTCCTGACAGTCATGTGCCACAGGAACTTTTTTATATTATGGATAACCGTTGAAGAACGAATGGTAGCCATTTCTAGATGATATACCAAGCCATACATACATACGTAATTGGTCAATACAACCTTTCAGTCAGGATTACGACCCAGTTTCTCACACCACTTGTATTGTGTGTGTTAATTTTATATATGAGTGGCGGGACCTACAGTTTAAAGTCGACTCCGAACGACAGATTTTTGAGAAACTTTTCATGGTAATTTTTATTTATTCTCAGAGTTTTGGCCCGAAAGCTGCTGAGAGGAAGTCGCCGAAGAAAAACTTTTTGTATTTTGTTTTGATGTCTGGCCTGGGGCTCGAACCCTGGCTTTACGTCTAAGAAGCTAACACACTGCCTACTAGACTACGGCGCCTTCAATATACCAAGACAGTCTTTGTAAAAGTATCTAATTCAGGTGCTGGAGCACTTTAAAATGACAGACAATCCGATTAAGAATTGTCTGGCAAGGGTGTACAGCAAACTGTTTGATTTGAACATGAAGCAGTGGATTCGTAACCCATTTACAACGCTTAAAGCAAAAGAAAAAAGGGCCAATATAACCGGAACTGTAAAACTCGGATAGCATACCTATGCAGTGGAATCATATTGTAGGTCAAGGTAGTGGTAGAAATTCACATTATTGCAGAAAATTTGCTACATTGATCTGTAGTATGAAGATCCTTTGGGTTTGGTGGTCCCTACACTCTTTAATACAGATTTATGTTAGCAGAAATGATCTTTGCTCTAAACAAGTTATATATTAGCTTCCTATACGTTGGCAACATATCGTCAATAAAAACATAAATTTTTACATCATAGCTTTGAAATCGCCTTAGTCTATTGGTAGTTAGCAGTGTTGAAAAATGCAGTACTATTGAACTCTTTTCAGTACTTTTTCATTTCCAAAATACTACAGTACCCCCGCGACGCTTTCAGTACTTTTTTATTATTACATATTTTGACTTGCGCTTTTCAACTATTAATGCATTAGCAACATGTTCAACGTAATGCTAAAGGTAGAGTTAGGCTTTAGCCCCGGTTAGCCAAACGTTCACGGAACGTACGTTGGTTTTTAGAATACGAAAAGCATTGAAAACGCTTGCCGAACCGTAATGTAATTTCGGTAAGCATTTTCATTGCTCTTCATATGCTAAAAACGAACGTATGTTACGTTACGTTCCATCAACGTTTGACTAAACGGGGCATTTACGTTTTGTTACGTTCCGAATCAGCTGTTTTTGTCTTGTATGTGAGGAACATAAATAAGTTGTTAGTTTTTCTTTTCCGTGCCGTATGTGTATTAAATATAAATAAATAAATAGTCTAGTAGGTAATGTTTTGGCATACTAGACGTGAGCCCACGATTCAAACCTCATGTCAGACATTTACAACAAAACGAAATATGAAAAAAGTACTTCTTAGGTGACCTCCTTCTGGCGAAAACTCCATCGTTCAGGGTCGACTTTAAACTGTAAGTGCCGGCAATCATGTAAAAACTTAACACACACAAAAGAATTGGTGTGAGAAGCTAGGTCATAATCCTGATTGAAGGGCTGTAATGATTAATTCTGTATGTATTTATTTACAAAAGTACCATTTAATGCAAAAAAGTACTGTTTCAGTTGTAGTTCAGTACCATTTCAAAATTTTAATTTTGCAACACCGGTAGGTAGTGGACGGTCGTTAGTGCAAGGACAAAAAGGTTGGTTTGTGGCAGTACTTTAGGAGGAAGCTGCGTCTTTGTTTAAAGCAAAGCTCAAGAGAAGCTACATACGTCAACCAAACTAAATCAATATCGATAGTCAGCATTAGGACGTTAGGACTATTAGATATATTTATTTCTTTCTTACTCTCGAAGTCTTCTGACTAAAAGAATGAGAGGTAATGCATTAAAAGTTTCTCAAAAATCTGTCATTCGGAATCGACAATAAACTGTATATTCCACAGCTTATGGATAAAGTCAACACACACAACATTAGTGGTGTGAAAAGCAGGTTAGTGAATTTATACAAAACAGTAGGTTTGAATTTTTTAAACAATAGAATAACGAAAGAAAATACTGCATAAGTTGTTATGGATCGAAGATGAACATAAGAATGACTGCTGCCACTTTTTTCATCGAATATCTGCATATTTTTGGGTCAATGAGCTTAAAATTATGTTTTTATATCACATACAAATTAAGGCCAATACAATATACGATCCTAACACTTATATAATTGACCAAAGTATGTATCGGGTGGGCCATCTATCGGTTTAAATTTGAGCCATCGGTTATTTCGAATCTGGCAATACTTATGTCATTCTATTCTGCCACAAAATTCAGTATTTTGTCTCCACTGAATATAATGAAACGATTTACGCTTGACTGTATGGTGAGGCTTGTGGAGCGGAGGCATCATTGGACTATATTTCTTTGAAAATGAGAACAGTGCAACCTTTATGGACAATCGAGACACCTATCGCACCATGATAATCAATTTTTTTGTACTCGCTCTTCATGATATTGATGTGAACGACGTTTGGTATCAACAGGATGATGAAACTTGCCACACATCTCATGCCGCAATCGATTTATTGCGTCAAACGTTTGATGGCCGTTTAATTAGCCGAAATGGGGAAGTCAATAGGCCACCAAAAAGCTGCAATTTGACACCGTTGGACTATTTTCTGTGCGCCGTTAAACAAAAGTTTTGTGCTGACGAACCAGAAATAATTGAACATTTGAAAAAGTGCACGAAAATTGGCCAGAACTATTGTACTTTACAACAAATAAATAAATTTGGTAAAATTTCAAATTGGCCCACCTATACTACTATATATACTTAAGCAGTCATCGACATAGAATGGAAAGCTCTTTGTTTGACACACGGCATTATGATAATGTAGAGCGATCTTTGTATTTCGTCATAGAAGTATTCATAATTTAATCTTATAAACCTTAAAGGGCGTATGTCTAAGTGCGGGTATATCTGAACTTTATTAAGTGTTTATTCTACAGCTGCTTAAAAAGTTTAAACTTTAGTAAATTTAAGAAGAATATTTATTTATGATACCATTTTATATACACAAGCGTTTGGCCGAATAATATATTTCTTACTTGCTAATGTGTACAAATACCTCAATTGACACTGGATAAACATATTCATTGGACACTTTAATATGTTGTTTATATTTATATCCTAGACAACAACCTTAACTTTCCAACTAAAAACTTTTAATTTTTCCATAAGCAATACTATGCGCCACTGCTTGAAACAAATAATTGCTGAAAAAGTTTTATGCCGCTAAGAGTACCAAAACAAAAAGCTCACATTTGCTCTTAACTTGTACGGCATATTTTAAGAGCATTTATGCTTAGCACAATACAAACAAAGAAAACCAATCTCTTGCAAGAAAGAAAGAAATTCTTTCAACTTTAAGAAGCAAACAAAAAGAGTGAAAATATTTAACACAGAAACCAATAATCACCGAAAGTGATAAGAAAAATTTCATATGATTTTTATGCCAAACATAAATACAATAACAACAGCTCTAGAAGCAGCAACCAGTAGCAGTAATAACTAAAAAGCTTTATTGCTTCAAAAACCAACAATAAAAACAAGTACAATTGAATGTAATGGGTTTGGTGAATGAAGCTGCATGTATTAGCAGAAGTAAACTCTCTGGTATATTTTGTATTAAAAAAATGCTACAATTTTCTATAAAAGAAAATACGCACGCAGTTGTAAGTATTTTACTTATTGTCCTTTTGATACACATACGCAATCATACACATACACAGACACACACTCATACACATACTGTAGCTTAACGATACACAGAAAACATATAGAAGAGGCACTGACATGGGAAAGAAAAATAAATTGGAAGAACACAGGTCAGGGAATTACTTTTTAATTTTTGTTTAATGCCCTACATTATGATATGTTGTGTTTGTATTGGTTCTTATAAAACCTTGAAATAATTCTGATCGAGATCGGTGTCGACAGAATTCATATACAACATAATATTCACGAACGTATTCTTGATTTTCCATACAAAAATATGATCAACAAAGTGTTTTTTACTTTCCAAGAACAAATCGTATATTTTAAATGAAATCGTTCGCAAACTCACTATATGACCGAGCAATAGACTTGCCTAAAACCTTAGATAGCATTATCAGTTCTAAACTCCTAAATTACATGACTTTTGTTGCATGCAACCGTCGGCCTCAATTTGGTGGAATTATGATGAAATGAAAGTCGCCGTGGTCTAGTAGGTAGTGTGTTTGCTTATTAGACATGAAGCCTCGGTTCAAACCCCACGTCAGGCGTCTCCAACTGAACGAAATATGCAAAAATATTTCTTCGGCGACTTCCTCTCAGCAGATTTCTGGCAAAAACTCTGAGAGTAAATAAAATTGCCATGAAAAGTTTCTCAAAAATCTGTCGTTTGGAATCGAATTTAAACTGTAAGTCCCGCCACTCATGTATAAAAATTAGCACATACAACATAAGCGGTGTGAGAAACTAGGTCGTAGTCCTGACTAAAGGGTTGTAATTACCAATTATGTATATGTATGTATGTAGGATGAAATTTCTTACATTCTTTTGAAAAGGTTAATCTTGTCTCTACGGTGAGTACCAACTTTCTGATTTTCATCTTTGAAATCTTCACAATATCTTGGCATTAATAGCATGATATGAAGCTATCCAGAAAACAAAAATGTTAGACAGCTTTAAAGCTGATGATGTTCTCTGGTATATTTGATTCAATTTGGCTGATATATCGAACAGATATCAGCTACGTATTCTAGTCCTTCTATTCAATTCATATTCCATATGATAACAATCTAATGCTAGTTGATTATCGCATAATCGGGCCCAGAACTATGTTAAATGTTATGCAGTGATTGAATTCTCTGTGGCACTGCAGTATATTTACAACAATTGATTTACCCAACAAATGCGCAAGCAGTACCCAGTTCTTCGAGTTTGAATGCACTGCTGTTGCGTATTCATTCAATTAGAATTGGAACAACACAGTACTTTCCAGACTGACTGGCATTGGATGGTATCAAATACCCTTGCGAAATCGATGAAATATAATAAAAATTCGTACTCTACATAAGCAATTGATTTGCTTAGTTAAAGATGGGTGTGCTGAAAAGGCAGCTGCCACTTTTATATATCATATCATTTTTTTCAGTTCGTATAAGAAGCATGAATATTCCACGAAACACTGTATTCGTATTTAAACTTTCCTTTCGGCAAATTGGATGTTTCAGTGTTTTAGGTTCTGGTATGATAGAGCTGCCATCTTACCATTTTTAACAGTGAGTAACGTTGCTCATCCAATTCTACATTTTTTCGAAAGGTGACGATGTGGTTATCGCCTCTGTCTGAAAAAGACTTATGAATGAAGGAGTATGATTAATTCCTTTTCGTTTTTCAAATCCTAAAATGTTGTATTTGAACTTGATATGCTTTGACAGACTCAGTTACAACCAATACATACATACACATACATAATTGGCCATTACAAACCTACAGTCTGGATTAGGACCTAGTATCTCACACCACTCGCCGAAGTCTAGCAGGTAGTGTGTTGGCTTATTAGACGTAAAGCCAGTGTTCGAGCCCCATGCTAGACATCAAAACAAAATACAAAAAATATATCTTCGGCGTCTTCCTCTCAGCGGATTTCTGGCAGAAAATTTGAGAGTAAATAAAATTGCCATGAAAAGTTTCTCAATAATATGTCGTTCGGAGTCGACTTTAAACTGGAAGTCCCACCACTCATGCATAAAATTAACATACACAACATAAGTGGTGTGAGAAACTAGGTCGTAATCCTGACTGAAGGGTTGTAATGACCAATTATGTATGTATCTCACACCACCTATGTTGTGTGAGTCAAATTTTATACATGAGTAGCGGGACCTACAACTTAAAGTTGACTTCGAACGACAGATATTTTAGATAATTTTTCGTGGAAATTTTATTTACTCTCAGAGTTTCTGCCAGAAATCTGCTGATAAGAAGATATATTTTGCATATTTTCGTTTTGATGTCTGTTTGAACCGAGGCTTTTCACCTAGTAAGCCAACACACGACCCACTAGACTACGGCGATTTCCAAGTTACAACCAATACAAGAAAGTTTTTAGGACACATAACTGGAATTTATTGTGGATTACTCTTCACCAATTTGATACCCGCAATAAACCTGCATATTCTGAACCCATTTATTTTTTCAACACCTTTTTCAGACGTTAACTACACAGAGTGCCTTTAGCAATGTGCTTTTAACATTATGTATGCATCTGATCTTTGAGTCTTTTTGACCTTTTTTAATGAAATGCTATCAACTCTGTGGCAACTTACTCCGGAAATTGTACTTCCTTGAAAAGAATGCATGACCCATCGTTCTGATTCATTTAGAAACAGAACGTTAACTCCAACTCGATTTACAATAAATCCGTTAAATCATTTATAGCACATGCTTAAAAACAGATGTTCATATTTGTAACCCAAAGAATAACGTCTTCTGTGTATGCTTTAACCCATCAGTTCAAGAAGTATTTCTTTTGTGAAAATGAAAAGTATTTGCGATTGTGATGTAGAGTATCATGTAGTCGTACTTAACCGTCTCCGACTTGTTAACTTGTTATAAGTGTGTTTTTTTAAATTGCGTTGAAAGCTAATGCGTACAGAAGTCAAGAAACGACAGCCGTAACAACTACAAAAAATACAAGAACAACATTGGATATCAACAATATGAATAAGAAACCTAAGAACAATAACAACAACGAAGAATGTCATACAATAACCAGATAAAATTCAAAACCTGCCACAATTTCAAGTAAAGGCTCAACACCTTTCATTGAAAAAAAGAAAAGAAAAGAAAAAAAAACAACCATAAAATGAAAAAAGAAATAAAATGGAACTAGAGACGAAGGATGCGGGCATTTAGGTTAGGCCAACATAAAATAAAAAATAGAAATAGAATAGAAAAAGCCAACATTAGATTCATTTTTTTTTATTTTATTTTATTTTCATAGGCGGTTAATATTAATGGCCAGGACAAAGAAAAAGGTTGGCAAACGGGTGAAAGTAATGTGCTTATTCGAGTGTCTGGCTAAAATACACGACCAATGGGATTATTTTTATAATTCTTGGTCCTTTTATTTTATTTTTTTTTTTTGGTTTTTGTTTTTGTGAGTATGTCGTCTGCTATAATATTCTTATATATGGAATTGAGTCTGTCTGTATCAAATTGCACAGTTTCAGTTCTTTTTTTTTGGGTTTTTTTTTTGTTGCGGTTTTCTTGACAATTAATTTTTGTGGTATCGATGAAAATGAGACAATTTGGTAAATTGTTTTCGAGCAACAACAATAACAACATCAACTTGTTTAAGATGAAAAAAAAGAAATTCATTTCATAATGTGGGTTATGCCAAGGAGTGTGTCATTATTAAGAATAATAATTACAGTCAGTAAATATTATTGCGTATTTAGCACAGATTCCTTTGTGGTTTTTGGAAATCATTTGGTGCAGAAAATTATGGAAAAAGTGTTACAATATAGAAGGATTTAAGAAGGGTTAAAGATCTTTAAGACATATCAACAGAACTGCAAAAGATCACTGCCAGTTAAGGATAAAACAGAAATACTGGTAATCAATGTTGATGATCACCTCAAGCAATAGAAAGAATATTTTCGAAGTCCTCTAAATACAAATGATGGAGTATATGCAACAGTAAGGTCCAACACAAGCTGATTTCTAATTAAAATCAACCCCACCTATGTATATAAACACAAATTACAAAAGCTATGAAACCATAAAAAATTGGAAAATTTCGTAAGTACCGATCTTCGATCAATCGAGGAGATTCTTCACTATTTACTAACAATCCTTATCCATTATTTAGCAAAGTATAAAGAAAAGGGGTGTAGTTGCTAAAAAAAAAGAAAGGGAAATGGTGAGGCTTTTTTAACATAATATTCTACAAAATTTTAAAAGATATTTTACGACAAGAACAAACTATTTTTTTAGGGTAGTTCTTTTTCAGTCAACCAAATCAGTATGCTACGAATTATAATGGCACTTGCTGATGAATTTCAATTACGATGCATGTTATTTTCGTTAATTATGGAAAGACTTTGGGTTCAATGAATAGAGATTTGAGCGCAACTGAACAAATAATGCATCCTATTAACATCAGCAATGGTAGTCTTAAAACAACAATGCTATACTTCGAAAAGTTTTCCGACACCTTCCTCATCATTTCGAGAACGACGATGTCTATCATCTCTACTATATAAATAAAGATTTTCGGTGAATTGTGTGGAATCCATTTGACTCCAAAGTAAGGGTAGATTTTGTAAACGACAAGTTTTTTAATTTTAATTATACATTTTGTCGTTTATTTACATTTTCTACTAAACTAAATATTTACAATGAGATCTTATCTTAAAATATAGATATTACAACAAATGATTGTTTTGATATAGTGAGATAAAGAAGTTTTATTTGCATAGTTGAGAATTTTAAAGGCAAAAATGGGTTTAAAAACCTTTATATGAATTGATAGATATTCCAAACATACGAAAAGTTAATGTGGTTACAGTATGACTATTATTTACAATAGTCTAAAATAAGCACTACCTTTTCATTTGATAATTTATAGATTATAACATTTTAAATAGAGTTATTACACTCTCTTATTAATAAATAGGAGGAAGCTTCATTTTTTCAATCTGCTTATTTTTTAATCTGCTTATAAAGTAGTATCTTTTCGTAGCCTGTTTCTTCATGTATAAGATACGTTGGATACCACCAAGGTTTTTTATTAATAATTTTAAGGCACTTGTTTTGTATCATTTGTAAACGTTTTAGGGGGCAATTTGCTGCTGAGCTCCATATTGGGCATGCATAAGTTAAAATTGGTCTTATAACGTTCTTAAAAGATAAATTTTTGTTTTTGTAATTTAACCATGATCGAGTGTTTAACAGCGGCCATAGAGCTTTGAAGGCTTTCATTGCTTTTGAACATACTACGTTAATGTGGCTCTTAAATAAAAGTTTTTTATCCAAAACCACGCCGAGATATTTCACTTCATTTACTATATTTATGCTGTTGGTTCCATTTTCTTCATCAGTTCTGTTATAAGTTTGATTGAGAAAATTAAGGCTGTGTCATCAGCGTAGTATGCGATTTTGAAATAGTTAGGTATTTGAAAGTCAGATGTGTAAATGGCATATAGCAATGGCGACAGAACTGAACCTTGAGGTAAACCAGCCGTGATAGTTTTTGCTGACGAAGTTTCATTATTAAAAGCCACCGTAAAAGTTCTAGAGCCGATAAAAACAGCAATTAGTTTACAAATGTATTTTGAAATATTTGCATCCAATAGTTTGTAAATGAGTCCTGCATGCCAAACAGTGTCAAAGGCCATTTCTATGTCCAGTAGTATTAGTCCAGTAGATTTTCTGTTTTTCTTATTAATTAGTATTTGGGTTTTTAGTCGGTTTAATTGATGAGTTGTGCTATGTTCTTTTTTAAATCCAAATTGTTCTTTAGCGACAACTGAGTTATTAGTAACAAATTCATTGAGACGAGCAAAGATAATACTTTCAAAAATGTTCCTAAATTACTTAGTAAGCTTATAGGTCTATAGCTATTAGGCTTATTTTTTACTTTGTTAGGTTTACATATGGGTATTACTTTAGCATTTTTAAAGATGTTTGGGAAATAGTTGAGTCTTATGCAGTTGTTGAAAATAATTACTAGTAATTTCAGAGCTTTAGCTGGCAGTTTCTTTAGAAGTAAGTTAGGTACATTATCCAATACTGGGAATTTCGAGACTTTTAATGTTGAAATTATATTTGACACTTCATTGAATGTTGTATAATTTACATTTTGTAAACATATGCTTTCATGCTTAAAGCCGTAGAGTTTATTAAATTATCCATAGAGTGTTTGTAATTAATAGTCAGCTTATTGGCTTGGGAAAACGTATTTGCTAGTATTTCAACTTTTTCAATATCTGAAGTAACTTTAGTATTTCCAACGTTTATATTTGGTATTTTGATTTTGCCTTTCCCGCGCAAGATTCTGCTAACTTTCCAGAAAGACTTGTCGCCTGGTTTTAACTTAGTCAATAGTTGGTTCCATTTTTGGTTACGCTCTTAATTAATGCTTTCGTCTATCATTTTACGTAGGAAGTTGGCGTATTGGTTATAAAAATGTATTTCATTGATATTGGCGGATCTTCTACTTTTACGTTTATAGCTTCTTCTTAGCTTTATATATTTTAATATTTTATCGGGCATCACAAAATTATTCTGTTGAGTTCTGTAAACGACAAGAGTGCATAAGAGTATAAGTAAAAAAAAATGTGATGAAGGAACTTGATAAGTGGAGCAAAATATTTTCGAAAAAAGGTCCAAAAAGTGCTAAAGCAATACCCAACTTCAGATGATCCTCCTATTATAAGTCGGCCAATAAAAGATAGGATGAACGAAAAACAATCCTTTGGCAGTACAGTAAGCAGAAGGCTTATTAAGGCTATACACTATACAGAGCTACAGAATTCATTAACTGCAAAATGCATTAACTGCTGTTTATACACACTTCTTAAAATATGCTGGCCAAATATAAGGAAAACAAGCAAGAAGAAGCCGACAACTATAAAATATCAATAGTAGTCGCCGTAGTGTAGTAGGTGCTGCGTTGGCTCATTAGACGTAAGGTCACTGTTCAAACTCCAGGTCAGACATCACCAGCAAAACGAATAATGAAAGAATACTTTTCCGGCGACTTCCTCTCAGCAGAGTTCCGACAAAAACTCTAAGAGTAAATAAAATGCAAAGGAAAAGTTTTTTAAAAATCTGTCGCTCGAAATCGACTTTAAACTGGGGCCCACAGTCCACTCATGTATAAAATTAGCACACACAACATAAATGATGTGAGAAACTATGTTGAAATAACCAATTATATCTCTCCTAAAATTGGACAAATATGCATTAAAAACTTTCTAAATTAATTCAATATTGTCATCCGCTGTTCACCTGCTGCACTTCATATTTAGGTATTAAATATTCGTCTGATTCGTTTCTACGCTCAAATGATAAAATGTGACTTTAAGTTGAAGCCACATATTTTAACAAAATTTCTCAGTCAGGAAATCAGTTTTTATTTAAAATTTTTCGCTTTTATTTGCTTTCTTTTTCATTGTTATTCTCCTCCACCTTCGTACAGAGAGAAAACAAATTGAGAAGACTTATTTGTAAAGAAATGTCAAGTTCACATTGCAAACAAATGCTTTTTTTTTCTTAAGAAATAAACATAAAATAAAATCAAAAAATATAAGAAGAGGCGTTATGACTATCCAAGTGTGAAAAACACCTTAGTTGATAGAGAATTGCTATAAAAATCTTTCTTTCGAGTTGTATGAGTGCGATAGAACCACAATACTAAAGTGTTCCTTAGTAAGAATGATATTGGAAGAGCAACCCAGTGACAACCGATTGAAGCTAGCGAATCGAATAGAGGCCTGTAGATCCCTTGTATGTTCTACAGAAATTTGTGGAAAGCCCTTATTTGCCTGAAAATAAAACCGTACCCAATTTGTTGGCTTTATATAGGGTGCGCTATATACATACATACATAATTGGTCATTACAACCCTTCAGTCAGGATTACGACCTAGTTTCTCACACCACTTATGTCGTGTTAATTTTTATGCATGAGTGGCGGGACCTACTGTATAAAGACTACTACTTTTTAAATGCAATAAAACAAAAACGGTTTGAAATTTGCAAAATTTATTTTTTTGTCGTGAAGCATTCATTTATATGGCTGCCGCAGCTGGCCTCACAGTACCTCATTCGATCGGACCAATTTTCGTGCACTTTTCCAACTGTATAGGGTAGTATCCCGTCAACGGCATCACTAACGCCGGCCGTCAAACGGCGCCCTACAGAAAATAGTCCAGTGGTGTCAAATTGCGGCTTCTTGGCGGCCAACTGACATCACCATTTCGTTCATTAAATGGCCATCAACGCAATAAATCGATTGTGGCATGAGATGTGTGGCTAGTTGCACCATCTAGTTGCGATAGGTGTCTCCATTGACCGAAATGGTTGTGCCATCTTCAAAAAAATTTGGGGCAAAGTTGCCTCCGCTCCACAAGCCGTACCAAACAGTCACTCGTAATGGGTGCACTGGCTTCTGTAAGACCACTCGTGGAATTTCTGAGCCCCAAATACGACAATTTTGCTTATTAACGTATCCACCAAAATGAAAATGAGCTTCACCCGAAAATATGATTTTTCCCGGAATCTACATCATTGTGCAGTTTCTTGTTGGCCGAATAAATCCCAATGTTGCTCAATCGTAAATCGATTCATTACGTGCAATGCAGACAATATACTGAATTTTGTGAGAGAATAAAGGACATACGTTTAGGTTTAGGTTAGAGGATGTGTACTTGCTAATTACGACAAGTACAGTACCCGGAGGTCCAGTTGACCAATTGTACAACGTCCTAAAGGGGAGACGATAATAGGGGAGATAGCGAAAAAGGAGAGGAAGTAGGAAAGGAAGAACAAAGAAGCAGATTAATTACACAGACTATTAAAACATACAAGAGAGCACGACTACGCTATTAAAGACTTCTCAACCAGCATAGAATGACATACATAAGTATTGCCAGATTCGAAATAACCGATCGTTCAAATTCCAACCGATATCTTGTAAAAAAAAAAATAGTGACAGAAGAAAAATTTTCTATAGCCTTGGGTAGTGGGATCCTTTAATCCACTTGATTGTAAAGCTTCTAAACAAAAACTTGAACTTTTTAAAAATTTATTGGTTAAGTTAACAATAAAGTGTTGCAAGCGCAATGTCCATTCCAATTACAATTTTTAACCCTCAACTGAAAACACCTCTGTGAACAATTTTTATTTCAAGAAGATATATTTATTATTTAAATAACAATCTAAAGTTGCAGAAAAGTTTAGAAAGTTATAGGAAAAGAAGAAAAAAAAACAACGGAAAATAGAAAACAAATGTAACATTGAATTTTCTTGAAACCTGTAAGGGTTGTAGTGTATTTAATGATTGTGTAGAACAACTAGAAAACATCTGCAATAATGCCAACAAGAAAAAAATTTAAAAATATTAGAAGAAAAAAAAAACAGTTAAAAGTATAAGAAGTTAAATAGAAATCGAAAAAGTTACTTCAAAACAATACATGCAACAACATGCTGAAACATGATCAAATAATGAATGGAGGGAGAAAACTTTAAACGCAAACCAATAAAAGAATGGAATTTAAACAAGAGCCATAAAAAATGGCAAGATTTTTATATCATTTAATTAATTCCTATAAATATTACTAAGGACAGTGATTTGCATTTTCATATTAATTAACTTTTTCTTAATCACTTCATTTGTGTTTAAAAAGCAATATTAAGAGTGGCAAAGAAATATTTTTTTAATTCCTTTACGCAGAAGGAAATTATGTTTGAATTTCAGTTTCCAGGATTCTTTTTCATTTCTGAAATATTAGAAAAAGAGATTAATAAATGAAATTTTTTAAATCAGCTGTGGAGATCTGTTTAAAGTGTGTAAATACAGGGCTACGACCTAGCTCCTCACACTCACTTATGTTGTGATATGTTGTTCTTAAAGTCGATTTTGAGCAACTTCTTCAAAATCAAACTTTCACTGTTCCAAAGTTTTCTCCGCTTGGGTTTAAAGAAAACATTTTGATACGAGATATTCGGTAGAGCTGGTACTGGTACACATTTTGTTAAGCACTATAAGTTCTCAAATAAAACTTGAAACATTTGAAATATGAGCTCGTAGATTGCAATAAAAATAAAAATAAATTTGTGTTTAGTTTTGCTTAAAATTCTTTATTATTCTTTATAATTCTATGTGCCACTGTTCACAAATTGATGTAAACAACAACAATTGCTTTGTCTCTTATTCCGCTTTATACTCGTTTGCGTAAACAATAACGATCTGTATAGCGGAGATCTTCAAACCACAAGTATTCTCTTCACACGCAACGCGTCTTCACACAAGACTGACCGAATTTTTTTACTGACTCCGTTGCCCGCCTTTATCATGCCTTTTATATCGCAGGGTAAACAGTCTGATGGATGCTCTTGATGTAGAATGACTTCACGTTCTCGAAATCTCTGTAAATGTAAACATAGTTGTTGTTTGTGTATTTTGTTTACATTTATTCTGGTAATGTTTGTTGTTGATTCGTGTTTACTTGTCTATCCCCATTTTTTTATACTGATAATGTTGCTATATTTTTGTTTATTTGTTGATCATGTAAACAAGTCCATTCTTTTTGTTTATGTAGCTTTTGTTTATCATTTTAATGTTAAACGATGTAACACCATTTCCATTTTCGCAACAATATTGATTGTGGCATATAGTCTGCAAACTAATAAGTTGACTTTGAAACGTCGCATTACGTTTTCAGTATATATTGGTACTTTTGTACACACAAACGAGAGCGACCATTGTTCAATGCATGCTTCAAAGTAGTGTCATGGGTACTGTACCGTCTGCTGTGCTTTGTAGATTACTGCCAAAGCATTTTGATATGCTCTGTTCCGATTCATTTTGTACAAAGAATAGCTACAAATGTGTCTAATAGGCTCTCTAGTTCTTTCTTTAAATGTTATACAAAGCAACCATGCCGTTACACTAATCCATACTAATACGAGTCCCACGTTTAGGTATCACTCGTAAGAAAATGTAGAGTATGTGCCCCAAGCCTGCAGCGTTAAATTATCTCATCTCATTTAGCTAAATGTCTAGAAATTACATATAGTGAGTGATTCATTTATTTTGGAAACGCTTTGAAGTATTTGAAGAATTTATTTTTTTTTCGAGTAACTCTCAACACATGCCTTTGAAGACATACCCGCGTGCAAGCAGAAAGTATTTTGAAGAATTTCTTACTACAACTTCACTGTTTCATTTGGTTAAATTAAGTATGAATGCTTTTATGTTCGCTTTGCTTTTAAAAATATTTTATTTTATTGCTGCTGTTGTTGTTGTTATTTGTTACTTCTATTGCAGCAATTTAATAAAAAATAACTGTAATGAATTGTTAACATTTAAGCACAACACCAAAAATCCAGACTCGCACGCTTTCTACACACAGACACTTCGACGCACATGCTTGCGCTATAAAGAATTTGTTGGCATCTTTATGCTTTTCTCAGAGAGAGAGTGAAAGTGAGAGAAAGAAAAATAATATTTATTTTAACTGTTATTACAACTACAATCGCATACAAACATGCACCATAAGTGTGATATTCTGAAAGCAGGCAAAAGTGTACACGTGTGTGTATTCCATTTTTACTGTTATTTATAGTGTTTTTCACTTTTAAATCTTAATACTCTGAGAAGTGTGTGAACGTGTATGAGAAAGTATGTGATTGCGATTGTGTATTGTGTATTGTATTGTATAATGGTTTTTAACACTTTCAATACACTAGTTTTTATGGTAGCACACGCACACTTTTACAAACATATAAACATATACTACATACTGAATAAGCATGCAAAATTTATGGCATTCAACACATGTAGGAGTATTAATGTTTATACCTATACAGTTCCCATCTCAATGCCATACATAAGATTCTGTGTGACATGATTTCTTAACTTCATTTGCTTTTCTTTTCTTCTCAGCTCTTTCCTTTTCTTTTCTTTATTTCTTAGGCCAGCTTAGTTTTATGAATTTTCTGTTTATTTAATTTTGTTTCATTTTGATTTATGTTTCCTAGAACTAAGCGTGATTTGTTTGGTTACGTGTTGCGGTAGAAAAAAGCAAAAATTTGCAAATCGCAGGAAACAAAACGATGTTTTTTTTCATCCATTGAGCCTATTAAAGTTTTCATTGCTTTGCCTTTTGTGTACAGTTTGTGGAGCTTTTCGTTTTTCCTTTTATTATTATTGAGTCTGATAAGGAAATATTAAAAATATTTTCAATTGCTCTTGGAAGTTTTTTTAATAAAAGCACAATAGGCACTGGGATTGTATTGATTTTATACTTTTGTTATGAAATGAAACAAAATAATAAAATAAAAAAAAAAATAAAAACAAGTAAAAAATAATTTTATTGGCTCAGAGGCAATGACAATGAATTTTTATCTCTCCGTGGCAAGCTGTATAAGAATTTAAGGTTTACAGTAATGCTACTAATTTAAGGTAAACATAAATTCCGTTTTAAACTTTATATTATTTTTTATCTTCAAATAAACGTAAATTTTATGCAAAAAGAACGTAATTTTTAGTTTTCATTTTATGGCAAATAATTTATTAATGTTTTTCATCAAATCTTTAAGTATTTCTAACAGTGATGACTGAAGTTGCCGTAGCTTAATGATTTATTACAAAACTCATCGATTTTTTCTGTACAGCGATTGATTTTCGTAAAAAAGGAATGAAAAGAAAACAGTATATAACAGAATTGATGCATAGAGGTATTGCGGTACAACGACCAGACGATTTATTGTAATGCCCTCAACCTATGTACGATATCCCTGCAATGTCTCCTACAATTCTGTTGCCCTGGCAAACTTCAGGAAACTGTTATTCCCAATAGTCTGATTCTGTTTGTAATTACATAATCAAACACTTTTGATCTCACAAGAGATATACTCAATCTCTGCATTGCTAGGTTTTGGCTTTATCAGCGGCGTTGAAGAAACCTCTCGCAAGTTGGTTTGCTTTTCGTCTCGACTTCCATTCTAATTTCGAGTCAAACTTTTAAGTATATTCTTCCTGTTCAAGTTGTATTGGTCACATCTTTCGATAGCTTAAACTTGGAAACAACACATGAATATTTCACTTTAGAAACGAATACTCTGCTTCTCTCCACTATATTGTTACGAAAAATCGAAAAATCGAGATACTGGTGTTTTGCTTTTACATCGCTTAACATTAAAGTCATAAACAAAAGCTACAAAAACAAAACAATGCACTAAGCAAACCTGTTCACTAATTATCGTACTGCTTAATAAAATAACAAACACTGGCATAAAAAATTGTAAAAAAAGTAAAAAAAATACAACAACAAACAGCAGCATAAAAAATGGTAAACAAGTAAACAAAAATATTGTAATTGGTATTGTTATAAGCAAAGGGTGTAAACAGAGGAATAACAAACAAGGCAATTGTTGTTGTTTACATAAAGTTGTGAACAGTGGCACACAAAATTGTGCGAATAATAAAGAATTTTAATTAAATCTAAACACAAATTTATTTTTCTTTTATTTGCAATCTACGAGCTCATAATTTAGACGTTTTTAAAAGGTAAAAACGTAACAATATGTTCTCGACCCAATTGATATATCACAGAATAATCTATCACTTAAAAGATTAACTAGTAACCAAATTATTCCTTCCACTCTTATTACTCATTGTCATTGCGAAATATTTTCCAAAATCATCGAATTTACTGGGACTGTCCAGTAGACAATTAACTGCCAGTCAATTGATGTGTCAGGTGGCAATACCTTGTGATAAACTTGACTAGTCTATGATAGACTAGGCTTCCATTAACCTAAATCTAACATAGAACGCAACGTTTATATAGAATTGGATCTCATTGACAACGTTATACCAACGCAGGTCCCTCTGTACTTTGTGCAACTTCACATTTATGGCTTCATTATAAACGGCAAGTTGTATTTGTATAAATATTTGTATTAGATTTCTAATTTCGATGCATCGAATAAAAAACATCGATGTTGACCAATAAAAAAATTGAATTGTTTCGATGTATATCGTCCACCGCTTTATTAGATGTAATTCAATTACCAGCTTAGACGTCTCTTGAACAACAAGAAATATGGAAAAAAATTTCTCTCAGCAGTATTCTGGCAGGAACTGCGGGCATAAGCAAAATTGCCATGACAAGTTTTTCACATCTGTCGTTCGAAGTCCCGCCACTCATGTATAAAATTAACACACACATCATGAGTGGTGTGAGAAGCTAGTTTGTAATCCTGACTAAAGGGTTGTAATGACCATTTATGTATGTATGTACATTAGGGTGGCCCCGTTTGTATGGAGAAAAAATAAGGTATAGATATTCCCAACTAAAATGAAAGTTTGATTCATTATAAGACTACGTTTCTCAATTTTTTCGTCCTGGGGTCAATATTTGGTGAGCTGGATCAAAGGATAAAAAGGTCCTTTTTTGAGGTTTTTTGTATTTTTTCATATTTCTTCCAAAGGAACTATATATAAATTTGGTATCATATGAAAGGTCTTTAAGAGGTGCTTTCAATAGATTATCAAAAATTTTAAAAAAAATTGTGAAAATTCAAAAATTTTGAAAATTTCGGACTAAATTTTTGTTTTTTTTAATTTTTTCATAGAATTTACTTAACTAAATTGTTGAAATTTCTTGATTATAAAGACCATGTAATTTAACCTAAATGGTTTTTTCCGTTTTTCAAAATTCAATCTAGTTCAATTTTTATTAAAAATTTTTTAAACCTAATTTCTTCTCTGTCTGACAACCTCTCTTAAATCAATTCATATATGTAATGGGCATCAAAATAACGCAAATTTTATTTTCTTTCCATATTCATTTCCATTTGCAATACATCCCGCTATAATGTAATTTTCTTGTTATTTATTATTTCTCCGCGGTTTCTGCATTATTGTTGTCCAGTATTATATTATCAGAACTAGATGAATCCAAAACCTCTTCAAAAACAACGAAGTTTGGAGTTGTTGAATTCAGCGTTAGAAGTCGTGGACCAGATTGATCCACATAAAAATTCCAAACACTTGACATTCGTTTATCGATTGGACATTCACAACAGCTTTTCAATGTTGGAGTGCATTTGCATGAGGAAATTACAAATAGTTGTTTCCAACCAGCTTCATTAAGATTTGTTGGATTTTTAATAACATGTCTATAATCTTCACACAATTTATCAATTTTTTTCCTGATTGAAGGTCTATTTATTGTTGGAATTTTAGCTGTTTTCCACAGATGCTGAACATCATTGACAACCTTACTATAGAATTTGGAAAATCCATGTGACTTATTACCATTCTGTTCTCTCAAAAATAATAAATAATTAATATCGCAGTTTTTAGTTGGTTATAACATGTTTGGATAAAACATGTTATATTATATTTTTTATATTATATATTATATTGTTTTTACTTAAACACACTTAAGGCGATTGATCAAAAATATCAATTTACAATTTAAATTAAGCTGCATTTTCTCAAAATATTATTGCACAAAAACAAATGAGAACGAAAAAGTAACTGTAATTATTTCATTTATGAGTCCACATGTTTTTAAAGTAGATATGGACTAATATCACTTTCAAAATTAACGGTACATTTTGAAAAAAAAACAAAGCCTTCTATATATACGATTTTTTTGTAAAAAATAAAAAAGAGATTTTTTGGCTTTAAATTTTACTAGTTATCATTGGTTTAATACAATTTCTTCATTACTTTAAAAATAAACAACAAAAGACAACAACATTAAAAAAATTATTATTATTATTACGGAATAACAAGAAAATTACATTATAGCGAGATGTATTGCAAATGTTTTGGTTTAAATTGAAATATTCGTTGTATAACAAAATAAAAGTATAAGAAATTATACATCAATGGAAAGAAAATAAAATTTGCGTTATTTTGATGCCCATTACATATATGAATTGAGTTAAGAGAGGTTGTCAGACAGAGAAGAAATTAGGTTTAAAAAATTTTTAATAAAAATTGAACTAGATTGAATTTTGAAAAACGGAAAAAACCATTTAGGTTAAATTACATGGTCTTTATAATCAAGAAATTTCAACAATTTAGTTAAGTAAATTCTATGAAAAAATTAAAAAAAACAAAAATTTTGTCCGAAATTTTCAAAATTTTTGAATTTTCACAATTTTTTTAAAATTTTTGATAATCTATTGAAAGCACCTCTTAAAGACCTTTCATATGATACCAAATTTATATATAGTTCCTTTGGAAGAAATATGAAAAAAATACAAAAAACCTCAAAAAAGGACCTTTTTATCCTTTGATCCAGCTCACCAAATATTGACCCCAGGACGAAAAAATTGAGAAACGTAGTCTTAGAATGAATCAAACTTTCATTTTAGTGGGGAACATTCGCAACTTTTATTTTGGGGCCACCCTAATGTACATATGTAAAACTGAATATCCGCTTTATCACCAATATATGTGACTGTTGCACATATAAACAGAAACAATTTCTGTTATTTAACGTGTAGTACTCAACCATTTGAAAACAACCGAAATTAAATTCAACAAAAAATGCCATGAAAAAAGATGAAAGCATTTGGAAATTTGATGTATGTCATGAGAATGTCCATGTGCTCAAATATTTATGCAGCACATTAGTTTTGTTGTAACATAAACAAACATAAACGCTATGTCCCTGCATAATTTTTTTTAGTGAAATATGCAAACCTGTCTCTAGCTGTCAACGCATGTTGACATTTGATTCGTTGTTATACTCAATACTTTTATTATTTTTTCTACAAGTAAGCGCTGTAAAAGACTCATAGACTTCGGAATACTTTCCTATCACTACGCTGGAAGCGTGGTAGTAAACACATGATAGTGTTTGTGGTTTAACGGTTTCTCTTATTCACTTATATACCATATAAACACAAACACATACAGACATACAGACACTATACACTAGCACTGTTAAATAGCAAAATAAACAATATGTTTATAGTTATGGTTTGTTGTCTGTCGTTTTATGGGTGTATATGTATTTATGTATGTATATGCCCTAATGTGATAGTGTAAAACTCTATAAGAACATTAGAATGTTAAGAGAGAAAAGAAATATCAACCATTTATGGTAAAAAAAACCAACAAAAACAATAACAAGAACTGTAATGAAGTACGAAGAAATACGTTGGGTTAACAAGCAACCATGTTCTGGTCTCTTAAAGTCAAGTATTCTACCATGACTAGTTTAACTACGATACATCTTATGCTGTATTCGTAATAATAAAAACAACAGCATACTTGTACTTACATTCGTAATGTAGCAACAATATATACACACACACACACACATACACAAACACGCACATGTAGATTTTAGCTTAAAGCACTTCAACATTGTAACATACTGTGACTGCCATTAGCAAAGTATGGAAAGTCTATGGAACAGCAACGTACACTTAATAAATGGTGTCATCATATTCCTCTTTAATATTTACTCAGTCATTGAAAAATCCAACGTGTGCGAGCTAACAATAGATGCAATTACAGTCCGGCTCATAAGGGGAAGTCGCTGAAAGAAATATGTTTTCACGAAATATCTGAGACAAAGGTTGAAGCACGGGCTCTCGTCTAATAACCGACACTATCTACTAGAATACGGCTACATTTTGTAAAATGATTAATGATGATAAATAATGAATACCATTCACTACAATTTTCCAGCTTACTTACTGGTCATTGCAACAGTCAAGATTAGAACCTAGCTTCTCACGCCTTTCATTTTGTATGTGTTAATTTGATCTATGAATGGCGGGACTTACTGTTTAAAGGCGATTCCCACCGACAGACTTTTGAAAAACATTTTATGGCAATTTTATTTCACTCTTATAGTTTTTAACAGAAGACTGCTGAGAGGAAGTCGCGGAAAGAAATATTTTTTCATATTTCTAAGACATTTCGAACATCTGAGAGGCTAAACCTCTACGTTCGATGAGGTTGAACCTCTAAGCTACATTACCTTCTAAATTACAGCAACTGTTTGCTGTTATTGTCTATAATTTTATAAGGCTAGTCAGAATGGTGAGTTGAATGAAATCTATTTTACTTTAATAAATTTAATAAAATTTTTTAACAGTTTAGTGTTAAAATACTGAAAAAAAAAAATTCTTTTGTTTTAAAGATTATTTCCCGTAAATGTTGTATATGACCACGCCGTAACTGGTCCAATCATACACGCATAATTGGGAATAAAAAGCCTTCATTCAGGATTATGACCAAGCCACTTATGTTGTGTGTGTTAATTTTCTACATGAGTGGCGGGACCTACAGTTTAAAGTGGACTTCGAACGACAGATTTCGGAAAAACCTTTCATGGCAATTATATTTACTCTCACAGTTTTTGTCAGAAATCTGCTGAGAGGAAGTCGCCGAAGAAATATTTTTATCATTTTCCGTTTTGCTGAAGATGTCTAACCTGGGGATTGAACCGTGTCCTCACGTCTAATAAGCCAACACGGTACCGACTAGGCTACGGCGACTACACGGTCCATCGCTCTTTTCGTGAACTTCAATTCAAGCATTTTGATAAGTAGCTGACAAACGGCAGAATTGGGAATGGCTTGTGTCTGTATATAAGAGACTTCACGTGTGCCCACAAAAATATTATTGGCGTTAAATTCAATGGCGTGCAATGGGTTCCATTAAAACGAGAGATTAATTGCTCTCCCAGCTTCATAATATTGCATACTGTGCCACCTTTTCAATGCGATCACTTATTATTCATATCAAATTCTCCGATGTTGGACTATAACCTTGAGATTTTCATCGTTTTTACAGAAGTAACACAAACCTCACAAAACGGTTTGATACTGCACGTTTGAGCTGCCTCTGATAAACTTCTCCCAATAAATTCTTTAGTTCGGTTTATCGTTTACCTATTATTTACCTATTGTTTACTTATTGTTTACCTATTATTTACCTATTGTTTACCTATTGTTTACATATTGTTTACATATTGTTTACCTATTGTTTACATATTGTTTACCTATTATTTCTCTATTATTTCTCTATTATTTACCTATAGTTTACCTATTGTTTACCCATTGTTTACCTATTGAGTCAAGGTAAGCTTAGTCGCTGAAGATAATTTTTCTATAGAAACGTATATATTTCTCTCACAGTAAGAATTTTGAGAATAATATTCGATGAACTGCAATTGTTGTTTGTTAGTCCACTCATGGCGACTGGCAAAACTAACAAAACTTTCAATTTGATTTAAAATAAGGGAAAGAGGTTATTATAGAAACATTCCAAAGACCACAAGGTAAAGTACCTTAAAGCAATGATCAAAACAGATGACAGAAATAAGAATAAAACTGGAGATGAAATATTCCACTCTAAGAATGTACAAGTGCTGACTATAATAGACCAGTTAGTAGAACAGGCACTTAACGTCAAAGATGTTATAAAATTGTTCAGATTTAACATCGTATTATTAAATTATAGGCTTTGATTGCAAGTTTTTCTGAAGACAGTTTGCAAGTATCGGGTGGGCCATATATTGTTTTAAATTTGAACGATTATTCGATTATTTCGAATCTGTCAATACTTATGTCATTCTATTCTGTCACACAATTCAATATGTTATCCTCAGTGAACGTAATGAATCGATTTACCCTTCAGTAACATTGCGACTTATTGAAAATTTATTTCCAAAACAAAGATAAATGATCGGAAATTCGAAACTCATGTCGGTGGGTATGTTAATAAGCAAAATTGTCGTTTTTGGGTCAGAAAACTCACACGTGGTCTCTTAAAACCCGATGCTCCCATTACGAGTGATTGTTTGGTGCGGCTTGTGGAGCGGAGGCATCATTGGCCCAAATTTCTTTTAAAAGCAGGACGGCGCAACCATTACGGTCAATGAGTGACACCTATCCCATCGTGATAACAAATTTTTTGGACTCGATCTTCGTGGTATTGATGTGAACTATGTTTGGTTTCAACAGGATGGTGCAACTTGCCACTTGCCACAATCAATTTATTGCGTCAAACGTTTGCTGGCCGTTTAATTAGCTGAAATGGTGATATCAATGGGCGGGTAAGAAGCTGCGTTTTGACACCGTAAAGAAATGTGCTATGTGATGCCATTGCCGAGATAGGAGCGCATAAACTCGAAAAAGTCCACGAAAATTGGTCCGATCAAATTGGGTACTGTGAGGCCAGCCTCGGCAGCCATATGAATGATATAATATTCCATTTCTAACTTTGACAAAATTACAAACCGTTTTTGTTTTTAAATTTAAACTTTTAAATAGCCCACCGATTATTCGGCCCTTTTTAAACCATAACAACTAATGAATGCTTCTACTTCAAATAGACTGATCTATTATAACTTAAGGCTAAGCTGTCATAAATTTTTTTTTGTTGTGCTGCAAACATCATTAGAAATGCCGTATAAGCCTCACACTTCAAACTGAGATTTAGCACATTGATAATTTGAGGATTATTACGACCAGCTTTGTTTTATTCTTGCGTTGAAGACAACTGCTATGCTTTTATATAACTTATGATATACACTGTATAGACCACATGCGAGTGCATTAGTGTTGCCTCATATTAGTAGTTGTTGTCAACTTATTACATGACACTAATGATGACAACGTTAAATGTGCTCAACAAACATAAACATAAAAACAACAACCACATGCAAAGTGCAATATACAATAACAAAGTGGAGATACTTGTGGCAACATTAGCCAGCCAGTAACATATAATTAATTATTGTTAATGGTAACGGTAATGTTAATGTTAATAGGGTTTTTTTAAGGTATTAACATTTTAATTGTGGTTGTCGCCAATATAATCATGCTAACCCATAAGGCTCAAAAGCACACATTATTTTTAGCACGTAACCCAGTACCATAAAGGGATTCTATTCAAAAAAAAAAAAAATTCTGTTGTTTTGAATTCGTTTTTTTCAAAATGTTAATTGCATTTGTGCATGAGTCGTTCGTTTAACCACAATGTCAACTCATCATTACTGTAGACAGTGGTTTTTAATTGTTCTGCTTTAGAAAACATTGCCGCCAATTTGTCATTCTGCTGTATCCGTTTTTGACTGCCTATCTTTTTTTTCTTATCATCATTAAAAACCCTCTCATTTACTTAAAGCACACCTGTTGTGCTGTGCTCTCCCTTGACTAGCGCTCAACGCTTTTAGGCCTTATTTTAAAGTTGGCGCCACATTTTACATAAAATGTCCATAAAATTTAATGGCCGCCTTTGCAAACGTGGTGACAATTTGTCAAATTAATTTTTGCCCTCCTTTATTAAATATGGTATAAAATGTCATAATAATCTGTATCTAGTTGAACGAATTTTGTTGTTGGGTTGCGTCTATGACAGCTGTTGACCTGACCTTTTAATTTGTTAGAATTTATTGTCTGCCATTAATTTTAATTTAACTGTCATTATGCTTCTCGACTAATTAATAAAAATTGTTCAAAAACAACACTTTTTTTTTGGGGGGGGGAGAGGGGCATGGTGTATAAATTTCGTTTCGTCTACCACAAAATGGCATAAATTTCGCAACCATCAAATAACTAGGATTTATTATAACAAAGGGACGATAAAATAAACACACAAATAAATTCAAAGAGTGTCGAAAAAAGGAGTTAAATTTTGAAGACGAATTTACAATTTTTCTAGAAAATTTTGTAATAATCGTCCTACCAAGATTACTTATTCACAATTCGAGTCTATAGGTTTAACAAATCATCGACAAACAACCATACGTCAACGAAACGCATAGATCTCCCGAAAACATCACCGATAATCGGGAGACCGTGTAAGATAATCCATGGCACTCGATTTCCTGTCCTCCACAAGAATTCGGTCTTTGTAGACTACAACTTGAAGCCGCCTTAGTCTAGTAGGGAGTATGTTGGCCTATTGGACCTGAGGCCACGCTTCAAACATCTTCAACAAAACGATATACGAACAAATATTTATTCGGCGACTTCGGCGACTACGCAGATTTCTGGCAAAAATTCTGAGAGTATATAAAGTTGCCGTGAAAAATTTCTCAAAAAAACTGTCGTTCGTAATCAACTTTAAGCTATAGATCCCTACACTCATGTATAAAATTAACAGACACCATAAAGTGGTGTGAGAAACTAGGTCGTAATCCTGACGAATGTGCGTATGTAGACAACAACTTTGAGATATTTGCGTGGTGACTTGGACCTTCCAGTGACCCAGGAACAGAAGATAAACCACCATAAACAATGATGTGACCAGACCACAACATGGCGAAATTTGCTTTGGGATTTGGGCGTACAAAATTCAACTGACCTAAAATAAAGGTAAACGACCATAATGGGCTCTGGAGTGGTTGACAACTTACTCCAATTTTGATCGCAAAATCATTTCAGGATGAGACCTATTTCTAGATGAATGAAAACAACCAAAATTATTGAATTTGAGACGATATTAAGCCATATGACATTCAAAAGCATCGCATGCGCTCCGAAAAAGTCAATATTTCGTGTAGATTTTGAGCTGGCTGCGTTATGGGCCCATATTCCTTTGAGAACGATGTTGGTCAGGTCATCACTGTCAACAATGAGCACTATAGGGTTGAATCAAGTCATCGAAAAATCCATGCTGTGCGATGAGTCTTATTTCTGGATGAATATGTACGTGAATACACGACATCCAAGAGAGTCCAATGCATTCCGAAAAAGTCAGTGTATGGTGTGGATTTTGGGCTGCCTGTCATTGGTGAGGCCATGATTATCACGCTAAAGTGAATGATCTGGACATCTGCATAATGCGGTTTCAATAGTATGGCGCTACGTGCTACACAGTTCAAGCAACATTGGATATTCTGCACGGGTGATTTGAGGACATGGTAACCTCAATTTGACCTCATTAGACATTTTCTTGTGGAGTTTTCTGCAGTTGCAGAAGTGTGCGAATAAATCAAAAACTACAGCAGGTCTCAAAGTCATATTCAGTCAGTTTTATTTGTAAGCCTGACTCATAAAAATGTGGATACTTCGGAGGCCCTCCACCCAAGGAAGCCGTGGCGGTCCCTTCAACCGTGATATATTCCACATAAAATAACATCAACAAGTCTTTAAACAATAAAAAAAATTAAAATTTTCTGCAATTTTCAACTTCTTTTAGCCTGGTGGATAATCTGAAACCAACAACATGCGGTTTCAACAGAATGGCGCTACATCCCACATTGGATATTCTGCACGAGCGCTTTGAGGACATTGTCTTCGATATCGTTCAATTTGACCCTATTACACTTTTTCTTTTTCTTTTGGGGCTTGTTTAACTCGCATCTTAACCAAACACATCTTTTAAATTCAGCCTGATTTTTACAGCATAGTCGTGGGAAATTAGAAATTTCTGATGCGCTTTAAAAGCCGTTCGTTAGCCTTATTATGAATGACAAATACTATCCTTGATTTAGTAATGTCCGCAAATATTTCGTAATAAAACAAATCCCCTTCAAACAAAGAAAAAGTTTAAATTGACAAAGAAATCTAACAACAAAAATTAAACTTACTTTCTGAAAACATTCTTTCATGCAGCAATCAAAATTAAATTGTCTTCTTTACTTTTATATTGTTTTACTTCTTCCAACTGATACAAGACAGTTTAAGTTTTAAGGAAAAGAAAAGCAACAGCAAGTATTCTCCTTACCTTCTAAACGTATATCCAATTGTAATAACAAATACCTTTACATACGTATGTACATATATGCTGGGTACAAAAAAATGTCATTTTTCTACATCATCAATAAATAAAATTTATCCCCTAAATACGGCCACACACTCTCCCACCACTTGAGCGTTAATAGTGGCCCACATGAAAGCAATTCCCTGTAAGCAGAAGCAACAATAATAATAAATAATCCCAAGGAAAAATAATATAAAGAAAGACAGAGAGAGAGAGAGAGAGAGGGAGAGAAAAAGAAAGAGACATTTCATTATCTCAATTTGTGTCAATACGACTATCATTTCCCATACATACGTACACACATACAATACACAGATCCTTTTTTCCCAAACACTAGACCTGAAAAGCAAATGACTAAACAGCAAAAAGTGATTTAAACCAAAAATGCACACCCACCCATATACATACATATGTATATGGTATACTATATGTACATACCTATACAGAGAAACATTTACTTGTTAGTCATGTGTGCGTTAAAATGCTCTCTACCATAGACAGACACAAATGTTGATGATGATGATAAGGATAAGATTAAGGAAAAATAGTATTTTCATATTATAATCGGGAGCTTATATTTGTGAACAGATGAAATGGAAATTATTGTGTATTATTCAGCAATATTTATAGTCTTAAGAGTATAAGAGCTTATAAGAATATTTTGGGACACAAAACTATGAAGTGAACAAGGTTTGTACAAAGTTTTTCTATAAAACGCAACGTAGGAATGAATAGTTGATGTAAACCAAAGAGTATTTGTAAAAAGATTGAAAAAATCTCTACTGCCTAGACATTAAGAAATAAATTCGTTTAGAATTTTATCGTAAATTTTTGCAAGAGGCAGACTGAAAAAAATCCTTTTTATTAATATTAGTTATGTGAGTGAGAACTTCAATGTTTGTATGTAATTACATACATAACATAATTGGTCATTACAACCCTTCAGTCAGGATTACGACCTAGTTTCTCACACCAATTATGTTGTGTGTGTTAATTTTATACATCAGTGGTGGGACCTACAGTTTAAAGTCGACTCCGAACGACAGATTTTTGAGAAACTTTTCATGGCAATTTTATTTCCTCTCAGAGTTTTTGTCAGAAATCTGCTGAGAGGAAAGCCGCCGAAGAAATACTTTTTGTATTTTGTTTCGATGTCTGGCCTTGGGCTCGAAACCTGGCTTTACGTCTATATACAATACACTACCTACTAGACTACGGCGACTTGTATATAATTTCCTTATGTGAAATCCAATATCGTTTTAAACCATGTCTTCAACATCAATTTGTCTAACCGTAGATCGAGCTTTTGTATCAAAAATGATACATTTCAATTTTTGAGACTATATATGTAACTTTAATTCAGAAAAAATCGAGATGCCTTTTATTTTTTAATTCGTTAGTATTGTTATCGACATTATTTTTAACCAAATAAAAAAAGAAAATTTTAAACAGGACTTAAAAAATTCAAAAACTTCGTAATTCTGGCTTATGTATGTATCATTTTTGGTACATACAACTTTACTAGGTATTCGTTGATGTTGTGAATGCAATTTTTTAAAATTTTTAATGATTTTGTAAAGTTTTATCGTAAATAATATATTGTTTATGGTATTTGAGAAGGAATTGAAAGTTAAGTGTTGGATGAAAGTGAACATGTTGAATTTTCTATTCTTGATATGTTCTTGATATTGATTGAAGTAGTCGAAGTCTAGTATATAGCGTGTTAGCTTATTAGACGTCCGACCAAGGTTCAAGTCTCAGTTTAGACATTTCCAATTTATAACGAAGGGTTGTAGTGACCGATTATGTATGTATATATTTAATATTCCTGCTGCTGAAGACTCTGAAGAAGAAGAAAACAGAACCTCGTCGTATGAACTGACAAAAGTATTGGCAGCAACAAAATCTATCAATAATCGTGGCAACCCCATGTACTGCAAATATGTATCAAAAGTAATACATAAGCTAGAATTATGAAGTTTTTTTAAGGCTCGGTCTACGGTTAACAAGACAAAGACAATTTTATCCATAATCTTTGCATAAATACCACAAGCACCCGTCTCCTACTACAAATTTTTTTGAACATTGAGAAAATTCGTTTCTTCCATAAAAAAAGCTGCTTATGCAGGTGTTGTTCTAGCGGTGTTGTTCCATTGGTTGTATCGGGTCTTTCCTCAAGGACTTCTGAACTTCCAAAGTTGCTATTTAGTCATCTTGTTAAAATTTCATCTGCCAAATTCGTTGTCATTTATTAAGTCTGTTTTGCCAAATCACCATGTACGCATCATACAGCATTCGACAGAAATTTTTTTTTTTTTTGTTATGTTCTATTCGAACAAAGTGCCGCGCGATCTCCATAATCATACTACCATCCTATTGGCAATATGGTAGAGAAATTCAAGTCCACTGTTTCAGTAAACGAACAAGCAACACTCTCACATCGATGAAACGCAAGATCTACCAAAATCATCGCCACTGTCTATGAAAGTGCGCATGTGAATCAAAGGCATTTGATTTCGAAATGCTCATAAGAACACAACCTTGAGCAGACTCCAACTGAGAGTCTTTCGCGTCATAACTTATCCCGTATCCGTATCCGTAAAAAATTCAATTGCCCAGACTCTAAAGCTAGAAGACCATAGACAACGACATGTGTTTGCTGAACGATCAGGTAACAACTGTCCCTAGTTTTCATCGTAAAAATCATGTTGTGTAATGAGGTCTATTTTCGGTTGAATCTGTCCGAGAACACGTGATATCCAATATCGGCCAATGTATTCCGAAAAAGTGAGTGTATGGTGTGGATTTTAGGCTCCCGACTACATCGGTTCATATATCTTTGAAAATGGCGTTGGCCAGGTCAAGATCATCAACATCTTTTAGCCTGCAGTGAATGATTTGAACACAAAGAACATGAGATTTCAAGAGTAAGACTCAATGTACTACACAGCTCACGTCACATTGGATATTCTGCACCAGCGATAAGAGGGTATGGTCACCGACATCGATCAATTCGAAACCATTAGCCTTTTTCGTGTGAGACTTTTGAAAGTCAGACACGACAGTGGTCCTCAAAGCCATATTAAGCCAAACCGTGTGTTCAGCCTGATATATAAGCCAGAGTCATGGAAAATTGGATATTTCTGATGAGCTTTATCTAGAAAAGCCCAGGCTAATATTTAAACGATGATATATTCTAACGAAAAAAAGTTTGGTCAAATTGACCCATTGTACTCCAGGATAATAAGTTAAATTAAAATAATTTAATATGCCAATTTAAATACATTCGAATATCTTTACTTTCGAGCTTCATTATCAATAAATTATTTCATTAATATTATTTCCATACCATTAATCCTATTAATAGCAAATATTCCCAAAAAAAAAAAAACATAATCTGATTAAATAAATAAATAAATCATCCACATAAGAAAGCTTAGAAATCACACTTACCCATCACCAATACAACAATATTGATTGTAATGACGATGAAAACAATCAACCTTTAGCATTTAAAACTCTACTACGTCTACAACCACTACTGGCACACAACTTCTTTGCCCACATCTTTCACTTACTGTATGTACTGGCATACACCACTCTTCGATCTCATTAGGAATCGTCTCTTTTGTAATTTACTTTCGGCTTCAACATCTATTTTGCTCCCTTATTTTGTGCAATTTAGTTTCAATAATGTCAAGAAAATAAAGCCAGTATCTCTTTATCCCCTAGCTTAACTTATTTGACATATTTTTTCTTTTCTTTTACGTTTCTTCCCTTTTGCTACTTTTTGTTTTTTTTTCTGGAGACCTTTTGTGGCAATAAAACCGGATACATGTGTATGTGGTTAAACACTTTTTTGTTGTTGCTTTAGCTCTTGGTATACAGATGCGACGTTAGTGTAAGTAATTTCGATTTACTTTAGAAGGCAAAAACCAATACAATTACTTAAGAAGTTTGTGGGACCTTTAGATTCGTTATGGGGAATGGGACATGTTTTAGGGAAGTTTGATGAATTACGTCTTACGAGGTAATTGTAATACTGACTATTTTGTTTAATAAAGCAAGCTGTTAAACTCCTCTTTGTAGATTCAAGACACAAAAATTTAAAAGAAATCAATAACCGTCACTCCTTCAGCTGAAGTGTTAAATAAAATAAAGCTTGCCTAGCAGCACTCTGTAACTTTGTTCGAGGCTAATAAATAATGTAGACGGTCTTTCAACTGCCAGGCAAATATAAAATTAACCTGTAGAAAGAATGTCCTCCAACTGATAGATATTATGCCGGCTATTTGGCAAGGAAGATTACTTTTTAGGTTGGTGTAGATAAGATCGAAATTAAGACAATAGCAGATAAATTCGGACATTAGTGAGCCTACTGCGAGTGCTTTACAAAAATTAAATGTTTATAAGCCAGAATAAGTTTAAAATCTGTCTATTGTTCTGAGATAAAATATAAGATTATTCAAGATCACCTTACAAAACATATATTCTAGAGATCTTGAAAAAATTGTCACTCAAGTCTTCGTTTCCTCAAAACCTAGCTTCTCACACGATTTATGTTAAACTCTATACTCTGTATGTATTAATTTTATTCATAATTGGCGGGGCCTACAGTTTAAAGTCGACTCCGAATGACAAATTTTTTGAGGATCTCTTTATAGTACTTTTATTACTCTCAGAGTTTTTTCCAGAAAACAGCTGAGAGGAAGTCGCCGAAGGAATGTTCTTTCATATTTCGTTTAGTTTGACATGTCTGACTTGGGGTTTAAACCGTGGCCTCACGTCTAATAATCCAACACGCTACCTTATAGACTACGGCATACATCAATTCATCATGACAATTTTATTTAGTCCTAGAAATTTTGCCCGAAATGTGCTGTTCATAGTTACGAGGTATTAAAGTAGGAATCTATTTAAAGATACACATTTGGAATCTCTTTTGGACTTGACTGCACTCATGAGCAAATCATTCGATGTGACAAATTACGGAAATGCTAGACTAATATGAACCACCACAAAAATCTACATAGCAGGCCTAAAGATTTTAGATTCATTTACTAATCTGAAGAAAAGAAAAAAATGCCGATTTCTGACAACTGTTTCCTTTTCTAAAAATTCCCTTAAAATTCCATTTTATCACTGGGGTAACTAGCTGAAAGAAAAAAATTTTATGGCATGGTGTATAGCAACCCAGGTTCAAACCACAAAAAAGTTGAAAAAGGTTTTTGGAATTTTGCAATTAAAAACCTCATAATTAATTCGTTTAAGATACCTCCAGTGTCCTTGAATTAAATACAAATACAAGAGAAACAGAAATTTGTTTCCTTTTCATTTTCTGATTACATACCAGCGACCTCTTGTGAAGAAGTTACACAGGAGCACCGCACTTTTGATGGCTTCAAGGCTGAAGAAATTGTACAAAAAGATCTAACGAGGTACGTCAAAACAAATTGAAACGTGACAATTTCTCGGCCGCATACATACATAATACATACAAATAATTGGTCATTACAACCCTTCAGTCAAGATTACAACCTAGCTCCTCACAGCACTACATGTTGTGTGTGTTAATTGTATACCTCAGTGGCAGGCCTTGTAGTTTAAAGTCGTCCCCAATCGACCGATTTTTGAAAAACTTTTCATGACAAATATTATTTACTGTCCGAGTTTTTGCCAGAAAACTGCTGAGAGTAAGTCACTGAAGAAATATTTTTTCATATTTCGTTATGTTGGAGATGTCTGATCTGGGGTTTGAACCGTGGTCTTACGGCTAATAAGCACAACACACTACTTACTAGACTACGGCAACTTCAGTTTCAGTATCCAGGAACACATTAATTTACACATCAAATACGATTTTTCTTTCGGAATATATTGTTTAGATTTGTACGTTATTCTCAGCTATTCAGATTACAACGTTGTGCACAGAAAACATATACCTGGTATGGTCTGTCCTAATATGGAATATGGATGTCATGAAATATTTTCAACGCAAATATGACGGAAAGCATTAACTTCACGCATTATTTTCTGTCTGTAAGAACCATTCATATACTGAAAACTCAACTACTAGGTGATCCGCAAACTGCTGCAACAAACAAAACTTAATTCAATTTCATAAAGTTATTGCATATTCGTAAGCATAATATTCAATCTTCTCTGTAGAAATAGAAATGTTGCAACCGGGTCTAAACCCCGGAAAGGGTCAACAAATATTCATAAAGATTGAATACCTATTAAATAATTCATCCAAGAAGGTTTGGGTTCCCTTGAATGGAAGACAAATATCAGAGAAATTGAAGGAAACAATTTTAAACTGAGATGGTAGAGGATATTTTTGTTATCCTTTTCAACCTCTAGTAAAGATCTTGGACACGTACGTGGAACTGTTTATGGTGTCAAGTCTGAAGAAATTTTAAAAATAGACCTTAAGGTATATCAATACTAACCTCAATATCCAGGAACTCATTAATTTTTGCATCAAAAACGATCTTTCCATTAGAATGTATTGTCTAGATTTCTACATTGTAGTTGGCTGTTCAAATTACAAAGTTGCGCACAGAAAACATAAATCTTGCACTGTCTGCTTTGCCATCTAATAAGGGAAGATTCCAAAAATAGTGTTCAACAGAAATACGAGGAGCTAAATTAAGAGATGATTTCCGCCTTAATACAATTTAATAAAATTATTGGAGAACATTGCATACTAGGTAGCATTTTTGAATGCAGTAGACTACTAATAGCGCCGCATTTTATGAGGTCAATCTGGTTTATAGAAACCGATTTAGTTTGGTTGGTTAGATATCTCAGATATGTAACAGTTTGGGCTGGTTCTACAATAAACTTAGACGCAGGATTTACTTTTTGGTGGGTACTATGGCCATAATTCTAATCGACAAACCAGTAAAATATACGAAATATTGATGTTGATAATGGGACCAAACGGAGGTAATTATATTCTTCCAGCCTTTTCTACCATGTGATATCCGAATGGATTCGTTCCATGTATACCTTGCTAAGGCCTACTGGTATACAATTATTATGATGTATAACTGCTGCCCAATTAAGCCAAGGGTATAATATATTCGATAATACCGATGGCTTATATTTTTCTTTTTCAAATACAGATTTCTTTTTTTTTTGCCATTTACAACATTAATGAGGCACCACATTGAAGCAATTGTCAGTGTGGCAACAATGTGTATATAGTCGGGCGTATTTCGCCTGATACAAATTATGACAGTTATTGTGTGTAACATGGTGTATTGCCTTTGTTAAATTTCCACTTTGATTGCTGAAATTAAATCCAATAAATTTAAGAAACACCAGAAAGAGGAAGAGAATATATTCGATGTGATTAATGATAAACGTTAGTCAGTTTGATTGACTGGTTGCTTAACAATGGCATGGCTATACATACATACATGTATGCCTTTAATGTGGTTTAATACAAAGAGAAAACCCCAAATACAACTACAACTAAAATGGAGGGACTGTAACAGGTGGTGGCAGCAATGTAGAAATTAAGATGAATCTTCAATTTTTATTTTGATTTTGTTCCTTAAATTCTCATATTAATTACTCTTGGTAACCAACAAAAATGTAAAAAATTTTGCTCTCTTTTATTTTAAATTTCTTGCTGTTTTATGGCTTTGTTTATTAAAAAAAATTGGAGAAGAAATTAAAGTTTTCTTTCCTCTTTTATAAGGGATTTTGGTTTTGTTTTATTTCTTGAAAATTGTTTCCTTTTTTTTTTGCTTTATTGACCTAACAAAAGGAACTTGTTGGTGTCCCTTTTTTTTGTTACAACAAGAACTTTAAATTACAAGAAAAGGTTCACACACATATTGTTTTAGTTTTTAAACCCAAAAGTTATGTCGTTGCTGAAATCTAAGCAACAAATAAAAAATGAAAAAATAAATCTAAAAAAGTATCCTTAAAAAGTTAAACTTACAATTAAAGAACTTTTAAACATTTGATAGGCTTTCTATAGATTTAGATTAATACAAAAGAACAATATTCTTCTTAACAGAGCTCATAGCAACTGTTTGACTTTCTATAACACAAAATCATTAAGAGTTCTTTTATAAAAAGTTACTTTAAACTTATAATTTTGATATATATTGTGTGTGTGATGTAGAGGTTGTGGCCCTTTTGTACTTCTGTAAAAAGTTCGGCTAAAAATGATTGAATACAATAACTTAACGCTTAATGGATGACAAACAATTCTTAACTCGTAAGATGTTATGTTAGCTTAGATAAGGAATGTTTGTTTCATTAAAAGATATCAGAAAATGAGACGTAAAAATTCCTCTGACCCTTATGACAAGAGCAAGGCACTGATATCTAATGTGAAAGAAAGTCTCTTGGAATTCGTAATTATTAGTTCGTATGTATTAGTTTTGTATTTTTCTAGTTTTACTGCCAGCAACTCAGCCCTCAGCCTTAGTAGGACGTCAAAGGGGAGCAAATTGAGTATAGGAAATAATGACTAGGTTGGAGTAGAACTTGATTAGAACAGCTGACTGCCTGGGTATTCTATCCACAAGTCGACAGGGACATTAATATTTGTACCCAATAGCGCACCACAGCCTGATAGAGCTAATAAGCGATGTCGTAGTGTGATAATTTTATTATCCTTACTTGAGAGCTCGGGATCAAGAATGACCGCCGCATATTTATTCCTTGTGGATAAGGAAAGTTCAACCCTTTGATAAACTTGAGGGTTCTAGTATGTTTGGTATGGTTTGTGGTAACATTTTATGATCTTTATAAAGTCAGACAAATTCACCGCCATTTATATATTTTTCCGATAACGAATTTTTCCGTAGAATAATGAATTCATTGGATTGTTCTATGATCGTGTGTTGAACTTTGTGTATTCATATGTTGTTGATTGACTTGCTTCTGAAGCTGCTCTAAACCAGAATAATTAGCAACATGTTGCCAAGGCATTCACTTACGAATTCCATGATATATTGCAGTTCTCGAGAGGTAGGGTTCATCTGTGTTAATTATAATTAAATTTGGGACCTGTAATATCGTAAATTAGTGGTTCTATCGGGTGGGTCATCTATCGGTTTAAATTTGAATCATCAGTTATTTCGATACTGGCAATACTTATGTCATTCTATCTGTCACGCATATGATCTTCACTGAACGTGATGAATTGATTTACGCTTAAACAACGCTGGGATTTATTGGAAATTTGGGCCAACGAGAAACTACACGATGATATTGATTTTGCAAAAAAAGAAATATTTTTTTCGGATGAACCCCATTTTCATCTTGGTGGGTTGGTTAATAAGCAAAACTGCAGTATTTGGTTTTCACAAAACAGAAGCCAATGCACCCATTACAAGTAATGTGGAAGCATCCCTGTGGAGCGGAGGCATCATTGGCCCATATTTCTTTGAAAATGAGGACGGCGCAACCATTAGGGTCAATAGAGACACATATCGCACCATGATAACTGATTTTTTTGTACCCGCTCTTCATGGTATTAATGTGTGCGATGTTTGGTTTCAACAGGATGCTGAAATTTTTCACACATCACATGCCACAATCGAATTATTTCGTCAAATATTTGATGGCCATTTCATTAGACGAAATGGTGATGTCAATTGACCTACAAGAAGCTGCAATTTGACACCGTTGGACTATTTTCTGTGTGGCGCCGTTAAAGAAATGTTCTATGCCGACAAACCAGAGCCAATATAGCATTTGAAGGCCAAAATTCGTGATGCTAGTGCCGAGATACGAACTCATGCACTCGATAAAATGCACGAAAATATAATGAGGCTCTGTGAGTCCAGCCGCAGCACCTCATTCAGCTTATTCGTCAATCGTGAATTCCATGAATTATATTCACTGTGAATATTCAATTCGCCAGAAAATACTCCAACATTTCGAGTATAAAGTTTACCAAAAATATTTTCAAATTGAATACAAATTTAAACGTTTCAATATTTAATAAAAATCGTTTGCTTAACTCATATGTTGTTGGTGTGCAAAAAAACAAACAAAAATTAAGAAAAAAAACTGAATATTTAAAATGATGTTTTGTTTTAATAACAATTACAAACAAAAGTTTTATTTTCAGGTAACATGCTACAAATAAATACATTAACACAAGCACACCTACATACACATCCGTCCGTCTGTTAACAATCATTTGAACATGTGTTCATTTAAGAATAGAAAATCACATTAAAACGTGATCATTCATTCAGACGTGACAAGAAGGAGGGTAGTCAATCATTTTAACAATCATATCCACCCATTCATTGTCTGCTGATGATTATTTGAAAGCAACAGACGACGAAGACGAATTTTAAAACAAATCAATATTACTTACTTATGTTTCCTTTTTACACGTTTATGTTTACGTTTACCAAATAGTAAGACATTCTTTGTAGTTCAGCATTGAATTCAGCAAAATATGTAACAGCGGTATTTGAAATGTTCTGTTCTTAAATACAGATATGGAAGAAGAAGTTTGCATTTAAAATGTCTCTTCGTCTAGCTTTTAGTTTAAGTGAAATGTGTTTTTGTCTGTTGCACCATTTCACTCTTGTGGAAACAGGAGAAATAAAAAAGGAATGAGAAAACAATAATCAGTCAAACTGAACATAATGGCCCTACGGTATAATGTTATTTATTTATATCGACTATTGAAGTGTATTTATGTAAAGCAAAGCAGATATTAATGTGACTGGCAATCCTTTTCAAGTCTAAGATCCACTCTACCGTTATCCAGAGACTGGTGTATACAGTCACTTTGACGGAGTTCGGAATTCCGTCGAGGAAGGTATAACTCTACAAACGGCATATGAATGCTGCAAATTACCATTCTGAGATCATGGTAATTACAATAATTCTGGTGGCTTGGAATCTGCAATAGAACATTATAATTTTCTCATCTTCTGGGCTTCTAAGGAGTATAACATACCCCAGCATGTTAAGAGCATGCAATTGCCTAGAGATCTTGCTGGCAGCTAGCAGGATCGGATGCTACAGACCAATCACCTGTACATCTTAAGCCAAATCCTTTCAAGTAATCGACGCGATACGTAATGTACACTGCTCGAAACATCTGTATTAGTAGAGGTCTATACAGGTTTTATAATGTCTATGTGAACAACTATTTGCGAATAATTCGTATGGCAATAGTGCAGTGAAATACTCTAAGCAGATTTCTGGCAAAAACTCTGAGAGTAAATAAAATTGCCATGAAAAAGTTTCTCCAAAATCTGGCGTTCGGAGTCGACTTTAAACTGTAGGTCCCACCACTCATGTATAAAACTAACACATACAATATAAGTGGTGTGAGAAACTAGGACGTTGTACAATGGGTCAATTCGACCTCCGGGTACTGTACTTGTCTTAATTGACAACCTAACCTATACTCTGGCAAGGACGTTAGACTAACGATACTAAAAACCTACTTATCTAACAAAACTGTTTTTGCTCGCTAAAGAACACATAGCCGAAAGCTATGTTATGTTACAATAGAAACAGACAGATATAACGACAAACAAAGAGGAAGTTGTTGATTATCTGTCCACTATAATCAAGTCGCCGTGGTGTAGTAGGTAGTGTGTTGGCTTACTATTCGTAAAGCCCGGGTTCGTATCCCAGGTCAGACATCAAAAATGAAATATGAAAAAAAATATTTCTTCGGCGACTTCCTCTCAGCAGATTTCTGGCAAAAACTCTGAGAGTAAAATAAACTGCCATGAAAAAGTTTCTCAAAATTCTGTCGTTCGGAGTCGACGTTAAACTGTAGGTCCCGCCACTCACGTATAAAATTAACGCACACAACATGAGTGGTGTGAGAAGCTAGGCCGTAATCCTGACTGAAGGGTTGTAATGGCCAATTAGGTATGTATGTATGTATAATCAGGCCATCAAAATATTAGCATGATGACACAGAATAAGCAAATCTTAGTAGACCCAAGCCAGTAACAACTTGGTTCTTGGTGGGACAATATTCTTCACAGGAAAATGTGGAACGCAGGAAAATTCAATACCTAGAAGATTCTTTGTAGAGAAATTACAGAATATCTCAACGAAGATCACGAATGCCAACAACTTTGAAAGCTAGTTGTGCAAACAATAATAAAAATTTAAAGCCTTGCAGCCTAGGAGTTGCTTTATAAAAGATGACAGCGATTATATTGTGCATAAGACAGCACATAGAAAGCAGTAGATCCACGAGAGTAAATCGGAATTAATCGGCAACAGAAGGCTCAAACTTTTTTACCTAATTGGTCATTACAACCCTATAGCCAGGATAACAACTTAGTTGCTCACACCATAAATAATTATAAAGTCGACTCGGAACGAAAGGTTTTTGATAAACTTTACATAGCAATTTTATTTTACTTTCAGAGTTCTTGCCAGAAGTTTGCTAAGAAAAAGTCGTTTTGTACGGGATATCTGACTTGGAGTTTGAACCACGGCCTCCCGTCTAATAATTCAATGCACTACTTATTAGACTACATCGATTTCAAAGAAAGCCCAAAGCTATTGTTTAATATGGCTAGAACTCGATTAGGCAAGACAAAATTCTACGAAAGATGACAACAGTAAGTGGTTTTATAAATTTGCAAACGAATACTGAATAAAAAATTTAAAATACATATGATTTATATCACTAAAGAAAAAATAACCATTAAAGTCCACGTACCTCTTCTTCAGCGAGATTAGATCCAAAAATTGCTGCTATTGCACAACTAACCAACTCAGCTTGACAAGACGTTCCTTTGAATCATCTCGATATCGTAGAAATAACCATCAACTGCATCCATAATAACAAGTAATCAATGCTTAGAGAGATTGTAACTCAATGCTTAGCATGAGTTTTGAAGGGAAAATTAATTGTGACTTAAGGGACATACCGAAATCAGCCGAACAAGGTGAAAAACTGGCAAGTGACCTTTTACCGCACAGCGGTTGCCAAATTACAAGCACTATCTTTTGAAGCACAGGTTAAAGTATCAGTGCATGGTTATCATGGCCATTAGATTCCATTTATGCATCTCCTGTCTCCCTAATATTGGAATTACTGTTCAACATTTTTAAAAACTACGTTCCTGTTAACTTGTCAAGCCAAGTTTCCCAATCTAGTAATCCTCAAGAGTACTTAAAAGCCGCTTTCCTATTAGTGATACGCCCATACTCTAATTAAGCCAGTCCTCTCCTTATAATTCTCAATCAGTAGACGTAGCCTAGAAAGTAAATATCTGTACACCCTTGCTGTCTGTAGTGGTGTAGAATATAAAAGAGTGTCTTGTCCTGGCAAATATGCTGAAACGTTGCTGCAGTTCTTCATTTCGAAGTGCATATATATTTCAACATCTCTTTCAGTGTGTGTTTTAAAAAAAATTGTAAGGAAGAAGCTATTCTGACATTTTGTACTATATTCTGCACATCATATAGCGATTACTTCCAGTCGTACGCAATTTACCCCCACTTTTCCTTTCATTGCTTTGTTTCTTTTTTTTTCTTATGTTTTAACATGTAAATGGGGCAATAGACAAAGACATTTTACTTTTACTATTTTCAGACATTATTTATATCTCGCACACTGCATGCACAGGGGGCACAGTGGGTGATATTTGAGTATAATTTTCAAGCTTTTTGGAGTGTTAATTCTATAGGAATTAAGAACTTATCTTTTATGAATGGATATTAATATATAATAACTATAATGTCAATTCGCATCACATATATTTTGAAATTAAATTTGTTTCTATCTCGCTACTTATCAGCACTACTGTTTACAACCATTAAACTTCTGCCAGTACTATTTACATGCACGCAATACGAGACACTGACATCATTAAACAGTGCATCACTTATTGATGACAGATGCTGTTAAATTTTACAATGATACACTGACACAGACTTAAGGATACATTGATTATACTTATTCTTTACACAACACTTGTCTTCTTTCCCTTTTTGTTGTATCTTTGTTTGGTGCTGCTGATTTTTATTATCAAAATGTTGCTGATGTTCGTTAAAAGAAAATACACAAGCAGTTTCGTTTCATTTTAATGCTCACATGGGAGTTTTGATGAATCCTGGTGATAGAATTGAAGCGTTGAAAAAAACAACGCAAGCGCTTCTAGCATTTTGGAAATTATTCATCTTATCAGACGTTGACATTGTATACGCTGGCATGAATTTTTTGCCTTAAAATCATGTACACTTTTACATAAATTGCACAGTTTTTTTTCTTTACATTGACAGGCAAGTTAGGTCTTGTTGTTTTCGAATATTTTCGAAAGCAGAAACATTGTACCAGCCCCATCCCTGGATGCCACCTTTCTTATGTCTTCTTCTAACAAACTATAAACCTTAGTTCTGATGTATTAATTATTTTAAAATTAAAACTTCTTTTTAAGTAAGTTTTAAACGCAAAAACGTAAAATAAAAGTAAATTTAAATATGCGGTGTAAAATAACGTTGTTTATAAAATTATGCGGGTGTATGCCAAAAAAGAGAAAATATTTGTTTATTTATCACCAGGAAGCTTTAATTAAAAACTCCATTAAAAGTTTTCTCTTCTCCTTTTCTTGCGGTTTAATTATCCTTGTATTTGTATAGACATTGTTTTTTTTTATTTGCTTTGGTAGTTTCTTTGGCGAATATTTGTTATTTGTTATTTGTTATTTGGGAAGTTATTCGTGTTTATTTGTCAACAACTTTAGTCATTTATACCTTTATAAATAGAAAGCAATTATCCTTATTAAATTATGAATACTTAATAGACTTATCACCAGTGGAAATTGAGTTATGAAGTCAAGTATTTGTTTATATGTACTGCGCCAGCATTGGTGTATGTGGTCGTAAATATCCGATTACGATTAGCGTTTGTATGTGTATGTTTAACCAAATTCTGTGGTAAAAATATAGGTTTTCAACAATTTTCCATCAAAAATGATATCAATCCGGAGATAAAGCGCAGGATCACTCTTGCAAAGACCTCTCTCGTACGACAAAACCGTAGAGTATTAGTTTTTCTACATGCTTCCCATGCTTTTTTGTAGCGCAGAGGCATGGACACTATTGAACACTGATGCAGCAGCCTTGAGAATATTCGAGAAAAACGTATTACGTAAGATCTTCGGTCCAGTATGAGTTGGCGATGATTTCCGCAACCTTTCCAACAGTAAGCTGTATAAGCTTCTCAACGACCTGGACGTTGTGCAACGTATTAACATCCAGCGGCTACGCTGGCGCGGCCATTTCGTTCGAATGAAGGAGGATGCTTCGGCCAGACGGGTATTTGATGCGGGGATTTGCGAAGTCGGCGAAGAGGACTACCTTGTTTGTGTTGGCAGGACATCGAGCAAGCCATGTCATCTGACATAGGCGCGCAAGTAGCAGAGGTGCCTAGAAGAAAGTGTTAAGGCAGGCCGAAATCCGTTAATCGGATTATTAATGCCCAATTTCGTAAGTAAGTCAGTAACTTATATGACTAACAAAAGTCTCCACTAATACTGTGAAGTGCTATGATAAAATGTAAGTTATGGTTTGTCCAGTTTTAACAGGTCTTTGTATCCTAGTTACACACATGACTACTTAATTGGTCATTACAACCCAGAATTACGACCTAGCTTTTCACACCACTCTAGTTGTGTGTGTTAATTTTATACCTGAGTGGCGGAACCTGTAGTTTAAAGTCGATTTTTGAGAAACTCATGGCATTTTAATTTACGCTCAGAGATTTTGCCAGAAATTTGCTGAAAGAAAGGCTCCGAAGTAGTATTTTTTCGTATTTCATTTTGTAAGATATCTATGTCTGACCTGGTGTTTAGACCGTGGCCTGACGTCTAAGCGACCACACCCTAGTTAATGACGCTCAATTCAGATATTATACTCAGGCACTATCCAAGCAAATAACTATACTGTGGTAGAAACTTACCAAACACCCTATTTAATCTTCTAGTCCATAATGATGTTGTTTATTTTAGGCAACTACGTCACTCTCTTTACATAGAGGTTTGCTTTCCATCCTCACACGGTGAATAATATATTTCAAATAATTCTCGCACTATCACCTCCTGGTAATTCAATACTAATTTGTGGACTTTCTTATTAATTCTGTCCTGGAGATTTGTTCTGATCGACAATAAATTTGTTCATGTTAGCAGCTCATAAAAAATCGTTATAAATGCCAATTATTTTATAGTAGTAAACTAAAAAGCAAACTCTAACAGAGATAACCAGCACGGCTTTTTTAGCACTTCAGAAAAAAATTGGACTTAGAACGTAAACTATTCCTCAGTTAAAGGAAACTCAGCATTGTACTGTAGTTATCATTCCTTAGACTGATAGTTTGGGTTAAATAAACTTTCCATAGCGGAGATGTATAGATCTAAAGAATTTGGCCGCCTACCAGGTTTTCTGGAAAACATTACATTACTATTACATAGATACTACTGAAATCATGATTCAAACAAAAATATAGGAATTTATCAATATTCCGACTAAATGACATTCGAATGTCATTATAACAAAGACAATTGGTCGGAAATTCCACGAAAATGTCGTATAAAATTTGGTCGCAGAGAAGTACTAACATACAATACGCAAGTTTCTTGATAAAGTTCGAGAAACTGGTTTCATTGTTGATGCGCCAAGACGTGAGCGTGAGCGTACACTCGAAAACATCGAAAATGTGGATGAAAGAGCGCGTGAGGAGATCCATCAACTTGTCGTTCTCAAGAATTCAACATTTTACGCACCCGTTAACATCGACTTTTGTGGAAAGATCTCGGTATGACTCCTAACAAATTTCAATTGCTTCAAGAGATGAAGCCACAGTAGTGCTTTGTTTTCGCTTTGCTGGATTGATTATCGAGAAATTGCTCGATGATGTCGATTTTGTCAAAAAAAATCATTTTTTCGGATGAAACTCATTTTCATCTTAGTGGGTACATTAATAAGCATAATTAGCCGAAATGGCGTTGCCAATTGGCCGCCAAGAAGCAGCAATTTTACACTGTTGGACTGTTTTCTGAGGTATGCCGTTAAAGAAAAGTGTCAAAAGAAACATTTGAGCATTTGAAGACCAAAATTCGTGATGCCATTGACGAGATACGACGCCCCATACACTTGAAAAAGTGCACGAAATTTGGTCCGATCGAATGAGTTACTGCTAGGCTAGCGGCAGCAGCTATATGAATGAAATAATATTCCATTTCTGACCGGAATAACAAAATAATAATTCTAGCAAAATTTCAAAGCGTTTTTGTTGTTTGCATTTTTAAATTTAAACTTTTAAATGGCCCACCCTTTATTAATTTGTAATTTTCTACTAAATCCTAGGCTACAAATATTTTAATGTTATTAGGACATCAATTTCAGACTTCATAAAATTTATATACAAAAATTAAAAAAAAAAAACTTTCCTAAAGAATATCCAAATTGTGGTGGATATTCATATTAAATTTTTCATAAAATTTCATTTAAGCTATTATTTCGTATTTAAGAATTATTTTTCTTTTCTAACACATTGCTTTGCTTTAAGAAACAAACAAAAAACAATTCTTCGCTTCTTTCTTTACCTTCTATTTTATATTGCAACCACATAGTGTAGCGGTGCGGTGCGTATATTTTATTTATAAGGCATGACGAAATGTTACTCATACGTATAGGCGGCTTAATATTCTATTTGCTCATCACGTAACTAAGTGAACAGTAAATTTCATTTTACAACTGCTTGAAGGCAATAATGATGACGATGATGGCGATGATGATGCTGATGCTGATGCCATTTCAATGGCTTTTATTTCAATAATTTTCAAACCTTAAAAGTGAAAAGTAAAAGGATTTTTATTTGTTTCAATAAATCTAAAGCTACTGGGATAAATGTGTATATGCTTCATGCATTTTAAATACATTTTTTTAGGAAAAGTTTAATAAAAAATATAAATACGATGCCATAATTTTTATACTAACTTACCGCTTGCATGACATTAAGGGGCATTCTGGACTGATAAATTTTATAACCGATGCTAAGGATTATCTTCCAAGGAATTTTAATGGAACATATTTCTTAACATTTTAATAAATTTTAATGTAAGTTTTGTTACTTTATTTACCATCATAGTTAAATATTATTCATTTTCTTTTTGTAACATATTTAATCTTTAAATTCCTTAATTAATTATTTAATTAAATTTAATTTAGTAACTTCATATATCAAGTTAAACAAACTAATTTCGAAATAAAGTTCTTAACAGAATTTATTATTTATTTTGTTTTTTTTTACATTCTTTATTTAAAATATATTTTGCCACTTTGTTTTTGTTTCCCTATGCGGAAAATGTGAAAAGCTTCAAGTATTTTGTTCTATTTTCATATGTTGATGCTGTTGTTGTTGTTGATGATGTTTTTTAAACAAATAATTTTCTGTTAAGCCGTCACTTCACGTTGACACAGTTTTTAATGCAACACTTTAAATATTTCCCAAAGAACATTTAAAGTAAAAAAATAGTTAGTGTTAGATATCGGTTACCTGAACACAATACTATACATATATGAAGAATGTAAAAAGGCCTCGAACTATTTTTTCTCAATTCCCGACCCGCTGTATAGAAGATTGAATACACTTACGACCATTGTTTCCTAATATTTTAATACCTATATAAAGAACTATTTTAGAGTGCCTAGCTCTCTTGAATTCATGCTACAATGGAAATTTTAATTATGAAGAAGAGCGACTGGGTAGTTTATCGTATTTGCTCTTCACGTTGAGCTCTAACATTCATAATATTTGGTTAGTGGATCGCAAAAGGTGTTACAAAAATAATTTGTTCTAAAGCCCAAGTATTCTTCCCTTTCACAGTTTGTTTGACTGATTGTTGTAAAGAAAAAGCAAAATATCATCAGACTAAGATCACAGAAACTATTTTAATACTACATTGTATCGAATATCCTTTGAAAGGAGAAAAACTTCTATAATATGCTTTAAACATATATCATGAAAAATGGTGGATCTTAATTGGATGCTTGATGTTGTGAAAAAAAAAACACATCGATGTCATATCAGTGCTAAGCGAAAGTTTGTTTCAACAGTGGACACATTGCTTAGTTAATAGCTACGGAGAAGGATTGTCATCTACTAGCATTATAAGGGACACACTGACACATCAAGTTTTAGTCCAGACACCAACACACCATACACAACTTTTTGCATTCACAGTTGATTATAAATATTGCTTTTTTTTAAGATTGATAGGAAAGTAAAGTGCAACCTCACCGACTGTCTGCAGACTTGGTAATCTCTGTAATCGCTAACAATACTCTATCTACCGATCATCAGCAGTATAACCGTATCATGCTTCACAGAAGCAATTCGTTTTCAATATGCTTTCTTACAGGCTGCGAGCAAACCTAGCACCAGAATGGGATGCGGCAGAGCAATCAACTCCAAATCAATCTAAAATCAACTTAATCGACTAATGAAATTTCAAACCAAACAACTCTGGTGATGACTTTTGTATTACGGAAATGACACGAATAGGATAATGGAACGTATGAATGCTTATTGAGCCATCGGGGTTGTCTTAATAAGAAATGCAAATGGATGCATACAAGATTGAAGTTCTGACTATTAGTGAAATGAGGTGGACACGTTTGGAAAAACGAACACTGGCAATATCAATACAGTTTTGTATAGTAGAACTCCTTCAGCTTTTGCTTCAGTTTTAGCATTCAATATCAAACCGTACCATCACAGCCTGGTTTTTTTTTGAAGCTGTACCGCTTGAACAATGTTATGCATCAACAGAAGATACAAATGTAAACATAAAGGATGAACAGTTTACGGCAACAGTCGCGAAGATAAATAGGGGGAGTATTATAGTTTTTGTGGGCAATTTTAATGTTAAAATAGTTAACAAAAATATCAATCTGGAGCAAACTTCAGGCGCGGAGGGCGGAAAAATAATGGCGAATGTTTCATTGACTTTTGACAATTCCACCAATTGTCTGTATTGGATGTTGCTATTTTTTCTAAAGCTGAATTACTGACTTCTAATGTCATCCTCTCAAAGGCAAGCAGGGATTTGTTTTAAATTGAAAACAATGAGAAACATTTTTTTAGTTCTTAGTGCAATTACATATTTGTTCTACTCCGTATTGTTTGGACTGCCTGATTTGAATAAGGACTACATGCGTTTACAATCTAACACATTATTAATTACACTATGCCACCTTTCCATACTATTAAGGATAAAATTATTTTTTTAGCATACAGCTGTCCATCTGTTGTCCTCAAAGGTTTTCTTTTAATCAGTAGACAGAAAATACGAATTGTATTTAATTGTATATAAGGCTTAAAGTATTGATATGACCTACGCAGCTTCTATTTGGCCATTTGACATATCGCTCTGTATTTTAACTTGAAGTATTCCAAATAATTTTTTATTATTCGCTGGGAAAATATATCAGGTTTTATTCGACAGACAGATAAGATATGTTGTAACATGTTTTTATAAATAAATATGTAACAAAAACCTGCAGTTATACACACACATTTGATAACATTATCATTGCAAAAGTGCAGTGTATGAATGTGGGTATAAAATAGATACACATTCCAAATGCAAATACATACTCATCCATGCTACCAACTTATCAAGTATGTAAGGCTATGGTTATGGTTGCATATTCCCACGAATGCGTACATACATGTTGTTACACTTGTGCATGCATATGTTTTATAACATGTGGAGTAGGATTTGAATACACAGTTTCAATGAATCACTACTATTCCGAATGGAAATTGTTTAAATGAACGAAATTTTTTTTGCAACAAAAATGTATAAATTTTTTATGTAGTAAGCGGTAGAGATATGTATGTATACATCTACATATAACTAACTAATGTGTAGAGGTATATGTAAAGAAAATAGAAAAATGAAAGGAAGTGAGAAAGAGAGAGACTTAAAAGTTCATTTTCTTCGAATATATCAAACGTAGCAGACATTTCAATGTTATTCTTTCATTGAAAGGGACAGAAAAATAAAAGTAGAAAGAAATTAAAGCCATAAAATTCATATTTATAAGAATATTAATATTCACATACGCCTGCACAATATATGGGTTGTTCGGTGTATTGTTATAAAAAATGTATATGCATACTGCTGCTACAATTCTTCTACCATAACATTTTAGGTCATACTGGGCTCGATTTAAAAAAAAAAAAGAAAAAACTCTTGTTATAGAAAATCATTCTTTTTTCTTTTTTGGTTGACATTTAAATTCATGCCAGTAGACATAAAAGAGGGTTCATATTGTATTAAATATACATTTAAATTTTGATTTTCTGTACATTTTTTGTTCTTTATTATTATTATTTTTTTTTTTTCTAAATGCCATGCATGTCATCTGCTGCTGTTTGGTTGCCGCTGTGCTTTAATGTTGATTTGAATAATAACATCTGGTACATGATAACCAAGGCTGTAAAACCACAAGAAAATTGTATCATAATTTTGTATTTTGCATTTCATATTGATTTTTGAATTTTCAATTTCCATTGCATTTCATTGATTTTAATCAACATATTGATCGGTTGTAATACAATGAACAGAGAAGAAAAATTTTGAAGTAAATTCCATCCGAGTCCCTCTTCTCTTGATAACGCCATCACTGCAGTTTTTCTTTCCATTTCAACAAAGGTTTCCTTTGAAGGCTCCTTAATTTTCGACCGTATATGGGTAGTCAAGTCTTGGCCACGGTTTAAACCACAGGTCAGACAACTCCAAAATACCGAAATATGAAACAAAAATACTTTGGCGACTTCCCCTCAGCAGATTTCTAGTAAAAACTCTGAGAGTAAGTAAAAATTGCCATGATCAATTAGGTATGTATGTATGTAGTGCAAATAGAAAGAAAGTTACGTATTTCTTCGTTTAATATAATTGAATGTCGATTTCGACAAATGAGCATTAATTACAGTGAATCAATCTATTGACCCCACAAAATTTAAGCTACTCAGAGGCAGTCGAAGCGTCATAAACGAAATCGGACAACTGAAAGCGGATTTAGTTTACCTGTTAATTCTATTCAAAAAATCACCAATATTAAACGAATAGCATGAATAGTTAACATGTCTTTTGAATGATGAGTAATATTCTCTTCCGAAATATTTATGTGTGTGTATCGATTGATTTTTTTTATTTTAGATCATTCTCTACCTGAAATGTCATTGCATCATAAAAAGAGAGTATGCAAAAGGCATTCAACAATAAGAGCGAATATGAGCATAGCAATCTCAGCAGAAATGGATGCTGAACAAAAGCATAACAAAAGCAATGAATCTACGAAGAGTTCTCTGATCAACACCCATGAAAATCTACACTACATAGCGAAACTTCTACATCATCGTATATTATCATACATACACACATGACATATATAATTGGATTACATTATTATATTAATCAGGATTACAACATAGCTTCTTACATCACTTATGTTGTGTGTGTTAATTTTATACATAAGTGGCGGAACCTACAGTTTAAAGTCGATTCTGAACGACATATTTTTGACGAACTTTTCATGGCAATTTTATTTGCTCTTAGAGCTTTTGTCAGAAATCTGTTGAAAAACAGTCGCCGAAGAAATATTTTGCTGGAGATGTCTGACATGGGGTTTGAACAATACATAATAGACTACGGCGACTACATCATCACATCATCAACTGTTTTCAATTTCCTAAATAGCAATAAATCATCTGAAGAGAATATTATCTACTTCAAGAATTGAACACTATTAAGTGGAAATTTGGTAGAGTATACAAGAATGGATGTCGTGGGCAAGAGGAGGTACATAAGGGTGATTTGTAGTTATTGTAAAGGCACTAAGCTTCCTATTTTTATATACCAAATACTGGCAGTTTTTGTGAACAAAAGCTATGTGCCCTATAGAGATTCTTTAAATTTTTAAAAGAGGAATGAACAGATTTCCATCCAGTTGTGAGGACGAATTCATTATAATTACGTGTTATAGATAGCGAAAAGCTCTTCAAGACCATAAAAGGTGCTGATTAAATTGATGCACATCATGAAAGTTCATGAGTTTGATCTTGGTGTGATTTATGGCGAATCTTTTACAATAAAACCGATGCAAGGTTTTCCTTTCTTCTGTAGTACGTGTGGTATTAGTATTGTATTGCATTGTACACGTTTATCTAATAAATATAATATGGGAAGGAAAAAAACAATCAGCTACAATAAATGCATGTGGAATAATATTTTAGAACTCTTTTGTTTCATAGTAGAATAAATAAAGCAATAAAATTGACTGACGTGAAATTATCTCCGGCTCAAAAATTTAGCTGGATCTTGTTAAATTTAAATAGATCCAAATAGCTTAACCCCAGGTGAGATATCTCCAACAAAACGAAATAAAAAAATAATATTCCTTTGGCGATTTCCTCTCAGCAGATTTCCAGCAGAAACTCTGGGAGTAAATAAAATTGTCATGACAAGGATTTAAAAAAAGAAACTGTCATTCGGAATCGGCTTTTAACTGTAGGTCCTGCCACTCTTTATACATGAGTTGACACAAACAACATAAGTGGTGTGATAAGCTAGGTAGTAATCCAGACTAAAGGATTGTAATGGCCAATTATGTATGTATCTAATTGCTCAACCCTACTCACGTGATGTACAAGGATTACACATGAGTATTAAATTTCAAAACTTTTTGGAAAAATTGAATTTTTTTTTATAATTTTTATAGCACGGTATGCATGAAATTAAAGACGTTTAAATGTTAAACTTTCAGCTCTCCTGTTATAAAACAAATTAATACAGAGTTTACAGAGAGACTCAACTAAAGTATGAAGCATTTTATAAATTTTATTTAAATCTCTCTCTCTCTTTATAAAGTTCCCAAACTATTTAAAATCCTCAAATATATTTATAAAAAGAGAATCATACCATTTACAGTACACATGTCTTTATCGCTTATCTAAATTGCAGCAATAAAATTTTGTTCTCTTATCTGTTTAAAGTCAATGGTGAGTATGAGTAATAAAATTATATTCACGTACGTCATACGTCCTGGGGGATATAAATACAATTTTCAAATGACCTTTTTTTTCATAATTAATAAAGAAAAATAAAAGATTTTAAATCAAATTACTTACGACACAAAAGAAAAAACCTGATTCAATTTAAATGGGGGAAAAACTTAATGAAGAATTCGGCAACTAATTATGCGTAATGGGCGTTTACTTTTAACAAATATGAGTGTGATGTTCAATGCTTAATGTTCTAAGAACAATTACAGACCTCTACATTCCAGGAAAGGCAATAATTTTTTAATTAATTTAATTCTGGATAATTTTATTTAAGTTCCTAATATATATAGGAATATCACTAAATAGTACAATGAAATGGACTGCTCACATAAAGAGCAGACATTCCATAATGTTATGTAGAAAGCTTGCAGTGAAATCCTGTGGACGCAAGCTGGTAATAATACACTGGATGTATACCATGATGGTCTGACTAACGGTAACCTATGCGACAATCGTATGGACAAACAGAACAAACCTGTAAGCAGCTCAAATATAGTTGGACAAGATATATAGACACGGTGAGTGTTAATAGAATGGGGGCTGAAATCTCTGCAGAATTTAAGTCCGCTGTTCTTGGTAGTAAATACTAAAGGTTTGGTTAGGTTGATGAACGACAAGTCTTACATAAAGCTCATTAGGGTCCCGAAACATAAAAAATCGGTCACAACGACACCTAGTAATACAAATGAAGCTGCTACTTTGGGGTATACAGATGAATCAAGAACAAATCTTTGGACAGGAGCGGAAGTTTTTGACCCCAGAATGATATCTACATCATACGTCAACAATTCTACTTTAATAAGATGTACAAAAGACAGAATACAGTTGAACCAGTTAGGTAGGTAGATCATGTGGAAATTCGCAGCAATGAACAGGGATATTAGCGTGCAACCGCTAAAGCCAGAAGCTTTCTGTGGAGTGAAGTGTATGCTCAACGAAAGCGACGATAAAGAGAGGCAAAGATTCTTATCAAACCTAGTAGGTTTGAGCCAATCGGAACTGATGTTAAAAAACTATAAGAGGAGATCTGACGTCATCAGGGGTATTCAGGAAAACCTGATTTTGATAACCGGTCTTTTGACAGAGTAGACTCAGAGTACACTTATTAAGAGTGGAGCTCTTTTCGATCTAAAGGCGTAAATTCAGTGGCAATAAAAACGGATCAATGGAACGCATTCTTAGAATCTGTAGGACATAAATTCATCCCAGAAGGGCACACCGCGGTGCATATCAGCTGATAAGCAAAAAATTGCCACTGTTAACAACCGAGCAGCATCGTACATTTTGTTAGGATAATAAGCCTATAGGAGATGTTATTAGGATACCCTATAAAATTTAAGAGAATTACAATAGATCGTATGGTCGCAGTACTAAGGCATCTCTTCACGATAATATAATACTTAGTACCAGAACTATTCTTTGAAATTAAAATTTTTATTCAATTTTCAATGCCTGTTTTTGACTTTCAATGTGATTTTGTATTCAGTTGGGAATATTTACCTTGTAAAACATCATAATACCGGCAAGATGGCATTTATTTATGTGATGTTACATGCCAGTATTTAAAATTTATTCATATCCATGAATATTTACTTACATATGCATTGAGTAACGTACTTAACATTTGCAGTTACACCCGAATGTACATCCTATGATGGTTTCAACAACTGGCCGAACATTATTCTGGTTACTATAACATTAACATTTACATACACCCACATTTATGCAAACATCCACCCACTCAACGTATACTGGCTCTTTCATAAGCATGTACTTAAATTATGCATATTTTTTTCGCCTCTTCTGGGACAAGAACTTCAAAAAAAAGGTGTGAAATGTATCTGCTGTAGTGCAATAATGTGTTGGCCAAAATAAAACATAAAACCGTGGGTCCGGTTTGGTAAACGATTCTTAATGGTTGGTTGGTTTTTAACACGTTTGTTATGGAAATCGTTCAAATGCCAGGTTTTTTGTTGACTTGTAATATTTTCTTAATGGCCGGCAGGATTTCAACTTAAATTTTTTTCCATAATTTTTGTTCTTTTTTAAATTTTTTTCTTCTTAATTTTAATAAAGCTTTAGGGCATGTTATTTTAAGAATTTGTATAAAAAAGGCACAATAATTTTTAATTTATTTAGCTGGCAAAAGTAAAATGTTGTATTCACTTCTGTGGAAATGGAGAATAAATTTTGAATTCGAGTAAAATTCGCAAGAATTGGTGGTAAGTTTCGAATTTGTCTTGAAGTTATTGTTTCTTCTCATAACTAAAGTTTATAAATAAATAAATAAATTATATAAAGACAAGCATTACGTATAGTTTACGAAATTTGAGAATTATTTGCATTTAATCTCTTTATAACAATAATAAACAAGTACGAATAATTCTGCTCGCCATTCACCATTTCAACCAAAATGGATGATTAACCTATAAACCAAACTGGAAAACCTAATTAATGGAACTGAAACCGCCGTAGTTTAGTAGGTAGTGTTTTAACTTATTAGAAGGGAGGCCTCGGTTCAAACTCCAGGTCAGAGATCTCAAAACGCAATATTAAAAAAATATTTCCTCGGCGACTTCCTCTCAGCATATTTCTGGCAGAAACTCTGAGAGTATATGGTATTACCATGTAAAGTTTCTCAAAAACTCTTCTCCTGCCACTCATGTATAAAATTAACACACGTAACATAAAGTGGAGTGAGAAACTAGATTGTTATCCTGACGATAGGGTTGTAATGACCCACTATGTTTATATGCACATAAGTAGGTTATGTGATACAAATACAGTAAAGAGCAATGCTTTGCGGCTGGCCTAAATTTCCTAATAAAACGGTGTACGTGGCTTCAAACGACATTCGGTTTAAACAGGTCAACTTCAAACGCACTAATAATTCTGAAACGAACAAGTTTTTGTAGAAATGATTTCTGGTGGGTCTTCAAACAGGGTCTTCAGAACGTTCACAATTGATAATGGCCATCTTGTTGAACTACATCTGCTACATTGTCATTTATTCAGTCCGTTTTGACAAATCATCATGAACGAATATGGCATAAAATTATTTTATTAAAATAGATGTTCTGTTCGGGCAATGTACCGTCTTCGACCTATTTACTGTCACCATAAGAGTGAGAGTATGAAGGAGAATCCAAGGCATACATGTCGCTCCTTAGAATGCCGCCTTTTTAAAAAAATCTTGCGTCATGGCTTGGGCCACAAAGCATATTCGCTGAATGGTCTCTGAAGCTGTTGAAAAGTCATCCTTAGCGAGAAGGCCTATTTGTGGATGAATTGGTAAGTGAACAAAGATACGATATCAATCCAATGCATAGCGACAAAGTCACTGTTTGGTGTGGACTTTGATATGGCGGTCTCATTGGTTCATATTTTTTTTTTTTTTGCGAAGGCAAACTGCAAGCACAACAGATTGTAGGTTATCAACTTCTTTTAGACTGAATGGTTTCAACAGGTCTCCACCACATGCCATACAGCTCATGCCACATTGGATATTTTGCATGAACGATTTGTTAAAATCATAAAAACTGGCCACGGAGCACATACGATTTGACTTTGAGATTCTTCTTAAGTCGTGACTCTTCTTACAACGCAGGTGTATGCCCATAAGGAACAAACCACAGTATTCCTTGAAACAAATATAACCCATGACATAGGCCAAAAACCTGCGCCAGGGTTATGATAATTAGAAATTTCAGTTTTCGCTTCTACCATAACAGAGAATTCTATATTTCATTCTGAAATTAACAAAAACTATTTTAATTACCTGCTTTGTCTCTTTAAAATATTCTTGCAATTCCTTAAAGACCATTATGTACAGAATTTAACCAACTTAAACTTGCACACAGTAAGCAGAATATGAAATGCAACAATTGTACAAAAAAATTCTGTACAAAACTATACTCATTTATGTTTTCTATTTCATATCCTTTTCTCTTCTTACACTAGTTTTAGTTGTAGAACAGCCAGCAAAACTATTTTAGTTTTACTTGACTATGGTTATACGGACACAGAAGACATTTTTAGCTAAATTTCAGAAGGGAAATCATGTGTGTTGTGTAAAAGAAAATGTTGAAAAACAAGAAAAACTGAATAACGCCAACATATTTCAAGTGTTAAAAGCAAATGTGCAAAATATGATTGGCTCTAATGAAATTTCAAAAGGAATTCTTAAAGTTTTTTGCTCACATTTTTTTGTCAAACATGATTTCCCACTTGGCATAGTTTCAATATGAGACAGTGGTTGTCATGTATTTGGGTATATGATGTGTACCACATACACCCCTATTTAATTACTCACGTTCATGAATTATCTCCACTTTAAGAAATTTAAAAATTTTTAGTTCTCAACTATAATTTTAAATGAAATGCAAACGAAATCGTTCACTACTCCCACATACCATTTATAGCCTGAAATTAAATTCGTTGACCTTTTCTAAAATTTGTGCCACAAAAACCAAACAAATTCTATTGAAATGCTTCCCACTGTCCTTTTGGCATTTTGTCAAGGACATGAAGGAATTTTAATCTGCGCAAAAAACAAACGAGAGAAAACTTGAAGAGTGACAAAATAAATAAAAGAAACTATTAAGCCTGGGTAACAAATGAAACAAACACCGTCGCCGGGTTTACTTACCTTTAGTCTTTAAAAAGAAAATCAAGAAAAAATAATTTTTAAATGCTAGAAAACGCTCTGTTCTTATGACAGACGAATAAAGATTGCTTAAATAAGGAAATTTTTATTAAATTCTGCGAATAGATTTATCTGTGATTGAAGAAATTTAATGGGAATTGTTTTGAAATAATTTTAAAGGCAGTCATGCTAGGTTTAAGTCGTGCTAGGTTTATACTTGGTTTTTCAATTTTAAAAAATTAACACGATTTAAAGTAATCTCTTAACCCTCATAAATTGAATCCTTAGACATTGCACCATTGTGCTCTGTAGTGAATTCTCTAAATTGGCACCCCTTTAAAGACCAGCCAGTGATAATTGACAATACTATAATGCTCCTTTGGACTATGGTCAGAGATATGGTTGGAGGCATTACTGAACATTGTAGTGTGGACGCTCAAGGAAAATCTATAGGAGTTAAATTCTTGGTATTTATTCGATGCATTTCCAGCCCTATGTCGGATAGTTGGTGGCAATAAAACTCAATGCAATCAAATGCAGGCTTAATCTGGACTATGGACATGCTGCTATTCTATAGCTTATAGACACATCATGCTCGTTTATATAATTCCTTACAACTTTCTGAATAGAAAACTCGATTTTAGAATTGCAACCAGGAACTTCTGTTCCGAAGATCCGGAGGTTCCCAATAGAACCCTTGAGATTTACATTGATGACTTAAAGATAAATGACACGGTGGAATGTGGTATATTTATAAGAGTTCTAATATTAAACTTCCTTAAAGACTACATGACCACTGCAAAGTTTCCCAGGCAGAGGTCACGATAATTTTCAAAGCAGCTTAGTGCTTGGCGGGATTTTACGTGCAAATCTCTTGATTTACTAAGACATCCAGGCTAAGCTTAAGTACCTAACGAAAATAGTTTCAACGTCCATCTTTGTCAATGAATGTCGAAAATATTTCAGATCATTCATGGATTCCGGGCCATAGGGATAACGTTAGAAATTGCATTGCTGATGAACTGGCCTGAGCTCCGAGCCCGGAGTACGAAATCTTGGAAATGTTAAAGAGCATAGGTAATCTGCTGGCCTCAGCTAATTATTTATCCACTCTTTTTACAGGGAAGCTAAATCTTGTTGGCAGCAAGGACTAACTCCATATGACCATATAACCATTATGCTACCCAGTGTGAGTTAAGCCCCCTTATCATGTTAGCCCCCTTATCACGTTAGTTGTGGATTTGAACTATTCAGAACTCCGATGTTAGCAAGAGGATAAGAAGAGGACTAAGTTACATCTGTCCTTAACTCGCATGGCCATCACAATAGCGATTTTTACGAAGCCCTGTCCTTTTGGCGGGCATGTCGAAAGATTTGGGATTCCGGCAAATCACTTCTTCAGCTGTGGGTCTGAGGAAGAGGAAGAAACTGTCTTCACCTCATGTGTGAGTGTCCTGCTATCGACATAAAAAGACGAAAGTTTCTTCACGTCTCACGTTCTAAGATTCATGGCCTAACTCTCTAATACGGAGAATGTTGCAATGACAAGATTTATTTTGGACATATACATGCAAAATTGGTCAATACAAACCATCAGTCAGAATTACGACCTAGTTTATCACACCACTTATGTTATGTGTGTTAATTTTATGAATAAGTGATGGAACCTACAGTTTAAAGTCGATTCCGAACGACAGATTTTTAAGAAACTTTTCATGGCAGTTATATTCATTCTGATAGTTTTTGCCAGAAATCTGCTGAGAGGAAGTGGCCAAAGTATTTTTTTTTCATATTTCAGATTGTTTGAGTTGTCTGGGGCTAATGTCTGATAAGCCAACACACTACCAACTGTGACATAATTTTATTTTGGACATGGGTTGTTTGATCCTAGAGTAGAATTTATTATGATATTACAATAGACCGAAATGCTGGCCTAAATGATATCTATTCCTTGAAGGGGGTTTGCCACCTAACCTATCCTTGTTTTTGTCAGCATAACAATATACCCACAATCCAGTGTTATTGTATAAGTGTTAATAATTAAAGAAACACATTAATCCTCATAAAATAATACATTTTGAATAAATAACAATTTAACATGGATTTAAAAATTTAATTTTGTTGTTACGTATTCTAAACACTGTTAAAATTCCTTTAAAAAAGCAAAAAAAAAATATTTTACATTCAAACTTTATTAATAATTTAAGTTGTCGCCTTTAATGAAATTATGGTTGTTATTATTTACAGCGTGCCTTTGCCGTACAGTACAGTGCCGTACAGTAAAATATTCCGTTGCTCTTTTTCAGTTTCTGTCTCACCCACACCAGGGGTGAGCTTAGTTTTTTTTTCTATTTTATATTTCTTTCCTTTTTTAAGCTGGTGCCACATCCCCTTATTAACTTCATTAAGTAGAAATGTTTTCTTAACTGTATTAAAGCTTAAATTAACTTTTCATTTTGATAAAGTTATCTGATTGCCTTAAGCGAGGGGGGAAGAGGACATTGCAAATATGATTTTAAATTTATAGCATAACTCTCGACATTCTCTTTTATGAATGTAAGAAAAGAAAAAAAATGATTTTATTTTCTTTAGTTTTTCCTCAATGTGTGCAATACACTAATGAAAACGTACTTTTCACTTTTTTCTATTCGTAGTTTTTGGTCTCCTTTTGCTTTGAAATTTCGTTTTGCATTCGTATTTAAATGCTGCAATCATTTTCTCATTTTCATTCTCAATGCAGCAGATGTGCAGCTGATTGAGTTTACTTACTTCTTACGTCTTTCAAAATACAATTCTCTTTGCAATTGATTTTCTGTGTTCCCTGCTATGATATATTTATCAAAACTTGAATAGGGGAAAAATGACAAGAATGAAAAATAGAAATAAAAAACAACATCATGTTCTTACTAGAAAATTTTGTTAAATTTACTACCACGTATGGTATTTTGTTGTGTGGGTGACAATAACAAGATAAGAATTTTTTGTTGAAAGTATTGAAATTTTTTTTAAGAACTTTTAGCATAAAACTGTATTTATTTAAAATATGTGGGAAATATTTGTACACAAGGATACGTACGTTTTAGATGATGTTAAAATGCCAAGCAATACAAGTAATATCTCAATTACTTGTGATGAAATTGCATTTATTTTCTTGAAGAAATCTATTCAGCAATCAAAAAAAGTTCCTTGGGTTCCTTAAAACGGAACATACTTAACTGTTGAGCGATTCTCTTTTGATATGATTGTTGTTGTGCACGTTTTAAAAGAGGTATTATTCAGTGATACACTAATATGTTGTATGCAGCTTATGAGAAGCTAGCAAACATTTTCCAAGTAGACGATTAGTCCACAGAAACATGTGCTCAATTCATCAAACTCATAATCATTCATCAGCTAAATTATGTTCCTTAATACCTTCCTAAAATGTAAGACCTAGTAAACATAGCTAGCATAAGAAAGTTATTTTTCATTATTTTATTTTTATTTTATTTGTGATTGTGATATAAGCGTGCTACGAGATTTTCACCCTACAGTAAGACCCCGCTTAATGTGGAGGATACGTTCCAAAAAGTTCCAGCGCTAAACGATACAGCATTCCTGCTGTGATTGCGAATTCGGAAAATACGAAATTCTGACAGACTAACAGAAGAGCGTTGAAAAAGATACATAGTATACACCGTCGCTATATAGTGCACCGCTTTTGGTTGATGCATGGTCGTTTCATTTGCACACATATATAGAACAAGTATCAATACAGAGGGCGATTTAGGGGAATCCCAATATTACCGCGTAATACTGAAACAGCGTTAAGCGGAGCAGCAATAATGTATCACATACATAATTGGGCATTACAACCCTTCAACCAGAATTTCGAACGAGCTTCGCACCTAACTTATGTTGTGTGTGTTAATTTCTTACTTGAGTAGCGGAACCTACACTTTAAAGTCTATTTTGAAAACACATTTTTGAGAAACTTTTCATGGCAATTTTATTTATTCTCAGACTTTTTTGCCGGAAATCTGCTGAGAGGCAGTCGCCGAAGAAACATTTTTTATTTTTCGTTTTGTTGGAGATGCTGAGCTGAGCTTATATTATGTGTCTTAATTGTATCGATGAATGACAGAAGATAAGTAGTATGTTTATGTACCTTCTAGGGCACTTATTTCATACAAAATTTGGTGCATGCATAGCTGTAAAAGAGTAAGAACATTGCAGCATTGTGAAATGAATTGTGTGCGATCGGTCTTTAGGTTTGTAACATGTATTATGAAAAGGTATTGCTTTTTAATGTGTATGTGTGTGTGTGTGTGTTAAAATTTGTGAGAATGCATATCTGGAAAAGAATTAAATCATTTTAATTTTTAATTTTTCCCTACAAATTTGGAATCATACCTGCTTTTTGTTGGTCCTTTCATTTGTATTGCTTTTCAAACGAATGGTTGGACGGACAGAATGAGTGCGTGCACGTTTGCTCATCTACATCTCAGAGTATAGAAAGACTGTAATGTGTATGATCGTTTTTTAATAGTAAATTCTTGGCACGTATTATCATACTCAATGCTGAAAAAATAGAAAAGAGATCTGCACCAATATAGTTGTTGTGTGTTTTTTATTTTTTTTGTATATTTAATTAGAAGGATCTTTAATTTTAAATGTGATAAGAAAGAGTAGGTTGGTTGTGCGGTTATTTTTTATTTTTTTGTGTGATTTAATTTGAAGGATCTGTAATTTTAAGATGATAACAAATTCTTGGCACGTATTGCTCATGATCACAGGTAGAAGAAATAGAAATATAAACTATTAAGAAAGGGTAGGTTGGTTGTGCGGTTGTTTTTAATTTGATGAGAAAGAAATGTATAGTTGTGCCTGTGGGTTTTTTTTTTCACGTATAAGTATAAGTAATATCTGTTTTCACATAATTGAATTTACTGATTGATCTACAACACCCCAGAGTATAAATAGACTTGTTTTTAAGGATTTAGAATTTTTTAGTTTTACTGTTTTAAATAAATGAAATTATAGAATAAAGGGATTAATTAAAACAAATTAGTTTTTTATTTTTTGAAAATTTTATTACATATTTCTTTTTTTTTCAGATTTTTACAGATTCGAATTTAAAAATACGTTTATACAGATTAAATAACTTAAGTGTTAACAAATATTGTGTATAGAATGTTTGACATCGACAAATGTTGAAAGATTCTGAATAAATTTTGCACATTAATACAAACGTATGACATATTAATACATACAAATGGATTACTTATTTTACTAATGTTACATATTCTTAGTTCATTTATAAGTTTCATAAATAAATCTATATGTCTTATTAATAGTTCTTCCAATACAGCTGATGTTACCATTTTTGTTCCCCTTCTTTAAAAATTTAATAGTAGGTTGTGTTAGTGCGGGACGATGTACTCTGAATTATTTCATTTTAATTTATATTTATTGAATAAAAATTTTAAACACAAGTGCCCACAATTAAATGTATTAAATTTTTGTTTTCGTTCATAATTATATGCAATAGGAAATTTTAAGTAGTTGACAATCTCAAGTGGTGGTTGTAAGTTTCCAAAGCTATCAAAGTATTCCTTATAGTTGTGGTTTTTATAATATGCTACCCAATGTGTTCCCATACCATTTGAATCATCTAAATTAACAATGCCGCATTCTTGTTTGAATGGTTTTACAGGTAAAGAATCACGCATGAAAACACCCCTAAAATGTTTGAGATGTCTTCCATATTTATTCAAATCCAAATCTGTTAATGGGCGATTGGGAAGGTTATCTAATAGTTTTTTGGAGCTGGACTATAGTAGAGACCATATCCAGTTTATATGGTTTGAGGTACAACCCTTTACCCATTGCAATTGATTCCATATATCTATTATGACGGTTAGCTTCAGCCAATTGTTCTTTTCCATTTTTGATAGCATTTACTGCTTTGACAATAGCGGATCCTCCACTTGCCAAACCACCAAGCGCTGACAATGCTGTTAGTACGGGAATAAGTGGAAGAAATCCTCCAATTTTCGGTACAGGTATAACTCTCGGTATTATAATGTCTGCTCGCTTTTTCCCTTTAAAATTTGAATGAATAGCCTTTTGAGCTATTTTAACAGCATCATTTATATCAAGGGGTTTCTGTTCTTTCAATTGTTTTAAAGTTTTTCTCACAGTAGCTGTGAATAATTTCTTATTACACTTATTCATTTTTCCTTTTCTTTTCTTATGTCTCTGCTCCTTCAAACCTAATCCAAATTTCACTTTAGCTTTCATAGCGTTTGTCACAAACCACGCGTTAGCATGTTCTTTAATATCACTATCTTTAGATTTAACTTGTTGCCAGGCTTTTTCAGCTAATATTTGATCTGCTTGATGTCTTGTGTCTATATCTTTTGATTGTGAATATGCAATATCGTGCTCTCTGCAAGCTGCGTCTAATAAATTTATACCCTTATCTCCTCTTGCTAAACGTTTTTCAAGTTTTGTACCAGGTCCACAAAACTGATAACCAGGCAGATGTAATTCAACAGGTACTTTATTTATTAAGTTGTTTACAAATCCTCTTCTCATCTTACACTGGCTGAGGTTTTGTTTTGACTGTAGATTATAACAAATTTTTTTTTCGTTACTTTTATACCTCCGCAAAAATAACTGAAATCAAGACGATCTCCTATATATACAACAATTTATATGATTTCAGTATGTTAATTTTTTGATATTGATTTTGATCTGCTTTGTATCTGATCACGATCTACTTTACATCTGATCACGATATGCTTTGTATCTGCTCACGATCTATTTTATATCTGATAACGATCTACTTTTTTGGTTTTGTCTATTTTATTTTAATTTTTTTTATTTTTTTTTTGACATTACCATGTTTTAGGTATACATGTTCTACCTCAATGTTTAAATTGTTTATTTGATCAGCTAGATCATCATGTATTTGTGTTATATGTTTTTCGATTACGATATTTTTGTTTTTATGGTTATATTTATTAAAACCTCCTCCAAATTTATTAATATAAGACATTTCTTTCACTCTTCTAATAAATTATGTTAGCTTCTTTAAGTTCTTCGATAATAGAGATTATTTCGTTTTGATGATTGTTGTGACCAGAACCTTCCGATGAAAGAAGTAAACGTAGTCTGTCAACTAGTTCATTAGGATCATCCCAATGTATGTAATTTGATCTCAGATTATTTTGTAATTTTAGCATTAAACCACTGCCTTTTGTTAAAATGTTTGTTGTTGTTTCGAATAAACGTTTAATTATTCGTATATATTTGAAGGCTCGTGTTCCTTTCACTTGTTCATTAGGTTCATAGCGACGTTTATGTGCATTGGTATTAATTAAAATCTCTTTATATTTTTTCAAATCATTTTTAGAATAATGGAGAGGTTTTTTATGAAATACTAGTTCAAATAATCCAGGCGTCATTTTCAATTTCATATTCCCTATCTGCATAGTATTATCTCTATTAAATATTAATTTTTCCTTGCCATATCTCCAACTACCGTCTACATCTTGATTAAAACCATAAATTTTATCCAATTGCTTATTATTAATAAGTGTTTGTATATTTTCAAATAATGGAGAGCTTTTCGTCAGCTTTAAACATTGTTTTCTTTCCAAGTTCTTGATACATGTACTTGATACAGGTCTATTATGGTCATAGTTTTTTTCACCATCATTATCATCAGTTGAAATATTTTCATACTGAAAATCGTTATTATCACCGTTTACATCATCATAATCATCGTCATCATCAATAGTGTTGTCTATATCTTTATGCTTATCTTCAAGTTTTCCGATGATTTCATTATCACCATTTACGTCATAATAATCATCATCATCATCAATAGTGTTGTCTGTATCCGTATGCTTATCTTCGAGTTTTCCAATGATTTCATTATCACCATTTACGTCATAATAATCTTCCTCATCATCTATAGTGTTGTCTACATCCTTATGCTTATATTCAAGTTTTGGGATGTTTTCATTATCATCATTTACATCATCATGATCATCGTCATCATTAATAGTGTTGTCTATATCCTTATATTTATCTTTAAGTTTTCCAATGATTTTTTTAAGTGGTTTTGTTATTGGTTGAAAGGTATCTTCTAATAAATTAACTCTATCTATTTGATTCAGTTTAATATTTTTTAACTTTTTCTTTAGAACAGCCCTTGTCTTTACAAGATCTTCCAACACTTTATTATGATAATTTTTAGACATTATAATAATTTTTTTTTTTTTATTGAATTTGATCTGGTTATGATCTGCTCGCTATCTGATTATGATCTGCTTTGTATCTGATTACGATCTGCTTTATATCTGATCACGAACTGCTTGCTATCTGGTCACGATCTGATTTATACCTGATCACGATCTGCTTGATGGCTTGTGTCTATATCCATTGATTTTGAGTACGCTATATCGTGCTTTCTACAATCTACATCCAATAAATTATTCCTTTATTTCCTTTATTCTTGCTATTCGTTTTGAAGTTTTGTATCAGGTCCACAAAACTGATAAACAGGTGGATGTAATTCAACATATAATTTGTTTATTAAGTTGTCTACAAATCTTCTTCCAATCTTACACTGATTAGGTGTTTTTCTTTTGACTGTAGTTTATAACCATTTTTTTTTTCATTACTTTCATACCTCTTCGCATGAAACACTACACCAGCTATACCTGCTATACCAGCTATACTAGCAAGCTGTACAATCTGTACTAGCTATACTAGCAAGCTGTACTAGCTATACTAGCAAGCTATACAATCTGTACTAGCTATACTAGCAAGCTGTACAATCTGTACTAGCTATACTAGCAAGCTATACAATCTGTACTAGCTATACTAGCAAGCTGTACTAGCTATACTAGCAAGCTATACAATCTGTACTAGCTATACTAGCAAGCTGTACAATCTGTACTAGCTATACTAGCAAGCTATACAATCTGTACTAGCTATACTAGCAAGCTGTACTAGCTATACTAGCAAGCTATACAATCTGTACTAGCTATACTAGCAAGCTGTACTAGCTATACTAGCAAGCTGTACAATCTGTACTAGCTATACTAGCAAGCTGTACAATCTGTACTAGCTATACTAGCAAGCTATACAATCTGTACTAGCTATACTAGCAAGCTGTACTAGCTATACTAGAAAGCTATACAATCTGTACTAGCTATACTAGCAAGCTGTACAATCTGTACTAGCTATACTAGCAAGCTATACAATCTGTACTAGCTATACTAGCAAGCTGTACTAGCTATACTAGCAAGCTATACAATCTGTACTAGCTATACTAGCAAGCTGTACTAGCTATACTAGCAAGCTGTACAATCTGTACTAGCTATACTAGCAAGCTGTACAATCTGTACTAGCTATACTAGCAAGCTATACAATCTGTACTAGCTATACTAGCAAGCTGTACTAGCTATACTAGCAAGCTATACAATCTGTACTAGCTATACTAGCAAGCTGTACAATCTGTACTAGCTATACTAGCAAGCTATACAATCTGTACTAGCTATACTAGCAAGCTGTACTAGCTATACTAGCAAGCTATACAATCTGTACTAGCTATACTAGCAAGCTGTACTAGCTATACTAGCAAGCTGTACAATCTGTACTAGCTATACTAGCAAGCTGTACTAGCTATACTAGCAAGCTATACAATCTGTACTAGCTATACTAGCAAGCTGTAGTAGCTATATCAGCTATACCTGCTATACCTGCTATACTAGCAAGCTGTAGTAGCTATATCAGCTATACCTGCTATACCTGCTATATCTGCTATACCAGCTATACCAGCTATACCTGCTATACCAGCTATACCTGCTATACCTGCTATATCTGCTATACCAGCTATACCAGCTATACCAGCTATACCTGCTATACCAGCTATACCTGCTATACCAGCTATACCTGCTATACCAGCTATACCAGCTATACCAGCTATACCTGCTATACCTGCTATACCTGCTATATCTGCTATACCTGCTATACCAGCTATACCAGCTATACCTGCTATACCAGCTATATCAGCTATACCTGCTATATCAGCTATAGCAGCTATAGCAGCTATAGCAGGTATAGCAGGTATAGCAGGTATAACAGGTATACCTGTTATACAGGTATAACAGGTATACCTGCTATAGCTGGTATAGCAGGTATAGCAGGTATAGCAGGTATAGCAGGTATAGCAGGTATAGCAGGTATAGCAGGTATAGCAGGTATAACAGGTATACCTGCTATAGCTGGTATAGCAGGTATAGCAGGTATAGCAGGTATAGCTGGTATAGCAGGTACAGCAGGTATAGCTGGTATAGCTGGTATAGCTGATATAGCTGGTATAGCAGGTATAGCAGGTATAGCTGGTATAGCTGGTATAGCTGATATAGCAGGTATAGCTGATATAGCTGGTATAGCAGGTATAGCAGGTATAGCTGGTATAGCTGGTATAGCAGGTATAGCTGGTATAGCAGGTATAGCTGGTATAGCAGGTATAGCTGGTATAGCTGGTATAGCTGGTATAGCAGATATAGCAGGTATAGCAGGTATAGCTGATATAGCTACTACAGCTTGCTAGTATAGCAGGTATAGCAGGTATAGCTGATATAGCTACTACAGCTTGCTAGTATAGCTAGTACAGATTGTATAGCTTGCTAGTATAGCTAGTACAGCTTGCTAGTATAGCTAGTACAGATTGTACAGCTTGCTAGTATAGCTAGTACAGCTTGCTAGTATAGCTAGTACAGATTGTATAACTTGCTAGTATAGCTAGTACAGCTTGCTAGTATAGCTAGTACAGATTGTATAGCTTGCTAGTATAGCTAGTACAGATTGTACAGCTTGCTAGTATAGCTAGTACAGATTGTATAGCTTGCTAGTATAGCTAGTACAGCTTGCTAGTATAGCTAGTACAGATTGTACAGCTTGCTAGTATAGCTGGTATAGCAGGTATAGCTGGTGTAGTGTTTCATGCGAAGAGGTATGAAAGTAATGAAAAAAAAAATGGTTATAAACTACAGTCAAAAGAAAAACACCTAATCAGTGTAAGATTGGAAGAAGATTTGTAGACAACTTAATAAACAAATTATATGTTGAATTACATCCACCTGTTTATCAGTTTTGTGGACCTGATACAAAACTTCAAAACGAATAGCAAGAATAAAGGAAATAAAGGAATAATTTATTGGATGTAGATTGTAGAAAGCACGATATAGCGTACTCAAAATCAATGGATATAGACACAAGCCATCAAGCAGATCGTGATCAGGTATAAATCAGATCGTGACCAGATAGCAAGCAGTTCGTGATCAGATATAAAGCAGATCGTAATCAGATACAAAGCAGATCATAATCAGATAGCGAGCAGATCATAACCAGATCAAATTCAATAAAAAAAAAAAATTATTATAATGTCTAAAAATTATCATAATAAAGTGTTGGAAGATCTTGTAAAGACAAGGGCTGTTCTAAAGAAAAAGTTAAAAAATATTAAACTGAATCAAATAGATAGAGTTAATTTATTAGAAGATACCTTTCAACCAATAACAAAACCACTTAAAAAAATCATTGGAAAACTAAAGGATATAGACAACACTATTAATGATGACGATGATCATGATGATGTAAATGATGATAATGAAAACATCCCAAAACTTGAATATAAGCATAAGGATGTAGACAACACTATAGATGATGAGGAAGATTATTATGACGTAAATGGTGATAATGAAATCATTGGAAAACTCGAAGATAAGCATACGGATACAGACAACACTATTGATGATGATGATGATTATTATGACGTAAATGGTGATAATGAAATCATCGGAAAACTTGAAGATAAGCATAAAGATATAGACAACACTATTGATGATGACGATGATTATGATGATGTAAACGGTGATAATAACGATTTTCAGTATGAAAATATTTCAACTGATGATAATGATGGTGAAAAAAACTATGACCATAATAGACCTGTATCAAGTACATGTATCAAGAACTTGGAAAGAAAACAATGTTTAAAGCTGACGAAAAGCTCTCCATTATTTGAAAATATACAAACACTTATTAATAATAAGCAATTGGATAAAATTTATGGTTTTAATCAAGATGTAGACGGTAGTTGGAGATATGGCAAGGAAAAATTAATATTTAATAGAGATAATACTATGCAGATAGGGAATATGAAATTGAAAATGACGCCTGGATTATTTGAACTAGTATTTCATAAAAAACCTCTCCATTATTCTAAAAATGATTTGAAAAAATATAAAGAGATTTTAATTAATACCAATGCACATAAACGTCGCTATGAACCTAATGAACAAGTGAAAGGAACACGAGCCTTCAAATATATACGAATAATTAAACGTTTATTCGAAACAACAACAAACATTTTAACAAAAGGCAGTGGTTTAATGCTAAAATTACAAAATAATCTGAGATCAAATTACATACATTGGGATGATCCTAATGAACTAGTTGACAGACTACGTTTACTTCTTTCATCGGAAGGTTCTGGTCACAACAATCATTAAAACGAAATAATCTCTATTATCGAAGAACTTAAAGAAGCTAACATAATTTATTAGAAGAGTGAAAGAAATGTCTTATATTAATAAATTTGGAGGAGGTTTTAATAAATATAACCATAAAAACAAAAATATCGTAATCGAAAAACATATAACACAAATACATGATGATCTAGCTGATCAAATAAACAATTTAAACATTGAGGTAGAACATGTATACCTAAAACATGGTAATGTCAAAAAAAAAATAAAAAAAATTAAAATAAAATAGACAAAACCAAAAAAGTAGATCGTTATCAGATATAAAATAGATCGTGAGCAGATACAAAGCATATCGTGATCAGATGTAAAGTAGATCGTGATCAGATACAAAGCAGATCAAAATCAATATCAAAAAATTAACATACTGAAATCATATAAATTGTTGTATATATAGGAGATCGTCTTGATTTCAGTTATTTTTGCGAAGAGGTATAAAAGTAACGAAAAAAAAATTTGTTATAATCTACAGTCAAAACAAAACCTCAGCCAGTGTAAGATGAGAAGAGGATTTGTAAACAACTTAATAAATAAAGTACCTGTTGAATTACATCTGCCTGGTTATCAGTTTTGTGGACCTGGTACAAAACTTGAAAAACGTTTAGCAAGAGGAGATAAGGGTATAAATTTATTAGACGCAGCTTGCAGAGAGCACGATATTGCATATTCACAATCAAAAGATATAGACACAAGACATCAAGCAGATCAAATATTAGCTGAAAAAGCCTGGCAACGAGTTAAATCTAAAGATAGTGATATTAAAGAACGTGCTAACGCGTGGTTTGTGACAAACGCTATGAAAGCTAAAGTGAAATTTGGATTAGGTTTGAAGGAGCAGAGACATAAGAAAAGAAAAGGAAAAATGAATAAGTGTAATAAGAAATTATTCACAGCTACTGTGAGAAAAACTTTAAAACAATTGAAAGAACAGAAACCCCTTGATATAAATGATGCTGTTAAAATAGCTCAAAAGGCTATTCATTCAAATTTTAAAGGGAAAAAGCGAGCAGACATTATAATACCGAGAGTTATACCTGTACCGAAAATTGGAGGATTTCTTCCACTTATTCCCGTACTAACAGCATTGTCAGCGCTTGGTGGTTTGGCAAGTGGAGGATCCGCTATTGTCAAAGCAGTAAATGCTATCAAAAATGGAAAAGAACAATTGGCTGAAGCTAACCGTCATAATAGATATATGGAATCAATTGCAATGGGTAAAGGGTTGTACCTCAAACCATATAAAACTGGATATGGTCTCTACTATAGTCCAGCTCCAAAAAACTATTAGATAACCTTCCCAATCGCCCATTAACAGATTTGGATTTGAATAAATATGGAAGACATCTCAAACATTTTAGGGGTGTTTTCATGCGTGATTCTTTACCTGAAAAACCATTCAAACAAGAATGCGGCATTGTTAATTTAGATGATTCAAATGGTATGGGAACACATTGGGTAGCATATTATAAAAACCACAACTATAAGGAATACTTTGATAGCTTTGGAAACTTACAACCACCACTTGAGATTGTCAACTACTTAAAATTTCCTATTGCATATAATTATGAACGAAAACAAAAATTTAATACATTTAATTGTGGGCACTTGTGTTTAAAATTTTTATTCAATAAATATAAATTAAAATGAAATAATTCAGAGTACATCGTCCCGCACTAACACAACCTACTATTAAATTTTTAAAGAAGGGGAACAAAAATGGTAACATCAGCTGTATTGGAAGAACTATTAATAAGACATATAGATTTATTTATGAAACTTATAAATGAACTAAGAATATGTAACATTAGTAAAATAAGTAATCCATTTGTATGTATTAATATGTCATACGTTTGTATTAATGTGCAAAATTTATTCAGAATCTTTCATCATTTGTCGATGTCAAACATTCTATACACAATATTTGTTAACACTTAAGTTATTTAATCTGTATAAACGTATTTTTAAATTCGAATCTGTAAAAATCTGAAAAAAAAAGAAATATGTAATAAAATTTTCAAAAAATAAAAAACTAATTTGTTTTAATTAATCCCTTTATTCTATAATTTCATTTATTTAAAACAGTAAAACTAAAAAATTCTAAATCCTTAAAAACAAGTCTATTTATACTCTGGGGTGTTGTAGATCAATCAGTAAATTCAATTATGTGAAAACAGATATTACTTATACTTATACGTGAAAAAAAAAAACCCACAGGCACAACTATACATTTCTTTCTCATCAAATTAAAAACAACCGCACAACCAACCTACCCTTTCTTAATAGTTTATATTTCTATTTCTTCTACCTGTGATCATGAGCAATACGTGCCAAGAATTTGTTATCATCTTAAAATTACAGATCCTTCAAATTAAATTACACAAAAAAATAAAAAATAACCGCACAACCAACCTACTCTTTCTTATCACATTTAAAATTAAAGATCCTTCTAATTAAATATACAAAAAAAATAAAAAACACACAACAACTATATTGGTGCAGATCTCTTTTCTATTTTTTCAGCATTGAGTATGATAATACGTGCCAAGAATTTACTATTAAAAAACGATCATACACATTACAGTCTTTCTATACTCTGAGATGTAGATGAGCAAACGTGCACGCACTCATTCTGTCCGTCCAACCATTCGTTTGAAAAGCAATACAAATGAAAGGACCAACAAAAAGCAGGTATGATTCCAAATTTGTAGGGAAAAATTAAAAATTAAAATGATTTAATTCTTTTCCAGATATGCATTCTCACAAATTTTAACACACACACACACACATACACATTAAAAAGCAATACCTTTTCATAATACATGTTACAAACCTAAAGACCGATCGCACACAATTCATTTCACAATGCTGCAATGTTCTTACTCTTTTACAGCTATGCATGCACCAAATTTTGTATGAAATAAGTGCCCTAGAAGGTACATAAACATACTACTAAGATACAGTTATATGTCGACTTCGAACGACAGATTTAAAAATTTTTCATGGCAAATTTATTTACTCTAAGAGTTTTTTGTCAGAAGATTTCTGAGAGGAAGTCGGCAAAAAAATGTTTTTTCATATTTCCCTTCTTTTCGAGATGTCTGACCTGGGGTTTGAACAACACACTATTGTCTAATAAGCCACTATTACGCCGTAGTCTAGTAGGTAGTAAGTTGGCTTATTAGATGTAACCCCAATGTTCAAACCCCAGGCCAGACATCAAAACAAAATACGAAAAGTATTTCTTCGGCAAAATCTCTGAAAGTAAATAAAATTGCCATGAAAAGTTTCTCAAAAATCTGTCGTTCGGAGTCGACTTTAAACTGTATGTCCCGCCACTTATGTATAAACTAACACACACAACATAAGTGATGCGAGCAACTAGGTCGTAATCCTGACTGAAGGGTTGTAATGACCAATTATGTATGTATGTTATGTGAATACCCACTAGGCTACGGGGACTCCTTATCCAATCAACCATTTATTTCCGTCGTTACAATGTGCAACATGAGCCCATTGAAAATATATTCCATAAAAATCCATTGCAAGCTCCCAATCTAGTATTTTTAACATTTGTGGGTAGACCATTCTCTTCCCCTGCGGATTCTACTCAGTGTGTGGAAGTGTATTTATTTTGCTGGTTTGATATACCACTCGCATCTCAAAATGTTTGTTCTCAATAGTGTTTGATATATGGCTGTTCATATGGTTGGTAGTGGCTAAAATTTTTAAATATCTCGTGAGATATCGGTTATCAAACATTTTCAGTACGATTCTGCCACTAACAGCTTAATTGCAAGCCACACACAAAGAATGTTAACTTGATGTTTGAGTTGAAAAAATTTATTTTTTTTCTCCCAAAAATATAGGATGCTTTCCCTTTTGTAATCAAAATAAGAAATGATTTCAGGGGATCTAAGCACTACGTTTATGGTGGTAAAATATTCTACAAGTACATTCTCATGTCCTTATGAGCAAATATAACAGTTTCCAGAATAATTTTGACTAGCTTGAAATTTTCTAGTAACTGATGGATTTTTTTTTATTTATTTTGACTGATCTGTCTGTGAAACTCCAGGTCACCAGCTATACAATCAATAGAAATATTTGATCAAGTTTTTTTTACGAATTTTCCCAATTTGGATACATAAGGTTAGTAAAACCCCAAACTCGTTTTTACCTTGCACCTGATACAAAAAACGAATTTATTCGATTTCCTCAACTATCTTCAAAATTAAAGTTCCTTTTGCTCTATCTTTGTACACATATTACCTATGTACTCCTAAATATTTGCTTAACAATTGAAGCTATAATATTAAGCTTCAGAAATTTCATTTCATCTTAAATATTTTAATTCACCAACAATAAAAGTAAATTATTGCTCGGGGATATATTGCTTGCCATCATAGTAAATGCCCTCTAGATCCATTGACTAAACATGCTGTTGCTCCCAAAGCCGCATAAATAACTTTTCGTTTAAGAGAAATATTTGATTCTCCTAAAAACAAATCAAAAGTTTTGCAAACTTTTATGTATTCCTTGTCGTTCTTCTACTATCTTTGACTTGTAAAACTATTCAATGTCATTCAGTGTTATGGGAATCCATAAAACTATAATGAAAAGAAGGCAAATGTAGAACCCCCCCCCCTCCTTTATAACATTAAAATTTATTTAAAATTTATTTTTTATTTTTTGTTCTATTTTGCTTTTTTCAGTTACAGTCTTTGTTTTGCTTTAGTAAAGTTTCTATTTTTTATTTCTAAAAATTTTAATAAAATTCCATTACAGTACTGTGAAAAGACGAACAAATTCTTACTTTTTAACCAAAACTCTTCGTTGTTGTTTGCGTTTTCGTAGTACAATACTCGTATACCTTTACATAGATTTTATCAATAGAATATTTAAACAGTGGTTGGAGAATTCCTTATAAAAAATTCCCTATGAAACGAATTTTTGATTGCATTGTTTTGATTTCGGCATTAGGTGTGGGCAAAAATATTTGTTCTTTCTAAATTCCAAAATTTTGTTAAAAATATTATTTCCCCCGCAATTACTACCAACTATAATTGTTTTCTACCTGCTTGCAATGCTTTTAAGTAAACTTTTGCGTAGTTCTTGTTAAAAGGAATTGCTTTGAAAAAGTTTAAAATTCGAATTTTCAATCGAAGCTGGTAAGTTCACTGTATTTTTATTTTCATTGCTGGTATCCACAACTTTTAATAAAATTGCCATTCACAATCTAAAAAAGATTTCTATTTTGTCCTAAGGCATTGGAAGTTGCCGTAGTATAGTAGGTAGTTAGACAAGAGAACGTACAGCAAACCCTAACTCAGACATTTAAAAAAAAAAAAAATATAAAAATTTTTTGTGGACTTCCCTTCAGCAATGTTCTGGCAAAAACTCTGAGAGTAAAATAAAAGTGCCATGAAAAGTATCACAAATTTAAATATTATTATTTATAAATAAATAGTCCCAGCATTTATGGATAAAATTAACATTCACAACATGATTGTTTGAATTGACATGTATGCGCAGTTTGCAGTTCCGACTAAGGATTGTAAGGATCAAATGAATAGATAAGTAAATAAGAAATCGCCGTAGACTAGTAGGCAGAGTGTTGGCTTATTATACGTGCGGCCACGGTTCAAACCCCAGGTCAGACATCTCCAACAAAACGAAATTTAAAAAAATATTTCTTCGGCGAATTCCTCTCAGCAGATTTCTTGCAAAAACTCTGAGAGTAAAAAACTCTCCGAAAATTTGTCTTTCGCAGTTAGTTTTAAACTGTAGGTCCCGTCACTCATGTGTAGAAAATAACATACACAAGCTAGGTTGTAATCCTGACTAAGGCTTGTTATCTTTTAAGATTGAAAAAATAAAACCGTATAGCCACTCTAATAAAGGGAGTTCTCAAACAACTGATTGAAGGCAATAAAGGCTTCGTACTAAAATACTTCGTAAAACACAAAATGTTACTGAAGGTCAATCTAGCAGAACCACAACGAATAACAGAAGCTTCTATTGTCTAGATATTTCTGACTTCTTGATCAGGACATAATACACCTCACATGTTTGTTCACCAGTGACTTTAATTTTAACAACAGCGCTAGTTAAGCCTGAGATCTTTCATAGCTTCCTGTTATTATTGGGTATATCATATACTCCATAACCATATACAACCTTCATAGGTTAGGTTATGTTAGCGAGTAGCTTGTAGATCACAAGCATGTTCACTCGGTGGGCCATCTGGCCCATTGTGGTGCCCAGTGTGAAGTAAGCACCCTTGCCACAGTCCGTTAGTGGCGAGTTTAAACTACTCAGAGTTTCGAATGAAACCGGCCAGTTTCCTTGGCATGGCAGTTTCTGCAGTAATCCTGGTGGAACAGACCAAAAACCGATGACGTCATCTCTGAAGTGCACTCGCATAAAAGGCGCTGTATTGATTCCGTTTCCTCCACATTATGGCAACTTCTACAGCAATCCTGCTGAGTCAGACCGAGCCTGTCAGCAAAACTGCCAAAAGCGCAGTATCCCGTTAGAATTCCTGTTAGAAAGCGAACCATTCTCATTCTAATCGATTTCTTACCCACTAAATATACATTTACATACCCAAGACACACTTCGAGTAACAAGCTAGGGTCAGAGTCGTATTTATTCATTCATTTATTCTTTCCATTCATTTCATTCCAGCCATAATACGCCGCTTTCAAAAAATAGCTTGCTAAAGCATCTTCTTCTAAATATTGGAAACATATTGGTATGGTGGACAATTATTGGAACCAATACTTCAGAAAAGTCTGAAAACAAGTAGCCGACAGAATCGTGAACCCATAAACAATTTCATTATTTATAATATTCAATCATTTTCCACCAAGAGTCCAGTTAGCACAGAAGTTCTCCAATGGTCTAGGGTGCAGAAGTTCAAGAGCCGAAGCCAGTGGTCGCACACCCCTCTCTGTGATTTTTGCAGTACCTATCTTTCCTGTATTCCAACACAATCCACTGCATGAATAGGAAACATCTCCTGAGTGTTGGTCTCAAAAAAAAAGTGAAAATATTCTATTGTTTCGACTTCCTATTCACCTCTGCTTAACCTACAGGACTCCAACCCAAATCTATAAGAGATATTCTTCAGTGACTTTGCTTAAATCGTTTTATATTTCTTAAAATTGTAACCCTGATGGAATAATATTATCTGCACTTATGGGTGATGTAAACATTATGGTAGCCATAGCCAAACTGTTGTATTGAAATATGTGTGACGGTATTTCCGAACGATTTAAAAGATATTTTAATGTGCTTGTTTTCAATTCCTTCGACTGTATATTAGAGAAACTGGTGTGTTCATACTTGAAAATTAGAAACATTAAAAAAAGTACTTTTTTCGGTGATTCCCCTCTGAGGCATCACAACGGGCTGCTATGCGTGCTCAAGTGAGCTTTTTGGTAAATTAAAGCTACCACGCTAACCTAACCTAACCTAACACCTCTGAGGAAACTTGTGACAAAAGTGCTGAGAATAAATTAAGTGTACACACCACTGATAACATGGATAGCGTGGGAATTCAGTCCGTCAACCTAAGTTTAAAGTGTTATTACGATCAATAAGGAATGTAGCTGTAAATGGTACACCTTTCCTAATCTCACTCTTCACATAAAATCTATTTCCGCGTTCTTACATAATATTACAGATGCTGCTTCATCCATTTTTCTTAATTAACCAAATAAATTATTTAACAATTAAAACACTTTGATTACATGATGTGTACTCCTACAAATCGTACTAAGAAACAAAATAGGCTCTGATGTACTTTTCTACGTAATATAGTTTGTCTCTCTGGCTACTTGTGTTTTTTAGTTTCTTTTATTTAAAAAATATTTCATTTGCTGTTGTTGTTTTATTGATTGTATGTGCTGCCTTTCTCTCATCAGACAGCAGTTGTATGTATTTCAAGCAGTGTTTGGTTCTGTGGCTTACTGGTGGTGCTGTTGTTATTAACTCAGGCTTCCTTTCATCCTTTGGTTGTTTTTCACCCAAAATGTCCATAGTTTTTCTGGTTTTATTAATAATGCAAGTATTTTTTACAACATTTTTTAGTATTTGATTGAATTTAACAACAAGACTCCCAAATGTTTATTTACGACTGTATTTCATGACCAGCTTTTGTGGATTACAAATGATATTTATTGTCTTCCATTTTATTAAAAAAAATATTTTTTAAGGGAATACCTTTTTTTTATTACAGAAATATTTTAAAGTTTTCTTCTTCTTCTCTTTTTTCTCTCTCAGAAGATTATGTTTTATTGTATGACATTAGGACCGAATTTATGTGTCTACGCATGTTGTAACATTTAATGTTGCTGACCCTTCTTAATGCGTTTGTGGCTCGTAAACTAAAAAGTTAATGTTAAATAATGGTAATGCAAACAAGTCTAGCACAGTTTCTTTCTTTAAATACGTATAACAAAATGAAAATGTTGGCCTTATTTTATTTGCATAAATTTTATTTGTTTAAGGAATATTTTAAAATTTTTTTAAATTGCGCCTTAAGTACAGGCAGCGCAAACTAATAATTCTATGAGGATTAAGTTCTTTGCACAATCCTGGATCAGGATCTGCTCTACTGCCAGGTCCACGAAGGATAGAAGGCATTCCATCGAATTACTCTAACTTGAGCACAATCTCGATCACAGTGGTTTACAGGTCACTGCGTCATGGGAAGACACGCGGAAAGATTGCAGCTCCCATCAAACGACTTCTACCGAGGTTGCGGGTCAGTTGAAGAGAAGGAAACTTATGCACTTTATGTTCTCTTGCCTGGTGTAGGTTTAGCTTGTTTGGCTCTCTATTGCTTCGTTTATCAAACTTTCGGGCTGGTTTCCAGCATAGGGGAATCGAGTCCTGGTATGCAGCCCCTGACCTGATCAACATCATCGATAAGCTTGGTGGAATTCGGTCAGTACAGGGGCTGCGTATTCTTTGTGGCGTCGCAACGACACGCTATGAGTGCTCAAATGAGCACTGGTATGAAAGCTAACACTCCAAACTACCCACCTACCTAAGTCTGCTTGCTGATTCGATGAAATTACAGGATCATAGGTATTCGTCAGAGAACCTATATTGTAACTATTTAGATCAGGTGTGCTCATGAGTTACATACTTAATATAATAGGTCATTACAACACTTCAGTCAAGATTACGACCTAGCTTCTCACATCACTCATGTTGTGTGTGTGTTAATTTTATACATGAGTGGCGGGACCTACAGTTTAAAGTCGATTCCGAACGACAGATTTTTGAGAAACTTTTCATAGAAATTTTTTTTACTCTCAGAGTTTTTGCTAGAAATCTGCTCGGAGGAAATCGCCTAAGAAATATTTTTTCATATTTTCGTTTTGATGTCTGACCTGGGGTTAGCAACGTGGCCAAATGGAGTGAAGTATTTCTTGCACCTTCTCAAGAAACAGAGGCACTTGAATGCTTCTTTCTTATGCTGGTTTCAGCGACCATCACATAGAATTTTCATGCCCAGAACATCGAGAGCTTCTGACACCCTAATATTTCCATCACACGTAAATGCAGTTAATGAAATATTATTCCTGCGTTTATGTGTCAATAAATAGCACTGGGTTTTTCACGCATTAAAATTGGCCCTATTCATCCGACCCCATTCGAAAATTAAACGTCGGATGTGAGAGTGTCATTCATATTATAAAAGAATGTGAATGGCAAATATTGCTGTAATCTGCAAAAGAGTAGATAGGATTAGAAGTTAATGAGAGAAGAACGTTAATGAAAATAAAGAAATGGAATTGGGGAAAGAACAGAGCCTTGCGGTTGCCTCGGTTTTAACCTGAACTCGTCTAATGGGATCCCATCTATAACAACCCGTATAGTGCAATACCTGAGAAAGCTCGATATAAATCGAGAGAAGTGACTACCAACATCGAAAGCAAAAAGTTCTTAAATATAAACATTGCCAAGTTATAACTCTATTAAGGTTAAGTCCTCTGGCTAATTCGATCAAATCACTGGATTACAGAAATTCGTCAGGGAACTATTAATCCCCTTTTTAGATCTGGTGGTGCAGCCCTTGCGCTGACCAACTTCTTCCTTTTCCCTGATTTTGTTGGAACTTGGTTAGTACAGGGACTGCGTTCACAACGGGCCGCTATGCGTGCTCAAGTGAGCTTTATGATAACAGAGCTACCACTCCGACCTAACTTAACCAAGTTCTGGCGCACTCAACCTCAACTCAATCCTATAGAGTGTTATCAAGGCAACTTGCCTCTATTCGATTCCCTTCAAAATATGTCCAACCTACACTTATGCTGACATCACAGTTTTTACTAAGCTTCTCCCTGGTCTTTCCTATGATGGCATTGAAAGGTCAATTATTTATAATCTTTACAGTCACTGTTTCCGTTTTAAAAGAAAAAATAAACACAGGAATTGTTAATATAACATTGTTAATATAACAATAAAATCATCAATCAGTTTGAAAATCAAACTGATATACGAGAATAAATAAAATTATAAACATATATATGTGTGTGTATTTCTAAGCATACCTAGGGGATATGACAACAAAAGAGTTAAACAAACGAAAGCAAATGTTGAAATTAAGCTACTCTGCTTTCAAATAGTTTCCGTAACATGTGTCTTACTAATGATAACGGAAACGGATAGCGGATATAAAACACAATAATTCAGGAAAAAAACTTAAACAGTAAAGTTCATAAGAAAATGAAAAATTATTCGTAGAATTTATGAAAGTTTCACGAAAGGTCGCAAGTGTAGGCGAAAGAAATTGAAAGTATATGCGGATATGTTGTGCTCAGAAAATGTGACGTTCTGGTTCACAAATAATTTAAGGAATGCATTATTTTTAAGGCTAGATGAACTTGGATGTAGCTCTAGAAATTAATAAAAATGCCATAAAAAGTTTTTCAAAAAATCTAGAGTTTGGAGTCGACTTTAAACTGTAGGTCCCACCACAACATGGTGTTGTGAGAAGCTAGGTTGTTATCCTGACTAAAGGGTTGTAATGACCAATTATGTATGTATATATGTATGTGTGGAAGGTCTCAAGAAAATTTTTTATTTGTTTGAAAGACCTATTGATGGCATTATTGTTTGGAATATGACATCATTCAAATGTCCGCCACTGCTTCTCTCCGCATCCGAAATATTAAATTTTTCGTGATTCTCGCACATAAATCAGGTCGAATTTAATCGATGGCGTTGATAAAGGGGGTCTATGGTTTGTAACTTATTCGTATACACCTGCTGCTTAAGTAAACCCCACAAAAAATATTCTAACGAGGACCAACCTCACAATCTTGGTAGACAGTTGACATCGCCTCCAACTAAGATGACCTCGTGCTTGCAGAATAGCCAATCTGACATGAACGGCGCAGGTACCGACCTGAGGTTGAAATCACATGTCTTTTATATCCAAATTACCCAGTCCAGGCCAAAAAATTTTATAATTATCGAACTATAGTGTTCTGTAGTGTGTTGGATTTTTAGAAGTGAGTGCACGGTTCGAAACCCAGGTCAGACTTCTCTAACGAAACGAAATATAAAAAATATTTCTTCGGCGACTTGCTTTCAGCAGATTTCTTGCAAAAACTCTGAGAGTAAATAAAAATGTCATGAAAACCTTTCTCAAAAAATCTGTCGTTCGGAATCGATTTTAAACTACAGATGCCGCCACTCTATGTGTGAAGCTAGGTAGTTATCCTGACTAAAGGGTTGTAATGACCAATTATGTATATATGTAGTGTTTGCTGTTGACAATGTGAAGCTGGCCCACTACTTATATACCATTTATCCTCCTCCCTATATATTAGATTAAATTAGGCGTGAGCCATAAATGAAGCTAACATTTACACTTCATTTCCAAACAATAATTGCTTTGTTCTTAATTGCTTTTTAATTGTTCAACAATAAAAAGAAAACATATATGCATTTAATAGATTTTATTTTATTTAATATTTATGCATTTTAAATGGCCTTAAATGAAATACAAATTCTTATAAAATTGTGTGCATGTATGCAGGAATAAAAATATGAAAATATGAACGATTTGTGCACATGAATAATTTAAAAACAACATCCGGTCGGCTGATTTGAAGTGGAAAATTATTTTCTGTTTAAAAAAAAACGAGAAATGAAAGAAAGAAAGAAAATAAACTACAAAAACTGTTATTATTTTTCAATTTATTTAGTGCAGAAGTTATATTATTGCAATATAGAAAGAATAAGGCACAAAGAATAAAGTGCTTAAAGGACTTCAATTTGAATCAATAGAATCAGTTTGAAAATTTTAACTCACACAGTTTGTTTAGACTTAAGGTGGGAAGAGTTTACGACCAAAAAAAATTGATATTTTCGTCATTTTTGGCGGCAAGCATTGTAGAAACTCACTTCATTTCATGGAGGTCAAGTAGAGTACGACATGGATAAGCAAACAAATTTAAAGTTGATGAAATGCCTCTGTTTAATATAGTTTGGGCCTTCTATCGCTTTAAATTTGAACTACCGGGTATTTCGAATCTGGCAATAATTATGTCATTCTATTCTATCACAAAATTCAGTATATTTTCTCCATAGAACGCAATGAAACGATTTACGCTTGAACATCGTTGGGATTTATTGAGCCAACGAGAAATTGCACGAAGATGTCGATTTTGCCAAAAAAATCATCTTTTCAGATGAAGCTCGTTTTCATCTTGGTGGATACGTTAATAAGCAAAATTGGTGTAGTTGGGGCTCAGAAAACCCACAATTAGTCTTACAAATGCTAATGCATCCATTACGAGTAAATGCTTGGTGCGGCTTATCATTGGCCCATATTCCTTTGAAAATAAGGACGGCGCAACCACTACGGTCATTGGAGACACCTATTGCTCCATGGTAACCAATTTTTCTGCAACTTGCCGCACTCGATTTATTACGTCGTTTAATTATCCGAAATGGTGATGTCAATTGGCCACCAAGATGTTGCGATTTGACACCGCTGAACTATTTTCTGTGGGGCGCCGTTAAGGAAAAGTGTTATGCCGACAAACTAGAGACAATTGAGCATTGTAAGGCCAACATTTGTGATGCCATTGCCGAGATACGACCCCATAGAATAGGACATCACTCAATGAACGACATCCAAATATTTCCTTTAATTCAAATAAAGGTTGAAAGAACTTTTCCGTTAAGTTTGGTTATTAGAAAGTAAATTATACGACCAAATTTGTTCGTGCACACTCCTCATAGTTAATCACTCATTAACAAAATTATATATAAAGTAGTAAACTGTAGTCTTCTCTTTGGCTCGTTTTACAATAAATAATTATTTATTTTCGTTTTTTATTTTGATATTAAAGTACGCTTGAGGTGATTTCTGAATCAATATTTTACAATTGTATCACATGTATCATTCGTTTTTCATTTTTTATTGTAAATTTTCAATTTTCCACATTGTGTGTTCTTCATTTTTTGCTTTTCATCAAAAGAAAAATAAGAAAAATATTTATTTTAATGCGAAAAATTAATATTTTCGAAAGGCATAATTATTTAATTGTATTTACAGGTGGCATACGAGAAAAGAACATTTATGTCTGATATACATACGTACACATAATATATACAGAGATATCGTCAGACTTCGAAGTAAAAACAATATTGAATGCAAATACTATTAAAACTTTATTGAATAATTAAAATAAATTAAATTTAAATTAGAAAACAAATCGTATGTTAATGTGTTTTTGTTATAGTTGTGTAGAGCAAATAATTTATAGGAGTAATATAGTTTCAAAGGTATGACCAACAACTTTGTAACATCATAAAAAACTTGACTTGTATAAGACTTGTACATTGATACGATGCAAGTCCTGTCTCTGTCAATAACAGACGTGACATGATTTAAATCATTTCCATCAGCCACGCAACAGTTGGTATAGTGCTCGACTTTGGTGCTTCGAACTAAATTAGTTTTCCTGGTTCTGCAGCAGATTTTAAAGCAAGATTTTTGTTCTTGGTAAAGATGTGTAATCGATAAGAAAAGTTCTTATTATTGTTTTATTTTTTTTTTGGAGAGGCATCTTCGTTGACACACTAAAGTCGCTTAAATAAGGAGACGGAAAAACTAATATACTAACTTAAGTATGTTGGATTTGGATCTGTTTATATTGAAAGTGACAAGACGAGCATTTCATGGCGAATATTCCGACATTGAATATCTTTTGAATAATGATGGTTTGCTTCAAAACTAGTATAGCATTGCCCTAGGGAACAGAGATCATAGAAGATTCTAAGTTTGTTACTTTTGCCGTTTTCAATTACTTCATACCTAAGAATATTATTTGCTTTCACATCCTTTAAATTGTAAACAAAAGCTACAAAAACAAAAACAATATACTTGCTTACTTGATAAACAAGTAAACAAAAATATACCAACAAAAACCAGTATAAAAAAGGATAAACAAGTAAACAAAAATGCAACAACAAACACTGCAAGAATAAAAGTAAACAAAATTACACAAACAACAATAATGAAACAACGATGTTTACGATATCAAAAAGGCAAAGCCGCGAACATTCGCCTTCATGCCATATAAAAGGCAAGGGAAAGCAGGCAACGGAGTTAGTAAAAGTTCAGTCAGTCTTGTGTAAAGATGCGGTGCGTTTGAAGAGAGTAATCGTGGTTTGAAGATCTCCGTTAGTAAGATCTGTCGAACAATTGTTTAAAAATTATTATTGTTTATGCAAGAGTGTGCAAAGAGGAATAACAAACAAAGCAATTGTTGTTGTTTACATCAAGTTGTTAACAGTGGCACACAGAAGGGTGCGAACAATAAAGAATTTAATTTAAACTAAAGACAAATTTATTTTTATATTATTTGCAGTCTACGAGCTCATATTCTAAACGTTTTAAAAAGGGTAAAAACGTAACAATATTCATTTTCCTTTACCACTTTTTTGGGAATCGAACCCACGTTTACGGGGCTTGAAGTTTTGCACACTACCAAGTAGACCATCTGGACACTTCAGTGTTAATCGGGCTCTTAGAAAACATTGGATTGAATACGCTAAAGAGGGATTTTGAAAATGATTTAAAATCTCTGCCGGCAGCTATTATTCAGGCAAAGTTGAGATTTATTGTGGCAGGACGCTAAAAGCAGGACGCTATCTATTCCTCTGCTTTACCGTCTTTCATATAAATTTTTCCAGGTGAATGCATTGATTACATCTTTCAATAAATGTCTACCATACCAACATGTATTCAATTTTTAGAAGAAACGTCCTTGACTAGCTAACTTTTGAAAGTCACCCGAACTAACTGATATATTCAATGAAAATCCTGCATGAGTTAAGGATGAATACATACGACGCTGACCGTATGTTTGCCATTCGAAGTGTGTCTTGCGGAAACTCCCATGGTGTGGAGGAAACTTTATGTGCGAATGCCCTGCACTTCGGGACACCCGTCATTGGTTTTTAGATCACAGAATATTTGAAGATCTGGGCATGTTTGCGAATGTGCCACTAAGTTGGCCCGTTAACTTGTGACATCCATTGCTAAAAGGTAAAAACGTAACATTATAATCGGTCTTAACCACTTTAAATTAATTCTAATTTTTTTCAATATTAATAAAAAATCTTTACCACAATAATTATATTATTAGTCAGAAAAAGGCCTTTAAAACAAAATCCTTAAAAGAAAAATCGAATATTTTCCATGTGGGTGTGTTTATAAACCACAAACTTTTTTGTATGAGCAATTAAACCACTTTTTTAACGAAATTTTTTACAAAAACGAATTTAGTAAAACGTTTTTGAATAAGAAAACATTTCAGTTCAATAAAAAATTTATTGCAGATATTATTTGAAATTCAAAAAAAAAAAAATTGGAATATAAAAATAACACATGAATAACAATTTTAAAATTCAAGTCAGATCAAGAAAAAGTTATTAAAAAAGATGGCTATGTATTTTTTCTTTTAAATAACATTCAAATACACATTAAAATAAAATTTATTTTATACATTTGTGGCATTTGTGGTTTTCCAAATTCAACATATTTTCTCTCATTTTAAAATTTTTTGCCAACTATTTCTATTAAAAAAAATTGTTGCCCACTTTTTTATGACCATCACACATAGTCGTCGTGGTCTAATGGGTAGTATATTGGCCTATTAGGCGTGAGGCCACGGTTCAAATCCCAGGCCAGACATCTAAAATAAAAAGAAATACAAAAAAATGTTTCCTCTGCGACTTCCTCTCAGCAGATTTCTGTCAAAAACTCTAAGAGAAAATAAAATTGCCATTAAAAGTTTTTCAAAAATTTGTCGTTCGGAGTGTATTTTAAACTGTAGGTTCCGCCATTCATATGTAAAATTAGCACACACAACATAAGTGGTGTGAGAAACTAGGTTGCAATCCTGACTGAAGGGTTAAATGACCAGTTATGAATGAATGAATGATCTGGTGCCATAGTTAACAATTTGGTTTGTCCAGAAATTGTCCTCATCGTAAGAATTTCCGATTGTTGAAGTATGAGCGCTTTATAAACAAAAATACAAGGCGTTCAGAGTCGACATTAAACTGTAGGTCCCTCTACTTATATATAAAATTAACACACACAACACAAGTGGTGTGGAAAACTAGGTTGCAATCCTGTTGAAGAGTTGTAATGACCAATTACGTATGTGCGTATGTATCGATTGAACCGAGTGGCATAAATTAGTAAATGTTTTTCAGTATCTTTAACGCAAAAGTGTTCTGTAAGATTTCCAAGTATTCCTAGAAATAAAAAAATTTAAATATATTAAAATTTTATCTTAACTTGCTCACATTAACATTATGCCATACCCTACATACGAAGGACTTTTTAACAAACCTTTATATAGAGCTTTGAGTCCCCTTTCCAAATATTTCTTTCTCTCTCTCTCTCATGCCAATACTTTCCATTCCATAAAATATTCTGTAAAATCCTTTATACTCTCATAATTAATTCACTAACTTAACGCTCTGCCTAATTATCCTTTAAACAACTCATTGTGAATAATTAAAATTCAATTCTATCCTTACAGTAGGCGTATGAATTATGTTTCAAAAATTAATTACAAACTTTTGCTCATAAACTATTTACATAACATTACCTTTACCTGTGTTACCTGCGTAATAAATTGTTACCCTTTCGTTTGTAGCCCGAATCTGATTTATGTGTTGGTGTTCTTAAGGAAATTGTATTTAAAAATAATAAATCTTTATTAAATCACAATTTAATTTAAAGTTTAACAAAAGAGAACACAACATAAAAATCGAAAAAAAATAAAATAAAATAAAATTGAAAGATTTTTCCATCAGGAAGTTATTCAGAAATATTATAAGAAATCCTTTAGATTTTCTTGTGTACTTTTAAGTTGCTTTTAACTTTCAAGCCTTTTTACATTTTCCTTAAGTTGCTACAGAGGATAAATGTTTTTGTAAAGCATATGAGTGCAGAATATTTTATAAATATTTTATGAAATTATGTTTGTTTTATAGATTTTTATTTTCTTTTTATTTTGTGAATTTAATTTTTTTTCCAGTGAAAATATATTTCCAGCAGTAAATGTAGAAGAAGGCAACACCCGCAATTATTAGAAAATTAGTGCTTTGCTATAGGAATAGTTATAGAAAATTCAATGTTTACTTTTAGAAAACATAAATAAAAATGTTTAGAGTGCTCACATACACAATTTATAGCTCAAGTTATCCTTCAGACGAAGGGTACGTGTTAACATTTCATTTGTCTGTAATTTTTCTTAAAAAATTTGCCTTCCTTCTAACGATCATAACTTTATTTAATGAATGTTCTATTTCAAATTGAACAATTACTAATCAAATCTTAAAACCTATCGGGTCCTTCATTAAGCGCCTCCTATCTTAAAACAAATTGTGTATAAGATATCATCGAGATTTTTATTCGTTCATATTTTCGTTGCTGCTACTCTGGGTAAAGCGCATTTAAAATGTTAATTCCCCATTACTCAGGCACACATAGTAAATCAGACTGAATTCTACCAATGGCTATATTATGCTAGCTTTGAGGACTGCACACTCCTCTGATTTAAGAAAGAATCTAACCACAAAGCCTTGATATCCAGATCATCATATTCAAGCCAAAAGAAGTTGGTAATCTTCGAGCAATAGTGCTCGTTATTGACAGTGATGGTCTGGCCAACGTAGTTGTGAAAGAAATATGAAACAACGACGTCGTCAGCTCAAAATTCTCACTAAACAGTATTTTTTAGCGATGCATTGGTCACTCTCGGATCACATATGAATTGAATTCACGTACCTATTCATTCAAAAATAGGCTCCATCTCTGAAGATAATTTTTCGATGAATATTAGGGTCAGTCATCAACTGATCCAGTCCCCCTTCAGTAAACACATGACGTTGTCTATGTTTGTTCACCATCGATTCCCGGGTGAATTTTATACGGCCCAAGGTTGGTAGGTAAGTTGGACTGATAGCTTTGATGTCAAACCTCATTTGAGCACTGATAGCGGTCTGTTGTGATGCCACAAGTCATCGCAGTCTCTGTACTAATCAAATACCACCAAGCTATCGATGAATTCGGTGAGCTCAGTGGCTGCACTATGGCCCAAGTCACGACATAAAATTCGCCAAATTGTGGTCCGCGTAAGGTCGAGTTCTTGTGTGCAACGGAAATTTGACTGCCTCCGACTCTCCTGCAAACTCTCAGAGACATCATCGATTTTTTCAACAAATCTTACATATCGTTGACGTGTAGATATGTTTGAAGGTTCACTAAAGCAGTGCACTCTAGTATTCATTCATTCCTCGGTGGAATGATTATGGTGATCGTGAATTGAGCGCAGCGTGCGGTGCAATGCTAGGACAGCAAACCCATTTTGATAAAAACGAATGGCCATCCATTGTGATTCGGTCTAACAGCCTTTATAAATGACAACTAGTTTAACAGATATAGCTTGAACGAGATGGATATTTTCAACTATTAAAGTGCGGAAGTCCCTGTCGGAAAATGCGATATATTCTATTACTGTGCAACTAATTGATTGTTTATTTAAAAGGAGGAGCAGATTTCTCTTCATAGTGTAAATGTCATGTAAATAGATTCTTATTCATTCTCCTCTATCCTAAATATGTTCACATTTCCACCTAAAAGATGTTATCTTGCGGTTGCCTAGTTACTTGGTGAGGATTTTCACACATATGCACAAAGGTTGAATCAGACTATTTAGTGGCATATCTGAAGTATAGGTTAAAAATAGAACAGAACCCAAAATTTTATAATCTGGCATACTGACTGTACATTGGTAATCGGGAGCACATACAAAGGCGCCTTCATTATGGAGTTTTCCAATTTCTTCAAAATTCTAACGTATAAGTTTGAGGTCAATTCATGAAATAGGCCCTTCTCGAAAGAAAGAGAAATGTAGACAAATAGAGAAGAACAATATTTTTTACCTCTCATTATTTGTACTAATCGGTGGGTCTGTTGAATAGTTCTATGGTTGCTTCTGAAGCCAACTTTTGGGCAGTGGGGCAGTGTTAATGCAATTTCGTAAAACTCTAGTCTGGTGTTATTGTAACCAGTGCACCCTTATATTCTGGACTGAACTCTCTCAATAATTATCATATACTGTTGCCACATATAATATCCAATTTGTTACTAACTTATGCTATGCCAGCAGCTATTTTCGGATTAACGAGGGTGATAGTTTGCTTGATCAATTAATTTCTTAAACTTATGGATGCTGAAGATATAGCAAAGGGAGGAGCCAGATGTCTTTACAAATATTTGGTGTCAAAACAGATATAAGGCGGTCAGCATATAGGTTAACTCTCTCAGCAACATTTCTCATTCAACTACCTTCGCAACTACCGTTGGCAGCTCATAAAATCGACTTCATATTAAAATCCCTTGCAACACGCCACAATCAAAAATATCAGCCTGATGTACCATCAAGAACTTCCGTAATGTTATACGAAATTCTGTTCTTTGACATTTCAGCAGTTCCCTGAGCTGATTTGAATACAAGTCTATCATTTAAACTTCAACATAATCAGCAACTGCTCTAGTGTTCATATTCAAAAACTTTCTATAGCCATTCCATATGGCAAACGAGTAGAAGATATTTGCATTTATCATTTTCTTCTTTCCCCTTTTTCTTATACGAGTATATGTTCTGTTATTTAACTTACTGTACCAATCTTGGCAAAATAAACACACACAGAGTAAAAAAAACTTATGGTCAAAAGTTCATAAAAATAGAAAAACGAAAAAGAAAACAATTTATTTGAAATATTAAAATGGATGCAGGGATGGACATTCACAATTATTTATTCCTTAGGGCTAATATGCTGTAAAAGTAAATTATAGAAGAACAACTGCGTGTGGTAAGTGAAACAAACATTAGAAAATAAATTTAAATGCGTGGGTAGTAGAGTAGAGTTAATTATGAAATATTATTTGTCTCTTCATATATATTAGAACCAATCAGGATTACGATCTAGCTTCTCACACCACATATGTTGTGTGTGTTAAGTTAATACATGAGTGGATCAATGGGGTTTTACTATCATTTAAATTTTACAAGGAGACTCACCTCACACTGGTTAACACAATGAGTCATATGGCCACCCAGTAAACTTGTCTGTGAAGGGCAACCTTGATTTTACTTTTTACAGTCCCCACAACCCTCGTATCTATGCTAAACATCATTTTATATTTGCATATGTGGAATGAAAACAAAAATAAAAATCTAATAAAATATAATCACATGCTCAGACATTGCGTTGCAAGGCATTAAAATCTAGATTGCATACATTTGTTATGCATGAAGCTCTAGGGTGCGGAAAATACTCAATATGACACAATAAACCATATCCGTAATTTCTTTTCCGTTTTCTTTCCTCTTCGCAATAAAATAAATACAAAAAAAATTAAAAACAGACTGTAATAGCCAGCCACTAATCTCTGATGTAAAATTTGTTATGTTAACTTCAATTATAAATTCTACTCTCGACGATATTTTAATTGTGATAGAATAATATTTTCAAACAAAATTCTATCAGTCTGCACTTGCATGTGCAATCATGCAACCACAATTAAATTTTTGTATTAAATAGCAACCACAACTAACATTTGCACGTTTTTCTAATAATTTAAACGAAAAAATTACGAACCATTTCTGTATTATAATCCGTTGGTCTGCGATTTCTTGACAAGAACAAAAACATGCTGCATTTGAATTCATCTGTTGACTTTACTCCATTTGCATAAAAAATTTGCAAAATATTCATACGCCATGCACGAGCTCAAATTCGGGCAATAGAACTGCATCAGAATGCATATGAGTATACATTTGCTTTTATGTTTCGCAGTTAAATCCAGTTGCCAGTTTGTCTCTTTCTCTCTCTTCTCTCTTGTTCGCTGCGTATAAACAGAAGTTTGATTGTATGCCATTTCCCGTTCATATGAAAAATGATTTTTAAATTCGATTTAATAATGTGTTATTCAAACATGTTGTAAAAACCATTAATTTCCCGCCCCAGAGGCCAAAATGTTTATGCCAACTTTTATGTATGTGTGTTGATGTTGGTGATGTTGCATGAATACATTTTTAAAAATTTTTAAATGCTTTCTAATTAAATGTTAAATGGCGTATTTGCTGCACATATAAATGCACTGATTATTAGAATTCTAAATCAAAATTGTAACGAAATTTCTATTTGCTGTGATACATGCCATGACCATTAGTTTTTAATTTAAAAATTTTATTTTAGCTTAAGAGAATTTAGGCATTTGTAAAAGATTAAATTACATTTGGTATTACATTTTACGGAATACAAAATATGTTGAAATTATAGGCTTAAATGGTAACACAATTATTGAATTATTTTGTAAAAGTTTTCAAAAAATATCCAAATTAAGCCCAGTTTTTACATGTGAATTTTTTAAATTTTTCAATAAAAACAAATCTTGTAACCTAAGACACTCCTAGTGATTGTGGGATATGAAATTTAAACGAGCTCAAAAGATTCTTTATTCTATTATTCTTCAATGGCAAGAAAACAATTGAATTGAAGATAGATACATAAATTCAGATCAAAAACTAAAATGAACTTCCAATCCCAGCTATCCTCGCAATCGACTTCCTCGGTTAGTATGTGTGCAATAGCTGCACTATATCAGGTATTGAATATTAAATTCGTACATTTTCTTTTAACCCTTTAAACATTCAAATTTTGTTTCAGACAATTGCGCTTGCCTGCTTAGCGAAGACGACCATATTCGTCATAAACAGTTAAAGAGTTAAAATGAAAGCTTAACAGTAGGTTACTAAGACAATTATGAATAAGAAACCCTGCTTTGAGTAGCTACAACAGTAGGGAAACTCCTTTCCATGTAGCCTATCTAGCTTATAAGTTGTTGAACCGTATTGTGAGTAGTTGAAAATTTGTTTTCAGTGTACTCCTTCAACGCAGAGTATTCAGTATCTCAATTATTAAGTATAGTTTTTTTTCGGTAACAGCATTAACCACCGAGATCTTGTATCTTCACCTGAAGAGTGGTGATGTCGCCGTTGTCTAAAATATAGTGCGTTGGCTTATTAGATGTGAGGCCATGGTCCAAACCCAAGTCAGACATCTCCAACAAAAACGAAATATGAAAAAATATTTCTTCGGCGACGTCCTCTCAGCAGATTTCTGACAAAAACTCTCTGAGAATAAATAAAATTGCTCTGGAAAATTGCCTAAAAATCTGTCGACTTTAAACTGTTACATATTAAGAAGGTGCAACGAGTAAACTGTGCATGCGAATTACGTAAGTACACTTTACAGAGACTAACCATCTAAAAACAAATTTTCTTAAATTTTTATTAAACTTTGGTATATGATTGTCTCATAAATCCCACAACATTATGCTATAACTACATATAATTCTTGTATATCATCGGTGAGATATTGTATTTGTTGCTGGTAAATTTAGCCAATATTTCTTGGTCTATACTTTGCAACCGTAAAACCAAAAACGGTTGCCAGTAAATAATTTTCCGCTTTGCGTGCCTATAACATTGTTTTTGTTTATAACGCAAATTGTTTTGGGTAACTTCACTACTGTTGTGGCTGTTGTTTTCTTTCATAATTTCTGGGTTTCTTTTCCGTATATTCATTACCTAGTGTCTGTCTGTCCGCATGGCCTACTAATGGTGCCTGAAAACCCATGACTATGGAAGCAATTATGCATCCGTTCCTTATCTTAATGTAACACTTGGTTTTTTTTTTTTGTTCTTTTTGTTTCTGTTTTTGTATTGATATTGTTTTTGTTATTGTTTACGAGATGTTTATACTTTGAAAAACGTGTTTTGCTTTTTAATGGCAATTTTTGTTTCTTTTTTTGGCAATATTTAGATTGTGTTCTATTTCGGTTGGTTTTTGGCAGCGGTTTTTATTCATTTTTAAGTCATTGGGTTTACGCACTACTAAACCAAGTTTATGGTTCCACTAACATGACTACAACAACAAAAACAAATACAAGTTCAAACATGCGAAAGAAAGTTGAGTAACTTATTTGCATAGGCCAACTGTACCTTGTACTTGAGCTTATATTGATACTTCGAAAAGATATGTGAGTTTAAGCGTATTACCATAAAACCCACAACGTTTTCCAGACATTGATAATGTAGACCTTTTCATGTTCTTTATGCTGTGAGAAAGGCTATAAAATATTCAATTCAACTCTTAAATCATTTTAACGATTTATTCTTGTGTTAAATTCTAAAAACGTGTCAATGGCTCACATAGATTATATTTAATAGAGGTCGTGGATGATATTTTACTTAAGTTACACTTAAAATGTATTTGCAGAAATGGAAATATTAAAGTTTGGTATTCAAATCTCTTTAATTGTTATAAAGGTATAGTATGAATTGACTGATTTCAATTAAAAATTTATTCTTGGTTAACTTGGCTGATCTAACCTAGGTTAACTCCAAACACCCGTCTATAAAGTATTGGACTTCAATTAGAAATAATTTTTTGATTCGTAAAAGAAAAAATTTACGGGATACTTGGCAATACACTAAATAATCCATACCTATAGAAAAGTGATGTGATATAACGATCTTCACCGATGGCTCAGAAATGGAATGTGGAACTGGATCTGAGATCTATTCCGGTAAACTGGCACTGAACGAGCCATAGAGATTACCTATCGAGGCCAGCGTATTTCAGGTGGAGAACCCCTACTTCGATGTTGATCATATGTGTGGACAGTCAAGTAGCAATCTAAGCTCTGGGTTCCCATTTCAAATTAAAAGGCATCAGGAGTTGCAGGAACTCTCCGCACAATATACGTCGGCAAAGCACCCGCCTTTGCTGGGTTCACTGGCCACTAAGGCAAAGAGGAAAACGAAAAGCCAGACTAACTCGCACGGAAGGGATTGGAGACAGGAATTCAAGCATGCTACTACGCTATTGGAAGTTTCCTGCAAGCTCGGTCTGCTTCACCAGGATTACTGCAGAAACTGTCATAATGTGGAGAGAACGGTCCCGTGCAAAACCTTTTATGCGAGTACCCTACACTTCAGAACGGAATCTATAGGTATTTGGGTGATAGAACGTTTAAAGGTCTGGGCATAGTGGCGAATGTGCTACTGGCTGGTTTCATCCAGAACTCGAGGTGGTTCAAGCTCACCACTATCAGATCATGACAAGGAGCTTTCTGAACACGGAGTGACACAAAGGGCCATATGAGGCAGCGAGTGAACTTGCCTGTAAACGGCAAGTTGACCGCTAACCTAACCTAACTATAGAAAAGCGATTTCTGACAGACTAAATCATTAAATTATATACTCTGCATAGGCATACTAAAGCTAATCAAATAAATTTCTTTGAGGTCATTCAGATGTTCGATGGAGTCAAATGTAATATTATATCTAGTTCATGAGAGTACAACAATATTCGTATTGTCTTATGATCCTGTCAGTGTCTCATAGATTTTGAGTTTATAAAGGAACTGGTAGACAATGACTTTCGCTCAAAATTTCAATTATTTTCAAACTTCTCTCACTCTGTGCTTCTGATTATCTAAAGTTTAAGTTTGCATGCATGTGTGGCAGTGTAATCAAACTAGCATCGGAACTGTAGTTGACTGAATGATTTTGGGTCAATATATAAGATAACATATATAACCGTTATATATATATGCTGCCATAACTTTAGATGATCTGCTCAGAAAAACTTTACAGAATCTAGTAATTCCACAACGTCTATAATGTTACTGTGATAAATGCCCGTAATAGTGCTGCTAAATGCTGGTTCATTAAACGGGTTAAGATAGAATAACGTGAACGTTAACGCAAGGTAACGAAAAGTACCTTTGTTTATAGTATACGAAAATAATGCAAATACTTACAAAAATTCCATTACGATAATCGTTTTCATTGTCTTTCAAATGCTAGAAACTAACATACGTCTCGTTACGTTTTGTGAACGTTTGGCCAATTCTAGCTTTATATCCAAACTGAAAACACTTGACACGTTGTATTGTTATACTCAAATAAATTATATACATTGAAATAAATACTAGAATATTTGTTGAATGTGCTTGAAATATAAGGCCAAACAAGGGAGTTCTGAATCTGCTAAAAGTATGCAAGTATAGTATCTTATATATCTCTATATGTGCTGGGGTTTGAAACGTGGCCTTACTTCTAATAAACCAACTCACTACCTACTATACTACGGCTACTAGTAATATACTATTGTAATGCAATCCACAAGTCCGTTTACGTCTCCGAAAATAAAAGAAACAAGGAAGATGCACCAGTATAAAGTGGCTTTACCCTTAACCAATAATGAAAACAAAAAAAATTTACTATACCCTTAATGGTATTCATGCAAGGAAAAAGCTTTCTTTAAAAGCTTTAGCAATAATTCAGCCATTAAAACCCTTTTTGGTTACTCTTTAAAAACGAAGAATAACAAGAGAAATTTTTTCTAATAAAAGCTTTGAACATTTTCACTACTAACGGGCATTATGCTACATACACTAAGCTTTTCCCGGAGTTTTTCCCTTTTCCATGGAATTGCAAAAAAAAAGCTTCAAAACATGCAACATGTTTATGTTGCCTTAGCTTTTTTTACTATCACAATTGCTAGACGAACCTTCACACAAACCTAAATTAAACAGAACAAAACTACAAATTCATACTTTTGGCATTTCACATGCATCAAGTGAAATCAGTTTTTCCCGGGTATTCCTTAAGAAACGTTGTCATTCGTTTTAAAAGCGGAAGAATTTCTAATAAAACAAAGGAAAAAAAAATTTTTTTTTTTAAAATTTCAAATTAAAATTGAAAACAAATTTTTAAATGGAATTCAGTTTATAAGAAAATTTTAATTTAAAATTTATTTCAAAAAGAGAAAAAATATTAAAAATTATTAAAAAAAACATTTTTTGGTTTCTGTGTCAAAGTTTCAAGTGTTTGCTCTCTGTGCCAAACAACAAACAATAGACGTGTGTGCAATTTCAATAACAACATCAACAGTCAGTGTGGTACTTAAATCTCAAAGGAGAATATTTTTTAATGCCAATTGAAGGATAAAAGCATTTAAAGAAGGTATTTTATTCTACTTTTTTTCTCCTCGTATCGTATTCGTAATGGTAACCAAACACTTAAAGGTGTGTAGCATGTGTTTACTTTCTTTTTGTATTTTAAATATTTGTTATCTCACAAAGGGAGAATGTCATAACAAATTGTAATTCAAAAATTGATGGCTTTTAACCCCGAAATCGAAATAAAAATTATATGAACATTACTTGCTTGGCTTGTGTTGAATATGATCACAAAAAAAACAAATGAAACAGAAAATATAGAAAAAAAAAATAAATAAATTATCATAAAAAAACGGAAGCCGTCGCTTATCATAAAAATTATATTTTATTTTTCCATTTATATTTTATTTTTTATTTTTATTATGATTTTTTTTCCCCCATTTTTTTATTATTTGCCTCATTTCACAACTCCTAAGCAGGTTTAGTAATTTGCCTCTCAAAAAATATAACATATGAACAGGTTACCCTTGATATTATATTGTGTTGTTGTTTTGTTTCTGTGTTTGTATATATACATTTATATATATTTACGGTTATATGATTAATTTGGTTTTCAATAGATACACTTCACCGTACATCTGCTTTTATAAATAAAACGCCAAATCAATAAAAAAAATAAATCAATTGTTATGAGTTAAAAATAAATCCGAATTGATTCCAATTATGGTGTTAAATGTGCTTAATAAAGTGACAATGAGCAAGTTTTTGAGCCTAAGGGCTTAAATTCATCAAAATAAAAAAGGGATGAAAATATTTATGCGTTTAGTTTATTAATGGGGCAGTTATTTGAGGACGCCGTAGTCTAGTAGCTTGTGTGTTGGCTTATTAATAGTGAGACCACTCCAGATCACACATCTCCAAAAAATTGAAATATGAAAAAATATTTCTTCGGTGATTTCCTCACCTCTCAGCAGATTTCACACGACATAAGTGATGTGAGACGCTAGGTCGTAATCCTGACTGAAGGGCTGTAGTGACCAATTATGTATGTATGTATGTAAAGTATAATTCTCATACAAGTAACCAAACACACTAACCACTAAACTACCAGGTCGTTTTTAAGAGGCTTTTTAATGGCAATTATTTGCTCTTAGAGCATTTGTACCTAGTGTGGACCGTCGAAAGAGAATTTTTTATGCTAACGTCAAACGAACAATCGTTAACTTGTTTACGTAGTTTTGTTGGTTTACAAGAGATAAGACTTCTAAGACAGTTACCACCAGTTACCAGTTATCGATTAACAAGTGGATCGCACACTGCATTACAGAAAAAAAAACTTTTTTATTCGTATTTATTATTCTTATTCGTTTTTGCAGTGGTCTTTCCTATAACTTATGATATGAAGAAATTCAAATCTAGTGTTCACAAACACTACTTCCTCTTTCCTCCTTCCCATAACATATTTTCCTAGTTCCAATACAACGCACTGCATGAGTAGAGGCCAACTTCTGAGAGTTGGTCATACGAGAAAAAAGTTCTAAGGATGAATTTAAACCTTATTCTTAGGATCGGATCTATCAACAAGGACAATTAAAAGGTCTACCATGCATAAGCTTTCAAGATGTGGATGTGATATTTCAAACTCACTTATAAAAAAGCCATAAAGGGCGACAATCATTCAAAAAAAACCCATCAATACGAAAGAATGATTGTTGTTTTAGGCATTTTTAATAGAAGAGTCCCTTCAAGCTTTCATATGATAGCCCAAATCTGCCTTATGGGAGAAAGAAGGGCTGCATTAATGTTCGGCTTCAAATGTGAATTCCGTGCGAAGTACCCACTTGAGGTTTTTGTTTACAGTATACGAAATTATCTAATTTTTATTTTTTAACAGGACCATAAACATTAGCTTAAGTAAGGATCTGATCATCCATTGATCTCCAAAGCCCTAAAGTGTAAGAAAATTCAATTTAAAACATATTGAAATAGGTCATGGATTTCAACACATCCAAATTCACTTACTGGCAACATGCTGCTAATTGAGATACCAATCTCCATTATTTCAAGGTATGTATATGTATGTAAAATACATTTGACCCTTAAAGATAGGATAGAATACTACTTTGCTGACATCAAAATTATTTAGTAATACATAGCGAGACATGTTAAAGTCTAAAAACGTAATGAGACACGAAGGAAATGACGTTGCTATGGAAACTATGGCAGCTTTAGCATTTCAAACAATGTCTGACTTTTAAAACTTTAAACTTTTAAAACTTTTATCGCGAGAATGAAATGACAGACAATATGAACAAAATCTTTGAAAAATTAAAATATTTGGGAAAAAGTTAAATTTCGTCATCATACCAAATGCAGGAAAGAATATTTCATACATAAGATTATTGGAGATTTGAAATCCCAAAGATTTTAAAACTTTAAGACTACATTACATTACTAAATATTGCCCCAAAAAGGAAACCTTTTCTAGATTATTGTTTGTTTGTTCGAAAACCTTTTAAATTACTACCCCTATGCATGGATATGGATATGCATTAAACCTTATGAGTACCAGTATCCATTAAAACAAGATTTTTCAAGGTTAAAATAATTTCGCTTAAATATGAGTGTGTGTGGAGTTTGTGTAGGTCTTACTTACAACTCATTTATCCTTATTAACATTTGCAACATATTTCTGTCTAAGAAATCATTCAAGCGTATCGACAATTAAATCCATTTTCCCTAAAGATTTTTGCTGTCATTATTTTTCATTTTCATTAGAAGGATTTTCAAAAGCACAGACAACAGCAGAAAAAATGGAAGAAATAATCACCATAATTTAATAGAATTAAATGTTTGAAACCATAATTTTATTGTAACAAAAAAGAAAACAGAACGTAAAGTTTCATTTCTCTATAAAGTGTATAAGAAGGTATAAGTTTTGAATTCTTTGCTACAATATTTCACAACTAATATGTGTAAATTCTTTTAATTTTAAAGACTTTTCTTAAAATAAGTTTTCTTTTTTAAATCTTAAAATTTCAAAAGAAAAAATTATCAAGAAACTGCAAAACACATTGAGGAAGTACATGTTGTTACATGGGTTTTCTTCCGCAGCATTCTACATTTCAGTTTATTTTTTATTTATTTTATTTATATTTCTTCTTCTTTTTTATTTATTTGTATATTTTATTCCTCTGTCAGTTTTAGTTACCAGCATCACGTAAATGACATGTTCACATGTTCGCTTGAACACTTGACAGGATTTGAAAGTTTAGCAGGGCAAAACGTGAAACAAAAAAACGTATTTCTCATGTTTTTATTACTGTGTTATCAAATCTTTAACTACCTGTCAGGAATATTGTATTTAAACATAAAGTTTTTGACATTGAGAAATTTAATATAAAAAAACAATTACAGACAGACAGAAATTCTAATCGATGAAAGCCAACTTTAAGGAACCCTTTAATATTATGAACATAACTAAAATAAAAAATAATAAAAAATAAAATAAGCAAAAAAATCAAAAATCAGTATGAATCATATGTTCTTTCGGGATTTCTGGAAGACTATTACTCTTTCAGTCACCGTAGTCTAGTATGTAATGTGTAATGTAATTAGACCTTCAGCCCACAGTTCAAACCCCAGGCCAAATATCTCCAACAAATCGAAATATGAAAAAATTTTTCTTCGGCTACCCCCTCTCAACAGATTACTGAAAAAAACTCTGAGAGAAAAATAAAAATGGCATGAAAAATTTCTTAAAAAATCTGTCGAGCCGACTCGACCTAAAACTTTAACTCCTGCCACTCATGGTAAAAATCCTGGCTAAAGGGTTGTATTGACCAACTATGTATGTATGTTTGTATTGGTCTTTTAATTAAATATTTTATACATTTTTTTTTAAAGTGTGGCCATGAGTCACCGATCCTTTTATATATCTTAATCTGCCACTCAGGATTTTTGTTTTTTTACACCCGAACGCCAAAGCAATGCAGTCGAATTGTCGAGCAACATAACTTAAAAATGTGTCACTTTTATTGAAAGCAAATGCTCTATATTTTTTGTCCATCGGCAGCTATGAGTTTTTCACATTTTTTTTTTGGCAATTTATAGATTTTGTTTTTTTTTTTTTGTTTTTTTGAGGCCAAGGATAAATGAAGACAATTTCGGATACCCTGCTCTGAAGTGAAACGTATTCCAATGAGAGCATTTTGCTTTGATTGAAACAAATGGAAGTCAGAAGGGGGACTACTAATTTTTTGTCCATTGCAGTAACATTGCCGAGTGTTGTTATGCTTCCATCATGACCACAGATTTGATTGTAAAATCCGGATGTTTTTCGACCAATAGCTGCAAGCGAATTAATTGATGTTTATACAGGTTTCTCGTAATAATATAACACAGTTTTAGCAGCTCATAATGGATTTAACTCTGCTAATACTATTCAATACACACCATTACCCTGGCATAATGGATATTATGTTTGACCGTAGATTTTACTCGTTGCAGACTCTTCACTTATAATTTCTTGCAATTGGAGTTGTCGTTTTAAATCTTGTCTTTAATGTCAAAATCGCCATTTTTGATACGCTTAAGCCTCGCGATAAAATGTGTTTTTAAAAGGAAGTTCTCATCGTATAATTCCACAACCAAACGATGACACACAGGTGCCATTTTCTTCGAAGAATAATTTCTGCAAAAGGTGTTTATCAGCAATTTCAGCAGATTTTTAATAATGAAAAAAATTATGATGTGCACGAGCAAACAATATTACTAAGAATAGCACTTCTCTTCAACAAAACGAAACATGAAATAATATTTCTTCAACGGTTGCCTCTCAGCAAATTTCTGGCAAAAACTCTGAAAATAAATAAAATTGAAATAAAAAGTTTCTCAACAATCTGTCGTTCGGTGTCGACTTTAAACTGTAATTCCCACCACTTATGGATAAAATTAACTCACATAACATAATCGGTGTGAGGAGCTAGTGCATAATCCTGATAATCTGTGATAAAGCAACATATGTATTAGGAAGTAGTGCCATCTAATGCAACGTCCTTTGCTTTGTTGCCAATTTTGGCCACAAAAATTTACAGTGGGCTGTGCAAGAAAACTAGTGACTCGATTCGAATCTTTTGTATTCCATCTCATTGTGATGCAGTAATCGATATCTATTTTCGATGTCATTATATGATATTCCCCCTACTATCCAAAAGTATTCAAAAGTCTTTCCTAATAATTTTTAGAGTTTGCCTGAAAAACTTTGAAAGCCTTCAGTACCGAGCACCCTAACTACGATATCTTATGCAACTAATGCCATTGGTATTCATTAACTCTTCCTCACCTATTCCTATACTGATGGTGGTCGTTTCGCTATTAAATTGGGATCCAATATTCGAATTGGTATTGAAAGCGTGTCAGTATTGAATATATACCACCTTACAAAGTCTCCACAATGCAGTTGACCACAATTTAAACAACTTTTTCCATTGAGATGGAAATGATGAAAAATTTGTAATTCCATGCATACCACTTTGCCGTTAACCATTAAATAAATATGCTGTTGAATTGAAACGCTTCCCAAAAGTTCTTTTCATAAAATTTTAAGTTTTGGTCAGATTGATATGTCTACATATGTTAAAATGGAGATATATTACCACAACGAAATAGGACCCATTTTTTAAACCATGTTTATCCACATTGTAAATGCCTGACAAATAAAATATTATTGCTACAGAAAATTCTATGAAACGCACTTCTTATGTCAACTCCACTCAATTTTTTAATGAATTTTCACTTTTAACAAGATATTCTGATTTCTTGTGAATTTTAATAAGCAGAATAAGGATCACAGGCGACAGCTATTTAATATAAGATTTAACATTTCCAAGAAAAGAAAAAATACACCCTGAAATGTTAATGTAGCGAAACATCCGCATTCGCACCACCACTAGTAGTGTAGGGGGGTATAAGAAATAAAACGATTTTAAATTATACTTTCAAGCATTTTTCAGAAATTTCTGTTGACATTGAAATTGAAATGAAATGGTGAGGAATAAAACTGTCAAGTAAAAAACGGTTTCTGTCACAAAATGTAATTTGGAATTTAATTGTTTGGAAATTTTTATTTTTATAATTTAAAAAAGTATTTTCTCTTAAAGTTTTTAGTCACACATTGGCTATAAATAATATGTTTAATAATTCAAAAATTTAAAACAATTTATTTAGAATATAGTTAAGAATCCAATAAAGTTTAGAGCACAATAATACAGGCTTTAAAATGAGGAGATGAAAATTGAAGAAAAACAAAAATTATTAAAAGTCTACTTATGGCCTCATTAATACTGACCGATTTCAAATACAATTCAAATATAAACAAAAATAAATGAAAATTAATCGTACATTTGTTTATTGCATTATTTTTTCACTCAAATATCAACAGTAGAGTTTGGAAAACATGGAAAAGGTATCATCAAAGTAAGAATCAAACAACGCTGTTGCTATAATGCGGCAAACAATCATTCGATTTTTATACCAGAGATATGACTGGAAATTTTCATTATTAAGTTCATCAGAAATGCTTTTTAAAATTGCTTACAGCAATAAGCAGTTGTTGCCAGAATTTCTGCCAGAAACAATGCACAGAACAAAAAAATTTAATTTTTTTTTTTGTTGGTTCCAACCCCATGACAGACACATCAAAAACGGACATTCGAAAAAAATTATTTCTTTCGGCGACTTTCTATCAGCTGCCTTCTTGTAAAACCTCTGATAGAAATAAAATTGCCATGAAAAGTTCTCAAAATCTGTCGTTCGGTATCGACTGTAGGTTACACCAATTAAATAAAAATTAACACACACAACATGTGTAAGTAAATACGACGTTCATTGCAGGGATCGAATTATTGTAAACCAAACTAGACAAAAATAATCTGAACGACATGAATTTGAAGTAGGAAAGTGATTTGTTAGGCTAGCTTACGTTGGGAAGGGTAGGCATCACTGTAAACACAGTTTCATGCCTTCAGCCAGAGACCTACATATTTGTCTATTGTGACCACTCATATAAGAAAGAATGAGAAAAAAGGAAAAGGAAAAGAAAATAAAACGGGAAAAAGAAAAGAGCGGAAAGAAGGTAACTAACACAAAAAAAGAAAGAGAAAGAAAGAAAGTTGAAAACAATGTTATGGCACCCGTAGATAAATTGTTCTGCAAACGATATCAATCTAGTCGAATCCTGTTAGCTCCTCAAGTTTGCAAACCTTTGGGTCGTTCAAAAATTATTTTCTACTTTTTTATGGTTTCTTTGATTTGTTTTATACCTTCATACATAATTATTCACTATAACCCTTCAGTCAGGATTACAACCTAGCTTGTCACACCCCCTATGTTATGTGTGTTAATTTTATATGCATGAGTGGCGGGAAGTATAGTTTGAAGTCGACACTGAACGTCAAATTTTTGAGAAACTTTCCATAGCAATTTTATGTACTCTCAGAGTTTTTTCAGAAATCTGTTGAGAATAAGTTGCCGAAGAATTTTTTTAATATTTCGTTTTGTTAGAAATGTCTGACCTGGGGTTTAGGCTGTGACCTCACGCCTAGAAAGTCAACACACTACATATTAGACTACGGCAACTTCTTTGATTTGTTTTCATTTAATCCAGTTTCTCCAGCTGTGTGCAATGCCCTCTCTGTCGCTTGGTATAATAAGGATAAATATTCAGACACAATTATATACGTCCTATATTTAGTAGAATCCTGATATGCGCCCATTCAAATTCGAGGTGTTTTTAAAAAAATTTTCTTTAATTTCATCTCAATTCTGTGCAATTCGATATTTAACTTATGTAGGTAAGGTTGCCATTGATAACACACATTATTTGTAAATAATCTTTTCATGCAATTTGTTCACTTTCTTGGGCGTAGTATAAAGTGATTAATTTAAATCACATCTCTAAGCTGGCTTTCTTTATGTTTTATATATTGTTTTTACTGAACAGAAAACGTTTAAAAGTTTTATTGTGCGCAATTACTAAAATAACTGCGAAATAAATAAAACTCATGAAAAAATGAAACGAAACACACACATGCGATTCAATTAGTGTACCTTTTTTTGCGTGTTTTTTGTTATTGTAACATTTAATCTTTTTTAGTTCTTTTTAATTTTTTCTCCCCTTTAGTCATGTAACGTTTCGTTTTTTTTTCGTTCTATTCGGTGGCAAAGATTACGTACGATTTCAGTTCATTTTTGTGGTTCGAAAATAAATTAAATCTTTATTTAATGGCTGGTTTAACAATTTAAATTGATGTTTTAAGCTCAGCTACACACACGCACACAACAAACGTGCTTTTGTCGTTGTCGTATGTGCAAGCACATACATGCATACATACATATTGTTTATGTATTACACATGCTCTGTTGCAGAACGATAAAGAAACAGTATATAAATACATACATACCATAAATACAATGTATTTCCCCTAGTACGTATACTTATTTGTGTTGTGTTGGTGTTTAATCTTAAATTAATCATACGTACACAAGTACAAAAGCATTTACAATTCTGTTGTTCTCTTCTTTTGTAAGCCTATTTACAGATTGTAACAGATTGTTGCTCAGCTAAAATTAGCAAATAATGAAAGCATTTTAAGCCGTTTTAATTGAAAATTTTTAAAGCAAATCATTTCATATTTCATTTGTAACTTATTTTGGGTAAAATTATATTAAAATTTCATCTTAATTGAAGTGCAAAGAGGCCAGAAACATTTGAAGTTGCCATGGAAATAAAAAAACGTTTAAGATCGTCTATAAAAAAAAGGTGGAAAAAAATTGGCGTTTAAATTAAATATATTAAAAAAGAGTTTTTAATTACATCATGATTTTTTTTTTATAAACGAAATAAAAATAATTAAAATTTAAGCGTCCATAGAAATCGTTTTAATAATAACGTCATAAAGTCATAAAGACGTTTTATGAATTCACAATTAAAAACAGTTAAAAATTATTGGCCATAATTTATTTCTTTTTTACCCTAAGCAAGATGAGAAAGAATGGTGGATTGTTTTTGAATATTAGATTTGAATCTCTACACATAAAAAAACACAAAAGGAATATACCATGTTATTATATCTACTGATCAATACATTTTTAACGTATGAACTGATAAGAAATATTCAATTTCGGGTATTAATAAACTAGTACTCGACGAAAAACCAATCAACTTTAAGCTACATTACAGCATTATGAAGGTAATTTATATGCCGGATACTCACGGCTTTGAGAATTAAATATGTTACGCTAAATTATACCCAAAGTGTGGAACACTATAGCCCTTTCAAAGAAATTTGCGATGACTTTTTTAAGGCTGTAGTAATAAATCGCCGATCATCTTATGAATCTTTGTCTAAAGCTCAGAAATTGTTTATGTTTACACTCAAATTCTAAAAAGTGTTGGACACTAAATAACATGGTATAGACAGTTGAATTCAAAATTATTGAAGATATTGTTATTACAGATATCGGCTTACTAATGAAATTCAATTTGTTGGTATACTAAAGTCGGTAGGTGGACAGGTTCCAAAAGAGCGACATATAGTAGAATACATACATAATTTCTCATTACAACCCTTTAGTCAGGATTACTATCTAGTTTCTTACACTACTTACACTACTTACGTCTCACGCCTAAAAAGCCAACACACTACCTACTAGACTACGGCAACTACGACCATCGTAGAATTCAAGATACCTTTTTCCGAATTGTTTACAACATCTGAAGAAGGATAGTAGAATATAGTTTGATAACCTATTGACAATTCTTTGACATTAAGTATTTCAATAGTAGTCTTCATAGTCTAATAAGTAGTGTGTTGGCTTATTAGGCATGAAGCCACGATTCATAACACAGTTCAGACATCTACAACTAAACGATTTAAAAGAGAAAAAATTTTACGAATCTTCTAAAAAAAATCGACAAAAAATAACTCCTGAGATAATTTATTAATTTATTTTACCTCTTTTAAGGGCTCCCGTATATCATCTTCCTTTTATTCTCCTTATTTCCTACCTTTACTTCAGTTACATTAATCATATTCATCATGCCAAGCAGGAAATTGGTTTTCCACAGAGCACTCTGTTGCTTTACACCAAGTGAAAATGTTCTCCGTGAGCATGAATTGGGTATAGTAGGAAACGACTTTTGCTAATGAATTTCTACTTTTCCTCATGAGATGATGCTTTCTGACCTCCTACAATGTTTGTTGATAATTTTATTTTATTTAATTTTGCTGCCAAATTCGATCTGATTTTCTATTTTGATTATTTGAAGGAGTATTGTAGCAATCTTCAAAAATTCGAAAGCCATGACAAAAATTGTTTAACATTCTTCCGAATTCTAAACGAATAGCTCAGGTATATATTTCAAGTCTTTCATTAAGGGCTTCCTATCTTTGAATTTAAATAAAACAAGCACATGTTGTTAGTGTGGAGATCATCCAGTTTACACTAAAAATAGTTAGTAATTACGGCACTATAGTGCTTATCATCATTAAAAGTGATGACCAAATCAACGTCGTTATAAAAAAAAATTCACTTTCGACACAAATTTTTTCGGGATGCATTGGATGCTCTTGAACCTCATGGTGGATTTGAAATTTTAATTGGAAGTCGTCGTAGTCTAGTAAGTAGTGTGTTGTCTTGTTAGACGGAAGGCCACCGTTCAAGCTATAGGTCAGACATCTCGAACGAAACAAAATATCAACAAATATTTCTGCGGCAAAAACGCTTTGAGTCAAAAAAAATTACCATGAAAAGTTTCTCAACAATCTGTTGTTCGGATTTGACTTTAAACTGTCGATCCCGCCACTCATGTAGTGGAGTTAGAAGCTAGATCCAGATAATTTATCGACGAACATAAGCGTCAGTTGCCAAATGTCCAATAGCCCATTCGGCAGACACACCTTGTTGTCCATGGTCGTTTTTCTTCAGTTCCTGTGTCAAGTGAATTTTGTACGGATACAGATCAAGTCACTGCGAAGAATTCAATAAGTTGTGGTCTGATTAACGCTCATGGACAGCGGTAATATTTTCGACATAGCTTGCATTTTATTGAAATACGGGTGTTATTCCTTCGTTTAAACTATCAATTAGAAACTCCTTCTGCTTCTTTCAATATCCAAAGGAAAGAAAATTAATTATTTTGCTATGTCACCAAAAAATAAACCCATTTTAATATAATTTTGACGAAAAGACTTTCGTTTTAAAAACCTGATTGTAATAAACAAATATAAAACGAAATAAGTCTACTCCGTACACTTCTGAAAGCAGAGCTTTGTATAATCAATAATATATATATCAGATATTTTTAATTATCAGTGAATATCAGAGAAAGAACTTTATTTAATAATAATTTATAATTTAGTTAAATGGTACGCACACACACACACACGTTTTCTTCTTTATTTTTCCAAATAAACAGGCATCAATAGATAAAAAAAAAGAAAAACAAATATTTTATCTCGAAACCAAACCAATGAGTGAGTAAAAGTAAATAAACGATAAATAAATAAAAAAATAACAAAAAAGAACTAAAACAATAAATAAAAAATGGAATGAAATAAAAATATGTAATATGAATGGTAAATGAAATCGAATAAAAAAGCTACACTACAATGTGGTGTACGATAATAGGGCAATTGTTAGGCAATACGCATAGAAAATCTAATATTTCCGAATCTGGATTACATTTCTGTGCCGTTTCCAAAGGCATTATACAGATTACATACAGCTTAGGCACATCGCTTAACATTAAAATTATAAACAAAAGGTTTAAAAATAAAACAATGCAGAAAACAAACCTGTTTACAAATTATCGTACTGCTAAATATAACAACAAACACCAGCATAAAAAATGGTAAACAAGTAAACAAAAATATACCAACAACACTACAATAACATATGTAAACAACAATGTTTACATTTATAGAGATTTCGAGAGGGCGAAGTCCTGACGTTCGCCTTCAAGAACATTCATCAGATAGTTTACCCTGCCATATATAAAAGGCAAGGCAAAGCAGGCGACTAAGTTCGTGAAGTTTAGTCAGCCTCGTGGTTTGAAGACCTTCGTTACAAAGATCTGTCGAACAGTTGTGTAGTAATTGTTATTGTTTATGTAAAGGGTGTAAACAGAGGAATAACAAATAAAGCATTTGTTTTTGTTTCAATAAAGTTGTAAACAGTGGCACACAGAATCGTGCGAATAATAAAGAATTTTAATTAAAAGTAAACACAAATTTATTTTTATTTTATTTTCAATCTACAAGCTCATATTTTAAACGTTTTTAAAAGGTAAAAACGTAACAATATTTTATTCATCGTGTTAAGGATTGCATATTTTGTAACAGCATATGGTGATCATGCCCTACCAGAAGCAACAGGCAGAAAGTTTCAACTGTTCAGGGATGACGATTTTGATGTGAAAAATTAAGAACGAGGAACACCACCAAAGAAGTTTGAAGATGCCGAATTGCAAATAATTTTGGATGAAAATAGCATCTTGAATGAGAAACAATTGGCAAAAATGTTAAACGTTGCACAGCAATCAAATCATTAGTGTGGAAAATGGGTGCCACTTGAATTTGATTACAGACAGAGAGAAATTTCACTTCAAAGACACGATAGAATATCAATGTTGCATCGAATTGCTACTGGTAATGAAGTCGCCGTAGTCTAGTAGGTAGTGTGTTGGCTTATCAGACATCAAAACAAAAATATGAAAAAAATATTTCTTCAGTGACTTGCTCTCAGCAGATTTCTGGCAAAAACTCCGAGAGCAAATAAAATAGCCATGAAAAGTTTCTCAAAAATCTGTAGTTAAGAGTCTACTTTAAACTGTAGGTTCCGCCACTCATGTACAAAATTAACATACACAACATAAGCGGTGTGAGAAACTAGGCTCATAATCCTGATTGAAGTGTTGCGATGACCAATTAAGTATATGTATGTATGATGATGTAGTTTTAGAATCTTAAACGTAAAAAAAATCATGGATTAATCCGGGACAACCATCAAACTCGGCCGGCAAAACAAGATTGATTTGGCAAGCAGACAATGCTGTTTATCTGGTGGGAACCACAAAAGTTTTGGTGTACCACCAGCTCCTAAAACCTGGTGAAATTAATAACACAGATTGCTACCGATAACAAATGATCAACTTGAGCCATGCTTTGATCGAAAAGCAACCAAAATGGGCCTCAGGCAATTTTGCAACATGGTAACGCCCCTGCACATGAAGCAAAACTTGTTCAGGATAGAATCAAAGCGTTCGGCTTGGAGCTGATACTCCACCTGCCGTATACCGGGGACATGGGTCCTTTCTAATGTTCTTTGATTTCAGAATTCTTACAAAGAAGTTGGGTGACCATTGGTTTGCTTCAAAAGATGAACAATTTTATTAGCGTGAAATCCACAAATTACTTGAAGGGTGCTAGAAATATTTATCAAAATTAATGTTTTATTTTCACAAAAAACGCTCATTTTATACCGGTACATTTGGTAAACAGATTTATTTAAACTTAGATATGAAGCTAAAGGCGTTACAGACTTCAACACCAATTCAACATACTCATTATGATGGTGTAGGTTATAAAAGCAAACTCTAAACGCTACAGTAGAAAACTAGTCAGTCGCTTACCAAAAAAGAAAAGAAAAACAGAGCATATATGGAATGAATTATTGATTGCCAATGATTCATTTCATTTAGTCAGCGTGTTTGTTTTGAAAATATTGGAATAGGAACATAACGAACAAGTATTTCCGCAAATTGTGAAACTAAAACAACAACAAAAACAAAAAATTATTAATCATTTAGATAGGAATACTAAAAATCAAGTCAATAATGAATAACGATGAAACAAAAAAAAGGAAACTACAACAACCTGTGAAAGAGGTATGGTGGGGATATATTATAACCAAGTTATCTAATCAGCACAAACGACAAAAGCAGAAAATTAAACGAGTCAAGTACTATGTAACTAATGACGATGATGGTTTGGCAATTATTACGTGAATGACTAGAAGTTTTTATTCCATTTTTTTGTCTGTTGTATTCTTCTATGGATCCTGTTACCTCTACCATTACAGGCAAGTAATTAAAAGTAAAACTTAAGGGATGAATCTCAGATTTGAATGATTGCCAAATTAAAGCACTTGAGCAATACGTTGAAGTGACTTGAGTTTATTAGCAAAGAAAGAGATTTTAATTAGAATTTCAATTCGAGAAAGGAGTGATTATTAAAGGATTAAACAACGTTTTGTTGAAATTCATGTGCGTGTTATATAAGCCAGCAGTTCCAATCAGATTACCTAGTCATCTTATTAAATGCTTCCACAATGGCAATTTTTTCTTTATATTTGATGTGAGCATATCGTTTGATAAATTTAAAGAAGGGTATCTCCAGAATATTCGTATAACAGATGTACCACCCATTCTCTACCACTGTTTTCTCTGCAATTCCTACAAAAGGAATTGTAATACCGAATGCCACCGTAATGGGCATGTTTTTCCAGAGACCTGTGCTTTGTGTATATGCCACTGCGTTAGATGCTTTAAATTTGATAAGTTAGGAACAAATTTGTTTTTCCCATCTGCTACTGGCCTCATGCATGAAGCTGTGCTTGCATGATTTCACGAATTGGGTAAAAGGCCTCTGAATGACTCTAGTGGGATAATCCTTTGCGAGAATGTTCATCAGCTTTCCCATTCTAATTGATATACATAGCTATGCCGTGTAATCCAACGCAATATAACTTCATCGCCTTACTGATATATATGATATTGTATTGTATATTGTATTGATATTGCCATCTATCGGTTTAAATTTGAAACATCGGTTATTTCGAATCTGGCAATACTTATATCATTCTATCCTGTCACAAACTTCAGTATATTATCTCCACTGAACGTAAGCAATCGATTTACGCTTGAGCAACGTTGGGATTTATTGGAAATTAGGACCAACGGGAAGCTGCACGATGATTTCGATCAAAATAATATCATTTTCATTTAGGTTAGTAAGCAAAATTGCCACAAAACCCGCACGTGGCCTTGCTGAAGCCGATGCACCAATTACAAGTAACTGTTTAGTGCGGCTTGTGCAGCGAATGCATATTTGGTCCATATTTCTTTGAAAATGAGGACAGCGCAACCTTTACGGTCATTGAAGACACCTATCGCACTATTTTTTTGTACCCGATCTTTATGGTATTGATATGAACGATGTTTGGTTTCAACAGGATAATGCAACTAGCCACACATCTCATGCCACAATCGATTTATTGTGTCAGACATTTGATGACCTTTTAATTAGCCGAAATGGTGATGTCAATTGGCTGCCAAAAACCTGCCATTTTCACACTGTTGGACTATTTTCTGTAGGGCGCCGTTAAAGAAAAGCGTTATACCGACAACCTACAGACAATTGAGCATTTGAACCGCAAAATTCGTGATGCCATTGCCGAGATACGACCCATACACTTGAAAAAGTGCACGAAAATTGATCCCGGTAATGAGGTACTGTGAAGCCAGTCGCGGCAGTCATATGAATGAATTAATATTACATTTCTAACCGGAACAATTGTACTTTACAACAAAAAAAAATAGATTTGGCAAAATTTCAAACCGTTTTTGTTTCATTGCATTTTTCATTTTAAACTTTTAAATGGTCCACCTTTTACTGCTGCCTGCTTTTCAACGATCTGAAGTTATTCCTGCACCTGCAGCTTCATCTAGAGAGTACTACCGCCTGAAAAATACTTGCATAATCCGAACCTTTATTACTTTTTAATGCTCAATTGTTGGGATTAAACTCTTGCATCAACCTTGTCGTTCATCTCGGAGTCATGAGCGCAGTAGTGTATCTCTTTCTGTTCTATTATCAGTGCTCTTCAGCGTATCATCTGTATGTCCATATAGTTTCTATTGCGACTAGTTGCTCTGAGTCAATCCTACAATGTATGAGTTGTTAGGTCTACAGCTTCTCAAGATTAATGCTCTACTTACTTAATAAAATTTATTCCACAGTAGAACTGACAAAACGACTACTTCGTCGCCTAAAATATAAAATTTTTTATAACTGCTCTCAATACTCGCACAAGGGTACTTTTAAGCATCACATGTTATCACACAACATTGTAATACGCATACCACAGTTTGACAAAAATTACTTCAATTGGCAATTGAATTTCTTTCTTCATTTTTCCCCATTTAATTTAACTGAAACGGTTATAATTGCATTACTTTGGGTTTTATCGATATCAACTGTTAAAGAATCTGAAACTCTTCTCGCTTGTCATTAATTAATTCTGCTTTAATTCACTGAAAAAAAAAACAATTTTCATGTATGGCAGGTATATGTATGTGTGATAAATTTATTTGTATATGATAACATATACTATCATGCAAATACATACACAATGTAATATAGGATTACAATACTTTTTTCTTTGTAACTTTTATTTGTTTTTATTCCTGCACAACATACTATCATATACATACTCCCAACTCTGGTTTTACATAATATATTATGGTGAATATAAAATGAAATTTGCGTGAGTGTGTGTTTATCTTTGGTGGAAAAAAATCGACCACAACCGCACTCACGCACAAAGGCTGAGCGTAATATGACTGTACCAGTGTATACCGAGACTTATGCCTTGGTTACCCAAGCGTTAGAAACGTAAAATCGTAACGTACGTAGCCTTAAAAGCGTTTGTGTAGTTATAGAAACGTTTAAAACGGGACATATGTCAACGAAAAATGTAAATAAAAACGAAACAGAACACAAAGCAACACACAAACAAACACAACACAATGCATAGAAATTGGTATACAGACTCATCATCAGTGTTGCCGTTTTTTGTTCAATGTGTAGATTATTCCGGATTTGGTTATTATTTTTCTTATAAAAATAGCTTTTGTTTTGTTTGTTAAAATTAATTAATTATGAGACTATAATTTTGTTTTCTTATTTTCTGTTTCTTTTTTCTCAATTATAATTTAAATTTGAAAAAAAATAAAATAAAAAAACTGCAAATTTAATTTTGATCATATTTTTCCTTTTTTGGTGATTTTTTCACAAATGTTGGTTAGAATATTTTTTTTTCGTGGCAACACTGCACTCTCTCTCATGTTCTCTCTCTTATGTTCAAATGTCACGTAAAAACGTGGGAGAATTCTGTTTTATACAGATCGTTCCGTTTTGCTAACGAGAGAGAACGTTTGGGTAAGCGTTTACATTGTTCTCCATATGCTAAAAAGATAACGTTTTCTACGGTACGTTACTTTACGTGTGGGTAAAGTGTGAATTAGCCACACGTAACGTAACGTACCGTAGAAAACGTTCTCTTTTTAGCATATGGAGAACAATGTAAACGATTACCGAAACGTTCTCTCTCGTTAGCAAAACGGAACGATCTGTATAAAACAGAATTCTCCCACGTTTTTACGTGACATTTGAACATAAGAGAGAAAACATGAGAGAGAGTGCAGTGTTACCACGAAAAAAAAATATTGTAACCAACATTTGTGAAAAAATCACCAAATAAGGAAAAATATGATCAAAATTAAGTTTGCAGTTTTTTTATTTTATATTTTTTTTCAAATTTAAATTATAATTGAGAAAAAGAAACAGAAAATTAGAAAACAAAATTATAGTCTCATAATTAATTAATTTTAAAAAAACAAAACAAAAGCTATTTTTATAAGACAAATAATAAACAAGTCCGGAATAATCTACACATTGAACAAAAAACGGCAACACTGATGATGAGTCTGTATACCAATTTCTATGCATTGTGTTGTGTTTGTTTGTGTGTTGCTTTGTGTTCTGTTTCGTTTTTATTTACATTCTTCGTTGACATATGTCCCGTTTTAAACGTTTCTATAACTACACAAACGTTTTTAAGGCTACGTACGTTACGATTTTACGTTTCTAACGCTTGGGTAACCAAGGCATAACTCCAGCATTATATTTTCTAAAACAAACAAAAACACCTCAGTGTGACAGCAGCTGTTGTGTACGGTGGGCGAGTTTTGTAAATATTTACTTGATAGAATTTTTAGGGTGTCAAATACGTTTTAAAAATTTTTTATATTATTTTGTTTGATGGATTTAAGAGGGCGTCGAATTACCACCGTGCATAATAAAGGCACTTTTTGTCAGCAGTTCGTAAATCACATTTATTTCAATATTCCTAAATTTCATCTTATCCCATATTATTTTCTTTTTGAACTAAATAAAGATTTCTCCATTTAGGTCCTACTTAAATGGCAACACCATATATACACAACCAAAAATCAAAACACTGAAATGTTTAAATGTATTACTCCTCTCGAGTTGCTGTATATTTCTTGTAGAAACTGCGTTTTTTAATAAACACACAGACTGAATAGGACGCCTATGAAAAATCAAATCCACAATGTAACTTCTAGCTTAGACGATCGTGTATAATAGTCAATACCAGCGAAATTCCACAATAAACTTCAGGAAAGAATGAACGTTAACTACGGACCAAGGGTTCAAAAACAACTTCTTCTTCTACTAAGAATCGGACTACAAATCCTCTTCACATTCACATACTCATGCAGAAATCAGGCTGAGTTCTATGGCAGATCCCCGTTAGTCTCAGTAGCAAATTAGCCAATACTTATTGATTCGCAACCAATTTAGCTTCCCCTGCTTTGCTCCTCTGATACCTTCCTTGAACTTATTATGCGATGAGTCGATAAAGTAATAAATTTGGGGTCTTGGTCCAAAAATCTCCTCAGTAACCGAATGAGAACACAATCTTGCAACGACTTTAGCTGCCTCTTCCCAATCCTTTTGGAGTCCTTACAGTAGTAAACCACTCGCGAGGGTAGCTTATTAACCAAAATAGTGTCGAAACCCGTATTAGAAGAGGAGAGGATGGTCACGTCCACAGAATTTGCCGTAAAGATTTCTACATAAAAATAGCTGAAGTTGTCAGATAGACCTTTAATCCATCCGCATGGGTATAGCAATTTGTGTCTAAAATTCACCATTGTTCCATGAAACGCTATCGAAAATCAGAAGCCCCAAATTAAAGGCAAATATGTCCTCAGGAACCATATATTCAATCTCTCTCCACCAATGGAGGGAAATTGCTTTCCGGCTACACCAGTCGCCGTTCAATACTGGCCATAAAAATAAAATCCTGAGGGTAGCTCGTCTAAATGCTAATAATATTTAAAGAGAATATAGGTGTACACAATTTGGAGCTAAGATTTTAAATCTTGTGTTTTAGTATTAGCTGTCCACGTTGAAATAGGGCAACCATACTTCATTGACTCAATAAGGGATTTTAAAACCACATACTGAGCTGATAATTTAATTTTAGTACGAAGATAAGGCCACAATTCTTAGAAATCAACTTTTTTGTATTGAAAACAAATCTTTACTGCGACATTAACTGCGACATTATTGCAAGAATTCTTTGTCAATCTGCCATAAACTTATGTGGTTGGATTATGTTTATAATTTGTATTGAATAAAATCGATTAAAAGCTTATAATTTTTAATGACGTTTTCTTTTTTGCAGTTTTATTTTTACACACAAATTTATTTACAGCCAATTATGGCCATGGTTATGGTATTTAAAAATACTTTCATGTTGGTATTATTGAAACTTTATTTTCATAAAGCCATAAAAATTTCATGATAAAATACAATGTATGTATGTATGTTGTTTACTTTAGTAAAAGTAACAGTATTAATTAATATCAATAATAACAATTGCGCTTACAATAACAATTATTTCTTTAAATTTTAAGTAATTTATTGAAAAAATACCATTAAAATAACAATTAATTTTAATTAAAAGTATAATTAATCTACACCCACAATCCAGAAAATGAAATGAAAAAAAATATGCGAAAAGTATTAAAAATTGCAACAATATTGCGACGGCTATTGTTGAAACAAACAAAGAATTGCTCAAAAATAATAACAAAAAATACGAAAGCCATTACAAGAGATTATTACAGTATGGTACAGTACAGTAGGGTACAACAATAAGCGTTTACTTTTTAAAATTTTTGTAATTTAATGTGGTACTTTGATCGGTGTCAAGAGGCATTTTGTAATATACATCGAAGTAGTTCTAGGAATGAAAAATATCAAATCAACTCGTAAACAAAACTATTTAGCATCTTTATTAATGACGATTTATCAGCTTGAGGACCAGTTGTTATTGAAATAGCTTAACGCTTAGCCACTCTGAGGGCACGAAATTCATTGGACTGGCATATCTTAAGTCTAAGGGCCATTATTACAACTTGCCGTTAACTAAAGAGAGGATTTTAAAGGGCAGATAAATTATTTTTCATTATTATAAGTGGACAAATAGGTAGAAGTGAACGTTAAGATAAAGCGAGAATCATCCTACCTTTAACTTTTAAAGTTCACTTTATATTTGAAATTGCCATATTAAATATTATTTTGAATATGGCAACTTCAAATATAAACAAAATGAGTTGCCCCTGAGTTTAAAAAAACTTGTTTAATTGAGCAGTGTTATTGACATTGCTCCGCCACTGCCACATTTTTGAAAAAGTTAACTTTGTGTTATCTGTAGGTTGTAATAACGAAAAGAAGTTAAAGGTGACTTTAAAGTTCACTTTATCTAAAGTTACCTTTAACTAAACCCAACTTTAACGGCATTTGTAATAATAGCACTAAATGAGTTAAAAATATATATTTTTTTGATTGAAATATTTTAATAAATTTAGATGGAACAAGAGTTTTATTATTTAGTTACGGTCTACTAGATTTCGGCACTCAAGTAACGTTAAAGTTTACAAAGCACAACAGTGATAAGCTGATGAATTCTGAATTGGTTGAAAACATACTATAAAAATTTATAAAGTTTTACTGAAACCACTTACATACCTCGGGACATATTCAATTGAGAATGTGCAACTAATCAGTTAAGCATTTGAAGAGTGGTTCAAAAATTTTAAGAATTTTTATCATTTATGGACAATAAGACTTCTGTGCGTACACATACCAGACAACCTCTTGAAAACATTGCTGTTGTAAGCTATAGCAATTGCACAAAACACTACGCCACGCATTTTCACAAAAGACCCCCATAAACATGCTTCCAAAATTCTGTTTACTACATAAGTAAGCACCGTAGTCGACTAGGTAGTGTGTTGGCTTTTAAGACTGAGGCCTCGGATCAAACCCCTGGTCAGACATCTCCAATAAAAAGAAATATGAAAACAAATCTCTTCGGCGATTGCGTTTCAACAGATTTCTGGCAAAAACTCTGAGAGTAAATAAAATTGCCATGAAAAAGTTTCTTAAAAAATCTGTCGTTTGGGCTAGACTTTAAACACAGCATAAGTGGTGTGAGAAGATAAGTCGTAATCCTAATTGAAGCGTAGCAATGACCAATTATGTATGTATTTAGGTAGCTCAAAGCAAAAGACAATAAAAACTGTCCTCAATTCACACAATGTGTAATGGAGCAAAGTGAAGTCAATTTTGAAAAAAGTATTCTCAGAGGAAGCCTATTTCCATATAAACTTCTTAGTGACATGGCGTTTAGAAATTTTCATACAATCTGCGAGAAATAAATAAACCCACAACACTTACTTTACTTTTACTTTACTTTTTTGAAAATGAGGCTATATGGACTCCTCAACGACATGGACTGTGTGCAGCGTATTAACATCTAGCGGCTGTTTTGAGTCGGCCATGTCGTTCAAATGGAGGAGAATGTCCTGGCCAGACGGGTATTTGATGCGTAGATTTTCGGAAGTCGGCGAAGAGGACTTTAGCGTTTGCGTTGGAAGGACCAAATCGAGGAAGCCCTGTCATCGATTGGTGTGGAGTAGGTGGGCAAGAAGCAGAGGCGCTTGGAAGGATGCGTTAAGGTAGGCCGAAATCCGTTAATTGAATTGTTAATGGCCCATTAAGTATGTAAGTAAGTGTTCTTAGTGAAACACTCTTTATTGTATCAACGACTATACCAATTGCGATCAATTGATTCCTTTCCTTTGGTTAAGTGGATTATACGCTCAATTGAAATCAATGGGAACATTAGAAGAAAATGTACTCCACACTTTTAATAATATTCTGGTTTGAACGAAGGCAATGTAGTGTGCAGCTTAGCGTGTTGTGCAGATATTTGCAATAACAAACAGAACATGAAATTATTTACTGAAAAAAAAGTTCACTTAAATGATTTTTTTTAATTTAAATTTAGAATTAGTCTCCCTCCGCTAATTAAATAAACTAGTTTAGTTTCACGATGGAAAACTCTTCCCATTTTTTTACTGGTATGGTATTTACTGGTATGTTGACTATCCTTACATAACTGCCACGTAAGCAACATGTAGGAATTAATTTAAAAAATTTTCTCTGTACAAAAACTGGGTTTAGTTAAAGGTACCTTTACCTAAAGGGAACTGTAAAGTTACGTTTAACTTATTTTTGTTATTACAACCTACTGATAAAATAAAGTTAACGTTTTCAAAAATATAGCAGTGGCGGAACAATGTCGATAACACTGCTAAAATTAAACAAGTTTTATTTAAACGCAATAGCAACGACGGGCTTATTTTTTGTTGTATTTGTTCACTTTATTTATATTTGAAGTTGTCATATTGAAAATAGTATATACTTATTTATTTATTTATTAATTACAATACAATTACAAATTATATTCTAATTATATACGAGCGGAGCAACTTGACCATATGGTCGGTGTAGTGTCACAGACGTGGGAATCGAACCCACGACCCTCAACTAATAGTCTAGCACACTACCCACTAGACTACCAGAGCACCCTCAAAATAGTATATAATATGGCAAGTTCAAACATAAACTTAACTTTAAAAGTTGCCAGTAGGATGATCTTCCGTCTAGCTTAACACTCACTTCTACCTTATCGTCCACTTATAATAATGAAAAACAATTTATCTGCCCGTTAAAATCCTCTTTTTAGTTAACGGCAAGCTGTAATAATGGCCCTAAAATGAATATGCGATATGACCTTTATGACCTACTTGTTGCATTCAACGAAAAACAAGCATTGAATTAAGCTATTTATTAACGAATAATTGATTTTATGCAATAGATTTATGGCCTAATTTGTAATGAATGTATCGCTGTAATGCCTGAGCATTTACAATCCTAATCCCTTTTAATTCCGTGGCATGCGTCAGTATCTATTGGAGATTATTTGTTAGCGGTTGGCTTAAAATAGAGGCATTTTTTCTGTATTAAATGTGATTAAATAACAACAAATTGTACTTATCATGTAAATATGTTAGTTAAAGCAGTCAATTCTTGGTAATTAATGATGTAATTAGAAACAACAGATTAAAAGCTTTTAAATAATGAGTTTATAAAGTATATTTTAAATACTCTTTTTGAATAAAAAATATGAATTTAATCTGTATTTTAAATTTTAAGCGGAAATTTTTTATTACGGAAATTAAAATTCAAATAATCGATTGTCACTTCATTTCATTTATTTATTTAATCCTATAATACATTATCATAAGAGTATGAGTACATTGTGTTAAAATATTTTCATTTCCCAGTAGATTTGGGAAAAATTAATTAAAATAAATTCTTTGTTTTATTTATTTGTTGCTTAACTTAAGCAGCTTAAGAGAACATTCTTGTATCGGACATTGTATTTTTTCCATTAATAATGCATAGATTATCAGAAAAATAAAGTAATTTTTTTTTGTTTTTTTTTTGTGTGTATCTTTAAAAATAAAGTAGAGGATATACAGCTTAATAAACAACAAATAATGGCCAGAACAATTTGTACAAACAAATGCCTTGGAAAGTATTTGGAGATGAGACTTAAGCTCAAACGAAATAAATAAAGCCTTTAAACAAATGATTCTATAAACTTTTATTTGCAAAAGAAAATCAACAAATCTTAGATAAAAAAAAAATGAAGCTTTAGTTCTATGATGGTAGGGTTGCCGACCCAATTGTTAATTCGTATGAGTGACTTACCGACACATGTTCGACTCCTTATAAAAGGTGGACCATTTAAAAGTTTAAATTTAAAAATGGAATGAAGCAAAAATGCTTAGAAATAATTGAACATTGAAACGTTATAAAGGCCCAAATTATGCAAGTATTTTTCTCTAGATGAAGCTGCAAATGTAGCTACAGGAATAACTTCAACCAGGAAGATAATGCTATTCTTTGAAAAGAAGGCAACAATAAAGGGTGGGCCATTTAAAAGTTTAAATTTAAAAATGCATTAAAAGAAAAACGATTTGAAATTTTGCCAAATTTATTTTTTTGTAAAGAAGTTCAATTGTTCCGGTTAAAAATGGAATATTATTTCAATCATATGACTGCCACGGCTAGCCTCACGGTACCCGATTCGATCGCAGCAATTTTCGAACACTTTTTCGAGTGTATGGGGATCGTATCTCGGCAATGGCATCACGAATGTTTGTCTTATAATGCTCAATTGTCTGTGGTTTGCCGGCATAATACTTTTCTTTAACTCCGACCCACAGAAAATAGTCCAACAGTGAGAAAATAGCAGGTTCTTGGCAGCCAATTACATCACAATTTCGGCTAATTAAACGGCCATCAAATGTTTGACACAATAAATCGATTGTGGCATGAGATGTGTGGCTAGTTGCATTATCCTGAAGATCGGGTACAGAAAAATCGGTTATCATGGTGCGATAGGTGTCTCCATAGATCGTATTGATTGCGTCATCCTTACTTTCAAAGAAATACAGGCCAATGCCGCACCAAACAGTCATTCGTAATGGGTGCATTGGCTTCTGTAAGACCAAGTGTCGACATTAAACCGTTGATCCCCTTATTCATGGATAAAAATAGAAAGTGGGTGGGGTGACAAGCTAGGTCATAATCCTAACTGAGTGTAGTAATGTTGAATTAAGTATGTAGGTATTCGAAATAAGCCTAAAAACTCAATTACTTCCACAAAAAGAAAATTTTAAATTATCCCGGCAGCAAAGAAAACTTATGGCGACCTTTTTACTAAAAATTATCTTGCAAATTACAATCATTGATAATAAAGTTTAAATGAACAATCAAATCCTCCCTAATGAAATGAAATACGTGTCTGTCTATTATTATAATGAAGACCATTAAGATTTTTTAAAACTCTCAGGGTAAAAATAGAAGTTTTTAATTTTTTTTATTATTTTTATATTTTTTTTTTTTGTATTTAAAACTTCTGCACATAAATGTTTACCAAATTTTATTGCCCAACTTATTCCAGTTCCATAACTACACGTGCCAATTGCTGTATGAAACTTTTCGTACTCAAATGTGGAGATAAAGTCAATGCCAACTAGTTTTTTGCCAACGTATATCGCTTACCATTCATTAATTGTCACCTGCCTTCAGGCTAAAAAGGCACAATGTTTGATAATTTTCTAACGATAACAGTCGGTGCAAGTAACCAGCCCACTTTAAAAAAAAATTGGTAACCGTTTAGAAACCTTTTTTCCCTTCCTCCTCATTATCATTTTCAATGATTGCAATGTTTGAAAATGAGGAGAAGGCCATAATCATATGAATTTATGTGAAAACGAAAAGCATTCTATGAAAATTTGATTATATATGCGTGTGTATGTATATTGTTTACCCAAAAACATATGGAAAAACGTAGAATAATTGCGAATACACACACTCAGATAGATAACTTGCCTGCCTATGCCATGACAAAAGTTTTGTGTGTGGTATGTACACAATCATGTTTAAAATATTCATAGGAAAGTTGGTCTGAATGTGTGAAACTCGTTAAATATTTTTGTGATAATTTCTTTTAATTTATTCAGTATTTTGATTACAATGACAATAACAATAATAAAAGCAACAACTTTGTTAAAAGTGTTTGTGTTTCTACAACATTTTGTTACGGCAGGCAAGTAGTGAAGTAATGGTAACGAGGTTGTGTTTTTAACTAATTGAGGTCAAATTTGCTACTGGTATTCTGCCACAGACGAAATTTTAATCAAAAATTTTTGTTGTTATACGTTTGATAGAATTGAAAGAGGTGTGAGCGTATGCATAATTGAAACTATTTTCAATATTCCAATTAAAAAAGTGATTCTCTTTAGTATGATACTTGATATTTAAAAGAAAAAAATTTCGGAAAATTCGAACAGAAACAAGAATCCAAGACCTTGTACCAATCGATTGTCATTGAATTTCACTCTGTTAGTAGCAACCAATAGTAGAAGGATAATGAGTATAAAAAGTTTGGATAGACAATGCCGCCAAAAGAGGTACTTTTTTAGGATTTTATTCTTGATAAACAATGTGCTCATGGAACATCATCGACTTTAATAATGCTCAAAAATTTTTGAGAACATATTAGTTCGGTTGGCAATCCTTCAAGAAAGTTCCCACACAGAAATATTCCCCTAATTTAGCGCAAAATCGAAAAAAATAAAATTTGGCCGCCTGGTTTCATCGCAACTAGTTACCACAGAATTACGACCGAGCTTCTCATACCACTTATGTTGTGAGTGTTAATTTTATACATGAGTGGCGAGAGACACAGTTTAAAGTTGACCCCGAAAGACAGATTTTTAAGAAACTCTTTCATGGCAATTTTATTTTACTCTCAGGGTTTTTACCAGAAATCTGCTGAAAGGAAGTCGCCGAAGAAATATTTTTTCATTTTTCGTTTTGGTGGAGTTGTCTGACCGAGGGTTTGAACCATGGCGTTACGTCTAATAAGTGTACATACTACCTACTAAACATCGACTACTTCAACAATCAATACTCAAGAAATTACTCCTACTCATGTATGGCATTGTATTGAATTCGGAATTATGAATGAATTATCTGAGGACAAGAAAGAAAGAGGGAGAGTGGGGAAAATTTCGAACGACTTAAATCATTAAATATTTTTTTTTATTATTTTTCATTTCTATTTTTCATTAAAAAGTATAACAGACGAAAATCTCTGGAGAAAATCGAAATCACATCCTTCCCACTCACTATTCTGCTAGTGGTTAATATGTGTGGTAATGTAGTGAAGATATATACGCAGTTGGTGCTTCAGTGTGCCATTGGCTCTTCCTTCTCACAGCAGAATCTGCAAAGTACCTCGTGCATAGAAAACTGTAAGTATCACCAAAAATGTTCTCAAGCTTGTTCGCTTCACTTTCAGAGCAAACTCCGCCCTCAACATAGAGCAATATCAACGTTCTCACGTTAGTTATTGACCATATTTTCATCTGCTCTTTCAGGAGACCTCTATTGAATCCAAACATCCAGACACTCACTAAGAGTTGACATACATGGCCCGCTTTGGACGGATATTGGCACTGTATTAGAGATTACAAAGAAATTATTCCGAGTTTCTTCTATATTGGAGTTCTATCAATATTTGGTGAAAGCAAAAAGGTAACAAACTTCAATCAGTTCGAGAGACAAAATTATTTTCAGTAGCGAACCTAATTTGTTGGTGTAAAAGTTGCACTGTTTGGATGCAATTTGAGCAAGATATGATTTTGACGGACTTTTTCTGACAATTTGTCAGAATTCAACCCAGTCACGGCACACGATACCGTGTATCCAATGAAAAGCGAGTTCTGTACCCTCTGTAAGAGGACTATTAGCCGCCAAGATCGTGTGATTTGGCTCCACTGGATTATTTTTTGTAGGAAATACATGTGGTGTCTGATGAATTGGAACAAGTCAGCTATAATTCTAGGCCGAAATGTAGGAGAAAGTATTTTATAATTTAAACTCAAACACTTATTACGGCTTAACCGCCAGCAACATTTGCACAAGGCAATATTTAGAGCTGTAGTCTAGTAGGTAGTGTGCTGGCTCAAACGGTTCAAACCCTTGGTCAGATATCTCTAACAAAACGAAATATGAAAACAATATTTCATCGGCGGCTTCCTCTCTGCATATTTCTGTCAAAAACTCTGAGAGTAAATAAAATCCCTCGATCGACTTTAAACTGTATGTTTTACCACTTTTCGATAGAATTAACACACACAACATAAGTTGTGTGAGAAGCTAGGTCGTAATTCTAACTGAAGGATTGTAATGATCAATTATGAGTAAATGTATAGAGCATTTACATTCCAACAAGAATCATAATCTATGTTTTCCTCAATGTAAAAGGAAATTGAATCCTTCCAAGAAATCTATTATATAATTGACCCTCCTATTTAAACTCTAATTATAAAGTCTTTTGGCTTTCTAAGGCTCAATCAAAATAGTATTTTTATTTTTCGGGATATAATTTTCAGTTCTTTCGCAAATTTGTAAGCCACGATGAATAAAATAGTTTTTAAAACTTCATTCATAAGGAAGCAAATCCTTTTTTTACACAAAATTAAACTTTCCTTTAAAGCACTAGCAATTCATACCCGAGATTTGATTCCCTTGATTATTGTTGCTTGTGGAACATTACTTGGAAATCATTTTCAAAAAATTATTTGTTTTGAGAATATCATTATGACTCCTGTTTTATGCGAACTTAAAATATTTTTTCATTATTTTACCATATCATTACTAGCATTGTACTCGTTAGTTATGTTCTGTTTGTAGCTTGATAAGCTTACTCATAATTTTACGATTTTTTCCTTTTCTTCTTTAGTGTCTGTCTATCAACCTATCCCTCCCCCCTTATATGTTTTATGTTTTATTCCCTTTGGACTTTTGTTTTTCATTAGCAATTATATGTGGTTGTAACTGGACTTAGAGTACTCTGGCGAATACTTTATATTTGATTTCATTTCCACTGTTTCACTCTGGGGACGACTCTGTTCCCCGAGCATGTAAAATAGAAAAATTTTACGATATTCTCTGTTTTATTATCTTATCGGTCATAATATTCCTTCGCCTCAGTTCACTAGCGCTGTATTGTTACTTTAAATTTGTTTGTTATTTTCTCTCTTTCTTATTCTTCTTCTCTTTCTTTTCTTTGTTTTTATTTGACTTTTATTGTTATTGAAGATGTTACTTTCCCTTTAGGTTGTTGCTGTTGTAACTACTTGTAATTTTATTTACTTAAAAAGTTTTTTCTTTTTCTTCTTCATTATTATTGTTGCTTTTGTTGCTTTGTTGTATTACTTATTCTTAATACAACTTCGTAAATTATAAACATGGAGCACACATACCCATACAACAATACAAGTTTTCTTGTATTCTTTTATTAGACAACATTTAACAGGATTTTGAAGGATTTTCTCTGTGTCTTATAGAGGGGGTTTGGTACGATGAGGTGATTACTGAATTCCCAATAAATTTTTGAAATCGTTTAAACAATAATTGGTAAGATTAGTAGCGGACTAAAGTAACTTTTATTGAAGAATTTATGGGCCACCATTTATTTGTTCATATGACTGTAGACTGGTTTATAAGCTCTTTTGGGGTATGAAATTAAAGACGAGCCAATGTTGCGGGACATGGCAGGGAAATCATAAAATCAGCAAATAATGAATACAATAATTTTATTTTTTTATTTTTATCGACAAAAGGTAATAAAGCTTTTATATGCAAGCGATAAAAATAATAAAAATAAAATGAAATTGTTTGCAATGAAATTCTCCCCATTAGTGGTATGATTGGATGTGTTTAAGTAACATTCAGGAAAATTTCATACGAAACACAAATTTACAAGTCTTATGGGATGATATTCTTGAGAAATAATATGAAAAAAGATATGTTGGCGACGTCGTCAAAGTTGTCTTCTGACAAAAGATCTGAAATAAAGATACAGTCAAAGAAAAAAGTCTACATACAAATTGAAAAAGATTTTATTGCGTTGTTAAAGGCTTTTACAATTAAGAATGTTTTAAGAAAAAGCAAATTTGAAAAAATATAACGCGGAAATTATTGGGGAAAAATTAAAAATTAGTGGGGAAAGGATACAGCGGCGAATGTAGACTCTTTTCCTTGACTGTTCAATCGTTCATAGTCGATATTAAATACAAACAAAATTGGAAGTGAGCAACACAACTACCATTGCAAAAGGAAAGTCCAAACTTGGGCAGTACATAAGAGCCATGTACATCTGTCAAATTATTTGTCATTTATTTTATCTGTTTTGCAAAACTATCATGGATGACAACGAACAACGACGTGTGTTTGCTGAATAGGCTCTGGAGCAATTGGCAATTTTTCATTTTTAAATCATCTTCAGCGATAAGGCCCGTTTTTTGATGAATGAGTACGTGAACGAATAAAATTATAGATTTTCAAACGACCCGTGAAAAAATCAATGTGAGATCAAAGAAATGTTACGATTTTATGTGGATTTTAGGCTGGCGGCATTATCGGCCCATATTTCTTTGGTAACGACTGTCACTGTGATAGAGCTCGTCGTCGACAATTACCAGTTTCTTTTGGGCTTGATTTAAATAATCTGGAAAACAACGATGTGTGAATGAAACAGTACAGCGCTACGTGCTATACAGCTCATGTCACATTGAATATTATATGCTAGTGATTTGAAGACATAGTCAGTCAAGTGGAGGTGATCTTAACTGGCCACTTAGATCGTTCAATTTAACCCTGTTAGGCTTTCACTTCTGTTTTTTCTTCAGTTGTAGATGTATAATATAATATAAAATAAGCCACAAACCACAGTTGTCTTCAAAGCCAACATAACATATGCCATCGATCGAATTTAACCTTAATTTTTGCTACTAAGTGATGAAAAGTTTAACATTTTGAATGATCTCCTCTTAGAAATACCGTTTGAACTTTGCTGTATTCCATATATTAGGACATCAATAAAAAATTTCAACTGTAGATCACCCACATAACTGCATACATACGTACATACATAATTGGTTATTACAACAATTCCGTCGGAATTACATCCTAGTTTCTCACACACTTATGCTGTGTGTGTTAGTTTTATAAATGAGTGGTGAGACCTTCAGTTTAAACTGAATTCCGAAAGACAGATTTTTGAGAAATTTTTCATGGCAATTTTATTTAACCTCCAGACTTTTTGCCGGAAATCTGCTGAGAGGAAATCACAGATGAAATATTTTTTCATATTTTGTTTTTGTGGAGATCCCTGACCGAGGGTTTGACCCGTGGCTTCACGTCTAGTAAGCGAACACACTAAGTATTAGACTACGGCTACTTCAACGCATACCCACACTTTTCTTCATCTCAATTTAAACAGAGGAAATGCTTAATCCCCTTCTCAGTATTACGACTTACCTTCTGACACTAGCCATATTGCATGTGTTAGTTTTTAATTTTATCCATGAGTTGCCGAACCAGCAGCTTATCTACTTTTAGTAAAAGATTAGAAGAGTCTCAGAGTCTGATTTTGTAATGCTCCCAACTACAGCCCAATATTGTTAAGGAATTTCAGAATCCGTATTTAAGTCAGATGCATTCTGTATAATATAGCGTGGACCTCAGCTTCTTCATGGCTTAATTACTCTCGTACCTTTTTAAAGAAAACTGCTGAGAGAAGGACCATCGAAAAAAAGGACCATCCACTTGACTTTGGCGAATAATATTCAATCCATAGATAGGCAGAGGTGGATGTTCATGTAAGAGAGTTGGATGGACACACTTACCACACTTTTTCGCTATCCCTTAGTCCCGGAAACCTTCGAAGCTCCTAATGAAGCGACTTAAACTATCAATGTCAGTCCTCCAAAACATCCAGTAAGTAAGCAGCAGGTAAAGATCGGTCTCCTCCTATTCCTCATCTCTGCAGCTTTTGCAGAAATCATTAGCAACCCGTTATGACCCCTACAACCATGCTGAGCTTGTCTCTCTGGAGTTTAAGCACATTTATCGTGAGCTCTTCATCTAGCCTTGTCTCTTTTAACCATTTCACCCATTCTTCGTCAAAAAAATATTTGTTAATGATAAGGGATATCTCCAGTTTTTCATTCGTTAGCAAGCAATTGTAATAATTATTTATTTAATTTTATTGTTGTCTATCTCCTCTGGGCCAATTTAACTGCTCAACTTAATGACTAATTTCGTAAGCGTGTGAATGAGTAATTGGTTGACTAACTGGCTGTATAAATAACTGATTAGTACAATGAGTTGGTAGTTGACTTGTTCACTTGTCTTTTCATTCTGTCAGTCCGCATATTTGTCGTCTGTCTTTTTGTGTTTATGGTGTGTGTGTGTGTTAGACAAATTGTTCAATTTCATTCCCCATTTATATAACACGTTTAGGTATTTTGACATTAATTTTAATGAAACTAATGACTGAAGTCATTAACATTCATATGATGGTTGTTGTCTACATGTAAGCTTTACACATTACAATTTTTTACCACTAATATTCAAGTTTTATTTTTTTTTTGTTTCTGTTTTTGTCATTTTGCCTGACTGACTAAATAAATGTCTTACAAATCAATTTTTGTACCTTTTTTCTGCTTATTAGCCATTTTACTTTATGCCTCATTTAACAATACAACTGTGAATTTGATTGGCATGCTAACATGATGGTACTCTCTTTATTTGTATTGTAGTATCATTCAACATTTGCTGTGTATGCACATTTTTGATTTTTCCTTCTATGCTTTCTAGCCTTTCGGTCATAAAACATACAGAAACTGTTTTGCCTTCCCTCCATTGCATTTGGCAGTCTCTTAGTCTCGTCTATGTATTCAAACGTACATTTGAAAACATTAACAACGCCAAAGGCTTTTACATCTCTCAAATTGTGTGTGTGTAATCAAATTAAAGTCCAAAGGAGTTGCTACAACCACTGTCAACAAAACAAAGTACAATTCTATGACATGACATACATACATACTTTGACTAAACCTGTAATCTCTTTAAGGCCAAGAATGTTTTGGTATCCTTTTTGTGTTACTTTTTAATTTGTATTTTTAATTTGGGAATATATCGTCTGCGTTTATTGTGTGTACATTTTTCTATTTTTAGTTGTTTTTACTGGAATTTAGCTCATTAAAATTCTTGTTTACTTTAAAACGCGGTAGTGGTGGTGCCTTAAGCATTTTGAAAACTCTGTTAAAAGAAATTAATTTTATCATAAATTTTTGAAGCTTTAATTTTATTTTGATGTTGGAAAAAAGGATAAGGTCAGGTGGAGCAGAGAAAAAAAGAACAATAACAAAGTGTTCTAAACAGACTTACTCTATACAAGTAAATAAAAAAACGTTTACAAAAACCAGAATCCAACGCTTAGTCCTACTAAGTATCCTTACAATTATCTGAAATGTTGTTTAAGTTAGTGTGCTAAAAGCAGAGACTTCACAGCCATAGTCTAGTAGGTAATGTGCTGGCTTATTAGCCAAGCCTCCGCTCAAACATCTTCAACAAATCGAATATTTTTTTCGGCAACTTCCTCTCAACAGTATTCTGGCAAAAACTCTGAGAGTAAATAAATCAGTCAATGAAAAATTTGTACCAAGTGAAATAAGCCTTCCAAAACAGATTCTCTTACGTTCGGGCCTTACTGAAGACAGGAAATATAGCTTACGAAGCTAACTTTTTTTCAAATTAGCAAAAAAGTGCTATATGTAAATAAATCGGGCAGAATCGTATAAAAAATAGACCAAGTGGGGGAAGTGGACTTAGTGGACTGAATAGTAATAGTCTCAAGTATTCCAAAGTTCTCAAGTATTTTTGGTCGATGACTTGCATTCTTCACTCGACATCTTGCACTTTTTGGCCAATGGCCAATGACTTGGACAATGACATGCAGTTTTTGGTCGATGACTTGCATTTTTTGGTTGATGATAAAGATATTAGCTTCAGTACCTATATTAGCTTCGTCACTGATATCTTTGTTGCCCAGTAACGTCCGACCGTAAGGAAACCTATTTTGAATTATTGATACCAGGGCTATCCAGCCAACTAGGTCCAACAAATGCAGTAATTACGAGAATTATTGTATTTAAAACAGCGTATAACATAGCATAGGAGTAGTGAACTTAATCGAGGTGTAGTAGATTATTTTAACTATATAGCAGCGAAGGAGGTGTTGTCGTATACCTAGAAGGCATCATATCCAGCTTACTCTATATGAAGTCGCCGTAGTCTAGTAGGTAGTGCGTTGGCTTATTAGACTTAAAGCCAGGGTTCGAGCCCCAGGCCAGACATTAAGACAAAATACAAAAAGTATTTCTTCGGCGACTTCCTCTCAGCAGATTTATGACAAAAACTCTGAGAGTAAATAAAATTGCCATGAAAAAGGTTCTCAAAAATCTGTCGTTCGGAGTCGATTTTAAACTGTAGGTCCCACCACTCATGTATAAAAATTAACACACACAACAAGTGGTGTGAGAAACTAGGACGTTGTACAATTTGTCAATTCGACCTCCGGGTACTGTACTTGTGTTAATTGACAAGTACACGTCCTCTAACCTAACCTCACCTACTCTATAAGAAACAAATCTTTGTGATCCGTGTGCTAACCATTTAAGATAAAAATATTTAAAATACAGTGAAAAGTTCTTCATAAGAAAGTCTGGAATCAAATAAAATTTCAAGACACTTGTGTTATATTTTCTAAATACAGGAAATAATTTTAAAATTTTTTTCAAATCTTTTTAAACATCCTTAAAAATATCAATACACATCACACACAATACACATCTTTATTTCAGTATTTATTAAATTTATTTTTATTGAATATTCAAATATGTTTTATTTCGTATAAGTATTCTCAAATTACTTCTGCTGAACATAAAAATAACAATCGCCAGTGGTTTGAGAAGCTGTCATAACTAAGACCATTAAATAAATCATTGTTAAGAGCATTTCCAACATTTCCTATTTGTCTTACGAAAATTAATAAAACAAAATTAAGTTACACGAAAGCTGCTTTAACAATAAATACAAACAATGCAAAAACAAAATACTTTCGAAATTCATATGAAGAGAACATAATTCTTAACTCTTAATATGTTACAGAGTGTGGCCGAATGAAATGTAATTTTCAGTAGACTTCTTCTCAAGTGAAAACATTGAAAAAAAATTCTATTTTTCGTTACTTCCCAAAGAGCAGAGAAGTGTTGAATCATTCAGAATTCCAAATATAACCCTTTAGTCAAGATTACGACCTAGCTTCTCACACCACTTATGTAGTGTATGTTAATTTTATACATGAGTTGCGGGACCTACAGTTTAAAGTCGACCCCGAACGATACATTTTTAAGAAACTTTTCATAGCAATTTTATTTACTCCCAGAGTTTTTGCCAGAGAACTGCTGAGAGGAAGTCATCGAAGAAATGTTTTTTAATATTTCGTTTTATTGGAGATATCTGATCTGGGGTTTTGAACCGTGGCCTCATGTCTAATAAGCCAACACACTATCTGCTAAACTACGGCGACTTACAGTTATTGTCGCTCATTTGAGCAATTTTTCAGTGCACCACATGTAATAAACAGCTTTATTTGCATTACAACTATTACATCACCCTGTATATTTTCTCTTTAATTAATCTTCTTTGCCTGTTATTATAATTGCTTAATAATTCAAGATTCATAATGTTGAATTTCATTTTAATATTTCCATAATAACGCCTGCTGCATGCCTTTTAGAAATTATTATAGATTTGACGACCATGTAGGTTTGCGTGTCTACAACGAAGAAGTTTTGAATTTAACACAGATTGTAAGATGTTTAATAATTTCCCAATTAACCCTCGTACATTTAGAGAATACTATTTCCTGCATAAGTTAATGTCATATGAACCACAAGGCACAACTTTAATAATGATGGACATTTATTATGACAGATGAATGTATAAATCTACGACTATTAGAACTGAACAAACAAACAAATAAATGAATGAATGGTCAGGATAGAATGGGTTTGTTAATTTAGAAAGACCATACAAGAACTGTTATTTTAATTAATCACAAATAAAAATAAAGAAATTAAATAATATTTTGCCGAAATATCCTTCACAGCAATATAAACAGAAGAGTACATGTAAGGAGGAAACAAGAAGAATAGGGAGAATTTGTTAAGACATGAAAAACTTTATGTTGTTTATTAGGGAAATGACAGTGAATTATACATTCGTTATGCTACAACCAGTAAAATTGGATAATCTGGGCACCAAAGACAAATGGCTTTAACTGGATGGCGTTACGTACTACACAGCTCCTGCCACGTTGGATATTTTGCTCGAGCGATTTGAATGCATGGTCACCTTACGTGAAAGTGTTCTGAACTGCACGGATATGGCATTCAATAACATGTACATACATACATACATAATTGGCCATTACAACCCTTCAGTCAGGATTACGGCCTAGCTTCTCACACCACTCATGTTGTGTGCGTTAATTTTATACGTGAGTGGCGGGACCTACAGTTTAACGTCGACTCCGAACGACAAATTTTGAGAAACTTTTTCATGGCAGTTTTATTTTACTCTCAGAGTTTTTGCCAGAAATCTGCTGAGAGGAAGTCGCCGAAGAAATATTTTTTTTTTTTTTTCATATTTCATTTTTGATGTCTGACCTGGGATACGAACCCGGGCTTTACGAATAGTAAGCCAACACACTACCTACTACACCACGGCGACTTCGGCGACATGTGCAAATAATAAAATTGTTTTATCAAAATCAGTGTTCTTGTGGGGCAATGTTTTTATCGGAAAAACATCTCCAGCTATGAGAACCTCTTCTAAATGAATGGGTATGTAAACAAACAAAATTGTTGAATTTGGGACAATACTAATTGACATGAAATCCAAGAGCGTCCAATACATTCCGAAACAATCAACGTTTGGTAAGGATTTTGGACTGATAACTGCGTGCATTCGTTTGCCTTGAATTGGATGATATCGTTACCAAAGATATGTGGTTTCAACAACTGGATTTGAAAACATGGATATCTCAGGTGAAAGTGATGTGTAGTGGTCATCGAGATCGTGTAACTTAACTCTGTTACACTTTTTATTAAGTCGCTAATGTATGCGAATAAGCCACAAACCACAGCGGTTCTCAACCCCATATTATACTTCCATGCACAGAAGCTGTGGTAAATAATTGAATGATTTTATATCCCACACATAATTGCTTCAATAGGTTTTTCAAGCGAATAAAATATTTCGATGATATCGCACACACACACACATTTATTTATTTATTTCTATTTATTTATTACATACAATACAATTACAAATTATATTTAAACTATATACGAGCGGAGCAACTTGACCATATGCTCGGTGTAGTGTCACAGACCAGAGTTTCTGGTGGGAATCGAACCCACAACCTTCACCTGCACCTACACACACACATCACTTTACGTTATTGTAAAGTGAAAACGGTCTTGTTCGATTTTCTGCGCGAGAAATCTGATGAACATATACTAGCGATCAGAAGAGTTTTAAAATGTGTTTGTTCGGATTAATATATTAGGAGCAGTGGCAAATTCTTAATCGCATCAAAACTGTTAGCAAATTAAATTATGAACTAAGTCACTGTATTCTAGTAAATGGTGTCTTGGCTTGCTAGACGTGAGGCCGTGGTCTAAACTCCAGCCAAGACATCTCAACCAAAAACGAAATGTTACAAAGTATTTCTTTCGGAGATTTCTTCTCAGCAGTGTTCTGACAAAAATCCTTAAAGTAAATAAAATTGTCATGAATGTCGCTATTAATTCCGAGAACATGATTGGGAGGCTTTTACACATTCACCTCATGTGAGTTTTCAGTTTTTTTATGTATCTTTTCGTTCTTTTAAAGATTATCGTTCTCATTTCCTTATCCTCAACTTATCCAAGGTCGAGGGATTGGTCGATTTTAACAGATTCTAGAATGATCATACTGTCATCTGTCGTTGCCCACAAATAATGCCCATTGCGTACTGCTTTTTCTCTGAAGTAAGTAATGTAAGCTTATCATTTCTACGTTTCTTGTTTATATTAACGTCTCAGGATGTGACATATTTCAGGGAGGCTTCCTGGATGATTTATAAAAAGCACCGCTGGAGGGCAGACATCTCCAACAAAACGAAATATAAAAAAATATTTCTTCAACGACTTCCTCTCAGTAGATTTCTGGCAAAAACTCAAAGAGTAAATCAAATTGCCGTGAAAAGTTTCTCAAAAATGTGTCGTTCTTAGTAGACTTTAAACTGTGGATCCTGCCACTCATGTACAAAGTTAGCGTTCACAATATAAGTGGTAGGAGAAGCTAGGTTGTAATCATAACTGAAGGGTTGTAATGACCAATTATTTATGTTATGTACGTATGTAATTATTTTAAAATCTAAAACCGTGATGAAAACGTTCGATTTCACCCGAATTTGAACGTGGATTACTGGGATATCCATACAAACACTTCAACTACTACACCAAGCCACTTAATCACCACGGAGTTAGTATCGAATAATTTTTACTCGTGGTAAATTACATTGTTCGTAAACAATTGAACTCAATACAAACTTATAAATAACTAGTGCCATACTTTTTTTTTTCCAATAAACCTGATTTTTTTATGAGGAAGATTTAATGGAATTATATACTTTCAAAATGAGAAGTTACAGAAAAAAGCCTTCAACGTCAGTCAATTATAATGAATTTCCTCTTACTACGACTGATGTAATAACTTTTTAATATATTTTAAATTGAATACTTTCTCATGTTCTTGTAAATTCAAATAGTTTTTAAATGGATCCAATGAAAGTAAAATTTAAAAACATCAAAGGAGGATATCTTCCAAAATCATTTTAAATAAATGATTTATTGGACATCTTTGCAAAGTTTACCACATTTTAAATATTCTAAAAAAATATACTTTTTTACCAAAAAATTAAAACTAAACACCTCATTCTGTCATTCAACTAAACATTACACAAAAAGAACAAAAAACAAAAAAAATAGGTGGCAGGTAGGTGGAGGTTTAAAAATAAACAGAACAACAGGCTTTTTAGGTGGAAAACAATGTATCTGCGTTTATTTTAGTTTCAAGCGTATATAAATAAGCAACAAAACATATTTATAACAAAATATAAAAATAAACACAACCAACCATACAACAGCCACCGAAGCCACAAATACCACCAGCATTTCCTCCATATACACCAAGTTTTCTGCCTTGTCGAAGCAGTCGTCTCAAAAAAACACTCGAAATACCTAAAAAATAGTTGTGGAGGGGTGTGGGATAAAAAAATTAACAATTTTAGATTCATAATTTTTACATTTTTTTACTTGCTCTACCTCTCACAAAAAAAGAAAACAAAAAAAACAAGAAAAAAATTGAATTTATTCCGTCCTCAGGATGTATGGCCATGAAAAGACTCACAGTACATTAGAAATGTTACCAACCAAATCACCCTCATCAGGTTGTTTAACAAAATCTGGCAGAAATACCATAAAAAATGTTTTAAATTATTAACTGTACCCAAATGTACATACAGACATCTTTAAACGGAAATTAAAATGATGGAAAGAAAAAGCCAGAAAGTAATGCAAAAAACAATGTTTCTTTTGTAAATGATTTCAACAACTAAAATAAGAGAAAGAAAGATAATATTTGAAAAAAAAACATTCGTAATGAAAATTTGCAAAACATCAAGCCAAATGCTAATCTGCCTTTAAACAAAATTCCAAAGGAAACCAACTGTCATCAACGACCCAATTGAATGCCATTGTTAAGGGCCTCCGTAATAGTAACAGTAACCGTGATGTTCAACCTTGAATCTGGTGGTACAAGGCTAATAAAACATTTTTAAATGGACCGTTGCTTAGATAACAAAATGGTAAAAATAAATAAAATATGACCTTAGTAAAGGTTAAAAGGTCATTTTAATCATTGTTTTTGTCTCTATATATTTATTTAACAAAGTCTGTTAAGCAATAATAAATACAGAGAAAAAAATACGAGACAATATTAAAAAATCATAACGACAACAAAAACAAGATTATAAACAACCTATTCGATAAGATATTTAGCAAAAAAAAATCCTAATTGCATCGTTTTATTTTAAGGTTATGTAGGCAGATATCATATTTCCATTTTGAACAATTTGATGGGTACTCTTATGTCTCTTAAAGTAACCGGTTTCAAAAATCAGCATTGAAAGCCTGCTGCCGTGCCTACATTGTTGTCCACTACTGGCAATCTAACATTGCAGAATTCCTAAATATCTTTACCAAATAACGAGTAAGTCCATCTATTTGACATCATGGCAAGACACACACATTCAATCAGGATTACGACCTCGCTTCTGAAAGTGGCAAAGCACACTATCGTGATCGAATGTCTGTTCTTAGCTTTGGGTGCATATTCTACACATTTTTCGTAACTTAATTTCGATATTCTTGATTAGTCATGTTATACCCGGTCAACTTACAGGGAGTTATAAACTTTAATAGTTGCAAACGGCCATCTTGTTCAAGCTACATCTTTCGAATTAGTTGTCTATTTTCCAGTCTGTTTTGTGAAATCTAATTGTACAGATACATGCAGACGTTTGCTGTCCCCTGCACATAATTGGTCATTCCAACCCTGCAGTCAGGTTTACAACCTAGTTTCCCACACCACTTATGTTATGTATATTAATTTTTATACATAAGTGGCGAGACCTACAGTTTAAAGTCGACGCCGAGCGACAAATTTTTTTTTTTAGTAACTTCTGATGTCAATTTATTTATATTTCAGAGTTTTTGACAGAAATCTGCTGAGAGGAAGTCGCCGAAGAAATATTTTTTCATATTTCGTTTTGATGTCTGATCTGGCGGTTTGAACCGTGGCCTTACGTCTAATAAACCAACACACTACCTACTAGACTACGGCGATATAGAATTGAAGAACATGTGCAAATAATAAAATCTTTTTACCAAACTTAATATTTTTGTCGGACAATGTTTTTATCGGAAAAACATCTCCAGCGATGAGAACCATTTCTAAATAAATGAGTATGTAAGCAAACAAAATTGTGGAATTTGTTGCGATACTAATTGACATGAGATTCAAGAGCGTCCAATACACCCCGAAACAGTCAACGTTTGGTGTGCATTTTGGACTGATAACTGTAAGCACTATAAGCCAATTTCTTTTTACTTGAATTGGATGATATCGACACATATTATATGTAGTTTCAGAAGAACAAATTGAGTGCATGGTTACCTCACATGGAAGTGATGTGAACTGGCGATAGAGATCGTTCGATTTTACCCTGTTAGACTTTTTCTAGTATAGTTTTCTTAAGTAGCAAATATGTGCACAAATCACAGAGGTCCTCAAAGCCAAACTCGGTCAAATTCAGACTGATTAATGCGCCAGAGCCACAAAAAGACAGAATGACAGATTTTTGAGAAACTCTGACAATTTTATTTACTCTTTACCAGAAATCTGCTGAGAGGAAGTCACCGAAGAAATGTTCGAGATCTCTGACCAAGGATTTGAACCGTGACCTCACATTTAATAAGCCCACACACTACCTACTAGACTACGGCGACTTCCACCTTCAAAACTATTTGATGCAAAAAAAACTTTCTTTTGCAAGGCTAACATTATATCTAAGATATTAGCTGCCTCCGATCTATCTGGCTACAGTAAGTGATATTTGTAATTTTTTCTGTCATCTCCTTCTTAACATTTTCTAAGCTTTTCTTGGATTTAAGACAATTTTCGATAAAGAATGTCTCCAATTCTTAGCGTATTTAAGGCAAAAACCCGACTAATAAGATACAATGGGCTCACAACTTTCAAAGGACCTAACCGACTTTTTTATCTTAAGCTAAAGTATAATACTTGTAATCTTCTAATAAAATACGATATGAATACATTGAGCCTCTCAGTAGTGTTTACGCTATCTCGGGAGAACGTAAATTCAAGATGGAATCGCCACAAACCGTAAAGCAGTATAGAGACATTCGCAGATCTAAAGAGATTGTCTTACCTGAACGAAAAAAAATGGTGGACTTTATATATTAACAATGTTCTGTATTCCTATTGGAATGTACAATTAAATGACAAAATAATTAGAGGTCTGTTCAATTTTATTTTATTATTTTTTTTTTTTTTTTTTGTTTTTTGTAATGCGTTCAATTGCGTTTCAACAACACAAAACAAATATAAATCAATGGGAAAGACAAACAACAACAGATCTATTGAATATTTTTTTGAAATACAGACTAAGAAGACATCATTCTTATTTCTAATTTAGAAAAAAATAGAAAAACAGCTTGTTTTAGCAAATAAATAATTATTAAAACAAGAATTGCTTCTTATTTACCAACTGTCCAATACGTTTTGCTTCATTTTATGAATTTCCAAATATTTGCTTAAAAATGATTTCTGTTTGATGAAATGATTTCCAATTTATTTCGTCTCTCAGCAATACTTTGTTTTAACAATTGATGTCTTACTTAACTTTGATTTTCTTTATAAGCTTTTTAACAAAGCTCATAGAGCCTAATTGCTAAGTAATCATTATTAAATAATTCTTCTAAAAGGATTGTCCACTCCTGCTCAAAATTCTATTATTTAAACATAATCTTGGAAAATATTAAAACAAATAAACTGGATTTGAAAAAACAAGAAAAAAAATAAAGAACGAGTAGCATAAAAACGTTGAAAAGTACGGATTTAAATTAACATGCGGGGCGAACAACGAAATCGTTAAGACGGCTACATAAATGGTAAAATGCTTACTTGTAATCACAAGTACAATACAATGTGAATGTCTAAAGCCAATGACTTCTTTGTAATTGTGCCAAGTAAATGAAATGCTTGCCATTGCCTTTTCTTTAGGTCCCAGCCTTGTACCAAAAGAAAGCGAAAGAACGAAACACCAAAAGGGAGGGCGGGCTTCCTTTATAGCAGCCTTAGCAAATAAATGTTTAACTTGAGACAACACAGCAATAAAAATGTGAAACAATTTTTAACCTTTCGAAAATGAAATGAAAAATAAATTTGTGGGTTCATTTTTTAAATTCAAAACAACGTTTGTTAAATTGGCATCATTTTCTTTTTGAAGGAGGATACATATTGGATGTTAAATGTAATCTAAATGAGAGATATTGTTGAGTGATTTGTTGAATGCTGAGGTTGAATGCCCTTAGAGAATATAGTTTATAGTATCAAGTGATAGTATCAAGTGATTCTTATGAATCCTTTAAAACTTACAGAATTTAATATTTCAATCAAATAATAATCAGTTGTTATCGGTTATAAAGTGTGGTCCATCTATAAAGCATCATATAAATTGTGAGTCACATGTAAACGTCAAGTTTTTCCCTTACAAATCTCTTAATTTACTCGGACAGCCAGACTGCGATTAACTTTCCAAAGAACGTAGTTTCAACGTCCTTACTTGTTCTTGAATGCCGGGGATATTTTAGGGATATTATGGATCAGTCAAAGGTAACTCTTATATCTGTTCCGGGACATTGAGATATCATTGCAAATGGCATTGCTGATGAGCTGGGCAGAGCCGGTTCAGCGCATGCAATCTCCGACGTGTTACAGGGCATAGATACTCCAATTGTTGCAGTTAATTTGGATATTATTAACACTTATGATAGAGATGCTCAATCTTGTTGGCGGCAGGAGGGTATGTGTAATATTACTTGACTCTATTGGAAACGAATGGACAATTACTTCTTTCCTTAAATCACAAGTCATTACAAAACAAGGATTCTTACCGGCGTCTGTCCTTTTATTAGGCGTATCGAAAGACTTGACATTTCGGCAATGACTTCTGCAAGAGCTGTGGATCTGAAGTAGAGAAGGAGATTTTCTTTCACTTCATGTATTAGTACCGTGGAGGCTTTTTACTTCTCATTTTCTGACATCGGTCAAAGTATCTCTCATGTAGCGATTGCTGTAATAGGAAGATTTATTTTGGACACGGGTTGGTTTTCTCTAGAGAATGTTTGATTTCCGGTTAGAATTGGTTGTGGTATCACAATTGGCCTACATGCAGGACTAAGTGACATCTCTTCCTTAAAGGGTACTTCGTCATTTTACCTAACCTAACGTACAGAATATGGGAAATGTAATGCATAATCCATGACCAATACATCTTCAGTTAGATCGATATGGAGCAATAGGTTTAAGTTTCCCTAAGATATTATGTAGTAGTCCCCGTAGTCTAGTAGGTGGTGCGTTGACTTATTAGATGTAGGGCCACAGTTCAAACCTCAGGTCAGATATTTCGAACAAAACGAATATTTCTTCGGTGACAGTAGTCTTCTAGCAAAAACTCTGAGAGAAAATAAAATTGCCATGAAAAGTTTGTTTCAAAAGATCTGTCGTTCGGAGTCGACTTTAAACTGTAGGTCCCGCCAGTGATGTATAAAATTAACACACAAAACATAACTGATGTGAGAAGCTAAGTTGTAATCCTGACTGCAGAGTTGTAATGACCAATTGTGTATGTGTTAAGAAATTTTAAAAATATATGCCTGATATCATGATAGTTTTTTGTTCCTAAATGAATAATATAACTCAATATGAACGAGATATTAATTTCCAGACACATACATATGAATAAAAAAAAACTTATTTTTAAAAAGGCCATGAAGAAAATATTAAGGGGTCTGAGATTATAAAAGAAAACCTGGGGGAGTTGGAAGCTTAAAACATAAATCACATCTTAAAATGCTGACTCATCTTTTAAAATAAAAACCATTAAAATTTTTATACGTTTCTTCGGTCTTTGCTAGTCATAATGAATCTCTTAAACCCCCAAGCATATGATTATTGGAGTGACAGAATAAATAAATATTTTCTCATATGCAACATATGCTACTGATATATGTATATGAATATAGAATTGTTAAATAATGTATTTTAATTTTACGTTATCATCCGTTCATATTAAACTTTTCTTCACTTTACAGTTGGCCTATGTATTCATATAAACACATGGCGTATGATGAATATGATAAGAAAAAAAAGCAATAAATATTGCTCATACGCAACATATGCTGTTAAAAGAGCATAAAAGTGAAGCGAATTAATTAAAGAAATCATAAATTATTTAGTGAATAACAATATTTTTGTCGATCTTTTACTCTGTAATTTCAGAAAATTTCAAGTAAAGACTTTAAGTCTGTTGTAAGCGATTATTTATATAAAAATCTCAACCAAAAAAAACTTCCAAATCTCCATAGATTTAGTCTCTCAAATGGTGGGGGAAAAGGCACAATACAACACAACTCATCAGTAGCAAACGTTTAGTTCAGCTTAGACTAGCATCTTTTCAAAATTTTATCATGTACCGTTTGGGATTTACTTGTATTCCCTGCTTTTTTGTGATTTCTTTTCAGCATATTTTCGTGTACGACAATACTAAATTGAGTATTCGCTTCACCTCATCTCTTAATAAAGAATATAAACAGTTCTTTTTTTTTTCTCTCTCTCTCTCTCGTTTGTGTCCCAAATACAGAAGCTTTAAAAAATATTCTTCGCTTTATTATGCTGTCATTCTCATTTTCTTCCCTGCCTCAGCATGTATAGTATATTTTAAACACAGTACAATGTAGTATGTGTGTATGTCGATTACATTTGGATTTGTAACATTTTGTTGTTTTGTTTTGTATTACAAATGCTACACTTAATTCGTTGAACTATGCGGGTTTTTTTAAATTAAATTTGTGTCGATTCAAACTTCAAATATTTTACGATTTGTCTGAAACGTGCTTTTTGCCTTAAATGTATGCTAGAATTTGACTTTTGCTTTTAAAAATGGAAAATGATGGTTAAATGAAATGGCAACAACGTTTTCTGGGAGAGGGGGGGGCGTATAAGTCGCAAATGAGTTTACAAATGTTGTTAATAACGGTTGGCAAAATAATAAATAAAATTATTTCGCAAAATATTAAAAAAAAATTTTAAATTTGCTTGTGGGTAATGGAGGATGAAATATGAGATTTAAAGTGGTGGGCGTAATGTAATATAGTATTTAAAGCCATGCATCCCAGGTTAAAATATTTTTCAGAAGTTTAATTTTTCCTCTAAATAATCTATCCAGGAGCCATCTGACTTCTTACAGAGTATAAGATCTACAACAAACAGGAGGATTAATTAACTTTACATTGTAGGAACATAACCAAACAAAACCTAGCTTTTGTTTCAGTATGACTAAGTTACATATAAGACAGGTGTAGTTGTCGTAGTCTAGTAGATAGTGTGATGGCTTATTAGACGTGAGGCCACCGCTAAAACCCAGACGTCTTAAAAAAAGAAATCTGAAAATCATATTTCTTCGGCGATTGCCTCTTAACAGATTTCTGCCATAAACTCTGAGAGAGCAAATAAAATTGCAATGAAAAGTTACTTAAATCAGTCGTTCAGAGTCGACTATAAACTGTAGGTCACGCCACTCATTTGTAAAATTAACATACATTGACCCTTCAGTCAAGATTACGACCTAGCTTCTCACACCACTTATGTTGTGGGTGTTAATTTTATACATAAGTGACGGGACCTATAGTTTAGAGAAGTTACCCAACGACAGATTTTTTTTTGAAAAATTTTTCATGACAATTGTATCTACTCTCAGAGTTTTTGCCAGAAATCTGCTGAGAAGAAGTCACCGAAGAAATATTTTTTTATATTTCATTTTGTTGGAGAAGGCTTGCCTGGGTTCACGTCTAATAAAGTAACACACTGCCTGCTATATTACAGTGACAACATCAGAATATGGAACACTTCATGATATTACGTGCCATCTTGCTTAGGAATGATAACTATTCTCACAGTACCCTTATAAAGCGCTGCAACAGTAATTAGATTCTCGTTATTTGACCAATTTGTGGTGAAAATTAAAACAATTCACAATTCTTAGTAAAGATGATGCTTTACAGATTGTATTTTATACATCATATGGTATTTAAGTATGCAATTAGAATCTTAACTAAATATCACAACTATTACTAAATATTACGACCTATGCTAAACTTAGGTAATAGAAAACGTGATAATTATACAAAAGATTTGTAATTAAAGAACAGCAATATTAATGATAAAAAAATTATTTCAACTATATTTCCATAGAAAATAAATATTTTCATTTCCCCTTCCAATGAAAGAATTTATTATCATAATTGGTTTAATTAATTAATTAATTTGAAATTCAATTAATTTTAAATACCTACTAACATTTACTGTATGCCATTAGAACATAACAATTTTATCACTACAAAACAACAAACTTTTTAAATCAAATTTACATTGTTAGCATATAAAATTTTGTATACACTTAAACAAATAATTAAATTAAGTAAAAACTTTTCTATACAATAGCATTGATTTGCTTTGCTGGTATGTACACAATATGTTAATAATGTTTTTATGCACAAACATTAACCTTTCGTAAAAAAACAGTCATAAATTTAAATGAAATAAACTATAAATAAATGAAACCTGAGTTTTTTAACATTATTTACGACATTATGAATACAAAGAGTGCCAGCAAATATAAACAAACTACAAAATTAAATATAAATATACTCACAAACAATTAAATATATATTTACATGCATACACACACACACATTCAGGCAAACATCCTTTTTATAAACTGAATGCCAACACGAAAATTAAAAAAAAACTGAAAAAAATTTAAATGAAATTGAAAATTAAAATAAACTTTAATGAATACTTGCGTTATACTATCTGATCTTTAATTAGAGTCAGCTTTTCTAAATGAATTTAGAATTTCTATTAATGAAGGTTTCGTTGTGGCAGCATGACTTAATGAGAGATTTTTAGAAAACTTTGGTTGTTAATTGTGAAACAGTAGTACAAGGATTCTTTGCCATCTTTGGACATCAAGTGAATTCTATATAAGCCCTGGAAAGCATCATGCCATTTTTAAACTGATTTAAGGTTAGGCTAAGTAAGTTAATCAAGTATTCTAGTGATAAATCGACGCCTCCATTCTATAACTTTCTAAGTGTACTTGCATTTTTAAATTCTACATTCTCTAACTTAAGTACTGTCAAAATTTGGTTAAGATGCGCCGATCCGTTCCGAAGTTATAGGGAAAAATTTTCTTAGAATACACATATGGTCGTATGTCGCGTGAAAACTTTGAGAGCTCATAACTCAAAACACACTTTTTCGACGTAGAATGTTATAGAACGGAGGCGTCGAAATGATAGAAGACTAAGGCATAATTTGGACTATAGTGCGATTAATAGTTCTTTGAAGGCTTTTCAAAATGTAGGCAAGTGTTTTCACAGTAATATATCAGGGCGTCTTAAAAACCATTCGAGCAACAAATGCCTTAAATCGAATCTTTGGTATTCTCCACAGTTAAACGTTGATCGATTTTAATATCCAAGAAGATTGGGTCAATAAGTTCGTGGTTATTTGAATGGAGAACAGTTTTTTGTCCAACATAACCTTCTTCCAATATTTCTAATTTTTTTGTTTTTGTCCCCTCCAGAGCATGAATAACTCTGTTTGTGGGATGCATTCATCGTTATGCTATAAACGCAATAGACGCAACACAGCAAGTACAGCAATTTTGCAACAACAATTTGCTTATTGTCGCGCTACCTTCAAAATATTTACTTCCATATACAACCATGTATTCTATTTTTGAAAGACTGCTGCGTTTACTACATTTTGCCTATTGTGTTTATAGCATCAGAGTCAAATGTCTTTCCACCGAGCAATTTCATTCGGTTTCAACACAAGAAGTAGCCACATGGTGAAAAATCCAAAGAATCATTCAATTCGTAGACTAAATCATGCATTTTAATCATAGCAAGTGTATGTTTATCTACTCATGCCTTGTGTTGGTGCGAAACAACTTTTTAAAACGATCAATAAGGCGTCATAATAACCCCCGTTGATTATTTAAACCTTTGAAATTACAGACAATATGGATAATACAGCACGTATCCCATAGGATACAAGACCACCAAGGCATTATTTGTTGTTAATACAGTTTGTCAAACCCATTGGCTTTACTGCTTTTTCGTCTCTTGTGTATTATAGTGGATCCACATTTCGTCGATGGTTATGCAAACGCGTAACTCATTCATATTGCGTTTGATCAGCACTAAGCACTCCTGTAAAGCCGTCACCCTATTACGTTTGTGGTTGATAGAAAACAAACTAGATATATCCATCTTGGTGATCGTTCAAAATTGACACCATTGATCCAAGTGGATCGCTTTTGGCTTTTAGTCTTTTACAATTTTATTTTCCTGTCTGCCAACATCGTCTGAAGTCGCCAGACTTTGGCTTATTAGACGTGAGGCCACAATTCAAACCCCAGGTCAGACATCTCGAACAAAACGATATATGAAAAAAAAAGTTTCTTAGGCGACTTCCTCTCTCAGCACATTACTGGCAAAAACTTGAAAGTAAATAAAAGTGCCATAAAAGGTTTCTCAAAAATCTGTCGTTCGTAGTGGATTTTAAATTGTAAGTCTCGTTATTCATGTATTATATTAACACACATAACATAAGTGGTGTGAGATTCTTGGCCGTAATCCTGTCGAAAGGGTTGTAATGACCAATTATGTATGTATGCCAACACCGTATCGTAATATTTTCCAATTATTTCGGGTATAAAGGGGCTTCAAGAGCATTCGACATCAACAATAAAATTCAAAATTTTATATTTACAATTGAAGTAAATGACTTAGAGAATCCGAAGCAAATATCAGGCTTAGTTTTAGCTTGACACACGGTATTCATTTCTAATTTTTTTTTTCTTAAAAACCGCTGTAATCTGTTAATAATGTCTATCAAACATATCCTAAATAACGTAGCTTGTTCATCATTCTTTACAACTTTCCAGTCTCTATTCCAGTCTGGTTGGCCAGCCTTCGCAAACGACTTCTTTCACTTCAATGTTATAAAAAAACTTTTTTTATTGCCATGCAAAGGCGTTTGTAACGAATTTTTTGCTTATTGATGAATTATGTTTTGTGTCACCTTCAATACACATACATAATTGGTCCAGCCTCCATCCTCCAAATAGGATTACGACACAGCTTCCCACATCACTTGAGTTGTGTGTGTTGATTTTATACATACATGTGTGGCGGGGTATACAGTTTAAAGTCGACTTCGAACGACAGATTTTTTGAGAAACATTTCATGGCAATTTTTTGTTTACTCTCGGAGTTTTTGCGACATATTTTTTCATATTTCGTGTTGCACGAGAATGTCTGACCTGGGGTTTGAACCGGAGCCTCACGTCTAATAAGCGATCACATTACCTACTACACTACGACAACTTCAGCTTTGAATGAAATTGCAAATTTTTGTTGATTGTTTTCATAGAGCCTTCAATTTATCAATTACCAACTGAAGTCGGAGGTCTTTTATTTTCTTGTCAAACTCATCACCTTTAAACTGAAAACCGCACTAACTATCTCTAACATGTTGTTATCGAAGGACAATATTGTTACGATTTTATCCTTTTAAAAACGTTTAAAATATGAGTTCATAGAGTGCAAATGAAATAAAAATAAATTTATTGTTTAGTTTTAGATAAGTTCTTTATTGTTCGCACAATTCCATGTGCCACTGTTCGCAACTTGATTTAAACAACAGCAAATTGATTTATTTGCTATTCTTCTTTACACTCTTCCGCGTACACACTAACAATTGTTCGTTAGATCTTTACAACGGAGATCTTCAAACCATGATTATTATTTTTACACGCAACGCGCCTTCACACAAGACTGACTGAATTTTTACTGATCCCGTTGCCTGCTTTGTCTTGCCTTTTATATAGCTGGGTAAACAGTCTGATGAATGCTCTTGAAGGAGAATGACTTTGCCTTCGCGAAATCTCTATAAATGTAAACATGTTGTTATTGTTGTTTGTGTATTTTGTTTACGTTTGTCCTTGCAGTGATGTTGTTGCTTCTTGTTTACTTATTTATCCCTTTTTTATACTGATCTTGTTGCTATATTTTTGTTTTATTCGTTGATCATGTAAACAAGTCCATTGTTTGTGTTTTTGTAGCTTTTGTTTATTATTTTAGTGTTAAACGATAACAAAATTTCCATTTTCGTAACAATATTCAGGTTAGTATTTGTTGAACAATCGATATTTTTCAGCAAAATTTTTTTTTTCAAATTGAAAAAGTAGAAAGCAAAACTCCACGCATATAAAACTTTTTGCAATAAAATATTGAAAATAAATAATAGATGTTTACACCCTCAAATGCCATGTAACCATGAACTAATGTGAATCTTTACGTAATAAATTACCGTTGACTAGATTATTAAAATTTATCTTATAACTGCGCTTAATCAAATCTCTGGCAGTTTATTCATAACAAAAACAGGCAACCATAATAATAAAAAGAAAAATCATAAATTTTTCATGCCAAAATCAACGTGAATATAAATTTTTATTATGCCATCGTTTTCTTTATGTTATTAATACAATGCGAACATTATTTTAATGAATAAATTTTTATTATTTTCTTTTCTTTCAGGAATTTTAAGCGTAAAATAAACGTGAATATAAATTTAAAATCGACAAGGAACTGAAATAGTAAAAACAAAATAAAGTCATGCAGCAAACTATCAACGCCGACAATTTGAATGTTAAAATTGTTATAAGAAAACCAGGAAATTAAGGGGGGAAAACAAAGACAGCAGCTGGCAAATTAAGAGTAGTGGCAACGAACGTAGTGGAGCTTTTGTAATCCAATAGCAGGTGTAGTCTTAATAAGGAATTACTACCACAAGCAATTAAATTAAAATTGTTACGTTACGTTGTTATTGTTGCTATTGCTTTAGAATTTATTTAAATACACTTTCAAAAGGTAGTATAAAATGACATTTAATGCTGTCGACTTTTTCACGATTTTCCTTTACGCTGCTTAAATTCATCTCAAGTCACTGGTTAAGAGAACATTACAAATTAAACAGGAAAAGTGGACAAATTTTCCAGAAAACTTACTTTAAATCATTGTTTTTTTTTTGAGTAGAAACAAAGAAGAAAAATAACTTTCGTAGACAGGACATTGAAAAATCAAGCTGCTGCAAAAGGGACGTTAGCAGTCAGGAAAGTGTAATAAATGTTCCACATTTATTTTATGTAAACAACAAAAACAAATAAAGGGAAAAACAAACTCTGTCAACATAATAACATCCAGCATATAAACAGTAAAACAACGAATAAACAAAAAAAAACAAAAACGACACTAAAAACGTCATACTGTAAATGCAACATCATAATCTCTTGCATCAACGCACTTGCAATTGCTTACTCGTGCAATAGCAGCAGCTGCCGCAGCATCAGCATTGTTTAAACAGAAGGGAATATACAACAAAAAAAAGAAAAAAAATTATTTAAAATAAATTGTTGAAACCGAAAAACGTCAACTAAAGATTATACAAGACAGTGATTTATTTAACACCAGAACAAACGACAACAAAAACAATTGCCAGAAAAAGAAAAATAAAAAATACTGTAAGAAACCATAAGGTTTTCAAAGACATACTCATTTAAACACCAAATCCAAATTCATAACAAGAAAAAACAGAAGAAAAACCGTTGCTAACGAGTAAATTTTTCGTGAATCATTTTTCATCAACTGCTTTCAAAGACAGCACAGCTACAATGCGCGGCCGTCATTTAAGAAGACGTTTCAGTTTACAGCCATCCTTTATGAAGGATGACAATGCTGAAGATAAACCTACGAAACGTGACAAGTAAGTAACCCCCACTAAATGAATAAGCCCCCGAAAAAATCTTTCCATGTTTTATTTTGATTTCGTTGCACATAATTTTTATTTCTTTTATGGCATTTTAAAAATGATTGAAATTTAATTTTTTTTCCTTTTTTCGTTATTTTATGTACATATAAACTGGAGTATAAAAGTCCTACACCTTTCCTAGTCCTAGTCTTTCTTTATGACACAATTAACACCAACATTCCACTGGGACACATCTAAATTCCTCTTGAATCCGTAACCAAAGTTCATCCATACTTTCTCGTTCCATTTAATACTCTATCAGCCTTTTCTTCAAAAGAGACCTCAAATTGGATTAAAACCCGACTTATATGCTGACCACTTAATCATTTGAAATATCGAGTTTACCAACCAATTTCCAGATCTTCATTTTTTGTTGAAATGAAACATTTTTTCAGTATAGAATTTTTTAATTCAGGCAAGATGCTCTTCATAATTTAATTTTTTTTTTGTATTCGTACTACTTTCTATTTTAACCATGAGATTGCTTCGATTGTGACAAATCGAATGGCAGCCTGATTCCCATCTAACAGTACCAGTAAACTCTATGTTCTTAAAAAATCCTTCACAACGATAATGAGTAATAAGAATAAAAGTACCATTCTATCGTATACAGATGGTACAAGGGCATATACTTATAGTGGTATCAAAGCGAGGGTGTACGGCTACGTAACGAAATACTCAGAGAATATGGGAAAAGCCGGTAGTTACTTCCAAGCTAAAGTTTACGTCATCGAAAAATGTGCTCAATAAACTTTAACTTGGTCCCCAGGCCAGACATCAAAACAAAATACAAAAAGTATTTCTTCGGCGACAAAAATTCTGAGAGTAAAATAAAATTGCCATGTAAAGTTTCTCAAAAATCTGTCGTTCGGGATCGGCTTTAACCTGTGGATCCCGCCACTAATGTGTAAAATTAACACACACAACATCAACACATCATCACAAAGTCGCAATCCTGACTAAAGGGTTGTATGTATATAAGTGTAAAGACAGAGGACTAACATTATGGCTGCCGTCAGAGCACTCAGCTCCTATGAGGTTGGCTCGACATTAGAATGGAAAACTTAATCAGCAAGGCAGGACTGAATCCCAATGAGCAGGCAGATCAATTTGCAAAGAAGTTAGTTTCCACGCTGCTGATGAGGTCATAACCTTTCTGTCGGCAAGTAGCAGAGGTTTCGAAGATTATATGTATTTTACGAAATGAGAGATGAGGTAACTCTTCTCAAGTTAATCAAGTAATTGCACCGAAAAGTGACATTAGACTTTGGAGAAATAACTTGAGAATAGTACCCGGAATTTTTCTGGTCGTCATAGACTCAAAGAACGCCTGTTTTAGAATTAAAGCCAAATACGAATCACCAGAATACATACTTGGAACTTTGGTTAATTCGTCTCAAAAGGAGATACAGGTGTTTATCAAATAATGAGCAAGGAACAGCATTCTGAAGCTTACTAAGGCAACGCGAAACATCCCAATAGGCTGAATTGATACTCAATATAGATTGAGGACAGAAAATTATTTAAATAGCTTGGACGCGGTACTCTACTGCCTTTACGCAACAATAAGTGCATTCTGTGTTAACTTCCATTTTGTTGCAAATGTTAATCGATTCATCACAACGCCTGCACCTTTTTATTTAACTACATCGGTAATCTTACTTAACAGCTGCAAGCAACAAAATTTTAAATAGAGTTCTACGTACAGTCGGTTAAAATTCTTAGCATACGATTTATTGGTTTTACTTTGTATTATTCCTCAGTAACCTTCAGCGTCGGCATCAGTAAGTAACCATGGTATGTCACTTGCCATGGATTTTGAATGATATGTTCATCGTTTTCATATACTTTTGAATTGCTGAAGGTAATATTCAGGTTTCCCCTTTCCGTTGGTATTCTATTTTTAATAAATATACTGAAGTGATTTCGTCTGCATTCGTAGACTTATACTCCCCAGTGTATGTAATAGGAAAGGCTATCTCTTAAATATTTTTATGATTTAAAACGCAAGTGTAATAAATTTTTGGGTGAATGCTTTTAAACTTTCACTCTTATTTAACAAATGGCAGTTTTATTTTAACGTATGCAGTTTTATTTTAACGTATGGCAGTAAATGTCATAAGGCCGTCATGTGGTGGTTGATCTCGTAACAGTTAAAGAATTAGTTGGCAACAAGCAATGGAGATATGTTTTCTTTATTTTATAGTCTTTTACTGTACTTTTTCAACGCAGTGCAAATTTTACCGCCAAGAATTAATTATTTTTCTTGTGGTTTTGCTGTTGTAATACTAATTAAAAATATTATTCACTTGTATGATTTTCACAGTAAAAAATTGCGGACAAAATGCACTAAAAATAATTACACTCTACACCTATAACTGGCAATTCCATCTCTTTGGGAAAGAAAAATCTTGTTGAAATCTTGCTTATTTTCAAACATAAAATTATTGTTTAAAAAGAATTTAATTATAATTCTAAGCAAAAACATATTTTTTCCTGATAACAAAATAAACAATAGAAAATCAATTTAAATTAAATACACTTTAAATGTCAATTTCAATATTAAAGTAAAGTAAAATTACAAAATGTATTCATCAATTTATCGCATTTTAATTATAACATTCAATTTTAATTGCCCCATTTAATGTTGCTGCCATTCATCCTTCCTTTACTAACCCCCACAATGGGTGAGAATTTTTCATCGTATTTTCTTACTGGCACAAATTATTTCATTTTTTCATTTTTTATATTCTTGTCGTTGTGTCTGGGAAACGCAATAATTATTTCCCATTTTGTGTTTTATAGACTTTCGTTTTAACACATTTTTATTTATTTCGTTTTTATTTTCATTTCTCCGAATAATTAAACACAATATTTTCTTTATTGCAATTTTTTATATTTTTTCTGGTTTTTTTCTGTTTTTATTTACTTCAGCAACAATATTCTTTTTTTCTTTAGTTTTTCATTTGGTATGATAAAATAAATACAACATATAAATGTTGAATTCGTTTTTTAGTATTTGGAGGGTCAAAGACAGTTTTCAGAAAACGCTAAAAAGTCTTTTTTGATTTTAAGTATGGCTCTTCTAAGTTTTTCTGGACCACTTCAGTTGAAGAAACAGAAAACCAAACGCATGAATTCAAATACTGCGTAAGTTCCAATATTCTTGAGCTGGTCAAGATATCTACCTAAATTCTCACACCACTTATGTTATGTGTGTTAATTATATACATGAGTGGCGGAACCTAAAGTTTAAGGTCGACTGCGAATTACAGATTTTTGAGAAACTTTTTCATGACAATTTTATTTACTCTTCGAGTTTTTGCCAGAAATCTGGTGAGAGGCAATGGCCGTAGACATAATTTTTCGTATTTCATTTTGTTGGGGAGTAAAATAAAAAAAAATAAAAATAAATTTGTGTTTAGTTTTAATTAAATTCTTTATTGTTCGCAGAATTCTGTGTGCCACTATAAACAACTTGATGTAAACAACAACAATTGCTTTGTTTGTTATTCTTCTTTACACTCTTTTGCGTAACAATAACAATTGTTCGACAGATCTTTATAACTCAGATCTTCAAACCACGACTATTCTCTTCAAATACACGCGTCTTCACACAAGACTGACTGAATTTTTACTGACTCCGTTGCCTGCTTTATCTCTCCTTTTATATGCCAACGTAAACAGTCTGATGAATGATTTTGACGTCGAATACTCGTGGCTTTGCCTTCTCGAGACCTCTATAAATGTAAACATCGTTGTCTCATTATTGTTGTTTGTGTATTTTTGTTTACATTTATTCTTGCAGTGTTTGTTGTTATATTTTTGTTTACTTGTTTATCATATAAACAAGTTCATTGTTTTTATTTTTGTAGCTTTTGTTTACAATTTGAGCGATGTGAAAGCAAAGCACCATTTCTATTTTCATAACTATACTAATGTAAGAGTCATAATTTTTGATTTCTTTACATTTTCTTCTTACAAACAAAATATCATTGATTTAAGCTCAATGACTGTTTTCGATATTAAAAGCCGTTTAATTTATTTTGTGCTTCAAAATGTATATATCATAGTTGATTTGAAGCTACTTAACGAAAAGTGTATGAGGTAGATAGTTTTACAGAAAAAACGTTCGTTACGTAGAGCACATCCGTTCGAAGTTGATTTACCAGTGACTAGCACAGGATATTATAGACAGTGTTCTTTTTCAGTCGAAGTAAAACTCCTTTTCTAAAAAATGTTTTCCTGTTTCTTTAAACAGATTCGAGTCTAACAATAAACCGTATTCTCTCTTACTTGTCTCCCATAACCTACATATATCTGCACGAATATAAGAACCATCTCGGGAATTTTGATTGCAAATAAAATATTTTCGATTCCAAATCTTATGAAATTTATTATCCATTCGTCTAATGGGGTAAAACAATCATACGCTGTCCGAGTAATAGAGGTACTTCCATATTATTACTGTCTATTAAGAGCCTATTTACGAATTTTTTGTATGCTTTCTACTATTTGTTCATTCATTAGTGTATAGTTCTTGGATTTCGGTTCGCAACTTAGAGGGAAGTAGCGATTACAGAGCAAGGCACATTGCATTCCTATTTGACCGTGAGGTGAGGTTATAATTCTTTCCATAACCTTAGTTTTCGCATTGTTATCATTAATCTACAAACGGTGGAGAAATGTAAAAACATGAGTTCGTAGCATTAAAAATATTGCCAAGGCATTTAATAGGCGAAAGCATGGAGTTCTCCTTAATCGAAAGTCTTCGATTAAATGAAGTTTTTCATGGTTTACTTTTTCAAAAAAATTTTGAATAAGTTCAAATAAATTTATTGCCTGAGCCAATTTATTATTTTGTCTTATCATATCTGTTCTGTAAGCAATACCCGAAATGTTTCATGTGAACAGGGTCAATCTGATTGCTTGTAGAACCTAGAGATGTTTGTTGGCTCATAAAGTTGCAAACCAGCCGTTAACGTAATGTCACCAACTGATAAACGTTACTGGAAGGTGAGTGGTATCTTATGTTCAGGAATCGAAATATCTCCATTCATATAAATTTTTAATATTCAATAAAGGGCTGATAGTATAGGGTAACTAACTTTATTGACTCAAAACAGCACAGTTGCAATGTCAATTTCTGGTTAGTTACTGTCTTATTAAAGAAAATAATCGAATATTCCATACTAAAATAGAGATTATATTCGTATAATTAAGCTGCTCACTTGTCGGAAACAATCCGAGCACAGCTTGTTTCTGACCTTTTCAGCTTGATTTTTTCCAGTACTTTTGGTCTCTTATATTTTCTTTAAGCGGCATTAACTTCAGTTCACTTCAGTTTTGAAAATAATGTAAAAAAAATTTAATATTCATTACGAAAAACAATTTTTAATCCACTTCCAACCACTGTGCTCATTAAAATAGTTGTAAATAATAGCGTATTTAAATATAATTGCCCTTATTGGAATACAAATAAGCAAACAAAAAAAGTTCAAAACAAAAAATTATACAAATTTATTAAATATATGACTGAAATGTAAAGCGGATATTAATACACATGCACTGCCATAACAATGGTGAGTTTTATGAAAAATTATCACATTCTTGTGTTTATTTTACGTTTTGGTTTAAATAAATGTCACCTATATAACCCAATGACATATTATTTACAAATTAAAACAAATATTTATTGTAAATTGTGTATGCACGTGTTTATTTTTAATTAAACATACGAAAATTATTTTGAGGTCTACACAAGCATGGCATCGTTGCGTATGAGTATTGTATGCACAAAAATGTTCAATACTCATACGCTGTTGAATTTTTTCACAAACAATAGAAAATGTGGTAATAAAAATTGTTTATTTTTTTTATAATTTTTATATGAAATAATATCATAAATTTTCAACAATAAATTAATTTCTAATATTTTTAATTTTTATAAACATTGTCACTCTATTAAATTTGAAATTAAATTAAGAAGCCATTGAAGGCCAACAAACAGGCATATTGTACATATGTCTACCGCCTCTAACTATCAGAAATCTAATCATTTCATTGGTTACAAGGATTCAGTCAGTTACTGAAGAATTTGTGATGGAAATATTTTCAAAAGTCATACTGGAAAAAAGATTAAAAATAGAGGAAGGGTTATTACTGACTAGGCAAAAAGATTTCAGAAGCGAAAGAAACTATATCAATAGTCAATAGAATAATGTCTATGTAGCCTAGTAGATATTGCGTTCGCTTATAAGACGAGAGCCAGTGATTAAAACCTCGGCTCCGACATGAAAAATATTTCCTTTGGTGCCATTCTGTTAGCACTTTAAAAACTCTGAAAATAAATAAAATGCAAGGCAAAGTTCCACGAAAATCTGTAGTTAGGAGTCGACTTTAAACTGTAGATCCCACCAATTGTGGAGAAAGTAACACACACCATGGGCGGTATGATAACCTGTGTCGTAATCCTAATTGAAGCGTTGTATTGAGCAGTTAAGTAAGGTAAATAAATGGATAGGTTATAGGATGTTTAAGTTATAAGTTATTGAAGTCGCCGTACTATAGTAGGTAGTACAATAGCGTATTATACTTATTAGGCCACGCTTCAAACCCCAGGTCAGACATCAAAAGAAAATATGAAAAAATATTTTTTCGGCGACTTCCTCTCAGCGGATTTCTAGCAATAACTCTGAGAGTAAAAAAATTGCCATGAAAAGTTTCTCAAAAATCTGTCGTTCGGAGTCCACTTTCAACTGTAGTGTGGCGTAAGAAACTAGATCCATAATCCTGACTAAAAGGTTGTAATGACCAATTAAGTATGTTATGTATGTACGCTGATGTTTGTTGCTATATTTTTGTTTACTTGCTTACCATTTATTTTATGCTGATGTTTGTTGTTATTTTAAGCAGTAGGATAATTTGTAAACAGGTTTGTTTACTGCATTGTTTTGTTTTTTTAACTTTTGTTTATAATTTTAATATTATGCATAATGTTAAAGCAAAACACCAGTATCTTGATTTTTCATTATCGTAACAATATATTTACTGTAGAATTATGTAATCACAATTTTCCCAACAAACTTTACTTACATAGGCATCACAAACGTATTTTTACTGCAATCCGAAACCAAAGAAATCAATCTAAATCTATTTGTAAGGCAAGTGAATACTAACATACGAAGTACAAGCATACTTGCAAGTTTGTAGCAATTAAAGCAAGAATACATATATTTTCTACAATTTCCAATGCTGTGTGATATTTTTAATTTTAAAACTAAAACTAAATAATAAATAAGTGATGAAAATTTTAATTTATGTATTTACATATACGTACGTTTGTGAAAAATAATAAAATTTTTGAATAGAATAACCATAATTCCAAGGCTTTACATTGGTAAACTCAGAACAATAATTGGATTTGAGAGATTAAACGATTTGAAATTATTATTTAATATTGTAAAACCTAAATAGAATTAAACCTACATAAGAATTTACATAATCTAACAAATTTATATACTCTGTTACTAAAATAACAACAGAATGCTGCTTGAAAACAACAACTAAAAATTGAAATAATTAACAATTCAACACAGTGCTATTTTACTTTCTCAATATGCAACTGAAAAATATTAAAAAAAAAATGCTTAATTAAATAACAACAAATAGAAACAGATAAGGGCAAGACCATATAACGCAAATAAATGAAGTATAGCCGGAAATATACGGTAATAATTACTAAAGTAGTGGTCGTTATAAGACTTTAATATTACATATTACTTCTGTCTTCAGGTTACTACTGCAGACTAGTCTCTGAAATGTTTATAATTTTTTTAGAAGAGAGTAAGCGATCAATGTTTTTAAGCTTTATCGATCATGAAAACTTGAAAACTGCTCGGTCACAATAAGTTCCTGCTTTTAAGGAGCTTTTAAGTAAACATACCAAAATTATTTTGTGGTTTAAAGAAGCAGACCACCGTTTCGTATGAGTATTTATATGCAAAACCGATGACTGATTTCATGTAACCAAACAGAAGAATAGATTTTAAATTTAGATTTTATATTTATAAATTATAGATTTAAAATTCATTTATTGTCGAAAATTTATGATATTATCCCTTATAAAAATTGTAAAAAAAAATTAAGTATACATTATTGCTAGCATTAATCAAAAAAGCTAAGTTATCATTCCAACCCTTCAGTCAGGATAACACACTAGCTTCTCACACAACTTTTGTTGTGTGTATTAATTTTATACATGAACGGCGGAACCTACAGTTTAAAATCAACTCCAAACGACAGATTTTTTTAAAGCTTTTCATGGCAATTTTATTTGCCCGCAGAGTTTTTGGCAGAAAGCTGTTGAAAGGAAGATGCCGAAGAAAAATTTGTAGATATTTCATTTTTGTTGGAGATGTGTTGAACAATGGCCTCAAGTCTAATAAGCCAACGCACTACCTAATATGCATACATACATAATTGGTCATTACAACCCTTTAGTCAGGATTACGACCTAGTTTCTCATACCACTTACGTTGTGTGCGTTATGTAATTTTTATACATGAGTGGTGAGACCTACAGTTTAAAGTCGACTCCAAACGACAGATTTTTGAGAAACTTTTCATGGCAATTTTATTTACACTCAAAGTTTTTGCTAAAAATCTGCTGAGAAGAAGTCGCCGAAGAAATATTTTGTTATATTTCGTTTAGTTGGATATGCCTGACCTGGGATTTGAACCTAGGCCTCACGTCAAGTAAGCCAACACACTACCTACTAGACCACGTCGAGTAGTAAAGTGCTACTAAACATAAATTGAACTGATTTTAAACTATCTCTTCAGGCTATCCCTTCAGTAGTTTAAATTTATATCAAATTAAGCACTCTAAGGTCTACAATTAATCTCTTCATAATTCAATTTAAGCCTTATTTCAACTTGTTTAGTCTTTACCATAAGTACTAGTATGTAAGCGTAAACAGCAGTGAACCGGTATTCAAATAAAGCTAAGCTGTAGTTAGTCGCGTAAATCCAATCTGCGACTAAATTTACTTTGAGCAGAGCTCGTAATAATTGACTTTCTTTTAGACATTACTTGATTGTAGACCAATTTTCAGAATTAATAGATGAAATATTGTCAGATTTTAGCTGATTTGCAAGAAGTAGTGCAGTTGTACTTGTAGTGGAATTTGTCTTAATTAATCTTAACCCGTAGGCCAAAAAATCTTGTAATTTTATCAACTATTTTACAAAAATTTGAATGCAAACAATTATGAACTGAATTTCATGAAGTATAGCACAGCAGTTGTCGTAGCCTAGTAGGTGGTGTGATCCCACGCTTCAAACCCCAGGTCAGACGTTTCGAACCAAACGAAATGTGATAAAATATTTCTTCGGCGACTTCCTCTCATTAGGTTTCTGGAAAAAACTCTGAAAGTAAATAGAATTGCCATGAAAAGTTTCTCAAAAATCTGACGTTCGGGATCGACTTTAAAGTGTAGGTCCCGCCACTAACCAAAACTAACAAACACAACTTAGTGGTTGTAATGACCAGTGATATATGTATGTATATATAGTACATATATATATATACATACATAGTACAGTGAATTTTACCTTTGCTGAACTGAATAGTGAATCGATTTTTATTATTTCTGAAACAATTTTTAAAGAAATTGAAAAATGTTTACTAAGTCATGTCGTATACGAGTGTATGTATGTGTATATGGTACCCATTAATATAAACTATTTCCAACCAAAACCAATGGAGTCATAATTGGAATATAAAAAATTATCTTTATAATCCTCATCTTCACTTTCAATGTATTAACTTCTTTGCAGTACAGAGCATTAGACATTGCATTTCACTTCTATTTGAGTAGCATAATTAAAGATATCTTGTAACAACCAACCATAAAACTAAACATCATTTACCGCCATATAAGGTAGGGCATACGAAAAAGCTATACGATTACCATTTTACAATAATTGAAATTTCCCAATACAAACTGAATATTTTATTTCACACAACACAACCAATTCGAATTACAGGCAACATTGGTAATGTTGTAACAGCATTTGACAAATTAAATAGAAAACTAAATTAGAAAAATTCTCTTTTTCTGTTTGTAATGCACTTGAAGCCAAAATGAATTTAATTGTTCAGTGAGATGAAAGAAAGAAATTTAATGTTACACGATATAAATACACATCGTAATGGTTGGAAAAAGACAGAGAGAGTAAATAAAAAAGAAAGTATTTAAAAAATCAAAGTTTTCTATTGCATGCCTTATTAGGAACAAGGTAATCAATTAAAGTACAGAACTTGAATGAGAAAAATAAAGACATTTTCTAGGAAGTAACCTAACAAACTACACTATGGATAAAATTCTAACAATCACCAAAATCAACGTTTACAACTTAAGAAGAGTGCCAAAAAAATTTGACGATATTTCGAAATTTTTTCGTATTTTTTTTTTATTTCAATTTAGAAACTCGCAATGAAAGAATTTTAAAATGAAAATATCGGTAATTTATTAAGTATATTTTTCTTTAATGTACAGTTCTTTTGACGCTCACTGTATGCATTATTTTATTTTAATTTAAAATTTTCTTTTTAAATAATTTATTATTAAATTAAATTATTTTATAGTTTTTTAATAAATTTTATTTTTTTATTTTAACTTCTATTCCAACAATATTCCTATGCCACATACAGCTGTTTCCTTGATAATCATACCAAGAGCTTAAATACAATGTGTATTGGAGATGAAAAAAAAATGAAAATTATAATTGAATTTATTACACAACTAAACACATCTACATACACTGACAATAACCACAAAGTAAATCCAATTGAAAAAGTTAATGCCACTCCAATCCCATCACCATTATATTGTATAGTACTACCGTTTTCCCAACTAACTTTACTGTTTTGGTTTTTCTTGTTTGTCTTGCAACTGTCAGTGGTTGTTTTAGTTTCTGTTGCACAAATATTGGTTTTATTAAATTACAGCGCATCCGTACACCATCATCTAACCAGTTTCTTCTCTATTATTTTTTCCCAATTTTAACATGACAGTTTTTTTGTGTTTTGTCATCATCTTCCTTTTTCTTCTTCTGATTTTTTGCAGAGTTGGACGTAATAATGCTGTTGATGATGCCATCGGTCCCACAAATGCACGTCACAAAATTGTTGTCATGGGTGCTGCTAAAGTTGGTAAAACCTCAATAATTACACAATTTCTATACAATACATTCACGACCAAGTACAAAAGGACCATTGAAGAGATGCATCAGGGTAACTTTTCAATAGCGGGTGTTAATCTAACCTTGGATATATTGGATACAGCTGGTTCATATGAGGTAAGTACTAATGCCCTCTTCTTCTCTCTTTCTAACACTCTGTGCTCACAAGCAAATAAGCGTTGCATAAACATAAGCGTATCTGTGGTACAACAAAAGGGAACCATTAGAACATGTAGTTATAAGCAGTGATGCACGACTTTTGATTAACCTATCACTTACTTAGAGCTTTAATGGATAATTTAAGTGTAAATTGAGTTTTACTATAAGTCCCTTATACGTACTTTAAAGTCTGAACTGGGTAGCCGAAAAACCATAAGCTTAAGTACTACTACTAGTAACTGATTGTATAAATTATCTAAACGCAGGCGCGCTGTCTTAATAAATAGAAACGAAAACGAAAAAGTACCTATTTTAAGTACGTTTTTAGAAAAAGGGTCCATATTAACAACCTTTTTCAAAAAAGTTCTTATTTTAAATACCTTTTTCGTTTTATATTCCGAATGTTACTTCTATTAGATGAGGAAATATGGAAAAATGAATTTTCTCGTAGTTTTACAATGAAACTAAAATGCTCCGAGTGAATTCGGTACCTAAATTAACCAATATCCAAGAATAATTCCTTTTAGAAAGTTAATTAATGCTTTACTTACAGCAGCAACAGATTACTAACTCATGCTGTACATGACGTAGGGCATAAAGAGAAATATGTTAGCAATTGGCTTAAAGATAACAGTTAAGTTGTTGCATTGCTTTGTCGTTACCACTATGCCAGTGCAATATGTTGTGACAGTTTGCGTATCCCTTCCAGTTTTTCTTTACCTTTTTTTCCTTCCGAACACTTCAGTTTATGTGATTTTATTTTCACAAACGAAAATGTTCAACCATCTAAACATTGTTATTGAATTTAATAAGTGGATTTCATTCGATGAATGTCACTGGTTTTATGTTGAATTCAATATTGAATTACATTTTTTTTTCCTTTTGCATCATATCTCATTTCGTTGTGTATTTCTTTTGAAAAGTGATTATAAAATCATTTTTTCATTTCAATTCTATACCGTAAATCTATATTTTATTGTGGCTTCTCTATGATTACTATTTAAAAAAGGAAAATAGTCACCATGGTATTGACTTAGAAAATAATTCTCATTTTTTCTTCTTCTGCTTTCAATGATTTTTATGCAGCATCTTTATGGCATTAAATAGCTTTTTTAATATCCTTTTTGTATATCAATTGTTAATATAAAGGAGGAGGTCCACAGGTTAGGAATGAAATATTAATTTTACTTCAGTTAAGAATATTTTCAGAAAATTTTAAACATTTTATTGGGAGCTGAGTAACAAAGACCTTATGCTCACTGTAGTGTAACAGAGCAGAACCTTTGGTGACAATAGAACACTACCCACTAGGCTACCAGTGCACCCAAATTTTCTAACTTCGATCAATTCTGCATGAATTCCAGGCAATTAATGGATCCTTCTTCTATTGCTTTAAAAACATACTCATCAGAAGCCACTTTAACCACAATTTCCTTCAAATACCTAAAAAAAATTAAGGAAACTAAAAACAGCGTTCTTAAAACACAAGTTCTAAATAAATTTTATTCGATTATGCATTGACCAGAATTCTGAGAACCAATCGCTTCATGGTAGAAAAACGGGCAACTACTCACTACTACATTGTTTAGAATCATCAGGAGATAACCTATAAAAAAAATGTGTTGGCTTATTAGACGTGAGGCCACAATTCAAACCCCAGGTCAGATATCTCCAACGAAACGAAATTTTAAAAAATATTTCTACGGACACTTTATCTCAGCAGAATTCTGGCAAAAACTCTGAGAGCAAATAAAAATTACCATGAAAAGTTTCGCAAAGAAATCTGTCGTTCGGAGTCGACTCATATTTAAAATTAACACAAACAACATAAGTGGTGTGAGAAGGAACATCGTGATCCTGACTGAAGGGTTGTAATGATCAATTACGTAATATTTGAATTATATATGTTCGTAAGAATAATGAACAAAAAATTTACGATTACCCGCTTCAATTTTGTAAAAGTTGAAATTTTAATACAAGTTTCATGTTTTGCGTGTGTATTTTATAAACAGATGCGTGATCATGATGTGAGATATTGATGGTAATGATGATCTTTATAGTTTCCTCGATTTGAAGACGGTCTTTTGCATTGGTTAAAAAATTTCTGAAATTAAACTGAATTGTGGCCGTGCACAGTTCACAAATTTCTGAACCAATGCAAAAGACCGTCTTAAAATCGAAGAAGGATGTCAGACAATTATAAAGATTTTCAACGAAAACGGATTGGTTAAAAAATTTCTGAAATTTGTTAACCGTATGTATACTTTTGTGGCTGAGTGTAGATTAATATCATGCTAGACAGGATACTTACTTGAAATATCTGGTAGATGAAACGAAGAGCTTAAACAGATCTTGAAGACAGAGTGCTAAAATGATCTACAGGGTACACGCTTTAATTGTTATACCTTAATAAAATACGTCGTGCCTATGCTCTGCTGAATCCAACACCGCTAAAAGTATCGATACTAACGGAGGATACTATGTAGGCAGTCTGCAACAATTCGAAGGAGAAACTTAAGACAAGAAATGTTATTGATCATCTTACGGGTTTTAGGTAGAATAGAGGATCCAATATACATGTCTTAGGCCAGTGACCCTGTGTTTAGTTTTATTAAGAGCTAAGGGCGATATTTCCTACCACAGAACATGGATGCATCAGACATTCTTCAGAGAATGGAAGCAGGAATAGTAGCATCAAAAGCTTGCTGATCAATAACCTTGGGCATAAATCTCTCAACCTTCCAGGGGAAGATCTACAACATACTCCAAATAATGGAAATCCTGTCTTAGAGGGGATATAGAGCAGTATGAGTGAAATTTCTCTCGAGTAGTCAATCTACGCTCAAGGCCTATAGCAGTTATACATTTACCATACACATATTAATCGAGTATCACATCTTTGTACCAATCGAAATCAAATCGCTTTGTTATGGATACCAGAACAAAAGAAGCATAACAGAAATCTTTGTCAAAATTGGGACTAAATAGACCTACACTGAATCATTTGGCTCAAATTTAAATCCACTAAAAGGAATGACAACTTGATCATTCCAAAAAATTGCAGTAGCTTCGTTCCGAAACTGAGCGGAAAAGCTTGGGAACATTATTTGTGCACTTGTAGGTCATTGTGCCTCTAGATCACTGTAGCTGTAAGTCATTATGCCTGTAATAATGTTTAAGATAATAATACCTAATGTTTGTCCTGTAGATTCTGCTGTAGGAAGGAGTTGATGAGAAAAGTTGACAGAGTACATGATTACTTATTGTAGTGAGTAAAGAAGGTGCGGTCTAGTAAACGCTAATGAATGGATTAAGCAGAACTAAAGCAATTAATTCTAACTTCTGGTGTATTTCTCATTAATAGTGGTGTAGATAAGGTTAACTAAATTTGAAATATTTCAAAAATCATCCCTGACTTACATACATACATATTTGGTCATTACAACTATTTTTTCTGGTTTATGATCTTGTTTCTCACAGCACTTATGTTGTGCATGTTAATTTAATACATGAGTGGAGGGACCTACAGTCTAAAGCAAATTCCGAAATATTTTTTTTTAATATTTCGTTTTGTTGGAGATGTCTGACCTGGAGTGTGAACCGTGGCCTCACGTCTACTAGACTACAGCGACTTCAATTATATCAGCTATTTCTATGATAGCTATGCATAATTATAAGCCTATTTATGTTATATTTAAAGCAATTCGATGTTAAAAAAGTGTGAATACTCGCAGAAGTTTATAAATGAAATCTATTGGAATTGTTTTTAAACTTATATATGTTCCTTTAATTATGAGTCTTTCTCTTACAGTGTAGTGGACAAGGCACACAATCAAAATCATTTCCTTAGTCATTTAATATTTTAAAATTTCAACACATAATGTTTAAATTTCCTTGACCTATAAACTATTAAATAAAAGTACAATATCCGTTATTTTTATTTAATAATATATTGCCATACTTTTCAATTTCACATTTTATTCTCCATTGTGTTTCTGTTTTTTATAGCTTCTCTAACAAAAAAAAGTTCTTCAGCTTTTCACAGTTTGCAGTTAATAAGATTTGACAATACCTTGCTGTGTTCAACAAACCATATTTAATTTACTACAAGTTTTATTATCTTATTTTTTAAGTTTTTTATTTAATTTTTTTTTTTCATTTCATTTGAAATGTAGTTCTTTAGAAATTCTATTCGCAGAAGCTTTTTATTTTCCTGTTTTTGAAATAAAACGGAAATTAATGTTTGCCATTCAGTTTGATCGCCATTTACTGCTCTTCTCATTTAACAGCTACAGTGTTAGTCGACACCAGTACCTGTACCATTAATTTCTATACCGGACATTAAATAATATGAAAAGAAATTGTTATTCGCGCTTTTTTTTTTGTTCTCTTTTATTAGAAAATTTATAAAGTGAACAATTTTAAAATACAAATGAGTTTGAAAAGAATTCTTTTAACGCCCAATCAAATTATTCAAGTCATTTTCGTAGAATGTTAAAAAAAATAAAAACCCTGGCCTCATATTTTAATGTGAGCAGTCGGAAAAAGCCAAGTCTAGTGAATATGGCGGGTGGGTTAGCAGTGGTTTAGTTATATCATGAACCGGTTATGCTTTGCGTACGGGTGGATTATCATGTTGCAAAATTACCTTGTCGTGTCTTGTGGCCCATTCTAAAAAAATATTTCTTCGGTGACTTCCTCTCAGCAGATTTCTGGCAAAAACTCTGAGAGTAAATAAAATTATCAGAAAAAAGTTTTTCAAAAATCAGTCCTTCGGAGTCGACTTTAAACAGTAGATACTGCAACTCATGAATAAAATTAAAGCACCCAACATAAGTGGTGTGAGAAACTAGGCTGTAATCCTGACTGAAGGGTTGTAATGACCTATTATGTATGTATGTGATATCATCGCCAACACAAAAAAGAATTAAGGTTCCCTATGGAAGCATTTGAGTTTTGACGGTCACTTCATACCTATAGGTATAATATTTATACTTAAAATACTAAAGGAATAGTAATGTAGACTGATAGTAGTTAATTTAGATAATAATTCAGGCATGACTACACTTTGTACCAACCCATAGTAGGTTCACTTTTTTTTAACACAAAAATAAATTTTTTTTAACAAAGAAGACTATAGTAAAGCAAAGAAATTGAGTGGACATCACAGCTTTTTTGATATCCCTTAGTTCCGAAACCACTCTAAAATTCTGATAAAGCGGCTCAATCTGTCAGTATCAATGTGTGACAATACATCCATATCATCTGTATTGTTACGGTTTACCTTCCAAAAATGTTTAAAATATGAGTTCGTAGACTGCAAATAAAATTAAAATAAATTTATACATACATACATAATTGGTCATTACAACCCTTCAGTCAGGATTACGACCTAATTTCTCACACCACTTATGATGTGTGTATTACTTTTATACATTTTATACAGTAGCGATGTAAAAGCAAAACACCAGTATCTAAATTTTTCCATTTTCGTAACAATATAATAGTCACCAAGATGACAAATTGCATGGCATGTTCGAAGTATGCGAAGAGCAAATTTCATTTTCTTCCTTATCCATACACTTTCTTCAGAAATTATTTGAAAGGTGTCCATTGCCAATGTGCCATAAACTCAGTATTTTTTTATAAACAGTGAAAGAGTTATTGTCATGTTATTGTTTCTTTACGAACTAAATTTTTATTGACAACTTCGAAAAGACTAAGTTTATAATCAAAACATAACTTTGCAGTGACGAGTAGTTATGAAGAAATATGATAAACAAAGGCAAAATAATAACAATTTTTTAGTCATAGTAAAAGATATGACGCTCGTAATATATTCAAATTATTTCGTGAATACTCATTAAATATGGTAAACACAAGCATATGCTTGAAAGTGGCAAAATAATAACTCAATTGTTGTTATTTCATTAAAAGTTTTTTACACAAATTAGAAAACAAAACACCCTCATACTCTCCAACGCTAAACACTGTTATGTGTTCATGCATGTATATTTAGACAGGATATGTATGTTGATTTATATGACATAGAAAACACGCAAAACTTACAGGCACACTTATCATCTTGCAGTTACACTTCTCAAATCCAAAGGACTGGGAAAGAGAGAGTGAGAGAGAGAATAAGGATGTGCCAAATACAAGTTTTTCTTTTTTCTTTCAAATAAAAACACAAACAAAAAATTAAATTTCAAAACAAATTATACACAAACAAACAAATTTTATACACTGAACAGATTTTAAAGAATAACAATAACAAAGAACAACAAAAACCTATAAAACAACAAAGTAAAATAATAGAATAAAAGAAAAACAAGAACTCGGAAAACAAAAGCAAAAAATGAAACCACAAGACAAAGACCGAAAGAGAGAAAAAATCTTAAAACTCATACTAATGCCGAAAATAAAGTTAAAAAAATAGAACAGAAACAGTTATTTCCTGTTCATTGTATGTAATAGTGTAAGCATGCTTTCATATAAAACTATAAACGAGTGTGTATGTATGCAAGTATGAAAACAATGTAGAATATTTAACGCCAGCCAACACATAAACACTATTTGCAATACTCGTATTTTATAGAGTATAAGAGAGAAGCTCTTTTAAACTCTTCTCTTCTTCTGTGTTGCAATTGTTGCTTTCGCTGCACTATAATATTATTGTTCTTGCCAATTTCCTAATATCCATATGACCTTAATACCAACTAGACTATGGCTTCATTTTAAACAAATTAATGTGCGTAAATTTCGGCATACTGGAATGGAAATTATTAGCATGTGTTAAGCGATGCGTATGTAAAGTGATATTAACTGAGCGTATGAGTAATATTTTAGTCAACACGAATAAGTTTCAATAATCATACGTATCGAGGAATTTGAAAAACGTTTTTAATATTTTATTCGATGCTAGCAAAGAGTAAATATTTCAGAAACATTCTATTAAAACACGAGAATTTTATTACCAAAGAATAATCGAAATGGTATAAAGTGGTATAGTGATTAATGAACTTTGACGGCAAATCCAAGCAATTGATGTTCGATTCCGGATAAAACTAAAATATGTTCGCAATATTTTTCTCACGGGCAGTCGTATTAGTCTAGTAAGTAGTGTGGTGGCTTATTAGACGTAACTACATGGTTCACACCCCAGGTCAGACATCTCCAATAACACAAAATAAAGCAGTCTTCCTGGGAGTAAATAAAATTGCCATGAAAAGTTTCACGAAAATCTGTTGTTTGGAGTCGACTTTAAACTGTAGGTCCCACCACTCATTAAGTTTTCGTAGTCTAGTAGTGCGTTTGCTTATTAGACGTGAGGTCCCTTCAACAAAACGAAATAAAAAACATATTTCTTCGGCGATTTCCTTTCAGCAGATTTCTGGCAAAAACTCTGAGAGTAAATAAAATTGCTATGAAAAGGAATCGACTATAAACTGTAGGTCCCGTCACTCATATATAACATAACATAAATGGTGTGAGAAATTAGATCGTACTCCTGACTGAATAGTTGCAATGACCAATTTTCTATGTACGTATTTCCGATGAAATTTTTAAGAACAATTTTTTACCGAAAATATGCCAAATAAATGCATAAATTTAAGTGATTTTAATCTATGCTTTCCTACCCCACTTGGGGTCTTTTTTCCAATTGTTAAACATTTGAATATCCGTTGATTAAATTATTTTGTTCCGCTCAAAAATACATTTTAACAGCATTTTCATGGTAAGCACTTTATGTCCAACAGTTTCATTTTTCTTACCACATAAATAATAATCCAAATATTTATTAAAAAAAAAGTAATAATTTACTGTCAATATATTCTCATGAGAATAAGTAATCATAACAACTGCCTGCAAATTTTGTAATCATCGTAAAACGTAAACTATGCAACTCACAAAATATTCACAATGTTGCATTGAAAATTCTTAAAGAGAAAGCAAAAATTTTCACACTTAATGAAACATAAAATATGAACCAAAAACAACGACTATCTTTTTTATTGCTGTGGATATTTTAATACAAAGTGACAATAATTAAGGACGACTTTATACAGGGCCTTACAACAGGAACTTCCAAATATTGCCAGTTGATAAATTTGTCATTTATTCACGCTGATTTGCTAAATCACCATCACCAGCTATAATTACGATTTCAAACTAAAGTATCCAATGCATACGATCTGTCACTGTTTGGCGTGGACTTTGGGCTGATCAGTCTATATTTTCTGAGCACGATATTGGCCAGACAGACGCTGTTAACGGCGAGCACTATAGGTCTATAACTCCCAACTCCTTTTAACCTGTATTGGATGACCTTAACACTAACAACAACGTGTCACACAGCTCATACCGCCTTGGAGTATTCTGCACGAGAGATTTGTGAAAGTGATGTGAATTGGACATCTAAATCGTACGATTTGAAGTTGTTAAACTTTTTTGTGGAGTTTTCTTAAGTCGCAGATATATGCAAGTAAGCCATAAATCTCAGCGGTCTTTAAAGGTAATCCATATTGTCGGTTAAATTTAGTATGATTATATCTCAGACATGGACAAAACATTTCAGATGCGCTGCATACATAGAAGCTGTGGCGAACATTTGAACAATGTTTTACTCCCTATATAATGGCATCAATAGGTCTTTTAAATGAATGAAAAATTTCGATGATATCACACACACTTTGTATTATTATTGAAAGAGAGGAAGCGCTTTTAAAAAGACCTTATATATGATATGCAACACATGAAGATGATATTGATATTCTTACAATTCTTTGCACTCAAATGTTTCAGATTTTATGGCAAAAGTTTAAAGAGTTTTGCTTTTTTTCTTCTTTGTTTTCATTCGCATGCAGTATTGAACTTTAAATAAACAAACATGTTTGAGGAAAAAGTTTAAAAGAAATATGTTGAGATTTAAATAAAGTTGCTCAAGTCTTATTAGACAGGTTTGCATACAAAAGGCTCTTTAAAACTAAATCAAATCTGTCTAAAACTTTACAAAATTCTTACGATTAGAAGAAATTCGAAACCCTGTACTTTGGCAGCTTCCATAGACTGTAATGCATTTATATGCACGTTAAACATTAGTAAACTAAAGATGCAAAAAATTTCGGGCCATTCTGTTGATTGATTATCTCCCTGCGGAATATTGTCTTGACAGGAGTTTTCACTTTCTGATTCCGAATAGAGACGGCTGGGACCCTAACACGATCGTCCCTCCAAAACTCCTGGATATATACACCAACGGCTCTAAACTCGATAATGGGGTTGGTAGCGGAGTATACTGTGGGAAACTGGACCTGAATATTTCTCTTCGACTGCCGGATTACAGTAGCATGTTTCAGGCGGAGGTAATTGCCATTTACCGAGACGCTCAACGGTGCTCCTTTCACCCGCGTCTCGGTCTTTTCTGAAAGTCGGGCCGCCATAAGATCTCTATCGAGTGTTGTGAGTAACTCCAGGATCATTAGGGAATATCGGCGCTGCCGCGATCTGCTTTCTGGGGGCTTTAGTGTCTCACTGGTCTGGGTCCCCGGGCACAGTAACTTTCCGGGAAACTGCAGGGCCGATGAGCTCGCCAGAGCTGGCGCACTCCTTCCGGAATCCTCTTCAATCGACTTTGGCATTCCACTTGCTCCACTGGATCAATGATGAGTCCTGCTCCACCGCTAGACTCACCTGGCCCTTGATGGATAGAAGGCGTACCAACCGGTTACTTGGACTTGGTCGTGGCATCATCTCAATCACAGTGGCCATGCTTACAGGCCATTGTGTTATGGGCAGACACGCGGAAAGGATGCGGCTCCCATTTAACGACTTGTGCCGTGGGAGACTGTTATCCATTTTTTTTTTGTCAGTGCCCATCTCTTGCGAGATACAGATATAGGCAATTTGGAGACTGCGTTCACCTGTGGCATCACAACCGGTCGCTATGCGTGTTCAAGTGAGCGTTTTGATATCAGAGCTACCACTCCGGCCCAACCTAACCTCTGTTAATGTTAATGATGATGATACATTATGAAATTCAGAGTCGACTTTAAACTGTAGGTTTAACACACACAACATAAATGGTGCAAGAAACTAGCTCGTAATCCTGACTAAAGGGTTAAAATTACCAATTTTGTATGTATGTATGTTGTTGACAATGAAAATACGAGAACAGAGAATGGAATAATTTAAAATGATGCTAGTATAGAGTGTACCTTCATACAACTACTCTTATCTTATTCCATAACTACAAATATTTTTAATTTCTCCCCTCATTTCCATAGCTTTTTCATGTGAATAATCCAAAATTCTAATACACTTTACGTATACAATTTCACCAATTTACTTTGCTCTATCACTAGTTGTATACCAAAATCGTACAAAATATATGGCAAGCTGTTAGAAACATGTACAATAAGGCAATAATAGATCTTCCATAATCCAGTAAGGCATAACAGTTCTTTGTTGTACTCTTAACAGAAATGCATTTGAACTCGATTTTTTCGAGTTACACTAGAGAGATAGAGAGAATATGTTGTTATTATAGAAAAATACAGAACGTTATTGCAATGAAAGTCATTGAGTTCAAAACCAAAAAACCAACGAAAAAAAGCCAGCAACAAAAATATTAAAACAGAAGCTGTAAACTTAAAAACTAGGACAGCGTTGCAGTTGGTCTTATATCACTGAGGAGAAATCAGCGTGAAATTATTTTTTGTGGCTTGAAATTGTCGTTTCTGTTCAGTTCTGTTATTGTTATTGTTGTGGCTTTTGTCATTCTCTTTATAGCATTCCTTGAATAATGGATGAGTGGAAAAGAGATAAAATGGTAACAACAGGCTTAAAAATTGCTTTTTTGTTTGTTTTAAAAGTTCAACAGCAAAATGCCAGTCGTGGTGTGGTGAAATTTAAATAGAATTTGAATGTTTTTCTTTAAGTTCATCACGTTGCTTACTTAATCCATTATGAATTTCTGAATAGAAGTACTGATATAAGTGGTTAAGGCACTACTTTGCCGAGTAGCAATACAAAGGCCTTATCCTTAGAAATCCAAATAAAAAATAGAAAACAATTGAATTGTAAATAACTTAACAAATTTCTCAAATATTATAACAGAGCGGAACATAAAGAGCAGAGATATTTTGATAAACAAAATTTAAATTATAACCAGCTAATATAACTATACATACATAATTGGCCATTACAACCCTTCAGTCAGGATTACGGCCTAGTTTCTCACACCACTCATGTTATGTATGTTAATTTTATACATGAGTGGCGGGACCTAAAGTCAACTCTGTCGTTCGTTTTGAGAAACTTTTCATGTCAATTTTATTAGACTCCCAGAGTTTTTGCCAGAAATCTTCTGAGAGAAAGTCGCAAAAGAAATATTTTTTCATATTTCGTTTTGATGTCTGACCTGGGGTTTGCACCGTGGCCTTACATCTAATAAGCCAACACACTATCTACTAGACTACGGCGACCTCATAATATAACTATAGTGAAACTTAATTACATCTGAATAATTCCGTGGGTAATCCTAGAACTTGTTGCTGCAAAAAACTGGAATAATAAAACCGATCCAAAGCAAAGATATTATAATAAGATGGAATAAAACTTTTGTGACGACTGCATGTTCTTACTGACAAGAAAAAGGAACACAAAAATGACAAATCACAAATCACTGGTATACACTTTACTTCTGGCGCTAGCAATGGATGTCTCCTTTCTTTAAACGGTGCAGTTGTTGACAGCATAGGTCTGAATTAAAAACTTGACTGCGTGAGATCAAGCCAAAGTGGATAATTTTCTGCTAATAGATCATAATTTTCACTTCCTTGTCATGAAATGCTGTTAGTTCTGTTAGTATCTCAATTGTATGAAGATAGAAATTTAGTCGTTGAGTTGTGGAAATCGTTTGGTTTGGAGGAACTTGGTCCGTACAGAGACTGCGTTCACCTGTAGCTTTACAACGGGCCGCTATGGGTGCTCAAGTCAGCTTTTGGTATCAAAGCTACCTACCTGTGGAAGTCGAAATAATGGATGATCATCTTGTGACATTATAGACAAGAGCAAGCCAAAGAGGACATGTCATTAATTTGTAGTCCAGCGGATTCAAATTAGGACTGCCAGAGGACAATTCTATACAGGAGCTGAGCGCTGGTAAACTATTTTAGGGCCTGCTTGATGTCGACAGGTTTTGGCGCATAGGACGGTTAAGTAATATTACAACAGCTTCCATAACGAATTATTAGTGAATTTGGACAGATTTTTTGACTTGTTCACCAAAAAATGCAAGCCAGTGACCACATCGTAAGAGACAGTCTACTAAACCAGGACCGAAGCTGGTTGATAACCTTTTTCAAACACAGGTATATCTTCAGATACATTCTTTAATGGCCGTGCACGTATCCTATAATTTTGTTCGCTACATTTTGACTTCATGGTTAATTTTTTTTCATTAGTAAACAAAATTTTTCTTTTCAAGTTGTCAGTTTTCTCACTAAAAGACGTTTGAATTTTTCCAATCTTATTTTTTTTGCAGCAACAAATGTGCGGTATAGCATTTGAAAGCACTCCGCACCCTTCTTAATATTCGGATCACCAGTAGACGAGCATGCGACTAATTCAGAGAAATCGCCATAGTCTAGTATTAAGAGTCTTAGCTTATTAGCTCAAAAATCTCGTCTAAAACTAAATATGAAAAAAAATATTTCTTCGGCGACTTCTTTTCAGCAGTCTTCTGGCAAAAACTCTGAGAGTGAATAAAATTACCACAAAAAGTTTATCTAAAATCTGTTGTTCGAAGTCGACAATAAACTGTAGTTCTGCTACAAATTAACCAAGTTATTGAAAAAGATATAAATATCTTTTTACAACACCTTATATTGTGTATCGAAATAGCGTTCTTCCCCGCCAAAGAAGAAACAAAACCTGCTTAAATTAATAAAAAATAAAAACGAACAACACACCACCAATGAAGTAAATTGAGTATAAAAGTTTTGTGGAAACAGCTGAAAATTTATGTGCATAAAATTTTCACTTTTCATTCTCTTTTTCATTCTCTTTTTCTCGTTCTTTTTTCTTTTCATTGTCATATTTTTTTATGTGTCAAGGAAAAACATTTTGCATAATTACTTCAAACAATTTATGCATAATTTCAATTCCATTTTCAATTATCTACTGACTCCAACCAAGCAACTAAGCAACCAAACAGGCAAACAGTTGTCTCAATGCAATAATATTGCATGAAAACAGAATTTTTGAAATTGAAATTTCAAGTGTTTGTATATAATTAAACTGTTAAACTATACTGTAAACAGAGAGTGAGAGACACTTTAAAGAAATTTCCATATGCACTGAATATTAAAAAGAATAATTTTGTATGACATATACATGCCATTAAGAATTAAATGAATATTTTTTGAATAAATATTACTAATTGTCATTTAGAGTAAGGTTTTTTTCAATCTATACAGGGAACTTAATAAATCTGTACTTAATCTGCAGAAAATATATTGCAGTGCAGAGTGTATTAAAACCTTGTATTCGCATTTGGATTTTAAATGTTTTTATGTATTTTTCACCAATCTATACTATTCTTATATAAAAGTTATCATAAAAACAAAATCCAGTAATTCGTAGACATCAAATCGCAATTCTAATAAACACTCAGACCTTTCAATTTAAAATAAAATGATCTGCAAACAGTAAAGTGCCCAGAGGGTAGTATGTTGACTTTGTAAGACCACGATTCAAACCCTAGCTCAGCCATATCCAACAAAACAAAATATGAAAAGTTATTTCATCGGCGATAAATTGTGTATGCACGTGTTTGTTTTTAATTAAACATACGAAAATTATTTTGTGGTTTACATAGGCAGACCACCGTTGCGTATTAGTATTGTGTGTTCAAAACTGTTCAATACCCATACGCTGTGGAATTTTTTCACACACAAAATAGAAAATGTGGTAATAAGAATTGGTTTTTTTAATAATTTTTATATGAAAAGAATGGATTTCTAATATTTTTAATTTTTATAAACATTGTCACTCTATAAAATTTTAAATTAAATTAAAAAGCCATTGAAGGCCAACAAACAGGCATATTGTACATATGTATGTCTACTGATTCTAACTATCAGAAATCTAATCATTTCATTGGTTACAAGAAGTCAGTCAGTTACTGAAGAAATTTTGATGGAAATATTTTCAAAAGTCATACATATGTATGTCTACTGATTCTAACTATTAGAAATCTATTCATTTGTTTGGTTACAAGGAGTCAGTCAGTTACTGCAGAACATGTGATGGAAATATTTCTAAAAGTCATACCGAAAAAAAGCTTAAAAATATTGAATGGAATATTACTGTCGAAGCAAACAGATTTCCGAAGTGAAAGAAACCATATCAGTAATCTGTGAATAATAGGTAGTAAATAAATAGTACAGAAGTCGTCGTAGTCTAGTAGGTAGTGTGTTCGCTTATAAGGTGGTTAAAACCCCGGCTCTGACATGAAAAAATATTTCTTTTGGCGACTTTCTGTTAGCACTCTAATAACTCTGAAAGTAAATAAAATTGCAATGAAAAGTTCCTCGAAAAGTTGTACTTGGGAGTCGACTTTAAACTGTAGATCCCACCAATTGTGAATGAAAGTGGCAGACACCATGGGTTGTATGATAACCTGTGACGTAATCCTAATTAAACCATTGACCAGTTAAATAAGGTAAATAAATGGGTAGGGTATAGGATGTATAGGTTATAGGTTATTGAAGTCGTCGTAGTATAGTAGGCTGTATGCTAGCTTATTAGACGTTAGGCCACGCTTCAAACCCCCGGTCAGGCATCGTCAAAAAAACGAAATATGAAAAAATGTTTCTTCGGCGACGTCCTCTCGCCTGACTTCTATCAAAAAGTTTCAGATTAAATAAAATTGCCAAAATTTCTCAAAAATCTGTCATTCGTAGTTGATTTTAAATTGTAGGTCTCGCCACCCATGTATAAAATTACTCTCAGAGTTTTTGCCAGAAATCTGCTGAGAGAAAGTCGCCGAAGAAATATTTTTTCATATTTCGTTCAGGTGGAGATGGCTGACATGGGGTTTGAACCGAGGCTTTACATCTAATAAGCCACCACACTACCTACTAGACTACGGCAACTTCTGCTGTATAAAATATTTAAAAATTAAATTAAAATTTAATTGCTTCTAGTCGAAGAGCATAACTATATGACAGCTGTTGCAATCCGTGCCCAATTCAGCGCATTTCTGTAAAGCTCTACGTTTGAAAAGCAAATTTTTGAGCGATATTTACATAAAAAATTGCAGACTGTGCCGTTTAGATTAGTAAATAAGAGTTACCACAACCACATAATTTTAGAAAACCCTTTTTGCATTTGCAAAGTTTAGCCACGATATGTGTTTTAGCACGGCAGTCTGAATGTGGTCACAAGCGTATTCTAATGAAAAAAAAACCATGAGAATATTAAGACAAAATAAAGAAGACTTGTAAGAACTCTTACCAGTGCACATAAGAGTTCTTACAGAACACCCCACCCCGAAATGTTGAAACACTATCCAGCTTTGTAAGCTAAGCTAATATAAGATAAGAAAATGTATATATGTAGGTGGCATTATCGGCTTGAATGAGGCCTCTTCCCTTACAGCAGAACTCCAGATATTCGAATGTTTCAGATAAAGGAAACCTTTGTTGAGAACAACGAATACCAGATATAAAGGTTTTTAGATCTTACTGATCTTTTCTAAAATAATTCACAGGTAAACTGGCGCACGTAAGAAAGAAAGTATCTGCTATTCGGTCCTAAATAATTCAGCATCGGTTGTTTACTGTCACACGCAGCAGCATGATACTACTCTAGTCGTTATAATTTGTCGTTTCGGCGGTTTTAGGATGTTTACCAAAGTTCATTAGGTCCTCCTTCGATCGGAGAAAGATTAGTTGCGGTAAAATTTTTTTAAACTAAACTTCTTTCCTGCTATTTTCTTCTTTATTGCCGCAGTTATTTCCTCAATTTTTTTCAATGACCAATTGTTGTTAGTTCACCAACACACCCACAGCTTTACTTTTGTTCACCGCTATAAAAAAAAACTTTCGATAAGTTCCTCTTAAAAAATTATTTGAAAATCTTGGCAAGACAGACAACATTTATTTTTCAGTATTTCAGTGTTTTTCTCTTTGAGTGCAAAATGTAATCCATTTTTTACGCCATTATAGCAATATGTTCAGAAAAGTGTTACATTTTTGTTAGAAAAGAACAAGAAAAGAGTTTCTTAAACATTATGTTACATTTTATTTTGTACATTTTTAGTTTCCTGCAATGCGTGCATTATCCATATCATCGGCAGATGCCTTTATACTGGTATATGACGTTACGGATGCAACAACATTTGAAGAAGTTCGCATGATACGCGATCAAATCCATGAGACTAAAGGCACAACAGCTGTGCCAATTGTGGTTGTGGGCAATAAAATCGATTTAGTGGCTGAAGATAGTGACCTGAGAGAGGTAAGTTTCTTTCAAAATATTTCATTACAACACTACTATGCATATGATATGTGGCGAAAGTGGCTTTGGTTTTTGTAGAATGAATTTAGATGAAGGAAGGCAGAAGGAAAGAAATTTTTAATCTTGTATAGAAAAGAAAAAAATGCTTTATAGATTGCATGTGGAAATAATAGAGTTAAAATTGAAAGGATCTGTTTGTAATCATCATCATCCAATTGAGACAAGAAGAAGTTGGAAATCATCAAAATATAGCGCTCGAAGTTAACATTATTGTAGGTCGATAACGCCGCCAGTTCAAACTCCGGAGTAAACAGAGATTTTTTCGGAATTATTGGATCTCATGTGGATAGGAATCCTCCCAAATTTCACAATTTTGTATGTTTATGTACCCATTCATCCAGAAATGGAACTCATCGCTGAAGGTGATTTTTAGATGAGAATTGGGATCAGTTACCAACTGCCAAAGAGCCCATTCAGCGAAACACGTTGTTGTCTATGGTCATCCATGGTAATTTGGCCAAACAGACTGAATAAATGACAACTAATTTGAAAGCTGCAGTTTCAACAAGATAGCAATTATCAACTGAAAAAACTTACTTCCAATATTTTTTAAATATTCGTTTAGAGTTATAAGGAAATGAAAATTTATGAGACAGGTCTATGAACGAAGTAAGGGAAACGAATGAACCTGACATGAAATTCTAACAGAGTCTCCTTTTTATCCATTTAATGCTCACTATAGCCTCGATGAAACAAGTAATAAAAAAAGCCATTTGTACTATTGCACCTAAAACGTTCCCTGTTAAAAAAGTGGCTACTTTTACGAAATTTGAAACTATTGGTCTTTACAACCCTTTAGTCGGGATTACAACCTAGCTTCTCACACTACCTATGTTGTGTGTGTTAATTTTATACATGAGTAGCGAGATCTACAGTTTAAGATCGACTCCGAATGACTTTTCTTGGCAATTTTGTTTTACTCTCACAATTTTTTGCTAGAAGAATGCAAAGTGAAAGACTTCTGAGAGAAAGTCGCCAAAAGAAATCTTTTGTTCATTCTGATCCAGGGGTTAAATCAAAAGCTCTTGATTGATACGTCAACACATACATACATAATTGTTAGTTAGGATTCCGACCTAGTTTATCACACCACTTATGTTGTGTGTGTTAATTTTGTGCATGAATGGCGGGACCTACAGTTTAAAGTCGATACTGGACGACAGATATTTGAGAAACTTTTCAGGGCAATTTTCTTTTCTCTCAGAGTTTTTGCCAGAAATCTGCTAAGAGAAAGTCGCCGAAGAAATATTTTTTCATACTCCGAATTTCGTCTTGATGTCTGAACTGGGGTTTGAACTGTAGCCTCACTTCTAATAAGCTAACACACTATCTGCTAGACTACGGCGACTTATAATACGTCAACACACTACCTATATACATACATAATTGGTCATTACAACCCTTCAGGCAGTATTACGACCTAGTTTCTCACACCACTTATGTTGTGTGTGTTCATTTTATACGTGAGTGGCGGGACCTACAGTTTTAAAGTCGACTCCGAATGACAGATTTTTGAGAAACTTTTTTTTATTTTATTTTATTTACTCTCAGAGTTTTTGCCAGAAATCTGCTGAGAGGAAGTCGCCGAAAATATACTTTTTGTATTTTGTTTTGATGTCAGGCCAGGGACTTGAACCCTGGCTTTTAGTCTAATAAGCCAACACACTACCTACTAGACTACGGCGACTTACAGTTATTGATGCCGCTTATTTAAGTAGTTTTGCAGGGCACTACATGTAATAAACAGCTCTCCTTGTTTTCCAACTATTACATCACCCTGTATATTTTCTGTCTAATTAATCTTCTATGCCAGTTATTATAATTGCTTAATAATTCAAGATTCATAATGTTGAATTTCATTTTAATATTTCCATAATAACGCCTGCTGTATGCTTTTTAGAAATTATTACACTTGACGACCAACACACTACCTACTATTCCAAATAAACTGAAATGCGAATGGACTTTTATGAACCATTCGACGGCATGGAACTATGTTTCCTTACAAGTCGTCTTTAAGGCTACCATCGCATAAAAATGTATTGAAATGAAAATACGCAAGTATGTGTGTCTATAATGTTATGGAACACATTTATGCCGCTAGTATTACAAGGTTTAATTTTAATTAACAAATTTAACCTATTTTGTCCCAAAATGATCCTAAAAAATGACATCAAATGCCACCAAATTTTTAAAACTTTATTGATAAGTTTTTTTCGCTGTCATTATCATTAAATCATTGAAATTCAATTTCATTTGTTTTACAGATTCTTTGGTTTTTTTCTTCTTTAATAAAAATCACTCATACGCATCAAAGCACTTTTATATCGAGTTTTACCTAAAAACTTTTTCCTTCAGTTTGATTTCTTTCAATTGAAATTTTCTTTTGCCTTTTTGGAAATTCCCAACCACAATCGTTTTTTTTTTTTTGTATGGTTCAGCCAGAAATGGAAATATTTTAACTCGCAATCCTTAATGCCAATAATAAATCGCATATATTTTATTGAAATCTCAGTCAGTTAGCTAGTCAGTAAGTCAGTCAGCCAGTTTGATAAAAATGTCAAATTAAAATTCTTTCTTATTCTATAAGGAGATAAAAAATGAAATCTGATGCAATAAAAAATACAAAAAAATTTTCAGATTTTTTTTCTCTCATCAATAGATTTACATGCCAGATGAAGATGCCAACATATTTTTTGTTGTTCTGGTTGTTGTTGTTGTTGTATTACAAACAAACTTTTCTTTAAGAAATTCCATTTTATAAGACAGTCCGCCCAGACAAGCAATCATTGTCCTTTAACCCAATGAGGTTGGTATACGTATGGGAAGATTAGAAATTACAAAAGTATGGAAAAAAGTAAACAAATCCTTAAATAATAACAAGAATTTTATATAAAAACCCCCCAACAACAACATATTGAGAAAGTAATAAAAATGCAAATTTTGTTTCCCCCTGCCACACTTTTATTTGTATTGCATACCGGGGTTTGGGTATGGATTTGTTCAGTAATTTAACAGAAACCACAATCGAAAAATGCAAAACGAAAAAGAAAATAAAATTTATTTTTTTCCTTCTTTTTTCAATATTTCATTACAAAGCCATTTTATTATTATATTAGAATATAAATTGATTTATTTGATAATGTCTGCTGCTTGGGTCGGTATACACGAATACATTTAGTTTTTGTGGTCGTTATGGGCTTATGCGAGTAAGTAAGTACAAGAGCAAATGAACCTGTTGACATAGTTTTCTAAAGCCAGTACAGTGGGACACAAAAACTTGTTTAAATTATAAAAAAAATTATATCACAGAATAAAGCGGAAATAATCGGTTTCCATCTGAGAATTTATACAGCTATTGGAGGTTGCTGTGTCTAATTTCTCAAACTGTTACTTAATAATAGTTTGTATGGCTTTTTTAAGACGTTTAAAAACGAACTTTTGAATAAAATTTTGTCGGTTCAAAAACATTCGGTTACAAATTGTCCTCAGTTATCGTCTTGCCTGAGCAAGTCTTGTGTGAAGATGCGGTGTATTTGAAGAGAATAATCGTGGTTTAAAGATCTCCATTACAAAGATCTCTCAAACAATTGTTATTGTTTACGCAAAAGAGTGTAAAGAGGAATAACGAACAAAGCAATTGTTGTTGTTTACATCAAGTTGTGAACAGTGGTAAGCAGAATCGTGCGAACAATAAAGAATTTAATTAAAACTAAACTATTTGCAATCTACGAACTCTTATTTTAAACGTTTTTAAAAGGCAAGACTATAACTTATTTGAAAACTTCACTTAGTTAAGAACCGAACCCACGACCCTCACACTAATAGTCTAGCATACTACCCACTATACTTCCAGGGCGCTATTGGGAAACGTAAATGAAATCTCATTATTCTGTGAAGTATTTTAAAATAATACATACACATAGCGTCATCCTGCTAAAACCACTTGCCGTTGGTCTCCAGATCACCTAATTCCGGTCAAGACAATTAGGTAATCAGTGACAGCGACAGTTTGCCTAGCCACCGATATTCTCTAAGACATTTGATGTTGACGACGCCAGACAAAAATCCACACCAATCAGTGATTTTTTCTGGATGCATTGAATAGCCTTGGATCTTGGGTTGGTACTATTTCAAATTCAAACATTCAAACATAATTGATTATTACAACCCTTCATTTAGGATTACGATCTAACTTCTCATGCCGGAACCTACAGTTTAAAATCAACTCCGAACGATATATTCTTGAGAATATTTCCATGGCAACAATCATAAAAGGAAATTTTTCAATTGTTATCTTCGAAATCAGTACCTGTATTCTTTATTACAACATATTTATGGACCAATTAGGTGTTCAATACTCACTGTTTTTTTAATACTATTGTTAGAAATCATAATGTTGGTTTGAATTTCAAACATTCAGACATAAACGCCAGTATTCGTGTTTGTATGCCAAACTCTCTAAATATTTCGATTTCGCATAACAAACTCTTTAACTGAAAAAGTTTCTTTACACCATACCACAGAATTTTCTTTTTCACTTTTCCAATTTGTTTTCCCAGAAATTTTCCCATTTACAATGTATGATAAAAACAACAACAACAAATAGTTTCAAACAATTTATGCAGTGCGAAAGTAAAAAACAACGACTCCAACCAAAAACCCTTCCTTTGTCAACAGTTGGTGTTGAATGGTGTTGAATAAATGGCGAAAAAAAAACTCATTTTTCTTGAATTCAAAATGTGTATGAAAAGGAAAAAGAATTTTTAAACAAAAAAAATGTGTTCACTGAAGTTTCTCTTTTTCATTTCTTGCAATGATAAGTACGAAGTTTGTTTGTTTAATGCGATGCCATCACTTTTTATGTTTTTTAATGTTACAAGAAAGGTTTTCGTTCTTTTTTAGTGAAACTTTTCACATGGCTTGTTTATTATAACCCTACCTGTATAGTTCCACTTAGGACACCACCATTCTCCAATATAAGTGTGAGTAGTTTTTTTCTTTTCATAATTTCTACCTATAAAAAGAATCCTTGACACATTGACGATGGTGCTGGTATAAGGATAATGGTATTTTAACAATTTTCATTTACAGTTCTTCCGGCAGCCAAACGTAACAATGAACAATTTTAGGGTGTTAATATTACTGCAGGAGGAGGAATATGGAAATCTTATTTTTGTAAATTGTTTTCTTCATACGCTGTTTATTAAATTCAAATATTTCCTCAGATAATCAGGCGGTAGTTTGGCGTGTGTAGTGTTTTACAATGAAGTCCTTAAATATTATGGGAATTACTTAAATTGCAGTGAGAATATTGAATATATAGGGTGGGAAATTTAAAAGTTTAAATTTAAAAATGCTATAAAGCAAAAAGGGTTTAAAATTTTGTCAAATTTATTTTATTTTGTTGTGAAGTACAATTGTTCCATTTAGAAATGAAATGTTATTTCATTTATATGGCTGCCGCGGCTGGCCTCACAACACCTTATTCGATCAAACCAATCTTCGTACACTTTTTCGAGTGTGTGGGGTGATATCTCGCATTACGAATGTTAGCCTTCAAATGCTCAATTGTCTCTAATTCGTCGGTATAACACTTTAACGGCGCCTCTCAGAGAATAGCCCAACGTTGTCAAATCGCAGCTTCTTGACGGCCAGCTGACATCACTATTTCGGCTTATTAAACGGCCATTAAACGTTTGACGCAAAAAATTGATTGTGGCATGCGATGTGTGGCAAGTTGCACCATCCTGTTGAAACTAAACATCATTCACATCGATACCATAAATAGCGAGTACAAAAAAAATCGGTTATAATGGTGCGATAGGTGTCTTCATTGCGCCGTCCTCATTTGCAAAGAAATATGTGCCAATGATGCCTCTGCTCCACAAGCCGCACCAAAAAGTCGTCATCATCGTTCAGTTTCTCGATGGACAAATTTCCAATAAATCCCAACTTTGTTCAAAAGTAGATCAATTCATTACGTTCAGTGGAGATAATATACTGAATTTTGAGACAAAATAGAATGACATAAGTATTGCCAGATTCGAAATAACCGATGGTTCAAATTTAAACCAACAGATTTCCTACCGTATATTTGAACGGCCTTCCTACTTACTTACTTACTTAACAGGCCATTAACAACCCGATTAACGGATTTCATCCTGCCGTAACACATCCTTCTAGGTGCCTCTGCTTCTTGCGTACCTACGCCAGTTGGTCACACCAAGCGATGACAGAGCTTTCTCGATTTGGTCCTTCCCAAGCAAATCCATCCCCGCATCAAATACCCGTCTCGCCGGAGCATCCTCGTCCATTTAAACAATATGGCCGAGCCAGCGCAGCCTTTGGATGTTAATAAGCTATACAACGTCAATGTCGTTGAGGAGCTCATACAGCTCACTGTTGGATCGGATGCGGAAATCATCGCCAACTCAAAATGGATCGAAGATCTTACCTAGGAGTTTTCTCTCGAATAATCTCAAGACTGCTAATCTCAAGAGTGCTTAATAGGGTCCATGTCTCTGCATCATAAAGAAACACGGAGAGGATGAGCGTCTTGTAGAGTATTAGTTTTCTCGTACGAGAGAGGTCTCAGCTACTAAATTGCCTATTGAGACCATATTAGCACCTGTTGGCAAAAGTGATCCTGCGCTTGTACTCCAGACTGATATCATTTTTGGTGGTAACGGCAGAGCCAAGATAAATAAATTCTTTGACGCCGCACGTCTCTACTTGTCGATAACATATACTTTGTTTTGCCCTCATTTACTGTCAGATCCATCTTAGTAAACTCTAGCACTCTAAATAGCACTAAAGACAGTAGTAACATCTCGCTTGCTACACCCTATGATGTCAACGTCATCAGCGTAAGCAAGCAACTGGACGCTTTTTCGAAAAATATTACCATTGCGATGCGGTCCCGCCTTCCGCAGAACACTCTCCATGACAAAGTTGAAGAGGTCGCATGATAAGGGATCGCCTTGTCTAAAACCTTGCACGATATTAAAAGGTCCATGAGATGTGGTCCATTCCTACATTGACAGAGCTACTGAAATTGCTCAACATCATTCTACATAGTCTTATCAGCTTCGCAGGTATACCGTGATCAGACATTGCGGAAAAAACGGCCTCCCTACAAATTCACGAAAGAACATTATTTCGTACAAGAGTAAATTTTCAACTGGACCAAGGGTCTTGTACAAGCTATTTATATTATAAATAACGTAGTCGAGCTAAATAACTTTATTATTCCTAGTTTTTAAGCTTTTTACAGTTTTTGTTATTTCAATTAGAATATCAAAAAATAGAACACTTACTATACGTATGAGTAATATTTGTTAAAAATTCTAAATTACTCATACTCTCATATCTGTCATACAATTAATTTTTTTTTGTTGATATCGTTAATGGTTGAAATGCTTGACATCAAACCCGGGCAATTAATGTTCGAAACTGAAAGAAGATGAATAAATATTGAGAAGCTCTTCGCTTTATAAAAATTAAAATGTTTTAATCCATAGACTTCTAAGTTGATATGGATGATAACACCAACAATGTGAGTCATAGAATACTAGGGCAGCTAGCAAATGAGTATGAATCAATACATGTTCAGTAAAGGTGTTGTTTCTAGGCAGCGTTAGATGGCAACTCTATTGTCACAGGACCTGCTGCAGTGTATTAATTATAATTATATATGCTGTCTTATCAAATGAACTTTCAGTTCAAAAATTTTTGAATGATCTTGGACCATCTATCGGAAGTAGGCTAACATTTACGCAAGTTAAACATGTGAGTATAATATTTGTCACGGTGAGACAGTGAAAATACACCCGAGTAACTACATAGTCTAAGTTATTCACTAGGTAGAGTAGAACTCAAAAATACAAAAAAGGGTTTTTTGATCTTTTCGCACAAAATTATTGATTACACAAATATGTTTGAACCTATTTTAAAAATTCAAAGTTTTTTAGAAACGGGAGAGATTAGCCTGTAAAACGGTGTACATGAAGATTTTGTTCAAACTTATATGAAATGAGTTTTGATGGGGTAAACTTGGAAAATATTATTTTTTTTTATTTTTTCAGGTTTGGCCATTCTTAATTGCAAAATTTAATTAAAAAATATGAAATAATTGGTGACATTCTTAAATTGCCAAGAATGTGAAGAGAATGGCACTTCGTTTGATAAAATTTGACAATAATTACAGAAGTTATGATTGTTTTTATCAGAAATAGTCATTAAATAGTGCAACAGAAACAAAAAATTAATATTTTTTGAATAAACAATTAATTGGCACGTCAGGTATAAAGTTGGTCATACAAGACATCAGATATCAGCATTTCTACGATTAAACATTACGATATGATTGCCTAACAAGCCTCTCAGGACAAGAAAATTTTGTCAGTTTATACTGACTCTTGCAAGGTGCTGACTTAGGTTATTTGGCTCCCTATTCCTAGTCAGCTTAACGAAGTTTTCATCCACTGATATCCTAGCTTCTTTTATTAAAGTTTCAGGCTTGATCCCAGCATAGGTGAGTCATTAATGTGCAGCCACTGCGCTGATCAACTTCTTCGATGAGTCTGGTAGAATTCGGTAAGTGCAGGGACTGCGCTTAACTGTGGCATACAACGGTGTTCAAGTGAGATTTGGTATCAAAGCTACCAGTGCATCCTACTTACCTAGTTTATAGCGATATAATATAACTTTTATCCACCTTCTTAGCTATATAAGGATTCTAGAGGACTACCAATTTCAGAAGGCCAAAAGCAAAACAAGCCAATTTCGTAAATAGTCTTCGAATGGTAGACGAAGAGAAGATGGGCGGTACAGAATTCTCTATCGCTATCATCAAAAGAGTTATTAACAAGTCCCAGTGTAATCCTGATGAATCATTTTTTATAGCTAATAATACTTTGAAGCAAAAATTCCTTTTTATGAAGTTGAACCAGGACTACAGATATGTAAAATCGTCTTTCACAGTTTTAATTCATGTGATGTCCAATGTCTTTGCTTTTTTAACAGAATTGTAAAGGAATATTCTAGTAAAATAGTGCAACTGGACAAAATAAGATAAGATAAGCTTTGGCATAAAGATTTTGGAAAATCCACTCCAAATTAATTTAAGTTTAGAAAAATTAAAAATATTAAAAATAATGGTTTTCATTTTACTCATTAACTTATTTGACTTGTACGTATATTACAGGTTGATTATGCCACAACTGAATCGGTTGTAACTGTAGACTGGGAAAATGGTTTCGCTGAGGTATCAGCAGCTCGTAATGAAAATATAACACAGGTAACACTGTAGAAAACATCTTTTCAACATAATATTTTCACAAAAACCAAATTTTTATTTCTTTTTGTTTTGTTTGTTAACAGGTATTTAAGGAATTACTATCACAAGCTAAAATCACTTACAATTTAAGTCCAGCATTAAGGCGACGTCGTCAATCGTTACCACAACAAGTAGGCAATAATGGTCCGGGCACACCCACACATCATCATCATCATCAACAACACCATCAGCACCAACCGCATTCATCTGCCTCATCATCGTCATCTGCCTCAGCGTACGCCGGTTCAATGGCACAATCACATGCCCCAACACCAGCACAATTGCAACATTTGCAAAGGATACAAGAGAAAAGTTTGGGTAGTAAACGTAATTCCTGTACAATTTCCTAAAAATGTCCACAGCAATCTAATATAACAACAACAGCAACAACAACAACAAAATAATAACGATACTAAATATATATACATATATAATACAACAACAAGAACTACCACAACAACAACAGCAAAAAATGTAATCAGTAATATGAAACCTTCATATCAAATATATATAACAAGTATAGGTACACTTACGTACATATATACATACTTACGTATAGTATTTAATGTAAATGGAATATACATACATATGTATATCATAAATGTATAGTAGGAGTATTCATAGATACATGCAGAAATTTGATTTAATTTAAAGCAATATTGTCCTTAAATGTTGAAAATTATAATGATTTTCCTCCACAGTGAGACTCTTATTCTTGTTCAAGTAAATTTATTTCCGAATATATTTCTCGGTAATTTAAAAATTTTCGGTTTTTTTTTTAATGTGTGGACACTGATAGTTTCATTTTAATTTAAAGGAAATTGATTACAATCCCACTGACTTAAGGACCACTTTGACATTTACTGTAAAAAGTTTTATGGTATAAAGGGATCTAATCCTAGAATATTTCTTTCAAAATCTTATGAAAATTTTATTAAATTTGAATACGTCGTGTATACTTGTGTAGTTTGAAATGATGTGCATCCTTGAGATGATCCTTTTAAAATCACATGGTGTATCACAGACTTCACAACTATACGCCATCTTTCTTTTGGGTATCCACATCCAAAAAGAGCAACAGATATTATATACGATCTTGATCTTGAACGGAATAGTGTTCGAGACTCTCAGCGATAAAAGCTATCACCTTAAGTATATGAGCATGAATACCTTAAGCTATTCAATCCATTTCCAAATGTTCCACTCTGTCATTAGAATCTTTGTGTGAATAAATTTCCACTGTGTATGGGGTACGGTGCTTTATTAAACATAAATTTTTATTGTAAAAGTCGGCGTAGTCTAGTACGTAGTGTGTTGGCTTATTAGACCGTAAGGCTATGGTTCAAATCCCAGGTCAGACATCTCGATCAAAACGAAATATGAAAAATTATTTCTTCGGCTACTTCCTCTCAGCAGATTTCTGCTAAAAACTCTGATAATAAATAAAATTGCCTTGAAAAGTTTCTTAAGGATCTGCCGTGCGGAGTCGACTTTAAACTGTAGGCTGCACCACTTATGTATAAAATTAACACACACAACATTAGTGGTGGGAGAAACTAGGTCGTAATCCTGACTAATGGCGAATTATATAAGTACTCTATCATTGGGTAGCTATATATGAACAAATTTCCACCGTATATGGGATATCAGGCTTTATTAAACAGCGATTTTTATTGCAAAAGAAAACTCTTACGATATGGTACCATTTTCATCGTGTAACAGACGATAAAAAATTTGACAAGCAATCAATCAATAGATTCCACAAGATTCCCTTGCTTTAATGTGTCGAGACTATTCGGGCTTAATTTTTTGCAATAGAATTTATATGAGAAAGTTTCAAAATCCGAACTATTAATATCTCTCTGTTTCGATTCGCTAACGAAATAAGCGATTATGTTTAAAGGTCTGGTGTACTTTCTATAACCATAACCATAACTTCACTAACACGTTCGAGGTGAAAATCTCTTTTCACTCGGAATAGAATCGTAGCAATACATTCAATTTCTTAAACGTCCGGGCCTATACGGATGCGGATGAATTGTGGCATTGGTTCCAGTATCCCTACATCTTTTCTAGTACATGCTGCACACTGCTATCTGGACGGATATGCATCTGACGGATATGTATCTGTATTTTCATTGACAGACAAGCGACTATTCTTGCCCTTCAATCGCACTATGCCAACTCTCTTTTAGTAAGAATGTATGAATTGAATATTCTCAGTGTTTTTTCTCAGACAACGCTTGTTACGGGTGCAGGGTATGTTACGGAATTATTGTTGGCCCATGCATTGCTCATGCGCATGCTATTCAGTCATGTTAGTCATCTATATGATGAATTGAAAGAGGTAATCAAGACTATTGCTTGGAAAACATATTTAGCAGATGGTGGGCTACTGGATTCTATAGGACCTTAAGTCTCAAGGTTACACAGAATGGACGCATTTATACTGAGCGACAAAACTTATCAGCCTTCAGGCCGAACAGTGTCATAATAATTGGAGTATATTACAATGAACACTATCGTTGCTGTGCGGATGCGAAGGAGTAGGAGAAGATAGTTGACTACTCAGTTTGTACCTATTTAGCCCTTATAAGCCTACACAACCAGATATTCGACAAATCATATTTATACGGCCTTTCCAAGTTATCATTATAGTGGTGCCGATGAGTAACGAGATGGATTTGCGCTTCAAATAGTATGGTAGACAACCAAAATTTTCCAATGATTATCCAAGAAACTACCCTACGCCCCCTTAGTTATAGAAGGCCATGAAAATCAATCAAATCTCAGGCGCTTGACAGCAAGAGAATCTTAATTTTGATTAGTTCCTCTGACTCCTATCAGGAACATAGGGGAACTATAAAGTTGCTGCAACTTGGTCAGCATAATATGGCACTGCTGGTTGGTATGCTACTGGATACTGCATAAATCACATTGAGCTAGATTCAATGATATTTTGTTTGTAAGAAACAAGTGCCACGAATTAAAAAAATAAATTAACATCAGTATTGTGAACCTGCTGTAGTCGCCGTAGTCTAGTAGACAGTGTTGAAATCCTGATTGAAGGGTAGTAATTACCAATTACGTACGTACGTACTACATAAGATAGGCACTAGAAAACTGTAGGGCAATCTCAAGTAATAACTTTTGCAAGAGTTATTATAGAGACAAATATTTTTTACGTTGATCCTTATAGACTGCAAGGTCACCACTAGCAAAGTGGTGAATAATAACGTTGGAATTTAATTTTAACCTTTCTGTAAAGCACATTTATTGTAACTGTTATTTTATTTTATGTGGTTTAGAAAATGATTCATATCGTCCTTATGATAACAACGACAATGTTGCTTTTGCAAAGAAGAAATAAAATCTCCAAATAGTTTAAAATTTAAAAAATATTGAAATAAAGGCATACATATTGTCTAACTGTATATGTATTTATGAATACTACAATTCTTTTGGGGAAATTGGCAATTATTTTCTTTTTTCATTCGCATCCATTGAAATTAGAAAACAAAATAAAAATAATACACAAGAATAACAAAAGGATACTAAAAATAGTGGCCATATTTTTGTGTATTGCCTCTAACCACATAGTTTTGTGTATATTTTCAAATGAATATCCATAGAAAAAATAAAGACAAACGAAAATATTTTTTTTTATTTGTACAATTTTATGTCCAATTGAAAACAAGTCCTATTGGACTTCAACATTGTCATTTCTTTTTGTTTATTCGATTTTTTCTTCTTTTTTTTTTCGTTAAAAACTATGCAAACATTTAGTCTTTGAAGAAAAAAATTTCAAATTATGAATTTAAATGCCAAAAAAAATTTATAATTTTACCAAATAATATTGATAAAAACTATTTCCGTAAAAGAAAAAATTGTAAAATTAAAAAATTGTTTTAAATACTAAATCATATCGTTGTTCTAACAAGTAAAAATAAAATAAAATTAAAAAAAAAACTAAATAAATGATATGCAGAAGTAAGTACCAATACGGGTTTCAATGTTTAAATTAGACAAAATACAAATACAAATTAAATATAAAAAAAATCGAATAAAAAATTCTAACTCGATACAATTTATTAAAATTATAAAATTAAAAACAAATACAAATTGAATTTACAATAACAACAGCAATTAAATATGTATTTAATGTTATACACTCTTAAATAAAAAAATATTGCTACTATAGGATCAAATAATTTCAATAATTAACAAACAAACAATTTTTTTTATTTTGTGTTGAGTTTCTATTTTTTTAATGCAATTCAAAGCTCTATATCTCACCATTAGGGCTATAAAAGTAAAAGTAGACAAATGTTCTGAGTTGGAAAAGCATGTATAAAAAAAATTATGAAACAGGGTGCATCTAATAAGGGACACGCTGGTGCCTGCACATTTCAGGACATTGTTGCTCATTAGGCATCATGTTAATTTTAGAAATATTTCCGGCTGTCATAGAATGATTCAATAAACAAGAGTCTTTTACGATGCTTGCTGTTGGTAATATTTTCTCTGTGGGAAGCCATTACCATAATTTTAGAAATATATGTCTTGGAATTTGGATTAGAAGACGTACATATTTTCTCCATTACCCCTCTAGGGAGCATACAGCTTCCACAAAGCATCTCCATCTGACACGATTCTCCGCTGATATTTTTGGGCCTTCCTATGTCAGGTCAGTAAACCTTAATTCTTGTAGAACCGTGCGTCTCTAGGTGTTTTTTTGGGCCTCCACGGTTTCTTGAACCCTGGGGATTCCACTCTTGTAATACTGTCGGGCTTCTTTCTCAATGTATGGCCGATCCACCCCTATTTTTTCTTTTTAATCTGCTTCTGTATGGGTTCCTCCACTGTGAGGATCCAGAGATCTGCGTTACTGATTGTGTTGGGCCAGAATATTCTACATATGATTCTTAGACATTTATTGATGAAATACCTGAAATTTTTGCGTGATGGTGTTAGATATAAGCCAAGTTTCTCTACTGTATAAAGGGTGTTTTTTATAGAGGTATAGAACTTTAAGTTGCAATAAAACAACGATGGATTATTCGATTGACATGAATTTTATTTATCCGAAAGATAATCTTGTGGCATTACATTTTAAATATGATTTCTGGCCTATGACCGCCACGGCTGGCGCGGATGTAGTCCAATCTGGACGTCCAATTTTCGATGACTTTTTCAAAAATTTGTGGCCGTATATCGGCAATAGTACGGCGAATGTTGTCTTCCAAATGGTCAAGCGTTTGTGGCTTTACCGCATAGACCAATGACTTTACATAGCCCCACAGAAAGTAGTCTAGCGGTGTTAAATCACAAGATATTGGAGGCCAATTCACAGGTCCAAAACGTGAAATTAGGCGGTCACCAAACGTGTCTTTCAATAAATCTATTGTGGCACGAGCAGTGTGACATGTTGCGCCGTCTTGTTGAAACCACATCTCCTGGACATCATGGTTATTCAATTCAGGAATGAAAAAGTTAGTAATCATGGCTCTATACCGATCACCATTGACTGTAACGTTCTGGCCACCATCGTTTTTGAAAAAGTTCGGACCAATGATTCCACCAGTCCATAAAGCGCACCAAACAGTCAGTTTTTCTGGATGTAACGGTGTTTCCACATACACTTGAGGATTACCTTCACTCTAAACGCGGCAGTTTTGTTTGTTGACGTAGCCATTCAACCAGAAGTGCGCTTCATCGATAAAATGGACGTAGTGCGCGATACGTTTTCCGCACAGAACCATTATTTTCGAAATAAAACTGCACTATTTGCAAGCGTTGTTCAGGCGTGAGTCTATTCATGATGAATTGCCAAACCAAACTGAGAATAAATCACTTGACAGCTGTTAAATCGGTCGCCATCTTGAAAAGTAATGCCAATTTAAAGTTCTATACCTCTATAAAAAACACCCTTTAGTAACGCTGACTTTACACAAGCGTTGAATATTCTTAGCTTGGTACGCCTATATATATATGAGCTTCTCCATACGGAGTGCAGTGGCTCTATTGAGTCTGTTATCTACGTCTGTTTCTGCGCCGTCGTTTGTTGTCATAGTACTGCCTAAATAGCAGAAGCTATCGACGTACTCGACTATTTGGCCCTGTAGCATGATGTTTTCTGTGCTAGTGTTATTAATTCTCATGGCTTGGGTTTTCTTGACATTTATCTCAAGTCCAACGTTGCCAATTTTTCTAGAGGTTTCTAGTTTTGACTGCATGTTGGAGACCTTGTGTGAGAGCAGACAAATATCATCTGCATAATCAAAATCTTAGAGTTGGCGTGAGAGACTCCATGTTATTTCTCATCTCTTTGAACAGACTTCGCTCATGATTTCATCCAGCACGATGGTGAATTACCGAGGTGATAGTGGGCATCCTTGCTTGACACCAGCGTTTGTTTGAAACCTTTGACTGATGTTGCTGTTGTGAAGAACTGAGAGGTCTGACGTACATGGATCACTCTTATTGTCACTTTATTTTCAGAAGGTCTCCACGATAGGGTAAATAAATGTCAGAGATCCTCAGTGTAAAGCTTGATGTAACTCTTCAATTTCACATAGAAACTCAACACACTCTAACCTCTCCTATCTATGTATATATTTAATACCAAAACAAAAATTTTCTTCCATATAACAACAATACAAATTGATTGTAAAATTTTAACAAAAGAATATAAAAACAAAACGAAAAAAAGATTTTTAATTATAGTGGGAATTAAAGGGAAATGTAACACCAAAGTAAAAGCAAAACCAAAACCATAAAAAAACAAATCAAATGAAAACTAAAATTAAAAACGATGATAAAAGAAGTGATGATGATGTTGATGATAATGAAGTTATGTAGTCTTATAAATGTTTGATGTTTTAGCGATGTAACGAAATCAAAAATTAAAAGAAAAATGAAAATTAAGAAAATTCTTTAACTGTTATACACCCCCATGGAGAGAAAGGGAAGAGAATAATTTCTATCTTTCGTGTGAGTGTATAATTTTAAAATGCAATATTTATGGTAGTTTAAAAAAAAAATTAAAATTAAAATTATAAATAAATATTTCAATATTAATTAATAAATACGATCGATATACATATAAATAAATACATATAAATTAATAAATATATACATATATTTTATAAATGTTTTCTAAAGTATACTATTAGTAATAAATATGAAAATAAAATAAAAACAAATATTTCGAAATTTCAGTTTAATAAGTACATACCATTCTCCTGTTATTCCTTAATTAATTCCGTATAACTTATGAAAATTAATTTTTTAATGTTTTAGGTTTTCATTTATAGAATATATACATATGATTGTGCGTGTGTGTGTATGTGTAGTTATAAGATCCATTTTATTGGGTTTCCTTGTTTTTAAATGATTTGTATCTCCAAACCTTATGTAGATTTATTAAATATTAAAGAAAAGTAAAACTAAAAGAATTTAAAGAAACTAAATATACAATTATAAGAGAGACTAAATAAAAATCAATGTTTTGCTTGTACGAAATTATTTAAAACTAAATACGATATAAAAACTATTAAAAAAAATATATTAAAAGAAAATTATTGAGAAAAAAAAATATATGAAAACAAATAAAATCTAGTAAAACAAAGAATATGATTGTGGTTTCAATATTATTATTAAAGTGAAATAGGAAAATATTTGGCTCTGGACCGGGTAAGAGAAAATTAAAACCCGAACCATATTAAGATGCTTAATCCTGATTTTAAGCTTCAGTGGGATACAAAAAGAATTTAACCATTAAACAGGACAATAGTACTGTCACATACTAGCATTTACCCCATCTTCTCACTTAATCACGTGATTGGTTGTCATCTTCTTTTTGCTCAGAAACAACATCTTCTGTGAATGTATTTAGTTGCTGATTTGGCTGTCAAAGTAGGACTCAATGAACTAGAGTCATATTTAAGAGGTGACGCTGACTAATCTTTGGCTGTAATAGAAGGACTCAATGTACAAGAGTCATAATTATGAGGTGACGCAGCCTAATCTTTTTATAACGCTTGTTGTTGATAATTATTTCTCTGTGGGAGACCAAGGATCATGAGTTTTCAGTATTGTTAATTTGTGAAGGCTTTTGAAACGTCTTGATCATTAAAGTTTTTAAATAATTATGAAAAGTTTCTTGCCTTCATCCGTATTCGAACGTGGATAACTTGGAACTATGGTATAAGCGAGCATTTTAACTACTACGCCAAGCCACCTTCAGATATTAGTAAAACATAATTTCAATTTAAAGAATCCAGGAAACTCTTAGCATAGCTGTGGTCCTACCTAAAGTCTCCTTGTGTCTATAATTCCCTGTCGGCATTTTTTAGACATCCTATTAAATTTATAAAATTCTAGATTTTAACCAGCCAGCTTTGACTAGACCAGTTCTGTCAATAAATCCGTTGTACACGAAAGCTTTCTCAACTGCCAGGCATTAACAGAGTATGTAACTAGTGGCCTCCTATTCATCGTTGTGTGAAGCAGTCTTCAGACTTTTAACGGCCATTTTACGCGACAAGTGTTTACATCTGTAAAGTAAGAGAGAAAATATTACTGTATTCCATTTGTATGAGAGTAAAAATATTGCGATCGTTATACGACTAGTAAGATACCAAAAACAAAATTAAATGAATGCCTCCCTGACTTAATGAAGTGTGGTGGTTTTAGAAAACTTTCAAAAAACATAGGACCGTACTACTGCTAAATTTCCATTTAAATTTTTTTCAGTCATACGCTCTCATAACATAATGATTTTACACGATACTATTCGCTCTTCTCTACACAAAAATCTGACATGTGGTACGACTAGTGACTTTGTCTATATCCCACTGAAAAACATACGAAAATATCGTAATCGATTATTTTCTTGTTGTCGGGTCACGTAATCTTCTTTCTTTGCCATTGCCTAGTAGCTAGTGTTTTGGCTTATTAGACGTAAGACCACGGTTTAAACCCCAGGTTAAACCTCTCAGCAGATTGCTGGCAAAAACTCTGAGAGTAAATAAAATTGCCATGAAAAGGTTTCTCACTAATCTGTCATTCGGAGTCTATTTTAAACTGTAGGTCCCGTCACTCATGCAAAAAATTAACACACACTACACAGGTGGTGTGAGAAGATAGGTCGTTATCCTGACTGAAGGATCCTGTAATGACCGATTATGTACGTTATGTATGTAATCGTCTTTCTTAATATTTTTTATCTTCCGTTTACTTTAGTACTAATAGCGTATGTGTAATATAAATTAGAACTATTCACTGATACCGACAAATGAATACCAACCAATTTCTAGTTGCTTGGCAGCCTCCAACTAAAAATTTTTAGATGCCGAAAAAAGAAAATTTTATATTGATTAATTAACCAACTAAGATAATTAAAAAAAATTCTTTCTTATTTAAATTGTGAAATTTTTTCTCATCAATTTCGTTTATTTAGTTTTTTTTTATTTTTTTTTTAATTTTAAATTTTTTTCTTTATGATTATTATTATTCATTATAATTAGTTTAATTGTTTATAATTTTAATGCAAAGAAAATAAAAAGAACCTTAAATAACTAATTTGTATTTTTCTCCGTTAAAAAAAAACAAATAAAATAAAATACAATAAAATCTGAATGTTATTGTGAATAATATGATAATAATAATAATAATAATAGTTTCCTTTGTAATGCTTTACTAAATCAATTCAATTTAAACGTTTAGTACGTTAACGATTTAAAATTGATACATACAAAGCTTCGTATTAATTTTTTCTTTTTTTTTTTTTTATTTATTAAGTTTATTTAGAACTACTACTATATTTATATATAATGTATTTATATGTAAATATAAGTATATTGTAAAATTTAATTTAATTTAAAAAACAAAATGAATTAATAAATATCAAGTAAAAATTACTTATTTTGTTGAAAGAAAATAATAAGAAGAGAAAATAAAAGAAAACGTTTAGAAAGAGGCATAACAATTCAGTATTTGAAGTAAATATTATTAAATAATAATTGTAATCAGCAAAAACTAAAAATTGAAATATTGATCAATTTAAAGTACTTATTCAGTGTTGTACATTTAAATGTTTTAATTCTTCGTTTTTATATTAATTTACAAAAGTTTTTCTATTTAATTTGGGGTTTAGTTTTTACAGAAACTTAAAGGTGTTGTTAGTCAGAAGTCAAAAAAGATGTCTAAACAACTACTGGCACATTTCAATTAATTTAATTTTTAAAAAGAATAACACAAAAACAATTCAATATTTAAATTATATATAAATTCTCTATGATGACTATACGGCTACAACGTCGCTGCTACTGCTGCGACTTTTGTTGGAGGATGATTTAGAGGATTTGATTTCGGTGAGGGTCACTGAACCGGGTCCGTTTAGGAAGTGCATTTTCACATGTTTTTGCAGTTCTTGCTGTGAGTCGAAATACACCTGGCACAGATCACAGCTATAACGGGACTTAACAACTACATTACTGACTACGGAAGAAGATGGTTTACGATTTTCCGTTGACGAATTATCATCCTCATCATCGAAATCATCTGAATCATCATCATCCTCTTCCACATCGTCGTTGTCATCGACTTCAGTATCGTTTGAAGGACGCGATTGTACTATTTGTGATGGTTTGCCTTTAAGGCTGGAGGTTTCGTTGGTATCTTCGTTTGTTGATGGGTCTTCATCGTCGCCGTCGCCATCATCTCCGTCACTACTGTCGTCTTCGTCGTCATCATCATCGTCCTCATCATCATCATCCTCATCAACATCATCTTCTCCACCGACTGTCTGCTGGGCTCCTACAGCCAAATCATCGAATTCCTCTTCAACCGGTTCCTCATCTTCTTCATCCTCATTGTACTCTACCACTGCAGCTTGTGTCTGACGAACTTCATTTTCACTTTCATTGACTTCAACTTCGGCTTCAATATCTCCCTCTCCCTCTCCATCGCCTTCACCGTCACCATCACCATCACCTTCACCGTCATCATCATCTTCTTCATCATACTGATCTTTAGCACTGTCACGTGATTCCTCTTCACCATCTGCTAATTGGATCCGCTGGTTTTGGGGTAATGCTGGTATTTTAATCTTTTTGAACTTGGGCATAACATCTCCCTCTTCGTTCCCCTCTGATTGATGTGATTGCTGTTTTTGAGGAGACTCTGACCCTTGTATGGATTTTTCTGACTTTTCCGTCTGTTGCTTCTGTTGCGATTCTTGCTGTTTGTTTTCTCCTTGTTCCATTGCCACTATAACTGAATCCTTCATATGATTGTGCAAATGATTGATAAGTTTCTCTTTACGTGACACATAAGCACCACACAAATCACAGCCCCACTGGAATGGACCGAATGGTTTCATAACTCTTGCTTCTGCCACTTTATGCTCAATCCATTCTCCCTTTGTTTCGAACTTAATATTACATTTTCTACATGAATTTGGTGCGTCACAATCAATTTTCGGTGGTTCAGGTAAATAGCCCATTTCGTTTTTATGCAACTCAAACAGATGGCGCCGCAAGTTGTTGTTGCTAATGAATGTTGAGGGACAGTATTGACATTTTAATTCACGCTTACGCTTCTGGGGCTTGTGATTGCCGCCCATAGGAGCAAATTGACGCGGCATTAGACCCACCGCTTGTAATCCCAGTAGATGTTGACGGCTGATCGGCATATTGGAGGAGTTCTGGCCCTGTGAATGTTGTTGCTGTTGTGTTGATTTGTTGTGCTGCTGAGTATTGGTGCTGTTGTTGTTGCTCGACGTATGTTGATCGGCTTCGTTCTATACATTATTACAGCAACAAAAACAAACAAAAAAAGAGAGAAAGAACAAAAATACTAACATATGAAAACAAGTTTCGTGGGTCATGAATAGTAAATCTGCATTAATTTATAATTTTGTGACTGGTGTGGAGGCAAAACACATGTCCAGAAATATGTGAAGAAAATGTTCCATCTACTGAACATTTTTTCGGCGATAGTCTTCTAGATGATTTAAAAGTGGTTTTTAGTTTTCTAGTGATACGAAAAAGCAAAATAATTTAGAACCATAGAAAAGCCAAGTTAAGTTAAGTTAAGAATGTTACAACTTTTTTGAGCGAAAATAAAAAATTTCCTCTTTAGTTGAAATATGTAAATTCGAACTCAGCAATCGAATATAAATAACGATTATAATAATGAAATTACAATTGTTAGTATAGCATAGGAAAAATCTGCAAAATCAACTCATTGCCTTGCTATAGATCCAATAATTGCTTTTCGAATTTTGTTAATAAAATAATTTAATAACCAATCTAGATGAAGATGAAGTTAATAAATAAAATTTCGACTGTCTTTTGCCAAAACCTTTAACTAATTTTTTTTTGTAATGCATCTAAACACGTAGTGGACATTATTTTATCATTATTATTATTATTAGTAGAACGGAGAAGAATAGTACTTTTCTTATTGATTTTTCTTTGACTTCAAAGCCTCACTGCACAAGTCCAAAAGCTCACCTGTTTGCTATCACCTCTGAAATGCCATTTCCTATGCACTTTAAGTGCTGTCATTTGTGTAAATGTCTTTGAACACAAATCGCATGCATACTCGCCATTGTCGTTCATACGATCCATATAAAATTGATTGGGATCTGCAGGGCCAGTATCAAACATAGCCGCCAACGGATTATCCGTATACAATTCCATTTCATGCATTTGGATATGTTTGGCGAATAACTCTTGATCGGTGAAACGGGCCCCACAAATCGTACAAGCCACTTCAGGTAATTTTATTTTCAAACTTCCAGCACTACCCACAGCAGCTGATAAGGTGTTCGCAAGGCCATTATCAGCTTCACGAGATCGTTCATCATCTTCGTCCTCATCATCGTCACCTGTCTTATGTTTGTATTTAGCAGTAGCAGTTTCACTTGCTGCTTGATTGATTGGTTTGCGGTTACACGATGGTATGTGATGCTCCAACATTTGAGTGTCAAAGAACACCTTTTTACACATGACACATTCCGAGGGTTCTGGTATCTGGGGATGTTTCTTGTAGCGATGAACCTTAAAAACGAATTTAAAATACATTAAAGCAAAGAACGTAACGCAACAGTTAGAAAACTCTCAGGACTTTAGTTACTTACCCATAAACTTTTACGACCACTATAGACATTGCCACAGTCTTTGCAAGAGTAATCGTTGGAATCAAATTCGTCGTGTGAATTGATGTGTATGGCCAACTTTTTATTCGTATTAAAGTTTGAAGGACAATATTTACACTGGTACCAGTACAATGGCCCAGCCGCCTGACTTTCACCCAAACCCACACCACTCACGGGAGTCGATATGCCGGACATATCAGCCCCTGCTGAACTATTGTCAGCTACTGCTGTCATCGACTCATCAGCATTATAGTCATCATCATCTAAAGTTGTAGGACCGCCTTGCCTGTTATGCACGTTGGCCAGGTGATGTTGCAATTCTACGTCGGTACGATAAACTATTGAACAGATTTCGCACTCATATTGTTTTATGATCATATCATCCTTGAGGAGTGTATTGTGTATCTTAAACATATGAACTTTCAAACCCTTTTCGTAGGCGAATTCAGCATCACATAGTTTGCATTTGATAAATTGTACATTACGAATTTGATGATCATTGAGCATGTGGTAACGATAAGATTTTTTAGACGAAAATCTACGTTGACAAATACGGCAACGCATACGGCGGAAACGCCTGTCAGCAGCCTGTTCAAGAGATTTCTTCAGAATTTGTTGTGGCCCACTAAGCGATCCTTGGACGGCATTTCCTGCATTCAATACCTTCGATGCTGAAAGTCCAAAATTGTTATTTTGGGCACTTTGATGTGAGCGCATATGATTGGATAAACCAATATTATTCGCAAACACAGCATTGCAGATGGAACATTCACGTGGACTTGCATTGCTAACAGTCCCATTATTGTTATTATTTATAGAGACACTAGGGTCCAAACGAATTTTCTTGCTGGCATTCTCACTGTCACAATCATCATCAACTGAAAAGTAGAGAAATAATAAAAATTTGACAATTAATTTCAATTTCTCTGCCAGCATTCCATCCTCTTACCAACTGTCCCACCATTTGTAATAGACATTAAATCCTTCATAACATAATCATAGCGTCCTGTGTAGGTATTCTGTGAACCTGTTACTGTGCCGGCAGCATTTTTAACAGCATCGGCATTAACGATATACTCAAAACCAGTGTGACGTGCCTTATCAGCACCATGAGCACTAACCATATGCTCTCGTAAATTAGACAACCTTGGATAGCCCTGACCACATTTAACACATTTATAAGTCTGCGGCAATTGATCGGGATGTTTAGACTCCATATGACGCAATACATTGTTATAGTTATTGTACTGTTGACCACAAATTGGACAGGCTTGTGGCATGCGCGAGAAATATTGCGTTTTCGGTGTTGTATTTATAAGGGAAACATTAAAATGGCCACTACGTGAATCATCCGCTGACGAATTTCCTAAAACCAAATAATATTAACAGTAATATTGATAACTGATAATTTTAAGTATATTTTATTGTTTTTATAAACTTACCTCCCATTATTTTACCCGGTGAATTGTCAGTATTCACTATGAACTTAGATTGATCGCCAAAATTGGCCAAATGCTTTTCTTGTACATGCTCCATAAACTTATGCTGAGTATCATATTTCGAATCACAAGTAACACAACGCAGAGTAACTATGCAATCCATATTATTATAATGACGTTTACGTTCGGCGGGGTCTTCAATATCGATGGCACAGTAGCAGCACTGGGTGCTGCTGACATCTTTTCGTTGAACATTCGAATGTTCGTCATAAACATGCGAACGAAATTCCAATTTCAAACGGAATGTTTTTGGGCATAGTTTACATTCGTACATTTTATTAACTAGCAACTCTTTGGCACGCATCTTTTCGGGAGCGGCCGCCACTGTTGCTGTAACAGCGGCCGCAAAATTAGCATCTCTGGCCATAAGATTATGCAGAACTTTATGTAGATTTATGCAATTGCGTTTTTTCAAATGTGATATAAATAAGGCTTTGGAATCGTTAAGCTTAAGGCAATTAAAACAACAATTGCGCGGTAATGTAAGGTACTTTTTACGCATATGAGCCATGAAATATTTGTAGGTGGAATAATATTTATTACAACAGCGACAAGTCATTGTTTGATATTGACGTAGAAATTCATCGTTTTGTTGTAGGAAAACGATTTTTTCATCGGTCAATAGCTCGCGATACTGCTCGGGATTATCATAATCGAAACCCAATTCGCTGTTATTAAAAGCATTTACGACTTCTTGACGGTATTTCTGTGGCGTTATAACAGCTCCACTAGACAGCTTACAAGCATCAGCTGCTACGGCAGCGGCAACAGCTCTTTGCAATTCTAAGGAGGCATTTAAAGCGGCAGTTTGTTTATTTAGTGACTGATCATTTTCTTCCAGAGTCTCGAATAGATTTGGATGTAAATTCTTTTCATGGCGTCTAGCATTGGCTCGCGTTGAAAATTTCAAATTACATGCACGACAGGCAGCCTCTTTAGTACTAACACGTATTGTTGTGCTCGCTGGTAATGGCTTCATGTCAGCAGGTGTTCTTACTACTTCATAATCGTAATTAGAGGGCGATTCCTGAAATGTGTACACACATATTCTCACATTATTTCGTGTGCAAATATTTAAGAGAATTCAAACAAACGAATACTTGCCATAAAATCACCCTCATCGGCGGTACGTTCTAAGAACATGGTTGGATCAACTACCATTTCATCAGATTCATCATGTTGCTGTTTAGATCCATTATAATCATCTTCTACCTCACATGGCTCATCTTTTATTTGTACTGCAGGTAAAGGCTGCAATTATAGGAATTAAAAAAAACTATCTTAAGTACGTAAATTAAGACATAGAACATCGTCTTTTGAATCACTTAAAATAAATCACTTCCTGACAATTTTTAATACATTTTTAAACTTAAAATGTTTTAATTCTCAATATCTTAAAATGTTACTAAAATATATCGGGATATTCTTTCTACAAAATGTAAGAAACAGAGTTTGATTCGTTTCTTTATTTTTTGGATCTTTTTTAAATCCAAAGGAATTTAATTCAACCTAGATTGGTAAATTTAAATTCAAGAAATTCTACAAAAATTGAGAAACAATTTGTTTGTAAAATTAAAGAAAATCTTTAGAAATTAAGATGAAAATAAAAAAGGAAATAAATAAGAAATTGAAACTTTTATAAAATTAAAAGCGACGAGCATATAACAAAGACGCAACGAAGGCGCAAACAATTAAAATTTCGAATTTTGTTGGAAAAACAAACATCAAAAAATTTGAAGCCAAAGATCGAAATAAAATTCTTCTTACTACTGCTTAATTAAAAAAAATTCACACAATCAATACATATATAATAAAAGAAATCTTAAATGGAATTTGAAAGTCAGTGGTACGCTGTATACGATACATTTACATTATATGAGTATCGTCTAAACAAACGCAACTGTTGAACAGCACTTGTACAAGTGGCTGTTGCTGAGGAGGAGGATACCACTGATCCTCCTGCCAAACATTCATCACTTGGTCCCGCATCACCAGCTATTGAACCAGCAACAACAGCAGTTGACATTATTGTTGCGCCACTACTGCTGCTACTGGCTAATGCTGTGTTCGTTAGTGTAATGCTGGGAACTGTACTCGTACAAGTTGTTGCTGTTGCAGTGGTCATCACAGTTGATGTAGTAACGGTACAAGAAATTACTGTAGCAGTTACACTTGGAACTGCCGGCATAACAAATGACTGTGGCAAATTGGAACAAGTAGCGCTTAATGGCTGCTGATTTGTAGGCAATTGCTTCTTATCGATTTTTTGTTTAGATTTACTAGACGAAGAGGAGGCAGACGACGCAAGAATATTAGTTAGTGCAGTATTTGAAGATGTTGACACTGGTTGCGTTATTTGACATTGCGTTTGCGTTTGCATTTGCATTTGCGTTTGCCGCTGTGTCGTATTATATTTATGTTTAGTATAGTGACGTTTCGTTAACGGCATTACAACATTTGCTTGTGTAGCTTGTTGTTGCTGCTGTTTCTGTATAAATTTCGTATCATGTTGTTGTTTACTTTGTTGCGTTTTAGGACTCACATAAACTGTTAAAGATTTGCGTTTTTTTAACGTTGAAATTCCCTCCAATATGGAAGAAGCCAGTGATTGTTCGTCTTGTTGCTGTTCCTTCTGCTGTTGCTCATCATAGTGATTATCGGCTGCAGAAGATTGTAAAGATTTGCTTGGTGATAATGCAGATGTTGTTCCCTCTAGCCAGGAACGTTGTTTTGCTTGGGCGGCTAGACAACGATTCTTAAACGATTGCCACGAGTTTAAATAACTAATGCAGGCGTGGCAAATACGTAATGATAAATTGTCATTGATTGAAATCTGAAAGAAAAGAAATTTAATATAGAATTAGTATTTGCAGAAAATAAGAACTTTTAATTATATGATATTTCTTTGGGTTGTAATTTTAATTGGTATTTACCCATAAAGATTCTAAAATGTCATTTTACACAAAATCTGTGCGATTTATCACAACAATTGAAAGAAAAATTAACAAAAAAAAAAAAATAATTACCTAAGGATAGATAATTACAAAGGATAATATAAAAAATTAATAAAAAAATATGTAAACTGGTTGTGTTGCATTGGTAGGAAGGTACATGTGCACAAACACATTCATGTCAACATACATATACCGGAATATTCAAATTGTTTGCATTTGCAAATGTACTTCATACTCGTACATACAAATTTAAAGCCATACAATTGCTAAATTGCAAATTAACAAAAGGGCACAAAACATACACACATACGCACACAAATTATAATGCAATGCAATTTTACTTAAACAACGATGAAGTAACCATACAAGGACATAAATACCAACAACAGTACAACAACATCTATTAAAATGAAAACAACAACACCAATAAATATTGCAACTTAAACAAAAGGATATCTACTACCATACAAAACAGAAACACATATACACAATCAGTCAAGTCGTTCTCATACACTTACAAACAAAATTGATATTTCAAAATCTTTAATATAATGTATGTATGTATGCTCCTCTTCCCTTCTTCTACTACTACTTCTGTTCATAGAGTATATGTATGTATGCATGTGTATATTTTATATAAAATTATGCTTCAAATGCAAATTATATTTGAAATAATTTTCTAATACATACACACATACATACATGCACCTAATAGTGTATGTGTTTTAGGGCAAAGGGGTCAATGACACTCTAATTAAAGAACTAAACAGGAGACGAATTCTTATAAATACGTTTGTACTTTGGCATCAACTGTTTATAATCTGCCAAAGAGTTACAGCTAATTTTTACATGACAATAACAAAAAATAAAAATAAATAAAAAAAAATTGAATATTTTTGTCAACATCACTCACTCAAGGTGTGAGTGTAGGGGTCAGTAACTTGCTTGTATCTACTTACTCCAACCACATGCAACTGTTAATTTCGATGTGTTCAAAATTTAATGGTGGCAATTTGAAGATCCCAAAGCACTTATTAAACACATTATTTGAAACTACTACTTGGGGAAAATGCACTTAAATATGACCAACAATTGGCGAAAATGAAAAATTAATGAATGAATATTTAAAATCTATTACAAACATTAAAGGTTGTATTCCTATTGGGATTTTCATCAGAAACAGAATTAAAAACGTATTTAAAATCTTTTCAACATGAAAAAATCTATTGCAGGCCTTACCAAACAATGTTTATTCCAATTAAAATATTGAAACTTTTCAAATTCTGCTGACTTCGATCGCGATATTGATAATTGGGGGTTAGTTTAAGTTGATAAAACAAAATACATGCTTCAAATGTTCTTGTGAGCCATTCGAAGAATGGAATATTGACGAACCGATTTCCTCATGAATTGTAAAAAAATCAACTCAATTTTAGAGCGGAAAGAGGTCTGTGATGAAAAATCAGTCTCTTACAACACAGTCAGCCGGTTCTAACGGCCAGGATTAATACTCCTTAAGGTCAATTTATGCCAGTAGTTGGCAAGCCTTCACGAATATGTGAGAAATTGTGTGTTATCATGAAACTACCTATGCTTCCACCTTACGCCAAAATATTATAAAATAACTAAAATTAATAATAAATATTATCAAAATTCATCGATATCAAATGTAGTCTCTACATGACTTTTTTAATATGCTTGCATTTACAAAAAACCAACAATAAAATGAAACTCATTTACATTTAAAAAGACAAATATACTGGAAAAACATTGAAAAATCTCATTCATACACATATGTACGTACATAAACGTTAAATGAAACAGACCAAAACAAAACAAAACAATTAACAATACGCAGGATATTATAAAATTACAAAAACAAAAAAATTTCTCATGCTAAAAGTTAATTTCATCATAATAAGGAAGACAATTAAGTCTAATATATACATATGTGTGTTTATATTCCAATACTCCTTGAATTTCCAAAAATGCATTGACACAACACCACGTATATCATTAGTTGTAGTTGCAAATGTAATCGAAATAGTAAAGTACATCTCTACCTATGTATGTGTATTTGCGTATGTGTGTAATTGTACACAAAACATTGGAAAGGGTAAGGTGAATAAACCATTAGAGAGAGTAACCACCAAAATGTTAGGCACTAACATTTAAAATCATACAACAAAGCACATACATATGTGTACAAACATACATCTATTAAACTATCTTATCCTGTATGTATGTATGGATATGTGTATATCAATACAATATATCTACCTATACAAATATATGTTTGTACACATATGTGCATGCATATGTCTACTTGTATGCATAACAACAAACACTTAATATATGACCATACTACTGCACATACCTACTATATTTTGTATATCAAAGAAAATTTTCTTAGAGTTTGAGTTTAATATTTTATGCAGAAATTTTGCATTATTATTGTTTGAATATGATTGCATTCATGTTCCTTTATAAATAAATACATACATACATATATTTGAATATAAATGAACAGATATATAAAGGAACACACAGTTTTGGAATTTTTTTGACAAACAATTTATAGTTCTTAGTGAATAATAAGTACCAAACACAAAATTCATTCAGCAAAAGATAAGATCTTGACAGTGTTTTCATTTATATTGTCACCTCATAATGTGTTAATATCTGCAGATTTCAAAGTCGATCACTAGGAGAGATTAGCTATTCATAAAATAACGCAAGAACTGATATCGAAACATTCAGGAGTTCAGGGTAATTAAAGATTAGAATTGTTTCACAATATTATGGAGCTTTAATTTTATACATTCCTGAACAAAACTTGGAATGCAAATAATGGTTTGGCCTAGAGAATATAGAAGTAGTAATCGGAAATCATATCCGCCAGCAGAAACTTTAAATCAACATGAAGGATCATCATGATCTTCTGAAACTTGAAATAACATTTCATGCAAGACCTCTTCTATTGTATTGTGGATGTGGTTTTAGACAACTGCTTCAGTTATCACAGCATTACTGATTTATTTCACGCTAGAATAAGTGTTCATAGAACTTATTTAATATACCTAATAAATAGAAAAAGAAATAATAGAACTGTAAAAGCATAGCTTTCGAACTAATTAGAAGAGCCCATATCTTAAAGTTTAGATTGTCAATTATATACGTGTATTTGTATGTATGTATGTAAGGATATATGCATACATATGTATATACATATGTACATATGTATGTAGCTCAATATAAATTTTGAACATACATAGACAACAAAAGTGTTCGCATGTATATTAAGTTGTGCATCTCAATTGTATAGTAACAAGTAGATGGAGTAATAACAAACATATAAATTTGCATGTGGACACACGAATTATGTACATATTTACCTAAAATGCACCAATGGAATACATAGGAAATCTTGTATACAAATTTGTACATACGCATGTACATACATATGTACATGCATGTACCTTGGTATATACAACTAGCCCACCATCATAATATGCTCTTTGATTAAAGTCCCTTTTGAAATTGCAATAGAGAACAATTTTAGAGAGTGGGTAACACATTAAACGAATTAAAATATTTGTTTTTTACTTTTCGACTACAATGTTACTGTTTCTAATTGATAAAAATTAACCTTTTGTTTCAGGGATTCTATTTAAATATACTGCTTGAAACACATTTTATAAGCCCAAGTTATGTATGTATATTGTAATCAAGTTGTCTATACTGCATTTCTAAATGCAACATGCAACACGAAAATTATTAAATATGCGTCATTTGAAATATATGCTCTTCTACTCCACTTCCAAATGTAACTAAAGCTTAAAGTCGCCGTACTCTAATAGGTAGTGTGTTGGCTTATTAGGCGTAAGACCACGGTTCAAACCCCAGGTCAGTCACCACCAACAAAACCAAATATGAAAACATATTTCGTCCGTAACACCTTCTCAGCAGATTTCGGGCAAAACCTCTGATAGTAACTAAAAATTGTAACAAAAAGTATCCCAAAAATCCATTGTTCGAGGTCGACTTTAAACTGTAGGCACCGCCACTCATATATAAAATTAGCACACTCAACATAAGTGGTGTTAGAAGCTAGGTCGTAATCCTGACTGAAGGGTTGTAATGAATAAGAATGTATGTACATATGTATATAATATACCCTTTAACTTTTTATTTCATTTGCTATTTTTCTGTTTTCTTTTTCTGTGATACTGCAAGTATCCATAATGGATCTTACTGGTCTTTGGTAAAACTTAATTAAAACGTTGCAAGAAAATTAGTTATCATACGATTTGATAGTATCTTGGTATTTGGGGTTGCATTGGCTTATTTTAAAACAACATACATACAACAGGAAACACAATAGTAGCATTTATAGTTTTGGTTTTCTAAGGCTATACCTAAATAATTATTAAATGATTTTTCACTATAATGATTTTCCAATCATTGACCAAGAGATGTATACTGCACTTTAAAAACATAAGGTTTTTACATCCAATAAAATTCTTGAAATTTAAATTGTTTAGCTGCCAGAAATATAATATTTTCTACAGATCTAAAATTCTTGTACAGCAAAAGTAAAAATATGAAACTTTCTTTGCAGAGCTTATGAATCACGTTTGTGTCTCATAGCACCGTAGGCCTATTCCACCAGCAGTATTGGTCTAACATTAGAGGAAAACATATCTCGTTTTATTTACTAACTTTCGAGCTTTGCCCCTGGTCACAAATATTCTACTGGAAAAAATAGGATATATCAGCATTGTAGTATCTGTAACTAAATAATTGTATGTAAATAATAATAAAAACAATATAAAAATACATATTTCCTAGCTTACTAGCACACAATCTTTCAGGATTTCTTTTTAGGTCGGTATAAAGTTTTCATTTCATTGTAAAACTAAAAAAGTATTACAAAATTGCTGAACCAAAATATAACCTAATCATGAAACAATAGCTCCAACTTAATTTCATTATTATCACGTGGTTTGGCAGTTGGCACAGCATGGCGGACAAAGCAGAGAAGTAACTTCAATATCAAGCTCGATACATTCATTATTCGTTGTATGAACGTAGAAGCGTTAAACCAAGTACACAATATACTTCTGCTCTCACTGTTCATAACCACCATATGGATTGCGAACAAAAATGTGTAAAGAGAAGAGCATACACAAAATATTACCAAAAAACCGAAAACAGAAGTTAAATAATAAAAAATGTAAAACAACCAGCAGTATATGCGAAAGACTAAACAAAACGTAAATCCAGAAAAGACTAGCAGGCGACGCACACAACCAAAGAAACCGTGTCACAGAAAAAAGTGCGTGTGGAATACGAGGAAACGGCATGTTTACATGAATTCAACGACAATGGCTTGGGTTTGTAGTATGTTTAAAGAAAAGTGGAACACTTGTCAAAAGAGAAAATGAATCGCTGGCCTGGACGGCCAGCAGTACTGTTTAGCAGAATGTAGGAAAAAGTAACAGCTGTCGTTTTATTAACATTGCTTGATGGCTGATGTTAATTATGAAGAACGAATTACGTCTGTTAAACAAAATGAAAACCTTAAGCATGGACACGAGTTTATTTTTTAAACATACGCAAAGCCATTGGTGATACAATGTACACTGGCCAGCAAGCCGACCAGTTAACACCAAATAACAACGGTAATAACAAAAGCAAACACAGACCAATAACAACAACACTTAATCTGAAGAAAGGTAATGTGAAAGGTACACCAAAGCAAAGACTCATACATAAAAATTAAGAACAAGACGGGGAAAAAGTGGGACGATGAAAAGCAGGTAGCTGAGGATGATGTTTTAGATCATACAGATTTAAGGATAAAGGATAAAGGACAATGTTTAGGTAAGTAATTTACTGTTAAAAATAATAATTAAAAGTAACATTGAAATTTAAAGAATTGAATCATTGTATTATAGGCAAATTCTTCGAATAGTTTAGGAACCAAAAATGGAAAAATTCCATGAGAGCTAAATGGGACAAAAGAAGAAAATCAAGATGAGTAGAAATCGATAAAATAGCGCGAAAAGAATGACTCAAAACGTACACACAAAAACTACTACTTGGAAAAGGCAACCAGCCAACCATGCCAGTCAAGCTGCCAGCAAACCAACCACCACCACCACCATTATCATCACTATCTTCTGTATAGTCGCCTTCGTCACCATCACTACACTACAGAAACATGATTTACTGTACAAATCCAAACTAAACTACCAGCAGCAATATATAAGGGGCGAGTCTTGCCTAAAGAACACTTAAGGAAGGAAGATGTATACTTCACCAAAACGCACACACACACACACACAAACAAGCAAACAACCAAAAACAACAATATGTAAACTGGGATATAAAAGTAAACGAATGAACGGTTTGGTATGGCATGATGTTTTGTGGCATGGCCGACTATGGAGACATTTAAGAAGCAGCTGCTTTTACAATATTGGAAAGTTATTGCGTATTTGTGTATTAGGAAGAATTATTTTTTAATTATATACAATAATTCCAAAAATTGGAGACATTTTAAAACCTAAAATTAATACAAGGTCAAATAAAGGTAGTCGAATTTGCAGTAATTTAATGTAAAATATAAAAGAAAACATCTTAAATTTTTGTATATGATATACAATCCATTTTTTATATGGTCTTTATCCAAATTAAAATTCCTTTAAATTTCTTTGCCAGATCTTAAAAAATGTTTGGAAGTTAAAATCATAAAAAACGAAGCGAAATTGTTACCTCTTTCAATATTTTGACAAGCAGGTCATTTAGAAATTAATAGCAGCTGTTAAAGCAATATTCCGATAATAATAATCGGGTGATATAAAATCAGATAGTTTGGCAGAGGGCTGATGCTATAGGTGTATTAACTAAACACTCAACACAATAAAATAATATTTCAGTGGTGAAATGTTAAACTTAAATGTATGTATAGAAATATGTAGGATTAAAATCCCTATCGATGACTTGAATTTATATTTTCAGATGGTACATACATATTAACATTAATCGAAAGTTTAGATAACTATTTTCGCCTAAATAAAGATCTTAAATTGTTTCAAAAGCAGGCTCTAATTTTTGAAAATGTAAGAAATTTACTAAATTTTTGTAAATTTAGAATCAAATTATAAAAAAAAGAAAAAATGTAATTATGTACTTCAATTGTATTACTGTAGACAAAGCTCGTCTACAATACTATATTTCAAAAGGTTGTTTAAATAAAATACAAATTTTAACACGTTGTCATGGTTCGAAACAATTACCCATTGACGATTCATCTGCTCTTATATGGCAACTCTGTTGAAATAATATAATGACAACAGCACACAATGAGAGATAACAGCATGGACAAACGTACGGAACAGTACGGGAACCAGTAACAAATGAACGAGCACGTTTAAGAGGCAGGTAAGAAGAAGACTATGACAACCCTATGTAAAAAAACTATACGTAACCAATACCACCAACATGAAAATAAACTCGAATTTTTTTGATTAAGAGCTATTCTGGCACTGATGACGACCGCAAAACACCACCATTAATGAAATGTTAGTATGTAGTAGAATTTTTTAACCGTTTATTATACATGACTACGTTTGAATTTTGGTTACATTTGACCCAGCTAGAGTATGACTCTAAAAATACCCAAAAAGCAAGAGATAATATTAAAGTTATTCAAAACGACCCTAAATAAAAGCAACAACATCACCTCCAACAACTAAATACAATAATAATTGTTATGGCAAAGCAAAACAGAAAATAAATAAAAGAAACGAAATGAAATCGATTCTTTCCATTAAAGCGTATATCGTATTATAAAAATAACAACAAAAGCAAACAACACAACAACAATACAAATAATCTCTAACATCTATAAAGTGGTTGTATTTTATGAGTAACGAGTTCAAACCGGAGTTCTTCACAGGCCACAGCTGAAACTTCACTGATGAAATCCAAATCCATATAAATTGGGAATGAAACATGTGGTTTATTTTTTGTTACGGCCTGATGTATGCATTAAACTGAAAAACTCTTGGAACGTTTAAATAGCTGGCTAGTTAGTTTGCTGAGACAAATGTATTGGCTGAATGACAGATAAAAGGCAATCTAACTGCTGCCGGACAAAAATAACAGCGCTTGCAAAATCATATATTTTTATATATAATCAACAACAAAAATAACAATCACAAAAACACCTTCATGGCGACAACCCATAACAACATTCGGGGAAAAACAAAAATTTAACCAGTCAGTCAGCCAGCCAAGCAACCAAATAACCAACAATTATGGCTACGACCATGACGAACTCTTCATCATCACCATCGAATGAATGCCTCGTCGTTACCGTTGTCGTTGTCGTCGTTGCCTCACTACCACAGTCACAAAACAGCTAATGTACGGCTGACTGGCTGGTTGGCTATCTGGCGAACATGGCAATGGTGATATTGATAATGTTGTTGATGATGATGATGCAGACGTCAAACGAGGGCAACCAATACACCAACAAACACAGTCGAATGAAAAACACATAAAAGTGGCTGGCTGGCTTGCTGGCAATTACTAAGAATATGAATGATGACTGCATGACTGCTTTCTGGTTTCGACTTAACCTCAAATTTTTTTTAATGACTCTCATGGAATGGCACACTCGACTGTCTATCTACATACGTTCTCGCACAAACACACACGCACAAATACAAATTGTACTTTCCCTGTCCATTACGGCAATGGACGACGGGTGTGGCTTTTCGTCGTGTACATTAAGTAACCATTCCCCAAATTTCCAGTTCATTCGGCTCTGGGAAAAATCAATACTCAGACGACACTCGTTTGCTCCAACTTACCTTGACTGAGACGCAGGTATGAATTTTGGTAGCCAAAGGTTCCTTATCGGCAGCGTAACTATTTAATATGGATATACATTCGTTGTCTGGAGCTAAACAAAGGCGACAGCAATTGTGTCTCCTGTGCAGCTGCTGTGATGTTTGGTTCTGCAGTTGCTGTTGGTGGTGTCGTTGTTCGTCCGACATTTTAATTTTTTCCTTTCCTTTATCCACTCAGACAAGAGGTTATATTACTGAGACTGATATGGCTGCTATGATTGTTTTTCGTAGTCTCGTGTTTTTTTCTTTTTGCCCTCTGGCAATTCTTTCCTTTAATTCCAATTTTTCTTTTCCGATATTTTTACTTTCCTCTGGTGTTATGTATTAATTTATAAAAAAAAATTAAAGTTCCTTTTGAGTTTATTGTGATTTTCACTTTTATTTTAATTATTTTTCCGTTGTTTTTATATTTTTTCTTTCTTCACCCACTTATTTGTGCGTACTTTTTGTTGTATTTTGCAATATTTTTTCTTTTTCTCTCTCGCTCTTTACATTTTTCTTTCTATTTAACTCACAAAGCAATGAAATTTCTGCACAACCGCTCACAACGGGTTTTCGAAGGGAACTGTGCCGTCTTTGCCGGGATTTTCTTTAGATTTCTTCATTTCCACGCTCTTTCGTTGTATACAACGGACTGAAATGGAATCAAAATGATGGCGTTCAATGTGGTGTAACAACGGCCTTTGAAGTAAAGAAGAATACGAAAATGTAAACAAAAATTTGAAGAATATGGTACTATTGAATTTTATATATTTAGGATTGCCAAGTTTTTTAATCTATTGAGTAATTAAATACTCTGACTTGAATATTTAATTTTAAGAACTAGAAAAAAAGTATTACTTTAAATCAGTGTTGCAAAATTGAAATTTTTAAATAGTACTGAACTATAACTGAAAGAGTACCTTTTTGCATCAAATGGTAGTTTTATAAAAATATATTTATTTTATACTTAATACGTATGGAATGGAAAAGAAAAACTAACTTAACTACTTGTTTCTCATATACAAAACAAAAACAGTTGATTCGAAATATAAGGTTTAGTCAAAAATGTTGACGCAATGGTTCATTCAGCAATGACAATGCTTTTCGTAATCTAAAAGCGGACATATATACGTTAGCCCCTGGCTAACCATTTGCCCATTTATAGTTGAAAAGCGCAAACCATAAAATCTTTAATAATAAAAGAGTACTGAAATGTTTTGAAATTGAAATGTTGCCAGGAAACTGTGACCAGGACGAAGTCTATTATGATCAACTTTTGAAAAAGAGGGAAAAATGTATGAATTCTTTCTTTAATAATTTTTCCTGATGTTAAACTACAAAATTTAGATCGAACAAAGCACAAAAAATTATAATTATTTGGACAAAGAATTTCTAATTTGCAAAAGCATTTTGGGAATAAAACATAAAAGAAAAAAATTATTCAAAAATTCATTTACAAAATAATTTAAATTTAATTATTTTTTGTATGCAGTTTTCTAACATTAATTTTTTAGAATTTTAAATAGAATGACACAATGGCAACATTGTTTTAATGCAGTAACCAGACATATCGGTGAATGCCTCCACTAGCAGATGTGAAAATTACTTATTCTAGACACTCATCATCCAAATCACGATATACAGTACATGGATTTGTGGTAATACAGTACCCATTTCGAATAACCTGTGGTGAATTTCGATTTTATTCACCACACCAGATAAATTCACCACATTTTGGAAGAACTCACCATACTAGAAACTCCCTGTACTTCGATTTTATTCACCACACCTGATAAATCCACCACATTTTGTAAAAACTCCCACATTAGAAACTCACCACAACTACAAACAACACTTAAAAAAATTAAATTTGTTTGCCTTTCTTTCCAACTAGCAGCAAACAAACCACAACAACAATTCACACACAACATCCCATTATGTTTTTGTTTTCGTTTTGTCCGGTTGGACCGGGCCGAGCGAACTAACCTACCTACTTTTCCACCTACAACATTCACACACATATTACGTACGCCGTTATGTTTTTTGTTTTCGGTTTGTCTGACCTGGAGTTTGAACAGTGGCGTCTAACTTATAAGGCTACTTTAACTTGTAACTACCTATTAGACAGACAGACCACATAGTACATTAAACAAACCGGGCTTAATTTTGACTTAACAAATCCGGAAAAGAAAAGAAATGTGCAATATTTATCAATATACATATATATTTATTTTTTGAACGAACAAAAACGAATTTGATGAAAAAAGCTTGGCGGGGGTACTGCGGTATTTTTGAATTGAAAAAGTACTGAATTTTTCAATACTGCTTTTAATAGAATGGTTTAATATTAAAAATAAAGTAATCATTTTGCCTTACTTAGAGTAAATATGTTTAATGTCGGATACTGTTAATTTTAAACAGCTTTTCGATAAGTTACAAACTTAAGTCTGAAAAGTGCTATTCTGAAAAGTATGGAAAGGCTTTTGCGATACTTTTTCCCATGTCGTGAATCACGCAGTTTTCTATTTAAGCTCTTTTACCAGACTTTTACCTCCAACAATTAATAATATAAAATTAATTGTAGAATAAATAAATATTCTTTTCGTCTTAAAAGCGTTTTTTTTAACTCAACAAGTATTGCATTGTTTTAATTTCAAATACCTTTATTTAAATTCGAATAAATGTTTAAAATTTAATTTTTTAATAAATATTATTATTTCCAAGAATAAATTCAATATTTGATTTTTCTAAAAATATGAGATTAAAATTTTAAATACATATGTATATAATTTAATTTCTTTTTTCCATATTTTTTAACAATTTAATAATAAGTATAATTTATATAGAATATATGTATGTATATGTATATTTCTTAATAAGAGTATATAATAAGTATTATCGACAAAAAGTTTTATTGTTTTCGGAAACCTAACCTAGAAACAAAAAGGGATTATTGCTTTTTTATACATCATATTTAAGAAAAAAAGAACTGAACGCTAAATATTGTTACTGTTAAACAAAATATCATCACCAATCAGCCAATGCTAACATCCGTGGCTATCAGGTGACTCAAAAATGCGAGCAAACACCGACGGCAGTTCGCCAATCATATCGGTGGCCAACATGCCACGTCCATGCTTCTGAAATGCCGCGGCGTTACATTGTTTTACTAGATAACTAGCTGCAAAGGCGGCCAGAAAACCCGGATTTGCTTGATTCGATTCCAAAGACCAATGGAAAAATATTGACAAAGCACCACACAATACATCACCCTGGCCGCCGCAACGTCTACCAGAACCACCTGATGGCAAAGTATAAATCTCCGAAGTATTGGGTATATGGATACGATCGTTGGCGCCCTTTTCCAGTACAATAACTCCCTCGCCCAATGATGCCATGCGTTCCTTGCAAAATTTATCGCTTTCACTGACCGGCGAAGCTACTGTACCAAATAAGCGACGAAATTCAATAGCATTTGGTGTTAAAATAATATTCCGCTGACCCTCAATCAGATCTAAATGATCATTTAGAATGGCTAAACCGTCAGCATCAATCACCAAGGGTTTTTCGATTTGCAGACAAACCTTGATCAGTTCTATAACAGTCTTTTGAATATTAGGACAACGACCCAAGCCAGGACCAATTACCTAAGCAAATAAATTTTTATTAAGAAACAAATCGATTTATATTTACTGTTATAACTCACGATTACATGTAGACGTTCCAACCAAGTTGCTATTAATTCCACAGCATTTTCGGCATCCAAAAGAGGATGCACTATTAATTCAGGGCTATACGACTTAATAACCACGGCCGCTTCCTTTTGACAAAATACATGAGCTAAATCAGCGCCCGCTTTAAGCGCTGATATGGCAGCAAAGTATGGTGCACCGGTATATTCTAATGAACCGCCAACAACGCCAATTCTACCGTATTGACCCTTATGCTTACAATCCGTTAGTTTGGGTATTGTGGTGCGCGAAAGTCTCAATAGTTTTTGTGTTTGTACTGGTATTTCCATATTGTTGGTGTTTGGAGTAGACGAGGATGAGTGGGACGACGAAGATGCAGATTCTAGCATATGCTGAGAGTAAAAACTACATGAATTACTAATGGTTGGACTTGGTAGACACTTGAATTGATTCAATAGAAATACATTTATACGAGGTTTTGTACGTAAAAATGTTGATTGCATTATTTTTCCCAAAAAAATATAGCTGTATCACATTTCTTTACAACAAAAATAAGCTTTATATTAAAGCTGCTAAATATTTTTGCTCACGAATTTTAACCAGTATTAATAATTAACGCAGTAGCGAACTTTGGAATAATCAATTGTTTATTAAAAGTGCATTTTAGCCGATAGAGAAGAAATCAGTAAAATTTGCAAATAATAACAGCTGTTTATCTTAAACAAATACACAGAGTTGTTATTGAAAGTAGTATACGCGACCTAAAACAGTTACACAAGTAAAAGCAAGTAAAACAGTGTTGATAATGCTTATCGTGGTTTAAGCCGAAAGTCCATATCATCCTTTTCATGCGCCTTGCGAATCTTGCTTTCTATGCCGATTTTATTGCAAGTTACACACAATACGTTTATGCGACTGGTTTTTTGTTTTGATCAGCTGTTGTGGTAAACAACAAACAAGCGAACAAGAACATTTTTGGAAAAAAATAGAAAATCAAATTGTAATTTTAAAAGAATTTATGACATTAATTACAAATTTATGAGTTTACATATGTGATATTTTGACATTTGAAAAACGCTGATAACATAAAAGGACAGGCCAATTTAGAGAGAGAAAAAAAATGTTATAAGTTTTGCGAGGCAAATGTGTTAGAAGCAACAGAGTGAAAACAGGCAGATAAAGTAAAAAAAAAAATAAATGTAAACAAATGTTAAAAAGGGGAAAATTTGGAATATTTTTTAATTTCTTCAATGAAAAGTTTAAAGATTCTTAAATATTTAAATATTAATCGAAATGTGGGTTAATTTCGGTCACAATGAGTATAGTTTCTTGAGCAAGAGGTAATTAAGAAGCTAAATATTATAAGAGCAAAATAAGACGTACTGTTCATAAAAAATTTTTCCTGCTGAAAGTTGCCAAAATTTTTTAATTTCTTGGAAGGAAAAATTAAAAATTGTTATTAGTTGTTTTTATTATTAATAGTTTTACACAAAAATTACATTTTATTGTGCTGTTACGGCCTACGAAAATCCTCAAAAGAACACAAGACGAGTGTTTTCAGTTAATTTATCCTCCATTTTTCTTGTTTACAAATTAATAAATTCAAAATAGAAGACACTTAGTACATAAAAACAATCCTATATATATACATATGTATACAATCATCATATACATATTTTGTTCATGAAAGAAATTTGTTAAAAAATTTATTTTCCTCTTAAATTAGTAATAAACTTTATTATGAAATATGTTTTTAATATTAATAATAAAATATTTAATAATATTTTTATAATGCAAATAAAGAAAAATGCGAAAATAGTAATGCACTATTTAAACATATTTATAGAAACCATTCACAATAGTATATAATTTGGCATGCCAAGTTTAAAAAACTGCTGATATTTTCCAACACTGCATTAGTCGCATAGAAAAGTAGAAAGTAATCCTACTTTATATGCGTCTATGCAATCTATGCTTTTTCTTCTGTAACTTGTCACAATCAAATACACTGATTCTACTTTTTCGGTATACGCATGTAATGCAAAACGCATGGTATGGACTTTCGGCTTAAAGCCGGCATGCCAAATTATATACTATTGTGAATGGTTTCTATAAATATGCTTAAATAGTGCATTACTATTTTCGCATTTTTCGTTATTTGCATTATAAAAATATTAATAAAAACATATTTTATAATAAAGTTTATTACTAATTTAAGAGGAAAATACATTAAAATACAGTTTTTACACATTTCTTTCATGAACAAAATATGTATATGATGATTGTTTATACATATATTTATATATGATTGTTTTTATGTACTGAGTGTCTGTCATCTATTTTGAATTTATTAATTTGTAAACAAGAAAAATGGAGGATAAATTAAATGAAAACACTCGTCTTGTGTTACTTTGAGGAATTTCGTAGGCCTTAACAACACAATACAATGTAATTTTTGTGTAAAACTATTAATAAATAATAAAAACAACTAATAAAATTTTTAATTTTTCCTTTCAAGAAATTAAAAAATATTGGCAACTTTCAGCAAGAAAAATTTATTTATGAGCAGGACGTCTTATTTTGATCTTATAATATTTAGCTTCTTAATTAACTCTTGCTCAAGAAACTATACTCATTGTGACCGAAATTCACCCACATTTCGATTAATATTTAAATATTTAAGAATCTTTAAACTTTTCATTGAAGAAATTAAAAAATATTCCAAATTTTCCCCTTTTTAACACAAAATAAATGTTTGTTTACATTTAATTTTTCTACTTTATCTGCCAGTTTTCACTCTGTTGCTTCTAACACATTTGCCTCGCAAAACCTATAACATTTTTTTCTCTCTCTAAATTGGCCTGTCCTTTTATGTTATGAGCGTTTTTCAAATGTCAAAATATCACATATGTAAACTCATAAATTTGTAATTAATGCCATAAATCCTTTAAAAATTACAATTTGATTTTCTATTTTTTTCCAAAAATGTTCTTGTTCGCTTGTTTGTTGTTTACCACAACAGCTGATCAAAACAAAAAACCAGTCGCATAAACGCATTGTATGTAACTTGCAATAAAATCGGCAAGATTCGCATATAATGCAAGGCGCATGAAAAGGATGGTATGGACTTTCGGCTTTAGTAACAAACTTGTTAAAAATGCATGTAAATTGAAGGAGTTATTGGACTATCTAACCAGCTAATAGCATGTTATGAAGGCACATACACTTTATAGCAGTGAAACCGCTAAAGTAAAATGATTTTTTTCCAGTTTCTAAAATTAAAAAGAAAAACGGTTTTCGTATACATTGAAAATATGTTAAAATTTAGAACAAATTTCAATGTATGTAGTGGGGAAGTTACAATTTGGTACTATTTACTTTAATACTAATTTTTGCAATTCTGTCATAATTTTAGTTTAAGTGCCATTGACAATTCTTGGATTAATTAGTTTAACACTGTGCAATAATAGTTTAATTTTTTAATTAAATATTTTGTTATATTTTATTATTTTCGTTATTTTTAATTCAACAAAGTGTTGTTTTCTATAAATATAATTTATTTTCTATAAGTCTTTAAGGTAAGTTTAAAAATTAAGAGCATTTTAATATCTTATCATGCCCGGTGCGATAAATGCAACAAATGACCTTGCAGAGGCGGCAGCTGATGTGTATCACAATATTATAGGGTGACTCAAAATGTTGATTGTTACAAAATTCGTTATAATTCAGTCATTAATATGTATTTTTAAAAATATTTTTTATTGAAGGGAACATCTATACAATTTTGCAAACAAAATTGTGGATACATATAAATAAATACATAGAAAATAATGAAATTTCTTCCTTTACAAAGTTACCAAATGCACTATGTTGGTCGAAATTCAATTTACTCTGTTGTTGTGAAATCAAGTGAAATTTCATTTGAATTTGGCCTGTATGACTTCAAAAGACCTTTTATTACTGCATTTAATTAGTTAGGACTTTAGTAAACCCTAAGGGCCGTTTTTTGAATGCAAGTTTAAACTCGAGATTAAGTTAATCTCCAGTTAAAGTTAATCTCCAGTTAACTCAGTTTTCATTTTTTCAATGCGAATTTAACTGGAGATTAACTTTGTAGAGCTGCCGTACTTATAAGCAAAAATGGCAACATTTTCTTCGTTTATATTGTTGTTTTTACTACTTTTTGCAAATTATTTCACAACAATTAGCTTTTGTATATAACAAAAACAAACAAACAAAAGCTGAATACTATTGATCTTTATGTAAAAAAATTATTTTCTTAAAATAATAAATAAATTAAGACTGCCTATTGTCAATTTGTGTTTTATATAGTTCATAGTCACTTAAATATTTGTCTTATTCGGCTTCCCCTCACTTAAAAGCTTTTTAAAAAAAAAAAATTTGTCAACTACTTGTCATAGTTAATCTCGAGTTTAAACCACCAACGTTGCTGGTTTAAACTCGAGATTAACTACTTAACCGTAAGTTTAAACTCGAGATTAAGTGAATTCAAAAACTGAAAACGGAGTTTAACTGGAGATTAACTTAATCTCGAGTTTAAACTTGCATTCAAAAAACGGCCCTAAATGTATAATGTGAGCTGGTATATACTGGTATAGACTGACACGCCGAGATACGCAAATGTTGACTACTGTCTACCTCTTTCGTATAGACCATTCGTCGAAGTCCATTACTACTCTTCCTTTCTAAACTGCCATCAATTGCATGGAAATTCAATACCTTCCGTCCGCTCTTAAAAATGTATGCAAGTGTGAGATGGCTATTAGGAGTATAGGTAAAAATATTTATATCTGGACTGGCTGAGAATTTACACGAAATCATTCCTTCTTTTTGTTGCTGAGTTAGCTGGGCTGTCGCTATATTAGCCATTTTATACATTGAACGGTGGGACATTGGTCCAACTTAATATCCATTAATGTTAAACGACTCTATAGATTCATAAGAAAAAGGATTTAGATCATCATATCGTGGTTGTTACGTTGTCGTAGACGATCGCAACCTATTTTTTTATTCCTTGTACTTTATTTTATCCTTTACACTGCACTAATTTAGGAAATTTATTTAGTACATATTAACATTTATAGATTGTACATATATGTATGTATACATATGTGTATAAATTCTCGTTAAAAAAATTTTATTCTAAACAATAAGACGTAGTTCTCCTAACGGCCTAGAAATTATAATTAACGTTAAGAATCTTCTTAATAAAAAGAAAGTTGCGTACGTTTTGTTTGATATTTAATTGCTGAATAACGCTTCAGTAACAAGCCAGACTTTATTGTCATAAATACTATATTTAATATATTATATTTGTATCGTTCTTTAATAATTTTAGGATTGTGTAATTAATCTCTAATACGTGACTAGATGTCAGGCAAAAATAACAATACAATCAGTACATAATCATGAATTAATTAAAAAACAATTAAAATTAGAAAATACAAGCCATAAAATTGATAAGATTTTATAATTAACGAATTTATTCATTCGAATATTTTTCAAGTGATAGTTTATGGAGAAAAGTTCTTGAAAGAAAGAAATTGTCATTGACTAAATTAACTCTTTAAATTGTATAATATGAAATCAGTTTCTTCTTCTTAGGTTATAAAAGACTATATATTTATCAGCATTTTATTTAAAGGTCATACATGTGCTGTTTATACTATATAGTACACATATGTATATTTTTGTAAGATTAACTACATCCTTTAATGTTTTTTATACTTTTTTTTGCAAAATGAAATGTATTGTTTTTAAGCAGCTATAGAATATAATATTAAATATAAACTGTTTATTAATATTAAGTGTCAACAAACAAATTTATCAGAGTCTCGTATAACTAATTTCTTATCAATGTAAATAGTTGCTATTAAACGAATTGAAAAAGAGCACTATTATGGAATGTAAAATATTTCTTAAGACTAAAAATTTTACTTGAGAGAAGTGTAATTTGTTAGATTATTTAAATGTTGAGATGCATCTATATTAGTTATATACTCTCTATTTACTCTAACCAAAACGATAAGAATTAGAACAGTATAAATGGTATTTTTCCATGCTGTAGGCGATATTCACATTTTGTGTCATTTACTGCATAAATATGATACTACGATCATCAATCTTTGTGAGGGGAAGGTTTTGCAAAAACTGGTAGCATAGAAATAAATTTGATATATTGTACGAGTCGCTAGGCAGATGTTTATCTTTTAATTATATTACAATGCATATGGAGTGCCCTTTTTCTTTTCAGTATCACAGGCCATCAAAGGCAACTTCCTTCCACTTGCTTTAATTTGATTTCATCTAAATTAAATTAAATTTTTTTTAAATTAAAGCATCTAGTCATTGATTTCAGGAAAGTGCTATTATTCTTTAGGAATTCCAGGTGTATACCACAACCATTTCAGTTCTTTCGCTTTCATATAATTTTATTACAATCGCAGACTCTATAAGTGCCTTTAATTTATAATTAAATCTAAGTATGTAGGCAGTATCTGATAGTCTCACCAGACTAAATAATTTTGCCAATATTTTCCGTGTGAAACACATCCGTAGGTCAGATTATAACCACTTTATTTATTACTGAAGCATTGATAATAAGCCCAGCTATTTTAGTTCTTGCTCTATTCTTGTTAAGAGCGTTTTCCAAGTCTCTTAATTTTCTCCATTACCAGTATCTGATCAGCATAAGCGACAAGCTTAAACGTTTTATTAAAGATCGTATCATTTGTGTTCAGTTCTCGTGGGTTTGGTAGTGATACCTATACTATGATACGTTTAAGTTTTTTTAACTTGTGTCCCTGTTTAGGTAAATATGTTATTTAAAGTATTTGTTGTATGTTATATTTTTAATTTTGTGAAAGTATATTATTATAAATTATATAATTAATGATCGTGTATATATTATATTCCTATATATCACAATACTTAATACTTGTGCTGTAATAAATGTACGATTGGAGTGAAAATATTTATAGTTCTGTAGCATAAAATCATATAATTTTTAAATTACATCCACACTGAGAAAATTAAAAACTTAAGCAGTTCATTTTTACTTGTCAAAAAAATAAGTAATTAACATTTCAGATATGAACGAATATTAACACCTAATTAATGTATTCCCTGATCTTTGTCCTAGTTCGCTTTCATGATATATGCTATCATACTATCTACCATTTCCAAAAAATTGTATTTCGCGCACAAACTATTTCTGTATTCAATGTCTTTTAATAATATTTTACATGAATCCGTCTGAGGCCTTATCACTACTGTAAGAACATTTTATGTTGTTTTTGTCCATAATTTCTTTATAGCTTAAATTATTCTATATTTCTACTGTACTCTACTTCAAACTGATATCATTTATATATAGTATTTGTTTTTTTTTGGCCGGCAACTTGAATATAATAAATTTTTCCTATAAAAGATCTGGATTTTATTTACAATCATCAGTTGACATTCTCGTCTTCAAGTGTCCACTTTAATTAAATTAATTTCATCGTTGTCGTAACACTTCAATACAATACAAGGTATGAATTGAAATTTTAACCTTAAGTGCGAAATTTCTATAATGTTAACAACAAATAAATAGTGTTTAAAGGATAAAAATGAAAAATAACGTAAATTTAAGAGTAGAGTGAATTTTAAGGAAATAGTTCACTTGCATTTAAAGATATTAAATTAAGTAATTTTTAATAATTTATTTATTTAAATTATTTTCTTAAAATATATACAAGGATTTGGAACAGTGTGGTAAATAGTTTTCTTAAGAGAAATTCTGTGATTATAAATTAAATTAAACAATTCGTGTTAAAGTGATTATATGATTATGTGATTACAATTATATTACATTTAATTGCATGCTATTTGATAAAAATTAAATTTTATTGATGAGAATTTGAAAGTTGTTTTGTTTTGGTTAAAAACGGAATTCTTACTCAAGCGGCGATTTGCTCCCAGCACATACATATACGTACATATATCACAACATCAAAAAAAAATTCATTATTAATAAGAAAATACCAATCATATCATAATCTCATGTATTTTTGTTTGTGTTTGCAAATACGTCTAAACTAATATTCATTAAGTTGAGGATATTTCTTTTAACTTAAAAGCTGCTTATAGATATACATACATAGGTTGTTGGGGATTGATTTTTGTAAACGTTTGAACAATTCCTTAGGTTTGAATTTATCGCTTATTTGGCGTTAGAGCAGGATGTTCAAAAGAATTTTTTTTTTGAATTCTAATAATAATTTGAATATGAAATAATATAAATATTGAATGTTAATTATTCTTCCTATTGTCATAGGAAAAATTTAATATATTTTTTTAAAAACTTTTCTTAATATCCTTTACATTTCTAAATTCTATTTCTATTTCAACTTTTTAACCCAGAACATTTTCAATGCAGATTTAGATTTTAGATATGCATACAAAGGCGCTAAAGAGTGAGCTTGAGAAATTACCGTACAGCGAAAAATAAAAATTTCCTAGTGTTATACATATTTTTAGAGCTAAGGCCCAACATTTCAATTTTGTTTCTCTAGAATAACTTGAAATTTCACAAATTTTGTGAAAAATTATAATATTTTATATAGTTTTAGTACGACTTTTACTCATTAAACAATTTGAATTGCAAAAGCTTAATTTCTCGCTTTTGGAGAAGCCAAAGCTTGTACTATAACTACTCCTGCTATATAAATGTTTACCTATAACTTCACTAGTGTAATCCTATCAAATATTTTAACTCTAATAGTAATTTTCTGTTCTCTAATGCATTTTTGTAAAGTTAATTTTCTCCATACTAATATTTCCTGAATAATGCTCCAAGAACACACAACCTACCTTCAAAGCGATTTGCCCGACTGTACTGTAAGGTTTATAAAAGGTTTATTTTTATTTTGAATTGATATGTGAAGTCAATTTTCTCCATCATAATATTTCCTGAATAATGCTCCAAGAACACACAATCTACCTTCAAAGCGAATTGCCCCACTGTACTGTATAGTTCACAAAAGGTTTATTTTTATTTTGAATTGATTTTTATTAATAATAAAAATTTATTATACAATAAAAAAATATATGTTTCTCTCATATAGCGCTCGGATTTATTTGTAACCAAATAAATGCTCCTAAATTTCTATAAATAATGTAAACAAAACTTACTTACACTTTAGTTGCAATCGAGAGATCAACGCTTAAAGCTGGTTTCTCAGTACGTCTTAACAAACAGACTTTATAGTTTTCGTTTTGCGTCTGGTTTCGTGTCGTTGAGAAATAAACAAAAAGAGTTAAAATACATAAAATGTTAAAAATGTTAATTGAAAGCTTTAACCTGTGTTTTATAGTGTTACTGTCAAGTACCTTTGGTATTAGAGCAGCTAATGACAATGGCCAAAAAATAGTATCAATAAATGCTGATATTAATGAAACGGTAATTAAAATAATAATTCATTTATTTTCCGTAGTTGACAATAATTTTCAACTTCTTTCATTGTTCCCATAAATGTATGTATGTTTGCAATCATTTCTATATGTACATAAGTATGCAATTGGTATATAAATGTTTTCTAAAATTCTTGTATTTCACATATGCGTAATATGTTTCGTTTTTTACTTTATTTTTATTATGGTTTTCAATAAATACATTTAAATCCACCAGCGTCGCAGTAGGGTGAATTAAATTCGTTCTGCTAAATTTAACATTTCATTAAAGATTCTTATTTGTTGTAATGACACGAGTCAATACATTTTAAAAATAATTTCATTCTGGCCAGGTGTGCAATAAAGAACAAAAATAAGTTAAGATTTTAAATTAAATGCTACTAAGTAGAGTTAATTAAAATGATATTCAACATTGTTGGTAAAAATTTTTTAAAATAGAGCATAAGAGTTATTTAATTTTTCCAAAATATGATTTGTTTCCGTAATATTATTAAATTTTAAATCTCACTTTTATTAAATCTGAACTCTGTTTTTGTTTTCGATGTTATCGTTTAGAAGTAACTATTTCACCTGGTTATACTATTTTAGAAATAAAAACAAAAAATGTTTTTTTAAATAGGTTATCATTTGAACCCTTAAAGGTATTTATAAAAAATGAGTCGATTAGTTTGATTGTAGATTTAAAGTTTATCAATAAGCCAAATCTAAATGCATTATATGTATGTTTACTTTTATTATTTAATTGTGAATAAAAATTCATCAAAATAAAAACATTCGCATTATATTCAAATTTATGTTCATGTTTCATAAAATTATTATTTTTACTTATCACATATGAAAGCATAACGTTTTGTTTGTACCCTTGTAAATATATATGTGTGTGTATAATCATCATTCGCAGATGTCCTATAAAGTTGAACCCCTACCCGACTCTCATGCTGAACTTGGTGAAGGTCCTCATTGGGATGTTGCTACACAAAATTTGTATTATGTTGACATTAATGCTGGCAAACTCTTACGGTACAACTACATTGAAAATAAAGTGTATAAAGCAAAAATTGAAGGCGAGGATTTAGCTGGTTTTGCCATACCTGTCGAAGGTACTACCGATCAGTTTGCCGTCGGTTCTGGTCGTCGTGTTGTTATTGTCCAATGGGATGGTATCTCTGAAACGGCCAAAGTCATTAAGACTTTGTTTGAAGTGCAAACCGGTGATGAACGTTTTAACGGTAATCGTTTTAACGATGGTAAATGTGATCCTCGTGGACGTTTGTTTGCTGGTACTATGCGTTATGTAGGTGACGAATTCGAACATCGTTATGGTGAATTGTACAAATATGAAAAAGGTGGCAAAATTGAGGTAGTTAAATCCGACGTGGGTATTTCTAATGGTCTCGCTTGGAATGAAAAGACAAAGAAATTCTATTACATTGATACCACTGACTATGAGGTCAAAGAGTACGATTATGATTTTGAGACTGGCAAGGCTTGTAAGTATTGATCGCATTGTAAACAATTTGGTTCAGATGAACATCTGTAAAATATCTTGTAAATTTTAGCAAATCCCAAGGTTGTTTTCAATCTACGCAAAAATAGTCCCAAGGATCATCTATTGCCCGACGGTATGACTATTGACACTGAAGGCAATATTTATGTAGCCACTTTTAACGGTTATACCATCTACAAAGTTAATCCCACGTATGTTTTATTTATCGTTTAATTGTGTGCGTAAATAATTTTTTTTATACTTTTCCTTTTTTCTTAGTACCGGTAAAGTTTTGTTGGAAATTAAATTCCCTTGCAAACAGATAACCTCAGCTGCATTTGGTGGTCCAAATCTAGACATTTTGTATGTCACAACATCTTCCCGTTTTGGTGAACCCGATCCTGCTGGTACCACATACAAAGTTACTGGTTTGGGTGCTAAAGGCTATCCCATGACTAAGATTCAAATTTAAATTTTTACAACTGTTTTAAACATTTAGTTATATTATATACCTTAAACGAATATTTTCATTATTGTTATACATCATTTTAATATGTTCGAATATTAGTTAGCGATTCTTGTTGTTCTTTGGGAAACAAGTGCAATAAAAACTTTATATATTTTTCTACAATTGCAAATTGTTGTTTTTAGATTTTCATCATCATTATGCTTGTTCGTGTGAGCGAAACAGTTCATTTTAAAACATGAAATTCACTTATTTGGTTAAAAACCATCCATTGGACACCTTCCACCCATGACACACAGAAAGATTGTATATTTTGTAATTATTTTATTGTACCACCTTTCAGATGTCTTATCAAATCGAAGAAATTCCCGGATCTTTAGCCGATATGGGTGAAGGGCCTCATTGGGATGTTACAACGCAAAATTTATATTATGTTGATATAAATGCTGGTAAAATATTACGTTATAACTATAATGAAAACAAAGTGTATAAAGCAAAGGTAGATGGTGAGAGATTCGCAAGTTTTATTGTACCTGTCGAAGGCACCAATGATCAGTTTGCCGTTGGTTGTGGTCGTCGTGTACTGGTCGTTCAATGGGATGGAGTTTCGAAAATTGCCAAATCAATAAAATGTCTTTTCGAAGTGCAAATGCATGATGATCGTTATGATGGCAATCGTTTTAATGATGGCAAATGTGATTCATATGGTCGATTATTTGCTGGAACAATGCGTCATGAGGGTGACTTGTTTGAGCGTCGTTGGGGGGAATTGTACAAATACGAAAAGAATGGTAAAGCCGAATTGGTGAAATCAAATGTCGGTATTTCGAATGGTTTAACATGGGATGATAAAAGAAAAAAATTCTATTTTGCTGATACAGCCGATTTCGAAATCAAGGAATATGATTATAATGTTGTAAATGCGAGACTTGGTACGTGAAATATTCTTAAAAATATAAATTTATACACATATACTTACATACATATGTATATTAAGTTAATAATATTTTGTTTTTTTTTCAACGTTAGAAATAAATAATCCCAAAGTTACTTTTGATTTTCGTAAAACCAGTGCGAAAGATCATCTTTTGCCTGATGGCATGACAATTGATACGAACGGTAACATTTATGTGGCAACTTTTAATGGCTCCACTGTTTATAAAATTGATCCAAGGTAATTTTGATCACAAATTTCTTTAGATAATGTGACTATGATAAGTTTCGCTCTCTTTTTAGCAAGAGTAAAATCTTATTGGAAATAAAGCTACCTTGTTTACATATTACATCTGTTGCTTTTGGTGGCCCCAATTTGGATATTTTATTTGTAACTACTGCAACTGAAGGCGGTTTGCCTCCCCCTAGTGGTTCTGTTTTTAAAGTAACTGGTTTAGGCGCTCAGGGTTACCCAATGACAAAAATTCAAATTTAATTTGATGTACTTTTCTTTATATAAATTCCTTATTATTGTTGATTTTTACCATTTAATGTATTATACATAAAGTATTAAAATATAATAGCCTTACAACTTAAAGAACATTACAAATTTTACGGAGTTTTTTTATAATGGATATTATTTATTCTATTGTAACTTTTACAATTTCATCAATATGTAATGACTTGTTTCTAATTGGTCACAGGCATAGCTGCCAGATAAATGAGGCACCAAATCGTCAAATATTTGAGAAAAAATCGTCAAAATCGTCAAAGACGTTTAAATTACTTCTATTGTAGTAAAACATATAAAGTCAATGTATGTATGTACATATCTGAGTTCAAAAATAAAACATTTAAAAAAATTTGTTAGAAATTAAAAGCTAGCGTCCCTCATCTTCATTTATTTAATTTTTTCCAAAAATGGAGAAATTTTATATCAAAATTGTTTAAAGATTAAACAATCTATCCCAGTATTTTTTATTGCATCATCTTAATCTATGGGTGGTGTATATATTAAGGAGCCAGAAGCTCTTGACATTCTGAGCATGAAAATTCAGTGTAATGTTGGCTTCAACCGCCACATTTTTCAGTTCCTTCAGTTCTTTCTTAAGATCTTATGATCTTACCATTTACACCATTTGTAACCGACCGAGACTAGAATACAACTCTTATGTATGGGTCGGTGCCTTAATGTCTATTTTGAGGTTTTTCGATCGTGTACAGGAGAGGCCGTAGTAGTTCGTTAATGACGGTAGTGTATTCAACTCCATTGAATCATTGGAGCATCGTTGCAATGTGGTTTGTGTTTCACTGTTCTATCGCTTTGACAAAAGGATTTTGCTCGAACGAAGTAAGGGGACTTTTCCCGAAAATCATATATGCCTACGTACTGCTCGTCTTTGTTGGCCACTACTTCCGTATATGGTCGATTGGCCAGTGGATCGCACACGGCATTACAGTATAAATACGTTTTTTAGTCGGACTATTCGTATGTGGAACTCAATTCCTGCAGAGGCCTTTCCTGTTACTTATGGTATAAATATATATAAGCCTAGTGTCCATAAACACTGTTCTCTTTTTCCTTCTTCACATAACATATTCCAAAGTTCCAAATATTCCGATGGTAATATTAGAAGCTATACTCGAATTATATAAAATTGTCTGCAACAAGTGATAAATCATTCTCAACTACGAGGTTATTTAGGAGTTGTAATTTTTTGGCATTTAAGGGCTTAAAAAGGAATAAAATACAGAAAAATCATCACATTATTTGAAAATAACTTAAAAATATAATACTTTACTCTTTGTTTTTACTAACATAAATTTTGAATTGCATAAATTAAGAATTGCAAAGTAAATACAAAGCTTAAAGTGGCTATTAATGTATTAAAGATAGGAATATGATATAAATTTTTAATTTATAAAAATCGTCAAAATAAAGACATAAATCGTCAAATCATCAATATGATATTTTTGGAGCTCAAAATCGTCAAAATGACGATAAATCGTCAAATCTGACAGCTATGGTCACAGGTCATAAATACTATTCGACTGGTTCAAATTAGTTGCAGAATCTTTTTGTGTTTAAAAATGTTAATATAGAATAAAATATGTACAAACATAATTTGAGAAGTTTACAGTTTTAGAATTATTCAAAGAAAAAATAATAATTTGAATTTGTTTTTCCCTAAGTTCCTAAATGTTTTGCTTTGTATATAAAAACGGTAAAAGCAAAATTGTAATTTTTTGTTTAGTGTACGTACTTTTTAACAGATGATAAGAGCATTCATTTTTCATACGTGTTTGACCAAAGACAAAGTTTTTTTTGTAATTGGGGCGAAGGACATTAAAAGAAATTCTGTCGCACAACGTTCACATGTAGAAAGATTCGATTTCTATGTCTTTAGACGCTCAAGAGCTATGATTACTGTTGTTAAGAACCACATACAACAGTCACCAGTCAGAATTTGCTCGACACTCAAGTGTTGTGGTTTTTAATATGAGCTAGACTTCTCACATTTACACTACCTATAAACAATCAAAATTAAAACACAATACTCATGTATGCTCTGAAGTCGGTGGTGGGTTGGCTTATTAGACGTGAGGCCACGATACAAACCCAGGTCAGACAAATCCAACAAAACGTAGATTTCTGGCAAAAACTCTGAATAAATAAAATTGCCATGAAATGTTTCCCAAAGAATATGACTATATGAATATATGTAAGTCCCGCCACTCATGTATAATAATTAATACACACAACATAAGTGTGAGAAGCTAGGTCGTAAACCTGACTGAAGGGTTGTAATGATCAATTATGTATGTAGGTATATAATTATATAATGTCGGGTTTCTTTCTTTTTCCTATGTCGCAAAAAGAAGGCGTTTGGTAGAATATTCAATTCTCGCCGATTTCCCATTGTTTTCTAGAAAGTCTTCACTTCCTTTTCAAGTTTTCATTACTGGATTGAAACTATAAATTTATATTTGGAATTCTGTAAATTCTCAGATGCACAAAACACACTATTCGGCAAGGTCGGAAATCTAAAATTTCAAAATTTTTTATATTCATCGAAATTTTGTTAATGCAGATCTTTTCAATACACTGTTATAACACTGGAACATACTGTTAATCAAAATTTATTTTAAAAATATACAAGATCAATTTTAATTTATTACACAAATTCGTATTGCAGAAAGTAAAAAAAATATAAGACACTTTTAAATAATACATTCGAAATTTAAAGAATAGTTCAGAATATAGTCATGCAAAATTTATTAAGAGCCAATTTTTAACTTAAAGACTAGCGATTAAACTTAAGTATTTAATATCTGTAATTAATCTTAATTCATTGCAAAATGTTGTTCGTAAAAGTAAATAAATAACACATAAACAATTATAATGAAAGATATACAAAAATTATTGCTCTTCCTTAATTTTATATATATGTATATTACCTGTTGATTCGAAAAAGTTATGTTAGTTAAGTTTAACGAGTTCAATTGTTAATCGTTATTTGATCTTCAAGTCACAAAATTAGCTCTAAGAGTATAAAATTAAACTAATAATATCAATCCTGCAATTTTTACAAGAAAATTACAACTCTTAAAACTGTCAGAAACACTTCCCTCAACGTAGAGTTTACAAGTGATTCGTCATAAGGGCAATAAAATGCCAGTAAGTGTTGTAATTTTTGCATTGTAAAAATTGTTCAATGATGTTTTGTGGATGAAATGGGATTGATGTAATTTAAAGTGGTGTCAGCAGTGTCCAAGCAGGCAATGTTAGTCACAAATTCTATTTACATTAAAATACTTCTATATGGTACAAGTATTTGTAGTGCAACATTGCCTCTTAATGCTTGGGCATTTTACCGAGCTCATCCACCACCAGGAATATTACAATCCATCGAATTTGTTATTCTTCCTATACGGCGATTGGGACGTAGACCTTCATTACCGCCAGAGCCTCCGCCTCTTCCTCCACCACCACCGCCGCCTCCACCTCCTCCGCCATATCCACTACCAGAACCCCAACTGTCACCGCGGCGATTTCCCCCTCCACGGTTTTCTTGCTTGAAAGGGGCAAAAAGTGTTGTAAAACTAGAGCAAACAAATCCATTAAAATAATGTCTTCAAATATGTTTTCCATATTAACCATCAAAACTACTTACAAGTGCACTATTAAAACCCAAAGACCCGTAAAGATTTCAATAACGCGATTTAGGTCCCAAGGCCGTTTTTCTAGAACACGACCATCTGCAAAAATATGAATGTAAATAAAATCGTCAATTTGTTTTTCAGAATTTTTTTAAATGGACATGTAATTTGTTTACTTACTACGATCTATGTAGACCATTTTGTAATGGTAGTTATTTATAATTTACAACAATATTTCGATTTCTTTTCATAAAATAAACACAGAAAAGCAACTTGTCTCACAATGATATTGTTTTTTTCGGCTTTATTGTGGGCTGCCTTTGAAAATGACGTGGTTGTCAAAAACAATTGACAATCCATTATAGTCCACTTTAGCAGAGTTGTAATATTAGGTAGTAAGGCACTTAAAACTAACGTTTCTTATAAATTTAAAAGTAATTTTAAAATATAATTGCTGCAACATTAAAATAATTTCTTAAAAATGATTTAATGTGTTATAAATATAAATATTTTTAACACACATAAACATAAATATATATTAAGTGTTATATATATGAATATTATATATATATATATATATAAATATATATACATATATACAATGTATATACACATACATACATTTATATATAGCTGTACTAGCCAGCTAGCCACCTATATTAGCTACTAGTCAGCTAGCCACCTATACTAGCTACTAGTCAACTAGCCAGCTATACTAGCCAGCTGTGCTATTGAGCTTGCCAGGTATATTAGCCAGCTATACTAGACAGCTACACTGGTTATCTCTACTAGCTAGCTAGCCAGCTATATTAGGCCTTGCTATACTAGCCAGTTAGCCCGCCAGCGCGATATGCTATCTATACTAGTCATTTATACTAGCCAGCCAGACAGCTATACTAACTGTACTAGCCAGCTATACTAGCTACACTAGCCAGCAGTACTAGCCAGCTAACGAGCTGTGCTAGCTATACTAGCCATCTGTACTATCCAGACAGCCGTACTAGCTATACTAGCTATACTGTCCATCTATATTAGCTAGCTATACTAGCATATATATACTCGTATATATATAGCTAAATTAGTTACATTAGTGGGCTAGTGTACACATATATAAAATATATATATAGATATATATAATAGCCATTATTAATTAATTATCTTGATATGAGGGCAGGTATTGTTATGAAGACAAGTACCAGTTTCATCCCATAGGTGGAGATGAAGAAGATAGTAAAACAGATCTTAGATACACGAAAGACGAAGAAAGCGAGACATTAGACTGTTTCTCTCATAGGTGAGAGAATCGAACTTTTGCTGAATAATTCGAAAGAAGAATAGTTGTCTCAACTATTGCTTAATTTTTCGTCCAGTATGAAGTTCCATAACATCGATAGAGGGTTTAAAGCGACTTCAGCATTAAATAGAAAAATAGATATTTCTACACACTTAAATTTCTTGGCAGAATATTTTGTAATTTATGATGGGATTACCAGAGTTGAAAAACGGAAATTGTGTCTTCAAAGAATATTCTCGTCAACTCTTAAATTTGTTCATTAGAAATATATTTTAAATCAAAATTTTTTTTCTTTGTGAGATGATTCGTTGAACAATTACTAACTCTTACTAACTGACAGTATTTTCCTCAGAACCATAATAATATTTTATACACTTACGTATTCTTACATACGTACATATACATATGTATGAATTTGTTGACATTTCCCAGGAGATAGAATTTAGATTCTTTAATTTAACTCGATAAAAAAATACGAGGTATGTTCCAGTAGATGTGTTGGTTTTTTTTTCAATTTATATTGTTCCAATCAGCAACTGCACGATTATAGCGACATTTTTCCTCTTTTTACACATATAACGGTTACCGCTGATATTTTATACCAATGTTGGACGAAAAATAAATCACGATAATGTAGTCGTTTATTCAACTTGACAAATGGTAAAAATCACGGTGAAACCATACCGCTGAATTGTAAAAAGCTCTTATAAAAAGTGGGTTAATGTTTTTCAATAGTGTTGGCGCTAATCCATATTAATTGATTGGAAATATATATTTCTGTATAAGAAAATGTTTTTCCAGACAAATAGAAAGCCATCCTCGTACATTTGTTAATTATAAAATATTTTATCTCTTACCACTCCAAACACGTCGTCAAATTAGACGAAATGTCAAAAAACTTTGCTTTTGTTTAAATAAATTTTTTTATTGCTATATGGTGTGACTCACAACTGCAATATTAAAAACGAAATATATCGTATAATAATTTATTATAATTAAATCTTAGCGAGCACATAGTACATGCCTAAAAATACAATACAAATAATGATGATATGATAAGGAAAAATAATTAATACTAACATATTTTGTGTTTTTTAGCTGAAATGGAATTACTTCTTTTACTTACTTACTTAATTGGTCATTACCCTTTAGCCAGGATTACAACCTAGCTTAACACATCACTCATGTTGGGTGAGTTAGTTTGACCCATGGCGGGATCTACTGTTTAATATTGTCGGCGAATAAATGATTTTCTGCCAGAATATTGCTGAGAAGGAGTTGCCGACGAAAATATTTTTTCATATTTCGTTTTTGGTCGAAATGTTTGACCTGGGGTTTGAACCGTGGCATCACGCCTTATAAGCCAGCATACTACCTATTAGACTACTACGACTTTGCAATCCCTCATTGTAGTGCAAATAAATATACAGCAATATTCCAGTAACTTTTATTTAACACAAGCATTGACAACGGTATAACGAGCTTGGTAACATAGACCAAATGCTCGGTGTACTGTAATAGACCAGAATCTCTGGTGGGAATTGAAATTACGACCCTCACGCTAATAGTCTAAAGTCATATGTAATAGCATCATATCCATCAGCCGATTATAAATTTTAACAAATTAAATAAAAGTCTCTATCTTTGGTTTGATCCAAAACTAAAATGCTCACAACGTTTTAGTGGTTTCTGGATTTTATACGTTTTAAAAGTATGTAGACTCTGTGATAATGGTGAAGGGAAACTTTCTTTCGATTAACAGTTATTTCATACAGCCTGTGCTCAGAAACTTTTATTCTTGGGCGTATGACAGTGGTTTTAATATCAATCCCACAAACATAGACTTGATGATATTTTCCAGAGAAGTACTAGATTTTTTTATGCTGACCATTATTCGCACAAACACATATGTATATAGTTTGGTGAGAGGAGGTTTCCTCAGGAATTGTTAAAAACCGTAAAGAGAGAAACCGAGAAGGTCATGGAGAAGATAAGATATAAAATCCTTCACTAAAATTTTAACGATAATTAATACGATGAAGTCGCCGTAGTCTAGTAGGTAGTGTGTTGGCTTTCAAACTCCAGGTCAGACATCAAAACGAAATATGAAAATATATTTCTTCGGCGACTTCCTCTCAGCAGATTTCTGGCAAAAACTCTGAGAGTAAATAAAATTGCCATGAAAAAGTTTCTCAAAAATCTGTCGTTCAGAGTCGACTTTAAACCATTTATGTGGTGTGAGAAACTAGGACGTTGTACAATGGGTCAATGCGAATTCCAGGTACTGTACTTGTCTTAATTGACAAGTACACGTCCTCTAACTTAACCTAACCTAATACGATGGCGAAGCAAGATCATTAAGATCGAAAACCTAATGCTTGTCGCCGAGTAGATTGTTTGACTCTAGATATTATAGAGATAGTTATAGTTTTTAGGGAACGAAAAAATAAAATATAACCAGTCAATTTCAAATAACAATTCATTTTTTTTTTGATAGCTCATGATTTATTTTATGGCTTCAAGTGAAAAACAAAAATATATTTTTAGAATATTTCAGTTTAAACAAAAACTACACCAAAGGCATGACATATATAAGTACATATACATATGTATTAAACTCCAACGATAACAAATCCGTAAATTTCGAATATAAAAGCGCTGAAGAATTGTTTTAAACTCAAATCAATTGGGTACAATACACAGTGAAGCAAACATTTCGAAAATTTTGAAATGAAACTCTTTTTCGTATTTTTCATTATTGTGACCATGTTAGCAGCAGCTACTGCCACTGATTACTGCTCCGAAACTCTATGTGGTCGTGGTGTAAGGCACATAGCTTGTGGACATAGTGGTGTAAGTGCTGTAGTATTATAATTTCTTAAAAGAACGGTTTTCAAAGTTCTTAATTTATCAGCAATTTGATGCCACCTGTCCTGCTAATGCTAAAATGGTAACTATTAACGGGAATTTAAAACGACTTCTAGTTGATGCCCATAATGAAAAACGAAACTTTATTGCTGGTGGTGGTGATGCCAGACATAGACCAGCTAGTCGTATGGCTACCATGCAATGGGATAATGAATTAGCTGAGCTTGCTGCTCTCAATGTTAAACAATGTAATATAGCACATGATCAGTGCCATAATACTGATGCATTTAAATATTCTGGGCAAAATCTTGCCTGGTTTGGTTTCACTGGTCCTATCGACCATGCCAACAGATTGAAGGAAGCTGTTGAAAATTGGTATGATGAAGTACAATACAGCAGACAGTCATTCATTGACTCTTTTCCCAGCAATTATAATGGACCGTAAGTTTTCTTTGCTTTTTTAACACAATATTATTAAGTCATAATTTATTTAATTTTTATATTTTAGTGCGATTGGTCACTTCACTGTCATGATGGCCGATCGTAATATTCGCGTCGGTTGTGCGGCTGCTACTTACACTAATTCTAATTCTGGAGCGAGGTATTTGTCTTACTTGATTGCTTGCAATTATGCGACCACAAATATTATCAATTTCCCTATATATGTCAGTGCAAATAGAGCTGCCACTGCTTGTACTACTGGCACCAATCCTAATTACCCTAACTTGTGCTCTGCCTCTGAGGTATATGATGTGAACAAGTTTTTCTAAATAAAATTGTGAATACAAAACATTGTACAGAAAATGTGTGCCGATTTGTGAAAATTCTTTTATTTTGTTTCTTCGTATCTTTATTTATCAAACCTATCACATACTTACTTAATTGGCCGTTAACAACCCGATTAATGGATTTCGGCTTGCCTTAACTTCCAGGCGCCTCTGCATCTTGTGCGCCTACGCCAGTTGGTCACACCAACCGATGATAGGGCTTCCTCGATTTGGTCCTACCAACGCAAATCCGACTTCCGCAAATCTCCGCATCAAATACCCGTCTCGCCGGAGTATCCTCCTCCATTCGAACGACATGCCCGAGCCAGCGCAGCCGCTGGATGTTAATACCCTGCATAACGTCTATGTCGTTCAGCAGTTCATACAGCTCATTGTTGGATGGGATGCGAAAATCATCGCCAACTCGCACTGGAGATCTTACGTACGACTTCTCTCTCAAATATTCTCAAGGCTGCTGCATCAGTGCTTAATAGAGTCCATGCCTCTGCGCCATAAGGAAACACGGGGAGGATGAGCGTCTTGTGGAGTATTAGTTTTGTCGTACGAGAGAGGTCTCTGCTACTCAATTGCCTATGGAGACCATAGTAGCCTGTTGGCAAGAGTGATCCTTGCGCTTGATCTCCATACTGACATCATTTTTGGTGGTAACGGCGGAGCCAAGATAAATAAACTCCTTGACTACATCGTAATTGTAGTTTCGGCCGTAATCTGAGATCCAATACGCCGCACGTCTTTACTTGTCGATAACATATACTTCGTTTTGTCCTCATTTACTGCCACACCCATCTTAGTAGTAGGTTTTCGTTATTATGAGGACAAATTTGTTAATTTGTGGTCGGATTTGTTTAATAGAACTCTAGCTCTGGCTTTCTTCCTACTTTTATACATGCACTAACACTTTTATTTATGCACTTCGACGGTCTCTGTGAAGGTTAATGGGAATATTGTTGTACAACGTGTAGTGTATGCTGCGTTGCCGTTAAAAAAAACTTTTTTCATATGCACAAATGTATTCGATCGTTGACAGACAAATAGCCTTGAACAGGAAAGACTTTTAAAGAAAAAGGGTTCTGTAATGAATAGAGTGGTTAAAAAACGAACTCTTTCAGTAATTTCATGTAGGACTTAGCGAGCCCTTGTTGTTCTTCATGAAACACATGTAAATACTAAGTAAATATATGTATAGTCTAAGCCACTGGCTTAGTCATCTCGAACACAACAGAATATAAAAAAAAATATTTCATTCGGCAGCTGCTGGCAAAGTAAATAAAATTGCTATGAGAAGTTCCATACAAATCTGTCGTTCGAAATCGATTTTTAACTGTAGGTCCCGCTACTTATGAATAAAATTAACACACACACAACATAAGTGGTGTGTGAAGCTAGGTTGTAATCCTGACTGAAGGGCTGTAATGACCAATTATGTATGTATGTATGTATATGTGTAGCAACTCAAACTAATTTCTAAGTTATAGATTTTACCTGCTTTATCATCAGAGTGCATTTTCTTTTTTAATTTGAAATAAAAACGCACATGTTGGTCATTTTAAATTTTTTTTCTTCTTTTCCGTTTTCTATTCTCTTATATGGAAAGGTCAAAAAGATTTCATGTATATAAAAATTGTTTTAGGCAAAGCCTAATAGTCAGTTTCTACGTCCTATTTAATATCGTAATAGTGCAGACTTTCTTACTTTAAAACTGTGAATTACGAAATTGGAATTATGAAATAATTCATGTTTTATTACTGACTTTCAGTAATTATTCCTAAACTTTCCTTATAAAAATTTCTTAAAGTTGCCTAATTTCGATTCACCGTTGAATAAATCCTCCTCCAAAGTTAATTTTACTGTACAGGAATCTTTTTACAAAATGTACGTAAGAAAATAGCAAAAAAAAACATTCGATACAATTTTTATTCTATACAGACTTTCATGCAGTACATATAATAAAATTAAATTTTGTTGACGTCGTATTTTTCATTAACAGAGCACAGGTTGGGGTATTTGGGATTAGTGCCAGTAGTGCATTTAGACGCAGGCATGCTGCAGCTAGCATATACTGGATAATTTAAAATGTTTGTTCTGGCGTAGTTGCATGCGACCAAGTAATTCATAAAGCCGCCCATACTGTAGGTTGCGGCACCACAACCTATACGAATACTAGCATCATTTACCATTGCAGTGAAGTGACCAATCATGCTGTTAAAGAAAAATATGTAGTTGTTGTAGACATACATATGCCCATATTAGAATACTATACACTTAAACTTACGGTCCATAGTAATTAGCTGGATAATTATCTGTAAAGGCTTTATTACTGTATTGAACTTCATCGTACCAACCTTTAACAACATTCCTCAAATTTTTGGCATGATCAGTAGCCATACCAGTGTAACCAATCCACCCAAGATTTTGACCAGAAAATGTAAAGGCATCAGTATTGTGACATTGATCATGAGCCATTTGGCATTGCTTAACATTGAGAGAAGCCATTTGAGCCAATTCGTTATCCCATTGCATTGTGGCCATACGGCAGGCTGCACCATGCCTGGGAGCACCACCGCCAGCAATTAAGTTACGTTTTTCATTGTGTGCATCTAACAGAACTTGTTTTAATCTATTGTCAATGTTTACCATTTTAGCGTCTCCAGGACAGCGCGGACTAAATTTCTGTAATGCAATGTAATGTAAGTAATGACTTTACTAGTAACGACTTCTAAGATTGAGCGTATGAAAACTTACGCCATTGTGTCTACAAGCAATGTGCCTTTGTCCTGGACTACAAAGAAATCTGCTGCAGTAGTCAGTGCCACTTGTTACTGCTATCATGGCTACAACACTTAGAAATACTGAGAAACGAATCATTTTTCGATGTAACGACAAATGAAAATTGAAACACATGGCATTGACTTATATAGGCGATCATGGTATCCGCTTATTCTAATATTTTAATTTAATTTTAAGCTTGATTTAACACGGTTAAGTTTTTTAATGAAATACTGATACGCTTATATACGTTTATGACACAACAAAAAAATTTTGTAATATTTTAAATTTTGTTTTTGTTATTAAACAAAAAGGAAACAACATGCATGACAGAGAGCACGTCGAACAAATATTTTGGATGTGCATATTGGGAATCTTTTTCCAGAATTTCTAACTACTTTTTATTCATTTATTTACCGCCAGCAATAAATTTTAGGTTCCTAATTATGGGTATCAACTAAGATTTTTTTGAAATCATCGGTAATGGGAATCATTTTCGCATTAGAAGGGCATGTAGCAGTGAGTTGATAAATAAATTTGAAATATTTGGAATTGATGTCTTACTACAATTAAAAGTAAAATAGAAAACTTACTCCACAAGCAATATACTTAGCACCATTAGTGCAAAATGATCTGGAGCAGTAATTGGTGGCAGATACTGTTGAAATACGGAGAAACGATTCATAATAGACACAGTCGACTCTAATTGTTGGATTTGTAAGAAAATTTCATTTCAAAGAAAATATTATAACAAGTGTTTTCTATAGTTAGGCGCTATTAGTATCGCATATGTTAAGTTTAGTTTATTTAAATATTAGTCATTTTTATTTGTGCTGTTATTATGCAAAATATGCGCAATATATAAATATACTGTACTATATTTCCATTTTCATTTATATACATGCAAAGATATACTTACATATATTCGAATGCAGATTGAGTACGCAAAGTTATAGGTTTCCTAAGATCAAAACTTGAAAAAACATAACATTATGTATTTTTTTTAAATAAAATACAGAATAAATAATGTTATAAATAGAGAAAACAAATACGCCAAAAAATTATATTTAAACCAAATAAAAAAAAAGAAATATTCAAGTATTATCTGAAACAATATTTCAGTGGATCATACGTAAGCACTCTTTAAACAAACATTCCGTATATTATTGCACAAAGAAAAGTGATTAATATTGATATAAACTCAAATTAAAACATTAAAATAGAGATTAATTGTAGAAAACAACTGATATGCTATTTAGAACTAAATTTCGGTATATAAAAAGCTAGATACTCAACAAAATTTAACAGTTTCGAATTAAACTCTTAATTAAGAAAACACAAAAGTTGGAATAATGAATCGTTTCTCGGTATTTCTATGCGTTGTCACCACCATTGCAGCAGTGGCTGCCACTGATTATTGCTCCAGCTCTATTTGCACTAATGGTGCCAAGCATATCGCTTGTGGTCACAGTGGGGTAAGTTTTTTATTTTACTTTCAATTGAAGCAAGACATCAATTCTAAATAATATTTCAAATTTATTTAGCAATTCTCTGCCACATGCCCTTCAAATGCGAAAATGATTCCCATTACCGATGATTACAAAAAAATCTTGGTTAATACCCACAATGAAAAACGTAACCTTATTGCTGGAGGTGGTGATGCTAAACTCAGCCCTGCCTGTCGTATGGCCACCATGGAATGGGATGATGAATTGGCTAACCTTGCCGCTCTCAATGTTATGCAGTGCAAAATGGCTCATGATAAATGCCGCAATACTGATGCTTTCAAATACTCTGGTCAAAATCTTGCCTGGTTTGGTTTCACTGGTCCTGTCGATCATGCCGCCAAATTGAAGCAATCTGTTGAAAATTGGTTCTCCGAAGTTAAAGACAGTAAACAATCTTATATTGATAGTTATCCTAATGGTTACTCTGGACCGTAAGTTTAAATGTGTACATTATTCTGTTGTGAACGTATTTTTTTAAATTATTTTTCTTTAATAGTGCCATTGGTCACTTCACTGTCATGATGGCTGATCGTAACATCCGTGTAGGTTGTGCTGCCGCAACATATACCAATGCTGGTGAGAGGTATTTGTCTTACTCGGTTGCTTGCAACTATGCCACCACCAACATGATCAACTTCCCCATCTATGAAAGCTGCAGCAGTGCTGGTACATCTTGCACCACTGGCACCAACCCCAAATACCCCAACTTGTGCTCCGCATCTGAACAATACGCTGTAAACAAGTGGTTCTAAATCTATTATAACTACGTATAGCAGTTTTAAACAGTTTGAATTGAATAAAAAAATTGGTTAAAATATATGTTGGCATTTTTTTAAAGGACTGTTCTAAATTGTAATTAATTTCAACTTCGAAATTTTAATTCTTAAACGTGAAAGTAAAGTATATATCAAGTGAAAAACATTAAACAAATAGGTTTAAATCATATTTAATTTGTATAATTTTAAATCGGAAAATGAAAGTGCACGTTTGTAGAGTGTAACTGTACATGTGGCTGATTGTACTTCGATGGAAATAAAAATTAGGAAGGTTTTCTTGATGATTTTAGAGGAAGGAATCTGACGGAGATCAAGTATTTTGCCCGAAAATTTGAATTATCGATTGTAATCTATCGAATTATGTAAAATTTACGACACACGACGCCACCAAAAGTTTAATTTTAAAAGTATAGTGTGTGTGATACACGACGCCACCAAAAGTTTAATTTCAAAAGTATAGTGTGGTTGGGATGTCGTTGCCGTAGTCTAGTAGGTAGTGTGTTGGCTTATTATGCGTAAAGCCAGGGTTCGAGCCCCAGGCCAGACATCAAAACAACATACAAAAACTATTTCTTTGGCGACTTCCTCTCAGCAGATTTCTGGCAAAACCTCTGAGAATAACTAAAATTGCCATGAAAAGTTTCTCAAAAATCTGTCGTTCGGAGTCGACTCTAAACTTTAAGTCCCGCCAATTATGAATAAAATTAACACACACAACATAAGTGGTGTGAGAAACTAGGCCGTAATCCTGACTAAAGGGTTGTAATGGCCAATTATGTATGTATGTATGTAGTGTGGTTGGTGTTGAAAATCCCAACGACTAAATAAATAAGGTCGGTGGAAATTACATGAAAACGTGCGGTCAAAACGAAATTCCATTTGCAGAAATTTGCATGCATTTGGTGTTATATTGTACAATCGATCCGCAGTAAATTAAAAATGTGTATCAAATTTGTTTATTTAAAATAAATTCTAGAATGTTTCGCGAATGTGACATAAATGCATTCGCAACACTTTTTAGAGTACACTTAATAGTATAGAATCAATTTTATTTTAATATACAATAGTAAAATTTAACTTGAACGAACAGGTTTTGCTTTTTTAAAAATATTGTGTATTGTCTTGCATATAAATCGATTGTATAAACTTTGAAAGAATTACACATAAAATAGAAATACTTCCCTTACGTACCGCTATGTTACATATTTGTGGCCAATTCTTCTAATAAAATTTAATTACATTAAATTGTCAAAAATACGTTTTTAACTTAAATGTTGTAAGCATCTTTCAAAAAAAAAAAATTATCATTAGACCGTTGGGACCAGGTCCATGTAAATACTTTCGCATAATTAAATAGCTGATATTATCACTGATCTATTAAAGGGTGATGGTTTTTGAAAAATTTTAAAGAAACGAAGAGGGCCGCACGACTGGCAATTTTCCATCTTAAATTTGACATGTGTTGCGACTTATAACACTTTAAAAACAATGTATGTAGATGTGGTATCGCTATTGGATAGCTTAAAACAATAATACTTTTGGTGAGTTCCACAATTTGTTTAAATAATGATAAATACTTTTTGAACGAAATTAAAATTTTTAATTTTATCTCGTTTGACGTTTGACTCATAAATGATAGACAAATTGTTTTGTTAATATGAAATGAGGTTCTTTTGATTTTGAAAGGTACTGCTGCTTTTACCCACATAGTATCCTTCCCTTATTTCCACTTGTTTCCAATATTTTTATCTCTTCCACAAAATAAGATTTGCCGAGCTCATTAATAAAGATTCGTTCGTAGGATGATTTCATATTTTTTTCTTTTTTTATTAGTCATTACAACCCTCAGTGAGGATTACAACCTAGTTCCTTCAGTCCTTCAGTTTAAACGTGATTTCGAACGGCACATTTTTCATGGCAATTTTATTTACTCTCGGAGTTTTTGCCAGAAGATTATTGAGAGGCAGTCGCCGAAGAAATATTTTTTCATATTTTGTTTAGTTGGAGATGTCTGACCTACGGTTTGAACCGGGGCCTCACGTCTTAGAAGCTAACACCAGACTACGGCAACAACAATTATTTCATAGTAGGAATCATATATCTCTCTCCCCTGGATGCATTTTTGCAAACATTTCCTTTTCAGATCATGCTCTAGTCTGCCACCAATGGCTGCGAAACACATATTAAATGATAACTTCAAGTTAAGAGGTGGACAGTTAGAAAAATCAGGGTCTGCAGATACACAGACATTTTTTATATTTTTACAGAAATAGATGATTATATTATGATATTTGACTTCATGTTTGGAAAACATATGAATGGGAATACTTTGTGTATAATTTTCGCTGTCTTCACACATGGCTAGCAGACAAGGCCTTGAAACGGATCGGGTGGCCGACTATGTTAAATATTTAAATATTCATGTGTTAGTTTTAATATTCATATTTGCAGTATCGAATTGAATTTGCATGTAATTGCTATCACTAACTCTATTCTTTTTAATACATATATCTTTCAAGGGTTACTTAAACGTGGACGTTGTTTAACAACAAAATTAAAAAAAATTTCTAACAGCATTGAATATATTTCTTTAAAATTAATTTCATTAAAAATATTTAAAAACACTTGTTGACGGCATATTCTTAAGAATCAGAGCATAAATTGGGATATTTAGAATTAATGCCAATGATACATGGCAGCAGTTTTCACAGGAATACTCAAAAACAATTAATTTTTCGAGAATTGAGAATTTACTTTGCAGTTGTTAAATTTAGTTCTAAAATAAATAGTATATCGATTGTTTTCTACAGTTAATCTATATTATAATGTTTTAATTTGAGTTTATGTCAATATTAATTTCTTTTACTTTTGCTAAAACATACGGAATGTTTATTTAAAGAGTGCTTACGTATGATCCATCGAAATATTGTTTCTAATAATACATATTTGTAAATTTTTTTATTATTTGGTTTAAATATAATTTTTTGATGAATTTGTTTTCCCTATTAATTTTCTTATTAATATAATTTATCCTGTATTTTATTTAAAATAAATATAATGTTATTATATGCATTTTATTAAATATGCGGTCTTAGGAAACCTATAACTTTGCTTAATCAATCTGCATTCGAATATACAGCGGACAGCAAAAGTCTTAGCACGGGAATATACATATTTTGACATAAAAAGTCCCCACAGGCTTAATACTCTTGCACAAATTCCCGATATGACTTCAAGAGAGTATTTAGGAGATCATTTGAAAGAACGGTTACGTAATCGCTAAACCTCAAACAAAAGTTAACCGAAAAACTTGCTTATGGTTCCACCAGTAAACACTAAACAAAACTTATACATTCAATTCTAAATGGGTTAAATTGAGTGCTGGACCTTAAGACATATTCTACTAAATACAAGGGATAACATTTTCTTATATTAGGCCTTTGAATTTTAAATTTACTCAAGGTTCTTTTTGGGGGTACCTATGGAGTCATCTGCAACTGTTCCTTATTTTTCTCTTGTTTTATGAAAAACATTAAAAAATTGTTTGTTTTATAATAAAACAGAAATAAATTAATAAAATAAATATATAAAGTATACATTTTTATACAAACTTTTGGTTAAAATTCATGAAATTGCTAAAATATATTGCCGTACTAAGACTTTTGCTGTCCACTGCATATATATATGCATGTATATAAATGAAAATGGAAATAGACTGTACTTTGTACATAATTTGTATTATAACAGCACAAACAGAAATGTTTAATATTTAAATAAACTAAACTTAACATATACTATATAAATAGCGACTAACTATAGAAAATTTTCTTACATGTTCAACAGTTTGAGTTGAATGTGTTTATTAAGGAATGATAAGAGTTTGAAAAATTAATCGCTTCTCAATATGTATTTCTTTGCTTCAGTTCTATTTCAACTAATGTTTGAGGAAGTTTTCTATTTTCCTTTTAGTTTAAGGGAAACATACCTATATTATAAAAATATAAGAAATACACTTTCTTCTGAACATAAATAATGAAATAATGATGTCCTTAAAGAAAATATATAAAATTTAAGTTGACCAGTTTCGTTTGTCTGGTGGTTTAGGTCCGGACTTGACTGAAAAAAAAACACGATAAACGACTGACCACGTTTAATTTGTATCACACCACATCATTATTGGTATACATATACTTGACAAAAATTTTATAGGTTACAGTCAAAAGCAAAAATTGTTACTGGGTAAAAATTGACATGAGTAAAAATGATAAAAAATTTATGAACTTTTTGTGAGGGTATTAGAATTTAGTAGCGACGTACAGAAATGGTTTCCAAAAAGAAAATATTATATTTGAATATTACAAATACTACGTTATTGTGGAATATTACTCTTCTATGGCATTTGCTCAACACCATCAACACTCTAAAAATGTGCGATCTCTTCTTCAGGATTTCGAAAGTTCGACCATTAACATTTCTGTTGTAATTTACATAAAAAGTTTTTAACTGAAAGATACACAGGTTCGTTGAAATTATTAACAATTTAGAACAAAATGAATAATAATCCCAGATTTTTCAAATACAATGTCAATTAAAAAAAAGCGCAACAAATATTTTAACTAATTTTTTTTATTCAATGCAAACTGTTTAAAACTGCTATACCGTAGTTATAACAGATTTAGAACCACTTGTTTACAGCGTATTGTTCAGATGCGGAGCACAAGTTGGGGTATTTGGGGTTGATGCCAGTGGTGCAGGAGGCAGCAGCACGGCTGCAGCTTTCATAGATGGGGAAGTTGATCATGTTGGTGGTGGCATAGTTGCAAGCAACCAAGTAAGACAAATACCTCTCACCCTCATTGGTATATGTTGCGCCAGCACAGCCTACACGGATGTTACGATCAGCCATCATAACAGTGAAGTGACCAATGGCACTATTAAAGAAAAATAATTTAAAAAAATACGTTCACAACAGAATAATGTACACATTTAAACTTACGGTCCAGAGTAACCATTAGGATAACTATCAATATAAGATTGTTTAGTGTCCTTAACTTCGGAGAACCAATTTTCAACAGATTGCTTCAATTTGGCGGCATGATCGACAGGACCAGTGAAACCAAACCAGGCAAGATTTTGACCGGAGTATTTGAAAGCATCAGTATTGCGGCATTTATCATGAGCCATTTTGCATTGCATAACATTGAGAGCGGCAAGGTTAGCCAATTCATCATCCCATTCCATGGTGGCCATACGACAGGCAGGGCTGAGTTTAGCATCACCACCTCCAGCAATAAGGTTACGTTTTTCATTGTGGGTATCAACCAAGATTTTTTTGTAATCATCGGTAATGGGAATCATTTTCGCATTTGAAGGGCATGTGGCAGAGAATTGCTAAATAAATTTGAAATATTTAGAATTAATGTCTTGCTTCAATTGAAAGTAAAATAAAAAACTTACCCCACTGTGACCACAAGCAATATGCTTGGCACCATTACTGCAAATAGATCTGGAGCAGTAATCAGTGGCAGACACTGCTGCAATGGTGGCGACAACGCACAGAAATACCGAGAAACGATTCATAATGTCAGATATAGAACTGTAGCTTGATCTACTAACTTCAAACTGATGCCGTTTAAGTGAAAAGCGACGTCTTTTATACATCATTTAATGTTTGCTTTCGAATAGAAACAAGTGTTTCTATTATAAGTTTTATTTATTTTTATCGCTTTTTATTTTAAAGTATTCCTATTATTCCTTAAATATTTGTCTTAACAAAACTTTGTATGTAAACATATCAAAATCATAACACAAGTATGTATGCATGTATATAGGCAATTGTTAAAAACAGTTGCATTGTTTTATAACTGCTCATATAAAATTTGTTATTCAATTAGAGATATTAAAACATCTTTTTTTGCTATTAAATTACTCATCTTTCCCTTTTCATAATACATATGTATGTATATGTACTCCAATAAATTGTTAATTTGTTTGTAAAATAAATTTTATTCTTGTTTGTTTAATAGCCACATTCAATTTGAGTTTTAATCAGACAATTGATGTACGTCAACGGAAGTTTTGGGGATGTGAAGATTTTAAAACTTAAATTATTTACATTTTTACAGAACATTTATTTTGCCAATTTTTGGTTAAGATTATTTCTTAACTTCATAATTTAGGCTTCGGAATTTATGCTTAAAATTGTAAACTGGGTGATCAAAAATTATATTACAATGTGCATTGGCAACCATTTTGTTATGGGAGGATATGATTGAGTTCTATTCTCACAGATGATTTATTAATTCTGTTCTTTTTTCTTTAATGTTAGTGAATAATCATCATTATTCGTAACTTACTCTGCAATTTGTGATCTATAAGTGCCTATATAAATTCTTTCGACAGATCATCTATTTGAACCTTCATATCATCCACGATAATATTGGAGAGTGGAAGCATGTATGTACTCATACGCTGTCAAAAACTGTGTCATGTAAAAATCAATATGACCATGTCTCTTTTCAATCCAACTCTGTACGTTTCTGATAAGCCTGTGTGTCCATCGCCGTTTCGTCGCAGTATCCCATCTAATCTGCCATTCGCCGAAATTCTTTTGTCTTTCCTCCCTTCGTTCCTAAGTTGTCAAAGTTCTACCAACAATCCTAACTCTATCATATACCCTTTTCAGTTCCATAGCCATAATATCAGGTGGAGTTAAACCTGATATGACACCAACAGCCTCATGTGAAACTGTGCGGAAACCACTAGCAACTCTAAGAACGCTTAAAGGAAATAAAGATCTTGCAGCACTAGCCTAGGTTCTAAAACCCAACGCTGACCCCCACAGAGGTGGTACATTCATTATTATCGACTGAGTAATCCTCGCCAATAACAGTGTTCTGTTCTGATTTAGCCTACCTATATTAGCCATAACGCGGGATAATGCAGTGTTCACTCGAGCAGTTTTTTCACAAGCCTTTTCAATATTAGTTCTAAAATTTAATCTTACGTCAATCATTACTCCTAAATATCTAAGCGTTACCTGAGAAGTTATATTATATTCGTCTATATTAAGTATAATACATTCAATTTTCATCCTGCTCGTTATCGTAATAGCTTCAGTTTTCTGTCCAGCAAGTTAAAGATACGCTGACGTAAGCCACTTCTTTATTCTACCCAACGTCATCATACACGTAGCCTCAATTTGATGTATTTCTATAGCCACTATTGTTACTGCTATATCGTCAGCATAACCAATTATCTGCACACCCCTCGGTACTGTGAGAGGTAAAACTCCATCGTAGAGTATATTCCATAGCCGTGGACCAAGCACAGAGCCCTGTGGAACTCCACCAGTTATTTTCTACTCCTTAACTCCTCCATGTGTGTCACAGAGCAGTATTCTCTCAGAAAGATAGCCACCAACGATACGCATAAGATGCGCTGGCGTCTGTGTAGTCCGTAAAACTTGTAAAATGTGCGACCAGTATGCAGAATTAAAAGCATTTCGAACATCAAATGTTATGGCGGCACAATATTCTTTAGAATCATGCATCAATTTGGTTTGCCTGCTATCGTTGTCAATTTCTTAATTGCATTTATACTTGAGCGTCCTCTACAAAATCCATATTAATTGTCGGATAGACCTTCAGCTCCTCTTTCAAGGTGTAGTTCCAAACGGTTACAAATCAATCGTTCCAAAATCTAACCCATTGTATCGATCATAAAAAGCGGTCGATATGAACCTAGATCTCCCGGCGTTTTTCTGGTTTAGGTAGTAATACCAGTCTTTGAATTTTCCATATTCTCGGAAAAACTCCATCGTTAAAAAACTTCATGTACATATCCGTAAAGGGTCGAACATTGTGCTTAATTGCTATTTTAAGAACCCGGTTTAGAATTCCATCAAGGCACGGAACCTTAGCGTTTCCAAAATGTTCCGACGCTACCATCACCTCATTGTCCGTCACTGGATCTATGGCCTCCATAGAAGTCGCATTTTCGTTGACTGCTACATTTTCTTTTTCAATGCTCTGTATTGGAAAAATAGTTTTATCCACCTTTCTCAGGAGTACTGGGCTAGTTGGCGCTTGTCGTTTACAACGCGTGATCTCTAGTCACAGGATCAGTAGAAGGAATAGGTATATCTCTAAGGCAGAGGAAACAGTTACAGGTTACAGATGCGTAGGTAGAGTGGGCTAGTTAGGCTAGGAATTGATAGCAGTTATGCCGAGGGATACCTATTAATGTATTTGACAGTCTCAGAGCAAACTGAATTAGAAAAGGCAATCATTTATGAAGGGGCAAGTGGAAGAGGCAATTATCTGGGTCACATTCTTATTCACTGCAAGGATACCTAAGCAGCCAATTGGTTGAAGATGATACAACTCCATTGTCAGTCTATTGCCTAACTATGAATATACAATTATGGATTGACGTTACCAAAAACACCAGATATATTCACTTTCTCTTTGTAAATGTTTGTTTTCATTTTACCCCAGCAAGTTATGTACTGAAGTTACTAATCAAAATTATATCTACTGTCTGCTTGAAATACAATAAGACAACACATACATATATTTAAAAACAATTATTGTAATACAATGTTTATTATTATTTAACTTCAGTAATTATTAAATTTGTCTGGCCCGACTTTATTTAATTGAAACAATAACAGTCTGGTCTGAACAATTAATGTAATACGATAATACATACTAAATAAATATGTACGTGAGTAACAATACTGTCTAGGTAAACAAAAATGGCCTTGTGAAAAGAAGATATCTTCTCATTCTATTTCGTAATGAGCTGCTTTATCAACTGTTGGATTTATAAAATTAAAGATTTTGTTTATATTTCTTGCGTGAGTGGCGAAAGACGCACCAACGGAGGTGAATTCTTAGCCGGATGGCCGACTATGTTAAATATTTAAATAGTCATGTGTTAGTTTTAATATTCATATTTGCAGTATCGAATTGAATTTGCATGTAATTGCTATCACTAACTCTATTCTTTTTAATACATATATCTTTCAAGGGTTACTTAAACGTGGACGTTGTTTAACAACAAAATTTAAAAAAAAATTTCTAACAGCATTGAATATATTTCTTTAAAATTAATTTCATTAAAAATATTTAAAAACACTTGTTGACGGCATATTCTTAAGAATCAGAGCATAAATTGGGATATTTAGAATTAATGCCAATGATACATGGCAGCAGTTTTCACAGGAATACTCAAAAACAATTAATTTTTCGAGAATTGAGAATTTACTTTGCAGTTGTTAAATTTAGTTCTAAAATAAATAGTATATCGATTGTTTTCTACATTTAATCTATATTATAATGTTTTAATTTGAGTTTATGTCAATATTAATTTCTTTTACTTTTGCTAAAACATACGGAATGTTTATTTAAAGAGTGCTTACGTATGATCCATCGAAATATTGTTTCTAATAATACATATTTGTAAATTTTTTTATTATTTGGTTTAAATATAATTTTTTGATGAATTTGTTTTCCCTATTAATTTTCTTATTAATATAATTTATCCTGTATTTTATTTAAAATAAATATAATGTTATTATATGCATTTTATTAAATATGCGGTCTTAGGAAACCTATAACTTTGCTTAATCAATCTGCATTCGAATATACAGCGGACAGCAAAAGTCTTAGCACGGGAATATACATATTTTGACATAAAAAGTCCCCACAGGCTTAATACTCTTGCACAAATTCCCGATATGACTTCAAGAGAGTATTTAGGAGATCATTTGAAAGAAAGGTTACGTAATCGCTAAATCTCAAACAAAAGTTAACCGAAATTTATAAAAAATGGCGAAATAATAAAAATAATAAACTTTATGAAAATAATTACAAAAAATATAGAAACTCTTTAAATAGAGAAATTATCTACGTGAAAAATAACTATTATAGGAATAAATTCATAGAAAATAGAAATAACATACGCGTTACATGGCAAATCATTAATGAAATAATTGGAAAAAAATCAAAATGTATAGATGACAACATCTTACAAAATTTTAAAAATGATAACATATCAAGTATTTTAAAGAACTTTGCGACAAACCTCAAGGAAAATGTAAATAAAATAATTCACAAATGTAACATTAAAACCTTACACAATGTGGAAATTACAACACAAAATTCAATTTTTATGGAAAACACTAATGAACAGGAAATATTTAATATACTGAACAATTTAAACATTAAAAAAAGTGCTGGACTCGATGGAATACGAACAAAAGACATCAAGAATAATGCTGTAATCTTAACTCCTACAATAACTAAACTAGTAAATGCAAGCCTGAATAATGCTATGGTGCCAAAAATGTTGAAAACATCTATAATAAGGCCAATATATAAAAGTGGAACGAAATCAGACTATAATAACTATAGGCCAATTTCAATTTTACCTGTGTTAGAGAAGATTCTGGAGGAAGTAGTGGTTAGAAGACTAAATAATTTCATAAAAAAATTCAATATAATGAATAGTAATCAATTTGGCTTCCAAAAGGGAAAAAATATTAACAATCTATTAGGAAATTTTGCTAATTATATAAATAACTGCTTAAGTAATAAAAAACATTGCCTTGTATTGTTCATTGATTTCAGTAAAGCCTTTGACACTCTGTCACATACCAAACTCCTTCAAATTCTAGAAAGAAACGGTATTAGAGGTAATACTTTACTGTGGTTTAAAAACTATCTTGAATGTAGGTCATATCGAGTAAAAATAAATAATGAACTAAGCAAAGAAGTTCGAATAGATTGTGGAGTGCCACAAGGATCCAAACTCGGGCCAATTCTCTATATACTGTATGCTAATGACATGCTCAACGCTTTGCATAATAGCCAAACTTTTGCATACGCTGATGATACAGCAATTGTGGTATCGAGTGAGTCTATCCAAGATGCTACAGAGGTAATGCAGAGCCAATTAAATATTGCATCCAAATGGTGTCACGATAACGGTCTTATCATAAACGCCCAAAAAACAAAAGTTATGCATATAAAACCACCAAATTTTACTGACTCTAACGTTGTAATTAAGTTTCATGACACAAATTGTCTGCATAATAGCAGCAGCAACAATGATACATGCGTCACGCTAATAGAACTTGTGACATCTTACAAATATCTGGGAGTCTACGTTGATAATAAATTTAAATGGAATATGCATGTCGATTATCTCCAAAAGAAGCTGAGGAAAGCCGCCTACATGCTATATCATCTAAGCAATTGTGCCATCTATGATGTATTAAGGCAGGCGTATTTCGCAATTGCAGAGTCGCACATTAGGCATGGGATTGCAGCATGGGGAAGTGCTACCCACTGTAGATTACTACAAAAAACTCAGGATCGACTATTAAAAATTCTAAAAAAAAATCAACGCTTAAACATAAACAATAATAATTACACTGCGAGCAACATCATCAATAATAATAGCATGGTCAGCAACAACATAGTTAGCAACAACAGCTTCATTAACAACAACAGCAGCATCATCAACAACAGCAACAACAATTTTAATAACCATACAAATAACAGTATCAATACCTACAACATACACAGTAACAACCATAGGATCAACATTATCGATACCAACAACTTCTTGCGCAACATCTACACAAACAACAGCAACAGAATCTACAACAATGACAGTCATAACAGTACCAATAGCAACAATATTAGTACCCACAACTACAACAACAATAATAATATCGCCAATGGATCCAGATACCTCAATAACAACAACAGAATAGTCAACAATACAGTTCAAAATAGTAGCCTAGCAAAGGAGCAGCGTATATTAAATATTAAATCTATTTTTTATACAACATTAGCAACAGAGTTCTATAATGATTCAAGGTTTCTCAAAAAGATTGATCATCAGCACAACACGAGGCGAAGAGCGAGAGGTAGATTTAAAACTGGTAGCTTCCATAATAATTACGGCAAAAACACATTAGAAGTAACTCTGCCAAAAATTTTCAATATGTTACCAATAGAACTTTTAAATATTCAGTACAAACAAAAAAGAAAAAACTTTTGAAAAACTTTTTCGTAAGCTCGCAAGATTAATACCATGTTCACACGGACAGTTGAATCACTTAATTCGGGCACTGAAATACAATAGCCAATTCACCCGTTTCCACGACATGTTCGTCATTCAGTTTGAAAGTTATTTATTTCTTCTTCTTGTTTTTTTCTTGTTTACGTTTTGTTTTTTCTTTATTTTATTTGTTTGTTGGGAATTTTAAATTTTTAATTTGGCAATGGAAAAAAAGGTAAGAAAAATATAAAATTGTAGCAATAATAAGCAAATATTATTTAATTATTATTTTCAATATTAGAAAAAAGAAAAAGTGCCAGCAGGTGGGACCAGGGCAGTGAGCGGGCGTTATTAGAGGTATGGGCTGAAAGGTTGGTAGAGCTGCGTGGCGTCCGTAAGAACAGCTCGAACAGATCGAGTAATGCCACGGTGCACAATGTTGTCTCCTCTACAATCTTTAATGCAGCCAATAATCTTCGGGACATTATAATTTTTTTATAATTTTCTTTTTTTCATCCATTATCTTATATTTTTTAAAATACTTCCACAAAATAAATAATAAGATTTTTTATTTCTTTTAATTTATTTATTTAATGCTAAACTGTTTTTCTTTATTTTGTTTTGTTTTGACAGCTGATTTTGATACATACATAATCGATAGAAATTAGAGATGACAGTCATTCGTTCGTCATTCATAAGGCCATTCAAACTGAATGCCGTACAGCTTGTGTGTTTCGCAGCTAAAATTTTGTATGGCGAAACATGTCATTCAGTTCGTAACTGGGGGTTGAATGACGAATGAGAGCGTGAATGACGAATAATTGTGTCGTGTGAACGTGCTATAACTTATGTTATTTCATTTTATTTTGTACAATTTTCACTTTTTTTTCCATTTAGTTAGTATTTTATTATTTACTTTTTATTTTTTTATTCTATTTATAAATATCACTTTTAGTGGCAAAACCTATTTATTTAATACTTCTGCAGACAAGCTATATTGCTTCGCGGAACTAGTAATTAATAAATAGTAATGAATTAATAATTTTAGTTTATTTTTTTATTTTATTTTAATTTTGTTATTATTTCGATATTTATTGTTATAATTTTAAATTGTAAACCTAATACAAGTTGTATAAAACATGAAGTAAAATAAAAATAAAATAAAAAAAAAAAAAAAAAAAAACAACAAAAATATTACAATAAGAAACTAGAGTAATACCGTATCTATCTATCTATCTATCTATCTATGTACGTATGTATGTATGTATGTATGTACGTATGAATGGGTGGTAATTCTGGAAAATCTCTTATTAACACATGAGTAAATATTTACTTTAAAATTAATCTCTACAATATTTGTTAACAGTTGATGACACACATACAATGCCACCATAGAACACTTGTTTTTATGCTCTTTTTTTAACACAACTGTTAAATATTATTTTATTTGCATTTTGAATAAACTTGAAAAAAAAACGTTTTTTTTATTAATAATTTTAAAATTTCTTTGTTCATTACCGTAAAATAAATATTATGATAAATTATATCGTATTTATTCAAATTTTAAATACATAAATAAATAAATACTTGTTCATTTATTTATTTATTTACTTATTTATTGATTTACTTATTTGTTTGCTTATCTATTATTTATGTCATAACAATATAAATAAATAAATAATGTACCCGTAAATTTTATTCAAATCAAAAAAAAAAAAAAAAAAAAAAAAAAAGAAAAACTTGCTTATGGTTCCACCAGTAAACACTAAACAAAACTTATACATTCAATTCTAAATGGGTTAAATTGAGTGCTGGACCTTAAGACATATTCTACTAAATACAAGGGATAACATTTTCTTATATTAGGCCTTTGAATTTTAAATTTACTCAAGGTTCTTTTTGGGGGTACCTATGGAGTCATCTGCAACTGTTCCTTATTTTTCTCTTGTTTTATGAAAAACATTAAAAAATTGTTTGTTTTATAATAAAACAGAAATAAATTAATAAAATAAATATATAAAGTATACATTTTTATACAAACTTTTGGTTAAAATTCATGAAATTGCTAAAATATATTGCCGTACTAAGACTTTTGCTGTCCACTGCATATATATATGCATGTATATAAATGAAAATGGAAATAGACTGTACTTTGTACATAATTTGTATTATAACAGCACAAACAGAAATGTTTAATATTTAAATAAACTAAACTTAACATATACTATAAAAATAGCGACTAACTATAGAAAATTTTCTTACATGTTCAACAGTTTGAGTTGAATGTCTTCATTAAGGAATGATAAGAGTTTGAAAAATTAATCGCTTCTCAATATGTATTTCTTTGTATTGTAGTAACTGTCACCGATTATTGCTTCAGTTCTATTTCAACTAATGTTTGAGGAAGTTTTCTATTTTCCTTTTAGTTTAAGGGAAACATACCTATATTATAAAAATATAAGAAATACACTTTCTTCTGAACATAAATAATGAAATAATGATGTCCTTAAAGAAAATATATAAAATTTAAGTTGACCAGTTTCGTTTGTCTGGTGGTTTAGGTCCGGACTTGACTGAAAAAAAAACACGATAAACGACTGACCACGTTTAATTTGTATCACACCACATCATTATTGGTATACATATACTTGACAAAAATTTTATCGGTTACAGTCAAAAGCAAAAATTGTTACTGGGTAAAAATTGACATGAGTAAAAATGATAAAAAATGTATGAACTTTTTGTGAGGGTATTAGAATTTAGTAGCGACGTACAGAAATGGTTTCCAAAAAGAAAATATTATATTTGAATATTACAAATACTACGTTATTGTGGAATATTGCTCTTCTATGGCATTTGCTCAACACCATCAACACTCTAAAAATGTGCGATCTCTTCTTCAGGATTTCGAAAGTTCGACCATTAACATTTCTGTTGTAATTTACATAAAAAGTTTTTAACTGAAAGATACACACGTTCGTTGAAATTATTAACAATTTAGAACAAAATGAATAATAATCCCAGATTTTTCAAATACAATGTCAATTAAAAAAAAGCGCAACAAATATTTTAACTAATTTTTTTTATTCAATGCAAACTGTTTAAAACTGCTATACCGTAGTTATAATAGATTTAGAACCACTTGTTTACAGCGTATTGTTCAGATGCGGAGCACAAGTTGGGGTATTTGGGGTTGGTGCCAGTGGTGCAAGAGGCAGCAGCACGGCTGCAGCTTTCATAGATGGGGAAGTTGATCATGTTGGTGGTGGCATAGTTGCAAGCAACCAAGTAAGACAAATACCTCTCACCGTCATTGGTATATGTTGCGCCAGCACAGCCTACACGGATGTTACGATCAGCCATCATGACAGTGAAGTGACCAATGGCACTATTAAAGCAAAATATTTAAAAAAATACGTTCACAACAGAATAATGTACACATTTAAACTTACGGTCCAGAGTAACCATTAGGATAACTATCAATATAAGATTGTTTAGTGTCTTTAACTTCGGAGAACCAATTTTCAACAGATTGCTTTAATTTGGCGGCATGATCGACAGGACCAGTGAAACCAAACCAGGCAAGATTTTGACCAGAGTATTTGAAAGCATCGATATTGCGGCATTTATCATGAGCCATTTTGCACTGCATAACATTGAGAGCGGCAAGGTTAGCCAATTCATCATCCCATTCCATGGTGGCCATACGACAGGCAGGGCTGAGTTTAGCATCACCACCTCCAGCAATAAGGTTACGTTTTTCATTGTGGGTATCAACCAAGATTTTTTTGTAATCATCGGTAATGGGAATCATTTTCGCATTTGAAGGGCATGTGGCAGAGAATTGCTAAATAAATTTGAAATATTTAGAATTGATGTCTTGCTTCAATTGAAAGTAAAATAAAAAACTTACCCCACTGTGACCACAAGCAATATGCTTGGCACCATTACTGCAAATAGAGCGGGAGCAGTAATCAGTGGCAGACACTGCTGCAATGGTGGCGACAACGCACAGAAATACCGAGAAACGATTCATAATGTCAGATATAGAACTGTAGCTTGATCTACTAACTTCAAACTGATGCCGTTTAAGTGAAAAGCGACGTCTTTTATACATCATCTAATGTTTACTAAGAGCTACTTATATTTACTTCCGAATAGAAACAAGTGTTTCTATTATAAGTTTTATTTTAAAATACGTCTTCTATTATTTGCTATCATTCCTTAAATATTAGTCTTTAGAAAACTTTCTATATAAACATAACAAAATCATAACACAAGTATGTACATTAGGGTGGCCTCAAAATATAAGTTGCGAATGTTCCCGACTAAAATGAAAGTTTGATTCATTCTAAGACTACGTTTCTCAAAATTTTTGTTCTGCGGTCAATATTTGGTGAGCTGGATCAAAGTATAGAAAGGTCCTTTTTTGAGGTTTTTTGAATTTTTTTCATATTTCTTCCGAAGGAACTATATATAAATTTGGTATCATATAGATACATAGAGAAGAAATTAGCTTTAAAAAAATTTTAATAAAATTTGAACTAGATTGAATTTGGAAAAACGGAAAAAACCATTTTGGTTAAATTACATGGTCTTCATAATCAAGAAATTTCAACAATTTAGTTAAGTAAATTCTATGAAAAAATTAAAAAAAACAAAAATTTTGTCCGAAATTATCAAATTTTTGGCTTTTCAAAATTGTTTTTAAAATTTCTGATAACCTTTTGAAAGCGCCTCTAAAAGACCTTTCATATGATACCAAATTTATATATAGTTCCTTCGGAAGAAATATGAAACAAATTCTAAAAGCCTCAAAAAAGGACCTTTTTATACATTGATCCAGCTCACCAAATATTGACCCCAGGACGAAAAAATTGAGAAACGTAGTCTTAGAATGAATCAAACTTTCATTTTAGTTGGGAACATCTATACCTTATTGTTTTAAAACTGCTCATATAAAATTTGTTATTTAATTGAAAATATTAAGATAAGTAAATATATAATTATTTTAAAACTGTTTTCTCTATTAGATCACTTGTTATTCCCTTTATATATTATGAATATATATGTGCTACAATATAATTTTTAATTTATTTATAAAACAATTTTAGATACAACTTAAAAAAACTTTCCGATATTTTTGATTGTCTAATAGTCACATTCAATTTAAATTTTAATCAGACAATTGATGTACGTCAACGGAAGTTTAGGGGTTGGAGTTTTTATTACTCTAGCTGTTTACATACGTACGTGTTTACAGATATTTTATTTACGTCAGGAAACATATACCGAAGACCTCAAGAATTGTTTTACATAAATAATCAAAAAAAAAAACAAAAACTTAAGGCTTTGAGCGGATATATTTTTAGGTCACATCTGGGCCTTATGTCCGATTATAAAATTGAATTATGCTGGGTAATTGGGGGCTTTTTGGCAACGAAGTTCCGGATGAACTGCCAAAATCAGTCATAAGCTATAATATAAGAGAAGTCGATGAGTGTGCGAATGGTTTGATTCAACCGTGTATGACAATGTAGGGTTGCACGGTCTTTATGGTCAATCCTACTGCAACAAAAATTATCCCAAATATGGGAAGGCGGGAGATGAGCGCTAATCTCTAGTCTCAGGATCAGTAGATAGAATAGGGGCATCTCTGAATATGTGGCAGAGGAAACAGCGGATTATTTTTTGTGCCGCTCACCTATAAAGCTGTGTTATAGCGCATCCTTAAGAACAGAAATGAAAGAAAATACAAGCTGATGATAGCCGGAATCGATGAGCGATCATTTAATGGTCCATGACAATACCAAAAAGAGGAGAAAAGGACCAGCCTCTGGAGAGACCGAACGTACAAATGCTGGGGAAAATGGGAAATTCATCATGTTGGTGGTGGCATAGTTTCAAGCAACCAAGTAAGACAAATACCTCTCACCATCATTGGCATAGAAGTCGCCGTGGTCTAGTAGGTAGTGTGTTGGCTTATTAGACGAAAAAGCCAGGGTTCGAGCCCCAGACCAGACATCAAAATAAAATACAAAATGTATTTTTTCGGCGTCTTCCTCTCAGCAGATTTCTGGCAAAAACTCTGAGAGTAAATAAAATTGCCATGAAAAAGTTTCTCAAAAATCTGTCGTTCGGAGTCGACTTTAAACTGTAGGTCTCGCCACTCATGTATAAAATTAACACACACAACATAAGTGGTGTAAGAAACTAGTTCGTAATCCTGACTGAAGGGTTGTAATGACCAATTATGTATGTATGTATCATTGGCATAGTTTATGGCAGCACAACCCACACGAATATTGCTATCAGCCATCATGACAGTTAAGTGACCAATGCCACTATGGTCAGATCAGTTATATGAAGCCTTGAATGAAATAGCCATAGTCTAGGAGGTCGTGAGGCCACATTTAAAACCCCAGTTCAGACTTCAAAACGAAATATGAAAAAAATTTCTATGGGAACTTCCTGTCAGCAGATTTGTGGCAATACCTCTGAGAATAAATAAAATTGCCGTGAAAAGTTTCTCAAAACATTTCTACGGCAACCTCCTCTCAGCATGTTTCTGGCAAAAGTATGTTTCTGAGATCAATTAAAATTGCCATGAAAAGTTTCTCAAAAATCTGTAGTTCGAAGTCGACTTTAAACTGTAAGTCCCGCCACTAATGTATAAAATTAACACACACAACATAAGTGGTGTGAGAAGCTACGTCGTAACCCTGACTGAAGGCTTGTAAAGGCTAATTATGTATGTATGTATGTATGTATGTATGTATGTATGTATGATAACTAAATATTATTTCCTGGGTTTTTCTGTCCCAATGAAAAGCTCTATATACTAACGAAACATTCCATCGTTATCCTTTCCTTTAGACTAGAGCTGGATAATTACGCGCAATTGCTACTTGCGGGCGATTAAATTGTTTTTTTTTTTAATTCAAAAATATTTATTCAAGAAAAGTATTAAAATTCACAGATAATGTTTGCCTCAGCGTCTTACGATATTATTGAGGCGAGTTGGCAGAATCAAAAGCTTATCTAAATGAGAGAACTTGAGGTCATTCTAAGTGACCCTCTTTTAATTAACTGTCTCTCTGCGCTTTTGGGTGACATATCGTTACCTTGGAAAGAATTAGAAAAGAAGCTTGTTTAATAGGTTTAAATCATTCATGTTTCAATATTTCTTTTTTATTATTTTTAATTATTCATAAATAACTTAAATTCATGATTACCGATTCATATTATAGTTAACATTCTGGTTATTACCATATGAATAGTATATTTAGTGATTTCCTTAGTAATATTCGAACAATTTTTCTTTCGACATGTTGTTGTTTGTTTGATAGAAACTATTATAAGTTAAAAATTAACAATAATACGGTACAAAAAAAAACAAATAATGTGTACAGTTAATATATATACATAATATTAGTGTGAAACATTACATTATATATGTACATATGTATGTAGATTGTGCATGAATAGATTTCTTGATATTAATATGTATGTATGTATACTGTTACAGTTTCATCGATTTATATAAAAAGAAAAGAAACAAAAAGCATAAAATACTTATTGGAAGCATAATGAGCAAATTATATTGAATATGATTGTAAAACTAACTAGAGGTACAAAATAAAAATAAAAAAATGAAAACGCTTAGCGTTTTTTTTTATAACGTGTATAAATAAATTTATACACACAAGCAATTATTTTGTAATTAAAACTAATTTAAATCGACATAAAAAATTAATAGATTAATAAAAAATTAATACGTATAAAATAATATTAAATATTTAAGTAAAGCATTTGAATGATTAATATGTTTTTCAATTAGTATAGTTTTCAGACAATAAAAATCTAATTTTGTCATGAAAAGCGAAATTTTTGTTTTAATTTTTATTTTGGTTTTTAAACTGGTACTATCAATTATTTAATTAAGACTGGTTTTTCATATTGCGTTAAACGGTTGTTAGGATTTCGAAAACTAAGTAGTATGTTTATTTAAAAATTTATGTTAAAGCATAAATTTTTTTTACACATTTATATTGTATGTATGCATGTATTGTATACAGTAGCAGTTTGTTGTCTTAGCTCTACCATAGATAGTTAGGATTATTATTTATAATCATTTTAAATCTTAGTTAAATATAGTTCAACTTAAAATCTTATTGACTTTCTAGCTTAACGTTTATGTACCTTTTTGCTTTTTGAAGATTTCTTATATGTTTTTAATTTTTTTTTATTTTGATAAATTGTTGTTGTTGTTATTCTTCTAAATCTAAATATACTGCTATCAAAAAATACTTGACTTTTTTCAATTATTTATTTTAAATATTATTTAACACATACACATCTAATTAAGTAGTATTAAGTTGTTTAATAGACACCATTTCAATTAATGTTGTAGGGTTTTTTCTTTCACATATGTATACTATAATATATACATATATTAAAACATATCTAATGAGGCGGGAAGAGACCTCCAAAAACCTTTTTTAAATTTTTCGAAAATGTTCTTTTTTAAATGACTTATTCAAGGAGAGTATTTGTTGACTTTCATACTTCGCCTTTTCTAATCTGTTAGATACCCATAATAAAGTAATGAATAAAGTTTAAATTAACTTTGTTGTTGTTGATGGTGTTGTTGTGTTTGTTGCAATTGTTGTTGCTGCTGTTGTGGTGCACCAAATTTACTGGTAATTTTATGTGATACATTAACAATGGCCATTTCATGTTTTGAGTCCATATCACAATCATACAGACCACTTAAGGAATCTAAACTTAATAATCTGGAACTAGCAAGACTGGAGACAGATGTATCATCTACATCGGGAGCATTATATAAAGAATTGACATCAGATAAAGCACCTTCGGCATCGGTTAAGCCAGCTTCGTTTAATAGAGAGATATTTTCTAAGCCTGGCTCATCGGTTATATAGCCCGTAGACTCAGCACCGCCTATTATAAGATAAAAAACACGTTTTAGAATTGGATTGTATTCAATTCTTCGTATTATTTTTATACAATATTTCTCGATTTCTTAAACCTTTGTTCTTTCTTTGTTCTTTAATTGTCAGCATTTTGTATGCGCGTTAAATAACCCAACTAAATATATTTCTTATATTTTAATGCTCACCTGTAGCTTCTTCTCTGCAATCGTCATCTGACCACTCAGATTGACTTTCTAAATGATTCGAGTCAATTGATTGATGATTATGATGACCGGCACCATATTTAAGCTCATCATTTATCACATTCGCTTCTAAAATATCATTACGATGAACGTGTAGACCATTCGATAAAGCACCCACTAAAGCCTCTTCCGGACCACATTCATGATCATCCTCATCATCATCTAAATCGTCTTCACTATGATATGGACCACGATGCTGCTGTTGCTGATGATTGACCATGTCGGTTTGTGCCAGACGTTTTGTACGCACATCACGGCCCACTTCATCTTCTTCGAATTCCTCATCAGCGAGATTATCTTCGGTATCGTCACGCTCGTCGTCATCATGATTATTGTGGTGCTGATGATTATTACGCTGTCGTTGATGATTGTGGCCATGGTGGTTTGCATGATGATGATGATGGTGATGATGATGGTGAGGACGATTATAACGGGAATTTTTATTATCAGCCGTATCGTCTAGTTGATCAAGACTTTCGTGACTTTGATCGAAATCCTTGGATCTCGGTCTCATGCGATGACGATGATTATGTTCTTTGGTTGCACTTGGTTGCTGTTGTTGTTGTTGATGTTGCTGCTGCTGTTGCTGAGGATAATTGTTGTAGTTTGTACCATTTGTTGAAGTTGACGATTTATTGTTCATATCCATCATGGCCAAATTTAATTGATTACGTGTCTCATGTAATATTTCACATGACTCTGTGTCACTAGTTTGCCTGTTGCAGCAAAAAAGAAAAAAAGAATAGCAAAAACAACAAAAAAATTAAGGTTAAAGTTAATCTTTAGTTAGATTGTCTTACATTTGACTGGATTCTGATGGATTTTTATTGCGGGTTATTTCTTTTATTGCTTCTAGTCCCACTGGATGTTTGGCAATCATAAAACTTGTACTCACAGGTATTTTGGATCCCAATGTTCTGCCCGTAGTTGGGGAATTCAGTTCATCCAAAATTGTAGCAGCCATTGCCGTGGTAACATTTTTCAAATTATTATTACCACTAAGTGGTGTGCTGCCACTAAGGTTGCCATTACTGCCTAAACTACCACTGCCCCCCAAGCCAGCGGCTACATTTAGACCATTCGAACTCAGCTTACTGTTGCTGCCAGAGTAGCTTATGTCTATATTGTTGCGACTACTGCTATTACTGGTAGTATTACCACCCTCAGCATTTCCGCCCGAAACGGAGGTAACATTACCACCCGTTGACGAAGAAGCAGTAGCTGCTGTTGAGTTGTTGTGTGTAGTAGTGACTAAGCCTCTGGCTCTAGAGGATTCATTTAAAAATCTTTGCAATTCCCTCTCAAATGGTGATTTTGTGGCATTTTGATTTCCCGAAGCTGATGACATTTGACCCGTATTATTACTCTGCTTACCGTGAACTGCCAAAACTAGACGATCCTGGTATTCGAAACTGTTGCATGAGTCTCCTTTATTTTGTGTAGTAGTCGTGTATTGCCCCTGACTTTCTGTCGTTGAACTTACTTCGAAGTCTTTAAGATTGGACATATCGATGACGTCACAATATTCTTTAATAACATGCAAACATCTGGTTTGTCTGCTTTCTTTGACAATTTCTTAATTGCATCTATACTTGAGTGTCCTCTACAAAATCCATATTGATTGTCGGATAGACCGTCAGCTCCTCTTTCAAGGCGTAGTTCCAAACGGTTACAAATCAATCGTTCCAAAATCTAACCCATTGTATAGATCATAAAAAGCGGTCGATATGAACCTAGATCTCCCGGCGTTTTTCTGGTTTAGGTAGTAATACTAGTCTTTGAATTTTCCATATTCTCGGAAGAACTCCATCGTTAAAAAACTTCATGTACATCTCCGTAAAGGGTCGAACATTGTGCTTAATTGCTATTTTAAGAGCCCGGTTTAGAATTCCATCAAGGCACGGAACTTTAGCGTTTCCAAAATGTTCCGACGCTACCATCACCTCATTGTCCGTCACTGGATCTATGGCCTCCATCGAAGTCGTATTTTCATTCACTGCTACATTTTCTCTTTCAATGCTCTGTATTGGAAAAAGAATTTAATCCACCTTTCTCAGGAGTACTAGGCTAGTTGGCGCTTGTCCTTTACAACTACTTATTTTGGACATAACCACCTTATATGCTCCTCCCCATGGATTTTCATTAACATTAATCTTTAATCTTTCATTGTCAGCTTCACCTCTACTCCTTTGGTTATGTCGTCTCGCACTATGGCAACCGCGTCTTAGTACCGCAATTTCGCTGTTCCACCAATACACTGGTCTTCGGATGCATGTGCTCCTCTTTCTCACATTGCAGCGTCACAAGCCCTGCTAATATGTTCGTTGTTGCTCGTTCATTTGCGTCACTCGAATCATTTATATTTTCGTCCAGGCATAACAGAAGAGAAATCGCTGAGTCGGAATTATTGGGGAAAGGCTTTATTCTACAGTGTATGGGAATGTAGAATGGACTGTAGGATTGTGCAGGGTTTATGGCCAATCATTTTATGGTCAATGCTACTGGAACAAAAATTATCCCAAACATGAGAAGGCGGGAGATGAGGGCTATTAAGGGAGTACTAAAAAGTACTGATCTATAGGATCAGTAGAAGGAATAGGGATATCTCTAAGGCAGAGGAAACAGTTACAGGTTACAGATACGTAGGTAGAGTGTAATAGTTAGGATAGGAATTGACAGCAGTTATGCCGAGGGATACCTGTTAGTGTATTTGACAGTCTCAGAGCAAACTGAATTAGAAAAGGCAATCATTTATGAAGGGGCAAGTGGAAGAGGCAATTATCTGGGTCACATTCTTATTCACTGCAAGGTTACCTAAGCAGCCAATTGGCTGAAGATGGACACTAAGAAATTGTCTAACTGGAACGCAGAAGACCTCTCGGCTTATTAAGGAGATAAGGTGGCCGAGACACATATAGTGAAATTCTTCAAGGGAAAGAGAACGGAAAGAGAATGGTTCATTAAATATTGAAAATGAGGGACTGCACACAGCTCTAAAGCGCATCCTTAAGAACAGAAATGGAAGAAAAGGCAAACTGATGATAGCCGGAATCGATGAGAGATCGTTTAATGGTCCATGGCACTGTCACAGCAAAGGAGGAAAGAACCGAGTACAGCAGGCACGAAATAACGGTGGCATCAGCCTGCTACTCAGGAGAAGAAAATACACAACAACCCCAGCGGAAGTGAAATGATTTGCTGAGCATTTTGGTAGGCAAATTATTGACATTATTGATGGGATGTGATGCCAGTGACCACAACATCATATGAAACCGTATGGACACCAACAATAGGGGTGAGTACCATTTAGAATCTGCAGAACCTTCTAATCTGGAGATTTTTAATATAAGAAACAGGCCTACTTTTGTTACTAGTATTCGAAAAGAGGTTTTAAACATTACCATAGCTAGTCCGGGCATTGCTATGTTTATAAAAGATTGAAGTGTTTCACGCGAGGAATCTTTATCAAATCATAATATAAGAGAATTCCCGCCAAGGGGTTTGGGGACATTAAGAAACCCAAGGAAAAATATAAGGAAACTTTCATTTATAATCTACATGCCTCTTTAAGGAGCCAGTACGTGCTCGAACAAATTATGACTCTGTTGAATGAGGCAATTAGATGCCTTTCCGAGAGATCAAGGGGCAAAGATAAAAACGTGGTTTGGCAGAATAGCTAAAAAATGCTATTCGAAGTATCACACAGTGAATGTATTGAATTCTGAAACGAATTCGTGATTTTAGATTTAAAAAACCATTTTATTTTGCAACGTAGTCTCAGTTTGACTCAAGATTTCTATAATTTTTCAAATTTTTTTTCCCATTTTCTCTTTAAATCACGCTCTAGTACAAACTAAGTTTATAGCTTGTTTGTTTATAGAACTCCCGGATGCCCAAATGAGAGCAAGTTGTTCTTCAAGTTAAGATATAGGAAAGAGCAATTTTTTTAAGTTCTTACAAAAACTGAGGAATGACAAATGAATCAAAATTTTATTTTTGTTTGGATATACATATTTGGCGTTCACTTTGGTGTTTAAGGATTAGAATTTCGATGTTGAAATTATTAAAAATTTAGAACAAAACGAATAAAAATCCCCAGATTTTCCAAATACAATATCCATTAAAAAAAGCACAACAAATATTTTAACCAATTTTTTTTTTATTCAATGCAAACTATTTAAAACTGCTATACCGTAGTTATAATAGATTTAGAACCACTTGTTTACAGCGTATTGTTCAGATGCGGAGCACAAGTTGGGGTATTTGGGGTTGGTGCCAGTGGTGCAAGAGGCAGCAGCACGGCTGCAGCTTTCATAGATGGGGAAGTTGATCATGTTGGTGGTGGCATAGTTGCAAGCAACCAAGTAAGACAAATACCTCTCACCGTCATTGGTATATGTTGCGCCAGCACAGCCTACACGGATGTTACGATCAGCCATCATGACAGTGAAGTGACCAATAGCACTATTAAAGAAAAATAATTTAAAAAAATACGTTCACAACAGAATAATGTACACATTTAAACTTACGGTCCAGAGTAACCATTAGGATAACTATCAATATAAGATTGTTTAGTGTCTTTAACTTCGGAGAACCAATTTTCAACAGATTGCTTCAATTTGGCGGCATGATCGACAGGACCAGTGAAACCAAACCAGGCAAGATTTTGACCAGAGTATTTGAAAGCATCAGTATTGCGGCATTTATCATGAGCCATTTTGCACTGCATAACATTGAGAGCGGCAAGGTTAGCCAATTCATCATCCCATTCCATGGTGGCCATACGACAGGCAGGGCTGAGTTTAGCATCACCACCTCCAGCAATAAGGTTACGTTTTTCATTGTGGGTATTAACCAAGATTTTTTTGTAATCATCGGTAATGGGAATCATTTTCGCATTTGAAGGGCATGTGGCAGAGAATTGCTAAATAAATTTGAAATAGTTAGAATTGATGTCTTGCTTCAATTGAAAGTAAAATAAAAAACTTACCCCACTGTGACCACAAGCAATATGCTTGGCACCATTACTGCAAATAGAGCTGGAGCAGTAATCAGTGGCAGACACTGCTGCAATGGTGGCGACAACGCACAGAAATACTGAGAAACGATTCATAATGTCAGATATAGAACTGTAGCTTGATCTACTATCTTCAAACTGATGCCGTTTAAGTGAAAAGCGACGTCTTTTATACATCATTTAATGTTTGCTTTCGAATAGAAACAAGTGTTTCTATTATAAGTTTTATTTATTTTTATCGCTTTTTATTTTAAAGTATTCCTATTATTCCTTAAATATTTGTCTTAACAAAACTTTGTATGTAAACATATCAAAATCATAACACAAGAATGTATGCATGTATGTAGGCAATTGTTAAAAACAGTTGCATTGTTTTATAACTGCTCATATAAAATTTGTTATTCAATTAGAGATATTAAAACATCTTTTTTTGCTATTAAATTACTCATCTTTCCCTTTTTATAATACATATGTATGTATATGTACTCCAATATAATTGTTAATTTGTTTATAAAATAAATTTTATTCTTGTTTGTTTAATAGCCACATTCAATTTGAGTTTTAATCAGCCAATTGATGTACGTCAACGGAATTTTTGGGGGGTGTGAAGATTTTAAAACTTGAACTATTTACATTTTTACGGAACATTTATTTTGCTAATTTTTGGTTAAACTTATTTCTTAACTTCATAATTTAGGCTTCGGAATTTATGCTTAAAATTGTAAACTGGGTGATCAAAAATTATATTACAATGTGCATTGGCAACCATTTTGTTATGGGAGGATATGATTGAGTTCTATTCTCACAGATGATTTATTAATTTTGTTCTTTTTTCTTTAATGTTAGTGAATAATCATTATTATTCGTAACTTACTCTGCAATTTGTGATCTATAAGCAAATAATATAAATTATTTCTACAGATTATCTATTTGAACCTTCATATCATCCACGATAATATTAGAGAACGGAAGTAGGTATGTACTCATACGCTGTCAAAAACTGTGTCATGTAAAAATCAACATGACCGTGTCTCCTTTTAACCCAACTCTGTACGTTTCTGATAAGTCTGTGTGTCCATTGACCTTTCGTCGCAGTATCGCATCTAATTGCCATTCGCCGAAACTCTTTTGTCTTTTCTCCCTTCGTTCCCAAGTTATCAAAGTTCTACCAACAATCCTAACTCTATCATATACCCTTTTCAGTTCCATAGCCATAACATCAGGTGGAGTTATAACTGATATGACACCAATAGCCTCATGTGAAACTGTGCGGAAACCACTAGCAACCCTGAGAACGCAGGTTCTAACGCCGATCCTCACACAGGTGCTGCATACATCATTGTCGACTGAGTAATCCTCGCCAATAACAGTGTTCTGTTCTGATTTAGCCCACCTATATTAGCCATAACGCGGGATAATGCAGTGTTCACTCGAGCAGTTTTTTCACAAGCCTTTTCAATATTAGTTCTAAAATTTAATCTTACGTCAATCATTACTCCTAAATATCTAAGCGTTACCTGAGAAGTTATATTATATTCGTCTATATTAAGTATAATACATTCAATTTTCATCCTGCTCGTTATCGTAATAGCTTCAGTTTTCTGTCCAGCAAGTTAAAGATACGCTGACGTAAGCCACTTCTTTATTCTACCCAACGTCATCATACACGTAGCCTCAATTTGATGTATTTCTATAGCCACTATTGTTACTGCAATATCGTCAGCATAACCAATTATCTGCACACCCCTCGGTACTGGGAGAGGTAAAACTCCATCGTAGAGTATATTACATAGCCGTGGACCAAGCACAGAGCCCTGTGGAACTCCACCAGTTATTTTCTACTCCTTAACTCCTCCATGTGTGTCACAGAGCAGTATTCTCTCAGAAAGATAGCCACCAACGATAACATAAGATGCGCTGGCGTCTGTGTAGTCCGTAAAACTTGTAAAATGTGCGACCAGCATGCAGAATTAAAAGCATTTCGAACATCAAATGTTATGGCGGCACAATATTCTTTAGAATCATGCATCAATTTGGTTTGCCTGCTATCGTTGTCAATTTCTTAATTGCATTTATACTTGAGCGTCCTCTACAAAATCCATATTAATTGCCGGATAGACCTTCAGCTCCTCTTTCAAGGTGTAGTTCCAAACGGTTACAAATCAATCGTTCCAAAATCTAACCCATTGTATAGATCATAAAAAGCGGTCGATATGAACCTAGATCTCCCGGCGTTTTTCTGGTTTAGGTAGTAATACTAGTCTTTGAATTTTCCATATTCTCGGAAGAACTCCATCGTTAAAAAACTTCATGTACATCTCCGTAAAGGGTCGAACATTGTGCTTAATTGCTATTTTAAGAACCCGGTTTAGAATTCCATCAAGGCACGGAACCTTAGCGTTTCCAAAATGTTCCGACGCTACCATCACCTCATTGTCCGTCACTGGATCTATGGCCTCCATAGAAGTCGCATTTTCGTTGACTGCTACATTTTCTCTTTCAATGCTCTGTATTGGAAAAATAGTTTTATCCACCTTTCTCAGGAGTACTGGGCTAGTTGGCGCTTGTCGTTTACAACGCGTGATCTCTAGTCACAGGATCAGTAGAAGGAATAGGGATATCTCTAAGGCAGAGGAAACAGTTACAGGTTACAGATGCGTAGGTAGAGTGGGCTAGTTAGGCTAGGAATTGATAGCAGTTATGCCGAGGGATACCTATTAGTGTATTTGACAGTCTCAGAGCAAACTGAATCAGAAAAGGCAATCATTTATGAAGGGGCAAGTGGAAGAGGCAATTATCTGGGTCACATTCTTATTCACTGCAAGGATACCTAAGCAGCCAATTGGCTGAAGATGGACACTGAGAAATTGTCTAACTGGAACGCGGAAGACCTCTCGGCGTATTAAGGAGATAAGGTGGCCGAGACACATATAGTGAAATTCTTCAAGGGAAAGAGAACGGAAAGAGAATGGTTCATTAAATATTGAAAATGAGGGACTGCACACAGCTCTAAAGCGCATCCTTAAGAACAGAAATGGAAGAAAAGGCAAACTGATGATAGCCGGAATCGATGAGAGATCGTTTAATGGTCCATGGCACTGTCACAGCAAAGGAGGAAAGAACCGAGTACAGCAGGCACGAAATAACGGTGGCATCAGCCTGCTACTCAGGAGAAGAAAATACACAACAACCCCAGCGGAAGTGAAATGATTTGCTGAGCATTTTGGTAGGCAAATTATTGACATTATTGATGGGATGTGATGCCAGTGACCACAACATCATATGAAACCGTATGGACACCAACAATAGGGGTGAGTACCATTTAGAATCTGCAGAACCTTCTAATCTGGAGATTTTTAATATAAGAAACAGGCCTACTTTTGTTACTAGTATTCGAAAAGAGGTTTTAAACATTACCATAGCTAGTCCGGGCATTGCTATGTTTATAAAAGATTGAAGTGTTTCACGCGAGGAATCTTTATCAAATCATAATATAAGAGAATTCCCCCCAAGGGGTTTGGGGACATTAAGAAACCCAAGGAAAAATATAAGGAAACTTTCATTTATAATCTACATGCCTCTTTAAGGAGCCAGTACGTGCTCGAACAAATTATGACTCTGTTGAATGAGGCAATTAGATGCCTTTCCGAGAGATCAAGGGGCAAAGATAAAAACGTGGTTTGGCAGAATAGCTAAAAAATGCTATTCGAAGTATCACACAGTGAATGTATTGAATTCTGAAACGAATTCGTGATTTTAGATTTAAAAAACCATTTTATTTTGCAACGTAGTCTCAGTTTGATTCAAGATTTCTATAATTTTTCAAATTTTTTTTCCCATTTTCTCTTTAAATCACGCTCTAGTACAAACTAAGTTTATAGCTTGTTTGTTTATAGAACTCCCGGATGCCCAAATGAGAGCAAGTTGTTCTTCAAGTTAAGATATAGGAAAGAGCAATTTTTTTAAGTTCTTACAAAAACTGAGGAATGACAAATGAATCAAAATTTTATTTTTGTTTGGATATACATATTTGGCGTTCACTTTGGTGTTTAAGGATTAGAATTTCGATGTTGAAATTATTAAAAATTTAGAACAAAACGAATAAAAATCCCCAGATTTTCCAAATACAATATCCATTAAAAAAAGCACAACAAATATTTTAACCAATTTTTTTTTTATTCAATGCAAACTATTTAAAACTGCTATACCGTAGTTATAATAGATTTAGAACCACTTGTTTACAGCGTATTGTTCAGATGCGGAGCACAAGTTGGGGTATTTGGGGTTGGTGCCAGTGGTGCAAGAGGCAGCAGCACGGCTGCAGCTTTCATAGATGGGGAAGTTGATCATGTTGGTGGTGGCATAGTTGCAAGCAACCAAGTAAGACAAATACCTCTCACCGTCATTGGTATATGTTGCGCCAGCACAGCCTACACGGATGTTACGATCAGCCATCATGACAGTGAAGTGACCAATAGCACTATTAAAGAAAAATAATTTAAAAAAATACGTGCACAACAGAATAATGTACACATTTAAACTTACGGTCCAGAGTAACCATTAGGATAACTATCAATATAAGATTGTTTAGTGTCTTTAACTTCGGAGAACCAATTTTCAACAGATTGCTTCAATTTGGCGGCATGATCGACAGGACCAGTGAAACCAAACCAGGCAAGATTTTGACCAGAGTATTTGAAAGCATCAGTATTGCGGCATTTATCATGAGCCATTTTGCACTGCATAACATTGAGAGCGGCAAGGTTAGCCAATTCATCATCCCATTCCATGGTGGCCATACGACAGGCAGGGCTGAGTTTAGCATCACCACCTCCAGCAATAAGGTTACGTTTTTCATTGTGGGTATCAACCAAGATTTTTTTGTAATCATCGGTAATGGAATCATTTTCGCATTTGAAGGGCATGTGGCAGAGAATTGCTAAATAAATTTGAAATATTTAGAATTGATGTCTTGCTTCAATTGAAAGTAAAATAAAAAACTTACCCCACTGTGACCACAAGCAATATGCTTGGCACCATTACTGCAAATAGAGCTGGAGCAGTAATCAGTGGCAGACACTGCTGCAATGGTGGCGACAACGCACAGAAATACTGAGAAACGATTCATAATGTCAGATATAGAACTGTAGCTTGATCTACTAACTTCAAACTGATGCCGTTTAAGTGAAAAGCGACGTCTTTTATACATCATTTAATGTTTGCTTTCGAATAGAAACAAGTGTTTCTATTATAAGTTTTATTTATTTTTATCGCTTTTTATTTTAAAGTATTCCTATTATTCCTTAAATATTTGTCTTAACAAAACTTTGTATGTAAACATATCAAAATCATAACACAAGTATGTATGCATGTATGTAGGCAATTGTTAAAAACAGTTGCATTGTTTTATAACTGCTCATATAAAATTTGTTATTCAATTAGAGATATTAAAACATCTTTTTTTGCTATTAAATTACTCATCTTTCCCTTTTTATAATACATATGTATGTATATGTACTCCAATATAATTGTTAATTTGTTTATAAAATAAATTTTATTCTTGTTTGTTTAATAGCCACATTCAATTTGAGTTTTAATCAGCCAATTGATGTACGTCAACGGAATTTTTGGGGGGTGTGAAGATTTTAAAACTTGAACTATTTACATTTTTACGGAACATTTATTTTGCTAATTTTTGGTTAAACTTATTTCTTAACTTCATAATTTAGGCTTCGGAATTTATGCTTAAAATTGTAAACTGGGTGATCAAAAATTATATTACAATGTGCATTGGCAACCATTTTGTTATGGGAGGATATGATTGAGTTCTATTCTCACAGATGATTTATTAATTTTGTTCTTTTTTCTTTAATGTTAGTGAATAATCATTATTATTCGTAACTTACTCTGCAATTTGTGATCTATAAGCAAATAATATAAATTATTTCTACAGATTATCTATTTGAACCTTCATATCATCCACGATAATATTAGAGAACGGAAGTAGGTATGTACTCATACGCTGTCAAAAACTGTGTCATGTAAAAATCAACATGACCGTGTCTCCTTTTAACCCAACTCTGTACGTTTCTGATAAGTCTGTGTGTCCATTGACCTTTCGTCGCAGTATCGCATCTAATTGCCATTCGCCGAAACTCTTTTGTCTTTTCTCCCTTCGTTCCCAAGTTATCAAAGTTCTACCAACAATCCTAACTCTATCATATACCCTTTTCAGTTCCATAGCCATAACATCAGGTGGAGTTATAACTGATATGACACCAATAGCCTCATGTGAAACTGTGCGGAAACTACTAGCAACCCTGAGAACGCAGGTTCTAACGCCGATCCTCACACAGGTGCTGCATACATCATTGTCGACTGAGTAATCCTCGCCAATAACAGTGTTCTGTTCTGATTTAGCCCACCTATATTAGCCATAACGCGGGATAATGCAGTGTTCACTCGAGCAGTTTTTTCACAAGCCTTTTCAATATTAGTTCTAAAATTTAATCTTACGTCAATCATTACTCCTAAATATCTAAGCGTTACCTGAGAAGTTATATTATATTCGTCTATATTAAGTATAATACATTCAATTTTCATCCTGCTCGTTATCGTAATAGCTTCAGTTTTCTGTCCAGCAAGTTAAAGATACGCTGACGTAAGCCACTTCTTTATTCTACCCAACGTCATCATACACGTAGCCTCAATTTGATGTATTTCTATAGCCACTATTGTTACTGCAATATCGTCAGCATAACCAATTATCTGCACACCCCTCGGTACTGGGAGAGGTAAAACTCCATCGTAGAGTATATTACATAGCCGTGGACCAAGCACAGAGCCCTGTGGAACTCCACCAGTTATTTTCTACTCCTTAACTCCTCCATGTGTGTCACAGAGCAGTATTCTCTCAGAAAGATAGCCACCAACGATAACATAAGATGCGCTGGCGTCTGTGTAGTCCGTAAAACTTGTAAAATGTGCGACCAGCATGCAGAATTAAAAGCATTTCGAACATCAAATGTTATGGCGGCACAATATTCTTTAGAATCATGCATCAATTTGGTTTGCCTGCTATCGTTGTCAATTTCTTAATTGCATTTATACTTGAGCGTCCTCTACAAAATCCATATTAATTGCCGGATAGACCTTCAGCTCCTCTTTCAAGGTGTAGTTCCAAACGGTTACAAATCAATCGTTCCAAAATCTAACCCATTGTATAGATCATAAAAAGCGGTCGATATGAACCTAGATCTCCCGGCGTTTTTCTGGTTTAGGTAGTAATACTAGTCTTTGAATTTTCCATATTCTCGGAAGAACTCCATCGTTAAAAAACTTCATGTACATCTCCGTAAAGGGTCGAACATTGTGCTTAATTGCTATTTTAAGAACCCGGTTTAGAATTCCATCAAGGCACGGAACCTTAGCGTTTCCAAAATGTTCCGACGCTACCATCACCTCATTGTCCGTCACTGGATCTATGGCCTCCATAGAAGTCGCATTTTCGTTGACTGCTACATTTTCTCTTTCAATGCTCTGTATTGGAAAAATAGTTTTATCCACCTTTCTCAGGAGTACTGGGCTAGTTGGCGCTTGTCGTTTACAACGCGTGATCTCTAGTCACAGGATCAGTAGAAGGAATAGGGATATCTCTAAGGCAGAGGAAACAGTTACAGGTTACAGATGCGTAGGTAGAGTGGGCTAGTTAGGCTAGGAATTGATAGCAGTTATGCCGAGGGATACCTATTAGTGTATTTGACAGTCTCAGAGCAAACTGAATCAGAAAAGGCAATCATTTATGAAGGGGCAAGTGGAAGAGGCAATTATCTGGGTCACATTCTATTCACTGCAAGGATACCTAAGCAGCCAATTGGCTGAAGATGGACACTGAGAAATTGTCTAACTGGAACGCGGAAGACCTCTCGGCGTATTAAGGAGATAAGGTGGCCGAGACACATATAGTGAAATTCTTCAAGGGAAAGAGAACGGAAAGAGAATGGTTCATTAAATATTGAAAATGAGGGACTGCACACAGCTCTAAAGCGCATCCTTAAGAACAGAAATGGAAGAAAAGGCAAACTGATGATAGCCGGAATCGATGAGAGATCGTTTAATGGTCCATGGCACTGTCACAGCAAAGGAGGAAAGAACCGAGTACAGCAGGCACGAAATAACGGTGGCATCAGCCTGCTACTCAGGAGAAGAAAATACACAACAACCCCAGCGGAAGTGAAATGATTTGCTGAACATTTTGGTAGGCAAATTATTGACATTATTGATGGGATGTGATGCCAGTGACCACAACATCATATGAAACCGTATGGACACCAACAATAGGGGTGAGTACCATTTAGAATCTGCAGAACCTTCTAATCTGGAGATTTTTAATATAAGAAACAGGCCTACTTTTGTTACTAGTATTCGAAAAGAGGTTTTAAACATTACCATAGCTAGTCCGGGCATTGCTATGTTTATAAAAGATTGAAGTGTTTCACGCGAGGAATCTTTATCAAATCATAATATAAGAGAATTCCCGCCAAGGGGTTTGGGGACATTAAGAAACCCAAGGAAAAATATAAGGAAACTTTCATTTATAATCTACATGCCTCTTTAAGGAGCCAGTACGTGCTCGAACAAATTATGACTCTGTTGAATGAGGCAATTAGATGCCTTTCCGAGAGATCAAGGGGCAAAGATAAAAACGTGGTTTGGCAGAATAGCTAAAAAATGCTATTCGAAGTATCACACAGTGAATGTATTGAATTCTGAAACGAATTCGTGATTTTAGATTTAAAAAACCATTTTATTTTGCAACGTAGTCTCAGTTTGACTCAAGATTTCTATAATTTTTCAAATTTTTTTTCCCATTTTCTCTTTAAATCACGCTCTAGTACAAACTAAGTTTATAGCTTGTTTGTTTATAGAACTCCCGGATGCCCAAATGAGAGCAAGTTGTTCTTCAAGTTAAGATATAGGAAAGAGCAATTTTTTTAAGTTCTTACAAAAACTGAGGAATGACAAATGAATCAAAATTTTATTTTTGTTTGGATATACATATTTGGCGTTCACTTTGGTGTTTAAGGATTAGAATTTCGATGTTGAAATTATTAAAAATTTAGAACAAAACGAATAAAAATCCCCAGATTTTCCAAATACAATATCCATTAAAAAAAGCACAACAAATATTTTAACCAATTTTTTTTTTATTCAATGCAAACTATTTAAAACTGCTATACCGTAGTTATAATAGATTTAGAACCACTTGTTTACAGCGTATTGTTCAGATGCGGAGCACAAGTTGGGGTATTTGGGGTTGGTGCCAGTGGTGCAAGAGGCAGCAGCACGGCTGCAGCTTTCATAGATGGGGAAGTTGATCATGTTGGTGGTGGCATAGTTGCAAGCAACCAAGTAAGACAAATACCTCTCACCGTCATTGGTATATGTTGCGCCAGCACAGCCTACACGGATGTTACGATCAGCCATCATGACAGTGAAGTGACCAATAGCACTATTAAAGAAAAATAATTTAAAAAAATACGTTCACAACAGAATAATGTACACATTTAAACTTACGGTCCAGAGTAACCATTAGGATAACTATCAATATAAGATTGTTTAGTGTCTTTAACTTCGGAGAACCAATTTTCAACAGATTGCTTCAATTTGGCGGCATGATCGACAGGACCAGTGAAACCAAACCAGGCAAGATTTTGACCAGAGTATTTGAAAGCATCTGTATTGCGGCATTTATCATGAGCCATTTTGCACTGCATAACATTGAGAGCGGCAAGGTTAGCCAATTCATCATCCCATTCCATGGTGGCCATACGACAGGCAGGGCTGAGTTTAGCATCACCACCTCCAGCAATAAGGTTACGTTTTTCATTGTGGGTATTAACCAAGATTTTTTTGTAATCATCGGTAATGGGAATCATTTTCGCATTTGAAGGGCATGTGGCAGAGAATTGCTAAATAAATTTGAAATAGTTAGAATTGATGTCTTGCTTCAATTGAAAGTAAAATAAAAAACTTACCCCACTGTGACCACAAGCAATATGCTTGGCACCATTACTGCAAATAGAGCTGGAGCAGTAATCAGTGGCAGACACTGCTGCAATGGTGGCGACAACGCACAGAAATACTGAGAAACGATTCATAATGTCAGATATAGAACTGTAGCTTGATCTACTAACTTCAAACTGATGCCGTTTAAGTGAAAAGCGACGTCTTTTATACATCATTTAATGTTTGCTTTCGAATAGAAACAAGTGTTTCTATTATAAGTTTTATTTATTTTTATCGCATTTTATTTTAAAGTATTCCTATTATTCCTTAAATATTTGTCTTAACAAAACTTTGTATGTAAACATATCAAAATCATAACACAAGTATGTATGCATGTATGTAGGCAATTGTTAAAAACAGTTGCATTGTTTTATAACTGCTCATATAAAATTTGTTATTCAATTAGAGATATTAAAACATCTTTTTTTGCTATTAAATTACTCATCTTTCCCTTTTTATAATACATATGTATGTATATGTACTCCAATATAATTGTTAATTTGTTTATAAAATAAATTTTATTCTTGTTTGTTTAATAGCCACATTCAATTTGAGTTTTAATCAGCCAATTGATGTACGTCAACGGAATTTTTGGGGGGTGTGAAGATTTTAAAACTTGAACTATTTACATTTTTACGGAACATTTATTTTGCTAATTTTTGGTTAAACTTATTTCTTAACTTCATAATTTAGGCTTCGGAATTTATGCTTAAAATTGTAAACTGGGTGATCAAAAATTATATTACAATGTGCATTGGCAACCATTTTGTTATGGGAGGATATGATTGAGTTCTATTCTCACAGATGATTTATTAATTTTGTTCTTTTTTCTTTAATGTTAGTGAATAATCATTATTATTCGTAACTTACTCTGCAATTTGTGATCTATAAGCAAATAATATAAATTATTTCTACAGATTATCTATTTGAACCTTCATATCATCCACGATAATATTAGAGAACGGAAGTAGGTATGTACTCATACGCTGTCAAAAACTGTGTCATGTAAAAATCAACATGACCGTGTCTCCTTTTAACCCAACTCTGTACGTTTCTGATAAGTCTGTGTGTCCATTGACCTTTCGTCGCAGTATCGCATCTAATTGCCATTCGCCGAAACTCTTTTGTCTTTTCTCCCTTCGTTCCCAAGTTATCAAAGTTCTACCAACAATCCTAACTCTATCATATACCCTTTTCAGTTCCATAGCCATAACATCAGGTGGAGTTATAACTGATATGACACCAATAGCCTCATGTGAAACTGTGCGGAAACCACTAGCAACCCTGAGAACGCAGGTTCTAACGCCGATCCTCACACAGGTGCTGCATACATCATTGTCGACTGAGTAATCCTCGCCAATAACAGTGTTCTGTTCTGATTTAGCCCACCTTTATTAGCCATAACGCGGGATAATGCAGTGTTCACTCGAGCAGTTTTTTCACAAGCCTTTTCAATATTAGTTCTAAAATTTAATCTTACGTCAATCATTACTCCTAAATATCTAAGCGTTACCTGAGAAGTTATATTATATTCGTCTATATTAAGTATAATACATTCAATTTTCATCCTGCTCGTTATCATAATAGCTTCAGTTTTCTGTCCAGCAAGTTAAAGATACGCTGACGTAAGCCACTTCTTTTTTCTACCCAACGTCATCATACACGTAGCCTCAATTTGATGTATTTCTATAGCCACTATTGTTACTGCTATATCGTCAGCATAACCAATTATCTGCACACCCCTCGGTACTGGGAGAGGTAAAACTCCATCGTAGAGTATATTCCATAGCCGTGGACCAGCCCTGTGGAACTCCACATGAACGTAGGTCGATATGAACCTAGATCTCCCGGCGTTTTTCTGGTTTAGGTAGTAATACCAGTCTTTGAATTTTCCATATTCTCGTTAAAACTCCATCGTTAAAAAACTTCATGTACATCTCCGTAAAAGGTCGAACACTGTGCTTAATTGCTATTTTAAGAGCCCGGTTTAGAATTCCATCAAGGCACGGAACCTTAGCGTTTCCAAAATGTTCCGACGCTACCATCACCTCATTGTCCGTCACTGGATCTATGGCCTCCATAGAAGTCGCATTTTCGTTGACTGCTACATTTTCTCTTTCAATGCTCTGTATTGGAAAAATAGTTTTATCCACCTTTCTCAGGAGTACTGGGCTAGTTGGCGCTTGTCGTTTACAACGCGTGATCTCTAGTCACAGGATCAGTAGAAGGAATAGGGATATCTCTAAGGCAGAGGAAACAGTTACAGGTTACAGATGCGTAGGTAGAGTGGGCTAGTTAGGCTAGGAATTGATAGCAGTTATGCCGAGGGATACCTGTTGGTGTATTTGACAGTCTCAGAGCAAACTGAATTAGAAAAGGCAATCATTTATGAAGGGGCAAGTGGAAGAGGCAATTATTTGGGTCACATTCTTATTCACTGCAAGAAGGATACCTAAGCAGCCAATTGGCTGAAAATGGACACTGAGAAATTGTCTAACTGGAACGCAGAAGACCTCTCGGCGTATTAAGGAGATAAGGTGGCCGAGACACATATAGTGAAATCCTTCAAGGGAAAGAGAACGGAGCATATTATGGTTCATTAAATATTGAAAATGAGGGACTGCACACAGCTCTAAAGCGCATCCTTAAGAACAGAAATGGAAGAAAAGGCAAACTGATGATAGCCGGAATCGATGAGAGATCGTTTAATGGTCCATGGCACTGTCACAGCAAAGGAGGAAAGAACCGAGTACAGCAGGCACGAAATAACGGTGGCATCAGCCTGCTACCCAGCAGAAGAAAATACACAACAACCCCAGCGGAAGTGAAATGATTTGCTGAGCATTTTGGTAGGCAAATTATTGACATTATTGATGGGATGTGATGCCAGTGACCACAACATCATATGAAACCGTATGGACACCAACAATAGGGGTGAGTACCATTTAGAATCTGCAGAACCTTCTAATCTGGAGATTTTTAATATAAGAAACAGGCCTACTTTTGTTACTAGTATTCGAAAAGAGGTTTTAAACATTACCATAGCTAGTCCGCGCATTGCTATGTTTATAAAAGATTGAAGTGTTTCACGCGAGGAATCTTTATCAAATTATAATATAAGAGAATTCCCGCCAAGGGGTTTGGGGACATTAAGAAACCCAAGGAAAAATATAAGGAAACTTTCATTTATAATCTACATGCCTCTTTAAGGAGCCAGTACGTGCTCGAACAAATTATGACTCTGTTGAATGAGGCAATTAGATGCCTTCCCGAGAGATCAAGGGGCAAAGATAAAAACGTGGTTTGGCAGAATAGCTAAAAAATGCTATTCGAAGTATCACACAGTGAATGTATTGAATTCTGAAACGAATTCGTGATTTTAGATTTAAAAAACCATTTTATTTTGCAACGTAGTCTCAGTTTGACTCAAGATTTCTATAATTTTTCAAAATTTTTTTCCCATTTTCTCTTTAAATCACGCTCTAGTACAAACTAAGTTTATAGCTTGTTTGTTTTATAGAACTCCCGGATGCCCAAATGAGAGCAAGTTGTTCTTCAAGTTAAGATATAGGAAAGAGCAATTTTTTTAAGTTCTTACAAAAACTGAGGAATGACAAATGAATCAAAATTTTATTTTTGTTTGGATATACATATTTGGCGTTCACTTTGGTGTTTAAGGATTAGAATTTCGATGTTGAAATTATTAAAAATTTAGAACAAAACGAATAAAAATCCCCAGATTTTCCAAATACAATATCCATTAAAAAAAGCACAACAAATATTTTAACCAATTTTTTTTTTATTCAATGCAAACTATTTAAAACTGCTATACCGTAGTTATAATAGATTTAGAACCACTTGTTTACAGCGTATTGTTCAGATGCGGAGCACAAGTTGGGGTATTTGGGGTTGGAGCCTGTGGTGCAAGAGGCAGCAGCACGGCTGCAGCTTTTATAGATGGGGAAGTTCATCATGTTGGTGGTGGCATAGTTGCAAGCAACCAAGTAAGACGAATACCTCACAGCAGGATTGGTATATGTTGCGGCAGCACAACCTACACGGATGTTACGATCAGCCATCATGACAGTGAAGTGACCAATAGCACTATTAAAGAAAAATAATTTAAAAAAATACGTTCACAACAGAATAATGTACACATTTAAACTTACGGTCCAGAGTAACCATTAGGATAACTATCAATATAAGATTGTTTAGTGTCTTTAACTTCGGAGAACCAATTTTCAACAGATTGCTTCAATTTGGCGGCATGATCGACAGGACCAGTGAAACCAAACCAGGCAAGATTTTGACCAGAGTATTTGAAAGCATAAGTCGCCGTGGTGTAGTAGGTAGTGTGTTGGCTTACTATTCGTAAAGCCCGGGTTCGTATCCCAGGTCAGACATCAAAAATGAAATATGAAAAAAAATATTTCTTCGGCGACTTCCTCTCAGCAGATTTCTGGCAAAAACTCGGAGAGTAAAATAAACCTGCCATGAAAAGTTTCTCAAAATTCTGTCGTTCGGAGTCGACGTTAAATTGTAGGTCCCGCCACTCACGTATAAAATTAACGCACACAACATGAGTGGTGTGAGAAGCTAGGCCGTAATCCTGACTGAAGGGTTGTAATGGCCAATTATGTATGTATGTATTTGAAAGCATCAGTATTGCGGCATTTATCATGAGCCATTTTGCACTGCATAACATTGAGAGCGGCAAGGTTAGCCAATTCATCATCCCACTCCATGGTGGCCATACGACAGGCATGACTGAGTTTAGCATCACCACCTCCAGCAATAAGGTTACGTTTTTCATTGTGGGTATCAATCAAGATTTTTTTGTAATCATCGGTAATGGGAATCATTTTCGCATTTGAAGGGCATGTGGCAGAGAATTGCTAAATAAATTTGAAATATTTAGAATTGATGTCTTGCTTCAATTGAAAGTAAAATAAAAAACTTACCCCACTGTGACCACAAGCAATATACTTGGCACCATTACTGCAAATAGAGCTGGAGCAGTAATCAGAGGCGGACACTGCTGCAATGGTGGCGACAACGCACAGAAATACCGAGAAACGATTCATAATGTCAGATATAGAACTGTAGCTTGATCTACTAACTTCAAACTGATGCCGTTTAAGTGAAAAGCGACGTCTTTTATACATCATCTAATGTTTACTAAGAGCTACTTATATATACTTTCGAATAGAAACAAGTGTTTCTATTATAAGTTTTATTTTAAAATACGTCGTCTATTATTTGCTATCATTCCTTAAATATTAGTCTTTAGAAAACTTTGTATATAAACATAACAAAATCATAACACAAGTATGTACATTAGGGTGGCCTCAAAATATAAGTTGCGAATGTTCCCGACTAAAATGAAAGTTTGATTCATTCTAAGACTACGTTTCTCAAAATTTTTGTTCTGAGGTCAATATTTGGAGAGCTGGATCAAAGTATAGAAAGGTCCTTTTTTGAGGTTTTTTGAATTTTTTTCATATTTCTTCCGAAGGAACTATATATAAATTTGGTATCATATGAAAGGTCTTTAAGAGGCGCTTTCAAAAGGTTATCAGAAATTTTAAAAACAATTTTGAAACTAAATTTTTGTTTTTTTTTTAATTTTTTCATAGAATTTACTTAACTAAATTGTTGAAATTTCTTGATTATAAAGACCATGTAATTTAACCAAAATGGTTTTTTCCGTTTTTCAAAATTCAATCTAGTTCAAATTTTATTAAAAATTTTTTAAACCTAATTTCTTCTCTATCTGACAACCTCTGTTAACTCAAGACCTCAAATTGTTTTACATAAATAATCAAAAAAAAAAAAAAAACAAAAACTTAAGGCTTTGAGCGGATATATTTTTAGGTCACATCTGGGCCTTATGTCCGATTATAAAATTGAATTATGCTGGGTAATTGGGGGCTTTTTGGCAACGAAGTTCCGGATGAACTGCCAAAATCAGTCATAAGCTATAACATAAGAGAAGTCGATGAGTGTGCGAATGGTTTGATTCAACCGTGTATGAGCGCTAATCTCTAGTCTCAGGATCAGTAGATAGAATAGGGGCATCTCTGAATACGTGGCAGAGGAAACAGCGGATTATTTTTTGTGCCGCTCACCTATAGAGCTGTGTTATAGCGCATCCTTAAGAACAGAAATGAAAGAAAATACAAGCTGATGATAGTCGGAACCGATGAGCGATCATTTAATGGTCCATGACAATACCAAAGAGAGGAGAAAAGGACCAGACTCTGGAAAGACCGAACGTACAAATGCTGGGGAAAATGGGAAATTCATCATGTTGGTGGTGGCATAGTTTCAAGCAACCAAGTAAGACAAATACCTCTCACCATCATTGGCATAGTTTATGGCAGCACAACCCACGCGAATATTGCTATCAGCCATCATGACAGTTAAGTGACCAATGCCACTATGGTCAGATCAGTTATATGAAGCCTTGAATGAAATAGCCATAGTCTAGGAGGTCATGAGGCCACATTTAAAACCCCAGTTCAGACTTCAAAACGAAATATGAAAAAAATTTCTATGGGAACTTCCTGTCAGCAGATTTTTGGCAATACCTCTGAGAATAAATAAAATTGCCGTGAAAAGTTTCTCAAAACATTTCTACGGCAACCTCCTCTCAGCATGTTTTTGGCAAAATCTCTGAGATCAATTAAAATTGCCATGAAAAGTTTCTCAAAAATCTGTAGTTCGAAGTCGACTTTAAACTGTAGGTCCCGCCACTAATGTATACAATTAACACACACAACATAAGTGGTGTGAGAAGCTACGTCGTAACCCTGACTGAAGGCTTGTAAAGGCTAAATATGTATGTATGTATGTATGTATGTATGTATGTATGTATGTATGTATGTATGTATGTATGTATGTATATATGTATGTATGTATGTATGTATGATAACTAAATATTATTTCCTGGGTTTTTCTGTCCCAATGAAAAGCTCTATATACTAACGAAACATTCCATCGTTATCCTTTCCTTTAGACTAGAGCTGGATAATTACGCGAGTTATGTTATCACAGCAACCCCCACCAAAACCCAGGAGAACCATCTAGACAGCAACAATTAAAGCAACAACAATTAGCCTAATATTTGTTTTGTTCTTTTTATTGTAATATTTTATTTATAATTAAAACAACAACAAAACTTTATTTTATTTTATTCTTTTTTGACACACTTTTAATAATAATTTAAGTTGAAGTTTAAAAAGCTAAATCAGCAAAATACAAACATTTCTTTTATTCATTTTATTGTATTCTTTTTCTTTATAATCAAAACAACAACAAAACTATTATTTTATTTTAATGTGACTGACACACTTTAAATAATAATTTAAGTAGAATTTCAAATAGGTAAATCAGCAAAATTAAACATGTTATAAATTTGTATAAATTCATACTTACTTACTTCCTGTCCACAAACATTGTAATATTCTTTTTTTTTACACTTTAAAATTAAAACTAAATTACGTATGCATTTTTTTTTTCCTTTTATTTGACTCATCAATAATTTTCGTTTTAAGTTAATTAAGAAATAAAGTTCACTGTTGTTACAAGTGTCAAAGAAATAACAAGTGTTGTAGTTTAACTGGCGCAGTCGGTAAAGCCAGCTTCGGGATAATTGTGTTGAAACTAAATTAAAAGAAAGTTATTAATTTTAAATAAAATATAATCAACAAGAAAATATATCATCCTTGCACCGTATAAGGGGCCGTTTGTTTGAAATTTCGGGGGAATATCGGAAGGAAAAACAGGTATCGAATTGACATCGGTACAAGGCTTTACAAGGATATTAGTGGATCACAATACCCGAGTGGAATAAGCTGGAAATCGCATTCCCAATGAAAGCAATATATCTCATAGGGGCTCTGTAAGTACTGTGTTGAAAGCATATATTCATACGTAAAATAAAAACAAAAGAAGAAAAAATAAGAATTTAATAAAGAAAAATTTAAAGATTATAATTAAAAGAAAAGAATTAAATTATAAAAAGAAATTTGAAAAATATCTATACGAGGGAATATCGTATAATTCAAGAAATTTTTTTTCATAAGAGTAACAAAACAAATTTTATTAGAAATTAAAAAGAAACAAATCAAATAAAAAGAAAGAATTTATAAAAAGAAATTTAAAAAGATTTATACGAGGGAATATCGTATAAATCAAGAAATTTTTTTTATTAAAAAGAAAATTAATATAAAAATAAAAAGAAAAGAGAAAGAAAATATTATGAGAAATAATTAAGTAAAATAAGAAGAAAGAAGTGGAAAAGTTTAAATAAAGAAAATAATAATTTGAATTAAAATAAATTTTGTGTGAAATTTATCGGCATTATCTGTACGTAGCTTGAATTTTTTTTTATCCAATTCAGAGCAAATTATTTAAGGCAAATAGAACAAGTTTTTAATATAATCAATATATATGTTACATAACAAAATTGAGAATACAAATTGAATTACAACATCGAAAAAAAAAAAAAACGAAACTATCTCTACAAAAAAAAAAAAAGAAGAAAATATTATAATTAAATAGAAAATTAAATTTGATGAGTAGTAAATCTCGTTTTATCCCATACCCTAAAATTTTTAGATCAAGGAGCCTTCCTCGTATACCGGAGGATATTAGATTAGATTATAAGATGCCTTCAGATACAGAAATTCCAAGCACAGCATTGAATCAAAGGACAGTTAACTCTAACGACATTTTTAATTCTCTTAGGATTCCAGATGCAATCAAAGATTTACCAAAATTTGATGGTAATCCAAGATTGCTTCACGAATTTATAAGCAATGTGGAGGAGATACTTCTTCACATTAGGGGAGCGGATAACACTCCCTTCGGACAGATTCTCTTGAGAGCCATAAGAAACAAAATAGACGGTCAGGCCAATGAAGTCCTGAACATGTACGGTACATCCCTTAATTGGGATGAAATCAAAGGAAACTTAATTTTACATTACTCGGACAAACGAACAGAAACCTCCCTTATAAGAGACCTTCATTCCCTAAAACAGTACGGCAAACCAATTGAGAAGTTCTATAGTGAAGTTATGGAAATTCAGGCAGCTTTATCCAACAATTTATCGATTCATGAATCTGACGTTAATGTAATTAACGCGAAAAGGAATCTATTCTCAGAGATGTGTCTGAATTCATTTCTGTCAGGGCTACGGGAACCTATGGGTTCTACCATTAGAGCAATGAGACCAGAATCATTGCCGGTAGCCCTTCATTATTGTATTAGGGAACAGAATATTCATTATATCAGGTATAATTCAAACAAACCAAAATATCCTCAGTGGAGACCAAATTATCAATATACTCCATATCATAAATATTCGCAAAATTATTCGAATAACGTTCCAAAACAAGGAAACTATTATCAACCCCGAGGAAATTCTAATTTTTCGGCAAGACCTTACCATGTTAATAATAATAATTTTGAGCCAAATTTGAGCAATTATAATCGTAATTTTTTCTCCCAAAATTCCCAAATGAATCGCGAAAATTTTTCAAATTATAAACCCAACCAGCGTTTCGATAATTTATCGCGACAAACAAATTTGAGGCAATCACTACCACCCCCAGAACCAATGGATACTAGTAGTGGATTTTCAAAATTAGAAAGGAGTACTGGCAAATTTAAAACTAGCCCGAGCACTCAATTCAGTAAGATATCAAGCAGAAACGAAATGAATAATATTAATGAGTTTAGGAGTCCTCAAAATAGGAACCCTACCCCATGTATTACCCAGGCTGACAAATTAAATCTGGACCAATATGAAAACTACAATATTGACGACAACCAGGATTTTCGCCAATTAGCCTCAGGCAACAGACAGGATATGTAGATTGCAATAAACATGGTAGTATTTTACCTTATAAAAACATAAACTCCCCATTTGGCAGACAACTGAAATTTTTAATAGACACCGGAGCTTCTTCTTCATTCATAAATCCTGAGTTTATAAACCCTTTAGACATTGAAAAATGTAATCCAATAACTATATCTACCATCTTACATAAATATATAATTGACAAGCAAGTGACACTACCTATTTTCAAGGAGATAAAAAAATCAGGAACTTTTACCTTCTTGGTTTTCAAATTCCATGGTTATTTTGACGGGTTGTTGGGTTTAGATTTCCTGACAAAAATAGGAGCGAAAATTGATCTGGAGAACAAAATAATAACCACGAATGATGTGGCAATACCTCTTAAAACGAAACCAAATTTCTCATCCGGTAAATTCATAATAGCGGCAAATTCGAAACAACTCATAAAACTACCGGTTGATTCTAAAGATGGAGATATTATTGTAAACACAGTAACTATGGACAATGGTTTATTTATTTCACCTGGTATTTACTTTGCAAAGGACTGGTTCAGTACAATAGAGATAGTTAATCCCACTAAAAATTATCAAATAATTTTCTTAGAGCAACCCCTCAAAACGGACCCATATGATTCGGAAAACTTCGTCGAACTCAATAACCTCAATACAGATCACAAATCAGGTGATGAGCAGATTAAAAATTTATCTGAATTACTCCGAACGGAACACCTGAATAGTGAGGAAAGACAGAAACTTTTGAAATTATGTGTTAAATATGATGACATTTTTTATAGAGAGGGCAAAGACCTAACATTCACAAATGAAATAAAACATAAAATTAAAACAACAGACGACATTCCTATTCACACTAAGTCTTATAGGTATCCTTTCATTCACAAGGAGGAAGTGCGAAAACAGATATCGGATATGTTAGAACAAGGAATTATTAGACCGAGCTTTTCTCCATGGAGCTCTCCAGTATGGATTGTTCCAAAAAAGAAGGATGCATCGGGCAAGACAAAATGGAGGTTAGTTATTGATTATAGGAAGCTAAATGAGAAAACCATCTCCGATAGGTATCCACTTCCAAACATATCAGAAATCCTGGATAAACTGGGTAAATGTCTTTACTTTTCGACTTTGGATTTGGCAAGTGGCTTCCACCAAATTGAAATGGATCCCCGAGATATACCTAAGACAGCCTTTACCGTAGAGGGTGGTCATTATGAATATGTGAGGATGCCTTTCGGCTTGAAAAATGCACCCTCGACTTTCCAAAGAGTTATGGACAATGTCCTGAATGATTTGGTTGGAAAAATTTGCTTGGTATACTTGGATGATATAATTATATTTTCCACATCTCTCCAAGAACATATTGAAAATTTGGAAAGAGTTTTTCTGAAACTAAGATCTTCGAATTTTAAAGTTCAACTGGACAAGTCAGAATTTATGCGAAAAGAAATTGCTTTTTTGGGGCATGTAGTCACGACAGAGGGCATAAAACCAAACCCAACAAAAATAGAGGCTATTCAAAAATTCCCAATACCACGCACTAACCGTGAAATAAAATCATTCATAGGACTACTTAGTTACTATAGGAAGTTCATCCCAAACTTAGCAAAACTTACAAAACCAATGACAGAATGTTTGAAAAAGGGCAGAAGAATAACACTAGACGAGAGATATGTTAAAGCTTTTGAAACATGCAAGAACATTCTAATGAACGACCCAATATTGCAATACCCTGACTTTACAAAGCCATTTCTGCTCACTACAGACGCAAGTAACATTGCACTTGGAGCAGTCCTTTCTCAAGGTCACATAGGTAGTGAAAAACCCATTTGCTATGCAAGTAGGACTCTTTCTGAAAGTGAAATTAATTATTCCACTATTGAAAAAGAACTTCTAGCCATAGTGTGGGCAACCAAATATTTCCGCCCTTATCTCTTCGGTCGCAAATTTAAAATAATTACTGACCACAGAACACTTACATGGCTAATGAGCCTTAAGGAACCCAATTCAAAATTAGTTAGATGGCGCCTAAAGTTGGAAGAGTATGATTACGAAATCATTTATAAAAAAGGAAAACTAAATAGTAATGCGGATGCTTTGAGCAGAATTAAACTAGACAATAGTAATGTCGCTGATGTAAACTTGTATGATTCGAGTAAACTGTCCACAATACATTCATGCGATGAGAACTTGAATGATGGGATACCAATTTCTGAAAAACCGTTGAATGAATTCAACTTACAACTTTTATTACAAAAATCAGACGAGGGGCCCAATATGACTGTCGAAACAATTTTTAGAAATAAACAACGTCGAACTATAAAGGAGAAAGAATTTTCTCAAGACACAATAATCCAGATTTTCAAGAAATTCATTCCCTCAGGTAAACTAACTGCCATTTTCTCCGACGAATCAACTTTTAAAACTATTCAATTAGTGTATTCAAAATACTTTTCAAACGGAAAACAGTTTCGTGTCGTCCGTTGCACTAAAATTTTAATGGACGTAATTGATAGCGATAAACAAATAGAGCTCATACGGAATTGTCATGAGAACAGAAACCACAGAGGAATAACCGAAACATATGAATATCTTAAAAGACAATATTACTTTCCCCTCATGCAATCTATTATAAATAAAACATTGAACAACTGTGAAATTTGTAATGCGTTGAAATATGACAGACACCCACCAAAATTAAAATTTCAAATAACAGAAACTCCAGACGAACCTCTTCAGATCCTACATATTGACATATATACTATAAGTGGTAAATGTATTTTGACCATCATTGATACATTTTCCAAATATGCGACGGGGTATACCTTACCATCGAGAACTAGCGTTTGTGTACTCAAAGCTTTGAAATCATTCATGAACCTTTTGGGAATACCTAAGAAAATTGTTTGTGATCAAGGTACTGAGTTCACTTCAAATATTTTTAAAGATTTTTGTAAACAATATGAAATAATACTCCATTTCACATCATTTCAACAATCTAGCAGCAACTCTCCAGTGGAACGTCTCCACTCAACCCTAACTGAAATTTATAGAATTATTATGACAACTAGAAAATCCAAGAAAATGGAGGTAGACCACGGAGAGATATTAGACGAGACGTTCATGACTTACAATAATACAATTCATTCCTCTACAAAATTTACGCCATATGAACTTTTCTTTGGAAGACCATATGACTTCTCAAGAGATATAAAATACGATAACGAACATGAATTTTTGTCTAAGTTAAATGAATTTAAAGAGAAGCTATATCCTTTTGTTAAAGAAAAAGTTATGAAAGCTAAAATTAAAAATATTAGTTGCCTTAATAAGATGAGGAAAACCCCAGAAAATAGAGATATAGATGAGCAAATATATAGAAAAGAATGTAGGAGAAACAAATTAACCGCACGATTCTCGAAACATAAGGTATTAAAAGACAATGGTATTACTTTACACACCACTAAGGACAAGAAATTACACAAGTCAAAAATGAAGCTCAGACCGCGAAAATAATCGACCTTTATTTTAACATTTTGTACTTTCAGCACAGCCTTAGCTTATGGACAGATTTTGGAAATACAGAATTTTGACAAATGAATATGGTCGCCCTGGAGATCGGACAGGCAAGAACGATTGAGAGTTATTTTAACTTCATCCATATAATAGATTTGGACAATTACAATTCACAAACCTCAAAATTAATTAGCATTGTAGACAAATTTGAGAAAAATAGCCTTCTAAAAGATGCAGCTAAAGTTTGTAAACTGAAACTTAAGGGACTTGAAAACAAACTACAGACACTAAATCCATATAAACGTACAAGACGAGGACTATTCAACGGTTTAGGCTCTGTAATAAAATATATAACTGGAAACATGGACGCAAATGACGCTGTGACCATAAATAGACAAATACAGGAACTTCAGAACACAGCATCGAATTCAGCAATAACAGAGGAAAATCAGAAAGCTTTGAACATACAAATGATACAGAGATTTAAAAATTTGACAGAACAATTGAATAATAATCAGGAAAACATTTCCAAATTTTTGAAAAAACTGTCAGCAGAAACAACTAATCATATTCTTAAGGAAAATAATGCGTTATTAGAAATCCAATATATGAATCAGTTGGATTATAGTATAGATTTACTATTTAATCATATTTCTGATATAATAGAGGCTGTAATGCTTGCAAAGCTAGGCATAATATCAAAGCTTATTCTTCATCCAGAGGAATTGGACGAAATAAGACATCATTTTACATCTCAGAACGTTAACTTAGTTTCAGACGAACACCTTTACGAACTTCTGGAACTCCAGGCATATTATAATAATAGCAACTTAATTTTTAATATAAAATTGCCGAATTTGTCTAAAGATATTAACTCACTTCTCCACCTCATTCCTCTTCCTATAAATAATACAAAAATAATCAAAACAAAACCCTATTTAAGTTACAATAAACACAACCTCCAGTACTTAACAGAGATTTGCCCAAAGATTGAGAGCTTTTATTATTGCAAAAGGTCAAACGACTTCGAAAACACTGTTAATTCCACTTGTATCGGCAGAATATTGAATGGCAAAACACCAATATGTCCTGTGAATGATGTGGGATTCACAACAAATATTTTCCAACCGGAAGATAATTATATAATGTTTATTAATGTAAAAGATTTACAAATAACTTCTGATTGCAGACAAAATTTTACAATTAAAGGAACCTCTCTTCTCCACTATGCAAATTGTTCCGTCACTGTAGCAGGGACAACATATAAAGACAATCCTACAGCCCATTGGGACACAGTTTTTGTCGCACCACCAAATCTCAAAAAAGTGCAGATTACATCAATATCAGAAACTTTAAGTTTAGAGAGAGTTAAAGATTACAGCTTCAATAACAAAAATGATATTCTAAAACTAAGAAAAGATACAACCCAAAGAGGAAGCGTAATAATGGTAACAACATTAATCTTCATCACCTTAACTATTACTAGCCTGGTCCTGTTATGGAAAAATCCCAGAATTCGGTATTATCCTAAGCCTACTGATATCGCTCTGTCCCCACCAAATTCGCTGTGGCCATCGCTCTACTCTAAGGGGGGAGGAGTTATGTTATCACAGCAACCCCCACCAAAACCCAGGAGAACCATCTAGACAGCAACAATTAAAGCAACAACAATTAGCCTAATATTTGTTTTGTTCTTTTTATTGTAATATTTTATTTATAATTAAAACAACAACAAAACTTTATTTTATTTTATTCTTTTTTGACACACTTTTAATAATAATTTAAGTTGAAGTTTAAAAAGCTAAATCAGCAAAATACAAACATTTCTTTTATTCATTTTATTGTATCCTTTTTCTTTATAATCAAAACAACAACAAAACTATTATTTTATTTTAATGTGCCTGACACACTTTAAATAATAATTTAAGTAGAATTTCAAATAGGTAAATCAGCAAAATTAAACATGTTATAAATTTGTATAAATTCATACTTACTTACTTCCTGTCCACAAACATTGTAATATTCTTTTTTTTACACTTTAAAATTAAAACTAAATTACGTATGCATTTTTTTTTTCCTTTTATTTGACTCATCAATAATTTTCGTTTTAAGTTAATTAAGAAATAAAGTTCACTGTTGTTACAAGTGTCAAAGAAATAACAAGTGTTGTAATTTAACTCGCGCAATTGCTACTTGCGGGCGATTAAATTGTTTTTTTTTTAAATTCAAAAATATTTATTCAAGAAAAGTATTAAAATTCACAGTTTATGTTTGCCTCAGCGTCTTACGATATTATTGAGGCGAGTTGGCAGAATCAAAAGCTTATCTAAATGGGAGAACTTGAGGTCATTCTAAGTGACCCTCTTTTAATTAACTATCACTCTGCGCTTTTGGGTGACATATCGTTACCTTGGAAAGAATTAGAAAAGAAGCTTGTTTAATAGCTTTAAATCATTTATGTTTTAATATTTCTTTTTTATTATTTTTTATTATTCATAAATAACTTAAATTCATGATTACCGATTCATATTATAGTTAACATTCTGGTTATTACCATATGAATAGTATATTTAGTGATTTCCTTAGTAATATTCGAACAATTTTTCTTTCGACATGTTGTTGTTTATTTGATAGAAACTATTATAAGTTAAAAATTAACAATAATACGGTACAAAAAAAAAAAACAAATAATGTGTACAGTTAATATATATATACAGAATATTAGTGTGAAACATTACATTATATATGTATGTATGTAGATTGTGCATGAATAGATTTCTTGATATTAATATGTATGTATGTATACTGTTACAGTTTCATCGATTTATATAAAAAGAAAAGAAACAAAAAGCATAAAATACTTATTGGAAGCATAATGAGCAAATTATATTGAATATGATTGTAAAACTAACTAGAGGTACAAAATAAAAATAAAAAAATGAAAACGCTTAGCGTTTTTTTTATAACGTGTATAAATAAATTTATACACACAAGCAATTATTTTGTAATTAAAACTAATTTAAATCGACATAAAAAATTAATAGATTAATAAAAAATTAATACGTATAAAATAATATTAAATATTTAAGTAAAGCATTTGAATGATTAATTTGTTTTTCAATTAGTATAGTTTTCAGAAAATAAAAATCTAATTTTGTCATGAAAAGCGGAATTTTTGTTTTCATTTTTATTTTGGTTTTTAAACTGGTACTATCAATTATTTAATTAAGGCTGGTTTTTCATATTGCGCTAAACGGTTGTTAGGATTTCGAAAACTAAGTAGTATGTTTATTTAAAAATTTATGTTAAAGCATACATTTTTTCTACACATTTATATTGTATGTATGCATGTATTGTATACAGTAGCAGTTTGTTGTCTTAGCTCTACCATAGATAGTTAGGATTATTATTTATAATCATTTTAAATCTTAGTTAAATATAGTTCAACTTAAAATCTTATTGACTTTCTAGCTTAACGTTAAGATTTCTTAACGTAAGATTTCTTATATGTTTTTAATTTTTTTTATTTTGATAAATTGTTGTTGTTGTTATTCTTCTAAATCTAAATATACTGCTATCAAAAAATACTTGACTTTTTTCAATTATTTATTTTAAATATTATTTAACACATACACATCTAATTAAGTAGTATTAAGTTGTTTAATAGACACCATTTCAATTAATGTTGTAGGGTTTTTTCTTTCACATATGTATACTACAGTATATACATATATTAAAACATATCTAATGGGGCGGGAAGAGACCTCCAAAAACCTTTTTTAAATTTTTCGAAGATGTTCTTTTTTAAATGACTTATTCAAGGAGAGTATTTGTTGACTTTCATACTTCGCCTTTTCTAATCTGTTAGATACCCATAATAAAGTAATGAATAAAGTTTAAATTAACTTTGTTGTTGTTGATGGTGTTGTTGTGTTTGTTGCAATTGTTGTTGCTGCTGTTGTGGTGCACCAAATTTACTGGTAATTTTATGTGATACATTAACAATGGCCATTTCATGTTTTGAGTCCATATCACAATCATACAGACCACTTAAGGAATCTAAACTTAATAATCTGGAACTAGCACGACTGGAGACAGATGTATCATCTACATCGGGAGCATTATATAAAGAATTGACATCAGATAAAGCACCTTCGGCATCGGTTAAGCCAGCTTCGTTTAATAGAGAGATATTTTCTAAGCCTGGCTCATCGGTTATATAGCCCGTAGACTCAGCACCGCCTATTATAAGATAAAAAACACGTTTTAGAATTGGATTGTATTCAATTCTTCGTATTATTTTTATACAATATTTCTCGATTTCTTAAACCTTTGTTCTTTCTTTGTTCTTTAATTGTCAGCATTTTGTATGCGCGTTAAATAACCCAACTAAATATATTTCTTATATTTTAATGCTCACCTGTAGCTTCTTCTCTGCAATCGTCATCTGACCACTCAGATTGACTTTCTAAATGATTCGAGTCCATTGATTGATGATTATGATGACCGGCACCATATTTGAGCTCATCATTTATCACATTCGCTTCTAAAATATCATTACGATGAACGTGTAGACCATTCGATAAAGCACCCACTAAAGCCTCTTCCGGACCACATTCATGATCATCCTCATCATCCTCATCATCGTCTAAATCGTCTTGCTGATGATTGACCATGTCGGTTTGTGCCAAACGTTTTTTACGCACATCACGGCCCACTTCATCTTCTTCGAATTCCTCATCAGCCAGATTATCTTCGGTATCGTCACGCTCGTCGTCATCATGATTATTGTGGTGCTGATGATTATTACGCTGTCGTTGATTATTGTGGCCATGGTGGTTGGCATGATGATGATGATGGTGATGATGATGGTGAGGACGATTATAACGGGAATTTTTTATTATCAGCCGTATTGTCTAGCTGATCAAGACTTTCGTGACTTTGTTCGAAATCCTTGGATCTCGGTCTCATGCGATGACGATGATTATGTTCTTTGGTTGCACTTGGTTGCTGGTGTTGTTGTTGATGTTGCTGCTGCTGTTGCTGAGGATAATTGTTGTAGTTTGTACCATTTGTTGAAGTTGACGATTTATTGTTCATATCCATCATGGCCAAATTTAATTGATTACGTGTCTCATGTAATATTTCCCATGACTCTGTGTCACTAGTTTGCCTGTTGCAACAAAAAAGAAAAAAAGAATAGCAAAAACAACAAAAAAATTAAGGTTAAAGTTAATCTTTAGTTAGATTGTCTTACATTTGACTGGATTCTGATGGATTTTTATTGCGGGTTATTTCTTTTATTGCTTCTAGTCCCACTGGATGTTTGGCAATCATAAAACTTGTACTCACAGGTATTTTGGATCCCAATGTTCTGCCCGTAGTTGGGGAATTCAGTTCATCCAAAATTGTAGCAGCCATTGCCGTGGTAACATTTTTCAAATTATTATTACCACTAAGTGGTGTGCTGCCACTAAGGTTGCCATTACTGCCTAAACTACCACTGCCCCCCAAGCCAGCGGCTACATTTAGACCATTCGAACTCAGCTTACTGTTGCTGCCAGAGTAGCTTATGTCTATATTGTTGCGACTACTGCTATTACTGGTAGTATTACCACCCTCAGCATTTCCGCCCGAAACGGAGGTAACACTACCACCCGTTGACGAAGAACTAGTAGCTGCTGTTGAGTTGTTGTGTGTAGTAGTGACTAAGCCTCTGGCTCTAGAGGATTCATTTAAAAGTCTTTGCAATTCCCTCTCAAATGGTGATTTTGTGGCATTTTGATTTCCCGAAGCTGATGACATTTGACCCGTATTATTACTCTGCTTACCTTGAACTGCCAAAACTAGACGATCCTGGTATTCGAAACTGTTGCATGAGTCTCCTTTATTTTGTGTAGTAGTCGTGTATTGTCCCTGACTTTCTGTCGTTGAACTTACTTCGAAGTCTTTAAGATTGGACATATCGATGACGTCACAATATTCTTTAATAACATTCAAACATCTGGTTTGCCTGCTTTCTTTGACAATTTCTTAATTGCATCTATACTTGAGTGTCCTCTACAAAATCCATATTGATTGTCGGATAGACCGTCGGCTCCTCTTTCAAGGTGTAGTTCCAAACGGTTGCAGATCAATCGTTCCAAAATCTTACGCATTGTATCGATCATAGAAAGAGGTCGATATGAACCTAGATCTTCTGGCGTTTTTCCTGGTTTAGGTAGTAATACCAGTCTTTGAATTTTCCATATTCTCGGAAAAACTCCATCGTTAAAAAACTTCATGTACATCTCCGTAAAGGGTCGAACACTGTGCTCAATTGCTATTTTAAGAGCCCGGTTTAGAATTCCATCAAGGCACGGAACCTTAGCGTTTCCAAAATGTTCCGACGCTACCATCACCTCATTGTTCGTCACTGGATCTATGGCCTCCATCGAAGTCGCATTTTCGTTCACTGCTACATTTTCTCTTTCAATGCTCTGTATTGGAAAAAGAATTTAATCCACCTTTCTCAGGAGTACTAGGCTAGTTGGCGCTTGTCCTTTACAACTACTTATTTTGGACATAACCACCTTATATGCTCCTCCCCATGGATTTTCATTAACATTAATCTTTAATCTTTCATTGTCAGCTTCACCTCTACTCCTTTGGTTATGTCGTCTCGCACTATGGCAACCGCGTCTTAGTACCGCAATTTCGCTGTTCCACCAATACACTGGTCTTCGGGTGGATGTGCTCCTCTTTCTCACATTGCAGCGTCACAAGCCCTGCTAATTTGTTCGTTCATTTGCGTCACTCGAATCATTTATATTTTCGTCCAGGCATAACAGAAGAGAAATCGCTGAGTCGGAATTATTGGGGAAAGGCTTTATTCTACAGTGTATGGGAATGTAGAATGGACTGTAGGATTGTGCAGGGTTTATGGCCAATCATTTTATGGTCAATGCTACTGGAACAAAAATTATCCCAAACATGAGAAGGCGGGAGATGAGGGCTATTAAGGGAGTGCTAAAAAGTACTGATCTATAGGATCAGTAGAAGGAATAGGGATATCTCTAAGGCAGAGGAAACAGTTACAGGTTACAGATGCGTAGGTAGAGTGGGCAAGTTAGGATAGGAATTGACAGCAGTTATGCCGAGGGATACCTGTTAGTGTATTTGACAGTCTCAGAGCAAACTGAATTAGAAAAGGCAATCATTTATGAAGGGGCAAGTGGAAGAGGCAATTATCTGGGTCACATTCTTATTCACTGTAAGGTTACCTAAGCAGCCAATTGGCTGAAGATGGACACTAAGAAATTGTCTAACTGGAACGCAGAAGACATCTCGGCTTATTAAGGAGATAAGGTGGCCGAGACACATATAGTGAAATTCTTCAAGGGAAAGAGAACGGAGCATATTATGGTTCATTAAATATTGAAAATGAGGGACTGCACACAGCTCTAAAGCGCATCCTTAAGAACAGAAATGGAAGAAAAGGCAAACTGATGATAGCCGGAATCGATGAGAGATCGTTTAATGGTCCATGGCACTGTCACAGCAAAGGAGGAAAGAACCGAGTACAGCAGGCACGAAATAACGGTGGCATCAGCCTGCTACCCAGGAGAAGAAAATACACAACAACCCCAGCGGAAGTGAAATGATTTGCTGAGCATTTTGGTAGGCAAATTATTGACATAATTGATGGGATGTGATGCCAGTGACCACAACATCATATGAAACCGTATGGACACCAACAATAGGGGTGAGTACCATTTAGAATACGCAGAAACTTCTAATCTGGAGATTTTTAATATAAGAAACAGGCCTACTTTTGTTACTAGTATTTGAAAAGAGGTTTTAAACATTACCATAGCTAGTCCGGGCATTGCTATGTTTATAAAAGATTGAAGTGTTTCACGCGAGGAATCTTTATCAAATCATAATATAAGAGAATTCCCGCCAAGGGGTTTGGGGACATTAAGAAACCCAAGGAAAAATATAAGGAAACTTTCATTTATAATCTACATGCCTCTTTAAGGAGCCAGTACGTGCTCGAACAAATTATGACTCTGTTGAATGAGGCAATTAGATGCCTTCCCGAGAGATCAAGGGGCAAAGATAAAAACGTGGTTTGGCAGAATAGCTAAAAAATGCTATTCGAAGTATCACACAGTGAATGCATTGAATTCTGAAACGAATTCGTGATTTTAGATTTAAAAAACCATTTTATTTTGCAACGTAGTCTCAGTTTGACTCAAGATTTCTATAATTTTTCAAAATTTTTTTTTTCCATTTTCTCTTTAAATCACGCTCTAGTACAAACTAAGTTTATAGCTTGTTTGTTTTATAGAACTCCCGGATGCCCAAATGAGAGCAAGTTGTTCTTCAAGTTAAGATATAGGAAAGAGCAATTTTTTTAAGTTCTTACAAAAACTGAGGAATGACAAATGAATCAAAATTTTATTTTTGTTTGGATATACATATTTGGCGTTCACTTTCGTGTTTAAGGATTAGAATTTCGATGTTGAAATTATTAAAAATTTAGAACAAAACGAATAAAAATCCCCAGATTTTCCAAATACAATATCCATTACAAAAAGCACAACAAATATTTTAACCAATTTTTTTTTTATTCAATGCAAACTATTTAAAACTGCTATACCGTAGTTATAATAGATTTAGAACCACTTGTTTACAGCGTATTGTTCAGATGCGGAGCACAAGTTGGGGTATTTGGGGTTGGTGCCAGTGGTGCAAGAGGCAGCAGCACTGCTGCAGCTTTCATAGATGGGGAAGTTGATCATGTTGGTGGTGGCATAGTTGCAAGCAACCAAGTAAGACAAATGCCTCTCACCATCATTGGTATATGTTGCGCCAGCACAGCCTACATGGATGTTACGATCAGCCATCATGACAGTGAAGTGACCAATGGCACTATTAAAGAAAAATAATTTAAAAAAAACATGTTCACAACTGAATAATGTACACATTTAAACTTACGGTCCAGAGTAACCATTAGGATAACTATCAATATAAGATTGTTTAGTGTCTTTAACTTCGGAGAACCAATTTTCAACAGATTGCTTCAATTTGGCGGCATGATCGACAGGACCAGTGAAACCAAACCAGGCAAGATTTTGACCAGAGTATTTGAAAGCATCAGTATTGCGGCATTTATCATGAGCCATTTTGCACTGCATAACATTGAGAGCGGCAAGGTTAGCCAATTCATCATCCCATTCCATGGTGGCCATACGACAGGCAGGGCTGAGTTTAGCATCACCACCTCCAGCAATAAGGTTACGTTTTTCATTGTGGGTATCAACCAAGATTTTTTTGTAATCATCGGTAATGGGAATCATTTTCGCATTTGAAGGGCATGTGGCAGAGAATTGCTAAATAAATTTGAAATATTTAGAATTGATGTCTTGCTTCAATTGAAAGTAAAATAAAAAACTTACCCCACTGTGACCACAAGCAATATGCTTGGCACCATTACTGCAAATAGAGCTGGAGCAGTAATCAGTGGCAGACACTGCTGCAATGGTGGCGACAACGCACAGAAATACCGAGAAACGATTCATAATGTCAGATATAGAACTGTAGCTTGATCTACTAACTTCAAACTGATGCCGTTTAAGTGAAAAGCGACGTCTTTTATACATCATTTAATGTTTGCTTTCGAATAGAAACAAGTGTTTCTATTATAAGTTTTATTTATTTTTATCGCATTTTATTTTAAAGTATTCCTATTATTCCTTAAATATTTGTCTTAACAAAACTTTGTATGTAAACATATCAAAATCATAACACAAGTATGTATGCATGTATGTAGGCAATTGTTAAAAACAGTTGCATTGTTTTATAACTGCTCATATAAAATTTGTTATTCAATTAGAGATATTAAAACATCTTTTTTTGCTATTAAATTACTCATCTTTCCCTTTTTATAATACATATGTATGTATATGTACTCCAATATAATTGTTAATTTGTTTATAAAATAAATTTTATTCTTGTTTGTTTAATAGCCACATTCAATTTGAGTTTTAATCAGACAATTGATGTACGTCAACGGAAGTTTTGGGGGGTGTGAAGATTTTAAAACTTGAACTATTTACATTTTTACGGAACATTTATTTTGCTAATTTTTGATTAAACTTATTTCTTAACTTCATAATTTAGGCTTCGGAATTTATGCTTAAAATTGTAAACTGGGTGATCAAAAATTATATTACAATGTGCATTGGCAACCATTTTGTTATGGGAGGATATGATTGAGTTCTATTCTCACAGATGATTTATTAATTTTGTTCTTTTTTCTTTAATGTTAGTGAATAATCATTATTATTCGTAACTTACTCTGCAATTTGTGATCTATAAGCAAATAATATAAATTATTTCTACAGATTATCTATTTGAACCTTCATATCATCCACGATAATATTGGAGAATGGAAGTAGGTATGTACTCATACGCTGTCAAAAACTGTGTCATGTAAAAATCAACATGACCGTGTCTCCTTTTAACCCAACTCTGTACGTTTCTGATAAGTCTGTGTGTCCATTGACCTTTCGTCGCAGTATCGCATCTAATTGCCATTCGCCGAAACTCTTTTGTCTTTTCTCCCTTCGTTCCCAAGTTATCAAAGTTCTACCAACAATCCTAACTCTATCATATACCCTTTTCAGTTCCATAGCCATAACATCAGGTGGAGTTATAACTGATATGACACCAATAGCCTCATGTGAAACTGTGCGGAAACCACTAGCAACCCTGAGAACGCAGGTTCTAACGCCGATCCTCACACAGGTGCTGCATACATCATTGTCGACTGAGTAATCCTCGCCAATAACAGTGTTCTGTTCTGATTTAGCCCACCTATATTAGCCATAACGCGGGATAATGCAGTGTTCACTCGAGCAGTTTTTTCACAAGCCTTTTCAATATTAGTTCTAAAATTTAATCTTACGTCAATCATTACTCCTAAATATCTAAGCGTTACCTGAGAAGTTATATTATATTCGTCTATATTAAGTATAATACATTCAATTTTCATCCTGCTCGTTATCGTAATAGCTTCAGTTTTCTGTCCAGCAAGTTAAAGATACGCTGACGTAAGCCACTTCTTTATTCTACCCAACGTCATCATACACGTAGCCTCAATTTGATGTATTTCTATAGCCACTATTGTTACTGCTATATCGTCAGCATAACCAATTATCTGCACACCCCTCGGTACTGGGAGAGGTAAAACTCCATCGTAGAGTATATTACATAGCCGTGGACCAAGCACAGAGCCCTGTGGAACTCCACCAGTTATTTTCTACTCCTTAACTCCTCCATGTGTGTCACAGAGCAGTATTCTCTCAGAAAGATAGCCACCAACGATACGCATAAGATGCGCTGGCGTCTGTGTAGTCCGTAAAACTTGTAAAATGTGCGACCAGCATGCAGAATTAAAAGCATTTCGAACATCAAATGTTATGGCGGCACTATATTCTTTAGAATCATGCATCAATTTGGTTTGCCTGCTATCGTTGTCAATTTCTTAATTGCATTTATACTTGAGCGTCCTCTACAAAATCCATATTAATTGTCGGATAGACCTTCAGCTCCTCTTTCAAGGTGTAGTTTCAAACGGTTACAAATCAATCGTTCCAAAATCTAACCCATTGTATAGATCATAAAAAGCGGTCGATATGAACCTAGATCTCCCGGCGTTTTTCTGGTTTAGGTAGTAATACCAGTCTTTGAATTTTCCATATTCTCGGAAAAACTCCATCGTTAAAAAACTTCATGTACATCTCCGTAAAGGGCCGAACACTGTGCTTAATTGCTATTTTAAGAGCCCGGTTTAGAATTCCATCAAGGCACGGAACCTTAGCGTTTCCAAAATGTTCCGACGCTACCATCACCTCATTGTCCGTCACTGGATCTATGGCCTCCATAGAAGTCGCACACACTGCTACATTTTCTCTTTCAATGCTCTGTATTGGAAAAATAGTTTTTTCCACCTTTCTCAGGAGTACTGGGTGTCGCCTAATGGCTCATGAATTTATCAATTTGTTTGTTTATTTTCATATAATTTGAATAATTTTGTTAATTTAAATATTGTTTATGAGCTACCTTAATGTTCATTGAAATTGTTTTTATTTACCAATTGTATGATCATTGTTGTTTGGTTCATTTGTCCGTTAGGATTTTGTTATTGTCCTTTTACAGTCCTTTTTGTCCTTATTTGTTTACCAATTGTATGATCATTGTTGTTTGGTTCATTTGTCTGTTAGTATTTTTTATATTGTTTTGCAGTCCTTTTCGTCCTTATTTGTTTACGAACTAAACGCAATCTTTGTCCCTATATTCTACTGCAGTAGTTTCGTTCAGTTTATTTATTTGGAAATGAACTGTTGTAAAAGTACATAAGCAAACAGAAATTATAGGCTTAGTAACTACTGGCTCTAATTATAAAATTTAGATTGTTGGGGATAAAGACTGCGGTAAGTCGCTTATTTTACTTATAAGTTATTTGTAATAATTTAATATTTTTTTTTATTAGAAATAAACGGTTGCTCAAATATATGTAACATAATTTAAACAATTTGTGGTGCATTTATTTGGGACTTGTTAAGTTCGCTGTCCTCAACTTATAGGCTCAGGTCGCAGCCAGCGACAAATTTTATTTCGCATCTTGAGGGAAGGTGTTCCAATGTGCCGGAACAAAGATAAGCCTTTATTGGATTTGTGGTTCCAAGCTGCCGGATCAAATTGAAGTAATTGTGAAGTTGTTCTATGTTTGCCGGAACAAAGTGTTTTTAATTTTTGTGGAAATTTGTGTGGTTCCTTGGCTGCCGGAGCAATTAAATTTTGATTTAAAATTTGTGTGGCCCCAAGCCTGCCGGAATAAATAATTTTTTTTTTGAAATATTTGGAGTCTGTTGCTGTTAAATATTTGTGAATTTTTGTGCGTTTGGAAACGTTTGTGATTCATAATGCAACGGTCGCCTGCTAGAAAAAGCTCTCGTTTGCAGACAGCAACGAGCCAAATTGCGAAAAGTTCCATGCCAGCCGGAACAGAGAATGTTTCTCAAATGCCGTCGGCACCAAATGGAAGCTCTGTTGCCCCCGGAACAACAATAACCGCAACTTGTGCCTCCATTACTGCCCCTTGTGAAACGACACCTGCTGTATCAACGCAAAACATTTTTAGTTCAGCAAATGAAGAGCCCCTTAGCCTGCCGACGTTAGTGCCCGGTCCTGATGTGAGAACCCAGCCACCACAAGCTACATCTGATAATGAGAACCTACAACGACAGATTGATATCCTGCAAGCCCAGTTGGCAAACGCTCAACGCGCTTTAAGAGCAAATCAAAATTTAAATATGCCGAGTGTTATTGAACAAAATGTGCCAGTCATCCAAAGTATTAGCAGTGGCCCTGAAGGCATGGTTGATCGCCGGAATCCAACGCCATATTCCTATGTTAGTCAGTCAGACCAGTTGATGACATCACAGCCTCTTTTTGTTTCCCCTGCTACAGTGCCCATGCCAGTACAACGCAAACTTTATGATCTGCCCGAATTTTGTGGTACTCCCGAGGACTGGCCAATGTTTTTGTCTGCCCTTGAACATTCGACAGCCGCATATTCGTACAATAATTTTGAAAATTGTTTGAGATTGCAGAAAGCTTTGAAAGGTGAAGCCAGAGAGTGTGTGAAGTCGTTGCTCATCCACCAAAATAATGTGCCAACAGTTATAGAGCAATTAAAGCTGCAATATGGTCGCCCAGAGTTGCTTATTCGATGCCAATTGCAACAGATGAAAGAAGTTCAGCCCATACCTGAAAACGCGATCGATAAATTGGTGCCATATTCCATTAAGGTCAGAAATTTAGCAGCATTTTTGGAATCTGCCAATCAACATTTGTCGAATCCAACTCTGATGGAGGAGTTAGTCCAGAAACTTCCAATGAGTAAACGTTTGGATTGGGCCCAGTTTGCCTCATCTTTACCTCAGTTGCCGACTATTTTGGATTTTAGTACCTGGCTCCAGCGTGTTGCAAATTTGGTAAGAAGTGTGCAAATAAGTAGTTCAATTAGTTATAGGTCTAGCAGTGATCCAAAACGAAAAGTTGTTTTATATGCTTCGGATGGCCCAGAACGGCAGTTAAAATGTTTTTATTGTGTTGGCCCACATAAAATTTTTGATTGTAAGAAATTTTTAGAATTGAGTGTGCCTAATAGATGGAATGAAGTGAAGAGATTGAAGTTGTGCTTTTCGTGTCTCAGTGGTGGCCATTCAAGTAAAGATTGTCGTCGGCGTAAGCAGTGTCCCATGGAAAAGTGCCAAAGAAACCACAATAAATTATTGCATGAAATTAAGCCTAACGTACCAAGTCAAAGACCTGAAAATGTGTCCCCTACAGAGAGTGTTCCAACAGTCGAGCCAGTGCTAAGTTGTGTTTCCAGTGCTTGTGAAAAAAGTGACTTGCTGTTCAGAGTGCTCCCAGTGGTTCTTTATGGACCAAATTGTGCTATTGAAACTTATGCGCTCCTAGATGAAGGTTCTTCAGTCACGATGGTGGATAGCTCTTTAGTGAGACAGCTTGGATTACAAGGTCGACAAAGTCAATTGAATTTGAGTTGGTATGGTGGTAAATCGGTACAAGAACCAGTTATGGTGGTGGATCTTCATGTGAGCGGCGTTTTTAAGAAGAGGAAATATGCTTTGAAAAATGTGTATGGTGTCTCGAATTTGAAGTTGCCTAGTCAGACTTTTAAAGCGGATTTAGTAAAGAATCGTGGTGTGCCTTTAAGCTCATATGAATGTGTGGCTCCAAAGGTACTAATTGGTTTAGACCATTGCCATTTAGGATTGCCTGATGAAATAGTCTCTTTGGAAGATGCTGGTCCATATGCTGCCAATACGCCTCTTGGATGGGTTGTTTTTGGAAACGTGAAAGGAGGTCGACCTGGAACACAAACTTGTTTGCTGACAACACAGTTGGATAATTTGAATAATTTGGCGACAAGTTATTTTGAAACGGAAAATTTTGGCGTTAAAGCTCTACCGGTGATTGAGTCAAGGGATGATTTGCGAGCACGTGAGATATTGAGAAATTCGACGAAGAGGGTTGCCGGAAGATATGAATCCAGGCTACTATGGTGTAATTATGACGTAGTCCTGCCGGATAGCTATTCTATGGCCCTCAATCGATTTTTTGGACTGGAAAGAAGAATGAAAAATAATCCTGATTTTGGTGCGGCCTATAAACAAATAATGAGTGAATATTTAAAAAAACTATGTACGCAAATTATCATTGAGTGAAGTCGATACATTTCATCCGAGAACGTGGTACTTGCCCCACTTTGGTGTTGTCAACCTTAATAAGCCAGGGAAAATTCGTTTGGTGTTTGATGCAGCAGCAAAGGTGGAAGGTGTCTCATTGAATTCGAAGTTATTGAAAGGCCCTCAGCAGTACAAACCGTTGCCATCAGTTTTGTTAAATTTCAGAGTCGGTTCCGTAGCTGTATGTGGAGATATAAAGGAAATGTTTCATCAAGTTGTTGTTGCTGAGGAAGACAGGTGTTCGCAAAGGTTCTTGTGGCGAGATGATGATAGTGGTCCACCGGAAGTGTATGAAATGCTTGTGATGACGTTTGGAGCTGCCTGTTCACCCTGTATTGCCCATTACGTAAAGGAAACGAATGCAATGGAATATAGAGATCGTTTCCCTAGAGCCGTGAAGTCAATTCTGGACCATCATTACGTAGATGATTTTGTAGATAGTTTTGATAGCTCATCAAAAGCCATCGCAATTGCCTTACAAGTTCGTGAAATACATAAAGCTGCTGGTTTTGAAATGCGTAATTTCACTTCGAATTCATCAGAGGTGGTCTTGGCTCTAGAAGGCAGTTTAAATCATCAGGTCAGTTTCTCAGGTGGCTTAAATGAGTTGGACGGTTCAATTGAAAAGGTACTTGGCATGTTATGGGATCCAAAGGACGACGCGTTCAAATTTGTTTTGAAGTTCCATCGAGTGAATTTTGACGTCATCAATGGTAAAAGGTGTCCCACAAAGCGTGGGTTGTTATGTGTCGTAATGTCCATTTTTGATCCAATTGGATTTTTGTGCCATTTTATGATAACTGCCAAACTTTTGATGAGAGAAGTCTGGAGACATAGTGTACTTTGGGACGAGATGTTGCCCGCGTCATTACAAGTGATGTGGAATAATTGGCTCCAAGAACTAAGAAACGTTGTCCATGTAAAGGTACCATGATTTTATTTTGGAAATGGTTTGCCCTTGGAGTTAGAGCTGCATGTTTTTGTTGATGCCAGTGAGGATGCCTTCGGTGCAGTGGCCTATTGGAGATATACAACATCTGATGGACAAATAGGAGTGTCATTTATATCTGCCAAGTCGAAATGTGCCCCATTGAAATGTATGACCATTCCCAGATTAGAACTACAAGCCGCCGTTTTGGGGACTCGATTGATGGACACTATAGTGAAGGAACATAAACTTAAAGTTTCTCGTCGAATTTGTTGGAGTGACTCTACAACCGTCATCAGTTGGATTGGTTCTGAAAGTAGGAGATATAAACCATTTGTTGCCCATCGAATTGCCGAAATACTTGATTCAACACGCCCGACTGATTGGAGATGGTTGCCTACAGATCTCAATATTGCCGATGATATTACAAGAGCTAAAAATGGTGTTGATTTTTCCATTGAAACATGTTGGTTCCAAGGGCCACAATTTTTTTTATAAAAACGAGGCTCATTGGCCGAATAAAAATTCTGCGAAACCTGATGATTTGTGTGAAGAAGAACTACGCCCCAAATTTGTCATGCTGGTCAGTACAAATTTAGTTATAGATTTTAACCGCTTTTCTTCATTTCTCAGGCTTAAACGAACAATGGCTTGGGTTCTGAGATTTACAAATCGAACCCGAAAAGATGATAAATATAAAGGTTCGAGATGCCTGTGTGCTGAAGAGTTAAGGGTTGCTGAAACTAGTCTGTGTCGTCTGTCCCAAGAAGAGTGTTTTGACCTTGAAATAAACATTTTAAAATATGGTGGTTCTTTAAAAAAGGAAAACGAGTTATTTTCGCTTTCGCCTTATTTTGATGAAAATAATTTACTTCGAGTGAGCGGTCGTATTGATGCTGCGAGTTGGTTGCCTTTAGATGCCAGGCACCCTATAATTTTGTCACCCTGTCACCGCTTTTCACAACTATTTGTTGCCCATGTTCATAACAAGATGAAACATCAAAATTTTGAGGCTACCATAGGCGAAATAAGGAAAAGGTTCTGGATTGCACGACTACGAAAGCTATTGAGTAAGACCGCATCAAATTGCAACATTTGTAAGATTCGTCGTGCCATTGCAGTAACTCCCTTTATGGGATCACTTCCAAGAGATAGACTAACTCCATACGTCGGTCCATTTACTTACACTGGTGTGGACTATTTTGGCCCAATAAATGTGACTATTGGTAGACGTCATGAAAAACGTTGGGTTGCACTGTTTACGTGTCTCACAATTAGAGTAGTACATTTAGAAGTGGCCTATGATCTTTCGACTGATGCGTGTATTTTGTGTATACGGAATTTTATAAATCGTCGTGGGACCCCGTTGAACATTCGAAGCGACAACGGAAAAAATTTTGTTGGAGTTAACCAGGAAGCCCAGCGATTTGATGAAGTTTTTGATCTGGTTAAAATTCAAGATAAGTTGTCCACAAAGGGCATTGAATGGCAGTTTAATTGTCCACACAATCCTGCAGAAGGTGGTATATGGGAGCGAATGGTTCAATGTATTAAAAAGGTTTTAAGAGTAACTCTAAAAGAAGTTGCCCCAAAAGAGCACACATTGCAAAGTTTTTTAATTGAAGCCGAAAACATCGTAAACTCTCGGCCATTGACTCACTTGCCTGTCACCCCTGAAGACGAAGAACCATTGACGCCAAATCATTTCTTGTTGGGTTCTGCAAATACGGCTCAAACACCCGAAGGTGTTGAAATTACAAAGCCATTAGTATTGAAAAAGCAGTGGCGAATTGCTCGACAGCTAAGGGATCATTTCTGGAAAAGATGGATTGTGGAATATTTGCCAACACTTACAAGACGGTCCAAATGGTGTGAATATACCAAGCCTGTGGCTCCCGGTGATCTCGTACTAATTTGCAATCCAGCTGTTTCCCGTCGAGATTGGAAGAGAGGTCGTGTCATAAATGTGTTCCCTGGCAGTGATGGTGTAATAAGAAGAGCTGATGTCCAAACAAGTAGTGGAATACTTAAACGCCCAGTTTCCAAACTAGCAGTTCTTGATTTAGATGGTGAATCGTTGCCGATCCACGGGGGTGGGAATGTCGCCTAATGGCTCATGAATTTATCAATTTGTTTGTTTATTTTCATATAATTTGAATAATTTTGTTAATTTAAATATTGTTTATGAGCTACCTTAATGTTCATTGAAATTGTTTTTATTTACCAATTGTATGATCATTGTTGTTTGGTTCATTTGTCCGTTAGGATTTTGTTATTGTCCTTTTACAGTCCTTTTTGTCCTTATTTGTTTACCAATTGTATGATCATTGTTGTTTGGTTCATTTGTCTGTTAGTATTTTTTATATTGTTTTGCAGTCCTTTTCGTCCTTATTTGTTTACGAACTAAACGCAATCTTTGTCCCTATATTCTACTGCAGTAGTTTCGTTCAGTTTATTTATTTGGAAATGAACTGTTGTAAAAGTACATAAGCAAACAGAAATTATAGGCTTAGTAACTACTGGCTCTAATTATAAAATTTAGATTGTTGGGGATAAAGACTGCGGTAAGTCGCTTAATTTACTTATAAGTTATTTGTAATAATTTAATATTTTTTTTTATTAGAAATAAACGGTTGCTCAAATATATGTAACATAATTTAAACAATTTGTGGTGCATTTATTTGGGACTTGTTAAATTCGCTGTCCTCAACTTATAGGCTCAGGTCGCAGCCAGCGACACTGGGCTAGTTGGCGCTTGTCGTTTACAACGCGTGATCTCTAGTCACAGGATCAGTAGAAGGAATAGGGATATCTCTAAGGCAGAGGAAACAGTTACAGGTTACAGATGCGTAGGTAGAGTGGGCTAGTTAGGCTAGGAATTGATAGCAGTTATGCCGAGGGATACCTATTAGTGTATTTGACAGTCTCAGAGCAAACTGAATTAGAAAAGGCAATCATTTATGAAGGGGCAAGTGGAAGAGGCAATTATCTGGGTCACATTCTTATTCACTGCAAGGATACCTAAGCAGCCAATTGGCTGAAGATGGACACTGAGAAATTGTCTAACTGGAACGCAGAAGACCTCTCGGCGTATTAAGGAGATAAGGTGGCCGAGACACATATAGTGAAAATCTTCAAGGGAAAGAGAACGGAGCATATTATGGTTCATTAAATATTGAAAATGAGGGACTGCACACAGCTCTAAAGCGCATCCTTAAGAACAGAAATGGAAGAAAAGGCAAACTGATGATAGCCGGAATCGATGAGAGATCGTTTAATGGTGCATGGCACTGTCACAGCAAAGGAGGAAAGAACCGAGTACAGCAGGCACGAAATAACGGTGGCATCAGCCTGCTACCCAGGAGAAGAAAATACACAACAACCCCAGCGGAAGTGAAATGATTTGCTGAGCATTTTGGTAGGCAAATTATTGACATAATTGATGGGATGTGATGCCAGTGACCACAACATCATATGAAACCGTATGGACACCAACAATAGGGGTGAGTACCATTTAGAATCTGCAGAACCTTCTAATCTGGAGATTTTTAATATAAGAAACAGGCCTACTTTTGTTACTAGTATTTGAAAAGAGGTTTTAAACATTACCATAGCTAGTCCGGGCATTGCTATGTTTATAAAAGATTGAAGTGTTTCACGCGAGGAATCTTTATCAAATCATAATATAAGAGAATTCCCGCCAAGGGGTTTGGGGACATTAAGAAACCCAAGGAAAAATATAAGGAAACTTTCATTTATAATCTACATGCCTCTTTAAGGAGCCAGTACGTGCTCGAACAAATTATGACTCTGTTGAATGAGGCAATTAGATGCCTTCCCGAGAGATCAAGGGGCAAAGATAAAAACGTGGTTTGGCAGAATAGCTAAAAAATGCTATTCGAAGTATCACACAGTGAATGCATTGAATTCTGAAACGAATTCGTGATTTTAGATTTAAAAAACCATTTTATTTTGCAACGTAGTCTTAGTTTGACTCAAGATTTCTATAATTTTTCAAAATTTTTTTTTCCATTTTCTCTTTAAATCACGCTCTAGTACAAACTAAGTTTATAGCTTGTTTGTTTTATAGAACTCCCGGATGCCCAAATGAGAGCAAGTTGTTCTTCAAGTTAAGATATAGGAAAGAGCAATTTTTTTAAGTTCTTACAAAAACTGAGGAATGACAAATGAATCAAAATTTTATTTTTGTTTGGATATACATATTTGGCGTTCACTTTCGTGTTTAAGGATTAGAATTTCGATGTTGAAATTATTAAAAATTTAGAACAAAACGAATAAAAATCCCCAGATTTTCCAAATACAATATCCATTACAAAAAGCACAACAAATATTTTAACCAATTTTTTTTTATTCAATGCAAACTATTTAAAACTGCTATACCGTAGTTATAATAGATTTAGAACCACTTGTTTACAGCGTATTGTTCAGATGCGGAGCACAAGTTGGGGTATTTGGGGTTGGTGCCAGTGGTGCAAGAGGCAGCAGCACTGCTGCAGCTTTCATAGATGGGGAAGTTGATCATGTTGGTGGTGGCATAGTTGCAAGCAACCAAGTAAGACAAATGCCTTTCACCATCATTGGTATATGTTGCGCCAGCACAGCCTACATGGATGTTACGATCAGCCATCATGACAGTGAAGTGACCAATGGCACTATTAAAGAAAAATAATTTAAAAAAAACATGTTCACAACAGAATAATGTACACATTTAAACTTACGGTCCAGAGTAACCATTAGGATAACTATCAATATAAGATTGTTTAGTGTCTTTAACTTCGGAGAACCAATTTTCAACAGATTGCTTCAATTTGGCGGCATGATCGACAGGACCAGTGAAACCAAACCAGGCAAGATTTTGACCAGAGTATTTGAAAGCATCAGTATTGCGGCATTTATCATGAGCCATTTTGCACTGCATAACATTGAGAGCGGCAAGGTTAGCCAATTCATCATCCCATTCCATGGTGGCCATACGACAGGCAGGGCTGAGTTTAGCATCACCACCTCCAGCAATAAGGTTACGTTTTTCATTGTGGGTATCAACCAAGATTTTTTTGTAATCATCGGTAATGAGAATCATTTTCGCATTTGAAGGGCATGTGGCAGAGAATTGCTAAATAAATTTGAAATATTTAGAATTGATGTCTTGCTTCAATTGAAAGTAAAATAAAAAACTTACCCCACTGTGACCACAAGCGATATGCTTGGCACCATTACTGCAAATAGAGCTGGAGCAGTAATCAGTGGCGGACACTGCTGCAATGGTGGCGACAACGCACAGAAATACCGAGAAATGATTCATAATGTCAGATATAGAACTGTAGCTTGATCTACTAACTTCAAACTGATGCCGTTTAAGTGAAAAGCGACGTCTTTTATACATCATCTAATGTTTACTAAGAGCTACTTATATTTGCTTTCGAATAGAAACAAGTGTTTCTATTATAAGTTTTATTTTAAAATACGTCTTCTATTATTTGCTATCATTCCTTAAATATTAGTCTTTAGAGAACTTTCTATATAAACATAACAAAATCATAACACAAGTATGTACATTAGGGTGGCCTCAAAATATAAGTTGCGAATGTTCCCGACTAAAATGAAAGTTTGATTCATTCTAAGACTACGTTTCTCAAAATTTTTGTTCTGGGGTCAATATTTGGTGAGCTGGATCAAAGTATAGAAAGGTCCTTTTTTGAGGTATTTTGAATTTTTTTCATATTTCTTCCGAAGGAACTATATATAAATTTGGTATCATATGAGAGGTCTTTAAGAGGCGCTTTCAAAAGGTTATCAGAAATTTTAAAAACAATTTTGAAAAGCCAAAAATTTTGATAATTTCGGACAAAATTTTTGTTTTTTTAATTTTTTCATAGAATTTACTTAACTTAATTGTTGAAATTTCTAGATTATAATGACCATGTAATTTAAACAAAATGGTTTTTTCCGTTTTTCAAAATTCAATCTAGTTCAAATTTTATTAAAATTTTTTTAAACCTAATTTCTTCTCTATCTGACAACCTCTGTTAACTCAATTCATATATGTGCATCAAAATAACGCAAATTTTATAAGCTTTCCATTGATGTATAATTTCTTATACTTTTATTTTGTTATACAACGAATATTTCAATTTAAACCGAAACATTTGCGATACATCCCGCTATAATGTAATTTTCTTGTTATTCCTTAAGAATGTGGTTGTTTATTTTAAGCAGCAAATGAAAAACTGTTTATTACATATATTTTTACATTGTAAATATTAGTATATTATTTGTTTAATGATAAATATTGGTTAATAGTTGTAACTAAAAAATATAAATTCATAGAAAATATTTTAATATAAACATAATTTTTTTCAAATACATTTATTAACAAATGCGTTTACATGAGTTTATTCTGTTAGCAATATGAGAAGGTCGATTTTTTCCTATTACTGAAAGCATGGATTGACTGACAAAATGTACAAATCGTTCTGTACTTTGTGTATGTCATTCACATTCTGAAATTAGTAATATTTTATTTAAATATGATGATTTTATACATAATAGCTTAACAAAAGATGAAATCATAAATCAACCGCAACTTTTTGTTTCACAATTCTGCGCGGTTTCTGCATTATTGCTGTCCCATATTATATTATCAGAACTAGATGAATCTAAAAACTCTTCAAAAACAACGAAGTTTGGGGTTGTTGAATTCAGCGTTACATATATGAATTGAGTTAACAGAGGTTGTCAGATAGAGAAGAAATTAGGTTTAAAAAAATTTTAATAAAATTTGAACTAGATTGAATTTTGAAAAACGGAAAAAACCATTTTGGTTAAATTACACGGTCTTTATAATCAAGAAATTTCTACAATTTAGTTAAGTAAATTCTATGAAAAAAATAAAAAAACAAAAATTTTGTTTGAAATTATCAAAATTTTTGGCTTTTCAAAATTGTTTTTAAAATTTCTGATAACCTTTTGAAAGCGCCTCTTAAAGACCTTTCATATGATACCAAATTTTTATATGGTTCCTTCGGAAGAAATATGAAACAAATTCTAAAAGCCTCAAAAAGGGACCTTTTTATACTTTGAATCAGCTCACCAAATATTGACCCCAGGACGAAAAAATTTAGCAACGTAGTCTTAGAATGAATCAAACTTTCATTTTAGTTGGGAACATCTATACCTTATTTTTTTCTCCATACAAACGGGCCGCCCTAATGTACATATGTATGTTATTATGGGATTGTTTTAAAACTGCTCATATAAAATTTGTTATTTAATTGAAAATATTAAGATAAGTAAATATATAATTATTTTAAAACTGTTTTCTCTATTAGATCACCTATTATTCCCTTTATATATTATGAATATATATGTGCTACAATATAATTTTTAATTTATTTATAAAACAATTTTAGATACAACTTAAAAAAACTTTCCGATATTTTTGATTGTCTAATAGTCACATTCAATTTAAATTTTAATCAGACAATTGATGTACGTCAACGGAAGTTTAGGGGTTGGAGTTTTTATTACTCTAGCTGTTTACATACGTACGTGTTTACAGATATTTTATTTACGTCAGGAAACATATACCGAAGACCTCAAGAATTGTTTTACATAAATAATCAAAAAAAAAAAAACAAAAACTTAAGGCTTTGAGCGGATATATTTTTAGGTCACATCTGGGCCTTATGTCCGATTATAAAATTGAATTATGCTGGGTAATTGGGAACTGCCAAAATCAGTCATAAGCTATAACATAAGAGAAGTCGATGAGTGTGCGAATGGTGTGATTCAACCGTGTATGGCAATGTAGGGTTGCACGGGCTTTATGGTCAATCCTACTGCAACAAAAATTATCCCAAATATGGGAAGGCGGGAGATGAGCGCTAATCTCTAGTCTCAGGATCAGTAGATAGAATAGGGGCATCTCTGAATATGTGGCAGAGGAAACAGCGGATTATTTTTTGTGCCGCTCACCTATAGAGCTGTGTTAGAGCGCATCCTTAAGAACAGAAATGAAAGAATATACAAGCTGATGATAGCCGGAATCGATGAGCGATCATTTAATGGTCCATGACAATACCAAAAAGAGGAGAAAAGGACCAGACTCTGGAAAGACCGAACGTACAAATGCTGGGGAAAATGGGAAATTCATCATGTTGGTGGTGGCATAGTTTCAAGCAACCAAGTAAGACAAATACCTCTCAGCATCATTGGCATAGTTTATGACAGCACAACCCACACGAATATTGCTATCAGCCATCATGACAGTTAAGTGACCAATGCCACTATGGTCAGATCAGTTATATGAAGCCTTGAATGAAATAGCCATAGTCTAGGAGGTCGTGAGGCCACATTTAAAACCCCAGTTCAGACTTCAAAACGAAATATGAAAAAAATTTCTATGGGAACTTCCTGTCAGCAGATTTGTGGCAATACCTCTGAGAATAAATAAAATTGCCGTGAAAAGTTTCTCAAAACATTTCTACCGCAACCTCCTCTCAGCATGTTTCTGGCATCAATTAAAATTGCCATGAAAAGTTTGTCAAAAATCGGAGTCGACTTTAAACTGTAGGTCCCGCCACTAATGTATAAAATTAACACACACAACATAAGTGGTGTGAGAAGCTACGTCGTAACCCTGATTGAAGGCTTGTAAAGGCTAATTATGTATGTATGTATGTATGTATGATAACTAAATATTATTTCCTAGGTTTTTGTGTCCCAATGAAAAGCTCTATATACTAACGAAACATTCGTTATCCTTTCCTTTAGACTAGAGCTGGATAATTACGCGCAATTGCTACTTGCGGGCGATTAAATTGTTTTTTTTTAATTCAAAAATATTTATTCAAGAAAAGTATTAAAATTCACAGTTTATGTTTGCCTCAGCGTCTTACGATATTATTGAGGCGAGTTGGCAGAATCAAAAGCTCATCTAAATGGGAGAACTTGAGGTCATTCTAAGTGACCCTCTTTTAGTTAACTGTCACTCTGCGCTTTTGGGTGACATATCGTTAGCTTGGGTGCATTAGAAAATAAGCTTGTTTAATAGGTTTAAATCATTCATGTTTTAATATTTCTTTTTTATTATTATTTATTATTCATATATAACTTATTACTGATTCATATTACAGTTTACATTCTGGTTATTACCATATGAATAGTATAATTAGTGATTTCCTTAGTAATATTCGAACAATTTTTCTTTCGACATGTTTTTGTTTATTTGATAGAAACTATTATAAGTTAAAAATTAACAATAATACGGTACAAAAAAAAAACAAATAATGTGTACAGTTAATATATATACAGAATATTAGTGTGAAACATTACATTATATATGTATGTATGTAGAATCTACATTGTAGATTGTGCATGAATACATTTCTTGATATTATATGTATGTATGTATACTGTTACAGTTTCATCGATTTATATAAAAAGAAAAGAAACGAAAAGCATAAAATACTTATTGGAAGCATAATGAGCAAATTATATTGCAAATGATTGTAAAACTAACTAGAGGTACAAAATAAAAATAAAAAAATGAAAACGCTTAGCGTTTTTTTTTATTACGTGTATAAATAAATTTATACACACAAGCAATTATTTTGTAATTAAAACTAATTTAAATCGACATAAAAAATTAATAGATTAATAAAAAATTAATACGTATAAAATAATATTAAATATTTAAGTAAAGCATTTGAATGATTAATTTGTTTTTCAATTAGTATAGTTTTCAGACAATAAAAATCTAATTTTGTCATGAAAAGCGGAATTTTTGTTTTCATTTTTATTTTGGTTTTTAAACTGGTACTATCAATTATTTAATTAAGACTGGTTTTTCATATTGCGTTAAACGGTTGTTAGGATTTCGAAAACTAAGTAGTATGTTTATTTAAGAATTTATGTTAAAGCATACATTTTTTTTACACATTTATATTGTATGTATGCATGTATTGTATACAGTAGCAGTTTGTTGTCTTAGCTCTACCATAGATAGTTAGGATTATTATTTATAATATTTAATAATAATTTTAAATCTTAGTTAAATACAGTTCAACTTAAAATCTTATTGACTTTCTAGCTTAACGTTTATGTACCTTTTTGCTTTTTGAAGATTTCTTATATGTTTTTAATTTTTTTTATTTTGATAAATTGTTGTTGTTGTTATTCTTCTAAATCTAAATATACTGCTATCAAAAAATACTTGACTTTTTTCAATTATTTATTTTAAATATTATTTAACACATACACATCTAATTAAGTAGTATTAAGTTGTTTAATAGACACCATTTCAATTAATGTTGTAGGGTTTTTTCTTTCACATATGTATACTATAGTATATTAAAACATATCTAATGGGGCGGGAAGAGACCTCCAAAAACCTTTTTTAAATTTTTCGAAAATGTTCTTTTTTAAATGACTTATTCAAGGAGAGTATTTGTTGACTTTCATACTTCGCCTTTTCTAATCTGTTAGATACCCATAATAAAGTAATGAATAAAGTTTAAATTAACTTTGTTGTTGTTGATGATGGTGTTGTTGTTGCTGTTGTTGTGTTTGTTGCAATTGTTGTTGCTGCTGTTGTGGTGCACCGAATTTACTGGTAATTTTATGTGATACATTAACAATGGCCATTTCATGTTTTGAGTCCATATCACAATCATACAGACCACTTAAGTAATCTAAACTTAATAATCTGGAACTAGCAAGACTGGAGACAGATGTATCATCTACATCGGGAGCATTATATAAAGAATTGACATCAGATAAAGCACCTTCGGCATCGGTTAAGCCAGCTTCGTTTAATAGAGAGATATTTTCTAAGCCTGGCTCATCGGTTATATAGCACCGCCTATTATAAGATAAAAAACACGTTTTTTTGGATTTGTATTTAATTCTTCGTATTATTTTTATACAATATTTCTCGATTTCTTAAACCTTTGTTCTTTCTTTGTTCTTTAATTGTCAACATTTTGTATGCGCGTTAAATAACCCAACTAAATATATTTCTTATATTTTAATGCTCACCTGTAGCTTCTTCTCTACAATCGTCATCTGACCACTCAGATTGACTTTCTAAATGATTCGAGTCCATTGATTGATGATTATGATGACCGGCACCATATTTGAGCTCATCATTTATCACATTCGCTTCTAAAATATCATTACGATGAACGTGTAGACCATTCGATAAAGCACCCACTAAAGCCTCTTCCGGACCACATTCATGATCATCCTCATCATCCTCATCATCGTCTAAATCGTCTTGCTGATGATTGACCATGTCGGTTTGTGCCAAACGTTTTTTACGCACATCACGGCCCACTTCATCTTCTTCGAATTCCTCATCAGCCAGATTATCTTCGGTATCGTCACGCTCGTCGTCATCATGATTATTGTGGTGCTGATGATTATTACGCTGTCGTTGATTATTGTGGCCATGGTGGTTGGCATGATGATGATGATGGTGATGATGATGGTGAGGACGATTATAACGGGAATTTTTATTATCAGCCGTATTGTCTAGCTGATCAAGACTTTTGTGACTTTGTTCGAAATCCTTGGATCTCGGTCTCATGCGATGACGATGATTATGTTCTTTGGTTGACGATTTATTGTTCATATCCATCATGGCCAAATTTAATTGATTACGTGTCTCATGTAATATTTCCCATGACTCTGTGTCACTAGTTTGCCTGTTGCAACAAAAAAGAAAAAAAGAATAGCAAAAACAACAAAAAAATTAAGGTTAAAGTTAATCTTTAGTTAGATTGTCTTACATTTGACTGGATTCTGATGGATTTTTATTGCGGGTTATTTCTTTTATTGCTTCTAGTCCCACTGGATGTTTGGCAATCATAAAACTTGTACTCACAGGTATTTTGGATCCCAATGGTCTGCCCGTAGTTGGGGAATTCAGTTCATCCAAAATTGTAGCAGCCATTGCCGTGATAACATTTTTCAAATTATTATTACCACTAAGTGGTGTGCTGCCACTAAGGTTGCCATTACTGCCTAAACTACCACTGCCCCCCAAGCCAGCGGCTACATTTAGACCATTCGAACTCAGCTTACTGTTGCTGCCAGAGTAGCTTATGTCTATATTGTTGCGACTACTGCTATTACTGGTAGTATTACCACCCTCAGCATTTCCGCCCGAAACGGAGGTAACATTACCTCCCGTTGACGAAGAACTAGTAGCTGCTGTTGAGTTGTTGTGTGTAGTAGTGACTAAGCCTCTGGCTCTAGAGGATTCATTTAAAAGTCTTTGCAATTCCCTCTCAAATGGTGATTTTGTGGCATTTTGATTTCCCGAAGCTGATGACATTTGACCCGTATTATTACTCTGCTTACCTTGAACTGCCAAAACTAGACGATCCTGGTATTCGAAACTGTTGCATGAGTCTCCTTTATTTTGTGTAGTAGTCGTGTATTGTCCCTGACTTTCTGTCGTTGAACTTACTTCGAAGTCTTTAAGATTGGACATATCGATGACGTCACAATATTCTTTAATAACATTCAAACATCTGGTTTGCCTGCTTTCTTTGACAATTTCTTAATTGCATCTATACTTGAGTCTCCTCTACAAAATCCATATTAATTGTCGGATAGACCTTCAGCTCCTCTTTCAAGGTGTAGTTCCAAACGGTTACAGATCAATCGTTCCAAAATCTTACGCATTGTATCGATCATAGAAAGAGGTCGATATGAACCTAGATCTTCTGGCGTTTTTCCTGGTTTAGGTAGTAATACCAGTCTTTGAATTTTCCATATTCTCGGAAATACTCCATCGTTAAAAAACTTCATGTACATCTCCGTAAAGGGTCGAACACTGTGCTCAATTGCTATTTTAAGAGCCCGGTTTAGAATTCCATCAAGGCACGGAACCTTAGCGTTTCCAAAATGTTCCGACGCTACCATCACCTCATTGTTCGTCACTGGATCTATGGCCTCCATCGAAGTCGCATTTTCGTTCACTGCTACATTTTCTCTTTCAATGCTCTGTATTGGAAAAAGAATTTAATCCACCTTTCTCAGGAGTACTAGGCTAGTTGGCGCTTGTCCTTTACAACTACTTATTTTGGACATAACCACCTTATATGCTCCTCCCCATGGATTTTCATTAACATTAATCTTTAATCTTTCATTGTCAGCTTCACCTCTACTCCTTTGGTTATGTCGTCTCGCACTATGGCAACCGCGTCTTAGTACCGCAATTTCGCTGTTCCACCAATACACTGGTCTTCGGGTGGATGTGCTCCTCTTTCTCACATTGCAGCGTCACAAGCCCTGCTAATATGTTCGTTCATTTGCGTCACTCGAATCATTTATATTTTCGTCCAGGCATAACAGAAGAGAAATCGCTGAGTCGGAATTATTGGGGAAAGGCTTTATTCTACAGTGTATGGGAATGTAGAATGGACTGTAGGATTGTGCAGGGTTTATGGCCAATCATTTTATGGTCAATGCTACTGGAACAAAAATTATCCCAAACATGAGAAGGCGGGAGATGAGGGCTATTAAGGGAGTGCTAAAAAGTACTGATCTATAGGATCAGTAGAAGGAATAGGGATATCTCTAAGGCAGAGGAAACAGTTACAGGTTACAGATGCGTAGGTAGAGTGGGCAAGTTAGGATAGGAATTGACAGCAGTTATGCCGAGGGATACCTGTTAGTGTATTTGACAGTCTCAGAGCAAACTGAATTAGAAAAGGCAATCATTTATGAAGGGGCAAGTGGAAGAGGCAATTATCTGGGTCACATTCTTATTCACTGTAAGGTTACCTAAGCAGCCAATTGGCTGAAGATGGACACTAAGAAATTGTCTAACTGGAACGCAGAAGACCTCTCGGCTTATTAAGGAGATAAGGTGGCCGAGACACATATTGTGAAATTCTTCAAGGGAAAGAGAACGGAGCATATTATGGTTCATTAAATATTGAAAATGAGGGACTGCACACAGCTCTAAAGCGCATCCTTAAGAACAGAAATGGAAGAAAAGGCAAACTGATGATAGCCGGAATCGATGAGAGATCGTTTAATGGTCCATGGCACTGTCACAGCAAAGGAGGAAAGAACCGAGTACAGCAGGCACGAAATAACGGTGGCATCAGCCTGCTACCCAGGAGAACAACCCCAGCGGAAGTGAAATGATACTACTTTTGTTACTAGTATTTGAAAAGAGGTTTTAAACATTACCATAGCTAGTCCGGGCATTGCTATGTTTATAAAAGATTGAAGTGTTTCACGCGAGGAATCTTTATCAAATCATAATATAAGAGAATTCCCGCCAAGGGGTTTGGGGACATTAAGAAACCCAAGGAAAAATATAAGGAAACTTTCATTTATAATCTACATGCCTCTTTAGCCAGTACGTGCTCGAACAAATTATGACTCTGTTGAATGAGGCAATTAGATGCCTTCCCGAGAGATCAAGGGGCAAAGATAAAAACGTGGTTTGGCAGAATAGCTAAAAAATGCTATTCGAAGTATCACACAGTGAATGCATTGAATTCTGAAACGAATTCGTGATTTTAGATTTAAAAAACCATTTTATTTTGCAACGTAGTCTTAGTTTGACTCAAGATTTCTATAATTTTTCAAATTTTTTTTTTCCATTTTCTCTTTAAATCACGCTCTAGTACAAACTAAGTTTATAGCTTGTTTGTTTTATAGAACTCCCGGATGCCCAAATGAGAGCAAGTTGTTCTTCAAGTTAAGATATAGGAAAGAGCAATTTTTTTAAGTTCTTACAAAAACTGAGGAATGACAAATGAATCAAAATTTTATTTTTGTTTGGATATACATATTTGGCGTTCACTTTCGTGTTTAAGGATTAGAATTTCGATGTTGAAATTATTAAAAATTTAGAACAAAACGAATAAAAATCCCCAGATTTTCCAAATACAATATCCATTACAAAAAGCACAACAAATATTTTAACCAATTTTTTTTTTATTCAATGCAAACGATTTAAAACTGCTATACCGTAGTTATAATAGATTTAGAACCACTTGTTTACAGCGTATTGTTCAGATGCGGAGCACAAGTTGGGGTATTTGGGGTTGGTGCCAGTGGTGCAAGAGGCAGCAGCACTGCTGCAGCTTTCATAGATGGGGAAGTTGATCATGTTGGTGGTGGCATAGTTGCAAGCAACCAAGTAAGACAAATGCCTCTCACCATCATTGGTATATGTTGCGCCAGCACAGCCTACATGGATGTTACGATCAGCCATCATGACAGTGAAGTGACCAATGGCACTATTAAAGAAAAATAATTTAAAAAAAACATGTTCACAACAGAATAATGTACACATTTAAACTTACGGTCCAGAGTAACCATTAGGATAACTATCAATATAAGATTGTTTAGTGTCTTTAACTTCGGAGAACCAATTTTCAACAGATTGCTTCAATTTGGCGGCATGATCGACAGGACCAGTGAAACCAAACCAAGCAAGATTTTGACCAGAGTATTTGAAAGCATCAGTATTGCGGCATTTATCATGAGCCATTTTGCACTGCATAACATTGAGAGCGGCAAGGTTAGCCAATTCATCATCCCATTCCATGGTGGCCATACGACAGGCAGGGCTAAGTTTAGCATCACCACCTCCAGCAATAAGGTTACGTTTTTCATTGTGGGTATCAACCAAGATTTTTTTGTAATCATCGGTAATGGGAATCATTTTCGCATTTGAAGGGCATGTGGCAGAGAATTGCTAAATAAATTTGAAATATTTAGAATTGATGTCTTGCTTCAATTGAAAGTAAAATAAAAAACTTACCCCACTGTGACCACAAGCAATATGCTTGGCACCATTACTGCAAATAGAGCTGGAGCAGTAATCAGTGGCAGACTCTGCTGCAATGGTGGCGACAACGCACAGAAATACCGAGAAACGATTCATAATGTCAGATATAGAACTGTAGCTTGATCTACTAACTTCAAACTGATGCCGTTTAAGTGAAAAGCGACGCCTTTTATACATCATTTAATGTTTGCTTTCGAATAGAAACAAGTGTTTCTATTATAAGTTTTATTTATTTTTATCGCATTTTATTTTAAAGTATTCCTATTATTCCTTAAATATTTGTCTTAACAAAACTTTGTATGTAAACATATCAAAATCATAACACAAGTATGTATGCATGTATGTAGGCAATTGTTAAAAACAGTTGCATTGTTCTATAACTGCTCATATAAAATTTGTTATTCAATTAGAGATATTAAAACATCTTTTTTTGCTATTAAATTACTCATCTTTCCCTTTTTATAATACATATGTATGTATATGTACTCCAATATAATTGTTAATTTGTTTATAAAATAAATTTTATTCTTGTTTGTTTAATAGCCACATTCAATTTGAGTTTTAATCAGACAATTGATGTACGTCAACGGAAGTTTTGTGGGGTGTGAAGATTTTAAAACTTGAACTATTTACATTTTTACGGAACATTTATTTTGCTAATTTTTGATTAAACTTATTTCTTAACTTCATAATTTAGGCTTCGGAATTTATGCTTAAAATTGTAAACTGGGTGATCAAAAATTATATTACAATGTGCATTGGCAACCATTTTGTTATGGGAGGATATGATTGAGTTCTATTCTCACAGATGATTTATTAATTTTGTTCTTTTTTCTTTAATGTTAGTGAATAATCATTATTATTCGTAACTTACTCTGCAATTTGTGATCTATAAGCAAATAATATAAATTATTTCTACAGATTATCTATTTGAACCTTCATATCATCCACGATAATATTGGAGAATGGAAGTAGGTATGTACTCATACGCTGTCAAAAACTGTGTCATGTAAAAATCAACATGACCGTGTCTCCTTTTAACCCAACTCTGTACGTTTCTGATAAGTCTGTGTGTCCATTGACCTTTCGTCGCAGTATCGCATCTAATTGCCATTCGCCGAAACTCTTTTGTCTTTTCTCCCTTCGTTCCCAAGTTATCAAAGTTCTACCAACAATCCTAACTCTATCATATACCCTTTTCAGTTCCATAGCCATAACATCAGGTGGAGTTATAACTGATATGACACCAATAGCCTCATGTGAAACTGTGCGGAAACCACTAGCAACCCTGAGAACGCAGGTTCTAACGCCGATCCTCACACAGGTGCTGCATACATCATTGTCGACTGAGTAATCCTCGCCAATAACAGTGTTCTGTTCTGATTTAGCCCACCTATATTAGCCATAACGCGGGATAATGCAGTGTTCACTCGAGCAGTTTTTCACAAGCCTTTTCAATATTAGTTCTAAAATTTAATCTTACGTCAATCATTACTCCTAAATATCTAAGCGTTACCTGAGAAGTTATATTATATTCGTCTATATTAAGTATAATACATTCAATTTTCATCCTGCTCGTTATCGTAATAGCTTCAGTTTTCTGTCCAGCAAGTTAAAGATACGCTGACGTAAGCCACTTCTTTATTCTACCCAACGTCATCATACACGTAGCCTCAATTTGATGTATTTCTATAGCCACTATTGTTACTGCTATATCGTCAGCATAACCAATTATCTGCACACCCCTCGGTACTGGGAGAGGTAAAACTCCATCGTAGAGTATATTACATAGCCGTGGACCAAGCACAGAGCCCTGTGGAACTGCACCAGTTATTTTCTACTCCTTAACTCCTCCATGTGTGTCACAGAGCAGTATTCTCTCAGAAAGATAGCCACCAACGATACGCATAAGATGCTCTGGCGTCTGTGTAGTCCGTAAAACTTGTAAAATGTGCGACCAGCATGCAGAATTAAAAGCATTTCGAACATCAAATGTTATGGCGGCACAATATTCTTTAGAATCATGCATCAATTTGGTTTGCCTGCTATCGTTGTCAATTTCTTAATTGCATTTATACTTGAGCGTCCTCTACAAAATCCATATTAATTGTCGGATAGACCTTCAGCTCCTCTTTCAAGGTGTAGTTCCAAACGGTTACAAATCAATCGTTCCAAAATCTAACCCATTGTATCGATCATAAAAAGCGGTCGATATGAACCTAGATCTCCCGGCGTTTTTCTGGTTTAGGTAGTAATACTAGTCTTTGAATTTTCCATATTCTCGGAAGAACTCCATCGTTAAAAAACTTCATGTACATCTCCGTAAAGGGTCGAACATTGTGCTTAATTGCTATTTTAAGAACCCGGTTTAAAATTCCATCAAGGCACGGAACCTTAGCGTTTCCAAAATGTTCCGACGCTACCATCACCTCATTGTCCGTCACTGGATCTATGGCCTCCATAGAAGTCGCATTTTCGTTGACTGCTACATTTTCTCTTTCAATGCTCTGTATTGGAAAAATAGTTTTATCCACCTTTCTCAGGAGTACTGGGCTAGTTGGCGCTTGTCGTTTACAACGCGTGATCTCTAGTCACAGGATCAGTAGAAGGAATAGGGATATCTCTAAGGCAGAGGAAACAGTTACAGGTTACAGATGCGTAGGTAGAGTGGGCTAGTTAGGCTAGGAATTGATAGCAGTTATGCCGAGGGATACCTATTAGTGTATTTGACAGTCTCAGAGCAAACTGAATTAGAAAAGGCAATCATTTATGAAGGGGCAAGTGGAAGAGGCAATTATCTGGGTCACATTCTTATTCACTGCAAGGATACCTAAGCAGCCAATTGGCTGAAGATGGACACTGAGAAATTGTCTAACTGGAACGCAGAAGACCTCTCGGCGTATTAAGGAGATAAGGTGGCCGAGACACATATAGTGAAGATCTTCAAGGGAAAGAGAACGGAGCATATTATGGTTCATTAAATATTGAAAATGAGGGACTGCACACAGCTCTAAAGCGCATCCTTAAGAACAGAAATGGAAGAAAAGGCAAACTGATGATAGCCGGAATCGATGAGAGATCGTTTAATGGTCCATGGCACTGTCACAGCAAAGGAGGAAAGAACCGAGTACAGCAGGCACGAAATAACGGTGGCATCAGCCTGCTACCCAGGAGAAGAAAATACACAACAACCCCAGCGGAAGTGAAATGATTTGCTGAGCATTTTGGTAGGCAAATTATTGACATAATTGATGGGATGTGATGCCAGTGACCACAACATCATATGAAACCGTATGGGCACCAACAATAGGGGTGAGTACCATTTAGAATCTGCAGAACCTTCTAATCTGGAGATTTTTAATATAAGAAACAGGCCTACTTTTGTTACTAGTATTTGAAAAGAGGTTTTAAACATTACCATAGCTAGTCCGGGCATTGCTATGTTTATAAAAGATTGAACTGTTTCACGCGAGGAATCTTTATCAAATCATAATATAAGAGAATTCCCGCCAAGGGGTTTGGGGACATTAAGAAACCCAAGGAAAAATATAAGGAAACTTTCATTTATAATCTACATGCCTCTTTAAGGAGCCAGTACGTGCTCGAACAAATTATGACTCTGTTGAATGAGGCAATTAGATGCCTTCCCGAGAGATCAAGGGGCAAAGATAAAAACGTGGTTTGGCAGAATAGCTAAAAATGCTATTCGAAGTATCACACAGTGAATGCATTGAATTCTGAAACGAATTCGTGATTTTAGATTTAAAAAACCATTTTATTTTGCAACGTAGTCTCAGTTTGACTCAAGATTTCTATAATTTTTCAAAATTTTTTTTCCATTTTCTCTTTAAATCACGCTCTAGTACAAACTAAGTTTATAGCTTGTTTGTTTTATAGAACTCCCGGATGCCCAAATGAGAGCAAGTTGTTCTTCAAGTTAAGATATAGGAAAGAGCAATTTTTTTAAGTTCTTACAAAAACTGAGGAATAACAAATGAATCAAAATTTTATTTTTGTTTGGATATACATATTTGGCGTTCACTTTCGTGTTTACTGATTAGAATTTCGATGTTGAAATTATTAAAAATTTAGAACAAAACGAATAAAAATCCCCAGATTTTCCAAATACAATATCCATTACAAAAAGCACAACAAATATTTTAACCAATTTTTTTTTATTCAATGCAAACTATTTAAAACTGTTATACCGTAGTTATAATAGATTTAGAACCACTTGTTTACAGCGTATTGTTCAGATGCGGAGCACAAGTTGGGGTATTTGGGGTTGGTGCCAGTGGTGCAAGAGGCAGCAGCACTGCTGCAGCTTTCATAGATGGGGAAGTTGATCATGTTGGTGGTGGCATAGTTGCAAGCAACCAAGTAAGACAAATGCCTCTCACCATCATTGGAATATGTTGCGCCAGCACAGCCTACATGGATGTTACGATCAGCCATCATGACAGTGAAGTGACCAATGGCACTATTAAAGAAAAATAATTAAAAAAAACATGTTCACAACAGAATAATGTACACATTTAAACTTACGGTCCAGAGTAACCATTAGGATAACTATCAATATAAGATTGTTTAGTGTCTTTAACTTCGGAGAACCAATTTTCAACAGATTGCTTCAATTTGGCGGCATGATCGACAGGACCAGTGAAACCAAACCAGGCAAGATTTTGACCAGAGTATTTGAAAGCATCAGTATTGCGGCATTTATCATGAGCCATTTTGCACTGCATAACATTGAGAGCGGCAAGGTTAGCCAACTCATCATCCCATTCCATGGTGGCCATACGACAGGCAGGGCTGAGTTTAGCATCACCACCTCCAGCAATAAGGTTACGTTTTTCATTGTGGGTATCAACCAAGATTTTTTTGTAATCATCGGTAATGAGAATCATTTTCGCATTTGAAGGGCATGTGGCAGAGAATTGCTAAATAAATTTGAAATATTTAGAATTGATGTCTTGCTTCAATTGAAAGTAAAATAAAAAACTTACCCCACTGTGACCACAAGCGATATGCTTGGCACCATTACTGCAAATAGAGCTGGAGCAGTAATCAGTGGCGGACACTGCTGCAATGGTGGCGACAACGCACAGAAATACCGAGAAATGATTCATAATGTCAGATATAGAACTGTAGCTTGATCTACTAACTTCAAACTGATGCCGTTTAAGTGAAAAGCGACGTCTTTTATACATCATCTAATGTTTACTAAGAGCTACTTATATTGGCTTTCGAATAGAAACAAGTGTTTCTATTATAAGTTTTATTTTAAAATACGTCTTCTATTATTTGCTATCATTCCTTAAATATTAGTCTTTAGAAAACTTTCTATATAAACATAACAAAATCATAACACAAGTATGTACATTAGGGTGGCCTCAAAATATAAGTTGCGAATGTTCCCGACTAAAATGAAAGTTTGATTCATTCTAAGACTACGTTTCTCAAAATTTTTGTTCTGGGGTCAATATTTGGTGAGCTGGAACAAAGTATAGAAAGGTCCTTTTTTGAGGTTTTTTGAATTTTTTTCATATTTCTTTCGAAGGAACTATATATAAATTTGGTATCATATGAGAGGTCTTTAAGAGGCGCTTTCAAAAGGTTATCAGAAATTTTAAAAACAATTTTGAAAAGCCAAAAATTTTGATAATTTCGGACAAAATTTTTGTTTTTTTAATTTTTTCATAGAATTTACTTAACTAAATTGTTGAAATTTCTAGATTATAATGACCATGTAATTTAAACAAAATGGTTTTTTCCGTTTTTCAAAATTCAATCTAGTTCAAATTTTATTAAAATTTTTTTAAACCTAATTTCTTCTCTATCTGACAACCTCTGTTAACTCAATTCATATATGTGCATCAAAATAACGCAAATTTTATAAGCTTTCCATTGATGTATAATTTCTTATACTTTTATTTTGTTATACAACGAATATTTCAATTTAAACCGAAACATTTGCGATACATCCCGCTATAATGTAATTTTCTTGTTATTCCTTAAGAATGTGGTTGTTTATTTTAAGCAGCAAATGAAAAACTGTTTATTACATATATTTTTACATTGTAAATATTAGTATATTATTTGCTTAATGATAAATATTGGTTAATAGTTGTAACTAAAATATATAAATTCATAGAAAATATTTTAATATAAACATAATTTTTTTCATATACATTTATTAAAAAATGCGTTTACATGAGTTTATTCTGTTAGCAATATGAGAAGGTCGATTTTTTCCTATTACTGAAAGCATGGATTGACTGACAAAATGTACAAATCGTTCTGTACTTTGTGTATGTCATTCACATTCTGAAATTAGTAATATTTTATTTAAATATGATGATTTTATACATAATAGCTTAACAAAAGATGAAATCATAAAATCAACCGCAACTTTTTGTTTCACAATTCTGCGCGGTTACTGCATTATTGCTGTCCCATATTATATTATCAGAACTAGATGAATCTAAAAACTCTTCAAAAACAACGAAGTTTGGGGTTGTTGAATTCAGCGTTACATATACGAATTGAGTTAACATAGGTTGTCAGATAGAGAAGAAATTAGGTTTAAAAAAATTTTAATAAAATTTGAACTAGATTGAATTTTGAAAAACGGAAAAAACCATTTTGGTTAAATTACATGGTCTTTATAATCAAGAAATTTCTACAATTTAGTTAAGTAAATTCTATGAAAAAAATAAAAAAAACAAAAATTTTGTCCGAAATTATCAAAATTTTTGGCTTTTCAAAATTGTTTTTAAAATTTCTGATAACCTTTTGAAAGCGCCTCTTAAAGACCTTTCATATGATACCAAATTTATATAGTTCCTTCGGAAGAAATATGAAACAAATTCTAAAAGCCTCAAAAAAGGACCTTTTTATACTTTGATCCAGCTCACCAAATATTGACCCCAGGACGAAAAAATTGAGAAACGTAGTCTTAGAATGAATCAAACTTTCATTTTAGTTGGGAACATCTATACCTTATTTTTTTCTCCATACAAACGGGGCCTCCCTAATGTACATATGTATGTTATTATGGGATTGTTTTAAAACTGCTCATATAAAATTTGTTATTTAATTGAAAATATTAAGATAAGTAAATATATAATTATTTTAAAACTGTTTTCTCTATTAGATCACTTATTATTCCCTTTATATATTATGAATATATATGTGCTACAATATAATTTTTAATTTATTTATAAAACAATTTTAGATACAACTTAAAAAAACTTTCCGATATTTTTGATTGTCTAATAGTCACATTCAATTTAAATTTTAATCAGACAATTGATGTACGTCAACGGAAGTTTAGGGGTTGGAGTTTTTATTACTCTAGCTGTTTACATACGTACGTGTTTACAGATATTTTATTTACGTCAGGAAACATATACCGAAGACCTCAAGAATTGTTTTACATAAATAATCAAAAAAAAAAAAAAAAAAAAAAACTTAAGGCTTTGAGCGGATATATTTTTAGGTCACATCTGGGCCTTATGTCCGATTATAAAATTGAATTATGCTGGGTAATTGGGGGCTTTTTGGCAACGAAGTTCCGGATGAACTGCCAAAATCAGTCATAAGCTATAACATAAGAGAAGTCGATGAGTGTGCGAATGGTTTGATTCAACCGTGTATGACAATGTAGGGTTGCACGGGCTTTATGGTCAATCCTACTGCAACAAAAATTATCCCAAATATGGGAAGGCGGGAGATGAGCGCTAATCTCTAGTCTCAGGATCAGTAGATAGAATAGGGGCATCTCTGAATATGTGGCAGAGGAAACAGCGGATTATTTTTTGTGCCGCTCACCTATAGAGTTGTGTTATAGCGCATCCTTAAGAACAGAAATGAAAGAAAATACAAGCTGATGATAGCCGGAACCGATGAGCGATCATTTAATGGTCCATGACAATACCAAAGAGAGGAGAAAAGGACCAGACTCTGGAAAGACCGAACGTACAAATGCTGGGGAAAATGGGAAATTCATCATGTTGGTGGTGGCATAGTTTCAAGCAACCAAGTAAGACAAATACCTCTCACCATCATTGGCATAGTTTATGGCAGCACAACCCACACGAATATTGCTATCAGCCATCATGACAGTTAAGTGACCAATGCCACTATGGTCAGATCAGTTATATGAAGCCTTGAATGAAATAGCCATAGTCTAGGAGGTCGTGAGGCCACATTTAAAACCCCAGTTCAGACTTCAAAACGAAATATGAAAAAAATTTCTATGGGAACTTCCTGTCAGCAAATTTGTGGCAATACCTCTGAGAATAAATAAAATTGCCGTGAAAAGTTTCTCAAAACATTTCTACGGCAACCTCCTCTCAGCATGTTTTTGGCAAAATCTCTGAGATCAATTAAAATTGCCATGAAAAGTTTTTCAAAAACCTGTAGTTCGAAGTCGACTTTAAACTGTAGGTCCCGCCACTAATGTATAAAATTAACACACACAACATAAGTGGTGTGAGAAGCTACGTCGTAACCCTGACTGAAGGCTTGTAAAGGCTAAATATGTATGTATGTATGTATGTATGTATGTATGTATGTATGTATGTATGTATGTATGTATGTATGTATGTATGTATGTATGATAACTAAATATTATTTCCTGGGTTTTTCTGTCCCAATGAAAAGCTCTATATACTAACGAAACATTCCATCGTTATCCTTTCCTTTAGACTAGAGCTGGATAATTACGCGCAATTGCTACTTGCGGGCGATTAAATTGTTTTTTTTTTTTAAATTCAAAAATATTTATTCAAAAAAAGTATTAAAATTCACAGTTTATGTTTGCCTCAGCGTCTTACGATATTATTGAGGCGAGTTGGCAGAATCAAAAGCTTATCTAAATGGGAGAACTTGAGGTCATTCTAAGTGACCCTCTTTTAATTAACTGTCACTCTGCGCTTTTGGGTGACATATCGTTACCTTGGAAAGAATTAGAAAAGAAGCTTGTTTAATAGGTTTAAATCATTTATGTTTTAATATTTCTTTTTTATTATTTTTTATTATTCATAAATAACTTAAATTCATGATTACCGATTCATATTAATTTTAATTATAGTTAACATTCTGGTTATTACCATATGAATAGTATATTTAGTGATTTCCTTAGTAATATTCGAACAATTTTTCTTTCGACATGTTGTTGTTTGTTTGATAGAAACTATTATAAGTTAAAAATTAACAATAATACGGTACAAAAAAAAAAAAACAAATAATGTGTACAGTTAATATATATACATAATATTAGTGTGAAACATTACATTATATATGTATGTATGTAGATTGTGCATGAATAGATTTCTTGATATTAATATGTATGTATGTATACTGTTACAGTTTCATCGATTTATATAAAAAGAAAAGAAACAAAAAGCATAAAATACTTATTGGAAGCATAATGAGCAAATTATATTGAATATGATTGTAAAACTAACTAGAGGTACAAAATAAAAATAAAAAAATGAAAACGCTTAGCGTTTTTTTTATAACGTGTATAAATAAATTTATACACACAAGCAATTATTTTGTAATTAAAACTAATTTAAATCGACATAAAAAATTAATAGATTAATAAAAAATTAATACGTATAAAATAATATTAAATATTTAAGTAAAGCATTTGAATGATTAATTTGTTTTTCAATTAGTATAGTTTTCAGACAATAAAAATCTAATTTTGTCATGAAAAGCGGAATTTTTGTTTTCATTTTTATTTTGGTTTTTAAACTGGTACTATCAATTATTTAATTAAGACTGGTTTTTCATATTGCGTTAAACGGTTGTTAGGATTTCGAAAACTAAGTAGTATGTTTATTTAAAAATTTATGTTAAAGCATACATTTTTTTTACACATTTATATTGTATGTATGCATGTATTGTTGTCTTAGCTCTACCATAGATAGTTAGGATTATTATTTATAATCATTTTAAATCTTAGTTAAATATAGTTCAACTTAAAATCTTATTGACTTTCTAGCTTAACGGTTATTTACCTTTTTGCTTTTTGAAGATTTCTTATATGTTTTTAATTTTTTTTATTTTGATAAATTGTTGTTGTTGTTATTCTTCTAAATCTAAATATACTGCTATCAAAAAATACTTGACTTTTTTCAATTATTTATTTTAAATATTATTTAACACATACACATCTAATTAAGTAGTATTAAGTTGTTTAATAGACACCATTTCAATTAATGTTGTAGGGTTTTTTCTTTCACATATGTATACTACAGTATATACATATATTAAAACATATCTAATGGGGCGGGAAGAGACCTCCAAAAACCTTTTTTAAATTTTTCGAAGATGTTCTTTTTTAAATGACTTATTCAAGGAGAGTATTTGTTGACTTTCATACTTCGCCTTTTCTAATCTGTTAGATACCCATAATAAAGTAATGAATAAAGTTTAAATTAACTTTGTTGTTGTTGATGGTGTTGTTGTGTTTGTTGCAATTGTTGTTGCTGCTGTTGTGGTGCACCAAATTTACTGGTAATTTTATGTGATACATTAACAATGGCCATTTCATGTTTTGAGTCCATATCACAATCATACAGCCCACTTAAGGAATCTAAACTTAATAATCTGGAACTAGCACGACTGGAGACAGATGTATCATCTACATCGGGAGCATTATATAAAGAATTGACATCAGATAAAGCACCTTCGGCATCGGTTAAGCCAGCTTCGTTTAATAGAGAAATATTTTCTAAGCCTGGCTCATCGGTTATATAGCCCGTCGACTCAGCACCGCCTATTATAAGATAAAAACACGTTTTAGAATTGGATTGTATTCAATTCTCCGTATTATTTTTATACAATATTTCTCGATTTCTTAAACCTTTGTTCTTTCTTTGTTCTTTAATTGTCAGCATTTTGTATGCGCGTTAAATAACCCAACTAAATATATTTCTTATATTTTAATGCTCACCTGTAGCTTCTTCTCTGCAATCGTCATCTGACCACTCAGATTGACTTTCTAAATGATTCGAGTCAATTGATTGATGATTATGATGACCGGCACCATATTTAAGCTCATCATTTATCACATTCGCTTCTAAAATATCATTACGATGAACGTGTAGACCATTCGATAAAGCACCCACTAAAGCCTCTTCCGGACCACATTCATGATCATCCTCATCATCCTCATCATCGTCTAAATCGTCTTCACTATGATATGGACCACGATGCTGCTGTTGCTGATGATTGACCATGTCGGTTTGTGCCAGACGTTTTTTACGCACATCACGGCCCACTTCATCTTCTTCGAATTCCTCATCAGCGAGATTATCTTCGGTATCGTCACGCTCGTCGTCATCATGATTATTGTGGTGCTGATGATTATTACGCTGTCGTTGATGATTGTGGCCATGGTGGTTTGCATGATGATGATGATGGTGATGATGATGGTGAGGACGATTATAACGGGAATTTTTATTATCAGCCGTATCGTCTAGTTGATCAAGACTTTCGTGACTTTGATCGAAATCCTTGGATCTCGGTCTCATGCGATGACGATGATTATGTTCTTTGGTTGCACTTGGTTGCTGTTGTTGTTGTTGATGTTGCTGCTGCTGTTGCTGAGGATAATTGTTGTAGTTTGTACCATTTGTTGAAGTTGACGATTTATTGTTCATATCCATCATGGCCAAATTTAATTGATTACGTGTCTCATGTAATATTTCACATGACTCTGTGTCACTAGTTTGCCTGTTGCAACAAAAAAGAAAAAAAGAATAGAAAAAACAACAAAAAAATTAAGGTTAAAGTTAATCTTTAGTTAGATTGTCTTACATTTGACTGGATTCTGATGGATTTTTATTGCGGGTTATTTCTTTTATTGCTTCTAGTCCCACTGGATGTTTGGCAATCATAAAACTTGTACTCACAGGTATTTTGGATCCCAATGTTCTGCCCGTAGTTGGGGAATTCAGTTCATCCAAAATTGTAGCAGCCATTGCCGTGGTAACATTTTTCAAATTATTATTACCACTAAGTGGTGTGCTGCCACTAAGGTTGCCATTACTGCCTAAACTACCACTGCCCCCCAAGCCAGCGGCTACATTTAGACCATTCGAACTCAGCTTACTGTTGCTGCCAGAGTAGCTTATGTCTATATTGTTGCGACTACTGCTATTACTGGTAGTATTACCACCCTCAGCATTTCCGCCCGAAACGGAGGTAACATTACCACCCGTTGACGAAGAAGCAGTAGCTGCTGTTGAGTTGTTGTGTGTAGTAGTGACTAAGCCTCTGGCTCTAGAGGATTCATTTAAAAATCTTTGCAATTCCCTCTCAAATGGTGATTTTGTGGCATTTTGATTTTCCGAAGCTGATGACATTTGACCCGTATTATTACTCTGCTTACCGTGAACTGCCAAAACTAGACGATCCTGGTATTCGAAACTGTTGCATGAGTCTCCTTTATTTTGTGTAGTAGTCGTGTATTGCCCCTGACTTTCTGTCGTTGAACTTACTTCGAAGTCTTTAAGATTGGACATATCGATGACGTCACAATATTCTTTAATAACATGCAAACATCTGGTTTGCCTGCTTTCTTTGACAATTTCTTAATTGCATCTATACTTGAGTCTCCTCTACAAAATCCATATTGATTGTCGGATAGACCGTCGGCTCCTCTTTCAAGGTGTAGTTCCAAACGGTTACAGATCAATCGTTCCAAAATCTTACGCATTGTATCGATCATAGAAAGAGGTCGATATGAACCTAGATCTTCTGGCGTTTTTCCTGGTTTAGGTAGTAATACCAGTCTTTGAATTTTCCATATTCTCGGAAAAACTCCATCGTTAAAAAACTTCATGTACATCTTCGTAAAGGGTCGAACACTGTGCTCAATTGCTATTTTAAGAGCCCGGTTTAGAATTCCATCAAGGCACGGAATCTTAGCGTTTCCAAAATGTTCCGACGCTACCATCACCTCATTGTTCGTCACTGGATCTATGGCCTCCATCGAAGTCGCATTTTCGTTCACTGCTACATTTTCTCTTTCAATGCTCTGTATTGGAAAAAGAATTTAATCCACCTTTCTCAGGAGTACTAGGGTAGTTGGCGCTTGTCGTTTACAACGCGTGATCTCTAGTCACAGGATCAGTAGAAGGAATAGGGATATCTCTAAGGCAGAGGAAACAGTTACAGGTTACAGATGCGTAGGTAGAGTGGGCAAGTTAGGATAGGAATTGACAGCAGTTATGCCGAGGGATACCTGTTAGTGTATTTGACAGTCTCAGAGCAAACTGAATTAGAAAAGGCATTCATTTATGAAGGGGCAAGTGGAAGAGGCAATTATCTGGGTCACATTCTTATTCACTGTAAGGTTACCTAAGCAGCCAATTGGCTGAAGATGGACACTAAGAAATTGTCTAACTGGAACGCAGAAGACCTCTCGGCTTATTAAGGAGATAAGGTGGCCGAGACACATATAGTGAAATTCTTCAAGGGAAAGAGAACGGAAAGAGAATGGTTCATTAAATATTGAAAATGAGGGACTGCACACAGCTCTAAAGCGCATCCTTAAGAACAGAAATGGAAGAAAAGGCAAACTGATGATAGCCGGAATCGATGAGAGATCGTTTAATGGTCCATGGCACTGTCACAGCAAAGGAGGAAAGAACCGAGTACAGCAGGCACGAAATAACGGTGGCATCAGCCTGCTACCCAGGAGAAGAAAATACACAACAACCCCAGCGGAAGTGAAATGATTTGCTGAGCATTTTGGTAGGCAAATTATTGACATTATTGATGGGATGTGATGCCAGTGACCACAACATCATATGAAACCGTATGGACACCAACAATAGGGGTGAGTACCATTTAGAATCTGCAGAACCTTCTAATCTGGAGATTTTTAATATAAGAAACAGGCCTACTTTTGTTACTAGTATTTAAAAAGAGGTTTTAAACATGACCATAGCTACTCCGGGCATTGCTATGTTTATAAAATATTGAAGTGTTTCACGCGAGGAATCTTTATCAAATCATAATATAAGAGAATTCCCGCCAAGGGGTTTGGGGACATTAAGAAACCCAAGGAAAAATATAAGGAAACTTTCATTTATAATCTACATGCCTCTTTAAGGAGCCAGTACGTGCTCGAACAAATTATGACTCTGTTGAATGAGGCAATTAGATGCCTTTCCGAGAGATCAAGGGGCAAAGATAAAAACGTGGTTTGGCAGAATAGCTAAAAAATGCTATTCGAAGTATCACACAGTGAATGTATTGAATTCTGAAACGAATTCGTGATTTTAGATTTAAAAAACCATTTTATTTTGCAACGTAGTCTCAGTTTGACTCAAGATTTCTATAATTTTTCAAATTTTTTTTCCCATTTTCTCTTTAAATCACGCTCTAGTACAAACTAAGTTTATAGCTTGTTTGTTTATAGAACTCCCGGATGCCCAAATGAGAGCAAGTTGTTCTTCAAGTTAAGATATAGGAAAGAGCAATTTTTTTAAGTTCTTACAAAAACTGAGGAATGACAAATGAATCAAAATTTTATTTTTGTTTGGATATACATATTTGGCGTTCACTTTCGTGTTTACTGATTAGAATTTCGATGTTGAAATTATTAAAAATTTAGAACAAAACGAATAAAAATCCCCAGATTTTCCAAATACAATATCCATTAAAAAAAGCACAACAAATATTTTAACCAATTTTTTTTTTATTCAATGCAAACTATTTAAAACTGCTATACCGTAGTTATAATAGATTTAGAACCACTTGTTTACAGCGTATTGTTCAGATGCGGAGCACAAGTTGGGGTATTTGGGGTTGGTGCCAGTGGTGCAAGAGGCAGCAGCACTGCTGCAGCTTTCATAGATGGGGAAGTTGATCATGTTGGTGGTGGCATAGTTGCAAGCAACCAAGTAAGACAAATGCCTCTCACCATCATTGGTATATGTTGCGCCAGCACAGCCTACATGGATGTTACGATCAGCCATCATGACAGTGAAGTGACCAATGGCACTATTAAAGAAAAATAATTTAAAAAAAACATGTTCACAACAGAATAATGTACACATTTAAACTTACGGTCCAGAGTAACCATTAGGATAACTATCAATATAAGATTGTTTAGTGTCTTTAACTTCGGAGAACCAATTTTCAACAGATTGCTTCAATTTGGCGGCATGATCGACAGGACCAGTGAAACCAAACCAGGCAAGATTTTGACCAGAGTATTTGAAAGCATCAGTATTGCGGCATTTATCATGAGCCATTTTGCACTGCATAACATTGAGAGCGGCAAGGTTAGCCAATTCATCATCCCATTCCATGGTGGCCATACGACAGGCAGGGCTGAGTTTAGCATCACCACCTCCAGCAATAAGGTTACGTTTTTCATTGTGGGTATCAACCAAGATTTTTTTGTAATCATCGGTAATGGGAATCATTTTCGCATTTGAAGGGCATGTGGCAGAGAATTGCTAAATAAATTTGAAATATTTAGAATTGATGTCTTGCTTCAATTGAAAGTAAAATAAAAAACTTACCCCACTGTGACCACAAGCAATATGCTTGGCACCATTACTGCAAATAGAGCTGAAGCAGTAATCAGTGGCAGACACTGCTGCAATGGTGGCGACAACGCACAGAAATACTGAGAAACGATTCATAATGTCAGATATAGAACTGTAGCTTGATCTGCTAACTTCAAACTGATGCCGTTTAAGTGAAAAGCGACGTCTTTTATACATCATTTAATGTTTGCTTTCGAATAGAAACAAGTGTTTCTATTATAAGTTTTATTTATTTTTATCGCTTTTTATTTTAAAGTATTCCTATTATTCCTTAAATATTTGTCTTAACAAAACTTTGTATGTAAACATATCAAAATCATAACACAAGTATGTATGCATGTATGTAGGCAATTGTTAAAAACAGTTGCATTGTTTTATAACTGCTCATATAAAATTTGTTATTCAATTAGAGATATTAAAACATCTTTTTTTGCTATTAAATTACTCATCTTTCCCTTTTTATAATACATATGTATGTATATGTACTCCAATATAATTGTTAATTTGTTTATAAAATAAATTTTATTCTTGTTTGTTTAATAGCCACATTCAATTTGAGTTTTAATCAGCCAATTGATGTACGTCAACGGAATTTTTGGGGGGTGTGAAGATTTTAAAACTTGAACTATTTACATTTTTACGGAACATTTATTTTGCTAATTTTTGGTTAAACTTATTTCTTAACTTCATAATTTAGGCTTCGGAATTTATGCTTAAAATTGTAAACTGGGTGATCAAAAATTATATTACAATGTGCATTGGCAACCATTTTGTTATGGGAGGATATGATTGAGTTCTATTCTCACAGATGATTTATTAATTTTGTTCTTTTTTCTTTAATGTTAGTGAATAATCATTATTATTCGTAACTTACTCTGCAATTTGTGATCTATAAGCAAATAATATAAATTATTTCTACAGATTATCTATTTGAACCTTCATATCATCCACGATAATATTAGAGAACGGAAGTAGGTATGTACTCATACGCTGTCAAAAACTGTGTCATGTAAAAATCAACATGACCGTGTCTCCTTTTAACCCAACTCTGTACGTTTCTGATAAGTCTGTGTGTCCATTGACCTTTCGTCGCAGTATCGCATCTAATTGCCATTCGCCGAAACTCTTTTGTCTTTTCTCCCTTCGTTCCCAAGTTATCAAAGTTCTACCAACAATCCTAACTCTATCATATACCCTTTTCAGTTCCATAGCCATAACATCAGGTGGAGTTATAACTGATATGACACCAATAGCCTCATGTGAAACTGTGCGGAAACCACTAGCAACCCTGAGAACGCAGGTTCTAACGCCGATCCTCACACAGGTGCTGCATACATCATTGTCGACTGAGTAATCCTCGCCAATAACAGTGTTCTGTTCTGATTTAGCCCACCTATATTAGCCATAACGCGGGATAATGCAGTGTTCACTCGAGCAGTTTTTTCACAAGCCTTTTCAATATTAGTTCTAAAATTTAATCTTACGTCAATCATTACTCCTAAATATCTAAGCGTTACCTGAGAAGTTATATTATATTCGTCTATATTAAGTATAATACATTCAATTTTCATCCTGCTCGTTATCGTAATAGCTTCAGTTTTCTGTCCAGCAAGTTAAAGATACGCTGACGTAAGCCACTTCTTTATTCTACCCAACGTCATCATACACGTAGCCTCAATTTGATGTATTTCTATAGCCACTATTGTTACTGCAATATCGTCAGCATAACCAATTATCTGCACACCCCTCGGTACTGGGAGAGGTAAAACTCCATCGTAGAGTATATTACATAGCCGTGGACCAAGCACAGAGCCCTGTGGAACCTCACCAGTTATTTTCTACTCCTTAACTCCTCCATGTGTGTCACAGAGCAGTATTCTCTCAGAAAGATAGCCACCAACGATACGCATAAGATGCGCTGGCGTCTGTGTAGTCCGTAAAACTTGTAAAATGTGCGAACAGCATGCAGAATTAAAAGCATTTCGAACATCAAATGTTATGGCGGCACAATATTCTTTAGAATCATGCATCAATTTGGTTTGCCTGCTATCGTTGTCAATTTCTTAATTGCATTTATACTTGAGCGTCCTCTACAAAATCCATATTAATTGTCGGATAGACCTTCAGCTCCTCTTTCAAGGTGTAGTTCCAAACGGTTACAAATCAATCGTTCCAAAATCTAACCCATTGTATAGATCATAAAAAGCGGTCGATATGAACCTAGATCTCCCGGCGTTTTTCTGGTTTAGGTAGTAATACTAGTCTTTGAATTTTCCATATTCTCGGAAGAACTCCATCGTTAAAAAACTTCATGTACATCTCCGTAAAGGGTCGAACATTGTGCTTAATTGCTATTTTAAGAACCCGGTTTAGAATTCCATCAAGGCACGGAACCTTAGCGTTTCCAAAATGTTCCGACGCTACCATCACCTCATTGTCCGTCACTGGATCTATGGCCTCCATAGAAGTCGCATTTTCGTTGACTGCTACATTTTCTCTTTCAATGCTCTGTATTGGAAAAATAGTTTTATCCACCTTTCTCAGGAGTACTGGGCTAGTTGGCGCTTGTCGTTTACAACGCGTGATCTCTAGTCACAGGATCAGTAGAAGGAATAGGGATATCTCTAAGGCAGAGGAAACAGTTACAGGTTACAGATGCGTAGGTAGAGTGGGCTAGTTAGGCTAGGAATTGATAGCAGTTATGCCGAGGGATACCTATTAGTGTATTTGACAGTCTCAAAGCAAACTGAATCAGAAAAGGCAATCATTTATGAAGGGGCAAGTGGAAGAGGCAATTATCTGGGTCACATTCTTATTCACTGCAAGGATACCTAAGCAGCCAATTGGCTGAAGATGGACACTGAGAAATTGTCTAACTGGAACGCGGAAGACCTCTCGGCGTATTAAGGAGATAAGGTGGCCGAGACACATATAGTGAAATTCTTCAAGGGAAAGAGAACGGAAAGAGAATGGTTCATTAAATATTGAAAATGAGGGACTGCACACAGCTCTAAAGCGCATCCTTAAGAACAGAAATGGAAGAAAAGGCAAACTGATGATAGCCGGAATCGATGAGAGATCGTTTAATGGTCCATGGCACTGTCACAGCAAAGGAGGAAAGAACCGAGTACAGCAGGCACGAAATAACGGTGGCATCAGCCTGCTACTCAGGAGAAGAAAATACACAACAACCCCAGCGGAAGTGAAATGATTTGCTGAGCATTTTGGTAGGCAAATTATTGACATTATTGATGGGATGTGATGCCAGTGACCACAACATCATATGAAACCGTATGGACACCAACAATAGGGGTGAGTACCATTTAGAATCTGCAGAACCTTCTAATCTGGAGATTTTTAATATAAGAAACAGGCCTACTTTTGTTACTAGTATTCGAAAAGAGGTTTTAAACATTACCATAGCTAGTCCGGGCATTGCTATGTTTATAAAAGATTGAAGTGTTTCACGCGAGGAATCTTTATCAAATCATAATATAAGAGAATTCCCGCCAAGGGGTTTGGGGACATTAAGAAACCCAAGGAAAAATATAAGGAAACTTTCATTTATAATCTACATGCCTCTTTAAGGAGCCAGTACGTGCTCGAACAAATTATGACTCTGTTGAATGAGGCAATTAGATGCCTTTCCGAGAGATCAAGGGGCAAAGATAAAAACGTGGTTTGGCAGAATAGCTAAAAAATGCTATTCGAAGTATCACACAGTGAATGTATTGAATTCTGAAACGAATTCGTGATTTTAGATTTAAAAAACCATTTTATTTTGCAACGTAGTCTCAGTTTGACTCAAGATTTCTATAATTTTTCAAATTTTTTTTCCCATTTTCTCTTTAAATCACGCTCTAGTACAAACTAAGTTTATAGCTTGTTTGTTTATAGAACTCCCGGATGCCCAAATGAGAGCAAGTTGTTCTTCAAGTTAAGATATAGGAAAGAGCAATTTTTTTACGTTCTTACAAAAACTGAGGAATGACAAATGAATCAAAATTTTATTTTTGTTTGGATATACATATTTGGCGTTCACTTTGGTGTTTAAGGATTAGAATTTCGATGTTGAAATTATTAAAAATTTAGAACAAAACGAATAAAAATCCCCAGATTTTCCAAATACAATATCCATTAAAAAAAGCACAACAAATATTTTAACCAATTTTTTTTTATTCAATGCAAACTATTTAAAACTGCTATACCGTAGTTATAATAGATTTAGAACCACTTGTTTACAGCGTATTGTTCAGATGCGGAGCACAAGTTGGGGTATTTGGGGTTGGTGCCAGTGGTGCAAGAGGCAGCAGCACGGCTGCAGCTTTCATAGATGGGGAAGTTGATCATGTTGGTGGTGGCATAGTTGCAAGCAACCAAGTAAGACAAATACCTCTCACCGTCATTGGTATATGTTGCGCCAGCACAGCCTACACGGATGTTACGATCAGCCATCATGACAGTGAAGTGACCAATAGCACTATTAAAGAAAAATAATTTAAAAAAATACGTTCACAACAGAATAATGTACACATTTAAACTTACGGTCCAGAGTAACCATTAGGATAACTATCAATATAAGATTGTTTAGTGTCTTTAACTTCGGAGAACCAATTTTCAACAGATTGCTTCAATTTGGCGGCATGATCGACAGGACCAGTGAAACCAAACCAGGCAAGATTTTGACCAGAGTATTTGAAAGCATCAGTATTGCGGCATTTATCATGAGCCATTTTGCACTGCATAACATTGAGAGCGGCAAGGTTAGCCAATTCATCATCCCATTCCATGGTGGCCATACGACAGGCAGGGCTGAGTTTAGCATCACCACCTCCAGCAATAAGGTTACGTTTTTCATTGTGGGTATCAACCAAGATTTTTTTGTAATCATCGGTAATGGGAATCATTTTCGCATTTGAAGGGCATGTGGCAGAGAATTGCTAAATAAATTTGAAATATTTAGAATTGATGTCTTGCTTCAATTGAAAGTAAAATAAAAAACTTACCCCACTGTGACCACAAGCAATATGCTTGGCACCATTACTGCAAATAGAGCTGAAGCAGTAATCAGTGGCAGACACTGCTGCAATGGTGGCGACAACGCACAGAAATACTGAGAAACGATTCATAATGTCAGATATAGAACTGTAGCTTGATCTACTAACTTCAAACTGATGCCGTTTAAGTGAAAAGCGACGTCTTTTATACATCATTTAATGTTTGCTTTCGAATAGAAACAAGTGTTTCTATTATAAGTTTTATTTATTTTTATCGCTTTTTATTTTAAAGTATTCCTATTATTCCTTAAATATTTGTCTTAACAAAACTTTGTATGTAAACATATCAAAATCATAACACAAGTATGTATGCATGTATGTAGGCAATTGTTAAAAACAGTTGCATTGTTTTATAACTGCTCATATAAAATTTGTTATTCAATTAGAGATATTAAAACATCTTTTTTTGCTATTAAATTACTCATCTTTCCCTTTTTATAATACATATGTATGTATATGTACTCCAATATAATTGTTAATTTGTTTATAAAATAAATTTTATTCTTGTTTGTTTAATAGCCACATTCAATTTGAGTTTTAATCAGCCAATTGATGTACGTCAACGGAATTTTTGGGGGGTGTGAAGATTTTAAAACTTGAACTATTTACATTTTTACGGAACATTTATTTTGCTAATTTTTGGTTAAACTTATTTCTTAACTTCATAATTTAGGCTTCGGAATTTATGCTTAAAATTGTAAACTGGGTGATCAAAAATTATATTACAATGTGCATTGGCAACCATTTTGTTATGGGAGGATATGATTGAGTTCTATTCTCACAGATGATTTATTAATTTTGTTCTTTTTTCTTTAATGTTAGTGAATAATCATTATTATTCGTAACTTACTCTGCAATTTGTGATCTATAAGCAAATAATATAAATTATTTCTACAGATTATCTATTTGAACCTTCATATCATCCACGATAATATTGGAGAATGGAAGTAGGTATGTACTCATACGCTGTCAAAAACTGTGTCATGTAAAAATCAACATGACCGTGTCTCCTTTTAACCCAACTCTGTACGTTTCTGATAAGTCTGTGTGTCCATTGACCTTTCGTCGCAGTATCGTATCTAATTGCCATTCGCCGAAACTCTTTTGTCTTTTCTCCCTTCGTTCCCAAGTTATCAAAGTTCTACCAACAATCCTAACTCTATCATATACCCTTTTCAGTTCCATAGCCATAACATCAGGTGGAGTTATAACTGATATGACACCAATAGCCTCATGTGAAACTGTGCGGAAACCACTAGCAACCCTGAGAACGCAGGTTCTAACGCCGATCCTCACACAGGTGCTGCATACATCATTGTCGACTGAGTAATCCTCGCCAATAACAGTGTTCTGTTCTGATTTAGCCCACCTATATTAGCCATAACGCGGGATAATGCAGTGTTCACTCGAGCAGTTTTTTCACAAGCCTTTTCAATATTAGTTCTAAAATTTAATCTTACGTCAATCATTACTCCTAAATATCTAAGCGTTACCTGAGAAGTTATATTATATTCGTCTATATTAAGTATAATACATTCAATTTTCATCCTGCTCGTTATCGTAATAGCTTCAGTTTTCTGTCCAGCAAGTTAAAGATACGCTGACGTAAGCCACTTCTTTATTCTACCCAACGTCATCATACACGTAGCCTCAATTTGATGTATTTCTATAGCCACTATTGTTACTGCAATATCGTCAGCATAACCAATTATCTGCACACCCCTCGGTACTGGGAGAGGTAAAACTCCATCGTAGAGTATATTACATAGCCGTGGACCAAGCACAGAGCCCTGTGGAACCTCACCAGTTATTTTCTACTCCTTAACTCCTCCATGTGTGTCACAGAGCAGTATTCTCTCAGAAAGATAGCCACCAACGATACGCATAAGATGCGCTGGCGTCTGTGTAGTCCGTAAAACTTGTAAAATGTGCGAACAGCATGCAGAATTAAAAGCATTTCGAACATCAAATGTTATGGCGGCACAATATTCTTTAGAATCATGCATCAATTTGGTTTGCCTGCTATCGTTGTCAATTTCTTAATTGCATTTATACTTGAGCGTCCTCTACAAAATCCATATTAATTGTCGGATAGACCTTCAGCTCCTCTTTCAAGGTGTAGTTCCAAACGGTTACAAATCAATCGTTCCAAAATCTAACCCATTGTATAGATCATAAAAAGCGGTCGATATGAACCTAGATCTCCCGGCGTTTTTCTGGTTTAGGTAGTAATACTAGTCTTTGAATTTTCCATATTCTCGGAAGAACTCCATCGTTAAAAAACTTCATGTACATCTCCGTAAAGGGTCGAACATTGTGCTTAATTGCTATTTTAAGAACCCGGTTTAGAATTCCATCAAGGCACGGAACCTTAGCGTTTCCAAAATGTTCCGACGCTACCATCACCTCATTGTCCGTCACTGGATCTATGGCCTCCATAGAAGTCGCATTTTCGTTGACTGCTACATTTTCTCTTTCAATGCTCTGTATTGGAAAAATAGTTTTATCCACCTTTCTCAGGAGTACTGGGCTAGTTGGCGCTTGTCGTTTACAACGCGTGATCTCTAGTCACAGGATCAGTAGAAGGAATAGGGATATCTCTAAGGCAGAGGAAACAGTTACAGGTTACAGATGCGTAGGTAGAGTGGGCTAGTTAGGCTAGGAATTGATAGCAGTTATGCCGAGGGATACCTATTAGTGTATTTGACAGTCTCAGAGCAAACTGAATCAGAAAAGGCAATCATTTATGAAGGGGCAAGTGGAAGAGGCAATTATCTGGGTCACATTCTTATTCACTGCAAGGATACCTAAGCAGCCAATTGGCTGAAGATGGACACTGAGAAATTGTCTAACTGGAACGCGGAAGACCTCTCGGCGTATTAAGGAGATAAGGTGGCCGAGACACATATAGTGAAATTCTTCAAGGGAAAGAGAACGGAAAGAGAATGGTTCATTAAATATTGAAAATGAGGGACTGCACACAGCTCTAAAGCGCATCCTTAAGAACAGAAATGGAAGAAAAGGCAAACTGATGATAGCCGGAATCGATGAGAGATCGTTTAATGGTCCATGGCACTGTCACAGCAAAGGAGGAAAGAACCGAGTACAGCAGGCACGAAATAACGGTGGCATCAGCCTGCTACTCAGGAGAAGAAAATACACAACAACCCCAGCGGAAGTGAAATGATTTGCTGAGCATTTTGGTAGGCAAATTATTGACATTATTGATGGGATGTGATGCCAGTGACCACAACATCATATGAAACCGTATGGACACCAACAATAGGGGTGAGTACCATTTAGAATCTGCAGAACCTTCTAATCTGGAGATTTTTAATATAAGAAACAGGCCTACTTTTGTTACTAGTATTCGAAAAGAGGTTTTAAACATTACCATAGCTAGTCCGGGCATTGCTATGTTTATAAAAGATTGAAGTGTTTCACGCGAGGAATCTTTATCAAATCATAATATAAGAGAATTCCCGCCAAGGGGTTTGGGGACATTAAGAAACCCAAGGAAAAATATAAGGAAACTTTCATTTATAATCTACATGCCTCTTTAAGGAGCCAGTACGTGCTCGAACAAATTATGACTCTGTTGAATGAGGCAATTAGATGCCTTTCCGAGAGATCAAGGGGCAAAGATAAAAACGTGGTTTGGCAGAATAGCTAAAAAATGCTATTCGAAGTATCACACAGTGAATGTATTGAATTCTGAAACGAATTCGTGATTTTAGATTTAAAAAACCATTTTATTTTGCAACGTATTCTCAGTTTGACTCAAGATTTCTATAATTTTTCAAATTTTTTTTCCCATTTTCTCTTTAAATCACGCTCTAGTACAAACTAAGTTTATAGCTTGTTTGTTTATAGAACTCCCGGATGCCCAAATGAGAGCAAGTTGTTCTTCAAGTTAAGATATAGGAAAGAGCAATTTTTTTAAGTTCTTACAAAAACTGAGGAATGACAAATGAATCAAAATTTTATTTTTGTTTGGATATACATATTTGGCGTTCACTTTGGTGTTTAAGGATTAGAATTTCGATGTTGAAATTATTAAAAATTTAGAACAAAACGAATAAAAATCCCCAGATTTTCCAAATACAATATCCATTAAAAAAAGCACAACAAATATTTTAACCAATTTTTTTTTTATTCAATGCAAACTATTTAAAACTGCTATACCGTAGTTATAATAGATTTAGAACCACTTGTTTACAGCTTATTGTTCAGATGCGGAGCACAAGTTGGGGTATTTGGGGTTGGTGCCAGTGGTGCAAGAGGCAGCAGCACGGCTGCAGCTTTCATAGATGGGGAAGTTGATCATGTTGGTGGTGGCATAGTTGCAAGCAACCAAGTAAGACAAATACCTCTCACCGTCATTGGTATATGTTGCGCCAGCACAGCCTACACGGATGTTACGATCAGCCATCATGACAGTGAAGTGACCAATAGCACTATTAAAGAAAAATAATTTAAAAAAATACGTTCACAACAGAATAATGTACACATTTAAACTTACGGTCCAGAGTAACCATTAGGATAACTATCAATATAAGATTGTTTAGTGTCTTTAACTTCGGAGAACCAATTTTCAACAGATTGCTTCAATTTGGCGGCATGATCGACAGGACCAGTGAAACCAAACCAGGCAAGATTTTGACCAGAGTATTTGAAAGCATCAGTATTGCGGCATTTATCATGAGCCATTTTGCACTGCATAACATTGAGAGCGGCAAGGTTAGCCAATTCATCATCCCATTCCATGGTGGCCATACGACAGGCAGGGCTGAGTTTAGCATCACCACCTCCAGCAATAAGGTTACGTTTTTCATTGTGGGTATCAACCAAGATTTTTTTGTAATCATCGGTAATGGGAATCATTTTCGCATTTGAAGGGCATGTGGCAGAGAATTGCTAAATAAATTTGAAATATTTAGAATTGATGTCTTGCTTCAATTGAAAGTAAAATAAAAAACTTACCCCACTGTGACCACAAGCAATATGCTTGGCACCATTACTGCAAATAGAGCTGGAGCAGTAATCAGTGGCAGACACTGCTGCAATGGTGGCGACAACGCACAGAAATACTGAGAAACGATTCATAATGTCAGATATAGAACTGTAGCTTGATCTACTAACTTCAAACTGATGCCGTTTTAGTGAAAAGCGACGTCTTTTATACATCATTTAATGTTTGCTTTCGAATAGAAACAAGTGTTTCTATTATAAGTTTTATTTATTTTTATCGCTTTTTATTTTAAAGTATTCCTATTATTCCTTAAATATTTGTCTTAACAAAACTTTGTATGTAAACATATCAAAATCATAACACAAGTATGTATGCATGTATGTAGGCAATTGTTAAAAACAGTTGCATTGTTTTATAACTGCTCATATAAAATTTGTTATTCAATTAGAGATATTAAAACATCTTTTTTTGCTATTAAATTACTCATCTTTCCCTTTTTATAATACATATGTATGTATATGTACTCCAATATAATTGTTAATTTGTTTATAAAATAAATTTTATTCTTGTTTGTTTAATAGCCACATTCAATTTGAGTTTTAATCAGCCAATTGATGTACGTCAACGGAATTTTTGGGGGGTGTGAAGATTTTAAAACTTGAACTATTTACATTTTTACGGAACATTTATTTTGCTAATTTTTGGTTAAACTTATTTCTTAACTTCATAATTTAGGCTTCGGAATTTATGCTTAAAATTGTAAACTGGGTGATCAAAAATTATATTACAATGTGCATTGGCAACCATTTTGTTATGGGAGGATATGATTGAGTTCTATTCTCACAGATGATTTATTAATTTTGTTCTTTTTTCTTTAATGTTAGTGAATAATCATTATTATTCGTAACTTACTCTGCAATTTGTGATCTATAAGCAAATAATATAAATTATTTCTACAGATTATCTATTTGAACCTTCATATCATCCACGATAATATTGGAGAATGGAAGTAGGTATGTACTCATACGCTGTCAAAAACTGTGTCATGTAAAAATCAACATGACCGTGTCTCCTTTTAACCCAACTCTGTACGTTTCTGATAAGTCTGTGTGTCCATTGACCTTTCGTCGCAGTATCGTATCTAATTGCCATTCGCCGAAACTCTTTTGTCTTTTCTCCCTTCGTTCCCAAGTTATCAAAGTTCTACCAACAATCCTAACTCTATCATATACCCTTTTCAGTTCCATAGCCATAACATCAGGTGGAGTTATAACTGATATGACACCAATAGCCTCATGTGAAACTGTGCGGAAACCACTAGCAACCCTGAGAACGCAGGTTCTAACGCCGATCCTCACACAGGTGCTGCATACATCATTGTCGACTGAGTAATCCTCGCCAATAACAGTGTTCTGTTCTGATTTAGCCCACCTATATTAGCCATAACGCGGGATAATGCAGTGTTCACTCGAGCAGTTTTTTCACAAGCCTTTTCAATATTAGTTCTAAAATTTAATCTTACGTCAATCATTACTCCTAAATATCTAAGCGTTACCTGAGAAGTTATATTATATTCGTCTATATTAAGTATAATACATTCAATTTTCATCCTGCTCGTTATCGTAATAGCTTCAGTTTTCTGTCCAGCAAGTTAAAGATACGCTGACGTAAGCCACTTCTTTATTCTACCCAACGTCATCATACACGTAGCCTCAATTTGATGTATTTCTATAGCCACTATTGTTACTGCAATATCGTCAGCATAACCAATTATCTGCACACCCCTCGGTACTGGGAGAGGTAAAACTCCATCGTAGAGTATATTACATAGCCGTGGACCAAGCACAGAGCCCTGTGGAACCTCACCAGTTATTTTCTACTCCTTAACTCCTCCATGTGTGTCACAGAGCAGTATTCTCTCAGAAAGATAGCCACCAACGATACGCATAAGATGCGCTGGCGTCTGTGTAGTCCGTAAAACTTGTAAAATGTGCGAACAGCATGCAGAATTAAAAGCATTTCGAACATCAAATGTTATGGCGGCACAATATTCTTTAGAATCATGCATCAATTTGGTTTGCCTGCTATCGTTGTCAATTTCTTAATTGCATTTATACTTGAGCGTCCTCTACAAAATCCATATTAATTGTCGGATAGACCTTCAGCTCCTCTTTCAAGGTGTAGTTCCAAACGGTTACAAATCAATCGTTCCAAAATCTAAGCCACTGTATAGATCATAAAAAGCGGTCGATATGAACCTAGATCTCCCGGCGTTTTTCTGGTTTAGGTAGTAATACTAGTCTTTGAATTTTCCATATTCTCGGAAAAACTCCATCGTTAAAAAACTTCATGTACATCTCCGTAAAGGGTCGAACATTGTGCTTAATTGCTATTTTAAGAACCCGGTTTAGAATTCCATCAAGGCACGGAACCTTAGCGTTTCCAAAATGTTCCGACGCTACCATCACCTCATTGTCCGTCACTGGATCTATGGCCTCCATAGAAGTCGCATTTTCGTTGACTGCTACATTTTCTCTTTCAATGCTCTGTATTGGAAAAATAGTTTTATCCACCTTTCTCAGGAGTACTGGGCTAGTTGGCGCTTGTCGTTTACAACGCGTGATCTCTAGTCACAGGATCAGTAGAAGGAATAGGGATATCTCTAAGGCAGAGGAAACAGTTACAGGTTACAGATGCGTAGGTAGAGTGGGCTAGTTAGGCTAGGAATTGATAGCAGTTATGCCGAGGGATACCTGTTGGTGTATTTGACAGTCTCAGAGCAAACTGAATTAGAAAAGGCAATCATTTATGAAGGGGCAAGTGGAAGAGGCAATTATTTGGGTCACATTCTTATTCACTGCAAGAAGGATACCTAAGCAGCCAATTGGCTGAAAATGGACACTGAGAAATTGTCTAACTGGAACGCAGAAGACCTCTCGGCGTATTAAGGAGATAAGGTGGCCGAGACACATATAGTGAAATTCTTCAAGGGAAAGAGAACGGAAAGAGAATGGTTCATTAAATATTGAAAATGAGGGACTGCACACAGCTCTAAAGCGCATCCTTAAGAACAGAAATGGAAGAAAAGGCAAACTGATGATAGCCGGAATCGATGAGAGATCGTTTAATGGTCCATGGCACTGTCACAGCAAAGGAGGAAAGAACCGAGTACAGCAGGCACGAAATAACGGTGGCATCAGCCTGCTACCCAGCAGAAGAAAATACACAACAACCCCAGCGGAAGTGAAATGATTTGCTGAGCATTTTGGTAGGCAAATTATTGACATTATTGATGGGATGTGATGCCAGTGACCACAACATCATATGAAACCGTATGGACACCAACAATAGGGGTGAGTACCATTTAGAATCTGCAGAACCTTCTAATCTGGAGATTTTTAATATAAGAAACAGGCCTACTTTTGTTACTAGTATTCGAAAAGAGGTTTTAAACATTACCATAGCTAGTCCGCGCATTGCTATGTTTATAAAAGATTGAAGTGTTTCACGCGAGGAATCTTTATCAAATTATAGTATAAGAGAATTCCCGCCAAGGGGTTTGGGGACATTAAGAAACCCAAGGAAAAATATAAGGAAACTTTCATTTATAATCTACATGCCTCTTTAAGGAGCCAGTACGTGCTCGAACAAATTATGACTCTGTTGAATGAGGCAATTAGATGCCTTCCCGAGAGATCAAGGGGCAAAGATAAAAACGTGGTTTGGCAGAATAGCTAAAAAATGCTATTCGAAGTATCACACAGTGAATGTATTGAATTCTGAAACGAATTCGTGATTTTAGATTTAAAAAACCATTTTATTTTGCAACGTAGTCTCAGTTTGACTCAAGATTTCTATAATTTTTCAAATTTTTTTTCCCATTTTCTCTTTAAATCACGCTCTAGTACAAACTAAGTTTATAGCTTGTTTGTTTTATAGAACTCCCGGATGCCCAAATGAGAGCAAGTTGTTCTTCAAGTTAAGATATAGGAAAGAGCAATTTTTTTAAGTTCTTACAAAAACTGAGGAATGACAAATGAATCAAAATTTTATTTTTGTTTGGATATACATATTTGGCGTTCACTTTGGTGTTTAAGGATTAGAATTTCGATGTTGAAATTATTAAAAATTTAGAACAAAACGAATAAAAATCCCCAGATTTTCCAAATACAATATCCATTAAAAAAAGCACAACAAATATTTTAACCAATTTTTTTTTATTCAATGCAAACTATTTAAAACTGCTATACCGTAGTTATAATAGATTTAGAACCACTTGTTTACAGCGTATTGTTCAGATGCGGAGCACAAGTTGGGGTATTTGGGGTTGGAGCCTGTGGTGCAAGAGGCAGCAGCACGGCTGCAGCTTTTATAGATGGGGAAGTTCATCATGTTGGTGGTGGCATAGTTGCAAGCAACCAAGTAAGACGAATACCTCACAGCAGGATTGGTATATGTTGCGGCAGCACAACCTACACGGATGTTACGATCAGCCATCATGACAGTGAAGTGACCAATAGCACTATTAAAGAAAAATAATTTAAAAAAATACGTTCACAACAGAATAATGTACACATTTAAACTTACGGTCCAGAGTAACCATTAGGATAACTATCAATATAAGATTGTTTAGTGTCTTTAACTTCGGAGAACCAATTTTCAACAGATTGCTTCAATTTGGCGGCATGATCGACAGGACCAGTGAAACCAAACCAGGCAAGATTTTGACCAGAGTATTTGAAAGCATAAGTCGCCGTGGTGTAGTAGGTAGTGTGTTGGCTTACTATTCGTAAAGCCCGGGTTCGTATCCCAGGTCAGACATCAAAAATGAAATATGAAAAAAAATATTTCTTCGGCGACTTCCTCTCAGCAGATTTCTGGCAAAAACTCGGAGAGTAAAATAAACCTGCCATGAAAAGTTTCTCAAAATTCTGTCGTTCGGAGTCGACGTTAAATTGTAGGTCCCGCCACTCACGTATAAAATTAACGCACACAACATGAGTGGTGTGAGAAGCTAGGCCGTAATCCTGACTGAAGGGTTGTAATGGCCAATTATGTATGTATGTATTTGAAAGCATCAGTATTGCGGCATTTATCATGAGCCATTTTGCACTGCATAACATTGAGAGCGGCAAGGTTAGCCAATTCATCATCCCACTCCATGGTGGCCATACGACAGGCATGACTGAGTTTAGCATCACCACCTCCAGCAATAAGGTTACGTTTTTCATTGTGGGTATCAATCAAGATTTTTTTGTAATCATCGGTAATGGGAATCATTTTCGCATTTGAAGGGCATGTGGCAGAGAATTGCTAAATAAATTTGAAATATTTAGAATTGATGTCTTGCTTCAATTGAAAGTAAAATAAAAAACTTACCCCACTGTGACCACAAGCAATATACTTGGCACCATTACTGCAAATAGAGCTGGAGCAGTAATCAGAGGCGGACACTGCTGCAATGGTGGCGACAACGCACAGAAATACCGAGAAACGATTCATAATGTCAGATATAGAACTGTAGCTTGATCTACTAACTTCAAACTGATGCCGTTTAAGTGAAAAGCGACGTCTTTTATACATCATCTAATGTTTACTAAGAGCTACTTATATATACTTTCGAATAGAAACAAGTGTTTCTATTATAAGTTTTATTTTAAAATACGTCTTCTATTATTTGCTATCATTCCTTAAATATTAGTCTTTAGAAAACTTTGTATATAAACATAACAAAATCATAACACAAGTATGTACATTAGGGTGGCCTCAAAATATAAGTTGCGAATGTTCCCGACTAAAATGAAAGTTTGATTCATTCTAAGACTACGTTTCTCAAAATTTTTGTTCTGAGGTCAATATTTGGAGAGCTGGATCAAAGTATAGAAAGGTCCTTTTTTGAGGTTTTTTGAATTTTTTTCATATTTCTTCCGAAGGAACTATATATAAATTTGGTATCATATGAAAGGTCTTTAAGAGGCGCTTTCAAAAGGTTATCAGAAATTTTAAAAACAATTTTGAAACTAAATTTTTGTTTTTTTTTTAATTTTTTCATAGAATTTACTTAACTAAATTGTTGAAATTTCTTGATTATAAAGACCATGTAATTTAACCAAAATGGTTTTTTCCGTTTTTCAAAATTCAATCTAGTTCAAATTTTATTAAAAATTTTTTAAACCTAATTTCTTCTCTATCTGACAACCTCTGTTAACTCAAGACCTCAAATTGTTTTACATAAATAATCAAAAAAAAAAAAAACAAAAACTTAAGGCTTTGAGCGGATATATTTTTAGGTCACATCTGGGCCTTATGTCCGATTATAAAATTGAATTATGCTGGGTAATTGGGGGCTTTTTGGCAACGAAGTTCCGGATGAACTGCCAAAATCAGTCATAAGCTATAACATAAGAGAAGTCGATGAGTGTGCGAATGGTTTGATTCAACCGTGTATGAGCGCTAATCTCTAGTCTCAGGATCAGTAGATAGAATAGGGGCATCTCTGAATATGTGGCAGAGGAAACAGCGGATTATTTTTTGTGCCGCTCACCTATAGAGCTGTGTTATAGCGCATCCTTAAGAACAGAAATGAAAGAAAATACAAGCTGATGATAGCCGGAACCGATGAGCGATCATTTAATGGTCCATGACAATACCAAAGAGAGGAGAAAAGGACCAGACTCTGGAAAGACCGAACGTACAAATGCTGGGGAAAATGGGAAATTCATCATGTTGGTGGTGGCATAGTTTCAAGCAACCAAGTAAGACAAATACCTCTCACCATCATTGGCATAGTTTATGGCAGCACAACCCACACGAATATTGCTATCAGCCATCATGACAGTTAAGTGACCAATGCCACTATGGTCAGATCAGTTATATGAAGCCTTGAATGAAATAGCCATAGTCTAGGAGGTCATGAGGCCACATTTAAAACCCCAGTTCAGACTTCAAAACGAAATATGAAAAAAATTTCTATGGGAACTTCCTGTCAGCAGATTTTTGGCAATACCTCTGAGAATAAATAAAATTGCCGTGAAAAGTTTCTCAAAACATTTCTACGGCAACCTCCTCTCAGCATGTTTTTGGCAAAATCTCTGAGATCAATTAAAATTGCCATGAAAAGTTTCTCAAAAATCTGTAGTTCGAAGTCGACTTTAAACTGTAGGTCCCGCCACTAATGTATACAATTAACACACACAACATAAGTGGTGTGAGAAGCTACGTCGTAACCCTGACTGAAGGCTTGTAAAGGCTAAATATGTATGTATGTATGTATGTATGTATGTATGTATGTATGTATGTATGTATGTATGTATGTATGTATGTATATATGTATGTATGTATGTATGTATGATAACTAAATATTATTTCCTGGGTTTTTCTGTCCCAATGAAAAGCTCTATATACTAACGAAACATTCCATCGTTATCCTTTCCTTTAGACTAGAGCTGGATAATTACGCGAGTTATGTTATCACAGCAACCCCCACCAAAACCCAGGAGAACCATCTAGACAGCAACAATTAAAGCAACAACAATTAGCCTAATATTTGTTTTGTTCTTTTTATTGTAATATTTTATTTATAATTAAAACAACAACAAAACTTTATTTTATTTTATTCTTTTTTGACACACTTTTAATAATAATTTAAGTTGAAGTTTAAAAAGCTAAATCAGCAAAATACAAACATTTCTTTTATTCATTTTATTGTATTCTTTTTCTTTATAATCAAAACAACAACAAAACTATTATTTTATTTTAATGTGACTGACACACTTTAAATAATAATTTAAGTAGAATTTCAAATAGGTAAATCAGCAAAATTAAACATGTTATAAATTTGTATAAATTCATACTTACTTACTTCCTGTCCACAAACATTGTAATATTCTTTTTTTTTACACTTTAAAATTAAAACTAAATTACGTATGCATTTTTTTTTTCCTTTTATTTGACTCATCAATAATTTTCGTTTTAAGTTAATTAAGAAATAAAGTTCACTGTTGTTACAAGTGTCAAAGAAATAACAAGTGTTGTAATTTAACTGGCGCAGTCGGTAAAACCAGCTTCGGGATAATTGTGTTGAAACTAAATTAAAAGAAAGTTATTAATTTTAAATAAAATATAATCAACAAGAAAATATATCATCCTTGCACCGTATAAGGGGCCGTTTGTTTGAAATTTCGGGGGAATATCGGAAGGAAAAACAGGTATCGAATTGACATCGGTACAAGGCTTTACAAGGATATTAGTGGATCACAATACCCGAGTGGAATAAGCTGGAAATCGCATTCCCAATGAAAGCAATATATCTCATAGGGGCTCTGTAAGTACTGTGTTGAAAGCATATATTCATACGTAAAATAAAAACAAAAGAAGAAAAAATAAGAATTTAATAAAGAAAAATTTAAAGATTATAATTAAAAGAAAAGAATTAAATTATAAAAAGAAATTTGAAAAATATCTATACGAGGGAATATCGTATAATTCAAGAAATTTTTTTTCATAAGAGTAACAAAACAAATTTTATTAGAAATTAAAAAGAAACAAATCAAATAAAAAGAAAGAATTTATAAAAATAAATTTAAAAAGATTTATACGAGGGAATATCGTATAAATCAAGAAATATTTTTTATTAAAAAGAAAATTAATATAAAAATAAAAAGAAAAGAGAAAGAAAATATTATGAGAAATAATTAAGTAAAATAAGAAGAAAGAAGTGGAAAAGTTTAAATAAAGAAAATAATAATTTGAATTAAAATAAATTTTGTGTGAAATTTATCGGCATTATCTGTACGTAGCTTGAATTTTTTTTTATCCAATTCAGAGCAAATTATTTAAGGCAAATAGAACAAGTTTTTAATATAATCAATATATATGTTACATAACAAAATTGAGAATACAAATTGAATTACAACATCGAAAAAAAAAAAACGAAACTATCTCTACAAAAAAAAAAAAGAAGAAAATATTATAATTAAATAGAAAATTAAATTTGATGAGTAGTAAATCTCGTTTTATCCCATACCCTAAAATTTTTAGATCAAGGAGCCTTCCTCGTATACCGGAGGATATTAGATTAGATTATAAGATGCCTTCAGATACAGAAATTCCAAGCACAGCATTGAATCAAAGGACAGTTAACTCTAACGACATTTTTAATTCTCTTAGGATTCCAGATGCAATCAAAGATTTACCAAAATTTGATGGTAATCCAAGATTGCTTCACGAATTTATAAGCAATGTGGAGGAGATACTTCTTCACATTAGGGGAGCGGATAACACTCCCTTCGGACAGATTCTCTTGAGAGCCATAAGAAACAAAATAGACGGTCAGGCCAATGAAGTCCTGAACATGTACGGTACATCCCTTAATTGGGATGAAATCAAAGGAAACTTAATTTTACATTACTCGGACAAACGAACAGAAACCTCCCTTATAAGAGACCTTCATTCCCTAAAACAGTACGGCAAACCAATTGAGAAGTTCTATAGTGAAGTTATGGAAATTCAGGCAGCTTTATCCAACAATTTATCGATTCATGAATCTGACGTTAATGTAATTAACGCGAAAAGGAATCTATTCTCAGAGATGTGTCTGAATTCATTTCTGTCAGGGCTACGGGAACCTATGGGTTCTACCATTAGAGCAATGAGACCAGAATCATTGCCGGTAGCCCTTGATTATTGTATTAGGGAACAGAATATTCATTATATCAGGTATAATTCAAACAAACCAAAATATCCTCAGTGGAGACCAAATTATCAATATACTCCATATCATAAATATTCGCAAAATTATTCGAATAACGTTCCAAAACAAGGAAACTATTATCAACCCCGAGGAAATTCTAATTTTTCGGCAAGACCTTACCATGTTAATAATAATAATTTTGAGCCAAATTTGAGCAATTATAATCGTAATTTTTTCTCCCAAAATTCCCAAATGAATCGCGAAAATTTTTCAAATTATAAACCCAACCAGCGTTTCGATAATTTATCGCGACAAACAAATTTGAGGCAATCACTACCACCCCCAGAACCAATGGATACTAGTAGTGGATTTTCAAAATTAGAAAGGAGTACTGGCAAATTTAAAACTAGCCCGAGCACTCAATTCAGTAAGATATCAAGCAGAAACGAAATGAATAATATTAATGAGTTTAGGAGTCCTCAAAATAGGAACCCTACCCCATGTATTACCCAGGCTGACAAATTAAATCTGGACCAATATGAAAACTACAATATTGACGACAACCAGGATTTTCGCCAATTAGCCTCAGGCAACAGACAGGATATGTAGATTGCAATAAACATGGTAGTATTTTACCTTATAAAAACATAAACTCCCCATTTGGCAGACAACTGAAATTTTTAATAGACACCGGAGCTTCTTCTTCATTCATAAATCCTGAGTTTATAAACCCTTTAGACATTGAAAAATGTAATCCAATAACTATATCTACCATCTTACATAAATATATAATTGACAAGCAAGTGACACTACCTATTTTCAAGGAGATAAAAAAATCAGGAACTTTTACCTTCTTGGTTTTCAAATTCCATGGTTATTTTGACGGGTTGTTGGGTTTAGATTTCCTGACAAAAATAGGAGCGAAAATTGATCTGGAGAACAAAATAATAACCACGAATGATGTGGCAATACCTCTTAAAACGAAACCAAATTTCTCATCCGGTAAATTCATAATAGCGGCAAATTCGAAACAACTCATAAAACTACCGGTTGATTCTAAAGATGGAGATATTATTGTAAATACAGTAACTATGGACAATGGTTTATTTATTTCACCTGGTATTTACTTTGCAAAGGACTGGTTCAGTACAATAGAGATAGTTAATCCCACTAAAAATTATCAAATAATTTTCTTAGAGCAACCCCTCAAAACGGACCCATATGATTCGGAAAACTTCGTCGAACTCAATAACCTCAATACAGATCACAAATCAGGTGATGAGCAGATTAAAAATTTATCTGAATTACTCCGAACGGAACACCTGAATAGTGAGGAAAGACAGAAACTTTTGAAATTATGTGTTAAATATGATGACATTTTTTATAGAGAGGGCAAAGACCTAACATTCACAAATGAAATAAAACATAAAATTAAAACAACAGACGACATTCCTATTCACACTAAGTCTTATAGGTATCCTTTCATTCACAAGGAGGAAGTGCGAAAACAGATATCGGATATGTTAGAACAAGGAATTATTAGACCGAGCTTTTCTCCATGGAGCTCTCCAGTATGGATTGTTCCAAAAAAGAAGGATGCATCGGGCAAGACAAAATGGAGGTTAGTTATTGATTATAGGAAGCTAAATGAGAAAACCATCTCCGATAGGTATCCACTTCCAAACATATCAGAAATCCTGGATAAACTGGGTAAATGTCTTTACTTTTCGACTTTGGATTTGGCAAGTGGCTTCCACCAAATTGAAATGGATCCCCGAGATATACCTAAGACAGCCTTTACCGTAGAGGGTGGTCATTATGAATATGTGAGGATGCCTTTCGGCTTGAAAAATGCACCCTCGACTTTCCAAAGAGTTATGGACAATGTCCTGAATGATTTGGTTGGAAAAATTTGCTTGGTATACTTGGATGATATAATTATATTTTCCACATCTCTCCAAGAACATATTGAAAATTTGGAAAGAGTTTTTCTGAAACTAAGATCTTCGAATTTTAAAGTTCAACTGGACAAGTCAGAATTTATGCGAAAAGAAATTGCTTTTTTGGGGCATGTAGTCACGACAGAGGGCATAAAACCAAACCCAACAAAAATAGAGGCTATTCAAAAATTCCCAATACCACGCACTAACCGTGAAATAAAATCATGCATAGGACTACTTAGTTACTATAGGAAGTTCATCCCAAACTTAGCAAAACTTACAAAACCAATGACAGAATGTTTGAAAAAGGGCAGAAGAATAACACTAGACGAGAGATATGTTAAAGCTTTTGAAACATGCAAGAACATTCTAATGAACGACCCAATATTGCAATACCCTGACTTTACAAAGCCATTTCTGCTCACTACAGACGCAAGTAACATTGCACTTGGAGCAGTCCTTTCTCAAGGTCACATAGGTAGTGACAAACCCATTTGCTATGCAAGTAGGACTCTTTCTGAAAGTGAAATTAATTATTCCACTATTGAAAAAGAACTTCTAGCCATAGTGTGGGCAACCAAATATTTCCGCCCTTATCTCTTCGGTCGCAAATTTAAAATAATTACTGACCACAGACCACTTACATGGCTAATGAGCCTTAAGGAACCCAATTCAAAATTAGTTAGATGGCGCCTAAAGTTGGAAGAGTATGATTACGAAATCATTTATAAAAAAGGAAAACTAAATAGTAATGCGGATGCTTTGAGCAGAATTAAACTAGACAATAGTAATGTCGCTGATGTAAACTTGTATGATTCGAGTAAACTGTCCACAATACATTCATGCGATGAGAACTTGAATGATGGGATACCAATTTCTGAAAAACCGTTGAATGAATTCAACTTACAACTTTTATTACAAAAATCAGACGAGGGGCCCAATATGACTGTCGAAACAATTTTTAGAAATAAACAACGTCGAACTATAAAGGAGAAAGAATTTTCTCAAGACACAATAATCCAGATTTTCAAGAAATTCATTCCCTCAGGTAAACTAACTGCCATTTTCTCCGACGAATCAACTTTTAAAACTATTCAATTAGTGTATTCAAAATACTTTTCAAACGGAAAACAGTTTCGTGTCGTCCGTTGCACTAAAATTTTAATGGACGTAATTGATAGCGATAAACAAATAGAGCTCATACGGAATTGTCATGAGAACAGAAACCACAGAGGAATAACCGAAACATATGAATATCTTAAAAGACAATATTACTTTCCCCTCATGCAATCTATTATAAATAAAACATTGAACAACTGTGAAATTTGTAATGCGTTGAAATATGACAGACACCCACCAAAATTAAAATTTCAAATAACAGAAACTCCAGACGAACCTCTTCAGATCCTACATATTGACATATATACTATAAGTGGTAAATGTATTTTGACCATCATTGATACATTTTCCAAATATGCGACGGGGTATACCTTACCATCGAGAACTAGCGTTTGTGTACTCAAAGCTTTGAAATCATTCATGAACCTTTTGGGAATACCTAAGAAAATTGTTTGTGATCAAGGTACTGAGTTCACTTCAAATATTTTTAAAGATTTTTGTAAACAATATGAAATAATACTCCATTTCACATCATTTCAACAATCTAGCAGCAACTCTCCAGTGGAACGTCTCCACTCAACCCTAACTGAAATTTATAGAATTATTATGACAACTAGAAAATCCAAGAAAATGGAGGTAGACCACGAAGAGATATTAGACGAGACGTTCATGACTTACAATAATACAATTCATTCCTCTACAAAATTTACGCCATATGAACTTTTCTTTGGAAGACCATATGACTTCTCAAGAGATATAAAATACGATAACGAACATGAATTTTTGTCTAAGTTAAATGAATTTAAAGAGAAGCTATATCCTTTTGTTAAAGAAAAAGTTATGAAAGCTAAAATTAAAAATATTAGTTGCCTTAATAAGATGAGGAAAACCCCAGAAAATAGAGATATAGATGAGCAAATATATAGAAAAGAATGTAGGAGAAACAAATTAACCGCACGATTCTCGAAACATAAGGTATTAAAAGACAATGGTATTACTTTACACACCACTAAGGACAAGAAATTACACAAGTCAAAAATGAAGCTCAGACCGCGAAAATAATCGACCTTTATTTTAACATTTTGTACTTTCAGCACAGCCTTAGCTTATGGACAGATTTTGGAAATACAGAATTTTGACAAATGAATATGGTCGCCCTGGAGATCGGACAGGCAAGAACGATTGAGAGTTATTTTAACTTCATCCATATAATAGATTTGGACAATTACAATTCACAAACCTCAAAATTAATTAGCATTGTAGACAAATTTGAGAAAAATAGCCTTCTAAAAGATGCAGCTAAAGTTTGTAAACTGAAACTTAAGGGACTTGAAAACAAACTACAGACACTAAATCCATATAAACGTACAAGACGAGGACTATTCAACGGTTTAGGCTCTGTAATAAAATATATAACTGGAAACATGGACGCAAATGACGCTGTGACCATAAATAGACAAATACAGGAACTTCAGAACACAGCATCGAATTCAGCAATAACAGAGGAAAATCAGAAAGCTTTGAACATACAAATGATACAGAGATTTAAAAATTTGACAGAACAATTGAATAATAATCAGGAAAACATTTCCAAATTTTTGAAAAAACTGTCAGCAGAAACAACTAATCATATTCTTAAGGAAAATAATGCGTTATTAGAAATCCAATATATGAATCAGTTGGATTATAGTATAGATTTACTATTTAATCATATTTCTGATATAATAGAGGCTGTAATGCTTGCAAAGCTAGGCATAATATCAAAGCTTATTCTTCATCCAGAGGAATTGGACGAAATAAGACATCATTTTACATCTCAGAACGTTAACTTAGTTTCAGACGAACACCTTTACGAACTTCTGGAACTCCAGGCATATTATAATAATAGCAACTTAATTTTTAATATAAAATTGCCGAATTTGTCTAAAGATATTAACTCACTTCTCCACCTCATTCCTCTTCCTATAAATAATACAAAAATAATCAAAACAAAACCCTATTTAAGTTACAATAAACACAACCTCCAGTACTTAACAGAGATTTGCCCAAAGATTGAGAGCTTTTATTATTGCAAAAGGTCAAACGACTTCGAAAACACTGTTAATTCCACTTGTATCGGCAGAATATTGAATGGCAAAACACCAATATGTCCTGTGAATGATGTGGGATTCACAACAAATATTTTCCAACCGGAAGATAATTATATAATGTTTATTAATGTAAAAGATTTACAAATAACTTCTGATTGCAGACAAAATTTTACAATTAAAGGAACCTCTCTTCTCCACTATGCAAATTGTTCCGTCACTGTAGCAGGGACAACATATAAAGACAATCCTACAGCCCATTGGGACACAGTTTTTGTCGCACCACCAAATCTCAAGAAAGTGCAGATTACATCAATATCAGAAACTTTAAGTTTAGAGAGAGTTAAAGATTACAGCTTCAATAACAAAAATGATATTCTAAAACTAAGAAAAGATACAACCCAAAGAGGAAGCGTAATAATGGTAACAACATTAATCTTCATCACCTTAACTATTACTAGCCTGGTCCTGTTATGGAAAAATCCCAGAATTCGGTATTATCCTAAGCCTACTGATATCGCTCTGTCCCCACCAAATTCGCTGTGGCCATCGCTCTACTCTAAGGGGGGAGGAGTTATGTTATCACAGCAACCCCCACCAAAACCCAGGAGAACCATCTAGACAGCAACAATTAAAGCAACAACAATTAGCCTAATATTTGTTTTGTTCTTTTTATTGTAATATTTTATTTATAATTAAAACAACAACAAAACTTTATTTTATTTTATTCTTTTTTGACACACTTTTAATAATAATTTAAGTTGAAGTTTAAAAAGCTAAATCAGCAAAATACAAACATTTCTTTTATTCATTTTATTGTATCCTTTTTCTTTATAATCAAAACAACAACAAAACTATTATTTTATTTTAATGTGACTGACACACTTTAAATAATAATTTAAGTAGAATTTCAAATAGGTAAATCAGCAAAATTAAACATGTTATAAATTTGTATAAATTCATACTTACTTACTTCCTGTCCACAAACATTGTAATATTCTTTTTTTTTACACTTTAAAATTAAAACTAAATTACGTATGCATTTTTTTTTTTCCTTTTATTTGACTCATCAATAATTTTCGTTTTAAGTTAATTAAGAAATAAAGTTCACTGTTGTTACAAGTGTCAAAGAAATAACAAGTGTTGTAATTTAACTCGCGCAATTGCTACTTGCGGGCGATTAAATTGTTTTTTTTTTAAATTCAAAAATATTTATTCAAGAAAAGTATTAAAATTCACAGTTTATGTTTGCCTCAGCGTCTTACGATATTATTGAGGCGAGTTGGCAGAATCAAAAGCTTATCTAAATGGGAGAACTTGAGGTCATTCTAAGTGACCCTCTTTTAATTAACTATCACTCTGCGCTTTTGGGTGACATATCGTTACCTTGGAAAGAATTAGAAAAGAAGCTTGTTTAATAGCTTTAAATCATTTATGTTTTAATATTTCTTTTTTATTATTTTTTATTATTCATAAATAACTTAAATTCATGATTACCGATTCATATTATAGTTAACATTCTGGTTATTACCATATGAATAGTATATTTAGTGATTTCCTTAGTAATATTCGAACAATTTTTCTTTCGACATGTTGTTGTTTATTTGATAGAAACTATTATAAGTTAAAAATTAACAATAATACGGTACAAAAAAAAAAAAACAAATAATGTGTACAGTTAATATATATATACAGAATATTAGTGTGAAACATTACATTATATATGTATGTATGTAGATTGTGCATGAATAGATTTCTTGATATTAATATGTATGTATGTATACTGTTACAGTTTCATCGATTTATATAAAAAGAAAAGAAACAAAAAGCATAAAATACTTATTGGAAGCATAATGAGCAAATTATATTGAATATGATTGTAAAACTAACTAGAGGTACAAAATAAAAATAAAAAAATGAAAACGCTTAGCGTTTTTTTTATAACGTGTATAAATAAATTTATACACACAAGCAATTATTTTGTAATTAAAACTAATTTAAATCGACATAAAAAATTAATAGATTAATAAAAAATTAATACGTATAAAATAATATTAAATATTTAAGTAAAGCATTTGAATGATTAATTTGTTTTTCAATTAGTATAGTTTTCAGAAAATAAAAATCTAATTTTGTCATGAAAAGCGGAATTTTTGTTTTCATTTTTATTTTGGTTTTTAAACTGGTACTATCAATTATTTAATTAAGGCTGGTTTTTCATATTGCGCTAAACGGTTGTTAGGATTTCGAAAACTAAGTAGTATGTTTATTTAAAAATGTATGTTAAAGCATAAATTTTTTCTACACATTTATATTGTATGTATGCATGTATTGTATACAGTAGCAGTTTGTTGTCTTAGCTCTACCATAGATAGTTAGGATTATTATTTATAATCATTTTAAATCTTAGTTAAATATAGTTCAACTTAAAATCTTATTGACTTTCTAGCTTAACGTTTATGTACCTTTTTGCTTTTTGAAGATTTCTTATATGTTTTTAATTTTTTTTATTTTGATAAATTGTTGTTGTTGTTATTCTTCTAAATCTAAATATACTGCTATCAAAAAATACTTGACTTTTTTCAATTATTTATTTTAAATATTATTTAACACATACACATCTAATTAAGTAGTATTAAGTTGTTTAATAGACACCATTTCAATTAATGTTGTAGGGTTTTTTCTTTCACATATGTATACTACAGTATATACATATATTAAAACATATCTAATGGGGCGGGAAGAGACCTCCAAAAACCTTTTTTAAATTTTTCGAAGATGTTCTTTTTTAAATGACTTATTCAAGGAGAGTATTTGTTGACTTTCATACTTCGCCTTTTCTAATCTGTTAGATACCCATAATAAAGTAATGAATAAAGTTTAAATTAACTTTGTTGTTGTTGATGATGTTGTTGTGTTTGTTGCAATTGTTGTTGCTGCTGTTGTGGTGCACCAAATTTACTGGTAATTTTATGTGATACATTAACAATGGCCATTTCATGTTTTGAGTCCATATCACAATCATACAGACCACTTAACGAATCTAAACTTAATAATCTGGAACTAGCACGACTGGAGACAGATGTATCATCTACATCGGGAGCATTATATAAAGAATTGACATCAGATAAAGCACCTTCGGCATCGGTTAAGCCAGCTTCGTTTAATAGAGAGATATTTTCTAAGCCTGGCTCATCGGTTATATAGCACCGCCTATTATAAGATAAAAAACACGTTTTTTTGGATTTGTATTTAATTCTTCGTATTATTTTTATACAATATTTCTCGATTTCTTAAACCTTTGTTCTTTCTTTGTTCTTTAATTGTCAGCATTTTGTATGCGCGTTAAATAACCCAACTAAATATATTTCTTATATTTTAATGCTCACCTGTAGCTTCTTCTCTACAATCGTCATCTGACCACTCAGATTGACTTTCTAAATGATTCGAGTCCATTGATGGATGATTATGATGACCGGCACCATATTTGAGCTCATCATTTATCACATTCGCTTCTAAAATATCATTACGATGAACGTGTAGACCATTCGATAAAGCACCCACTAAAGCCTCTTCCGGACCACATTCATGATCATCCTCATCATCCTCATCATCGTCTAAATCGTCTTGCTGATGATTGACCATGTCGGTTTGTGCCAAACGTTTTTTACGCACATCACGGCCCACTTCATCTTCTTCGAATTCCTCATCAGCCAGATTATCTTCGGTATCGTCACGCTCGTCGTCATCATGATTATTGTGGTGCTGATGATTATTACGCTGTCGTTGATTATTGTGGCCATGGTGGTTGGCATGATGATGATGATGGTGATGATGATGGTGAGGACGATTATAACGGGAATTTTTTATTATCAGCCGTATTGTCTAGCTGATCAAGACTTTCGTGACTTTGTTCGAAATCCTTGGATCTCGGTCTCATGCGATGACGATGATTATGTTCTTTGGTTGCACTTGGTTGCTGGTGTTGTTGTTGATGTTGCTGCTGCTGTTGCTGAGGATAATTGTTGTAGTTTGTACCATTTGTTGAAGTTGACGATTTATTGTTCATATCCATCATGGCCAAATTTAATTGATTACGTGTCTCATGTAATATTTCCCATGACTCTGTGTCACTAGTTTGCCTGTTGCAACAAAAAAGAAAAAAAGAATAGCAAAAACAACAAAAAAATTAAGGTTAAAGTTAATCTTTAGTTAGATTGTCTTACATTTGACTGGATTCTGATGGATTTTTATTGCGGGTTATTTCTTTTATTGCTTCTAGTCCCACTGGATGTTTGGCAATCATAAAACTTGTACTCACAGGTATTTTGGATCCCAATGGTCTGCCCGTAGTTGGGGAATTCAGTTCATCCAAAATTGTAGCAGCCATTGCCCTGGTAACATTTTTCAAATTATTATTACCACTAAGTGGTGTGCTGCCACTAAGGTTGCCATTACTGCCTAAACTACCACTGCCCCCCAAGCCAGCGGCTACATTTAGACCATTCGAACTCAGCTTACTGTTGCTGCCAGAGTAGCTTATGTCTATATTGTTGCGACTACTGCTATTACTGGTAGTATTACCACCCTCAGCATTTCCGCCCGAAACGGAGGTAACACTACCACCCGTTGACGAAGAACTAGTAGCTGCTGTTGAGTTGTTGTGTGTAGTAGTGACTAAGCCTCTGGCTCTAGAGGATTCATTTAAAAGTCTTTGCAATTCCCTCTCAAATGGTGATTTTGTGGCATTTTGATTTCCCGAAGCTGATGACATTTGACCCGTATTATTACTCTGCTTACCTTGAACTGCCAAAACTAGACGATCCTGGTATTCGAAACTGTTGCATGAGTCTCCTTTATTTTGTGTAGTAGTCGTGTATTGTCCCTGACTTTCTGTCGTTGAACTTACTTCGAAGTCTTTAAGATTGGACATATCGATGACGTCACAATATTCTTTAATAACATTCAAACATCTGGTTTGCCTGCTTTCTTTGACAATTTCTTAATTGCATCTATACTTGAGTGTCCTCTACAAAATCCATATTGATTGTCGGATAGACCGTCGGCTCCTCTTTCAAGGTGTAGTTCCAAACGGTTGCAGATCAATCGTTCCAAAATCTTACGCATTGTATCGATCATAGAAAGAGGTCGATATGAACCTAGATCTTCTGGCGTTTTTCCTGGTTTAGGTAGTAATACCAGTCTTTGAATTTTCCATATTCTCGGAAAAACTCCATCGTTAAAAAACTTCATGTACATCTCCGTAAAGGGTCGAACACTGTGCTCAATTGCTATTTTAAGAGCCCGGTTTAGAATTCCATCAAGGCACGGAACCTTAGCGTTTCCAAAATGTTCCGACGCTACCATCACCTCATTGTTCGTCACTGGATCTATGGCCTCCATCGAAGTCGCATTTTCGTTCACTGCTACATTTTCTCTTTCAATGCTCTGTATTGGAAAAAGAATTTAATCCACCTTTCTCAGGAGTACTAGGCTAGTTGGCGCTTGTCCTTTACAACTACTTATTTTGGACATAACCACCTTATATGCTCCTCCCCATGGATTTTCATTAACATTAATCTTTAATCTTTCATTGTCAGCTTCACCTCTACTCCTTTGGTTATGTCGTCTCGCACTATGGCAACCGCGTCTTAGTACCGCAATTTCGCTGTTCCACCAATACACTGGTCTTCGGGTGGATGTGCTCCTCTTTCTCACATTGCAGCGTCACAAGCCCTGCTAATTTGTTCGTTCATTTGGGTCACTCGAATCATTTATATTTTCGTCCAGGCATAACAGAAGAGAAATCGCTGAGTCGGAATTATTGGGGAAAGGCTCTATTCTACAGTGTATGGGAATGTAGAATGGACTGTAGGATTGTGCAGGGTTTATGGCCAATCATTTTATGGTCAATGCTACTGGAACAAAAATTATCCCAAACATGAGAAGGCGGGAGATGAGGGCTATTAAGGGAGTGCTAAAAAGTACTGATCTATAGGATCAGTAGAAGGAATAAGGATATCTCTAAGGCAGAGGAAACAGTTACAGGTTACAGATGCGTAGGTAGAGTGGGCAAGTTAGGATAGGAATTGACAGCAGTTATGCCGAGGGATACCTGTTAGTGTATTTGACAGTCTCAGAGCAAACTGAATTAGAAAAGGCAATCATTTATGAAGGGGCAAGTGGAAGAGGCAATTATCTGGGTCACATTCTTATTCACTGTAAGGTTACCTAAGCAGCCAATTGGCTGAAGATGGACACTAAGAAATTGTCTAACTGGAACGCAGAAGACATCTCGGCTTATTAAGGAGATAAGGTGGCCGAGACACATATAGTGAAATTCTTCAAGGGAAAGAGAACGGAGCATATTATGGTTCATTAAATATTGAAAATGAGGGACTGCACACAGCTCTAAAGCGCATCCTTAAGAACAGAAATGGAAGAAAAGGCAAACTGATGATAGCCGGAATCGATGAGAGATCGTTTAATGGTCCATGGCACTGTCACAGCAAAGGAGGAAAGAACCGAGTACAGCAGGCACGAAATAACGGTGGCATCAGCCTGCTACCCAGGAGAACAACCCCAGCGGAAGTGAAATGATTTGCTGAGCATTTTGGTAGGCAAATTATTGACATAATTGATGGGATGTGATGCCAGTGACCACAACATCATATGAAACCGTATGGACACCAACAATAGGGGTGAGTACCATTTAGAATCTGCAGAACCTTCTAATCTGGAGATTTTTAATATAAGAAACAGGCCTACTTTTGTTACTAGTATTTGAAAAGAGGTTTTAAACATTACCATAGCTAGTCCGGGCATTGCTATGTTTATAAAAGATTGAAGTGTTTCACGCGAGGAATCTTTATCAAATCATAATATAAGAGAATTCCCGCCAAGGGGTTTGGGGACATTAAGAAACCCAAGGAAAAATATAAGGAAACTTTCATTTATAATCTACATGCCTCTTTAGCCAGTACGTGCTCGAACAAATTATGACTCTGTTGAATGAGGCAATTAGATGCCTTCCCGAGAGATCAAGGGGCAAAGATAAAAACGTGGTTTGGCAGAATAGCTAAAAAATGCTATTCGAAGTATCACACAGTGAATGCATTGAATTCTGAAACGAATTCGTGATTTTAGATTTAAAAAACCATTTTATTTTGCAACGTAGTCTTAGTTTGACTCAAGATTTCTATAATTTTTCAAATTTTTTTTTTCCATTTTCTCTTTAAATCACGCTCTAGTACAAACTAAGTTTATAGCTTGTTTGTTTTATAGAACTCCCGGATGCCCAAATGAGAGCAAGTTGTTCTTCAAGTTAAGATATAGGAAAGAGCAATTTTTTTAAGTTCTTACAAAAACTGAGGAATGACAAATGAATCAAAATTTTATTTTTGTTTGGATATACATATTTGGCGTTCACTTTCGTGTTTAAGGATTAGAATTTCGATGTTGAAATTATTAAAAATTTAGAACAAAACGAATAAAAATCCCCAGATTTTCCAAATACAATATCCATTACAAAAAGCACAACAAATATTTTAACCAATTTTTTTTTTATTCAATGCAAACGATTTAAAACTGCTATACCGTAGTTATAATAGATTTAGAACCACTTGTTTACAGCGTATTGTTCAGATGCGGAGCACAAGTTGGGGTATTTGGGGTTGGTGCCAGTGGTGCAAGAGGCAGCAGCACTGCTGCAGCTTTCATAGATGGGGAAGTTGATCATGTTGGTGGTGGCATAGTTGCAAGCAACCAAGTAAGACAAATGCCTCTCACCATCATTGGTATATGTTGCGCCAGCACAGCCTACATGGATGTTACGATCAGCCATCATGACAGTGAAGTGACCAATGGCACTATTAAAGAAAAATAATTTAAAAAAAACATGTTCACAACAGAATAATGTACACATTTAAACTTACGGTCCAGAGTAACCATTAGGATAACTATCAATATAAGATTGTTTAGTGTCTTTAACTTCGGAGAACCAATTTTCAACAGATTGCTTCAATTTGGCGGCATGATCGACAGGACCAGTGAAACCAAACCAAGCAAGATTTTGACCAGAGTATTTGAAAGCATCAGTATTGCGGCATTTATCATGAGCCATTTTGCACTGCATAACATTGAGAGCGGCAAGGTTAGCCAATTCATCATCCCATTCCATGGTGGCCATACGACAGGCAGGGCTAAGTTTAGCATCACCACCTCCAGCAATAAGGTTACGTTTTTCATTGTGGGTATCAACCAAGATTTTTTTGTAATCATCGGTAATGGGAATCATTTTCGCATTTGAAGGGCATGTGGCAGAGAATTGCTAAATAAATTTGAAATATTTAGAATTGATGTCTTGCTTCAATTGAAAGTAAAATAAAAAACTTACCCCACTGTGACCACAAGCAATATGCTTGGCACCATTACTGCAAATAGAGCTGGAGCAGTAATCAGTGGCAGACACTGCTGCAATGGTGGCGACAGCGCACAGAAAAACCGAGAAACGATTCATAATGTCAGATATAGAACTGTAGCTTGATCTACTAACTTCAAACTGATGCCGTTTAAGTGAAAAGCGACGTCTTTTATACATCATTTAATGTTTGCTTTCGAATAGAAACAAGTGTTTCTATTATAAGTTTTATTTATTTTTATCGCATTTTATTTTAAAGTATTCCTATTATTCCTTAAATATTTGTCTTAACAAAACTTTGTATGTAAACATATCAAAATCATAACACAAGTATGTATGCATGTATGTAGGCAATTGTTAAAAACAGTTGCATTGTTCTATAACTGCTCATATAAAATTTGTTATTCAATTAGAGATATTAAAACATCTTTTTTTGCTATTAAATTACTCATCTTTCCCTTTTTATAATACATATGTATGTATATGTACTCCAATATAATTGTTAATTTGTTTATAAAATAAATTTTATTCTTGTTTGTTTAATAGCCACATTCAATTTGAGTTTTAATCAGACAATTGATGTACGTCAACGGAAGTTTTGTGGGGTGTGAAGATTTTAAAACTTGAACTATTTACATTTTTACGGAACATTTATTTTGCTAATTTTTGATTAAACTTATTTCTTAACTTCATAATTTAGGCTTCGGAATTTATGCTTAAAATTGTAAACTGGGTGATCAAAAATTATATTACAATGTGCATTGGCAACCATTTTGTTATGGGAGGATATGATTGAGTTCTATTCTCACAGATGATTTATTAATTTTGTTCTTTTTTCTTTAATGTTAGTGAATAATCATTATTATTCGTAACTTACTCTGCAATTTGTGATCTATAAGCAAATAATATAAATTATTTCTACAGATTATCTATTTGAACCTTCATATCATCCACGATAATATTGGAGAATGGAAGTAGGTATGTACTCATACGCTGTCAAAAACTGTGTCATGTAAAAATCAACATGACCGTGTCTCCTTTTAACCCAACTCTGTACGTTTCTGATAAGTCTGTGTGTCCATTGACCTTTCGTCGCAGTATCGCATCTAATTGCCATTCGCCGAAACTCTTTTGTCTTTTCTCCCTTCGTTCCCAAGTTATCAAAGTTCTACCAACAATCCTAACTCTATCATATACCCTTTTCAGTTCCATAGCCATAACATCAGGTGGAGTTATAACTGATATGACACCAATAGCCTCATGTGAAACTGTGCGGAAACCACTAGCAACCCTGAGAACGCAGGTTCTAACGCCGATCCTCACACAGGTGCTGCATACATCATTGTCGACTGAGTAATCCTCGCCAATAACAGTGTTCTGTTCTGATTTAGCCCACCTATATTAGCCATAACGCGGGATAATGCAGTGTTCACTCGAGCAGTTTTTCACAAGCCTTTTCAATATTAGTTCTAAAATTTAATCTTACGTCAATCATTACTCCTAAATATCTAAGCGTTACCTGAGAAGTTATATTATATTCGTCTATATTAAGTATAATACATTCAATTTTCATCCTGCTCGTTATCGTAATAGCTTCAGTTTTCTGTCCAGCAAGTTAAAGATACGCTGACGTAAGCCACTTCTTTATTCTACCCAACGTCATCATACACGTAGCCTCAATTTGATGTATTTCTATAGCCACTATTGTTACTGCTATATCGTCAGCATAACCAATTATCTGCACACCCCTCGGTACTGGGAGAGGTAAAACTCCATCGTAGAGTATATTACATAGCCGTGGACCAAGCACAGAGCCCTGTGGAACTGCACCAGTTATTTTCTACTCCTTAACTCCTCCATGTGTGTCACAGAGCAGTATTCTCTCAGAAAGATAGCCACCAACGATACGCATAAGATGCTCTGGCGTCTGTGTAGTCCGTAAAACTTGTAAAATGTGCGACCAGCATGCAGAATTAAAAGCATTTCGAACATCAAATGTTATGGCGGCACAATATTCTTTAGAATCATGCATCAATTTGGTTTGCCTGCTATCGTTGTCAATTTCTTAATTGCATTTATACTTGAGCGTCCTCTACAAAATCCATATTAATTGTCGGATAGACCTTCAGCTCCTCTTTCAAGGTGTAGTTCCAAACGGTTACAAATCAATCGTTCCAAAATCTAACCCATTGTATCGATCATAAAAAGCGGTCGATATGAACCTAGATCTCCCGGCGTTTTTCTGGTTTAGGTAGTAATACTAGTCTTTGAATTTTCCATATTCTCGGAAGAACTCCATCGTTAAAAAACTTCATGTACATCTCCGTAAAGGGTCGAACATTGTGCTTAATTGCTATTTTAAGAACCCGGTTTAAAATTCCATCAAGGCACGGAACCTTAGCGTTTCCAAAATGTTCCGACGCTACCATCACCTCATTGTCCGTCACTGGATCTATGGCCTCCATAGAAGTCGCATTTTCGTTGACTGCTACATTTTCTCTTTCAATGCTCTGTATTGGAAAAATAGTTTTATCCACCTTTCTCAGGAGTACTGGGCTAGTTGGCGCTTGTCGTTTACAACGCGTGATCTCTAGTCACAGGATCAGTAGAAGGAATAGGGATATCTCTAAGGCAGAGGAAACAGTTACAGGTTACAGATGCGTAGGTAGAGTGGGCTAGTTAGGCTAGGAATTGATAGCAGTTATGCCGAGGGATACCTATTAGTGTATTTGACAGTCTCAGAGCAAACTGAATTAGAAAAGGCAATCATTTATGAAGGGGCAAGTGGAAGAGGCAATTATCTGGGTCACATTCTTATTCACTGCAAGGATACCTAAGCAGCCAATTGGCTGAAGATGGACACTGAGAAATTGTCTAACTGGAACGCAGAAGACCTCTCGGCGTATTAAGGAGATAAGGTGGCCGAGACACATATAGTGAAGATCTTCAAGGGAAAGAGAACGGAGCATATTATGGTTCATTAAATATTGAAAATGAGGGACTGCACACAGCTCTAAAGCGCATCCTTAAGAACAGAAATGGAAGAAAAGGCAAACTGATGATAGCCGGAATCGATGAGAGATCGTTTAATGGTCCATGGCACTGTCACAGCAAAGGAGGAAAGAACCGAGTACAGCAGGCACGAAATAACGGTGGCATCAGCCTGCTACCCAGGAGAAGAAAATACACAACAACCCCAGCGGAAGTGAAATGATTTGCTGAGCATTTTGGTAGGCAAATTATTGACATTATTGATGGGATGTGATGCCAGTGACCACAACATCATATGAAACCGTATGGACACCAACAATAGGGGTGAGTACCATTTAGAATCTGCAGAACCTTCTAATCTGGAGATTTTTAATATAAGAAACAGGCCTACTTTTGTTACTAGTATTTAAAAAGAGGTTTTAAACATGACCATAGCTACTCCGGGCATTGCTATGTTTATAAAATATTGAAGTGTTTCACGCGAGGAATCTTTATCAAATCATAATATAAGAGAATTCCCGCCAAGGGGTTTGGGGACATTAAGAAACCCAAGGAAAAATATAAGGAAACTTTCATTTATAATCTACATGCCTCTTTAAGGAGCCAGTACGTGCTCGAACAAATTATGACTCTGTTGAATGAGGCAATTAGATGCCTTTCCGAGAGATCAAGGGGCAAAGATAAAAACGTGGTTTGGCAGAATAGCTAAAAAATGCTATTCGAAGTATCACACAGTGAATGTATTGAATTCTGAAACGAATTCGTGATTTTAGATTTAAAAAACCATTTTATTTTGCAACGTAGTCTCAGTTTGACTCAAGATTTCTATAATTTTTCAAATTTTTTTTCCCATTTTCTCTTTAAATCACGCTCTAGTACAAACTAAGTTTATAGCTTGTTTGTTTATAGAACTCCCGGATGCCCAAATGAGAGCAAGTTGTTCTTCAAGTTAAGATATAGGAAAGAGCAATTTTTTTAAGTTCTTACAAAAACTGAGGAATGACAAATGAATCAAAATTTTATTTTTGTTTGGATATACATATTTGGCGTTCACTTTCGTGTTTACTGATTAGAATTTCGATGTTGAAATTATTAAAAATTTAGAACAAAACGAATAAAAATCCCCAGATTTTCCAAATACAATATCCATTAAAAAAAGCACAACAAATATTTTAACCAATTTTTTTTTTATTCAATGCAAACTATTTAAAACTGCTATACCGTAGTTATAATAGATTTAGAACCACTTGTTTACAGCGTATTGTTCAGATGCGGAGCACAAGTTGGGGTATTTGGGGTTGGTGCCAGTGGTGCAAGAGGCAGCAGCACTGCTGCAGCTTTCATAGATGGGGAAGTTGATCATGTTGGTGGTGGCATAGTTGCAAGCAACCAAGTAAGACAAATGCCTCTCACCATCATTGGTATATGTTGCGCCAGCACAGCCTACATGGATGTTACGATCAGCCATCATGACAGTGAAGTGACCAATGGCACTATTAAAGAAAAATAATTTAAAAAAAACATGTTCACAACAGAATAATGTACACATTTAAACTTACGGTCCAGAGTAACCATTAGGATAACTATCAATATAAGATTGTTTAGTGTCTTTAACTTCGGAGAACCAATTTTCAACAGATTGCTTCAATTTGGCGGCATGATCGACAGGACCAGTGAAACCAAACCAGGCAAGATTTTGACCAGAGTATTTGAAAGCATCAGTATTGCGGCATTTATCATGAGCCATTTTGCACTGCATAACATTGAGAGCGGCAAGGTTAGCCAATTCATCATCCCATTCCATGGTGGCCATACGACAGGCAGGGCTGAGTTTAGCATCACCACCTCCAGCAATAAGGTTACGTTTTTCATTGTGGGTATCAACCAAGATTTTTTTGTAATCATCGGTAATGGGAATCATTTTCGCATTTGAAGGGCATGTGGCAGAGAATTGCTAAATAAATTTGAAATATTTAGAATTGATGTCTTGCTTCAATTGAAAGTAAAATAAAAAACTTACCCCACTGTGACCACAAGCAATATGCTTGGCACCATTACTGCAAATAGAGCTGAAGCAGTAATCAGTGGCAGACACTGCTGCAATGGTGGCGACAACGCACAGAAATACTGAGAAACGATTCATAATGTCAGATATAGAACTGTAGCTTGATCTGCTAACTTCAAACTGATGCCGTTTAAGTGAAAAGCGACGTCTTTTATACATCATTTAATGTTTGCTTTCGAATAGAAACAAGTGTTTCTATTATAAGTTTTATTTATTTTTATCGCTTTTTATTTTAAAGTATTCCTATTATTCCTTAAATATTTGTCTTAACAAAACTTTGTATGTAAACATATCAAAATCATAACACAAGTATGTATGCATGTATGTAGGCAATTGTTAAAAACAGTTGCATTGTTTTATAACTGCTCATATAAAATTTGTTATTCAATTAGAGATATTAAAACATCTTTTTTTGCTATTAAATTACTCATCTTTCCCTTTTTATAATACATATGTATGTATATGTACTCCAATATAATTGTTAATTTGTTTATAAAATAAATTTTATTCTTGTTTGTTTAATAGCCACATTCAATTTGAGTTTTAATCAGCCAATTGATGTACGTCAACGGAATTTTTGGGGGGTGTGAAGATTTTAAAACTTGAACTATTTACATTTTTACGGAACATTTATTTTGCTAATTTTTGGTTAAACTTATTTCTTAACTTCATAATTTAGGCTTCGGAATTTATGCTTAAAATTGTAAACTGGGTGATCAAAAATTATATTACAATGTGCATTGGCAACCATTTTGTTATGGGAGGATATGATTGAGTTCTATTCTCACAGATGATTTATTAATTTTGTTCTTTTTTCTTTAATGTTAGTGAATAATCATTATTATTCGTAACTTACTCTGCAATTTGTGATCTATAAGCAAATAATATAAATTATTTCTACAGATTATCTATTTGAACCTTCATATCATCCACGATAATATTGGAGAATGGAAGTAGGTATGTACTCATACGCTGTCAAAAACTGTGTCATGTAAAAATCAACATGACCGTGTCTCCTTTTAACCCAACTCTGTACGTTTCTGATAAGTCTGTGTGTCCATTGACCTTTCGTCGCAGTATCGTATCTAATTGCCATTCGCCGAAACTCTTTTGTCTTTTCTCCCTTCGTTCCCAAGTTATCAAAGTTCTACCAACAATCCTAACTCTATCATATACCCTTTTCAGTTCCATAGCCATAACATCAGGTGGAGTTATAACTGATATGACACCAATAGCCTCATGTGAAACTGTGCGGAAACCACTAGCAACCCTGAGAACGCAGGTTCTAACGCCGATCCTCACACAGGTGCTGCATACATCATTGTCGACTGAGTAATCCTCGCCAATAACAGTGTTCTGTTCTGATTTAGCCCACCTATATTAGCCATAACGCGGGATAATGCAGTGTTCACTCGAGCAGTTTTTTCACAAGCCTTTTCAATATTAGTTCTAAAATTTAATCTTACGTCAATCATTACTCCTAAATATCTAAGCGTTACCTGAGAAGTTATATTATATTCGTCTATATTAAGTATAATACATTCAATTTTCATCCTGCTCGTTATCGTAATAGCTTCAGTTTTCTGTCCAGCAAGTTAAAGATACGCTGACGTAAGCCACTTCTTTATTCTACCCAACGTCATCATACACGTAGCCTCAATTTGATGTATTTCTATAGCCACTATTGTTACTGCAATATCGTCAGCATAACCAATTATCTGCACACCCCTCGGTACTGGGAGAGGTAAAACTCCATCGTAGAGTATATTACATAGCCGTGGACCAAGCACAGAGCCCTGTGGAACCTCACCAGTTATTTTCTACTCCTTAACTCCTCCATGTGTGTCACAGAGCAGTATTCTCTCAGAAAGATAGCCACCAACGATACGCATAAGATGCGCTGGCGTCTGTGTAGTCCGTAAAACTTGTAAAATGTGCGAACAGCATGCAGAATTAAAAGCATTTCGAACATCAAATGTTATGGCGGCACAATATTCTTTAGAATCATGCATCAATTTGGTTTGCCTGCTATCGTTGTCAATTTCTTAATTGCATTTATACTTGAGCGTCCTCTACAAAATCCATATTAATTGTCGGATAGACCTTCAGCTCCTCTTTCAAGGTGTAGTTCCAAACGGTTACAAATCAATCGTTCCAAAATCTAACCCATTGTATAGATCATAAAAAGCGGTCGATATGAACCTAGATCTCCCGGCGTTTTTCTGGTTTAGGTAGTAATACTAGTCTTTGAATTTTCCATATTCTCGGAAGAACTCCATCGTTAAAAAACTTCATGTACATCTCCGTAAAGGGTCGAACATTGTGCTTAATTGCTATTTTAAGAACCCGGTTTAGAATTCCATCAAGGCACGGAACCTTAGCGTTTCCAAAATGTTCCGACGCTACCATCACCTCATTGTCCGTCACTGGATCTATGGCCTCCATAGAAGTCGCATTTTCGTTGACTGCTACATTTTCTCTTTCAATGCTCTGTATTGGAAAAATAGTTTTATCCACCTTTCTCAGGAGTACTGGGCTAGTTGGCGCTTGTCGTTTACAACGCGTGATCTCTAGTCACAGGATCAGTAGAAGGAATAGGGATATCTCTAAGGCAGAGGAAACAGTTACAGGTTACAGATGCGTAGGTAGAGTGGGCTAGTTAGGCTAGGAATTGATAGCAGTTATGCCGAGGGATACCTATTAGTGTATTTGACAGTCTCAAAGCAAACTGAATCAGAAAAGGCAATCATTTATGAAGGGGCAAGTGGAAGAGGCAATTATCTGGGTCACATTCTTATTCACTGCAAGGATACCTAAGCAGCCAATTGGCTGAAGATGGACACTGAGAAATTGTCTAACTGGAACGCGGAAGACCTCTCGGCGTATTAAGGAGATAAGGTGGCCGAGACACATATAGTGAAATTCTTCAAGGGAAAGAGAACGGAAAGAGAATGGTTCATTAAATATTGAAAATGAGGGACTGCACACAGCTCTAAAGCGCATCCTTAAGAACAGAAATGGAAGAAAAGGCAAACTGATGATAGCCGGAATCGATGAGAGATCGTTTAATGGTCCATGGCACTGTCACAGCAAAGGAGGAAAGAACCGAGTACAGCAGGCACGAAATAACGGTGGCATCAGCCTGCTACTCAGGAGAAGAAAATACACAACAACCCCAGCGGAAGTGAAATGATTTGCTGAGCATTTTGGTAGGCAAATTATTGACATTATTGATGGGATGTGATGCCAGTGACCACAACATCATATGAAACCGTATGGACACCAACAATAGGGGTGAGTACCATTTAGAATCTGCAGAACCTTCTAATCTGGAGATTTTTAATATAAGAAACAGGCCTACTTTTGTTACTAGTATTCGAAAAGAGGTTTTAAACATTACCATAGCTAGTCCGGGCATTGCTATGTTTATAAAAGATTGAAGTGTTTCACGCGAGGAATCTTTATCAAATCATAATATAAGAGAATTCCCGCCAAGGGGTTTGGGGACATTAAGAAACCCAAGGAAAAATATAAGGAAACTTTCATTTATAATCTACATGCCTCTTTAAGGAGCCAGTACGTGCTCGAACAAATTATGACTCTGTTGAATGAGGCAATTAGATGCCTTTCCGAGAGATCAAGGGGCAAAGATAAAAACGTGGTTTGGCAGAATAGCTAAAAAATGCTATTCGAAGTATCACACAGTGAATGTATTGAATTCTGAAACGAATTCGTGATTTTAGATTTAAAAAACCATTTTATTTTGCAACGTAGTCTCAGTTTGACTCAAGATTTCTATAATTTTTCAAATTTTTTTTCCCATTTTCTCTTTAAATCACGCTCTAGTACAAACTAAGTTTATAGCTTGTTTGTTTATAGAACTCCCGGATGCCCAAATGAGAGCAAGTTGTTCTTCAAGTTAAGATATAGGAAAGAGCAATTTTTTTAAGTTCTTACAAAAACTGAGGAATGACAAATGAATCAAAATTTTATTTTTGTTTGGATATACATATTTGGCGTTCACTTTGGTGTTTAAGGATTAGAATTTCGATGTTGAAATTATTAAAAATTTAGAACAAAACGAATAAAAATCCCCAGATTTTCCAAATACAATATCCATTAAAAAAAGCACAACAAATATTTTAACCAATTTTTTTTTTATTCAATGCAAACTATTTAAAACTGCTATACCGTAGTTATAATAGATTTAGAACCACTTGTTTACAGCGTATTGTTCAGATGCGGAGCACAAGTTGGGGTATTTGGGGTTGGTGCCAGTGGTGCAAGAGGCAGCAGCACGGCTGCAGCTTTCATAGATGGGGAAGTTGATCATGTTGGTGGTGGCATAGTTGCAAGCAACCAAGTAAGACAAATACCTCTCACCGTCATTGGTATATGTTGCGCCAGCACAGCCTACACGGATGTTACGATCAGCCATCATGACAGTGAAGTGACCAATAGCACTATTAAAGAAAAATAATTTAAAAAAATACGTTCACAACAGAATAATGTACACATTTAAACTTACGGTCCAGAGTAACCATTAGGATAACTATCAATATAAGATTGTTTAGTGTCTTTAACTTCGGAGAACCAATTTTCAACAGATTGCTTCAATTTGGCGGCATGATCGACAGGACCAGTGAAACCAAACCAGGCAAAATTTTGACCAGAGTATTTGAAAGCATCAGTATTGCGGCATTTATCATGAGCCATTTTGCACTGCATAACATTGAGAGCGGCAAGGTTAGCCAATTCATCATCCCATTCCATGGTGGCCATACGACAGGCAGGGCTGAGTTTAGCATCACCACCTCCAGCAATAAGGTTACGTTTTTCATTGTGGGTATCAACCAAGATTTTTTGTAATCATCGGTAATGTTAATCATTTTCGCATTTGAAATGCATGGGGCAGAGAATTGCTAAATAAATTTGAAATATTTAGAATTGATGTCTTGCTTCAATTGAAAGTAAAATAAAAAACTTACCTTACTGTGACCACAAGCAATATGCTTGGCACCATTACTGCAAATAGAGCTGGAGCAGTAATCAGTGGCAGACACTGCTGCAATGGTGGCGACAACGCACAGAAATACCGAGAAACGATTCATAATGTCAGATATAGAACTGTAGCTTGATCTACTAACTTCAAACTGATGCCGTTTAAGTGAAAAGCGACGTCTTTTATACATCATTTAATGTTTGCTTTCGAATAGAAACAAGTGTTTCTATTATAAGTTTTATTTATTTTTATCGCATTTTATTTTAAAGTATTCCTATTATTCCTTAAATATTTGTCTTAACAAAACTTTGTATGTAAACATATCAAAATCATAACACAAGTATGTATGCATGTATGTAGTCAATTGTTAAAAACAGTTGCATTGTTTTATAACTGCTCATATAAAATTTGTTATTCAATTAGAGATATTAAAACATCTTTTTTTGCTATTAAATTACTCATCTTTCCCTTTTTATAATACATATGTATGTATATGTACTCCAATATAATTGTTAATTTGTTTATAAAATAAATTTTATTCTTGTTTGTTTAATAGCCACATTCAATTTGAGTTTTAATCAGACAATTGATGTACGTGAACGGAAGTTTTGGGGGGTGTGAAGATTTTAAAACTTGAACTATTTACATTTTTACGGAACATTTATTTTGCTAATTTTTGGTTAAGCTTATTTCTTAACTTCATAATTTAGGCTTCGGAATTTATGCTTAAAATTGTAAACTGGGTGATCAAAAATTATATTACAATGTGCATTGGCAACCATTTTGTTATGGGAGGATATGATTGAGTTCTATTCTCACAGATGATTTATTAATTTTGTTCTTTTTTCTTTAATGTTAGTGAATAATCATTATTATTCGTAACTTACTCTGCAATTTGTGATCTATAAGCAAATAATATAAATTATTTCTACAGATTATCTATTTGAACCTTCATATCATCCACGATAATATTGGAGAATGGAAGTAGGTATGTACTCATACGCTGTCAAAAACTGTGTCATGTAAAAATCAACATGACCGTGTCTCCTTTTAACCCAACTCTGTACGTTTCTGATAAGTCTGTGTGTCCATTGACCTTTCGTCGCAGTATCGCATCTAATTGCCATTCGCCGAAACTCTTTTGTCTTTTCTCCCTTCGTTCCCAAGTTATCAAAGTTCTACCAACAATCCTAACTCTATCATATACCCTTTTTAGTTCCATAGCCATAACATCAGGTGGAGTTATAACTGATATGACACCAATAGCCTCATGTGAAACTGTGCGGAAACCACTAGCAACCCTGAGAACGCAGGTTCTAACGCCGATCCTCACACAGGTGCTGCATACATCATTGTCGACTGAGTAATCCTCGCCAATAACAGTGTTCTGTTCTGATTTAGCCCACCTATATTAGCCATAACGCGGGATAATGCAGTGTTCACTCGAGCAGTTTTTTCACAAGCCTTTTCAATATTAGTTCTAAAATTTAATCTTACGTCAATCATTACTCCTAAATATCTAAGCGTTACCTGAGAAGTTATATTATATTCGTCTATATTAAGTATAATACATTCAATTTTCATCCTGCTCGTTATCGTAATAGCTTCAGTTTTCTGTCCAGCAAGTTAAAGATACGCTGACGTAAGCCACTTCTTTATTCTACCCAACGTCATCATACACGTAGCCTCAATTTGATGTATTTCTATAGCCACTATTGTTACTGCTATATCGTCAGCATAACCAATTATCTGCACACCCCTCGGTACTGGGAGAGGTAAAACTCCATCGTAGAGTATATTACATAGCCGTGGACCAAGCACAGAGCCCTGTGGAACTCCACCAGTTATTTTCTACTCCTTAACTCCTCCATGTGTGTCACAGAGCAGTATTCTCTCAGAAAGATAGCCACCAACGATACGCATAAGATGCGCTGGCGTCTGTGTAGTCCGTAAAACTTGTAAAATGTGCGACCAGCATGCAGAATTAAAAGCATTTCGAACATCAAATGTTATGGCGGCACAATATTCTTTAGAATCATGCATCAATTTGGTTTGCCTGCTATCGTTGTCAATTTCTTAATTGCATTTATACTTGAGCGTCCTCTACAAAATCCATATTAATTGTCGGATAGACCTTCAGCTCCTCTTTCAAGGTGTAGTTTCAAACGGTTACAAATCAATCGTTCCAAAATCTAACCCATTGTATAGATCATAAAAAGCGGTCGATATGAACCTAGATCTCCCGGCGTTTTTCTGGTTTAGGTAGTAATACCAGTCTTTGAATTTTCCATATTCGCGGAAAAACTCCATCGTTAAAAAACTTCATGTACATCTCCGTAAAGGGCCGAACACTGTGCTTAATTGCTATTTTAAGAGCCCGGTTTAGAATTCCATCAAGGCACGGAACCTTAGCGTTTCCAAAATGTTCCGACGCTACCATCACCTCATTGTCCGTCACTGGATCTATGGCCTCCATAGAAGTCGCACACACTGCTACATTTTCTCTTCAATGCTCTGTATTGGAAAAATAGTTTTTTCCACCTTTCTCAGGAGTACTGGGTGTCGCCTAATGGCTCATGAATTTATCAATTTGTTTGTTTATTTTCATATAATTTGAATAATTTTGTTAATTTAAATATTGTTTATGAGCTACCTTAATGTTCATTGAAATTGTTTTTATTTACCAATTGTATGATCATTGTTGTTTGGTTCATTTGTCCGTTAGGATTTTGTTATTGTCCTTTTACAGTCCTTTTTGTCCTTATTTGTTTACCAATTGTATGATCATTGTTGTTTGGTTCATTTGTCTGTTAGTATTTTTTATATTGTTTTGCAGTCCTTTTCGTCCTTATTTGTTTACGAACTAAACGCAATCTTTGTCCCTATATTCTACTGCAGTAGTTTCGTTCAGTTTATTTATTTGGAAATGAACTGTTGTAAAAGTACATAAGCAAACAGAAATTATAGGCTTAGTAACTACTGGCTCTAATTATAAAATTTAGATTGTTGGGGATAAAGACTGCGGTAAGTCGCTTATTTTACTTATAAGTTATTTGTAATAATTTAATATTTTTTTTTATTAGAAATAAACGGTTGCTCAAATATATGTAACATAATTTAAACAATTTGTGGTGCATTTATTTGGGACTTGTTAAGTTCGCTGTCCTCAACTTATAGGCTCAGGTCGCAGCCAGCGACAAATTTTATTTCGCATCTTGAGGGAAGGTGTTCCAATGTGCCGGAACAAAGATAAGCCTTTATTGGATTTGTGGTTCCAAGCTGCCGGATCAAATTGAAGTAATTGTGAAGTTGTTCTATGTTTGCCGGAACAAAGTGTTTTTAATTTTTGTGGAAATTTGTGTGGTTCCTTGGCTGCCGGAGCAATTAAATTTTGATTTAAAATTTGTGTGGCCCCAAGCCTGCCGGAATAAATAATTTTTTTTTTGAAATATTTGGAGTCTGTTGCTGTTAAATATTTGTGAATTTTTGTGCGTTTGGAAACGTTTGTGATTCATAATGCAACGGTCGCCTGCTAGAAAAAGCTCTCGTTTGCAGACAGCAACGAGCCAAATTGCGAAAAGTTCCATGCCAGCCGGAACAGAGAATGTTTCTCAAATGCCGTCGGCACCAAATGGAAGCTCTGTTGCCCCCGGAACAGCAATAACCGCAACTTGTGCCTCCATTACTGCCCCTTGTGAAACGACACCTGCTGTATCAACGCAAAACATTTTTAGTTCAGCAAATGAAGAGCCCCTTAGCCTGCCGACGTTAGTGCCCGGTCCTGATGTGAGAACCCAGCCACCACAAGCTACATCTGATAATGAGAACCTACAACGACAGATTGATATCCTGCAAGCCCAGTTGGCAAACGCTCAACGCGCTTTAAGAGCAAATCAAAATTTAAATATGCCGAGTGTTATTGAACAAAATGTGCCAGTCATCCAAAGTATTAGCAGTGGCCCTGAAGGCATGGTTGATCGCCGGAATCCAACGCCATATTCCTATGTTAGTCAGTCAGACCAGTTGATGACATCACAGCCTCTTTTTGTTTCCCCTGCTACAGTGCCCATGCCAGTACAACGCAAACTTTATGATCTGCCCGAATTTTGTGGTACTCCCGAGGACTGGCCAATGTTTTTGTCTGCCCTTGAACATTCGACAGCCGCATATTCGTACAATAATTTTGAAAATTGTTTGAGATTGCAGAAAGCTTTGAAAGGTGAAGCCAGAGAGTGTGTGAAGTCGTTGCTCATCCACCAAAATAATGTGCCAACAGTTATAGAGCAATTAAAGCTGCAATATGGTCGCCCAGAGTTGCTTATTCGATGCCAATTGCAACAGATGAAAGAAGTTCAGCCCATACCTGAAAACGCGATCGATAAATTGGTGCCATATTCCATTAAGGTCAGAAATTTAGCAGCATTTTTGGAATCTGCCAATCAACATTTGTCGAATCCAACTCTGATGGAGGAGTTAGTCCAGAAACTTCCAATGAGTAAACGTTTGGATTGGGCCCAGTTTGCCTCATCTTTACCTCAGTTGCCGACTATTTTGGATTTTAGTACCTGGCTCCAGCGTGTTGCAAATTTGGTAAGAAGTGTGCAAATAAGTAGTTCAATTAGTTATAGGTCTAGCAGTGATCCAAAACGAAAAGTTGTTTTATATGCTTCGGATGGCCCAGAACGGCAGTTAAAATGTTTTTATTGTGTTGGCCCACATAAAATTTTTGATTGTAAGAAATTTTTAGAATTGAGTGTGCCTAATAGATGGAATGAAGTGAAGAGATTGAAGTTGTGCTTTTCGTGTCTCAGTGGTGGCCATTCAAGTAAAGATTGTCGTCGGCGTAAGCAGTGTCCCATGGAAAAGTGCCAAAGAAACCACAATAAATTATTGCATGAAATTAAGCCTAACGTACCAAGTCAAAGACCTGAAAATGTGTCCCCTACAGAGAGTGTTCCAACAGTCGAGCCAGTGCTAAGTTGTGTTTCCAGTGCTTGTGAAAAAAGTGACTTGCTGTTCAGAGTGCTCCCAGTGGTTCTTTATGGACCAAATTGTGCTATTAAAACTTATGCGCTCCTAGATGAAGGTTCTTCAGTCACGATGGTGGATAGCTCTTTAGTGAGACAGCTTGGATTACAAGGTCGACAAAGTCAATTGAATTTGAGTTGGTATGGTGGTAAATCGGTACAAGAACCAGTTATGGTGGTGGATCTTCATGTGAGCGGCGTTTTTAAGAAGAGGAAATATGCTTTGAAAAATGTGTATGGTGTCTCGAATTTGAAGTTGCCTAGTCAGACTTTTAAAGCGGATTTAGTAAAGAATCGTGGTGTGCCTTTAAGCTCATATGAATGTGTGGCTCCAAAGGTACTAATTGGTTTAGACCATTGCCATTTAGGATTGCCTGATGAAATAGTCTCTTTGGAAGATGCTGGTCCATATGCTGCCAATACGCCTCTTGGATGGGTTGTTTTTGGAAACGTGAAAGGAGGTCGACCTGGAACACAAACTTGTTTGCTGACAACACAGTTGGATAATTTGAATAATTTGGTGACAAGTTATTTTGAAACGGAAAATTTTGGCGTTAAAGCTCTACCGGTGATTGAGTCAAGGGATGATTTGCGAGCACGTGAGATATTGAGAAATTCGACGAAGAGGGTTGCCGGAAGATTTGAATCCAGGCTACTATGGTGTAATTATGACGTAGTCCTGCCGGATAGCTATTCTATGGCCCTCAATCGATTTTTTGGACTGGAAAGAAGAATGAAAAATAATCCTGATTTTGGTGCGGCCTATAAACAAATAATGAGTGAATATTTAAAAAAAACTATGTACGCAAATTATCATTGAGTGAAGTCGATACATTTCATCCGAGAACGTGGTACTTGCCCCACTTTGGTGTTGTCAACCTTAATAAGCCAGGGAAAATTCGTTTGGTGTTTGATGCAGCAGCAAAGGTGGAAGGTGTCTCATTGAATTCGAAGTTATTGAAAGGCCCTCAGCAGTACAAACCGTTGCCATCAGTTTTGTTAAATTTCAGAGTCGGTTCCGTAGCTGTATGTGGAGATATAAAGGAAATGTTTCATCAAGTTGTTGTTGCTGAGGAAGACAGGTGTTCGCAAAGGTTCTTGTGGCGAGATGATGATAGTGGTCCACCGGAAGTGTATGAAATGCTTGTGATGACGTTTGGAGCTGCCTGTTCACCCTGTATTGCCCATTACGTAAAGGAAACGAATGCAATGGAATATAGAGATCGTTTCCCTAGAGCCGTGAAGTCAATTCTGGACCATCATTACGTAGATGATTTTGTAGATAGTTTTGATAGCTCATCAAAAGCCATCGCAATTGCCTTACAAGTTCGTGAAATACATAAAGCTGCTGGTTTTGAAATGCGTAATTTCACTTCGAATTCATCAGAGGTGGTCTTGGCTCTAGAAGGCAGTTTAAATCATCAGGTCAGTTTCTCAGGTGGCTTAAATGAGTTGGACGGTTCAATTGAAAAGGTACTTGGCATGTTATGGGATCCAAAGGACGACGCGTTCAAATTTGTTTTGAAGTTCCATCGAGTGAATTTTGACGTCATCAATGGTAAAAGGTGTCCCACAAAGCGTGACTTGTTATGTGTCGTAATGTCCATTTTTGATCCAATTGGATTTTTGTGCCATTTTATGATAACTGCCAAACTTTTGATGAGAGAAGTCTGGAGACATAGTGTACTTTGGGACGAGATGTTGCCCGCGTCATTACAAGTGATGTGGAATAATTGGCTCCAAGAACTAAGAAATGTTGTCCATGTAAAGGTACCATGATTTTATTTTGGAAATGGTTTGCCCTTGGAGTTAGAGCTGCATGTTTTTGTTGATGCCAGTGAGGATGCCTTCGGTGCAGTGGCCTATTGGAGATATACAACATCTGATGGACAAATAGGAGTGTCATTTATATCTGCCAAGTCGAAATGTGACCCATTGAAATGTATGACCATTCCCAGATTAGAACTACAAGCCGCCGTTTTGGGGACTCGATTGATGGACACTATAGTGAAGGAACATAAACTTAAAGTTTCTCGTCGAATTTGTTGGAGTGACTCTACAACCGTCATCAGTTGGATTGGTTCTGAAAGTAGGAGATATAAACCATTTGTTGCCCATCGAATTGCCGAAATACTTGATTCAACACGCCCGACTGATTGGAGATGGTTGCCTACAGATCTCAATATTGCCGATGATATTACAAGAGCTAAAAATGGTGTTGATTTTTCCATTGAAACATGTTGGTTCCAAGGGCCACAATTTTTTTATAAAAACGAGGCTCATTGGCCGAATAAAAATTCTGCGAAACCTGATGATTTGTGTGAAGAAGAACTACGCCCCAAATTTGTCATGCTGGTCAGTACAAATTTAGTTATAGATTTTAACCGCTTTTCTTCATTTCTCAGGCTTAAACGAACAATGGCTTGGGTTCTGAGATTTACAAATCGATCCCGAAAAGATGATAAATATAAAGGTTCGAGATGCCTGTGTGCTGAAGAGTTAAGGGTTGCTGAAACTAGTCTGTGTCGTCTGTCCCAAGAAGAGTGTTTTGACCTTGAAATAAACATTTTAAAATATGGTGGTTCTTTAAAAAAGGAAAACGAGTTATTTTCGCTTTCGCCTTATTTTGATGAAAATAATTTACTTCGAGTGAGCGGTCGTATTGATGCTGCGAGTTGGTTGCCTTTAGATGCCAGGCACCCTATAATTTTGTCACCCTGTCACCGCTTTTCACAACTATTTGTTGCCCATGTTCATAACAAGATGAAACATCAAAATTTTGAGGCTACCATAGGCGAAATAAGGAAAAGGTTCTGGATTGCACGACTACGAAAGCTATTGAGTAAGACCGCATCAAATTGCAACATTTGTAAGATTCGTCGTGCCATTGCAGTAACTCCCTTTATGGGATCACTTCCAAGAGATAGACTAACTCCATACGTCGGTCCATTTACTTATACTGGTGTGGACTATTTTGGCCCAATAAATGTGACTATTGGTAGACGTCATGAAAAACGTTGGGTTGCACTGTTTACGTGTCTCACAATTAGAGTAGTACATTTAGAAGTGGCCTATGATCTTTCGACTGATGCGTGTATTTTGTGTATACGGAATTTTATAAATCGTCGTGGGACCCCGTTGAACATTCGAAGCGACAACGGAAAAAATTTTGTTGGAGTTAACCAGGAAGCCCAGCGATTTGATGAAGTTTTTGATCTGGTTAAAATTCAAGATGAGTTGTCCACAAAGGGCATTGAATGGCAGTTTAATTGTCCACACAATCCTGCAGAAGGTGGTATATGGGAGCGAATGGTTCAATGTATTAAAAAGGTTTTAAGAGTAACTCTAAAAGAAGTTGCCCCAAAAGAGCACACATTGCAAAGTTTTTTAATTGAAGCCGAAAACATCGTAAACTCTCGGCCATTGACTCACTTGCCTGTCACCCCTGAAGACGAAGAACCATTGACGCCAAATCATTTCTTGTTGGGTTCTGCAAATACGGCTCAAACACCCGAAGGTGTTGAAATTACAAAGCCATTAGTATTGAAAAAGCAGTGGCGAATTGCTCGACAGCTAAGGGATCATTTCTGGAAAAGATGGATTGTGGAATATTTGCCAACACTTACAAGACGGTCCAAATGGTGTGAATATACCAAGCCTGTGGCTCCCGGTGATCTCGTACTAATTTGCGATCCAGCTGTTTCCCGTCGAGATTGGAAGAGAGGTCGTGTCATAAATGTGTTCCCTGGCAGTGATGGTGTAATAAGAAGAGCTGATGTCCAAACAAGTAGTGGAATACTTAAACGCCCAGTTTCCAAACTAGCAGTTCTTGATTTAGATGGTGAATCGTTGCCGATCCACGGGGGTGGGAATGTCGCCTAATGGCTCATGAATTTATCAATTTGTTTGTTTATTTTCATATAATTTGAATAATTTTGTTAATTTAAATATTGTTTATGAGCTACCTTAATGTTCATTGAAATTGTTTTTATTTACCAATTGTATGATCATTGTTGTTTGGTTCATTTGTCCGTTAGGATTTTGTTATTGTCCTTTTACAGTCCTTTTTGTCCTTATTTGTTTACCAATTGTATGATCATTGTTGTTTGGTTCATTTGTCTGTTAGTATTTTTTATATTGTTTTGCAGTCCTTTTCGTCCTTATTTGTTTACGAACTAAACGCAATCTTTGTCCCTATATTCTACTGCAGTAGTTTCGTTCAGTTTATTTATTTGGAAATGAACTGTTGTAAAAGTACATAAGCAAACAGAAATTATAGGCTTAGTAACTACTGGCTCTAATTATAAAATTTAGATTGTTGGGGATAAAGACTGCGGTAAGTCGCTTAATTTACTTATAAGTTATTTGTAATAATTTAATATTTTTTTTTATTAGAAATAAACGGTTGCTCAAATATATGTAACATAATTTAAACAATTTGTGGTGCATTTATTTGGGACTTGTTAAATTCGCTGTCCTCAACTTATAGGCTCAGGTCGCAGCCAGCGACACTGGGCTAGTTGGCGCTTGTCGTTTACAACGCGTGATCTCTAGTCACAGGATCAGTAGAAGGAATAGGGATATCTCTAAGGCAGAGGAAACAGTTACAGGTTACAGATGCGTAGGTAGAGTGGGCTAGTTAGGCTAGGAATTGATAGCAGTTATGCCGAGGGATACCTATTAGTGTATTTGACAGTCTCAGAGCAAACTGAATTAGAAAAGGCAATCATTTATGAAGGGGCAAGTGGAAGAGGCAATTATCTGGGTCACATTCTTATTCACTGCAAGGATACCTAAGCAGCCAATTGGCTGAAGATGGACACTGAGAAATTGTCTAACTGGAACGCAGAAGACCTCTCGGCGTATTAAGGAGATAAGGTGGCCGAGACACATATAGTGAAAATCTTCAAGGGAAAGAGAACGGAGCAGATTATGGTTCATTAAATATTGAAAATGAGGGACTGCACACAGCTCTAAAGCGCATCCTTAAGAACAGAAATGGAAGAAAAGGCAAACTGATGATAGCCGGAATCGATGAGAGATCGTTTAATGGTGCATGGCACTGTCACAGCAAAGGAGGAAAGAACCGAGTACAGCAGGCACGAAATAACGGTGGCATCAGCCTGCTACCCAGGAGAAGAAAATACACAACAACCCCAGCGGAAGTGAAATGATTTGCTGAGCATTTTGGTAGGCAAATTATTGACATAATTGATGGGATGTGATGCCAGTGACCACAACATCATATGAAACCGTATGGACACCAACAATAGGGGTGAGTACCATTTAGAATCTGCAGAACCTTCTAATCTGGAGATTTTTAATATAAGAAACAGGCCTACTTTTGTTACTAGTATTTGAAAAGAGGTTTTAAACATTACCATAGCTAGTCCGGGCATTGCTATGTTTATAAAAGATTGAAGTGTTTCACGCGAGGAATCTTTATCAAATCATAATATAAGAGAATTCCCGCCAAGGGGTTTGGGGACATTAAGAAACCCAAGGAAAAATATAAGGAAACTTTCATTTATAATCTACATGCCTCTTTAAGGAGCCAGTACGTGCTCGAACAAATTATGACTCTGTTGAATGAGGCAATTAGATGCCTTCCCGAGAGATCAAGGGGCAAAGATAAAAACGTGGTTTGGCAGAATAGCTAAAAAATGCTATTCGAAGTATCACACAGTGAATGCATTGAATTCTGAAACGAATTCGTGATTTTAGATTTAAAAAACCATTTTATTTTGCAACGTAGTCTTAGTTTGACTCAAGATTTCTATAATTTTTCAAAATTTTTTTTCCATTTTCTCTTTAAATCACGCTCTAGTACAAACTAAGTTTATAGCTTGTTTGTTTTATAGAACTCCCGGATGCCCAAATGAGAGCAAGTTGTTCTTCAAGTTAAGATATAGGAAAGAGCAATTTTTTTAAGTTCTTACAAAAACTGAGGAATGACAAATGAATCAAAATTTTATTTTTGTTTGGATATACATATTTGGCGTTCACTTTCGTGTTTAAGGATTAGAATTTCGATGTTGAAATTATTAAAAATTTAGAACAAAACGAATAAAAATCCCCAGATTTTCCAAATACAATATCCATTACAAAAAGCACAACAAATATTTTAACCAATTTTTTTTTATTCAATGCAAACTATTTAAAACTGCTATACCGTAGTTATAATAGATTTAGAACCACTTGTTTACAGCGTATTGTTCAGATGCGGAGCACAAGTTGGGGTATTTGGGGTTGGTGCCAGTGGTGCAAGAGGCAGCAGCACTGCTGCAGCTTTCATAGATGGGGAAGTTGATCATGTTGGTGGTGGCATAGTTGCAAGCAACCAAGTAAGACAAATGCCTTTCACCATCATTGGTATATGTTGCGCCAGCACAGCCTACATGGATGTTACGATCAGCCATCATGACAGTGAAGTGACCAATGGCACTATTAAAGAAAAATAATTTAAAAAAAACATGTTCACAACAGAATAATGTACACATTTAAACTTACGGTCCAGAGTAACCATTAGGATAACTATCAATATAAGATTGTTTAGTGTCTTTAACTTCGGAGAACCAATTTTCAACAGATTGCTTCAATTTGGCGGCATGATCGACAGGACCAGTGAAACCAAACCAGGCAAGATTTTGACCAGAGTATTTGAAAGCATCAGTATTGCGGCATTTATCATGAGCCATTTTGCACTGCATAACATTGAGAGCGGCAAGGTTAGCCAATTCATCATCCCATTCCATGGTGGCCATACGACAGGCAGGGCTGAGTTTAGCATCACCACCTCCAGCAATAAGGTTACGTTTTTCATTGTGGGTATCAACCAAGATTTTTTTGTAATCATCGGTAATGAGAATCATTTTCGCATTTGAAGGGCATGTGGCAGAGAATTGCTAAATAAATTTGAAATATTTAGAATTGATGTCTTGCTTCAATTGAAAGTAAAATAAAAAACTTACCCCACTGTGACCACAAGCGATATGCTTGGCACCATTACTGCAAATAGAGCTGGAGCAGTAATCAGTGGCGGACACTGCTGCAATGGTGGCGACAACGCACAGAAATACCGAGAAATGATTCATAATGTCAGATATAGAACTGTAGCTTGATCTACTAACTTCAAACTGATGCCGTTTAAGTGAAAAGCGACGTCTTTTATACATCATCTAATGTTTACTAAGAGCTACTTATATTTGCTTTCGAATAGAAACAAGTGTTTCTATTATAAGTTTTATTTTAAAATACGTCTTCTATTATTTGCTATCATTCCTTAAATATTAGTCTTTAGAAAACTTTCTATATAAACATAACAAAATCATAACACAAGTATGTACATTAGGGTGGCCTCAAAATATAAGTTGCGAATGTTCCCGACTAAAATGAAAGTTTGATTCATTCTAAGACTACGTTTCTCAAAATTTTTGTTCTGGGGTCAATATTTGGTGAGCTGGATCAAAGTATAGAAAGGTCCTTTTTTGTGGTATTTTGAATTTTTTTCATATTTCTTCCGAAGGAACTATATATAAATTTGGTATCATATGAGAGGTCTTTAAGAGGCGCTTTCAAAAGGTTATCAGAAATTTTAAAAACAATTTTGAAAAGCCAAAATTTTTAATAATTTCGGACAAAATTTTTGTTTTTTTAATTTTTTCATAGAATTTACTTAACTAAATTGTTGAAATTTCTAGATTATAATGACCATGTAATTTAAACAAAATGGTTTTTTCCGTTTTTCAAAATTCAATCTAGTTCAAATTTTATTAAAATTTTTTTAAACCTAATTTCTTCTCTATCTGACAACCTCTGTTAACTCAATTCATATATGTGCATCAAAATAACGCAAATTTTATAAGCTTTCCATTGATGTATAATTTCTTATACTTTTATTTTGTTATACAACGAATATTTCAATTTAAACCGAAACATTTGCGATACATCCCGCTATAATGTAATTTTCTTGTTATTCCTTAAGAATGTGGTTGTTTATTTTAAGCAGCAAATGAAAAACTGTTTATTACATATATTTTTACATTGTAAATATTAGTATATTATTTGTTTAATGATAAATATTGGTTAATAGTTGTAACTAACAAATATAAATTCATAGAAAATATTTTAATATAAACATAATTTTTTTCAAATACATTTATTAACAAATGCGTTTACATGAGTTTATTCTGTTAGCAATATGAGAAGGTCGATTTTTTCCTATTACTGAAAGCATGGATTGACTGACAAAATGTACAAATCGTTCTGTACTTTGTGTATGTCATTCACATTCTGAAATTAGTAATATTTTATTTAAATATGATGATTTTATACATAATAGCTTAACAAAAGATGAAATCATAAATCAACCGCAACTTTTTGTTTCACAATTCTGCGCGGTTTCCGCATTATTGCTGTCCAATATTATATTATCAGAACTAGATGAATCTAAAAACTCTTCAAAAACAACGAAGTTTGGGGTTGTTGAATTCAGCGTTACATATATGAATTGAGTTAACAGAGGTTGTCAGATAGAGAAGAAATTAGGTTTAAAAAAATTTTAATAAAATTTGAACTAGATTGAATTTTGAAAAACGGAAAAAACCATTTTGGTTAAATTACACGGTCTTTATAATCAAGAAATTTCTACAATTTAGTTAAGTAAATTCTATGAAAAAAATAAAAAAACAAAAATTTTGTTCGAAATTATCAAAATTTTTGGCTTTTCAAAATTGTTTTTAAAATTTCTGATAACCTTTTGAAAGCGCCTCTTAAAGACCTTTCATATGATACCAAATTTTTATATGGTTCCTTCGGAAGAAATATGAAACAAATTCTAAAAGCCTCAAAAAGGGACCTTTTTATACTTTGAATCAGCTCACCAAATATTGACCCCAGGACGAAAAAATTTAGCAACGTAGTCTTAGAATGAATCAAACTTTCATTTTAGTTGGGAACATCTATACCTTATTTTTTTCTCCATACAAACGGGCCGCCCTAATGTACATATGTATGTTATTATGGGATTGTTTTAAAACTGCTCATATAAAATTTGTTATTTAATTGAAAATATTAAGATAAGTAAATATATAATTATTTTAAAACTGTTTTCTCTATTAGATCACCTATTATTCCCTTTATATATTATGAATATATATGTGCTACAATATAATTTTTAATTTATTTATAAAACAATTTTAGATACAACTTAAAAAAACTTTCCGATATTTTTGATTGTCTAATAGTCACATTCAATTTAAATTTTAATCAGACAATTGATGTACGTCAACGGAAGTTTAGGGGTTGGAGTTTTTATTACTCTAGCTGTTTACATACGTACGTGTTTACAGATATTTTATTTACGTCAGGAAACATATACCGAAGACCTCAAGAATTGTTTTACATAAATAATCAAAAAAAAAAAAAACAAAAACTTAAGGCTTTGAGGTCACATCTGGGCCTTATGTCCGATTATAAAATTGAATTATGCTGGGTAATTGGGAACTGCCAAAATCAGTCATAAGCTATAACATAAGAGAAGTCGATGAGTGTGCGAATGGTGTGATTCAACCGTGTATGGCAATGTAGGGTTGCACGGGCTTTATGGTCAATCCTACTGCAACAAAAATTATCCCAAATATGGGAAGGCGGGAGATGAGCGCTAATCTCTAGTCTCAGGATCAGTAGATAGAATAGGGGCATCTCTGAATATGTGGCAGAGGAAACAGCGGATTATTTTTTGTGCCGCTCACCTATAGAGCTGTGTTAGAGCGCATCCTTAAGAACAGAAATGAAAGAATATACAAGCTGATGATAGCCGGAATCGATGAGCGATCATTTAATGGTCCATGACAATACCAAAAAGAGGAGAAAAGGACCAGACTCTGGAAAGACCGAACGTACAAATGCTGGGGAAAATGGGAAATTCATCATGTTGGTGGTGGCATAGTTTCAAGCAACCAAGTAAGACAAATACCTCTCAGCATCATTGGCATAGTTTATGGCAGCACAACCCACACGAATATTGCTATCAGCCATCATGACAGTTAAGTGACCAATGCCACTATGGTCAGATCAGTTATATGAAGCCTTGAATGAAATAGCCATAGTCTAGGAGGTCGTGAGGCCACATTTAAAACCCCAGTTCAGACTTCAAAACGAAATATGAAAAAAATTTCTATGGGAACTTCCTGTCAGCAGATTTGTGGCAATACCTCTGAGAATAAATAAAATTGCCGTGAAAAGTTTCTCAAAACATTTCTACCGCAACCTCCTCTCAGCATGTTTCTGGCATCAATTAAAATTGCCATGAAAAGTTTGTCAAAAATCGGAGTCGACTTTAAACTGTAGGTCCCGCCACTAATGTATAAAATTAACACACACAACATAAGTGGTGTGAGAAGCTACGTCGTAACCCTGATTGAAGGCTTGTAAAGGCTAATTATGTATGTATGTATGTATGTATGATAACTAAATATTATTTCCTAGGTTTTTGTGTCCCAATGAAAAGCTCTATATACTAACGAAACATTCGTTATCCTTTCCTTTAGACTAGAGCTGGATAATTACGCGCAATTGCTACTTGCGGGCGATTAAATTGTTTTTTTTTTAATTCAAAAATATTTATTCAAGAAAAGTATTAAAATTCACAGTTTATGTTTGCCTCAGCGTCTTACGATATTATTGAGGCGAGTTGGCAGAATCAAAAGCTCATCTAAATGGGAGAACTTGAGGTCATTCTAAGTGACCCTCTTTTAGTTAACTGTCACTCTGCGCTTTTGGGTGACATATCGTTAGCTTGGGTGCATTAGAAAATAAGCTTGTTTAATAGGTTTAAATCATTCATGTTTTAATATTTCTTTTTTATTATTATTTATTATTCATATATAACTTATTACTGATTCATATTACAGTTTACATTCTGGTTATTACCATATGAATAGTATATTTAGTGATTTCCTTAGTAATATTCGAACAATTTTTCTTTCGACATGTTTTTGTTTATTTGATAGAAACTATTATAAGTTAAAAATTAACAATAATACGGTACAAAAAAAAAAAAACAAATAATGTGTACAGTTAATATATATACAGAATATTAGTGTGAAACATTACATTATATATGTATGTATGTAGAATCTACATTGTAGATTGTGCATGAATACATTTCTTGATATTATATGTATGTATGTATACTGTTACAGTTTCATCGATTTATATAAAAAGAAAAGAAACGAAAAGCATAAAATACTTATTGGAAGCATAATGAGCAAATTATATTGAAAATGATTGTAAAACTAACTAGAGGTACAAAATAAAAATAAAAAAATGAAAACGCTTAGCGTTTTTTTTTATTACGTGTATAAATAAATTTATACACACAAGCAATTATTTTGTAATTAAAACTAATTTAAATCGACATAAAAAATTAATAGATTAATAAAAAATTAATACGTATAAAATAATATTAAATATTTAAGTAAAGCATTTGAATGATTAATTTGTTTTTCAATTAGTATAGTTTTCAGACAATAAAAATCTAATTTTGTCATGAAAAGCGGAATTTTTGTTTACATTTTTATTTTGGTTTTTAAACTGGTACTATCAATTATTTAATTAAGACTGGTTTTTCATATTGCGTTAAACGGTTGTTAGGATTTCGAAAACTAAGTAGTATGTTTATTTAAGAATTTATGTTAAAGCATACATTTTTTTTACACATTTATATTGTATGTATGCATGTATTGTATACAGTAGCAGTTTGTTGTCTTAGCTCTACCATAGATAGTTAGGATTATTATTTATAATATTTAATAATAATTTTAAATCTTAGTTAAATACAGTTCAACTTAAAATCTTATTGACTTTCTAGCTTAACGTTTATGTACCTTTTTGCTTTTTGAAGATTTCTTATATGTTTTTAATTTTTTTTATTTTGATAAATTGTTGTTGTTGTTATTCTTCTAAATCTAAATATACTGCTATCAAAAAATACTTGACTTTTTTCAATTATTTATTTTAAATATTATTTAACACATACACATCTAATTAAGTAGTATTAAGTTGTTTAATAGACACCATTTCAATTAATGTTGTAGGGTTTTTTCTTTCACATATGTATACTATAGTATATTAAAACATATCTAATGGGGCGGGAAGAGACCTCCAAAAACCTTTTTTAAATTTTTCGAAAATGTTCTTTTTTAAATGACTTATTCAAGGAGAGTATTTGTTGACTTTCATACTTCGCCTTTTCTAATCTGTTAGATACCCATAATAAAGTAATGAATAAAGTTTAAATTAACTTTGTTGTTGTTGATGATGGTGTTGTTGTTGCTGTTGTTGTGTTTGTTGCAATTGTTGTTGCTGCTGTTGTGGTGCACCGAATTTACTGGTAATTTTATGTGATACATTAACAATGGCCATTTCATGTTTTGAGTCCATATCACAATCATACAGACCACTTAAGGAATCTAAACTTAATAATCTGGAACTCGCACGACTGGAGACAGATGTATCATCTACATCGGGAGCATTATATAAAGAATTGACATCAGATAAAGCACCTTCGGCATCGGTTAAGCCAGCTTCGTTTAATAGAGAGATATTTTCTAAGCCTGGCTCATCGGTTATATAGCACCGCCTATTATAAGATAAAAAACACGTTTTTTTGGATTTGTATTTAATTCTTCGTATTATTTTTATACAATATTTCTCGATTTCTTAAACCTTTGTTCTTTCTTTGTTCTTTAATTGTCAGCATTTTGTATGCGCGTTAAATAACCCAACTAAATATATTTCTTATATTTTAATGCTCACCTGTAGCTTCTTCTCTACAATCGTCATCTGACCACTCAGATTGACTTTCTAAATGATTCGAGTCCATTGATGGATGATTATGATGACCGGCACCATATTTGAGCTCATCATTTATCACATTCGCTTCTAAAATATCATTACGATGAACGTGTAGACCATTCGATAAAGCACCCACTAAAGCCTCTTCCGGACCACATTCATGATCATCCTCATCATCCTCATCATCGTCTAAATCGTCTTGCTGATGATTGACCATGTCGGTTTGTGCCAAACGTTTTTTACGCACATCACGGCCCACTTCATCTTCTTCGAATTCCTCATCAGCCAGATTATCTTCGGTATCGTCACGCTCGTCGTCATCATGATTATTGTGGTGCTGATGATTATTACGCTGTCGTTGATTATTGTGGCCATGGTGGTTGGCATGATGATGATGATGGTGATGATGATGGTGAGGACGATTATAACGGGAATTTTTATTATCAGCCGTATTGTCTAGCTGATCAAGACTTTCGTGACTTTGTTCGAAATCCTTGGATCTCGGTCTCATGCGATGACGATGATTATGTTCTTTGGTTGACGATTTATTGTTCATATCCATCATGGCCAAATTTAATTGATTACGTGTCTCATGTAATATTTCCCATGACTCTGTGTCACTAGTTTGCCTGTTGCAACAAAAAAGAAAAAAAGAATAGCAAAAACAACAAAAAAATTAAGGTTAAAGTTAATCTTTAGTTAGATTGTCTTACATTTGACTGGATTCTGATGGATTTTTATTGCGGGTTATTTCTTTTATTGCTTCTAGTCCCACTGGATGTTTGGCAATCATAAAACTTGTACTCACAGGTATTTTGGATCCCAATGGTCTGCCCGTAGTTGGGGAATTCAGTTCATCCAAAATTGTAGCAGCCATTGCCGTGATAACATTTTTCAAATTATTATTACCACTAAGTGGTGTGCTGCCACTAAGGTTGCCATTACTGCCTAAACTACCACTGCCCCCCAAGCCAGCGGCTACATTTAGACCATTCGAACTCAGCTTACTGTTGCTGCCAGAGTAGCTTATGTCTATATTGTTGCGACTACTGCTATTACTGGTAGTATTACCACCCTCAGCATTTCCGCCCGAAACGGAGGTAACATTACCTCCCGTTGACGAAGAACTAGTAGCTGCTGTTGAGTTGTTGTGTGTAGTAGTGACTAAGCCTCTGGCTCTAGAGGATTCATTTAAAAGTCTTTGCAATTCCCTCTCAAATGGTGATTTTGTGGCATTTTGATTTCCCGAAGCTGATGACATTTGACCCGTATTATTACTCTGCTTACCTTGAACTGCCAAAACTAGACGATCCTGGTATTCGAAACTGTTGCATGAGTCTCCTTTATTTTGTGTAGTAGTCGTGTATTGTCCCTGACTTTCTGTCGTTGAACTTACTTCGAAGTCTTTAAGATTGGACATATCGATGACGTCACAATATTCTTTAATAACATTCAAACATCTGGTTTGCCTGCTTTCTTTGACAATTTCTTAATTGCATCTATACTTGAGTCTCCTCTACAAAATCCATATTAATTGTCGGATAGACCTTCAGCTCCTCTTTCAAGGTGTAGTTCCAAACGGTTACAGATCAATCGTTCCAAAATCTTACGCATTGTATCGATCATAGAAAGAGGTCGATATGAACCTAGATCTTCTGGCGTTTTTCCTGGTTTAGGTAGTAATACCAGTCTTTGAATTTTCCATATTCTCGGAAATACTCCATCGTTAAAAAACTTCATGTACATCTCCGTAAAGGGTCGAACACTGTGCTCAATTGCTATTTTAAGAGCCCGGTTTAGAATTCCATCAAGGCACGGAACCTTAGCGTTTCCAAAATGTTCCGACGCTACCATCACCTCATTGTTCGTCACTGGATCTATGGCCTCCATCGAAGTCGCATTTTCGTTCACTGCTACATTTTCTCTTTCAATGCTCTGTATTGGAAAAAGAATTTAATCCACCTTTCTCAGGAGTACTAGGGTAGTTGGCGCTTGTCCTTTACAACTACTTATTTTGGACATAACCACCTTATATGCTCCTCCCCATGGATTTTCATTAACATTAATCTTTAATCTTTCATTGTCAGCTTCACCTCTACTCCTTTGGTTATGTCGTCTCGCACTATGGCAACCGCATCTTAGTACCGCAATTTCGCTGTTCCACCAATACACTGGTCTTCGGGTGGATGTGCTCCTCTTTCTCACATTGCATCGTCACAAGCCCTGCTAATATGTTCGTTCATTTGCGTCACTCGAATCATTTATATTTTCGTCCAGGCATAACAGAAGAGAAATCGCTGAGTCGGAATTATTGGGGAAAGGCTTTATTCTACAGTGTATGGGAATGTAGAATGGACTGTAGGATTGTGCAGGGTTTATGGCCAATCATTTTATGGTCAATGCTACTGGAACAAAAATTATCCCAAACATGAGAAGGCGGGAGATGAGGGCTATTAAGGGAGTACTAAAAAGTACTGATCTATAGGATCAGTAGAAGGAATAGGGATATCTCTAAGGCAGAGGAAACAGTTACAGGTTACAGATGCGTAGGTAGAGTGGGCAAGTTAGGATAGGAATTGACAGCAGTTATGCCGAGGGATACCTGTTAGTGTATTTGACAGTCTCAGAGCAAACTGAATTAGAAAAGGCATTCATTTATGAAGGGGAAAGTGGAAGAGGCAATTATCTGGGTCACATTCTTATTCACTGTAAGGTTACCTAAGCAGCCAATTGGCTGAAGATGGACACTAAGAAATTGTCTAACTGGAACGCAGAAGACCTCTCGGCTTATTAAGGAGATAAGGTGGCCGAGACACATATTGTGAAATTCTTCAAGGGAAAGAGAACGGAGCATATTATGGTTCATTAAATATTGAAAATGAGGGACTGCACACAGCTCTAAAGCGCATCCTTAAGAACAGAAATGGAAGAAAAGGCAAACTGATGATAGCCGGAATCGATGAGAGATCGTTTAATGGTCCATGGCACTGTCACAGCAAAGGAGGAAAGAACCGAGTACAGCAGGCACGAAATAACGGTGGCATCAGCCTGCTACCCAGGAGAAGAAAATACACAACAACCCCAGCGGAAGTGAAATGATTTGCTGAGCATTTTGGTAGGCAAATTATTGACATTATTGATGGGATGTGATGCCAGTGACCACAACATCATATGAAACCGTATGGACACCAACAATAGGGGTGAGTACCATTTAGAATCTGCAGAACCTTCTAATCTGGAGATTTTTAATATAAGAAACAGGCCTACTTTTGTTACTAGTATTTAAAAAGAGGTTTTAAACATGACCATAGCTACTCCGGGCATTGCTATGTTTATAAAATATTGAAGTGTTTCACGCGAGGAATCTTTATCAAATCATAATATAAGAGAATTCCCGCCAAGGGGTTTGGGGACATTAAGAAACCCAAGGAAAAATATAAGGAAACTTTCATTTATAATCTACATGCCTCTTTAAGGAGCCAGTACGTGCTCGAACAAATTATGACTCTGTTGAATGAGGCAATTAGATGCCTTCCCGAGAGATCAAGGGGCAAAGATAAAAACGTGGTTTGGCAGAATAGCTAAAAAATGCTATTCGAAGTATCACACAGTGAATGCATTGAATTCTGAAACGAATTCGTGATTTTAGATTTAAAAAACCATTTTATTTTGCAACGTAGTCTTAGTTTGACTCAAGATTTCTATAATTTTTCAAATTTTTTTTTTCCATTTTCTCTTTAAATCACGCTCTAGTACAAACTAAGTTTATAGCTTGTTTGTTTTATAGAACTCCCGGATGCCCAAATGAGAGCAAGTTATTCTTCAAGTTAAGATATAGGAAAGAGCAATTTTTTTAAGTTCTTACAAAAACTGAGGAATGACAAATGAATCAAAATTTTATTTTTGTTTGGATATACATATTTGGCGTTCACTTTCGTGTTTAAGGATTAGAATTTCGATGTTGAAATTATTAAAAATTTAGAACAAAACGAATAAAAATCCCCAGATTTTCCAAATACAATATCCATTACAAAAAGCACAACAAATATTTTAACCAATTTTTTTTTTATTCAATGCAAACTATTTAAAACTGCTATACCGTAGTTATAATAGATTTAGAACCACTTGTTTACAGCGTATTGTTCAGATGCGGAGCACAAGTTGGGGTATTTGGGGTTGGTGCCAGTGGTGCAAGAGGCAGCAGCACGGCTGCAGCTTTCATAGATGGGGAAGTTGATCATGTTGGTGGTGGCATAGTTGCAAGCAACCAAGTAAGACAAATGCCTCTCACCATCATTGGTATATGTTGCGCCAGCACAGCCTACATGGATGTTACGATCAGCCATCATGACAGTGAAGTGACCAATGGCACTATTAAAGAAAAATAATTTAAAAAAAACATGTTCACAACAGAATAATGTACACATTTAAACTTACGGTCCAGAGTAACCATTAGGATAACTATCAATATAAGATTGTTTAGTGTCTTTAACTTCGGAGAACCAATTTTCAACAGATTGCTTCAATTTGGCGGCATGATCGACAGGACCAGTGAAACCAAACCAGGCAAGATTTTGACCAGAGTATTTGAAAGCATCAGTATTGCGGCATTTATCATGAGCCATTTTGCACTGCATAACATTGAGAGCGGCAAGGTTAGCCAATTCATCATCCCATTACATGGTGGCCATACGACAGGCAGGGCTGAGTTTAGCATCACCACCTCCAGCAATAAGGTTACGTTTTTCATTGTGGGTATCAACCAAGATTTTTTTGTAATCATCGGTAATGGGAATCATTTTCGCATTTGAAGGGCATGTGGCAGAGAATTGCTAAATAAATTTGAAATATTTAGAATTGATGTCTTGCTTCAATTGAAAGTAAAATAAAAAACTTACCCCACTGTGACCACAAGCAATATGCTTGGCACCATTACTGCAAATAGAGCTGGAGCAGTAATCAGTGGCAGACACTGCTGCAATGGTGGCGACAACGCACAGAAATACCGAGAAACGATTCATAATGTCAGATATAGAACTGTAGCTTGATCTACTAACTTCAAACTGATGCCGTTTAAGTGAAAAGCGACGTCTTTTATACATCATTTAATGTTTGCTTTCGAATAGAAACAAGTGTTTCTATTATAAGTTTTATTTATTTTTATCGCATTTTATTTTAAAGTATTCCTATTATTCCTTAAATATTTGTCTTAACAAAACTTTGTATGTAAACATATCAAAATCATAACACAAGTATGTATGCATGTATGTAGGCAATTGTTAAAAACAGTTGCATTGTTTTATAACTGCTCATATAAAATTTGTTATTCAATTAGAGATATTAAAACATCTTTTTTTGCTATTAAATTACTCATCTTTCCCTTTTTATAATACATATGTATGTATATGTACTCCAATATAATTGTTAATTTGTTTATAAAATAAATTTTATTCTTGTTTGTTTAATAGCCACATTCAATTTGAGTTTTAATCAGACAATTGATGTACGTCAACGGAAGTTTTGGGGGGTGTGAAGATTTTAAAACTTGAACTATTTACATTTTTACGGAACATTTATTTTGCTAATTTTTGGTTAAGCTTATTTCTTAACTTCATAATTTAGGCTTCGGAATTTATGCTTAAAATTGTAAACTGGGTGATCAAAAATTATATTACAATGTGCATTGGCAACCATTTTGTTATGGGAGGATATGATTGAGTTCTATTCTCACAGATGATTTATTAATTTTGTTCTTTTTTCTTTAATGTTAGTGAATAATCATTATTATTCGTAACTTACTCTGCAATTTGTGATCTATAAGCAAATAATATAAATTATTTCTACAGATTATCTATTTGAACCTTCATATCATCCACGATAATATTGGAGAATGGAAGTAGGTATGTACTCATACGCTGTCAAAAACTGTGTCATGTAAAAATCAACATGACCGTGTCTCCTTTTAACCCAACTCTGTACGTTTCTGATAAGTCTGTGTGTCCATTGACCTTTCGTCGCAGTATCGTATCTAATTGCCATTCGCCGAAACTCTTTTGTCTTTTCTCCCTTCGTTCCCAAGTTATCAAAGTTCTACCAACAATCCTAACTCTATCATATACCCTTTTCAGTTCCATAGCCATAACATCAGGTGGAGTTATAACTGATATGACACCAATAGCCTCATGTGAAACTGTGCGGAAACCACTAGCAACCCTGAGAACGCAGGTTCTAACCCCGATCCTCACACAGGTGCTGCATACATCATTGTCGACTGAGTAATCCTCGCCAATAACAGTGTTCTGTTCTGATTTAGCCCACCTACATTAGCCATAACGCGGGATAATGCAGTGTTCACTCGAGCAGTTTTTTCACAAGCCTTTTCAATATTAGTTCTAAAATTTAATCTTACGTCAATCATTACTCCTAAATATCTAAGCGTTACCTGAGAAGTTATATTATATTCGTCTATATTAAGTATAATACATTCAATTTTCATCCTGCTCGTTATCGTAATAGCTTCAGTTTTCTGTCCAGCAAGTTAAAGATATGCTGACGTAAGCCACTTCTTTATTCTACTACACGTAGCCTCAATTTGATGTATTTCTATAGCCACTATTGTTACTGCTATATCGTCAGCATAACCAATTATCTGCACACCCCTCGGTACTGGGAGAGGTAAAACTCCATCGTAGAGTATATTACATAGCCGTGGACCAAGCACAGAGCCCTGTGGAACTCCACCAGTTATTTTCTACTCCTTAACTCCTCCATGTGTGTCACAGAGCAGTATTCTCTCAGAAAGATAGCCACCAACGATACGCATAAGATGCGCTGGCGTCTGTGTAGTCCGTAAAACTTGTAAAATGTGCGAACAGCATGCAGAATTAAAAGCATTTCGAACATCAAATGTTATGGCGGCACAATATTCTTTAGAATCATGCATCAATTTGGTTTGCCTGCTATCGTTGTCAATTTCTTAATTGCATTTATACTTGAGCGTCCTCTACAAAATCCATATTAATTGTCGGATAGACCTTCAGCTCCTCTTTCAAGGTGTAGTTCCAAACGGTTACAAATCAATCGTTCCAAAATCTAAGCCACTGTATAGATCATAAAAAGCGGTCGATATGAACCTAGATCTCCCGGCGTTTTTCTGGTTTAGGTAGTAATACTAGTCTTTGAATTTTCCATATTCTCGGAAAAACTCCATCGTTAAAAAACTTCATGTACATCTCCGTAAAGGGTCGAACATTGTGCTTAATTGCTATTTTAAGAACCCGGTTTAGAATTCCATCAAGGCACGGAACCTTAGCGTTTCCAAAATGTTCCGACGCTACCATCACCTCATTGTCCGTCACTGGATCTATGGCCTCCATAGAAGTCGCATTTTCGTTGACTGCTACATTTTCTCTTTCAATGCTCTGTATTGGAAAAATAGTTTTATCCACCTTTCTCAGGAGTACTGGGCTAGTTGGCGCTTGTCGTTTACAACGCGTGATCTCTAGTCACAGGATCAGTAGAAGGAATAGGGATATCTCTAAGGCAGAGGAAACAGTTACAGGTTACAGATGCGTAGGTAGAGTGGGCTAGTTAGGCTAGGAATTGATAGCAGTTATGCCGAGGGATACCTATTAGTGTATTTGACAGTCTCAGAGCAAACTGAAATAGAAAAGGCAATCATTTATGAAGGGGCAAGTGGAAGAGGCAATTATCTGGGTCACATTCTTATTCACTGCAAGGATACCTAAGCAGCCAATTGGCTGAAGATGGACACTAAGAAATTGTCTAACTGGAACGCAGAAGACCTCTCGGCGTATTAAGGAGATAAGGTGGCCGAGACACATATAGTGAAATTCTTCAAGGGAAAGAGAACGGAGCATATTATGGTTCATTAAATGTTGAAAATGAGGGACTGTACACAGCATCCTTAAGAACAGAAATGGAAGAAAAGGCAAACTGATGATAGCCGGAATCGATGAGAGATCGTTTAATGGTCCATGGCACTGTCACAGCAAAGGAGGAAAGAACCGAGTACAGCAGGCACGAAATAACGGTGGCATCAGCCTGCTACCCAGGAGAAGAAAATACACAACAACCCCAGCGGAAGTGAAATGATTTGCTGAACATTTTGGTAGGCAAATTATTGACATAATTGATGGGATGTGATGCCAGTGACCACAACATCATAAGAAACCGTATGGACACCAACAATAGGGGTGAGTACCATTTAGAATCTGCAGAACCTTCTAATCTGGAGATTTTTAATATAAGAAACAGGCCTACTTTTGTTACTAGTATTTGAAAAGAGATTTTAAACATTACCATAGCTAGTCCGGGCATTGCTATGTTTATAAAAGATTGAAGTGTTTCACGCGAGGAATCTTTATCAAATCATAATATAAGAGAATTGCCGCCAAGGGGTTTGGGGACATTAAGAAACCCAAGGAAAAATATAAGGAAACTTTCATTTATAATCTACATGCCTCTTTAAGGAGCCAGTACGTGCTCGAACAAATTATGACTCTGTTGAATGAGGCAATTAGATGCCTTCCCGAGAGATCAAGGGGCAAAGATAAAAACGTGGTTGTTTCGAGCCTGTAATATTTTTTACAAGCTAAAAGCTATTTTTTAACTATAAATATTTCAAATATTTGTTCCCGATTGGAACATCTTTATTGTAATGCAAAATTAAGACTAACTAAATTTATGTTTCAAAATGTAAAGCAAAGTTACAATAATTATTATTGATCTTGTTTAATGTAATGTACTTACATACACGCATACATACTTATTTACTAAGTAAGAAGACACTTTCGAACATAAGTCTCCAACTTCGAACATTTACATGTATGAACAGTATTGTGGAGATCGTAAGTATGTATGTGTGTATGCCTGTATGTAAATATAAATCGAACTGTTGCTAAGCAAGAACTAAAGAACATTAAATATGAAAACAATTTAAAGTAAAATAAGAAAATAAAAAATAACTGAAGTTAAGCAAGGGCGTATCAGCATTTAACATCCTCCCCCCGTTGGAGGTTTATAGCCTTCAACAGATGATTCTATGGGTAAAACAGCAAGTTTAGTAACCGCGCGTTTAATTAAACCATTATTTGTGCGAACAACTGCGACACGAGCAACTCCGTCTTCACCAGTTATAACTTCAGAAATACGTCCAATTTGCCACTTCAAGGGTGGTTGATTTTCATCCTTGAGAAGAACCATTGCGCCGCAAGTTATATTTGTACCTTTTTGTTGCCATTTCTTTCGTTCTTGAAGAAGAGATAAGTAAGAACTGCTCCATTTTCGCCAAAAGATTTGTTGCAATTGGGTTACTCTTTGCCACCTGTTCAGACGGCTAGTATCCATTTCGGTGATATTAGGCTCAATTATAGAGACTAGGGGACCTCCAACTAAAAAATGCCCGGGTGTTAGCACCTCAAGGTCATTACAATTTTCAGAAATAGGAAACAGTGGTCGAGAGTTTAAAATTGCAGAAATTTGATATACCAAAGTTTGTAGCTCATCCAATGTAAGAGTGTTTAGTCCAACTGTGCGATAAAAATGCTGCTTAGCTGATTTCACAGCTGCCTCCCACAATCCGCCAAAATGGGGTGACCTTGGAGGGATGAACTTCCACTCTATTTCATCTTCTAGGCATTGCTGTTGCAGTGACCTCTGATGCGACTCACTTAAAAACATTTGTTTTAAATCGAATAACTCATTTTTAGCGCCAACGAAGTTAGTTGCATTATCGGACCAAATAGTTCTGGGCTTTCCTCTAATAGCGATAAAGCGATGAAGAGCCGCTAAAAAACATGGTGTTGATAAGTCTTGTACTACTTCCATGTGACTAGCCTTGGTTGAGAAGCATATAAAAATCGAAATATAGCATTTGACAGGTGGGCGATTTCTCACTTCAGACTTATAATAAAATGGGCCGCAAAAATCCACGCCAGTAGTGTGAAAAGCTCTGTTTGGGCGTACTCGATCTGCAGGCAAGTTTCCCATCACTTGCTGACTTAACACCGGTTTCATTCTGAAGCACTGGAGACATTTTGAGATAATAGAGCTTACCAATTTACGGCCTCCAATGGGCCAATATTGCTGCCGAATTATAGCTAGTAAAACCTGAGGACCAGCATGCAACAACTTTTGATGAAAATGTATTATTAAAGACGATGTCAATGGATGATGTTTAGGCAAAATAATAGGGTGTTGAGCATCGAATTCGAGACAAGAGTTTTGAAGACGACCGCCGACACGAATTAATCCAAATGAGTCAATTATAGGCATCAGTGAGTAAAGTTTGCTGGATGAAGGTAAATTTTGATTTGATTTGAGGGCCTTATACTCAGCTGCAAAATGAATTAACTGTATGTTTTTTATTAAAAGATATGTTCCGTTTTTTAAGTCTGTTGGCGTAAGCCTTTCATCTTGGGTCTTCAATTTAGGGTACGCAAATTTAAAAACATATGCAAATATACGTTGCATTTTTGGAAAAGAATTGTGGTACTTACACTGCAATGCAAAATCAGTTAAAGAAGCTGTAGCTAGTATATTTCGACGTCTTTCAGGTAACTCCGTCAAAAATTCCATATTGGAAGGCCATTTTGAAGATTCAAGACACAGAAAATCAGGACCATTGCTCCATAATGTAGAATTGAGTAATTCCTTAGGTGATGAGCCTCTTGACAGTATATCTGCAGGATTAAGGTTTGTTGGAACATAGTGCCACTTCATCTTATTTGTGATTGTTTGTATTTGAGAGATCCTATTGGAAACGAAAATATTATAATTTGAAGGCTGCTCCTGAAGCCAAGAAAGTACGACCATTGAATCTGACCAGCAATGTACATCACAATCATAAGGTAGTGTTTTTACAACTTCATCCACAAGTTCTGCTAGGAGACACGCCGCAGAAAGCTCAAGTTTCGGAATCGTTAAAGATTTAAGGGGTGCAACTCTAGACTTAGAGCATAACAATGATGCTTTAACAATATTTTCAGATTGTGATCTTATATAAACACATGCCCCATATGCTACCAGACTGGCATCACAAAAGGCATGTACTTGGACATTTTTGTTTGACTTCAAAACACATCGAGAAAATTTAAAATACTCAATGGAATCAAACTGCGAAATATATTCGAGCCATGATGAATGTAAAAACTGGGGAAGGCTTTCGTCCCACTGTAGCCCCAACTTCCATAAATGTTGCATAAATATTTTTGCTCTAGTTATAATTGGACCAATTAAACCTAGTGGGTCATACAAACGGGCAATGGACGATAATATAGAGCGCTTCGTAACAACTTTGCAATCATCAACCGAATTAAATGAAAAAATAAAATTGTCCGCTTTGGGATGATAAATCAGGCCAAGTGTTTTAGTGATATCAGTACCATCACTAAATTTTAAAAGTGTCTCGCATTGTTCTGGCGGAGTGTCCTCTAAAACGGCTGGAACGTTTGAGCACCACTTTCTAATTACAAAATTTCCACGCTTTAGCAAGGCTGCGACCTGCTTTTGAATTATTCGCACCTCCTCAACAGAGTCACCACCGGACAGCATATCGTCCACATAAAAATCACGCTTTATGACCTTTGCACCCACGGGAAAATTTGTTTCCTCTTCATGTGCCAATTGATGCATTGCTCGAATAGCCAGGAATGCTGCAGGACGTGTACCATACGTAACTGTATCCAATGAATACGTTTTGATTTCATCTTCTTCGTTTTCTCTCCATAGAATACATTGTAGATAATTATCTGGATAAGAGACACGAACACACCTATACATCTTGCAGATGTCTCCACTAAGAACAACTTTGAAGCATCGAAAACGTAGAAGTGTACTGAACAATTTTGGCTGTATAGTTGGACCTGTATACAGAATATCATTAAGAGACAACCCAGTTGTTGTTTTTGCAGAACCATCAAAAACAACTCTTAATTTGGTTGATGTGCTGTCCAGCTTATACACACAATGGTGTGGGAGAAAATATGTCTTCTGGGAAACCTGTGAAGAAATTAAAGACATATGGTTCAACGTTATATACTCAGCCATAAATTTTGCATATTGCGTCTTCATATCGGGATTTCTTCTGAATTTTCTTTCTAAACCTTTAAAACGTTGTAAAGCACGCTGATAAGAGTCACCAAGTTTATGCCTACCACTTCCATCTATTTCAGGCAAACGAACGGATAATGAACCACAATCGAGGCGAACCGTATTTTTTAGGAAATGATTTTCACAGAAAATTTCCTCCTCAGAAAACGAGCTACAGCTGCCAAAATTATTCTCCACTTCCCAAAAGCTTTTTACTACAGAGCACAATTCATCATCATGTTTTGCTTTGGAACTAACTGCTAATGACCAGGAATGATTAGAACGAATATTACCGCCAGCAACTACCCAACCTAATAATGTTTTTTGTAACATAGGCAAGTTTTCAGCCAATTTAATTTGTCCAACTGACATTAACTCAAAAAACCATTCGGCGCCAATTAAAATATCGATACGACCACATCTATCAAATGAGGGATCAGCGAGCTCTATATTGTTAGGGATTTTCCACTCTGACCTGTTGGAAATAATGCTGGGCTGATAATCAGTAATGCTGGGAATCACCATAGCCGTCAATGATGTTGAATAATTTCCGTTCCTGGACTTGATTAATATATCAACTGATTTATCAATAGTTAAATTACCATCACCGATTCCAGAGATACTTGTGAATGTCCTTTCACACCTCAAATTTAAAAAGTTTGCAAATCGATTTGTTATTAGATTGAGTTGGGATGCCGAGTCGAGTATTGCGCGACAAGGTGCAAAAATTCCAAAACTATTTTTGACCATCACTACAGCTGTTGCGAGGAAAACGGTTGTAGTGGACGCTGATGTTATTTTTGCTTGTACATCATTGGACGAAATAAGCACCGTTTGAGCAGGGCTGGTAACCATGGATGAAGCGACGAGATTATCTGTGGGAGTACTATCAATGTGCAACAATGTATGGTGCTTTGAGGAACACTGACGGCAGCAACCAGAAGTACAACTTTTAAGCATATGACCTTTCCGTAAACAATTAAGGCATAATTTTAAATTTTTTACCTCTTTAAAACGTAGAGAGGGGGATAAATTCAAAAATCTCGAACAATTACTGATGAAATGATCTTTAGAATCACAGAAAAAGCACAATTTATTTTGAGATGCAACATGAACATGCCGATGGATTTGGTTAGATTTTTTCAACATATGCGGTTTCGAAGGGTTAATTATTCCCGAATTTTCACAGTTTTCTGCCATGCGACACCTTTTGTCTAAAAATGCTGCCATTGAGTCCCAAGTTGGCAAGTCATTTATTGGTAGCCCTTCTTCCCATTTTATATGCGATTTGACATCCATCTTTGTTGTTACCAAATGGATCAATAAACCATCGGTAATTTGCTGTTGATTTCCAATAGTTTGCATAGCACGCAAATGAGCATTAAAACTGTCACTAAATCGACGCAAATCAGCAGCAGACCCACTTTCAGCACTGCTTAATGCAAAGAGCCCCTTTATATGCGTTTGAAAATTTAGCAGCTTATTGTCAAAACGATTTTTTAACAATACCATGGCTTCGTCGTAGTTAGCTTCTTTCAATTCAAGCGACGCAATTGTGTCTAGGGCTACACCTTCCAAATTTGCACGCAAGTAATGAAACTTTTCCAATTTACTCAAGTTACTATTATCATTTATAATAGTCGAGAACAATGCGAAGAAATTAGGCCACTCTGTGTATGAACCACGGAATTTCGGCAATTGGATTTCGGGAACCTTGGTTTTACGCGATGTTACGTGAGACGGTGACTCATCGAGAGAAAATTGGCGAAATGTTGACGAACGTTGGTTGGAGTCAGTTCTGCGAACCTCAGCGATTTGACGGATTAACTTAGCTTTCACTTCGAAATACAATGACATAAAAACCATGCTGTCACTGGTATCCGATGCACTGCATTCATACTGCTCTATTATACCTTGTGCCTCTTCGTAGCATTTGTTGATTTTCTCGACATATTCCAAACGGACAGACAGCTCTGCATCATCATATTCCTTAAGCTGTGAATGCGTAAGGTTTTTATTTAGGTCTTCTAGTTTTTTCAGCGTAACAGCAATCTTGGAAAAATAGGGCAACAAATTCACCGACTTATCTGCTTCACCAGAATTAGAAGATCCTTCACCATTATTTTTTGACATTTTTCTTTAATTTTATTGTTAAACCGACGAATAACAAGAAAGTCTTAGTTATTAATATACAAATTTATATTAATTTACGAAATTTTCTTTTAGCCTTTAACCGAAAAAATAAGACAAACTAGTATCCGAATTGATACTAATTTTTTAAAAATTATTTAAATATGCCGACGGCAAACGAATTATCAATATTCGAATTAATATTGATCTTCAAGAAAGATTACGCGATACCTATCAATATCCGAATTGATATTGATCTTTTAAAGTATCACGTCGGGGTCACCAATGTTTCGAGCCTGTAATATTTTTTACAAGCTAAAAGCTATTTTTTAACTATAAATATTTCAAATATTTGTTCCCGATTGGAACATCTTTATTGTAATGCAAAATTAAGACTAACTAAATTTATGTTTCAAAATGTAAAGCAAAGTTACAATAATTATTATTGATCTTGTTTAATGTAATGTACTTACATACACGCATACATACTTATTTACTAAGTAAGAAGACACTTTCGAACATAAGTCTCCAACTTCGAACATTTACATGTATGAACAGTATTGTGGAGATCGTAAGTATGTATGTGTGTATGCCTGTATGTAAATATAAATCGAACTGTTGCTAAGCAAGAACTAAAGAACATTAAATATGAAAACAATTTAAAGTAAAATAAGAAAATAAAAAATAACTGAAGTTAAGCAAGGGCGTATCAGCATTTAACAGTGGTTTTGCAGAATAGCTAAAAAATGCTATTCGAAGTATCACACAGTGAATGCATTGAATTCTGAAACGAATTCGTGATTTTAGATTTAAAAAACCATTTTATTTTGCAACGTAGTCTCAGTTTGTCTCAAGATTTCTATAATTTTTCAATTTTTTTTCCATTTTCTCTTTAAATCACGCTCTAGTACAAACTAAGTTTATAGCTTGTTTGTTTTATAGAACTCCCGGATGCCCAAATGAGAGCAAGTTGTTCTTCAAGTTAAGATATAGGAAAGAGCAATTTTTTTACGTTCTTACAAAAACTGAGGAATGACAAATGAATCAAAATTTTATTTTTGTTTGGATATACATATTTGGCGTTCACTTTCGTGTTTAAGGATTAGAATTTCGATGTTGAAATTATTAAAAATTTAGAACAAAACGAATAAAAATCCCCAGATTTTCCAAATACAATATCCATTACAAAAAGCACAACAAATATTTTAACCAATTTTTTTTTTATTCAATGCAAACTATTTAAAACTGCTATACCGTAGTTATAATAGATTTAGAACCACTTGTTTACAGCGTATTGTTCAGATGCGGAGCACAAGTTGGGGTATTTGGGGTTGGTGCCAGTGGTGCAAGAGGCAGCAGCACGGCTGCAGCTTTCATAGATGGGGAAGTTGATCATGTTGGTGGTGGCATAGTTGCAAGCAACCGAGTAAGACAAATACCTCTCACCATCCTTGGTATATGTTGCGACAGCACAGCCTACACGGATGTTACGATCAGCCATCATGACAGTGAAGTGACCAATAGCACTATTAAAGAAAAATAATTTAAAAAAATACGTTCACAACAGAATAATGTACACATTTAAACTTACGGTCCAGAGGAACCATTAGGATAACTATCAATATAAGATTGTTTAGTGTCTTTAACTTCGGAGAACCAATTTTCAACAGATTGCTTCAATTTGGCGGCATGATCGACAGGACCAGTGAAACCAAACCAGGCAAAATTTTGACCAGAGTATTTGAAAGCATCAGTATTGCGGCATTTATCATGAGCCATTTTGCACTGCATAACATTGAGAGCGGCAAGGTTAGCCAATTCATCATCCCATTCCATGGTGGCCATACGACAGGCAGGGCTGAGTTTAGCATCACCACCTCCAGCAATAAGGTTACGTTTTTCATTGTGGGTATCAACCAAGATTTTTTTGTAATCATCGGTAATGGGAATCATTTTCGCATTTGAAGGGCATGTGGCAGAGAATTGCTAAATAAATTTGAAATATTTAGAATTGATGTCTTGCTTCAATTGAAAGTAAAATAAAAAACTTACCCCACTGTGACCACAAGCGATATGCTTGGCACCATTACTGCAAATAGAGCTGGAGCAGTAATCAGTGGCAGACACTGCTGCAATGGTGGCGACAACGCACAGAAATACCGAGAAATGATTCATAATGTCAGATATAGAACTGTAGCTTGATCTACTAACTTCAAACTGATGCCGTTCAAGTGAAAAGCGACGTCTGTTATACATCATCTAATGTTTACTAAAAGCTACTTATATTTGCTTTCGAATAGAAACAAGTGTTTCTATTATAAGTTTTATTTTAAAATACGTCTTCTATTATTTGCTATCATTCCTTAAATATTAGTCTTTAGAAAACTTTCTATATAAACATAACAAAATCATAACACAAGTATGTACATTAGGGTGGCCTCAAAATATAAGTTGCGAATGTTCCCGACTAAAATGAAAGTTTGATTCATTCTAAGACTACGTTTCTCAAAATTTTTGTTCAGGGGTCAATATTTGGTGAGCTGGATCAAAGTATAGAAAGGTCCTTTTTTGAGGTTTTTTGAATTTTTTTCATATTTCTTCCGAAGGAACTATATATAAATTTGGTATCATATGAGAGGTCTTTAAGAGGCGCTTTCAAAAGGTTATCAGAAATTTTAAAAACAATTTTGAAAAACCAAAAATTTTGATAATTTCGGACAAAATTTTTGTTTTTTTTAATTTTTTCATATAATTTACTTAACTAAATTGTTGAAATTTCTAGATTATAATGACCATGTAATTTAAACAAAATGGCTTTTTCCGTTTTTCAAAATTCAATCTAGTTCAAATTTTATTAAAATTTTTTTAAACCTAATTTCTTCTCTATCTGACAACCTCTGTTAACTCAATTCATATATGTGCATCAAAATAACGCAAATTTTATAAGCTTTCCATTGATGTACAATTTCTTATACTTTTATTTTGTTATACAACGAATATTTCAATTTAAACCGAAACATTTGCGATACATCCCGCTATAATGTAATTTTCTTGCTATTCCTTAAGAATGTGGTTGTTTATTTTAAGCAGCAAATGAAAAACTGTTTATTACATATATTTTTACATTGTAAATATTAGTATATTATTTGCTTAATGATAAATATTGGTTAATAGTTGTAACTAAAATATATAAATTCATAGAAAATATTTTAATATAAACATAATTTTTTTTCATATACATTTATTAAAAAATGCGTTTACATGAGTTTGTTCTGTTAGCAATATGAGAAGGTCGATTTTTTCCTATTACTGAAAGCATGGATTGACTGACAAAATGTACAAATCGTTCTGTACTTTGTGTATGTCATTCACATTCTGAAATTAGTAATATTTTATTTAAATATGATGATTTTATACATAATAGCTTAACAAAAGATGAAATCATAAAATCAACCGCAACTTTTTGTTTCACAATTCTGCGCGGTTACTGCATTATTGCTGTCCCATATTATATTATCAGAACTAGATGAATCTAAAAACTCTTCAAAAACAACGAAGTTTGGGGTTGTTGAATTCAGCGTTACATATACGAATTGAGTTAACATAGGTTGTCAGATAGAGAAGAAATTAGGTTTAAAAAAATTTTAATAAAATTTGAACTAGATTGAATTTTGAAAAACGGAAAAAACCATTTTGGTTAAATTACATGGTCTTTATAATCAAGAAATTTCTACAATTTAGTTAAGTAAATTCTATGAAAAAAATAAAAAAAACAAAAATTTTGTCCGAAATTATCAAAATTTTTGGCTTTTCAAAATTGTTTTTAAAATTTCTGATAACCTTTTGAAAGCGCCTCTTAAAGACCTTTCATATGATACCAAATTTATATAGTTCCTTCGGAAGAAATATGAAACAAATTCTAAAAGCCTCAAAAAAGGACCTTTTTATACTTTGATCCAGCTCACCAAATATTGACCCCAGGACGAAAAAATTGAGAAACGTCGTCTTAGAATGAATCAAACTTTCATTTTAGTTGGGAACATCTATACCTTATTTTTTTCTCCATACAAACGGGGCCTCCCTAATGTACATATGTATGTTATTATGGGATTGTTTTAAAACTGCTCATATAAAATTTGTTATTTCATTGAAAATATTAAGATAAGTAAATATATAATTATTTTAAAACTGTTTTCTCTATTAGATCACTTATTATTCCCTTTATATATTATGAATATATATGTGCTACAATATAATTTTTAATTTATTTATAAAACAATTTTAGATACAACTTAAAAAAACTTTCCGATATTTTTGATTGTCTAATAGTCACATTCAATTTAAATTTTAATCAGACAATTGATGTACGTCAACGGAAGTTTAGGGGTTGGAGTTTTTATTACTCTAGCTGTTTACATACGTACGTGTTTACAGATATTTTATTTACGTCAGGAAACATATACCGAAGACCTCAAGAATTGTTTTACATAAATAATCAAAAAAAAAAAAAAAAAAAAAAAAAAAACTTAAGGCTTTGAGCGGATATATTTTTAGGTCACATCTGGGCCTTATGTCCGATTATAAAATTGAATTATGCTGGGTAATTGGGGGCTTTTTGGCAACGAAGTTCCGGATGAACTGCCAAAATCAGTCATAAGCTATAACATAAGAGAAGTCGATGAGTGTGCGAATGGTTTGATTCAACCGTGTATGACAATGTAGGGTTGCACGGGCTTTATGGTCAATCCTACTGCAACAAAAATTATCCCAAATATGGGAAGGCGGGAGATGAGCGCTAATCTCTAGTCTCAGGATCAGTAGATAGAATAGGGGCATCTCTGAATATGTGGCAGAGGAAACAGCGGATTATTTTTTGTGCCGCTCACCTATAGAGCTGTGTTATAGCGCATCCTTAAGAACAGAAATGAAAGAAAATACAAGCTGATGATAGCCGGAACCGATGAGCGATCATTTAATGGTCCATGACAATACCAAAGAGAGGAGAAAAGGACCAGACTCTGGAAAGACCGAACGTACAAATGCTGGGGAAAATGGGAAATTCATCATGTTGGTGGTGGCATAGTTTCAAGCAACCAAGTAAGACAAATACCTCTCACCATCATTGGCATAGTTTATGGCAGCACAACCCACACGAATATTGCTATCAGCCATCATGACAGTTAAGTGACCAATGCCACTATGGTCAGATCAGTTATATGAAGCCTTGAATGAAATAGCCATAGTCTAGGAGGTCGTGAGGCCACATTTAAAACCCCAGTTCAGACTTCAAAACGAAATATGAAAAAAATTTCTATGGGAACTTCCTGTCAGCAAATTTGTGGCAATACCTCTGAGAATAAATAAAATTGCCGTGAAAAGTTTCTCAAAACATTTCTACGGCAACCTCCTCTCAGCATGTTTTTGGCAAAATCTCTGAGATCAATTAAAATTGCCATGAAAAGTTTTTCAAAAATCTGTAGTTCGAAGTCGACTTTAAACTGTAGGTCCCGCCACTAATGTATAAAATTAACACACACAACATAAGTGGTGTGAGAAGCTACGTCGTAACCCTGACTGAAGGCTTGTAAAGGCTAAATATGTATGTATGTATGTATGTATGTATGTATGTATGTATGTATGTATGTATGTATGTATGTATGTATGTATGTATGATAACTAAATATTATTTCCTGGGTTTTTCTGTCCCAATGAAAAGCTCTATATACTAACGAAACATTCCATCGTTATCCTTTCCTTTAGACTAGAGCTGGATAATTACGCGCAATTGCTACTTGCGGGCGATTAAATTGTTTTTTTTTTTAAATTCAAAAATATTTATTCAAGAAAAGTATTAAAATTCACAGTTTATGTTTGCCTCAGCGTCTTACGATATTATTGAGGCGAGTTGGCAGAATCAAAAGCTTATCTAAATGGGAGAACTTGAGGTCATTCTAAGTGACCCTCTTTTAATTAACTGTCACTCTGCGCTTTTGGGTGACATATCGTTACCTTGGAAAGAATTAGAAAAGAAGCTTGTTTAATAGGTTTAAATCATTTATGTTTTAATATTTCTTTTTTATTATTTTTTATTATTCATAAATAACTTAAATTCATGATTACCGATTCATATTAATTTTAATTATAGTTAACATTCTGGTTATTACCATATGAATAGTATAATAGTGATTTCCTTAGTAATATTCGAACAATTTTTCTTTCGACATGTTGTTGTTTATTTGATAGAAACTATTATAAGTTAAAAATTAACAATAATACGGTACAAAAAAAAAACAAATAATGTGTACAGTTAATATATATACATAATATTAGTGTGAAACATTACTTTATATATGTATGTATGTAGATTGTGCATGAATAGATTTCTTGATATTAATATGTATGTATGTATACTGTTACAGTTTCATCGATTTATATAAAAAGAACTGGTTTTTCATATTGCGTTAAACGGTTGTTAGGATTTCGAAAACTAAGTAGTATGTTTATTTAAAAATTTATGTTAAAGCATAAATTTTTTTACACATTTATATTGTATGTATGCATGTATTGTATACAGTAGCAGTTTGTTGTCTTAGCTCTACCATAGGTAGGATTATTATTTATAATCATTTTAAATCTTATTTAAATATAGTTCAACTTAAAATCTTATTGACTTTCTAGCTTAACGTTTATGTACCTTTTTGCTTTTTGAAGATTTCTTATATGTTTTTAATTTTTTTTATTTTGATAAATTGTTGTTGTTGTTATTCTTCTAAATCTAAATATACTGCTATCAAAAAATACTTGACTTTTTTCAATTATTTATTTTAAATATTATTTAACACATACACATCTAATTAAGTAGTATTAAGTTGTTTAATAGACACCATTTCAATTAATGTTGTAGGGTTTTTTCTTTCACATATGTATACTACAGTATATACATATATTAAAACATATCTAATGGGGCGGGAAGAGACCTCCAAAAACCTTTTTTAGATTTTTCGAGGATGTTCTTTTTTAAATGACTTATTCAAGGAGAGTATTTGTTGACTTTCATACTTCGCCTTTTCTAATCTGTTAGATACCCATAATAAAGTAATGAATAAAGTTTAAATTAACTTTGTTGTTGTTGATGGTGTTGTTGTGTTTGTTGCAATTGTTGTTGCTGCTGTTGTGGTGCACCAAATTTACCGGTAATTTTATGTGATACATTAACAATGGCCATTTCATGTTTTGAGTCCATATCACAATCATACAGACCACTTAAGGAATCTAAACTTAATAATCTGGAACTAGCACGACTGGAGACAGATGTATCATCTACATCGGGAGCATTATATAAAGAATTGACATCAGATAAAGCACCTTCGGCATCGGTTAAGCCAGCTTCGTTTAATAGAGAGATATTTTCTAAGCCTGGCTCATCGGTTATATAGCCCGTCGACTCAGCACCGCCTATTATAAGATAAAAAACTCGTTTTTTGGATTTGTATTTAATTCTTCGTATTATTTTTATACAATATTTCTCGATTTCTTAAACCTTTGTTCTTTCTTTGTTTTTTAATTGTCAGCATTTTGTTTGCGCGTTAAATAACCCAACTAAATATATTTCTTATATTTTAATGCTCACCTGTAGCTTCTTCTCTACAATCGTCATCTGACCACTCAGATTGACTTTCTAAATGATTCGAGTCCATTGATTGATGATTATGATGACCGGCACCATATTTGAGCTCATCATTTATCACATTCGCTTCTAAAATATCATTACGATGAACGTGTAGACCATTCGATAAAGCACCCACTAAAGCCTCTTCCGGACCACATTCATGATCATCCTCATCATCCTCATCATCGTCTAAATCGTCTTCACTATGATATGGACCACGATGCTGCTGTTGCTGATGATTGACCATGTCAGTTTGTGCCAAACGTTTTTTACGCACATCACGGCCCACTTCATCTTCTTCGAATTCCTCATCAGCGAGATTATCTTCGGTATCGTCACGCTCGTCGTCATCATGGTTATTGTGGTGCTGATGATTATTACGCTGTCGTTGATGATTGTGGCCATGGTGGTTGGCATGATGATGATGATGGTGATGATGGTGGTGAGGACGATTATAACGGGAATTTTTATTATCAGCCGTATTGTCTAGCTGATCAAGACTTTCGTGACTTTGTTCGAAATCCTTGGATCTCGGTCTCATGCGATGACGATGATTATGTTCTTTAGTTGCACTTGGTTGCTGTTGTTGTTGTTGATGTTGCTGCTGTTGTTGCTGAGGATAATTGTTGTAGTTTCTACCATTTGTTGAAGTTGACGATTTATTGTTCATATCCATCATGGCCAAATTTAATTGATTACGTGTCTCATGTAATATTTCCCATGACTCTGTGTCACTAGTTGGCCTGTTGCAACAAAAAAGAAAAAAAGAATAGCAAAAACAACAAAAAAATTAAGGTTAAAGTTAATCTTTAGTTAGATTGTCTTACATTTGACTGGATTCTGATGGATTTTTATTGCGGGTTATTTCTTTTATTGCTTCTAGTCCCACTGGATGTTTGGCAATCATAAAACTTGTACTCACAGGTATTTTGGATCCCAATGTTCTGCCCGTAGTTGGGGAATTCAGTTCATCCAAAATTGTAGCAGCCATTGCCGTGGTAACATTTTTCAAATTATATTATTACCACTAAGTGGTGTCCTGCCACTAAGGTTGCCATTACTGCCTAAACTACCACTGCCCCCCAAGCCAGCGGCTACATTTAGACCATTCGAACTCAGCTTACTGTTGCTGCCAGAGTAGCTTATGTCTATATTTTTGCGACTACTGCTATTACTGGTAGTATTACCACCCTCAGCATTTCCGCCCGAAACGGAGGTAACATTACCACCCGTTGACGAAGAAGCAGTAGCTGCTGTTGAGTTGTTGTGTGTAGTAGTGACTAAGCCTCTGGCTCTAGAGGATTCATTTAAAAGTCTTTGCAATTCCCTCTCAAATGGTGATTTTGTGGCATTTTGATTTCCCGAAGCTGATGACATTTGACCCGTATTATTACTCTGCTTACCGTGAACTGCCAAAACTAGACGATCCTGGTATTCGAAACTGTTGCATGAGTCTCCTTTATTTTGTGTAGTAGTCGTGTATTGCCCCTGACTTTCTGTCGTTGAACTTACTTCGAAGTCTTTAAGATTGGACATATCGATGACGTCACAATAATATATATAAATATATATATATATATAAATAATTAATAACATGCAAACATCTGGTTTGTCTGCTTTCTTTGACAATTTCTTAATTGCATCTATACTTGAGTGTCCTCTACAAAATCCATATTGATTGTCGGATAGACCGTCAGCTCCTCTTTCAAGGTGTAGTTCCAAACGGTTACAGATCAATCGTTCCAAAATCTTACGCATTGTATCGATCATAGAAAGAGGTCGATATGAACCTAGATCTTCTGGCGTTTTTCCTGGTTTAGGTAGTAATACCAGTCTTTGAATTTTCCATATTCTCGGAAAAACTCCATCGTTAAAAAACTTCATGTACATCTCCGTAAAAGGTCGAACACTGTGCTCAATTGCTATTTTAAGAGCCCGGTTTAGAATTCCATCAAGGCACGGAACTTTAGCGTTTCCAAAATGTTCCGACGCTACCATCACCTCATTGTCCGTCACTGGATCTATGGCCTCCATCGAAGTCGTATTTTCATTCACTGCTACATTTTCTCTTTCAATGCTCTGTATTGGAAAAAGAATTTAATCCACCTTTCTCAGGAGTACTAGGCTAGTTGGCGCTTGTCCTTTACAACTACTTATTTTGGACATAACCACCTTATATGCTCCTCCCCATGGATTTTCATTAACATTAATCTTTAATCTTTCATTGTCAGCTTCACCTCTACTCCTTTGGTTATGTCGTCTCGCACTATGGCAACCGCGTCTTAGTACCGCAATTTCGCTGTTCCACCAACACACTGGTCTTCGGATGCATGTGCTCCTCTTTCTCACATTGCAGCGTCACAAGCCCTGCTAATATGTTCGTTGTTGCTCGTTCATTTGCGTCACTCGAATCATTTATATTTTCGTCCAGGCATAACAGAAGAGAAATCGCTGAGTCGGAATTATTGGGGAAAGGCTTTATTCTACAGTGTATGGGAATGTAGAATGGACTGTAGGATTGTGCAGGGTTTATGGCCAATCATTTTATGGTCAATGCTACTGGAACAAAAATTATCCCAAACATGAGAAGGCGGGAGATGAGGGCTATTAAGGGAGTACTAAAAAGTACTGATCTATAGGATCAGTAGAAGGAATAGGGATATCTCTAAGGCAGAGGAAACAGTTACAGGTTACAGATACGTAGGTAGAGTGTAATAGTTAGGATAGGAATTGACAGCAGTTATGCCGAGGGATACCTGTTAGTGTATTTGACAGTCTCAGAGCAAACTGAATTAGAAAAGGCAATCATTTATGAAGGGGCAAGTGGAAGAGGCAATTATCTGGGTCACATTCTTATTCACTGCAAGGTTACCTAAGCAGCCAATTGGCTGAAGATGGACACTAAGAAATTGTCTAACTGGAACGCAGAAGACCTCTCGGCGTATTAAGGAGATAAGGTGGCCGAGACACATATAGTGAAATTCTTCAAGGGAAAGAGAACGGAGCATATTATGGTTCATTAAATGTTGAAAATGAGGGACTGTACACAGCATCCTTAAGAACAGAAATGAAAGAAAAAGAAAACTGATGATAGCCGGAATCGATGAGAGATCGTTTAATGGTCCATGGCACTGTCACAGCAAAGGAGGAAAGAACCGAGTACAGCAGGCACGAAATAACGGTGGCATCAGCCTACTACCAGCAGAAGAAAATACACAACAACCCCAGCGGAAGTGAAATGATTTGCTGAGCATTTTGGTAGGCAAATTATTGACATTATTGATGGGATGTGATGCCAGTGACCACAACATCATATGAAACCGTATGGACACCAACAATAGGGGTGAGTACCATTTAGAATCTGCAGAACCTTCTAATCTGGAGATTTTTAATATAAGAAACAGGCCTACTTTTGTTACTAGTATTCGAAAAGAGGTTTTAAACATTACCATAGCTAGTCCGCGCATTGCTATGTTTATAAAAGATTGAAGTGTTTCACGCGAGGAATGTTTATCAAATTATAATATAAGAGAATTCCCGCCAAGGGGTTTGGGGACATTAAGAAACCCAAGGAAAAATATAAGGAAACTTTCATTTATAATCTACATGCCTCTTTAAGGAGCCAGTACGTGCTCGAACAAATTATGAATCCGTTGAATGAGGCAATTAGATGCCTTCCCGAGAGATCAAGGGGCAAAGATAAAAACGTGGTTTGGCAGAATAGCTAAAAAATGCTATTCGAAGTATCACACAGTGAATGTATTGAATTCTGAAACGAATTCGTGATTTTAGATTTAAAAAACCATTTTATTTTGCAACGTAGTCTCAGTTTGACTCAAGATTTCTATAATTTTTCAAAATTTTTTTCCCATTTTCTCTTTAAATCACGCTCTAGTACAAACTAAGTTTATAGCTTGTTTGTTTTATAGAACTCCCGGATGCCCAAATGAGAGCAAGTTGTTCTTCAAGTTAAGATATAGGAAAGAGCAATTTTTTTAAGTTCTTACAAAAACTGAGGAATGACAAATGAATCAAAATTTTATTTTTGTTTGGATATACATATTTGGCGTTCACTTTCGTGTTTAAGGATTAGAATTTCGATGTTGAAATTATTAAAAATTTAGAACAAAACGAATAAAAATCCGCAGATTTTCCAAATACAATATCCATTACAAAAAGCACAACAAATATTTTAACCAATTTTTTTTTTATTCAATGCAAACTATTTAAAACTGCTATACCGTAGTTATAATAGATTTAGAACCACTTGTTTACATCGTATTGTTCAGATGCGGAGCACAAGTTGGGGTATTTGGGGTTGGGGCCTTTGGTGCAAGCGGCAGCAGCACGGCTGCAGCTTTCATAGATGGGGAAGTTGATCATGTTGGTGGTGGCATAGTTGCAAGCAACCAAGTAAGACTTACGCCTCTCACCCTTAATGGTATATGTTGCGGCAGCACAGCCTACACAGGTGTTACGATCAGCCATCATGACAGTGAAGTGACCAATGGCACTATTAAAGAAAAATAATTTAAAAAAATACGTTCACAACAGAATAATGTACACATTTAAACTTACGGTCCAGAGTAATCATTAGGATAACTATCAATATAAGATTGTTTAGTGTCTTTAACTTCGGAGAACCAATTTTCAACAGATTTCTTCAATTTGGCGGCATGATCGACAGGACCAGTGAAACCAAACCAGGCAAGATTCTGACCAGCGTATTTGAAAGCATCAGTATTGCGGCATTCATCATGAGCCATTTTGCACTGCATAACATTGAGAGCGGCAAGCTTAGCCAAATCATCATCCCATTTCATGGTGGCCATACGACAGGCACGCCTGAGTTTAGCATCACCACCTCCAGCAATAAGGTCACGTTTTTCATTGTGGGTATCAACCAAGATTTTTTTGTAATCATCGGTAATGTTAATCATTTTCGCATTTGAAATGCATGGGGCAGAGAATTGCTAAATAAATTTGAAATATTTAGAATTGATGTCTTGCTTCAATTGAAAGTAAAATAAAAAACTTACCCCACTGTGACCACAAGCAATATGCTTGGCACCATTACTGCAAATAGAGCTGGAGCAGTAATCAGTGGCAGACTCTGCTGCAATGGTGGCGACAACGCACAGAAATACCGAGAAACGATTCATAATGTCAGATATAGAACTGTAGCTTGATCTACTAACTTCAAACTGATGCCGTTTAAGTGAAAAGCGACGTCTTTTATACATCATTTAATGTTTGCTTTCGAATAGAAACAAGTGTTTCTATTATAAGTTTTATTTATTTTTATCGCTTTTTATTTTAAAGTATTCCTATTATTACTTAAATATTTGTCTTAACAAAACTTTGTATGTAAACATATCAAAATCATAACACAAGTATGTATGCATGTATGTAGGCAATTGTTAAAAACAGTTGCGTTGTTTTATAACTGCTCATATAAAATTTGTTATTCAATTAGAGATATTAAAACATCTTTTTTGCTATTAAATTACTCATTTTTCCCTTTTTATAATACATATGTATGTATATGTACTCCAATATAATTGTTAATTTGTTTATAAAATAAATTTTATTCTTGTTTGTTTAATAGCCACATTCAATTTGAGTTTTAATCAGACAATTGATGTACGTCAACGGAAGTTTCGGGGATGTGAAGATTTTAAAACTTAAATTATTTACATTTTTACAGAACATTTATTTTGCCAATTTTTGGTTAAGATTATTTCTTAACTTCATAATTTAGGCTTCGGAATTTATGCTTAAAATTGTAAACTGGGTGATCAAAAATTATATTACAATGTGCATTGGCTACCATTTTGTTATGGGAGGATATGATTGAGTTCTATTCACACAGATGATTTATTAATTTTGTTCTTTTTTCTTTAATGTTAGTGAATAATCATTATTATTCGTAACTTACTCTGCAATTTGTGATCTATAAGCGCCTATATAAATTATTTCTACAGATTATCTATTTGAACCTTCATATCATCCACGATAATATTGGAGAATGGAAGTAGGTATGTACTCATACGCTGTCAAAAACTGTGTCATGTAAAAATCAACATGACCGTGTCTCCTTTTAACCCAACTCTGTACGTTTCTGATAAGTCTGTGTGTCCATTGACCTTTCGTCGCAGTATCGCATCTAATTGCCATTCGCCGAAACTCTTTTGTCTTTTCTCCCTTCGTTCCCAAGTTATCAAAGTTCTACCAACAATCCTAACTCTATCATATACCCTTTTTAGTTCCATAGCCATAACATCAGGTGGAGTTATAACTGATATGACACCAATAGCCTCATGTGAAACTGTGCGGAAACCACTAGCAACCCTGAGAACGCAGGTTCTAACGCCGATCCTCACACAGGTGCTGCATACATCATTGTCGACTGAGTAATCCTCGCCAATAACAGTGTTCTGTTCTGATTTAGCCCACCTATATTAGCCATAACGCGGGATAATGCAGTGTTCACTCGAGCAGTTTTTTCACAAGCCTTTTCAATATTAGTTCTAAAATTTTATCTTACGTCAATCATTACTCCTAAATATCTAAGCGTTACCTGAGAAGTTATATTATATTCGTCTATATTAAGTATAATACATTCAATTTTCATCCTGCTCGTTATCATAATAGCTTCAGTTTTCTGTCCAGCAAGTTAAAGATACGCTGACGTAAGCCACTTCTTTATTCTACCCAACGTCATCATACACGTAGCCTCAATTTGATGAATTTCTATAGCCACTATTGTTACTGCTATATCGTCAGCATAACCAATTATCTGCACACCCCTCGGTACTGGGAGAGGTAAAACTCCATCGTAGAGTATATTCCATAACCGTGGACCAGCCCTGTGGAACTCCACATGAACCTAGGTCGATATGAACCTAGATCTCCCGGCGTTTTTCTGGTTTAGGTAGTAATACCAGTCTTTGAATTTTCCATATTCTCGGAAAAACTCCATCGTTAAAAAACTTCATGTACATCTCCGTAAAGGGTCGAACACTGTGCTTAATTGCTATTTTAAGAGCCCGGTTTAGAATTCCATCAAGGCACGGAACCTTAGCGTTTCCAAAATGTTCCGACGCTACCATCACCTCATTGTCCGCCACTGGATCTATGGCCTCCATAGAAGTCGCATTTTCGTTGACTGCTACATTTTCTCTTTCAATGCTCTGTATTGGAAAAATAGTTTTATCCACCTTTCTCAGGAGTACTGGGCTAGTTGGCGCTTGTCGTTTACAACGCGTGATCTCTAGTCACAGGATCAGTAGAAGGAATACGGATATCTCTAAGGCAGAGGAAACAGTTACAGGTTACAGATGCGTAGGTAGAGTGGGCTAGTTAGGCTAGGAATTGTTGGTGTATTTGACAGTCTCAGAGCAAACTGAATTAGAAAAGGCAATCATTTATGAAGGGGCAAGTGGAAGAGGCAATTATCTGGGTCACATTCTTATTCACTGCAAGAAGGATACCTAAGCAGCCAATTGGCTGAAAATGGACACTGAGAAATTGTCTAACTGGAACGCAGAAGAGCGTATTAAGGAGATAAGGTGGCCGAGACACATATAGTGAAATCCTTCAAGGGAAAGAGAACGGAGCATATTATGGTTCATTAAATATTGAAAATGAGGGACTGCACACAGCTCTAAAGCGCATCCTTAAGAACAGAAATGGAAGAAAAGGCAAACTGATGATAGCCGGAATCGATGAGAGATCGTTTAATGGTCCATGGCACTGTCACAGCAAAGGAGGAAAGAACCGAGTACAGCAGGCACGAAATAACGGTGGCATCAGCCTGCTACCCAGCAGAAGAAAATACACAACAACCCCAGCGGAAGTGAAATGATTTGCTGAGCATTTTGGTAGGCAAATTATTGACATTATTGATGGGATGTGATGCCAGATGCCAACATCATATGAAACCGTATGGACACCAACAATAGGGGTGAGTACCATTTAGAATCTGCAGAACCTTCTAATCTGGAGATTTTTAATATAAGAAACAGGCCTACTTTTGTTACTAGTATTTGAAAAGAGGTTTTAAACTTTACCATAGCTAGTCCGGGCATTGCTATGTTTATAAAAGATTGAAGTGTTTCACGCGAGGAATCTTTATCAAATCATAATATAAGAGGATTCCCGCCAAGGGGTTTGGGGACATTAAGAAACCCAAGGAAAAATATAAGGAAACTTTCATTTATAATCTACATGCCTCTTTAAGGAGCCAGTACGTGCTCGAACAAATTATGACTCTGTTGAATGAGGCAATTAGATGCCTTCCCGAGAGATCAAGGGGCAAAGATAAAAACGTGGTTTTGCAGAATAGCTAAAAAATGCTATTCGAAGTATCACACAGTGAATGCATTGAATTCTGAAACGAATTCGTGATTTTAGATTTAAAAAACCATTTTATTTTGCAACGTAGTCTCAGTTTGACTCAAGATTTCTATAATTTTTCAAAATTTTTTTTCCATTTTCTCTTTAAATCACGCTCTAGTACAAACTAAGTTTATAGCTTGTTTGTTTCTAGATATAGGAAAGAGCAATTTTTTTAAGTTCTTACAAAAACTGAGGAATGACAAATGAATCAAAATTTTATTTTTGTTTGGATATACATATTTGGCGTTCACTTTGGTGTTTAAGGATTAGAATTTCGATGTTGAAATTATTAAAAATTTAGAACAAAACGAATAAAAATCCCCAGATTTTCCAAATACAATATCCATTAAAAAAAGCACAACAAATATTTCAACCAATTTTTTTTTATTCAATGCAAACTATTTAAAACTGCTATACCGTAGTTATAATAGATTTAGAACCACTTGTTTACAGCGTATTGTTCAGATGCGGAGCACAAGTTGGGGTATTTGGGGTTGGTGCCAGTGGTGCAAGAGGCAGCAGCACGGCTGCAGCTTTCATAGATGGGGAAGTTGATCATGTTGGTGGTGGCATAGTTGCAAGCAACCAAGTAAGACAAATACCTCTCACCGTCATTGGTATATGTTGCGCCAGCACAGCCTACACGGATGTTACGATCAGCCATCATGACAGTGAAGTGACCAATGGCACTATTAAAGAAAAATAATTTAAAAAAATACGTTCAGAACAGAATAATGTACACATTTAAACTTACGGTCCAGAGTAACCATTAGGATAACTATCAATATAAGATTGTTTAGTGTCTTTAACTTCGGAGAACCAATTTTCAACAGATTGCTTCAATTTGGCGGCATGATCGACAGGACCAGTGAAACCAAACCAGGCAAGAGTATTTGAAAGCATCAGTATTGCGGCATTTATCATGAGCCATTTTGCACTGCATAACATTGAGAGCGGCAAGGTTAGCCAATTCATCATCCCACTCCATGGTGGCCATACGACAGGCATGACTGAGTTTAGCATCACCACCTCCAGCAATAAGGTTACGTTTTTCATTGTGGGTATCAATCAAGATTTTTTTGTAATCATCGGTAATGGGAATCATTTTCGCATTTGAAGGGCATGTGGCAGAGAATTGCTAAATAAATTTGAAATATTTAGAATTGATGTCTTGATTCAATTGAAAGTAAAATAAAAAACTTACCCCACTGTGACCACAAGCGATATGCTTGGCACCATTACTGCAAATAGAGCTGGAGCAGTAATCAGTGGCGGACACTGCTACAATGGTGGCGACAACGCACAGAAATACCGAGAAACGATTCATAATGTCAGATATAGAACTGTAGCTTGATCTACTAACTTCAAACTGATGCCGTTTAAGTGAAAAGCGACGTCTTTTATACATCATCTAATGTTTACTAAGAGCTACTTATATTTGCTTTCGAATAGAAACAAGTGTTTCTATTATAAGTTTTATTTTAAAATACGTCTTCTATTATTTGCTATCATTCCTTAAATATTAGTCTTTAGAAAACTTTCTATATAAACATAACAAAATCATAACACAAGTATGTACATTAGGGTGGCCTCAAAATATAAGTTGCGAATGTTCCCGACTAAAATGAAAGTTTGATTCATTCTAAGACTACGTTTCTCAAAATTTTTGTTCTGAGGTCAATATTTGGAGAGTTGGATCAAAGTATAGAAAGGTCCTTTTTTGAGGTTTTTTGAATTTTTTTCATATTTCTTCCGAAGGAACTATATATAAATTTGGTATCATATGAAAGGTCTTTAAGAGGCGCTTTCAAAAGGTTATCAGAAATTTTAAAAACAATTTTGAAACTAAATTTTTGTTTTTTTTTTTAATTTTTCATAGAATTTACTTAACTAAATTGTTGAAATTTCTTGATTATAAAGACCATGTAATTTAACCAAAATGGTTTTTTCCGTTTTTCAAAATTCAATCTAGTTCAAATTTTATTAAAAATTTTTTAAACCTAATTTCTTCTCTATCTGACAACCTCTGTTAACTCAAGACCTCAAATTGTTTTACATAAATAATCAAAAAAAAAAAAAACAAAAACTTAAGGCTTTGAGCGGATATATTTTTAGGTCACATCTGGGCCTTATGTCCGATTATAAAATTGAATTATGCTGGGTAATTGGGAACTGCCAAAATCAGTCATAAGCTATAACATAAGAGAAGTCGATGAGTGTGCGAATGGTTTGATTCAACCGTGTATGACAATGTAGGGTTGCACGGGCTTTATGGTCAATCCTACTGCAACAAAAATTATCCCAAATATGGGAAGGCGGGAGATGAGCGCTAATCTCTAGTCTCAGGATCAGTAGATAGAATAGGGGCATCTCTGAATATGTGGCAGAGGAAACAGCGGATTATTTTTTGTGCCGCTCACCTATAGAGCTGTGTTATAGCGCATCCTTAAGAACAGAAATGAAAGAAAATACAAGCTGATGATAGCCGGAACCTATGAGCGATCATTTAATGGTCCATGACAATACCAAAGAGAGGAGAAAAGGACCAGACTCTGGAAAGACCGAACGTACAAATGCTGGGGAAAATGGGAAATTCATCATGTTGGTGGTGGCATAGTTTCAAGCAACCAAGTAAGACAAATACCTCTCACCATCATTGGCATAGTTTATGGCAGCACAACCCACACGAATATTGCTATCAGCCATCATGACAGTTAAGTGACCAATGCTACTATGGTCAGATCAGTTACATGAAGCCTTGAATGAAATAGCCATAGTCTAGGAGGTCGTGAGGCCACATTTAAAACCCCAGTTCAGACTTCAAAACGAAATATGAAAAAAATTTCTATGGGAACTTCCTGTCAGCAGATTTGTGGCAATACCTCTGAGAATAAATAAAATTGCCGTGAAAAGTTTCTCAAAACATTTCTACCGCAACCTCCTCTCAGCATGTTTCTGGCATCAATTAAAATTGCCATGAAAAGTTTGTCAAAAATCGGAGTCGACTTTAAACTGTAGGTCCCGCCACTAATGTATAAAATTAACACACACAACATAAGTGGTGTGAGAAGCTACGTCGTAACCCTGACTGAAGGCTTGTAAAGGCTAAATATGTATGTATGTATGTATGTATGTATGTATGTATGTATGTATGTATGTATGTATGTATGTATGTATGTATGTATGTATGTATGTATGTATGTATGTATGTATGATAACTAAATATTATTTCCTGGGTTTTTCTGTCCCAATGAAAAGCTCTATATACTAACGAAACATTCCATCGTTATCCTTTCCTTTAGACTAGAGCTGGATAATTACGCGCAATTGCTACTTGCGGGCGATTAAATTGTTTTTTTTTTTAAATTCAAAAATATTTATTCAAGAAAAGTATTAAAATTCACAGTTTATGTTTGCCTCAGCGTCTTACGATATTATTGAGGCGAGTTGGCAGAATCAAAAGCTTATCTAAATGGGAGAACTTGAGGTCATTCTAAGTGACCCTCTTTTAATTAACTGTCACTCTGCGCTTTTGGGTGACATATCGTTACCTTGGAAAGAATTAGAAAAGAAGCTTGTTTAATAGGTTTAAATCATTTATGTTTTAATATTTCTTTTTTATTATTTTTTATTATTCATAAATAACTTAAATTCATGATTACCGATTCATATTAATTTTAATTATAGTTAACATTCTGGTTATTACCATATGAATAGTATATTTAGTGATTTCCTTAGTAATATTCGAATAATTTTTCTTTCGACATGTTGTTGTTTGTTTGATAGAAACTATTATAAGTTAAAAATTAACAATAATACGGTACAAAAAAAAAACAAATAATGTGTACAGTTAATATATATACATAATATTAGTGTGAAACATTACATTATATATGTATGTATGTAGATTGTGCATGAATAGATTTCTTGATATTAATATGTATGTATGTATACTGTTACAGTTTCATCGATTTATATAAAAAGAAAAGAAACAAAAAGCATAAAATACTTATTGGAAGCATAATGAGCAAATTATATTGAATATGATTGTAAAACTAACTAAGGTACAAAATAAAAATAAAAAAATGAAAACGCTTAGCGTTTTTTTTATAACGTGTATAAATAAATTTATACACACAAGCAATTATTTTGTAATTAAAACTAATTTAAATCGACATAAAAAATTAATAGATTAATAAAAAATTAATACGTATAAAATAATATTAAATATTTAAGTAAAGCATTTGAATGATTAATTTGTTTTTCAATTAGTATAGTTTTCAGACAATAAAAATCTAATTTTGTCATGAAAAGCGGAATTTTTGTTTTCATTTTTATTTTGGTTTTTAAACTGGTACTATCAATTATTTAATTAAGACTGGTTTTTCATATTGCGTTAAACGGTTGTTAGGATTTCGAAAACTAAGTAGTATGTTTATTTAAAAATTTATGTTAAAGCATACATTTTTTTTACACATTTATATTGTATGTATGCATGTATTGTTGTCTTAGCTCTACCATAGATAGTTAGGATTATTATTTATAATCATTTTAAATCTTAGTTAAATATAGTTCAACTTAAAATCTTATTGACTTTCTAGCTTAACGGTTATTTACCTTTTTGCTTTTTGAAGATTTCTTATATGTTTTTAATTTTTTTTATTTTGATAAATTGTTGTTGTTGTTATTCTTCTAAATCTAAATATACTGCTATCAAAAAATACTTGACTTTTTTCAATTATTTATTTTAAATATTATTTAACACATACACATCTAATTAAGTAGTATTAAGTTGTTTAATAGACACCATTTCAATTAATGTTGTAGGGTTTTTTCTTTCACATATGTATACTACAGTATATACATATATTAAAACATATCTAATGGGGCGGGAAGAGACCTCCAAAAACCTTTTTTAAATTTTTCGAAGATGTTCTTTTTTAAATGACTTATTCAAGGAGAGTATTTGTTGACTTTCATACTTCGCCTTTTCTAATCTGTTAGATACCCATAATAAAGTAATGAATAAAGTTTAAATTAACTTTGTTGTTGTTGATGGTGTTGTTGTGTTTGTTGCAATTGTTGTTGCTGCTGTTGTGGTGCACCAAATTTACTGGTAATTTTATGTGATACATTAACAATGGCCATTTCATGTTTTGAGTCTATATCACAATCATACAGCCCACTTAAGGAATCTAAACTTAATAATCTGGAACTAGCACGACTGGAGACAGATGTATCATCTACATCGGGAGCATTATATAAAGAATTGACATCAGATAAAGCACCTTCGGCATCGGTTAAGCCAGCTTCGTTTAATAGAGAAATATTTTCTAAGCCTGGCTCATCGGTTATATAGCCCGTCGACTCAGCACCGCCTATTATAAGATAAAAACACGTTTTAGAATTGGATTGTATTCAATTCTTCGTATTATTTTTATACAATATTTCTCGATTTCTTAAACCTTTGTTCTTTCTTTGTTCTTTAATTGTCAGCATTTTGTATGCGCGTTAAATAACCCAACTAAATATATTTCTTATATTTTAATGCTCACCTGTAGCTTCTTCTCTGCAATCGTCATCTGACCACTCAGATTGACTTTCTAAATGATTCGAGTCAATTGATTGATGATTATGATGACCGGCACCATATTTAAGCTCATCATTTATCACATTCGCTTCTAAAATATCATTACGATGAACGTGTAGACCATTCGATAAAGCACCCACTAAAGCCTCTTCCGGACCACATTCATGATCATCCTCATCATCCTCATCATCGTCTAAATCGTCTTCACTATGATATGGACCACGATGCTGCTGTTGCTGATGATTGACCATGTCGGTTTGTGCCAGACGTTTTTTACGCACATCACGGCCCACTTCATCTTCTTCGAATTCCTCATCAGCGAGATTATCTTCGGTATCGTCACGCTCGTCGTCATCATGATTATTGTGGTGCTGATGATTATTACGCTGTCGTTGATGATTGTGGCCATGGTGGTTTGCATGATGATGATGATGGTGATGATGATGGTGAGGACGATTATAACGGGAATTTTTATTATCAGCCGTATCGTCTAGTTGATCAAGACTTTCGTGACTTTGATCGAAATCCTTGGATCTCGGTCTCATGCGATGACGATGATTATGTTCTTTGGTTGCACTTGGTTGCTGTTGTTGTTGTTGATGTTGCTGCTGCTGTTGCTGAGGATAATTGTTGTAGTTTGTACCATTTGTTGAAGTTGACGATTTATTGTTCATATCCATCATGGCCAAATTTAATTGATTACGTGTCTCATGTAATATTTCACATGACTCTGTGTCACTAGTTTGCCTGTTGCAGCAAAAAAGAAAAAAAGAATAGCAAAAACAACAAAAAAATTAAGGTTAAAGTTAATCTTTAGTTAGATTGTCTTACATTTGACTGGATTCTGATGGATTTTTATTGCGGGTTATTTCTTTTATTGCTTCTAGTCCCACTGGATGTTTGGCAATCATAAAACTTGTACTCACAGGTATTTTGGATCCCAATGTTCTGCCCGTAGTTGGGGAATTCAGTTCATCCAAAATTGTAGCAGCCATTGCCGTGGTAACATTTTTCAAATTATTATTACCACTAAGTGGTGTGCTGCCACTAAGGTTGCCATTACTGCCTAAACTACCACTGCCCCCCAAGCCAGCGGCTACATTTAGACCATTCGAACTCAGCTTACTGTTGCTGCCAGAGTAGCTTATGTCTATATTGTTGCGACTACTGCTATTACTGGTAGTATTACCACCCTCAGCATTTCCGCCCGAAACGGAGGTAACATTACCACCCGTTGACGAAGAAGCAGTAGCTGCTGTTGAGTTGTTGTGTGTAGTAGTGACTAAGCCTCTGGCTCTAGAGGATTCATTTAAAAGTCTTTGCAATTCCCTCTCAAATGGTGATTTTGTGGCATTTTGATTTCCCGAAGCTGATGACATTTGGCCTGTATTATTACTCTGCTTACCTTGAACTGCCAAAACTAGACGATCCTGGTATTCGAAACTGTTGCATGAGTCTCCTTTATTTTGTGTAGTAGTCGTGTATTGTCCCTGACTTTCTGTCGTTGAACTTACTTCGAAGTCTTTAAGATTGGACATATCGATGACGGGTGAAGTAGGGTCCACCTGAATATCGCAGGGATAAAGCCATTGCAATGGATTACCACCATTACGTACCACATGATTACTGGCTGTTGTTAACCGCGGTGAATCCTCTTCACCCTCTCCCTCGGTGGTCTTTGAGTAACTTTCATCGGATGAACTCATGGAGGGGGAATGAGGTCGAGAACTTAGATCATCTGTGGAAGACATTTCTCGACTCTCTTCCAGTTCTGTGGGTAGCTTTGGCAGAGGCTTCATATAGGACCGTAGAAGAGGTGTATTCTGTTTAAGACTTGTTGTTAATGTGGCAGGTTTGGGTGGTAGGGCTGGTAGAGGGGGTTGTGGTTGTTGGGAGTACAGAGGATATTGTTGTTGCTGTTGTTGTTGATAGAGTTGGTAATTTTGCTGGAGTTGTTGTTGTTGTTGTTGCTGTTGTTGTATAAACAAATTATTGGGACACATATAACGAGGTGGTTCATATTTAGTGGGTGTATGATTCAGTTGCTGATGATGTTGCATGGACATATATTTTTTTTGTTTTGTTTGTTTGTATTGGAAAAGGATTTAAGCACCAGGCAATAAAAGCATCATTACAATGGTTGTCAAACACACATTTATACACAACATATACATTTAATAGCAAATACATTGGTATACAAATACAGAGGTAATGGTTTTTCGAAAGTTTAAATTGCAGTTCATGAATCCATCCACCATGCACGGTAAATGTTTTAAGATGGGTTTTAAAATATGAAAGATTAAAAAAAGACATAGAAAATACACAAAAATTATTTACAAATTATGAGAACCTTTAACCATTTAGTATTTAAATTAATTATAAAAAAAAAATGTGCACATAAAAATGAGATCCATATTGTGAGGCGCCTTTAAGGCCATCAGTCAGTAGAGGTCGTATATAAAAAATTTACGAAGTATTCTGGAATAAGGCTTCAAGCTGTTTATAGCGACACATTTATTAAGGAGTAGTTATTACCAGAGTCTGATGCGAGTGTACATTGCTTTCAACCTCCTAATAGAATGAGTGAAATTCTCTAATCGAGATAGTGGGATATTCTATGGTTATCTGTCTAGCGGGTCACAGAGATGGCATACCATTTATCTGTCTTAAAGCGGAAGTAACATTGAATGTACAATGTTCAGATGGCAAAGTAATTTATAAAAAATTTTACTAATTATTCTAGGACATATTTTGTCTTGGAAATTTAAGAAGATCTTACATTTCTTGATTCATTCGGTGAATCATGTTAGACATCAGAATATTGAAGGTCCTAATGAAAAATATTAAAAATATGTATGTAGAGTGAGCGTCAATAGAAAATTAAAAAATATATATTAATAAAATACCGTTATTTTTATTTTAAAATTGTTTCATTGCCAGTTTTTAAAAATAAAACAAAAAAAAATTACAAAAAAATTTTTTTGGGCATACTCCTTAAGAGGTAAAAGTTGAGTTTGGTGATTTTTAGAATGTTATTCATGGTGCACAGTTTCTTTTAATGCTCACTGTATATGTATTATTCTCACAAGAAAGTTTGATTTTTTACTAATTAAAATTTATTTAATATGAAGTCAAGTGGTCAAGCATTATTGAAATTTGAAATTCGTAACAGAAACATATTTTTTAATTCTTCGCAGTGCTACAACTTCTTTACACTAAGGTAACCATTAAAATGAAGTGTGTTTTCTGATAAAAAAAACCCTGAGAGTAAATAAAAATTGCTATTAAGAAGTTTCTCAAAAACTTTGTCGTGCGGAGTCGACCTTAAATTGTATATACTGCCACTCATTTATAAAATTAACATACGCAACATATAAGTGGTGTGAGAAGTTAGGTCGTAATCCTGATTAAATGGTTGTAATTCCACCTAAGAAAACAAAAAAATCAAAATCGAATTGAAATTTGACAAAAATTAATGGTTTTGAGGTGTGCGCTTATACTGCTTAAAACTAAAATGGGGCTAATAAGCAAAGCCGAGCACGTGCATTTATTGAAGATTCTTTTAACTCTAAATTCTAAGTTGTATTTACACTATTAAACTATCAGATTTCGTGTAATTTTATTATGTCCAACACCAATAAATGTTAAAAAATTTCGAATTTTAAAAACTACAAACATTATTTAGTGAACTACACTACTAAAGACGGACTATCAATAACTAGAGAGTTTTGTGCTTCAGGAGAACTACTTCTATAATGGAAATCTACTAAGAATAGTGCATTGCTAGTTTGAATGAAATCACAAGAGGTATTCTTCATTGCCACCCAATAACGTATCTTCTTCATTATCATTATCATCACAACTACTATCGTCGTCAATGTAACTCACCTTAGCCACTTGTGTGGCAAGCAACAACGGTTCACTTTCGCGACAATTGTGATAATTGTTGAAATGATTGTTTGAATTGTTGTGAGTCATGATGGGCGACGAAGTTAGCGATGATGTTTGTATTTGTTGTTGCTGTTGTTGTTGTTGATAATGTTTATTATTAAATTGTTGCTGCTGTAATTGTAGCTGTTGCTGTTGTTGCTGATAATTATTAAGATGTGCTAAATGATTATTAATATTTGGATGATGATGTTGTGACGATATTGCCGTATGATGCTGATACAAATAATGATGAAAGTTATTTAATGCGTTATTAGAAGTTGAAGTTGGTGTAGTAGTACATGTTGTTATTGTAGTAGTCATAGTTGTTGTGGTATGGGAGGATGCATGCATTTGTTCACGTTTACCATTACCACCGTTAGCGGCACCATATAACAAATTATTGAAATTTTCCAGCGGTGCATAAGGATCATGCATTTGTTGTTGATGTTGTGATTGTTGCTGTAGTTGTTGTTGTAATTGTTTTTGTTGTTGTTGTTGTAGTTGTTGATGATGATTATGCAATAAATGTTGTGAAAGAGGAGTAGGAGGATTATTATAATTATTAAGAATATTTAAACGATTATTGCTAGGATTTTCAATAATATTAAATTGTTCACGGAACATTACCGATGATGATGCCAGGGATGATTGATGCTGTTGGGCGGGTACATTGGATATTACTGATGATGCAGATGAGAGAGGAGGTGGTGGTGGTGGTAGTGGTTGAGGTAAAGGTTGTTGTTGTTGTTGCTGTGTTATGGAATTAGGATTTAAACCCATACTGCTCATAGAACTCGAGGAATGTTGACGTTGATGTTGAACAGCCGTTGATGGCTGCTGTTGCTGATAACCATTGTCTACAACGCCGCCTCCTCCACCTCCTCCTGGATAGTTGTTGTAACCGTTTGTAAAACCATTATGATCACTGTCATTATGTTCACCATTATGACCATTCTCATGTATACCCGGCAGACCGCCATTAGCTAGAAACGGTTGTTTCTGCAATTTACTATTCATTCGCTGTTGCTGCTGTTGTGATAAATGATGCTGATGATGTTGCGGCTGCATATGTTGCAGTAGTAACTGTTGTTCTTCATTCATGCTGGCCTTGATAATCATATTATTGCCATCATGTTCCATGTTACTGAAACCGAAATCTTTCTTCACATTATAAGTCTCCGAATTCATATTGACGAGATAGTTGTTGTCTTGATATTGAGTCTGCTTTTGATAATAATCTGTGGATTGTAACTGTGAGGTTAACTGAGTCTGAGGTAATTGACCAAACGAGGGCCTGTTACTAATCATGGCATTGCGTACTTCACCGTTTAAGCCATTGCTGGCGTTGTCATTAAGGAAATAAGTTATCATATCACCTTTACCCTTTACCTTAATAGTGCCACGACATCTGTATAAAATGGACATCCGTAAAGGGTTCATAATTTTGGATAAATAAATTGAAAAATAAAACTTACTTGAATTCAAAATGAGAGCCCTGCAGACTGTCGACAACTTCTTGTGTTACTTGTGTGTAACCAGGTATACCAGTTGAATCCATACGGCTGGCTACATTCACTGTATTACCCCAGATATCGTACTGGGGCTTACGTGCCCCAATAACACCAGCTACTACAGGACCAATATTAATACCTAGTACGATTAGAAGATTAGATTCATTTAATTCAAGAAATTTTGAAAAGGCACTGCTTGATAAATAATAGTTTTTTAACTTACCCACTCTTAACATAAAGTTATTATAAGAATGACTATTAATTTCTTGTAAAGACATGCGCATAGCCTTGACATATTCCACTAAGGCGGTCATATGACGCCGTATAGAATTCTGATCCACTGGATTTATTTTATATTCTAAAATACGAAATATGAATGGATTTATTTAAACTCATAAGAGTAAAAGCTATTTTGAAGATTGTATTACCTGGTATTAAACCGACAACAGCCATATAGGTACTACCCACAGTTTTGATTTTATCAATGCCTTGAAAGCGCTCTTCCTTTAGTAACTACATTTAGAAGATGCAAATGATTGTTCAAAATTAATTATTTTATTGTTTGTTTAACGAACCTCATCAAAGTCAGCTATGATTTCATTTAGCAGACGCAAACACTCTAAACCTTGATCGGAACCATCCATTTCTGTATAAAATTCATGAAAATTTGGCACACTAGCAAAGATAACACCGACTTTGGCATAACTTTGATGATAAAGTTCCTGAAATAAAAAATACGTTATGATATTAGAATCTCTTATGTTATACGGTTCAGTACGGTTTTCTATTGAACAAGTTTTGGGAAAATTTGACGGAATACATTACTTTTTTATGATGACCGAAGTGACATAGAATTTACCTAATTTAAGTATTAAATGTAGCCTCGACTTTCAATAAAATACATCGCATAGCATTTGATATAAGAGTTCTACTCACCATATTACTGCGAAATTGATTATCAAGGAAATGTGCAGCCACATGGGCTGGCAACAAATTGTGCAGAATTCTTTTATTCGACTCTTGCAAAACATCCATTTCCTTCTTCTCTTGAGATGCCTGTAATTGCCACAGAAAATCTAACCTTGCTGTCCACTCAACTAAACGACCATGAACAAGAATGGCAATCATGAAAATTAAAATACGAGCCAATGAGATTAAATGAAGTGGAATCGAAGCACTACAAAAACAAGAAAGAAAGATATTAGACGTGTTGCCAATACATGTTTAGCTGCGCATACTTACTTGACGCGACTGTCATAGCAGTCAAAAATATTCGTATGGGACAGTTCAATAAATAGACCATAAATGACACCCATCATAATGACCAGTAGAGATTTGAAAATTATGGGTAGCCTGTGTGAAAAAAAATTTTGAAATTTTTATTTTATTTATTGATTTTCTAAATTTTTTTTTTGATTTTGTTTTATTAAATCAAGTTATTTTTACCTTAAAAACACTGAAACTGAAAGTAAAGCAAATGTGGCGGATAAAGATACATATTGGGGTAGAGAACATTTACGATGGGCTTCACTTTGATGTGCCAGCATAAGAAGATCTTCTTCGAGGGTAGGAGTAGCGGTAGTAATATTACTCGTACAGGGGTGGTCCGAAACACAAGTGAACTATAAACAAGAGAAAAATTTATAAAAAAATATGTCGTATGTAAATATTCTTGTTCTAATTTTATTATTTACCACATTCACTTGACCCACTGAATATATTAGAATAACAGTAAATATTGTTATGGCCATTCTTAAAGTGAAACTTTGCGAAAGATCCCAATTAATCCATTTCAAACGCACAGCCAACAATAACATTAACACAGCACTGACCCACACAAATGCCGTCAAAAACAATAACAATAATATAAGGGTTCTGGGTAAAGCAGTTACTTGTAAAGCAGCACCTAAGATCAAGAGTAGTAAGGAACAGCCCATGGCTGTGGTAAAGCCCAAATCAAAATCTTTACGATATTCACGTTCTTTATCACTTTCACGAAATCGTAATGTTATCCGATCCACATGTTCAGATTTATCACAATCCACTGAACGTGCATTAATGGCTTGTGACAGGAAACGATTTACGCGATTCGTAGGCTGATGATGTACCGATGAGTGGCGTTTGCGAAAAGGTCTCTTAAATTTATCGGTTACCTTGGACTATATTTTCAATATGTTTAAGTGTTTTGTGTCGATTTGTTAAAAAGATTGTTGGAAAAATAGAAAATAATTAATTTTTATTAAAAACAATGTTAAAGTGTTGTTTTATTGTTGAATTGTATAAAATTAATGTTGATCTTACACCCAAAGATTAAATGTTAGTACGAATATCAACAATGTACATGCAAAAATGACTCAAATGTTTGTAAGAAACTAACATGCTTCTTATGTGGTTTCTATGATTTTCTTTATACAGAATTTACAAAAAATCATACAATGAAGAGACAAGGGAAAGTATGTTCGAATAAATAAAATTATTCTAATGGAAAGAAAAAAAAAATATTGTTGAAACTCATGCAAAATTTAAAAGAACTCAATACGGAATTGTAAAACGTTTTAACAACTTCTAAAATAAATTATTTCAATATGGTTTTTAAGAAATGTTTGGAAATTTTCCATAACGTAGTTCAATTTTAGTCTTTAAAATGTTTATTAAGAAAAATTATTAGCACCAAAAACATAAAAAAGGTATAAGGCATAAGGCGTAAACCACTTTCTCCCTTCTACAGTTAACATTATCGGACTAGTGAGTGCAGGTATTCTTGCGCTTGATTCACAACCATCAACAAGACAAATAAATGTGCGTACCGAAGCGCATCTTATTGCTGTACCGCGAAGTCTTGAAGAACACAGCGAAATGTGGAGGAATTGGCACGTAAGGGTTCGGAGATGTCTTAGGAGGAGACGATAGGGGGAATATATGCGCCCATATATGAATTCGTTTCGAAATTAAAAAAGGCAGAATGGTATTCAACTATTCTATATATATATACTATATTCAACAACTGTGTTCAGCAGTGCACAACGGGAGAACCAGAGAACTACTTGAGTTCAACAAGAGAACGGTTTGCATTCTAAGTGGAATTATAACGGGACACTACATTATTAACAGTTTCGCTTGCAAGCTCGGTCTGCTCCACCAGATTACTGCAAAAGCTGCAAAGATGTGCAGGAAACGGAGTCGGTACAATACCTTTTATGCAAGTGCCCTGCACTTCAAGACAGACATCATCGGTTTTTGAGTAACAGAACGTTTAAAGATCTAGTCATGGTGGCGAATGTGACACTAAGGGAACTTGCCGGTTTCATCTGGAGCTTGAGTTGGTTCAAACCCACTACTAACGGATCATGACCTCACACTGAGAAACACAATGAGCCATATGAGCTACCGAGTAAACATGCCCTCTAACCTAAACTAACCTACCATACGTGGGAAATTTATATTCATATAGGTTTATAAATAAAGCTTGTACAGGAATTCGTAGCAAATGGCAGATGTTTGCTTCGCCTTTCTGATGATTGGATACATTTGCAACTATCTAAAGATAAACATTTTTATCAAAGAATTTTGAATGAACTCCATTTCTAGTTAAAAGCCTAAGTCTGTAAAAAAAGTCCGTATTTGCAGCGCAGACAATCCTAAAACAGATAACTAGTCACTATTACATCCATCACAATTGACTGTTTTCTAGGGTTCACAGGCTAGTGGCACCATCGGTTCAAATTTTTTTTTTTTTTAAATGATCAAAGAGCTGCCGCTACAGTGAAGTAAACAAGCGTTAACAAGTCATGAATTGTTGTTCTCAAAAATTAATCGGTTGAATATAAACGACAACAGAACGGCACAAACTTGTGATCTTGTTCACTGAACCTTTCGAACGTGTGATTTAACACTACTGGTTTTCACCGACAAACCAGCTTCATTTGTAAAAGTGGAGAACAATTTGACTGCTGGAACGGACCGTGTGATTTGAAAGTGCGTATTGTCAGTGTAGGAGTATGGTATGTTCATTACATAGACAGTAAAATGGATTCATTCCAATATTTTTGGATTTTAAAACAAAATATGAAGCAAAGTGGCGATAAGTTAAATATATAAGTTATACACATTTGTTTCTAACGGAACAATGATCTGAAGCACGTGGCTAATCTGTAGCCTATGCATAATTGTTCAAAACTACTCCAAACACAGGCACCGGTCCCTGATCTCAACGTTATTGATCATGTTTGGGAAATAACTGCCCGTAAGCTCTATAAAATCTAATATCAGCAAGTGGAGCAGTTGAAACAAGGTATTAGGCGAGAATCGAACACTTGATGCCTCTACGCTTGGAAACAGTAAACAAAGTATAAGGTTTTGGTTCCAAGTGTTTTATTTTACTGTCCATTTATGTATTTGACATGTAATTCGTTAATATTGTTTCTTTTTTGTTTTAAAAATATTTTGAAATAAAAATGCTAAGTATTATACAAGCTTTTTTTAATTATCTATAAGTCCGCTATATAAAGTTATTCTGTCTCACAAGTCCTGAACTTCAAGAGTTCCCTGTAATTCTGAAAATAATAAGTATGAGTTTCTTAAAAAAAATTGTCAGTTCCTTTACAATAAACAAATTTCAATAATAATTTTTGATAAAAGCTTGACACTAATATAGTATTTTTTGTGTCTTTTTCAAAAATTAATGAAAATATACATTCGATTTGTATTTTAATTAATTTTGTTTTTGTACGATTTATTAAAAGATATTCTTTTTAATTTTTAAACCAAACATTTCTTTAAAACCATACTATATGCATATAAAAATAAATCAACGCCATTAAAAACTCATAGTTAGAGTAAATATTTTTCAAAAATATAAAATTAAAATTTATGCAAAAAACAAAAAACTAAACTTTAACCGAACTTGGAGTAATTAATTGCATTTTGTTTTTTAATATATGAAATCGAAACTCAATTAAAAGGAACCAGCAAATGAATGAGTGGCATAAAACAAAAAAGAACAATTATTGAAAATATGTTTGAAAAATGTTTTGATTTTCAATTCAATTCTTTTGCAAAATGATTCGTCATCGAGATAATGGAAAAAATGTTTTTTTTTTCGATTTTGATTTTGATTTTCTTTTTTGTTTTTAGTTTTTTTTTTTGGTTTGTTTTGGTTCTGGCAAACAACAAATCTCACTTTATTTTTGTGATTATTATGTCTATGAATGCGACTAATCGTATTCGAAGTTGAATTAGAAGTTGTTCCTACTTGTATGGTAACACCGCCACCTGGTGGTGTTGGAGCATGTAAGATTTTTTGTAGACGTATTACCTAGATAAATAAAAGAACACAAATGGAAAGAAAACACAAAAAACAGAAAAGAAAACAAAAACAAATTTATAATAAAATAGTTAAAACAAAATAAAATAATAATAACCAATAATATTAAATAAAATTATAAAATAAAATATAAAAATTTATACAAAAAACATTATAAAGAAAATAAAAATAAACACAAAAATAATAAAAGTAAAATAAAATACAATATAAAGTAAAAAAAAATCATTATAGAAATAGAGAAAGAAAATATAGTAGAAGAAATAGTAAAGTTTAGATTTTATGGAAAATTTATTTATTAAAAAGAAAATCTAAATAAGGTTTTCTTTTTTTATACCCAAGTTTATGCAACTAATTGGGGATATTTACAATAAATATTTATCTAATATATAAATAAATTATTTCCAATATAGTATGTATGCCAAGAATTTATTAATAATGATCCAATAGATTTCACACGATTTGCGTTTAAGTTGTAAAAAATATATTAAACAGATAAGTTCATGGATGTTTATTTAATGGTCCATAAGTATGAAATGTATTTATAAATAATAAACAGAAAATTATGCACTTGGTAAGACAAATTCTAAATCTTCTATTATTCTCTAAGTGAATGACGGAAAGGAGTTCAACATGTATGCACATACATACATACATAATAGGCCAGTACAACCCTTCAGCCAGGATTGCGCTCTAGCTTCTCACACCACTTAAGTTGGGTATGTTAATTTTATACATGGGTGGCGAGATCTATAGTTTAAAATCGACTCCGAACGACAGATTTTTGAAACACTTCTCGCCACAGGGAATCCAGCATGGATTGCAAGAAAACTAAGGGAATACTTGAGTTCGAAAACAGAACGGTTCTCACTCTGATAGTAATCCATTAGGGGGTCTGCCCCACCAGGATTATTGCAAAAACTGCCGTGACGTCGAGAAAACGGAATCGATGCAACACCGTTTATGCGAGCGCCCTTCACTTTAGAACAGACGTCGTCGGTTTTTGGGTTACAAAAGGTTTGAAGATCTGGGTATGGTGGCGAACGTGCCACTGAGAACTAGTTGGATTCATCCATTCGGAGTAGTTGATACCAACCACTAACGGATCCAGACAAGGGGCTTACCTAACACTGCGTCACACAATGGGCCATATGGCCAACAAGTGAATTTGCCTGTGAACGGCAAGCTGCACGCTATCCTAACCTAACATAACCTTTTATGACAGAGTTTAATTTACGCTCAGAGTTTTTTTTTGCAGAAATCTGCTGAGAGGAGACCGAAGGAAAAATATTTTTTCATATTTCGTTTTGCTGGAAATGTCTGACCTGGGATTTGAAACATGACCTCACGTCTAAAAAGTCATCACACTATCTACTAGACTACGGAGACTTCAACATGTATGGGCAGAACCATAATGTAAGTTATGTGCGTTCGAAATCAACTGAATTTAAGAAGCTTTTTCGTATCAATTAATTGACTGGCAGTTTACTGTTGTTTTAACAGAAAACTGTTGAGAAAGGGTCACCGAAAGAGTTCAAAAAGTTTGAACTCTCGGTCTCACGTGTAGTAAAGTATCCATTCAAACCACACACGGAAAAATCTATCACAGTTAAAAAACCTATAAGACAAAGCATGCTGATGTTCTAAATGATGAGATGAAAATCCCCTAGAACGCAGCAACTAATCGGCAGTCTTGGACATGTCATGTGTTCAAACATTGAATTGAATGTATTATAATATAATATTTGCAGACATTAGATTTTTCTCAGAAAGTATTTAAGTATACAATCTCCTTACTATTGTATAATTATTTAAATTTCGAACTTTTAAGCAAATCGCCATCATTATTTTGAATTTTATTGTTTGTAATGAATTTTGAATTTAATGGTAACTATAAACAAATACTATATATTTTTAAAACAATTTAAATAGTTTATTACATTATAACTACAAATGTGTTTACATTATAATTAATTTTTATTTTTATTCACAAACACAACAATTAAAAGTATTTACTTCAACATTTCAACAAAATTAAACACAAAATCCACACGAATTTTGAAAATCAATTTTGTTTTATATTTTTAAATTATTCGAATCATTTTAAATAGTTGCCAATGATAATTGTTAGTTACAATTTACAATAACAAACACGTTTAATTATTATATTTTTTCTTTTTATTTTTGATAAAAATAAACCCGTTTTAACCTTTAGCTTAAAATTAAATTAAAAAAAGACGATTAAATTAAAAAATAAACTTACCGCATCCTGAAATACAAAAAGAAAATTAAAACGTAAATAAATAAAATTTTAAACAAATCATATTAATAATTAAAAAAAAAAACGAGAAAAATATATTTTGAGAATTAAAAAAGCGGAAGAAAATAAATAAATTGGATTGTTTAAAGCAAAAAGGAAGCATTAATAAAATAATAAATATAAATTAAAAAGGCCAAGTAAATGAAATTATAAGCCAAGCCAATTTTGTGGTTTTAAGAAAAGAAAAAGAAAAAATAAAAAAAAAAATTAATTTTAAATTATTTTTTACAGCATTTCTTATATTGTATATGATTTTGTTTTGTTTTTTCTTCTTAATTATTTATTTAAAAGTTAGTAAAATAGTTTTTTTTTAATATTTTTAAGTTTTCATTTTAAAAGTCATGCAATTTGTATTTGTTTTTTTTTTAGCGTATTAATAAGAATTACTACAAATTGTTTTAAGCCATAAAATTAAATTAAAATTATTCTTTGCCACTATGCTACTAATTAATAAACTAGCTAAATGCTGGGGATTTAATGCTATCGTTAGGTTATGATAACTTACCTTTCTGTTACTTTTCTCCAATTGATTTTCGCCACCAGCCGTACTACCTCTACCGCCGCCACTGCCGGCCGAAGAAGGAAATGAACCTGTGGCTATGTTCGAGAATGGCACTGGTTCGGAAAATTTAATCGTATGCAATAGTTGCATAACAACATTAGAAACATTACGGAATGATAATTTACGACGAGATCCAATTGCCGAACGTACACCCAACGTATTTAACATTAAAGGCTGGAAAACAAACGATATTTAAATTTACTTTACATGAATCCATTAGTTGAAATTTTTCTTTTAAACTTACCTTGCGCCTATGAGGTGGTGGCACTATGAAATACGTATCTACACCATGATCTCTTAAATACGATGATCTCTGATCGCCATGACCAGCTTCGACTTCATATTCCCCTGACAGAGCGTCTAAAGTGGCGCGAGTAACATGAACTCTACCGGGTTCTCCACCCGACTCCATGTGATTGGCTAAAGTAACATCATTAGACCAGACATCAAATTGCCATTTTCGTAAACCTAAAACGCCACACAAGACCCGACCTGTATGTATGCCTACGCGCATGTTTAACATGACATCGGTGGCCTCAACCACAGAACTGCAAGAAAATTTTTTTTACAAATTTTGTATTATTAATTAAAAGTGTTAAAGAATAGTAATATATGTACTTACGCAATGGCATCAATCATGTCAAGACCCATTTCAACAGTACATTTAGCATGATCTTTACGTGGCTCGGGTAGACCTGATACACAATAATAACAATCTCCTAAGATTTTAATACGTAAACAATGGTTGTCCTGGAAAGGATAAATATTAAATTACAAATAATTTTCAACTCAAAAAAAAAAAAAAGAATTTCAATCAGAACTTACATGAGCTAATTGATCAAATCTACCAAAAAGTTCATTCAACAGTCTTACTAATTCCTGCGCACTACACTGTGAGGACAATACCGTGAATCCAACAATATCCGCAAATAGAATGCTAAAATTATAATTAAAAATAAAATAATTTTTTTTACAACTAATTCAAATAAATTTTGTATTGGTTTATGAAACGAATTCTGAAAAACACAGTTTTATTATATCATTGCGATTTGTATCATTGCGATTTGATAACGCTAGTCGCCATTTGTAAGAACTTCCGCCATTATATGTTTGCTTAACGCGAATCATGACTGTTAAAAAAGAAAGAAAAAGGACGCAAACGCGTTTCTAACTTTCTGCTCTTGCGATAAAATCCCAAGTGCCTCATTTTGAAATGCATTAACGATGCACAAGTGTCAAATTATGATTATTATTTGTACATGCACTGGTTATATTAGATGCATTTGTCTCTTACTAGTGAATGCAAAACTACCTCATAGTTTGGATTATCATCTGATCTGTGAACTCGTTTTAACTATATTATGGTGATATGTGGTAATGAAGTCTCCGCAGTCTAGTAGGTAGTGTGTTGGCTTATTACACATAAGGCCTCGGTTTAAACCCCAGGTCAGACATCAAAACGAAAATATTAAAAAATATTTCTTGGGCGGCTTCCTCTCAGCAGATTTCTGGCAAAAACTCAGTGTAAATAAAATTGCAAAAAAAAAAATTGCTGCAACATCTGTCGTTTGGAGTCGACATTACACTGTAGGTCCCGCCACACATGTACAAAATTAACACGCACAACATAAGTGGTGTGAGAAGCTAGGTCGTAATCCTAACTGAAGAGTTGAAATGACCAATTATGTATGTATGGTGATACAAAATGTTGTATTACGAAGTGTTGTATTTTTAGTGCAGCCATTTACACACGATCAGTAAACACAGCTCAAGTATTATGTGTACCATCATAATTAAGCTAAGAAGCACATCATACACAAATAGAAGATTTTGTAAAATTGTTTTTCTTAGAGAAGATCGGTGTACGTCAATTTTTTTTATCAAGTACATCCAATATTTTACAAAATATTTTCAAAAATGTATTAAAAATTTTTAAATACATAACATTTCCTGCACGGCCAATAATTTATTAAAGGACTTAGTTATTTATTTAAAATAAAAATACTAACTGATGACATTTCCAAACAATATTCAGTTATTCAATAATGAATTATATTAATACAATGCCTAAAAAGAAAAGAAAAACTTTTTTACCAAAAATTTTCCATTTTTTTTAAGTGCATAAAATTTAAATACTTCCTAACCAAAAGAAAAATAAAATGAAAATAAAAACGTATGCAAGCATAGCAGAGACTACTACAAGTTAGTTAATGCATCCTATACCATATATGTATGTACATATGTATGCAATTCATTTAATTTCATTTTATTTGTTTCATGTTCATTATAATGACGTCAATACATTTGGAAAGAACAACTAAAATTAAGGTTTATCTCTTGTTAAAAGCAAAATATATACACAATAAATAAAAAAAACACCAATTCATCGTTCAACGACCATAATTCATTGGCTTTGGTCGGGCCTTTTCCATTTTCTTATTTTTGGCAACAGAAATTACTTTAAAATTAAAAATTTATTATTTATGACACTTAAACAAACATTTCATTTAAATCAACTAAAATTCATCAATCACCATAGTGTTCTGAATTGTATTTATGAAATGTATGAATGTTTTGAAGACAGAATACAGAAATAAAGATTTCTTGTCTTTAGATTTTCTTTTTTGTTCATTTATTTTTGAATAAAAATACCACACATATGTCAGGTTTCTGCTGAAGAAGACAAAAAAATTAAATTAAATACAACAATTACATACTTTTTATAATACAAGTAAGTGGAATATTTTTAAAGTAGGAATGCATTTTCTGTCCTCTATAGGAATAAAGATAAACAGCTCTGTTTTTATGAAGTTAAAAAAATGTAGCTTATAAATGACAACCTCCAGAGTTGATAGATATTCAAGTTTACTTTATTATTATTAGTTGCCTTCGCACCGTTTATGTGGCGCCTAATGCCCTACAAACTTCTTCGAATTTACTTCGATTTTGTGCCAGACTTATGACCAATTCAGATCATTATCAAGAGAGTTTATTTCGTCACCAACCTCTAGGCCCACCACGATTTCGCAGTCCATACGGTTTCCAAACGAAAGCCATTTTCGCGATATTGTATGCCGGCTTCTGCAATGTGTGCCCAGCGCAAGTTTCCCTCGGGGATTGACACCTAGTCATGATGGGCGAGATTAGTAAGTGCAATGAAGCGGAGAGCGATTCCGGCTGTATCGTAGCTCCTGGTAGATCATCGCATAGCGGTAAGGTTGAAGTCGAGTACCGAAACCAAGAACTGCTTACAGTTATACAAAATATGGTCTGTAGTGATAGTGAGAGGCTACACATGACGCTGTACCTACTCATCTTTAAATTGCAGCCCTAACGAATAGGCTTTGTACTATTTTTTTGTATTTCGTTTAGTTGGAGGTGCCTAACCTGGGATTTGAACCGAGGCCTCACGTCTAATAAGCCAACACACTACCTACTAGACCATCTCGGCTTCTCTGAGATACAATTTGAAAGGCAGTTGGGGGTTAATAGTGAAAAGTGGTCCATTTGCCGATTATAAAGTGGCAAACAAGGATTTTCTGCATGCTTTAGAGCTAAAATTAACGTTCGGACCTATAACGTCAAATATGATTCTCTAAAGAAGAACGTATATGGTACCTAGCTTGAAGTCCCAGCGGCATGTTTGGAAGGTGCCTGTGCATTTATATTATTTCCAACATGGCACCAAAAGATTACCAGCGTTCCTATCTGCAGGAAATAATTTTGTTGCCAAACAAGTTGTACGACAGGCATTGTATAAAAGTTTTACCTTGAAAATTGAAGCAATTCGGTACGGAGTAATTCAACAACTTTCAATTTTATGCATAACTAGTGGATATGGTTTTATCAGACTTTGTATAAAAACTTTTTATATCAATTTAAAAAATTTAGCCAAACCATCTGGTATTTATATTCATGAACTATCATTTGAAATTTCATAAATGTATCAACAGAATAGAAAATATTTTCTTACGTATTCAACAACTTTGCGATTTAAGCTGTTTTTCTCATAAACGCATATTTTACGTATTTTTTGAATTCGGGCCAATTAAATTTGCCAATTTATGTATGTACAGACAAAACTTTTTCACTTTTTAATAGAATTTATAAATAATAAAAAATAAAAATGTATTTAACAATTAATGAAAAATAAAAGAAGAAAAATAACAGATGACTGCTTTTATAGAAATTGCACTCGCAACACACTCACTGATGTCTGTACGTATGTAAATAACTTCCGAAATAAATTTTCAATTAAGCCGGGAATTTCCTTTAATTTATTTCTCATTAATGAGTAAACGTACATCCACTCATACAGTTTGATGATGATGTTTTGTAGACTTACCTTACATTCTCATGCTTTTGTATATAAATCCGATGAAATTGTCCAGCCACCGGTGAGAGTATATCATTTTTCATTTGCATTGCTACATGCTGAGGTAGTACAGACAATAGGAGTCTTTCAAGTTTTTCATTTTCATCCTGAATTTCTAAACGTGCCGCTATACAGTTGCGTGTATCCAGGAAAGCACGACGCTGGGCACGTTCCATCATAATGTTGACAACGAGACCGGCTACATTAACACCAATAAACATAACAATGTTGGCAATAAGCTGAAATTTAATGAGAAAAAAAAGGCTAAGTTATTCAATTAATATTGAATGATTATGCTATAAACATATTTGAAGGCCTTTCCAAGACAATAAAAAGGAAAAAATAAACAGTGTTCATAGGCGAGAAGGCTTCCTTAAGTCGTAGGATATGAGAATACTTCTTACGTATGAGAATAAAAGCCACAAATCACAGTGGTCCTCAAAACAATCGGTCAAATTCTGCCGATTTATGCGCCAGAGCCATGGTAAATAGGACGTCATTGATGTGCTGCCTCCAGAGAAACCATAGCAAACATTTGAACGATGTTTAAACTTAGAGATATTAAGCGCTATCATTCCTATATGCATTTCCCAGGATTTTCTTTTGTTACCTATGGCTTGATTCTTTGTATAGTGTTTTTTTTTTGTTTTTGCCGAAAAATGCCTTCCAGATAGTTTTTGCTGAAATAACCATGCCTTCCATAAATGCTATTGTATCTCTTCAAAGGTATACAATCGTACTATCAGGTCTGAAAGGGATATGGCCAGTATATTTGCCACACATGTAGTGATTTCTACTATTAGTTTGAATGTGGTCTGCAGATTTTTTAAGTTTTGAAGAATAATGACAATAAGATGACGTCAGTTTCTCATTGAATTTCATTATAGGGAATTGTGGAATACACAATATAACGTATTATTTAAAATTTTTAAAGCCAATTGCACTTGTAACAGATAAAAAATAAAGTACTCAATGGCCCAACAAATGTTTCTAAGCACTTTTCAAAAATTATTGAAGCAATTAATTTGTAAACATGATTTTATTTGAAAACAATCTCCAAATTTAAAAAAGTTTCGTTGACCTACAATTTAAGAATAATGCCCTTAACATATATTTTTTCAAAAATAAACGTATTATAGTATACTGGTTTAAAGGATTACACTAGAAAAATACTCTGCCAGCGAACAATAAAAATAAATGAACAAATAAATGAAGCAATTATTTGCTTTTCTTTTCAGTTTGGGCGGTATTGCAACCACTACTACTATTGCTATACTTTATGAGCAACACTCCAGTGCGTATGAGCAATACTTAATTTGTTGTACGAATTAAATATTGCTCATACGTATATTAGTAGATGAGCTTGCGAGTAAATAAAATAAATAGCATAGGGAGTGTGTGTGCATAAGTACGCACAATAAATGTTTCTACATAAAATTATAACCTTTGACCTAAACCGCAGAACAACAAAATGGAAATAATAAAACTTTTACAAAAAATTAAGACAACCTTTAACTCAATTTGTAATTGAATGGCATTTAAAATTTGTTGTTGTTTAAAATTTTTTGTTTGTTTATATGTATGTATGTGTGTGTATATCTTAAATGTCACAATTTCGATATCTTTTAATTAATTTATTTAATTTACCAATATTTACGAGTATATGTATGTTTGAGTATATGTAATGAAATTTACCTGATTATATTCCAAATAACGAAACGAATCTGTAAATATTTTATACACAGTTAAACTAATATGCACCAACGGTAGGACAATGCCAAAACACACTGCTTCCCATATTTGTAATGGCATCATGGCGTATGCCAAAAACACCACAAATACAATCTGCCAAACACCCTCGGCCATGACCTGTAAAAAAATTTTAAGAAAAAAAAAAGAAAAATTATTTCAGTTCTAGTGTATGCAAAAATATTGTTTATATGTATTTGTTGTTGTTGTTTGTTGTTGTTGCTGTATAGATGATTAACCAAAGTGTACTGTGTGTGTACAAAGTGTGTAACTATAACAAATACTGTGTATCAACTGTATGACATGAGAGTTCTCAATTATTCAAAATATTTGTTATAAATCATGTACACATGAATGCGGTGGCATCGAAATGTCATAGTCTAGGCATGAAAACTTTATAAAACTCAATTAATAATGGCTGCAAAAAATATGCACACAATGTCAAGGCAAAGATACTGTTGGTGGTTTGAATTAAATGGCAATATACGATCATTGTAATCATTGTCAAAGTAAAAAAAAATATTGCCGATTAAATCAAAATGTTATTAAAATTTAAGTCATATACATACATACATAATAAAATGATTAACGTAAACAAATTGAATAAAACGGATATGCTTTCGATACAGCACTAACTACGCTAAAGTTCGAAAATAATTGTTTTGCAATATTTGACTTGATTGGGAATATATTCTGGCGTAATATGAACGACTAAAGCATAGACGAACTGCAGAAGTAGTAGAACTCAACCCTGAAATTTAGTCGAACTTGATGTGTTCTTTCTGGTCTCTACCATTAGGGCGACTGCTTTGACAACTGTATACGTGATTAATATGTGATTTAAAAAACTTATGATGATCTTTTGAAGTTACCGTAGTCTAGTAGGTATAGTTTTGGCTTATTAAAAGTACGGCTACTGTTCAAATGTGAAAAATATTTCTTCGGGTTCTTTCTCTCAGCAGATTTCTGGCAAAAACTCTCAGAGTCAAATAAAATTGCCATGAAAAGTTTCTCAAAAGTCGTTGGGACTTTAAACTGTACGTTCCCCCACTTATGTATAAAATTAACACACACAACATGCGAGAAGCTAGGTTACGATTCGGGCTAAAGGGTTGTAATAACCAATTATGGATGTATGAATGATGATAAGCAGTGATTAAGATTTTTTTGAAGGCAATATTTAGTGTGTCCAACACCGGAAAGGTAGTTATAGGAGAGTATAAAGAGGAGGTAGTTCACTACAAATTTATTTAGAAAACAAATTTTTTATATCCCGTGTAAAACCTTCATTACTTTTTTTGTAAATTATTCTCACTTGGTTTTTTCCATAATAATTAATCATATATTACGTCAGACACTCTATTTACAATCACAAACAATCAGAGTACCTGCTGGGAATCGAATTCACGGCCCCAATCCATGTAGTTTAGCACATTACCAAATAGTTCATGGTGCCACTTTTCTGACCAAAATAAAATAGCTTCGGAGGAAATTTCGTTGGCATTCAAATGATTTCCTGACTCTTGTCATACTAAATTAAGCAACAACTTTTCCAAATCCGTCGCAATATTTTCGCTTACATTTTCGGTATTTATTGACATCATCAAGATTGTTATTCATTAGTATTTAAGTTTCGCTTTTCACTTAACGTTATGAAAATTCTATAATCAATAGAGGTAGTAAAAAGGATTGTACGAAACAAATAAATATAGTTCAACGAATATAAAGAAGATTTTAGCGAATGCGGAACACTATTGTACAGATAAAGTTATCGGCTGCATACATCCACAGTAAAAAAATTACAAAAAGTTTCACCCCCTAAGACCACAATCCTTAAACTCGTTCAAGTTAATATTCACATTTTGAATCCGTAATTGAAACGAGAAGAAGAGGTTAGTATCACCACCGAATATTTCCCAGTTTCAGAATGACAGTTTAAAATGTATAACAAAGTAAATAAACCGCAAATTATACAGAATTTATTTCAATGAAATCTATAATCGCTACAAATGAGATTGTATAGTGTTTAGAATCTCTATCTCAACTAAACAATGATTAGATAGATAACTATTTGGGCAGTCATTACCTCAGATTCTTCCTATGTAAAGAAACAGGAAATAAAGAAAATAAATTAATAAAATAAAAAATATTTTTTTATATATACATTTTCCAACAAAATTCTATAAACAATTTTGTCAATAATTTCATTCAAGACCTTACAATATTTCATTAATGGCCTCATCACATAAAATGATTTTTAATTTTGATGCTTTAGTAGAATTTTGAATTACAGCCAATTTTAAATAGCTTTTATAATCTATATTTTTAATTTTAGCCATAAATATTTATTATATTCTATTAATAAAAATCATTTACTAAAGTAATTGTATTTTTCAAGACTGTATAAATATTGAAAGATTGCTCAAAATAATTCAGATATACGCTCAATTGATTCATCTGAGAATGATGTTAAAAAACTGTAGATTGAAAATATTCTATAATATTAGTAATGTTCCCCATAGAAAAGACCTCTTCGAGTTAAAGCTTCATGATGTATAAAAAAAATAGTGGGCTGGATAGCTATTGGATCAAAGATTAAAAAAAAGCTTTCGTGACGGTCGGGTAACACTTAGGACCGGAGATCTACGCGACGTAGCTATATTTTTTGCACGAGCTAAAAAGTGCTCTGCATAAATCGGGAAAAAATAGACTTGTAGGGAAAATAGTGGGCTGGCTAGACATGGTATCAAAAATTCCAAAATTAGTTTCCATCGGCTAAAAAATGAAAGTCACAAAACGAAATGCAAGTCACCAAACAAAATGCAAGTCATCATAATCATCGACCCAAAAAATGCAAGTCATTGACAAAAAATGCAAGTCATCAACCAAAAAAATGCAAGTCATCGACCCAAAAAATGCTAGTCATCAAACAAAAACATGCAATTCATCGGCTAAAAACGGCAAGTCACTGACCGAAAGATGCAAGTCGCATACCAAAGAAATGCAACTTGCGAAAAATAAGACATCTTGTTGGTTCTATATATGTATAACTGCATATTAACTCAATGAGAATTATTAAAATTTTTAAGTTCATACGCCAAAATTAGATTTCTTAACCACTTCGTTGCTTATATTTCCGGTCCCAGGTAAAGTTCGACCCTAAGGAAAACTGTTTTGGAATCCTTGGTGCCATGTCATGGTCCACTGCTCCCACAAGTCCATTTTTATCCGATTTTGACCGATTAATATAAAGTACTTTGCTAATTTGGCAAACAATTATTTTTTCGACTACAACCCGGTCCCAAGTAAAGCTCGACCTTAAGGAAAATTGTTTTGGAATCCTTGTAATGTCTATTCAGCCCACTAGAGCCTATCCACTTCACCCACAAGTCCCTTTTTTATCCGATTTAGACCGATTTACATAAAGAACTTTTTTTTTTGCTAATTTGACAAAAAGTAAGCTTCGGCGCTTACATCTCCGGTCCTGATTAATGTCCGACTATAAGGAAACCTGTTTTGATACTATGGCTATCCAGCCTACTAAGTCCGAGATTTCTCCCACAACTCAATTTTTTATCCGATTTATACAGAAAATTTTTTTTTGTTTGTTTATCAATTAGATTCTTCGGTCCCGAACATCACAAAAACTGTTTTGGAATCCTTAAACCACTAGCCCTCAGTCTACTATGTCCGAAAATCGCATCTATTTTAAATTTTTATCGAATTTTACTCCTTTTATGGAGGGCTTTCAGGTTTTCTTTAGTTTATCTCTATTTTCGTGATTATTTAAGATTTTCTTTTTTCACTTTTTCAAATTTTTCATCTGTGTTAACATAACATACACTGAAAAAAAAGAATATGACATTCGTAGGTAAGTTCACACACATCTGTCAATTTATATATATTATACACAAAAAAAACACCATAAGATTTTCATATTTAACCCACTAGCCTAAATACTAACACAAACAAATTTTTAAGTTTAAACTTTAAAGCAATCAAATCAATAACAATTTGAAAAAGAAAACGAAGAAAACAACAATAACTTACCTCTTTGGTATCTACCGGAAACACGGAACCCAAAGTTGGCATCGATACAATACAAATGGCAGCGGTAAACAATAGAATGCCATAACACAGACAGGGTAAATGATGATCTTTGATCACGCGACATTGTAACAATATTAAAATTATGGCAAATAACAGGCACACAAATGAATTGAAGACATTCTAAAACAAAGAGGGAGAGAGAGAGAGAAGAATTTCAATAACATTTTAACAAAGTTTTAAATAAATTTCGATTTATTTGTTTCTTTTTTGTTCTTCTTTTGCTTGGAATTTAAACTTACATGAAATGTTGGAGCATTATTATAAGCTAAAGATAGAGCTGCCATAACACCGCATAGCACCACAACCAATGCCACAACGCCCAACACTGAAAAGCGCTGTAATTTCAGTGTGTAACGTTGATAAAGACATTCCAGTTCATCATTTTCGAAACGCAACGTATTCCAGGGACGACCACGTGTAGCTTTAACTGCATGATCCATGATCGAAAGGTATTTTTGTTGTTTTTTTTTTATAAAGTTAAAGTTTAAGAAAAAAAAGTTATGAAATGCCCAACCAACCACCACCGCCTATTAGAGGCGGTTTTTTAGAACGACGAACCCAAAGTTTTAACGATTTTTATTGTTGTTGCCAGGCTGAAGCTGCATGTAACATTTAAAGCTGAAAAGGAAAGAAAAGAGAAATGATAGAATAAGTGAGGGAATAAAATAGATTTGAAATTAATAATAGTTTCGAAAAGAGATTTCCAATCCAGAAATTATATTCTTGTTTCAAATAAATTCGAGTTGGCATAACTTCATAGCGAACCAATAAAAAGCAAATTTTTTTTTAATTGATGGCCTTGTATCGATTTTTCTTTAATTTCTTTATATTTTCGTAATCATTTGCACCTTCGTTTACATCTAAAAATAAATTTTCACTTTCTCCCTGATTTGTTTTTTAACCAATGGTCGCATACCAGTCAGTATATTTGTAGGTTTCCTTCTCTGTTGCCTACCCACATGAATGAATGTATTTAAACGTGTAAATCTATTTGTGTTTTGTTCTGTTGTTGCAGGGAACCAACACTTTAATAGGAATAACCTCTACCACAAAAATGTGGCATAAAATTACGATGACTTTCTAGTTGTAGCAAAGAAAAGAGAAGGAAAAAAATTGAAAAATGAAAATAAACTGAACTGAGCTGAACTGAACACGAATGATTTTGTGCTTCGTTGACTGTAAAAATTCTATAATTTTTTTTATAACAACAGCAATAAAAATATTATATTTTCATCCAGTGCTAAGATTATAGAGGCGAAAATTCATAAATTCATAAATTTTATTGAAATTAAGATGAAGTTATTTCATAAAAATTTTTATTGAAGAAATATTCATTTTAAATTAAGAATTGAATCAAAGAGAACGTTGGCGTAAAGTTTCTTGAGGTTGCTAAGAAAATGATCTAAAGGAAATTTTAGCTTATGTATGTATGTATTGTATATACCAGAGATCAGCGATGAATTGTTTTTTCGCTACTCATAAACGCTCATGAAATTTTGAATATAAGTGAGTCAACAATATTGAAATTTAACTACTCTGATTCATTCGTACTCACTACAACGTTGATTTATAAGTACAGGTTGGAATGAGTATGCGTGCAAGGTTGACATCAAACTCATACCATTCGAAATATGTTTGACTCATAAGCCTACTCATTCAGATTCATAACTTTAGAAAAATACTTATAATGCTTATAAATGATTCGAAAAAGACAGAGAAGCAACCATTTAGTGAGTATTGTAGTGTTTGTGCGCGAATAATACTTATTTTGTGATTCTAGTAAATGTTGAGTTATGGTGAGTCGAAATCAACAACATAATACGTGTTGTTAAGTATGTGTTCATCAATCTTTGAATATGAGTAGAGGTTCCATGATTTGAAAATAAGTATGAATGCGTATAAGTATCAGAAATTATGAGTATTATTCGATTCTACTCATTTTTTTGAATACTCATTGCTGATCTCTGGTATCTACCAGTAGGTGCTATGGAACTTTGACAGTCAACAACAGCCATCTTATTTGAAATACATCTATCAAATTAGTTGTCATTTCTTCAGACTGTATACATAGTAGTATAGTATCCAATGCCGGGTATTAATAATGAAATTGTTTAATGCAAGAGGGTATTCCATTCAGCAAACACACTGCTCTTTTCGTCTCATTTACGATTGCCATATTCGTCCAACCAAAAGGCCTACTCGTAATGTGGTGAATAAATTCGAGCCCAGTAAACGCAGGACTAACACCGTGAACAAACAAAATGGAAGAATTTTGGGTGACACCGACCCACTTGAGATCCCAGAGCACCCAATACATACCGAATAAGTTATTTTTAGTGTGGATTTTGGGCCCGTTCTGAGAGTTCTGAGATGCTGTCACTGTCAACGCCGAGCATTATAATCGATAATCTTTCCTTTTGGCCTAAGTTGTATAACCCCGACACCAACGACATATGGCTTCAAAAGAATGGCGCTACGTGGTGCCATCCAGCTCACATTGGATATTCTGTAAGATCGATTTCAGGGCCTGGACATCTCTCGTGAAGTGAATCGACCACAAAGATCATACGATTTGGATCCGTTAGATTTGTGATTTTTCTAAAAAAACCACAGCGGTCCTTAAAGCTAACATAACCCATGACGATATTCAAATTCAGCCAGAGTCATGGGAAATTAAACATTGCTGATGATCCCCATCCACAGCAGCTACGCGTACATTTGAATATGATGTTGTATTTCACACTTTTCAAATGAATAAAATTCGATGATATCTCATACACACTTTGTTTCATTTAAATTTAAATATAGGAAGCCCTTAATGAAAGATCTTATATTAGCAATATTACCTTCACAACTGTAGTTACGACTGGCTGTCTTCTGCTTATTAAGTTCTTTCCCAACTAAACAAATTTACCTATTGTGGCATTAAAAAATTGGGCTGTATTGCTTGGACTCTGGCTCTTGTTCTGCTCAAAACAGAGCAATAATCAGAGTCACAAATATGCAGTTTCAATAGTAGGTTTTTAGTGATAGAGTAATGATGTTATAACATTTAGTGCTCAATCGACAATATATCATCGCATTTATTTTGTACTTATTTTAGTAAATCGGTTCGTATCAGAAATCAGGAATGAGTATTAAAAAAGATGAGTAGAATCGAATCATACTCATAATTTCTGATACTTATTTCAATCTTATACTCATACTACTCATATTCAAAGTTTGAAGTACTTATCATACTCATACTTAACAACACGTATGATGATGTTGATTTCGACTCTCCATGACTCAACATTTACAAGAATCACAAAATAAGTATGATTTGCGTAGGAACTCTACAATGCTCACTAGAAGGTTGTGTGTTTGCTTTGCTTGCTGTCTTTATCTTTTTCTTTTTTTGTAAATGCAACAACAGCTAAGACTGTAAATTTTGATGAATGATTGGAGTCACTCGAATCATTAATAAGTATTATAAGTATTTTTCTGAAGTTATGAATCTGATTGAGAAGGCTTATGAATCAAACATATTTCGAATGGTATGAGTTTGATGTCAACGTTGTACACATACTCATTGCAACCTGTACTTATAAATCAACGTTGTAGTGAGTACGAATGAATCAGAGTAGTTAAATTTCAATATTGTTGACTCACATTCCAAATTTTATGAGTGCTTATGAGTAGCGGAGAAGAGATTCATTCCTGGTCTCTGGGTCGTATCAGGAACCAGCCATATAAAGTGGTATCTAAACTGCTTTGACATGAGTGAAGATTTTCTCCCCATCTTTATTGCATCTTTAATCTCATGTAGTTGATTAAAATTGCTTTACATAACGATTACGTCTCCATACAATCTGTGGTAGTAAAGTGTTAAATTAATGTCAACAACCTTGAAATTTGATAAAAGAAAATTCTTTTTTCGGAATTTTCTGTATGCAGAATCGATTCGTAACATAGTGGATATTGACAGATGACATCCACATGTCACAAATATTAGTTTTATTCTACAAAAGGTGTAAAAGTTACGTGAAATTTCTTCAGCCTTAAAGGTTAAGATTTTTATTACTTCAAAATTTCTACAAATTAATCTAAATCTGCTGTCAGCATGTCAAATTCTTCGAAAAGAGAAAAAAAATTTTAGATGATAAATTTTACTTTCCGAAAACAGTTTTAAACTTTCATCAGAAAGGAAAACTACATGAAAATGCATGCACAAGTAAAAAAAATACAATTTAACAAGGAAACGGAAGTTAAAGTATGAGCATGTATGTGTATGAAAGTGTTGAGTAATATTTTAAAGTGATACTTGGGTTTATTGTGTCAGTTCTTATAATGTTGTTGGTTGTTGTGGTTTTCTGTGCATGCCACATCCACATCCAATAATAAAAATAAATAACAAAAACTAAAGCGTAATTTAGCATAAAATCAACGAATAGTAGCAACAACACCAGGAGTAGACGTAGTAAACAAAATGTTATTCTGTAAAGTTTAAAAAGCAGTGGTAGTAGACAACAGAACAAGAAGATATTTTTCTTTTGATTTTCCACTCTGTTCTTTCCTATATTTTGTAACACACTTATTATAATGGAAAACAGGCTACAACTACTACTACTGCTACGAGTATCATCAGCTTGTTAAATCCCTCGAGTGGGTGTATAAATATTTAAACCCAAAACGAGCTATTCTGTATATATGGCTGCGTGGTTGGAAATGTTGTGAATTATTCATAGTTTTTACACACTCACTTGCACTAACACACTCACTTGCCAAGTACGCACTCACTTTTATTTAATGTTTAAGTTTCATTTCCTGCCACCATATAATTTATGATGTTGACGTTAAATATTAAAAAAGAAAATCGTACGAAAGTTCGGTCAAGAGCGACTATTTGATGCTGTAAGGTAAAGCTAAATAAAAAGAGAGGGTAAAAAAATGTTTGTTGGCCAGTAAATTTTTATTTGGTCCTTTTCAAAGTATTTCTTACAAAATTAGTTGGAAATAATTCCAAAGCCTTTCCCAAGCCTAGAATTCATGAGCTTTTTCTGTCCGGTGATTTGTTATCAATTAAGATCCTGTTAAGAATATAAGGATCATCACTGACCTCAGTGAACAACTCCATAGAGATTCTTATGCGCTTTTTTCTAGATTATAGTTGACCAATTACTTTGATCCACATCTCATGTATAGGTTGCTGAAGTATTGTCGCAGTCTAAGCAAAGTTCGTCATTGGCATCTTTTAAACTATTTCAGAGATCGAGTCTAAGTCGATCGTTATGTATTTAAATGTGGTTGTATTTAGAACTATTTTATAATGCTGTCACAAATATCACCACCAACGCAACATACCCTCTTTATTTATAAAACTAAAGTGCATCAAACTAAAATTAAGAAGTAGAAAAACTTGTAACCAGTAGACAAAGTGTTGGTAATTTATGAAAATGTTTTCATTTCAAAAACTCCATTAAAAAGTGAATTGCCTTTAAATCGCAATATCGGATAAAACTTCATAAAACTTTTATTTTTTGTAATTCGGTTATGGTTTCTATCAAAAAGTTTCCGCCTTTTTTCTTTGGTTTTTTTGTTTTGTTCAATTCATTTTGACCCTGAAATTGTTCTGTTGTGTCACTAGTAAATTTCTGGTGTTCATTGTCTGTAAGTGGTAAGCATCACAAGAGCATTGTTAACCGCTTAAAAAAGTATTTCAAATTTAATTAAATAAGTTTGTAAATGAAGAGACTTCATAGAAAAAAACAAAGAAAAGAAAACAAATTATTGAACTGACTGAGAATGTTGTTAACTTTTGGTTAAAGTTTAAAAATTTTAAGTTAATGGAGATGATTATAAGGATGTTTAGTTATTATATGCATAGTAAGGTGCCTTGGTAGTCTAGTGGGTAGTATGCAAAACTATTAGACTGAGGGTTGTAGGTTGGATTCCCATCAGAGACTCTAGTCTATTATACAAAACCGAGGATAAAGGCCGAAATCACTCAGCTCGTAGATAATTAAATATAATTTGTAATTAATAAATAAATACTTTAATTATATGTCTTGTAATTATGTTAAGTAATTATTATTCTAGAGTTTCCTCTATAACGTTGGAAGAGTTCAGGCTCGTAACAGATTTTTGAATGAAAGCTTAAAACATTCCAAAGTATTTAAATAAGTGTTACATATAGTGTATTAAGCTTGGTATTGCATTGACAAATATATATTTTAGGTACTATAAACCTTATATTTTATTCAGATTGAAGCTCGTAATTTGTAATAACAACCATTCCATAAACTTTATGAATGTGTATCTCCATTTAAAAAAAAATATTGTGTTTATTTGAGCACAAGCATTAAACACTTAATCCTTTGAAAAGCCTTTACGTGATTATAATTTGGAGTATTCTTGTCAATTTACTAAATTCACATTGCCACTCCCAACACATATTTCAGTTTGATTTATAAGATTCTCTTTGTTCCACCTTTTTGCTTCGATATTCCATATACCTCTACATTTGGAAAACTGGCAATAACTATGCTTGTTTTAGTTGTCATCAAAGTACTCGTGTAAGTCTTAACACCAATTTAAAAACTGGCTTATAATGTGCCATTATTATCTGCTTAAATTTGACGATAATAAAAATCGCACGATAAGATCGATTCAATAATCATGGTTTTATGCATTGCATAACCTCGAAGTCAAAGTGCAATTATTCTCAAAGATCTAGTGTTGACACAATCTTTTCCTCTGTTATTTTGGTATAGCGCTCCTTATTTTCTTACAAAAAGTGAGCCTTTTGATAGAATAAATACAAAAAAAAGGGTACTAGTTGTAAAAAATAATTCAGAGTTGGATGCCTTGGTACTCTAGTGGTTAGTGTGCTAGACTATAAGCGTGAGGGTTGAGGGTTCGATTCCTAACAGAGACTCTGGTCTGTTACACTACACCAAGCATAAGGTCGATGTTACTCAGCTCGTAAATAATTAAATAAAATTTGTAATTGTATTGTAATAAATAAATAATTCAGAGCTTTCGCCAAAAACAATAACAAAGTAGGAATCATTGTTCGTATCTAATTTGATTTACTGCGACTTTTCCTAGTAAATTTAAGGTAAGTAAATTTGAGGTCAGGTATTGACAAGGCGAACAAGCAACTAAACAATACAACACTTGAATAACATCCGAATATATAAGAGGTTAAGACATTTTACATATATACATAATTGTCCTTTACAACCCTTTAGCCAGGATTCCGACCTATGCTCGCACATCACCTTTGTTGTGTGTTTTAATTTTATACATGAGTGGTGGAACCTACAGTTTAAAGTCGACTGCGAACGACAGATTTTTTGAGAAACTTTTTCTTGACAGTTTTATTTACTCTCAGAGTTCTTGCCAGAAATCTGCTGAGAGGAAGTCACCGCAGATCATACTTTGTTTCGATCGAGTTGTTTGACCTGGGTTTTGATCCTAGGCATCACGTCTAATAAGCTAACACACTACCTACTAGACTAAGGCAAGGTTTTACAATTCCAAATAATCGATTTCAGGGAGCCCATTACATCAACAACAAACATCTTAAGAAGGTCAAGGAGCGGTATATGTTCAGAAGGAGTAGAACTGAAGCATTTAACTTCCAACCTACTAAACTCAATACAAGTTCATAGAGGGAATTGTATTGGAAGGCAACGAAAAACGCAAACCTATTACTTACTCATGTATGTGGGAAAACTGGGTTAATAAAATTGCAACAAGACAAAGAAATAATAACAGAAAAATGGAGAGATAATGTTTATTGATAGTGATCCTTAATGGAACAAAAAGCAGAGGAAGATTTACTGTAATTAACGTATTAAAAACTACAACTACCAATTTAATTCAGTTGTTTTGATATGAATGAATAATTGATTGTGATGAAATAAATTCATTTCATGAAAGAAAAACAATTAAATACAACAAATTTTCTGTACTAATTAGAGAGAAATATTTATTTTGTTAAATTTATGTGCTTAAAAATCCATGTACTTTATTGTTAACGCTGGCGGCTTATTTTATCAAATTTAAATTCTATAAATATTAAATCAATTGCCATTACCGGTTAAGCTTACCTCGAATATACTTTACTATACAATCATTAAATCTTTGGTAAGTAGTGTAAATACCTGTAATGAAATAAGTAGAAATAAAATCATTAAAATTAAAAATATTTAAATATGATATTTTTTTAAATATTAATCTTCTTTAGAATCTATTTTTATTCATGTAATATTTTTTTTACTGACAGTATTAAAAAGTTTTCATTATTAAATGGCTGTTAAATTTTAAAACAATGAATTAATTAAAAACAATTTTTTTATTTGTTTATTATTTATTATTTATTATTTATAATAGTTTTTAATCAATTTGTTATGATTTGATTGATTTATTAAACGAAAGACAAAACAAGTTTCACGTTGGCAGAGAGAGAGATTCGATTAATTAATTTCGAGATAAAATTTTACTATTTCATGTAGTATTTATTAAATACAAAAATATTCTTTTTTTTTGTTTTCTTATGAATTAAAAATAGAATAAATAACCTACACACTTCTTATGTGTTCAAGTGTGTTTTGTATTTTTTTTCTGTTATTGTTTTATTTAATAAATATTTACCAGATACAAATATTGTACTTTAGAAGATATTTCCAATATCTTGTGTGTATGTGATCCAATTGAACGTCAACATTTCTGTTGATGATTATTCTTCAAATTGAATTGTTTTAATTTTTGGCATGTGAAAAAATATTTATTTATAAACAAATAAAAATACAAAATATAAAATTAAATTAAGAAAAAGTTTTAAAAAAATAACATTAATAATAAAAATATATGTACGTTTAAGTTTTTGTACGAACCTCGTGATTTTGGTTTTTAGAAATAATTTTCATGAGGTAATGTTATTTTCATATTAACTTCTTACACCCTACTCAGCGTCAAAGATTTGAAGATAATTTTTTTGTGAAATTTATTACATTTACTTGGAGGGGACAAACATATTCGTGTTTCTTGTAATTTCTATAAAAAAACACAGTACGCAATGTGACTATAAAATTACAAATTCACTACTAAATTTCATGAATCCATTGTAATATTAATGCAGAAGAGAATATTATTCAATAAATCTTGAGAAGTAGACGCCGTAGTCTAGTAGGTAGTGTGTTGGCTTATTAGAAACGAAATATGAAAAACTCTGGGAATAAATTAAAATTCATATGAAAAATTTTCAAAAATCTGTCATTCGGAATCGACTTTAAATTGTAGGTCCCGCCACCCATGTATAAAATTAACACACGCAACATAGGTGGTGGTCGTATCCTAACAAAAGGTCAGTCTTTGACTAGTCTTGCAAAGATAACTTTAATAGGAAACGGTCCCATTAAGTTTTTAATAGTCCTTCTACAAAAAAAATTAAAGATTCAACCAGTGATTCCTGACTTTTATAACACTAAAGTCAGAATAGAAGGCAACATTGATTCTGTCTATAGACAAATGTCTGTTAAATTTTGTTGAAATTTTAAACCAATAAAATGTCATAAAATTAAAAAAACAAAATGCCTCAAAAAAATGACAAGCTACGAATTTCTCACCCATCTGTCCTATTCTTCGAATTTAAATTCGAGTGACTATTACTTATTTGTAGTCGCCGCATTCTAGTAGGTAGTGTGTTGGCCTATTAGACATGAGGCCACGGGTCAAATCCCATGTCAAACATCTCCAACTAACGAAATATGAAAAAGTATTTCGTCGATGAACTCCTCACAGCAGATTTTTGACAAAATTCTGAGAGTAAATAAAATTGTCATGAAAAAGTTGATCAAAAATCTGCTTTTCGGAGTCGACTTTAAACTGTAGGTCCTGCCACTCTTGTATAAAATTACCACACAACATAAAGGGGTGTGAGAAGCTAGATTGTAATACTGACTGAAGGGTTGTAATATACAATTACGTACATATGTATTGCTTACTTCCAAATATGAAAAAAGTTCACAAACAAAAACTCTATTTTCAAGACCTTAAATAATTCTAGTTTTTGAACAAAGTGTCAAACTTCAGGAAGGAAACAATTTTGAAAAATTAACTGTTTTTTCATAAAAAGAAATGGTGTTTTTAATTCAAAAAGTTTAAGACTGATTAAAGTCCTTACTTATTATAAAATAAATGTAGAGCACTTTGTGTTCGTTACTTTCTTTAGGAAGCCTCTTTAGTGTTATTGAAAAACTTAAGACCTACACATTGAAAGCCTTTTGTTTTGATTGTAATAAATTTTGGACTTTTCAACTTGTTAACGTCAATCTGTCAGTCACTCACTTAATACTGTGAACGCAACAAATGTTTGTTTGTTTGTTCAACAACTCATTAAATGCTGGTACAAAGTACTTCAAAACACAAGTTCGATGAAAGCAATTTGAGGGTGGCTAACGAAACTTGCCACTACAAAATAACATAAAAATAAAATCATTTTGAATTGTTTAATTTCCCTTTAATGCTGTTACGTATTAGCCAATAATAGATTTTCCCTTTCTCTAACACTTTTGTTCTCATTTATATTTTTTTGGCTCAAATCAACAGTGGGCCACGCGTTTATTTGAATCTCAATTTGGCACATTTTCATTAAGAATATATATGTACATTAAAGTTGTCACTTGAATTGTTGCTGTTCATTTAATTAAAAACGTTTTTCTATTTTATTTAAATATTTTATTTTATTGTATTTTATTATTCTATTTTATGTAGTTTTCTTCTTCTTTTTATTTGATTTCTGTTTATTGGACCCATTTCGATGTGGCGTCTGACTTTGAGTGTCAAATGGTGTCAAATAGTTTAAGTGGCGGCAAGTATTGTAAATATTTTACATACATACTCATAGAGATAACAACAACAACTACAATTATATTTTTTTTTGCTTTTACTATCACATCCATCTCTAGCAAGAATGGATGTATGTATGGCATGCATGTCTATTTGAATGTATGCCACTGTATTTAATGCTAATTTTTTGTTTAGCAGGCATGAATAAGATTCATGTTCTCATACATCATTTTCATCTTTAAAAATAGAAAATAATTAAAATACTTGGGAGGTTTCTTTTTCGAATTTGAAAGCTTTAAAGGAAATCTAAATAAAATAATTTTTTTTGCAATTATCTCAATTGCTTTGAGTCACTATTTTAATTTGGTATCTAAATTTCTTTCAGTAGAAATTCAATAATAAAATACTTTAAAGAAAAAAATCCAAGACATAACCATAGTCGCTGTTTAAATCTCTAGAAAAACCATGATTTCTTCAGGAACTTTTTTGTTCATTTTCGTTCTTTTAAGGAAGTCTGAGCTTGCACAAACTAAATTTTTTGGTTTAGTTAAGTTAGGGATCCTCCTTAAAAACCAAGGTTCCATCAAAAACAGCGTTTAGGCCTGTTTTAGCGGCATAATTAAATTAACATTAATTACACAGCCCTGCATGGGTTTTGCAAATAAGATGGCTCCAGGTGTTTCGAAGGCATTTTGCGCGCTGAACTGGTTTCAAAAACTTTCCATCACGTCAGGTTTTCGAGAAAAAGGGGGTTGAAACTGTAGGTCCCGCCACTGTAATCATCTGTAATCAGCAACCCCAAAGGCCCCTGAGTAACAATTTGCAAGTAAATCTGATTACTTTTTAAGGACCTCCGTAATGCATTTCTTTTTCTCTTGCACCCCTTGACATAAACCCACCTCCTACTTTAAGAGTGCATTCAAACAATTTTGGGCTCATTTTAAAGAGCAAAGATCAATTGTCAATTTCTGACAATAGCGATGATCCTAGCACGTCAGTGTTTAGCTCTACAATGTTTCAAAAATGGCCAAAAACGCCCCTTTTCTTGAAAACCTGACGTGATGGAAAGTTTTTGAAACCAGATTCGTGTTCAGCGCGCAAAATGTCTTCGGGAACACCTCGAAATTTGCTGGGCTGTGTTATTGGAAACCAACTGGTCCCCAAAATAAAAGAGAGCTTAAGTGCTTTACACTGACTCGTGAGGTGAAGAATAGGTCCTTCCTCCTCCTCGAACTAACAGCTCCTAAAGAAATTATTTGAGCGACTGCCAAGTCTATTGGCATGCCTTTCTATACGATAGTAGCCCGTGAAAATTGCAATTATGCGATGGATGGATATAAGGACGAACAAACACAGCAGAGTTTAGCACTATTGTACATACCTCCCTACAACCCTCCAATCATGTTTTGTGTGTTAATTTTATACATGAGTGGCTGGACCTACAGTTTAATGTTGACTCCGATCGACAGACTCTTGAGAAACTTTTTCATGCCAATTTTATTTATTCTCAGAGTTTTGAAAAAAATTTGCTGAGAGGCGGTCGCCGGAGAATTATTTTTTATATTTCGTTTTTTTTTTGGAGATTTCTGACCTGGTTTTTAAACCGTGGCCTCAAGTCTAATAAGCCTATACGCTATTTACTAGATACGAAAGCAGTAGTAGTAGTAGTACGATAGTAGCAAGTGATAATTGCAATTGTGCAATGGATAACCATACGATTTAAGGTCGAACAAGCCCTGCAGAGTCTATCAATATCGCCTGCTGCCAAAGAGGAATACATGGTTTAACTGACGTACGTAGATTTTGAGCTCCCTACCAGCCATGACCAGTTCATCAGTAATGGAATTTCCGACGATATCCTGCAATCCCATGTGTTACCATCGAATGAAACGATATTTTCTTGACAAATTCTAGTCATTCGCTGACAAGTATGGATGCAGGGGGGTGTCTGAATGATCCAGTAATATTAGAGATTTTAATGGGAAGTGTCACCATTCAACAAATACCTCTAAATGGTCATGACATCCGCCTACAAAATATTGCAGTTGTTAGGCATACTTAACATACCATACACTATACTGTAGACAACTCTTTCTAGAAATTTGAGGCCATTGATATAAATTTCTTCTCTGAATCAAGAACCCATTCATCCCAACAACTTTTTTTGTCCTAAAAACCAGAGAAGTCCAAGGACTTGATAGAAGAATTAAAACTGCTTTCTGAACAGATTATATTTTTTTAGTCCTCTTGTGATGCGCTTTATTCGAATAACAAATTCTGTATGCAGTCAATAAATGCACTACAAAGTTTTATTACAATTTTAATAATTTAAATAATTTTATTTCTCATACGTGTGAGTGATGAAATGTACACAAAATAATTTATTTGGTGTCAGAAATTATATGCCAAATTTATGATTTTTTTTACAATTTTATTCAAGTTAAAGACATTTATTAAGCATTTAATTGTATATAATAAAGGAACATTTGAGAACATTTAATAGTACATATAAAAATATATTTTATTCATATAATGAAAATCTATTTTAAGTTTATAAATGGCAGACATGAACAATTAACACAACTGTTTAAACAATTAAAATGTTTAGACAATACAATAAATAGAAGCAGAAGAAGAATATAAAAATAAATATGAAAATTTAAAAAACAACTGGGAATTGCACATGTAAACTTTAATGTGTTGATTTTGTATTTTTTTTTTTTTAATTTTTTTATGTTTTTTTTTTTAATATTTTTAAGAATATCTTATCATAACCTTGTATGTGATAATATGTTCAGGGTATTTAACATTTAAAAGGAGTTGAATATTAATCAAATAAAGGTCTTCGGTAACTTGTGAGACTTCCTTACTTTAGTACAAATGCTAAAGCAGGTTAAGCCACTAAGTTTGATCCTTAATTTGCAATTTTCTCTCTCTTTTTAAGTTTAGAGGAACCTTGTGTTATAAGAACTAAAATGAAACGAAACAAAAAAATTATTGAAATTGAAACACTTTCTGAAATAACATTTTTTAACTTACTTTCAATTTAAAATACGTTTAAAACGATTTAAAACTAATTATTTTGGTATTGAAACTTCACGTCCTTTTGCAAGCGATTTCAATGTGCTGATTGTCATAACCGTATAAATCCTTTAGAAAGGAGCACATTTTTTAAAATAAAAAATCAATAAATTCCTCTTTGGCTTTAATTAAAAACAAATTTTGTAACAATTGTCTTAAAGCACAATAACTTTGTAAGAATTTCCACAACAATTTTCTTAAATTAATTCTTAGGCCGAATAAATTAAAAGCGTTGCTTGAACAATTTAACAATTTCTAACGAAGACTGGAAAGTAACACAACCAAATGTGAAGTTGTAAGCAAATTTTAACGTTCGTTTTCGTTTTCAAAAAGTGAGTTTAAAAAAATTCCCCTGAGTAATCGCGATCTATTCGTATCTCGTGTGATGAATTTTAATTCACACAACTTGTTTATGTTCACGTTTATTTCGTATATTTCTGATTTATTTCATCAAGTCATGCTGGTTGGTGGGTTGTGTACGATTGGGTACAAAGTTTAAAAATTCCAAGAAACTTTGTTCAGCATTAAATTAATAAAAAAAATAATAATTGCCATTGCTTAAAAACATAGCAAATAAGCGTAAAATATCAATATGAGTCAGGTAATCTGATAGTTTTGGAATTCAAATGTAGATAGATGATGATTGTGCATATTTCGTTTGTCACCATAGGGAAGAATTTTGAAAATAGTTTTTTTAGTGATGAGGTCAATGTTTTGAATATTTAATACAGATTATTTGGTTAGTGTTATAACAGCTTGCTTTGAATATGTATGCATTAAAATTTTCCACGTTCGTTTAAATGTATTGGTTTGAAAAGAATAATAATAAATAAATACCTAATGAAAGAAATAAGATTCAATGAAGACACTGCACACACACAGAGAACGGTTTGAATGTCTTATTTCACAAAAATAGAGCATATTGTTAACAATTCTCACTGTTTAGAAATGTTAACACATGTAAGAAGCTAATATAACAACTAATATAGTGTATTGAATTTCATGTCTGCTCTTAAACTTTAAATTTAACTTAAGATTTAAAGTCATCTGCCATTCAAGAAAGCAACGAATAACGAATGGTGTGACAGGTTAACATGTTTATTTTTATTTTTTCAACCCCTGAAAGAATGTACCGATTGTTTCTCTTTGCTACTGCTAACGCCGTGGGTTCGATTCCCACCAGAGACTCTGTCTGTTTGTGATTGTCTGATTGTTTGTATGACATTTTGTATGATTAACTACAACAGCAAAAAGAAAGTAAGGATTATTATAAAGTGACGAAGGTATATGCAGCATGCAATTCAACAAACTGTAGGTGGACCAATATAGCTGGTTGCCGAATATCAACACTGCTGTGACCAACAGGAAAATCAAGGAACTGCTTGGGTTCTACAAAAGAACGCATCGTACTCTAACAGGAATTCTAATGCGATACTGCGCTATTAGCTGTCATCCGTCACACCAGATTACTACAGTAGCTGCCAGTATGTGGTAGAAACGGAATGTGAGTGAGAGAACTGAACTTCAGAACAGCCGTCATCAGTTTTTGAGTGAAAGAACGTTTGAAGATCTGCGTAACGAATCATGACAAGGGGGCTCACCTCACACTGCGTAACACAACGGGCTATATGGCCATCGAGTGAACTTGCCTATGAACGACAAGCTACCCGCTAACCTCTACCCTAATCTACTAGATTGTTATATGTTTATATCGTTACCACTATTACCAGAGACTTGTAAAATAAGTTTCAACTAGAAATTAAAAAAAAATTAATATGTATGTTTTTGAGTTTTACTTCTACTGTTTGTACTTATCTGGGTAAAATATTAATACATCAGTCAACAATTCGCATAGCATCAGAGGTATTCAAATATCTGTAGTAAAATACAATTTCTTTCCAGTCTTAACTACGTAGTATTTTTGTGTGTAACTAAACTAAAAATAACTAAAACAATAATAAAAATATTTATTTTTAATTCCAGATTAAAAATCATTGCCATCTCGTTGAACAAACAAATTTGTTTTATAAATCCAATATGAATGTTAAAACAAAGAAAACAATTTTTTTTTTTGAGAAATTCAAATAAGACACCTGGATGGTCAGATAGACAGACAGACCATAAACCAAATGTTTTATTTAAAAATTTTTAAAATAAAATTCATATTTTTATTCATAGGAAATTTATATTTATATATTTATAGGAAAATTAAACAGTTTTTTGAAAAATTAAATAAGTTTTATGATTTACATACGTCCACAATTATAATTATTTAATAGCCGAGGTGTGACAATACATCACATTTATAATATAAAAATTTTTAAAAATACATTCTATACATATGTATGTACATATAACATACAGTATATAAGTAAATATAAACATATAAACATATGTATATAATATATCTTGTACAGTAGAAGCTCACAAATTAGAACGTCTAGTAATTAGAAATTCCAGAAATTAGAATCAGTGCTTGCAATACATTATAAGCTCTAAAATTCGAATTTTGCTATTTTAACACAAGAAATCCCCAAATTCTTTTTATTCTGTAAAACTAAAAAGGGGAATCATCAAATTATATACGTTTTTCCTTATTTGATGTTTTTTTGTCGCATTTATGTATTTTGTGGCATGTGATGTATTAGGACTGAATTGCTATTTTTTGTTGCTTTTAGATTTTTATATTCATATTTTTAATTAAAAAAAGATTTAATGTATTGGAATGAATTGTTACGTTTTGTTTTCTTGTTTTTATCAAATAAAATTGAATCTTAAAAAATTTAAATGTGTTTTGTTTTAGTTTTTGAAAGGAAATCTGTTTAATTCTTTATTTTTTATTCAAAAAAAAACGTCCAGAAATTAGAATAATTCAGAAATTAGAATTGCCTCAAAAACAAAGCGGTTCTAATTTGTGAGCGACTACTGTATTTGTATATTATAGAAAATAAATTTTTTCATTAATTTTTATGCAAAATTTAATTTAATTTTATTTATTGTAAATTGTAGAAAAAATGTTTGTAGATAATTTGCGCATAAAATACACTTCGGATTGCGGTTTGTCTTGTTTCTATTTAAATACTCGCACTAATTGCTTTAGTTTTGTGAAATTTTATTTAATTTTTCTCAAATATATTCTGTTATTGCAATCGAATAATCGTTTGACGTAATATTTATAAAAAAATTCTTGTTTGTTTCTATAAAATGTACGTAATTTAAAACAAAATATGAATTTAGTTATGAAATTATTTTTACTTACAAGTCATTTCTTAATGGCCGACAAAAATAAGTACACAATAAAACAAAAAGATAATTAAATCGCTATCCTAAGAAAGTATGCTTTAAAGAACTATGTTGCTAATTGACTACCATGTAATTTAATGCCAGAATTCCAGAACTAAGCACGATATTCTAAAGTATTATTAGTTTAGAATCAATCACAGCTTTGTCCAAAAATGATGGAAAAGTCCAATTAGTATTACACATACATACATACGTAATTGGTCATTACAACAGGATTATGACCTAGCTTCTCAAACCACTTACGTTGTGTGTTAATTTTATAAATACAGTTTAAAGCCGATTCCGAACGACGGATTTTTTGAGCAACTTTTCATGGAGAAATACGTTTATGTTTTGTTGAAGACTACTAGCTTACGGTGTCTTCTTCGCCTTCTTCTTTTTCTTCTCCTTCTTCTTCTTTTTCTCATCCACCTTCTTCTTATTCTCCTTATTCTTCTTCTACATCTAAAGGTCCGTGCGATATTGTAGCACGTTGCACAATTGAAAGTAAATTGTAAAAGTAAAATCAATCGTATCACCTAACCTCATGTACCTACATACATAAATAATTGATCATTACAACCCTTTAGTCAGGATTACGACCTAGTTTCTCACACCAGCTATGTTATGTGCGTTAATTTTTATACATGAGTGGAGTAGTCGACACCGAACGACAGATTTTTGAGAAACTCTTCATGGCATTTTTTATTTTCTCTCAGAGTTTTTGCCAGAAATCTGCTGAGAGGAAGTCGCCAAAGAAATATTTGTTCATATTTTGTGTAGTTGGAGATGCCTGACCTGGGGTTTAAACCGAGCCAACACACTACCTACTAAACCACGGCGACTTCTAACCTCATATATGTACATCTACCACTTTCAAGTTGTGTGTAAACGTGTTGGCCTTCTGATCTTGGCTTCCGTGTTGAATACACGCGTTTACGAGTCAAGGGCTATTACCTGTTACACTATCTGCATGTTGTAAGACAACCTAACAACGTCTTTCACTAAAATTCTCTGCAAAGATTGTCATTTGACGCTAAATTATATGGAACGACTTTTGGTCTTTTACAACCGCTTCAGCGATAGTCCGCCCAATTCTGAAAGCCTTGTGTATTGTCCCATACTCTTGGCGGTGAGCATTTAAATAGTTTGCCGGATTGTTATCATGTTGAAATATCCAGGTGGAAATATCTGCTGATTGTGGTTACATGGCGTTCTGTAAAATATTTTCGTAGATTGTTTTATTCATAATACTAAGCACCTCCATGCTTATTAATGTCACGCCAGTGTCGAACATGTGTGAAAAACACCCGAAGCGGTATTCTAATCGTTACATGGAGTGAACTGCTAGTAGCTCCTCAGTTAATTAAATTTATTATCGATAAACATATACACGTAAGGGTTGATTTGCCCTTTATGTTACATTCTACTTTGGAAATCTGATTTTACTTTTATGCTGTGTTTTATCTCGGTCATGTCCATGCTCACCGCTGAAAATTTTCGACAATTCCTAATAGTTTCGAGTAGTCCTTTACCTTAACAATTTTGTAAATGTATTTTTTTTCTTTGTACTGTAAGGATAGATATTTAAAATAAAATTTATTCCGTGGAATCTATGTAACAGAGACTATAAAATCTGTGGCCGTTTTGGGAGAAATAGGACATACCTACTTATAGGTAATCAGCTTAAATAATATCAAAAGATGCTATGTAAAGTAATAACTTACAGGCCCCTAATAGTCAAAACATGCAATATTTTCATTCCTTAATTCTTCATCATTTATTATCTTAAATTGTTTCTTGTTTAATATTATTCAATAATTGACCTTTTATTATTGCATTATTTTCAGTAGTAATTGTTTTGTAATTGTATTTGCTTTTTTTTGTTATTGTTGCTCTTTCAATTATTAAATAACACTTCACTTCCGTAAGAGAAAAATCCCCGCTTTGAGTGAATTAAAGCCTGAGATAATGATTTATTTTTTGTATTTTGTTTTTATTGTATAACCTTTTCGCTATATCGAGATCAAAAACGGTTTAAGAAGCATTAATAATTACTTAATTATACTATTAATTTTTGTAAACAGTTTTTAATTAACAGCCAATGTGTGATTTGCAAAATACAATGTGAATATTTTAATTGGCAAATAATTTATGGCTGCTACTTACTATTTGAATGGAACAGGTTGAAAATAAATATTTTAATTTGCAAGTGTAATGAAATGTTTAAAACATGAATACAAAAATAAAGAATTTTTTTTCTGAAATAGATTTCCATACGTAGTTATCGATTTAATTATGATACGGTTTGAAAACCGCCGGTATTGCAAAGCTCTCTGCTGTTAAATATCTTTCATTTGAAGTGTCATTTATTCAGATAAAAGTGTGCCGAATAATGACTGTTTAACAATTGAAAAATGCATAAAAGTTACTGCAAAAGTGGAGATTAAAATTTAGACTCTTTTAGACCATCATAGGATGGTTATGATTATAGATATGGTCCGAGCATCATTGCAATGAACGCAGTGCTGCAAATATTGCCTCTAATAAAGAGTAGCGGATAGTTCAAAGAGCTTAAGAGCCGAATGGGTCGTATATTTCAATTCCATAAGCTTCTTTTTATCCAGTTTATGGCATATCAAGTGAAAAATATTTAGTTATTTTCAAGTCTAAATAGCGAAGAGCAACCATAGACACTAAAAGCTCCCCCTTGTACAGTGTTAAAAACGCGAGAATTCTTCAAGAATGTCTAACCGAATGACCATAACATTAAGGTTCTGGTTTTCTTAGTAATTGGGCGATACTGGCTGTCGGATAATGTTTTCCGTCCACAGTATTTGATCAACTAGCTTGTAACCATACATACGTAATTGATCATTACAACCCTTCAGTAAGATTTACGAGGTAGCTTCTCATACCACTTGTGTTGCGTGTGTTAAATTTTATACATGTGTGGCGGGGTCTACGATTTAAAGTCGATTCCGAACGATAGATTTTTGAGAAAATTTTTCATGGCAATTTTATTTTCTCTTAGAGACAGACATCTGCTGAGCGGAAGTCGCCGAAGCAACATTTTTTCAGATTTCGTACTGTTGGAGATGTTTGACCTGGAGTTTGAACCGAGGTCTCACGTGTAATAAGTCAACACACAACCTACTAGACTACGGTGACTACATCCCTTGTACAATGTAAAAAACATGAAAAAACTTCAAGAATTCCTAACCGAATGACCATAAAAATATTTCGCTGTAGGGCAGAACATTAAATCTCAGGTTTTCTATGGAATTGTTCGCCGTCCACAGTAGTTGTTTGGCACGCGGCGCATTCGATTTGATCAACGGGTTTCCTGCTTTAACATTTCATCATTTAAATTATTATCGAAATATAATCCATAATTTAAAATTTACTACAACAAATTCATGTAGTTTTAAATACCTGACATGCATGCCATTGTTTACACAGCATAAGTACCATTAAAACTGATGATTGTGTTAAAACAAACAACTGTTCACAGTGAAATCGTTAACCATGATCTTGTAAATTAAAATGAAATGAAACAAGCGGGTCAATTACAAACAATTAGAGATCAGGTTAAAAAGGCACAAACCAATCAACCACTTTTCATTAAAAAAAATAAAAAAAAGTGGAACATATTGTAGAATGCAAAACAAACAAGAAAAGTTTCAAAAAAGCTGTGTAAAAAGAATATGCAAATTAATCTTGAAACAAAACCTGAGATTTAACAATAACAACAGCAAATGCTGTGGAAGCAATTATAATAACTAAACAAGCATTAAATACAGGCAGGCAGCCGTTGTGCATGAACAACTGCAACGAAACTCGAAAATTTTTTTCTTATTATAAAGTCGAACAAAAAAAACTAAAAAATAAACGAAATTCAGCAATTATAAGAAATCGAAATCGAAAGCGAGTGGCAAAAAAAAATCAAACCAACCAATGTAAATCTTAAAAGTGAGATTCCAAAAGTTTTGCTTTACAGACCGTACGTAGTAATCAGTGACAATGTACGATAATTGAAGGCGTTTTGTACGGTTGCTTAGGTTGTTTAGCTGGCGCTTTATGTTTGGCATACAAAAGACACGTTTTATTGCAAATCTGAATTGCAATCGTCCCCTTTCTCAATTTATTGTTTCTTTGTGCATTCAAGTGATTTATTTTGCCTTCACTGTATGCGCGTGTATGTAGGTATGTAGGTATATATGCATGTCTTATACGATATTTTATTGAAGAATTTTAATTCATTTGATTCATTGATGTCACACCACAATCAAAATACTCGTAAAACGTCAATTTATAGGAGGAGCACATGAATTAAGGGGGTTCATTGAGAAAATATTCGAGTGATAAATAGAAATTTATGGTTGTTTTTTCCGGCAATTAATTGCTATTTAAAGACATTAAAATAGATTAAGTAAAATTAAATACGGAAATTATATTTAGGAAAAAGCAATGAAAATATTGCATTATAACGCGTTGTTGACCAGCAACCAGAAATTTAAAAAGTCTAATCGTTTGTAGCTATAAGAAGATATGAATACGGATTTCAGTTTTTCGTAAGTTTATTCAAAACCTGTAAAGATAAATAATGCTTAGATTGTTCCATAATGGCGTATAATGTGTGCATTTCAATGGTTTATATCGGAATGCGTTTGTGATAGTTGAACTTGTCCAGACCAGTAGATGGGGAAATTGCAGTCGGCTTAGTTAGTGTTCTGCAAGAATAACATAAAAATAGAATAGCACTTAGGCCTATTGTGATACCCCAATCAATTTTCAACTCGGGGATCAAACAGTTCCTAGATAAAACCAATCCAAAAATCAAATTTTATTATTTACTTTATATTAGAGAGTTCGGCCAAGGATGTGAGGAATTTAGAATTCAAAAACCTTCTTCTTTACATGATAAGAGCAGGGCACATGAGGTCGAAGAAATTCTCTTTTACCTTCTTACACGCACAACTCCTGCAGAAGTCATTTTTCGGAATAACAAGTCTTTCGGTATGCCTACACAAAAGGTCAGTGGCCCATTAGAGTCTAGCAATATTACATGTACTCTCTTGTTGCCATCGAGATAGAGCATCCCTATAATGAGTATAGGAAATATGGAAATTATATGGGACAATTTAAGTACTAATTCCCTGTAACAAAACGAAGACTTCGAGCTAAGTACCGGTCCTAACCAGCTGATCATCAATGCTATTTCCAACAATATTCCTATGTCCCGATACCCATATAATGAATGAATGATCCGAAATTTCCCTGAGAAATCCTCGGAATTCATGGACAAAAACGGACGTTGAAACTACATTCGTTCTGGGCTTAATTAAAGCCTGGCTGTTCTAGTAAATTAAGAGATTTTCAGAGAAAATCTCAGCACTCCAATAACATTGTGCCGCCTTCAAAATTACCATGACCGCTGTCAGGTCAGGCAGCCCTTAAGTAAGTTTATTATCTGAACCCTTAATAATTATACCACAGCCCACCCTGTCACGCATCATTGTGCCATCAATGTCAACTTTAAGGGTCCCATTGTGAACCTTCGGAATTTTAGACCAGAAGTCTTTAGTAGAAATTCTAAAATCGTTTGTTTTCTGCAGAAAATTATTAGAAACCATACAATCGACTCGGTTGTGCCTATGTCTTCCCAGAATAGAAGTATCCAGTTCATATTGGTTTAGGTTTTGACTGCATTGAGTTTTAAAGCCCCCTTTAAGACAATGTTGAACTCAAAATATCGAGCGAAAATAAAATTACCTAGTTTAAGCCATTCGAACATAACTCTAAAATCGAGTAAAAAGATGAAGGAAATGCCATGCCCTATGAATAATGAAACAAGTGCTGCTATAGCTCCACTAGCTGCAGAACATAAATTTAACATACCTAAGCTGTTTTGTGGCCGCTTAAGAATTTTTCACACGCTTTCTATAGATGACACTGAGTGCTAGAAACTCATTAAAATTCTAGATTTCCTTATTGGTTTTACATTTAAATACGTATTCCATTTAAAATACATTATAAGCCGATGTATTGCAAAACTCAATAACAACAAAACGAACATTGTCACTGGGTAACTCAGTGTTAACACAATTTCCTTAAACGTTTAATAAATACATACGTATCAGTATCAGGCATTTGTTTGCATACAAATATTTATCACAAACAATCCCTTTCCCCCAATGCACCCCTATTGCTGTGTACGATTATTGCACATGTTTTTTTTTGTTATTATGTTCCCTGATAGATAACACTACAACAACAATTATATTAAATAAATTCCATAAGCAACAACAATGACAACAACAAAGAAAAAAACTGATTCAATTTCAATTAATTTAAGAAACATACTGGGTAGTAAACAAAATACTCTGCCTCTTCTACCGTCACAAACTCATATTCATTTACGCTTACTTGGCATATGGAAAAATAAGCCACACTTTTCATAGTCACACACACACTCTCACACTCACTAACATCACATATCACTACTCTAGTAAGTGAATATGAGCAGTAACAACAACAACTACCATATAAACAAAATCAAACCGGGAATGAAAATATGAAACGATTTGTGGAAATAAAAAAAAATTCAAAAAGTTGCTACTGTCTCCACATTTTGAGCGCCTGTCACTATGTGTGATATGAAAAAATGAGATGAATTGTTAAAATATTTTTTTTCTTGTTCTTTAAGAGAACAAAAAACAAGTGGTAGAGTTAAAATTTTTATCACGTCCATACATGATGCACTTATGATAGAATTTATAACAACAATTTCTAAATTCATACGCATACGGAATCGTATGAAAGGAAGAAAATTAACAAAATCTGTGGGAATAACAATTTCCACAAAATGAAAGAGAGCAAAAGATGATGAGATTTTTATCAATGATATCATATCATCACATCGTCGTCATCATTATAATTTCACTCATCATTATGAAGATTGTTATCATTTTGCCTAAGATATGTATGCGCAATTATAATTCCAATTTAATAATGATGATGATGATGATAATAAATGAATAAATATGATAAAATGTCACAAACATGTTTATGATAATTCATGTTAAATACCAGGCGAACAGAAGCGTATAACAAGTGTTTGCTCTTTACAGACGGCCCATCATTACCATAAAACATAAACTGTGAAAACAAGTGAATGGGCAGAGTGGAGAAAAGGTAGAAAAATAACAGTAACAACAGTAGCCAGTATTTTCCACACACAAAAACAGAAAAAAAACAAAAACAGAAAATATTGAAAAATTTATAAAGACTACTTACTAATGCTGTTGCTCCTACTGTTCATAGGTTGTACACAAATACAGTTTTACAGTTTGATATTTTGAAAATGCCTTGAAAATGAGAAATGTGATGATGTGGAATCCATCTACTGATTTTTCAATTTATATTAGATTTAATTGTACATGGAATATTCAAAAATGTTGCTATGTTTGGGGTGAATAGGAATGAAGGGGAATGTGAAGCTCATTTTTAAACTAAAAAGCTTGTAGCCAACGTTTTAGTGGAAATGCATAATATATAGAATAATGTTCCTTTTTTATCTGAGGTTGTCTCACAGCATCTTTAACTGACAGGTGTTACATAGACTATGCGCTTCACAAAAAATTCAGGGTCTTGAGTAGCATACATAATGGAAATTCATCTCAAAATTTAAAGCAACGATATTCCCAAATAAACTTTATTGACATATTTCTCTGCATATTGTAAAAACTTCTCTGTTATTTGTCTTTACTACCAGCTGATACTTTGTTATGGAAAAAAGGCAGTAACCAAACAAAATCGAACAACGTCACATACCGACATAAAACGACTCAATCATAAATAAAATACAACAACAATGAAAATGTGTATGGAAAACAAAATAACAAAAAGCAAAACAAAAAAAGACGCAAAAATATGTTCGTAGTTTTTGTAGTCACTTCTGTGCACACACCTTCCGCAGCTTTAGCTCCAGCTTTTAGCAAAGGCATCATGTTGCGGCTCATCAGAGTTAAAAAATGTATTGCTTTATACGGTATGTATGTATGTATATACAACAACAACAACAAAGCCAGCAACAGCAGTAGAATTAAACAGTAAACAAACCACCAACTAACCTACCAGACAACCATTCAGTCAGTTAGTTATTCAGCCAAACAACCCAGTCGACAATCTCTTTATGCCTTCCAACTATATTTTGTGGGTAGTAGTGGTGGGGTGTTGCCCCTTCAATAATGAAAGAAAAAAATCGGTGGAAAAATATTTGCGATGACAGTGAAATAAAATACACTTGCTGCTGCTGCCTGGTTGTTACTGATTTTTTTTCTCCTCTTCTTCTTTAGTATGCATTGATGTTTTTATTGTCGTTTTTGTGTTGCTGTTGTTGTTGTTGTTGTCGCCGTTTATAGAGAAAACAACAAACGGTTATAAAAAAATATTTATTTATCAACTTGTACTCGTACGGCATGTTATGAGAGAAGGCGCCGTCAGCATTTCATTCTTAAGACTGACAGACATTCAGACGACCGTCCCGACTTGTTTCTGATATAAACAAGCGGAGGGTCAGTTGGAGAAATGAACGAACTTGCACAGAGATGAAAGCAAAAAGTTTTTTAATTTTTTTTATTTCTTTTTGCCTTGGCAAAGGGATGAAATGACAGAAAACGACTGTAAACTCATCAACGAAATAAAAGTTTTAAATGCAACGTTCGTTATAAAAACCTAAACTAAACAAAAAACAAAATAAATAAATAAAAAATAATACTTCTAACATTGCAACCTACAAACTTTTCTGTAACAGCTGAAGTAAAACAGAAATTGTTTTTAGTGAGATAAAAAGTTTTCACACAGCAAAGCTCATTAGTGGAGCACGGCAATAAATTACTTTTAGGGTCATAAACAGAACTGCCATAAAAAAAAGAAGTTGACACTTTTTTTTCCCAAAAAGGTCAGTAACTTTTTGCTATAAGTTGTGAGAAAACAAAGTTTTGATGAAATCAAACTTATTATAGACGATCAGGTGCAACTAAAATGAAAAGCTACAGCACCGGGCCAAATTTCTTTTTTACCTCTGGGTAAACAACTGTGGTCTGTTTATGGCTATATCAGTGATCACAGTTATCTGCCTCAGAGGTTATAAGAAACAAATTGAAGTTTTAATGCGTCATGACAATATTTTTAAAACTATGTCAGTAAGTTCTTAGCCAACTTTTCGTAAGGGAGCTAACACCTATGATAATACCTTGAAAGATTTCCCCTATTTTAGAAGTCATTATGAAAACAATTTCAAGATATTTTTCGCTGGATTTACAATCAACTCTTTGATGTTGTATCAAATGGCATATTATCTATAGTAGTATTAATATCGGATTATCCAAACTTTAGCTGTTTCAAAACCTCCGGTCTGGACAAACTATTAAATATCCTTCATCTGAAGTGTCATTGTGTTCAAATTTATTAAAAAAAATTGTGATCCAAATATGTTGACTATGATCACCTTAATCGCCTTAATTTGCTTTGAATTAAAAATGTTGTAAAAAATTTAAAGATTTTGGAACGCGCTGCTGAAAGTAATGTGGCGAATAATCAGAATTTGTCTATTCCATGGCTTCCTCGGCAATTTGGCCTATCTTCAGCGTCATTATTACGTATAAATAAAGTGCTGCTCAGGCTACAATTAAAGACGTCTGATTTTTCTTCAAAGTCGCTGTAGTCTAGCGTAGGTGTAGGCTTATTAGACGGGAAGCCTCGGTGCAAACCCCAGTATGAAAAAAAATATTTCTTAGTCGACTTTCCCTCAGCATATTTCTGGCAAAAATTCTCTGAGAGCAAATAAAAATTGCCATGAAAAGTTTCTCAAAAATCTGTCGTTCGGAATCGACTTTAAACTGTAGGTCCCGCCACTCATATATACATAAAATTAAGACACACAGCATAAGTGATGTGTAAAGCTAGGTAGTAATCCTGATGTATGATCTTTGAATCGTATGATTCTTGACAACGCAATGGATATATGGAACAACAAGCTTTCAATGCTAATTTTTCGACCAAAAAAATATTTCAGGAGCTTCATCTTCTTTGTCACTTAGGTGTTACGGCAACCAGTAAAATCGTCACATAAACAATTGCATTCAAGTGACTGTTTGGTGCGCCTTAATATCTGGAGGTGTCTATTTTACCGATTTTTGATGAGGTCTACTGACCACCAAGACCATTAGATTTGATTCCGTTGGACTTTTTAAAGGACTAAGCTTCTGATTATTCGGTTTTCAACATCTTTTAAAGCACTACCGTCAGGTGTGACAATAAAGCCCAAATACCTAAAACTACTTCACGTTTTATTTCTTTTTTTTTTTCAAATTAAAGTTTAAAACACCTAAAATGTCAAAAAACTTGTAACCTTTTCTAAAATTTGTATATGATCAGATTCTGATGTATTTTTCAGATTGGCTTTGAGGCCTTAAAGCAAAGCTTTTATTGCAACCTATAGATAAACGGGCTGTAGAGGCCATTTTATATCATCTGCAGTTTCACATAAATTTTTAACGACATCTTTTTAATTTATATTCAAAACGTCAGTCACACAGCCAGAACCTCAAAAAATTTACAAAGTTACGCATCTGCAGTCCAGTTTTATGAAAACTTCCTTGTCACAGTAATATTGCTGCTCATGCAAAAGCAGCAAAAAACAACAAATGTTGCTATTACTGTTACTGTTTTTTAAGATTTTATTTTAAAGAATTTTTTTTGTGGTATTTCTTGTTTCGACTACTGGCTGCACTTTACAACTCATCTTCATCAACCACGAGAACAAACATGAATTTCTCTTACTTTTTCTCGTGGACAATACGAAACAAAAAGTGATGAAGAAATGCTTGTAAATGTTTATTGTTTTTTCCAGTTATTTTCTGATATTTTTTCTGTTGAAATATGCCATTTTCTTACAAACAAAAAATTCGTTTTGTTTACGTAAATGTTGTTGTTGTAGTGCCAGTTAGTTCCAAATACCAGGCGTACAGAATATATCAGTTTTCATAATATTTTTCTTCTTCGAAACGTTCCTATTAATACTGTTGCTGTAGTGGCTACTGCCGCTCTTAGTGGGTTTCATTTTTCGCATATTTTTTGTTTGTTTTTACTTTTAAATATAAAAAAACTTGATAGCAGACATGGAAAAATAATGCTTAATAAAGTATGTAAATGTTTATAATGCCATTCTGTATGTATGGCTTTTAATCAGTGTGAAAATTCTTTAAATGTCCATAGAACCTCGTTTAAAAGTGAAAATAATGCTTGTGAAAATAAATTAAAACACGCTCCAGCATTGGTATTTTTTTTATTATTATTAAAGACATCTACGTATACACACAGCATAATGAAAAGCGCTTTAATAAAGGTAAAATTACTTAAAACATTTCCTGATGTACTTACGTTTTCAGAAAAGTTTTTTTTCGGTTACAGACGGAATATAATTGACTTGTATCGTGTCGCCCAGTATGAAGAATAATTTTTCTTAGGCGACTTCCTCTCAGCAGATTTCTGGCAAAAACTCTGAGAGTAAATAAAAAATTGGCATGAAAAGTTTCTCAAAAATACGTCGCGACGTTCGGAATCGACTTTAAACCGCAGGTAACGCCACTCTTGTAAAAAAGTAACACACGCAACATAAGTGGTGTAAGAAACTAGGTCCATAATCCTGACTGAAGGGTTGTAATCACCAATTATGTTATGTATGTATGTATTAAAGAATGTTTGGCCTACAGTTCTCATATAACTTGATGCTTCCACCACAACGCAATCTTCTAAAATTGTCCAACATCCTCCAAAGAGTCCTAGTAATTATTTTCAAATTTTCAAAAGCATTCTAATAGTTTTACCGACTCTATCTAACACTGCAACGTTTGGAGACAACATCAATAGATTTCTAATACTTGAGTACTTAAAGTACCATGATCATATAATCCGTTAAACACACAACATTATTCTGTAAATTTAACATTGGAAGTTTTGTAGAATTTATCTTCACACACTCATACATAGAATTGTATTTAAGTGTTACGACCGGACAAATAACAAAGTCCCCAAAATGAAATTCAAAAGTAATTCTTATTTAATTCATGACTATTTAAGAATAACGAAATGAAATTGAGTTTGGAGGGTGGGCGGTGGTGGCAACTTGAAACTTGGGGGGCATTTCCACAATGTCCATCATCCTCCCCAGCCAAGCAACAAACTCTCAAATTAAATTCTATGTCGTCTTCATCAACCATACACTCACGGTGTTCCTATAATGTGTCTTCCAAGCCTATTGCCCCGACAAATGTCAGGCTGCTGCTCAACGTCAAGAGGACCAACACTTAGTGGCCATGTTATGCCATACATTATATTGGAATTACCAGAAAGTTCATAGGAGAAGAAAAATTGGGAGTAGTGTGTGTCAAGTCTAGTTAAGGGCAACGAACAAAATAACAGATCACGAAATGATAAAATGTTGTCGGTACAAGCATTTTCAGCTTCAAGGAATGAAATGTGCATGATGTAGTTGGTCGTATGAAGTGCAAAAGGTAAAAGATATACGTCATGGTCTTTAAAAAAGAGAAGTTCGAGAGAGGATAACATCAATAACGTACATCATAGAAAGAGCTGGACTACATCTCCAATAAACACAATTCAATAGACAATGTTATACATTTTACTTCTGAATCAGAACATTACTTCGGCAGGCAATTTATAATATTTGTCTGCTTGTGTACAACAGATACAACGTCTAATTATTTGAAACACAGAGATTTGAGAGGTATACAAGGATTCAATTCAAGACAAGCCCGCCTACAGCCGTTAGAGAACGTTTAAGAGCGGCAAGAGCTGATGTAAATGGTTATCACATGCCTCAATTAATATTTAATTCAAATATGCTGACTTTTTACATTTCTACACACATTTTCTTTTAATTTAAGGTATTTACGGGAACACTGATAGCCTAAAGCCAGTTACTTTAAATCAATCAACTGCTTAACTTATATAAAATTCACTAATAAACCAATGAGACAGCTTTAACTTCCCTCAAGGAACTAAAAGGAATATAAACAATATATATAGCCTGTGACCTCCGAGTATTGTACTTGACCCAATCGCATGTACGCGTCCTGTAAGCTAAATCTATACCTATAGCCCATGTTTCCATAAGTCAAATTCAGGAGATTCAAAAATTTTATGAAAACAACATAAAAACATTTGAGTAATTAAGAGTTTGTCCGAAAAAGCTTGTTTTACAAAAAGGAGAAAATAATTTGTAAGCACTCCTACATATTTATTGTAAATTGATAAAAAACCAATTGCCAACATATTGCCAACAATATTTACGTATGGCCGAAGCCAGCTATTTCTCTAGGCCATGTTCTGCGGCGATTCTGTTGACATCGTATACATTTATGTATGTTTAAATAATAATACATTAAATACCCACATTTTGCATTAGTTGGTATGACATGTCAAATGTAAAATACTGGTCGTTTATGATCTTCTTTCTGTTAAACGATTACACACTTTCTGCTGACAGCTGTTATAAAAAATATTTGTCGAAGGAAATAAAATTCTATTGAAAAATAAAACCAAACCAATGAATCTAATGAATACGTTTTCTTCAATTTGTATTTGTACGATGTTGTAAGAATTATTTAAATTTACGTATGCATTTTACCCCATGCAAATTCTCGACTTTAATCTCTGTACAGATAATATTGTTTGACTTAGAAAACCCCTGTACACAATCTATTTTTAATGGAAAGGCACTTCAACAACAAGTAGACATTAAATAGATTTAATTTAAAATGTTTTAAATAAATTGCAGTAAATTATGAATTATAAAACAAAGAAATTAATATAAATCAAATGAATTTAACTTGATATGATAATGATAACGAGATTGACTAAGTAAAGCCCGACTAATAAACAAACAAATTTGTATAAAAAAAGATAAGAAAATTCTATTTTTATAAAACAAAAAATATAAAAAAAATAATAATAAATAACAATAAACAAAAAATAATTCTTATATAAAAAACAAAAAGATTAAACAAACCGACAGACAGACAGACACTTAATAAAATCGTATAAAATGTTAAATTTTATTGTAACCCCATTAATTGCTATTTCTTTTTTTTTTGTATTATTTCCTAAACATTTGCCGTTTCTAGCAATTAACAAAATTAGGTCAACTGTAGTAGTTGTTGTTTCTTTTCTTTTGCATGCGAGATTAACTCCTCCAGACTTGGTTCAATCTTCTTATTTTGGAGACAATTTGCCGTCATCTGAACCCCATATATGGTTGAAAAACAATTAATGAATTTTACCCCCATGCAATTGTTATTAAGACAATCTCTATTATTTTTTTTTTTTTATCACTCATACTCATATTATTGTTGTTGTTGTTTGCTGTTGTCGTTAAAGTTTGTGTCTATTTGTTGTATATTCAATTGGAAACACCCTCGGTACCATCTGTGGAAGCCACAAACTGGCAATTTATTTGAAAGCATATCAACATCAAGTATTTATCGGGTAATCAGAGTGCGTATATGAGTTGAATTGAATTGCTTTTTTTTTGTTGGATGACTGCAAAACAAAGTAATTGTAAATGATACAACAAGTAAATGCCACCAAGATGGAGGCGAATTGAAAATACACTTCTCTACCATATAAGTTTAAAATATCTGTGGTTGTGTATAATATAGCCTTGAAATCATAATTGGCCTTCTGTGTTAAGTTAAAAATTTGTAAAACCCAACTGTATGTTAAACTGTACTGTAGTAAAATGTTTATAACGTTTTGTTTCCTTATCTTTGTCAATTTCTTTGGCTCTAGTCTACTTAAAAATAATCGACAATAGTTTTTAGTTAGCAATGCCACGCCCACCTAATGATAACTAAGTGGGAAAGCAGTATTATTTTGCAATTTAAGCGCAATGACGAGAAGTATGAAATATAGCATGGAATTATGGGAGAACAACTCATTCATTGCTGACTGTATTGCAATCATGACACCATAATCTAAAGATTCTATTCCTGCCAACTTTCTACATACTGAATTGGCAATTACAGCACTTCAGTCAGGGTTATGGTTAAGCTTCCTAGACCACCAACGTTGTGTGTCTTTGTTTTTATTCACTAGTGGCTGGACCTGCATATTGTTCGTCGTCTCCTAACAATAGATTTGAGAAGGATTTCAGGGCCATTTTATTTACCTTCAGAATTTTTGCCAGAGGACTGCTGAGAGAAACGAGCTCGCGTCTTATAAGCCAACACATTTCCTACTAGTCTACGGCCACTTTATTTGAAAGAATTGATTGGCTCCGACTAAAGACTGCATCGCTGAACGCACTTCGCGGATACGACAAATATGTAGAGACGCCTAGGCCGCGTAAGGGTTTAAATTTAAACCATCTGTTATTTCGAATCTGGCAATAATTCATTCATTTATAAAATTCAGTATATTATCTCCATTGAACTTAATGAATCGATTTACGCTTGAGTAATGTTGGTCGAAATTGCATTAAAATGTCGTACAAAATTTGGTCGCAGAGAAGGACCAACAGTGCTCGGTATACGCAAGTATATTGCTAAAGTTCATGTAACTGATTTCATTGTCAATGCGACAAGACGCGAGCGTGCTCGTACAGTGCGTTCACCCACCAGTTTACGTCAAATTTTGCGAAAAGATCTCGGTATGACGCCTTATAAAGTTCAATTGGTTCAAGAGTTGAAGCCGCATGACCATCCGCTCCGCTTTCTCTTAGCTAGATGGGCCAACGAGAAGCTATACCGTGATGTCGAAGTTACCAAAAAAAAAATTATCTTTTCGAATGAAACTCATTTTCATCTTGGTGAGTACGTTTATAAGCGAAATAGCCGTATATGGGGCTCAGAAATAATAGAATGCTTACAGAAGCCAATGCACCCATTACGAGTTACTGTTCGGTGCGGTTTGTGGAGCCTATTCATCATTAGCCTATATTTCTTTGAAAATGGGGACGGCACAATCTTTACGGTCAATGGAGACACCTATCGTACCATGATATTAATGTGAACGATGTTTGGTTTCAACAGGATGGTGCAACTTTCCACAAAACTCATGCCACAATAGATGTATTGCGTCAAACGTTTGATGGCCGTTTAATTGGCCGAAAGGGTAATGTCAATTGGTTGCCAAGAAGCTGCGATTTGATACCGTTGGACTACATTCTATTCGCACACAAGAAAATTTCAATCTGTAGTATATTTTAAAATTCATTTAAGCCGATAATTTGCTGAAACTCATTTAAATTTTTATTTTTAAAATTAAACAACATAAATATTGATTGATTACTTTAACAATTTACGATTTCCAAAGAACTTAAAAGAAATAAAATTTGATTTAAAATAAAAATAAAAAAATATTATTTATTCAAATCAACTACTTACTACACACTCCTCTATAAATGCCAATATGTGGGAGGTACGAATTTACAAAATAGAAATTATTTTTAACCTTGCTTCCATATAGTTTTAGGCAGATTTTTCTCTTTCCATTAGCAGTTTAGTGATAATATTGTTTAGATAAAACGCTTTGTAAACAAAATAGATTGTATTTTGATCTGTATTTGAATGATTTTTATTTGTTTTAACAACCGCAATAAATAATCTTCGTTTTCAATTTAAGAATTTGCAAAAATTATTTACAAAACTTTTGTTTTTGTTTATGGTTTATTTTAAATCAAATCAAAATGCATTAACAAAAACCATATGAATAATATTTGTTTTCTTTTTTTTTTGCATAAAAATTCGTGTTAAATGTGAAACTATTATTAAACGATATCAATTTGGATTATTTTTGTTATTTGTTACGTGCCTAGAAGTACTACGCACTTTGTTTCATGATTTTCATTGTTCTCATTTGTTAGGATGGTGTTAGGTGAGGAACGGGAAATTTTCATTTTATATGTGGGCATTCTAATGATTAAATCATTTTGTCGGCGTTTGTTTTTTATTACCCAGTCATTTTGTCGCCAGTCAGATTAATAAAAATGTCATAATAATACCCAAACAAAAGGTGTGAGTGGCATAACGAACGTTAATAGATTATTAAAGGGAATTTCATTTGATTCTAATAAAAAAAATTTAAACGAGTAATAAAATGATCGAACCGTTAATATAATTAAGATTTAATTTATTTACAAGGATTGCTATTAATTAGGTGATTAAGTTAATTAATATGTTTACTAAACAGCATGTTGTGGGGAATTAAACTTTGTTCCAGAAAGTATTCAGCAAAGACTACAACCTTGAAACCGTTTGTTTTATCCTTGGTTTCTATGAAGCATACAATCTGTAGAGAAGTTTGCGAATTCTTAGACATTAATTCCACAACTATGGGAACTCTGTTACAAAATTGTTTCCGATTTTATTCATAGTTTGGCATCTGTACGCATGCTTAGCGTATCAGTTGTAAATCATTCTTAGTTTATTTCTTACAGGTTAAAACATTACATACATACATACATAATTGGCCATTACAACCCTTCAGTCAGGATTACGGCCTAGCTTCTCACACCACTCATGTTGTGTGCGTTAATTTTATACGTGAGTGGCGGGACCTACAGTTTAACGTCGACTCCGAACGACAGAATTTTGAGAAACTTTTTCATGGCAATTTTATTTACTCTCAGAGCTTTTGCCAGAAATCTGCTGAGAGGAAGTCGCCGAAGAAATATTTTTTTTTCATATTTAATTTTTGATGTCTGACCTGGGATACGAACCCGGGCTTTACGAATAGTAAGCCAACACACTACCTACTACACCACGGCGACTTCATAAACACATTAGGGGCCATTATTACAACTTGCCATTTAACTTGGGTTTAGTTAAAGGTACATTTAGCTAAAGGGAACTGTAAATTTACCTTTAACTTATTTTCGTTATTACAACTTACAGATAAAATAAAGTTAACTTTTTCAAAAATATGGCAGTGGTGGTGCAATGTCGATAACACTGCTCAAATTAAACAAGTTTTTTTTAAACGCAGTGGCAACGACGGTCTTCTTTTTTTTTGTTGTATTTGCTTACTTTGTTTATACTTGAAGTTGCCGTATTGAAAATAATATATAATATGGCAAGTTCAGACATAAACTTAACTTTAAAAGTTGCAGGTAGGATAGCTTAACGGGCGAGTTGTAATAATGGCCCTAGAAGTGTTAATCCATGATAAAGAATTACCGAAATCCTCGGCATACGACAGTTTGGAAAGAGGTTGAAGAAGTATAAAAATTGTGATTGGAAATGCTGATACTACGGACACGACAAGTTTCTTAAAAAAATCTAACTTTAAACTACAGGCCCCACCACTCATGTACAAAATTAACACCCACAACATAAGTACATAATGTAAGGAGCTAGGTCGTAATCCTTTATAATGAACAAATTATGTATGTATATACGTATTTTACTATGTTGGCGCCTACCATGCAGTCGTGAGACATATATTAGCAAATATTCCAAAATTATGTAGATTTAGATAGAAAAATGATCACCGTCGGTTCAAAAATAACTGTTAACAAGGCAAGTGTATAGGCTTCAATTACCCTAAGCTCGGAAGGCTGAGCTTCGGAACGATAAAGGACAGAATACTTTCTCCTTTACCGAAAAATTCTGGAAATTTTCATAAGCTTATTATTATACGCATTTGTACTTTAGGTAAGATATAGCCTAAACCCTGAAGTATGAGAATAATATTGACCAGCGACGTAAGAACATTGAGACAACCTTTGTTGACAAGATAATAGAGGCTGAAGACGTAGAAAAGACGATAACCCACATCGTGCCCCATTTTTGACGTTGGAAAATTGATGCGATTCATACCCTTAGATCAAATATTACTTCTGTTAGTAACATAAGAAAGTGACCCATGAAATTATCCAATTACTGCTTAACTAATATTCTTTTCTACTGCCTGTATATACGCTGCCGACTCGTGGTTTTTATTTGAAAATCATGATAGAATGCTGGATACATGTAAGAAAAATTATCTGAGAATTATTTTTACACCCATTAAATCTAGAAAAGAACACACAACAACTACGATCTTTACATACGTACATAATTGGTCATTGCAACCGTTTAGTCAGGATTAAAGTATATATATATACATATGTATATGTATATGTATATACATATAGTATATTTGAGTATATTTGAAAGTAGTCCATCCAAAGTCATGGATGGACTTAGAGGAAAATTTTTGTTAAGGCTGGGATTATAACAATATATAATTCTGAATTGGAGATCATACATGAATGTCATGAATGTCGTCAATACATGAATGTCGTTTGGAAACTGTTAAGTCAAGCGGTTGAAATTGTAAAGCATTAAGTTCTCTAACAGATAGTCCTTCATTAATTACGTTTCCGTTGATTCCGTTAATTTCCGTTAATGTCACGTTAATGCCAGTTGAACCTTCATGTAAGGACTGTTTCTATTACTTAAAAATTAAAAACTTTTCAAAATCTATTGGCATTATTTGCATAAGACGAGTTACAATTGCGAATCGCTGGTAATTGGTCGTACTCAAACCGCAATGAGTTTTATTATAAGCATCAATGCTTAGTTAATTGAAAAGAAATGTGTATAACATAAGGACAAAGCCAGATTACAGGCAGTGATAGTGACTTGCCTAGAGCTCTGGGTATAATTCTTTTGCAACCACTTTGAACTAGACACCAATCGATTACCAGCAGTTCCTATCACCCGTAGATATTAAAAATTTGCTTCCATTGAAGCTGTTTTTGCAATTAAGATTGCTTTATTTAAATGAAATCATATTGATTCCGCTGAATAAATACTTCCTTTAACTACACTTAATAGTCTTAATCAACAAAAAATCGATTTTTTACCAAAAAAAAAAAAAATAAATGTTCGTTCCAACGTTAAATCGAATTCAACAACATCAACTTTATAGTTATTGTGATGCATTCAATCGTTAAATCGTTAAATTATTTTCATTTTAAAATATAAACAAACTTCAAATATCATCGTATGCAATTTTAATAGTAATTGGTTTAAAAACATATGGGGAAATAAAAATGAAAAATCATTCATTATACGAGTACTTGTCTGTTAAAATTACAAAAAAAAAATATTTTACGACGGCTTTTCAATTTAATAATATTGTCGCCATAATTGCTGACAAATTCTTATTGCAATTTGCGTGCTGGAAGAAACTAAAATTTCGATTTCAAAACTCATTTAAATGCGTGTTAGTGTGTGGAGACAATAGAATAGGGATTGGAATATTACTTTCCAGATACAATAGTAGAAAATTAAATAATTTAACAATAATATGTGAGAAACTGACCATAGGTAGCAAATTAATGCAGTGTACTTAGAATTGTATTATTTTTTTAATGAAATTTAGAGAAAGTACTTGGAGAGGGTAAATAGAGAAGGAGGCTGCAGCACTCGATAAGAACCGGAATCAATTCAAAACATTAGTGTTGGATAGAAAATTAGATATTTTAACAATAATATATGGAAACTAATCATAAAGCAAATGTATGAATGAAGTGAATTTAGTTTTGTTATTTCAAAAGTTCAAAATTTTGTGAAAGATTTGTATTATTTTTAATGAAATTTATAAAAACTAGACTGGAGAGGGTAAATAGAGAAAGAGGCTACAAGACACAATAAACACCGGACTTAAAATATTAGTATTGGATAGATCTCAGACAAATGAACACGATGATATACGATAACGATGATAAATTAATGCTTGCCTTTTCCTTTTTGAAGATCATTTCTTACAAGCTTTAACGTCTAGTAAATAGTGTATTATCTGTATTAGCTGCTTCCTCTCAGCAGTTTTCTGGCATAAATTGCCATGCAAGATTTTCTCAAAAATCTGTCGTTCGGAGTCGACTTTAAACTGTAGGTCCCGCCACTCATACATAAAATTAAACACACGCAATATAAGTGGTGTGAGAAGCTAGGTGGTAACCCTGATTGAAGGGTTGTAATAACCAATTATGCATGTATGTATGTATTAACCCCTCTAGGCCCTAAATGGCTCCAATTTTTTAACCAATTCTTCATCCCTTATTTATCCTCACAAAAAATAGTATAATGGTTTGGTAAACTGCTTCTAAAAGTGGGATTAATTGTTCACAATATTCGCTCTCAATAGATAAAAGCTATGGCTATGCGACGGAGTATATGGAATCCATATTCTCTTTAGAATATGTATGAGAAAATTAAAGAGCTTCTATGCCTAATGTGTTGAATGAGTAATGTTCTATAAATTGAAATGGGAAAAATGAATTTACTACCGTTTTAAAATATAAAATTTCTAAATCCCATAAACCATAAATTATTCATCTTTTTTAAAATATTCTTATCAGTTTTATAAAGCATTTAATAATATTAAGTTATACGCATTATTAAATTTTTATAATTCAAACGCCATCTGTTGTAGAGCCACAAAATGTTCGCATTTGACAACGTGGCCCATTAGCTCAGTTGGTTAGAGCGTCGTGCTAATAACGCGAAGGTCGCGGGTTCGATCCTCTCATGGGCCAATTGGTATTTTTTACTTAAATTTTATGTATTTTTGTTTTTTCAATATTTTTTTTTAAACTTTACTTAAACACTTTTTTTAATTAAATTTTAATACCATACAACTGGTTCAATACAAGTGGCGTACATGCAGTAAATATTAGGCACAGAAATTATTTTAAAGAAGAATGACGGCTAAATAAATAACGTACAAGAAAAAAAAAACTTTTTAAGCTGTACTACGGAAATGTAGCATTTAAATTGAAAAAAAACCAATGAAAAGAAACAAAAAAAACTTACCCTGCGAAATGAACAACAGAAATAGTCATAAAAATCTATATGACATTGATTACGGTAAATATTTCTTATACATACATCCACTCATGTAAATTTTATGTACAACATATGTCAATAATGTATTATTATTTATGTTATAGCACGTATGTACATATGTATGTATGTAGAATACAAACATTACATAAATGCTCTTTTAGTCGCTGTAGTTCATTTTACTTGACATGTGTCATTATTTGAATTTTAAAGATGATTTCCGTTAAATAACATTTATTTATCACAACTATATATGTATGAGTAGTACACATATTCACACATATCATACACAAACAGACATTCATGGCAATCATATTGAATAATTTATTATTGAATGCGTATGCCAATATGTCGAAATAAATATTTTTGATTCTCTTGGCCATCGATTTACAGTTAACAAAAATATCGTGTGTTGAAAGAATTATTATTTTCTGTTTTTTTCTTAACTTTTTGACAAAAATTTAATTCCTAAAAAATATTTAAAATTTCTGATATACTAGTCAAAATCCCTAAAGCATTTACAGCACAATATACAAAAGCAGCCAAAGGCATGGAAGCCTAAATCTCAATATGGTTTTACCCTCACATTAGAGCTTAATTCCACGGTGAAGTCTAGTCTGGCAGTAAACTATGGGCTGCAACAACTAACTAAGGAAGCCACTTTTACATCTGATGTTCGTTGAGAAGGCAACTTTGCATGTTTGTTGCTTACTCTGCAGTGGAGGAGTCATGCAGATTGTTCAATGATTTTACTTCATGATCGAACTCTGGCCCACAAGACTTAATGACTCCTATTTTTTCTTTTTATTTAGCAATTTGTCTATCCAGCATAAGCATAAGGTATTTTGTAAAATTCAGTAAAATGATAATAATGATTATAGAATTTTAATTCATGTACATATATCTAGGGTGGACCATTTATCGGTTTAAATTTGAACCATTGGTTATACTGAATCTGGCAATTCTTATGCCATTTTATACTGCCACAAAATTAAGTATGTTATATCCACTGAACATTATGAATCGATTTACGCTTGAGCAACGTTGGGATTTATTAGGCCAACGAGAAACTGCATCACCGATTTTGCCAAAATAAAAATCATCTTTTTGGATGAAGCTCATTTTCATCTTGGTGGGTACGTTAATAAGCGAAATTACCGTATTTGGCACTCAGAAAACCCTCAAGTGGTCGTACAGAAGCCAATAAACCGAATACGAGTGACAGTTTAGTGTGGCTTGTGTAGCGGAAGTCCATATTTCTTTGAAAATGAGGACGGCGCAACCATTACGGTCAATGGAGAGACCTATCGCATTATGACAACCGACTTTTTTGTACCCTCTCTTCATGGTATTGATGTGAACGATGTTTGGTTACAAAAGAACAACGCAATTTGCCACACATCTCATGCCACAATGGATTTATTGCATCAAACGTTTGATGGCATGTAGATGTAATTGGTCGCCAAAAAGCTGCGATTTGACACCGTTGGACTATTTTCTGTGGGGCGTCGTTAAAGAAAAGTTTTATGCCGCCAATCCAGAGACAATTGAGCATTTGAAGGACAGCATTTGTGATGCCATTGCTGAGATATGACCCCATAGACTCAAAAAGTGCACGAAATCTGGTCCGATCGAATGAGGTACTGTGAGGCCAGCCTCGGCAGCTATATGAATGAAAAAATATTCCATTTCTAAGCGGAAAAATTGAACTTCACAACAATAAAATAAATTTGGCAAAATTTCAACCCGTTTTTTTTTGCATTTTTAAATTTAAACTTTTAAATCAGCCATCCTGTACTGGTAATAGATATTTAATAGCTTACTATATAATTTCAATTAACAATTGCAAAATATTCCCACATTATTGTCTATATCTTCCCCCTTTTTATGCCTAACATATTATACCAATTATTATCAGATTTTTTAAGTATCAAGTTACTATTTACTTCAAACCCAACCCTCAGATTTTTTTTCATATTTAAATTGCTCTGTAGTTCATATTTAGTATTCATTGCTGTTTAACAGACATGCAATCATTTCTTTGTTAGCAAAGCTTTTTGTTAAATAACATACATTTTTATTTTTTTCCTTCTCCTTCTCTTTCTCTTTCTCTGTGTTTTACAATCCCTTTTGCCAAATGCAAAATAATGAATGATATGGATTTCAATGTCATGTTCATATGTGAACGATGGCGTATACAAACAAAGGAAAATGCAGTACCACCCGCACCACCTACTGTTAAGGGTGTCCCTTAAGAAAATAAATAAATACCAGGATGGATGGAAAAAGAAACAAGTGACTGAACGCGTTCTTGTAGATCAGTTTTCAAATGCTCTTTTATAATTGTCTGGTAAAAAGTACTCTCTGATATCTGATGGTTTTCCTTCGTTATAAAATCTGCCCCGTTCTGGTTTATTTGACAAACAAACAAATTTTGTTAAATTTTCCAGTAAGGGATACCCTGTAGAAAAACAACAGCCTATTTGTATATAAAAAGAAAACTTGCAAATTAAGTCGAGTATTTTTTATATTTTGCCCTACAAGTGGGTAAATTTTAGTGGGTGTTGTTTTGCTACGCTTTATGACAATAACTTTTCTTCATTGTACCTATAGAGGGTACTAAACAAGTTAAATCAATTGTTTTATGGCTCAGTTTTTAACAAATTTTTTACACTTATTCAAGCAAAATTTTTCAACACAATATCCGTTGAGGATATTTACCATTTTATTTGTTTTATTACTGCTTATTATTTAAAACCAGTTGGGTTTTTCTTTTTATGACTCATACAAGCACTTGAATATGTTAAGGACGGTCAAACTAACTGCTGGAGGACTGAAAATGTCTAATGCTTGTTATGGTTCTTTTTTCTTGTAATTGGGTAATTTGATAATTGGTGCTGTATTAAACGTTCCTTGAATTGTTAATATAGCTCAGGATAAAGAAGAAGAATAAAGATTTATTTTTCAAAAGTATTCCTATTAAACTTCAATACTCACATTTGAAATGTTTCATTACGGCTTTAAAAATGTATTAAATGGCACATGAAGGGTGTACATACCTAAAAGTATTATTCAATTTTTTTTAATAATAACTGTTTTAACATTTAATTTTCTAAATCGGCCTTATCTTAAATTTAAAGTTATGGCTTGTAAACATCAGCTTCAGTGGGACTGTGTTAAGTGAAATCCGTTGTCCTTAAATCACAGTAAAGTGAACAGATATAAAGGTTATTTTTAGTTAACGGTAAAGCCTTAATAATTTATAAAACTGATGAAACCTAAATTACGGTTATAAAAAGTTTTTATTGCAGGATTCCAACGATAGTGCGTCTGACGCCAGATCAGAAGATTGCGTGTTCAAATTTGTTGTGGATACATACATAATTGGTCATTACAACCCTTCAGTCAGGATTACGACCTAGCTTCTCACACCGCTTATGTTGTGTGCGTTAATTTTATACATGAGTGGCGGGATTTTTGAGAAACTTTTCAAGGCAATTATACTTACTCTCAGAGTTTTTGCCAGCAGTCTGCTGAGTAGAAGTCGCTGAAGAACTATTTTTTTCATATTTTCATTTTGATGTCTGAACTGGTGCTTGAACCGTGGCCTAACGTCTAATAAGCCGACACAGTACCTACAAGACTGAGGCGCCTTTTGTTATGAATATTTAGAGATAATAAAATGGTGTAATTCCTTCCTAGGGCTCCTTTCCTAGCCAAACACCCGATAGAGACGTAAACTGCAGTCTATTTGTGATGAGCGATTTTTATACACCTACTCGTAACCTTCAAGATCTCTAATATTCTGACGACAGCCTTTTACTTGCAATAACTAAAGAAAACATGCAAAGAAATGTACGCATCCATGTACGCATCCTAAAATGCAGAACAGCATTGTAGTAGGTTAGGTTAGATTAGCGTGGTAGCTCTAATTTACCAAAAAGCTCACTTGAGCATGCATAGCGGCCCGTTGTGATGCCACAGGTGAATGTACATCAAGCACAAACTTATAGTCTTGACTAACAGGTGACTAGGTAATATATTAGAAATCTGGTGGCCAAGGAGAACAATATGCGTACGACTTTTACAAATCACTCAACAGGAGGATATCAATACACAAATTAAGGGTTGAAAACACAATTGGATTGATCACATACGTCATAAGCGTTTCTATGAAATATGCTATGAAAACATTGGAATCCACAGGAGACATGTATCAAAGGATGACCATAAATCGCAAAGAGACTATAAACTCAGATATATTGCAACTGTGAGTGAAAGATGAAGATGATGAATGTATAGACGGTTTTATTAGCGCGCACTCGGTTGTCTGATATTTTAAGAGTACTTTTCTTCCACAAGGGGCACAGAAGCTATAATTATCGTATAGCTAGAAGAGAATAGTGCCAGTAACTATAGCGTATATCCATAAAGGCAAAACTAAAATGTATGAGGGAATTATTTTAAGATCTGACATACACAACTAAGATTTATTATCGTGTGCGCATTAAAATACCACGTATTGGAACAAAAAATTCAATCAAAGCTGATTACTATTTCTATATCTCAAGAAAATTGTAATAGAATTTTCAGATACGGAGTGCATTATTATAATATTTCGCATTTTAATTTGGCAAAAAAATGTGTGTAGTATTACAGAACAAAGTGTGACACTTTAGGAAGCGCAATAGCAAAGCTCCTTAGATTCTGTATGAGTATTACTCCACTTTCCACTTCCATTAATTAAAATAATGACCTCAGCACCAGGTAATCAGTAATTCTCGAGTAGTAATTCCTAGCTGCGAAGTTAGCTAGGATATTAGACATCCGTCTGCTATATAATAAAAGACAATCGAATCAGAAAAAGCTTTATTTCCCTAGAGTGTTACGGTCCTAAATTTATTTATTAAAATTAACGAAAATGAATATAAAATTTTGTTAAATTAAATTTAAGTATTTTAATCAAAAACAATCATTAAATGAATATAAACAACTCGCTTTAAGTCATATTCACAATTGTTTTCTATACATTTTAAGGACAAAGTCAATGTCAATTGGTTTTCACTGTACAGACAGACAGATAGATAGACAGACAAACTGTTTTAGTCAGTATTTCTTGTGTTATTGCTGTTGCCATTAAAGTTGCTGTTGTTGTTGTTGTTGGAGGTGTTGGTGTTCTATTGGCAATATTGTTATAAAAACAAACAGCAATATTTTTTTGTATTGTATTTGACATTCAAATTGTTTAAAAAAAGAAACAACAATTTAAATAAATAAAAAAAACAACGTTTAGAGTTGGCGTTAAATAATAAAAAACCAAAATGTCTTAAAATTTTAATTTAATTTTATGTTTTTTTTTTTTTGTTCTCTATTTTGTTTATACAACGTTTTACGTTTGAGAAAAGAAACGGGAAAAAATTACACGTAATCATAATTGTTTTTGGTACGTGACCATAAGAACACCTTTAGTTTAACCACAACAACTACAATAAATCAAATTTAAAATTCAAACAGACACAATTATTGGGCCTAGTGTGCTTGCTAACGACTTTTCGAGTTTCCAAACACTTTATAAATTCGTTTTTTTTTTTCTTTTCTTTTCGTTTAGAAATTATTTAATTGCATTACAAGTATTATTTATATGTACGATTAGCATAGCCATCGAATAAATGTAATTCATTTCCTCAGAGATATAGTAGAGTTGGAATGAGTCAGCGCCAAAAGTCCAATAAAAAACAATGAAATTATAATGAAAGTTTGAAGCCAATTTAATTGTTTAAATGACTTAAAAGTTTTCAACACCCATGTAGAATATTAGATAAGAAAAAAAGGAAATTGATTTACAATTAAGCCACATATTAAATCATTTTGCTTGAATTTAAGTGGCAACGAATCATCAGCAAGTGGTTGTAATGTCGTAACCAATTTCTAAATATCTTAAGAGAATATCCCAGCAGATCTAGAAGCAACCAAACACACCAAATTGGGTCAAATATTTTAGTTCAAGTCATTTGCTTTTCTAGTGTGGGTGTTGTAAGTTCGATTGCTATCAGAGAACTGGTTTAGTAAATTTTGTGGATTATTTAAACATAATTTGCCACACCACCCTTTATTTTTCCTATGACTTACATACATACATACACAATTGATTACAATCATTCAGCTAGGATTATGTTTATACAATCTAAAGTCTACTTCGAACGACAAATTTTTTGAGAAACTTTTCATTACATACATAATTTGGCCATTACAACCCTTCAGTCAGAATTACGGCCTAGCTTCTTACACCACTCATGTTGTGTGTGTTAATTTTATACATGAGTGGAACGACCTACAGTTTAAAGTCGACTCCGAACGACAGATTTTGGAGAAACTTTTCATTGCAATTTTTATTTACCCTCAGAGTTTTTGATAGAAATCTGCTGGGAAGAAGTTGCCGAAGAAATATTGTTCATATGTCATTGTGTTGAAGATGCCTGACCTATGATTTGAACCGCGGTTCTACGTCTAATAAGCCAACACACTACCTACAAGACTACAACGACCTCCTCCTATAAGTTACTTTGCGCTATTCCAACACAGTGCACTGTATAAGCACTAGAGATCCCCTGGTGGCTTTAAATTTGAGTTTGTAATCCGAAATTTCCTTCCCTAGTTCCTCTGATATATTTTCAAGTACTTTATCTAATATCATAACCGTGTTGCCATATTTGTGTGGGATTTTGACCTTTTACGACATTCGTTCTTGATGAACATCATTTTCCAATAAATGATTTTAAAACTCATTTGATGATATTGAAGCAAATATTGCTTTTTGAATGTAAATTCCAATTAAAACTTGTCACATTCTAAGAAAATTATTTTAAGTTGTTTATTCGATTTGTTTAATCAATTAAATGTGCTTTGCAAACTAATTTAATGTTCTTTTTGTTATTTTTTGTTTTTAATCTTTATTTTGATCTCGTTTCAGTAGTGAAAATATTGAATTTAAATTCATTTCATAATCATTTGCGGTTGGAAACTTTAACCGCAAATCAGTGAAATTTACAAATAATTTAAAAATAGAAAATTTTATAAATTGTTTTTAATGTTTTTTATTGATTCTAATTTAGTTTGTTTTGAATTTAATTGCATGAAAGGAAATATTATATATGAACAGATTTTAAATTAGTTTTGCTACTCACATTATGAGTAGTTTAAATAGTTGGGCAATTCACACGACTTTGTATCGTGTATGTTGTATTGAATACACTTTTTGTTTGTAAACGCTCAATGTTATGTTGTATTGTGCATTTCGTATTCCAAACGTCAATAAGCGATAAGAAGAAGAATAACATTATTAATAATTTGATTTTCAAGCAGCAAAATTAAAAATATAATTTTGAAATGTTAATTGTTGATTCAAGTTGCATATAAAATATTTTGCATTTTTATTCTTCTTCTTGAATACTGGCATTTGCTTAAACTGATAGCACGAAACAAATACAACTTTTAAAAATATCTGAAAAAAATGTGTATAAGTGTATCGGATTTTTATATGAAAATTATCAACAACAAGCACACACTGTTGTATTTTCGTCCAAAAACACATGCCATACGATACAAGGGCTTGTGTGAATTGCCCAAATGTCTGATGAAATGTCCTGGGAAGTTACGTCTACTTTTAAGGCAGTTCTTTTGTTCTAAATTTATCGCAATAATATATGTGTCTTACGCACAAACGCGAAAAAATTCCATGGCACAAGCATGCCAACTTTTCTAATAGAAATTCACGTTCTAAAATTTTTTTAATGTTTTAGTCTTTATGCTATTGGAGCATCAATAACGATGTCTGGTTTTGACACGTTCTTAGCCTGAAATGCTACCTTTCGTGGACTCACTAAAATTATTAATATATATTTATTACATGCGGAGCAGGTATAATTCAAAACTGATTGAGCTACACTGCACCTGTCAAGATGATTCGTGTCAAAATTAAAATAAACAACGTCATTTGTTTCCTATTTGACAGGCCGTAATAATAGAATATGAGGCCTGCTTTGAGGGGTAAATGGAAAAAAAACTTCTTGTGTTCATTACGTATAATTTTTTTCGTATAAAAACCATCTTTCGAAATGAATTCAAAACTAAATTAATACTATGAATTTCGTTGTTGCCTTATGAGAAATAGCAAACATTCTGGACTGCCGGTTAAGATCTCTACACCTCAAACAAATGAAAAAATTTACTTATTGGTGTTGGCCAATCGGAAATTGTAAAGTATATGTATCCATCACACATGGCTTAGTGATTTGAATGGTCTATGGGGTATAAGCTAAAATGGATACTGAGATTACCTACAAAGCAATCGTATGACAATTTCAAATGAATGTTTGTTGTTTTCATCTACAATATGAATACATTTGTTCCAGTTGCGTATTATACACACATAATTGGTCATTACAAGCCTTCAGTGAGGATTACGACCTATGTTGTGTGTGTTAATTTTATACATGAGTGGCAGCACCTACAGTTTAAAGTCGATTCCGAAAGACAAATTTTTTGAGTGACTTTTATCATGGCAATTTTATTTACTCTCACATTTTTTTGCCAGAACTCTCCTGTGAGGAAGAGGCCGAAGAAATATTTTTTTTTTCATATTTCGTTTTGGGGGTTAAACCGAGACCTTATGTCTAATAAACCAATACACTACCTGCTAGACTACGGCGACTGATTAAGTAAACGTGATCGAAAATTGGGTCCACCACAATAGACCACAGACCTAATAGCTGACGAAACAATGAGTTCCTCGAGGCGAATCACCGTCAAAGAAGGCCAAGATCTGCTCAACATCTGTTAGGGATTTTAGACCTTATTGACTACCCTCCAAAAGGGTAAACCAATCAATGATGCATAATATGAACACTTTTTGAGTCGATTTAATGGAGAAAGAATATAAAAAAGAAAATGTCCGCATTTAGTCACGAAGGAAAGTCCTTTGCACCAGGAAAATATAAGAGTGCAAAAATCGCTTCATTAGGCCAATGAGTTGGTTTCTCCTAGAAACTAGAAATATGGCTTAGCAAAAAATGACTTTACTCCAACAAAGAAATAACAAAACCCTACTACCTCCCTACTTTGATGACTTCGAGAAGAAGAAACAAGAATTGGAAAAAGATAAATTAAGCATGTTAATGTCAAAGGACATTATGTTTCAAAAGAGTGTTCTGTATAGTGTAATGTAATCCGTTCTCATAATATGAATAAAAGCATATAAAGCATCAAAAAATAAACGTGAATATTTAATTTTTTGATAAGCAATCGAGAGTATTATAAATATTTGCACACTTGTGTATCGAGTGACACAAGTATTAAAACCGGAACACTAAGCTGTTGTATATATAATTTGATTAGATGTGTTATGAATACTTTCAAAATACAGGGAGATATCAATATATGCCTTATTGAACTTTCAAATGTTAATAGAAAATAGGCGACAGAAAGTTAAAGAAAAAATTCGATATGTAATGTTACTAATTGGATGATTGCTCGATCACTATAGCCTCTTTACGATGAATACTTGCCTGTTTTTATGGGACTATTGCACATACTATCGTTCGGAAAAAATGCAATTACATATCTCAGAATGTCTGGTTAACTTTTTAAAGCTCATAGTTGAGGCCATGTAGTAGATAATTATACCACGACTTTTATTACGGAAGGACATATAGGAGATTGTAAAATTATTTACGGTTTTTCAGCAGATTTATGGTAAAAACTCTGAGAGTAAGGGCCATTATTACAACTTGCCGTTAACTAAAGGGAGGATTTTAACGGGTATATAAATTGTTTTTCATTATTATAAGTGGACGACAAGTTAGAAGTGAGCGTTAAGCTAAAGGGAAGATCATCCTACTGGTAATTTTTAAAGTTAAGTTTATGTTTGAACTTGCCATGTTAAATATTATTTTCAATGTGGCGACTTCAAATATAAACAAAATAAGCAAACACAACAAACACTGCGTTTAAATAAAACCGCCACTGCCATATTTTTGAAAAAGTTCACTTTATTTTATCTGTAAGTTCTGTAATAACGAAAATAAGTTAATTTTACAGTTCCCTTTAGCTAAAGATACCTTTAACTAAAGCCAAGTTTAACGGCAAGTTGTAATAATGGCCCTAAATAAACAGCCCATGAAAAGTTTCTCAGGAATCTGTGGACTTTAAACAGTAGGCCCCGCCACTTGTGAATAAAAATAATAAATAGAACATAAGTGGTGTACGAACCTAGGTCACAATCCTGACTGACGGGTTGTAATAAGAAATTAAGTAAGCATTGTTTACAAATTTTTGATTTAAACTTACTCTGTAAAAGGCGTACACTTTTTAAAAAAAATTCCATTACCTGCAAAGTAAAAAAGAAACAAAATTTTTAATCGTTATTAAGTTATTATTACTATTATTCTAAGGAATTTAATAACATTTTAAATATTTAATAATTAAATGGCAGTGAACATACATACATACATTTCCATATGTAAGTTTAAATTTATATGTGTTAAGGTGGTCATTGTTTGTAACCGTTTGTTCTATGATGACTCTATGAAAATTGTGTCGGTAAGTAATTGTTATAAAATTGTGGGAAAAATTACAATTAAACGTACTTTAAACTACCTATAAAAGTATATTGTGGTTGTTGTTGCAGTTTTTGTAATTCTAAAACAATAACAGACAATAGCAACAAAACGAACTTGTATTACAATACGGTAGAATGTAGGTAATAATAACAAATGGTTATAAACAAGGTTAATGAACTGGAAATAATAAGTTTAGTTTAATCAAAGGCATACAAAAACACACAAAAACACATTCTTATATAACTATGATGTATTATTATATACATACGTAACTATATATACATAAAGGTGTGCTTTCTATGTAATAGAATGTTTTCTAGTGTCTGTGAAATACCTTTCTTTACATTGTGTAATAATAACAAGGAAAATAATAAAATTGCACTGCATTGCAATCCAATGCCTGTATATTATTTGTATTTTTACAACAACAACATCAATGGAAAACAAGACAGGTAACAACTACTACTGCAGCAACAGCTACAGTGCTGATAACAATATCTTGACTTAAATGAAGCAAAAAAACTGGAAAAATAAAACAAAAACAGTAGGGGATCCATTTGAAAAGTGTCGTCGTATAAAACTAGCAACAGTGGTGTTGCTTAGAAAATAGTGTGCCGTATTGGCTCAACCCAAAGAACTAAAATATACTTCGTTGTTTTACAACAGATAGTATGAATGTGAATTTGAAACATATTTTCGAAACTTCAGTCCAGAAAAATACAAATAAAAAGAATGACGTTGCCAGCATAATTAAAATATTACTCTTCTCTGCGTAGTTGCTATTTGCTTCACTTGAACCAGGACACATGGAAACAATGTGCAGTCGCCATAGTCTAGTAAGAAGTGTGTTGGCTTATTAGAAGTAAGGCCACAGCTCAACCCACAAATCAGACATCTCAAACGAAACGAAATATGGAAAACATTTCTGGGGTGAGGAAGACGTCAGATATATGATAAAAACTCTGAGAGTAAATAAAATTGCCATGAAAATGTTTCTCAAAAACATTTGTCGTTCGGAGTCGACTTTAAACTGTAGGTCCAGCCAATCATATATAAAATTAACACATACAACATAATTGATGTGAGAAACTAGGTCGTAATTCTGACTAAAGGATTGTAATGACTAATCTAAGTAAGAGGCAATGTGCAGTTTAAAGCAGTTTTTAGGCTTTTAATTTTGAAAATCTTGTTCCCAATCAATTGAGAAAATTTGGGATCAACTTTGTCTCCGCCTTAATACAATCAAATAACAAGATAGATTCAAGAATTTATGTTAGGCCTTTTCGTTTGGTTAGCCAATTATTGCGAAAATGAGGCAAATATTCAGGAGTACAGCTAACGCAGTTCATTTTCTTTCTTGCTTTCAAAACATCTCTTAAATTTTATACCAAAAAACATCCAGATTTATCATTCCTCTACTTATAGTCGAAATCTCTAAATAAAAATGGTAAAACAAGGTTAATTTTGTCATGGAGACATGCTTTTGGATGCTTAGACCATCTCTAATGTGGACATTGTTCTGATGACTTGAAGCAAAGCAAATCAAATCAATTAGTTCTTGTCAGTAAAAAAGATTACGCCTGTGGCGAAAAAATTTAAATTCCAATGAAATACCCAACGAAGGAGTATTCCAAGATCAACTATTTCTAAGAGTTTCGCTATGTAACAGGTTTTAAATCCAAAAATAACTAGGAAGGGAAAGGTACTCTTGTACATTATGTACAGTATTGTCTCCAGAGCATAGGTACAAGATTTTTTCATTCGTTTCATTCGTTAAAAGACATAAAAGGATATAAGATACCGGATAACTTGGAAAACTCCAAAAACACTGTCGGCCTCGTAAATATATTCCAACTTCTTCAATTAATTTTCTTTCATCGTGCAAGTAAGACCATTTCTTCCCTACCGTTTCCACAGTGCCTCATTGTATGAATATAGAAGTCTGTGTACCAGTTTGTTTGCCTTTTCATTTATGCCAATGACAGATATACATACGATATAATGATAAAAACTAAAACAATGATACTTATATAACATTACATTGACATGGTAAAGTATTTTCTATTCCATTCTTTATCTCTTTCTCTCTCTCTCTTTCTTTTGTTTCTGCACCCTCATACGAAGGCATTGTTCTCGTATCGCATGTAGAAGTGTAGCTGGTTATTCACCACTTGTACATGAAACACAACCACTACACTGTAATAGAATACGGTTATACTAAATCATTTGTTGTAGCAATTGTTGCAGCTATTGTTGGTGTTGTACTGTTGCAACAACTTGTGCTGTTGTGCAGTAAATATGCTTTAAGCCATGTCATCATATTGGTAAACCCATACAAGCATACATTTAAAGCGATCATAGAATGTGTCTGCCTGCACCAGGTAAATGTGCTCATAAATGAAGGATGCAATAAAAAAAAATCAGAATAAAAAAGTTGTGAACTTATTATAGCCAGTATTCATGTCTAGCACCAATACTAGAAACCTTGCTACAGTCTTTTCTATATGTATTCGTACAGTACGGATATGTGAAGACCAACTAATTTTTATGATTCTCTCCAAATGGATTTAAAATAAGAATAAAGGACACGAATTTTTTTTTTGAATGGTTGGTAGTAGGCTTAATTATTAAAATTTCTAAAATCTAAATACATAAAGTGCACTATTAAGCTGGTCTCATTGCTCCCTTAATTTCAATACTCAAGTTTACCCAGGTATTCCACATTATTTTATGACGACAAAAACCCATTGTGCCGGCTGTATATGAGCCTTGTTAACTGTCTATAAAATGTCTATTAAATACTAACGTGTTATTTTTCTATTTCATTTCACATTTTCTTTTTATTTTGTTGTTGTTGTGTCGAGCCACAAACGATAAAATTTACATTCTCTACTGTCCTATTCAGCATACCATACATACAAAACATTCTATAGAGTCCTTTACATCACCTTTACAGCTATTATTTCATACTCTTTTTATATAAGGGTACTCTTTCTATGTCATTGCAACATAAACTCTGGCCAGTGTTGCAACATTATGCCACCACCTGAACTAAGCCAAACAGCAACAAAATAATCAAATCAAATCAAAATGTGAACAAACTTTTACTTGAATGTGATAGGACCTATGAATGACGACTGAATAAATGAATAATTGACAAATAAATGTTTTTGTTGTATTGTTGGTTTTTATAGTTTTATTTTGGGGTATTCTATTAGACATGCTGTATTAGTGGTAGTTATTATTGTGTAATGAAGAATACTGATTACCAAATTGATGACCTCTTATGGGCAACGTAAATATGGCACGTTTATGATGCTATTGACACAGTAAGAAATTGCAAAATCAACTGATAATTGAAAATCAAAGGAAAAAGACTAACCAGTCAACAGTGATTTCAATTTGAAATTGAAACATTTTCTTCTTATATTTTGAATGATTAACGTACGATTACATAATCGCATTGCAAAACAAAAAATTTTTCTTAATAAAAGAAAGTATTTCCATGCGTTTGTTAATTAAAATAGAATTAAATACACCATAAAAATTTTAATTTTTATGATCTAAGAAACTGGCACACTTTCCTTGCTATTAAAAGTTAAAAATTGTATGGAGAAATAAAATAACGAGAGGTGTCTTGAAGACAAAATTACAAAATTACTTAAAGAGATCAGCATAAATTAAATTCCTACAATAATGCTCTTTAAATAAACATTTTCAATCGGTTGCTTTATTATTTCCCTGCAGATGCCGGTGTTGATAGTGGATTTCATTTTTTTTTTGCCCAACAACACATAATAAAGAATGTTGTTGTGGAAATAAAATTCAACGAAATTATTTATTTTTATTATTGGGAATTGTGAAAATGTTTTGATAAACGATGTGTATATTTAAACACTTTCTTCAATAAAAAAAAACTATGTGGGTGTGTTACATTATAAATATAAACAATTCCCGATAACCCATTGCATTGGCAGATTGACAAAAATTTTATAATAAGTTTACACAAAATATGTGTGAAGAAATATTACGAATTTTATGTAGAAAATTATAATTAAAACTTAAATTTCACAAATCGCTTTTTAAATAGAAACAGCAATAAAATGACTCATTCATTTCGGAATATAAAAAGAATCGACTGCGACATTAAAAAATTCTAAATCGATATGAATATTTATGTGTGTTTTTATTGCCGTTACAAATTGATTGTATGTATTTTTTAATTTTCAGTTTATTTTCTAATTCTATTAGAGATAAAAAATTAATATAATGAAATTTTAGCATGGAAAGATTATGCATATGATTATCGCTTATGCAGACGTCAAGGTAAATTTACTTTCTGAGAGTTGAGATTACTATCTAAAGGGTGCAACGAATGTGACCTGGTCGATAGTTCGACCGAGACCGATTTAGTGCTGAGTACTTCGTACTCTATCATATGCCATCATATCAAGCCAGCAAACTAAACTAGAAAATGAATACGCAATCTAGAGCCACTAAGGTGATAAATGCTATTTGTTGCTGGAAAAAAAACAAAATGACTAAACGGGGGTGCTCGTTCACTCTCTATTGTATTGTATGTCTAGGCACGACCAAAGGTATTAGTGGAACAACTGTGATCGCGACAATGAAACTGAGCGCAACAGGAGTATGGAAGTTTTAAAGCTATACAGGTTCTCGCATTACTTATATTGTGTGCTTTAATTGTATACATGGTTTACGATCCCTCCAATTTAAAAACGACTCCAAACAACAGAATTTTGAATTACTTTTCATGGCAATTTGATTTAATCTCAGAGTTCTTGCTAGAAATCTACTGAGAGGAAGTCACCAAAAAAATATTTTGTCATATTTCGTTATGTTGGAGATGTCTGCTCTGGAATTTGAGCCGTGGCGTTTTCCAACAAACGTGGCGATTTCCAACAAACTTTAATTATTTGCAAATGAAAGATGGAAAAATTAACCCTCTTATATAGAGTCCCGAGCAACATTGAACCTACACAGAATTTAGAACATCAGGGCTGTGATAAGCAGACACTGACCCTCTAATACAGAGACTCAGGAGACTATAGAATGCCTTCAGCTAAAACTATATTGATGGAGAAAAAAGGAGACCATACGGAATATCTTCTCTCCGCAATGACCAATTGAAAACAACACTGTAGAGCATGTTGCTGGATGTTGATGGTACGCAATACAGAAGTTCTTAAAAGCAGTCAAGAAACCACTGCTAATTTTGAATAAATCGGTAAGGCCATTACGTTATCACAGCCAGGGGACTAATAAATGAGTAGTTGAGCTGGAAAAAAAAATAAGAAAAGAGTTGAATATGGATGTGTTTTGAGTTAAAAATCCGGCATGATCAAAGAGGGCATTCAGATATGCACAAAAAAAATTAATCAAGCCCGCAAGTTGCTTCCTGCTATTCGAGAATATTGCCGTCTATTTCAAGTGGATACAAGTTTAAGGAAACTTAAAAATAATGAACAAATGGCACTGACATACATATCTATGTAGCTTTAACTCAACAAATTAAAATAACTTCGTTCGTATAGTCAATTCCATGATTACTTGTAAGTTTAAAACTAATGGCTAAGAGTTTGTTAAATTTGCTTGCATCTGTAGGATTACAAGTTATTAGGAGTTATAAAGAACAAGAAAGAAAGGTATTACTTTTTAATTTGGATATAATCTAATAAACAGTCGTATATTCCGACGGATCAAAAAAAAATATTTCTGTCATATCTTACTCTCAGTATAGCGAGGTCTAAGGAAATAAAACTACTTACTTAGAGTCAGTGGATATATGTATTTTGCTTTTAACAATCCATTAGATGTTATAATCTATAACATAATTCTATATTTCTATAATTCAAATGAAAATTTGCGACAGGTATTACTAATATTCATTAATTTTTCACCTTTTTTACTATTTTTTACAAACTATATTTATACTCGTATTGTAAAAGGAATTTTGTTGTTAAGAAAACTGGTTAAAAATTGTGTTTAAAAAGTGATCAACATATATAATGCAAAAATATGCTAATTTGACAACACTTACGAAAACGAGTTCAAATTTAAAAAAATAAAAAAAAACTTTAATTAAAATTAAGAAAAAATAAATAAGTAAATATCGACTATTAAAAAGTGATTAATAATAAAATATATTGTAATAAAAATCAATTAAAATGTTATACCAAACAACATATAATCAAAGCAGTTTCTGCTCAAACACTTCAGCACTCCGTATTAAATATTTTATTTTTTTAAATAAATTTCAGACTCGTAACGATTAATTTAAAAAAGTTACAGAAATTAAAAAAAAATAACAAAATCAGAAAAAAAATGTGAAATAAATTAAATGGGAGGAGTTTGTAGACTGGCTATTTATTAAAAAATTGTATCGATTAGTACATGAGTTGATGTTGATGTTTTTATGTTTTTTTTTATGTGCTACATGATGTATACGTAACAAGTAATTCCATACCATGGCGATAGAGAAAAAATATTCTACTCAATACACACGCACGTAAACATACAAGCGGCCAAGCACACACGCCATATTAAAAAAAAATACTATAATGATGACAGTAATGCAATAATAAATAATAATAAAAAATGTTAATCATACGACCAAGTGGGGTCTTCATCGTAAATAAATTATGAATTCATGAATTATTTGGAATTAAAGAGTATTATTCTACGTACAGGAGCGTATGAAGCGCAAAATTTTTTGAGGATATAAATTGCTAAATGATTAGGAAAACAAAGAAAGTAATTCTACTGTGTTTTCTTTACACAAATATACATATCGAGGATCAAATAAAAATAATAGGAAATGTTACATAAAATGATGAGTGTTAATCTAGTATACTGGGCATCATATGCATGCAATTTCTCACTACAGTATTGCACCAATTGCTAAATTGGCTGCTAAAAACTCCATTTCGATTGGCTCGAGCTCCATAAATTTCTCAGATGTATGGGGGATGTAGCCCATATCAGCAAAGCTTGCTTGCAAACACCTTAATTTTTATCAATAAAACTAACGTGTTATCATCGTTATGTAACTATTAATTAATATAGATAAGAGTTATCATGTATTTAAAATATATTATGTTTATGCATTTGTTTCCCGCCATTTACTGGCTTGTGTATTAGCTTACTAGATGAAGGTTCCAAGATGTAATTCAGCTCCAAACAAGATATTTGTTGTGACAACCCACTCTTAGCAGCCTTAGCTGCTTAGGCATAAATTCTAAAAATTAGTTATTGCCATGAAAAGCTTTTAAAATTTCTGATTTAAAATCGATATTCAATTTATGAAATTATCACACATAACAAGAGTATCAAGACTTTGTAATAACTAATAATGTATGTATGCGTATTATGAACGTGCTATTCATCAATTTTAATCCAACACAACAATTATACTTCATAATCATATTCACTAGACATCTTCTGCAGCACTCAAGGCTAGTTTAAAAAGTTCTTATCATAAGTTCGTTGAGAATTAGATAACATTCTAATCAAGCTTTAGCCACAATATGCTTCAGCCCACAACTAAGTTATATTCTTCGAATTTTAAACAGTCGCAAAAGCTGCAAGATAGGCAATGATTAACGAATTGCAAGAAGTTTTCATTACAAGTCTATTCTGGACGAGATTTTTTTATAAAAGAAACACATTAAATTTATGCCTTAGCCACCATATAATCTGGGCTTGTTGATATTAAAAAGTATAAAATTAAGGCATGAAAAGGGATGAAATTTTACAAAATGAATAACAAAAAGCCAACATATTTTCATAATAAAAATCGAATATCTCAGTAAACAGTTATCCAATTGTGGAATTAGCGAGTTTTCATAGGATTAGTTGATTGTGTTTTTTATATTCCATCTCATTCCTTTAAGAAGCATAATACTAAAATATCTCCCCCTAATTTTTAATGTTTCATTGCCTGATAAGTCCTGCTGGAACAAATTCTGCGACGATTGAGTTGCCTTAAAACAATATGCTTCTTGAAAATGTATTAAGTTACTGTACATTCTGTGATGCCTCTCTGGGGTATTAAGAAAAGACCTGGATGAAATATTTTAGAGTTAATGAAGCCAAAGAAATTTAGCAATTCGAAAACTATGAACGTTTTTCGTTAATATATCGAGAATTAATTCACAATTTCATTCAATTTTTAATGTCTTTAAATAGAAAAAAATAAAATAAAGCAATTAAATGAAAAACTCGTTTATTACAAATATCGTATAAGCAATGGTCCAATACACACATATATACATAACTGGTCCTTACAACCCTTTAGTTAGGGACTACAACATAGTTTCTCACATTATTTATGTTGCTTGCGTTAATTTTATACATGAGTGGCGGATCATACAATTTAAAGTCGACTCCAAACGATAGAACTTCCCATGGAAATTTTATTTGCTCTCAGAGTTTTTGCCAAAAATCTTCGGAGAGGAAGTCGCCGAAGAAATATTTGTTCATATTTCGTTTTATTGTCTGACCTTAGGTTTGAACCGAGGCCTTACGTCTAATAAGCCATTACACTACCTTCTAGACTACGGCGACTAGGCTATGGTCCAATACCATTTTTATTATATGCTTATAACCTATAAATATCCTTCCAATTGAAAAAACAAGCCAATTCTCGAAGGAAAACGTTAACATTCTTAAAATTAAGCGTTTTTATTTAATTCCAAAAAAAAATATTTACCTCACAAACTTACAATTACAGCACTTTGCAAGAGAAGTTAACATTTTTAAAATTAATTTTTTAACTTGTGAGGCAAATATTCTCTTCATACCCTCCCAGCTTTATACACTCTTATCATCACAGAATATAGACTACTCGTAATAATACTCGTACTCGAAATAATTTATGATATTGTATTAAATATTAACACATACATGCATTACAACATATGAGTATTATGTAATATATGGCTATAGCTCTACAACAACAATAATTTTAACATGATACAAAAAAATGGTTTTATCAGTAATTTTGTTCTTGTTTTTTTTTATTCCAGACACACAATTTTATTTTATTGTGGCCGTGGGAATTTCATTGTTTTTTTCTGTTCCGTTCTGTTTTTTTTTTTTTTTTCATGGTAATATTACTATTATTAATCATTTTTTCTTTTTGTTTAAATTCTGTTATATGTTTGTATACAAAAATAATTTTTTTCTTATCATTTAATTACTGTATTTAAAAAAAAAATACGTAAAAATAATTTATGTTTTTATCTATTATGACTTAAAATAGCAATTTTGCATACACCCTCGCAAACTCTATAAATATTTGATTAAATTTTATTTTTGTTTTATTTTAAGAATTCATTTGTTAGCTTTATTTAAAGCAATAAATCTGATATTACGATTTATTTATTTATTGTTGTTCTTTATGGTATACGTAAATGAATTTAATTTAAATGTTTAATCAACTTGAATCCTAAAAATAGGAGGAAATAAGAGATGATGTATTAGTTGCACATGGATGTGTCATATTGAAACATTAATTCATGCAAAAATTTAACGAAATTAATAAAATTTAACGCATATCCACCCGTTTCGTTTTCGTTTCGCTATATGGGCCAACGAGAAACTACACGACGATGTCGATTTTGCCAAAAACAAAAAAATCGCCTTTTCGAATAAAAGTCATTTTCATATTGGTAGCAATGGATCAGCAATGAGTATTCAAAAAGAAGAGTAGATTCGAATCATACTCATAATTTCTAATACTTATACGCATTCATACTTATTTTAATATCATACTTTTACTACTCATATTCAAAGTTTGAAGTACTCATCGTACTCATACTGACCAATACGCATGATGTTGTTGATTTCGACCCTCCTTTACTCACCAATCATAAGAATCGCAAAATAAGTATGATTCGCATACGAACAGTACAATACTCTCTAGAAGGTTTTGTTGTTGCTTTGCTAGCTGTCCTTGTCTTTTTCTTTCTTCTTTTTTTGTAAATGCAACAACAACTAAGACTGTAAATTTTGATGAATGATTCGAGTCACTCGAATCATTTATAAGTATTATAAGTGTTTTTCTAAATTTATGAATTTGAATGAGTAGGCGTACTCATAATCATTGCAAAATGTACTTATAAATCAATGTTGTTGTGAGTACGAATGAACCAAAGTAGTTGAATTTCAATACTGTTAACTCACTCATACTCGAAATTTCATGAGTGCTTATGAGTAGCGAAAAAACGATTCATTGCTGATCTCTGGTAGGTACGTGAATAAGCAAAATTGCCGTATTTGGAAAAAACCCAAACATGGTCTTACAGAAGCCAATGCAGTCATTACGGGTGAATGTTTGGTACGGCTTGTGGAGCGGAGGCATCTTTGATGCATATTTCCTATAAAATGAAGACTATTACAGTCAATGGAGACATCTATCGCATTATGATAACTGATTTTTTTTATGCCCGTTCTTCATGGTATTGAAGTTAACGATGTTTGGTTTCCACAGGATGGTGCAATTTGCCACATATCTCATGCCACAATCGATTTATTGCGTCAAACACTTGATGGCCTTTTAATTAGCCGAAATGGTGATTTCAATTGGCCGCCAAGTAGCTGCAATTTGACAACCTTGGACAATTTTCTGTGAGACATCGTTAGAGAAAAGTATTATGCCGACAAAGCAGAGACAATTGACAATTTGAAGGGCAACATTATTAATGCCATTGCCAAAATACGACCACATACACTCGAAAAATTGCACGATTATTGGACCGATCGAATAAGGTATCGATTAATATCGATATCGAATAATATTCCATTTCCAATCAGAACAATTGTATTTCACAACAAAAAAATAAATATGGCAAAATTTGTTCCATTGCATTTTTAAATTAAAGCTTTTCACTCATTCATTCATTCATTCATTCATTTATACCTGCATACATAATTGGTCATTACAACCCTTCAGTCAGGATTATGGACCTATGTAGTTTCTCACACCACTTACGTTATGTGTGTTAATTTTATACACGAGTGACGGGACCTACAGTTTAAAGTCGACTCCGAACGACAGATTTTTGAGAAACTTTTGATGGCAATTTTATTTACTATCAGAGTTTTTGCCAGAAATCTGCTGAGAGGAAGTTACCGAAGAAATATTTTTCATATTTTCGTTTTGATGTCTGACCTGGGGTTTGAATCATGGCCTTATGTCTAATAAGCAAACACAGTACCTACTAGACTACGGCGACTTCACATTCATTCATCCATTCATTGAAAATGATCACTCATTTTCTATAGGAAATTATTTTTTTTACTTAAGAAACCTTATTTTAAAGTAATTGGGTTAAATTATAAATACATCAGGCACTCCTGTGGCATAACAAGTTTACATTCACTTCACTTATAGCTAATAAGGCAGGCAATTTTTAGAAGAACAATATCCTGTTGTCCCTTCTTTATATTCCGACTAGTGGTAAATTTAATTCGTACTTTAGGATTATTCTGATTAAATATTTATACATTAATTTTGAATTAAAAACTAATTTCTGCAAACCAAAGATTTTTAAAACCCACATTTAAACGATCTCCTTAAATCTCTTAACGAATGGAAAAGAAACACCAGCTGGCGGAAATAGTACATTCACCCACAACCAAAAAAAAAGATGAAAACAAAAACAAAATGATTTTTAAACAAACAACAAATAAATGCCGCAAATCTCTTTTACGTCAACTTTTAGCAACTGTTTACCCAAGTGCTTAACTTTTTCTCAGAAAATTTCCTGTTGCTGTTGTTTTCTTTGCAAACCAACTTGCAACACGTTTTAAAATCTTTTCCTACCACTGCATCCATATGGTTAGAGCAGAGCTAAAGTAAACAAATAAATGTTGTTATTGTTGCTACTGTTCTTATATTTCACCGATACTTACATATTTTATAGATAAACTTGTATACACTGTGCTTGATAAATTTAATCCGAATAAATTGTTCATCAATTTCTTGCAAAAACAAAAGAAAAACGAAAAAAAATTGAAAATTTAATTAAAAGTTCAATCAACTTTATTTTGGAAGACAAAGTCACTGAACTCGCCTATTACTCCCGTACGAAGGTGAAGGCGATCAATATAGAAAAGACATGTTTGTGTACACAACAGCAACAACTTAAATGCATACATATTCATGCAGGATTCCTAAGTTTAGGTGTATACATGTAAATGCATATATTTCCTTCTAGTGAAGGCATACAAAGCATATGTAAACATATTTACTTGAAATTAGAATACACTACAGTACAGTACAGTACACTACATGACACCAGTAACGCCTAAGAGCTGCAAAAAATCGTTCTACGGGCTCTACTTTCTACTGGTAGGTACTGTGTTGACTTATCAGACGTGTAGTGTTGTTTCAAATCCCAAGTCAGACATCTCCAACTTAACGAAATATGGAATAATATTTCTACGGCGACTTCCTCTCAACAGATTCAACAGACGCAAAAATAAATAAAATTTCCCTGAAAAGTTTCTGAAACAACTGTCGTTCGGAGTCGACTTTAAGCTGTAGACCCAGCCACAGTAAAATTAACACACACAACATAAGTGGTGTGAGAAACTAGGTCATAATCCTGACTAAAGGGTTGTAATGAGCAATTATGTATGTGTATGTATCTATTTTGCGATCTGTTTAGACTTTCAGTATGAAAACTTCTTTTCAATGGCTTCTCCAAAATTGGCGAAATATATTCGTAATAGACCCCAAGGCTTTACATATTTTAACTTGGGTTATTCTATAATAATTGTTGTACAAATTTTTCTGTACAAAAAAGTTTTTAATATACAAAATACATTTAAATAATACATTTATATAATAACTCTAATAGTTGTTTTCGACCTACCAAAACTTCTTTTTATTTGTTTCTAAATGTATTATTTTTTTTTTGTCTGGTATTTACCTTTCAATTTTATGGTTGTTTAAACAAAAATGCTATTTTCATATTCTTATCCTTTTACTTAAGTACCGAATAAAGAAACACAAATACGTACATGCGACCATATGCATAGAAATTTCAAAAATGTAGACGAAGAGCTTGAAAAATACAATTTTAAAGAGTGTTTTTTAAAGAGAAAAATTTTTAAAAATATCTGAACATTTGTGCCACACTTGCAACATCAGTGCTTTGTACATTTCAGGGCATTGGCACATATTGTTTTCTTATAACTTCACATAGACTCCAGGTTATACTCCCCATTGACGTCTGTTTTGATGTACAGAGCAGTCAGGATTACGACTTAGTTTCTCACACCACTTATGTTGTGTGTGTTAATTTATATGCATGAGTGGCGGGACGATTCCAAACGGCAAATTTTTCAGAAACTTTTCATTGCAATTTTATTTACTCTCAACGAGTTTTTGCCATAAATCCGCTAAGACGTAATCGCCGCCGAAATTTTTGTTCAAATTCCGTTTTATTCGACAATATTGAACTGGGTTTTGAACAGTGGCCTTACGTCTAATAAGCCAACACACTACCTACTGGACTACGGCGGTTTCAGAACACTTATGATTTGTAGAATTCAGAGTTGCTTTTTCCAATTTGAAAAAGTATTATAGTAGGGGCGCATATATCCCTCTATCGTTTCTTCCTCAGACATCTCCTATCCCTTCCACGCCAGTTCGTCCGCCTTTTCGCTCCCTTCTATGACACAGTGGCCCGGAACCCAGTAGAGGCGAGTGTTGTGTAGACGTATACGTTGTAAAGAGTCTACGCAAAGCCTGATGCCCTTTGATGTGGCGCGGTTTGATAGGTGCTTGACTGCACACACATATGATGCAGTTTGAAGGAGTTAGGTTCCTGGTTTCAATCATACGTGCAGCTTGTTCGATAGCAAAAATCTCCACTTGAAATATGCTGGCCGTTCAGTACCAGAGTTAATAGAGGGGTTGGCGAACGACTACTCATGAAAATATTATCTTCAGAGAAGTCCCTGACCTACTTGTTTAAAGAAAACAAAACTCAAAGAGTAAAAACATAATAAAATATAATACGGCGCAAAAAACTAAAAACCCCTAAAGTTGTAACACCCTATAAAGAAAATATAATTTTTCTTTTTTGGTCGGCACAAATGAATATAATTTTTAAAGTTCACAATACATGTCATATTATGTATGCTTGCATGTATGTGTGTATATATAGTATGTCTACTAACACTCGTTTATATTCTATTTAAATACATATATTACCAGCACTTTCCTATTGTCTTTTATATTTTGAGTCGGCATTTATTTCTACATTTCTTCGGTTTTATGGCGCATAAAGTGTCTTAAATATGCTTATTGTTCCTTTGCCGAAAAACAGTGTCTTCTACTTAAAATATATGGCCATAGTGCAGCACATATAATGCCAGCAGACAGAAAAATAAATTTTAAATAAATTTTGAAATACAAAGGAAAAGTACAAAATGTCTCTGCATTGTCTGACCAAATTTTTAAACGAAAATATTATGATAATTTGAAAACACAGCAGTGTGCACATGTCTTAGAGAATTTCATAAATCATTTAAAAAATGTTGGTCTAAGGGGCTTAAAAAAACTACAACATAACATGACAGTTAAAATTTAAAGAACTTAAGGGAATTTAAAAGTAAATCTTAGCGCTTTTTTTCAAAGATGCAATTGCATGGGAAAAAATGTTAAAAAAAATTTATGAGTATTAACAATATTACTACCACTGTTCGATATACGAGTAATTACTACAGTTTAGTTTTATGATTAATTGCATCTTAAACTTTTTAAAGTACTCAAATTGTTCATAACGAAGCAATTAATTTTTATGCATTATACCTACAAGCTCACAATTGATGTTACAATAATAATTGTTTTGCCATAGGTTTGTCTATTAACGATTTAACAACAATAAATAAAAATAAAAATGAACAAATATTGCGATTCTAATTAATTAATTTTGAATTTTTATGTTCAATATTGTTAAAACACTCAAAAATTTAAATTGAAAATTAATTTAATTGAAGACAAAAACGCTCTACACTCGCTTTGCAGATATTAACAGAACTTAATAATATTTAAATCCATTAAAATACCAGATGGAGCGCATGCCAAGCCATGAATAACCATAAAAAATAAAACCATATAAAGTAAAAATCACTAAGAAACCTCTAATTCATCTCTAAGCAAGGCAGATGGGATTTACGGATCAATTTTACTTGTATTTGTTGGATCAGATAGTCAGCTATAAAGCCGAAACGTTTAAGAAACGTCTAACTCCTCTCTAAGCAATGCCAATGGGGTTAACAGGTTAATTTTATTTGCATTTGTTTGAACAGATAGCCAGTAATTAGTGGGTATATAATAGTCGATTTCTATGGGTAAGCAAAAGCCATCTTCCCTAGAACAATATTATGAAAAAGTATTAAGGCTCTGGTGTCGCATAGCAGCGTAAAGACTCCATTTGCTTAATATATGTTCCGAGACACTGAAACACTAAACTTACTAAGAAAACCTCAATGTATGTGAAATGGGTCTCTCTATACTCTGACATCTGCAATCCCCACAATTATCATACATACATACATATATACATAATTGGTCATTACAACCCTTCAGTCAGCATTTAAACCTAGCTTCTCACACCATCTATGAGTGGTTTAAAGTCGACTTCAAAGAAAGAAATGGCAATTTTTATTTACTGTGAGAGTTTTTGACAGAAATTTGCGGAGAGAAGAGAGAGAGTGGTGGGACCTATAGTGTAAAGTCGTCTTCGAACAAGAGAAACTTTTCGAGACAATTTTTTTACTGTCAGAGTTTTTGCCAGAAATTTGCTGAGAGGAAGTCACCGAAGAAATATTTTATCATTTTTGGTTTTGTTGGAGATGTGTGATCTGGAGTTTGGGCCATGGCCTCACGTCTTATAAACCAACACAGTACCTACTAGACTACGGCGACCACAACTATCATCAAATGGCAATCTCTAGATTTTTCCAAAGGAGGACACAGACCATATGAAGTTTCATCTCGTGCTGCTCAATTTCAAAGATCTAGGGACCTCGACGTGATAAAACACTAAACGTTTTTTATAATCCCCTCTGTTCTACTCAATTTCTAAATAAGGATCATTGGGCAATTGGCAAGCAGGCAGAGAATATGGTTTTACCTTTAAAATTTTGCTGCAGAAGCTGCAAAAACTCTGCGGAGAGGGAGATGATAATTTATTTTCACATTTTATGAATGTGCAAGTCTAGATATAGAGAGTACAGTGGTAAATACATTATGGTCTCGATATGGTTTCAAAACGGGTTTCAAGTGCTATTGTCAGTTGATGAAGCTACATAAACTATACAATGAAAGGATATATTTGTTTCGTTGTAAATTTTGACTTCATCAACAAAGAGTTTCAGTATCATTTTTAATCAAGCCTTCTTCTATTATAAAGTACATATTCTGGACTTTAGAAAGAAAGTTTATCTAGAGTAAGTACAACTATTTAATTTCATTCCTTAATTTTTAAAAAATTAATTAAAAAAAATTAAAAAAAATTAATTAAAAAGTTACACTTCCCAAGTGAATTCATCACATTAAAACTGTTCCATAACCTACTTACACAGACGCTAGACCTCTGGGAGACTAACGATAGCTAAGTTATTGGTGGGTGCATTTGCACCTGAACAATATAAATAACGAAGAGAACAACAATAACCAAAGCAAAATAATAAAAAAAAAAAAAATTTAATTAAAAGAAAAGAAGAAGAAGAAAAAAGAAAAACCTTAAATGTCTAATGCAATTAGTTTGACAAATTTTGTAAAAATTTCTTCGAATATCTTAGTTCAGTTGTGTGTTAGCAAATTTGTTTTGTAACGATTAGTTTTCATTGTGTTTATTGCACAATTTGTATTATTTTTAGTGGTTTTGTTTAAAGTAAGAAAAACAAACCAATTAAATTAAATTAATTTAAAAAAAAATTACTTTTCATTCATCAAAATTAGCGTTCGTCTGCCTATTGATCTCATGATGATAATAAGCGTGACGGTGATGAGTTAATTTGTTAATTTCATTGTTTTTTTGCTTTGTTATTGTTTTTTAAATACAAAATAAAAATTAAAGATAATGAATTAATGAAAATGAACTGAAATGTTAAGCATTTAAATTGTTAAATTTATACAAAAAAAAAAACCAAAAAAAACACTCAATTAAAAAAAACAAATAAACATACCATACACACGTACAATAATAAAATAAATAAATAATTAAATTGATGTTAAAGTGTTAATTGCCATTTAAATCAAATAATAATATTTAACAATATTTATTGATTGATTAAAAACAATAACAACAACAAACACTTCAATCAATAATAATTAATATTTTGTATTTTATTTTTCTCTGACAAGGAAATAGAATGGAGAAACAAAAACAAATGAAATAAATTAACAATGCATAAAGACGGACTACAAGATTCCCTTCAATACAATATTAAAATTGTTATATTGATGGACAACTCATCTAAGCTAACCAGAATAATTTTATCGGATCTTCAAACTAGGACTTCCGAACTTTGACAGTTGATACCGGTCATCTGTCAAATATGTCGTCACTTGTTCAGGCCGTTTTGCGAAACGTAGTATTCAAGAACACGTGAAAATTATGAAATTGTTTTCTCCAAAATGGGTCTTCCGTTCGGGCAACTTACAATGCGCCCTAATCCTCCTACCGAAAGGACTATTCGCTATGCAGTGGATAAATTTGTGTACCCTGGTTCAGTAAATTATCTATCAACACCCGCATGTCTACGAAACGCAAATATGCCGAAAATAACGCCTTTTTCCGTAAGAGTATGCAGGAGAACTCAAGCTTTCGCACATCACAAGTTTGTGAATATTGCGTCGTGACTTGTACAAAATTCAACGTATGATCTAACCTAGCTACTAAGTTTGTGTGATTTGAATCCATTAGATTTTTTTTTGGTGGGATTGTCTTAAGTGTGTGCGTATAAGCCACAGGCCACAGCAATATTCAATGCCAAATAACACTTGCCATCGGTTAAAGCATAATTCATGTGCCAGATTTATGAAAAATTGTACATTGCACATACGGGTCAGCTAGAGAAGCAAGCCTTAGCGGACATTTGAATGATTTTATATTCTACATATAATGGCATCAAGAGGCCTGCAAACAAATAAAAATTTCGCAGATGTCTCACACATCACACTTTGGTTTTTTTTTTAACTTTAAAAATACGTCCCGATAGCTTCAGGCAACCGATTTAAATTTAGAATGTAAACAGGATGTCGTGAAGAATTATACTCAAACAAAAAAATAAAAAAAGCAAACATTTCCTCTGCTAATATAATGTCCCCCAAAACTTGAAAATTGGAGGACATAATCTCATTTCCTTAAAGAAAAAAATTTAATAAAGGCAAAATGGATGAAATTATCTTCACTCAATATTGATAGCATTTATTATTGACAACTTTCATCGAAATTATGTGAATTATTTAAAACACACTTTACAAGTTCCCATAGCCAATGTAAACAAAATCATTTTTGCCACTTCAAATTGATTTGAAAATTATTTAGCGATGAATTTTAATTTTTTTATTTATTTAAATAAGTTTATATATTTATGCCACAATTACCAATTGTTTGCTTTTATTTGCTGATTTTATTAGATTGAAAGTGTTAATAATTTTATGATTCAGGTGTTGGAAGATTATGTCTGGAAGTGTTGTTTTTTTTTCTTCTAAGAAAATATTGTTTTTAATGAGCTGGTGTGATTTGCATAAATAAAAATAAAGAAAAGAAAAGAAGAAATAAAAACAAAATAAGATATTGAAATATTACGCACTAAACGCAACTGCGAAAATACTCTTTCAAGGATTATTTGAAAGATTTTGATATCCTATTTCTGCAGTGGAAAACATATTATTTATGCTCATAATTTTTACTCTTTTAAAACTTGTAATACAATTGAACTGTTAAATATAAACTTGATTTTTTTTATTTATGCAGTTGAAAACATATTATTTATGCTTATAATTTTACTTTTAAAAATTTGTAATACAATTAAACTATTAAATATAAAAGTTTTCAATATATAAATTAAATATTATCATATTGAAATTAATTATTTAAACATGGCAACATATTTGTTCAGTTAAAGCACCAGCATTATCATTAAAATTTCTACGATATTAATTTTTATTAATCATTCAATTACTAATTGTTGTTTAATTAAGTAAAAAATAAAAAAATTACCATGAAATAATATTTTTTATTTCAATTTATTTTAATTATTATTCATTTGCACAACGAAGAAAATATTTATAGATTTTTTTTGCATTAATAAACCAATAAAATAATTGAAATAAAAATGCTTACTATTCTATGTACATATATACACCCATATATACATACATACATATTTAAAATATGTAAAAATGTTCGAGTATGTTCGAATATTGAAAATGTTCTTAATTCATTATTTTATTGACAGTTGTGACATTTTTAATTGAATTTATAACAACATATTGTAGAAGAAACAAACTATGCACGATATATTTTATTAAGGCGTACAGTGGCGGATAAAAGTTAGTGAGTATTTAGAATATTGTCATTAACTAATGAACATTAAAGAACTTTCAACAATTGTTCTTTAATTTATTAATCCACAAATTTAATTAAATGTTTAATAATAACGAAACAAAAAGAAAATATTCAAAATAAAAACTTTTAACAACTCACAACACTCAGTCTATGAAGTATCACTGGACCAATAATTAAGTATTTATTTGAATACGGTATCTAAAATCCTTTAGTCAGGATTACGACCTAGCTTCTCACACAACTTATGCCGTATGTGTTAATTTTAGCCACGCGCGACCTACTGTTTAAAGTCTACTCCGAACGATAGATTTTCGAGATACTTTTTCATGGCAATTTTATTTACTCTTAGAGTTTTTGCCAGAAATCTGCTGAGAGGAAGTCGCCGAATAAATATTTTTTTTCGTATTTAGTTTTATCTGAGCTATCTGACGTGGGGTTTGATCCGAGGCCTCACGTATAATAAGTCAAAACACTACCTACTAGACTACGTCGAAGTGTTTCATACACTTAAGAATATATTCTTATATCAATTGTATTATTCCAAACGCCTCATATACACAGACCACAATTTTCGAAAAAGTTGTTGTTTGGACAATAAAACAACAATTTATCTCTGAAACAATTAAATTTCTTTGCAAATACAATAAGGAATAATTGATAAAAGTTCTATAAAGTATTCTTCATTAGTTTATGACTCTTTAGGCAAAACTATCTGAAACGCACACGCTCTTTTACTTGCCAGTGTACAAGTGTACTGTGAAATTGTTTTCAATAATATTGCATGTATGCTTAAATCATTTGATTCGTAATACAAGAAAAATGGTTTTGGAAAAAGTTTGATATTTCATTCAATTCATAGAATAAGGTTAAAAATAATTGTAATTTAAATATGAAGTTAATTTTCTTTTTAAATAAATTCCACAATTTTTCCAACAGATGGCGTTAGTTATCTGTTTAGTGTAAGATTCATGAATGATTTCAATTTTAGCAAAAAAAAAAATAATAAGAACAAGATATCAAAACGCAAGTGGACGTAAATCTGTGGTTTAAACCCCATCTGAGACATTCCGATCAAAAACAAAATGATTCTTCGGAAACTTCCTCTCAACAGTGAAAGTGGTGAAAAGTTTCTCAAAAAGCTGTAGTTCGGAGTCGACTTTAAACTGCAAGTCCCACCACTGATGGATAAAATTAACACACACAACATGGGTGATGTGAGACTCTAGGTCGTAATCCTGACTGAAGGGTTGTAATGAACAATTAAGCCAGTAAGTAAGTGATCGAAAAGCTCCAGAAGTTTGTCGGATCTTGAAGCAAACGACTCGCTATATAATTGTAACATAAGACACCTGAGTTAGTCCACCAAAAGGCCATTGCTTGGAGAACGGAAAAAGAGATTTACCAAGTCCTTATAAAACCTTATTATTCTTGAAAGAACTAAAAGGACAAATATTACTTAACATACAGCAATTTTGTTTTAAATTTCCATAAATCTTTCTATTTTATGATTGTTTTTTTTTTTTTTTTTTTTTGTTTTAAAACGTAATTTACCTTTCGTTTATTTATTCATCGTCTTAAGTCGTAAACAATTTTCTCATTGAACAAAAAGTCTTTGAATAGCTATTGCTACCGAAACAAATATTATTCCTGTTTAATTTTCTTATTTGTTGTCATTTCCCCCCAGACTCAAATTAATTTTTATTGTTTAAATTTACATTTTATAGTCTTACAACTTAATCTTATCAGAGATTTGAATTTCATTAGCAACAGCAGCAACAGCAACAACAGAATAAGGTCAAATTAAAAAAAAAAACAACAAATAAAAAATCTGTGGAAAAATAACAAAACATTTGTACGAATGCTTGTCTGCATGTTTGTGTGCATTTTTAAGATAATTTCTTTAGAAACAAAATAAATTTCTGAAATTATTTCAATGCTGGTATTTCTGGTGTATCTCGACAATAACGACAAAAGAAAAAAAACAAAAAGAAAAACGCACAAATTAAGGAAGACAAAGTTGCCAGATGCTGCTGTTGTTTTGTACTGATAAATTGTGTGTCTGTCTGTCAATCCAATGCTGTGTATTTAATATTGTCTTATTTATTTAGATGCCACGCAAGGCCATATATTTTTCATCGTTTTCATATTCATATTTTAATAAAATCATCATAAACTATGACCAAACAAGTTCCAACATAAAAATGAAAGAAAAAAACATCAAAATACTTTGCTTCATTTAATTTGAAATACAGAACACAAGGTGACTTCTTTCTGGAAGTGAAAAATTACAATCAAAAATATTTGAAATGCCTGACTGAGTAAATAAATAACTTGAGAAATGTTCACAGAAGGCAGGAAACTTAATTTTTTGGTTTATACTTCAAAACATTGAAACATTTATTTTTCCATAAATTTATTTTATGTTCACGCAACAGCTTTAAGTTAATAAAGTTCAACCAAATACTAAACTAAGAAGTCATAATGTACCACAAAATATTTTTGCATACGTATTTACAAAATTCTATAAAATTCTCAATTCAAAAAAAGGCTTACTATCTATAGTAACCAACTATTTGTTTCACTAGCAATAAGAAAATCTAACTTGTTGCCAGTCGCATTTAGCCCCCAAAACGTCAAATAAACAGACAGTATAAAGTAAACTCAATAAACCAATATTACAACAGCAACATTTTGTATGTTATGTTGTTACAACTGTTCATTGCTGCCTGTCAACTGCTGTTGGTGTTGCAGTGGCGAAGTGCATACGACAACGTCGTTGTTTCCGTGTATTGACCCAAATTGCTTTACACGCATTAAATTAACATTTGCCGACGTTTCCATTGGTCGATCTCGGCCGCATACATTCGTTAGTAAATTTGGTTTCTATAAAATGCCGCAGATTCCCAAACAGTTCAACAAGGAAAAAACAGATACATACATACATACATAATTGGTCATTAAAAGCCTTCGCTCAGGACTACGACCTAGCTTCTCTTATGTTTCGTGTGTTAATTTTATAGATGAGTGGCAGGACCAACAGTTTAAAGTCGACTCCGAACGATAGATTTTTGAAAAAGTTTTCATGGCAATTTTTATTTACTCTCAGTTTTTTTTGCCAGAAATCTGCTGAGAGGAAGTTTTTTCATATTTCGTTTTGCTGGCGATGTCTGATGATGACTTACATCATAATAACGGGAGCAACTTTTTACGGTCTTACGAAACAAAAATTAACTTGTTCGGGTCTAATAGAGAAAAGGCTTACGCCCTAAAAGGAGACGAGTCTTTGATAATTTGTGGCTGCTTCTGTTAATCCGACATGGGTGTAATAGTCGGGATTCAAAGAAAATATATAAATATTCTACCGATATTCTATGGCAATGTCGAATCGCCATTGAGATGACAATTGATAAGAGATAATGATTCCAAACATTCTTTTAAAACTGTAAAATTATGGAGTCAACAAAATCAAGAATCCGTAATGAAGTGGCCTTCCTAGTCGCCATACCAAAACTCATCTTACAAGTATAAGAAGGTGGCTGAATACTTTTGACCTTGAATTCGCTGCACAGAATACGGAAACGCTGCTGAGAACCGAGCACAAACGAAGACAACAGATAAAATTGTGCATTGGTGGACACGTGCTAATTTCACAGAAGGCAATAAAGAACCTCAGCGCCATGATTGATGCTAGACTGAGCTTTAAATATTACTTGGCTGTGCTAAGGCTGAAAGAGTATGGATACTATGTACTCGCGAGTTTAATGCTACATGTTGATGACCCTCGGGGCAAAAAAAAAACGACTTCTGTTAATAACTTTAAACTCCATCGCATTTTACGCACCACCAGCATGGACCTATGCGAAGAAACACTGTTTGCGGCAGATAACACAGGTTCACAGACGCTCTGCGCATGAAGAGTATGCAAGAAGGCAGTCGCTGTAATATCTAAGAAAATGTCAAGAGATATTCGCACGAAAAAACTTTACCGACTTTATAATAACCAATGTGCAGCACCATTACACAAATCATAGGAACGCTAACATTATATTAGAGAATGGCAGCGAAGGACAGAGACATATCATTATTGTAGGAGGATATACGCTCTTATATTGTGTGTCAAATGTGGATTACAGATCCTTTTGGCGAACTGGATTAATATCTTACACAGATCTAGTCACATCCGGTCACCTGTGGTTTCGACAATTCCTGCATCGATCTAAGCTAACAGATTTTTCTATGTGTCTAAACTGCCTGGGCGAACTCGAAACAACGGAACGTATAACTTTCGATTGTGACAGATTCCCAGTAAAAAAATAAAAGCAAATAAATTTTATTTTCAATTATTAGCAATTAAAAAGTTTGAGTACCTCTGCACCATACAGTATGACATGTGATTGTTTCAACGAACAGAGGCACTATTTAGATTTCAACTTCATTTATTTAGATAATAAAAGAAAAGCAATAACAGCAACAACATCAACAACAGCAAATATAATAAAATATGTACTGAATAAAATTTATTTACTATTACAACAAGTATAATAAGAACAACAACAACAAAAACTACAAAATAATGGCAACAATCGAAGAGAATACAACCAATGATTGAATGATTGAAAAATATTTTTGGATTTTGTTTTTATTTTAAGTTTAGTTGTTGTTGTTGTTTCGTATTTTTTTTCTCAATTTCATTTATTTATTTCATCGCATGGAGAGGAGAGAAATATTTAGAACTGTATGGTGAATCCAGTTGTTGGCAGAATATTTATGTTGGTTTTATGCGATAGTTTATTGGAACATGTTTATAGTGGTTGTGAGTGCGCAACACCATATCACGCTGTTGTATTTTTATTCAAACATAAAAATAGTTTTCAATTCAACTACAGTGTGTACTCTGTTAGTATCTTGAATTTTATGTTTCATTTTTTATTTCAAATTCTTTTTAGTTTTCCTTTCTTTTTTTTAAATACAATTTTACTTTATGAAACTCTATTACGAATGTATTACGAATAGGATACAGAGAATTTGATGCATTTAAGAACCACGTACTCAAATTTATTGAATTCAATACGAATTCAATTTCAATTTTCTGTTGCACAGACAATTGTTGAAAATTTCAAAAAAGAAGCATAAAATTTTGTTGAATATTTGAACTGCGTATGAATGCTCTGCACAAAAGAATAAAAAATAGATTTATGAGTTGAAGATGAATAGAGAGAACATAAATTAGTTCATAATAAAAGCAATATTTAACTTTTTATTATTGATATGAACTTTGAATAAGTGTTATGGTTTTCAATATTAAATGTTATTGACGAACAACATAGAAAACACATACATATGTGGTACATAAAGTGCTTAACATGGTTTAAAAAATGAAACAGAATTTTAAAGCCACAATTTTAAAGAGAAACTAATTTATTGTAACAAATATCAACATTTTCAACTTTTTTTATTGTTTTTTGTACCCTTAAGGACGAATATGAAGTATATTCACTCAAGTTTTTCTGACTAAGCCCTTGATCAATCTACTATAGCAATCCCTAGGATAGTAAGTTAGAAATAATGCCCTTTGGGAAAATATACGGGGTTGTTATATTGGCTATAGTGGTCAGGAACTTTGCTCATTACTACTACCTACTCCTTCTCAAACGCAGGCCCCATCTAATCTTCTGTTAATTGTTGATTATAGTCTCCAGAGAGGCTTTAAAATCAGGCGGAAAATATTTATGCTTTAATCCAGCTTTGCTCAAAATTGGAAGACTATAACCATTGTAGTTTTCAAAATATTTTTCTATTAAACATCAGGCACTGTGATCTAAAAGGCTATTTATTTCTATTTAAACTACGATACTCATCTCATCATCATCCAAATGCTCACCTCTACAGAATTATCGAAAGACTTGCTGTCTTAATGTGTGTGAAATCGGCTACGAAAGTTATATTTTTTTTTACAGTGAATGTTATATTAACAGACACTGTTAAGTTAACATACATAGTTGAAAATTTGGAAAAGTGAAAAACGAAAATCTTAAATAATCACGAAAATAGAAATAAATTAGAGAAAAAGTGACGGATCTAATTGCTTTCTTCAAGTAAGCAAAAAAGTGCACTGTATAAATAGGGCTAAATTGAATAAAAAGTGGATTTGTGGGACAAATAGCCCTGGTCTACGACCTAGTAGACTGGATAGTCATGGTATCAGGGATTCCAAAACAGGTTTCCTTATAGGCGACGAAGCCTATAAATTGCAAAAAAAAATATAAAAGTTATTTATGTAAAATCTGATAAAAAAATTGGACTTGTGGGGGTAGTGGACCTTGTGGACTGGATAGACATGCTACCAAAGGTCCCAAAACAGTTTGCCTTAGGGTATAACTTTGCTTGGGATCGGAGATATAGGCGACGAAGTGCTCTCGAAATAGGATAAAAATTAAATTTTCGTGAAATAAACTTAAAAATTGTAATAATTATCATTGAGTTAATATGCAGTTAAACATATATATAGAACCAACAAAATGTCTTATTTTTCGCAAGTTGCATTTCTTTGGTAGGCGACTTGCATCTTTTGGTCAGTGAGTAGCCTTTTTGGGTCGATGACTTGCTTGTTTTTGGTTGATGACTAGCATTTTTTGGGTCGATGACTTGCATGTTTTTGGTTGATGACCAGCATTTTTTGGCTCGATGACTTGCATTTTTTTGACGACTAACATTTTTGGGTCAATGGTTTAATTTTTTTTTTTTTTTTTTTTTTTTTTTTTTTGTAGATGACTTGCATTTTTTGGTGACGACCTACATTAGTGTAGTCGCCGTGGTCTAGTAGGTAGTGTGTTGGCTTATTAGACGCAAAGCCAGGGTTCGAGCCCCAGGCCAGACATCAAATAAAATACAAAAAGTATTTCTTCGGTGACTTCCTCTCAGCAGATTTCTGGCAAAAACTCTGAGAGTAAATAAAATTGCCATGAAAAGTTTCTCAAAAATCTGTCGTTCGGAGTCGACTTTAAACTGTAGGTCCCGCCACTCATGTATAAAATTAACACACACAACATAAGTGGTGTGAGAAACTAGGTCGTAATCCTGACTGAAGGGTTGTAATGAACAATTATGTATGTATGTATTATGTATGACCTACATTAGTTAGTTGGTCGATGACTTGAATTTTTTGGTCGATATCCTGCATTTTTTGATCGATGGCAGTGATGCCAACTTAGCCCTTTTCGGGCTAGATTTAGCCCTTTTTGAAGTATCTTTAACGCGAAAAAAAATGTTTAGCCCTAAACTAAAAAACGCGCAATTTCAGCCCTTTTCAGTATTTTTGTTTAGCCCTTTTTGCCCGTTTTTCCTTTAATTCTGTATGGCAATATTATCTTATGTTTCTCTGGCAATGTCGAATTGTAAGCCAGCGACAGCGCTTTTTTCTTCTATTTCTTGTTTTCTTCTTTGTCATTTACATAGAATTAACAAAAGTACCGAGAAACACAAGCTTTGCTGAAAGTTTAAAATTGTATTTACTTACATTTTAATAAGCATATGAGTGTATAAGTCATAATTTAATATTCTTGGATGTTTCTTTAAAGTAAATGTTATGCTATGTTTAGATGGAGAGCTACACGCAAAGATATCGTAAAATTTGGGGAACAGATCCCTTTTTTAAGAAATGGATAAAGCCTTGTAAAGATGAATCTAAAGCAGTATGTATTTACTGCAACACGCAAACCGCCGCTAAACACTATGACCTGGTCAGACATTCAGAAACGAAAAAACGATTAAGAATTGTGGTGATTTTATCTGAAAAGACTATTTTAATTTTAGCCCCCTTTTTGCGCTTTTTTGAAAAACATGAAATTGTATTGTACTAAAAACGTATTTTTTCAATTTAGCCCGTTTTAGCCCTTTTTTCATTTTTGTTCACGCGTTTGGTGTCCTAAGAGTTGGCATCACTGATCGATGGCATGCATTGTTTTATGCGTGTGAAGTTAGCTACGAAAATGTTATTTTTTTTAGAGTGAATGTTATGTGGACAGAGGCTGTTGCGTTAATATAACTGAAAAACTTGAGTTTTACAAAAAAAAATATATGAAAATAACAATTTCCTTATTGGAGATAATAAATTTGAAAAATTAAGTATTTTTTTACCAAATATGCCCTCCATAAATTTTGATAAAATTAAAAAGGTGCGGTTTTTCTGCCTTAGTGGGATGAGTGACTATTGGATCAAGGATTCCAAAACAGTTTTCGTTACGGTCAGGTAACGCTTGAGACCAGAGACATCTGACGAATTCCATTGTCATATTCCAAAAGATGAGTAATACATGAAAATCATGATTTAAATCATTATACAAAAGAGCTTAACTGGTGTACTAAAAGTTATAAACGACTATATTTTTTAACTTCTTTTATTCCAACTTTTTGTTCTGGCATATCCAAATTAACAATTAGAAAAATTAAGAACCAGTTATGGGAATATGGGGACGCAATGCAAAATAATATTGCCCATCACTCATAATGCATTCATTCATTGATAATGCATTCGTAGCATGTACTTGGAAATAAAATGGAAAATAGCATTGAGTACTCGAAGAATGGCTTTAAAGATATGAGCAAACTGCAATACTTCCTTAAAAACTGCGCAATAATTAAAACCATAATTAATACTAATTCTATGGGTTGTTGAATTGGGTAAATTAGTGAGAAACTTCGCTAATAAAGTTGTGCCGCTGCCTAATTCTCATTTTTAATCTTAACAAGTGGACTTTACTAAAAGGACTTTACAATCATTTCTGAATTATTCATTACTTTCGATTTATTATTGTTAGATTTTCTTAGCATTCGTTTTAACTAGCTTCCACTGTTGTATTTACATAAGGTAAGAATAAAGTTTCTTTATTTTTAAATATTCACTGTGACACACAAGTAAATAATTGTTAGTGGGTCAAGTGGCTAGAGCTTTATTTAAGCCATGCAAGCAAGATTCAACAACAACAGCAAAAACAGCAACTACCGTCTAAAGGAAATCGTTTAAGAAGCAACACGAAAACAAATAAATGAAAAATGAAAATGAAAACGAAAACGAAAAATAAAAAGAAACAGAAAAAACAGAAACCCAAATAATTTGAAATGCTTACAACACCCACGAGTATTTATTTATGAATTGAAATTTTTCCTATATTTATCGTATATTAAAGACGGCAACTTTGGCAACAAAATGTTGCAACATAACGAAGGCATTAGCAAGCAGCAACAGTTTGTTTGATGTATTGTTTTCTACAGAGAAAATAATTATTTTTCACCATTCAAAAGACACCCGTTCTACTCTAGCACAGTGTGTACTCCAACGCTAAAGGAAAGTTTCTCTACACAGCAATACTTGTGGGTGGCGTTTGTGTCAAAACTTAAGTAGTCATCAATTACACTCGATTTATCATTCTTTGTTTTTTTTTATTTTCTGATCTATTGCAATATTTTTATAATTTTTCTTCAAACAGTAATTAACTTAATACTTTGATTTATAACATGAATAGAACGATTTGTAAAGAGGGGAAACAAAAGAGCATTAGGAAATAAAATTTAGTTCATATGCTGTATTGAATAACTTTTAAAAAATTCACTGTGTTAGAAAACGTAAATTATTTGAACTTAACTGAATTGCAATCAATGGCAAGCAATTCCAGCCCTTGGACCTGCGCTAACTTTCCTCTGCAAATGACTTAAACATACTTTTGCATTGAACACATAAACAACGTTGTGCAAATGTGCATGATAAACTCTTTTCTACTCTGTTTTCCGTTCAATTATGGTCAGTCCACCATCAAGTTGAGTTGACTTTATTTTCCCATCCTGTTGCATAATTCCCTTACAATGTTCCTTCCTTCATTATGTTTTGTTTGTTAATTTTATACATGAACGGCGAGACCCACAGTTTAAAGTCGACTCTGAACGACGGATTTTCTCACAGAGTTTTTGCTAGAAATCTACTGAGAAGAAGTCGCCAAAGAAATATTTTTTTCATATTTCGTTTTGTTGGAGCTGTCTGATCTGGGGTTTGAACCGTGGCCTCACATCTAATAAGCCAACACACTACCTATCGGACTACGGTGACTTTGAGTAGCCTTGCCTTTTTAATTGATCTCTGAAAACTTCGTTGTCTCTTTAAGTGCCATTATTCCTCCACCAGTTTTAAAGTTACATTAATATTTTCAATGGAGGACTCGATCGGGGTGCATGTTGGACAGCCTAATTTCCGGATTGAAATCAAATCTATCACTTGTAAGTTAAGCATTCTCTCACAGAATTTTTATCGTAAACTTTACAATTTTTGTAGCATATTTTTTATGATATTTGACAAGTTTTGGAATTCAAAAAATTAAAAAACCACTGATCTGTGATAAATGAACTTACAACACCATTTAGTGAAATAGGTCTGGGAATTATTTTTATATCACCATATACGATAGCATATAAAAATATATCGAAAGGCTTTTATTGAAAGCAGATTACGTATCAAAACGAAAGAAGCTAGGGTCCCCGCAATCCAGCCTTAATGTCTAATTACATTTAATATCTACAGTTTTCTATTTCTAACAGCAGCAGAATAAAACTGTGCTTTAACAATTCCAAAACTATTCTGAGTTGGATATTTTTCAAACTGCAAAGTGTTAAATAAAACAAGTTTATCTGGTGAATTTCGACATAAGTTCGAATACAAATTCAACCCTGTAGATCTCTTTCATCGATAAATTAAATAATTACTATGGTTGTGTTAATGATTTACACACAATATATTAGTATCTTAGGAACATTAAATGACCGGCATTATATTATAAAACAAGTGTTAAAATTTGTTTAATTAAAATTAATAAAACCCGATAAAATTTTCAATATGAGGATAATTAAAAGCAACATAAACTGCAATCAATAAATTTAATTAAATTTTAAAGCCAATCAATAATAAATTCACAACAAATATTGTAATTAACAACTAAAACACTTCAATTTATCAAAAGTTGAATACAATTTGAAAAACAAAACCTGCAATGACTCTAAACGGAGATAGAATTTCAATATACATACATACATATCTGTGTATGGGTACTAACAACCCACCCTTTAAATAATTGAAAATTGTTACAATTGGCATACAATAAAAATCAATAAGTCGTTAATCAATTAGTGACTTAATAAAAAAAAACAACAACAATTTAAAAGAAAAAACAAAACAAATTCCAAATAATTTGTGTCAGAAAAAAATATAAATGAAGAGGGGAGTCACTTGATATAGTGTTTCATCGTTATCATTATTATCGTCATCATTATTAGCTTCATCAACGTTATCTCATTCATTCAATCATTATACTCGCGCCAACTTACAACAACAAAGCAACATACTCTAGCATGCCAGCAGGTAAACATGCAACACAAAACAACGACAACAACAACAATACCAACACTACTAATCTTGTAATTAAAGAGTTCACTTAAGCACCCAAATCGAAACTAACTACTTCTCTTCCACACGACTCGTAAATGATGATTACCGAACGAATGTAAGACACACCAAATAGATTTTATTGTTCTTGTTGTTGTTGCAAGTGTTTGAAACCAGTATAATTTGTAGTAGTTGTTGTTTCTTCCAACTTGCTCATAGTACCCAGTACAGTGGTGGTGTATTGCATTTCAACTGACGTTTGTAACACTTTCAAATATAGTTGTAGAATCAGATCTTGTTGCATCACATAACTCAGTGTCCACTTCTCTGTACAATAAAACCAACGTCCATGTTTTGTTTCGTTGTGTAGAGGTACTAAAATGCTGCCACTATACAATTCAGTATGCAGTACTTATAGAGTTAGCCTATAACGTCCCCACCAGGCCTGTTGTCCCAACGAACCACATAAGGCATTCGCGTCCTCCCCTGTTAGTGCAAAACTCTGGGAAACTGGACCTAAACATTTCTCTCCGTCTGCCGGACTACAGTAGCGTGTTTTAGGCAGAGGTGACGGCAATTTACCGGGCCGCTCAATGGATCCTCGTCAACGGTGCTCCTTTCACTCGCGTCTCGGTCTTTTCTGATAATGTCTCTATCGTGTTTCGTGAATAACTCTAGGATCGTTGGGGAATGTCGCCGCTGTCTCGACCTTCTTTCTGAACGCTTCACCATTGTCTCACTGGTGTGTGTCCCCGGGCACAGTGACATTCCGGGAAACTGTAGGGCCGACGAGCTGGTGCGCTCCTTCCGGAATCCTCTTCAATTGAACTGGGTATGCCACTTGCCTCGGTCAAGTTGGACATTGCGCGGAAATTCTCTCGGGACGCTAACCTATCCTGGGTCAATGAGGAGTCCTGCTTCATGGCTAGACTCACCTGGCCCTTGATGGATAGAAGGCGTACCAACCAATTGCTTGGTCTTGGTCGTGACGTCATCTCAACCACAGTGGCCGTGTTTACAGGTCATTGTGCTATGGGTAGACACGAGGAGAGAATGAGGCTACCATTTAACGACTTCTGCCGTGGATGCAGATCCGCTGAGGAAGAGGAGACTGTTATCCACTTTCTTTGTCAGTGCCCGTCTCTTGCTAGGTGTAGATATAGGTTATTTGGCTCTCCATTTCTTGTCAGCTTGACGGAGATTTCATCTATTGACATCAAGAATATAGCTACGTTTATCAAAATTTCTGGCTAAGTTTCCAGTATGGAGTAGTCGTGCTTTTGATGTGCAGCCTTTGCGCTGACCAAGTTCTTCCTCTTCCCTAATTTTGGTGGAACTTAGTCAGTACAGGGACTGCGTTCACCCGTGGCATCACAACGGGCCGCTATGCGTGCTCAAGTGAGCTTTGTGAAATCACGGGGACTTCATTGTTCCAAATTATTCCAAAAAAGTATTTTATTGTAGCTGGGTATGTAGGCTGAAAGGGAGACCATCCTCTAATCACATTATTGCTCTACACCTTAATAATCACATCCGCTTATAGTCCGCCGTCCAAATGAGAGCTACCGACAATTTAAATTCATAATGAGTCTGTATTGTGATGCATAATATGCGAAGTAATATCCGGTAAAATGTCATTCGTAAAATATAGGAATATGAAGTATACAACACCTAAACAATGGCATAGTATGCGTTCCATCTTCTCGATATCTTCTCTATATGTATTCGTTGTTATTCGTCTATAAGGACACTCATCGCCTGGCTTTTTATTTAGGCTTAATAATCTGATGTCTCTTTACAATGTAGTGTGGTCTACACAATGTGTTTAGTCCACAGTGTAGTGTGCGAATTGTCACGGTTTTCAATGCCTTAAAAGGCCTTAAAGTTTTCGCTTTATCCTCTTGTGATTGTCTAGATTTGTTAGTCAGATTATCTACCTCTTAATTTTTGATCACTCCATGGCGAATAGTTTGTAAAAAAAATGCCAACCGTAGTATTTCTAGAAAATCGCTTTCTTACAATTTAAAACAGTCTAGACTTCAAATGCTACTCCTGCCTTTATTGTTTATCTGTACAAGTTGGCGATAGGCGAACGACATAGGCGTTGTTCCGACATATCATTTCTATAGAAGAGGTGTTTCGACGAGATGCTTTTTTAACGAAGTTGAGCAAGCCCAACTGGCACAGTTGAGCGCTAAACGGAGTCGCCTGGAAGGCAGAAAAGCGACAGGCCGTAACTCGACAAATAAGTTGTTAAGGTTAATGAAGTTAATAAGAAAGAAAAAATTTTAATAACCAATTGAACGAAATTTGTGCTCAACTCACACAAATCCTAATCACATGTATGTACGTTCGCCAAGAAAAGCATATTTTTTTGTTGTATTGTATACCATATATGTACAATACTTTATAGGGCATCAAATGGTCGGTCCTCATTCACTAAATTGTGTTTCTTATCGGATTTGTTGTTATGGTTGTTGCAACACTCATCGTCTATTCGTAATTGCATCTGTTGGAGCAATTAACGTGGGCACACGTTAGCTTTTCGTTCGTATTTAGTAATAACAACAACAAAAACAATAACAACAAAGAATTTTAAGAATTTAAGCAGTAAATGAGCATTTGATTTGGCCTCTTCAATAATATTTTTTTCAGCATTTTTTTTTTGGTTTCGATTCTGCTGCATATATGGAGAGGTAGGGAGAATTTAATTATCGTACAAATTCAGAACAAATTTATCACCCAAATGTGATATTTTGTTGTTGTTGTAATAGTTAGCCAAAGCAGCTTAGCTGGTAGATTAATAAAGCTTGACTCTTTGATAGACTATGACGCATGACTAACACAGGTAAGATAGGAACTGTGTATTCAAACAACGCAAAATGTTTTGGACGTATTCGCGAAATTAAAAACAATATGGATGACGTCAGTAGCTAGACCGTAATCCTGACTAAAGCGTTGTTAAGTCCATTAAAGCATCATCCATTAATCCATCAATCGGTTTAGCGCACTTAATTTTTTCAAATGAAATTAACCCACGAAGTGGTGAAGTCAAGTGGTTATGTCAAATTTTTTGGTGAAAAAGATCATCGGTGAGACACATGTAGTCGCCGTAGTCTAGTAGGTAGTGTATAGGCTTACAAGACGTGAGGCCACAGACATCTTCAGCAAAACGAAACCGGCAAAAATTATTTCTTGGACGACTGCCTCTCAGCAGATTTCTCAAAAACTCTCAGCGTAAATAAAATAGCCATGAAAACGTTTCTCAAGAATCTGTCATTCGGAATTGATCTTAAACTGTAGCTCCCGCCACTCAAGTATAAAATAAAAGCACACAACATTAGTGGTGTGAGAAGCTAGGTCGTAATCCTGGCTTAAGAAAGGTTATGACCAATGAAATATTTGTTAAAAATCATCTCTTACTGTCAATAATGCCAAGCACTAGACTATCTATTTGGTCTTTAATAAACTTAATATTTTTCTAGGTGGAATATCAGTACGAAAAAGTTACATCCTATCTTGAAAATTTTCAAATTATATTAACTAAGGCCTGATCTTGTTAACTGATATGACTTAAGTCCTTTAGAGTTCTGCATTTGACAACAATTCAAAAGTATTGCGTTGGTTTGCTTGAATGTTTGTTTAGTCGCTTGTCATTTAACATGTTTTAAATGCTAGCGGGTGGCAAGGTGGCTGCATGGTTGTAGCGTTTTGTTAAAATTGTTGTTGGTTGTTAATGTGCGCATGCTCACCATTATACAGGAGAGAAAACACATACAAAGTCATACCATAACACGATAACACGCTATAGTCACAGTTACGTTTACTACACCCAGTTACAGCGTAGTTTACTCGCATATAATAATGCACTTAAACTAATGAAATACAAAAATAAAAAACAAATAAAAAAAAACAATGAAAAAGAAAAACTAAAACTCACAACTGAATATCTTTAAACAAAAAATAAAATAAAACGTATGTATGTATGTGCGACGACTGACTATTGAATGGAAAACGTGATGAGAATTTTATATTTATTTTACATTTATTTTTTATTTATTCAATTTTTTTTATATTTTATGTTTCTTTTTAAGAGTTTTTTCATTTTTATTTTTATTTTTTAATAGTATTTTAGAAGATACGTTTGGATTTGTAAATATTGTACAAAACAAAATGTTTTGTAAGTTTGTTTGTCTACCTGTTAGTTCGAGCCTCATAAAATGACAACACCGAATAGGTTGCCGTGTTGTATTCGTTCTATCCGTTTGGTTTATTTTATTATTTCAGCTTTCATCAGTGAATAACTGGTTTTTCAATATTCGAAAACGTTTTATTTTTGTGTTGTTTAGTATGGTTATATTCAATAAGAAGAGTTTAAACTAACCGAACTATATATTGAAATTTTAAGGTGTTAAGTGCACTCATTTATTAGAAGTTGCCTTGTGGCATACACTCACTAAACAGCAGGACCGCAAAAGAGTCATTTTACCTATGCACACTGAATCACATACAAATATTAATATTTAGAAATATTTTCAATTGGTTTGTTCTGCACATATCATGCAATTTGCCATGCATATTACAGCACACCAAGTGAACATACATATACACACGAAATTTTAAGAATTCCAAAGAACTAATATCTTTCAGTTCATCCAAGCGTTTCAAATTTTGTTAACTGTTGACTGTGTGGTACCATTAAAGTTTAGTGTTATTATACAGCTTAAGGGTTAAAAATTGTTTTACCATCTAAGTGGTAATTATAGTATCAAAAACGAACACAAACAAAACATTAAAATAAAATAATTTCATACGGATTCGCTTCGTGTCTGTCATAATTTATTACAATTTATTGAATATATTATTTTGTTTGTAGTTTAGAGGCTTATTTTTCGTATCGCATTTATTCAATCAACAAGTATACTGTTTCACGCAGTTCTGTTGTGTACGGCTGACTGTATTCCCTCGCATAATAATTTATAACGAAGAATTTTGTTCAATGTTTTGTTGAGCACATGCGAATGCGCTTTAACAATTCGACTCGGGCATACTATACAAAACGTCCCTCCAGCTGTCCTTAGCATTCATAACAAAAAAAAAATAAATGCGTGTGATCACAGAAACAACAACTTGTGCCAAAAGACCAGAATCAAAGCCAACAAGCAGTTGAAATTCAAAAACGTTTTCTTTAGGCCTTTAAATATTTTGCAGTTAATAAAAAAGCAACACACATACACACATGCTTTTAAAAAATGTTTAAAAATAATTTATATTTCTCAGTCAGCACATGTTTTGTAGACAATCAATACAAGACAAGACACTAAAGTTATGAATCAGTGCAGCAGGTTGACCACCACACATTGATTTATGCAATCGAAATTACAATTAAATTTGATTTTAAATTTCTTCAACAGTTCGCTTCGATATGATTTCATTCGTTTTCAATTCAATTATTGCGTATGCATTTTCATACAATTTTTGCTTTAGACTGGGTTTGGTCATGTCAATTATAAGCAACCATTCTGTTATAAATCCAGATAATGAATGATAATATATTTGCCAGTATGTCTTACTGTGCAACGACAATCCAGATGAAGTGATAATTGGCTTAAAATGCAAAAAACAGCCCCCTAAAACGTTGAAAACATAAAATGAAATCAGAAAAATAGGGTTTTTATGAAAATGTAATCGAGTTTTTTTAAGAAATATTTGCGTAATCAAAATTGATATCATAAGAAATGTTTCGATCACAATCATACCGAAAATTAAAATTCTACTCCATCAGCCTTAGCCAATTCGGGGACTTTTATTATTCTAATCCTGCTTAAGATGCATATGGTCTCCATAAATAATTTTCATTTTGATCTTTTCCTTGATATGATCTTGACGACACTACAGTTTTTTCTTGACTTGATGTGAACATGACAACTATCTCGTGATAGTTTTTGTTTTTGTTTACTCTCAGAGTTTTTTGCTAGAAATCTGCCGAGAGGAAGTTAGTAGTGTGTTTATGGGGTTTTCAGACCACTTACTCCATACAAAATTTGGTGCATGCATAGCTGTAAAAGAGTAAGAACATTGCAGCATTGTGAAATGAATTGTGTGCGATCGGTCTTTAGGTTTGTAACATGTATTATGAAAAGGTAATGCTTTTTAATGTGTATATGTGTGTTTGTATGTGTTAAAATTTGGGAGAATGCATATCTGGAAAAGAATTAAATCATTATAATTTTCAATTTTTCCCTACAAATTTGGGATCATACCTGCTTTTTGTTGGTCCTTTCATTTGTATTGCTTTGCAAACGAATGGTTGGACGGACAGAATGAGTGCATGCACGTTTCCTCATTTACATCCCAGAGTATAAGTAGACTGTGAAAATGTATATACGTATGTATGAATGTTTGGACGGACAGAATGAGTGTGTGCGTAACATGTAATGTGTATGATCGTTTTTTAATAGTAAATTCTTGACACGTATTATCATACTCAATGCTGAAAAAATAGAAAAGGGATCTACACCTGTATAGTTGTTGTGTGTTTTTTTATTTTTTGTATGATTTAATTAGAAGGATCTTTAATTTTAAATGTGATAAGAAAGGATAGGTTGGTTGTGCGGTTGTTTTTTATTTTTTGTATATTTAATTAGAAGGATGTTTAATTTTAAATGTGATAAGAAAGGGTAGGTTGGTTGTGCGGTTGTTTTTTATTTTTTGTGTGATTTAATTAGAAGGATCTGTAATTTTAAGATGATAACAAATTCTTGGCACGTATTATCATTCCCAATACTTTTTTATTCATCAAGGGGAAATTATATGAATTTTCTCTTGAATAAGCAGATGTATCGAAATGTGTTGGAATATCATTTCTAATATCATCATACATATCATTTGTTTTCACATCATATATAAATGAATCGGTATCCATATAACAGAGATTAATATTATCAAGATATTTTGTCTTCATATAATCGTAATGAAAGTTATACATTTTCCATTTTGATAATTTTTTCATATTAATTTTGATCTGCTCTGTATCTGTTCCCGATCTGCTTTATATCTGGACACGATCTGCTATGTATCTGATCACGATCTGCTTCGTATCTGCTCACGATCTACTTGGTATCTGGTCACGATCTGCTTCGTATCTGCTCACGATCTGCTTTATGTCTGGTCACGATCTGCTTTGTATCTGCTCACGATCTGATTTATACCTGATCACGATCTGCTTGATGTCTTATGTCTATATCTTTTGAATTTGGGTACGCTATATCGTGCTTTCTACAAGCTGCATCCAATAAATTTATTCCTTTGCCTCCTCTTGCTAATCGTTTTTGAAGTTTTGTATCAGGTCCACAAAACTGATAACCAGGTGGATGTAATTCAACATATAATTTGTTTATTAAGTTGTCTACAAATCTTCTTCCAATCTTACACTGATTAGGTGTTTTTCTTTTGACTGTAGTTTATAACCATTTTTTTTCATTACTTTCATACCTCTTCGCATGAAACACTACACCAGCTATACCTGCTATACCAGCTATATCAGCTATACCAGCTATATCAGCTATACCAGCTATACTAGCAAGCGGTACTAGCTATACTAGCAAGCAATACAATCTGTACTAGCTATACTAGCAAGCTGTACTAGCTATACTAGCAAGCTATACAATCTGTACTAGCTATACTAGCAAGCTGTACAATCTGTACTAGCTATACTAGCAAGCTGTACTAGCTATACTAGCAAGCTATACAATCTGTACTAGCTATACTAGCAAGCTGTACTAGCTATACTAGCAAGCTATACAATCTGTACTAGCTATACTAGCAAGCTGTACTAGCTATACTAGCAAGCTATACAATCTGTACTAGCTATACTAGCAAGCTATACAATCTGTACTAGCTATACTAGCAAGCTGTACAATCTGTACTAGCTATACTAGCAAGCTGTACAATCTGTACTAGCTATACTAGCAAGCTGTACTAGCTATACTAGCAAGCTATACAATCTGTACTAGCTATACTAGCAAGCTGTAGTAGCTATATCAGCTATATCAGCTATACCTGCTATACCAGCTATACCAGCTATATCAGCTATACCTGCTATACCTGCTATACCAGCTATATCAGCTATACCAGCTATACCAGCTATACCTGCTATATCAGCTATACCAGCTATACCAGCTATACCTGCTATACCTGCTATACCAGCTATACCTGCTATACCTGCTATACCAGCTATACCAGGTATAGCTGATATACCTGCTATACCTGGTATAGCTGGTATACCTGGTATATAGCAGGTATATAGCTGATATAGCTATACCAGGTATAGCTGATATAGCAGGTATAGCAGGTATAGCTGATATAGCAGGTATAGCAGGTATAGCAGGTATAGCTGATATAGCTGGTATAGCTGGTATAGCAGGTATAGCTGGTATAGCTGGTATAGCTGGTATAGCTGGTATAGCTGGTATAGCTGGTATAGCTGATATAGCTGATATAGCTGGTATAGCAGGTATAGCAGGTATAGCAGGTATAGCTGGTATAGCAGGTATAGCAGGTATAGCTGGTATAGCAGGTATAGCAGGTATAGCTGGTATAGCAGGTATAGCAGGTATAGCTGGTATAGCTGGTATAGCTGATATAGCAGGTATAGCTGGTATAGCTGGTATAGCTGATATAGCTGGTATAGCAGGTATAGCAGGTATAGCTGATATAGCTGGTATAGCAGGTATAGCAGGTATAGCTGATATAGCTGATATAGCTACTACAGCTTGCTAGTATAGCTAGTACAGATTGTATAGCTTGCTAGTATAGCTAGTACAGCTTGCTAGTATAGCTAGTACAGATTGTACAGCTTGCTAGTATAGCTAGTACAGCTTGCTAGTATAGCTAGTACAGATTGTACAGCTTGCTAGTATAGCTAGTACAGATTGTATAGCTTGCTAGTATAGCTAGTACAGATTGTATAGCTTGCTAGTATAGCTAGTACAGCTTGCTAGTATAGCTAGTACATATTGTATAGCTTGCTAGTATAGCTAGTACAGCTTGCTAGTATAGCTAGTACAGATTGTATAGCTTGCTAGTATAGCTAGTACAGCTTGCTAGTATAGCTAGTACAGATTGTACAGCTTGCTAGTATAGCTAGTACAGATTGTATAGCTTGCTAGTATAGCTAGTACAGCTTGCTAGTATAGCTAGTACAGATTGTATAGCTTGCTAGTATAGCTAGTACAGCTTGCTAGTATAGCTGATATAGCTGGTATAGCAGGTATAGCTGGTGTAGTGTTTCATGCGAAGAGGTATGAAAGTAATGAAAAAAAATGGTTATAAACTACAGTCAAAAGAAAAACACCTAATCAGTGTAAGATTGGAAGAAGATTTGTAGACAACTTAATAAACAAATTATATGTTGAATTACATCCACCTGGTTATCAGTTTTGTGGACCTGATACAAAACTTCAAAAACGATTAGCAAGAGGAGGCAAAGGAATAAATTTATTGGATGCAGCTTGTAGAAAGCACGATATAGCGTACCCAAATTCAAAAGATATAGACATAAGACATCAAGCAGATCGTGATCAGGTATAAATCAGATCGTGAGCAGATACAAAGCAGATCGTGACCAGACATAAAGCAGATCGTGAGCAGATACGAAGCAGATCGTGACCAGATACCAAGTAGATCGTGAGCAGATACGAAGCAGATCGTGATCAGATACATAGCAGATCGTGTCCAGATATAAAGCAGATCGGGAACAGATACAAAGCAGATCAAAATTAATATGAAAAAATTATCAAAATGGAAAATGTATAACTTTCATTACGATTATATGAAGACAAAATATCTTGATAATATTAATCTCTGTTATATGGATACCGATTCATTTATATATGATGTGAAAACAAATGATATGTATGATGATATTAGAAATGATATTCCAACACATTTCGATACATCTGCTTATTCAAGAGAAAATTCATATAATTTCCCCTTGATGAATAAAAAAGTATTGGGAATGATAATACGTGCCAAGAATTTGTTATCATCTTAAAATTACAGATCCTTCTAATTAAATCACACAAAAAATAAAAAACAACCGCACAACCAACCTACCCTTTCTTATCACATTTAAAATTAAACATCCTTCTAATTAAATATACAAAAAATAAAAAACAACCGCACAACCAACCTATCCTTTCTTATCACATTTAAAATTAAAGATCCTTCTAATTAAATTATACAAAAAATAAAAAAACACACAACAACTATACAGGTGTAGATCCCTTTTCTATTTTTTCAGCATTGAGTATGATAATACGTGTCAAGAATTTACTATTAAAAAACGATCATACACATTACATGTTACGCACACACTCATTCTGTCCGTCCAAACATTCATACATACGTATATACATTTTCACAGTCTACTTATACTCTGGGATGTAAATGAGGAAACGTGCATGCACTCATTCTGTCCGTCCAACCATTCGTTTGCAAAGCAATACAAATGAAAGGACCAACAAAAAGCAGGTATGATCCCAAATTTGTAGGGAAAAATTGAAAATTATAATGATTTAATTCTTTTCCAGATATGCATTCTCCCAAATTTTAACACATACAAACACACATATACACATTAAAAAGCATTACCTTTTCATAATACATGTTACAAACCTAAAGACCGATCGCACACAATTCATTTCACAATGCTGCAATGTTCTTACTCTTTTACAGCTATGCATGCACCAAATTTTGTATGGAGTAAGTGGTCTGAAAACCCCATAAACACACTACTGAAGTTGGCGAAGAAATATTTTTTCATATTTCGTTTTACTGGAGTTTGTCTGACCAGGGGTTTGCACCGTGGCCTCACGTCTTATAAGCCAACACACTACCTACTAGACTACGGCGACTTCGAATTCCATTTAAATTTTATAAGTTTGTGCTCAATGGATGTAAATTTTGTATGTAACCACAGCATGCTGTTTGACATTGCATTTTGCCACAATATTTTCAGAAATCCCCTCAGGCCTTAATAAACAAAGTACTAAGCAACCTTGAGTTCAGATTGTGTGGTTTTCTTCGACGAAATACCATAGTATGGACAAGGAGCTTAAGCTTAGTATAGGTGCAGGTGTAATTGTCGTGGGCAGTCGCAACAAATAAAAACTTAAAGTGCCAAATAGTGGTCCTGATAAGATGATTATATGACCACAGTAATCTTGTACTAGGATGACAGTAGAGTCCCTACGTTGTGGTAGTACAATTCATAAGACAGCTTATCAGTTACATGGTCTTTCAACTACGCTCAAACTTTAAGCAGATCTGAACTGAGGTGCTTAAGAGGCTTAGGGTTAAACTAAAAGGTTTTTATCAGAAGAGGATTGGTAAACAATTACCACATGCGTTTCACGTCTGAAGAGGAATGCTTTGAACTGCAAAGATATTATTATTACGAGCGAAATGACTTTATCTTATGACCAGTATAGCCTATCAAGCTTCTGATGTACATCGAACCATTTCACTGGTTGTGTAGCATTCAACTCACCAGATGCACAGGATATTTAGAATAAATAAAGGAGTTCCTGAAATACTAACATTCTCCACTTAAAAAGGATGTTTAATTCTGTAACCTTTATTGAATGGAATTATATAATTTTTCCTATTATATAAACGAATATATTACTTACAGAAAAATTCATAGCTGTGAGTGTTGAACTTACCTGCAACAAAAAGAAAAAATTTAAATTAATTACAATAAATACTAAAATGAAATTTACATTAAAAATTATTTAAATAGACAAGTATTTTAAACTTAAAAAATGTAAATCTAATGTGAAAATCTAAAATGGAGACTTTCAACCGATAACAATAAAAAAACCTTCTATAAAAAAGTAATTAAACAAGGCCCAATAAAAATAAAAGACCGCCGTATTACATCTGCATGATCATTAAAAAATTAAGTTTATCAACCTGATTACTTTTACAATCGACAAATAAAATAATTTTTTTTTGCTTTAAAGACTTATTTTTTTTATTATTTCATGTGATTAATTTCCAAGCCTTTAAAATCCATTTTATAAATAAACGTTAAAACGGAAGAGATACATTTGAACGTGTAAACATCTTAGTCATACACGTCGATGGTACCGTTTCTCAAACACATATACGTAGATGTTTACATAATAACGTAAATAGCATGTAAACTTAGTGTAAATATTGCACAAGTATTCAATACCGTCATCGGCAAAGGTAATAAAATGAAAACAAACAATGAAACAAAAATAACAAAATGTTGACATGACAAGTTTGCCAATGCTGAAGAAGGCAACGGCCCTTTTTTTGCTTTGCCGGAATGGAACGGAAAGAAGAAACCTTCACAGTGAAATTTACTTTAAAAACAATTCAATGCACTTTACTTCGTATCGTTTTCAATTGTATACCCTACACCACCACATGTTGTGTGGGTGTATTGTATTTGTGCCAATGTTTTGTATTGCACTGATCGTCTCATAATGACTTTATAAATCGAATAGAGAATGTTCATAGCGAAGAACCGAAAATAATTTATGTGTCCAGTAGAGATTATTACCAGTTAACCACAACCGTCCTTTAATACCGTCCGATGGGGTGCATTAAATTGCTAACTTCTACATACATAATTGGCCATTACAACCCCTCAGTCAGGATTACGGCCTAGCTTCTCACACCACTCATGTTGTTTGTGTTAATTTTATATATTAGTGGCGGGACCTACAGTTGAAAGTCGACTCCGAACAACAGATTTTTGAGAAACTTTTCATGGCAATTTTATTTACTCTCAGTGTTATTGCCAGAAATCTGCTGAGAGGAAGTCGCCGAAGAAATATTTTTTCATATTTCGTTTTGATGTCTGACCTGGGGTTTCAACCGTGGCCTTGAGTCTAATATGCCAACACACTATCTACTAGACTACGGCGACTATTGGTAACTTGTATACTCCTTAACTACAGTCGAGTCCAATGGTAATAGAACTGATTTTCTCCACAAAAATCAATAGGAAACTTTAATATGAACGAATATCTCATTAACAAAGTCCTCGGCTTGGCTTTTATCATCCAAAGGAGTTGCTTCATCAATATCTGCCTCCACCTATTATTCAGAAAAAAAATTTCAATTAATCCTATGTACAGTAGAGTATCATTTAGCCGACCTTCACCACCTACGTCTTTCCAATTTATTACATGATTACTTAAAAATCTATTCCTGTACAGCAAAGAAATTTACCATAAATATTCAAATTGAAGGCAATAAAATGAGTGAGTTAGAGAGAGAAATTTTTATGTTCGTTTGTGGGCGAAAGGTGACGTTAAAAGCCGGCATAAAACTTTATTCAAATTCGATTCAATTGAATTGTATTGAAAATTAACCCAACGGTTAATGAACGACATTTATGCGTGTACGCGAAAAGTTCAAGTGAGAGAGCGGGAAATCATTAAACTCATTAGAGAAAAAAAAGTTCAAGGGCTAAATGTTAAAATACTCATTCATTTCAATAGTAAACAAAAATAAGAAATATGTTTAGACATACATATCTCTACAGGCATATAGAGGTCATAAGCAAATAGAGAAAAATTATGCTACATGATGGGAAAAAGTGTTTAGTTTCACCGAAATGAAAGAAAAACAGGACCATAAACATAAAACAAATAAAATAATTGAATATAGTTTATGGCTTAAAATAAGTAAACAGATTATGAGTTGAGATTTACTGTTTAAACTTTTATAATTAAAGTACCATTCAAGGAGATTAACACTGTTCCTTTTGAAGGTTGTATAATTACCTCCCTAAATACTTCATCCGATCTTAATTTTTTTCTTCTTTTCAGTTTCTTTGGCTACGTTTTCTAAATAATACAAATTATCAGTTAATAACTATGACAACGATTAATGCACTAAAGATTTTAAATCAAATTTTAGCATCATTCTAAGTCTAAAACACTCTTTTAACGCTTAATTAACCTGTAGCAACCTCCTCGAAAAACTTAAATTCTATGGAAGTCCTACAGATACTGATATAACTTTTATGTCTGGCAACAACGTTTGACTTTTCCACAAAAAAATACATTCTGCATTTTTTAAGACATATAACTTTGACTTTGTATTGTTTAAAATTTTATGTCGCTGCAGGCTAGTAGGTGTGTGTTGGCGTGAGGCCACGGTTCGACCTAGCTTTCAACAAAACGAAATACAAAAAAAATATTTCTTCGGCAACTTCCTCTCAGCAAATTTCTGGCAAAAACTCTGAGAGTAAATAAAACTACCATAGAAAGTTTGTCAAAAAATCTTTCTTTCGGAGATGACTTTAAACAGTAGATCCCGCCACTTATGGATAAAATTAGCACACACACAACATAAGTGGTGACATAAGCTAGGTCGTAATCCTGACTAAAGGATTGTAATGACCAATTATGTAGGTATGTATTGTTTAAAAATCCAGTGCCACCTTACTTCACTTCATAAGTTTAATTTTATTAAAGGGATTGTAGAATTGCTCGAAAAGTTATGCCGGATCTCAACCCAGCGTTGCTCCGATGGTATAATACTCATCTAATATTTTCTAAAACCGCTTGTGTGAGACTGATAACTCCAGATCTTCCTATTTGTTGAGGATAGTATTTGATTCTCTATCAATTCCACGTCAAATAACGCGCTATCGAACAACGCTATATTTTGTTTGATGACCTGGCAAAAACTGAGAAGCTGTACCAAAATTAGAAATTGAAGCACCTTGCATAGAACACCTCAAAGCGCTTTATTAGATGTGGTTTCAGGCTTTCAAACTTATGCAACTTAACGAATAAGAATATCTTTGCAAACAGTTTCGACAAAAGCTATCCAACCCCTTTTTGTTCCACAAACATTACTTATTGAGTTATATCTTGACGTTATTATTTAAAATAAATAATATTTGAATAAATATTTCAAGTATGTTTATGCCTTTCGTTGGCTCCAATATAAAATTCCCTACGGTTTTCCTTTCTTTTCGCAACATTAAAACAATGGTCTCTAGGAGTTTTTTTAAACAACAGAATGATTTTTAAAATCTATTTTCTTTTATTGGTTCGTAAAAAATTTTTTACGATTTCCGTTTGCCATGCGTAGAAAATCCAGCCAAAGGCAATAAATTTAAAAGAAAACAAAAAAAAACCTCTCACTCCACAAAAATATTTTTACACTTTCAAGTTATTTGCCGGGTTTTGTGTTTCTGTGCTGTTTTTATTTAAAATTATAATTACGCTAGCAAATAGAGTCGTTTGGTTTAAAACACATGTGTACGGCACATTTTTTCCACATTTTATGTGCCACAGCAGAGCCACAGCTAAAATAGGGAACTTGTGCGTTGGGAACAAAATATTGAAAGAACGGATTTAATCTTTATGCCACCCATACTTAAAACGATGTTTATGTGGATGCTGATGAAGATGTTGACATTCTTATTGAAAATTCTAATCAAAATTACCAGCAAACGGAGTTAAAACCCTAGAGTATCTATGCCATGGTGCTTGGTATCCAGGCTCGTAATATTTTCATCAGTTAACCATTTTCAATGATAATTTGCCCCTGCACCACTTCTAAAGTATATGCAAAGTATGCTTTTGTGTATCATCCTGCTTCACAAATTCCATACCTGTGTTGGAAAAATAAAATCTCTCACACACTCTGCGTTTAACCTTTAAAAACATCATTTTAAGCTAAAGCTAAACACTCAAAGTATCTTGTTGCTGCCTCTGCTTCAGCTGTTGTAGCGGTTCACTGAACTGTAAATAAGTAAAACAAACCGCAAACACTTACCCATTCACTCACTCACTCGCATAACCCCTTCCGAGCACATAATGTGGCACATACAACATCGTATTTGTTAATGTTGCAACAAATGAACTTTAACCAAAAAAACACCACGAACAACAACGATGACAACAATAATAAAAAAAAGCAAAAAAACCTCATCATTATTATGAATAATAATACTGCTGCACTAGGAATGCCATCTTTCCTACTGTCAGATGGAAACATGTTGAAGAAAAAGGTCCGTCTGTCTGCCTATTTAAAAAATTTTGCACTCAACACTCAATGCCCGTGTATGCAGTTGCAAGGGATCATTTCTTTGTGGTTTACAAGTGCAACATTAAAATGCAGATGATGTGTAAGTGCAACACAGTGGAACGAATTGTTTTTTTTTTTTTATTGGAAGTCGTAAAACAAACGAAACATCTTTTTTTGCTGTTAATTGTCATTACAGGCACTTTTTTGTGAGGTTTTCTGCGATGTAAAAATCTAAGCGAAAAATATAAAAAACTTATAAAAAGAATTTAAAGTTTTTATTTTATTGTCGAAATATCGATAATACAGCTGGCACTATTTATTATGAAACTTTCAAACCAAAAGTGTGTAAAATCACTAAGTTGCAGGGCCAGTAGGCCTGCTTGGTTATTCTAGGTGAAATAAAAATTTTACTCACATAAGCTATAATTAAAGTTAGGTTATGTTCGATGAAACTTAACGAGTAACCCACTATGGAAAACAACAAATCGTAAATCTTTCTCGTACAACCAGCACACACAAAATTCATCACTTCAGCTTTTTGACTTTGTATGCGGTGCCGATCAGGAAAAGTGGTTAGCTCAGACCTTTACCATTAATGTACACATTTACATTTGGAGATGCATATTTAACAACTTTAAATATGTAGTTTAAGGTTCACATTTTACCAATAATTGATCTATAATTTGAAACCATCTAATTTGAATAACGATCAGAAAATCCATTTTTTTAGAAAGGCCAATAATTTATACTGGTAAATTTGAGCATTAAATCAGGCAGATATACTATGTACGTATGTATATTAAAAAGTGCTGAACGCCCATTCATTAGAATAATAAAAGTTCTTTACGAATAGAAATTGGAAGTTTTAGAATCTTATCCAATAGATGCCTTATTACCACACATTGACGAAGTTGTATTACAAGACTTGAGTGCCAGTCAATTTTAAAATGTTTGATAATCAGTACATCCCACCCTATTGGGTGATGTGATCCATATCAATATCAACAGATTAGATGTTTAGAACTTAAATATCCATTCATCAAGTTGCAAAGGGTAGACATATGTATATGGCGGAGTATTTTAAAGCAGACCTACGGCTTTAGCTGTACAGCAACAGTTGTGTGTATGGATGTAGTGATATCGTATTTTAAAGTCTGAGCAATTCCACAGACATTAATGATAAATCACTGATAACCTCTATTATAAGACAAACTGTCAAATACAACCAGAAATACAATTTGAGATATTTTGATATCCCATAGTGTTTTCAAAACCTCTTGTGATATTTCATATTTTATCTCTGAATCAAATTAGCATTTCAATCGAAAACTGTCAGTGTGTTCTATTCCGTAAATATAATTCAGAAATACTTTCCGAAACCTTTAAACATACATACATACATACAATTGAGCATTACAAGCCTTCAAACAGGAATACGACCTAGGTTCTCACTTATGTTGTGTGTGTTAATTTTATACATGAGTGGCGGGACCTTCAATTTAAAGTCAATTGCGAACGACAGATTTTTGAGAAACTTTTCATGGCAATTTTATTTACTCTCAGAGTTTTCCGCTGAGAAGTCGCCGAAGAAGTATTCTTTTTTTATATCATTTTGACGAGTTTAATGACCTGGTGTTTGAACAAGGCCTTACGTCTAATAAGCCAACATTATACTTACTAGACTGCGACGACTTTCTTTTAATACTATTTCAAATTCAATGGAAAGCGGTCTATCAAGTATCCTTTTTAATATTCCTCTTCGTTTTAGAGAACATACAGTTTCATTTCCACATACCTAACCACGTGTATGTTAGGTGCAGCGGTGCGCATATTTTTCTGAATTAAACTTGTTCTCTCAAGAGGTTATGCAGCCTTTGCTTCCTATGATATTCGACTTTGATATAGTTCTCTCTAAAGAGAGGCAGGGTTCCGTGGACTTAGGCTTAGTGAATAGGTTGTTTGAAAGAGATTAAATTGATTGAATTTTATAAATTCAATAATCGAGATGAACCACTATACTGCTACGCCACACTACGTCTTTGTTTTCATATAAATTTTTGCTCAATATGTGCATGAAAAAATTAATACATTCTTGAATAGATAGCGTGCTTACTATAAAGTACGTATAGGGAATGTAGATTAGCATTAAGTATTTAAGGCTCTTAAATATTTTTTTAAAATTCAGTATTTAAATAAAAAAAATCCGATTTAGTAAGGAACCGAATAGACTTACAATCAGGTTCATCAGATTTTCAAAGACTGTATTAAATAAACTTTTTCAGGTCTAGAATATACCCGCAATCTAAATTTCCGTAATTATCCCAAGAGAGACGAATTGAAAATTTTCAAAAAATTATTACAATTTCTCTCATTGTAATGTTGTGTGTGTTGTGTTGTATTATTTGAATGTTTAAATATTCTTCGAAGTTAAAGTTTACCATAATGATGTGGGCAATGTCTAACTAATCGATAAATATAGCTTCGAAAAACGTACATATATAAATTCTACAGATGTTCTCAATCTTAGTGACACAATTCCTTTACTCCAAGTTATAAATGGCAAATATTTATATTTCTGTTATTTATATGCGCATTTCAGTTTCCTGTTGAAAAATTGCATCAAAAGCGTGTTTATCTTTAACTGAACAAATGTTGTCGGTTGACATCTAAAGAAAGACACGCAAATACTAACACACAGACTCTGGGATTAATAAAGAAGTAATAAAAGTAAACAAAAATACGTTTTGATGTTAAATATAAAATTCCCAAATAATACGTTCAACCAACAGTATTAAACTAATTAACATATGAACCCAAAAATGTCTTCCTACAATATACATAAATATGCACATATACACATACATATATTCCAGTCTCTCATTTTTCTCTCTTTTAATATCCATACATGATGGATCGACAGTAGCTGCTGTTTTTAAGTATTAAAATTTTGTTGTAAATTTGAAATGTAAACAATGTAAACGCAGGGAGTCTGTCAACGATACAGCTTTAATGTTTGTAAACAATGAATAAACAAGAATTGGAGTAAAAACAGCACCAGCACTAGCTACAACAGCTATTAAACGGGCAACACAAATGCTGCTCATATGAAAGCGAGTAAAGACTCGACAGAAAAAAGAAATAAAACGAAAAAGCATACTATTTAGGAAGCCAATTAAATGTATTTGAACTTAATACACACACGTTCATATGAACGAGTAAGCATACACAACGTGTAATTTATTTAGGTGTGTGTGTATGTATGTATATTTGTTTAAATTATTTACATTGTAATGTAAACAATAAATAAAGAGAATGAAATAAAAGTACACCATGGAGTTCTCAAGAATTACTATGAATACTCCAGCTTACTTATACAATTAAAATAGGTACTCGCATTAATGGCATTTGTGCTTTTGTGTGTTAAGGTGTAAATACGAGTTCTATCTACATACGGTATGTGAATATTGGGTTATCGAAAAAGTTTGGTTAAGAATTTGCGGTAGAGGGCTTTAAATGTAATATCCCTGGTAGTATTAATTACATCAAGCAACACTAGAAGTTATAGTAGTCTAGAAGGTAGAGTGTTGGCTTATTAGACGTGAGGCCATGGTTCAAACTCTAGATAAGACATCTCCAATAAAACGAAATAGAAAAAAATATTTCTTCGGAAGCTTCCTCTTAGCAGATTTCTGGCAAAAAAAAAACTCTGTGAGTAAATAAAATTGCCATGAAAAGTTTCTCAAAAAATCTGTCATAAGAATTCGACTTTAAACTGTAGGTCCCGCCATATTTAGAAATTAGGTCGTAATCCTGCCTGAAGGATTATTACATATGTAATGATCGAATATATGTATGTATGTAACACTTAAAGATACATCTCGGTCTAATTAACTAATTATTAAAAATGTCGATCAAATCATGGAAAGAATTGAAAAAAAGTGGATCACGAATGACAATAATGTGCGATAAAAATAAAAGACGAAGCAAGTTGAAGTTTTGCAGAGTAGGGCAAAACGTGAATCGGCACCACCAAAGCTAATGCTGCTGGAATTAAAGCTTCTACAAGCAGATCAAAGGATTGATTCTGATTATTGGCAACAGTTAACTAGTATTTCAATTAAAACGCCTGGATTCTGTTTAACAGAAAATGTGTTGTAACAACGGCATATCACAACATCCTTGGTCACCTGGCAGAAACTAAAAGAGCTTTAATGGAAAGTTTCGTTGCCCGTATCTTGCATCATCAGATTATAATTTGTTTCGGTGTCTACAGTACCCTCTTAAGGCGATAGTATTCTTCAAAACCCAATACATACAAATAACCCATAAAATTTATTTCAAATATAAGAAAAAGGGTTTTTTGTAACTAAACTTTTTTGAATACCTAATATTTGTGTGCGTGTATTTTATTGGTGTAATAAATGCATTTAAAAAGCAGCTGTGCTTAAGTTAAAGTTTTTCCCTATTTTTTATTTTGTTTTTGGTTTTTCTACACTTTTACAAATGTACAGTTATGCATAAAATAAAAGCAATTTTTTTTACTTTCAGCTTGCAAAATTGTTTAATATTCTTAGCAATTGAAAGAGTTATAAATTTTTTCTCAGCTATTTTTTTGCTCGTTATTATTCTACCATTAATATGCTAGCAAGCATAAATGGAGTAAAATTCCAACGGCAAAAAATATTTAAATATAAAGATTATAAAAAAACGAGCTCAACTCAAATATATACTAAAAAGAAATTCTAAATGAACATGAATTCAAAAAAAAAAAAAAAATATCTGTAACATTTTGTTGTTGCAATCAATGAATACAATATTAAACCTTAAACGTCTTCTAATTTATTTGCTTTCGATTTTCTTTAAGTGTAAGCATTTCAACATTTTATACGATACTTGCAGTGGAATTTCCATTAGCTGTACGAGAAACGTGCCATTTGCGTAGAAAAACAATTTAACTATTCAAAATGTTAAAAAAATAAACATTAAATAATATATAAAATAATAAAAAGTAGTCACCCTACATCTAATTCGATTTAATTAGTTTCTAGCAATAACACAAGAGGTAATGATTACGGTCTATCAGAGGACAAAATTTTACGCTCTTATTATGCTAGCCTAACAAAAAATTTTTTATACAGAAATTTTAATTTCAAGTTGTCTAACGTATGTAGTTCAATATTTTCCAAATGATAAGAAGACATAGGTGTGCCTAATCTTCATCTGAATTACCCCATTAAAGTTGCTAAAAAAAAAGGAGATTTTAACAAAAATGGGATGCGAAACCTTTTCTTCATAAGGCACAGAAAGTATACTGTGGTCATTATATCCGTACAGTGCTCTGCGGCATAGGTTAAGTCAAGGCTTTATCTAAAAGAAAGAGCAAATGATGTGAAATCGACTACACAGGTTTACCTACATCAGGTACCCTCGGTCGCCTTTTGAAACTCAGAGAATTAGATTAGCAAGGGAATATATACATACATAATGGGTCATTACAACCCTTCAGTCAGGACTACGACCTAGTTTCACACTTCACTTTATGTTGTGCGTGTTAATTTTATACATGAGAGGCGGGACCTACAGTTTTAAACTTTTCTTGGCAATTTCATTTACTCCCAGAGTTTTAGCCAGAAATCTGCTGAGAGGAAGTTGCCGAAGAAATATTTTTACAGAAGTCGCCGTGGTCTAGTAGGTAGTGTGTTGGCTTATTAGACGCAAAAGCCTGGGTTCGAGCCCCAGGCCGGGCATCAAAGACAAAATACAAAAAGTATTTTTTCGGCGACTTCCTCTCAGTAGATTTCTGGCAAAAACTCTGAGAGTGAATAAAAATTGCCATGAAAAGTTTCTCAAAAATTTGTTGTTCGGAGTCGACTTTAAACTGTAGGTCCCACCACTCATGTATAAAATTAACACACACAAAATAAGTGGTGTGAGAAACTAGGACGTTGTACAATGGGTCAATTCGACCTCCGGGTACTGTACTTGTCTTAATTGAGAAGTACACGTCCTCTAACCTAACCTAACCTAATATTTTTACATATTTCGTTTTGTTGGAGATGTCTCTCCTGGGGTTTGAAGCGTGGCTTCTAGTAAGTCAACATACTATCTACTAGGCTACGGCGACTTCAAGCGAATATATTCTCAACAATAATGGTTTTTTTAAACTTTTAAGTGTACAGTATATATGCTCTTTAGGGAAATCTGGATTAAGGCCTCTATCATCAGTCTCAGACTACGTAGATAGCTTAGAAGTGGAACTGTAAATAAGAATTGCTTTGCTAAAGTCTCACCAACGTGAGCACAAAATCAATATACTCACATCTAATAATTTACGATAGTGTACAGTCATAAATATTAAAACTTTAATTGCCATTTTTTTTAAATGAATGTTTTTTTATTTGTAAATATAATTGTGCAATATTAATGCTTAAATAAATGAAAACGAAAAAAAAACAAATAAATAAATGAATGAATGAATTAATGAAATACATTGAAGCCTTTCAAAAGTATACGAGAAACCGATGCTTCATACATGTTTAATTAAGTTTCTTGATAACGTTTTAGAAGATGCCACTGCATTTGGCTACCAGTTTAATTAAATTGTTGCGACATGTGTAATACTATAATATTACGAGGGTTATATGGTAAGTTAAAGGCCTTCATGAAAATTAACGTTATAAATACTAATTTTATTTGCTATACTATGGGTTGGTGCGTTTAATGCTTGTGCAATTACAATTTAAATAAAAATTAAAAAATACTATCGTCGTTTATTCCCAACTATATTACACTTGACATTAGATTATAGAGGAAATTTTGAATCAACTTGATTGGTTGGTCCTTATTATGAGTTTTAATGCGAAAATTTTGTCGCACTGCCATAACAAATATTAGAGCAAATAATGAGAAATATACTGACCAGTATTAAAGATAAATGTGGATCCACACACACATACATACTATGTATGTCAGACAGAGTTTTGAGGGACTTTTTCATGGCAATTTTATTTACTCTCAGAGTTTTTGCCATAAGACTAATGAGATGAAATCCTCGAAAGAAATATTTTTTTTCATATTTGGTTTTGCTGGATATGATATATTTTGAAGTCTTCGTAGTCTAGTAGGTAGTGTGTTGGCTTATTGGACGTAAAAGCCAGGGCTCGAGTCCCAGGCCAGACATCAGGACAAAATATAAAGAGTATTTCTTAGGCGACTTCCTCTCAGCAGATTTCTGGCAAAAACTCTGAGAGTAAATGAGATTGCCATGAAAAGGTTTCTCACAAAAAATCTGTCGTTCGTAGTCGACTTTAAACTGTAGGTCCACTCATGTATAAAATTTAACACACACAACATAAGTGGTGTGAGAAACTATGACGTTGTACAATGGGTCAATTCGACCTCCGGGTACTGTACTTGTCTTAATTGACAAGTGCACGTCCTCTAACCTAACCTAACCTAACCTTGCTGGATATGACCTGTCGTTCGAATCGAGGCCTTATGTCTAATAACCCAAGACACTGCCTAATAGATTACGACGAATTCAATGTGAATCCACACAATGTAATGAAAAGTACATCGTATGAACTACACCAAAGCCTTTTTGAGATTGAATTTGGTCATAGAAATACGCCCATAAATTGCGTTGAAGCTTGAACTACATCCAAAGAACCTTTTCATTGAAATTTTCGTTTCCATAGAAATAGTTATCTTCTCAAGGAAGGCTTTCTTTTAGCCTAGAGTCTATACGAATGATTTAAATTGAAGTTATTCTAGTGAATACAATCGTCTACATCCACAAAGACATTTTGAAGAAATATTTAGTTCAGATGGACACTGCGGTCTTTGGCATAGAGTGATGTTGATAGACTTTATATAGCCTGTCTTTATCAATATGAAGAGATTGGTAGGAGGTTAAATTAGCTTTGGTGATAGTGATAGTCGATCCAATACGGCACCCTTGAAACCCTATCAAACAGAGTTTCCATCGTAGAACCAAACTGTGTTGCTTACAAAGCCATAAATGCTTCTGGGTTTCTAAAACATCAGCCATATCAATGAAAGGAATACATTCCAATTTCGTCAGGCATTTGCCAGTGACAACAGGACACCGTTTCACACTCCTTTTAACAACTGTGACAATAGTGCAACCTAAGTAGTGCGACCCAACCCTCAATTACCGTACGGGTCTCCCTGTGGGACAATGTCTGTTATCACAAACGTCCTGCCCAGCTATCCGGCTGACAATCCTGGCCACCCATTTAAAACCCGCAAGCTGCAAGCCCTAACTTCCAATTAGTGAGGTCTAAAAAAAGGAGAAAGTTTTGAACAGTCAATCCTTATGATGGCTAAGGATTGGCTTCACAGAATTTAACCTTTTTATTTAGAAGATATTGACGATTAAAGAGACAAAAGACTATACCAAAAAGGGCTATAAATACATATCTGTCGAGAAAAGTAAAATCTAAGCATCCTAGATGCCAAATGATGCCTGTATAATTTAGTTTTTCATTCATTGTTCCATTCATTCTTGTGCCATTAGATGCCATTTAATAAACGACATGAATCTAATAAATAATTAATAAATGCCATAACAATTTTTGCTATTATGTACATATAATCATTTAACGAATGTATGTATTTTATTTATTGCCACTCTGTTCCTTCTTTCCCCGGCTTTTGCAAATTAATTCACCGAGTCTGTATGAAAATAACATGCTTTTCCACTCACACTTTGACACTCTACAACCAGCGTGAGTTGTGGTTTCTTGGAAGTTCTTTCTTTCACTGTTCATGTTCATTCACTTCGTTTCGTTTATAAATTCTATAGCGAAGTGGAGTAACGGGTTGAAAATAAGAATAGAAATGGAACTCAATTAAATGCAACACAATGAATGAATGATTCATTATATTCAGTGTCTGTGAGCATAATTCTTCTTTTCCAATTCACCCATTTACGAGTATTTATTCATTCAGTAGCAAACGATGAAGAAGTTTCTTATCTTTGCGTTTGTTTGGTTTTTTTTTTGTTCATTTTTGATTGCGTTTTTTTTTTTGTTAAATTCTTTTGCTATTTTTCAATTAATTTCTGTTTCTCTTTTTCTCTTCTAGTTTTTCTCAACAATAGAAGTCTTTTGTCAGCATTAATTGCATTCAATTGTAAAGTTGTTGTTGTTGTTTTTTGTGGCAAAAATTGAATAAAAGTTCAAAAATTTATGCAACACTTGGTGTCAATAACTTGATGTGTCATTAGAGGGGAGTGTCTTTTTTATAAATGCAAACAAATGGTGGCATTTTATTAAAGAATGGAATTTTTTTATTTAAATTTTGAAGAAAAAAAAGAATACGTTTTTAAAATATATTTCAATCAATAAGTATGTCTGCAATTAAGATAATTGCCGATCTTGCAAAACAAAAAATTTAAACAATAATTTAATAAATTTAAATCAATAAAAGATACCCCACTCTGTACAAGCTTTAATGCCCTCGTTTTTAATAATTCGAATTGAAAGATAAGACTTTTTCCAATATTTCGGACAATTTTGATTTTTAAACAAATCAGTGAACAACCCTGTTCAAGGCTTTGCTTTTTAATTGCATATAAGAAATATATTCCAACTTGATTTTTCTAAATCGAAAAAGACAAATTATGACAATAATGCCGAAGATGTTCAGTTGGTTAGTGAAAACTTTCGTTTCGAGTTGTAAACTGAACATCAACCTTGGCCCTGCTGTAGTCATTATATGCCCGTATCTGTTGTTTAAGGTCCTATTGGAATTTAAGACTAAACCAGCATTACAGACAAAAACAAACGCTTTCCGTTTACTTTTATCTTTAATTTTTGAGGCAACCTATTTCCTTGATTTTGGATGAATACAAGTGCCTTCAAACATTACAAAAGTTTATCAGAGGCGCTAAGGTAAGGGTATACTCTGATATTACAAAGGCACAAAGGTTCATAGTGGCACCCCTCAGGGTCCGTGAACACAAGAGAGTGAGAACTAAGAAATGGGAGCAGAACTATACTGTGGCATTAACTCGTTCCTGCCCAAAGGGTGAGAACATAAGCTGCAGTCGTAATGATGTGTTTTGATAGGTTTACCATTGCTAAGCAATTAGAACGAAAATTTTTGGCTTCTTATCACCTGGAATTCTCAACCTTAAGTGGTGAATTCTGTGTAGAGAGGAGGAGGAGACAGCAGGGCATATATCCTGTAAATACCTTGAGTTTGCAAACAACCCCATATGATGATTTTTTTACCTCTTTATTGTGCATCATACAAAGGAATTAAGGTATTCTGGAAGCCGCTCTAAATATACTTTTGGTAGTTTTTCTTATTTTAAAATAGTTGACCACTTTGACAAAAAATGCAAGTCATCAACCCAATAAATGCAGGTTATCGGCAAAAAAATATACAAGTTATCGACACAAGAAATGAAAGCCATCCACAAAAAAGGATGCCATCAATAAAAAGACTGCAGTACCACAATTTTGCTCTATTCATATAGTTTCGTTGCCTATATCTCCGGTCCAAACTAAAGCTCGACCGTAGACATAACTGTTTTGGAATCTTTGATACCATGGCGCGCTAGGTCAATTTAACCCACAAGTCCATTTTATCTGATTTTGACCGATTTATATAGACCACTTTTTTTTGCTCATTTGAAGAAAGCAATTTCCTTCGTGGGTTAGATCTCTTGTCGCAATGGTTACCTTACCGTAACGAAATCTGTTTTGGAATCCTTGTTCTAATAGCTATCTAGCCCACTAGGTCCGGAAATCAAACCTTCTAAAATTTTATTGATTTCTGAAATCAAACCCTTATAACTGTTGAATATAAAAAAATCAGCTTGGAATTTTAAATATTTTCTTTGTTTAAGTTTCAATAATTTACTTGCAAGATTTTGCAATGAAATAATTAAAATTCATAATTTAACTCTTAATGGCCATAAATAAACTTTCAGTAAATGGTGTAATTTCTCAAAATAGGCAACTGATAAAACAAATCAATTGGTAAATATTGAATAATTAATTTTAATTTTGCACTCAAAGAGAATAAATTAAAGCACTCATTACTCTGGAAACTTTTAATTTATATCCTATGGTTTTTAAAACTTAATATTAATGAACAAAAGATTACAAAACATTATGTTTGTTTATTTATCCCATCTGCCTATCAATTTATGTTGAATTATTTTGTTAAAAAAGATATTATTTATCTGAAATATTTTAAAATGAAATGTCTTAAACAAAGATGTTTGTTTGAATGGCAGGCCTTTTCGTAAATAATTATGATGTAGAAAGTCTTGTTCTTTCTTTTTTCTCTTTTAAGAAAAATTTTCTGTTTTAACAATTTCAACAGAAAATGTTTAACTTGTGCAAGATTTTCCCATGGCAGCCAAATATTGCATTTCTAATATGATACCAACCAAGTTCTTTCGATTTTATTTTAAAAATTTGTTCTTACTTAATGTGTTTCTAATAGGATTGCTAATTATCTTTTTATATTTCCTTTAGTACTCAAAAAAATAAATTAAAAAAGTATTTAAACACCTCTATAATAAACAAAAATATTTATGAAGTCAAAAATCTTACAGATCAATAGATTAATTAAATTTTTGATGACAATTCTAAGAGAATCATACTTTTATGGATGATCAAGATTTATCAGTTTGCTCTACAGCATCCATCACATCATGTGGTATCACATGCATTGAGTTGAAACCTCCTAATGTTCGTTAACTATTTTGAAAAGAAAGGACTAAATTTATAAAATTTAATATAATTTAAATAGACAAAATGGTCTAAAAAAAACAAATATTAGTTAGCCAAGTAATGTAGTTTAGTCCCTAGAGTGCTAACATTCTGCTCTTAAACGTGCTTAATGAAGTCAGTTAAAGCTTTCAGAATATTTTGAGATAATTTTCATAGCATTCGATAACCAATTTTTTTTCATTCGTATTACTTTAATAACAAAAGAAATAGAAAAACAAAAAGTAAAAAAGAAGTCACTTACCTTTTTAAAATATTTCGACTCAAACACCGCAACCAATAAAAACGCTGATAATAACGATGGCAGACAATGTGGATGGCAATAAAGATGATGATTTAATCATGGAAAACATTTCATGTGGAGCCAACAGTCACAAAATCAAGGGATAACAATAAAAACAAACAAAAAAATTAATTAATTTTTTTTTCCTCTGTGTTGTTGTTTTCTTATTTTCGTCTCCGCTTGTCTACTTTTATTTGATTATTTTTCGTAATACACAAAGTAAACAACAATAACAAAAAATCTTTTGGAAAAAAACGCAGACTTAAAATTCGATTTTTTTTTGAAATTTTAAATGTTTTACAAAGTATCTGTAGCTGTCTCGTTGATTTTTCTTTATGTTTTGTTTCGCAACGATAAATTTGCTTTAAGAATTTTTCCAACAAAAATATTCTGTTTCAAATCAGAATTGCGTTTTAAAACACAGTCTCTTTGTGTTGTTACTCTGGATGTCAGGGCAGAGATGACAAAGGGAATATTTCACAGATGATGTTTTGTTGTTATTGCTATGGTTGTTGTTTTTTTAAGGTGGTTATTTTTATTTTTTGTTTTTTGATTTTTGCTTTTACTGTAGCTTAACCAGACCAGACACAATGAATTGTTACTCTTCTATTCTTGTTGGCTTTTGTTAATGTTGTATTTTTTTTATTATTGTTGTTCGATTTGTTCACTAACATCCACCCAAAAGGACTCAACAATAAAACGAAGCTTAATCGTTGCACTGTTGAGGTGAGATAAAACTTATTCGTATTTTATTTGTTACTGTATGGGTTTATTTCCCTTTTATTTTTTAATACACACTCTCTTTGTTTACTCTTATTAACATATTCACTCTCACTCGCTTTCTCTCTTCTACGCGCTCTTTGTTTTATATTTCCTTTAAAATTTTTTTTATTTTATTTTCGTTTTCAATTTATATTCTTTGGATTTCTTTTAAGTTTTATCTGCAACATTAAAAACAAAAACAAAATGAGAAAAGGGGTTATTTGTATTGTTTAATTATTTTTTTCTTGGTCTATTTATTATTTTGTTTATTTATTGTGTGCGACGTAATATTTGTTGTTGTTGTTTTTCTATTTTACAATTATTTTTCAACACGCACGCGATATAAAAACGTGCGTTGCCAAAAAAAATACTAAAAAAGAGAGGAAAATTTATGGCTCTTTGTACAAAAAACGTGCAATCCGTTCATTTAACGTTTACTCAGCGATATAATTGAATAAATAAAAAGGATTTCACGTTGCTTTTATATTTATTGCAGCACAGTTAGAACAGTAAGCGTAACTTTTCCTAAAAACCGTGGTTGAATTATTATTTTTATTTTTAGATTTTTCTAGAATAGAATTTAGTTAGATAAACATGTTTTGGTCCTTTTTACTTAAATGTTTGTACAAACCACGTTTTACTATATTTACTACATAAATAATATGCTACTTAACAAAACATTGCCAGCACCAAATATTAAAACACAGGAGCTTCCCATCAAACTATATCTATAATTGTTAGTAAATAGTTGTTGAATTTAAAAGTAGCAATTTTACAAATATCTTTAGTATTATTAGGCTATAGTAACGTATTTCTGTAATATTTTACAGCAAGGGCCTGCATTAGAAATAAAAGAGGCTACTCAAACTAATTTTAATAGGACAGAAAACATTCTGTTCTTTTTGCACAAAAAGTTGTTTTTTGTTTGGTAACACCACCTGCAGCCACCACTTAATATTGTTTAATTATTAAAAAGCTGTAAAATTATAATAGGGGTTCTCAAGAAAATTCGGTTACAAACCAACACAACACGGTGGGGAAATGTTATAATAACTCTGGTAATATTAATTACATAAAGCAACACTACTTCTTATTTGAAAGGTAATATTTTAAGCTTTACTTTATTCTTTAGAATTTCATCAATTAGGTTTAAAAATAATGGGAAATTCATAAGACTAGCACATAAGCAGCGTGGACATTGCTAGGGAACTGCAGATCCATCACCAAATAATTATCAACCGTCTAAGTAATAATGGATACACAAAACATATCGATGTTTGGTTGCCATATGAACCGAATTTCAATTTGCAATTCACTGGCAAAAACGGAACAAAGTCGAATCATTTCTGAAACAAATGAATAGAGGCAATAAAAAGTAGATCGCATGCGACAATAATGTGCGAAAAGAAACCATGGACGAAGAAGCAAGATGCAGCTTTGAAGAACTAACAACAAGAAAGCTAATGGTGCATTATGATGTTATACAAGCTTGTAATTTAACTAATTGTAATCTCTATTGTCAACAATTAACGATATTGAAGCACGCAATTAAAAACGATCAATAGATCCATCCAAGATTCATAGTGACAACTCCAAACAAACTCGTCTTTAATGACCCAGCAAAAACTGATTGAGCTTAGCTAGGAAGTTTTCATGCCCGGGTAATGCACCACCAGATTATCGATCTCTACAGAACATAAATTTAAATTCCATTCCATGCCTGCAAAACTCGTTTGAATAAGTTTATCGCTCAGACACTGATCGAAACAATAGCCTTAAAAATGGTATCAATCAAACGATGAATAAGAGAGACCCTTTCAAATCAAATTCAAAGTAAAATTTGATTCATTTTTGGTCAAATTTGTACACGATCTTTCTTGAGAACCTAATAGTTCATACAAAATTTTATATTAAGAGAATAATTAAGTTTTTTAAGTTAAACAAAATTGCTGTTAAAGAAGAAGAAGAAACGGAAGAAAAATTATTTAACATTGAACGATGCTAAAATAATTGATGACAACCATAATGGCAGTGACAAAAACAACATCAGCTGTAACAAAGGCAGAAACAATAAGAATAATTACTGTAAACAATAACGATGGCGACCAAGACAACAATAACAACAACACAACATATTATAAGAATGAAAAATAAAAAATGAAGACAGCCAGCCATCACTCTAATAATAATACAAACACACACTAGTAAACACATAGAAATCCCAAAACATAGCTACAAAATAAAGAACCAGGCTTCTAAAATGTCGTAGAAGTATAAAACAACAGCAAAAAATGTACAGTGAAATATTTTTTGTTTGTTGTTAAACATGTTTGTGTTGAAAACAAAAAAATCATGAAATTTTTAGGAAGAAAAGAAAAACCAGAAAGGAACTGTTTTGAAAGCAAAAACAAAACGAATATGTACTGTTGAGAGCCCATGTTAGTTACTCTTCGTATAGTAGAGTACGAGAACTTAAGTCATAAAAAAACGGTAAAAAAATGAAAAAAAGGGCGCGACAAAAAGATACAAGTGCAGGAAGCTCTTACAGAGAAACCAGTAAAGCACAAAATAACAGCAGCACAAAGCGTAAGAAAAGGGAAACAAAAAAATAAAAAAATAGAAAGAAATAAAGGAAATTATTCATGGTCAAGTACGACCATTACATTACCCTACATTATGTTTACAAATAAAAATCGAGATTTTCTTTTCTTTTTATTTGTAAAAGTCTAACAAATGTGGGTCGATAAACATACTCGTATATATGTATGTATGGCTTTTATTTTCAAGCTTCTCTTTTTGTTTGCTGTATTTTATTGTTTATCTTCTGTGTTGGCTTATGCTTTCCAAACACTTATAATAGCTAAGGAGCAGTAGCGGCAGCATCACTATTTATTGTTTATTTTAATGCTGAATAACAAACATAAATACGTCTTATTATTTTTTCTTATAAATATGTATGTATGTAAATAATGTTCGATGACATAACTTGTGTCTTAAAAATGTTAACGAACAGAAGCAAGTCCAAGAAAAATTCTTATTTTCAAACCTTACAAAAACTCATGAATATTTATAATTTTTGCATTTTAAAATTCTTTTAAAGAGTTTTTAACATTAGTTGCACATTTTTAATATGTAAAATAATTAATAAAAAACAAATAATATTAAGGTAAACAATTTTTTTAAATACCTTTATTATTTTAAGCCACTAACTAACTAAGACGAAACGTAGAAGATCAAAAATGCCTTGGCATAAACAAGTTCAAATAAAATGTTTTACTTTTTCTCGCTTTAACATTTCTTAGTAGGAGGGGCATATAGGATTTCACAATTTTAATTAGAAAAATAATAAATTCTCCTTTAACATGGGATAAAATAACAAAAAATACCGACGATACAATATACTGATATCTAGGCTTACGGAATTTGAATACAAATTCAATTGATTTTAACTATAGGATTTTTTAAAAACGCTGCCTATCTTTAAATTTAAATAAAACAAAGTGGTTGGAGAGATCTATTTATGTCACTATGTTTATAATACAATATCGATCTCTGGCTGGAGCACATCCAAACTATGCAATTTTCCATGACTTTGGCGCATAAATCAGGCTGAATTTGGCCGATAGAATGGGTTGTGATGATTAAAGGAAGCGCTGTAGTTTGTAGCTTATTCGCATACAGCCGCGACTTAAGAAAACTCAACAAGAAAATGTCTCTATGCGGGATGAAAATGCTCTCGTTACGCTATCCTGTTGAAACGCAATGACTTTGGTGTACAAATCATCCAATTGAGGCCAAAAAAAGCTGGTTATCAAATTCAAAGTCCACATCAAACAGTGTCTTGGATGCATTGGACGCTCTTGAATCTCACGAAGAATTGTTTGTTCATTTTTCAATTCATCCAGAAATGGGCATCATCGCTGATGATGATTTTATGGTGAAAATGACACCGAGCCTGTGGCAAAACAGTCTGAATAAATTATAACTAATTTGACAACTGTAAAAATTCGAAAGTCTCTATTGGTGGATCCAATATACACATACATACATACATACATACATTCAGAATGTAAATCTAGTTATTTATAAATTAAAGATTGTATTAAAAATACTACTCCGCATCAGAAATAATTTTAATTCAAAAAGCAAATCGAATAAAATAAAAGAAAGAATGTTACAAAATATGGTGTAAACAATTTAGATTTTTTGGAAAGATTTCAAATCTAATCTAATAAATTTCGATGAGTGTAAATGATGTATAAATAAAATCGTTGTATACTTCAAATCTATTGTTGTTGAATAAAATATTTAAACTTGTAAATTGAAATGCCTTAGAAACCTTCTACATATTTGCAAATCGCCATCGAATTTTAAGGAAACATACTCATTTCTAAATAGCAAAGACCCTGAAGACGAAAAGTGGATTAATTACGACAACATGGATTCGCAAGGGGCAGCCTTCTATGAAACACTTTCATCGGTATCTCCTTCTTTTCATAAAATTACCGGCAAGATTGTAGAGTGTCATCCAAAAATTACATCAACACATATGTATATGCAAACACGTACAAACACCAACTCACTAATGCATTTGCGAAAAAACGAAATTCAAAGAAATTCTTGGCGTTATCTTTAGTAAACTAACACAGACAGGCGAGAGAATTCTAAAAAGGAACCATTATTTTACGACGAAAAAAAAACAAGTCTTATTTCTTGCAAAAATAATAACAAACATGGCAATGGCAAAACCAAAATCATATGAGAGACAATATGCGGAAATGTATAAAACGGTAGAAGAACAAGAACAAGAAAACGAATTAGAAGTTGAAAAAGGAATCAATAAAAAGGAAACCAAGAAAACAAATACAAATGACACACACACACACACACTTACACTATAGTACATGACAAAACAAGTGCAAAAATAATATAAAAAAGTATGAATTTTAAGAGAAACACGAGAAAAAAGAAAAAAGCTGACGCAAAGCGTTTGTTTTTATTGTATTACGATTCACTGTTTCTACAAGTGATTCTATGTTTCTTTTTACTAAAAATTTTCCTAATTTTGATAGAAAAACTATATTTTTTGTTAATCTAATTTAATTTTAATAAAAAAAATTTAAATATTCCGTTTATTTTTTGTCTAATATTTTGTCAGGCAGGCAGGTAGACTGGATCACTGGCTGGGTGCTTGGCTAATACACATACTGACGGGAGAACAAGTAGGCACTTAGGCTGATTATCTAATAGATAATTAGTTTATGTCATATACACTTATTCATGTAAATTTTTTTATCAAAATAAATTTATATTCTATTCCTTTTAAACATTTAAACATTATGTTGAAAATATTGCATTTTATGGTTGTTTTTAGTTGTAAATTCCTTAGCTATTGCAGTCGTATTACAGTAATTCCATTATTTGTGTTTTGTTGTTACGCAAATATTGATTTTCTTTTTCTTTTTAATTATTTTCTGTAATATTTCAAATGCTTTTTCATTTAAACAATATTTCTTGGCGTTACACTAAAGCTTACAATTTGTCATTTACTTTATTTATTTTATTTTGTTATTTTCATTTATTACAAAAACAAAGAAGAAACTTTAAAATTTATTTCTCAATTACACTAAACACACACGCACATAGGTACTTTAACAACCAACTTCAGGCACTTGTTTCTTTAGAATTTTTGCTTTTTCTCTTCATTTTTCTTCCTTTCTTTTTTTCTGGTTCTTACTTCACGAAAAAACAATAAAAGATTTAAACAAAACGTAAATAATACAATAGATTTCCAATAATTAACAATTGCTCGTTATATTTTCCATACTTTCTTGTTATAATTTATAATTTAGATTTTCTTTTTCTTTGCGTTTGTTTTTATAACCAAATTTTCTTTTTCTCTTCTTTCTTTCCTTTTCAATTCCAACCGTTCGCTTTGAAATCTCTTCGTAGACTGAATTAAAAGTGTTTAAAACTTTTTGTCTAATAAGAAACACTTCTTTTTTCTCATTGTATGCCAGTGTGGTTTATGAGTTCATTTGTGTGTGTACATATAGGCATACATGTTGTATGTGTATGATGTTGTTTAGTCTTGTACTAAAATATCTCACTTTGTTATTCATGCTCATGCTCATTTAACGCAATATTAGAGTGCATTTTATTTTGGTTTTGTTCGTTGGTATAATTACGTCAGTGCTGCCAGCGTGCAGTTAAATAAAGCGAAACGAATATGTTAATTATAAAAGAAGTATTTTTATATACATATTTGGGAACAAAACAATAATGTTATTTAAAAAAAAGAAACAAAATAAGGAAAGATATTTTTGGTTTAATAAACCACAAATATGTAAATTATAAAAAAATATAAGAGTATGTGTCAATAACTCCGTAACACTTTAAATGAAATACTTGTTTTTCGATAAAAAAAAAATACTTTTTTAACATTATTATTATTGCCGTGTAGAGATTCTAAAGTACTGTGACCAAACGATATTCTGTACCGTCCTGGCCTTAAAGGTTAAGGCTAAACACTTTTCTAAATGCCAAAAATTTGTTTTTATAATGTCCTTAAATATTCCAGAGAATACGAATAAATTCAAGCACTCAGCAACACTGTTTTTCTAAACATTGTTGTATTATTGTATCACTCTCACTTTTACGGCCAGTTTATTAACAAACTCTCACTCAAACCAATACAAAATCACTATTTGTTTACCATTCTCTATCTATAATACGTTATTTAAATACAAATTAATGTTTATTATTGCCTTTATTTATAATTATTATGTATTTTTAATTGTTCACAAACTGTTTACTTCTTTTAATATATGCATGTTTGTTTGTGTGCGTATTTGTATAATTTGTAAAGAGCGCAACTAGTGTATTGCTCAGTTTGCCTATGGAATCTCTCATAGGAACTCTCTTATTAAACCTTCTTTACTTTACTCTCTTAAGACTTTAAGTGTACTTTAACTGTAAGGTTTATGTCTATGCTAACATTAGGTTTTAATTGTTTGTTGGTTTACTAGTAGAAATGTTTTATCCCTCTTAACGTGGGGAACAGGTTTTTATTTTCATTCATTCATTAAAAACCGCATAATTTGTGTCTTTTACAAAAAGTTGTGCTATTAACAGAATGAAATTATTTTTATTCAAAAGGGCTAAACAGGGAGAAAATGTTTGTTTTTTATTTGGTGGTTGTCGATACCCAAGCAATGGGTTTTCATCCTGGTTACTAGATACCAGACATCTCTTTACGAAATGACAAGACATTATAACGTAACCATAGCCTGGATGACAATAACGTAGTACTGACAAGTTAGCTAAAGCAACTATGAAGCTAGCTGTCCTTCGAAAGAGAGAACAAACTAGAAGGGATAGGGATTGTGCCTGTGCTAATATCTTCAGATATGGCTTGCGCATAACAGTGGGAGATCTCTGCTTCAAACGAAAAATCTAAGTCTTTCATATTATGAATTTTGCAGCGGCTGCAGTTCAGTTTCTTTCCGATTATTTAGCATTGACTGTAAACAAAGAAAAGTTTAAAAAAGTACTATATGTACAGCCTACCTGATCTGGCGTCAGAGATAGTTGCAAGATTACATTGTGTAAGCAGGAAAATAAAATGGTTTGAGTTCATTCCTATTATGTTTCGGTTTAAGTCTGAATCGGAGGAGCTATGCCCGAATGTCGTAAGTTTCAAGAACAGTAAATGATGCTGATTTGAAGAACACCATTAATTCGAATTATTTGCCAGTACAACTACATAAACGGTAAACTTGTGAGGAATGCATTGCATAGTCTGATAATTTACCTTAACTCGCGACCTCCCATAAATAAAATTCGGAACGCAACATATGTGTATGTTAAGTAGACTGTAATCTTTATTAAACGGTTGCAATGCCTAATAAAGTCCCATATTCAGATCATTCTATATGTATTCCTTTTTAATTCATCTAAAATAATCTTCAAACATAAAATCTAGAACTATTTTAGAAGAGATATTTCAAATATTTTAACAATTCGCACTTCCAAAGAAATTTTGCAAGTGTAAGAAGAGACTAGAATGCAATGTTCTAATTTAGCATAATCTAGTTAAAGCAGAAAATCAGGAAAAAACGAAACTTCAACAAATCAAAACAAAAACAGGATATTACAACCAGCTTTCCTAGAACAAGAGATGCGGTATAAATAAGCCAGCCAAAGACTAAACAAACATCACTTCGTTTACAGACTTGCTTAAGGAAAGTGTCTCGAAAAAATGGCTTCTCTAGCTGGCTCATGGAAATGTGTGCACCAAACTATTTTCTGCTTAATATTGATGCAGCTACACTGGACTAAAGCAGCTTTGCCAGGATTACAGACTACCACTTATGATGGTAAGTTGTAAAAGAAAATTTTAATTAATTTAAGAAAAAACTAATAAAAAAAATTTTTTTATGTTTAGGCATACCACCCAATTGGTTTGCCAATGTTGATGCTGCTCCATTTGTTAAGCTCGGCTCGAAATATTACTTTTTTGAGACACGCACTAAGGCCAATTGGTATGATGCTGCCCACATTTGCCGTACAATGCATGCAAATTTGGCCACTATTGAGAACAGTTCCGAATTTGAGCAGGTAACTGATTATATACGACGTCAGCAATACGATGGCGGCAATTATTACTGGTTAGCCTCAAATGATCTGGGTCAAGAGGGCAAATTCTTTTCAGTGGGCACCGGTTTGCCCATGACGTTCGATCGCTTTACAACTGGTAACCCAGATAATGCCTACGGTAATGAGAATTGTGTTCATGCCTGGTTCCATCAGGGTCAGTATTCCATGAATGATTTGGATTGTAAGAAAGAGTGCCACTATATTTGTCAAGCCGAAAATCCAAAAACTGTGGCATTCACCATTTGGTAAAAGTAACAAAATTTTTTTCTTTTTTGCTAACATTTAAAAAATAATTATTTTAACATGTTCTTTCTTGTTTGGACCTTTTGGAATAAATTTTTAATAAAATGGAAATAAAACATAAATTTGAACACAGATTCAATTAAATGCCTTTTTATGTAGGACAAACGACTACAGGGTATCGAAAAATACCTGTTTGCAAAATTAACAATTAAAACTTATGTGAAATAACTTGTTTTATTTAAAGTGACCGGTAATCTATGTCACAGAAATGGCAGCGGATCTGATGTACGACGGTCTTATCTTGTATACAGAAAATCCGCAACAGATACCACAGGCTTAAGTGGCCTAGAAGTAGAAATTTTTTCCTTAGAGTGTATCTCATACTCATACCTATTTTGCTAGAATTGGCAAAACTAAAGTTGTGCTTCGTTGAAATGTAATTCAGGCTTCGCCTGCCATAGTTGTGGTGTGTAATACTGTAGGACTAACTCCATTTACAATCACGTCGTAGTTCTTAGTGTATGGCCTATCCATGCATACTTTCTTCTCATGATGTCATAACGGATTGGTCTTCGGTTTAGAGTATACGAAACTCTACCTCAACGAGCCCAGTTAATGCGTACATCCACGTTCCCACTTGCTTTACCGGTTTTCGTGATGGTGCAACCTACATAACAAAACGTTCACATCTCTTCTACAGTGTGTTTATCAAGAATAAGGCAGTAAGTACTGTCCGGCGATTTCCCTCTGGCAAAAACTCTGAGAGTAAAATAAAATTGCCATGAAAAGTTTCTCAAAAGAATCTGTAGTTCGGAGCCGACTTCAAACTGTTAGGTCCCGCCACTCATGTTAAAAATTAACACACACAAAATAAGTAGCGTGAGAAGTTAGATCGTAATCCTGAGGTTATGTATGTATGTAATGTATCTTTTACAAAAGTACTATTTGATGCAAAAAAGTACTTTATCAGTTATAATTCAGTACCGTTTCAAAATTTCAGTTTTGCAACACTGGTCATCAGTGAGTTTTTTATAATATTTTTTTCTTCCTGGCAGCACTGGTGTTTGGAAAAATTGGTTCGTTCAATATATAAACGTTATTTAACTGTTTCGCACGTTCTTTTCCCGTTTCCGGTTTATATAAATAACAATTAAGCCCTGTTCGTTTTAATAGGAATATTTATGGCGTTGTGCATGGTGGTGGGTGTGTGGTAGATGTGTTTGTTGTTTGGGTGTATGTGAGCAAATGTTGTTGTTGTACCTGTGGCTTGTGTTGCTGCTGCACTCGCTCTTCGTTGTTGTTGTTGGAGTTTGGGTTCATCCATACATATACTACGGACGGAAGAGGGTATTTAATTAATTAATTAAAATCAAGAAATAGTTTATTTTAATTTTTTGAAATGTGATGAATTTTGTTGTGGTGAGTTTCCAGCGTGGTGAGTTTTTACAAAGTGTGGTGAATTTATCCAGTGTGGTGAATAAAATCAAAACTAGCCAAAAATCCGTTATTCGAAATGGTATTGTGTTACCATGGACCAATGTACTGTATGTTGTGAATTGGACGGTCGGTGTGTGTCTAGAATAAGTAATTAGCGGAGGTATTCACCGACATTCTGGTTACCTGTGTGTTGTTTGTGTTTCGATTAAGGATAATTAATCTCGATTAATTGAATCAACGAACGTAGTGTTGCCATTGCCTCAGTAAATTCTATTCATTACGCATCTAAAAAATATTGCGTAATGCATAAAAAATTTAATTATTTGGAAATGAATTAATTTTTTTAATAATTTTTTTACTCTTAATTGAATTTATTCAATTAAACTATGAATTAAATAAAATTGGTTATTTTTCCCCCTCTTTGGTGATTTCTTTATCAGACAACATTTTTTATTTCCTGGCAACATTGCTAAAATGGAAACTTAATGTGTGGTACTGTATAAAACAATATTGTCTATTTAGGTTACAATCGTACCGTAAAAACATAAACAATTCCAATCGAATTGTTCCATTTGAGCACAACAAACATTAATCAAATGCCACAGCAAAAGAAAATAAACAATAACCACCTGTCAATAAATGGCAATAACAAATGCCAAATTAAATAAGAATACTGAAAAAACAGAGAAGACAAAAAATTTAAAAAAGAGCGGAAATATCTTATCAGAGAGTAATTCCAAGAGAATTGCGAGAAAATAGTGCTAAACTGTTTAGCACCAGCTAGACAATATGAATCTTAAACAAAACTGAAAACAGTATGAATTGGAACTCGAAATAAAGGCGTATTGGGGATGTTTCACACGCAGTACGGTACATATAAATGAATGAGAAACGTATTGAAAAGGGGGGAAGATAAATAACAATAATAATAAACAACGGTAAAAGCGATAACAACAATGTAACGGTGTTTAGCACTCAAACACGAGGTGCTCTGTGCAAAAAATAAACAACGCACAACTAAAAATATATTTTCTCATGATATTTTTGGATACCGGAGGGGTAAATCTGAGGTGATTCGTTACATATGGTTGTAATGACAGGGTGGAGACGTAAAGTGTAGATAATATAACTGTGTTTTTGGCAAAAAAAAAATGGCAGCAGCAGCAGCGAAAGCAAAAGAGTGTGAAAGAAAAATCGAAAATTTTGTGCTGCAAGTAACAATTTAAAATCAAATGAATGAAAACGAGCATTTTTCCATATACACCGTGGAAATAGAGAAAATATAACGCGTGAAAAAGCAGGTAACGGAGGAAAATTATACAGTTTTTTTTTTCGGTGAAAAATTTTGCATAAAGAAAAAAGTGGTTATGAAATGAAAATGAAAAACAAATTGAAATATATTGCAAAAATTAAATTATAAAATATGAAAGAATAGAAATTGATAAAAAAAAGGAAAGAAAGAAAAAAGATTAGAATTCTTAAAAATATAATTGTTGAGTGTTTATATTTCGTTAAGTTTTTCCTTAAAATAAAGGCAATTTGTTTGCAGTATATTGCCAAGTGATATTTTTTTCTATAGAAAATAAAACGTAAAAAAATTATTAATTTTTAAAACAAAAATAAATTTTAAAAATAAAAAATAATAGAAATATACAACAAACAAATCAATATGTCAACTGAAAGCAATAATACCCCAGTGGATCCCAGAGTTCAGGTAAGTTTCCAAACTCTTGCATTTAAAATTGAACTCCTTCAATATTTCGGACAAAAGAAAAATCTGCCTTATTAATCTATAGATAGATATAATCAATTCTCATAACATAGTATAGATATTAAACTTGTATGTACGTATGTATATACATACATACATACTTATGCATACATATATGGTGATTAGTTGTCATTTATCGCTTTTATTTTCGTTTTATTTTCCTTTTTTTTTGACTAACAATGACCCTCATGGTGTTTCCCATTTAGTATGAGATTTTCCTTTTTATTCTTTAAAAATCTTTATCTTTTACTCTGTGTTATTTATAAAACACTTTCAACAAACAAATTTTTATTGGTTTATTTATGACAAATTCATCGTTTTATGTTCATTCCTATAAGTTATTTACAATACTCATTTCAGAACAATATTTAAAGAGATTTCGCCTTCACCATGACATAAGCATTATTTATACAATAATTGTCTGTCTATTATTTCTTCATTCTAATGAAATCGTAAAAGACGAAAAAAAAATATAAAATCTTGTTTCTTTACAATGATATTTTGTTTTAATGTGTTGGCGTCTGTGCCAAAAACAAAAATTCGTTTTTATTCTTCTAAAACTTTAACCCAAATTCATTATTGGCCAAGAAATCATATAGAACTTTTATTTTCGTTACAATTTATTCTAATGCCGTTATAATTTGTTAACAGTGGGTCACTTATAAAGCAAACGAAATTAGAAAATTGCTAACCATTCCGAACCAACAGATAAGCTTTATTTTCCTATTTTCTTTAAGAAAAATTTATTGCTTTAAATTTGAATTGGGTGCCTTGGTAGTCTAGTGGGTAGTGTGCTAGACTATTAGCGTAAGAGTTCCTGGGTTTAATTCCCACCAGAGACTCTGACTTTGTTACAACACGCCGGGTATATAGTCAAAGTTACTCAGCTTGTATATAATTAAATATAATTTGTAACTGTATTGTAATTAATAAATAAACAAATAAATTAGAATTAGAGCTTACGATATTGGTTAAAGCATATATTGACCATATCCGAAATAAGATACGTTTAACAAACAAGTAATTTCGAGTATTTTAATTAAACGTGCCCATTTTTGGTGCAGGGAGAAATGTTGGCACCTAGTGGATCGGATAGCCAAGAAATCCGTAACAGTATTACATTCCGTCGAGCGTTACTTGGAACTGAAGGTGTGGGCGACGATGCTAATTGTTTTCTTCAACTGAGCACAGAAAAAAAGTACGGTGTATAAATGGTGCTAAATCAGATAAAAAATGGACTTGTGGGGGAAATGGATCTAATGGGCTGGATAACCATGGTGTCTAGGATTTGAAAACAGGTTTCCTTACGGTCGGGTGTTACTTGGGACCAAAGATATAGGCGACGAAGCTAATTGCTTTCTTCAAATGAGCGGCAAAAAGTTTTCTATATAAATCGGGTAAAATTTTCGCATTGCAGTATTTTTGTCGATGACTTGCTTTTTTGTGCTAAGTATGCTAAATCGGATAATAAATGGAATTGTGTGGGAAATGGACCTAATGGATTGTATAGCCTAGGTGTCAAGGAGATATAGGCAACGAAGCTAATTGCTGTCTTTAAAGGAGCGACAAAAAGTTTTCTATGTAAATCGGACAAAATTATCGCATTGCAGTCTTTTGTCGACGACTTGCTTTTTTGTGGATGTCTCCAATTTCTTGTGTCGACGATTTGCAATTTTTTGTCGATGACTTTCATATTTTTGGTCGATGACTTGCATTTTTTGGTCGATGACTTGGATATTTTTGGTTGATGACTTGCATATTTTTGGTCGATGATTTACATGTTATTGATCGATGACTTGTAGTTTTTGGTTAATGACCTGCAGGTTTTGGTCGATGACTTGTATTTTTGGATGATGGCTTTCATTTTTTGGACGATAACTTACATATTTTTCGATGGTGATTTGCATTTTGAATAGATATTCCATTCTCCGATATCATATATTTGGGTGATTTCTTAATAATGCTTGGCCATATCATTATGTGCGGAATACGATGTCATTTGCAAAAATAATGGCTTTTGGAGTGGTTGCAGCAGTCGATCCATTTGAGGCCGAAAACCTTTTAGCACCTTTCGGTCAATGTTTCGTCGACCATTTAAGGAGTTTAAATTTTTAAATGTGCAAACGTTAAGGAATTATCAACGAATTACAGGTCCTTCACTTAGCACCACAAAGATTTTGAGCTTAGTCAACGTTGTCATAAAAAATAGTTTTTGTGGCTTACATTACTACCTGCAATAATTTGACAGCCTGATGTCCTATAATAAATTCTCCCTCTTTCTGTATTGAAAATATATTTATTACTCTGTATTTTAAACATAAAATTTAAATTTTTGTAGCCTCTGCAAAGGATTTTGTGTGATTTTGGCTAAGGATACGAAGAATATTTTATTATTTGATTTTATATCCTGTACATAATAAAACTTTATTCCTCATTTAATAAGATTGACAAATAAAAAATTTATTATTTATCTGTATTCTTACCTTGAAATCTATTTGACATTATTCACTGGCAGTTATTTTTGGAAAGCAAACAGTGAATAGCATCTGCATCAACATTTCAATTAAATTTTTAATTAATTTACACTCTCAACACTTTTTCATTTAATGTTATTGTTGTTCAACCTTTTTTCTGTTCTCTTCTTCCTTTTTTTACATTTTAGATTGAACTAGAGAAACTGAATACGGCAACTGACAATATTAATAAATATGAAGTAGAACTTGATGTAAGTACTTATACACATATACATACAATACTATTTTTATTGATTGTATTGATTATTCTTCTCTGTACTGTCCCTGTAATAGTGACAGACAGCCAGGATATTTCATTTTGTATGTTATTTGCAAAGTCTTTGGCATTTTAAATTAAATTTAAGTTTTCTTCTAAAATGCACTTACTTATTAAACTTAAAATACTAATAAACCATCATCCTTAAAGTACTAATAAAAGCATGAAAACATTTCATTTTAAACAGGAAGCGAAATGTGAATTTAAGCGTATTTTAGCTGAAAGCGTTGTACGGATAAAACAGTCTGCTCACAAATTAGGAAATTCAATTGAGGCAGCCAAACCATATTATGAGTCTCGTATATATGCTGCACAGGTGAGTATTATGGCTAAGGAATAGAAGGGAAACAAAGAGTTTTTTTTATTTTTCACAAGGTGCTTGTGGTGGTTTTATTGATACAATACAGGGCGGAATAATACAAAGACGGATTGATGCGAATGTAATGTCTGAAATAGAATATTTTATAACTAGATTTTTTCCATTTCGTTATACTGTGTTTAATATCCCCTGTATTTACTGCGTTTAATATAAAGTGCACATCAGGACATACATATTTCCTCATTGAGTGCCAATCAATTGGCTAGAGTAGGAAGCTATAAATATACATCAATATGCAAAGACTCCATGTCAGATCATATAAAGAGCACATTGATAACATTGATGTATTTTTTCTTTATCGAAAGAAATCTTATTGCAGAGGTAACTTTAAACCCTGGTACGCATTTGGTAGGTAAACTTAGCCATATTAAAATGCACTAGAGACTATTAATTTTGCAAGACTCAAGGATTGACAGTCTACACAGGGCCTTAGATTATAACTAAACCTACTTACTTACATAATTAGCCATTAACAGTCCTTTTGTCGGATTTCGGCCTGCCTTAACACATCCATTCAGGCGCCTCTGCTTCTTGGGCGCCTTCGCTAGTTGCTTACATCAATCAATGACAGGGCATCCTCATTTTGGTCCTTCCAGACAGACAATATCGTCCTCCACGCCGACTTCCACTAATCCACGCACCTCGCCGGAACACCCTGATGTCCAACCAGTCAAGCAATTGATATCATATTTAAATTATTAAATCAGAAAGAGCTTTAGAGTAGGTAGCATATACATACAAATCGTATACTAACTTCATAAAATATGTATACTAACCACTCGCAATATCTATTTTCTAATTTCAAATTGATTTGAATGTCTTAGAATTAACTTCTAACATTTTAGCATACATCCTTCTCTGCTATACTTCCCTTTATAAGAAGCTAAATGAACTCAATATACGTGTATTACGAACAAACTTGATAATATTTAATTAAAAAAATTAAATATTCATGTTTTCATACGCCTACATACGTACATATGTGTGTGTAAAATATAACATATACATACATATAAAGTAATTTGTTTGTAGTACACATATATATATTACTACATCCTTCTAAGCCTAAATTAAATAAATACATACACATGAATACATATTTTTATTATTAAAATCCATACATATATTTTTTTGTAGCTGGCAAAGGAAACCCAACAGGCGGCAGCAAATTATGAGAAGGCAAAATCAATACATGCCGCAGCAAAGGAAATGGTTTATCTGGCCGAACAGGGTTTGGGTGAAAAATCTACACTCGATACAGCATGCCAGGAGATGTTAAGTCACGCAGCCAGTAGGTGTTATAAGCATTTATATTAGTCTACTTTAGAAGCGTTTATATTCTAACGTGTCTTCTTTTTTATGGTGTCTATTGGTGGCAATAAGTTTTTTATTATATCTATCACCTGTTGTACTTTCGTTTTGCAGGCAAAGTAAATCAATCACAATTAGAGGTTACTGATGCTCGTAATTCTTTGAAAATGTGTCAATTGAAACTGGAAGTTGCCAATAATCGTGTGGGTAAATTACAGGGACAGTTGAGACAGGCTATTAAAGCATCAAGGTATGTAAGTAATACTCTTACGTGTCATAAACAAATCATAAAAACGTAAAGATTTTTATTGCTTTTGAGGTGGATTACTGTTTTAATTTTATCATTTTTTTCTGTTTTTATTTGGTGTATTTTTAATTGATTTTTATTGAAGTCACCGTAGTATTGTAGGTAGTGGGTTAAAACCCCAGGTCAGACATCAAAACAAAATACAAAAAGTATTTCTTCGGCGACTTCATCTCAACAGCTTTCTGACAATAATTATGAGAGTAAATAAAATTGCCATGAAAAGTTTTTAAAAAATCTGTCGCCCGGAGTCCACTTTAAACTGTAGGTCCCACCAATCATGTATAAAATTAACAGACACAACATAAGTGGTGTGAGAAAATAGGTTGTAATCCTGTCTGAAGGGTTGTAATGACCAATTATGTTATGTTACGTATGTATTTTTAATTTGGATGTTGCATTATTAGATCATTGTGTTATTAATTACGAATATAATGATTTTTACGATTATTAAACATGTCTATTCCTACCTTTGGTTTTATATAGTTTTAGCGAGCCCTTGCATTGTACTAAAGTAATGGTACTAAGCGAGCTATTGTGCTATCCTTAACCCATTTAGGCTTTTTCTCTAATGTCTCCCCGACTCTAGTGCCCCGACAGGGATGCTATCCGGCACGTCAGTAAGAATAACTCACACCCTAGCATTTGGAAAACCGCCAGATAGCGAGCTCAATTATTGTTGCAATATGGTAGATAATCTTAAGGCATTACCTTTTTAAATATGATTTCCGGCCTAGTCTGCGAGCTACATAGTTCATCCCATTCACTGGTAGCTTGAATACCTGGCTTCGAATGTTTCAAAAATTATCGGCATAAGCCAGTGGCTTAACTTAGTCTTAGAGGCATTAAATCGCACTAACGAAGTGATCAGTGAACAACATCACTCCTGTAAGAAAGTTGTCTCCAAATTGATTATTAAGCGCCCTGTATGGCAAGTTGCTCAGGCCTGTTGGTACTAAGTGTCGTTGATATTAAGCGGAGTGATTTTGTAAACAAAAATTCAAAATTCAAAATTTTCATTTTGAAAAAATAAAGGCAGTTGATGCCGCCAGGCAAATCAAATTTTAATGCGCGTTACAATGACTCATTCATGATTATCTTCGGCCCAAATGCAGCAATTTTGCGATTTAATCGGAAATAAGCTCAAATGATAGTTGTTTGCCTTCAGTTCTTGTAAAAGCTGTATTTTAAGTGCCATAAAGCGGGATCCTTACGTAAAATTGTCCATGTAGTAGAAAGATAAAGTCCAATGAGTTGATAAGGACGGCGTCGGCTTTAAGAGTTTACGCTACAGCGGTAGTATTTTCTTCGGCATGCACACTTCTATGTCTTGTTAATGGTCTTAAAACGACAAAAGTAAAGTTAATGCGAAAACGATCTATAAATACTTGCTTGCACCAGGTCCACTATGTTGACCGGAAAATAGACGAAGTGCTCAATGAAATTCAGATTTAACTACCACAATTTATTATGAAATCTTCAAACATATCGAAACGCACCAAGATTAAAATTGTACTGTACGGTTGCGAACATGAAATATAGCACCGCGTCCCAGTCTCTTCAGGTGCCCAACTCTGGTCAGATACAAACGAGCAAACAATTGATAGGGAAATAGCGAGACGCAAGTGGGCTGAGCACACTCTTCTCAAGCCATTAGATGACATCACAAAGAAAGAATAGACTGAAACACCCCCAGGGAAACAGACGCATCGGACGACCATCACACACCTGGAAAGGCCAAATGACCACCGAACTATCCAAACTACGTCTACAGTGGAACGAAGTCAAACATCGCACTGATGATCGAGCTCATTGGAATCAACTTGTTGCGGCCCTATGCTCCCTAGAGGAGTAAAAGGAACACATATACCACAATTTGTGTAATAAATTTGAAGTCTAGTTAAGCCATTCTCAATTCAATCGGAGTAATAAAAGTCGGAACATTATTGTTATGTATGCATCTTTCTTACAGACACCTCTCTACCTCTTTTATAATTAAGCTTTTGGAAGTAATCCCTTAGCTTTAAGCTTTTCTTCTAAATATTATTAAGAGATAATTCTGATGTTATGTCTGATTGTACCCGCGGTAACTATCTTACTTGGTTTTTATTTACATTTTATTGTTTTAGTTCGATTTTTTCATCTGTTTGGTTTTTAAAATATATTTTAATTTTTATAATTTTCATTATATTATTTTTCTTATTTTTATTTTTATTTCTCATTGTTTTTTTATTATTATTTTTTAGTTATAACATTAGACGAAATTTACTTTTAATGAATGCATTGGTTCGTCGTTATAATTTAAATAATTTGTAAGTAAAAGTTTAGCGAAAATCTACTTTTCTTTTATAAAATGCAAATAAAATATCAAACCAATTTTTTAATACAAAACTTTATAAAAATTTGTAGGCCCTACTATGAAACCCGAGCCAATTATAATGGAATTTTGAAGGCGCAAAAGGAAAAAATCAATGATCTCGAGAGTAGAGTAGCTGAGGCTAAAATGACCTACAATGAGGCTTTAAAAAATCTGGAACAGATATCCGAAGAAATACACCGCCAACGCCAACAGAAACAACAAAACCTAATGAACTACGAAACCATGTTGAAACAAGTAGAGGCCGATAATGCCTCGTCAAACTATTCCTCGCCAATGGGTAGTGGTAGTTATACACACTTTCCATGTGATATAGACACCTCGGATGAGTACCTGGAGATGCCCGACAAACTATCCACCAATTCGAGCCCAATACGTCAAAAGCATGCCGATGAGCATGAGTGTCCTCATCTACTGCACGATTTCGATGCAGTATTAACGTTTCCTCAGAAAATTGCCAGTGGAATGCATAAATCGGCAAGTACTAGTAATACGAGCGATAATCTGTTTGTCCAAGCCCAAATGCATGGTCCCTATGAGATTAAATCAAGTGCGGGCAGTGGACAAAATTTAACGAATGATAATAGCTCAAGTACGGGTAAGGGTGGTGGTGGCAGTGGTAGTGGTAGTGGTGGTGGAGGTGGTGGTGGTGGCGGTGGCGGTGTTGGTGATGACAATGATATAGAACAGTGGACCGAAATACGTTTATCGCATTCAGAAAGCACCAGTTCTAGTTACTCGAACCAAAGTTTACTGCATGACCATGCCGAAGGTCAACCCGAAGATGCTCAATCCCACCACTCATCATCGTCCTCCTCGGACGAGCCCAAACGTAAAGTTACCTGTACTACAATATTCCAAGAGGAGCAACTGGGCAAAAAGCAATCCCTAAGCCAATGGCTTTCACGCACCAATAGCCTTAAAGCTAGTGGTCGCCGCCAATCACTCGATCTCTTAATCGATGCCAGTGATAAAGTTAAAGACGTTTTTTCCTTTGGGTTTCAGAAAGTTGGCCGTAGCTTAGAACGCCGCAACAGTGAATCTGAAATGAATATTGAAAGTAGTAACGGCACCGCAAATGCGAGCGTTATTAGTGGCAGCAATATAGGCAGTAGTAGTGGCATGGGTGGTGTGTTTGGTGGCAATAATTCGACTTCGTCAACATCGTCGGCTAGTGACTTTCTATTCTTCACAAGGTCAGTAGACCCATCACAAACGACTACAACAACGCATGACTATATTAATAATATCAAATCAAGTCAAAAAAGCACTCTCACAAATTCTAGTATTATTAACAGTTACAATAACAATAGCAATAATCATAGTAGAGCTTTGCACAAAAAGACTGGATTATTTGGCGCTTTACAAAATCACTTTACAAAATTAAAATAATCATTTTGCAAACCAAAAATTAAAAAAAAACAACAACAAACAGAACAATACAAAAATTATTTAAAATTATTATTAAACACTAACACCATCTATAATTTGCAAAAAAAAAAAAATAATCAGAAAACTTAACTAAAATTTTTTTAAATCTCTATAACTCTCACTCTCTTTATATACATATGAATGTACTTCTTTTAACAAAGGCAAGTACTTCCAATTGGCTGTGGTAGTTAAAAACGAATATGATTTCTAATTGTTTTTGTTGCATTTAAGTTTTTTGTGTATATAATTAAAATTTCTTTTAACAGTTTTGAATATTTCTTTTTCCTTAATATAAATGGGTTTTCTAGTCAGTTTTGTTTGATAATACGGTTTTTTTTGTCAATCCTTTCTATGTGGCTCTAATGATAAGTGTGTTTGTCTATATGTAATTTGATTTTATTTGGATTAAGTCTCTATGTTTGCATGTTATTTTCTATTTTTTAAATTTGAAAGAAAAAAATCATATTTTTTAAGTAAACAATATTGAATTTTTTAAAAAGAACGGTTTCGACTCCAGGCGATCTAACCTGATGTAACGTTTATAGACGTCAAATGACTCTGGTTATTTAAAAGTCCCAAATCAATTGACTTCTTCGTGTCTGATTGCATACAGATATTGTGCCCAATTTAAGGCATTCTGTTTTGTATCTATTTTGACCATTTCAAAATAATTATTCAGATATAACACGCTTGTATCAAGTTATTAACACTTTAAACCTATCAAACTTTTCAAGAATGATTTCAGCATTGATAAGTAAAAGCCGTATTTTTCGAATTTAATTACTGAAGCACCTTATTCTATTATTACTTTTCAAGAACTTTCAATATAGCATTCTGTTAAAGCTAACTGCACTGTGACTCTTCTGAGTTTTTTCTCTTAAAAGAATATCTTGGGTTCATTGGCTGTTTTGAACCTTTTGATGAAACCAATATTTTGTTAATATCAACAGTTTCGGAACAAATGTCGGTGATTTCACGCCCAAAATACGCTTAGGTGCCGCCATCACCAGAGATGTTTAACATGATTCCCAAATTCCCTTTTTTCACTTCCACAAAATTTTTTATTGTGGAAGTGATATTCAATGCACTGCTATTATAACCATTTAGTCAGGCTTACAGCCTATTTACTAACACTACCCATGCTGTGTATTATAATTTAATTCCTTTTAATTTGAACGTAGTCTCCGAACGAGGGATTTGAGAAGCTTTTAGTTTGATAGACGATTGACAGATGGAAAGAAAAAAAATTTAATTTCCTTCCTTTTCCATCAGCTCATAGCTGAGATTTAGACACACGATTTCATTATAGACTTATAATGTTATCGTTTGAGATTACGACGATAAAAAAGCAGAAGGTTGGCTTATTTTTCATTGTCTATGCGTCTACTTTGAAACATACATACAACTCCATTCGTTACACATTTTGAGGTATGCGTTTAGCACATAGTAAATTCCAAATATCTGAAACAATATATAGGAATACAATCAAAAAATTTAAACCTTTTTTATAATTCCTTTCAAAATCCAAATTGACAAACAAAACTGATTTAAATATTTAATCTGATTTGTTTCTTAAAGTTCTGTATTTAATAACACTTGAAATTGTCTTTTTCTCGCATATAGATCTGAACCAAAGGAAATATTATCGGATGAACAGGTGGAAAATCTGTTACTAAATCATACAGTCGATGAGAATGGCACAATTATAGTGGAAGAGCTCAAATCACCTTTACAACAGCCAATCAGTAATAAGTTTGGTTTACCAACGCTATTAGTTTAAATAATAATTTGTACAAATTATATATTAACGTATGCTGAAATACATACATACATATATTTAATTTTTTTTCCTTTAACTTTTAAGAAGACATATCATATTTTTAAACATATTTTTTTTTATCAAATTCCATATAATTTAAAAAAGAATGTTTTTTTATTATTACAATACAATATTGTGATACATTTTTTATTTTCTTTCATTTATAATGTTTTTATTTTTAAGTTACAAAATATAGTTTGTAAAGGAATAAAATAATTCCAATAATATTATTCAAGAAAAAAAGGCTAATTACACGATATAAAAAAAAGAAAAATATTACAAAATCATAAAACCTATGGTTATAATTGTGACTTAAATTTGCATAAATTGTATTTTACATTAACTAAGTAATACAGACTAAAGCAAATACAAAAACATTAATTATTGATATTAAATTTGAAGGAGTTTGTTAGTGAAATTTAAACATTTTATTGAGAAGCAAAAGCTAGAAAAACAAAAAAGAAATATTATAATAAATTTTTTCTTAAAATATTATTAAGTAGATGGGAAAACAAAACCAAAAGTTAAAAACTAAATCACAAAGAAATAAATATATTATTCAATTATAAAAGGTGTGCCGTTTGCTTGTAACCCAGTGTTCTCCATTACCTCTCTCAAAGTTCAATTAATAGGCACCAGACTAAATATTTACAATAAAGTGGGAACAAGGTTTCGATTTACTCATACATAGGGTTATTTATTTACTAGTTTTAAAACCTCTAGTCCGTCAAAATTGTCAGCTGTTAAATAGCTTTCATCTAAAATGTCATTTATTAGTGAAAGTTTCGCGATTTGGGGATATGGATCGTTTAACAACCAAATAATTCCTACTACAAGAGTCGAGATTTAAACGTAGCTACTTTTCGAGCATTACAGAGCGATTGTAGTCGTTTTAATCAAGAAATTTGAAGAGACTGGAACCGTTTTGTTACCGACCTTTATAGGAGGGTGCGTGATTTTAATAAGGCGGGGCCTCAGACCATATAACACTGTCGATTTTTGACTTTATTGGTGGCCTACAGTTAGCCACCAAAGTCGTACGAGTTGTAAGACTACAACAAACACCGTATCTACAGCGATAACCTCCTAATTTTTAATCTTTTGGAACCAACTGTCGTCAAGTTGTTGCCAAGATACTACCGTAATTAATTAAATTAAAGATTAAATAAATTATATAGATTCGTTTACACACTACCCCCCTACCCCCTAATTCTTTTTGCCTTTTGCAAATTTTCTATTTAGTTTTTTAATTTAAAAAACAAAAAAATCACCTGCTATTTGTTACCGTTATTTATTGCTTTAATTGTTTAATATTGTTTCACTCCATTTCGTTCTGTTAAGTCTTAAACTACAGCCAACTTCATTTTTATTTACCTGCTCATTTGTAAACATTCTGTACAGCTGTTAAGATATACTTCTTTTTTATATTGTTTCTCTTTAATTTCTCCTGCAAAATTGTTATTTTCATTTAATTTCCTATCAAAACGTTTTTATTTCAATAATAAAACCAAATTCTTTAAAAATGGATTGCAATATAGAAAACGCTTTGATACAGAAGAAAATAATTTCACCTGGTAAAGAGTTTAAACCGCTTCAAGAAGGTACGAGGGTAAGTAGGAAAGTATAAAATTAAAAAGAGGCAGAAATCAATAACTCAAGGATATGTTTTAAGGTCAAATTTCATTTTCAAACAAGAAAATTGGATGGCACAATATTGGATGATAGTCGAGTTTTGGGCAGGCCTATGGAGTTAGTTTTGGGCAAGAAGTTCAAATTAGAAGTCTGGGAAGTTATAGTACAAAAGATGGCCTTAAATGAGGTGGCTAAGTTTACCGTTAATAAAAAGGTGAGTGAATAAAAATTACGAAAGGACCACAATGGACGAAAAAGTGAATTATCATGAAATGTTATAATAAATAAAGGTGTAATCAATTTTTTTCAATTCTATTTTTCCTAAAATATATTTTCAGTTAGTTACCCAGTATCCTTTTATATCTAAAACCCTAAGGGATGTTGGCAAAAAGGTGGAAGAACGTCGTCATTGCTGTGGCATGACTTTACAGAACGAGGGTTTAGGTTACAAAGACTTAGATGATCTGCTAAAATGTCCTAGCGACTTGGAATTTATAATCGATTTGTTTTCTATTGAAATGCCCGAAGATTATAAGAAGGATACATGGCAAATGACGAATGAAGAAAAACTGAAAACATCACTTAAACTCAAAGACGAAGGCAATGATTTTTATAAACAAAAGCAATACGCCAAAGCTGAGGAGTGTTATCGGCAAGCAGTGGGCTTACTAGAGCAATTAATGTTAATGTAAGTAAAATGTTTTAATTTCTCATTTGAGCTATTTCATTTTGATTAAATTCAAACATTTTTAAAGGGAAAAACCCCACGATGTAGAATGGAATGATTTAGCTAAACTTAAAGTTCCTGTTTTATTAAATTACGCTCAATGTCGTTTATTAGCACAAGACTATTATGCTGTTATCGAACATTGCAACGAGATTTTACAAATGGATCCCAATAATGTTAAGGCTTTATTTCGTCGTGCAAAAGCTTATGTCGGTGCTTGGAGTCCTCAGGAAGCACGTGATGATTTTCTTCGAGCTGCTGAATTAGATACTTCTTTGAAGGCAGCAATTCAAAAGGAACTTAAGACTATCGAAAGATTGCAGCATGAACGTGATCTAGAGGACAAGAAGCGTTTACAAGCACTTTTTTAGTATGAATAACACTTTTAATAACGTTCTATTGATAAAAGTAGGAAATATATACATATGTATTGTATATTTTAAATGTTGTAACTAGTCCAGTATTTAATGTTAAAACTCGTATATTTAAAACGACAAAACGTAACAATTATAGATTTTATAATTAAAGGGAAATATACTTAAAAAAAATAATAAAGGAGTTTGATTATAGAAATTGATTGATTTAGAAAGTTCAGTTGAGTTACTATTAATAGAATACATTACCTCCCATATTTGCTAAAAATAGCAGTTTATTACCGATTGATTTCATCAGATGGTCTGATTGTTGACCATACAAGTCCGGATTAAAGGTTTGGCAACAGAAAAACACCTCACAATAGATAAATGTCTGGTAATTCTACGAAACACTTACTCCTTAACCATCAATACTGTGGTTTGACTGCCAATAAGACGAGTGGTTCCAAACGATGATTTATACAAAGTGTAGATTCCCGACAATCGTCTCTGAATGTGGCATACCTCTGATTTCAAAAGTGCCGAAACGGAACGTATAAACCCAAATTAATTGTAACATTATTGACAACCGTTTAGACAATATATACCTCGTTCCCACCTCATAAAAATAATTCAAACAAATATATGTTTCATTAAGTATTGGGGATATTAGTATGTCTTTCGGCTAACTTATGAATTTGTAATTTTCTTTTTTTATTTTTCTAATATTTTATATTTTAACAATTAGCTTAGATGTGTTTCCTTTTTAACTAAATCATAAATTACAATAATATACACGAACTTAAATAATAAAACTGGAAAATAAATTAAAATTTTCTTACAAACTACAAACGTCTTAAACGCATTACACTGGTTGATTGAGCGGCAGCAGCAGCTCCTTCGGCTTCGCCGCGCAATTTATTATCATCTGTACGCCAGACAAAGGGTTCCAAACGATCATCGACATCGAGAAAATTATTAATGGTCTCTAAACTAGCTAGATTGTCGTTGAGTAGAGAATTACAACGACTCAATTGTTGGGAGATTAAGCGTACTTTATTAAACTGCTCGGCATAGGCAGCATAAGACTTTTGCATATCGACAAAGGAAGCAAAGAGAGTTGTTATGGAATTGCTTACCACTTTGGTACGTTCCACTAAGTGTGATTGTTCTTGTGCCACCTGTGTAGCACACATATTCAAATGCGTTTGCATGCGCTGGCATATACTCAACAAATGTGGTTGTATGTGTAGACGTTCTAAGCATTCTGCATCTCTTGTAAATATGGCTGAATTAACAGAATCCCTTAGAACCGGTAGGAATTGAGGTATGCTTTGTAATTGCTGCAATTCACTTTCAATTTCCTCATTGGCATCTTTAATACCGGGTTTTACAATAACTATACTGTGACTGCCGACAGCTGATTGGGGTCGTTTGGGTTTTGCACCTGTTTGCGGACGTCTCAATACCAAGGAATTGCGTTGTGTCGAAGAACCCGTTAGGCTATTAGCTGATTTGCCTCTTATCTTTGGAGAATCCCCTATGGGCCGATCTGTAGTGTAGGAAACGTAAGGAAGATCAGAACACACACTTAAGGGAGGTGATGAAGGACGACTCATTTCAGAGGTTGTAGGCGAAGGCATCGAATCATTGCTTTGTTTTAATTTATTGGCAGCAGAAGAATTGCTAGTATTTGTATTCTGTCTAAGCATGCTACGTTTCTTTAGAGCACCAGTACTACTCATTTGGGCCCCTGTCCTAAGGCTACTTGCACTAGAATGACTGGAATTGTTACGCACATTTACATCGAATATTTCACGGCCATCGGCCTCTGCTCGTTGTTGGGAATGTTCAGCACCCATTCTTCTTACGTTTTTAATTCTACACAAAGACTTTTTGTTTGGATTTATTCAATATCAAAAATTTTATCGATTTTTTCTTTTTTACTTTAAACTCACTGTTTGTTCGTTAGTGCCGAGTAATTTCAACAATTCCGAAATTGTTTAATAACGTCTATATTGTTCAATGATTTATTTTTTGTTTGACAACATTTTCTATTATTTTTATTTTTAAACTTTATTTGTTGTATTGTGCTTTATTTGTTAACAAAATTAATATGCCTGCACAAATGATTTGTTCCAAAAACTTTCAAGTGCAACTGATGACGAATATAATACTCAAAACAAAACTAAAAATACGAACATAATTGAAGGAACGTTTTGAATAGAAAAGAACAATAAAATGATGCCAGCCTTGGAAAAATTTAAAGTCCACATAGAAAATTGAAATCCTCTTCCTTCTTTGAAGTTTCATTCAAAAACTATCGCTAATTTAATAAAAGTTTTTTATGACGCAATAAATCACAGTGGAACGTATGATGGATTCTATGTACTCAAACCTTTAAATTTTTAGAGTCATTATCTATGGGCACTAACGATTCAAGAGGTTTTAAAAATGCGAAAAATAGTTTTGTGGCACCACAAAGAATAATAATGTAGTTTATAGCTTTGAGATACATGTTTTCTTATATGCTTTGTTTCATAATTCGCCATTAACGCAATGAACAAAGTTAAACAATTTTTGACGTAAAATATTTTCAATGTCAGCTGGTTTGTTTTGACTTTTTTCTCTAAAAAATTTTTGTTGTGTGTTCATTGTGCCAACCTCATTATTACTTTGCTTTTAATTGAAAAATTCACCATACTGCGTACAACGGGGTCAATGTGGTCCCCAACTATGTGTATAATCCCCAACATCATTATTCAAAAATTCGTTAAATTTAAAATAAATACATTCCACAATCCCCAGAAAAATTCAATTAAAGGTAAGAGCAGCAACACTAACGCCTTAATATACGTCAACTCTCGGCAAAGAAAAACAAAATTTATACTCAATGCAATTAAATTTTGGCGGCATTTATAGATTCAATACTTATCAGATAGTGTGACTTTCAAAAGGGTTAAAACGTAATTTAAAACTCAGATTGAATCAATACAAATTTATAGTATATAGGAACAATGTCGTGCGCAACTAAAAATTTGCAAACTGAAGTCAATAGTGTCCTTAATTGTGCAGCTCCATCCCAATCAGTGAATGGCAGCGAGTTGGAACAAAAAGGAGCAGATGTTTGTGAAAATAAAGATGAAATGCAATATTTGGATTTGATAGACAGAATTATGAAAACTGGTATGAGTCATATAGAAAATAAAGGTTTTTTTTCTTTAATTACACACATATCTTCCACAGGTGTCGATCGTGGCGACCGAACTGGTGTTGGCACTCTTTCAATTTTTGGTGCCCAAATGCGTTTCGATATGCGAAATTCATTTCCATTGCTTACTACAAAGCGAGTATTTTGGAGAGCCGTGGCGGAAGAACTACTGTGGTTTATTCACGGCTGCACCGATGCAAAAATCTTGCAAGAGAAAAACATTCATATTTGGGATGGTAATAGTGACCGGCAATTTTTGGATAAATTAGGTTTCACCGATCGTGAAGAAGGCGATTTGGGTCCAGTTTACGGATTTCAATGGCGTCATTTTGGCGCCAAGTATCGTACTTGCCACGATGACTACACCAATGAGGGAGTTGATCAACTGAAAGAGGTAATCAATACCATACGCACCAACCCTAACGACCGCCGTATTATAATGTCTGCCTGGAATCCCGTTGATATACCCCAAATGGCTTTGCCTCCCTGTCACTGTTTGGCGCAATTTTTTGTGGCTAATGGTGAACTATCCTGTCAGTTATATCAACGTAGTGCGGATATGGGTCTTGGAGTGCCGTTTAATATTGCCTCGTATGCTTTACTAACTTACATGATAGCCCATATTACTGGTTTGAAACCAGGAGATTTTGTGCATACTACTGGTGATACTCATGTCTATAAAAATCACATCGAACCTTTGAAAGAACAATTGAAACGAACACCACGTCAATTTCCAAAATTAGTAATAAAAAGAGAGGTCAAGGATATCGAAGATTTTAAGTATGATGACTTTGAAATTGTTGACTACAAACCCTATCCAAAAATTGAAATGCAAATGGCTGTTTAAGAACGACATTAAGAAGTATTTGTAAGGCAAGATTTTCTAAATTTTTATAAGTCCTAAGTATTACTATTAATCTCATTTTCCAAAACATACTTTTTTTATACAATTATTGGCACTTATGTAGATGTGTTTCCCTAAATTAAATCCCCTAATTGGTAATCTTTTTAAATAAAAAAATATGTAACTCGTAATTCGAGCGTAAAATACATTTTTTGCGTTTCTAATTGACAATTTAATTTTCGTTTAAGCGACAAAAACAAAGGAAAACGTTGCTTTAAGAAATCTAAGCTTTCGTCAGAAATATTGATATTATCTTGATTATATTAATACGCATGAAAGCTTTCGCTTAAGCATGCAAGCGGATGTCTTTCAACCTTGCACAATGACAAATTGCTTTCAATCAAGTATTGCACCTTTTAACCTTCAATAATGACTGGCAATAAGTGCAATTGCTCATTCAATAAGCAGCCCTTTCAGCAATTGTTGCTTTAATTGCCGTCACAGCGGCCTTGTTATATTATCGCATACTACAATTTCCTGTTATCTTTAATCTGTTACAAGTGTTAAAACGAGACTAAAATTCTACAACCGCAATGGCATTGTTAGAAACATCTTTTATTTCTCGATGAAAAACTTACGACATACAAAATACGCATTTGAATTTCGCTTACCTGACGTATCGGTTTGAAAGCTTAATGTCTCAAGCCATGTATTTTAAAAAAGTTTATGGTTGTTTTTCTTATAACAAAATAACTATTATATGGGGATATATGATACTGAGGACAAATGGATGACCAACTATCTGAGGGATAGACAACAACAAGTGGTTGTAGCTGATACGGTATCGGCCAAAATTGATGTGAATATAGGACTCCCGCAAGGAACGGTGTTAGCACCATTGCTTTTTATCCTGTATATAAATGATATAAAAACATGTTTAAATTATACAAAGATTAGATTATTTGTTGATGACGCATTATTGATGATTACAGATAGGAATCTTGAGAATGCTATGTAAAAGATGCAGGAAGATATTGACAATTTATATACATACATGGCTATGCGAAAATAAATTAAAATTGAATATTAGTAAAATTAAATTTATGGTACTGACAAGAAATCATGTAACTAAAGATGAGTGTATATTAAAAATAAAGCATGACGCTATTGATAGAGTAAATGTAATTAAATATTTAGGCATAATGATAGATGAAAATTTAAGTTTAGATGATCATTTAAAGTATGTTATAAACAAAATAGCGAAGAAGATTGGGATACTAGCTAGATCAACTAGATTAGTAAATAAGGAGTATAAGATTAAAGTATATAATAGCATAATTTTACCACATTTTGTTTATTGCCCTTCAATACTATTTCTTTTAAATACAACTCAGATGGACAAACTTCAAAAATTGCAAAATATGGCTATGCGTATTATTTTAAACAAAAACTATGACACAAATATAGAAAGTATGCTGAAAGAACTAAATTGGTTAAATGTTAAACAAATTGTTACTTTTCACACTTTGAAATTTGTTCATAATATGAAATTTGGAAAATTTCCTGAATATTTAAATGAAAAATTACAGTGTAATCATGAAATTCATAATTATAATACTAGAAGAAAAGATAATTATAGATTACCACTGATGAGAACTACAAGGGATGTGAATTGTTTAGAATATAATGAACTACCAAATAATATAAAAGACTGTGAAAATATAATTTTATTTAAGAAACTGCTGATTGAATATTGTAAAAATAACTTATTAATGTAAATGTATTAAAATGTAAATGTAATTAATGTAAAATATATTTATGTAAAATGTATTTAAGTAAAAAAAAATTTATGTATTGTATATACCTAGGTTTATAAAACCGTAAGAAGTAAATAAATAAAAAAATAAATAAATAAATAAAGGTACTCCCGCATGCTGCTCTATATGACGCTGGAATGTGTCGCGATTACCGAATACTTTACCACATATATCACAAATTGTCAAATTTTTCTTAGAGTGGGTGATGTCCTCGTGCTGTCGCCGTAAATAGTCTGTAGCATATCTTTTTTCACATTGTGAACATTGAAACTTTTTCTCATTCTCTGGAAATTGGATCAATTTATGACGTTTATATACATGTTCCTTAAAGTATGACTTTCCACATTCATCACAGTTGTATAAACGTTCCCGTGGTTTATGAGCGTCAGCATGCAGTTTCAAACCACGACGTGTTGCAAAGGTTTTCACACAAAGTGAACATTTAAAGTAGTTTGGATCTTTGTGAACTCGCAAGTGATCGATTAACAGGCTTTTCTTAACAAATTTTTTGCCACAACACATGGCATAACCTTTAGTGTCGTGATCATTTTGATAGTGTATCTTAAGCAAACGAAAATCACTCAGTGGAACATTACAAATGTGGCATTCCAAATTGTGACCTTCTAAATCATTATTTTCGGAGTTCTTTAATTTATTTTGTTTAGATTTTTTCTTTATAAGTTTACCATGTGCTTTCTTTATATTTCTATCATCATCGTAGTGCTCATCTTCAGAAATTTGATCACATTGCACATCTAAGCCAGTGGACTCTATAGCATCAAAGTTTTCATCACAACATAGTTCACTTTTTATTTCTACCATATGAGTATCATTATTTTGTTCAGTCTCTGGAATTATATCTTGCTTACGAGGTCTTCCCCTAGAACGTCTTTTAACAGGTTCTAATAACATTGGGTGGTTACATTCATCTATCACTTCATTCTTTATAACTGTTTTACCGTGCTCCTTGATGTTACTGTTTGTAGCTAAAGACTTCAGTAATGGTTGATAATGATTGTGGACCATTTCAACATTAATGTGGAAGTTATGAAACGACAATATTTCCTGCCAGCAGTTTCTACAAATCCATTGCTCACAACCATTGCTATCCGGCGTAAAGCACCACCACCACAGGTGTTTCTCAATGACCCTTTGAATGTTTCCCTCAATCCATTCAGCTGACAAAGTTGTGATGCGGGACAATGTATCTTGATTACTATTACTATCCAAACAGACCAGGCATTTTTCCATAACTTTTGTATTTCTATTGATTTTTATTAATAAAATTCTGAAATGCTCATTATTACTACAAAACTAATGTATTTTACAAGGGCAGAAAAAGTAAACAAAGTAACAGTGCTATCAACTTGCGTTTTTGTTAAACTGGTAATTAAAAAAAAAATAATATATTGATTTCAACTTCAACAGATTCTCTCAAGTTCGAGTTTAATTTACTAGTTTAAATTTTGCCTTTATGTGACTTAAAAAATAGGCATGAATTGTCATACAATCTACGAAACTACGAAGTCAATGCGAACGAAAGTCCTGAGACATATAATACCATAAAATTCTAGAAGAATTTGGTTCCGCAAATTCCCAAATTTTAAACATGTTGATTCATAACTCTGGTTTTCTCTTAGATTAAGATTGTTGAATAAGTCATATAATATGAAGGCCTAGAAAGATTATATTTCATTTAAAATTAATTTCATCAAAACAAGCGATACGTCTTGTTTTTGTCTGTTTTCGGACTGATGTTGGTATTGTCAGCACTTCACAACTGTTGTAGTTGTTGTTTGCAAAAACAGTTTTCACTCATAAGAAATTTATTTGGAATTTGTTTTTTTTTTTCTACTATAAACAAATAAATAGATGTTAATAAACATATAATACATTTTAAGTGTTTTTAAGTCAAAAGATCAATATGGATTGTTGTATTATTTGTCTGTCATTTTGTGATCCACTTACACGCATTACCACAGAATCTTTGGAATGGAAAAGAGAGCAAATTCAACGTGTGGTGGAGAAGCATTTGTGGTGGTTGTACCTGCAGACTGAATCTGATGAACAACGAATAAAATGGATTTGTAAATCTTGTTGGCAAGAAATATTATCATTCCATAATTTTTATCTTAAAGTTGAAAGGATACACAAGCAATACCAGACACTACTATTGACCACCAATAATTTGAAAGGGAAAACTATATCTGATGTTAAAAAGGTAAAGTGTGCAAAAAAATATATTGTTTTTAATATTTAATTTTGTTACTTGATATGATAACATTGGTTGTATGGTTAATAGGTGCAAATACCCCGAGCTTTCACTTCTTTGACCTTAATTTGAGATACGATAGGAGTGAGAAGAACGTGGTGAACATTCAAAAGAAAAAAGGTAGTTTAAATAAATCTACTAAAACTTTTGTAGAACTCTAACGCGTACGGTCAATACGGAAGGAGTATTGTACGAAAATTATGTAACGACTGCCATAAGAAATAGGAAAAATCAACAGGAATTAAAAATAAAATATTGCTAGCCCTTTACAATTGTTTTACACATCGTAGTTACTTGTAATTAATTTTTAGGCCAAATACAACACCACCAACATACTCAGGCACCATATTCTCAGAATTTTGATCCTCCTCGACAAAGGAGAATTTGAAGGAGTTTAAAGCTTTACGACTGAAAAGATAATAGATACAAACCTGGTTATTATTTAAATTCTCTTATATTTGAATATTAAAAATATTAACCAAACATCATTTTATATTTATATATATTTCATTTTATTTTCAGAAAAGAAAAAATAAAGCTAACAGACCTGTGACAACAACAGTGAAATCTATAGATTCGTCTTCTGCCTGTAATACAGACAATTTTGAGAAGCACACGATAAAGCAGGAAATACCTGAGTATGAAGAGGAGGGAACCGAATGTTTTGATTCATGCATTAAAAATGAGCCCATTAACGAGGAGTATGGAAAAACTGAGTACAATTTTGAAATTTTTGAAGTAGAAGAACCACAGTATAATGATAACCATAACCATAGCATAATTGACAACACCAGCGATACGGAAAAGCAAAGTTACAACTATAATAGCAGTTATAATGCGCCAAATAGTGATGAAGAGGAAGCAGAGAAAGAGTCTATAATGCGCCGTGCCAGTCTGGGTAAACTAAAAAAGAACGACATCATAGACTTCTTCGAAGAATTTCAATTTAAACTCGAATGCATTATTTGCAATTCAATTGAATCTACTTTTGCCAGCCTCTGCGTCCATTATAAAAATCAACATAATATGCGTGGCTTTGCAATGTGTTGCGGTGTAAAATTTGCTCGTAGGCATTTGCTTATAGACCATTTATGTGTACATAAGGATCCAAATTTCTTTAAGTGTAACAAGTGTCATAGAGTGTATCAAGCTCGAGACAATCTTAACTTTCATTTGCGAAAAAACAGATGTACTCCGAAATATGAGTGTGCCCAATGCGGTAAACAGTTCCTGATACAAAAAAACCTTATGCGCCATAAATTAACTCATCTGAAACCGATTGATACAATTTTCAATTGTGAAAAATGCCACACGACTTTTGAATCTGTAGAGTTTTTACGAGAACACGAAAAGCATATTCATGCAGGAGTTTGCAAGATAACTTGTTATGAATGTGGCGAAATGTTTAGTCAGAAATGTTCGCTGCAACGTCATAAACGTCAGCATTGTCCGGCAAAGAAAGCAATCGATTTCAATGCTCTAAATAATATGGAGGTAGAAGAAGTTAATGTGATTACACCTGATATAGTATTAGGTGGAGACGAAGATATTACACCAATAGTAAAATCAGAGCCACTGGATGACACTGGAATTCTTCATCATGAAACTATAGCCTCAAAGCAGCCTAATACGTTAAAATTTAAAGGAAAATTAAAACATACTGAACATTGGGACAATAGCGAAGTTGAAGAAGATGACCATTCAAATGATGATGAGGAAAAGGAGACTTCTATAAGCAAAACTTTTAGGAATATGTATACACCTTCGGTGAGCGACGAATTTTTCCGGGAAATGCAATACATAATGGAATGCAATCTTTGTAATATAATTTTGCCTGATTTTCAATCACTCATAACACATTATCGTGTTGCCCATAACTCAGTTGGTTATGGTATGTGTTGTGGCAGAAAGTTTTACAGACGAGGTGTTTTAGCTGATCATCTCAAATTGCATAAAGACCCGAATTTGTTTAAATGTCAGTTATGTAGTAAACGATTTAATGCTCGTCGAGGTTTAGAAAAACACATAGAGATATGTGCTAAAAAATTTAAGAAATATAAATGAAATAAAGACTTTTTATATTATATATAAATTCATATATTTTTATTCGTTTGTAAAAGCTGAATATTTTGTTTCTGCCATTTACTCGCCATTCTTTAGGATGAGCATTTTTGTGGGGTTTACGCATATTTGCACTGAAATTAAATGTTCCCGTGCATTGAGGACATTTATATAAGGGCTGTCCAGTACGGGTACTTAAATGCTCCTTCAATTCTAAAGGTTTTTTCACACGTATGGCAGGCATATTTACGCTCCATAGTATGAGCATAAGCAATATGTATTTTATATTGGGAGATAACTTCCAGCAGTAGGGACAAATTTCTTCCTGTGGATACTCGTCACGGCGCATTTTTTTTCTTAGAATGATTGAGAAGATATTCACCTCTCAGATCTGTCTCACTTATATTATAATTATCAGATTTAAATTTGTGTTCTTCATCAGGTAAATGCGTCAAATGATGACGATCATAAACGACTTTTCTTAAAAATGTTTTTTCACATTTACCACAGCTAAAGCGCGTCCTAGTTGATAGTTTTATATATATTTATTATATGATTATAATTTATATGATTTTCGAAAATCCTATGATGTGTCAATATGCGATTGCACTGAGGACACTTGAAATTTTCAAACTGAAGTCAATAGTATCCTTAATTGTGCAGCTACATCCCAATCAGTGAATGGCAGCGAGTTGGAGCAAAAAGGAGCAGAAGTTTGTGAAAATAAAGATGAAATGCAATATTTGGATTTGATAGACAGAATTATGGAAACTGGTATGAGTCATATAGAAAAGAAAGGTTTTTTTCTTTAATTACACACTTATCTTCCACAGGTGTCGAACGTGGCGACCGAACTGGTGTTGGCACCCTTTCAATTTTTGGTGCCCAAATGCGTTTCGATATGCGAAATTCATTTCCATTGCTGACTACAAAACGAGTATTTTGGACAGCCGTGGCGGAAGAACTACTGTGGTTTATTCACGGTTGTGCGGATGCAAAAATTTTGCAAGAGAAAAACATTCATATTTGGGATGGTAATAGTGATCGGCAATTTTTGGATAAATTAGGTTTCACCGATCGTGAAAAAGGCGATTTGGATCCAGTTTACGGATTTCACTGGCGTCATTTTGGCGCCAACTATCGCGCTTGCCACGATGACTACGCCAATGAGGGAATTCATCAACTGAAATAATACCATACGCACCAATCCTAACGACCACCGTATTATAATGTCTGCCTGGAATCCTGTTGATATACCCCAAATGGCTTTGCCTCCTTGGCATTGTTTGGGGCAATTTTTTGTGGCTAATTATGAACTAGCCTGTCAGTTACATATATCAACGTAGTGCGGATATGGGTCTTGGAGTGCTGTTTAATATTGCCTCGTATGCTTTATTAAAACCAGGAGATTTTGTGCATACTACTGGCGATACTAATATCTCTAAAAATCACATTGAACCTTTGAAAGAACAACGAACACCACGTCAATTTCCAAAATTAGTAATAAAAAGAGAGGTCAAGATATCGAAGATTTTAAGTATGATGACTTTGAAATTGTTGACTACAAACCCTATCCAAAAATTGAAATGCAAATGGCTGTTTAAGAACGACATTAAGAAGTATTTGTAAGGCAAGATTTTCTAAATTTTTATAAGTCCTAAGTAATACTATTAATCTCATTTTCCAAAACATACTTATTGTATACAATTATTGGCACTTATGTAGATGTGTTTGTTTAAATTAAATCCCCAAATTGGTAATTTAATCTTTTTTTTTAAATAAAAACTAGGTATATTTAACTCGTAATTCGAGTGTAAATTACATTTCCTTACTTTTCTAATTGATAATTTAATTTTCGTTTAATTTGCGACAAAAGCAAAGGAAAACTGCGTTTTTAAAAAATCTAAGCTTTCGTCAGATATATTGATATTATCTTGATTATATTAATACTCATGAAAGCCTTCGCTGAAGCATGCAAGCGGATGTCTTTCAACCTTGCACAATGACAAATAGGCTCAATTGTTTTCAATCAAGTATTGAAACTTTTAACCTTTAATAATGACTGGCAATAAGTGCAATTTTGCTCATTCAATAAGCAGCCCTTTCATAAATTATTGCTTATTCTTACTAAATTAATTACAACGGCCTTGTTATAATATTGTCGTTTCTCTAAATCTGCCTGCTAACATAAAATACTTCAATTTCCTGTTGTCTTTTATCTGTTACAAGTGTTGAAACTCGTCTAAAGCTCGACCACCGCAATAGCACTGATAGAAACATCCTTTATTTTTCGATGAAAAGCTGCTTCATTCGAAATATACGTTTGAATTTCGCTTACCTGACGTAACAGTTTGTAAGCTTAATCTCTCAAGCCATATACAGTGTTGGAAAAAATAATAGAAACGCATCAAACAACGCTGAAAACGTCGCCATATCATGAGGGACCCGCCACCATGTTTGACTCTCTTTTTTGTGTATTTTGGATCATACTTTTTATTGGCAGGGCGACGTACAAAACATTTTCCGTCTGATGGAGCACGTTGTTGCAATTTTTGCGACTTTAGTGTTGTCTAACAAATTGTAACCTTTTCTGTATCATTTTTTACTTAAAAGAGTTACAGACCTTGGACTTCGGACCATAAGTCCAGCCTCTTGGAGCCTACTGCTTATAGTGCGGCTTGTTACTGGAGCATCTAGTATATTTTTAAGCCCATTAGATGACTCAAGAGTTTTTTTTTTTTTTTGGAATAACGTACTAAAATGTGATCAAAACGGACGTTGGACGTTTTCCTCTTTCTTCCTCTAGTTCCAATATTTTTTGTATAGCGAATCACGTCAAATACTTTATGTTTAGAACACTTCATTAGATTTTAACTTAAGGATAACATTTCTTTCAGGGTCCCATTTTTTAAAAGATTTAAAACCTACACTCAACACGAAAATTTTGCAAATGTTTTAAACAAATTATTTTAACTTAATTTTTACCACTTCTAAATATTTCATGTAAAAAGTTTATTTATTTCAAATTTAAACAAGGTTTTAGAAAAACGTTTCTATTAATTTTTCCAGCTAAATTACGTATTTTCTTACTTTTTCCTGAAAATTAATAAATTAAAAAAGAAAACAATAAGTAAACAGATAATAAAATCCCGTTACATTAGCAAGAATTCGACAGTCATTTTCAACAATAAAAGTTTATTACGAAAAAGTATACAATATTTTAATGATGAAGTAATAATCGTTTCTATTATTTTTTCCAACACTGTATTTTAAAAAGGTTTATTGTTTTTTGTTCTTATAAAGAAATAACTATTATATTTGTTAAACAATTATCTTACGATTCTTCAATATTATTACTAGTATCCAAGGTCAGTACAGGCTTTTCTCGGCAGCTATTAAATCGTTTTAAGCGTGTTTGTTCCCATTCCTGACGATGAACAAGTTTTCGATGTTTATGCATATTAGCATTCGAAATAAACGTTTTTGTGCAATGAGGGCAGTTGTATAAGGCCTCACCCGTATGCGTACTTAAATGTTCCTTTAGTTCTAGCGGACGTTTAAAAGCCTTTTCGCATAAATGACAGGAGTGTTTACGTTGCATTAGATGTGAAAATCTAATGTGCATACGATGAGCATTTAAATTTGGCGAAACTTTCGAGCAATGGGGACATATTTGTTCCTTTAGATTTTCGGCCGTGTGACACATTTTTATGTGTTTTCTTAGGCCGGCTTTATTAACTAACTTAACACCACAGATATCGCATGATATTAGCTCTAAAGGTACTCCCGTATGCTGCTCTATATGACGCTGGAATGTGTCGCGATTACCGAATACTTTACCACATATATCACAAATTTTCAAATTTTTCTTAGAGTGGGTGATGTCCTCGTGCTGTCGCCGTAAATAGTCTGTAGCATATCTTTTTTCACATTGTGAACATTGAAACTTTTTCTCATTCTCTGGAATGTGGATCAATTTATGACGTTTATATACATGTTCCTTAAAGTATGACTTTCCACATTCATCACAGTTGTATAAACGTTCCCGTGGTTTATGAGCGTCAGCATGCAGTTCCAAACCACGACGTGTTGCAAAGGTTTTCACACAAAGTGAACATTTAAAGTAGTTTGGATCTTTGTGAACTCGCAAGTGATCGATTAACAGGGTTTTCTTAAGAAACTTTTTGCCACAACACATGGCATAACCTTTAGTGTCGTGATCATTTTGATAGTGTATCTTAAGCAAACGAAAATCACTCAGCGGAACATTACAAATGTGGCATTCCAAATTGTGACCTTCTAAATCATTATTTTCGGAGTTCTTTAATTTATTTTGTTTAGATTTTTTCTTTATAAGTTTACCATGTGCTTTCTTTATATTTCTATCATCATCGTAGTGCTCATCTTCAGAAATTTGATCACATTGCACATCTAAGCCAGTGGACTCTATAGCATCAAAGTTTTCATCACAACATAGTTCACTTTTTATTTCTTCCATCTGAGTATCATTATTTTGTTCAGTCTCTGGAATTATGTCTTGCTTACGAGGTCTTCCCCTAGAACGTCTTTTAACAGGTTCTAATAACATTGGGTGGTTACATTCATCTATCACTTCATCCTTTATAACTGTTTTACCGTGCTCCTTGATGTTACTGTTTGTAGCTAAAGCTTTCAATAATGGTTGATAATGATTGTGGACCATTTTAACATTAATGTAGAAGTTATGAAACGACAATATTTCCTGCCAGCAGTTTCTACAAATCCATTGCTCACAACCATTGCTATCCGGCGTAAAGCACCACCACCACAGGTGTTTCTCAATGACCCTTTGAATGTTTCCCTCAATCCATTCAGCTGACAAAGTTGTGATGCGGGACAATGTATCTTGATTACTATTACTATCCAAACAGACCAGGCATTTTTCCATAACTTTTGTATTTCTATTGATTTTTATTAATAAAATTCTGAAATGCTCATTATTACTACAAAACTAATGTATTTTACAAGGGCAGAAAAAGTAAACAAAGTAACAGTGCTATCAACTTGCGTTTTTGTTAAACTGGTAATTAAAAAAAAAAATAATATATTGATTTCAACTTCAACAGATTCTCTCAAGTTCGAGTTTAATTTACTAGTTTAAATTTTGCCTTTATGTGACTTAAAAAATTGGCATGAATTGTCATACAATCCACGAAACTGCGAACTCAATGCGAACGAAAGTCCTGAGACATATAATACCATAAAATTCTAGAACAATTTGGTTCCGGAAATTCTCAAATTCATAACTTTGGTTTTTTCTTCGATTAAGATTTTTGAATAAGTCATATAATATGAAGGCCTAGAAAGATTATATTTCATTTAAAATTAATTTCATCAAAACAAGCGATACGTCTTGTTTTGGTCTGTTTTCGAACTGATATTGGTATTGTCAGCACTCTTACAACTGTTGTAGTTGTTGTTAGCAAAAACAGTTTTCATTCATAAGAAATTTATTTGGAATTTGTTTTTTTTTTCTACTATAAACAAATAAATAGATGTTAATAAACATATAATACATTTTAAGTGTTTTTAAGTCAAAAGATCAATATGGATTGTTGTATTATTTGTCTGTCATTTTGTGATCCACTTACACGCATTACCACAGAATCTTTGGAATGGAAAAGAGAGCAAATTCAACGTGTGGTGGAGAAACATTTGTGGTGGTTGTACCTGCAGACTGAATCTGATGGACAACGAATAAAATGGATATGTAAATCTTGTTGGCAAGAAATATCATCATTCCATAATTTTTTTCTTAGAGTCGAAAGGATACACAAGCCATACCAGACCCTTTTATTTACCACCAACAATTTGGAAGGGAAAACTATACATGATGTTAAAGAGGTAAGCGTGCAGAGAATTATATTCATTTAATATTTAATTTTAATAAGTGCAAATACCTCGAGTTGTCACTTCATTGGCCTTATTTTGAGATACGATAGGAGTGAAGAGTCTTCTGTACTGCGTTCACCTGTTTTAAAACTGGAAAACTGGTGAAAATTCAAAAGACAATACGTAGTTTCGATAAATCAACTAAAACTTTTGTAGAACTCCAACGCGTACGGTCAATAAGGAAGGAATATTATACTGAAATTATGCAACGTCTGCAAGAGGAAATAGGAAGAGTCAACAGGAACCGAAAATAAAAGATTCTTAGCTCTTTACAATGCCTTTTTAGTCCAAAAGCGAAAAACTATTGAATATTGATAAATATATATGTTTTTAATTATTTTTGTAAAAAGTATGATACCTGTATACTAACCTGACTATTATTTGCACTGTTTCCTTATATTTGAATATTATAAATATGAAGCGCACATAAAAAAATATTTCATTTTATTTTCAGAAAAGATTAAATAAAGCCAACAGACCTGTGGCGACAATAGTGAAATCTATTGAAGATAGCTCATATTCGTCATCGCCTTTAGTATATAATACAGAAAATTATGAAAAGCACATGATAAAGCAGGAAATAGCCGAGTATGACGAGGAGGGAAATGAATGTTTTGATTCTTCCATTAAAAATGAACCCATTTACGAGGACTATGGAAAAACTGAGTACAATTTTGAAATTTTTGAAGTTGAAGAACCACATAACCATAACGATAGAATGATTGACAACACCAGTGATGTGGAAAAGCATAATTACAACTATAATAGCAGTTATACTGCGGCAAATAGCGATGAAAAGGAAGCAGATAATGAGTCTATAATGCGCCGCGCAAGGCTGGGAAACCTAAGAAAGATCGGCATCATAGACTTCTACAAAGAATTTCAATTTAAACTCGAATGCGTTATTTGCAATTCAATTGAATCTACTTTTGCCACTCTCTGTGCCCATTATAAAAATCAACATAATATGCGTGGTTTTGCCATGTGTTGCGGTGGAAAATTTGTTCATAGACACTTGCTTATAGACCACTTATGTGTCCATAAGGATCCACACTTCTTTAAGTGTAGCAAGTGTCATAGAGCGTATCAATTTCGAAAGAATCTTAAAAGTCATTTGCGAAAAAACAGATGTACTCCGGAATATAAGTGTGTCCAATGCGACAAACAGTTTCTGACACAAAAAAACCTTTTGTTCCACAAATTAACTCATCTGAAACCGATTGATAAAATTTTCAATTGTGAAAAATGCCATACGCCTTTTGAATCAGTCGAATTTTTACGAGAACACCAAAAGCATATTCATGCAGGAGTAGAAGTTAATGCGATTACAACTAATATAGTATTAGGTGGAGACGAAGATATTACACCAATAGTAAAATCAGAGCCACCAGATGACACTGAAATTCTTCAGGATGAATCTATATCCTCAAAGCAATCTAATACGGTGAAATTTAAAAGAAAATTAGAAAAAAGTACTGAACATAGGGACAATAGCGAAGTTGAAGAAGATGACAATTCAAATGATGATGAGAAAAAGGACACTTCTGTATGCAAAACTTTTAGAAATAATCATATACTATCGGGGAGCGACGAATTTTTCAGAGAAATGCAATACATAATGGAATGCAATCTTTGTAATATAATTTTGCCTGATTTTCAAGCACTCATAACACATTTTCGTGTTGTCCACAACACATCTGGCTATAGTATGTGTTGTGGCAAAAAATTTCACAGACGAGGTGTTCTAGCCGACCATCTTAAGCTGCATAAAGATCCGAATTTGTTTAAATGTCGGTTATGTAATAATCGATTTAGTGCTCGTCGTTGTTTAGAAAAACACATAGGGCTTTGTGCTAAAAAATTTAAGAAATATGAATGAAATAAAGACTTAATTTTATATTTTTATTCGTTTGTGTAAGCTAAATACTTTGTTCCTGCCATTCACTCAAAATTTTTTAAAAAAAGATTTCTAAGCAGTGATTTAAGGATTGGAATCGTTTTTATTTCTAAGCAACGTAAAAATGTCTTATGTTTCAATCATGAATTTATTTACTACGAATAAGATCATAAAAATGTGATGTAAATAAACACTTATTTTGTGTTAAAATAGGAAAAATTTTGAATATTTTTTAGTTTCTTCAATGAAAAGTTTAAAGATTCTTAAATATTAATCGAAATGTGTGTGATTTTCGGTCACAATGAATATAGTTTCTTGTGCAGAGGTAATTAAGAAGCTAAATATTACAAGATCAAAATAAGACGTACTGCTCATAAAAAATTTTTCATGCTGAAAATTGCCAATATTTTTTAATTTCTTGAAAGAAAAAGTTAAAAATTGTTATTGTTATTATTTGTTTTTATTATTTATTAATAGTTTTAGACAAAAATTACATTTTTAATTAACTCTCGCCAATATAAAAAACAATCCCCGAAAACAAAAAAAAAACTTAAATAAACAAAACAGAGAGGGAAAGATATACTTTTTGGTAATATTTGCTGTCCTTTTCTCAATGGAAGGTTAACTTTCAAACTCTAGTTTCCATTCCGTGTATTTTGTGATTTATATTTAGTTTTTCTACTTTAACCGCCAGTTTTCACTCTGTATATCTATTGCTTCTAACACATTTGATTCACAAAACATTACAACATATTCTTTCTCCCTCTAAATTTGCCTGTCCTTTTATGTTGTGAGCGTTTTTCATCTGTCAAAATTATCGTATCTGTATGTATCTGTGGATATAAGATCGTGTTAAATGGCCAAATATGCTTTGTTTTTGTCTGTTTTCGAACTGATATTGGTATTGTCAGCACTCTTACAACTGTTGTAGTTGTTGTTAGCAAAAACAGTTTTCATTCGTAAGAAATTTACATTGGCATTTTCGAATTTGTTTTTTTCCTACTATAAACAAATAAATAGATGTTAATAAACATATAATACATTTTAAGTGTTTTTAAGTCAAAAGATCAATATGGATTGTTGTATTATTTGTCTGTCATTTTGTGATCCACTTACACGCATTACCACAGAATCTTTGGAATGGAAAAGAGAGCAAATTCAACGTGTGGTGGAGAAACATTTGTGGTGGTTGTACCTGCAGACTGAATCTGATGGACAACGAATAAAATGGATTTGTAAATCTTGTTGGCAAGAAATATCATCATTTCATAATTTTTTTCTTAGAGTCGAAAGGATACACAAGCAATACCAGACCCTTTTATTTACCACCAACAATTTGGAAGGGAAAACTATACATGATGTTAAAGAGGTAAAGCGTGCAGAGAATTATATTTTTTTAATATTTAATTTTAATAAGTGCAAATACCTCGAGTTGTCACTTTGACCTTATTTTGAGATACGATAGGAGTGAGAAGTCTTCTGTACTGCGTTCACCTGTTTTAAAACTGGAAAACTGGTGAACATTCAAAAGACAATACGTAGTTTCGATAAATCAACTAAAACTTTTGTAGAACTCCAACGCGTACGGTCAATAAGGAAGGAGTATTATACTGAAATTACGCACCGTCTGCAAGAGTAAATAGGAAGAGTCAACAGGAACCGAAAATAAAAGATTCTTAGCTCTTTACAATGCGTTTTTAGTCCAAAAGCGAAAAACTATTGAATATTGATAAATATATCTGTTTTTAATTATTTTTGTAAAAAGTATGATACCTGTATACTAATCTGACTATTATTTGCACTGTTTCCTTATATTTGAATATTATAAATATGAAGCGCACATAATAAAAATATTTCATTTTATTTTCAGAAAAGATTAAATAAAGCTAACAGACCTGTGGCGACAATAGTGAAATCTATTGAAGATAGCTCATATTCTTCATCGCCTTTAGTATATAATGCAGAAAATTATGAAAAGCACATGATAAAGCAGGAAATAGCCGAGTATGAAGAGGAGGGAAATGAATGTTTTGATTATTGCATTAAAAACGAACCTATTAACGAGGACTATGGAAAAACTGGGGACAATTTTGAAATTTTTGAAGCCGAAGAACCACAGTACAATGATAACCATAACGATAAAATGATTGACAACACCAGTAATGCGGAAAAGAGGAATTACAACTATAATAGCAGTTATAATGCGGCAAACAGCGATGAAAAGGAAGCAGATAATGAGTCTATTATGCGCCGCGCAAGGCTGGGAAACCTAAGAAAGATCGGCATCATAGACTTCTACAAAGAATTTCAATTTAAACTCGAATGCGTTATTTGCAATTCAATTGAATCTACTTTTGCCGGTCTCTGTGCACATTATAAAAATCAACATAATATGCGTGGTTTTGCCATGTGTTGCGGTGTAAAATTTGTTCATAGGCACTTGCTTATAGGTCATTTATGTGTGCATAAGGATCCACACTTCTTTAAGTGTAGCAAGTGTCATAGAGTGTATCAATTTCGAAAGAATCTTATAAGTCATTTGCGAAAAAACAGGTGTACTCCGAAATATAAGTGTGACCAATGCGGCAAACAGTTGCTGATACACAAAAACCTTTTGTTCCACAAATTAACTCATCTAAAACCGATTGATAAAATTTTCAATTGTGAAAAATGCCATACGCCTTTTGAATCAGTCGAATTTTTACGAGAACACCAAAAGCATATTCATGCAGGAGTAGAAGTCAATGCAATTACACCTAATTTAGTACTAGGTGGAGACGAAGATATTACACCTATAGTAAAATCTGAGCCATCAGATGACACTGGAATTCTTCAGGAATCTATATCCTCCAAGCAATCTAATACGGTGAAATTTAAGAGAAAATTAAAAAAAACTACTAAACATAGGGACAATAGCGAAGTTGAAGAAGATGACAATTCAAATGAGGATGAGGAAAAGGAGACTTCTGTATGCAAAACTTTTAGAAATATGCATAAACCTTCGGGGAGCGACGAATTTTTCAGGGAAATTCAATACATAATGGAATGCAATCTTTGTAATATAATTTTGCCTGATTTTCAATCACTCATAACACATTATCGTGTTGACCATAACACAGTTGGTTATGGTATGTGTTGTGGCAGAAAGTTTTACAGACGGGGTGTTTTAGCTGATCATCTCAAATTGCATAAAGATCCGAATTTGTTTAAATGTCAGTTATGTAGTAAACGATATAGTTCTCGTAGTTGTTTAGAAAAACACTTAGGGCTTTGTGCTAAAAAATTTAAGAAGTATGAATGAAATAAAGACTTAATTTTACATTTTTATTCGTTTGTGTAAGCTGAATATTTTGTTCCTTTCATTCACTCAAAATTGTATAAAAAGACTTTTAAGCACTGATTTAAGAATTGGAAACGTTTTTATTTCTAAGTAAGGTAAAATTGCCTTATGTTTTGATCATGAACTTATTTAATACGAATAAGACCATAAAAAATAGTATTTCTATTTCAAATACTACATATTTACTGTTTAGGAATTTGATTTATGATTTAATTAGCAAAATTTCTTTAGTCTTTTTAATTTGGTTTCCAGCCATTCTTTAGGATGAGCATTTTTGTGGTGTTTATGCATATTAGCACTGAAATTAAATGTTCTCGTGCATTGAGGACATTTATATAACGGTTCTCCAGTATGGGTACTTAAATGCTCCTTTAATTCTAAAGGACGTCGAAATTTTTTTTCACACATATGGCAGGCATATTTACGCTCCATAGTATGAGTATAAGCAATATGTTGACGATGGGCTTGTATATTGGGAGATACCTTCCAGCAGTAGGGACAAATTTGTTCCTGTGGATACTCGTCACGGCGCACTTTTTTCTTAAAACGATTGAGAAGATATTTACCTCTCAGATCTGTCTCATTTATGTCATCATCATCAGATTTAAATTTGTGTTCTTCATCAGGTAAGTGTGTCAAGAGATGACGTTCATAAACGACTTTTCTAAAAAATGTTTTTTCACATTTACCACAGCTAAAGCGTGTCCTAGTTGATAGTTTATGGTATTTCATATGATTTACGAAACTCATACGATGTGACAAAATGCGATTACACTGAGGACACTTGAAATAATTTGAATCTTTGTGTACCCTCAGGTGATCCACTAGCTGTCCTCGATTATAAAATTTTTTATTGCAACATAAAGCATAACCTCGTGATTTGTGTTCTAAGCGAAAGTGAGTTTTTAAATCGCGAAAATCCGTTAAAGATGTTTTACAGAGATTACAGTTAAATTTATATTCACTTTGGTCTAAATATTCATCTGTTTTACGCGTAATTTGCGATTTTAAATAAGAATCAATTACTTTTGAATTCATTTCGCCATGTTTTTCATTTTCCTCACCATATACTTCAACGGATATGAAGTTTTCATCTAAAGAGGGCGAAGAGCTTACCCAAATATGTTGCTCTTCTTTTGGCACTAATAATTCCATGTCGTTTTCAATATTATTAGCTTCATTGTTAGGGTAGATATTGTTTTTCAAGTTCTTATATTCTCTAACAAATTCAACGTGATCCAGTTCATTTACAGGCTCAGTTTTTAAGTTATCTGGAAGTTTTTTGATTCTCGATTTATCTCCTTGTACTATTTTGTCTGTTGCCGAAACTTCTTCAGACGTTGTTGAATCATATTCAAAGAACTGAACCTCTTCGTTTGCGTCCAATAGTTTTCGATTGATCATTGGTTCTTTGCTAACTGTGAACGCTTTTTCTTCAACTGCTGTTCCTCTTATTAACTCATATTGTTGGTGAACTTTCTCCACTCTTTTGTAGAACGTATGAAAGGATAAGAGTTCTTGCCAACATTGACAACATATCCATACCAAGTGATTTGTCGGTGACACCTTTGAATACCACCACCACAGATGCTTTTCAATTATTCTCTGAATATTACCTTCCTGCCATTCACGTGACTTTGAATATATACGGGAAAACATACCCCTATTCGTTAAGCATACTATACAATTATCCATTACGTTCAACAAATAGTTTACATTTATTTATTTGTTTATATTGAAGTCCGTTTAAATTTTTATCACAGCTACTCTAGAGTAGCAATTTTTATTATTCTGTCATTTTACAGCGTTGTTGTTGCAAAGTTAATATTCTTATTACCGAGTACTTTGAATGAATATTTTTTGTGCTTATTCGCAATTTAAAGTCGCAATTCAATGATTCTACTTGATTAGAGGCGATTTCTAACAATTTAACACTTAAAAAAGAAAATCAATTGCATTTTATTACACATTTACAGAAAAGATAATTTGTTAATATGGACGGTTATTTTTAGCATTTTTGACGTTTTTTCTCCACATATGATTTGAAGTGTTACCAGATATTACATATTTATTTAAACTATTGGAATATTGTGAATATTTAAAAAAATATAAGTAGTATATTGACTAGATTGAAAGCTACAAAAAATATGAAATTCTGTTGAACATAATTTATTTTTGGTAAATCACTTGTATGAGAGGGAAAAAAGAAAATTGGAACCGAATTGTTAAAGTTTTTTTGTACGTGTATCTGAGTAACACATTCTTACTGGTTTTTAACTTAAACATTGGCAACTCTTCGCATCATTCCATTTGTTTACAATTTTATTCTTGTTTTGTTGTTTTCTCACTTTTTTAATAAAATTTACAAAAAATATTTGTAGAAGGAAAAAAATTGCCCAGAAAATGGATAACTGTGTAGTTTGCTGTAAAGTCAATGAGGATATGTTCTCACGTATAACTACCGAATCGAGTGAATGGAAAGAGTGGAATATACAACGCGTGATAGAGAAGCATTTATGGTGGTGGTATTTAAGAGAGCCTATAGACAGCGGAACACCGCAGTGGATATGTCGGCAATGTTGGCAGGAATTATTATCGTTTCATAAATTTTACCTCAGTGTGGAAAAGGAGCACAGACTGTACAACCACAAGGTGTTACATATAAAAACTGATGAAGATGACCTACAATGTGTAGTTATTAAACAGGAGCTACCCAGTTTCGAAAATGAGCCACTTATCGCTGAAAGTTTAATGCAGATGGAGAAGCCAAAGAGAGGAAGAAAAAAGAAAGTGTCCGAGAACAAAGAGAGCTTAAGAATAGAAGAACTACCTTTAGTAGAGATCAAAAACGAACACGATGCTATCGATCAAAATAAGGAGGAACTGAAACCAGAAGTAGACGCTCAAAATTTTTTGGCTAATGATTCTGGAGATGATTGGGAGCAGTGTTTTCTCGATCAAAATCATTCTGATGAAGACTTTACCGATGCAGAAAATGATCTTGTTGATCCCGAAGATGATATTCTAGACATTATTTATAAGAAGAAATCCAAAACAAAAAGCCAGTCAACAGCAAAGGCCAAAAAACTATTAAAAATTTGTCGAAAAAAATATACGAAAACTAAGAAGGAAAAGAATGTTAAAGCCATCAAAACTGAGTCGGGTTCATCAATGACTCATGTGATGAAAAAGAACGATGAATTTATAGCTGACAATCACTTTGAGCTGAGTTGTAGCATTTGCAGTGCATCATTGGATAATTTTAATTACCTTAAAATACATTTTCGTAAAGAGCACGACATGTTGGGCTATGCCATGTGTTGCAATAAGAAATTCTACAAACGTGGCGTGCTCGTTGACCACATAAATGTCCATAAGGATCCCAATTATTTTAAATGCATACAATGTAATAAAGCTCTTTCCACTAGACGAAGTTATGAAAAGCATATGGAAACGCATCAGCAAATGAAATCTGGCCAACTACTTTTTACTTGTGAGAAATGCGACAAATCATTTTTGAAGAAGGCCGTATTTGATCGCCACGTGTTGACGCATGTACCTGAGGAAGAACGCAATTTCCAGTGCACTATATGTAGTAAGAAGTTTGCTTCGGAATATTTGCGCAGACAACATGTGTCATTAACTCATACTAATAAATATGCAAAAATCTGTGACATTTGTGGTAAACTATTTCGTGATAGTTTCTCCTTCATACGTCACATGGCAGAACATAATGGGCAGCCGGTGGCAAAGGTAAAATGCGATCTATGTGGAGCAGAACTAACCAGTAAATATCGCCTTAATCGCCACATGAAAATGATGCACACTGAAGAGAATCAACAAGAGCAAATATGCCCGTACTGCTCAAAAATATCACCAAATTTGAATGCTCATCGTCATCATGTTAAGTACGCTCACACTTTGGAACGGAAGCACGCCTGTCACATGTGTGATAAAAAATTTAGACGCCCACTAGAACTAAAGGAACACTTAAGCACCCATACCGGTGAACCATTGTATACTTGCCCACATTGTCCGCGTACTTTTATATCGAGTGCGAATATGCATAAGCATCGTAAACTGTCACATCGCAAGGAATGGGACGAGGCGAGATTAAGAAAATTACAAGCAAAGCCATACGCAGGCAAAAAAATTATTTTCAATCCAAAAGAAACGCCAAAATCTGAAGTATTGACTGAAGATGCGTCATATCCGGAGATTTCTTTAACTGAACCTGGCGCGGAGGCAGTAGCAAACTTGACAGTGTTAAATTTTTAAATATTATATAAGCAAAATAAACGTTAATGATATTAAGAAAAACTTAAACATAAATCGTATGTTTATGTATGTACATATATACAAAGAATTAGTACTTGTTCTCAATAAAAAAAACAGAGGTTTAGGAAACAACCGAAACCGACTAGACCTAAACAACTTAATGATCTTGTTGCTTTCATATAAAATTTTAGGAATTACTTCCAGAGGAGTAGAGAATTTTTTCTAACTATATATACACACTTTATTTTCAAGGCAATAAATCACAAGTACCAGTTAAATAAAGTACTTTTCGGGCAGTAATTTTGACTATAGAGTTAGTAAAGAGCAACATGTCACTGTATGGATGCCTATGTAAGGTTATAGAATTAATTTGAAGATCTAAATGCTAGGATTTAGAAGCCAGACATTAACTAAAACTGTGTTCTTTTATTAATTTATTGAAATATTTTCAAATGAAATGTAATTTAATACATTCGATCAATAAAACAATATTATTTTCACCAAAACTGTATTTTGTTTTAGAACTTAGAAATATAAGGGTTAACTCTGGTATTCAAACATAACTTTTCAAATAAATAAATTCGAAACAATTTCATATTTCTATAACAAAATTTTTTCAAAACTTTTCCTCTTCATTTTTTTTTCCCTTAAATAGCATATTTTTATAGCATTATAATATTTTTTATAGATTAAATAAAAACGTTTAGAGATGGCATATTTTACATCTAGAATTGGTGATAAGGGAAGCGAAACCGAAATACGTCATTCGGCTCGAAGCTTGGCATCGTCGATCAGTTGTACTAACAGCAGTCGTTTTAACTTAAGTTCCCGAAGTTACGATACCAACAAGTCTAGTGTGAGGTATAACATTACAATACTTAATTTGAATTTTTAAGATTTGATAACGATTTATATCTAGGTATATAAACTCTGCTGCCTATATTGAGAATAATAGTATTCCTTTGAATAATATCTCAAGTGAAAATAGTTTGAAGTGTCCTTTGGAAATGTCAGAAACTCAAAGCGATATTGTGCCACCATTAGATTTGAAGTCTGAGGAAAACTATCCCACAACACGAGATTATACATTTTCATATCGTAAGCATTGTGAAGCTGCTAAAATTGTTCTCAAGCCAGATCAGGCTTATGAGACCTGGCTATCAGCTAAACGGTAACATTGTTTTCAGATTTAAAGTTTTTAGTTTGAAAAAAAAAGAATTGTACATTTGAAATATATTTTATTCAATAAATTTTTAGAAAAGTCTTGTCTGATGAAGCAGCCAGACGCAGAAAAATCGAGGAACAAAAGCAAAAAGAAATCGAAGAACGTAAACGTTTAGCTCAAGAAAAATACGAAAAATGGTTAGAAGAAAAATCACGTTCACAGCATACTTCGCAATCCTCACTAGGACAGCATTCCACTATAACGACTAAAACTACGTCCACGGTGTCAGAAGGTCCAAAGCGTCCTCAAATATCGGAGGAGGAAGCCCGTGTACGTTTGGAAGAATGGGAACGTAGAAAACGTTTAGAAATCGAACGTCGTCGTATGTTAAAACAGCAGGAAGAAGAACGTCGCCGCGAATTAGAGGATCAGCGCCGTCAAATGGCTGAGGAGGCTTGGGAGAAATGGATAGCAGAAGCTGCAAAGAAACCAAAACCAGTACCATTGAATCGTGGTATCTTTACATTACGCGGTACAATATCGGATATATTTGTTAATCCAAACGAATGGAAACCAATTATACCAGTTAAAGAGGAAAATCAAAAATAATCCAATCATATAGAAAATAGCTTGTAGTTTTGGATATCCGACCAGAAGGCGAGAGATTTTTTTTTATTGAAAACAACTTTTTATTAAAACTTTAAATAAAAGGATGTTTTGAATAAAAAAATATTTCAATGCAATTGAAAAAGAATTCTAATGTTTGTAATTAATAAACTTGGTATTGGATTTAATATTACATTTGTCTAATTAATTTAAATGTAGATAATTCTGTCTTCAATATCCAAGAATTTCTTGTTTTATTTCGATGAAAATAAGGTGGAATTGTTATCCCGTATAAGTATATTAGAGTTCCATAAACCTACGACGACAAGTTTTGCGCTGAATATGGTCGATAATTTCACATTGTATCAATATCCGTCAATAGTAGTACTTAAAGACGTTCCCAGGATATTTGTCTGTACGACGATAATAATAATTTGTGCTTTCCAATAAGAAAGTCGCAAATTTCAAAAATCTTAATGCATTCACGCTTGGTTTCCTTCAAATAAATTTTATTAAAAATTTAAATGTCATTACTCTAGGCCTTAATTCTACAAAAACTACTACATTCTACATAGATATTCTTTTATCTTTGAAATGGATGCACTTGCATAGCCGATTTAATATTTGTCTTAACAGCCGATGGAGCCTTCCCCAATTGGTTAACACCGCCGGGACTAACAGAACTCATAGCTGTGGGCGGTCGTATAGCAGGTGGAACCATCATATTACCAGGACCACCAGGCATAGACATTGGGATACTTATTTTTAGGCCTTTACCCATACCTACAGCAGCAACAAGGGCATGTGTATCGGAAATGCTACTTGTTTGCTGGATGCCAGCTCGTGACGACGAATCAATTTCCCAGTCTTCCCGTTGTTTACTTACGATCTCTAAGACATGCGAAACAACCTTATTGTACTGGGCCACCTGCTTGCTAGCCGCTTCGTTGGTCAGACTATTAGCTTTTTGTTCATTTTGTAGCATTTTTTGTTCAGCCAAAGGAGCAGGTTTGGTACGCAAATAATCGGGCACAATATCATGAGAAAAGATGGGTACTCTACCCTGGGTAAGATTTGCAAGTACTTCATCTCTGTCGGGCGACAGCAAAAGAGGCAGAACAGTGCGATTACGTAGTGGTGGGCATATTTCTTTCGACAGGATCTTGGATAGACCGGTAAGCTATTTACAAAGGATTACAAAGATAAATTAAAAAAAAAATATTCTTGTTAAAAAGAAAACTTACATGGCTGGAGATTAAGGCGAAATTGTCTAAAAATTGTGGCCAATTAATGGTTTCGTATTCCGTCTCCAATTTGTGTACCATCGCTCCAATAGACATTTTTAAATCATTTAAACGATTAAGAACAGCGTCTAATGTGGCATCCAATTGTTTCTCCTCACGCGACATTTTTATTGTTTTTTGATATTTATTAGAAAAATAAAACAGATTTCTAGCAAATTTATGAACACCAACAAAGCAACAGCGAAATTTGTTTGTGTTGTCCAACAACAAGTCAAATTACAAGACAGCTGTTTAGTAAAACAGAGTAGCTTGCAGTGAATTGCCAACCAAAATTTATATGCAGCGGTGTTTTTGGTTACTTCGAAACAAAATTGATTATTTTTTTTCTTCAATGTGTAGGATATTCTTGTTTAGGTTACCTTTTTTCTTGTCATCGCCGGTCTCTTTTGTCCTCGTCGGTCCCCTCCCCCACCACCAAAATCGCTCTCGCGTAAGGTAAATCAGACAAGAAATAATTTTTAAATCTGGTGAGTTCTTAAGGAATGGTGAGTTTCGAATGTGGTCAAATTTGATATGGAATGTATATTGAATTCCTCTAAATTGAAGTTTACCAAAAGAACCGTTATTTAAAAAAATACACGGTATTATTAAATCACCGGTACTACCATATTTGCACGGTATCATCACTGGTAATTTGTGAAGTTCATGTCTGGAATAAATAAGTTTCTTCTCATTTAGTCAATGGGTTAAAAACACCAAAAATTGGAATATAAATTACTGAAGGTGGATATCTGGGATGTATTTGTTTATCATAAATAAAATTTTGTAGAATTATGAGATAGAAAATTTCAAAATTGGAGATAAAACTTGAGAACAATCTGACAACACTGATACTCAACATCAAAATAGTGCTGCATGTGTATATGTAGTCAATCTTGCTATCATTGAGCCAATTCACATTAGCACATTTTTTAGTCCGCACAATTTTTGTTCTTTTCAATTTACACGGGATGAATGTTCGTTTGGCAACAAATGTATACGTATACAGCGCTTTGTATGTATTAGTGTTTTTGCATTCATTTGATGTTTGGCTTTTAAAGTGTACACAACAAATAAACGAATAATTTTAAAATTATTCTATGCGGAATTTCACAAATTTTCGACTAATAATTGTTTTCAATTCATTTATTTTTGTGCAGATTATTTAAACTAATTATTTACAAAAATCTTTTTGTTAATTGTAATTCACTAACTTACTTTATTCTTATTTTAACATTTTCTTTAATTTTCATTTTTATCAAATATTTTCTTAAATATCATTCATTATGGAATACTCTTTATTTTTAATATCAACTATTTTCCTAATTACTAATTATCTCTTTTTAATCTTTACTTATAAATTATCAAATATTCTCTTATTGTTAATCCCGTTAAATCATCAGATTTTTGTCAAGTATAAATAAGCTTTCGTTTTTAAGGATTGGTTAATTAAGAAAAATATTCGTTGAAGTGACAACATTAAATAAATATTGATTTTAAAAAGATCATTCTTTTACTAAAGGCAATAAGAAAGAGGAATCTGTAAATGGAAAAGCAACAAAGACGTGTAATGATTTCAAAATAAAGAAAAAAATCCAAAAGGGAAATGATTTTATGCGACCATCCCCCTTTCTTTGTGATCATGTTCATTGTTTCAAATGCAACTAACGACTAAATCAACTTTGTTGAAAAAATAATTGCCAACCCTGATTTTTAAAAATGTGTATGTATTAAGGCGGATTCACCAACAGGTTTCTGAAACATTTTTGGTTCGGACAAAATTTTTTTTATATGGAGTTTGACGTTTCTCTCAGAGAGCGAGCGAAATTATTTTGTGCGAACAACTCTCAGTGTGAATTAAATTAATTTTAAATTTGGTCCGAACCATTTTAGAAAAGGTTGCCACACCATTTGAAATTTATACAATACACAAATATTTGCAGAAGTTCATCGAAACACCCAGAGTCCATGCGATGAAAATTTATAAATGAATCTACGTAATTTAAACGCATTTCGGAAACTAGTGAGTGAAAATACCCTTTGGCTTCTCTTTGTTTCAAAAGTGGTCTTACACCCGTCCTCTTGTTTATCTTTGATTTTCTTTTTCATAAATATATTTTGCAAGTAATTTTACTTTGGTCACTTCAATGGTGAACAAGAGTAGCAAATGATTTATATTCATTTTATCCATCGCAGAACAAGATGTTTTTATTCTTACCAAATAATTCACCACAAATAGTGTTTATTTTTTGTTATAAATATTAATTTTTTTATTTCTTTATTTTGACACATATATAATTAACTTTCTTAAGTTTATGCACATATGTATTTGTCATTTTTAATTAAATATGGCAGCACTGTTTTTACGAACAAAGTTTCTGAAATGGGTGAATCATGTTGCGGAAAACTCTCAGTAAGCAAGAAAATTCTCCGAACCAAAAATGTTTCAGAAACTTGTGGGTGAACCCGCCTTTAGTTTTGTGCTGGTGATGCGGGGTTGTAGCTGGTGGAAAATTTACGCCACCGAAAAACCATTCTCTTCACCCCTCTTGCCAACAAACTATCATTTGCTGCCAGCACAATTGTGCTCGTGTGAATATAACCATTTGCATTAAGCTGCATGGCGATACATAAAATTTAACTGATCAATATTATGTATGTATGTATTGGTAATATTTAATTATGCATAGCGCAGCAGCACATCAAAATTATATCTTTAAATTTCATTTTATAGTTGTTGTGAGGGATTGCAGGTGGAGAAAAATATATTTTGATATTCAAACTCAACTGTTGCGTGGAATTTTAAATACGAAATCTTCCAAAATTGTCTGTTGTTCTGAAGTAATCTGTATAAAAGCATATGCTGCATGATGACCGTCCATACAACAACATCTGTAATCTGTGACAGTGTAGCTGCCCAGACAATGCAGTATCTTAGCAGTAGTGCTAAGAATGAAGATGTATTACTCCGGCTAGAAAACGTCTGGGATGTTAGCCTCTACAAACTATCGTATTTCTGAATGCCATCTCCTTTTTTAACACCTAGACATGCGTGTTCTTATCACTGTTATTTGGTGTTCTCTCTTTCAACAGTATTCAGAATGTTACAATAATAACGCATTGTGTGGTGTATAGTACTGGTTAAAAAAATCAAACAAACAAAGCTTTTCAACAATGTCTTTTCAAAATTTTATAGTTTTAAAAACTCTTCAATAAATCAGCCAGACAACGCATTGACCCCTGATCCTCAGAGAGGATAACATCCACAACTAACGTCATAGGTCAAACATAGTTCATCACTGCGGTCCTAGGTCATACAGGAATTGACAGTTGACATGGGGTTAATCTCGAACTCAACATGTATGTATATAATGTGATGATCATCGGAAACTTTTCTTTGATACTGTGATTCATTAATGCATACTAAATTGACATCATCAATGTATCCAAGATGCTGGGCAGGGAATAGTCCTTCTTGATGTCGAGCTGCACCCTGATGTTTATCAGGGCAAAAAAAACCTTCATAAGGCCAAATGTTCTCACACTGTGTCCTCTGCTTTAATTTCAAACATACACAAAAGTGTTTATGAGTCACTCAACTGTTTTTAAGTTGTAATAAAAATCACATACGATCGCATATAGTGGTGCTGGGTGTATTTAAATTGATCGTATAAAACAATATTCATTTTACAAATTATTTGCAGTTGCAATTTAAATTTCGTAGTGTTCACAACTTTACGGTGCAATTGAATTGAATTGTAATTAAATCTTTATCGGAATTTGTTAAATAAAAACGAACTAAAAAATATATGAAATAATTACCAGAACGTGCCACAACGCTTAAATGTGGTTTTTATAAGAAAATTAACAAGAATAGACAATAGCTTTGGTTCATTTGAAAATTAAACACCGCTTGGAATACACCATCAATATGAATCTGTCGCTTTTATATATGGTTTGTGGCTTTTTAATGGTTTTAATAATTTATAAACAACGTAAATGCTGGTACTTTATATGGCAACTAAATGGCTGGCGTGGCATATTCCAACAACCCATACTATGGTTGTTATTAATTATTTACCTGGAACCGAAAAGTTAAGTTTTAAAGACACTTGTTATGTGAGTCAGTGTAACAGTGTAATTAAATTGCTGTGATATTTATTTCCCTATCCAACCACACTGACAGTTATTTAAATTTATTTTTGATTTCTTGCTGTTGTTGTTGTTATAAAAAATAATTTTTTTTCTTTTATTTTTCAATCATCTACGACACTGCTGTGGTTTTTGGCCAATTTACATACATACGGTAAATCCAACATTCAACATCCATCCAACCAGGTATAATGGTTACCATTCAACGCTGTCATAAACATTTTCAATTCCCTTTGGCCATAATTGTGTTCAACCGAATACTGTTGTATGTCGATGATCCTGAGACTATGGAATGTATACTCACTGCACCAGAGTGTTTAAATAAGACGTTTTTGCAAAATGGTTTCTATGCCAACAAGGGTTTATTGCATGCCAAGGGTTAGTATTCAATTAGTTTGGTATGAATATATTAACAAAGGGTGACACAATTGGAGATATTAAATAATATTTACCGTATCGTATAGTATAATAGCGGAAGTCGCAGTGGTCTAGTAGGTAGTGTTTTGGCTTATTAGACGAAAAGCCAGTGTTCGAGCCCCAGGCCAGACATCAAAATAAAATACAAAAAGTATTTCTTCGGTGACTTCCTCTCACCAGATTTCTGGCAAAAACTCTGAGAGTAAATAAAATTGCCATGAAAAGTTTCTCAAAAATCTGTCGTTCGGAGTCGACTTTAAACTGTAGGTCCCACCACTCATGTATAAAATTAACACACACAACATAAGTGGTGTGAGAAACCAGGTCGTAATCCTGACTGAAGGGATATAGTATAATAACCCGTGCGAATTTAGGCGACATACAGTGAGCGTCAAAAGAAACTGTACACTAAGGATAAAATTCATTAAATCACCAAACTCAGCTTTTACCACTTAAGGAGAGTTCCTGAAAATATTTGGCAATGTTTCGAAATTTGTGTATTTTTTTGTTTACATTTTAAAAACTGCCAAAGAAACAATTTTAAAATACAAATAACGGTAATTTATTAATGTATATTTTTTAATGTACAGTTCCTTTTGACAATCATTGTATCTGACGGAGCTAAAGTCGCCGTAGTCTAGTACGTAGTGTATTGGGTTATTAGACGTGAGGCCACGGTTCAAACCCAAGGTCAGATATCTCCAACAAAACGAAATTTAAAAAATATATCTCTTAGGCGACTTCCTCTCATCAGATTTCTGTCAAAAACTCTGAGATTAAATAAAATTGCCACAATTTGTCGCTCGGAGTCGACTATAAACTCTAGGTCCCTTCACTTATGGATGAAATTAACACACACAACAGCTAGGTTGTAATCCTGACTGAAGGATTGTAGTGACCAATTATGTATGTACGTACGCACTTGCTTGTTATGGTACAAAAAAATTGTGAAAAGGCGTCTGAATTTATAATCTCGATTTTATCACAATGCTTACTTATATTACTTGTGATATATTTGTGGACAAAATCAACACCACAAATAAATTATTCCTCATTATCATTAACACGTTTTGTAACACCCTGTTTGGAGAAGACATATTCAATTTAAAAATCATTTTTGCTTTCACAGAGATACTCGGTTATAACAATTTAATACCGTTGTCTAGCTTTATTAGATTCAAAATATTTTCTTACAAACTATTACACATACATACGTATGCATACATACATAGATAACATTGTAATCCTTTTGTTGGTAGTATTCGTATATATGTTGCCTATTAAAGACACTCAATCACAGACTTATAGTAGACATTAAAATAAAACTTTAATTCTCTGTGCTACAATAGTTATAAATAAACTTACAGACTAACTATGTACATAGGATATGCGGCACAAATGAAATGCTTTAATTTATTTTTATTTCTTTTTAATACATACACACACACACACACGTGTGATGATTGCTATTCCCATTGGAAACCACAAGATGAACAATGGAAAATACGCCGTAAACAATTGAATCCAGCATTCAGTCAAGCAACTCTTGTCGGTTTCTTTAAAGTTTTTAATCGCGTTGCTCATGAGTTGACACTAAAAGTCACTAAGGATTTGCCAGAAGACTCGAAGATGGAATATAAAAATTTGGAGGATTTAATAACACGCGCCGTTTTACAAGTTTCATGCTGTAAGTACGAACATCTTAAATTTATTTTGTTTTCATGTTTACATTTCTTTGCAGTAACAACAATGGGTTATGAAACGCATTTTCTAAATAATGATGATCAAGGCATAGCTCGTACATATAGATTGTAAGTTTTTGTTTTGTTTTCTTTTTATTTTTCTAAATTCACTCAAGCATTTTGTATGTTTCATTTTATTTTTGATTATTTTTTTTTTATTAAAAAATTTCCAATTATTTGTCAAATTTCATGTCCTTCTCAACATCTTACTTGAATTCTTGCATGCTTATCAACATTTAACAATCACAACAACTGCCGTTAACCATATTGCAGTCTAATGGAATTGACTGCATTGCGAATATTAAAGCCTTGGTATCAGATTGACTTCATCTTTCGTTTGTTGGACAATAAAAATTATGAAAAATCGAAAAATGCCAACAAGTTGGTTACAGAGTTTGTGGCTAATGTAAGTTTTCATTCTTACTCTTTTTGTATTTGAGGAAATTTTCTATTCTTGGTTTTTTTATGAAGAAGCTACAGTCATTGAAGTTTTGTTATGGGAGATTTATGATTTATTTTCCATTTCGGTGTAATCAATTCTGTATTTTCGTTGCTCCATTTTTAAATTGAGTAGAGAGTGAAAGTTGTGCTGATAACCTATAACAGGTTTAATTTTATGTAGAAATGTTAATATAAAGTACCGAGAGAGGAAAAAATAGGGTAAATATGTTACATTTCAATTGTTATCTGTCACTTAATTATGGAAAAACTTAAAATATTAAATTTTTTGGAAGTATGTTTGGTACTTTTCAGTTAAAATGGTACATTTTTACTTGCCTTTGGAACTCTGTCATTTCGCAGCTAGTTAGCTCCGGGGAAGACATTGAGGTTATAATTGGAAATCTAAAGCATGCATGTGGGATTGCCTAACATGGCGGGACTAAAATGCAAATGTTCGATATCACTAATAAGTCCATACTGCTCCAATGAAGTCAGACTTTCTTATGTTGTTTTTGCCTATAAAAGTTTACAGTAATATTGAAATACCTTATTTAATTGTCCATTTACAACCCGTTTATTACATTTCGGCCTGTTTTAATACATCCTTCCAGGCGTCTCTGCTTCTGTGCGCCTTTGCCAATTGATTACAACAATCGATGAATGGGTTTGCTCAAGTTAGACCTTCCAATGTAGGTGCTTCGGTAGTGCTTAATAGTGTCTATGCTTCTGTGGCATTTAAATATTGGGTTATATTTCATAAAGACGCACTTATTTAATTAGTAATTGGAACTCTTTTAGTGAGGATTACAACCCAGCTTTTCACGTCAGAAATTTTAATATAGTCTGACTGTTAGCATATATCCAAATACATCTGCTAAATTCTTATCTAATCGTTTTCATAATAAGTGAGACTTTAGCCTTAAATACTGTTTACGTGTGGTGATGTCTATACGATACTACTATAACAAACTAGGTATTATGTAAACCTTAGACCTATTCTACCACATCGTAATTATATATGCAGCTCTATTTCTTATGACAAAGATATATTTAAAGCAAATAATTATTTCAAAATGGATCTTTTGAAAGCTTACATTGAGCATAATACACTGAACGAAGTCGTCGTAGTTTAGTAGGTAGTGTATTACCTTATTAGACGTAGGACTGTGATCCAAACCCCAGCTCAGACATCTCTATCAGAGCGAAATATGAACAATATTTCTTCGGCAACTTCCTCTGGCAAAAACTTTGGGAGTAAATAAAATTGCCATGAAATATCTTCCAAAAATCTGTCGTTCGGAGTCAACTTTGAACTGTAGGTCCAGCCACTCATGCATAAAATTAACACACACAACGTAAGTGGTGTGAGAAGCTAGGTCGCAATCCTGACTGAAGGTTTGTGATGCCCAACTATGCACACTGTATATAAATGTTCTCTGTGGCGTGATAAGGATCAAAAAATGTATTTAATGAAAGAATACAATTTTAAACATTTTTCTGAACGAAGCAATCCCATAAGTGTAAGCCGAGTAGTAGTTTTATAACTCATATTATTTTAATTTCTTTTTAAACAATCTCAATGACTGTAACACATCAGCAATACTAGGTAAAATGTCGTTTAACTTTAAGAATTGAAATTGAATTGCAACATAAATTTACAGATTTTTTATTCGTTCATGTTCTTACAAGTTCTCATTCCTACTCTTTTAAATCGTAAAAAAATAATAAAAACTTACACTTACAACAAAAATACAATGTTTCTAAAATGAAAATTTATTAGATTGTCCAACAAAAACATTTAAAATGGCAACAGCAACAACAAGAACAACAGGAACAACTGCAAAAGGCAAATATTACAACAAATGCAATGAAAAATAAAAGCAACAATGATGACGATGACGATGATGATGCTTCTGTAGTCAGTGCAACCAATAGACCAAAGGATGCCATAACATTGAATGAACAGGATAATAATCATAATTTTGCTGGCACAACTGCAATAGCAGCTGCAGCAGTAACTGCCAATGATGCGTTACAAAATGTGAACGCATTCATGGAACAACAGTTGCCGACATTGCAGCACCAGCAGCGTATTTTCATTGATCAAATATTTTATTTGGCCCAGACGGGTAAATTAACATCGGAGGACATTATGAATGAAACACAATCGATGGTGGTTGTGGTGAGTATCAGTAGGTTTTTGTAAGCGTTACTCTTTTCTTTTGCAGCCTTTAAAGTGAATAAGATTTTAAAGACAAGAATTTAAATACTAAATATTATGTTCATTAAGATATTACTATGGAAAGTCTTTTCGGAGCTAAACCGACTAATAAAATTTTGTGTATGATTATTAGCAAGAAAATCTCATTTTCAAGAAAAAAATCTAAAATTTTCTGAAAGTGAAATTGTGATGTAATGATATTTCTTTTCATGTCATTAAGCATTTGAATTGAGGACGACTATTTTCACTACATATTTTCACTAACTTTCACTCTCTTTTACATTTTCATTTCTGCATGTAAATGTGTACACCACATACATACACACAATATAGATTAAGTTCTTATTAATGATTTTGTTCTCTTTTTTTATTTGGTTCTGTAATTCGTTTGGCAATGAAACGATTCAACACAACGTCAACAACAAGTCCTTTGAAACGGTATCGAGTTGTATTATTAACGCATTACTGTGTTTGGCAATTAACCGCGAATGTCAAATGAAATTACGAAACGAAATCAAACACATACTGCGTCTGTCAAAGGATAAAATCAAAAGCAAAGAGCATATAACAACAGCAGCAGCAGCAGCAGCATCAACATCATCAATAAAACATAATAATAATACGAAAAGCAACAACAGCAATAACAAAATAACAACGACATATACAAATGCGACAGTTGATAGTGATTGGGATTCTAAAATGACAGCAAATATTGAAGTAGATGGTGAAAGTGATGGTGATGGTGATGGTGACGGTGATGGTGATGGTGATATTGATGTGAATAATTGCGATGGGAATACATGCACACATGATGGTACCGATGATAGAGACAATGATGAGTATGTGCCCGTAACTATGGAACATTTATTGAATATGCCATACCTTGACATGATTATAAATGAATCGTTACGTTTATTGACAACCGTACCAATGAATTTACGCAGTGTCAGTGCAGATTTTCAATTGAACCTAACACAACCGAAACGTGACAAATGCGACTATACTTCGATTACTACTTCCACAAAAAGCAATTGCAATAGCAACAACAAAAACAATAGCAATAATAGTAGAAATGGCGACAATTGTCATCGTCGCTGTATAGTTGTACCCAAAGATACCATGATTGCTTTGGATATATTCAATATGCAACGTAACGCAATGTATTGGGGAAAGAATGCTTTAAACTTCTATCCTGAACACTTTGAAAGACAAAAACACGAACAACAACAACAAAAACAACGAATTGGTGGAAAATCGATAAAAACTGGAGAAAATGCAAAAGAAGAAGACATAAAAGTGCCAACATCAGCATTTGCATCGAGACATTCTTATGCTTTTGTACCATTTTCAAAAGGCTTACGCACCTGTATAGGTAAGTGTATGCGAGAAAAAGAGATGGAAAGATAAAGAGTAGAACAGAAAAAAAAGAAGCCATTAATTTATGTGAGCAATGGTGAAGAAAGAAATGTAGCAGGATGTAAGTATGTTTATGTGTGAAGGTAAACGATAGTTATTCTTGTATTCAACGTCAATATTTATTTACATGAATGCACAGTGGGCTTGGTATAGTGAGCATATTGCAAAGTCGAACTGCTGCTATCTTGGTATTTTAATTCCATTGGTGATATTGATGAAGGCCAGTATCAGATGGTGAACTGAACCTATAACCGAAAATAATATGTAAAAATAGTTGATGTTTTTTTACGACTGCCCTTATTTAAGCTTTATAATAGGCAATCATAATAGTTCCGTTAAATATCACTTCAATATTATTGTTTGACTGCGAGATGTATAATGCCGCCTGAAGTAGATGAGACATAAGCTGTGTAGGCAACATAGCTCAACCGGCAATAGAAAAACAGGAGGAAACCTAAGAGAGTCAATATGGCTTGTGCGGTTACGTTACATACATACATAATTGGTCATTACAGCTTTTCAGCCAGGATTATGACCTAGTTCCGTACACCACTTATGTTGTGTGTTAATTTTATACATGAGTGGAGGGACCTACAGTTTAAATTTGATTTCGAATGACATAAGGGAAACTTTTCATGATATTTTATTTATTCTAAGAGTTTTTGCCAGAAATCTGCTGAAAGGAAGGCAGAACGGTTATATTAGTTTAGGTTAAATTTACTTGGCTCCTTTAAGACCCCGATGTAATACCGAAAGTAGCTATTCCGTCATACTACTATAATACTTAACTAACAGTTCTCATCCCTCCCCACAGTATTGCAGAGATGTGGATTCTATTCAAAGCACCTTATGGTGGACACGTTCTGTAAATTCTGGGTAACGAAGAATCGTTCATCTCAAATGCCTAAGTGCTGGATAATAACAGAAAATATTTTTGATGCTTTCCTCTTCTTTATATCGGACAAGATCGGTCTGGTCTCTGTATAAGTAGTTTTATTATGTCAACTTCCTTGTGAAAGCAAATGAAGTTTGTGTACGACCATCAGTGGATGAATGTTTCATGTATGAATTCAATAAAATTTTCCGCTATGCCAGCCTTTGCAATTTGAGTCTACTTTGTTCTTACCCTCAATGTCATTTGGCATAACTGTCGATACCATCCAGAGACTGCCCGCATTCTTAGACAATCTTAGATGTGGTGCAGACTCACTCTGGGTCTGATTTAAAGCCTGCTTTACTATCAATTAAAATGCGTATACATCCGGTAGATATACTCTGCTACCCGATTCGCACAGCAGTAGTGTTTTTTGCCATTATTTCAGCCTTCTCGTTGCGTGATATGGATTCGTCAGTGATTATCTAGAAGGTATAACCTACTATCGTAATAGAATATAATCTGTCAATTCCTTTTCGATTGACCGACGTGTTATACGTTGTCTCCGAGCTTGTCGCAAAAGATTCCATTGATCTTCAGTTCCTTTGAATTTATTTCTTGTTTGCTGATGTCGAATGATTTTCCGAAGTTGACAAAGGGAAGCTGAAACTTGAAAAAAACAAATGTTGCTAAAGAAACCTGCCCAGATATCAGAAGGACTATATTTCCTACATTTGAGTAATAACAAATTCCACTGGTATAGAGACCACTTTTATACGCTTTTATGGGGATATTTACTGCAGCAGCAGCTGAAATTAACTCTGAAATATTTAGTATCCTGGTTCGGATTCCAGGGTTTAAAATGTTGCTAGATGTTCTAGGTATTAGAGGTTTATTAGCTGTATCTGCTATAGTGTTTAGAATAGTGTAGAAATATTTCTTGAATCCTTTTTAAGGATCTAGAATGTAAATATTTCTCGGATGTCAGATGGATAACTGAATAGCCTGTTCTTATGTGCATCGACATAAGAGGTGATCGTGAGTTATAAACTGAAACCGCTGAAATCGAAGACAAGATAGCCAAAATAGAAGAAGTGAACTGTCTGTTGACTTGTGATTCAAGTTTTTCACCAACAATTCATGAAGCAGTTCAAATAAACTTGATTGAATTTTTTTCCTAAAGACTTTACATTTGCAAATGGAAAAATGTGCAATTATTCGAATCAATTTATTTTTAAATCCGTACAGAATAGTAACAGTTTTATACACTGTGCATCACTAAGCAATACAAAAACACCACCAACAACTCCCGTCTATTAAATTATTATTACTTTAAACTCTTATCATAATAAACTTTTTTTTTGACATACTTGTACTTGTATTCTATACTTTACTGTTCATTATTTTCAATTTTCTATTGTTTTCCTTAATTTTCTATTTCTGCTCTGTTCTGTTTCCTTTTTTTTTTTTTTTTTGAAGGCTATCGTTACAGCATTTACTTGTCGAAAATAATTTTGATAAAATTAATTTCATCATTTGAATTCTCAACCAACATCCAGTTTAAGGACCTGCAATGTTATGAGGGTGTTTCTTTGAAATTTCGCAATGCCGAGCACATACATTTTCATATTCAACCAGTTGACTGAACATCATTGTCAGACAATTAAATGGAGGTGTAGAAGGCAACGCGACTGAAGAGTGTAGAAGTAAATTATTTGGTTCTAAATACTTATAATTGTAGTTTTTAATTAATTTATTAAAACTGTAGGTAATGGTGGTGGTGTTTATTAATTAATTCCTGGTTTATTTGGAAACAAAAATAAACATTTGATTTTAATTCATTTATTAATTTAGAAATATTTTAAACGATTTTTTAAAGAAAAATTATGAAATGAAAATTATGTTTATGGAAATACTGTACTTTTTTTTTTAAAGAAATAATAAACATTTTATTTAATTTGTAAATTGAAATGATAATGTCTGTAGCGTTATTAAAGTATAAATTTAGTAATAGGTTAGGTTAGGTGGCGGATCCCCTCGAAGGAAGAAGTTCCATTTAGGCCAGCATTTATGACCATTGTGATCCCACAATACCTTCTACCCGGAGGTCAACCATTGCCTAGAGAAAACCATGCCGAGTCCAAAATAAATCTTGTTATTACAGCAATTTTATATTAGAAAGCTCCTTCATAGATGTCAGAAAATAAGAGACCAGGAGTCTCCGTCTCTTCATGACAAAAGCAGGCCACTGCAATATGAGGTGAAAGACAGTCTCTTTCTCCTCCTCAGATCAACAGCTCCTACAGAAATCATTAGTCGGAATGCCACGTCTTTTGGCATGCGTACCAAAAGGACATTGGCCCATATAAATCGCCATTATGCGATAAATGCCCACGCGACTTAAGGACAGAAGTGAGTAAGGGACTGCCCATAAATCTAGTAATTAATTGCAAAAGAAAACTGGAATAATGAGCCAACTTATAAAGGTGCCAAACACACCTGGTTTGATATGATTATATGTCAGACAAAGTTTGCGTTTAAACTGATTAGAGTTCATCTTTGCAGCTATGGTGGGCACATTGGAAATAATTCACAACAATATGTGCAGATTGGTAAGAGGAGACCAAAGCACATCTTTTCGATGATTGTGTAGCACTTGAGAATCTCAACAATTTTGTTGCCTTAAAAACGATTGGATCGAAAGAGCTATGCTTCAGATTATAAGGTTTACAAAGCGATATTCAATTTAAATTACCAATGGAGTGAGCAAATTCGACAAATATTCCGCTGAAAGGCTTTTCTGGCCACCGTGATTCTTACGTGGGGTAAAGGTACGACGAAAGTAAAGTCTTGTGGGCTAATAAGTTGCTCCCCTTCTTGAACCTGATGATTAAGCTAGACCCTGTAGTTTAGGCAAACTTTGTACCATCAAACATCATATAATCGCTCAAGCTATTAGAAAAAATTTTTAAACAAAAATTACTGTTCTGCAGTCATCATACCGGCTTTCAATAAAGTGTAGAATAACGATTCAAATCTTAAATTCAAAGTCAATCTGCTTTTAAATTCTTACAAAATATTACAAAAATACTTGACTTATAGCTCGTGTATTATTAAGGACAGAGATTATTAAGGCATTATACAGGTTATCTGGAGTTCTTCAGAGAAGTATTCTTGTGTCGATTCAATATTTGGGGTTTCAAACTCCAGGTCAGACATCTCGATCATAAATAAAAATTGCTATGAACAGTTTCCCAAATATATCTGTCTTTCGGTACCACCAAATATTGGTAAAATTAACACATTCAACAGAGGTGGTGTGAGAAGCTTGGTCGTAATCCTGACTGAAGGGGTGTAATGGCCAATTATGTACATCGGATACACTAGCGTCTGATCATGACCAATACAGCGTTTTCTAACATCCATAAAAATCCAATATCAGCTTCGCGATAATTTTAAAACTATATTCTTAAGCACGAGCGGTTAAATTAATGGAAGATAAATAGGAAGGTAACATAAATGTGTACATATAGTTTTTACTTTATGTCCTCCCATTCTGATGAATCATCTAGAAGTGCCTTAAAATTCGAAAGTGAAATATCGATATTTACTGTTATAAATGAAAAACTGATAACAGCTCAATTACAATGGCTTATAGGTAAAAAAATCCACCCTAATATTTGACAGGAAGCTATAGCAATATTAAAGATAATACGTTGCTATGGTTTACAGATATGGGGTACAGTCTCAGCAACTAATATCGCAACAATGCAAAGGAGCCAAAATAAAATTCTGTATATGTATGTTAATTTCCGTATCTTGATAGATTAAAAATTCAATCGTTCACAAGGTCCTTAACATGTCAATTTTTAAAGCATAAATTTTGATTTGCAGAAAATTATTTAAAAATCTGGAACAACTTTCTAATCTATTAGCCTGCCATGTCTTAAATTATGCTGGTCACATAAATTTAATAAAGAAGGATACTGCTGCCCTCATTACACATGAGAATGTCTAGCATTGGTTAGACTTAAAGTAAAAAATGAATACTAAGATTTGATTAAAGAAAAAAAATTTGTATTTCTCTTAAAATAAAATTCTATAAGGAAAAATTCCCCAATGAAACACTAACGATTATCTGAATCATATCCACCATAAAATTAGGGGGTATAATTAATTGTATTGACCTAATTTTCGATAGAAAATTATGCAATTTCCTTTGTTTTAGTTGTTGTGTCTGTGTGTTTTTTTTCCAGTTTGTTTAAACTCTTAACCAACGCCAAGTCCAGAACATATGGCAGAACGATTTTTAATTACTGTAATGTAAAAAAAGGGCCAATTACGATATAACTTTTGATTGTGCTCAAGTATGAATATGTAAGAGAGAGAGAGAGAGTTACTCGTACAAATACAATTTATTGTGCTGCTTGTGGGCAAGTGTGTGTGTAAGCGAGGAAATTAAAGCAATAGAAGAGGGAGGACCAATTATTAGAGCACTGCATTGCTCTACATGGCGTATGATGTTTATATTTTGAACAAAATATATTACCCTTACGCTTTAGTGTACCCACCAGACCCAGCGATGATAGCCTGACCATAACCACTGCCACCAACACCACCATCACCTTCATCACAACGTCTGCGTTATTCATTGATGTGCGTAATACAATTTATTACGAAATTCACAGGCGAGGTGGCAGAGTGGTAGCGCAGCTAGTAGTGTTGTTGGAATAATAAGGCTTTGTTAAGCTAATTAAAAACGTGTACTAAAGATATATATCTGTGGGAAGGAACGTTATGTTTTTCAAAAAAATCTTATAATAAAAAGACTTTATTATTTATTGCCACTTTTCGATGCCGCTGAAACACTGTTTCGACCGCAAGTAGTCAATGGTTTGGCGGACAACAGTGAGTAAAGTGAGGTTTAATTAACCTTCTTTATTGTATTACATTCGTTACATAAATTAAATATGCACATACAGCAACAACAACAGTAGTAGTAGCTATAGCAGCAGCAATTGCACTATGACATGGTACGTATATACATATATTATGCAACTGCCACTGATCTTGTTACCACACAGCCATACACCTACATATGAACACAGTATGGGTGGCATAATTGAAGACAATTTTAAGTGTAAAGTGGCTACAAATTATTGCATACGCTGCACCAAACTCTGCTCACATGCCTCTGATGGTGATGCAATTACCAGCGTGTATATACATATGTATGTATGTATATGTCAATGTATGTACATGTGTATAATGAATATACGATTTGCACTTAAAATTTTAAATTTAATTTAAATATTTGCTTTCGCTCAAAATGTTACCAAAGCAGTGAATGTGAAAAATAAACAAAAGAAACGTGAAAAGAATACGTTTTTCTTTATTTTTTTTGTTGTGTCTTTAAAAATGCTCACGTGTCAATTATGGATGAGCATACTAACGAGCAATTATTTAAATTGAATGTGTGTGTAAGAGCGAAAGAAAGAGAAAAGATACAAAATTAATTACACACATGATTAAAGCGTTAATAACAATTAAGCAAATGCACAATTGCACAACACTTTTGCCATAATAGGGTGAACCATTGAAATGGGATGAAAGGTTCACAATTTACAAAATTCTCTTTTCAAAAACAAAGATTTTTAAGCAGCCCTTTAACTGTTGAAATTCTGGCATCGTGAAGGAATGTCTGTCTTTGTCCAATTAAAGTATCAGGTCTGTGTAGGTGTGTAGGTGACCATAACTGGGCACTGCTTGTTAGTATTATTACTTGGTATCGTGCGGTATGAGTGGACCAAAGGCATTAAGCTATTCGTAAGTAATGACTTAGAAAGTCAATATCTTGTATTATTATCCTATCCAAATTGATTTGCAGATCGTTGGGATCAAGTAGTTTAAAAAGGATTAAGACAAGTTCCTTCAAGCTAAATTGAGTGTGTAGTGATCTACTTCTCGTTCATTCGATGTAAGCAGCAAAATCTTTGTAACAACTGCTAACAGCTAAAGAAGAAATGTGAAAAAAAAAACCGAAAAACTACTTTTTTTAAGCAGAGAAAGAGTGCAAGTGCCCTCGCTTATATCTGTTCCTTTAGATGTGTTCATAGCAATTTTATTGACGGTTTAGACATAGGGTTTCACAAAATATATTGAATTCTTTGCATTTTATTATTCGTTTATGTTGGTAGTTATTAAGAGCTACATGGCGAGGAGTATGAGAAAAAGAAATGAGTTTCTCTCTTTTATTCCTGCAAATATAAATTCAGCAGAAAATTGGGAGCTGAACCATAATTCTCGCTTTCAATGTATAACCTGGTGTTTCTTCCAATTGTTGCCAATGGCTGCTTAGAGTGCTGAAAGGCAGATAGTAAAAACCTAACCGCTACTGAAGATTTTCTTTCAGTGTCCATAGCAATATATTAAGAGAATATTATTCCCTGCTTCTTGTGGAATTACACACACATCTGGTCATGCAAAAAAATGGATTGTATTGTGTATCTTCTTTCTTGAAATAGAGAAATAATGAATAGCAGGATTTCTATGTTTTCTCATACTACAGGCGTCCGGTGTGGACACATTATACATTTTAACATCCTTTAAATTATCCGAAACCGCTGACATTTTTCAATCGAAAGCTTTTGTGATTTTCTTGAAAAACTCGGAATAATAGGGGTTTTATATACCAACTTAAAAATCTTGTGACATCCCTGTTGTCTTCTAATAGTAACTAACACAGTGGGTAATAGACCACCGAGTGAACTTGTCTGTTAACGGCCTAGCCTAGTTTCGCCATGTAAAGGGATGACAGCTAATAAAGTGGTTAAAAAAGTTTCGATGAATGCGGAATCTGGTACCTCCATTTGCAATTCTATATCCGACGTCAAGAGAAAGGGCACAAAATAGTTGCACTTTTATCTCCTCCTGTGTTATTTCAGAGGCCCTTTGACCCATTATGACAAGGGTCTATACACTGCATCTATTTCATGTGTACACGGATTATGGAAAAAACGGTACGCAAACGATTTTACCATCTAACTTTCGCTGTGGAAGTCATGGCTTAGCGCAATTCGCAAACCTGGATCATTTCAATATTTGAAGTGGTATAAACAGCCCAGAGGAGTGTTCTTGATATGTGTTAATTATTATTATTAATTATTTTCATTAATTATTATTATTAATTAATCTGATTTATCTGATTTAACCTCTAAAAATTTCTAAGCTTTATAAATTGGCAATAACAGTGTTATACAGACCTTCAGTAGGTATATTTTTATATATAACCATCGGTTATTTCGAATCTGGCAATACTTATGGCATTCTGTTCTGTCACAAAACTCAATATATTATCTCCACTGAACATAATGAATCGATTTACGCTTCGTTTGTGCTTTCGGATGAAGCTCATTTTCATCTTGGTGGGTACGTTAATAAGCGAAATTGCCGTATTTGGGGCTCAGAAAACTCACACCTGGTCTTACAGAAGCCAGTGCACCCATTACGAGTGACTGTTTGGTGCGGCATGTGAAGTGGAAAAATTATTGGTCCATATTTATTTGAAAAAGGGGACGGCGCAACTATTATGGTCAGTTGGGTCACAATGATAACCGATTTTTTTGTACCCATGGTGTTGATGTGAAAGATGTTTGGTACCAACAGGATGGTGCAACTTGCCACACATCTCATGCCACAAACGATTTATTGCGTCGAACGTTTGATGCCCGTTTAATTAGCCGAAATGGTGATGCCAAGATGAGATTTGACACCGTTGAACTATTTTCTGTGGGTCGCCGTTAAAGAAAAGTGTTATGCCGTCAAACCAGAGACAATTGAGCATTTGAAGGCCCACATTCATGATGCCATTGCCGAGATACGAACGATAATAAATTTAAACTTTTAAATCACCCACCCTATATATTGTGTGTGGCTTACAATTGCATAATTGCTACAGTATGGCGTCCGATGAATTTTTCTCAGATTTTAAGCTGTTATCGTTTGAATGTGATGACTTTTCCAGCATCGTTTCTTAGTTACTTTTAAGTAGATTTTGATTTATGGGCTATAATTTGGCCATGGATAGCCGATATAATGTAACTGCAAATAGCAGGTCATGCCAGTAACATACAGAGTTCTTTGAATGCTAATGGCCTTGAACAGTAAAATTTTAATGAATTTTTGCAATGAATGATACCCTAATAAGAATATTTTTGTTAATTACCATACATTAATATGTTAATGAAGTATCAATGATGTTGTTGTCTTTAAATACAATATTTTTATTATCGATAATAATTAAATGCCAACCAAACATATTAATAAGGCTGAACCAAACGAGTATTTATTAATTGAAGTTAATACGCTTTTATTTGTTTACAGAGGATGGCAATAAAAATAATTATTGAATAAAAACTATAACAACTGCTTGACTAATAAATCAAAAATAAGTTTAATCGAAAATAATCGATAAAAATCAATAGTTTTTAATGGCACTATTTTTATAAACAAATTTTATATTAAATTAGGAAATTAATATTATTTACATAATCAAGCAAGTATTAAAGTATTAATTACTAAACCAGACAGTTATTGTTTAATTATTTCGATTTAATTTTAAAATATTCAATCCCTTTGCCTCCTATTTCCATTTTTCTCCAAAAGTATATTACAATTGACGGCAATTATAGAAATGATCACTTTTGACATTTGTTGTCATAACATATAACACCCGTCATCTTCGTTATTTCATTATCATGTAAGATGTTTAAGTTTTTTATTTTTGTTCTCTGGAATTTATTGTTCACTGCTTAGCGAAGTGTTTTTCTATTGTTTCCGCCTTTGTCGTCATCAATGTCAGTATCAATGTCGATAATGACGTTAAGATATATTAAACTGAAATACAAACAAACGATGCCAACAACAACAAGAACAAAAATAATACCAATATAAAAAAATTACCTCCAACCCAACCCGTCACCAATGTATGCACATTTATATTTACAATAATCATGATTATTTTTCTTTTATACCGTGCATCACTATAACTAGTGTAAGCATATTTGGTCTCGTGATAACATTTGCCACACAAAAATCTCTCATCTTAATACTTAATTATGCCTTGAAAACATTGTTCATGCTTTAAATTTTTTATTCCATTCCGTTCCTTTAAGGAACATAGGGGTATCTTAAGGTATCTCCTTTTTCTTCCAAATATTCTCTTTGTTTTGTTACAGTTTGATTAATCAAAGTTTTGAACTAAGAAGATACTTGGTCTACTATAGCAGAGCAAACGATGACAGCAGGCTCACTTGTCAGTGACTAGGAACAACGCTCTCCTTGGAGGCCCATTTTTGTTGATAAAGTCTTATTGCTTTTTAAGAGCTGGCGCTGCATGACCTTACACTGAAGTTCATTAGCGATATCATCCTGAAGTATTTACGTATGGAGTCAAGTTAAACGTCCATAAATGTCATGGGTAATAATTTTGAGATAAATATTCGTAGATGCGTAATAATTTTCAAAAATATTATCGTGATATAGGGTATAACAAAACGGTTTAAATCGGTTGGACTTATTTGTATTGAAAATATATTTCAGGATATAAAATTTAAGATTAAATCATATCAACAGTGAAACAAAAAAAAAAAAAAAATATTAAGTGAGACACTCTAATTAAGTGTGCTTACACTTCAAAATAGAAAAATAGAAAATTAAGGCTCAACAAAAGAAACAAAGATTTTTATTATTAACAGAGAGCCTCCTGTCATATGTATGTATGTAATAACATCCGTCTCCTGTATTAATAAAACAGTCCCAAAGCAGCAATGATCTGAATTCAAATGAGAATAACTAAGCAGCTAGATTATCCGATAAATATTCAGATGTATAGTTTTTCTTCTCAATATCTCACAATCAGTAATGGGATGAAATTTTCTCAAAAATCAGTCGTTCGGAGTGGACTTTAAACTGTAGGTCCCGCCGCTCATGTATAAAGTTAACGCACACTACCTAAGTGGTGTGAGAAACTTGGTCCATAATTCTGACTGAAGGGTTGTAATGATCAACTACGTATTTACGTATTTTAAATTTAAATCCTGATTTATTTTCATTTTACTTTCATTAAAATTTTCATTCCTACTGTTCCACCGTATCATTATGAGTTTTATTTATTGTACCCTGGTGCCGTTTAGTAGGATATAAAAGTGTGTGTTGATTGTGGCGCTAAAACTATTTGAAGCATTTAACTGAACTTTCATTTTCATTGTACTTCTATGGAGTTTTTTCTATACAGCCTTTTTTTCTTCTTCTTCTTCTTCCTACAGAGTATTTCACGTAGCAGTGAACATTAAATAGAGTTCCATTGTGCATTGCTGGAACATTATTAAATTCCTTTGTAGGACATACTTTTCATAGAATTTATTATTATTCCAGAAGTAGTGCGATAAGACTCGAAAAGGGTAGGCTAGAGGGAACAAAATGTCATGATAAATAACTTGAGTTGTGCTGTGTTGTGTAGTTCATAAAATATGTTCCTTTCGTTTATTTTTCTCGTTCTTTTTTTAATACATGTTGTTGAGCTAAGCATTCTGCCATTTCTTTTCCTTTTTTTTTGTTCATTCTTTTGCTGTTTTGCAGTCAATTTAGTTGTACTGCGCGCTTAATGTGCGAGATTGTTTCCTTAAATGAAGTTATTTTTCAATTTTAATGTCTTATTCGGCGTTAGTTTATTTGCGATGGGCAAGTGTTTTCCGTATGAAAATGTATTTCTACAGCATTGAGTTGAGATTATTTCTTCAACATCCGTATCAATATTGTTAAAAAGTGAAAGATGTGTGCATGGGAGTTTTTAAAAAATAAAGAAAATAACTGCTATGGACTTTAATCGAAAGTGAAATTTAAAAGTAATTGACCGTGTCAACATTTTTGTTGTTCTAATTTTTTATTACGTAGAGTATATATTTTTTTTCTCTTCTAAACGCTATTCAAGGGTTCATCAATAATTTGCTTATTTTAGTTTCCTTTTCCACATTTTTGAAATATTGAAATTTCACACGTACAAATCATATTTTAGTTATAGAAGTTCGATGAACTTTAGTTTCAATAAAAAGGCAAGAATAGAGTATTCTACAATATTAAGGGTTTATATTTGGGAAATTTAAGTATGACTAAGACCCATTGATAGTATAACACGTAATATGGGAGGGGATATTCAGAAATACTGTGAAGAATGAAAAGTCCATCAAATAAAGAGATACCTTTCTAATGGCAGTATTCACCATATTGCAGTGGTGTTGTCGAGCCGGAACGCTCCGAAACGTCATTCCGGTACTTCCTTTTTGGACAGGAACGCGTTCCGGAACTGAAGATGATTTCTGATAACGAGAATTGGCTGACGTTTTGAAAAAAAAAAAATTAAAAAGAATTGCTGATTTTTTTTTTCTAATTTTTGACGAATTTTTATATGTATTTTTATAAACAAGGATTTGAACCGAACCCGAACCGGAACAAAAACCGGAACGAACCGGCTTGTTTTTCCGAACCGTGAACCGAAGCACATCACCACTGCCATATTGTTACCTTTTTTTTTTTAACAAATGCCACTGTAACAGCAATCTCCTTTTACAGTGATTGTGTGTGATGTTTTAAAATATGCTGATGATAGATTAAAATCCTTAGGGATGATTAATAATTGAAGAATACCAAACATATTTTAAAAGGTGCATCAGATAGATAGCACAAACGGTCAAGAGCGCAAACAGACAAGGAAACTGTTATGACTGCACAAGGAATGGATTAAGAGTTAATAAAAGTATTTAAGAAATATCTGTATATGTACAGACACTGATGAATAGAGAGTGGGCAAACAGATAAACTGTATTTTTTTGATTAACCTCTTTTTTTAATTTAACCTCTCCTAACCTAGCCAGAAGGAATCTTATACTTACACTTCTTTAAGTTAATATATCTTACTGAGCGCCATAAGTGAGTCAACACTTTTGTTCTTAAGTATAAAAAAATTCCTTTATCATGAATTGTTGTTTTTGTTTTAACATTTTATAAGTAATAAATAAACGTTTTTATTTTTGGAAATTTATTCGACTATTCTAATTTACTTTATCGCTATCCTAAGAAAATGAATTATTTCAGTGGTGTTGTCAGGTCAGGTCTGCGGCTACTTTGCCGTTCACAGTCGAGTTCACTCAGTGGCCCATTTGATCCATTGAAGTAAGCCCACTTATCATGATTAGTGGTGAGTTTGAGTCACCCCGAGCTCCGGATGAAACTTACCAGTTCCCTTAGTGGTACGTTTGCTATCATGCCCAGAGCGTTCAGTAAAACAGAAACCGATGACGTCTGTTCTGAAATGCAGGGCCACTCACATAAAAAGTGTTGTATAGATTCCGTTTCCTCCACAACATGACAGCTTCTGCAGTAATCCTGGTGAGGCAAACCGAGACTATCCGTGAAACTGTTGCATCTCACCCATACTGTTATAGAATTTAACATCACGTCAGAAAGATTTTCCAATGATTTTGAACATATAATAAATAGGTAGTGTGTTGGCTTATTAGACGTAAAGCCTCGGTTCAAACCCTAGGTCAGACTTCAAAACGAAATATGAAAAAATATATCTTCGGCGACTTCCTCTTAGCAGATTTCTGGCAAAAACTCTGTGAATAAATCAAATTGTCATGGAAATTTTCTCAAAATATTACTTTAATCGCTACATAACGCTACTACTAGACTTTTATGTAATAAAGTGTGAACATTTTTATTTGGTTCATAATTTTTTAATACACAATGTATGCCACCCTTCTTCAAACACACGGTTTATTCCCAAGTGGGATTGGCAAAACTTGTTTCGAAAGTCGTTTTTGAGTTCAAGAAAGAAAGAAAGGAAAACTGAATTTAAACGCATGACAAAAACACTCTTAAATATTTGTGATAAATTTATGTTTTTAAATTCTGTCACAAAAATCAAGAGAAAAATGAAATCGAAATAAAGTTTTCGTTACCCAAAAGAAATTTTTGAAAATGACAAAAGCAGGAAATTGATAATACGTAAACAGGTTAAGAGAAGTTGTATATGTTTTCATTTATATTATTAAAAGTTATAATAACCATTCGCAATGAAAAACGAAAAAATATGCAGAGATTTTCAAGTATGTAGTACAAAAAAAAGAATTGAAGAATTGTTTCAATCAACTCGCTTAGTATAGTCAGTCTTATTTTCAATTAAATAAAAAAATATAAATAAAGAAATGCTATTATTATTAAGTTACACATAGTCCAACAGACGGAAGGCAACAATTTATTAGTTATACGAATACGAATATACGTAAATCACCTTCTTCTCAGTCCATTTGTGTACATGAACAAACAAAAGAGAGATCCAATAGCATCCAGTGCATCCCACAAAAGTCACTGTTTTGCGTGGATTTTGGACTTTCGGCATCATCAGTTCATATTTCTGAGAACGACGTTGGTCACGCCATTATATCTACGGGTAGTATTATAGGTTGATAATTATGAACTTCTTTTGCCCTGAATTGTATGAATGATTTGGACATCAACGACAAGTGGTTTCAGCAAAACGGTGCTATGTGCCACATTAGAATTTTTCAACGAGCGATTTGAATTATTTTGCATCACACGTGGGGATGATGTGAAAGGCCACAAAAATCATGCGACTTGAACTCGTTAGTTTTTTCAGCCGTAGGGATGGCCATAAACAACAGCGGTCTTCAGAGCCTTAATCACCCAAGCCATCGCTGAAATTCAGCCTGAGTTATGTGCCAGACTCATGAAAAAATAAGCATTGCGAATATGCTCTACGAAGAGACCGCTATGACGAATATGTGAACGAATTTATACTTCACACATAATGGCATCAAACGAAAAAATTAATAGAAGGTTAACGCTTAATGGACGATCCCATGTGGGTGTATCATTAGCGCTGTCACACTACCATTTGTCGATTGGTTTCTTAATAACATAAAGAATATTAAATGATTTGACCGCAGTCGGTAGTTATAATAATTTTTGTTTCCAGTATTGCTATATGCGCATCAATATTTACTTAATTGGCGTTCCTCGATGTTGCTATAATAATTTGATTTCTAATTGTGTTCTAAGCCCTGATTTCTTTTTTATTTTTAGTATTTCTAACTCATTTATTATGTGTACTCGGTTTAGAGTTCCTTTTTTCCATTTACAATATGCTCTCTCTCTATATATATATACAGAAATAAAACACTCTCTGTATTTATAAGTACATTTAATCCTTTGCCAATTTCATTTATTACTAGACACGTACTTGTTATTTGCATGTTTTTACACTTATTTTTCTCGCTTGATTGCCTGGATGCTCGTTTAGTCTTTCATTGACTCGCCCTTCTGGCAGTGTCATAAATATCAATTAAAAATAATTTATGCACTACGATGTTTTTAAAAAATCCAAAACCATTTGTTGCATAAAATTATTTTCCATAAATTAGTTGTCATTAATTATAATTTTAAATAGAATTTAATTAGAATTGGGGTTCAGTTTACCTCGTTGAAAGCACTCTTTCTGTTGGTGGTATGAAATCTAGTGCGCATGTAAAAATTCTAAATATTGAACGAATAATTTACATTTAAATAGTAACAAAAGTGAAAATATTTACAATTATTTTCTAAAATTATATCATAATATTACACGTACAAAATAAAGGTGGTGTTAAAAGTATAATCAAAGGTAAATATGTAGCTTCAGAAAGTTTTTAGACTGATCAATATTTCTTCTCTATTTATTACTTAATCTTATTAATTATATATATAAGAAGCCATTTTAGTCTTTTGGGGTTATAAAGGGTGATTTTTTAAAAGCTATAGGAAAATTTTCAAAAAAAAACACATAAAATTCAGAAAAATGCATGAAATCTGTATTTGAATCGATAGAACGGACCATATAATTTAATGTTTGAAGATTATTTCATGCAAATTTTGATCGCGACTGCGCCTCAAATGGTCCATCCGCTTAGTCCAATTTTGGCATACTCTTTCCAACATTTCGGCCGGTATCTCACGAATAAATGCTTCAATGTTGTCTTCCAATGCGTCAATTGAAGCGGGCTTGTCTGCATAGACATGAGCTTTAACATAGTCCCACAAAAAATAGTCTAAAGGCGTTAAATCGCACCATCTAGGCGGCCAATTGACCGGTCCCGAACGTGAAATAAAATGTTCACCGAACTCGCCTCTCAATAAGTCCATTGTTACACGTGCTGTGTGGCATGTGGCACCATCTTGTTGAAACCACTTGTCATGCAATTCAAGCTCTTGCATTTTGGGCAAAAAAATTGGATATCATCTTACGGTAGCGCTCACCATTCACAGTTACGTTACGATTTGCAGCATCTTTGAAGAAGTGCGGTCCAATGATGCCACCAGCCCATAAACCGCACCAAACTGTGACTTCTTCTGGATGCATTGGTAGCTTTTGCAATGCTTCTGGCTGATCTTCACTCCAAAATCGACAATTCTGCTTATTTACGTATCCATTGAGCCAAAAATGAGCTTCGCCGCTGAACACAATTTTTCGATAAAGAAGGGAATTTTCGGCCAACTTTCCAAGAGCCCAATTACCAAAAATTCTGCGTTGTGGTAGGTCGTTCGGCTTCAATTCTTGTACCGGCTGTATTTTGAAAGGCTTCACACCTAAATACTTCCGCAAAATTTTTCACGTTGTTGAGTAACAGAGGCCCAATTGCTGATGGTCATCATTAACACTGGCCAATACAGCTGCGATATTTTCTTCAGTTCGCACTCTACGTAAGCGTGTTGGTGGTTTAATGTCCAACAATGTAAATTTGGTGCGAAATTTAGTCACAATAGCCCGAATAGCCGCTTCAGTGGATCGATTAAACTTACCATAAAATGGAAGAAGCTCGCGATGAACTTTCTTAACAGAGCACGCATTTTGATAATAAAATTCAATGATTTGCAAGCGTTGTTCGTTTGTAAGACGATTCATGGTTAAATTATAGACCAAAAATGAAAATGAATGAATGAAAAATTAAGATAAAAAATCAGCCGCTTATTATCCGCTTCATATTTCATTTTCTTTATATTCCATTTGACCTACAATAGAAAGCTTTTATAACTAACAAATAATGACATAAATTAAGGCTAAGAACTTAGAATAGTTATAAATAAAGGGGGATAAATAAACATCAAACTACCATAAATGATAGAGAAGGAAAAAATAACAACAACAAATCAACAGTGAGATTCTAGAAGTTGCCAAACTGAATATTTATGAAGTATAAATAGAGCAAAATGTAAGTTTACCAAGAGTAAGAGGCAAAAGCGAGGTGTATCTATGATCTTTGCAGTAAAAGTAAAAAACATCCGAGTAGTAAAAACATTCGAATCCGAGGGAAAAACAATTTTAGAAAGTACAAATGGTTTTGTACTGAATGTCGTGTTTCTTAACAATGAAATTACAAGAGTAAGGATAAAAAAATCAACTTACAACAAAGCTACAGACCATAGATATAAAAAATAATAAGAAACATTAATCAGAAGTAAGGTTCTAGATGTAGTAACCGAAAATAAATCAAGTTTAAATAGAGTGGAATAAACATGTGAATTTTAGCCTTTGGGGAGAAAAAGTTTGATTTACATTTTTTTTCGCAGATTTGCATCTATTTGCTAAATTTGACTCAGTTTTCCTGTCAGAGTTCAAGGTCATTTTAAAAGCGGCACAAAGATTTTTACTCAAAATCTCTTGATTTACTCCCACAGTCAGGCTGCTATTAAGTGACTAACGAACATACATATTTTGAACGTCCATCCTTACTCATGAACGTCGTGAATTCTCTAAGGAATTTCGGTTGATCCAAAAGTTGAAAATGAGCTGGCCATGTTGATGAACTGGCCATGTTACGCAGCTAGATATTCCGATTGTGTTAGTTAAATTGAATGTTATCCACTTTTTTATACGGAGGCTCAATCTCATTTGTAGCAATACAGGCGTGATTAATGCAATTTTGTTTGATTCTACTAGGCATGAAATGATAAGACCAACTTACTTCTACCCTTAAATCGCCCAATTGCAATTCTTACGGGCCACTGTTCGATGTTCTGACAAATGCCTCCTGCAGGATCTGTAAGCTTGAGAAGGAGTAAAATACTGTCTTTCACCTCATGTGTCAGAGTATACATATATACAGTGATTTTTATCCTCTCCTTTCCTTACATCCCTGACCAAGCTCTCTAATATAAAGATTGCTGCAATAGAAATATTTATTTTGGGTAAGTTTCCCCTAGAAAATATTTGAATCCCGTGTATAACATTGTTTGTTGCATCACCATCGCCGTAGTCTAGTAGGTAGTATGTTGGATATTAGACGAAAGCCCGAGATTCATCCCCTGACTCAAAAATCTCAAACAAAACGAAGTATGATAAAATATTTCTCTCAGCAAAAACTTTGAGAGTAAATACAGTTGCCGTGAAAAGCTTATTAAATCTGTCATTCGGAGTCGATTTAAAACAGTAGGTCCCGCCACTCGTCGATAAATGTTCACGCATGCAACATGAGTGATGCTAGATCTTAATCTTGACTAAAGGGTTGCTGTAACCAGTTAAGTATGTAAGTATCACCATGGGTCTAAATGCTGACTTAAGTGGAACCTCTAATTTTAACCTACACATTATCACTTCAAATTGCATTACAGTCTTTCGGTGGTATAACAACTTTAGATAACTTTCTTAGCTGACTTCCTTGTATACATTACATATTTGCTTATATAAGGAAAATTTAGACTCAAAAATTGTTCAATAACTTAGTTTCAGTATTTTATAAAACTAATTGTAGAATTGGAAACCATATAGTATAGCCTGACCCATAACTTTATTCGTACTTCTTATATTTGTTTAAATACGTACATATTTTTTAAATTTATCCTGGCACATGACGGAAGTGCTGCTTTAATATTTCCTTTCTTATCCATCTTATAGTCGTAAATTTGCTTTGAGCTGACGTTAATATTTAAAATCTTTATTCGATTTTCCAATAATATTCCATTATTGTTGGTTTTCTTTCTAAATGTCTCATCAATATCAATGTCATGACAGAGACGAGCTCAATATCTGATACAATGACGGCTTGTTAAATATTTCAAACAGGAATTAACAAATTTATTTTGCTTCCTTTCTACTTCCTCTATAAACCGCATTACTGCAAATAAAAATCAATAATAGAAATTGAATAAAAATTAAAATAAAACAACAAACAAAAATGCGATAGAAAAACAATGTGCAATTAAATGAAGTGAAAATGAATTAAATTGTTGAGAAAAATTGAAAGATAAAAATTAATTGCATTACATTTTAATAAAATTACTACTACCACATTAAACTTAATGAACAGTATTAATGATTATTTCTAAAAAAGAATTTACACACACACATACATACTACATACAATTGCGTTTTAAAATCACCACCATCAACAAACATAACAACTCTCATATTTAATTAAATGACATGAAATGAAAAAAGAAAAAAAACCGAAAATACATATTTTTTATAAAAATTAAACTGCAAAAGACCATTTGAAAAAAGGTACTAAAAAACTGCTCAAATACTCAGTACAATATAGTCCAATCAATTTTCATTCATCATACAATCCTCTTATTCATCCTCCTCCATTTATTTACAGCGGGAATTTCAAACCATTGCTTGCTTATAGTGTTAAATGATTCTTATCACTCTAACAATAAAGTTGTTGTAATTCTGACCTATGTATACTTCCCTGTTGTTGAACCATTCAAATACTAACTGACAGGCTGGCTACTCCCTTTCCATCATTGTCATCATTGTTATACAACGTTATACACGTACATCTAAACCACATTGTCCATTTCGTTTTGCCCCTGAGAGTAATTTACGTATTTTTTTGTTATGTTTTTTTCGTTTCTGTCTCTGTTTTTTGTGTTGTATTTGTTGTAACCGATAAAAATTAAAATGTTTTCATTGCCCTATATAAAGCATTCACTGTTTCAAATAACAAACAACATTGTGTTTAATAATTTATTGGTGTGGGGAAATAATCAATTCATTATTCAAAATCGGAGAAAAATCATTGAGAAAAAAATCAAAATTTAAATTGAATAAGGCGGGTATAAATGCGTAGTTTAAATCCCTGCAAGATCAATGGGTAGTGCTTTATGTTGGGTCTAGGAAAATACGTTGTAGGAGTCAGGAGAGAGACAGAAAGTGGTATTTATGGATTTTAGATTTGAATCTATTTATGTCTGAAATAACTGGAAAAAGCTTCTGCGGGAAAATATTTCCGTTGAAGAATGGATTTTCTCTGTAACGCATTGTGCGTTCCACTAGCCATACACATAATTCGTCATTACAATCCTTTAGTCAGGCTTACGAGTTATATAGCTTCTCACAGCACTTATATTGTGTGTGTTAATTTTTATACATGAGTGGCGGGACCTATAGTTTAAAGTCGACTCCGAACGACAAATTTTTGAGACACTTTTCATGACAATTTTAATTACCATTAGAGTTTTATCCAGAAATCTGCTGAGCTTCTACAGACCATTCGACCAGCAAAGCATGTGTTCTAAGAGAAAGACGAGTACAAAATGCGTTTGATTTTGGGCAACAAGTTTCTTCATTTAGTTGCGCACAATTCTTTGTTTTAGGAATAGAACAGTGAAACGTAAGCCGCATTGGGACAGTATTCCAATGGATCGATGGAGTTAAAAGTCTTTCTGTCCTTAATGAGCACATTCGGCCTTTTGGTAAGTTTACGGTTAAGTAGCCTCAAAATAGACTTCGATGCACTGGCCCATACCCGAGAGTTGTATGCCATTTCTATGTATTCCTTATATTTAATACATTTGGTTCACATCACTTCTGAAACTGTTTGTGTTCCAAAAATACTTCCGAAAATAGTGCCCGTAATATTTCCGAGATTCTTCTTGGCCTCACAGTACCTCATTCGATCGGACCAATTTTCGTGCACTTTTTCGAGTGTATCGGATCTTATTTTGGCAATGGCATCATGAAAATTGGCCTTCAAATGCTCAGTTGTCTCTGGTTTGTAGGCATAAAACTTTTCTTAAACGGCGCCCCACAGAAAATAGTCCTACGGTGTCAAATCGCATCTTATTCCTGGCCAATGACATCACCATTTCGGCTAATCAAATGGCCATCAAACCTTTGACGCAATAAATCGATGAGATGTGTGGCAAGCTGCACCATCCAGTTGAAATCAAACATCGTTCACATCAATACCATGAAGAGCGGGTACAAAGGGTCGCAATGGTTGCGCCGTCATCATTTTCTAAGAAAAATGGGCCAATGATCCAGAAGTCGCACATAATAGTCACTCATAATGGGTGCATTAGCTTGTGTAAGAGCACGTATGGGTTTTCTGAGCCCCAAATACGGCAATTTTGCTTGTTAACGTACTCACCGGAAACTTTTTGGCAAAATCGACATCATCTTGCTGTTTCTTGTTGGCCCATTTAGCGAAGCGAAAACGAATGGGATGGCCGTGCGGCTTCAACTTTTGAACCAGTTGAACTTTGTAAGGCGTCATACCGAAATCTTTTTTCCAAATTCGACGTAAACTGGTGCTTGGAAAGCTCAATTCTTGAGAACGATAAGGAGTTAATGGTGATGGATTCTCACGCACACTCTCAGCCGCAGCTTCGATATCTTGGGGTGTAAACACTGTACGAGCACGTTCATCTCTTGGCGTATTAACAATGAAACCAGTTTCACGAACCTTAGCAATAAACTTTCGTATACCGGGCACTGTTTGTCCTTCTCTGCGACCAAATTTTTTACGACATTTTCGTGCAGTTTTCTACCAATGGTCTTTGTTTTAGAAATAAATTTCGAATAAATCCCAACGGTGCTCAAGCGTAATTCGATTCATTACGGTTAGTGGAGATAATATATTGAATTGGGTAACAGAATAGATTGGCATAAGTATTGCCAAAATTCGAAATAACCGATGGTAGAAATATAAACCAATATAAGGCCCACCCGATATGAATACCGAATAAATAATGTAACATAGCTTTCACTGCTATGAAGATAAGTTCAGATCAAGGATACAGATCTGTGTTCAGAATTCCAGTACAATTCTATGCAATTTTTGCCACCTAATCCCTAGAATTTTATATTTTCGCACGAATGCCTTTAAATTGTTCGACCTGGGCAACTTCATCAGTACATCCAGCGCCATCTCATCCAGATCTCTTATAATCTCAAGATATTAACCCATCACTAAGAATGGTATTCGCCATTCAAGTATAACATACTGTTAATGAAAAATAAACTGATTTGATTTCAATTTACAGTAAAATAACGGTATTTCTCATTTTCTTCCCTCCGCCAATAGATTGTGCTAACGTTATTCACTCAGTGGAAAGTTGTAATGAATGTTATATAGAATGCGAGTAAAAACCAAAAGACCACAACGCGTGAAATCGATTTGTAAAAAGAAAATATAATTTCTTGTTGTTATTGTTGTTGTTTTTGTTGCCATTCTTATTGTTGTTTTTGTCTGCGCTTTTTTTTAATTTTTTTGTTCAATTTGTTATTTTTCTACCGGAAATAAAATTTATAATTTCAAAAGCACACTGACATGTACATACACACAGTTAGAGAATGAAAACAGAAGAATAACATACAGACAAATATTTATATAAAGACAGATAAAATAAATTTATTTGTATATAAACGGTTGTGTGTGTGTGTGTGTTTCATAAAATAACTGTAATTTATTGAAAACCAAAAATGTAGGGTTTTATTTAACCTTAAAGGGATTTGCGTTTGAATGTGAAAGAGAGAAAAAAAATCATTGAAAATCCTGCCGCAAACACCAATACACATTCACATACATACACAGATTCATTTTAATTTTTAAACTTTTTTAAATATCAAACAGCAAGAGCGATACGAAGGGAAAGACAGTATTAAACTTTTTCAACCTCCAATTTAAATCATCAAATGCTAGGTTTTTAATTAAGACTGAGCGGGGAAAAAATATATTCATTGCCAGGCCTTGGATAGTATTGTAATTCTCTAATAAATTTTATTATGTGTATCTCAAAGTAAGAAGAAGAATAAAGTAATACAAATAATATGATAACATAAAATATGACAATTAAATAATGAAGGTGGTTGCCATCCAACATCTCCCCTTTTTTTTGGAATCTAACCAGGAATAAATCTTTCGACCGGTTTTCGTTCTCGCTGAGACCGTCTAAATTGAGGTGTATTAAGTTGATCGTTGTCAGGTTCTCGGGATGTTTGATAGTTACCTGGTTCATCCAATATTCCATAGGCATCACAACAATTTTTATTAAAACCTACGTTACTATTCTTGTCGTAGTTTTTTCTTATCTGATTTGTATGAACTCGTATCAATTTTCCACTTGTAAGTAAAACGTTATACATGACATTCCCTATTCGTTCAATTATCTTTCCAGGTAGCCAATAAGAATCTTTGTTGTTTTTATAAACTCGAGCATACACATTCTCTTGAACAGAAAAATAGGTTTCTTTCGCGCCTTGTTTCCTATTAAATTGAGTTTCCATGGCAGTATTTTTAACAACACCTTTTTTCGGACATGGTTTGATTAGATCCAAGGTTAAACGAATCTTTCTGCCAAATAATACTTCAGCCGGCGATAGATTTTTATGCGAATTTGGGTTTGGAGTCGATCTGTAGTTTTGTAGAAATGTCTGAAGATTTTGTCTTGTAGTCCCCTCTCCATCCAATTTCTGAAGTGAACGTTTCAAAGTGTCGACAAATCGTTCGGCTTGTCCATTGGACATCGGATAGTATGGGCTAGATTTTAAATGTTCTATACCGTTTCGAATCATAAAATCTCTAAAGTAAGCGCTGGTAAATTGTGTACCATTATCCGATACCAATGTTTTAGGTAAACCAAAACGAGAAAAAATTTCTTCCAGAATTTGGACTGTTTGTTCTGCAGTAATAGATTTTGTCATTACTATTTCTGGCCATTTGGATAGTGCATCGACTAACACCAAGAAATAATGTCCATCAATAGGACCAGCGTAATCGATGTGTAATCGTTCCCATGGTTCTGAAGGAATGGGCCATGGTTTTAAAGTGGTTTTGGTAGGCATTTTTAGAGCTGCTGCGCATTTACTACAATTTTGTACCATAATTTTGATATGTTCGTCAATATTTGGCCAATAGACATAACTTCTTGCTATAGCTTTTGAACGCTCAATACCTGGATGTCCACGATGTACCAATTTTAATATTCTTTTTCGAAAAATATTCGGAATCACTACTCTTTCACCGAACATAATTACACCATCAACTATGGATAAGTTATCCTTACGATTATAATAAGCTTTCATTTCAGGATCTTTTATTTCTGTGGGCCAACCATTTCCTAAATAGTTCAACAACAAATGTAATATTTTATCTCGTGATGACTCATATTTTATCATCGTGTTGGTCAAAGGCAAGTTTTCAAGGCTATTTTGTACGATGGATTTAATTTCATTTTCGAACTTTACTGCTGCTATGACATAATCTTCGGCTTCATTGTTGTTGTTGCTTATAAGTCGTGAAAGCACGTCTGCATAACCAAAGCTTGTCGTTGACACAAAACTTATATCAAAGTCATATGTCAGAAGCTTCACTGCCCAGCGCTGTAAACGATTAGCCTGATGAACTGCTATTCCAGACTTTTTCCCAAAAATGGCTAACAACGGTTTATGGTCGGTGTGAAGTGTGAATTTTCTGCCATAAATCATTTTATGAAATTTCGTCACAGCGAATACTAGTGCTAGCCCTTCTTTTTCAATCTGACTATAAGATTTTTCTGAAGGTGTTAGAGCTCTCGAGGCATGGCATATGGCTTTAACTGAATTATCTGGATATTTATGAAATATACATGCGCCTAAGCCGTACTGAGAGGCATCAGCAGCAACTATTATGTCCTTTTTGGGATCATAATGTGTAAGTAAAAGCTTCGATGTTAAAACCTCTTTTATTTTCGTAAAGCAATTATCATGTTCTTTGGTCCAACGCCATTTTACATTTGATTTTAACAAATTATCAAGTGGACCTCGCAATTGTCTCATATTGTTGACAAATTTTCCATAAAAATTAACTGCTCCAAGAAATGATCGCAGTTCTGATATATTCGATGGTTTTGGCATTTGGGTAATTGCAGAAATACGTTGTGGGTCTGGTTGAAGCCCATCTTGATTAATTACATAACCCAAGTACTTTACTTGTTCAACAAAAAACTTGCATTTTGAAAACTTCACTTTAAGGCCATAATCTTGAATGCGACGTAAAACATCTTGAAGATTTTTGTGGTGCTCCTTTTCATCCTTACCAGACACAAAAATATCGTCAATATATACTGCGACATTTTCCAGACCCGCGAGCATTTTATCCATTATTTGCTGAAAAATGGCTGGAAAAGTTTTTACGCCAAAAACCATTCTGTTGTACCGATATAACCCCATATGCGTTGTTATGGTTAAAAGATGTTTTGATTCGTCGTCGACCTCGACCTGCAAAAAAGCGTCCGACAGGTCTATGTGACTAAAGTATTTTGCATTCGCCAATTTTGAAAAAATATCCTCAGGGAGAGGTAAAGGGTACTGATGGTTTTCTAAAGCTTCATTTAGACCCGTAGAAAAATCAGCGCAAATCCTTACAGAGCCATTAGCCTTTTTAATTACAACTATTGGAGCTGCCCAATCCGAGTAGTTGACAGGGGAAATTATACCTATGTCTTGTAATCGTTTTAGTTCTTCTTCTACAAGATGTTTCACCGCATAAGCTACCGGACGTTTAGAACGAAAAACTGGTTGTATATTCGGTTTTATTGCTAAATGAGCTTTTGTTTTCGTACAGAGACCGAATTTTCCATCAAAAACATCTGGAAAAGAAGACTTTAAATGGTTAATAGTTTTATCAATTGTTAATGGAGAACTTCCCTGATTTTCAATAATAACGTTGTTGCAAATAGCATTAATAGGCATGTCATCCAATTGAAGAGCTTTAATCCAATCTAAACCCAACAAATTTAAATTTTGTATTCTCGTAACGTAACAAGTGACATATGCATGTCTCTTTCTGAATTTGACATTGCAATCAAACTGTACTGAAAGTGGAAGTTTTCCTGTAGCACTTCTGGCTGCTTGTTTAACTTGTACTGCGTTTGTAATCTGAAGCATTTTAAAGGTTTCTTCTGATATAAGAGTTATATCAGATGCAGTATCAAACTGCAACTCCACAAATTTATTATTAATTTCTACGGTTACGTATTTACGGTCTACATTTATTTTGTTAACAAACGAAATACTTTTTGTTTCCACCTTAGGTTTGCTGTTTCTGTTATATTTTGATTTTGTTTTTGCGTTTTTAGAGTTTTTCTTGACCACACTACAATAACCTGCCTTGTGCCCAACTGCATTGCAGAGTTCACATTTATGTTTTTTGTATGAGCATTCCCGAGCGAAGTGCATTCCACCGCAAAACCAGCAAGGGTACTTTGGAGTTTTTTTTATTCTTTTTGTCTGTTTGTAATTGGTTAACATGTGGTTCTATTTTTGAGCTCTCAATAAGTACAGTGTCTGTCTTTAGATTGAGTAGACGTTGGCATTCTCTTGTCAGAGAATCTAATGTAACAGTACTACCTTCGTGATCTATTTTATTTAATAGTTTTGTTCGGATATCAAAATCTGCAGATGATTTCAAACCCATGACAAAAATTAGGCACTTAAATTGGTCTAGAGACAATTCCCTCAATTTAAATTGTTCGCACTGCTTGTTTACGATTCCGGCATATGTAACAAAATCGGTATGGGAATCTTTTGTTGTTTGTAAGCAGTTATATCTTATGTTAAACTGAGACGTTTGGGTACCGAACAACTCTGTGAGTTTGGTTACAGTTTCCTTAAAACTCAAGTCTCTTGCGTGCTTTGGTAAAATAAAATTGGTGTATTTATTGTGGACAACGGTGTTAAGTTTTCTTAACAATAGGCGCACTTTTGCTGCATCATCCAACTTAGCCGCATCGACTTCAAAAAGATCTTCGTATCTTGCAAACCACATTTCAAAAGTGAGGTTATGTTCGTCGAAATTGAATTCGGTGATATTAGATGCGAGAGCTTCGATAAGAAATTCAACGTTATCGCTTTTGCCAATGGATTTTTCTGATGATTTAGCTGTAGCCAGATTTTTCATCAGTTCATGCAAAGCCATATTGTGCCGTTGCTGCTCCTGTTGCATTTTTACTATTTGCTTTAGCACTTCTTCCATTTTTACGAAATTTTAATTTATGCGCTAAGCCAAGGTTTTCCTTGTATAATAAATGCAACTTTTTTTTTTTTTTTTATATTTAATTAACTTTCTTTGTGTTTACACAGAAGAAAAAACCAATTTTTTTTTTGTCCTCGTCGCCACTATTGTAATTCTCTAATAAATTTTATTATGTGTATCTCAAAGTAAGAAGAAGAATAAAGTAATACAAATAATATGATAACATAAAATATGACAATTAAATAATGAAGGTGGTTGCCATCCAACAGATAGGTTGGAGATTAAAATTCATAAATATTGGAAAATACATTTTTTTCGTTTCCTTTAAATGTAGTCAATTAATAATGAAAAGAAATAAAAAATAAATAATTTATTGAACGGTTTAATAAAGAATGAAATTATTGCTGTTTTCCTGTGATGTTTTTTTGATTGAAGATTCTTTTGATGTACAAATAACAGTGATGTGAAGCATATGATTAACATGATGATGTATGATGGCAGATGTTAACAATTTATTGGCCCGAATAAATTTTTGTATTTTAATTAGTAACTGAATGTTTATTTTTAAAATAAAAATATACTTTTAAAAATTTGCTTTAATATTGTTTCATATGTTAAGAATAAGTAGAGAGAGAGAGAGAAAGATTGTAAACAATGAAAGAAAAAGGCCGGCTACACAAATTTTAAAGCAAAGTTAAGAAATTATAATCTTTTAGATTAATAGCACAGCCCTGCACGGGTTTTGCAAATAAGATGGCTCCAAGTGTTTCCGAAGGCATTTTTCGCGCTGATCACGAATCTTTCCATCACGTCAGGTTTTCGAGAAAAAGAAAAAATTTTTATAAACCTCGACCGCCATATTGGATCCGCCATTTTGAACTTTTAAAATCAGAATGAAAATCTGTAATCATTGACCGCAAAAACCCCGAGTAACAATTTTCAAATCTGATCAATTTTTAAGGGCCGTAATGTGTGTCTTTTTCTCTTGCACCCCTTGACATAAACCCACCCCCTACTTTAAGGGTGCATGCAATCAATTTGGCTTTGGACTCATATTAAAGAGCAAAGATCAATTGTCAATTTCTGACAATAGCGATGGTTCTAGCATGTCAGTCTTTAGCTTTACAATTTTTCAAAAATGGCCAAAAACGCTTTTTTTAAAGAATGATCTTTTTGGTCTTTGCTTTTTTATTGTAATTTTTTTTTCAGCATAAAAATGATTGTTGGCGGTTGGCAATCCCAGAAATGCTCAGCTAGGTTTTCCGTTTTATTATAAATTAACAAAAGAACACCACTTGCAAATCACATACATACATACATAATTGGTCATTACAGCCGTTTAGTCAGGATTACGACCTAGTTTCTCACATCACTTATGTTGTGTGCGTTAATTTTATACATGAGTGGCGAGACCTACAGTTTAAAGTCGACTCTGAACGACAGATTTTTTGAGAAACTTTTAGTTTTTGCCAGAAATCTGCTAAGAGGAAGTCACCCAAGAAATATTTTCATTCATCATCATTTTGTTGGAGATGTCTGAGCTGGAGTGTGAACCGTAGCCTCGCAGTTAATAAGCGAACACACTATCTAATAGACTACGGCAGCTTATTCAATCAGCTTTATTATCAAAACTGTGTTAGAAAAGCGAACTTCAATGAAAAGCATTCCGAATTTAGTGCAGGAGCAGCCAGAGGCAGTTCATTAAATGTTAATGTACTCTGGTGCGGTTTTTGCTTGGGCGACATCATTGGATCGTACTTCTTCAAGAACGGTGAATATCCTAACTTTGTAGTTGATGTTGAAGAATTGGAATTGGTTGACAGGTGGATTCAGGTGCCACATACCACAGTGTACGCATTATCATGAATAATTCCAGCCCTAAAACACAACATTACAGCTGAAATGCTGGTAAAGTATGCCTCGCATTCAATATTTCCATGAAATAATCTTTGAAGTGTAAGCGGCCGGTATTTATTTACAGCCCCACAGAAATATTTCATTCACTTTTTCAAATTTTTCCTTTTTTTAAATTTTCAAAACCCAAACTCGTTTATCCCTCTAAACTTGAATGTGTTCATATTATTTCTTTCGTTTTGTTTCGAATTCATGAATCGAGTGCTTCAAGCAAAGGATATTGGTGTGACGCAGGAGGTCGTAGAATGATAGAGTTGCCACCTCCATTATCTACAAACAACGAGATTTTTAAAAATGTATCCGGTTTTAATACTGTTTGTGGTGCTCAGGAACGTTGCACAATAGGTCCTAATTTTTCTTAAGAGATAGAGCTTCCCGACCTTTATATGTTAACCGCTCTGGTAGGGCTAAGTAATATTCTGAACAGATTATTTGAATTTGAATTAAAGCATTGACTAAGAGATTACGAAATTTTTCTTACTTAAATTTTTTAAATTCCATAATCATGATAATATATTGGTGGGTTTAAATTTCTTTGGGGCTTAAATTTGAATTGCTCGAATTGGATTGATTACAAACTTAACTAAACAGAACGCCCTTTGGGACTATATTACTTTTACTTGCTAAGGCATTAGGAGAACTACACGTATAGACGTTCCCTTTAAAAAAATGTTTTAGTTACCTTTAAATTTTTTTTGTTATGTTTACTTAGTAAAGTTTTTTTATCTCATGAAAATGTTTTAGAATTTACAAATTAGAATTCAGAATCCAATAAATTGTTTGAAAAAAAAAACTTCCGTTATTTTTGGAAATTTTGTTTTTGCTTTTGGGAATTTAGATTTATGTTAGACCTGAAAGGTATTTATATCTTTTCTTTCGTATCAATAGTTCGTTAAAAATTTTAGTGTGTTTTTCTTTTCTTTTCTCAAAAATCTTAAAGACATTCTAAAATTTCACGTTTCCTATGCCTACAACATTTTTAAAATCTTCAAATATTGAATTGTATGACAGCAGGGAAGCATTTTATTTAATATACGGAGAATGAAATTAAATTTTCCCTTTAAAAATTAATATCCTTAACCAGTGGTTAAAACCGTTTTGTTGTTTTTGTATCCCTTTTTGCTTAAGAATTCAAATTTTTTTGTACTTAAATCCCAAATGATGAAAGACTTCAAACTCAATTGAAGTGCCATAACAAATAAAATTCCCAAAAATATTCAATGTAAACAGTGAAAGTTATTTTTTTTATACATGTCAACCCCCTTAAAAATCTCTAGAGGAACATTTCGGGGTAAAAATATATAAATAAAATAAAAATATTTTTATGACTGACTCTACGAGTATGGTACGTATAAAAGGCAATTGCTTTTGTTTAAGTCAACAAGGAGTTAAAATACAAAATTTAAAGAATTCAACAAGGTGTTTATGATTAAAGTCCAGGTTTAATTATAAAAACTATAAAATATTTTTAAACCCTTTTTTATTTCTTGGAAAAATAAAATAATTTTTTGGTGTTTTTAGTTGAAATATTAAAAAATGTCCTTTAAGTCCTTTTGCTTTAGTAGTTTTGATGTTATTGACAAAATTTTGTTTTACGTCCAATATATGTCCCACATAATTCAGAGAGGAAAATAGAGAGAGAGAGAGAGAAAGAGAGTAAGCAATAAAGTGAAAAGAAAGAATAATAATAATAAAAGAAATTTATTTGTTCATTGAATTTTATATCATCTCTCTTGTTGTATCAGTCAACTGGTCATGTGTTTATTTGAGATGTTGTACTCACAATACTTGTAGAAAGTACACAGTACATATACATATGTATGTACTCACTTATATTGCATATATTATACGCTTATATTTGTACTTGCATGTGTTTATAGTTATGACAACAGTTTGTCGTGCAAATAACGAATGAAATCAGCACAGCAAAACGTGACCAACTATTCTTTTACAGGAAGTGAGAATAAATTATTATGAAGTAGGGATACTATGCCTTGCAAAAGAGAAAAGAGAATTAAAGTTCAGTAACAATATTATGTCGGTTATTGGCATCAATACCGATATGAAGGCTATTTCTTGTTAAATATTATTCCACTGAAGTGTGATTTAGTAAAAGATTTTAAATTAGGAAATAATATCTCATGAATATGATCGTCACATTCGCCCTATACATACATACCTCTTCATGGCAATTTTATTTACGAACAGTGTTTTTGCCAGAAAGCTGCTGAGAGGAAGTCGCCGAAGAAATAATTTTTCGTATTTCGTTTTGTTCGAGATATCTGATCTGGGGTTTGAACCGAGGCCTCATATTTAAAAAGCCAAGACACTACCTACTACATTAGGGCACCTTCAACATTTGCCCTATTGTGCAAGGAATGGGCAAGATTATACAGAAACTTAAAGAACCTGGAATGTGTTATAGCTGTAGCCAGGCCTGTGCGTCAACGCAATGTACGCACTCAGGAAAATATGACGTTGTATAATTTGAATTTTTTCATTCCATCGTATTCTCATCAATTTTTTGAAAATAATAATCAAAAGTGTAGTGCAAAAATTATCTAAAGTGTCATTGGGTTCTATTTGTCCCTAAATTTAACTTGGAGTATCCATTGGGAGCGTTATGGCCGTGTGATAAGCGAAGACTAGACGTACAAAGCGACCGATTGCATGAGACTTAATTGTATGAGAAGTTTCCAGAGAGAGTAATTTAACGTTTTGGGGACGTTAATCGGTGACCCAACGACGAAACACCAGCCGAAATATGCAAACATGCTGCCTAAAACTACCCAAAACAATCAACTACTGCCACCGTTCCAGAGATGGTCATTTAAATGATATTATATATGTATGTATTGCAAAAATAGCGTTTCTTTGAATTAAATTTCTTAAAATGACCCAGTAAAGGAAAGAACGTGTTTTCAATTTGTTAAAAATATTGGCTTCAAAATGAAAGCCTAATCTTACCAATGACAAAGTCTGGTGAACGAGAGTCGTGGGTTACAAAAGTACATAAACTTCAAGCAAATATTTGTCCCCTGCAAACAGTTTACCGGGAAAACTATTGGATTTGTAGAAGAAAAAAATATTTATGCTTATTAAACGTAGCTTGTGGTTGGGTTTTACCCTTCGGAAGATTTTTGATTCAATGTTCAGGAACCAAAGGAAAATTCATAAAAGAATTTAAATTACTTACCGGAAAGGTTAAATTTATTATAAACTCACTTAGTTTTTACAAATCACCTTGTACAGGGAAGAAACACTCAAGAGCCATGATTTGATATGATGCCAGTATATTTTCGATCTATTTTAACTCTTTACTATCCGTGCTATACAAGTCTGACATAACATCGGTCTTTTAAAACTTCTTGAAAAATTTTTTGGCCTCTGAACGGATAGAGAATAGGCGTTACAAATATAAGTCAGTTCAAGCAAGCGAATTAATCGATTTTAGAATAAACACCATTTCCAGAAAATACGACCTTTTCTGTAACAAAATTTTATTATATACTCGTATAGTAGTGTACATTGTTTACATAACATTCTCTATTACAAGCCAAATTTTCTTAAAAAATTTTAGTTTTTATCAGACAAAAATTTCATTTACACTCGTTGGTGTATACTTTTAGAAATCCTACACTAAGATCGTATGATCTTGCCCGCCAAAGAGATTGGAAGCCATACGTACATCATTTTCAATTCATACAGTTGTGGAGTACAAAGTCGTTTAACACAGCTTTGTAGTGCTCGTCGTTCACAGTTGTCATATGGCTTCTGGTGTTTTAAGTTTCAAATGGGTTCTGCAGCATAAACGCCGCTTCGTACAGTAACTTCGAGCATTTCGAATGGTTCTTCGTGTAGATCTGAACAAGTCGTTCATGATAATTTTTGATTCAAAGCTGGCAAACAATATTTAGTTTGTAGCGTTAGTCTATTACATTGAGCTTGTAGGGAATATTTCTTGAGTGTTGGTCTAATTATAAAAATAAAAAGGAGTTCGAAATTTGTCTGAATTGGTCAAATTTTTTTGTTCACTACACATACACAGAAACAAAAAATTATTGAGAATATACTTAAGCATGTTTCTGTATGAGTGTATGATTGTATCTAAAGTGCAACTAAAAGCATACAATATATGTATGTAAACAGAATATACAGAAACATTCACTCGTATATGGTACATATGTATGTATGTATGTACTCATATATATATATATACATACTCAAACAATTATACTTGTACAATGTACATTATTTTTTGTTTACTTACAGACACTTGGTAGAATTTATACAATCTATATTGTGTATATGCTGTATGTATTTGTATGAGTTAGAAAGTGAGTTTATGTTTGTGTTTTAGTAAATTTTATTTAAAAAAAAACAATTTTTTTTCTTCAGCAGTTTTCTGTTTGTGTATTTGTTTGTTTGTTTTTGTATATGTTTATAGTGTGTAAGTGTATGCGAGTAATATTAAATTTTCGTTTTAGGCTGTTCCATTAAGAGAAATTCATGATTTGATATAAATTTATAGGCGGTATTTGTAGTAAAAGGAGAGACTTCTAAACGCTGTTGTAGGAAGCATGATATTTGTTGTAAAATTGATAAATAAAGGTGCTAATTGTACGTTAGGATAAGTTAGCGGGTAGCTTGCCATTCACAGGCAGGTTCACTCGGTGGCCCATATGGCCCATTGTGTTATTCAGTGTGAGGTAAGCGCGCATGTCATGATCCGTTAGCGGTAGGTTTAAACCCCTCGCACTTGGGTCAGTTCCTTTAGGGGCACATTCGCCATCTTGCCCAGATCTTCAAACGTTCTGTCACCCAAAAACTGATGTGGTCTGTTCTGAAGTCCAGGGCACTCGCATAAAATTAGTTGTACCGATTTCGTTTCCTCTACATTATGGCAGCTTTTGCAGTAATCCTGGCTTGTTAACGAAACAGCCGATAGCGCAGTGTCTCGTTAGAATTCCTTTTAGAATGCCAACCGTTCTCTTATCGAACTCAAGTAGTTTCTTGGTTTTGCAGCTGCCCACTGAGCAGTTTTGATTTGGGTTTTTCAATTCCATGCTGCTTTTTCCAGTTTGCAAAAGTATTCTTGTAGAGGCTTATATATACCCTCGCTATCATTCGAAGTTGAATGTAAGCAATTCAAGCTCTAACTATACAGTCTAAGCGATGTTAAGCTACTCACCTAGACGAATAAGTGAAGTACCTGGACATCCTACTATAGAAGGTTTATTTTTTTTATACAACTACTATAGTATATCCCAACCAGCATACATATACATGTAGGTGGTTTGACATTTGTGTGTGCGTGTATAGGAATACGTTTTATCGTATTGTGTTGGTTTATGTTTTGGCTTGTTGCTTAAAGCATGTGTTGAAAACTTAATGAAATTTATGTTGAGAGAAAGTCTCTTTTGCTCGTACTTGTGCCCCAAGAGAATATTGCTAACAACAACAAAAAAATGAGAGAAATCTAAAGATATAATAAAATCTCTCAAACGAAAGAAGTCCTAAAAAAAAGAACAGGAAAAAACAACGTAAGAAATTGGAATTTATGATGTTTAAGCCAAGTTATATCGTTTCTTATATGTTTCGTATGGCTAAAACAACCTGCTTAAGTGTATAGGTAAATAAATAAAATTTATTTAATGAAATTATTTACAAAAATAAAATTTCGAAAAAATTTTGAAAAAAAAAACATTTTTTTTTCAATGAAAAGTTAAGTGCTTTCAACTTGGGAGGTATTATGTATAGAATATAAGAAGAGATCATAAATTTATTACTTTAAATGATATACGTATAGAGCGTATGCGTCTTTACGATATATAAAAGCAATCTTTATGTTACGTGCAACAGTTTTAATTGATTTACTGGAATTGGAGTACAAAAATTTACAAATTTTTGTAAACAAAAAATAATGATAATTTAACTTTACAATATTGAATAATAAAGTTTGATACATTTTAGGCTTATTACCTACAGACATATTGTTAATAAGATGGATCATTGAGTCACATGAAGCGTCATTAAAAGTTTTGGGAATACATTTTTTAGGTTTTGTATAGTTGCTTTGTGAGGTGCACATTTAGGCAATTTGGCTCTTCATACCTTGTCAGCTTAATGGAGTTATTGTGTCATTGTGATTAAGGATATAGCTTCGTTTATTAAACTTTCAAGCTGGTTTCCAGCAGTCCCTGCGCTGACCAACTTCTTAGATAAGTTTGTTGGAATTCGATCAGTACAGGGACTGTGCTTACCTGAGGTATCACAACGGGCTGCTATGCGTGCTCAAGTGCTCTTTAGTATCAAAGCCACCACTTCAACCTATTGACCTACCTGTATAGTTATTAATTAATTCATTATATTTTTTTATTTAAATGGCAACTCTGAAATTTGATAGTTATCTCTTACGTCTGTTCCGATTATTAAAAATGGAGAGTTTTACAGAAGAGCAACTCTGAAAAGGTATTACAAAAATTAAGAAAGAAGAAGAAAGAAGTCGAGAATATGCACCAACAATTTGGATAACAGTCAAAGAACTTAAAAATCTGTGGTCGGATATGGACTGTAAGTCTTCTTTGACTACTGCCGAGAGTATTGCCGAAAACCATTCGAAGACAAGTCAAAAAAATTGAGGAAACTGTGGTCGGTTATGGATACCAAAGCCCCGGTTAGCCAAACGTCCATGGAACGTAACGGAATGTACCTTTGCTTTTAAAATACGAGAAGTAATGAAAGCGATTACCCAACCATAATGTAATTTCCGTAACCATTTGCCTTGCTCTTCATATGCTAAAAACGAACGTACGTTCCCTTGCGTATCGTGAACGTTTGACTAACCAGAGCTTAAGTCTCCTATACGTCAACGTAGCCGTCGATCTTTTGACTGCTGCTGTAAATGAGTGTGTTGCCAAAAACCCTCAAAACATTAATTCAGCATCGCTCTTCAATGACTTCAAATTTAATGAAATGTGCTAAGCAGAAAATTTGACCTACTTGCGTACAAAATTCAACTTACTCAGGAGTTGAAACGTGCAGATCATGAAAAACGACACTGTGATGAAGAGTGAATGAATGGCTTATTTAATGCATAAAATTACACAGCCCTGCATGGGTTTTGCAAATAAGATTGCTGCAGGTGTTTCCGAAGGCATTTTGTGCGCTAAACACGAATCTGGTTTCATAAATTTTCCATCACATCAGGTTTTCGAGAAAAACGGGTTTGAAACCCCAAAAAATAGCGTTTTTGGCCATTTTTGAAACATTGTAGATATAAACACTGACGTGCTAGAACCATCGCTATTGTCAGAAATTGACAATTCATCTTTGCCCTTTAAAACGAGCCAAAAGCCAAATTGTTTGCATGCACCCTTAAAGTAGGGGGTGGGTTTATGTCAAGGGGTGCAAAAGAAAAAGAAACACATTACGGAGGTCCTTAAAAATTAATCAGATTTACTTGAAAATTGTTACTCAGGGGTTTTTGGGGTCGCTGATTACAGATCTTCATTCAGATTTAAAAAATTCAAAATGTCGGATCCAATATGGCGGTCAAGTAAATCTGATTAGTTTTTATAAACCTCGACCAGGGCCAAATGCTTACTGTCCGTGCCTAAGTTTCGGCAGTTAAATTGTTATCGAACATTGAGTGAAGTATTGCACATTGCTTTTCATTACATTTTTCTTTTCACGAAAAGTAACGTGTATAGTACAAATCCATCAACTTAATATTAAATTAATCAAATAATCGATAAACATTTCTGTATAAAAAATAAAACACTTTCAAATTCATTAGAATTACGTCATCGATTTTTAAATTCTTAAGAAAAATTTCAATTGTCACTTGCATTCTGGTTCAAATAGTATGTGTAGACAGGTTTTTTGTAAAACCTACAGATTTCTCTACGTTGTCCCTGTCTTCCTTAAATCTTGTTTAAACAACAAAAGCATGCATTCATCAACTGTAAAGTAGACGACAAAGACAGCAACATACTCATACAAGTCCAAATGCTACACTTGTAAGTGGCTTTACCTGTCGCATAAAGTAAAAGTTGGATGCACGGATATAAAAAACCCACAAAAATAATTTCAAATTGATCACTTTTTGTTTTAAAACTCATTCGTGTACCGAAAGAATGGAAGACTTTGTTAATAAAAGTTTCAATTTTTTTTTTGTTCTTTTCTTGTTCACTTTTCACATACAAAATGCAAGAAATTTTAAGTTTTTCTAACGAAAGTAATGAATATGGACTTGAAAACTTTGTACGTGTTTTTATGATGTGGCATGACATTTACATGCACCAAGTTGTCGTTTGCATGTCTGTGATTAAAACAAAAATATAAAAGATTTTAAGAAATTTTTGAATCATTAGTATTCATTTCAAGTTAAATGTTAATTACTACGTAAAGGATTTAACAAACTGGCAACAAGAAAAAAGAGAAAAGAGAAGTGAAAAGAAAAGCCGAATGGAAAAATTGTTTTAAATTTTTTTATAAGGTTGCCAAGGTAGAATCTAGAATACTGCACATAAGAATTCTGTCGTTGTATACTGTGTCTGATTTAGTAAAGAGAAGTAAAATGGAAAGTAACTTCAATAATTTTGTTGGAAAAGGATTTTAAATTCTCTCTTTTAAAATCAGTTTTAAACCAATTGAGTTCAGACACAATAATCTCTAAAACCGTTGCCTATAAAAAGCGCACTGTGAAGCGGAAAAACAAATCCATGACAAATTCATATGTTCATACATACATGTATACATAATTGGTCATTACAACCCTTCAGTCAGGATTACGAGCTAGCTTCTCATAAAACCTAAGTTGTGTGTGTTAATTTTATACATGAATGGCGGAACCTACAGTTTAACATCGACTTGGAACGACAGTTTTTTGAGAAACTTATTCAAGGCAATTTTATTTACTCTCAGGGTTCTTGCCAGAAATCTGCTGCGAGGAAGTCGCCGTAGAGTTGTTGGACCTGGGGTTTGAACCCTGGCCTCATGTCTAATAAGTCAACACACTAGGTAATAGACTACCGCGACTAAAATCCATGACCCTTACACACATTCCTACTAGAGCACCAGGGCACCCATTTTAGTAATTTATTTTCCTACTACTTCACACATGTTGTTTAACTAGTTTTAGGTATTTTGGGAGGCCTGTTTATTTCTTGCGTTACTCACCTCAATTCTCTTTAATCTGTATGCAAAGATTGCTTTATTCTCCTTTCAGTAGCATTCAATACCGTAAGATTTCCTTAAAAACTTATCAAACGTTATGCTCTTATAACACAGTGCACAAAATCATGGCAACATGTGTCATGATGTTTATGTCAGTCTCAATGAACAATCAGTTCTATAGACTAATCAAAGACAAAACGTAGTAGAGACAAATCCTTTGTTCAATAGAAAAACCATTTGTTTTCTAACTGCGAACAAAGATCACAAAAGTAGCAGTTTTATGACTAAAGGAAAGAGACGTGTTTTGTATTCAACTAGAAATGGGAATAAAACAATTTTTGTTTTGTCAAATCATTTAAATCCTTTTTAAGGATGTAATAGAATTTCATGCCTTATGGCTTTTTTTGTCAAATACTTAGTGGAAGAAAGAGTTATACAACCTGGTGTTTAATAAAAATATTTTGTGGAGGTAATTAATATTTATTTTTGAGCAAACTGGTGCATTTAAGGGAAATCTTTGGAATTCAATTGTTACGGGCCCTATGCTTATGATATATTTTTTACTCATGTTTTTCTTTCAAGCAAAATTAATCCGCACAGAACCACTTCTGCTTATAAATACTTCAACTTGTATTGTAAGGATATAAACTATTACTTCCAATATACACTCAACCACACCAAACAAATAAGGGTGGACAACGCGTTTGATAAGTGTTTTTGAAAGGATCTCTTTTTGAATATCTCTTATGGCAGCAGTCTGCATGTACTTACGTACGTACATATGTATGTATATCGGAATCTGTTTGGTTGCTAAAGTAGTAGTATCAGATTTTTGTTGAATTTCTTGCATGTCTTTATGTCTGTGTCAGCTTGACAAATGTGTACCAATACACCAGCTCTACTGCCACATGTGGAAAATTTTTCTCGAAAAGAAAAAAAAAGTTGAAGTGACAAATACATACGAGTATAAGTACACAAAACATAAAACTGTTCTATGACTGAACATTTTTCTTTAAGCAGGTGTTCTCAAGCTTTAAACATCATTTCTCATTTTCAGATCATTATTATTTTGGTTTAGTCATCGTTGTCAAACTCTATAGTATTTTTAAAGATTTTTTTAAATAAAATTTTGGTTAAACATTTTAAATAATTTTGTGTCTGTGTTGTGATATGAAAAATATATAAGCAGTTCTTGAATAATTAAAATTTTATGTCAATAACTGCTAGAAACTATTCGTGAATTCTCATAATAACGCCATTTGTAACATAACCTCATACATTTGCAATGAATAGCAAAGAATTCTTTTTTAGCGGTTCTTATTTTTAATTTTAAAATAAATAAAGTGTGGGTGAGGTGTCATAAATATTTTTTTGATTTGTTTGAAAGACTTATTGATGCTATTATCTGTGGAAGATAACATAGCTCAAATGTTTGCCACAGTTTCTCTAGTTGGTGTGCTGCCATGGGTTATGTTGGCCTTCAGGATCGCTGTGGTTCGTGCTTATACTTGCGACTACGGTAAGCGCCAGCAGAAAAAGTCTTACGGCGACAAAACGCACAGTCTTCGTGACTAGTTCACTATGTCTTCAAATTATTCGTGCACAATATCCAATTTGGCAAAAGCTCTGTAGAACTATCCACCGTTCCAGACTATCATTATCAATGGCGACCACTATTGGGTAACGGTTTCCAAGATATTTTGGCTTGAATTTAATGATCTGTACACCATGTCGTTTCAACAGGACGGCGCTACGTGCAACATGTATACATACATAATTGGTCATTACAACGCTTCCGTCAGGAATACGACCTAGCTTCTCACACTGCTTATGTCTTGTGTGTTAATTTTATACATGAGTGACGGGGCCTACAGTTTAAAGTGGATTCCGAAAGAGGGCTTTTTTGAGAAACTTTACATGACAATTTTTTTACTCTCAGAGTTTTTGCTAGTAATCTGCTGAGCGGATGTCGCTGAAGAAATAATTTTTTAATATTACGTTTTGTTAAGATGTCCGATCTGGGATTGAACCGGGGCCTCACGTCTAATATGCCAGCATACTACCTACTAGACTATGGTGGCTACAATTAACTCAAAATAATCCATCTAGAATTTCCCCTGGAGATTATAAAATCATTAAAGAATATAATAGAAAGACAGTCGGCGTCTCGTTTCGAGAAGAATTGGGACTCAACATAAAGACAAGAAGTCGCCGTAGTCTAGTAGGTAGTGTGTTGGCTTATTAGACGCAAAAGCCTGGGTTCGAGCCCCAGGCCAGGCATCAAAGACAAAATACAAAAAGTATTTTTTCGGCGACTTCCTCTCAGTTGATTTCTGGCAAAAACTCTGAGAGTAAATAAAAATTGCCATGAAAAGTTTCTTAATAAATAAAAATCTGTCGTTCGGAGTCGACTTTAAACTGTAGGTCCCACCACTCATGTATAAAATTATCACACACAACTTAAGTGGTGTGAGAAACTAGTACATGTCTTAATTGACAAGTACACGTCCTCTAACCTAACCTAACCTAAAGACAACAACTTACCCATGATCCAGCTTAACTGGAAAAAATTTATTGGGTCTGTTTGTTTTTCTAAATCCAAACTAAATTACAAAATCCTTGATAATAAGGATTTTTAAACAACTTAAATTTTAACATTCTCATTTTCATTTATTACTTACACACACACAACAGATTCACGTGTACACGAACCTTTTTACAGCCATTTAACAGGAAAATGTTCTTTTTTATTCAATTTAATACTCGAAAATTATTTAATTTATAAAATCATGTGTTTTATGTTTCAGAAAACTCCAACAATATTCACAGACTAAATTGTGGTTTACATGTCCCGTAAAATTTTATTTTTTTTTCGTGTTCATCATGGTTAAACACAAATTTTAACTGGTTTTCACTTAAAAATTTCGCTTGAAAACCTTTTTTATTGTTGTTGTTGGATTTGTGGTAGGAAACCATCGAAAATTTGCTTTTCTTCTATCACTTTTTTTTTGGTTTTTTTCTTGTAGTTGTTGTTTGTAAATTTTAAAAATGCTGTGTGTTTCACAAAATTGTGTTTTTTGCGTTACCTCAACTTTGTCACCCACCATGTGTTGGCAAATCATAAATCAAATCAACATTAAATGTACCGCATCATCGAGGCCGTTCCTGTTCTCGTTTGTGAAGGCAAACACACAAAACACTGATTGAGGGAGGATTTGCAAGAAACAGAAAAAATTTAAATTCAAACACGTAAATCTAATTTGTTTGAAAAAAAGGAAAAAAAGGGAGGCCGTAGTGTCATTATTTAAATGAAACAGTAGTAGTGGGGCAGGAGAAGCTCAAAATAACACAATTTAATCATAATTTTTTAAAAACATGTCGGAAATTATGTGTTTAGACCGTAAATGTCACACGATAACGGACGTATTTAACGGTTTCAGTAATGATAATTTGGCTGAAAATAAATTTAAAGAAAATGAAAAAAGCGTATATCATGTTACAAGGCATGTTCCATGGCATGTTCCATGGCATGTTACATGTTATATAAAATCGTTCAAATGACTGCCACGGATTCTCTGGGTGGAGCGCAATCGAAATATAAAATTTTACACGGCTCTGTGACATACATCGGTATGAATTTGGTCGATGACATGGGTAATGTTGACTTTAAGGACTGCTGTGGCCACAAGGCAATACAAGAAAAAGTCTAGTGGGGTTTAATAGCACGATCTCTGTGGTAATTTCACATCACCTCCACTTGAAATAACTATGGCCTCTAATCGCTTGTGCAGAATATCCAATGTGACATGAGCTGTGTGGCACTTAACGCCGTCCTTTTGGAACTACGTATTGTTGGTTTCTAGATTATACACTTCAGGTTCAAAGAAGTTGGTAATCATCGGCCAATAGTAGTCACCGTTGATAGTGATAGTATGGATAGTAAGAAATAAGAACTGATAACACCATCAGCTGACAGTGATGGCTAGGCTAACGCCATGACGATGACGTCGGCAGCCCAAAATCGACACCAAATAGTCAGTTATTCAGGAGGCATTGGACGCTTTTGGACCTCATGTGGATAGATATCGTTCCAAATTTGGGAATTTCATTTGTTCACGTAACCAGCCATCCGAAAATGGTTGCCACCGTTAAAGATGATTTTACTTCCTGTCAGCAGTGTTCTGGCGATAACTTGGAGAGTAATATTCTATCGTTCGGAGTTGACTTTAAACTATAGGTCCCGCCTCTCATTTCCGAAAGTATTTACACACACAACATGGTAAAGCCGCCGTAGTCTAGTAGGTAGTGTGTTGACTTGTTAGACATGGGGCCTCGGCTTTAACCCCCGGTCAGACATCTCGAACAAAATGAAGTATGAAAAAAATATTTCTTCGGCGACTTCCTCTCAGCAGATTTCTGGCAAAAATAAAAATAACACTCACAACATAAGTGTGAGAAGCTAGGTCGTAATCCTGTCTGAAGGGTTGTAATGACCAATTATGTACGTAGTCTAGTAGGTAGTGTGTTTGTTTAAAACCCAGTTCAGACATCTTGAACAAAAAGAAATAATTAAAGTATTTCTTCGGCGCCTTTCTCTCAGCAGTGCTCTGGCAATAACTGTAGGTCCCGCCTGTCATAAATAAAAAATTAACACGCACAACATGGGTGCTTGTAAACAATTATAAAAATTCCAACTGAGACTGGAATATGAAAATTAATAGAAAGATTTTGGTTAATTGGCTAGCAAAACTTGCAAAGAAAGATCAATTAAAGGCACAGCATTATCGTCAAACGATTATATTGGCATCTACATGAACTCAGCTTCACTGAAGGTCAACAGAATATTTTGGCTATATGTCCCATCATATTTTCGTTGAAACTACTTCTATGAATTGAAAAACCAAGGCTGATAAAGTTAACCAGGGTGTGGTAGATCAAGACAAGATGTTTTAATAGAAAGTTTTTACAAACTCTGCTCGAATTAGGAAAATATATTGAAGGAATTTTATATCTTAACTACGATCTGTTCGATAATCGTAACTAATTGTTGATTTTGATTGATTGATTTGATTGATGCCTAAACTAAAGAGAACTACGATTTCTGCCTTGACAATTATATCCGCATTTTTCTGTTAAAATATACCACCACTAATATTGACACACTGTTTTTTGCATGTTTAATTTAAAACCATGCTGTCTTGCTTAAATTATTTTTTGGTTTTTTTTTGTAAAAAAGTTTTTAAAAAACCACAACCAAAAGCGCTAAAAACCTTAATTTCATAATGCTAATGCGATAGTTTAAGAGAGTATGTCTTTATAGCTTAAAAGCATTGAGTTTTAGGGAAATAAATTTGGTTAAAAAGTGAGGAATTCTTTTTTCGTTTCATAAATTAAATTTTTTAAATAAAACAACAGCAAAACCAACCAACAACAACCAAAACCAGAACAACAAATTGCTAAAATGAAAAGCTCATCAACAAAAAACAAAAAATAAAAGGTGTTTATGAAGAGGTGGTCTATAACGGTAGATATATGTATGAGTGCGTGTTTGAATATGATTTCACATGTTTGCTTCTTTTTCTTTTACAACTCGACGAGGTAAAACAAAACATTTGAAATCAAGAAAATAGCAAAAAAAAAAGAAAGAAAAAAATCTTGCGTGAAAGTATTTTAAGCGTTTGGCGTTAATATTTTGCCTTGTCAGCGTATATAAATGAAAATTGATGTTGTTATTGTCGTTGCCTTTGCCACAAATATGTTGAAATATTCACCAGCTGATACACACATACAAAGATATGAATGTTATGCTATACACCTATACATTTAAGGAAATTTTGATGACACATACAATCTTAACTCATTTGCCATTTGCCATCGCATGAAATGGCAGTTTTTCATAAATTTGTGACAATGAATTGTGGTGAAAGTGACTGTGACTGACTACATGTGAAATACGTTTATCAGGCGAGTGTATTACGGGGAGTGGGTCTATGTCCTAGAAGACGTATATATGAGAGAATTATTCTTAATTCGGTGATAATAATTATGGTTTACTATTTAGTATCTTCTGGTTATTTAAGGGATTATTGTGACAATGTGGCAGGTTATAATAAATCCAGAGTTTTATAAGGAAACATTATGGTCAGCCATGCTGATAGTGGATTTTAGAGAAATAAAATTTATGAAAATTTGTTTTAATTTGTTTTTGCAGAATTGCAGAATGCAAGAAATATTTTAAAAAGCAGTGTTTTTGGAATTAGTTTGGACCAAACAATTTGATTTTAGGGGTTAGGTACAGGATTCAAAAACGATATTCAAAAGCTGTATTAAGATTGTTCGTTTACATACCTGCTTAATTATTTAATTAGTTACTAACACAACCATTTATTCAGGATTACAATCTAGCGTCTCACACCAACCTTATTGTGTGAGTCAAATTTATTCATTAGTGGTGTGCCTTTCATAGACAATTTTATTTACACTCAGAGGTTTTGGTAGAAGACTGCTAAGAGCAAGTCGCCAAAGAAATATTTTTTCATGTTTCGATTTGTATGAGATGTCTGGAATGGAATTGAAACCACGGCGTTATGTTTAATAGCTCAACATACCACCTACTATACTACTGCGTTTATATACATACATAATTAGTCATTACAACCGTTCAGTCAGTAATACGACCTAGCTTCTCACACCACATATGTTGTGTGTGCTAATTTTATACATGAGTGGCGGTACCACCTACAATATATAGTAGACTTCGAACGACAGACTTTTGAGAAACTTTTCATAGCAATTTTACTTACTCTTAGAGTTTTTTCCAGAAATCTGCTGAGAGGCAGAAGCCAAAGAAATATTTTTTCATATTTCGTTTTGTACGAGATGTCTGGGATGTAATTTGAACCACGGGGTTACGTTTAATAGGTCTACACACTGCCTACTATGCTATTGCGTTTATATAGGCGTTCCTAGAGAGATGATAGATGACCTGGTAGCCTATAAATTGTGGCCCACAGGTTCCATAACATCTGAAAACAAATTTTTAACGTATTTTAATAAATCAAAAGGACTCCAAATAATCCCTGCAGAAGTATCTCGACCCTCACAGAGAATAACATCATCGATGAACATCATTGGCGGGTCAAGCAACGCTTCACTTGGTTTTTAATAACTATATCAATAGAACAAGGCAAAACGATTACAAAGAGAATGATATCCTGACAACGGCATATGGCAACCCTATCATACTAGAACCTGCTAGACTAGAGCAATTACCTGCTTGGTTGCATTGTAACTCAACTAAGGTAATAAAAAAAAATATTTTTAAAACCGATTTCCATACAGTTTTTTTTATTAAATATGAGTAACCGTATCGATGATTAAACTTCGCAAAAAGGTACATTCTTAGTAAAAATGTGCATTACTTTATTAAATTGACAAGATTGTCCTTATTTTGCATTCAAATACTTTTGATGTTTCTGGTTGGATTTATTTTCATTAAAATTCTCCCCATTTTCCTATTTCAAACTTCTTGCAAAACTTGATTATAAACTTGAACTTCTTTACAAGTATTCCACTTTCTTCGTAAATCTTGTAAAAAAATCATGACACATCGGTTTGTTCCATGCCCTAAAATCTTTTGAAATTTAAAAGTTCAAACATGCCTTGAATGATAAATATGTGCCAAACACCACCACCACACATCACCTAACCACAAAATGAACAATTTTATAAACACCCTGTAACGGTAGGAAATAGAAAATAGAAAAAAAAGAAAAGATTATTAAATTAAATGAGTTGAAAAGAATTCTTTGAAAAATTTAATTTCTTTTTTAAATATTTTTTTTTCTATGAAAAGAGAGCGAAAGTAACATAGAAAGTTTATACTCATATGCGATTATAAAAATAATGCCAAGTGAAGAATTTTCACACTTATATACCTACACACACACATGCACCTGTTAATGGAAGGAGTGGTAATGAGTGCGAATATAAAACTTTGTTAACCACATTCTGAAGTATGTAGGAATTATTTCTGTGTGGTGGTAGGCGCTTTACAAGTAAAGAAACGTGCGTATATGCTTAAAGGAGTGTACAAAAGTGTGCTCCTTTATGAGTGTGTGTAATTTAGGTATTGAATTCGTGGAATTTATTTTTATTTCTTAAGAAAGTCACTTATAAATTGTTCTCATTATGATTTGAAAATGCTAACAAAAATTTAATGATTTTATTTTCTCATACCCTCTAATGTCCGAACAGATTACTAATGCTCAAAATACTTAAATATGTTATACATCACTCCATAGTACATTATTTTATAGTTATTTTAATCAATTTTATATGGTTATTTATTAATTACAATACAATTACAAATTATATTTAATTATTTTGCGAACTGAGTGAATTCAACCTTAAGCTCGGTGTTGTGTCACAGATCAGAGTCTCTGGTGGTGGTCTCTGATAATGTTTGGCCATAAAATCCGCCTTGAGCATTGATTGACAAATTTCTGGATTGTCATAAGGCTACTGACTTGACGTAACTGTTAAAAATATTGAGTTTAGTGCGTCAAAAAATGTGTCAGGGGTATCACATTATGTGTGCAGCCCCTGCGCTGACCAACTTCCTTCTCTTCCCTGATATTGGTGGAACTTGGTCAGTACAGAGACTGCGTTACGCTATGCGCGCTCAAGTGAGCTCTTTGATATCAGAGCTACCACTTCGACCTAACCTAACCTAATCACACTATGTGGTGTTAAACGTAAACTTGTTTGGCCCGACTGATGCGACCTTCAATGTCTTTTGCAGAGCTTGAGTTTATTGTAATAATGCTCCTCAGATAGCAGAGTGATCGAACGTTTTCAATCCACTATAATGCGGCTTGAAGTTTATTGTTCACATAGTACAGATCATCGAAACTGCCATTTAACCTACAGGTTAGGCACTTTACGCATGATCTAAATTTCACCACAATGCTGTCATTGTCTAGGTTGAAGAGCGAGGACATAAAAAGGTAGTTATAATGGACTCTGACTTTCATACATATGGGGCTGCCTGTCACATCCTCATGAACGATGGAATACAGGGACACATTTAGTGATATTAGTCACTCAGTTAGTTCCCTGCAGCGAACTCGATTCCGTATAGCAGTAAAATCGACGAATATCAGTTAACACTCTACCGTTAAGTGTGTGATTATGCGTTAACCGTTCTTATGTTAATCAGATTTGTTAGAATGAAAATCAGTCTGTTCATTGTGAACATCGTTTTCTTGAGGATCTGACAGTCGTTTGTTAAGTAATATGCCTCTCCTTGTTTGGTTAGGAGGTCTGAACTCTTTTAAATGAAGTCCAGCATTTAAGCCCATTGTCTAAAATATGCTTATAAAGGGTATATAAGTTGGGCACTTACGATAGAGTATTCGACAAATTTCAATAATAATTTAAATTATAGAAAGTCGACGTAGTCTAGTTGGTATTTGTGCTGGTTTATTAGACGTGAGCCCGTAGTTCAAATCCTAGCTAAAATATCCCGTAAAAAACAAAACATGGAAAATTAGTTCCTCTGTGACTTCCCTCAGCAGCTTTCTGATAGAAACTCTGAGAGTAAAAAATATTGCAAAGAAAATTTTCTCAAATCTGTTGTTACGTTCTGCCATTCATGTGTAAAATGAACACACACGACATGATTGGTGTGAGAAGCTAGGTGGTGATCCTGACTAAAGGTTGGTAATGGCCATTTTCGAAAGTAAGCACATAAATTATGTTAAAAAAAAATAAAATAAATTGTAGAAAAATCTCATCCCTAATTTATTTTTACAAAAACTATTTTTAAAATGTATTCCTGTACTTTAAATATACGGAGAATCTCAAATGAATAAATAAGTTATTTCCCTCAGTGTACGTCATTTGGAGTATAGAAGAAAATTTTTTTGAGCTTTGCCTTAAAAAAAATATTTTTTTTGTGTTTCTGTTTTATTTTAAGTAAAATGAAAATAGCACTTCTGTTGCTTTTAATTATAATACCAATGATCTTAACAGACGAAGAAGGAGACGGAGAAGGAAACGGAGATGGAAACGGAGAAGGAGACGGAGAAGGAAACGGAGAAGGAAACGGAGAAGGAACAGACGTTGCCGGATCCGGCGAAGAGGTTACGGAAACATCAGAGTCTGAGGATATGGGAGGAGGAGATATGGGTGAATCAACAGATGCTGATATGATGATGACAGATATGCCAGAAACGGAAGAATGCATAACTTTACACATGGAACCGGCTGTGGATCTCGATGATGAAGATTACGCATATTTTGATTATAGCATGGGTCCATATCCTGGCTTTTCAACGGCTTACGTGAAAAAAGTGAATAAATGGATTTTATGTTCATGTGTTCTATTCGAATTTATAATAAATTTATGAATTTATGTTATCAGCTAAAGAAACTGTTCTCATGAGTATAATGTTCGACTTTCTAAAGCTTGGACGCCTACAGAACTTAGTTTTAAAGAAAATCAAAAGTGAGCAGATTTGTGCATCATTTTACAAATGTAAAGTTGGCAAATGAAGACTTTGTTATAAATCGTGTCTTCATTGGACAGCAAAGTTGTGTGCTGCATTAAATGGTAATACTTCCAGAATATATTCAATTCTTGGCAGGCTGTTATAAGGCTATTATTATTGAGATTTAATTCAGCATAAGTGTGTGCCGTTTGAAAGCAATTCAATTCTCTAAAAAGCCTTAATTTCTTCACATACATACCTACATTCTTGGGTATGTTAAGATCATTGGTGTTATAATTAAAAGCAACAGAAGTGCTATTTTCATTTTCCTTAAAACAGAAACACAAAAAAAAAATTTTTTTTAAGGCAACGCTCAAAAAAATTTTCTTCTATACTCCAAATGACGTACACTGAGGGAAATAACTTATTTATTCATTTGAGATGCTTCGTATATTTAAAGTACAAGAATACATTTTAAAAATAATTTTTTGTAAAAATAAATTAGGGATGAGATTTTTCTACAATTTTATTTTATTTTGTTTTTAACAAAATTTATATTCTTACTTCCGAAACTGACCACTACAACCCTTTAGTCAGGATCACCACCTAGCTTCTCACACCAAACATGTCGCGTGTGGTCATTTTATGCGTGAATGGAGAACATTTTCATGGCAATTTTTTTTACTCTCAGAGTTTTTGCCAGAATACTGTTGAGAAGAAAAAAAAAATGTTTTCTCATATTTCGTTTTACTCGAGATGTCTGAGCCGAGTTTGAACCATAGGCTCTCGTCTAATAAGCCAACACAGTACCTACTAAACTACTTGAACACGATTGCGTTCGGGAAAAGCTGACCTTTTACGTTGTGTACTTTTGACATCAAAATTGTTTTTAACAGTATTGATTATGAATAGGTAGTACCCCAGAGGTAACTGATAAGAGTACCGAAGGAGCTAGGCAGTTGCATAGAATATGCCGAATAGTTTCTTTCGCCTTCGACAGGGTATCTCCTGTTGATCCCATTTTCAGAAAGTCATTTGCTCGTTGAAATTTTCTCCGAAGGACATAATTACATATTCTAAACATTTCAATCTCAAAACTAGCCTCATTCTATTAAAGCCCGTGATACCCACAAATAGAGCAGGATTGTACATTTTCTTTTAGAAAATAGAACAGTAGTTGGGTAGCCTGCTTAATTTAAACATCTACAACCTGACAATGGATTAGTAATACTCAAGTTTATGCTTACTCTCCTTCAATGCTATCCTCTTTTTAGGAAAGGAAACCATAAATAATTTATTTTGAAATTTTATTGTCATGGATGAAATGAAAGTGCATACATACTTTCTTATTGTTTTTGTTGTTATTTTTTATTTCTATTTTATTTATTCTTTAACTTGCATTTTTACTATGCATTCGTTTGCTATTCTATTTGCTGGTGCTATAAGCAAATAGCTGCTCCCGTAAGTGATGCTAACTATATGTTAGAAAATTATAATGAGTAAGCGTTTTTATGTATTCAGAAAATTATAATTTTAAAGAGAAGTCAGTCAATTTAAATTAGAATGTAAAATCTGAATGCAGAAACCTTTTGTGAATTGAGTTTTGTGTTTTAAAAAGGCCACTATAGCAACACTTATTGCATTGAGTAATACATTATTTTATTGTGTATTATTGTCAGATAGTGGGAGTTTTAGAAGTTTATTCGCCCACCCAAAGGAACAACAGAAATTATCTATTGGCAGTATTGCCAAAATGTTTACAAAACAATAAACAACACTATTTACACCGGCAGTGTAAACTTACCCTAGTAATATTCACTTTTTAAATACACGAAGTAAAATATAACACGACGTGTATTCAAAAAGTGACATTATTTTTTGGTTTTTACAGGGTAACTACAATTAAATGAATTCCTAGGGCACTGTCCGACTTGTCTAAGTTGTTCGATGTTGATGCTTTCGCGACTGGAGGTTTAGTTATTAGGGAAATATTTTAAATTTAAATAATTAAGATTTAAGTGATAGCGGTCTAATAATGACTATCATTTCAGCTACCTTACTCTTTGGGGGAAGCACACCGATTGCAGTAAATCAATGTCAACCGCAATTCCAGGTCGACATCTCCAAACATGAAATATATTCCTTCGGCGATTTCCTCTCAGCAGGTTTCTGACAAAAACTCTGAGAGTAAATAAAATTGTCATGAAAAGTTTCTCAAAAATCTGTCGTTCGGAGTCGACTTTAAACTGTAGGTACCACCACTCATGTATAAAATTAACACACACAACATAAGTGGTGTGAGAAACTAGGGCGTAATCCTGACTAAGGGGTTGTAATGACCAATTATGTATGTGGAAGAAGTGAATCGTCAACAAGACGATGTCACATTCTACACAGCCCGCTATGCTAAGGAATTCATCTCACGTTCTGAGTCCATTGGACGCCAAGTGATTTGAGAAATATCTTATGTACAGAGAAAACCCAGTCGCTATGATATAACGCCACTGATGATATAACGGCCGTAATGAAGGAAACAATTGTCGCAGTTGCCGCAGCCTAGTAGGTAGTGTGGTGGATTTTTAAATGATGGGCCACTGTTCAAACCCCATATCAGACATCAAAACGAAATATGGAAAAATTATTTCATCGGCGACTTTCTCTCAGCAGATTTCTGGCAGAAACTCTGAGAGTAAATAAAATATTGCCATTAAAAGTTATTTTCTGTCGTTCGGTACCGACTGTATTCATGGATAACACACACAATGGGTGGTGTGAGAAGCTAGGTTGTAATCCTAACTTACAGGGTTGTAAAGACAAATTAAGTAAGTAATACCGAAATTCATAATTGAAAGATGATTAGTGACTCACTAGTCTGCACTTATTTTAAAACATTTTTTACTTCACTTTCAATGCTCGTGTAAGCGCTTCGAAATGTTTTCTTAATTTTTTTTCTGTTTTTTTTTTGAAAATGATATTTTATTTATACTTTGTTGTTGTTTTTGTTATATTTTATGGCATCATGAAATAGTTTCAACCTTGAACTCTATTCTGATGTTTTGTTTTTGCTTTCATTCTCTTGCATCAAAGGGAAAAAAGTGATTTTTGTTTTAGTTTTCTTGGTCTTTTACTGAAAAATTGTTTTTCGTTTCATTTTCAATTTAATTGTTCCTGTATTAATTTCGAAACAAACAAATATTGTGTTCATTTGAATGCAAACAAATAATTACTTTCAATGAGAAAATTTTCATTTTCATATCAATTAAATAGTATTTTCAAATGTTGATATAATTTATTAATTTGACTACATATTTTACGTAAATTTGTGGCATTTTAATTAGTGATAAATTTGAGGAAAATTTTCTTTTTTTCAATTTTAATTGTATTAAAATGTTAATTTAGTACAAGTAATTGAATAATTTTTAATGCAAATAAAATTGAATTTAAAATAAATATTTGCTTTCAATTCGTTTTATCATTATTTATTATGATACTTGCAATAGACAATCATTTGACCGCATTTAATTTGTTGTTATTTCAAATTTGTATCACAATTTTCGTTTTGTTTTGTTTATAATATTAAATTTAGTAAATAAAACAATAACTATTATTAGTCGAAAGACATTTTAATAGAAAACATGAATTGATTTGTGAAAACGATGCTATAAGACATTCGTTTGACCGCAGTAGTTATAAAGTTTGTTGATTTGTGTCTAGTGTTTTTCGTTAAAATTAATTTTTTTTTAAAACTTATTGGAAACAGATTCTGCGATAAATCGATAATCGTTCTGAAATAGCGATAAGAAATTATTTAACACCTAAATTAAGGCTCCAATGAAAAGAAATTCCAAAAGAAAAAAATGCACAAAAACAGTAAATTCAGCATGAAACCGCTTATCATGTCGAGAAATATAGAAAAAATTAGATTTCTGGTTATTAAGTGATTTATCGACCGTGTTTTAAATCCTATCATTTCAGTTACAAGGAAAAAATTAAATTTCGTTTAACTGAAATATAAAGTGCAACACGGTTTACGTTTCCCATGTGATGAACCGATGAATGGAAAAAGTTAATATTTTTGGTTAAAAAAGATTAATTTGGTCATTATCTTGCCAATAACAACAAGATTCGGGGGCAAGTAAATATATTGTACAAGATCAAAGCGAAATTTGATGAAGAGAGCGTTATTGAGGTCTAATAAAGCGAGATATTTAGAATTTAACTTAGTTGCCGCAGTCTAGTAGGTAGAGTGTTGTCTTAGGCGTGAGGCCTTGTTTCAAACCGCAGTTCAGACATCTTCCAGAAAACGGAATATGAAAAATATTTCTTCGGTGACTTCCACTCAGCAGATTTCTGGCAAAAACTCTGTGAATAAAATAAAATTACCATGAAAAAGTTTCTCACAAAATCTGTAGTTCGGAAACGACTTTAAACTGTAGGGTTCGCCACTCAAGTATTAAATTAACACACAATATAAGTGGTGTGAGCAGCTAGGTCGTAATCCTGACTGAAGAGTTGGATTGACCATTTATGTATGTAATTACGGACATTGACCAAATGATTATTGTTTGTTTCGCCTCACTTAAAACTAAGATAGCCCAAGTCCTAGATGTGCTATCGCCTATAATATAAGACAGGGAAAAAATAACACAATAAATCTAGCCTCTATGTGGTCATAAGAGACAAAAATTTCATAGAATTTCCTTCATTCATAGCTAATGCCTTATCATCATAACTTTATACAGCCCCCCCATGACGTGGTAGATAGTAGATATTTATCAAACTATGAACATTTGATTTTCATTGCAGTTCAAAACTAGATCGCCATCCAGACTGAGTGGTTGCAATGACCAATGTATGTATTTAAATCTTCTAAAAGATGTTTTTCTCACAGAACCTGAAGAAAATTCTAAACACATGTTTCCATTAAAAAACAGGGCTGTAAATGTTACGCAGCCACACAAGGAATGGTTTTCTTCCAAATATTTTGATTTAATTCTCTAGCCAGTATGTAGCACCGATTGTAATCCCACCACCAACTTTCAGTAAATATTTGCAAATGAATTTTATGTAGAGCGTAAACAGATCTCTGTCGTAAATAGTTTTAAGTAGAAATTAAGGAATACAAGGTGGTTACTGCAATTATAACTCTTCAAAATCTTTTAAACTCTATAAAAATATAACATTTTCGGTTATTAGCGATAATTGTCTACCAAGTTCATGGAATTTGAGCCCAATTGGCTATTTTTTTGAGTATGCGTGAAGTCTCTCGAATACAGACTCTATCTAGTTATAATTCCAGTCCTGGAAGACAAAATAAACGCAAAATAATATGCCTACAATTTTTTTAAAAGATCATGAAGCAAAGTAATTAAATTACTGTCGACTTCCACGAAAAAGTAAAATTTATTAATTTTTAAATAAACATATACGCTTTGTGGTCCTAACCATTTTTTATTAAAAGTTCCTATATTCATTGAAAACATCAATTCCCTACTGTGCAATATCTTTTAATTAAATTTAATTTTGTTTTTTGTTTTTGTGCTTCAACTTCTGTTAACTTTTATTTCATTTTGTTACCGTAAAACAGAATAAAAAAAACAATTAATTAAACATTCGTTTGTACAAAACAATAAATAATTTAAAAGTAATAATTTTTGTGTTTTTTTGTTTTGTTTTCTTCTTCTACACAAACAACCAGAAAATTTTCGTACAGTTTTTGTCTTTGTTGCATTCCCTCATACAACTCTAAAGACCACAGAGCATTTGAACTGTACTCAATGACCGAGAAGAAAAAAGAAAATTAAAATTTAAATATTGAAAACAGAAACAAATAAAATGAATTTAAAAATTATTTATTTTTATTTGCATAATATAACACGTAAATATGTACATACATATGTATGTTTGCATGCATACAATATATGCACGTAAAATATAGATAATCTACTTGTAAGATAAGGTAACAAATTAAAGAAAACGACATACAAACTATTTTAATTAAATTTTACTCTATAACATCACAGGTATATTGAGTTTTTGCTGAATTTTGTAACCAAAATAGTCATGTAATTACATCGATCAACACAGAGTAGTTTCCTTTATGTAGACAGACATTCAAGGCGGAAGTTGTTAGAATTTAGTCAGTCCACGTGCATGGATTTCAAAATTCTAAATTTCTTATCAGAATGTATAAAAGACGTTACATTGTAGAATTTCGATTTATTCTGATTAATTGTGGAACAAGATAATACGGTAGCACAGTAACTGCATAGTCTAAGTTGTTCACTAGGTTGAGCAGAACTCAAAAATACTTTTTTTAATTTTTCTCGAACGCTCCAAGCATGTTTTATTTGACAAAAATGGTTTTTTTGATCTTTTCACGCAAAATTATTGATTACCCAAATATGTTTGAACCTATTTTAAAAATCCAAAGTTTTTTAGAAAGGGGAGAGATTAGCCTTTTAAACGGCATACATAAACATTTTGTTTAAAATTATATGTTATGAGTTTTAATGGGGTAAACTTGGAAAATATTATTTTTTCCTTATTTTTTCAAGTTTGGGCATTCTTAATTGCAAAATTTAATTAAAAAATTTGAAATAAGTGGCGACATTCTGAAAGTGCATTATATTGAGCAGAGATTGTCACTTCGTTTGATAAAATTGGACAAAATTTGATTCGGCGATTGCCTCTCAGAAGATTTCTGGCAAATAATCTGTGAGTAAAATAAAATTGCCGTGAAAAAGTTTCTCAAAAATATTCGGAGTCGACTTTAAACTGTAGGTTTCGCCACTCATGTATACAATTAACACAACACACAACATAAGTGGTGTAAAAATCTAGGTTGTAATTCTGAAGGAAGGGTTCTAATGACCAACTATGTGTGGGTTAATCCAGACAGATGCAAACTCTAGTAATAATATAACAAGAGATTTCCTCTTGTATATCAAACGAAGTTAGTTTAGACAATATTCTATTGAACTACTCCAGCTCAGTCCTATCGTTCACTCCTTTGCGAGTTTCAATGAACATTAAATGTTCATAGTTTAATGAATCAAAACATAAGATAACAGAAACACTGCACAATGATAAAGGAAGTGCATGATTACCGTATCCTCCACGTCATTGGAGGCCCTACAAAGTTGTGTTGATAACTGATATGTTGTGATTACTATGAATAAAGGATTTTTGGTGAAATTTTTGTCTCTCCGTGTTATTTTTATTTTTTCAATGCCTGTAATTACATACATACATATATAATTTGTCATTACAACCCTTCGGTTAGGATTACGACCTAGCTTGTCATACCACTTATGTTGTGTGTGTTAAATTTATCCATAAGTGGCGGGACCTACAGTTAAAGTCGACACCGAACGACAGATTTTTTTGAGGAAATTTTCATGGCAATTTATTTATTTACTCTTAGAGTTTTTGCCAGAGATCTGCTGAAAGGAAGTCGCCGAAGGAATATTTTTCGAAACATTTCGTTTAGTTGGAGATATCTGACCTTGGGTTTAATTCAAGGCCTCACGTGTAATAAGCCAACACACTACCTACTAGACTACGGAGACTTCAATGTCTGTAGTTATTATCTGCTTTAGTTAACCTACACTCAGCCACAAAAGTATACATACGGATAACAAATTACAGAAATTTTATAATTAATCCGTTTTCATTGAAAATCTTTGTAATTGTCTGACAACTTTCTTCGATTTTAAGGCGATCTTTTGCATTGGTTCAGAAATTTGTGAAATTTGTAAATCGGATGCATACCTTTGTGGGCTTGTGAAGGGCCACAATTCAGTTCAATTTCAGTAATTTTTTAACCAATGCAAAAGACCGTCTTAACATCAAGGAAACTATAAACATTTTCAACGAAAACGGATTAGTTAAAAAATTTCTGAAATTATTTAACCGTATGTATAATTTAGTAACTGTGTGTATCTGCCTGCAGGACCATGCATTCAGGCAAGGGTAATATTGAAAAGTCAAGCCTTCTCCCTAACGAATGTAGCCAATCTTGTAATCAGAACGGATATACAGCAACCAAGGCTTTTGAAGATGCTTGGTTGTACATTGGGTTTCAAATATTTCTAACGTATACTCGATAATGTCTTAACATGCTAACAATTCTGTGAATTGTCATTATTCTGAAGCTTATCTTTAAATTGTCATCAACTGCCATTATCTATTTTCATTCATTGCTCAAAATCTCAAGCCAATTTCTACAATTTTGGGGTTAGTTCTTGTGTAATGGTCTCTTAACCAATTTTCACAGAAACCATAATCGAGGGAGGGAAATGGAAGGTGTCAGTATATATTACAGGGATTTGAATTATAGTTTGGTGTAATAGAGGAGTCATATGTACTACCATACTAATCCCAGTCTAATAGGCAGCCAATTTAAGATTACGGCTGGTGTCTTGTTAGTGCTAAGTGAAGCGTAAGATACCGAATCCTTGTTATGGGTTTTATAGGCAAGAGTCTCGTTTGTGGACTCACTATTCGTAAACACTGGATCTTAAATTATTACTTTAATTTTCAAATGGGTTACATCTAAGAAACGCGTCACAAAAGGTTATTCGAAGTGATGCTAGATTGTGGTGATGTATTTGGTTAAACTCTGGTGCAAAATCGTCGAGGAAAACTAATGAATAGTTTTTCCTTAATATCTGAAATATATTTTTATACATTGCTTTATGTTAATACTCTCCGTTGTGCTAAGATTCTTTGCTGGTATGATAATCCTATAGAATGGGCTTGAAGTACAGTACAGCATAATTGAATGACTGCAACATTCTTATCATTTTTTCATTAAATCACAATACTTTTTTTCTTTTTTCATGAAATTCAATTGTCTTGTAATTTTACAAGCAATTTCCTTTGCTGGCCTTCATTTATTCACAACATACTGTGCATAAAAAGAGAATAATGAACGTACGTGTAGATCGACAAAGGAATACAAATTATTTTTGACAAGAATAAAAATTGTCTTTGATTTTCATGATTTCCTTGGTGGTAATTTCCTACACTTGTGACTTTCTTTTAAATGATGGACGGAAGAAAAAAGGGATATTGAAAGCCGTTCATAAAACGAGACTCAAGTGTAACAATATGTGGACATTTTTGTTTTTCTGTCCTTAAAATATTAGAAGAAGAAGAAACTAAAACTATACTTCATATCTTTGCACAAATGTGTCCTTTAGTTAAGAAATTTCTAGATAAGTTTGATGAAAAAAAGTAAACAAATAAGAAAACAAAAAAGAAGCAAAATTGCCAAAAAACTAGTTGAGTTAATTTCCCAAAGTACCACTTTCCGGTCATATTAAGAGTACCACCATAAATATATGTAATAGATTTCGTTTTTATTAACTCATATGGAGCTAAGATAGTTAAAACTAACATTGCTATAGGTGATATGGTTACCCCTGGAGAAGAAATTAAATAAAACGGTCTTTCGAAAGTAGAAAAATCTATCTGGAGTTAGCTGTGAAGTCGATTGCTGCCTAAGTAAGATGAAATTTTGATGCGACACATTTTGTATTCGTTATTTACCCGTGAATTAAATTGATCAGCAGTGTGCCCTGGTAGTCTAGTGGGTAATGTGCTAGAATATTAGAGTGAGGGTCGTGGGTTCTATTCCCACCAGAGGCTCTGATCTGTGACACTACACCGAGCATATGATCAAAGTTAATCAGCTCGTATATAATTAAAATATAATTTGTAATTGTATTGTAAATAATAAATTAATAAATAAATTGATCAACAGAAAAGGTGTGTGGCAATGTGTTCTCTTAAGAAATTGAGACAGTATGCATGAGAAGTTTTAATGCTTCCGTCCTCTAGCTCGGACCCAGCACTTTCAAATTATATAATCCAATATGTTGTATTTATTTATTTAATTTTTATTGTTTACTGAAGAACTAAAGAGTCTAAGTTCGAAAAGTGGTCGGGGTTAAGGGTTTGTTAAGGATGTTCAGATTAAACGTACACATATTTTAAATAGCGTGACAGAGTTTTTAAACGCTTTGTTTGTTGTCTTGTTGTTACTTGGAACCCCAATCTGCAAAATTATAAAATTTTAAACTCATTGAATACCATATGGACCACAGCAATTTTACAACCGAAAAACCATTGCAGAATAAGTCAGCCTAGGTATAACTCTTTTTTTTGGGCTACTGGATCCACATTTATTTATTAAACATGTTTGTGTAACGAATTAAGACAGCTTGGATACTTAGTCTTAATAATTCCATTCTATAGCTCGGACCTAGCACTTTCAGATTATCCTTCATAACTGCATAAATTTAATTTAATAATGCTCGTTTCAAATATGGGAAGAAGTGATGTTTCTTTTTGGGAAAATTTTTAACCGTAATATTTCCAAAAGTACTACGTTAATGGAAAAGCCGATCACGATCTTTCTGAGGGTGATTGTTTTGAAGTGAACTGAACATACGATGGCGCATAATTAAAAATCAAGAAAAATAAAAATCACTTAATTTTGTAATCATATTAAGTATGGCCTTAATATTCCGAATATTAATTTAACCTAGTTTCCTTAAGCATGATAGCCGCGGGTTTCTTGGGGAAATTTCGAATCATTCAAAGGTACTCTTATATGAGTTCAGGAACAAAGGGATATCGTTTTAAATTTTATTGTTGATGAGCTGGTCAGCTGTGCCGGTGCGGAGCAAGCAATCTCCGACATATCACAGGGCATACGTTATCCTATTGCTTTGGTTAATTTGGATATTGTCGACTCGTTTTACGGTAAGGCTCAATTTCGTTGGCAGCAGCAAGGTAAAACTCTGCTGGACACTTATGAATAAGAAGAGGACTGATGCATTTTTGTCCTCAAATAGTAAGGCCATCCATCGTAAAGAGCGATTCTTACGTGCTATTGTCCTTTTGGTAGGCATTCCCACTATTGACTTCTGCAGGAGCTGTAGTAATGAGAAGTTGTAAAATACTGTCCTTGACCTTATGTGCTAGTGCCCTGCTCTTGTCATGAAGAGACATAGGTTCCTGACCTCTCTTTTTCTGACATCGTTGACCTAGCTCTCTAATATAAAGATTGCTGCAATGTATGCATAATTTTTTCATTACAACTCTTCAGTCAGGATTACGACCTAGTTTCTCACGCCATTTATGTTGTGTGTGTTAATTTTATATATGAGTGACGGGACCTACAATTTAAAGTCGACTCCGAACGACAAATTTTTGAGAAACTTTTCATGGCAATTTTATTTACTCTCAGAGCTTTTGCCAGAAATCTACTGAGAGAAAGTCGCCGAAGAAATATTTTTTAATTTTGATGTCTGACCTGGGGTTTGGCCTTACGGCTAATAAGCCAACACACTACCTACTAGACTATGGCGACAATAGTAGGATTCATTTTGCACTCGGGACTTCTTACTTTGAGAGGATCCGCCATCTGACCTAACCTAAACTTAACTAGTATCCTCGCTCTTTTTACAAAATCTCGTTTTTCCATTTATTAAAAAATCACTTGTATTGGTGAGTTCGATATATTTTGAATAACAGTAATCGTAAGGACTATTAAAATAATTTCTTTCACTCGAAATTCCGTGAAGTTATAAACGTACTTAATAAATGATTTTAAATCGTTGAATTCTTATAGTGATGCCATGTGTAATGCAGGAATCATTTAATCTGTTTTTAAAAATTTTTTTTTAAAGAAACCATAAAAATGCTTAAACAAAATTTATAAAAGAAAAAATTATATAAGTAAAGTCAGAACTTTTCATAATTTTTTTACTTCTTTTAAAAGGGATTACAATATAAATTTTAAAGTTTTTTACTCTAAAATTATTGCACAACATAAGGAAAAGTACTGAAAGAAGGGATCCATTAAATATTGTTTAACAAACAAACAAAATTTCAAGTACCACCTGTGGTTTTTGTGGTTAAAATTTAGCCAAAAATAAAATACAATTGTTCGTTCGTCTTCACCCTGCTTCCCATAAGAAAATTCCGTAAAAGTGTTGACGAAATTATATACAAACCAAAGTCGCTTAACTTATGTTTTTTTTCTTTTTTAAATTGTTTTAATAGAACTTCAGTCCTCAGTGTCCTCTATAAAGATATTTATTTTAAAGTTTTTAGTTTCAACTTAAAGCAGAAGCACAAGAAATTGCTTCAAAAAAGTTATGAGCAGAGACCAGATTGTAAGTACAAGTATATGACCATGTGACGTTGTATGGCGTGGTATTTTTGTGCTCGTGTTGAAAATCTTATTGAAAATGTTGCTGACGAAAGACCATTTGAAATCGTAAGTAAATTGTTGTGCTAAATATTTTAAGAGATTAAATTCAACTTAATGTTGTAAATGGCAAAAGTTTTTTACAAAATTACATTTTTATTAAGTAATTCAAAATAAAAAAAGAAAACGAAGAGAAGCTAATTTAATATGTTACAAATTGTATATTTAAGTTGTTGCATTTGTCAATGTAATTGCTAATGGTATTGTTATTATTGTTGTACACCTTGAATTATTTACTTGAAACAGTAAAACAAAGTAAGGAAGACTTAATTTTCTTCTATCATGTGTTTTACAAGAGATTTTTATGTATACACCCTCTTGCTAGTAAACATGGCTTCCTTACCGTATATCTTAAAATAATGTTTACAATCTTAATTAACAATTTCCGTAATTGTAGCTGTTCATCCACGTAATAATTAAACATGCCAGGAATACATACTTGTTTTAAATAAATTAATTAATTAACATGCAATCAACCCAATACAGTGTTAATTTTTTTACTCTGCTTAATATACAACCCAATACAGTGTTAATTTTCTTACTCTGCTTAATATAACTGTTTAAGCCTACATTTTACAACGCTACTTAACTATCTGCGTCTGTATGCCTGTAGGCTTTTGCTACGTGATAAGTACTTTGGCAATGAATCTCTTGTATTACATGAGTAGATTGCTTCAATAAAAAAAATCAATATTTATACTTGTTGTTATTGTTACATTTAGTATCACAAATCCAATAATAATGTTTGTTGTTGTCATACCATATAAGCATATAAGATATTATTTCCTTCAGTACAAACAAGTTCATCGGAATTTTATTTGCCTCTTCTTAAGCCTTAAGAATTTTCTTAAAAAGAAAAATGTAACAGAATTTGAAGAGAATTGAAACTGAAAAGAATTTGATGGAGTTATGAAAGCTTTTGTATCTTCTATTCATAGGTATTTAAAGGGCGTTCGATACTTTATTTTACATCATGAAAATGCAAGAGTGTATCTGTAAAGTCGTCGTAGTCTAGTTGGCTTGTTCGGTGAGACCCTGTCGTTTAATCCCCAGCGAAAACATTTCGAACAAAATGAAATATGAAAATATGAAAATATTACCAGTCTTCTGGCAAAAACTCTGAGAGTAAAGTCAAAATTACTACCTAGCTTCTCATACCACTTATGTTGTGTGTGTTATTTTTACACATGAGATGGTAGATGGACGGCAAACTTCTCCCAGATATTACACGCTGGATTGAGAGGAAATATGGTGAGATTAATTACTATTTAACACAGCTGTTATCCGGGCACGATTATTTTTGTAGATATCTGTTGACACGACCAAATTGCATTTATGACACTTTATTTCTTTATATGATATACTTCTGAACAGCGAAGAAAATTGGAATAGGATAGCCTTGCTGAAATCTAAGAAACTTGACTTGGATGAGGGAATTAGAATGGATGTTTAAATGCCTTCTCAGATTTTGTTGCGCAATACGGTCGCAGATATGAATATAAAGGGGCCAAACGGCCAGAGGGACTCCACTTACAAGTAATGCTACAGTAGTCCCGGAGTGGGCACAAAAAGAAAAAATCCAAAAGAGGTGGGGGGGGGGTTTAGTGGGTGAGGGCCCCACACACGGGTGATAGTGACGACTTCCCCTATGCTGCGGTAAGGTACATTTACTCCTCCTCAGCGGAAAAAAAATACATGAGTGTTGGGACCTACAGTTTACTAAGTCGACTCCAAACGATAGATTTTTCTGATTTTTCTTGGCCTCATGTCTAATAAGCCAACACTTTATCTACTATGCTACGGCTACTTTATGGTCCCGATACTCACGGATAACAATAACACACGCAACATGGGTCGTGTGAGAAGCTAGATTGTAGTCCAGACTGAACGGTTGTAATGACCAATTAGGTATGTAAGTAAGTAATGACTTCTAGAAGGAGTGACAAACACATACAACTACTTACACTATTCTTTTAATGATTAAAAGGGGTTGAAGGTTTTGAGAAGAACGAATATTTTATCTCAAGACTTCATGGACAAAGTCTAAAAAACAGAAGTTGTTATGAAAAATGACAAAGTATTCTACTATATATGCTGTGTCTTGCCAAATATGAATCTAATCACTCCAGGGACTTTTACACTTAATGCGTGGTCTCTAATCACTGAGACAAATTTGGAGAAAGTCCTCCACAGTAATTGAAATTACTTCTACAATATCTTTTAATTCCAAATGAACATGAGCCTTACTTGAAAGAGCGAGTGAACTAATAAACTGTATAAAAACGTTTACTGTTGTATTCTGTTTATCATATTTAGCGAAGAAATATAGTTCCAGTAGCCCAAAAAAAAAGTATTATAACTAGAGTAACTTATTCTGCAATGGTTTTTCGGTTGCAAAATTGCTGTGGCCCATATGGTATCCAACGAGTTTAAATTTAACACTTTACAAATTGCTCAGACAAAGTAACAATAAGACAGCATTCAAAGCATTTAAAAAATCTGTCACACTATTTAAAATATGTGTACGTTTAATCTAAACATCCTTTACAAACCCTTATCCGACCACGTTTCCAACTTAAACTCTTTAGTTGTTCAATAAGCAATAAAAATTTGTAAACACAACATATTGGGATAGGATAAACCGGAAATCTCTTATATTTGCAGTTGTGTCTGTGCTGGCTTAAAAGGATTTTCATGAAAACTTCAAAAGTAGTGTAATATGATGTGTTAGAAAAACTTTTCAGTTTCTCTTAATATTTGAGAGTATTTGTATAAATGAAAAGTTTTAAAATATTATCTTTCTTTTCTACTTTCTTACAGCTTATCTTTGGCTCTTTTTCACATTATCAAGCCTTTTTTGTGTGCAAAAAACTACCAATAAGTTTAGTTTCAGTTCACTTTTGATTGTTTTCTTAAGTATTTGAAAGCAAAAGTACAATATAAGATGAAAATCGATAGTAAAACAAGAACCAAAAGTGTAAAGGAAAAGTGGAAAACTTTTAAACAAATTTTTCTCTTTCGTTTTTATTTTTTTGATTTGGTTTGTTTTGAAAAACAAATGAGCACGTGTTTTACACTTTATAACACATACATACACAGAGACACCCACACACTTTCACAAATTCGCATAAATATTGAACAAACAAAAATGAAATGCTTTTTCGTAAATTTCCCCAGACATTAAAATTAAATCGATTTCACTTGCATGAAATATTGGCGAAATCTCAATTAAACGCTTCTGGTAATACAAACGCTTAATAATCTTCACTGCATTGGCATTTAATTTTCCGCTTAAAAAAAAACCTCTCACAATATTGTTATAATCATCATTATCACTATCATCACAATTTTTATAGTCATAAAGTGTCAAAATTGTGTTGTTCCTGTTGTTTTGGGCCATTGAACATTTTATGAAGATGATTTGTTTAGTTTTGCTGTTATAGCTGCTGCATCCAAATGCCCTTCACCCCATTTATGTACATTGGTGTACATCTGTACAAATTATGAAAATGTCAACAGAAATGACAGCAATAGAGCAGTAGTTGTTGTAGCTGTAGTGGTAGTTGCAGTCGTTTGAAGCAATTTAGGAAACTAATATGCTGGAATTGTTTGTACATGAATCTATAACTGACTGAATATGGGTGCGAGTGTAAGTGTTGTTAGTGGCTACACTGTGAAATTGAACGTGGTGGCGTATGATGAATAATTTAATTGAACGTTGAGGCAGCTAAATTAGGGTCACTTGCCAGGGTATGGTAAAGTGAAATTGTTTTATTCGAAAATATTCCTCAGGATCCATTACAATTAAGATTTAGAAGTGCTGTCAGCACACTTATTTGCCGTTTGCAGGCTACAAATTTTAGCACGCAAACGTTCGGCGTTATTGAACTGACAATAATTTACTACACAAATATTTTGTTTTAATTTAATATTTTGCTAAGGATTGGAGAAATTGTTTTGTTTCAGTTATTAAATTAAGCAGAGAAAGAAAGTAAAAAAAATGATAGCCTTATAAAATTTTAGTTAAGATGCCTTCAATATTAGGTTAATGCAGGCAAGAAGTTGGAACAAGAAGTCTGACGCATTCAGTCAACCAATTTCAAAAATTTTTAAGCGTAAAGAGCTACCTATGGCTTCTTTCTTACATACATACATAATTGTTCATTACCACCCTTAAGTCAGGATTACGACCTAGCTGCGCATACCACTTATGTTGTGTGTGTTTATTTTCAGACACGTGTGTCCGAACCACAGATTTTTGAGAAACTTTTCACGGCAATTTTATTAACTCTAAGAGTTTTTGCCAGATGTTTGCTGAGAGGAAGTCACCGAAGAAATATTTTTTCGTATTTCGTTTTATCGCAGATATCTGACTTGGGGTTTGAGCCAAGGTCTCATGCCTAATAAGCCACCACAATACCTACTAAACTTCGGCTTCTTTCATACTATTTAAAATACTTCATAGTATTTAAAATACTGCATAAAATTTCATCGTATAAATTTTGTGTAGAAATAGTTCGAATATTGTAATTTGGCGATGAGCGCAATATGAGCACGATAATAGATCAAGTTTAATATAAATGAATTACTAGCATCAGCAGTTAGCAGATCATGATGTTCATCGCCTTTGAATTAATTGCGATGCTTGCTGGAACATCATGGTGTGTAGGCGTCAAGATTAGCATTAAAGTGACTTGGTTTCTGAAACTAATTAATCATAGTTCCACACTCTTCTAGAATCATTTGTTTAAGTTGCAATAACAACTTTTTTCCCTTATCCTGGTACCACCCGGAGTTTTTACATAAGTGCACGGTAAAGTGCCCAGATCCTTCACTCTTCTTCGCCATAATGCTAGGTATGGATCCCATAGTTGAAGCACTGTATCCTCCTCTTTCTTGTCGGAGCAACACCTGTGGAAGTCAATAGCTTCATAGCAAGACCACTGCATGAATGCTTAAAGTATAATGTCCAGTAATGACTCCAACAGTCGCCGTAGTCTTGTAGTAGTTGACTTATTAGACGTGAGATTACGGTTCATACTCCCGGTCAGACATCTCCAGCAAAACGAAATATGAAAAAGTATTTCTTCGGCGACTGCCTCTCAGCAGATTTCTGGCAAAACTCAAAGAGTATAGAAATATGGAATGAAAAATGTTTCTTTAAAATCTGTCGTTCGGAGTCGAGTTTAAACTGTAGCTCCCGCCGCTCATGTATAAAATGAACACACACAATGTAAGAGGTGTGAAAAACTAGGTCGTAATCCTGGCTGAAGGGTTGTAGTTATCAATTATGTGTATATGTAATGACTTCAACAACAACGGATGTTACTCTTTGACGTTTAAATTCATTTTCTGTGCCTTCTTCATCTAAACATATAGGTTTTCAATAGCATTGTAATTTTAAAAATATTCTATCCATCTGCTCCGCAATGCCACTGCTTTCCAGTTTCCATATGATGTGAATGTTGTCTAAAACGATACCGGAGGTCATTATGTGAAACCACAGTACCCGGATTGCCGCCTGACTATCTGCAACTATGCGAATATTCTTCCAGAGACATTTTTTGTATTTAATAGTTATCATACCAGCCCTAAGGTCTGATGCTTTAGCCCAGAAGACGATGTAATGGCGTTTTAGGCTATCCATTAAGTGTATTTCCTCTTTTCGATTTTAGATGTCAATTCAAAAAATCAAACCAAGGCGAATTGAGTTAAGCAGTCACAAAAAGAAGAATTTTTTGCCTAAAGCCTTATTTCTCTAATATCATTTAGCTTGTTTCAATCGCTAATGTATAGCAAGAACAGGATTCATGTTCGGGAATTATTATTTTCTACACTTAGCACACAAGTCGGACTTATTTATTTATTTAAACATTTTGGAACAAATCCTCTTGTGGCTGTCACCGTGTCTCTACTGAAAAAAATTCCACATATTTTTTTTGTTCAGTGTTGACAATGTTTTTAACAAAAAAATACTTCCCAAAGTCATAAATGGGATGCCTCTTCGCCAACTGCGGATTCATTCGTGCAAATGGAAAAACTTTTTATTGGCTGTAACATGGAATACAGAAACCAATTTCAGATTTTTTTTCTACCATTAAAATAAAGTTTGTTTAACTACCAAACTACCAATAAAAAAAATCCGCAACCATAATTGTCAAGCCACTTTCAAAGTGACTGATATGTTTTGATAGTCCAAATTGGCATTTGGTGAAACTTCTATGGCAGAGAAGAGAGAGAACGGAGAGATTCCAATGAAGCTACAGATGAAAAAAAAATTGTTTTTTTTTATTAAACTCAAAGGATTTATTTTGTATTTTAAATGATGCTTAACCTTGCCCTTTCTGTAGAACTCAAATTTCATATTGAATTGTTGATTTACAAAAGTTTATTTTGAATGGAAAAAATTTAATTTTATTTAAAATAAAACCTTTTTGAAATGAACTCAAAACCGGTTAAAAAAGAAAATGGAGATTAAGAGTTTTTCTTTGTTTCGTTTATACAGACGGCCCACTTAATAGCAGGACAGCCAAATAAATATTAAGATTTCATCTCTACAAAGCAAACAAAAAGTACTAAATTTTGAAGTGTATTTTGAACTAAAAAAAATCGTTTTTTTTCTGAAACCGTTTAAACAGCTCTTCACTGTAGAAATATTAGAAAATATACATGAGTTTTATTTTGTGAGCAGCAAACTTTTGTGTTCAATAGACATTGTTTCTCTAACCTTGAAAGTTTTGCAAGTTGATTGTATGCATGTGGCTGGATAATTGATTTATTTGCTCATACAGGTGCATGTGTTAAGATTTCGAGAGTGAAATTTCCTTAAAACATAAGGTCTAAAATATTTTTTCTTATGTTTAATCAAATTTATCTTGTGTTGAACTTTGAGAAAATTTATTTCACAAAAAAGTATTTGCATAAGAATATAAAATACAGTGGTGAGAATTTATAGCTATAGGATATTCCTTTTGACACTTTAATGTTTCCTTATTATGAGAAAGAAATATGCCGTAAGAAAGTAAAATTTTTGAATAAAAGTTGAAATTTTACTGGTTCACTTAGAAGCTAAAGCAAAAACTTATGCAGTTCGTTGCAGCACGTCAGTGTGGGTGAAGAACCTCCAACTTGGAAAAAATCATCACTGATCCTTAACGCCAAACATACAAAATACGAACCGGCATAATACATCGAAAGCTCCAAAGTAAAATAGAGAACAAACTGCAGATTTTCGGAGCTTTGCGAAACAGCTCAACACTCGTGTAGGGTAATTGTAATTTCTGATAGAGAGGTGACTGCTAAGATACTGGATTTCGATGTAATGAACTGCAAAATGGTGTAAAGCTGTCTCAGATACCTCAACGAGATAGCAAAGCGGTATGGTGGGTATCAGGACACAACGATATTCCAGGTAACTATGGAGCGAATGAACTGGCCATGTATGGTATAACTATCGAGCATTTTTCCGTGAATTCTCTACTTTGGGAACACTTTTAAAGATCTGCGAGCTTATAATTTATAAAGCAGCTATGGGTTCCGTTAACGCCATATAGGCCAGGATGGTGTATAGTGGTATTGTAGTGGTAGTATTGTTATTGACAATGCAGCTGTGGATTCGGATGCGGGCAGAAGGGTGTAAAAAATATGGATAAAGCTGGATAGAGGCGCACGAAATATTTACTTTAACTCCGAAGAAGAATTCTTAATATGGTTGTTGGAGTCATTACTGGACTTTGCATTGTAAATACTTAAGCAATCCACAAAAGTTTTGGAGCTTTGGTAAATGACTTTTGTTGGAGCTGCAGGGACAGAGAACAGGAGTAAACTGTTTTTCATCTATAGGGTACTTTTCTAGCACCACGTCAGAGGAGGAAAAGACACCTTGGTGTTTACAATACAAAAAAAATACAAAAATTTTGAATGGTTACAAGATTCGGGGGAAAATAGAAATCAGAATAAGTGAAAATGTGTGACCTAAGTGTGTCTATCGTAATTCTTTAGGTGTACAATCACGTCTACCTATCTACCTAATCATAGAATGGAATATTGCGCAGCATCTACTGCTCTTCGATTTCAAGAATGCTTTCAGTACAAACAGTTGGACTGCTATGTGAAAAGCATTGAGTAGAAATTTTTTACCCCGAAAAGTAATATGAATCACACAAGACTCTCACTTTCGCTAACTTTAATAATTTCGATTCCATATTCCAACATAAGTTCATGTTTTAAAAAAATAATTCTTTGCTTGTATTCCAAGTAGTAAAAATTAACAGAGAGACTTTGTTGTGCCTCATAAGTTTAATAAAAAGAAAAAGAAAACTTTTACCTTTAGTTTTACAGAGATCTTCATTTCTTCCTTTTTTATTTTGTTTTTTTTTTATATGCACGTGATTCTCTACAAGGATTTTCGCCCAACAGCAAAATTCATTGTATTGTGCTCACTTGTGTTCGTTTACGTGTAAGAGAAAAACGAAAGTTTTTCTTTTGTATCTGTGTTAAAGGCACTTTACTTTTGTTTACGTTTTGTAAACGAATTGCAACATGGCCGTGTGGCCTAATGGATAAGGCGTCGGACTTCGGATCCGACGATTGCAGGTTCGAGTCCTGTCACGGTCGAAGTTGATTAATATTTTTTTTGTTTTTTTATTTTTGGATTATTTTTTTATTAAATTTAATTTTTATAAGAAATTATTTTAGAAAAAATTTTTTTGTTTTTTTTTTTCAAAGGTAGTACGTAGGATAATAGATTATTATCTTACTTACTTACTTAATTGGCTATTAACAACCCAATTAACGGATTTCGGTTTGCCATAGTACATCCTTCAAGGCGCCTCTGCTTCCTGCGCGCCTACGCCAGTTGGTCACACCAATCGATGACAGGTCTTCCTCAATTTGGTCCTTATAACGCAAAAAAGGTCGTCCTCTTCGCCGACTTCCGGATTTGAACTTTTATTGTTCAAATTTTTAGTCAAGCAATTTAATCACTACATCACGGCAACACATTCGAGTTCATATTAGGCCTGAATATTCTGAGTATTTCCCTTATCTTTAAGATAAGCCCCTTCGTGCATTACCGAGAAGTACGAAAAGCAGAGCATTTTCTGTTGTGATATGTGGTTTATTCTCATACACATGCGTCTTGAGAAAACTCCACCAGGAAAGGTCTAACGGTGTCAAGTCGCATGATCTCGAGGACCAGTTCACATCATTTCCACGTACGATGATCATATCCTCAAATCCCATATGGGGAATATCCATGGGGACATCCACCGTGAGGTACGTAGCGTCATTCTGTTGAAACCACTCGTTGTTGTCCGGACAATCTTTTTCTAAACAAAAGAAGTAATACACAGGCCAATGTCGTGGAAGAAATATGGAACGATGATGTCACCAATCCATAATCAACTCGCAGCAGTGACTTTTTCGGCATGCATTGGGAGCTCTTGTAGATCATGTGAATTGTGGTATCTTCGTAAATTCGACAATTTTGATTGGTCAAGTACCCATTCACCATGGGCCTAATTTCTGAAGATGATTTGTCGATGAGAATTGGGGTCAGTTACCAATTACTCCATAGCAAACGCACATCGTTGTCTATGGTCCATGTTTACCCGTCTACGGAAATCTAATTAATAGTTATGGAGCATATTGCTATCATTTAGCATGTCTTTCAACTTCTTATTATAAGTTTGATTTGTTGCTGTTTGATTCATTAGGTTATTGGTTTACTGTGGGGAATCATATTTTTTACTCGACACTACTACTGCCTAGAAGCTAAACGAATTTGTTTGCTCGGCGAAAATTTAATTCAGTTTTGCAGTCAAAGGCTTAGAATCTTGACCATTTACAAAATTTTAAAGGAGATGTTTATATACTGTTTTGGTTTACCTTGCTCTTTAACTTTTACAAAAAATATTTGTTTTGTTTACACTTTCTTTAAAAGGGTTTTGAAACCATCCCTTCATTTAATAAAAACTGGAAAATGGAAGAGAGATTAAAATAATTCGTTAAAGATGTTGACAATTGATTTGTCCTTTTAAATATTGCCGGTTTTGCAGGAGTACTTCTTTTTACTAATTTGATTATCCTTTAGAAAAACAAATGTTTGCTTGTCCTTTTGTTTGTTGTCTCGACAAATAATGGAAAAAACGAAAGCAAAAATGTACACTAAAACCCCTAAAAAAAAGAAAAGAGTGCAAAAAGAGACAGAAAAACAATAATAATAATGAAAATCCCTTCAGGTAATTAACTCTTTCCAAAAAAATAAAAAAACACACACACATACAGATACAAACAAACAACAGCAATATTCATACTAGATTTTTCTTTTGCTATAATGCTGTTACTATTTGCTAAGACCCCAGAATAATTGACACTTTCATGGGGTCATGAGGTCCATTATTGTACAATAAAATGCACAAACAAACAGACAAACATCTGGTATTGTTTTTTCTGTTGCAATTTTTTCTCCTTTTGTAGTTTTTATTCTTTAATTCATTCTTAGATTTTTGGAGAAAGAATGAATTGAAATATTTTCTCTTTTCTTGTTTTTTTTTGGAACATTGCTTGGGAATAGTTGTTCGAATGTTTGTACTTGTATTTGTATTGTATTTTTTTATGCCATTTAGTTTTTATTTAGCCCAATAAGCCAAAACGAATTACAGTGAACTTGAAAATACTCTAAAATAGCCACATTGCATAATGCTTGTATTCCATTGCTTTACATTTGCTGGGTTATTGTTCCTTAAATTCTTAGAATTTATATGGCTTGCAGGCAATTGGATTAAAATTAACTTTTATTGCTTTTGTTGTTTTTGCATTGTCTTATATTTTTTGGTTTTTTGCGACTTTTACACCCTACATGACCTATTGTGATAGATGAGTGGTCTTCTTTATATTTTTAAATTTGTATTTGGCCTCATTATTCTGTTGCTTAAAATTCCATGTATTTACCAGTTTTGACTTGGTTTTTAACTTTTTTGGCGATAATCCGTTTTGTATATTTGTTTTACGGCAGTGTTGTGGTAACCATGTTTAGAAAGATATATGAATTGCAAGTCCATGGAAAGAACGGGATCTTTCGCTTAGGTCTTCTGTATTTCTTATTAAAGACACGCTTGCCTACTTTTCATGATACTTTATGGTCAGATCTGCTATTGACCAAGTGATAGTTGGGGAAAATTTGAGGTTGAATACTACTCGAAGTCGCCGTAGTCTAGTAGGTAGTGTGTGAGGCCACGGTTCAAAATCAAGGTCAAACATCTCCAATAAAACGAAATATGAAAAAAATATTTCTTCGGCGAATTCCTGTCAGGAAATTTCTGGCAAAAACTCTGAGAGTAAATAAAATTGCCATGAACAGTTTCTCAAAAAAATCTATCGTTCGTAATCCACTTCCAACTGTAGGTCCCACCACTCATGTATAAAATGAAAACACACAACATAAGAGGTGTGATGAGCTAGGTCGTAATCCTATCTGAAGGGTTGTAAGAAGCAATTATGTATGTCTGTATGTATAGTGTGTATACTACTCAAAATACTTATTTGCAGATTTTACAGGCGTATCTCCTTGCTGGCATCCCAACACTCTTAACTCGAGAATATTCATTTCTGTATACAAACTTCGGTTTTTATCCCAATTACACCCTTTGATGAGTTGGATTTCATAGAAGTCTTCACGTACTAAAGTAAATAAGTTGACCAGTTATTGATAATGTTGTTACGTTTTTACCCTTTTAAAAACGTTTAGAATATGAGTTCGTAGATTGCAAATAAAATAAAAATAAATTTGTGTTTAGTTTTAATTAAATTGTTTATTGTTCGCACAATTCCATGTGCCACTGTTCACAACTTGATGTAAACAACAACAATATGCTTTGTTTGTTATTCTTCTTTACACTCTTCGGGGTAAACACTAACAATTGTTCGTTAGATCTTTACAGCGGAGATCTTCAAACCACGATCATTCTCTTCACACGCAACGCTTATTCACACAAGACTGACTGAATGTATACTAACTCGCACCCTGCTTTGTCTTGCCTTTTATATCCCAACGTAAATAGTCTGATGAATGATCTTTAAGTCGAATGTTCGCGGCTTTGCGTTCTCAAGATCTCCATAAATGTAAAAGATCGTTGTTTCATTGTTGTTTGTGCATTTTGTTTACAGTGTTTGTTGCTGCCATTTTTGTTTACTTGTTTATCCCCTTTTTATACTGATGTTGTTGGTATATTTTTGTTTACTTGTTTATCATTTTAATGTTAAACGATGTAACACCATTTCCATTTTCGTAACAGTATGTATACTATTCGAAATATTTATTTGCGGTTTTTACAGGTGTATCTCCATGCTGACATCCCAACACCCTCTAATCGAAAATATTAATTTCTGTACACAAACTTTCTGTTTTCATTCCAAGTACACGCTTTGATGAGTTGGATTCCATAGAAGTCTTCACGTGCTAAAGTAAATCAGTTGACACAGTTATTGATAATATTTACTTCAGTGGCTCAAATCTATAGGTGGATTGAATTGATTTGAAGTTCAGATGTATCCAAATCTGTGGGTGTCGATGCTTTTGGATTCTCCTTAATTAGAATGTAATGTGGAACAATCTGTTTTGAGTAACGAGCAGAGATATTCGGAGTTTGATCAAACTTTTCACAAAATCGAAGTTTGACAGGAAATTTAAATTTTTAAATGAGTCTGTATGAGTCTGAATGACTCTTGTATTGAAATTCATGGCAAGCAGATTGGTTTGCCTTATTTGGCTATGGACTGCATGTATGTGGTAGTGAAAACTCTTATGAATAATCTGTCTGCTAACCATAACAGCACTACTACATATGTTAACTTTATCCACACCGATTGTTTTTTACGTTTCTGCATTTCATTGTCACTTTTACCTTCTGTATTTGAAACTTTCTGTACTTTTCTACACAAAAAATAAATTGAATGGAAAATACGTGATTCCTTATGGCGTAGAAAAGAAAATCAATTCTTTTCCTCAAGATTATTAAATCAGTATTTACGAAATTCAGGTACTCGCATAATTTTATTAAGAATTTCCTGTATAGGTGAAGGTGTCAATGAACTGCAAATTTTATAATATTTATAGAAGTCGAGTGTCAATAAGTTATATTTCAGTGAAGTATTGAGCGAACGTTTAATAAAATTCAAAATAAACCAAGAATGATAACAAAAGCAAATATCATAGAAGGGTTAGTCGGGGCCACTTCTTAAGAAAGAGAGAAAGAAAGAAAGTAGTAGAAAAACTCGTAGCTGCCACACGCAGTACAAGCATACAATACATTTTCCCAGAGTGTGTTGTTTCTAGGAAATAATAGTTGGTAACCCTACTATACTAAAACTTACTACAGAAAACCAATCTCCTGCAAAACTAAAAAATTTTGGCTAATGGAACTGAAGAACAGCAAAGAAATAATTAAAAGATGAGTATTATGTTTCGTGACAGAATTGTATTCTTAAAAGAATAAAAAGGTCTGTGGTGAGGATAAAACTGATGATTGATTAATGCTACTGGGAAATTGTAGAGGATATTGGTTTGTGCCTTGAAGGGACTTAGGGCATTATTACAACTTGCCGTTAAAGTTGGGTTTAGTTAAAGGTAATTTTAGCTAAAGTGAACTTTAAAGTGACCTTTAACTTCTTTTCGTTATTACAACTTAATGATAAAATAAAATTAACTTTTTTAAAAATATGGCAATGCCGGAGCAATGTCGAAGTCAATAAACGCAGTGGCAACGGCGGGCTTTTTTGTTGTATTTGATCATTTTTTATATTTGAAGTTGCCATATTGGAAATAATATATAATAAGGCAAATTAAAACATAAACTTAACTTTAAAAATTAAAGGTAGGATGATACTTTCTTTAGCTTAAAGCTTACTTCTATCTTATTGTCGACTTATAATAATGAAAAACAATTTATCTGCCCGTTAAAATCCTCCCTTTAGTTGATGACAAGTTGTAATAATGGCCCTAAAAGTACTTAAAAACAAATAAACTAGATTCCAGATTTTCCTCAGAAAACATAGGCAAAATGAGAATCAATTGTAATTTTGGAATCCAATAAAGATAAGATGAAAAGAACACTGTATTCCTACAGAATGCTACTTTGTTATGTAGGCATCCAGTTTTGCTGTTCATTAGTTGATCCGGAAAAGCAGTTTTCAGATTTTCTCAAATATGCTAACCTGTTACCTAGTCAGCCAGTTTTGCTGTTCATTAAAACAGGAGGTTAGTCGACCCGAAAGGACAGCTTTAAGAATTTCGTTTGTAAGTCGTACACTATAGGACATTCATACACACATAAATAATTGGTCGTTACAACCCTTCAGTAAGGATTACGACCTAGCTTCTCACACCCACTTATGTTGTGTGTGTTAATTTTATATATGAGTGGCGAGACCTACAATTTTAACGATCGATTTTGTGAGAAACTTTTCATGGCAATTTTTTTTTTATTTTCTCACAGAGTTTTTGCCAAAAATCTGCTGAGAGGACGTCGCCAAAGAAAAATATTTTTTCATATTTCGTTTTGATGTCTGACTGCGAATTCGAACCGTGGTGTAACGTCTAATAAGCCAACACACTACCTACTAGACTACGGCGACTTCTTCATTGTTTCACCCATTTGGAGGAACATGTTCTCCAGCCACAATTCATTCTAGTTGAGGTAGGAAAAAGTTGTTGAAAAGTAAGAATTCTTAGACGGTAATGATTCAATCACTACCAGCAGGGTCACACATGCCAGAGATGTCTACGCTGAGTACGAAACCAAGAACTACTCGTCCTGTCTATTAGTGTCTGAACCCCCGTATCTGTTTGAGACGTCTGATAACCCCAACAAACTGTCCTGGCTTTGTTGGCTAGTTCTTCTGCAACACAAAATTTTATCAGCTTCTGTACACATAGTGAGCGGCTGGTGGTATGCGTTTGTCTTTTAAAGAGAGGTACTTAAAAGCCTGACAGTAAGCATAAAGTGCAAACACCCCATTTCGCCATTAAGTGCAAAGACGATTTAAACAGCATTCCACCAAGTGACAGGTACACCACTTTGAATCAAGTTCATCTTAACCAATCCCTGAAAAGACTTGTAGATGTCAGCTTAGGAAGTAATTCTGGGCCATTTACTGTGGCTAAGGGAAGGGCTCAGGTGTTATTAACATCAACAAAAAAATGTTAACTACGCTCACCCCCAACCTGCATTAGAAAAGGGTACAAAAACTAGAGCAAAATTACTCTTAAGACTCTTAAACAATTCAAATAAATGTTTTCATATGCTTTGTTTGTGTTTCTGTTGCTGTTGGTGCTGTTGTTGTTCAACAATAACATCCTGCAACAAATGGGGTTCACATGTGCAAACGTAAAAGTATTACAGGCTAATTGGCTGTTAAACCTCTGGTATTTGTTGAGAGAGAGAAAAAAATTTTAAATGAAAATAAAAGGATTGTATTTTTATAATGTTTTAGTTGTTGTTCTTGATTACTTTTAGTTGTTTAGGTCAAAACTAAATTGCTGGAAAATTTTAACTTAAATGGGAGTGAAATTAAATCTCTACAGAAAATGAATAAAAAAAGAAAGGAAAAGTGAGTGAAAAGGATGTTTAACACTTTTATTATTTATTTAAGAACCAAAAGGATAAGCTTAAAAAATACTTTTTCTCTTTAATTGTATGTTTAATTATATGTAAACAAAAAAATATATTTTTAAATAACAGCGTTTGTGTCGCATTACTAAACCATTGAAATACCTGTTAATGTTGTGAAAAGCATGTGTTCTTGTAAAGTAATTTAAATTTTTATTTAAAAAAACATATTTAAACATTTTTAAGTTACATTCGAACAACCCTCGTAGATTATAGCACGAGTGTGTTTTTTTTTGTTTTCATTTAAGTGCTGCCACTTTAACACTTTTGTAATACAATCGACCATAATACCTGTTAACCAGAAACAACAATAACAACAGTAATAATAATAACAGCAATAACAATAATAACAACAACTATAAAAATCCACTTGGCAAATCCACTTGTCATTCCCTTTGTTTACCACTTAAACACTTGTTTGTGCACACACATACATACACTTACATTCGCGCTTGTCCTCCATTGTGCCTTTTAACTGAAATCCACATCCTTTTTGTGGCTTTAACGCGGTGTCGTTATTTATAGACGACCACTTGCCGTTAAATTTTTGAACGTATGCAAGAAAACCTTGCTAAATTATTAAACAATTGCCCAAAATTCCTGTAAAGCGTCATTGTGCTGGTATTTGTGGTGAGATTTTTTCCTTCATACTTCGTTTCCTTTTTGGAGGGTTTGTAATATTTTTTCTGTAATGGACTGTTGTACACTGAACACGTACTGTTGTTAAGTAGACAATATAAATCACGGGGAAGGTTTGGCAATATATTGTTTTTGTTGCATAGTGTTAATCTGTTTGATATAAAGATGTGTAGTTCTTTGAAAGATTTGTCAGTTTTATTGAGTAAAATCTTTCCTTAACTTATTAGGTCCTTTATGGCGTCTACCTTTTGGATTCTTTTTGAAAGTAGCATCAGATGTCCTAAACAATTTAGTTTTTAACTTTTCATTTGATTCGCTAGTCTCGAAAGTATTTTGTTCGAGATTCCACTCTTATGGAACAGTTTTTATGTGCTACGCTTTACATACTAGCGATTGCATCGCATGTGCGATGACAGTAGAATTTGCGTTTCAGACTTCAGGTGGACAATAGTCGATTCTAGAAGCTTTATCTTGTTCAGTTGTCTGATGGCACTAGTAATATCCTCTATACATACATACATAATTGGTTATTTCAACCTTTCAGTCAGGATTACAACCTAGTTTCTCCCGCCCCTTATGTTGTGTGTGCTAATTTTGATGATAATGAGTGATGGGACCTAGAGTTTAAAGTCGATTTCAAACGACAGATTTTTTGAGAAACTTTTCATGGACTTCTTCTACTGAGAAGAAGTCGCAGAAAAATTTTTTCATATTTTTTCATACTTCATACACCGTGACCTCACGTCTAACACTACCTACTAGACTATGTTCATATTATTCTAGTTTTAAATTAGGTTCTGCTGAAGAAAGAAGAATAACTAGGCTGCCTCGGAATGATACGTGCTGGTTAATTCTCAAGACGACTACATGAAATGTAACTGAGATGTTGTATGACCCCCTTTGTCTGCTGTAGGGTACTGATAGGATAATCACACATTTATTTTACCATTCAATAACATGTTGTTTTAACATGAACATGACAAAGTTTTCTTGTACAACTTAAATGTCATTTTTGGTTTAAGTGCAATTGAATTGTGTTTTAAGTTTCATTTAATTTTTTTTCACTTTTTTTAAGGTTTTCTCTTTTACAATACATCTGCCAGAATATAGGCCAATAAGTATGCATGTGGCTTGCATAAGTACTTTGTTCATTTGGCTAAATTTTATAAATTACGAAGGAAGTGGGTGCAGTAATAAAAACCCTCCACCTCCATGAAACCATCACAAATTTATTGCTTTCCTTCAGTTTTATTTATTTATTGTGTTGTTGTTGTTGTTGTTTGCAGCAACTGAATATTATTGAATATATTGTCGTTTATGACTTTAACAATTTCCGTTTGTAATAAATTGTAATAAAAATAAAAAGAAACAAAAAAAATGAATTTATTGTTCAATATTTGCATGGGTGTGTGCATATTTTACATGTAAACCTCATATGTTTATTGTATACGGATAGCCTACTGTGTGTATGAGTTATTTTTGCAAATAAATATCACTCACACGCCATGGAGATTAAAGGGAGGTAAAAGCTTCATTCAACGAGGACGGAATTTTTTAAAAAAGTACCGTTCGATGATTTTCGAAATAAATGAGTTTTTATTGATTTTAATGTAATTTTCTCTTTCTTCTTCTTCTTCTTGCGAAAGACGATATAAAAGATTATTTGTTTTTAATTTCAATTAAATTTATTTGTTTTTAATTGTAATAAAAAATATGCTGGGGGTTTATTTACCATAATTTGCCATGTTTGCCTTGCTTGTGCCATTGAAATCAAGTATTTCTTTTTTAATTATTGAGAAATGTTTTCCAAAATTTATTGACTTGGAAATTTGAGTTTTCTTAGTGCGTAAAATCATTTGGAATTTTTCGTTTTTGTTTTTGGTTTTTGTTTTATGCTTGTAAGCCCTATTGATTGTTGTTTACCAATTTAATTTTGTTTTCTATTGAAATTGGCTTGTGGCAATAGAAAGCCAAAAACCGAATTAATTTAAAAATTTTGTTTGAGGTTAGAAAGAGAAAAATAGTTAAAAAATTTTCTTGGAAAATTAATGAAAATGAAAATTTTTTTCGTGATTTTCCTTTGTGTTATAAAATTCCAAGAAAATACTTTAGATTACACACTTATTCTTAAATTCGGACAAAATTATTCCATTTAGAATTATGCTAAAAACAAAAAACTCGGTTTTATATGGCTTAGAAAAGAGAAGAGTATAAGACATCCTTGATTCTACAAGTTGATCAGCACTCCAGAGCCCATCCAGCTAACACATGTCGTTCTCTTTGGTTGCTCATGGTGATATGGGTATCAACTGTTAAAGTTCGTAAGTTCCCATTTTGTCGGCCTAGTCGCTCGTTCTTGTTAGCTTCAATATAAATGTGGAATTGTAACCAAAAAGTTCAGAACTTGATAGAATAGTAGATAGAATAGATAATTCTGTCACAATCTCACCAACCGAAGCTTCATGGCATCAAGAGTAATAATTTTTTTAATTTAAACTGATTCTATGTCGTAGAATTTCATTACATTCCCTTCAGTCAGGATTACGTCCTAGCTTCTCACACCACATTCTCAGAGTTTTTGCCAGAAACTTGCTGAGAGGAAGTCGTCGAAGAAATATTTTTTCACATTTCGATTTGATACAGATGTCCGACCTGGAGTTTGAAGCGTGACCTCATGTTTAATAAGGCAACACACTGCCTACCAGTCTACGGAGAGTTCACTGACACTACACTGTCATTAATTCGAGGATTTAAATTTTTTTGCGCTCGTGAGGCATTCATGTGGCAATCAAACATCGAGTCTCATTAAATAGCAGGTACTTGACGACCATTCGATGAGCTTGTTATGGTCCATCAGTTATGAACGCCTTTTGAATGGATGACGGCTTATAGTGCCGAACGTTTTTAGTATTAAAACTTTCAAAATGAACTCCAGCAATAGAAATGAGAGAAAGAATTCAAAATTAACTTGTTTATGTTGTTTCAAAATTAACAACAAATTTCAAATGAAACTTATTTTTTTTTTATTATTTTTGATGTTTCGCTTAGAGAAAGTGTGATTCCCCTAAACTCATTTTTTCTGGTACAAAAATTATGATTTTTGTAACAGTTGTGCTCTTTAATTTGAATCCCTTCATATTTATTTTTCTTTAAAAAATAAACAATTATAATAAATTTAATACATTTAAAATAATTTATTCATGTATTACTCGTTAAACTAATATTTTTACTAACTCTGCTCTAAAGCACGGATACGTAATAAATAATCTGTGATCCGATTGAATTTCAATAATTTAAAAATTTTTTTTGACCTTCCAAATTTTCATGCGTGCATCGAATTTAGAAATTTAATTTAATTTTTTTTCCATTATAATCCTCAATAATAATCAGTAAAATACATTTATTTCTTAAAATACTATCAATTCATTTGTAAAATAATATTCGTAATGGAGCTGTTGTTATACGTACGAATAATGTTGCACAACAATTTGTCCTTAAATTTCGATGAGAGTGTTTATTGCCACGTTCTGTGGTGAATTCATAATTGTTTGTTAAAGTTAATATTTCGTTGAATAAATATTGTTTTTATATACTGTTACCATACTCATACACATAATGCCATATTATAACAATATTTATATAAATACAATGTGAATTTGAGTATGACCTTAGGGAGGTTTTATACCAAAGGAATACAGGAGATCATTATGTGAATTTTATTTGAGAATTTTGGAATACTGAAAAGCCCAGACGTTAGGCGTTACATGGGTGTGAAACTTATAATACTACCTCTTAGAATATTAGCTAAAGTTTATGTTAACAAATGTCTGCTTAGTTTTGTGCAGCAGTTTTGGCCAAGTAAAATCTCAAATAACAAAATTTGGAATAATCAATCAAAAATCTCCAATGAAAGTGTAAATGCAAAGGAGAAAGTCGTATTAGATCATATACAGTCTCGACAAATCACTACCCAATTTTATTGGAAAATCCATTGAATGGACTCTTGAAAGAAATCGTAGAATAGGTCGACCAAGTCACACATAGCAACGATTGATGTCAATAAGATGCGTAAAAATTAAAGAGAATTAAAGTCCTGTGTGATGTATAGATCAGAATAAAAGAAGTTTGGCGTATAGTCCTTAGTGTTGGATATATCGGAATTAAGACATTTGACGGCGTTCAAAAAGAAAATGAAGTGGGTGTTCTAGGAAATAAAATAAACCCTGACAATAGTAGAATTATATCTGGTACTGAGTGGCATACCCGTACCTAAGGAGTGAGACAAGAGAGACTCTAAACAGAATAGGAAATTTAAGATGGAATAGAAGAGGGTGTATATATATGGATTGAGTAGCGAAGACTTCTCTCGTATGACAAAGCTACAAGCCGCTTATCCTCCCCGAGCTTATTTATGGAGCAGAAGCATGGACGCCTTGTGGGTATTCGAGAGAAAAGTACTACGTAAGTAGCTGCCGTAGTCTAGTGGGTAGTGTGTTGGGTTATTAGACGCGAGGTCACGGCTCATACACCTCCAACAAAAGGATATATGAAGAAAATATTTCTCCGATTACATTCTCTCAGCAGATATCTGGCAAAAACTCTGAGAGTAAATAAAACATGGCCATGAAAAGCTTTTCAAAAATCTGTCGTTCGGAGTCGACTTTAAACTGTAGGTCCCGCCACTCATGTATAAAATTAACACACACAACATAAGTAGTGTGAGAAACTAGGTCGTAATCCTGGCAAAAGCATTGTAATGACCAATTATGTATTATGTAAGTGTGTAAGGTCTTCGGTCCAGTGCGGGTTGGCGATGATTTCTGCATGCGATCCCACAGTGAGCTGTATGAACTCCTCAACAACATTGACGTTGTGCAGCATACGGTGAAAGCGCAGTAGAAATTGAGGCGCTTGAAACAATGTGTTACGGCAGATTGAAATCCGTTAAATTGTTGATGACCCATTAAGTAAGAAAGTATATGAGCATGTATATGGAGAACGGAACTTAACGGATGATTTGATGGAGTTTTAAACACAATAGTCTGGCTGGTATCAATGTTTTCTGAGACTGTCTGGATTACAAAGAAGAGGAGGTGATACATTTTTTAAAAAAATGCTGATTGAGATATTGTGGCCGTAATTGGTTCTGTATTGTGATGGTAATATAGATGTGAATGCAAGGCTGTAACAGGTATCTTAAAGAAATGTGCTGGTTTTGTATTAGTAAAGAATAACTAAATTAGAAAAGGGTTTGCTTCTGAAATTTTGTTTAGTATTCAGCTACGTTAACTAAACTACCAATGAAATGCCCTTTCTTCCCAAAATTCCTTACAAAATTGCCTTTGAAATTCATACAGGATTATTTTCAAACCTGAATAGTGTGTGAACCACCCAAATGTATATCGATAAACACTCTCGTATAGGATTTGTTCGTTCATAATATTTTAGTGTTTTCGTTAAAGCTTTTGCAGTATTTTTATGACTATAATATGTGCTACAATTTTCTGTTTTATTTACGTACATATATTTGAGAATATTTGTGTGTGTGCGTATAAAGCCGTCTAATATTTATAGACCATATGTAGTAGGCATAATTTGCTATTTGAGTCTCGTATAAGTATGTTCATAAATAGAGTCATTTGCATTTAAAACATTTTCTAGGTCATAATAATACATGATACATGCACGCATACATACATAGGTACACATATAAGTGACTATAATGACCATTAAATTCATATCATGTATAGATTTAACACCAATTAAGGTATCATATCATGTGAAATGAAAATGTGTTCTTTTTTTTTGTTTAAATTTTTGTGTTCGAAAATATATTTTTGTTGCCTCTTTAATAAACGATTTTTTTGATGGCAGTAGTGTGTGTGTGTGTGTGGGCGTTTTTTTGGTGTTAATTTGTGAACATAACTGCAATAGACAATTGGACTGGATTAGTTTGTTGTAGGCTGAAACAGTAACATACATACGTATATATTGAAGAGCGAAGGGCCATTCACTTTTTACAAGGTAGAGAAAATAATAGGTTTTGTTGGATTCCTTTTCCGATTTATAGAAAGAGACTTAAGAGCGATAGAGCTGTAGAACTGTAGTATACAATAAATTGGTGGGCAGAAACGTGTATTCGTCGCAGTCTAACAAGTAGTGTGTTGGCTTATTGGACGTGAAGCCACAATTCAAAACCCAGTCCAGACATCTCCAAAAAAATGAAAAAAAAATATTTCTTCGGCGACTTCCTCTCAACAGATTTCTTGCAAAACCCAAACAGTAAATAAATTTGCAATGAAAAATGTTTATCTAAAATCTGTCGTTCGGAATCGACTTTAAACTGTAGGTCCCGCCAATCATGTATAAAATAAACACACACAATATAAGTGGTGTGAGAAACTAGGTCGTAATCCTGACTGAAGGGTTGCAATGACAAGTTATGTGCCTATGTACGGAAAGAGAATTATAAGATGTTTCCAGTATGACTATTTTTTTTACAAAGACAAATAATTCATATACTGGCAAATCAAAAACCTGTAGAGTCTAGTGTAATGAATCTTAGTCATGGTTTTTCTGGAACTATTTATGAAAAAATATTTCCAGAGTCTTACAGAATGAGCCGAATATGCACAAAAGTATTCAGTACTTACATCTGCTCTTCGGTTATATAAACCTGTCTAGCGTTAAGGCTTTCACATCGTTCACTTCAGTGAAGTCAATTTTGTAATTTTTGTTTTTTCTGTAATTAAACTGTTCGAATGCGTTTAGCGTATGTACTGAGTTTACAGTCAGGGTCATGTGCAAAAGTTAGATGCTATGAAAGCTTGAGTTGTTAGTACTTCTGTAATTTGGTACTCCATCGTGGTAGACAAATCGATTAGGAGAAAAAAACCTATAAATCCGTAGGCAAAAAAAGAATGTTCAATCCTCTTAAAACTTACGCACATTATACGACTATGGTGTTAGAAAGATTGAGTGAATAGCTGAGTGCAATGAATTAGTTGCGGAAAACTTCTGGTAGAAAAAGTTGTGTAATATTTCCAGGAGCACGTTCAACAATTGAAGCTTTCCGCACAAATCGGTTGTCTCAGCACAATTAGCTACGTGGTTGGCTTTGAGGGTAAAACATAATAATAAAGTCTTGTAGAGAACCTGTCGGCCCGAAATGAAGTTTTCTAATGCGATACTGTGACCCTAACTTAATGAAACCTTTGTGTATTGTTGCCACTCAATTTTTTACCAGATTTAAAGCTGATTCATAAAGAAAAGCAAGAAATGAAGAAGTACCATTACTATCTGCAGCAGCATTATGGCATATAAACGACATTAAGTATGATTGATAGGTATTCTTGGTATTCTACTGTAGGTGATGTCTTTGTAAAGTAAGGTGATTATTCTATGAGTATAGGAAGATGCAATAACTTTTATAACTTTGAAAAGTTTACTGGCTTTTTTAACGTAGTCATTGGCGTCAGGTAAAATGCATGCTAATGTATAGTATTTGTGAACACATTAACCATTATTAAGCAGTTTTAAATCAGGCCATAGGCCATTCATTTAGAACGTCTCGCCATCTCTACCAGGAAATCAAGGAAACATGACTGTATAAGAACCAGTTTTTCTTGAGTTGAAAACATACAAAATGATGCAGTCAATGCTATAGGGATTAATCTAAACGGTCTAATAGAGCTTTAAGGAACAGGAATGATAAACTTTCAATACTTTCCATTAAGCTGGTTGTATCCTTTCCAAGCTCTCTATGGCTCATAGTAAAGTTGATTTTTCAGAAAAAATTAGAGTTTTCAGTTAATCATCTACCAATCCGAATATTCTTTTATCCGCCTGGATTTCCATTTCAAAATCAAATTAAATGACATTTTGTAATCACTTCTGTTAAAGTTTTAAATACTTCTTGGAAACCAAAAATTGTGATTAATTTTCAAGACTGAAAATTCACTTTCTTTACTACACTTTCTTCAATCACTAGAAATGTTTTTCTTTTATTTTATTTTCTAAAATCCATTATCAAGACTATTATTTACTTCAAAAAAGGGTTCCAAGAACTATTTCATCAATGGATTTAAATCGCAGTAAACTCCAACAATTTATTTATTTTCAATTCATTTGATTTAAAGCCATTAATAAATGCCAATAGAGTTAGTTGTTACGATTGCCTCTCTTAGAGCAAGTATTTTATGTCAGACAGATTTTTTCCGTTTCTTTTTTTTGTAGTATAATCAGTGAGTTTAGAAAAAAAGATGAAAACGTAAAACAGCTTAGAGTTACAGATAAAAAGAGAAATGGAAAATTGTTATAAACAAAAACACAAAAATTGAGCTTAAATGTCATTTATAAGGCTTAGCAACAAAAGTAGCAGGGATTTGAATTTAAAAAAATAAAAAAAAATTAAATGAATTTTAAATTAAATATTAACACTTTCTAAAAAACTAAAATGAAATAAAATAATTTAATAAATTTACAACAAATTTAAAGTACCTACACATACATTTTTTATAAACCAAGCAAAGGGAAATTATTTTAATATTTAGTGAAACACCCGTTGGCGTATGATTATTGTTAATCTCTTACAAATAATAAAAAACGTTACTCATACGCATAGCGGTAAAATATATATTTTCGTGTATAAAAATGAAACCCATTAAATATTTAACAATACATGCGTTATTTTTCTAAAACAGTTGCTTAAAGCAAAAAATTCAATTCAATAGAAAATAAAATTCAATAGAAAATTGGTGATATTGTAAGAATGTGCGTAAATATCCAAATAAATATTTCAATGTGTAAATATCTGAAAATATGCCAAATACTTTAACATATAGAATCTCTGTAAGTGTATAACAACACATACTCAATGAAATTTATGTGTGTGTGTGAGAGCATAAAGGAAAATATTTTTATGTTTTCAAATCCATCACAGATTTGTTCATTTCATTTAAATCTTTTTTCCTGTATGTGGATAGCAGAGATTTGTTGCCAATAAATTAAAAACAGGCAAAAAACTAATTTTTTAAAATCTTTAGAAAACAAGTGTTGATACAGATTTATAAAGGATTTCTATACTGGATTAAATAAATATAAATTTTTAAAATGTATAAAAAATTTCTTTCCATTGCTCTACTGTGTTACATCAGAATATTAATTGCAAATAAATTTTCGATATTTCATGAGTTTTCATTAATTTTTATGTACAGCTTAACCGTGTATTTTTGTTTCTTTAAAGTTTTTCTGAATGCTTATTTGTTTTTGCCAAGCAAGGTTTAGTCGCCGTAGTCTAGTGGGTAGTGTGTTGGCTTATTAATTATTAATCATATGTCTGATTCAAACCCCAGGTCAGACATCGTCAACAAAATGAAATGCGAAAAATTTCTTCGGCGACTTCCTTTCAGCAGATTTCTGGCAAAAACTCTGGGAGTAAATAGAATTGCAATTGCGGAATCGACTTTAATCTGTAGGTTCCACCACCCATGTATAAAATTAACACACACAACATAAGTGGTGCGAAAAGCTAGGTTGTAGTCCTGACTGAAGGCTAGTAATTGCCAATTATGTACATACATCATGTACATACAAGCATAGTGCAGTCGTTAAAGAGTTTGACTGAAACTCGTTCATCCATGTTCTAATCCGTGTGAATGCGAGAAGTTTCCGAATTTTAAAAAATTAAAGTTCCAGCATGTCTTACCAAATAATTCATCCAGGACGATCTCTGTAAAGACTTATATCGGACAACTTAAGTCACGAATACGGGAATGATTGCACTGTTGAGAGTATAAACTACGGGTCACAATCGATTAAATATCTAGAAAAAGTAATACTCAAATGTATTATAGCCGAGAGGTATTCGAAGGGTTAGTTCGTATGGATTTTTTTTTTTTTTAGCAACAGTTAAATGACAACAAAAGTAGTCGCGTTCATGATCACAAAACCGAGAACTGTGTTAAACTAAAAGGAAGCAATTATTTTCCTGGAATAGCACAATGCCTGATCACCACAAAGTAGCCGGATAGGCAAAAAATTTGGTTACCATAGATAGAGAATCCAACGAGGTCAACTTGGCGTTTAAGGGCCTCGAAATCCATGTTATATAATTAGCATATAGAAGATTTTGGAGCAGTGGCTCAATATCAAAATTATATAGATTGTCTAGGGCGTCCTAGATATACGGAAGACTTATTTATTTGAATCGCATTTTTTTTTATACATTACCCTTGTTGGGAGCATATGGCTTCCACAAATCTTTTGCCATCTTATCCGGTTGTTGTTGCTATCAGTTCCGATTGGTTGCTATTTTGCCGTGCTTCCGTTTCGTTAATACATTGTTGTTCCAGCTAAGCAGGTGATTGGTAGCAGTGTTTTAAACCGTATACATGTAGCGAATAACAACAAATGCATAACACAGCTTTAATACTTGAAGGGGATTTCAATGTTTAACGAACGATACTCTACTAGACGTTACTCAAATAACAGAAAAGGATTGAAGTGAATTAAGGAAATACGTACATGATATAGGGCTTACGGGGATGGTAAGCCGAGAAAGTAAGAAAGAGGTCGGATAGCTCGGCTTTACACAAAATTTTTTTTTTTTCAAAATGACAAAATGAACAGCCTCACTATTCAAACCGACAGCAGAAGCTTGGAGAGGATGCTATCAAAAAAGAACAACAGAAAATCTTCAAAATGTTCTTGAGAATTCAGTGAAAAAAGGCCTTGATTGTAGGTATGGAAAAACTGACTTGCTGTCATCTTATGACCTGCAATAAGGCAATTACCTGTTGTGCCTGGAGAGGATACTATCAAAGGGGAATACCAGAAAAAGTTGAGACAATGCTACCTCTTGAGAAAGGCGAGAATTCAGTTCGCAAAAATCGTTGATTCTAGGCAGTGAAAGACTGACCTACTATCATCCCAGGACATACAATAATTACTTGACTAATGAAATTGAAACAAAGAAATGATAAGAAAATGAGAGAGATGCCTGCTTACATACAAGCCGATAAGGCATGGAAAAATCCGATGAGAAGATTGTCTCTCAATCAGACTACGGCAACATCTGATTCTACTGTATGGAAATATTCTACAGTCACAAATGCGCCTGGACAGGGTATATAATATCTAGAGTCTAACAAAACTTATAATTAAAAAGAGACGTAGATTATCCTTTAATGTTCTGAGACCCTCAAGAAATTTTGAAATGAATTTGTGAGTGGTTTAAATCAGCTTGAAGTCTACAAAACATGCACCAAAATATCAAAGCCTTTAAAGAGCTAAACATTGATGGACTATTAAGATAACTTTTTCGCCAAAACAAATCTGAACAAGACTTGTTTAATAAAACTATACTCCTTAAAGCAATGAGGAGGAGATAAATATTGAAATAAGAAAGAAGAAATTGCACTGGTGAGAGATCGATTGCAATCTCTACTATAACTTACCATAAAAATTCAAAATATGAGTTTTATTTCTGGAACAGTTATTGTTTTGTTTCATTTTTCTTTTTTTTTTTAATAATATTCTCTAAAAATTTTGTGTGTGATTTGGCCTTGCTTTAATGCAAAATCTCAACGCTTATATATTGCTTTTGCAGCTAATAAATCCTATGCAAGTGAATCTATGGCTACAAACTTTCAATTTCGAATAAATGCTGCAAAGCAATAACATTTTTCTTTTTTCTTCATTTCGTATTATAGGTGTGGGTGGCGTTGTGTCGAAAAATGGCTCTCACGCCTACCAATGGGCCAATATGAATTTAACACTGTTACATTTTTATTTAGTTGCCTGAGGCAGAACGAAAAAATTATTCGTACATATTGGCACGAAGTGAAGCTGAATTTCTGATTTTTTTTTGCTGTCAGCAAAGAATAATATTTCAATGCAAATAGGGTCTACAACGTTCATTATTAACAGAGAAGGCCACAGTTGTTATAAATGTTGGCCAAAGTCAAGTTGGTCAAGTAATTGAAAAATGGCCAGGATACGGAATAAAAAAATTTTCATTATTTTTCCGTTTTTTCCATTTCATTTTGGTTGTTAAAAGTAATATAGGAAAAGGATTTTTGTGAATATACATATCTAAGTGAAGGATTTAAATGGACTTTTGCTACTCATAGCCAAGCATACATGTCATGTGCCAAACAAAAGTTGTTTCACTGAAAGTATGTTGCGATATGAATTTAATATGGTAATGATTTAATACTTTATTACTTCACATATATACACATATTGTATATGCGCTATCAAAAGGATAATAATTTTTTTTAGTCGAATATTTAAATGACCACCTTCATACAATCATAATCACGCTGAATTTAACTATTTTGTTTATTTATCTAACTGCCACAACACAACAAAATACAGGCCATCATCAGTCATTCATTCATTCATTCATTCATTTATAATGACTTTAATGTTGTTGCCTTATTGCCCCTATTGGTTTCAACTCTGTATGTGCATTTAAGCCATAAATGGCTGTTGTTGCATTTTACGTACATACATATATGAGTACTGTAATGCAGATAGAGAGTAAAATTAAATTGAAAATGAAAACTAAAATAACAATAAAAAAAAACAAAAACAAAAAAAAACAGAAAAAAGGAGTATTAATTAACAATTTGTAAGCCAACATCTAAAAGGGAAAAACAATTTAAATTTTTTTTCAAATTGTGCCACATTTGTTAGGAGGCTTTTGTATTTGGAAAATGGCCAAATTGAAATTGTTACAAAGCATATGTATGTATGTGGATTTCATTGTTATTTTGTTTTAATTTTTTTTCCAATTTTTCTGGCTAAAATAGAATATTTTTGGGAACATGTTTGCAAAAAAGTTGAAAATAAAAATTGAAAATTTTAATGGCATTGTTTCGTTACAAATTAATTTATGGTCTTTTAATTTAATTATACTTTTAGGATTACAATACTTTGGAAAATGCACAAAAATATTAATATATGCAGAATATTATAATAAAATACTACAGCAAACATAATTGACCTACTGCCAGTACAAATGAAAGTAAAAAAAAAACATTTAACAGCAGTGTAATACTCTTTAAAATAGTTTCTTTTTAGGGCAGCCTTAAATATTGTTTTTCCCGGAAATTAATGAATAGAACCAATCACAACATTTGAAATACATGATTAGATTGCGTAAAAATTATGCAGAACGCTGGAGACAAACAATCGTAAGCCATTTAAATCTTAATCGGCAAGATAAACGTTTCTTAGTCCATATTCCATATTCTTCAGTCCCGCTGCCACACATGTATGCAATTCACACACAACATGAGTGATGTTGGAAGATGGGAAGCTAGGTCGTAGTCCTGACTGAATGATTCTAATGACTAGTTATGTATGTATACATATTGTTCAGTATGTTTTGCCAAATAACTATGAACGACCATAGGCAACTAAGAGTATTCGCTGCATGCGCTCTAAAGTAGTTGTCAACTGATCTTAATTTATATTGAAAGTTCATCTTCAGAGTTTAGATCCATTTGTAGCTGAACGCATACCCAATTTAATCTTCATGAAGTTCAAATTCTTTATAGCACCCTAAAAAAGTAATTTTTTGGACAAGATTTCGTCATCGGTCCATATTTCTTTGAGAAAGACGTTGGGCATTTCATTACTGTCAATGAAGAGTACTCTAGATTGGTGTTATGGGCACCATTGACATATGATTTCAACAGGACGACGCTAAGTGCCACACAGGTTAGGTCATTATTGAATATTCTGTACAAACGACTTGTACATGATTATCTCACGCAGAAGTGATGTGAACTGATCATAGGGCTGTTTGTCGCCATTGGACTTTTTTGTAGAGTTTTTTAAGTTGTAGGGTATATGCGCATTGAAGTCGCCGTAGTAGTAGGTAGTGTGTTGGCTTGTTATACATGAGGCCACGATTCAAACCCCAGGTCCGATATCTCCAACAAAACGAAATATGAAAAATATTTCTTCGGCAACTTCCTCCCAACAGATTTCTGTGCAATAGATGGCTATGCGACTTGAAGTCGCCGTAGTCTAGTAGGTAGAGTGTTGGCTTATTAGACGTAAAGCCAGGGATCGAGTCCCAGGACAGAGATCAAAAACAAAAAACACAAAAAATATTTCTTCGGTGACTTCCTCTCAGCACATACCTGGCAAAAACTCTGAGAGTAAATAAAAATTGCCATGAAAAACTTCTCAAAAATCTGTCGTTCGGAGTCGACTTTAAACTGTAGGCCCCGCCACTCATGTGTAAAATTAACACACACAATATAAGTGGTATGAGAAGCTAGGTTGTAATTCTGACGGAAGGGTTGTAATGACCAATTATGTTAGATGGACATGCGCTTTAAGAACACAAATGATTAAGGCCTCCAGCAGAATCTAGCACTATTGTTCCTCCATTTAACACCAATATGCTTGGAATTTTTGCTCATACATTAAGAAGATAACTTTCCCAATTTCTATTAAAACGTTTGAAGATCGAACTTAAAAATATGTGTTCAAGGGCACTTAAAGAGTATTATCAAGCAATGAATTCGAAGTCGTCGCAGTGTCTTGGCTTATATGGCCTGAGACCTCGGTTCAAACCGCAGTTCGGACATCTCCAACAGGCTTCTGGCAAAAACTCTGAGAGTAAATAAAATAGCCATGAACATTTTCTCAAAAAAACTGTCGGTCGGAATCAACCTTAAACTGTCGGTCCCGCCACTTATGTATAAAAATAACGCACGTATGTACAAAAAAAGTAGTGTGCGAAGATTGGTTTTAATCCTAACTGAGGCTCTGTAATGACAAATTATGTAGGTATATGAAAATAGGCCATAAATTATTGCGGTCCTCAAAGTCGATATATCCAATGCCATCACTCATATTCAGCTTCATTTATGTACCAAAGTCATGGAAAATTAAAGAATTTGGATGCGTTCCACTCAGAGAAGCGGCCATTTGAATGTACCTCAGACGTAGGAGAGGAAATTTGTAGTTAAAGATGGATATGACAGAACATAATCCTACTTGTTATTTGTTTTGTCTCTGATCACCAGATCATAGCGAATGAGATCAATATTGAAACACTGATATTTGGTTGTAATTAATACGATTTACTAAATGGCTTACGATTGGGAGATGAGATATGCCTGCATAGCTGCCAGATAAATGAGGCACCAAATCGTCAAATATTTGAGAAAAAATCGTCAAAAATCGTCAAAGACGTTTATTGAAATCGTCAAAAAATCGTCAGAAAAATTAAGTGTATAAACTAAAAGTTTTTAAAAACCAAAATTATTTCTATTGTAGTAAAACATATAAAGTCAATGTATGTCCATATGTATCTGAGTTCAAAAATAAAACATTTAAGCAAATTTGTTAGAAATTAAAAGCTAGCGTCCCTCATCTTTATTTATTATTTTTTTCCAAAAATGGAGAAATGTTATATCATTTTCAGGAAAAAATTGTTTAAGGTTTAAATAATCTATCCCAGTGTTGTTTATTGACACATAAGGGCAGCAATAATATTGCATCATCTTACTCTATGGGTGGTGTAAATATTAAGGAGTCAGAAGCTGTTGACATTCTAAGCATGAAAATTCAGTGTAATGTTGGCTGCAACCGACACATTTTTCAGTTCCTCCTTAAGATTTTATTTATACTCTTTATGAGGTCGGTGCCTCAACGTCTATGTTGAGGTTTCTCGATCGTGTACAGGAGAGGCCGTAGTAGCTCGTTAATGACGGTAGTGTATTCAACTCCATTGAATCACTGGTGCATCGTTGCAATGTGGTTTGTGTTTCACTGTTCTATCACTACTACAAAAGGATTTTGCTCGAACGAAATAAGAGGACTTGTTCCCGAAAATCATATATTCCTACATAACGCTCGTCTTTCTCGGCCAGGACATCCATATCGATTGGACAGTGGAACGCACACTGCATTACAGAAAAAGTACGTTTTTTAGTCGGACTATTCGTATGTGGAATTCAATTCCTGCAGAGGTCTTTCCTGTTACTTATGGTATAAAAATATACAAGCCTAGTGTCCATAAGCACTGTTCTCTCTTTCCTTCTTCACATAACATATTTTCATAGTTCCAAACACAATGCCATCCATCCCCTGAGTGTTGGTCGTACGAACAAAAATAACTGCGCTTGTCTTTGTTCTTCCGACGGTAGCATTAGAATACTCTAATATATATACTCTAATTTTTAAAATTTTCTGCAACGACAAGTGATAAATTATTCTCAACTATGAGGTTATTTAGGAGTTGTAATTTTGTGGCTTTTAGAGGATTAAAAAGGAATAAAATACAGAAAAATCATCACAGGTATTCGAAAGTAACTTAAAAATATAATACTTAAAGTGGCTTAAAGTGGCTTTTAATGTACTAAAGTTACGAATATGAAAATTTTTTAATAAATTTTTAATTTCTAAAAATCGTCAAAATAAGGGCATAAATCGTCAAATCGTCAATGTGATATTTTTGGAGCTCAAAATCGTCAAAATGACGATAAATCGCCAAATCTGGCAGCTATGTATGCCTGTTTGTTTGTTTATGAGTAATAACAGGATTAAGTTTATTAGTGATAACGTAGAGTGTTTAAGATTCCTTCAAATTGTAAATGGCACAATAATATTCTTAGGCTTGCTTTTAATTGGTCACCTACGTTGGCATTGATTCCTTTCTTACATACAGTGGACAGCAAAAGTCTTAGTACGGCAATATATTTTAGCAATTGCATTAATTTATAAAAAAATAATATTTATTATATTAATTTATTTTTGTTTTATTATAAAACAAACAATATTTTAATGTTCTTCATAATACAAGAGAAAAATAAGGAAAAGTTTCATGTGACTCCATAGGTACTCCCATAGGTACCTGAGTAAATTTAAAATTCAAAGGCCTAAAAATATATTCCCTTGTATTTAGTAGAATATCCCTTAAGGTCAAGCACTCCATTTAACCCATTTGGAATTGAATGTACAAGCTTTGCTTAGTGTTTTCTGGTGGCACCATGAGCAAGTTTTTCGGTTGACTTTTGTTTGAGGTTTAGCGATTACGTAACCGTTCTTTCAAATGATATCCAAAATACTCTCTTGAGGTCATATCGAGACTTTGTGCAAGAGCATTAAGCCTATGGGGACTTTTTTGTCAAAATAGATTGCCGTACTAAGACTTTTGCTGTACACTGTATGAAGAAGGAGAAATTGTCCGTAATTCTTTAATTTTTCCTTTGTCACAAAAAGCTCACATCCTATGGCAGCTGGCCAACATAAGATATTAATCACAAAACTTGTTTTACAATCCATTAACTGAAAATATTTCATTAAGGCTTATAAATTATTCTAAAATTCTATTAAGGAAACTGCCTACATTCAGTGAGAGTTTAAATCAATTTCTTTGCTAAATCCCTGCAAAAATCTCGTTACCGTAAATCATTATTTCTATGACAACCGAAATAAACCACAGTGTTATAAAACCACATGCCTAAAATTTTGGTTACATTGGTTTTATGGTCTTAATAATATTCCCTAAAGAGTAAATGAAACAAGTTAATTAAAAATTTCATTTCACAAGGTAAAGCAAAGGAATGGCTTATGAAGGGAATTAAGGGAATAACTAATGTTGTAAGGCAATATATAATGGACAGTTTAAATCCAAAGAATAATAAGAGAATATTTTTTTAATTGCGTTAGATGAAGTAAATGCCATTTCAAGTGTAAAATTTAATTGTTTTTTTTTTAATTTTTCAAAAACAAAAAAGGATGTTGTAGTGTAAACTTAAAAAACTTTAAACTTTAAGGCGATTAAGTTTAAAATTTGAGCGTTTAAGAAACGAGCGAAATATTTACTAAAAACTGACGTTGAAAATTTCCCTGAATGACATGTAATCCATCTCTGAAGTTTTAAGCTGTAGAAATGCTCGCAAGAAAGAAATAGTCACGCAAAAATTACGCGGGCATAAATAATCGCAGCCATGCTTTCACACAGAAACTCAAGAGCACGCACTGTTAAATAAATAACAAACGTTACTAATAGAGACATATATATATATATAGAGAGAGAGAGAATGAAATTCTGTGTTGAATATTTTATAAAACTGTATAGCAGTATAAACACGAGCTTTAACCATGTATTGAATGTGTTTTGTAATACAAAAGTTTAATAACCCATAACACAAATACTTACACGCACTTACACTCTCTTTCTCTCGGTATAATTCACTCACTTACTCACTCACGCACTCACTTATTTACTCACTCAACCAACAATACATTCAATTTAAAATACTCGCACACATACACACGATTATTATCGTTGAATAGTGTGTTTGCCGTTCAAGAGTGGCAAAAGTGTTTATGTGTGCGTGGCTCCCTAATACTTACTATTCTGTTTTGCACAGACACTTACTAACGCATTTACTGTATAAACATCACTCACAGGCCTTGCGTTTAAACGGAATCCTTAACAAAATAAGGAATTAATGTTTCATAGTCATATGCTCAGTGCTTAGCAAATAAATATTGTATATGTGTGAGTCATTTTAAGGCCTAATTTAAGCATTGTTTTCAATTGTTTTGCTCGAAAACTTGATGTTGTTAGGTGCCAAAAGTCAATTATTGGTGTTGTCATAAGGTTAGGTTAGGTTAGGTTAGAGGACGTGTACTTGTCAATTAAGACAAGTACAGTACCCGGAGACAAGTACAGTACCCATTGTACAACGTATCAACGTTGTCATAAGAAAAATCATAAAATTGCTCATTATTGCTTGAATGTAAAATGACTCGTACATGGTTAATACAATTGTTTTGCTACAAACAGACGAAATAAAAGTTTGGATTTATGATCATGTCAACAACTGCTGAAATGTATTTCTATGAAAAGCAAAAAAAAAAATATTTCACAGTAACTCCATACGTAGGTTGTGCACATAACACTCAGATTAAGAAATCGTTCATTAATTATTTAATTAAAGATATTGAATGACTTGATTGGATAATTTTTATGGTAAAAGGAAAAGCCCTCAAAGGAAAAAGGCTGGGAAACGTTTAATTATTCAATTGTGTAATATCTTCTAATATTTCCAAACATAATCATGGACGCCATTCCCTCTTCTAAAGCTTTATACGTATCCTTAAATGTCGTTCTTTCGCTTCTGAATTTAAAATTGAATGCCGAAAGTTACCTCAACAAGTAATTGTAGGGATTTTAAAATCCCCAGAATACCTGCTATTATAAGCAGACATATGGTCCACCTATCTATCCACCAAAATTAAAGTCTACATGTTAAAGTTTTGAAAAAACGTAGATTAAATTTAATTAAAAAAAGTTGGATAAGTCTTAGAATACAAATCAATCTGAAGAACTGAAAAACCCTTGGGCTGTTTGGTTGCTTGCCTCAGATGTTCACTGAGTAGGAGCATCAATTAATGTCGAGAGGTAATGTTTTGATAAATAGTATATCGCCTCATAATGAAACGTCACTACATGTCCGTCCTACCCAGTCTGCCAGTTTGATATACTTGAGGACGGCAACTGAATTAATGCACATTATCTGCAGAATGTACTGCATAAATCAGGCGTCGAAGTCACAATAACGAGGCCTGGAGAGCGTTGGGTGACTACATCTTCAGCAATCATGACAATTATGTAGACTATTTATGCGTAGGTGTTCCTTAACTGAAGAGTGCCGTATCAAAACACCGACTAATCTGTAAACGCTTCTTCTACTGTGCATTTTTAGAAATGTGATGCGGGAAATGTCTGCCTTGATATCTTACAGGAGTCTATTCTGCTTCTCCTGTCATTTGCCTTTTCTAGACACCCTTTATAAGACACCCCAATGGAAACGCAATCAGAGAACAATAAGGTACATTAGAGACATATCCCTTATATGGCAATGCGTTCTTTCGTTCTTTTTCATAGAAACGTAGGTGTACTGCAACCTAAACAAGAATTATCTTAGAAAAGATACACACTTTTGTTAGCTTTGTTTGCCTGGATATTTGTGAGCTTATCATACATCGCAACTGTGTAGCTTAGACAGGAGAATGGTAATATCTAGGGAATCTGAATTACCTCCTGCTTTGTCCGCGACTAAATGGGAATTCACGGCAATGAACAAGCAGATGAGTTTGCTAGGAGGAGAACTTCCAATTCACTGGTGGAGGCAAAATCTTTCTGTGGAGAATGGAAAGGTGACTGGAAGGTTATAGTCAACGAAAGGGAAGGTTCAGCAATTAACATTATTGTTGGGAAATTGTAATAAGTGAAGATTTTAGGTATGCATCAGACTATCCAGGAATCTGAGATTAGGACCCAGTCGTTTCAAAGGGCGCTGTAAACATAAAGTACACTTGTTCATGATGGGGATCACCTCTAAACCAACGTTTAGACTCTAAGATGATGAATTATCAGTACACAGTCCTTAAACCAGTGAGGTATTAATGCATCCTAGAAGGAAACACCTGGATTCATAACTGATGCTGGGTAGGAAATTGTCCTTGTTGACAATAAGCAGTAGTTTGTTAGAGAAATATGTTTGGAGAAGACATTATAGGGATACCCTATATAGATTGAGGCCAGTACTGTAGATCTTATGATCACAGCACCATGGCACCTCTTCACGACAATAATATCCATCTAAGTATTGGGGTGATTGACTTTGTAGCATGATGTTCTCATGGCTTAAACTCGTAGCTTTGATTTTCTAATGTTCATCTCATGAACATCATACATACATAATTGATCATTACAACAATTCAGTCAGGATTACGACCTAGTTTCTCACACCACTTATGTTGTGTGTGTTAATTTTATACATGAGTGGCGGGATCTACAGTTTAAAGTCGACTCCGAACGACAGATTTTTGAGAAACTTTTCATGCCAATTTTTATTTACTTTCAGAGTTTTTGCCAGAAATCTGCTGAGAGGAAGTCGCCGAAGAAATACTTTTTGTATTTTGTTTTGATGTCTCACTTTACGTCTAATAAGCCAACACACTACCTACTAGACTACGGCGACTTCTCGTGAACATCAGAATTTTCAAATTTTCTTCTACTCTTTTAGTTTTCCTTGCATTTTGGATATTTTATGCCAAATTATCAAAATCCTTAAGGTGGAGTGAGAGAATCTTTCTAATTCCTTTTATCTCTATATATACTTGGCTTATTATATTGTTACGAAAAATGGAAATGGTGTTATCGTTTAGCATTAAAATAACAAGCAAAAGCTACAAAAACAAAAGCAATGGACTTGTTCACATGATCAACGAATAAACAAAAATATAGCAACATCAGTATAAAAAAGGGATAAACAAGTAAACAAACAGGCAACAACAACAACACTGCAAAGACAAACGTAAACAAAATACACAAACAACAATAACGTAAGAAACATCTTTACATTTGTAGAGATTTCGCGAGGGCACAGTCATTCTCCTCCAAGAGCATTCATCAGACTGTTTACCCAGCGATATAAAAGACAAGACAAAGCAGGCCACGGGGTCAATAAAAATTCAGTCAGTCTTGCGTAAAGACGTGTTGCGTGTGAAGATAAGAATCGTGGTTTGAAGATCTCCGTTTTAAAGATCTTACGAACTGTTGTTTTTATGTACGCGGAAGAGTGTAAAGAATAATAACAAATAAAGCAAATTGTTCTTGTCTAAATCAAGTTGCAAATTTATTTAAAACTAAACACAAATTTTTTTATTTTTATTTGAAATCTATGAACTTATATTTTAAACGTTTTTAAAAGGGTAAAAACGTAACAAAATTATCCTGAAAAATGACAGACGATATCCATGGTAGAGTACAGATTTCGTATGACAAAGTTGGTTCTGCATCATAGCCGTAAAAAAATTTGATTTTTTGGATCACCTTTTCCCTCCTTAAGACCTTCCACATTGCAGTCAAGTTGATGGTATCAAAATCTTTCTTAAAATTCCTTTAGAAATTAAGAAATAAAATCAAAAGGCAGAAACTTTTCACACCAACCACTTGTTCATACTGGTTTGGCGTGTTTTGTCAAAAATTAATACATTCATAAAGGACATCAGCATTTTGTATATTGTTTGTCTCTGCATTAAGATTAACAATAAATTAAGGATAAAAACATGTAAATAAAGCAAAGGCAAAAAAGGACGAGACGATAGACATTTCTATTTACTCAAAACATTAAAACATATTTGGTATCTTTTATTTCAATATCTTCATTCATTCAAAGGACACCACAATCTGTATTCGATGTGGTTATGAGTCTTAAACAAATGTTTGCTTTACATATGGTCGTGAGTCAACTGTAGCAACAGAAGCATTAGGAAAAATGGAAGAAATGATAGTGAAAGTGAAAGTTAGAGAGGAACTTATTTAATGGGTTTTCTTTGGAGAGGGGGTGAGTGAAATATAATTTTGATATTAAGAGGAGAACGTTTCAAAGACAATTTCATGTGATTTTTTTACTTTTAAAGGAAATAAACACTAATGAGGTAACACACTTGTATCTGTGTGCGTATGGCTTCTTTGTTTATGTGTTAATGTCGGCTTTTTTTGTTTTATTTTGGAATCTGTTTTCTTGGGTCTTAAATTTGATTAATGCCATGGTAATTTGTTGACCCTTACAATTTGTTGGGACTTAACAGACACAATCTACTCAAATAGAACACAAAAGAAGATCGTGAAAACAAACATTAGTTGGCCAAATTAAAGATAAAACATAGGCAGACAGACAGACTATTTTTATGAATAATGTTAATGATGGGCTGGATACATTTTTTAAATCTTTTTTCTCTCGCGCTCTCTCTCACTCTCTCTCACGGTATTTCTTTAAATTTATTGACATTTTGATAAGTTTTGGTTGGTTTTGTTTTTAATTTAAAACGAATTTAGAAATTCCAAAATAGCATTTTAAAATGTTAATTAAGAATTCCGTGTTTATTTCTTTATCGGAAAAGTTTTTGTTAAATGACTTTTAGATGCGTTAAATGTTCATTTGTTGTTCCAAGAGATTAACTTTTCTGTTGCCAGAAATGAGATTAATTTACTAAGCTTAGTTGGTTTGTGTTTATGGGCATTGTTTTTGAAACAAATTCGTAATTAAATTATGCAGCATTTTGAAACGGCAGAACAGTGGCACAATAAATCGCGAACAAATTCTAAGAATTTTTTTTTAAATAGATTTATTCATGATAAAAATTATCATCAAAGCAAGGAATTAACCAAAACAACTGACTGAAGTCGCCATAGTCTAGTAGATAGCGTGTTGGCTTATTAGACGTAAAGCCACGGTTCAAACCGCAGAGCAGACATCTGCATCAAACCGAAATATGAAGAAATATTTCTTCTGCGAGTTAGTAAGTGTTACTGTGCAGAGGATGATATCGCAAAGGTGATTCTAGAATTGTTTGCCACCACTTACATTATTTGACTAAATTAAACAATTTAATAAACAAAATCGCAGTCCTCGTTATAGCGGTGAAATATCTACCAACTTACATACATAATCGGTTATTACAACCCTTCAGTCAGGATTATGGACCTAGTTTCTTACACCACTTATGTTGTGTGTGTTAATTTTATACATGATTGGCGGGACCTACAGTTTAAAGTCCACTTCGAACGACAGATGTTTGAGAAACTTTTCATGGCAATTTTATTTACTGAGAGCAAGTCGCCGAAGAAATATTTTTTTTTCATATTTCGTTTTGATGTCTGACCTAGGATTTGAACCGAGGCCTTACGTAAGCCAACTAGACTACGACGACTACAATGTATAGGTATCTGTATAGATGTATTGATCAAATTGAGACATGTACTTGAGTGAAAAGACAATGTTGCTACCATTCAGGAAAGAGGATGCAATGGTCTTTAGGCCAACAAAATAGCTAAGGCTGGCATTACATGAAACATTAGTTTGTATATGGTCTTCTTGTTTGTCTGTGTTGTCTGAAGGTTTACTCCAATAAATGAATGGATTGCAGAATTCCATATCATTGTAATGGACCCATAATATATAAACCCTATGTAAGGTGATCAGACCAAATTAATATATCTTCAATGAGCGCCTAAAACGAAAATCTGACTGTTGTCTTAGACACGAAATTAACAAGTTTTCAGGTGATTTTAATTGCAGAATTGGGAGGTAAACTATATTTGTACCTCCACAGTCGTCAAAATTCAGTCTTCAAGATAAAACAACAAATAATGGATTGATGCTGATACGACTACTAACTACAACTAATGACCATAGTTGCACTTCAACTCAGCATAGTAATGACCATGAAACGACAAGCATGGGGATGGCAATGTGATGGTTTGGACTTGTTTTTTGGCCAGTGGTATTCGTCCCTTTGTAGAAATTCAAACAAAAATGGACCGTTTTGTTTACATTGTCATTTCAGCCACTCACATGGTTAACTATGCTGAGTGGGAAATGCCACTTCGATGGGTGTTTCAACATGACAATGACCCAAAACACTCATCGAAGTTGGTCAACGATTGGTTATCTGCTAATGGGGTTCAAGTCTTGGATTGGCCAACTCAATCGCCAGACTTGAATCCCATAGAGAACCTCTTCGGCATTTTAAAACGGAGACTTGGAACTCGACGCTTTAAAAATGAACAGGAGTTGATGAACTGTCTAAAATCAGAGTGGGAAGCTATACCAACATCTATTCTATCAAATCTTATTGAATCTATGCCCAAAAGATGCGCTGAGGTCGTAAGAAACAAAGGATATCATACCAAATATTAAAAGTTGCTTAGGTTTTGAACAGCGAATTTTTAAGTTAATTTTGTTTTTATTTTATTATAACTTCCAAAGAAATGGAATTTAATTTTTGTTGTTATTTTTAGGTTATAGGCACATTGTGTAATAGTAAATAAAATATTTTCTATAAATTTATTTAGAGAAAAGATATGAGTCTGTTATTACTTAGTGGGAAAAAGTTGCTTAGGTTTCGAACAATACTGTATAAAAAGGGGAGAAAAGGTATTTCGAAACTTTTAATCCTTAACAGGAAAATAGCTTTCTATTTAATTTTAAATTAACTTAAGGGTGATTCTGATATCCCAAAAAGATTAAAAATGCTAAGGAATCGCAGTCTCTTAGTAATGACTTTAAAATCAAAATCTAATATTATCGAAGAAAGAGCAAATTCGATGTGAGAGTGACAGAAATAGGCGATCTTAGATCAGGTTTAGCTGTGTAGTATATGGAGAGGTTCTTAACATTAGAACATGGGGAATATTGTTTGGAAAACAATCCACAGCTTTAGAGGAAAAATTTGAAAAAATTCTCTTGGAATTATGAAAAACAATTCATGCCTTTTGGTGTGGTAGTGGTTTAAGTTCCTGGGTACAAAACTAAGCAATCTAAAATATCTTGGGAAAGAGATTAATTCAATGTATTTAATACTGTTTATAGCGCGTTCTTTAAAAACTCAACATGCTTGAAATATATTTTAATGAATAGGGCTGTTTAAATTAGTTTCGTATAACGAAACTACTTGTCTTAAGCATTCATTTTGATTAACAATCATAATATTTCATCCTTTTTTTTATAAAAAAAAAAAGTTTATAAATTATGTATGTACTCCTCCCATAAACTTAACGTTCAACATTAATCTTGTTATTCTATTGTGTTCTACGCATCCAACAATTTCCAGAATATTATCAAAAGCATTATAATCAAAAATTTATGGCATGGCAAAGAAATCTTCATATTCCTGCTCATTAATAAATATTTGAAATTGTCTTCAATTTACATTGAAGGGTTTTATTTTATTTTTGTTACTTTTTTCCGCGAAAACAGATTTACGAACATTTTTTCCCGTTGTTAGCAAAATGTGAAAATAATTCTTCTATAAATTCTGCATACATTTGCCTTTAACGTCAGAGTATCTTGTCTTTTGGCCTTGTCAAGGCAAGACAGAGAAAACGGAAAATGATAATAACGTTGCTTGTTAAACAAGATACATAATTTGTAGAATTGTTTTAAGGATAATAAGGATTTTTTTGTTTGCTTGTTTGTTTGTTTGTCGACTTGTTTTGATTTTATTTTTTGCTTTTCATGCGAAAAACAATAGAAAAATACTTGTTGTCTGTGTGTGTACTTAACGTTGAAGATTATTACGCCATTATAATAAATCAAATTGTTAAAAAATTTATTTGAATTTCAGATAATTTCGTTGGCTTAATTACTAAGCAGCCTGAAAATGGCATTTGATAAGATTTGATTAAAATTCTTGATGTGTTTTCAATTATCAAAGGAAGCATAAGAGTTAGAGTCATATACGATAACACGATACCCTATATATGACACTTGAATTTGAATTGTTTTTTGAATAAAAGTGGTTATATGAACGCTTGGGTATGTAATGCCACCAAGTAAGTTTGTGTTAAATTCAAAGCTACCACAAGTCCTTGTTCTATGTTCATTTGAATTTCCTATATCAGTCCTATCTAATCTACAAACTACAACAATATTTAGTCGATACACCTCCGTAAACCCTCACTCCCTTGATAAAATACAATCAAAGAGGAATATAAGTGGTCTAGTAGGTAGTATGTTGGATTATTAGACGTGATGCCTTGGTTCAAACTCCAGATCAGGCATCTCCTAAGCGAAATATGACAAAAATATTTCTTTGGTGACTTCCTCTCACCAGATTTCTGGCAAAAACTCTAAGAGTAAATAAAACATTGCCCTTAAAAAGTTTCTAAAAAAATCTGTCGTTCAGAGTCGACTTTAAATTGTAGGTCCCGCCACTCATGTAGAAAAAGTAACGCACACAACATAAGTGACGTAAGAAACTAAGGGTTGTAATAACTAGTTATGTTATGTATGTATGTAAGGCAGTATAACACCTTGAGAACGATAAGGATTCAATTGAACGAAGTGTCATCATACTACTAGTGGTACGTCAACCCTATTCATTTTCAGAGGGTGATGTGTTTCCAGGCAACTGCACGTGATCAACTATATTATGCTAGTTCTTCTATCACACACTTGGTTGAAGAAACTTGGTTAATGAAACCAAAACTAAGCAAAGAAGTGGCAAAAAGAAGGGAAAATAGGATCCTTACAGGAACAAAAGGACTAAAAAACACGTAAAGTAACACACATAGTTTTGTATTCAGTGAACATCAAAAGAAACTGTACACTATGGATAAAATTCTAACAATCGTGATGAACTTTTACAACATAAGGAGAGTGCCCGAAAAAATTTTTTTAATTTTTTTTGTTTCGATTATAAAAACTGGCAATGAAACAATTTTAAAATAAAAATAACAGTAAATTATTTATGTATATATATTTTAATGTCTTTTTGACGCTCACTGTATGTACTGAAAAAAAATTATATTAATATTGCAATAAATAGGTTATTAGAACCATTTTATTAGAATAAGGGAAACTCTGTAATTGGAATTTTAGCGTTCTATTGTCTGAACGTGCAAAACTGTTCATTTGTGTCCAAAATTTTTTATTCTGAACCGTTTCAAGAGCAGTATTTGTTAAGGAAACGATGATAACGATATGCTCAAAAAGGTCAGAACTGCTAAAGAATGAAGGGCGATTCGCTACAACATTGAAAGCAAAGTCGAATATTTTTGAAGATGCGAGACTAATAAAAACAGGCCAAGTTTGATTAGATTTTGCTGTTTAGGATGATCATTTTCTTAAAGTGCATTTAAATGTTGAGTATGTTGTGTGGTAATCTTATACATGAGGGGCGGGATCTACAGTTTAAATTCGACTCCAGACAACCGATTTTTTGAGAAACTTTTCATGGCAATTTTATTCTTTCAGAGAGTTTTTGTCAGAAAACTGTTGCGATGAAGTCACCGTAGTAATATTTTTTTCATACTTCATTGTCGTTCGTTCGTTCGATGTTGGACCTGGGGTTTGAACCGTGGTCTCATGTTTAATAAGTCAACACACTACAACTACTAGAGTACGGCGACTTCTGTTTTCTTAGCGAAAGCCATTTCATTGGGAAAATAGGCTTCATTGAGGATAATGAGTTTTTTTGTCTTCATTTTAGTCCATTACCCGTTGAACGAAGTGCTGTTGACGCCTTCTATGTTTAAGATCTTAAGTAATCTGATTTTTGTACGTCTTTTCTTGAACTTCGCTGCATTGTGCTTCGTGAAATTTTAGTTTTATTTAGAACGATGGCAAACTGATGATGCGTTCGTATTTTCGATTACTCGTTGGCGACTCGTTGACGCTTATTACTTCTACTTAATCATGTACTGCAAAGTGTTATTTACTTACCCAAGCATATTTCTCTAAAGCAATGAAACTTCTTTGTAAAATATTTTCTTTTTTTTACTGGTATGGTGGTCTTTTATTTAAGTTTTTTTTGTTTTTGTTGTTTGTTTTAGTAAATATTCATTTCGAGTGTAATTCTTTTATTTAATAATTCGTTTTTATTACATTATTTATAAATTTTATTTTATTTGTTTATATTATTATTATTAGTATATATTGTTTATAATATTTTGAATTGTTTTTTCATCCGTTTTTTTTTGTGTTTTTACTCTAGTTATACAATAAAGAAATATAATTATCACATCTCATATACATAAGTTCATATTTATATATTTTAATTTTTAATATAAATATCTTTTGATTTCTTCTTCTTGTTTGTTATAATAAAAATTTTCATCTAATTTTATTTTCTATTACTTACAGTACAGGGTTAATGATTTTTCAATATAGTTTTTTATGGAAATTTTACATCTACAATCTAAATACAATACAAGACAATACAATAATAATTTTGAAAATGAAAGTGGATTATGAAGAGTATAATTGTTATCAAAGAAGGCATTAAATTACTAGGATATGGTTGTGTGTGTGTTTGGATAGTTTTGTGCATTTTTATTTTTTATTTTTCTTCTTTTATAAGTCCTTATTAAAATAAAGATAGGTGACTGGAGACATAAGGAATTGTTTGCTGATCTAAGTGTTAAGGGAAGATTTTATAATTTTTTGTGGTTTAAAGTTTGCAGGATAGTTAAAGGAATGTATTTGAAACAGATTACCATCATTAGTATATGGCTGTAGTGATCATAATCTGTTAGAATTCTTAAAAAAATATTGCTTTACAGTCATACTTCATGTATTCATTACGACCGATTGCATTATAATTTTCCAGTTTTACAAAGTTGTCGAAAAGCGAAGAAAGTAAAATAATATGCATGAGAAAAGATACGTAATTATTTCACTACTAAAGTATATTTATTGATGTAATTATTTCATTTACATTATATAGATATATATTTGCTAATGATGAGCTAGGTCCAGCTATTGTATATAATTTTGTAAATAAAAGATCGATAAGTTTGAGCAAAACAACTATTTAACAGTCAATTCGAATTTATTAAAAATTATCACAACTACAGGAAGCCAATAGTGTCAAGGTTTCTGCAAAACATCGCTAATAAAAAGTGTAGAGGCAAATAGAGACTTTGGAAGATTTAAAAAGAAGAAAAAAGAAGATTTTAAAAGATATCCTGAACAGATATACAATAACCTCTTGTATGTTCAATATAATATTTTGATTACTGCTCATTAGAATTATTAAACTTTGTCTAGAGAAAATGTATTTAGATCTGAGAGAACAAAAATTGAAATGGATGACATGATAGAGGCGCTATAAAACCCCGAAAATTTCATTGAACACCTGATGTTCAAAAGTTCTCTGAGAGAACAAAAAATAGGAATTGACAACATGATACAAGCGCTATAGAACCCCGAAAATTTCATTCAATACCTGAATGTAATAATGGACGGTCGCTTGAAGTTCAAATGTAATGGAAGCATAGCCAATAGAAATGGTATTCTATAGACAAGAAGTGTGTGTAGGCTTATTTAAGGCCTTAAGTTTAAAGAGATACCGAATAACATATGATTCGATTCTCTTGTGAGAATTTTTTGAGCCGTACTTTTTTAAACGTGTTGAGAATTGTATTAAACCTCAACCTTACACACTTCCAAACCTTCCACAGCAAAAGTTGGGTCTAAAAGGAGAAAGTAACGGGACCAAAAAGAAAAGAAAGTAAAAACCTTTCTTATCTGGTCTGATCTTGGTAGTGTTATCAATCCAGACTAGGGAACTTCAACACAGTTTACTCAGGAGCTGAATATGATAAGGAATAACCCAGTTGGGACTGTTGGTTCAATGCTTTAAAAGTCACTCATCCTTCCTCATAACGCTATTATGTACCCATTCGGTGCGTTTGCAGCTCTCGGGATAAAAGTCTTATACTTGATCTTTGGTTATGTACTTCTTGGCGATGATTTCTGAATCTTAATCAACTATGAGTATTTGCTCCTCAAGGACATAGATATTGTTGAGCGTATAGATATACAGGTGTTACGTTTGTTCGTCTATGTCCAGGTGGAGTAGAATGTCCCTGGAGAACGGTAATAACGCCGACTGCTGCATTAAATGAATCAAGTTGAAGTAGCCTTGGAAGTGAAAGCATCTGGCGAAGCAGCTGTAAAATGCAAAGCAAAATGCTGCAAATGGGTAATGTAATGTAAGAGCCATTTAAAGAAAGATTTAAGAGGCTACGATTTTTCGACTATATCCAGAAGGAGTCGGATGCACCGGCAGAACGGTAATATGCTGAGAAGATCTGCGAACGTCGAGGTAGAGGACGGCCTTATTTGTATTGGATGAATAAAATTGAAGTGGCCCTGGAAGTGAAAGCATCTGGCGAAGCAAGATGCTGCAAATATGCTGTAAGAGCGATTTAAAGAAAGATTTGCTTAAATGTTGCCATTGAATTAATACGAACATGCACTGCAACTAACGCTAGAAATTCTGTTTAATACATGTGCCTACTATACCTGTTGGTATATTTCTTAAACTTTATTAACGTATTAGTCAAGGCGCCATCAAACTCATCAGTTGTAGATGTGATTTTGTTAAGCATATGAGATGTATAACACAAACAGTTATAACTGCTATAACAGATTACCTAGAATTTTAACCTGTATGTCTTTCATGATACTGCTTTCGTTGTGTTGTTAAAGGAAAAGAGCTATGAACAAAGACCCTGGTGTATAATCCTAATGGGATCTGTTTCCCTCAAAAGTGCAATTACAAATTTTTTTCTTTTGTGTTAACAGTTAACAGGATTTGTGTACCTAAATTTTGAGATGTAAGCCAAATCGTATATAAAATTTTAAACAAAATTTGAATCGATTTTTAAATGGCAAAAGTGAAAATGCGGAAGTATTCCTATAAAAGAAAGGAGTTGAACTTTTGAAATTTATAAGTTTATTTAAAAAACCTTTCCAAAATCTTTAATTATCGATTTAAACATTTTAATTTCAAATGAAAATAATAATTTCATTTGTAACATATTTAGGTTTAAATTTTTTAAGCCAAAATAATCACAAATTAAAATCAAATTTTTTTTTGAATTTCAATACACTCCTTTAAAGACCTGGTTTTTAACTTTAATTGTTTTTCCTTTTGATAAGTTGAGAAAATACATTTTTAATACAATTTTTTTACACTTTTTAATGCTTTATTTTATGTTTTTATTTATATTTTCAATGCGTGAATATTTTATAAAGCTTTTTAATGCATCCGGCATGCTGGTTAAAATAATAAAAAAAGAAAACACAATTGGCAACACAGAATTTCTTTATTTAACTGAAATAATGATGATGTTCTGTTAAAATTAATTTATTATCCTTTTGAATTATTGGCAATTCCAAGAAGCTTTCATGTAAAATACTTAAAGCTGATATAAAAGCAAACTCTTGGAAATTGCACTTAAAGCGGTGTTAAAGGAATGATAGAAATAAAAATAGTACCAGGAACAGAATATTGACTATGGCTAGGAATTTTCTTTTTATTTGTTAGAGAAGAAGATTTTATAAAAAAGAAACATTAAGGAATTGTTTAAAAAATTTTTTTAAGAGAAAGTGAGAAAGCGTGCGAAATCTTTAGTGAAACTTGAAATTGTAGAGAAATTTAAAAATTTAATTCGAAATGTTCAAAGTTCATTATGCTGTCATAATAGAATTTAATGTTTAGATTTGAACGATTTAATTTCAAAGAGAATATTTTCTTAAAAGAAAATTTTTAATCAAATTTAAATTTTATTAAGGGCCATAACAATATGCCTTAGGGCTATCAAATGAAGCAAAACATTTGAGAATAAAAAAATCTTAGAAATTAGAGAACACATGGAAAAAACTAGGTCGTAATCTAGAGTAAAAACCAGAAATATACAGTTAAAGATAAAAGTCTACATACACCACCACTGTATTTAGACTTTGTTTCTAGTGATTTTTATCGTTACAATTAAAGTGTTTGAACAGAAAAACGAATATAAGAAAAATATAAGCTAGAAATTATTAGAAAACTACAAAACACACAGACAGAAGTGTATGTAGACTTTTTTCTGTACTGTATATATGAAAAAGCCTTAATTATTCACCATTTCCTTAATATTTTAAACGAACGTTCTTTTTTTAAATGAAATAATTTCATGGCCCTAGCTTTGTTCCCTATTTGTAGTTGTATGTCTTCACAATTATTTCTATTTTTGAAAATTAATTTCCTTGTCTCTGCACAAAGAGCCTCAAAGACATTTTGACGTATATAAAATAAAACAATGAAACCAAAATGTCGAAGGTCGTCGTCTGCAGCAATTATAACATTTGAGCTTTAATTATAAAAGTTTCTCTGTCTTTGTTGTTGTAAGCCATCATTTTCATTATTTTCTAATTTAAAATTGAATTGCCTTTTGGCAATTCTTTCTTTGTTTTTTTTTTTTTTTTTTTTTTTTGGAAACGTTTGCTCTGTCATTTAAGTTAATAGAGCAACAAATGGAAATTGTTTGAATATTTTAAAGAGATTTCTGGAAAACTCTTTTAAGACTAAACATCATTATGACATCATTATTATAATTAGTTGTTAGTATATTTCTCTGTTGCCAATTTTCTTCTTTTAATTTTTTTTCCTGCATTTAATGTCTCATTAAATATTTCATTTTTAAAAGTTTCTCTATTTCTAATACTGCAAATCAAGACAAAAAAGAAAATAAAATATTAACAGGAAAATTATAAAATATTTTCACATTTTCCTTTAGCAACCAATTAATTTTTTTGTTATAACAAATTAAAAACTTAACGAAACTTTGTTAAAACACTTTAAATGAAAATACAGACAAATTATGGGAGCGCTTAAAAGTTTTACCTTTTTACATGGCCGGCACTGTTTCTTTTTTTAAACGTGTTTTTACTCTTTACGTCTGCTGTTCTTCTTAAACTCTAGTGGCCATTTGATGATTTACTGTGTTTGCTTGATAAGGTTGCTTTGTATTGGGGGGCTATGCATTTAGTAAATGCATTCACCCAATAAATCGCATTCACCCCGTTCGAGTGGTTTCAGCCACAATGGATTATAGTTGGGACACAATTTACGATGTATGGGAATTTTGATTTGTACGGGCGTTATGGGTGCACCCTCCCATTGATAGCCCTCAAAACGAAAACCATCCGATTTGTTGCACTGCATACTAAGTGGCTCCTGTATGTACATCGTATACAATTGGTCGACTCGTGGCTGTGTCCACTTGATGCTGCGATAATTTTTCGAACGTGCACCATTCAAACGTATACCATGTTGATGTTCTTTTCTGCAAAAGAAGAAAAAAAAATACACAAAGGCATACAAGGGGTTAAATGTAATTCTTTACAGTTGTGATAATAGTTGGTTTTCACTTCTTTTTTTTTCTTATTTTGTATCTGCATCTTAAGCAGAAAATTATAAAAAAAACTTGTTTTAAATTGTTAAATGAAAGCATTTTGTTTCCCATTTTCTTTTGAAAAAAAAGAATTACAAATTCCTATACATTAGTAATGTTTAAATTTATTTGTATGAATTTAATTTCATTTTCAATTGTTTGTAAACAATTAAATTTTTTATTTTTGTTCACAAATATTTCTGAATTTGTAATAAATTTCAAGCAAAAGTTTTCCTTTTAATTCTTCCGCTTTTGGAATCAAGAGTAGCCAAAATCTAGATTTAATTGCTTTTATTTAATAATTTATAATGCTTTTGGCAACGAAATATTTACAAACATTTTTAAGAATTTTTTAATTTCATTCACTTGAGCACATTAAATGATACTAAAATTGAATTCTTTTCCAAATTCAATATCGTAATACAGTAAAACGTCCTTGCTGGCAAATTGAATGGGGCTGGAGATAAGGTAGTCGCTTATGCTAACGACTTGGTTCTGTTAGCTCCGTTACTCTTCAACCCTGTATTGAATGGATTCCAGGATTTTACAAGGCTTGGTAGTTCATTCAACAGATGCGTTCTCAGGATTCAGGATTCGAGATTTTGCAATTCACAAGAAAATACAAGCCCTGTCGTTTGCAATGTACAGAAGAAATAATCAAACTCTACAACTTTCTTCAGAAATATTTGTTTGTAATATTGATTTCATTGCCTTTTATTATTGCAAATGGTTGAAATCCCAAATAGTGCTCTGGATATAAAATCTAGTGTTTCTGCTAATTATTATTTATGGATATCTGGTATGATAGGATGCTCTTAGCAGAAGCCTTGTCTGAAGCATTTTGGGGTGAAAAAGAGCAGCATAGTGAGACTTCCATCTTTTCCAGTGGTATTTCAAGAATACTCTGACATTGGGACTATGTATAACAGGGCAAGACCCATAATAATAAAAGGACTTTAATAGCCGATAACAATACAGATACATTACCTAGAGATGTGAAATCTTGTAAGATGAACGATCCGTAATGACAAACGATAATATAACATATTATAGCACAGCTGATAGAAATTGCTTCCCTGAAAGATAACATCAGCGTTTAAACTCTGGGAAACTAAGCTAAAACTGAAAAGATGTTCATAACTCTAAATGTATAAAATAGAAATGGTGCTGTGCTGTCAACATAAGAAAGAATGTATCATATTCACAATACAGCAAAAGGCCAATCTAGACGAGCTGTAGAGTTTTCCCGAATACCATAAATTGAATTGTTAAATCTCGATCGAATCATCACTCTATAGAAGATTAGCAGTTTTAGTTCAAATTGTTCTCTTGCCTTTTGTAGACAAAATATTGGTTAGTCAATCAAATATTTCTGGCATTTGCTGTTTTTTAACGAGCCTTCAACAATATCAATCTGACTAGTTTGCCTAGCAAACATTCAGATACTAGATCGTTCAAATAATATCCCTAATACGTATGCTGTTAGGTTAAGCGGCGCAGTTATGCATAATCACGCGAAGTCTCTATATAGGCTAATGTGCTACCATAATCCACACAAATAAAAAATACCTGATATACGCGAATAAGAAGAGTTCAAGCCACATAGACTCTCTTACACATCCAAATAAAAAAGCTCAGATATACACTATTACGATGACTCCAAGCCGCGTAGAGTCTCTTATAAATCGGCCAATGTTCTTTATTCAAACTTAAGAAAATTATATCAAAGATATTAAGAATGGAGTTACAAGTGTTCTATGGAGACATATTAACTGAATCGAATTTCCTGCAGAAATTGCAGGACGTTCAGTAAAGACTGATATCACGTAATAAATATCTAGTCGAGAGCAAAATTGAGTTGTTTCGTCTACCCAGCTCATACTAATGATCGGGAGAGTGATTTTTCCACTCAGCAATCGTGAACCAAGAAATAATACTCAGATCATATGTTTCCTGTCCTAGTCAATTCATTCGCAACCCAAAATACACGAAATAGAGACGCACATAACATAATTGGTCATTATAACCCTTCAGTCATAATTACGACCTAGTTTCTCACACCACATATGTTGTGTGTGTTAATTTTATACATGAGTGGCGGAACCTACAGTTTAAAGTCGACTCCGAACGACAGATTTTTGAGAAACTTTTCATGGCAATTTTATTTAGTCTCAGAGTTTTTGCCAGAAATCTGCTGAGAGGAAGCCGCCGAAAAACTACTTTTTGTATTTTATTTTGATGTCTGGCCTGGGGCTCAAACCCCGGCTTTTCGTCTAATAAGCCAACACACTACCTACTAGACCACGGCGACTTCACACTTCAAATAAAACCCAAACCTTCGAATATTTCGTCGATTCCCGGTGAGGTAGGTAACATTCATTTAAAAATTTTGAAGACGAAATAAAGTTTGAAAATTGGCTTTATAGCAGCCTGTCCCTCTGGTTATATTAGTATATTCTTAAGGAATACAAGCCGTTATTTCCATCATGTAAGCACTGCATAAATTCGTAACTCTATGCAAGTGTCTGATATCCAAGTCTTTGACATACAGACCATATAACTTCAAGCCACCGGTGTATATTTCTATTGAATATGGAGCAGGATTTTGTTTCCGATTCCAGTAGCAATTAATGCTGTTTGTAAAGACCGTTTTGAAGATATTGGAAGCAATGATTTGCAAATAAATTTTGGAGTCTGACAAAGTATATGCTTTGCTGAAACTGATGTCAATTTTTACGTCTTACTTCGTAGTGTATGACGGTAGTCTATCCATATCTTGAAGGGTACCTAAATTATTGCTAAAAGCTTTTAGTTTTTTTTTAACGTGTAAAACTCGGGGAATTTTAATTAAAAGTACTCTTATTGCACTTTTCGAAAAAGTCAAATAAACTGTTTATATAACTTGTCTTATTAAATTTAAAATATTTATCTTTCTTAACTCAAATTTTCAAAGAAGTACTAAAATTTCATTTAATATTGCATTTGCAGTAAAAGGAAAAGTGCATGAAAAATAAATTTTCATTTGTATAGTGTTTAAGAAAAAGCTTAAATTCAACACTTCGTTTAAATGACATGTATTGCATGTATTGAAGTAACATTTTACTCCAGTTACATATTTTTTTAAAATTAAATTTGCTTAAATTTTCCGACATGATGTCTTTAAGCACAAGGAAAAAAAATGAAAAAATGGAAAAATGGAATACAGAAATGGAATAAAATTTCACAGAGTGATTATTGCTGATGCCAGTGCTGCTTACTAAAGCTGTCATTTGATGTTAAAACACCCTGTGTATTTAGATTGTAATCATTTTTAGATTTTCACAGAACTTTCTCTAAAAAACACAAAGAAAAACAAAAAAGTTTTTTTCCTCACTTTGCTACCCGCGCTCTCTTTCTCTGGTTCTGTCGTCCTGTATATGAGTATGGTAAACTTAGTCAGCTTGCATTTGAAAAAAAATAAAGCAAAAATGTTGTGGATGAAGCAGGATGAAGGAAAAGCGAAGCAGGGAATAATTTTTCCTTCAACCATCATGAATTAATTTACATTTCAAAGTTTTGGCCAAAAATTGTCATTTTAGTTGAGTCAACATTTCTTTCCAACTCATTTGTGACACAAATACATGCAGTTTTGTTTTATTTTGTTTTTATTTTCTCGCTTTAAACTCTTATTTTAGGAAATGTTTAATGGCTTGGTTACCCAAGCGTTAGAAACGTAAAATCGTAACGTACGTAGCCTTAAAAACGTTTGTGTAGTTATAGAAACGTTTAAAACGGGACATATGTCAACGAAGAATGTAAATAAAAACGAAGCAGAACACAAAGCAACACACAAACGAACACAACACAATGCATATAAATTGATATACAGACTCATCATCAGTGTTGCCGTTTTTTGTTCAATGTGTAGATTATTCCGGATTTGGTTATTATTTGTCTTATAAAAATAGCTTTTGTTTTGTTTGTTAAAATTAATTAATTATGAGACTATAATTTCGTTTTCTTATTTTCTGTTTCTTTTTTCTCAATTATAATTTAAATTTGAAAAAAAATAAAATAAAAAAACTGCAAATTTAATTTTGATCATATTTTTCCTTATTTGGTGATTTTTTCACAAATGTTGGTTACAATATTTTTTTTTCGTGGCAACACTGCACTCTCTCTCATGTTTTCTCTCTTATGTCCAAATGTCACGTAAAAACGTGGGAGAATTCTGTTTTATACAGATCGTTCCGTTTTGCTAACGAGAGAGAACGTTTCGGTAATCGTTTACATTGTTCTCCATATGCTAAAAAGAGAACGTTTTCTACGGTACGTTACGTTACGTGTGGCTAATTCACACTTAAGTCTGAAGAGCGAGAGAGAGAGAGAGACAGAGATTAAAAATAATTTAAAACTTACTTTTTCATGTAAATGAAGTAATTTTCCAGTGTATCCTCTGACACTGAACTCTTGCAAAGTTCCAATTTTGTTGCCGGATAATAATGCATGTAATTAACGCACATCTCGTCGCTAATGGAGAAGCCACCAAGTGTAGCATTTTCATAACCAATGGTATTATAATAGCAAGTCGTTACCAATGCATCCCCCTGGAACAGTAAAGAGTAGAAAAATAAGAACATGCACCATTAGAATTAGAGATGGAATATGTTAGGGAAAAAATAGAAATTTTTTGAAACAATTGTTGTAAATGTACTTGAGTGTACAACAACAACAACAAAATAAATAAGGTTAAAAATAATAATGAAATGAAAGTAAAAACAAAATGAAAAGGAAAATGAAAATAAGAAAAAGAATGAGAACGATAACGAAAACCAGCACAAAAATATTCCCTACTGTGCAGAATAGTGTGAAGTGTGTCTCCTTTTTGTAAGTATGTATGCATGTATGTATGCATGTGTGTATATAACCTTGACATATTTTGTAAAGTCATTAACTTAAGTATATATGCTATGCAAGGGATATAGATTTAAACATGTTATTTAAACCAGCATACACTTACGAGTATGTATGTATAATGAATAGTAAACACAAGTGTACATGTATTCATGTGTGTGGGTGTTAAAAAAAGAGTATAAATCTTTGTAAGTGTAAATTCATGTTTTTACTCATTTCTAGTTTCATTGACTGGGGAATAAACTCGTTACTAAATATCCCACTATTTGCACTTCTTTACACGTACACACGCTTAGTTAAATACATGCTGCATATGGCGTATCTTTTTTATGAGTACATACAGCGCTTGAGATATGTTTGCATGTTTTCTGCATATAATATGGTTTTTTTATGCACACATTTTTATTTCCTACTACTCTCTTTGCACTCTTGTTAACATGAAATCATATAAATCAGCAGAAAAAAGAAGGCGAAAAAAATGAAAAAAGTGTAATAAAATATGTTTTCAACTCAGGACTACAGTACACCATTTCCATAAGGAAATGATCTTTAATTTTCAATACAATATACTTTTTTGCAGATGACAACAGTATTTGTCGTTCATATTCCTTGGATAATACATGGAGCCATTTCGAAATGGAGGCGACTAGATTAAATACTTAATTGGTCAGCATTACGACCTAGCTTCTCACACTGCTTATGCTGAGTGTGTTAATACATGAGTGGCGGAAACTATAGTTTAAGGTCGAATCGGAACGACAGATTTTTGAGAAAGTTTTCATGGCAATTTCATTTTACTCTCAGAGTTTTTGCCAGAAAACTGCTGAGACGAAGTCGTCGAAGATATATTTTTTGATTTCGGTTTTGTTGGAGATGTCTGACCTGGGATTTGAACTGTGACCTCATGTCTTATAAGCCATCACACCACCTACAAGACTACAACGACTTCAACTAGACTTCATATGAAGACTTATTAGCATTCCACCTACAGGTTATATTCGAATAGGGGTCGTGTGAATTGGATTGCTTTTTACGATTAAAAACCCAATGTTGTTAATTAATTAAGCATAATATTTTGTTATCTGCCACTATGTATAACTTTTGTACGTATTAAAGAGTTAAAAGCTCTTGATGTTTGATGTGGAACCAGCATGTTTTTAAGTTGCCAACGAAGCCTTAAATCCGCTCGACTTCTTAAGGCGGTGCAAGAAAATGGGACACAACTCTCATGTATGGGCTAGTGTCCCGAAAACTATTGCGGGGTGGTGTACACGAGAGGGCGATTGTGTTTATTAGTCGTAGTAGAGCATCAAACTTTATTAATTTATTAAAGCGCCTTCGCAATGTAATTCGTTATTTTATCGCTATTTCCAAGGAGTATACATACATACCTCACACCACTCATGTTGTGTGTGTTAATTTTTATACACGAGTGGCGGCACCTACAGTTTAAAGTCGACTCCGAATGAATTAGATGTGGCCTCACGTCTAATATACCAACACACTATCTACTATACGGCGACTTCAACGAAAATTTAATATTTTTATGCACCACACTTCTATCACATAGAACACATCCGTTCGCGACAGATTGGGCAGTGGAAGGCACAATTTGCAAGAGAGAAAATATATTGTTTAGCTGTACTATCACAATGTGGAACTCTCGTACAGCAGAAATGTTTCATGTCACTTATAAACAGACTCGTATCTTTTATGCGTAAATACTATCATACCTCTTTCCTCCATTCCATAACAATTATTCTAGTTCAACCCCAATGAGTAAGGACTCAGGTTGCCACGAATATTGGTCGTAAATAAAAAAGAAAAATTCGGTACAATAGATTTGAGAAGAAGTCGCCATAGTGTAGGTAGTGTGTTGGCTTATTAGACGTGAGGCCACGGTTCAAAACCCAGATTGGGCAATTCGAGCAAAACGAAATATGAAAAAATTTTTTTCGGCAACTTCCACTCAACAGATTTCTGGCAAAAACTCTGAGAGTAAATAAAATTGCCGTGAAAAGTTTATCAGTTTGTCGTTCGGAGTCGACTTTAGGCTGTAGGTCCCACCACTCCTGTTCAAAATTAATACACATCACATAAGTGGTGTGAGAAGCTAGGTTGTAGTCCTTACAAAAGTGTTTTAATGACCAATTATGTATGAATATATGTAGATATGTAGATTTAACAAGCTTTTTACGGCAACAATTTACAGTCAGAACTCTTGCTAGCACTGCAAACTAATAGACTACTATAGTCCGTGAAATTTACATTGAGTCATTGAAATTGTGGGATCTTACGTTAAAAATTAGAGAACATCCTTACTTCTCCTGAAATATGGTTGCAGTATCTTTTTTGCATTTTCAAAGTGTAATATGAACTGGTCCCCATGGAATACCAATACCATTCCACCATATTCTGAAATATCTTTGACAGTCTGCTTGTAATCCCTAATTCTGAAAATTTTACGAAAAATGCATTAAGCATCAGAGTACGTGATTTCTGAAACACCAGCCTCTTATAGGTTCTAGTTAGACCAAGTACTCTTTTCTGATAGAACTTTCAAGAAATAAGCATAAGACGTGACGATCAAGTACACTTTTCTGGTAGAAGTCACAAGAAATAAGCATAAGACGTAAAGATCAAGTACTCTTTTCTGATAGAATTCCTAAGAAATAAGCATTAGACGTAATGACGTCATTTGTCATCTGTAATGCATTTGTTGCTAGACCAGCTCTGAAAGCTTGCACAACCCAAGCCAACAATACATACTACTGAGACGTACCCAAATATTGTACTTCATATCCCAGTGCATCTTTTGACACATTACGCTGCATTACGTTTTCATTTCATTTTAACGAAATCATCATGTGAAATCATATGATGTGAAATGGTGTATCTATTGACTATTCATATAAAATATTCTCAATTGGAAAAGTAAAGTATGAAAGCCAGCAGAGACTTATTTCCACAAAACTACTTCAGGTGACAATGAATAGAAAGGAAAAAAATGAAAAAGAAAAGGAAAAGAAGATGAAAAATGTTCAACAAAGTAGAGAGAAAAAAAAGAAGGAAAAACTTACCGGTAATACACGTGGTTTATAATGCAAATTTCTCATCTCCTGAAAATGATGCGAATAATAATCATCACGGTTCAATTCACGTAATTCTTCGTTACCACGAAAGTGTCGCGTCAATATCCGTACACCACGTAAATGGGTGTGTAATTGTGAGCCAAAAACTACAATGCCAGTGGGAGGAAATGCCTGAAACATATTTACACGGTAACAGATAATATGATAAGCAAAACCAATAAGAAAACAAATTTGCAAGAAAGAAAGAAGGTGAAGATCGATTTCAATGAAGGAATTTATTTTTGTAACAAATTGAACATGAAAGATACACAAATCTGCGACAGCTGTTGAGATAAAAATGGAAATTTGAATTGAATTGAGAAAAAATTTGTAGAGATTTATTATGAAAATATTGCTTTTGACACGCATCTGTGTAAAGGATATTAAAAACTTAAATTTTATTTTAGATTTTTATTGCTAGCAGCAGTGTGAGGAGGTACAAATAATTCCTTTCTTTTAAATGTAGTAGCTTAAGTTCTTATAATTTCCATTTGAAATGGCTTAATAATGGAAACAAAAACAACAACAAAATCACAAGGATTGTAACTCACCAATTCCGTACATTCAGCAATACAGTAACCACTTAATGGAAATGCCACCTGTCCTGGTGGTATGGCCATTTTGTCTGTGTATTCAAGACCCAATTCCATGACAGCAGCATCAAACTGTCTCAGCTGTGATACCATTTTAATGCGCATACCTGAACTGTCGACATGACCTATTCGAAAACCATAAAAAACAAGAAGAACAAGAAAGCAATTACAAGCAGATTCATTTTCTTTTTTAAAATTAAAACAACGATCAAAAAACAAGAAAACAATGTGAAAAACGAAAGTCCAAATAATGATGAGTATTTGTTTTCATTTCGTTGAACATCTGTAATAAAGATAGATTGTGTTGCAAAAAGAGTTGAAAACAAAATTTATTTCAGATTTGCTTGCAGACAACAAATACGTTTTTGTTTTGTAATATTTTTTTACTTTTTTCAGACAGTTTAAGTGGCGAATGAATTTAAGTTTTTTTGCTATTTAAAGAGCATGATTAAAAAGACATTTCTTTTGTTTTCTTTCTTTAGTGTTGAATGTCTTACTTTGATTTCTCATAGATTTTGTTTAAAGTTAATGAACTTGGCCTTCATTTGTGGCAAGTTTAGGAATTCATTTGAATGTTTCTTATACGGAATTTTTTATTAGAATTAATTAATTGAATTAATCTCCATGTTGAATGCATTCATTTGACTAATTTTTAAAAGGCTCTGAAGCTATCTTTTAAGCAACAATTATTTAATTACACGGTGTTGTAAACAAAGTATGGAAAGGTATTCCAATAAAAATGAAAATAAAAACTTACATTCGTCCTCTGAAATGTATTCCCTTTTTCGAATCAGAATTCACATTCATGTTTCGATGCCCAGATCCAAGATTTAATAGAACTTTGTGAACATCAGAATCGATAAGCCTATTGTGCTTCTTTTATTACAAATGAACCATTGCTATATTAAGTCCTCAACCTTACATAAATGCATACATAAGTGGCCTTCATTCAGGATTATGTCTAAGCTTTTCCCTCCACTGATGTTGTGTGTGTTAATTTTTATACATGAGTGGCGGGACCTACACTTTAAAGTCGATTCTGAGCGACAAATTTTTGAGAAACTTTTCATGGCAATTTTAATTAATCTCAGAGTTTTTATCAGCAATCTGCTTCAGCCTTTCTGTGTTAAAACTTAATGTAACAACATTTAAAGACTACGATTTATGCATCTGTGAGAAATGACGTCATTACCACTATATAAACAGTTATTAAAATTTTTATTGTCGTGTAGAAATGCCATAGTAATGCGACATTAAGGTCTCTTGTTCTGCCGTCAATGTAGATAGAGTATCCCTATAATATTTCTCTCAATCCTATTACCTTCACATTCTTTAGGATGTCGTTCGGCGTTAGGAAGAATAGCTCCTGATACTTGATATGCATCCAGCATCCCCTTCCTTTTACTTTAATGCCGAAAGTTACTCTTTATTAAATTAACACACACAGCATGGGTGGTGGTAGAAGTAAAGTTTTAATCTTGACTGAAGGGTTGTAATGATCAATAAAGTAGGTAAGTAAGTAATTCTCTTTATAAAAGAGAGTGCATAATGGACTCGAGGTGATCTTTATTTTGAATAAATAATTTTTGAATTTGCAGCGCCTGGTCAAAAGACCGGATACTAACCTCAGCCTGTTAGTGAATAGAGTGTTGCGAAGCCCTAATAAATTCTTATTTTAATTACCCAACAAAAGTATAAATTGTCTCAAATTCATTTGACTTGAGGACAGTCTTCTCATTTCTTTATCTTCCCTTTCGCCGACAATACTCTTGTAGACATCTATACATCAACATCCACTACGTAGAAAGGTTCTGGATTCAACAACGGGAATTCCTATCGTCGTAATTTCATCTTTCCACTCACTTTCATGGGTTCCCAAAGGAGAAGTTCTATATTGTAGATGTCTGTTTTGGCGCCTATAATGGTAGATATGCTTCACTACAAATACAAACAGACCGTTCACAAATCCGAAAGAAAGCTTCTGGTTTTATTAGCGGGTAGGAAATTCCTAACCTCGTAATTTCATCTGTTCACTCACTCTACAATAAATTGTAGACTTGTTTCTCGGCGACTATAATCGTTAATGTCCTTCACACACACAAGCAACTCAGGTTCAAATCCGAGAGAAAACGAGACTTATTCATATTCCCGCAAATAATTCATTATAGTGGGTAACAGAAATAGTGCATATCTAATTAAAACTAGGCACCACCTGCTATGTTTAATACAACAACGTAAGGCATTTTCACAGAGAGCGTTATTTCCAGCAAAGAAATTTGTTAACTAACTAAGTAGCTTACAAACATAAGACATGTTGTAATAATTCAATAACCAGCTTAGCTTTAAAAACTTTATCAATAAAACTCAAACAAAACAAAGAAATAATAAGAAGAAGATGGAGGACATGTTTTGTATCTATAACAACTTGTTTAAGAACTATTTTAATGAATCGCATTAACTTATTACGACATTCTGACAAACATCGTTGTATAGTGTTCCGCTCAAAACCAAAGCCAAAACCAATAAAAATCTCTTTCTAGGGTTTTGTCTTCTCCAGCTTATCCACTGATTTTATTGACCTCAACGAAATTACTTTTTCTCTTGTTAACTAATTTTTTTAAAACTTTGTTTTTTTTATTTCAAATTTTATTATACTTTTAAACTAAATTGGCTTTCAACACTACTTCTAGTCATGTCCAAATACTCTACACACACACACATATGTAGAAGTTTTAGTTATATTGTTGTGCAGTATATGTATGTCTGTCCGCATGTATGTTTCCACATGAACTACATAGAGACATTGCATGTAGCCTAGGCTATCTGTAAGGTTAACATAAATCACATTTGACAGCTGAGTGTACCCACCTTTCTCTAGTTCAGGATTATTAAAGTGCACCTCTAAACGTATGTAGGGATTGTATGCCTTACCACCGATTGGCAAGCCAGTTTCAGGAGGATAAGTAAACGTACTCGCACCCATTGCCCATAAGGCAATGACTTTTGAGCAGACTTTTGCCTCGGCCGGCAGTTTTTCACAATCGCCATTGTAGATGGGTATTTCAACATTCCAATCGGTTTCACAGTGAAACACTTCCATATGATGCACAATCCCGGGTGATGTAATGACGGGCTCAAATTGTACGATGTGATGTTTCTGCTGTAGAAAATCATCAAGTTTTTGTATGTGACACCAATAAGTGGTTTCTTTCGCTGGCACCGCTACCTCATCGAGTGTGACTTCGATGTGTTTAAGGTCACTGCGGAAGAGAAGTGACATAAAAAACCGAAGAAGAAGAAGAAGATAAAAAATTGGAATTAAATTGTGTTGAGGAGATAATAAATAAATAAAAAAAATGGAATAAAAAAAAAACCAAAATAAAATTGAAATAATAAAAAAAGGAGGTGATAAAAAGTGAACAAGAGAAATGATGAATTGTATAGACAGGCACAGAACATTTGGTAATAAAACGTGACGTGATATTAAGGGTATTCATAGGGGGTAAGCAATATCTAATTTTAATGAAATATTGTGATGAAAATTACAACAGAATGCTGATCCAGATCCAAGTTACAGAAGACAAGGCATGATGACTTCTTATGATTTCAGTGAATACCCCTATTAATGCCACAATAATAATAAAATAGAACTCACGTTTCTGGTATCAGTATTTTATCGGCTCTCAATAATTGCATCATTTTAATGCCTGACTCTTGCGCTGATACATTGGGAAAGGGAAATTGTGAGTCTGTTAGCTGCAAATCCATTTCCCCTCTGGCCCACATAATATACATGGTGCCTTCCTACATAAGAAAATACGAAAATAATAATAAAAAAAGAAAAAGAAGAAAAAAAATGAATTAAATGGCCAAAACCAATAATAAACATCGTATTAATTGTAAATATTTAAACGCGATGGTTTACTTTAACGCCAAAATACACACAAAAAACAATCTCACTTGTACTCATACTCACATGCATACGAAAATCTGATGGATCGCAAGTATCGAATTTCCTTTTAAATGCCAACGTATACTCATCCATTTTGAAGAGCACACAATCCTGCTGATAATCCTTGTGTACAAATTTACCATCCGGACTGGTATAGGTATCGGTAACAACGTTAAAGAAGCCATTTTGATTTTCGAAAAAACAAATATCGGCATCACCAATACCGCCACGCTTCGAAAAGCCCAAATAAAACCAACGATGCTGTTCGTTAAAGGCATTTTGTAAATGGAAGAGTACCTCTTGCTTATACCAATCCACCATCCAGCTGAGTTTAATTTCTTTGTTGTCCAAATAAGTTTCATGAAGTTTCGTATCCGATAGTCCTGTAAGCAAAACAAGAGAAGAAAAAACAAAAATGAAGTGTAAATGAAGGTTCTTTTTAGTTTTGTTTTGCAAAATAGCCAGGAGATATTTTCATTAAAAATAAAGGAAAATAAACAATAAAATAACGATTAAAAGAAAGACATATTTTTTTGTAGGTTATCCATTAATGCTGAGTTCGTTTAATTAAAATGTAATTTATCTTATGGACCAACTTTGGCTCATTTTGCAAAATTTGTTTCACATAAAAATACACTTTTAATTTTACAATTAAAGTTGGTCAGCATTTAGTCCCATTGTGATTCCCTAGTCAATATTAAATCCAATATTAAAAATTCCCTAGAGGAAACCAAAGCTAATCTAAAATAAATCTTGCTTTTGCAGAATTTTTATATCAGAGAACTTGGTAAAGGATGTCAAAAAGTGAGCGGTCAAAAACCTCCATCATTTTAGAACAAAAAAAAAGCAGTCTGTTCATCCTTCTCAGAACTTCAGATCCCACAGTACTCATGTGACGAAATGCAAAGTCTTTAAACGTGCCTACAGAAAGGACAGTGGTCCACGAAGTTCGCTGAAGATAGAGTTGGTCGTCTTCTTATCCGGACTTGTCCAGAAGAGTCTGGCAGTGTTGCACGTACCTGTGAATTTTCCAGGTTATTTTTCGCTTATTTGGCGAAGCAATATGAAATGTGCAAAATTATATCTTTCATCTACTTCCTCTCAGCGGTCTTCTGATAAAAACTCTGTAAAAACTGCAGGTTTTTGCCGTGAAAAGTTTCTCAAATCTTTCGTTCGGAGTCACCGTTAAATAGTATTTCTCGCCACTCATGGATAAAATTGAATCACAGTACTTGGGTACAGTGAGAAGGCAGATTGTAAAAAAAAAAGCAATTGGTATAACCGCGGCAACAAGAACCTGTTCTATAATCGCTCTGCAGGCTCTGTTGGATTTAAATACGGTAGTGAAGATCAGAGTCACGGGGACTATGGATAGGTTAATGAGAGACAAGGCGAGACCTGACAAATCGAATCATTGACAATATCTAACTGTACCAGTAAGCTCTATGAATTTAAAAAATACGTTACAATCATCGCACATCAACAACCAGGAACAGAGATGGACTTTGAAAATACGTTCGTTAAGAACTTAGTCGAAATCTGTCGAAACCGGTAAAAGGATTTTCAGGGATATTTCCACTACTCAACAAGCATTGCACCGCTTTCAAATGCAATGATTAGGCAACCGATAAGAAATTCGAATAACTGAACCTTCAATAAATACACCCTAGCCCATCCTGACATTGATTTTACTTATTTGTCAGCAACATTCTTGCCAGCTGCAGCAACATTGTTGCCTCAACTATGCGAACATCATTAGGCCAGCTTGCGCTAGTTCGTAGGACTGAGAAGGACTGACTGAGCAAGGTTCATCATTACACCTAATACAACAACCCAAAACATGTCTTCAAAAAACACGGTTAATATGTTAACCCTATCATAGTAGGCCCTAGTGTATGTACCTTCATAAACTTGATTTAAAACTGAAGCAAAATACAGAAGAAAACGAAAACCCAATAAGAATATATTGGTCCTCTGAATGTAAACAACGCAACATATTCAAAATTGACTGCAGAGTTTGGTAAAAATTCTAAAGGATAATAAAAGCGTAGCTGAGTACATTACCCTGTAAAGTAATTCAAATTTAGCGTTAATAGAGGTTTTTAAATTATTTTGCAATTTGAACTTTAATTACGAAGTTAATGGACGTTGTTGTATAAATCTACCTATGTACCTTTGCATTGGTTTCAAATCTTACAAATGTCGGAAATTACAAAAACCAATTATGGCCCTGTTTTCTTAAGCATGTGCTGGGCGTTTAATTATATTTACAATGTATCCTGTTCAGTGGATTGTATGGTTGGTATTCCGTAATTGTGTTATTAAAAAAATTACATTTTATCTCCTTCTGTTTTAATTAATGTCTGCTTAAATTTTCCACCATTTTGTTTTTTCTTTCTTTTGTCTTTCACCAGCATTAAATCACATTGTCGGTCGACAAGTGACAAATATTTTTATGGATTTATTTTCCCCAACAACAATACACCATAATATGTGGTATGTTATGTTCGTAATTTTCTTATTTTCTTATTTTTTGTTTTTTTTTCTTTATTTTTGTTTATTATGTTTTAACCAACAATGTGATTAATTATAATTTTTTCCAGGCAATACAGAAAAATAGGAGAAAATAAGACGAAGCTGAAGAAGACGAAGGAATAAAACTTTTAATGAAACTCATCACAAAAGTTTGACGCACACATCACTTCAGAATGTTATTTTCATGGCATTTTATTGTGCAATATGTGAGGGTTCTTAATGTTTTCATTTGTTTAAAAACAAACATTTGTAACAGAATGGTTGAAAGTGAAGCAGAAAATAATTTATACTTCTTGTTTTTGGTGGAATACATATGTGATTTCGTAGGTATTAACGAAAAAACTGAATGTTAACGACTGAAAGTGATATACAAAAGACTATCCACCAAACGAATATCTGAATTATGGTCAAAACAACAAGATTTTCATTCGAAATTCGACTTCTATAATGGTTGAATTGCGGGTCCAATGACACTCTGGCACATATGTAACCTCAAATGTCCGTTGTTGTCTATAAACAGATGCCCATAAAATTGATATCTCTTACAAAGTCTCTACAATAAGAGTGCCAATGTCTTCTGAATGATATCTACCGTCGCAGATATTGTTAAATGCGGGTATAAGTCTTGGGCTTCAAGTAAACGTGAGCGAAACAAAAGTTTCGTTCGAAAATTCTGATGTTTCGCGAACGTACGTATAGAGTCCATGGAAATATCATTGACGTGGTCACATAAGATAGCATTTAAATAAAATCTGGAGGGTCCGATGCGGATCAAGCCTTTGATAATAATACACACATAATTCGTCATTACTACCCTCAGTCAGGATTACGACCTTGCTTCTCAAACTACTTATGTTGTGTGCGTTAATTTTATACATGAATGGCGGGTCCTACAGTTTAAAGTCCACTCCGAACGATAGATTTTTGAGAAACTTTTCATGGCAATTATATTTACTCTGAAAGTTTTTTGCCAGAAATCTGCTGAGAGGAAGTCGCCGTAGTAATATTTTCTTCGTATTTCCTTTTGATGTCTGACCTGGGGTTTGAACCGTGGCCTTACGTCTAATAAGTCGACACACTACCTACTAGACTACGGCGACTTGATCACCTTAACAATATGTGGGGATAAAGAATATTATCTCGCAGTATGAAAAAATTCGTTTACTTTAATATCCAGTATATTATCCTGTATGCAGCACATCGCGATATAAATGATTCCTTTGTGAGCAGGTGCTTCCAAAGAATTAAAAAAAATATTCTCCACTCATTTTTATTGGAAATAAATGTTCTTTTTAGAATAGTCATTCATAGTATTGTCTATCGAAAGGTATGACTTTTTCCTCTTCTCTTTTGTAAATTTTTGCATTCCTTACCACAAAACACGTTCGTCTTTTAAGGCCAAGACTGAATCGAGCCAATTTTTGATACATAAAGGGTCATTACAATCTTTCAGACAGTATTACGACCTAGATTCTCACACCACTTACGTTTAAAGTCCTAAAGGACCTACAGTTTAAAGTCGATTCCGAATGTCAGATTTTTGGTAAACTTTTCATGGCAATTTTATTTACTTTCACAGTTTTTGCCAGAAATCTGCAGAGAGAAACTCGCCAAAGAAACATTTTTTCATGTATCGTTTTGTTGGAGATGACTGACCTGGCGTATGAACTGTTTCCTCACGTCTAATAAGCTAGGACACTACCTACTAGGCGGCGGCAATTCCCCGGCAGTAATCCTGATCGAGTAATCCTTCCAATTTAGGGTATTTGAACTTTTTTGGCTGTCAAGGGCACTGTTAGTCCTTGATGTCAATATCGGCATTTTTAAAGCGCCAACCATTTGATACATGATGTGGTTTTGATAGAGCTTGCTTACCCTATAATTCCACAAGCAAATTATGTCTCATATGTGGAGTTTTCTTCGAAAAATATATTACGTAGGCTACCTATCAAATTTATAAAGCATTCAGTAACACACATTGTTTAATTTGTACTTGAATGTGGTATTGTTACAAAAATAACAAAAAAAAAAAACTCAGGATAACACCAATAATCAGAATCTCTTAAATAAGATGGAAAGAAATAAAGTTATGAGGACATGCTGGTTGATTTTCCAGAAATCAAATAAAGCGATAATAAAAAATTAACCAAAAATACGTTTAAATATGTGCTTACAGTGTTGGCATTCAGTGCTTTAATAAAATTGTATTTGTAGGTGTACGTTGTGTATGTGAGAGAGTGGCAGTTATAAACAGGAAATTTATTACAATTTAACAAGCAAAGAGAGATGTCAGTATTTGTGTGTAACTTTCAATGGCTGAGTGAGTGTCAGTATCAGTGCTCATGTCGGTGTCAATGATTTCATTATATTTTCTATGCACACCAGTTTGTATTTGTGTGTGTGGATGTGTGAGTTTTTAAGATTGTGTAAGTGTTAATGTGTGTCATTGTCAGTTTGATGGGATTTTTTTTGTGTGTTTGATTTTTGCTTTTATTAAAAATGTAATTTGTTTTTGTAACACAATATTGGCACACATACAAAATTTTAACACTTTCGTAAACATAGTCCCTTTGCTACACACACAAACATATACATAAACACGAGCATAAGTTTGCTACCAAATTTACAAGAGCGACAACAAATGCCGTAAATGGGTTAAACAATATTGTCTCTTTCGTTTTTCCTTTTTTGTTTTTTCTTTTTTCATTTTTTGCTGCTGCTGGTTGTTTGCTTATAAATTATTATGCGTTTTCATTTTACAGTGTAAATACGTATGTGTGTGTATGTGTGTGGGTGTGTGTATTGTAAATATTTATTAAATGTTTATAGAATTACACATAAATTTAATATTTATTAAAAACAAACTTTTGCCAGGTCATTATATTACAGACGAACCTTCACATGTTTTTTTGTGTTGTTTTTGTTTTCTGATAAAATTTATAACAATATGTCACCGAATAATTCTTTAGGCAATTTAAACTTTTTTTTATTAAAAATGGTTTTGCGATTTATATGTTTTTTATGACTGAAAAGTTATTGAAATATCAATGGGAATGCCATCATAAAATATGGATTTATGTTGTGTTTCTGCTAAGGTTTTAACACTTCAAAATATTTGCTCTGCATAATTTAGAATAGCTTTTCGAGTTAATAGGAAAATACTCTTCGGTATACAGTGATGTAATTAGAATTACTATGTTAAGTATACCTTTGTGTATGAAATAATATAAGTATTCTAAACCTAAGTTTGTAAATCTAAGTGACAACTCAACGGCAACATACCTGAATTTAAAAATTAAATAGATTTGGATTTAGATCGTAGTCCTAATAAGGAACGATAAAATGAATCTTCATATTTGCTTTATGATAAGACAGAGCAGTCCTTAAGACTAGCTGAGACAAACATTTTCTAAATCAAAACTTTGTTGCGAATGTATAAGATGGGTGATTTAAAAGTTTAAATTTAAAATGCTGTGAAATAAAAACGTTTTGAAATTTTGCCAAATTTATTTCTTTGCTGTGAAGCACAATTGTTGCGGTTATTATGGAATATTGTTTCCTTCATATGGCAGCCGCGGCTGGCCTCACAGTATCTTATTCGATCGGAACCAATTTTCGTGCAGTTTTTCGAGTGTATGGGGTCGAATCTCGGCAATGGCATCACGAATGTTGGCCTTCAAATGTTCAATTGTCTTTGGTTTGTAGGTGTAATACTTTTCTCTAACGACGCTCAACAGAAAATCGCAGTTTCTTAGCAGCCAATTGACATAACCATTTCGGCTAATTAAACGGCCATCAAACGTTTGCCGCAATACATCGATTGTGTCATGAGATATGGGACAAGTTGCACCATTTTGTTGAAACCAAACATCGTTCAGATCAATACCATAAAAAGCGGGTGTAAAAAATAGGTTATCACGGTGCAATGGGTATCTCCATTGAGAGTAGTGGTTGCGCCGTCCTCATTTTTAAAGGATTATAGACTAATGGTGCCTTCGCTCTACAAGTCGCACCAAACAGTCACTCTTAGTGGGTTCATTATTTTCTGTAAGACCCCATGTGTGTTTTCTGAGCCCCAAATACGGCAATTTTGTTTATTAACATACCCACCAAGATGAAAATGAGGAGCTTGATCACAAATTTTTTTTTTTTTTGGTAAAATCGACGTTATCATTGGTCCAATAAATCTCAACGTTACTCAAGTGTAAATCGATTCAGTGCAGACAAAATATACACACTTTTGTGACAGAATAGAATGACTTAAGTATTGCCAGATTCGAAATAACCGATGGTACGAATTTAAACCTATAGACTTTACACGAGTAAAGGGACTCACAGTTTAGCCTTGACTCCGAATTACTGCAGAAGCTGGTATGATGTGGTGGAAAATGGAATCGATACAACACCTTTTAAGCGAATGCACTTCAGAACAAACGTCATGGATTTTTGGGTGACAGAACGTTTGAAGATCTGGGCATGGTGTCGAACGTACTACTAAGAGCACTGTCCGGTATCATTTGGAGCTCGGGGTGGTTCAAACCTATTACTAACGCATCACATCAAGTGGGCTTACCTCACATTGTGTAGCAAGGACGTCCAAGTGAAATAAAATGTCGCCGAAAGAAATATTTTTTTAGATTTAAAAACTCTAATTTTCCCGACACCAACCCAGACGTAGTTTTATCTCATTAGCATATAATTTCCACTGCAGCTCTTTTTATAGAGAATATTTTAGAATGTTAAGCACATGCTTCTTTAAGTTATACAGGTATTAGTTTACTTTGAAATTTCCTTTAAATCATATTAACCGTTTTGCATCAACCATTCATCTGAATTTTAAATTGGCAGCATAACACTCAAACGCTTTAAATGCCACAAACAAATAGCAGCCAATCAATCTGCCGCATAAAAATTGCGATTTAAAGTCCCAATTTGTAATTTTAAGCCCATAAAATTGCAATTCTACGTTTAACCTTTGCCATACAAAAAAAATGGCCTCTTTTTTTGCCTTCATTGCAGAGCACAATTCCAGTGTCTGTTGAGCCTTTCACAGCCTTCCATAAATACGAAACATTATTCATTACGTTTTTAAAATTCATGGAGCGCTTGTACCATCATCACTATAAAATGAATATCAAAATATTCTCCTATTTTTTTGCTCTTTTTCTCATGGTTTTTTCTGAACTTTTTTTTTTGTTTTTCATTTTTTTTTTATTTTTTATCACGAAATTTATGAGAGTTTTATTAAAATGTAATTTAAAGTATATACTTACACAAGCAACAACAATAACAACAATAGCAACTAAATAACAACAACAGCAACAAAATAACACATTCAAAAAAGAAATACGTGTATATGTGTGAGAGAAAACACTTTTGCATACACAACGTGTAATTCCATAAGAACGTGTGCATGAGTACGTATATTCGTGTACGTGTTTGCAATTGCGAGAGAGAGAAAAAAGTATCACACACTCACAAACATTTTCAACACGTATTCTGCATACTTTCTGGTCTTGTGGTAAAAATATCCTTTTTTGCCGTTCACTTCACTTCTTTTCATTCATTTTATTTTTTATACGTGTTTTGTTGGTTGCCTGCACAGTGTTATAGTGTGTAGTTGTTATTGTTGTTGTTTGTTTTTTTGTTTGTTTGTTTCTTGGTTAAAAAGTGTGAGATGATTTTTGTTTTTATTGCATTAAAGTTATTACAACAATAAAAGCCATTTACGTACGAAATATAAAATATGAATATAATGACATCAACCATTAAATTCTTTTTTTATTTTTTTATTGTTTTTTATTTTCGTTTTTTTCGTTTTTTTTTGCTAAATTTTTTATTTATTTCTTTCACTGATGGGTGGTAATTTGATGTTTTTGAATGTCTGCAATAAAAGCAACACAACATTTGAGAGCAATATTTTAATTTGTAACAATTGAGATACGCGGCGGTAGAAATGCGGTTAAACGATTGTAAAAAATTGTTATCGTAAAGGTTTATACACGTTTTTTCGGTTTCAAAAATAAATCTAAAGAAAACGCATAGAGAGCTATGATTTTGTTGAGACTTCTTCTTTATTAAAGTCTTTGTATCTGCCTATGCAATGCAAAGTCATTTAAATCAGCGCCTATGGGTTGCTTACTATCAATCACTTATTCGTTAATTTCGGATAGTATCTCTGGCATAATTAGACGAATGCAGATACTCACAAGTGCCGACGTTAAGAGATTATTAGCGTATATACGGTATTTGACGTAACTCCACACAATAAAGGTCTAACGTTGTCACACACATGATCTTGGTAGCTAAGTCATGTTGCCAAAATATGACAGTTTCTCATATAGTAAAGCTAAAATTGTCATGGCAATGTCTAGTTGAACTACAAACCTTTAGTCAGGATAACGACCTAGTTTCTCATAGAGAGGCTTCAACCCACTAAGATCACTTCGATATTCCACGGTGAGAACGCGCCAAGATTTTAGGTTGGGAGAAAGGGAGACTTAGATACATGCACCACTTATATTGTGTGTGTTAATTTTATACAGTTCACAGTCGGCTCCGAACGAAAGATTTTTGAGAAACTTTTCGTTGAAATTTTATTTACTCTCAGAGTTTTTATCACAAATCTGCTGAGGGAAGAAGTCGGCGAAGAAATATTTTTTCATATTTCGTTTTTGTTGGAGATATCTGACCTGGGGTTTGAACCGTGGCATCACGTCTAATAAGCCAATACACTACATACTAGATTACATACTTTCAGTCCAGTTCATAATCTTTAAAAGTGGGCCAAAAAACGTCATCTATTATAGGGCTGTAGCGCACTGAATTGATGACAACATAGCATCGAAGCCATTTTCGAGAAAACAATCACACAATGACACTACCAGGCCTTAATGCCATCATTTATAATCACTTCTGGCTTGTTCAAACTCCATATGCCACAAGTCTTCTTGCAGGCGAATAAATGTGTTGGAAATGATTTCCCTCTCTGAAGTAAATTTTGGTCTTGGAAAAATTAACATTGAAACCTTGAATGGTCAGCCTACTTTAATTGTTGCTTAAGTTGGACTTTATATAGACGGAGGTTCAAGTCCAGAGCCAAGATCATTATAAGGCAAAAGCAAAAATTTGGATTATCCGCCACAGATTACATAATACCAACAAGGACTCAGAATTAAAGGTGGTCTCGCCTGAACTGCCAAAGGCCGGTCACAATATTAGTGCACATATCATTTTGGCCATAACCACAAATTCTTAGGCAACTTAAACTTTAATGGTCGCCGTGTTGTAGTGGTGGTGTGTTGGCTTATTAAACAAGAGACTGTGGTTCGAAATTTATCTCAAATAAAACGAAATAAGAAATAAATCGTGGATATAGTCTAGTAGGTAGTGCGTTAGCTTACGAGACGTGTGGCCATGGTTCAAACCCTAGGTCAGACATCTCCAGCAAAACGAAATATGAAAAAATATTTCCTCGGCAAAGTTCTCTCAGCAGATTTCTGTCAATAACTCTGAGAGTAAATAAAAATTGCCACGAGAAGTTTCTCAAAGACCTGTCGTTCGGAGCTGACTTTAAATTGTAGTTTCCGCCACTCATGTATAAAATAAACTCACACAATATAAGTGCTGTGAGAAGCGAAGTTTTAATGCTGACTGAATGGTTAAATTGACAAATTAATTATGTATGCAAGTAAAAAAATGTTTTTCTCAGCAAACTTCTGGCCAAAACTTTGTGAATAGAATACAGTTGCCATTAAATGTTTTTTAAATCTGTCGATTCTAGGTGCTGTAAGAAGCTAGGTTATAATCCTGGCTAGAGGGTTATGATGACCAATTAAGTAGGTAAAAAAAGCTATCCAGTGAGCTGAAAGAGCATAGTCTGTTTACTTTAAATTGAAAACTTTTAAATTTCTTGATTACTACTTTAAAATTTAGAAAAAAGTAATTCCTTTTCTGGTAAAACTGTTACAAATAAAAACATACAAATACTTTATAAATTTAACTGCCTTTGCCTTTCGGCACTGACAGGATAAAAAATAACGAACAATGAGAAATAAAATGCGATTAAAAGCATTCCGTAAAGATACGTATCGTTTGCTTTAAGGAAACAACTCTAAACAAAAATATGATAAAGTAATCATACATACATATACACATACATACACACACATACAAACTAATTCATAAACACAATTGTATCCTGTTTTATACTAATTTTCAAGCAACAACCACTATACATTGTTAGAAAATATTCAAAACCAAACCAAAGGAACAGGAAAGCAAAAAGATAGAAAAGGGAGTCAGGAGAGCAAGAGATAGGGAGAAGAGGGCAGCGAGAGAGAAATATTTAACAAATATGCTTTTTAACAAAAACGTTGTGGGTAAATATTTGTGAAAATCACACTTGCACACTTGCACACATGTTCACTGTCCATAGAAACCCAAAAACGGAAAAAATTGCCTGTGGCATAACAGGAAACGGAAACAAAAAGGACCCCACATACAATCTGAAAGATAGTTAACACATGAGTGCTTAGCAAATATTTATAACACACATCACCAGTAACAACAATATGTTTCAATTTGCCTTGTGCTTTGTACCTTGTACCGCTTTCTGAAGCATATCCTTTTCTATGTTCCCCACCTATAGAACAAATACAAGGAAGACGTACTTGTTAATGAAATATTATAAGAGAGATAGCGTTACATGCGGCTGGTAGAAAAGAGGGATACGCAGGATTGAATACAAAAATTAGCATACGAGTAAATGGAAACCACTTTCCTTTGACTGAAAGTAAATATTTGTTAAGCATTCTTGGTGTTTATTGTTTTTGAATATTAAAACGAAATATTTAATCAAATGAAGCATTAGAATAGTGTTAGGGTTATTCTATCCATTGGACTACGACGACATAATCGATACACGTTACATAATTTTACGTTATGTATATAGGGTGGGGAAATATAAAAGTTTAAATTTAAATATGCTAGAAGACAAAAACGGTTTGAAATATTGCCAAATTTATTTTTTTTTTGTGAAGTATAATTGTTCCGGTTAGCAATGGAATATTATTTCATTCATATTGACTGCTGTGGCTGGCCTCACAATGCCTCATTCAATCGGACCAATTTTGGTGCACTTTTTCAAGTATATGACAATGTCTTGGCAATGTCATCACGAATGTTGGCCTTCAAATGCTCAATTGTCTCTAGTTTATCGGCATAACACTTTCTTTTAACGGCGCCCCGCCGGAAATAGTCCAACAGTGTTAAATCCTACCTTCTTGGCGGTCAATTGACATTACCATTTCGGCTAATTAAACGGCCATCAAACGTTTGCCGCCATAAATCGTTTGTGGCATAGGATGTGTGGCATGTTGCAGCTTTCTGTTGAAACCAAACATCGTTCACATGAATACCATGAAGAGTACAAAATATCGGTTATGGTTGCGCCGTCCTCATTTTTAAAGAAGTATGTGCCAATCCTAATGGGTGTATTGGCTTCTGTAAGATCACATGTGGTTTTCTGAGCACCAAATACGGCAATTTTGCTTATTAACGTACCCACCTAGATGAAAACAAGTTCATCCGAAAAGATTTTTTTTTTGGTAAAATTGACATCATGCAGTTTCTCGTTGGCCCAATAAATCTCAACGTTGCTTAAGTGTAAATCGATTCATTACGTTCAGTGGAGATGATATACTGAATTTTGTGACAGAATAGAATGATTTAAGTATTGCCAGATTTGAAACAATCGATGATTCAAATTTAAAGCTATAGATGGCCCACCCTTGCTTGAGGGGAGAATGCTGCTTTTTCCTTCCTCTATTTCGAACCACTTTACAGAGAGATTTACAGAATAAAACCAACGTATCTCTTATGATAATGATATTAAATCACATTTTATACTGAATACGAATGCGATTATAATAAAACTATAAAAACGTACACAAATTAAATACAACATATGGAGAGTATTACTCATTTTATACAAAATAAGGGAGAGAGAGAGAAAAAATACCAACAGAAACGTAATTCTAAGGGTTTTCCTAAATAAAATAACATTACAACACATGAAAAAAATCAAAAAAAAAATTGTAAACAAACTCCTCTTATATGCCCACACGAGCACACACTTGTTACAATAAAATAAAAAAAAAAATAAAACACATCCTTATACCACAAATATTTACGAAAAATATAATTTTGTCATCATCGTATATATCAATGACGAACGAGTGTATTGGATTGTATTGTAGGAGATGCTCTTAACGCAAAAAACAAAATCATGTTGTTTTATTTCCTTATCTCTTTCAACAAATCAAAATGTTTCCGTTTTTATTTACAGGATTTTCTAGAGTTACAACAACAAATAACAAAAAAGAAGATGATGAGAGAAGAAGAAAACAAAACCATAAATTCCTGGTGAAGACAGTATCAGAGAGAAGCAGAAGAACAAGACGAAGAACTGTTTTCGCTTTTTTCAACAATGTTTCGAAATTCTAACAACGTAAATAATTTTAACCCAATTTACTAAATGATGTTTAGTTTGTTGTTTTTTTGTTGTTGTTTTTTTTTTGGTCTTCTCCATGATAATAATCATAATAATGATGATAATAATGACGATGATGTAGTCTACTTTACTTCGTTAAAGTTTCCTTTTTTTTCCTGTTTTATTCGTTCGAATTCAACGCATGCAGTACAATACTCTGTCGTCTATCCATTGTCGAAGACTGATGAATATAGATTGAGCGATGGATGAGAATAAGAATGACAGAGTGTGTACGACAAATTATGTGACTGTATTTAAATGAAGTTGAAAGCAGTGATCCTTAAACTGTTAAAACAAATTATATTTAAGTACGATGGCACATTAAAAAGTGGAACAGTTATCATCCGCAATTGTCACACGCTACATGACATAAAGTTGAAAAAAAATTATCGACTGGCAGTGGTTAAATGATGAAAATAGTCCTGTGTCCTTTTCGTGGGGGATTTTCTAACCTTTTGATTTAACAGAAACTAAGAAAATCTGCGTCCCTATAAGGTTTTAAGGAAGTCGCCGTAGTCTAGTAGGTTGTCTGTTGGCTTATTAGACCTAAGGCCACGGTTCAAACTTCAGGTCAGACATCAAAACGAAATATGAAAAAATATTTCTTCGCCGACATCCTCTCAGCAGATTTCTGGCAAAAACTCTGAGAATAAATAAAATTGTCATGAAAAGTTTCTCAAAAATCTGTCGTTCGGAGTCGACTTTGAGCTGTAGGTCCCGCCACTCATGTATAAAATTAACGCGCGCAACATAAGTGATGTGAGAAGCTAGGTTGCAATCCTGACTGAAGGTTTGTAATGAACAGTTATGTGTGTACATATGTATAAATTTTTAAAGACTTTATTATGTAATCGTTGGCTCTCTATAGGTGTTGTATCCGTAATCATAATCACTTTTTGAAGAAATGTGCTCTAATGATGTCCTCAGTCCAAAAACTGCATGAAAGAAAGGCCATATGTGCCTTGTTTAAATTCCATTAATTAAGTTTTTCAAGCTAAACTGGTGATTACTTCAGCAGTTTTAGGATGTTAAGGATGTCGATGTCTAGAAACGATTTTAATATATCCTGTATTGGAGTGCTGTATTGAGTGAAGTAATCTTCAGAAAATTTGCTCATTTAGTCCTATTCTTTTCCAAAGGTATGAATGCCATAGGTTTGAATGTTGTGTGGTGTCGGTTAGGTTGTCTGCCTTCCTTGTATTGGATAAGTACCCACTTGTTTCGTTTTGAAAAATATATATAAAAATATGTATATAATATATGTATATAACGATGGTTGTGTTCTGGTGATTTGTTCTTCTCATTACAGAATTTATATTGTGGGTCTGAAGCGAAGAATATTAGGATGACCATATATTAAGTACCGATTCACAATAACAATGAGGAATTTGAATAGCGAATAAGTTAGTATGACGTGGCACAATCAATAAATTTTCTGGTACTTTATTACAGGATTGCTAATGCGGTAATAGATTCCACTTATGCTTTATGGTTATCTTTGGATTTAGACAAGATAAAGCAGCAAATCTGGCAAAGGTTAGGTAGAGGCCGCAGGGAAAAACTGTTGAAACTGCAAATAAGCAGCAGTTACTGTTGGACGTTTCGTTTTGGTCGCTCATGGGATAAGCATTAGTATTGATCATACGTAGAGCATTCTTCAGTTGCCATAGTTTGCTATACGAGAGCTCTAGAGTTCAAACCTCAGCTCTGACATCTTGAAAAAAAGTTGTATTAAAATTAAAGACTTTTGGCAATACTTTCAAGACGTAACGAAATGCCTTGAAAAAGTTTCTGAAATCTGTCGTTTGGCTCGAAATTAAACTGTATATCTCGCCACTCATGGATAAAAAATTAACGCACACAACATGGTTGATATGAGAAGAGAAGACAGCTAGTAAGCCCGACAACAGAGGACTAAGCGTCTATATTTGTATTTTATGCAGCTGCTGCCCTGATCAAGGTGAGCTTGATGGAATTCGGTTATTATAGCGACTGCGCTTACCTGTGGCATCACAGTGGGCCACTATGCTCAAGTAAGCTCTGGTATCAAATATTTCACTTCAACCTAAACCTAAGACTTAAAGCGTCTATATCAGCTGTTAGCATTATGGAATAAGAAGCACTGTAGGGTCACAATAGACAATACTTGGCCTAATTGTGTCTATACTTTTGACCGTCACTATTACCTTCCTGCCAACTAAAACTACCAAACGAGATTCAAAAATTACAAAAATCGTTGGAGAGGTTCATAATATCTGTTCTTCTAATTAATACCACAGATTCTAATGGAAACAAGTAGTTAAGATTTTAAAATTGAAAATTTCCTGTAACAAATGGAATAATGGACATCACATTTCACCACTTATAAGCAGTAACAGTTTAAGGAGCTCTGCCATTTTTAATGGATATGTGTAGTTTATCTTCTAATTTTTCTTTTTCTGGTTGATATTTCTATTTTGCCTTTCAACTGAAAATCTCGTAAAAATATCATGACGATATTTATTTACAATTTGTCTACACATTTCCACACACAAAAAGGAAGAAAAATGAAGAAAACGAAAAGGAAAACATATTTTATTTCCACTAAAAGAACGTAAGAAAACTTACTTAGAAAACAAAAATTATTTCCAATTGGTTTCCACTGCCTTTACTATTTATTACTAATACGGGTACAATTACTGCTACTATTATTTCTATTCTTAATGTTGTTATTGTTGTATAATAAGGACATTACGTGACATGTAATATTTCCAAAAGTCTGTCTACTGAGAATCAGTAAAATTTTGTTGTCTTCACTTTTTGCTGGGGTTTTTCAGTTTAAAATCTCTTTACAACGTCGCAATGTTACAGAATTAAAATTAATTTTATTACAGATTTTAAAAGGAATTTTCAAGAGAAATTTTATTTCATTTTTGGCAACAAATCAAAAACAACAAATAGCAGGCAAGAGGAAAATTCCAACAATTTATTTGTGGCCAGAAGAAAGTTTTTAATTTGGTTTTTTTGTTTTGTGATTTTAAGTCCTTAAGGATTTTCTGTGTAATTTTTGATTAAAACTTTCCTCTTTTTTTTTCCTAGAACTACTGAAGAAATTCTGTGGTGGAATTTATTTTGTCACACAAAACCACACAAAAAGGCCATTTGATGGGCTTGCAAAATTTAAAAATCCTTAACACAAGTGGTTTACGTTCATGCCTGAGAAGTTTGATTTGTTTTTAATGGGCATTCGGCAACGATATTATGAAAAATTAGTGGAGAATTATAAACTTCCCACATGGGATCTAGAAGGTTTTGACTTGAATTTGTAGTGATATTGTGTTAGCATTAAAAATGTCTGCAGGTTTAAAGAAATTTCGGAAATCTAAGAGTGTTTCCATGTGGCTCGTAGATGTGGCCAATAATTCAAATGTAAAACCATTAATATCAATGTGGAGCCTATGGAAGTGTATTGATTTATTAGCAGTGAGGCAATGGTTCAAACCCCAGGTCAGACATCTCCAATCAAATATGAAACAACATTTCTTCGGCGGCTTCCTCTCAGCAGATTTCTGGCAGAAACTCCGCGAGTAAATAAAATTGCCTTGAAAAGTTTCTCAAAAATCTGTTGTTCGGAGTCGACTTTATACTGTAGATATAAAGGTGTATAAAATTAACAATGGTATGAGAAACTAGGTCGAAGGATTGTAATGACCAATTATGTATGTATTCCTATGAACACAGTTGGTAGTCAGTGAGGTGTTTGGCTCCAAGATTTTGTAATCGACTTGAAAATGCTATGAAATGCTGTCGCCCAACTGTAGTATTAGGTTAATGAGGAGGATTTTGCATCCAAAATTATAAGACTTGGAAAGCCTTCACCATGTTACGTTAAATGATATAATTTGGGGTTCTAAGAGTCAGGAAGTTCGCATGCAGAGCTAACAAGTCCATTGCTTCTCTCTGAAGTTACCGTTTCGACACACACATTATACGTTTGCAATGATTCTCAATTGTCAAAAGAACTATCGTGACCTTAACTACTAACGGCAAAGGAAAGAAATTAAACTGGAGTAACTGGAGTAACAGAACGAATACCAGTGAAATAATGCAGAATGAAAGCATCACAAGGTTAGGTCATATATTATCGGAATGTACGCACTTCCCAAAATAAAGCTTCGGTTAGAGAAAGTGTGGTGAAAAAACTGAATTAGTGGATTGTACTGCGTTTGCAGAAATTAAATGTTTTACATCACAATTTACACCTCCTGAAGTCGCCGTAGTATACTTGTAGTAAATAGATAGTGTGTTCGCTTATTAGACGAGAGCTCGTGAATTCAAAAACGTTTCTTTCAACAACTTCCTATCAACAGTCTTCTGGCAAAAATTTAAGAGTGAATAAAATTGTCATGAAAACTTCCTCAAATTTATCGTTTGGAGTCGCAGACGAACTGTAGATCTTGCCTTCATGGATAAAACTAACACAGACAACATTAATGGTATGGGAAATTAGGTTGCAATCCAATTCATTCAACTATTATAACCGGCTGACCATTAATCATATCGTTGTGTGTATGCTGATTGGGCTTATTTTTCACTCAGCGTCTACGTCAACAAAAAAAGTCGTGTCATATTTAGATCGGAGAACCAAGTGATGGAAAAGCTATTGCATACAAAAGTAATGATTGTTTGGTGCCTACTATGGACTGAAAATTTCATAAGGCTGTACTGTTTCGAAAATGACAATAAAGATCTGTTAACGTCAGTTCAGATTGGGCGGTATGTGAATTCAACAGGACATACATACATACATAATTGGTCATTACAACGCTTCAGTCAGGATTACAACCTATCTTCTTGCACCCACTTATGTTGTGTTAATTTTATACATGAGTAGCGGGACCTACAGTTTAAAGTCAACACTGAACGACAGATTTTAGAGAAGCTTTTGCATGAAAATTTTATTTGGTCTTAGGGTATTGCTATAAATCTACTGACAGTTAGTGGCCAAAGAAATATTTTCTCGTATTTCATTTTGATATCTGGACTGGAGTATGAACCGAGGCTTCACGTCTAATAAGCCAACACACTACCTACTAGACTACTGCGACTTCATTTCAACAGGACGCAAATAGTAATTTCACGTTTTATTATCGTTTATTATTTATCGTTTAAAATCATGCGATTTAAGGCCGTTAGACTTTTTGTAAGGTTTTGTAAAACACCATGTCTACGCGTATCTATTGTGAGAGCTTTTAAAAACCAACATTCGTCAAGCTATCGCTTAGATACAGTTCAAGCAATGGATCTGAAGAGGATTGACTGCTACAATGATTCCAGAGACTGACATAACATTGAAATGCATATATAGTGGGAAGGTCCTAGCGTTATAATGATATACAACTCTCATTCCAACCACACTCTTATGAGTGCCTTATTTAAAATTGTGAAATGGATAAGCCTTTTAATTAAATATTTTAAAGTAAAAATATTGTTTGAATTAATTTGGCCTTGTTAGCTTAATATGTGCCCACTCATAGTTTCAATTCCAATACTTCCAACTATAAAATCTTCTACTTCTTCTGTTTTTAAACATCCTTTTCGTAAGACAGTGAATTAAAATAATGTTTTTATTTATTCCCTCTTTACGGTTTCATTTCCTTCCCCTCTGTCCTCTATCTTATTTTAAGTAAACATTTTTCAAATTGTTTGCTTGAATTTTTTTGTTTTGTGTTATCCTTTACCCGTATTTAATGGGCGCCATCACCATTATTGATTGATTGATGCTCTATAAACAATGGAGTAATCTGGTTATTTTTCGTAAATCTTCTAACACATTTGGGAATGTAAGGTTAAAGTTTTAAATCCAATTCGTATTTATTTTTCTATTATTCACTCTAAGAGTTTTCATTATTTATAGATTTTCGTTATTTTTTTCAATTCTTTCCCTCATCCTTTTCCTTTGTGTTCTATTGATATTGAGTTGCGAATTTCAAATAATTGCATGAACTTTTGATTTAAGTTTTAATCAATCGTATAAAAACAAAAACAACCTAAAAAAGTGAAATAAAAATGAAATGGGAAAAAAATATTTGTTTTGCAGCTGCTATTTTTATGGTTCGCATTTCTGCTGATGCTGGCAGTATGCTGCCTTACGCTTTTATCCCCGTTGATGCTATTGCATGGAGGGCTGTGTGTAATTAATATGAATTATTTAAGCTGCAAAAATTCATTTTAATTAAACATACAAATCCAAATCGCTCAATTGTTTTTTGAGATTGCAAAACGTAATTTATTAATTCCACATGCGTGCCAGTAAAGGGTTTGTACTTGTGGGAATTTTGTTTTTTCTTTTTACTTTTTAGAGACTTTATTTTTCTATTTTTCATATAAATTAACTCGTGGCATTATGAAGTACTGTATCTGCACAATGTTCTCAGCTATAGAAACACATTTCCACTTATGAAATCATGCAAGTGACTGCTAAGAGGGACTTATTATGGAATAAAATTAAATACAAGATTCAACAGAATATTATGGGCTTAATAAAGATAAAGTTTTAATGATTTTATGAAATTTTTCATCGAAACGATTTAAAATTTAATTTTTATGGATTGTTTTTGGTAGTGTTAGATTACTAAATGCCCTTCAAATATAAATCAAATGGTCAAAATGTTTTTGGGATCGTTCTTGGCACTCGCGAGACCTATTCACACAATGCATTGTGTTGGAATAACAGAAAGATAGTGACAGTAGAAAGAAAAGAGAGTTGGTGGTGTGCTACAAACTGATCTCTTTTTATGGAATGTTGTAATCCAGTTTCCTTTTATGGACATTTCGAATATTTTTACTTCGTCCAAAAAGAGTAAAAGGAATGGAAGAAGACAAACATTTTCCAGATTAAGTAACTAAGTAAGTGCTTTAATAGGATAAGTAATTTTTTTCTCACTACTATCACACCTTTAAGTTATTTTGGGCGCTATACACTTCCCTTTGCAGTCATTCGCTTTTTTTTTAATAAAAAATAAGTTCAACTGAGGAAGTTTGTTCGTTAGTTGTTAAATAATCCGACTATGTCATTTCTTGTACTACTGGATCATTCTAAGGCATTTGACACTGTCCATCATTCCATATTGAAACTTAAACTGAAGTATATGTGCAATTTTTCCTCAACAGCACTAAAACTGATCTCCTCCTATCTAGGCGACAGAAGTCAAAGCGTTGGCCATAACTGAGTTATATCCAGGAGCTGTTCAATGCCAAGAGGTGTGCCACAGGGCTCTATACTTGGCCCATTGTTGTACTCGATTTATGCTAATGACAAATACTTTATATTTCCAAATACACATGTATGCTGATGACGTGCAGCTATACATGGGTTGTAGTGCTAGTGATGCTATCAACTGCATCCGTTTAGTAAATCATGATTTGAATCAAATTTACTTATGGGCATCTGCAAATAGTCTAAGTATAAATCAATGACGTTACTGATTGGAGCACCTGAAAATTTTATCTCCAATCTACCACCAATTCAAGTTAGTGGATCGAATAAAGGATTTGTTAGAACGGCTAAAAGTCTTGGCGTAACTCTGAATAGAGAACTAAATTGGTCGGATCACGTGAAAATGAACTGTGGAAAAACTTTTGCGATGCTTCGAAATCTCTGGATGTCACAGTATTTTACACTAATTAATATTCGAATGCTATTAGCGAAGACACATTTACTACCGACTCTTATGTACGGATGTGAGCTGTTTGCTAGTAGACGAAGACTTAACGTAACTTACAACGCTATAGCACGATACATTTTTAGCATCAGGAGAAATAGTAGCATTGATTTCGCCCGACTAATTTATAATGTTACATTTGACAATTTATTGAATTGCCGGACTCTGCTATTTCTACACAAACTTATATATAGTCGACAGCCACCTTATTTGTATGAGAGATTAATATTTTCTAGGTCGAATAGAGGGAACAGGATAAACTCTATGAAATATAACAAGGCCATCTCTCAACAACATTTTTATATTCACACCATTCGTCTCTGGAACCAACTTCGCCCTCAAATACAAATGATCAGCAATGCAAAGCATTTCAAAACTGCCATTTTCAAGCACTTTACTTAGGTAATGTTCTCAAATTTTTGTAAATTTGTTTCCCCTCAGTTTTATTATAATTGTGATATCCTTTTTTTTAATACTCTTGTGATAATAATGTTTCTTTTTCCCTTTTTTTACTTAAATTTCCTTTTTTTCTTAAATTTTAAGTTTCTTTTCTTTTTAAATAGATTTTTTGTTAAATTATGTTAATTTAGTTAAAATAAATGGTTCAGAATAAATGTTAGTAACAATTGCTAAGCAATACTGTAATATAATATTTATTCTTGTTGTATTGTTTTGAACAAATAAATAAATAAATAAATAAATAAATAGCAGACTCTATAGTTTCTATAGCATAACTATCAAATGCAATAACATGTTAATGCTTGTCTTTTATTTCAAGCTTCCAGCTTTTCAAAGTATACGATTTTAATCATGGTAATAATGTACCTGAGCTCTTGTTTCTAATTTGAAACTTTTAATCCACTGTATGACAACAGAATAATTATTTTCGAGTTTCTTATCACCACACTATACTTTCAGTTCGAAAAACAAATGTTTTTCAACCACCAAAAATTTATTCAACAAAGGTTACGTTATGAATATTAAAATATCTGATGGCAGTTTTGTTTATTTGCAGTTGGCATTTTTATTTTTTTTTATTAAAATTTCCTTTCATGCCGCTCATACATGAAATATAATCAACTGAACGACAAAAGAAATCAACGTATAATTATTCTCATTAAGTCGTAACTTTTGTAATGCAAAACTTTTTAAAGGCGATACTTAAGTGTGATCAAGTATTCTGACTATAAAAATGGAGAAGATGTCCCCTAAACAATGGTACTTAATTTCTTTTTTTTGAACTCAACATATTTTTATTTATGCTATGCACTCACAAGAAGAAGCGTAATTATGGTTATAGTATGATATGCAGGTGTGTGTATGTATGTAAGTGTATAAACTAACATTTAAAGTTGAATGGGATCATCCTTTTTGCATGCAAATTAAATTACGTTCCTGTCTTTTTTTGTATGTATTTGTATTCCGTTAACAATACTTTGGTGATTTTTTTTCTAGAAATCTACCCTAAACTCTTATAAATATTGTCTTTTTTTCCTCTTTGTAGTTTCATACAACTCCTAACTCTCTCTTTTTCTCTCTCCCTTTCTTTTTCTCTTGAAATCTTTTCATTGTTATGCATTTAAAAACAATACAAGCAAGAGAGTGTGTGAGTGCTGGTGTTATGGAAATTTGAATACAGGAACTACACTTATACACTCTTCCCTGTAATTATATAAACACTTATACACACACACAGGCACCCCACACCCACACATTTAGACACATGCATACGTATAAATATTCGTATGGATATTTTCTAAAAGGAAGAATTATAAAGGCCGAATAGAAGCCTTATTGTTAGTGACACTAAAATTAAATGCTTGAGTGCAAAGAAATTACAAGGTTATTAGAGAGAAACACTATCGCTTCACAATAAATAGCAAAACTAAAGGCAACAGGACCAACTTGCATTGCAAAAAAAGACACTAGGATTATACAGTTGAGATATGAGAATGAAACACTTAATACATAGTGGGTTTTCTTTGAAATGGAGATGGCGACTAAGTACGTGAAAAACAGAATTTGAAATGATCATAGAACAACAGCCAATTCGGTGTCGAAGGTATTGCAGCAGAAGTCATAAAAGTTAATGGGACACAGCCTTATAGACAGCTACCTGATGATTAGTAGTATAACTAACAAAACTGTACCTGTTCATAAGAAATGATCAATGAACAGATGAGTCAACCTGCTGGAAAGTAGATGTGATAGCTTATGCATGACCGCATGAAACTGTTCGGTTGCCTGAGATGTGTAGAAACCACTGTGGATTTGTTCTGTTTTCACAAAGCATTTCTGTCATCCTTCTCACATTTTTTTGATTGTTTTATTTCAGTTTTGTTTTTCCAGCTAACCAGGCGATTGATTTACGAAGCAATTCAGAAGATGCAAAGTGATTAAGGAAAGACCATAAAATTTATTTTACATGTATAATGCTGAGGTTAGTTCGTTCTCTAAAAAAATTACATTCCACTGTAGTCGCCGTAGTGTAGTAGGTATTGTGTTGGCTTGCCAGACGTGAGGCCGTGGTTCAACTCCTGGCTCAGACAGCTCAAACTAAACTAAATACGAAGAAAAAAATCTGTCGTTCAGAGTCGACTTTAAATTGTAGGCCCCGCCACTTATATAGCGGAACTATTTTCTTTGAAGTAAAAGGTTTTTCAACAGAATATCGTATAACCTGCTTGCTTAGAGAGATGCCTTTATATGTGTAGGGTCTAGCAAAGCGGGCTTTCATACTTTGACAGATGATAACTGATTTGTAAAGTTAATTGTCATTTATTCAGTCTGTTTTGCCAAATCACCATGGACGTATATCGACGGCGAAAGGAAAGCTTTCGGAGCAGTCGGCAACTGGCCCCATATTTTTTGAAAAATCATTTTCAGTGGTGAGGCCTATTTCGGGATAAATGGGTACATGTACAATAAGAGTTTTCAAATTTGGTGTGGTGCCAGCACACATGAGATCCAAGAGCCTCCAATGCATTTCGAAAAACTGACTGTTTGGTGTGGATTTTGAACTGCCGGCATTATGGGTGCATATTTCTTCGAATATGACGTTAGACAGGCCATCAACGTTAAAGTCGAACACTATAGGTCGATAATTTCTTACTCCTTTTGGCCCAAATTGGATGACCTAGATACCAACGACATGAAGTTTCAACAGATCGTCGCTACGTGCCACACAGCTGGTGCGATATTAAACATTTTGCACAAATGATCTGAGGGATTTGTGGGTTTTTTAAGTAGCTGGTGTAAGCGAATAAGCTATAAGCCACAGCAGTTATTTAAGAGATAAAGTAGTGGAAATGGGGTATTTCGAACAGCCTCCGTCTAAAGAAGCCATTGGAGAAATTTTAACGATTTTCTATTCCACTCATAGTGGCATTAATAGGCCCTATAAACTTATAAAAAATTTAGATGATATCACACACTTACATTGTTTTATTTAAATTTAAGGCTAGGAAACATCTAAAAGTGGCACTACACATTTGCTCTTGCATATATAGGCTATATTATTTACCTTGCCTTCCCTTGCTTGCCTACTTATAATGTGAAAGACTGGAAGGTCGTTTTAGTTGCTAAATAGGCCCTTTCAAATACATAATTATTTTCGTGGATTTAATACAGAAATTTTGAGAAACATTTGTATGTCAATTTATTTTTGGTTTATTCTTGTCATTCCTAAAATCAATTATGAAAGTATTACGCATTTTAATTGTCAGTGCTTATGCTCACTCTATTGAATTTGAAAATGTAATACTAATTAGTATTGGCAGTCTTTCCCCTCTAGAAATAAAGTCGAGAGCATAAAGTTCATGTTCGCTTGATGTGACTGACTTTTGTATAATTGTGTAAATGAGCTTTGTATGCAGGCAAGCAAGCAAACAAGCTGGATTCATGTTGCATATCAAATACTAATGCATGCACATGAATCCTTAATATTGCTTCTAAAAATTGTACAAAAAAAACACACAAAATTTTATGCCAACTCAACATAAATAAAATACTTACATGCATCTAAGCATATACATATGTAAGTATACACATACGTATATACAAATGTATATACCTACACCCACATATGTATGTATATAGTCATGTCATACTCTTCAACCTAGAGAGAGATTCACATTAATGATCATAAATATGGCAAAAAAAAAAATAATTGTACAACCAACCTTTCATCCTTTTCAAGCTGAAGGAAAGCAGAAAATCAAAAATGATTTCCTTTTTTGCTTTTCCAAAAAATAAATTCCGAGTTTTGTTGTTGCATTTTTGTTTAATTTTGGACAATTTTCAAATTGTTGCTGGCTGGCAAAAGTATTTCCAAAAATACTTCTCCAGTTTTAGACTCAAATGTGGGGTTTTTAACCAGAAATAAACAGAAGTTGGAATTTCAAATTTGAAATTATTTCAACAAAAAAAAAATTAAGAAAAAGGAAAAACTTTTTAAATTTTTTTGCTTTTTTCTATACTTGATTGCAGAGTGAAGAAAGATTTAAATTTGTTGGTTTAATGGAGGCAACAAAATAATTCTTTTTTATTTTTTTTTATTTTTGAACTCTGTTGAAGCACACACAAGTTGAACTTCTGATGAGTTTGTTTTTCCGTTTCTCTTGCTTAATCATTTTGTTTTTATTTTTCTTTTTGTTTGTCATTATTTGTCAAGTTTTCTAAAAATTTTGTTTTTTTTTGTTAGGTAAAGTTTAAAATTTTCGAGATCATTAGTGTCTGTGTATTGCATAGTAATGGAGCATAATTTTATTGAATGTATTTCAAGGCATAGAGATATGTGTGACATTAGAATGCAAAAAGTAATGTGATGGGAAAAATTGTTTTCTTTTGTTAAATTTTTAAAATTTTTTTCAGTCTCTTAAGAAACTTCTTTTAATCAAGGAAGGCTCTTTAGTAGGCGCCGTAGTCTCGTAGGTGATGTGTTGTTCAAAATCCAGGTCAGACAACTCCACATATAATACATTTGAGTAATGCTTTTCCTAAACCTTTAATCGATTGTGATGCGTACTTTATAGTCTCAGCAGTGCAGTCATTTTCATCAGAGTCACTTTAGATATCCGTTGTGGGTCTTTACAGGGATCATTCTAAATGACTTATTTGGTGGGGCATTTCCTAACTTTAAAGTCGCTGTAGTCTAGTAGGTAGTTTGCTGACTTATTAGACTTGTGGCCACTGATCAAACCCCAGATCCGGCACCTTCAACAAATCGAAATATGAAACACATTTCTTCGGTGGCATGCTGTCAGCAGATTTCAAGTAAACATTTTGAGTGTAAAATAAAAAGTTCGAAATCGACTTTAAACTGTAGGTATTGGTACTCATGTATAAAATTAACACACACAACATAAGTGGTGTACGAATGTAGGTCGTCATCCTGACAGAAGTATTTATTTTTTTATTTATTTATTAATTGCAATACAATAACAAATTAATGAATGTGCTCGGTGTAGTTTCACAGACCAGAGTCTCTGGTGGGAATCGCTAATAGTATAGTACACTACCCACTAGACTACCAGGGAGTAGTATGTTTATGTACCTTTCGCGATCAGTTTCTTCATACGAATTTGGGAGCATGCCTACGCTACAGTCGGTAGTTTAAGTTAGTTGATAGGTTTGTAACATATAGATTGGACGGATAGAATGAGTGTGTGTGTGTGTGTGTGTGTGTTTGTGTGTGTGTGTTAAAATTTGGGATCATGCCTGCTTCTTCTTGTTCCTTTTATTTGTATTACTTTACAAACGAATGATTGGACGGACAGAATGAGTGTGTGTGTGTGTGTTTTTTTTTTGTCTTGAGCCGGAGGTGGGAATCTTCGAAAGACACTTTTGTTCCAACAAAAGAGTGCACGATTCACCATCACTGGTGCCTACGTACTAAACCCACCCCCTACACACTTCAACCACTCTCCCTCCGCGGGACTGCCGTAAGGTATTACTTCGCGGAGAGCTGGTTAGCTTGAAAGCTTTATCACGTTAATACAAATTTCGCCTCCGTTCCTCCAGTCTTCGGAGTACTATCAAAACTTCAGCCATTCTCTGGCTATATTGACTCCATAGAATCCTACGATTCAACAGCTCTTCCATTAGCCGGTTTGGTCCTAAACTCGTTTCCCCGGGCCATCTAAATCTGGGACAGCATATTAGAATATGCTCCGCATCTTCCTCCTCATCTACACAGTTTGGGCATATAGGGGAAGTGTCATGACCAAATCTGTGCAGGTACTTCCTGAAGCACCCATGACCAGTTAGGAACTGAGTCACGTAGTAGTTCAGCTCGCAATGTTTGTTATTCATCCAAAGGGTTACATCAGGGATAAGGCGAAATGTCCATCTTCCCTTTAAACTGCTTTCCCATCGTGACTGCCACTTGTGCATGGAAGTCCTTCGTTCCTCCGCTTTTATAGCTGCTATTCGTCCCGGGTGCTCGAGACGGCGAAGGTATATCCTCCTCATCTCATCCGCCAATATATCTATTGGTATTGTCTTTGCCAACACCAATACCGCTTCATCAGACACTGTCCTGAAGCCACTTATCCGTCTAATCGCGCTTAGACGATACACCGAGGACAGTATCCTCCTTGTCGTCCCCACGGAGAGTGCCTCCGACCATATTGGGCAAGCATACAGCATTATCGACGTTATTACCGCCGAAATTATCCTCCTTTTGAATGGACCTGGTCCTCCAATATTTGGCATCATCCTCGCCAGTGCTCTCTGTGTTACAGATGCTTTTTCTCCGATGTATTTCATGTGCTCCTTAAAGTTCAACCTGTCGTCGATAATCACTCCCAGGTATTTTATCGCCCTCTTCGATTCGATCCTTGTGCCTCCAACGGTCACTTCCATCTTCTCCACTATCTTCCGGCCGCTTATCAAGACGGCCTCTGTTTTATGCGCAGCAAGTTTCAAACCTGCTTCATCCAGCCATGCTCCAACCTTTCGAATCGCTGTGTTCGTTTTCTCCTCTATTTCCCTTACCGTCTTAGCTACCGAGACTATGGCTATGTCATCTGCAAAGCCCACAATTGTAGTCCCGTTCGGCAATCGCAATCGAAGTACTCCATCGTACATAATGTTCCATAGTAGTGGCCCAAGTACAGAGCCCTGCGGGACACCCGCCGTCACTACGTATTCCTGCTCACCTTCATCCGTTAGGTATATTACCTTCCTGTCCTGAAAGTAATTGTTCAGTATCTCCATTAAGTATGGCGGCGTAGCCATGTTAAAGAGGGCTCTCATAATCCGCCCCCAATTCGCTGAGTTGAACGCGTTTCTAACGTCAAGTGTGACAACCGCGCAGTATTCCTTGGTGCCAAATCTCCACCTTTCGCCCTCTATTGCATCTCTTGCAATGTCGACCACTCTTCTTATCGCGTCAATAGTGGATCGTCCTTTCCTAAATCCGTATTGCAGGTCCGAGAGAGCTCCTCCTGCCTCGGCACACGTCAGTAGTCGATTGTATATAATCCTCTCCAGTATTTTTCCCATCGTGTCAAGTAGACAGATGGGCCGATACGACGATGGTTCCCCTGGTGGTTTGCCAGGTTTTGGAATGAGAACCAATTTCTGCTTCTTCCATCTACGTGGAAAAACACCCTCGACGAAGCACTTGTGGAACACCTTGGCGAACATATCCGGTCTGAGCCGGATAGCCACCTTAAGTGCCCTATTTGGGATTCCGTCTGGCCCCGGTGTCTTCCTATCTCCTATTCCAGTGCATGCTGCAAGTACCTCCTCTCCTGTTACCTCGGGTATGGTATGAATGGCCTCCGGCTCCCTACTTATAAAAGTGTAGGGCTGGCCCCGTGGGAATAATGTACCAATGATCTCCCGTAGCAAAACTGGACAACCTAGTTTAGGCTGTTCTCGAGCACCGATTCTCTTGCAGACGACTCTGTACGCCGTCCCAAAAGGATTGATGTCAGCTTCCTGGCATATCCGCTGAAAGGATAGTTTCTTGCTCCTTTTAATGGCTCTTCTAAGTTGATGCCTTAGATCCTCATAGGCAGCCCGTTCGGCTTCCCATGTCGGTCTTCCTCTCGTACGCTGGGCCCGTCTTCTCGCCCCAAAGCATGCCGACCGCAGTCTTCGAATTTCGTCATTCCACCAGTAGCAGGGGGAACGTCCCCTACACACAGTTCTCCTAGGCATAGCAGCATCACATGCAGTGTTGAGCATTTGGTATACGCCGCTCACTAATTCTTCGACCGTGCTGCCAGTCGTATGAAAAGACGACAACATCAATCTATACGTCTCCTCGTCAAAGCGGGAGTCCTTCCATTTCGGTCCCGTAAACTTCGGCAATCCGTTTCCTCTCGTGTTGCGCCCAGTAACCGTCATCACGATTGCCTGATGGTCACTATTCGTGAAGTCCTCAGTTAGCCTCCACGCGGTTCGCGAAACAAGGCCATCGCTCGCAAACGACAAATCTATTATTGAGCTCGATCCAGCTCTCCTAAATGTGCTTTCTCTTCCGTCATTCATCAGCGCCACAGGAAGGGAAGCGAACGTTTCCAAGAGGCAGCGACCCCTGGCGTTAGTATATCTACTACCCCATTCGGTCGCCCAAGCGTTGAAATCTCCTCCTATAATAACGGGGGTGTTCAAGCGCACGTGTGACGCCAGCCTCTCCAGCATATGTTGGAAGTCATCCATTGACCACCTCGGGGGAGCGTAACAGCTGTAGACGAAAACTCCCTTTATCCTGGCCATAACGAAACCAATGTCCCGCGCATAGGTTTGCTGGAAGGGTAATGAACCACAAATCCATATAGCCGCAGTACTAGATCCGTCCGTGATCCAAGTACTATTCCTCGGTACCCTATAAGGTTCGCTTATGATTGCGACATCGATATTCTCCTCCTTTACCCTCTGGACCAATAGGTCCTGGGCTGCTTCGCAGTGGTTCAGATTAATCTGTATTAACCTCATCTCCTAGAACGTGATTTAAGAGCGCTAAGAAATTGCGGACACTTTCCGCTCCCCGCGATATGGTTGGCGGATTTCGGGTCGTCCACTTTGCAGAACATGCAAAGAGGTTCCCTTTCGCAATTTCTGGCAATATGCCCCTCCTGTCCGCACTTACGGCAAGTTCCAGAGCGGTCAACCTTACTCCTACACTGACGAGCCATGTGCCCAAACTGCAAGCACCGGAAGCATTTCGTCGGTATGTTTCTCTCGCGAATCCTGCATATGACCCAGCCGATCCTAATTCTTCCTTCCTTCAGGAGAATAGCTGCAGCGTCCGCGTCAAGGCTCACTGTGGCAGTTTGCGTCCCACCATATGCCCTCCTAAGGGCAACTACGTCGGGCTTACCGAAAGTCTCGAGGGCTGGAATCTTCCGTAAAGCCTCATATACATCCTCCTTTTCCGTGATCTCGTCGATGTCCTTGATCTCGATTGTCCTCATATCCTTCAGAGTGCGGACGGACGCGCTATCTCCTAAGAGCTCTCCAATGGCTCCCCTAAAGTTCTCCGTGTGCTCCCCGCTCCTGCTTAGTTGGAGTAGTAAGTCGCCCTTGACGGTTCTCCGAATTTTGGTCACATTTTCTCCTAATTCACAAAGCTTAGGGTCCGTTTTAACTCGCCTCAGAATGTCGGCATACGACGTGTTATCTTTTGTCGCTATCACGATCGCATCCGGCTTCGTTTTCTTATCCTGTGGTTTCTTGTTCCTCCTTTTTCTTTTCGTGACTTTCTGCCACCCTGGTTCTTCACTTAATACCTTAGTATCCTCCTGCCGGCTCAAGGTCACATCTGTAGTCTCCCTCGTTGGAGCCCTTGGTGCAGGATTCGGAGTTCTCCTTTTTGGCGCAGGAATTTCAGAAGTCTCCTCATGTTTCCTCTTCGCCTCCTGGTTCCTCAACAAAGGCGATGTTTGTGTAGCAGAACTACTGCGGTCGGTCGCCTTGGTAGTTTGTCCCTGCAGCTCGCTTGCGTACAGGTCGTATAGGGTTTTGATAGAGTCAATCGCATCCCTCATCGGCTGATGGATTGACCTCCTTTTCCCATCCTCTAACATTTCAATCAGATTCCTGATTTGGTCGCCGAGTTGACCAAAAACACCACTGGCCGCTGACTTCGTGTCGCTTCGCGACGGTTCCGATCTCAGGACCACTAATTCCGAATCCTTCCCGTTAACTGGGGATCTCGGAGTTCGCGTGCTCTGTCCAAACGGGCTTATTTCCCGATTTCGCACCGGAGACCTCTGTATTTTCGAGCTCTGCCCAAAAGCATTCAGCTCCAAAGCGTTCATCTCACATGAACTCGTAGATTTATTCGTAGTTTTATTCTTATTCATCATTTTATTTGGGCCCCAACTCTCGGCCGCTGTCCTAATCCATCGTTGTAGTCGTCACAAAAGACCCCGTGGTTATCTATGCATAAGCAGGGAGGCCACGCGAGGGTTGACACATAACCTCATGGGAATACGTGTTCAGAGCCAGGTCGACGTAAACCAGGGATTCGCATCTGGTCCTACAACACCAACTTAACGGTGATAAATCAGGAACGTACCGACAGACTTGCCATCATTTTAACGGGGCGGGGGCAATGACAGCATTAGCCCGACAGCCATTTCAGCCAGCTATCACACCGCCTACTAAAGTGCCGGAATACTGCCATCGTCAGCCTATATCACCAATTCAAATCCAATTTCCGGTATACCATAATTAGAACCTTACCGGGCTCGGTTCTAATGCCCCAATCAAGGGCGTCGTAGTTCGCCGCTTCGGTGGAACTGAGGGAACCACGGAGTCGTTACTCTCCTATTTTCCCATCTCTTGAGGGAACCCCCTGTGGGATGATGCCTAGTTAATGGCGGCATCGATTCGCCATGTCGCAGATAACGTCTTCGGTCACTTGTACCTTTTTGTAGTACGCCTCCGTATCTGCCGCTCTTGGTCGGGGACTGCTTATTGGTTATTCTCAGCTAACCTACCTGGGATAGGCCGTTCAGTTATCAGCCACCTACTGACCCCCATGGTAGCCCGAAGCTAAGCCCCATGTGTGTGTGTGTGTGTGTGTGTGTGTGTGTGTTAAAATTTGGGATCATGCCTGCTTCTTCTTGTTCCTTTTATTTGTATTACTTTACAAACGAATGATTGGACGGACAGAATGAGTGTGTGTGTGTGTGTGTGTCATTTTTAAAGTGTGTAGGTTCGTCTCGAGTCTGAGTTCATGATTCCGATGATCCGCGAGTGCGTGATGTAGGGTACCGTAAACTCATGTTGTGGACTTGTGCAATATTATGCTTTTGTTTATTTTATTTTTTAATGTAAACAAATTTTAAAAACGCTTGACTCATATTACATTTCTTAATGTAAACAACTAAAGAGTTTTGGATGTGGTTTCGCTTAATTAATTTTTTTGTTAGTGTGATATGTTTCCGTTATGTGTAGTCCTTTTCTTGTAGACATATTTTATAATAATCAAATGTAGGAGAATACATTTTTTTTGTTATAACAATAACAGTGCTTTGTTATAAACAATAACATCGCGAATCCTTATCATGTTTTGTATTCCTAAACATTAGTTCAACAAGAATTGTATCATATTACAGTTTTTAATATTAAGTTTAAAGAATTTTGAATGTGGTTTCGTTTAATTAATTTTTTTTGTATGATTTAACGTTAAAGAAACAGAAATATAGTTGTACGTGTTCTTGTTGTTGTGCTATAAGTATATGTGCATAAGATCAATAAGAATATTTTGTATGATTTAATGCGATATATTTCCGTTATGTGTGTGTGTGTTTCTTTTTTCTTATGGACCCATTTTATGATAATCGAATATAGGAGAATACATTTTTGTTACAAAAATAACAGTGCTTTGTTATAAACAATAACATCGCGAATCCTTATCATTTTTTTGGTATTCCTAAGCATAAGTTCAATAAGAATATTTTTTAATGTAAACAAATTTTAAAATTCTTGACTCATATTACAGTTTTTAATATTAGGTTTAAAGAATTTTGAATGTGGTTTCGTTTAATTAATTTTTTTTGTATGATTTAACGTTAAAGAAACAGAAATATAGTTGTACGTGTTGTTATTGTTGTGTTTATAACAGCGCTTTGTTTTGAGCAGGATTTCTTTTTTTCAGTTTTTTTTTTTTTGTCAGGTAATTAAAAAAAATTAGATTTTTTTCCTAAGATATGTATATTTTATTTTCAGATTTTGTTACAGTTCACATATTTCTATTTCTCCTTTAAGAAAATCTATTAATCACTTAATTTTATCATTTCCTTTAACATATATGACAGAGTTGTTCCCTTTTAAATTTTATATATTTAGTTTTTACTGTTTAAAATAAATAAAATTATATATATAATAAAGAGATTAATTAAAACAAATTAGTTTTTTTATTTCAATAGATTTTTCCCTATGATTTTTTTAAGATGATTTTGTTATTGGTTGAAAGGTATCTTCTAATAAATAACTTCAACTATTTGACTCAGTTTAATAATTTTTCACTTTTCCTTTAGAACAGCCCTTGTCTTTACAAGATCTTCTAACATTTTATTATGATAATTTTTAGACATTATAATAATTTTTGTATTGATTTTGATCTGCTTTATATCTGGTAACGATCTGCTTTGTATCTCGTAACGATCTGATTTGTATCTGCTCACATCTGATTTATACCTTATCATGATCTGCTTCATGTCTTATGTCTGTGTATTCTGAATTTGAGTACGCTATATCGTGCTTTCTACAATCTGCATCCACTAAATGTATTCCTTTGTCTCCTTTTGCTAATCGATTTTGAAGTTTTGCATCAGGTACACAAAACTGTTAACCAGGTAGATGTAATTCAACATTTTGAATTTTCAACAATTTGAATTTTCAACAATTTGTTTATTATGTTGTTTACAAAACCTTTTCCAATCTTACGCTAATTAGGTTCATTTTTTTTTTGTTTTGATTGTAAATTATAACCATTTTGTTATTCATTAATTTCATACCCCTTCGTCTGAAACACTGAAACAGTGGCTAGCTAGTTATACCAGCTATACTAGCTATACTAGCTATATCAGCTATACAAGCTGTACCAGCTATACATGTTATACCTCTATACCAGCTATATCAGCTGTACTAGCTATACCAGCTATATCAGCTGTACTAGCTATACCAGCTATACCAGCTGTATCAGCTATACTAGCTATATAAGCTTTACTAACTATACCTCTATACCAGCTATACTAGCTATACTAGATATATCAGCTATACTAGCTATACTAGCTATATAAGCTATGCAAGCTGAACTAGTTATATCAGCTATACTAGCTATATTAGCTATACTAGCTATACCAGCAATACTAGCTATACCAGCTATACTAGCTATATAAGCTATGCAAGCTGAACTAGCTATATCAGCTATACTAGCTATACCAGCTATACTAGCTATATAAGCTATGCAAGCTGAACTAACTATATCAGCTATACTAGCTATACCAGCTATACTAGCTATATAAGCTATGCAAGCTGAACTAGCTATATCAGCTATACTAGCTATACCAGCTATACTAGCTATATAAGCTATGCAAGCTGAACTAACTATATCAGCTATACTAGCTATACCAGCTATACTAGCTATACCAGCAATACTAGCTATACCAGCTATACTAGCTGTACCAGCTATACTAGCTATATAAGCTATGCAATCTGAACTAGTTATATCAGCTATACTAGCTATACCAGCTATACCAGCAATACTAGCTATACCAGCAATACTAGCTATACCAGCTATACTAGCTATACCAGCTATACTAGCTATATAAGCTATGCAAGCTGAACTAGCTATATCAGCTATACTAGCTATATCAGCTATACTAGCTATACCAGCTCTATCAACTGTACTAGTTATACCAGCTATACTAGCTATACCGGCTATACCAGCTATACTAGCTATACCAGATATACTAGCTATACCAGCTATACCAGATATACTAGCTATACGAGCTATACTAGCTATACCAGCTATACTAGCTATACCTCTATACCAGCCACAGTGATGTGAAAAATAACTTACATTATATTTAAAACCGAATAAAAACTCGAAAATTCTTTATTGTTTAAACGGCTTATTTTTTTTCTTAAACGGTAGAAAAAAGATTAAAAACAAAATTATTGCTATTTCTATAATGTATTTTAGTAGTATGTTTATGTATGTTCTAGCTCAATTATTTCATACAAATTTTGGAGCATGCATAGCTGTAAAAGAGTAAAAACATTGCAGCATTGTGAAATGAATTGTGTGCGATCGGTCTTTAGGTTTGTAACATGTATTATGAAAAGGTATTGCTTTTTAATGTGTATGTGTGTGTGTGTGTGTGTTAAAATTTGTGAGAATGCATATCTGGAAAAGAATTAAATCATTATAATTTTCAATTTTTCCCTACAAATTTGGGATCATACCTGCTTTTTGTTGGTCCTTTCATTTGTATTGCTTTGCAAACGAATGGTTGGACGGACAGAATGAGTGCGTGCACGTTTCCTCATCTACATCTCAGAGTATAGAAAGACTGTAATATGAAAATGTATATACGTATGTACGAATGTTTGGACGGACAGAATGAGTGTATGCGTAACATGTAATGTGTATGATCGTTTTTTTTTTTAATAGTAAATTCTTGGCACGTATTGCTCATGATCACAGGTAGAAGAAATAGAAATATAAACTATTAAGAAAGGGTAGGTTGGTTGTGCGGTTGTTTTTAATTTGATGAGAAAGAAATGTATAGTTGTGCCTGTGGGTTTTTTTTCACGCATAAGTATAAGTAATATCTGTTTTCACATAATTGAATTTACTGATTGATCTACAACACCCCAAAGTATAAATAGACTTGTTTTTAAGGATTTAGAATTTTTTAGTTTTACTGTTTTAAATAAATGAAATTATAGAATAAAAGGAATTAATTAAAACAAATTAGTTTTTTATTTTTTGAAAATTTTATTACATATTTCTTTTTTTCAGATTTTTACAGATTCAAATTTAAAAATACGTTTATACAGATTAAATAACTTAAGTGTTAACAAATATTGTGTATAGAATGTTTGTCATCGACAAATGTTGAAAGATTGTGAATAAGTATTTTCACAATAATACAGACGTATGACATATTAATACATAAAAATGAATTACTTATTTTACTAATGTTACATATTCTTAGTTCATTTATAAGTTTCATAAATAAATCTATATGTCTTATTAATAGTTCTTCCAATACAGCTGATGTTACCATTTTTGTTCCCCTTCTTTAAAAATTTAATAGTAGGTTGTGTTAGTGCGGGACGATGTACTCTGAATTATTTCATTTTAATTTATATTTATTGAATAAAAATTTTAAACACAAGTGCCCACAATTAAATGTATTAAATTTTTGTTTTCGTTCATAATTATATTCAACAGGAAATTTTAAGTAGTTGACAATCTCAAGTGGTGGTTGTAAGTTTACAAAGCTATCAAAGTATTCTTTATAGTTGTGGTTTTTATAATATGCAATGTGTTCCCATACCATTTGAATCATCTAAATTAACAATGCCGCATTCTTCTTTGAATGATTTTTCAGGTAAAGAATCACGCATGAAAACACCCCTAAAATGTTTGAGATGTCTTCCATATTTATTCAAATCCAAATCTGTTAATGGGCGATTGGGAAGGTTATCTAATAGTTTTTTGGAGCTGGACTATAGTAGAGACATTATCCAGTTTTATATGGTTTGAGGTACAACCCTTTACCCATTGCAATTGATTCCATATATCTATTATGACGGTTAGCTTCAGCCAATTGTTCTTTTCCATTTTTGATAGCATTTACTGCTTTGACAATAGCGGATCCTCCACTTGCCAAACCACCAAGCGCTGACAATGCTGTTAGTACGGGAATAAGTGGAAGAAATCCTCCAATTTTCGGTACAGGTATAACTCTCGGTATTATAATGTCTGCTCGCTTTTTCCCTTTAAAATTTGAATGAATAGCCTTTTGAGCTATTTTAACAGCATCATTTATATCAAGGGGTTTCTGTTCTTTCAATTGTTTTAAAGTTTTTCTCACAGTAGCTGTGAATAATTTCTTATTACACTTATTCATTTTTCCTTTTCTTTTCTTATGTCTCTGCTCCTTCAAACCTAATCCAAATTTCACTTTAGCTTTCATAGCGTTTGTCACAAACCACGCGTTAGCACGTTCTTTAATATCACTATCTTTAGATTTAACTCGTTGCCAGGCTTTTTCAGCTAATATTTGATCTGCTTGATGTCTTGTGTCTATATCTTTTGATTGTGAATATGCAATATCGTGCTCTCTACAAGCTGCGTCTAATAAATTTATACCCTTATCTCCTCTTGCTAAACGTTTTTCAAGTTTTGTACCAGGTCCACAAAACTGATAACCAGGTAGATGTAATTCAACAGGTACTTTATTTATTAAGTTGTTTACAAATCCTCTTCTCATCTTACACTGGCTGAGGTTTTGTTTTGACTGTAGATTATAACAAATTTTTTTTCGTTACTTTTATACCTCTTCGCAAAAATAACTGAAATCAAGACGATCTCCTATATATACAGCAATTTATATGATTTCAGTATGTTAATTTTTTGATATTGATTTTGATCTGCTTTGTATCTGATCACGATCTACTTTACATCTGATCACGATCTGCTTTGTATCTGCTCACGATCTACTTTATATCTGATAACGATCTACTTTTTTGGTTTTGTCTATTTTATTTTAATTTTTTTTATTTTTTTTTGACATTACCATGTTTTAGGTATACATGTTCCACCTAAATGTTTAAATTGTTTATTTGATCAGCTAGATCATCATGTATTTGTGTTATATGTTTTTCGATTACGATATTTTTGTTTTTATGGTTATATTTATTAAAACCTTCTCCAAATTTATTAATATAAGACATTTCTTTCACTCTTCTAATAAATTATGTTAGCTTCTTTAAGTTCTTCGATAATAGAGACTATTTCGTTTTGATGATTGTTGTGACCAGAACCTTCCGATGAAAGAAGTAAACGTAGTCTGTCAACTAGTTCATTAGGATCATCCCAATGTATGTAATTTGATCTCAGATTATTTTGTAATTTTAGCATTAAACCACTGCCTTTTGTTAAAATGTTTGTTGTTGTTTCGAAAAAAAAACGTTTAATTATTCGTATATATTTGAAGGCTCGTGTTCCTTTCACTTGTTCATTAGGTTCATAGCGACGTTTATGTGCATTGATATTAATTAAAATCTCTTTATATTTTTTCAAATCATTTTTAGAATAATGGAGAGGTTTTTTATGAAATACAAGTTCAAATAATCCAGGCGTCATTTTCAATTTCATATTCCCTATCTGCATAGTATTATCTCTATTAAATATTAATTTTTCCTTGCCATATCTCCAACTACCGTCTACATCTTGATTAAAACCATAAATTTTATCCAATTGCTTATTATTAATAAGTGTTTGTATATTTTCAAATAATGGAGAGCTTTTCGTCAGCTTTAAACATTGTTTTCTTTCCAAGTTCTTGATACATGTACTTGATACAGGTCTATTATGGTCATAGTTTTTTTCACCATCATTATCATCAGTTGAAATATTTTCATACTGAAAATCGTTATTATCACCGTTTACATCATCATAATCATCGTCATCATCAATAGTGTTGTCTGTATCCGTATGCTTATCTTCGAGTTTTCCAATGATTTCATTATCACCATTTACGTCATAATAATCTTCGTCATCATCTATAGTGTTGTCTACATCCTTATGCTTATATTCAAGTTTTGGGATGTTTTCATTATCATCATTTACATCATCATGATCATCGTCATCATTAATAGTGTTGTCTATATCCTTATATTTATCTTTAAGTTTTCCAATGATTTTTTTAAGTGGTTTTGTTATTGGTTGAAAGGTATCTTCTAATAAATTAACTCTATCTATTTGATTCAGTTTAATATTTTTTAACTTTTTCTTTAGAACAGCCCTTGTCTTTACAAGATCTTCCAACACTTTATTATGGTAATTTTTAGACATTATAATAATTTTTTTTTTATTGAATTTGATCTGGTTATGATCTGCTCGCTATCTGATTATGATCTGCTTTGTATCTGATTACGATCTGCTTTATATCTGATCACGAACTGCTTGCTATCTGGTCACGATCTGATTTATACCTGATCACGATCTGCTTGATGGCTTGTGTCTATATCCATTGATTTTGAGTACGCTATATCGTGCTTTCTACAATCTACATCCAATAAATTATTCCTTTATTTCCTTTATTCTTGCTATTCGTTTTGAAGTTTTGTATCAGGTCCACAAAACTGATAAACAGGTGGATGTAATTCAACATATAATTTGTTTATTAAGTTGTCTACAAATCTTCTTCCAATCTTACACTGATTAGGTGTTTTTCTTTTGACTGTAGTTTATAACCATTTTTTTTTCATTACTTTCATACCTCTCCGCATGAAACACTACACCAGCTATACCTGCTATACCAGCTATACCAGCTATATCAGCTATACCAGCTATACTAGCAAGCTGTACAATCTATACTAGCTATACTAGCAAGCTGTACAATCTGTACTAGCTATACTAGCAAGCTGTACTAGCTATACTAGCAAGCTATACAATCTGTACTAGCTATACTAGCAAGCTGTACAATCTGTACTAGCTATACTAGCAAGCTATACAATCTGTACTAGCTATACTAGCAAGCTGTACTAGCTATACTAGCAAGCTATACAATCTGTACTAGCTATACTAGCAAGCTGTACTAGCTATACTAGCAAGCTGTACAATCTGTACTAGCTATACTAGCAAGCTGTACTAGCTATACTAGCAAGCTATACAATCTGTACTAGCTATACTAGCAAGCTGTACTAGCTATACTAGCAAGCTATACAATCTGTACTAGCTATACTAGCAAGCTGTAGTAGCTATATCAGCTATACCTGCTATACCTGCTATACTAGCAAGCTGTAGTAGCTATACCAGCTATACCAGCTATACCAGCTATACCAGCTATACCAGCTATACCTGCTATACCAGCTATATCAGCTATACCAGCTATACCTGCTATACCTGCTATACCTGCTATACCTGCTATACCAGCTATATCAGCTATACCTGCTATACCAGCTATACCTGCTATACCAGCTATACCTGCTATACCTGGTATAGCAGGTATAGCTGATATAGCTGATATAGCTGGTATAGCTAGTATAGCTGGTGTAGCTAATATAGCTGATATAGCTAGTTCAGCTTGTATAGCTTATATAGCTAGTATAGCTGGTATAGCTGATAGAGCTGGTATAGCTAGTATAGCTGGTATAGCTGGTATAACTAGCCAGCCACTGTTTCATACGAAGAGGTACGAAAGTAACGAAAAAAAAAATGGTTATAAACTACAGTCAAAACCAAAAAAAATTAAACCTATTTAGTATAAGATTGGAAGAAGATTTGTAAACAACTTAATAAACAAATTATATGTTGATTTACATCCACCTGGTTATCAGTTTTGTGGACCTGATATAAAACTTCAAAAACGAATAGCAAGAGGAGATAAAGGAATAAATTTATTGGATGCAGCTTGTAGAAAGCACGATAAAGTGTACTCAAAATCAAAGGATATAGACACGAGTCATCAAGCAGATCGTGAACAGGTATAAGTTAGATCGTAAGCAGATATAAAGCAGATCGTGATCAGATATCAAGCAGTTTGTTACCAGATATAAAGCAGATCGTAACCAGATACAAAGCAGATCAAAATCAATATAAAAAATTATTATAATGTCCAATAATTATCATAATAAAATATTAGAAGATCTTGTAAAGACAAAGGCTGTTTTAAAGGAAAAGTTAAAAAATATTAAACTGAATCAAATAGATAGAGTTAATTTTTTAGAAGATACCTTTCAACCAATAACAAAACCACTTAAAAAAATCATCGGAAAACTTAAAGATAAACATAAGGATATAGACAACGCTATTGATGGCGATGATTATGATGATGTAAATGGTGACAATAAAATCATCGGAAAACTTGAACATAAGCATAAGGATATAGACAACACTATTGATGATGATGATGATTATTATGACGTAAATGGTGATAATGAAATCATTAGAAAAATTGAAAATAAGCATAAGGACATAGACAACACTATTGATGATGATGATGATGATGATGATTATTATGATGTAAATGGTGATAATGAAATCATCGGAAAACTTGAAGATAAGCATAAGGACATAGACAACACTATCGATGACGACGATGATTATGATGATGTAAATGGTGATAATAACGATTTTCAGTATGAAAATATGACAACTGATGACAATCATGATGAAAAAAACTATGATCATAATAGACCTGTATCAAGTACACGTCTGAAAAACTTGAAAAGAAAACAAAGTTTAAAGCTGACGAAAAACTCTCCATTATTTGAAAATATTCAATCACTTATTAATAATAAGCAAATAGATCAAATTTATGGTTTTAATCAAGATGTAGACGGAAGTTGGAGATATGGCAAGGAAAAATTAATATTTAATAGAGATTATACTATGCGGATAGGAAATATGAAATTGAAAATGACGCCTGGATTATTTGAACTAGTATTTCATAAAAAACCTCTCCATTATTCTAAAAATGATTTGAAAAAATATAAAGAGATTTTAATTCAAACCAATGCACATAAACGTCGCTATGAACCTAATGAACAAGTGAAAGGAACACGAGCCTTCAAATATGTACGAATAATTAAACATTTATTCGAAACAACAACAAACATTTTAACAAAAGGCAGTGGTTTAATGCTAAAATTACAAAATAATCTGAAATCAAATTATATACATTGGGATGATCCTAATGAATTAGTTGACAGACTACGTTTACTTCTTTCATCGGAAGGTGTTGGTTACAACAATCATCAAAACGAAATAATCTCTATTATTGAAGAACTTAAAGAATCTAACATAATTTATTAGAAGAGTGAAAGAAATGTCTCATATTAATAAATTTGGATAAAGTTTTAATAGATATAATTATAAAAACAAAAATATCGTAACTAAGAAATAAATACATACACTCATACAAAATCACAAAAAAAAAAAAAATCAAAATACATTATAGAAATAGCAATAATTTTGTTTTTAATCTTTTTTCTACCGTTTAAGAAAAAAAATAAGCCGTTTAAACAATAAAGAATTTTCGAGTTTTTATTCGGTTTTAAATATAATGTAAGTTATTTTTCACATCACTGTGGCTGGTATAGAGGTATAGCTAGTATAGCTGGTATAGCTAGTATAGCTCGTATAGCTAGTATATCTGGTATAGCTGGTATAGCTAGTATATCTGGTATAGCTAGTATAGCTGGTATAGCCGGTATAGCTAGTATAGCTGGTATAACTAGTACAGTTGATAGAGCTGGTATAGCTAGTATAGCTGATATAGCTAGTATAGCTGATATAGCTAGTATAGCTGATATAGCTAGTTCAGCTTGCATAGCTTATATAGCTAGTATAGCTGGTATAGCTAGTATAGCTGGTATAGCTAGTATTGCTGGTATAGCTAGTATTGCTGGTATAGCTGGTATAGCTAGTATAGCTGATATAACTAGTTCAGCTTGCATAGCTTATATAGCTAGTATAGCTGGTACAGCTAGTATAGCTGGTATAGCTAGTATTGCTGGTATAGCTAGTATAGCTGGTATAGCTAGTATAGCTGATATAGTTAGTTCAGCTTGCATAGCTTATATAGCTAGTATAGCTGGTATAGCTAGTATAGCTGATATAGCTAGTTCAGCTTGCATAGCTTATATAGCTAGTATAGCTGGTATAGCTAGTATAGCTGATATAGTTAGTTCAGCTTGCATAGCTTATATAGCTAGTATAGCTGGTATAGCTAGTATAGCTGATATAGCTAGTTCAGCTTGCATAGCTTATATAGCTAGTATAGCTGGTATAGCTAGTATTGCTGGTATAGCTAGTATAGCTAATATAGCTAGTATAGCTGATATTACTAGTTCAGCTTGCATAGCTTATATAGCTAGTATAGCTGATATATCTAGTATAGCTAGTATAGCTGGTATAGAGGTATAGTTAGTAAAGCTTATATAGCTAGTATAGCTGATACAGCTGGTATAGCTGGTATAGCTAGTACAGCTGATATAGCTGGTATAGCTAGTACAGCTGATATAGCTGGTATAGAGGTATAGCATGTATAGCTGGTACAGCTTGTATAGCTGATATAGCTAGTATAGCTAGTATAGCTGGTATAACTAGCTAGCCACTGTTTCAGTGTTTCAGACGAAGGGGTATGAAATTAATGAATAACAAAATGGTTATAATTTACAATCAAAACAAAAAAAAAATGAACCTAATTAGCGTAAGATTGGAAAAGGTTTTGTAAACAACATAATAAACAAATTGTTGAAAATTCAAATTGTTGAAAATTCAAAATGTTGAATTACATCTACCTGGTTAACAGTTTTGTGTACCTGATGCAAAACTTCAAAATCGATTAGCAAAAGGAGACAAAGGAATACATTTAGTGGATGCAGATTGTAGAAAGCACGATATAGCGTACTCAAATTCAGAATACACAGACATAAGACATGAAGCAGATCATGATAAGGTATAAATCAGATGTGAGCAGATACAAATCAGATCGTTACGAGATACAAAGCAGATCGTTACCAGATATAAAGCAGATCAAAATCAATACAAAAATTATTATAATGTCTAAAAATTATCATAATAAAATGTTAGAAGATCTTGTAAAGACAAGGGCTGTTCTAAAGGAAAAGTGAAAAATTATTAAACTGAGTCAAATAGTTGAAGTTATTTATTAGAAGATACCTTTCAACCAATAACAAAATCATCTTAAAAAAATCATAGGGAAAAATCTATTGAAATAAAAAAACTAATTTGTTTTAATTAATCTCTTTATTATATATATAATTTTATTTATTTTAAACAGTAAAAACTAAATATATAAAATTTAAAAGGGAACAACTCTGTCATATATGTTAAAGGAAATGATAAAATTAAGTGATTAATAGATTTTCTTAAAGGAGAAATAGAAATATGTGAACTGTAACAAAATCTGAAAATAAAATATACATATCTTAGGAAAAAAATCTAATTTGTTTTAATTAATCTCTTTATTATATAATTTTATTTATTTAAAACCTGACAAAAAAAAAAAAACTGAAAAAAAAGAAATCCTGCTCAAAACAAAGCGCTGTTATAAACACAACAATAACAACACGTACAACTATATTTCTGTTTCTTTAACGTTAAATCATACAAAAAAAAATTAATTAAACGAAACCACATTCAAAATTCTTTAAACCTAATATTAAAAACTGTAATATGAGTCAAGAATTTTAAAATTTGTTTACATTAAAAAATATTCTTATTGAACTTATGCTTAGGAATACCAAAAAAATGATAAGGATTCGCGATGTTATTGTTTATAACAAAGCACTGCTATTTTTGTAACAAAAATGTATTCTCCTATATTCGATTATCATAAAATGGGTCCATAAGAAAAAAGAAACACACACACACATAACGGAAATATATCGCATTAAATCATACAAAATATTCTTATTGATCTTATGCACATATACTTATAGCACAACAACAAGAACACGTACAACTATATTTCTGTTTCTTTAACGTTAAATCATACAAAAAAAATTAATTAAACGAAACCACATTCAAAATTCTTTAAACTTAATATTAAAAACTGTAATATGATACAATTCTTGTTGAACTAATGTTTAGGAATACAAAACATGATAAGGATTCGCGATGTTATTGTTTATAACAAAGCACTGTTATTGTTATAACAAAAAAAATGTATTCTCCTACATTTGATTATTATAAAATATGTCTACAAGAAAAGGACTACACATAACGGAAACATATCACACTAACAAAAAAATTAATTAAGCGAAACCACATCCAAAACTCTTTAGTTGTTTACATTAAGAAATGTAATATGAGTCAAGCGTTTTAAAATTTGTTTACATTAAAAAATAAAATAAACAAAAGCATAATATTGCACAAGTCCACAACATGAGTTTACGGTACCCTACATCACGCACTCGCGGATCATCGGAATCATGAACTCAGACTCGAGACGAACCTACACACTTTAAAAATGACACACACACACACACACACTCATTCTGTCCGTCCAATCATTCGTTTGTAAAGTAATACAAATAAAAGGAAAAGGAAGAAGCAGGCATGATCCCAAATTTTAACACACACACACACACACACACACAAACACACTCATTCTGTCCGTCCAATCATTCGTTTGTAAAGTAATACAAATAAAAGGAACAAGAAGAAGCAGGCATGATCCCAAATTTTAACACACACACACACACACACTCATTCTATCCGTCCAATCTATATGTTACAAACCTATCAACTAACTTAAACTACCGACTGTAGCGTAGGCATGCTCCCAAATTCGTATGAAGAAACTGATCGCGAAGGTACATAAACATACTACTCCAGGGCACCCTGAAAGATTGTAGTGACCAATTATGTATGTACGTTATGTATGTATGTAGGTTCTTTATATTCAAAACAATTTAGATCCTTGTATCATTAATATTTTTTCTTTACTTTTTTTGTAGCTAAGCGAGTGATTGGACTTCTTTTATAAGTTCTAGAATGATAGAGTTGTCATCTGTAGTTGCTTAAAATTGATATCCAATGTTGAAATAATCTCTGGATGTGTCTAGGCCTCAGAAGTCATTTCTGGATGGAAATTCGAAACTAATTTAAAAAATATTTTCGTTTTTTCTTGGAATCGAATACGCTTTGGTCAGGTTTCTGGTAAATAGACTGACTTTGTAGTGCGTTAAGCATGTATGAACACGTAATAATAATAATGACTCCACAATTTTAAATGTGTTTTAAGAACGAATCAATCAAATATGAAACTAAATAAAAGGGGAAATAATAGAATAAATGAAACTCTTTTGAAATTCCTTCATTGCTGTTGTACTGCAGTACAAATTCTTAATAAATGCTGTCCATTTATATTACAACTCTTTTCATGTGCATTTCTTTTAATTTTGAAGATGATTTCTGCTGAACTGAAATAATAAATTATTTTTAAAATACGTAACAATTCAAATGAAATATCCATTGAACCACGTACATGTCCTTAAAGGAGAATATGGTCAAAATAAGATGAAGCATTTGTGTGCAGCTATAAATTTAAACAGAGGCCAAAAACATGGAACATAAAAATGATAATAAACGTAAAAGGCTTAAACAGCATGTTTATGATTGTCTATTTAACAGTTAAATGTGCTATAAAAGCTTATATTGTGAGCCAAGGAAAATAAGCATTTTCTAAAATCATTTAACGACCATGAACTGCTGGAAGTTTTAGTTTATAGTCGTATTAGGAAAGGGTCATAAATATTGGGATCTAGAAAGTAAGTGATGGGTTAGTATAGTTATTTAATAGCTAGTAAAGTTTGAAATACTTTAATAGTTTGAAGTAAAGGCTTATTATGCTTGAATGCAAAATAACTACTGAATGAAAATCCCACGCTATTGAATAAAAAAGTCGCCGTAGTCTAGTAGGTAGTGTTTTGGCTTATTAGATGAAAAGACTGGGTTCGAGCCCCAGGCCAGACATCAAAATAAAATACAAAAAGTATTTCTTCGGCGACTTCCTCTCAGCAGGTTTCTGGCAAAAACTCTGAGAGTAAATAAAATTGCAATGCAATCAAAAATCCGTCGTTCGAAGTTGACTTTAAACTGTAGGTCCCTCCACTCATGTATAAAAATTAACGCACACAACATAAGTCATGAGTTCATATTTCTTTGTGGACAAGGTTGGCTAGACCATTACTGTTAAAGGCGAGAACTATAAATCGATGATTGCGGACTTCTTTTACCCTGAATTGGATGGTATGATCTGCATTGGATATTATATAAGAGCGATTTGACTGCATGGTTATGTCACGTAGAGGTGATGTGAACTGGCCGCCGAGATCGTGCGATTTGACTCCGTTAGACTTTCTTGCATTGTTTACCTTAAAGATTGGATTTAATATTATTCTGCATGCATGTCATGTGACAATTATGCTATTTATTATTTAGAAGCTTACAGACTTTAATGTGACACGGAATGTAGAATATTTGTAAGTTCGATTACCATGCCACTTTTCTTCCAGATAAACTGATATTCATTATAATCTGGCACCCATATGATAGGAACACCAAACCGAAGTCCAAAGCAGGCTAACATATGGAAGCATTAGACATTTATTTCCGCCTCGGTATCAGAAAGTAAGCTTATATCTCTCTCAACGATATTGTTGAGTTATTATGACCCGTACTTCTGCTTTGTAGATGATGCAACACACAAGAGAACCATACATGCTGATTCAAGAAACCTATGTCAAACTATATAAATCGTAATATCTGTTATTCATAAAACTATGGGTGTACTACTGAGCACTTGCTATACGTTATTGGTTCCTTATTGATAGCCAGATGCGTGGAATAAGCATGTTAGAGGGTTTTTCCGTTCATTGAATGCCTGAGAAAAATTTAGGTAATTTCCTGACTGTAGTCTTCTTTACATAGTATTCCATTAAGGGCCATTATTACAACATGCCATTAAACTTGGGTTTAGTTAAAGATAACTTTAGCTAACGGGAAGTGTAAAGTTACCTTTAACTTATTTTCGTTATTACAACTTACAGATAAAATTTTTCAAAAATATGGCAGTGCCGGAGCAATGTCGATAAAAGTGCTCAATTAAGCAAGTTTTTTTTTTAAACGCAGTGGCAACGAAGAGCCTCTTTTTTTGTTGTAGTTGCTCATTTTTTTATATTTGAAGTTGCCATATTAAAAATAATATATAATATGGCAAGTTCTAGCATAAACTTAACTTTAAAAGTTAAAGGTAGGATGATCCTCCCTTTAGCTTAATGCTCACTTCTACTTTATTGCCCACTTACAATAGTTAAAAACAATTTGTCTACCCATTAAAATCCTCCGTTTAATTAACGGCAAGTTGTAATAATGGCCCTAAGTCTTACAGACTTTAATAAATTTTACCTAAATTAACCTCAAACGATCAAGCTATTCTGCTCCAAAAGTATTTATTTTCCGATAAGTTTCGAATATATTAATTTTTAATTCATTAAACTAAATTATCCATTTTTAGTTTACAGACATACATGCGTACCTAGCTTCTCACACCACTTATGTTGTGTGTGTTAATTTTATACATGAGTGGCGGGACCTACAGTTTAAAGTCGACTCCGAAAGTCAGATTTTTGAGAAACTTTTTCATGGCAATTTTTATTTACGCTTAGAGTAAGTCACTAAAGAAATATTTGTTATATTTCCTCCTCACGTGTAATAAGCTATTTACTAGACTGGGGCGACTACCATTTTTAATATCCTTTTTTATTTTTATAAACTTATTGAAAAAATCTGTATATTTCTTAATATTATTGCCGCAAAACTGATTCGGTGAATATCTTTTGGTAGAGCCGATTTACTAACAGGTTTCACATAGTAATGGATTAGTAGAATATTAAGAAGTTTGTAGAAAATACATACTTCCCTTAATGGTGAACTCACATCAAATCTATTTGATGACTTAGGTGTATGTCCTTGGTTTGTGTCCTCTTCCTTAACTTTCCGACGTAACATACAAAATATATTTTTTTCTTCTTTTTTTTGGGGGACACCCTTTCAATTTAAATAATTCTTAATACAGAAAATTAACTTAATTATCCAGTCAATTAAAATTTATGTGTGTCACAAATTTAAAAAAAAAATAAAAATTATGCCATAAAATCATATTTCATGTTGAATTCATTCAGTTTGATGTCATTGGGAATACAACAAATAAAAAAAATTAAAAAAAATAAAACACGAAATAATCACTTATTTTCCTATTTGTTTAACGAAATGATCACGCATTTCAACACGTGTCGCGTGGTATATGCACGCGATATTAATTAAATAACGTGTCTTTTGTCTTTTTTTTAATTTTTTTTTTGGTATTTTATTTCGCTTTTTTTATTTCGTATTTTTAATGGACAATAATAGACTACAATGGTGTTTTTGTTTTTTTTGTTGGTGTTGTTTAAACGCATTTAATTGAATTATTAAATGCTCTGTCAGTTCAATGGCATCAAACCATTAATATTCACTCGTTCATATTGTGAAAATTTTTAATAATTTTTCATTAAAAAAAACTAAAAAAATAAAAAAAATAAAAACGAAATTAAATTCCATGGCTGGGGGAATAACATGCCCTAGCTTATGCCAGTTTTGCTTAAGCATGTCATTTTTTATTTCGGACGCCTACAAAATTATACCAAAAAAGTTTTGTTGGAATTTTATTTGAATATGAAACTGAATATGAAACTTTAGCCAATTTATGACAAAGGCAACCCCTACCAAAATTCTCATGACTTTATTATGAAACACAGTGTGGCATGCACTATAGAACTATATCGTCATCGCTATGGTAGCCCCAACCCCACATAAAATCATGAAAATTCCAGTTCAAATATGAAAAAACCATTAAAGATACTCCAGTCGTTGTTGCTTTATTACTTCTTCTATAATTTTACGACACAATAAAAACGAAACGAAACGCTAGAAAAACACTGGAATTCAAAATGTATTTCATTCGTGCCAACCATAGCTTGACTACATAGTTTTTGTTTGTTGCTGTAGTGTGTTAAACATGAGTTCCAATGATTGCGTTGCGGATTTTGTTTTAATGGCATTTGCAAAGAGAAGGAAAACAAAGCAACAGCAGAAGCAAAAGCATTAAAACAAATAAAAGTTGAACCAGAAAAAAATGGAATTCGTGTTGAGGTTTTTACGCACGTTTCACTCTTATTCGTACTCGTACTTTGTTTGTTTATGCTCTTGGGGACACCCTATTCGCTCTGGATTTATAGCCTGCTTGTCCCCATGTGATGTTCTCTGGAATTCGAAATTTTTTTGCGGGATTTCTTTCGGTGTCAGAAGAATATCAATGATAATCAATTTCATTATTGTTTTGTAATTGATTGTTTATTAATTCCAATAAATTGATTTTTAATCAGAATATTTTTATTCAGTTGTGGCTTCAAATAATTGAAATATTAACTCGTTTAATGAGCACAATTTGTTTTGGGCTAATGAGGCATCAATATATATTGAAGTATGGAATAAAGTATTTATAATCGTGGACAATATGATATACTCGAGGTATGTGCACAACACATGTATATTTCCTATCGACAGTGTACCTTAAAAGTACAGGATTCAGTGCTTGTTATATTCAAAATGCAAATACGAAGATTTTCGGTTATTGAGGAACGTGTAGCTTGTATTTTGCATACAGTTTTGTGTAATAAATGAACTTAAATATTCAAATACTCTGGTGTCATAGGCATAAAGTGCATTCTTAATATATAATTCTTTCAATTGATGCAAGCCAAGGTTACAGTTAATGTCAGTTGTAAATCGTCACTACATAAGCGCTTCAGTTCATCTACATACATCGGGTAATATCTCCACCACATAGTTTAGCTGTATTAAATAACTTAAAGTGAAATATGGCTGTATAATCGTTAGCCTGTAAAATTAAAGGAATGCTGTTAATCCGAAACTAATTATTTTAAAAAGTAGCTCAGAATACAAAGAAGAAAATTGAATCAAATTTTAAAATTCTGTTCTAAGTGAAGTCGCCGAGTTCTAGTAGTAGGTAATGTGTTGGCTTATTCGACATGAGTCTACAGTTCAAACCCCCAGGTCAGACAACCTCCAGCAAAAGGAAATATGAAAACGTTTTCTTTGGCGACTGCCTTTCGCGGATTTCTAGTAAAAACTCAGAAAAGAAATAAATTTGCCATGAAAAGTTTCTCAAAAAAATTTGTCGTTCGTAGTAGACTTTAAACTGTAGGTCCCATTACTCCTTTATAAAATTAACACACACAACATAAGTGGTGTGTGAGAAACTAGGTGTGGTGTGGTGAGAAACTAGGTCGTAATCCTAGCTGAAGTGTTGTAATTACCAATTATGTATGTACATATGGATGTACATTCTTAGGCGCATATATTTTATGCATGCTTAGATAAGTTTGTAAGCTCTTAAGTCCTTTGAGTACGACTATCCAATATCTCTTATTTTATCGGCTGCTTCTGTTTCTATTTATTGAAATCAATCTTCTCCTTAAGGGGATGTGCATTCTGTTTGCCTGTCTTAAAAAGCAGAAGTATTGTTCATTTTCAGTCTCTTTGTAATCATAAAGGATTCTCTGTACCGACTACTATTGTAAGTAGAGGTAAAGAGTTTATGTGCGAGAATCATTTTTATAGACTTGCTTATCTATTTTATCTTGTGTACCCAATATGTTAAAGATAAAAATATAAGTGGTTTGAAAACTTACAACGAAAGCCTGAAAGGGAAGCCATAAAGTTCTAGTAGCCTAAGAAGGTCACAAAGAGATTCATGGAGTTCTCAGGTAAACTGCAAAATCTCTTAAAGAACTGTGGTTTATATTTCCATTAGAATTTGCTGACTTTCTATAATCCGATATTAGTCACCCTTGTGACAAGACCGAGGCCACGGTTTAAATCCCTGGTCAGCCAACAAAACGAAAATTTTCAAAAAAATTTTAAATAACTATGAAAAGTTTCTCAAAAATCTGTCGTTCGGAGTGGACTTTAATATAAAGTATAAAATTAACACACACAACATAAGTGGTGTGAGAAACTAGGTCGTAATCCTAGATGAAGGGTTGTAATGACCAATTGTGTATTATGTATGTATGTGTTATCGTTTCCGTGCTTGTATATTATCCTGTGATTGCTGTCATAAATCCCCTCATGCCATAAGCGAAAGTCACGAAGGATGGAGTTTACAATACTATCAGGCCAAACACTTTAATGGCCCCTGTATAGAATAATGGAAAAATCCTGCTGTAATAAAATATTACTCATTGCAGTTACCGAAATTATCACACTGGATCGTTTTTGGATCATGTAGTCGAATATATTGTATATCAGATGAAAGAAACGAGTTTAAAGTACCAAAAACCATAATCTTTCCATGCATTAGATTTTTTGACGGTTATTTTACTGCCAATATTTGGTTTGCATTACTTATCGGTTATGAATTTTGGAACACATACACTAGGCTTCTATACATGTTGTCAGCAGCCTGGTGGTATATTGGTCCGCAAATTCTTTTAGTATATATAGCGCCAAGGGTATTTGCTGAAGAAAAATCGGAATAATTTGCGTGAAAATTAATTTAACTGATGTATAATTCCTTTACTCGAACAATTAAATCCTTTAAAGCCTATAAAATTACACAATGTCTTATAGGAGCATGTTTATGGCCGTATAACCCTTTCATTTCCTTTAATTATGGCATCAAATATTCGTGTCAATCTGTCAGTTAACGAAATTTATTACACGTATAATTTTATTTATTTTACTAACGTTTTGTTATAGCCATTAATGTTTCTATTGGCCTGGTTGTTGTTTTTATTTTTTTTGTATTACTTTTGCTCTTTTCATCTTAATGTGCCGTGTGCTGAGTGCTGTGTGCTTGGTGTGCTCTGTGTGGTTTTGTTCAATTTGCCGTGTTGCAGTTAAAAGCGAAATGTCACGAAACGAAATGGATTAATGTATGAGAAATTCTATGTTTAAGCTCTCCAGTTAAACAAAACTAAACATTTTTACAGTCAAATAAAACGGCTGCCATTACCACCAACAACAACAACAACAACAACACCAACGCCAACAATGGAAAACAGCAAAAGTTACGGTCTTTTCTGTTATGTTTTATTATATATTTTAATTTTTGCTTTTATTGTTATTATTGTTGTTTTAAATTGAGGTCATGTTTATGTGTTTTAACAGCGCAAATAACTCATACGCATCGTTAGACAAACGGTAACCAAGTAATACTCATACACACCAATACTAACACAGGTTAATAACAAAAACAAAGGGTCGTTATAAAAAGCAACTGCAAACAGAAACAAATTAAAAAAACAACTTGGAATTGGAACAAATACTGGCGTTAAAGGCAATTCACATTAAATAACAAATTTTTACTGAAAAAAAAAATTTTTTTTTGTTTAAAAATTCTTTAATGTTTATGACTTTATTTATTATTTGATAAATCAAGATGGCCAATAAAAGATACGTATGACAGATTAAAGCCATAAAGATGTGAATTGAAAAGCTGCCTTCGAAAGTATGCAGTAAAGAATGAAAAATAATAGTTTAAAACACCATCCATATAAACGTAACCATTCGGAAATATGCCAGTTAACGGGCTGTTCTTCACTATCATTATTGAAATAACTTTTCATCCTTTTGTTCTTATTGCAGTTTTATTTTTTATTCTTATTTTTATAGTGAGTTTTGCCTTTCTATTGAAATTATTTTTTTTACTGTTCGCGAGTGTATGCTAAGCTCAGAACGTATCATCATTTATATCTTCTATTTATTATCCTTGCAATGGATGCGTGTGGTATAATTTATTCTTCTTTCATTTTTCACATTTGCCTTTAGACAATGAACAAGAAAAAAACAAGAAAAATCTGAACAACAGGCCTATTCACTAGCAATACTTCTAAGAGTGGAAAAACTCTACACAGGAATGCACAGCTGAAAAAATAAAATAGGGGGAGGTGGGGGGTGGTGTATGGTTATTAAAAGTGTACAAAGAAAATATCTCTATCAATACATGACAATGATTTATATGCGAATATTTCAGATGCAAAAATGGATGCTTTGTCTTCAGCAGGACAGTTTAACACAGTTTAGCACGTAATACTTGAAACGAAAAATGTTTTTAATTCAGTTTTCAACGATTTTAAACATTCGATTGCATTTACAATTTCAAAGCACCTTGGATATCGGTAAGTGGGGAAATAGAGGTGGTTTTCTCTAAAAAGATAGACAAAGGCAAGCGTGTTCTAGTATGTTAACACAATCAATCACTCTCTCTTTCTTTGGAATCATCCGTTGCTTAAGATAAAGCTACTGAGTTTCACAATGTCTATGCTGTTGATGTTGGAAAATTGGAAGCCAATATTCACCAAGTTATATCGCCTAAAACGTGTGTAAAATGTTGAACAAATTTTAAGCATCGGTTGACAGCTTAGTTGTGAGATATCAAGGATATTTCAGCAAGACCTTGATCCGAAACTCCTGTCCTCAGTGTCCCGAACTGGCTCTATTATTATGAACCCATACAGCTTAGTGCCGTAGTCCAGCAAATAATGTATTGGCTTATTAGACGTGAGGCCAAACCTCAAGTCTGACATTTCCAACAAAACGAAGTATGAAAAATATTTCTTCGTCGACTTCCTCTCAGTAGATTTCTGTCAGAAACTCTGAGAGTAAAATAAAATTGCCAAGAAAATGTTTCTCAGAAATCTGTCGTTTGGTTTTAAACTGAAGGTCCAACTACTTATGGATGAAATTAAGGCAAACAACATAAGTGGCATGAGAAGCTTGGTTATAATCTTGACTGAAGGATTGTAATGACCAATTATGAATGTATGTATGTATTCCTGAATTATTGATTGAGTTCAGTTAAGTTAAACAAACTTCTAGCACTCCTTTTATAACGCCGAATATGTAGCTTGTGGGTAATAGTTCATTTCCTTCTCTTTTTTAACGTTAAATATTCTGCAGAAGCCACTGCCTAGATAAACAAGACCTATCCTACTCCCATCAGTTCGCAGTATAAAACGTTGTTTGGATTTTTGGGTTTACTTTCCTTAAATCTATCTGAAGGTGAGCACATTTGTGACGTTTTCTGTCTTATATTCGAAGCTTTTCATGCAATATAAAGCTTACAGGTTCTCAATGTAATTACTAATTTGGAAAGTTCTGTGGTTGTGAGATTTCTTGCCAGTTCATCCGCTCCTTAGTTTACAAAATGTTTTCAGTATTGCACGACTCAACTATCATGTGGAGTGTTATGCAACTGTTTTAAAATGCCACGTCTGCACGCTAAATAATTCTGATATCTGTCTTCGTCCCTTTAATAATTATTAAGGCAGCTCGTTGTGCAGTTATTTCCTCTTGGGAAACGCTGTAGTAGGCTGAAAACCTTATTAAGTGCCATGTATCCGAACTGAAAAAGTACTTCCATTAACAGCTCTATTTCGTTGAATTCGTAAAATCTTTAGGAAATGTGCTGACTTGAAATTAATATTTTCGAAAAAACCCAAATTTGTAGGAATATACTTGTGGAGCATATTTCTTTTAAAATGATGGATCAATGGAGCCACCTATCGCACGATGATTTTTTGTACCCGCTTTTCATGGTATTGATGTAAACGATGTTTGGTTTCAACAGGATTATGCAACATTCCACACAACTCACGCCACAATATATGTACTGCGTCAAACGTTTGATGGCCGTTTAATTATCCGAAATAGTGATGTCAATTGGCCGCCAAGGAGCTGCGATTTGACACCGTTAGACTATTTTCTGTAGAACGCCGTTAAAGAAAATTATTATGCCCAAAATCCCTAAACAATTGAGCATTTGAATAGCCGAGATACGACCCCATGCTCTTGAAGAAGTGCACGAAAATTGGTCCGATCGAATGAGGTACTGTGAGGACAGCCGCGGAAGCTATTTGAATGAAATAATATTCCATTTCTAATCGTAACAATTGTACTTCATAGCAAAAAATTAAATTTTACCAAAATTTCAAAATGTTTTTGTTTTATTGCCTTTTTAAACTTAAACTTTTAAATCATCCACCCAGTATTTGGTCTGTGACACGGTTCAGTTGCTTAGAAATGCCGACATGAATTTGCTTTTAAGCCTCGAAGTATATACATAAATCACTAGTAATTATAATGATCTCCTAATTCCCTGCTTCAAATTGAATTTATTAGTCTTGCCAAGGTATTACCTCTTGACACAACACTCAATCAAGATAGCCAAAGTATTGCGAACTTGTCTCTTGATATCGATATCACTAATGCCACTTGTATCAGGTCTTCCTGCACTAATTGTGGATTGCGAATAATAGAAAGATAGTTGATCTTTATTAGAATTTCACAATCTTGTTGGCAAACGTTGAAGAAAACGCAGTCCGCTTGATTTAGTTTAGCAAAATACCATTCACCCTGTATTACCATATCTAGTATTAAAAAATAATAAGATGTTGTAGGAGTAAAGGAATAAATAGCAACAGTATACAATCTTACAGGAATTAAGGGATACACGTTGAAAGAGTGGTTTTTAGTTGGGTATACTCTATGAAAAAAAGGTTAATTTCCCACTTTTTTTTGGCTCCTATAACCACTTTCTAAAAGTGAAAATGTTATAAAAAAACGAAAATAATTTGAAATTGGGAAAAATAAAACGTCAGTAAATGGCAAAATATTTCCAACGTGTTTTATGAAACATTAAAACTACACAGCGTATGAGTATTGTATATTAAAAATTCATAATACTCATACGTACTGGTAACCATGCAAAAATATTGTTTTTTTTTTTGTTGGGGGTTTTAAAAGCACATACACTCGTGTTTTTTTTTTAAAACCCAGTATTTTAATATTTGCACAATAAAAATAATCATGAAAATTTTATACTCTCATAAGTGTTTACAAAAAGTCTGCTTTAAATGCAAACATCATTCGATTTTATTTATTTTGTTTTATGAATAAACAAAAAACCAAAAAAGAACCAAAAAACATTGATTATTTTTTATACAATTCGCATTCACAGAAACTAAAAGTGAATATTTAAAGGAAAGCAGACTATACAGTTCAGGGAAAGTTCATATCAAGATTTCATGGATTTGGAAAAGTAGTGGCGTTATTAGAAAAAAGTTTTACTATGAATGCTTACGGCAATAATTGTCTCGGGTTAATCATTTAGTGTTTTGAAAACTGGGCAGACCGCCCAGGTTTTCTATTGTTAAGTACTTTTGATCATTATTTTAGTGGAAGGCTTTCCATTTAGAAACATAATTCTTCCAACTAACTGCTATAAATCATATACAAATTCTTATTTAAGTCACTTAATTGGTCATTACAACCTTTTAGTCAGGATTATGACCTAGCTTCTCAGACCACCCATGTTGTGCGTGTTAATTTTTTATTCCTAAATGTCGAGACCTACGGTATAAGGTCGACTCCGAACAACAGATTTTTGAGAAACTTTTCATGGAAATTTTATTTACTCTCAGAGTTTTGCCAGTAGAGTGCTGAGAAGAAATCGCCAAAGAAAAAATGTTTCATATTTTGTTCTGGGGATTGAAATACGTCCGCGCGTTTAATAAGCCAACATACTATTTACAAAACTATGCCGACTATGCAAAAATTTAATATCACTACCCTTACAACCTTACAACCTATTTTGCCCAGAACACCTAGTCGCTAGTTGGAGTTCTAAAATGAAATGTGCAATCAAAAAAGGTATAAGGAATCCTACAATCGACGCTGATATGTTCCATGTCTTCTAAGAATTGCAATTGTTCGGCTTGGTGTTAATGCCTAAGCCAAACGATGAACTTAATGTTGTCAAAAGCTGCTGCTAAGCCTTCTCTGTTATCCCCAACAAGAAGCTGAGTACATTGTAAGCATGTTGAGCGTTACTGGAAAGAGCAGGAAAGTGTTTAAAATATATCTCCTGGTCCAGAATTCTTTTGGACAATGTTTTAAGAACGAATGAGGCCAGCATCAAAGACTAGAAGTGCTTCGAGATTGATGTCGATAGTATTTTAGATTTTGGAATAAAAATGGACCTCACCTACCTCCATTTGGCGACTACATTACTGCGTGACGCAGGCATAATAAGTTCCCTGCAGCTAGGCATCACCATACAAGAAGCAGTCAGTATCAGGCAAGAGTAACAGTACCACTTAACAAGTCAGAATTTTGCTTTAGTTTATGAAAAGTTCCCAAAGACAGTGATTTTAAATATTAACGAAGTTAATTGGCAAGAAGTTCAAGTAAATTGAAGCCGCTAATCTTTTTTGTACAATCATCAAGTGTGCCAAAAATTTTAATTCTGAAACATCTGTCAATCGATGTCGTGTTAAATTAAGGATTTCTCAGCAAGATCATGCTGCGAAACTACTGGCCACAGTGTCCCGAACTGGCACTTTTATTATGAACGTTTACAGCTTAACACAAGAACTAAAATACTGGACTTTAAACGAATCAATCCAATGTAATTGATGTGATGAATGCTTTGGAAAAATTGATGATCGTTACTTGAACTATTTGTGAATCTTCGAAAGCTTTATTTGATCGAACGTAGAAAGAAATATAGCAAGTTTGGCGATATTAATACAAGCCAAGCTATAACTGGTGCCCAAAGTTACCTTACAATGTGCTATTTAGTACTTTTTCAAATTTTTATTAACTTTTAGATCTTTTGACATATGAGTCCATATATTTTTATTTTTGTGAATATTTGTAATATTTTTTCCTTATCCCTCATACATATTATTACTATGGCTAGCCAATTAATAAATATTTTTCCGTGTCACAACTTTTCTTACCACTTTCCAAACCCTTAGCCCACCACTTAAGCCAAGACATTGCATTTGACACTTCGGCTTTGTCTACGTTAAACCTCAATCCTCATTAGAAAATATTGTTCTCTTTGCCACACTCTTTTTTTTTTGCACATTTCTTTGCCTTAGACAAAGTCTGATTAACATTTAACATCGTCTAGATTAAAAGGTTATAAACGAAGAACAAGAAGAAAACACTGCAGAGAAAAAGATAATCCTTGAAAGAAGAGAAAGAAATTCTAAATTTCTAGACACATTTACATAAAATTACAGACAGATAAAAAGGCTTCTGCTAATAGAGACCAGCAATGTATTGACGAAGGATAATGATGTGGGCAAAACTATTGAAAACTTATTATTGATGTTGTAAACAGAATGTTTAGATAAAATAGGCAAAGGGAAGAGAGAGTTTATAAACATTTTAGCGCCGCTTTGATGGTATTAAATGAACATCTGCTGTTAAAAAAAGAAAATACAAAGATTTTCATTGTCTAGGATGTTAAAATGTCTGGCAAACTAATAATGGGCAGTGAATAAAAACATCCTTGAAATATAATATCAGGCTACATGACGCCTTAAAGCAGATGGTTACAGACATTATACAACAGACATTGATTTTAAATGTTTCTTAAATAGGGGGACGATTTCGAAATTAGTCTTGAATTTCCGAATTTTTAATTCGCGAAATGCCTACAGCAATACATTCTCTAGATAGAGAAGGGGTTACATCAAGGGGGAATGAAAGTAAATGTTCAAAATTGTGTTCGCTTATTTACGTCACGAAGGAGGGGGGGGGTCGAATAATTAATCAAATAATGCCTCACCAAACACACAAATAAAAATCAGTTTTCAGTTCAGTTGATAAATGTCGAACTTTGAAATTTTAAATTCAAACAAAATTAACCGTAAATTTGTAGAAACTCATACATACGTATACTTGTATTGCTAACTTATACGTCAATCGTTTCTTAAACAAATGTGGTGTCACACCATTCAGTTATTAGTAACGGCCTCCGTTACTTACAGAATAGAAATAAAACGAATTCAAAGACATCAAAACAAAGACTTACGTTTGGTTGTAACACCACGCTGGTACATTAAAGAAATGCAAAATTTTCATGCATTTAAGTGTCCGATCGTTGAGGGCAGACTGGAAAATACTCCGGGAAATTAAGGAAAATCAAGGAAACCATTAAAAACCTTTTGCATTTATAAGCGAATAAAAATAATGGGATGCTAGACAATCATTCTGAACCAAACGCAAATTCAACATATCTTGCAAATACCCTTTCCCCACAATGCTGGGTCTCTACCATCATGATTGGATGCCTTAGCGCGCCTTTGTGATACCGGTGCTGAGAATGAGAGAGTTATGTATTTTGGGACACTCTCGTATTCGTTAGGGGAGTATGCGGCAAATTGAAGTCGCCGTGGTCTAGTAGGTAGTGTGTTGGCTTATTAGACGTAAAACCTGGGTTAAAACTCCAGGTCAGACATCAAAACGAAATACAAAAAAAAATATATTTCTTCGGCGATAGCAGATTTCTGCCAAAAACTCTGAGAGTAAATAAAATTGCCATGAAAAAATCTGTCGTTCGGAATCGACTTAAAACTGTAGATCACGCCACACATGTATAAAATTATCATTTACAACATAAGTGGTGTGAGAAACTAAGTCGTAATTATAACTAAAGGGTTGTCATTACCAATTAGTTGGTGCACTAATCTGATCTGATGTATCGAACGGATGTCATGATACTTGCTCTGAGCTCTGGTAGAATTCATAGGGGTAAAATACCTTCCTAAAAACTTCATTTGCGGAACTTATGCTAAGAGGTGACCTAATCCCAATATTTTCCGATGGTTCGGAAACCTAATTTGACCTTTCTATTTATCTCAATTTTCCTAATAAGTACACTCTATCTAGGCAGAAGTTTGGCAGGCGCAGCGATATCTATTTAGGGATTAAATCTCGCAATTTTGGTTAACGATAAATACGTGGCCAATATTGAAGCAATCAATGCTCTGAACATCAGAATAATAACTGATATAGATTCTAAGTCGCCGTAGTCTAGTAGGTAGTGTGTTGTCTTATAAGACCACGGTTCAAACCCCAGATCAGAGATCTCTAACAAAACGAAATGTGAAGAATATTTCTTCGACGACTTTTTCTCTTAGCAGATTTCTGGAAAAAACTCTGAGAGTATATAAAAAATTGCTATGCAAAGTTTCACAAAAAATCTGTCGTTCGGAATCAGTATTAAAATGGCACCTCACTCACGTATAAAATTGACACACACACAACATAAGTGGTGGTGGCTTTCGTATAACCGAGTGAATCATATTACAGCTGTATGGAATACTAAGCGGAGCTTTGTAGATAGATCGTTATTGAGGAAGTTGGATTAGGTGTAATGGATTAGGCATTAGCAGAACGTCCTAAATTTTTTGGCCCTTTTCAGCCAATGGAAAGTAGAAAAACTCTTTTAAACTTTATGTAAAACTTAATTAAGTTTCGAACGGCCATAATTAATGGGAACTGTATGGCTATGGTAGGAGCATTAGAAATGTGTCAACATCAACAGGAATAGTATTTGTCAGCATTACTGTTGGAATCTCAAGAGGACCTAGTGGAATATGCATAACACTGGATTAGACAGGTTGATGGTGTAACCACGGCCTTTTAAGTGAACTTATTAAAATCTGCAAATAACTGTAGAAACCCCAATCGCGAACCCTTAAAGTACATGTAATTTCTATTTAATTTTACATTCAGTATAATTACCGAAACAAACATTTAATTTCTAATTTATTATAAAAGGCCAACAAACAAAGGCATTCTGTTAAAATCCATAATAAATCTGTCAATTAAGAAACAAATTGCAAAATAAAATTGTTTTGTTTTCCAAGTTAAAATTTATAAACTTCATGTGCGTGGTAAGGGACCTTGAAATGTCACAAACAAAACGAGGTGGCTAAAACAAAAAGCCAAACCCACAACACATAAAAATACAAAGAAAGAAAGAAGAGAGAATAAATTCTTAATTAGTGGCCAAAAATTAAAGACGAAATTGGTTGTGGTGTTAAAGAAATTGTCAAACACAGCACAAAATTACGAGCGTAACATGACCAAGCATGACCTACAGATACATGTTCTAGGAATACAGGGAAGCTGTCTTGTTTTGATGTTTTTGTTTTTTTAACACGGGTACTTAATTACACAAAGGAAAACATATCTCAAGATTACTCGCAAGTATTAAGCAGGTTGTAGTAAAATCTTAATAGGAACTCCTCCTATATTTTATTAGAATTTTTCCTGTCTTGTCTTGTTTTTTTGTCTTTTATTTCTGGTGTTCTCTACGACATGATAAATAAATAAAATTGAAACATTATTTGCCACAAGCAATGGCAAGTAAAATAGTAGTCTTAAGGTCAAATCTTATCGTAAATTTTGTGCTGTGTGTGGATTACATAGAATACGTGAGTCTATTGTAATTTCATTTCAGTTTTGGCTTCTCTGCGAGTTAAGGTAGTAAGGGTGATAGCAAAGCATCTGTAAAATAAACTGGAAGCGGGACACTACCTCTGCATTTCAAATGCAGACTTCAGAAATATGCTTTTATACCCTACAGTTGGCATGAGCATATTACGTTGGTGTGAAAGATTGTAACTTCATAACAAATTATGAATACTCCTTGGATCAAATCGCGATTTTCTAATTCATTTGCTTGGTAATAAACTGTTTCAAGGCTAGAATTTCCTATAAATGCCATATAAATCGTCATTTGAAAAATACTACTGATGTCATATTTTCTAGAAAAAAAGGATAAAGTTTTCACAAAAATGCAAGAAATCGTGGGAAGCTTGATTTTGTTATACAGTTTTGAAGAAGACTGCTGCTTAAAAACTTTTTAAAAAAATTTGCACGTCTAGATTGATTTTAAATCATCTTAAATGGCATTAAAACCTTTTGAAAAAAATTGTAGAAGCCAGTTGCCACTGTTCGGTTCAATCACATTGGACTGTAACAAGATGAAAATTTATGATAAATGATGTAATTGGCTTGATTTCTCTTCAATTTCGAAGGATGAGTAAACTTAGGTTACCAAAATGTTGGGAAAGGAGTTAATGCCTGAATTGAAATGTTGCTGGGCCATTTTTGATTCATCACTTTCACATTCATTGCCTAAACATTTCCTATTATACTGCCATATATGTTAATAACTTACAGCTATTACATGCCCTTGTAGACATGAGCTTAGTTTTCAGAATACTTTTTGATTCCTTCATTACTTTTGACATCACTCATCATTCCTTACTTGTCCGCGTACTTATGAGTCAGAAGATAGTTATCATCGATGAAGTCAAGGCCTCCAAAGTCTATTCAGATACCACGTTATTCCTCCATTACTTTGAGATACATGGGTTAACATACTGCCAATTACATGGTAAAACAAGACAGTTCAGACAGAGTGTAAAATAAAATTGCCATGAAAAATGTTCTCAAAAAAAGGAAATCTGTCGTTCGAAGTCGACTTTAAACTGTAGGTTCCGCCACTCATGTTTAAAATTAACACACACAACATAAGTGGTGTGAGCAACGTGGTCGTAATCCTGACTGAAGACTTATAACGAATGGGGCAATCTGATGTAGAGTATCGCATAGTCATGATTGATTGTAGTTTCTTTGTTTGTAAATTCAAATTCTTTTTTTCTAATTTTCTATCTTTAAGTTTCATTTTTTATGTTTTTTCATATTCTGTTTATTTTTTTATATTTTACTTAAGCACCACGTAAGTGTAATTAAGTTATGAATAGAATTCTTTGTACATGACTATTCAAAAGTAGCAATAGAACGAAAGATAAATTTTATCTCATTAGATGTGTTTAAAATAATAGATAACACGATGACTTTTAATATTTAAAACACTCAGTGATTCTAGTTTCTCGAACACATCTGTTTATTTTCATGTAATCCATGAGAAGTAGTTGTAGTGGAAGACGTAGTTGTTGTAGTTGTTGTAGCAGAATTGGTAGTTACATTATTTTTCCTATGTCATTTTCGTTTTTTTCTCTTCTTAATTACTGTTACATGCAACATACGAATGAGCACTTACTTCTAAGTGTCTATTCTGTATCTGGGTTTTTTATTCTCTGGCCAAAGGTCGCTTTTCATTTTGTAGTCCTTATGCGTTGGATAATAAAATAAAATAGTAAAGGAAAGGGAAATAAAAATAGCAATTGTGAATTAAAAGATACAGGTGGTGGATAAGATGTGGAGAAATTACGGCAGGCAAATGTTAGTATTTCGCATAATGAAAAGTGAGTTAACGAAATATGGACAAGTTCCTGTATTTAAATAAAGGAACAGGAACCTATAAATGCATAGGTTGAGGCTCTTGCAGGATCATAATTAATCGATATGATTGTCGCAAACATAAGTGGAATTTCATATTATCCGCATCGAAGTCTTATAAAAGTATTGTAGAACAAAGGCCAAACCTGTTTAGCGAGTCTAGGTATACTTCTGGCATCACTTTCACTAAGACACATTTATTTGTTTGGAATCCAGCTTAGCTGTGTGTTCAATCCCATGATATGTTTCTACTAAAATTTGGATATCATCAGATTGTATATTCGTTTGTAAAGGACATCACACTAATATATGCGAACGAATTACATATTAGATGTCGTCTGTACTTCGCACTATAGAATTGAATTTGTTGTCTCCATAGACAATTCAAGTATGGTTAGACTATATTAAAATTTAATAAGATTACGACGATTGTATTACCCTATAATGTGCAAACTTTCAAAGTCATCAACACTGAGAAAATAAACTGTACTTAAGAAAAATATTCTCCCAATTTTTTAATAAATAAGCTCCAGCTTATTATTCTTATGTATATGCTTGATCACGTACTATGTAGGATAAGGCCCTATGGCGTACTCGCTATAATAAATACTCTCTTATAAATATCTGAGTAATGCTGTGTGGTCTATTTAAAGATGTTGCCATTTCACTAAGCTTCGAACAAATCTGATTTATAGCCGTCTATGACGGAGTCTTCAAAGAGGAGTTCTCTTTGTTTGTTATCCGAACTCTATCATGAATGCACACATGCAGTAAGTCCCCCCCTCCCTTTTACGCGTTCCAATAAGTTCCAGCGTTAAACGAAACAGCGTTAAACGAGGCAACTAATAAATCAACTGTGACACAGGAAAGATGCGTTCGTACTGTGATTGCGCGCACAATGAGTCTACTTAAACTCCAAAGAGGCTCAGTGTAGTTGTAGGCGTCATAATGGGGCATTGCATTATGGGTACGCATGCGAGGCGCATTGGTCTTGGACACCTTGCTAACGACTTCTGCAGAAGCTGCAGAGATGAGGAAGAAGAGGAGACTGCCCCTCGCCTGCTGGGTACATGCCCGGCTCTTTGCCAAAGGAGAAGGAAGTACTTGGGTACTTACTACATGGATGATCTGGAGGAATTGTCAATGATTGACATTGGCAGCCTAAATCGCTTCATCAGGAGCTCCGAATGGTTTCGAGACTAGGGGATAGCGGATAACTGTGGTAGCACAATGGGCCCAATGCGGCTTAAGTGAGTCCATCCCAGATCTTTCTTGGATAGGCAGCAACCTCTACCTACCTACCTACCTACTGTGATTGCGACTTCGGAAAATGCAGTTGGAATCTTTATTCTGGGCAGACTAATAAAAGAGCGTTGAAAAAGATACATAGTGCACACCGTCGCTATACAGTGCACCGCTTTTGGTTGGTGCATGGCCGATTTATTTGCACACATATACAAAAAATATCAATACCGCGTAGTACTGGAACAGCGTTAGGCGGGGTCTTACTGTACATAGTTGGTCATTACGACCCATCAGTCAGCATTATGACCTAGCTTCTCATACCAGCTGTGTTATATGTGTTAATTTTATACATCGGTAGCGGGTCCTACAGTTTAAAATCGACTCTGAGTGACAGATGTTGGAGCAACTTTTGCATGGCAATTTTATTTACTCTCAAAATTTTTCTGCTGAGAGGCAGTCGCCGAAGATATATTTTTTCTTATTTCGTTTTGTTGGAGTTGTCTGACCTGGGGATTGATCCGTGTTCTCACGTCTAATAAGCCAACACACTATCTACTAGAGAATGTTGATTTCAAGAAGTTGTCTTCTATTCCTCCATACCTCCACACGTTAAAAATTTTATGATAAACCAACACATCCTTTTTGCATGATTCACTATTGTGCAGTTAATAGATGCAAAAAGCTTTGTACGATGCTAAATTTCATATTATTTTGTTACAACCGGCTAATTATGGTCATAATGTAGTCCTACCAATCCTAAATCTAATTGCCTCTAAATGAAACACAAGCTTAACTCACGTCAAACAAATTCTTGGGTAATGCAACCAGAATTCAAGCGAATTAATTTGAAATTTAATTATGATGTTTTTTTGTTCACCAAAAAAAAAAATTCTGAATAAAATTTTATTCTTTATGATCCCCTAAATCTGCTTTCTGGTCACCTATAACTCTCTTACTAATTTGCCTTCTCATTTACAAATGACAAGCAAGAAAAAGGTGATAAAAATAAAACAAATGTGATTACGCTTGAATATACGACAAGTTTTCTACTTTGCTTGTAAAACTGAAATGACAATGAATGTTCAAAATAACATATTTCTGCTCAATGGCTAAGACGTTTATAACTTAATTACAAACAACCAAAAAAATAATGAAAGGAACACAAATAATTATTTGTATGCTCTCCACACACATTACGAAATCCACTCAACTATATTTTACACACTTTTGCACTTACGATGGATGGTCTGGTTTGCTGTAAAACAGGAGAAATTAATGTCTTCAGATGGAAGAGTGTATATAAACTGGGCTAAAAGTAAGCAATCATAATAATAGTTGTGACAGGCTTTATACAAATAAATAAAGTATTTTATTGTTATTGTTGTTGGTGGTGGTGGTGGTGGTAATAACAATTACAAAATAGTAAATAGAAATGGTGATTAATTCAATTATTTAACAAGCCATGGTAAGATAAGGAAGCAAAGAAATGCTTGACATGGTTTTATGGTACAAAAAAGTAATGCGTTCTTAATAATGTTTTGGTATGGTTTCTATAAGAGAAGTAATTGTCCTTAAAGCAGAATACACAACGTGGTAGCATAAATATGGAACAAATTACAGTTCTTTGGAATACGTAATGCGTTCCTCATCATTCTGTAGTCTTTGCGATTATTCAACGAAAGTTAATTGATGACCGAGATTATCTATTCATATACATAAGGATTACGGTCTAGCTTCTCACGACACTCATAGCAATTTTATTTATTTCCAGAGTTTTTGCCAGAAATCTGCTGAGAGGAAGTCGCCGAAGAAATATTTTATCATATTTTGTTTTGATGTCTGATCTGGGTTTTCAACCGCGGTCTTACATCTAATAAGCCAACACACTACCTACTAGACTACGGCGACTCCTAACAATTCAAGTTATCAAATTATGTAACGAAAGTGATCTCCTGCACACTCAATAGGAATTTAACGTTCATTCACTTTATTTTGAAAGAGCGAACTTGGATGCATTACACTCATCATTGAATACATTCTTGTAGTCCAGGAATGAGGCCTAAGTTCGTAAAGTGAATATTATTAGAGTCACTACAAACGAATTGAAAGCGAACTCCATTACAATATTGAATTTTACACTCCATCGAACTTCCAAAACGATTTCCCGACCGATATCCTAACTATAGCTAAGCAATTGAAATGCAAAATGGCGCACGGAGAGCTTGTTAACCTCTTACCGATCGGCTCAAAAGCGGCTTTTGTCATACAAGATTTTCTAGAGTAAAGTAATAATATTCTAAGCCGGTGATAGAGTTCGGTGCTAGAGTTGTAACCGCCGTAGTCTAGTTACGTTTTTACCGTTTAAAAACGTTTAAAATATGAGTTCGTAGATTGCAAATAAAATAAAAATTAATTTGTGTTTAGTTTTAATAAAATTCTTTATTCTTCGCACAATTCTGTGTCCTACTGTTCACAACTTGATGTAAACAACAACAATTGCCTTATTTGTTATTCTTCTTTACACTCTTTTGCGTAAGCAATAACAATTATTTGACAGATTTTTATAACGAAGATTTTCAAACCACGATTATTCTCTTCAAAAACCGTGCGTCTTCTTACAAGATTGACTAAATATTTACTGACTCCGTTGCCTGCTTTGTCTTGACTTTTATATGGCAACGTAAACAGTCTGATGAATGATCTTGATGTCAAATGTTCGTGGCATGGCCTTCTCGAGATCTCCATAAATGTAAATATCGTTATTTCATTTTTATTTGTGTATTTTGTTTACAAAATGTTTGTTGTTGCATTTTTGTTTACTTGTTTATCCCCTTTTTTATATTGCTGTTGTTGGTATATTTTTGTTTACTTGTTTATCATGTAAACAAATTGTTTTTGTAGCTTTTGTTTATCATTTTAATGTTAAACGATGTAACACCATTTCCATTTTCGTAATAATAAATGTGAAACCACGGTTGAAACTCCAGGTCAGACATCTCCAACAAAATTGAAATACAAAAAATATTTCTTCGGTGACGGCCTCTCAGCAGATTTCTAGCAAAACATGCTAAAAGAGTAAATGATATTACCATTAAAAGTTTCTCAAAAATCGGTCGTTCGGAGTCGACTTTAAACTGTAGGTTCCGCTACTTATGGATAAAATTAACACACACAACATAAGTGTTGAGAGAAGTTTGTAATCCTGACTGAAGGGTTTTAATGAACAATTATGTATGTATGTAATCTTTAAATTAAAATTTCAATCAAAAATTACTTAGGCTTGTATAATTTATAACAAGCAAAAAAAAAAATACAAGATTTTGATTCTTCAAGCACGTCAAATAAAAAAACATGTAATGTAATTCCTGCATACTTTTTATTAAAAATGTGTTAATTAATGTTATCACCTACCAATGCTAATACCATACCGTACCACACTGATACACAACCATCTACTGAGCTTAACAACCAGCACGTATGAGTAATAAAATTAAATCAATTTAAATAAAGTATACGCACAGTAGGCAATTATTTTTATTATAAAAGCTGTGTGTAAATCATAACCTTCCTTCGTACGTTATTTCATTTATTTTTTTATTTTGTTGTTGTTGTTGTTGTTGTTGTTGTTGTTTGTTTTCATTATACAAATTACATGTCATTTAAATTAAACCATTTTGTAAAACGGTTTTTACACGGAAGACTTTTATCTTGAAACAGAGAAAAGAAATGAAAAGAAAAACTGCGAAAAAAAATTCCTCAAAATCCCAAATGCCACCGTAATGAGCTAGCGAAAGTGTATAAATTATTCCCTTATGATGGTAAATATTTCAGCGTAATAATCCTTAAATAAATATTGTTCTTTAAAGACAAAAATTTATACAGAAGCTTAAGAAAAATGACTGGACTTCGTTGGTACTTAAAGCGAAATGACTGTTTTGCAAGACTATAAAATACGACGACCGTGGAATGAATGTAACAAATTATGAAAAATTTAAATAAATTGCAAAAACAGTGGATAATAAATAGCAGCCGGTGTATACTATACAGAGAGATTAATAATATTTAGTACGGAACGTCATAAATTTAACGCAGAAGTGGTTTAGGATATCCAGTAGTAGTGAAGGACATTTTAGTTACAACAACAATATTGTATTTACTTAACGGTGATTTTACGTTGAAATATTAATACAAGATCCATGATTAAGCAAATTAAGCATGAATCTATATACTCTACGATTTATTTTAATGATTAAGTTGTTATCAGAATTATGAGTTTGCTATTATAGCGCCGTAGTCTAGTAGGTAGTGTGTTGGCTTATTAGACGTAAATCCAGGCTTCGAGCACCAGGCCAGCCATCTAAACAAAATACAAAAGGTATTTCTTCGGCGACTTCCTCTCAGCAGATTTCTGGCAAAAACTCTGAGAGTAAATAAATTGCCTTGAAAAGTTTCTCAAAAATCTGTCGTTCGGAGTCGACTTTAAGCTGTAGGTCCCACCACTCATGTATAAAATTAACACACACATAAATGGTGTGAAAAACTAGGTCGTAATCCTGACTGAAGGGCTGTAATGACCAATTATGTATGTATGTATTATAGCGCTTTATATGGTTAATTATAGTTGTAAACAAGCTGGGTAGCAGCATTGTCGAAAAGAAAAGGAAAGGGAAAGCAACAAGACTTTCGTAGTATGTATCACCTCTGACTGTATATAGGTTGCTGAACTATCCAAAACAAGAATATATAAGAAAGGAATTCTTTGAGGACTTAGACTGTGTTGTATTAGTTGGACTGAAAATAATAAAAAACAAATCCAATGCCAGTGCAATCCAATAAATTGCAATATCTATGGGGAAAGTAGTCATCTAAGGCCATGAAGTAAAGGGAATACTATCGTTCTATCATCTGGGCCATAACAGATAAATTTGGTGAATAATTGGCTGAATAAAACACAAAACACCTTCACATATTTAAACGAGTTTAGCGTTCATCAAACTTAACACTTAAAATAGTTTTGCATACATATATACATATATAATTGGTCAAACAACCCTTCAATCAGGATTATGACCTAGCTTCTCACACAGTAGTTTTAGAAAATTTAATTTCAACTTACTTTAAGTGCTTTATAAGTGCTCTGCTCGGAATATGAAACAAAAAGATTGCATGTTTTAATCAACACCTAACTGTGGAAAATCTAACATATTTTCCGGCTAACAAACATCAAAAATCGTCTAAAAGAGAAAGCAAACGACTGTTAGTTGAATTTCAAAGGCAACATTGTAATTGGAACAGGATACGATACGCACTAAGACAGTTTGAAGACAATTGCGCGGGGTTCACACGCGTGGGAAAGCAAACTATTATGAAAGCTGCTGCAGTGAGATGTGATCACAAGACATCATAATTAAATTTCAAATAAATTCGCTTGAATTTTGGTTGCATTCCCCAAGAATTTGTTTGATGTGAGTTAAGCTGTTTCCAGGCTAGGGAATCATTCTAAAGCAATAAGATTTAGGATCGGTGGATTTGGACCAGGATATGAAATTTAATCGCACAAGACCTGTTATATTAACGCCCATCAGCTCACTGCATAATAGTGAACCATGCAAAAAGGATGTGTTGTTTTTTCGTTTAACATAGAAATGCAAACTACATTAAGAATGAGAAAACATTCATGTTTTTCAACTGTTTATAATATTTTCTCGAATAGATTTCTTTAATGCTTGCAACATGTTGAAGTGTTTCATTAAATGTATGATGCCATTAAAGTTTATATTCGAATCTGCTAAGTATAACGATATTTAACTATTTAAAAAGCTTTTTATCTAGAGAAAATCACTATCCGGTGGTGTACTTCATTTGCATTTTTTTTTTGCATCTTTATGGACTTTGTTGAAGGTCTCACTTACTAAAAATCATATACAAATGCTAAACGCCAGTTTATTGAGACGTTTTATTGTGAATTTTTGTTAAATATTATTTTCAAGAAATACAGCGTCTGAATTATTGTATGATCGCTACTACAAACAACGCCGCATGATAGATCTTGGTAAATCTCTAATCTTCTTGCTGAATGTGAGAAATTTTATAACAAAATAATTTTGTTTGATTTATTTATGTTCACCCTAAAACAAAACATTGCTTAAAATATGATGCTTAGCGATAAAAACTAAAACTAAAAAAAAAGATATAAAAATACTTAAAACGTAAAATCGTATTAAAAATATATGAAAATAAGATTAAAATTTTATGAAATATTTACTAAACAAAATATAACAACAAGAAAGTATAACTTACGATTGGCCATAACAGTAAGTGGCAATAGGGTCAATGCCGTTAGTAAGTAGACAACAAAAATTCTGGAAAAATTCATAATTGTGTTGGTCGGGTGAATATTAGTGGTTCGTTTAGTACTGGTGCTGCTGCTGTTAGTGTTGGTGTTGATTTTGTTGCTTAAAGTGGACACTTTAAAGGTTTGATGGCTGTTGGTGTTGATGTTGTTGTTCGTTTTCCTGTTGCTTTTTTTGTTGGCCGTCTGTTGTAAGGGAAGATGTTGACGTTTGTTGTGTGGGTACGAGTGTGGCCATGTTGATTGTGTTTTGCTTCCGGTGGATGTGATTAATTTTTCCGCTAACAAAGCCATTATTTTTAATGCACATACACACACACACGTAGAACTAACGGTATAACTTTATCTTTAATAATAAAAACAAGGAAGAAAAGAACTACAATAACATTTATGGTGTTTTATAGTAAATTTTCATACAACACAACACAAACACTGTGATTCTCCACATAAATTTAAAGATAAAAAAACATGTTTTTTTGTATCGCTTGCAAAAGATATTACCGCCGAAAGATTTACGTTTAAAATTTTGTTTTGTTACAAAATTAAAATGATTGTTACTGTTGTTGTTGATGTTGTTGTTGCTGTTATTAAATAGATGCTTAACAAGATAAATTTAGTTGAAATTAATTTTTAATTATACTACCACCACCGGCACCACTAACATCACCGTCAATTTATAATTAAAATCGTTATTCTCCCTGTTCTTTTGATTATTTTCTTTGCTTCCGTTAGCTTTGTTATCAATTTGAAGCAGCTGTATTTTATATTTATTTATTTAAAATTCTTTCTTTTCGTTTTTATTTTCCGATTATTTTTTATTATTGTTGTTATTACTGTTATTATTATAAAATTAACAATTTTGCAAGATTTATAACCGACGACCACATTATGGCAGCCAACAAAGTTGTCCATTGAAAAATATAATGGCGTTTATTTATTAACAAAAAAACAATTCATTTGCTATTGTCGCTGTTGTTGTTATTGCTACTGGTAATTTATTACGAAAATATAACAACATATTGAAAGCTTTTATCATTGTCGTAACCCTACAGTACCATTGGTGATGCGCCCTCATCATTGAGTTTGTGCTGATGTTTTTAAACATTTTAGCGATCGTTGGACAAATTAAAAAACTCAGTCTAGCCATTTAATAGAGAATGAAGTCCATCCCCTTTAAAAGATTATTCAGTTATTATAGCCATTATTTTTTTTAAGAAAAATGTTCATATTAATTAATCCTACTGCATACGTAACCGGCCTGAAGTCGCTATAGTCTAGTAAGTAGAGTGTTGGCTGGTTAGACGAAAGTCCGTGGTTCAAACCATAGCTTAGACATCTTGAACTCTAAAAATATTGCATTCGGCGAATTCCTTTCAGCCATCTTCTGGTAAAAAATTTTAGAGTTTATAAAAATTCCATAAAAAATTTCTGAAATCATTTCTTCAGAGTCGAGGTTAAACTGCATGTCTCCCCACTCATGGATAAAATTAACACATATAACATGGGTGGTGTGGAATACTTGGTTATAATCCTCACTAAAGGGTCAAGAATAGTCGGCCTTGTGAGCATACAATCGTGCAGTTATTGGTGGCGATAGCACTAATGAAATACAAAGAAATGTACGTATCGCCGCTGTAGCACGAAGTCTAGAAGAAAACACCGCGCCTATAAAGTTTTGCTAATTCTGGAGTTGAAGAGTTGAAGAGTTGAGTCGCATTGGGTAATACTTACTAACCATTTTTACTATAGAATTCTATTTAGTGATGAAGCTGATTTCTGATTAATAGCTGCCGTTACCGTGAATGCAGGACATTCGGTTAAGACCACAAAATAATGTAGCACTTATTGTGTCATCATCATAAGATCGAGATGCCAATTTTTTCAGGATGACACTATATCAGACATAACTCATCTCGGAGGAATGGGCTGGAGGAAGTTAAGAAAGTTTTTATAAGATACAGACTTTCAATGGAGAGTAAGGTGGTATTCCTCATGGTGAGCGCACAACAAGCCTACATGATGGTTTACCTAACTGTGCTGAATTTATTTATTTATTCTGTAAAATTTTTCTTTCCAAAAGTGGTCTTGCTTTGTGCAATTTAACGCTTGTGGTTTACTTTTTAAGGGGCTATTCAAAGTCATTGATGTATACCACCAAACCAGCTGCCCTTGAAGCAAGGAATGCCAAGGCACCATTGAGACTATATGGTCAGCACACTGAAAAAGTAAATAAGAAATTGAACTGATCGAAAGGTGTCGTTAGAAAACACGCTATACAAACAGTGCACGAATTAGGGAAATTCTGAGAGTCTTTTTAAATTCTTTTCTATGGATCAAGTACCTGCCATGTATAAAATCACCTAACCTAACCTAGACTGCTAGTTACAACATCATGTTTTCTAATTGAAAAGAGTAGAATTCAACAAGATTGTTTTTCTCCACTACACTCAAATATGACAGCTGAAGACATATATTAAGAGTGCCTTATCTCTACGCAGAAACATATGCTAACCCTATTATTCTAGGATCTCCTACAGTAGACAAATAAATCGTTCGTCTAAAAAAAACTTGATTAATGAAACTGACACAAAAGCAAAAGAAAATGGCTTCAAAGTGGAGAAAAGTCTTTATGACTCCCCTATTGTTCCTAAATGGAATTAAAAGAATTAAAATATGAATTTAACTTGAATATATCTTCACTCTCGTTTTCAGTTTGAAATATGCGATAAACGAATTTTTGCCCTCTTTTTAAGCTGTAATATAAAAGTTTAACAACTCTTAATAACTCATTCAAAAAGCCATAAAAATTTTAAAGAAAATTAGAAAAAAAATTTAAAATCGTTTGAGGTCAAGCGCCATTTGATTCTGATAACCTAATTCGTTCTCGTAATAGTTGAAATGGAATGTAACAACCCATATGCTATTGGGCATCACATAGTCGGACTTGACTGTCTGTAACTAATTTAGATGTTCGTATTTGTTTTACTTTTTATTTGTTGTTTTGTGATATAAAATTGCTAATGACTTTATTTTTTTCTTATTATTGTTGTTGTATGTTTTTATTTGTTATTGTTTGTTCTATTGTTTGTTTTGTTATTTGTTTTCTTTTTTTTATAGTTTTACTTTTTCTTTTAGTTTTTCCACTTTTTCTGACACAATTTCAAATATTATTTTAACATACTTTTATACTTATGTTATTAGGGGAAGGTATGCTAAGTAGCGTCATTTCATGCAGAGAATGGGAAATGTTTTTTGGATTTATAAAATTGCAAATAAGTTTTATTTGACACGCTTAGTTTAGAAATAACATTTCTTTGAATGAAAATAAAATTAAGAGGTCATGATATTTTAAATTTCTCACTCCTGGTAGCAAGTAACTGACAGTTGATTTAGTATGAGTTTGGCAGCTATTGAAAAAAGGAATGAGGATCTACCACAGAACACTAAGAGCAAACAGCACTTAACAAAGTGGGCAAATTGATGCCTGAAATAATATGTCCTGATAGGTATAGTATAATCAAAGTTGATTGCCTTAAAAACTGTACACAATCAAGGTCGAATAATATGCCAATTCTTTGGGTTAAATAACAATCCTATCAACAAGTATAAGTACCGTTTTCAAGGCAAAACTAAATGAATTAGTTTACAAATAGCTCCTCATCCACTGTATTAAACAAATTTACACCTGAATGAGTAGTTATTCTTATTGTTTCAAAATTGCATAAATGGTGGAAAACGATTTGTAGGATGCTTTACATCATAAACAACATATTGACACGTCAGTACTGTGTACATACTTCCTAAATTTTAATCGATTTTCAGGAGAGCATCCTAATAGGGGTGTTAGATCTTGTAAAGTGTCATTCATAATTTTATGTTGCGAGCCAAAAAAGTAATGATATAAAGTGTAATGCTCGCTTTATATCCTCAATTCACTGCTATTAGTCATACAAATGCAGCTCCTTTGCACCTGTACATTAGAATACCCAACAAGGACATCATACCAGTCTCATGATATTTACAATACTTGAATTGATCCAGTATGTACTCGAATTTATAGACAGTGTATCGCTGTTCTAATTCTAAGTGACATTTTATGGCCTTCGTTTAATTCGGGGTTTAAGGCTCCTGATGGCTGTGGATTATTTTTCTACATATGTTGGCTACATCACTAGACTTTTATCTCTAAGAGTGTTAATAATGTTAATGTTTGCGTAGTTCGAAACAGTTCTAGACTATTTAATTACAGAAGACTGGGCACCATACAGAACTCTACTCTAAAGAAACTTAAACGTCCTCTAATATCTTTACTATGCAGATCAAAAATTAGGACTTTAAAAATAATTTCCTTCTCCATTGCTCCTCAAATGCCACGATAATTTTTTTCGCTTTGATATTCTCCTGTTCCAAGGGCTGGTACAGGACTCACAATCTCTGACATGTTAAAAGGCATTGATGTTTCGATGTCACAGGTAAACTGGGTATTATTAGGTCCTTTTACAGTGAGGTTCAACTTCTTTGATAGCATGAGGATGTATGCAATATTGATTGCCTTTGTTCGGCTGATATGTATAAGAAGGGTACTGCTTGTCTTCTCTTTTTAAAGCATATGGCCATTCATCGATCTATTGTGGTTCTCAAAAGTCATTGCCTTATTATAAGGTATGTAGACAGAGTTAGCATTCCCGTGTATAACTTCTAAGGTAGCTGTGAAGAAAGAGACTTCTTTTTACCCTAACATACATACATACACACATAAGTGGTCATTACAACCCTTCTGTCAGGATTACTACGTAGCTTCTCGCACCATGTTATGTTGTGTGAGTTAGTTTTATACTTGAGTGGCGGAACCTTCAGTTTAAAGTCGACTCCGGACGATAGATTTTTGAGAAACTTTTTCACGACAATTTTATTTACTTGCTGAGTTTTTTGCCAAACATCCGTTGAAAGGAAGTCGCCGAAGAAATATTTTTTTATACTTCATTTTGCTGAAGTTTGTCTGACCTGGAGTTTGGCCCGTTGCCTCAGATCTAATAAGCCAACATACTACCTACTAGACTACAGCGAATTCTGACTACTTATCTGAAATTCAAATCTCCTCCCTTCACCGTAATGTGTCAAATAAAATGATACATTTTTCGATCTTTGATTTCAATAGAAACAAATATTTTAACAACAAAATCTAACCAAATTGCACTTAAAATGGCAATTTCAATACCCGAACATTCCACAGGTTATTGCTCTTTTATTCACAGCATGACTGTGGCCTTCAATTATATTCTTTAAAAACCCCCAAGCTGGCAAACAATTATTTTGAAAGCTACAAACAAATAACCAAAAAAAGAAATGGTAAATTAAGAAAATCAAATCCTTTTCAATCTGAACCATACTTGAAATGAAAAATATAAAAACAGGATAAACCCAAAAAGTTCATAGAACTCTATTTAATTATCAATACCTCCCACTCAAAAACCATACATAAATATTTAATGTAAAAACAAAAGAAAAATAATAAACAAGACACGACTTGATGTCTCAAATCGAACAACAAAACTCTATAATCGAATTTGAAAAGATTAAATTTGAATATTGGTTAACATTCCTCTCTCTCTCTCTCTCTCTCACACTCTTTTAATTTTTTTTAAACAATTACACTATAACACGCAAATTGTAATAGAAAAAAATGTAAAGAAGAGAACAAAAAAATTATTGATAAAGTTTTCTGTTTGTATACACTTTAGTTTGCATTTACATTCATTCTATTTACCATTCTCCTCCCCCATATTTTACTCTGTTTTATTATTTACTTTTCAGCCCTACACCTTTAAATACGAGAACGGTAATTAGGCTGCATGATAATGTTTCTTGCAACCTAAGGTTATAGGTTATAGTCATCATCAATTTAAATTAAAGGAACATCTGATGTTTAAATTCTATTCATTGGTTTGCACTGTCAATAATGTAAAGGTTGGGTTTTAAACTTAAAGTTGAGAGAAACAATGGAAAATACGAAAAGAAAATACATTTATTGGTAAGACTGTTTAAAATCATAAGTATCTCAGTAGCAATTTGTCATTGTCGCTTGTGTAGAGCTGACAAATTTCGGATGTCATATTTTTACAAACTGAACTGAATTTTCACAATGACAGCCAAATTCATGTCAACTAGTTTAGTCACTAAGAAATAATAACCATGTCCCCATATCATATTCTACGATGAGTAAGGCTAAGGCTAAGAACTATTTTCAGAAGTTATTTCAGTTTAGATGGGAATTAATTTGCTCGTTATTAGCAACTGAAATAATCATTGAATTATATACTTACTTACTTACTTAATTTTTCATTACAACCCTTCAGTTAGGATTACGACCTAGTTTTTCTAGTTTCTCACACCACTTACGTTGTGTGTGTTAAGTCACATTTTGCTTCAAAGCGGGATAACATTACACAACGAAAATCCAAATTATTGAAGCATTTAATCTTCGAGTGGATTGGCTATGGAAATCGATTGTGCTATTTTGATTTTAACAAAGAGCCAACAGATCTTAAGTACTCTCGATCATATATGTATTTGAGTGAGCGTTACATACATGCATAATTGGTCATTACAACCCTTTAGTCCTCACACCACTAATGTTGTGTGCGTTAATTTTTATACATGAGTGACGGCGTGATCTACAGTTTAAAGTCGATTCCGAACGACAGATTTTGAGAAACTTTTCATGGCAATTTTAGTTTCTCTCAGAGTTTTTACCAGAAATCTGCTGAGAAGAAGTCGCCGAAGAAATATTTTTCCATATTTCGGTCAGTCGGAGATGCCTGACCTGGGGTTTGAACCGAGGCCTCACGTCTAATAAGCCAACATACTACCTACTAGACCACGGCGACTTGAATTATATAGCCGTTGTCAAATGGTTTGTTATGCCACATTTTGCTTGAACGCGGAATAACATTACACAACGAAAATCCAATTTATTGAAGCATTTAATCTCCGATTGGATTATCCATGGAAATTGATTGTGTTATTTTGAATTTAACAAAGCGCCCTTTCAGCTCCACAGATCTTAACTTCTCTCTATCATATGTATATTTGAGTGAGCAGTAGTATACATACATACATAATTGGTCATTACAACCCTTTAGTCAGGATTATCAGTTAGTTTCTCATACCACTTATGTTGTTTGTGTTCCTTTTAAAGATGAGTGGCGGGCTCTATAGTTTAAAGTCGATTCTGATAGAAAAATTTTTGGAAACTTTACATGGCAAGTTTACTCACAGAGTTTTTGCAAGAAATCTGTTAAGAGAGGAAGTCGCCCAGAAATATTTTTTTATATTTTTCTTAGTTGGAAATGTTTGACCTGGGGTTTGAATCTACAAACTGCCTACTAGACTATCACAACTAGAATGACTAGAGTTAGCGTTAGCATCATATTCAATTTACTTTTTTGACTACCCATCTCGCAAGATAGATTGTGTTTCGTTGTTTTAAAAAGACTTAAAAATATTAAAACAAACTGTGTTTTATTTAAATACTCCGCTACTGGTATATAGCACTTAGCACATGCCTTTAAAACTATTGACGTGAAAGCTATTAACGTGACAATGAACCTGAAGTATTCTTCTTTACTTACTTAATTGGTCATTACAACCGTTAAGCAGGTTTACGGCCACCCATGTTTTGTGTATTCATTTTTGATTCATAACAGGCGGGACCTACAGTTTAAAGTCGACTCCGAATTACAGATTTTTGAGAAACTTTTTATGGGCAATTTATTTATTCACAAAGTTTTTGCCAGAAATCTGCTGAGAGGAAGTCGCCGAAGAAATATTTTTTCATATTTCGGTTTTGTTGGAGATATCTGAGCTGGGGTTTGTGCCGTATTTAGTTTTTCTATTATATGAAAAATCCAATGTATATAAAGATGAGGCTGTAACTAGAAAAACAGCAGCGAAATGATTTTCTTGTTTTCGATGTGATAAATTTGATATTTAAGATGAACCTCACTCTGGTCAACCATCACGTGAATAAGTTGATGAAATCATAAAAAAATCAAAAAAATGCAGGAGAAAAGTTGACTGAAAACTAAGTATTCATCGCTAAATGGTCATAAAATATTTGGAGAAAGCTGGCTACCACCTAAATTAACAGTCAAAAATTAAATGCGCCAAGTTTCCATGGCACAGAGAGTGTCAAAAGGTATTGTTGTGTGGCTGGTGGGATTGGAATCGATTTCTTTATTATTAGCTTCTGCATGCTGTCGTACGATTCTGATCATGATCCCTATTGTTAACAAGATTGAATCAAGAAATTAATTTAAAAAGGATATAAATTAATCAATTGAGTTCCACTGCGACAACGATAGATCGAACACGTCTTTGCCGATCTGCCAGAAATTGAGTGAATTTGGGTGAAAAACTTTTGATGCATCCACCGAGCATTATGTTGCCAAATTCTTATTTATTTCGATCTCTATAAAAGTCTCTTAATGATGCAAATTTAAACTCTTTAAACACATGAAAAATGCTATTGTTTTAGTTTTTCGCTTAGTTAAATCACGTAGGTGGGTAGATGAATAGATTTATATCATACAGTTGGATTCAAAAGGTTCGTATTATTCTCCCTACAGCAGTCACAAAACCATGTTTTTTCTGTCATGCTTTTTAAGAAAACTTTTCTAAATTCTTGAATTTGTATTCATATTTAAATTTGTATTAATATTTAAGTAGGCTTAAAATCAGAAATATTGGCGCTATTTTAAAGCCAAGTGAAGGACTATTAAGGGATTTTTGAATAGTTTTTTATCCACAAAAGAAAATGTAGGTCTTTTGAATACAATTTTAACGACACTTTATAAATTTGTTAAAACAGAATTTTAAAAGATTTCAAAAATTGTTTCCAATGTTGTTAATTTATGCCTTTTTTACCATTAAGACAAATATTCGCTTTAATAAATCCTCAGTTAAGATATAGGAAAATCCGCTTATTTCATATAATGATTCTTATAAAGTAAATGCTATGGCCACATATTTCTTTGTAGAATATTATGCGATCGACTTGAAACCATTTCTAATCTCTGGCTTAATCGCATTCGTTGTTATTGTTTTCCTTGGAAAAAACAAACATTTTTCTTGCCATTGTTTACTTTGGTAGCGTCTAGGAAACGTAAGAACAACAGCCTGCAGCAGTAGCCAAGGATAAGGGATAATATGGGAGCAATCCAGCCAGTAAAGCAGTAAACATTTTAATACTATAAACGCAACAACAATGATAAAACAAGGAAATAAGAGGAAGGAAATAAAAACAAAAATGAAAAAAAAAAAATTAAGAAAGAGAAAGAACAAGAGAAACACAACCGGCACTTTGTTTCTTTTCTCTCTGCTGCCATAGAATTTTTCACAGTCACTATCACAACATTCAATAGCAAATACAAACATAGAGTGAAGCACACATACATTCATACTCTTCTGCTTCACAACTTCCAAGCTTAAGGCTTTAGGTGGAAGGCTTATGTGTTTCAGAGTACGCGTGCATGCGTGTGTGTGTGTGTGTTAGTGTGTGAGAAGGAATGTGCATTTATATCCTTTTTTTTAAATTTTCAGACAATTTGTTGGCTCCAATTGTATGCGCGACAGCAGCACTACGTAATATAGCGATATATAGTGGCGCTTTGTCTTTACTTTACTTTACTTTACTTATTTTTATTATTTTTTCACACACACACAGACTCTATTTCTTACACAATGTAAATTAATTTCTTTCTTCTTTTTTTCTTTTAAATTTAAATTTCTTTTTTTACTCCGAAATTTTTTCCATAATATTTGATTTAATTTTTATTTGTTTTTTTTTTGTTTTTCGTCTACTTTTTATTGTTATTATGGCTTTAAAAAAATATTTTTTAAATTTGTTTTCTGGTGTATGTGTGTTTCACTTTTCACGCCGCCAATATCCTAAATCAGGCAATCCACTTACTTCCGTTTCCGTTTTCATACAGTTTGTTTTGTTTTATCCGTTTCTTTATTTTTTTTTAAGAATTCCTTGAGCTGTTCTAGGCTTTTTCTTATCTTTGTTTTTAATTTTTATTTTAAAAATTTTAAATTTTGTATTTTATTTCTGTCACTACCACGCTTACATTTAAACGCTTTGAAGTTCTTATGAAAACTGCTGACAATTTGATGTTGTTTCTTGATTTTATACTTGTCGTATGGTTTCGTTAGACTAGAGTTCTGCGAACATGTTCTTGGTTGTGTTTTGTTTGATGTGTTCGTTTTATTTTACGTTTTAAGTTGGATGCAGGTGCGTGGCAGATGGCAGTTGTATGAAATCGAAGGGGAAAAATTTAAAAAAATTTAAAGAGTTTCGTTTATTAACCCATGAGTGGTGTGAGAAACTAGGTTGCAAACCTGACTAAAGGGTTGTTGTCGAACAATTAAGAGATTTTGTTATACTTTAGATAATGAATGCAATCAGGTGCGATTGAATAGATCTCTTGGACACAAATGTGATGGTGAAATAATCAGCAACTAAATGCTGAAGTCTGACACCTATTGATCTATTGTGCGTCTCTTTGCCAATCGCAGACTTCATACATCAAAGAAACTACATCAGTTCTGTCAATGGCAGTGTTAGTTGGTGTTTTATAGCCAGTGTTCATTTGATGATCAAGTGCTCACAGCAGATTGTGGCGGATGCTACTACCACGTACAAGGATCAGCATCCTCTAAAGATGATTAGTGCAGGCACAGTGATCTGTGAGTGCCCCTGAATGTTTGCTTGAGCTTTTTCTGTTCAGTTCAGAGCAGAGCTGAGAAACTTTTAGAATCTTTAAAGCCATTAACACCATTCCAATATTTCTGCACAAAATATGTATGATTTTGTACGGAAAACAAATAGACGTTTGTCCGAAATCGCTTGTCTTACAGAAACAGGGTCTAAGATTGTTAAATAAAACAATTTTCTTATTTCATTCAATTAGGTTACCTTCTCCTTAGGTATCGATGAAATGTTGCCACGCAATATTTGGCATGATTCAAGCATCAAACATGTTCCAAAATGCAGCACGTGTATGAATATTGTTGGTGTGAATTCCGATGATTTTTTATGGCCACATCCGTAAAATATTTTAAATGTTTTAACGCACACAATGAAACAGACAAGGAAATCAAAATTAAAATAAAATTTTAAATTGAAGAGCTTAAATGGAAAATGCAATATAAAGGAATTTCTTAAATTCAAATAAAAACGCTGTAATATCAACAACCATTAAAAGAAAAGAATATGACTTAAAGAAATCAATTAAAATTATTTCAAAGGATAGCAATTTATTAAATTTTGTTTAAAAGAAGTTGCAAAGTGTTTTAAATTTAAAAACATATTTAAAACTCTCTTCATAAAAATATTTTTATAGTTTACGATTAAAAAATGTTTCGTTCTTATAAATATTGTGTTTAAGTTTCAATAAAAAAAGTCACCCTTCCACCCAAAAAAAAAACACCCAATTGTTGTATGATTGCGGTGGCTGCCAATAGCAATAAAAAAGGAAAAAGAAAAAATAGTAAAAACTGAAAAATATAAAAGTAAGTTTGTAGTTGAAAATCAAAATCCAAAAATGCATGGCAAGCAAGGAACCACATAAATCCGTTCTCTACCTCTATGTTGTTCTATACTCGTGCTAATGTGTATGAAGAAATCTTCTTTTCTTTTTTTTTATGTTGTGTACCCTACACACGTCTCACATAAATGTAAATGTATTCAGTTTGCTAAAATGCAGTACGCAACCTAATGCTGGTATATTAATTGAATGGAACGTCCGTTGATAAAAATCTGCATTTTAACGACATAATAAACCAAATCTGGTATTTATACTTTGTGTTCCTTAGTTTATTAAGTACGTATGTATGTTTGTATAGTATATGTTATTTTATACGAAGTGATCTCGCTCTCTCTTTTGTATTTATCCAAGTTACATCCACAATCACTCTCCTACAGATAGAGACAATGTTTTTCTGACAAGCTTTTTCTGTAATATTTTTAATTTTTTTTTCGTACTCTCTTCTGACATTTTTTCTGACAATTTTTTCTGAAATTTTTCTAACAGCTTTTTCTTAAAACTTTTTGTAATATATTGCGACAAATTTTATCGAAATATTTTTCTTGACAATCTTTTTTCTGACCATTTTTGTGCCCCTTTTTTTCTGAAATAAATAGTCAGAAAAAAATTTTCTGAAAAATTTTTCTAAACATTTTTTCAGGCAATTTTTTTCCGAGAATTTTTTCTGACACTTTTTTTTTAATTTTTTCTGACAATTGTTTCTGATCATTTTTCTGGGAATTTTTTTGTGACAATCTTCTTTAGAAATTTTTTTTCTCACAATCTTTTTTCTGACGTCTTTAGCGACAATTTTTTCTGATCTTTTTGTGCCCATTTTTTTCTCTGAATTATTTTCTAAAAATTTTTTTAAACAATTTTTTTCTGACAATTTTTCTGACAATTTGTTTCTTATATTCTTTTTCGAATATAAGAATAAATGTGAAATTGTTAGTTCAGACTAATTGGCATTATCCAAATAGATTATAATGGACTGTCTTGTCTGATCAACAGATTTGAGAAATTTGTCAAGGTTTTTACCAAAAGACTGCTGACAGGAAATTTCAAAAAGAAATATTTCTTGATATTTCGTTTTGTCTGTGTTAGAGATTGAAAGCTGACTAGGCAGGATAAAGTATACTTTAATGCGTGTGTCATCCTTTTGAAAGGATTCATCAGGGAAGTGAGTACATAAAAATTTTCTTCCCTAAATCTAGTTCTCATTTATTAAACTTGCATGGAAATTGGTTGAAAATTTGCTATGCGGTATTTTCCAAACTTTATACAGTGGAATCAAACAATATTTAAAAAGTGAATTTAAACGTAAGCCACGAAGTAGGGATTCTAATAAAAAATTGTCGTATAAAATAAATTTTGATGCATCTTCGGGTGAAAGTTTGGACGCATGACTATTTTCAATGCTTAAATTCACAAGAATATACTCAACAGTAGCTCAATGTAATTAAAATTCAATCAAAGTGGTGATTCTACAATTAGATTTTAAATGATTCCTAATGACTGGACTTTATAATGCTTTGTTGTACTGGAATCTGTATTCTATCACACCAATTATAAGGTTTTTTAGGTTTGTTTTTTTACCTCAACATTTTTGTATTGGGAGTATTGTACGCATAAAAAATTGAATGAATTCGTTCGGACATGCAAATGAATTTCTACACACACATTCATATACTCCCAACTTCTGCTGTCATACTCCAGGATAAAAGGCATTGTATCTGTGATTCCAGTATTTTTTTGTTTCAATCGTAACTTCTTGTCTTCGTTTTTGTTTAACAAAAAAGGAAAGCAAAGAAGAAAAAGTCAGTAGACAAACTAAAGAAAAGAAAAAAAACCAATCGAAGGAAAATAAAAAACTGAAACTATTGAATCACAACTGAATAGCAATAGCAGCAATAAGGCAATAAGGAAGAAAAAAAAAACAAATTTGTATAGAAATGAGAGCAGAATATGAAGAAAAACAAAAAATTGCAGCCTCAACTAGAGATTAAAATAGTGCATCGTAATGGATTATGGTCACTTAGAGATTTGTTAGCGTTTATCTAAAATTGAGAAATTCAAAAAGACAGAAAAGAAACTATTTTTACTTCTCCATTTTCTTTTTTTTATTTCTTTTGGAAATTGAAGGTTTTTCAGTTGTTTTCATTTTACTGTTTGCAAATGAAATCGATTTTCTAATTTAAAACGAAAAAATTTGCCATCAGCTTAAATATGGAAATATGCATGCCTTACTTAACATTCTAATGTTTTTTCTTTACTTTTTTTTATTATTTATTAATGATGCTATTGTTTTTGATTTTTTTATAGGCAGCAAATCATTTTAATTTATTCATAAGAAAGAATTTGCTGCGAATAAAAAACAACAACAATAAAACAATACCTTTAACATCATTTGAATTATTCTTGAGGGTGGCGATACACTTCACATTATTTATTGAAATTGAGTATGTAGCAGTGCGTACGTGTTGGAATGTCAATATTAATGTGACTTCACTTCGATAATTAAATACTCAGACATATTTTATGGTGTCAAAAGGATACCAGAGCTGAACTGCAATGAAGTTTTTAGATAGTCTTTGAGTTGAGTTCTAATGCAAGACGAGTTTTGATAGGGATTTTGAGATTTATGAAGTCGCCATAGTCTACTAGGTAGTATCTTGGCTTATTAGATATGAAGCCTTGGAGAAAACCCCAGGTCAGATATCTCCAACGAAACGAAATACGCAAAAATATTTTTTTTGGTAAGTTACTCTCAGTAGATTTCTTGCAAAGACTCTGAGAGTAAATAAAATTGCCATGTAAAAGTTTTTGAAAAAATCTGTCGTCAGGAATCGACTTAAAACTGTAGGTTTCGCCACTCAAGTATAAAATTAACACATACAACATAAATTGTGTGAGAAGCTAAGTCGTAATCCCGACTGAAAAATTATATTGATTTTGGGTGTAAAACCTTGATCCAACTTGTTGCATACCACATACAGAACAGTGGCATAGTATACACAGACTCACAGACGGCAATTATAAGTGCTTAGTCATCTCTTTTGGAGTGATATGTACCATTAAGTGCTTTGGTTGAGATCATAGTTCTGTGGCCATACGATCTATTGTACTCGTCTCCTCCAAGCCTATTATCTTGACAATCTGCAGGATGCTGCTCGATGTCAACAATGACAGTTCCCTGCTCAGAACCTGCTAGGCACCTGAGCGTTTCTTCCAGGAATGCCTCACAAATTCCAAGAATGTGTCACAGATATACCCCACTCGAAATAAGTCTACTCTGAGTCTACAGTACCCTGTCAAAAGAACGGTGTGCAGTTCATATTATTTCTGGATAATGTGGTGCAAGACTCACCTCTCCTATTATTATAATTGTACTCTTTCCCAACTTTATAGCGCATCCCTATAATGTCTCCCCCAAGCCTATTGCCCTGACAAACTTCGAGATACTGTTCGGTGCCGACAATGACAATTCCCTGGTCAGTACCTGTTATCTACCCGGACATTTCTTCCTGCCATGCAGTGTATTCCAATGATTCATTCTCATCGTCACAGATTCTTCATGTTGGGCTCCAGATAATCCCCATTCTGAATAAGTCTACTCTGAGTCTACATTTCCATGTTAAAAGAACGATTAGAAACTCAGAATGTTTCTGGATAGTTTGATGCATGACTCAAATCCCCACTTATAACAATTTCCCAACAAAAGTTTTGATTGCCAGTGTTCAAATAACATCGCTATGTCCTGTCTTTTATAACTCCTATTCAAGTTGAATTGAGTACATCTTTTTAATTGGAATATTTCATACTGGGACTAACAGGGATTCGGTGTACCTCACTAGTCCCTCTATAGTAAGTAGCTTATATATGACTCCATTCATTTTTGTTACTATGTTTCGTTGTAAAACACTTTCCAAAATGATACAATCTACACATTCTGTCCGAGCGACAGTTAAGGAGGGAGCTGTTGGTCAATTGACTAAAGAGACCAATTGACTAAGAAGACCAATCCTTAGGTCTCCTAATGAATTTCATGTTCGATTTGTCTCCGATCAACTCAACCGTAACCTCCAAAGCTTTGGTTTTTACTAGAAAGGATTTAAATGATAGCATTTTATTAAAGCACAAACCTTCGTAGAAGCATTATTTTTAGCCAATGATAAAGCCAAATGGTGTAATATCTTCGATATACATATATATATATACATGTAGGCTGTACATAACACTTTTAGGCGAAGGAGCTTTTGGTCTTATTTTTTTACTGATGACGATATTTTGAAGCAAAGTTGAAAAGCTGTGGAATACAAGCAGGTTTTGCCTTTAAATTAATACTTTTGTTAACTGGTTATTACAACCCTTTACTCAAGATAACTACCTAGCTTCTCACACTACTTACGTTTTGTGTGTTTATTTTACCCAAGAGTGGCGGGACCTATAGTTTAAAGTCAACTCCGAATGAGAGATTTTTGATTCATGGAATTTTTATTCACTTTCAGAGTTTTTGTTTTTTATAATTAAAAAAAAAACGTTCCTCACAATATTTTGCCTTATTGACTATTAGTTCTAATCGCCCATTGTAAAACCATTTAAAATCTGTCCTTAATATCTTTAACAACAGTTACATTTAAAATTCTACTTCATAGCCTTTCTACTACTATCCCCCACATATGAAACAAGGTTTGACTGGCCATTACGGAACAAAGTTCACTTCTATTCTCTTTCACTTTCATGGCTATACAGCAACAGACTAAATAAAAATGTGTTCAAAGAATGTCGTGTTGGAATTGATAGTAAAACTAGGCAGTAAAAACAAATGCAAACAGCAAACGGCAGCAATGACGATAACGATGACGATAGCAAAAGCCAAGGGATGAGAGATGAGTGAGAAACTTACAAAATAAGAAAATTAAATTCCTTTGTTTATAGCTGTGAGGCATATTTGATGAAAAATATTAAAATGGAATCGAGAAAAACCATAATAAAAGAAGAAGAATAATAATGAAATAAAATTAAATACTTGATGATGACTACCAACCATACACTTGGCATACACTAGGCATACTTGTACATTTACTACAACCATTCATACAAAGTCTCTACCAAATGACGATATTTAGTCATCTTTGGGTGAACAGAAAAAAAAATGAAAAACGATAAAGGATAAATGGAATGCCACTAAAGATGCCATTGGAGTCAAGTACATTCTTTTTTATTTGTTGCTGCTTTGGTCTATTCAACTATAGCATATGGTTTAAAGAAATTTTTTTTTGGGCTTTTTTTTCCTTTTTCTTTTTCTTCTTTTTGTTAAAAGGAAAAACGAAAGTGAAATTTCATATTTTGAGTTTTTAAATACACTCGACAAAGGGGCTTATGGTTAAACTAGTTAGTTATTGCTGCCTCCGAAGCACAACAACGTTTAGCAAAATATGTAACTTAAGGAATTTATGTTTATATGAGAATAAGATTTCCAAAAAAAGGAAGGAGGCTACTGTACTACCTACACTTTGTACTTAAAATACCCAAATACTTCCCGGAAAATAGATACCCTATAGCACCACATCAAATGCTAGCAATAATCTATTTAAATGGAAACAGCTAAATCAAAATCTTAAACTGATTAAGAATTTTCAGGCTGCTTTAACCGCCTATAACTTGCATGTGTAATTCCAGAGCGTTTTTTTGTTGTTTATTTTTAGGGCCAAAGACAGAAATGTTGCATCTAATGTTACGTCTCCATGTTCCAACGCCATATTCCATAAAACTTGATAATGGAATTCTATCGAGAGCAGCTTCTTAGTGCTCTTCTACTACAAACCGTTTTTTTTCCTGAACAAGAAAGTTTTAAAAATTTTTTTCTGCGGTTTACGATCTTTGTTCAGAACACATAGGATTCGCAGCAGTTCTCTTCTTGCATAAGCAGTGCTTCCACCATATTTCCTACGACGGAATAAATTTTACAAAAAATTAAGGCTCAGTTGGTGAGAGGCTTCAACCGGTAAAGATCACTTTAATATTCCACAGTGCGATCGTACCAATTATTTTTGGTTGAGAGAAAGACCCTTCAGTCAGGATTACAACCTACCTTTTCACTCCACTTATGTTGTGTGTATTAATTGTATTCATAAGTGACGGAACCTACAGCTTAAAGTTGACTGCGAATGACAAATTTTTTTCGAAAATGACAGAGGGATTGTTGACATTGTATATATAAACAAGAAAACATTTTCATTACATACATACATACATAACTGCTCATACTACCCTTCAGTCAGGATTACGACTTAGCATCTCGTACCATTTGTGTTGTGTCTGTTAATTTTATACATGAGTGGCGGGCGGGACCTACAGTTTAAAGTCGACTCCGAACGACATATTTTTGAGCAACTTTTCAGAGCAATTTTATTTACTCTCATAGTTTTTGCCAGAAATCTGCTGAGAAGAAGTCGCCGAAGAAATATTTTTTTTTATATTTTCGTTTTGATGTCTGACCTGGGGCTAGAACCGAGGCCTCAAGTTTGATAAGACAACACACTACCTTCTAGGCTAATGCACAGGCATTATTTCACCTATATCTCCGATAACAGAAAACATTTTGCCAAAAAAAAAAAAATTTTGATGTCTGACTTGGGGTTTGAACCGAGTCCTCATTTCAACACATTTGACATGAAATCATTTGAAATTGTTTGTAAACATATCACTTCATATGTAGTAGTGTAGGGTATTACAGTTGCCTGCTGTTAAAACAATATTTATCCAAGAAATAATTTTTTTTGAATCCAATAAAATAAATTAAAAACAAAATTTGTTTATTGGGTTACGGGGATGGAATAACAGCTCTGAGCGGTCACTAAACTGACTGATAGTTATGCTATATTGCGTTGAAAACGTCATATTAAAAGCAATAAAAATAGAAACTAAAAAATTTTCTACACACACACATTAACACATTTTCGAACACAAATTGTATTTATTTATTTGCATGGACAGACGACAGGCATCTCCATACAAATATTACCCGACCGCATATCGAGCTAGAATTAGTGTAACTTGGTTCATTGCATGGTTGGTTAGGTGGTCAGTTGGTTTGTTGACATTGTATCTTCAGCGTCACCTGAGGCCCAATGGAGTACACAAACTAATAAAAACAGAACAGCAACAGCAATATCAACATCAACATCAACATCAACATCAACTATGCCAGGATCATCAACAGTAATAAAATATACAGAAAATATGCTAATATAAACTCACTCTCTCTCTCTCTCTCTCTCTCTTTATCCCACACACTGCTGCTGCTGCTTATATTTTACGAGATGATGATGTGCAATTGTAAGTGTATGTGGGCAAAAATATTATGCAGTAAATGTCCTTGTCATATAAATGTTACCAGCCAAAGGACAGACAAACAGTTTTCATTATAAATAAATGTGAAAACGTACGTTTGTATGCGTGTTTGTGTTAGTAAGTCTGGATATGTAATACGAAATGGTGCCCACATCAGCACAGAGAACTTCAGCAGGCCAGCCAAGTAAATTCTCGACAATGGCTCTCGACATAACGAACTTATAATTGTATTGCTTGGACAAAATGGACAGAGGCGCACGCAGAGGTACTCAAATAGTCAGCAGCAAATGACAATTGGCCAAAATGTCAGAATAAATAAATGTATTAAAGCATGACATACATTTGGGTATACAAACTGCATACACACATTGCAGATATGTTTTTGCCAATGTTGGCCAGAATGCGAATGCATTTGTGAATTCTTAATTAAGTGGGAGACTTTGAACACACACTGTACAGGCTTGTAACATTCCCCAGCATTCCCCAACATATTTTTGTACCTCGAAGAGTACGTGCAGCTGCATACAGCTAAAGTTTAATAAACAATGAACTGAACTGAACTGAACACAATTATCCTTAAAGGAGAAGAAAATTTATTAAATCCATATACTGGAATTGAATGTAAATTATCGTTTGTAATTTAAATGTTGATTTTTGCCTTGAACAATATAAATTGCATTGCAATTTACATGGCATGACTTACTTCGGATATGCATTTCATTCGTAAATTACATGTAAACAATTGATTTGGAAAATAAAATCAAAAGGCTCACAGCATAATGATTAGAATTAAGGATTATAATGCTTATGGCTTATGAAGGTACTTGTTACTCAAATAATTGACCTCCACTTATGCGAACTTGCTTGTGGAGCATACGTCCTTTTGCGGTGTTGATTTGTTTTCTTTTAAATGAGTGCATTGGGGGAGTAATCTATGAAACTGTTATCTTTTTATAATCAAATAAATTGAAAAAGTGCTTGTTGTCAATATTTTGTGTTTCTTTCGTCCTCAATTCTTCGTGGCATGCTTTCAACTAGATTCTGGCAAACACTAGGTAGTAACTGTCACCAAACTTGAAGAGCATGTTAGCACAATTCATTTAAAGAAGTTTGGTTCCATTTCAGCCCTCCACAGGAGTTCATCATTTTATACCAGTTATCGTTAAGGCGCTATATGTGGGATCATTGTCCTGCTGAAACACAATAACTGAGAAGTTTACACGCAGTTTTTGGCAAGTGACAGTCAGGTTTGTTGACCACTACATAACGAGCCACGAGCCTCCAAGCATCAAGGTGGGCTTAACATGTCGTGCCTCTAAAGGGCTTTCAAGTCCATTCACTACCATACGATTAATTTTGGTTTCGTCCGAACATATTGCCATCTTTTAATCGCCCATTATCCAATTTAAGTGCGCTCGAGCGAAATTCAAACGAAGCTTTTTGGTTGAGTTTTGTGATCAATTAAGTTTGGAGACGGTAGTGTTTTGGCGTGGAGATGCATGATGGCGGGTGGAGTTGGAAGTCCACTCAGGAAAGCTAGGTCGTAATCCTGACTAAAGCGTTGTAATTACCAATTAAGTAAGTATATAAGTAAGTGAAGTCGCCGTAGCCTAGTAGGTAGTGGTTGGCTTATTAGACGTAAGGCCACGGTTCAGCCATCAAAACGAAAATATGAAAAAATATTTCTTCGGCGACTTCCTCTCAGCAGATTTTTGGAAAAAACTCTGTGATTAAATAAAATTGCTCTGAAAAGTTTCTCAAAAATCTGTCGTTAGGAATCGACTTTAAACTGTAGGTCCCGCCATTCATGTATAAAATTAACACACACAAAATTGAGTGGTGTGAGAAGCTAGGCCGTAATCCTGACTAAAGGCTTGTAATGACCAATTAAGTACGATTGTTGGGCAGTTTTTGATAACCCAGTAATGTCTTTGAAGTAATTGTATTACCTGAGGATCTACTCTTGGTCCTATTTGTCCATTTTCGAATAAGATTCCCATCGTTGCCGGTTTCGCTTAGATTTCAACTTTGAAGTTTGTGGTACCCTTGCTCATAGCTTGTAATTTTTATATCAGGACATTACTATTCATTTTTATATTTCTTCGCTTTAGAATTTTGGGATATGATCTAAAAGATCATCTTATAGCTCCTCATGAAACTGAACACATACACATGATAAATAAAGAAATGAACAAACCATAAGGTTTCTTGCCTAAGTAGTTCCTTCCTGTGAACAGAAATTGTTTGTAGAGATTTTCAGTCTGTATTGCCACACTAAGCGGTGTTGGATTCCCAAAATTCATCATATAATAGTAATATAGAGATTGTGTCTTAACTGACTGCTTCAGATGCTTACCTTAGAATATTTTCGATCAAATGCTGCGCAATTGATATGTATATGGGACCATATTGGTGAACTTAAGCGGTATAAGTCCACTTCGATATACCCACTAATTTATTCAAGCTGATTGTCGCCTTTGATCAAGTGTTTATTGTATTCGATGTAATAAAAATATATTCATTAAATAAGTCCATTAATCCGGTGGTTCAAAAGTAAAAGGTGTTTTTTTATAGAGGTATAGAACTTTAAGTTGGCATTACTTTTCAAGATGGCGACCGATTTAACAGCTGTCAAGTGATTTATTCTCAGTTTGGTTTGGCAATTCATCATGAATAGACTCATGCCTGAACAATGCTTGCAAATAGTGCAATTTTATTTCGAAAATAATGGATCTTTGCGGAAAACGTATCGCGCACTACGTCCATTTTATCGTGGACAAAATCGTCCATCAGAGCAGTTAATTCGATTAACCATGGAACGTCTTCGCACCACGTTTACTCTTATTGATAACTCGCATCCCCAGAGACGCTGTACGGTGCGTACAGAAGAAGCTATTGCTGCTGTAGAGCGTAGCATTGAGGAAGACCCGAATGATTCCATCCGCCATCGAGCACAGGAATTGGATCTGTGTCCATCCACTTTATGGAAGATTTTGCGGAAGGATCTTGGTTTGCGTGCTTACAAAATCCAACTCGTGCAAGATTTGAAGCCAAACGATCATCAAGTAAGGCGTAGATTCGTCGAATGGGCCCAAAACGAGATTACCGTTGTTCCCGATTTTCATAAGCGAATTTTGTTTAGCGATGAAGCGCACTTCTGGTTGAATGGCTACGTCAACAAACAAAACTATCGCATTTGGAGTGAAGGTAATCCTCAAGTGTATGTGGAAACACCGTTACATCCAGAAAACTGACTGTTTGGTGTGCTTTATTGGCTGGTGGAATCATTGGTCCGTACTTTTTCAAAAACGATGGTGGCCAGAACGTTACAGTCAATGGTGATCGGTATAGAGCCATGATTACTAACTTTTTCATTCCTGAATTGAATAAGCATGATGTCCAGGAGATGTGGTTTCAACAAGACGGCGCAACATGTCACAGCTCGTGCCACAATAGATTTATTGAAAGACACGTTTGGTGACCGCCTAATATCACGTTTTGGACCTGTGAATTGGCCTCCAAGATCTTGTGATTTAACACCGCTAGACTACTTTCTGTGGGGCTATGTAAAGTCATTGGTCTATGCGGTAAAGCCACAAACGCTTGACCATTTGGAAGACAACATTCGCCGTATTATTGCCGATATACGGCCACAAATGTTGGAAAAAGTCATCGAAAATTGGACGTCCAGATTGGACTACATCCGCGCCTGTCGTGGCGGTCATATGCCAGAAATCATATTTAAAATGTAATGCCACAAGATTATCTTTCGGATAAATAAAATTCATGTCAACCGAATAATCCATCGTTGTTTTATTGTAACTTAAAGTTCTATACCTCTATAAAAAACACCCTTTAGAACCTGCCGAACATTATTTTTTAATAAGTTATGATCATCTTAAACATTTCTTCTCACAGCTATTAATATCGATAACGAACATTATGAGAAATTCTATATAACAACTGTACTTGCCCGTTTTAGAAATTTGCGTACGTGGAAAAAAAATTTAAATTCAAATTTTTTTAAAAAATTTTTTTTTATTTCGTTATGCCAATAATAACAAAAACATAAAAATGTCACAAAAAGAAAACAAAAGTTGTTAACTTGACCAATTCATTTACATACGTAATAAGTGTGAATACTTTAAAAATTTTTGCTAGTTAATGAGTGATTGAGAGCGATATAATTACTCATGTAGTAAAATTGCAATTTTATCGCCCATTTTCTATGCTAATTTGAAAATTTGATTCAGTTTGAATTTTTTAATCAAATTGCTAATTGTTAACTTAATGACGTCAAATGTTCGATTTGAATTTATTTATTAAATGAAGTTCAATTGAGGCTTCTTATTAACCTTTTATGGAAGGTGATGCACTGGTTCCGGTACTCCTATTATATTTAAATATCGCAAATGTGGACTTCGAAGACGATCCCAAAATTAATCGACCTAACATAATCGACATAACATATGGACAAAATTTTCTTTGTAATTTTCTCAGGCGCACAGTTGAAGAGTGCCTTAGTAAGAGAGTATGTACCTTAAAAATTCAGAGTGGTTAACAAATTTTGAAGAACAAGGGTTGGTTAGGACACCTGTGCATCAACATACTGGTCGGTCTCTTTCAAATATTACACGCTGTGAACGAGAGCGTCATCCAAAACCAGCAGACCATGAAAAGCGCCTGCATTAGTGAATACATTAAATTGTCTAATTTGAGGCTAGGAAAATCCTTATGCAAACCATAAGAAGCAAATGCACCTACAATGAGTAACTAAATGGTGTGGGTTTTGTTCAGGCCTTACTTTTTACACAAACTTGACTGCGAAGTTATTGTTGTCCCAACCGAACTGTATAGATCTGGGTGACAGGTGCTTTCAGCCACTCCACGAGTCTGCAAAGTAAGCTTTGATTTTACCAAAGCTTCTACGCCTTCTTGTCCTTCTGTAGCCATATGCAATAAGTAACAAAAAGCTTTAAATCAAAACAGATGTTGAAGATATTAACAGCGTAGTTGGTATGCCTTCGTAAGCCTTCTGAGTATATATTTATGTAATCAGGTAATTGTTAACAGCCTGCTATGAAAAAGAACACCAGCGCTACCAAAAAACACATGAAGATGATCCACACTGAAACACATAATTTCTGTAAGGCAATGGAAGGAGTTCTGTGAGCGCCTCGAAATAGACGGCCTCGGATTCCATTTTCGAATGAAATTGCATTTTGTCGAAATACAGATGGTTACGAAGCCGTTGTCTTGTATTTAATGTGTTGGCTTATTAGACGTGATGCCACGGTTGGTCAGACATCTCCAACGAAACGAAATATAAAAATATTTCTTCGGTGACTTCCTCTCAGCAGATTTCTGACAATAACTTTGAGAGGAAAATAAAATCGCCATGAAAACTTTGAACTGTCGGTCCCGCCACTCATGTATAAACTTATCACAGACAACATAAGTGGTGTGAGAAGCTAGGCCGTATCCTGACTGAAGGGTTGTAATACACCCGAGAGATGAATATTTGTAACGATTGTAAAGACGGCAAATACTTACGCCAATTGAAGGAAGTAGTTATAGTGATCAAATGGGATGTTGGCCAATAAGTAAAGTCTATTCAAGTAAAGTATAGCATGAGTGGTGTAAGTAATCAAGTTTTGCAAAACCGTTTTCATAATTTACAAACATTTTTATTTCCTATCTTTGTGGAATAAATTATTATCGCAATATATGAAAACATATTTTATTTTTATTCTTGTTTTTTTTTGTTATGATTATTTTTATTGTCATAAACATTTTGAAGAACACTTGTTATCGTAAATGAGCAATTGTTATCCAGATAAAACGTGCACTGACTAAACATTACAAACAAAACAGCAAAATTAAGCCATTTACAGTGGGGTAGGAAATGAAATATTAAAAGAAAATTCAAATGAAATCATCATCAACATCAACATCAGCAACATCAACATCAGTAGCAGCATCATTATCATTTGTTTTATTATTTTTATGGTATGTGGCTTAAAGTGGTTTGGAAATCTAAGCGACTTGATGCTCGCTTATAACACATAATAATGGCAAGAGGCCGGCAATGATTTTTTCAATTGAATTTTACAGTGAACAGACCACTGACACATTCAAACATTTCAAATATAAAATGCGGAGTGTGTTGTCATCAAACATGGGAATTATTTTTGAATGAAGGCAAAGCAAAGAGAAAGACTGGAAGAATGAAAGAAATGGCAATGGACACAAATGAAAAATCATGTTTAAAAAGAAGGTGAGGAAAACTATAATATGGCCAACATCCAGGGCAATTATTTTACAAGAAAAGAAGAAAAAATCGTATAGAAAAAAGAAGAGCCAACAACAGCAGAAACAAAAACAGAAGCAAAATAAAGCAATTGTTGCTGTGTGTATGTCTTTGAAATGACACCGACAGCTAAAACTACAATAATTTTGTTGATTGTCATGATGCTGACAACGATGGCGTTGATAATAATAAACAATAACAACAACAACAGCAGGGACAGGAATTGATGCTCAAAATAGTCACAATTGCTGCTGCTGGTGATTGTGCTGCACAGATCAACAGTATTGTAAAGCAATGATGTCGTTGATGTAACCTGGTTCTTGTTGAGCACCAATGTATCTACATTTGCATAAATTCTTTAGAAACAACAACAACATCAAGAACAACATCAGTGTTAGCTGTAACAGCAGCACATGAATGCTCAACAACAATGGAAAAAACACCAGGATAAAATGATAGAAGACAGTAGTAATGGGAAAACATTGTTAGTCTCCAAAGCTGTTGCCTGCTATTGTTGCTGTTAACCTTTTGTCTTTCATGTCGTGGTATTGGTGCAAATACAAAGGCACTATAGTAGAATAAATACAAATAAAATAAAAACAACAATGCACAACGAATACAATTGTTGCAATACTACTCCATTCGACTCGTCCATTTTGCTCTTTATCTCGAAATTGTAATGGAAATCTATGTGGATGTATATGTAAATATGTGTGTGTATTTTAGTATTTTTATGTACTGTCCCCTAGTGGCATGTATTTGTTTTAATAATTTAATTTAATGCAGCATTCAGTTGTTTTGCAAAATGAATGAAAAACAAAAAAGAGAAAATAAAAGGAAAAACTAAAACAAGAATTTATTCAAATTGGTCTCTTAGACTTACTTAAACCCGCAAGAAATAAAAAAAAACAACAAAAAAATTATTTGACTTTTCCACCATATAGTGGCAGTCTAAAGGGATGTTGCAGTAGTTGAGTAAAGTTTGTTAACGATAGTGGCAAGTTCCAGTTGACTGAATGTCAATGACACCAACAGCAGCAACTGCCAGCTGCCAGCTATAACTGCATTTTAATTTGTTGATGCTTGACACCATGAACTTTGAACATTTTGTTGGACTATCACCAATATGTTGCTTGCTTTAGTACATACGATAAAGGGTATCATATGACTAGAGTGTGTGATTAATTTTGAATAATTATTGCTATTTGAAACATTTATTGTTAATATTTTCACATATTGATGACTTGTAAATCCTGTTAAAACAAAAAGAATGATTTTTTATTTTAGATTGTCAAAATAATTTATAAAATATCTTTTATGATGAGCATCCTAGACATCAACAAAATTTGCGAAGTTTTGAAATCTCTCTACTAATGTCTTAATTTTTTATCATTGAAGTTATCTAACAAGGAATTGACTGATTATCTCGATATTTAACTCAGTAGTAGCAGAGAGAATAAACTTTATTCGACTTAAATACATTAACAGAGTAGAGTAGTGTGTTGACTTATTAGACATGAGGCCACGGTTCGAACCCCAGCTCAGACATATCCAGCAAACATTTTTTTCGGCGACTTTCTCTGTTCCTCAAAATCTGTAGTTCGGCCTCAACTTTAAACTGTAGGTGCCGCCACTCATCTATAACATTAACACACACAAAAGACTGATTATGTATGTAGAGTAGATTCTTGATTGCCTCCAAATCATGGCATGCTCTGAAATACTGAACTATAATAATAGCATGAAGAGGTCGACCACTTGTTATGGTTTCTACGGCGATTCCACGCAGACGTAAAGGAACTATGTTCATACTATCTGCGTTAAACCCATTTCTATTGAAGATTGACTGATTGAAGTCGCCATAGTCTAGTAGGTAGCGTGTTGGCTTATTACGTAAAGCCAAGGCCAGACATCAAAACAAAATAAAAAGTAAATAAAATTGCCATGAAAAGTTTCTAAACAATCTGTCGTTCGGAGTCGACTTTAAACTGTAGGTCCCGCCACTCATGTATAAAATTAACACACACAACATAAGTGGTGTGAGAAACTAGGTCGCAATCCTGACTGGAGGGTTGTAATGACCAATTATGTATATATATTGATCTGAATTATGTATATGCAGCTGTCCTAGCACACGCGTGGATAATGCGTTCGTTAGAGTACTTTTTGTTATATTGCTGATGGGAACTGTCTAAAGGTACTAATTAATGTTAATCAGATATATCTAGCAATATACTTCGTCTAACTTTTATATGGTATTACATCGTAGACTGGTCTTAAATTTTCTTCCATTAGTCGCCCTCTATTACGTTCTAGTTTTGCGGTTTCCTCTGCTATTCTGTTCACCACTTGCTTGCCACTAACATTACGTATTTCAATTACATTCAATAACAGCAAAATCTCAAGCACTTGAAGACAACTGCTCGGCAGTTTGGATGCAGCGATTCACAGGAAATTCTATTCATTATTTCATGCATGAAATCGAATTTCATTTCCCGCCTTGTCTTCATCAACGTCCGTTTCAGTTGCCAAAGTGACGATTTTTGTCATCATGTGAATAGTTGAAGTTGAAGTCGCCGTTGTCTAGTACATAGTTCGTTTGTTGACTCACTAGACGCTAATGAAAGATGTAAGCTGGCAAAATATGTATGTATAGTTGCTTAATGAATGATTTTTTAATGTCCGATGTCGATTTGCCTTGTGATTATTATACCCTTTTCAGATTGAGATCCGGATCGTGTGAATTTTGAGTAGATTGAGTTACTACTGACATATCCTGGTGATGGATATCTTCATAATTCCGAGGAACCTTGATTTATGGATGTCATATTTGATATTTCAACTTTATTATATCGAATAAGCAAATTGTTATCCTCATATATTTTTTGTAAAGTTCATAGGCTTGGGAGTTTTGTCTTCCATTCAATTTTTCCTCCAGTTTACCATGTTTTTTCAATTTTCCAAAATTTTGCATTATGTTAACTTAACAGTCTCTGTTAACATAACATTTACTGTAATCAAAAGAATATATAACTTTCGTAGATAACTTACTTATACATACATATGTACATATGATTTGATGATTTTTCTTAATATTTTGACGATTTTCCAAAACATTTTGGCGATTTTGAAGATTTTCTTTGGAAAATTTTAATGATTAAACCTGGCAATTGTGTTTGACTTGCGCATAAGAAATATACCCACACATATTCATATGTTACGGCTATGATCGTTGCTTGCACTGAAAAATTCTGAATGTTCATTCAAGGCCCCAGCCGCATATTATATAATTCGCATTTGCTTTTTAGAGAAGTAGAAGAAGAACAAAGGCTTAATAAGTCATGGCACTCAAATAAATTTTTTTTAAATAATACAATCGAATACAAATTCAAATAAATATTCCAGGCGATTTCAATTCAATTATTTTCACCTTGACATTCTTATAAAATAAAAAGAAACGCCAATAGTCTTTTATTTGTTTAACTAAAACAGCAAGAAGAGTATAATGATCTAGGAAACAACAATAACAACAACAATAATTATCGAAATATTTAAGTTTGTCAAACTATTTTCCAACAAATAAAGAGAATTTGTTGTTTCATTGTTTTGTTTAATTAAAGAAATTTAATTTTTTTTGTTTGTTTTTTTTTCAGTTTATTTTATCGTCTTCTCTGTCAAGTGCCATGCCATAGAAGTTCTTTTTGTTGAACTGTTGTTCGTTCTGCTTTTTGTTTTCCTGTACTACAGCCAGCAATAGAAGCAATATAATTGCAGTCAGTGTTAAGTAACAGAGGAGCATTAATTCCAGTTTTTCTCCTACCTAGACGCAGGCGATAACCAACAACAAATCCTTTCGGCGTAGGAGTCCTTTTATATTTTCACAATATCGCCTCTAAGTACATTCCTCTCACCAGCCATAGTATTTTAATTTTGGTTTCATTTCTTTTCGTTTTACTTTCATTCCTTTTGCTTTTTATTGTTCCTTAAGTTGTTGTTGAAGTTGTTGTTAAAGTTGTTGTTGCTGACTACTTTTAGCCTGCAGTTAAAAATAAAAGCAAAAGCAAAACCAACAGATACAGGAAAAGTATGAAAGAAAAACATTCGAAAAGTGAATTTTTGCACTTTGGCAACGCATTTGAGTTTTCTATCGTTTGTTTTTGTTTTTTTCTATGTACCTATCTCTTTAATATTCTCTCTCCCTCTCTCTCTCTCTCTTTCATGCTCAGTGAAAAGTTGCCTTTGTTTGCTAACAAACAAACAAACAAACATTAAAAAATTAACTTTCATTTAAACTTTGTGAAAATAAAAGTTTACTACGCCAACAACTATAAAATAACGTAGTCTTTTGAGACTCATTTCGGTTTGCTTTGATACAAAAAAGAAAAGAAAATTTTTTAACGATTGCACACATTTGTTAATACATACATACATACATGTTCATATTAGCATATGTCTGCATATAACGCCATATGCAAGAATACTAATTGTAAAAGTTTATTCCCTTTATAAAGGGTATTTCAGAAATAAAAGTGTTTTCGTTAACATTGGTTTTCCAAAATTGTATAATTTTTGGTAGAACTTAGACACGCATAAAAATGTACGTCATTGCATCAATAGGCAATTGAATCGAGAATACATACATACATACATACGCAATTGGTCATTACAACCCTTTAGTCAGGATTACGACCTAGTTTCCCACTCAATCGAAAACACATCGCCATGTAATTGCAGGTCTTACATTTCAGTGACCAGTCTAAGTCGACTGTCGTTTACAGACATCGTTATTGTGTATCCTAGTCAATCAGAAACGTATTTGCAACGGAACTTGATTAGTTCCAATTGATAAGCCTTGGTAAGAACGCACATAAAACATAGACATTGTTTTACAGAAAAGTACAGTTCGTGATAAAAAAAATAGGTGATCTTCCAGGTTTATAGCTTTACTGGAATTGAAAAAGTAATTATCGTTACTTCGGCCTCAAAAAACACGTAATACAGCTTCCTTCCTTCCTTCCAATACATCAATTTACCCACAACAGTGGTATCGAAGTTTAGTAAAAATATTTGAAAGCTACGATAAGTTCAGGCAAATGTAAAACAAAGTTTAAGAGTCAAGTAGGTGGTGTGTTGGCTTATTTGACCTGAGGCTACGGTTCAAAACCCACATCAGATATACCCAACAAAACCGAAATATGAAAAAATATTTATTCAGTGATTTCCTCACAGCAGATTTCTGGCAGAAACTCTGAGAGTAACTTAATTTGCAATGAAAAGTTTCTCAAAAAAATTTTTTTTTTGTAGTTCGGAGTCGACTTTGAACTGTAGGTCCCGCCATGCATGTATAAAATTAACACACACAACCGATGTGGTTTGGGAAGTTAGATCGTAATCCTGACTGAAGGCTTGTAATGGTCAATCATGAATGTATGTTAAGAGGAAGTAGAGAATGATAACAGATAACTTAAGAAAGGCTTAATTCGAGGAAATTCCTGAAAAAAATTAGAACCTATTAAAGATTCCAAAGCTTTATTATGCCTTAGAACTTAAACAATATTAAATAAATATTTAAATGATTTTAATCGTCAAGATTTGTTTTTATCAAAAAAAGTGTAAAACAAAATTTTTTCAAGCGCACTCCTTACTGTCATTCAATTCTTTTGTTGGCTAGAAACGGAGTTCACATTGCTTTATAAACCTTAACAGTGAGGTTAATGTTAATCTTATGCTTACTGCGTGTTTAGAGAGCTACTGGATGAACTTAAAAAATATAATGAAAACGCTTAATTTTTTTGTTTAACCATGATGAGAAATTGTCTATGTCCTGTTGTATTTGAAATTGGAATGCTTCAGTGAATGAATGTGAATGACTGCTAGACCTTTACTCTCGACCTGTCGACATCGTCAAACCCTATTGTCAACTAAAAACAGTTCGAAAAACCTGCATAAGATCAAAAGACAAACACGTTTACACATAACTTTGAAGTGGTTGATGTATATGAGATTAAGTGACACGATTTATTTTACTTTTACGATTTACTTCTGGTTATTAATCGTCCTACTGGGTCGCAAGGACCTAAATGGGGTTTCAGTGATTGCATGTCATGCCATAAACTGACTACCATTTCAAGTAATTTAAGGCCGTATTTTTTAATTTTAAGTCAATGGTGGTAAATAAGGAATTCCAGAGCAAAAGAAAATACTTATTCCAGAGCATTATCAATTGAGAGTCAAACACATCTTTGTTCAAAAATCATGAAAAAGTCAAATGGCTTGGTTTTATTGGTTTAATGTTTCAGTGAAATAGTCTTTTTCAATCTTTTTGAATCTCTCTTTATGTTGTTTAAAATGTTTTTTGTTTATTCTTATTTAAGCTTCTTTTTAATTTTAACCAGAAAGCTACTTACAATAGTTTTTATTTAGAAATAAAAACAGGTCCTAGATGGGACTTCAGTACATTGAGAATTCCTGATAGAATCAAATTTTTTTTGCAGACATCCACTTATATTTTATGAGGGAAAGATGTCGATGGTAAAATATGTTAGTAAAGTTGTTTAATGCATGATTTGTAATGTCCCATGTCGATTTGCCTTGAGTTTTTCAGGCTGAGATTGGGATTGTGTGAATTTCTAGTAGATTGTGTTAGGTTAGGTTAGGTTAGAGTGGTAGCTTTGATATCAAAAGCTCACTTGAGCACGAATAGCGGCCCGTTGTGACGCCACAGGTTAGTAGATTGAGTTACTATGATCATTTGGTAATAAAGAATACATGATATCTCAACTAACTTAATATAGGCCCAAATGGAATCCTGGCTGAATGTTTTTAAAAGCTAATCATGTAAGTATGTTGAGAAGAAGTAGGAAGTGGAGAACTACCAGTAGACTGATAACAGATAACTTAATATAGTGCCAAATGGAAACCTGGCTGAAAAGTTTTAAAAGCTAATCATGTATGTATGTTAAGATGAAGTAGGAAGAAGAGAATTGGCTGTTGTCTATTGTATTGGCTTAGACGTGAACTCTAACAAAACAAAAATAATGAGAAAAATATTTTGAACAAAACGGAATATGAAAAATATTTCTTTCGGCGACTTTCTTTCATCAGTTTTCTGGCAAAAATTGTAAGAGTAAAATAAATTTGATATGAAAAGACGGTAGGTATATGCAAAAGTGAAATTTCGAATTCGCGACGATCACTCGAAATAGAAAATAAAGAAAATGTATATTTAAAACCGTCCTTCTCTAGGAAAAGAAACTATTATACCCTGGATAATGTGTGTTAGTTTCGATCATTCATTTATTGTATGGTTCGTAATATTCCAATCTATGAATGAACTTTTTTTATGAGATATTACTTCTAAAAACCTTATCAAATTATCGAAAAAAAGTAAACACATTGCCTGTAGCATTATTTACGTTTTCAAATAGTTTTCAGTTTCGTTTACCTTAAGGCATTCAATTTGTAGTTGTTGCCTTTTGAAGTGTTCCTAACTTAATGTTCTTAACTTAACTGTGTGGTTGGTATTCTTGTTGTGTTCATCTCATTCCTTTCGTGTATTAATTATACTTCTTTATTTTTTTCTTCTTCTTAAATTCTAATGAAATAAAGTGCAGCACAACTGCAGTCCTTCAAACAGAAACTGAAACTATCAAAAGGAAAACAAGAACAACAACAACAACCACTAGCAGACGTCTTTAAAGCACTTGAACTCTGTATGACTTGAAACCAACATATTTGCAGTGAGCAAACGAAAACACTGAACAGAACGACAACTCATTATGGTGCTTAAAGACACTATTAGTGGTTGTTATGCTGCACTTTCATAAAAGGATATTAAAAAATAATTTTTGTTTTCTTTCTTATTTTTGCTTTTTTTTGTTCTTTTAAAGGAAAAGTATTTTATAAACCCCTGCTGAATCAAGGTAAAAGAAAATTTGGTCTTTTAAAAAATCATATCACAGCTGTCTTGTTTCCGAAAACGAATTATTATTGATGTTTTCATTGAAGCTTTTATTGTAAATATTTTATTTTGAAATGTTTTTTTTTTTTTTGTTTTTAATGCTTCAGTCTTTTTAGAAAACTATTAAAATAACGCTCCATTATTTGTGTTTATGTTAAGAAATTGCAAAAAGCATTTAAAAATACAAAAATAATACGCGAACGTGTTTCATTTCATTGAATGAATTGCATTCATTTCATGAAATGAATGCAATAAGTAAACCCTAGTACTAGTTATTGTAGAGGAATGATGGCAAATTGCATTGGAACATAACTAACGCGTACATTGTTATGCATTTTATTAAAAATTTTACAATGAATTTTCATTTAAAACCCCAATAATAATAAACATTTTCAATAAAATAGTCAGAGTGCCATTATGGCCATTGTGTGTTTGTTAACAAATAGAGACACAAAAGCAAACACTTTTATAGACTCAATGGGAAATAAAAAAAAGATTTACAGTGTGATGAATAATATTTGGTGCTATACAACCCTTCAGTCAGGATTACGGTCTAGCTTCTCATACCACTCATGTTGTATGTGTTAATTTTATACATGAGTGGCGGGACTTACAGTTTAAAGTCGACTCCGAACGATAGATTTTTGAGAAACTTTACATGGCAGTTTTATTTACTCTCAGAGTTTATGTGAGAAATCTGCTGAGAGGAAGTCGCGTAAGAAATATTTTTCATATTTCGTTTTGATGTCTGACCTGTAGTTGCTGCTGTCATAAGATATAAAAAAAATCAGAACTTGGGCAGCGATAGCAAAATAAGACACTAAGAAGTCTATGAACTGTTATTGGTTATTTTAGTTATTAGGCCATATAAAAAGTATCTACGATTTTTTGATAAAATTTTCAAATGTTCATGCTTTTATGTTTGGAGGAACTTTATAATTTCTTCTGTGGTATACATACATTTACATTACAACCCTTCAGTCAGGTTTACAACCTAGCTTCGCACACCACTTATGTTGTGTGTGTGTTAATTTTATGCATGAGTGGCAGGACCTCCAGTTTAAAGTCGATTCCGAACGACAAATGTTTTTAGAAATTTATCATCTCAATTTTATTTACTCTGAAAAATGCTGAGTAGAATTCGTCGAAGAAGATTTATGGAGAAGAAGAAATATGTTTCATATTTCATTTTGTTCAAAATGTCTGACCTGAGGTTTGAACCGTGGCCTCAAGTCTAATAAGCCAACACACTACCTACTATGCAGCGGCGACTTTCTTCTGTGGTATATCAACGAGAAACTTCTTCTTTGAGTCTAAAATGCCGTACCAAAATTTCGATTCCTTTTTTCGGATAAAGTGATGCAAGTCTCAAATTTTTGTCATATATAGTCACATAGAAAAGCTAACATTATTTTAAACCCATCGGGCCTGCGATGTTTAATTTTCCCATTCGACAGAAAGGTTCCAACTGATACATCCGGACTTTGACAGTTGATAGCACCCATCTTATTGAATCAACATCTGTTAAATTAATTGTTGTTTTCTCCGTTTATTTTGCCAAATCATCACGGACAGCTATAGCATTCAACAACATATACAAATGTTATAGAAACGCGGGTTGCGTTCGAGCAACGTACGACGCACTCTGGCTATTTTACAAATACCATAACTCCACTGTGGTGGAGAAATTAAATTTAATGCAATGCAAGATTTGTCGAAAGCATCGCCACTGTCTATAAAAGTGTGCAAGAACTTTGGCTTTCATAAACTACAATTTGACGAATTTTGCATTGTGACTTGGGAATGCACCCAAGAACTGAAGATAAACGACCACAAACAACAACGTATGTTCACTGTATGGGTTCTACATCACTTGGCTAATTGACTTTAATTTTCATCGAAAAATCATCTTCAGTAATGAGATGAATGGGTACGTGAACAGACAAAAATGTCGAACTTGGGAAGATATGTGATCCTAAAGCACGAATTATAACCCGAAAAAGTTATTGCTTAGTATTGATTTTGCACTGGCGGTGTCCTTAGTGCATATTTTTTGAGAAGGGCATTGGCCAAGCGGTCACTATTAATGGCGTGCTCTATAGGCTGATGATTGCCAACTTCTTTTGGCCTGAATTGAATGATCTGAGCGCCACTGACATGTTATGTACTTCAACATGGCGCTATATGTCACACAGCTCAGGATACATTGGATATAAGACCACACATTGTTGTGGTCTGACCACCAAAATCGATTAGACGTTTTCTTGTGTGGTTTTCTTAAGTCGCAATAGTATTTGAACAAGCCACATACCACGGTAGCCCACAAAGCCAACATAATTCATGCTTCAGCCCGTTTTATGCGCCAGAGTAACAAAAAAATTTTAATTTTATGATGTCCTCCACCCAGAGGAACCATAGCGGACATTTGAACGATGTTATTCTGAATGCGATATATTGTCTGCCAATGATTATCCAGGAAAGGAGGATACAGAAATAGCCTGAGTTCAGCAAACGATCTTTTGACAGAGCAAGGGAAACTCATAGTTCACTTGTTCAGAATGAGCATATCTTTCCCATATAATCAGAAGGTCTTTCAAACAAATACAAAGTGTCAATGATATCTCACAGTGTTAAATATAAAGATGGGAATGCTTAATGAAAAACGCGATATACATGCATTTTAATTTTAAATAAATAAATTTAATAAATATTATTAAATAAAAAATAATTAATAAAAAAGTATTAACAGAGTGATTAAGTATCCTAATAAGAAATTGCTGCTTGATAATACGGTATATTTTATCATCTGTCACTCTGTTTAAACAAACAGTTTTTTTTGTATGCGCAATACATATCTACAATGAATGGTTGCATTCTAATGAAATAAAATAACATGAAATAAAATTAAATTACTTTTTAAATTATTTATACAATATAAAATAACTGTTTTTTTATTTGCAAATAATACATACACACACACAGATTGTTGTTGTGTAAGCTAATGTAAATGGTTGTTATTGTTTGTGTTTGTCCTTTTAACGGCTGCACTATAAAAATTCAATCATAAATTCTCACAGGATTTTTAATATTTTTACACGATTTTTAAATATTCTGTTGTTTTCGTTAAATGTTTTCTTTTAATGCGTGCAATTTTAAATAACAAAAATTAATTAAAGAGAAGTCGCCGTAGTCCAGTAGGTAGTGTGTTGGCTTATTAGACGATTAGATAGGTCAGACATTAAAACCTAAATATGAAAAAATATTTCTTCGCTGACTTCCTCTCAGCAGATTTCTGGCAAAAACTCTGAGAGTAATTAAAATTGCCATGAAAAGTTTCTCAAAAATCTGTCGTTCGGAGTCGACTTTAAAGTCGACTGTAGGTCCCGCCGCTCATGTATAAAACTAGCACACACAACATGAGTGATGTGTGAAACTATGTTGCAATCCTGACTGAAGGGTTGTAATGAGCAATTATGTATGACCAGGTATGTGTGTATGTATGTATGATTAAAGAGAACCAGAGCTTTATGTTTCGAAAAAATATTTAATCAATAAGAAAAAGGGAATGTCTTTATCCTTTTTAAATAATTAATCACATGACTGCCTTAAATTTCTTTATTGTGTAGTTTTTCTTATGTTAATAAGGTGCTTGCAAATACAAAATTCAATCTCTACAAATTTAGTTCCTTACTAAGATATTTATTTTACTTTTTTTGAGTGTCTCAGTTTTAGCCATTAAATCATGCATTTTACTTGGAAAACAATTTAAGAAAAACAATTTTCGCTTTCAATGCTGCCCATCCTTTTCGTATGAATTTTTAGCCTGAATAATGGTTTTTTATTTCTATTAATTTTAAAAGACTTTAAATTCTATGCTATACTCTCATTCTGCTACTTTACAGTCTGGGTATAAGACTTTGCTTACGAAGGCATTCATATATCGTAAAAAGCTTTACTTTACTTTATAGCAGTGGCTGAAACCATGTAAGTAAAGCTTATTTATCATTGTGAATGGTGAAAACTTTTAAGAGTTGAATTTTAGGCCATGTTAACAACAGAAATTTTAACATACGCTTAATACATAAGCTATTACAGGCGGCAACCGTGTTGAAATTTAACGGCCATAGTTATTGACGGTTAAATTAAATCATTTTGCTATTTTCATAGGTTATAGCAATCGGATTATATTTATATAAGAGTTGTTTAATCGTCATCAATATAGTTGGCTATAATATCGGTTAAAGAAAAAAATTCTGGATGAATATTATACTGTCTTCTCCGGTATTCGAACCTGTATTGCTCATATTTGAGGTCAAGAGTTGAAGCTTTGCAACATTTCTGGTTATATTCACTACAATATTCCTTTCTATTCAATTCATGTTTATTTCATCTTTTTATTTCCATCTTTTCCTTTGCAAACCCTAGAAACATTTGTTAATCATGATTTTTTTTAATCATTGGTCAAGGCTTTAGAGGTTTTAGATGAAAAGTCGTGCTAACAGAACGCTAACTAACATCGTTAATGAAAATACTGTAGAAAATACACATGTAGCTTGCAAACACACTACGTTCGTTGTAATACATGACCTGTAGGTTTGTACTATGTTTAGATATGCACTTTTATAGAGTCAATATTCGGTTTATTGAGTACAATATTTTAAGTGTTCAGGCATAATAATATACGCAGTTTAGCTGCTTATTCAATATTCATTTGACAGCTGGTAAACAAAACAGCTGGTTGTTTCAACAACATTGTTTTTACTTTGTTCTTTTTTGTTGTTGTTGACATTTGTGTTGTCAAATATTACCAGAAAGTGTTCGGTTAATTGTAATATGCTCACTAAACACACTTAAGACAGTTCTGCATTTTAAGTTTTACTCAATTTTAGAATAATTTTCGTATTTATTGCGCAATAATTAATTGAACCTTTGTATAAAATATTGAGCTCAATAATGGCGTTTATTGCGATTTACGCAATAAAGCTGCATATCTGAACGAGACAGAAGCTCTTGAGGACTGTTCATTCTTTCAGGTGAGAAAAATAATCTTTAAGTGTCTTAATATTTTAAAGGATTCTGAGCTTATTTCACTATTTTCGCCACCTGCATCTTATCGAAGGTTGAGTACAACCTTTAGATATCGGAATTTGTTGCAAAATGTATTTCCTTCTTTATTCATCTCTACAGAAGCCTTCAAGAGGAGATAATCACCTTAACGTCCTGTAAAGGTTTAAACTGCAAGGCTATATTAGCATGATTTTACATGGCTGGCAGAGTTTTACATGTCAGCAACACAGTCGAACAGTTAACCCATTGGCCGGGTGTAATGCGATGAGGATTTGTTAGGCCAGGAAGGAGCCCGAAAAGCATAGAGCCACCTAAATAACAGGCGCTCAAGACAGGAGGCATGAACATCCCGCCTTCGCTCTAAAGGACCGAAATTAAATGAAATAAATATCTTGAGGTTTCAACAAAAATCCAAATTAAATCCGCGGAAACAACAGCGATAAAATTCTATGCGAAGGCTATCTGCCAAGGAATGGACCAGAACATAGAAATTTTACGGCATCAACTTCCATCCCCTTCACATCTTAGTTGACCGCAAGGACGCACAAGAGATTATAAGGGGCAAAGAGGAAAATGTAGATTATATTCTTCCAGCCATTGATTATCCATGCGAGGAGGATCCTGGAATAACCTGAGGTTATTAACCGACAGAGCATGCTAAACTCAAAGTACTCTTGTTCAGAATGGGCATCGTATCGAACGCAACTTCTGTGACGATGAAAATAAGTCATGGAAACACATTCTTGGAACCTGTGGATCCTTACTTCATGTTAGGCGAAAACATTTGGGCTCATATCATGTGTTGTATCGAGAATTATGCTTGTTTATGTCGAGCAGTGTCTTAAAGTTTGTCAAGGCAATAGGCTTGCCTTATGAAATTTGAGGGGATACGATAAATCGTATGTATGGTCGCTGGAATTAAATGGGATCGAATCGAACTCTGCATTTATATGGTATGATGATAGAAAATAGGAACTCAGCTTTGGAACGTGTGAGGCACAACTACATCGCAGGAGAAAATACATCGGTCCATACCATGCGGTGTATTTGTTCATATCGAACAGCGTCCTGAAGATTGTAATAGGTACTACGCTTCTCTCTCGGCCCACAAAGTGTAGGGAGGCCATTTTAGAACAGAATTACATTAGAATCACCCTAATGTTTAAAAACACTCTGGTAATATTGCACCACTTTTAAATGAAGTGTTTAGCAATTATTTTCGATTACAATTAATAGAGTTTCTTTTATTTAATTTTTTTGTTTTGTTTTTTTTTTTTTTGGTTTTTGCCAGCCATATTTAATCATATTTAGTGGTGACAACTAATATTTCATATTTAAAATAGAACAATACAACAACAACAAAACAAAAGTACACTCAGTTCCAATTCATTTGAAAATAATTCATTGATTCCCTTGCAATCATTCATTCAATCACTATAGCGATATGAAATTGTGGTTTAATAACCACATTCGGTTGCAGACAAAAGATCTCCAACTAATAACAGATACAACAAAATATCTATAAAAGATGACACTTTACAGTTATAATCGGTTTAAATATGAAATTCAATAATAATTACACCAACACTGTTAACCCCAATACCAATAGCAATACCAATACAAACCTATCACAATACTATACCGCAACAAATTATGCTGCGTAAACAACCATCACACAATGCAACAACCAAAATACAACAAAAACAATAACAAAATAATATGCTCCGTGATACATGATAGCGCAGCTTGTTGTACAATCGTTATGTGGAAAATGGAAATGATAAACGAAAAAAAAATTCACAAAAAAGTAAAAAAATTGTGTAATAAATAAACCACACTGCGTTACAAGCTCATTCAATCATCAATTCCACCAACAATCACTCAAATAGACAGTGAGACTGTCATTAATGCCGTGTGTGAACCCTAGTGACACAGTTTGACAGGCAGCCAGGCAGCCAGTCAGGCAGGCATACAGACAGACAAGTAGTCTGTGTGTTGGCAGTACGTGTTGCATGCAATACGGAAATGTATTTAATTTAATTACGTTTCTTTTATCAATGTAACAGTGTTCGAGTGTTTAAGTGCTGATTCCAGCAATAGGGCAATTAATTTCTTTAGGTTTTTTAAATGTTATAAAATATTTCCAGTGGCACTAAGAAACCTCTGCTCTCCCCAAAAAAAAAAAAAAATTATCAAGGCAGTAGCAGCTAAAAAAATATATTTTTTTCTGTAAAGTTTTTCAAATCAAAACACTATGAATATAATTTAATTCCTCAGCATCCCTTTTTTGGTGGATCTACACATCATGAAGTGTATCTGAAATCATATATAAAACTATTATTCACACACTTTTGCGATTAAAGCAGTTCTTTTATGCAAAAGTTATGGTAAAAAGCCTTACAAAGAATTGTATAACTGGAATTGAGGGCTAAAACTAAGAACAGGCTTTCTGAACCTTATGTTATAACAACCTACAGGCAATCCCAACTACAGGCAAACTCCGAATGGGATGTACAAATAGGGACAATTTCAATACACCTAATGTTGTTTATTTTTAAATAAGCGCGCCATTATCAATGTATCATCTGTAGATAGGGGTGCTTTCAGACGCTTTTGAAGTTCTGGTCATGAAAATATGTTGCGATATTTGCTGCAACTAGCAATTCTCGCAAATGTTGCTAGTAGCATTAAAGTGTCTTGATTTCTCAAGTGGGTCCACACCGTCCAATTTCCTACGATTAAGGTCTTATGTATCCGAGCAAAAATTGGAATGCAACTCTCATGTGTAGACCGATGCTTTGAAGTTTATTTTGGGGCTTCTTGAAAGCATAAAGGAGAAAGTAAATGTTCTGATTAATAAGGGGAATGTAATACGGTTCTACGCAATCATTGAAAAACTAACGCAAAATGATTTTTTTCCACGATTTTTTCACTTGTCGGTGTTTATTTTGGGACTGCTTGGACGCATACAGGAGAAAGTAACGGTGATGATTAATAAGGGTCATGCATCCAGTTTTACGGACGCAAAATGCCTTGTTATCCACAATTCTTTTGTTGCCACAAAATTTTGTAGTCGATTGCACAATAGAGAATTCTTTCTTTAACCCTGCTATTTTTACGCGAAATGCTCTTTATTTAAACTTACTATAATTACAACAGTTTCATATATAATGTAGATAAGTGCTCTCACTTTTCCTTTAAAGACAAAAAAATTCTGTCATCTCCATAACGAATCAAATCCCTAGAAGTCAGAAAAAAATTGAGTTTACGGCTTTGCTTTTTTATTTAGTATCACATTGTATAATACCCTCACTCGACATCGAATTGAACGTGAACTCAATTTCCATCGTTAAAAAGTTAAACTTTGCCCTCGAAGAATGTAAAAGTCCAATAAAATCTGTTAATACAGCTGATGATTTAGAAGTTCAACTTATTAAAGAAATAGGTTTGATTGTATCACGAGGTGTTAGAGGTAAATAGTTATATCCCGCATATAGCTATCTTGAAACAATTTTGCCCACAAGTATAGATTGCGGAAGATGTTTCTCAACGGCAGCGTATGTTCGCAACAAAATCCGTTCAAGGCTCTTCGATGATATATTATAGGCTTTGATCTTTTTAAAAAATTATTTCAAACAGTGTAAGTAATATATATATTTTGGACTTTAAAAAGTGTCCTTAAAAGAGTTGGTATTTGTTTCTTCACTAATGTGTTTATGTAAATATGTATGTAGATACAGATGAATTATTTTTATTTTTGTTAATTTACGCAGAAAGTAACAAATTTCTGTTCTGTTTTTTATTTTATATGCATGTACATAATTGTGATAAAGATTAAAAATAAATAAAAATTTTAATGAAACAATTGGTCTTAGTTTTTTTATTAAGAGAAAATCCTGAAATCCCGGGATATTTCAGAATATTTCGGGATTTTTCGATCTCAAATTATCGGGATCGGGAAATCGAAATCCTGGATCCCGGGATTTTTTAAAATCAATACCGTTTGGCATCCCTACTTACAACCACGTCAGTAAAACTGTTGAGCTCAAGCTAAAACCGAAGATCAGAAAAATTTTGTTGGGTGTTTGCGGCGATTGGATGTTGCCAGGCATCTAAAGAAATCAACTATTTCCTGTAAGCAGATGAACAACTGTTCCTAAACAGATTCTCCGGCAAGTTCGATGCCCACCGGAGACTTTGGTCCCGAAGTTTGTCGGACAGCCAAAGATAACTTATTTTTAAATATTCATGGCTCGATTAATTGAGCACCAAAAACCAAAGTTTTTGTTTTCAGGCATAATAACTCTATCGACAATTATGGCTAGTAAGGCTGTCATATTTCTAAATTATTACTACATTATGTTTTTTTTTATTGAAGATTTGTCTCTGAAAAACAATCCTCTGTTGCATCATCTAGAGAGACCTATAGCCGATATTCTATTTGATAAATTTTTATTTCCTGTATTAGATCGCAATGCATTTGTTGAAATTGAAATCCCCATTTATTTCCTTTTTTTTAATTTCAAAATTAAATTAAAATATATTTCCTAAGAACTATTGTTAAATATTTCCAAAAGTATTCAGTAATTATTTTGGGTTAATCATCAATTAATTTTAAATTTACCAACATTATAACGTATTATGAATGATCGTTTGGTATGACAAAGGTTTACCTTATGTTAGCCATGATTTTTCATTACAAAACAAATTGAAAACTTCTTGGTTTATGTATTACATTGAAAACGTATGATTTGGCATTTTTTTATTTATTTTTCCATATTTTATTTAACAATATGCGTCGATAAATGGCTATTTTGACCCAAATATGTGTGTATAACGCGGCTGGTTTTCTTGTTAATTTTGCCAAGTTTTTTACAAAAGATTTCCGCGTAAATACAGCCAAAGTGTTAAAGGTTTAAATCATGGTAAATTGAGGAAATTCATTCACCATTTAATGTATTTCCTTATTAACCATTAATGATTGAATACATATCGATGAATAAAGAAGTGTGAAGATGTTAATACGGGCATGTGCAGTATTTACATCTGCATAATAAGAAATAAAAAAAAATTAGAAAAGAAAAACCTCTATAATGCTGGAAATTTGTATCGTCCTGATCCAGATCAAGGCCTTCTTTTCTATGTCTAAGCTATTTCTGTGAATCTCCTATTACCTCCAGTACTATTTCCAACTGACATCTTAAGATCAGATGACCTGATGTTATAGAGTGTTGTGTTCTTTACAAGTCGATGTAGATTTGATAAAACAGAAGTGTTTCATAAATTGTTATACTATATGGAACTATATGTTAGCTTCAGATATCTCATAGCAGCTAAGGCTGTCAGCCACTGGTCTCCAATATCGCATTAATCGCATTTACCTCTGATATATAGGGTGGGTGATTTAAAAGTTTAAATTTAAAAATGCAATTAAACAAAAACTGTTTGAAATTTTTCCAAATTTACTTTTTTGTAGTGAAGTACAATTGTTCCAGTTGCAAATGGAATATTATTTCATTCATATGGCTGTCGCCGCTGGCTTCATAATACCTCATTCGATGGGACCAATTTTCATGCAATTTTTCGAATGCATGTAGTCGTATCATGGCAATGTCATCACAAATGTTGGGCGTCAAATGCTCAATTGTATCTGGTTTGTCGGCATAATACTTTTCATTAACGGCTCTCCACAGAAAGTAGTCCAACATTGTCAAACCGCAACTTCTTGGCGGCCATTTGACATCAATAATTTGTCTAATTAAACGGCCATTAAACGTTTGATGCAATAAATCGATTGTGGCATGAGATGTGTGGTAAGTTACATCTTTCTGTTGAAACCATCAATACCACGAAGAACGGGTACAAAAAATTTTCATGGTGCGACAGGTGCCTCCACTGACCGTAATGGTTGCGCCGTCCTCATTTAAAAAAAACTATAAGCCAATGATGCCTACGCTGCTCAAGCCAACCTAAACAGTCACTCAAAATGGGTGCATTGGCTTCTGTAAGACCACGAGTGCGTTTTCTGTGTCCTAAATACGTAAATTTTGCTTATTAACTTGCGCATCAAGCTGAAAATGGGGAGCTTGATCCGCAAAGATTGTCAAAATAGACATTATTGTGCAGTTTCTCGATGGCGCAATAAATCCCAATGTTGCTCAAGTGTAAATCGATTCATTACGTTCAGTAGAGATAATATGCAGAATTTTGTGACAGAATAGAATGACATAAGTATTGCCAGATTCGAAATAACCGATGTTACAAATTTAAACCGATAGATGGCCCACCCGATATTAACGTTTCTCTACAATATATTTTGTGTTCTCCTTTTTCCAATCTAGTCTGACAATCTAGACTGGTCCACATTTCTTTAAAAACTCAACTGTTTAACACGAGCGCTATTGGACGAACATTATAAGTCGTGCGATGATTACCAAGTACTTTTGGCCTGATTTTGATTATCTGCACACCGACGACATGCAGTTTCAATCTACTGCTATACAGCTCATGCCATTTTGAATGTTCTGTAAGAGCTAATTAAGGTTGTGGTCATCTCACGTAGAAGTGATGTCAGTTGGTTTTCTTAAGTTGCTGGTGTATACAAATAAGCCGCAAAGCACAGCAGTTCGAAAAAGCCGACATAACAATACATACATAATTGATCATTACAACCCTTCAGTCACGATTACTACCTTTATTGAAACTTGTAAAAATAAATTTTTCTCTGGCATATTTTCCTGAGACTTCTATTTGCCCTTACATCACTCCCAGCTAAAAATCGAATTTCAAAGTGTTTCAATATTAAGTTGTTAAACCTAAAATTGGTTTTTTTTATCGTTAGCAAATTACCAATTAAAAAACTATTGCCATTATAATGATACTTAATGTAGGCCATAAATAGTTGAGGAGTATAGCCATCATCATCAACAACAGCAAGAGATTTTTTGTTTCTTTATTTCACTGCCATCTAGATGACAATGACTTTTGAAAAGCGATGCTAAATTATACGTTTATTTTTTATATCATCATTATTAATGATCATCATTTAAAATGTCGCACTAAATCACTCAAAACTGATTGCCGCCAAGAAAAAAGCAAAAAAAAATGTGATGCCACCAAATGAAGCAAAAAACGAAGAATGACAACTGAAATAAGATGATAAGCAGATGATACAATAAAAGCATACAAATAAACCACAAAAAGAAGGCAAACATTTTTCAAGAGAGAAATAACAACAATTTGAAACGAAATAAATCGATGAAATAGACTCGAGTTTAAACATTTTCTTTTTCATGAAATTATAATGCAACAAATAACAAAAAACAATTGCCAAAAGCAGCAACAGCAGCATTAGTAGCAACAATAACAACAATAGCAGCAACAAGGCCAACATGCCAATAAACGAGAGGGGCATACATTGGATTATGCCAACAATAACAAAATAACACAAAATAACAATGTTAACAATTTGTGGCAGCAGTAGTTTAACAATAAATACATGTCAACATGCAACACGAACACACAACGATAGCAAACAAAAATTCCTTGTCAATAATGCTAAAAAACATTGAAAGCGAAATAAAAACAAGAAACCATTGCTGCATGCAGTTGCCGAAACATCAACAACAACATTTCAAACTACAATTGCAACATGAACACCAACAATCTACTGAATTTAGCCATCAGCTGGAAAATCAAAATAGAAAAACTAAAAATTTTTTTTATTTCATTTTAAATGTGTATTGAAAAGTTTTTCTCAGTTTTTCTTTTTTTTCAATTTCATTTATTACATGAGCAAAATGAAAGTGAAAATAGCAGCCCGAGAAACATTTCGTATAAAAAAAACCTTAAGCAAAAAATAAATAAAAAATAAAAATACAAACAGACATCATTTATTACGTTGCCACAATAAGAAAAGGTCTCAGCCAACAAAAACAACAACATCAGCAAGTTGTGGATGTTAGACGACGTCTTTGTGTCTTGCACAGAGTGTGAGTAAGTCTCAGTGGTGGCAGTTGTTTGTTGCATGCCATGACTCAAGTTAAATAATTGTATGCTTTGAATTCTTCTTTCTCTTCTCTTCTTTCTTTACATTATGCTGTGCTTACATGTGCGGCAAATAGTTGAGAGTTAATGGCTGAGTGCAACTTTGAGTCAGATTTTATTCTTTTGTTTTCAAGTGGCCGGATTTTCTTGTCTTCAAGCATACATTTGGCACTTGTTGATACCCTACTACGTAGGATAAATGTATTCGTATTTGGTTATTACTTCATTGCTTGATAATATTCCTTAAGTGGAATTGAATAAGTTGAATTGGTAAAATTGTGTTCTTATTGTGCGTGCAAAAATTCCAACTTTACTGGTATAAAATGGAGGAACAACAGTGCTCGACCCTTCTGCACCCTTATGGATAAAAAGAGTTCTTAAATTAGATTAAATCACACGGTCATCCGTTGTACAATTATGATTCTTACGGGCATGAAGATATACTTGGTGTTTCGTTGAATGCTTTGTGCTAGAGCTGCAGGTCTAAGGAAAAGGTGGTTCTTAACTTCCCTCATTTTATATCATCCTTGACCGACCTGCAATATCATTCTTTAGTTGGGGGTCAGGTTGGTTTAATTTACGTAATGTTTGATCCTCTGCTTGGTTGTTTACTGTGGTATCATACACACACATACGTAATTGGTCATTACAATCCTTCAATCATGATTATGACCTAGTTTCTCACACCACTTATGCTGTGTGTGTTCATTTTATACATGCGTAGTTGGACCTACAATTTAAATTCGACTCCGAAAGACAGATTTTTGAGAAAATTTTCAGGGCAATGTTATTTATACTCACAATTTTTTGCCAGAAATCTGCCGAGAGGAAGTCGTCGAAGAATGACCTGAAGTTTGAACCGAGGCCTTATGGCCTAATAAGCCACAGAACCACTACTTACTAGACTACGGCAACTTGGAATTCATTGCTTGATAATATTCTTTAAGTGCACTTGAACATATATTCTTGTATTGAATCTCTAAACCTTGTAATAGAAATTGGCAAAGGAACAATATGTAGTGCTAGACTCTGCTGGAGGGCTTATTCACTTCTGTTCTTAAGTCACATGGCCATCCATTGCACAACTGCGATACTTACGGACCACAGTTAAGTTGATAGGCATGCCGATACACATGGCATTCCGTTGAATGATTTCTTCAGGACCTGTTAGTCTAACTACTCTCATTTTCTATCATCCTTGACTGACTTGCAATAACATGCTTTATCTTGACGTCGCCGTAGTCTGGTAGGTAGTGTGTTGGCTTATTAGACGTAAGGCCGCGGTTCAAAGCCCAGGTCAAACACCAAAACGAAAATATCAGCAGATTTCTGGCAAAAACTCAAACCAAAAAAGTTTCTAAAAAATCTGTCGTTCGGAGTCGACTTTAAACTGTAGGTTCCGCCACACATGTATAAAATTAACGCACACAATATAAGTGGTGGGAGAAGCTAAGTTTTTTTCATATTTCGTTTGCTTGGAGATGTCTGAACTGGGGTTTGAACCGTGACCTCGCATCTAATAAGCCAACACACTATCTACTGGACTAGGGCGACTACAATATAGGTATCACAATCGGCCTTAATGCAGGTCTAACTAAGGCCTTGACCTTCAAGGAGAATCCGCACCAAACCTAACTTAATCTGCGTAGTTTTAAATGGATGCACATAATGACTTTTATGCTTTACACAGCATAAACTAAATCGTCAGCATACATAAGTGTCAAGACCTTAAGCCAAAGCTTTCCAGTTCAATCAACAAAGAAAATTCCTTTGAAGAATATTTCGTAGGCGATTTGACAGGAAAGGAAGTGTATACACCAAACCAAGTTAGTTTTTGCTTTATGTATAATACATATTTGTCAAAATCACTTACAGAGTTTTCTCTCTTTTTTCCAAAGTCTGTTGTTAGCAGAGGAAATTTTTAACTCAACATGAGCTTCACCTTTTCATGGCAACTTGCTTTGCAATGCAGTTTTCTTCTCATTTCTTTCTCTCTTATAACAGCTTAAATTCATGCAGCTGCTGCATAAATGTATTTTTATTTTGCATTTTATATTTTATAGTGCGCTGAAAAAAAAAAGAAAATCATCTGAAATATTTGTCAAAAAAGTGCTTTTTCATCAAAAGTTTTTTCGTTTTGTTTTTCTCCTCTGTTGTACTATGATAACGGCAAGATACCTCAAGGCAGGCAGTCAGTCAGGCAGTTTGTGCAAATTTTTTCTAAGTTTTTTTGTAATAGAAAAATACTTTTTTATTTGCAAATAATACAGATTTAACGCTTTAATGAAGATATTTAACAGCATAAATTACCAACTGCACGTATAACCTTAGGACACAGGCATAATTTTATGGTACCGCAAGTGGAGTCGGTGCTTTAGTTTTAAATATTATTGACGATGGACAATAAAAGCCATAAAAGCGGCTTAATAATGATTAAATGCGGTTTAATGCGGTTTGTTCAAGCATATTGATTGGTTCGTGTTATTTTGTATTTTGAAATTATTTCTGCTTGAAAATAATCGCAAATTATTGAAATTCCATGAAAGTTATCATTACAAGCGATTACAGTTCATTAATAATTTATTTTCAATTGAAAAAAATTTCTTTTTATACTCCTCTGATTATAATAATTTAAAGCATTTAAATTCGTTAACTAACCTCGCATAGGTGATGTATTGAACTCAATAACATTTGAAATCCTAGAAAAGTATGGTAGTCTATAATAATTTCCCAACGAACAAAGCCGAAAAAAGGCTCCAAGTGGCTTTTTTTATAATTATTTTAATTATACAATATTAGATATTCATTTCAATTCAGGCCTCAGCGCCAATAAGGCATTATTGAGGCAAGTATGTATCATAATGAAAAAATTAAAAAAAATAATTAAATTAATATATACTTCTGTATGTTATACTTTTAAATTCAAATTAGTTACATAAGAAGCGTTCTTCCCCGTGAAAATAATGAATGTATCACAATATTTCCGGGGCTCCGATCCGGGTCCGAGAATCTACTATTAATTACTGCCATGCTTTCGTGTCATTAGCTTTTGTGTCAAAATGTAAACGTTCTATTTGGAAGAAGAATGATAATAAAGTTTGACAAAGTCAATGTTGTTTCATAAAAATGTCATTCTGCATTTTAAATACACTTGGTGGAATCGAAGTTGGCAAAAATGGTTCTGAATTTCATCTCAGAAAAAGAAAATACTTAACCTGTGATATACCAGGTGTATTTGAAAAGTTAGACGCCTATTTGACATGACAATAACAGTCCTTTTAATCCACTAAGGCAGACAAAGCATTGTCATTAGGAGCATCGAATGGTCCCACACATACATACATACATAATTGGCCATTACAACCCTTCAGTCAGGATTACGGCCTAGCTTCTCACACCACTCATGTTGTGTGCGTTAATTTTATACGTGAGTGGCGGGACCTACAGTTTAACGTCGACTCCGAACGACAGAATTTTGAGAAACTTTTTCATGGCAGTTTATTTTACTCTCAGAGTTTTTGCCAGAAATCTGCTGAGAGGAAGTCGCCGAAGAAATATTTTTTTTTCATATTTCATTTTTGATGTCTGACCTGGGATACGAACCCGGGCTTTACGAATAGTAAGCCAACACACTACCTACTACACCACGGCGACTTCAATTCGAATGGTCCCACAACAAATGAAAAATTTTGGTTTCACAATAGGTCGTGTAATATAGGCAGACAAAGCACCGAATGGTTCTAATTTGTTCTCTAGGATTGACGGCCATTTCGACTTACCTACTATATAGTTCGCTTTGAATGATTTGGTTTCAGAAGCATGATCCCATGAACCCTCAGAAAACGTTGTTATTACGCCGTTGGGTAATAGAATTTAATCTCACGATATTTTCTACATCTTCAAAACTTATTAAGCATCCCAAAGACTAAAACCAGGTTTACTCAGGATTCTCTTCCTAGTCTTGGATACTTACGCTTAGGTATAGGTTAAGTTAGGTTCACTGGCAAGGCCCATTGGTAAGTCCCTCCCTTGTCATAATTCGTTAGGCGAGTTCCCTTAGTGACACGTTCACCACCATGCGCAGATCTTCAAAAGTTCAAAAACCGATGACGTCTGTTTGGAAGTGCAGGGCACTCGCATAAAAGAGGTTGTACCGATTATATTTCCTCCCAGCTTGTTGGCTTGTCAGCAAAATAGCCAATAGTGCTGTGCCCAGTTGAAATTCCTGTTAGAATGCGATCCGTTCTCTGGTCGAAATCAAGTAGTTCCCTGGTTCTCTTGCTATCCACAGCTGCACACAGCAGTTTTAATATTCATTAACCAGGTATGTTGGACCACCCACGGTATATTAAATTTTGTGCTGCTTTTACGGTTAGGTATGCAATGCTCCTAGATCGTTACAATTTTTCTAGGAATTATTTATGGAGACTAAGTACAGTAACACCGGCGACCAAGTAGGATATTTTTCTGACTCATTTAAAGATCACAGGCATTCTTAGATCGAGAAAGATGTCACACAGACTTCTTCGGAGGATTTTTCGGGCGTCTGGCTATCAGCAAAAACCCAAATATCAGTGAAGTTTACGTTATATTCTTTCAGTATTTTTCTCTTTGAATGAAATATCATAGAAAACCTTTTTATATTTCCATTCTTTTTCAATATACCCAATATAATTAAATTTGTTTAAAGAGACACGTATTGCTGGTGTGAATGCCAGATTTTGCAGCATTCAAGTTTTACATCCATAAAGAAGTGTTAATAAGGTTGGAGACATTTTGTCGATTTCGTTTGCATGGAAATTATTGACAACTTCCACATTTTCTAAACATTTCAAACGCTCGCTCAGTAATTGAGAGCTCAATACTACACTAAAAAAGTATTTCCAGTTTTATAAAGCGAGTTTGGGCCTACTTTGAAAATATCAAAGTTCATAATGATGAATAAATACAAATTTTATACAATGGAGCAGTCAATGAACTTTTATGGCATCAGGCCAGTACTAATACAATCGTTTTAATTTCTTTTTTATAAAAAAAAACACTATTAGCACCTATTACAACAGCAATTGCTGTCGGAATTTACTAAATATTGCAGAAATTCTCATCATGCATCTGCGATAAAAATAAAGACAACATAAAAAACCAAAAAAGAAAAAACACGTTCAACACTCTCACGTAAACAAAAGCTTAAAACAGAAAAATGGCTAAAAAGGTGAAACACTTCTTGTAACCAGCCATACCAATAATCAGCGACATGTGCCTGCTTATGCTTGTGCTTGAAAACGAAGAAAAATCAGCCAAAATTCAGTTTAAAAACTGAACAGCAGCAACTTTAACCACAAAGAAACACTTTCATTCACATCCAAGACACGATTGTGGCTGGCAAAAAAAAAGAAAAAAAAAAATCAAAATTGGAATTGAAATTGTACAGCAGCTATGCATGCAAAGTGATAAAAAGCTAAAAAGACAGTGCCTTAAATGTATTAAATCAACACTAAGAAAAATTATGGAGAACTTTTATAAGAAGAAGTTTTGTTTTTATGCACAACAGAAAATTAAAAATTAGAATAATGTGTGTTAATTTTATCCATGAATGACGGGATCTACAGTTTAAGGTCGACTTCGAACGACAGATTTTTTATAAATTTTTCACTCTCAAAGTTTTTACCAGAAGGCGCCGAAAGAAATATTTTTTCTTCAACTGCTTTATAAAATAGAGTAGAGGTTCTATCATCTTGAAAAAGATTCAAAATCCAAATCCATAATATCGCACACTTATGCCTTAAGAAAAGCGCCCAAACCCATAAAATTATTAGACTTAGACATCCTATTAGTTTTAGCTTCACTTCAATTTAATATAGGTAGGATTAAGACCCGATTAGGCAAACGTCCTAGGAACGTACGGTCGTTTTAAGCATATGAAGATCAATATAAATGCTTACTGAAATTACATTACGGTTCGGTAATCGGTCTCAAAACTTTTCGTATTCTAAAAACGAACGTACGTTCTGTTACATTCCGTGGACATTTGGCTAACACGGGCTTTGTACTTGGTATGACTAACGCATTCAAACAACATTGGGTTAGACGTATACCTTGCATTGTATTCGTATCAGTGAAATTAGTTACACTGTTTAGCCAGTATCATCTGTGCACCTTTTAGATGAACACATCTAAACCTCTAAAATCATTGGAAAGCTTAGTTAAAAACCTTTTCGTAATTCATTGTTTGATTTACTGGGCATAGTTTAATGAAAAAGAATAAAGAAAATTCATTGGCAACAGTAGTAGCGTAAGTCAACAATGATGCAATAGTTTGTTCTGATTGAACGACTTGCTTGTCCGAAGATCAATTTAATTGGGCTTCCTTCCGTTAGTTGCGATTTTCCAGCCAAACATTAAGGATTGCAAACTCTAGAGTTTGAGGAAGGCTGCCTTCCAAAATTTATCAATACAAAGTTTGTATGCAGTTCTGCTACTGTAGATATGCAAGGTAACCAAACAATGCATCAACTAAAAATCCGATGCCTGATTGCTTTTGACTGCATTAAAAATACATATTGACGACGTTTTGAGATAGAATACATTGTATATATTTTGTACAGCGGCATTATGAAACACGATACTTTGTTCAAACACAAAGCAACTAACATTTTGGAAGGCACCCGAATACATATGTACATAATTTGCCATTAGAATCCTTCAGTAAGGATTACGGCCTAGTTTCTCACACCACTCATGTTGTGTGCAAATATTTTTTCATATTTCGTTTTGATGTTTGACCTGGAGTTTGAACCGTGGCCTTACGTCTAATAAGCCAACACACTACCTACTAGACTACGACGACTTCAGAGTTTAAGGAATATGTGGATAAATTTTATAAACGGTCTATGGGTAATCCTTTTCGTGTTGTATACTATCTTAAAGGGATTCTTAAACTATCTTAAAGGGATTCTTGAACAAAACTGATGAAGATAGACATAACGATTTCATTCTTTTATGGTGCTGCTTAATAACAATAAAATGTATTCATTGTGGTTATAGTTTTAGCCAATGATGATGATCATGAGAATCGTTATTATCCAAGCACAAGAAGCACTAAAGCCAATAACAGCAACACATCAAAAAATATTAAAAAAATGTTATTGAGCAGGCGCCTAGGCTTAAAAAATATAATAATAAAAGCGGTAAATAAAACGATGGCAAACGCAACCGACAATAAAATAAACATTTTGACGATGGCAATGGTGGAATGAATAAAAACGACTCTGGAGTAAAAGTTTTTTAACAAGGGGAGTAAAAGGTGAAGAAGGCCGATGCAAGAAAAAAAGAAAAACAGTTTCAATTTCATTTTTATACAAACGTTTGGCGCTAAACCGAGTTTAATACTGAAAAAACATTCAAAGCAAACGGTCTATTAAACACGAATAATAAAATAAAATTGCTTGCAGTGAAAAATTTAAAATTATAAGAAATTATAAAATAAATTAAATTTATGGAAAATTATTAAAAAAAAAATATTTTAAATCAAAAAAAAAAAAAAAAATAATAAAAAAAACAAATAAAATAAAAAATAAAAATTAATTAAAAAAAAAATTAAATAATGGTTTTTGTACAAATGTTATGTTCGCTATTAATTATCCTTACGCTGATGTGCCTAGTGGAAAATCGCAGTTATAATAACGGTTTAATATTTTATAACATGGCAAATCAACAAATCTATTTACCACCCACCATATCAGTGTCGCGCGGTCGTGGTCTGGCTAAATTTAAATACTCACCTCGCGGTTCCATATGGTCAACGTTTGGGAAACCCTGTGACTGTGCGGGACCGCTGTGCGGCTGTTGTGTTGGCATGAAAGTCAAACAATATAATTTTGATCAGAAAAGTACGTGATACAAATACGAGCGTAAATATTTTTTTATTTATTCAGCGTTTATTCATTCGGTACGATTCAATTCAATTCAATTTTGATTTGATTCCGTTTCATTTGTTTTTCTGGCTTTTAAAAAACAACAACAACCATTGACAGCGTATTTAAAACTGTAAAAGCAATTTATGCCCAATCGTAGCATAGTTGAAAAGTGTTTTCGAAAACAAACATCAAAATGTTAAACACATTTTAATTGATTATTTTAAGCATGAGTACTTCGTACATAAAATTTTTTTATAAAATTCTGTAGGCGAAGGAATGAAATTGTGTGAGAATTTGTAAATTTGTTCTGTTTATTGTTGTTTTTTTTTGGCGTAAATGAATATTTAAAATAATTTATTTTCTTTTCACCGTAATATTGGTTCAATTATAATTCATTTAATTTTTTCTTTGTTTCTTCTGGGAGAAACTCAGTTTTTTTTTATTTTTTGAATAACAACCACAAATTACATTTTCTTTGTTAAACACTGCACTGTTTTCACTTTTTGATGGATATTTTTTTGTTTGCTCAAGTTTTTATAAAAAAAAGACAATAAAACTGTTGAATGGCTACTGGACACTGACTGTCATATTAAGATTTGTGGGAGAAAATTTCAAAATTTCGTAACACTGATAAACGATGCAAATGAGCTGATTAGATAAGCGTAGGAGTTGAACAGAATATGGAAAATGCAATTAGTTTGCAAAGATAATAGAGTTCATAAGGGCTTTAAAGCATTCGTCAGCTTTTATTTTTTAAGGAGAAATTAATTCAAAAAAAATTTTTTAATTGTATAAAAGAAAAGCAATTTAAATGAAAAAAATTCAGTCACACAAATTAAATCATTTAAAAAAATTCTTATCATCAGTATGGGTGTAGTTAGGACTAAGAAATAGGAGCGTTTGATCTGAAAATGTGTTTTAAATTCCCAACATTAAGTACTGTGTTACCTTTCTCTGGGCTAATTAATCTTTATTGTCTTTGATCTGATTTTTGGTTGAATTCCAATCCAAATTTTCCTGGAAAATTCCTTAGGAATACTAATAACAGAACTGTGTAATGAGTTCAATACGGCAGTAAATCTATCATTCGTTGAATTGTTATAGACGAGCACATCATATCTAAGATGATAGCATAATACACCAATGCGATAGAGAAAATTTTTCATTACAGAACCATTAAAAACCATAAACGGAGTGCTATGCCTACTCCTACTCATAATTCAACTTTACGAAATAGTCAAAACCTGGATATAACTTGGAGACTTCATCATAACGTCGAAAGTTTTGAATATGCCCTACTTGCCCCACTTAATAATTAAACATAAATAGCAACGTAATTCACCGGGGGAGCAATTGATAACGTCAAAGGCATACCAAATGTCAGAAAAGTATTCTACTTCTTGAAGAAAATTAGAAATTGTTCGACAGAGAAACATCACGACTTTCTTTGAGGGCTTCTTCTCGCCTTCGGCTGCAAATCAAATCATTTGTGCTGGATATCCAATGTAACATGAACAGTGTAGCAAATAGCGCCGCCTTGTTGAAACCACGCATCGTTGGCATCCACATCTATCAATTCATGTCAAAAGACGTTGGTAATTTTCGAGCTACCGTTGACAATATGACCTGGCCAATTCCGTTTAAAAGAAAACATGGACCGATAACGCCGCCATTCAGAACAAACAGTGCCTATTGAATCACATGTGGATTGTTGTCGTTTCAAATTCAATATTTTTTGCTGTTCACGTATACATTCAGCCTGGAAATATGCTTATCGCTGCAGATGATTATTAGCGTCGTACGTTATCTGAACGGAGCATCTTTTTCGATAAAACAATTTTATTATTTGCATGATATAGCTGAATGTTATATCCGTCCATACTGATTTGCCAAAACAGACTCTTTATAAATACACAGATTTTTGAGGAAATTTTCATGGCAATTTTCTTTACTCTCAGAGTTCTTGCCAGAAATTTGCTGAGAGGAAGTCCCCGAAGGAATATTTTTTATATTTTATTTTGATCGACATGTCTTACCTGGGTTTTGAACGGTGGCCTGACATCTAATATGTCAACACACTTCCTACTAGACTACGACGGTTTAGTGTTGAAAGCATTAAAAAGTGTTAAGAATATGACATTAAAATGAAGCTAGTTTCGACAAAATGTACTATAATATGTAGTTTATATTTAAAATCGATAACAAAAATTGGTATAGAAAATGTCCCACTGTTCTTGGCTTGTATCAAGTGCACTAGTGTGTAGAGTTGTAATTTATTTGTATTGACAAATTGCAATTGACCTTGATAATGATGCTGAAGGTTTAAAACGAAACACATGTTGTGTGTTTTAATTTTTCACAATCGAAACATTTGAGGACAGCCTCTTTGCAATCACTAGCCTCAAATTGTTTGTTATGACTGACGAAAATTGTAAAAATTTAATGAACATTTTCTTGAATAAAGGGATTCATATTATGGACAATATTAAATGACTTTAAGTTGAATTTAATTTAAATTTTTATGGAGAATATTTTAAATACATACTTTATGTTATGACTGGAATAAATATTAAGTCATTTTATTCCACATTCTTGAATATTTTTGGACGAAAAGTATATCATTTTATCCTCGAGGTTTCTCCAAGAATTCAATAGTATTTGAGTCCAGTTATTTAGATACGTAAGTCTTCTGAAGCCACAATGTTGTTGGCCATTATTCTGCACAACATGCCAACCTAAAACATTTTTCTAGAGGACTCGTGAGCGCATTGTTTGGAAGATAAGTTCTGTTAGTGTAAAGCGTTAATTTTTCAATGAATATAGACAATTGAACGTGAGCAAACTTTTTCCAGCGTTCGTCTACTTTGTTTAATTCTAGTTTTTGAATACACAGTCGTACAATGAAGTTGCCGTAGAGTAGTAGACAGTGTGTTGGCTTATTAGACGTGAGTCCACGGATCAAATACCAGGACAGATATCTCCAACAAAATGAAATATGAAAAATCTTTCTTCGGCGACTTTCTCGCAGCAGATTTCTGACAAAAACTGGGGGAGAAAATAAAATAGCCTTGAAAAGTTTCTCAAAAATTTGTCGTTCGGATTCGACTTTAAACTGTAGCTTCCGCCACTTATGGATAGAATTAACACATACACCATAAGTAATGCGAGAAACTATATTGTAATCCTGTAATACTTTCAGTTTTGTTAAATCACACCACGTTGTTCCACTTGCCACAACACATGTTTTAATCGCGAGAATATTATTCGTAAATTCCGTTTGTTAAGAACAGAGATTTAGTAAATCTAGCCTTTTTCTTATCAATCGGTTTGATATTTATGTGGCGCTGTGTTAATTTGTGAAGCTTTTTGATGATTTGAAGGAATTAATGTTAAAGGTTTATAAAAAATTGTTAATTGTAGTCAATAAAAGTGTCACTATTATTCCTTTCATGGGTATTTACTTAATTTTCTACAAATAATTTGTATTTTAAAACAAATGACATAAGAATTAATGCAGGTCATGAATTTTCACTGCATCTGAAAGTTTTTTATTGTGTTTCCGCTAATAAAAGTTAGGTAGACAGGTTGGAGTAATAGCTCTGATATCAAAGCTCACTTGAGCATACATAGCGTCCCGCTGAGCCGCCAGAAGTAAGTACTGTACTGACGGAGTTACACAAAGCTTATTTATGATGTTGGTCAACTCAAGGACTGAACACTAAAACAAAACTCCCCTTCGCTGAAAATAAGCCCGAAATTTTAATAAACGAAGTCACATCCTTGATATCAATGTATGATACCATCGTTAAGGTGATAATATTCATAAAAAAAAATTTTTTAATTAAAAAGAAAATCTCCCTATTTTTTCTTCCAACACTGTTTTGTGTTTTTTTGGTTTTCATTTAATTTTTTGATGACAAATTTTAATTAAAATTTTGAAATTTAAATTATAATAAAAATCTTGCAAATAATTCGTTTTAAATGGCAGTATGGTGTGTAGTGGGTTGGTCTATACATGTTAAGGTCGAGGGTTTATTTCCCACAAGAGGCTCCCATCTGTTTCTCTAAGACGAGAGAGATAATTGGTGTTCGATTTTCACTATAATGCTAGGGTGTCTATTTGGTAGTAAAAAAGTATGAAAATTTGCATCATTTAGATGTGAGTCATTTTTATTACAGTGTGCCATATATGTACATATTATACAGCTTTCGCACTTGTTGGTTTTATTAAATGGAAAACGCACGAATTTAATTTAAAAAAGAAATGAGCATCTTCAAATGTAAAAAGCAAAAACAAAAGAAAGAAAACAGATTAACACATCATTAGCATATACAATTTATGATTATGCTTTTAATAACTGTAATTAACATGAATATGCCTTAAAATGCATGTGTTTTACAATGTTGTATTCATCAGGCATTATTAACAAAAGTTTCTGTTTTAACACGAAACGCAAAATAAATTCAATGGAAAATATTATTTTTTTTTCGTTATCTTCATTACTTGAGTGAATTATTTGTTTTCCATTTCATTTCAGTTTATTTATTTATTTTTTTTTTAATTTTTATTTTTCCATTTAAATTGTTTTCCCAACACTTGGTGTTGTTGTTGTAGAATTATTGTATATAAATGACTAAAGAAATATAAAGTGAATGCCTACAGGCAAATTTTTATTTTATTTTCCATACAAAAAAAATGAAGCGAAAGACACAATTGCTGCTGCAACATTTACTTTCAATGTGATATTGTCACACATGTTCAGCTGTTGTTAAATGCTACTGATTTGCCACTGGATTACTGTGTGTGCATGTACAGTGGACAGCAAAAGTCTTAGTACGGCAATATATTTTAGCAATTTCATTAATTTTAGCTCACAAGGTTGTATAAAAATTTATAGTTTATATATTTATTTGATTAATTTATTTCTGTTTTATTATAAAAAAATTTTTTAAAGTTTTTCATAAAACAAGAGAAAAATAAGGAAAAGTATCGGACGACTCCATAGGTACCACCAAGAAGAACCCTGAGTAAATTTAAAATTCAAAGGCAAATATGAAAATGTTATCCCTTGTATTTAGTAGAATATTCCTTAAGGTCAAGCACTGCGTTTAACCCATTTGGAATTGAATGTACAAGTTTTGTTTAGTGTTTTCTGGTGACACCATTACCAAGTTTTTCGGTTTTTATTTGAGGTTTAGCGATTACGTAACCGTTCTTTCAAATGATCTCCAAAATACTCTCTAGAAGTCATATCGGCACTTTGTGCAAGAGTATTAAGTCTGTGGGGATTTTTTTTTGTCAAAATATATTGCCATACTAAAACTTTTGCTGTCCACTGTATGTCAGTATCAGTGAGTCACATTGGCATTTTAATAATACTTGTATTGAATAAAATAAATATTTTATTTTAATTAAAAATCTTTTTGTTTATTTTCTTCTTTCTTTCTTAAATTCATTAAATTTAATTGCAACAGTATTTATCATGTAAAATACAAGTAAATGGACTTTTACAATGAATGCATGAATACATACATGCATGCATGCATGTGCATATTTTACACATTCTGCATAAGTGCAGCATAGTTGGCATATTTGCAATCAATTGTATCAGCAAAATTATATTCATAGTTACTGTCCACAATTGCATTTTTATGTATCCAATCTAATGAATTTGGTTTTAAACATAAATTAGATTGGATTATATTTCGGTGCGTTCAAGAAATAAGATTTCACTCAAAATCAGTGTGAAAACTTGCCGAAGGAAGCATTCAAGTGCCTCGGTTGCTTCAGAGGGTGCAAGAAATATAGGGTTTGAAATTTTTCTAAATTTTTTTTTGCTGTAAATTGCAGTTGATAATGGAATATTATTTCATGCTGCGAATGGCCTCATAGTACCTCAATCGGTCCGACTAATTTTCGTACACTTTTTTAAATGTATGGGGTCATATGTATATTGGCAATGGCATCACGAATATCGGCTCTTTTGTCTCAGGTTTGTCGGCATAACACTTTTCTTTAACGATGCCCCACAGAAAATGGTCCAGTGGTGTCAAATCGCAGCTTCTTGGCGGCTAATTAACATCACAATTTCGGCTAATTAAATGGTCGTCAAACGTTTGACGCAATAAATCGATTAGCAAGAGATAACGTAGATAGTGTGTTGGCTTATTAGACGTAAAGCCAGGGTTCGAGCCCCAGGCCAGACATCAAGACAAAATACAAAAAAGGATTTCTTCGGCGACTTCCTCTCAGCAGATTTCTGGCAAAAACTCGGAGAGTAAATAAAATTGCCATGAAAAGGTTTCTCGAAAATCTATGGTTCGGAGTCGACTTTAAACTATAGGTCCCACCACTCATGTATAAAAATTAACACCTACAACATAATTGGTGTGAGAAACTAGGACGTTGTACAATGGGTCAATTCGACCTCCTTGTCTTAATTGACAAGTACACGTCCTCTAACCTAACCTAAGAGATGTGCCGCAAGTTGCACTATCCTATTGAAACCAAACATTGTTCACATCAATACCACGAAGAGTGGGTACAAAAAAATCGGTCATCATGATGCGATAGATGTCTCCATTGATTAATGGGTGCATTGGCTTTTCTAAGACCATGTGTGGGTTTTCTGAGCCCGAAATAAAGCAAGCAATATACTTTCGTATACCGGGCACTCTTTGCGATCAAATTTTGTACGACAGTTTTGTGCAATTTCCGACCGAAAGGAAAGGGCGAGGCCGATCATTAATGACGGTAGGGTATCCAACTCTATTGATTGTGTTTCACTGTTCTATTGCTACCACGGATTTTTTTTCTAACAAGATAAAGAGACTTTTTCCCGAAATTGTTCGTGTATTTTTATGTAGAAACCGTTTTTCTCACAGGTCACATTCGTTTGTGGTCAATTGGCCATTGGATCACACGCTGCATTACAGACAAAATTCGTTCTTTAGCCGAATTATTCGTATTTGGAACTCTCTACCTGTAGAGATCTTTCCTGCCACTTATAATATAAAAAGATTCAAATCTAATGTTCACAAACATTACTCTGTCCTTCAGGATATAACTTCTTTTTTCCTAATTTCGACACAATGTTGTGCATGAGTAGGGGCCATCCCCTGAGTGTTGGTCTTATGAATATACAAAATATGTTGTAAATCATAAGACTTTTATTTGTTCTTTATTAAACAAAACTCTTTTATTTTCAGTCTGCGCCAATGTGACTTATGCACCCGTTAAAGATGAGATCCAATTAGAAGTAATACTCAATGATACATCCACGGCAAAATATGGTATAGCAGCACGTGATCCATCACCACTGTGTATACCAATCATGATGGGTGTACCAATGTCAATGTGTGTTCAGATGTCCAATGTCGGTTTACAGGGTGATAATCTTAATATGTGCATGGATTTCATGGTACGTTTGGGATCGTCGGATCTCTTCGAAATGCATTTCCAGTGTATGCAAGTGGGTTTGCAGGGTGCCAGTTGGGTGGGGCCTAATGGTCAACCAGTAATTCCACCAAGTGGTGGAAAATTAAAAGACACAAGTCGAGATGAGTCTGAAGAGTATTATGATGAGAGTGCTACTGTCGAATCGGCAGAAAATGAAATCATATCGAAAGAGAAGGAAATGCATATGAATTCTGCGGTTATTGAAAATGCTGACAATATGGGGAATGAGGACGATTTAAATAAAGCCGAAGAGGAATTCGATTATAACGATATAACAGAAAAAATTGTAGAGACTGTTAATGAGCAACTGAAAGAAAGTGAATTAATGTTAGATAATGATGCGATTAACAATGAAAATATAGAAGAAGTGCCTAAAATTCCGGAAAATGTGGTTTCAGAGGACAATAAAGTTTCTGAGGAAATGGGAATATCAAAAGACCAGCCTGCTTTGCAAGCAATTCAGGAAAGTGAAATGTTTCAAATGATGGAAAATAACATAGTACCTGTACAACCCAACTCAATGGAAGCTTTTGGAACTGAATTAACAGAAATAAGTGCAACGGAAAATGATCATTTAGTTAACAGTAGTCCAGAAGACTCTATGGATACCCAATCAAATGTTGATAAGCAAGCTATAAACGAAATTAAGGAAACTGCTGCAGATCACATGGAAATTCTAGAGAACGAAAACATTAACAACTCGAAAGATGAGCTTAATTTCGAAAGTATTCCTGAGAAAATCGTAGACCAAATAAAACTGAATTCGAAAGAGGAAAATACTTCAGAGAACGATATACAGACTGAAATTAATATGATTAATTTGCCAGAGTCGGAGACAAATAAAGATGCCATAGATAAAGAAATGCTGTCATTCATCACAGAGCCCTATTACGACGAAGAGGAGGAAACCCAAACTATTGAAAAATTCGAAATGAGTAAAACCGAACATGACTCAAACAACGTAGAACAAATGAATACTTCAGAGAACGATATACAGACTGAAATTAATATGATTAATTTGCCAGAGTCGGAGACAAATAAAGATGCCATGGATATAGAAATGCCGCCATTCATCACAGAGCCCTATTACGACGAAGAGGAGGAAACCCATACTATTGACAAACTCGAAATGAGTAAAACCGAACATGACTCAAACAACGTAGAACAAATGAATACTTCAGGGAACGAAATACAGACTGAAATTAATTTGATTAATTTGACAGACCCAGAGAGAACTAAAGATGCCATGCAAATGGAAATGTTGCCATTCACCACAAAGCCCAATTCCGACGAAAAGGAGGAAACCCAAACTGTTGAAAAATTTGAAATGTTAGTCAACCTTAATGAAATCGGAACCACTGAATTGAGTAAAACCGAACATGACTCAAACAACTCTTTGGAAGCGTTGCAACAGGCTGTGGATACCAGTACAGTTGCAGAAAATTTTAAACCCACATTGACACCAGCAGCTAATGTGCCAGCAACTACTAGTAAAATTGCTAATGATAGCATCGATAATGCTTTAACAACAGCTTCAATTATGACCAGCACAACAACGACAACAACAACGAGTACAATGAAAATGCCGTATTTATCAGCAGCAGAGAACGCAAATGTACCAGCAACATTTAATGAAAACAATCAAAATGATAATGATGTGCATAGAAATGGTGAAGATGATGATGATGATAATAATGATCGAATTGACAATCATGGTGATGATAATAGCCATGAGAATGACAGTGATTATGATGATGAAGAAGAAAGCGAAGAATACGAAGATGAAACAACAGAAAAAGCAATAGAAACTAATGATGCCGCAACAACAACAAAAACTAGCATGTCAATTGCCACAAATGTTTTGAATAACGACAACAAAATCATTGAATCCAACAAAAATGCAACAAAGACAACAACTACAACAAATGAAAATGATAAGGCAAATACAGCGAATAGCAATGAATCCATTTCAAATAAAGAAAATGAGAATGAAGAAGAAGAAGAGGAGGATGACTCTAAAGAGATACACACTGAGTCCGATGAATATGAAGATGAAGAATATGAGGATTACGATACAGCAACTGTTGCTGCAAGTGACACTATAACACACTCTCTGTTGCATGATACTCGCGCCGTACAAGTAGACAAAAGCAATTCCACAAATAAAGCCCAAATGTCACATACAAATACCATGACTATTATTAACGGCAGCAATGCTTTAGATGTCACAACGACTTCCAGTCAAATGCCGCAATTCTATGCGATACCAAGTTCAACTGCAACAACCGCTAAAACTAACACAATCAGTTCTATGACCACGGCAATGCCATTGCCATTAGCGCGTAAAATATTTGCATTCCATCAGCATAAGCAACGACAATTTCAGCAACAGCAACAACATCAACGTCATACTCATAGCCATCGTTACTACGTTTAGAGTAGAATGCCATGTTGCATGAAGTGGCAGTGTCTTGTGCTCATACATACGTTATCAGTTTAAAACATCATTCATCACACAGTTTATTGGTGTCAACACCTTAGTTGACAGCGAGACGTTCTGCAGCAGTGTAGTCTATTTTATTTTTTATTTTTCTCAATTTGTATATAAATTTATAATATTTTATTTATAAATGTTGATAATTTAAACAGTAGGTGGCCATATATATGGGGACACTGTAATAGAATTAATAGAATATAATTTACTTAAGGATATTGATTTGATTTGTTTTCCTAGAACAGAAGGATGAACAAATATGGACAAAAAATTTTTCAAAATTTATTTCTATCCTCTATCTAAATATGTTGGCCACCACTGTTTAATTGCTGTTAAAGTTCTGTTATTAAATGAATACAGTTTTCTATTTTATAATTTATATGCGTATTATTATCAATTAATAACCCACATTATCTTGTTCAATTTATTGTAATTGTTATTTATTAAAATCGTTTCGATTTGTTAATTAATTTTATTTAATAAATTAATAATTTTTTATTTTTTTTATGTTAACATAGAAATCTGTTTAGATTAAGAATATTACTGTAGTTATAAATGTATTTATTAAATAAATAATTAAAACAATTAAAAGAATAATGTATATTAATAGGTCCTTGATTCATTCAAAGAGCGTGCTATCAAATTTTGATTCTTTCTCATTAAAACACTAATTGGTGTCCAAAATATTGCATTTTGGGAGAACTTGTATGTAAGTATGGTATTTGCCGAAAGAGCGTGGTAGTAATTAATCCCAATTGATCTTTTAATCTTGGTTTTACAGCGAAGATACCCCTAAAACCTGTCATGGTTTAGTCATTATTAGTCATTATTATCATTAGTCAAAATTCTTTTCCATACTGCAGGACAGCATATGAAAGTTCAATTCAATATGCTCGACATTTTAGACTATCTGAGCCCTCTTTTATTTGGAAAAAATTTAGAGAATTCGTTTTTATTTCAAGCCTGTGGAAAATCCTATCCTACTACTACATTTTATAATTCAATACAAAATTATTATTATTATGATTTCAATATAAAAAAGAAGATAGAAAAAAAAAATAAAACAACATTGACATTATTAATTAAATGAGTTTAATTGTGAAATTATAGCTTTTATAATGAATTACAAATTTTTGTTAAAATCTATATGAAGATTTTTAAAATCATTGCAGATTGTACGAAATGGATCGAAGTTCGCATAGTTAATCGTGTAATATTTTATATTTATGAAATTACTAGCTGTACCCTGCGCGTGTTGCTGCACCACCAACTAAAATAAATTTGAAGAAAAGACATTACACGAATATCAAATTAATTTTGAATTATTTTATTGTTTTTGTTTCCCGTTGTCCAGATGATTTAGACGAACAGGTAGAACGCATTCGATCAGTTTCTAATCTCACTTCTCGTTGTTTAAGTGATTCATGCCAACGGGTCTCAGCGGCATTTACTCGAAGATTTTCCAGTCTCAATGCTAGTTGCCCGTCTGATCCTGAGGCTCGGAATGGTCTTTTCTTCCGTACTTTTGGTGTAGGTCGACCAATTGCTTGCCGCTTTGGAGGCATGGTTGCACGGGAACGACGTGAAAAATGTGTTAAATTTATTAGAATCTCACAATGTACCCAATCCAATTGAACCCAACAGCATTTTTAAAAATTTTCCAAAATTAAAATGTTTCAAATTTTACGGGAATGAGTTATACTAAATGCTATTAAAATCATAAATAATAAATGCTAAAATGTCTGGTATTTGCCCGATCAACACATGATCAAATGCATAGTTTACGATTCAATTAATTTTGAATAATTCTTAGTGGCGCCATCTATCGGAAATTAATCGCAACAACTTTTCTAAAGTTCATAACATGATCAAATGCACAGTTTACGATTTAAATCATTTTTTTTAGTAATTTTCAGTGGCGCCACCTGTCGGAAATTGGTCAAACCAACTTAGAAACCTTTCCCGGCTCATGCGCAACAACTTTGCTGAAGACCATTGCGCGATCAAATGTATAGTTTACGATTCTATTAATTACATACAAACAAACATTCATTTTTATATATATAGATAGTATCTTGTTGGACGAACAGGAACTCTTATGTAAAGTTTTTAAAGAAGAAATTAAGAGTTGATAACACCATTAATCAGCTTCAGGAGAAAGACAGCATTCACCATTTTACGAATGCTTTTTAAAGATGGTAATTTAATGACTTCTAGGCGTTTTTCGTAAGATGGTAACCTTTTATTTGGATCCCATCCATTCCATAAACCACGAAGACAAAAGAATAAGAGCTGTATTTAAACTGATTCGATTTTGTCAGAGTGTACAGCGTATTGAGGGTCCCATACTACAGATCCATAATCAAAAATTGAGCGAACCAGCGAGGTAAACAATTGTTTGGTAACATAAGGGTTAGAAAACTCTTTAGCCCATCGTTTGATAAATCCCAGGATACATGTAGCTTTGCTAACAGTTGATGTAATATAATTTCTGAAGTCCAATTTACATTCGAAAATTATCCCTAAATCGTTATAGGAATTGACTAGTTCAAGAACAGTACCATTCATTGTATAAAATCCATTGGTTGGAGATGATCTAGTGAAGCACATATATTTAAATTTTTTAACATTCAGCTCCATTAAATTAGTACTACATCAAGAGATTAAATAGTTAATATCATCATGTAAAAGTGCTTGGTCTTCAGTGTTATTAAATGATAAAAATATTTGAACATCGTCTGCATACATTAATGTGTTTGAATTTTTGTTAACAGAAGGGAGATCATCCTATATCTAGGAGCGGCCCAAAGTGACCACCCTGTGGTACGCCTGACAGTACATTAATAAAGTTAGATTGCATATTCCTGAATTTAAGCATGGTGCTTAAGGTTTGTGAAAAACAGACATTTGCTTGGCTGTTTAATCAATATTATGATTTAATCATAATATTGATCTCATTTGCACTATGGAGCAAAAGTGCAGACTTTAAAATCATCGTCCCTTTTTTTGTTATTTAAATAAATTTACATCTGTGTAATACGAACTGATAAGTACACTGAAGATGAAAATGCAAGAAAATTAATCAACAACAACCATAACTTTCGACATAAGCATTGTTGTAATCGAATCAAACAAAACTATTGTATTCACTTTTGCACTTGCTAACATTTTTCAATTTATACAAAGAACTAGCATTCCAACTAATGACTTCTGCAGACTCCTGCGTCTGAGTAGGAGGAAGAGATTGTCGTTCACCTCATTTGTCAGTGCTCTGCTCTTGTCATGAAGAGACGGGGATTTCTGAACTCTAAATTTCTGACATCGTTGAACGAACCCTTTAATATAAAAGTTACTGCAATAGCAAAACTTATTTTGGACTCGGGATAGAATTAATTGTATAACAATGGGTATAAATGCTGGGCTAAGTTTTACGTCTTCCTTAGAGAGGGTCCGCAATATTAGCTAGTCTAATCTGGCCTAAGAACCTTTACATGTCTTTAATGCAAACCGTTACCAAAATTATGTCTTTTCTCTTTAAGGCCTTACTAAACAGTTAATTTTTTAAATTTTGTTAAAATAAGGCAGCGTAATAACGATATAATTGTTGAAGTGGAAAAAAGAATTCAAATCGGAAAACCTACTCGGGAAGTGCAAAGGAATTAAAAATTTCCCCAGCCTGAGGTAATAAAAATCATGAAAAATATGCAATACCAAACGATGTAATGTACATGGAGCGGTCTTTAGTGACTGGAGGAGTGAAAATGCCAAATTAGGCTGAGAAAAACTATCAGTTTATATTGAGAGCTATGCACTCAAAGATGTTAGCTATCTCCCGTATAAAAAAATACTCAAAACGCAAAGGCTATCACTGAAAAATATTAAACTTTGTTTATTTGTCCAATGGATCACATACGCTTAGACGCATGTTCTGTGATGAGATAAATCTAAATTAACTGGATTTAATTCAAATGACATCAATTAATTCTTGACCAATACAGGTAAAGCTTCGCAACAGCATCCGGTGATACAGACGGTAAAACATGGAGGAGTTTCAATAATGTCTTTTGGGGGTATTTCCCAGAATTAAGTGATGACTTGTTTTGGTAGAAGGTTTTATGAAATAAACGTAAATGTTCTGAACGAAAATTTACCCGTTGCAATAGGACAAATGATGTCTGCTAAGGAGGACATCATGTTTCGGGATGATTATGACCCGAATTCGCATCAAAATTGGTGCAAAACTGGCTAGAAAAAGAAACGTTAATTACAGTTATGTAGTCAGTTCAAATTTAAGATCTGAATCGAATTTAAAATGTACTCGTATGATCTATTATGAAAAGATAACTGGCAAGATATTGAAAACTCCCAACCAGTATTAAAGAGTATTGAGAATGAGTACAGAACATATGGAGCGATATAAAAAAGAACAAAAGGTGTTGCCCCTTTCAATAGTAATTAACTGTACCGACTTCTATAACAGAATCATGAGAAATCATGAGATAAATTTAACATTCGTAATGATTTTATAAAATTGATCTAAAAAGTACAAACAACTTTATATACCTCTTATAATATTGATACAATATTTCCAGGCATTACCTTTACCCCTAAAATCTGTAATAACAATGACTGTAATCCCACTAGCTTCTTATACATTGTGTTTTGGTTGTGGGTTATCTTTAAAATAAATTCATTGAGCATTTAAGTGTTAGGTTTTGGTCAAGTTGCCCTTTTAGCTCAACGAAACACATTTAAACAGCGAGTCCATCGAGTGTGTACTTGTAAGCGAATGAGGGAGTATAAGCGGTGTTTTTAATATTCTATTAACGTTTTATTTTTATTGTTATTGTTATGAAGCGTGGGATCTTTACGTATAATAACATACCACAAACACAAAAAAAGAAAAACAAAAAATACCTATGAAAATCTGTTAGAAGGCGTTCTACAGCAGAAGGGACAAATTCGAATGTGACAGAACTACGTTTCACAAAAACAGCATTTAAAATAAAAATACATCTGATGTCAGTTAATTAGATTTAGGTTTTGTTTCTTATTACAAATGAAATTTTATTTGTATATTTAAGAGAATATTGTGTTTTCTTCAAGTTGTAGTGTAGTAGGTAGTGTATTGGCTTATTAGACATGAGGCCAGGTCATACAGCTTAAACTCTTCGGCAGGTTCCTTTCCGCAGATTTCTGGGTAAAAGTAAATAAAAATTGCCATGAAAAAGTTTCTCAAAAATCTGTTGTTCGTAGTCGACTTTAAACTGTAGGTCCTGCCACTATTGATGTTGCAATGAGAAGTTTTGAGGAAGACCCGAAATTTCATTTCTTTGGACTTTGTCCTTCGACTACTTGGAAAATTGTACAAGAACTAAAGCTGATCAGATGCATGTGAAAGTGGCGAATGGTAAGCATTTTTATTAAAGAAATTTGTTCAATAATGAACTGAACTTTTACACCAGGACGCGAAATTCTTTAATGAAGGTATGAATAACACTTATAAGCTACAATCCGATTAAGCCAGTAGTTATGTTGAAGTCGCCGTAGTTAAGTAGGTTGTGTGTTGACTTATTAGACGCGAGGCTTCGATTCAAATTACAGATCAGACATATCCAACAAAACGAAAAATGTAAAAATATTTCTTCGGCGACTGCCTCACTGCAAAAAAGTTTCTCAAAAATCTGTTGTTCGTAGTGGACTTTAAACTGTAGGTCCCGCCACTCATGTATAAAATTAACACAAACAACATAAGTGGTGTGAGGAGCTAGGTAGTAATCCTGACAAAGGGGTTGTAATGACCAATTATGTATGTATGTATGTGGTTTATTAAAGAACTCGAAGAAGACCGCATTAACAACGACATATGAAAATAAATCTGTTTGAACTGGAGCTGTTGCTACAAATTCTGTAATTTTCGAGGCAGGAATATGTTACCTGATCGTGACTAGAATAGAGCGCTTGGGTTATATCTGAGGCTGCTGTTTTGGAAACTAAAATTTAGTGAGCATGTTTATATTGTGATTTGTGCAAGAAGATCGTCCACATATGGATGGGGCGACTAAAGACTAAAGTGCGAGTACTACAAAAATATACGATTTTCAAGAAAAGTAATAAAATGAAATGAAAATTTTAAATTGTAGTTTATAATATATGTACATCGTTTTACAAACAAAAAACTAACAATATGTATCTAATTAGGAGTCAACAGCTGTATTAACTCCCACTGTTATTATTTTGTATGGGATACCCTTGAGGTAATTTTTATATGATTTCAATTTCATTTGCTTGGTGGTATTATTTCAGTTGCATGGACATTGTTGTTATTTTTGTTGTTGTTGTAAACTCATTTCATTGTTTACATTTAATTTCATTGAAGTTACACTTTAAGTGTTGGCCAAAGATGGGATCACACAACTCGACACACAATTTTACGTTTTACGTTTAGTGAGTATAAAACAAATGCCATTGTTTTTGATGGTAAACGTTAACATTTTTGTTGTTGTCTTTATAGTGTTCGTTTTTTTTGTGTTTGCTATAGTACAGTGAGTACAGACTTGGTCAAGTAGTTTGTTTGTTCACTTGATTGTGAGATTATTTTGTTTTTCTTTCTGTTTTTTGTTGCCTGTGGTATTCTGCATCATTTTTTTCTGGTTTCTGTGTCCTCTTTCATTTTTGTTTTGTTCTCTTGTAATTGGTTTGACATGAACAACTTAATGGGTTTGTATATCAGTGCTGAAAAATTCAGTACTTTCAAAAAATACCATAGTACCTCCGCGATGCTTTCAGTAGTTTTTTATTATTACATATTTTATGGTTTGCACATTTTAAGTATTAATGGTTTAGCAACATGTGCAACATATTGCTAAAGGTAGAATTAGTTTTATGCGCGGTTAGCCCAACGTCCATGCAAAGTATACTCGTTTTTAGCAATGAGAATGCTTCCCGAACCGTAATATAATTTCGGTAAGTATTAGTTTGCTCTACATATGCTGAAATGAACGTACATATCGTTACGTTCCGTTGAAATTTGCCCAAATGGGGCTTTTACGTTTCGAATAAACTCGTTTTTTTTTATATAAGAAATATTTATAAGCCGTTAGTTTTTCTTTTCAATTCCGTACGTATATTAAGTATAAATAAATACTTTTTATACAAGTTGTAGTTCAGTGCCATTTAAAAATTTCTATTTTGTAAACACTGCTAATTAATATAAATTTATATTTCATTGCTGGTCAACAAATATGAAATTTTTCACAGGTATGAAAAGAAAATATATAAAAATAAAAAACAAATTACAATTAAATTATATAAAAGAGACAATAAGGAAAGTACAAAAAATATTCATTTTGAAAAATATTTAAAATATAAAAAAACGTCTTAAATATAAAGACAAGCTTAAAAAACTTTTGAACACAAAATCATCAATCAAAATCTTTTACTCAGGCTTTTTGATTGAACTCATGCAAAATTTCCTCCTTAAAATCTTTAACTGGCTTGTATGCAATCAAATAACCTGAAATCACAATACATTACTACAGTATTACACTTTAAACAGTAGTCTTAGTGTTTTTCTTATCAGAAAAAAACACAACACTCACAGTACACCTGCGACGCTTTCAGTACTTTTTTCATGTTCGACGTAATGCTGACTTAGAAACGTACGTACGTTTTCAGAAGGTATAAAGCAATGGAAACCCTCTTTATATGCTAAAAACGAACGCCGAAGTTTGACTAAACGGGGACTTTGCGTTCTATTACTTTCCGAATCAGCTTTTTTTGTTTTGTATGTGCCATTAGTTTTTTGTTCCGTTTCGTATGTGTATTAAATATAAATAAATATTTTTCTTACAAAAGTACCATTTGATACGAGAAAGTACTCTTTCAGTTATACTGCAGTACCATTTCAACACTTAAATTGTGCAATACTGTTGTATATCATTTAATGCCGCTTTTCTTGTGGCACTACCTTATGAGGATTGGTATAATTAGTTTCGCAAGAATTGTGTGACGCTTGTTAAAGTGCCTTTTAAAGCGAATATCCTTTTTTAAGAATAGTGAACAGTGTTCACGTACATACCATAACACTTACGTTGTGTTTGTTAATGCTGTCCTATAGTTTAAAGTAAACTCTGAACGACTGCGTTTTGGAAAGCTTTTCATTCCAATTTGTTTTACTCCCATCAAAAAAAAAATGCAATTCATTTACTAAAAAGGCAGCGACCAAAAAATGCAATTAATCGACCAAAAAATGCAAGTCATTTACCACAAAATTCCAAGTCAGCGATCGAAAAATGCATGTCAGCGACCAAAAAATGCCAGTCACCTACCAAAGAAATGCAACTTGCGAAAACTGCGGTAACGCCGGACAGTAAGGAAACCTGTTTTGAAATCCTTGAAATAATGGTTATCCAACTCACTAGGTCCATTTCCCCCACAAGTCTATTTTTTAACCGATTTTGACCGATTCACATAGAGCACATTCATTTGAAGAAAACAATTAGCTTTGCCGGCTAGATCTCCGTCTTAAAATCCTTGATCCAATAGATAACTACTAGCCTACTAGGTCTAAAAAACCTCCTTTCTAAATTTTAACGAATTAGACCCGATTAATGGATTTTGTTTAAGTTTATGCAAATTCTGTTTTATAATCTTAGTTGTTGCAACCAAATGTAGTGCCACATTAATGTACATATTTACGACAGTATCAACAAGTACAAGAGTAAATAATCGTCATCTTAGGCCTTAAGGAAGAACAGCAATTTTTAGTTAGTTAATATGTTTTAAGCTGGGCTGGTACATGATTTCTTTTATTTTTATTGTGCAGTAAAAATTCCAAGAATATTTCTTATTTTGTTACTCATTTTCATTCCATTTTTTTTTATCGTTTAATTCATTTACAAAACATCAATCGGTTCTTAAGCTTCATTATATATGTATGTATGTAGCAGTACATGTTGTTGTGGTTGTTGTTATTGTTGCCACAACTTATTTTAGCCACTGTTAAGACGTTAATTCCGAAGTGAGTGAAAAAATGGATGATATATAACAACCATCCTGACCTAATCAACATTTTTTCTATATTTTTATAATCCTGTTGCAGACAGGAGAGATAGGCATGAGGAAATGAAATAATCAACTTGCAAAAAACCAGACTTAATTTTACAGTTATTTTTTTTGTTATTTCTTTCTTTTAATTCCATTTACATATAAATTCTCATGTAATTGTAGTTGCTCGTGTAGTTGTAGTTGTCGGAAAGTCAATATGATAATGAGTTTGAATGTGACAGGATGCCATGGCGGAAGTGAATTTTAGTTCAAGAACCAGAAATATAAGCAAAAAAAGTTCAAGAATTTTATGCAGATGCTGGTGTTTAATTAGAGCATAAAGAAAAATCAACATTAATGGATGGAGAGAAATTACCATTAAAATGTTAAAATTATTTCAAATTTTTTTTTTTTGTGGACAACATTAAGATTCTTGATGTGGAAGCAAAACTTAAAGACTTTTTAAACAGAACAAGTGGATAGTAAGCGAAGAAATTAAATGAAGAGAACGAAAGTGCTTCAATATAAAGGGTGGTCCGTTTAAAAGTTAAAATTTTGAAGATGTTGGCCTTCAAATGTTCAATTGTGTCTGCATTGTCGGAACAACAGTTTTCTTTAACGCCGCCCCACAGAAAATAGTCCAAAGGTGTTAAACTGCAACTTCTTGGCGGCCAATTGACATCACCATTTCGGCTAATTAAACGGCCATCAAACGTTTAAAGCAATAAAATCGATTGTGGTATGAGATGAGTGGCAAGTTGCACCATCCTGTTGAAACCAAACATCGATCACATCAATATCATGAAGAGCGGGTGCAGGCTGTGCCGTCCTCATTTTCAAAAAAATATGAGCCAATGATTCTTCCGCTCCACAAGCCGCACCAAGCAGTTTCCGATCCCCAAATACGGAAAGATGCCATATACCGGGCACTGTCGATCTTTCTCTGCGACCAAATATTATAAGGCATTGTCTTGCAATTTCCGATTGTCTTTGTTTTGGAAATAAATTTTCAATAAATCCCAATGTTGCTCAAACGTACATCGATTCATTACGTTCAGTGGAGATAATATACTGAATTATGTGACAGAATAGAATGACATAAGTATTGTCAGATTTGAAATAATCGATGTTTCAAATATAAACCGATAGATGACACACCTGATGTATTTAAAAGCGCTTTGTCTTGTGGACAACCAACACTCATATTATGAGGGAGGCGGGAAAGATTTAAATTCATATCGTAAGTGACCGGAAAACATCTGCGACTCGAGCGTTCTATATACGAATATAGTGGAACATAGTGGCCAATCGACCATAAACGAATATGCTTTGCGAGAAAAATGATTACAACGTATAAATGAAAGATTTTCGGAAACATACATACATACACATACAAAATTGGTCATCACAACCCTTTAGTCAGGATTACGACCTAGTTTCTCACAACACTTATGTTGAAGTCGCCGTGGTCTAGTAGGTAGTGTGTTGGCTTATTAGACGTGAGGCCTCGGTTCAAACCGCATCTCCAAATAAACGAAATATGCAAAAATGTTTCTTTCGTGACTTTCTCTCAGCAGATTTCTGACAAAAGCTCTGAAAGTAAATAAAATCCCATGAAAAGTTTTTTAAAAATCTGTCGATTTTCGGAAACAAATCCTCTTATTTCGCTAGAGCAGAAGCCGTTTTAGTAGCGATGGAACAGTCGCATTGCGATATTATAATCATGCTGTCATTTAAATGAATTCTCTTTTAATTTCGCCAATTTGTCTTAAACACCATTACGGTGCTAAAATTTATTTTACAGTACCAGTACAACATTCCACATAAATTTTAATGCCACAACAGCTTCAAATTATTTTAATGAAATGTATTTCGGGCTTATAAAACAATTACAACATCAACAAATTTTTGACCATTTGTTGGACACACGGTCACAGTTTTTCATGCCGTACAGTTGAATTGACCACCATTGGAGAATTTGCCCTGGAATAACAAACAAAAAAAAAACACTGATGGTTAAATGGTTAAACCAAAATGGTTTTGTTCAAGCCATGTGTGTGAATTTTTTTGCACGTCATCATCATAATCATCATCATTTGCTGTGGGAAGCATGAACAACAAATCAACGAATTTGTTAAAAAATATGTTCAACTCAGGCAGCCCATGTCTTTATGTTTTTCTCCTACATAATGCTGTAATTGTTACGATTTTCATTTCGTTTTAATTTTAGATTGTTAAGGTTAAAAGTGTTGTAACTGGAACAACAATGCTTGCAACAACACAAACAACAGCAAAGAGTATTGTAACAAAATAAAATTGCGTAATGTTTTCTTTATTTATTACGGGTTTATGATAATTTTTCCAGTGTTTTTTCCACAAATTTTCTGCACAACGGTTTTCCTTTTCATCTTTGCATTTTGTGCGGGTCTCTCGAATTTTAAATGTTCAATTGTGATAGGCAAGGGTCAACAAATATAAACTTTTACCTTTAAAAAAAAAAGAAGCAAAATATGAAAGGGAAAATTGTTACTTAATTTCTGAAGTGCCGTGTTATTTATGATGGGTCCATTAAATTTTTTTCCCACTGTATTGTATATGACCGTAACAAATAACACGGGTTTATGAAATTTGTTTGTTAACAAGTTTACGTTGGTATAAAAAATTGTTATTGTTGCTTATTTTTTATATTATTTTATTTTTGTTGTTATTTGTTTTATTCCCAACACTTAATTATGACATTAAGTCGGGACCAAATTGGCTGCGCTTAAAATTAATTTGACAACTAACAGCTGCTAAGATAGGCATAAAATATGTCGTCTATTCATGTGTAGTTTTTGCTGGTATTTACCAAAAAGATACCCGTAATCCTTTTAAATAAAATGCTTCATGGTTTAGCAAATTGAAGTGAAATATTTTTGTGGTTAAGAAAAATTAATTTTAGTTCAGACAATTGTGAATTGTTTTAGAAGTGAAGTCTTTTACAGAATTTAAATATTTGTGCTAAAATATATTATAAAAATACTTATAATTAAACGTAATTATAGAACAGAGTATGAAAAGTATAAGTATATGGGCAATATCGTGTTAAGTGACCCAATTTTTAAAATCGATGTCTTCCGAAATTTGCACCAAGGTTAGTACTATTGGATAGTAGGCCAGACACAAATTTTCAGCTCTATCAGTCAAGAACAGCCGGAGTTAGAGGGGGTCAAAGTTGGACATTTCGGTCATACAGGGTTTTTGTAAAATGTGTGTAACTTTTCACTTATTGGTCCTAGCAAAAATTTTCAAAAGGATATTAGATAGCTATGTCTTCAATCATTCCAGAATTAATTTTTTTAAATTAAAAAAAAAAATTTTTTAATTAATTTTTTAATTAATTTTTTTTTTAATTCATTTTCACAATGGGCCTTTTATTTTTTTTTTTTTTGCTCAAAAGAAAGCTTATGCAATTTCCTTTAAGGCCTTTATAATCGCTTAATGGGATGCGAGTGGGATATCTATCAAAAAAAAATTTTTTTTAACTCAAGAATAAGATTTTTCAATATTTAGCATAAAAAAATGTCCAACTTTGTGTCTGGCCTACTATTCAATAGTACTAACCTTGGTGCAAATTTCATCCAAATCAGAAGACATCGATTTTAAAAATTGGGTCACTTGACACGAAATTGCCCATATACCAAATTATGGACCGTTTAAAGGCCGTTTAAATAACCTGTACAAATTTTGCACAATTTATTCTAGAAAATATTGGAAACTGCAGTGAATTTTTGTTAAAATATAATGAAAATGCTTGAGACTGCAAGACTTAGAGAGGTATTATGATTGGTATTATGAGGTATTATGAGGTATTATGTTGCTGCCTGAAAATGTTTGGCAAAATCGGAATTAAACGCATACAAAGCAAGCAAGCTGTTGACCATATTGCTGCCTTGCGGTTTATAATGGAATCAAAAAAAAAATTGGTCGCTCTGTAAGAATTTCATTGATGTTCACAAGGCGTTTTATTAAACTAACCACCAGAGCCTTTGCGAAGCTATTGGTAGAAAAGGTATTTTTAACAAAATCTGTAACCTAATCAGGATACAGTATTTGCGTTCTGTTAGCGTCATAAATCATGGCAATAAAAAAAAACTATCTCCTACTATACACATAGTATGTAAGGTCAGTTGTAAAGCAAGACTGTATCGCAATTGCTATTCCTCACAGTCATAAATGAAATTATAATTGAGAAAATCTATTTTCACTAATCAACAATACTCATACTTAGTGGCATCATTTGCGAATAGAACATATAAATGCCGGCACATATTATTTTACTGTCTAAACGTTGGTCTGGCGACACAATAACAAGTAAATACGTTCTAAAAATCAATACTGTCTTCAGATCAATACCAAATCGTTAACTAGGGTCAATCACAGATTTCAACAACTTTAAATTCTAATTTATTACACAAAATTCAAACCGCTATATACACATTTACTGGCCTATATAAGGTCTCATGATCTAATGAAATCAGCGTCCTGCAAAAGTAGGTTTCTTCAAAAGCAGTCGTCTCTTGGTTTTGTTATATGGATCCGAAACTTTTATTGATACCAACAGTAAACTACAGAACTTTGTCAGGCCAATCTTTGAGTTATATTGTCCACATAAAGTGACCACATAATTAGAAAAAAATTGTTGCAATCGTAATCACATATATACCCTTCAGTCAAGAATACGATCTAGCTTTTCACACCACTTATGTTGTTAATTTTAAACATGAGTGGAGGGACATACAGTTGATTCCGAATGACAGATTTTTGAGAAACTTTTCATGGCAATTTCTATTTACTCTCAGAGCTTCTGCCACAAAATCTGCTGAGAGGAAGTCGCCGGAGAAATATTGTTTGAACCATGGCCTCATGTCTAATAAGCGAATCAAATTTAATGAAAAGATGGTAATATTCGTGATTTATAAGTGACTGTGTGTTAAATATGCTGAATGATGTTTAATCGAGTTTATCTATCCTTTTGAAAAGGCAGCGAAGAAAAGGTGTTTATCGATTTGATGACCGAAAGTTTGAACTTGTTCCTCTTTTAGGTAGTTCGAAATCTGCTGTGAATTCGAGTTTCAGTGGCTAATAGAAAACAATTTAGAATGCGAAACCTGAAACTCACTTTGTTTCGCATGTGTGATGCTTGGAAATATAAGAAATAAATTACTGAGACCTTTACCAAATAGTTTGCTAAATAAGGCCTTCACGATGAGATTAAACAATATAAAAATAAAGAGACTAATTTATTTAGTACCGAAACCTGTTTGTTTGTTCAAATTTTGTTTGTATACTATTTTATTTCTATTTCTGTGTTGTATATTTAATATCTTTTAACGCTAGAGCTTTATTATGCAAAATATTCTGCAGTAAAAAGTTGTTTAAATATTAAAACAACTAATATTTGTATAAAACAAACTTTATTTTGATGTATTTTTCATATTTAATATTTATTCTATTTATTTTAATGTATAGAATTTTTTTCTTTCCTTTTTGAAAACAGACTTCTTTTTCTAAATACAATAAAATTCAGATAAGTTCTTGACCATATGTTTCGCATCACACATACATTAAATGATATTAAAATAAATATGAGTGGTATTACATTCTACCTACAAAGAATTGAGCACTAGAGGAGACCCGATTTGCTTCGCTGTCTATGTCTTCAGGTTATAATATTGCCTTTGACACATTTGAAAGACAATTTTTTGTTTATTTTTTATCGTTTTGAAATACAATTTTATATTTATTATGACTATATGGCAACCATATCAAAAAGCAAGTAAATAAAAATACCCATGAAAAAGTTTCTCACAAACCCGTCGTTCGGAGTCGACTTTAAACTGGGACCTACTTTAAACTGTAGGTGCCGCCACTCTTATAAAAAATTAACACACATAACATAAGTTGGTGTAAAAAACTAGGTCGTAATCCAGACTGAAGGGTTGTAATGACCAATTATGTATGTATGTATATATGTAATATGTGATGATTCTCAATGTGGTAGTATAAGTATAAGGACACTCCGATAATTACAAAAAGAAGTGTAAAATGTTCAAACAAACAAACACACGTTTTCCAATATATATGTATGTATGTATAAATAAATAAAATAAGAAAAACAACAATGATAACAACATTAAACAAAAATGTATTGTATTTCATTTATTTAACTTGTTATTGTTGTTGTCTGTAACATAAATTCCCAAAATTCAAAATAAATTCTAAAATATTTGTATGAGTTCCTTGAGTTCATATTTTATTTTCTATTTTCTATCGCTTTTTCATAATTTTTATATTTTTTTATATTTTTCCAGCATTTGTTTCCTTTTGCCAGATTCGTTTTGGCATTAATAATACCGTCTGCTATCTGGTGCTGTAGTTCACAGGCATATTGTCTAGCAGTTTAGTGTGTGAATGCCAATTAAAAAAAAAAAACTTTTTAAATGTAATGGTTTTTATTAGAATAGTATTTAAATTTAATAATCTAACACATTTAATTTCTGATGAATTTTAGGGTTTTTAAGAAAGATATGATGTATTTTAAAGACAGATTTTCTTCTAAGTAACATAAAACCAATAACTGCAACCTCATGTTGCATGAGATGGCTTGTTCTTACAAAATTATTCCAAACACTACGAGTTTTGATTAAGGGCTTCATCCTATCCTTAAATGTGATTAACTACTCTTCAAGACTACAAAGAAGCAGACTGCGAGCCTCGTTTTCCAACCGAAACCTTGTCTTCATATGTCATTGGCCAGTTTGCGTAGCACATGCCCTATCCATCTCAATTTCCTCACAACACTTATATTGGCTGTGTTAATTTTATACCATGAGTGGGACGCGACCTACAGTTTAAAGTCGATTCCGAACAACAGATTTTTTGAGAAACTTTTCATGGGAATTTTATTTTTACTCTTAGAGTATTCGACAGAAATCCGCTGAGAAGAGGTGGCCGAAGAAATATTTTTAGGTATTTCATTATGTTAGAGATGTCTGACCTGGGGTTTGAACCGCAGCCTCACGTTTAATATACTGCCTACTGGACTACAGTACTACAGTCATGCACTTGATAAGAAATAACCTAGATCAAATAGACGAATTTTAATCGTATAGATGAAACGAATAACAATGAAGATAGGACAGGGAACACTGTTTACGTAGTGATCCAGCTTTGAGACATATGGGGTCCCAATATTCACCAGACACTTTGTATCATAAATATGTAGAAGAAATTTCGAACACAATTACACGACACAGATTCCCGTATTTATATCTTCAGTATTAGTGAACGTAGAAGAAGTCAACTCAACAGCTTAAGAGCTATTTCCTCCCCACATCCTTTCTGGATTAAATTGTGCCTTCCACTATCACTTCTCCTTGGACAGTGTTCGATTTTACATCTTTTAATGGTTGTATCAAATCGCTGTAGTCTGTAGAGGTAGTGTGATGGTTTATTAGACGTGAGGCCTCGGTTCAAAGCCCAGGTTAGACATCTCCAACAAAACGAAATATTAACAAATATATCTTCAGCGGCTTCGTCTCAACAAATTTCTTACAAAACCTCTGAGAGTTAATAACATTGCCATGAAAAGCTTCTCCAAAGTCTGTCGTTCGGAATCGACTTTTAACTGTAGGTCCGGCTACTCTTGTTAATTTTATACATATGCAGTGTGAGAAGATAACTGAAGTGTTGTAATGACCAATTACGTATGTAATGGCTGTGAAAACTTAATTCTCAAACAGAACTTTATTTATAAGCACTTCATTTGAAATTATGGAAATAATTAAGTGATTGCTGTTCCAGCTGCTGCAACTAAATTAAAATTTTATTTCCGTTTTGTATAACCATTTAAAAATTAACCATCTTAACACCCACATTCAAATTATGCATTATAAACTTAAGTTGTGCGTAAGTAAATGCCGCAAATACTTTGTGGTTTGTACAACAACTACAAACACATCGTGCTAATAACAACTATGCTTGGTTGAAACGTTTATTTCTAAGAAGGCAGGCAAACAGTTGCGAAAAATTTTTCGAAAAGCCTCAATAATGAGATTCTTGTTTTTCACTCTAGGATTACATATACGCTTGCAATTATAATAGCATATGCTATGAACAATAATTCCGTCTTTTGTTCTATTTTACAAAAAGAAATTCTCATTTATATTCTGAACATATTGTTTTCGATTTTTTAAATTGAAAACTCCAAAAGGTAAGAAAATTAATGAAATCCTTAAATTTATTGTCATCACATTTATCAAATAATAAATAGTTAATCGTGTGATAAATGCTTTTCAAAATTATTTTTTTTTATTCTTTCCACACTTTATTTTATTGAATTGAATTGATTTCTGTCTGTCCGTCTGACTGTCAGTTCCATACAAAATCATCAATCCATTTATACGCATAATTTTAGACATAAACATTCATGAATTCATCTATTCCTTTCAGCTTTTTTTATACTACACCCATTCATCTATCCATCTCCAGTCATTGATGTATTCTGCCAAACCAACAACTTTCCAAACATCATGACTGATTTAACACGTTTAAAGTGTCAACAGCTGATAAGACATCGAAATTCTTTGGGTTTCTTTTCATTCATTTCATTTAAGAAATCCCACAAAAAGAAAAATAAAAAACTAAAAAACAATACCAAAAACAAAAACAAAAAAAATACGAGAAAAGCAAATAATCTTACACATTTTATAGGGCATAAAACTCAAAAAAACAAAAATAACTCAAAATCCGGAACTATTAACCGGGTTTTTATATTAGTTTTACGATTCAAGAGAATCTCTTTTGGAGAAGGATAGAGTAGACATGCGCATTACCTTTTTGAAAATTTAAGAGAAAATACAGGAGCGTTGTAAAATACTGTAAAAAGGTGGCGAATTAACTTTTATTTTCAAATTGATTCAATCAATTCCAATATCATTTGTTATTAAATTTTACCAAGTAACGTTATCGTACAACTTATGTCAGCTGCTACAAGCAAATGCAGGGCCTTTTTAAGCGCTTCTAATCTTGAAATTTATATAAAACAAAGTGTATGGGTGAAATCATTCGAAAATTTTTATTCATTTGAAAGAATGAACGGCAAATAACGCCAATCAAATGTTTGCCAAGGCTTCTCTGGATGGAACGCATCAAAATCTTAAACTTTCCATGATTTCAGCGCATAAATCAGGTTAAATTTAACCGACGGCATGGGTAATATTGGCTTTACGGATCCTTGTGATCTGAGAGAAATGGATTCAAACCGCACGATCTCAGTCGCCAGTTAACATGCCCTCGCCATGGGATAACCATGCCCCCAAATCGCTCCTACAGTATATCCTGGACAATGTAGCTCTCAAAAAGATAGGGACCGATGAAGAAGCCACGCCAAAATCCACAATAAATAGTCACTTTTCAGGATATGTTAAAGGCTCCTGGGTCTTATGTGGATTTGTATCGTTTCAAATTTGACAATGTTATATATTCACGTGCCCAGCCATAGAAAGAAAGAAGCCATATAACTGAAAATGATTTTTCGATAAAAATTAGGGTGTGTAGTACATTCAGCGAGCACACATCGTTGTTTATGGTCATTTACCTTTAGTTCCTGTGTCAGTTGAAATTTGTATGGGTACAGACTCAAATCACAATGCAAAATTCGCCAAGTTGTGTTCTGTGAAAAGCCATATTATTGTTCAGTACAGTTTAGTTAAGGCATTACACTTGTCACTCAATTGGCACATCGGTGGCCTGCACCTAAAAACCTCCTGTAATGAATTGCGTTCCTTGTTGAATTTGTCACACTCCACACATCTTGTGCTGTTTTGAATTTACCCGTGTTGTTTGGATACATAATGCTAGCTTAAATCGATGCTGATTTTTTCGGAAATATCCGTAACTGGATTGGAACTGTGTGAAGTAAAAATCCAGTCCATCGAGCGGTCTCGCAGTTCACATTTTGACACAAGATTTAAGAGCATACATGGATATTAGATTGTGAGCACTTCTGTGATACCCACAAGCACACTTTGCATATTATAAATTCGGTTAAATTCTTTCGCGTGGAAAACTATTGGCATTTGCCAGAGCAATATCAATTGGATTTTAAGATACTGTCCTGCATACGTCCGAATCTCTTAAAGCATTGACAGACATAACCATTGACAGAAGCTTTTTTATGATTTTTTCCCCTCAAGAACCAGTAGCATTCATGATCAGAAGCAGCCCTATGTCCCATCAATCACGCATCAATCATTACGCCTTGATACTTAATTATCATGTGTCTCTCTGTAACAGCTTCATTCGATATCTTGGTCCGTGCGCATTTATCACTACCGATTCCGATTTCTATACAGCTATTTGGGGATCATCTCCTTAATCTCATGGCAGTATTGTTGCACTTAGTCCCAGAATGTCGAGCCTTGTATAGAGTGCTTGAAGGTATATACATATAATAAGAAAAAACGATCTGATATCCGGAATGATTGTAAACTAATACAATTTTTGTTTTTATTTATATGTTCATTGACTAGTTTAAAAACTCTAGTTTTCGTAAATTTCGTAGCAAATAAGAAGAAATATATTTGAAACTATTTCTATGCAATATTTTTCTAGATTTTGACAAAGTACTCAGTCATACTTCTGTAGAAAATTGTTGCATTGGAGAATATGAAAATATTTTTTTTATTTTTATTAATTTTTTAATTACAATACAATTACGAATTATATTTAATTACGAGCTGAGTAACTCTGCCCATATGCTCGGTGTAGTGTCACAGACCAGAGTCTCTGGTGGGAATCGAACAGACGACCCTCACGCTAATAGTCTAACACATTACCCACTAGACCACCCAATATGAAAATAATAAGAAATCCTCTTTAGATTTTTCTTTAATATTTTACAAATCCTCAATTCTCAAATCACTACTACGCTACTGCTTTTAATACACAATTTTGCCTCACACCGTAAAGTCTAATATCAGCTGTTTTGTTTTTATAGCCCAAGTAAGAGAAAATCAGGACACACAGCCTCAGCATCCTAACACAGTTACCAGCCGTTGGCTTCAATCGAAATTGGTTCAGTTCTATTTCAGAGTTTCTGGGTTAAAGTGCGAAGGAAATTCTTTGATTTGGGAAAAACCAAAGTAAACAAGGAAAATTAAGCGGATTTTAAATGAAAGTGAAATAAACAAGTGAAAGGCAAGTGAAACTTTCGATTTCGGAAAGTAAATAAAAAATATAAATAATACAGGCAGTGAATTAAAAATGTGAAAATAAATTTTAATTAAAATATTAAACATTAAAAAAAAAACAATTTAAAAGAAAAATAAATTTAAAAAAATTAATTTATACACCCGTTTTTATATGGGTCAGAAGCAGCATATATTTTTTGTAGCAACTAAAGCTTCGTAAATTGTTCGAATTGTTTTTCTAGCCACGTTTGTAGTTGTTATTGTTCTGCTTACTTCAGCCAACTAAAATTAGTTGTTGTTTTTATTTTATTTTTTCAAAAATAAGTGTGCACATGCAATTTTAGCCAAAATCCATTACTCTAGTGTGTCTGGTGATTTATTTAGTTCGACGTAAAACTAAAAATAAAAAAGAAAATAAATAAAAAAATTAAATGAACATAAAAAATAGAAACTGAAGTCAATTGATTCAATAGAAGGGAAGAGCAAAAGAGATAATAACAATAAGAAAAAATAATAAAATCCAACGCTTACATTTGCAAACATTTCTATTGACATTGTTCTTGAACATCACGCACTTCCGCCGGAAGTCCGTAGACAACTTCAAATATAAGTTTTTGGGGTAAGTTTTCCTTCTCGACTCCCATTCTTATTATTTTTATTTTTCCCTTGTATTGGGTTTTGTTATTGTTATTATTATTGTTTGTACAGCTATTGTGATAATCCTGTTACGCTTGGCTGCATACAAACGTGTCAGTGTGTGATTGTTACACATTGCCAGTAAGAGTTTTAGACTTGTTTTTCGTTTCGTGTTTAGCCCGACTGTCATTGTTGTGATATAAACATGAAGGAAATAAAACATCACATCACAAGTCAGGAAAAATTGTTGTGTTGTGTGTGATAAATGTGACCGAGTTTAAAAGTATGACAACAAAATAAAACAACAAAAAAAAAACTTGGGAAAATTTTGTTTAAAGTTGTTTGGGAAAATGTTTTTAGGCAGGTGGTATGCATTTACTTATGTGTAGAATTAAATTAAATTTAAATCAAGAGTTTGAAAAGAAAATTAACAAAATTGTGAAAACTTTTACAGTCATGATTTTGATTAAACACGAGATACCATAAGCCATCAAGTCTTTCTCAAAGTCACGTTTTTTATTTGTTAGTTTAGCCAGAGTGAAAACTGCTATGGACAGCCAAACTTTTTTTTTTTTGGAAGAAAGATGGTCAAGTAGTTTCAATAAATATTTGATAATATCCATGAGTTTAAAATATTTGTTAATTTCGGGTTCCAGTAATAGTTTCCTATTCTTTTTCTCTGCTATGTTGGCGATCTTCCCAAAATAAGCTCAAGGCTTTTGAAGCATAATTTCATGACACAACCAAATTGTATAGTAGAACTCCAAATAGCTAATTAAACTTTTTAACGTTATTTACAATATCATCACGTTAACCACCAGTTATAGATAGAATGCTCCCAAGACGGCAATAACGGGTGCCTTCAAAATATTGTCGATTTTAAACTTTGATTGAATTTATTTGATAGTTGGAACGAAGTTGCAAGGTCTTACTCGTGCCAATATTAATATACAGACCTTGATTAGCTGGCATCTGGTAAACTTCTTCAAATTTGGCTTATATATTGGAAGCAGAAGGTCGTGGTAAGCAAACATCGTCGGCGAGGGCCTTGATCGGCTAGAAAGACTATTTATACCCAATAAGCTTCATTATCAGGTTTTGCACAATATTAGATAATAGTGCTCATAGTATGCATTCCTATATTATTTACACCAGTTGTGTATGATCTTTTAAAGCATTTTCTCTACTTAAATTTAAACAAATGCTTGAGATCTAGTTACGTCGTTATATGTGGAATACCACTTGTTTAAATGTCTGCCACGACTTCTCTATGTCGAGCGTATTTGAAAGTCCAATTTTCCACGACTCTGGCAGATAAGTCAGGCTGAATTTGACCGATGTCATAGCTTATATTGTCTGACAGGACGGCAGTGGTTTGTTGCTCATTCGCATACCATTGCGACTTGCGAACACCCCACAAAGAGATGATCGTGCCACAAATCGGATAACTAACAAAGTTTGAGCTGTGCGGCACGTAAGTCTATTCTGTTAAATCCACATATAGTTAGTGTCCAGTTCATTCTATTCAGTTCAAGAGAAGATAATAATAATCGGCTCTTAGTGCTTGCCGTTGATAATGAATTCTTGGAAAATGTCGTTCTCAAAGAAACATGCCACGATGATGCCACCAGCCCAAAACATGAAGCCGATTACCAACATCTTTTGGCCTTAATTAGATGCCCTGGCTACCATCGACATGTGATTCAATATTAACTTATGCCACATTGGTTATTCTACATGAGTGATTTGAGAAGATGGTTATCTTATGCAGAGGTGATGTGAACTGGCTATCGATATCGTGCGATTTGAATTTATTTTGTAGAATTTTCTTAAGCCACAAACCATAGCGCTCCTCAAAGCCAGCATAAACCATGCCATCGGTCTGATTTGGGTGCCAGATACATGGAAAATTAAACACATCGTATACGCTCTACTCCGAGAACACGTATCGTGCATTTGAAATATGTTAGGTTTTTCAAAAGAATAAAAAATTGCAGTGATGTCTCCCACACACTTTGTTGTATTTAATTTTGTTAATTTCAAGATATGAATCGAATAAAGTTCCTGTATTCAACACAGTTCTGCAAATAGCAGAAGAACATTATCAGGTCTCAACAGTAATTAGAGTCCATGTGAATTTCCATGTCCATCCCGTGAATTTAACCACAGGGCAGTAAGTTTGTTAAACTCGAAGTTAATCAATTTCAATTCCAAGCCTTCATTCTATCAGCGCTGAGATAAATTTTGAGTTGTTTTGCATAATCTTAGTCGATGCCTCATATTAACAATGATACCTTATGACTAGTGACGATATATTTCGCAATTGTGAGTGTGGACATCACTGACAGCATTTCTTAAATGTTGATCAATCGAAGGGCTTTCAAACCCATATTAAGGAAAACAAAAACTGACTCGTTGTTGTAGTTTTTCCAAACTGCTTCGATGAGTTAATGATGGGATGATGATCTTTGTTCTAGAACAATCTACAATTAGAGCTGACTCCCCATATTTCACGTATTTTCTAGAATTTTGCACTGAATTTTCACACAAATTGTTGACCTTTATTTTTGCCAGCAACAAAGTCTCTTGTTTGTAAGAAATTCAAAAAAAAGAAGGATTAATATCAACAAAGGATGAAACGCAGAAAATTAAAATGCAGGACACACTTTATTATATTTCCTTTTTTATTGTTGCTACAAAACTTTTTAATAAAAATTGTATTTAAGAAAAAGGTTGTGATTTTTTCCTTTTTTTTTTTTTTGTTAATAAAGCACCTTAAAAAATCTCTTCAAAGCTCCTTTCAATATTAACAATGCGTTCTTTGTGAAAAATTTCAAAGAAACCAGACAACTTTATGAAATTTTCGGAAAAATAAAGGACACGTTTGAGTTGAAAAAGGTTTCAATTTTGTTTCGTTGTTTGTATTCAACATCCTCTTTACGTGATTTTTAATTTCGTTAAAAGAAAAGAAAGATTTTCTTCAAATTCATTGTTTATTAAAAATGGCCACAAAATGATAAAGCGTTAGCAATAAATTATCAAGAACGTGGGAAAAATAATAAAAGCAAATCCTTAGATTGGCAACGCCATTAATAACTTCAAATAAAATTTAAATTTTCCATTTAAAAAATATTTTCATTCCCTGAAAGGATTTTTGCAGAGTTTGGTGGCTTTGTATAGGATTTGAACAAAAACATGAAATAGAAAATGTAAAACAGGATATTAAAAGCGTAGTTTGAATAATTCCGATGAAGAAATTATGCTTAAATAAATAAAAATTTTAAAATTTGCGAAAAAAGGGTTTTCTTGGTATTATTGTAAGAATTTGTAGGTCCTTATAACGACATCAACTTAATCGTCAACATCATCAATTTAAAATTCCGCGGATGTAAACTTGCTTGACATCACATCACTTGTGATGTTTGAATGTATGACGCCAGTAAACGTATATTTACATACACTCACGCACATCTAGCCATCCTTATGAATGACTTAACTTCCACTGTGTTTAATAAAAAATTCTTTTTCTCCTCATCCTTTTTTTTTGCTACTTTGTCGCCAACATCATATTTTTTTGTTCCCCTTTCTTGTAACATCATTTATAATGAGATGTGAACAAAGGGAAAAACTGTAAGTAAATAGAGAAAGAGAGATAGATGAGAGGTAGAAGAGGGGTAAAAAGAGAAGAGGATATAAAATAACTATGCCTCAAGACAATATAATATACATGCACTATTCAGTTGAAAATAAAGGATCAGAAATAAAAAAAAACTCAAAAAAAAAATAATAAAAACAATAGCAAATGAACGCAAAATAATAAAACAAGACTTACACTATCTCCCACTAATAAAGAGAGAAAAAATAAATGGGGGAAAAAAACCCAGCATTTCCTTCATTAAAAACTTTGCTTTGCAACCGAAAACTCCATTAAGTGAATGATGTTATGTTGTGGTGTAAGATTTGTTGAACATCTTTTTGTTGTTTTCTTTTTTTATTAAAACATGAGATGCTGATAAAAGAAAATAATGACATTAAGAAATGACCTAAATTAGTAAAGCATCACATAAAACAAGCCATTCATTGGCCATTAATAAGACCAGTCTGTATGTATGATTAATCATATCAGCTCAAGTTTATCAATAATCATACACAGTGATGGATCAGCAAATGTGGAGTAATGGATGCATGGTAGATAGAAAAGAAAGTGTTTTCTTCGTAAACATATGTATGTAAATTAAACCTCTATGGTTTTTTAGTTATTTTAGGGATACCGTGCTAATTAAAACACAAATGTGTAATTTATTTAATTTATTTAATTTATTTATTCTTCACATTAACAAATTTATTTAATTTAATTTATTTATTAAATTATTAATTTAAGTTGTATTTAGAATTAGGATAAAAACTTATTTATTTAATTTAATTTAACTACGCTTTCCAACTATGAGGATCGCTTATGGAGTCTCTAGACGTGACTGACTTAAAACTAAAATCTAAAAGCTTTTTAAAGAATAGGAATACAGAATTAAAACGATAAAAAGAGGAACAGAGGTCAAATAAAGTTACAGAGGTAAAACAGAAATATGTAATTATTAATAATAATTTTGAGAGAGAATAAAGAGAGTAAAAATAAATGATTAAAGAAGAATAAAGAAATAAGGGTGGGAATAATTATAACAAGAAATTGTTATAGTTACGTCTTAACTTCCCCCCTTCTCGAAGGACAGGCGTCCCGACTGTTTGCTTTTACTTAGTTTACTATTTCATATTATTTTTAACATATTCTTAATAATAATAAAAACTTATAGATACATTTAAATACAAAAAATAAAAAAATTCTTTAAATATTCTCTTAATACTACAATTTTTATACAAAACTTTAATAACTATATTTACAAATATTGCTAAAAACAAATCTTTCTGTTATAATTGAAAAATGTAATCAACTTTGAACTGAGAACTTATCAAAATAACACAAATAAATCCTACCTTAAGTTATCTTTATGAATTGGTCTATTATCAGTTAGAACTGAGTGGCCTAAATCTTTTTCGACAATCTTTTCGACATACAATTTGCTAAATTTATTTCCTAGCCGACTGTTGACTTTAACAAATACTTTATCACCTGGTCTAAAAATTTTATTCTGTCTATTCTTATTGTGATAGGAAAGCTCACAATTCTGAGCCCTTAGCAGCCTGTTCTTTATATTTATCCTAATCTGCTCTGTTATAGAATTAAAAATATCTATCGGCTTAACTTTAGTTACCGAATGAATTGTATTGTTATACCTCGTAATGGCAGTGAGAACAAGTTCCCTCGTGTCATTACAATGCCCTTCGGATTTTAAACATCGCGATTTTTCACCTATCGTGCTGTGAAGCCTCTCCACTTGCCCGTTGCTAGTGCTGTGCGCCGGTGGAGTAGGAAAGATTTGGACACCAAACTGGTTTAGAAGAAGAGACTTAATGGTATGCGAATTAAATGATTTCTCATTGTCGCAAACAATGGTATGAGCCTTAGGAAAAATGTTCAAAATAGTTAATAAAGCAACCTTAACATCAACAATCGAACGTGTTTCAACAAAAATGGCGAGTGAAAACTTAGAAAATTTGTCAAGACAAGTTATGAAATTAGTTTTGTCAGTTGTAAAAATATCGATGTGTAGTATCTCCCCAGGATACTCAGGTATTGGTGTTTGACCGATCAGTGCCCTTCGTGGGTGCCTATATATTTTGACTCTTTGCATATCCTACAGTCGGAGGCAATCGTCTTGAGTTTATCTCTGATGTTTGGAAAATAATATTGCTGTAAAATCTGGTTAGCGTTTTCACGCACATTACGGTGAGCCCTATTATGTTCGGCTGTAATGATTTCACTCTGATCATCTGGGTTATGGATATCTTTTACAAATTTATCTGAATAAACAAACTTTACTTCTGGGAAAGAATGAATTACTTTATTCTGAATCAAGCCTAAAACATGAAGGTCACAATGAAGACAGTTAATTACGTTGCAATTAATGGCCCGTTTCAAAAATGTAAAAATACCCTTTACATTAACATAGTTCATTAAATGCCTTGTTTGGTTTTTAAAAATGGTTTTAGAGGATATATTAGATTCCGTTGATTTGTGTAGAATTAACTGGTTTTTGAAACAGTTTACTGGATTTGATACTTTTCTTATAATTTCGGATGAAGATTGCTCACTGTGAATTGTTGAACTTTTAACCTCTGAACTTTCCGAAGTAGTTTGCATGTCTATTTGCGTTTTATCTAATTCTGCTTCCGAACCAATCGTTGTCTGTATTGAGTCATTGTCACTGGATTCACCTTCTATATGGTTAACATACTGCCGGGATAATGCATCGGCAACAACATTTTCTTTTCCTGGCTTGTAGAAAAACTTAGGGGAGTATTCCTCAATAAAAGCTCGCCAACGTCTTATTTTTGGGTTAGGATTTCTTTCCGAAATAGAAAACGATAATGGTTGATGATCGGTGTAAATATTTATATTTTTCGCACCATATAAATAATTGCGTAATTTTTGCAGAGCCCACACTATTGCCAACATTTCGCGCTCGTTGGTGGCATAATTCTCCTCAGTATGGGACAATGTTCTCGAAATCATTGTGATTGGCTTACCGTACTGGGAGAGAACGGCTCCTATTGCTGATGAACAAGCGTCAGTAGTGAGCTCAAAGGGTTTGGTGTAATCAGGGTGCAACAGCAGCACATCTTCTGAAGCCAGAATATTTTTTATTTTCTGCAATGCTCTCAGCGCTTCCTCACTTAAATTTACTGCTATATTCTTGGATTGCCTACTACTAACTTTGCCATTTTCACCACGCAAGTATTGCGTAAGCGGTTTAGTGATTTCAGCATAATTTCTTATAAACCGGCGATAGTAGCCAGCCAATCTCAAGAATGATCGGAGGCCTCTAATTGTCTGAGGAATTTGAAAATATAAAATACTCTTCACCTTTTCTGGACATGTTTTTATTCCATTTTTGCACACAGTAAAACCTAAGTGTTCCACAGAACTTTGAAAAAATTTCGATTTTTCACAAGACACACGCATATTTGCCGAAAAAAGTGTCCTTAAAATGTTATCTATATCTTGTAGGTGTTTTTCAGCGTTGGGAGAGAAAATGATGATGTCATCGATATAGACGTGACAACTTTTACCAATTTCATCTCGTAAAACATCATCAATTACTTTTTGGAAGAAACCAGGTGCGTTTTTCAGTCCAAACGGAAGCCTACAAAATTCAAATTTGCCATTATTAATGCTAAAAGCTGTTTTCTTCCTGTCAGCCTCGGCCAAGTTAATTTGGTGGAATCCGGACTTAAGATCCAATGTTGTAAAAAAGCATCCGCTTCCTAAATTCGACAAAATAACAGTAGTATCGGGGATCGGATAACGCTCGCTTGTGGTTTTAGAATTTAGCTTCCTAAAGTCTATTACAAGCCTTTTTTTCCGCCTTCCAGCTTAATCAAGACCTTTTTTATCTACGATCCATATAGGATTATTATATGATGATCTAGATGGTCTTATGATTCCATTTTCCAACAAATTTTCTATTTCACTGTTAACGAATTCAGTAAGTGCCAACGGATATAGATAAGATTTGGAATAAATAGGTTCGTTATTTTCAGTAGGGATTGTGGCGGTTACATCGGTGTGAAATGGTAAGGCTTCATTTGGGTCAGCAAAAACAGATTTGTGTTTGTCCAAAATAATCATCAGCTTCTCAAAAATAGGCCGTGGGATATTACAATCAGCGGGATCAATGACAATTTTATTAACATCGCGACAAAAGTGAAATAGAAGTTTTTCCTTACCATTTTTATGATTCAATAGTCCTCGATCGCAATCAATTTAGGCATGAAAATTGTGCGTGTTATATTGACTATTGTTGTTTTGTTGAAAGTTTGTACGAGTACTTGAGTCAACCTCCATAGGTTGATACTGTGTCGAACGATTATGTGAAACTTGAGGAAATCGGTTACTATTTCTGTTATAATGGAATTGTCCACGTTGTGGGGTTCCGTATCCAGAAGCATTAATTGGATTATTCTGTACGACACCTTGATGCCGATATTGCATTTCTCGTGAAGAACTGGGACCTACAGCTTGGTAGTGTGGTGAGTTATTAAACGTAGTTCCTCTACTGTTGTTCCAAAATGTTGTAGCGAAATTGTAACGAGAACTGTTAGCTTCCAACTCCTGGGCCAAAGCGAGAGCAGAAGGCAAGTCAATTGGCCTACTGGAAAATAAAATGTCACACATAGGTCTGCGCAAACCAGAAATGAAAACGCGAAGAGCATTTTCCCTATACTTTCGACTAAGAGATTCTATTAATTCTTGATTTCCCTCATTAGACATTAAAACCTTATTCAGTATTGCAGTCAACTTCTGCTCGACCTCATCATAAAAATGTGTAATAGTACTGGAGCCTTGCCTAAGCCTCAACAGTTCCTGTTCTAACGTAAAAATACTCTTTTTATCGCCGTACGAAAAATCTAGTCTAGCCAGTATAGCCTTAAAGTTAATTCGTCAATACTACTCTGAAAAACTTGTCGAGTGTGCTCAGTGGCATGGGAAATAGCCGTTGCCAATAATGCCTGAACTGCTTCACTGTCCATTTTTAAATTTTCAATACAAGAATCTATACTTAAACGTTCAAATCTCAAAATTAATTCATTTACGCTCATAAAATGTTATTTCTAAAAAAAATTTGTTTTAATTATTGGTTTTTTTTTCTTAAATCGAAAATTTTTTTAATATTAATAAAAATGTTTCGCATATAAAGAACAAGAAGAAAAAATTACAGTTAAAAAAAATTAATTATAAATTTTTTAGTACAACAGAAAGATTTTTTTCAGAATTTACATATTTTCAGATGAACTAAAAAAAGTATTGCGTACTCTCGTTGGTTACACCTTTTTTTCAGTATAGGTTATTCAAAAAAATAATTATAAAATACTTAATACTTAACTTATTTGTTGTTACTCAGCTTTTAACTTTTAGTACTAAAATTCCTTAGCATCTCCCAATCAGCGATATGTTGTGTGTTAACAGTGATGAAACGCAGCGACTTATTTTAACATTTAGTACTTATTACTCAATGCTCTCTCTCTCTCAATTAATTTGCTTCTTGTTATTATTATTATGATTTTTCAGCTTCAACCAATCGCACTAATTAAAAGAAATTTGTTATTGTTGTATTGTGTTATGCCTATAGAATTGTCTCTTTTAACAACTTCTGCTTTCTTTCTTACACTTCGTCTACAATTATTTTCGGCATACGGATTTTTGCTGCTTTATTGGAGAATTTTGTTCTTTTAAAAATTTTTGATTTCTTTATTGCACTGAGTCTATAACTTTGTTTGTTTTGTTTGTTGATTTGTTGGAGAGTTTTGCTCACCAATATTTATGACCTCTATTTGCTCATTTTAATGTCCTCTATTTGATAGTACTTATGACCTCTAGTTGGTCATTCTTATGACCTCTATTTGATCATTCTTATGACCTCTATTTGATCATATGATTTCACTTATTCGGGTAATCAATTTCGGTGAGCTTCAAATGAAATTTCTTTTATCTTTCCTTTTTTAATTTTAAAAAATTTTTTTTATATTGTTTTTTTTTTTTTTGTATTTTAAATTCTTGACGTTATTGCTTATTTATTGACAAAAAAAACAATGTATCTTAATGTTGTTTTAATCACTTTGGTTTTTAACCAAATTTATTTTTTCACAAATTTAAAATAATTTTATTGTATGGACTTTAGAAAGCACGGTCCCTGCTCGGGCGCCAATTAAACCTCTATGGGTTTTTTAGTTATTTTAGGGATACCGTGCTAATTAAAACACAAATGTGTAATTTATTTAATTTATTTAATTTATTTATTCTTCACATTAACAAATTTATTTAATTTATTTATTAAATTATTAATTTAAGTTGTATTTAGAATTAGGATAAAAACTTATTTATTTAATTTAATTTAACTACGCTTTCCAACTATGAGGATCGCTTATGAAGTCTCTAGACGTGACTGACTTAAAACTAAAATCTAAAAGCTTTTTAAAGAATAGGAATACAGAATTAAAACGATAAAAAGAAGAACAGAGGTCAAATAAAGTTACAGAGGTAAAACAGAAATATGTAATTATTAATAATAATTTTGAGAGAGAATAAAGAGAGTAAAAATAAATGATTAAAGAAGAATAAAGAAATAAGGGTGGGAATAATTATAACAAGAAATTGTTATAGTTACGTCTTAACTTGTATAATATTACAAGCTTAAGAGTAAATAAGCCAACTGTAAGTGCATTAAAATTATTCTTATAGTTAGACTTATTAGTTTTAAACACTTTCGTGATATTTTCAGAACTCAACTTTAAGAGTTTCTTAGGTTTCTCTAATGATTTGACAGACTTAAAATAAAAAATAAAAATGACAATCTTTGCTTAACTGTTTCAGAAAAAAATAGATTTTTAGAGAGTATTAAATAGAAAAGATATCAAATATTGTAAGTAAACCAGCATACATGCATAATTGGTCATTACAACCCTTCAGTCAGGATTACGGCCTAGCTTCTCACACCACTTATGCTGTGTATGTGTTAATTTTATACATGCATGGCGGGGCCTACAGTTAAAAGTCGACTTCGAACGACAGATTTTTTGAGAAACTTTTCCTGGCAATTTTATTTACTCTTAGAGTTTTTGCCAGAAATCTGCTGAGAGGAAGACGCCGAAGAAATATTTTTTCATATTTCGTTTTGATGTCTGACCTGTGGTTTGAACCGTGGTTTTACGTCGAATAAGCCAACACACTACCTACTACACTACGGCGACTTATATAAGTAAAACAGCATTACTGAATGAAAAAGCTGGTCAACTAAATAAGACGGGTTTCTCAATGGGAAATCAACCAAACAGACAGTTGGAGCATCAGCGGCAGTAGCAACGTCATCAACCGCAACAGTTGATGAATAAACCAAAGTAGAACATTGTGTTTGAGGCTGGGCATGAAGAGCATTGCAGCTAAAGAGGCAGATAAAAAGTTTACGACAGCACAGTTACCGTCTATAGCCAAGATACCAACACTTGGACAACGTGGAGTAATGAATCCCCTGTGTTAAAGGGCTCAGTGGGACAGGCTGCAGTTGGTATCTACAGAACCTGGAGAAGGGACTAATCCCGAAAGACGTCAGGAAGAAAAGCACAAGACCAAGGAAGGGGGGCAGAGGTGATTCCAAAGGATCAAAGCCGAGCGAAGAAAATATCCTAAGAACTTAACTAAAACCCCAGTGAGATCTGCGAAGAGAATTGCGAGCAAAAACTATACGGAGGTTTCAAGTACGGCTAGAGTAGCAGTTATGTTAAGGGAATACCCTACGTGAAATATGACAATCTTAGAGCAAACTGAGTGAGAAGAGTCTATTGTTTGCGAAGTGGTAAAGGGAAGAAGCCATGCATTCACATCATAGGCCAAATGGCTGAAAATGGCTTTAAAATTGTTTCAATGCATACGAGGAGTGTTAACGGCATGCTTAGGGCATAATGTATCCAGGGCACATTTACGGTAATTACATTCTTCCTCCCAGGAAACTTAGGACAAACAATTTGAGCAGAACTAACAATGCCAATATATTCCCTTTTAGTCGAATGATTGATTATATTTGACTACTGACGACTGTCAAAATTATCCTTCAATATTATGTTATCTAAACTTGCCGAACTAATGGAAACTATTATTCAATACGGACTCCATTGAGCTTAATTAGCATTAGATGCTGTGTTGTTTGTGGTTATTGCTTTGTGTGGTTCATGGAGCTTTCGTGTGGCTTCGTGGAGCACATACGTTTGTGCTTGAAAGCTACTAAACTGCAAATGTATTTCAGAGAAAACACTTTCTCTAACCTCATTTCTAATATACGTAAAGATATGCATTTCAATTAATAATTGCGCAATAAATACGCAAATTGTTATAATATTGAGTAAAAGTCAAGAGCATATTATAATTAACCGAACACTTTTTGCTGATATTTGACAAGTCAATAAACCGAATATTGACTCAATAAAAGTGCATATCTGAACATAGTATAAGCAAAGAAAATAAAGTGTATAGAATGTGCATTTCAACATATTTTGCAATATTTTTCAAAAATATTTCACGACGCGGGGGGAAAGATAGAAGGGAAGGTTACAGAAACCAAGAGCGTAACAATGCGTTGTTCTCATCATGCGTTGTTCTCATCGTGCGTTTTTGTTGTTTGACCACTTTTTTATTTATTTTTCTGGTGTTAAAAACAGACGTCGGCACCAATGACCCTCAGGGTAAGAACATCTTCGGCTTTTTACACACATAGGACACGAACATCAAGAATGTTCGTTAAAAAGAGCGTAAAAATGTTGTCAGTTTTTAAAGAAGAAGGTTCATGTCGCTTTTTTTCAGACTTCAATGATACACCCAAAGAAATATCACAGTAGTATTCACTAATATCACTGAGAAATGATTTCGATTTTTGGAAGAATACTTGCCAAGTTAAATACGGTGTCTTAGTGTCTTAGTGCAGTACAATTTTTCTATATTTTCCGATCATATATACATATCATTGGGTTAATAAGTAGACTTGACATTATTACTAACAAATTTCCTCTAGGTTAACACATGCCTATGGTTATGGATTAGTGAGTGAGAGAGAGAAAATAAGTTGAGAGAATTTATTTATTTACAGCCATATAAAAGTGTTAGTAATATACTCTATTTTTATTTTCATTTCATCAACATACATATGTAAAGCTGTCTATCTTTGGCTTAATAATTTTGGATAAATAAAAATAAAATAAAAGATCGATTTTATTATTAAAAGAAGATAAAGCTATCCATCTTTTGCTTAAAAATTAGGCCATGTTTTTTAGATAAATAAAAATAAAAAGAATAAAAAACCATTTTTTATTAAAAGAATAAAAACGAGCGTTCCAAAGCATTTAAAAAATATACTATGGGACAAAATAAAAAATAAAATACGCTCAGCTAATGACATAGAACATTTTTAACACAAAATATTCTTCGAGTGTTATTCTGAAATAAAATGATAAAGCATCTGCAGCACATGTATTCTTGTCGCAGTCTGATCGACAACTAAATCAAAAAACGCAAGAATACATACACATGTGCATACTTACGATGAGAGCAACACATTGTTACGCTCTTTGTTTGTGTTCATTTTCCTTCTGTCTTCCTCTCCCCTCACCCAGAAATGATTTAAAAAAAAAAATTGGTGAGATCGGGTCGTGATATTACGACCCGCCATAAGAAATTGTACTTCTACATGATGCGCATTCTTTATATCCATATTCTTTGGTATAAGTAAATAAGTCCTTATTGTCTCACACAATGCAAAACACTATTCCCTCATTCTTTCTCTATTTTCTAATGACTGTGAATGAACAAAAGAAATTATTGATATGATTTCCTGGTCAGCTAAGCCTCTATTAAATTTACAAGAAACTAAATTTTATTTTAAAAAGTTTTCAAATGTTTAAACAAAAATTACGACAGCTTCTCTACCTTAAGTACTTTCCTTTTAATGACACTTCTATTGCTTAATTGAATTAAAAATTTGTTTAATGAAGTTTAAACTTGTAACGCATTTGAGACTTATTAAAGCAATCAGGAAGGACACTTTGGCAAATATTTCGACAAAATTAATTACGATTTAATAATATTGCTATCGACCTTATTTTCTAATTACCTTGTAACACAATTAACTTCAAGTCAATTTAAGATTTCATTCTAACTTTACGTTGTGCTTGATGGTGATATTTTTTGTACATTTTTTGTTTCCTTTTTTTCGTTGTAGTTGGCATGGGGGCTTAATTGTAACTGACACAAGAGAATTTAATTTATCTCTTATTGAGTGTTTTAGATCTTATAACTTAATAGCAGAGCTGATTTTTTCGCAGTGTGGTGAATGGACTTCAAATCGACCAGACTATTAAGACTAAAATCAACGGAAATTTGCCAAGCAAATCGTAACAATAATTACCTTCAGGCACATGGTATACTTACTTCAGAATTAAGCCTCTGTTTAGCTTTAACATTTATATTGAAACACCAAGATATTTAACGCCATTTACACTAATGAAGAAACATTCACATAATGATGCTATTTTTGACTCACTTTCTGTAAATACTTAACAGATGATTGGAAATTTTTAACGTTCTTATTACCACTGATACCACTGATATCATTCATTGTAGCATTTTGTGTTCAATCATCAGCTAGACAAACAGTCAATCATTTATGATTGAAGGATTATTTCTACAGTTATGGATGGTATATAAATTTAAACAGCATCATATTAATTTCAGTTGTTTAATATAAAAGATAACAAGAAAAATATCTCATTTTGTCTATATATGCCAGCCAGAGGCTTTCAATATTTTGTCAATAATTTCAAAAGTTTTTCAGACATAAAATGATTGAAATGAAAATATTTCGTGATGATTAAAGATGATCAAAGGAAAAATTGCAAAAAATAAAATGAAAAACTTAATATTTGGAAAATAAACTCCGACATGAATTATGTCTTATTTGAAAGATCTAAAAGTTATGTTAAAATACAGTTTCAGTTTCTCTGCAAAAGTAAACGTAATGCTTTTGTATGACTTCAATCAAGTATTAAGGGGTAGAAGATATTTTTTTTATTGCTACGACGGAAGACGGAAGTTTAGACTTTAGTGCAATGCTGTAAAAAGCCGTTACAGAACGTTTTTACCTTTTAAAAACGTTGAAAATATGAGCTCGTAGATTGCAAATAAAATAAAAATAAATTTGTGTTTAGTTTTAATTAAAATTCTTTATTATTCACACAATTCTGTGTGCCACTGTTCACAACTTGATATAACAACTACCATTGCTTTGTTTGTTATTCCTCTGTTTACACACTTTGTATAAACAATAACAATTACGATCACTCTCTTCAAACGCACCGCGTCTTCACACAAGTTTGGCTGAACTTTTACTGACTCCGTCGCCTGATTTGCCTTGCCTTTTATATGGCAACGTAAACAGTCTAATGAATGTTCTTGTAGGCGAATGTTCGTGGCTTCGCCTTCTCGAGATTTGTATAAATGTAAACATTGTTATTTCATTATTGTTGTTTGTGTATTTTGTTTACATTTATTCTTGTAGTGTTTGTTGTTGTATTTTTGTTTACTTGTTTACCATTTTTTGTAATGCTGGTGTATGTTCTTATATTACGCAGTGCGATAATTTGTCAAAAAGTTCATTGTAATGTTTTTGTAGCTTTTGTTTATAAGTTTATTGTTTATATTTTTTTTATTATATTATGACGTAAAAGCAAAACACCAGTATCTAATTTTTTTCATTTTCGTAACAGCATTAAAGAACTTAAGATAGGTAGCTTTTTTCGCAATGTTTTCTACGCATTTCTTGCATTATTTTGGAGCTATTATCTTGAACTAGTCTTACTTCTTAACCAGAAGTCTTTTAGTCTTAGGAAAACATCCAGAACTGGTCTCTGAAAGTCATCATCGTTTATCTCTATTAAGATAGCTGTTCTATCATTTAGTGCTCTCACTAAATTTTGAGGGACCCTTCAACATGACCTGCATATTCTAACGAGTAGATTTCACTCGATGCCAATAAGAGGCAATAAAAAACAGTCTCGTAGTCTCGTAAGTTGGTTTATTAGACGTTAAGCCGCGGTTCAAACCCCAGGTCACATATCTCGATCAAATCGAAATATGAAAAATATTTCTTTGGCGACATCCTCTCAACAAATTTCTGGCAAAAACTGAGAGTAAATAAAAATTGTCATGAAAAGTTTCTCAAAAAATTTGTCGTTCAGAGTCGACTTTCAACTGTAGGTTCCATCAGTCGATGATAAAATTAACACACACAATATAAGTGGTGTAAGAAGCCAAGTCGTAGTTCTGACTGAAGGGTTGTAATGACCAATTATGTACGGATGTATGAAACGTCTTATGTGCGAGTGTCTAGCATTAACAAGGATTACACAGACTGAGATTTCTGCATACACCCCTTTGAATAGCATCGCTCATATCGAACATGAGAGATGAGGATTAATCCATCAAAAGACATCGGTTGGTTGGATAAAATTCTGATGCACTAAATCGGCACTAAGTGCTCATATTCCGTCTTCCAGTTACGTAAAGACAACTGAACCAATCAAGTAATGTTTGTAGTTATTCGGTTTAAATAGGAAGAGTATGTTTCATATGAGTAGTGCAGTTTAAAATTAATTTTTCTTTTAAATTGTATAAGCCAGCCATATCCAATGGCCGTGCGGAAAAGTGCTCTACAATAAACATGAGTACACCGAAAAATATATTTCTGTAGAAAATTTTTAGTTACTTTGGGTATCAGTGACGGATGCAATGACTTAAATATGGTGTTGTAATTAACCAACGGAAACGGTTTTCAGCTTTACAAATACTTTAATAATAGTAAGGAGCTCAACTAAAGTGAATACTACATTCAAATATTATAATCCCTAACACTGCCATCAAGAACAGCTGACTGTTTAGGATATGAACTATCATTACGGAGACGTTAATGGTCTAATACAAGATATTTCAGGTATTAGAACCCAATTAGCTTGCAAAACCTTTGCGAAGACAGTTTGATATGCGTGAGTCAATTATTCAAAGAGCTCATTCTGAAATCACAAATTCACTTTCAAGAAATAATCGGATAGAATTTTTTACTACCAAAGGACCACCAATAAAGCGTAGCATACAAGAATCGTAGTGCTTAATGAAGAGGATTTTATTTGAATCTAAATATTGTAGTGTAAAAAAATGTCTTTTGAAGCTCTAGAAAAGTGTTTGATTTAGTAAAAGTGACTGATAGTTATCAAGAGTAGCCTCATTAATCTCCAAGTTATAATCACAGCTCTGAAGTCTTAAGAATAAAATTCACATTTCCCTCGAAGATATCCTCTTATCGATCTGCTGCCAAAAGTTCTGAGATTAGCTATCATTAACCATGCAAAATCTTGTCAAATCCATGTTTTGTAAGTCATGAAACAATATGGGTAATAGTTGTAATGATCAATAATGTATGTATGCCATGTGACACTTTCCAGTGTAGATATACTCGCAGTGATTTAGTACTTGTTCTTAATTCTGTTAATATTGGAAGTGTTTGGAATCTATACTAATGGATGGGCACGTAGAATCTGTTCTACACAAATTCGATCATATCACATCTGAAGTTTATATTGAATGCAAAACGAATTTAATAGGGGCTGGTACTATGCGAGATTAAGATTTTTAATAGTTATTACGTACACCTCTAGTTAGTGTAGTATGCTCAACTGTTTAAATGTTGTTAGGCCAGATAATATATTCAACAGATTGTACACTAAACAAACAATACACAAAATTATGACATTAATTATAATTGTAGTGTAATATGTCATATTTGCCATGTAGCGAAATCTTTTTGACCACACAACACTTTATTTATTATTCTCATAATGTGACCAAACGAGTGGGATATTCTAAAAGCATTTTTTTCTTCTTCTGAAATACAAAATATTCTAAGGTCCATAATATAACTATGAAAACACGTATATTGTTAACATTAAATTAGACTAGAAAAAAAAACACCCACACTCACTTAGCTGCCAAGTAAATGTAACCCACTCTAATATATGTTGGCAGATGGGCTTTCCTCCCATACGTTTAAATAAAAAAATTATTTTTTTTTTGTTTTCTCATATACATACGAATGAATAATGGTTGTAATAAGTGAAAAATGTGTATGTATGTATATATGTATTTAGGTTTGTAAGTATGTTCGTAAAAGAATAATATTTCAAAAAGAATGGTTTTTTTATTTCATTTTCCAGTCATAAATTCATTTTATTTTATTTGTGAAAACATCACCTAATGCTGGTCATGGCCTTAAGTCTGCATAAGGCCAGACAGTTTAATTTCGTTGAGTGTTCTCTTAGAAATTTAGATACAAATGAAGCTATGTTGGTTTGTTTCTTTAGGCAAAATTTGTCGGTCTTCTTCTCGTATACCATATAACTCATGTGCCAAGATCACGAAAAAAAGTGAAAGAATTTCATGGCATTACTGGAGCCTACCATTTTTCTTCTTTTATTATTGTTGACATTAAGAAATATCATCAATCAATCATTTAAATGTCTGCTAATACCGGAATCCGTATGTCAAACACTTCAGTGACTACAGCAACTGTACTTTAATTGCTGCTAGACAATCGAATTTCAATCTCCATGCTATCGCATAATACAATTTACAACAGAAGACCCATAACACTGCCATCATTGAGATAACCGTCATTAGACGGAAACATCATCTTTATGTGATAACGTAGTTCACGCATTGCTGGCTTTACTACAACTCCCTGGCTACCAACTAACATTATTGCCTTTTGCTCTATTGACACTTCATTATTTTCAGTCTGGTAACTTCGAGAATCTTTCTGTTTATTGTGAATTTTTGTTATTGTAGTTTGATGTTCAATTCTCATAATTTATTTGGTGTTTGTTTTCCTCACTCTTTTTTTAGAATAAACTCTTTAGTGTTTAGTATTTATTCCATCTTCGTTACAATATAAACACGTTTATAAACAAATATATTTTACAACAGTAAAATAAAACAACGTTTCTTAACATTTTGTGTTTTTCTTTTTCATTACTTTTCATATTCTTAACGCATTTCATACATGTATTGTTCAGAATCACTTAAAAAGTTTAAATTTGTATAATTTTAATATAGTTATCATGATTTTATGTACATTAACGTCAACATCATTATCATCATCATCATCAGCATCGTGATAATGATAATCATATTCCTCTTACACATTTTACTTCACAACCATTGCATGCTTCTCAAACTATTTTCAAGGGTAGTATTTGCACGTCTTATTTTAAAACTTCCGTTTCCGCAAAAAAAAAGCATTTATTCACTCATATTCATAAAATAAAACACATACACACACATTTGTTTATGCAATACATACATACATACACACACAAGTGTTAATGTTTATTCTATTGCAAACATAACAAGACAAGTTAAAAAAGGGCCTTCTGAAGGGCCGCATTGTACTGACATGGAAAATTATAATATTTTCAATTTATTCTTGAGTCTTATTCGGTTTCCTTTTTTATATTTAATGATAACTGTTTATGCTTTTCTAATTTCTTCGTTCTATACTGTATTCATTGTGAGGCGCATAAACAATTCATTCTGGAGTAACTTTAGATCGGGGATCTAATGTTAATAGTTCTGGAGATACGCCATCCAGTTCGAGGGTCTTACAATATTTTAAAGATTTTACGGCTTCACATATTTCTGTGATACTCGGTGGTTTAGTTAGACATTGTTTCAGTAAGATATTGTTACTTAGAATATACATATTAGAAGCCTACAGTGTCCTTTCAGATATGATGGAGGATGACAACATTAAGCCATAAAACTCATGCCAAAGTTTGACTTACGAATGCTTCTAGATTATTTCGCAGTGTGTTATTAGCCCTAACGTGCTGTTATTTTTTAAGCAGCCTCTATAAGATGATGTGGATTTTATTGTTTCTGCTGTGCTCTTAAAACACTTTGATTCATATTCCGGTTTAGGTGATTATGCAGACTCTGGTATCTTTTTCTACTTGATAATGTCACTTTGTTCTGTTTCAGCTGTAGCTGTTGTTATTTTCTTTATTTCTTGTTAACTGAGAACATCTCTTCATGGCTAGGGAGACTAAATGCGATAAAGGCAGCGAATGAGGTATAATTGTGGTGCAGCTTGTTGACAAAATAATTTATCAGAAATGCTTTATGTAGACAAGTATACAATCATGATGGGTCTTCACCTTTTTTAAGTTGTCTGCGCATTACTTTTCTGTAATTTACGACGTCAAATGTAAATGTAAATTTTATGCGCCCATGTCGTCATTTGAATGAACTTTGCGTGCTTTTTCAAATTTTTGTTTATCCTCAGCTCATCCACTGGGTTGTCATTTTATACTTGTAACCTTCATCGATATATATTAGATACACCAGGTTGTTCATAGAACTTATTAAGCGGAGCTAACACTATTTTTGTACTCAAAACATACAGAATCCTAGCTTGGCCAAGAAAATTGTATTATCCACGTCAGCATTAACATATATTATCTCTTTATACAGCTAAAGCATCATGATTAATGTTTATCTCAGAAACCCTGTCTTATTTCATCAGATATATGTTTCTTGACATAATGTTCACCGACAATCACTTAAATGATCACTAATTTAGTTGGGATCAGTATTATAATTAACTTAGTCTTCCTATACTGCTGTCTCAATAGCTACAGAAATATTTATGACCTTTATTCGCGTCTTAATTGTATTTAAAAATCAAGGCCTTGTTGTTTAAGTCCTTATGCATCTAAAAACCTTCAAGAATTTCCCTAAATGCTTACATACATACTTGCGTTCATGTTAATACAACAGTTTTCATAAGTGGGTAACATAGAAAGCAGCTAAAAACTTAAAACGTTAAATGAATTTGTTGAAGTAAAAAACAAAAAATAGAAAAACTGAATGAAATAAAAATCTCAAATGCATTGAAAGACAACATTTTAGATACACTTGTGTTATCCAAAGGATTATTATTTCAAAATGAACACATGACTTCATTTCAAACTATAAAGCCAAAACACAGTGACTTTTTAAAATCCTTATTAGATTCGTTATCCTTTATATTTCCAGATAAAATTATGTTATTTCCTCAAGGGGATAGGACGAAAATCTCAGAAGAATCAAATGGAAAAAAATCAAAATGTATTCCAAGTAATTTTTCATAGTCTTTAACATGAATTTCAGAATGTTTTTTTGCCAACAAATGGCAAAAAAAGAATGTTGACGTTTCATTTTCTTAATGAAGAATGCACAGAAACTTTTAGAAAAGCTAACGTTTTGGAATTGTCAGCAGAATAAATGTTAAAGGCGGAAAAACTTCATTGAAGAGTCATGATCTAGCATTTGGTGGCTGCTTTGAATGATGCACATTCATGAAAAGGAAAGAATTCTAAAATAATATGCAGCAACAACAATCACAAAATATTATGTTGCATGCAAGCAAAGAAAGGAAAACTGTGTTACTAATGAGGTTGACTATTAGATTTCTAATTTTCTTGTATTTTCTTTATTTCCCTAAAATTTTTTATTATTTTTAATTTTTAGCAATATTCAGCAACAACTTATGATTTAGGTATTTAGTGGGAGAAGCCCACTGTTGTTGCAACAGCAAATATCATGGGAAAGTCAGTCAGCACCACCCAATAATCACAGTTTGTCACCACAACATTCAATACAACAATCCAATACATTTCCACAGAAGACTGTTTCTAGGCAATGACATTCCATGTCATGTAGCAATAGAAATTTGATCAATGAAACCGAAAACAAAAAGAAATATATAGAAAATGGTGTGGAAGTGGATAACACATGAAAAGGAATGATAAAGGAAATTTATGCTACTCGCTTTTATTCATTAATTCTATTAAGTCATTACAACCCTTCAGTCAGGATTAGGCCGTTAGCTCCTCACACCACTCATGTTGACTGCGTTAATTTTATACGTGAGTCGCGGGACCTACAATTTAACGTCGACTCCGAACGACAGATTTTTGAGAAACTTTTTCATGGCAGATTTATTTACTCTCAGAGATTTAGCTAGAAATCTGCTGAGAGGAAGTCGCCGAAGAAATATTCTTTTTTATATTTTCGTTTTGATGTCTGACCTGAGATACGAACCCGGGCTTTACGTCTAATAAGCCTACACACTACCTACTACACCACGGCGACCTTTAAGATGAACTTGGTACTTAAATACAATATAGTTTTTCATTGTTCAATGTTTTATAAAAATATACACAGTTTTTGTACCCAATGTCACTGAATCAGAGGGCAGTATATTGGGTTTCGGATTGATTTTTTTACAGCCAACCAAAGACCAATAGCCCAGTCTATGCAAGCATTGTATTTGGCGAAAGAAAAATAATCCAAAGACATTGTGCAAGTTGTGAGTTCTGTTGATGTTTGTTGAGATTTGTTTATATTTCTTGAACCCTCCCAACTTGTTTTATTTGACAAAAATTGTTTTTTTTTTACTTTACGCACAAATTTATTGCGCAAACATTTCTGAACCGATGTCCAAAATTTAAACCTTATTAGAAAGGAGAGGGATGGACCTTTAAAACGATATACATATATATATTATTTGACTTAATATGCTTTTACATAATTTTGATGAGGTAAACTTGACAAATGCAAATTTTTTTCATATTTTTTCAAGTTTGTCCGTTCATAGTAGCAAACTTTAATTAAAAACTATGAAATAAGTGATGATATTATGAAAGTACATTATTTTTGGAAGAGATTGCCACTTCGTTTAATCAAATGCGACAAAAATTACTATCTAAAGATTATTATCTAAAGAGCATAACAGCCGAGTTATATTTTTCATATAAACATTTTTTCAAATGAACTTTTAGTTCAAAAATTTTCTGAAAATGTGTAAACCATATGTAAGTTTGAACCATATGTTTATGTACACCATTTTAAAGGGTTATCTGTCCCATTCTCAAACAACTTTGGATTTTGAAAATAGGTTAACAAATATTTTCGTAATTAACAATTTTGTGTGAAATAGAACTAGTTTGGAGAATTCGAGAAAAATAAAAAAAATATTGTTGAGTTCTATTCAACACTACAATATGTCATTAGTATTTTGAATTTTGACTGTCGCTCCTTGTTATTATTTTTTTGTTCTGAAGAGATGACTTAGTGATGAGGCCATACGATCTATTCTACATACATCCACCTTTATAGGTTATCTCAATAATGTCTTATACAAAGCTATATTGCCTTGACAAATTTTAGGAATTTTCACGGTGTCAACAATGATAATTACCTTCTAGTCTATGGTATATAAGCAGGTGTTTCCTTCTAGGTTGCATTAATAACCCACTAGTTTCAAGAATGTTTTCCGATAATTCATTATCATGTCAACATGTTGGGCACGAGACAACCCCCAATTTGAATAAGTGTACTCTGAGCCAAACGGTTACCAAACTCAGATAGAATTTATTTTCACAAGCACAAACATTTTCTGTACATAATAAATTGCTATTTTTAAGTTTTTTGTGTATGAAATGCAAATCTAAAAAGAAAAACGAAAAACATTCAATCTACCACCACCTGTGCTTATTGCAGTGTTTCGTTTCCCATAAAATTGGCAATTTGGCATAAAAAAACCAAAACAAAACAATTTTATAAGAACTTGAATTGTGTGAATTTCTATATTTTTATGCAATAATTTACCAACAAAATATAGAGACTGCATGTTGCATATACATCTACACAACTACGTTTAACAATTTCGTAATGGTTTGTATAGTTTCTGTTGCAAGTTGAATTAAGCACTTGAAACCACAAACATGTGGTTGATTTTCGGTATAAAGAAGTACTCGAACTGTATTAAACGAAATAATCAGCAAAACAGCGAAATAGATTTCAAAAGAGGAATTAAAAAAAAAAAAAAATTGGAAGATAAGTTTTTTAAAAACTGAAATATGCTTAGACTTTAACACTAACAAGGTCAGGCGCGCACCAGATATGTAAGTACATAGATTGAATATATGTGAACCCACAAAATACTTGCCCAATTTTAAACTATTGACATTTATTTTGAGTTCGTAATAATAGTTATCGTGTGGTTTTTCATTAAAAACGTGTAATTTGTGTTTCACCAATAACTATTAATATTTGAAAGAAAAGAAAATTTCAGCATTTACCGCAGAGTATTTAAAACAAAATCGAATTAAACGCAAATCTACATAAAAGCATATTCTTTAATTACGAAGCATATTTAGAAAAAAAACAAATTTCTACTGCTTGTGGCATGAACAGTATTTCGAATGTTGCAAGAGTTTTTCCCATTAAAGAAACTGATGCCATTTTCTATTAGAAATTATAAACATAAACAAACATTCATTGCCACAAAGTGAAGTTTTTGTTTGTATTTTGCATTAACCGTGTTAGTTTTGCTCTTTTTAAAGATAACCAAACAAACAAAAATAAAATTAAAAAATTTATTTAAAAAAATAATAAAAAAATATTAAAACTTTTGATTGAGTTTTGTAGCAAAAACGTGTTGCTTGGAAAATTTGATAAGATCACTTGTTTAATTAAAACTATTTTCTTTCTTGGAATATTTTTTTTTGTCAATTTTTGTCAAGAAGGAGATATCAGAAGATCAGCTTTAAAGATATTTAAAATTAATTCAATGCCTTATAAAATATTCGATTTTCCTTTACCAGCAATAGTTAAATCATATTATTGTGCTTCTAAATACTTGTATTACACTGTCGTAACTCTTTCAAGAATTTGACGTGTCCACAAAAGCAGGTTGATAGCTATTTCCGCTTTGTTGCCAACTCCGTTCAAATATTCATTTAACAAGATTACAATAATTCTTGCTGAGGGTATGCCAAATCTACCATAAAATTTCTTTTTTGTATCGACTATGTGGCATTGTTATGAGTCAGTCGTAGTCTAGTCGGTAGTGTGTTGACTTATTAGACGTAAGGCCACGGTTCAAGCTCCAGGTCAGACATCTCCAACGAAACGAAATATGGAAAAATATTTCATTAGCGACTTCCTTTCAGCAGATTTCTAGTAAAGAGTAAATAAAATTTCCCTTTTTATTTCTTAAAAATTATGTGTTAGAACATTTGGGCATTAATCAAATACACGCACAGCTATCCGTTTATCTTTAACTCCACCAAAATAGCAAATGGATTCTACGTCTTCTATTGTGACACCTTTGATGTAGAGAGAAGTGACCTTTGTGGCCGAAATTTAATGTCTTCATTTTGGGTGTTCAGTTGATGATGAGTTGATTTATAGTCCTGTAACTAAAGCATCATCGACAATCTTTCATTGACAATTTCTCTGTAAAAGCAAGTGAAAACAGGAATATGTCATTAGGAATATGTTCTCCATATTCCAGTCTATATTGGTGATGCCATTATTCTGCGTCGTTTTTTTTACATTTCTACATCAAGTAGGATATAGAAAAGGTTTTATTGCTACGTATACTTCTGAAAATGCAAGTATTCTCGGAAACATCTTTTTAATGAAGTATTCTATATGAAGCATTGGCGGTGTATCAAATATGTACTTCCTCAATACCATGTTAACCGATAGTTCCACTATTTGGTATCAATCTATTGAAATGGTTAGGACAGAAGTTATTGACGTTGGCTGTTTTTCACTTTAATTCTTGAAGCAATCGAACTTTGTTAAGCCTAAGACCTTGTAACCTAAATGGTAGACTCAATTGCTATCACTACTGACTGACTCATCGATTTCTTTAATACTTTTCTCTCGAAATAATGGATACAATTATGCACCTGTAATCATTTGATTATTGCCCAGCTGTTTAATTTTTTTAATTAACTGCGTTAATTTATATTAAATAACTAAAAATATTCACAGCTCTGGAAACTTTTCTTTCCAATTGAACTGATTTCAGCAAAACATACAATTTCTACCCTTCATCTGGACAAAAATTGGAAATTTGGAATAAAATTTGAACACGTATTAATTTTTTTTTAATTTCAAAAAAAGGAAAATTTTAATAAAAAAAAAATTGAAGCACAACCGTTTTATTTTATTTATTTATTTATTATTTACAATACAATTACAAATTATATTTTAATTATATACGAGCGGAGTAATTTGGCCATATGCTCGTTGTAGTGTCACAGACCAGAGTCTATGGTGGGAACCGAACCCACAACCCTCACGCTAATAGTCTAGCACACTACCCATTAGACTACCAGGGCACCCCATTTTGTTTTATATCAAATGAGCTTCTTTTCATCCTTAATTTTTTTTAGTATAGTATAGTAAATTTAATTAAATCTTTTTACTGGATACCAGTAATTTATGGCGTTGATGTAATATAACCAATGAAATAAAATTCAATACGGTGTTCGAAAAAAAAATCTTATCATATTTGCTATGATATTGTTACGCAAAGCGAAACGACCTAATATCGTTTAACAATAAAAACGATAAACAAAAGCTACCAGCTACACCAACACAAAGCCACACGATACAAACGCACACTAACACTAAGTATACAATGAACGTGTTGGTTATCTAAAGCTGCATACACACATATGTATGACGAACCTGGTTGCGCCTAGTACGGCAACATAAGCAAAGTACACAAACAACAATGTACTAGCAATAGAGTTCTCGAGAAGGCGCGAGCGAGAACCTTCCACATCGAGAACGTTCATCATACTGATTGATACGCGTGTGTGCGGACTATAAAAGGGCTGGACAAAGCAAGCAGCACTCAGAGTTAATTCAGTCAGCCTTGTGTGAAGTTGCGTGTGAACAAAATAAGTCGTGGTTGTAAAGATCTAGCGAATACTTGTGTGAACTAGTATAGTGAATAAACAGATTATTATTGTTGTATCGTTAAGTTCTATACGGTGGTATACAAAAGTAGTGTAAATAATAAAGAGAGTTTAAGAGAAAATAACCACATATTTGTTTTTACTTTATTTGCAATCAACGAACTCATATTTAAACGTTTTTAAAAAGGTAAAAACGTAACAATGGTGTCAGAAGTGGGATTGCAAAATCCAAAAGTAAAAAGAAATAAAAAGAAATAAATAAATAAAATGAAACTATCGGAATTAAGAGTGAACCGGCTGAAACGAGAATTGGGTAAATTAGAGCTGCCAACAACGGGTACGAAGAATGAACTACAAAAGCGGTTAAGGGAACAACTGCAGCTTCAGGGCATCGACATCGAATCCTACGAGTTCGAGGATGAAGAGGAACGAGAGTTACAGGCCCCTGCAGCACCTAGCGGTGTCGACATAAACTCGTTGCTAGCCTCTATGGTGGAAAAAATTCAATTAGCAAACCAGAAGCTATTTGCTGATGTTCAAGAAGCTTCTAGAACCGAAAATCAAAAACTTCTGACTGAAGTACGAGAAGCTTCTAGAGCTGAGAACCAGAAGCTATTCGAGGCTTCTAGAGCCGAAAACCAACGACTGCAAGCAGCAATTTTGTCAAAAATTGAAATGGAGCTGGAAATAACATCTGGAAAGCTGGAAAGGCCGTTGACACGAGAGTGGACAATTTGGGAAAGACCGTTGACACTAAAGTGGACAACTTGGAAAGGACCGTCGGCGGAAAAATCGTTATGATGGAGGAAAAGATCAACAACCTCCAAAACCAGTGACCGGAACCAGTGCGAGTCGTTTTGGAAAGTATCGACAGGATAAGAACACCTTGCTTTGATGGTAGCTCACCCCTATCCGTATTCAAATTCCAATTTGAGACAGTAGCCAGCAGAAATGGATGGGACGATGGAGAGAAGGCTCTAGAACTAATTCTGGCTTTAAAAGGTGTCGCAGCTGAGATTCTAGAAACCATGCCAGCCAGCAGTAGAAACAACTACAACGACTTAATGGTGGCGTTGCAGCGTAAATTTGGCGATGAGCACAAACGGGAACTATACCGCATGGAGTTGAGATGCCGGGCGCAAAAGGCAAATGAGTCATTACAAGCCTTTGCAATGGAGGTTGAGAGATTAGTGCAGCTCACATACCCCGGAGAAAACCACCCGCTGATAGACAACATTAAGACAGAGGCGTTTGTCAATGGTATACAAGATCCTGACATTAAACTGGCAGTATGTTCCACACAGAAGACAATCTTTGCGGAGACCGTGGCCTTCGCACTAGCCCAGGAGACCGCGCGAGCTATTTCTAGACCACAAGTAAGCAAAGTGCGAAGAATGGAAGTCGTGGAGGAAGATGAATGCCTTTTAACTAAAGTTAAGGAGATGGTGAAGCAAGCTTTGGAAGAAAACGGACAAAAGGCTAAACTTAAATGCTTCAATTGTGAAAAGGGCGGTCATTTCCAAAGAAACTGCAAAGCGCCACGCAAGAGATCAAGATCCGCCTCACCATCAAGGAATAAGAAACGGGCGAACTACCAACCATTTTCACAAGAGTCCCCGTTAAACTAAAACGAGCTAGCACTGAGGGGCAAGTGCTGGCTCCCACAAGCGAGGGCCCCACAATCTCAATATCAGTGATGCAACAGAACAACAACAATCTTACGGCGTGCGGATACATAAATAGCAGACCACATACCTTCACAATAGACACCGGGGCGACGCAGTCTATCATCAGACCAGATGTAGTGAAGGGAAAATGTGAGGCACTTAGCAATGTAAGACTACGGACAGCTACGGGAGAGTCTGTCACCGTCCACGGAAAAACAGAGGCGAAGGTGACTATAGCCAACATTAGTGTAAGTCACATCTTTATTGTTGCCGATATTGTGGACGAGGTTATCATTGGTGCCGATTTTATGATAGCTCATGGCATCAATTTGAATATGGGGCAACAGATTATGAGTTGGCGAAATGTAGAGATACCTCTAGACGTGGGGTACAAGCACCAAGTGGACGCCAGAAGGATAGTTGCGGTCGAACAACTCAAATTGCCACCTCAGAGTGAATCACTGATATGGGCGCGTATGGAGGGAGATTGTGTGGAAAACCGCTTGTGGGTTGTTGAATCAGCAGAAATACAGACGGATTTAATATCAGCAAAGGCCCTCGTCAAATCCACAGAACAAATAATAGTCCCGGTGAGAGTGCTAAATCTATCAGGCCATGAAAGAGTCGTCTGTAAAAACTCAGAGGTGGGTAAATGTGTTCCAGTGGAGGCGGTAATAAACAGCGAACAAACGCCGCAACCTGCCGATATGTCAGCCAAGAATCAAAAGGAATTTGGTGAAAATGTGGAGAAATGGATAGCAGGTTTAGCAGCTGCAGAGAAAAACAAAGCCAAAAAGCTGCTAAAGAGGTATGCTTTCGCTTTCGCCACGAACAATAAAAGGCAAGGAAAAACAGTCATGGTCAAACATGAAATTGATACTGGCGAAGCGAGACCGATAAAGCAGGCACCCAGAAGCATACCGCTGGCGAAGCGTAATGAGGTCAAGGAGTTAGTCGACGAAATGAGGAAGAGCAGTGTAAACGAACCATCATCGGGTCCGTGGAGCTCACCTGTAGTCTTAGTAAAGAAGAAAAATGGCAGTACAAGATTCTGCGTAGACTACAGGAAGCTGAATGATGTCACCAAAAAGGATAGTTACCCTCTACCAAGAATTGACGACACACTCGACACGCTAGCCGGAACAAAATGGTTCTCCACATTGGATCTACAAAGCGGGTATTGGCAGGTGGAGATTGCAGACAAGGACAAAGAGAAAACCGCATTCAGTGCGAACGGCGGCTTATGGCAGTTTAAGGTTATGCCATTTGGACTCTGTAATGCTCCGGCCACATTCGAGCGGCTTATGGAACGTGTGCTAAAGGGACTGCATTGGAAGACTTGCCTGGGGTATCTCGACGACATAATAGTGATGGGCAGAACTTTCGACGAACACCTCAAGAACCTGGGAGAAGTTCTGCAACGGATATCAACGGCTGGACTAAAACTAAGCGTAAAGAAATGTGCATTTTTCCAAAAGCAGGTGAAATATTTGGGGCATCTTGTCACAGCAGATGGGATGTCCATCGATGAAGATAAAATACGAGCAGTAAAGGACTGACCTCGTCCCCAAAATCTTCATGAACTACGCAGCTTTTTGGGACTATGCACAATCCATCGTCGATATCCGGCTAACGCGGATTGAATCCAACGAAGACTGGTCCCAAGCACAAAGAAGTGACCCAATATTGGCGAAAATAATAGCAGCTAAGGAAGAGGACAAACGACCGACCAGAAATGAGATATCCGCAGAAGGTCCTCTTACAAAAGCTTATTGGGCACTATGGGACAGCTTAAAGATCATAAATGGGTGCCTATATCGACTTTGAGAAAGCGCTGATGGCAAGACCTCATCCAACCTATTGGTAGTGCCTTCATCCAAAATGAAAGAAGTGTTAAAGGAGTTCCATGATGGAGCCAGCGGAGGACATCTTGGAGTGATCAAGACGCTGGAAAGGCTAAAACAACGTTTTTATTGGGTTGGATGTCAGCAAGCAGTGTCGGACTGGATAGCAAATTGTACCCAGTGTATTGCAGCTAAAGGTACAGTAAGAAGAACTCGAGGTCAGCTGCAACAATATAACTCAGGCGCACCTTTCGAGCGGACAGCGATGGACGTTGCGGGCCCTTTTCCAGTCAGCAATGCCGGAAACCGGTATGTTCTCGTTGTGATGGACTATTTCAGCAAGTGGCCGGAAATATATGCCATACAAAATCAAGAAGCGAACACCATAATAAATGTTTTTGTCAACAACTGGGTATGCCGCTACGGGGTTCCAATAGAACTACATTCCGATCAAGGCAGAAATTTTGAGTCGGCTGTATTCCAGGAAATGTGTGAAGTATACGGTATTAAGAAGACTCGAACGACGCCGCTTCACCCACAGTCAGACGGAATGGTAGAGCGATTGAACCGAACCCTGGAGGAATACTTGCGGAAAGTAGTGAGCGAGCAACAGAAAGACTGGGACGAACACATTCCGAGGTTTCTACTGGCGTACCGATCCGCGGTCCATAATTCAACATCTACATCAACCGCCAAGGTTATCTTTGGGACTGAAATAAAGCTGCCCGGTGACTTAGAGTTTGGTGTTAAGCCCGCCACAGAGAGTGATGCCATATACACTGGAAAATAAGAAAGCCTAAATGAACTTCATGAGTTTGTGCGCACCCGTATAAAAATGGTCAGTGATAGATAGAAAGCCAGGTATGATCGTGCGGCAAACACGCAGGGCTTCCATGAGGGACAAATGGTTCTGCTATACAACCCAAAGCGGAAGAAGGGATTATCTCCCAAGCTACAAACCAGCTGGGATGGACCGTATAAAATAATTAAACGGTTAAACGATGTCGTGTACAGGATACAGAAAGCTAACAGCCCCCGAGCAAAAATGAAGGTCGTACACATAGAGCGACTGGCAAAATATGGGAAAGGAGATAATGAGCCTATTCGGGACGAACAGGCTTAAGTGGGCGGCAGTGTTACGCAAAGCGAAACGACCTAATATCGTTTAACAATAAAAACGATAAACAAAAGCTACCAGCTACACCAACACAAAGCCACACGATACAAACGCACACTAACACTAAGTATACAATGAACGTGTTGGTTATCTAAAGCTGCATACACACATATGTATGACGAACCTGGTTGCGCCTAGTACGGCAACATAAGCAAAGTACACAAACAACAATGTACTAGCAATAGAGTTCTCGAGAAGGCGCGAGCGAGAACCTTCCACATCGAGAACGTTCATCATACTGATTGATACGCGTGTGTGCGGACTATAAAAGGGCTGGACAAAGCAAGCAGCACTCAGAGTTAATTCAGTCAGCCTTGTGTGAAGTTGCGTGTGAACAAAATAAGTCGTGGTTGTAAAGATCTAGCGAATACTTGTGTGAACTAGTATAGTGAATAAACAGATTATTATTGTTGTATCGTTAAGTTCTATACGGTGGTATACAAAAGTAGTGTAAATAATAAAGAGAGTTTAAGAGAAAATAACCACATATTTGTTTTTACTTTATTTGCAATCAACGAACTCATATTTAAACGTTTTTAAAAAGGTAAAAACGTAACAATATCCTAAATTCAATATCAAACGCTTTTGAGTTGGATTTCTTATATTTGATTAAATTTATTTTCTTTCACAAAAAAAGAGAAAAAACTTGTAATTGGATCCTCGAACAATAGGTGAAATCAATATTGTTACGCTGTATTACGTTCTCATTCATTTGTTAATTTTATTTTAGCAAAAAAAAAAATATTTATTTTTTCGTCGAAATTATTTGTTTCTTCTTTTCACAAAAACTGCAAATTTTTTATTTAAACCAAAAAAATTTTTTACAGAATGATTGCTTTTTTTCGGGGCGTATATAATTTAAAATATTGTTACGTTTTTACCTTTTTAAAAACGTTTAAATATGAGTTCGTTAATTGCAACAAAGTAAAAACAAATATATCTTTAGTTTTTCTTAAACTCTCTTTATTATTTACACTACTTTTGTGTACCACCGTATAGAACTTAACGATACAACAATAATAATCTGTTTATTCACTGTACTAGTTCACACAAGTATTCGCTAGATCTTTACAACCACGACTTATTTTGTTCACACGCAACTTCACACAAGGCTGACTAAATTAACTCTGACTGCTGCTTGCTTTGTCCAGCCCTTTTATAGTCCGCACACACGCGTATCAATCAGTACGATGAACGTTCTCGATGTGGAAGGTTCTCGCTCGCGCCTTCTCGAGAACTCTATTGCTAGTACATTGTTGTTTGTGTACTTGCTTATATTATGTACCAGCCGCTACCAGGTTACATATTTGTCGTAGCTGGTTCACTTCATTCCATGTTGTTGTTGCTACCTGGTTGTACACATGTGTGTGTGCAGCTTTAGATAATCAGCACGTTCATTGTATTCTTAGTGTTAGTGTGTATTTGTATCGTGTGGCTTTGTGTTGGTGTAACTGGTAGCTTTTGTTTATCGTTTTTATTGTTAAACGATATTAGGTCGTTTCGCTTTACGTAACAATATGAAGTGTTTTTAGCAAAAAAAAGCTGCTGGTTTTATTAACAAAAAATTAGTATAAAAAGAATTTTGTTTATTTACTATACAATTTAATGTTTAATAAACAACACAGATTTTTGTTCTGCTACATGAATGGGAAAATTAATTTATCTTTTACGCAAAAAATATGGATTAAAGCAGCTTAACAAAGCATTTTTTTTTCATTTTATAAAATAACTAATAAGTGCACCATTTTTTAAAAAGAATTTCATTTCATAATTAATTAGGCGTAATGAGAAAATTAGCATGAATTCATAATTAAAAACAACTATTTCTGTTAATCTTGTTGGGTTATTATTTTGTGTAATAAACTGAAATGCATTTCCTAGAAAAAAAATAGAAGTGTTTAATCACCTCAGCTACACTGAGGTCAAATAAAGCGTAAGCTCTTTGCTATTTGCTTACACTAAAGTTATTTTTATTCAAATCGTGACATTTTATTGAGTTTTTGCTCAACCGGTACGTCACCAAACAAAATTCCTTAATACATGGTTTATAAGCTGCCAATACGGAGTGCATTGAATTTTCACCACTTTAAGAACTATGAAAATCGCATCATCACAGTCAAGAAGGCCTTCCTCTTATCGAGTGATACATACGTCCATACATACATACATAATTAGTCATTAGTCATTACAACCCTTCAGTCAGAATTACGACCTAGTTTCTCACATCAGTTATGTTGCATGTATTAATTTTATACATGAATGGTGGGACCTACAGTCTATAGTCGACTCCGAACGATAGATTTTTGAGAAATTTGTCATGGTGAAGATTATTTACTCTCATAGTTTTTGCCAGAAATCCGCTGACAGGAAGTTGGCGAAGAAATATTTTTTCGTATTGGAGTTGGATGTCCTAGGGCCTGAACCGAGACCTCACATCCAAAAAACCAACACCTTACGTATTAGACTAAGACAACTTTAAAGAAGTACTTGCATTAAAGTTGTTTGAGTGCAAACAAATCGTAACTTTTAATTCAGAGGCGAAAATGAGTTCTGGCTTAACCAGTATGCCAAAAGCTATAAGTAGTTCAGCAGCTGACAACGCTAAGTGCATTGAATTTTTTGTTGCTATTTGCGAGATAGGGCTTCAGAAAACCTGAAGCTATTAAAATCGTTTATTACAGTCAAACAGTTCTTTCTTCTATCGAGCAATAATTACGAATTTTTTAAAAGAATCTCACTTGATAGCATCTGATCTCAACAAAACAATAACTAATCTCAAGTTTTGGAGCAATCCATAGGCAACAAAAATCATGCGATTTGTTCTCATAGGCTATTTTTGTGAGGTTACGTTCAGTCTTCAATGTACGGGATTAAGCCACTTACAATTTTACCTAGAAAAGATAACATTTCAGTTGTCATTAGTGAGTTATCGACTGAAATGCTGAACAGAAAAATTATATTAAAAATTGCAGCACATTTGTTTAGAAGGTATGGGCGGTTTTAAATGGCCTTATACAATTCAGTGTTTGTAGTTTTTAATGAAATTTATGTTCTGTCCACTTCCACATGCTTACTTGATCAAATTATGGAGAACATTCTTTGAATTGAGTCAACAAACCAACCGACCGATACATTTTCCGAGGACTTCTTTGGTGTAAAAAAAAAGGATTCAACTTGTATGAGCAGTGGTCGATGGGAGTGATCAGTTTTGAGGAAATTTAATTTTTGCTTAATTTAATGGATATATTGCTTAGTAAAAACTTTCAATGATCTACCGGATCTTTGTCATTTATTCAGACTGTTTTGTTAAATTACCATGAATGACCATATGTTCGCTAATTGGACTCTGGAGCAGTTAGCCACAGAACCAAATTTACATCCAAAAATCATCCACAGCGAAGCAGTCCATTTTTATAAGAATTAGTACGTGAACAAACAAAATTATCAAATTTGAGACGATATGAATCCACATGAGATTCAACGCCGTCAAAGGCATCCCGAAAAAGTTACTGTTTGCTTTGGTTTTCTAACTGTCAGCGTCATATTCCCATATATTTTAAGGGACTGCATCGGCAAAGCTAACACCATTAACGCCAGGCGCCCTTCACTTAGACTGAATTGAACGGTATGGACACCAACGATGTGTAGTTTCAACAGGACGGTGGTACTTGTCACACAGCCTATACCATATTCCTTCCAAATGATTAGAGGGCATACTTATCTCAATTCGAATTGAAATGGACTAGTCACTGAGATGGTAAAATTCGACCCAGTTAGGCGCTTATATTGTGGAGTTTTCATACGTCACTGGTGTATGCGATTAAGTGGCAGACAGTAGTAGTCCTGAAAGCTGATGTAATTCATTCCACTACAGTTTGTTTTTCCGCGCCAGAGAAAACATTAGGAATGTATAATTTCTAATGGACTCTGCCCAGAGAAGTCGTAATGCATCTTTGAACGATTTTTTATTCTACTTACAATAGCATCAATAAACCTGTCAAACGAATAAAATTTTTTTTATATTTTGTTTATTGTTTTAAAATTTAAATTTTAAGATAGGAAGTGCTGGATGGAACAAATAATTCAAAAAACGTTTTCATTACTTTTTTAAACAGATGTGGCAAAAAAAAGTTGAAGACCAAAAATCCAGCCAAAGTATGTTTTTGTCACTGAATTCAGATACAATTTATGATTGTCTTTGGATTGATGCTTAAACGAATATTTAATTGTCCTATTTTCCATTTACTTACGATTATCTTCTTAGGTTCTTTTTTATTTCCTTTTAAAACAAATCGTAGACATGTTAAGCAGAATTTCAACATTAAACAGCAGTCAAGAGCATAAAAAATACTGAAGTGGGGAAACATTTGTAATCTTTAATGGATTTAAGAAAATAAAACTATGACTTGAACAAGAAAACGTTTACGTGTTGAGCATAAAAATTAAAAATTGCTTTCTTTTGTATTTTCTTAAAGCAATGTAACAGCGTAGATTTGAATAAGAAAGTTAATCTATTTCCCATGTTATTTCTATTGATATCCTCACCCAATTTAGTGTTGTATTCAGATGGTATTTGGTTTACGGATTTTAGATTTTAAATGTTCAAAAATAAATCTTTATCAAGTTTCTTATACGTACATAAATATGTAAATACATGTATGTACATGTATATTTTATATTCATACTTTACGTCGTCCAATAGTTACTTTCCCCTTAACACGATAGTAAAACATTGCAAACTTTAGCATTTTTATCCGCATTTACATCGCCTTTCATATCCCATAAAAGTAAAATGCGTGGAATAACGAGTAAAAATACCGTAAAACGATCGTAAAAGGACCGTAAAAATTCTAGAGAACGACTGCAAGTTAAGTAACACAGCAACTCCATTTGCAATAAATTTATTTGCATTCGCTAGCCTTCTTATAAACATTTATGATAATTTCATACGTCGTAAAAGTAAAGTAAAAGGAGATGATTTTTATTAACTAGTGTTAGTAGTAATAAAGGGAGCTTAACTAAATGTCAGATTTTGCTAAGTAACTGCAAGACAAATAACAGTTTTGGCTGTATAAAACTTTAGTATCAAATAAAGTATCAAATAAAATGTAAATGAATTATTTCCATAAATTTTATATTTTTTTACTGTAATAAAAAGTTATTGGGATTGATGCCTTAAATTAAATCGATGATTTCTCAAAACAAAATAAGATTTAAATCAAACAATCATTTTACATAAAATGCTATCATTTATTGAACAATTTATGAGTTTGATTGTTTAAAAAAAAATAAGGAAATCTTACCAATTTGGGACTCCTATACTAGCTAAATTCTTTCATGAACATTTTATCTCTCTCTAGCTACTTATTACAGTATTTTCATAGTATTTCATACTTAATTTTGCTGCATATTCTACTGAATCTCCTCATAAAGGATCTGATATTTATCGGCCTACTATTATAGAATACAAATAAACATTTTAGAAAAACATTTTAAAAAGATATCCGTTGTCTGGCCTAAATGATATCTAATTTGAAAGGAATCTATGACTTATCATACTAAATTTATTTTTATTAACTTCCCGGGATAATGCAAGCATTTTGTAATTTTAATAAAAAAAAATTTAATTGAGAAAATTCTCCAACTCTTTATCTATCTTTCGCCTTTATTAAACTGTCTTTCTCCCTTACACAGTCGGGATTCGTTCACCACCCATGTTGCGTGTGTTAATTTTACAGTTTAAAGTCGACTTCGAACAACAGATTTTTGAGAAACTTTTCTTGATAATCTTATTTACTTTTAAAAGACTGTCGTTTTGTTTGAGATGAGGTTTGAAGTACGGGCTACCGATTTATAAGTTAATATACCACCGAAATGCACACATAATCGGTCATTACAACCCTTCAGTAAAAATTATGCCCTAGCTTCTCACATCTATTATGTTGTGTGTGTTAATTTTATACAGGAGTGGCGGAAACCGACTTTAAACTGTGACTCTGAGTGACAGATTTTTTTGAGAAATTTTTCATTGCAATTTTATATTCTCTCAGAGTTTTTACCAGAAATCTGCTGAAAGTAAGTCGCCGAAGAAATAGTTTTTCAAATTTTGTTTTGTTGGAGATGTGTATATAACCTGAGGTTTGAACCGTGGCCTCATGTCTACTAAGCCAACACACTACCTACTAGGCTACGACGACTTGAACCAAAAATGAATTACTGGTTACACTGCTTTAAAATCTTTTAATCTACAAGTAACCTTTGAATCATTGTCCCAGATGTAAAATAATTGAGTGGTTAAATTGCTTGAATATAAACTCGAGCAATAGATGTTTGAATTCTAGTGAAGGCGAATAAATTTTTCCTCATGATTCAATTTGTACGAGCACCATGAGCAAGTTTCTTTTGTTATATGAAATGTGTGAGAGATGCTTTGTAACAGCCTTAAATTCCCTTAAGGTACGAAACGGAATTAAAAATAAATTTTTCCGTAAACAAGTACATTTATTTCGCCACTCTTAAATCTTTTTCAAGACTTGTTTTTCAGAATAAACATAACTATTGTTCATGGCATGAGGAAATCTGGCACAAATTATTCCAAAAAAATACACAGATTTTCCAGCATAAATGTTTTGTTAATTCTTTACCTACGAACTTCAAATCGTATAACTACATGCGTTGTTAACGTTCCATTCTAATCACGCTTGCTGAATAGGAAACCCTGATGGCTGGTTTTTACGTGACTTATTTGCAACAATTGAGCTCTTGGAAAAAGCTTTCATTTATTTACAAGACATATATTCATTGCCTCTATACTAGGCTTCTGCTAGACTTATTTTTCAATTTCCTTCAATTCTAAGACGGATAAATATCACTTTTGAAATAAAAACTTATACAAATATTTGTGCATAAAACCCAAGTAGTTTTTAATACTGAAACCTATAGTTTAACGAATAATTAAATGCATCTTCATTTTGTTTTATTTGAATAAATTTATTGCAGACATTCAATTCACTTTAAAACAGTTTTTTTTTGTGCAGCAAAATCGCTAATTTCATAAAAAAATTTCATTTCTATGTGAAAATTTCCTTCTTTTTTTGGATGTACAATATTTGTTTTCCCCGAATTTATTTTCAAACATTATAAATCCATTTAAAATCAAATGGTAATAATTTGGTTGTCGTTTGGCTTATTTGTTCAAAAGAAAAAATGGAAGAAAAAAAAAGAAATGCGTGTTGACAAGATTTGCAAACAAATGAAAATATTTGCGGGAATAAAAACACACGTCCTTGAAACTTATTCAGCTTTTTATGGCTGTACTGTGCTTCGTTTTTTTTTGTTTCTTATTCTAACATCATTCACTTAATTTGCTTTTAAATAGAATGCCAAAAATATTTTCTGCCAACAAAATCTTTAAAACACAGGCCAAAAAAAAAAAAAAGAAAAAATTGTGTCAACAAAAACTTAACAGGCGAGCAAAAAATGTAATCAAAAAGAAGTATTTTGTTGTCTCTTTTAACTGAATTTTACTTCGTATGAAATTTATTTATAAACAAGCAACTTATGCTAAGGATGAGTACAAATTTATAAGTTTTTAGCATTTCTTTATATCAATTCATAGAAGTCTTATTAACTCTCATTTTATTTATTTTACAGGTACGTAGCAAGTCCCTACTTACTTATCTCAGGTATTTAAAAATAAATTTATTTAAAGAAAAAGAAATTATTTTTTTGAGTTTATTTTATTCCAAATATAGATAAACATTAACAGAAGAACATTATGAAAACACAATTTGGGGAATTTATCACAATGAAAATTCTAAAGAAATTTTTTATATTTTATGCAGAGGCGTATAAGGCGTAACAGTGCATCTAATCTCTGAGAGTATTAAGATTTCATAAATCGAAAATCCAAAATTGAATCCAAGGTCAATTTTTTTTTGTTGGGAAACTACAGTCAGAGAAAATCTGAGTCGTGCATCAGACTATGTAAGAATAACTTGAGTTTTTTAACCGGTATTCTGACAATACACTGTTGACTCTGAAAGGGGGTTGGTTAAAACCCAATTGTGACAATGAGAATGAATCATAGGAACACATTCTTGGAACCTGAGATATATTAATGCATCTCAGGAAGAAAGTCCTGGCTACATATCAAGTGCTCGGCAGGAAATTGTCTTCGCTGATCATATGATCGCAGCAGTAAGACTGCTATTCACGACAATTATAATACCAGGCATTGGTTTTATATTACCACAACTGTTTTTAATTTTGGTTTTTCCAAAAGGGTTTTCACTTTCATCAGCAACCATAGATCGTTTTAGGACGTTTAATATATCCTTTACCTTAGACATGCATATGTTATCTTTTTTGTAGCAATTCATATGGAAATAACGCCTGTTAATATACTGCCCACTTCAATAGATATGTTACGATAAAGGAGGTGAAGAGCATCATACATTTTTAATATCATTTGCGACAAGCCATTCACAAGTTTCTTGTTCTTTTATCAAGTAAAGTCAATATCACTTGCGAAGCTCAGGAAATTGTCAAACCTTATTATCAGATATTTTATACATTTCAAACCGCATATATATCGTTTCAACTAGTGTGAATATTTACCGCTACGCTTGTTTCTTTTTTCAGCTTATAAGGTACAGATTTCACTCAATTCAATCCACATTTAATCGCTATATTGGTGCAATTTATGTAACCTCATAACCATCCTTAAATGCAAAGAGATTTGTCTAATTTTCTTTCTTTAGAGTACTGATTAATTTGCCCAACGGAGATACTATACAGTTTTTATTTAATTATTTGCTAAACCGCAATGTCTTGATCAACAGGTTCCACCACAGTATAAGCGCATAAGTGGTGTGAGAAGATAGGTCGTAATTCTGACTAAAGAGTTGTAATGTCTAAATAAGTATGTTAAGTAATTGGTTCAAAAACTCAAAATATTCAAAAATCACCATTAACATTAAACCTCTTCTGTGTTGCCGTCAGCTACATCATCTACTTTCATATATGTTTCACTTACCAACTAATTTCACTCACTAAACATAAGCACATGGTGAAATCTTTTAAATTGTATGAACTCCATAAACATTTTTTTAAATAAGATGGCTCAATAGCGATGGTTCTAGCACGTCAGTGTTTAGCTCTACAATTTTTCAACAATTGCCAAAATTGCGCAAAATGCCTTCGGAAATAGCTGGAGGTATCTTATTAGCACAATAAAAGTCCATATTAGCATTTGGATCCTTTTGTGATCCTTTTAAAATAGTTTTTAATATACATAAGTTTGTTGTTGTTATTTTTGTCAGGTTTCTGACCCAAGACTGTAAAATAAGTCGTCGGCGTATATATTTTAACTCCGTCTGCTTCATAAATATCTAAACGGTTCTATCTCCTATTCTGAGACCAAATAAAACCTTAAAAATTTTATAAAAATGTTATAGTAAATGAAATGTTTTCTGACTGAATATTTACCAGTATACCAGACTTTCAGTATTTCAGTCTAGATTTGGCTATACTTCGAGTATAAAAAGTGAGAAAACTTATTTTAAAAGTTTAAGAGATCCATAGTTTAGTAACTGTATCACGTATTTAAGGGCCAATCAAAAAGCATTCAACTAATCACATTACAAAAGTAGAAGGTTCCAAATGGCATTGCCAATTTGCTTGCTTGCATTCGCTCCCTCACAACAAAGTAAGTATAATTCAAATAGCAGATAATAGCGATTAAATTTTGTTTAGCCCCTATTGAGTGTAAAGCATTTGATTAATTGATTATTGTTCTGGACTTCTTACATTGAGACATATGGTTGGACTAGTTTCATAAGAATTTTTTTATTTGAGTTACTTTTAAAATTTACACAATCATTATAAACTCTATAACGTGCTTGTGAGTTATATTGTACAGAAATTAATTCTCTAGAATTTTTTATTTATTGGGAAAAATTTGGGTCTGCATAAAAAATGTTTTCCCTTTAAATTCTTTTATTTCTTTCAGTTTTTCTCACATATGTATATGCAGTGAGCATCAAAAGAAACTGTACACTATGGATAAAATTCAAAAAATCACCAAACTCAACTTTTACTACTTAAAGAAACTGTGCACTATGGATAAAATTCAAAAAATCACCAAACTCAACTTTTACTAAATTTTTTGCATTTTTTTTTTGTTTTTGTTTAAATTTTAAAAACTGACAATGAAACAATTTTAAAATAAAAATAAGGGTAATATATTAATGTATATTTTTTTTGTACAGTTTCTTTTGATGCTCACTGTACACGCTGTAGTATTTTCAGTTATTTATTTATTCTTTATGTTGTATTTCTTTAACCAATAAACTTTTACAAATAACAGCAAAAGAACAACATTCTGAACATAAATAAGAAATCCCACAAAAAAAATTGATTAAAAGGAAAAAATTACTAACAGAGGGCGTTATAAATGCAAAGAAAAGGGAAAAACTATTAAAAACCATGGATATTTTTATTGTAAACTCGTATTTTCAATTATAAAGGAGAGGTTTTTCTGATTTAAAACATGAATTTTTCATTCAACTTTAATAATTTAATAAGAAAATGGTGTAATGAATATAATTAATTTATAAATGGCAGCAGAAAAGTTTCATTAAAACCTCAATAGTTTTGCTACCAATCGGATAAATTACGAAATTTGTTTAAAAATTTAACAAGAACAAGCTTTAAGAATTAAGAATAAAATTTGTTGAGTATAACTTTAATGCCTGAAGTTTTTCCAGAATAATGTGTTATTTCTGGAAAATGTATTTTTATTATTCAATATTCTCAATGGCAAACTTTTATTAGTTTGACAGGCACATTGTAAATGATGCCGAAACAAAAGGGGTGAAAGCAATATACAGTGCGAGAATTAAATTTTATGTTTTTAAGTCAGTACTGGAGGATATAGGGTGGGTCATCTATAAATTTTAACCATCTTTTATTTCAATACAATACTTTAACAGGATAATGCAATTCATGCTACAATCGATTTATTACGTCAAGCGTTTGATGGCCGTTAAATTAGACGAAATGGAGATGTCAATTGGCCGTCAAGAAATTGCTATTTCACACCGTTCTACTATTTTCTGTTAGGCGCCTTTAAAGAAAAATGTTATGCCGACAAACTAGACACAATTGAGCACAACACTCGTGATGTCATTGCCGATATACGACCCCATATACTAAGGTTAGGTTAGGTTAGAGGACGTGTACTTGTCAATTAAGACAAGTACAGTATCCGGAGGTCGAATTGACCCATTGTACAACGTCCTAGTTTCTCACACCACTTATGTGTGTGTTTATTTTATACATGAGTGGTGGGACCTACAGTTTAAAGTCGACTCCGAACGACAGATTTTTATTTATTGAGAAACTTTTCATGACAATTTTTATTTACTCTCAGAGTTTTTGCCAGAAATCTACTGAGAGGAAGTCGCCGAAAAAATACTTTTTGTATTTTGTCTTTGATGCTTGGCCTGGGGCTCGAACCCAGGTTTTTGAGTCTAATAAGCCAACACACTACCTACTAGACTACGGCGACTTCAAATACTACTAAATAAGTGCATGAAAACTGGTCCGACAGAATTGGGTACTGTGAGGCCAACCGCGGCAGTCATTTGAATGAAATAATATTCCATTTCTAACCACAATTATTGTACTTCACACTACCACCCTATATTTAAAGATAATTAACGATTCGTGGCAGACTAACACTTAAATTTTCGATTTTCAGGATAGTTACTGCAAAAATAGGATCAAATAAAGTACGCAACAAAATATTTGAAGTGTTAACAGGGACATGATTGCACCCCTAGTATAAAGTTTTACTACAAGTAACAGGTTCATTTGCAGATTTTATAGCAACTTAGAAACTGTTAAATGTGTTGAAGAAACACTATGCTTTCCCACGGCTCTACGATGCGTAATATCTGGCAAAGTGTCACCCATAAAAGATTTGGATCTTCTGCTTCCAAAATCTCGTCAAAGGCATGCACTGTTACATCGTCTCTATGTCTTTATCACATACTCTGCATTTGCCGACATTTTCCATGCCTATGTGATTCAAATTCAACTTCACTACTTATCTAAGCTAAGCTCTCTACTACCTACATAATTGGTCATTACAACCCTTCAGTCAGGATTACGACCTAGCCTCTCGCATCACTTATGTTGTATGTGTTAATTTTATACATGAGTGGCAGGACTAACAGTTTAAAGTCGACTCCGGATGACAGATTTATGAAAAAAAAACTTTTCATGGCAATTTTATTTACTCTGCGAGTTTTTGTCAGAAATCTGCAGAGAGGAACTCGCCTAAGAAATATTTTTCCGTTTTGTCGGAGATGTCTGATCTGAGGTTTGAAACGTGGCGACAGGTCTAATTAGCCCTCATACACACTGGACTACGGTAACTACAAGATATTAACTAAATTCATGAAACATATTTCATGTATTATTTCAAAGATTTTCAATATTTTGATTATTTTTCATAAAACCAAGTCTGTTGCCGCAAATGCCCATCACTGTAAGCCTTAAGCACAGAGTATAATTTTATGTATTCAGTTATTATCATGTCTAAAAAGTTATTGTCTGTGACAATAGTATAATATATAAAAACTATAACAAAATTGTCTACTGTTTGTCTATGAATAAATTATAAAGTTTTCGTATAAATTATTCATAGAATTAGAAATTTTCGTAAATAACTACTCGTTTAATAATTGGAATGCAAAGCAACAATCCAATATATTTTTACACAAGCCGTTGTCTATAGGCAACAACAGTTGGCTAGCCACTTACACTGGAAACTGCTATAGTACACCTATTGATGCTTTGTAGCAGCCGTATAATTCTGAAAGCAACTATAGAATTAAAAAAGAATAGAATTTAAATACACTCAAAAACATTTTTTATATATTTTTTTGGAGGATGGTTCACATAACAATGATTTTCTTCTTATATTCTCCTCTCCTTTACATTTCATCCAGTAAATAAAAAATAAATTCTTGCATATATGATTGCGAGAAAACCCTAGACAATCTGTTAAATATTTCGATTGTTCTCTGCTCCTGTCTAGACTACAAAACGTTGACCATATTCTAAGTCTACTTCTATTATTTATGTAAGAAATTTACAGCTAGTAGATGGAACAGAAGTCGCCGTAGTCTAGTAGGTAGTGTGTTGGCTTATTAGACGTAAGGCCACTGTTCAAACCCCAGGCCAGACATCAAAACGAAAATATGAAAAAATATTTCTTCGGCGACTTCCTCTCAGCAGATTTTTCGGAAAAACTCTGAGCGTAAATAAAATTGCTATGAAAAGTTTCTCAGAAATCTGTCTTTCGGAGTCGACTTTAACCGGCCAGTCATGTATAAAATTAACACACACAACATAAGTGGTGTGAGAAGCTAGGTCGTAATCCTGACTGAAGGGTTGTAATGCCCAATTATGTATGTATGTGTATATAAATGTAAATATCACCAAATCAGCTACAATTGAGATACACTTTGCAACAACAAGATGAAATAACAAAGATAACATTATTCAAGTACGACTGTATGTGAAATTCACAGCCAATTCTATTCTGAAAGGAAATGGAGTAGTATAGCTGCCCGATTTATTCGCAAAACCGCAAGCCTTAAGGGCAAAAGGAAGCCACAACTTCAAAAAATAACTATGCCCGTCTAGCACATCGACTATCTTGTTGAATACTATAATCAGTGTTATCCTGGAAATATTTTGTGTAACACGGGATCTGTCCAACTCCAGCCCAAATTTATGGCCTAAGAACTATATCAGTTTTTTCACAATCCTTGTCCTCTTAATCACACAACAAATTTACTGGATATGTTGGTAATGTAATGTAGAGCTTGTTCTAAAAAAAATTAAAAATTGAAATTCCCATCTTTCTTCGTATAAAACCAGATTTTTGGTCCATAAGTCCAGGCTGGTTTAACAAGTCCTTTGTAAATCATAAGTTTGTCATGTATTTATGTCTTCTTTTCAACAAATTTTTCCACCTATGTTTTAAGTCCAGAAATGTAGGCGTGAGGACATATCACACTGGTAGATTATGTTGCAAAAAGTGAAAATTAGCAAATTTTGAGTTGCCTCATTTAGATGAACCAGTGCGATATACATATGTATGTATCGCACAGTACACTCTCTAAATCACTCATACGTTAAAGTACTAGCATAAATTAATACACATAACTTTCACGACAGCACTAAATTTAAGACGTATGAGTAATAAATAATACAATTGGAATATTACGTATACGCTCTGAGTACTAATGCTTATGCTTTTGAGTTGTTAAAGAGTGAAATAAAATTTTAAATAAAAAATAAAACCGAAACAAAGTGAAAATATGATTCAAACTTATTTTTACAACATTTTGCAAACCATTAATCTTAGTTAATAAAAAATCCTTTTTTATACACTCGTTTACTTATAGTTTTTTTTAATAAATTTGAATAGAATTCTTGTTGCACAAAAGATTTTCCTTTTGCTTAGACACACCAAGAGTATTAAAAAACTGAATGGTTGAGTGAATAGTGAATAGAAAAAAAAAAGAGATACAAAGCAAAACAGAGCTTGTATATGCACGGTTTGTAAACACAAATATGTCCTTTAAATAAAAAATTTTTTGATACAATTGCAAAAGCGTAGAACCGTAAACAATTTGCATGACTACAGTTGGGGCTAGAAATTTGGTAAAATTTTTTAAAAATGGTTAAACCATGTGGTTTTCATACACCGAATGACAATTTAAATAATTGGAATTTACATCTTGCGTTCGTTAACCCGTATTAAAGATTTCAGCAAAGATAATAAATAAAGTAAGCAGTGAAGAAAAATTAAAGGAATAAAATATATGCAAATCAAATCAACAAATGGGAATGAAGAATACTAATAAAGCATTACTAACTGCTACAGACATAAGTCAAAATAAATTCAACAAGACAAGATGAATTTATCAAAGCAAGATAAGCTTATCATTCACACTTGCAATGTCTTATACCACTGAGCATATAATACAAGTAAAAAAGTGGCTGCTGTAACTAAAGTTCAAATTGAAAAAAGAAACGCCACATCAAATTAATATTTTGGTTGTATACGGCATATACGAATAGAACTTTGTATGCAAAACCTGTTGTCTTGCTATCCTTTCACAAAAAAAAAATTGAAAGGAAAAATACAAACATTTTACAAAAAATTTTAAAAACATAGTCAGGACGGCACGGCAGGAAAAAAATATGTTTTTATTTTCACGTTATGGTGGCTTTAGCAATAATTTAAGCCATAACGTTTAAAATCGTTTTAAATATTTATGGGTTTGTCGTTTTATAAAATAAACTGCATGGAAAATATGTTTTTCATAAAATTTTTTTTATTCATTTTCTGCGAATCAATACTCACGTTACTCAGTGCGATGTATTGGATCCCTGAAAATGGGAACTGAAGTAGAGAAAAGAGAGAGTAGTATTAGATTTAAATCAATTTACGTTGAAAGTAAAAGGAAGTCGCCGTAATCTAGTTGGTAGTGTGCTGGCTTATTAGAGTAAGGCCAAACCCCAGGCCAGACATCAAAACGAAATTTGAAAATAATATTTATTCGGCGACTTCCTCTCAGCAGATTTCTGGCAAAAACTCTGAAAGTTAAATAAAATTGCCATCTGTCTATTGGAGTCGATTTTAAACTGTAGGTCCCGCCACTCATGTATAAAATTAACGCACACAACATAAGTGGTGTGAAAAGCTAGGTCGTAATCCTGACTGTAATGACCTGGTTGTAATGACCAATTACGTACGTACGTAAAAGGAAATTTTTGCACATGAAGACATGTGAGTAGTGTGGCTGAAAAACGAATTTCGAATAAAGTTATTAAAGATCATTGAGTTCCTCTCCTTTTCCCGATCCCCTCTATTAACCCCTCTCCTTTAGCACGTATTACAATGGGTCAGCTTGACCTCCGAGTATTGTACTTGTCTTAATGGCAAGTACACGTTCTCTGACCTAAACCTATTAAAGATCAACTTAGCCCTCTTCTTTATGCTTTCGAAAAGGCTCAAAATAGACTAGGCCTTGAGGTATGAAAGAATTGTATTCTATTTTCGGTCGAATGTAGGTTTTATAAATAGTATGGAAAGAAGATTTCTAGTACCATCTTAAGAAACCTGTGCTCTAGAATACCTTTTCATAGCATTTGAATTGCAAATGATATCCACTTTTAGGTAATCGCACTTTGCACTCCATTTTTTTAATCAGTTACTTGTTTAAATTCTGGTCTCATTATTGGAGTCTATAAACATTTCCTTAGTGATGTTGCACAATGTTTCTTGTGTCCCATAAGTCAGAAAAACCCCTTTGCTGTAATCCAAAATACTAATGTCATCAACAATGCATTATAAGCACGTTTTTTAATATGGAGTGATCTTATCCTTTGTATTAAAGCTTTTTAAATTTTATTCTATACAAAACTGGTGCTATTCCTCAATTAACTAACTTTGCTACATTCTTATATTTGCCGTAGTACTTTTAAAATTGCCGTCTTTGCACGAATTCTAATTTTTCCTAAAGCCAAGTTGAAAAAGCCTTGTAGTCTTCTTGTAGTAACTCGACTTTTGTTCTTCAATATATAGGTATGATCTGGGTTTTAGGGCTTAGGGTGTTAAATGTGAAATCTCTCGCCTTCTACCCGTATTCTGCTGTCGTGGAGTTCCATCTTCTCCTATTATATCTTAAGCATCCTATTTTCAAGACATGAAGTCGCCGTAATCTAGTAAATAGTATATTGGCCTATTAGACGTGAACCCACGGTTTAAATCCCAGTTCAGACATCTCCAACAGAAAACGAAATATGATTTCTTGCAAAAACTCTGTTAAAGTTAATAAAATTGCCATGAAAAGTTTTTCAAAAATTTGTCGTTTGAAATCAACTTTAAACTGCGGGTCCCGCCACTTCTGTATAAAATTAACACACACAACATAAGTGGTGTGAGAAACTAGGGCATTGTACAATTTTTTTCCCACTGACTACATTCGAAATGATGCTGATGGTTTTACACCCAAAAGTAGTCACATCAAATTATTTATATGCCAGAGAAATTGAAATGAAATTGAATTGTAAAATTTTACTCTTCTAGTGTTGACTTTATACAGAAAAATATTGTATTGTTTTAAAAGCAGAATGTTGGTGTGTATTCACTAACACCCACCATTGTGTGAAGGAAATTAAAAACAAAATGGTTTCGCTGAGATATTGATGAGAGTGTCATTTTGAATACATTTCAGCGAATCGTGTATTGGGAATAACTATAGACGTGTGTATGCATATGCAGTCATCAATTATGTGAGAGGGGCAAAGGAAACTTGAAAATGTTGTCAAAATAATTTACATTTAATTTATTTGTATGTGTCTGTATAGAAATGTTATATACGCTAATAACATTCCCTAATTACAGAGCTCTTTCTATGGAAAGAGGAAGCACGTTGTTTATATTACGTAACAAAATCACAATATTACCCATACTAATACGCCCTAATGACTACAGTAAAACAATAGCAGGAAACGAGAGTTTCACTAATTACCACAGTTATTGTAATCCCAAACATAAAAAAAGGAAAAAGAAAGGAAGGAGAACAAAAACAGGGTAAAATTACATGCTGAAATTAATTTTATTCGATGTTCACGAATTGGTTGTAATAACGTGCGTAGGGATATGAAATTTCATTGAAATTGTTTTAAAAAAAAGTAAAAGCAATCGTAATTAATCTATTTCAAGCACAATTTGTCAACTGTTACCAAAAGTTTTTCCCATTTTGTTGCGTGATTCTGTAATTAAATTTCTACAAACAAGTATATTCACAGATTCGTTTCATGTCTTAAAAATAGGATCTTTAAGATATCGTTCGAGAAGATGGAACTCCATCTGTTTTGTACCCATATATTGCTTTTGACGCCTTCAGAATAAGAATAGAAGGCCAGAGATTTCATATTTAACACCCTAAGCCCTGAAACCCAGATCATATTTGTATATTGAAGAACAAAGGTCGAGTTACTACTAGAAGACACTAAGGCCTTTATAGCAGCTTGTCTTGAGGAAAAATTAGAATTCTTGCAAAGGCTTAAATTCTAAAAATACTGGAGATATACGGCAAATTTAAGAATGTAGCAAAGTTGGCTAATTGAGGAATATCACCAGTTTTGTACCGAATAAAATCCAAAAAACTTCAAGCAAAGGATAAGGTCACTCCGCATTAAAAAACGTGCTTATAATGCATTGTTGATGACATTGGTATTTTGGTTTACTCACAGCAAAGTGATTTTTGTGACTTATGAGGCACAAGAAACATTCTGAAACATCACTAAGGAAATGTTTATAGACTCTAATAATGAGACCAGAATTTACCCAAATAACTGATTAAAAAAGTGAGCCAAGTGCGATTAGCTAAAAGTGGACATCATTTGCAATTCAAATAAAATTTAAATACACAAGCGTGCTCAAAATAGATAACAGATCTACTACGAAAAGGTTTTATAGTGCCTAGGTTACTTAAGATGGTACTAGAAATCTTCAGTCCATCTGATTTCCTTACTACCTTCCACCGAAAATAGAATACGATCCTTTTATACTACTATGTAGTCCTAGTCTATTTTGAGTATTTTCGAATGCATAAAAAAGAGAGCAAAGGTTTAGGTTGCCATTGAAACAAGTACAATACTCGGATTGTAATACGTGCTAAAGGAGAGGGGTTAATAGAGGGGATAGGGAAAAGGAGAGGAAGTAAATGATCTCTAATAACTTTATTCGAAATTCGTTTTTCAGCCAAGCTACTGAAATGTCACACTGTGCACAATTTTCCTATTACGTACGTACGTAATTGGTCATTACAACCCTTCAGTCAGGATTACGACCTAGTTTCTCACACCACTTATGTTGTGTGAGTTAATTTTATACATGAGTGGCGGGACCTACAGTTTAAGGTCGACTCAATTTAATTTTTTGCCAGAAATCTGCTGTATAAAAGAAAATTACGCACACAACATAACTAATGTGAGAAAATAGGTCGTAATCCTGACTAAAGGGTTGTAATGAAAAATTATGTATGTATATATGTTCTAATGTTACGGGCATAATCTCTCTCAAATTGTCACAATCTGAAGTCTTGTCTTTTTTTGGTATTTTTGTAATCGCACCTTATATCCAGTCTTCGGGAATTTTTCAGTTCCCCACATGACTTGTACTCTTTGACAACACCATGGCGATGCCTCATTTCTCCTCAGCAGGTTTCCTTATTGCGATAGTCATATAAAATTCAAGCAGACTTTAACATTTAAAATTGTCTATAAATATAGGACTAGAAACCTCATTGATATATTTCGCTCATCACCACAGTTGGATTAGTCAGAAATTTGCTATTCTTCTACACTCGGATTCCATTTTCCTTTGTCTCGTCTACACATTCAGTTTACACTAGGCTCTTAGGGTTGAGTAAATTCATTAAGTTCTACGAAAATCATCACGTACTTAATATTTAATAATTGAATGGCATTCTCCTTTCATCAAGTATTCCCCACATTTCATAAGAATATTTTCGAACAAAGGTAAATAAAATCATTGAAAGAAAATAAAATTAATGATGAAGACACAATACGAAATTCCCCACCAGAAATCCATGTTCATTTAAAAATTTTCCAATCTTTTACATGTACATGCAGAGCAAAATTTTAATTGAAAGCTAAGATGGTAATGCCTTAACCTCTGATATTTTCATTGAACTTGAAATAGAACAATAAAATCTTTTCAAAATATGACCTGCTGTTGCAAACGCACTTGCCAGCATGAAGGAGAAGAGCATAGGATTGAAGTCTTACTGTTATATTAACACTAGAGTGGAACACCAACGCATTTCTCTATACGTCGTCTTGTTCATTTCAACCTTCTTCTTTGGATTTAGCAGTCTCTGCCAAACCAATGCTTTCCAATACTCAATATTTTGCACTTTCATCACTGAGTGAACAGACAAGCAAGCATGTGTGCAAGAAGAAATGAAAATGAATTTTCATTGATATTGACGACAATGTATTGATGCAAGTGATAGGAAAACTATGGCAACATTTTAATAAAAATTCTTTTTAACTTTTGTTGCAGCAAGTGTTGCTGCAAGTGTTGAATGTTGTCTTTCCAAGCAATACTGTAAGTATTGTTTTGACAAATTAAAAAAAGGCTATCCTGAACTTCAATTCAATTGTTATTCCAAATGTTTAGGTTATTTTCGTATAATATGGCATATGGGTTGTTCTATACTTAAATGAAAGCTTGAGTTTCTATATCAATATATAACAGATTAAATTGTAATAAATTTTTGCAGTCTGCTTTTAAGTAGAAAAGGCTTTAGGTTAAAGTGAATAGAAAAGTTTCTCCGGTTGAAAAATTATCGAATTAAAGTATTCTATAGGAAAACTTTGTAAGTGTAACTAAAACTAGCGAATTAAAATCTTAAACTTCATGAAGCAAAAGTTGTTAATCATAATAATTCACTTCCAGTATAGGGTATCTAATAAACATCGGTTACTCTTGCCGCCATATGCTATTCCTTAGTTTTTCCGAAATTAAAAATGTCTGTTCATTGTACCATTTTTGTTTCCTTAAAGTTTCCTAAAAAAGCAAAAACTTTCGAAATGTGCAACAAATTTTTCAGTAATTGATACAAAAAGTTTAGCAAATTTCTTTTAAAACAACAATGAAAAGATATTTTGCAATACAAGACTTTTAAAAAGGAGAATGAGATTTGATTTTAAAGGAATACAAGTTTTTAGATCGCCATATTAAAGAAATTTTTTGTTTCTCTGAGAAGTTTTCAGTTCATTGGTGATGGCAGAGAAGGCTTGTGATACATGGAAAATTTGCTACTGTTTCAATATGGATTTTATGGTTGTTTCCTTTTACATTTTAATTGAAAAAACAGTTCGTCCTTTACACGCTAAAGGAAGCTTTTTAGGTAAAGAATATATTTGCACTGTGAGCTGTTACTGATTATTTTTCAAATTCCATTCCATTCCATATTTGATCATTACAATCCTCCTGTCAAGATTACGACCTAGCTTCTCACACCACTTATGTATGTTGTGTGTGTTAATTTTATACATGAGAGCGGGATCTACAGTTTAAAGTCGACTCCGAACGGCAATGTCGAAATACCACAGGCGAGAATATACAGCAGATACATATGCCGGAAGTCGACGTAGTCTAGTTAGATAGTGTGTTGACTTACTAGACATAAGACCTCAGTTCAAACCATACGTCAGATATCTCCAATAAAACGAAATATGAAGAAAATATTTCTTCGGCGACTTCCTCTCAGCAGATTTCTGGCAAAAACTCTGAGAGTAAATAAAATTGCCATGAAAAAGTTTGTCAAAAATCTGTCGGCCGGAGTCGACTTTAAACTGTAGATCCCGCCACTCATGTACAAAATTAACACACACAACATAAGTGGTATGAGAAGCTGAAATTTAAATCTCAATTGCTCTAAAATTGCAATACACTAATACAAAATTTTTTAATTAATCGCTCGCTTATTATTAAGGGAGGTAAAAATTTAAGAAGCTCCTACCCTTACGTTGTCAAAATATACAACAGATACTTATGTCAGCTTTTGATCACATCCTTATGATACCTACAAAATCATATACTTAAGCTCGAAAAGTATTTTTCACTTTAACCCTTGTGGTCGTACTCGCAGGACATATATAGATAAAAAGCTGATCCATCTAAAACTGAAAACATATCAATTATATTGACATAGTTACTAGTCCTACTTCAACTGTGAGAGTTTATTTTATAAGTATAGTACTATGGTTGACAGATATGATACACAGCAGTTTATAGCAAGGAAAAAACAGAAAAACGAAATTCTGCATCAACAATTCTATTTCCAAGCTTCTATTAATAGAGTTTCTTTCCCCAGTTTTTGAATAGGAGCTGGTACAATTCGGAATCCAACTACTTATAACGAAAGTGTTTGAATGAAAAAATTCCCAACAGAAAAGGCATTGTGTTCTATCATGGCGATGATTGGTTGCATCATTGATCACATTTATGAGTATTAGCTTGGCAAGTCTGACTATTTTGTAACACCATTTGTTTATGGTTTTTTTATGACAATCGGAGCGCCACTGAATATAGTGTGATCAAATTTATGACCAATAAACCACAGAATTTGTACACCGAAAATAATAAGAACTCGTTAATAATAAAAAAGTTTTGCCCCTATGATCAGCAGAATTTTTATAAAAATCTATACATTAGCTTATAGGGATACCCACTGTGGCTTAAGCTCAATATCGATATCAATATCTCATTGTTACCAGGTACTATAAAGAATATTTCAAATCAGTATTTCTATTTTATTTCTAAATTGATGAGGCTCAGATGTTTGTTTGTTATTTTCTCATTTTTCCAATTGTCTACTCACTTCGTTTTGATAACGGAAAAAAGTCTTTAGTATGTAAAAATTTTTGTTTTTAGGCCGCGAAAGCTACTGAATTTAGGTTGCTGTTCCTAATAGACTCATAAATTTACGATGAATTGAGGGACTCTCGTGCTGCTTAAATAAACTTGGTTTAAAATTTTCTTGAAGTATTTGAAGACTTATACAGACGATGTAGTTTTTGTTGTGTAAAGGAAAAATATATCAGCTTTCTTCAGAAGTAATTTTAAACTACGCAGATTAAGTTAAGTTCGGTGCAGATTCTCCTTGAAAGACAAAGCCACACTTAGACCAACATTAACGCCGATTATGGTATCAAATTGCCATGAAAATTGTCTCAAAAATCCGTAGTTCGGAGTAGACTTTAAACTGTAGTTCCCGTCACTCAAGTATAAAATTAACACACACAACATAGTGGTGCGAGAAGCTAGGTCGTAATCCTGACCGAAGGATTGTAATGCCTAATTATATATGTATTTAAAGAATGTCTACAAAGTTGAGTACAAATTCAAAATACAGACCTACAACAGTTTGAAAGTCCAAGTTTTTTGTACTGTAGTGGAATAAATATGAAAGTAATGGATAGCCAACAATTTAGTCAATTCAATATTTGTACATACAATGATCCTATCGAAATTCACTCTGCTTTAACGTGTTGAATTGCATTGGTTGTCTCTGTGACACTGAGATCCGCAGTGTCAGTGCCCACGATTTTCGGTGAGCAACAAAAAAATATTTTGGACTCAGAAAAATGTGAGAAGCATTCAAGTCCGTAAATTAGGAAATATACATACATTTAAAATTATATACAAATTTTTGAGAAACTTTTCATGGCAATTTTATTTACTCTCAGAGTTTTTATCAAAAAATCTGCGCCGAAGAAATATTTTTCAAATTTCGTTTTAATGTCTGGCATGGGGTTTGAAGCGTGACCTTACGTCTAATAAGCTAACACACTACCTACTAGACTTCGGCGGCTTCAGACTATAAATACATAAAACAAGAAACAATATTTCGTGTCTAAGTATTGTATGATTGGAGATATTACAGTGTTTTTCATTAAAATTACAATAATTCTTTACAGTCCAGATTCTAGAATCATAAATATACTTGCATTTAATATCTGTTTTACAATTGTGTCTGCTCCCATAAAACATGAGACGAATGTTTACGATAGACATGAATATGGAGTGTTCTTATCTACACAAAAACAAAACACAGCACTAAGTGCAATAAAACACTATCATTATACGATACTGCTGCTATTGTTGTTTGTCTCTGTAAACTTTGCATTGAAAACAAACAACATGTTTTAAACAAAAAAAAAAAACTATTTTTTCACATACAGTAAGCGGCAAAAGAATCTGTACACCGTAGATAAAATTCTAACAATCACCAAACTCAACTTTTACCTATTAAGGAGAGTGCCCGAAAAAATTTGACAATATTTCGACATTTTTTGTAATTTTTTTTTTATTCAATTTTAAAAACTGGAAATGAAACAATTTCTAAATAAAAATAACGGTAATTTATTGCTGCGTATTTTTTTTTAATGTACAGTTTCTTTTGGCGGCCACTGTATACTCACTTACATATGAAATTATGAAAATAAGCATAAGGCACATACATAGATAGAATAGAAAAGAGGGATACTTACAAACTTGAAAACAAAACAAAACATGTTTTTGAAAAATACAAAACAAAAAGGCGTTAACAACAATGGAAGAAAAGAAAACTTTTTTGTAAATTTAATGTGTGCTGTCTGGATAATGTAATGCAGGCGTAATTAAATTTTTGTAGTAAATTTTAGTCGTTCAATGCAAAGGGAATTTATTTAGTTTTCTTTGAAATACATTTTGAACTACAGTAGCGTATTGTACGCTAGTGTTCGGAGCTGATGGTTTTATTAATATTATCTCATATTTTATTTACGACCATGTCTAAATAAGAGAGAGTATAGGGACCTTAAATGTTACATAAAGTCTGTATTTTCTTATTCCATTGTTCTGCTTTTATTCTTTTTTTTGCATTCTCATGTTTATTTTATAATTCGCTTGAAAACGGAGAAAGAAAGAAACATAAATTCGAAAAGTAAACATATTTTATAATTCATAAATTTCATTATAATTTTACAACTCTTTTCTTATTTCTTTGTTACTTGGAAGTTTGTGCATTCAAACTAAAAAAGAAAAATTAAAAGATTTTTATCAAAACTTTAATACTAAACAAAGAAGAAAAAAATACATGAACTAGTCATGATCTACTATTTCCAGTTGTAACGAACAAAATTAGATGCCTTTAATTTAATTTCGAAATACATTTATGCACTCATCGATATCCATTAGAACAACGTAATGACTTTCCATCTAAGGGATTCATATTTAATAACACTTTTTGGAATTTTCAAATACAAATTTCTTTTTGACTCTTAATTGGCTAGTATAAATCGACTAAGAGCAACCACAGTGGCCATAGAAATAACATGCTGATTGCAAGCCATCCATATGATTTAATAAAATCAAATCGAGTCACCGTAGCCTAATAGGTAGTATGTTGACTTATTTAGAAGTGAGGCCACGGTTCAAACCCCAGGTCAGATATCTCCAACAAAACGAAATACGAAAACATATTTCTCCGGCGACTTCCTCTAGTAGGTAGTGTGTTTTGCTTATTAAACATAAGGCCACAGTTCAAACCCCAGGTCAGACATCAAAACGAAATATGAAAAAAATATTTCTTCGGTGACTTTCTCTCAGCAGATTTCTGGCAAAAACTCTGAGAGTAAATAAAATTGCTATGTAAAGTTTCTCAAAAATCTATCGTTTGGAATCAACGTAAAACTGTCCTTTCACTCATGTCTGAAATAAACACCAACAACATAAGTGGTGTGAAAAACTCGGTCATAATCTTAACAAAAGGGTTATAATGGCGAATTATGTATATTATTTAAGTATCTCATCGAGATCATAATTCTCCCATTATGATACAAAGATTCACTGCAAATTCTGGAGTGTAGAGGAGGAGAGAGATACGATATCAATTTCTAACCATTCTTGATCAAGGAATTTAAATTTAAATTTACGGCATTAAGTGAGGGATCAAAGCAAATGATAAATTGAAGATGTAAGGTCCAGGCAATATATTATATTCATTAAAATTTCTCTACTAAGTGTGTTCAGTTTCTATCGGGTCATCAAATTTACGTGTGATATGACATATTTATCATGAAGCGTAGCATCTTTTTTCCTGTTCAATTACGGCCATCTTAATTGTATTGCTCGCTTCGATCTCATTAACTATGGTCAGTGATCAGAATAAATCGTTCGATCACATCGTATAACAATTCCCTTCCAATCTCACCAGGCACGCAGCTTTATCTTTCTTATTCTCCATTTGGATATATGCACCATCTGTGACGTTTCGCTTTGCATCATTCGCAGTCTTTTTTATTCATATTACTGCCATATGTCTTCTATTATACATCGTTCTTACTTCTTATTCGTTTCAGAACATGTTCAATTTCATTCCGTTTTGGTAGTGAATGGAAATTGTGTCCATTAAATTTATGGCATCCAAACATCAAGCTCTTGTATATATACAGATTTTTCTTCAAATTTTTGAGAATTGTTTAGTCATGAGTAGTTACGTTATCCTCTCTGTAAAATTTAAAACTTTTTTTTCAAAAGTCGGCTACTCATTCTTACCTCCTTGTTTAATATAAAAGTAAAGCAGGATGTTAATGTTGCGAATTCTCACTCAACTGAGAGATAACTTCTCACAAACTAATCTGACTTTAATAATGCCTTCTACAACAGCAAGGCTTTCTACCATAGCATTAGCTTTGTACAGTGTTGTCTAATGGAATTAATATTCTGCAGATATTATATATTAAAGTCGGTTAATGACAATTTGTAATCGAACGTTTTCAAACAACAACCCGCATATGAATCGACATTATGTTAGGCTAGGTTAGGTTAGCGGGTAGCCTGCTGTTCACAGGCAAGTTCACTCGGTGGCCATATGGCAAATTGTGTTACCCAGTGAGAGGCAAGCACATTTGCCATGATCCCTTAAAGGTGGGTTCACACCACCCCGAGCTACGGATGAAACCTGTCAGTTTCCTTTAATGACACGTTCGCCATCATGCCCAGATCTTCCAACGATTTCGTCTGTTCGGAAGTTGCACTTAAATCGAAAAGAGCTTTCTAAACCCTAAAAGCCGCTACATTTTCTTACATTCCCATTCCTAAGACTTCAAGTTAAATTAGATTCCATTGTTTTCTTATAGAAATTATCATCCCTTTATCTGTAATCCTACAGTCCATCTAAAAAGGAAATAACAAAAAAAAATGTCCTTAAAATTCTTACAATATTTTCACAATTCATTCAAGACTTTCCATTAAAATATGTTTTAATTAAAATGTTTATACGAGTATTGTGCCTTTGTCTTAGTTTAAAAGGTCTTACATTATTAAGACCAACTAGAATGCGTATCCCTTTAATCAGTAAAATGAAGCAGGACTTAATTATGTTCAAATGAAAAACTTTTGACAGCAAAAAGAAAGAAAGAAAAGAAAACAATTTAAGGATAAGAATAAAGAGAAGGCAAACAGGCGGTGGTCCTTATAACTAAAGCTAAAGTTTCTCTGTATCAGCATTTGCAGTGAGAAAATGTGCCACAGCAAATAAATGTTTAAAATTATTTGCTAAAATCTACACATAATAATCATTACACAGCTTGTTAAGTCGATGTTGTAATAAAGTTTTTACAATTTGTTCTTGTTTTTTTTTGTAGATTTAATCACAGGATTTTATTTTAATCCTACAATTGAATTAAATGTTCGAGAAGCACATAAAAAATGTTTTTCATTGTTTTCCAGAATGGCGTTATAAAATGGCATTAAAAAGCGATTAAAAATATGAATACAAAATTATTATCGAAATGAAAGTAGTCACGTGATTTGATACAGTGGATTGGAAGTAAGAAAAAAAGAAAAAAATAATTTATAATTTTTTAATACTTATGTTGTTCTTTGTAGAAACAAGTAGCTTCAGTAGTAGACTTTTTTCAACATAATTTTCCTCTTCATTTTAAGTCCTATAACTTCTACACTTTTGTTATACGACAGCGCAAAGGACCTAACCCTTATTCACTTAGTGCTGTGTGATACAGCTAAGACATTACTTTATTGTATTGATTTCGTAAGAGGGAAAAACATATCATTTTCGTGACCAGTGTTTCAAGTACGGAATGAACTGCAAAACTAGAAATTCTCTTATCCAATACGGTATACCTCATGACAGGGCAATACATGCTTTTCTTTATCTAATCTCCCAAACTTTTATAAAACTTATATACAACTGACTAGAGTAGATATTTTCACGACTGTGTACAGAAATAGTGAAGCAGCTCACTGAAATGATCACCGCTGCGGCGTATTTTATGTTGCACTGCCAAATCAAATTGTTTTCAAGTGAAATAAAGCATTGTTTCTGAAAAACGCACGTCTTGTCTTTCCTGTAGAGCACACCCTTACTTACTTACTTCATTGATCATTACAACCGCTTAATCAGGACAACGACCAAGCTCCTTACACCATCCATGTTGTGTGTGTTAGTTTTATACATTAGTGGCGGGACCTACAGTTGAACGTCGACTCTGAACGACAGATTTTTAAGAAACTTTTCACGGCAATTTCATTCTACTCTCAGAGTTTTTTACAGAAATCTGTTGATAGAAACTCGCCGAAGAAATATTTTTTCACATTTCGTTTTGTTGGAGAAAACAAACTCTGAGCATACATGCTCGGGGTCAATTAACCAAAGGATGGCAACAAAAATTAGTTCTTTAGCCGGATGTTTTTTCTTCAGAAATTTTTTCTGTCACAAAGAGATTCACATAGAATGCAATGGACCTACACACTACCTACTACACTATTGTGCAACTACACTATTAAACGCAAAGCCGCGGTACAAATCCCCGGTCAGTCATCAAAACGAAATATGAAAAAATATTTCTTCGGCGACTTCCTCTCACCATATTTCTGGCAAAAACTCTCAGAATAAATAAATTTGCCATGAGAAGTTTCTTAAAATATCTGTAGTTCGGAGTCAACTTTAAGCTGTATGTCCCGCCACACGTGTATAAAAAAAATTAACACACCCAACATGAGTGGTGTTGAGAAGCTAGGCCGTAATCCTGACTGAAGGGTTGTAATGTATTTATGTATCTACTACCTACTAGACTACGTCAAATACCATCTCACAGTCTCAGTTTTTTTGTTTCGTAATTAAAGAAAAACTTTTAATATAAAAGCACTCAAATAGAGTATCACATGTGTAAAGTTTTCGTGTAGCTCCTAAAGAACACCCCAGCAAACACCAACACTCATCCATTGTCCTGTGAATTATTGAATGCCTCCTCCTCTCCATACAATTTAAACAATCTTGGCTTTTGTGTTTTTCTAATGAGATTTTAACAACATTTTCTTTAAGTCCCCTGAAAAGCATAAAAGAATATGTGATGAAGTCATTCTAGTGGACAACAATTAGGTTTCTTCTAATTGCCTTGAGAGCACACGCTAACAGATGCTAAACAAAATACTTTTGACAACGAAAATGTGAACAACAAGGAGAGAAACCATTTAAAAAGATACTCTGCTAAGACTTTTCTAAGATTATTTAACAATGCGCCAAAAGGACACATAAGTTGGTATATATTTAAGTGTGTGTAAATGTGCCTTATATATGTATATACGTGCTACAAATGGCATATTATATTCAAAGAAAAGGACCGAATGATAAAAATAAAGTTCATTTAATAGAAATTAACAGAGATACAGTAGGAAGATAAGTTTCCTTTAATTTACTTCCTATAGAGTCTATAAGTACCCGGTATGGTATGGTGGAGGTATACTTCCCCATAAACTCACACCGTCTACAGCAATATGAAAACTCGAATACATTCAAGCAATGTCTAAATGAGTTTCACGTGGTGATTGCGAATTTAATAAAAAAAATTCTGTTTCATATTATATGCCTACAAGGATGCAGGAATTCTTGGGTTTGATACGGGGGTTTTTTTCTCTTTAATTTTTGTGGAGTGCTACGCGTGTGGCCATAAATAAATAATTTGTTCACATGAATGTGAAACTGTTTTTTGCAAACAGCTTTACGGCTACTAAACTTCCAATACTGCGTTTCAGGTAATGTTGGCTACATTTCTAAAATAAAAATTCTAAGACGATGGGTAATAACAATCGTAACAATTTTTAAAGTTTTATACATCAAATAGGAGTTTAATAAGGATCTAGAGTCAAACTAAAATTAACATTTAGAGGCCTAACTCCCATACAGAAAGAGGAAACTGTAGTGATGCAAACTACTAACTATGAGCACTGTAGTGTGGTACTGTCGCCTTTAGATGAAAATAAACTTCAAAACAAACCAAGAGTTTTTGAACCATACTATACATCAAAGGACTGGCGATTGCAATTACCATTCGATACTTTAGTCTTTAGAAGATCATACATACATATGTACATAATTAGCCATTATAACCCTTTAGTCAGGATTACGACCTAGCTTCTCACACCACTTATGTTGTGTGTGTCAATTTTATGCATGAGAGACTGTACCTACAGTTTAGAGTCGACTCCAAACGGCAATCTTTTTGAGAAACTTTTTCATGACAATTTTATTTATTCTCAGATTTTTTTTGCCAGAAATCTGCTGAGAGAAATCCGCCGACGAAATATTTTTTCATATTTCGTTTTCTTGGAGTTATCTGATCTGGTGTTTATATCGTGGCTTTACGCTTAATAAGCCAACACACTACCTTCTAGACTAAGGCTGGACATTCTGGACGAATGCTGTCATTTAAACACCACCGATTTAAAACGAGAAACTATTTTATCACCGTAGTTAGTTTAAATCGTAATGGACTTATTTGTACAGCAAATAACCATGAAAGTTTTATTGTGCTCAAGATCTACAACCAGCGAATCATATCAGTTGTCAAGCTAAATAGAGCACTCTCATGAACTGAAGGCATGAAATAAATCAGGAAAAACTGTATCTTATTTGAATTTAAGCTTTACTTTTTGGAGTTTTTACTAAATCATTTACATCAATCAAAGATGATGCTAGAAAAACTGCAGGGAAATTTAACGCTAATAATAATAATTTCGATGTTAAAGAAAATAGAATATTGCTTTGGAACTAAGTGTTCATCGCCACACAGTGATCAACAATTTAAAGAAAAAATAGCTGTGGTTGGATGCCATGTAAATTAACAATAAAAAGTTAAATAAAACCCCTTGCGATTCATTGCAAAAAAGGAATAAAATCGGGATCAGAATGAATCTTACTAGATGATATCGAAAATGAGACCGACTCCCAGAAAGGTAGTATTCTATGGTCTGTCTGTGGATTCTAAGTTCTGCTATTAACTATAAAGAAGTCGCCATAGTCTAGTAAGTTGTGTGTTGGATTATTAGACGTGAGGCCTCGGTTCAAACCCTTGATCAAACATCTCCAACAAAACAAAATATGAAAAAATATTTCTTTGGCGATTTCCTCTCGGCAGATTTCTGGCGAAAATTCTCACAATAAATAAAATTGCCATAAAAAGTTTGTCAAAAATCTATTGTAAGAAGTTTGTTAAACTGTAGACCCCACCACAATTGGTCATTACAACCCTTCAGTCAGGATTACGACCTAGTTTCTCACAGCACTCATGTTGTGTGTGTTAATTGTATGCATGAGTGGTGGGACCTACAGTTTAAAGTCGACTCCGAACGACAGATTTTTGAGAAACTTTTCATGGCAATTTTATTTACTCTCAGAGTTTTTGCCGGAAATCTGATGAGAGGAAGTCGCCGAAGAAATACTTTTTGTATTTTGTTTTGATGTCTGGCCTGGGGCTCGAACCCTGGCTTTACGTCTAATAAGTTAACACACTACCTACTAGACTACGGCGACTTCTTAAGGTAGACCCCACCACTCATGTATAAAATTAACACACACAGCATAAGCGATGTGAGAAGCTAGGCCGTAATCCTAACTGAGGGATTGTAATGACCAATTATGTATGTATGTATGTATGTATGTATGTATGTATGTATGTATGTATGTATGTATGTATGTATGTATGTATGTATGTATGTATGTAAGTATTAACTAAATTGAAACAAGCACTTCAGTTGATCAACAGAAAAGACACTGTATTCCATTATGGCCAATGCCAGAAACTGAGAGAGTTTTGGTGGGGCAATTCATCCACCATATAGCTTGAACACTGTATTTTCAGACGATCTTTTCTTTCAACCTCTACAGAACTCTCACAATTTACTTCTATAAAGATCAGTCAGGAAAAACGAATTGGATAGGATTCACGATCAGAGAATTATCCTAAAAATTGATTCACCTTAAAAATTGACAAAATGTTATCGACCAGAGTAGCACATATATAGTTTCATGAAGCTGGTTTAAAATAAACGAGAAATGTTTTTAAGTTGTGGTCAAATTTTGGTTAAAATAACCAACCTTTCCGGAGCACCCAATATTATTTTAACTGCTTTTGAACCGCCGAGGAAAAGATCATCAGCTTACATAAGATTAAACCACGTTTATCATATCCATGTGACTGCAATGATAATTTTTTACAATAAAATTAATTAAAACACTTGAATAAATGTTTCAATTGATCTGCAATCATTCAATTATTCAATATTAATTCGTTTGCAAAGTTATACAAATTTAATTTGAAATCGGTTTATAAATGAAATACTGAACGCATTAAAAATTAATTATTGAAACTCTAATAGTCATTGAATGTTCAATTAAAATTCTACGCTAAAGTTAGAGAATAAAATTTCATAAAAATAACAATCATACGCCACCATGTTCCACTTGATAGAGGCCAATGGAGAATTGTGCTTCAATTAAAAACGCATGACTATTAAGCATCTGAAACAGATAAACAGATAAATAAATAAAGTTTTTAAATTAATGTTTTTAAATAAAATTCAACTTTTTTTGTATTTAAAATCTCATTAAAGCTTCTGGTTAAAACTTGCATTATTTACACGAGTTTCACACTTTCATGGTGGAATTTATTTTCCTTTTTTTGTTTTTTGTTGTATGGTTTTTCATTCATTAAAAGATTTGTTTTCTCTGCTTTTGTATTTTGTTGGATTAAAAACAAAAAGTATAAAAAGAAAAACATTGAAAATTATTTATAGTTGAAGTGTTGCTGTGCAACATGATACTTCGGCAAAAGAACAATGAACAGCGAACAGGGTAATTATTATGAGTAGAATGGCGAGTTTAAAGTGTATTGCTGTTATGGCAAACACCCTAGAAATAGTGAGTAATACAGCGCCACTGCTAAGAAATACAAAACAAAAGCGATAAAAAAAAATTTGTTTGAATTAAAGACGCATTTAAAAATTTAAAACGTCGCTAAGAAGTCAAAAGGCCTATAAGGAATTGGTTTCATTGAAGTATTTGTGAAATTATGGCAGCCTTTAATAAAAGAGCTCACATAGACTATAAGAGAAGTCATACAGCGGATAGGTGTTGGGGATAGGAAACTGAGTTTTAAACTGCTTTGACATAGAATTCCTGCATGAAGTCAACATTTTTTAAAATGTCTTTAAAAAAAAATTTTTTTGACAGGCATTGATGAGCGGAAATCCTGCAGAGCCTTGGCATTGGTACCTCTTAACTTGAAGTTACTTCTTACTTACTTAGTTTTCTTAGGAAGTATCTTCTTTGGGAGCTCACGATGCCTACAATTGAAAAGAATTTAAACAATGAAAAGTTTCTCAAAAAATCTTTCGTTCGGAGTCGGCTTTAAACTGTAGGTACCTCCACTTATGGATAAAGTTAACACCCACAACATCGGTAGTGTGAGAAGCTAGGTCGTAATCCTGAATGAAGGGTTTTATTGACCAATTATGTATGTATGTATGTGTAAGCATGCAATATTTTGCTACTTTCAGTCAATAATTCAAAGCCCGTAAGTGTTCATCAATAACTGGCTCATAGTCATATAAGGTATAAACTCATCCAACACCATCATCAATACGTATCCATTGAACCTATATCACAAGGAACCCATACTAAGACAAATAAAATATAGAAAATTGAGATAAGTAGGGTTTGGTTGGTAGCCACGTCAATGACATATTTTAACGCCGATATTGCTTATTCCATGATAAAATTCTAACTTCTGATTAGCATATCTCAGCCATCACAATACTTGAAGATGTGAATTCTATTAAGATCATTCAGTCAATAAATTACGGGTGCTTAAAATTATTTCCTCTTATATTTCCAAGTGTCAGACAGTGACAGAGATGATATTCTGCATTCTCCAATTCTTCTTCGTCGATACATTTTCTTTAAAAGTAGGTAGTGTGTTGGCTTATTAGACTTAAAGCCACGGTTTAAAGCCCAGGTCGGACATCAAAACGAAATATGAAGAAAATATTTATTCGGCGACTTCCTCTCAGCAGATTTCTGTTCGGAGTCGACTTTAAACTGTATAACATTAACACACACAACATAAGTGGTGTGAGAAGCTAGGCCGTCATCCTGACTGAAGGGTTGTAATGACCTTTTATGTATGTAAGTTAACCTTCAGACGTATGCAAGCAGAAGGCTGCACTCAGATTGCGTTGATAAGTCAATCGTTCGCTGTGAATTTACTACACCGAGCCGAATGAATAGTAGACTCTTGCATTAGACTCCTAATCTGTATTGATGACTCGACTGAACTCTTATAGTCGATTAAAGTCCTTACTTGTGAAAAATGTTTATTGGAATGCTAAAGGCCTTTTTGGTCTTTGAATTGGCTACCAGACAATCTTCAATCTTTACCGCCAATGTGTGAAATCAATATTGAAATAATGCACCATAAGAAATTTAAACCATTTGGTCTATAATCCATATAACAATCTCCCATTCGAGAAGAAATACAAACAAGTATTCGCTTCAATAAATAAAATTGTAGTATTTCAGACAGTAAAAAAAAAAACAAATCTTTATTAAATAAACTTCTAAGTACAGCTTCTTATTCGCTTCTTTAAAATGAGAATGAAAAACATTCATTTGCTGGCGTGATTTTATGCAGTTTATTCAAGATTTCATCTTCTTCTCTGCACTTTTCTTTTTAAGAAAAACATTGCAAGACATTGTTACACTTATATGTGAGTGAAGGTGGATGCAGGATCGAGTAAAAACACCTGCAACATGATATTTAAAACAAAAACAAAAATACCATAATCATTATCAGTAGAGTGGCAGGATTAAGAAGTGTTAAATGCTTTAAATACCACAGCCAAGCAAAACTCAAATAGTGTCACTAAAGGGTGAGTAAAAAAACTAAACAGTAATTCAACACAAGAATCAAGTGTAAAAAGCAGCACACTTCTTACAGAAAGGCATACATAGGAATGCAATAAAACAATAGGGTTTATAACTCCTTTAAAGGAAATCAGTTTTATATATGCATGCAGAGTTTAAAATCGCCTTAATTCAGCTTACCCAAGGGGACTTAACGGAGATTAAGTTCTACAAATCTCTCGCAATTCGTTTAATAGGGCGTAATTAGTCAGAGTGAAATGAATGTCGATTGTCAAAGAAGAATAAAAATCGTATTCAGCAATGAAATATACAGAAAGAGCATAGCGTTGGTTAGGTGGAGACAGGAGTTAAGAGTTAAGCCATTATGTCACTGAGTGTTTGCTAGAAATAAGTGATTAGACAACTTTTTTTCTAACTACAAGATTGCACACAATTGCCGCTCTTTTATATGATTGTTGCAGGTATTTATCCAATTAGTTTTGTACGCTATCTTGGTCAGAAAGGAGAAAATATGCTCTTCGGATAGAGATTACAATTTCTCATCAGAGACTTTATGAAATTACTTGACCTCCGATATGTAGGAATGAAAGACCGTCATTTCGTAAATAATATGATTTTAACAATGCCTTTGATCTCTATTTATTAGCGACATCACACTTACTAGATTATTAGATATTTTTTGAAATGAAATCCAATTTATTTAAAAATTTCAGAGCACGTCGAATGCATATGGTTACAGTTGCCAAGAAACATTGCTGCTTTATAACCATTGCTTTGAAGCCCAACTGCTAGTCAAACGATTTGTACTGAAGTTATTATCACGATGGGAGTGAGATTTTAAACTTAATGAGGTGCTATCCTTATGATATTATTGCTGGTCTATGATATAACGTCAGATTCCTTTCCATTCTTTCTACAGATATTAAAAGTAATAACAAAAGCCCACACGCTTGCAAAGTTTGGTACAACGAAAAGTTTAATTGAAATGCATACATGGGATAGGCATCATCTCTCTCAAACTTTAAATTGTATTTGCTAGAAAAAGATGGGATAACGAACTCATTGGTTGAAAGGCCAAATAGATATGACCTGATATGTACATATGCAAAACAAAATATGCATTAAACTTGTTTGGATACTATCTTAAGTACCTAGTAGCAATTCTGACGGGACACTGCCTTCTGGTTGTAAACGCCTGGAGTCTAACAATACCTCAAAATGACTTTTACACAAACCGTATCGACGAAGAAGAAAAAGACTAGAATGCAGAATATATTCTCTGTCAGTGTCCTGCACCTGGGAATATAAGAGGAAAAACATTTTATTCACCCAGAATTTATTGACAGAATGGTTTGAATAGAATTCAAATAAAATTCTTCCTAAAATTATTGGCATGACTGGGATATTCCAACCAGAAGTTAGAATTTTGTAACGTAATAAGCAATATCGATGTTAAAATATGCCACTCAAGCGGTTACCAATTTAACTGAACGTATCTCCAATTTCTATGTTTTGTTTGTCATGGTATAGCCCCGTGATCTAAGATTCATGTATCCGTATTGAAAATGGTGTTGAACGAGTTTATCCCTCATATGGCAGTTGTTGATCAGCACTTGCATTCGTACAAATATGTGCATGCATAATTGGTCATTACAACTCTTCAGTTGGGATTATGGCCCAGCTTCCCACACCACTTATGTTGTGTGTTTTAATTTATACACAAATGGCGAGGCCGACGGTTTAAAGTCGACTACAAATAACAGATTTTTGGGAAACTTCATTGCAATTTTATTTACTCCAGAGTTTTTGCCAGAAATCTGTTGAAAGGCAGTCCCCTAGGAAATATTTTTTTTAAATTATGTTTTTTTTTTCTGATCAAGGTTTTGAATCGTGGCCTCAAGTCCATTAACTACGTACTAGACTATAGCGACTATTGCATTCGTACAACAGAGTAGATTTTTCAACTGAGTTAAATAATTTATGTTTGGTTAGTCTTGATATTGTTGTGCTTCTACATACAGATTGCAATCCAGCGAATGTCACTCTCGCTTTTTTGATCTTTCTGTTCGTGTTTATTTCTGTGCAGTCTTTCTTATCTCTGTTCAAATTAAATACGTAACCGATTCAAGGAAAAAATTTCATGATTTTTTTTCCGTTTTAGGCATATTTTCCATATAATTTCATCACGAATTCCAAGTAAATCTTCTCATTTAAAACTACAAGAAACATAGATAAAAAAGAATAAACTTTAGTCGTTTGGAATGCCTCAAATAACTTTTTATAGTTTCTTAAACTTTCAAGCCTTAACTCTTCGATACATTCCAGTCAAATAGCATGAAAGAGGAATATTTTTTTCTTTTCTTTTTTAAATTAGAAAAATGCCATCAAACCTAAAGCTGTAAAGGGATATTCCTCCTAGCATTCGTAAGAGGAGTTTAATGCACTACATACGTACATATATAAATGTGGTAGAAAAATGTATAAAAACCCCTAAAGTATGAAAAATATCCTAAAGAGCGAAAAGAATTAAAAATTAAATGCGATAAAAACAAAACCATATAAAAGGTGAAATTACACTTCAACAAAAATAAGCAGGATAATTATTTTCCATCATCTTGTTTTATTCATTTTTTGCTTTTTGGTTGTATTTTTAGATTTTAAGTGGTATTTTACGTACCACTGCGTTGTAGTTAGTCACACTGCAACAGTGGCGAATATATCACTGTTTAGCATGCCCCAAAGCTTTCGATGTAAAGAGAGCACAAAAAAAGAATTTTTTTAAATATTTCCTAAAATTTAAACTCATTCTTTTTTAGGGTATGCGTCTTGGGTCTCCAGCCCAATAAGTATTTTTTTTATACAAAAAGTTTAAATTAACGATACGATGACGTCGTCAACCCAAATTCCACGGCAAAGAGTGTATTTTTCGAGGTGTATTAAAAGGTCTTAGATCTCACGTAGATTAATATCGTCTCCAATTAGACAATTTTGTCTGTTTACGTACCTATTTACCCAGAAATGGGTCTCATCGCTGAAGATGATTATTCGACGACAGCCTACTCAACAAAAGCAAGTCACTGTCTATGGTTGCCCATGGTAATTGGCAAAACAGACTGAATAAATCACAACTAATTTGACAGATGTTGCTTCCACAAGGTGGCCCTCACCAGCTGTCAAAATTCGGAAGTCGCTTTTTGAAGACCCGATAGAAAAATTCTTATTACGGAACAATGTGTATCGACTACTAGTCGGCGTAGTCTAGTAGGTAGGTTGTTGGCTTATTAGATGTGAGGCCTCGGTTCAAACCCCAGATCAGACATCTCCAACTAAACGAAATCTAAAAAACAATATTTCTTCCGCTCAGTAGATTTCTTGCAAAAACTCTCAGAGTAAATAAAATTGCCATGAAATGATTCTGAAAAATTTTTTCGTTGGGAGTCGCGACTTTAAACTGTAGATCCGGCCATCAAATAAAATAAACGCACACCACATAAGTGGTGTGAGAAACTAGGTTATAATCCTGACTAACGGGTTGTAATTACCAATTGCATATGTATGTGTATTGAACACAACAATACCGATACATTTTTAATCAGCAACCAAATAGTAATGCTTTGACTACATCTGGAAGCATCGACGACAATGTGCATTTCAATCTAGACAAAGCTTGACTGCGTTTGGAAAACATATGGAACTCACACTTAAGATCTCTCTTATCTTTGTTGCGTAGCTTCAGTAGATACTTATGTACAAAGGCTGTTGCTTTAAGGGTGTGAGATCTATCTAAATACGATTATTAGTATACTCTTATCTCTTTATATTGGATTGGACATACAGTTGACAGTATTTTTAAAGCCTCATTGTAATAAAATTTGAAGGGCACCAAATGAGAGAGCATCCGGCGATTACTTATCGACGAAAAACACAGATGGATGTAAAAAAGGGCAGGACCTAGTCAAATTGACCATGAACTAACTGCTCACTGAAGAAGCTATAGCCACTTTATAGGGATGCACTGAAGAAGATTCGAATCATGCAATTTGGTTCCGTTCCCATCAACTGAGGTTCTGTCCTTAGACTTTATGAAATAATTTACGAAATTATCTTGGCTTAAAATCTTTCAAAATACAAATTGTTCAGAAATTAAAGCCAATTCGGTGAATAGACTGAAACACAAATAATTTTATTGCTGTTGTTATTGAATTTCTATTCAAAATTTCATTCTCATATGAAGCGATGAATAAGCAGAATTCTCGCTTTTGGAGAGAGGCTAATTCACAAGCTTTTGTTCAATAACCGATACATACACAAAAAATGTCTGTTTGGTGCGCTTTATAAGATGATATAGTCATTGGTCCATATGTCTATAAAAACTATATTGATCAGAATATTACTGGTGAACGGTTTTACGCAATTACTCCAGAAATTAAAACATGAAATGAGACAGTAATTGAAGATTCGAAATTTTTTTAAAGCATTTTAAGGAACTAAACTATTATGAGGAACTAAAGAAAGCAATACTTAAACAATTGAAACTACTGTGGCATTTTCGTTTAAAGCAATAAAAAGAAATCAAACAATTTTACAACCAAAATGGAAATTTACCCACCGTAATACGATATACCAACAGCCACCTACTACATGCTGTTCGAATGAACAGAAAGGCGACAGAATACCCAGTGTGTGCTTATAAATTATTTGAAATGTAGCAACATGTAAGCATATAGAACACCGAAGTAAAAACAAATATAGACACGTTTTGTGGTTTATATGCACATACTCTATTATCGTGTAGCGCTTTCATGTCCTTGGGCCGGTAAGCAAATATACTTTAGAGGATGACTGCTGCATATGTGAAATATCTTTGTATGTGTTTATTTGCGTATTTTACTCACCTTAAGATTGTTTATTGTTTAAATGGAAAGATTTGTAAATTAAAGACATAAATTAATAAATGTGTCTGTGTCCATCTTCATACATACATACATACGTACATACGTACGTATGGATGCTGATGAGTAGGGAGAGTTGAAATTGTTTATTTTTGAATTTGTTGTTGCTATTGATTTTGTTGATTTCATACGTGATTTAATATTCTTGTTGTATTTGCAGTTCGTATTGCGTCAGCGGGATTAATTTATTAAATTTTTTTTAAATTATTTTCAATTGGCTACTGTTTCTTACAATTGGGGTGTATAAAGAAATTGTTGTACATACATACATACATAATTGGTCATTACAACCCCTTTAGTCAGAACTGCGACTTAGCTTCTCACGCCACTTATGCTGTGTATGTTAATTTTATACATGAGTGGCAGAACCTACAGTTTAAAGTCGATTCCGAACGACAAATTTTGGAGAAACCTTTCATTGCAATTTTATTTATTATGAGAGTTTTTGCCAGAAATCTACTGAAAGGAACTCTACTGAAAGGAGGCCTCATGTCTAATAAGCCAACACACTACTTACTAGACCACGGCGACACTTAACACTTCAACACTCATAATAAAATTGAATCTAAAATACAAAAATAAAATATATTTTCACTCTTTACTTGTGCTTCATTATGGGCTTAGTTATCGGACACGTCACTTTTGACAGTCGATAAATATCAGAAATATATTTAACAACAAAATTTTGTAAACTGTGTTTACATAACCTTATAGACGCACCTTGTGTTTTTTACAGTTGAGCAACCTGAACTGATTATTGTTCACTTTAAAGAAAATTTTTTCCGCCAGCATTGAATAAATTCTATGCTAACATAGGTCTTTACATATAAATCAACGACTTCTTCTTCACAAGAATACTTAAATCTTAGTCTGGTAAACTAAAATGGAAATAAATTGGACCACCATGTCAATCTTCTTCTATTGGAAATTTATTTAAATTTTCTAACCATAACGAATATAATCAAAATGAGAGAAACGGAAATGAACCCATACCCGTAGGAAAATTATGCTTTGCTAAGCATTTATTATTAATAATTCCAGTGCGCAAAATGTAAACAACTCTCTTAACCATTTGTTCAAGCGTTTTATTATCGATTTGTTTATTTATTTGAGAGTAAAAATGATTTTTCATTATTATTCATGGTGCATATTGGTGTGGTGTGGTGATGGTTTTTATTTAAATTCATTTGATGTCTAACAAACATGACAAAATATTCAAACACATTATCAGTAGAATAGCTTTTAACTGAGGTGATTTTATATGGAATTTTATTTAATACACGTGATGAGAATATATTGAAGAAAATTATTTGTGTGGCGTATTCATATTAAACGTAGTAGTATGCAAGCATTTAGGGTAACATGACTTCAGGAAATTGGATGATTTATCTCATCTGGTGAAATATATTTTATATTTACTTTAAGACAGATCATGCAGCATTTACTGATTCGGAGTCATATAGGGCAACCGATTTTACAAAGCTGTGTGGATGGTGCTGATTGGCACGTCCCTTGTTTGTGTTGTAAAGCTGCAATTATAGCAGAAAAGTTTCTCGTTTGCCATGTCGCGCAGTATGGATTGGATATACCATCGTCTGCCCCGTTACCATGTTACGCCTCTGGGATGTGAATCTTTAAACGACTAAATCCTTGATTGTAGTGAATAGTAGTACGGATAGAAGACATTATTGTCGTGTGATTCATGTGAAATATAGCACTTATCACTTTCACGCAAGTCTTCTAAGTTAAGTTTAATTATTTTTTATATCAAAAAACCTTTAAAGCGCCTAATGCATCAGGAGGATTGCTCAGTGATTATCCTACGGCTTTTATATCCAGTCAATACAAAATAAGTTCGGCATAAACCCTGTCTGTTCACAACAGGTTGCTATGCGTGCTTAAGCGAGCTTTTGCATCAAAGCTACTATTCCCATCAAAGCCCTGCCTGTTCATTGTGAATGCTTTGTGGCAATGTATTTACCAACTTGTTGCTCATTATGGTCGCAATAACCTTGTTCCTCATATTCAGAAGGTATTCTCATCTTATTTAACATCTTCAGACAACATCGTCTTTGTCTACATAGTTCGTGGTACAACACAATTAGTGAAGGTTTTGCAGGAGTTAAACTCTGTGGTTTAGCTTTTAAGCACTCCGAAAATATGTTTGTCGTCCTTCAGTTCTCTTATCAAGCACTCCATCTGCTCAAGCAAGCTCAGTCAGTCGATATGTATTCGCCTCCCTTTAGCAAAATCTTGTCTGTGGGACATAATTTGTCATTATAATCCTTCAATAAGGATTACGAACTAGCTTCTCGCACCACTTATGTTGCGTGTATTAATTTTACACATGAATGACGGGACTTACAGTTCAACGTCTACTCCAAAAACAGATTTTTATTATTTTAATGTCAAAAGTTTTGCCAGAAATCTGCTGAGAGAAAGTCGCCGAAGAAATATTTTTTCACACTTCGTTTTGTTGGATATGCCTGGAGTTTGAACCGTAGCCTCAAGTCAAATAAGCCAACACACTAACTACTAGACTACAACGACTTCCTTAACAATATCGTCTTTGCCTAGTTTGTAGTACACAATTAGTGAACGTTTTGCAGGAGCTAAATACGGAGGGTTAGCTTTCAAGAGGTCGAAATATATGTTCTACTTAAAGCCCTACTACTACTTCAATTTCCCCAAGCTGGGTCGGTCATTCGATATGCACTCGATCGCCTGTAGTTATGTACATGAATTGTGTACATGAATACGGTCCTATTATTAGTTCTGGGGTTAGCATAACTCTAGAGACTTTACGTCTCAAACCCCTGTCTCTGGGGCACTTGCTTTCTACATTACGCAATTTTTTTTTATTCGAACGGCCCCGGCCTCACACTAACCCACCCTCACCCGACCGCGGAGGGCTCGTCCCCATTACGTAGGGACACGTACACACTACAGTCCGGAAAAGGACTCCCTTCCGGTAAGGGAAAAGTAATGGCAACGAGAACATAAATCAGCTACAGAACTTAATCACAAGCTGAATAAAGTAGCAATAAACAGGAACTACCTATGACAAGAACGACAATACATTTTTACATAATAGTTTACAAATTAATGCCAGCATATAAGCTACGTTTTATATTACAAACACTACAATTAAAATCAATAAAATCATAATATAAGTTAAAATCATTACATAATCTACGAAAAGGAAAATTACATCCATAGTTCGTTCTATAAAAATCTAAAGAAAGAGGGCGATAGTGCCTTGAAAATCTTGCTGGAATACTGAAATTCAGGTTACAAAGCAAAAACTCAGAATCGATATCACCTTTAACCAGATTAAAAACAAAACAAACCCCTAAAACAGCCCTTCTACGTTCCAAAGTTGGAAGTTTTATCAAACCTAATCTAACCTCATATGACGGAAACCCATTGGCACAATCCCATCCTAAGCCACGTAAACAGAATAATAAAAACTGCTTCTGTACACACTCTATTGAATCACTATGACAACGATAGCATGGATTCCAAATAATAGACGCATAGTCCAAAAAAGGTCTAACAAGTGAAATGTATAGCAGTCTTGTTATATAAGGATCAATGAATTCCCTAGCCCATCCTTTCACAAAACCAAGAACAGCCCGAGCTTTGCCAATCATCATACTAATATGATCAATAAAATACAGTTTCATATCCAATAATACTGCCAAATCAAGAAATGTAGTCACAGTTTCCAAAGGGCAAGAATTAATTACATAAGTGGACGAAATTACGCCCACGCGAGAGAAAACCATGCATTTACATTTTTTCAAGTTAAGATCTATTAAATTAATTCTGCACCAAGTTACAAACAAATCAATATTTCGCTGAAGAACAGCTTGACCATCATCAAAAGTATAAAATAATTTAACGTCGTCAGCATACATCAGAATATTACAATCAGAAACAGCACAGGGAAGATCATTAAGAAACAATAAAAGCAGTAAAGGACCCAAATGGCTACCCTGCGGAACAACAGAAGTAACATATACAGCCTTAGACAATACATTCCTAAACAATACCCTCTGAGTCCTAAGGGAGAGGTAGGAATCTAGCCAACGATGAATAATATCAGAAATACCGATTAATGAAAGTTTAAGAAGCAAAATTCTAAAATGGGTAACCAACTGAGAAGAATGGTGGTGGCTATTGGCTGATTACCATGCAGCAGAACAAATTGTGCATAAGAAACTTATCAGTTAACGAAAGATTTAACTGACCTTTACGACTTTGAGGAGGATTTAAATAAAATATTTTTGAAAAAAAATAAATTAAAAGCCAAGAAAAACCGATTTGATCCAATAACTACTTAAAAAAGGTGACAAAAATATCTTTGAAAATAATAACATTATCGAGTATGCTAACAGCAAAAATACAATAAAAGTTTTGCTTAAAACTCATATGAAAAAAAAAGGATTTCATTTAAAATTTCGTTTAGCATTTGATAGAAAGCGGTTATGTGATCACAATCATTAATTTCTGATTTCAACACAATTCACAATATGCCCAGTATCTGGACAACAAATAGAAATCACGTTGTTTGACGTATTCTGCACCATTATATCCAAAGTAAAATAAAGCTCCCGTTCCTATTGGAATACTGAACTTCGAATTATTTCATATCATATGGTCGGCTTAAAGTCGCCGTAGTTATTGTATTAGGCATTGTATTAGTCACCGTGGTGTAGTAGGTAGTGTGTTGGCTTATTAGACGAAAAGCCAGGGTTCGAGCCCCAGGCCAGTCATCAAAATAAAATACAAAAAGTATTTCTTCGGCGACTTCCTCCCAGCTGATTTCTGGCAAAAATTCTGAGAGTAAATAAAATTGCCATGAAAAGTTTCTCAAAAATCTGTCGTTCGGAGTCGACTTTAAACTGTAGGTCCCGCCACTCATGTATAAAATTAACACACACAACATAAGTGGTGTGAGAAACTAGGTCGTAATCCTGACTGAAGGGTTGTAATGACCAATTACGTACGTACATTGTGTTAGCTCATTACAGCTCATGCCTCAACTCAGACATCTCAAACAAAACGTAATGTGAAAAATATTTCCTTCGGCGACTTCTTCTCAGCAGATTTCTGGCAAAAGCTCTGAGAGTTAATAAAATTGCTATGAAAAGTTTCTCAAAAATCTGTCGATCGGAGTCGACTTTAAACTATAGGTCGCGCCACTCTTGTACTATAAAATTTGTCTGTGTTAATAAGTGGTGTGAGAAGCTAGGTCGTAATCCTGACTGAAGGGTTGTAATAACCAATCATGTATGTACATATGTATGTTCAGAGCAACTTCCGCTGTTCTAGTTTGAAATCCCAGTATAAATAGCTTTGGCAGAAAGAGGCATTGCATACCAGAGATCAGCAATGAGTATTCAAAAAGATGAGTAGAATCGAATCATACTCATAATTTCTGATACTTATACGCATTCATACTTATTTTAATATTTTGCTCATACTACTCATATTTAAAGTTTGAAGTACTCATCACACTCATACTTAACGACACATATGATGTTGTTGATTTCGACTCTCCGTGACTCAATATTTACAATAATCACAAAATAAGTATGATTCGTGAACGAACACTACAAAACTCACTAGAAGGTTGTGTGTTTGCTTTGCTTGCTGTCTTTGTCTTTTTCTTTCTTCTTTTTTTGTAAATCCAACAACAACTAAGACTGTAAATTTTGATGAATGATTCGAGTCATTTCTAAAGTTATGAATTTGAATGAGTGGGCTTATGAGTCAAACATATTTCGAATGGTATGAGTTTGATATCAACGTTGTACTCATACTACCTGTACTCATACTTATAAATCAACATTGTCGTGAGTACGAATGTATCAGAGTAGTAAAATTTCAATATTGTTGATATTCAAAATTTCATGAATGCTTATGAATAGCAAATAAACTATTAATTGATGATGTCTGGTGCATACATATATACATTTTTGGGCATTAGTCTATGGCCAAACTGCAAGATGTATGTTGAGTGTGTTAAAGTTATCCACACTTTAAATATGATTCCGAATGGTAAATTTGAAAAAAATTTCAGTTTGCCTGTTGAGGGTTAGTCGTTGAGACAATAATTTTTTGTTAATTTAGTAAGCCTAAGCACTACCCCTTAGACTATTGCAACCGCAGAGTAATATATAGTAGTACGCATTAAATTGTCGTTAAATTAATTGGTTTACACCCAGCTTACCTACTTCCCTCATATTCTTGCTTTTTTTAGATCAGGTATTCCATAAATAGCAACAAACATAATCTTTAGTTAGAAACGAACATACAAGTCAAACCTTCGCACATAAGGACTCTTCTCGTTTTACATTTAAATCTATAAATTCATGTACAAATTAAGTTTCACATTTAATTCGAACGAATAGTAGAAAAACAACAAAATAGTATGTATATGGCCTGAAGATCCGTATTAATCAAATATTTATTTATTTGATTTCCGTTTTATTTCAAACATTCATTTCCCCGAAGCCAAATAGAAAAAAATATTAACATTGAAACAATCACTCATGTTCACATGTTACTCGTAATCATTTCTTGTATACCCCAGAGAAATATTCCATCATTTGTGACTGAAGCTACATATATTTTTACATTGATGATGCTGCCAGAAGTTAAATAATTTGTAATAAGGCGGTACTAATACCACTGGGGAATATACAAAGAATAATATGGAATGGATGACATATGTCAAGCAGACAAATCGATACAAATGGAATTGTTTTTTTTTTTGCTTTTTGCAATTGTTGTTACTTTGCTTTTAAATAAGTTAGAAATGCAATATTATTTCATTCATATGGCTACCACTCAGGCATCACAGTACGTCATTAAATCGGACCAATTTTTGTGCACTTTTTCGAGTGTCTGAGGTCGTATCTCGGCAATGACATTACGAAAGTTTACCCTCAAATGCTCAATTGTCTTTGGTTTGTCGGCAAAATACTTTTGTAACAGAGCCCCACTGAAAATAGTTCAACAGTGTTAAAATACAGCTTCTTGCGGCCAATTGGCATCACCATTTCGGCTAATTAAACAGACAACAAACGTTTGACGTGGGATGAGATTGTGGGATGAGAAGTGTGGCAAGTTACACCACCTTGTTGAAACCAAACATCGTTCATATCAACACTATGAAAAGCGGGTACAAAAAAGTCGGCTACCATTTTGCGATAGGTGTCTCCATTGACCGTAATGGTTGCGCCGTCCTCATTTTCAAAGAAATATGGATCAATTATGCCTCCGCTCCCCAATTGCATCAAACAGTCACTAGTAATGGGTGAATTGGGTTCTATAAGACCACCTGTGACTTTTCCGAGCCACAAATACGGCAATTTTGCTTATTAACGTACCCACCAAGATGAAAATGAGCTTCATCCGAAAATATAATATTTTTTTTGGAAAATCAACATCATTGTGCGGTTTCTCTTTGGCCCAATAAAAAATCCCAGCGTTGCTCAAGCATAAATCTCTTCATTACGTTCAGTGGAGATAATATACTGAATTTTGTAGAATAGAACGGCATAAGTACTGTCAGATTCGAAATAACCGATTGTTAAATTTTAAACCGACAGATGGCCCAGCCTATATAAGAGTTTTTGTTACCATTTTTAAAAGGCCCTGTTATTGCTCTCATCTTAATCGTAAGAATTTTGTACAACACGATTATGCTGAAATAATAGCTTTAAAAAATTTTTCAAGGAAACAGTTTGTGCAACTTATTTTTAAACTTCCGTTTCCGCACTAAACATTCATACACTTGCGTACATAAAAACAGAGCATAAATGCTAAAATATTCTCTTTCTCTCCCTTATAATGTAGTGCCAAGAGGGAAATTATGTGTAACTAAAGACCTTCCTGTGAAGTGCTGTTTTTAATGTTAAATTTTTGTAAAAATGTTTAAGAAAAATGGGATAAAGCTTGTGCCATAAGAAAATGAGTACGGTTAAGAAAAATTTAAATGTTCATGTATGTTTCTTCTGTTTTATGTGATAATCTCGTTCCATAAATGTATAAGAATAGCTGGATGTTTTTACAAAACCACTAGGATTGTACATCAAATCTAAAAGCATAAGAAACATGTAACATTTTTAAAAGCAAAGCTTTATAATAAGCAATGCAAATATCTGAAATAATTTTATATTTTACTATTTTTTAGCGCGACTTACATACGTAATTAAAACCCTTCAGTAAGGTTCTGGCAGCACTTAATTTTATACATGAATGGAGGGACCCTAGGTCGTCGTAGTCTAGTATGTATTGTGTTGGCTTATTAGACATAAGGCCACGGTTCAGGTCAGACATCAAAACGAAATATGAAAAAAAATATTTCTTCGGCGACTTCCTCTCAGCAGATTTCTGGAAAAAACTCTGAGAGTAAATAAAATTGCCATCAAAAGTTTCTCAAAAAAATTGTCGTTCGGAGTCGACTTTAAACTGTAGGTCCCACCGCTCATGTAGAAAATTAACACACGCAACAAGTGAGAAGCTAGGACGTAATCCTGACTGAAGGGTTGTAATGGCCAATTATGTATGTATGTATGTATGGAGGGCACACAGTTTAAAATATTCTCCGAACGAGAAATTTCTTGAGAAAGTTTCCATGTTAGTTTGAGTAAATCTAGTAAGTAAATAGCAGAGTTTAAATAAGATCATACGAAGTGCTGCTATCGAAAACAATTAAGAGAATTCACAAAATCGATTTGGTGAAAGTAGGTGAATTCGCTGAATTAAAAGGCGTTTGTTTCATAAGCAGCTCTACATTGCATATTGATATCTCCCTATAAGCAAGATGAGTGCAGTATTTGTATATAATTGAACAAAAACATGATGTTGAAGGTATTTCCATAGAGTGTTTAAAGTTCCGAAGACGTTACGCAGGTTCGATACTGAGACAATTTCTGGCAAAAAAAAGGCTTGTGGTGTTTTATTTTTAACCAGCTCAAGCGGTGTCTTAAGGCTACTTATTTTGACCTTAACTTTTAAAATTGTAGAACAATCGAAATTACCGCATATTGTATGTTATATTCCTTTAATATTATTAAATCGAGATATTCCATGCGAACTGTAGAATATGTTACACCATGGCTTGCAAGTTAAATTATTTTCAGTATGAACTCCATACATACATACATATAACTAAGCAGTCGGTATATGCATTAAGATTTCATAGATTGTATAAATTTTTTAAAATGAAATTTATTGAGCTTTTGATTATTGTTAAAGATTTGCACAATTTACCACATACAATACACATTTTATTATCACATTAACCCAGCCAGCATTTTTGGAAATTTTTAATCAAATTCGAGTGTTTTTTGATATTTCTGCGCGATTAAAAAGCTAGAATATGAGCTAATTTTCTGATCATAAAAGATACTTTTGTCGGGAGAAAAAAGTGACGACCCGCGACTCTGCTTAAAAAGTCATTTATGAGTCATTTTCTATATTAGTTTAGAGTAATTTTCGATCCTTTTTCTAGTAGTTTTATGATCATTTTCGAATCGCTTTCTGATAATTTATTAGTCTTATTTACCTTCGTTTATGATTCTTTTTCGAATCGTCTTTCAGTCATTGTTTAATCTCATACGAGTCTTTTATGAGTAATTTATCAGTATGTTGTCATTTATCAGTAATTTTTGTATTAATTTGGACTCCTTTTTACGTCATTTATGATTGTAATTTGATTCATTTATTAGTCGTATTTCTAATTGTATTTTACTCCCTTCAAGTGTTTTTTAGTCGGTTGTGTAGTGTAGGTAGTGTAGGACTCAGACTACGTTTACACTGCAGCGATTTCAAAATTCACATTCGTACGAACGTTAAGTAACAGTGAAATAATTTTAAGTTTATATTCGTGATGTATGTACATCAGAAATTAAAATTTATTTAAAAAAATAAAAAAAATAAAAAAATTTTCTATTTAAAAACGATTGTACTTTATTTCATGGCCATCTTTCACATAAATGAAAATTTATACAGAGAGGGTGTAAAAAAAAGCAGTTTTTAATCATCTATCTGCGCAAAATATGATCATGAAATACGTGATTACAATCACTTTTCAAACACCTGCATGATGTGTTTTCGATTAAGCCTTTTTCAACCTTCAGCATAGGCAGAATATAATAATAAATAACGGAAATAATAGTCACATTTTAAACGTCTGGATGATTAATTTCCGATTGCAGTACAATTTTTTATTGTATTTTAAATCGAACTTATTTTACTCGTTGGCGCGAATGATTTTTGAGTCCTTTTTTTAATCGTGTAACTGACTAATAAGTTTTTGATCACCAAAAGTACTCTAAAAAGACACAGCAAGGTGATTTTTCTAAAAACAATCTTTCAAATGCTAGCTGGGTATTCACTTTTATGTTATTTCAAAAGTATGTTAGAATTTATTAGAAAGAAAAATAAAAAAACAGAAACAACACAAATAACTATTGTAAAAAAATAAATAAAATAAATAAACAAATAAAATATTATTACAAATTGAAGAGCATTTAGACAAGTATACAGATTTTATTTTGTTTATATGAATTGTTTTAATAGAAAACTTGTGTTAAAATATTTATTTGTTTTTCTCTATGCTTGAGTGGACAATTCAATCAGACTTAAATAATTGAATGGAATAATATTTTGAAAACAAAATGAATAAAATATTCACATGACAAAATCTTAACAATCTATAAAAACAAATTCAGATGAAGGTAGTTTAGCATTAAGTATTCTTTCTTAAAGAGTATTCTATTAAAACAATACGCCTTATTGTCATCCAGCTTTTGAATAATAATAACACAGGCCGACAGGGTTTTTAATCCATTATAACATAACAATATTCAAAGGTTTTTGATACACTGAATTCAAATCCGTTCTTACAAATTCTGCATCAACCTGACTTTCAAAATACCCAATCCTTAAAGTGCATTAAAACGGCTTTTATCTATATTCGAGTGGATATTACGTCTTGCCATTCAAAATCTTTCCTCAATTTTTGCAAAAACCACTCAATTTATTCCCTGTTTTATAAATTCTACTTAATTACGACTTTAAAGATTTATTGTCTAAAAAATTATTTTGCATTGCATTTTCTTATATGTAAAGTTTTAAAGCATAATAAATCATAGAGCGCGGAAAAATTTCTTCATCTGCTAGCCTTAGCCACACTGTCATCGTGATTTATTTGCTGAGCTGTGTCACACTCTTCACGAAGGAATAAGAAAATGAAGTCAACAAAATATATTAAAAATTTTTTCAAATACAGCAATCACTGAAAGTTGATTTACATGGAAAACAAAAAAAAAAGAAAATTATTTTCTCTGACGTTTTCCATCTTCATCATTATTATGGGTGTTAAACACAATTCAATCCAATATGGTTTGTTGAAAGGAGGGATAAACTTAAATAAATCTTTAAGTTGTATTTCTTGCTATAATTGGATTCACTCCTTACGTAGAATATCTTAATCAAAATTGTTCAAAGTGTACTGGTAATCCGTAAACTAGGACACCGCGACTAACTGTCTGCTCAAAATAGCAGATGGTCGATATATATGAATGGACTGCCACATAAAATAACATAACAGCCAATGTCGATCAAGAGTCGGTGACTTTCCATCAGCGATTAGAAGCTACAATTTGGGATAAAACATGGTCATACTGTAAATTTGAAATCTAGAATCTCTACTGATTGTTATTATTAGAACGAAGAAGTCAATAAAGAGTGGACATAGTTGAACAACAGGAATAATTTTGCTTGCCATGTCACCCTAATTAAAGTAGTCTAATAAGTAGTGTGTTAGCTTGTTAGAAGTGAGGCTTCGGCTTAAATCTCAGGTCAAACAACTCCAACAAAACGAAATCTGAAACAAATATTCCTTCGATGACTTCCTCTTACCAGATTTTTAGTAAAAACTCTGAGAATTACTAAAAAATTGCAATGAAAAGTTTCTCAAAAAATTCTGTCGTTCGCAGTCGGATTTAAACTGTAGGTCTTGTCGTAAACAAGTTCGTAATCCTGACTAAAGGGTTCTAATGACCAATTATGTGCATATGTTATGTAAACAATCGTCCACATTAAATACCTATTTGATTTAAAGTTTAAAATAAAATGCAGCATTTGGTTTCAAAACAATAAAAAAAAAGATTGTGAACTACTGTAAAGTAAGAAAACATTTAAAAGTTTGTAGTTTATAAACTTTGCAATCAAACCCCAAATAGTAAAACTGCATTTACATTTACTTTTACAGCAACTGACTTTAAGAATATTGAACGTTCATACGAATCTAGACCACGATTGAATTTCAAGCGACATTGTAATTGCTGACTCTAGTTTCCCCTGTTGCCTTAATTATCATCATCATTAAGTTGTAAATTGGTGAAGTGGCTTTCGCTTGAAAACACACTATTTTACTTAAACTTTAAATAACCAAGAAAGAAATTTTAAAAAATTTTACTAAAAAGTTATAAAGTCCAGGGGGAAAGAAACTCGAAACTATTAAGAAAACAAATATTACAACTCAACAAGCATAGGTAAAAAAAAAGTTTAAAGAAAATTAAAATTGAACTTGTTGTGCCACTTGTGGCAAAAACATTGTTTCGCTTTCTATACAAAATTAACAAAGCATGTGCATATTTGCTTGACATATGTACGTGACCTTTTCTACGCCATGAAAATAATAATGTTTTAACATAACCACATAAAAGCGCTGACATTTTTATCAAAAAAAGTTTTTGATAGCAAGTGAAAAAAGTTATCATACAAGTGACAGCATGAACAGACTCTTTTTGCTATGACTATTGTTTACAATTAGTTTATAATTAAATTAATTCCCAAGACGTTGGTAGTATATTAAGCAGTCATTTAAGCATTTTTATTACAATTATTTAGAGAGTGATTTTTTCATATCGCTATCATGCAATAGGTCGTAATATTGCGTGTTGCGTGTGTTAATTTTATCCACATGTGGCGGGACCTACAGTTTAAAGTCGACTCTGAACTACAGATTTTTTTAGAAACTTTGCATGGAAATTTTATTTACACTCAGAATTTTTCCCAGAAATCTGCTGAGAGGCAGTCGTCGAAGAATATTCCTTTATATTTGGTTCTGTTGGTGATGTCTGACCTGGGGATTGAACCATGGCCTCATGTCTAGTAAGACAAGACACTACGTACTATACTACGGCGACTTCTAACCTATCCAGTGTTCTTAAAAATATATTACTTGAGTGAAGTCTGTTAGTTAGTATGTTTACTAATAATAATGTGGAGAATTCAGTTCTTTGGTGGGTATTCCAGGGACTCGCTCAAACTAAATTTAATGGCTACAAATCATGTTCGGCACTCTAAAAAATCTTTAGATAAAATTGGAAAATGAATTTAAAATTGTTTAACAATTCTTTTAATATACAATAAAGCAGTGTTTTTCAGTTGATTTATTTTCGTTATTTTTATTTGATTAAAAAATATTTTCTGTTTAAAAAACATCAAAATGTATGTCAAGCAAACTCTTAAGGGGCAAGCAAAAAATTCAAATTGAATTGAGAAAATATTTAACAATTCGGGCGAACCTTTAACGGTCAAACGAGTCCCATATTAAACTGTATATTTTTAATATTTTTTTATATTTTTATTTTAACTACTATTTCTTGTTGATTCATGATAAATTGTTTGAAAAAGTTCCACAAAAAAAATTAAATTTTCTGCCTGTGTGTGATGGCTGTATTGGTTTATTCACTAGAGCATGGAATTGCTGCTTGCAGTCTAACAGAATTTGATTGAGTTAATAAAATGTTTTCACCATCATAGTTATTTGACAATAAAATGTACAAAAACAATTTGCAGGAAATAATATTCGAATTTTATAGAGTTTGAAACAAAAAATAAATAAATTTTATGAATGAGAAAAGTATACCTAAACCTTTTTTCACACGGTAGATACGTTCCAGTGGATACCGTGTAAAAAAAATAACGCGTAAAAAAAGACAAATATTATGTATGTAGGTAAGTCTATAAACAAACTGAAAAGATATACATAGGATTGATGCAGCAGCCTACATATGCCTATAAAATTGAATAACTTTTTAAAAACGCACAGATTTAGTTCAATAGTATACACAGAGTTTTTATTTTATTAAACGATTTTATCCGTATAGAAAGGAGCGACAAAAAAAATGGCAAATTTGTTAAAAAAAACCGTGTTATTTCAAATTCGCGTAAAAAAAATCCTGTAAAAACAGGTTTGGGTATGAAACATATGAAATTCAAATATTATTATTTCTATGCATATGGACACTTTAAACTGTCAAATAAAATATCCTACAATGTTTCATACATAATTATGTACGTATGTATGTGTACTGCTTTTATGACTACACATTAATCTGTACTAGTCTCCGTAGTCTAATAGGTAGTGCGTTGGCTTATTAGATGTGAAGCCATGGATCACAAGCCAAGTCAGACATCTCCAACAACGATATAAAAAAAATTATTTCTTTCCGGACTTCCTCTCTGCATATATCTGGCAAAAACTGTGAGAGTAAAAGCAATTGCCATGAAAAGTCTATAAAAACATTTGTCGTCCATCCCATACTCGCTGTGACCTATTCGAGAGCGACTGTGTTGGCATACTTACTTCATTCATTCTGTATTGTTACCTTCAAATTCCAGAAATGTGGTTGTCTTGTACCTGCATAGAAAAGGTTTCACGTATCCCTACAAGACTGCTCACAAATATCTGAATGATTACTCACCAAATATTCCTCGCAGTAGGTTCTTGAAGTCGCATGTCAACCAACTGCAATTCATTTAATTTTGAACAGAAAAAGTCCTTTGAGTGTAATGTTACGATTTTCATCGTTTTTGTAGAAGTGCAGTTCAATAATGACAACGATTCAGAAAAAAATTTTCATTCAAATTTTCCATAGAGTAAATCCAATTATCTCCAGCTGAATATGTCCACAGAGGACGTCTGCAAACGAATTTTAATGAACGACTCGAACGACTCCCCTATCATTTAAAGTCGACTCTGAACGACGGATTTTTGAGAAACTTTTAATGACAATTTTATTTACACTTAGAGTTTTTGCCAGAAATCTGCTGAGAGGCAGAATGCGAAGGCGTTTCCCTAAGAAGCAAAAAGTTTAATCTCAGAAAGACAGCAGACTACATCCTTTATAGAAGGAGACCCTGTCATTACAGATTTCATTTCCTCCGTCTTCAAAACTTGCTCGAAAAAACTTTTCGGTAGTCTTCAATAACTTTTTCGGTATCTTAAATAAAGACAATATCTGAGTCAATCCGGCTAATCGACAATTATTTAAATTGGGAATTCGAGCTTTAACACAACGATGGTTATTATATTTGCTGAATGCGGATATCTATAACGGCTTTGTTTCTTATTTGTCTAAATGTCTTGCTCGTGGTGTGTTAAACACATATTTGTCACAAAATTTTTGTTTCTTTATTCTGATTCTAATCGTTCTCCTGAAGTTGAATTGCTAACTGTGTTTAAACAGTATTGGACACTGCATGTTCAAGTAGTATTCAAACAGCTGGTACTATGCAGAAAAATATTATCAGAGGCAATTTATATATAAAAAAAAAAATCAAGAAGTGTAACTCGCTCTAGAAATCGATAAGAATATTCTTCGACAACCTCTTCGTCAAGAGCAACGACAGAGAAGTAGTTTCTAGGTGGTTATAAGAGTTCGGCGATTGGCGATGACGTCCACAATAAGTATCCATCCAACAATAGTCCTAACCATCAGGCAAAACAGCCACATAAAACCACAATCGAACCATAGGTTAAGCCCCAAGGTAGATTCCACTGATCTTCTTTAGGTGAAGACAATACTGGAAGCTTTGGATATTCGTGGTTGGATGTTTAGTTATTTTATTTAATTCAAATCTAGATTTTTTAATATTTCAACTAGGTGAGCATTCTATAATGCTTGGGAACTAGATATTTACGAACATAGGGAAAGTATTGTTACTATTTAAAGCAGTAGCCTTCGATTGAATCCGCTAAAAGCAGATTTTAATAAAAATAAAACTTCATTAAGAATTCCATTATGGTTTCCCTTTTTTTTATTTATTTATTAACAAATATTTTTTTTATTATTTTTCTTTTTTTCATTCTAAAAATCTGAATTCAATATTGTCAATAATATTGTCCATAAAAAAAGAAGCAAAACAAATAAATTGCTTTGAATTAAATTGATTTTCTACCAGATATTCAGAACATTTTATGATATTGTGGCCATTCAGGTCAGAATATTAAATGCGATACAGCATTGTGCAGTAAATTCATTTATCTGTGCTATACCGTAAAATTCATATAACAACCATGCAATAGAGATGAATAACACGTACTTTCTTTTATTTGTTAAAATGATTATTTATTTCATTTCAAATATTTATTTCAATATACCATATATATATACATATATACATGTATGTATGTATGGTATGTATGTATGGTATGTACAATAAAACATAACTGTAAACAAATAGATTCAATCAATAATTTTTACGCTTTATTTGATTTCTTTTTTTCTCAGTTTATTTTTTAACTTTTTCTGTTCTATTCTATTCTATTCTGTTCTATTCTATTTTTGAAATCGCGGCAGTGTAAAAGTATGACTCAGAAAACCGACTAAAAACACTTGAAGAGAGTAAAATACATTTTGAAGTACGACTAATAAATGACTCAAATTATAACCATAAATGACACAAAAAGGAGTCCAAATTAATGCAAACAAGACTGATAAATGACAATAAAAGGAATCCTAAACATACTGATAAATTACTCATAAAAGACTCGTATGAGATTAAACAATGACTGAAAGACGACTCGAAAAAGAATCATAAACGAAGGTAAATAAGACTAATAAATGATCAGAAATCGATTCGAAAATGATTATAAAATTACTAGAAAAAGGGTCGAAAATTACTCTAAACTAATATAGAAAATGACTCATAAATGACTTTTTAAGAAGAGTCGCGGGTAGTCGCTTTTTTGTCCCGACAAAAAAGTCTTTTATGATCAGAAAATGAGCGCATATTCTAGCTTTTTAATCGTGCAGAAGAATCAAAAAAGACTCGAATTTGATTAAAAACTTTCAAAAATGCTGGCTGGGTAGTGACGGCTTATTAGACGTAAAGCCACCGTTGTAACAACAGGTCAGACATCTCTAGCAAAACGAAATATAAAAAATATTTCTTCGGCGATTTCCTCTCAACAGATTTCTGGCAAAAACTATGAGAATAAGTAAAATGTATGTGTAGTTTGTTTCATTGAAGTTAGAGTTGCGATTTTGAATGTTATTAAAGAAATATGTTCAATGAAGACGCCACTCACAAAAGACCTTAAACGGAGCATGTTTCAGGGAGCATTGGCAGCTCTGTTACTGAAGATCGTTTTTCTATAGAAACGCATTACTCCTAAATTTAATGTCCATTCATCAAATTTGCGTTTAGACATTTTCCCTGCTTCTAGTCTGATAATCAGGAAGTTTCGTCTGGGGCGCTGGAGACCTCCAAAATATCGTATAGAGTAGGCTGCATGATATAGTATGTTAAGAGTATAGGCGGATATAACAGCCATATTGAGAGCACCGTGTTTTTTTTCTGAAAATCTCTTAATTTTCTTACACAGCCAGCCGGCAATCAATCCCTAACGAAGGTCACCTCTGCCAAAGATAGTTTCCAACACAAGGCTATATTAACGAAAGGTGTATTGGACTGATGAACTCTGATAAACTAGGTACTCTCCGGTGATTTTGCAGAGAGTCTCAACTTTGTTAGCAGCTCAAATGGAACGGAAATAAAGTTAGGTTTTGGTCGATTGAAAGGGATAAAGAAAGGATTGATTATGTTTTTTCCTTAAAGCACATGACCACCCATCAAACAATTGCGATTTTCTTAGCCTATATTGGAAGACATTCAGCCAAATGACTTTTGTATTTTAATTTTCTGTGAACGCTGATTGAAAATAGTTGAATTGACATCACTCTCTAAATGCAAAAGGGAACGTTTATCACCTTATCGACATTGTCTTCTAATATGGCCCTAGATTCTGGTGTAAGTCGGCCCTAACAATACAAAAATAATTTATTTATTTATTTATTATTTATTTGATTCTAATATCGACTACCCCCGTCTTTATTCCATTGTTTGAATAAAAATTTGGTTATTTTGTCAATGTAGTGGCCGTAGTCTAGTAGGTAATGTATTGACTTATTAGATGTGAGGTTCAAACACCAGGTCGAACATCTCCAATAAAACGAAATCTGAAAAAATATTTCTTCGGCGACTGCCTCTCAGCAGCTTTCTGGCAAAAACTCCGAGAAAAAAAAGATTGCCATGAAAAATTTTCTCAAAATTTTGTTAACTTTATCAACTGGCAGTCGTAAATTAAAAAGTAATTTCCATCAATCTTGTTACAATTATTTCGACATTCGAGGTATATGTGCTTTAAAATGGCACTAGTTTATATAGACTAATATAGACCAAAATGTAATATTTGAATTCCTCTCCGGACTGTGGTAGTTCCACAAATGGATATACATATATAAGTGCACAGAAAATTTTAATTTTCCTTTAAAATGTAAGTGTTTTCCTTGGTTGTCCCAAATAAAAAAAAAAATAAAAAATAAACACAATTTACTACTCCATCCACCCATAACATCAAAAGACTGATGGTACAATTTATAAAAATTACTGTCCCTTGCCAATACATCAACAAAGTATTTATTTTATGAGAATCATTATTTTCTGTTTTTAAAAACAGAAACAGAAATTTATTATGAAATCGTAAATATTGTTTATCTTGAGCAATTTATGTTTCCTCTTCCTGACGCATGTTCATCTGTATGCCATAAAGTTTCCTTTCTTCTTATTCTCTTCTTATCAAATATGCAAATCTCATACGAAATAAGTAAAGAATAAAGGAAAAAAATATGTTAAAAAATGAAAATCAAAAATAATTCGAAATTTATCTGAAGCCAGTCATCAGGAGCATGTTTACCTTTTTCCTTTACTTTGTTTTTTATCTGTCATTATCCTTATCGTTGTCTTTATATTTTTTTGCATAATTTTACATATTTTTCATATTGTTTTTCTTTTTGTTGCTGTTTTTGTGTTTCGTTTCCATACGAGCGTTTTATTTCTGAATTGAATACCTTCAGATGACATTGTCATCGGTAAAGTGATATTTTTGTCAGTTTTACTTAAAAAATTTATTTGATTTTCTTCTTCTATAAATACATACATACATACATAAGTACAGTATTCTGTTGTTGCTTTTTTATTTATATATTGAATTACTTAAATGCAAGAGTTTTCAAGGATTCATATGCAGAATTTTTGTTTTTGTTTCTGTTTTTTAAGCACAAAATATTGGTATTTTTGAGAATAAGAAGGATAAGCTGGTTAAATATTTCATATTCAAGGTAAAACTTAAATTAACGAAAGATTTTAAGCCAGTAACTTAATTCATTTAAAAAGCTTTTTAATCAATTTTGTTGCAAAAATTCTTTCGTTGGTCATACTAATTGCGGACATTATTTTGTTGTAAAGCATTGAAAATTTTCTTAACTCATCAAACTCGTGAGTTTGACACGGAAAACAGGCCCAGAGGTGAATACCTTGTAAAAAAGAATGAAGAAATTAGTAATGACAGGTTTTCGAATTACTCAGACATGCTTTCATGACATTAAACTAATGCATCGACGTTTTCCAAACATTTCGAATATGAGACGCAAAAGCGAAATCGGCTTTAAAATTCTCCAAAACCTTACAACATTGTCATTAGCATAACTAAGAAATTCTTAAGTGAGATCTACAGCCAAGATGTACAGCTATGCGATCTTAAAAAGGAATGCACAAAAATAGTGGCATCAAACTGTGGAGTATGGAGATGCTTTGGGTAAATTATATGCTTTCAAGGATAGCGATTCACCAGACAAATCTTGGTATACGGTTACGACATAGCAAAAGTTTCTCCTAAAATCTGCCGTTCGGGTTGCAATACCAATTATTTTTGTATGTAATTCTAGTAAAAAAAAACCTTAAAGTTTCGAGATCAATAAGAACATTGTAAATACCGTGACTTATGACGTCATGAGTTTTTTACTTAAAATTTTATGAAACCGCCCAACAGTTATTGTAAAGTTTCTGTCTGGTCTTACAACAGCGAGTTCCACTGCCCTGTTGTTGGCGCCACATCTGTCAAATTGTTGCCATCAACGACCGTAGACAACAACGTGCTTTCGCTGTATGAGTTCTGGATAAGATGGCACTTGACTCTAATTTTCATTATGCAATCAGCTTCAGCGTGATAAAATCATCTAGAGGCCTATTTCTGGATGAATGGGTAGGTAAACAAACGAAATTGGGACGATACCAATCCTCGTGAGATCCAAGAGCTTTCAATGCATTCCGAAAAAGACACTGTTTGGTGTGAATTTTGATCACCATCGATGCTGCAGTGAGTGATATAAATCTCAACATGAATAGGACGGGGCTACGAGCCATACAGTTCATGCCATATTGGGTATTCTGCACGAGCGATTTGACTTATGTAAACATAAGTATATAATAGCGTCGTTAGGAATGGAAAAAATGCTTCTTTCACCACATGCCCAATTGCTGGTCATATTGGAAATTTTTAGGATACTTCGAATTATTTTACGTACTCTCAAATTCCTGTCCAGCAGCATGTGAATTATCGTCCAACACATACGTATGCATGTCTCAAATTCACATTAAAGTTGATTAAAACATTCTTCCCTACAGCGATGTTTTCTTTTCTCTGAATGAAAAAATAAAGAAACAACCTCGTAAATCCACAATTGCTATATAAGGCTTGTATGAGAGAAATGTTATCACTTCAAAGAGCTACGTGATCTTCTGTAGACATACGCTTTTTCTTCTTACTTTAGTTTCATTTTATTCATTATGAAAATATACCTCCCAAATTGATCAAACCAGCAATAAAAAATATTTTTAAACTTTTAGACTTTTTAATGTCATTTTGTGGTTGCAATTACCGTAGTACAATCAAAGACAGATAAATTTCCTTCCTCTCTGAATTCTAAGAAGCTAAAAAGTTTTCTTTCAAAACATTAATTTGTGATTAAGTTTGTTTAGGATCTTAAAATTATACGAAATTCAATGAAGGAAAAATTATTTTTCAATATTCAAATTACAAATTGATTTTTTATGGAAATTATGGAAGTTATTAAAGTTATTTTGAACAATAGATTTTAAATGACTTTATTTACAAGATTTTCTTACAGTTTATTGATGCCCAAAACAAATTTGTTCATTTAGTCATAAAGAAATTTTCCTAAAAATTTTAGCAAAAACTATTCAAAAAACTTTTTCATTGTAAAAGTTTAATGTTTTTTTTTTTGTAATAGAAAATTTTATAAATTTTCCATAGTATTTGTTTACTACATAGACAACCCATTTATAAATTTTCTTTTTTGTTTTGGGTTTTTTGTCACACTTGATATGAAAATTAAGGATGCCTAAACAATAGGCATCAATATTACTTTATTTCTGTATTGCTATTCGTATTATTGCTATTCGTCTAATAAATATAAATTTTATATAAAATGTATTATTTAACACAAAATACATAAAATATATATACTGCAGATTCATTTATTATGCCGGTTAAATAGATTTTGTGTGTAGCAAATTAAAGTGACGTCAAAATGAAAATTATTTGCTATTTGTCTACACATAAATTAAAAAACTTTTTGTATAAATTATTCATTTATGCATCAATTATTAATTTATATATACATATATATATATAAATATTAGTTTAATAAACAAATTAAGTTGTTGTTTCATTTATATTCACGTTAATTATGCTTTAAATGTTTTTATACACAACGCTACAATAGTTGGAGGAGTTGTACTGTTTTTGTGTAAAAGTTTGTATCACCATAAAAAACACTCAATTGTTTACCACAAATTTATTCGTCGTTTTTCCTTCTTTCCTTTGTCCATCGTTGTGAGATTTCATATGTATTCGACATGAGTTCTTAAAGAGAAGGTAAGTTATTTACTAATTAAAAAATTTAATCTGTCTTCCCGTTAAACCCAAACCTAAGATTCAGTTCAGTTCTTAGTTTTTTAGTTCCAAATGTAGTATTCTTTTTTTTTTTTGATAACGTCCTCTTGGTGATATTTCTTTATAAACAGAAAAGCATGAAGAAACATAAAAGGGCAGCCCAAAGTCCACTCAAAATTTATGATTAGTAAAGACTGTACTAAAAAACTTTATAAGATTACAGAAATGCAACTTTAAATTTTTCATAGAAACAAGGCTAGAAAGAAAAAAGTCAATTTGAGGCTTAACATGGGTAGAATTTTCTTTATTTTTGTGAGTATAGCTTTCTAATTGCCACAATTTCTAGGCACTGTGTTCTTAAAGGTAACGCCTTATACATAACGTATAAGTTATAGAGATTATAGGTATCGTAGTAGTTGTGAGAGTGTAAAAAGAAAGACATTTTTGGTAAATGCCCTGTTCTAACCTTAGTCACCTTGATGCATGTCACTTCCTTAATCTGAATTGTTTTACTGAATATGTCATTGAAAAATCAGATCAGATCTATTGCGAAAGTCTCCGTAGTCTAGTAGATAGTGTAATGGCTTATTAGACAGGAGGCCTATGTTCAAACCCCAAGTCGAACATCTCCAATAAAACGAAATAAAAAAAATATTTCTTCGGTGACTTCCCCTCAACTGTTTTCTGGCAAAGACTCTGAAATAAATAAAATTGTCATTCAAAAGTCTCAAATATCTGTCGTTCGGAATCGACTTTAAATTATAGTTCTCGCTAATTATGGATAAAATTAACACACATAAGTGGTGTGAGAAGCTAGACGTAATCCTGGAGTGTTCATTACTATCGAAAAAATTGTAAAAAATTGAAATTGGGAAGTCTTTTTTCGCTAAATAATCTCGTATCTGGCTTTTCATGTACTTCATGGAAATTAATTTTCTAAGGCAACAGAATACACTACAGTTCCTCTGAGTGTACTCTCTCATCACAAGATAACCAAGGCTAAAAGAAGCTGGCACTCAACATTGAACGAACATACGATTTTTAAAATATTAGGACACGAATAATGAGGTTTAACGTATATTTGACACTGTTGCATTATTTTCTGTGACGCGACGTTAAAGAAAAGTATTATGCCGACAAACCAGAGACAATTGAGCATTTGAATGCCAATATTCGTGATGCCATTGCCACTAGATACGACCCCATACACTCGAAAAAGTGGACGAAAATTGGTCCGCTCGAATGAGGTACTGCGAAGCCAGCCGCGGTAGCCATATAAATGAAATAATATTCCATTTCTAAGTGGAACAATTGCTAATCGCACAAAAAAAATTAATTTGTCAAAATTTCAAACCGTTTTTGTTTTATTGTATTTTTAAATTTAAACTTTTCAAAGGCCCATCCTTACATATGTAAGATCCATTCATTACTACTTCATGAGAACGTATGAGTGATAATAATTTGTGATTAATATTAAGTATACGACTGTGGTATTTAAAATTTTTTCAACTTTAAATATTTCAGTATTTAATTGTATTTAATTTTGATAGCAGTTATGTAAAGTAAAAATTATCAGTTTTCATAATACATATTGTGTAGTCTATTCCTCTTTAGAAAAGAATAAAGTCTATTAGACTTTTCAACGTACTAAACTCTATTGAATTAACTTTGTAGGTAAATAACCAGATATTTTACGCTGTGGCCTTTCAGAGATATTCAATGAATGATATATTGCACAGTCTCAAGACTTACATTCATGCGTAAGTAGTCATTATAAACTCTTTAGCCAGGATTATGGCTTAGCTTCTCACATCACTTGTATTGCGTAAGTTAATTTTATACATGAGTGACGGAACCTACAGTTTAAAGTCGATTTCGAACGACAGATTTTTGAGAAACTTTTAATGACAATTTTATTTACTTTCAGAGTTTTTGCCAGATATCTGCGGAGAGGCAGTTGCCGAAAAATATTTTTTTAAATACTTCGTTTTGTTGTAGATGTCTGTCCTGGGATTTGTACCGTGGCCTCATGTTTGACTCAGGAGTTATATCAAATAAATATGACAATTATTTGGTGTAATATTGTAGAAGTTATCTCACGTTGATATTCATATTATTAGATTTAGCAAAGCTTATGCTTCAGCTTATTAGACATCATATTTCAATGTTAATATATAAAAACCTTGCAAGAGTTACTGACGTTGCTCAGTTAGGAAATTATTGCTAACAATAACAAATTTTTACGTAAAACTTCTGCTTCTTAGAAATTCGTTCCTAACAATGTAAACAAATTCAAGCCTATGACGCAACAACAGAACTCTACATCTCTAGCTTCTGAGACTTTTTTCATTTCGTTAAAATGTAGGTGCTTGCTGTAGGTGCATAGATGACCTGGCAGAATTTTGCTGCAACTTACAGTGTTTTATCAATTTTATACAAATTCTTCTGAATCATTGGTAAATTCTCTCGTCTCACGAATAGATTGTCTTCAAACCGTTTTGTGGTCACACAGCAGGGTTTACAATTAAGTTATACTCACTAACCCTAGTCGTATAGAAATTCTCTTATGTTCCTAATGCGACATATTCATCCTTCTGTTTGTATGTCCTCTTACGGTGGATGTTTTCCCACTCTTTTGTTATTGTTATCATATGCAAATTAGTAGAACAAACAATGAAATCATGTCATGATTTCTACTGTGTTACCAACAATGTTTTTAAATTCAAAACAGAATAAAATTATACTTTTTTAAACTCACACTACAAATTTCCCTGGTCAATAAAATATATTTTGTGAAGGAAAAAATGCGCACACTCACATACACATCCTCATTTATGTACGTATCACTTACATACATACATACATAATTGGCCATTACAACCCTTCAGTCAGGATTACGGCCTAGCTTCTCACACCACTCATGTTGTGTGCGTTAATTTTATACGTGAGTGGCGGGACCTACAGTTTAACGTCGACTCCGAACGACAGAATTTTGAGAAACTTTTTCATGGCAGGTTTATTTTACTCTCAGAGTTTTTGCCAGAAATCTGCTGAGAGGAAGTCGCCGAAGAAATATTTTTTTTTTCATATTTCATTTTTGATGTCTGACCTGGGATACGAACCCGGGCTTTACGAATAGTAAGCCAACACACTACCTACTACACCACGGCGATACTTCGTATCACTTACACGTAAAACAAAAAAAGGAGGACAAAAGAGTGACAAAAAGTCGTTGGTGTTCACAATTGTCATCAATTTGTTAAAGTGGCATGTATGTAGAGAATAACACACCTACACCTATACAACATGACAATAAATGAAAGAGAAAAATTATATTTAACAACGTCTGAAACAACCCAACTTAAATAATAATATTATGAAAAACAATAAAAACAATACGTATTTAAAAATGTGTTCCCACAGCATGCTGTAATAAATACCCACGCATACATATTGACAAAACGAATATTAATTGTTTAGGGAGGCGGGTATTCATATCCATTGAACTGTTGTAATTGATTATAAAAATATTCTTAATGAGCAATTAATAATTAATTCAAATTACAATAACAAGCATTATAAACATAAAACTAATGGCAAATATCGCCGTAGTCTAGTATGTAGTGTGTTGGCTTATTAGACGTGAGGCCTTCCTTCAAAACCCAGTTCACCCGTCTCCAATAAAAACAAAATATTTCTTCCTTGACTTCGTCTCAGAACATTTCTTGCAAAATCTCTGAGAGTAAATAAAATCACCATTAAGAGCTTTTCAAAAATCTGTCGTTCAGAGTTGACTTTACACTGTAGGTTCCGCAACTCTTGTATGAAATTAACTCACACAACATAAGTGGTGTGAGAAAGCAGGTCGTAATCCTGGCTAAACGGTTGTACTAACCAATTATTATTAATTAGATTTGAGACAGAAAAATATAAGAAGAAAAGTGTAAGAGCACAAGCAGTAGATCTTATTGTTCGACTTAAGAGAAGTTTTCGTGAGTAACCATTTACGTTCAAAACTGTTTTTATATTTGGGCAATTCACACAAGCCCTTGTATCGTTGTATGGCGTGTATTGTTGAACGAAAATACAACAGTGTATGCTTGTTGTTGATAATTTTCATATAAAAATCCGATACACTTACATACATTTTTTTCATATGTATATATAAATATAAAGTTGTATTGCTTTCGTGCTATCAGTTTATGTAAATGCCAGTAATCAAGAAGAAGAATAAAAAAACAAAATATTTTCTATGTAACTTGAGTCAACAATTAACATTTCAAAATTATATTTTTCGCACAGATAATTATTTAATTTACTTTTTTCAGCAATATTTTTCATTTTGTTGCTTGAAAATCAAATTATGAATACTGGTCATCTTCTTCTTATTGCTTTTTGACGTTTGGAATACGAAATACACAATACAACGTAACATTGAGCGTTCACAAACAAAAAGTGTTTTCAGTACAACACACACGATACAAAGTCGTGTGAATTGTCCAATTGTGTTTAAAAATAAACCTATTCCTACGGAAATTACTGTCTCCTCTAACCAATGTGTTTGTCAGTGTATCCATAACAACAACTGTGATTTTTATTATCATTAATTCTAATTGTGGTTTTGATTGTTTTTATCTTTTTTTACGCTCTAGTCATTTAATTTAATGTAAATACTGTTGTAAAGAATTAATAAATAAATGTTTGTATAATTAATCTTATTATACGGATAAACTGAACTAACAAAACAATGCATTTATTGTAATAAATTTTAACAAATGCAAGCGTTTATAGATTTTTTTGTAAGTAAAGTATTGTTATGTTATATGGAAGAGTAAATTAAATACGATTTTTAATGAGTATTTAAACTGACGCTATTTTGTAACCTTTATAACTAATTTTATTGTTTTTTATGTTCTTTTTTATCGAACTGATATTTTTATTTTTTATTTAGGAATTAGCTAGTTACAGTCGTTAACAAAAAATACAGAAAATACATTTTTTCTAGGAGATTAAAGCTCAAAATGGTTTTACCTTGTACCCTTATTTTGTACCGTTATGGAATATGTATAGTTAGACCTATCTGATATCATTTTCCACATCATCTTTTTATTGTATCTTTGCATTGTTTCGATTTATTTAATCAAATCTATCGAACCATGAAGGGGATTGGTACACCTTTTATTTGGAGGGTGTTAATCCCTATTGACTTTTAAAATTTCATTATTAGACTGTTCCTCTTTGTGTTAAAGACAATGGTTCAATTATTTGCTATACTATAAAATAAATTCAATTAAAGGCGCCGTTGTATAATAGATAGTGTGTTCGCTTAATAGATGCGTGCCGGTATGGTTAGACATCTCAAACAGTACGGTATATGAAAAAAGATATTTCTTTTGGCGACTGTCTCCCGCCAAAAGCCATTAAAAGCTACTTAAAAACTAGCTGTTCGGAGTTGACCCTGAAGTGTGGGTCCCGCTGCTTATAAATAATTAATATGTATGTATATGTTTGTAACCGCTATTAAATCTTAAAATTTGCTCATTTTCATAAAGAGGAACATTATGTTGAAGGCTTCATAAACGCATAAACCATCGGCACGATGGTTTGAACAGGTAAGAACAAAACCAAATATGAAAAATAATGAAACTATGTTTGAAAAATGCTATAGAAACCATGTTTTAAGTTGAATTTCGTTATTGTCTTATAAACATGGGAGATGCCAATTGTTCTCGACAGACAGTTAAGCTTTCTACATCCAAAGCAATTAAAAAGTAGGCAATGTAGTGTATCAATTGCTTATCAAAGATTTCCATTTTGAATGAGGAAAAAATTTTGGTAAAATGGTTGTCTTGTTTTGTCATTATCAATTATTTACGCAGGTGTGTGTTAACTTTACAGTTCTCTGTTGATCAATCAAAACATGCACGAGTTTTACGGTGTTCCTTAATTGTGGTGCAAATCCATCACAAGACAACTGAAACCATGCAGCAATCAGGACAGTTTATTTCTCTATGCCAATCGATGCCAAAGAAGACCAAGAGGCGTTTCTCAGCCAGCAAAATTGCAGCGACCATTTTTTATAATTACATCCAATATTTTGCTGAGCAATTGGATTTAATATTTCAAAAATACTTGAACAAAAGTTAAATATAGTTCTTTAAAGAACTTTGTCCATCATTTTATAATTACTTAAGCAGTTTTTTAATTTTTTTTAAACAAAATTCATTAAATATTTATACAGAAATATTTAAGCAAAAATCTGTAGTTTATTATTGCAAATCTTAGCAAATATATGTAAAAACCAGTCCAACATAATAGTTCATGAGTTCAAATTTGACAAGTGATGCAAAAAGAAATACAACGTGAAAAGTGATTTATCGCTGTATTTCACTTTGTCTGCTGCGGATACATAAAATATCCGTTGCTCTTACCACCATTTGGTACTTTGTTTTCACTCTTAATAAATGGTCTGCTCAAGGAGAATTTTTTTCTCTTTTTTTTTTCAAAGTAAATAATAAATTTGATTGAAACTGAAACTTAAAGTTTTTGAAATTCCTTTAAAAACGAGAAAAAATGTTGAGTGTGGAAAATAAGCAAGAGGTTGCGAAAGTTGTAACCTAAGTTGATAGAGTTTGTTTACTATTTTTTTTTTTATTCTACGAAACATTTACAGTGTCTATAAACTTCTGGGTGTAAGTACACACAACAACTATAGCGCAAAATTTCCTTCAACTTTAGTGAAACTAAATTTAGCGAGAAAAATATCTACTAAAGTCAACTTTTTAGTAACCTACACCGTATCACTAGTTTCATTTGTTTTAGGAAATTTTAGAGGTTATATGCACCTTGCGTTTGAGAATACAAATAAAATATGCCGAAATAATTATGCGTAAATAACTGCGAGCAAATCCTTACGAGTGCCACGAAACTGATTGTTGCTGTGGTTGGAGGTACAGAATACTTCATAAACTCATCCAGGCGAAAGAATCGATCAAATGTACTGTTGTGATAACTATTAGAAAGAGGAACATTTCCATACTACCAGATAGCTGTTCATGTACTCTTCTGAAATATTGAAATTTATTTCACACATTGAAGAATTGCTTCCAACAACACGATTGTATCACGGTTTGAAATTTTAGCATATTTATTTTTTTGTTGTGAACCACCATTGTTCCGTTTAGAAATGCAATATTGTTTCATTCATATGGCTGCCGCGGTTGGCCTCACAGTATCTCATTTGATCGGATCAATTTTCGTGCACCTTTTCGCGTATATGGGGTCGTATCGCAGCAATGGCATCACGGATTTTTGCCTTCAAATGCTCAATTGTCTCTGGCTTCTTGGCATAACACTTTTATTTCACGACACCCCACAGAAAATAGTCCAACGATGTCAAATTGCAGATTTTTGGCAGCCATCACCATTTTGGCTAATTAAACGGCCTTTAAACGTTTGACGCAATAAATCGATTGTAGCATGAGATATTTGGCAAGTTGCACCATCCTGTTGAAACTAAACATCGTTCACATCAATGCCATGAAGAGCGGGTACAAAAAAATGGGTCATTTTCAAAGAAATATGAGCCTATAATGCCTCCGCTCCACAACGCACCAAACAATCACTCGTAATGGGTGCATTGGCTTCTGTAAGACCATGAGTAAGTTTTCTGAGCCCAAATACGGAAATTTTGATTATTAACGTAGCCACCAAAATGAAAATAAGATTCTTTTTTTTGCAAATTTGGCATCATCCTGCAGTTTCTCGTTGGCCCAGTAAATCCCAATGTTACTTAACAGTGGAGATAATATACCGAATTTTGTGACAGATTAGAATGACATAAGTATGGCCAGATTCGAAATGATCAATAGTTCAAATTTAAATCAATAGATGGCCTACCCGATATTATTTCTAAATTAAAATTGAAATTAATAAATTAAACATATAAATTAATATAAATAATTAAATTAAACATATTCCCCCTTAAAGTACAACCATAACTTCTTACACTAAAAAAAGAAAGAAAACAAAAATTGATGTTCCATTAACATAAATCTTGTTTAAGTGAGTTTAATTTCCCTACCATAAAAATGCATTTACTGCAGCCATAAAACATGCTTGAAATTCTTACGGAATATGTTGATAGGTTGAGTATCTCTTACCAGTATAAGAACGAGTACAATTACATTTCAAATGTTTTATACACACTTTATTACATTTGTATATAAGTTTGCTTCTGTTACAAGTTCGCCAAATAACACATAAACATGTTTTTAGCATATAAAACAACAATGAAGAACATAACAATACAGTTACAAACGTTGCACCCATACAGAGTTATGTTATCGTATGGAGAATACAAACTCTTGAAACGTGCAAACGAATAAAAACATGCTCCTGAATTATAATCCGAATATGATAAAACCAGACAAGGAATACAAAATAGAGTATGGTAAGCATTACTACCGTTCAAACAATGTTTTAAAAGCATGACACAGATTGTGCATGAATGAAGTTTTACAAGCAGTTTACCTTCTGGTAGATTTTTCAGGGTGGCCATTAAGGGCCATGTTCAGTCAATATTAACTGAGTTTTGTTTTCGTAAAAACTTTTTGGTGTACAACCAATAGGGTCTTTAGTTAAAATTTTGTTTACATTCTCAACAATATAAGATATTATATTTGTTTAAGTAAGTAAGGGCCTCTAAAGATGATGAAAATTCATTGGGGATCTTTGATGATTGAGTTCTGTGTATGGTTAGGGGTCAAGTGGTTTCTGGATGGTTTATTTTCGGGAAGATTATTAGAAGGTCTCTAATGATCGGCTAACTTTTCTTTTATTAACTCAAAAAGAACTTTTATTTCCAAAATTTAAACTCTTTTTTTTTATTGAATTAAAATTAAAATTAAAACTAAAATTAAATTAAATAAGAAGTCCGTATAACTGGTTGTTGTTATTTCTTTACCTGTTACATTTTTGAATTAAAAGTTTTAAACATTTTTTCAAAAAGTATAAACAAACTTCACAGAATGAAAGGAAGAACACTGGCAGGACTTCATTTTAAAAAACGAACACCTGCATTGTACATTAGAGAATGTTAATCTTTTAGCATTGTGTGATGGGCAGTAAACGTTCATGCTGTCATGCCATATTGCCAGATTAAGTCAATATATCAACTCAACATGCAATTGACATGCTTCCCCATGACTAACGCTTTAAAACTAAGGCCAGAGTAGGGTGTAAAAAAAGGTATCAACAGTGGGTTGTTTAATCAAAAATTCCTTTATTAATGAATGTTACATACATATATTTGTGATGGTATGTATGTAGGAAAATATTATTCAAAATAACTAAGAAAGCCAATTTGGAGAATCAATTTCTATGGCATTAATATTCGAATACAATTTTCAACAGCGTTTAAATTTACATAAGACCGGCATAAAGTTAATTGAATATAGGTTGACTAAATTGCTTGACCACAAAGTGTAGAAGATGAAAGATTTAAATCAGCATTTTCTTTAGAATTTTAGAAAATTAAAAGACCCATTCCATCCAATAAGTTCCATAACCTTCGAATAGAGAGTATAACATGAATGACGATCATTATAAAGAGGTCAAGCATTGCCCCCTGTTGAAAGCCTATAGGACTCAATTCATAATATTTTCACAGAGGTCTTTTATTCTTGACAACTCCACATTGCCAACCTGTCATCTTAGGGTGATATACAATAAAACAATCATTTGCTTTGCTGGAGGAACCTGATTACTGAACATGAGAACAAACAAAAAAAAGAAATAAAAATTTTTACAGGAGTGGCGGGATCTACAGTTTAAAGTCGGCTCCGAACGACAGATTTTTTTGAGAAACTTTTCATGCCAATTTTATTTGCTCTCAGAGTTTTTGCCAGAAATCTGCTGAGAGGAAGTCACCGAAGAAATATTTGTTTCATATTTGGTTTTGTTGGAGATATCTGACTTACGGTTTGAACCGTGGGGTTACGTCTAATAAGCCAACACACTACCTACTAGACTACAGCAACTTCTCTGTACTGTACTGTGAATACGAAGAATATTTAACAATTCAGGTCCTGCCACTCATGTATAAAATTAACACACGCAACATAAGTGGTGTGAGAAGTTAGATCACAATGTACGTATGTATGTGTTATGTATGATCTTGTTGTGAACCTTTGAATGATTTTTTTTTTTAATATGTGAAAAGATCTCTTTGGTATTTCTGCTATGAAACTAGTACCGAAAGCGAGTTCAAGTGTCGCGTAGCTAATAGGGATATACAAATTAACAGTAACTCAGATTTTGTAATGACTATAGCTTCTATGCTACCGCAAGACATTTAAACCATCATAAGCTTTCTTACGCTTACATAACTTACTTACTTGAGTCTATTTTCTAATCATGGGCAATTCCTACTTATGTTGGTTCTACTTAAAGGTGCTTTAAAATATCAATGGCAAGAAAGAAATATTTTGGAAAACTTTTTTTAAATATGAACAGATTTGTTAAACAAATATTCCCTGAAGTGAACTATTTAAACAAGCATTCAAATAACATGCTGTCTTGGGATGTTACTTTAGTTGACTGGAGAGAAAGTCTCCTATAAAGTACACGTATTCCAAGTAGATATTCATAATAAAGGTGATTACAAGAAAAACAATTTTTTGTTACCATTTAAATCTTGCCTTTTAAATACTTTCCATAAATAATTTTCTATTCATCTTAGCAGTCCTTTATATATTTACAAAGAAATCAGATAAACGGACAGAAATTTATTAACCTGCGTAACAAGGATTTTATCATTTTATCAGGTGCTGTTAGTAATTTCTCCAACCTTCTAGGATTTTCAATTTTCCCAAGAGATGACAAAAATTAGATTCACCTTACGTTCATCACTCTGCCGAAGTCAATTAAAATCAGCTCCCAATTGGCGACATTTTTAACAATTGTGTCCAGCAGCTCATAAATATTATAAACCAATAACAAAAACGTTAAATAAATGTATGTTCTGTACATGGCTAAAATCATTATTTTTTTATATTTTTTATTCATTTTAATATATATTTATGAATTTTATATATTTTAATTCAACGAATTTTTTTTATTTCTTTTAATATTTCCACATGTTTATCGCATAATTAATCTAATTTTAATTTCAATTTCACAATTTTTAGTTTTAAATTCTTAAATAAATGTATGAATAAAATTAAATTAAAACAAGAAAATTTTATATGCAATTAAACCTTAATTTAATTAAAAAAATAAACAGAATTTTAAAGCAGAAAGTTAAACTATGCTTAGAATTTAACCCCATGCCATTCAATTTTTTGTTTGAATATTTTCAAATTTTTTTTCTTCTTTTTCTTTCAAAAAATTTTCGTTTTTTTAACGTTTTTTAAAAAGAAATAGAAACTGTAGACATATGATAATAAAAGAAAACTATCAACATTTGTTGAAGTCATATGGCTTAACAGGAAAAGAAAAAAGGAAAACTACGCAATAGAAGATGACCAAATTGTTCTTGAGAAAGACATCCATGTTGGCTTAATAAATTGACAAATTAAGTCAAATCAAATAAGAATTTGACAGTTTCCTGTATTTTCAAGTGTCATGATCGACGTAAATTTAAATGGTAAAGAGAAGAATATTTTGAAGAAGTGTTGAGGAGGTACTTTAGTAATAATTTCCTTTCCTTTCCAACTTAAAAGGTCACTGTCTTATTAGAAGGGCGTGCCGATTGACATGGCCCTAGATTAACTTCGGCAGACTCTGTGACTCTGAGGATGAGAAAACGACTATCTCTCATCTTTTGTGTCAAGCCCATGCTCTTGCAGTCAAGATGCACAAGTTCTTTACCTCTTATTTGGCCAAAATTTGATAGATTTATTGTAGGAAATATTTAATCACCGGGTGGAATATTGATTTGTGGTATCACAATGGCTCTAACTTCTAGCCTAAAGGAATTATTCTTTTGAAAGAAGGCGCGCCAATAACCAGAACTAATGTCATACCTATACTGTTGCACAGTTGGTTGTAACACTTGAAGGTCCACTCAAGAACAAGGCTTCAAACATTTTACGACAAGTGTTTAAAGATGACAAATAATCAAATACTTTCGTTGACTAATTGTAAACCAATTGTAAACGAAATCTGTTGACATAAATGAACATTAAGGTATGATCATATACTGAGAAACCCATCTGATGACATTGTTCAATTGGAACTATTTGAAAACGTAGAATTAATGGAACTCATACATACATACACAAAGTTAGTTATTACAACCCTTCAGTCAGGATTACAACCTAGCTTCCCACACCACATATGTTGTGTGTGTTCATTTTATACATGAGTGGCGGGACCTACTGTTTGAAGTCGACTACTAAAGACAGATTTTTCACAAACCTTTTATACCTATTTTATTTACTCTTGCCAAAGAAATATTTTTTCGACATTTCATTTAGTTGGAGATGTCTGACCTGGGCTTTGAACCGTGGTCTCTTGTCTTATAAACGAACACACTATCTACAAGACTTCGACGACTTCTTAATGGGAATCAGTCAATAAAATTATGTCTGTCAACTCACGCCGAATTTATTTGATATGTAAATCGCTAAACTTATGTTAACTGTTAAGAATTTATATTCGTATAATTCGAATCGCCAACATAGACATTTAAATCAAATAGAACAGACGCAGAACGCTTCAAATCGCGAAATGAAGCGGCATCAAAGGTTGCCATTTGAAGACGCACATGCTAGAAAAATGGATGTTCGTATAATGTCTTCTGTAAAAGTTATTCTGATTAAAAAAAGGAGGAATATTTTACTCACCATTCCGATATCTCTATGCGCAAACATTTAAAGTTGAAACCGTATTTGAGGAAGCAAGTAATTCAGTGTCCATTTATAAGCGGTTTAATAGAAAAATGATTTTGATTGAAAAATAATTGAATTTTGATAAACCAACGACAGTAACAGTATTCGACAATATATTTTCTTGGATATTCGGTAACCAAAACCAACATAAAAATATTCTTAAAATGATTTAGAAATTGAAAAACAAATATTATTTTGTTTTAAAATACAAAAACATACAATATTTGTTGTGATCTTAAATGATTTTTATTATACTCTTCTCTTAATAAGTTTTGAAGTTAAGTAATGCCCAAAAACCTACTTAAACTAATACAAGCTTTTGTAACTCTTTCTAGTCTCCTATATGTCTGCGCATTTGTGTTCAAAATTTAATTTTTTTGGACACTTTACTTGAGAGAATTTTCTTTCTTTTTTTTATGTACAACTGCATGTGTGTGTCCTGCTTTTTTTCTTTTTTCTAAAGTTTCCTCAACAACTTTTGTTTTCTTTTTTTGGTTAACATTCTATTATTCTGTATTTACTTTCTACTTGAAGTGACTTTCTTATTTTCATTTCAATTTAATATTCTAAAAACAAAAACAAAAAGGGACCAAATTTTTTTAAATTTGCTGCAATCTTTCCTTTTTTCAAACCAAACATGTGTGGTATTAAATTTAATTTTCAATTTCTTGACTTACATTCACTATTCCATACGCAACATTACATACATACATACATAATTGGTCATTACAACCCTTCAGTCAGGATTACTGCCTAGGTTCTCACACCACTCATGCTGTGTGTGTTAATTTTATACATGATTGGCGGGACCTACAGTTTAAAGTCGACTCCGAAGGACCGATTTTTGAGAAACTTTTCATGGCAATTTTATTTACTCTCAGAGTTTTTGCCAGAAATCTGCTGAGAGGAAGTCTCCGAAGAAATATTTTTCACATATCATTTTGATGTCTGATCTGAGGTTTGAACAGTGGCCTTACGTTTAATAAGCCAACACACTACCTACAAGACTACGGCGACTTTGTAGTGCCATCCCTATTAAATATTAAATATATTAAATAATATTTTATACAACTCTATTATATATATTACTATTAAGTACAACTCTGTAACTTTATTATATATTACTATTAAGCACAACTCTGTTTTATTATATACTACTATTAAGTACAATACTATAAAAGCTCATAGAAGATTAATAAAGCTCTCTTTCTGTTTCTAATCGTTGACATGCGTAGATGTCTTTTATTTATTGATACATGTACGCACGTTCAACTTACATGGCGACCGTGACGTCAATTGTTTTAAAAGTGATTTAAATGGAAAAATAAATAAAACACTGTGGAAAAGTGAAAAAAAAAGTTACGCTAAAGAAAAATTGTAAATTAAAAAAAAGAAATAGACTAAAGACAAAGAATTGAAAGTGAGATTGGAAAAAAAAACTTAATTTGTGCAAAAGAGCAAAAGTACATAGAACAAAGAAAAAGAAGTGAAAATCAGATTGAAAAAAAAACTTAATTTGTGCAAAAGAGCAAAAGTACATAGAACAAAGAAAAAGAAGTGAAAATCAGATTGAAAAAAAAACTTAATTTGTGCAAAATAAAACAGAACAAAGAAAAAGAAGTGAAAATCAGATTGAAAAAAAAAACCTTAATTTGTGCAACAAAGAAAAAAGATAAAGTCTGATTGGAAAAACATAACTGTACAAAAATATAATAACTGAAGTTGGAAGACAAAAAAAAAAAAAAATCTCGAAGCTTTCCAAGTAGGTGTAGAGAAAAGATCATGAAAAAAGTAAAAAGAAAAAAAGACAAATTTAGCATGTAAATAACATGTTATAAATGAAAAAATAAAGAAAAGATCATGAGAAAAAAGAAAAAGAAAAAAAGACAAATTTAGCACGTAAATAACAAAAATAAAAAAAAGTGAATTTTGCAAAAATAAATATAACAAGAGAAAAAATTATACAGATAGAAACATGTTATAAGTTTGAATAGCGGAATCATCCATAACCTAAAAATAAAAAACAATAGAACAAATAGAAAATTATTAAAAGTGAAAAAAAACCGTTCGAATATCAAACCATCTATAACAAAAAAAAAACAATAGGACAAATAGAAGTGCGTTAAAATTTGTAAAAAAAAAAACCGTTTGAATATCATCCATAACCTAAAAAAAAAACAATAGGACAAATAGAAAGTGCGTTAAAATTTGTAAAAAAAAACCGTTTGAATATCATCCATAACCTCCAAAACAATAAGTAATACAGAAAACATGCAAAAAAAAAAAACCGTTTGAATATCATCATAACCTTCAAAACAATAAGTAAGACAGAAACATGTAAAAAAAAAACCGTTTGAAAATGAATATAACTTACAAACCATAGCAATAACCTCCAAAAAACGATAGACAGAAAACGTGCTAAAAAAAAAAACATACTAAATAAAAAAGTAAAATGAAATGAATACACTCTTTAAACACAAAAAGAAATGAAAAAAAATACCAACAAATAACAAACCGATAAAATTAATTATGAACTCTTATAAAAATACAATACTAAATTAAATAAAATATCAGCTAAGGAACAACCAAAAGAATATATAAGATTAACAAATGAAACAATTACAAATAATTTAACAGTTATACAATAAATTAAAATAAAACGAACATATAATCTACTATTTCAACTTACATATATTATATAATCATACATATATTATATATTATATAATCAACTATTTCAACTACTTCCAATAACAACAATGATGCCACACCCTTACATATAATAAGCAACCAAGTGCTGGAAAAGAAAAAGGAAAAATAACGGAATTAAAAGCCAAATGGATAGATCACATATCAAGAAGAAATAGCAAATACGAAGCCGAATACAAATATCAACGGGAAATTCATCAAAAACAACAACATCAAAGACAACAGCATCAAAAACAACAGCATCAAAAACAACAACATCAAAAACAACAGCATCAAAAACAACAACATCAAAAACAACAGCATCAAAAACAACAACATCAAAAACAACAGCATCAAACACAACAACATCAAAAACAACAACATCAAAAACAACAGCATCAAAAACAACAGCATCAAACACAACAACATCAAAAACAACAACATCAAAAACAATAGCATCAAAAACAACAACATCAAAAACAACAGCATCAGAAACAACAACCATCGGAAGTACAGTTACATTCAAACTCGTAAGTTGGCCTTGGTGACAAAACAATGATTATATTGGAAATTTGCTATATATATATATATATATAAAAAAAAAACAACACTACAATATACATTTATATATTTATTACATTTTTTCTCTTCACCTAGTAACTACATTTAGACTTATATTTTTCACAAATTTATCTTACATATCGAAATTTTTTTTTTTACATTAGTAATTATATAATATATAATATGTTATATAATTAACTGTATATTATATTTCTCATATATACATAAACATTAAACATATTAAAGCTTTAGTACATTTTAATACTTCCTTCCTATACATTTGTTACTTTGAATATTCATATAAGCTTTAATATAGCATTAACATGTTTAATTAATTTTAATTTAGAACTGAAAACTTTTTTTTTTGAATTTGAATAACATTAAGAAAAAATAATGTTAATTAACATATATATAAGGAAAGCGTAAATAAAAGTTCATTATTCTCAATAGTGTAATGTATTAAATATGATCAACCCTTATTTATACTGTTTTTATTAAACAAAAAAAAAAATTTTTCTCTTCTCTTTTTAACTAAATTTTAAAAGAGAAATTCTTATTTGCTTTGTTGATAATAAATATGAAGAGTAATATTCATGGATTAGTTAAGAAAGAAAAAGGAAGAAAGAATAGAAAAACATAAAAAGAAACAAATTATATAAAGAGAATATTTTTTGTAATACAAATTAACAATTGTAACGGAAAACAACAATTAACGGAAAATAAAGAGAATCCTTTGGCATAGAAAATCTTAAATAAGAGAAACGAAAAAATATATTTTTTTTGAAGAGAAAATAAAAACAAATAAAATTAAAATTTTTAAATCATTCAAAATCAGAAAATGTGTATTTGTAACATTAGTATTAGAAAAGGTTCTTTTAAACATGTCTTAAGCCTTCTGAGTTAAATTTTTCTTGATTACAGAATTAAATTTAATGCCTGAAACGGATCACGAGGAATTTAATAATCTCATTTCGAATTTTATTAATATAAAAAAGAGAATTTTGCAAAATAGGCCATTAACCAAAAACATTCGTAAAATTGAAGAATATAAAACACTATTAATTCAGAATTATAACGCATTGTTTGAATATTTGGAATTTAATTCAGGAAGTTTAACAAATACTAACAAAGCTAACATTTCATCAAAAATTATTCATTGTAGAACATTATTATTTAAATGTTTGGAAAGATTGGGCTACAGTGTTTTAGATTCGGATGTGAATTTGTTATCACGTATTGACACCGGTGTTGTGGTGAAAATTGAATCAGATAGTGAATTTAGCTCGGATAATTTGAAATTGAAATACGAAATGGCGACACTAGAGCAGAAGAAGTCCTACGTTAGTATGTGTGCATCAATTATTAGGGAAAATTATAATGGTGATCCTCTGGCATTAGATTCTTTCTTAGATAAGGTAACACTGTTAGAAGACTTGACCGATCCTAGTTTAAATTTAACATTTTTGAATTTTGTGAAATCTAAACTTGAGGCAAGGGCAAGAGAGGCTTTACCTGATAACTTAACCTCCGTGGATCAGATAAGGACAGCTTTAAAACAGAAAATCAAACCGGAGAGTTCGAAGGTTATTGCGGGTAAAATGGCGGCCCTTACTGTTAGGAACAATAATTACTCGGAATTTTCACGGGAGGCTGATGAGTTAGCAGATGCATTTAAGCGATCATTGATAATTGAGGGAATAACGAAAACAAAGGCTCAGGAAATGGCGGTTGATCAGATGGTTACTATGTGCCGTTTGAACGCGAAGACAGATTTAGTAAAGTCTATACTAGCTTCTTCAAATTTTAGTGACCTCAAAGAAGTTTTGGCTAAATTAGTCGTAGAGCAAACAAATGAGTTAAAGGAGCGTCAAGTGTTGGCAATAAGGTCGAACAGTGGTAGGTCTAACATGTTGTATAGGAACAATAACTTTGCAAATCGAAACTTTAACCGAAAGAATAATTATGGGAATTTCCGTGGCAACGGTTATAGAACCGATAATCGCACTTTTGGTAACAATAATCGGAATTTTAATAACAACAATAGTCGACGACGTTTTTATAGTAACAACGACATGAATCATAATGACAACAATCATGCGAATTTTTCAGGAAATGTAAGACAGAGGGCTTCTGTTAGGTCTTTAAACTCAGAAGTCCCTCAACAGATAGAGTTGGGGGATGCAATGCTAGAACGGGAGACAACTCGGAATTAAATAAACCTTCTAGAATATCAATTTTTACTTTAAACCTCAATTATGCTGATTTTATTAGATTAAATGCTACATGTGCGAAACATTCTTGTTCTTTTCTTGTGGATACACAAGCTGATATTTCATTAATAAAAATCTCATGCCTTACATTTGATACAATTCTGAATGAAAATGAGGTCATTAGTATTACTGGAGTGACAAATGAGTCTGTTTTTTCTTTAGGAACGATTTGTACCAATCTAATTTTTTCAAACCAACTTATTTCTCAAATTTTTCATGTCGTATCTGATGATTTTAATATACCTGCGGACGGCATTTTAGGTAAGGACTTTCTTAAGGATAACATGTGCAAAATTGATTATGAAACTTTAACGTTAACTGTGAATACAAGGCTGAATAGTGTTAATATACCAATTTTACAGGGAAAAGATAACTTCACATGTATAGTTCCACCACGAAGTGAGGTGTTTAGAACTTTTAGGCTACATAACGTTAGGGAACCAATGTTTGTTGATGGTCAGGAGATTGATAAAGTTGTTTTCATAGCACGTGCAATAATCGATTCGACTAGCCCGGTTTTGCGATTAGTGAATATTAGTGATGAGTACAAATGCATTCGGAATGATAACATAAGGACTGAGAGATTGTCGAACTTTCATGTATATTCTTTGAATGATGTAACGAAAAATGAGGAGCGTAAGACTGAACTAAAGGAGATATTAAAGGATCAGATGCCGGATGACATAAAAGATAGTTTGATACCACTCTGCGAAGAATTCTCGGATATTTTCGCCTTGAAGAATGACAAAATGACGGTTAATAATTTTTATGAACAAAAATTGCGTTTAGTAGATTCATCTCCTGTATATATGAAAAATTATAGATTACCTCACAGTCAGAAAAGCGAAATTGACAGGCAGGTGACAAAATTATTGCAAAACGATTTAATTGAACCTAGTAGCTCAAACTATAATAGCCCACTAATTTTAGTACCCAAAAAGAGCCCAGATGATAGGAAATCTTATCGCATGTGCGTAGATTTTCGAGCGGTGAATAGGAAACTTATAGCGGACAAATTCCCTTTACCACGAATAGACGATATTTTGGACAATCTAGGTCGAGCGAAACATTTTTCGGTAATAGATTTATTTTCAGGTTTTCATCAGATTCCATTGCATTCAGCTTCGCGAGATATTACTGCATTTAGTACAGATAAGGGTTCGTTCCGGTGGAAGGTTCTACCCTTTGGTTTGAATGTAGCGCCTAATTCATTTTCGAGAATGATGTCAATTGCATTTTCCGGTTTAGCACCGAACAAGGCTTTTCTGTATGTCGATGACATAATTATAATTGGCTGTAGTAAACAACACCATCTGAAGAATTTGAGGGATGTTTTTTGTATTTTGAGGGAATATAATTTGAAGGTAAATCCCTACAAATGTAAATTTTTTCGGCCGGAAGTCACATTTCTTGGCCATAAATGTACAGCAAAAGGACTCTTGCCGGATGATACTAAGATCAATGTTGTGAAGAATTATCCCATACCGACAGATAATGACGCTGTAAGAAGATTTGTCGCTTTCGCCAATTATTACAGGCGTTTTATAGAAAATTTTGCCACATTGGCGGCACCCTTGAATAGAATGACTAGAAAAAATATTCAATTTAATTGGACGAGTGAGTGCCAGAATTCCTTTGAAAGTTTGAAAGAGGCTTTACTTTCTCCAAGAATTTTACAATACCCAGATTTTTCCAAGAAATTTTTAATCACAGTTGATGCATCAAGGATAGGTTGTGGTGCGATATTAAGTCAGAACTTTGATGAAAGAGATTTGCCAATTTACTTTGCTTCGAAAACATTTACTCAATCTGAACGTAAGAAACCTATTATAGAACTCGAACTATTGGCAATTCACTTTGCAATTACCCAATTTCGACCCTATGTATATGGCACGGAATTTACAGTAAGATCCGATCACCGACCCTTGGTATATCTCTTTAATATGAAAGATCCATCTTCTAAACTAACACGAATTAGATTAGAATTATCTGAATACAACTTTACTGTTGAGTATATAAAGGGTAAGGACAATGTAGGAGCAGATGCACTATCAAGAGTTACAATTGCGGATTTAAAAGATAGTAGGGTACTGCGAATGACAACGAGGGCAATGGCTAGGAAGTTTAAAGATGATAGTATTGAACTGATTAAACCCGACGCAGAGTCAGGGAATTCCACACTGAAAATTTATGATAAATTCTCACATGATTTTGATAGGAACACAGCGAAAATAAGAACTCAAATTATTGACATTAATGGATTAAGAACATTACGCGTAAATTTATTTAGGAAATTTAGGAAACTGTTCACTGTTGATTTCGAGTTTGTTAACGAAACAATTAATTTAGATTATTTGCTTTCGAGGCTGGAAATTGAAGCCAACAATCAAGGAATTAGCAGGGCAGAATGGTCTAAAAATGACATATTATTTACTATTTTTTCAATTCAAGAATTTAAGAGTTCGGGAAACGAAATACTGGAATCTTTGGAGATTGTTCTTACAGAACCAATAGTAACTATCAGTGAGGAGAATGAGAAAACAAAATTAATGCAGATATATCATAACGATCCAATTCTTGGTGGACATTGTGGTCAGAAAAAATTGTATGCTAAACTTCGTACAAAATTTTATTGGAAAGGAATGACTAGGGATATTGCAAAATACGTGAGGAATTGTCCTAAATGCATTTTGAACAAGGTTAAGCCCAAGAATATTGAGGAACTAGTTTTAACACCAACCCCTGTCAGCCCGTTTGATATAGTAGTTCTTGACACAATAGGTCCGTTACCATTATCCACGTATGGAAATAAATATGCTTTAACATTGATGTGCGATATGTCAAAATACTTAGTAACTATTCCTATACCTAATAAATCTGCTAGTACAGTGGCTCGTGCAATTTTCGAAAATTTTATTTTAATATACGGTAAAATGAATACTATAAAGTCTGATTTAGGGACTGAATTTAAAAATGAAATCTTATTAGAACTGTGTAAATATCTGAGGATTGATTTAAAATTTTCCACTAGTTATCACCACGAAACGGTAGGAACCGTAGAGCGTAGTCATAGAGTGTTTAATGAGTACATTAGAGCTTACTTAAATGAGAACATGCCTGATTGGGATACATACTTTAAATATTTTACTTTTTATCACAACACAACACCTAACTCAGTTTTTGATGTTAAATTCACACCCTTTGAGCTTGTTTTCGGTAAAAATGTAGTAATGCCCAATGAAAAAGGTAAAGATTTAGAACCAATTTACAATTTGGATAATTACAGTAAGGAAATTAAACATAGATTACAGAAAACTAATATAATATCACGACAATTGATTGAAAAACACAAAACGAGAAACAAAAATTATTATGACAAACTTGCAAAACCAATATCAATACAAATAAATGATAATGTTTTACTTCAAAAAGAACCGTATGATAAACATCAGAACATTTATGAAGGACCTTATATCGTAAAAAATATTAATGGTACAAATGTAACACTGATTGATAAAGTAACAGGAAAAAATAAAGTTGTCCACAAGAATAGAATTCGAAAATACTAAAATAATCAAATTGTATTACAAATAATTTATAATAATTTGTTTTTCATAAATAAAAATGAGAATAAAACGGAAACACTTTTAATTCTAATTTATATAATGAACTTTATCAAGTATACTAGAGTAATACCTTTATAATTACAAAATATAATATGGATAATAATGTTATAAAAATTGGAAATAATTATTAGTTAATATAAGAAATTTTCAAACATTTATAATTGTAATGAAAAAAATTTGAAACCAAACAGCCTGATCACCTGTTTGATTTCCAATTTTTTTTATATAAAAAGGGAGGTGTAGTGCCATCCCTATTAAATATTAAATATATTAAATAATATTTTATACAACTCTATTATATATATTACTATTAAGTACAACTCTGTAACTATTATATATTACTATTAAGTACAACTCTGTAACTTTATTATATATTACTATTAAGCACAACTCTGTTTTATTATATACTACTATTAAGTACAATACTATAAAAGCTCATAGAAGATTAATAAAGCTCTCTTTCTGTTTCTAATCGTTGACATGCGTAGATGTCTTTTATTTATTGATACATGTACGCACGTTCAACTTACAACTTTACTATTGATAAATAAAATCATAAGAAAGTGGAACACGTTCTGGCTTAAAGAAAACACAGAAGTGAAACATTCATGGAAAGATATATTGTTTAATAATACAAACAAAAAAAAACAACAATAACAAAATAAAACATTAGTTTAGTAAAGAAACATAACGAGAAGGCTCTAAATTAGTGTCATATTGAGAAAAAATAATAAATGAAGTCATGAATCAGAATGTGTTTAAATCTCTGTTGAAGACAAATATATGGTAGTCGCTGTAATCTTATAGGTAGCAGGTTGGCTTATTAGACATGAGAACACGGTTCAAACCACAGGTCAGACATCTCGAACATCTTTTCACTTCCTCTCGGTAGATTTCTGGAAAAAACTCTAAGAGTAAATCAAAAATGCAATGAAAAGTTTTTCAAAAATCTGTCGTTCGGAATCAACTTAAAACAGCGAAGATAATAAACGCTGTGGTGAGTTATATAGGTACAAAAAATATTAAAATTGATTCAATTTCTCATCTTTTTTAAATTCCCTTAAAAATTGTTTTCATTAACTGTTTAGTTAGTAACAGCCTTAGAGCCATGTATCCCAGGTATACCAAAGCGTATGAGTGATATAACGAACCAATATACGCACAAAATATTAATCAAAGGCATACGTTATGATTGATTACAAGAAAGCCGTAATATTCTCTAAGTATACGTAGACTTTTCAAATTGTGATGCAAAATAGTTCAGTTTATTTTTGCATTTCTGAACACTATTCTATACATACGTAAGAAAGATATATAAATACAGTATATAAGGCAAATTTTAGACGTTTATTGCGAAAAATTGTTAAATATTCTTAGTACTGCACATTTCCGACCATGATTTTTTATGTATTTTTGGTAATATGTATAATAGTGTGTTGACTTCTTAGACGTGATGCCACGGTTCAAACCCCAGGTCAGGCATCTCCAACTAAATGAAATATGAAAAAATATTTCTTCGGCGAATTCCTCTCAGCAGATATCTCGCAAAACCTCTCAGAGTTAATATAACTGCAATGAAAAAGTTTCTAAAATATCTGACGCTCTCTTTAAACTGTAGGTATCGCCACTCATGTATAAAATTAACACACACAACTTAAGTGGTTTGAGAAGCTAGGTGGTAATCTTTACTGATGGGTTGTAATGACCAATAATTGATGTATGTACGTAACCCTAAGCCTATTAAACTCAAACTAAATTTTAATTTCCGTCCGTATTTTGTTAAAAGCTTTAGAGGGGGGTAAAACAATAATGCTTATTTTGATTACAAAAATTGGTACAAAAAAACAACCAATATTACAAATGGTATGGTTATGTTCATTCATTATAAAATTATAATAAAAAACTTCATTCAAAAATTTATAAAATTTTTGTTATCCGGTTGTTAAGAAAAGCGTAAATCCGTTTGGCTTGTATCAGCAGGATATAAAAGCAATTTCTTAATATTAAACGAAATAACTGTCAACCAAGTAAGGACAAAATTAAATGCTTGAACGACAAAAGAAAATAATATTGGCATTGGCCAACAAAAGTTTAACAACTCTCAACTAATAAAAGTTGTATCCCACTATGTGTTCTGTATCAGCTACATTTTAAAGTCGTAGTTGCTGTCACAAAAGCCATCGCAGGAAATAAATATTGAAAATAATTTTTATTAAATAATCGCAATAATAAATGAAATCATTAAATTGTTGCTTTAATAAATTATTTTTTTTTTCTAATTAAATCTCTGGATTTAACAGCATTAAACTTTGATTTTAAAATTAACTAAAATGTCAACTAAAATGTCGAGAAGCACGTAAAAAATATTTTTTTATTTTTATTTTTAACTAGTATCCTGGATTTACTCTGCTTTCAATAAAAAGGGATTAAGAAATATGAATTTAAAATATAATTTGAATTAATAATGCACAGATTAATACAGATTTTTAATATAAAATGAATTCCAAAACTTAAATAATTCAATTTAACAAATGACCACAAAATGCTGCTAAGATTCTTTAATTCCAATTGCATTTGAAAGAGATGATGATACATGGTGATAAAAAATTAAATATGAGAATATTAAACAAAAATAACATGGTTAAATACCGCAAACAGCTTCAAAGCTTGGAAGGAGAACTTATTTTCGTGTCTTATTTGCTGGCCTTATGCAATCTAACCCCCAACTCTATTGTGTCAATGAAGCATCCAAGAAAAGTGAATGAAATAATATGCTACTGTAAGCAGAAACATTGATTGAATTTTCTTCAAACATTGGTTCTCTGGTACTTTAAGAATGAAAGGTCAAAACAGGCTACGTCGTTCGCTGACATTTCGATACGAAATCATCCTCTTAATCGATGTACACACATCGATATTCTCGGACAATCGTTAAGTTGGTTTATTTTAGCAGCCACCTTGAAAAACTTAACTTATTTAAGTTCCATTTTGATACCGATAGCATCTATTCTATCGTACAATTATGACCTCTGGCTGGAATTCCTTAGCAATACCTATGGTCTTATGAAGGTTTTCATTCAATTCAAATCACCTTAGACACGTTTTGTAAATAAATTTTTAATGAATACATCGTCCTAGTTTCCAAAGTGCCCGATAATAACAGAGAAGATAATGTGAGGCGCTCTCTGTCGTTGTGAGATATTTCCATCATCTGAGCTTGTGCACCCAGAGACCAGTAACCCGTTCTAACTAATATCACACATAATACCCACATCAAGCCCAAGATCTTTATACAAATGGGTTCAATATCCTTCAATATCCTTCCGTTGCAAATGGGTAAAGTATGAATGAAATGATATGTTTGCACCCATGAAATTTAAATTTTCTATGGTACTAACATTTGCAAGCCCTTCAGTTTGGTTGTTAACTTTAATGTCCCTGTATACAAGACCTCTTATATAGAAGTACCCGTCTAATATCTTTCTAGCTACTCGATAGACATCCAATATTTTTAGGCAATCTTAGGGGTGGCGTACACTTCTCTAGGGAGCTAATAGCCGCTTTACTGTCGGTAAATATGCATATATCATCATACGATATACTCTGATACCGCATTCACACTGCGGCAATCTTTACAGGCATTATTTTAGTCTTCTTAGTACTTAGGATAGTGCAGGGAAAATTTAATTTTCCACTGTTTCGATGAGATTTCAAGTAAAAATTGTGGATTGGTCTGAATCCGTTAGTGAAAAGAATGCACTTTTCTCGGAGGTGTAAGATATTTACACGATATAATCCCTCCGGTATTTTCGCCTTAAACGAGTTTATGTATCGCGCACTCAATACATATATTCAAGTCGACTACACTCAAAATATTGGCATGGCCATAGCTTCCATACTTCCATGTTTTTGTGGCATTCTGCCTCGTTGCTATTATCATCATATATGTATGTTTTATGTCTGATAACAAATTCGTACAGGTAGTACACATATCTGCATATGAATGATATCCCAGTTCAGCCCATTTGTTTTCTTGTAACAATTAACAGCATTCGGCGCAGTATTGTTTCGTAATTGTGTATTCATGTTCCAGTTTAATTTGCTGGCCACTATGATTTCAAAAGAGTTGTACCTTTTTCTTTAAAGCACTAACTCTGTCTTGATCGGGTAAACTATCCGTTCAAATTCGTTCAAAATTAAATACAATACATATATCTGTGCACAAGCCGCTCAGGTAGAAATATAAGTCATATCTGACGACAAAGTAAACCCATGCTGTGTGAAAACTATTGACTCAAAACTGAAAACCCAAGCTGTAGCATTAATTCAACATTGGTCACGTACTCTATAAAAAATTGGTAAAAGAAAGCCTTCTTTACTCATGCTCTAACGAGAATTAAGGCAAATCCTTAAATTTTATTCAACAAATAAAATGTGGCAAATGCATGATAAGAAGATACTCGTGCTTTAAAACATGTTTAATTAGCCTTCTCAGGTGTAAATTAATTTAAAATGTTTCCACCCATTTGTCATAAGCGTTACATGAACATGTATTTAAGGCGTCATATATGTAACACAGCTAGATTCTGTTTACGTATGTCATTAATGACCTATTTTTTATGTATACGGATGCTTAAGGTAATAACATATGCACAACAACATTTATCATATCATCAGTATACATACATACATATAATCTTCTATTCTTTACATATTAGGGGTATACTTGTTCAGAGTTTCAATGCTTCAAATCGGATTAATTTTCATAGGACTACGGCTATAATCTCATATTGCTTTTCGATGCTTACGTATACCAACAACAAGTAAAAGCCTAAATTTATGTAGAATATATAAATAACAGTGGTTGTGGTGGTGGTGATGATGATATTCCTGTAAGAGGAAAACACAACAGGATATCAAATATGTGTACATATGTATGCGTATTTTATTTGTTATTTATTTTTAATTATACAAAACCACATTAGGTTCTATGCATAGAAATTTGATGGTATGTACATATGTACATACATACATACATGCTATTATTATCGTATTTACGTTTTCTATCCTTACAGTACGACGTACAAGTAATGTGATCTCCTTTGGTTAAACAACATATGTTAACACACACATGCACGCACTAAATCATGTGTAAGTGTAGAATGTATTCGTTGTGGTTTTATACACCTTAAAGCCTTACGGTTATTTGTCCTTCATATGGAATAATTTGTTAATTAAACACACAAAATTTATAAGTGCGACTACTCATGTATTATACCCCGGGGGCATTGTTTTTGTCTGTTAATGTTTCGAAATAAATATTTTTGCAATGGCTACTCTTGTCACTGTTGTTGTTTTCCATTTGTGCATGTGTTGATTTATAAGATTGAATTAATTTGTATCGAGCTGATATTTGTCTCATTTAAAATAAGGTGTTCATAGTACATTAAAGCATGAAAATAAAATAAATATTAACACACAATACAGCCGTTATCCATGTACATTCTCCATTAAAGCAATTCTCGTGAATTAAATTAAAAAACTTTAAGAATAGGCGGCATTAGGATTACGACCTAGCTTCTCACACCCCTTATGTTGTATGTGTTAATTTCATCCATGAGTTTCGGGCCTTACACTTTAAACTCGACACCGAGCTTCAGATTTGTGAGAAACTTTTCATGGCAATTTTATTTACTCTCAGGGGTTTTGCCGGATAATTGCTGGGAGAAAATAGCCGAAGAATTATTTTTTCATATTTCGTTGTGTTTGATATGCCTGAGCTAGTATTCTGGATTTTCTCTTTTTTCAATCAAAAGGGATTATGAAATAGGAATTTAAAATATAATTTGAATTGATAATGCACAGATTAATACAAATTTTTTAATATAAACTGAATACCAAAACTTTTCCAATTAAACGAATGACCACGACCAAAATGCTGCTAAAGCTCTTTAATTTCAATTGCATTTGAAAGGAGTCATAATACATGGTGTAAAAAATGAAATATGAGAATATTAAACAAAAATTACATGGTTAAATACCGCAAACAGCTTCAAAGCTTGGATTGAGAACTTATTTGGGTGTTTTATTTGCTGGCCTTATGTAATCTGACCCCCAACTCTATTGTGTCAATGAAGCGTCCAAGAAAAGTGAATGAAATTATATGCTAATGTAAGCAGGGTTTGGACTACGAACTCGTGTCTAAAAAGCCAACAAACTTACTACCTAATAGACGAGGGTGACTTCAACCAGCAATTAATATTTGTTTTTAAATCATTGATATCCGAGGTTTTCTTCTAAGCGCCCTATGCGTATTATTAATGTGATCATGTATATTTAGGCATTGGTTTATACATATTTAATGAAGTAACACGATTCTCGTACAAATCTTATAATACACTGTATAAGAAGGAAATCGTCGTAAGCTAGTGGATAGCGACGAGAGTCTGACGTTCAACCCCTGATTTAGACGTGTCTTCGGCGACTCTCCTCAGTAGTCTTCTGGCAAAAACTCTGCGAGTAAATAAATTTGCTAAGTTTCTCAAAAATCTCGGTGTCGACATTAAACTGTAGGTCCCGCCAGTCATGTATAAAATTAACACACAGTACATGGGCGATGTGAGGAAACTAGGTCATAGTCTTGACTAAAATCGAAGGCCTGACTAAAGGGTTGTAGTGACGAAATTAAGTAAGCAACTAAGATTCTACAATCCCTCTACAAATCATCTCAAAATTATCCACTCAGGAGCCAAAAGAATAAAGGGCAGATTAAATCATCTCTTAAGGGAAACTAGGGTTTACTACGCAACGAAATCTGGCAACCTTTTCAGTATATGACCTGCAACAAAAGACAAATCATTTGCTAGTACGTAAAGTTTTTACTTAAAGATCTGAGGCAAGGTTAATAATAATAGTAATGAGAAGATGAGGAGAGACTTAAGGCAACTATAAGCTCCTTAAACAGAACAAAAGGGAATAAAAATTATGATTTCTCATACGGTGGCTATATTTTCAATGAAACCACTGGAACAGTTATTCACTATTGTTCTTGGTGTTCTTTGTGCTGACCTTTCTTATCAAATTTTCTGATTTATTTTTCAACTTCAAATTAATTTTCAAAGTTTTACCAAACTCGTCTCTGTTTATCTTCTTTTTTGTTATAGAATATTATTATTTATTAATCAAATTAGATAACATATAATAGACTACTTTACATATATTTCTTATATTTCAGGTCTAAATCTAAAGGTCTAATAGGTGTTCAAGTGGTGAGTACACAATTTTGATATAAAAATATTTCTTGCTCAGACATTTCAACACCAAACTGTGACTGGCCCTATTATTGAAATACTCATTAGTGCTCTTAAAAGGTATCCTTGATTATGAATTAAACATTCGAAATATTTTCATTGGTTTATGAATTTACTTTATGTTGATAAATTGCTTTCAAGCTTTCAATTGTATTGTGCAGGAATTTAATTGATTGTCGCAAACGTTCATTAAGAGTATTATACCTCAAGGATAATGCGAACAGAGATTGCTTTTGCAAGTATTAAATTTCTTAAGGATGTATTGTAATATATTTCAACAAATACCTTCGATCATAAGTAGTGTTATAAGGACAAGTATTTGGAATTATATTCTCTATTTATAGTGTATGCCTGTAATGTTTAAATTTTAAATACAAAACATGGAAGTTTCCATACGGATTACAATTTGTTTATTCTCTTGTTCATTGAGTAATGCAAAAATTATCTGATGGCATATGATACAACCATATAAATCCATATACGAACAATAATAAGTTGTATTTACTATATTTGCGATACAACAATCGATTACAATAAGTCCAGATATTAAACATTCCCTAAAGGAAGCAAACCTGACTCCTTAATAAATGCTACTATTGTAGGAACCTTTATATTGGAGCGTTTAGTCAAGCATAATAAAAAATGAGAAACAAAAACAAGATACTGACTCATGAGGTAAAAGAAGTTTCATTCTTCTGCTTAGATCCCTAGCTGCTACAGAAGTCATTGGATAGAATTTCAAGCCTAACGATATTCCTTTCAATGAAACAGTGACCGCTGAAAATAGCAAGAGCGCGATAAATGGTCCTTTACTTGTCTATACAAATGCAGCAGAGTCTAGCAATAGCGCTTGTATTTTTCTGCCACCAATCAATTTGAGCCTCTTTATAAAACTAGTCCACGTGAGGTAATTATAATACCTATGCGCTGTAAAATGTCGAAGATTGTGAATACTGCTACAGCGCTGGTCAGTTGATTCACAATGCAATTTCCGAAGGCATTCCTCTTTCCTGAAACAAATATAAGATGATGATACTTGACACTCATGGACGATGGCAAACGTTAAATAGACGTTCGTTTGAAACTAAATCATTGTCTAACTATCCGAGTAAATCAAGAGATTTTCAGGGAAAATTCGAAAACCCAACATTTATTATGTCTCGTTTGATATGGTCATGTTCTTGGAATGTAAAACTCTTTATTGGTCATGAACTCTTAACGACAGTATAAAACTGATCTTCCCAATAGAAAACTCCTGCTCTTCAGACCAGAAATCGATTGTTGGAATCCTAAAATCAAAAGTCCTATTCCAACCATAAGAAAGCATAAATCGACTTGAGTGAGTCCATTTTCAGAATTACAAGAAAAAGTCTAACAGGTCAATTTGCACGATCTCTGTGGCCAGTTCACATCAACTCCGTATGAGTTGAACAGCCCCTCAAATTGCAAATGCAGATTATTCAATGTGGCATGAACTATGTGACACGTTGTGCTATTCTGGTGAAACCACAAGTCGTTGGTATCCAGATCATCAAATTCTGGCCAAAAGAAGCTGGAAATCATTAACCTACACTGGTCGCCTTTGACGATGATGTCCTAGCCAAAACCGTTACCCCAACACACGTCATTGTCTATGGCCGTTTACGTTCGGTTCTTGCTTCTATTGACTTTTGTGTAGACCCATGTTATGCTTTGTAAAATGTGAAGTTCTTGCGAGCGATGCGAAATCGTCTGCCTAGGATTTTTTTTACACACTCACGGATGGCAGCGAAATTTTCGTAAATTCGAAATCTTGTATTTCGTAGACTAAGAGGTATTGGCCGACGTGTTTAATGAACCAGTGGACACGAATTTGTTCATTACAATACATCACATTTATGTTCAGCTCGGTAGATTATAGAAAGATTCTCTTATTGATTGTCGTACATTTACAATAAATTTATTTTCTCTGTCCATAACTTATTTTTCTGCCAATCAGAAGATATCGTATAATTTTATTATGAATTTCTTTGAATTTTCTTAATTCCACATATTAAAATGAAATGTTATTTAATCCGCTTAAATATTTTGTATTATTATGTTCAATTAATTCAATTCTTCAAATATGTTTCTGTGCAATTTGATCTTGAAAATTATTAAAATAGAATTCCTTTTCGCGGCAATAGAATTAAAGAAATAACATGAACTCAATCGAATATCAATTAAGAAAATGATTTTCAATTTCTTTATGCTTTAAATTGAAATGAAGACCCTTATGGCATTATTTTAGGAAATGGCAATTTATTTAAGAAAATATTGAAAGATATTTTATTACAAAAGTAAACTTAACAATTGAAGAAGTAAATTGAATTTGGAGATATATGATGGTTGATTGGTTGTTGTAGGAAATTTTTTGACGTTTTATTTGGTTAAATTGCTTGACACAAACTGCTTTATTTCTGATGTTGTGTTGTGTATGAAAGTATCGTAAGCAATTGGAAAATTTCTACGCATTCAACCATATTACTTATAAGTGTTTACCTGTATTGTCATTCAACCAATCATTCATGTTGGGCTCAAGTTGTATTCAATAATTTTATTGTTATTATTATTCTTTTGTTCTCTAAAAAAAAATTTTATCACTTATGCCTGAAATGTTATTTTTACATTTATGATGCTTAACGTCAACATACTTCAAATAAAACAGTATTAAGACCAGTTAATAGAGATGAAAAACAAGTGGTTCGTGAGAGCATATGGCAAGCAAGCGACTTGATCACAAAGTAAATTGCTGAAGATATCCAGGAAGTATATGTAACACTTACATGTTCACAGAAAATAAAAATAAAATGGGAAATAAGAAAAAAGAGATAAATAGCTGCGAAAACAAATGTTTAGACGATAATCCCTAAGACATGTTCCTCTTCTCTATAAAGCAACAAATGAAAGTTAAAGACTACGTAATTCTCTGTGTTCAAGGCAAAAATACATATAGACTCCAAGTACAGAATACGAGTCTTTACTTTTAAACTTGACCTGATTTGCAACTACAATATCTTCCCCATCGGTAGATTAGCTTACTTTACTTATATAGGGTGGGCCATTTAAAATTTTGAATTTAAAAATGCCATAAAACAAAAACGGTTTGAATTTGACCAAATTTTTTGTTGTGAAATACAATTGTTCCGGTTAGAAATGGAATATTTTTTAATTAATATGGCTGCCACGGCTGCCCTCACAGTATCTCATACGGCGCCCCCACAATAATCCAACGGTGTCAAATCGCAGCTTCTTGTCGGCCAATTGACAACACCATTAACTGCCATCAAATGTTTGCCGCAATAAATCGATTGTGCCATGAGAAGTATGGCAAGTTAAAGTAACCTGTTGAAACCAAACATCGTTCATATCAATAACATGAAGAGCGGTTACAAAAAAATCTGTTACTATAGTGCGATAGGCGTCTCCATTGACCATAATGGTTGCACCGTTTTAATTTTCAAAGAAACATGGGCTAATTATGCCTCCGCTCCACAAGTCGCACCAAATAGTCACTTGAAATGGATATATTGGCTTCTGTAAGACCATGTGTGGATTTGCTTATTAACGTACCCGCCAACATGAAAAAGAGCTTCATCCTTTCATTTTTTTTTTTTTTTTTGGTAAAATCGACTTCGTTGAGCAGTTTCTCGTTGGCCCAATAAATCCCAAAGTTGCTCAAGCATAAATCACTATTTATTTTATGACAGAATAGAATGACATAAGTATTTCCAGATTCGAAATAACCGATAGTTCAAATTTAATCGCCCACTCGATACAAGACTCCTTAAGATTTATTTCCGTCTGACAATTTCAGACAAATTATTCAATTCTACCTGGCTTGCTAGATCTGAAGCAGAAAATTTGCTGCAGAATTAATAAATTCTACAAATCATAAATAAATAGTTTTGTCTTTAAAAATCGTTTCAGATTTACTGTTGTTTTTCGTATTAAATTAACCTCACTCTCAAAGAGTTTATATCCTTCGTAAAAATGTTGCACATTCATTTTTGTTTGCAGTTTTGTTAGTGCAACATAGCAATTCAAATATAAATCATAGTAATGTTGTGGCAAAGTTTGGCATTGCCAAAATGAAACCAAACGCTATAATTTGTTATAACGCTTGTTGTTGAAGGCTGCATGCATTCTGGTACAATATTCACAATTAACTTTAATGACAGAATAATTTATTTAAACATACAATTTGCAAATTGGGAATTTAAACTAACTCGTTGAAGAGTTAATGTTTTTCTATTAAGGGATTTAGAAATTTATCATATTATAGCGCTTCGTAAATGTCGTAAATCATAAAGGTTAACTTTTTCGCTTCTACAGCTTTAAAGTTATACAATTTCATGATTAAATTACTACAATTTACCAAAAAAAAAAATATATCATTTTAGTTAAAGATGAAATAAATCTGAAGTAAAGTTCATGAGAAATCTGTAAAAACAGCTACAATTGAGGAAAACGGGAATAATTCTGATCTTTGCTTCCATATTTTATTGTGCTCTCAAATACTAGAATTGCTAATCGTTTGTGAGATGAAGTTGTCGTAGTCTAGTCAGTAGTATGTTGGCTTATTAGTTGTGAGGCCACGGTTCATGATAAAATATTTCTTCGAAGTCTCATCAATCTTCTGGCAAAATCTCTTAGAATAAATAAAATTATCATTAAAAGTTTCTCAAAAATCTGTCGTTCGGAATCGACTTTAAACTGTTTGTCCCGCCACTCATGTATAAAATTAACACACACAGCATAAGTGGGGTGAGAAGCTAGGTCGCAATACTGGATGCAGGATTGTAGTGACCAATTATGTTATGCTACGTATTGTGAGATGATGTAGAGTCAGCCATATTATATCTTTCTCACCCACAGATTTTTAGGTACCGCAAGTGACCTAAAGTCGCCATTTGTGCAAAAAAAGTTTGTCTAAGTCGGATTATGTGTTCGTAAAGAACATCCTAGTCTAGGTTATTCACTTCCATAAAATAGCAGAGTTGTGGCTTTTATAAATGGTAATAAAATTTGGCATCAATAGAGCATTTAAAAGGCTAACTGCTTGCCTGACTAAGGTAGGATTAGAATTGGATCCGATCGTCTAGTTGATTAAACATTGCAGGCAACAGAACGACTTCACCTTAACTGTGCCTTCGCAATTCATGTAAAGCCTTACGATATTTCCTGTATTAAGGCGTAACATCGTTGTGATCTTTTTTTTCAGACTTTCACAGATTGCGGTATTTTGTACTAGATCTAGTTTCTCTAGCATATGTTCGATGATATAAGAAAGTAATTAGATTTCGTCAGTTTAATTAAGATCCTAGACCCTCTCCCCAGCATAACTCTTATTTGCATCAATTCACCCAGGACCTAGTCAAATAGAAAGGAAGACAACAAAAAACATTGTCTTTTGATATTTTCAATGGTAACTCTATCGCTGCGTAAGTTGCTGCAGAGTAACCGAGAAATAACGTTAGATTATGATGTTGTTATGAGACATATTATCGTGGTAGATACTCCTTTACAGGATAGAGCTCTCCGTGTGAAATAATTAGTGAGTTGTCAATAAATGATAAGTGAATAAGCACTGTTATTATTCGTAGATTGATTATATGGTTCCATACAGTATATTTGATAATGGAATTCCGTTTGTTCTACCTTTAGTAAGGGTAATGTTAGGTCCCTTACTCCATTATTTTAACTGTAAGTGGTTTGACCCGTGGCATCACGTCTAATAAGCCAATACACTACTTAATAGACTACAGCGACCTCTAATTCATTCCTGGCTTCAAGAAATGAACCGTTATTTTAAATCGGCATCTACATATTACCAAAAAATACATTAAAAAAATCATGATCGGTAATGCGTAGCACTAAGAATATTTAACAATTTATCGCAATAAACGTCTAAAACTTGCCTAATATACTGTATTTATAGATCTTACTTACGTATGTATAGAATAGTGTTCATAAATGCAAAAATAATCTGAACTAATTTGCATTACAATTAGAAAAGTCTACGTATACTTCATGCTATACTTTTTGCTATCAAACATAACGTATGCGTGTGATTCATATTTCGTGCGTATATTGGTGCGTTATATCACTCATACGCAGCGATATACCTAAGATACATTGGCAATCACTAGACTAGAGTTAATGAAAAAAAATGAAACTCAATCAATTTCAATATTTTTTATTTGTATATAAGCGGCTAACATGTTTATTTCCTTTGCTTGCCATTATTTTTTTTGATAACAGAGCACACTCTCTTTGTGGGAAGCCTAATATAACAATAAAAGGATCTGAACCACCACTTGTACTTGCACTTAATCTTCGACGTTAATATTTATATATTTTTCAACTTTTATTTTTTATTGAATATACTTTCAATTCAGCACTGTGTAACCAAAAACCATAACCACCTGCTCTTATAACGATATTTTCATTTCCCACAACTACTCGATGCTTTTGTATAATAAAAGAGTTACCGCCAGCTAACAATTGGAATATTATTGAACCATAATTTACAAAATAATTTAGAAACAACTGTTGCAGCAATAACTTTAAGTGTTCCTGTTACAATTTGAATTGGAAACGGAAAACCCGCAAACATGTGGCTGCAGCACAAGATAATCTTAATAGTGAAGCAATAAAAAAATCGTTAAAAGAGGTAAAATACGATAAAGACAAATGCAACAGTATGACAGCCGCTCGTTGCAAATGCCAAAGATTGTATTATTTGGTTGTATTATTTGTCACTTCCTCTGAAGCTCTGCATTTTGTCCTCTGACTTGCTTCGGAGGATTCATTGGAGCTGCTTTAGAGTAGGATTTCAGGACACTGCATGTTACAAATGTTACAATATGACAGCCGCTAAGTATGGATCCAATTCGTTACAGAGAGCAACCACTGCGACTTGCTCTGATGCTTTGCTCTTTGTCCTCTGGCTTCCTTTTGTGTGCGAAATAATACAGTGGCGCCTCTTGAGGGTATGATTTCCGGACACTAAATGATTGAATTTATATCTTAACGTATAGGCTATCCAAATTGCAAATCAGTACCGCACTTTCTGTACGTATTGTCTTCACCATGGGAAGATGAAATAAGGGATTTCATTTCAGTTACGATTAAAATAACGGCGATTATTTTTATCCCACAAAAGAAATTTGTAAGCCTAGTAATATGCACAAATTTTTTCTTGCACAGTCCTTAGATAAGTTCGTAATTTCATAAACGTATTCCATTAAAAGTATCGACTGTATATTGGCTACTTAAACTCAATTAAAATTTACCTATCAAATACGGATTCCTGGTACTACATGAATGCTTAACTAAGAAGGTTAAAAACTTTTTCAAAGTCACTAAAATGGCGATAAAACAGCTCTTGCCTTACAAATCCTATCACATGGTAAAAAATTAAAAAAACACTGTATAAAAACTTAAGCACGTTTCACACGAAATTTGTTGTTAGATTTGCTTTGCTATTGATTTTCAAATGCCAGTGAATTTGTGCTTTTGTTGGTTGCACGTTCTACCAACATAATCAACATTATTGTTTCGAATAGTGAGGTGGTTTCCGCTTAAGCACATTGTAGTTTAAATTGTAACAAAACTTTCAATATTTTTCGATTTCTGTTTTAATATTTATGTTTGTTTTTTTTTTAATGTTTTTAAGAATAACTTAAATTCCGGGGAATTATGGAGTACATTTAGGAATACGTAAACAAAAGATCAAAACGAAACTTCTATTATTAGTGGCACAAAGTGCTTGTAATACTGTTGTGTCTTTATCTGCTATATTGAAAAAGGTTTTTGTTCAGATTGTTTGAATTTAAAGTGGATATTTTAATTTATTTATACTTTTTATAATTTTTTGTTTATGAGAAATTGTTTATTTTATTATGCATTAAGGTTCAAAAATATAAAAATATGCATGTATTTTATACTTGGTTGCTCTAATATATTTTCTTTTAACATTTTTAAGCATGTACATCTTTCTTATAGTTTCTTGATTTTTTGCAGTCATTTACATATGTACATAAGTTTCCTGTATCGGATGGAATACCAACATTTATGCTGGATTAGTCTTTTTCAATTCTTGCTCATTCCATTTTCAGTCTCTTACCCCGTTGTGCTATTCTGCTTCTGTCCTTTGACAACACCAGTTGTTAAAAATCTAAAATATTTATTAATTGATCGATAGTACTTTAATGTTCGAATGATGGATTAAATTGATTGATCAGAATAATGCCTTAGTTCTAGAAATTTCTTAAGCCTCATCAGTTGTTGTCTCTCGCATTAGTCTATACGAATACAATGGCGCCAGCATTTGCTATTCTATCTGCCCCATATATTTTTATAATCTTCTGGTTCTAACTTTTAAGCAACATTCTCGTCCAAAACAAGCAAAATTTATTTATAAATCACGCAACATTCCTACCTACCGACAATGATGCATTTTTCAATGGATGAACGAAATGTTAGATTATGTTAGATGGGTCACTCAGTGACCCATATGGCTTTCTTATCATCTGGTTTTTTTTTAATTTGATATCGCAATTAAGAGCTGCGACGGCCTTTCACCAGGAGATGATCAATACCGACATCGAACGAGTCTTTAAATAGCATAATCTCAGTTGCCAGTTCATATCACCTCCATGTGAGATGAGTATACCCTCTTATCACTCGTGCGATGGCCCTTCACCAGCAGATGTTCAGGCCAACATCGAACGAGTCTTTAATTTCATGCGCTGCGTACGAGAATCCAACTCAGAAGTTGTTTAGATGATGACAGGTATTCGAATCTACCCAAATGTTTTAAATTTTGTTCCTTCCATCAGTGGATGAGTGGATCAAACGATATTTTTTAGAAAGTAATTGAATTCATGTAAATGCCACGATATTGGTCAGATAGAAATATGGTTCCAGTATTGGACAGATGACCATAGCGAAGTCTCGCCCTAATGTTCTTTAGTGTTACAACTGTTGGTCATCCGTTCTCTCCTTCCATTTTTTCTGGGGTTTCAAAAAGATAACAGGTATTGCTATTTAATCATTTGGTCTTCACAAAATGCAAAATAATCATATTTTCGTTTGATAATCTTATTTCTATTGGAATTTTGATATATTATACAAGTTTTTGTTCGATATAACATTCGGCCAGAACATTCTCGTAATCTTCTGCAAAGATCTATTTTATGAATACCTGTGATGATTATAGATTTTTCCTTCAAATCTTACCCGACACGCATCTGAATAATAATTGCTGCAACAGTTGTTTCTAAATTATTTTGTAAATTATGGTTCAATAATATTCTGAAGTGTTAGCTGGCGTTAGCTCTTTTATTATACAAAAACATCGAGTAGTTGTGGGAAATGAAAATATCGTTAAAAGAGCAGGTGGTTATGGTTTTTGTTACACATTAAGTGCTGAGTTCAAAGTACATTTAAAAATAATAAAATATCTTACAAAATGAAAAATACATATTTACGTTGAAGATTAAATGGAAACACAAGTGGTGGTTCAGATTCTTTTATTGTTATTTTGGGCTTCCCACAGAAAGTTTATGCCCTGTTATCAAACAAAAAAAAAAAAGCAAGCGAAGGTAATAAACGTAATGGCCAGTTATGTATATAGGTACAGAAAATATTAAAATTGATTCACTTTCTCATCATTTGTAAATTCCATCAAAAATTGTTTTCATTAACTGTTTAGTTAGTAACTGCCTTGAAACCATGTATCTGAGGTATACTGAAGCGTATGAGTGATATAACGAACCAATATACGCACGAAATATTAATCATTCGTATACATTATGATTGATTGCAAGAAAGCCGTAATATTCTCTAAGTATACGTAGACTTTTCTAATTGTAATGTAAATTAGTTCAGTTTATTTTTGCATTTATGACCACTATTCTATACATAGGTAAGTAAGATATATAAATACAGTATATTAGGCAAATTTTAGGCGTTCATTGCGAAAAATTGTTAAATATTCTTAGTACTACGCATTACCGATCATGAATTTTTTAATGTATTTTTGATAATATGTATAATGAAATGAAATATAAAAAAATATGTCTTTGGCGAATTCCTCACAGCAGATATCTCGCAAAAATTTTGAGAGTAAATAAAATTGCCATGAAAAGTTTGTCAAAAATCTGTCATTCGGAGTCAACTTTAAACTTTAGGTCCTGCCACACATGTATAAAATTAACACACTCAACTTAAGTGGTGTGAGAAGCTAGGTCGTAATCCTAACTGAAGGGTTATAAGGACCAATTATAACATCGTTCATCCGCCTTGGATCCCGCCACTCATGTATAAAATTATCACACACAACATGAATGGTGTGAGAAACTAGGTCGTATGTAATGAGCGATATTTAAGATGTTAACCAGGCAAAATCATATTCCTGGTATGTAGTATTAGTCATTATTAGCGAGTAAAATAGTATAGAAAGGTCAGAAGAGATCTGCCCAAAACAAAAATGGTTTATTTATGTAGAATCAGAAACTTAAAATGAGACATTATTTTGGAAGTATACGATAAAGATTTCTTCATCAATCAGCATAATTAATTTGAATAAGAGGTTACAAAATTATAAAAAAGAAAATTTTAAAAAATCTTAAAAAAAAACAATGGATTCGTTTATGGAAATGTATTTTAGACCACCACCCCGAACTCAATGTAAAGCCTGTTTAAAGCATTAATAATAATTTAATTTTACTTCCCATACACTTTACTCTAGTGTATCCAATTTGTTATAAAATTTGACAGATTTCTGTCGATATTACTTTTATACTTCACTTTATGTTAACAAAATATAATAAAAAATATAAAAAAAACCCATACAACCTGCCACAACCATCTGTTCCTTATAACTGATGTTTACCTTCCAAACACAGTTTCAAATTTTGAATTGAAAAAAGTTTTGAAAAAAGCCTCAATACTTCAATAATCGTGATACTTAAAGTATTATTTCGACACAATCTATCAATAAATACTATGGCATACATATATCGATGCAATTGTTAACATTAGCTGCACCAATAACTTGCATAGTTTATGGTATAATGTAATGTATATGGAGATGGTTTTAAAAATATATGGAGTCTTAAAGCGATGACTAACTTGTTTTAAAGTTTCAAAACCATCACCATCACCTCCTATACATTATCATATTTTCATATCATTTATGAAACCTTGTATATGCATCTATCATTACCAATGGAAAAACTTTTGATTAAATTTCGAGTACAATTTATCATTGTGCTTCGTAACTTGCGAGCAAAGAAAGTTTGAAATTAATTTTCCACATTAAAATCTTATACGGTTTGACTTTTAAGCGCAAAATTTTGTTAGAAAATTATCAAAAAGAATAAATAGTTGAAACACATTTACGTCTATGGAAGATGTTGTCAAACGCAGAAATTCTTAGGAAATTATTCAAAAAAAATTGAAACCTTAGAAAAGAAGCTTGTTATTTATTTCATGAAACTTTTAATTCACAAAATTTATTTTTTTATTCATAAATATGCATACGTACTCTTATTTACATACGAGTATATATGTTTAATTATCAATTATATAAACAATATTTAAATACACACATATTATGCAAGAGAATATAAAAATCGAACTTAGGTTAGGTTATCCTGGTTTTCAACTATACTTGTGGGCGGGAATATACTTAGCATTTCAATCGAACCTTCATTAAGCGATGCCTATTTCTAAATTTAAATAAAACAAAATATGTATGAAATATCATGATTTATTCGTTTGACAGACCTATTGATACCATTTGAAGTCGCTGTAGTCCAGTAGGTAGTATGTTGCCTCATTAGACATGAGGCCTCGGTTCAAACCCCAAGTCAGACATCCCTAACAAAACGAAGTATAAACAATTATTTCTTCGTCGACTTCCTCTCAACAGATTTCTGCCAAAAAATCTGAGATAAAAACCAAATTGTCATGAAAAGTTTCTCAAAAGTCTGTCGTTCGGAATCAACTTTAAACTGTAGGTCCCGTCACTCACGTGTAAAAGTAACCCACACAAAATGAGTGGTGTGAAAAGCCAGATCGTAATCCTATTTGAAGGATTGTAAAGACCAAAACAAAACTGCCATGAAAAATTTTCTCAAAAATCTGTCGTTCGGAGTGGACTTTAAACTGTAGGTCCCTATGAGGTACACTCATGTATAAAATTGACACACACAAAATAATTGGTGTGAAAGGCCAGGTCATAATCCTACTTGAAGAGTTGTAAAGACCGATTATGAATGTATGCACGTATTGATACCATTTTGTGAGGAATATAATATCGTTCAGATGTCCTCCACGGTTTCTGTGACAGAAGCACATCCGAAATGTCTAATTGTCCATAACTCTGTCGCACATACGTATCAGTCTGAACTTGACCGCTAATGTTGACCTTGAGGACCACTAATGGTTTGTGACTTATTCTCATACACCTGCAACTTAATAAAACCACACAAAAAAGTCTAACGGAGTCAAATAACATGATCTCGGTAGCCAGTTCACAGCACCTCCATGTGAGATGATGATGTACTCTAATTGCTCGTACAGAACATCGCGTGTGGCATGAGCTGTGCGGCATTCAATGCCATCCTATTGTAACCGCTAATCGTTGGTGTCTAGACCAAGAGAAGTTAGTAATCAGTGATCGCTAGTGCAAGTAATGTCCTGTTAAATACAGTTTTCAAAGAAATATGCACCGATTACACCTAATAGCGACTTATTCGGGATGCATTGGACACTCTTGGATATCATGTGGATTCAACAATTTTGTTTATTCTCGTATCCATTCATCTAGGAAGGAGATTAATCGCTGAATCTAATTTGTCTTAATAAAATTGAGGTAAACAGAACATCTACCCTAATAAAACAATTTTATTATTTGCACTTGCTGTTAAATGACATATTCGTTCGGAAAACAGAGCGTATGAATGACAGCTAATTTGACGTTAGCATAATTTACTGCTAAAGTACTTGAAAGACCCGATACAACACATCAGATTGAAATACGCCAACCTCCTTAGGAAGACATGACTTTCCAGCCTCTTATTAGATTGCAGGCCATTTGAATAGTGACTCCTAGACCACTCCTAAATATTATTGGCCCATCTGTCTGTTCCTCTTGGTGGAGACCATGGAAATTCACAATTATGCCAATTTTCTCTCGACCTTCGATGGTAATTTCTTATCCAAGGATATTAAATTTTTAAGTCTTATTTGGTATGGAAATATGTCAGGTATAGACAATCGTATTCCACTTAATCATTGTACGTTTGAAGCCACAGCACGAGTAGAGCAAAGCGAACTCATTAGCGAAGCATTCGTACATAGTAGAGAGTCAAACCAGAATTTTTGTTGTTTTTAATAGTAAAGTCCGCTAAAGTCAGAATCGAACTCAAAACCAACATAGATAAGAGAAAAGCTTGTATCATAAGAAGCATCAAAATTATATTATAAAAGCAACAACAAAAAAGGTGCTAACAGCGTTAATATTTACAGGCCTTAATATTTACATAGAATCTGTACTGCTATACAATACTGAAATGAGGCCCTTGAATGCAGCTATCAAATGGAGAGTTTAATCTTTTACGAACCGGTGTTGAGGCCAATGAGACAAGGAAATTTTTAGACGAGTTTAACATTAAAACACTGACTTGATTAATTACGATGTTAATCCCGTATTTTGAAGTTCTACATCCATTAACTTATAGCCACCGCGATTGTAGGGTACAAGAGTAAATTTTTGATGCCTCAAATTTTGAGCAACGAATAATAAAAATTACTCGTAACCAGAGGAAAAAAGACATGTCAGTTGAATTTATGATTGTCGTCAAACTCACATTTAAAAAATAAAAGTGTTTGCATCCTTATATGCTGTGTTTCGTTCTTTATTTTACTAGAAAACAAATCGTAAATATGTTAAGGAGGATTAAGACATTAAAAATCTTTATACCCATAAGCAAAAGATTTTAAGCATGAATACTTTTACGATTTTCTAATAAATTTGATGGTTTTATAAAAAAATATATGATTCTCATAAACCACAATGGCATGTTTTAGTTGTATACTTCCCTACTTTACTTTACTTTAATGCTGGTTTGCCTCAAAAAAATAAACAAATGTTGTTCTAAGTTTAAATTTAAATGAAGCTGGCAGAATAACTTATTGTGGCATGTTTTTGTCTAATAAAGCATATGCAAATTTTTCACATTATTTCTGTTAAAACTGGCAGTTACTAAGTGATTTTTTTTGTTACATTTTAAATGTTGAAAGCATAATAATTAACAAAAGTTTTCATACGTTTGTCAAGTATGGCCATATAGTCGGTGTATACGATTGTCTAAGGAATTAACATAAAAATATATTGAAGCTGCCAACCAGCCGTTAAAAGCTTCGTTGTCATTATTCATATCGTGCATCAAATAGCATTTCAGCAAAACAAAATTAGTGTCTTTTCCATTACACTGCTACGGCTGCTTATACTTCTAATTTCAAACGCACTATTAAAAGTGAATAAAACAACAGACAGAATTCATAAGGCCAAATGGAAGTCTTTAGTAGTTTTTTTCACAAAACGTAATAAATTTTCTAAGATATTTGCAATAAACTAATCGATATTTAAGAATAAAATTGGCACAATATATCGTTTTAATCGAAAAATAATTTACAATCAGCAGAAAAACTTGTTAAATTTATTGTTTCTAAAGCAAATCCTTCAAAGTTTCAATAGGTAATATTGCGAATGACTTAATATCCAGATTCCAGATATTGTTGATTGAACCAAATCCCTTTAAATCTCTTTATTTGAATTGCAGCACAATCATGTGCTCAAGTTATTTAATGAAAATCAGAGCATAGTACATTTTGTAAAACTTCATCGTATTTGTTAGATTGGACTTGTTTTACGTATAAATAAAAAAAATTTTAAAATGTAGGAACCATGAATAAAAGACCATAAGAAAAGAAGAATGACGATAGATAGTTGCAAAAGTATTGCCCCATAATGAACTGCAACTACTGAAAGTAAAAAAAAAATGTGTTCCTTCTATTGCGAAGTTACTATATTTCCATCATCAGTATAATGATAACTTGTAAAAAATGGTTAGAAGGAAAGAAAGAAGAAAGAATAGCAAGTAATACTTAGTTAACGGAATGCCGTCAGTTACTTTCTCTAAAATGCATTAATACCCAAGCTCAGTATACTTCTTCGGCCATAAAAGCGTTCTGAAGGACCTCAAACCATACATAAACCACACCTTTTCATTAGACAGTAAACTACAATTACTCCTAAAATAAGGTTCTGTAATGTTCGCTCACCAATTATTTAAAATTTTTCAGTAGGATCACTTTTACGCAACTAATGATACACACCCAAACGCAAAAGTTACTCAGTTAACCACAATTATCTACTGGAACCCCATCACACAATTTTTCGGAAAGAAAGCTTGATTGGAACAAAAACTTCATCACTGTCCAGATGAACTCCAACAAATATTTAATAAGAATACATCTGATTTCTTCCGGAAACATTTCACTCTGTCTATAAAGCGTAAGAAAAAAATGCAAAAAAAAGGTGGCCATTTTATCATCGTTCAGACAGAGCAGGTACTCAGTTCCATCCACATAACTTGCTCTATTGAGATGCAGTCACAGGTTGTAGGGTCCAAACAGGAAATATACTATCCCGCTAATGTGCGTTTTATAAGAGAAAAACCACACAAATTATTTGGCATGAAGTAATGCTTGGACACACTTCTAATATGTGACTCTAAAAAACTATTTTCTCCGCTCTACCCCCAGTTCCGCCTAACTCTCCAATTATAAAATTATATGAATACATTTGATACTCCTCAGCAGATTTTCCTCAACGTTTGAATCTGAGCTTGATAGATTACTGGCCATTTGCTTATTCGTACAGAGAACCTTATATTTATATTAAAGACTCCACTACATCTGTATCTGTTTTTAAAAGTAAAGCATTTGTATCCTCTGGAATCAACGCAAGGCTCACCTGAAACTCATTTATTAGGAAACATGATCTAGAACATTTAATCGAACACTAATTTAAAATTGTATATGGCTTGTGATCAAACATATAACAGCAAACGGTGTGCAACCTCACAGCACTCCTCATATCTTAACATCCGATATTTCCCTGGCGCTATGAGTGCTACTGAAAATTTTATACAACGATTTCGTTGGTAAAACATTGTGAGTGTGACATTTCCAAGATACTTGATGGAGTATTGTTTTTAGGACCTTAAGCTTAATGCTATTAGTTTGGATGCTCATTCCACAAGCCTAATTTCAAATGTCCTTAAAAATAACAATATTCGAGTTGTTACAAATGGTATCCTAACAGATAAATTCTGAATAAATCCTCCAAATGCTAGGAAGTCTTTCTAAGGAAGTATATGAAAGGTTCCCAAGTTTTCACCTTCCAGTCGCACCAAACATTTGTTATCGTTGTCTAAGAAATAGGAGTCGATTATGAATATCAAACCTTTTTTGGCTTTTACTTCGTAATTCGATAATATCTGAAGCCAGAATTTAAATGCTCATGCAGCGAAGGTTGAGATAATTTCCACTGCTTATACTATTCTACGATAGTTTTCATACCTAAATCAATGACATTTTTTGTCTTCGTATATTTATTTAAGAATTTTTTCAGTGATTTTTCTTTTATTTTCTTAATTTATTTACAACCATTATAAATCCATTTAAAAACAGCTTGATAATCTTTTGTTTAACTGCATGCCAATTAAGGTTTTTATTGTCCTACAATATTTAAAAAGAAAAGGTATTCAAAGAAGTTAAAAGCCTGTCCTTGAGAAGACAAACTTTGCTTACTGTTTTTTAATGGCTCCATGTGTTTTTCATTTTTTTTAATAGTATTCACTTAATTTATTTTTGAATAGAATGCCAAAAATATATTTGCTGGCAAGAATATCTCTTGAAGTCTTGGCGAAGATGTTGATTGAGGTCTTTTTTTAACTGTCAATGGGCAATTTTGTTTGCAAATTGTTCTTATTAGGAATAAACAAAGAAACAAAACACTGTTGTAAATCGTTATATTTTTGAAATTTCTAAACTGTAATAAAAAATTATTTTTCTCCATTTTACATGTGTGTAAGACCGCTGAACTAATAAATTTACAATCAAATGAATAGAATTCAAAACATCTATTTTGTTATACCTAGAATTCCCCAAGAGCTTAGAGAGATATCAGCCGAGAGTCTCAAACGAATATTATGACCAAAATAAGTGCGTTAAACATCAGCTAGTTTACACATCGCATTGTATTCCCATGTGTAAACATGTAAACCTTCTAGCTCCCAAGTATTTCTCCCAGCTAAGTTTTTTATTTATTCTCACAAAGAATCACGCCCTTAGCCTAATCATTTCTGGGCCTTTTTAGTTTCATCATGTTTTTAATATTACAAAGAAACCGAACAACAAGCACAGCTATTAATACTATTCGCATTAAACATCAGCTAGTTTACACACCGCATTGCATTCCCATGTGAAAACATGTAAACCTTCTAGCTCCCAAGTATTTCTCCCCGCTAAGTTTTTTTATTTATTCTCACAAAGAATCACGCCCTTAGCCTCATCATTTCTGGGCCTTTTATAGTTTCATCGTATTTTCATAATGTTGAGAAATCGAACAGGATAACATGCACATCTATTAATATCATTCGTTCGTTCGATCACTAGTCATGCCATGAGGACTTGTTGCAACACGAACTGTTGTATTCATGGAAATGGAACTGGACTGGGTGTCCATAGAGAACAACCAGCAGACTGTGGTTTCGTCTGCCTAACCATAATATTTATAGAGACAACCATATGAGAATTAGGGTAATGGCAACACGGATCACAAGGGATATGATTATTTACATTTTTAAATAGACAATTAACGATATTTGCGGCGCATTATTTGGTTACGCGAACGTCAGAATTGGTAGGAAATATAGAGGCGAATAAATATTTTATCGGACAGAAAATCGAATTACAGAGATGGACTAAGAATGCCAGGCCACAACGATACAGTAGCAAAATCACTAGTTCATATAGACATAATAGGTCATTACTATCCTTCAGTCAGAATTATGACCTAGTTTCTCATACCACTCATGTTGTGTGTGTTAATTTTTATACATTAGTGGCGGGACCTAGCAAGTAATACTTACTTATTGGAATGCAGTCAATCACTTCCTCTAAAATGCATTAATAACCAAGCTCAGTATACTTCTTCGGCCTTAAAAGCGTTCTGAAGGATCTCAATATAAACCACACCTTTCCATTAGACAGTAAACTAGAACTACCCCTAAACTATGGTTCTGTAATATTCGCTCAAAACTTGTTTTATATTTTTTATTATTTTGTGCCCATATGATCACTTTTACGCAACTAAAAGCCCCCAAAAGCAAAATTTACTCAGTTAACCACAATCATCCACTGGAACCCAATCACACAATTTTGCAGAAAAAAAAAGCTTTATTCGACCAAACACTTCATCACTCTCCCAATGAAGTCCAACAAATATTTAATAAGAATACATCTGATTTCTTCCGGAAACATTTGACCCAACCTATTCAACGCAGAAAACAATGCAAAAAAAATTGCCATTTTGTCATCTTCCAGACAGAGCAGGCACTCAGTGTCACCCACAAAACTTGCTTTATTGAGATGCATCCACAGGTTGTAGGGTCCAAACAGGAAATATACTATCCCGCTAAAGTTCGTTTTATAAGAGAAAAGCCACACAAATTATTTGGCATGAAGTAATGATTGGACACGCTTCTAATAAGTGACACTAAAAAACCTCCACTCTACCCTCAGTTCCGCCTAACTCTCTAATTATAAAATTATATGAATACATTTGATACTCTTCATTAGAAGGCTATTTGCTTATACGTACAGAGAACCTTATATTTATATTAAAGGCTCTACTACATCTGTATTTGGACCCTCTGGGGTCAACGCAAGGCTCACCTGAAACTCATTCATTAGGAAATCATGTTTCCATGTCGAACCTTTAATGGAACAATAATTTAAGATTTGTATGGTTTGTGATCGAACATACGACTGCATACGATTTGCAACCTCAAACCTCATATCTTAACATCCGATATTTTCCTGGTGCTATAAGTGCTACTGAAAATCTAAACAACTATTTCGTGGGTAAAATATTGTGAGTCTAGACATTTCCAAGATATTTGATGGAGTATGGTTTTAAAGACCTTAATTGAAGCTTAATGCTGTTAGGTTGGATACTCTTTCCACAAGCCTAATTTAAAATTTCCTTAAAAATAACAATACTCGAGCTGTTACATATGGAACATAACAGATAATTTAATGATTAAATCCTCCAAATGCTAGGAAGTCTTTCTAAGGAAGTATATATAAGGTTCCCAAGTTTTCACCTTCCAGTCGCACCAAACATTTGTTATCGTTGTCTAAGAAATAGGAGCCGATTATGAAGATCAAACCTTTTTTGGCATTTACTTCGTAATTCGATAATATCTGAAGCCAGAATTTAAATGCTCATGGAGCGAATGTTGAGATAATTTCCACCACTTATTCTACGATAGTTGTCATACCTAAATCAATGATATTTTCAGCCTTCATATATTTATTTAGAATTTTTTCAGTGGTTTTTATTTATTTGAATTTTTTATTTTTAAATTTATTTACAAACATTATAAATCTATTTCAAACAGCATGATAATCTTTTGTTTAACTTCATGTCAATTAAGGTCTTTATTGTCCTACAATATTTAAAAAGAAAAGGTATTCAAAGAAGTTAAAAGCCTGTCCTTGTGTTTTTATTTTTTTTTTTTTAATGGTATTCACTTAATTTATTTTTGAATAGAATGGCAAGAATATCTCTTAAGGTCTTGACGAAGATGTTGATTTAATATGCTCTTTGAGGTCTTTTTTAACTGTCAATTGGGAATTTTGGTTGCAAATTGTTCTTATTAAGAATAAACAGAGAAGTTTAAAACAAAACGTTATTCTTTTTGAAATTTTCTTACTTCTAAACTGTAATAAAAGTTTATTTATTTTGTTTATTTATTAATTATAATACAATTACAAATTATATTCTAATTATATACGAGCGTACCATATACTCGGTGTAGTGTCACAGACCAGCGTTTCTGGTGGGAATCGAACCCGCGACCCTCACGCTAGTAGTCTAACACACTACCCACTAGAGTACCAGGGCACCCATAAAAAATTACTTTTCTACTCTTAACATGTGTGTTAGACAGCTGAACTAATAAATTAAATATCAAATGAATAGAATAATAAATAAATATTTTGTTGTATTTAGAATTCTACAAGAGTACAGTCTTTATTTAAGTAAAATAATTTGAAAAACATGTAGAGTAAGTACTAAGGTGAGGCATTTGCAGAAAATCTCGATCGAGTATTATATCTAAAAGACTTGCATTAAACATCAGCTGGTTTACACATCGCATTATAGTCCTATGTAAAGAACATATATTTCTATTATCTCCAGCAATTATTTTTTATATATTTTCATAAAGAATAACTCCCCTTCTGGGCATTGTTTAGTTTCATCATGTTTTCATAATGCTGAGAAATCGGACAGGATTACACACACATCTATTAATACCATTCGCCTGTGATACTAGATCACTTGTCATGCCTTGAAGATTTGTTGCTACACGAACGGTTGTAATGATGCAAATGGAACTGGACTGGGTTTCCATAGACATCTAGCCAGCAGACTGTTGTTTCGTCTGCCTAACCATAATATTTTTAGAGATAACCAAATGGAAATTAGGGTAATGGCAACACGAATCACAAGGTATAGAACTATTTACATTTTTAAATAGGCAATTAACGATATCTCCGGCGCATTATTTGGTTACCTGAACGTCAGAAGTGGTAGGAAATATAGAGGCGAATAAATATTTTATCGCTTGGAAAATCGAATTACAGGGATGGACGAAGAATGCCAGGCCACAACGATGCAATAGCAAAATCATTAGATTATACAAACATAATTGGTTATTACTACCCTTCAGTCAGGATTAAGACCTAAATTCTCACACTGCTTATATTGTGTGCGTTAATTTTTATGCATGATGTTTAAAGACGACTTCAAACGGCAGATTTTTGAGAAACTTTTTAATGGCAATTTTTATTTACTCTCAGAGTTTTTGCCAGAAATCTTGTTGAGCAAAAGTCGCCGATGAAACGTGTTTTCGTATTTCATTTTGTTGGAGATGTCTGACCTGGGGTTTGAACCGTGACTTCACGTCTAGTAAGCTAACACACTACCCACTAAACTACAGCGATCCTTCAAAAAAATCACTAGTACACCGACCCCAATATGTGAAAGATATGTTCTCCTGGATGCAAGTATACTGTGCAGAAAATAAATATAATTGCAGGGGCACTTAATTTTACAGATGCATTTGAGCCAATAAATATCGAATGCGGGGCATGCAGAGAGGACTTCGAAATGCGAGAGTACTTTGCGTGTCATTGTCCAGATATTAGAGGCATGCCGTTCCAACATTTTATAGATGACAACATTCATACATAAGGAGTGGATTGAAAGAAATTGAGGAAATTTATACAAGAAATGGATTTCTAATGTATTTTGCATGGTTTTTATCCCTCATTTGTGAGCGCACAACAAGCCAATGTAATGCGTAAGGTGTATGCCGATAAGTCATGGAACAGCAATCAACATATATACCTAACTAGTCAAGTTTTGCCAGCAAGCATACGATTGGACTATTGTAGTAAATCTTTTGATATACATTCGATTAATAATCTGTCGTTTGTTAAAAACAAGCCCCCTCTGAATTGATGTATTGAGTGGTGTAGTGGTGAGAAACTTTGCTGATTGAGTTTCTATTGTTTCTCAAGAAAGAGATCATTGATGATCTCTCTCTTGAAGGACAAAGATCATTAAAATATCGTTAAAACCAAAATTCTATGTGAACAAGAATTTCGGATTCCTTGCATTGTTCTAGAATTAAACCTTTGCCAGGAATCTTGAGTATAAACCAGGACTCTTCAGTCTCAGTTGACTGCGATATAAATCACAAAACTGAAAAATAATTGTCGCAAGCTGAGCAGTGCGCAATAATAACATGATACAGATTCATATCTTTATCGTCAATACAAAGCTCCTACCTACTTACAACTATTTGGGGTTGATTTTTTGGCCAAAGACAACTCAATAATAGTGCCTTATTCACCAGACTTTGCAAGACTAACACTATCCTTTCGACAAAAGCAAAACAGTACAGAAAAATTGCTTATCCAACAAAACAAGTCTATTTTTTCGTTATTTAGGGGAGGAGTTTATATTGACGAGATCACCATATAAATTAATGAATTCGTTTGAGAAAAATAAAATTCGTATTATTTTGTTTAACAATCATCGTATTCCATTAAGAAAATAAAAATTCCATTCATTTAAACGCATAATAAACTTCACATATTTAATGCTTTTTCCGCCCCTTATTCTTTTGTAAACATTTCCTTTTTTCCTTTTTGCGAATAAAATGTAGCATATAACGATAACAAAAACAACAATAGAACAAGAGAAATAATAAAATCAAACAAATAATTCCATTGTTAACTAAAGAATGGTGATGTTGGGGAAGAGAGAAATGCGGTAAAAAAGGAAACTATTTTAAACCAGAAAACATTTCTACTGTAAACTCGTGTGTTCAATTACAATCGTGGACTAAGAAAAAAATATAAAAATTGTTTTGTATGTTTTGTAACTATTAAGAGCTAAAAAAAGTTTTAAAACTTTAAGTACAAATACGATACTGGAGAAAAACGGAAATTGTTACTATTTCTCAAAAGTTTAAATAATTTGTAACTTAAAATCTTGTGGATTTATTTCCAACAAAATATTGTACTTATTTTAAATGTAATTTTTTGACTTAAAAACAATTTTAAATAAGGCAAGAAACCTGTAAATGTTTAATTTTGCCTACTTACGTATATGATACACTCCATTGGAAAATTCTTTACGAATGATTATCTTCTTGCTTGAAAGCAGGTGTTAATTTTAGGCCGATAAATTCACCACAAAGCAAATCGTTCCTTAACCTTAATACAAACGCTCAGTACTCTGAAGAACAAATTATTTTTAAAACTCATGGCGTGCCAATAGAAATAAGAATTCAAATAAACGCATTATTGAAAACAGCTCTGAAACAGAGTTACAGAGACAGGCTTGCGTTTATATAACTATCCTTTATCGACGCTTCTGGCTCCGTTGGATTTAAGCCTTTGCATAGATAGGACCAGAGCTATGCCTAGGTTAACGGGAGATGACTCTAAAACGATATTAATAAGGGGATATCGTGACCTATCAAAATGAGCGGCTGGCAATTGCTGCACTAACTGTCCACTAGACAGTAAGAGAAACACACGGAAATGCTACGCAATGAGACGGGGTAATAATACACACAAAAAAAAAGACTGTAGTGCCAAGAAAAATTGATTTTGACTCAAATAGAATTTACATTCGGATTGTGCCCAACAACATTTTGCATTTGTACCAACAAGTATGTTTCTGTTGTCCCAAAGTGTAAATTCATTGTAGAGGTAAAGTTGAAAATGTTGCCTTAAACGTCATATTTGTTGCCACAGCGGTTCAGTTGCTGTTGTCGCAGCTGCAAAAATTGTTGCCTCAACAGTTCAATATATTTTTGTCGCAAATGCAGAAACTATTGCCTCAACAGTTTAATAACTTTTGTCGCAAATGCAAATATTGGTAAGATATAAATATAATATAAATGAAAACATTATTTTTAGTTTCAGAATATTTATTTTAAATAAAAATACCCATACAAATTTGCTCTTTTTGAAATATTCTAATCCATGACGAAACATATTTTAATTATCAAATCGACAGCGCGAAGTAAGGTTTCGACCTTATATCGTACGCCACTAAAAAGTACGTACAATTTGCTTAACTTATCCAACGATTCACCAACCACTAGTATTTTAGGCTGCAATGTAAGCTTTTCTTTCGCAGCAAGGGATCTGGCATCATCTTCCCACTGGATCAAATTGTTGATATTTATTATATGGCCAATCATATCCTTTTGTACATCAGATATAGATGGTTTGGCTCCCTTGTTGATACGTGGAGGAGTTATAACCGCTTGTAGTAAATAAAAGAAATAAAGAAAGAATAAAAAGTGTTTAAAGATTTTATATATACATAGTTTATGTATAGTAACTTTTGTTACAAGCGTGCAAAAAGTTCATAAGAATGTACAAGTAAATGAACAAATTGACCTTACGTACCTTATTTTGATTCCTCCACTTTTGCAATTCATGGCGAAAAATGATTCATTCTCCGATAAACCCCCTTCTTAATTTTGAAAATACTTCGTCGATGTCTTTTGAATGCATTATTTTCAAAATATCTACTTGGTTGATGCCGCATTCTATGAATGTAGATTTTGTTTCTATTGAAAGATTCATTGTTGAAAGCAATGCAACCACTTCATTGGATAAATCCACCATACAAACTGTTTCCTGAAAAATGTCTTCCGACTTTGTTGTGTATTTATTTGAAACACAAATTTTTATTTTAATTATTTTAAAACTAATAAGCTCACTTTTCACTTGTTTCACACCGACAAACTACTCAATACTGATCGCAATGATAATAAAGTACCAATCATTAGGGTTGCCAAATGCACATTTTTTACGACAACAGTAATATTATTTGCTTAAAAAAATAAATATTTTATGGCAACAAAAATTGTTATTTCCTGGAAAAAACCTTTAACGACAAAAGTTATTCCATTTGCAACAAATAATTTTGCTGTTAAAAAACTTCAAATACTTTCATGTTGTTGCGGTAAAAAAAATATTGTTGGAAAATTTCTTGCGACAAAAGGTTTTCATTTTCTCCAACAGGTTTTTATTCACCCTAATAGCAAAATCATCAAATGCTAAAATTATTTGCCGTCACAATATTTATTTTTTTGTGTGTAGTGAAAGGAAAATTTGGCTGATGTGTGCTTCTTTAAAATAGACACCATTCTGCTGTATAGTGATGGTTCAATGACAAACGGTGGTACAGTCTACAGGGAAATATTCAGAGCACATATGGAAACTTTCGAGTTGTTTCCCAACAAAGACGACAGGACATAACATTATTAGCTAACACACAGTCTGCCCTCCGTGCACTTATCTACTACAAAGTTGACGCGAGATCAGCTGGCAGAACTGGATCGTTAGTCACCTGGTAATTCTGAGAAGTAGGTTATGCTCGATGATAGGAACAATGAAGAGAACAAATTTGAGACAATCATAACTTTTATTGGGTAATTATAATTACAAGTAATTTAAGTTATTTATCAGACTATCGAGAAGTAACTGGCGGTCATAGTAGACTCAAAGAAAATTTGTTTTAGAATGGTGATCGATTAAAGCCAAATATGCAAATGGCCTGATCACAAGAATGAATCACGAAACACGTACTTGGATCTTATGCGATATAAAGCCTCCCAGAAGGAAATACCTGGGCGTTCATCATACGATAGGCACAATGTTATTCTAACTAACGGAAAGCAGCATTTTAAACAGCATGCGGGAGGCATGTAGATTAGTCGCGGTATTTTACTCTATCAATATAACATTGAAGAAAAAAATCTATTTTTTTCTTTTAATCCTTTCTTCGATATAAGTGGAGAGAAGTCACACATTGGAGAATAATTTCTGTTGAATTATGCTGTATACCGGTGCAATACAATACGAGAGCTCTAATCAATGAGTTTAATTGGTTTTAATTCTACACGTTTAAATCCAAATAAACTGATGGAATTTGTTATAGTCTCTATATTATGACCGTCTATAAAAAGATTACTAGATAGAGCTGTCGGAACTTTAAACCAATAAATTACCAGAAAATTATATTCTATTTTAGAGTCATTGAATCATTTAGTATTGCAATTAGAGAAATCTAAGTTGAATTCTTTAATACAATTTCATTAAAAGTTCATGTTGGTATTCAAAATTTGATATTTAAGAACATTTTTCGCCAAATTCGTATTCCAACATGTAATCTGCTTGTTGGTAATATCGCTTACTTAGCAAAATTTAAGTAAAAAATTGAAATTTCGTGTAATTAAACAAGTACATACATACATACATAATTGGTCAATACAACCCCTTTGTCAGGATTACATGAGTGGCGGGACCTACAGCTTAAAATCGACTAAGAACGACAGATTTCTTAAGAAAGTTTATTCATTTTCTCAGAGTTTTTGCCAAATTCTGCTGAGAGCAGGTCGCTGAAGAAATATTTTTTCATATTTCATTCAGTTGGAGTTGTATGACCTGGGGTATGAAACTTGGCCTCTCGTCTAACAATTAAACAAATGTTAACCTTAAAAGACTGTATTTGCAACTTATAAACAATTATAATTAATTGCAAGCGATCCAAAATAGAAATTCTTTTTTTCATTTCATTTTATTTCATTTTTATTTCATTTGCTTTTGAACATGATTTCTAAAAAGTAAAGCATTTTGAGAAAATGTGCTCTAAAACTCTTCTTTATTTTTGTAAAATTAAAGAAAAAAATTCAACATATTCTCTTTGTTAGTGTAATGTGCACTAAAGCTGTGAAGTAAATTAATTCACGATCTTTTCAGGCGTACATTGAATTACATGCGTATGAGTAATATGAATTCATGAATAATATTAAGTATACGCCTAGGGGGTGCAATGTGCATATTCTACATGTACTTTATAACTTTGTGACAGCAATACTAAAAGAATGTTGTTCGCCAGATATAAAAAAATAAATTTATTTTTCACCACATTTTATGTCATTTATCGTAGTTAAGCAAAATTCATTATCGTGCTGTTTTCTGCTCAGCCATTTACTTCAAGTATATTAAAATAAAGTTTTATTTTTTGTTTGAAAATCAATTTCAACATATTTTTCTGCTTTTAAACACATCAGCAATATTCAATTGCTTGCTCTGTGAATGAGTAGTTGCTGAAAAAAATCCATTGTTTGTGCAACAATAACAATATTTGTACGAATTTCAAAAAAAAAATCGGCAAACATAGCCTTAAAAGAAAACATTTGGATACAATAGCACAGAATAATAAAACGATAAACAAGATTTATAATCTCTGTAGTTGGCAAGAAAAAAGTAGAAAGAAATTTTTCTTTTTATACACATGTACTTAACATTTTCCAAATGTTTGGTAACATGTCTACAAGTCATTAAAATAAAATTCCTTGGTTTTTTTTATTAATATTTTTATTACTATTTTCATTACCACAACTGTATGCCCGCACTTTAGCCATGACAATCAAAGTAGCAAGTGAAAAATTAATACAATCAAATATGCAAAAAACAATAACAACAACAATGAAGAGCACAAAAAATAGCATTTGAAACTGTAACTGAAATGTTAAATTCGTATATGCCTTATGGTAGAATGAGATAAAATTCTTATTCAAATATAATACACGCCACACGCTGCATACGTACACTGAGCTCAGTGTAAGTGAGGCAAACGTAAGCGTCGGCAATCGTGAAAGAAAAAAACGGAAAAGATCATAATAAATAACTTTTGGGCTGATGTTTTTGTACACATGCTATTAAAAGAGCGAGAAAAATTGGAAAGGTGCTAGTGCTTCACTTCGCTATTTTTTCGTTGGAATTATTTATAAACATTTGTGACATATTTTCCAAAGAAAAATAAAAAATTACACAAAATTAAAAAAGCAGCATTGTTACCTACATACATCTGTATATTATACGTGACATATAGACTACAGCAGACAGGGAGAAAAAATTATCTTTTCATGATGTTTTTGAAAGAAAATCAATTAATAACTTCCATAGTACATGTAAGTCATTTTATTTATTTATGGATTAACGACAAAAAACTTGTTTTATTATGATTATTTTCAATAGTTTAAAAGTGTTTTACAAGAGTTATAGTTGTCCTACAAAATTTCTACTTTACCTGCTGGTTTATGAAATCCTTAAAATTAAGTTGTCGACATGTAGTTGCCGTAGTCTAATAGGTAGTGTGTTGGCTTAATAGACGTGAGGCTACGGTTTAAACTCCAGGTCACGTATCTCCAACAAAACGAAATATGAATAAATATTTCTTCTGACAAAAACTATGAGATTAAATAAAATTGCCATGAAAAACTTAAAAATCTGTCGTTCTGAGTCGACTTTAAACTGTTGTTCCCTCCACTCATGTATAAAATTAACACAAAAAACATAAGTAGTGTGAGAAGCTAGGTTGTAATCCTGAATGGAAGTTTAATATGGCCAATATATGTATGAATGTATTTATGTACAAATCACTATTAAAGAGATTGCTGAAGATGTTGACATATCGCTCGGCTCATGCTAATCAATTTTTACGGATGTTTTAGGCATGAAACGTGCGTCAGCGAAGATTGTTCCAAAATTGCTAAATTTTGACGAAAAACAACGTGACATTGACATCGCTTAGGAGATGTTGACGACATTCAACGACGATTCAGATTTGCTCAAAAAGGTCATAACTGGTGACGAATTATGGGTGTATGGCTGTGACATTGAAACCAAAGTCCAATCATCCCACTTTTTCCAATAGTGAAAAATCGAAGAGCACACCAAAACACGACTAACCTTTTTATCTGTCAAAAACAAACTAACAATCCAAAATGGCTAATATTGTCAACATATATAACAGACATGATTACCAACATAACAGAAAAAAATGCGAAAACCGAAGACACGTAACTCACGAAATTAAATAAAAAATAAAAATTAAAAATCAACCATCATAAGAATATTATAAAATATTATTCCATTATAATACTAAATACAATTTAAATACTCATTAAATATTAATTAACATTTACTAGTTTAATCCATTAATGTCAATTAGAATGCATGACTTCAACAACATAAATAATTCCATTTAAAACCACAAAAACAAAAAAAAAAACTAGAAATACTTGACTATTTTAAAATTTTATTTAAATCCACAACACACTAATTGACGTATACAAATACAAATTATTTTTGTTTTTTTTTTAGTTTTAAACCTAAAAAAGCTAATTAAGAAATATTTATATGACCTGGTTATAAATATAATTACGGAAACAATTAAGCAACGGAATTAAAGGTGAACAATAAAACACCAGAGCCATGTACTATAATAAGGCCATTAATTATAAAAAAAAAAGAAAAAGTCATGATAAACATATTGGATAAGAGAAAAAGTAATCTCTCACCTAATGGCATATGAATGTTGTAAATGTGTATCGTACATTACAAGAGTCATGCACACAAACTTACATGCTATGTGGAGCCTCTTTATACTCTTCTATATATTGTGTAAGTATTGGATAATAAATGGTTTTTTCCAAAACATAGTCCTTAGGCTCTATTTCTATCTCACTCTGACGATTCTTTTGTGTTTTTATGTTGTAATGGTTGTAATAATTAATTAGAAACTGATCTCAGAGAAAATAAAATAAATTCCCTTTATTGTGTATAGAAGTATTGGTATCCATACAATTGTACACAATCCAAACGGTTCAATGAATAAAACCAGTGTGCCTCTCTTTTAAATTCCCAAAATAATTATTGATTGTTATGTGTTTTAATGTTTATGTATTGAGCATCCATACATATGTAATGATTCTGTTTGATTTCAACTCATTCACATACTATGATCAGACAGTGAGTGGCGTCTGTGTAAATGTGTATTACTCACCATATGGCAGTCACTTAAACAAATTGAAAATGATTTCTGTAAACTCAGCAAAATCTCACCTAAAAACTAAATGCCAACCAATTTTTGTCATTTATTTTCTCTTTTTCTCTCTCTCTCTCTCTTTTTGGCTTGGTGTATGTGTATGTAAACAGTTAAACAATTTCAATATTGACCAGGGGAGTAAAATCGGATTGTTATTCGCAATGAGAGCTTAAGAGAATGAAATTTTTAAACACTTTTTATTCGTCCACAGATTTTCAAGGTATTGAAGTTATACTGTTAGATTCACATAAAGCTTTCGTTCTTTGTTTCAAAATAATTTGCATACAAAACCAATATCATCACCATGTTTACCAGCCAGTGGCTGACATGTAATGTTTTGGCTTTTTCGGCATCATTCTTGTGTTTTTTTCTCGATTTTCATTTTATTTGGCTTGTTTTTCAATGTGTAATTTCATAGTAATTTTTAGATATTTTGCATATGGAGTTCTGGTTTCTGTGGCTTTAATTACGTTGGTTTTAAACCAAACATTTTTAGTTCTGTTTTTGGATTATTTTTTTACAGCATGAGAGAACACTTTTGGGTCAGTGATTTAAATGAAATGATTTTATATGAAAGTTAATTAAAATTGTGATATTTAAATTGGTAGTCAATTAAGATAAGATAACGTTTCAATTATTAAATACTTATTTTCAATAATTTTATAATCAAACAAAAATAGCGTGTAAAATGAAAGTAATACTAAATACAATCACAGATTAAAGTGTTGGAAAAAACTTTCGGTTTCAATATGTTGAATTACATACATACATAATTGGCCATTGCAAACCTTCAGTTAGGATTACGGCCTAGCTTCTCACACCACTCATGTCGTGTGTGTTAATATTTATGTATACATGAGTGGCGGGACAGTTTAAAGTCAACTCCGAACGACAGTTTTTTGAGAAACTTTTTCATTGCAATTTTATTTACTCTCAGAGTTTTTGCCAAAAATCTGCTGAGAGGAAGTCGCCGAAGAAATATTTTTTTCATATTTCGTTTTGATGTCTGACGTGGGGTTTAAACCGTGGCCTTGCATCTAATAAGCCTACTCACTACCTACTAGACTAACACGACTCCGAATTGAATTAAGTTAGTTTTAATATACTTAGATTTGCAGGGGTAGGTTTCCGTATGCGTAGACTAACATTATGAGTAGATATACATCAAGCAACATGATCCCACCTTGGTTTACCCCATGGGTAGGTTTCAGAATTCAGACTTCGTAGCATATGCGGAGAAGTATTGAATCTTGTGGATCCCTTAATAATAGACTCGATATTAACCTCGAGATCACACCACAATGCCGGATGTGAAATCTTTTCGGAACAGTTGAATTTTAGATGAGTATTCAATCTATTTAGTTATTGTATAATGCGTCTTGTTCGGGTGCCATCAACTAACACTTCTATTGGTCAAAACAAAACGTTTCCCTAGAAACACGATTCACTGCAAAGTATGGACACCTGAAGTTGGCTTGATTCCTTAGTTTCTTCCTTTATGGTTAACTTTACAAAGTGATAAACTTTTCTCTTTAAATCAGATAAAATACAGTAATTCTGTTTATTCTTTAAAACTGTGTATTTATTTCAGAACTCTTATAATATAAAAATAATAAATTCAATCCAAAAACATTTTTCTCTTGCATCCTCTTTAATGTATCAACAACTACTCCCTGTATTAAGGTTTTGAACACAATATAAAATAGGAAGATCAACCATAACACAGGATTACATTCTAAGGAATATGTGCGACAATATATTGCCATAACGAAGAGAAATATTCAAAATCAACAATGGTCACTATTTGTTATAAATTGTAATTGTGCCAAGTTATCAGTTTATTTTTGCAAAAAACTCTCATTTTGAAGGCATAATACAGCCTATACCACTCTATCTCCAAACAAAAAATCCCTGCTTAAACTAAACTAAAACCATAAGCTTATATTAAACATTCATAAATGTAAGTCTCATTGGTATTAATTTCCTCGTTGCAAATGCATTTTACTACACCCATAAAACAAGATTCGAGTTCTTTGGAAAATACAAAAAAATTTTATGTTTTTTTGTGTTCTTTTCTAAATTGAAACGAGTGTCATTCCATTTTAATGTTACACATTCATTCACTCATGTTTACTGTTGCCGCTTGTTGGTAATTGTTTAAACAAACAAAACCATGTTTTAGTACTCAAGTGAACAAAATATTGTATTTATGTACTTATGCACTATGAATATATGTGTAGATGCAGTAACACAAGTGCCCATGCCATGTCATGTTTTTCTTTTACCAAACACTTAAAATTATACCAATAAATACAAGCATATTTAAGAATTATGAGAATAAAAGTTACAATGCAAGAGAGAGAGGGAGAGATACGATGGCAAATGAATGTAACTGCAGTTTACAGTCCAGACAATATATTGTTGGCACCCAAGGGTGCAAGGGTTTCATCCCTTTTGAGTTTTATTACAGTTTTCATTGATATACTAAAGGCGATGTACAGCTTTTGAATTTTGTAAAAACATCGTCGTGGACAGCCAGTATATATGTTTAATTAAATTTTTTTTTATTAACATTTTAACAAAGGTTTAAGTGCGTAAGTATGTGCCAGTTTTTTAGTGTCTCATAAACTCTCTCTTGTTCTCTCTTGTTCTCTCTTATCGCTACTACAAGTATTTGCTTTTTTCTTTAGGTTAGGTTAGGTTAGCGGTTAGTTAGCCGTACACAGGCAAGTTCACTTGTGTTACCCAATGTAAGGTAAGCCACATTTTCATGCTGTTTAGAAATATAAAACTAAGCTCCCGTCTCATGATACCGTTTAGATCTGCTTATTATTTTCTTCGATTAGCGCGGCGTTATAAAAAATTAACTTAATAAAGTCTATGTAAGCTTCTCTAAATTCCTTGAGTACTTAAACCCTAAGTAAGGCCTAAAATAATTTCTATCACGTAATACGAACTTTGAAGAAGTCCATTGACTGTTCTTGTCACTTTATCTACAATGAACATTATAGGAAGTGCTAGGTAGTTTTACCTCTTAAAAAATTTTATGGAGCTTAATTAGCAAAGCTCCCCAAAAGCAATGTTCCCCAATAGAAAACTATGATAGAATCGGAATCCATTACGTACGAGATTGGTCAAGATATAGTCGCCTTAGTCTAGTATATAGCATGTTAGCTTATTAGACGCGAGTCCCCAGGTCAGATATCTACAACTAAATGACTTCCTCTCAACGAATTTCAGGCAAAATCTCTGAGAATAAATAAAATTGCAATGAAAAGTTTGTGAGAAACTTAAGTATAAGTGGCGTAATCCTGACTTAAGACTTGTAATGACCAATTATGCATATATGCCTGTAACTATCAAACACATTTCTTGTCACATTTTAATTCTTGTTACAGAAGACAGATGAATTTTGACTGATAAACATGCTGTATAACTTATAAGTTTTATTATTGTTTAATAACTCTACAGCTTATATCCTACAATTAAAACGAAAATATTCTAAATGAACTCAATAATGCGATTATTTTATAGTTCTTAAGCAAAATAATTTTATGCTTACTTAGCTTAAGAACTTAATTTAAATAAAAGTTAAACAAAAAAATAAAGAAAAACTTTTTACTGCATGCATTTCAATAATAAAATTTAAATTTCTTAAAATTGAAAAACAAAAATGATATGAACTATTCTCATATGCAGTAGAATAAGCAGGCCTTTGATTTATTAAAAAACAAAAGCCTTCACTCTACACACATAAGCTTGATATCAACTCTCTGTCTTTCTGTTTTACGGCCACATGATGTGCAGTAAACAATGATACTGTCATGACATTTTGTCATATTAGGTCAATGTAGTTTAACAGACTCCTACATGTATGTCAACCAACACTGACGTCTGTTGATATTGCGAAAAGGACAATATTTTTCTTTTTTTCTGAACTGACATTTGCTGGTACTTTAATCAAAAGTACAATTGTTAATATTTATTCTACAAACATGTCTTTCAGTTTCGTTTACAAATCCTGCAATTTATATGCGTAATTTTTACAAATACTGATGATATACCATCACTGTGAGCATAAGTATGTGGGCGTAAATGTTTAATCAATGTCGATGACGATGTGCTTTTCATGAAAAATGGGTTCCATAGATAAGTAAAAAATTACGACGTAACATATTTCCTGACCTAATTAGAATCACAATCAGTTGTAGCACCAATACGACAGTGAAACCTAATTCACATCGAAACAGTGTAATAGTATTGGTTGTTTTAGAGTTTAATGAGCCTTACGTCCTTCGCTTTATTTCATCAAAAATCTTTAAACTATAATTACATGAGTGGCGGGACCTAGAGTTTAAAGTCGATTCCGAACGACAGATTTTTGAGAAACTTTTTCGTGGCAATTTTTAATCAACTTTCGAAGTTTTTGCCAGAAATCCACTGAAAGGAAGCCGCCGAAGAAATATTTTTTCATATTTCGTTTTGCTGGAGATGTCTGGGACGTTGGGCTTGAACCGTGCCCTCATGTCTATTAAGCCAACACACTGCCTACGAGACTACTGTGACTTTGACTATTCCTTTGCCTTAGTTGTGAAGTGGTGGACCCATTTGTTATTGCACTAAATTTGGCTTTATTGCCAAACACTCGATTGAAATGCCTTTACAATGCTGCTTCTGTGCTATTGTGAGTAAATGTAGTACCCGCCTTAGTTACATCTCCTTCTGATATTTTTAGCTTCAGCCAATGATTTCCCAATACCATTTGGTAAATATTCGATTGTGAGGAATTGGTTTCGATCGAAAAGTTCTCTTCAGAAAAGTTGTCTTCAACGAATCGAATTTCCTTTAAAGGGCAATGGCCTGCCAATACACTATGAAAGCTACACTGTTTGGTGTGGTTTGTAGACCAGTGCAATCATTGGATAATAAATCTTCAAGAATTTCATAAATCTTATGAAAAAGCAAGATACGTGCGATGATTGGTGATCGATTCCGAACGACAGGTTTTTTGAGAAACTTTTCATGGAAATTTTATTTTCCCTCAGAGTTTATGGCAGAAATCCGCAAAGAGGCAGGCGCCAAAGAAATATTCTTTTATATTTCGGTTTTGCTCGAGATGTCTGACCTGGGGTTTGAACTAGACTACGGCGACTACATTGTATATTTAATTAATAACATTAAATAAAACAATACCTTTTTAAAATGATTCCAAAATTGTCCTGTATTTTATTATTGCTTACGTCACATGCCGAACTTTTATTCCGCCTATAAATTAATAAGTACTACGTTGTTATTCAATATGTCATTGAATATTAGAAATTTTATACCATTTCACATATTTTTACATGAAATTTTTATTTTATCTTATGCTCGAGTGCCTAATACTGGTGGTGGTGTCTATTGTTATTTATGGGTGAGTAATTTTTATTGTCAGTCCCATAACGTTGTAGCAACTAATCTTCGATAGCAGCCAGCAAACAGCCATAAACACAATAATAACATGTGATTACAATGGAAATAAAAACAAAAAAATCATCAGGGTAAACATTTCATTTACAGAAAACGGTATTGTTTTTACACAAAAGTGGAGCACAATACAAGCTGTTAGTGATGGTTCATGTATGGATATGCATGTATGGAATAGACATTCATACTCTTTATGAAGTGTAAATCGAATACTTATGTATATTGTGTAATGAACACATGCCATATTAATTATCTGTAATGCATGCCAATATCCGCCATTTAAACTATACCAAAAGGACATGACGAATAACCGCATTATTACACTACAGCAGAAGAATTAGTGCTGTAAGAGATTCTTACGAAAGGACTGCGGGAGCCATTGATTCGCTAGCAAACAGTCGGGCGTGTGGGTAAGGTCCTTCCAATAACAAAACCCTGTTCATGTACAGAAGTTTTTTTTTATTAAAGACTCCCTATTTTTAGATACAATTTACTCTAAATGGACTGGAAATGACTGTAATGTTATAAAAAAACAATGGCCGATTACAGTCATTTGTAACGAAAGCAAAATAAATTTAAATACAAAAAGACATATTTTACTGATATAACCAAGTTAAAAGCGGTATCTGGTGTGGTTGATAAGCCTGTCTCAAAACCCGCCACTAACCTTGGCCCTAAGGACGTCATTTTATTAGGACCCCAAATAATCTAATGCACCAAAACTAATACTCAACTACGAAAACACTGTATACTTCAATTATTCATACAGGATTTATTCATAAAATTAGGAAAAAGAATTAATAGAATTATAAAAAAATATTTAAGCTACTAGAAAAATTAAGTGAAAGCATTTCATGCATAAATTAAACTGACTTTTCTTCAACTGTATCAGTGGCAATGATTATAAACATCTAACAACAACTTAATTAAGCGATCGATTATGTTTGAACAAACATGTTCGATATCATTATCACTAATGAATATATTAAATATTAGGGTGAAACATAAAATTAGCACTCACCAAACATACGTGTAATCGATTTCTGGAAGGCCTTCAAGATTTCGAGGTACCGATGTTGTTGTTGCTGTAGAATTTTCTGGAAATTTGACTAAAAAAATTTGATTAATTTGATCTAGATAAATATGCCATATATAATGCTTGCACTTACAATTTTTACAATATTTCAATAGAATAGATATAAAATTATACTAATTTTAAACGTTTTTATAACTAAAAATATAAATTCATGTTATTGAAATCAATTTTAGAAAAATTACATTATACAAACAAAATAAATTAATAAGATGAAATTAAATATGAAAAAGGTTTGCTTCAGACATGTTGCGTGATCATTACAACTGTAAGTGATTATCACAATGCATTTTGTGGTTCTATTTCTTTTTTTCTATTTTATGTATTTTATACTAAACCAGTTTTTATGAAAGAGTACACTTAAAAAAAAACGAAATTATAGAAATCGAAAGATTGACTAAACTATTGGAATAATCACTACAGTAGGCATGTCAGTTATTGTAACAAATATATACAATAGAATTAATGTATTACTGATGTTTAGGTTTTATAGAATTTAACATTTTAAATTGCAAAAAAAAAATACTCATTATAAAGGAAAATTAACAAATATAATCTCTAGAAACAATAATTATAATTTAATATGATTATAATTTAATATTTTAGACAAATATCTTAAGCATATTGATAAAAATTTTAGATAATAAAGCAAGTTGGTGAAACTGTTACATAACTGTCATTAACGGTTTTTGCAGCACCGAATTACAGTTTTTTTCGGCTCGTAGAGTTCGAATTAAATTGAAAAAAAATTAGAATAAAATAGAATAAAATAGAATTAAATAGAATAAATAGAATTCCCGGGACCTGTTTAAAAAGAAATGTGTCAATGCCTATAGAAATTCTTCCTTTTTTTCTCTGTGTATTTACCTCCTCGTAAGGACGTCCCGAGTATAACACAATAATCCCAAGAAAGGTCCTGGCCCTAAGGCCAATAATGGAAAGTTTATACACTTCACTTCACTAAGAAATAATATTCATGTCACTTTATCACATACATATTTAATTTACTATACTATACCTCCTCTAAAGATTTACAGGATCACCAGACAAGATATCAAAACTGTTATCACCACTCACTCTTCTTTTCTCTTTTTTTTTCTTAAATAATTAATAATTTTTGCTACACTTTCTGTATATTAAGTTCAGAGTTTCAATTAGAATGAACGAGTTGTTAAATTTTCGTAGTAAAGAAACCTCTGTTAGCAATCAGAAAAAGGGTGTAATGGGAAAACACGTATAAGTAAACTTCAATGCTTGTTTAAGCTCTTGACAATCAAAAAATTATAAAACATGATTGCCACTATAACCAACATACATGTATGTACTGTACTAATTAAATTTCTTCTACTAAATGTTAGTACATTTTACATTCGCATTATGTTAAAAAACAATGAATATTATGAAAATCTTTTCATATTTAATTTCCTGAAAAATCATATAGGATCTCGTAAATATTTATGTTGTTTTCTCCTTTACATTATAAACATTTGATTGGCTATATGTTTCTGTATGCTAGCAACATGTTGATAAGATTAAGTATTAAGCTTTTGTGCGATCAAATAGTTTATGTTCTTGCTAACATATAAGGAAAAGGTTTTACAGTGGTTCAAACGACTAAAGCGAGTGTCAGAATAGTGACATTAAGATTATTTCTTTTTTCTTTAAAACCGTACACTACAAAACTAGATAATAATTATGATTTCATAAAATTATTAGATAGAAAAAGAACGGTTTATAATCGGAGATCCTTGGCATGATAGGTTCCTACTGATTTGCCATTTAAGTCCTCAACTAGATAATAATGGTTACCTAATTTCTCTTTAATACGACTTTTACTAAATAAAGGAGATAATTTGGCACTGAATTCTTTATTGCTACTACTTTGAACAAAACTACGTCTAAAAACTTCTTGACCTATTTGGAAATTTTGTGGTCTTGTACGTAAATTATATTGCTGCCGATTTGTTTCATAAGCCTCTTTAATATGCTTTCTTAAATTACATCGAATCAAGTTTAGACTATCATCACGAGAAATATGATATGCTGATTCATCAAGTAAATTGAGATTCTTAAGTAATCCATAAGAACTACCATGAGTTACCATGTCTAGTCCAAACAAAGCGTGATAGGGAGTACATTTAATCGCTTGATGATAGGAGTTACGTAAAGCACAACTTATTTTAGTCAGATGTTCATCCCACAGCTTGTGATCCTTCTTCAAATATGCACGAATTCCTGCTATTATTGATCTATTTACTCTTTCCGATGCATTACTTTGTGGAGAGTATACAGCCGTGTACATGTGATGAATTCCGTAGCTGGTTAAAAATGCATTAAAATCATTTGCTCTAAATTGAGATCCGTTGTCACTCACAATAACTTCTAGAACACCATATACGTGAAAAATTTGTTTTTGTAAATTCTCAATAAATAATGTTGATGTAAATTTTCGCATAGGAAATATCCAATGAAATTTGGTCAGATGGTCTAACACTATAAGAAGTCCTATATATCCTGATTTACTTCTAGGATACGGTCCTAACAGATCAATGTATAACCTTTGAAATGGACGAATTGATATTGCTTGTTTTCCCATTTCTGGTTTAAGGTTAATATTAGGTGCTTTGGTAGTTTTACAAACATCGCATTTCCTAACGTAATCTCTAACATCCTTAACTAATCCTGGCCAAAAGAAATTTCTTCGTATCAAATCGATTGTTTTTACCATACCACCGTGAGCACAAATTGGATCATCGTGAGCTCTTTTAATAACTTTGGTGCGTAATTCCAATGGTATCCATAATTTCCAACATTTTTCTTCTTGGTTATCTTCCCCTCTATAGTGTTCTGTACGTATGTAAACGAATTTATCTATTACTTTAATATCAGGGTATTTACTCTGATCAGCTAGAACTTTTTCCTTCAAGGTAACGTAATCTTGATCCAGAAAATGTGTCGAATTTAAATCAATTTCAGGTTCCGTTAATGTTAGTGAGGAAATATCGTGGGAACAGCTACGCGACAATGCGTTGTAATGTACACATGCCATATTAATTATCTGTAATGCATGCCAATATCCGCCATTTAAACTATCCCAAAAGGACATGACGAATAACCGCATTATTACACTATAGCAGAAGAATTATTGCTGTAAGAGATTGTTACGAAAGGACTGCGGGAGCCATTGATTCGCTAGCAAACAGTCGGGCGTGTGGGTAAGGTCCTTCCAATAACAAAACCCTGTTTATGTACAGAAGTTTTTTTATTAAAGACTCCCTATTTTTAGGTGTAATTTGCTCTAAATGGACTGGAAATGACTGTAATATTATAAAAAAACAAAAGCCCGATTACAGTCATATGTAACGAAAGCAAAATAAATTTAAATACAAAAAGACATATTTTACTGACATAATCAATTTAAGAGCGGTATCTGGTGTTATTGATAAGCCTGTCTCAAAACCCGCCACTAACCTTGGCCCTAAGGACGGACGTCATTTTATTAGGACCCCAAATAATCTAATGCACCAAAACTAATACTCAACTACGAAAACACTGTATACTTCAATTATTCATACAGGATTTATTCATAAAATTAGGAAAAAGAATTAATAGAATTATAAAAAAATATTTAAGCTACTAGAAAAATTAAGTGAAAGTATTTCATGCATAAATTAAACTGACTTTTCTTCAACTGTATCAGTGGCAATGATTATAAACATCTAACAACAACTTAATTAAGCGATCGATTATGTTTGAACAAACATGTTCGATATCATTATCACTAATGAATATATCAAATATTAGGGTGAAACATTAAATTAGCACTCACCAAACATACGTGTAATCGATTTCTGGAAGGCCTTCAAGATTTCGAGGTACCGATGTTGTTGTTGCTGTAGAATTTTCTGGAAATTTGACTAAAAAAATTTGATTAATTTGATCTAGATAAATATGCCATATATAATGCTTGCACTTACAATTTTTACAATATTTCAATAGAATAGATATAAAATTATACTAATTTTAAACGTTTTTATAACTAAAAATATAAATTCATGTTATTGAAATCAATTTTAGAAAAATTACATTATACAAACAAAATAAATTAATAAGATGAAATTAAATATGAAAAAAGGTTTGCTTCAGACATGTTGTGTGATCATTACAACTGTAAGTGATTATCACAATGCATTTTGTGGTTCTATTTCTTTTTTTTTTCTTTCTGTTTTATGTGTTTTATACTAAACCAGTTTTTATGAAAGAGAATAAGTACACTTAAAAAAAAACGAAATTATGGAAATCTAAAGATTGACTAAACTATAGTAATGATTGAGTTGGAATGATCACTACAGTAGGCACGTCAGCTTTTGTAACAAATATCAGTAATAAAATTAAGGTAGCACTTAGATTTAATAAAAATTAATAAAGTTTAACATTTTAGATTGATTATTTACTCTTTAGTAAAGAAAGTTTACAAATGAAATTTCTAGAAATAATTTTAGTTAACAAAATCTATCATGTTAGGTTGCAAAAATATTCATTATAAACGAAAATTAACAAATAGAATCTCTAGAAACAATAATTATAATTTAATATGATTATAATTTAATATTTTAGACAAATATCTTAAGCATATTGATAAAAATTTAGATAATAAAGCAAGTTGTAGAGAGGTGAAACTGTTACATAACTGTCATTAACGGTTTTACTGCACCGAAATACAGTTTTTTTCGGCTCGTAGAGTTCGAATTAAATTGAAGAAAAAATTAGAATAAAATAAAATTAAATATAATTAAATAGAATAAATAGAATAAAATAGAATTAAATAGAATAAATAGAATAAAATAAAATTCCCGGGACCTGTTTAAAAAGAAATGTGTCAATGCCTATAGAAATTCTTCCTTTTTTTCTCTGTGTAGTTACCTCCTCGTAAGGACGTCCCGAGTATAACCCAATAGACACCAAGAAAATTCCGGGCGCTACGGCCAATAATTGAAATTTTGTACACCAGACTTCACAAGAAAATTTTAGGTTATTTTAAAATAATATTCATGTCACTTTATTTGATTCACTATGCTATACCTTCTTTTAAATATGTCCAGATTACACTTTTTTTTCTTTAAATAAATAATTAATCTTGCTATGCTTTCTCTTTTTTTTATCTTATAGTCTCAGAGTTTCAATTCAAATGAACGAGTTGTTCTATTTTCGTAGTAAAGAAACCTCTGTTAGCAATCAGAAAAAGGGTGTAATGGGAAAACACGTATAAGTAAACTTTAATGCTTGTTTAAACTCTTGACAATCAAACAAATATATAACATGATTGCCACTATAACCAACATATGTACATGTATGTACTGTACTAATTAAATTTCTTCTACTAAATGTTAGTACATTTTACATTCGTATTATATTAAAAAAACCAATGAATATTATGAAAATCTTTACATATTTAATTTCCAGAAAAGCCATATAGGATCTAATAAATATTTATGTTGGTTTGCTCTTTTATTTTATAAACATTTTATTGGATACATGTTTAAGAATGCTAGCAACATGTTGACAAGATTAAGTATTAAGCTTTTGTGCGATCAAACAGTTTATGTTCTTGTTAACATACAAGGAAAAGGTTGAACAGTGGTAAAGCGAGTGTCAGAATAATGAAATTAAGATTATTTCTTTTTTCTTTAAAACCGTACACTACAAAACTAGATAATAATTATGATTTCATAAAATTATTAGATAGAAAAAGAACGGTTTATAATCGGAGATCCTTGGCATGATAGGTTCCTACTGATTTGCCATTTAAGTCCTCAATTAGGTAATAATGGTTACCTAATTTCTCTTTAATACGACTTTTAATAAATAAAGGAGATAATTTGGCACTGAATTCTTTATTGCTACTACTTTGAACAAAACTACGTCTAAAAACTTCTTGACCTATTTGGAAATTTTGTGGTCTTGTACGTAAATTATATTGCTGCCGATTTGTTTCATAAGCCTCTTTAATATGCTTTCTTAAATTACATCGAATCAAGTTTAGACTATCATCACGAGAAATATGATATGCTGATTCATCAAGTAAATTGAGATTCTTAAGTAATCCATAAGAACTACCATGAGTTACCATGTCTAGTCCAAACAAAGCGTGATAGGGAGTACATTTAATCGCTTGATGATAGGAGTTACGTAAAGCACAACTTATTTTAGTCAGATGTTCATCCCACAGCTTGTGATCCTTCTTCAAATATGCACGAATTCCTGCTATTATTGATCTATTTACTCTTTCCGATGCATTACTTTGTGGAGAGTATACAGCCGTGTACATGTGATGAATTCCGTAGCTGGTTAAAAATGCATTAAAATCATTTGCTCTAAATTGAGATCCGTTGTCACTCACAATAACTTCTAGAACACCATATACGTGAAAAATTTGTTTTTGTAAATTCTCAATAAATAATGTTGATGTAAATTTTCGCATAGGAAATATCCAATGAAATTTGGTCAGATGGTCTAACACTATAAGAAGTCCTATATATCCTGATTTACTTCTAGGATACGGTCCTAACAGATCAATGTATAACCTTTGAAATGGACGAATTGATATTGCTTGTTTTCCCATTTCTGGTTTAAGGTTAATATTAGGTGCTTTGGTAGTTTTACAAACATCGCATTTCCTAACGTAATCTCTAACATCCTTAACTAATCCTGGCCAAAAGAAATTTCTTCGTATCAAATCGATTGTTTTTACCATACCACCGTGAGCACAAATTGGATCATCGTGAGCTCTTTTAATAACTTTGGTGCGTAATTCCAATGGTATCCATAATTTCCAACATTTTTCTTCTTGGTTATCTTCCCCTCTATAGTGTTCTGTACGTATGTAAACGAATTTATCTATTACTTTAATATCAGGGTATTTACTCTGATCAGCTAGAACTTTTTCCTTCAAGGTAACGTAATCTTCATCCAGAAAATGTGTCGAATTTAAATCAATTTCAGGTTCCGTTAATGTTAGTGAGGAAATATCGTGGGAACAGCTACGCGACAATGCGTCAGGAACAATATGGTCCTTTCCTTTACGATGACTAATCGTAAACTTATATGGTTGAAGTTTAAATGCCCAACGAGCGAGTCGTCCGCTAAGGTCGGGTTGTTTCATAAGCCACAATAGACTTGAGTGATCTGTTATTATTTCAAATTCTTGTAATTCGAGGTAACATCGAAAACGTTTAATAGCTTCAATAGCTGCTAAACATTCACGTTCTGTAACACTGTAGTTTCTTTGGGCGGTGTTAAGTTTTTTACTCATGAAAGCTATTGGCCTTTCATTTCCATTTTCATCATGTTGAACTAAAACTGCGCCAATTCCAATATCACTTGCGTCACAGTGCACATAAAATTTCTTTTCAAAGTTTGGGTTTGCAAGTACTGGAGCTGTAGTTAATAGTAATTTTATTCTTTCAAAAGCTTTTTGAGCCTCCGTGGTCCAAGTAAATTTCTTTTTTGTAGACAAGAGTTCCGATATTGGGAAAACTACATCTGAAAAATTGTCGATGAATCTCCTATACCATCCGGCAAGACCTAAAAAACCTCGAACTTGCTTTATTGTCTTCGGAACGGGCCAATTGACAATAGCACTAACTTTTTCTGGGTCTGTCATAATACCTCCGTTGCCTATCATATATCCTAGGTACTGAACATTAGTAATGCAAAATTTACTTTTGGATATATTCAATGTTAAATTCGCCTTCCTAAATTGATCAGCGACTCTCACTAATACCGCTAAATGAATCTTCTGAAACAATAATAAGATCATCGAGATATCCAAAAACACAATTTCGAAGATCAGGTGGTATTATCTCGTCAATTAGACGACACATCGTTTGTGGAGCGTTGCAAAGACCAAATGGCATAACAACGAATTGATATAATGGTCTACCTGGTACGGTAAATGCTGTCAATGGTTTAGACTCTTCAGTCAAAGCTATTTGCCAGTACGCGTCTTTCAAATCTAATTTTGATATTATATTAGCCTTGGGCAATCTTGAAAATATTCCCTCAATTGAAGGAAGCGGATAGGCATCCTTTTGAGTAACTGAGTTCAACTTTCTCGCATCAAGACAGAGACGAACTTTATTAGGTTTGATAACAAGCCTCATTGGAGAGCTCCAAGATGATTGGGATGGTTCAATTACACCTAATTCTAACATCCTGTCAATTTCAGCAAACATAAGTTTTTCTACGGCTGGAGAAACCGGGTAGAATCGCTGTTTAATGGGTTTAGAATTGCCAATATCTATATCGTGTTTAATAAGTGATGTCCTTCCTAGACCTTGATTTTCAAAACTTGGAAATAATGCAATAATAGCGTCAAGTTGTTGCTTTTGACAAGGAGTCAAAGGGTATTCAGATTTATCGATCTTTGTGTTGGACTTATCAATTCCTAACGACTTTACTTCATGGGGATCTTGTATCATGTCTGATGGACAATGATCAAGTAACGATTTGTCTACAATATCTACCGACTCTACAATATTTGGTATAAGACCAAATGCGTTCCAAAAATCAATACCAAGTATTAAACGTTGTGTAATAGAAGGTATAATGAAAAGGTTTATTAAGCGTCTTTGACCCTTAAACTCAACCTCAACTGCTAACCAACCTGTCACAGTTTGACTCTTTCCATCTGCGGTTTTTACAGAAGACCGACATTTGTTAAAGTTTTTAAGTTTTGAAAAATCTTGCGTAGCTAGTTCGCTACCTATACAAGATATGTTTGCTCCAGTATCAAGTAATCCGTATTCACAATAATTCAAAAATGAAACTTTCGCATAAAAACGCTGATCCTTCGTGTTGCTAACAATAGTTGATACTAGAAATTTTCTACAAAATCTGCGCTTTTTATAATATCCTCTTATTCGGCGAGTAGACCTTTTCGGTTTTCTTTTATTTATATTCAATTCTGCTTTATTATTAAAAATTTCATTGCGCCTTTTCATATAATAATCAAATCTTAAATGATATGGTAATCTAGGATATATTAACCTTGATAATTCTATATCCTTTCTTTTACATTGGCTTAATTCCTCTCTATTACAAATGTTAATTGGGTGTTCTATCAACTCACTTTTCTTATCATTATCATTACAATTCTTACTCTCTATGAATTCATCTTTAGGTAATTCAAAATTATTTATTTTGGACTGTTCATTGTTTCTAGAGCTTTCAAGTTTTTTGCAATTTTAATTCTCTTCACAGAACATTTTGGGCATTGCGGTTTATATATGTTTTCTGTTCCACATCCATAACAGAATATTTTCCTCTCTTCAAGACAATCATACCAAAAATGATCTACAGCTTTACAATTCCAACAACGTAGAATTCGATTTTGTAAATCTATAGCACTAACTTCTTCATCTGTGGAGTGGTTAGATTCCAAAATTTCTGAACTGTTTACATCATCTACCTCAGCAATATATATTTTTGCCATTACATTATTATTACGAAACGATAAGTTTTTCCTAACATGATCGTCGTTTAAGAACGCTTCTCTCATTTGTACCAATTTTCTCAAGTGAGAAATTGAATGCACTGGCACATATAATAAATCTTGCCGAATTTCTGGCCTTAAGTTTCTAGTTAAAATTTCGATTAATTCCATTTCAGACATTGGTGAAGGTAAACGATCGATAATCAATGAAATAGAATCGAAAAACATGTCAAACGTCTCACCAACTTTCATTTTCCTGTTTCTAATCTCTTCCCGTATATCAAATGAAGATTTGAAATCTCGATATTGACTTCTAATAGCCACACAAAATTCATCCCAGGTAAAAGTTTCTACCTGTTTTCTGTACCGCCAGTACCAATCTTTGGCTTTACTAGTTAATAGTACATTCAAATTTTTGACAATGGGAACAAAGTCTCCATTAAAATTATTAAATGTCAAAGATCGAATTCGGTAAAGGAATTCTTCCACATTAAGTCCTGATGGCGAGCCATCAAATTTTATGTTCCAACTGGATATTATTGACGTTAATTTATCCATGTTAAAATTAGAAATGTTTGAATTCATTGATATTGGACTACCATTTCGGTTGGGAGGATTCTGGTCATTATTACCAGAATTACTACCTCTATGTACAGGGTAATTGTTCACATTTCTAACTGCCTGTGTACGATTATTAGGGTTTGGTATCATTTCCAAATTGTTTAATAACAGGGTAATATTTGTTTCTACAAGTTTGTTCAATTGATCTAAATCAACGGTAATATTTTGATTTTGAGTAGATCCTGATGCTAATGGATGATTACGATTTGGAGAATTTAAAGGACTCTGTTGAGTGGTTCGAATCGGAGTACCGCTCATTTCTGTTTCTAGATTTGTATTATTGAGTTGATTATCCTGAAATAAATTCCTAGCTTGGCTACGAGTGTTATGCTGTTTAGCTAAAGCTCCTCGGCTTCTATTTCGGTTAGTAGGTTTAGTCGTAGGATTTTGACCAACTAAGAGAGAAATCTTCTTCAGATCAACTAACTCACACGGACGTTTGCATGATGGACTTATCGAATTATTTGACAAAAATTTTTCAATGCATCTCCTATGAAATGAATGGTTACATTTTGTTATACTTAAACAATCATCATTCTCTGTCATATTACTATCGCAAACACTGCACACTGAATCAGATACTGAGACTGATGCTGCAGTAGAAGTCATAGCTTCGAGTGGTGGAGTTCTTGGAAGTGACATGTTAATAGTATACTTGACAATTAAATTCAAAAATACTAATCTAGTTTTTAGAAATCTTCAAACAATATGAAATAAATGCGATATCCTATTAAACCTTACAATACTATCTAACAAAATTAATTCAAAAATATGTTCCAAGAAAATAATTCAATAAAAAAAATATATGATGTTTCGCAAGATAAAAATTCAAATAATTTTATACAAATATACATATACATAAGAATTTAGTGTTTTCTTATAGTTTGGTAATAATTTAGGTGCTTAATAGGTTATCACTATGCCAATAAAATATGTAGGTAACAAAACTGGGCTATATAGATAGTTGTATACGGAAGACCCTTTTCCATATCAATGGGCCGAAATAAAAATGGACAGAGACTCGCAACAGCAAGTTTCTGTTATCCTAAATTTATTCAGATATAAGTAATTCCACATTGACAGAAAAAAAATCAAACATCCACAAACATCTTTCGTCATTCAAGATGGCCATGCAATAAACCCCAAAACTAAACGAAAGTACTATTAATTTACTTTTTGGTCATTATACTCGATTGAACATTCAAGTAAATGAAGCTCCTAAAAAAGTGTTAAAAGTTATTCCCTCAGAATCGTTAATCTAATGCATAACGATCTTGAAAACGATCTTTTATGAACTCTAAATTTAAAAACAATGAAAATTTTTGGGATACCGAAAGCATAAAAAGGTTTTTCTTTTTCTTGCGACCAACATGGTCTCTATATTATCATGACTTTTGATCGTAGGTTAGTCACTATATTGTTATGGCTTTCGGGCCCCACGTTGGGATTAATATCCGTAACGTTGGGCGCCATATTTATAATATCTGTTATGTACACATGCCATATTAATTATCTGTAATGCATGCCAATATCCGCCATTTAAACTATCCCAAAAGGACATGACGAATAACCGCATTATTACACTATAGCAGAAGAATTATTGCTGTAAGAGATTGTTACGAAAGGACTGCGGGAGCCATTGATTCGCTAGCAAACAGTCGGGCGTGTGGGTAAGGTCGTTCCAATAACAAAACCCTGTTTATGTACAGAAGTTTTTTTATTAAAGACTCCCTATTTTTAGGTGTAATTTGCTCTAAATGGACTGGAAATGACTGTAATATTATAAAAAAACAAAAGCCCGATTACAGTCATATGTAACGAAAGCAAAATAAATTTAAATACAAAAAGACATATTTTACTGACATAATCAATTTAAGAGCGGTATCTGGTGTTATTGATAAGCCTGTCTCAAAACCCGCCACTAACCTTGGCCCTAAGGACGTCATTTTATTAGGACCCCAAATAATCTAATGCACCAAAACTAATACTCAACTACGAAAACACTGTATACTTCAATTATTCATACAGGATTTATTCATAAAATTAGGAAAAAGAATTAATAGAATTATAAAAAAATATTTAAGCTACTAGAAAAATTAAGTGAAAGTATTTCATGCATAAATTAAACTGACTTTTCTTCAACTGTATCAGTGGCAATGATTATAAACATCTAACAACAACTTAATTAAGCGATCGATTATGTTTGAACAAACATGTTCGATATCATTATCACTAATGAATATATCAAATATTAGGGTGAAACATTAAATTAGCACTCACCAAACATACGTGTAATCGATTTCTGGAAGGCCTTCAAGATTTCGAGGTACCGATGTTGTTGTTGCTGTAGAATTTTCTGGAAATTTGACTAAAAAAATTTGATTAATTTGATCTAGATAAATATGCCATATATAATGCTTGCACTTACAATTTTTACAATATTTCAATAGAATAGATATAAAATTATACTAATTTTAAACGTTTTTATAACTAAAAATATAAATTCATGTTATTGAAATCAATTTTAGAAAAATTACATTATACAAACAAAATAAATTAATAAGATGAAATTAAATATGAAAAAAGGTTTGCTTCAGACATGTTGTGTGATCATTACAACTGTAAGTGATTATCACAATGCATTTTGTGGTTCTATTTCTTTTTTTTTTCTTTCTGTTTTATGTGTTTTATACTAAACCAGTTTTTATGAAAGAGAATAAGTACACTTAAAAAAAAACGAAATTATGGAAATCTAAAGATTGACTAAACTATAGTAATGATTGAGTTGGAATGATCACTACAGTAGGCACGTCAGCTTTTGTAACAAATATCAGTAATAAAATTAAGGTAGCACTTAGATTTAATAAAAATTAATAAAGTTTAACATTTTAGATTGATTATTTACTCTTTAGTAAAGAAAGTTTACAAATGAAATTTCTAGAAATAATTTTAGTTAACAAAATCTATCATGTTAGGTTGCAAAAATATTCATTATAAACGAAAATTAACAAATAGAATCTCTAGAAACAATAATTATAATTTAATATGATTATAATTTAATATTTTAGACAAATATCTTAAGCATATTGATAAAAATTTAGATAATAAAGCAAGTTGTAGAGAGGTGAAACTGTTACATAACTGTCATTAACGGTTTTACTGCACCGAAATACAGTTTTTTTCGGCTCGTAGAGTTCGAATTAAATTGAAGAAAAAATTAGAATAAAATAAAATTAAATATAATTAAATAGAATAAATAGAATAAAATAGAATTAAATAGAATAAATAGAATAAAATAAAATTCCCGGGACCTGTTTAAAAAGAAATGTGTCAATGCCTATAGAAATTCTTCCTTTTTTTCTCTGTGTAGTTACCTCCTCGTAAGGACGTCCCGAGTATAACCCAATAGACACCAAGAAAATTCCGGGCGCTACGGCCAATAATTGAAATTTTGTACACCAGACTTCACAAGAAAATTTTAGGTTATTTTAAAATAATATTCATGTCACTTTATTTGATTCACTATGCTATACCTTCTTTTAAATATGTCCAGATTACACTTTTTTTTCTTTAAATAAATAATTAATCTTGCTATGCTTTCTCTTTTTTTTATCTTATAGTCTCAGAGTTTCAATTCAAATGAACGAGTTGTTCTATTTGCGTAGTAAAGAAACCTCTGTTAGCAATCAGAAAAAGGGTGTAATGGGAAAACACGTATAAGTAAACTTTAATGCTTGTTTAAACTCTTGACAATCAAACAAATATATAACATGATTGCCACTATAACCAACATATGTACATGTATGTACTGTACTAATTAAATTTCTTCTACTAAATGTTAGTACATTTTACATTCGTATTATATTAAAAAAACCAATGAATATTATGAAAATCTTTACATATTTAATTTCCAGAAAAACCATATAGGATCTAATAAATATTTATGTTGGTTTGCTCTTTTATTTTATAAACATTTTATTGGATACATGTTTAAGAATGCTAGCAACATGTTGACAAGATTAAGTATTAAGCTTTTGTGCGATCAAACAGTTTATGTTCTTGTTAACATACAAGGAAAAGGTTGAACAGTGGTAAAGCGAGTGTCAGAATAATGAAATTAAGATTATTTCTTTTTTCTTTAAAACCGTACACTACAGCGTCAGGAACAATATGGTCCTTTCCTTTACGATGACTAATCGTAAACTTATATGGTTGAAGTTTAAATGCCCAACGAGCGAGTCGTCCGCTAAGGTCGGGTTGTTTCATAAGCCACAATAGACTTGAGTGATCTGTTATTATTTCAAATTCTTGTAATTCGAGGTAACATCGAAAACGTTTAATAGCTTCAATAGCTGCTAAACATTCACGTTCCGTAACACTGTAGTTTCTTTGGGCGGTGTTAAGTTTTTTACTCATGAAAGCTATTGGCCTTTCATTTCCATGTTCATCCTGTTGAACTAAAACTGCGCCAATTCCAATATCACTTGCGTCACAGTGCACATAAAATTTCTTCTCAAAGTTTGGGTTTACAAGTACTGGAGCTGTAGTTAATAGTAATTTTATTCTATCAAAGGCTTTTTGAGCCTCCGTGGTCCAAGTAAATTTCTTTTTTGTAGACAAGAGTTCCGATATTGGGAAAACTACATCTGAAAAATTGTCGATGAATCTCCTATACCATCCGGCAAGACCTAAAAAACCTCGAACTTGCTTTATTGTCTTCGGAACGGGCCAATTGACAATAGCACTAACTTTTTCTGGGTCTGTCATAATACCTCCGTTGCCTATCATATATCCTAGGTACTGAACATTAGTAACGCAAAATTTACTTTTGGATATATTCAATGTTAAATTCGCCTTCCTAAATTGATCAGCGACTCTTACTAATACCGCTAAATGACTCTGAAAATCTTCTGAAACAATAATAAGATCATCGAGATATCCAAAAACACAATTTCGAAGATTAGGTGGTATTATCTCGTCAATTAGACGACACATCGTTTGTGGAGCGTTGCAAAGACCAAATGGCATAACAACGAATTGATATAATGGTCTACCTGGTACGGTAAATGCTGTCAATGGTTTAGACTCTTCAGTCAAAGCTATTTGCCAGTACGCGTCTTTCAAGTCTAATTTTGATATTATATTAGCCTTGGGCAATCTTGAAAATATTCCCTCAATTGAAGGTAGCGGATAGGCATCCTTTTGAGTAACTGAGTTCAACTTTCTTGCATCAAGACAGAGACGAACTTTATTAGGTTTGATAACAAGCCTCATTGGAGAGCTCCAAGATGATTGGGATAGTTCAATTACACCTAATTCCAACATCCTGTCAATTTCAGCAAACATAAGTTTAATGGGTTTAGAATTGCCAATATCTATATCGTGTTTAATAAGTGATGTCCTTCCTAGACCTTGATTTTCAAAACTTGGAAATAATGCAATAATAGCGTCAAGTTGTTGCTTTTGACAAGGAGTCAAAGGGTATTCAGATTTATCGATCTTTGTGTTGGACTTATCAATTCCTAACGACTTGACTTCATGGGGATCTTGCATCATGTCCGATGGACAATGATCAAATGACGATTTGTCTACAATATCTACAGACTCTACAATATTTGGTATAAGACCAAATGCGTTCCAAAAATCAATACCAAGTATTAAACGTTGTGTAATAGAAGGTATGATGAAAAGATTTATTAAGCGTCTTTGACCCTTAAACTCAACCTCAACTGCTAACCAACCTGTCACAGTTTGTTTCTTTCCATCTGCGGTTTTTACAGAAGACCGACATTTATTAAAGTTTTTAAGTTTCGAAAAATCTAGCGTAGCTAGTTCACTACCTATACAAGATATGTTTGCTCCTGTATCAAGTAATCCGTATTCACAATAATTCAAAAAGGAGACTTTCGCATAAAAACGCTGATCCTTCGTATTACTAACGATAGTTGATACTAGAAATTTTCTACAAAATCTTCGCTTTTTATAATATTCTCTTATTCGGCGAGTAGATCTTTTAGGTTTTCTTTTATTCGTATTCAATGCTGCTTTATTATTAAAAATTTCATTGCGCCTTTTCATATAATAATCAAATCTTAAATGATATGGTAATCTAGGATATATCAACCTTGATAATTCTATATCCTTTCTTTTACATTGGCTTAACTCCTCTCTATTACAAAGGTTAATTGGGTGTTCTATCAACTCACTTTTCTTATCATTATCATTACAATTCTTACTCTCTATAAATTCATTTTTAGGTGATTCAAAATTATTTATTTCGGAATGTGCATTGTTTCTAGAGCTATCAAGTTTTTTGAAATTTTAATTCTCTTTACAGAACATTTCGGACATTGCGGTTTGTATATGTTTTCTGTTCCACATCCATAACAAAATATTTTCCTCTCTTCAAGACAATCATACCACAAATGGTCTGTTCCTTTACAATTCCAACAACGTAGAATTCGATTTTGTAAACCTATAGCATTAACTTCTTCATTTGTGGAGTGGTTAGTTTCCAAAATTTCTGAACTATTTATATCATCTACCTCAGCAATATATCTTTTTGCCATTACATTATTATTACGAAACGATAAGTTTTTCCTAACATGATCGTCGTTTAAGAAAGCTTCTCTCATTTGTACCAATTTTCTTAAGTGAAAAATTGAATGCACTGGCACATATAATAAATCTTGACGGATTTCTGGCCTTAAGTTTCTAGTTAAAATTTCGATTAATTCCATTTCAGACATTGGTGAAGGTAAATCGAATCGAAAAACATGTCAAAGGTTTCACCAACTTTCATTTTCCTGTTTCTAATCTCTTCCCGTATATCAAATGAAGATTTGAAATCTCGATATTGGTTTCTAATCGCCACACAAAATTCATCCCAGGTAAAAGTTTCCACCTGTTTTCTGTACCGCCAGTACCAGTCTTTGGCTTTACCAGTTAATAGTGCATTCAAATTTTTGACAATGGGAACAAAATCTCCATTAAAATTATCAACTGTCAAAGAGCGAATTCGATAAAGAAATTCTTCAACATTAAGTCCTGATGGCGAGCCATCAAATTTTATGTTCCAACTGGATATTATTGACGTTATTTTATCCATGTTAAAATTATAAACGTTTGAATTCGTTGATATTGGACTACCATTTCGGTTGGTGGGATTCTGGTCATTATTACCAGGATTACTACCTCTATGTACAGGGTAATTGTTCACATTTCTAACTGCCTGTGTACGATTATTAGAGTTTGGTATCATTTCCAAATTGTTTAATAACAGGGTAATATTTGTTTCTATGAGTTTGTTCAATTGATCTAAATCAACGGTAATATTTTGATTTTGAGTAGATCCTGATGCTAATGGATGATTACGATTTGGAGAATTTAAAGGACTCTGTTGAGTGGTTCGAATCGGAGTACCGCTCATTTCTGTTTCTAGATTTGTATTATTCAATTGATTATACTGAAATAAGTTCCTAGCTTGGCTACGAGTGTTATGCTGTTTAGCTAAAGCTCCTCGGCTTCTATTTCGGTTAGTAGGTTTAGTCGTAGGATTTTGACTAACTAAAAGAGAAATCTTTTTCAGATCAACTAACTCACATGGACGTTTGCATGATGGACATATCGAATTATTTGACAAACATTTTTCAATGCAACTCCTATGAAATGAATGGTTACATTTTGTTATACTTAAACACTCATCATTTCCTGTCATATTGCTATCGCAAACACTGCACACTGAATCAGATACTAAGGCTGATGCTACATTAGAAGTCATAGCTTCAAGTGGTGGAGTTCTTGGAAGTGACATATTAATGGTATACTTGACAAATAAATTCAAAAATACTAATCTAGTTTATAGAAATCTTCAAACAATATGAACTAAATTCAATATCCTATTAAACCTTACAATACTGTCTAAAAAAATTAATTCAAAAATATGTTCCAAGAAAATAATTCAAGAAAAAAATATATGATGTTTCGCAAAATAAAAATTCAAATTATTTTATACAAATATACATATACATAAGAATTTAGTGTTTTCTTATAGTTTGGTAATAATTTAGGTGCTTAAATAGGTTATCACTATGCCAATAAAATATGTAGGTAACAAAACTGGGCTATATAGATAGTTGTATACGGAAGACCTTTTCCATATCAATGGGCCGAAATAAAAATGGACAGAGACTCGCAACAGCAAGTTTCTGTTATCCTAAATTTATTCAGATATAAGTAATTCCACATTGACAGAAAAAAAAATCAAACATCTACAAACATCTTTCGTCATTCAAGATGGCCAGGCAATAAACCCAAAAACTAAACGAAAGTACAATTAATTTACTTTTTGGTCATTATACTCGATTGAACATTCAAGTAAATGAAGCTCCTAAAAAGTGTTAAAAGTTATTCCCTCAGAATCGCAAATTTAATGCGTAACGATCTTGAAAACGATCTTTCATGAACTCTAAATTTAAAAACAATGAAAATTTTTGGGATACCGAAAGCATAAAAAGGGTTTTCTTTTTCTTGCGACCAACATGGTCTCTATATTATCATGACTTTTGATCGTAGGTTAGTCACTATATTGTTATGGCTTTCGGGCCCCACGTTGGGATTATTATCTGTAACGTTGGGCGCCATATTTATATTATCTGTAATGAAGCGTTGGGCGCCATATTTATAATATCTGTAATGAACACATGCCATATTAATTATCTGTAATGCATGCCAATATCCGCCATTTAAACTATACCAAAAGGACATGACGAATAACCGCATTATTACACTATAGCAGAAGAATTAGTGCTGTAAGAGATTCTTACGAAAGGACTGCGGGAGCCATTGATTCGCTAGCAAACAGTCGGGCGTGTGGGTAAGGTCCTTCCAATAACAAAACCCTGTTCATGTACAGAAGTTTTTTTTATTAAAGACTCCCTATTTTTAGATACAATTTACTCTAAATGGACTGGAAATGACTGTAATGTTATAAAAAAACAAATGCCCGATTACAGTCATTTGTAACGAAAGCAAAATAAATTTAAATACAAAAAGACATATTTTACTGATATAACCAAGTTAAAAGCGGTATCTGGTGTGGTTGATACGCCTGTCTCAAAACCCGCCACTAACCTTGGCCCTAAGGACGTCATTTTATTAGGACCCCAAATAATCTAATGCACCAAAACTAATACTCAACTACGAAAACACTGTATACTTCAATTATTCATACAGGATTTATTCATAAAATTAGGAAAAAGAATTAATAGAATTATAAAAAAATATTTAAGCTACTAGAAAAATTAAGTGAAAGCATTTCATGCATAAATTAAACTGACTTTTCTTCAACTGTATCAGTGGCAATGATTATAAACATCTAACAACAACTTAATTAAGCGATCGATTATGTTTGAACAAACATGTTCGATATCATTATCACTAATGAATATATTAAATATTAGGGTGAAACATAAAATTAGCACTCACCAAACATACGTGTAATCGATTTCTGGAAGGCCTTCAAGATTTCGAGGTACCGATGTTGTTGTTGCTGTAGAATTTTCTGGAAATTTGACTAAAAAAATTTGATTAATTTGATCTAGATAAATATGCCATATATAATGCTTGCACTTACAATTTTTACAATATTTCAATAGAATAGATACAAAATTATACTAATTTTAAACGTTTTTATAACTAAAAATATAAATTCATGTTATTGAAATCAATTTTAGAAAAATTACATTATACAAACAAAATAAATTAATAAGATGAAATTAAATATGAAAAAGGTTTGCTTCAGACATGTTGCGTGATCATTACAACTGTAAGTGATTATCACAATGCATTTTGTGGTTCTATTTCTTTTTTTCTATTTTATGTATTTTATACTAAACCAGTTTTTATGAAAGAGTACACTTAAAAAAAAACGAAATTATAGAAATCGAAAGATTGACTAAACTATTGGAATGATCACTACAGTAGGCATGTCAGTTATTGTAACAAATATATATAATAGAATTAATGTATTACTGATGTTTAGGTTTTATAGAATTTAACATTTTAAATTGCAAAAAAAAAATACTCATTATAAAGGAAAATTAACAAATATAATCTCTAGAAACAATAATTATAATTTAATATGATTATAATTTAATATTTTAGACAAATATCTTAAGCATATTGATAAAAATTTTAGATAATAAAGCAAGTTGGTGAAACTGTTACATAACTGTCATTAACGGTTTTTGCAGCACCGAATTACAGTTTTTTTCGGCTCGTAGAGTTCGAATTAAATTGAAAAAAAATTAGAATAAAATAGAATAAAATAGAATTAAATAGAATAAATAGAATTCCCGGGACCTGTTTAAAAAGAAATGTGTCAATGCCTATAGAAATTCTTCCTTTTTTTCTCTGTGTATTTACCTCCTCGTAAGGACGTCCCGAGTATAACACAATAATCCCAAGAAAGGTCCTGGCCCTAAGGCCAATAATGGAAAGTTTATACACTTCACTTCACTAAGAAATAATATTCATGTCACTTTATCACATACATATTTAATTTACTATACTATACCTCCTCTAAAGATTTACAGGATCACCAGACAAGATATCAAAACTTTTATCACCACTCACTCTTCTTTTCTCTTTTTTTTTCTTAAATAATTAATAATTTTTGCTACACTTTCTGTATATTAAGTTCAGAGTTTCAATTAGAATGAACGAGTTGTTCAATTTTCGTAGTAAAGAAACCTCTGTTAGCAATCAGAAAAAGGGTGTAATGGGAAAACACGTATAAGTAAACTTCAATGCTTGTTTAAGCTCTTGACAATCAAAAAATTATAAAACATGATTGCCACTATAACCAACATACATGTATGTACTGTACTAATTAAATTTCTTCTACTAAATGTTAGTACATTTTACATTCGCATTATGTTAAAAAACAATGAATATTATGAAAATCTTTTCATATTTAATTTCCTGAAAAATCATATAGGATCTCGTAAATATTTATGTTGTTTTCTCCTTTACATTATAAACATTTGATTGGCTATATGTTTCTGTATGCTAGCAACATGTTGATAAGATTAAGTATTAAGCTTTTGTGCGATCAAATAGTTTATGTTCTTGCTAACATATAAGGAAAAGGTTTTACAGTGGTTCAAACGACTAAAGCGAGTGTCAGAATAGTGACATTAAGATTATTTCTTTTTTCTTTAAAACCGTACACTACAATTGAGAAACATGCGTAAAATGCTTGTAAGTTCAGTGGAACTTTTTTTGCAATATTTTAACAAAAGATTATTTGTTTGTTAAGGTGTAGATGCAGGGGCTTAAAGCCCTTTATTGACATTAATTACCCATCATTTGAAACCATGTAAACAAAAACATTGGGCAAGTCAAAGGTGTGTGCAGGGTTGTTTAAAAAATTTGTATTCATTTTGTTTGCTTTACTTCACAGCAGATGACCCATCGTTAACATTTAAGCCAAAACATTGCTTGGTAAGAGAAAATTGTTAAAAACTCAATTTTATGTTTTTCAATTTCATTCTACGTTTGGTTTTTAAGTCAATTTTACTGAAAAGTGCAGGTGAAAAGAAAATCTTTCAGCAAAAAATCTTCAGTCATCCACATTGCTAACACACAACTCTAGTTGAGTGATTGTGGTAATGAATTTGGGTATTTCGGTACTCTTCTTAGTTATTTTTCTTTTTCTTATTTTTTTTTGTCCTTCAAATAAAATGAAAATATTTGCGTTGCTTTTGAAAAAGAAATTTTTTTATTGAATTTGTTTCTCTTTTTTTTTATTTTTTTTTTAAGAAATATTTTTACAAGTGAATTATTTGCACACAAACTCAAATATTGCTGAAGGGCAAAAGCAAAAGTTGCATTCTTAAAATGCTCATATCCAACGCAGCCGTGTGCTAAATGCTGTATGCGTTGTATGGATCTGGCTGCTATTGAGGATTCCCATTTTATATGGCATATGAGTGCAATGTATGTGGATTCTTTTCAACTTGAACTTAAGCAGCTTCAGTCCTTCTTCATCTACAAATATTTTATTCTTTTATTTACTTTCTACTTGAAATGACTTTTTCAATTTTATTTTATGTCTCAAAAAAGAATTTATTTAAACGTTTTACGGTCTTTCATTTGAAACAAACAAATATTTGAAGTATTTGCGTAGGACATTGTATAACCATCAAATAAGCTTTTTGTCAAGTTAATTTTATTATTTACAAAACTTTAAACTTGAACACTACAAGTTTTTATTTAAAAGTTTATATTTGTTATAAAACTCCTCCTCACACTACATTTATTTCCAACGGCAGGAAAAAAATTTCTTAAAAGTTTATAAGTAACTTAGTAAACATCTAATGGAAGGAAAAAAAAATTTAGTTTACCACCAAAGTAGTTTCGGCAAGCACAAATTAATTTTAGTAGTTTATTGCATATATTTGACATAATAATTTAAATGAACTCAGATTGAAATTTTCAAATTAATATTTGCAACGTTCTAAATTTACGCAGTGGCAAACCTTTACGCTGTGAGTGGATTAACAATAATAACATAGTGCCTGCAAAAACCTTATTGTACCTTATTGTACTTATTGTACAAAATAAGAATTATAATACTGTTACGTTTTTACCCCTTTAAAAACGTTTAAAATATGAGTTCGTAGATTGCAAATAAAAATAAATATAAATTTGTGTTTAGTTTTAAATAAATTATTTATTGTTCGCACAATTCCGTGTGCCACTGTTCACAACTTGATTTAAACAACAACAATTAGCTTTATTTGTTATTCTTCTTTACACTCTTCCGCGTACACACTAACAATAGTTCGTTAGATCTTTACAACGCAGATCAATTCAAACCACGATTATTCTCTTCGCACGCAAAGCGTCTTCCCACAAGAGTGACTGAAAAACTTTCTGATCTCTTTTAAATCGCAGGGTAAACAGTCTGATGGATACTCTTGAAGGTGAACGACTTTGCCTTCGCGAAATCTCTACAAATGTACACATGTTGTTTTCGTTATTATTGTTTGTGTATTTTGTTTACGTTTGTCCTTGCAGAGTTGTTGTTGTCTGTTTGTTTACTTTGTTTATTCCTATCATCGGAAATAGCTTGAATGGTTCAGAAATGGTAATTTAGCGTAGTAGATAAAGTAATCATAGTAACTTTAATTAGATGCATTAGTCCAGATTATATAAATACAAGACTAAACATTAATATTTCAATTTTACATGCATGGACGATTGTTAAAACACCAATTAAGATCTACTTAGGCAGGATAAATTTTTTCATATGCCTTATACTGTAAGACTGTAACACATTCCACTCCCAAAAAAGCAAAAGAATGGTAAAAGATTTTAGCAAACAATAGCCAATACTATGATAAATATGAATTGCAACAATATTTTATAACAAAAAAAACGTTTGTTGTTGAATTTTCAACTTCTATTATCCACAATAAATATTTCTCTTTACTTAAGTTTTACTTGTAAACTTTTAAGAGAAACACCTTTAACATGCTTACGCTTAACGAAAGATTTCTAAGTGAAAAATTTAAAATTTAAATTCCTTTTAATCCCCCACAATTTATCAATTCCAACATTTGACAAAAGTTTACAATAAAAATTCCATGAGCATGTCCCCAAATTTTATCTTTTGTTTCTACCAAAGTCGAAAAGCGAAAGTTTGGCTAACCAATCTTTTTGTCTTTGCTGTCGAAAAGGATTTACAATGGAAAACTTAAGAAAAGTTAGAAGAATTCTACGAAACATGAATATGGGACCTTAGCGTACCACATCCTTACAAGATGAAAGGGACAGAATATGCTGAAATAATAAAAAATAAAAAAAATGTTCAGAATAATTTGTATTTAAAGAAAATAACAAAAAAATTGTTTTAAGAAAATGTAAACTTTTGCTGGAATAAAGTTACCTTTTTGTAATATCTGACAGTTTTATGTTCAAAAATATGTATGTATGTGTGCGATAAAAATTTCTTTCGATTTTTTGTTTTGTTTTGTTTTGTCCCTTGTAAACGGATATTCCTTATTAATGCTGTAATATTCGTTGTAAAAGTCAACCTAAAAGATTTTTGTCATTGCACGCAATTTACCGAATGCCTTAATGCTCTATAAATATTTAAATATGATATTTTCTTCCATTGTTTTTATGCTGTTGTTTTTATTTCATAGCAATTTACAGTTCACGTTCATAAAATTTATTTTTTGTAGTTTTTTTCTTTGGACACCATTTGCAATTTTATATTGTTTTTAAATCTATCGTCGATCTCTACACGTTTTTGCAATTTAAAACGAAATAAACAAAATACGTTTTGCTTTTAAGCAGCTCATAAAATATTTAGAATTTGTTTCAAAATTGCAGAAAAAACACAATAGTTGTGGCACTATAGTTTTCATAATACATACATACATATGTACATAATTTGTCATTGCCTGCCCTTCTGTCAGGATTACAACCTAGCTTCTCACACCATTTATGTTGTGTGTGTTAATTTTACCACAAAAGGCGGAACCTACAGTTTAAATTCGATTCCGAACAAAAGTTTTTTTTTTGAGAAACTTTTCATCGCAATTTTATTTACTCTCAGATTTTTCGCCAGAAATCTGCTGAGAGGAAGTCGCCGATGAAAAAGTTTTTTATATTTCGTTTTGAAGTATGACCTGAGGTTTTAACCATGGCCTTACGTTTAATAAGCCAACAAACTACCTACTAGACTACGGCGACTTCCAGGATCATTGCTTTCCATAAATTATTCCTCCTTTATAAGTCCTTTATTTTACTGTTCATTCACGCAATATTTACTTGACATGCTTAATTATAATGGGTGATTTTTTAAGAGCTATAGGACATTTTTTCAAAACAAACACATAAAATTCAGAAAAATGCATGAAATCTTTATTTGAATCGATAGTACGGTCCATATAGTTTAATGTTTGAAGATTATTTCATGCAAATGTTGACCGCGACTGCGCCCCAAATGATCCATCCGCTTATTCCAATTTTGGCATACTCTTTCCAACATTTCGGCCGGTATCTCACGAATAAATCCTTCAATGTTGTCTTCCAATGCGTCAATTGAAGCGGGCTTGTCTGTATAGACATGAGCTTTAACATAGCCCCACAAAAAGTAATCTAAAAAAGTTGGATATCATTTCACGGTAGGTCTCACCATTCACAGTTACGTTACGATTCGTAGCATCTTTGAAGAAGTACGGTCCAATGATGCCACCAGCCCATAAACCGCACCAAACTGTGACTTTTTCTGGATGCATTGGTAGCTTTTGCAATGCTTCTGGCTGATCTTCACTCCAAAATCGACAATTCTGCTTATTTACGTATTCATTGAGCCAAAAATGAGCTTCGTCGCTGAACACTATTTTTCGATAAAGAAGTGGATCTTCGGCCAATTTTCCAAGAGCCCATTCACCAAAAATTCTGCGTTGCGGTAGGTCGTTCGGCTTCAATTCTTGCACCAGTTGTATTTTTAAAGGCTTCACACCTAAATCCTTCCGCAAAATTTTCCACGTTGTTGAGTAACGGAGTCCCAATTGCTGCGAACGGCGACGAATCGATAATTGATGGTCATCATTAACACTGGCCGATACAGCTGCGATATTTTCTTCAGTTCGCACTCTACGTAAGCGTGTTGGTGGTTTAATGTCCCACAATGTAAATTTGGTGCGAAATTTAGTCACAATAGCCCGAATAGCAGTGGGTCGATTAAATTGACCATAAAATGGAAGAAGCGCGCGATGAACTTTCTTCACAGAGCACGCATTTTGATAATAAAATTCAATGATTTGCAAGCGTTGTTCGTTTGTAAGACGATTTATGGTTAAATTATAGACCAAACTGAAGATGTTTGACAGTGAAACAGAACACTAAACGTCCGTGAGCTGTTTAAACCTGTGTTGCCAAAAATATAATGGCTAAAAAATCACCCGTTACAATGAAATTTTAATAACATTCCTGAAACTTGAAGTATAATGAAATTTCAGTACATTCATGGCAATTCACTACAAAATGTTGTTACAAACTCTTAGAATACTGTGTTAAAAAGCATTCTAGGAAATCAACTGCAACACTGGTTCCCATTACATGTTGTAATACCTCCTTACACAAAAGTGCTTTGATGTCAAAAATTAAATGTTGTCAGTACAATATAAAATAGTTAAAAGGACAAGAGTTTTTGGTTATATCGGGTAACGAAAAAGTCGTATCATTATGTGAATGGATATCCAATTTTACAAGTAGCAAGAAATCAGATTGGGTATGATATCTAAATTGTAGACAAGAGGATCGCAGCCAGTATTTTGTTTTCATTTTCTAGTTTTCATTCATTATGTTTAATTAAACTTTTCGAACTGGAACTGAAAACCTCTGGGAGAACTCACATTGATTAGGAATCTGTGGGTTTATTGAAACGAATTTAATTGAATGAATTGGAGACATTACATGTTGGAGACATGCTGGAAGAATTCAGAGTCGTATTATAGAATTCAAAATCTTATCTCAGCGAAATGCTTCTTAGCAGTCTACTAGTGAATGCTACGAGAATAGCTCAATTTGCCCTTTAAAGCCGACGTTAAGCAGTACGTCTCACCACTCATGGATATATTAACATGAGTGGTGTGAGAAGTCACTCAATAAAGTGATGTATTGCCAAATAAGGTATGCAAATATGTAACACATATTCTGACATTTCTTTTGCGCCACCTTTTACTTAACAATGAACAAATGTGAAAATGAGTTTGCATTTGGCTGTGCTTCAAATTTTTTGCAAGTGTGTCACAGATTTACGTGCTACACAAGGCATTTCGTTAAACGCATTGCCATAGAGATACAAATGTTATAAGAGTTCATTTAAAAGCAATTATCACATGGGAAAGGAGAGAGAGATGGAGAGAGAGTAAAATGAAAAGTTTTCTTTTAATTAACTTTTGACATATTATGTATGTATGGGGCGGCGTTCGAGAAAGGTGAACATACCCATAAATTCATGCCCTCAGTTGTAGGTATGACAAATTTATTGAGAAGAAAGACAATTTTAAAGATGCGCTAAAATTCGAGCATTTACGGAAGAAAATTAATGACCATTTTGAGTGCAAAATTTTTGGCAGAATACATTTCCATCAGTTCCAGTTAAATGAAGAAATATTTGTGTCATTTGTGGCAATAAAGTGAAAAGTCTTTTTCATGTTCTTTAATTACTTGGAAATGAAAAATTAAAAGGGGTGTCATTAAATACAACAAAGTAAATAAAAATTCAATTTATAAACGTTTAAGATTAAAGGCATCTACCACAATGTAGGTTGAAATTAATTTACAAATATTTAAAAGTGTTTATATTGCCAGCAAGTCTGCAAAAAGTAATGGAACTCTATTTTTTAATGAATCAAATTAAAGATATGATATGTTTACTGATATTAATTAAATGTTATTAATAATGTTGTTGACGAATTGGATATTTCTGTTGCCCATATTCTTTAGAGTTTGCCTTGAAATAAAAGGAAAAATAATAAAAGACAAATAAAATGAATTATAACAGAAAACTTCCCAAAAAGACGTCTATTAAAATATCCTAAGGTAGGAAACCCTAACCATTTTATTACCATGTTTTTGAATTGCAAATTTATTTGATTTTCTGAGCCCTATTCCTATCCATGAAATTCATTGTAGTCGTATCACATATTGGACAGAAAGAAAAAAGCATTCAGTTCAAGCACAAAAAATTATTCTATTGTCTTAGCAAAATTATAGAAAATGAAGTTCAATAGAAAAGTGTTAATGTTGTAATCACCGGAGTCTAGTAGGTAGTACGTTGGCTTATTAAACGTGAGGGCACGATTCAAACACCAGGTCAAACATCGCCAATAAAACGAAATATGAAAAAATATTTCTTCGGTGATTTCTTCTCAGCAGATTTCTGGCAAAAACTCTGAGAGTAAATACATGAAGAGTATCTCAAAAAGCTGTCTGTTCGGAGTAAGACAGACTCGTGTATAAAATTAACACACACAACATAAGTGGTGTGAGAAACTAGGTCGTAATCTTGACTGAAGGGTTGTAATGACCAATTATGTATGTGAGTATTATTTAAATCACGAAACCAATTATAGGACCCTCATACTCCCTCGTTTATCAGTTGTAAAACAAATTAAAAATTAGAAAACAATGGTTTGGAAATTTTACTGCAACTGCTTTGCAATCCAAACTTTGTACCATCCGACTAACATTTATTTTCGCAACGCAAAAAGCTCTCAATAGAACACGTTTTATTTCCGATATTCGATATTCGAAATTGGCTTGATTTATTCCAGACTTCAAATAAAGGAGGCCGATTTTTGACGTCGAATCCATATGTTATCAAAAAGGTAGCCAAGCCTTTGAATAAATATATGTTGTACTGTGAAAAACTAGATTGTAATCCTGACTAAATGACCAAGTAAGTAATTAATAATCTTGTTCAATATGCATAAAATTCCACATTTTTAAATTATACATCCAACATTATATGCAAACCCTTCAATTCAAAATATGTTAACTTCATTAGTCACTTAACTCGGTTGCCTTCATATAATTGTTGAAGTAAATTGTCACTTGAAATAATGTTGACTAGTTAATAGTCTTATTTTCTGAGATTAATTTTGGGGAATTATAGAAAATAAAGAACATAAATTGTGGAAAAAATTTAATCTTTTCATACCGTTTTTTTTTTCTTTCTGAAGAGGGTATAACAAAATGTCAAAACCAATTCAAAACAATTTTTTGTGGAAAAAAATTAAATTCACTGTGGAAAAAACATAAAAAAGATTAAGAATAATGAGCCATCAAAATTTTTTTTTTGCTTTTTTCTTATATTTTAAAAGCCTGAGCAATTTTTTTTATTAATGGATGGATGGATTGTTTTCTTATTTTTTTCTTAACAATTTTTCTTTATTTTCCACTTGTCATTAACATGATTGCTTAACGTTTGGAAAATTTTAAACACAATTTTACATATATTTGATGACAAATTAAATTGTTATTTATAATAAAGAATCTGTTGAAGGAAAGTGGTATCATCTCAGACTTTTATACTCGTTTAAAGTCGACTTCACAACACCTTATCTCACAATTCAATACATCATGGCATTTGCAATAAACCCTCCTTTAAATAGTTGCTAGTAATGAATGGAGCATTCAAATTCATTATTTACGTTTAAATAAAATATTTTTCCATCCTCAATTAATTTTAAAAAAAGAAAAATTTACTGAAATTTGTTTACGTGTAAAGTGGCGCATATACATAATACGTACTTCAAAAAAGCACAACAACAGCAAAACGGTCAAATTGAAAAATCCCCATTTTTCTAAATAGCAGACACAAACAAAAAACCAAACTCATCTACTGAAAAAACTGACGTATTAATTTAACACTGGAGCCAAGTGCTATAAAGTTTAGCAAGACAAGCGTAAACAACAGCATTAAAATAGAACAACAGAATCTTTTTTATCGCACTTAAAAGCAAGTGACCCATAAAACAAATAGAAAAAGAATGTAATGCACAAGACACAGTTGAGGTGAATTTTGTTAGCACACTTTAATAAATCAATAGAAAAGGACAATTAAATCTATTTTCGGATTGCAAGCAAGTGATCAAATAATCGTAGAATAAACCTATGGTCTCCTTTTAATACTGTTTGTAATTTTGTTACCTGTTCAGACTCTGCATTTGGTAAGATCTCAGTCGTTTTGTTTATATTTTATTAATATTCTTTACATTGGGTCTTTCATTAAGCGTCAGCGTCTACTATCTTTAAATTCAAATAAAAGAAAGTGAGTGTGAGCTATTGAAATTTTTTAATCATTTGAAAGATCTATTGATCTCATAATGTGTGGAATATAAATCGTATTCAGAATCTCCAAATTTTCATGACTCTAGCTCGTAAATCAGGCTGAATATGAATGATGGCTTGGGTTAGTTTTACTTCGAGAACCACTGTGGTTTGTTGCTCATTTGCATATACTTGAAGCTGAAGAAAACTCCACAAGAAAACATCTAACGAGATAAAATCGTATGGTCGTGGCGACCAGGTCACATCACCTCCACGTAAGATGACCATACCCTAAAATGCTCATGCAGTGTATTCAATGTGACATAAGCTGTGTGAGGTGTAGTGCCGTATTGAAATCGCATGTCGTTAATGTCCAGATTATCCAATTCTGACCAAACGAAGTTAATAATCATCGCTAGCAGTTAACAATTTACTTTTGGATTTTATGTGGGTTGGTAATGTCTCAAATTTGTTCACGAAGCCCTTCATCCAGAAATGTATCGCATCGCTGAAGATGATATTTCGGTGGAAATTTACGGGGTATGTTGTGCAAAGAGAACATTCGTTTTGCACGTGTTGTTGAACGCTATATCCGCCAATGATGATTTTGGCAATCAGATGGATTAAATGACAACTAATTTGACAAATGTAGCTTCAACAAGATTGCCGTTATTAACTGTCAAAGTTCGAAAGCCCTTGTTGGAAGATACGATAGTTTTTTACTTTGAAATTTCTGATTTTCGTAGTTCGAAAATTCTCCATTACTTGTACCCGGTTATGTCAGGCCTAGATGTTACGGAAAATGCCGGAGTGTCGTTATAATGACTTACCATGCAATTGGGCATCAATCGTCGATTTTTACAAAGAATTTTGATGAATGACTCGAAGATATTCACTAACAAAATAAGGACAGTGCAACGTATGCAAGTCATTGCGCGTTAGGTTAGGTTAGGTTAGGTTAGAGGTCGTGTACTTGTCAATTAAGACAAGTACAGTACCCGGAGGTCGAATTGACCCATTGTACAACGTCCTAGTTTCTCACACCACATATGTTGTGTGTGTTAATTTTATACATGAGTAGTGGGACCTACAGTTTAAAGTCGTCTCCGAACGACAGATTTTTATTTATTGAGAAACTTTTCATGGCAATTTTTATTTACTCTCAGAGTTTTTGCCAGAAATCTACTGAGAGGAAGTCGCCGAAAAAATACTTTTTGTATTTTGTCTTTGATGCCTGGCCTGGGGCTCGAACCCAGGCTTTTGCGTCTAATAAGCCAACACACTACCTACTAGACTACGGCGACTTCAAAAGTTCAATAATTTAATCCTGAAACTCGACAACGATTAAGGCAATGTTGTATCGCAAATCATTATGAGTGGCAATGCCCATTTCTTACTCTTGGGATATTTGAATAAGCAAAGTTATTGGCTTTGGGATAGGACTCCTATCATAGGAGGCATCCGCCTCAAGTTACTGTATTGTAAGCTGTTTTCATGAAAGGTGTGTTACAGTGCCATACACAACAACTTTTTCATACCACAACTGGAGAAATTGGGAAAGAGAACATATATAATTCTAGCGATTACGTTCCCAAGTAGTCAAATAGAGAATATCCAGCAGGAATGGCAAAACGTAGGACTCGTATGATAATAAAGTCTACTTAGTTTGAATAATTTAATTCATTCGACATAATGACGATGACAGTGATCATCGGAAAACGATTTTTGCATTACTTTGTGAAATTTATATTCCAAGCAGACCACATTCACATTTCTCCTAAAGTGTTTAAAGCGATCGATTGTATGAAATATTCATTTCACGAAAATTTATGCTTAAACTGCATTTTTATGGACATTTTGGGAATGGTATGACAATTTTTTTTTAAACAAAATACCCTTATCATGCATTTGAAATGAACGAAATGTAAATGAAGCAATAACAATAAGAATGATACAAATTTATTTAATTTTTTTATTGTGTTATTTGTTTAGGGTCATAAAAGGAAAACATAAAATAGAATATAAAGAAAGGACAACAACAAAATAACAAAAATATCTAAATTCATTGAATTGTATTTTTTATTTCAACGTTTTTTTTTCTCTTTTTCATTTTTTTCAATTGAAATATTCAATTGCAACATGGAATAATTGATGAACTGAATGCCTGCCAGGTATTCTTCTTTGATGCAGGATTTCATTAAAAACAAAATTTAGAAAATATATAAATAAGAGCTCAATTTATTTATTAAAAATTAATTGCACATCGAAGGCTTTTGGCAATGAAACGTACATTTTACGAAAGGCTTTTAATTGGCAAACTTAACAAAATAAATACAAGGATTTCTGTTAGCATCCATTCCGAGTCAAATAATCATAGAAAAGTGTAATGCCTTCTTGAATATGACCAGCTTCTGTAAAAGTTGTTAACTGTTGTTAACAGAAAGACAGGCATTGTCCAAACACGCCGTGATCTACAGAACTCTAATAGGTAGTGCTATGACATGCTCGCAAAAGAATTTGACGCAGTTTAAGAACAGGAAACTTATTCTTGTGATGGTAAACTATCGTTATTTTTTTCTCACTCTCACTCTATAATTTATTCTATCTCTCACTATCGCTATCTTTAAACCCTCCAAACAATTAAAATCGAAAGAGGTTTGAAATAATATCCTGTATCAATCTGTCACTAGTGATCCTTTATTCTTACATTATATGTATGTCTCCAGTTCTCTATCAATCCAAGTGTACATATGTACATACATACATAATTGGTCATTACAACTCTTTAGTCAGGATTACGATGTATTTTCGCACACCACTTATGTTGGGTGTGTTAATTTTCCATATGAGTGGCTATAGTTTTTTTTTTTTTTTTTTTTTTTTGAATAACTTTTCATGATAATTTAATTTACTCTCAGAATTTTGTCAGAAATCTTTTGAACCGTGGCCTCACGTCTAATAAGCCAACACACTACCTACTAGACTACGGCCAAGTATAACCAAATTAAATTAAGTAAAGTTTGAACAGGAATATCACCAAAAATTATGTTTCTCATGAGCCAGCATGGGTACAGAGCACACAATGTCCAGCATGTTACTGGGTATAGGTGTTCCGATTGCGAAAGTTAAGCTGAGTATCCCCCTTTCGTTGTACAAAGAGGCTCAACTTCATAAGCACTAAGGCCGCAAGTGCAACATTTTTTAAATAGCCTGACTATACACCGCATTATGATGTATTCCCCAGACCATATTGAAAGCATGCCGATAATGTCGGCCTTGCTTCGTATGACTTCTCCAGGAGCTGTGGATTACAGAAGAGGGGAAAATATCGTTCACATCATTTGTCAGTGCCCAACTCTTTGCTTCTCATTTTCTGTTATTTTGGCTAAACACTCTAAAATAAAAATTACCGCAATAGCGAGATTTATTTTAAGGCCGAGATGGCTTCCTATAATGGGTCTAACCCCTGGTCTAAGTTGAATTTTACCTTTATATTGTGTATCAATACTTAAATTATATTCGAATTACTTAATAATGTGTCTTTTCTACAGATTTACCTCCCTCGGATTTGATTTGCAAATATTGAATGGAAGAAGTTTTTCCTTTAAACAGAGCATCAAAGCTATTGAGAACCGTTGGGTAAAGCGGTATAAAAGAACGATATAAAAGATTATGTTCAGATATAAAACATTACAGTAGCGAATGCTGTTAAAGACTGGATCACTTAAGACAACATTAACCAAAAATAGTTAAGTTTGAATACCGCTAAGCGCTAGTAATTGATATTAGAAAAAACTTTCTCGTCGAATATATCCTTTAAGACCCCTGTTATAACTTCAAAGAATGGTTCAGGCCTTATTAACGATGTGAAACTTGCCCCTTCACGCAGTATGACCTGCCTTTTCATTGGCTCGATTTTCCCTATGACCTGGATTCTAGTGCTGCCAAGCTATTTTAATTATTCACTCAAATTGCAAATCAACTTCACAAAAGATGAAGTGCTGAAATACCGGCCTGACTGTCAAATAGTATTGCTATGTCCCGTCCTCTGTACTTCCAGTTCAGTTAGTGGCATCCAATTTAGATTGGGTTCGATATCGTCTACAGCTCTTCGGACTGACAACATGCCTGTTTTCGAATATGTACGTCCTCAGCAGCGATATAATGTTATCAAAAACTTTTATAGGATTTAAGATATTGTTACGAAAATGGAAATGGTGTTATCGTTCAACATTAAAATAAAAAAAAACAAAAGCTACAAAAACAAAAACAATGGACTTGTTTACATGATCAACGAATAAACAGAAATATAGCAACAATATCATTAGAAAAAGAATAAACAAGTAAACAAACAGGCAATAACAACACTGCAAGGATGAACGTAAACAAAATACAGAAACAACAATAACGTAAACAACATGTTTACATTTATAGAGATTTCGCGAAGGCGAAGTCATTCTCCTTTAAGAGCATTCATCAGACTGTTTACCCCGCCATATAAAAGGCAAGGCAAAGCACGTGAAGAGAATAATCGTGGTTTGAAATCTCCGTTGTAAAGATCAAACGAACCATTGTTAGCGTGTACGCGGAAGAGTGTAAAAAAGAATAACAAATAATGCAAATTGTTATTCTTTAAATCTAGTTGCGAACAGTGGCACACGGAATTGTGCGAACAATGAACAACTTATTTAAAACTAAACACAAATTTATTTTTATTTTTATTTGCAATCTGCGAACTCATATTTTAAACGTTTTTAAAAGGGTAAAAACGTAACAATATTTTTGAATGAAAAAATTTCCAAAAACTAGGCTTATTCTATTCAAATAAATACACATACATATACAATATAACGCTTATATATTACACTTTATGAAATAACGAGTGTTATTTTAGGCAAACTCTCTTGTGGAAGATTGGTAAATAGGGGTTGAGAGCAAGTGTACCAAACTTCCAAAGAGAGTTGCAATTATAATTACGCGATGTAATTATAATTAGGGTTAAATGGGAGAGATAACAAAAGAATTAGTAATATTCTTTTTTATAAAGTAAAATATGGAGAATCTTACCTTTTGTATATATGTACTCTGTGATGAATAGACCCAAGGAGGAGAGAGAATGTGTTTTGGTTTTGATGTTAATTTCCAGGTAGTTTGTATGTTTTATTTACAATAGATGATTTTAATGTGAAGAATAGGTATATAAAAATTTAATATTGTTTGAGAAATATTAATGATGTTGGTTTCAAATTCAAAAAAGAAGTATTAATATTGTTTGAGAAATATTAATGATGTTGGTTTCAAATGCAAAAAAGAAGTGATTTTACAAATGATTTTACCTTTAAGGAAATTTCATATTTTATCTATACAGATAATAGATATTCTTTTAGAACTTAAAAACTAGTGTTGGTAAACGCATATGTATTAAATTAAGTTAGATAATTCAAAGGTTTGAAATTCATTTATAATAATTTAAGAAAAAGTTTAAAATTCAATATTAAAATTTAGGAGTAATAAAGAAAATTTATTGTCCAAATTGTTATTTGGACATGGTGCCGGCCTTGACGTTAGTCAATAGAAAATTCCGTATTTGTACAAAGAACCTGCGCCAGAGAGCGGATAGCTTCAACAAGGATTTTTGCATCAGGTGTTGTTGATAGGTTGGACAACGTAGATGACTTTTGTTGCTGTTTTGTTGTTTTTGGACCTGTTAGCTTCCTTTTTTGTGAAGGTTTATCTTTAAGGCCTCTTGGTTTCTTTCGTTGATAGGGCTTTTCATGCAGCAACGTGTGGTGGAATTTATCACATTTTCTGCATGTATCCATGGACGTGCAACTTCTCAGATCGTGACTTTTGGCTAGGCAGTTGACACAGTAACGGTGTTTGTCAACGATCTCTTCCCTCTTCGTGACTGTCATCCTCAGAAACTTCTTACAGAACCTCAAGGCATGGAACCGATGACAAAGGACACACTTATACATTTCTTCGTCCCCCCGGCATCTGCGTTGACTAGACCTCTGGCGGATACTTCTTTGATTGTTCCTAATGTTGGGAAACATAATTATTAGAAATCTATATGGAATAAAATTCTACATTCTGAAGTATTTTTTAGCTGTCAGGTAGGATGAGATAAATGATTAGAGAAATAGAAATGAGAAATTTAGGAATGAATTTAAAAAGATTATATTATTGACTAGGTTCATCGTTCATAGATGGTAGGAGACATAATTTTACAATGGGCCTGGTGATTATTCCTGAGGCTGTGCGGACGTCAGCAGTACGTATATTTCCATCAGTACCGGGATATGTTTGCTGGATTCTTCCCAACCGCCATTCACATGGTGGTTGTAAATCATCGATCACTGCTACGAGATCTCCGACCTGTATGTTGGGGGCTGACCTCTTCCACTTGTACCGCTTGTGTAAGGATTTTAGATAATCCTCCTTCCACCGTATGGAAAATTGGTGGTGCAGTACTTTCAACTTTTCCCATCTATTAATGAGAGAGATATTATGATGGTTTGGTTCCGGAAAAGCCATTAAAGGAGCGCCTCTTAAAAAGTGTCCAGGAGTTAGAGCAGTTAAATCTCCAGGGTCCTCCGATAAGGCAGATATAGGTCGAGAGTTAAGGGTTCCCTCAATTCGGGCTAGGACTGTTGAGAACTCCTCAAAGTTTAACTTCTGGGCTCCAACAACGCGCTTCAAATGAAACTTGAAGCTTTTCACGGCAGCTTCCCATAAGCCGCCCATGTGGGGTGCGTGAGGTGGTATAAATTTCCACTCAAATCCATGTGTCATGTACTTGTCAGCTGTATCATTAGCAGCATTATTAACGAACTTAGTGAATTCGCGTTCGAGAGATCTGCTAGCGCCTAAGAAGTTTCTCCCATTATCAGTAACTACCCTTTGGGGGAGCCCCCGCCTCCCAATGAAGCGGGAAAATGCAGCCTGAAACGCTGCCGAGGATAAATCTGAGCAGAATTCTAGGTGTATAGCTTTCGTACTGAAACAAACGAAAACACTTACGTAGCCTTTGGTCATGGGAGACTTTCTCAGTGGGGATCCCTTTATTTCGAATGGCCCGGCGAAATCAATACCTGTAATTTGGAAGGGAAGAGACAAATTACATCTATCCGGAGGTAAAGGAGCCATGATTTGAGTACATGGCTGCTGTTTGTTGATGATGCATGTTTTACAATTTCACACTATCTTTTTCACACGGGGTTTGAGTCTGAAAATGTAAAATTCCGTTTGTACCATACGGCACATTTGGCTACATTCAGCGTGACAAAGGAAATTGTGTAAGTGAGTTAGATATAATTGGCAAAAGCGATAGTTGCCTGGTAGAATAATTGGATAGCGCTCATTATAAGGAAGAGACGACTGAGCGAGTCTACCATTTATTCTCATTGTTGAATTCGAGTCCAAAAAAGGATTCATAGTGTTCAACGAGCTTTTCTTTGAGATAGGCTGTAAGTTTAGTAAACATTTGTACTCCTCGGGATAAAATGCTCGTTGAGCCAAATTGAGAAGTTTAATTTTCACAGTTTTGATTTCGGTATGAGTTAAACCGACTTGAGAGTTTAGAGAACTGGTAGGTTTAAGCCTTTGCATGCTTTTGTCAATAAACCTGTAAACATAACACAAAACACGCAAAGCTCTGTCGTAAGATGAGAATCGGTGAAGAATATCCTCCATTTCGACTTCAGCGTGCAATGTTTGAGTTTCGTTGGGGGGTTCAACTATTTTGAGTGGGTTCCGCTTTGGCCATTCAGATTCGGGTTTGCTTAACTATGATGGTCCAGACCACCACTGGGAATTGTTAGCCAGTTCGTGAGATTTACAACCACGAGTTCCAAGATCTGCCGGGTTAAAATGAGTGGGAACATGTCGCCATATTGCCTTTGGAACAAGGTGATGAATTCGAGAAATTCTATTTGCGACGTATGTTTAGACAGCCAACCCAGGACTATGGAAGAGTCAGTCCACAGAAAAATATCCGTATCATTGAAAGAAAGGGATGTTTGCACGTATTCAACCAGCTTCGCCAGTAATACAGCTCCGTTTAGTTCCAAACGCGGGAGGCAGACTGTCTGAATAGGCGCAACTTTACTTTTCGCGACCAGTAAGTTCGAAAAGACGTTGTGAGTTTTCGTCTGACATCGAATGTATAAAGTTGCACAATAAGCAGCCTTGGATGCATCACAAAAACCATGGATTTGAACTGAATCCGTTGGAGTATATTGAAGCCATCTTGGAATTGTTATCGTTTCCGTTTTCGACAAATCTGATACAAAGTCGTTCCAGATTCCGAGTGATTCATGTGAGATATCATCGTCCCATTCCAATCCCTCCAACCAAAGCCGTTGCATGAGGATTTTAGCTCTTATGACAATGGGCGCTAGCCATCCAGCAAGATCAAAGAGCTTCGCAACTGATGATAGAACCTGGCGTTTCGTTAGAATGTGTATGTGAACGCATCTGAGAGGGCATTCCATTTAATTCCAAGTGTTTTTGTGGTGCTTGCTTCTTGGAACCGTAAAAATTCGGAGTCATATAAATCCTCCTTGGGTAAATGAGATAATAATTTTGAGTTATTTGCTGTAATCTTCTTTAGTGGAAGACCAGCTGACTTCAAAACATTGATGAGCTGAGTCTGGGCAGACAATGTTTCCTCTAATGAATATCCTCCAGATAGAATATCATCGACATATGTTTCTGAACGGAGAATTGAAGATGCTTTAGGGAATTGAGATTCAGAATCTGACGCCAGTTGAAGAAGGGTACATATAGCGAGATAAGGTGCGCAGTTGACTCCAAAAGTAACTGTTTTAAGAGCGTAATCTTTAACTGGGCCATCGAGTTTGTTCTGGAATAAAACACGTTGATAGCATCTATCTTCTTGATGTAATAGGATCTGGCGATACATCTTTTGTATATCGCCATTGAAAACATACTGATATTTCCTCCAATTTAAAATAATAGTAATAAGATCGTTCTGAAGAGTAGGACCAGTATAGAGAACATCGTTTAGGGAAAACTGAGATTTCGATTTCCTAGAGGCATTGAATACGACTCTAACCTTGGTCGTCTTATGATCGGGTCGAACCACAGCATGATGAGGAAGATACGAAGAATAGTATTTGCCTTGAGAAATAATTTCCTGAGATGAAGTTTCCTCCATGTGATCCAAGTCCAAGTATTCCTGAAGTACTGCACGATAGGCAGATTGTAGCTCAGGATCTTTAGATAGAGTTTTCTCCATTCTGGAGTATTGGGCTAGGGCAATAAACCGCGACGAGCCTAAGAATATCTTTTCCGGAAACTGAGGTTTAAATGGTAGTCTTACAATATATCTACCATTTTCGCCTCGTGTAGTCGTATTAGAGTAGAATTGCTCACAAAATTCATCTTCTTTAGATTTGGGTTGAGTTGTACGTATTTCCTCATCTTCCCAAAACTTTTTCAAAAGACCGTTAAGGTCAGGGGTTTCAGAGGCTATGATCGATGCAAATGAATGTGTAGTGCGAGTTTCCATGGGACCACTTAGTACCCAACCGAAAATAGTATTATATGCAGATGTGTGACCGCATATATTTTTCCTTATGCCATCGATATTAATAGACTGCTCATAATCATTGCCTAGTATGAGATCAATTTGAGATGCTTGGTTAAAGGTAGGATCAGCCAAATCCAATTCCATAAGTTCCTTTGAGTAAGGAACGTCAAAACTGAGAGCTGGGAGACATTTAGTCACCTTTTGCAAAACTATTGCCTTAACCGAAATTCTTGTATCTGTTCTTTGAGCATACAATACGAACTCACATTCCTTATTAGCCGATTGTTTTTGTCCTCCAATACCAACAATTTCAAAATGTTCTCAGATATGAATGTTCGTTGAGAACCAGGGTCAATAAGAGCTCTTACGGTGAAGCGTTCACCTCGAGATTCTATCTGCACTAGCGCAGTTCTCAATAGAATATTCTCGCAGCTGAAGGAGTAATTGGCACGTATCTGACCTGATGTGGATGGCTGTTCAGCATGAGTATCCTGTGAGTTTGATTGAGAAACCATTGGGGAATTTTGGGAACTGAGACTTTTACCTGGTTTCTTGAGACGAGTGTTTTCATTACTTTGAGTAGTTGAGTTACTAACTCCTTTTACCATGTGTAGTAGGGTATGGTGAGTTTTCTTGCAATAGAGGCAAGTGTGTTTACTTTTGCAATTTGCTTTGATGTGGGATGATCCCAAGCAATTATTGCAAAATTTATTTTGAAATACATAATCAACTCTCTGTTGTACAGTGAACTTTCTGAATTTGGGACAAGATCTAAGAGAGTGATCTGCATTGCACAGTTTACACATGGGAGTTATATTTTCCTGAGACACATATGTCTGTATATTGGGCAACGTTGGTTTGGTAAGACTAAGTCCACCCTTTGAGTTCTTAATACTAGTCAAGCGTTCAACAGCCTCATATCTATCCACAAGGAATTGAGACATTTGAGACCATTTAGGGAGCTCACGAGGAGATGTGAGCGATTGCTCCCATAGGGCTAGAGTTAAATTGGGAAGTTTGGTAGAGACCAATCGTATGAGTATCGGATCCCAACTTTCTACTTTTACACCTAAAGTTCTAAGAGTCGCTAAAGAGTCATCAACCGCAGATTGTATTCTTCTAATGGACTCGCTATCCTCGGAGTCCGTAGCGGGAATGTCAAATAAAATTTTTATCTGGTTATCAACGAGAACTCGTTTGTTCTCGTATCTAGTTTGAAGCGCGTTCCATGCAATGTCGAAATTATCGTGGGAGAGAGTATATCGCTTCACAATTGCTCCAGCTTCACCTCTGGTTTTATTCCGGAGATGATATAATTTAGTGACGGGAGAGAGCTTCGAATGGTTTATATAGACTGCCGTGAACATATCTCGGAATGACGGCCACTGTTCGTAATTTCCTTCAAATATTTCTGTATCGCAGGGTGGTAGTTTTATGCAATTTCCAGAATTTGATGGCATCACTGTTTGGGTTTGAGACTGAGGTGAGATAGAATAACGAGATGTCGATTGAAATCCAGAGTTGTTTGTAGCGTCCATTCGAGTGATTGTCATCAAATCTAAGATTTGCGAATTGCACAGATAATAAGCGTCCATACATGCATCGAAATTTCCCTTGGCCTCCTGCTTAAAATCTGGAGCGACTAAGTCATCGTGGGACAACATGACTTTTTTGTAGCATGAGTCGAATTCGTTCCAACGAGCTTCCAAATCCTTTAATTTCACCTCAAGGATGGATTCTGTTTGATCTTCAACTGGGCTTCCGTGAAATTTACTACAAAACTGTAGCAAATGTTCGCTATGAAATAGGAAATGTTCCTTTAGGGACTCTTGTGAACTAGATGTAGAAGTCATCTTAACGAGTAAATTACTAACAAAGTGCAGAAATTGAGTTGTATAGAGTTAAATTTTCCGAGTATAGGAGATAATTATGGGTTAATATGGGTTAAATAAATAATAGAATTATCAATTAATTAGAATGAAAAATAAAAAAAAAGTTCCCTTACTTAGGGTTTTTTTTCTTAAGAGTGGGTTTAGGGGCTATATACCTATAGCACTGGATATGGAATCCAGTTAATTTATCTACAAAGTAGACTTAGATGCGTAGTAGACGTATCAAATAATTTTTAGTTTACAAAATAAGCCAAAAATTAAATGAATTATGTGTGACTATGTGAGTCACACCGTTTCGCAGAGGGTTAATTCACTCTTAATTGCGGTAGGGTTACCAAATTTTCCAGTTAAGATTCAATGTTCGGGGATTTTATTTACGTATTTAATTGTTGTAGTTTCTATGTATATATATTTCCTTTTCTATATATATATCTATTATTGTTTCTTTTTTTCTTTATGTGTGTATATATTTTTTTTTTTTTCCTTATGAGTGTATATATTTTTTCTACTTCATGTGTATATATTTTTTCTATTTAATTTTAATTAAACTTGGGGAAAAATATAAAATGTATATATTCATATAATAAGGGTATTAATATTATAAAAAAAACTTTATTACTATGAGTTGTTCGGAATTTATTTAAAATTTAAATTCCTAAATCGGGTAAAAAAATTTTTTTATGGCAACCCTAAACAGAAAGCATAAGAGATAGAGTAATATTCTTATGCTCTATTATTATCGATATGATAGTTGTTGCTACTTCTTCTTGTACTGTAATTTACATCGCCTTGTTTTCTTTCGTGTTCTTTTTTTTTTCTTTATGCACTCGCGGGAAAAAATATAGAATAATTTGTAATTTTTTTTTATATTTTATTATAATTGTATTAATTTGTATATATATATATATATATATATATATATATATATATATATATATATATTTTAACGTTCAAAATTTAATTTATTTTATTTTATGTATTTTGACCTTTTTCTATTTATTTCAAAGATTAAATTTCAATTTTAAAATTAATTTAATTTTTCTTTCGGTGTAAAGATCAATTGCTTGTACTGAGAGTTTAAATTTTAGGGGTTGATTTCATGAGAGAAATATTAAAGCATGAGAGATTAAATGAATAGGGGAGCAATTGAATATTATATTAATTTAAAAATTTAAAAAATTTTTCTATTATATTTTTGTGTTCATTAAAAATATGTATATCAATAAATCATATATATATTGTATGATACATAAATACCTTTTCGTTATGTACATATGTAAGTAGTTTTTGTTTTACAAATAGCGGACGATGTGACGACACAATACAGTGGCGGGCAAAACTGTTCTTATGTAGTTTAATTTTTGTTTTATATGTTGTTTTATATATGTATTTTTTGTAGTCTTTTGCAAGTAGGTATAATGCAAACAGTGATGGGAAAAACACATTAAAAATGCACAAAATTTATTTGTTGTTTGTACTTTAATGTTTTTAATATATTTTGTTTTGTTGATTTCACCGTTTTAAATTATATTTTTTCCTGCTATATATAATTTGTTTTTATTTTTTTTTTACTGTATCTAACTGTTTTTTTTTCTATATATGTATATAATTTACACGGTTTTTTTAAAATTCTTTTCTATATACATATATAATTTTTTTACCGTTTAAATTATTCATATTGTACTTTTCGAACTATATATATATTTTTTTTAAATATAGATATATATACATATATACACTTTTTTACCGTTTTAACACCAATTTTTTTTTCAACTGGATTCTTCCAGAATTTTACAATTTCCTTTTATTATATTCAATGTGAATTTTTAATAAATATATAATTTCAAATTTTATTAATTTCAAATTTACCTCTTTTGTTTTTTGCTGCGTTTTGTTAAATTTTTTTGAGTTTTCACTTATTTTTCGTTATTTTTTACATATCTTTTGCCCCTTTTTGTTGTTGTTTTTGTTTTTGTTTCCTGTTTAAATATATTTTTTTTCTATATACGTCTTGTAATTTTTATATTAGGCACTTTATTTTAAGTAACTTTTATGCTCACAATTTTTGCATTTCTGGTTTTTTTTGTTTTCCTTTTTTACAAATTTTTTTTTTTTTATTTGTATATTTTAATTTTGAATTCTTTAGCCTCTTTTTCTTTTTTACTGTAAACACTTTTTATTTATATCATTTATATTAATTGTATGCTTTTTTATGCTACACTGTATTTAGTTTTTCCTTATTATTATTCTTTTACTGTTTTGTTTTTGTTTTGCCTTTCTGTATTGTTTTTTACTTTTTTCGTTTTTCGCGTTGTATTGTATTGATTTGTCATTGCATACTAATTAGATGTTTTCAATGATATTGCTAACATACCTCATAATTTTATGTTTTGCTCTGCTTTTTGTAACAGGATCCACTCGTTCTCTTAGATTCCACTATGGAGTAATGGGGGGAACGTTTAACACGAGCTTTTAGAGTTATGAGTTAGAGTGAGAGTGAGAGGACCATGAATCACCATAACATGAAGGAGCATGAAATTGTTCCATAGGTTGCGGGGAGTTCGCGGGGAGAAGGACCATGAAGGACCATGAAATAACGAGTGTTATTTTAGGCAAACTCTCTTGTGGAAGATTGGTAAATAGGGGTTGAGAGCAAGTGTACCAAACTTCCAAAGAGAGTTGCAATTATAATTACGCGATGTAATTATAATTAGGGTTAAATGGGAGAGATAACAAAAGAATTAGTAATATTCTTTTTTATAAAGTAAAATATGGGGAATCTTACCTTTTGTATATATGTACTCTGTGATGAATAGACCCAAGTAGGAGAGAGAATGTGTTTTGGTTTTGATGTTAATTTCCAGGTAGTTTGTATGTTTTATTTACAATAGATGATTTTAATGTGAAGAATAGGTATATAAAAATTTAATATTGTTTGAGAAATATTAATGATGTTGGTTTCAAATTCAAAAAAGAAGTATTAATATTGTTTGAGAAATATTAATGATGTTGGTTTCAAATGCAAAAAAGAAGTGATTTTACAAATGATTTTACCTTTAAGGAAATTTCATATTTTATCTATACAGATAATAGATATTCTTTTAGAACTTAAAAACTAGTGTTGGTAAACGCATATGTATTAAATTAAGTTAGATAATTCAAAGGTTTGAAATTCATTTATAAAAATTTAAGAAAAAGTTTAAAATTCAATATTAAAATTTAGGAGTAATAAAGAAAATTTATTGTCCAAATTGTTATTTGGACATGGTGCCGGCCTTGACGTTAGTCAATAGAAAATTCCGTATTTGTACAAAGAACCTGCGCCAGAGAGCGGATAGCTTCAACAAGGATTTTTGCATCAGGTGTTGTTGATAGGTTGGACAACGTAGATGACTTTTGTTGCTGTTTTGTTGTTTTTGGACCTGTTAGCTTCCTTTTTTGTGAAGGTTTATCTTTAAGGCCTCTTGGTTTCTTTCGTTGATAGGGCTTGTCATGCAGCAACGTGTGGTGGAATTTATCACATTTTCTGCATGTATCCATGGACGTGCAACTTCTCAGATCGTGACTTTTGGCTAGGCAGTTGACACAGTAACGGTGTTTGTAAACGATCTCTTCCCTCTTCGTGACTGTCATCCTCAGAAACTTCTTACAGAACCTCAAGGCATGGAACCGATGACAAAGGACACACTTATACATTTCTTCGTCCCCCCGGCATCTGCGTTGACTAGACCTCTGGCGGATACTTCTTTGATTGTTCCTAATGTTGGGAAACATAATTATTAGAAATCTATATGGAATAAAATTCTACATTCTGAAGTATTTTTTAGCTGTCAGGTAGGATGAGATAAATGATTAGAGAAATAGAAATGAGAAATTTAGGAATGAATTTAAAAAGATTATATTATTGACTAGGTTCATCGTTCATAGATGGTAGGAGACATAATTTTACAATGGGCCTGGTGATTATTCCTGAGGCTGTGCGGACGTCAGCAGTACGTATATTTCCATCAGTACCGGGATATGTTTGCTGGATTCTTCCCAACCGCCATTCACATGGTGGTTGTAAATCATCGATCACTGCTACGAGATCTCCGACCTGTATGTTGGGGGCTGACCTCTTCCACTTGTACCGCTTGTGTAAGGATTTTAGATAATCCTCCTTCCACCGTATGGAAAATTGGTGGTGCAGTACTTTCAACTTTTCCCATCTATTAATGAGAGAGATATTATGATGGTTTGGTTCCGGAAAAGCCATTAAAGGAGCGCCTCTTAAAAAGTGTCCAGGAGTTAGAGCAGTTAAATCTCCAGGGTCCTCCGATAAGGCAGATATAGGTCGAGAGTTAAGGGTTCCCTCAATTCGGGCTAGGACTGTTGAGAACTCCTCAAAGTTTAACTTCTGGGCTCCAACAACGCGCTTCAAATGAAACTTGAAGCTTTTCACGGCAGCTTCCCATAAGCCGCCCATGTGGGGTGCGTGAGGTGGTATAAATTTCCACTCAAATCCATGTGTCATGTACTTGTCAGCTGTATCATTAGCAGCATTATTAACGAACTTAGTGAATTCGCGTTCGAGAGATCTGCTAGCGCCTAAGAAGTTTCTCCCATTATCAGTAACTACCCTTTGGGGGAGCCCCCGCCTCCCAATGAAGCGGGAAAATGCAGCCTGAAACGCTGCCGAGGATAAATCTGAGCAGAATTCTAGGTGTATAGCTTTCGTACTGAAACAAACGAAAACACTTACGTAGCCTTTGGTCATGGGAGACTTTCTCAGTGGGGATGCCTTTATTTCGAATGGCCCGGCGAAATCAATACCTGTAATTTGGAAGGGAAGAGACAAATTACACCTATCCGGAGGTAAAGGAGCCATGATTTGAGTACATGGCTGCTGTTTGTTGATGATGCATGTTTTACAATTTCACACTATCTTTTTCACACGGGGTTTGAGTCTGAAAATGTAAAATTCCGTTTGTACCATACGGCACATTTGGCTACATTCAGCGTGACAAAGGAAATTGTGTAAGTGAGTTAGATATAATTGGCAAAAGCGATAGTTGCCTGGTAGAATAATTGGATAGCGCTCATTATAAGGAAGAGACGACTGAGCGAGTCTACCATTTATTCTCATTGTTGAATTCGAGTCCAAAAAAGGATTCATAGTGTTCAACGAGCTTTTCTTTGAGATAGGCTGTAAGTTTAGTAAACATTTGTACTCCTCGGGATAAAATGCTCGTTGAGCCAAATTGAGAAGTTTAATTTTCACAGTTTTGATTTCGGTATGAGTTAAACCGACTTGAGAGTTTAGAGAACTGGTAGGTTTAAGTCTTTGCATGCTCTTGTCAATAAACCTGTAAACATAACACAAAACACGCAAAGCTCTGTCGTAAGATGAGAATCGGTGAAGAATATCCCCCATTTCGACTTCAGCGTGTAATGTTTGAGTTTCGTTGGGGGGTTCAACTATTTTGAGTGGGTTCCGCTTTGGCCATTCAGATTCGGGTTTGCTTAACCATGATGGTCCAGACCACCACTGGGAATTGTTAGCCAGTTCGTGAGATTTACAACCACGAGTTCCAAGATCTGCCGGGTTAAAATGAGTGGGAACATGTCGCCATATTGCCTTTGGAACAAGGTGATGAATTCGAGAAATTCTATTTGCGACGTATGTTTCCCAAGAAGAGGGTGGTTTAGACAGCCAACCCAGGACTATGGAAGAGTCAGTCCACAGAAAAATATCCGTATCATTGAAAGAAAGGGATGTTTGCACGTATTCAACCAGCTTCGCCAGTAATACAGCTCCGTTTAGTTCCAAACGCGGGAGGCAGACTGTCTGAATAGGCGCAACTTTACTTTTCGCGACCAGTAAGTTCGAAAAGACGTTGTGAGTTTTCGTCTGACATCGAATGTATAAAGTTGCACAATAAGCAGCCTTGGATGCATCACAAAAACCATGGATTTGAACTGAATCCGTTGGAGTATATTGAAGCCATCTTGGAATTGTTATCGTTTCCGTTTTCGACAAATCTGATACAAAGTCGTTCCAGATTCCGAGTGATTCATGTGAGATATCATCGTCCCATTCCAATCCCTCCAACCAAAGCCGTTGCATGAGGATTTTAGCTCTTATGACAATGGGCGCTAGCCATCCAGCAAGATCAAAGAGCTTCGCAACTGATGATAGAACCTGGCGTTTCGTTATTCTTGGGGATTGATTTACGGGTGAGAATGTGTATGTGAACGCATCTGAGAGGGCATTCCATTTAATTCCAAGTGTTTTTGTGGTGCTTGCTTCTTGGAACCGTAAAAATTCGGAGTCATATAAATCCTCCTTGGGTAAATGAGATAATAATTTTGAGTTATTTGCTGTAATCTTCTTTAGTGGAAGACCAGCTGACTTCAAAACATTGATGAGCTGAGTCTGGGCAGACAATGTTTCCTCTAATGAATATCCTCCAGATAGAATATCATCGACATATGTTTCTGAACGGAGAATTGAAGATGCTTTAGGGAATTGAGATTCAGAATCTGACGCCAGTTGAAGAAGGGTACATATAGCGAGATAAGGTGCGCAGTTGACTCCAAAAGTAACTGTTTTAAGAGCGTAATCTTTAACTGGGCCATCGAGTTTGTTCTGGAATAAAACACGTTGATAGCATCTATCTTCTTGATGTAATAGGATCTGGCGATACATCTTTTGTATATCGCCATTGAAAACATACTGATATTTCCTCCAATTTAAAATAATAGTAATAAGATCGTTCTGAAGAGTAGGACCAGTATAGAGAACATCGTTTAGGGAAAACTGAGATTTCGATTTCCTAGAGGCATTGAATACGACTCTAACCTTGGTCGTCTTATGATCGGGTCGAACCACAGCATGATGAGGAAGATACGAAGAATAGTATTTGCCTTGAGAAATAATTTCCTGAGATGAAGTTTCCTCCATGTGATCCAAGTCCAAGTATTCCTGAAGTACTGCACGATAGGCAGATTGTAGCTCAGGATCTTTAGATAGAGTTTTCTCCATTCTGGAGTATTGGGCTAGGGCAATAAACCGCGACGAGCCTAAGAATATCTTTTCCGGAAACTGAGGTTTAAATGGTAGTCTTACAATATATCTACCATTTTCGCCTCGTGTAGTCGTATTAGAGTAGAATTGCTCACAAAATTCATCTTCTTTAGATTTGGGTTGAGTTGTACGTATTTCCTCATCTTCCCAAAACTTTTTCAAAAGACCGTTAAGGTCAGGGGTTTCAGAGGCTATGATCGATGCAAATGAATGTGTAGTGCGAGTTTCCATGGGACCACTTAGTACCCAACCGAAAATAGTATTATATGCAGATGTGTGACCGCATATATTTTTCCTTATGCCATCGATATTAATAGACTGCTCATAATCATTGCCTAGTATGAGATCAATTTGAGATGCTTGGTTAAAGGTAGGATCAGCTAAATCCAATTCCATAAGTTCCTTTGAGTAAGGAACGTCAAAACTGAGAGCTGGGAGACATTTAGTCACCTTTTGCAAAACTATTGCCTTAACCGAAATTCTTGTATCTGTTCTTTGAGCATACAATACGAACTCACATTCCTTATTAGCCGATTGTTTTTGTCCTCCAATACCAACAATTTCAAAATGAGAGTTGTGATATGGAAGCTGAAGGCGGTTCCTAATCTTCTCAGATATGAATGTTCGTTGAGAACCAGGGTCAATAAGAGCTCTTACGGTGAAGCGTTCACCTCGAGATTCTATCTGCACTAGCGCAGTTCTCAATAGAATATTCTCGCAGCTGAAGGAGTAATTGGCACGTATCTGACCTGATGTGGATGGCTGTTCAGCATGAGTATCCTGTGAGTTTGATTGAGAAACCATTGGGGAATTTTGGGAACTGAGACTTTTACCTGGTTTCTTGAGACGAGTGTTTTCATTACTTTGAGTAGTTGAGTTACTAACTCCTTTTACCATGTGTAGTAGGGTATGGTGAGTTTTCTTGCAATAGAGGCAAGTGTGTTTACTTTTGCAATTTGCTTTTATGTGGGATGATCCCAAGCAATTATTGCAAAATTTATTTTGAAATACATAATCAACTCTCTGTTGTACAGTGAACTTTCTGAATTTGGGACAAGATCTAAGAGAGTGATCTGCATTGCACAGTTTACACATGGGAGTTATATTTTCCTGAGACACATATGTCTGTATATTGGGCAACGTTAAATAAATAATAGAATTATCAATTAATTAGAATGAAAAATAAAAAAAAAGTTCCCTTACTTAGGGTTTTTTTTCTTAAGAGTGGGTTTAGGGGCTATATACCTATAGCACTGGATATGGAATCCAGTTAATTTATCTACAAAGTAGACTTAGATGCGTAGTAGACGTATCAAATAATTTTTAGTTTACAAAATAAGCCAAAAATTAAATGAATTATGTGTGACTATGTGAGTCACACCGTTTCGCAGAGGGTTAATTCACTCTTAATTGCGGTAGGGTTACCAAATTTTCCAGTTAAGATTCAATGTTCGGGGATTTTATTTACGTATTTAATTGTTGTAGTTTCTATGTATATATATTTCCTTTTCTATATATATATCTATTATTGTTTCTTTTTTTCTTTATGTGTGTATATATATTTTTTTTTTTCCTTATGAGTGTATATATTTTTTCTACTTCATGTGTATATATTTTTTTTATTTAATTTTAATTAAACTTGGGGAAAAATATAAAATGTATATATTCATATAATAAGGGTATTAATATTATAAAAAAAACTTTATTACTATGAGTTGTTCGGAATTTATTTAAAATTTAAATTCCTAAATCGGGTAAAAAAATTTTTTTATGGCAACCCTAAACAGAAAGCATAAGTGATAGAGTAATATTCTTATGCTCTATTATTATCGATATGATAGTTGTTGCTACTTCTTCTTGTACTGTAATTTACATCGCCTTGTTTTCTTTCGTGTTCTTTTTTTTTTCTTTATGCACTCGCGGGAAAAAATATAGAATAATTTGTGATTTTTTTTTATATTTTATTATAATTGTATTAATTTGTATATATATATATATATATATATATATATATATATATATATTTTAACGTTCAAAATTTAATTTATTTTATTTTATGTATTTTGACCTTTTTCTATTTATTTCAAAGATTAAATTTCAATTTTAAAATTAATTTAATTTTTCTTTCGGTGTAAAGATCAATTGCTTGTACTGAGAGTTTAAATTTTAGGGGTTGATTTCATGAGAGAAATATTAAAGCATGAGAGATTAAATGAATAGGGGAGCAATTGAATATTATATTAATTTAAAAATTTAAAAAATTTTTCTATTATATTTTTGTGTTCATTAAAAATATGTATATCAATAAATCATATATATATTGTATGATAAATAAATACCTTTTCGTTATGTACATATGTAAGTAGTTTTTGTTTTACAAATAGCGGACGATGTGACGACACAATACAGTGGCGGGCAAAACTGTTCTTATGTAGTTTAATTTTTGTTTTATATGTTGTTTTATATATGTATTTTTTGTAGTCTTTTGCAAGTAGGTATAATGCAAACAGTGATGGGAAAAACACTTTAAAAATGCACAAAATTTATTTGTTGTTTGTACTTTAATGTTTTTAATATATTTTGTTTTGTTGATTTCACCGTTTTAAATTATATTTTTTCCTGCTATATATAATTTGTTTTTATTTTTTTTTTTACTGTATCTAACTGTTTTTTTTTCTATATATGTATATAATTTACACGGTTTTTTAAAATTCTTTTCTATATACATATATAATTTTTTTACCGTTTAAATTATTCATATTGTACTTTTCGAACTATATATATATTTTTTTTAAATATAGATATATACATATATACACTTTTTTACCGTTTTAACACCAATTTTTTTTTTCAACTGGATTCTTCCAGAATTTTACAATTTCCTTTTATTATATTCAATGTGAATTTTTAATAAATATATAATTTCAAATTTTATTAATTTCAAATTTACCTCTTTTGTTTTTTGCTGCGTTTTGTTAAATTTTTTTGAGTTTTCACTTATTTTTCGTTATTTTTTACATATCTTTTGCCCCTTTTTGTTGTTGTTTTTGTTTTTGTTTCCTGTTTAAATATATTTTTTTTCTATATACGTCTTGTAATTTTTATATTAGGCACTTTATTTTAAGTAATTTTTAAGCTCACAATTTTTGCATTTCTGGTTTTTTTGTTTTCCTTTTTTACAAATTTTTTTTTTTTTTTTTATATGTATATTTTAATTTTGAATTCTTTAGCCTCTTTTTCTTTTTTACTGTAAACACTTTTTATTTATATCATTTATATTAATTGTATGCTTTTTTATGCTACACTGTATTTAGTTTTTCCTTATTATTATTCTTTTACTGTTTTGTTTTTGTTTTGCCTTTCTGTATTGTTTTTTACTTTTTTCGTTTTTCGCGTTGTATTGTATTGATTTGTCATTGCATACTAATTAGATGTTTTCAATGATATTGCTAACATACCTCATAATTTTATGTTTTGCTCTGCTTTTTGTAACAGGATCCACTCGTTCTCTTAGATTCCACTATGGAGTAATGGGGGGAACGTTTAACACGAGCTTTTAGAGTTATGAGTTAGAGTGAGAGTGAGAGGACCATGAATCACCATAACATGAAGGAGCATGAAATTGTTCCATAGGTTGCGGGGAGTTCGCGGGGAGAAGGACCATGAAGGACCATGAAATAACGAGTGTTATTTTAGGCAAACTCTCTTGTGGAAGATTGGTAAATAGGGGTTGAGAGCAAGTGTACCAAACTTCCAAAGAGAGTTGCAATTATAATTACGCGATGTAATTATAATTAGGGTTAAATGGGAGAGATAACAAAAGAATTAGTAATATTCTTTTTTATAAAGTAAAATATGGGGAATCTTACCTTTTGTATATATGTACTCTGTGATGAATAGACCCAAGTAGGAGAGAGAATGTGTTTTGGTTTTGATGTTAATTTCCAGGTAGTTTGTATGTTTTATTTACAATAGATGATTTTAATGTGAAGAATAGGTATATAAAAATTTAATATTGTTTGAGAAATATTAATGATGTTGGTTTCAAATTCAAAAAAGAAGTATTAATATTGTTTGAGAAATATTAATGATGTTGGTTTCAAATGCAAAAAAGAAGTGATTTTACAAATGATTTTACCTTTAAGGAAATTTCATATTTTATCTATACAGATAATAGATATTCTTTTAGAACTTAAAAACTAGTGTTGGTAAACGCATATGTATTAAATTAAGTTAGATAATTCAAAGGTTTGAAATTCATTTATAATAATTTAAGAAAAAGTTTAAAATTCAATATTAAAATTTAGGAGTAGTAAAGAAAATTTATTGTCCAAATTGTTATTTGGACACTTTATTTCTCAAGATTCCTGAGAATGCTTTTAGCGAATACCTATAATAAATAAAAATATAATGACTACCTCCTGAGCTATATGAAAGAGTATGACGCATAAAGTAAATTACAGGAGCAATTTACGTCAATGGAAAGCATTTATTAAATGTTCTCCTACCTACAAATATACTTAATTAGCCTTCTTAGGTGTAAATTCATTTAAAATGCTTCCACCTATTTGTCATAAGCATCATGCAGGCATGTAAAGAGCATGTTTGTTTATCTACCGTAAAGCATATTTATTTATAGTTGTGAGTGTATATGTGTACACATACACATACATATTATTTAATAAACAAAATACATAGTGTCGGTTGTATCTGCAGGTATTAGGGTTCTACAAATTCTTTCAACGACTTCAGTGAAGAGCTTAATAAAAAATTAAAAATTTTTGTTGGAGATTATATTCTAATTGAAGTTTTGAAACTTTTTGATCACAAGAAATGTTATGCCCCTAATAAAGAGATTGCCGACTTAGATATATAAACCGCCTTTTCAATACCCCGACAAACTGAGATTAATAGACTTAATAAATTATCTCTAAGTATACAACATATGTATGTAAATATATGCACTAAAACACACATGAATACATACGAGTATGTACATATGCCATCCTTCTCTACATGCATCTGTTTTTGTTTATGTAACTAAACAAATAAAAGTTTGTAGGCAGTTGGTGGATTTATCCGCCTTAAGGCTGTTTGTCCTTTTAAATGTTTGATTTAATAAAATTATTTTTAAATTAAATTAAATGAATAATTTAAACAAATATACAAGACGTATTACCATTTATAGTTGTTATAACAGTTGTTGCCTTTATTGTTGTAACTGCCATTATACAACGGATGTTTACCTTTATGTTTGAATTCATAGGAAAGATGACATTCAACCCAACATATAAAGACAGATTTCCTGATGTAATTATTCAATTTAATTCTAAATTACAATGTGGTATAGAAAATTTAAAATCGTTTATTAAAAAAAACTGCATTAATGGTTTGCTTGACACTGCAGCAGTATAAAAAAAAATACACTTTATTTATCTAAACATGGTTGTGAAGATTAAATGTACCTGGGTACGTAATCCCAAAAATTCTCAAACCAAAACCTGTATTATGACAGTAAATTTAAGGCACTGTAGTAGGTAGTGTGTTGGCTTATTAGACGTGAGGCCACGTTTCAAACATAAGGTCAGACACCTAGAACAAAACAAAATATGAAAAAAATATTTCATCGGCGACTTACTCTCAGCAGGTTTCTGGCAGAAACTGTGAGTGTAAGTAATATTGCCATGAAAAATTAATTGACATTAGAAATCTTCTCTCATCATCCCTCTCGCCGAATATATTCTTCAAGACTCCTTTTACAGCTTCGAGGAAAGGTTTTGGTCTCAGTAGCGGCGTGGAAACTTTCCCTTCTCGCAGTATGATCTCCCTATTCGTTTATTCGATTTTCTGCATGACCTAGGATTTAATCCTAACAAGCTGATTTAATTTTTCCCCTTAAACGCGAGTCAACTTCACAAGAGCCGAGTGCTGGAATATCGGCCTGACTGTCAAATAGTATTGCAATGCCCCAACCTCTGTACTTCCAGTTCAAATTAAATTAACCACTTCTTTCGATGGCATAAAATTTCGCTTGGATTTGAGTTTCTCCATGGACTCTGAATATTTCACTCTGGATCCAAACATCCCCACTACTGACACATTATAAGTCCTGGATCCATCTGTAGACCATATGGTCCAATGGTCCCTCCCTTAAAAGAATATTTAGCCACTAACATATTCGTCTCACCCATATTAATCATTCTCGTGGCAAAGAATTTACCAAAATCATAGATTTTGCAGACATTATGTAGGGAAAAGTTAAAGAGGGAATTGTCAGTCATCCGATTTGCCTAGTCTCGATAGCTCTGATGACTCTTGCGTTATACTTGTATCTCATTATACTAACCATAATGACCTCGCTGCGATTAGGCTTAAGTCCATGAGGGAGTCTACAGACGTTATAGAACAGGTGTTCATTGACATGGCTATACCAAAGCAAGCCCGTCTCTATATCTTATTCAGCTCCACTTGTTTGAAAAGTATGTTTACCAAACTTTATTACATTTATGGATCGTATGATATGTTGTATTTCTTTAAGTATTTGTATTAAGTTTTTAACTTCGATTGTTTCTTAGTATATAAGAAAATGTTCAGTAATTTGCACATATTTATTCTAGAAGTTGATCGTAATACGTTTTTTTTTTTATTATATAAAGTTATTACCGTCAAATATTTAAAATCGGGTTATAATTATCTATGTTTTGTATAGTAATAGTTCAAATATTCATTACCTTAATAGACAATTTTCTTGTATTTCAGAATAAATTTTGTGAAAATATATCAAGTAAGTACCTCCTACTGTATATTTTTTTTTGTATTCTCAAATAATAATGAAACACATTTTAATTTCAATTGAAACACTTTTTGCACAATCTAATGCTTTAAACAGAGACTATCCATGCCTTAAACGAAAGGCACAATTCATCTAAAAAATATACCAACTGTTTTATGACAATCTGACAGACGAGTTTGTCGCAAGTCGTAAAAACTGAAAGTGTCCTTGATTATGAAATAAACGCTCAAGATGATGAATTCGTTTTGTTTGGAAGCACAACAGTTGTGTTTAAAATAATACGAGTACAAATGAAGAAAATTTTTTTGAATGAAAAATACTAGAGTCATGCTAACACAAAAAAGAGCAAACCCTGAGTTATGCTTAGTTGACTGACATAAATATTGAACAACCAAGTTAATACAAAAATTTTAAAATTCCTTTCATATTCTTTTCAACACTATTGACTTGAAATATATTAAAACTTAAAAGTTTATTGCAGTAAATATGATTTTTGAAGGCCACGTGAGAGCGAATTCTCTATACCACTAGTGTGTGAAAAAACTGGTTACGGTGGTTCCTAAGTTCTGCTCTTAAAAAATTATACCCGATAAGGTTCCATAGAGAGGCACCTTAAAAATTAAGATTCTTCAATCCCCTCCACATAATTCATCTACTGATTCCTATCTTCCAAGATGGCTAGCTATATCTGTATAGCTTCAACATCCAATATATATTTACAATGGGCTTTATTTATAGATTATATATAGTCGCCGTAGTCTAGTAGGTAGTGTGTTGGCTTATTAGACGTAAAACCATGGTTCAAACCCCAGGTCAGACATCAAAAAAACGAAAATATGAAATAAAAAATATTTCTTCGGTGACTTCCTCTCAGCAGATTTCTGGCAAAAACTCTGAAAGTAAATAAAATTGCCATGAAAAGTTTTTCAAAGAAAATTTTGTTGTTCGGAGTCGATTTTAAACTGTAGGTCCCGCCACTCATGTATACAATTAACACACACAACATAAGTGGTGTGAGAAACTAGGCTCGTAATCCTGACTGAAGGGATGTAATGACCAATTATGTATGCATGTAACTATATTCATTTATAGACAACGTCAGTTAGCAACACCCTCATCGTAGAACCTGTTACTGTAGACTATTTACCTGCTCGGCTGGAAAAATTTAAAGCAGGAACAGAATAAAAGTTGAAGATAGTAAATAGATAGATGTTTTGTGACAGCCCTATGAGACTTTAAGCAATTAATTATAGTAATAAAGAATTTATTTTTGAGTTGGTTTATAAATGTTATTTGTTGACACAGTCCTTTAATAGGAGATGGTACTTACAGCTCTTTACGATTTAAAATTCGTTTGAACTGCATCGTAATCAAACCTGTTAGATTGTAGAAAAGGTCTTCGAATTCAGCGAATACCAACTATTTTCTTAGAGAACTTTCTCTTTACGTAGCTCTCAAGTAAACACACTTAATTGTTCACGTTCAATGTGAATGATAATCAGGAAAATGTAAGGGTAACAGACCAAACAAATAGCCAAACAATCTGGAAATACAGAATGGAATACTAAGTTGATTATAATACTCACTATTTTGTACCTTAAACTACCATTTAACTAAATACTACTACTACTGAGGTGTATTTCTTTGTAATGCATTTGACAACCTCTACGTATAATTAATATTTATTTTAAAAAAATTACTCATACGCTGCCGGTCAATACAAGAAATTACGAAGAATAAATAACAAAAAAAAACAAAAGTGTGTGTGAGACATCATCGAAATTTATATTTGTTTGAGAGACCAATTGTTGCCATTATGTGTGGTATATAACATTGTTCAAATTTCCGCCACGATTTCTGTGTGTAGAGTGCATTCGAAATGTTAAAATTTCCATGGCTCTGGCTCATAAATCAGGCTGAATTTAATTGATGACATGAGTTATGTTCGCTCTGAGATCCGCTATGGTCTGCAGTTTTCCCCATACATCTGTGACTTAAGAAAATCCCACTAGAAAATGGAGTCAAGTCGCACGATCTTAGTGGTTAGTTCGCATCACTTCCACGTGAGAGGATCATGTCCTCAAATCGCTAAAAAATACAAACAACAAATATGTTTCATTAATCAAACAGATTGGATTTATAAATCTTGCTATTATTTTACCCGCAACTGTACATTGTTTGAAATAATTTGCCATTTTTTAATGCTTTTAATGGTAAAATGGACACATTGAATTGATTGTAATACGATTTAATTAAAATTGTTATGTCTGAAGGACATTTTTCAGAAGCAGATGAAATTTTTATGGCAAAGTTTTTATAGTTCGTATGACATACATACTAATGGACATGATATAAGGCACCGAATTTAGATTACAAATGCTATTCATAAGAAATTTTCAACAGTAAAAATAATTTTATAAAACTCTGTTTGTTTGATAATACTCAGGGAATAGTTTTAACTTAGGCTATATCTTGAGTTAGAAGTAGGAAAAGAGCGTGTGGATAATTTAAAACGCTTAAAATGATTTGAAACAGTTGAGACTTGTCCAGTTCTGTATATCTAACTTCTTGTCTAATCTATGTATATAAAATAATTTTGGAAATACATTCTTGTTAATATACTTTTGTTTCTCAGTGTAACTAAGAGCTTTATGTCCTGCTTTTTGCAATAATAATTTTATATTTTAATCTCATTTATTTAATACTCTTCTTTGTAAATATCTAACGACATCATAATAGCATAAAGACAATTTGACCTTCTGAAATAAATTCTAAAAAAAATTGACAAAAATATTAGTGGTATATTGACCTTGTTTTTCTCTATAAAAAAATTTATTTTGCTGAACGTTTTAACCTCAAAATCCAATTATAACCATAAATTTAACTTTTAATACCAACAAATCATATTTTGAATAAATTGAATAATCTGAAAGCCATGGCAAGTAAGAATAAAAAAATCAAATAAAAGTAATAAATCATGCATTTTTTGGTGTGGAGTTTACTTCACACGCCAAAAACGTGGTACATAAATTTATGAAATTTTTTGTTTTAAATTATTCTTTATTTTTTTCTTAGAAAAACAACAGCGTATGCTTAAAATATTAGTGGAAACTCAGCAATTTAATTGTCCGTGGCATGGTATGGTAGTTAAAGTTTTGGACTATAAACTCAAGCAATCCTGACACGGTAGGCTAGTAGGAAGTATATTGGGTTATTAGACGTGAGGCCGCGGTTCAAACCGTAGGTCAGACAACTCCAACAAAACGAAATACAAAAAAATATTTCTACGGTGACGTTCTCTCAGCAGATTTGTGGCAAAAGCTCTGAGAGTAAATAAAATTGCCATGAAAAAATTATTGACATTAGGAACCTTCTCTCATCATCCCCCTCGTCGAACATAGTCTTCAAGACCCCTTTTACTGCTTCGAATATATAAATACTTATAAATAAAATTGCCATGAAATGTTTCTCAAAAAAAAAAAAAAAAAAAACTGTCGTAAACTGTAGGTCTCGCCACTCATATATAAAATTAACGCATTATTAATTAAATGGTGTGAGAAGCTAGGTTGTAATCCTGACTGAGTTTGAAATTCTAATTTTTTTTGCCTTATGCTTTTACAAAAAAAATAACGAAACTTTTATAACAAACCGTTACTAAAACTTTGACCCCATTAAACATTACTTTGCACGAACACATTTGTAATGACAGCCGAAAATAAAAGAAAATGCAAGAAATTAAGATAAGAAAACAGGATAACGAGTGCAAGCATAAGGAAACATTGCAAACATCAATTTTGTACGTGTGTATGCCACATGAATATTAACAAACACATTCCATAATGCCGCCATCTTCTTCACACTCACACACACTTTCAACCGGCAAATATTCGTATGCATTGCTGACACCTTATGAATGCTGTGGGCATGGTATGGCATGGGTTAAATATGTGTAAGAGAATCTGTGAAATGTTTATACACTTGAGTAATCAATAGAAAATGCTTATGAAAGCATTATTGATTTTATTTTATTTTTATTTCTTTTCAGTTGCTATCTCCTGATGATAATCATTAGTAAACGGAAAACAGAAAAATTTAAATAAATTTCAAAAGGAAATGCTCTTCTTCCACAAGTTTATCACGATTACATACAAATTAAAATAATATTTTCAAAAGTTCAAAAATAGAAAAAGAAATTAAATGTACTATTTTAAGACTTACCATGCATCTGGACTTTATGTTTAGCTACATCCAGGAAACGAAATAACTGTTATTGTGTTACTAAGTGACCACTTTAGGTTAGGTGTCAGAATGTGTACTTATCATTGGGACAAGTACAGTACCCAGTGGCCAAAATGACCCATTGTAAATTCGTCCTAGAAGAGAGAGAGAGAGGATAGTGAAGGTTTAAAAGGAGAACAGGTACGAAATGGAAGATATAAGAGACGGAGGAAAAAGATTGACTACAAACACACAAGAGAGCCCGACTACACCCTTGACGTCCTAGCACTTCTCAAGCTCAACCTATTTACGTATCTATGGAGAGCTCTAATGTCCAAACTTTCGGAGAAGCCACTGGACAGTGTCCTCAATAGTTTGATAGTTTCTAACTCCTCCTCATCGCAACATAATCTGCATTAGTTTGCATAGGTTCTGTTTTAGATCCTTTTCAGCAATCTAATCTCGCAGTACCTTTTAATGAGACCTATAACTAACCTCAATCTGGCCTTATCTAAGCTCATCAGCAAATCTGTTCTATATATCAGATTAATCAGTCGACGACCAGCAAAAAACCTTTCATATCGTGAAACATTTCATATCGTCTGCGCACACGACTTATGCCATCTGAATCCTTTAAATTAAACTTAGGTTCGTCAGAAAACAGCACAATCCTCCTTATTTGGACACTCCAGTTAAGATGGGCCTTGGCGAATTCAAGTTTCGCTTTTTTATTTTATGACGATATAAAAGTTTTTTTTGCCGGTTGGCGACTGAATAATCCGGCATCTACCGTCCTTCTGTGAAGCGCTCTTTAGCTAATTTTTAAACCTAAGCGATTTCAGATGTAACTAGAAGATGCTGTAGGATCATTTTGGATTGTCTTTTTAATTCAGGAGTCTTCATGTCGCGAAGTTTCACGTGGTCTTCCTCCAGGATAAGTAGGAGATGTGCGACCAATCTGCAAAAACTTTTTAATTAGCCTAGAAATAATTGATCTGTTGATTGAATATTTTGCACTCAATTGATCTTAACCCAATCGAGAACTTGTGGGAGATCGTTAACTTAAAAATCAACCGAGAAAATGGCAAAACCGAAGACCAAATATTTGAAGCCTCAAAAATAGCCTGGGAAGCAATATCACCTGAAATAATTAATAATTTAACATCCTCTATGCCTAAAAGAATGGCATGTGCCATCCAGAATGAAGGATTCGCAAAGAAATATTAATTTCAATAGTTTTTATCTGTACCTTAAATTGAGGTGCTTTAGTTTTGTCCGCTTATATTTGCGACTTAAAATGTATTTTGAATCATAACTTTTTTTATTGAATTCTGAATTCTTTAAGTTTGTGTTTTTCAATAATAAGGATATAAATAAACAAAAAAAAATAAAAAATAAAACATTAATAACTTTGTTTTCTTAAAAAAATAATCATTTTAAAAAAATGTACTGAGGTTTTGTCCGATACTGTATGTATATGTCAATAGTATGCCATAGACACCTAGGCATATAAACTGACCACTATACAAATATATATGAAGGCTGGTTTGGCATGGATTTTTATCCAGACATGCAATTACTGCCTACGGTGAACACAAAGACCTCTGTTCAACGTCTTCTTTGGCCTGAATTGGATGACTTGGACGTTAACTATACGTAATTTCAATAGCACGACGCTACGTGACACACAGCTCATGTCACATGGGATATTCTACACAAGCGATTTAATGGCATAGACTGATCTATGCATCAAAATCATTGAAAAGACCTATCGAATGCGCGCATTTGAACGTTATTATATACACCACATTATGGCATCAATAGGTCTTTCAAACGAATTGAAAATTTCGATAAGAGCTCACACATACTTTATTTTGTTTAAGTTGAAATATGGAGATCACTTCATGAAAGAAAGTCCCTATATTTATTTATTGAAGAAAGTTTAATCAAATATTTTAAGCCAATTATCTGCTGGTTGTGTTTAGGACGCCTCTCGTTCTTTTCTATATTATTTAAATTTTCATGTTTTCATTCCATTTTCTTTTGTAAAGGATAATAATTGAATTTATTTTCTCTTCTTATTTATTTTAAACAAAAATACAAAGAGAAAATGAAGGTTGTATAACACAAACATGAATTTTCTGTTTATCAGCTTCAAGGCAAAATTATGTAAATAAGAATTAAGTAAATTACAGTGGGCGAACAAGGTTATGCTATAGCACACTATATTTTTAGAATAATTAATTCTTTATGTGGCGATTAAACTGGTAGACAAGATTCAAACAAACCTTTTCTTATTATTTTTTGTATTCGAAATACCGGATATATTTTCGAACCAAAACTTGTGCAGCTGGAGTCATATACATAGACACATAATTGGTCACTACAACACTTCAGCTAGGATTACGGCCTAGTTTCTGACACCACTGTGCGTGTTAATTTTATACATGAGTGCCGGGATTTACAGTTTAAAGTCGACTCCGAACGACGGATTTTTGAGAAACTGCTGAGAGGATGCCGCCGAAGTAATATTTTTTCATATTTCATTTTGTTGGAGATGTCTGACCTGGCGTTTGAACCGTTGCCTCATGTTTAATAAGCTAACACACTACCTTTTAGATTATGGCAACTCAAGCTGGAATCATGTGTCATTTCAAAAACTAAGATGGCAGGATGCAGCAGTCAACGACGAATGAGCCGCGATTACTCTCTTCTTCGTACATCAGTTATCTATAAATTATAAAAATATTTTTCTTTGTTTATTTAAAGAAAAATTAATCTTCACAACAGGATGATGTTGAACTAACTATTCTAGTAATGCACATTCAATTCCCTTCTATTTAAAAATGAATTCCAAATTTTCAAAATTAATTTAAATTTTATTTAAATTTTATTTTCTTCCTTCACAGAAAACTTTACGAACATAAAAGTAATTTGCAAAAAACACCGAAAATCATTTTGTTTCAAGTGCAAAAAAAGATGTAAAATTTATGAAAAATAATATTTTATGTCCTATATTAAGAGTTCACTTGCATGCAATTATTATTTGCATATTATCCTTACATTTATATACTTTACATTATATTTCTATCCTTATTTCATAATATGTGGCTTTAATGGGTTTTACTGCATACGTTGCTGCATACACTCGTCAGTGCAGAGCTATACGTGCGCCCAGTTACAAAAGATACTTGAATGCAGATGATAATGTCTGTTCCTGCACTTGAATTTCAATTGAAATGTGAATAATAATGAAGGTATGATGTTTCGTTACGAATTTATGGAAATATTTTTCAACATTTTAGAAATATTTTGTAGTTTTTTCTAAAACATATTTATTTCAACATCAACACTTATGGCATTGATAATTAAAAATTTTCCATAACAGGTGATTCGAAGCAAGTAAAAAGGCTTGTATTCAATTTTGAAAAAGAGTTTTATTAAATCAATAAACTTCTATAAGATTAAGACAAAGACTTCTGGCCAAGATTTTGTTATACAATTTTAACACAATTACGCTACCTTCCCAAAGTTTAGTGGGTAAAAATTTCAGTGTCAGCAAACCTATCTCAGAAAACATTGCTAACGTATGTTAAGTTATCTGCGACCCAAGAGTTTAATTTTTTAGCCTCGTTGTCTGTCATAATAAAACGTCTCTAAATAATTAAATATTTCTTCAAATGGTGGCCCTTTAATTATTGAATAGCTTAATGATTTTTGTATAAGACAGCCGTACACAATTTTGAAATGCTTTTTATAAGCAATCATTACAGCCTCCCTTACAAAAATGCCTTCTTAAAGGCGAATTGGCGTCAAACTCGCTCTATAAAATGAGAGCTTACTCACACAGGCTTTTACTTTTGTCGTAGATTGTTCTACATTCTGCTATTGTACAATACAACTCCTCCTCTATTAGCCAAACGAGTTACTCACATTGACACTCATTTTATTTTGATTTGAACGAGTTTCTTTCATTACTTCAGTCGAGCGTAGCTCTATAAATAATTCCGCACTGTTTACTAAGTGTATTATAAATCCACTCGCATTTCCATTTCGTGAATTTGCATATGAATAAGCGACTGATTTGGTCTCCTCTAAAGGCCTTCATTTCATATGATGGCTGGTCAGAAACAATAGATAGCCCTCAGATACTTATTGGCAAGTACTTATAATTTTTATGCCAAGTTGAGAAAATTCAAATTTTTGTTTTTCTCGTTGAACTAGAACTTCTCCACAAGAGAGTTAAAGACATATATCCGTTGTTATGTAATCTGCTGTGGATATCTTGATGTAACTATACTAACGAAATTGCAAAAACTATTTTCATCTGAGATTATTTAGGCTTTTTTGGCACTGTGTCCGCTTTTGTAACATTTGCCTCCATAAATGTTTTAGGCTGCATTTTGGTAAGATTCTGCAATACAATACAGATCTCATTCACTAGATGGCATAATCTCGGACAGGCCCCAAAATAGTCTGCGTCCATATATTTGATATTCCAATTGATCCAGTCAATATGGCTAGATAGACACGTTAATGGCTTAATAGACATCCATACGTTCCATTGATATTTTTCGTAATCCAGATTTCTGATTTTTTTATTTTTATTTTTCGATAAAGAATAAGTGGGATAACTGTTTGACTATACAACCGATGATCGGACGACAGTGCCTCATTGTGAAAGCAGGGAATAGCAAGCCTTCGAAGATATTGAGTGAGGTTTTCTATTGCAAAGAAGAGGTTATAAATTGTACTCTCGTTTCCAATTAGTACCTGAACACAATGCCACTATAGTATTATGTTTTACAGTTTAAAAGGTTGTAGAAATGAAATAATGAAAGTCCAAACATCAGTTTTATTGGTAGTTGAAGGCATTACTCTCCAAAATAACAACAGTTGGTGAAAGTAAATTTCTTAAGACTTTTGAAATGATGTTGTGTTGATCCACCAGATATATAGAATATGATATAGGGTAGCATAAATATTGACGGATCCACAGTATTTCTTATACAGTACAAGAACTGCTTCACACTGGTTAAGATTTATAATACCGATTCAGTATACGGGGAAATTTATTTTAGAGCTTCCCGAAGTGTACAAGGAAAGCCTTTCCCAGTGTAGAGATTTAATAAACTGAATAACTACAGGTCATACTCTAAATGTTGGTGGCACATATAAAAAATAAAACCACAAGAATCATCCTTTATGCAGCAAAGTATTCAAACATATTTTAATAGAAAGCAATCACTGTAAAGTAGTAACCTCATTAAAGTGTAGATGTATGTACCACCCTAATACAGTTTATCCCTTGTTTTAGATGCAAATGCCAATGTACTCGTACATGTTTTATTATTTAAGTTTGTTTATGATTATTCCAAACACATACTTTCTATTGTATTGTACCATTACATACATATGTTCTTATACCATTACATATGCGTTGTCCTTCTCTCCATTTTGTTGACTGGCATAAGAGTCTGCTATTCATTCGCATTGTTTGAAATCAATTAAATCGTTGTTTACTGCATCTACAATATATGGTTATAATCACTGTTGGAAACGTTTTCTACATTTTACGTATTGTATTCTGTTTTATAGAACAATAATCCGTTTAAAACATGATGTTCTTGTTTTGCATTTCAAGTAGTTTAATGAGATCAGCTTATGAAGCAAATCATACAGTAGTGTATACAGTATATACCACCTAACTATTGTGTTTTAAGGCCAACAATTAAATAAGTTAACCCTGCTCACCAAAAATAGAATTTCTTTAGTTTTTATGAACTGTTTTCACTTCATTGAGTTCTGCACGTATCCTGCTACCTGTTACATTTATAGAATTCTTCAACCCAAATTTAATAGGAAAGGATAAATTCAAATAAAGTATCATGCCTTAACGCTCTTAATTAAACCCAGAAATATTTTGTTAAATCCGTTTTATTTAAACCCCAAAAAAAGAGAAAATTATTTTGAGTATAAAAGGTTTACTTAAGGAGTGTGCACGAAAAAATATTGGATATACCTTTAGCCTCACTGAAAAACTATAATCGCGTAAGAAAATTGAATGAAAATTTGAAAATGAAAAATTCGAAAAAAAGGTTAAAACCTACTGGTAGAATAACTAAAACAACAAGTCTTTTAAAGTTACATATCGCTACTTGCTTCTACTTTGTTTTATATCAAAATATGAATACCTCATCCCATCTAAATGTTTTTTCACGATGGAAAATCGTCCATACTGTCGAAATAACAACATTTGGGAGAAGTTTAGCTTTGAGAAAACAAACAGAACGTGATAGTCATCGTTTGCTTGTGAAATTATACAGTGAGAACACTCCGAGGAAAGTCTCCGAGAAAATATTTTTTCATATTTTCGTTTTGATGTCTGACCTGGGGTTTGAACCGTGGCCTCACTTCTAATAAGCCAATACACTACCTACTAGACTACGGCAACTTCAAAAACACAGATAATTCATACTGAGATAAAGAGCGTCCGAGGCATCTAAAAAGTTTAAAGATAATGAATTGAAAACATTGCTCGATCAAGATTCGTGGCAGACGCATGCATAGCCTAGCTCAAACAGCCATTTCAAAGCGTTTAAAAGTAGCAGAAGTCATTCAAAGCAAGGAAACTGATAGCCACAAGAACTGATGGTGAGAGCTGTTGAAAAACGATTTTGAATGTCTTAAATGCTGTTTGATCGCTTTAAAAATACATCAGTTTTGCGTCGATTTATCACCGGCAACGAAAAACGTCTTCATTACGATAACCATAAGCGTATGAAATCATAAGTAAAGCGGGGACAGCGACCAAAAACAACGGCCAAACAGAATTTTGATTAACCCAAGGCAATGCTCTGTATTTGCTGTGATCAGAAGGATGAGATCCATAGGAATCTGTTAACACCAGGCCAGACTATCACAAGAGGCCTGCTGTGATCAGAAGTGTGTGATCCATAGTAATCTGCTAAAACCAGGCCAGACTATCACGAGAGGCCTGTATAGAGAGCAATTTTCTTTGACTGAATTAATAAATTGACAAAAATATTGGAAAAAGTCGTACCCTTCGATGGATAATATTTTGATCAACATGTTCTTTTATAAAAATATCTAATAAAGTACTTTAGGTTTAGGTTCAGGTTAGAGGATGCGTACTTGCCATTGAGACAAGTACAGTATTCGAAGATCAAGGTGACCCATTAACCCAACGTCCTAAAGGAGAGGAGATAATAGAGGAGATAGGGAAAAGGAGAGGAAGTAGGAAAAAGAGAATAGAGGAAGCGGAGGATTAACACAGACAAGAGACTGCGTAGCACTTCTCAACCAGTTCAAACCAGTGGTGTTGTCGAGCCGAAACGCTCCGGAACGTCGTTCCGGTACTTCCTTTTTGGACAGGAACGCGTTCCGGAACTAAAGATGATTTCTGATAACGAGAATTGGTTGACGTTTTGAAAAAAAATTAAAAAGAATTGCTGATTTTTTTTTCTAATTTTTTATGAATTTTTGTATGTATTTTTATAAACAAGGTTTTGAACCGAATCCGAACCGGAACAAAAACCGGAACGAACCGTGAACCGGAGTTCGGAACGCGTTGCGGTAAAAAAAAATTAGCACAACACCACTGGTTCAAACCAATAATGAATCTATGGAGAGCCTTAATGTCGGCACTCGACAAAGAATTCAAACCCTCGAAGAAGCCTCTGTACTTAAGGTACAAGAGTACTTTCCTTTAAAGTACTTTATTTCTAACAAAATTAACCAGTATAAACTGTCAATATTAAGAACTTGATACCTTTTTACAAACTAGAAATTAAACTTTTTGTATAATTTAAAAAAAAAAACTGAAATAATTTTACACATAAACTTCATTTTTATTATGAAAAGTATATAACAAAACCCTTCAGGGGCACTCCTTACAATCTTAAACTAAATTTATTGATGGTTTACTATCCCCTAACCTTATTGTAGTAGTAAATATTCGAACTTAATTAGTCTGTAGCTTGAACAAACTGAAGAAGGAAATGTTTAGTAGTAGTTTTGTGTATACACAGTGAATTGGTTAAAAGAGGTTTATAAAGCAAATCAATGTCTTTGAGTGGCTTCTAGAATGTAATAAAGAATTACCCTGAAATACTTCAACTTCCATTTAAACGCCAACTGATAAATACAAAAAAGTTTTTATTTTAAAATCATTTTATTTAAAAAATATATGTTCTTTTCTTCTATCATTATAAAAAATCTTACAAAAATATATGTTTTTGATAGTCGTATATATGTACGTATGTATGAATATGGTATAAAATAAATTTGTTTCTATTAAATATTAAATTTGACTAAATGACAATTCTTTGTGCTTTTTTCTCTTTGTTTTCGTATTACATTTAATATCAGTTATAAACATATTATTGTAGAAATACTTCTTAAAAATTAATTGTAATTTATTTAAAATCAATGATTTTGGCAAATATTCCTTAAAGTAATGAAATAAATTTGTTTTCTAATTAAATGAATGATTTTACGTATGTATGTATGTTTATGCAAAGGGTGCAGTAGAGCGAAAAACATTACTTTTATTAACAAAATATTATGAAATATTCTTACAACTAAATTTTCAATCAAATAATGTTTAGAATATTATTTGTTACATTTTTTATTTAAATGGAATCTTATAAATTAATTGCTCAATTTAAATTTTTTTTTACATGTATCATCTTAACTCTACTTTTCAATAATTTTAATTTTATAGAATTACTATAAATCTTTGCTTGTATAGTTAGCCTTAATTAGTCTATTTTTATTGTTTTTTATTTGTTTCTTAATTTTATACAAAAATACTTTATTATGGAATGTATTTAGAAAATGTTTCTGTTACTTTACAATTAATTAATTTTAGTACATACGTTTTGTTTGAAATATGTTTATATTTTGTACTAAAAGTTAACAATTTTGTATTTTGGAAACTACAAATAACTTACACGCATAAAACATAAACTCTATTAAATTTTACATTCAAAATTATGTCATCTTATTATGCCCCCCTGCACCCAGCTATTTTCTATGGTCATTATTTTTTAAAAACCCTGAATAAATAAAATACCCACCATTTAATGTAATTGAATCCATGAATTAACTTTTTTAATTCAATAGATCTGCACTATAAACATGTAACATTGCTGTATTACTGTCGCGTGAAAAATCATACTTATTCAGTTCAAATTCATTTATGTAAACCGCTCCGATATAAGCGGTGTCTTGAGCGTCCGGTGTTCTGCGATATAAAACGCCGATATCCTTCATCTGTATGGGTCCATCAATTTGTAGAACGTAATAACGTACACGCCAACCATTTGCTTGGTTCTCATAAATTGACATTTCCTTAGGTATTTGACTACAGTCCGGCAGACCATTTAACAAATCATTGTATTGAGATTTAAAGGGCGAGATGTAGCAACGACCCCTTTGTACGCTGATGGAATCATAGTAGTCTCCCAGGAAGATGTAACAATCTCTGGCGTTGTTGCCAGTACAAATACGTAAAATACAATCGAATTCGCCATTACGTGGATCCAATTTAAGGGCATAACCAATCACTATACCGCCACGTGTTATTTTAAGTTCGGTACCGAAAAGGCGAAAACTTTGATCACATTGATTTATACGCAAACAAGAGCCACCATTGAAAGCATCTTCATAGCAGCGCGTTGCTATATTATGCAATGGCACAGAGGGTTGCAGTGATTGAAGTGATAAATTGAAAAATCCTTCAGACGCATTCTCTCTATCCCCTTCTTCCTCTACTTTAGTTGCATCGGATGTTTTAGTTGAAACCTTTGGTATACCATGCCAGTATGTTTTCTTACCGGAACCCATACAAAAATCCGAATAGAATGGAATTGAATTGTAAGGATGTGTGGCTAAATGTTCCCATAGCAGCCACCAAAACTTCTCATTTCTTAATAAGAATGCCTCGTTGGTTTGGTCATTACCCAGCAGGTCTTTAATATTGTAGCCATATTGTTGCAGCCTGGAGCAAAAATGCCTGTAGAGAAACGAAACTTGACAATGCGTGCCAATGTTTGTTTACTTTGAAATTTGGCAATTTGCCCACGACCAAAAACATCAATGCCAAAGAAGACATTTTGGAAAGGTTCCCGTTCTTGTTCGCACAGAGTGCGCGTCATTTCAAGGCTGCGTTCGTTCCACGAATAGTTCACCAGCATACCATTCGATGACTTAAAGAATGGCAAATTTCTGTCATTGACTTCATTCTGCCACAACAATTGACCTCCTTCGATAATACTGTCATACCAAATGACTGTCCCAAAATCCAATTGTTCTTCAAGGTGTTCACGTAGTTCATTGACAAAATAACTGGAACATAGGAGAAGAAAACGAATGAAACATAAGCAAGAAAGAAACAAAATGCAATTCAGTTATAAAATAGAAAATTAAGTAGAATATAAAAGAAAATTGAAAAGAAAAAGAAAAAGAAAAAAATCCAAGAGGGATGATAGACATTGTTTTCACTTAAGGATGTATAAAGATTTTTTCTTAAATCTAAACTATAAATTTTGCAATTGTCGACACAATTTCCATTCGAGATAAGTTGGTCACCCTACGTTACAAATGTGAAATATGCTGAAAAAAAATAGTTTACTTAAGACATCATTTTTTAGCTTTGTAAGAGAGTTCTGAGATACTGTGAAGGTGATGCTGTTCCACCACAAAATGTACATAATTTTTCGCAAGTACAGACTGATAAAGTCTTGACACATTCTTCCTTTGAAATTTGGCCAATTTTGCTTTGCGAATCATATTTGGCCAAAGGCTCCGTTCTACTAGCTCCTTTGCATTCTAGTGGTTTACCGATTACATTTTTGTTCATTCCGATGTACGGTAACATTATATACGAACCAGCTCAGACTAGGTGACACCATACTCTGATAGTACATACATAATTGGGCATTACAACAGACAGATTTTTGAGAAACTTTTTGATGGCAATTTTATTTACTTTCAGAATTTTTGCCAGAAATCTGCTGCGATGGAAAGAAAGATGAAGAAAAATTTTTCGATATTTCGTTTTGTTTGAAATGTCTGGGCTGGGGTTTATACCGTGGCCTTAAGTTTAATAAACCAACACACCACCTAATAGACTACGGCGACTTCATTGATTCACCATTCTTAAAAAAATTATTTCTCTCCAAATAAACATAAGATTTGTATTTCATTTTGACATTCTTTAGCCTTTCTAAAGGATTAATGCTTTGGAGACGGTGTAATTCCTTAAGCTTAGGCATCTACATACATACAAATGAAGTCATTTTGTGCAGAGATATTGTTTTAATTTTTATTTTTGGCTTTCTTTGTTTTGGGATTTTCGTACTTTTTTATAAATTTGTTTACGACAATCACTAAACTAAGTTTACACAGACTTTTCTTAATGTTATATTGCTATTGTGTTCATTGTTGATCTAAAGAATACAAAAAATATCGTGTTCTTATTGCCAATGTTTTGCAGTTACTTTTTGGCTTAATCTTAAGAGGGATTCAAATGACTTTTTGTTCACTTCTACGATTCGCATTTATTTTATTGAAACAAGAATAGTTGTTTGGCAGAGACGAAAAGTCGTTTAAATTAATAAAAATTAAAGGAAGATGAAGACAACAAGACTACTTTAGTTAACAAAGTGAAATTAAATAAAAAAGTTGGCCTGAAAATAAGTCAAAATGTACAAACAAAAAGCCATACAAAATTTAAGTCGTCGTAAAATGAAGCCTTTGGCAAACAATAAAAAAAAACTGTGGAATTAATTCCGTACATACGAGGTGGGATAAAAAAAGAGAGATTGCAACTTTTTTTACTTTTTTGCATGAATATAATTTTTTATTTTTAACTGCACATGTACCATTTCATTTTTCATTCTTTCTAGGGAGCATAAAGGTTGGATATGTTTGATGAAAACAGTTCAGAATTTGAATGAGAATTTGTGTGTAAAAACAGAACTGAAATGTTGAAAATGTCATACATATGTATGTATGTACAATAACTCTGCATAAAAAAATATTTGTTTGTAATACAAGCTTAGAAAACCCGTAAGGCTACCAATTATTTCCAGTAAACCAACATCGAATAAAAGCATGAAAGTAGTGAAACAAGAGAATCGACAGATTACTATTAGGGAAATGACTTATGACATCGGAATTCTGTTCAGTCCGTTCCATGAATTGTTTTGCATGAAAGGAAGCGAAGAAGTTTAATGAAATATCAAGATTTTTTTGCTGATTTATTCAATTACCGTGACAATGTGAATACAAAGTTGTTATCGAAGATACATTGTTCAATTCGAATTTCTTGAAAATAATGCACAAAACTTCTCCATCTCATGTGGTTTGCTATTTTTATGTACGCGTCCACCTACATAAACTCGCAATGTCCTAGTTCTCCATATATTGTAAGTCTCCAGGAGCTTTTTTTATGGTGAAACCAGCTTTTTATTGAATACTTCACCACTCTAACTCCATCCTTGTAATACTATTGGGCGTAATACTTTTCTGCATTTGATTTGTATCAGAGACATTTATTGATGAATGCCTGTAGTTTTTGACTGAATATTTAAAACTCGCCATTTTGTACTTCCGTACAACGCAGTAGACTACCCACATGCATTAAGATTTTCAATATTAGTTCGTCTGTATACTACTACAGCTATTGCTATGTTGAAAATGCTCCTTTTTACGCAGTTTCTTTGTCTGCATTCATTGTTTGTGTTCAATCTAGATAGCAGAAGCTGTCTATCTATTTGATTAATTGGTCTTGAAGCAATTTCAAGGTCCTTAACCATTATCAGTCTCTAGTTAGCGTGAAGTCGCTGTAGTTTAGCAGGTAGTGTGTTGGATTATTAGACGTGAGGCCACGGTTCATACCTCGGGTCGGAAATCTCCGAAATATGAAAAAATATTTCTTCACCGACCTCCTCTCAGCGGATTTCTGGCAAAAACTCCGAGAGTAAATAAAATTGCTATGAAAAGTTTCTCAAAATCTGTCGTTCGAAGTCGGCTTTAAACTGTAGGTCCGGCCACTCGTATATAAAATTAACACTTACAACCTAAGTGTTGTCAGAAGCTAGGTCGTAATTGTAACTTAAGGGTTGTAATGACCAATTATGTATGTATGCATGTAGTTAGCGTGAGGAACTTCACGTAATTACTATTTCCTGTAACAAGCAATTGATGTAATCAATCACATACTTGTCGTACTCTACCGTTGTACTGAAATTCTTAAGAAGACGTGAGTGAGCCCAAGTAATTCCTGTTCTCTCTGAACGAATATTATGTATGATATCTCTAGCGGTAAAATAAAAAGTGGATAGATTTTGCCGTTGTGAAGAACTCTAATGACTGCAATTATTTTATGATGTATACCTTTCTTTCTCAATGCTTTCCATAGCTGGCCGTCTGCTGGTATTGAAGACTATTTTGAAGTTGATGAATAGTAGATACGGGTACACAGTTCTATAGATCGCTGTATGATAATGCGTAGACCATTGGCCCGATTTAGGTAGTTTCTATTCGGCTCGAAACCAGATTGTTCAAGAGAGTGTTTTCTATCTCATTTTGTGAACTCTTCTCTGTTGAGGAAAACGATATTGGCTAGAATTCGAATATATACGATTTTGTCGAAGATTACGGTAACCTTTCATATCATAATGCGTCTATAAAAATGAATAGTAGACACCGGAGTAAATAAAGATCAAGGGACATGTACGGTGCAAAAAAATTAATCTTTTATGTTATGTTACACAACAAACTTTTAGGACATCTGTGGAATTAGCTAAGGGAGGTCTGGTATTCTGGCAATTTTTATTTTATATTTGCCAATACTAATGACTTAATCGCGATACCGAAAAATATCTTTTTTCAATTTTAAAAGATGCAATTCTGTTCCATATAAAAATAAATCCAATCCATTTGTTCTTAAATACCTCACTTTACAATTCAAAATAAATTTGAAAATTAAATGCAAATATTTTTTTACAGAACAACCCCTACAGAAAAATGTATGTACTTTTTAAATACTTTAATACTTGTTTGTTTGTTAGTGTTGTTTTTAACCGGTAATTCGTGTCGCAATTGCAATTTATTGAAAATATATTGACAGGTTGTTTTATTTAAAAATCCCCTTGTGACAACAGATTTATAAAAGTGTTTACAAATGTTTTTAAACCATACCATGTAAATGAGCAAAAGAATAAAATGAATGCAAAAAAATAAATTTCATTTAATTTAAAGGCAAACGACAACCAAGCAACTTTAATTAAAGTAATGGCTTACACATTTTTGGGTAATAAAAAAAGAGAAACAAAAAAAGGAAAAGACAGAAAAATGTTCAATAAGTTTTATGGAATAACAAAAACAATATTTAATCTACCCGATAGGCAAAAAAAAATGAAAGTTACTCGAACTCAAATTGTTTGCTTGAGTGTACATAAAAACTTTATTAATAAGTCGCAAAAGCTGATTAAGGCTTCGTTCAGTATTCTGCAAAATAAAGTCAGCAACAAAATAAACAAACTACTATTATTAGAGTTTATTTGTTAAGAAGATACGCTATTACTTTAACCCTTAAAGTTTTCTGAATTAACTTGTTTTGCAAAAAGTTTTTGTTGTTGTTCGAAATTTATATATTTAGTTGCTTAAATTAATGGACATTTCCTAACTTTCTAACTAAAATGAAAAAAAAAAATACAAAAATCACTGTAATAAAATGCGAAAAAATCTATTTGTTTTCGTTTAATTTTTTTATAGCTTTTTTTATGGTTGGATACAGGAAATATTTATTAAGTTTGAAGTCATAAGATATATTAAATTGTTCATTTGCAATTAAACAATAACAAAGCAAAATAAAATTAAATTCTTGCTACTTCGATTCCAATTACCAAACATAGTTTTATAGTTTAAATATTTAAAATCAATACTCTTTCTCTTAAATAAATAACCAGTAACACGAACATTTGATTCGCGGAAAAACATTAGCCAATTTTAAAAACAGGAAAGTTAAAACAATTTACGAGGGTTGTTTAACTTAATTTGAAATATAGAAGAGCAGATTCAAATACATAACATACATACATGATTGGTCATTACAACCCTTCAGCCAGGATTACAACCTAGTTTCTCAAATACATACTAAATAAATTCAAAAGTATTTATTGCTATCACGAAGCAACTCACCATTTTCTAATTATTTCCTTTACTTTGTTTCAGTGACTGTAGTAGGTGAATGGTCCATTCGACATTCTCTAAAAATAACTTTCTCTGTGTACTGAGCATAGTGGTAGCTTACATCCCACCCTTCCACAAAATTTCTCTTTTCCTAACCTTACTATAATGTTCGTTGTTATTTGTATTATGTTTCTCTGTATTGTCGGTAAGTCTAGTAGATAATGTGTTGGCTTATTAGATATGAGGCCACGGTTCAAACCCTAGGTAAGATATTTCTGATAAAACGAAATATGACATAATATTTCTTCGGCGACTTTCTGTCAATAGATTTCTGGCAAAAAATCTGTGAGTAAATAAAATTGACATGAAATGTTTTTCAACAATCTGTCGTTCAGATTTGACTTTAAACTGTAGGTCCGGCCGCTTATGCACAAAATTAACACACTCAACGTAAGTGGTGTGAGAAGCTATCTCGTCATCCTGACTGAGGGGTTGTAATGACCAATTATGTATGTATGCACTCATAGTTTCCACAAACAAAATCACACAGATTCCATAAACCCAATAAGTCAAAGTAAACCTATGGATACAGTTCTAAAATTATTCAACAATTATCTCAGGTCCCTCGTATTATCATCATTAGTAGAAATTCCATTAAGGTTTGTTTTTATTATTCCAATACATTTTTAGGTAGAAACGCTAACACTGCGTTGTGCAAAACAGTGTAAATTATTGGCACTTGAATGTAAACATATACATGGTCCTGCAGAACAACTATTACTCTTGATCACACACTCACTCACTCGCGTATATGTTCAATATTTACCTTAGGTCTTAAAAGTTTTTGGTTAAAAATGTAATCGAAACTAAACAAACGAAACAAACTATGGACACGCCATTAGGGGTGATACATACAGAGATAAAATACGATGGACAAACAAAAGCAATAAAAAGGCTACTATTGGTGATCAATAAAAGTTTGACCTGTGCTCTTTTAGACACATACAGGGTTAGGTACACGAAAAACGAATAAATTATCTCATGTTTAATTCTTGCAAATGGTTGTGTGTTATGCTTCACCAGGATAAGCAATCGAATTGCATCAGAAATTCTATGTGAAACGAATTTTAAACCAAACATAATTGGAAGAAAAACATCAGAGACGTTTTAAAGCTGAATACCATTGTGAATTAGGTATACAATCTATAGTATATCTTAGACGTTACAAGTATTTCTTACGTAGTATAAATTAACTGTAGACACTTGATTAACTACATGGTACATAGAAAGACAGGTAGTGAGACAGGCGGATGTTCGGGAAAAAAATAAAATATGTATTCAAGACCGATGAAGAATTTCGAGTGTATTTTCCAAGCAAAAGCTTTTGGTAACGAAATTTTCACTGAATTCAAATTGGACAGGAAGCTCAGGGACGGGGCACAACACACTAATTGACAGTCTAGCCGCCATTTAAGCACGCAGTATCTATGACATTGGCTCGAGGCGGCCACTAACCTTTGGCTAGGCAAGGAAAATAAAATCACCCTTTTATGAATCCCAAGTTATGTGGTAACTCAAGGCATTGAGCAGTCAGATGAGCTAGTTAGGAGGGGAGTAATACATAGCTAATCTAATAGGTAGATATTTTCTGTGAAGTGGTAAGAAGAGTTTGAAAAGTTATTCACGGTGAAAGGGAACAGAGACGAATGTTCTACCTAAGTCAGATGAGTTTAAGAAAATCTGAACTTATACGGACTAATACAAAAATTTTCTGAGAATAGTAACCGGCCTTCTGGCCGGTATATAGACTCAAATACCATTTGTTCAGAATATAAATCGCTTCAAACCTAATATAAAGATTCAGAGATCAGGAGAACGAATATGTATACTTCATACAATTTCAGAATGAAACTTCATGGTACTTAGCAAGTACTAGGCAAGGAGTTGTACTTATTGGCACCCAGCAGCACCCTAGAGCTTGGCAGAGAAACAGAATTGCTCTGTTAACGAAGAAAATTAAATCATAAGATAATTTGGTTGGTTGGCATGCTTGTTTATAATCTCAATGATTAAACCTTTAATTAAACCTCTCAGACATCACTTGATTTAGGTATTTACAACCGTTTCTTATGCATGACATACTAATTGCATTACATTGTGTTGCAAATAATTGAATTGTAATATTTGATATTCAGTTTTGCACTTACAAGACTTAAATAATTAATTCAGCAAACTGCATTAAAGCCTATCGTGCTCAAATAAATTTATAGGGCTTAGGGGTTAAACGATGCAATTCACTGTGGGGTTAAATGATGTAATTTATAATGAGAAAATAAGACTTGCAGATATTACACCGTTTCACATATGTACTCTTTTCTAAAGGTTAAAAGCATAATGAATTCTAATGCCAGCGAATTGCGTTTCATTGTGTATAAACAACTCACAACAAATTGTTATTTTACCATCAAAGTATGGCGTAATAACGTTAAACCATAATCAATTACATTAAATCGCTAGAATATAGTAAATATAACAATACATGGTACTTACAGTAAATGATCCATTGATTCTGGATTCACTTTACATTCGATATTAACTAGCCAACCATCGAATTTATAGTGTTTGCATAATTTAACCATTGATTGCACAACCTTGTTTACCATTTCTTTTGAGGCTAAAACTTCATGTAAAAGCGTAGAACCATTTGAGCCCTCAGTAATAAAAGTACCTGCAGAAAAAGGCAAACAAAATAAGAGAAATGAAATGAATGAAAACAAAACGGCAAACACAAGCAATAAAAACAACGATAATAAATGCTACGTTACAGAGTAAACCGAAAAAAGAAACTCAAAAAACCAAATTAAGAGAGAAACGGAAGAAATTCACACTCAAAACCGTAAATAAATAAACACAGACATGTTGAATACAAAAAGAATGAAGACTATAAATACGTGTATTAAGTGTTTAACAGTGTGTAAGTGTTTATATCACACATAGCTATGTATGTATAGTATACAACCCATGTATAAAGTGTCATTTAAGGAAGTGTGATTTCCGGTTTATATGGTTTTTTCATACTCTCCCCCTCTCTTAGGTTTTCCGAGTGTTTATTTATTTGTATTTTAGTTGTTTGTTTGCATGTGTATACAAAAAGAGAGAATAATGCTTACCTAATACAACTACACCATGCTTGTGGGCAGCATTTATCCAACGACAGGGTGGTATCGTAATATAATTGTGACTAAAATAACAGAAATAATCAATGCCTGGCCAATGATAAAACCGATAATCGTCATATTTCTTTGAAGAATGGTAATGTCTGAAAATAAAACATAAAATTAAATTGTATAAGTCTTTTAAATATAGGGATTATTATCGACCAGAGATCAGCAATGAGTATTCAAAAAGATGAGTAGAATCGAATCGTACTCATAATTTCTGATACTTATACGCATTCATACTTATTTTAATGTCATACTCATACTACTCATATTTAAAGTTTGAAATACTCATCATACTCATGCTCAACAATACGTATGATGTTGCTGATTTCGACTCCCCATGACTCAACATTTACAAGAATCACAAAATAAATATGATTCGCTTACGAACACTACAATACTCACTAGAAAGTTGTGTGTTTGTTTTGCTTGCTGTCTTTGTCTTTTTCCTTTCTTCTTTTTTTGTAAACGCATAACAACTAAGACTGTAAATTTTCGAGTGACTCGAATCATTTATAAGTATTATAAGTATTTTTCTAAAGTTATGAATCTGAATGAGCAGGCTTATGAATCAAACATATTTCAATGTTGTGCTCATACTCATTGTACTCATACTAATAAATCAACGTTGTAGTGAGTACGAATGAATCAGAAAAGTTAAATCTCAATATTGTTGACTCACATTTCACAAAATTTCATGAGTGCTTATTAGTAGCGAAAAAACGATTCATTGCTAATCTGTTATCGACATTATTTTCAAGCAAAAAAATTCAAAGTAAAGAATGCAAAACTACGTGTCGTTATATTTTTATTGTATTGCAAATTAGTCAGTCAGCTTCTGTTTGAGGGTGAAATAATATATTCGAGAAATGTACCCAGAAAATCTGTAAATCAGACCACCATTAAATTTTCTAACACTTCGGCATTGTTTCAGCATTATTCGTAAAACCTTAAAAATTTACAAGAGAGAAAAACTTCTCTACTAAATAGTATGACAGTGGCCAGGTGACAATAGAATTTCATTAGGAGATTTGGTTTTCAAATGGTCACTGTTGTAGATGTGTTATGGATTAATGGCTTAACTCACGTAGTTGCCGTAGTCTAGTAGGTAGTGCATTGGCTTATTAGTCGTGAGGCCACGGTTCAAAACCCTGATTAAATATCTCGAACAAAACGAAATAAAAAAAATACATCTTAGACGACTTCCTCTCAGCAGATTTCGGGCAAAAACTCTGAGAATAAATAAATTTGCCATGAAAAGTTTCTCAAAAAACTGTCTTTCGCAATTGACTTTAAATTGTGAATCACGCCATTTATGGGCATGTGAGAAACTAGGTCGTAATCCTGACTGAAAGGTTGTAATGACCAATTAAGTAAGTGGCATAACTCAACCAGTATCCTGACATGTTCTACACTATTTTAATAAGATCCCCTTGAAATAACGTAGAAATGCTCTACTTCGCCAGGAAGAAAGTCCCAAATTAAATCCAACAAAGTCTGAGCAGTTCTCCTAAAGGCATCCGATATCTCCCAAAACAGTACATTTATAAACCTTACTCAGCAACGTCCTTCTTCTCGCGTCTCCAATGCCTATGCTGTCACATCTGAGAACTGGAATTACGGACTATTGAGTCTTTTCTCCAAAAGGTGGAGGTTTCTTAAGAAGATTAAGCTTTATGAAGAAGTACGAAACGATTTCGAGAATTGATATTTTTGGGTTTCTAACTATTATTCTTTAAACAAATGTCACAGTGTAATATGCGCCTTTTATAAGCTCCCAAATAGATTGATTTTTAAGGTAAATTACTCTGTGAAATTGGAAGTTGTTAAATACGAATTAATGTATTTGATTCTTAGGTTATTATCCAATGAACGAATTTCAACTGTCTTGCTTATTTGTAGTCGCCAATTAAACTTTCATCAAAAATTTGCTGCAAATTTGAACCCACCATTGGAAGCCAATTATTTGATCTTTCCGTTTAATTTTTTAACTCTGTGAAAATACTATCACTTAAACTTTAAGTCTTAAAGCAACAATATTTTCCAGAGCTACGGTTTTACTAGCCATAAGCTCTGTATTTAAAAACTTAACACTGGAGTCTAAAGGCACCCTATATAAAACTGGAAAATCACGTTCCATTTGAAAAAGCTTTACACAACTTTCTGGAGAATATACAATAAATAAACACAATCTAAGAATATAAATTTCAAAAGAGTAGTATTTATTTCAATAATTATAAGAACTTCAAAGCTTACCTGTCTTCCAAATAGTTGCCCATCATGTCGTGACATACTAGAACTTTTCTACGGTTATTATCACCGATCGGCTCACGAAAATTGCTAATCAAATTTAATTGTCTCTGTAGGAAAACGGGACGGGCTGTTTTCTTTTTTTTTTCATTTTTGTTATTTACAACTGAGAACTAAACGTTGTTGTTAATTGTTACAAGTTCAAATTAAAACTGCTACTCATGTTATAGTTTAATTGTTTGTTTTTGCTATTCTTAGAGTCACTAGTTTATTCTTATCAAATTTAAAAACGAAACTTGCATTCACATTACAATAAAATAAAATAAAAAAATTTTATTAAAATTACAAACTATTTTTATTTGCAAATCACTACACACAGAGATTAACCCACGCTTGCACTATTGTTTGTGATTTTTGTTTTCATTATTCATTATTTTCAGACAAAAGGAAAAGAAACGAATCCAAAAAAAAAATCATAGAAATAAATTATGATTAGAAATGGCAGTTGCTGGTTGGTTTCTCAAATAAAACTCAAACAGAGGAAAGAAAATAATGAAATGACGTTATAACCGCCCTCTATTTATCATATCGTGGCGGTACAAATAAAACACTTTTAGTCATTACGGTCACTAGGTTCACTCTGTTCGTTGTGTTCGATATTCATTCAATTTTTTTTTATGGGTCGCCTCACACATTAAATATTGCGAAAACAAATCTAAAATATTTAAACAATTTATTTGCATACTACTGGGGAAAGGGGAAATATTATTCAAATAAAATGTCACACTGAAATATAAGTTTTGATAACGATAAACAGAAAAAAGCGTAAAAACAAATATGAAAAGAAAAAAATAGTAAAATAGCGATAAAACGTTTGGCTACAGCAAAACTTAAAGGCCAAGAACAAAAGATAGCAAGCAAATGCAAAAACTTTTTTGTTTTAAAACTTGGAAAAAACAAATTTTTTTTTTTTTTTGAATAGTTGGGGAAAGTTTCTAATTTCGTTTTGCATATGATTTACAAAAGGTAGCACATACTCTTCGACACAATAGGATGGATGGACATACTATAAAATTTAAGGAATAATAACAGTTTTGGTGTTTCCGTAATAAGTAGCAAATATCGTAGGGACTACATTCGCGAGGAACGTAGTGAAATAAATAGAAATAAAGTAGAGTAAACAAAATTATATTTTAAAAAGGATGAAGAAATTCAGCGCCAAGTCTAAAAAATAAATGTGAAAAAATAGAAATGGGAAGTCGCCGAAACTCGGTGTGACTGCTAGACGTAACTCCAGAAGTTTTTGTTTACAAATTATGATATATATGTATATGATATAATGATGACAAAGCCGAACCAATCTCTCCATTCTAACATCTGCAAACCAACGTATTTTTTATGACCTAGTTTCTCACACAGTTTATGTTGTGTGTGTTAATTTTATATATACAGTGGTGGCCTTATAAATAGAAACGACTTAGCATACATGTTTGTTAATTTGTTTTATAGTTTTCACTGTGTACCTGGGATCAAAGGCTTTGTTTGGAGGACGTCTTACATACGTTTTTCCATCTGATTGGGACAAATTAAACTTAAATTCGTCACTCCAGAGAACTCTGTTCCAGAAACATCGATTCTAATTATAAGGCCATCACTGTAAGTGTCGTTTTGAAGGCATTTTCATGTTTTCCTAGTGTTTGCGCCAGAAATCTGCTGATATGAACTTGCCGATGAAATTTTTTCCCATATTTAGTTTTGTTGGATATGTCTGACCTGGGGTTTGAACCGTGGCCTCACGTCTAATAAGTCAACAGACTACCTACTAGACAACATCAACTACAAACAACGCGTTAATGTTATTAAATAATCAATGTGTCCTTTTTTGCTGGCCAGATCTTGCCACTTGTTGCTATTGAGTTAATTACTTTACTTACGTAAACAGGCAAGCTAATCCATCAATATCCTAATTATTGCGAGGTATTGGGCATTAATAAGAAAAGGAAACATTCAAAAGAGTTAAAAAATTTAGTTAAAAATTGAAAAGAGTTTAATATGAAGTAGGGAACTGCCAGCAAAATGATAACAGATAATAGAATAAAATTCGTAATGAAAGGGATTCTCCAAGAAAACTTGTCAAATACCAAAGAACATTGTAAGCATTAGAATTTAAACAACAGTTTTCTAATTTGAATATAAATAGGAAAAGTATATACAATGTGTATGCCAAAACTTTTTCGTACGCACTCCTTATAACACTGAAATTGGTACAAACAGCTGCAATCGTTTTCAAAAACTAATATTATTTTTCTCCTTAAAATTTGCATAAACATGTCGTTTCTTTAAAGAAATTATGAATTTCATTTCCTTTTTTACTCCATTAATAGATGTGAAATTTATTTGCCTTCATTTAACACTTAATGGTCGTTATAAAAAGAATGGCCAATAAACTGAATGATAAATTGTCCAGTTTGGAACTTTCGCACCCTTACATCACTCTGGTATTTAGTTCTGTTATTCATGTAATAAAGTTAGGGTTGCCAATGTAAAATAATTGAACAATTTGGTATTAAAAAATAGACGAAATACTTTACATGACGCAATCGTTTATATCTTGCTAGAAATGGACAAACTTTGTTATGAACTACACGAGCAGATTTCACCGAAAATTGCGAAAATTTTGAAGCTTTATACTGGCTTTAACAAGTCATTACGATGGCGTCTAACCATAGTAATCGGTAGATCACATGCAGTTAAAGAAAACAACCGATATTAGAGGAGAGCATACTCAGTCCATTCTAGAATTTGAAATACAACCAGCTCTTAAAATGTTTGTTGTAGCCTAATATTTCAATCAAATTAAGGATGGCTGGGATGCCAAATAATCTTAACTCAGTATACTACTGTAATAAAATATAAAAACTTTCATTTCAATACAAAAACTTATTTACATTTTTACTTCATCGTTTTAATATCCGTCTAAAGAATTGAAACTATAAACTTTCCTTAATAAATTGAAATCATGTTTTAATTACGTACCTTAATAAAATATAATAATCACATTTAAAAACTTTATTAATGTTACGTTTTAATCATCATAAATATTTTTAAAAGTTCCATAATAGTTTTCTTCTTTCTCATAACCCTGGGAAAAATGCCAAGATTTAAAAAAAAATTGCAAAATAAGCAGTAACAGGAAAGACGAAAAAAAACAATGCTTTGCCCTAAAGGATATCAATTTATAACAATTTACATGGACGCCAGAGAAGTATGATGGACAAAATAAAATGCGGAAAAACCAAAATGTGTGTGAGGAAGTACTAAATGGACACTTTATCATTCATTTTATTTATCATCCTCTTAACGTATGACCACCATCAAGTACTAAAGAAGGAGGAAATTTAAAAAAAAAATATTGTCCCGTTTTGTTGTTCAATTTATATGCATGAGTGAAATTAAGTTCTTTTAAAGGGAATCTACTACGGCCGAAGGGACATAAACTATACTACAATAGAATAAAGGAAAAAAATAAAATTAAAACATTAGTTTTATGAAGTTGGCAGAAAATTTTAGAAATAAAAAATTATGCCACGTTCATGGATATGTAAGAATTTTAGAAAATTAATTGCTTATAACACCTACACTAACTACATACGTACATTTATGTAAATCTAAGCTTAAGGAAATTTATTGTATACGAAATTCAATTTTGGGATGTACAAAACTAGATAGTAATTCATCAAGTGTTAAGTGTATCAAAATTATCACCTAAAGAGAAGAACAACAAAATTAATTATGTAGAATGGACAACTTAATAATGGCGGATTACAATTCATCAGGAGTCAAACAATTTTAATTTAAAAATACAATCTAAGTAAGCCTGATGCCTTATGTGGACATTTGGTTGTATAATTGCAAAATCCGGACATTCCCAGTGTGAGCTTTCAGGTTTATCCCGATGACTTTAAAATGCTGGACAGAATAGACTTTAGAAAATATACCTGAACACTGCAGTGTTTTCTCGAAGGTGGGATTTTCTCTTTAAATCTCTTAATTAATCGCAGAGCTAGGTAGCGATTAAATCCTTTACACATATTACTTCGTCCAAAGAATTCTCATGGAAATTTCTGATCATTCCAAGGTAACTCATATATGAGTTCCAAGACCTGGGGATATTGTTGGAAATTGTATTCCAGATGTCAGTCTAATTTTGTAATTAAACTGTACACTAGTTTACTGATGCAGATGATTATCAAAAACAGTGACAATTACTTTTTTTAAACGCCCAGAAGTGTATGTAACCAAATCTTTTTCTGTGTCCAGATACAGTAAAAAAATTTAGGGCCATTATTACAACTTGCCGTTAAACTTGGGTTTAGTTAAAGGTATCTTTAGCTAAAGGGAAATGTAAAGTTACCTTTAACTTATTTTCGTTATTATAACTTACAGATAAAATAAAGTTAACTTTTTCAAAAATATGGCAGTGCCGGAGCAATGTCGATAAAACTGCTCAATTAAACAAGTTTTTTTTAAACGCAGTGGCAACGACGGGCTTCCTTTTTTGTTGTATTTGCTCACTTTGTTTATAAAGGGTCCGCCATACATACATACCCACCAAGATCAAAATGAGCTTTATCTGAAAAGATGATTTTTTTGCCAAAATCGGCATCTTCTGGTGTAGGCTACTGCATGCCCAGCCGAGGCAGCCATTTGAATGAAATTATTTTCCATTATTAACCGGAAGGATTGTACTTTTAAATAAAAAAAGAAATTTGAGAAAATATTCAGTAATTTTTTTTAAGCATTTTCAAAAAAAAAAGGTTATTTGGTTAATATGGCAGGTTCAGACATAAACTTAACTTTAAAAGTTACCAGTAGGATGGACGGAGGGAACTTTAGCTTAACGCTCACTTCTATCTTATCGTCAACTTATAATAATGATAAACAATTTATCTGCCCGTTAAAATCCTCCCTTTAGTTAAGTTGTAATATTGGCCCTTAGTCGTTTAACCATTTATGGTCTTGTATTCATAACAATATTTCTATAAAAATAATAAAACGAACAATAAACTCAATTTAGAGCAAAAAATACCGTTTCGATACGTTGATTATCATGTAAAAACTGTATTTAAACTGTAAATTTCATTCATCATTTTTATGCCACACGAGGTTTGAAATTTTCATATTAAAATTGTTTTCTATTTTTTGCATTTTTATGTTGATGTGTTCCGGCAAAATATTATTTTATTATTTAATGAAAACAACACCTTTTTTAGTCATCAAAATATTCATGAGAAAAAGTTTTCAAAAAAAAGTTATGAAATTTTGTGAGCAGTTTTTGCTATCGAAATAAGTAGGAACCCAATGGCAAAAATTAAAATAAGGATATTAGGTCGGATGGTCAATTAATTTTTGATTTTTTGAAAGAAACATCATCCTCTGAGCTCAATCTATACATTTTATCTCACGTTTCTCTAATTTCCTCTTTCTGTAGACAGAAATTGATAATGAATATGGAAAAAATTTCATTCGACGTATATTAATTCCAACGGAAAAAGGTTCATAAATCTGTCTTACGGAGTTGGCATTAATCTGTAGGTTGCACCACTCATGGACATATGTACATAGCTGCCAGATTTGACGATTTATCGTCATTTTGACGATTTTGAGCTCCAAAAATATCATATTGACGATATGACGATTTATGGCCATATTTTGACGATTTTTATAAATGAAAAATTCACATCACATTCTTTACTTTAGTACATTAAAAGCCACTTTACGCTTTGTATTTACTTTGCAATTGTTACTATTGCATATTTAGGTTAGTAATAACAAGGAGAAAAGTATTATATTTATAAGTTACTTTCGAATACCTGTGATGACTTTTCTGTATTTTATTCCTTTTTAATCCCTTAAAAGCCAAAAAATTACAACTCCTAAATAACCTCGTAGTTGAGAATAATTTATCACTTGTCGTTGCAGACACTTCAAGTATAGCTTCTAATATTACCATCGGAATACCGTTATTTTTTTCGTACGACCAACACTCAGGGGATGAGTGGCATTGTGTTTGGAACTATGAAAATATGTTATGGGAAGAAGGAAAGATAGTGTAGTGTTTATGGACATTAGGCTTGTATATTTTTATACCATAAGTAACAGGAAAGACCTCTGCAGGAATTGAGTACCACATACGAATAGTCCGACTATAAAACGTATTTTTACTGCAATGCAGTGTGCGATCCACTGGCCAATCCACCACATACGGACGTGCTGGCCGAGAAAGACGAGCGTTACGTAGGAATATATGATTTTCGGGAAAAACTCCCCTTTTTCGTTCGAGCAAAATCCTTTTGTAGTAGCGATAGAACAATGAAACACAAAGCACATTGCAAGGATGATCCAATGAATCAATGGAGTTGGATACACTACCATCTCCTGTACACGATCGAGAAACCACAAAATTTACGTTGAGGCACCGACCCATACACGAGAGCTGTATTCCATTCTCGGTAAGTTGTAAATGGTGTAAATAGAAAGATCAGATGATAAGATCTTAAGAAGGAACTGAAAAATGTGTCGGTTGAAGCCAACATTACACTGAATTTTCATGCTCAGAATGTCAAGAGCTATAATATTTACACCACTCATAGATTAAGATGATGCGATATTATTGCTGCGCTGATGTGTCAATAAACAACGCTGGGATACATTGTTTAAACGTTAAACAATTTTTTCCTGAACATGATACAAAATTTCTCCATTTTTGGAAAAAAATTAATAAAGGAAGATGAGGGACGCTAGCTTTTAATTTTTAAAAATTTTTTTTAATGTTTTATTTTTAATCTGAGATATGTACATACATTGACTTTATATGTTTTACTACAATAGAAATAATTTTGGTTTTTAGAAACTTTATTATTTATTTATTTTTTCTGACGATTTTTTGACGATTTCAATAAACGTCTCTGACGATTTTGACGATTTTTCTAAATATTTGAGGATTTGGTGCTTAATTTATCTGGCAGCTATGCTCATGGATACAATTAAAGCACACAGCATGGGTAGACATCGAGATGGCCTTTAAAATATGTTTGTTTGTGAGGCAAAACTCTTTGTATTGAAGGTTTTTTTCTCACTTTTAGAAATTTTGAATAGTGACTGGAGGTTAAATATTGAGGACATGATAGATAAACGAGCAATTAGTGGCTTAATTCAAGGATTTCAAGAAAGGACAGGTCCTGACATTGTCCTGATGCAAGGTTTTTTTGCAAATCTTTCGTTTTCTTTCAAGTCATCCGTTAAATAAACAAAAGCAGACATATATTTAGCATTGATTGTTTTATCCTTTTAAAGGTAGACAATGTGGAGTATACTGCGTGCATCCTAAAAAAGGACACGAAGTCTTTATTGGCTGACAAATCCACCTAGTAATTTTGCCTCGAGCATGCCATTGTTTTGATTGTTGTGTGATCTGAAGTATGTTCTGGTGGATCCATACCTTGTCCACGGTTACGAAACGACGTAAAAACTCGTATATATTTTTTAATGTTTTAACGCCTGTCATTGCAAAGTTATCTGGTTTCCCTTTTCGGCTTTTTATTACTCTTCTTGTCCTGATTAATAATACGGTAATAAACCTCATGGTGAAACTTATTTTCTTCTTTTCATTACAGTTTTTCGCCTTCATCAACTACCCTTTTATGAGCATTTTAAAAGTACATTAAATTGCTTCATATACAGCATACCAGTCAGTAAATTTTTTATTATTATTTTTGTGTGCCTGTTATCTTGTTCTCACTACTTTTGTTCAGTTAATGAGCTGATTGAGTTTAAACAGTGGCACAGATTTAAGAGAAAATATTTATTTTTATTGTTTGATTTGCACAGAACAAATAGTCATCCTTTGTTTTATGGTAAAAAGAAAAAAAATCTTGACTTGTTCTCAAGTTCTTAGTAAGGACAGTAACAACTTGAGGTAATGGATTGAAGCCAATGTGTTTATACTGATTTTATAAAATGTTATTTAAAATGTTGTTCCAATGCAAAGTGTGTGCTTCAAATACTTTACTTAAATTAAGAAGCAGTAATTAGTTATTCTAGTGCGTTAAGGTAAGGGTTAAGCTTAAAATAGTCACTGTTTTAAAAAACCAACATTTATGAGCCATAAAGGTTGTACAATTCTGATGAATTTGCAAAAATAATGATAATAAAACGAATGCTATCTCAGTTGTTTGAGGATATATTGCCAGTAAAGTGCTCATTTTAATGATATTATAAAACACAGCCATAATCTTTATTTTATGGCAACAGATATCTTCTACCACATTTTATATAAAGGCTTTTAAGTGGTCTTTTTAAAATTGAAAATGTTTATAAAAAGATTTCTTTTATTTGTAACATGATATTTTGTGTTTTATCACTGTGCTTGTCTTAAATTTGTGTGACTATTCCATGAGTAACGATGAAATACCGATTTTTTACTTTTTAATTTGTCTCAATTGAAAAACATGACTGTGTTGCTTATAGAAAATAAGATATTTTAGAGGACGTGCTTAAATAACTATATTGGAAACCGAAATTAAGAAAAATAATAAAAAAAATGGTTTAAAAATTTTAAGATAAGAGAAAATCACTAAATTACTATTGTAAGTTTTATTCACAATTTGAAAACTTAACAAATAATTAGAACTTAATTTTAAAAAAATTAAAATTTATAACCTTTAATTAAATATGTATTCTGAATTTTCAGATTGTTGTTGTGATTTGCATTTTAAGTTATAGGGATTACATTACGCTAGTGAAGTTATAAATTAAGTAGCTACTTAATTGCCAGTCTTTGTAGTGCTACATCCGCAATTAGTGTATAATTATAAAAAATAAATTATAAATTAATCTGTAAGACATATAATCGAGTACAATCATATAAAAATTGTTGCCATAAAGTATGCACAAAAACTCTTGAAACTTCTGAGGATTTATACAAAAAAGTTAGATTTACGCAACAAATTCTTGAAGAGAATTAGAATTGCAGCAAAGCCGACCATTTCATAAGCAGACATTGTTTAGTGTTGAAAAGTGTACCACTTACGACAGTGTCAACATTGCAAAACTGTGAGCAAATCGTCCTAAGACGTTGCAATCAAATGTCAAAACAGTATTGATGGTCAGGAAGACTGGGTTTTTAATGGAATTTTTTTTTTAATTACTGTTCTCTGACTAATCACTTGCCTCGGTCTGAACGCAGCTATCATCTACAATCGCAAAGCTTTGGCTAACATGGGAGTAATTTTTTCTCATCAAAATAACACCTAGAATAACGTCCTAAGACGTTGCAAACAAAAGTCATTAGTATTAGTGTTAACAAAGACTGTGTTTTCAATGCAGTTTATCTGCTAGAAATGTTTGATCTCTGTCTAAAAACTTGACTCGTTCTGAGGGCAGCAGTCATATACAATCGCAAAGCTTTGGCAAACATGGCAGACATTTTTCTCCATCACAATAATACCGAATCACCCACATCGATACTATCTTATTAACACAAAATCTGAAAGTATCAGTTGCCAGGGACTCCAAACTTGCTGCGGACATTGTACAACATTGGCTTTTATATTCGTGCCCATAAAATTAAATACAAATATTCAGGCATAAGGCTGCAGTTGATACTCCAGGTGGTGCCACCATAAAATTAAATTTATTTTGCCTTTTTTAATCAAATTCTTTATAAGGGCGGCTACGTAAAAACTATGTTCTAATGCCAGCGCTGCTATTATATTTAACATAGCTGTAAATATAGTAAATAAATATCGCGAAGTTTTAAGAGAGTTTATGATACGAGAAATGATACTCTGATGAACACTAAATTTTTATTTTCTATTTGACTTGTAGTCATCTTATTTAAAGAGAAACTTTCCCGTCAAAATTAAACAAAAACTTAACAATACGTTTATTTTATTATTTAAATGGTAAAATGACGGATTTTATTGTTGGAAATCTCCTGCAATTAACCGATTCGATAAATATTGAAGGCTACGTGCTTTAATTTTGTTGCTGCTTTTTTTCTGATTATCACATAACAAACTAAATGTGACAGTAAACCATTCTATTTACTTTTAAAAGTAAATAAAATATAAACAAAGTTATAAATTACACAATTGGAGTATTCACACGGTCGTCATAAAGTCATATATCATAAAATAATAACACCAAAAAATATGACTGCTGTGAGCAATCCTCATAAGTTAGTGTGCTATTTCAAATTTGAGTTAGCTGATAAAAGAAAAATACAATTATAAAAAATTACAAATATTTTTAATTAAAAATGCCAAAAACAAGTCAAAAATTTGAAATAATAACCGGTTAGTGCGAAAAATACATATTGGACATTATTATGGCTGATTCAAGTAAGTAGGAAAAAAATAATTACATGTTTACATTTAAATAAATCTTTATCAAGGTGATGATGATGATGAAGAACAAATAAATCAAATGTTTGCTCATTAACCGCAAAAGCATCCACCTTGGAGTTCCAAATCCAATAAGTGGAACCAAAACGTGGTAAAAATGTTTGACGACTGCCGGTTTAATCAAATGATTAGGGTTCGGCGAGAGGAATTTGTGAATATACTGAACTTGATTAAAGGCGATGATGTGTTTAACACAAGTCCAAAAACAGCACAGCTTCCAATTGATGTGCAGTCAAAAATCGTACTATATCTGTTGGGATCCTCTGGCGATGGACTTTCAACACGAAAAGTAGCTACCATCTTTGAAGTGGGTGACGGAGGCACAATACAAAAGGTCACAAAACGTGTTTTTAAAGCAATTTTAAATTTGAAAGAAAAATTCTTAAGCTGGCCTAATGTATAAGAACGACAACAAATTTTATTCGCAACTAAAGACGAAATGCCTGGTTGTGTAGGGTATATAGACGGCTCTGAAATAAAATTATCTGAAGCACCTGTCAAACACCACTACGCCAATATGCTGTTAAAGTTCAAGCAGTTTGTGACTACAAATTACAAATAAGACAACTAACAATAGGTTATACAGGTAGCGTACATGACGCAAAAATTTCTTTAAACTCTCCACTGTTTAGTTATGACAAAACAATAAACACATCAAAAAAGGTGTTATTATTTTATGACTTCTTTCTTTGAAGCACAACACAAATTTTTTTAAACTATCATAAATCTTTAGTATTTTATGACAATAAGACTAGATAGCACACCGTGTGAATACCCCAATTATGTATTATTAAGGCTCCTAAACCAGACATAAATAAAAATAGTCATATATTGCCATATTGAAGGAATATAGTTCCAACAAGAAATTCCCTAAAATATTTGCAATGATTTCAAGGCCCCGAAATAGGTAATCAATCACGGTAAGCATATGAAGTATGCATTACAGTTTGCTCCATTTTCTCATTCATTTGGCTTCTGTTGTAATCAGAGAAATCATGTGTGCTCTCTCATTCGATCCACAATACTGTACTCTGCAAAGATTTATTTTACTTACTTCCTTAATTGGTCATTACAACACATTAGTCTGGATTATAACCTAGGTTCATACACCACTCACACTATGTGTTTTAATTTTATCCATGTGTTACGAGACCTACAGTTTAAAGTCGACTCCGATTTTTAAAAACTTTAATTTTACCAGAAATCTACTGAGAGGAGGTCGCCGAAAAAAAACAAATCCAACATTTCGTATACTTATGGCCTAAGAATAGCGCCCAAACCCATAAAATTATTATTCTTAGACGTCCTATTAGTTTTAGCTTCGCTTCAATTTAATATAGATAGAGTTAAGCCCTGATTAGCCAAATGTCCTAGAAACGTACGTTCGTTTTAAGCATATGAAGAGTAATATAAATGCTTACCGAAATTACATTACAGTTCGGTAATCGGTCTCATTGCTTTTCGTATTCTAAAAACGAACGTACGATTCGAGGGCGTTTAGTTAACCGAGGCTTTATTCTACGGTACGAATAACTCATCCGAACCCCATTGGGTTAGACGTATACCTTGCAATGTATTCGTATCAGTGAAATTAGTTAAACTGTTTTGCCCGCATCACCTGTGCACCTTTTAATGAACACACTTAAACCTATAAAATCGTTAGAAAGCTTAGTTAAAAACCTTTTCGTAATACATTGTTTGATTTGATGGGCATAGTTTAATGAAAAAGAATAAAGAGGATGCATTGGCAACAGTAGTAGCGTAAGTCATCAATGATGCAATAGTTTGTTCTGATAGAACTTGCTTCGACTTGCTTGTCCGAACACCAATTTTCCAGCCAAACACAAAGGATTGCAAACTCTAGAATTTGAGGAATACATACATACATAATTGGCCATTACAATCCTTCAGTCAGGATTACGGCCCAGTTTCTCACACCACTCATGTTGTGTGTGTTAATTTTGTACATGAGTGGCGGGACCTACAGTTTAAAGTTAACTCCGAACGACAGATTTCTGAGAAACTTTTCATAGCAATTTTATTTACTCTCAGAGTTTTTGCCAGAAATTTGCTGAGAGAAAGTCGCCGAAGATATATTTTTTCATACTTCGTTTTGATGTCTGACCTGGGGTTTGAACCGTGGCTTTACGTCTAATGAACCAACACACTACCTATTAGACTAGGGCGACTTCAGAGTTTGACGAATATTTCGATAAATTTTATAAATGCGCTATGGGTAATCCTTTTCGTGTTGTATACTATCTTAAAGGGGTCCTTAAACTATCTTAAAGGGGTTCTTGAACAAAACAGATGAACATTAACAGATTTTTCCACAAGTAGAAAAAACCTTATAAACGTTCGCTACAAAAGTTTAGAAGGGTAAAGAACGATTTCATTATTTTATGCTGCTGCTTAATAACAATAAAATGTATTCATTGTGATTATAGTTTTTAGCCAATGATGATGATCATGAGAATCGTTATTATCCAAGTACAAGAAGCACTAAAGCCAATAACAGCAACACATTAAAACAGTATTAAAAAAAATATTATTGAGCAGGCGCCTAGGGTTAGAAAATATAATAATAAAAACGGTAAATAAAACGATGGCAAACGCAAACGACAATAAAATAAGCATTTTGACGATGACAATGGTGGAATGAATAGAAACGACTCTGGAGTAAAAGTTTTTTAACGAGGGGGGTAAAAGGTGAAGAAGGCGCTAAACCGAGTTTAATACTGAAAAAACATTCAAAGCAGCCGGTCTATTAAACACGAATTATAAAATAAAATTGTTTGCAGTGAAAAATTTTAAATTATAAAAAAAATATTTTAAATAAAAAAAATAAAAATTTGTTTTAAAAATTAAATAAAGGAATATTTAAAAACAAATAAAAGAAAAAAGTAACAAAAAAATTAAAAAAAAAATGGTTTTTATGCATATGTTTTGTGCGCTATTATTTTTCCTGACGCTGGCGTGCCTAGTCGAAAATCGCAGTTATAATAACGGTTTAAAATTTTATAACATGGCAAATCAACAAATCTATTTACCCCCCACCATATCAGTGTCGCGCGGTCGGGGTCTGGCTAAATTTGGCGTTTGGGAAACCCTGTGACTGTGCGGAACCGCTATGCGGCTGTTGTGTTGGCATGAAAGTCAAACAATATAATTTTGATCAGAAAAGTACGTGATACAAATGCGAGCGTAAATATTTTTTTTATTTATTCAACGTTTTAAAAACAACATCGATTGACAGCGTATTTAAAACTGTAAAAGCAATTTATGCCCAATCTTAGCAGAGTGGAAAAGTCTTTTCGAAAACAAACACCGAAATGTTAAACACATTTTAATTGATTATTTTAAGTATGAGTACTTCGTACATAATTTTTTTTTATAAAATTCTGTAGGCGAAGGAATGAAATTTTGTGGGAATTTATAAATTTGTTTTGTTTATTGCTGTTTTTTTTTTGCGTAAATGAATGTTTAAAATAATTTATTTTCTTTTCACCATAATCTTGATTCAATTATTTCGTTTCATTTTTTCTTGGTTTCTTCTGGAAGAAATTAAATTTTTTTTCTTTTAATTTTTTGAATTACAACCACTTATTATTTTTTCTGTATTAAACACTGCACTGTTTTCACATTTTGTTGGATATATTTTTTTGTTTGCTAAATTTTATATAAAAAGAGAAGACAATAAACCAGTTGAATGGCTACTGGACACTGACTGTCATATTAAGATTTGTGGGAGAAAATTTTCAAAATTTCGTAACACTGGTAAACGATGCAAATGAGCTGATTAGATAAGCGTAGGAGTTGAACAGAATATGGAAAATGCAATTAGTTTGCAAAGATAATAGAGTTCATATGGGCTTTAAAGCATTCGTCTGCTTATATTTCTTAAGAAGAAATTAATTCGAAAAAAATCAAGAAGCTCAATTTAATGTTCCTTCACTTATTACATGAAAAAAATTCAGCCAAAGTAATTAAATCATTGCAAAAAAGATAAGAGCGTTTTATCAAATTAAAAAAATTTATTAATCAGCCGAACCATTCAAAACCATAAAAGGAGTGCTCTCCCAACTTCTCTCCATAATCATACTCTACGAAATAGCCAAAAAGTTGTATTACCGGGAGATTTCATTATAACGTCGAGAGTTTTGAATTTGCAGACAAGATTGCCCTACTTGCCACACTTAATAATTAAACATGCATATCGAGTGAAGTGTCTATATATAAGTACATACATCTATATCAGCAGACTTTTTGAGAGTATCAGCAGTTTATGCTACCTAAATGCCACCGTTCCACCGGAAAAGCAATTGATAACGGACATGGTATCCCAAAATGTCAGAAAAGAAGAAGAAAATTCGACAGAGAGATATCGCGACTTTCTTTAAGGGCTTCTCCTCACCTTCGGCTGCAAATCAAATCACTCGTGCTGGATATCCAATGTAACATGAGCAGTGTAGAAAATAGAGCCGCCTTGTCGAGACCACACGTCGTTGGAATCCAGATCTACCAATGCAGGTCAAAAGAAGTTGATAATCATCGAGCTATAGTGATCATCGTTGACAACTTGACCTGGACAATTTCGTTTCAAAGAAAATATGGACCGATAACGCCGCCATTCACAACAAACAGTGCCTTTTTCGATATGCATTGTAAGCTATTGAATCTCATGTGGATCGTTGTCGTTTCAAATTCAACAATTGTTGTTGTTCACGTATACATTCAGCCTGAAAATATCCTCATCGCTGAAGATGATTTTTAGCGCGGTACGTTACCTGAACAGAACATCCTTTTCGATAAAGTAATTTTATTATTTGCATGAATTGCTGAATGCTATATCCGTTCAGAGTGATTTGGCAAAACAGGCTCTTTATAAATACACAAATAATATATAATGAACTCGATCGGTCCTACACTACCATTAAACATGGCACATAGCAGAGGACGATTAATAATCATTTGTAGGAGATCCCATTCTAATTCAACCCATGAAAATATTCGATGAGTTACGATGACTAAGTGTTGAAAACATTAAAAAGTGTAAAGAATATGACATTAAAATGAAGCTAGTTTCTACAAAATATGCTATAGTATGTAGTTTATATTTAAAATCGATAACAAAAATTGATATAGAAAATGTCCCACTGTTCTTGGCTTGTATCAAGTGTACAATTGTGTACAATTGTAATTTATTTGTATTGACAAACTGCAATTGACCTTGATAATGATGCTGCAGATTTAAAACGAAACACATGTTGTTTGTTTTAATTTTTCACAATCGAAACATTTGAGGACAGCCTCTTTGCAATCACTAGCCTCGAATTGTTTGTTATGACTGACGAAAATTGTAAAAATTTAATGAAAATTTTCTTGAATAAAGGGATTCATATTATGGACAATATTAAATGAATTTAAGTTGAATTTAATTTAAATTTTTATGGAGAATATTTTAAATACATTCTTTATGTTATGACTGGAATAAATATTAAGTCATTTTATTCCACATTCTTGAATATTTTTGGACGAAAAGTATGTTATTTTATTCTCGAGGATTCTCCAAGAATTCAATAGTATTTGAGTCCAGTTATTTAGATACGTAAGTCTTCTGAAGCCACAATGTTGTTGGCCATTATTCTGGTCAACATGCAAACCCAAAACATTTTTCTAGAGGACTCATGAGCATATTGTTTGGAAGAGAAGTTCTGTTAGTGTAAAGCGTTAATTTTTCAATGAATACAGACAATTGAACGTGAGTAAACTTTTTCCAGCGTTCGTCTAATTTGTTTAATTCTAGTTTTTGAATACCCAGTCGTACAATGAAGTTGCCGTAGAGTAGTAGACAGTGTGTTGGCTTATTAGACGTGAGTCCACGGTTCAAACACCAGGCCAGATATCTCCAACAAAACGAAATATGAAAAAATATTTCTGGCAAAAACTCTGAGAGTAAATAAATTTGCCATGAAAAGTTTCTCAAAAATTTGTCGTTCAAACTCGACACTTATGTTTAAAATTAACACACACACCATAAGTGATGTGAGAAACTAGATCATAATCCTGATTGAAGGATTGTAATGACCAATTAAATAAGTAAGTAAGTAAACAGTTGGACAATTTCATTAGAAGGAAGACGCACTGTATGGTTTTCCATTTGATTCAAACGAAATAATTTCAGTTTTGTTAAATCACAGCACGTTGTTCCACTTGCTATAACACATGTTTTAAACGCGACAATATTATTCGTAAATTCCGTTTGTTGAGAACAGAGATTTAGGAAATCAAGCTTGTTCAAGCCTTTTTCTTATCAATCGGTTTGATATTTATGTGGCGCAGTGTTAATTTGTGAGGCTTTGTGATGATTTGAAGGAATTAATGTCAAAGGTTTATAAAGAATTGTCAGTTGTAATCAATAAAAGTGTCTCTATTACTTCTTTCATGTGTATTTACTTAATTTTCTACAAATAATTTGTATTTTAAAACAAATGACACAAGAATTTATCAACAAGAATTAATACAGGACATGAAATTTCACTGCATCTGAATGTTTTCTATTGTGTTTCCGCCAATAAAAGTTAGGTAGATAGGTTGGAGTAGATGGAGTGGAGTGTCTGATACCAAAGCTCACTGAGCACACACAGCGTCCCATTGAGCCACCACAAGTAAGTACTGTACTGACCGACTTCCACAAAGCTTATCGATGATGTTTGTCAACTCAAGGACTGAACACTAAAACCCAACTCCCCTTTGCTGGAAATAAGACCGAAATTTTAATAAACGAACTTACATCCTTGATATCAATGTATGATACCATCATTAAGCTGATAATAAAAGCTAATCATAAAAAATTGTTTACATTAAAAAGAAAATTCTCCCTATTCTTTCTTCCATCACTGTTTTGTGTTTTCAGGTTTTCATTTAGATTTTTGGGTGGGGAGAATCACAAATTTTAATTAAAATTTTGAAATTTAAATTATAATAAAAATCTTGCAAATAATTCCTTTTAAAGGGCAATATGGTGTATAGTCTGTTGGTCTATACATGTTAAGGTCGAGGGTTTACTTCCCACAAGAGGCTCCCATCTGTTTCTCTAAGACGAGAGAGATAATTGGTGTTCGATTTTCACTACAATGCTAGGGTGCCTATTTGGTAGTAAAAAGTATGAAAATTTGCATCATTTAGATGTGAGTCATTTTTATTACAGTGTGCCATTCATGCACATATTATACAACTTTCGCACTTGTTGATTTTATTAAATGGAAAACGCACGAATTTAATTTAAAAAAAATATGAGCATCTACAAATGTAAAAAGCAAAAACAAAAGAAAGAAAACAAATTAACACATCATTAGCATATACAATTTATGCTTATGCTTTTTAATAACTGTGATTAACATGAATATGCCTTAAAATGCATGTGTTTTACAATGTTGTATTCATCAGGCATTATTAACAAAAGTTTCTGTTTTAACACGAAACGCAAATAAATTCAATGGAAAACATTTTTTTTTCGTTATCTTCATTACTTGAGTGAATTATTTGTTTTCCATTTCATTTCAGTTTATTTATTTTTTTTTTTTTTAATTTTTATTTTTCCATTTAAATTGTTTTCCCAACACTTGGTGTTGTTGTTGTAGAATTATTGTATATACATGACTAAAGAAAAATAAAGTGAATGCCTACAGGCAAATTTTTATTTTATTTTCCATACAATAAAATAAAGCGAAAGACACAATTGCTGCTGCAACATTTACTTTCAATGTGATATTGTCACACATGTTCAGATGTTGTTAAATGCTGCTCGTTTGCCATTGGCTTACTGTGTATGAGTGTTTGTGAGTGTGTATGTCAATATCAGTGAGTCACATTGGCATTTTTATAATACTTGTATTGAATAAAATAAATATTTTATTTTAATTAAAAATCTTTTTGTTTATTTTTCTTTCTTTCTTAAATTCATTAAATTTAATTGCAACAGTATTTATCATGTAAAATACAAGTAAATGGACTTTTACAATGAATGCATGAATACATACATGCATGCATGCATTTGCATATTGTACATATTCTGCATAAGTGCAGCATAGTTGGCATATTTGCAATCAATTGTATCAGCAAAATTATATTCATAGTTACTGTCCACAATTGCATTTTTATCTATCCAATCTAATGAATTTGGTTTTAAACATAAATTAGATTGGATTGATTTTCGGTGCATTCAAGAAATAACTTTTACTCAAAATAAGTGTAAAAACTTATAATTCACAGGTATGAAACTCAATTTCATCTTAATCGCAAATGCTGTTTAATAAACACAAAAGCGCTGCAATAATGATGTCTCATCTGTACTTATGGTTGGTGTATGTATTAATGAGTAAAACGCTGTTGATGTTCTGGACATGAAAATTCAGTTGTGATGTTCGCTGGAACCAACACATTTTTCAAGTGCCGAAGGAAGCATTCAAGTGCCTCGGTTACTTCAGAGGGTGCAAGAAATTTAGGGTGTAAAATTTTGCAAAATTTATTTTTTTTGCTGTGAAGTGAAATTGTTCCAGTTAGAAATGGAATACTATTTCATTCATATTGACTGCTGCGGGTGGCCTCACAATACCTCATTCAATCGGACTAATTTTCGTCCCTTTTATGGAATGTATGGGTCGTATATCGACAATGGCATCACGTATACTGGCTCACTTGTCTCTGGTTTGTCGGCATAAGACTTTTTTAAAGGCGCCTCGCAGAAAATAGTCCCACGATGTCAAATCGCAACTTCTTGGCGGCCAATTAACTTCACAATTTCGGCTAATTAAATGACAGTCAAACGTTTGAAGGAATAAATCGATTGTGGCATGAGATGTGTGGCAAGTTGCACTATTCTGTTGAAACCAAACATTATTCACATCAATACCATGAAGAGTGGATATAAAAAAAATCGGTCATCATGATGCGATATATGTCTCCATTGATTAATGGGTGCGTTGGCTTCTCTAAGACAACGTATGTTTTTTCTGAGCCCCAAATAAAGGAAGCAATGTATTTTCGTATACCAGGCGCTCTTGGTCCTTCTCTGCGAACAAATTTTGTACGAAATTTTCGTGCAATTTCCGACCGATTTACGCTTGAGTTCACGACTGAATTGAGAATGACATATATAAGTATTGCCAGATCGTAAGTATAACCAGACAGTAACCGATGGTTTAAATTTAAACCAATAGTTGGTCCACCTCATACTTCTCTTCGTCTAATCTCCACTGATATCCGACCGATAAAGGAATACATTTATGAGCCATTGCCTCAAAGTCTACTTTGCGGCTTATCGACCGCCTACAGGAGAGGGTGAGGCAACTCATTAATGCCGGTAGGGTATCCAACTCTATTGATTGTGTTCTACTGTTCTATCGCTACCACGGATTTTTTTTCTAGTAAGATAAAGAGACTTTTTCCCGTAATTGTTCGTGTATCTTTACGTAGAACCCGTTTTTCTCACAGGTCACATCCGTTTGTGGTCGATTGGCCATTGGATCGCACACTGCATTATAGACAGAATTCGTTGTTTAGCCGGATTATTCGTATTTGGAACTCTCTACCTGCAGAGATCTTTCTTGCCACTTATAATATAATATGATTCAAATCTAATGTTCACAAGCACTACTCTGTCCTTCAGGACATAACTTCTTTTTTCCTAATTTCGACACAATGTTGTGCATGAGTAGGGGCCATCCCCTGAGTGTTGGTCTTATGAATATACAGAATATGTTGTAAATCATGAGACTTTTATTTGTTCTTTATTAAACAAAACTCTTTTATTTTCAGTCTGCACCAATGTGACTTATGCACCCGTTAAAGACGAGATCCAATTAGAGGTAATACTCAATGATACATCCACGGCAAAATATGGTATAGCAGCACGTGATCCATCACCACTCTGTATACCAATCATGATGGGTGTACCAATGTCAATGTGTGTTCAGATGTCCAACGTCGGTTTACAGGGTGATAATCTTAATATGTGCATGGATTTCATGGTACGTTTGGGATCGTCGGATCTCTTCGAAATGCATTTCCAGTGTATGCAAGTGGGTTTGCAGGGTGCCAGTTGGGTGGGACCTAACGGTCAACCAGTAATTCCACCAAGTGGTGGAAAATTAAAAGACACAAATCGAGATGAGTCTGAAGAGTATTATGATGAGAGTGCTACTGTCGAATCGGCAGAAAATGAAATCATATCGAAAGAGAAGGAAATGCAAATGAATTCTGCGGTTATTGAGAATGCTGAGAATATGGAGAATGAGGATGATTTAAATAAAGCTGAAGAGGAATTAGATTATAACGATATAACAGAAAAAATTGTAGAGACTGTTAATGAGCAACTGAAAGAAAGTGAATTAATGTTAGATAATGATGCGATTAACAATGAAAGTATAGAAGAAGTGCCTAAAATTCCAGAAAATGTGGTTTTAGAGGACAATAAAGTTTCTGAGGAAATGGGAATATCAAAAGAACAGCCTGCTTTGCAAGCAATTCAAGAAAGTGAAATGTTTCAAATGATGGAAAATAACATAGTACCTATACAACCCAACTCAATGGAAGCTATTGGAACTGAATTAACAGAAATAAGTGCAACGGAAAATGATCATTTAGTTAACAGTAGTCCAGAAGACTCTATGGATACCCAATCAAATGTTGATAAGCAAGCTATAAACGAAATTAAGGAAACTGCTGCAGATCACATGGAAATTCTAGAGAACGAAAACATTAACAACTCGAAAGATGAGCTTAATTTCGAAAGTATTCCTGAGAAAATCGTAGACCAAATAAAACTGAATTCGAAAGAGGAAAATACTTCAGAGAACGATATACAGACTGAAATAATGATTAATTTGCCAGAATCAGAGACAAATAAAGATGCCATGGATACAGAAATGCTGTCATTCATCACAGAGCCCTATTACGACGAATAGGAGGAAACCCAAACTATTGAAAAATTCGAAATGAGTAAAACCGAACATGACTCAAACAACGTAGAACAAATGAATACTTCAGAGAACGATATACAGACTGAAATTAATTTGATTAATTTGCCAGTTGTTGCCATTCACCACAGAGCCCAATTCCGACGAAAAGGAGGAAACCCAAACTGTTGAAAAATTTTAAATGTTAGTCAACCTTAATGAAAACGAAGCCACTGAATTGAGTAAAACCGAACATGGCTCAAACAAGTCTTTGGAAGTGTTGCAACAGGCTGTGGATACCAGTACAGTTGCAGAGAATTTTAAACCCACATTGATGCCAGCAGCTAATGTGCCAGCAACTACTAGTGAAATTGCTAATGATAGCATCGATAATGCTTTAACAACAGCTTCAATTATGACCAGCACAACAACAACAACAACAACGAGCACAATGAAAATTCCGTTTTTATCAGCAGCAGAGAACGCAAATGTACCAGCAACATTAAATGAAAACAATCAAAATGATAATGATGTGCATAGAAATGGTGAAGGTGATGATGATGATAATGACGATCGAAATGACAATCATGGTGATGATAATAGTCATGAGAATGACAGTGATTATGATGATGAAGAAGAAAGCGAAGAATACGAAGATGAAACAACAGAAAAAGTAATAGAAACTAATGATGCCGCAACAACAACAAAAACTAGCATGTCAATTGCCACAAATGTTTTGAATAATGACAACAAAATCATTGAATCCTCCAACAAGAATGCAACAAAGACAACAACTGCAACAAATGAAAATAATTTCAAATAAAGGAAATGAAAATGAGAATGAAGAAGAAGAAGAGGAGGATGACTCTAAAGAGATACACACTGAATCCGATGAATATGAAGATGAAGAATATGAGGATTACGATACAACAACTGTTGCTGCAAGTGACACTATAACACACTCTCTGTTGAATGATACTCACGTCGTACAAGTAGACAAAAGCAATTCCACAAATAAAGCCCAAATGTCACATACAGATACCATGACTATTATTAACGGCAGCAATGCTTTAGATGTCACAACGACTTCCAGTCAAATGCCGCAATTCTATGCGATACCAAGTTCAACTGCAACAACCGCTAAAACTAACACAATCAGTTCTATGACCACGGCAATGCCATTGCCATTAGCGCGTAAAATATTTGCATTTCATCAGCATAAGCAACGATAATTTCAACAACAGCAACAACATCAACGTCATACTCATAGCCATCGTTACTACGTTTAGAGTAGAATGCCATGTTGCATGAAGTGGCAGTGTCTTGTGCTCATACATACGTTATCAATTTAAAACATCATTCATCACACAGTTTATTGGTGTCAACACCTTAGTTGACAGCGAGATGTTCTCCAGCAGTGTAGTTTATTTTATTTTTTATTTTTCTCAATTTGTATATAGAAATTTATAATATTTTATTTATAAATGTTGATAATTTAAACAGTAGGCGGCTATATATACAGGGACACTGTAATACAATTAATAGAATATGATTTACTTAAGAAAATTGATTTAATTTGTTTTCCTAGAACAGAAGGATGAAAAAATATGTACAAAAAATGTTTCAAAATTTATTTCTATTCTCTATCCAATTATGTTGGCCACCACTGTTTAATTGCTGTTAAAGTTCTGTTATTAAATGAATACAGTTTTATATTTCATAATTTATATGCGTATTATCAATTAATAACCCACATTATCTTGCTTAATTTATTGTAATTGTTATTTATTAATTATTAAAATCGTTTCTATTTGTTAATTAATTTTATTTGATAATTTAATAATTTTTTTTATTTATTTTTATGCTAACATAGAAATCTGTTTAGATTAAGAATATTACTGTAGTTATAAATGTATTTATTAAATAAATAATTAAAACAATTTAAAAAATGTATGTTAATATGCCCTTGATTCATTCAAAGAGCGTTCTACCAAATTTTGATTCTTCGTCATTAAAACACTAAACGGTGTCCAAGATATTGGGAGAACTGGTGTGTAAGTATGGCATTTGCCGCAAGAGCGTGGAAGTATACCAACTATGGGTATCCCTTAATCTTAATTGATCTTTTAATTTGGTTTTGCAGCGAAAATACCCATAAATCGTGTCATGGTTTTATTAGTCAAGATTCTTTTCCATGCTGCAGGACAGCATATGAAAGTTCAATTCAATATTCTCGACATTTTAGACTATCTGAGCCCTCTTTTATTTGGAAAAATTTTAGAGAATTCCTTTGCAACTTTTGTTGCATTAAGCATGGTGCTTAAGGTTTGTGAAAAATCTTCAGACATTTCCTTGGCTGTTTAATCATTATTATGATTTAATCATAATTATGATCTCATTTGCACTATGGAGCAAAAGTGCACATTTTAAAATCATCGTCCTTTTTTCTGTTATTTAAGTAAAATATACCTCTGTGTAGTACGAAATGATAAGTACAGGAATAATTAACACCGAACAACAACAATAACTTTCGAAATAAGAATTGTTGTAATGGAATCAAATAAAACTATTGTGTTCACTTTTCCACTTGCTGACATTTTTCAATTTAAAAAGCGAAAAACTAGCATTCCAGCTAATGACTTCTGCAGGAACTGTGGGTCTGAGTAGGGGGAACAGATTGTCTTTTACCTTATTTGTCAGTACCCTGCCCTTGTCATGAAGGACGGAGTTTTCTGGTCTCTCATTTTCTGACATCTATGAACGAACCCTCTAATATACTTATTTTGGACTCGGGATGGTTTCTCTAGTAAATGGTTGACCCCCGTATATAATTAATTATATCACAGTGGGCATAAATGCTGGCCTAAGTTTGATGTCTTCCTTAGAGAGGGTCCGCAATATAAGCTAATCTAATCTGGCCTAAGAACCGTTACATGTCTTTAATGCAAGCCGTTACCAAAATTATGTCTTTCCTCTTTAAGGCCTTAATAAGCAGTTAATTTTTTAGATTTTGTTAAAATAAGGCAGCGTAATAACGAAATAATTGTTGAAGTGGAAAAAAGAATTCAATTAAGAAAATCGACTCGAGAAGTGCAAAGGAATTAAAACTTTTCCCAACCTCAGGTAATAAAAATCATGAAAAATAGGGGGTACTGGTCACTGATCATGGCAAAATTAAAAGCCCAATTGATGTAATGCACAGGGAGCATTCTTTAGTGGCTGGAGGAGCGGAAATGCAAAATTAGGTTGAGAAAATCTATCAGTTTATATAGCTAATGTAACAATTGAGAGCTTTGAACTCAAGGGTGTTAGCTATCTCCTATATAAAAAAATACTCAAAACGCCAATGGTATCACTGACGTCTGGATCACGTAGGGTTAGACGCATGTTCTGTGATGAGATAAATCTAAATTAACTCAATTTAATTCAAATGACATCAATTAATTCTTGACCAATACAGGTAAATCTTCGCAATAGCATCCGGAAAAAATTAATTGTTTTGGTAGAAGGTTTTATGAAATAAACGTAAATGTTCTGAACGAAAATTTACCTGTTGCAATAGGACAAGTGATGTCTGCTAAGGAAGACATCATGTTTCGGGATGATTATGACCCGAATCCGCATTTAAAAGTGGTGCAAAACTGGCTGAAAAAGAAACGTTACTTACAATGATGTAGTCAGTTCAAAGTTCAGATCTCAATCGAATTGAAATTGTACTCGTATGATCTATTATGAAAAGATAACTGGCAAGATATTGAAAACTCCCAACCAGCATTAACCGTAGATCGAGCTTTGTATCAAAAATGATACATTTCAATTTTTGAGGCTATATAACTTTAATTCAGAAAAAATTAGTTGTCTGATATTTTTTGAATTCGTTAGTATTGTGATTATCGTTATTTTGAACCAAATAAAAAAAGAAAATTTTGAGCAGGACTTAAAAAATTCAAAAACTTAATAATTCATTTTAGATACATATGACTTTCCTAGGGATTCTTTGGTGTTTTGTGTATAATTTTTTTAAGTTTTCAAAAGACTGAGAAGTTTTATCGGGAATAATACATTATTTATGATATTTGATAAGGAATTAAAAGTTAAGTATTGGATGAAAGTAAAAAAGTGGAATTTTCAGTTCTCGATATTGATTGAAGTAGTCGTAGTCTAGTATGCACTATGTTAGCCTATTAGACGTCAGACCAAGTTTCAAACCTCAGGTCAGACATTTTCAGTTTACAAAGAAAGGTTGTAATGACCGATTAAATATGTAATATATGTGGCTCCCTGTGTTAGCGTTACCAACATTATTATCTGTCACCCGTTGTGTAGACACGTTCCTAAATGAAACTGACAATTCAACGTCATTGAAAATACATGCCGCCATTGTTTCCGGTCTCTTTGATAAAAACCTTCATCGGCTGCAGACGTGTCTCTCTGATTGAAATCATCCGAATCTTTTACCATCATAAATTTAACTATTCTTTTTTTAGAATTAAATTTAAATAAATTGAAGGGTAATAGACCCAAAAGTTAAGTGTAATAAGATTTTATTTTTTTTATTGGTAATTAAATCCGCAATTACCAAATTGGTGACCCCGACGTGATCCAATGGCAGAAGGAAGCGACACGTCTCACCTTGCCGTCAGCGACAGCGGCCTTCCTATCGAGAGCCCCGGCCATTCTAACGATGCCACGAATACGACACAGGGCAATATATCGGTAATTTACTCCCGATTGCCAGTTCCGCCCATGTCTAGTGCCAATATTGACGCATGGTTTATATCCATGGACTTCTGGTTTACGGCATCGGGGATAATTGCGGACAAACAAAAGACTGCTACTATTTTGGCAGCTCTCGACCCGAATATAATAGCCCAGCTGGCCGATGTTATCGCCTCTATGCCGCCCGCCAACAGGTATGACTATATAAAAGGGAAAATAATAAATCACTTTGCGGATAGCGAACAGCGCCGATTGAACCGCCTCTTGTCTGAGCTCCCCCTAGGCGATAAAAGACCATCGGAGCTTTTTTTTGAAATGAAGCGTGTGGCTGGCACGACCTTGGGCGAGGCGGCTCTTAAGGGGCTGTGGACGAAGCGATTGCCGGAATTCGCGCAGCCTGTCGTAGCAGATTCCACGGGTACACCAGCGGAATATACGAAAATTGCAGACGCAATTGTTGACGCAATGGCATCAAATCAAATAGGAAGCGTTCAAGCTGGACAGTCGAAGGAAATTAGCGAACTGCACACGGCCATAGTCGAGCTTGGAAAAAAATTTGAACGCCTTTCAGCTCGTTCCAATTCACGCTCACATAAAACCGCACCACGACGCAGCCAGTCAAGAAATCGAGCAACTTATAACCAAAACACCTCTAGCAACACGTTGGGTCCCGAGTGCTGGTACCATAGCAAACATGGACTGAATGCTAGAAAGTGCCGCAGCCCGTGTAGGCATAAGCAGCGCAAAGTTAACGCCTTGTCTACTGGCGTACCAACTCCTCAACAACACTCTAACTGACTACCTGGGCAGGTGGCGGTATCCGGCGAATTCATCACCACCAGTTGCCAATTATTTCGCCTACAGGTAAGAGACAAGTTGTCAGAACGATATTTTTTAGTAGACAGTGGTGCCGATGTTTCCGTCCTGCCTCTAACCTCAAAATCTTTCGACGTCCGTCCTACGGCCATGGTTCTATACGCTGCAAACGGCTCTCCGATCAAAGTAATCGGTGAGAAGCGTCTTAAAATTGATCTTGGCTTACGTCGTGATTTCTTTTGGTCGTTTGTGATTGCCGACGTAACCTCACCGATTATTGGATGCGATTTTATTAAATATTACGATCTACTTATAGATTTGAAACGCAATAGACTTATAGACAATACTACTGGTGTTGTCTCACAGCTTACATCTCCAATATTTTGCGAAACACTTGCCATTAAAACGTTCAACACCGCCGATCCGTTTGCCGACATACTGAGAGAGTTCTCCGACATAACACGACTTTCACCATACGGCTCTACGACAAGATCTTCGATTACCCATAAAATTGACACGACAGGTCAACCTGTTTTCTGCCGCCCACGACGCTTATCGCCGGAGAAATTACTAGCTGCTAGAAAAGAATTCGAATTTCTGATGAAAGCTGGTATTTGCCGACCGTCCAATAGTAACTGGTCCAGTCCGTTGCACTTAGTAAAAAAAAGTGACGGAACTTGGAGACCATGCGGAGACTACCGTGCACTTAACGCAAGGACATTGCCGGATCGCTACCCGTTGCAATTCTTAACAGATTTTACCACGAATCTCAGAGGTAAGAAAATTTTCTCTAAAATTGACCTACAGAAAGCCTTCCATCAAGTTCCAATCCATCCCGACGATATCGCAAAGACCGCCATTAGCACACCATTCGGTTTATACGAGTTTAAATTCATGACGTTTGGGCTTTGTAACGCAGCCCAAACCTTTCAACGGCTAATAAATGAAGTACTCCGTGGTTTAGATTTTGTTTTTCCGTATATAGATGACATTTGTGTAGCATCTGTTAGCATCGAACAACACCGACGCGATCTTGCAGAGGTCTTTCGCCGCCTTCGTGAAAACCATCTTGCCATCAACTTAAGCAAATGTGAATTTGGAAAAAGCGAGATTAAATTTCTTGATCACCTCGTTAGCGCTGATGGCATTCGTCCTTTGCCAGAGAAAGTAACGGCAATACGCGAGTTTCCAAAACCAAGGGTGGCTCAGGAACTTAAGAGGTTCATAGCGATGGATAACTTCTACAGGAAATTTTTACCAAATGCGATATCATATCAGATGAAGCTACAACAACTTATTAGAGGAAACAAAAAGAACGATCGTACACCTTTCAATTGGGATTTGGACACGGAAGCAGCTTTCCAAAAATGTAAGGATGAGCTGGCTAAATCCACGCTTTTGGCACATCCGGCCGCTGATGCAGAGATGGCAATCTACGTAGATGCCTCCGATGTTGCCGTAGGAGCGGCCCTACACCAGAAACTTGATGGTTGTCTTCAGCCTTTGGCCTTTTACTCGAAGAAATTAACGAACACTCAACGCAAATACTCCACCTACGACCGAGAGCTTACAGCAATGTACCAAGCTGTTTGTCACTTTCGGTATATGATAGAGGGACGACGATGTTACCTGGTTACCGATCACCGACCGCTGATATTTGCTTTTCAACAAAAGCTCGAGAAAGCTTCACCACGCAGAATTCGGCAGCTTGATTTCATCGGCCAATTCACGACAGATATCCGCTATACTCCTGGCATAACAAACGTTACAGCCGACGCACTTTCTCGAGTAGACTCCATCGCCCAGAAGCTTGAATATACCCGAATAACAGCAGCGCAACAAAATGACGAGCAGCTTTGGCAGATGCTTAGAAACCCAGGTACCGAAAATAATTCTTTACATTTAAAACCTTTTCCAATCCCAGGTTGTGATGCTGAGCTTATCTGTGACACTACAACATCACATATTCGATCTTTCATTCCGAAGGAGTTTCGTCAACAAGTTTTAGCAGCAGTGCATGGCTTGTCACACCCAGGCGTTCGAGCCACCACCAAATTGGCAACTACCAGATTTTGCTGGCCTGGTATTCGGAAAGATTGCGCACTCTTCGTTCGTAACTGCCTGCAATGTCAGCGCTCAAAAGTGCAACGGCATACTCGATCAACCTCGGCTAAATTCGAGTTGACTAGACAACGCTTCGCCCATATCAACATTGATATCGTTGGACCATTTCCATTATGTGAAGGTCAACGGTATTGTTTAACGATTGTCGATCGTTTTACACGATGGCCCGAAGCAGTCCCTATGCCCGATATGAGTGCAGAATCCGTCGTAAAGGCTTTGCTGTACCAGTGGATTGCTAGATTCGGCGTTCCACTGCGAATTACATCAGACCGCGGTCGTCAATTTGAGTCATCGATTTTCGCCGAATTAGTAAAGATAATCGGAGCAACACATCTTCGCACTACACCATACCACCCACAAGCGAATGGTATGATCGAGAGATTGCACAGGACCTTCAAAGCGGCGATACTTTGTCATAATCCTGCCAGATGGGTATTTCATTTACCTATGATTTTGCTCGGTCTAAGGGTCACTTTTAAACCTGACATAAACGCTTCGCCGGCAGAATTAGTTTACGGCTCAACGCTCGCAATTCCAGGCGAATTTCTACAACCGGCGAAGATCACGGGATCCGACAGCGACTTTATTGACGAATTTAGGCGAACGATGCAAAGGCTTAGACCGACTGACTCCGCCCATCACTCGACCCCACCAACGTTCATTTCGAAGAATCTGTGGTCCTAATCTCACGTTTTTGTTCGAAACGACGCTGTCCGACCGTCACTTACTCATCCGTACGATGGTCCTTACTTAGTTATAAAACGTTTTGAAAAGTACTTTCAGATTTCCATACGAGGTCGTCATAGCAACATAAGTGTAGACAGACTTAAACCTGCTTTTGTGGCGAGTACTGAATTAGAGGACATTACGTCTAATCAGCAACACATACCTGAAATTCCAGCCAGTCGGAAACAATTACCGGAAGTCCCAGCTAACCAGCAATCATCACCTGACATTCATGCTAACCAGCAATCATCACCTGACATTCATGCTAACCAGCAATCATTCCCTGACGTTCCAGCTAACCAGCCACCATCACCGGACGATCCTGCGAACCAGCAGCAGTCACCAGTGGTCAGCTTTTCACCTCAAGTCAACCAACCTAAGACCACCTCCAGAGGTAGGCGTATTCAGATACCATCAATATTCCGCTGACCTTGTTCCAGCGAGGGGAGTAATGTGGCTCCCTGTGTTAGCGTTACCAACATTATTATCTGTCACCCGCTGTGTAGACACGTTCCTAAATGAAACTGACAATTCAACGTCATTGAAAATACATGCCGCCATTGTTTCCGGTCTCTTTGATAAAAACCTTCATCGGCTGCAGACGTGTCTCTCTGATTGAAATCATCCGAATCTTTTACCATCCTAAATTTAACTATTCTTTTTTTAGAATTAAATTTAAATAAATTGAAGGGTAATAGACCCAAAAGTTAAGTGTAATAAGATTTTATTTTTTTTATTGGTAATTAAATCCGCAATTACCAAATATATATATGTAATATTCCTACTACTGAAGATTCTGAAGAAGAAGAAAACAGAAGCTCCTCTTGTGAACTGAGGCAAGTATTGACAGCTGCAAACATGACAATAGGACGTTAATCGAAAAAGATGATACTACTTGGAATAGAGTGCCGTATTAGCAGTTTGGGGGGGGGGGAAATATGTTACCAATTTTCAAGCAGATTGCTAGCAGCTGTCTTCTCTATGTACGTATGAGATAACAGAATCATTCGCTTTAATAATGTGCTACTTGGATCTGATGATATATTTACATCAATTACGCCTTTTCGAAAAAAAAGATGAAAGTCTTTCAGGTTTTAATATACCCAATAATTTTATCGCTGTAGATTAATTACTAATTAAATTTTATAGTCCTATAAATTTCGTGGTCCAACGGAATCGAATTGGCAGTTTTAGATTCAACTACATGCTACATGCGTAACAACTACTTATGGCCGTATTTGGAGAAACTTGTATCCGGGAAACCAGAGAGGAATGAAAGAGAGAGCATTGTTATTGACATAATAGATGTTCTATTGCAACAGCAAACTTTTTTACCTCACATAACATGGACAACAAATGTTTCTAGCGAAATATAATATAAAATATGGTTTGTGCCATCCGGGTTGGGCTAGCCCTCGATTGGAAGCCTTATGATGGGAGTGACAATAAGCTGTTCCATCTAAACATTTCGAAACTTATAAATCGCCACAAAGCAAGGGTGCTAGATGTCAAATTGTCACCATTTAAAAAAATAAAACCAAGCTGATATGAAGTATTTAATTTTTATTTAAAAAACCTTGCTGCAATGTACATCATGTCAAAAATTTTTGGCGCAAAATTCATAAAAGTGATAACAAAATGCAATAATGTAAAATAGTTTTATTAAAATGAATTAAAATAAATAAAAACATTTAAATTTTGTATCAAAATCTATCAATAATTACGAAAATTCTATGAAATAAAAGTATGTATCAAAAGTGATACATAGCTAGAATTATGAAGTTTTTTAAGGCTCGATCTACGGTTAAAGAGTACTGAGAATGAGTACAGAACATATGGAGATATATATTAATCGAATCATTTAAAAATTACAGAAGGACAAAAGGTGTTGCCCCTTTCAATATTTATTAACTGTACAGACTTCTACAACAGAATCACGAGGAATCATGACACAAATTTAACATTCGTAATGATTTTATAAAATGTATCTAAAAAGTACAAACAACTTTATATACCCATTATGGTTAGGTTAGGTTAGGTTAGAGGACGTCTACTTGTCAATTAAGACAAGTACAGTACCCGGAGGTCGAATTGACCCAACGTCCTTGTTTCTCACACCACTTATGTTATGTGTGTTAATTTTATACATGAGTGGTGGGACCTACAGTTTAAAGTCGACTCCGAACGACAGATTTTTGAGAAACTTTTTAATGGCAATTTCATTTACTCTCAGAGTTTTTGACAGAAATCTGCTGAGAGGAAGTCGCCGAAGAAATACTTTTTGTATTTTGTCTTGATATCTGGCCTGGGGCTCGAACCCTCGCTTTTACGTCTAATAAGCCAACACACTACCTACTAGACTACGGCGACTTCTATACCCATTATAATATTGATACAATATTTCCAGACATTACCATTACCCCTAAAATTTGTAACAACAATGACGGTAATTCCACTAGCTTCTTAGACATTGTGTTTTGGTTGTGGGTTATCTTTAAAATAAATTCATTGAGCATTTAAGTTGTCGGTTTTGGTCAAGTTGCCCTTTTGTCTCAAAGGTACACATTTAAAAGGCGAATACATTGAGTGTGTACTTGTAAGTGAATGAGGGAGTATAAGCGGTGTTTTTAATATTCTATTAACGTTTTATTTTTATTGTTATTGTTATGAAGCGTGGGATCTTTACGTATAATAACATACCACAAACACCAAAAAAACAAACAAAAATCTGTTAGAAGGCATTCTTCAGCAGAAGCGACAAATTCGAATGCGATAGAATTGCGTTTCACAAAAACAGCATTTAAAATAAAAAATACAGTTGATGTCAGCTAATTAGATTTAGTTTTTTTGTCTTATTACATATGAAATTTTATTTGTATACTTAAGAGAATATTTTCAAGCTGTAGTCTGGTAGGTAGTAGTAGGTAGTGTATTGCCCTATTAGATATGAGACCACGGTTCAAACACCAGCTCATACAGCTTAAACTATGCGAAATATGAAAAAATATTTCTTTGGCAGCTTCCTTTCCGCAGATTTCTGGGTAAAACTTTAAAAGTAAATAAAAATTTTCATGAAAAAGTTTCTCAAAAATCTGTTGTTCGTAGTCGACTTTAAATTGTAGGTCCTGCCACTATTGATGTTGCAATGAGAAATTTTGAGGAAGACCTGAAATTTCATTTCGATTTCGATTAACTTGTTGGACTTTGTCCTTCGACTACTCGGAAAATTGTACAAGAACTAAAGCTGATCAGAGGTAAGTGAAACTGGCGAAAGGTAAGCATTTTTATTAAAGAACTGTGTTCAATAATGAACTCAACTTTTACACCAGGATGTGAAATTCTGTAATGAAGGTATGAATAACACTTATAAGCTACAATCCGATTAAGCCAGTTGTTATGTTGAAGTCGTTGTTGTTAAGTAGGTTGCTTATTAGACGCGAGGCTTCGATTCAAATTATAGATCAGACATCTCCAACAAAACGAAAAATGTAAAAATATTTCTTCGGCAACTTCCTCTCAGCAGATTTCGGGCAGAAACTCTGAGAGTAATTGAAATTTCCATGAAAAGTCTCTCAAAAATCAGTCGTTCGGAGTCGACTTTAAACTGTAGGCCCAGGCACTCATGTATAAAATTAACAGACACAATCCCACGATTATTATTTTGTATGGGATACCCTTGAGGTCATTTTTATATGATTTCAATTTCATTTGCTTGGTGGTATTATTTCAGTTGCATGATATTGGTGTTATTTTGTTGTTGTTGTAAACTCATTTCATTGTTTACATTTAATTTCATTGAAGTTACACTTTAAGTGTTGGCCAAAGATGGGATCAAACAACTCGACACACAATTTTACATTTTACGTTTAGTGAGTATAAAACAAATGCCGTTGTATTTGGTGGTAAACGTTAAAATTTTTGTTGTTGTTTGTTGTATTATTATTATTAAGTCTTTATAGTGTTGGTTTTTATTTTTTGTGTTTGTTATAGTAATAGTAGAGTGAGTACAGACTTGATCAAATAGTTTGTTTGTTCACTTGATTGTGAGATTATTTTGCTTTTCTTTCTGTTTTTTGTTGCCTGTGGTATTCTGCATTATTTTTTTTCTGGATTCTGTGTTCTCTTTTATTTTTGTTTTGTTCTCTTGTAGTTGCTTTGACATGAACAACTTAATGGGTTTGTATATCAGTGTTGAAAAATTCAGTAATTTAGTACTTTTTTCAGTACTTTTACATTTCAAAAAATACCATAGTACCTCCGTGACGCTTTCAGTACTTTTTTATTATTACATATTTTATGGTTTGCACTTTTAAAGCATTAATGGTTTAGCAACATGTTCAACATAATGCTAAAGGTAGAATTAGTTTTAGCCGCGGTTAGCCCAACGTCCGTGCAAAGTATATTCGTTTTTAGCAATGAGAACGCTTCCCGAACCGTAATATAATTTCGGTAACATAATGTATTCGGTACATATGTATTCGGTATATATTCCGTTGAAAATTGCCTAAACGGGGCTTTTACGTTTCGAATACACTCTTTTTTTTGTATATAAGAAATATGTATAAGTCGTTAGTTTTTCTTTTCCATTCCGTACTTGTATTTAGTGTAATGAACTATTTTTTATACAAGTTGTAGTTCAATACCATTTAAAAATTTCTATTTTGCAACGAATATGAAATTTTTCACGGGTATAAAAAGAAAATAGATAAAAATAAAAAAAATTACAATTAAATTATATAAAAGAAACAATAAGAAAAGTAGAAAAAAATATTCATTTTGAAAAATATTTAAAATATAAAAAAACGTCTTAAATATAAAGACAAGATTAAAAAACTTAAAAAAACATTTGAACACAAATTTCATCAATCAAAATCTTTTACTCAGGCTTTTTGATTAAACTCATGCAAAATTTCCTTCTTAAAATCTATTTGAAGTCGCCGTGGTGTAGTAGGTAGTGTGTTGGCTTACTATTCGTAAAGCCCGGGTTCGTATCCCAGGTCAGACATCAAAAATGAAATATGAAAAAAAAAAAATATTTCTTCGGCGACTTCCTCTCAGCAGATTTCTGGCAAAAACTCTGAGAGTAAAATAAACTGCCATGAAAAAATTTCTCAAAATTCTGTCGTTCGGAGTCGACGTTAAACTGTAGGTCCCGCCACTCACGTATAAAATTAACGCACACAACATGAGTGGTGTGAGAAGCTAGGCCGTAATCCTGACTGAAGGGTTGTAATGGCCAATTATGTGTGTATGTATGTAAAATCTATACTAGCTTGTATGCAATCAAATAACTGAAATCACAATAACATTACTACAGTATTACTCTTTAAACAGCAGTGTCAATATTTTTCTTATCAGAAAAAACACAACATTAACAGTACACCTGCGACGCTTTCAGTACTCTTTTCATGTTCGACGTAATGCTGACTTCGAAACGTACATACGTATTCAGAAGGTGAAAAGTAATGAGCACCCTCTTCATATACTAAAAACGAACGTACGTTCCGTCGAAGTTTGACTAAACGGGGACTTTGCGTTCTATTACTTTCCGAATCAGCTGTTTTTTGTTTTGTATGTGCCGTTAGTTTTTTGTTCCGTTTCGTATGTGTATTAAATATAAATAAATATTTTTTTTTACAAAAGTACCATTTGATACGAGAAAGTACTCTTTCAGTTATACTTCACTACCATTTCAAAATTTTAAATTTTACAACACTGTTGTTTATCATTTAATGCCACTTTTCTTGTGGCACTACCTTAAGACGATTGGTATGATTAGTTTTGCAAGAGTTGTGTGACGCTTGTTAAAGTGCCTTTTAAAGCGTATTTCTTTGTGAGAAACTAGGTCGTAATCCTGACTGAAGGGTTGTAATGACCAATTATGTATGTATGTGAACAGTGTTCACATATGTATATATATACAATAACATTTATTTTGTGTTTGTTAATGTTGTCCTACAGTTTAAAGTAAACTCTGAACGACTGCTTTTTGAAAAACTTTTCATTCCAATTTGTTTTACTCCCATTGAAAAAATAAATGCAAGTCATTTACTAAAAAGGCAAGCCAACGTTAAAAAAATGCAAGATATCGACCAAAAAATGCAATTCGTCGCCAAAGAAATGAAGTCGCCGTAATCTAAAAGGTAGTGTGCTGGCTTATTAAACGTAAAAGCCAGGGTTCGAACCCCAGGCCAGACATCGAGACAAAAAGTATTTCTTCGGCGACTTCCTCTCAGCAGATTTCTGGCAAAAACTCTGAGAGTAAATAAAATTGCCATGAAAAAAAAGTTTCTCAAAAATCTGTCGTTCGGAGTCGACTTTAAACTGTAGGTCCCACCACTCATGTATAAAATTAACACACACAACATAAGTGGTGTGAGAAACTAGGACGTTCGACCTCCGGGTACTGTACTTGTCTTAATTGACAAGTACACGTCCTATAACCTCACCTAACCTATGTAGAACACAATTAGCTTTGTCGGCTAGATCTCCGTCTTAGAATCCTTGGTACAATAGATAACCAGCCTACTAGGTCTGAAAAACTTCCTTTTTAAATTTTATCGAATTTGACCAGATTTATGGATTTTGTTTAAGTTTATGCAAATTCTGTTTTATAATCTTAGTTGTTGCAACCAAATGTAGTGCCACATTCATGTACATATTTGCGACAGTATCAACAAGTACAAGAGCAAATAATCGTCATCTTAGGCCTTAAGGAACAGCAATTTTTAGTTCGTTACTATGTTTTAAGCTGGGTTGGTACATGCTTCTTCTTTTTTTTTATTGTGCAGTAAAAATTCCAAGAATTTTTCTTATTTTGTTACTCATTTTCATTTCGTTTTTTTATCGTTTAATTCATTTACAAAACATCAATGGGTTCTTAAGCTTCATTATATATGTATGTAGCAGTACATGCTGCTGTGGTTGCTGTTATTGTTGCCACAAGTTATTTTAGCCATTGGTAAGACGTTAATTCCAAAGTGAGTGAAAAGATGGATGATGTATAACAACCATCCTGACCTAATCAACATTTTTTCTATATTTTTATGATCCTGTTGCAGACAGGAGAGATAGGAATGAGGAAATGAAATAATCAACTTGCAAAAAACCAGACTTAATTTTACAGTTATTTTTTTGTTATTTCTTTCTTTTAATTCCATTTACATATAAATTCTCATGTAATTGTAGTTGCTCGTGTAGTTGTAGTTGTCGGAAAGTCAATATGATAATGAGTTTAAATGTGACAGGAAGTAAAAAAATTTCTCGATGCCATGACGGAAGTGAGTTTTAGTTTAAGAACCAGGAATATAAGCAAAAAAATTTCAAGAATTTTATGCAGATGCTGGTGTTTAATTAGAGCGTAAAGCAAAGTCAACATTAATGGATGGAGAGAAATTACCATTGAAATGTTTAAAGTGTTTCAAAATTTTTTTTGTGTGGACAACATTAAGATTCTTGATGTGGAAGCAAAATTTAAAGACTTTTTAAACAGAACAAGTGGTTAGTAAGCGAAGAAATTAAATAAAAGAGAATGAAAGTGCTTGAATATAAAGGGTGGTCCGTTTAAAAGTTTAAATTTAAATATACAAGAAAACAAAAACGGTTTGAAATTTTACCAAATTTATTTCTTTGTTGGGAAGTACAATTGTTTCGGTTAGAAATGGAATATTATTTCATTTATATGGCTGCCGCGGCTGGAATCACAGTTCGATTGGACGAACTTCTGACTTCGGCAATGGTATCACGAATGTTGGCCTTCAAATGCTCAATTATGTCTGGATTGTCGGAACAACAGTTTTCTTTAACGGCGCCCCACAGAAAATAGTCCATTGGGGTTAAACTGCAGCTTATTGGCGGTCAATTTCGGCTAATTAAACGGCCATCAAACGTTTGACGGAATAAATCGATTGTGGCATGAGATGTGTGGCAAGTTGCACCATCCTGTTGAAACCAAACATCGATCACATCAATACCATGAAGAGCGGGTACATGATGATCCGTCCTCGTTTTCAATAAAATATGAGCTAATGATGCCTCCGCCCCACAAGGCGCACCAAACAGTCGCTCGTAATGGGTGCAGTGGCTTCTTTATTAACACGTGGGGGTTTTCTGATCCCCAAATATGGCAATTAGAAGTCGCCGTAGTCTAGTAGGTAGTGTGTTGGATTATTAGACGTAAAGCCAGGGTTCAATCCCCAGGCCAGACATCAAACAAAATACAAAAAGTATTTCTTCGACGACTTCCTTTCATCATATTTCTAGCAAAAACTCTGGGAGTAAATAAAATTGCCATGAAACGTTTCTCAAAAATCTGTCGTTCGATGTCGACTTTAAACTGTAGGTCCCGCCACTTATGTGTAAAATTAACACACACAACATGAGTGGTGTGAGAAGCTAGCCCGACATCCTGACTGAAGGGTTGTAATGATCAATTATGTATGTATGTATGTGTAAATATAGCAATTTTGCTTACTGTTGGTCTTTCTCTGCGACCAAATATTGTAAGACATTGTCGTGCAATTTCCGAGCAATTGTCTTTGTTTTGGAAATAAATTTCCAATAAATCCCAATGTTGGTCAAACGTAAATCGATTCATTGCGTTCAGTGGAGATAATATACTGAATTATGTGACAGAATAGAATGACATAAGTATTGCCAGATTTGAAATATGTTTCAAATATAAACCGATAGATGACACACCCGATGTATTTAAAAGCGCTTTGTCTTGTGGACAACCAACACTCACATTATGAGGGAGGCGGGAAAGATTTAAATTCATATCGTAAGTGACCGGAAAACATCTGCGACTCGAGCGTTCTACACACGAACATAGTGGAACATAGTTGCCAATCGACCCTAAACGAATATGCTCTGCGAGAAAGATGATTACAACGTATAAATGAAAGATTTTCGGAAACATACATACATACACATACAAAATTGGTTGTTACAACCCTTTAGTCAGGATTACGACCTAGTTTCTCACAACACTTATGTTGAAGTCGCCGTGGTCTAGTAGGTAGTGTGTTGGCTTATTAGACGTGAGGCCTCGGTTCAAACCCCAGGTCGGGCATCTCCAACTAAACGAAATATGCAAATATATTTCTTCGGTGACTTCCTCTCAGCAGATTTCTGACAAAAACTCTGAAAGTAAATAAAATTGCCATGAAAAGTTTCTCTAAAATCTGTCGATTTTCTTAAACAAATCCCCTTATTTCGCTAGAGCAGAAGCCGTTTTAGAAACGATGGAACAGTCGCATTGCGATATTATAATCATGCTGTCATTTAAATGAATACTCTTTTAATTTCGCCAATTTGTCCTAAACACCATTACGGTGCTAAAAGTTATTTCAAAGTACCAGTACAACATTCCACATAAATTTTAATGCCACAACAGCTTCAAATTATTTTAATGAAATGTATTGTGTGCTTATAAAACAATTACAACATCAACAAATTTTTGACCATTTGTTGGCCACACGGTCACAGTTTTTCATGCCGTACAGTTGAATTGACCGCCATTTAAGAATTTGCCCTGGAATAACGAAAAAAAAACACTGATGGTTAAATGGTTAAACCAAAATGAGTTTTTTCAGGCCAAGTGTGTGAATTTTTCTGCACGTCATCATCATAATCATCATTTGCTGTGGGAAGCATGAACAACGAATCAACGAATTTGTTAAAAAAAATTTTCAACTCAGACAGCCCATGTCTTTATGTTTTTCTCCTCCATAATGCTGTAATGCTGGAATTGTTACGATTTTCATTTCGTTTTAATTTTAGATTGTTAAGTTTAAAAGTGTTGTAACTGGAACACCAATGCTTGCAACAACACAAACAACAACAAAGAGTATTGTAACAAAAGAAAATTGCGTACTGTTTTCTTTATTTATTACGGTTTTATGAAAATTTTTCCAGTGTTTTTTCCACAAATTTTCTGCACAACTGTTTTCCTTTTCATCTTTGCATTTTGTGTAGGTCTCTAGAATTTTAAATGTTCAATTGTGATAGGCAAGGGTCAACAAATATAAACTTTGAAAATTGAAAATTGAAAATTGTTACTTAATTTCTGAAGTGCCGAGTTATTTATGATGGGTCCATTAAATTTTTTTTCCCACTGTATTGTATTTGACCCTAACAAATAACACGGGTTTATGAAATTTGTTTGTTTACAAGTTTACGTTGGTATAAAAAATTGTTATTGTTGTTATTTTTTATTTTATTTTATTTTTGTTGTTATTTGTTTTATTCCCAACACTTAATTATGGCATTAAGTCGGGACCAAATTGGCTGCGCTTAAAATTAACTTGACAACTAACAGCTGCTAAGATAGACATAAAATGTGTCGTCTATTCACGTGTGGTTTTTGCTGGTATTTACAGAAAAGATACCCGTAATCCTTTTATATAGAATGCTTCATGGTTTAGCAAATTGAAGTGAAATATTTTTGTGGTTAAGAAAAATTAATTTAAGTTCAGACAATTGGGAACTGTTTTGGAAGTAACGTCTTTTAAAGAATTGAAATATTTGTGCTAAAATATGTTATAAAAATATTTATAATTAAACGTAGATATAGAATAGAGTATGAAAAGTATAATTAAATATCAAATTATGGACCGTTTAAAGCCCATTTAAATTATCTGCACAAATTTTGCACAACTTATTCTGAAGTCGCCGTAGTCTAGTAGGAATTGTGTTGGCTTATTAGACGTAAAGCCAGGGTTCGAGCCCCAGGCCAGACATCAAATACAAAAAGTATTTCTTCGGCGACTTCCTCTCAGCAGATTTCTGGCAAAAACTCGGAGAGTAAATGAAATTTCCATGAAAAATTTTCTCAAAAATCTGTCGTTCGGATTCGACTTTAAACTGTAGGTCCCAGCACTCATGTATAAAATTAACACACACAACATAAGTGGTGTGAGAAACTAGGACGTTGTACAATGGCTCAATTCGACCTCCGGGTAGTGTACTTGTCTTAATTGACAAGTACACATCCTCTAACCTAACCTAACCTAACATATTCTAGAAAATATGGGAAACTGTAGCATTTCCTTTAAATTGTCTGCAGGAAATTCAATGACTGCAAGAATTGAAGAGGTATTATGATTCCATGTTGCTGCCTGAAAATCTTTTCTTTTCTAATCGTACTTAACCGTATGCAGAGCAGGTAAGCAATCAAGCTATTGACCATATTGCTGCCTTGCGATTTATAATGGAATATAAAAAATAGTCGCTCTGTAAGAATTTCGTTGACGTTCACAAGGCATTTGATTGAACTAACCGCCAAAGCCTTTGGAAAGCTATTGGTAGAAAAGGCATTTTTAACAAAATCTGTAATCTAATCAGGGTATAGTATTAGTGTTCTGTAAGCGTCACAAATTATTGCAACAAAAAAAAATTTAACTCTTACTATAGATATTCTTATGTAAGGTCAGTTGTAAAGCAAGACTGTATCGCCATTGCTATTCATCACAGTCATAAAAGAAATTATAATTGAGAAAATATATTTTCACTAATCAACAATCCTCATACTTAGTGGCACCATTTGCGAATAGAACATATGAATGCCGGCACATATTATTTTACTGTCTAAACGTTGGTCTGGCGATACAACAACAAGTAAATACGTTCTCAAAATCAATACTGGCTTCAGATCAATGCCAAATCGTTAACTAGGATCAATCACAGATTTCAACAACTTTAAATTCAGATTTATTACACAAAATTCAAACCGCTATAAACACATTTACTGGCCTATATAAAGTCTCATGATCTAATCAAATCAGCGTCTATACAAAAGTAGGTCTCTTCGAAAGCAATTGTCTCTTGATTTTGTTATATGGATCCGAAAATTCTATTGAAACCAACAGTAAACTACACAGCTTTGTCATGCCAATCTTTAAGTTATATTGTCCATATAAAGTGACCACATAATTAGAAAAAAATTATTGCAATCGTAATCACATACATACCCTTCAGTCAAGATTACGATTTATCTTTTCACACCACTTATGTTATGTGTGCTAATTTTATATACAAATGGCGGTACCTACAATTTAAAGTTAATTCCGAATGACAGATTTTTGAGAAACTTTTCATTACAATTTCTATTTACTCTCAGAGTTTCTGCCGCAAAATCTACTGAGGGGAAGTCGCCGGAGGAATATTGTTTGAACCATGGCCTCACGTCTAATAAGCGAATCAAGTTTAATAAAAAGCTGGTAATATTCGTGATTATAAGCGACTGTGTGTGAAATATCGATGGCTTAATATAAAAAAGTCCTAACTCGATATTTGGTTACTTTACAGGAGAAGGAAAAACTTAATAAAATTCGTAAAATTTTAGATACAACAAAAATTTTAATACAGTTTTTAATAAGAAACAGCAACACACTTAATCTCTCATTTAAAAATTTTTTATTTTTTTTGTGCATCTGACATTTGTCTACCAAAATAAACAAAAAATTTTATTTTGAAAAAAATTGAATTAAGCCTTTTTTATATTAAGCCATCGATATGCTGAAACGATGTTTAGTCGGGTATATCTATCCATTTGAAAAGGCAGCGAAGAGAAAGTGTTTATCGATTTGATGCCCGAAAGTTTGAACTTGTTCCTCTTTTAGGTAGTTCGAAATCTGCGGTGAATTCGAGTTCCAGTGGCTAATAGAAAACAATTTAGAATGCTAAACCTGAAACTCACTTTATTTTGCATATGTGATGCTTGGAAATATAAGAAATAAATTACCAAATAGTTGGCTAAATAAGGCATTCACGATGAGATTAAACAACATAAAAATATAGAGACTAATTTATTTAGTAACGAAACCTGTTGGTTTGTTCAAATTTTGTTTGTGTAGTATTTTATTTCTATTTCTGTGTTTTATATTTGATACCTTTTAACACTAGAGCTCTATTATGCAAAATATTCTGCAGTAAAAAGTTGTGTAAATATGAAAACAACTAATATTTGTATAAAACAAACTTTATTTCGTTGTATTTTTCATATTTAATAATTCTTCTATTTATCTTAATGTATAGAATTCTTTTTCTTTCCTTTTTGAAAACAATCTTCTTTTCGTACAATAAAATTCAGATAAGTTCTTGACCATCTGTTTCGCATCACACATACATTAAATTATATTAAAATAAATATGAGTGATATACCATTCCACCTACAAAGGAATTGAGCACTAGAGGAGATCCGATTTGCTTCGCAGTCTATGTCTTCAGGTTATAATATTGCCTTGTACTCACTTCGACAGATTTGAAAAAAATTTGTTGTGTATTTCTTTTTTTTGGTTTTGCAATACAATTTTATATTTATTATGACTATATGGCAACCATCTAAAAAAGCATGGAAATAAAAATACCCATGAAAAAGTTTCTCACAAATCTGTCGTTGGGAGACGACTTTAAACTGTAGGTCACGCCACTCATATCAAAAATTAACACACATAAAGTAAGTGTTGTGAGTAGCTAGGTCGTAATCCTAACTGAAGGGTTGTAATGACCAATTATGTATGTATGTATGTGATATGTGATTATTCTCAATGTGGTAGTTTCAATGATTTACCACTGCATAATGGAATGGCAGGATCAGCTCTGCAACAAGTATAAGGGCACTCCGATAATTGCAAAAAGAAGTGTAAAACGTCCAAACAAACAAATATACATTTTCAAATGTATATGTATAAATAGATAAAAGAAGAAAAACAACAATGACAACAACATTAAACAAAAATGTATTGTATTTCATTTATTTAACTTGTTATTGTTGTTGTCTGTAACATAAATTCCCAAAATTCAAAATAAATTCTAAAATATTTGTATGAGTTCCTTGAGTTCATATTTTATTTTCTATTTTCTATCGCTTTTTCATAATTTTTATATTTTTTTATATTTTTCCAGCATTTGTTTCCTTTTGCCAGATTCGTTTTGGCATTAATAATACCGTCTGCTATCTGGTGCTGTAGTTCACAGGCATATTGTCTAGCAGTTTAGTGTGTGAATGCCAATTAAAAAAAAAAACTCTTTTTAAATGTAATGGTTTTTATTAGAATAGTATTTAAATTTAATAATCTAACACATTTAATTTCTGATGAATTTTAGGGTTTTTAAGAAAGATATGATGTATTTTAAAGACAGATTTTCTTCTAAGTAACATAAAACCAATAACTGCAACCTCATGTTGCATGAGATGGCTTGTTCTTACAAAATTATTCCAATCACTACGAGTTTTGATTAAGGGCTTCATCCTATCCTTAAATGTGATTAACTACTCTTCAAGACTACAAAGAAGCAGACTGCGAGCCTCGTTTTCCAACCGAAACCTTGTCTTCATATGTCATTGGCCAGTTTACGTAGCACATGCCCTATCCATCTCAATTTCCTCACAACACTTATATTGGCTGTGTTAATTTTATACCATGAGTGGGACGCGACCTACAGTTTAAAGTCGATTCCGAACAACAGATTTTTTGAGAAACTTTTCATGGGAATTTTATTTTTACTCTTAGAGTATTCGACAGAAATCCGCTGAGAAGAGGTGGCCGAAGAAATATTTTTTCGTATTTCATTATGTTAGAGATGTCTGACCTGGGGTTTGAACCGCAGCCTCACGTTTAATATACTGCCTACTGGACTACAGTACTACAGTCATGCACTTGATAAGAAATAACCTGGATCAAATAGACGAATTTTAATCGTATAGATGAAACGAATAACAATGAAGATAGGACAGGGAACACTGTTTACGTAGTGATCCAGCTTTGAGACATATGGGGTCCCAATATTCACCAGACACTTTGTATCTTAGATATGTAGAAGATATTTCAAACACAATTACACGACACAGATTGCCGTATTTACATCTTCAGTATTAGTGAACGTAGAAGAAGTCAACTCAACAGCTTAAGAGCTATTTTCTCCCCACATCCTTTCTGGCTTAAATTGTCCCTTCCACTATCACTTCTTCTTGGACAGTGTTCGATTTTACATCTTTTAATGCTTGTATCAAATCGCTGTAGTCTGCAGAGGTAGTGTCTTGGCTTATTAAACATGAGGTCACGGTTCAAAGCCCAGGTTAGACATCTCCAACAAAACGAAATATTAAAAAATATAGCTTCAGCGACTTCCTTTCAGAAAATATCTGGCAAAACCTCTTAGAGTTAATGACATTGAAAATGAAAATCTTCTCCAAAGTCTGTCGTTCGGAAGCGACTTTTAACTGTAGGTCCGGCTACTCTTGTTAATTTTATACATATGCAGTGTGAGAAGATAACTGAAGTGTTGTAAGGACCAACTATTTATGTATGTAATGGCTGTAAAAACTTAATTCTTTCCAGAACTTTGTTTTTAAGCACTTCATTTGAAATTATGGAAATAATTAAGTGATGGTTGCTTCAGCTGCTGCAACTAAATTTAAATTTTATTTTCGTTTTGTATGACCATTTAAAAATTAACCCTCTTAACACCCACGTTCAAATTATGCATTATAAACTTAAGTTGCGCTTAAGTAAATGCCGCAAATACTTTGTGGTTTGTACAACAACTACAAACACATCGTGCTAATAACAACTATACTTCGTTAAAACGTTTATTTCTAAGAAGGCATGCAGGCAGTTGCGAAAAAAATTTCGAAAAGCTTCAATAATGAGATTCTTGTCTTTCACTCTAGGATTACATATACGCTTGCAATTATAATAGCATATGCTATGAACAATAATTCCTTCTTTTCTTCTCTTTTAAAACAAAAAATTCTCATTTATATTCTGAACATATTGTTTTCGATTTTTTAAATTGAAAAATCCAAAAATGAGAAAATAAATGAAATCCTTAAATTTATTTTCATCACATTTATCAAATAATAAATAGTTAATCGTGTGATAAATGCTTTTCAAAATTGTTTTTTTTTTGTTCTTTCCACACTTTATTTTAATGAATTGAATTGATGTCTGTGTGTCCGTATGACTGTCAGTTCCATACAAAGTTATCAATCCATTTATACGCATAATTTTAGACATAAACATTCATGAACTCATCTCTTCTATTCAGCCTTTTATACTATACCCATGTATTCTGCCAAACCAACAATTTTCCAAACATCATGACTGATTTAACACGTTTAAAGTGTCAACAGCTGATAAGTCATCGAAATTCTTTGGGTTTCTTTTCGTTCATTTCATTTAAGAAATCCCACAAAAAGAAAAATAAAAAACTAAAAAACAACATCAAAAACAAAAACACAAAAAACAATACGAGAAAAGCAAATAATCTTACGCATTTTATAGGGCATAAAACTTAAAAAGCAATAACAACAAAAATAACTCAAAATCCGGAACTATTAACCGGGTTTTTATATTAGTTTTACGATTTAAGAGAATATCGTTTTTTGGAGAAGAATAGAGTAGACATGCGCATTACTTTTTTGAAAATTTAAGAGAAAATACAGGAGCGTTGTAAAATACTGTAAAAAGGTGGCGAATTAAGCTCCAAGTTCGAAAATGTTTTCTATAAGAAACTTTTCATGTCAAATTGATTCAGCCAATTCCAATATTATATGATATTAAATTCTGCCAACTTAAGACATCTACTACAAGCAAATGCAGGGTCATTTTAACCGCTTCTCAGTTGGAAATGTATATAAAACAAAGTGTATGGGAGGAATCATTCTAAATTTTTTCGAAATTTTCATTAAACCCATTATGTGCAGCATAAAACGTCAATCAAAAATTTGCCAAGGCTTCTCTGGGTGGAATGCATCGAAATCTTAAACTTTCCATGATTTCAGTGCATAAATCAGGTTAAATTTAACCGACGACATAGATTATATTTATACTTTACGGATCCTTGTGGTCTGTAAGAAATAGAGTCAAATCGCATGATCTTAGTCGCCAGTTAACATGCCCTCTCTATGGGATAACCATGCCCCCAAAACGCTCCTGCAGTATATCCTGGCCAATGTTGCTCTTAAAAAAGTATGGACCGATGAAGAAGCCACTCTACACTAAACAGTCACTTTTCAGGATACATTAATCTCATGTGGATTTGTGTCGTTTCAAATTCGTCGATTTTGTTTATTCCCGTGCCCATTTCTACAGAAAGTGGCCTTACAACTGATGATGATTTTCCGATAAAAATTAGGGTTTGTTGTCCATTCAGCGAGCACACATGGTTGTTTATATTCATTTACCTTTAGTTCCTGTGCCAGTTGAATTTTGTATGGGTGCAGGCTCAAGTCACGATGCAAAATTCGCCAAGTTGTGGTCTGTGAAAAGCCATGTTATTGTTCAGCACAGTTGAGTTAAGGCATTAGAATTGTCACTCAATTGGCACATCACTGTAGATTTCCAATAGATGGTCGGCAGAAAAAAACCTCCTCTAATGTATTACGTTCTTCGTTGAATTTTTCACCCTCAAAAGTTATTTGTTTCAAAAGTTTCGAATTTATCTAGGCTGTTTGGGCATCACTATCAGCTGGCTTAAACCGATGCAGGTATTTTCGGAAATACCCGTTACCGGGCAAAATCTGTGTGAGGTAATAATCCAATAATATACCGTGAAGTTTTTGGAATCCAAACTTTGATACATGATATAAGGAGCACATATCGATCTACGGTAAACGTTTTTGTTCTAGTGGCGGTTTTCTTGCTTATTACACCGAATACAATTACAATTGCCTTATCGAATAATATCTTTTCTTGCAGGATACTCTTAATGCAGAGCTTCTATGAGATACTAATCTGCTGCATACAGTTGATTTTCCATTATGCCCATATTGATGCTGCGTAGAGTGCGACGGACTTCATAATCAATGGCAGCAGCTGTAATTTTTCAAACGACACCAGTAATCGCCATTAGACTAGCACATTTTAGTTTTTCATGTTTAACAGCAACAACTGCCAAATGCTGTTTCAAGCTCAATCAACCATCAATCGTGTATCAATCATTACGAAAAAAAACTTTATTGCCTCCGGCAAAATTATTACCTATCTAGCAATAATAGCTTCATTTGCTGTCTTCGTCCGTATGCACTTATCACAACCGCTTTCGTTTTTTTGTGCAGATAATTTGAGGCCTGCATTATACAACAATCCCAATATCCTTGTACTGCACTGCCAGAATGTCAACTCATTTATCTTCAACAACCAATGCGAATATAGAGGTCTTGAAGTTATATGTACAATATATAGTTTAAGAAGAAAAAAACTAGTTCCTGTAATGATTGTAATGTTCCTTAACAACTTTTATTTTCATTAATCCCCTGCTAAATAAAGATAAAAAGTAATTATTCGTAATTAAATATACTTCTGAAGAAAATTGTTGTACTGGAGAAGACGTATACATACATAATTGGTCATTCATATATTGATCATTCATATACATACATTGGTCCTTCAGTCAGGATTACGACCTAGTTTCTTACACCACTTATGTTGTTAATTTTATATACGTGTGGTGAGGCCTACGTTTCATGCCAATTTTATTTACTCTCAGAGTTTTTGTTAGCAATCTACTGAGAGGAAGTACGGAGAGACCTTGGGGAAGACGGAAGTGGTAAGAAATCCTCTTTAGAAATTTCTTTAACATTTTACAAATCCTCTAACCTTAAATCTCTACTACGCTACTGTTTTTAACACACAATTTTGCCTCACACCGTAAAGTCTACTATCAGCTTTTTGTTTTTATATCCCAAGTAAGAGCAAATCAGGACACACAGCCTCAGCATCCTAACACAGTTACCAGCCGTTGGCTTCAATCGAATTGGTTCAGTTCTATTTTAGAGTTTCTGGGTTAAAGTGCGAAGGAAATTCTTTGTTTGGCAAAAACTAAAAAAAACAAGGAAAATTAAGCGGATTTTAAATGAAAGTGAAATAAACAAGTGAAAGGCAAGTGAAAGTTTCGATTTCGGAAAGTAAATAAAAAATATAACTAATACAGGCGGTGAATTAAAAAAGTGAAAATAAATTTTAATTAAAATATTAAAAATTAAAAAGGAATTTAAAAGAAAAATAACTTTAAAAATTTTTTATACCCGTTTTTATATGGGTCAGAGTAAGTTATAAGCAGCATATATTTGTAGCAACTAAAGTTTCGTAAATTGTTCGAATTGTTTTTAAAGCCACGTTTGTAGTTGTTATTGTTCTGCTTACTTTAGCCAACTAAAATTGGTTGTTGTTTTATTTTATTTTTTCAAATGTAAGTGTGCAAATGCAATTTTAGCCAAAATCCATTACTCTAGTGTGTCTGGTGATTTATTTAGTGCGACGTAAAACTAAAACTTAAAACAAAAATAAAATAAAAATAAATGAAAATAAAAAATAGAAACTAAAGTCAGTTGATTCAATAGAAGGGAAGAGCAAAAGATATAGTAACAATAAGAAAAAAATAATAAAAACCAACGCATACATTTGCAAACATTTCTATTGACATTGTTCTTGAACATCACGCACTTCCGCCGGAAGTCCGCAGACAACTTCAAATAAAAGTTTTTTGGGGTAAGTTTTCCTTCCTCGACTCCCCTTCTTATTATTTTTTATTTTTCCATTGTGTTGGTTTTGTTATTGTTATTATTATTGTTTGTACAGCTATTGTGATAATCCTGTTACGCTTGGCTGCATACAAACGTGTCAGTGTGTGATTGTTACACATTTCCAGTAAGAGTTTTAGACTTGTTTTTCGTTTCGTGTTTAGCCCGACTGTCATTGTTGGGATATAAACATGAAGGAAATCAAACATCACATCACAAATCCGGAAAAATGTTTGTGTCGTGTGTGTGATAAATGTGACCGAGTTTAAAAGTATGGCAAGAAAATAAAACAAAAAAAAAAATTTTGAAAATTTTGTTTAAAGTTGTTTGGGAAAATGTTTTTAAGCAGGTAGTAAGCATTTGTTTAAGTGTAGGATTAAAATAAATTTAAATCAAGTGTTTGAAAATAAAATTAACAAAACTGTGAAAACGTTTACAGGCATGATTTTGATTAAACACGAGATACCATAAGTCATCAAGTCTTTTTCAAAGTCACGTTTTTTATTTGTTAGTTTAGCCATGTGAAGCAAGGCAATATAAAGTTTATCGGAAGGAAAACTGCTATGGACAGTCGAACTCCTTTTTTTTGAAGAGAGATAGTCAAATATTTTCAATAAATATTTGATAATATCAATGACTTTAAAATATTTGTTAATTTCGGGTTCCAGTAATAGTTTCCTATTCTCTTTCTCTGCTATGTTGGCGATCTTCCCAAAATAAGCTCAAGGCTTTTGAAGCATAATTTCATGACATAATTAAACTTTTTAACGTTATTTACAATATCATCACGTTAACCACCAGTTATAGATAGAATGCTCCCAAGACGGCAATAACGGGTGCCTTCGAAATATTGTCGATTTTAAACTTTGATTGATTTGATTTGATAGTTGGGACGAAGTTGCAAGGTCTTACTCGTGCCAATATTAATATACAGACCTTGATTAGCTGGCATCTGGTAAACTTCTTTAAATTTGGCGTATATATATATGGAAGCAGAAGGTGGTGGTAAGCAAACATCGTCGGCGTGGTCTTGATCGGCTAGAAAGACTATTTATACCCAATAAGTTTCATTATCGGGTTTTGCACAATATTAGATAATAGTGCTCATAGTATGTATTCCTATATTATTTACACCACTTGTGTATGGTCTTTTAAAGCATTTTCTCTACTTAAATTTAAGCAAATGCTTGAGATCTAGTGAAGCCATTATATGTGGAATACCGCTTGTTTAAATGTCTGCTACGACTTTTCTATGTCGAGCGTATTTGAAAGTCCAATTTTCCACGACTCTGGCAGATAAATCAGGCTGAATTTGACCGATGCCATAGGTTATATTGTCTGACAGGACGGCTGTGTTTTGTTGCTTATTCGCATACTATAGCGAACACCCCACAAAGAGATGATCATGCCACAAATCGGATAACTAACAAAGTTTGAGCTGTGCGGCACGTAACTCTATTCTGTTAAATCCACATATAGTTAGTGTCCAGTTCATTCTATTCAGTTCAAGAGAAGATGATAATAATCGGCTCTTAGTGGTCGCCGTTCATAATGAATTCTTGGAAAATGTCGTTATCAAAGAAACATGGCACGACGACGCCCGCAGCCCAAAGCATGAAGCCGATTATCAACTTCTTTCGGGCTTAATTAGATGATCTGGCTACCATCGACATGTGATTCAATAGTAACTTATGCCACGTTGGTTATTCTGCATGAGTGATTTGAGAAGGTGGTTATCTTATGCAGAGGTGATGTGAACTGGCTACCGATATCGTGCGATTTGAATTTATTTTGTAGAATTTTCTTAAGCCACAAACCATAGCTCTCCTCAAAGGCAGCATAAACCATACCATAGGTCTGATTTGGGTGCCAGATACATGGAAAATTAAACACATCGTATGCGCTCTACTCCGAGAACACGTATCGTGTATTTGAAATATGTTAGGTTTTTCAAACGAATAAAAAATTGCAACGATGTCTCCCACACAATTTGTTTTATTTATTTTTTTTAATTTCAAGATAGGAATCGAATAAAGTCCCTGTATTGAACACAGTTCTGCAAATAGCAGAAGAACATTATCAGGCCTCAACAGTAATTAGAGTCCATGTGAATTTCCATGTCCATCCCGTGAATTTAACCACAGAGCATTTAGTTTGTAAAACTCGAAGTTAATCGATTTCAATTCCAAGCCTTCATTCTATCAGCGCTGACCTTCTTTATGTGGTAAGAACAGATAAATTTTGAGTTGTTTTGCATAATCTTAGTCGATGCCTCATATTTAGCAATGATACCTTATGACCAGTGACGTATATTTCGTAATTGTGAGTGTGGACATCACTGACAGCATTTCTTAAATGTTGATCAATCGTAGGTTCTTCAAACCCATATTAATGAAAACAAAAACTGACTCGTTGTTGATAATTTTTCCAAACTGCTTCGATGAGTTGATGATGGGATGATGATCTTTGTTCTAGAACAGTCTATAATTAGAGCTGACTCCCTATATTTCACGTATTTTCTAGAATTTTACACTGAATTCTCACACAAATTGTTGACCTTTATTTTTGTCAGCAACAAAGTCTCTTGTTTGTAAGAAATTCAAAAAAAAATGATAGATTAATATCAACAAAGGATGAAACGCAGAAAATTATAATGCAGGACACACTTTATTATATTTCCTTTTCTATTGTTGCTACAAAAACTTTTTAATAAAAATTGTATTTAAGAAAAAGGTTGCGATTTTTTCCTTTTTTTTTTGGTTGTTAATAAAGCACCTTAAAAAATCTCTTCAAAGCTCCTTTCAATATTAACAATACGTTCTTTGTGAAAAATTTCAAAGAAACCAGACGACTTTATAAAATTTTTGGGAAAAAATAAAAAGACACGTTTGAGTTGAAAAAGGTTTCAATTTTGTTTCTTTGTTTGTATTCAACATCCTCGTTACGTGATTTTTAATTTCGTTAAAAGGAAAGAAAAAGATTTTCTTTAAATTCTTTGGTTATTAAAAATGGATACAAAATGACAAAGCGTTAGCAGTAAATAAGCAAGAACGTGCGAAAAATAATAAAGGCAAATCCTTAGATTGGCAACGCCATTAATAACTTCAAATAAAATTTAAATTTTCCATTTAAAAAATATTTTCATTCCCAGAAAGGATTTTTGCAAAGTTTGATGGCTTTGTATAGGATTTGAACAATAACATGAAATAGAAAATGTGAAACAGGATATTTAAAGCGTAGTTTGAATTATTCCGATGAAGAAATTATGCTTAAATAAATAAAGAAATTTCAAATTTGCGAAAAAAAGGATTTTCTTGGTATTGTTGTAAGAATTTGTAGGTCCTTATAACGACATCAACATAATCGTCAACATCATCAATTTAAAATTCAGTTTTTTCCTGATGACTTTCAATTGAGACTTTCACCTCAACTCTTTCATTTTGCTGTGGTTTTTCCTGTTAGGTCGGCAGTTTTTTTTCTTCACACATAATACTCAAGTTATAGGGCCTTACTAGCACATAAACAGCCGGATATTAACTTGCTTGACATCACATCACTTGTGATGTTTGAATGTATGACGCCAGTAAACGTATATTTACATACACTCACGCACATCTAGCCATCCTTATGAATGACTTAACCTCCACTGTGTTTAATAAAAAATTCTTTTTCTCCTCATCCTTTTTTTTGCTTTTTTGTCGCCAACATCATATTTTTTTGTTCCCCTTTCTTGTTACATCATTTATAATGAGATGTGAACAAAGGGAAAAACTGTAAGTAAATAGAGAGAGAGAGACAGATGAGAGGTAGAAGAGGAGCAGAAAGAGAAAAAGGGATATAAAATAAGACAATATAATACACATGCACTATTGAGTTGAAAATAAAGGAGCAGAAATAAAAAAATAAAAGAAATAAAAAAATATAAATAAAAACAATAGCAAATAAACGCAAAATAATAAAACAAGACTTACACTAACACCCACTAATAAAGAGAGAAAAAATAAATGGGGGAAAAACACAACATTTGCTTCATTAAAAACTTTGCATTGTAACCGAAAACTCGATTAAGTGGATGATGTTATGTTGTGGTGTAAGATTTGTTGAACATCTTTTTGTTGTTTTCTTTTTTTATTGAAACAAGAGATGATGTTAAAAAAGAAAATAATGACATTAAGAAATGACCTAAATTAGTAAAGCATCACATAAAACAAGCCATTCATTGGCCATTAATAACACCAGTCTGTATGTATGATTAATCATATCAGTTCATGTTTATCAATAATCATACGCAATGATAGACCAGCAAATGATAGAATAATGGAAGCATGGTAGATAGAAAACAAAATGTTTTCTTCGTAAACATACATATGTATAATATTACAAGCTTAAGAGTAAATAAGCCAACTGTAAGTGCATTAAAATTATTCTTATAGTTAGCTGGTAACCTTGTTAGGGATAAACACTTTCGTGTTATTTTTAGAACTCTACTTTAAGAGTTTCTTAGGTTTCTCTAATGATTTGACAGACTTAAAATAGAAAATAAAAATTAGAATATTAGTTTAACTGTTTCAGAGGAAAAACAGACTTTTAGAGAGTATTAAATAGGAAAGATATCGTTCAGATAACACGCTCAATGCTGAAAAGTGGAATAAAATGAATTAAAAAATGATAGCAACTACTAGCAGCTTAGGAATGCGCCTACCGAATACAGCATGAGTTCTAGGACCTAGGTTCTAGTTCTAGGAATACCAAGAAACACAACTTCAAATATTGTAAGTAAACCAGCATTACATAAAATAATTGGTCATTACAACCCTTTAGTCAGGATTACGACCTAGTTTCTCACACCACTAATGTTGTGCGCTTTAATTTTTATACACGAGTGTCGGGACCTACAGCTTAAAATCGACTTCGAACGACAGATTTTTTTAGAAACTTTTCATGGCAATTTTATTTACTCTCAGAGTTTTCGCCAGAAATCTGCTGAGAGAAAGACGCCGAAGAAATATTTTTTCATATTTCAATTTGATCGAGATGTCTGACCTGGGGTTGGAACCGCGGCTTCACATCTAATAAGTCAACATATGTACTATTTACGAGACTATGGCGATTTCATAAGACGTTTCACTGTTTCTTTAAATGATAGAACAGCTGCCTTAGTCACATGCTAAGAAAACACCAGAGTTAAATATCTCACTCGGCTCTTCAATGGAAGATTGAAAGCTCGGGCTGTTCTTGATTTTGTGAAAAGATGGGCTAGGAAATTCATTGATCCTTATATAACAAGACTGCTATAAATTTCACTTGTTAGACCTATTTTGGAGTATGCGTCCATTATTTGGAATCCATACTATCGTTGTCGTAGTGATTCAATAGAGTCTGTGCAGAAGCAGTTTTTATTATTCTGTTTACGTGGCTTAGGATGGGATTGTGCCAATGGGTTTCCGTCATATGAGGCTAGATTACGTTTGATAAAACTTCCAACTTTAGAACGTAGCAGGGCTGTTTTAGGGGTTTGTTTTGTTTTTAATCTGGTTAAAGGTGATATCGATTGTGAATTTTTGCTTTTTAACCTGAATTTCAGTATTCCAGCAAGATTTTCACGGCACTATCGTCCTCTTTCTTTAGATTTTTATAGAACGAACTATGTATGTAATTTTCCTTTTCGTAGATTATGTAATGATTTTAACTTATATTATGATTTTATTGATTTTAATTGTAGTGTTTGTAATATAAAACGTAGCTTATATGCTGGCATTAATTTTAAATTATTATATAAAAATGTATTTTGGTTCTTGTCATAGGTAGTTCCTGTTTATTGTTACTTTATTCAGCTTGTGATTAAGCTCTGTAGCTGATTTATGTTCTCGTTGCCATTACTTTTCCCTTACCCGCTACAGTCCGAAATGTAATGTGTACGTGTCCCTACGTAATGGGGACGAGCCCTCCGCGGTCGGGTGAGGGTGGGTTAGAGTGAGGCCGGGGACGTTCGAATATTTTTAGAACTCAACTTTAAGAGTTTCTCAGTTTAGCTTAACTATTTCAGAGATAAAAAATAGATTTTTAGAAAGTATTAAATAGGAAGTCGCCGTAGTCTAGTAGGTGTAGGAGTGTATTAGCTTATTAGACGTAAGGCCACGGTTCAAACCCCAGATCAGGCATTAAAACGAAATATGGAAAAATTATTTCTTCGGCGACTTCCTCTCAGCAGATTTCTGACAAAAAATCTGAGAGTAAATAAAATTGCCATTAAAAGTTTCTCAAAAATCTATCGTTCAGAATCGACTTTAAACTGTAGGTCCCGCCACTCATGTATAAAATTAACACACACAACATGAGTGGTGTGAGAAGCTAGGCCGTAATCCTGACTGTAGAGTTGTAATGATCAATTATGTATGTATGTATGTGTGTATGTAATAAATAGGAAATATATCGTTTAGATAACACGCTCAACGCTGAAAACATTAATAAAATGAATTAGGAACGTGAAAGTTACAACCGCAGGTCGCAACAGTACCCGTGAACCGCATACAGCATAAATTCTATGACGAAAGTCTAAGAAACACAACTTCAAATATTGTAAGTAAACCAGCATTACGGAATGAAAAAGCTGGCCAACTAATTAAGAAGGGTGCAATAGCCTCAATGGAAAATCAATCCAAAAGACAGTTGGAGCATTATCACCAGTAGCAACGTCATCAACCGCAACAGCTGATGAATAAACCAAAGTATAACATTGCGTTAGAGGCTGGGCATGAAGACCATTGCCGCTAAGGAGGCAGATAAAAAAGTGTACGACAGTATATTTACTGTCCTGTACCCAAGAGACCACCAACTGGATAACCTGGAACAATGAATCCCCATGGACAGGCTGCAAGTGGTATCTAAAGAACCTGGAGAAGGGACTAACCCCGAAAGACGCCAGAAAGAAAAGCACAAGACCAAAGAAGTGGAGCAAAGGCGATCAAAAGAGGGAACAAAAACATTACACGACTCCAAAGGACCAAAACCAAGCTAAGAAAATATCCAAAGAATTTAACTAAAACTCCAATGAGAGCTGCAAAAAGAATTGCGAGCAAAAATTATACGGAGGTTTCAAGTACGGTTAAAGTAGCAGTTATGCCAAGGGAATACCCTACGTGCAATATAAAACAATTGCAATTCCAATACCCGCAGAGCAAACTGAGTGAGAAGAGTCTATTGTTTGCGAAGTGGCAAAGGGAAGCAGCCATGCATTCACTTCTGTTCAGGTCACATCATAGGCCAAATGGCTGAAAATGGCTTCAAAATTGTTTCAGTGCATACGAGGAGAGCTAACGATATGCTCAGGGCATGAGGTATCCAGAGCACACATATGGTAGTTACTTTCTTACTCCCAGGAAACTTAGGACAAACAAATGGAGCAGAACCAAAAATGCCAAAACATTCCTTTTTAGTCGAATGATTGATTATATTTGACTATTTCATCTAAACTTGCCGAAGTTATGGAAATTATTATTCGAGAGATTTTCAGCATAGCAGATAATACGGACTTCATAGAGCTTAATTGGCATTAGGTGATGTGTTGTTTGTGGTTATTTCTTTGTGTAGTTCATGTGTTTGTGCTTGTAAACCACTAAACGGTAAATGTATTTCAGAGAAAACACCTTCTCTAACATCATTTTTTATATATGTAAAGCTATGCATCTTTATAGAGTAAATCGCAATAAACGCCATTATTGAGCTCAATATTTCATATAAAGTTTCAATTAATAATTGCGCAATAAATACGCAAATTGTTATAATATTGAGTAAAACTTAAAATACAGCACTGTCATAAGTGTGTTTAGTGAGCATATTGCAATTAACCTTTTTGCTGATATTTGACAAGTAAATGTCAACAACCAAAAAAAGCAATGTTGTTAAAGCAACCAGCTGTTTTGTTTAACAGCTGTCAAATGAATATTGAATAAGCAGCTGCACTGCGTATATTATTATGCCTGAACACTTAAAATATTGTACTCAATAAACCGAATATTGACCCAATAAAAGTGCATATCTGAACATAGTATAAGTAACTAAGCCCTTATTGTCTCACACAATGCAAAACACTATTCCCTCATTCTTTCTATACCCGTAATGTTTGTGAATGAACAAAAGAAATTATTGATGTGTGGTTTCCTGGTCGACTAAGCCTCTATTAAGTTTACAAGAAGCTAAATTTTATTTTAAAAAGCTTTCAAATGTTTAAACAAAAATTACGACAGCTTCTCTACCTTAAGTACTTTTCCTTTTAATGACACTTCGATTGCTTAATTGTATTAAAGTTTGTTTAATGAAATTTAAACTTGTAAGGCATTTGAGACTTATTAAAGCAAGAAGGAAGGACACTTTGGCAAATATTTCGACAAAATTAATTACGATTTAATAATATTGTTATCGACCTTATTTTCTAATTACCTTGTAACACAATTAACTTCAAGTCAATTTAAGTTTTCATTCTAACTTTACGTTGTGCTTGATTGAGATATTTTTTGTACATTTTTTGTTTTCTTTTTTTCGTTGTAGTTGACATGGGGGCTTAATTGTAATAGACACAAGGTAATTCAATTTATGTCCTATTGTGTGTTTTAGATCTTACAACTTAATAGCATAGCTGATTTTTTCGCAGTGTTGTGAATGTGCTTCAAATGGACCCAACTTTTAAGATTGCCAAGCAATTCGTAACAATAATTACCTTCAGGTACATGGCATACTTGCTTCAGAATTAAGCCTCTGTTTTGCTTTAACATTTGTATTGAAACACCAAGAGATTTAACGTCATCTACAATAATGAGGAAACATGTAATGATGCTACTTTTGACTTACTTTCTTTAAACACTTAACAGATGATTGGAAATTTTTTAAATAAAAACGCACGTTCTTCTTACCACTGATATCACTTTTTCATTATTCTTAAATTAGTGTTATTGAACCAATCATTCATTGTAGGATTTTATGTTCAATCATCGGCTAGATAAACAGACAATCATTTATGATTGAAGGATTATTTGAACAGTTATGGATGGTATATAAACTTCAATAACATCATATTAATTTTAGTTGTTTACGATTAAAGCAAAGGAGGCTTTCAATATTTTCTTCAATCAGTTATTTTGTCAATAATTTCAACAGTTTTTCAGACATAAAATGATTGAAATGAAAATTTTTCGTGATGATTATTTCCCACAAAGAAAATATTGCAAAAAATAAAATGAAAAACTTAATATTTGGAAAATAAACTCCGACATGAATTATGTCTTATTTGAAAGATCTAAAAGTGTTGTTAAAATATAGTTTCAGTTTATCTGCAAAAGTAAACATAATGCTTTTGTATGACTTCAATCAAGTATTAAGCGGTAGACGATATTTTTATTTATCATTTGCTACGACGGAAGACGGACGTGTAGACTTTAGTGCAATGCAGTGAAAAAGCCGTTACGTTATGTTTTTTTCCTTATAAAAACGTTGAAAATATGAGCTCGTAGATTGCAAATAAAATAAAAATAAATTTGTGTTTAGTTTTAATTAAAATTCTTTATTATTCACACAATTATGTGTGCCACTGTTCACAACTTGATGTAACAACAACAATAGCTTTGTTTGTTATTCCTCTGTTTACACGCATTGTATAAACAATAACAATTACGATTACTCCCTTCAAGCGCACCGCGTCTTCACACAAGACTGTCTGAACTTTTACTGACTCCGTCGCCTGCTTGGCCTTGCCTTTTATATGACAACGTAAACAGTCTAAAGAATGTTTGTGAAGGCGAATGTTTGGGTCTTCGCCTTCTCGAGATCTCTATAAATGTAAACATTGTTGTTTCATTATTGTTGTTTCTGTATTTTGTTTACATTTATTCTTGTAATGTTTGTTATTGTATTTTTGTTTACTTGTTTACCATTTTTATGCTGGTGTATTTTGTTATATTACGCAGTGCAATAATTTGTAAACAAGTTCATTGTTTTGTTTTTGTAGGTTTTGTTTATAATTTTATTTTAAATGACTTAAAAGCAAAACACAAGTAACTAGATTTTTTTGTTTTTCGTAACAGTATTAAAGAACTTAAGGTAGGCAGCTTTATTCGAAATGGTTTCTATGCATTTCTTGCATTAATTTGGAGCTATTATCTTGAACTTGTCTTACTTCTTAACCAGAAGTCTTTTAGCCTTAAGAAAAAAGTCAAGGAAGAATAATACATCCAGAACTGGTCTCTGACAGTCATCATCGTTTATCTCTATTAAGACCACCTAAAGACTTCCACTAAAGAGCCGAGTGTGATATTTAACTCTGGTGTTTTCTTAGTATGTGACTAAGGCACCTATTCCATCATTTAGTGCTCTCACTACACTTTGAGGTACTCTTCAGCATATTCTACATATTCTAACGAGTCGATTTCACTCGATGCCAATAAAAAATCTGTTGAATCACAAGATGTGGAATGAATACCTTTTCACACACAGATTCGATTATATTACATCTGAATTTTATATGGAATATAAAACGAATTTAGTAAGGAATTTTTAATATTTATTACTAAAACATCCACTCAGTTAAATCTGCTCACCTATTTAAATGTTGTTAGATTAAGTAATATATTCAACAGATTCTACATTTAGCAAACAACACATAAAATTAAGACATTAATTATAATTGTAGTGTAATATGTCATATTTGCCATGTAACGAAATCTTTTTGACCACACAACACTTTCCTTATTTTTTTCTCATAATATGACCAAACGCAGTGGGATATTCTAAAAGCATTTTTTTCTTCTTCTGACACAAAATATTCTAAGGGCCATAATAAAACTATGAAAACACGTATCTTATTAACACTAAAAAAAACACCCACACAAACTTAGCTGCCAAGTTAATGTAACCCACTCTAATATATGTTGACAGATGGGCTTTCCTCCCATACGTTTAAATAAAAAAATAATTTCTTTTTTCTTTTTCTCATATACATACGAATAATGGTTGTAACAAGCGAAAAATGTGTATGTACATATAGATATTTAGGATTGTAAGTATGTTCGTAAAAGAATAATATTTCAAAAATAATGGTTTTTTATTTCATTTTCCTGTCATAAATTCATTTTATTTTATTTGGGATAACATCACCTAATGCTGGTCATGGCCTTAAGTCTGCATAAGGCCAGACAGTTTAATTTCGTTGAGTGTTCTCTTAGAAATTTAGAGCCAAATGAAGCTATGTTGGTTTGTTTCTTTGGGCAAAATTTGTCGGTCTTCTACTCGTATACCATATAACTCATGTGCCAAGATCACGAAAAAAAGTGAAAGAATTTCATGGCATTATTGGAGCCTACCATTTTTCTTCCTTCATTATTGTTGACATTTAGAAATATGATTAATCAATCATTTAAATGTTTGCTAGTACCGGAATCCATATGTCAGACCCTTCAGTGACTACATCAACTGTACTTTAATTGCTGCTAGACAAACTAATTTCAATCTCCATGCTATCGTAAAATACAATTTACAACAGAAGCACACATCCCATAACATTGCCATCATTGAGATAACCGTCAATTAAGCGAAACCATCATCTTCCCTAGTCATTACACAACGTTACCTTTTGCTCTATTGACGCTTCATTATTTTCAGTCTGGTAACTTCGAGAATCTTTCTGTTTTTTTTTGTGAATTTTTGTAATTGTAGTTTGATGTTCAATTCTCATAATTTCTTAGTTGTTTGTTTTCTCGCTCTTTCCTTATAATAAACTCTTCAGTGTATTTATTCCGTTTTCGTAACAATATAAACACGTTTATAAACAGATGTATTTTACAACAATAAAATAAAACAACGTTCCTTAATATTTTGTACTTTTCTTTTTCATTACTTTTCATATCCTCAACGCATTTCATACATCTTTTGTTCAGAGTCACTTAAAAAGTTTAAATTTGTATAATTTTAATATCATTATCATGATTTTATGTACATTAACGTGAACATCATTATCATCATCAGCATCGTGATAATGATAATCATCGTCCTTTTACACATTTTACTTCACAACCATTGCATGCTTCTCAAACTATTTTCAAGGGTAGTATTTGCACGTCTTATTTTAAAACTTCCGTTTCCGCACAAAAAAAGCATTTATTCACTCATATTAATAAAATAAAACACACACACACATTTGTTTATACAATACATACATACATACACACACAAGTGTTAATGTTTATTCTATTACAAGCATAACAAGACAAGTTAAATAAGGGCCTTTTGAAAGGCCCCATTATGCTGACATAGAAAATAAAAACATTTTCAATTTATCTTTGAGTCTTATTTAGTTTCCTTTGCTTATATTTAATAATAACTGCTTATGCTTTTCTAATTTCTTCGTTCCATACTGTATTCATTGTGAAGCGCATGAATAATGCTTTCATCGATTAGTAATTGAAAAAGGGCATTCATTCTGGCAATAACTGACCTCAGTCGTTAGGAGGAGTTCAGCTCTAGATTGGGGGTCTAATGTTAATAGTTCTGCCATCCAGTTCGAGAGTCTTACAATATTTTAAAGATATACGGCTTTACGTATTTGTGTGATACTCGGTGGTTTAGTTATACAACATATCAGAAGCGTACAATGTCCGTTAAGATATGATGGAAGATGACAGCATTGAGTCATAAAACTCATGCCAAAGTTTGGCTTACGAATGCTTCTAGAATATTATTATTATTTTTTTATTTTATTTTATTTAATTCAGTTAAAAATGTATACAAAATCTAATAATGCCTCAGCGCCAATAGGCATTGTAGAGTCTATTTCGTAGTGTGTTATGAGCTCCTAACAAGCTGTTATTTTTTAAGCAGTCTCTATAAGATGATGTGGATTTATTGTTTTCTGATGTGCTCTTCCCTTTCATTCATATTCCGGTTTAGTTGATTATGCAGACCCTGGTATCTTTTCCTACTTGATTATTTTCTGCAGTAGCTGGAAATGTCACTTTGTTCTGTTCCAGCTGTAGCTGTTATTATTTTCTTTATTTCGTGTTAACTGAGAACATCTTTTCATGGCTCTATAGAGGGACAACCTATACCGATTTTCTCAGGAGATTAAATCCGATAAAGGCAGCGGATGAGGTATAATTGTGGTGTTGCTTGTTGACAAAATAATTTATCAGAAATGCCTTTTGTACGCAAGTGTACAATCATGATGGGTCTTCACTTTTTGCGCATTACTTTTCTGTAATTTACGACGTCAAATGTAAACGTAAATTTTATGCGCCCATGTCGTCATTTGCGTGCATCTTCAGATTTTTGTTTATCCTCGGCTCATCTAATGGATTTTCATTTTATACTTGTAACCTTCATCGATACACCATATTGTTCATAGAAATTATTAAGCGGAGCTAACACTATTTTTATGCCCAAAACAAAAAACTTTTTCATGCCAACTTTATTTACTCTCAGAGTTTGTGCCAGAAATCTGCTGAGAAGAAGTCGCTCAGAGTTTTTGCCAGAAACCTGCTGAGAGGAAGTCGCCAAAGAAATATTTTTTCATATTTCGTACAGTTGGAGATGCCTGACCTGGGATTTGACATACTGTTCACCGAAAATCACTTAAAAGATCATTAATTTAGTTGGGATAAGTATTATAATCAACTTAGTCTTCTTATACGGCTGGCTCAATAGCTACAGTAATATATATGGCATTTATTTATCGCGTTTTAATTGTATTTAAAAATCAAGGCCTTGTTGTTTAAGTCCTTATGCATCTAAAAACCTTCAAGAACTTCCCTAAATGCTTACATACATACTTGCGTTCATGTTAATACAACAGTTTTCATAAGTGGGTAACATAGAAAACAGCTAAAAACTTAAAACGTTAAATGAATTTGTTGGAGTAAAAAGCAACAAAAAAAAGGAATAGAAAAACTAAATGAAATAAAAATCTCAAACGCATTGAAAGACAACATTTTAGCGACACTTGTGTTATCCAAAGGGATTATTATTTCAACATGAACACATGACTTCATTTCAAACTATAAAGCCAACACACAGTAACTTTTTTAAATCCTTATTAGATTCGTTATCCTTAATATTTCCAGACAAAATTATGTTATTTCCTCAAGGAGATAAGACGAAAATCTCAGAAGAGTCAAATGGAAAATCAGATCAAAAAAATTAAAAAGAATTCCAAGTAATTTTTCAAACCCACCCTTTAACATGAATTTCAGAATGTTTTTTGTATTCAAGAAATGGCAAAAAAAAGAATGTTGACGTTTCATTTCCTTAGTGCATAATGCACAGAAACTTTTAGAGAAGCTAACGTTTTGGAATTGTCAGCAGAATTAATGTTGAAGGCGGAAAAACTTCAGCGAAGAGTTATGATGAAGCATTTGGTGGCTCCTTTGAATGTTCTACATTCATGAAAAGAAAGAATTTTAACACAATCCGTAGCAACAACAATCACAAAATATTATGTTTCATGCATGCAAAGAAAGGAAAACTGTGTTACTAATGAGGTTGACTATTAGATTTCAGAACAACAGAATTAGGGCCACCAAACATGTCATTAAAAGATTGTATTTTCTTTCTTTTCCTAAAATTTTATATTATTTTTTATATTCAGCAACAATTTCTGATTTAGATATTTAGTGGGAGAAGCCTACTGTTATTTCAACAGTAAATATCATAGGAAGGTCAGTCAGCGTCACCCAATAATTAAAGTTTGTTACCATAACATTCAATACAAAAATCCAAAACATTTCCACAGAAGACTGTTTCTAGGCAATGACATTCCAGGTCCTGTAACAATAGAAATCTGATCAATAAACGGAAAACAAACAGAAATAAACAGAAGATGGCGAGTGAGTGAAATGAAAAGGAATGATAAAAGAAATTTATGCTGCTCGCCTTTTTTCATTAATTCTACTAAGCCATTACAACCCTTCAGTCAGGATTATGGCCTAGCTTCTCACACCACTCATGTTGTGTGTGTTAATTTTATACGTGAGTGGCGGGACCTACAACTTTATTTACTCTCAGAGTTTGTGCCAGAAATCTGCTGAGAAGAAGTCGCCGAAGAAATATTTTTTTCATATTTCGTTTTGATGTCTGACCTGGGATACGAACCCGGGCTTTACGTCTAATAAGCCAACACACTACGCACTAGACTAGGGCGACCTTTAAGATGAACTTGGCACTTAAATACAATATAAAGCTTTTCATTGTTTAATGTTTTATAATAATATACACAGTTTTTATACCCAATGTCACTGTTTCGGTTTTATTTTTTTACAGCCAACCAAAGACCAATAGCCCAGACTATGCAGTCATTGTATTTGGCGAAAGAAAAATAATCCAAAGTCTGTAAAATAGTGTAAGTTGTGAGTTTTGTGGATGTTTGTTGATATTTTTTTTATATTTCTTGAACCCTCCAAACTTGTTTTATTTGACAAAAACTTTTTGGACTTTACGTACACATTTATTGATTACACAGGCATTACTTAACCGATATCCAAAATTTTAACCTTATTAGATAGGAGAGGGATGGTCCTTTAAGGTGATATACATATATATATTATTTGACTTAATATGCTATTAGGTTTGATGAGGTAAACTGCAAATTTTTTTTCATAGTTTTTTCAAATTTGTACGTTCATACACTTCGTTTAATCAAATCGGACAAAAATTATCGTAGTTATTATCTAAAGAGCATAACAGTCGAGTTATATTTTTCATATATGTACATATATATTTTTTCAAATGAACTTTTAGTTCAAAAATTTTCAGAAATTTTGATGGATCTTGATTGTTTATCAGAAAATGTGTAAACCATATGTAAGTATGAAACATATGTTTATGTATACCATTTTAAAGGCTTATTTCAAAACACTTTGAATTTTTGGATAAACAATAATTTTGTGTGAAAAGATCAAAAATACCGTTTTTGTCAAATAAAACAAGCTTGGAGGGTTCGAGAATTATAAAAAAATATTTTTGAGTTCTGCCCAACAAAACTCACAACCTACACTATGTCATTAGCTGGGTGTATTTTGATTGTCGCACCGTGTTATTGTTATTTTTGTCCTTAGTGCTGAGACCCATACATCCATATATTTATATTTTATTTTATTTTTATTTATACATCCATACACCTTTATAGGTTATCCCTATAATGTCTCATCCAAGGCCTATTGCCTTGACAAATTTATGGAATTTTCACGGTGTCAACAACGAAAATTACCTTCTAGTCTATGATATATAAGCAAATGTTTCCTTCTAGGTTGCTTTAATGACCCACAGGTTTCAAGAATGTTTTCCGATAATTCATTATCATATCAACATGTTCAGCTCGAGACAACCCCCAATCTGAATAAGTGTACTCTGAGCCAAACGGTCACCAAATTTAGATAGAATTTATTTTCACAAGCACAACCATTTTCTGTACATAATAAATTGTTTTTTTTAAGTGTTTTGTGTATGAAATGCAAATCTAAAAAGAAAAAAAGAAAAACTTTCATTCTACCACCCCCTGTGCTTATTGCAAAATAAAACAATTTTATAAAAACTCGAATTGTGTGAAGTTCTATATTTTTATGCAATAATTTAGCAATAAAATATAGAGACTGCATGTTGCATATGCATCTACACAACTACGTTTAACAATTTTGTAATGGTTTGTATAGTTTCTGTTGCAAGTTGAATTAAGCACTTGAAACCACAAACATGTGGTTGATTTTCGGTATAAAGAAATACTCGAACTGTATTAAATGAAATAATCAGCAAAACAGCGAAATAGATTTCAAAGGAGAAATTAAATAGAAAAAAAATTGGAAGATAAGTTTTCTTAAAAACTAAAATTTGCTTAGACTTTAACAATATCAAGGTCAGGCGCGCACCAGATATCTATGTATATTAAATATATGTAGGTGAACCCACAAAATGTGATTACTTGCCCAATATTAAACTACTTACATTTATTTTGAGTTCGTAATAATAGTTATCATGTGGTTTTTCATTAAAAACGTGCCATTTGTGTTTCACCAAAAACTTTTAATATTTGAAAGAAAAAAAAATTTTCAGCGTTTACCGCAGAGTATTTAAAACAAAAGCGAATTAAACGCAAATCTACATAAAACATATTCTTTAATTACGAAGCATATTTAGAAAAAAAAAACAAACTTCTACCACTTGTGGCATGAACAGTATTTCGGATGTTAAATAAGTTTTAGCCCACAAACGAAAATACTTATGCAAGAGTGAATTCATTAGAAATGATTCATAAACATACATTCATTGCCACAAAGTGAAGTTTTTGTTTGTATTTTGCACTAACCGTATTAGTTTTGCTCTTTTTAATGTTAACCAAACAAACAAAAATAACATTAAAAAATTTATTTAAAAAAATAATAAAAAATATTCAAACTTTTGATTGAATTTTGTAGCAAAAACGTGTTGCTTGGAAAATTTGATGAGATCACTTGTTTAATTAAAATTATTTTCTTTCTCGAAATATTTTTATTGTCAATTATGCAAGACGAACTACTTTGTCTTTTAAAAAAGGAGGAATAAGAAGATCAGCTTTAAAGCTATTTAAAATTAATTCAATGTCATAAAATATTCGATTTTCTTTTGCCAGCAATATTTCAATCAGGACTGGATATTGTGCTTCTAAATACTTGTATTACACTGTCGTAGCTTTTTCAAGGATTTGACGTTGCCACAAAATTAGCAGGTTGATAGCTATTTCCATCTTTCTGCCAACACCGTTCTACTGTTCGCTTAGCAATATCACAATCATTCTTGCTGAGGGTATGACAAATCTACCAAAAATTATCTTTCTTGTATCGACTATTGGGAATTGTTATGGGTCAGTTGTAATCTAGTCGGAAGTGTGTTGGCTTATTAGACATAAGGTTCAAGACCCAGTTCATACATCTCCAACGAAACGAAATATGGAAAAATATTTCATTAGCGGCTTCCTCTTAGCAGATTTCTGGCAAAAAATCTATCATTCGGACTCGATTTTAAGCTGTAGCTCACGCCACTTATGTATAAAATTAACACCCAGCATAAGCGGTGTGAGAAGCTAGGTCCTAATCCTGACAGAAGGATAGTAATGTATGGATCAGAATATTTTGAGGGAAACATGTCGACAAATACTTGGGTATTACAGATTCCCCCGCTTTTCCAAGTATTCCCAAGTCTTGCACAGCTTGGTAGAATTCTACATTTTCTATTGGGATACTATTGATGTAGTGTGGAGTGACCTTTATTGCTGAAATGCTAAATGTCTTCATTTTGGATAAGTTGATTTACAGTCCTCCAACTAAAGCATCATCGACAATCTTTCATTGATTATTTCTCTATAAAAGCAAGTGTAGCAGAAATATGTCATCGGTATGTTCTCCGTCTTCCAGTCTATCTTGGTGATGCCATTATTTTGAGTATCAAATACTATGTTAACCGATAGTTCGACTATTTTTTTATCAATCTGTTGAAATGGTCAGTACAGAAGTTGATGACGTTGATTATATTTCACTTTAGTTCTTAAAGCAATCGAACTTTGTTAAGCCTAAAACCTTGTAACCTAGATGGTAGACTCAATTGCTATCACTACAGCCTGACTCATCGATTCCTTTAATACTTTCATCACCAAACGATGGATACAATTATGCACTTGTAATCATTTGATTATTGCTCAGCTGTTTAAATTTTTTAATTAACTGCGTTATTTTATATTAAATAACTAAAAATATTCACAGTTTGGGAACTTTTCTTTTCAGTAGAACTGATTTCAGTAAAACATACAATTTTTATTCTTCATCTGGACAATTTCCCAAATAAAATTTGAACGTGAATTAAACATTTTTTTTAAATTTCAAAGGAGAAGGAAAAATTTTAATAAAAAAAAACTTGAAGCACAACCGTTTTATTTTATTTATTTATTTATTATGTACAATACAATTACAAAATATTTTTTAATTATATACGAGCGGAGTAATTTGACTATATGCTCGGTGTAGTGTCACAGACCAGAGTCTCTGGTGGGAATCGAATCCACGACCCTCACGCTAATAGTCTAGCACACTACCCACTAGACCAGAGCACCCCATTTTATTTTATATCAAATGAGCTCCTTTTCATCCTTAATTTTTTTAGTAGAATAGACTAATCAGCTGTTAAAAATTTAATTAAATCCTTTTACTGGATACCAATAATTTATGGCGTTGATGTAATATAACCAATGAAATAAAATTCAATACGGTGTTTGAAAAAAAAAATATAAAAAAATAAATTCTTATCATATTTGCTATGATATGGTAAATTCAATATCAAACGCTTTTGAAATGGATTTCCTATAGTTGATTAAATTTGTTTTTGTTCACAAAAAAAGAGAAGAAAACTGGTAATTGGATCCTCGAACAATAGGTGAAATCAATATTGTTACGCTATATTACATTCTCATTCATTTGTTCATTTTATTTCACTAAAAAAAATTTATTTTTTCGTCGAAATTATTTGTTTCGTCTTTTCACAAAAACTGCAAAATTTTTTCTTAAAAAAACCAATAAATTTTTTCTATAGAATGATTGCCTTTTTCGGGGCATATAGAATTTAAAATATGAAGTGTTTTTAACAAAAAAAAGCTGCTAGTTTTATTAACAAAAAATTAGTATAAAAACAATTTTGCTTATTTACTATACAATTTAATGTTTAATAAACAAAAATCTGTATCTGCTACAGAAATAGGAAAATTAATTTATCTTTTACGCAAAAAATATGGATCAAAGCAGCTCAACAAAGCATTTTTTTTTCATTTTATAAAATAACTAATAAGTGCACCATTTTTTAAAAAGAATTTCATTTTATAATTAATTGGGCGTAGTGAAAAAATTAGCATGAATTTATAATTAAAAACTACTTTTTCTGTTAATCTTGTTGTGTTATTATTGTGCATACTTAACTGAAATGCATTTCCTAAAAAAAATAGAAGTGTTTAATCACTTCAAGTGCACTGAGGTCAAATAAAGCGTAGGCTCTTTACTATTTGCTTACACTAAAGTTTTTTTTTTATTCAAATCGTGACATTTTATTGAGTTTTGGCTCACCCGGTACGTCACCAAACAAAATTCCTTAATACATGGTTTAGAAGCTGCCAATGCGGAGCGCATTGCATTTTTACCACTTTTGGAACTATGAAAATCGCATCATTACAGTCAAGAAGGCCTTCGTCTTATCGAGTGATAATTACATACGTACATACATACATGTATACGTACATAATTAGTCATTACAACCCTTCAGTCAGAATTACGACCTAGTTTCTCACATCAGTTATGTTGCGTGTGTTAATTTAATACATGAATAATGGGACCTACAGTTTAAAGTCGACTCCGAACGACAGATTTTTGAGAAATTTGTCAGGGTAAAGATTTTTTACTCTCATAGTTTTTGCCAGAAATCCGCTGAGAGAAAGTTGGCGAAGAAATATTTTTCCGTATTGGAGTTGTTTGTCCTAGGATTTGAACCGAGATCTCACATCTAAAAAGCCAACACACTGTGTATTAGACTAAGGCGACTTTAAAAAAGTGTTCTGAAGATTTTAGTCTAAAAAATCGTAACTTGAAATTCAGAGGCGAAAATGAGTTCTGGTTTAACCAGTATGCCAAAAACCATAAGTAGTTCAGCAGCTGACAGTGCTAAGTGCATTGAAATTTTTGTTGCTATTTGCGAGATAGGGCTTCAGGGAACCTGAAGCTATTAAAATCGTATCATTACAGTCAAAGAGGTCTTTCTTCTATGGAGCGATAACTACGGATTCTTTAAAGGAATCTCACTTGATAGCTAGTTTAGATCACAACAAAACAATAATTTATCTCAAGTTTTGGAGCAATCCATAGACAACAAAAGTCATGCGATTTGTTCCCACAGGCAATTTTTTGTGTGGTTACGTACAGGAGTAAGCCATCTACAATTTTATCCCCAGAAGATAACATTGCAGTTGCTATTTGTGAGTTATCGGCTGAAATGGTGAACAGGAGAAATTGTATAAAAAATTGCAGCTCTTTAGTTTAAAGGATATGGGCGGTTTTAGATGATTTTATACAACTCAGCGTTTGCAGTTTTATATGAAATTTATGTTCTGTCCACTTCCATATGCTTACTGGATCCAAACTATGGAGACCATTCTTTGAGTTAAGTCCAAAACATCAAACGACCGATACATTTTCCCGAGACTTTTTTGGTGTGAAAAAAAGGATTCAACTTATATGACCAGTAGGCGATGGGAGCGATGAGGTTTGAGGAAATTCCATTTTTTCTTAATTTAATGGATATACTGCGTAGTGAAAACTTTAAACAATCCAGAGGGTCTTTCAGAACTTTGATAGCTGAAAACGACCCTGTCGTTCAGGCTAAACCTGTCAGATTAGTTGTCATTTATTCAGTTTTGCGAAATTACCATGAACGACCATAAACAACGACTTGCGTTCGCTATATGGACTCTGGAGGACATGGCCACAGAACCACATTCGTCGAAAAATTATCTGCAGCGAAGCAGCCCATTTTTATAAGAATGAGTACGTGAAAAAAAAATTATCAAATTTGAAATGATATCAATCCATATGAGATACAACGGTGTCAAATACATCCCGAAAATATTATTGCTTTTATTATGGTTTTCTAACTGTCGGCGTCATATTCCCATATATACATCGGCCTAGCTAACACCATTTACGGCAGGCGCCCTTCATTTAGACTGAATAAAACGGTATGGACACCAACGATGTGTAGTTTCAACAGGACGGTGCTATTTGACACACAGCTCATACCATATTCTTTCCAAATGATTAGAGGGCATAGTTATTTCAATTCAAATTGAAATGGACCAGCCACTGAGGTCGTAAAATCCGACCCAGTTACACGCTTATATTGTGGAGTTTTCGTAACGCATCTTTTTTTTCTACTTATAACAGCATCAATAAACCTGTCAAACGAATAAAATTTTTCATTGTTTTGTTTATTATTTTAAAGTTTTAATTTTTAGATAGGTAGTGCTGGATGGAACAAATAATTCAAAAAAACGTTTTCATTATTTTTTTAAACAGATGTGGGAGAAAAAGTTGAAGATCAAAAAATCCAACAAAAGTGTGTTTTTGTCACTGACTTCAATACAATTTATGTCTTTTGATTGATGTTTAAACGAATATTTAATTGTTCTATTTTCCATTACTTACGATTATCTTCTTAGGTTCTTTTTTATTTCCTTTTAAAACAAATCGTAGACATGTTAAGCAGAATGTTAACATTAAAATTCTGTTTTGACAGCAGTCAAGAACATAAAAAATACTGAAGAGGGAAAACATTTGTAATCTTTAATGGATTTAAGAAAAGAAAACTATGACTTGAACAAGAAAACGTTTACGTGTTGAGCATAGAAATTAAAAATTTCTTTCTTTTGTATTTTATTAAAGGAAAGTATTAGCGTAGAATAGAATAAGAAAGTTAATCTATTTTCAATGTTATTTCTGTTGATACCCTCACTCTATTTAGTGTTGTATTCAGATGGTATTTGGTTTACGGATTTTAGATTTTAAATGTTCAATAGTAAATCTTTATCAAGTTTCTTATACGTACATAAATATGTAAATACATGTATGTACATGTATATTTTATATTCATACTTTACGTCGTCCAATAGTTACTTTCCCCTTAACACGATAGTTTGATAGCGTTGCTATCAAACATTGCAAACTTTAGCATTTTTATCCGTATTTACATCACTTTTCATATCTCATAAAAGTAAAATGCATGGAATAACAAGTAAAAATACCGTAAAACGATAAACGTAAAAAGACCGTAAAAAATCCTAGAAAAAGACTTCAAGTTAAGTAACACAACGAATCCATTTGCAATAAATTTATTTGCATTCGCTTGCCTTCTTATAAACATTTATGACAATTTCATACGTCGTAAAGTAAAGTAAGAGAAGATGATTTTTATTAACTAGTGTTAGTAGTAATAAAGGGAGCTTAACTAAATGTCAGATTTTGCTAAGTAACTGCAAGACAAATAACAGTTTTGGCTGTATAAAGCTTTAGTATCAAATAAAGTATCAAATAAAACATAAATGAATTATTTCCATAAATTTTATATTTTTTTACTGTAATAATAAGGTATGGACATGGATGCATTAAGTTTAATCGATGATTTCTCCAATTGAAAAAAAAAAATTTAAATCAAATAAAACAATACAATATATTTTTTAATGTTTTTCATAAAACAAGAGAAAAATAAGTAAAAGTTTCAGATGACTCCATAGGTACCCCCAAGGAGAACCCTGAGTAAATTTAAAATTAAAAGGCCTAATATATGAAAATGTTATCCCTTGTATTTAGAGGAATATCCCTTAAGGTCAAGCACTCCATTTAACCCATTTGGAATTGAATGTACAAATTTTGTTTTGTGTTTTCTGGTGGCACCATGAGCAAGTTTCTTTTGTTAAAGGTTTAGCGATTACATAACCGTTCTTTCAAATGATCTCCTAAATAATCTCTTGATACCATATCGGGACTTTGTGCAAGAGTATTAAGCCTGTGAGGATTTTTTTGTGTCAAAATATATTGCCGTTCTAAGACTTTTGCTGTTCACTGTATGTATATCATAAGAAATGACAATCACGGTCACCTGAAAGGAAATAGTAGTACTCTTCGAACACAGTTCGCCTCCACTGTACCATTGCAACAATCTAATACATTTGAAATTATCGTTTTTATTCTAGTAATCGCCATAGTCTAGTATGTAGTGTGTTGGCATATTAGACGTGAGGCCACGGTTCAAACCCCAGGTCAGACATCAAAACGAAATATGAAAAAATATTTTTTCGTTGACTGCCTCTCAGCATATTTCTGGTAAAAACTCTCAGAGAGTAAATAAAATTGCAATGAAAAATCTTCTGAAAAATCTATCCTTCGCAGTCAACTTTAAACTGTAGGTCCCGCCGCTCATGTATTAAATTAACGTGCACAACATAGGTGGTGGCTAGGTTGTAATCCTGACTCAAGGGTTGTATAATAACCAATTATGAATGTATGTATGTGTTTTTATTCTAGGCAACGACAGATGGCATTCCAATTATCCGAGAACCCTAATTTATTGCTTTGCTGGCAATTTTTTATTAAAGAAACTAAAATAAAGTAAAGAAAAGAATAACAAAGAAATGTGTGAGAGATGCTTTGTAACAGCCTTAAATTCCCTTAAGGTACGAAACGGAATTAAAAATAAATTTTCCCGTAAACAAGTACATTTATTTCGCCACTCTTAAATCTTTTTCAATATTTGTTTTTCAGAATAAACATAATTATTGTTCATGGCATGAGGAAATCTGGCACAAATAATTCCAAAAAACACACAGATTTTCCAGCATAAATGTTTTGTTAATTCTTTACCTATGAAATTCAAAGCGTATAACTAAATGCGTTGTTAACGTTCAATTCTAATCACGCTTGCTGAATAGAAAACCCTGATGGCTGGTTTTTACGTGACTTATTTGCAACAATCGAGCTCTTGGAAAAAGCTTTCATTTACTTACAAGACATATATTCATTGCCTCAATACTAAGCTTCTGCTAGACTTATTCTTCAATTTCCTTCAATTCTAAAACGGATAAATATCACTTTCGAAATAAAAACGTATAAAAATATTTGTGCATAAAACCCAGTAGTTTTTAATACTGAAACCTATAGTTAAACGAATAATTAAATGCATCTTCATTTTGTTTTATTTGAATAAATTTATTGCAGACATTCAATTCACTTTAAAACAGTTTTTTGCAGCAAAATCGTTAACTTCACACAAACTTTTTATTTCTATGTGAAAATATACTTCTTTTTTTGGATGTAGAACATTTGTTTTCCACGAATTTATTTGCAAACATTATAAATCCATTTGAAATAAAATGGTAATAATTTTGTTGTCGTTTGGCTTATTTGTTCAAAAGAAAAAATGGAAGAAAAAAAAGAAATGCGTGTTGACAAGATTTGCAAACAAACGAAAATATTTGCGGAAATAAAAACACACGTCCTTGAAACTTATTCAGCTTTTTATGGCTGTGTGTTTCGTTTTTTTTTTTTTTTGTTTCTTATTCTAACATCGTTCACTTAATTTGCTTTTAAATAGAATGCCAAAAATATTTGCTGCCAACAAAATCTTTAAAAGACAGACAACAAAAAATGTGTCAACAAAAAAAAAAAAACTAACTTAACAGGCGAGCAAAAAATGTAATCGGAAAGAAGTATTTTGTTGTGTCTTTTAACTGAATTTTACTTCGTATGAAATTTATTTATAAACAAGCAACTTGTGCTAAGGATGAGTAAAAATAAGTTTCTAGCAGTTCTTTATTTCAATTCATAGAAGTCTTATTAACTCTCATTTTATTTCTTTTACAGGTACGTAGCAAGTCCCTACTTACTTATCTCAGGTATTTAAAAAGAAATTTATTTAAAGAAAAAGAAATTATTTTTTGAGTTTATTTTATTCCAAACATATAAACATTAATACAAGAACATTATGAAAACATAATTTGGGGAATTTATCACAAAGAAAATTACAAACAAATTTTCTTAGGCGTCACAATGCATTTAAACTCTGAGCGTGTTTAGATTTCTAAAATCGAAAATTGAATCCAAGGTAAATTTGTTTTACTTAACCATTTTATGGTGCAACCTGGTCACCAGTAGACGGCCCTAAAGTCCCGTGAGTCGAAATGCATGCAAAATTATATCCCTGGTTAGTAGATATGTTCTGTATTTATGATTATGTATTAAACTGTTTGTTTACAATGTTAGTCAAACTCAAATGATTGTTGAACAACTTCCAAAAAATTTCTTTCTTTTTTGCTATTTTTTTTATTTTATTTAGGAAATGAAAATCTTCGCATACTGCTATTGGGCATACCGTTTTATACTTGGCACGATTACATACATACATACATACGTAATTGGTCATTACAACTCTTCATTCAGGATTACGACCTATTTTCTCACACGAGTCTGCTGTGTGTGTTAATTTTATACGCGAGTATAAAATCGATACCAATCGATTGATTTTTTTGAGAAACTTTTCATGGCAATTTTATTTTGAACTCAAAATTTTGCCAGAAATCTTGGCGAGAGTGCTGTAAGTTATTCCTTCATTCGATGGTTATAACCCTGGCTGTTCTTCCATTACGCTTCCTTAAACAATTAACTATCCTGTGTTATTATTATTATAACCATGAAAAGTTTTGCTACTTAAACTCAATCACCTGTAAGCTTCAAATATGTACAGCAGATAGCTACTATAACCACCAGAAATTAGTTGTACATTGTAAGTTGTTGTCCTCTCCTAATTTTCGATTTATTCATCTAACTGTACCCAGAATTATAAAGAGAAGCAAAAAATATTCTTCAACCAAGTATGCTTAAGGCATCTGAGCCATGCATCAGACTATCTAAGAATAACTTGAGTTTTTTAACCGGTCTTCTAACACTACACAGTTGACTCTGAATGGGGGGTTGGTTAAAACCCATTGTGACAATGAGAATGAATCATCACAACACATTCGCAGGAAGAAAGTCCTCGCTGCATATCAAGTACTGAGCAGGGAATTGTCTACGCTGATCATATGATCGCAGTAGTAAGACTGCTATTCACGACAATAATAATACCAGGTATTGGTTTATAAATCACTACAACTGTTTTCCTTTCATTTTTTTTTGCTTTTCCGCGAAAGGTTTTTCATTTTCATCAGCAACCATACTGTTAATATATCCTTTACCTTAGACATACATATATATGTACATATTGTTGTCTTTTTTATAGGAATTCACATGGGAATAACGCCTGTTAAAATACTGGCCACTTTAATAGATATGTTATGATAAAGGAGTTGAAGAGCATCGTACATTTTTAATATCATTTTGACAAGCCACACACACAAGTTTCTGATTCTTTTATAAAGTAAAATGAATATCATTTTCGAAACGCAGGGAATTGTCAAACCTTATTATCAGATATTTTATACATTTCAAATCGTATATATCGTTTCGACTCATAATTGGTCATTGCGACCTTTAGTCAGGATTACGACCTAGCGTCTCACACCACTCTTGTTGTGTGTGTTAATTTTCTACATGTGTGGGTGGACCTACAGTTTAAAGTCGATTCCGAACGACAGATTTTTGAGAAGCGTTTCATGGCAATTTTATTTACTCTCAGAGTTTTTGACAGAAATCTGCTGAGAGGAAGTCACCGAAGAAATATTTTTTTCATATTTCGTTTTGATGTCTGACCTGGGGTTTGAACTGTGGCCTTATGTTTAATAAGCATCTCAACATCGACATCTCAAGTCTAATAAACTAACAACACACTACCTACTAGACCACGGCGACTGCTATCGTTTCAACTAGTGTGAATATTTCGCGCTACTCTTGTTTCTTTTTTTAGCTTGTAAGGTACAGATTTCACTGAATTCACTCCACATTTAATCGCTATAATTGTGCAGTTTATGTAACCCATTAACATCCTTAAATGCAAAGAGATTTGTCTATCAGCTACATCACCTACTTTCATATATCTTTCACTTACCAACTCATTTCACTCACTAAACATAAGCACTTCCATTTACATGGTGAAATCTTTTAAAGCTGCGATCTTCGGTAGGCTAAATACGAAATTGTATGAACTCCATAAGCATGGGTTTTGCAAATAAGATCGCTCAATAGCGATGGTTATAGCACGTCAGTGTTTAGCTCTACAATTTTTCAAAAATGGCCGAAAACCCAGATTCGTGTTCAACGCGCAAAATGCCTTCGGAAACACCTGGAGCCATCTTATTAGCACAATTAAAGTCCAAATTTGCAGGGCTGTGTTATCCTTTATTTGTGATCCTTTTAAAATAGTTTTTAATATACATAAGTTTGTTGTTGTTATTTTTGTCAGGTTTCTGACCCAAGACTGTAAAATAAGTCGTCGGCGTATATATTTTAATTCCGTCTGCTTCATAAATATCTAGCCGGTTCTATCTTCTATTCTGAGACCAAATAAAACCTTAAAAATTTTATAAAAATGTTATCGTAGATGAAATGTTTTCTGATTGAATATTTATACCAGACTCTCAGTATTTCAGTCTAGATTTGGCTATACTTCGGGTATAAAAAGTGAGAAAACTTATTATAAATATTTAAGAGATCCATAGTTTAGTAACTGTATCACGTATTTAAGGACCAATCAAAAAGCATTCAATTAATCACATTACAAAAGTAAAAGGTTCCAAATTGCATTGCCAATTTGCTTGCTTGCATTCGTTCCCTCACAACAAAGTAAGTATAAGTCAAATAGCAGATAATAGCAATTCAATTTTGTTTAACCCCTATTGAGTGTAAAGCATTTGATTAATTGTTTATTGTTCTACACTTATTATATTGAGACATATGGTTGGACTAGTTTCATAAGAATTTTTTCATTTGAGTTACTTTTAAAATTTACACAATCATTATAAACTCTATAAAGTGCTTATGAGTTATATTGTACAGAAATTAATTCTCTAGAATTTTTTATTTATTGGGAAAAATTTGGGTCTGCATAAAAAATCTTTTCCCTTTAAATTCTTTCATTTCTTTCAGTTTTTCTACCATATATGTATACAGTGAGCGTCAGAAGAAGCTGTATGCAATGTAGTGAGTGCCTGAAAAAATTAGACAATATTTCGAATTTTTTTTTTTATTTCAATTTTAAAAACTGGGAATGAAACAATTTCCAAATAAAAATAACGGTAATTTATTAATGTATATTTTTTTAATGTACAGTTTCTTTTGACGCTGACTGTACACGCTGCAGTATTTCCGTTAAAAATCGCCGTACTCAAGAGTTATTTATTTATTTATTCTTTTTGTTGTATTTCTTCAACCAATAAAGTTTTACAAACAAACAGCAAAAGAACAGCATTCTGAACATAAATAAGAAATCCCACAAAAAAAAATTGATTAAAAGGAAAAAATTACTGACAGAGGGCGTTATAAATGTAAAGAAAAGGAAAAACTATTAAAAACTATGAATATTTTTATTGTAAACTCGTATTTTCAGTTATAAAGGAGAGGCTTTTCTGATTTAAAACATGAATTTTTCATTCAACTTTAATAATTTAATAAGAAAACATGAATGTAATAGATATAAATTAATTTATAAATGGCAGGAGAAAAGTTTCATTAAAGCCTCAGTGGTTTTACTACCAATCGGATAAATTACCAAATTTGTTTATTTGGTCAGAAACAAATATTACCGTAAAGTTTTCCAAAAGTTAACAAGAACAAGCTTTAAGAATTAAGAATAAAATTTATTTCATATAACTTTAATGCCTGAAGTTATTGCTGGAAAATGTGTTTTTATTATTCAATATTTTCAATGGCAAACGTTTATTAGTTTGACAGGCACATAAATAATGCCGAAACAAAAGGGTGAAAGCAATATACAGTGCGAGAATTAATTTGTATGTTTTTAAGTCAGTACTGCAGAATAAAGGGTCTTCTATTGTTTCAAATCTGACAATACTTCAACAGGAAGTAACTCATGCCACAATGCCGAATGGAGATGTCAATTGGCCGTCAAGAAGTTGCTATTTCACACCGTTGGACTATTTTCTATAGGGCGCCGTGAAAAAAAATTGTTATGCCGACAAACTAGAGACAATTGAGCACAACACTTGTGATGCAATTGACGAGATACAACCCCATACACTAGAAAAAGTGCATGAAAATTGGTCCGATCGAATGAGGTGCTGTGAGGCCAACCGAGGCAGCCATTTGGATGAAATAATATTCCATTTCTAACCATAATAATTGTAGTTCACAACAAAATTTAAACTTTTAAATCGCCCACCCTATATTTAAAGATATTTAACGATTCGTGGCAGACTAACACTTATTTTTTCTTTCTTAAAACTTAAATTTTCAATTTTCAGGATAGTTACCGTTAAAAAAAATGGATGAAATTATTATATAAAGTACGCACCAAAATAGTTGAAGTGTTAACAGTGACATGATTGCACCCCTGGTATAAAGTTTTACTGGAAGTAGCAGGTTCAGTTACATATTTTATAGCAACTGAGAAACTGTAAAATGTGTTGAAGAAACACTTTGCTTTCCATGAGTCTTAGATGCGTAATGTCTGGCAAAGTGTCATCCATTTGATCAATATTTGGATCTTCTGCTTCCAAAATCTCGCCAATGGCATGCACTGTTCCATCGTTTCTATGTCTTTGTCACATACTCTGCATTTGCCGACATTTCCTAGGCCTATGTGATTCAAATTCATCTGAGCTAAGGTCTTGACCTAATTTCTTACACCACTTATGTTGTGTGTGTTAATTTTATACATGAGTGGCAGGACCTACAGTTTTAAGCCAACTTCGGATGACAGATTTTTGAAAAAAAAAAAAAAAAACTTTTCATGCAAATTTTATTTACTCTGAGAGTTTTTGTCAGAAATCTGCAGAGAGGAACTCGCCGAAGAAATATTTTTCCGTTTTGTCGGAGATGTCTGATCTGAGGTCAGGTCAGGCGTCAGGTCTAATTAGCCCACATACACACTGGACTACGGTGACTACAAGATATTAACAAAATTCATGAAACACATTTCATCTATTATTTCAAAGATTTTCAATATTTTGATTATTTGTTATATAAGCAAGTCTGTTTCCACAAACGCCCATCACTGTAAGCCTTAAGCTTTCATTATATACTAGAGGACAGAGTATTATTTTATGTATTCAGTTATTATCGTGTCTAAAAAGTTATTGTCTGTGACAATACTATAATATATAAAAACTATAACAAAATTGTCTACTGTTTGTCTATGAATAAATTATAAAGTTTTCGTATAAATTATTCATAGAATTAGAAATTTTCATAAATAACTACTCGTTTAATAATTGGAATGCAAAGCAACAATCCAATATATTTCTATACAAGGCGTTGTCTATAGGCAACAACAGATGGATGGCCTGTTACACAACAACAGTATGGTGCTTTGTTGCAGCCGTATAATTCTGAAAGCAACTATTGATTTAAAAAAGAATGGAATTTAAATACACTCAAAAACATTTCTTCTAAAAATTTTTGTTGGAATGGTTCACATAAAAATGATTTTGTTCTTATACTCTCCTGTCCTTTACATTTCATCCAATAAATAAAAAATAAATTCTTGCATATATGATTGCCAGAAAACTCTAGATAATCTGTTAAATATTTGGATTGTTATCTGCTCCTGTCTAGACCACATAACGTTGACCATATTCTAAGTCTACTTCTATTATTTATGTAAGAAATTTACAGATAGTAAATGTAGTAGAAGTCGCCGTAGCTGTTGGCTTATTAGACGTAAGGCCACTGTTCAAACCCAGGCCAGACATCAAAACGAAAATATGAAAAAATATTTCTTCGGCGACTTCCTCTCAGCAGATTTTTCGGAAAAACTCTGAGCGTAAATAAAATTTCTATGAAATGTTTCTCAGAAATCCGTCTTTCGCAGTCGACTTTACCCGGCCACTCATGTATAAAATTAACACACACAACATAAGTGGTGTGAGAAGCTAGGTCGTAATCCTGACTGAAGGGTTGTAATCACCAAATCAGCACACTAGCCGATCATTTCGTTTAATGGAAAAATTAAATATTCAGTTGGCTAAAATTGAGATACACTTTGCAAAAACAAGCTAGAATAACAAGGATAACATTATTCAAATACGACTGTATGTGAAATTCACAGCCAATTCTATTCTGAAAGGAAATGGAGTAGTATAGCTGCCCGATTTATTCAGGAGACTGCAAGCCTTAAGGGCAAAAGGGAGGCATAACTTCCGTCTGTGCCCGTCTAGTACATCGACTAGCTTATAATCAGTGGTATCCTGGAAGTATTTTGTGTAACACGGGATCTGTCCAACTCCAACCCAAATTTATGACCTAAGAACCATATCAGTTTTTTCATAATCCTTGTCCTCTTAATCACAAAACAAATTTACTGGAGATGTTGGTAATGTAATGTAGAGCTTGTTTAAAAAAAAATTTAAATTTATATTTCCAACTTTCTTCGCATAAAACCAGATTTTTGGTCCATAAGTCCAGACTGGTTTAACAATTTCTTTGCAAATCATTAGTTTGTCATGTATTTATGTCTTCTTTTCAACAATTTTTTCCACCTATTTTTTAAGTCCAGAAATGTAGGCGTGAGGACATATCACACTGTCTCCTCAAACAGTTTAAAACAAAGAAAGAGTAGAGCAAAGGACTCAAGAATAGTACAACTGGTAGATTATGTTGCAAAAAGTGAAAATAATCAAATTTTGAGTTGCCTCACTTTAGATGAACCAGTGCGATATACATATGTATGTATCACACATTTGAATATTCGTATTTGAAAGCCAATGTCAAGTGCCTGTGAAAATACCTTTTCGCTTCACTATTCAGTTTGAAAAGCATTTCATCCACGTTAATATTCTGTAACAGAGATGATTAATTTTTTTTTTTTATTTTTTTTTTTTTAGTAACTCTCTAAATCACTCATACGTTAAAGTACTAGCATAAATTAATACACATAACTTTCACGAGAGCACTAAATTTAAGACGTATGAGTAATAAATAATACAAGAGGAATATTACGTATACGCTCTGAGTACTAATGCTTATGCTTTTGAGTTGTTAAAAAGTGAAATAAAATTTTAAATAAAAAATAAAACCGATACAATGTGAAAATATGATTCAAACTTATTTTTACAACATTTTGCAAACCATTAATCTTAGTTAATAAAAAATCCTTTTTTATACACTCGTTTACTTATAGTTTTTAAAAAATTTTTTTTTTAATAAATTTGAATAGAATTCTTGTTGCACAAAAGATTTTCCTTTTGCTTAGACACACCAAGAGTATTAAAAAGCTGAATGGTTGAATGAATAGCTGTTGGTGCTACAAAAAAAAAGGATACAAAGGAAAACAGAGCTTGTATATGCACGGTTTGTAAACACAAATATGACCTTTAAAGAAAAAATTTTTTGATACAATTGCAAAAGCGTAGAACCGTAAACAAGATTTGCATGACTACAGTTGGGACTAGAAATATGGTAAATTTTTTAAAAATGGTTAAACCATGTAGTTTTCATACACTTAATGACAATTTAAATTATTGGAATTTACATGTTGCGTTCGTTAACCCGTATTAAAGATTTCAGCAAAGATAATAAATAAAGTAAGCAGTGAAGAAAAATTAAAGGAATAAAATATACGCAAATCAAATCAACAAATGGCAGTGAAGAATACTAATAAAGCATCACTAACTGCTACAGACATAAGTCAAAATAAATTCATCAAGACAAGATGAATTTATCAAAGCAAGATAAGCTTATCATTCACCCATGCAATGTCTTATACCACTGAGCATAATATACCAGTAGCCACTGTGACTAAAGTTCAAATTGAAAAAAAGAAACGCCACAGCAAATTAATATTTTGGTTGTATACGGTATATACAAACAGAACTTTGTATGCAAAATGTATTGTCTTGCTATCCTTTCACAAATAAAATTGAATGGAAAAATACAAACATTTTACGAAAAATTTTAAAAACACAGTCAAGACAATAACTTGTATTTAAAAAATATCACGGCAGGAAAAAAATATGTTTTTATTTTCACATTATGGTGGCTTTAGCAATAATTTACGCCATAACGTTTAAAATCGTTTTAAATGTTAATGGGTTTGTCGATTTATAAAATAAATTGCATGGCAAATATGTTTTTCGTAAACATTTTTTTTTATTAATTTTCTACCAACCAACACTCAGGTTATTCAGTGCAATGTGTTGGATCCATGAAAGTGGAAAGTGAAGTAGAGAAAAGAGGGAGTAGTATTAGATTTAAATCAATTTACGTTGAAAGTAAAAGGAAAGCAATAGGAAGTCGCAGTAGTCTAGTAGATAGGGTATTGGCCTAATAGACGTGATCCAACTGTTCAAATCCCAGTTCGGACATCTCCAACAAAAACGAAATATGATTTCTTGCAAAAACTGTGAGAGAGTAAATAAAATTGCCATGAAAAGTTTTTCAAAAATATGTCGTTCGGAGTCGACTTTAAACTGTAGGTTCCGCCACTCATGTATAAAATTAACACACGCAACATAAGTGGTGTGAGAATGTACGTCGTAATCCTATTATGGAAAATTATGTAGGTATGTTTATGACATACAGGGAACAGAATACTGAAATTTCTAAAGATGCTACGCTTTAAGATTTTCAAACTTACATCCACAGATACTTCAGAACGAGAGACAATCATTCATGTTCGCTGTGAATGTGCAGATCTAGAAGGCAAGTAATAGCTTAGCTTTATCCGTAAACTTGCAAGCTTCAACTAACACTTCACAAAGGCCTTAATCGTATTTCCTTCTTGATTTTTCTCGGATAATTCATCGATCCCATGTTAGACATCAAAACGTAAATACACAAAAATATTTCTTCGGCGACTGCCTCTCAGAAGATTTCTGCCAAAAACTCTGGAGTAAATAAAATTGCCATGAAGAGCTTTTTAAAAATCTGTCGTTCGTTAAACTGTAGGTCCCGCCACTCATGTATAAAATTAACGCACACAACGTAAGTGGTATGAGAAGATAGGTCGTAATCCCGACTGAAGGGTTGTAATCACCAATTATGTATGTATGTATGTAGTTGATCGACCGATTTTAACCTTCCTTTGCTTTTTTTCAATCAAAATTATAACGCATATTAAATATGTTATAAAAGGTGTGACTTAAATTGTTTTACTTCCTGGAAATCTTGCTAACAAAAAAACAAAATGTTGTATTTAAAGTATACTTCATTTAAAATATTTAACACGGTTCAGAGTGCTGAAAACTTTTATGGATTTTTCTGCAAAATACAACAAACTGACTTAAAACTTTATTGTAAAATATTAAGCAGTTTAAAATACCACCACCAAACTACCAACCCACACAAACCAAAATTCCACATGGAAAGCGTTTAAAAACAACTGATAATGTATACAATAATAAATAAGCGAAATAAAATTATGTTTCCAAAGAAACAAAAAAAAAATTGGTTTTAAACAACCACAGAAATGTGTTGACCACTGACTACAATCGAAATGATGCTGATGGTTTTACACCCAAAAGCAGTCACATCAAAGTACTTACTTATATGCCAGGGAAATATGAAATTGAATTGTAAAATTTTACTCTCTTAGTGTTGACTTTATACAGACAAATATTGTATTGTTTTAAAAGCAGACATGTTGGTGTATATTCGCTAATACCCACCATTGTGTGAAGGAAATTAAAAACAAAATGGTTTCGGTGAGATATTGATGAGAGTATCATTTTGAATACATTTCAGCGAATCGTGTATTGGGAATAACTATAGACATGTGTATGCATATGCAGTCATCAATTATGTGAGAGGGGCAAAGGAAACTTGAAAATATTGTCAAAATAATTTACATTTAATTTATTTGTATGTGTCTGTATAGAAATTTTATATACGTTAATAACACTCCCTAATTACAGAGCTCTTTCTATGGAGAGAGGAAGCACGTTGTTTATATTACGCAACAAAATCACAATGTTACCCACACCAATACACCCTAATGACTACAGTAAAATAATAGCAGGAAACAAGCGTTTCACTAATTACCACAGTTATTGTAATCCCAAACATCAAGAAAATAGAAAAAGAAGGAAGGAGAACGAAAACAGGGTAAAATTACATGCTGACATTATTTTTATTCGATGTACACGTATTGTATGTAATAACGTGCGTAGGGATATGAAATTTTATTGAAATTGTTTTCAAAAAAAGTAAAAGCAATCGTAATTAATCTATTTCAAGCACAATTTTTTGACTGTTACCAAAGTTTTTTGTGGAACTAAATTCAGTGATTGTATGCATTTCAAAATCAGTCCACACTTTACATTTCTAAATGAAAGGCTTGTAATACAAGTAATATAAGTAGGAGCATAGAGCCTCCAAGATGAGTCAAATTTTCAACTTTGTTAATAACCGTGCTAATAACAAGCATATTTTCAGAGTTTCTCTTTTTTCACAGATTCGTTTAATGTCTTAAAAATAGGGTCTTTAAGATATCGAACGAGAAGATGGAACTCCATCTGTTTTGTATCCACGTATTGCTTTTGACGACTTCAGAATAAGAGTAGAAGACCAAAGATTTCATATTTAACACCCTAAGCCCTGAAACCCAGATCATATTTGTATATTGAAGAACAAAGGTCGAGTTACTACTAGAAGACACTAAGGCCTTAATAGCAGATTGTCTTCAGGAAAAATTAGAATTCTTGCAAAGACTTAAATTTTAAAAATACTGGAGATCTACGGCAAACTTAAGAATGTAGCAAAGTTGGCTAATTGGGGAGTAACAACAGTTTTGTACCAAATAAAATCCAAAAAACTTCAAGCAAAGGATAAGGTCACTCCGCATTAAAAAACGTGCTTATAATGCATTGTTGACGACATTTTTATTTTGGTTTACTCAGAGCAAAGAGGTTTTTCTGACTTATGGTGGACAAGAAACATTCTGCAAGATCACTAAGGAAATGTTTATAGACTGCAAAAATGAAACCAGAAATTACCCAAATAACTGATTAAAAAAGTGAGCCAAGTGCGATTAACTAAGAGTGGACATCATTTGCAATTCAAATATAATTTGAATACACAAGCGTGCTCAAAATAGATAATAGATCTGCTACGAAAAGATATTCTAGTGCCTAGGTTTCTTAAGATGGGACTAGAAATCTTCAGTCCATCTGATTTCCTTACTACCTTCGACCGAAAATAGAATACGATCCTTTTATACTACTATGCCTAGTCTATTTTGAGCCTTTTCGAATGCATAAAGAAGAGAGCAAAGGTTTAGGTTAATAGGTTTAAGTTAGAGGACGTGTACTTGCCATTGAGACAAGTACAATACTCGGAGGTCAAGCTGACCCACTGTAAGACGTGCTAAAGGAGAGGGGTTAATAGTGGGGATAGGGAAAAGGAGAGGAAATAAATGATCTCTAATAACTTTATTCGAAATTCGTTTTTCAGCCCCACATGTCTTTCTGTGCAAAATTTTCCTATTACGTATCTACGTAATTGGTCATTACAACTCTTCAGTCAGGATTACGACCTAGTTTCTCACACCACTTATGTTGTGTGAGTTAATTTTATAAATGAGGGGCGGGACCTACAGTTTAAAGTCGACTCCTAACGACAGATTTTTGAGAAACTTTTCATGGCAATTTTATTTTTTGCCAGAAATCTGCTGTATAAAAAAAAATTACGCACACCACATAACTAATGTGAGAAACTAGGTCGTAATCCTGACTAAAGGGTTGTAATGAAAAATTATGTATGTATATATGTTCTACTGTTACGGGCATAATCACTCTCAAATTATTACAATCTGAAGTCTTGTCTTTTTTTGGTATTTTTATAATCTCAGCTTATATCCAGTCTTCGGGAATTTTTCAGTTCCCCACATGACTTGTACTCTTTGACAACACCAGGGCGATGCCTCATCTCTCCTCAGCAGGATTCCTTATTGCGATAGTCATATAAAATTCAAGCAGACTTTAACATTTAAAATTGTCTATAAATATAGGACTAGAAACCTCATTGATATATTTCGCTCATCACCACAGTTGGATTAGTCAGAAATTTTCTATTCTTCTACACTCGGATTCCATTTTCCTTTGTCTCGTCTACACATTCACTTTACACTAGGCTCTTAGGGTTGAGTAAATTCATTAAGTTCTACGAAAATCATCACGTACTTAATATTTAATAATTGAATGACATTCTCCTTTCATCAAGTATTCCCCACATTTCATAAGAATATTTTCGAACGAAGGTAAATAAAATCATTGAAAGAAAATAAAATTAATGATGAAGACACAATACGAAATTCCCCACCAGAAATCCATGTTCATTTAAAAATTTTCCAATCTTTTACATGTACATGCACAGCATAATTTTAATTGAAAGCTAAGATGGTAATGCCTTAACCTCTGATATTTTCATTGAACTTGAAATAGAACAATAAAATCTTTTCAAAATATGACCTGCTGTTGCAAACGCACTTGCCAGCATGAAGGAGAAGAGCATAGGATTGAAGTCTTACTGTTCTATTAACACTAGAGTGGAACACCAACGCATTTCTCTATACGTCGTCTTGTTCATTTCAACCTTCTTCTTTGCATTCAGCAGTCTCTGCCAAACCAATGCTTTCCAATTCTCAATATTTTGCACTTTCATCACTGAGTGAACAGACTGTGTGCAAGAAGAAATGAAAATGAATTTTCATTGATAATGACGACAATGTATTGATGCATGTGATAGGAAAACTATGGCAACATTTTAATAAAAATTCTTTTTAACTTTTGTTGCAGCAAGTGTTGCTGCCAGTGTTGAATGTTGTCTTTCCAAGCAATACTGTAAGTATTGTTTTGACAAATTAAAAAAAGGCTATCCTGAACTTCAATTCAATTGTTATTCCAAATGTATAGGTTATTTTCGTATAATATGGCATATGGGTTGTTCTATATTTAAATGAAAGATTGAGTTTCTACAGGAATACATAACATAACAATCTGCTTTTAAGTAGAAAAGCCTTAAAGTTATAGTTTATAAAAAAATGTTATTTCGCTTGAAAAATTATCGAATTAAAGTATTCTATAGGAAAGCTTTGTAAGTGTAACTAAAACTAGCGAATTAAAATCTTAAACTTCATGAAGCAAAAGTTGTTAATCATAATAATTCACTTCCAATATAGGGTATCTAATAAACATCGGTTACTCTTGCCGCCATATGCTATTCCTTAGTTTTTCCGAAATTAAAAATGTCTGTTCATTGTACCATTTTTGTTTCCTTAAAGTTTCCTAAAAAAGCAAAAACTTTCGAAATGTACAACAAATTTTTCAGTAATTGATACAAAAAGTAGATCCCGCCACTCATGTACAAAATTAACACACACAACATAAGTGGTATGAGAAGCTGAAATTTAAATCTCAATTGCTCTTAAATTGCAATACACTAATACAAAATTTTTTAATTAATCGCAGAAAAATGTGAGAAGCATTCAAGTCCGTAAATTAGGAAATATACATACATTTAAAATTATATACAAATTTTTGAGAAACTTTTCATGGCAATTTTATTTACTCTCAGAGTTTTTATCAAAAAATCTGCGCCGAAGAAATATTTTTCAAATTTCGTTTTAATGTCTGGCATGGGGTTTGAAGCGTGACCTTACGTCTAATAAGCTAACACACTACCTACTAGACTTCGGCGGCTTCAGACTATAAATACATAAAACAAGAAACAATATTTCGTGTCTAAGTATTGTATGATTGGAGATATTACAGTGTTTTTCATTAAAACTACAATAATTCTTTACAGTCCAGATTCTAGAATCATAAATATACTTCCATTTAATATCTGTTTTACAATTGTGTCTGCTCCCATAAAACATGAGACGAATGTTTACGATAGACATGAATATGGAGTGTTCTTATCTACACAAAAACAAAACACAGCACTAAGTGCAATAAAACACTATCATTATACGATACTGCTGCTATTGTTGTTTGTCTCTGTAAACATTGCATTGAAAACAAACAACATGTTTTAAACAAAAAAAAAAAACTATTTTTTCACATACAGTAAGCGTCAAAAGAATCTGTACACCGTAGATAAAATTCTAACAATCACCAAACTCAACTTTTACCTATTAAGGAGAGTGCCCGAAAAAATTTGACAATATTTCGACATTTTTTGTAATTTTTTTTATTCAATTTTAAAAACTGGAAATGAAACAATTTCTAAATAAAAATAACGGTAATTTATTGCTGCGTATTTTTTTTTTAATGTACAGTTTCTTTTGGCGGCCACTGTATACTCACTTACATATGAAATTATGAAAATAAGCATAAGGCACATACATAGATAGAATAGAAAAGAGGGATACTTACAAACTTGAAAGCAAAACAAAACATGTTTTTGAAAAATACAAAACAAAAAGGCGTTAACAACAATGGAAGAAAAGAAAACTTTTTTGTAAATTTAATGTGTGCTGTCTGGATAATGTAATGCAGGCGTAATTAAATTTTTGTAGTAAATTTTAATCGTTCAATGCAAAGGGAATTTATTTAGTTTTCTTTGAAATACATTTTGAACTACAGTAGCGTATTGTACGCTAGTGTTCGGAGCTGATGGTTTTATTAATATTATCTCATATTTTATTTACGACCATGTCTAAATAAGAGAGAGTATAGGGACCTTAAATGTTACATAAAGTCTGTATTTTCTTATTCCATTGTTCTGCTTTTATTCTTTTTTTTTGCATTCTCATGTTTATTTTATAATTCGCTTGAAAACGGAGAAAGAAAGAAACATAAATTCGAAAAGTAAACATATTTTATAATTCATAAATTTCATTATAATTTTACAACTCTTTTCTTATTTCTTTGTTACTTGGAAGTTTGTGCATTCAAACTAAAAAAGAAAAATTAAAAGATTTTTATCAAAACTTTAATACTAAACAAAGAAGAAAAAAATACATGAACTAGTCATGATCTACTATTTCCAGTTGTAACGAACAAAATTAGATGCCTTTAATTTAATTTCGAAATACATTTATGCACTCATCGATATCCATTAGAACAACGTAATGACTTTCCATCTAAGGGATTCATATTTAATAACACTTTTTGGAATTTTCAAATACAAATTTCTTTTTGACTCTTAATTGGCTAGTATAAATCGACTAAGAGCAACCACAGTGGCCATAGAAATAACATGCTGATTGCAAGCCATCCATATGATTTAATAAAATCAAATCGAGTCACCGTAGCCTAATAGGTAGTATGTTGACTTATTTAGAAGTGAGGCCACGGTTCAAACCCCAGGTCAGATATCTCCAACAAAACGAAATACGAAAACATATTTCTCCGGCGACTTCCTCTAGTAGGTAGTGTGTTTTGCTTATTAAACATAAGGCCACAGTTCAAACCCCAGGTCAGACATCAAAACGAAATATGAAAAAAATATTTCTTCGGTGACTTTCTCTCAGCAGATTTCTGGCAAAAACTCTGAGAGTAAATAAAATTGCTTTGTAAAGTTTCTCAAAAATCTATCGTTTGGAATCAACGTCAAACTGTCCTTTCACTCATGTCTGAAATAAACACCAACAACATAAGTGGTGTGAAAAACTCGGTCATAATCTTAACAAAAGGGTTATAATGGCGAATTATGTATATTATTTAAGTATCTCATCGAGATCATAATTCTCCCATTATGATACAAAGATTCACTGCAAATTCTGGAGTGTAGAGGAGGAGAGAGATACGATATCAATTTCTAACCATTCTTGATCAAGGAATTTAAATTTAAATTTACGGCATTAAGTGAGGGATCAAAGCAAATGATAAATTGAAGATGTAAGGTCCAGGCAATATATTATATTCATTAAAATTTCTCTACTAAGTGTGTTCAGTTTCTATCGGGTCATCAAATTTACGTGTGATATGACATATTTATCATGAAGCGTAGCATCTTTTTTCCTGTTCAATTACGGCCATCTTAATTGTATTGCTCGCTTCGATCTCATTAACTATGGTCAGTGATCAGAATAAATCGTTCGATCACATCGTATAACAATTCCCTTCCAATCTCACCAGGCACGCAGCTTTATCTTTCTTATTCTCCATTTGGATATATGCACCATCTGTGACGTTTCGCTTTGCATCATTCGCAGTCTTTTTTATTCATATTACTGCCATATGTCTTCTATTATACATCGTTCTTACTTCTTATTCGTTTCAGAACATGTTCAATTTCATTCCGTTTTGGTAGTGAATGGAAATTGTGTCCATTAAATTTATGGCATCCAAACATCAAGCTCTTGTATATATACAGATTTTTCTTCAAATTGTTGAGAATTGTTTAGTCATGAGTAGTTACGTTATCCTCTCTGTAAAATTTAAAACTTTTTTTTCAAAAGTCGGCTACTCATTCTTACCTCCTTGTTTAATATAAAAGTAAAGCAGGATGTTAATGTTGCGAATTCTCACTCAACTGAGAGATAACTTCTCACAAACTAATCTGACTTTAATAATGCCTTCTACAACAGCAAGGCTTTCTACCATAGCATTAGCTTTGTACAGTGTTGTCTAATGGAATTAATATTCTGCAGATATTATATATTAAAGTCGGTTAATGACAATTTGTAATCGAACGTTTTCAAACAACAACCCGCATATGAATCGACATTATGTTAGGCTAGGTTAGGTTAGCGGGTAGCCTGCTGTTCACAGGCAAGTTCAGTCGGTGGCCATATGGCAAATTGTGTTACCCAGTGAGAGGCAAGCACATTTGCCATGATCCCTTAAAGGTGGGTTCACACCACCCCGAGCTACGGATGAAACCTGTCAGTTTCCTTTAATGACACGTTCGCCATCATGCCCAGATCTTCCAACGATTTCGTCTGTTCGGAAGTTGCACTTAAATCGAAAAGAGCTTTCTAAACCCTAAAAGCCGCTACATTTTCTTACATTCCCATTCCTAAGACTTCAAGTTAAATTAGATTCCATTGTTTTCTTATAGAAATTATCATCCCTTTATCTGTAATCCTACAGTCCATCTAAAAAGGAAATAACAAAAAAAAATGTCCTTAAAATTCTTACAATATTTTCACAATTCATTCAAGACTTTCCATTAAAATATGTTTTAATTAAAATGTTTATACGAGTATTGTGCCTTTGCCTTAGTTTAAAAGGTCTTACATTATTAAGACCAACTAGAATGCGTATACCTTTAATCAGTTAAATGAAGCAGGACTTAATTATGTTCAAATGAAAAACTTTTTACAGCAAAAAGAAAGAAAGAAAAGAAAACAATTTAAGGATAAGAATAAAGAGAAGGCAAACAGGCGGTGGTCCTTATAACTAAAGCTAAAGTTTCTCTGTATCAGCATTTGCAGTGAGAAAATGTGCCACAGCAAATAAATGTTTAAAATTATTTGCTAAAATCTACACACAATAATCATTACACAGCTTGTTAAGTCGATGTTGTAATAAAGTTTTTACAATTTTTTCTTGCTTTTTTTTTGTAGATTTAATCACAGGATTTTATTTTAATCCTACAATTGAATTAAATGTTCGAGAAGCACATAAAAAATGTTTTTCATTGTTTTCCAGAATGGCGTTATAAAATGGCATTAAAAAGCGATTAAAAATATGAATACAAAATTATTATCGAAATGAATGTAGTCACGTGATTTGATACAGTGGATTGGAAGTAAGAAAAAAAGAAAAAAATAATTTATAATTTTTTAATACTTATGTTGTTCTTTGTAGAAACAAGTAGCTTCAGTAGTAGACTTTTTTCAACATAATTTTCCTCTTCATTTTAAGTCCTATAACTTCTACACTTTTGTTATACGACAGCGCAAAGGACCTAACCCTTATTCACTTAGTGCTGTGTGATACAGCTAAGACATTACTTTATTGTATTGATTTCGTAAGAGGGAAAAACATATCATTTTCGTGACCAGTGTTTCAAGTACGGAATGAACTGCAAAACTAGAAATTCTCTTATCCAATACGGTATACCTCATGACAGGGCAATACATGCTTTTCTTTATCTAATCTCCCAAACTTTTATAAAACTTATATACAACTGAGTAGAGTAGATATTTTCACGACTGTGTACAGAAATAGTGAAGCAGCTCACTGAAATGATCACCGCTGCGGCGTATTTTATGTTGCACTGCCAAATCAAATTGTTTTCAAGTGAAATAAAGCATTGTTTCTGAAAAACGCACGTCTTGTCTTTCCTGTAGAGCACACCCTTACTTACTTACTTCATTGATCATTACAACCGCTTAATCAGGACAACGACCAAGCTTCTTACACCATCCATGTTGTGTGTGTTAGTTTTATACATTAGTGGCGGGACCTACAGTTGAACGTCGACTCTGAACGACAGATTTTTAAGAAACTTTTCACGGCAATTTCATTCTACTCTCAGAGTTTTTTACAGAAATCTGTTGATAGAAACTCGCCGAAGAAATATTTTTTCACATTTCGTTTTGTTGGAGAAAACAAACTCTGAGCATACATGCTCGGGGTCAATTAACCAAAGGATGGCAACAAAAATTAGTTCTTCAGCCGGATGTTTTTTCTTCAGAAATTTTTTCTGTCACAAAGAGATTCACATAGAATGCAATGGACCTACACACTACCTACTACACTATTGTGCAACTACACTATTAAACGCAAAGCCGCGGTACAAATCCCCGGTCAGTCATCAAAACGAAATATGAAAAAATATTTCTTCGGCGACTTCCTCTCACCATATTTCTGGCAAAAACTCTCAGAATAAATAAAATTGCCATGAGAAGTTTCTTAAAATATCTGTAGTTCGGAGTCAACTTTAAGCTGTATGTCCCGCCACACGTGTATAAAAAAAATTAACACACCCAACATGAGTGGTGTTGAGAAGCTAGGCCGTAATCCTGACTGAAGGGTTGTAATGTATTTATGTATCTACTACCTACTAGACTACGTCAAATACCATCTCACAGTCTCAGTTTTTTTGTTTCGTAATTAAAGAAAAACTTTTAATATAAAAGCACTCAAATAGAGTATCACATGTGTAAAGTTTTCGTGTAGCTCCTAAAGAACACCCCAGCAAACACCAACACTCATCCATTGTCCTGTGAATTATTGAATGCCTCCTCCTCTCCATACAATTTAAACAATCTTGGCTTTTGTGTTTTTCTAATGAGATTTTAACAACATTTTCTTTAAGTCCCTTGAAAAGCATAAAAGAATATGTGATGAAGTCATTCTAGTGGACAACAATTAGGTTTCTTCTAATTGCCTTGAGAGCACACGCTAACAGATGCTAAACAAAATACTTTTGACAACGAAAATGTGAACAACAAGGAGAGAAACCATTTAAAAAGATACTCTGCTAAGACTTTTCTAAGATTATTTAACAATGCGCCAAAAGGACACATAAGTTGGTATTTATTTAAGTGTGTGTAAATGTGCCTTATATATGTATATACGTGCTACAAATGGCATATTATATTCAAAGAAAAGGAACGAATGATAAAAATAAAGTTCATTTAATAGAAATTAACAGAGATACAGTAGGAAGATAAGTTTTCTTTAATTTACTTTCTATAGAGTCTATAAGTACCCGGTATGGTATGGTGGAGGTATACTTCCCCATAAACTCACACCGTCTACAGCAATATGAAAACTCGAATACATTCAAGCAATGTCTAAATGAGTTTCACGTGGTGATTGCGAATTTAATAGAAAAATTCTGTTTCATATTATATGCCTACAAGGATGCATGAATTCTTGGGTTTGATTCGGGGGTTTTTTTCTCTTTAATTTTTATGGAGTGCTACGCGTGTGGCCATAAATAAATAATTTGTTCACATGAATGTGAAACTGTTTTTTGCAAACAGCTTTACGGCTACTAAACTTCCAATACTGCGTTTCAGGTAATGTTGGCTACATTTCTAAAATAAAAATTCTAAGACGATGGGTAATAATAATCGTAACAATTTTTAAAGTTTTATACATCAAATAGGAGTTTAATAAGGATCTAGAGTCAAACTAAAATTAACATTTAGAGGCCTAACTCCCATACAGAAAGAGGAAACTGTAGTGATGCAAACTACTAACTATGAGCACTGTAGTGTGGTACTGTCGCCTTTAGATGAAAATAAACTTCAAAACAAACCAAGAGTTTTTGAACCATACTATACATCAAAGGACTGGCGATTGCAATTACCATTCGATACTTTAGTCTTTAGAAGATCATACATACATATGTACATAATTAGCCATTATAACCCTTTAGTCAGGATTACGACCTAGCTTCTCACACCACTTATGTTGTGTGTGTCAATTTTATGCATGAGAGACTGTACCTACAGTTTAGAGTCGACTCCAAACGGCAATCTTTTTGAGAAACTTTTTCATGACAATTTTATTTATTCTCAGATTTTTTTTGCCAGAAATCTGCTGAGAGAAATCCGCCGACGAAATATTTTTTCATATTTCGTTTTCTTGGAGTTATCTGATCTGGTGTTTATATCGTGGCTTTACGCTTAATAAGCCAACACACTACCTTCTAGACTAAGGCTGGACATTCTGGACGAATGCTGTCATTTAAACACCACCGATTTAAAACGAGAAACTATTTTATCACCGTAGTTAGTTTAAATCGTAATGGACTTATTTGTACAGCAAATAACCATGAAAGTTTTATTGTGCTCAAGATCTACAACCAGCGAATCATATCAGTTGTCAAGCTAAATAGAGCACTCTCATGAACTGAAGGCATGAAATAAATCAGGAAAAACTGTATCTTATTTGAATTTAAGCTTTACTTTTTGGAGTTTTTACTAAATCATTTACATCAATCAAAGATGATGCTAGAAAAACTGCAGGGAAATTTAACGCTAATAATAATAATTTCGATGTTAAAGAAAATAGAATATTGCTTTGGAACTAAGTGTTCATCGCCACACAGTGATCAACAATTTAAAGAAAAAATAGCTGTGGTTGGATGCCATGTAAATTAACAATAAAAAGTTAAATAAAACCCCTTGCGATTCATTGCAAAAAAGGAATAAAATCGGGATCAGAATGAATCTTACTAGATGATATCGAAAATGAGACCGACTCCCAGAAAGGTAGTATTCTATGGTCTGTCTGTGGATTCTAAGTTCTGCTATTAACTATAAAGAAGTCGCCATAGTCTAGTAAGTTGTGTGTTGGATTATTAGACGTGAGGCCTCGGTTCAAACCCTTGATCAAACATCTCCAACAAAACAAAATATGAAAAAATATTTCTTTGGCGATTTCCTCTCAGCAGATTTCTGGCGAAAACTCTCACAATAAATAAAATTGCCATAAAAAGTTTGTCAAAAATCTATTGTAAGAAGTTTGTTAAACTGTAGACCCCACCACAATTGGTCATTACAACCCTTCAGTCAGGATTACGACCTAGTTTCTCACAGCACTCATGTTGTGTGTGTGTTAATTGTATGCATGAGTGGTGGGACCTACAGTTTAAAGTCGACTCCGAACGACAGATTTTTGAGAAACTTTTCATGGCAATTTTATTTACTCTCAGAGTTTTTGCCAGAAATCTGATGAGAGGAAGTCGCCGAAGAAATACTTTTTGTATTTTGTTTTGATGTCTGGCCTGGGGCTCGAACCCTGGCTTTACGTCTAATAAGTTAACACACTACCTACTAGACTACGGCGACTTCTTAAGGTAGACCCCACCACTCATGTATAAAATTAACACACACAGCATAAGCGATGTGAGAAGCTAGGCCGTAATCCTAACTGAGGGATTGTAATGACCAATTATGTATGTATGTATGTATGTATGTATGTATGTATGTATGAATGTATGTATGTATGTAAGTATTAACTAAATTGAAACAAGCACTTCAGTTGATCAACAGAAAAGACACTGTATTCCATTATGGCCAATGCCAGAAACTGAGAGAGCTTTGGTGGGGCAATTCATCCACCATATAGCTTGAACACTGTATTTTCAGACGATCTTTTCTTTCAACCTCTACAGAACTCTCACAATTTACTTCTATAAAGATCAGTCAGGAAAAACGAATTGGATAGGATTCACGATCAGAGAATTATCCTAAAAATTGATTCACCTTAAAAATTGACAAAATGTTATCGACCAGAGTAGCACATATATAGTTTCATGAAGCTGGTTTAAAATAAACGAGAAATGTTTTTAAGTTGTGGTCAAATTTTGGTTAAAATAACCAACCTTTCCGGAACACCCAATATTATTTTAACTGCTTTTGAACCGCCGAGGAAAAGATCATCAGCTTACATAAGATTAAACCACGTTTATCATATCCATGTGACTGCAATGATAATTTTTTACAATAAAATTAATTAAAACACTTGAATAAATGTTTCAATTGATCTGCAATCATTCAATTATTCAATATTAATTCGTTTGCAAAGTTATACAAATTTAATTTGAAATCGGTTTATAAATGAAATACTGAACGCATTAAAAATTAATTATTGAAACTCTAATAGTCATTGAATGTTCAATTAAAATTCTACGCTAAAGTTAGAGAATAAAATTTCATAAAAATAACAATCATACGCCACCATGTTCCACTTGATAGAGGCCAATGGAGAATTGTGCTTCAATTAAAAACGCATGACTATTAAGCATCTGAAACAGATAAACAGATAAACAAATAAAGTTTTTAAATTAATGTTTTTAAATAAAATTAAACTTTTTTTTTGTATTTAAAATCTCATTAAAGCTTCTGGTTAAAACTTGCATTATTTACACGAGTTTCACACTTTCATGGTGGAATTTATTTTCCTTTTTTTGTTTTTTGTTGTATGGTTTTTCATTCATTAAAAGATTTGTTTTCTCTGCTTTTGTATTTTGTTGGATTAAAAACAAAAAGTATAAAAAGAAAAACATTGAAAATTATTTATAGTTGAAGTGTTGCTGTGCAACATGATACTTCGGCAAAAGAACAATGAACAGCGAACAGGGTAATTATTATGAGTAGAATGGCGAGTTTAAAGTGTATTGCTGTTATGGCAAACACCCTAGAAATAGTGAGTAATACAGCGCCACTGCTAAGAAATACAAAACAAAAGCGATCAAAAAAAATTTGTTTGAATTAAAGACGCATTTAAAAATTTAAAGCGTCGCTAAGAAGTCAAAAGGCCTATAAGGAATTGGTTTCATTGAAGTATTTGTGAAATTATGGCAGCCTTTAATAAAAGAGCTCACATAGACTATAAGAGAAGTCATACAGCGGATAGGTGTTGGGGATAGGAAACTGAGTTTTAAACTGCTTTGACATAGAATTCCTGCATGAAGTCAACATTTTTTAAAATGTCTTTAAAAAAAATTTTTTTTGACAGGCATTGATGAGCGGAAATCCTGCAGAGTCTTGGCATTGGTACCTCTTAACTTGAAGTTACTTCTTACTTACTTAGTTTTCTTAGGAAGTATCTTCTTTGGGAGCTCACGATGCCTACAATTGAAAAGAATTTAAACAATGAAAAGTTTCTCAAAAAATCTTTCGTTCGGAGTCGGCTTTAAACTGTAGGTACCTCCACTTATGGATAAAGTTAACACCCACAACATCGGTAGTGTGAGAAGCTAGGTCGTAATCCTGAATGAAGGGTTTTATTGACCAATTATGTATGTATGTATGTGTAAGCATGCAATATTTTGCTACTTTCAGTCAATAATTCAAAGCCCGTAAGTGTTCATCAATAACTGGCTCATAGTCATATAAGGTATAAACTCATCCAACACCATCATCAATACGTATCCATTGAACTTATATCACAAGGAACCCTTACTAAGACAAATAAAATATAGAAAATTGAGATAAGTAGGGTTTGGTTGGTAGCCACGTCAATGACATATTTTAACGCCGATATTGCTTATACCATGATATAATTCTAACTTCTGATTAGCATATCTCAGCCATCACAATACTTGAAGATGTGAATTCTATTAAGATCATTCAGTCAATAAATTACGGGTGCTTAAAATTATTTCCTCTTATATTTCCAAGTGTCAGACAGTGACAGAGATGATATTCTGCATTCTCCAATTCTTCTTCGTCGATACATTTTCTTTAAAAGTAGGTAGTGTGTTGGCTTATTAGACTTAAAGCCACGGTTTAAAGCCCAGGTCGGACATCAAAACGAAATATGAAGAAAATATTTATTCGGCGACTTCCTCTCAGCAGATTTCTGTTCGGAGTCGACTTTAAACTGTATAACATTAACACACACAACATAAGTGGTGTGAGAAGCTAGGCCGTCATCCTGACTGAAGGGTTGTAATGACCTTTTATGTATGTAAGTTAACCTTCAGACGTATGCAAGCAGAAGGCTGCACTCAGATTGCGTTGATAAGTCAATCGTTCGCTGTGAATTTACTACACCGAGCCGAATGAATAGTAGACTCTTGCATTAGACTCCTAATCTGTATTGATGACTCGACTGAACTCTTATAGTCGATTAAAGTCCTTACTTGTGAAAAATGTTTATTGGAATGCTAAAGGCCTTTTTGGTCTTTGAATTGGCTACCAGACAATCTTCAATCTTTACCGCCAATGTGTGAAATCAATATTGAAATAATGCACCATAAGAAATTTAAACCATTTGGTCTATAATCCATATAACAATCTCCCATTCGAGAAGAAATACAAACAAGTATTCGCTTCAATAAATAAAATTGTAGTATTTCAGACAGTAAAAAAAAAAACAAATCTTTATTAAATAAACTTCTAAGTACAGCTTCTTATTCGCTTCTTTAAAATGAGAATGAAAAACATTCATTTGCTGGCGTGATTTTATGCAGTTTATTCAAGATTTCATCTTCTTCTCTGCACTTTTCTTTTTAAGAAAAACATTGCAAGACATTGTTACACTTATATGTGAGTGAAGGTGGATGCAGGATCGAGTAAAAACACCTGCAACATGATATTTAAAACAAAAACAAAAATACCATAATCATTATCAGTAGAGTGGCAGGATTAAGAAGTGTTAAATGCTTTAAATACCACAGCCAAGCAAAACTCAAATAGTGTCACTAAAGGGTGAGTAAAAAAACTAAACAGTAATTCAACACAAGAATCAAGTGTAAAAAGCAGCACACTTCTTACAGAAAGGCATACATAGGAATGCAATAAAACAATAGGGTTTATAACTCCTTTAAAGGAAATCAGTTTTATATATGCATGCAGAGTTTAAAATCGCCTTAATTCAGCTTACCCAAGGGGACTTAACGGAGATTAAGTTCTACAAATCTCTCGCAATTCGTTTAATAGGGCGTAATTAGTCAGAGTGAAATGAATGTCGATTGTCAAAGAAGAATAAAAATCGTATTCAGCAATGAAATATACAGAAAGAGCATAGCGTTGGTTAGGTGGAGACAGGAGTTAAGAGTTAAGCCATTATGTCACTGAGTGTTTGCTAGAAATAAGTGATTAGACAACTTTTTTTCTAACTACAAGATTGCACACAATTGCCGCTCTTTTATATGATTGTTGCAGGTATTTATCCAATTAGTTTTGTACGCTATCTTGGTCAGAAAGGAGAAAATATGCTCTTCGGATAGAGATTACAATTTCTCATCAGAGACTTTATGAAATTACTTGACCTCCGATATGTAGGAATGAAAGACCGTCATTTCGTAAATAATATGATTTTAACAATGCCTTTGATCTCTATTTATTAGCGACATCACACTTACTAGATTATTAGATATTTTTTGAAATGAAATCCAATTTATTTAAAAATTTCAGAGCACGTCGAATGCATATGGTTACAGTTGCCAAGAAACATTGCTGCTTTATAACCATTGCTTTGAAGCCCAACTGCTAGTCAAACGATTTGTACTGAAGTTATTATCACGATGGGAGTGAGATTTTAAACTTAATGAGGTGCTATCCTTATGATATTATTGCTGGTCTATGATATAACGTCAGATTCCTTTCCATTCTTTCTACAGATATTAAAAGTAATAACAAAAGCCCACACGCTTGCAAAGTTTGGTACAACGAAAAGTTTAATTGAAATGCATACATGGGATAGGCATCATCTCTCTCAAACTTTAAATTGTATTTGCTAGAAAAAGATGGGATAACGAACTCATTGGTTGAAAGGCCAAATAGATATGACCTGATATGTACATATGCAAAACAAAATATGCATTAAACTTGTTTGGATACTATCTTAAGTACCTAGTAGCAATTCTGACGGGACACTGCCTTCTGGTTGTAAACGCCTGGAGTCTAACAATACCTCAAAATGACTTTTACACAAACCGTATCGACGAAGAAGAAAAAGACTAGAATGCAGAATATATTCTCTGTCAGTGTCCTGCACCTGGGAATATAAGAGGAAAAACATTTTATTCACCCAGAATTTATTGACAGAATGGTTTGAATAGAATTCAAATAAAATTCTTCCTAAAATTATTGGCATGACTGGGATATTCCAACCAGAAGTTAGAATTTTGTAACGTAATAAGCAATATCGATGTTAAAATATGTCACTCAAGCGGTTACCAATTTAACTGAACGTATCTCCAATTTCTATGTTTTGTTTGTCATGGTATAGCCCCGTGATCTAAGATTCATGTATCCGTATTGAAAATGGTGTTGAACGAGTTTATCCCTCATATGGCAGTTGTTGATCAGCACTTGCATACGTACAAATATGTGCATGCATAATTGGTCATTACAACTCTTCAGTTGGGATTATGGCCCAGCTTCCCACACCACTTATGTTGTGGGTTTTAATTTATACACAAATGGCGAGGCCGACGGTTTAAAGTCGACTACGAATAACAGATTTTTGGGAAACTTCATTGCAATTTTATTTACTCCAGAGTTTTTGCCAGAAATCTGTTGAAAGGCAGTGCCCTAGGAAATATTTTTTTAAATTACGTTTTTTTTTCTGATCAAGGTTTTGAATCGTGGCCTCAAGCTATAGCGACTATTGCATTCGTACAACAGAGTAGATTTTTCAACTGAGTTAAATAATTTATGTTTGGTTAGTCTTGATATTGTTGTGCTTCTACATACAGATTGCAATCCAGCGAATGTCACTCTCGCTTTTTTGATCTTTCTGTTCGTGTTTATTTCTGTGCAGTCTTTCTTATCTCTGTTCAAATTAAATACGTAACCGATTCAAGGAAAAAATTTCATGATTTTTTTTCCGTTTTACGCATATTTTCCATATAATTTCATCACGAATTCCAAGTAAATCTTCTCATTTAAAACTACAAGAAACATAGATAAAAAAGAATAAACTTTAGTCGTTTGGAATGCCTCAAATAACTTTTTATAGTTTCTTAAACTTTCAAGCCTTAACTCTTCGATACATTCCAGTCAAATAGCATGAAAGAGGAATATTTTTTTATTTTCTTTTTTAAATTAGAAAAATGCCATCAAACCTAAAGCTGTAAAAGGATATTCCTCCTAGCATTCGTAAGAGGAGTTTAATGCACTACATACGTACATATATAAATGTGGTAGAAAAATATATAAAAACCCCTAAAGTATGAAAAATATCCTAAAGAGCGAAAAGAATTAAAAATGAAATGCGATAAAAACAAAACCATATAAAAGGTGAAATTACACTTCAACAAAAATAAGCAGGATAATTATTTTCCATCATCTTGTTTTATTCATTTTTTGCTTATTGGTTGTATTTTTAGATTTTAAGTGGTATTTTAAGTACCACTGCGTTGTAGTTAGTCACACTGCAACAGTGGCGAATATATCACTGTTTAGCATGCCCCAAAGCTTTCGATGTAAAGAGAGCACAAAAAAAGAATTTTTTTAAATATTTCCTAAAATTTAAACTCATTCTTTTTGAGGGTATGCGTCTTGGGTCTCCAGCCCAATAAGTATTATTTTTATACAAAAAGTTTAAATTAACGATACGATGACGTCGTCAACCCAAATTCCACGGCAAAGAGTGTATTTTTCGAGGTGTATTAAAAGGTCTTAGATCTCACGTGGATTAATATCGTCTCCAATTAGACAATTTTGTCTGTTTACGTACCTATTTACCCAGAAATGGGTCTCATCGCTGAAGATGATTATTCGACGACAGCCTACTCAACAAAAGCAAGTCACTGTCTATGGTTGCCCATGATAATTGGCAAAACAGACTGAATAAATCACAACTAATTTGACAGATGTTGCTTCCACAAGGTGGCCCTCACCAGCTGTCAAAATTCGGAAGTGGCTTTTTGAAGACCCGATAGAAAAATTCTTATTACGGAACAATGTGTATCGACTACTAGTCGGCGTAGTCTAGTAGGTAGGGTGTTGGCTTATTAGATGTGAGGCCTCGGTTCAAACCCCAGATCAGACATCTCCAACTAAACGAAATCTAAAAAACAATATTTCTTCCGCTCAGTAGATTTCTTGCAAAAACTCTCAGAGTAAATAAAATTGCCATGAAATAATTCTGAAAAATTTTTTCGTTGGGAGTCGCGACTTTAAACTGTAGATCCGGCCATCAAATAAAATAAACGCACACCACATAAGTGGTGTGAGAAACTAGGTTATAATCCTGACTAACGGGTTGTAATTACCAATTGCATATGTATGTGTATTGAACACAACAATACCGATACATTTTTAATGAGCAAGCAAATAGTAATGCTTTGACTACATCTGGAAGCATCGACGACAATTTGCATTTCAATCTAGACAAAGCTTGACTGCGTTTGGAAAACATATGGAACTCACACTTAAGATCTCTCTTATCTTTGTTGCGTAGCTTCAGTAGATACTTATGTACAAAGGCTGTTGCTTTAAGGGTGTGAGATCTATCTAAATACGATTATTAGTATACTCTTATCTCTTTATATTGGATTGGACACCAAAATTGGAAGGGCACCAAATGACAGAGCATCCGGCGATTACTTATCGACGAAAAACACAGATGGATGTAAAAAAGGGCAGGACCTTGTCAAATTGACCATGAACTAACTGCTCACTGAAGAAGCTACAGCCACTTTATAGGGATGCACTGAAGAAGATTCAAATCATGCAATTTGGTTCCGTTCCCATCAACTGAGGTTCTGTCCTTAGACTTTATGAAATAATTTACGAAATTATCTTGGCTTAAAATCTTTCAAAATACAAATTGTTCAGAAATTAAAGCCAATTCGGTGAATAGACTGAAACACAAATAATTTTATTGTTGTTGTTATTGAATTTCTATTCAAAATTTCATTCTCATATGAAGCGATGAATAAGCAGAATTCTCGCTTTTGGAGAGAGGCTAATTCACAAGCTTTTGTTCAATAACCGATACATACACAAAAAAGGTCTGTTTGGTGCGCTTTATAAGATGATATAGTCATTGGTCCATATGTCTATAAAAACTATATTGATCAGAATGTTACTGGTGAGCGGTTTTACGCAATTACTCCAGAAATTAAAACATGAAATGAGACAGTAATTGAAGATTCGAAATTTTTTTAAAGCATTTTAAGGAACTAAACTATTATGAGGAACTAAAGAAAGCAATACTTAAACAATTGAAACTACTGTGGCATTTTCGTTTAAAGCAATAAAAAGAAATCAAAGAATTTTACAACCAAAATGGAAATTTACCCACCGTAATACGATATACCAACAGCCACCTACTACATGCTGTTCGAATGAACAGAAAGGCGACAGAATACCCAGTGTGTGCTTATAAATTATTTGAAATGTAGCAACACGTAAGCATACAGAACACCGAAGTAAAAACAAATATAGACACGTTTTGTGGTTTATATGCACATACTCTATTATCGTGTAGCGCTTTCATGTCCTTGGGCCGGTAAGCAAATATACTTTAGAGGATGACTGCTGCATATGTGAAATATCTTTGTATGTGTTTATTTGCGTATTTTACTCACCTTAAGATTGTTTATTGTTTAAATGGAAAGATTTGTAAATTAAAGACATAAATTAATAAATGTGTCTGTGTCCATCTTCATACATACATACATACGTACATACGTACGTATGGATGCTGATGAGTAGGGAGAGTTGAAATTGTTTATTTTTGAATTTGTTGTTGCTATTGATTTTGTTGATTTCATACGTGATTTAATATTCTTGTTGTATTTGCAGTTCGTATTGCGTCAGCGGGATTAATTTATTAAATTTTTTTTAATTATTTTCAATTGGCTACTGTTTCTTACAATTGGGGTGTATAAAGAAATTGTTGTACATACATACATACATAATTGGTCATTACAACCCCTTTAGTCAGAACTGCGACTTAGCTTCTCACGCCACTTATGCCGTGTATGTTAATTTTATACATGAGTGGCAGAACCTACAGTTTAAAGTCTATTCCGAACGACAAATTTTGGAGAAACCTTTCATTGCAATTTTATTTATTATGAGAGTTTTTGCCAGAAATCTACTGAAAGGAACTCTACTGAAAGGAGGCCTCACGTCTAATAAGCCAACACACTACTTACTAGACCACGGCGACACTTAACACTTCAACACTCATAATAAAATAGAATCTAAAATACAAAAATAAAATATATTTTCACTCTTTACTTGTGCTTCATTATGGGCTTAGTTATCGGACACGTCACTTTTGACAGTCGATAAATATCAGAAATATATTTAACAACAAAATTTTGTAAACTGTGTTTACATAAACTTATAGACGCACCTTGTGTTTTTTACAGTTGAGCAACCTGAACTGATTATTGTTCACTTTAAAGAAAATTTTTTCCGCCAGCATTGAATAAATTCTATGCTAACATAGGTCTTTACATATAAATCAACGACTTCTTCTTCACAAGAATACTTAAATCTTAGTCTGGTAAACTAAAATGGAAATAAATTGCACCACCATGTCAAGCTTCTTCTATTGGAAATTTATTTAAATTTTCTAACCATAACGAATATAATCAAAATGAGAGAAACGGAAATGAACCCATACCCGTAGGAAAATTATGCTTTGCTAAGCATTTATTATTAATAATTCCAGTGCGCAAAATGTAAACAACTCTCTTAACCATTTGTTCAAGCGTTTTATTATCGATTTGTTTATTTATTTGAGAGTAAAAATGATTTTTCATTATTATTCATGGTGCATATTGGTGTGGTGTGGTGATGGTTTTTATTTAAATTCATTTGATGTCTAACAAACATGACAAAATATTCAAACACATTATCAGTAGAATAGCTTTTAACTGAGGTGATTTTATATGGAATTTTATTTAATACACGTGATGAGAATATATTGAAGAAAATTATTTGTGTGGCGTATTCGTATTAAACGTAGTAGTATGCAAGCATTTAGGGTAACATGACTTCAGGAAATTGGATGATTTATGTAATACATCTGGTGAAATATATTTTATATTTGCTTTAAGACAGATCATGCAGCATTTACTGATTCGGAGTCATATAGGGCAACCGATTTTACAAAGCTGTGTGGATGGTGCTGATTGGCACATTCCTTGTTTGTGTTGTAAAGCTGCAATTATAGCAGAAAAGTTTCTCGTTTGCCATGTCGCGCAGTATGGATTGGATATACCATCGTCTGCCCCGTTACCATGTTACGCCTCTGGGATGTGAATCTTTAAACGACTAAATCCTTGATTGTAGTGAATAGTAGTACGGATAGAAGACATTATTGTCGTGTGATTCATGTGAAATATAGCACTTATCACTTTCACGCAAGTCTTCTAAGTTAAGTTTAATTATTTTTTATATCAAAAAAACTTTAAAGCGCCTAATGCATCAGGAGGATTGCTCAGTGATTATCCTACGGCTTTTATATCCAGTCAATACAAAATAATTTCGGCATAAACCCTGTCTGTTCACAACAGGTTGCTATGCGTGCTTAAGCGAGCATTTGCATCAAAGCTACTATTCCCATCAAAGCCCTGCCTGTTCATTGTGAATGCTTTGTGGCAATGTATTTACCAACTTGTTGCTCATTATGGTCGCAATAACCTTGTTCCTCATATTCAGAAGGTATTCTCATCTTATTTAACATCTTCAGACAACATCGTCTTTGTCTACATAGTTCGTGGTACAACACAATTAGTAAAGGTTTTGCAGGAGTTAAACTCTGTGGTTTAGCTTTTAAGCACTCCGAAAATATGTTTGTCGTCCTTCAGTTCTCTTATCAAGCACTCCATCTGCTCAAGCAAGCTCAGTCAGTCGATATGTATTCGCCTCCCTTTAGCAAAATCTTGTCTGTGGGACATAATTTGTCATTATAATCCTTCAATAAGGATTACGAACTAGCTTCTCGCACCACTTATGTTGCGTGTATTAACTTTACACATGAATGACGTGACTTACGTCTACTACTACGTCTACTCCAAAAACAGATTTTTATTATTTTAATGTCAAAATTTTTGCCAGAAATCTGCTGAGAGAAAGTCGCCGAAGAAATATTTTTTCACACTTCGTTTTGTTGGATATGCCTGGTGTTTGAACCGTAGCCTCAAGTCAAATAAGCCAACACACTAATTACTAGACTACAACGACTTCCTTAACAATATCGTCTTTGCCTAGTTTGTAGTACACAATTAGTGAACGTTTTGCAGGAGCTAAATACGGAGGGTTAGCTTTCAAGAGGTCTAAATATATGTTCTACTTAAAGCCCTACTACTACTTCAATTTCCCCAAGCCTGTAGTTATGTACATGAATTGTGTACATGAATACGGTCCTATTATTAGTTCTGGGGTTAGCATAACTCTAGAGACTTTACGTCTCAAACCCCTGTCTCTGGGGCACTTGCTTTCTACATTCCGCAATTTTTTTTATGCGAACGGCCCCGGCCTCACACAAACCCACCCTCACCCGACCGCGGAGGGCTCGTCCCCATTACGTAGGGACACGTACACACTACAGTCCGGAAAAGGACTCCCTTCCGGTAAGGGAAAAGTAATGGCAACGAGAACATAAATCAGCTACAGAACTTAATCACAAGCTGAATAAAGTAACAATAAACAGGAACTACCTATGACAAGAACGACAATACATTTTTACATAATAGTTTACAAATTAATGCCAGCATATAAGCTACGTTTTATATTACAAACACTACAATTAAAATCAATAAAATCACAATATAAGTTAAAATCATTACATAATCTACGAAAAGGAAAATTACATCCATAGTTTGTTCTATAAAAATCTAAAGAAAGAGGACGATAGTGCCTTGAAAATCTTGCTGGAATACTGAAATTCAGGTTACAAAGCAAAAACTCAGAATCGATATCACCTTTAACCAGATTAAAAACAAAACAAACCCCTAAAACAGCCCTTCTACGTTCCAAAGTTGGAAGTTTTATCAAACCTAATCAAGCCTCATATGACGGAAACCCATTGGCACAATCCCATCCTAAGCCACGTAAACAGAATAATAAAAACTGCTTCTGTACACACTCTATTGAATCACTATGACAACGATAGCATGGATTCCAAATAATAGACGCATAGTCCAAAAAAGGTCTAACAAGTGAAATGTATAGCAGTCTTGTTATATAAGGATCAATGAATTCCCTAGCCCATCCTTTCACAAAACCAAGAACAGCCCGAGCTTTGCCAATCATCATACTAATATGATCAATAAAATACAGTTTCATATCCAATAATACTGCCAAATCAAGAAATGTAGTCACAGTTTCCAAAGGGCAAGAATTAATTACATAAGTGGACGAAATTACGCCCACGCGAGAGAAAACTATGCATTTACATTTTTTCAAGTTAAGATCTATTAAATTAATTCTGCACCAAGTTACAAACAAATCAATATTTCGCTAAAGAACAGCTTGACCATGATCATCATCAAAAGTATAAAATAATTTAACGTCGTCAGCATACATCAGAATATTACAATCAGAAACAGCACAGGGAAGATCATTAAGAAACAATAAAAACAGTAAAGGACCCAAATGGCTACCCTGCGGAACCACAGAAGTAACATATACAGTCTTAGACAATACATTCCTAAACAATACCCTCTGGGTCCTAAGGGAGAGGTAGGAATCTAGCCAACGATGAATAATATCAGAAATACCGATTAATGAAAGTTTAAGAAGCAAAATTCTAAAATGGGTAACCAACTGAGAAGAATCGTGGTGGCTATTGGCTGATTACCATGCAGCAGGACAAATTGTGCATAAGAAACTTATCAGTTAACGAAAGATTTAACTGACCTTTACGACTTTGAGGAGGATTTAAATAAAATATTTTTGAAAAAAAATAAATTAAAAGCCAAGAAAAACCGATTTGATCCAATAACTACTTAAAAAAGGTGACAAAAATATCTTTGAAAATAATAACATTATCGAGTATGCCAACAGCAATAATACAATAAAAGTTTTGCTTAAAACTCATATGAAAAAAAAAGGATTTCATTTAAAATTTCGTTTAGCATTTATTATCTTTAGCGTATCTTCTTGTAGCAATTTAAAACCAAAATGTTTTTTTTTTTTTTTTTTTTTTTTTTTTTTTTGTTTTGAAGAAATACAATCTATTTTGCCTTTCAATGTTTTCATAAAAAAATGCCTAAAGCCTTCAAGTGTAGTTTGCATACAAATGTAACCCTTTTTAGATTTGATTGTTGGTCCTTAAAACCAAACAGAAACAATTTTTACATTTCAAGCAGAAAATTTTGATTCTTCTCTTTATCCTCTTGATGGTCTGTCTGTCTATTCAATTTCGTTTTTTTCGTGCTTTTGATAAGATTTTCTATCAATTTAATCTTTTTCTGTTTTTTTTGTTTCTTTTGTTTTTATTGCTGTTGTTGTTAGGATTGATGTCGTTTTGTATAAATTTGCATTTGAATTGAAATGAAGTTGTTTTGCTGTCTTAAACGAAATCAACGATTTTAAATAATAAAAAAATATTTAAATTTGATAAATAAATAAATAATTTTTCAATGGTTTTACTGTAATATCAAATGAAAAAATGCAATCAAGTGATTAAATGGCAAATAAATCAAAGGAATTTTGTAAAATTTTTCGCTATGAACAAAAAAATTTGTACTAAGACATCATTTACTGTGTAGCTGCTCCCAAAGGAGTTCAGACAATATGAAGGACATATATCTCGTGACGTTTCAATATAATAAGGCCTACGAACCCATCCTTATGCTAATTTCATCGAAAACATTGCCTTTAGGTGGACAATTTAAAACGCTTCTGATTCTCTCTTGAATTCTTCAATTCATTCGTGTAAATAAGTTTGTCATCTAATTTGAAAATTGTTTACTGAATGTTTAATGTCAGACTTTTTCCCAGATATCTCCTGAGTGAAAGTCGCCGAAGAAATCTTTTTTAAAATTTCGTTTTGTTAGAGATGTCTGACCTCGGAGTTGAGCCGTGACCTCACCTCTAATAAGCCAACACAATACCTATTAGACTACAGCGTGATGATAATGGGTACTGGTAGGCTTACTAAGTGAAGAAAAGATTTGTTTCAACGACTAATCATCAACAGGCAACCTTAAAATTTTATTCAAATTTACCATTCAACTTTAAAGGGTGAATAACATTAAGACACTCAACATGGAAGGTGCATGAAGTTTGGCCGTATGGCTAAATAGTTGTAATACCCAATAATGTATATACGTGTGCACTCCTTCTTTTTCTTCCAAAGGTATTCCAATGCCATACTTGAAGTGTTGGTTTCAGTAAATTAAAAAAATTGTATATTAGTGAACAAGGTAAAGTTTCTGACTGTGGTCAATATGGCTAACGAACGCCTAGAACAATCCTTGTCTTGCTGTATTCAAGTTGACACCCAGCCTCCACGTCGCCCCTAGCACCCGCTAGATGTTAACTAATTCGTGCAGCAAATTCCCTTGGACTTAAAATTTCGGTTGTGCGTAGGGGTTGGAACGCAACACGCAAAAAAATATCCACCGAAAACCTGAATAAAAGTCTTCGGGCCAGTGTGAGTTGGCGGTGATTTCCGCATCCGATCCAACAATGAGCTTTAAAAGCTGCTCAACGACATGGACGTTGTGCAGCGTATTAAAATTCGCCTATGTCGTTCAAATGGAGTAGGATGCTCTGAAGAGACGTGAATTTGATACAGGGATTTGCGTAAGTCGGCGAAGAGGACGACCTTGTTTGCGTTGGAAGGACCAAATCAAGGAAGCCCTGTCATCGACTGGTGTGACCAACTGCAAAAAGCGCGCAAGAAGAAAAAGGCACTTGGAAGGATGTGTTAAGGTAGGCCGATAACCGTTATTCGGTTTGTTAATGGTCAATCCAGTAAGTACATAAGTAATGTATTCATACAATCACTGCTTATATTCCAAAGCATTATCTTTTTTATTTCATATTTTCTTTTTTGTTTTGTTTCATTTATCTTTATAAACTTTACAACCATAAGTTTGCCAGAACGAATGACAGCTTGACATGCTACATTTATTTTATTATTAATTAGCCTTGTAAAAATCATCAAAGCATGTTGATACATCCAGTATACCTTGTGCCATGCTAATTTAATTTCTTAATTAGGCTTTAGTAGTTTAATTATTTGAACTTAAAATTCATTCTTCAATTATCTACTGACACAATTAGCATTTAATTAAACTGGGCACCTGTCCTGTCACCCCACAATAAATAATCAAATTGGAAATTCAATGGAGGTTCCATTGAAAACCACTTCAATTTTGCTCAAATTTAGCGTGTGCAATTGAAGTGTGTGTGATTAACAAACTGTTATTGGCATACAGAATTCAATTTCCGTTTTATTGTGTTCCTCGTCTTATTGCTTTTCGTATAAAATGATCCAAAACATATGTGGAGACTGAAAGTGACTTAATGTTGCATTAGAAATAAGGAAAGATTAGTTTTTAAAGAATTATTTTTATTCACAAAAGCGTGATGGAAGTGAAATATAAATGTTTTACAATCAAATCAGAAGCTGTTACTGATACTAATCGAAGTCATGATAGTTTCCAGCTAGTTTGTGAACTAATTTATAATTAACTTTCACCCAACAAGACCTTGATAGAAAGCGGTTGTGTGATCACAATCTTTGATTATTGATTTCAAGAGTATTCACAATATGCCCAGTATCTGTTTTTGAAAACTACAAACAGAAATCACGTAGTTTGACGTACAGTGCACGCTCACTAATGTGAACTAATTAAAACTGGCGTTGTTCACTTTTGCGAATTGTTCACATTTCCGAATACCGAAAATTTTAAAACAGAATTATACAATCTTTTAAACAAAAATCGTTATTTATGAATTTTTTTATTTTTTTAGAATTTTTTTAGAACACATTTTATAATTTAATCTTCACAAGCTTTCTTCACAGTATCTAAATAGCAATTGAATACTAAATATGCAAGCAGATGTATTAGCACATATATATATGTACACCTAAAACAGGGATTCCCGCAACTAATAAACACAGAATTTTAACGTTTCAAATTAAAAAAAAAAAATCTGTTAAAAATATAGGGCTTTTTACATTTTTTCATCTTTTGGAGTAGCCACTGAAGCAAAAATATTGTTCACATTAAACGGTGTTCATATTGTTACGTTTTTACCTTTTTAAAAACGTTTAAATATGAGTTCGTTAATTGCAACAAAGTAAAAACAAATATGTCTTTAGTTTTTCTTAACTCTCTTTATTATTTACACTACTTTTGTATGCCACCGTATAGAACTTAACGATACAACAATAATAATCAGCTTATTCACTTTATTAGTTCACACAATTATTCACTTTGCAACCACGACTTGTTTTGTTCACACACAACTTCACACAAGGCTGACTGTATTAACTCTGACTGCTGCTTGCTTTGTCCAGCCCTTTTATAGTCCGCACGCACGTATGATCAGTATGATGAACGTTCTCGATGTGGAAGGTTCTCGCTTACGCCTTCTCGAGACTTCTGCTAGTACATTGTTGTTTGTGTACTTTGCTTATGTTGTCCGTTACATATTAGTCGTAGCTGGTTTACTTTATGTTGTTGTTGCTACCTGGTTCGTTGTACACATGTGTGTGTGCAGCTTTAGATAATCAACACGTTCGTTGTATTCTTAGTGTTAGTGCGTATTTGTGTCGTGTATATTGTGTTGGTGTAGCTGATAGCTTTTGTTTATCGTTTTTTTTTTATTGTTAAACGATATTAGGTCGTTTCGCTTCGGCTCATTATCTCCTTTCCCATATTTTGCCAGTCGCTCTATGTGTACGACCTTCATTTTTGCTCGGGGGCTGTTAGCTTTCTGTATCCTGTACACGACATCGTTTAACCGTTTAATTATTTTATACGGTCCATCCTAGCTGGTTTGTAGCTTGGGAGATAATCCCTTCTTCCGCTTTGGGTTGTATAGCAGAACCATTTGTCCCTCATGGAAGCCCTCTGTGTTTGCCGCATGATCATAACTGGCCTTCATTCTATCACTGACCATTTTTATACGGGTGCGCACAAACTCATGAAGTTCATTTAGGCTTTCATCTTTTCCAGTGTATGTGGCATCCCTCTCTGTGCCGGGCTTAACGCCAAACTCTAAGTCACCGGGCAGCTTTATCTCAGTCCCAAAAATAACCTTGGCGGGTGATCTGGATGTTGAATCATGGACCGCGGATCGGTACGCCAGTAGAAACATCGGAATGTGTTCGTCCCAGTCTTTCTGTTGCTCGCTCACTACTTTCCGCAAATATTCCTCCAGGGTTCGGTTAAATCGCTCTACCATTCCGTCTGACTGTGGGTGAAGAGGCGTCGTTCGAGTCTTCTTAATGCCATATACTTCGCACATTTCCTTGAATACAGCTGATTCAAAATTTCTGCCTTGGTCGGAATGTAGTTATATTGGAACCCCGTAGCGACATACCAAGTTGTTCACAAAAACGTTAACTATTGTGTTCGCCTCTTGATTGGGTATGGCATACACTTCCGGCCACTTGCTGAAATAGTCCATCACAACGAGAACATATCGGTTTCCGGCATTGCTGACAGGAAAAGGGCCTGCTACGTCCATCGCTATCCGCTCGAAAGGTGCGCCTGAGTTATACTGCTGCATCTGACCTCGACTTCTTCTTGCTGGACCTTTAGCTGCAATACACTGGGTGCAGTTTGCTATCCAATCCGCCACTGCTTGTTGACATCCAACCCAATAAAAACGTTGCTTTAGCCTTTCCAGCGTCTTGGTCAATCCAAGATGTCCTCCACTGGCTCCGTCATGGAACTCCTTTAACACTTCTTTCATTTTGGAGGAAGGCACTACCAATAGGTTGGATGAGGTCTTGCCATCAGCGCTTTCCCAAAGTCGATATAGGCACCCATTTATGATCTTTAAGCTGTCCCATAGTGCCCAATAAGCTTTTGTAAGAGGACCTTCTGCGGATATCTCATTTCTTGTAGGTCGTTTGTCCTCCTCCTTCGCTGCTATTACCTTCGACAATATTGGGTCACTCCTTTGTGCTTGGGACCAGTCTTCGTTGGCTTCAATCCGCGTTAGCCGGATATCGACGATGGATTCCTTTCTCTCAGCTTTCACGCAATGTTTACACTCCAAATTACAGGGTCGGCGTGAAAGAGCGTCAGCATTTCCATGTTTTACGCCCCTTCGGTGTTCAATGCTGAAGTCGTAAGTCTGGAGGCGTTCAATCCAACGCGCTAACTGTCCTTCGGGGTTCTTGAATTGTAGCAGCCATCTCAGTGCAGAGTGATCAGTCCTTAGCAGAAAATTTTGGCCATACAGGTACTTGTGGTAATGTTTGATACACTCTCACCGGGACTATTCTTTGTTCTGTGGATTTTACGAGGGCCTTTGCTGATATTAAATCCGTCTGTATTTCTGCTGGTTCAACAACCCACAAGCGGTTTTCCACACAATCTCCCTCCATACGCGCCCATATCAGTGATTCACTCTGAGGTGGCAATTTAAGTTCTTCGACCGCAACTATCCTTCTGGCGTGCACTTGGTGCTTGTACCCAACGTCTAGAGGTATCTCTACATTTCGCCAACTCATAATCTGTTGCCCCATATTCAAATTGATGCCATGAGCTATCATGAAATCGGCACCAATTATAACCTCGTCCACGATATCGGCAACAATAAAGATGTGACTTACACTAATGTTGGCTATAGTCACCTTCGCCTCTGTTTTCCCATGGACGGTGGCAGACTCTCCCGTAGCTGTTCGTAGTCTTACATTGCTAAGTGCCTCACACTTTCCTTTCACTACATCTGGTCTGATGATAGACTGCGTCGCCCCGGTGTCTATAGTGAAGGTATGTGGTCTGCCATTTATGTATCCGCACGCCGTAAGATTGTTGTTGTTCTGTTGCATCACTGATATTGAGATTGTGGGGCCCTCGCTTGTGGGAGCCAGCACTTGCCCCTCAGCGCTAGCTCGTTTTAGTTTAACGGGGACTCTTGTGAAGATGGTTGGTAGTTCGCCCATTTCTTATTCCTTGATGGTGAGGCGGATCTTGATCTCTTGCGTGGCGCTTTGCAGTTTCTTTGGAAATGACCGCCCTTTCCACAATTGAAGCATTTAAGTTTAGCCTTTTGTCCATTTTCTTCCAAAGCTTGCTTCACCATCTCCTTAACTTTAGTTAAAAGGCATTCATCTTCCTCAACGATTTCCATTCTTCGCACTTTGCTTACTTGTGGTCTAGATATAGCTCGCGCGGTCTCCTGGGCTAGTGCGAATGCCACGGTCTCTGCAAAGGTTGTCTTCTGTGTGGAACATACCGCCAGTTTAATGTCAGGATCTCGTATACCATTGACAAACGCCTCGGTCTTAATGTTGTCTATCAGCGGGTGGTTTTCTCCGGGGTATGTGAGCTGCACTAATCTCTCAACCTCCATTGCAAAGGCTTGTAATGACTCATTTGCCTTTTGCGCCCGGCATCTCAACTCCATGCGGTATAGTTCTCGTTTGTGCTCATCGCCAAATTTACGCTGCAAGGCCACCATTAAGTCGTTGTAGTTGTTCCTGCTGCTGGCTGACATGGTTTCTAGAATCTCAGCTGCGACACCTTTTAATGCCAGAATTAGTTCTAGAGCCTTCTCTCCATCGTCCCATCCGTTTCTGTTGGCTACTGTCTCAAATTGGAATTTGAATACGGATAGGGGTGAGCTGCCATCAAAGCAAGGTGGTTTTATCCTGCCGGTACTTTCGGATACAACTCGCACTGGTTCCGGTCTCTGGCTCTGGAGGTTGTTGATCTTCTCTTCCATAATCACCAGTTTTCCGTCGACGGTCTTCCCCAAATCGTTCACTTTCGTATCGACGGTCCTTTCTAAATGTGACATCCTTTCCTCCACACCAGTAATTCTTTTGCTGACCGACTCATGGATTTCCTGCAGCTTTCCAGATGTTGTTTCCAGCTCAATTTCAATTTTTGACAAAATTGCTGCTTGCAGACGTTGGTTCTCAGCTCTAGAAGCTTCTTGCACTTCAGCTAGAAGTTTTTGATTTTCACTTCTAGAAGCTTCGAATAGCTTCTGGTTTGCTACTTGCATTTTCTCCATAATTTGTTCACTATCTTTTCGGGAAGCTTCTTGTTTATCAGCTAATACTTGCATTTTTTGCATCATAGCGGCTAGCAACGAATTTATGTCGACACCGCTAGGCGTTGCAGGGGCCTGTAACTCTCGTTCCTCTTCATCCTCGAACTCGTAGGATTCGATGTCGATGCCCTGAAGCTGAAGTTGTTCCCTTAACCGCCTTTGTAGTTCATTCTTCGTACCCGTTGTTGGCAGCTCTAATTTACCCAACTCTCGTTTCAGCCGGTCCACTCTTAATTCCGATAGTTTCATTTTATTTATTTATTTCTTTTTATTTATTTTTACTTTTGGATTTTGCAATCCCACTTCTGACACCAATTGTTACGTTTTTACCTTTTAAAAACATTTAAATATGAGTTCGTTAATTGCAACAAAGTAAAAACAAATATGTCTTTAGTTTTTCTTAACTCTCTTTATTATTTACACTACTTTTGTATGCCACCGTATAGAACTTAACGATACAACAATAATAATCAGCTTATTCACTTTATTAGTTCACACAATTATTCACTTTGCAACCACGACTTGTTTTGTTCACACGCAACTTCACACAAGGCTGACTGTATTAACTCTGACTGCTGCTTGCTTTGTCCAGCCCTTTTATAGTCCGCACGCACGTATGATCAGTATGATGAACGTTCTTGATGTGGAAGGTTCTCGCTCACGCCTTCTCGAGACTTCTGCTAGTACATTGTTGTTTGTGTACTTTGCTTATGTTGTCCGTTACATATTAGTCGTAGCTGGTTTACTTTATGTTGTTGTTGCTACCTGGTTCGTTGTACACATGTGTGTGTGCAGCTTTAGATAATCAACACGTTCGTTGTATTCTTAGTGTTAGTGCGTATTTGTGTCGTGTATATTGTGTTGGTGTAGCTGATAGCTTTTGTTTATCGTTTTTTTTTTATTGTTAAACGATATTAGGTCGTTTCGCTTCGCGTAACAATATTATGCGGTGTTCACATTAGCGCGCGTGCACTGTATTCTGCACCATTATACCCAGAGTAAAATAAACAAAGCTACCGTTCCTGCTCGAAAAATGAATGTCGAATTATTACATCCTTTTATACAGATTGTCGGCTTAAAGTCGTCGCAGTTTCTTAGGTATTGTATTAACTCAATGCGGCTCAACCCTCGGCTCAGACATCTTCAACAAAAATAAAATTAAAAAGTATTTCCTTTTTCGACTTCTTCTCATCAGATTTCTGGCAAAATCTCTGAGAGCAAATAAAGTTGCTATGAAAGTTTCTAAAACATCTGTCGATCGGAGTCGCGCCAATCATGTATAAAATTAACTCAGACAACATAAGTGGTGTGACTAGCTAGATTGTAATCCTAAATGAAGGGTTGTAATAACCAATCATGTATGTTCAGAGCAAGTTCCGCTGTTCTAGTTTGAAAGCCCAGTATAAATACCTTTGGCAGAAAGAGGCATTGCATACCAAAGATCAGCAAATGAGTATTCAAAAACATGAGTAGAATCGAATCATACTCACAATTTCTGATACTTATACGCATTCATACTTAATTTAATATTATACTCATACTACTCATATTCAAAGTTTGAAGTACTCATCACACTCATACTTAGCAACACATATTGACGTCTCCATTCTATAACGTTCTAAGTGTACTTAGAACGCTTTTAATGCTCTTGCATTTTTATTCTACGTTCTCTAACTTAAATACAGTTAAAATTTGGTTAAGATACGCCGATCCGTTCCGAAGTTATAGGGAAAAATCTTCTTTGAATACACGTATGGTCGTATGTCGCGTGAAAACTTTGAGAACTCATAACTCAAAACACACTTTTTCGACTTAGAATGTTATAGAACGGAGGCGCCGATATGATGTTGTTGCTTTTGACTCTCCATTTACAAGAATCACAAAATAAGTATGATTCGCGAACGAACACTACAATACTCACTAGAAGGTTGTGTGTTTGCTTTGCTTGTTGTCTTTGTTTTTTTCCTTTCATTTTTTGTAAATACAACAACAACTAAGACTGTAAATATTGATGAATGATTCGAGTCATTTCTAAAGTTATGAACCTGAATGAGTGGGCTTATGAATCTAACATATTTCGAATGGCATGAGTTTGCTATCAATGTTGTACTCATACTAATTGTACTCATACTTATAAATCAACGTTGCAGTGAGTACGAATGAATCAGAGTAGTTAAATCTCAATATTATTGACTCATTTGTATTCAAAATTGCATGAGTGCTTATGAATAGCGACAAAAAGATCCAATGCTTATCTCTGGTGCATACATATATACATTTTGTGCCGTTACAACTATTTAGCCATACGGCCAAATTTGACACATCTTCCATGTTGAGTGTGTTAATGTTATCCGCGCTTTAAATTTGATTTCGAATGGTAGATTTGAGAAAAAGTTTCAGTTTGCCTTTTGAGGGTTAGTCGTTGAGACAATATTTTTTTTTTAATTTAGTAAGCCTAGGCACGACCTACTAGACTATTGCAACCGCAGAGAAAGAGAGAGTAGTACGCAGTAAATTGGGGTTAAATTAATTAGTTTACACCCGGCTTGCCTACTTTCCTCATATTCTTGCTTTTTTATTTCACGAATTCAATAAACAGTAACAAAGATAATCTTTAGTTAGAATCGAACATACAATTCAAACCTTCGCACATAATCACTCTTCTCGATTTACATTTAAACCTATAAGTTCATTTATAAATTAAGTTTTACATTTAATTCGAAGGAATAGTAGAAAAACAACAAAATAGTATGTATATGGCCTGAAGATCCGTATTAATCAAATATTTATTTATTTGATTTCCGTTTTATTTCAAACATTCATTTCCCTGAAGCCAAATAGAAAAAAATATTAACATTGAAACAATCACTCATGTTCACACATGTTACTCGTAATCATTTCTTGTATACCCCAGAGAAATATTCAATCATTTGCGACTGAAGCTTCATATATTTTTACATTCATGATGCTGCCAAAAGTTAAATAATTTGTAATAAGGCGGTACTAAAACCACTGGGGAATATACAAAGAATAATATGGAATGGATGACATATGTCAAGCAGACAAATCGATACAAATGGAATTGTTTTTTTTTTTTGCTTTTTGCAATTGTTGTTACTTTGCTTTTAAATAAGTTAGAAATGCAATATTATTTCATTCATATGCTGCCACTCAGGCATCACAGTACCTCATTAAATCGGACCAATTTTTGTGCACTTTTTCGAGTGGCTGAGGTCGTATCTCGGCAATGACATTACGAAAGTTTACCCTCAAATGCTCAATTGTCTTTGGTTTGTCGGCAAAATACTTTTGTAACAGAGCCCCACTGAAAATAGTTCAACAGTGTTAAAATACTGCTTCTTGCGGCCAATTCGCATCACCATTTCGGCTAATTAAAAAGACAACAAACGTTTGACATGGGGTGAGATTGTGGGAAGAGAAGTGTGGCAAGTTACACCATCGTGTTGAACCCAAAAATCGTTCAGATCACACATGAAGGTACAAAACAGTCGGTTATCATGGTGCAATATTGACCGTAATGGTTGCGCCGTCCTCATTTTCAAAGAAATATAGATCAATTATGCCTCGGCTCCCCAATCGCATCAAACAGTCACTAGTAATTGGTGAATTGGGTTCTATAAAACCATCTGTGACTTTTCCGAGCCCCAAATACGGCAATTCAGCCCATCAAGATGAAAATGAGCTTCATCCGAAAATATAATATTTTTTTTGGGAAAATCAACATCATTGTGCAGTTTCTCTTTGGTCCAATAAATCCCAACATTGTTCAAACGTAAATCGATTCATTACATTCAGTGGAGATAATATACTGAATTTTGTAGAATAGAACGGCATAATTCGGCATAATTCAGATTCGAAATAACCGATGGTTCAAATTTAAACCGATAGATGGCCCAGCTTATATAAGAGTTTTTGTTACCATTTTTAAAAGGCACTGTTATTACTCTCATCTTAATCGTAATAATTTTGTACAAACGATTATGCTGAAATAATATGCTTTTAAAATAATTTTTAAGAAAACAGTTTGTGCAACTAATTTTAAAACTTCCGTTTCCGCAGCAAACATTCATAAACTTGCGCACATAAAAACAGGGCACAAATGTTAAAATATTCTCTCTCTCTTTTATAATGTAGTGCCAAGAGGGAAATTATGTGTAACTAAAGACCTTCCTGTGAAGTGCTGTGTTTAATGTTAAATTTTTGGAAAAATGTTTAAGAAAAATGGGATAAAGCTTGTGCCATAAGAAAAGAAGTATGGTTAAGAAAAATTTAAATGTTCACGAATATTTTTTCTGTCGTACATATAACAATAGCTTAACGTTTTTACCAAACCACAAAAATTGTACAACAAAACTGAAAAGATAAGGAACTTGTGACATTTTTAAAAGCAAAGCTTTATAATAAGCCATGCAAATACCTGACTATGTAGTAAATACATCACAAATTCTTTATTTTAGCGTTACTTACATACGTAATTGGTCATTACAACCCTTCAGTCAGGTTTGAGACGTAGCTTCTGGCAGCATTTATGCTGTGTTTGTTAATTTAATACATGAGTGGCAGGACCTAAAGTTTAAATTCGACTACGAAAGACAGAGTTTAAATAAGATCATACGAAGTGCTGCCATTGAAAACGATTAGGACATCGTTCATCAAATCGATTTGGTGAAGGTACGTGAATTAGCTGAATTGAAAGACGTTTCATAAGCAGCTATACATAGCCTATTGATATCTTGCTATAAGCAAGATGAGTGCAGTGTTTGTATATAATTGAACAAAAACGTGATGTTGAAGGTATTTCCACAGAATGTATAAAGTTCCGTAGGGGTTATACACACAGGTTAGCTATTGAGACAATTTCTGACCAAAAAAAAATGCTTGTGGTATTTTATTTTTAACCAGCTTAAGAGGTGTGTTAAGGTTACTTATTTTGAAATTAACTTTTTAAATTGTAAAACAATCGAAATTACCTCATCTTGTATGTTATATTCCTCTAATATCATTAAAACGAAATATTCCTTGTGAACTGTAAAATATGTTTCACCATGGCTTGTAAATTAAATAAATTTCAATATGAAATCTATACATCCATATAACTATGCAGTCGGTATATGCATTTAGATTTCATAGATTGCATAAATTTTTTAAAATGAAATTTATTGAGCTTTTGATTATTGTTAAAGATTTGCACAATTTACTACATACAATACAATACACAAATAACTATTGTATTGTAAATAAATAAATAAATAAATAAATAAATAAATAAATAAATAAATAAATAAATAAATAAATAAATAAATAAATAAAATATCATTACAAATTGAAGAGCATTTAGACAAGTATACAGATTTTATTTTGTTTATATGAATTGTTTTAATAGAAAACTTGTGTTAAAATATTTATTTGTTTTTCTCTATGCTTGAGTGGACAATTCAATCAGACATAAATAATTGAATGGAATAATATTTTGAAAACAAAATGATAAAATATTCACATGACAAAATCTTAACAATTTATAAAAACAAATTCAGACGAAGGTAGTTCAGCATTAAGTACTCTTTCTTAAAGAGTATTCTAGTAAAACAATACGCCTTATTGTTCTCCAGCTTTTGAGTAATAATAACACATGCCGACAGGGTTTTTAATCCACGATAACAGCCTAAATTTTTAAAAGTTTTTGAAATGCTGAATTCGAATACAGTTGTACAATTGCTCCATCATCCTGGCTTTCAAAATACCCAAACAGAAAAGTGCAACTAAAACGGCTTTTGCATATATTCGAGTGGATATTACGTCTAGAATTAATTCCTTCCTTGAAACTTAATTGCATCCTCTAAAAATATTAATCTTGTCATTCAAAATCTTTCTTAAATTTTTGCAAAAATCACCTCATTTATTCCCTGTTTTCTTAATTTTATAAATTCTACTTAATTACGCCTTTAAAGATTTATTGTCTAAAAAATTATTTTGCATTGCATTTTCTTATATGTAAAGTTTTAAAACATAATAAATCATAGAGCGCGGAAAAATTTCTTCATCTGTTAGCCTTTGGCACACTGTTATCATGATTTATATGCTGAGCTCTTCACGAAGGAATAAGCAAATGAAGTCAACAAAATATTTTCAAAATTTTTTCAAATACAGCAATCACTAAAAGTGGGAGATAGTTTTCATAGAAAACAAAAGAAAAAGAAAATTATTTTCTCTGACGTTTTCTATCTTCATCACTATTATGGGTGTTAAACACAATTGAATCCAATATGGTTTGTGAAAAGGAGAGATAAACTTATAGAAATTTTTAAGTTGTATTTCTTGCTATAATTGGATTCACTCCTTACGTAGAATATCTTAATCAGAATTGTTCAAAGTATACTGGTAATCCGTAAACTAGGACACCGCGACTAACTGTCTGCTCAAGAGAGCAGATGGTCGATATATAAGAATGGACTGCCACATAAAATAACATAACAGCCAAGGTCGGTCAAGAGTCGGTGACTTTCCACAAGCGATTAGAAATCTAGAATCTCTGTAATCTGTAAATTTTAAATCTAGAATCTCTACTGCTTGTTATTATTTGAACGAAGAAGTCAATGAAGAGTGGCCATAGTTGAACAACAGGAATAATTTTGCTCTGCCATGTCACGCTAATTAAAGTAGTCTAGTAGGTAGTATGTTGGCGTATTCAGGTACCAGGTCAGACATCTCCAACAAATGAAATATGAAAACATATTTCTTCGGGGACTACCACTCAACAGATTTTTGACAAAAACTCTGAAAGTACATAAAATTGCCATGTAGAGTTTCTCAAACAAATCTGTTATTCGATTTTAAACTGAAGGTCCCGCAACTCATATAATCCTGTATGTAAGAAATCACTCACATTAAATACCATTTAATGTGACCATTTAATAAAATGCAGCATTTGGTTTCAAAACAATAATAAAAAGGTTGTGAACTACTGTAAAGTAAGAATACATTTAAAAGTTTGTTGTTTATAAACTTTACAATCAAACCCCAAATAGTTAAAGTGCATTTACATTTACTTTTACAGCAACTGACTTTAAGAATATTAAACGTTCATACGAATCTAGACCACGATTGAATTTCAAGCGACATTGTAATTGCTGACTCTAGTTTCCCCTGTTGCCTTAATCATCATCATCATCATCATTAAGTTGTAAATTGGTGAAGTGGCTTTCGCTTGAAAACACACTATTTCACTTAAACATTTAATAACCAAGAAAGAAATTTTAAAAAATTTTACTAAAAATTTATAAAGTCCAGGGGGAAAGAAACACGAAACTATTAAGAAAACAAATATTACAACTCAACAAGCGTATGTAAAAGAAAAAAGTTTAAAGAAGATTACAATTGAACTTGTTGTGCCACTTGTGGCAAAAACATTGTTTCGCTTTCTAAACAAAATTAACTAAACATGTGCATATTTGCTTGACATATGTACGTGACCTTTTCTACGCCATGAAAATTAGCATGTTTTAACAAAGGACATAATAGCGCTCACTTTTTTGTCAAAAAAAGTTTTTGATAACAAGTGAAAAAAAGTTATCATACAAGTGACAGCATGAACGGAGTCTTTTTCCTATTAAAATTGTTTACAATTAGTTAATAATTAAATTAATTCCCAAGACCTTAGTAGTATATTAAGCAGTCATTTAAGCATTTTTATTACAATTATTTAGAGAGCGATAGTTCATATCGCTATCATAAATACATAATTGGTCATTACAATCCTTCAATCAGGATTACGACCTTGCTTTTCAGACCATTAATGTTGTGTGTTAATTTTATTCACAAGTGGCGGGACCTACAGTTTAAAGTAAATTCCAAACGATAAATTTTTGAGAATCTTTTCAAGGCAATTTTATTTACACTTAGAGTTTTTGGCAGAAATCTGCTGTGAGGCAATCGTCGACGAATATTTCTTTATATTTCATTCTGTTTGAGTTGTCTGACCTGGGGATTGAACCATGGCCTCATGTCTAGTAAGACAAGACACTACATACTATACTACGGCGACTTCTAACCTATCCAGTGTTCTTAAAAATATATTACTTGAGAGAAGGCAGTTATTTAGTATGTTTACTAATAATAATGTGAAGAATTCAGTTCTTTGGTGGGTATTCCAGGGACTCGCTCAAACTAAATTGAATGGCTACAAATCATGTTCGGCACTCTAAAAAAATCTTTAGATAAAATTGGAAAACGAATTTAAAATTGTTTAACAATTCTTTTAATTTACAATAAAGCAGTGTACTTCAGTTGATTTATTTTCGTTATTTTTATTTGACTACAAAAATATTTTCTGTTTAAAAAATATCAAAATGTATGTCAAGCAAATTCTTGAGGGAAAAGCAAAAAATTCCAATTGAAATGAGAAAATATTAAGCAATTCGGGCAAACCGAACCTTTAACCGTCAAACGTTTTTCTACAGAAATCATATTTCTTTTTCACTTACTCCTAGAGTACCATATTAAACTGTATATTTTTAATATTTTTTTATATTTTTATTTTAACTACTATTTCTTGTTGATTCATGATAAATTGTTTGAAAAAGTTCCACAAAAATAAAAAAAAAAAAAATAAAAAAAAATTTAATTTTCTGCCTGCGTGTGATGGCTGTATTGGTTTATTCACTAGAGCATGGAATTGCTGCTTGCAGTCTAACAGAATTTGATTGAGTCAATAAAATGTTTTCACCATCATTGTTATTTGGCAATAAAATGTACAAAAACAATTTGCAACAAATAATATTCGAATTTTGTAGAGTTTTTATATGAAACATATGAAATTCAAATATTATTATTTCTATGCATATGGACACTTTAAATTGTGAAACTAAATATCCTCCAATGTTATATACATAACTATGTACGTAGGTATGTGTACTGCTTTTATGGATACAAATTAATCCGTTCTAATCGCCGTAGTCTAATAGGTAGTGCGTTGGCTTATTAGATGCGAGGCCATGGTTCACACCATATGTTAGACATCTCAAACAAAACCGATATAAAAAAATATGTCTTCCAGGACTTTCTCTCTGCAGATTTCTGGCATAAACTATGAGAATAGAAACAATTACCATAAAAAGTTTATAAAAATATTTGTCGTGTATCCCATACTCGCTGTAAGGGACATATTCAAGAACTACCGTGTTTGCATACTTTCTTCATTCATTTCTGTATTTTAGCCTTCCAGTTACAGAAATGTGGCTTATTCCTGTATATATAGTGCGAGGCTTCACATATCCTTACAAATTACAGGACAACACCCACATATGTGATTAATTATTTATTAAACATCCCAGTCAGTAGATTGTTGAAGAAATTAGTCAACCAACTGCAATTCATTTAATTTTGAACAGAAAAAGTCCTTTGAGTGTAACGTTACGATTTGAAGTCGTCGTAGTATAGTAGGTAGTGTGTAGGCTTATTAGACGTAAAGCCAGGGTTCGAGCCCCAGGTCAGACATCAAGACAAAATACAAAAAGTATTTCTTCGGCGACTTCTTCTCAGCAGATTTCAGGCAAAAACCCTGAGAGTAAATAAAATTGCCATGAAAAAGTTTCTCAAAAATCTGTCGTTCGGAGTCGACTTTAAACTATAGGTCACACCACTCATGTATAAAAATTAACACACACAACATAAGTGGTGTAAGAAACTAGGACGTTGTACAATGAGTCAATTTCTAAGCTTCTAGGTTGTTGTAGGATTTCTGCCATGGGCAATAACATCCATTATAAGTATCAATTCATCAATAGTCCTAATCATCATGCAAAACAGCCACATAAAACCACAAACAAACCATAGGTTAAGCCCCGAGGTAGATTTCATTGATCTTCTTTAGGTGGTGGCAATACTGAAGGTTGGATATTTAGTTCTTTTATTTAATTCAAATCTAGATTTTTGAATATTTGAACTAGGTGAGCATTCCATGATTCTTGAGAACTACACAGGTATCCACGAACATAGGGGGAGTATTGTTACTATTTAAAACAGTAGCCTTCGATTGAATCCGCTAAAAGCAGATTTTAATAAAAATAAAACTCCATTAAGAATTCCATTTTGGTTTTCCTTTTTTTATTTATTTATTAACAATATTTTTTTTTTTTTTTTTTTTTTTTTTTTTTTTTGGATTGGCAACTCTGCTTTTAAGCTGTCAAAACGTGAATTACTTAAGCTGTGCTATTATTTCGTTTATTTTACAAGTTAAATTAATAGTTATACGTTCTAAACCACTGAAATATAAACTATCTGTGAACTCTGCATACCAGTTTGTTGGAGTACAGTACAAATACAGTCAGTATTCAACATTTTTGATGGATTTTTTCAACTGGATTTGGTATAAATATTTGATGATATTGTTGTAACTTGCGCCTTTTTTGTTTGTAATTATCAGCTGTTTTTGATATTACTTAAAGATTGCCTCGTATTATATTTATATCACTGTATGCCTAAAAGTATGCCCTTACTTTTTATAAATAATAACCAGGGTTTAAAAAGCTACTTTCATAGTAAATCAAAGCTACGAAAAGACTGTAGTTTTAGTAAAAAATAAAAACAAAAAACTAATGAGTTTTAAGCGCCACAGAAATTTGTCATCACCGGAACAATTAACCAATAATAATAACAAGAAGCAATTAACGACTAATATTATGGATAATCAAACTACTCCTGATGTATTTTCTTGGGATAAGCTCTGCAACCTTTTAGATGCAAAATTGAAAGATGTCACCAGAAAGGAAGACCTTGTATCAATCAAAACAGAAATTGAGGAACTTAGAGAAGAAAACGTTAAACTAAGAAATGACATCAACAAACTTACAACCCGCCTTGAATATATTGATCGAAGGACTCGTTCAGCAAATATTGTTGTTAGTGGTTTAAATAGCAATAGTAACAATGAAGCTAAAAATGAATTTACTAAATTATGTACCAACGTACTTAAGGTTAACATACATGTTGTAAATGCGCGTAAATTGCCATCGAAAAATACATTTTTATTTACACTGGAAACAAATATGCAAGCTATCAATGTAATAGCTGCCAAGGGTAACTTGAATGATGGGTCGATTTTCATTCAAAAGGATTATACCAATGAAGAACAAAATGTGAGATATAATTTAAGGCAAATAAATAAAGCTGTTGCAAATCCTCAAAATAATTTGAAGGTCAGGTTGGGTGAATTCTGTATTTTTATTAATAACAAGAGATACACTTGGTCCATGGGAAAAGCAGTTGCTAATTGTAATGATGATGCTGTGTTTTTAAGAAATTTATTGTCTGAATCCAATTCCTCTATAGATGTCACAGTTCGAAATATGAACAATAATGTTGAAGATGTTGCTGCAACCTCAACAAATGTCCCTGCACAATAGCAATACAACACATGCCGTTTAGTCTCATATAATGTAGCAAACCTTGCAAGTTCTCTTAGTTTAGGAAATTTTGTAACTTTTATAAATAAATTCGATATTTTCTTCCTTTTTGAAACTCATGTCATAGCTGAAAAACGACAACTTTTTACTACATACTTTCAAAATTACAAATTATATTGGATTGATGCAAAGAAACCCCATAATGCTGGTCGTGCTAGCGGTGGATGCTTGTATGGCTTCAAAAAGGAATTACAAAAAGCTTTTAAATTAAAATTTGCGATTCATGCAAATAATAACGTTTTACTAACAGCTAATCTTGATGGTAATTTGTTTTATTTTATACCCCGCTATTTAAACTGCACTAATTGGAACGTGGATTTTGAATCGTTTGAAAATTTTTTACTAGAACTTTCTCCCACAAATTTTTGCATAGTTGGTGATTTGAATGCACGTGTAGGTGATGAGCAAATTTTAGATCCTAACCTTCTACACAACCTTCCACATATTAATAAGATCAGACACTCGAAAGACACAACATGTAATGCAAAAGGAAGCAGGCTTATAGATCTAGTTGAAAACTTGGGAGGCATAGTACTTAATGGTAGGACAGTTGGTGACGAACAGGGTGAATATAGTTTTTGTGGCGGAAGTGGTAGCTCTGTTATAGACTACTGTATTGGTTCTCAGAGTTTTTTGAACTTCGTTGATGATTTTAGTATTGCTTGTAAACCTTACTCTGACCATATGCCGCTTGTACTTAAACTAATTGTTCCAATGTCTTACAATAGAGCTGCAGCCGATTCAGTACCTCAAAGAATACGATGGAACGATAAATTTGCGTTAAAGTACTCAGAAAATTTAACGATTCTTACTAGAAATACAAATTTTACACCAAATATCTCTGTTGATGAAATGGTACTATCTGTTAAAAACAAAATCTTAAAAGCTAATGTTACTACCTTCAATAAGTTTTGCTTTGAACCAAAACAAAAATGGTTCAATTGGAAATGTGCACGTTCTCGAAAAAATATGATGAAACTTCTTAACAAGTATAGAAAAAAGCATACAAATGCAAACAAGGCAAAGTATCTTTCTGCCAAAGCCAAATATCTAAGAATATGCAAAAATAGTAAACTTGAATTGTATGAAAAAAATCTAGAACAACTTAACTTTGTTAACTGCAGTAAAGCCTGGTGGAAACTGTCAAATGGTATGAAAACACGAACGTGCATTACGAGGGGTGACTTAACATCAGAAGACTTTCATACACATTTTAGTACTATGCTCGAAAACACAGAACAAGCAAATTTATTACAATGGTGTATGCCTTGTTTTACTGATGCTTTTCTTGATTCACCAATTGAACTCTATGAGCTCTCTTCAGTGCTACGTTCATTAAAACATAACAAAGCTCCAGGTTCTGATGGCATCAGTTATGAATTTTATAGATATGCTCCCGTTTGTTTCGTAAACGAAATTCTTTGTCTGCTTAACCAAATTTTTTTAAAGGAAACCATACCAAGCAGCTTTAAAACGTCAATTCTGATTCCGCTTTTGAAGAAAGGAGATCCAAATAGTCCAACAAATTATCGAGGATTATCGTTAATTGACACATTGTGTAAAATTTTTAATAATATTCTCTTAAACCGTATAACTAATTGGATTGATGTCAACAACATATTAAACGAGTATCAGGCAGGCTTTAGAAAAAACTACTCTACAATTGATAACGTTTTTATTCTCGCAAATATTGTTCATTTAAATAAGCTTAACGGCAAAAACACATACGCTTTCTTTGTGGATTTTTCCTGCGCATTTGATATGATACCAAGGAATTCTCTTTTTTACAAATTATCTTGTATGGGGTTATCGTCAAAGATAATTCGCATCTTACAACTTTACTATGAAAATAACACAAGTCAAGTACTTTATGGTAACACATTTTCTGATCCGTTCAGTGTAGACAACGGTGTGAAGCAGGGATGTATACTTAGTCCTATTTTGTTTGCTTTATACCTTAACGACCTGGCTGAAGCATTACCTGGTGGTGTAAATGTAGTAGATGAACCTATAAAAATTCTTCTATACGCTGATGACATTGTCATCTTATCTGATTCGCCAAATATTTTACAGAATATGATTGATAAACTTTATACGTACTGCAACATTTGGTCCCTAAAGCTAAATCTTGCTAAGTCTAAAATATTAATATTTCGCAGTGGAACAAGAATATCGAATAATCTAAAATGGAATTATGGTGAAGATGACATAGAAATCGTTAATAACTATAGATATTTGGGCATGGACCTTAAATTCAACTTGTCTTTCAAAAAACATATAGAAAATAAATTAACTACTTCTAAAATGGCGATTTCTTCAACATGGGCAAGGTACATAAACCACCCCAAAATTTCAAACAGCAACAAACTAAAAATATTTAATGCAGCATCAAAATCTATTATGTTATACGGAGCCCAAATCTGGGGTTTTAAAAAATATGACGAAGTTGAAAAATTGTTTAGGTTTTTTATAAAAAAGATGCTTCATTTACCAAGCAACACACCAAATTACATGCTTTATATTGAAACTGGCTTAAACTCTTTATACGTTAATACTTTAAAGCTCCACTTTGATTACATTAATAAAGCACTGCACATGCCTAGTTGCAGATTGCCACGTATTTTAGCTGAAAAGGTAATAGCAAAAAAGACGTATTGGGCAGAGGAATGGATCACTTTACGTGGAAATATTAAATTTGTACCCGACAATGCTGAAAATCCTATATGTTTATACTCAAAACAAATACTAGACCTTTTATCAACTAAGGAAAGAGAAGATTTATTGGCTAACGCAAGAAACTCTCAATTTCACGATTTATATTCGCAGGTTGATTATTGCATGAAACCCCTTTCTGCTTTAGATTTGTCTTCTCGAGCTGCAAGTTTAATAATAAGAGCAAGAGGTGGATTATTAGATATTAATGCCAGGGCCTTCAAAAGTTCATCAGTTGGTCTGTGCTCACTTTGTAACCTAGACGCTACAGAAAACACTCTACACCTAATTGGAATTTGTCCAATATACTACGAGTTCAGATTAAAATATTTTGGAAAAACTACTTTAGATTTGAATGAAGTTCTGAATATATTAAATGGTGCTGAATATGATTACTTTACATTATATAAATATTTGGAAATTTGTCTTAAATACAGGAAACTATTATTAAATGAATTTGAATAAACTCTGTATATTATTGAATTTAATAACCTCTTTATTACAAATTGTATGAAAAAAAAAAAAAAAATCTAAGAAATTTAGAAACAACGTAAATAAATGAAATAACTCATAGCTTTATATATGCCAATCTGGCTCACAACTATCATGTTATGCCAAATATAGATAATATAGTAATATTTAATCTCTAAGATTGTAAATATGTAATATAAATATCTATTAAATAAATAATAAAAAATAAAAACAATATTTTTTTTTATTATTTTTCTTTTTTTCATTCTAAAAATCTGAACTCAATATTGTCAATAATACTGTCCATAAAAAAGAAGCAAAAGAAATAAGTTGCTTTGAATTAAATTGATTTTCTACCAGATATTCAGAAAATTTTATGATATTGTGGCCATTCAGGTCAGAATATTAAATGCGATACAGCATTGCGCAGTAAATTCATTTATCTGTGCTATACCGTAAAATTCATATAACAACCATGCAATAGAGATGAATAACACGGACTTTCTTTTATTTGTTAAAATGATTATTTCTTTCATTTCAAATATTTATTTCAATATACCATATATATACATATATACATGTATGTATGTATGGTATGTATGTATGGTATGTACAATAAAACATAACTGTAAACAAATAGATTCAATCAATAATTTTTACGCTTTATTTGATTTCTTTTTTTTTCAGTTAATTTTTTAACTTTTTCTGTTCTATTCTATTCTATTCTGTTCTATTCTATTTTTGAAATCGCGGCAGTGTAAAATTATGACTCAGAAAACCGACTAAAAACACTTGAAGAGAGTAAAATACATTTTGAAGTACGACTAATAAATGACTCAAATTATAACCATAAATGGCACAAAAAGGAGTCCAAATTAATGCAAACAAGACTGATGAATGCTAATAAAAGGAATCCTAAACATACTGATAAATTACTCATAAAAGACTCGTATGGGATTAAACGATGACTGAAAGACGACTCGAAAAAGAATCATAAACGAAGGTAAATAAGACTAATAAATGATCAGAAATCGATTCGAAAATGATTATAAAATTACTAGAAAAAGGGTCGAAAATTACTCTAAACTAATATAGAAAATGACTCATAAATGACTTTTTAAGAAGAGTCGCGGGTAGTCGCTTTTTTGTCCCGACAAAAAAGTATTTTATGATCAGAAAATGAGCGCATATTCTAGCTTTTTAATCGTGCAGAAGAATCAAAAAAGACTCGAATTTGATTAAAAACTTTCAAAAATGCTGGCTGGGTAGTGACGGCTTATTAGACGTAAAGCCACCGTTGTAACAACAGGTCAGACATCTCTAGCAAAACGAAATATAAAAAATATTTCTTCGGCGATTTCCTCTCAACAGATTTCTGGCAAAAACTATGAGAATAAGTAAAATGTATGTGTAGTTTGTTTCATTGAAGTTAGAGTTGCGATTTTGAATGTTATTAAAGAAATATGTTCAATGAAGACGCCACTCACAAAAGACCTTAAACGGAGCATTGGCAGCTCTGTTACTGAAGATCGTTTTTCTATAGAAACGCATTACTCCTAAATTTAATGTCCATTCATCAAATTCGCGTTTAGACATTTTCCCTGCTTCTAGTCTGATAATCAGGAAGTTTCGTCTGGGGCGCTGGAGACCTCCAAAATATCGTATAGAGTAGGCTGCATGATATAGTATGTTAAGAGTATAGGCGGATATAACAGCCATATTGAGAGCACCGTGTTTTTTTTCTGAAAATCTCTTAATATTCTTACACAGCCAGCCGGCAATCAAGTCCCTGACGAAGGTCACCTCTACGAAAGATAGTTTCCAACACAAGGCTATATTAACGAAAGGTGTATTAGACTGGTACGTACTCTGATAAACTAGGTATTCTCCGGTCATTTTGCAGAGAGATTCGACTTCGTTAGCAGCTCAAATGCTACTGGAATATGGCTAGGTTCTGGTCGATTGAAAGAGATAAATAAAGGATTGATTGCAATTTTCTCAGCCAATAATGACTACTACCGACTCTTGGCGTCAAAAAGTTTTTTATTTTAATTTTCTGTAAACGCTGATTGAAAATCCGACTTTAAAAAAAATAAGTGAATTGACATCACTCTCTAAATGCACTAGGGAATGTTTATCACCGGATAGACATTGTCTTCTAATATTAAAATGGCTCTAGCGTCTGGTGTAAGTCGGCCCTAACCATTCAAAAATAATAATCTGTGTTTTTGCGAAATAAAAATTATTTTATTCTAATATCGACTTACTAGACCCGTCTTTACTCCATTGTTTGAATAAAAATTTGGTTGTTTTGTCAATGCAATCGCCGTAAGCTAGTAGGTAATGTATTGACTTATTAGATGTGAGGCCATGGTTCAAACACCAGGTCAGACGTCTCCAATAAAACGGAATATAAAAAAATATTTCTTCGATGACTGCCTCTCAGCAGTTTTCTGGCAAAAACTCTGAGTATAAAAAGATTGCCATAAAAATTTTTCTCAAAATTTTGTCAATTCGGAAATTAAAAAGTAATTCCCATCAAACTTGTTACAATTATTTAGATATTCGAGTAAACTGTGCTTTAAAAGGTCACAATATTCGAATTCCTTATCGGACTGTGGTAGTTCCACACATGGATACATACATTGAATTCTCCTTTAAAATGTAAGTGTTTTCTTTGGTTGTCCCAAATAAAAAAATAAAAAATAAAAAAATAAACACAACTTTCTACTCCAACTACCCATAACTTCAAAAGACTGATGGTATAATTTATAATTTTATGAGAATCGTTATTTTCTGTTTTTAAAAACAGAAACAGAAATTTATTATGAAATCGTAAATGTTGTTTATCTTGAGCAATTTATGTTTCCTTTTCCTGACGCATGTTCATTTGAATGCCATAAAGTTTCCTCTCTTCTTTTTCTCTTCTTGACAAATATGCAAATCTCATACGAAATAAGTAACGAATAAAGGAAAAAATATGTTAAAAAATGAAAATCAAAAACAATTCAAAATTTATCTGAAGCCAGTCATCAGGAGCATGTTTACCTTTTTCCTTTACTTGGTTCTTTAGCTGTCATTATCCTTATCGTTGTCTTTTTTTGGCATAATTTTACATATTTTTCATATTGTTTTTCTTTTTGTTTTTGTTGCTGTTTTTGTGTTTCTTTTCCATGCGAGCGTTTTATTTCTGAATTGAATACCTTCAGATGACATTGTCATCGGTAAAGTTATATTTTTGTTAGTTTTACTTAAAAAATTTATTTGATTTTCTTCTTCTATAAATACATACATACGTACATAAATACAGGATTCTGTTGTTGCTTTTTTATTTTCATATTGAATTACTTAAATGCAAGACTTTTCAAGGATTCATATGCAGAATTTTTGTTTCTGTTTTTTAAGCACAAAATATTGGTATTTTTGAGAATAAGAAGAATAATCTGGTTAAATATACTGATGCTGATAAATATTTCATTTTCAAGGTAAAACTTAAATTAACGAAAACTTTTAAGTCAATGCTTTAATTTATTTAAAAAAATAAGCTTTTCGTAAATTTTTATGCACAAATTCTTTCGTTGGTCATACTAATTGCGGACATTATTTCGTTGTAAAGCATTGAACATTTTGATGATTTGGGTAAATTATACGCTTTCAAGGATAGCAATTCACTAGACAAATCTTGATATACCGTTACGACATCAGGATTAAAACCTAGTATTTATAACAAAAGCATGAAAGTTACCGTAGTCTAGTAAGGAGTATGTTAGCTTATAAGAAATAAGGCCACAGTTCAAACCCCGGGTCAGACATCTCCAACAAAATTGAAATAAAACCTTTTCTTCGGAGACTTCCTCTCAGCAGATTTCTAGCAAAAACCCAGAGAGTAAATAAAAAATTCCCATGAAAAGTTTATCCAAAAATCTGTCGTTCGAAGTCTACTTTAAATAGTGGGTACTGTCACTCATGTGTAAAATTAACACATGCAACATAGGTGTTGTGAGAAAATATGTCGTAATTCTTATTGAAGGGTTGCAATGCCATTTACATTTTTGTATGTAGTTCTAGTAAAAAAAACCTTAAAGTTTCGAGATCAATAAGAACATTGTAAATACCGTGACTTATGACGTCAAGAGATTTTTTACTTTAAAATTTTATGGAACCGCCCAACAGTTATTGTATAGTTTCGGTCGGGTCTTACAACAGCGACTTCCGCTGCCCTGTTGTTGGAGCTACATCAGTCAAATTGTTACCATCGACGACTATAGACAACAACGTGTTTTCTCTGTATCAGGTTTGGAGAAGATGGAACTTGACTTTATGTTTCATTATAAAATCAACTTCAGCACTATAAACTCATCTTGAGGCCTATTTCTGGATAAATGGGTACGTAAACAAACGAAATTGGGACGACACCAATCCTCGTGAGATCCAAGAGCTTTCAATGCATTCTGAAAAAGGCACTGTTTGGTGTGAATTTAATTTGATGATCACCATCGACCATCGATAGTAAATGATCTAAGCCGCAACGTCATGTGGTTTTAATAGGATGGCGCTACGAGCAGTACAGTTTATGCCACTTTGGGTATTGATCATCTCACGTGAAGACGATGTGTACTGGCTCTCGACATCGTGCGATTTTACCCAGTTAGACTTGCCCGTGTAGAGGTTCCTTAAGTCGCAGGTATATGCAGATATGTCACAAGCCGTATGTATGCTATATGCCACACCTAAAGGTATTTATAAATGAGAACACTTCAGATTTTTTTAATGGTAAAAATATAAACATAAATGTCGATGTGAATGTAAGTCGCCGTAGTCTTGTAGGTAGTGTGTTAGCTTATTAGACGCAAGGCCACGGTTCAAACGGTCAGGCATCTCCAACGAAGCGAAATATGAAAAAATATTTCTTCGCCGACTCCCTCTCAGCAGATTTCTGGCAAAAACTGTGAGAATAAATAAAATTGTCATGTAAAGTTTGTCAAAAATCTGTCGTTCGTTTTATACTCAAGTATAAAATTAACACACGCAACATGAGTGGTGTGAGAAGCTAGGCCGTAATCCTGACTGAAGGGTTGTAATGGCCAATTATGTATGTATCGATGTTAATAGCATCGTTAGTAATGAAAAAAAAATGCTTCTTTCACCACATGCCCAAACTGCTGGTCGTATTGGAAATTTTTAGGATACTTCGAATTATTTTAGGTACTCTCAAATTCCTGTCCAGCAGCATGTGAAAAATCTTCCAACACATATGTACGTATGCATGTCTCAACGTTCATTATCCATTTTTCATATTTTATAAAGAAATTCTTTTGAAAATTTATTCCTAATTCTTTAGCTCAAACATTTTTTGTATATTCTTTCAGACTGTTTTAATCTTTAAGAGCCTTAAGGTCTTTATTATGCTGGTCGAGAAAAGTGACAGCTCTACAATGTCTCGTCCAAGCTTATTGACCTGATAGACCTCAGGACTCTGCTCAGTTTCAGTAAGGCCAGTTCCCTGACCATAATCTGATATGTATCCAAGCGTTTCCTTTAGAAATGTATTACTGCCGCACAGGTGCCAACAACATGTTTCGATGATGATTTCCATTATCACAGAATGCAAGTTCAAGACAAAGGCCATTCTGAAAGAGTGTTCTTTTACAAAACTCAGCTTATTTCAGGCACATGCCCAATAGTAAGAGAGATTATATTTTCAGTCGCGGTATGGTATAGAGGTATTAAAAATTTTTTCTTTTTCTTTTCTTGGAATGTCTCTCGAAATTCACATTAAAGTTGATTAAAAACATTCTTGCCTACAGCGATGTTTTCTGTTCTCTGAATGAAAAGATAAAGAAAAGCCTGTATGAGAGAAAGGCCTGATTACAGAATTTGCTGACAGAAATTTTATCACTTCAAAGAGCTACGTGATCTTCTCTAGACATACGCATTTTCTTCTTACTTTAGTTTTATTTTATTTACTATGAAATTATACGACTTAATTTGATCAAACCAGCAATAAAAAATATTCTTAAACTTTTTTAATGTCATTTTGTGGTTGCAATTACCGTACAATCAAATTATATATAAATTTCCTTCCTCTCTGAATTCTAAGAAGCTAAAAAGTTTTCTTTCAAAACATTAATTTGTGATTAAGTTTGTTTAGGATCTTAAAATTATACGAAATCCAATGAAGGAAAAATTATTTTTCAATATTCAAATTACAAATTTATTGTTTATGGAAATTATGGAAGTTATTAAAGTTATTTTGAACAATAGATTTTAAATGAGTTTATTTACAAGATTTTCTTTCAGTTTATTGATACCCAAAATAAATTTGTTTATTTAGTCATAAAGAAATTTTCCAAAAATTTTATCAAAAACTATTCAAAAAAACTTTTTCATTGTAAAAGTTGAATGTTTTTCTTTTTTTCTTTTTTTTGTAAGAGAAAATTTTATAAATTTTCCATAGTATCTGTTTACTAAATAGACAACCAATTTATAAATTTTCTTTTTTGTTGTGGGTTTTTTGTGTCACACTTGATATGAAAATTAATGATGCCTAAACAATAGGCATCAATACTACTTTATTTCTGTATTGCTATTCGCATTATTGCTATTCGTCTAATAAATATAAATTGTATATAAAATGTATTATTATTTAACACAAAATGCATACAATATATATACTGCAGATTCATTTATTATGCCGGTTAAATAGCTTTTGTGTGTAGCAAATTAAAGTGACGTCAAAATGAAAATTATTTGCTATTTGTCTACCCATAAATTAAAAAACTTTTTGTATAAATTATTCATTTATACATCAATTATTAATTTATATATACGTATGTATATAAATATTAGTTTAATAAACAAATTAAGTTGTTGTCTCATTTATATTCACGTTAATTATGTTCTAAAGTTTTTATACGCAACACTACAATAGTTGGAGGAGTTGTACTGTTTTTGGTAAAAGTTTGTATCGCCATAAAAAGTACTCAATTTTTTACCACAAATTTATTCGTCGTTTTTCCTTCTTTCCTTTGTCCATCGTTGTGAGATTTCATATGTATTTGGCATGAGTTGTTAAAGAGAAGATAAGTTATTTACTAATTAAAAAATTTATTCTGTCTTCCCGTTAAACCCAAACCTATTCTCTTCAGTTCAGTTCTCAGTTTTTTTAGTTCCAAATGTAGTATTCTTTTTTTTTTTTTTTTTTTTGATAACGTCCTCTTGGTGATATTTCTTTATAAACAGAAAAGCACGAAGAAACCTAAAGGGGCTGCTCAAAGTCCATTCAAAATTTATGATTAGTAAAGACTGTACTAAAAAACTTTGTAAGATTACAGAAATGCAACTTTATATTTTTGATAGAAACAAGGCCAGAAAGAAAAAGTCAATTTGAGGCTTAACATAACATGTAGAATTCTCTTTCTTTTTGTGAGTAAAGTTTTCTAATTGCCACAATTTCTAGGCACTGTGTTCTTAAAGGTAACGTCTTATACATAACGTATAAGTTATACAGATTGCAGCTATTGTAGTAGTTGTCAGAATGTAAGAAAAAAAGCATCAGTACAACACATTCTTGGCAAATGCCTTGCTCTAACCTTAGTCACTTTGATGCATGTCACTTCCATAATCTGGATTGTTTTACTGTATAGGTCATTGAAAAATCTGATCAGCTCCATTGTTGAAGTCGCATTAGGCTAGTAGGTAGTGTGCTGGCTTATTCAAACCCCATGTCAAACAACAAAACGAAATATGAAAAAATATTTCTTGGGCGAATTTCTCTCAGCAGATTTCTGGCAAAAAACTCTGAGATTAATAAACCTGCCATGAAAAAGATTCTCAAAAAATCTGTCGTTCGGAGTCGGCTTTAAACTGTAGCTCCCGCCACTCATTAACACACCCAACATGAGGGTGAGGTCGTAATCCTGACTGTAGGGTTGTAATGGCCAATTATGTATGTATATATGTAAAAACTGTACTAAAAAATTTAGTAAGATTACAGCAACGCAACTTTAAATTTTTGATAGAAATAAGGCCAGAAAGAAAAAGTCAATTTGAGGCTTAACATAACAGGTAGAATTCTCTTTCTTTTTGTGGGTAAAGTTTTCTAATTGCCATAATTTCTGGGCAGTGTGTTCTCAAAGGTGTTTATAAGTATAAGTTATACAGATTGTAGCTATTGTAGTAGTTGTCAGAATGTAAAAAGAAAGCCAGCAGTGCAGGGCAAATGCCCTGCTCTAACCTTAATCACCTTAATGCATGTCACTTCCATAATCAGGATTGTTTTACTGAATATGTCATTGACAAGCTGATCAGATCCATTGCTAAAGTCTCCGTAGTCTAGTAGCTAGTGTAATGACTTTTCAGATAGTTCATGGGAATTACATTGCTCAGGTAACAGAATGCACTACAGGTCCTCTGAGTGTACTCTCTCATTGCAAGGTAACCAAGACTAAAATAAGCTGGCACTGAAAATTTAACAAACATACTATTTTTAAAATATTACGTCACAGATAATGAGGTTTAATGCATATTTGACACTGTTGCAATATTTTCTGTGAGTCGCCGTTAAAGAAAAGTGTTATGCTTACAAACCAGAGACAATTAAAAATTTTAAAGCCAATATTCACGATGCCATTGCCACGAGATACCACCCCATACACTCGAAAAAGTCCACGAAATTAGTCCGATCGAGTGAGGTACTGTGAGCACAGCCGCAGCAGTCATATGAATGAAATAATATTCCATTTCTAAACAGAACAATTGCACTTCATAACAAAAAAAAAAAAAAAATTGGCAGAACTTGCATTTTTAAACTTAAACTTTTCAAAGGCCCTTCCTTACATATAGACGCCTCCATTCTATAACGTTCTAAGTGTACTTAGAACGTTTTTAATGTTCTTGCATTTTTAAATTCTACGTTCTCTAACTTAAATACTGTCAAAATTTGGTTAAGATGCGTCGATCCGTTCCGAAGTTATAGGGAAAAATCTACTTCGAATACCCGTATAGTCGCGCGAAAACTTTGAGAGCTAATAACTCAAAACACACTTTTTCGAGTTAGAATGTTATAGAACGGAGGCGTCGATATAGTAGATTTCAAATGAGTCCCATTCATTACTACTTCATGAGAGCGTATGAGTGATATTAATTTGGAATTAATATTGAGTATACGACCGTAAATAGTTTTTCGGTATTCAGTATTGTATTTATTGTTATTTAGTTATATTTATTTGATTTGCATTTAATGTTTATAGCAGTTATATAAAGTTTAAATTACCAGTCTTCTCTTCGAGACTCTTCGAGGTCATAAGATTTATTGCCAGAGGGCTATAATACATATTCTGTAGTCTATTCCTCTTTAGAAAAGATTAGACTTTTCAACTTACTAAACTCTATTGAATTAACTTTGTAGATAAATAACCAGTTATTTTACGCTGTGGCCTTTCAGAGATATTCAATGAATGATATATTGCACAGTCTCAAGACTTACATTCATACGTAAGTAGTCATTATAAATCCTTTAGTCCGGATTATGACTTAGCTTCTCACATCAATTGTATTGCGTACGTTAATTTTATACATGAGTGACGGAACCTACAGGTTAAAGTCGATTCCGAACGACTGATTTTTGAGAAACTTTTCATGGCAATTTTTATTTACCCCAGTTGCCGAAAAAAAATTTTTTAAATACTTCGTTTTGTTGGAGATGTCTGACTTGGGGTTTGTACCGTGGCCCCATGTTTGATAAGCCAACTCACTACCAACTCGACTACGGTGACTTCGTTGCACAGCCTCAAGGTTTAAATCAAATAATTACTACAAGTATTATCTGACGACGTTATTCATATCATTAGATTTAGCAAAGCTTATGCTTCAGCTTGTTAGATATCATATTTCCAGGTTCATACATAAAAACCTTGAAGGAGTTACTGATGTTGCTCAGTAGTAAAAAGAAATTGTTGCCAACAATAACATATTTTTGTATACAACTTTTGCTTCTTAGAAATTCTTTCAGGTTCCTACCAATGTGAACAAATTCAAGACTATGACGCAACAACAGAACTCTACATCTCCAGCTCTGAGACTTTTTTCATTTCGTTAAAATGTAGGTGCTTGCTGTAGGTGCATAGATGACCTGGCAGAATTTTGCTGCAACTTACAGTGTTTTATCAATTTTATACAAATTCTTCTGAATCATTGGAAAATTCTCGTCCCTCACGAATAGATTGTCTTCAAACCGTTTTGTGGTCACACAGCAGGGTTTACAATTAAGTTATACTCACTAACCCTAGTCGTATAGAAATTCTCTTATATTCCTAATGCGACTTATTCATCCTTCTGTTTGTATGTCCGCTTACGGTGGATGTTTTCTCACTCTTTTGTTATAGTTATCATATGCAAATTAGTAGAACAAACAATGAAATCATGTCATGATTTCTACTGTGTTACCAACAATGTTTTAAATTCAAAACAGAATAAAATTATACTTTTTTAAACTCACACTACAAATTTCCCTGGTCAATAAAATATATTTTGTGAAGGAAAAAATTCGCACGCTCACATACACATCCTCATTTATGTACGTATCACTTACATACATACATACATAATTGGCCATTACAACCCTTCAGTCAGGATTACGGCCTAGCTTCTCACACCACTCATGTTGTGTGCGTTAATTTTATACGTGAGTGGCGGGACCTACAGTTTAACGTCGACTCCGAACGACAGAATTTTGGGAAACTTTTTCATGGCAGGTTTATTTTACTCTCAGAGTTTTTGCCAGAAATCTGCTGAGAGGAAGTCGCCGAAGAAATATTTTTTTTTTTTCATATTTCATTTTTGATGTCTGACCTGGGATACGAACCCGGGCTTTACGAATAGTAAGCCAACACACTACCTACTACACCACGGAGATTCTTCGTATCACTTACACGTAAAACAAAAAAAGGAGGACAAAAGAGTGACAAAAAGTCGTTGGTGTTCACAATCGTCATCAATTTGTTAAAGTGGCATGTATGTAGAGAATAACACACCTACACCTATACAACATGACAATAAATGAATGAGAAAAATTATATTTAACAACGTCTGAAACAACCCAACTTAAATAATAATATTATGGAAAACAATAAAAACAATACGTATTTAAAAATGTGTTCCCACAGCATGCTGTAATAAATACCCACGCATACATATTGACAAAACGAATATTAATTGTTTAGGGAAGCGGGTATTCATATCCATTGAACTGTTGTAATTGATTATAAAAATATTCTTAATGAGGATTTAATAAATAAATAAAATTACAATAACAAGCATTATAAACATAAAACTAATGGCAAATATCGCCGTAGTCTAGTATGTAGTGTGTTGGCTTATTAGACGTGAGGCCTTCGTTCAAAACCCAGTTCACCCGTCTCCAATAAAAACAAAATATTTCTTGCTTGACTTCTTCTCAGCACATTTCTTGCAAAATCTCTGAGAGTAAATAAAATCACCATTAAGAGCTTTTCAAAAATCTGTCGTTCAGAGTTGACTTTACACTGTGGGTTCCGCAACTCTTGTATGAAATTAACTCACACAACATAAGTGGTGTGAGAAAGCAGGTCGTAATCCTGGCTAAACGGTTGTAATAACCAATTATTATTAATTAGATTTGAGACAGAAAAATATAAGAAGAAAAGTGTAAGAGCACAAGCAATATATCTTATTGTTCGACTTAAGAGAAGTTTTCGTGAGTAACCATTTACGTTCAAAACTGTTTTTATATTTGGGCAATTCACACAAGCCCTTGTATCGTTGTATGGCGTGTATTGTTGAACGAAAATACAACAGTGTATGCTTGTTGTTGATAATTTTCATATAAAAATCCGATACACTTACATACATTTTTTTCATATGTATATATAAATATAAAGTTGTATTGCTTTCGTGCTATCAGTTTATGTAAATGCCAGTAATCAAGAAGAAGAATAAAAAAACAAAATATTTTCTATGCAACTTAATTTACTTTTTTCAGCAATATTTTTCATTTTGTTGCTTGAAAATCAAATTATGAATACTGGTCATCTTCTTCTTATTGCTTTTTGACGTTTGGAATACGAAATACACAATACAACGTAACATTGAGCGTTCACAAACAAAAAGTGTTTTCAGTACAACACACACGATACAAAGTCGTGTGAATTGTCCAATTGTGTTTAAAAATAAACCTATTCCTACGGAAATTACTGTCTCCTCTAACCAATGTGTTTGTCAGTGTATCCATAACAACAACTGTGATTTTTATTATCATTAATTCTAATTGTGGTTTTGATTGTTTTTATCTTTTTTTACGCTCTAGTCATTTAATTTAATGTAAATACTGTTGTAAAGAATTAATAAATAAATGTTTGTATAATTAATCTTATTATACGGATAAACTGAACTAACAAAACAATGCATTTATTGTAATAAATTTTAACAAATGCAAGCGTTTATAGATTTTTTTGTAAGTAAAGTATTGTTATGTTATATGGAAGAGTAAATTAAATACGATTTTTAATGAGTATTTAAACTGACGCTATTTTGTAACCTTTATAACTAATTTTATTGTTTTTTTATGTTCTTTTTTATCGAACTGATATTTTTATTTTTTATTTAGGAATTAGCTAGTTACAGTCGTTAACAAAAAATACAGAAAATACACTTTTTCTAGGAGATTAAAGCTCAAAATGGTTTTACCTTGTACCCTTATTTTGTACCGTTAAGGAATATGTATAGTTAGACCTATCTGATATCATTTTTCACATCATCTTTTTATTGTATCTTTGCATTGTTTCGATTTATTTAATCAAATTTATCGAACCATGAAGGGGATTGGTACACCTTTTATTTGGAGGGTGTTAATCCCTATTGACTTTTAAAATTTCATTATTAGACTGTTCCTCTTTGTGTTAAAGACAATGGTTCAATTATTTGCTATACTATAAGATAAATTCAATTAAAGGCGCCGTTGTATAATAGATAGTGTGTTCGCTTAATAGATGCGTGCCGGTATGGTTAGACATCTCAAACAGTACGATATATGAAAAAAGATATTTCTTTTGGCGACTGTCTCCCGCCAAAAGTCATTAAAGCTACTTAAAAACTAGCTGTTCGGAGTTGACCCTGAAGTGTGGGTCCCGCTGCTTATAAATAATTAATATGTATGTATATGTGTGTAACCGCTATTAAATCTTAAAATTTGCTCATTTTCATAAAGAGGAACATTATGTTGAAGGCTTCATAAACGCATAAACCATCGGCACGATGGTTTGAATAGGTAAGAATAAAACCAAATATGAAAAATAGTGAAACTATGTTTGAAAAATGCTATAGAAACCATGTTTTAAGTTGAATTTCGTTATTGTCTTATAAACATGGGAGATGCCAATTGTTCTCGACAGACAGTTAAGCTTTCTACATCCAAAGCAATTAAAAAGTAGGCAATGTAGTGTATCAATTGCTTATCAAAGATTTCCATTTTGAATGAGGAAAAAATTTTGGTAAAATGGTTGTCTTGTTTTGTCATTATCAATTATTTACGCAGGTGTGTGTTAACTTTACAGTTCTCTGTTGATCAATCAAAACATGCACGAGTTTTACGGTGTTCCTTAATTGTGGTGCAAATCCATCACAAGACAACTGAAACCATGCAGCAATCAGGACAGTTTATTTCTCTATGCCAATCGATGCCAAAGAAGACCAAGAGGCGTTTCTCAGCCAGCAAAATTGCAGCGACCATTTTTTATAATTACATCCAATATTTTGCTGAGCAATTGGATTTAATATTTCAAAAATACTTGAACAAAAGTTAAATATAGTTCTTTAAAGAACTTTGTCCATCATTTTATAATTACTTAAGCAGTTTTTTAATTTTTTTTAAACAAAATTCATTAAATATTTATACAGAAATATTTAAGCAAAAATCTGTAGTTTATTATTGCAAATCTTAGCAAATATATGTAAAAACCAGTCCAACATAATAGTTCATGAGTTCAAATTTGACAAGTGATGCAAAAACAAATACAACGTCTGGTAGATGGACTGACTTAAAAGTGATTTATCGCTGTATTTCAATTTGTCTGCTGCGGATACATAAAATATCAGTTGCTCTTACCACCATTTGGTACTTTGTTTTCACTTTTAATAAATGGTCTGCTCAATAAGTATTTTTTCTTGTGTTTTTTTTTTAAGTAAATAACAAATTTGATTGAAACTGAAACTTAAAGTTTTTTAAATTCCTTTAAAAACGAAAAAAATGTTAAATGTGGAAAATAAGCAGGAGGTTACAAAAGTTGCAACCTTAGTTGATAGAGTTTGTTTACTATTTTTTTTATTCTACGAAGCATTTACAGTGTCTATAAACTTCTGGGTGTAAGTACACACAACAACTATAGTGCAAAATTTCCTTCAACTTTAGTGAAACTAAATTTAGCGAGAAAAATATCTACTAAAGTCAACTTTTTAGTAACCTACACCGTATCACTAGTTTCATTTATTTTAGGAAATTTTAGAGGTTATATGCATCTTGCGTTTGAGAATACAAATATAATATGCTGAAATAATTATGCGTAAATAACTGCGAGCAAATTTTTACTAATATCACGACAATGATTGTAGCTGTGGTTGAAGGTAGAGAATACTCCATAAGACTACCTCACAATTACATCGTCATCCAGGCAAAAGTATCGATCAAACGTACTGTTGTGATAACTATTAGAAAGAGGAAGATTTAAGTACTACCGGATAGCTTTTCATGTGCTCTCCTGAAATATTGAAATTTATTTCACGCATTGTAGCATTGCTTCCAACAACACGATTGAATCACGGTTTGAAATTTTAGCAAATTTATTTTTTTGTTGTGAAGTTCCGGTTAGAAATGCAATATTATTTCATTCATATGGTTGCCGCGGCTGGCCTCACAGTATCTCATTAGTTCGGATCAATTTTCGTGCACCTTTTCGAGTATATGGGGTCGTACCGCAGAAATGGCAACTCGAACTTTGGCCTTCAAATGCTCAATTGCCTCTGGTTTGTTGGCATAACACTTTTCTTTAACGGGCCGTATTGAAAATAGTCCAACGGTGTCAAATTGATGCTTTTTGGCAGCCAACTGATATCACCATTTCGACTAATTAAATGGCCATCAAACGTTTGACGCAATAAATCGATTGTGGTATGAGATGTGTGGCAAGTTGCACCATCCTGTTGAAACTAAACATCTTTCACATCCATGCCATGAGGTGCGGGTACAAAAAAATCGTTTATCATGGTGCGATAAGTGTCTCCATTGACCGTAATGGTGCGCTGTCCTCATTTTAAAAGGAATATGGCTCAATGATGCCTCCTCTCCACAAGCCGAATGAAACAGTCACTCGTAATGGGTGGCATTGGCTTCTGTAAGACGACGTGCCCACAAATAGAGAAATTTTGTTTCTATGAAAATAAGCTTCATCCGAAAAGATGATTTATTCTTTTTTAGGCAAAATCGACATCATCTGCCGTTTCTCGTTGGTCGCCGTAGTCGCCGTAGTCTAATAGGTAGTGTGTTGGCTTATTAGACGTGAAGCCCGGGTTCGTATCCCAGATCAGGCATCAAAACGAAATATAAAAAAAAGTATTTCTTCGGTGATTTCCTCTCAGCAGATTTCTGGCAAAAACTCTGAGCGGAAATAAACCTGCCAAAAAAAGTTTCTCAAAAATCTGTCATTTGGAGTCGACGTTAAACTGTAGGTCCCACCACTCACGTATAAAATTAACGCACACAAAATGAGTGGTGTGAGAACCTAGGCCGTAATCCTGACTGAAGAGTTGTAATGGCAAATTATGTTTGTATGTTACTCAAGTGTAAATCGATTCTTTACGTTCTGTGGAGATAACATACGTTATTTTGTGACAGAATAGAATGACATAAGTATTGCCAGATTCGATATAACCGATACTTCAAATTTAAACCGATAGGCGGCCAACTTGATATTATTTCTAAATTAAAATTGAAATTAACAAAATTAAACATATCCCCCTTAAAGTACAACCATAACTTCTTACACAAAAAAAAAAAAAAAAAACAAAAATCGATGTTCTATTAACATAAATCTTGTTTAAGTGAGCTTAATTTCCCTACCATAAACGCATTTACCACAGCCATAAAACATGCTTGAAATTCTTACGGAATATGTTGATACGTTGAGTATCTCTTAACAGTATAAGAACGAGTACAATTACATTTCAAATGTTTTTATACACTTTATTACATTTGTATATAAGTTTACCGTTATTTGCTTCTGCTACAAGTTCGCCAAATAACACATAAACATGTTTTTAGCATATAAATTGTTGTTTTATAAGAACATAACAATACATTTACAAACGTTGCACCCATATAAAGTTATGTTCTCGTATGGTGAGTACACACTCTTGAAACGTGCAAACAAATAAAAACTTGCTCCTGAATTATAATCCGAATATGATAAAAGCAGACAAGGAATACAAGATTGAGTATGGTAAGCATTACTACCCTTCAAACAATGTTTTAAAAGCATGACACAGATTGTGCTCGAATGAAATTTTACAAGAAGTTTACCTCCATGTAGATTTTTCAAAGTGTGGCCATTAAGGGCCTTGTTCAGTCAATATTAATTGAGTTTTGTTTCCGTAAAAACTTTTTCGTGTACAACCAATACGGTGCTTTAGTTAAAATTTTGTTTATATTCTGAATAATATAAGATATTGTACTTATGTAAGTAAGCTTGTAAGTGCAACAAAAAGTTGCTGTCTATGGGCCTCTAAAGATGATGAAAATTCATTGGGGATCTTTGATGATTGAGTTCTACGTATGGTTAGGGGTCAAGTGGTTTCTGGTTGGTTTATTTACAGGAAGATTATCAGAAGGTCTCCAATGATCGGCTAATTTTTCTTTCATTAACTCAAAAAGAACTTTTATTTCCAAAATTTAAATTCTTTTTTTTATTGAATTAAAATTAAAATTAAAACTAAAATTAAATTAAATAAAAAATCGGTATAACTTGTTGTTGTTAATTCTTTATCTTTTGTATTTTTGAATAAAAAATTTTAAACATTTTTTCAAAAAGTATATACAAACTTCACAGAATAAAAAGAATAACACTCACAGGACTTCATTTTAAAAAACAAACACCTATGCAGCACATTAGAAAATGTTCATCCCCTTTAAGCATTGTTTGATGGGCAGTAAACGTTCATGATGTCATGCCATATTGCCAGATTAAGTCAATATTTAAACTTCACATGCAATTGACATGCTTCCCCATGACTAACGCTTTAAAACTAAGGCCAGAGTAGGGTGGAAAAAAAGGTATCAACAGTGGGTTGTTTAATCAAAAATTCTTTTATTAATGAATGTTACATACATATATTTGTGCTGGTATGTAGTATGTAGGAAAATATTATTAAAAATAACTAAGAAAGCCAATTTGGAGAATCAATTTGTATGGCATTAATTTTCGAATATAATTTTCAGGAGCGTTTAAATTTACATAAGACCGGCATTAAGTTAAATGAATAGCCGATATAGGTTGACTAAATTGCTTGACCACAAATTGTGGAAGATGAAAGATTTAAATCAGCATTTTCTCTCGAATTTTAGAAAATTAAAAGGCCCATTCCATCCAATAAGTTCCATAACCTTCGAATAGAGAGTATAACATGAATGACGATCATTATAAAGAGGTCAAGCATTGCCACCTGTTGAAAGACTATAGGACTCAATGCATAATATTTTCACAGAGGTCATTTATTCTTGATAACTCCACATGGCCAACCTGTCATCTTAGGGTGATATACAATAAAACATGAATAAAACATAAAATGAACATTAGAACAAACAAAAAAAAAGAAACACAAATTGTTTACATGAGTGGCGAGATCTACAGTTTAAAGTCGGCTCCGAACGACAGATTTTTTTGAGAAACTTTTCATGCCAATTTTATTTGCTCTCAGAGTTTTTGCCAGAAATCTGCTGAGAGGAAGTCGCCGAAGAAATATTTGATTCATATTTCGTTTTGTTGGAGATATCTGACTTACGGTTTGAACCGTGGCGTTACGTCTAATAAGCCAACACACTACCTACTAGACTACAGCAACTTCTCTGTACTGTACTGTGAATACGAAGAATATTTAACAATTTAGGTCCTGCCACTCATGTATAAAATTAACACACGCAATATAAGTGGTGTGAGAAGTTAGATCACAATCTACGTACGTATGTGTTATGTATGATCTTGTTGTGAATCTTTGAATGATTTTTTTTTTAATACGTGAAAAGATCTCTTTGGTATTTCTGCTATGAAACTAGTACCGAAAGCGAGTTCAAGTGTCGCGTAGCCAATAGGGATATACAAATTAACAGTAACTCAGATTTTGTAATGACTATAGCTTCTATCCTACTGCAAGACATTTAAATCATCATAAGCTTTTTTACGCTTACATAACTTACTTACTTGAGTCTATTTTCTAATCATGGGCAATTCTTACTTATGTTGGTTCTATTTAAAGTTACTTTAAAAGAAAGAAATATTTTGGAAAACTTTTTTTAAATATGAACAGAAATGTTAAACAAATATTCCCTAAAGTAAACTATTTAAACAAGCATTCAAACACATGTTGCCTTGGGATGTTAGCATAGTTGGCTGGAAAGAAACTCTCTGTATTCCAATATGATACAGTAGATATACAATATAAAGGTGATTATAACAAAACCAATTTTTTGTATACCATTTGGAATCTTGTAAGTCTTTTAATCGGTTCCCAAAACTAATTTTCTATTCATCTTACCTGTCCTTTCTATATTTACAAAGAAATCAGATAAAGGGACAGAAATTTATTAACCTGCGTAACAAGGATTTTATCATTTTATCAGGTGCTGTTAGTAATTTCTCCAACCTTCTAGGATTTTCAATTTTCCCAAGAGATAACAAAAATTAGATTCACCTTACGTTCATCACTCTGCCGAAGTCAATTAATATCAGCTCCCAATTGGCGACAGTTTTCAACAATTGTGTCCAGCAGCTCATAAATATTATAAACCAATAACAAAAACGTTAAATAAATGTATGTTGTGTACATTGCTAAAATCATTAAATTTTATATATTTTAATTCAACGAATTTTTTTATTTCTTTTAATATTTCCACATGTTTATCTTATAATTCACTTTAATATGCTGCATAATTAATCTAATTTTAATTTAAATTTCTCAATGTTTAGTTTTAAATTCTTAAATAAATGTATGAATAAAATTAAATTAAAACAAGAAAATTTTATATGCAATTAAATCATAATTAAATTTAAAAAAATAAACAGAATTTTAAAGCAGAAAGTTAAACTAGAATTAGAATTTAATCCCATGCCATTCAATTTTTTATTTTTTTGTTGAATATTTTCAGATTTTTTTTCTTCTCTTTCTTTCAAAAAGTTTTCGTTTTTTATCACTTTTAAAAAAGAGATAGAAACTGTAGACATAGGATAATAAAAAAACTATAAGCATTTATTGAAGTCATATGGCTTAATAGCAAAAGAAAAAAGAAAAACTACGCAATAGAAAATGACCAAATTGTTCTTGAGAAAGACATCCATGTTGGCTTAATAAATTGACAAATTAAGTCAAATCAAATAAGAATTTGACAGTTTCCTGTATTTTCAAGTGTCATGATCGACTTCCATTTAAATGGTAAAGAGAAGAATATTTTGAAAATGAATTGTGAAGATATTGCAATAATAATTTTCTTTGTCGGATTGTATTGATTCATGCATCTCAAAAGGTCACTGCCCTATTGGAAGGCATGTAATCCCCCGATTAGCTTCAGCAGGAGATTTCTCTGAGGAGGCGAAAGACACTGTCTGTCATCTCTTGAACCAAGGCCAGCCTCTTGCATTGATGAAGCGGATGTTCTTAACCTGTTATTTGTCCAAAATAAGTGCTTATGTGCAAGCATGATTTATTTTGAAGTTGTGTTGATTTCTGGTAGGAAATGTTTGACCTCCAGGTTAGATATTGATTTGTGGTATCGCAATGGATCTAACCTCTAGTCTAAAATTTTACTCGTAAAGAAAAGCTCGCCAACTAACCAGAACTATTGTGAAAACATTGTATGGATGGTTGTACTACTTGAAGGTCTACTCAAAATTTTCGAATAACACTTCAAACATTTTACATGAATTTTCCAGCCGAATTCGGTCACAAATAACCAAATACTTTTGGTGACTAATTGTATCCGAAATCTGTTGACATAAATGAACATGAAGGTATGATCATATATTGAGGAACTATTTGAAAACGTAGAATTAATGGAACTCATACATACATACACAAAGTTGGTTATTACAAACCTTCAGTCAGGATTACAACCTAGCTTCCCACACCACATATGTTGTGTGTGTTCATTTTATACATCAGTGGCGGGACCTACTGTTTGAAGTCGACTACTAACGACAGATTTTTCACAAACCTTTTATACCTATTTTATCTACTCTCGCTAAAGAAATATTTTTTCGACATTTCATTTCTGGGCTTTGAACCGTGGTCTCTTGTCTAATAAACGAACACACTATCTACAAGACTTCGACGACTTCTTAATGGGACTCAGTCAACAAAATTATGTCTGCCAACTCGCGCCGAAGCTATTTGATATGTAAATCGCTAAACTTATTTTAACTGTTAAGAATTTATATTCGTATAATTCGAATCACCAACATAGACATTTAAATCATATAGAACAGACGCAGAACGCTTCAAACCGCGAAATGAAGCGGCATCAAAGGTTGCCATTTGAAGAGGCACATGCTAGAAAAATGGATGTTCGTATAATGTCTTCTGTAAAAGTTATTCTCATTAAAAAAAGGGGGAATATTTTACTCACCATTCCGATATCTCTATGCGCAAACATTTAAAGTTGAAACCGTATTTGAGGAAGTAAGTAATTCAGTGTCCACTTATAAGCGGTTTAATAGAAAAATGATTTTGATTGAAAAAAATTGAATTTTGATAAACCAAAGTCAGTTACAGAATTCGACAATATATTTTCTTGGATATTCGATAACCAAAACCAACATAAAAATATTCTTAAAATGATTTCGAAATTGAAAAACAAATATTATTTTCTTTTAAAATACAAAAACTTACAATATTTGTTGTGAACTTAAATGATTTTTATTATACTCTTTTCTGAATAAGTTTTGAAGTTAAGTAATGCCCAAAAACCTCCTTAAACTAATACAAGCATTTTTAACTCTTTCTAGTCTCCTGTAGGTCTGTGCATTTGTGTTCAAAATTTAATTTTTTTCGACACTTTACTTGAGAGAATTTTCTTTCATTTTTTTTATGTACAAATGCATGTGTGTGTCATGTTTTTTTCGGTTTTCCATTTTTCTAAAGTTTCCTCAACAACTTTTGTTTCCTTTTTTTGGTTAAGATTCTATTATCCTGTATTTACTTTCTACTTGAAGTGACTTTCTTATTTTCATTTCAATTTAATATTCTAAAAACAAAAAACAAAAAAAAAAAATTCTTTTTTAAATTTGTTGCAATCTTTCCTTTTTTTAGACCAAACATGTGTGGTATTAAATTTAATTTTCAATTTCTTTACTAACAGTCACTATTCCATACGCAACATTACTTTTGTTAAATAAAATCACAAAAGAAACATTCTAGAAAGAAATATGGTTTAATAATACAAACAAACAAAAAACAACAACAATAACAAAATAAAACATTAGTTTAGTAAAGAAACATAACGACAAGGCTCTAAATTAGTGTCATATTCAGAATAAATTAATAAATAAAATCATGAATCAAATCAGAATGTGTTGAAATGTCTGTTGAAGACAAAGATATGGTAGTCGCTGTAATCTAATAGGTAGCAGGTTGGCTTATTAGACATGAGAACACGGTTCATAATAAACAGGTCGGACATCTCGAACATCTTTTCACTTCCTCTCGGTAGATTTCTGGAAAAAACTCTAAGAGTAAATAAAAAATGCAATGAAAAGTTTCTCAAAAATCTGTCGTTCGGAATCAACTTAAAACAGCGAAGATAATAAACGCTGTGGCGAGTTATATAGGTACAAAAAATATTAAAGTTGATTCAATTTCTCATCATTTTTAAATTCCTTTAAAAATTGTTTTCGTTAACTGTTTTAACTTGTTTTCTTGAAACGATGTATCTGAGGTATACTGAAGCGTATGAGTGATATAACGAACCAATATACGCGCGTTATGATTGATTGCAAGAAAGTCGTAATATTCTCTAAGTATACGTAGACTTTTCTAATTGTAATGTAAATTAGTTCAGTTTATTTTTCCATTTATGAACACTATTCTATACATACGTAAGTAAGATATATAAATACAGTATATGAGAAAAATTTTAGACGTTTATTGCGAAAATATTTTAAATGTTCTTAGTACTTCACATTACCGACAATGTTTGTTTATGTATTTTTGGTAATATGTGTAATAGTGTGTTGGCTTATTAGACGTGATGCCACGGTTCAAACCCCTGGTCAGGCATCTCCAACTAAAAGAAATATGAAAAATATTTCTTCGGCGAATTCCTCTCAGCAGATATCTCGCAAAAACTCTGAGAGTAAACAAAATTGCCATGAAAAGTTTCTTAAAAATCTGTCGTTTGGAGTCGACTTGAAACTGTAGGTCGCGCCACTCATGTATAAAATTAACACACATAACTTAAATGGTTTGAGAAGCTAGGTTGTAATCCTTACTGATGGGTTGTAATGACCAATGATGTATGTATGTATGTAACCCTAAGCCTATCAAACTCAAAATAAATTTTAATTTCCGTCCGTATTTTGTTTATAGGCTTAATAAGCAGTCACCTAGAGGGGGGTAAAACAAAAATGCTCATTTTGATTACAAAAATGTATACAAAAAAAAAAAAAAAAAAAACAATATTACAAATGGTATCCTGTTATGTTCATTCATTACGAAATTATATTAAAAAACTTCATTTAAAAATTTATAAAATTTTTGTTATCCGTAAAGCGTAAATGCGTTTGGCTTGTATCAGCAGGATATAAAAGCAATTCCTTAATATTAAACGAAATAACTGTCAACCAAGTAAGAACAAAATTAAATGCCAAAACGACAAAAGAAAATAAAATTGGCATTGGCCAACAAAAGTTTAGGAACTCTCAACTAATAAATGTTGTATCCCACTAAGTGTTCTATATCAGTCACATTTTCAAGTCGTAGTTGCTGCCACAAAAGCCATCACAGGAAATAAATATTGAAAATAATTTTTATTAAATAAACACAATAATAAATGAAGTTGTTAAATTGTTGCTTTAATAAACTGTTTTTTTTTTCTAATTTATACGCTGGATTTAACAGAAAATTACTTTGATTTCAAAATTAACTGAAATACTCGAGAAGCGCGTAAAAAAAATTTTTTTATTTTCTGTCTTTTCTCTGTTTTCAATAAAAAGGGATTATGAAATATGAATTTAAAATTTTATTTGAATTAATAACGCATAGATTACTACAGATTTTTAATATAAAAGGAATTCCAAAACTAATGTAATTCAATTGAATGAATGACCATGAGCAAAATGCTGCTAAAGCTCTTTAATTCCAATTGCATTTGAAAGGGATGATAATACATGGTGATAAAAAATTAAATATGAGAATATTATAAACAATAATATTAAGGTTAAATACCGCAAACATCTTCAAAGCTTGGAAGCCTTATGCAAAATCTATCCCCCAACTCTATTGTGTCAATGAAGCGTCCAAGAAAAGTGAATGAAATATGCTACTGTAAGCAGAAACATTGATTGAATTTTCTTCAAACATTGGTTCTCTGGTACCTTAAGAATGAAAGGTCAAAACAGGCTTCGTCGTTCGCTGATATTTCGATAAGAAATCATCCTCTTAATCGATGTACACATACCGATGTTCTCTGACAATCGTTAAGTTAATTTATTTTAGCAGCCACCTTGAAAATCTTAGCTTATTTGGGTTCCATTTCGATACCGATAGAATCTATTCTATCGTACAATTATGACCTCTGGCTGGAATTCCTTAGCAATACCTATGGTCTTATGAAGGTTTGAATTCAAATCAAATCACCTTCGAATCGACACGTTCTGTGAATAAATATTTAATGAATCCTTCGTCCTAGTTTCCAAATAGTCCGATAATAACAGAGAAGATAAAGTGTGGTGCTCTCTCTAGTTAGATATTTCCATCATCTGAGCTTGTGCATCCAGAGACCAGTAACCCGTTCTAACTGCAAATACCCACATCAAGCCCAAGATCTTTATACAAATGGGTTCCATATACTTCAATATCGTTGCAAATGGGTAAAGTATGAATGAAATGATATGTTTGCACACATGAAACTTAAATTTTCTGCGGTACTAACATTTGCAAGCCTTTCAGTTTGGTTGTTAACTTTAATGTCCCTGTGTATAGGACCACTTATATAGAAGTAACCGCCTAATATCTTTCTAGCTACTCGGTAGACATCCAACTTTTTTAGACAATCTTAGGGGTGGTGTACACTTCTCTAGGGAACTAAAAGTCGCTTTACTGTCGGTAAATATGCATATTATCATCATACGATATACTCTGATACCGCATTCGCACTGCGGCAATCTTTACAGGCATTATTTTAGTCTTCTTAGGACTTGAGTAATAGGGTAGTGCAGGGAAAATTTAATCTTCCACTGTTTCGATGAGATTTCAAATAGAAAATTGTGGAATGGTTTGAATCCGTTAGTGAAAGGAATGCAATTTTCTCGGCGGTTTAAGATATTTTCACGATATAATCTTTCCGGTAAACGTAAACGGGTTTATATACCGCGCACTCAATACATATATTCAAGTCGACTATACACAAAATATTGGCATGACCATAGCTTCCGTACTTCCATGTTTTTGTGGCATTCTGTCTCATTGCTATTATCATAATATATGTATGTTTATGTGTCTGATAACAAATTCGTACAGCTAGTACAACTATCTACATATGAATGATACCCCAGTTCACCCCATTTGTTTTCTTGTAACAATTAACAGCATTAGGCGCAGTATTGTTTCGGGATTGTGTGTTCATACTCTAGTTTAAATTGCTGGCCAATATGATTTCAAAAGGGTTGTACCTTTTTCTTTATAGCACTAACTCTGTCTTGATCGGGTAAACTATCCGTTCAAATTCGTTTTTTAAATACAATACATATGTATATCTGTACACAAGCCGCTCAGGTAGGAATATAAATCATATCTGACGACAAATTAAACCCATGCTGTGTGAAAACTATTGACTCAAAACTGAAAACCCAAGCTGTAGGACTAATTCAACATTGGCCACGTACTCTATAACAAATTGGTAAAAGAAAGACTTCTTTACTCATGCTCTAACGCGAATTAAGGCAAATCCTTAAATTTTATTCAACAAATAAAATGTGGCAAATGCATGATAAGAAGATACTCGTGCTTTAAAACATGTTTAGTTAGCCTTCTCAGGTGTAAATAAATTTAAAATGTTTCCACCCATTTGTCATAAGCGTTACATGAACATGTATTTAAGGCGTCATATATGTAACACAGCTAGATTCTGTGTACGTATGTCATTAATGACCAATTTTTTATGTATGCGGATGCTTAAGGTAATAACATATGCACAACAACATTTATCATATCATCAGTACACATACATACATATAATCTTCTATTCTTTACATATTAGAGGTATACTTGTTCAGAGTTTCAAGGCTTCAAATCGGATTAATTTTCATAGGACTACGGCTATAATCTCATATTGCTTTTCGATGCTTACGTATACCAACAACAAGTAAAAGCCTAAATTTATGTAGAATATATAAATAACAGTGGTTGTGGTGGTGGTGATGATGATATTCCTGTAATCGGAAAACACAACAGGATATCAAATATGTGTACATATGTATGCGTGTTTTATTTGTTATTTATTTTAAATATACAAAACCACTTTAGGTTCTAGGCATATAAATTTAATGGTACGCACACTCACATACATACATACATGCTATTATTATCGTATTTACGTTTTCTGTCCTTACAATACGACGTATAAGTAATGTGATCTCCTTTGGTTTAACAACATATGTTAGCACATATACATACTGAATCGTGTGTAAGTATAAAACTGTTGCGTTGCGGTTTTATACACCTTAAAGCCTTACGGTTATTTGTCCTTCATATGGAATAATTTGTTAATTAAACACATAAAATTTATAAGTGCGACTACTCATGTATTATACCCCGGGGGCATTGTTTTTGTCTGTTAATGTTTCGAAATAAATATTATTGCAATGGCTACTCTTGTCACTGTTGTTGTTTTCCATTTGTGCATGTGTTGATTTATAAGATTGAATTAATTTGTATCGAACTGGTATTTGTCTCATTTAAAATAAGTTATTCACAGTACATTAAAGCATGAAAATAAAATAAATATTAACACACAATACAGCCGTTAGCCATGTACATTCTCCATTAAAGCAATTCTCTTGAATTAAATTAAAAAACTTTAAGAATATGCGGCATTAGGATTATGACCTAGCTCCTCACACCCCTTATGTTGTGTGTGTTAATTTCATCCATGAGTTTCGCGCCTTACAGTTTAAACTCGACTCCGAGCTTCAGATTTTTAAGAAACTTTTTCACGGCAATTTCATTTACTCTGAGAGGTTTTGCCATATAATTGCTGGGAGAAAATAGCCGAAGAAATATTTTTTCATATTTCGTTGTATTCGAGATGCCTGAGCTAGTGACTACGTTTGGCCAACTAACTTACTACCTAATAGACAAGGCTGACTCCAACCAGCAATTAATATTTATTTTTAAATCATTGACATCCGAGCGCCGTAGACGTATTATTAATGTGATCATCTATATTTAGGCATTGATTTACAGTGGACAGCAAAAGTCTTAGTACGGCAATATATTTTAGCAATTTCATGAATTTTAGCCAAAAGTTTTTATAAAAATTTATAGTTTATATATTTATTTTATTAATTTATTTCTGTTTTATTACAAAACAAACAATTTTTTAATGTTTTTCATTAACCAAGAGAAAAATAAGTAAAAGTTTCAGATGACTCCAAAGATACCCCCAAGGAGAACCCTAAGTAAATTTAAAATTCAAACGCCTAAAATATGAAAATGTTATCCCTTGTATTTATTAGAATATCTCTTAAGGTCAAGCACTCCATTTAACCCATTTGGAATTGAATGTACAAGTTTTGTTTCGTGTTTTCTGGTGGCAACATGAGCAAGTTTTTCGCCTGACTTTTGTTCGAACTTTAGCGATTACGTAACCGTTCTTTCAAAAGATCTACTAAATACTCTCTTGAAGTTATATCAAGACTTTGTGCAAGAGTATTAAGCCTGTGGGGACTTTTTTATCAAAATATATTGCCGTACTAAGACTTTTGCTGTCCACTGTATATTTAATGAAGTAACAGGATTCTCGTACAATTCTTCAAGAGGGCTTTGTAGCTTTATTTGTCCTTTTATTATACACTGTATGAGAAGGAAGTCGTCACAGGCTAGTGGATAGCGTTTTGGCTTGTTAGACGACAGTCTGTCATTCATCTCCTGATTTAGATATGTCTTCGGCGACTTCCTCTCAGTAGTTTTCTGGCAAAAACTCTGAAAGTAAATAAGTTTGCTTAGTTTCTCAAAAATCTGTCGTTCGGTGTCAACATTTAACTGTACGTCCAGCCATATATGGATAAAATGAACACACACCACATGGATGGTATGAGAAACTAAGTCGTAACTCTGACTAAAGGATTGTAATGACCAATTAAGTAAGTAAATCACTAAGATTCTACAATCCCTCTACAAATCCTCCTAAAATTATCCACTCAGGCGCCAGAAGATTAAAGGGCAGATTAAACTATCGGTTAAGGGATACTAGGATTTACTACGCAACGAAATCTAGCAACGTTTTCAGCATATGACCTGCAACAAAAGACAAATAGTCTGCTTGAAGGGAAAGTTTTTACTTGCGTATCAGAAACAAGGCTAATTAAATAATGAGAAGATGAGGAGAGAGTTGAGGCAATTATAAGTTCCTTAAAGGCAGTAAATGAGGGCAAAACAAAGTATATGTTATCAACAAATATAGACGTGCGGCATATTGACTCTCAGATTACGGCCGATAACTATACTTTTGATATAGTCAAGGAATTTATTTAACTTTGCTCCGCCGTAACCACCAAAAATGATGTCAGTCTGGAGATCAAGTTCAGGATCACTCTTGGCAACAGGTGCTACTATGATGCCAATAGGCAATTGAGTAGCAGAGACCTCTTTCGTACGACAAAACTAACACTCTACAAGACGCTCATCTTACCCGTGCTTCTTAATGGCGCAGAGGCAAGGACCCTATTAAGCACTAATGCAGCAGCATTAAGAGTATTCGAGAGAAATGCCCTACGTAAGATCTTCGGTTCAGTGCGAGTTGGCGATGATTTCCGCATGCGATGTAACAGTGAGCTGTATGAGCTCCTCAACGACATAGACGTCGTGCAGCGTATTAACATCCAGCGGCTGCGCTGGCACGGTCATGTCGTTCGTAGGAAAGAGAATGCTCCGACGAGACGAGTATTTGATGCGGGGATCTGCGGAAGTCGGCAAAGAGGACGACCTTGCATGCGTTGGACGGACCAAATCGAGGAAGCCCTGTTATCAATTGGTTTGACCAACTGGCTTAACCGCGCAAGAGGCAGAGGCGCCTGAAAGGATGTGTTGCAGCAGGCTGAAATCCGTTAATCGGGTTGTTAATGAACAATTAAGTAAGTAAGTAAGTATAAGTTCCTTAAACAAAACGAAAGGGACTAAAAATTATGATTTCTCATGCTAGCGACCGCATTTTCTGTGAAAACACAGGAACAGTTATTCTTGGACTTTGTGCTGACCTTTCTTATCAAATTTTATGATTAATTTTTATATTTCAACTTCAATTAAATTTTCACAGTTTTACCATTTTATCTTCTTTTTTATTATAGAAAGCTTAATTATATTAAACAACTTAATCGAATTAGATAACATATTACAAACAACTTTACATGTTTCTTATATTACAGGTCAAAATCTAAAGGTCTAATAGGTGCTAAAGGTGAGTACACAATTTTGATATAAAAATATTTCCTGCTGAAACAGTTCAACACCAAACTGTGACTGACCCTATTATTGAAATACTAATTAGTGCTCTTAAAAGGTATCCTTGATTATGAATTAAACATTCGAAATATTTTCATTGGTTTATGAATTTACTTTATGTTGATAAATTGCTTTTATTTCAAGCTTTCAATTGTATTGTGCAGGCATTTAATTGATTGTCACAAAACTTCATTAAGAGTATTATACCTCAAGGATAGTGCGAAAAGAGATTGCTTTTGCAAGTATTAAATTTCTTAAGGATGTTTTGTAACATATTTCTACAAATACATTCGATCATAAGCAGTGTTATAAGAACAAGTATTTGGAATTCTATTCTCTATTTATAGTATATGTATGTTTATATACGGAATACAATTTGTTTATTCTCTTGTCCATTGAGTAATGCAAAAATTATCTGATGGCATATGATAAAACCATATAAGTCCATATACGAACAATAATAAGTTGTATTTACTATATTTGCGATACAACAATCGATTACAATAAATCCAGATATTAAACATTCCCTAAAGGAAGCAAACCTGACTCCAGAATAAATGTTACTATTGCAGAAAACTTTATACTGGAGCGTTTAGTCAAACATAATAGAAAATGAGAAACAAAAATAAGATACTGACACATGAGGTAAAAGATAATTTCATTCTTCTGCTTAGATCCATAGCTACTATATAAGTTATTGAATAAAATTTTAAGCCTAACGATATCCCTTTCAATGAAACACTGACCCCTGAAAATCGAAAGGGATCGATAAATGGTCCTTTACTTGTCTATAAAAATACAGCAGAGTCTAGCAATAGCGCTTGATTTTCCTGCCACCAATCAATTTGCGTCTCTCTATAAACCTAGTCCAGGTGAGGTAAGTATAATACCTATGCCCTGTAAAATGTCGAAGATTGTGAATACTGCTACGGCGCTGGTCAGTTGATTCACAATGCAATTTCCAACGACGTTCCTCTTTCTGAAGCAAATATAAAATGATGATACTTGACACTCATGGACGATGACAAACATTAAATAGACGTTCGTTTGAAACTAAATCATTGTCTAACTATCCGAGTAAATCAAGAGATTTTCAGGGAAAATTCGAAAACCCAACATTTATTATGTCTCGTTTAATATGGTCATGTCCTTGGAATGTAAAACTCTTTATTGGTCATGAACTCTTAACGACAGTATAAAACAGATCTTCCCAATAGGGAACTCCTGCTCTTCAGACCAGAAATCGATAGTTGGAATCCTAAAATCAAATGTCCTATTCCAACCATAAGAAAGCATATAATCGACTTGAGTGGGTCCATTTTCAGAATTACAAGGAAAAGTCTAACAGGTCAATTTGCACGATCTCCGTGGCCAGTTCACATCAACTGCACATGAGATGACCAGACCCTCAAATAGCAAATGCAGATTATTCAATGTGGCATGAACTATGTGACACGTTGTGCTGTTCTGGTGAAACCACATGTCGTTGGTTTCCAGATCAGCAAATTCTGGCCAAACGAAGCTGGAAATCATTATCATTGGTCGCATTTGACAATGATGTCCTGGCCACCACCGTTAGCCTAATGCACGTCATTGTCTATGGCCGTTTACTTTCGTTTCTTGCTTAAATTGACTTTTGTGTAGACCCATGTCACGATAAAAAATTCTCCATGTTATGCTTTGTGAAAGGTGAAGTTCTTGTGAGCGATGCGAAATTGGTTGCCTAGGATTTTTTTACACACTCACGGATGGCAGCGAAATTTTCGTAGATTCGAAATCTTGTATTTCGTAGACTAAGAGGTATTGGCCGACGTGTTTACTGAACCAGCGGACACGAATTTATTCATTACAATACATCACATTCGTTCTCCGCTCGGTAGATTATAGGAAGATTCTCTTATTGCTTGTCGTACATTTACAATAAATTTATTTTCTCTGCCCATAAATTATTTTTCTGCCAATCAGAAGATATTTTTTAATTTTATTATGAATTTCTTTGAATTTTCTTAATTCCACATATGAAATGAAATGTTATTTAATCCGCTTAAATATTTTGTATTATTATGTTCAATTAATTAAATTCTTCAAATATGTTTTGCGCTATTTGATCTTGAAAATTATTAAAATAGAATTCCTTTTCGCAGCAACAGAATTAAAGAAATAACATGAACTCAATTGAATAGCAATTATGAAAATATTGAAATGGCAATTGATTTAAGAAAATATTGAAAGATATTTTATTAAAAAAGAAACAATTGAAGAGTAGATAGAAGAGGAGATATTCAGCTGCCAACAGTGAAACAAGTAATAAATTGTTTTGAATATAATTTGATGGTTGATTGGTTGTTGTACGAAATTTTTGACGTTTTTATTTGGTTAAATTGCTTGAAACAAACTCCTTTATTTCTGATGTTGTAGTGTGTATAATTTGAAAATTTCTACGCATTAAAGCATATTACTTTATAAGTGTTTACCTGTACAGTCCTTCAAATAATCATTCATGTTGTGCTCACACTGTATTCAATAATTTTATTGTTATTATTATTATTTTGTTCCCTAGAGAAACATTCAATCACATATGCCTGAAATGTTATTTTTACATTTATGATGCTTAACGTCAATAAACTTCAATAAGACAGTATTAAGACCAGTTAATAGAGATAAAAATAAGTGGCTCGTGAAAACATAAGCCAGACCAGCTACTTGATCACAAAGTAAATTGCTAACGTTATACAGGAAGTATATGTAAACACTCATGTACATGTTTACAGAAAATAAAAATAAAAGAGAAAAAACGGCAAAATAGCTGAGAAAATAAATGTTTAAACGATAATCCGTAAGATGAACATGTTCCTCTTCTTTATAAAGCAACAAATGAAAGTTAAGGACTAGGTAATACTCTGCGTTCAAATAAAAAATACGTATATACTCCAACTATAGAACGCGAGTCTTTACTTTAAAACCTGACTTCATTTGCAACTAAAATATCTTCCCCAACGGTGGATAGGTTGACTTCACTTGTATAGGGTGGGCCATTTAAAAGTTTAAATTTAAAAATGCCATAAAACAAAACCGGTTTGAAATTTTGTCAAATTTCTGATTGGAAATGGAATATTATTTCATTCATATGGCTGCCACGGCTGACCTCACAGTACCTCATACGATTACGTGGACTGTTTCGAGTGTATGGGGCCGTATCTCGGCAATGGCATCACGAATGTTTGCCTTCAAATGTTTAATTGTCTCTAATTTGTAGACATAACACTTTTCTACGGCGCCCCCACAAAAAAATAGTCCAACGGTGTCAAATCGCAGCTTCCTTGACAACACCATCAACGGCCATCAAACGTTTGCCGCAATAAACCGATTGTACCATGAGATGTATGGCAAGTTGAAACCAAACATCGTTCACATCAATGACATGAAGAGCGGTTACAAAAAAATCTGTTACTATTGTTTTCATTGACCGTAATGGTTGCACCGTACTCATTTTCAAAGAAATATGGGCTCATTATGCCTCCGCTCCACAATTCGCACCGCTTGTAATGGATACATTGTCTTCCATGTGTGGGTTTGCCTATACCGCCAACATAAAAAAGAGCTTCATCCGAAAAGATAATTTTTTTTGTTACAGAATTAATAAATTCTACAAAACATAAGTAAATAGTTTTGTCTTTAAAAATTGTTTCAGATTTACTGTTATTTTTCGTATTAAATTAACCTCACTCTCAAAGAGTTTTATCCTTCGTAAAAATGTTGCAGATTCATTTTTGTTTGCAGTTTTGTTAGTGCAGCATAGCTATTCAAATATAAATCATAGTAATGTTGTGGCAAAGTTTGGCATTGCCAAAATGTAACCAAACGCTATAATTTATTATAACGCTTATTGTTGAAGGCTGCATTGCATGCATTCTGGTGCAGAATTCACAATTAACACTAATGACAGAATAATTTATTCAAACATACAATTTGCAAATTGGGAATTTAAACTAACTCGTTGAAGAGTTAATGTTTTTCTATTAAGGGATTTAGAAATTTATCATATTATAGCGCTTCGTAAATGTAGTAAATCATAAAGGTTAACTTTTTCGCTGCTACAGCATTAAAGTTATACAATTTCATGATTAAATTACCACAATTTACCAAAAAAATACATAATTTTAGTTAAAGATGAACTAAATTTGAAGTAAAGTTCATGAGAAATCTGTAAAAACAGCTACAATTGAGGAAAACGGGAATAATTCAGATCTTTGCTTTCATATTTTATTGTGCACTCAAATACTAGAATTGCTAATCGTTTGTGAGATGAAGTTGTCGTAGTCTAGTCAGTAGTATGTTGGCTTATTAGTTGTGAGGCCACGGTTCAAATCTCAGGTGAGCCATCTCAAGCAAAACGAAATATGAAAACATATTTCTTCGACGACTTCCTTTCATTAGTGTTTTGACAAAAAGTCTGAGAGAAAATTTCTCAAAAATCTTTCGTTCGGATGCAACTTTAAACCGTATGTGCCGCCACTCAAGTATAAAATTAATACACACAACATGAGTGGTGTAAGAAGCTAGGTCGTAATCCTGACTTTGCAAGGGGGGGTTGTAATGACGAATTATTTTGTGTTATATATTGTGAGATGAAGTAGAGTTAGCCATACGAGAACTTTCTCATCCACACCTTTTCAAATTAAGGCATGAGATTTTTTACGTTATGCAAATGACCTAAAGTCGCCAAAGTTTTTCTAAGTCGGATTATGTGCTCATAGTCTAGATGATTCACATACATAAATTAGCATTGGTGTGGTGTTGGATTTTCTTAACGTTGTACTTTTGGTAATTTGGCATCCATAGAGCATTTAAAAGGCTAACTGCTTGCCTGACTAAGGTAGGATTAGAATTGGATCCGAGCGTCTAGTTGATTAAATATTGCAGGCAACAGAACGACTCCACCTTAACTATTCCTTCGCAATTCATGCAAAACTTTGCGATATTTCATGTATTAAAGCGTAACGTCGTTACTCTCACGAATTACGATTTCATGTATTTTCGCTACCATATGTGGTATTTTAATTAAAATATTTCTAGTCCCTGTTCCCAGCATAACTGTTATTTGCATCACTTCGTCTAGCGCCCAGTCAAATTGAAAGGAAGACAACAAAAAGCCTTGTCGTACAAGTCGTGCATCTACATATTACCAAAAAATACATTAAAAAAATCATGATCGGTAATGAATAGTACTAAGAATATTTAGCAATTTTTCGCAATAAACGTCTAAAACTTGCCTAATATACTGTATTTATAGATCTTACTTACGTATGTATAGAATAGTGTTCAAAAAATGCAAAAATATATTGAACTAATTTGCATTACAATTAGAAAAGTCTACGTATACTTAGAGAATATTACGGCTTTCTTGCAATCAATCATAACGTATGCGTATGATTAATATTTTGTGCGTATATTGGTTTGTTATATCACTCATACTCTGCGGTATATCTGAGATACATTGGCAAATTGGAATTTAAAAAAGTGAGAAACTCAATCAATTTGAAAATTTTTTGTTTGTACATATCATCGGCCATCGCGTTTATTACCTTAGCTTGCCATTATTTTTGTTTGATAACAGAGCACACTCTCTTTGTGGGAAGCCTAAAATAATAATAAAAGAATCTAAGCAAGAACGCGTAGCTGCATTTAATCTTCAACGTAAATATGTATGTATGTTCAATTTGTAAGAAATTTTATTTTTATTGAATATACTTTCAATTCAGCACCGTGTAACCAAAAACCATAACCACCTGCTCTTATAACGATATTTTCATTTCCCACAACTACTCGATGCTTTTGTATAATAAAAGAGTTACCGCCAGCTAACAGTTGGAATATTATTGAACCATAATTTACAAAATAATTTAGAAACAACTGTTGCAGCAATAACTTCAAGTGTTCATGTTACAATTTGAATTGGAAACGGAAAAACCGCAAACATGTGGCTGCAGCACAAGGTAATCTTAATAGTGAGGCAATAAAAAAAATCGTTAAAAGAGGTAAAATACGATGAGGGCAAATGCAACAGTATGACAGCCGCTCGTTGCAAATGCCAAAGGTTGTATTACTTGGTTGTATTATTTGCCATTTGCTCTGAATCTCTGCATTTTGTCTTCTGGCTTGCTTCGGAGGATCCAGTAGAGCTCCTTTAGGGTGGGATTTCAGGACACTGCATGTTACAAATGTTACAATATGACAGCCGCTAAGCATGGATCCAATTCGGCTATTCAGACTACTGTTCTACCACTGCGACTTGCTTTGATGCTTTGCTCTTTGTCCTCTGGCTTCCTTTTGCGGGAGAAATAATTCAGTGGGGCTTCTTGAGGGTATGATTTCCGGACACTAAATGATTGAATTCAAATCTTAACGTAGGCTATCCAAATTGCCACTACTGCCAGAACTCTTTGTATGGGGAGGTAGGCAAATCAGTACCGCGCATTCTGTACGTATTGTCTTCACCATGGGAAGCTGTACTAATTCATTTCATTTTAGTTACGATTAAAATAATGGCGATAACTTTTATCCCACAAAAGAAATTTGTAAGCCTAGTATTATGCACAAATTTTTTCTTGCACAGTCTTCAGATAACTTCGCAATTTTAAAAATGTATTTCCTACTTCAAGTCAATAAAAATTTACCTTTCAAATGCGGATTACTGGTACTACATGAATGAATAACTAAGAAGGTTAAAAACTTTTTCAAAGTCACGAAAATGGCGATATAACATCTCTTGCCTTGCAAATCCTATCACATCGTAAAAAATTATAAAAACACTGTATAAAAACATTTGCACGTTTCACACGAAATTTGTTGTTAGATTTGCGCTGCTGTTGATTTTGAAATGCTAGTGAGTTTATACTTTTGTTAGTTGCACGTTCTATCAACATAATCAATATTATTGTTTGGAATAGTGAGCTGGTTTCCGCTTAAGCACATTGTAGTTTAAATTGCAACAAAACTTTCAATATTTTTCGATTTCTGTTTTAATATTTATGTTCGTTTTTTTTAATATTTTTAAGAATAACTTAAATTCCGGGGAATTATGGAGTACATTTAGGAACACGTAAACAAAAGATCAAAACGAAACTTCTATTATTAGTGGCACAAAGTGCTTGTAAAACTGTTGTGGCTTTATCTGCTATATTAAAAAAGGTTTTTTGTTCAGATTGTTTGAATTTAAAGTGGATATTTTAATTTATTTATACATTTTATAATTTTTAATTTATAAGAAATTGTTTTTCATTATGCATTAAGGTTCAAAAAAAATAAAAATATGCATGTATTTCAAACTTGGTTGCTTTAGTATATTTTCTTTTAACATTTTTAAACATGTAAAGCTTTTTAATATTTTCTTGAGCTTCTGCAGTCTTTTACATATGTACATAAGTTTCCTGTAGCGGATGGAATACCAATATTGAATTGGTCTTTTTCAACCGTTGCTCATTTAATCCGATTTTCAGTCTCTTATGTGCTATTCTGCTTTTGTCCTTTGACAGCATCAGTTCTTAAAAATTTCAAATATTTATTAATTGATCGACAGTACTTTAACGTTTGTTTGATCAGAACAATACTTTGGTTCTAGAAATTTCTTAAGCCTCATCAGTTGTTGTCTCTTGCATTAGTTTATACGAATACAATGGTGTCAGCATTTTCTATTTTATCTGCCACCTATATTTTTTATAATCTTCTCATTCCAACTTTTAAGCAACAATCTCGTCCAAAACAAGCAAAATTTATTTAAAAATCACGCAAACTTCCGACCTACCGACAATGATGTATTTTTCAATGGATGAACGAAAAGTTAGGTTAGCTTAGCGTCTAGCTTGCCTTTCACAGGCAAGTTCACTCAGTGACCCATATGGCCTTCTTATCATCAGTTTTTTTTTAATTTGATATCGCAATTAAGGGCTGCGATGGCCTTTCACCAGGAGATGTTCAGACCGACATCGAAAGAGTCTTTAATTTAATGCCTCACAAGAAATGGAGTTAAATAGCATAATATCGGTTGCCAGTTCATACCACCTCCATGTGAGATGCGCATACCCTCTAATTACTCGTGAGGAATATCTGCGATTGCTCTTCACCAGGAGATGTTCAGACCAACATCAAACCAGTTTTTAATTTGATGCGCTGCGTACGAGAATCCAACTCACAAGTTGTTTAGATGATGACAGTTATTCAAATCTACTCAAATGTTTTAGAATTCGTTCCAAACTCACGAACTATTCGTTCCAAACTCACGAACTATTTTTTTAGAAACTTAAAAGTTATTGAATTCATGCAAATGCCAAAATATTTACTGCCAGCAATGATAATGCCAAGACACATCAGATAGGGATATAGCTTCATAATGGAACAAATGGTCGAATCGAAGTCTAACCATAATCTTCTTTAGTGTTACAATTGTTGGTCGTCCGTTCTCTCCTTCTATTTCCTTAGGGGTTTCCATTCAATAATAAACTTTGTTATTCAAGCTTTTGGTCTTCACAAAATTCGAAATAATCATATTTTCGTTTAATAATTTTATTTCTATTGGAATTTTGATATTTTATACAAGTTTTTGTTCGATATAACATTCGGCCAGAACATTCTCGTAATCTTCCGCAAAGATCTATTACAGGAATAGTTGTAACAGTTGTTTCTAAATTATTTTGCAAATTATGGTTCAATAATAATCTGTAGTGTTAACTGGCGGTAACTCTTTTGTTACACAAAAGCATCGAGTAGTTGTGGGAAATGAAAATATCGTTAAACGAGCAGGTGGTTATGGTTTTTGTTGCATATTATGTGCTGAGTTGAAAGTATATTCTATAAAAATGAAATTTCGTACAAATTGAAAAATACATATTTACGCTAAAGATTAAATGGAAGCACAAGTGGTGGTTCAGATTTTTTATTGTTATTTGCGGCTTCCCGCAGAAAGTGTGTGTGTGCACTGTTATCAAACAAAAGAAATAGCAAGCGAAGGTAATAAAAGCAATGGCCAGTTATGTATATATGAACAAAAAATATTAAAATTGATTCACTTTCTCATCATTTTTAAATTCCATCAAAAATTGTTTTCATTAACTGTTTAGTTAGTAACTGCCTTGAAACCATGTATCTGAGGTATACTGAAGCGTATGACTGATATAACGAGCCGATATACGCTTGAAATATTAATCATACGCATACGTTATGATCGATTGCAAGAAAGCCGTAATATTCTCTAAGTACACGTAGACTTCTCTAATTGTAACGCAAATTAGTTCAGTTTTTTTGGCATTTGTTAACACTATTCTATACATACGGAAGTAACATATATAAATACAGTATATTAGGCAAATTTTAGGCGTTCATTGCGAAAAATTGTTAAATATTCTTAGAACTACGCATTACCGATCATGATTTTTTTAATGTATTTTTGATAATATGTATAATGAAATGAAATATAAAAAAATATGTCTTCGGCGAATTCCTCCCAGCAGATATCTCGCAAAAATTTTGAGAGTAAATAAAATTGCCATGAAAAGTTTGTCAAAAATCTGTCATTCGGAGTCAACTTTAAACTGTAGGTCCTGCCACACATGTATAAAATTATCACGCACAACATGAGTGGCGTGAGAAACTAGGTCGTATGTAATAAGCGACATATAAGATGTAACCCAGCCAAAAACATATTCCTGGTATGTAGTAGTAGTCACTATTAGCGGGTAAAATAAGATAAAAATGTCACAACAGATCTGCCCAAAACAAAAATGGTTTATTTAAGTAGAATCAGAAACTTTAAATGGGATATTAGTTTGGAAGTATACGATAAAGACTTCTTCATTATTCACCATAATTAATTTGATAAAGAGGTAACAAAATTATTAAAAAGGAAATTTTAAAAAATCTTAAAAAAACAATGCCTTCGTTTATGGAAATGTATTTTAGACCACCACCCCGAGCTCAATGTAACGCCTGTTTAAAGTATTAATAATAATTTAATTTTATTCCCCAAACACTTTACTCTAGTGTATCCAATTTGTTATAAAATTTGACAGATTTCTATCAATATTTGTTTTACACTTCACTTTATGTTAACAAACTATAATAAAAAATAAAAAAAAACCCATACAACCTGCCACAACCATATGCTTCTTATAACTGATGATTACCTTCCAAACACACTTTCAAATTTTGAATTAAAAAAAGTTTTGAGAAAAGCTACAATACTTCAATAATCGTGATATTTAAAGTATAATTTCGACATAATCTATCAAGAAACTTTTATGGCAGCATGTAGCAATTACATCGATGCAATTGCTAACATTAGATGCAGCGATAACTTGCATAATCTATGGTATAATGTAATGTATATGGTTTTAAAAATATGCATGTTGGTTTTAAAAATATGTATATGGCGTCTTAAAGCGATATCTAACTTATTTTAAAGTTTTAATCCCATCACCATCAATCACCTCCTATACATTATCATATTTTCATATCATTTATGAAACCTTGTATATGTATCTATCATTACCAATGGAAAAACTTTTGATTAAATTTCGAGTATAATTTATCATTGTGCTTCGTAACTTGCGAGCAAAGAAAGTTCGAAATTAATTTTCCACATTAAAATCTTATACGGTTTCACTTATAAGCACACATTTTATTTAGAAAATTATCAAAAAGAATAGATAATTGAAACACATATACGTCTATGGAAGATGTTGTCAAACGCAGAAATTCTTAGGAAATTATTCAAAAACAAAAAATAATTAAAACCTTAGAAAAGAAGCTCGTTATTTGTTTTATGAAACTTTTAATTCATAAAACGTACATATTTTTTAATTCAGGAATATGAAAACGTACTGGTTCTAGACATGAGGCCTCGGTTCGAACCACAAGTCAGACATCCTAAAAATCTGAGATAAAAACAAAATTGCCTTGAAAAGTTTCTCAAAAATCTGTCGTTCGGAATCGACTTTAAACTGTAGGTCCCGCCAGTCATGTATAAAATTGACTCACACAACATGAGTGGTGTGAGAATGCAGGTCATAATCCTGCTTGAAGAGCTGTAAAGACCAATTATGAATGTATTGATACCATTTTGTGAGGAATATAACATCGTTCAGATGTCCTCCACGGTTTCTGTGGGCGAAACACATCCGAAATGCCTAGTTTTCCATGACTCTGTCGCATATATGTATCAGTCTGAACTTGACCGCTAATGTTGACTTTGAGGACCCCTATGGTTTATGACTTATTCTCATACACCTGCAACTTACTAAAACCACAAAAAAAGTTTCACGAGTCAAATAACACGATCTTGGTAGCCAGTTCACAGCACCTTCATGTGAGATGATCATGTACTCTAATTGCAGTACAGAATATCGCGTGTGGCATGAGCTGTGCGGCATTCAATGTCATCCTATTAAAACATCTAATCGTTGGCGTCTAGACCAAAAGAAGTTAGCAATCATGGACCTATAGTGGTTGCTAGTGAAAGTAATGTATAGTATAGTTTTCAAAGAAATATGCACCGATTACACCTAATAGCGACTTATTCGGGATGCATTGGACACTCTTGGATATCATGTGGATTCAACAATTTTGTTTATTCTCGTATCCATTCATCTAGAAAGGGGATTCATCGCTGAATCTAATTTTTCTTAATAAAATTGAGGTAAATAGAACATCTACCCTGATAAAACAATTTTATTATTTGCGCTTGTTGTTGAATGACATATTCGTTTGGAAAACAGACTGTATGAATGACATCTAGCATAAGTTACTGTTGAAGTGGTTGAAAGACCCGATACAGCACATCAAAGTGGAATACGCCAACCTCCTTAGGAATACATACCTTTCCAGCCTCTTATTAGATGGCAGCCCATTTGAATAGTGACTCCTAAATATTATTGGTCCATCTGTCTGTTCCCCTTGGTGGAGACCATGGAAATTCACATTTATACCAATTTTCTCTCGACCTTCGATGGTAATTTCCTATCCAAGGATAATACCTTTTTAAGTATTATTTGGTATGGAGAGATGCCAGGTATAGTCAATCGTATTCCATTTAATCATTCTACGTTTGAAGCTACAGCACGAGTAGAGCATAGCGATCTCATTAGAGAAGCGTTCGTACATAATAGGGAGTCAAACGAAAATGTTTGTTGTTTTTTATAATACTACTCACAGCTAAAGTCAGAATCGAACTCAAAACCAACGTAGATAATAAAAAAGCTTGTGTCATAAGAAGCATCAAAATTAAATTATCAAAGCAACAACAAAAAAGGTGCTAACAACGTTGCAAAAAAACGGACTTCTCGCAATAGATGCAGCTTCAGTGAAATTGCCCTTACTCCATAAATATCGGCCTTAAATATTTACATAGAATCTGTACTGCTACACAATACTGAAATAAGGCCATTGAATACAGCTATCAAATGGAGAGTTTAATCTTTTACGAACCGGTGTTGAGGCCAATAAGACAATGAAATTTTTAGACGAGTTTAACATTAAAACAATGACTTGATTAATTACGATGTTAGTCCCCTATTTTGAAGTTCTACATCCATTAACTTATATCCACCGAGAGTGTAGGGTACAACAGTAAATTTTTATGCCTCAAATTTTGAGCATTACTCGTAACCAGAGAAAAGATATGTCAGTTGAATTTATGATTGTCGTCAAACTCACATTTAAAAAATAAAAATGTTTGCTTCCTTATATCCTGCGTTTCGTTCTTTTTTTACTAGAAAACAAATCGTAAATATGTTGAGGATTAAGGCATTAAAAATCTTTATGGCCAAAGGCAAAAGATTTTAAGCATGAATACTTTTACGATTTTCTAATAAATTTGATGGTTTTATAAAAAAATATATGATTCTCATAAACCACATTGGCATGTTTTAGTTACTTCCGTACTTTACTTTACTTTACTTTAATACTGGTTTGCCTCAAGAGAAATAAACAAATGTTGTTCTAAGTCTAAATTTAAATCAAGCTGGCAGAATAACTTATTGTGGCAGGTTTTTGTCTAACAAAGGTTTTGAAAAATGTTCACATTATTTCTGTTAAAACTGGCAGTTACTAAGTGATTTTTTTTCATTACATTTTAAATGTTGAAAGCATAATAATTAACAAAAGTTTTCATACGTTTGTCAAGTATGACCATATATTTGATGTATACGATCTAAAGAATTAAATAAAAATATACTGAAGCTTCCAACCAGCCGTTAAAAGCTTCCTTGTCATTATTCATATCATGCATCAAATAGCATTTCCGCAAAACGAAATTAATGTCTTTTCTATTATACAGCTACGGCTGCTTATACTTCTAATTTCATACGCACTATTAAAAGTGAACAAAACAACAGAAATAAAAATTCATAAGACAGAAAACTAATTGGAAGTCTTTAGTAGTTTTCTTCACAAAACGTAATAAATTTTCTAAGTTATTTGCAATAAACTAATCGATATTTAAGAATAAAATTGGCAAAATATATCGTTTTAATCGAAAAATAGTTAACAATCAGTAGAAAAACTTATTAAATTTATTGTTTCTAAAGCAAATCCTACAAAGTTTCAATAGGTAATATTGCGAATTCCTTAACAATTTCCCTGTCCCCATACAAATCACTTGGTCATTGCCCCACGTCCACTGGTTTTTTGCATTGATTAAATAAATAATAAGCTTCATTAAATTATATATAGAAATGAATCACATGTGACTCATGAACGTATTACGCTCCCGTGTGTCATATATGACTCATTGGTCAGGGAAGTTGTTAATATCCAGATTCAAGATATTATTGGTTCAATCAATCCCTTTATCCATGTTTAAATTGCAGCACAATCATCAGCTCAAGCTATTTAATGAAAATCAGAACATAGTACATCTTGTAAAAACTCATCGTATTTGTTAGATTGGACTTGTTTGACGTATAAATGAAAAAAATTTTAAAAATGTAGGAACCATGAATAAAAGACCATAAGAAAAGAAGCATGACGGTAGATAGTTGCAAAAGTATTGGCCCATAATGAACTGCAACTACTGAAAGTAAAAAAATGTGTTCCTTCTATTGCAAACTTGCTATATTTCCATCATCAGTATAATGATAACTTGTAGAAAATGGTTAGAAAGAAGGAAAGAGTATAAGAATAGCAAGTAATACTTACTTAACGCAATGTCGTCAGTCACTTCCTCTAAAATGCATTAATAACCAAGCTCAGTATACTTCTTCGGCCTTAAAATTTAAAAGCGTTCTGAAGGATCTCAATATAAACCACACCTTTTCATTAGGCAGTAAACTACATCGACTCCTAAACTAGGGTTCTGTAATGCTCGCTCACCAATTGTTTAATATTTTTCAGTAGATTGTGCTCATATTATCACTTTTATGCAACTAATGATACGCCCCCAAACGCAAAAGTTACTCAGTTAACCACAATCATCCACTGGAACCCCATCACACAATTTTTCAGAAAGAAAGCTTGATTCGACCAAAAACTTCATCACTCTCCAGATGAACTCCAACAAATATTTATTAGGAATACATCTGATTTTTTCCGGAAACATTTGACCGAATCTATTCAGCGCAGAAAAAAATACAAAAAAGGTGGCTATTTTATTATCTTTCAGACAGAGCAGGCACTCAGTGTCATCCACAAAACTTGCTCTATTGAGATGAAGTCACACGTTGTAGGATCCAAACGGCAAATATACTATCCCGCTAATGTTCGTTTTATAAGAGAAAAGCTACACAAATTATTTGGAATGAAGTAATGCTTGGAAGTTGCCGTAGTCTAGTAGATAGTGTGTTGGCTTATTAGACATACAGCCATGGTTCAAACCCCAGGCCAGACATCAAAATAAAATACAAAATCTATTTCTTCGGCGACTTCTTCTCAGCAGATTTCTAGCAAAAACTCTGAGAGTAAATAAAATAGCCATGAAAAGTTTCTCAATAAAATCCCGCCACTCACGTATAAAATTAACACACACAACATAAGTGGTGTGAGAAAATAGGTCGTAATCCTGACTGAAGGGCTGTAATGACTAATTATGTATGTTTATAATCCTTGGACACACTTCTAATATGTGACACTAAAAACCTCCACTCTACCCTCAGTTCCACCTAGCTCTCCAAATATAAAATTATATGAATACATTCGAGACTCTTAAGCAGATTTTCCTCAACGTTTGAATCTGAGCTTGATAGATTACTGGCCATTTGCTTATTCGTACAGAGAACCTTATATTAAGGGCTCCACTACATCTGTATCTGTTTTTAACCCTTTCATGCCCGATGTTGCCTATAGGCAACATTGTACATTTTTGTTCATAAATTCCGTATTTTTTAATTTTTTTTTAAAAGATTTTTTTTGCAAACAAGCTCGGTTAAAAACGTGTAAAACTAGAATACGTAGGACTCTGAATTTAATATCACTTCATATTTAGGCCATGACTAACAAACAAATGTCCTTAAAAAAATTTTAGCTCTGACCCAAAAAATTTGGGCATGAAAGGGTTAAAAGTAAAGTATTTGGATTTTCTGGGGTCAACGCAAGGCTTACCTGAAACTCATTCATTAGGAAACATGATGTAGAACATTTAATCGAAAACTAATTTAAAATTGTTTATGGCTTGTGATCAAACGTATGACAGCATACGATTTGCAATCTCACAGCACTCCTAAACTTCTTAACACCCGATATTTTCCCGGTGCTATAAGTGCTACTGAAATTCTAGATGAAATCTAGACATTTCCAAGATAGTTGATGGAGTATGGTTTTTAGGGCCTTAATTGAAGCTTCATGCTGTTGGTTTGAATACTCATTCCACAAGCCTAATTTCAAATGTGCTTAAAAATAACAATATTCGAGTTGTTACAAATGTGATCCTTTCAGATAAATTCTGATTTAATCCACCGATGCTCGGAAGTTTTTCTAAGGAATTATATACAAGGTTCCCAAGTTTCCACCTTCCAGCCGCACCAAACACTTGTTATTGTTGTCTAAGAAATAGGAGCCGATTATGAAGATCAAACCTTCTTTGGCTTTTACTTCATAATTCAATAATATCTGAATTTAAATACTCATGGAGTATTATACTTATACTTATACTATTCTACTATAGTTGTCATACCTAAATCAATGATACTCTTTGTCTTCGTATATTCATTTAAGAATTTTTTCCGTGGTTTTTATTTATTTCATTTTTAAATTTATTTACAAACATTATAAATTCATTTCAAACAGCATGATAATCTTTTGTTTAACTGCATGTCAATTAAGGTCTTTATTGTCCTACAATATTTAAAAAGAAAAGTTATTCAAAGAAGTTAAAAGCCTGTCCTTGAGAAGACAAACTTTGCTTACCGTTTTTTAATGGCTCAATGTGTTTTTTTTTTTTTTTTTAATGGTATTCACTTAATTTATTTTTGAATGGAATGCCAAAAATATATTTGCTGGCAAGAGTATCTCTTAAAGTCTTGGCGAAGATGTTGATTCAATATGCTCTTTGAGGTCTTTTTTTAACTGTCATTGGGGAATTTCGGTTACAAATTGTTCTTATTAAGAATAAACAAAGTAGTTTAAAACAAAACAGTGTTGTAAATCGTTAATTTTTTGAAATTTTCATACTTCTAAACTGTAATAAAAATGTATTTATTTTGATTATTTATTTATTTATTTATTTATTTATTTATTTATTTATTACAATACAATTATAAATTATTTTCTAATTATATACGAGCGGAGTAGCGGACCATATGCTAGGAGTAGTGTCACAGGCCAGAGTCTCTGGTGGGAATCGAACCCACAACCCTCACGCTAATAGTCTAGCACACTTCCTACTAGAGTAGCAAGGCGCCCATAAAAAATAATTTTTCTACTCTTTACATGTGTGTTAGACAGCTGAACTAATAAAATAAATACCAATGAATAAAATAATGAATAAATATTTTGTTGTATTTAGAATTCTACAAGAGTACTGAATTTATTTTAGTAAAAAAAATTGTAAATAAATTTAGAGTAGGTGCTATGGTGAGGCCTTTGCAGAAAATCTCGATCGAGTAGTATGTCTAAAAGACTTGCATTAAACATCAGCTGGTTTACACTTCGCATTATAGTCCTATGTAAGAAACATGTATTTCTGTTATCTTCAGCAATCATTCTTTATATATTTTCATAAAGAATAACTCCCCTCCGCCTTATCATTTCAGGACCTTTTTAGTTTCATCTTAGTTTTCATAATACTAAGAAATCGGACAGGATAACAAGCACATCTATTACGACCATTCGCATGTGATAGTGGATCACTTGTCATGGCTTGAAGACTTGTTGCTACATGGACGGTTGTAATGATTGAAATGGAACTGGTTTGGTTTCCATAGAATCTAGCAAGCCAACTGTGGTTTCATCTGCCTAACCATAATATTTTTAGAGACAACTAAAAGGGAATTAGTGTAATGGCAACACGGATCACAAGGTATAGGAATATTTACAATTTTTAAAAGGCAATTAATGATATCTCCGGCGCATTATTTGGTTAGCTGAACGTCAGAAGTGGTAGGGAATATAGAGGCGAATAAATATTTTATCGGATAGAAAATCGAATTACAGGGCTGGACTAAGAATGCCAGGCCACAACGATGCAGTAGCAAAATCACTAGTTCATGCATACATAATTGGTCATTACTACCCTTCAGTCAGGATTAAGACCTAAATTCTCACACTGCTTATGTTGTGTGCGTTAATTTTTATGCATGAGTGGCGACACCTACGGTTTAAAGTCGACTCTGAACGACAGTTTTTTAGAAACTTTTTAATGATAATTTTTATTTACTCCCAGAGTTTTTGCCAGAAGAAATATTTTGTCGTATTTCATTTTGTTCGAGATGTCTGACCTGTGGTTTGAACGTGGCTTCACGTCTAATAAGCCAACACACTACCTACTAAACTACAGCGTTCCCATTATGTGAAAGATATGTTTATCTGGATGCAAGTATACTGAGCCGAAAATAAATATATATTTATAGTGGCACTTAATTTCACAGATGCATTTGAGCCAATAAATATCGAATGCCGGGCAACGCGAGAGCACTTTGCATGTCATTGTTCAGATATTAAATGCATGACATTGCAACATTTTATAGATAACAACATTCATACATAAGGAGTGAATTGGAAGAAATTGAGTAAATGTATACAAAAAAAAAAACGGATTTCTAATGAATTTTGCATGGTGGATATCCCTCATTTGTAAGCGCACAACAAACCAATATAATGGATAAGGTGAATGCCGATAAGTCATGGCACTAGTTAAGTTTTACCAGCAAGCATACGATTGGACTATTGTAGTAAATTTTGGGATATACATTCGATTTATTATCTGTCGTTGCTTACAAACATAGTGTGAATAGATGTATTGAGTATAGTGGTGAGAAACTTTGCTGATTGGGTTTATTGTTTCTTAAGAAAGAGATCGTTGCTGATCTTCTCTTGGAGGACAAAGATCATTAAAATATCGTTAAAATCAAAATCTTATGTGAACAAGAATTTCGGATTTCTTGCATTATTCGAGAATTAAGCATTTGCGAGGAATCCTGAGTATAAACCAAAACTCTTCAGTCTAAGTGGACTGAAGAATAAACTGAAAAATAATTGTGAAAAGCCATAGCAAAAATATTGTGATAAAAATATTCTCATCAGTAGTAATAATAACATAAAACCGATTCCATGTCGTTATCGGCGTTACAATACTTCTACCAACTTACAACTACTTGGGGTTGATTTTTTGGCCAAAGACAACTCAACAACAGTGCCTTATTCATCAATTTTGCTAGACTAACACTGTCCTTTCGACAAATGCAGAACAATACAGAAAAATTGCTTATCGTCATTATTTAGGGGAGAAGTTTATATTGACGAGATCACCATATAAACTAATGAATAAATATTCGTTTGAGAGAAATAAAATTCGTATTATTTTGTTTAACAATCATCGTATTCCATTAAGAAAATAAAAAAATCCATTCATTTAAACGCATAATAAACTTCACATATTTAATGCTTTTATTATTCTTTTTGTAAACATTTCCTTTTTTCCTTTTTGCGAATAAATATATCATATAACGATAACAAAAACAACAATAGAACAAGAGAAATAATAAAATCAAACAAATAATTCCATTGTTATCTAAAGAATGGTGATGCTAAGGATGAGAGGAATATGAAAAAAAAGGAAACTATTTTAAACCAGAAAACATTTCTACTGTAAACTCGTGTGTTCAATTACAATCGTTTTGTATGTTTTGAAACTATTAAGAGCTAAAAAAAGGTTTAAAGCTTTAAGTACAAATACGATACTGGAGAAAAAAAGAAATTGTTACTTTTTCTCAAAAGTTTAAATAATTTGTAACTTAAAATTTTGTGGATTTATTTCCAACAAAATATTGTACTTGTTTTAAATGTAATTTTTTGACTTAAAAACAACTTTTAAATAAGGCAAGAAACCTGTAAATGTTTAATATTGGCTACTTACGTATATGATACACTCCATTGGAAAATTCTTTTCGAATGATTATATTCTTGCTTGAAAGCATGTGTTAATTTTAGACCGATAAATTCACTACGAAGCAGATCGTCCCTTAACCGTTATACAAACGCTCGGTCCTATGAAGAACAAATTATTTTTAAAACTCATGGCATGCCAATAGAAATAAGAAGTTAAATAAATACATTCTAGAAAACAGCTATGAAACAGAACTACAGAGACGGGCTTGCGTTAATTTAACCATGGCCTATCCTTTATCGACGCTTCTAGCTTCGTTGGATTTAAGCCTTTGCATAGATAGGACCAGAGCTATGCTTAGGTTAACGGGAGACGACTCTAAAATGATATTAATAAGGGGATATCGTGACCTATCAAATTGAACGACTGGAATTTGCTGCACTAACTGTCCCCTAGACAGTAAGAGAAGCACACGTAAATGCTACGCAATGAGACGGGGTAATAATAAACACAAAAAAAGACTGTAGTGCCAAGAAAATTTGATTTTGATTCAAATAGAATTTACATTCGAATTGTGCCCAACAACATTTTGCATTTGTACCAACAAGTATGTTTCTGTTGTCCCAAAATGTAAATTCATTGTAGAGGCAAAGTTAAAAATGTTGCCTTAAATGTCATATTTGTTGCCACAACGGTTCAGTTGTTGTTGTCGCAACTGCAAAAATTGTTGCCTCAACAGTTCAATATATTTTTGTCGCAAATGCAAATATTGGTAAGATATATAATATAAATGAAAACATTATTTTTAGTTTCCGAATATTTATTTTAAATAAAAATACCCATACAAATTTGCTCTTTTTGGAATATTCTAAATCCATGACGAAACATATTTTAATTATCAAATCGATAGCGCGAAGTAAGGTTTCGACCTTATATCGTACGCCACTAAAAAGTACGTACAATTTGCTTAACCTATCCAACGATTAACCAACCACTAGTACTTTAGGCTGGAATGTAAGCTTTTCCTTCGCAGCAAGAGATCTGGCATTATCTTCCCACTGGATCAAATTTTTTATATTTATTATATGGCCAATCATATCCTTTTGTGCATCAGATATAGATGGTTTGGCTCCCTTGTTGATACGTGGAGGAGTTATAACCGCATGTAGTAAATAAAAGAAATAAAGAAAGAATAAAAAAGTGTTTAAAGATTTTATATATACATAGTTTATGTATAGTAACTTTTGTTACAAGCGTGCAAAAAGTTCATAAGAATGTACAAGTAAATGAACAAATTGACCTTACGTAGCTTATTTTGATTCCTCCACTTTTGCAATTCATGGCGAAAAATGATTTTTTCTCCGATAAACCCCCTTCCTAATTGTGAAAATACTTCGTTGATGTCTTTTGAATGCATTATTTTCAAAATATCGACTTGGTTGATGCCGCATTCTATGAATGTAGACTTTGTTTCTATTGAAAGATTCATTGTTGAAACCAATGCAACGACTTCATTGGATAAATCCACCATACAAACTGTTTCCTGAAAAATGTCTTCCGACTTTGTTATTTATTTATTTGAAACACTAATTTTTATTTTAATTATTTTAAAACTATTAAGCTCACTTTTCACTTGTTTCACACCGACAAACTACTCAATACTGATCGCAATGATAATAAATTACCAATCATTAGAGTTGCCAAATGCACATTTTTTACAACAACAGTAATATTATTTGATTAAAAAAATAAATATTTTATGGCAACAAAAATTGTTATTTCCTGCAAATGCAAATCATTTACGTCAACTGCAATTTTCAATGTACCGTTATTGCAGGAGAAAACCTTTAACGACAAAAGTTATTCCATTTGCAACAAATAATTTTGCTGTTAAAAAACTTCAAATACTTTCATGTTGTTGCGGTAAAAAAATATTGTTTGAAAATTTCTTGCGACAAAGGGTTTTCATTTTCTCCAACAAGTTTTTATTCACCCCAATAGCAAAATCATCAAATGCTAAAATTATTTGCCGTCACAATATTTATTTTTTTGTGTGAATTTTGGCTGATGTGTGCTTCTTTAAAATAGGCATCATTCTGCGGTATAGTAATGGTTCAATGACAAACGGTGGTACAGTCTACAGGGAAATATCCAGAGCACATATGGAAACTTTCGAGTTGTTTCCCAACAACGACGACAGGACATAACATTATTAGCTAACACACAGTCTGCCCTCCGTGCACTTAGCTACTACAAAGTTGACGCGAGATCAGCTGGCAGAACTGGATCGTTAGTCACCTGGTAATTCTGAGAAGTAGGTTATGCTCGATGATAGGAACAATGAAGAGAACAAATTTGAGACAATCATAACTTTTATATAAATACAATACGAGAGCTCTAATCAATGAGTTTAATTGGTTTTAATTCTACATGTTTAAATCCAAATCAACTGACGGAATTTGTTATAGTCTCTATATTATGACCGTCTATAAAAAGATTACTAGATCGAGCTGTCGGAACTTTAAACCAATAAATTACCAGAAAATTATGTACTATTTTAGAGTCATTGAATCATTTACCATTGCAATTAGAGAAATCTAAGTTGAATTCTTTAATACAATTTCATTAAAAGTATTCTTGGTATTCAAAATTTGCTACTTAAGAACATTTTTCGCCAAATTCGTATTCAAACATGTAATCTGCTTGTTGATAATACTGCTTACTTAGCAAAATTTAAGTGAAAAATTTAAATTTCGTGTAATTAAACAAGTACATACATACATACATAATTCGTCATTACAACCCATTTGTCAGGATTACATGAGTGGCGGGACCTACAGCTTAAAATCGACTAAGAACGACAGATTTCTTAAGAAATTTTATTCACTTTCTCAGAGTTTTTGCCAAATTCTGCTGAAAGCAAGTCGCTGAAGAAATATTTTTTCATATTTCGTTCAGTCGGAGTTGTATGACCTGGGATATGAACCTTGGCCTCTCGACTAACAATTAAACAAACGTTAACCTTAAAAGACTGTATTTGCAACTTATAAACAATTATAATTAATTGAAACGAATTTTGCAACACAAGTAAGTATTACTGGCTTTACAAAATTATTTCATTTGTTTTTGAACATGATTTCTATAAAGTAAAGCATTTTGAGAAAAAGTGCTCTAAAACTCTACTCTATTTGGGTAAAAGAAAAGAAAAAAATTCAACATCTACTCTTCGTAAGTGTAGTGTGCACTAAAGTTGTGAAGTAAATTAATTCACGATCTTTTCATGCGTACATTGAATTACATGCGTATGAGTAATATATGCATATTCTACATGTACTTTATAACTTTGTGACAGCAATACTAAAAGAATGTTGTTCGTCAGATATAAAAAAATTAAATTTACTTTTCACCACATTTTATATCATTTATCGTAGTTAAACAAAATTCATTATCGTGCTGTTTTCTGCTCAGCCGTTTACTCGAAGTGTATTAAATTAAAATTTTATTTTTTGCTCGAAAAACAATTTCAACATATTTTTCTTGCATCTTTTTCTGCTTTTAAACAAATCAGTAATATTGAATTGCTTGCTCTGCATATGAATGAATAAGTAGTTGCTGAAAAAATCTATTGTTTGTGCAACAATAACAATATTTGTACGAATTTCAAACAAAAAAAATAATAATCGGCAAACATAGCCTTAAAAGAAAACATTTGGATACAGTAGTTTCCTAGTAGTTTGGATACAGTAGCATTGGATACTCTGTAGTTGGCAAGAAAAAAGTAGAAACTAATTTCTCTTTTTATACACATGCAATTAACATTTTCCAAATGTTTGGTAACATGTCTAAAAGTCATTAAAATAAAATTCCTTGGTTTTTTTATTAAGATTTTTATTACTATTTTCATTACCACAACTGTATGCCCGCACTTTAGCCATGACAATCAAACTAGCAAGTGAAAAATTAATACAATCAAATATGCAAAAAACAATAACAACAACGAAGAGCACAAAAAATAGCATTTGAGACTGTAACTGAAATGTTAAATTCGTATATGCCTTATGGTAGAATGAGATAAAATTCATATTCAAATATAACACACGCCATACGCTGCATACGTACATATGTACATCACTGAGCTCAGTGTAAGTGAGGCAAACGTAAGCGTCGGCAAAGAAAAAAACCGAAAAGATCATAATAAATAACTTTTGGGCTGATGCTTTTGTACACATGATATTAAAAGAGCGAGAAAAATTGGAAAGATGCTGGTGCTTCGCTTCGCTATTTTTTCGTTGGAATTATTTATAAACATTTGTGACATATTTTCCAAAGAAAAATGAAAAATTACATAAAATTAAAAAAGCAGCAATTGATTTACATACAAAAATAAAAATAAAAAATTATCTTTTCATGAGGTTTTTGAAAGAAAATCAATTAATAACTTCTATAGTACATGTAAGTCATTTTATTTATTTATGGATTAACGACAAAAAACTTGTTTTATTATGATTATTTTCAATAGTTTAAAAGTGTTTTACAAGAGTTATAGTTGTCCTACAAAATTTCTACTTTACCTGCTGGTTTATGAAATCCTTAAAATTAAATTGTCGACATGTAGTTGCCGTAGTCTAATAGGTAGTGTGTTGGCTTAATAGACGTGAGGCTACGGTTTAAACTCCAGGTCACGTATCTCCAAAAAAACGAAATATGAATAAATATTTCTTCTGACAAAAACTATGAGATTAAATAAAATTGCCATGAAAAACTTTCTTAAAAATCTGTCGTTCTGAGTCGACTTTAAACTTTTTGTCCCGCCACTCATGTATAAAATTAACACACACAACATAAGTGGTGTGAGAAGCTAGTTTGTAATCCTGACTTAAGGCTTGCAATGACCAATACATGTATGCATATATGTATGTATATAATTTAAATAAAAAATAAGAATATTATAAAATATTATTCCATTATAATACTAAATACCATTTAAATACTCATTAAATATTAATTAACATTTACTAGTTTAATCCATTAATGTCAATTAGAATGCATGACTTCAACAAAATAAATAATTCCATCTAAAACCACAAAAACAAAAAACTAGAAATACTTGACTATTTTAAAATTTTATTTAAATCCACAACACACTAATTGATGTATACAAATACGAATAATTTTTGTTTTTTTTTTTTAATTTTAAACCTAAATAAACCTAATTAAGAAATATTTATGTGACCTGGTTGTAAATATAATTACGGAAACAATTACGCAACGGAATTAAAGGTGAACAATAAAACACCAGAGCCATGTACTATAATAGGGCCATTAATTATATAAAAAAAGAAAGAAAGTCATGATAAACATATTGGATAAGAAAAAAAGTAATCTCTCACCTAATGGCATATGAATGTTGTAAATGTGTATCGTACATTACAAAAGTAATTCACATAAATTTATGCTATGTGAAGCCTCTTTATACTCTTCTATATATTGTATAAGTGTGGGATAATAAATCGTTTTTTCCAAAGCATAGTCCTTAGGCTTTATTTCTATCTCACTCTGACGATTCTTTTGTGTTTTTATGTTGTAATGGTTGTAATAATTAATTAGAAACTGATCTCAGAGAAAATAAAATAAATTCCCTTTATTGTGTATTGGTATCCAATCCTAACGGTTCAATAAATAAAACCAGTGTGCCTCTCTTTTAAATTCCCAAAATAATTATTGATTGTTATGTGTTTTAATGTTTATGTATTGAGCATCCATACATATGTAACGATTCTGTTTGATATCAACTCATTGAAGTATTATTCCATTCACATTCTATTCATGCGGGTATGGCGTCTGTGTAAATGTGTATTACTCACCATATGACAGTCACTTAAACAAATTGAAAATGATTTCTGTAAACTCAGCAAAACCTCACCTAAAATCTAAATGCCAACCAATTTTTATCAATTATTTTCTCTTTTTCTCTCTCTCTCTTTTTGGCTTGTTGTATGTGTATGTAAGCAGTTAAACTATTGCAATATTGACCAGGGGAGTAAAATCGGATTGTTATTCGTAATGAGAGCTTAAGAGAATGAAATTTATATATACCTTTTACTCGTCCTCAGATTTTCAAGGTATTGAAGTCATACTTTTAGACTCACATAAAGTTTTCGTTCTTTGTTTCATAATAATTTGCATACAAAACCAATACCATCACCACGTTTACCAGCCAATGGCTGATATGTAATGTTTTGGCTTTTTTGGCATTATGATTCTATTTTTTTTAATTTTATTTTATTTGGCTTGTTTTTCAACGTGTAATTTCATAGTAATTTGTAGATATTTTGCATATGGGGTTCTGGTTTCTGTGGCTTGAAATACGTTGGTTTTAAACCAAACATTTTTAGTTCTGTTGGATTATTTTTCTACAGCATGGGAGAACACTTTTGGGTCAGTGATTTAAATGACATGATTTTATATGAAAGTTAATTAAAATTTTGATATTTAAATTGGTAGTCAATTAAGATAAGATAACGTTTCAATTATTAAATACTTATTTTCAATAATTTTATAATCAAAGAAAAAATATTGAAGTGATATAAATACAATGTTGGAAACAACTTTCTGTTTCAATATGTTGAATTACATACATATATAATTGGCCATTACAACCCTTCAGTTACAATTACGGCCTAGCTTCTTACACCACTCATGTTGTGTGTGTTACATGAGTGGCGGGACCACCAATTTAAAGTCGACTCCGAACGACAGATTTTTGAAAAACTTTTTCATTGCAATTGTATTTACTCTCAGAGTTTTTGCCAGAAGTCTGCTGAGAGGAAGTTGCCAAAGAAATACTTTTTGTATTTTATTTTGATGTGTGGCCTGGGGTTTGAACCGTGGCATTGCGTCTAATAAGCCAACACGCTACCTACTAGACTACGGCGACTCCGAATTGAATTAAGTTGTTCTTAATGTACTTAGATTTGCATGGGTAGGTTTCCGTATGCGTAGACTGACATATACATCAAGCAACATGATCCCACCTTGGCTTACCGCATGAGTAAGTTTCAGTATTCAGACTTCGTAACATATGCGGAGAAGTATTGAATCTTGTGGATCCCTTAATGTTAGACTCGATATTAACACCGAGATCACACCACAATGTCGAATGTGGAATCTTTTCGGAACAGTTGAATCTTAGATGAGTATTTAATCTATTTAGTTATTGTATAATTCGCCTTGTTCGGCTGCCATCAACTAACATTTCTATTGATCAAAACAAAACGTTTCCCTAGAAACACGATTCACTTTAAAGTATAGCACCTGAAGTTGGCTTGATTCCTTAGTTTCTTCCTTTGTCGTTAACTTTACAAAGTGATAAACTTTTCTCTTTAAGTCAGATAAAATACAGTAATTCTGTTTGTTCTTTAAAACTGTATATTTATTCCAGAATAATATAAAAATAATAAATTCAATCAAAGAACATTTTTCACTTGTATCCTCTTTAATGTATCAACAACTACTCCCTGTATTAATGTTTGCAAAACAATATAAAATAGGAAGATCAACCATAACACAGGATTGCATTCTAAGGAATACGTGCGACAGTATATTGCCATAAGGAAGAGAAATATTCAAAGTCAACAATGGTCAATATTTGTTATAAATTGTAATTGTGCCAAGTTATCAGTTATTTTTGCAAAAAACTCTCATTTTGAATGCATAATACCGCCTATACCACTCATATCTCCAAACAAAAAATCCCTGCTTAAACTAAACTAAAACCATAAGCTTACATTAGATAACAAAACATATTGTTTCATAAATGTAAGTCTCATTGGTATTAATTTCCTATACATTAATACAAAAAATTTTATGTTTTTTTGTGTTCTTTTCTAAATTGAAACGAGTGTCATTGCATTTTAATGTTACACATTCATTCATACATGTTTACTGTTGCCGCTTGTTGGTAATTGTTTAAACAAACAAAACCATGTTTTAGTACTCAAGTGAACAAAATATTGTATTTATGTACTTATGCACTATGAATATATGTGTAGATGCAGTAACACAAGTGCCCATGCCATGTCATGTTTTTCTTTTACCAAACACTTAAAATTGTACCAATAAATACAAGCATATTTAAGAATTATGAGAATAAAAGTTACAATGCAAGAGAGAGAGGGAGAGATACGATGGCAAATGAACGTAACTGCAGTTTACAGTCCAGACAGTATATTGTTGGCACCCAAGGGTGCAAGGGTTTCATCTATTTCAGTTGTTCTCTAGATACACTCATTGATACACTAAAGGCGATGTACAGCTTTTGAATTTTGTAAAAACCTCGTCGTGGACAGCCAGTATATATGTTTAATTTAATTTTTTTATTTACATTTTAACAAAGGCCTAAGTGGATAAGTATGTGCCAGTTTTTTAGTGTCTCATAAACTCTATCTCTCTTGTTCTCTCCTATCGCTACTATTAGTATTTCCTTTCTCCTTTAGGTTAGGTTAGCTTAGCGGTTAGTTACCCGTACACTTGTGCTACCCAATGTAAGGTAAACCACATTTTCATGCTGTTTAGAAATGTAAAACTAAACTCTCGTTTTATGATACCGTTTAGGTCTGCTTGTTATTTTCTTCGATTAGCGTGGCATTATAAAAAATTAAATTAATAAAGCCTATGTAAACTTCTCTAAATTCCTTGAGTACTTAAACCCCAAAGAAGGCCCAAAATAATTTCTATCACGTAATACGAACTTTGAAGAAGTCCATTGACTGTTCTTGCCACACCATCTACAACGAACATTATAGGAAGGGCCAGGTAGTGTTACCTCTTAAAAAAATGTATGGAGCTCAATTAGCAAATCTCCCCAAAAGCAAAGTTCCCCAATAGAAAACTATGACAGGATCGGAATCCATAACTCACGAGATTGGTCAAGATATAGTCGCCGTAGTCTAGCATATAGCATGTTAGCTTATTAGACCTGAAGCCCCAGGTCAGACATCTACAACTAAATGACTTCCTCTCAGCAAATTTTAGGCAAAAACTCTGAGAGTAAATAAAATTGCGATGAAAAGTTTGTGAGAAACTTAAGTATAAGTGGCGTAATCCTGACTTAAGACTTGTAATGACCAATTATGCATGTATGTCTGTAGCTATCAAACACATTTCTTGTCACATCTTAATTCTTGTTACAGAAGACAGACGAATTTCGACTGATAAACATGCTGTATAATATATAAGTTTTATTATTGTTTAATAACTCTACAGTTTATATCCTACAATTAAAACGAAAATATGCTAAATGAACTCAATAATGCGATTATTTTATAGTTCTTAAGCAAAATAATTTTATACTTACTTAGCTGAAGAACTTAATTAAAATAAAAGTTAAACAAAAAATAAAGAAAAACTTTTTACTGTATGCATTTTAATAACAAAATCAAAATTTCTTAAAATTACAAAACAGAAACGATATGAACTATTCTCATATGCAGTAGAATAAGCAGGCCTTAGATTTATTAAAAAACAAAAGCCTTCACTCTACACACATAAGCTTGATATCAACTCTCTGTCTTTCTGTTTTACGGCCACATGACGTGCAGTAAACAATGATACTGTCATGGCATTTTGTCATATTAGGTCAATGTAGTTTGACACACTCCTACATGTATGTCAATCAATACTGATGTCTGTTGATATTGCAAAAAGGACAATATTTTCCTTTTTTTCTGAACTGACATTTGCTGGTACTTTAATTAAAAGTACAATTGTTAATATTTATTGTACAAACATGTCTTTCAGTTTCGTTTACAAATCTTGCAATTTATATGCGTAATTTTTACAAATACTGATGATATACCATCACTGTGAGCATAAGTATGTGGGCGTAAATGTTTAATAAATGTCGATGACGATATGCTTTTCGTGAAAAATGGGTTCCATGGATAAGTAAAAAATTACGACGAAAAAAATTTCCTGAACTAATTAGAATCACAATCAGTTGTAGCACCAATACGACAGTGAAACCTAATTCACATTGAAACAGTGTAATAGTATTGGATGTTTTACAGTTTAATGAGCCGTCCTTCGCTTTATTTCTTCAAAAATCTTTAGACTATAAAAAAAATAATATTTTGACTATCTCTTTGGACACAATTCTTCCATCTTCGTAATATACATACATACATAATTGGTCACTACAAGTCTTTAGTCAGGATTACAACCTAACTTCACACACCACTTATGTTGTGTGTTTGTTAACTTTTTACATGAGTGGAGGGACCTAGAGTTTAAAGTCGATTCCGACCAACAGATTTTTTGAGAAACTTCTTCATGGCAATTTTTTTGTTAAATCTCAGAGTTTTTGCCAGAAATCCACTGAAAGGAAGCCGCCGAAGAAATATTTTTTCATATTTCGTTTTGCTGGAGATGTCTGAGACGTTGGGCTTGAACCGTGCCTTCATGTGTATTAAGCCAACACACTATCTACGAGACTACGGTGACTTTGACAATTCCTTTGCCTCAGCTGTGAATTGGTGGACCCATTTCTCATTGCACTAAATTTGGCTTTATTGCCAAACACTCGATTGAAATACCCTTACAATGCTGCTTCTGTGCTATTGTGAGTAAATGTAGCACCCATCTTGGTTACATTTCCTTCCGATATTTTTAGCTTCAGCCAATGATTTTCCAATACCATTTGGTAAATATTCACTTGTGAGGAATTGGTTTTGAACGAAAAGTTCTCTTCAGAAAAGTTATCTTCAACGAATCGAATTTCCTGTAAAGGGCAATGGCCTGCCAATACACTCTGAAAGTCATTACAACCCTCCAATTAGGATTACAACCTATTTTCTCACGCCACTTATGTTGTGTGTGTTAATTTTATACATGAGTGGCGGGACCTACAATTTAAATTCGATTCCGAACGACAAATTTTTGAGAAACTTTTCATGGCAATTTTATTTTCCCTCAGAGTTTATGCCAGAAATCTGCAAAGAGCCAGTCACCGAAGAAATATTCTTTCATATTTCGGTTTTGTTCGAGATGTCTGACCTGGAGTTTGAATCGAGGCCTCACGCCTAATAAACCAACACACTAACTACTAGACTACGGCGACTACATTGTATATTTAATATTGTATTCTAGTAAAACAATAACTTTTTAAAATGATGCCGAAATTGTCCTGTATTTTATTATTGCTTACGTCACATGCCGAACTTTTATTCTGTCAATAAATTAATAAGTACTACGTTGTTATACAATAGGTCATTGAATATTAGAAATTTCATATCATTTCACACGATATTTTTATTTTATCTTGTGCTCGAGTGCCTAATACTGGTGGTGGTGTCTATTGTTATTTATGGGTGAGTAATTTTTATTGTCAGTCCTATAACGTTGTAGCAACTAATCTTCAATAGCAGCCAGCAAACAGCCATAAACACAATAATAACATGTGATTACAATGGAAATAAAAACAAAAAAATCATCAGGGTAAACATTTCATTTACAGAAAACGGTTTGGTTTTTACACATATATAAGTGGACCAATACATGCTGTTAGTGATGGTTCATGTATGGATATGCATGTATGGAATAGACATTCTTACTCTTCATGAAGTGTAAATCGAATGCTTATGTTGAGAAACATGCGTAAAACACTTGTAAGTACAGTGGAATTTTTTTTGCTGTATTTTAACAAAAGATTCTTTGTTCATTAAGGTACAGCAGATACAGGAGCTTAAAGTCCTTTATTGACATTAATTACCCATGGTTTGAAACCATGTAAACGAAAACATTGGGCAAGTCAAAGGTGTGTGAAGGATGGTTTAAAAAATTTTTGTTCATTTTTTGTTTTATTTTGCTTCACACCAGATGACCCATCGTTAACATTTAAGCCAAAACATTGCTTGGTAAGAGAAAATTGCTAAAAACGCAATTTTCTGTTTTTCAATTTCATTTCTACTTTTGGTTTTTAAGTCAATTTTACGGCAAAGAGCAGGCGAAAAGAAAATCTTTCAGCAAAAAATTTTCAGTATCCACATTTCTAACACACAACTCCAGTTGAGTGATTGTGGTAATGAATTTTGGTATTTCGGTACTCTTCTTACTTATTTTACTTTTTCTTATTTTTTTGTCTTTCAAATAAAATGAAACTATTTGCGTTACTTTTGAAATAGAAATTTTTTTATTGAATTTATTTCTCTTGTTTTTTTTAAGAAATATTTTTACAAGTGAATTATTTGCACACAAACTCAAATGTTGCTGAAGGGCAAAAGCAAAAGTTGCATTCTTAAAATGTTCCTATCTAATGCTGCCATGTGCTAAATGCTCCATGCGTTGTATGGGTCTTGCTGCTATTGAGGATTTCCATTTTATATCGCATATGAGTGCAATGTATGTGGTTTCTTTTCAACTTCAACTTAAGCAGCTTCAGTCCTTCTTCATCTACAAATATTTTATTCTTTTATTTACTTTCTACTTGAAATGACTTTTTCAATTTTATTTTATATCTCAAAAAAGAATTTATTTAAACGTTTTATGGTCTTTCATTTGAAACAAACAAATATTTGAGGGTTTTGCGTATTTATTTAATTTTTAGGACATTGTATAACCATCAAAAAAGCTTTTTGTCAAGTTAATTTTATTATTTACTAAACTTTAAACTTAAACAATACAAGTTTTTATTTAAAAGTTTATATTTGTTATAAAACTCCTCCTCACACTACATTTATTTCCAACGGCAGGAAAAAAATTTTCTTAATAGTTAATAAGTAACTTAGTAAACTTTTAATGGAAGGAAAAATTTTTTCATAAAAATTTTAGTTTGTCATCGAAGTAGTTTCGGCATCCACAAGTTAATTTTAATTGTTGTTGCATATATTTGACATAATAATTGAAATAAATGCAAAATCCCTGATAATATTTCAAACGCTCTTAAAATTATGCAATGGAAAATCTTTACCCCAGCCAGAAGGGCCATATCTTGTTTATCTAATACCTTCAAAAACCTAATTGTACTGATACAAAATAAATAAAAAAATTTTAACTGTGATAATGGCAATGCTTTCACGGACCACCATCAAAAAAGTTTTGATATATTTTCACGATTCCAACACTCGAAGTTGGTATAGTATGGTCATTAATGACCCGATACATACACATCATAATAGCAACAACAGTCAGTACCCTATTTGGTATAGAGATATGAATCTCTGTAATATACACAACAATTTCTACTAAAGACTGGAAGATGACACCTTGAAGACTCTAACAGCATTTTCCACAATAACTAATACCACGCCATAAACCTCTCTCTGTACGGTAAAATATTTTAAAACCCAACAAAAATTTTAATTCGTAGAAATTCAAAAATTTCGATGTCCCCTTTAAATTTCATAATATTTGCATTTTTATTTTATTTTCATGTATGCCTTACTTACTTAATTGGCCATTAACAACCCGATTAACGGATTTCGGCCTTCCGTAACACATCCTTCCAGGAGCATCTGCTTCTTGCACACCTACGCCAGTTGGTCACACCGATCGATGACAGGCCTTCCTCAATTTGGTCCTTCCAACGTAAACAAGATCGTCCTCTGTGCTGACTTCCGCAGATTTCCGCATCAAACACCCGCCTCGCGGGAGCATCATTCTCCATTCGGACGACAGGGCAGAGCCAGCGCAGCTGCTGGAGGTTAATACTCTGCACAACGTCTATGTCGTTGAGGAGCTCATACAGCTCAGAGTTGGATCGGATGTGGAAATCATCGCCAACACGCACTGGAATGTATGCCTACTAGTCTAATTACTGCCGATGCGGAACACAATTGTATATGGGCTAGACTGAAATACAAAATGACAATATGGGCGCAATTCGAGGACATGGCTCCTGTGAGATATAATAGAAAATAGTATGAGACAGTCTTGAAAAACTTAGTCGTCTAGCAAGAAACCCTAGCACTCCTTCTGGCTCCCAGGTTATGTTAAAATTGGCGGCAATAAGAAGATGCCTATGAAGTGCCCAGAATGTTTCTATGGAATGGAGACAAAATTTTGGAAAAGTATTCTCAACGAAAGGGAAGATAAAGAGAGGCAAAGCCTTTTCAGAGATCGAATGGCTATAAGGCAATCAAAACTTTTGTTGAGGAACTATAGTAAGAAGAGATCTGACTCATGCACCTAACTATGTAGAAATAACCTGAGGTTAGTGACGGGACTTTTGATAAGACTCTGTAAACTCAAAATACATTTGCTCAGAACGAAAATCGTATCGAACCCATAGATCGTATCGAACGTGGATTTCGCATTGATGAAAATGAATCATCCGAACATCATTTCACTAATACAGCCCAGAAGGCACTAATACTTCCCGGAAAGAAACATCTGGTAGCTTATCATGTGATGGACATAAAATTGTCCATTTCGACGCCGAGCAACATTTTGAAGTTTGTCACAGCAATAAGTCGCCGTAGTCTAGTAGATAGTGTGTTGGCTTATTAGACATGAGGCCACGGTTCAAATCCCAAGTCAGACATCAAAACGAAATATAAAAAATTATTCTTCAGCGACTTCCTCTCAGCAGATTTCTGGCAAAAACTGTGAGAGTAATTAAAATTGCCAAGAAAATTTTCTCAAAAATCTGTCGTTCGGTGTCGACTTTAAACTATAGGTTCCGGCACTCATGTGTAAAATTAATACACACAACATACGTAGTGTGAGAAGCTTAGTCGTAATACTGACTAAAGAGTTGTAATGACCAATTATGTATGTCACAGCAATAAGTTTGGAGAAGACGTAATAAGGATATCCTAGTTAGTTGAGGTGGAGTATTATAGTACACTTCATGGCAATAAAAATAGTGACCTAACTTAACCAATATCTATCTGATAAATATCATTCCCTGTTCTGATGGCAATATTTCATTTCGTATCTACCGTTCTTTTATGCTGGGTTTCAAATTCTAAATTGAAAACAAATACCGCTGAACGGAAGTTTGGTTATACTTGATATTGAAATTTTGTCGAAATCATACTCAAACTTTGAATATCGGAAGGTCATTATTTGCTGTTTTTTCTCACGAAAATTTGAACGAAAATTTGTTTGAAGTAAAGTACAGCTCATGCACATTTACCCAAACTTAATCTGAATAGGTACCATTGATTTCAATAAGCCGGCATTAGTTTGAATGGTTCAGAAATGCTAATTTAGCCTGGTAGATAAAGTAATCATAGGAAGTTTAATTAGATGCATTAGTCCAGATTATATAAATATAAGACTAAACATTAATATTTCAATATGGCATGCCATTTGGACGATTGTTTAAATACCAATTAAGAGCTACTTAGGCAGGATACATTTTTTCATATGCCTTATACTGTAAGATTGTAACACATTTCACTCCCAAAAAAGAAAAAGAATTGTAAAAGATTTTAGCAAACAATATCCAATACTGTGATAAATATGAATTGCAAAAATATTTTTTAACAATAAAAACATCCATTGCCGAATTTTCAACTTCTATAGCCACAATAAATATTTCTCTTTACTTAAGTTTTACTTGTAAACTTTTAAGAGAAACACCTTTACATGCTTACGCTTAACGAAAGATTTATAAGTGAAAAATTTAAAATTTAAATTCCTTTTAATCCCCCACAATTTATTAAATCCAACATTTGACAAAAGTTTACAATAAAAATTCCATGAGCATGTCCCCAAAATTTATCTTTTGTTTCTACAAAAGTCGAATAGCGAAAGTTTAGCTAACCAATCTTTTTGTCTTTGCTGTCGAAAAGGATTTACAATGGAAAACTTAAGAAAAGTCCTTAGGATATAACATCCTTACAAGATGAAAGGGCCAGAAAATACTGAAATAATAAGAAATAAAAAACTTTCAGAATAATTTGTATTTAAAGAAAATAAAAAAAAATTATTTTAAGAAAATATAAACTTTTTCTGGAGTAAAGTTACCTTTTTATAATACCTGACAGTTTTATGTTCAAAAATATGTATGTATGTGTGAGATAATAATTTCTTTCGATTCCTTTGTTTTGTCCCTTGTAAACGGATATTCCTTATTAATGCTGTAATGGTCGTTGTAAAAGTCAACCTAAGAGATTTTGTCATGGACACTTTTTCCAAAAAGGCAAATGATTTTGGCACGCAATTTACCGAATGTCTTAATGCTCTATAAATATTTAAATATGATATTTTCTTCCATTGTTTTTATGTCTACGTATTTCATTTCACCTCATACTATACTTTGATGTTGTTTTTATTTCATAGCAATTTACAGCTCACGTTCATAAAATTTATTTTTTGTAGTTTTTTTCTTTGGACACCATTTGCAATTTTATATTGTTTTTAAATCTATCGGCGACCTCTACACGTTTTTGCAATTTAAAACGATATAAACAAAATACGTTTTGCTTTTAAGCAGCTCATAAAATATTTAGAATTTGTTTCAAAATTGCAGGATATTCAGTAAAGCAGAAAAAACACAATAGTTGTGGCACTATAGTTTTCATTATACATATATACATACATAATGTATGTATAATGATGTATGACCTGAGATTTGAACCATGGCCTTACGTTTAATAAGCCAACACACTACCTACTAGACTACGGCGACTTCCAGGATCATTGCTTTCCATAAATTATTCCTCCTTAATAAGTCCTTTATTTTACTGTTCATTCATACAATATTAACTTGACATGTTTAATAATACAATGAAGTTTTAATAACATTCCTGAAGTCTTGAAGTATAATGAAATTTCAGTACATTCATGGCAATTCACTACAGCATGTTGTTACAAACTCTTAGAATACTGTGTTAAAAACCATTCAAGAAAATCAACTGCAACACTGGTTCCCATTGCATGTTGTAATACCTCCTTACACAAAAATGCTTTGATGTCAAAAATTAAATGTTGTCAGTACAACATAAAATAGCTAAGAGGACAAGACTTTTTCATTATATTGGGTAACGAAAAAGTGGTATCATTATGTGAATTGGTATCCAATTTTACAAGTAGCAATAAATCAGATTGGGTATGATATCTAGATTGTAGACAAGAAGATCGCAGCCTGTATTTTGTTTTCGTTTTCTCGTTTTCTTTCATTATGTTTAATTATCTTTTCGAACTGGAACTGAAAACGTCTGGGAGCACTCACATTGATTAGGAATCTGTGGGATTATTGCAATGAATTTAATTGAATGAATTGGAGACATTCCATACTGGAGACATGCTGGAAGAATTCAGAGTCGTATTCTAGAATTCTAAATCTTACCTCAGCGAACTTTTTAGCAGTCTATTTGTGAATGCTACGAGAAAAGCTCAGTTTGTCCTTTAAAGCCGACGTTAAGCAGTACGTCTCGCCAATCATGGATATATTAACACACACAACATAAGTGGTGTGAGAAGTCACTCAATAAAGTGGTGATAACGTATGCAAATATGTAACACATATTGTGACATTTCTTTTGCGCCACCTTTTACTTAACATTGTTAAACAACGAACAAATGTGAAAATGAGTTTGCATTTGTCTGTGCGTCAAATTTTTGGCAAGCGTGCCACAGATTTACGTACCACACCAGGCATTTTGTTAAACGCATTGCTATAGAGATACAAATGTTATAAGAGTTCATTTAAAAGCAATTATCACATAGGAAAGGAGAGAGAGAGATGGGGAGAGAGTAAGATGAAAAGTTTTCTTTTAATTAACTTTTGACATATATGTATGTATGGGGCGGCGTTCGAGAAAGGTGAACATACCCATAAATTCATGCCCTCAGTTGTAGGTATGACAAATTTATTGAGATGAAAGACAATTTTAAAGATGCGCTAAAATTCGAACATTTACGGGAGAAAATTAATGATAATTTTGAGTGCAAAATTTATGGCAGGAATACATTTCCATCAGTTCCAGTTAAATGAAGAAATATATGAAATATGATGACAGAATTAATGAGGCATTTGTGTCATTTATGGCAATAAAGTGAAAAGTCTTTTTCATGTTCTTTAATTACTTGGAAATTAAATATTAAAAGGGGTGTCATTAAATACAACAAAGTAAATAAAAATTCAATTTTTAAACATTTAACATTAAAGGCATCTACCACAATGTAGGTTGAAATTAATTTACAAATATTTAAAAGAGTTTATATTGCCAGCAAGTCTGCAAAAAGTAATGGAACTCTATTTTTTAATGAATCAAATTAAAGATATGATATGTTTACTGATATTAATTAAATGTTATTAATAATGTTGTTGACGAATTGGATATCTCTGTTGCCCATATTCTTTAGAGTTTGCCTTGAAATAAAAGGAAAAATAATAAAAGACAAATAAAATAAATTATAACAGAAAACTTTCCAAAAAGATGTCCTTTAAAATATCCTAAGTTAGGAAACCCCAACCATTTTACTTTTTGATTTGCAAATTTATTTAATTTTCTGAACCCTATTCCTATCCATGCAATTCATTATAGTCGTATTACATATTGGACAGAAAGAAGAAAGCATTCCGTTCAAGCACAAAAATAATTCCATTGTCTTAGCAAAATTAAAGAAAAGGAAGTTCAATAGAAAAGTGTTAATATTATAGTCACCGTAGTTTAGTAGGTAGTACGTTGGCTTATTAAACATGAGGGCACGGTTCAAACTCCGGGTCAAACATCTCCAATAAAACGAAATATGAAAAAATATTTCTTCGGTGATTTCTTCTTTGCAGATTTCTGGCAAAAACTCTGAGAGTAAATATGTACATGAAGAGTGTCTCAAATATCTGTCGTTCGGAGTCGACTTTAAACTGTAGGGGCCGCCACTCATGTATAATAAATTAACGCACACAACATAAGTGGTGTGAGAAACTGTACTGTAACCTGACAGCTAAAAACTAATCTGCCATTAAATTAAATATTTTTCCTGAATAATTGAATAGAACTCTACAACCGTTAATAGAGCTAATAAGAATTGATATCTAGTGCATCCAGAATTATATTCTCTAACCAGATAAACCTGACCAATTAAAACCGTATTTCGCAATTTTATTTACAAAATTTTGGATTTAGAACATACGGCTTATCTATTACATATGATTTGTGTCTTTAATAATCTATAACGCACTCTGGGGGAAAATTTTTGACATCAATTCTAACAAAACTAAATAACAACTTTCTAGCACAGTTTTTTTTTTCCTTTTTTTGACTGAGACTTTCTGGTATGGCTCTCACATTATATTATAGAAAGACGTCATGAAATAGTAGAGTACAGTTTTCTGTTTCACGCTCGCATATATGCACAAGAGGTACTAAATAATTGAGACACATACAAAATAACAATAGTTATCCCAATGTCTTGGTGCTTTGTGGGCGCGGTTGATGCGTTTCTGAAATGACGCTATTAATACAAACAACAAGACAATACATTACATTACTCGATGAAAATTGTTCTCAACTTGTAAGACCAATGCAAGCAGAAGGTCTCATTTCATCATCTATCATCGAAATAGTTATAGGCGAGAAACTTCGTTGCATGTCCGAAATGCTACTCCAATACTTTTTGCATACTTTTTATACATTTTTGTATCATTAGTTTATAAATGAAATAATCATGTCTGTTGGTATTTATGGACACTATATATCCAGTACAATGAAATCGTCGTAGTCTAGTAGGTAGTGTTTTCGCTTATTAGACGTAAGGCCACGAGGACTTCCTCTCAGCAGATTTCTGGCAAAAACTCGTAGAGTAAATTAAATTGCCATGAAAATTATTCAAAAATCTGTCGTTCGGAATCGAATTTAAACTGTAAGTCCCGCCACTCATGTATAAAATTAACACACACAATATAAGTGGTGTGAGAAACTAGGTAGTAATACTGACAAAAGGGTTCTAATGACTAATTATGTATGTAAATATCATGTAGAACACAATAAACATCCATGAAATGTGTACCTCAGGTCTCATGAGGTTAAAAGCACCTTTTTGAATGAAATCATTACGGGCGAAGAAAAATTGATTAATTACAACAGTCCAAAGAGAAAGAAATTCTGTCTTAATACAACCGAATGAACAGGAAAACCAAATATCCGTGACGCTAGGATAATACTCAAGGTTTTATAGGACCAAGAGGATACCATCCATTACAAGCTGCCTAAAATGTTTACTGAAAGCGAGTGTTATTCAAATCACGCAACCAATTATAGGATGATCATACTCCCTCGGTTATCAGTTGTAAAACAAATTAAAAATTAGAAAACAATGGTTTGCAAATTTTACTGCAACTGCTTTGCAATCCAAACTTTGTACCATCCGACTAACATTTATTTTCGCAACGCAAAAAGCTCTCAATAGAACAAGTTTTATTTCCGATATTCGATATTCGAAATTGGCTTGATTTATTCCAAACTTCAAATAAAGGAGGCAGATTTTTGACGTCGAATCCATATGTTATCAAAAAGGCAGCCAAGCCTTTGAATAAATTTATGTTGTAGTGTGAAAAACTAGATTGTAATCCTGACTAAATGACCAAGTAAGTAATTAATAATCTTGTTCAATATGCATAAAATTCCACATTTTTAAATTATACATCCAACATTATATGCAAACCCTTCAATTCAAAATATGTTAACTTCATTACAGTCTCTTAACTCGGCCTTCGGTTGCCTTCATATAATTGTTGAAGGAAATTGACACTTGAAATTATTTTGACTAGTTAATAGTCTTATTTTCTGAGATTAATTTTGGGGAATTGGAGAAAATAAAGAATATAAATTGTGGAAAAAATTTAATCTTTTTATTCCGTTTTTTTTTTCATAATAAAATGTCAAAACCAATTCAAAACAATTTTTTGTGGAAAAAATCAAATTCACTGTGGAAAAAACATAACAAAGATTAAGAATAATAAGCCATCAAAAAAAAATATTTTTTTTTGTTTTTTTTTTCTTATATTTTAAAAGCCTGAGCAATTTTCTTTATTAATGGATGGATGGATTGTTTTCTTATTTTTTTCTTAACAATTTTTCTTTATTTTCCACTTGTCATTAACATGATTGCTTAACGTTTGGAAAATTTTAAACACAATTTTATATATTTGATGACAAATTAAATTGTTATTTATAATAAAGAATCTGTTGTAGGAAAGTAGTATCACCTCAGACTTTTATACTCGATTAAAGTCGACCTCATAACACCTTATCTCATAATTCAATACATCATGGCATTTGTTTCATTCAATTCATTATTAACGTTTAAATAAAATATTTTTTCATCTTCAATTTAATTTAAAAAAGAAAAATTTACTGAAATTTTTTTACGTGTAAAGTGGCGTTTATAAATAATAGCAACATAATACGTACTTCAAAAAAGCACAACAACAGCAAAACGGTCAAATTGAATAATTCAATTTTTCTAAATAGCAGACACAAACAAAAAACTAAACTCATCATTTAACACTGGAGCCAAGTGCTATAAAGTTTAGCAAGACAAGCGTAAACAACAGCATTAAAATAGAACAACTGAATCTTTTTTATCGCACTTAAAAGCAAGTGACCCATAAAACAAATAGAAAAGGAATGTAATGCACAAGACACAGTTGAGGTGAATTTTGTTAGCACACTTTAATAAATCAATAGAAAAGGACAATTAAATCTATTTTCTATTTTCTTATTCAAATATCCCCAGAGTAAGAAATGGGCATTGCCATTAATGATGATTTGCGATACAACTTTGTCTTCATCGTTGTCGAGCTTCATGATTTAATCATTGAATTTTAACGGTCAATATTTGAGAACGATGCACTGTCTCTATTTTGTTAGGGAATATCTTCGAGTCTTTTACCAAAATTTTTAGTAAAGATCAATGATTGATGTTCAATTCCACGGCAAGTCTCCGATCAATACCTCGGCATTCTCCGCGAAATCTTTGACAGCAAAAATTGCCTTGTGGCTGGCCTGACCTAACTGAGTACATTTCTCAAACACACCTGATTTCGTGCTGTTTTCATCACATTAGTGCGACCGAGTTTCATGAAAGACATAGCAAACTCATTTCAATTAAAACACAAGACATTATAAAAATATTTGATACTCTCTGAGACGTATTTCTTATCATTTACTGATGAAAGTAACGAACTACGAAAATCAAAAATTTCAAAGTTTATTGCTATCCGATCTTCCAAACAGAGGCTACCGAAATTTGACAGTTGAGGACGGCAATCTTGTTGAAGCTACATCAGTCAATTAATCAGCCAGTTTTGTCGAAATCACCATGAGCGCGTGCAAAATTGGAGTTCTGTTCGCATATTCGCATCAGATCTTACCAAATGCAGAGCAAGTTCAGAGGCAGGTAACAAAATTACAAAGAGTATTAAAAGGAGACCATAGGTTTATTCTACGATTATTTGGATCACAAGTTTAAAAATTCTAACGATTACGTTTCCAAGTAGCGAAACCTATTGCCCAACAAGCCTCAGCGTAATAGAGATTATCAAGCAGGAATGCCAAAACGTAGAGAAACTAGTCCATAATCCTAAGTGAAAGGTTGTAATGCCAATTATGTATGTAAGTATGTAATGCCAAAACGTAGGACTCGTATGATAATAAAGCTTTTCTACTTAATTTGACTAAATTAATGCATTTGACCTAAATTACTGCCAGAGAGCATCGGAGAGCATTTGCACTACCTTGTGAAATTTATATTCCAAGCAGACCACATTCACATTTCTCCTAAAGTGCTGATATCGATCGATTGTATGAAATATTCATTTCACAAACATTTATATTTAAACTGCACATTTATGGACATTTTGGAAGTGGAATGACAAATTTTTTTTTTAAACAAAATACCCTTATCATGCATTTGAAAAGAACGAAATGTAAATAAAGCAATACCAATAAGAACGAAACAAATTTATTTAATTCTTTTATTGTGTTATTTGTTTAGGGTCATAAAAGGAAAACATAAAATAGAATATAAGAAAGGACAACAACAAAATAAGAAAAATATTTAAATTCATTGAATTGTATTTTTTATTTCAACGTTTTTTTTCATTTAGTTGGCAAACTTAAAATATTTACTTGAAAAATTTTGAATTTTAGAAAAAAAAACTAAATAAATACAAGGATTTCTGTTAGCATCTATTCCGAGCCAAACAATCATAGAAAAATGTAATGCCTTCTTGAATATGACCAGCTTGTGTAAAAGTTATTAACTGTTGTTAACAGAAAGACAGGCATTGTCCAAACACGCCATGAGCTACAGAACTCTAAAAGGTAGCGATATGACATGCTCGTGAAAGTATTTGACGCAGTTTACGCTATAAGAACTGGAAACTTATTCTGGTGATGGTAAACTATCGTTACTTTTTCTCAATCTCACTCTATTATTTATTCTATCTCTCACTATCGCTATCTTTAAACCCTCCAAACAATTAAAATCGAAAGAGCTTATAATATCGTGTATAAATCTGTCACTAGTGATCCTTTATTCTTACATTATATGTCTACAGTTCTCTATCAATCCAAGTATACATACATTACAACCTTTTAGTCAGAATTACGACCTACCTATGTTGTGTGTGCTAATTTTACATATGAGTAGCGATACCTACAGTTTAAAGCCGACTCGTTACGACAGTTCTTTTTTTTGAGAAACTTTTCGTGGTAATTTTATTTACGCTTTGTTGGAGATCTCTGACCTTCGAACAGGTTCGAACAGGAATATCACCAAAAATTACGTTGCTTATGAGCCAGGACGGGTACAGATTTCACAATTTAAAACATGTTACCGGGCATAGTTGTTCCGATTGCGGAAGTTAAGCTGAATCTCCCCCTTTCGTTGTACAAGGAGGATCAACTTCATAGGCACTAAGACAGCACGTGCAACATTTTTTAATTTGCCTGACTATACACCGCATTGTTATGCATTTCCCAGACCATTGCCATATTAAAAGCATGCCGATAATGTCGGCCTTGCTTCGTATGACTTCTCCAGGAGCTGTGGATTACAGAAGAGGGGAAAATGTCGTTCACATCATTTGTCAGTGCCAACTCTTTGCTTCTAATTTTCTGTTATTTTGGCTAATTCCTCTAAAATAAAAATTACCGCAATAGCGAGATTTATTTTATTTATTTATAAGGACTGCACAATGGGTCTAACCCCTGGTCTAAGTTGAATTTTACCTTTATATTGGGTATCAATACCTAAATTATATTCGAATTACTTAATAATGTGTCTTTTCTACAGACTTACCTTCCTCGGAATTGATTTGCAAACATTGAATGGAAGAAGTTTTTCCTTTAAACAGAGCATCAAAGCTATTGAGAACCGTTGGGTAAAGTGAGATAAAAGAAGATTATGTTCAGATTTAAAACATCACAGTCATAAAATCGACTTATTTCTGTAGCGAATGCTGTTAAAGACTGGATCACTTAAGACAACATTAACCAAAAATAGTTAAGTTTGAATACCGCTAAGCACTAGTAATTGATATTAGAAAAAACTTTCTCGTCGTATATATTCTTTAAGACCACTGTTATAACTTCAAAGAATGGTTCAGGCCGAATTAACGATGTGAAACTTGCCCCTTCACGCAGTATGATCTGCCTTTTCATTCGCTCGATTTTCCCTATGACCTGGATTCTAGTGCTGCCAAGCTATTTTAATTATTCACTCAAAATGCAAATCAACTTCACAAAAGATGAAGTGCAGAAATATCGGCCTGACTGTCAAATAGTATTGCTATGTCCCGTCCTCTGTACTTACAGTTCAGTTAGTGGCATCCAATTTAAATTGTGTTCGATATCGTCTACAGCTCTTCGGACTGACAACATGCCTGTTTTCGAATATGTACGTCCTCAGCAACGATATAATGTTATCAAAAACTTTTATAGGATTTAAGATATTGTTACGAAAATGGAAATGGTGTTATCGTTCAACATTAAAATAAAAAAAACAAAAGCTACAAAAACAAAAACAATGGACTTGTTTACATGATCAACGAATAAACAGAAATATAGCAACAATATCATTAAAAAAAGAATAAACAAGTAAACAAACAGGCAAAAACAGCACTGCAAGGATGAACGTAAACAAAGTACAGAAACAACAATAACGTAAACAACATGTTTACATTTATAGAGATTAATCGTTGTTTGAAGATCTCCGTTGTAAAGATCTAACGAACCATTGTTAGTGTGTACGCAGAAGAGTTTATATCAAGTTGCGAACAGTGGCACACGGAATTGTGCGAACAATGAAAAATTTATTTAAAACTAAACACAAATTTATTTTTATTTTTATTTGTAATCTGCGAACTCATATTTTAAACGTTTTTAAAAGGGTAAAAACGTAACAATTTTTTTGAATGAAAAAATGTCCAAAAACTAGGCTTATTCTCTTCAAATAAATACACATACATATACAATGTAATGCTTATATATTACACTTTATTTCTCAAGATTCCTGAGAATGCTTTTAGTAAAAGTACTTCTTAATCATTAAATCCTTATTATATATAGCGTATACCTATAATAAATAAAAATATAATGACTACCTCCGGAGCTATATGAAAGAGTATGACGCATAAAGTAAATTACAGAAGCAATTTACGTCAATAGAAAGCATTTATTAAATGTTCTCCTACCTACAAATATACTTAATTAGCCTTCTTAGGTGTAAATTCATTTAAAATGCTTCCACCTATTTGTCATAAGCATCATACAGGCATGTAAAGAGCATGTTTTTTTATCTACCGTAAAGCATATTTATTTATAAATGTGAGTGTGACCTATATATAACATCTATGTATGTGTACACATACACATACATATTATTTAAGAAATAAAATACATAGTGGCGGTTGTATCTGCAGGTATTAGGGTTTTACAAATTCTTTCAAGGAATTGAGTGAAGTGCTTAATAAAAAATTAAATATTTTTGTTGGAGATTATATTCCAATTGAAGTTTTGAAACTTTTTGATCACAAGAAATGTTATGCCCATAATAAAGAGATTGCCGACTGAGATATATTAACCGCCTTTTCAATACCCCGACAAACTGAGATTAATAGGCTTAATAAATTATATTTAAGTATACAACATACATATGTATATGCACTAAAACAAACATGAATACATACGTACATATGTCATCCTTCTCTACATGTATCTGTTTTTGTTTATGGATCTAAACAAATACAAGTTTGTAGGCAGTTGGTGGATTTATACACCTTAAGGCTGTTTGTCCTTTTAAATGTTTGATTTAATAAAATTATTTTTAAATTAAATTAAATGAATAATTTAAACAAATATACAAGACGTATTACCATTTATAGTTGTTATAACAGTTGTTGCCTTTATTGTTGTAACTGCCATTATACAACGGATGTTTACCGTTATGTTTGAATTCATAGGAAAGATGACATTCAACCCAACATATAAAGACAGATTTCCTGATGTAATTATTCAATTTAATTCTAAATTACAATGTGGTATAGAAAATTTAAAATCGTTTATTAAAAAAAAACTGCATTAATGGTTTGCTTGACACTGCAGCAGTATAAAAAAAAATACACTTTATTTATCTAAACATGGTTGTGAAGATTAAATGTACCTGGGTACGTAATCCCAAAAATTCTCAAACAAAAACCTGTATTATGACAGTAAATGTAAGGCACTGTAGTCGCCGTAATCTATTAGGTCGTTTGTTGGCTTATTAGACGTGAAGCCACGTTTCAAACCTAAGGTCAGGCATCTCCAACAAAACAAAATTTGAAAAGAATATTTCATCGGCGACTTACTCTCAGCAGGTTTCTGGCAGAAACTGTGAGAGTAAGTAAAATTGCAATGAAAAATTAATTGATATTAGAAAAACATTCTCTCATCATCCCTCTCGCCGAATACGACCCCTTTTGCTGCTTCGAAGAAAGGGTTTGGTCTCATTAGTGGTGTGGAAACTTTCCCTTCTCGCAGTATGATCTGCCTGTTCGTTTATTCGATTTTCTACATTACGTAGGATTTAACCCTAACAAGCTGATTTAATTTTACAACTTAAAAGCGAGTCACCTTCACAAGAGCCGAGTGCTGGAATACCGACTTGATTGTCAAATAGTATTCCAATGCCCCAACCTCTGTACATGCAGTTCAAGTTGAATTAACCATTTCTTTCGCTGGCATACAATTTCGCTTGGATTTGAGTTTATCCATGGACTCTGAATATTTCACCCTGGATCCAAACATCCCCACTACTGACACTTTATATGCCCTGGATCCATCTGTAGACCTTATGGCCCAAAGGCCCCCTCTTAAAAGAATATTAAGCCACTAAGATATTTCTTTTACTCATATTACTCATTCTCGTGGCTAAGAAGTTTGCAAAATCATAGAGTTTACAGATATTGTGTAGGGAACAGTTAAAGAGGGAATTGCCAGTCATCCGATTTGCCAAGTCTCGATAGCTCTGATGACTCTTGCGTTATACTTGTCTCTCATTATCCTAACCATAATGACCTGACTGCGATTAGGCTTAAGTCCATGAGGGAGTCTACAGGCGTTATAGAACAGGTTTTCATTGGCATGGCTATACCAAAGCAAGCCCGTCTCTATATCTTATTCAGCTCCACTTGTTTGCAAAATGTTTACAAAACTTTATTACATTTATGAATCGTATGATATGTTGTATTTCATTAAGCATTTGTATTAAGTTTTTAACTTCGATTGTATCTTAGTATATAAGAAAATGTTCACCAATTTGCATATATTTATTCTAGACGTTGATCGTAATACGATTTTTTATTATATAAAGTTATTGCCGTCAAATGTTTAAAATCGGTTATACTCGTAATTATCTATGTTTTGTAAAAAAAATAGCTCAAGAGTTCATTACATTAATAAATAATTTTCTTTTATTTCAGGATAAAGTTTGTGAAAATTTGTCAAGTAAGTACCTCCCTCCTACTTTATATTTTTTGTATTCTCAAATAATAATGAAACACATTTTAATTTTAATTGAAACACTTCTCGCACAATTTAATGCTTTAAACAGAGTCCATCCATGCCTTAAACGAAAGGCACAATTCCACTAAAAAAAAATATACCAACTGTTTTATGACAATTTGACAGACGAATTTGTCACAAGTCGTAAAAACTCAAAGTGTCCTTGATTATGAAATTAACGCTCAAGATGAATTCGTTTTGTTTGGAAGCACAACAGTTGTGTTTAAAATAATACGAGTACAAATAAAGAAAATTTTTTGAATGAAAAATACTAGAGTCATGCTAACATATAAAAGGGCAAACCCTGGGTTATGCTTTCGAAGACTTATAAGAATTTGATCTGAGTTGAACGACATAAATATTGAACAGCCAAGTTAACACAAAATTTGAAAACGTTTTAAAAAGTTTAAAATCTTTTCACATGCTGTTCAACATTATCGACTTGAAATCTTTTAACTTAAAAGTTTATTGCTGTAAATACGAATTTTGAAGGTTATTTTACGGTGGTTCCAAAGTTCTGCTCTTAAAAAATTATAACTGATAATGCTTCATATAGAGGTACCTTAAAAACTAAGACGCTTTAATCCCCGCCAAATAATCCATCAATTGATGAGGGGAGGACGGCTTCAACAGCGCCACTGTTAGATTGTAGGTAAGGTCTTTGAATTCAGCAGCGTTTGTGCGATACTATACCAACCATTTTCTTAGAGAACTTTATCTTTACGTTGCTCTCAAGTAAACACACTTAATTGTTCACGTTCATCTTGAATGATAATCAGGAAAATGTAAGAGTAAAAGACCAAACAAATAGCCAAACAATCTGAAAATTTTATTTTTATTATATTTAATTGGCCATTAACAACCCGATTAACGGATTTCGGCCTGCCCAAACACATCCTTCCTTCTTGCTCGTCTACGCCAGTTGATTACACCAATCGAAGACAGGGCTACTTCCTCGATTTGGTCCTTCCAAGGGATATAAGGTCGTCCTCTTCGCCGACTTCCACAGATCTCCCGCAGCGCAGCCGCTGGATGTTAATACGCTGCACAACGTCTATGTCATTGAGGAGCTCATAAAGCTCACTGTTAAATCGAATTCGGAAATCATCGTCAACTCGCAATGGACCGAAGATCTTACTTAGGACAATCTGAAATGCAGAACCAAATACTAAATTGATTATAATACTCACTATGTTGCACCTTAAACTACCACTTAACTAAATGGTACTACAAGTAGACTGACTAAGTTAATCATGCGTACATAATTGGTCATCACAACCCTTTAGTCAGGATTACAACCTAGCTTCTCTCTTCACTTATGTTGTGTGTGTTTAATTTATACCTGAGTGGCGGGAGTGGTTGGAGTTATCTGACCTGGTGTTTAAACCGAAGCCTCACGTCTAATAAGCCAACATTACCCACTAGACTACGGCGACTATTTATTGTTATTGTTGTTATTATTTCATGTTTCAGCCCCTACGTATAATCAATATTTATTTAAAATAGAAATTACTCATACTCTGCAAGCGAGTACAAGAATTTTCAAAGAATATGCGAGTCTTTTTAAAGCGTTTCCTATATTTAAATATAAAATGTGTGTGTAAGATATCATTGCAATTTTTTTTTTGTCCATTTGAAGGGCCTCTTGGTGACATTACTTGCGAAATATAACATCGTTCAATTGTTTAAACAACACTTAATTTAACATTTTGAATTTATAAATGGTGCCATTATTTTACCCAACACTACATTGTTTGAAATAATTTGCCATTATTTAATGCTTTTAATGGTATAATGGACACATTGAATTGATTGTAATATGATTTAATTAAAATTGTTATGTCTGAAGCACATTTTTCAGAAGCAGATACAATTTTTATGGCAAACTTTTTATAGTTCGTATGACATACATACTAATGGAGATGATATAAGGCACCGAATTTAGATTACAAATGCTATTCATAAGAAATTTTCAACAGTAAAAATAATTTTATAAAAGCTCTGTTTGTTTGATAATACTCAGGGAATAGTTCTAACTTAGGCTATATCTTGAGTTAGAACTAGGAAAAGAGCGTGTGGATAATTTAAAACGCTTAAAATGATTTGAAACAGTTGAGACTTGTCCAGTTCTGTATATCTAACTTCTTGTCTAATCTATGTATATAAAATAATTTTGGAAATACATTCTTGTTAATATACTTTTGTTTCTCAGTGTAACTAAGAGCTTTATGTCCTGCTTTTTGCAATAATAATTTTATATTTTAATCTCATTTATTTAACACTCTTCTTTGTAAATATCTAACGACATCATAATAGCATAAAGACAATTTGACCTTCTGAAATAAATTTAAAAAAAATTGACAAAAATATTGGTGGTATATTGACCTTGTTTTTCTCTATAAAAAAAATCTATTTTGCTGAACTTTTTAACCTCAAAATCCAATTATAGCCATAAATTTAACTTTTAATACCAACAAATCATATTTTGAATAAATTGAATAATCTAAAAGCCGTAGCAAGTAAGAATAAAAAAACTGAAATAAAAGTAATAAATCATGCATTTTTGGTGTGGTTCATACGCCAAATACGAGATACATAAATTTATAGAATTTTTTGTTTTAAATTATTCTTTTTTTTTCTTAGAAAAACAACAGCGTATGCTTAAAATATTAGTGGAAACTCAGCAATTTAATTGTCCAATAAAAGGGTGGTATGGTATAGTAGTTAAAGTTTTGGACTATAAACTCAAGCAGTTCTGACATAATCACCGTAGTCTAGAAGGAATTGTGTTGGCTTATTATACATAAGGCCACGGTTCAAACCCCAGGTCAGACAGCTTCCACAAAACGAAATATGAAAAAATATTTCTACGTCGACTTTCTCTCAGCAGATTTGTATCAAAAGCTTTGAGAATAAATAAAATTGCCATGAAAAAATTATTGATATTAGAAACCTTCTCTAATCATCCCCCTTGCCGAATATATTCTTCAAGACCTCTCTTACTACTTCGAAGAAAGGTTTTGGTCTCATTATAAATAAAATTGCCTTGAAATGTTTCTCAAAAAAAAAAAAACTGTCGTAAACTGTAGGTCTCATATATAAAATTAACACACACAATATGAGTGGTGTGAGCAACTAGGTTGTAATCCTGGCTGACTTTGAAATTTTAATTTTTTTTGTCTTTTGCTTTTACAAAAAAAAATAACGAAACTTTTATAACAAACCGTTACTAAAATTTTGACCCCATTAAACATTACTATGCACGAACACATTTGTAATGACAGTAGAACATAAAAGAAAATTCAAGAAATTAAGATAAGAAAACAGGATAACGAGTGCAAGCATAAGGAAACATTGCAAACATCAATTTTGTACGGGTGTATGCCACATGAATATTAACAAACACATTCCATAATGCCACCATCTTCTTCACACTCACACACACTTTCAACCGGCAAATATTCGTATGCATTGCTGACACCTTATGAACGCTATGGGCATGGTATGGCATGGGTTAAATATGTGTAAGAGAATCTGTGAAATGTTTATACACTTGAGTAATCAATAGGAAATGCTTATGAAAGCATTATTGATTTTCTTTTATTTTTATTTCTTTTCAGTTTCTATCTCCTGATGATAATCATTAGTAAACGGAAAACAAAAAATTTAAATAAATTTCAAAAGGAAATGCTCTTCTTCCACAAGTTTATCACGATTACATACAAATTAAAATTTTATTTTCAAAAGAATAAAAATAGAGAAAGAAATTAAATGTACTATTTTAAGACTTACCATGCATCTGGACTTTATGTTTAACTACACCCAGGAAACGAAATAACTGTTATTGTGTTACTAAGTGACCACTTTAGGTTAGGTTTCAGGATGTTTACTTATCATTGGGACAAGTACAGTACCCAGAGGACAAAATGACCCATTGTAAATTCGTCCTAGAAGAGAGAGAGAGAGAGGATAGTGAAGGAAATAGGGAAAGTTTAAAAGGAGAGCAGGTATGAAGCTGAAAATATAAGAGACGGAGGAAAAAAGATGGACTAAAAACACACAAGAGAGCCCGACTACACCCTTGACGTCCTAACACTTCTCAACCAGCTCAACCTATTTACGTATCTATGGACAGCTCTAAGTCCAAACTTTCGGAGAAGCCACTGGCCAGGGTCCTCAATAGTTTGATAGTTTCTAACTCCTCCTCATCGCAACATAATCTGCATTAGTTTGCATAGGTTCTGCTTTAGATCCTTTTCAGCAATCTAATCTCGCAGCACCTTTTAATGAAACCAATAACTAACCTCAATCTGGCCTTATCTAAGCTCATCAGCAAATCTGTTCTATATATCAGATTAATCAGTCGACGACCAGCAAAAAACCTTTCATATCGTGAAACATTTCATATCGTCTGCGCACATGCCTTATGCCATCTGAATCCTTTAAATTAACCTTAGGTTCGTCAGAAAACAGCACAATCCTCCCTATTTGGACACTCCAGTTAAGATGGGCCTTGGGGAATTCAAGTTGCGCTTTTCTATTTTTTGACGATATAAAAGTTTTTTTTTGCTGGTTGGCGACTGAATAATCCGGCATCTACCGTCCTTCTGTGAATCGCTCTTTCGCTAATTTTAAACCTAAGTGGTTTCGTATATAACTAGAAGATGCTGTAGGATCATTTTGGATTGTCTTTTTAATTCAGGAGTCTTCATTTCGCGAAGTTTCACGTGGTCTTCCTCCAGGATAAGTAGGAGATGTGCGACCAATCTGCAAAAACTTTTTAATTAGCCTAGAAATAATTGATCTGTTGATTGAATATTTTGCACTCAATTGATCTTAACCCAATCGAGAACTTGTGGGAGATCGTTAACTTAAACATCAACCGAGAAAATGGCTAAACCGAAGACGAAATATTTGAAGCCTCAAAAATAGCCTGGGAAGCAATATCACCTGAAATAATTAATAATTTAACATCCTCTATGCCTAAAAGAATGGCGTGTGCCATCCACAATGAAGGATTCGCAAAGAAATATTAATTTCAATAGTTTTTATCTGTACCTTAAATTGGGGTGCTTTAGTTTTGTCCGCTTATATTTGCGACTTAAAATGTATTTTGAATCACAACTTTTTTTATTGAATTCTGAATTCTTTAAGTTTGTGTTTTTCAATAATAAGGATATAAATAAACAAAAAAAAATAAAAAATAAAACATTAGTAAATTTGTTTTCTTAAAAAAATAATCATTTTAAAAAAATGTACTGAGGTTTTGTCCGATACTGTATGTATATGTCAATAGTATGCCATAGACACCTAGGCATATAAAGTGACCACTATACATATATATATGAAGGCTGGTTTGGCGTGGATTTTTATCCAGACATGCAATTACTGCCTACGGTGAGCACATAGATCTCTGTTCAACGTCTTCTTTGGCCTGAATTGGATGATTTGGACGTTAACTATACATAATTTCAATAGCACGACGCTACGTGACACACAGCTCATGTCACATGGGATATTCTACACAAGCGATTTAATGGCATGGACTGATCTATGCATCAAAATCATTGAAAAAACATGGACATATCGAATGCGCGCATTTGAACGTTATTATATACACCAATATATGGCATCAATAGGTCTTTCAAACGAATCGAAAATTTCGATAAGAGCTCACACACACTTTATTTTGTTTAAGTTGACATATGGAGATCACTTCATGAAAGAAAGCCCCTATATTTATTTATTGAAGAAAATTTATTCAAATATTTTTTTAACCAGCTGATTGCATTATCTGCTAAGTGTGTTTAGGACGCCTCTCGTTCTTTTCTATATTATTTAAATTTTCATGTCTTCATTCCATTTTCTTTTGGAAAGAATAATAATTGAATTTATTTTCTCTTCTTATTTATTTTAAACAAAACTACAAATAGAAAATGAAGGGTGTATAACACAAACTTGAATTTTCTGTTTATCAGCTTCAAGGCAAAAGTATGTAAATAAAAATTAAGAAAATTACAGTGGTCCAACAAGGTTATGTTATAGCACACTATTTTTTTAGAATAATTAGTTCTTTATGTTCTATTCTATTAAACTGATTCAAACAAACCTTTTCTTATTATTTTTTCTGTTCGAAATACCGGAAATATTTTCGAAACAAAACTTATACAGCTGGAGTCATATACATAGACACATAATTGGTCACTACAACACTTTAGCTAGGATTACGGCCTAGTTTCTGACACCACTTATGCTGTGCGTGTTAATTTTATACATGAGTGGCGGGATTTACAGTTTAAAGTCGACTCCGAACGACGGATTTTGAGAAACTGCTGAGAGATATATCATTTTGTTCGAGATGTCTGACCTGGCGTTTGAACCGTTGCCTCATGTCTAATAAGCTAACACACTACCTTTTAGATTATGGCAACTCAAGCTGGAGTCATGTGCCATTTCAAAAACTAAGATGGCAGGATGCAGCAGTCAACGACGAATGAGCCGCGATTACTCTCTTTTTCGTACATCAGTTATCTATAAATTGGAGACCAGATCTTTAAAAATGTTGTTCTTTATTTATTTAAAGAAAAATTAATCTTCACAACAGAATGATATTGGACTAACTATTCTAGTAATGCACATTCAATGCCCTTCTATTTAAAAATGCATTCCAAATTTTCAAAATTAATTTAGATTTTATTTAAATTTTACTTTCTTCCTTCACAGAAGACTTTAAGAACATAAAAGTTATTTGCAAAAAACACCAAAAATCATTTTGTTTCAAGTGCAAAAAAAATTTATGAAAAATAATATTTTACATCCTATATTAAGCGTTCACTTGCACGCAATTATTATTTGCATATATATTATCCTTACATTTATATACTTTACATTATATTTCTATCCTTATTTCATAATATGTGGCTTTAATGGGTTTTACTGCATACGTTGCTGCATACACTCGTCAGTGCAGAGCTATATGTGCGCCCAGTTACAAAAGATACTTAAATGCTGATGATAATGTCTGTTCCTGCACTTGAATTTCAATTGAAATGTGAATAATAATGAAGGTATGATGTTTCGTTACGAATTTATGGAAATATTTTTCAACATTTTAGAAATATTTTGTAGTTCTTTCTAAAACATATTTATTTCAACATCAACACTTATGGCATTAATAATTAAAAGTTTTTCCATAACAGGTGGTTTGAAGCAAGTAAAAAGGGTTGTATTCAATTTTGAAAAAAATTTTAAATTAAATCAATAAATTCCTATGAGATTAAGACAAACTCTTCTGGCCAAGATTTTGATATAAAATTTTAACACAATTACGCTACCTTCCCAAAGTTTAGTGGGTAAAAATTTCAGTGTCAGCAAACTTATCCAAAAAAACATTGCTAACGTATGTTAAGTAACGTATATTTAAGTTAATATTTAATTTTTTAGCCACGTTGTCTGTCATAATAAAACGTCTCTAATTAATTAAATATTTCTTCAAATGGTGGCCTTTTAATGATTGAATAGCTTAATGAACCAATTATAGGCAATTTTTAATTGCTTTTTATAAGCAACCATCACAGCTTCCCTCACAATAATACCTTCTTAAAGACACATTTTTCCAAAGAAAAAGAAATTATTCGCCACACACAAACAAGTGGTAATCACTTGGCGTCAAACCCGCTCGATAAGTTGGAAGCATATTAGCCTCTTTCGCAGGATTTATTTATACTTTATATTGTTTTGCGTTCTTCTATTCTTCCTCCAAACGAGTTACTCACATTGACACTAATTTTATTTTGATTAGAACGAGTCTCTTTTATTACTTCAGTCGAACGTAGCTCTATAAATACTTCCGCACTGTTTAGGAAGTGTATTATAAATCCACTCGCATTTCCTTTTCGTGAATTTGCATATGAATAAGCGACTGATTTGGTCTCCTCTAAAGGTCTTCATTTCATATGATGGCTGGTCAGAAACAATAGCCCTCAGACACTTATTGGCAAATACTTATAATTTTTATGCCAAGTTGGGAAAATTCTAATTTTTGTTTTTCTTGTTGAACTAGAACTTATCCACAAGAGAGTTAAAATCACATATCCTTTGTTATGTAATCTGCTGTCGATATCTTGATGTAGCTATACTACCGAAATAGCAAAAACTGTTTTCATCTGAGTTTATTTAGGCTTTTTTGGCATTGTGTCCGTTTTTGTAACATTTGCCTCCATATATGTTTTAGGTTGCATTTTGGTAAGATTCTGCAATACAATACAGATCTCATTCACTAGATGGCATAATCTCGGACAGGCCGCAAAATAGTCTACGTCCATATATTTGATATTCCAATTGATCCAGCCAATATGGCTAGATAGACACATTAATGGCTTAATAGACATCCATACGTTCCATTGATATTTTTCGTAATCCAGAATCGGCGTAATTGATAATCGGCGATTCTGATTTTTTTATTTTTATTTTTCGATGAATATTAAGTGGGGTAACTATTTGGCTCTACAGCCGATGATCGGTCGACAGTGCCTCATTGTGAAAACAGGGAATAGCAAGCTTTCGAAGATATTGAGTGAGGTTTTCTATTGCAAAGAAGAGGTTATAAATTGTATTCTCGTTTCCAATTAGTACCTGAACACAATACCCCTACAGTAGTATGTTTTACAGTTTAAAAGGTTGTAGAAATGAAATAATGAAAGTCCAAACATCGGTTTTATTGGTGGCTGAAGGCATTACTCACCAAAATATTGACAGTTGGTGAAAATAAATTTCTTAAGACTTTTCTTAAGACTTTGTGTTGATCCACCAGAAATATAGAATATGATATAGGGTAGCACAAATATTGATGGGTCAGAAGCTTTCAGTATTCTGGCCAAGAAAAATCAATCCACTGTATTTCTTATACAGTACAAGAACTGCTTCAAAAATTTAAAGACCGATTAAAATTTATAAGACCGATTCAGTATCCGAGGAATTTTATTTTAGCGCTTCCCGAAGTGTACAAGGAAAGCCTCTCCCAGTGTAAAGAGATTTAATAAACTGGATAACTACACATATAAAAAACAAAACCAGAAGAATCATCCTTTATTCAGCAAAGTATTCAAACATATTTTAATAGAAAACAATCACTGTAAAGTCATGATCCCATTAAAGTGTAGATGTATGTACCACCCTAATATATTTTATCCCTTGTTTTAGATGCAAATGCCAATGTACTCGTACATGTTTTATTATTTAAGTTTGTTTTTGATTATTCCAAACACATACGTTCTATTGTATTGTACCATTACATACATACATATGTATGTTCTTATACCATTACAGATGCGTTGTCCTTCTCTTCATTTTGTTGACTGGCATAAGAGTCTGCTATTCATTCGCATTGTTTGAAATCAATTAAATCGTTGTTTACTGCATCTACAATCTATGGTTGTAATCACCGTTTGAAACGTTTTCTTCATTTTACGTATTGTATTCTATTTTATAGAACAATAATCCGTTTAAAACATGATGTTCTTATTTTGCATTTCAAGTAGTTTAATGAGATCAGCTTATGAAGCAAATCATACAGTAGTGGTATCCAGAGTGATTAAAGGGAAATATTATAGGAAATCTTTATCGCAGACTTTAATTGGATTGTCTACTTTATTGTAAAGACACATATAATCTTAATGAAGCCATAGTACATTGAATTCTGCAAGTTTTAAACATATTTCTGGCTGTTTGTACACAGTATATACGACCAAACTATTGTGTTTTAAGGCCAACAATTAAATAAGTTAACCCTGCTCACCAAAAATAGAATTTCTTTAGTTTTTATGAACTGTTTTCACTTCATTGAGTTCTGCATGTATCCTGCTACCTGTTACATTTATAGAATTCTTCAACCCAAATTTAATACGAAAGTATAAATTCAAATAAAGTACCATGCCTTAGTGCCCTTAATTAAATCCACAAATATTTTGTTAAATCCGTTTTATTTAAACCCAAAAAAGAAGAGAAAACTATTTTGAGTATAAAAGGTTTACTTAATAATATGGATATTCCTTTAGCCTCATTGAAAAACTACAATCGCGTAAGGAAATTGATATAAAATTTGAAAATGAAAAATACGAAAAAAAGGTTAAAACCTACTGGTAGAATAACTAAAACAACAAGTCGTTTAAAGTTAGATATCGCTACTTGCTTCTAAGTTGTTTTATATCAATGATGAGAGAAGTTTAGCTTTGCGAAAACAAACAGCACCTGCGAGTCACCGTTTGCTTGTTGAATTATACGGTGAGAACACTCTATCAAAAACACAGTCATACATAACATACATAATTGGATGCTGCAACCCTTCAGTCAGGATGTCGGCCTAGCTTCTCACACCTCTTAAGTTGTGTGTGTTAATTTTTATACATGAGTGGTGGGACCTACAGTTTAAAGTCGACTCCAAACGACAGATTTTTGAGATACTTTTTATGGCAAATTTTATTTACTTTCAGAGTTTTTGCCAGAAATCTGCTGAGAGGAAAGTCTCCGAGAAAATATTTTTTCATATTTTCATTTTAATGTCTGACCTGGGGTTTGAACCGTGGCCTCACTTCTAATAAGTCAACACACTACCTACTAGATTAAGATTAAGATTAAGATTCGTGACAGACGCATGCATAGCGTAGCAATTTCAAAGCGTTTAAAAGTTGCAGGAGTCATTCAAAAGCAAGGAAACTGGTAGCCAATGAACTGAAGTCGGGAGCTGTTGAAAAACGATTTTGAATCTCTTAAATGCTGTTTGATCGCTTTAAAAATACATCAGTTTTGCGTCGATTTATCACTGGCAACGAAAAACGTCTACATTACGATAACCATAAGCGCATGAAATCATAGGTAATGCGGGGGCAGCGACCAAAATCAACGGCCAAACAGAATTCTGATTAACCCAAGGCAATGCTTTGTATTTGCTGTGATCAGAAGGATGAGATCCATAGGAATCTGTTAACACCAGGCCAGACTATCACAAGAGGCCTGCTGTGATCAGAAGTGTGTGATCCATAGTAATCTGCTAAAACCAGGCCAGACTATCATGAGAGGCCTGTATAGACAGCAATTTTCTTTGACTGAATTAATAAATTGACAAAAATATTGGAAATCAACATGTTCTTTTATAAAACTATCTTAATAAAGTACTTTAGGTTTAGGTTCAGGTTAGAGGATGTGTACTTGCCATTGAGACAAGTACAGTATTCGAAGATCAAGGTGACCCATTAACCCAACGTCCTAAAGGAGAGAAGATAATAGAGGAGATAGGGAAAAGGAGAGGAAGTAGGAAAGAGAGAATAGAGGAAGCGGAGGATTAACACAGACAAGAGACTGCGTAGCACTTCTCAACCAGTTCAAACCAGTGGTGTTGTCGAGCCGAAACGCTCCGGAACGTCGTTCCGGTACTTCCTTTTTGGACAGGAACGCGTTCCGGAACTAAAGATGATTTCTGATAACGGGAATTGGTTGACGTTTTGAAAAAAAATTAAAAAGAATTGCTGATTTTTTTTTCTAATTTTTTATGAATTTTTGTATGTATTTTTATAAACAAGGTTTTGAACCGAATCTGAACCGGAACAAAAACTGAAACGAACCGTGAACCGGAGTCCGGAACGCGTTGCGGTAAAAAAAATTAGCACAACACCACTGGTTCAAACCAATAATGAATCTATGGAGAGCCTTAATGTCGGCACTCGACAAAGAATTCAAACCTTCGAAGAAGCCTCTATACTTAAGGTACAAGAGTACTTTCCTTTAAAGTACATTATTTCTAACAAAATTTACCAGTATAAACTGGCAATATTAAGAACTTGATACCTTTTTACAAACTAGAAATTAAACTTTTTGTATAATTAAAAAAAAAACTGAAATAATTTTACACATAAACTTCATTTTTATTATGAAAAGTATATAACAAAACCCTTCAGGGGCACTCCTTACAATCTTAAACTAAATTCATTGATGGTTTACTATCCCCTAACCTTATTGTAGTAGTAAATATTCGAACTTAATTAGTCTGTAGCTTGAACAAACTGAAGAAGGAAATGTTTAGTAGTAGTTTTGGGTATACACAGTGAATTGGTTAAAAGAGGTTTATAAAGCAAATCAATGTCTTTGAGCGGCTTCTAGAATGTAATAAAGAATTACCCTGAAATACTTCAACTTCCTCTTAAACGCCAACTGAGAAATACAAAAAATTTTTATTTTAAAATCATTTTATTTAAAAAATATTATGTTCTTTTCTTCTATCATTATAAAAAATCTTACAAAAATATATGTTTTTGATAGTCGTATATATGTATGTACGTATGTATGTATGAATATGGTATAAAATAAATTTGTTGCTATTAAATATTAAATTTGACTAAATGACAATTATTTGTGTTTTTTTCTCTCTTTGTTTTCGTATTACATTTAATATCAGTTATAAACATATTATTGTAGAAATACTTCTTAAAAATTAATTGTAATTTATTTAAAATCAATGATTTTGGCAAATATTCCTTAAAGTAATGAAATAAATTTCTTTTCTAATTAAATGAATGATTTTAGGTATGTATGTATGTATGTTTATGCAAAGGGTGCAGTAAAGCGAAAAACATTATTTTTATTAACAAAATATTATGAAATATTCTTACAACTAAATTTTCAATCAAATAATGTTTAGAATATTATTTGTTACATTTTTTATTTAAATGGAATCTTATAAATTAATTACTCAATTTTAATTTTTTTTACATGTATCATCTTAACTCTACTTTTCAATTATTTTCATTTTATAGAATTACTATAAATCTTTGCTTGTATAGTTAGCCTTAATTAGTCTATTTTTATTGTTTTTTATTTGTTTCTTAATTTTATACAAAAATACTTTATTATGGAATGTATTTAGAAAATGTTTCTGTTACTTTACCATTAATTAATTTTAGTACATACGTTTTGTTTGAAATATGTTTACATTTTGTACTAAAAGTTAACAATTTTGTATTTTGGAAACTACAAATAACTTACACGCATAAAACATAAACTCTATTAAATTTTACATTCAAAATTATGTCATTTTATTATACCCCTCTCTGCACCCAGCTATTTTCTAAGGTCATTATTTTTAAAAACCCTGAATAAATAAAATACCCACCATTTAATGTAATTGAATCGATGACTTAACTTTTTTAATTCAATAGATCTGCACTATAAACAGGTAACATTGCTGTATTACTGTCGCGTGGAAAATCATACTTATTCAGTTCAAATTCATTTATGTAAACCGCTCCGAAATAAGCGGTGTCTTGAGCGTCCGGTGTTCTGCGGTATAAAACGCCGATATCCTTTATCTGTATGGGTCCATCAATTTGTAGAACGTAATAACGTACACGCCAACCATTTGCTTGGTTCTCATAAATTGACATTTCCTTAGGTATTTGACTACAGTCCGGCAGACCATTTAACAAATCATTGTATTGAGATTTAAAGGGCGAGATGTAGCAACGACCCCTTTGTACGCTGATGGAATCATAGTAGTCTCCCAGGAAGATGTAACAATCTCTGGCGTTGTTGCCAGTACAAATACGTAAAATGCAATCGAATTCGCCATTACGTGGATCCAATTTAAGGGCATAACCAATCACTATACAGCCACGTGTTATTTTAAGTTCGGTAGCGAAAAGGCGAAAACTTTGATCACATTGATTTATACGCAAACAAGAGCCACCATTGAAAGCATCTTCATAGCAGCGCGTAGCTATATTATGCAATGGCACAGAGGGTTGCAGTGACTGAAGTGATAAATTGAAAAATCCTTCAGACGCATTCTCTTTATCCCCTTCTTCCTCTACTTTAGTTGCATCGGATGTTTTAGTTGAAGCCTTTGGTAAACCATGCCAGTATGTTTTCTTACCGGAACCCATACAAAAATCCGAATAGAATGGAAGTGCATTGTAAGGATGTGTGGCTAAATGTTCCCATAATAGCCACCAAAACTTGTCATTTCTTAATAAGAAAGCCTCATTGGTTTGGTCATTACCCAGCAGGTCTTTAATATTGTAGCCATATTGTTGCAATGTTTCATATACCCAGCCGGGAGCAAAAATGCCTGTGGAGAAACGAAACTTGACAATTCGTGCCAATGTTTGTTTACTTTGAAATTTGGCAATTTGCCCACGACCAAAAACATCAATGCCAAAGAAGACATTTTGGAAAGGTTCTCGTTCTTGTTCGCACAGAGTGCGCGTCATTTCAAGGCTGCGGTCGTTCCACGAATAGTTCACCAGCATACCATTCGATGACTTAAAGAATGGCAAATTTCTGTCATTGACTTCATTCTGCCACAACAATTGACCTCCTTCGATAATACTGTCATACCAAATGACTGTCCCAAAATCCAATTGTTCTTCAAGGTGTTCACGTAGTTCATTGACAAAATAACTGAAACATAGGAGAAGAAAACGAATGAAACATAAGCAAAAAAGAAAAAAAAATACAATTCAGTCATAAAATAGAAAATTAAGTAGAATATAAAAGAAAATTTAAAAGAAAGGTAAAAAATCCAAGAGGGATGATAGACATTGTTTTCACTTAATGATGTATAAAGATTTTTTCGTAAATCTAAACTATAAATTTTGCAATTGTCTACACAATTTCCATTCGAGATAAGTTGGTCACCCTACGTTACAAATGTGAAATATGCTGAAAAAAAATAGTTTACTTAAGACATCATTTTTTAGCTTTGTAAGAGAGTTCTGAGATACTGTGAAGGTGATGCTGTTCCACCATAAAATGTACATAATTTTTCGCAAGTACAGACTGATAAAGTCTTGACACATTCTTCCTTTGAAATTTGGCCAACTTTGCTTTGCGAATCATATTTGGCCAAAGGCTCCGTTCTACTAGCTCCTTTGCATTCTAGTGGTTTACCGATTACATTTTTGTTCATTCCGATGTACGGTAACATTGCATACCAACCAGCTCTTTCCTCATACTAGGTGACACCATACTCTGATAGTCCCTTATTGATGTAATGTACATATATACATACATAATTGGGCATTACAACAGACAGATTTTTGAGAAACTTTTTCATGGCAATTTTATTTACTTTCAGAATTTTTGCCAGAAATCTGCTGCGATGGAAAGAAAGATGAAGAAAAATTTTTCGTTATTTCGTTTTGTTTGAAATGTCTGGGCTGGGGTTTGAACCGTGGCCTTAAGTTTAATAAGCCAACACACCACCTAATAGACTACGGCGACTTCATTGATTCACCATTCTTAATAAAATAATTTCTCTCCAAATAAACATAAGATTTGTATTTCATTTTGACATTCTTTAGCCTTTCTAAAGGATTAATGCTTTGGAAACGGTGTAATTCCTTAAGCTTAGGCGTCTACATATATACAAATAAAGTCATTTTGTGCTGAGATATTGTTTTAATTTTTATTTTTGGCCTTCTTTGTTTTGGGATTTTCGTACTTTTTTATAAATTTGTTTACGACAATTACTAAACTAAGTTTACACAGACTTCTTAATGTTATATTGTTATTGTGTTGTGTTCAATGTTGATCTACAGAACACAAAAAATATCGTGTTCTTATTGCCAATGTTTTGCAGTTACTTTTTGGCTTAATCTTAAGAGGGATTCAAATGACTTTTTGTTCACTTCTACGATTGAAACAAGAATAGTTGTTTGGCAGAGACGAAAAGTCGTTTAAATTAATAAAAATTAGAGGAAGATGAAGACAACAAGACTACTTTAATTCACAAAGTGAAATTAAATAAAAAAGTTGGCCTGAAAATAAGTCAAAATGTACAAACAAAAAGCCATACAAAATTTAAGTCGTCGTAAAATGAAGGCTTTGGCAAATAATAAAAAAAAAACTGTGGGATTAATTCCGGACATACGAGGTGGGATAAAAAAAGAGAGATTGCAACTTTTTTACTTTTTTGCATGAATATCTTTTTTTTTTATCATTTTCAACTGCATGTGTACCATTTCATATTTTTTTGGGGAGCATAAAGGTTAGATATGCTTGATGAAAAAAGTTCAAAATTTAAAACAAAACTGTGTGTAAAAATAGAAATGAAATTTTGAAAGTGTCATATATACATCAAGTCTGCATAAAAAATATTTTTTGTAATACCAGCTTAGAAAACCCAGTAAACAAACATCTGATGAAAGCGTGGAAAAAGTGAAACGAGAGAATCGACAGATTATTATTAGAGAAATGACTCATGACGTCGGAATTCTGTTCAGTCCGATCCACGAATTGTTTTGCATGAAAGGAAGCGAAGAAGTTTAATGAAATGTCAAGGCCTTTTTTACTGATTTATTCAATTACCGTGGCAATGTGAATGCAAAGTTGTTATCGAAGATACATTGTTCAATTCGAATTTTTTGAAAATAATGCACAAAGCTCCATATGTTGTAAGTCTCCAGGAGTTTTTTTTATGGTCAAACCAGCTTTTTATTGAATACTCCACTCTAACTCCATCCTTGTAATACTATTGGGCATAATATTTTTCTGCATTTGATTTGTATCGGAGACATTTATTGATGAATGCCTGTAGTTTTTGAGTGAATATTCAAAACTCACCAGTTTGTACTTACGTACATTGAGATTTTCAATATTAGTTCGTTTGTATACTACTACAGATATTGCTATGTTGAAAATGTTCCTTTTTACGCAGTTTCCTTGTCAGCATTCATTGTTTCTGTTCAGTCTAGATAGACTGTCTATATATTCGATTAGTTGGTCTTGAAGCACGATATTCTCTGTGTTAGCGTTGTTGATTTTCATGATCTCATAATTGTTATCCCCAGTCCAGCAATACGTTCAAAACTTTCAAGGTCCTCAACCATTATCAGTCTCTAGTTAGCGAGAAGTCGTCGTAGTATAGTAGGTGTAGTAGTGTGTCGGGTTATTAGACGTGAGGCCACGGTTCATACCTCGGGTCGGAAATCTCCGAAATATGAAAAATATTTCTTCACCGACTTCCTCTCAGCGGATTTCTGGCAAAAACTCCGAGAGTAAATAAAATTGCTATGAAAAGTTTCTCAAGATCTGTCGTTCGAAGTCGGCTTTAAACTATAGGTCCGGCCACTCGTATATAAAATTAACACTTACAACCTAAGCGGTGAGAGAAGCTAGGTCGTAATTTTAACTTAAGGGTTGTAATGACCAATAATGTATGTATGTAGTTAGAGTGAGGAAGTCCACGTTATTACTATTTTCTCTAACAAGCAATTGAGGTAATCAAACACATTCTTGTTTTACTCTACCGGTGTACTGAAATTCTTAAGAGGAATATTATGTATGATATCTCCAGCGGTGAAATAAAAAGTGGATAGATTTTGCCGTTGTGAAGAACTCTAATGACTGCAATTATTTTATGAAGTATACGTTTCTTTCTCAATGCTTTCCATGGCCGTCTGCTGGTATTGAAGGCTATCTTGAAGTTGATCAATTGTAGATACGGGTACACAGTTCTGCTGTATGATAATGCGTAGACCATTGGCCCGATTTAGGTAGTCTCTATTCGGCTCGAAACCTGATTGTTCAAGAGAGGTTTTCCTATCCCATTTTGTGAACTCTTCCCTGTTGAGGAAAACGATATTGGCTAGAATTCGAATATATTCGATTTTGTCGAACATTACGGTAACCTTTCATATCATAATGCGTCTATAAAAATGAGTAGTAAACACGGGAGTAAATAAAGATCAAGGGACAAGTAGGGTGCAAAAAAATTAATCATATATGTTATGTTACACAACAAACTTTTAGGACATCTGTGGAATTAGCTAAGGGAGGTCTGGTATTCTGGCAATTTTTATTTTATATTTGCCAATACTAATGACTTAATGGCTATACCGAAAAATATTATTTTTCATTTTCTGTTCCATATAAAAATAAATCCAATCCATTTGTTCTTAAATACCTCACTTTACAATTCAAAATAAATTTGCAAATTAAAAGCAAATATTTTTTTTACAGAACAATCCCTATAGGAAAAAAGGATGTACTTTTTAAATACTTTAATACTTGTTTTTTAGTGTTGTTTCTAAGCGGCAATTCGTGTCGCAATTGCAATTTATTGAAAATATATTGACAGGTTGTTTTATTTAAAAATCCCCTTGTGACAACAGATTTATAAAAGTGTTTCCAAATGTTTTTAAGCCATACCATGTAAATGGGCAAAAGAATAAAATGAATGCAAAAAAATAAATTTCATTTATTTTAAAGGCAAACGACCACCAAGCAACTTTAATTAAAATAATGGCTTACACTGTTTTCGTTAATAAAAAAAGAAACAAAAAAAGGAAAAACTCAACAAAAATGTTCAATAAGTTTTATGGAATAACAAAAACAATATATAATCTACCCGATAGGCAAAAAAAAATGAAAGTTACTCGAACTCAAATTGTTTACTTGAGTGTACATAAAAACTTTATTAATAAGTCGCAAAAGCTGATTAACGCTTCGTTCAATATGCTGCCCAATAAAGTCAGCAACAAAATAAACAAACTACTATTATTATAGTTTATTTGTTAAGAAGATACGCTATTACTTTCACCCTTAAACTTTACTGAATTAACTTGTTTTGAAAAAGTTTTTGTTGTTGTTCGAAATTTATAAATTTAGTTGCTTAAATTAATGGACATTTCCTAACTTACTAACTAAAATGAAAAAAAAAATACAAAAGTCACTATAATAAAATGCGAACAAATCTATTCGTTTTCGTTTAATTTTTTTAAAGCATTTCTTATGGTTGGATACTGGAAATATTTATTAAATTTGAAGTCATAAGATTTATTAAATTGTTCATTTGCAATTAAAAATAACAAAGCTAAATAAAATTAAATTGTTGCTACTTCGATTCCAATTACAATACATAGTTTTATAATTTAAATATTTATAATCAATACACACTCATAACATATAGCAAATATATAGGATTTTAGCCACTTTCTCTTAAATAAATAACCAGTAACACGAACATTTGATTCGCGGACAAACATTAGCCAATTTTAAAAACAGGAAAGTTAAAACAATTTACGAGAGTTGTTTAACTTAATTTGAAATATAGAAGAGCACATTCAAATACATAACATACATACATGATTGGTCTTTACAACCCTTCAGCCAGGATTACAACCTAGTTTCTCAAATACATACTAAATAAATTTAAAATTATTTATTGTTATCACGAAGCAACTCCCCATTTTCTAATTATTTCCTTTACTTTGTTTCAGTGACTGTAGTAGGTGAATGGTCCATTCGACATTCTCTAAAAATAACTTTCTCTGTGTATTGAGAATATTGGCGACAAAATTTTGTTGATTGCGTCCCACCCTTTCACAAAATTTCTTTTTTCCTAACCTTACCATAATGTTCGTTGTTATTTCTATTCTGGTTACCTGTATTGTCGGTAAGTCTAGTAGATAATGTGTTGGCTTATTAGATATGAGGCCACGGTTCACACCCCAGGTTAGATATTTCTGATAAAACGAAATATGACATAATATTTCTTCGGCGACTTCATGTTAATAGATTTCTGGCAAAAAATCTGAGAGTAAATAACATTGACATGAAAAATTTTTCAACAATCACTCGTTAAGAGTTGACTTTAAACTGTAGGTCCCGCCGCTCATGTATAAAATTAAAACACTAAAAATCGCTAAATCGTCATCCTGACTGAGGGGTTGTAATGACCAATTATGAATGTCTGTGTTACTATTGCCCTGTAGGGTTACTAAAGTATAGCGAACAGACTATCTATTGTACTTGGCCTCAAACAATACAGAGTTCTCTATAAAGTCTCCCCCAACCCTTTTGCACTAATGAACTACAGGATGATGTTCGGTGTTAGCAAAAATAATACTCTGCTTCGTGTTGACAAGCTTCCAGGTAGTGCTTCCTAAAATGTTTTAACTTCACACTGTCTATTTTCAACACTGATACTGAACGGATGATTTCTATTCATCAATTTTGCTCATAGATTCCACAAACAAAATCACACAGATTCCATAAATCCGATAAGTCAATGTAAACCTATCGATCCAGTTCTAAAATTATTCCACAATTGTCTCAGGTCCCTCGTACTATCATCATTAGTAGAAATTCCATTAAGGTTTGTTTTTATTATTTCAATACATTTTAGAGGTGGAAACACTAACACTGCGTTGTGCAAAACAGTGTAAATTATTGGCACTTGAGTGTAAACATATACATGGTCCTGTAGGACAACTATTACTCTTGAACATACACTCACTCTCTCGCACATACGTTCAATATTAACCTTTGGTCTTAAAAGTTTTCGGTTAAAAATGTAATCGAAACTAAACAAATGCAACAAACTATGGACACGCCATTAGGGGTGATACATAGATAAAATACGATGGACAAACAAAAGTAATAAAAATGATACTATTGGTGATCAATAAAAGTTTGACCTGTGCTCTTTTAGACACATACAGGGTTAGGTACACGAAAAACGCATAAATTATCTCATGTTTAATTCTTGCAAATGTTTGTGTGTTATGCTTCACCAGGATAAGCAATCGAATTGCATCAGAAATTCTATGTGTAACGAATTTTAAACCATAATTGGAAGAAGAATATCAGAGACGTTTTAAAGCTGAATACCATTGTAAATTAGGTATACTATCTATACATAGTATATCTCAGACGTTATAAGTATTTCTTACGTCGTATAAATTAACTGTATACACTCGGCAAAAAAATTAAATATTCAAGAGCGATGAAGAATTTCGAGTGTATTTTCCAAGCAAAAGCTTTTGGTAACGAAATTTTTACTGAATTCAAATTGGACAGGAAGCTCAGGGACGGGGCACAACACACTAATTGACAGTCTAGCAGCCATTTAAGCACGCAGTATCTATGACATTGGCCCGAGGCGGCCACTAACCTTTGGCTAGGCAAGGGAAATAAAATCACCCTTTTATGAATCCTAAGTTATGTGGTAACTCAAGGCATTGAGCAATCAGATGAGCTAGTTAGGAGGGGAGTTATACATAGCTAATCTAATAGGTAGATATTTTCTGTGAAGTGGTAAGAAGAGTTTGAAAAGTTATTCACGGTGAAAGAGAACAGAGACGAATAGTCTACCTAAGTCAGATGAGTTTAAGAAAATCTGAACTTATACGAACTAATCCAAAAATTTTCTGAGAATAGTAACCGGCCTTCGGGCCGGTATATAGACTCAAATACCATTTGTTCAGAATATAAATCGCTTCAAACCTAATATAAAGATTCAGAGATCAGGAGAACGAATCACAAGCAGATATGTATACTTCATACAATTTCAGAATGAAACTTCTTGGTACTTAGCAAGTACTAGGCAAAGAGTTGTACTTATTGGCACCCAACAGCACCTTAGGGCTTGGCAGAGAAACAGAGTTGCTCTGTTAACGAAAAAAAATTAAATCATAAGATAATTTGGTTGGTTGGCATGCTTGTTTATAATCTCAATGATTAAACCTTTAATTAAACCTCTCAGACATCACTTGATATAAGTATTTACAACCGTTTCTTATGCATGACATACTAATTGTATTACATTGTGTTGCAAATAATTGAATTTTAATAAAAGGTCCTCCAAATAACTTCTTTTTGAAAATGCTTTAAAAAAACTGCTGTATATTTTCTCAAATTTCTTTTTTTATTTGAAAGTACAATCTTTCCGGTTAATAATGGAAAGTAATTTCATTCAAATGGCTGCTTCGGCTGGCCTTGCAGTAGCCTACACGATCGGTCCAATTTTTAAGCACATTATCGATTGTGTACAGCTGGCTTCACGAATATTGTCCTTTAAAGCATCAATTGTCTCTGTATCGTCGGCGTAACACTTATCTTTGACGGCACCCCACAAATAATAGTCCAACGGTTTCAAATCGCAGCTCCGAGGTGGCCAAACGACATCAGCTCTGCGGCTGATAATGCGATCTTCAAAAACAGGACGCTTCGGCTATGTGGCACGTACCGCCGTCCTGTTGAAACCAAATGTTGCCAATATCCTCCTCTTCAATTTTTGTGAACAAAAATTCGTTCAACAAGACCCGATAACGATCACCATTGACTGTAACCGCCACTCCTTGCTCATTTTCAAAGAAAAATGGCCCAATTATGCCTCTGGACGAAAATCCGCATCAAACAGTGACTCGTTTTGGGTGCGTCGGCTTTTCAATGTATGCGTGCGGGTTTTCTGTGCCCCAAATGCGACAATTTTGCTTGTTTACATACCCGCCAAGATGAAAATGAGCTTCATCTGAAAAGATGATTTTTTTTTGCCAAAATCGGCATCTTCTGGTGTAGGCTACAGCATGGCCAGCCGAGGCAGCCATTTGAATGAAATTATTTTCCATTATTAACCGGATGGATTGTACTTTCAACTAAAAAAAGAAATTTGAGAAAATATTCAGTAGTTTTTTTTTAAAAGCATTTTCAAAAAAGTTATTTGGCGGACCCTTTATTTGATATTCAGTTTTTGCACTTACAAGACTTAAATAATTAATTCAGCAAACTGCATTAAAGCATTTCATGCTCAAATAAATTTATAGGGCTTAGGGGTTAAATGATGTAATTCGCTGTCGGGTTAAATGATGTAATTTATAATGAGAAAATAACACGTGCAGATATTACACCGTTTCACATGTGTGCTCTTTTCTAAAGGTTAATAGGATAATGAATTCTAATGCCAGCGAATTGCGTTTCACTGTGTATAAACAACTCACAACAAATTGTTATTTTACCATCAAAGTATGGCGTAATAACGTTAAACCATTATCAGTTACATTAAATCGCTAGAATATAGTAAATATAACAATACATGGTACTTACAGGAAATGATCCATTGATTCTGGATTCACTTTACATTCGACATTAACTAGCCAACCATCGAATTTATAGTGTTTGCATAATTTAACCATTGATTGCACAACCTTGTTTACCATTTCTTTTGAGGCTAAAACTTCATGTAAAAGCGTAGAACCATTTGAGCCCTCAGTAATAAAAGTACCTGCAGAAAAAGGCAAACAAAATAAGAGAAATTAAATGAAATGAATAGCAGTAAACAAAACGGCAAACACAAGCATAAAAACAATGATAATAAATGCTACGTTAGGTTACAGAGTAAACCGAAAAAAGAGACTCAAAAAACCAAATTAAGAGAGAAACGGAAAAAATTCACATTCAAAACCGTAAATAAATAAACACAGACATGTTGAATACCAAAAGAATGAAGACTATAAATAAGTGTGTGTAAGTGTTTAACAGTGTGTAAGTGTTTATATCACACATAGGTATGTATGTATACCATATAATCCATGTATAAAGTGTGTCATTTAAGGAAGTGTGATTTCCGGTTTATATGGTTTTTTCATACTCTCCCCTCTCTTAGGTTTTCCGAGTGTTTATTTATTTGTATTTTAATTGTTTGTTTGCATGTGTATACAAAAAGAGAGGATAATACTTACCTAATACAACTACACCATGCTTGTGGGCAGCATTTATCCAACCACAGGGTGGTATCGTAATATAATTGTGACTAAAATAACAGAAATAATCAATGCCTGGCCAATGATAAAACCGATAATCGTCATATTTCTTTGAAGAATGGTAATGTCTGAAAATAAAACATAAAATTAAATTGTTTAAATAAGTCTTTTAAATATAAAATGTATTGAGATTTTTTTAAAAGTGATAAAATGTGTGACAATTTCAAAGTACATACATAATTGGTCATTACAACCCTTCAGCCAGGATTACGGCATAGCTTCTCACACCATTTATTTTCTTTTATACTTGAGTGGCGGGACCTACAGTTTAAAGTCGACTCCGAAGCACAGATTTTTGAGAAATTGTTCATGGCAATTTCATTTACTTTCAGAGTTTTTTCCAGAAATCTACAGAGAGGAAGTCGCCGAAGAAAAATTTTTTCATATTTCGTTTTAATGTCTGATCTGTGGTCTTACCGTGGCCTTACGTCTAATAAGCTAACGCACTACCTACTAGACTACGGCGACTTCAACAAAGTAGAGTGGAAAACTACGAGTCGTTATATTTTTATTGTATTGTAAAGTAGTCAGTCAGAAAATCTGCACCACCACCATTAAATTTTCTAATATTTTCAATAGAGAATGTCCAAATCGACAACAATCAGTATCCTGACATGTTCTACACTATTTTAATAAAATCCCCTTGATATAACGTACAAATGCTCTACTTCGCCAGGAACGAAGCCCCAAATTAACTCCAACGAAGTCTGAGCAGTTCTGCTAAAGGCACCCGATATTTCCCTAAAAAGTATATTTATAAACCTTACTCAGCAAAGCCCTTCTTTTCGCGTCTCCAATACTGTCACATCTAAGAACTGGAATTACAGACTACTGAGGCCTTTCTCCAAACGGTGCAAGTTTCTTAAGAAGATTAAGCTTTATGAAGAAGTAGGAATCGATTATGAGAATTGATATTTTTGGGTTTTTAACTACTGTTTATTAAACAAATGTGGAATAAGGGCTTTTTATAAGCTCCTAAATTGATTGAATTTTAAAATAATTTCTCTGTAGAAGTTAAGTTAAGTTGTTAAAAAAGAATTAATGAATTTGAGCCTTAGTTTATTATCCAATGAACGAATTCCTACTGACTTACTTATTCTGTAGTCGCCAATTGAACTTTCATCAAAAATTTGCTTCAAATTTGAACCCACCATTGGAAGCCACTTTTAGATCTTTCCGTTTAATTTTTTACCTCTGTGAAAATACTATCACTTAAAGCAACAATATTTTCCAGAGCGAAGGTCTTACTAGCCATAAGCCCTATATAAAATCACGATTCATTTTGAAAAAGCTTTACACTTTTCTTGAGAAAATACACTAAATAAACACAACCTAAGAATATAAGTTTCAAAAGATTTTACTTAAGCAAGTAGTATTTATTTCAATAATTATAAGAATTTGAAAGCTTACCTGTCTTCCAAATAGTTGCCCATCATGTCGTGACATACTAAAACTTTTCTACGGTTATGATCACCGATCGGCTCACGATAATTGCTAATCAAATTAAATTGTCTCTGTAGGAAAACGGGACGGGCTCGTTGTTTAAGGGGCTTGACATACTCATGCCATTTGACATCTTTACTGCGCACATTAAATTCCAATAACTGTTGATTGTTATGTATAGCCTCGGCCTCTAATTGATCTTCAATGGATGATACAAGAGACATTATAGTTTGTTATATGTAGGAAACTTATTATGTATGTATATATGTATGTATGCAATTTAAAATTAAATAAATATATTTCAGATGTTGTTTTTGTATTTGTTATTTACAACTAAGAACTTAACGTTGTTGTTAATTGTTACAAGTTCAAATTAAAACTGCTGCTCTTGTTATAGTTTAATTGTTTGTTTTTGCTATTCTTAGAGTCACTAGTTTATTCTTATCAAATTTAAAAACGAAACTTGCATTCACATTACAATAAAATAAAATAAAAATAAATGTATTAAAGTTATAAACTATTTTTATTTGCAAATCACTACACACAGAGATTAACCCACGCTTGCACTTATTGTTTGTGATTTTTGTTTTCATTATTCATTATTTTCAGACAAAAGGAAAAGAAACGAAACCCAAGGAAAAAATCATAGAAATAAATAATGATTAGAAATGGCAGTTGTTGTTTGGTTCTCAAATAAAACTCAAACAGGGGAAAGAAAATAATGAAATGACGTTATAACCCCCCTCTATAAGTACATCATTTCGTGGCGGTACAAATAAAACATTTTTAGTCATTACGGTCACTGGGTTCACTCTGTTCGTTGTGTTCGATATTCATTCAATTTTATTTTATGGGTCACCTCACACATTAAATACTGCGAAAAAAAAATCTAAAATATTCAAAAAATTTTTTTGCATACTACTGGGGAAAGGGGAAATATTATTCAAATAAAATGTCACACTGAAATATAAGTTTTGATAACGATAAACAGAAAAAAGCGTAAAAAACAAATATGAAAAGAAAAAATAGTAAAATAGCGATAAAACGTTTGGCTACAGCAAAACTTAAAGGCCAAGAACAAAAGATAGCAAGCAAATGCAAAAACTTTTTTATTTTAAAACTTAGAAAAAACAAATTTTTTTTTTGAATAGTTGGGGAAAGTTTCTAATTTCGTTTTGCATATGATTTACAAAAGGTAGCACATACTCCTCGACACAATTGGATGGACATACAATAAAATTTAAGGAATAGTAACAGTTTTGGTGTTTCCGTAATAAGTAGCAAATATCGTAGGTACTACATTCGCGAGGAACGTGTTATTAGGGTGCCAAAAATTCTAAATGCATCTATAGAACTTAAAGAAACTTTCATAATTGTTTTCATAAGTAGGAACACAAATGTGAAAATCGATATCAATATTAACCTAAATTAGCCTCAGTGTGCTCTCGTAAATTGCGTTAATCTATCAGTATGAGGGTGGTGAATTCGACTCTGGTTGTCCTTTAAAAAGCTGCGGTTTTACGACCTAAGGGGTCTGATACCTACCCGATCAAGGATTCCAAAACAGTTTTTGATCCAATTGAGAAACCTTAGGAGCCGGAGCGGATGAAGTTATTTGTTTTCTTCAAGTGAGCAAAATCCGAATAAATCAGATAAAAAGGACTTTTCGCTCCGACGATAATTGGGAAATATAGGCGAAGAAGCTAATTGTTTTCCTCGGATGAGCAAAAAAGAGCTCTAATAAAAAATGCACGTAATCGACAAAAAATGCAAGTTATCGACCAAAAAATGCAAGCTATCGACCAAAAGACTGCAAATAATCGACAAAAAAAATACAAGTCATCGATCCAAAAATGAAAATCATTGGCACAAAAAGCAAGTAATCGACCAAAAAAAAATGCAAGTCATCGACCAAAAAATCATCAACCAAAACATAGGTACAATGTTCCTAGATTGATAAAAAAAATACCGACTCTTGTCCATCCATTGCTTAAAAGCGATTCTCATAGGCCATTGTTTTTGGCCGTTTACTTTCTGACGTCTTTGACCGATTATCTAATATAAAAATAACAAGATTAATTTGGAACTCAGATTTATTTCCTCTATGGAAGATATAATCCACGCGTATTCTTCAGACGGAAAGCTTATGAAAGGAGAAGACAGATGTTTAGGAATGAGATGGTAGTGGATGGAATAAAATCGTTTCAGTTTCAAATTTGTTTCATATTTTATAATGCGATTTGAATATGAATTTTCGTTATTATTTGAAACAAAAGAGAACAGACAATATATTAAATATTATAAAACATTCAAAAACAGAAAAAGATATAAACCCATTATGGAGCGTGGATAATTTTTTTTAATCACACTCCTTATTACTTTGAAGGGAAGTAACTATTCATAAAAAATTATATATAATTTGCTACATCTTAGATTCTATGAAATAATTGGAATTCTATTTAAATTTATTTGATTTTATTTATTGTTTTGGAAATTACTATAGTAGAAGCATAACCTACGCAAAAGCAATAATTCATTTTAAGCAGCGGAGGCAGAGCTATAAAATCAAATGTTTTCTTAAATAAATGATCCATCCAACTGTTACACATAAGTGTCATAAAAAACGTTATTGTTTTTTTATAAAAACTATAAGAAACACTAGGAATAAAAACAAAATTAACAAACTTAATGCATTTAAAAGTTGAAAAGAAATTACAAAAACAAATGCACAAAACAAACAAGGTTTAATAAATGAAAACAATATTGATTACGTTTCGTTGAACACAACATGTTAAATGGTATTAAAACAAACGTAGAATGACAACAAAGTTAAAATGCATTACATAGTTACACTGTACTAATGCAGAAAACTAAAAATAAAAAGAAATTTTATTGTATTTCATAATAAATTATGTTTTCCGTTTATTCAATTAGTATGTAGCTATCAGCTGTATTCATGTTTTATAATTAAAAATGTTTAGTATTCTTTTGTTGGCATTCCAATGAAATTACAACCAAAAAATTATTGAATTATTTATATATATAGGACAGCAATATGGAGTAATAAATATCGAAAATATTTTAAAATTACAAATAGTAATACGAGGTGAGTTTGAAAAGGAAAGAACAATTTCCATTATGCAAGATACGTGCGTTATAATCTGTTCAGACTTGCATTAAGTTTTGTGAAACACAGTAGAATAAACAAAATTATATTTTAAAAAGGATAAGAAAATGCAGTGCCAAGTCTAAAAAAGAACTGTAAAAAAATAGAAAAGGGAAGTCGTCGAAACTCGGTGTGACTGCTAGACGTAACTCCAGAAGTTTTTGTTTAAAAATTATGATATATATGTATATGATATAATGATGACAAAGCCAAACCAATCTCTCTATTCTAACATCTGCAAACCAACGTGTTTTTACGACCTAGTTTCTCACACAGCTTATGTTGTGTGTATTAATTTTATATATACAGTGGTGGCCTTATAATTAGAAACGACTTAGCAACATGTATGTATGTTTGTTAATTTGTTTTACAGTTTTCACTGTGTACCTGGGATCAAAGGCTTTGTTTGGAGGACGTCTTACATACGTTTTTCCATCAGATTGGGACAAATTAAACTTAAATTCGTCACTTAAGAGAACTCTGTTCCAGAAACATCGATTCTAATTATAAGGCCAACACTGAGATGAATTTGCCAAAGAATTTTGTTTCCATATTTCGTTTTGTTGGAGATGTCTGACCTGAATCGTGGCCTCACGTCTAATAGGTCAACAGACTACCTACTAGACAACGTCAACTACAAGCAACGCGTTAATGTTATTAAATAATCATTAAGTGTCCTTTTTTGTTGGTCAGATCTTGCCACTTGTCGCTATTGAGAGGTACCATGTTAATTACTTTACTTACGTACACAGGCAAGCTAATCCATCAATACTCTAATTATTGCGAGGTATTGGGCATTAATAAGAAAAGGAAACATTCAAAAGAGATAAAAAGTTCAGTTAAAAATTGAAAAGAATTTAATATGAAGTAAGGAACTGCCAGCAAAATGATAACAGATAATACAATAAAAGTCCTAATGAAAGGAATTCTCTAATAAAACTCGTTAAATACCAAAGAACATTGTAAGCATTAGAATTTAAATAACAGTTTTCTAATTTGAATATAAAGTATATACAATGTGTATGCCAAAATTGTTTCATACGCACTCCTTATAACACTGAAATTGGTACAAACAGCTCCAATCGTTTTCAAAAACTAATACTATTTTTCTCCAACTAAAAGAACCCCGCTTAAAATTTACATAAAATGTATTTTCTTTAAAGAATTTATGAATTTCGTTTCCTTTTTTACTCCATTAATAGATGTGCAATTTATTTGCCTCCATTTAGCACTTAATGGTCATAAAAAAAAGAATTGCCAATAAACTGAATGATATATTGTACAGTTTGGAAGTTTCGCACCCTTACATCACTCTGCTCTTTAGTTCTGTTATTCATGTAATAAAGTTAGGGTTGCCAATGTAAAATAATTGAACAATTTGGTATTAAAAAATAGACGAAATACTTTACATGAAGCAATCGTTTATATCTTGCTAGAAATGGACAAACTTTGTTATGAACTACACGTTCAGATTTCACCGAGAAATGCGAAATTTTTGAAGCTTTACACTGGCTTTAAACAAGTCATAAAGATGGCGTCTAACCATAGTAATCGGTAGATCTCATGCAGTTAAAGAAAACAACCGATATTAGAGGAGTGCATACTCAGTCCATTCTAGAATTTGAAATACAACCAGCTCTTAAAATGTTTGTTGTAGCCTAATATTTCAATCAAATTAAGGATGGCTGGGTTGCCAAATAATCTTAACTCAATATACTCTGTAATAAAATATAAAAACTTTCATTTCAATACAAAAACTTATTTACATTTTTACTTCATCGTTTTAATATTCGTCTAAAGAATTGAAACTATAAACTTCCCTTAATAAATTGAAATCATGTTTTAATTACGTACCTTAATAAAATATAATAATCAAATTTAAAAACTTTATTAATGTTACGTTTTAATCATCATAAATATTTTTAAAAGTTCTATAATAGTTTTCTTCTTTCTCATAACCCTGGGAAAAATGCCAAGATTTTAAAAAAAAATTGCAAAATAAGCAGTAACAGGAAAGACGAAAAAAACAATGCTTTGCCCTAAAGGATATCAATTTATAACAATTTACATGGACGCCAGAGAAGTATGATGGACAAAATAAAATGCGGAAAAACCAAAGTGTGTGTGAGGAAGTACTAAATGGACACTTTATCATTCATTTTATTTATCATCCTCTTAACGTATGACCATCATCAAGTACTAAAGCAGGGGAAAATTTCAAAAAAAAAAATATTGTCCCGTTTTGTTGTTCAATTTATATGCATGAGTGAAATTAAGTTCGTTTAAAGGGAATCTACTACGGCCGAAGAGACATAAACTATACTACAATAGAATAAAGAAAAAAAAATAAAATTAAAACATTAGTTTTATGAAGTTGGCAGAAAAATTTAGAAATAAAAAATGGTGCCACGTTCATGGATATGTAAGAATTTTAGAAAATTAATTGCTTATAATACCTACACCAACTACATACATTTATGAAAATCTAAGCTTAAGGAAATTTATTGTATAAGAATTTCATTTTGGGCTGTACAAAACTAGATAGCAATTCATCAAGTGGTAAGTATATTAAAATTCTCATCTAAAGAGACGAACAACAAAATTAATTATATAGAATGTACAACTTAATAATGGCGGATTATAATTCATCAGGAGTCAAACAATTTTAATTTAAAAATACAATGTGTGTGAAGATAAATTCGAATTTGAAATTCCAAGACGCAATCCATAAATTTTAACAGCGCCATATTTTGCGTTAACAGAACAAAATTTGCTCTTAACAGAACAAAATTTTCCCTTAACAGAGCACTGTGAGCTGTTTAAGAGTATCCACCTGAACAAGTCCACTTGTTTAGAAGCTAATATTAGGACAAATATTAGGTTTATGAGTACCATATCGTATATTCAGCAAAAGAGTTAAATATAAAGTGATATGGTATTATAAAAATTGGCTTTGAAAATATAAAATTTTTTATTAAACATTCTCTAGAAAATCAGTGGCCATTTTGGAACATATAAGAAATAGTATACCATACAGGCTATATGTAAATGGTAGAAAATATTTACTTTTATTGTTTGATTTGCACAGAACAAATAGTCATCCTTTGTTTTATGGTAAAAAGAAAAAAAATCTTGACTTCTTCTCAAGCTCTTAGTAAGGACTGTAACACCTTAAGGTAATGGATTGAAGCCAATGTGTTTATACTGATTTTATAAAATGTTATTTAAAATGTTCTTCCAATGCAAAGTGTGTGCTTCAAATACTTTACTTAAATTAAGAAGCTGTAATTAGTTATTCTAGTGCGTTAAGGTCAGGGTTAAGCTTAAAATAGTCACTGTTTTAAAGAACCAACATTTGTGAGCCATAAAGGTTGTACAATTCTGATGAATTTGCAAAAATAATGATAATAAAACGAATGCTACTTCAGTTGCTCAATTTAATGATGTTATAAAACACAGCCATCATCTTTATTTTATGGCAACAGATATCTTTCAGCACCACATTTTATATAAAGGCTTTTAAGTGGTCTTCTTAAAATTGAAAATGTTTATAAAAAGATTTTTTTTATTTGTAACATGATATTTTTTGTTTTATCACTGTGCTTGGCTTAAATTTGTGGGACTATTCTATGAGTAACGATGAAATACCGATTATTTCCTTTTTAATTTGTCTCAATGGAAAAACATGACTGTGTTGCTTATAGAAAATAAGATATTTTAGAGGACGAGCTTAAATAACTATATTGGAAACCGAAATTAAGAAAAATAATAAAAAAATGGTTTAAAAATTTTAAGATAAGAGAAAATCACTAAATTACTATGGTAAGTTTTATTCACAATTTGAAATCTTAACAAATAATTAGAGCTTAATTTTAAAAAAATTAAAATTTATAACCTTTATTTAAATATGTATTCTGAATTTTCAGATTGTTGTTGTGATTTGCATTTTAAGTTATAGGGATTACATTACGCTAGTGAAGTTATAAATTAAGTAGCTACTTAATTGCCAGTCTTTGTAGTGCTACATCTGCAATTAGTGTGTAATTATAAAAAATAAATTATAATTTAATCTGTAAGGTATATAATCGAGTACAATCATATAAACATTGTTGCCATAAAGTATGCACAAAAAGTCTTGGAACTTCTGAGGATTTATACAAAAAAGTTAGATTTACGCAACAAATTCTTGAAGAGAATTAGAATTGCAGCAAAACCGACCATTTCATAAGCAGACATTGTTTAGTGTTGAAAAGTGTACCACTTACGACAATGTCAACATTGCAAAACCATGAGCAAATCATCCTAAGACGTTGCAATCAAAGGTCAAGACGGTATTGATGGTCAGGAAGACTGGGTTTTTAATGGAATTTTTTTTTGAAATGACTGTTGTATGACTAAACACTTGAACTCTGACTAAACTCTGAACGCAGCAATCATCTACAATCGTAAAGCTTTGGCCAACATGGAAGTAATTTTCCCCATCAGAATAACACTTAGAATAACGTCCTAAGACGTTGCAAACAAAAGTCATTAGTATTAGTGTTAAAAAAGACTGTGTTTTCAATGCAGTTTATCTGCCAGAAATGTCTGATCTCTGACTAAAAACGTGACTCGTTCTGAGGGCAGCAGTCATATACAATCGCAAAGCTTTGGCTAACATGGCAGACATTTTGCTCCATCAGAATAATACCGAATCACCCACATCGATAGTATCTTATTAACACAAAATCTGAAAGTATCAGTTGCCAGGGGCTCCAAACTTGCTGCGCACATTGTACAACATTGGCTTTTATATTCGTGCCCATAAAATTAAATACAAATATTCATGCATTAGGCTGCAGTTGATACTACAGGTTGTGCCACCATAAAATTAAATTTATTTTGCATTTTTTAATCTAATTCTTTATGAGGGCGGCGACATAAAAACTATATTCTAATGCCAGCGCTGCTATTATATTTAACATAGCTATAAATATAGTAAATAAATATCGCGAAGTTTTAAGAGAGTTTATGATACGAGAAATGATACTCTGATGAATTCTAAATTTTTATTTCCTATTTGAGTTGCAGTCCTCTTATTTAAAGAGAAACTTTCCCGTCGAAATCCAACAAAAACTTAACAATACGTTTATTTTATTATTTAAATGGTAAAATAATGGTATTTATTGTTGGAAATCTCCTGCAATTAACCGATTCGATAAATATTGAAGGGTACGTGCTTTAATTTTATTGCTGCTTTTTTTTAATTATCACATAACAAACTAAATGTGACAGTAAACCATTCTATTTACTTTTAAAAGTAAATAAAATGTAAACAAAGTTATAAATTACATAATTGGAGTATTCACACGGTCGTCATAAAGTCATATATCATAAAATAATAACACGAAAAAATATGACTGCTGTGAGCAACCCTCATAAGTTAGTGTGCTATTTCAAATTTGAGTCTGAGCTGATAAAAGAAAAATACAATTATAAACAATTACAAATATTTTTAATTAAAAATGCCAAAAACAAGTCAAAAAAATTGAAATAATAACCGGTTAGTGCGAAAAATACATATTGGACATTATTATGGCTGATTCGAGTAAATAGGAAAAAATAATTACATGTTTACATTTAAATAAATCTTTTTCAAGGTGATGATGACGATGACGAACAATTAAATGAAATGTTCTTAACAAACGTCGCTAGTTTGCTCATTAATCGCAAAAACATCCACCTTGGAGTTCCAAAATCCAATAAGTGGAACCAAAACGTGTTAAAAATGTTTGACGACAGTTTGACGGTTTAATCAAATGATTAGGGTTCGGCCAGAGGAATTTGTGAATATACTGAACTTGATTAAAGACGATGATGTGTTTAACACAAGTCCAAAAAGAGCACAGCTTCCAATTGATGTGCAGTTAAAAATCGTACTTTATCTGTTGGGATCCTCTGGCGATGGACTTCCAACAAGAAAAGCGACCCTCTTTGGAGTGGGTGACGGAGGCACAATACAAAAGGTCACAAAACGTGTTTTAAAGCAATTTTAAATTTGAAAGAAAAATTCTTAAGCTGGCCTAATGTAGAAGAACGACAACAAATTTTGTTCGCAACTAAAGACGAAATGCCTGGTTGCGTAGGGTATATAGACAGCTCTGAAATAAAATTATCTGAAGCCTATATGCTGTTAAAGTTCAAGCAGTTTGTTACTACAAATTACGAATAAGACAACTAACAATAGGTTATCCAGGTAGCGTACATGACGCAAAAATTGTTTTAAACTCTCCACTGTTTAGTTATGACAAAACAATAAACACTTCAAAAAAGGTGTTATTATTTTATGACTTTTTTCTTTGAAGCACAACAACAATTTTTTTTAAACTATCATAAAACTTTAGTATTTTATGACAATAAGATTAGATAGCACACCGTGTGAATACCCCACGTATGTATTATTAAGGCTCCTAAACCAGACATAAATATAGTCATATATTGCCATATTGAAAGAACATAGTTCCAACAAGAAATTCCCTAAAATATTTGCAATGATTTCAAGGCCCCGAAATAGGTAATCAATCACGGTGAGCATATGAAGTATACCTTACAGTTTGCTCCATTTTCTCATTCATTTGGCTTCTGTTGTAATCAGAGAAGTCATGTGTGCTCTCCCATTTGATCCACAATACTGTACTCTGCAAAGATTTAGTCTGGATTATAACCTAGTTTCAAACACCACTCACACTATTTGTTTTAATTTTATCCATGTGTTCGAGACCTACAGTTTAAAGTCGACTCCGATTTTTAAAAACTTTAATTTTACCAGAAATCTACTGAGAGGAGGTTGCCGAAAAAAACCAAATCCAATATTTCGTATACTTATGGCCTAAGAATAGCGCCCAACCCCATAACATTATTAGACTTAGACGTCCTATTACTTTTAGCTTCGCTTCAATTTAATATAGGTAGACTTAAGCCCTGATTAGCCAAACCTCCTAGAAACGTACGTTCGTTTTAAGCATATGAAGAGCAATATAAATGCTTACCGAAATTAGACTACGGTTCGGTAATCGGTATCATTGCTTTTCGTATTCTAAAAACGAACGTACGTTTCGTGGGCGTTTGGTTAACCGGGGCTTTATTCTACGGTACGAATAACTCATCCGAACCCCATTGGGTTAGACGTATGCCTTGCAATGTATTCGTATCAGTGAAATTAGTTAAACTGTTTTGTCAGCATCACCTGTGCACCTTTTAATGAACACACTTAAACCTATAAAATCGTTGGAAAGCTTAGTTAAAAACCTTTTCGTAATACATTGTTTGATTTGATGGGCATAGTTTAATGAAAAAGAATAAAGAGGATGCATTGGCAACAGTAGTAGCGTAAGTCATCAATGATGCAATAGTTTGTTCTGATAGAACTTGCTTCGACTTGCTTGCCCGAAGATCAATTTTCCAGCCAAACATAAAGGATTGTAAACTCTAGAATTTGAGGAATACATACATACATACATAATTGGCCATTACAATCCTTCAGTCAGCATTACGGCCTAGTTTCTCACATCACTCATGTTGTGTGTGTTAATTTTGTACATGAGTGGCGGGACCTACAGTTTAAAGTTGACTCCGAACGACAGATTTTTGAGAAACTTTACATGGCAATTTTTATTTACTCTCAGAGTTTTTGTCAGAAATTTGCTGAGAGGAAGTCGCCAAAGACATATTTTCTATATTTTATTTTGATAGACATGTCCTGGGTTTTGAACCGTTCCCTCACGTATAATATGACAACACAATTCCTACTAGGCTACGACGTCTTTTAAATATTTAAAACATTAAAAATGTGTTAAGAATATGACATTAAAATGAAGCCAGTTTCGACAAACTGTACTACAATATGTAGCTTATATTCAAAATCGATAATAAAAATTGATGTAGAAAATGCCCCACTGCTCTTGGCTTGTATCAAGTGCACAATTGTGTAGAATTGTAATTTATTAGTATTGACAAATTGCAATTGACCACAATCGAAACATTTGAGGACAGCATCTTTGCAATCATGAGCCTTGAATTGTTTGTTATGACTGACGAAAATTGTAAAAATTTAATGAAAATTTTCTTAAACAAAAGAATTCATGTTATGAACAATATTAAATGAATTTCAGTTTGAATATTAAAATTATTACGGAGAATATTTTTAAATGCAATACTTTATGCTATGACTGGAATAAATAATAAAAAATTTTATTCCACATACTTGAATATTTTTGGACGAAAAGTATGTTATTTTATACGAGGGTTCTCCAAGAATTCAACGTACGTAAGCCTACTAAAACAACAATGGCCATTATTCTGCACAACATGCTAACCCAAAACATTTTTCCTGAGGACACGTGAGCATATTGTTTGGAAGACTGTTCTGTTAGTGTACAACGTTAATTTTTCAATGAACACAGGTAATCGAACCTGAGCAAACTTTTTACAGCATACGACTACTTTGTTTAAATCTAGTTTTTGAATACAATAAGTCGTGCAATGAAGTTGCCGCAAACTAGCAGACAGTGTGTTGGCATATTAGACGTGAGTCAACGATTCAAACACCAGGTCAGATATCTCCAACAAAAGGAAAGGACAATTTCATTAGAAGGAAGTCGCGCTGTATGGTTTTCCGACGAAATAATTTCAGTTTTGTTAAATCACAGCACGTTGTTCCACTTGTTACAACACATGTTTTAATCGCGACAATATTATTCGTAAATTCCGTTTGTTGAGAACAGAGATTAAGTAAATCAAGCTTGTTCAAGCCTTTTTCTTATCAATCGGTTTGATATTTATGTGGCGCTAGTAGTGCTAGTAGGTAGTGTGTTGGCTTATTAGACGAAAAGCTAGGGTTCGAGCCCCAGGCCAAACATCAAAATAAAATACAAAACGTATTTCTTCGGCGTCTTCCTATTAGCAGATTTCTGGCAAAAACTCTGAGAGTAAATAAAATTGCCATGAAAAGTTTCTCAAAAATCTGTCGTTCGGAGTCGACGTTAAACTGTAGGTCCTGCCACTCATGTATAAAATTAACACACACAACATGAGTGGTGTCAGAAACTAGGCCGTAATCCTGACTGAAGGGTTGTAATGGCCAATTATGTATGTATGTATGTTAATTTGTGAGGCTTCTGATTATTTGAAGGAATTAATGTTAAAGGTTTATAAAAAATTGTCAGTTGTAATCAATAAAAGTGTCTCTATTACTCCTTTCTTGGATATTTACTTAATTTTCTACAAATAATTTGTATTTTAAAACAAATGACATAAGAATTATTGCAGGTCATGAAATTTCACTGAATCTGACAGTTTTTTTTGTGTTTCCTCCAATAAAAGTTAGGTAGATAGGTTGGAGTAGATGGAGTGTCTGATACCAAAGCTCACTGAGCACACACAGCGTCCCATTGAGCCGCCACAAGTAAGTACTGTACTGATCGACTTCCACAAAGCTTATCGATGATGTTGGTCAACTCAAGGACTGAACACTAAAACCCAACTCCGCTTTGCTGGAAATAAGCCCGAAATTTTAATAAACGAAGTTACATCCTTGATATCAATGTATGATACCATCATTAAGCTTATAATAAAAGCTAATCATAAAAAATTTTTTACATTAAAAAGAAAATTCTCTCTATTCTTTCTTCCACCACTGTTTTGTGTTTTCAGGTTTTCATTTAGTTTTTTGGGTGGGGAGAATCACAAATTTTAATTAAAATTTTGAAATTTAAATTATAATAAAAATCTTGCAAATAATTCCTTTTAAAGGGCAATATGGTGTATAGTCTGTTGGTCTATACATGTTAAGGTCGAGGGTTTATTTCCCACAAGAGGCTCCCATCTGTTTCTTTAAGACGAGAGAGATAATTGGTGTTCGATTTTCACTACAATGCTAGGGTGTCTATTTGGTAGTAAAAAAGTATGAAAATTTGCATCATTTAGATGTGAGTCATTTTTATTACAGTGTGCCATATATGTACATATTATACAGCTTTCGCACTTGTTGATTTTATTAAATGGAAAACGCACGAATTTAATTTTATAAAAATATGAGCATCTTCAAATGTAAAAAGCAAAAATAAAAGAAAGAAAACAAATTAACACATCATTAGCATATAAAATTTATGATTATGCTTTTTAATAACTGTAATTAACATGAATATACCTTAAAATGCATGTGTTTTACAATGTTGTATTCATCAGGCATTATTAGCAAAAGTTTCTGTTTTAACACGAAACGCAAAATAAATTCAATGGAAAACATTTTTTTCGTTATCTTCATTACTTGAGTGAATTATTTGTTTTCCATTTCATTTCAGTTTATTTATTTATTTTTTTTAATTTATATTTTTCCATTTAAATTGTTTTCCCAACACTTGTTATTGTTGTTGTAGAAGTATTGTATATACATGACTAAAGAAATATAAAGTGAATGCCTTCAGGCAAATTTTTATTTTATTTTCCATACAATAAAATGAAGCGAAAGACACAATTGCTGCTGCAACATTTACTTTCAATGTGATATTGTCACACATGTTCAGCTGTTGTTAAATGCTGCTCGTTTGCCATTGGCTTACTGTGTTTGTGTGTGTTAATGAGTGTGTATGTCAGTGTCAGTGAATGAGTCACGTTGGCTTTTAATAATACTTGTATTGAATAAAATAAATATTTTATTTTAATTAAAAATCTTTTTGTTTATTTTTTTCTTTCTTAAATTTAATTGCAACAGTATTTATCATGTAAAATACAAGTAAATGGACTTTTACCATGAATACATACATGCATGCATGCGTGTGCATATTGTACATATTCTGCATAAGTGCAGCATAGTTGGCATATTTGCAATCAATTGTATCAGCAAAATTATATTCATAGTTACTGTCCACAATTGCATTTTTATCTATCCAATCTAATGAATTTGGTTTTAAACATAAATTACATTGGATTGATTTTCGGTGCATTCAAGAAATAAGTTTTCACTCAAAATAAGTGTAAAAACTTATAATTCATATGTATGAAACTCAATTACATCCTAAACGCAAATGCTGTTTAATAAACAGACAAGCGCTGCAACAATGTTGCCTCATCTGTACTTATGGATTATGTAGGTATTAATGAGTCAAACACTGTTCTGGACATGAAAATTCAGTGTGATCTTCGCTGGAACCAACACCTTTTTAAAGTGCCGAAGGAAAAATTCAAGTGTCTCGGTTACTTAAGAGGGTGCAAGAAATATAGGGTTTGAAATTTCTCCAAATTTATTTTTTTTTTTGCTGTGAGATACAATTGTTGCAGTTGGTAATGGGATAGTATTTCATTCAAATGGCTGCTGCGACTGGCCTCATAGTACCTCAATCGGTCCGAGTAATTTTCGTACACTTTTTTAAATGTATGGGGTCGTATCTTGGCAATGACATCACGAATATTGGCTCATTTGTCTCAGGTTTGTCGGCATAATACTTTTCTTTAACGGTACCCCACAGAAAATAGTCCAACGGTGTCAAATCGCAGCTTCTTGGCGGCCAATTAACATCACAATTTCGGCTAATTAAACGACCGTCAAACATTTGACGCAATCAATCGATTGTAGCAAGAGATGAAGTCGCTGTAGTCTAGTAGGTAGTGTGTTGGCTTATTAGACGTAAAGCCAGGGTTCGAGCGCCAGGCCAGACATCAAGACAAAATACAAAAAAGTATTTCTTCGGCGACTTCCTTTCAGCAGATTTCTGGCAAAAACTCTGAGAGTAAATAAAATTGCCATGAAAGAGTTTCTCAAAAATCTATCTTTTAGAGTTGACCTGAAACTGTAGGTCCCACCACTCGTGTATAAAATTAATACACACAACATAAGTGGTGTGAGAAACTAGGACGTTGTACAATCGGTCAATTCGGCCTCCGGGTACTATACTTGTCTTAATTGACAAGTACACGTCCTCTAACTTAACCGAACCCAAGAGATGTGTCGCAATTTGCACTATCCTATTGAAACCAAACATTGTTCACATTAATACCACGAAGAGTGGGTACAAAAAAATCGGTCATCATGATGCGATAGATGTCTCGATTGATTAATGGGTGCGTTGGCTTTTCTAAGACAACGTGTGGGTTTTCTGAGCCCCAAATAAAGGAAGCAATATACTTTCGTATACCGGGCACTCTTGGTCCTTCTCTGCGATCAAATTTTGTACGAAATTTTCTTAAAATTTCCGACCGATTTTCTTTGTTTTGGAAATACTACCAATAAATCCCACGTTACTCAAGCGTAAATCGACTCATTACGTTCAGGACTGAATTTTGTGACAGAATAGAATGGCATAAATATTGCCAGATTCGAAATAACCGATGATTTAAATGTAAACCAATAGTTGGCACACCCGATACTTCACTTTATCTGATCTCCACTGATATGCGACCGATAAAGGAATACATTTATGAGCCATTGCCTCAAAGTCTATTTTGCGACTTCTCGACCGCCTTCAGGAGAGGGCGAGACAGCTCATTAATGACGGTAGGGTATCCAACTCTATTGATTGTATTTCACTGTTCTATCGCTACCACGGATTTTTTTTCTAGCAAGATAAAGAGACTTTTTCCCGAAATTGTTCGTGTATTTTTCCGTAGAACCCGTTTTTCTCACAGCTCACATTCGTTTGTGGTCAATTGGCCATTGGATCACATGCTGCGTTACAGACAGAATTCGTTCTGTAGCCGGATTATTCGTATTTGGAACTCTCTACCTGTAGAGATCTTCCCTGCCACTTATAATATAAAAAGATTCAAATCTAATGTTCACAAATACTATTCTGTCCTTCAGGACATAAATTCTTTTTTCCTAATTTCGACACAATGTTGTGCATGACTAGGGGCCATCCGCTGAGTGTTGGTCTTATGTATATACAGAATATGTTCTAAATCATAAGACTTTTATTTGTTCTTTATTAAACAAAACTCTTTTATTTTCAGTCTGCGCCAATGTAACATATGCACCCGTTAAAGATGAGATTCAATTAGAAGTAATACTCAATGATACATCCACGGCAAAATATGGTATAGCAGCACGTGACCCATCACCACTCTGTATACCAATCATGATAGGTGTACCAATGTCAATGTGTGTTCAGATGTCTAATGTCGGTTTACAGGGTGATAATCTTAATATGTGCATGGATTTCATGGTACGTTTGGGATCGTCGGATCTCTTCGAAATGCATTTCCATGTGTATGTGGGTTTGCAGGGTGCTAGTTGGGTGGGACCTAACGGTCAACCAGTAATTCCACCAAGTGGTGGAAAATTAAAAGACACAAGTCGTGATGAGTCTTAAGAGTATTATGTTGAGAGTGCTGCTGACGAATTGGGCGAAAATGAAATCATATCGAAAGAGAAGGAAATGCAAATGAATTCTGCGGTTATTGAGAATGGTGGGAATATGGGGAATGAGGACGATTTAAATAAAGCTGAAGAGGAATTCGATTATAACGATATAACAGAAAAAATTGTAGAGACTGTTAATGAGCAACAGAAAGAAAGTGAATTAATGTTAGAGAATGATGCGATTAACAATGAAAGTATAGAAAAAGTGCCTAAAATTCCTGAAAATGTGGTTTTAGAGGACAATAAAGTTTCTGAGGAAATCGGAATATCAAAAGAACAGCCTGCTTTGCAAGCAATTCAGGAAAGTGAAATGTTTCAAATGATGGAAAATAACATAGTACCTGCACAACCCAATTCAATGGAAGCTATTGGAACTGAATTAACAGAAATAAATGCAACGGAAAATGATCATTTAGTTAACAGTAGTCCAGAAGACTCTATGGATACCCAATCAAATGTTGATAAGCAAGCTATAAACGAAATTAAGGAAACTGCTGCAGATCATATGGAAATTCTAGAGAACGAAAACATTAACAACTCGAAAGATGAGCTTAATTTCGAAAGTATTCCTGAGAAAATCGTAGACCAAATAAAACTGAATTCGAAAGAGGAAAATACTTCAGAGAACGATATACAGACTGAAATTAATTTGATTAATTTGCCAGAATCAGAGACAAATAAAGATGCCATGGATATAGAAATGCTGTCATTCATCACAGAGCCCTATTACGACGAAGAGGAGGAAACCCAAACTATTGAAAAATTCGAAATGAGTAAAACCGAACATGACTCAAACAACGTAGAACAAATGAATACTTCAGAGAACGATATACAGACTGAAATTAAATTGATTAATTTGACAGAACCAGAGAGAACTAAAGATGCCATGGAAATGGAAATGTTGCTATTCACCACAGAGCCCTATTACGATGAAGAGGAGGAAACCCAAACTGTTCAAAAATTTGAAATGTTAGTCAACCTTAATGAAATCGAAACCACTGAATTGAGTAAAACCGAACATGACTCAGACAACTCTTTGGAAGTGTTGCAACAGGCTGTGGATACCACTACAGTTGTAGAAAATTTTAAACCCACATTGACACCAGCAGCTAATGTGCCAGCAACTACTAGTGAAATTGCTAATGATAGCATCGATAATGCTTTAACAACAGCTTCAATTATGACCAGCACAACAACGACAACAACAACGAGTACAATGAAAATGCCGTTTTTATCAGCAGCAAAGTACGCAAATGTACCAGCAACATTTAAAGAAAACAATCAAAATGATAATGATGTGCATAGAAATGGTGAAGATGATGATGATGATAATAATGATCGAATTGACAATCATGGTGATGATAATAGCCATGAGAATGACTGTGATTATGATGATGAAGAAGAAAGCGAAGAATACGAAGATGAAACAACAGAAAAAGTAATAGAAACAAATGATACCGCAACAACAACAAAAACTAGCATGTCAATTGCCACAAATGTTTTCAATAATGACAACAAAATCATTGAATCCAACAACAATGCAACAAAGACAACAACTACAACAAATGAAAATAATAAAACAAATACAGCGAATAGCAATGAATCCATTTCAAATAAAGAAAATGAGAATGAAGAAGAAGAAGAGGAGGATGACTCTAAAGAGATACACACTGAATCCGATGAATATGAAGATGAAGAATATGAGGATTACGATACAACTGTTGCTGCAAGTGACACTATAACACACTCTCTGTTGAATGATACTCACGCCGTACAAGTAGACAAAAGCAATTCCACAAATAAAGCCCAAATGTCACATACAGATACCATGACTATTATTAACGGCAGCAATGCTTTAGATGTCACAACGACTTCCAGTCAAATGCCGCAATTCTATGCGATACCAAGTTCAACTGCAACAACCGCTAAAACTAACACAATCAGTTCTATGACCACGGCAATGCCATTGCCATTAGCGCGTAAAATATTTGCATTCCATCAGCATAAGCAACGACAATTTCAACAACAGCAACAACATCAACGTCATACTCATAGCCATCGTTACGACGTTTAGAGTAGAATGCCATGTTGCATGAAGTGGCAGTGTCTTGTGCTCATACATACGTTATCAGTTTAAAACATCATTCATCGCACAGTTTATTGGTGTCAACACCTTAGTTGACAGCGAAACGTTCTGCAGTAGTGTAGTTTATTTTATTTTTTATTTTTCTCAATTTGTATATAGAAATTTATAATATTTTATTTATAAATGTTAATAATTTAAACAGTAGGCGGCTATATATACAGGGACACTGTAATACAATTAATAGAATATAGTTTGCTTAAGGATATTGATTTGATTTGTTTTCCTAGAACGGAAGGATGAAAAAATATGTACAAAAATTTTTTCAAAATTTATTTCTATCCTCCATCTAATTATGTTGGCCACCACTGTTTAATTGTTGTTAAAGTTCTGTTATTAAATTAATACTAAATACTAATAAATTAAATTAATTTTCTATTTTATAATTTATATGCGTATTATTTTCAATTAATAACCCACATTATCTTGTTTAATTTATTGTAATTTTTATTTATTAAAATCGTTTCGATTTGTTAATTAATTTTATTTAATAATTTAATAATTTTTTTTTATTTCTTTTTATGTTAACATAGAAATCTCTTTAGATTAAGAATATTACTGTAGTTATAAATGTATTTATTAAATAAATAATTAAAACAATTTAAAAAAATGTATGTTAATATGCCCTTGATTCATTCAAAGAGCGTTCTACCAAATTTTGATTCTTCGTCATTAAAACACTAAACGGGGTCCAAGATATTGGAAGAACTGGTGTGTAAGTATGGCATTTGCCGCAAGAGCGTGGAAGTATACCAGCTATGGATATTCCATAATCCTAATTGATCTTTTAAGCTTGGTTTTACAGCGAAAATACTCCTAAAACGTGTCATGGTTTTATTAGTCAAGATTCTTTTCCATACTGCAGCACAGCATATGAAAATTCAATCCATTATGCTTGACATTTTGGACTACCTGAGTCCTATTTTATTTGGAAAAATTTTAGAGAATTCCTTTGCAAATTTTGTTGCATTAAGCATGGTGGTTGCGAAAAATCTTCTGACATTTCCTTGGCTGTTTAATCATTATTATGATTTAATCATGATAATGATCTCATTTGCACTATGGAGCAAAAGTGGAAACATTTAAATCATCTTCCTTTTTTCTGTTATTTAAGGAAAATATATCTCTGTCTAGTACGAAATGATAAGTACAGGAATAATTGACACTGAAAATACAAATGCAAGAGAATTAATCAACAACAACAATAACTTTCGACATAAGTATTGTTGTAATAGAATCAAACAAAACTATTGATTGATTCACGCACTTGCTGACATTTTTCAATTTATACGAAGAACTAGCATTCCAACTAATGGCTTCTGCAGGAACAGTGGGTCTGAGTAGGGGGAAGAGATTGTCTTTTACCCTTTTTGTCAGCACCCTGCCCTTGTCATGAAGGACGGAGATTTCTGATCTCTAATTTTGTCACTTATTTATCTTATTTTGGACTCGGTATGGTTTCTCGAGAGGATTGTTGGCCACCGAATAGAATTAATTGTATCGCAATGAGCATAAATGCTGACCTAAGTTTGACGTCTTCCTTGCTAGTCTAATCTGACCTAAGAACCGTTACATGTCTTATGTCTTACCTCTTTGAGTAGCCTTACTAAACAGTTTATTTTTTAAATTTTGTTAAAATATGGCAGAGTAATAACGAAATAGGAATTAAAAATTTCCCCAGCCTGAGGTAATAAAAATCATGAAAAATATGTAATACCAAATGATGTAATGTACATTTAGCGGTCTTTAGTGACTGGAGGAGTGAAAATGCCAAATTAGGCTGAGAGAGACTATCAGTTTATATTGAGAGCTGTGCACTCAAGGATGTTAGCTATCTCCCATATAAAAAAAATACTCAAAACGTGAAGGCTATCACTGAAAAATATTAAACTTTGTTTATTTGTCCGAAGTCTGGATCTCGTAGGCTTAGACGCATGTTCTGTGATGAGATAAATCTAAATTAACTCGATTTAATTCAAATGACATCAATTAATTCTTGACCAATACAGGTAAAGCTTCACAACAGCATCCGGTGATACAGACGGTAAAACATGGAGGAGTTTCAATAATGTTTTTTGAGGATATTTCCCAGAATTAAGTGATGACTTGTTTTGGTAGAAGGTTTTATGAAATATTCTGATCGAAAATTCAACCGTTGCAATAGGTCAAGTGATGTCTGCTAAGGAGGACATCATGTTTCGGAATGATTATGACCCGAGTACTCATTGAAAGTGGTGCAAATCAGGCTAGAAAAAGAAACGTTACTTACAATGGCGTAGTCAGTTCTAAGTTCAGATTTCAATCTAATTGAAAATGTATGATCGATTATGAAAAGATGACTGGCAAGATATGAAAAACTCCCAACAAGCATTAAAGAGCTTTGAGATGGAGTACAGGACATGTGGAGCGGTATATCAATTGAAACATGTCAAAATTAAAAAAAGAACAAAAGGTGTTGCCCCCTTCAATATTCATTAACTGTACCGGCTTCTATAACAGAATCACGAGGAATCATGAGATAAATTTAACATTCGTAATGATTTTATAAAATTTATCTAAAAAGTACAAACAACTTTATATACCCATTATAATATTGATACAATATTTCCAGACATTACCTTTACCCGCTAAAATCGGTAATAACAATGACTGTAATTCCATTAGCTTCTTATACATTGTGCTTTGGTTGTGTGTGATCTTGAGCATTTAAGTTGTCGGTTTTAGTCAAGTTGCCCTTTTGCCTCAACGATACACATTTAAACAGCGATTACATCGAGTGTGTACTTGTAACTGAATGAGGGAGTATAAGCGGTGTTTTTAATATTCTATTAACGTTTTATTTTTATTGTTATTGTTATGAAGCGTGGGATCTTTACGTATAATAACATACCACAAATATACAAAAAAAAGATGAAAATCTTTTAGAAGGCATTCTACAGCAGAAGGGAAAAATTCGAATGTGACAGAATTACGTTTCACAAAAACGGTATTTAAAATAAAAAATACAGTTGATGTCAGCTAATAAGATTTAGTTTTTTATCTTATTACATATGAAATTTTATTTGTATACTTCAAGCTGTAGTCTGGTAGGTAGTAGTAGGTAGTGTATTGCCTTATTAGACATGAGGCCACGGTTCAAACCCCAGCTCATACAGCTTAAACTATGCGAAATATGAAAAAATATTTCTTCGGCAGCTTCCTCTCAGCAGATTTCTGGCAAAAACTCTGAGAGTAAATAAAAATTGCCATGAACAAGTTTCTCAAAAATCTGTTGTTCGTAGTCGACTTTAAACTGTAGGTCCTGCCACTATTGATGTTGCAATGAGAAGTTTTGAGGAAGACCCGAAATTTCATTTCGTTGCACTTTGTCATTCGACTACTCGGAAAATTGTACAAGAACTAAAGCTGAAACTGGCGAAAGGTAAGCATTTTTATTAAAGAATTGTGTTCAATAATGAACTGAACTTTTACACCAGGACGTGAAATTCTTTAATGAAGGTATGAATAACACTTATAAGCTACAATCCGTTTAAGCCAGTAGTTATGTTGAAGTCGCCGTAGTTAAGTAGGTTGTGTGTTGGCTTATTGGGCGCGAGGCTTTGATTCAAATTACAGATCAGACATCTCCAACAAAATGAAAAATGTAAAAATATTTCTTCGGCGACTGCCTCACTGCAGAAAAAGTTTCTCCAAAATCTGTTGTTCAGAGTCGACTTTAAACGGTAGGTCCCGCCACTCATGTATAAAATTAACACACACAACATAAGTGGTGTGAGAAGCTAGGTAGTAATACTGACAAAAGAGTTGTAATGGCCAATTATGTGTATAAAAGACCGCATTAACTGTAGCAGTTGCTACAAATTTTGTAATTTTCGAGGCAGAAATATGATAACTGCACACGAATAGAACAGAGCGCTTGGGTTACATCTTAAGCTGTTGCTTTGGAGACTAAATTTAGTGAGCATGTTTACATTGTGATTTCTGCAAAAAGATCGTTTCACATATGGATGGGGCAACTAAAGAACTATCTTTAAATGTAAGGCACAGTGCGAGTACTACAAAAATATATGATTTTCAAGAAAAAGTCTTTTCCTTTTATTTTAAATTGTAGTTTATAATATAAGTACATCGTTTTACAAACAAAAAACTAACAATATGTATCTAATTAGGAGTCAACAGCTGTATTAACTCCCACGGTTATTATTTTGTATGGGATACTATTGAGGTCATTTTTATATGATTTCAATTTCATTTGCTGGCTGGTATTATTTCAGTTGCATGATATTGTTGTTATATTTTTGTTGTTTTAAACTCATTTCATTGTTTACATTTAATTTCATTGAAGTTACACTTTAAGTGTTGGCCAAAGATGGGATCACACAACTCAACACACAAATTTACGTTTTACGTTTAGTGAGTATAAAACAAATGCCATTGTTTTTTGGCTGGTAAACGTTAACAATTTTGTTTTTGTTTGTTGTATTATTGTTATTAAGTCTTTATAGTGTTGCTTTTTATTTTTTGTGTCTGCTATAGTAGAGTGAGTACAGGCTTGGTCAAGTAGTTTGTTTGTTCACTTGATTGTGAGATTATTTTGTTTTTTTTTTCTGTTTTTTGTTGCCTGTGGTATTCTGCATTATTTTTTTTTTTTATTTTCTGTGTTCTCTTCCATTTTTGTTTTGTTCTCTTGTAGTTGCTTTGACATGAACAACTTAATGGGTTTGTATATCAGTGTTGAAAAATTCAGTAATTTAGTACTTTTTTCAGTACTTTTCCCTTTCAAAAATACCACAGTTCCTCCGTGACGCTTTCAGTACTTTTTTACTATTATATATTTTATGGTTTGCACTTTTTAAGTCTTAATGGTTTAGCAACATGTTCAACCTAATGCTAAAGGTAGAATAAGTTTTAGTCGCGGTTAGCCCAACGTCAATGCAAAGTATATTCGTTTTTAGCAATGATAACGCTTCCCGAACCGTAATATAATTTCGGTAAGTATTTAATTTGGTCTACATACGCTGAAATGTACATACATTCCGTTACGTTCCGTTGAAATTTGCCTAAACGGCAATACACTTTTCGTTTCGAATACACTCTTTTTGTTTTTTACGTGAGAAATATGCATAAGTCGTTTATTTTTCTTTTCCATTCCGTACGTGTATTTAGTATAAAGAAATATTTTTTTATACAAGTTGTAGTTCAGTACCATTTAAAAATTTATATTTTGCAACGCTGCTAATAAATATAAATTTATATTTCATTGCTGGTCAACAAATATGAAATTTTTCACGGGTATAAAAAGAAAATAGATAAAAATAAAAAAAAATTACAATTAAATTATATAAAAGATACAATATGAATAGCACTAAAGAATATTAATTTTGAAAAATATTTAAAATTAGTATGAATGCGTTTAAGTAGGAGTGAAATTATGAGTATGATTTGATTCTACTCATATTTTTGAATACTCATTGCTGATCTCTGAGTGCATGTGTGTCATATTTTGCCATACCATGCCTCCCTATTCATAAACTTAACTTCGTTGATTTTATTTGTGTTGTGCTGCATTGTAATCCTCTTCATACGCTAAAAACGATATTACGTTCCGTCGAAGTTTGACTAAACGGGGACTTTGCATTCTATTACTTTCCGAATCAGCTGTTTTATGTTTTGTATGTGCCATTAGTTTTTTGTTCCGTTTCGTATGTGTATTAAATATAAAAAAAAATATTTTTTTTTTTACAAAAGTACCATTTGATAGGAGAAAGTTCTCTTTCAGTTATACTTCAGAACCATTTCAAAATTTTAAATTTTGCAACACTCTTGTTTATCATTTAATGCCACTTTTCTTGTGGCACTACCTTAAGAGGATTGGTATGATTAGTTTTGCAAGAGTTGTGTGACGCTTGTTAAAGTGCCTTTTAAAGCGTATTTCTTTTTTTAAGAATAGTGAACAGTGTTCACATATATATACAATAACACTTACGTTGTGTTTGTTAATGTTGTCCTACAGTTTAAAGAAAACTCCGAACGACTGCTTTTCGAAAAACTTTTCATTCCAATAAAGTCATTTACTAAAAAAAAAGGAAAGCCAACGTTTAAAAAATGCAAGTCATCAACCAAAGATGCAAGTCATCGACCAAAAAATCCAAGTCATCGACCCTTAAATACATGTCATCGACCAAAAATGCCAGTCACCTACCAAAGAAATCCAACTTGAGAAAACGCATATCAACTAAATGAGAATTATTAAAATTTTTCAGTCCATTTCCTCACAATTACTTTCGAAGAAAACAATAAGCTTCGACACCTATATCTCTGGTTCTAAGTAACACCGGACAGTAGGTTAGGTTAGGTTAGAGGACGTGTACTTGTCAATTAAGAAAAGTACAGTACCCGGAGATCGAATTGACGAACGCTGGACAGTAAGGAAACTAGTTTTGAAATCCTTGAAACAATGTCTATCTCACTAGCTCACTAGGTCCATTTCCCCCACAAGTTTATTTTTATCCGATTTTGACTGATTTATATAGAGCACATTTTTTTATTCATTTGAAGAAAACAGCTTCGTCGTCGGCTATATCTTCGGTCCCAAGGTTACCTGTTTTGGAATCCCTGGTCCAATAGATAACTAGCTTACTATTTGATTTGGATTTGAATTTGACCCGATTAATGGATTTTGTTTAAGTTTATGCAAATTCTGTTTTATAATCTTAGTTGTTGCAACCAAATGTAGTGCCACATTAATGTACATATTTACGACAGTATCAACAAGTACAAGAGCAAATAATCGTCATCTTAGGCCTTAAGGAAGAACAGCAATTTTTAGTTCGTTACTATGTTTTAAGCTGGGCTGGTACATGCTTTCTTTTATTTTTATTGTGCAGTAAAAATTCCAAGAATTTTTCTTATTTTGTTACTCATTTTCATTCCGTTTTTTTTATCGTTTAATTCATTTACAAAACATCAATGGGTTCTTAAGCTTCATTATATATGTATGTAGCAGTACATGTTGTTGTGGTTGTTGTTATTGTTGCCACAAGTTATTTTAGCCATTGTTAAGACGTTAATTCCAAAGTGAGTGAAAAGATGGATGATGTATAACAACCATCCTGACCTAATCAACATTTTTTCTATATTTTTATGATCCTGTTGCAGACAGGAGATATAGGAATGAGGAAATGAAATAATCAACTTGCAAAAAACCAGACTTAAGTTTACAATTATTTTTTTTTTTTGTTATTTCTTTCTTTTAATTCCATTTACATATAAATTCTCATGTAATTGTAGTTGCTCGTGTAGTTGTAGTTGTCGGAAAGTCAATATGATAATGAGTTTAAATGTGACAGGAAGTAAAACAATTTCTCGATGCCATGACGGAAGCAAATTTTAGTTTAAAAACCAGGAATATAAGCAAAAAAAATTTCAAGAATTTTATGCCGATGCTGGTGTTTAATTGGAGCGTAAAGCAAAATCAACATTAATGGATGGAGAGAAATTAGCATTAAAATGTTTAAAGTATTTAAATTTTTTTTGTGTGGACAACATTAAGATTCTTGATGTGGAAGCAAAATTTAAAGACTTTTTAAACAGAACAAGTGGTTACTAAGCGAAGAAATTAAATGAAGAGATCGAAAGTGCTTGAATATAAAGGGTAGGCCATTTAAAAGTTAAATTTTTAAATATAAAATAAAACAAAAACGATTTGAAATTTTGCCACATTTATTTCTTTGTGGGGAAGTACAATTGTTTCGGTTAGAAATGGAATTTTATTTCATTCATATGGTTGCCGCGGCTGGAATCACAGTAACTCATTCGATCGGACCAATTGTGTCTGGTTTGTCGGGATAATAGTTTTTTTAACGGCGCCCAACAGAAAATAGTCCAATGGTGTTAAACTGCAGCTTCTTGGCGATAAATGGACATCTCCATTTCGGCTAATTAAACGACCATCAAATATTTGAAGCAATAAATCGATTGTGGTATGAAATGTGTGGCAAGTTGCACCATTCTGTTGAAAACAAACATCGATCACATCAATAACATGAAGAGCGAGTGCATGCTGCGCCGTCCTCATTTTCAAAAAAATATGAGCCAATGATGCCTCCGCTATACAATCCGCACCAAACAGTCGCTCGTAATGGGTCCAGTGGATTCTTTATTACAACGTGTGCGTGTGCCAGATTCGAAATAATTGATGATTCAATTATAAACCGATAGATGACCCACCCGATGTATTTAAAAGCGCTTTGTATTGTGGACAATCAACACTCACATTATAAGGGAGGCGGGAAAGACTTAAATTCATATCGTAAGTGAATGGAAAACTTCTGCGACAAGAACATTTCACACACGAGTAGTGGCAATCGACCCTCAAACGAATATGCTCTGCGAGAAATATGAGTACAATATGAGTACAAATAAATGAAAGATTTTCGGAAACATACATACACATACACAATTGGTCATTACAACCCTACAGTCAGGATTACGACCTAGTTTCTCACACCACTTATGTTAAAGTCGCCGTGGTCTAGTAGGTAGTGTGTTGGCTTATTAGACGTGAGACCTCGCTCCAACCCCAGCTCGGGCGTCTCCAACTAAACGAAATATGCAAAAATATTTCTTCGGTGACTTTCTCTCAGCAGATTTCTGACAAAAACTCTGAGAATAAATAAAATTGCCATGAAAAGTTTCTAAAAAATCTGTCGATTTTCGGAAACAAATTCCCTTATTTCGCTAGAGCAGAAGCCGTTTTAGTAGCGATGGAACAGTCAAATGTAAGCCGCATTGCGATATCATAATCATGCTGTCATTTAAATGAATTCCCTTTTAATTTGGTCAATTTGTCTTAAACACCATTAAGGTGCTAAAAGTTATTTTAAAGTACCAGTACAACATTCCACATCAATTTTAATGCCACAACTTCTTCAAATTATTTTAATGAAATATATTTCGGGCTTATAAAACAATTACAACATCAACAAATTTTTGACCATTTGTTGGCCACACGGTCACAGTTTTTCATGCCGTACAGTTGAATTGACCGCCATTTAAGAATTTGCCCTGGAATAACGAAAAAAAAAAAAACTACTGATGGTTAAATGGTTAAACCAAAATGGTTTTGTTCAAGCCAAGTGTGTGAATTTTTCTGCACGTCATCGTCATAATCATCATCATTTGCTGTTGGAAGCATGAGCAACTAATCAACGAATTTGTTACAAAAAAATTTCAACTCAGGCAGCCCATGTCTTCATGTTTTTCTCCTACATAATGCTGTAATGCTGGAATTGTTACGATTTTCATTTCGTTTTAATTTTAGATCGTTAAGGTTAAAAGTGTTGTAACTGGAACAACAATGCTTGCAACAACACAAACAACAACAAAAAATATTGTAACAAAAGAAAATTGCGTAATGTTTTCTTTACTTATTACGGTTTTATTATAATTTTTCCAGTGTTTTTTCCACAAATTTTCTGCATAACGGTTTTCCTTTTCATCTTTGCATTTTGTGTGGGTCTCTCGAATTTTAAATGTTCAATTGTGATAGACAAGGGTCAACAAATATAAAATTTGACCTTTAAAAAAAAAGAAGCAAAATATGAAAGGGACAATTGTTACTTAATTTCTGAAGTGCGGTGTTATTTATGATGAGTCCATTAAATTTTTTTTCCCACTGTATTGTATTTGACCCTAACAAATAACACGGGTTTATGAAATTTGTTTGTTAACAAGTTTACGTTGGTATAAAAAATTGTTATTGTTGTTATTTTTTATATTATTTTAATTTTGTTGTTATTTGTTTCATTCCCAACACTTAATTATGGCATTAAGTCGAGACCAAATTGGCTGCGCTTAAAATTAATTTGACAACTAACAGCTGTTAAGATAGGCATAAAATGTGTCGTCTATTCATGTGTGGTTTTAGCTGGTATTTACCAAAAAGATACCCGTAATCCTTTTAAATAAAATGCTTCATGGTTTAGCAAATTGATGTGAAATATTTTTGTAATTAAGAAAAATTAATTTAAGTTCAGAGAATTGTGAATTGTTTTAAAAGTGAAGTCTTTTAAAGAACTTAAATATTTGTGCTAAAATATATTATAAAAATACTTATAATTAAACGTAATTATAGAATAGAGTATGAAAAGTATAAATAAGTATCAAATTATGGACCGTTTAAAGGCCGTTTAAATTATCTGCACAAATTTTGCACAACTTATTCTAGAAAATATGGGAAACTGAGGCATTTCCTTTAAATTATCTGCAGGGAATTATTGTTAAAATATAGTGAAAATACTTGAGAAAGTAACCTTCGATGACTGCAAGAATTGGAAAGGTATTATGATTCCATATTGCTGCCTGAAAATCTTTTTCAAAATCGTACTTAATCGTATGAAGAGCAAGTAAGCAATCAAGCTATTGACCATATTGCTGCCTTGCGATTTATAATGGAATAAAAAAAAAGTCGCTCTGTAAGAATTTCATTGACGTTCACTAGGCGTTTGATTGAACTAACCACCAAAGCCTTTTGAAAGCTATTGGTAGAAAAGGCATTTCTAACAAAATCTGTAATCTAATCAGGCTACAGTGTTAGTGTTCTGTAAGCCTCATAAATCATTGCAACAAAAAAAAGAGCTCCTACTATACATATAGTATGTAAGGTCAGTTGTAAATCAAGACTGTATCGCCATTGCTATACCTCACAGTCATAAAAGAAATTATAATTGAGAAAATCTATTTTCACTAATCAACAAGCCTCATACATATATGCACATATTATTTTACTGTCTAAACGTTGGTCTGACGATACAATAGCAAGTAAATACTGTCTCAAAATCAATACTGTCTTAAGATCAATACCAAATCGTTAACTAGGATCAATCACAGATTTCATCAACTTTAAATTCTGATTTATTACACAAAATTCAAACCGCTATAAACACTTTTACTGGCCTATATAAGGTCTCATGACGAAAGTAGGTCTCTTCAAAAGCAATAGTCTCTTGATTTTGTTATATGGAACCGAAACATCTATTGAAACCAACAGTAAATTACAGAACTTTGTCATACCAATCTTTAAGTTGTATTGCCCACATAAAGTGACCACATAATTAGAAAAAAATTATTGCAATAGTAATCGCATACATACCCTTCAGTCGAGATTACGATCTAGCTTTTCACACCGCTTATGTTATATGTTTTATACATGAGTGGAGGGGCATACAGTTAAAGTTGATTCCGAATGACAGATTTTAGAGAAACTTTTCATCTTTTCAACTCTAAGAGCTTCTGCCGGAAATCTACTGAGAGGAAGTCGCCGGAGAAATATTGTTTGAACCATTGCCTCACGTCTAATAAGTGAATAAAGTTTAATGAAAAGATGGTAATATTCGTGATTATAAGTGACTGTGTGTTAAATATGCTGAACGATGTTTAATCGAGTTTAACTATCCTTTTGAAAAGGCAGCGAAGAATAAGTGTTTATCGATTTGAAGACCGAAAGTTTGAACTTGTTCCTCTTTTAGGTGGCTCGCAATCTGCTGTGAATTCGAGTTTCAGTGGATAATAGAAAACAATGTAGAATGCGAAAACTGAAACTAATATTGTTTTTTGCACGCGTGATGCTTGGAAATATAAGAAATAAATTACTGGGACTTTTATAAACTAGTTGGCTAAATAAGGTATTCACAATGAGATTAAACAACATAAAAATTAAGAGACTAATTTATTTAGTAACGAAACCTGTTGGTTTGTTCAAATGTTGTTTGTGTAGTATTTTATTTCTATTTCTGTGTTTTATTTTCAATATCTTTTAACACTAGAGCTCTATTATGCAAAATATTCTGAAGTAAAAAGTTGTTTAAATATGAAAACAACTAATATTTGTATAAAACAAAATTTATTTAATAATTCTTCTATTTATTTTAATGTATAGAATTTTTTCTTTCCTTTTTGAAAACAGACTTCTTTTTCTACAATAAAATTCAGATAAGTTCTTGACCATCTGTTTCGTATCACACATACATTAAATGATATTAAAATAAATATGAGTGGTATTACTTTCCACCTACAAAGAAATTGAGCACTAGAGGAGACCCGATTTGCTTCGCTGTCTATGTCTTCAGATTATAATATAGCCTTCGACATATTTGAAAGACAATTTTTTGTTTATTTTTTTTTTTTAGTTTTGAAATACAATTTTCTATATATTATGACTATATGGCAATCATATAAAAAAGCATGTAAATAAAAATACCCATGAAAAAGTTTCTCACAAATCTGTCGTTCGGAGACGACTTTAAACTGTAGGTCACGCCACTCATATCAAAAATTAACACACATAACATAAGTTGGGTGAGTAGCTAGGTCGTAATCCTGACTGAATGGTTGTAATGATCAATTATGTATGTATGTATGTATGTATGTATGTACTTAATGGGATAGTTTCAATGATTTACCACTGCATAATGGAATGGCAGGATCAGGTCCGCAACAAGTATAAGGGCACTCAGATAATTACAAACAGAAGTGTACAACGTTCAAAAAAACAAACAAACATTTTCAAATATACAGAGGTAGTCATAAGTATTTACACAAAATAGCATTTTTACGTTTTTCTTAAAAAAGGTCTCAGTACTTTTTATTGGAAGTAAATTTTGGAAAAAAAATTTTACTATTGCCTAGCCTGGAATATGCAGAAGCAAATAAAATAAAATTGGAAAACATAACGGTTCTTAGTACCAAAGAAAAAACAAATAACCATATGCTTATAAGTTTTCAAAATTATTTACACACGTTTTATTCTTTTCAAAAGTATTTACACAAGACTTAAGTCCGGTCACAATCTCTATTTTAATTATTTTATTTTTATTTTTACATAGTTTATTAATAAATTTAACTAGTACTTTGTAATACCGCCTTTTGAATCAACGACCGCCTGCAATCTTTCTGGAATTGAGTTAATTAAGTTTTAGGCAAATTCGGGAGTCAATTTAGGCCAAATTTCACTAATTTCTTGTATAGCCTCTTCGCGTTTTCGACTTTTATCTATAGTTCTATGATATTTTATGAAAGTCCAAACATTTTCAATAACGTTTAGGTCAGGCTCTGAGAAGCCCATGGAAGAGCAGCCTGACCTATGTTTTCTAAGAATATGGTAGGTAACCATCCTTTGTGGCAAGGGGCATTGTCGTCCTGTAAAATTCATTCACTGGTTGGAAAAAGCTTGTTTGCGGACTCAAAGGCATTGTTGTTTATAATTTCGAGATAACCAGACTGCTTTAAAGTCCCGTCTATCGGTACCAAATTGCCAAGCTAAGCGTCTCGAATTTGCTTTGGAGTATATTAAGAAGCCATATTGCATGAGAAGGATTGTTCTTACAAAGATATTCCAATCACTACGATTTTTGCTTAAGCGTTTCATGCTATCCTTAAATGTGTTTAACTACACTTCAAGACTGCTTTTCCAGCAAAAAAGCAGACTGCGAGCCTCGTTTTCCAACCGAAAGCTTGTTTATATATGTCATTGGCCAGTTTACGTAGCACATGCCCTATCCATCTCAATTTCCTCACAACGCTTAAGTTGCGTGTGTTAATTTTATACATGAGTCAAGTCCGACCTGGGGTTTGAAAGGCAGCCTCACGTTTAATATATTGCCTTCTTGATAAGAAATAACCTGTATTAATTAGATGGATTTGAACCGTATAGATGCAACGAATAACAATGAATGTGGGACAGGGAACACTGTTTACATAGAGATCCAGCTTGAAGACATATTCACCAGATACTTTGTATTTTAGATAAGAGATTACACGACACAGATTCAGGTATTTACATCTTCTGTATTAGTGAACACAGAAAAAGTCAACTCAACAGCTTAAGAGCTACTTCCTCCCCATATCCTTTCTGCCTTAAATTGTGCCTTCCACTATCACTTCTCCTTGGACAGTGTTCGATTTTACATCTTTTAGGACCATAATTGCAGCATGCCGTTAACTTAAGAGAGGATTTTAACGGGCAGATAAATTGTTTTTCATTGTTATAAGTGGACAATAAGGTAGAAGTGAGCGTTAAGCTATAGGGATGATCACCCTACCTTTAACTTTTAAAATTAAGTTTATATTAGAACTTGCCATATTATATATTATTTTCAATATGGCAACTTCAAATATAGACAAAATGTGGAAACACAACAGCAATAAAAAGAGGCCTTCGTTGCCATTGCGTTTAAAAAATATTTGTTTAATTGAGCAGTTTTATCGACAATGCTCCGGCACTGTTATATTTTTGAAAAAGTTGACTTTATTTTGTCTGTAAGTTGTAATAATGAAAATAAGTTAAAGGTAACTTTACAGTTCCCTTTAGTTAAAGGTACCTTTAACTAAACTTAAGTTTAACTATAAGTTGTAATAATGGCCCTTAATTGTTGTATCAAATCGCTGTAGTCTGTAGCGGTAGTGTGTCGGCTTATTAGACCTGAAGCCACGGTTCAAAGCCCAGGTGAGACATCTCCAACAAAACGAAATATTAAAAAATATATCTTCCGCGGCTTCCTCTCAGCAAATTTCTGGCAAAACCTCTGAGAGTTAATAACATTGCCATGAAAAGTTTCTCCAAAGTCTGTCGTTCGGAATTGACTTTTAGCTGAAGTTCCGGCTACTCTTGTTAACTTTATACATAAGCAGTGTAAGAAGATAAGGCGTAATCCTAACTGAAGTGTTGTTAGCACCAATTATGTATGTATGTAATGGCTGTGAAAACTTAATTCTCTACAGAACGTTATTTATAAGCACTTCATTTGAAATTATGGATATAATTAAGTGATTGCTGTTTCAGCTGCTGCAATTTAATTTAAATTTTATTTTCGTTTTGTATTACCATTTAAAAATTAACCATCTTAACACCCACATTCAAATTATGCATTATAAACTTAATTTGTGCGTAAGTAAAGGCCGCAAATACTTTGTGGTTTGTACAACAACTACAAACACATCGTGCTAATAACAACTATACTTCGTTAAAACGTTTCTTTCTAAGAAGGCAGGCAAACAGTTGCGAAAAAATTTTCAAAAAGCTTCAATAATGAGATTCTTGTCTTTCACTCTAGGATTACATATACGCTTGCAATTATAAGAGCATATGTTATGAACAATAATTCCTTCTTTTCTTCTCTTTTTAAAAAAAATCTCATTTATATTCTGAACATATTGTTTTCGATTTTTTAAATTGAAAAATCCTAAAGGTAAGAAAATAAAAGAAATCCTTAAATTTATTGTCATCACATTTATCACATAATAAATAGTTAATCGTGTGATAAATGCTTTTCAAAATTGTTTTTTTTTATTCTTTTCACACTTTATTTTATTGAATTGAATTGATGTCTGTCTGTCCGTCTGACTGTCAGTTCCATACAAAGTCATCAATCCATTTATACGCATAATTTTAGACATAAACATTCATGAATTCATCTCTTCTATTCAGCCTTTTATACTATACCCATTCATCTATCCATCTCCAGTCATTGATGTATTCTGCCAAACCAACAACTTTCCAAACATCATGACTGATTTAACACGTTTAAAGTGCCAACAGCTGATAAGACATCGAAATTCTTTGGGTTTCTTTTCATTCATTTCATTTAAGAAATCCCACAAAAAGAAAAATAAAAAAACTAAAAAACAACACCAAAAACAAAAACACAAAGAACAATACGAGAAAAGCAAATAATCTTACGCATTTTACAGGGCATAAAACTCAAAAAGCAATAACAACAAAAATAACTCAAAATCCGGAACTATTAACCGGGTTTTTATATTAGTTTTACGATTTAAGAGTATCTCTTTTTTGGAGAAGGATAGAGTAGACATGCGCATTACTTTTTTGAAAATTTAAGAGAAAATACAGGAGCGTTGTAAAATACTGTAAAAAGGTGGCGAATTAAACTCCAAGTTCGGAATTGTTTTCTATAAAGGAACTTTTCATGTCATATTGATTCAGCCAATTCCAATATTATATGATATGAAATTCTGCCAACTTAAGATAGCTACTACAAGCAAATTTACGGTCTTTTTAAGCGCTTCTCAGTTTGATATTAATGTACAACCAAGGATGTGTGATACATCATTTAAAATTTTGTATTCGTTTGAAACACGTATTATCTGCAGCATATAACGCCAATCAAATATTTGTCAAGGCTTCTCTGGGCGGAACGCATCGAAATCTTAAACTTTCCATGATTTCAGCGAATAAATCAGGTTAAATTTAACCGACGGCATAGGTTATGTTGGTTTTACGGATCCTTGTGGTCTGTGAGAAATGGAGTTAAATCGCACGATCTCAGTCGCCAGTTAACATGCCATCTCCATGGGATAACCATGCCGCCAAAACGATCCTACAGTATATCCTGGCCACACTAAATAGTCACTTTTCAGGATACATTAAAGGCTCTTGAGTATCATGTGGATTTGTATCGCCTCAAATTCGACGATATTGTTTATTCACGTACCCATTCATACAGAAAGAGGCCTTACAACTGAAGATGATTTTTGTATATCAGTTAAATTTTGTATGGGTGCAGGCTCAAGTCACGATGCAAAACTCGCCAAGTTGTGTTTTGTGAAAAGCCATATTATTGTTCAGTACAGTTTAGTTAAGGCACTACACTTGTCACTCAATTGGCACATCGCTGTAATTAGATTTTTGAAAACTGGTCTGCACCGAAAAACCTCCTGTAATGCATTGCGTTCCTCGTTGAATTTGTCACACTCCACACGTCTTGCGCTGTTTTGAATTTACCCGTGTTGTTTGGATACATAAGTCTATTTGCTAGCTTAAATCGATGCTGATTTGTTCAGAAATATCCGTAACTGGATTGGAACTGTGTGAAGTAATAATCCAGTTCATCGAGCGGTCTTGCAGTTCACATTTTGACACAAGATATAAGAGCATACATGGATATTAGATTGTGAGCACTTCTTTGATATCCACAAGCACACTTTGCTTATTATTAAGTCGGTTAAATTCTTTCGCGTGGAAAACTATTGGCATTTGCCAGAGTATATAGCAATTTGATTTTAAGATACTGTCCTGTATACGTACGAATCTCTTAAAGCAGAGAGTCTTGGAACCGCAAATAATAGGTTTTCATAACAACTGACACAAGCTGTTTTTTCCCCTCAAGAACCAGCAGCATTGATGATCAGAAGCAGCCCTATGTCCCATCAATCATGCATCAATCATTACGCCTTGATACTTAATTATCACGTGGCTTCTATAACAGCTTCATTCGATATCTTGGTCCATGCACATTTATCACTACCGATTCTGTTTTCTATACAGATAATTGGAGGACATCTCCTTAATCTCATGGCAATATTGTTGCACTTAGTTCCAGAATGTTGAGCCTTGTATAGAGGGCTTGAAGGTACCCCTACAATATATATTTTAAGAAAAAAGATCTGATATCCGGAATGATAGTAAATACACGTTTGTTTTTATTAATATGTTCGACTAGTTCAAAAACTCTAATTTTCGTAAATTTCCTAGCAAATAAAAAGAAATATATTTGAACATATTTCTATGCAATATTTTTAAAAATTATGAATAAGTACTAAGTCATTCTTCTGTAGAAAATTGTTGAATTGGAGAATATGAAAATATTTTTTTTATTAATTTTTTAATTACAATATAATTACAAATTGTATTTAATTATATACGAGCTGCGTAACTTTGACCATATGCTCGGTGTAGTGTCACAGACCAGAGTCTCTGGTGGGAATCGAACAGACGACTCTCACGCTAATAGTCTAGCACACTAGACCACCCAATATGAAAATAATAAAAAATCCTCTTTAGAAATTTCTTTAACATTTTACAAATCCTCTCACCTCAAATCACTACTACGCTACTGCTTTTTACACACAATTTTGCCTCACACCGTAAAGTCTACTATAAGCTGTTTTGTTTTTATATCCCAAGTAAGAGCAAATCAGGACACACAGCCTCAGCATCCTAACACAGTTACCAGCCGTTTGCTTCAATCGAATTGGTTCAGTTCTATTTTAGAGTTTCTGGGTTAAAGTGCGAAGGAGATTCTTTGCTTGGCAAAAACTAAAAACAACAAGGAAAATTAAGCGGATTTTAAATGAAAGTGAAATAAACAAGTGAAAGGCAAGTGAACGTTTCGATTTCGGAAAGTAAATAAAAAAATATAAATAATACAGACAGTGAATTAAAAAAGTGAAAATAAATTTTAATTAAAATATTAAAAATTAAAAAGGAATTTAAAAGAAAAATTATTTTAAAAATTTTTTTTACCCGTTTTTATATGGGTCAGAGTAATTTATAAGCAGGATATATTTGTAGTAACTAAAGTTTCGTAAATTGCTCGAATTGTTTTTAAAGCCACGTTTGTAGTTGTTATTGTTCTGCTTACTTTAGCCAACTAAAATTAGTTGTTGTTTTTATTTTATTTTTTCAAAAATAAGTGTGCACATGCAATTTTAGCCAAAATCCATTACCCTTGTGTGTCTGGTGATTTATTTAGTGCGACGTAAAACTAAAATAAAAAAATAAATAAAAAAAATAAATAAAAATAAAAAATAGAAACTAAAGTCAATTGATTCAATAGAAGAGCAAAAGAGATAATAACAATAAGAAAAAAATAATAAAAACCAACGCATACATTTGCAAACATTTCTATTGACATTGTTCTTGAACATCACGCACTTCCGCCGGAAGTCCGTAGACAACTTCAAATAAAAGTTTTTTGGGGTAAGTTTTTCTTCCTCGACTCCCATTCTTATCATTTTTTATTTTTCCATTATATTGGGTTTTGTTATTGTTATTATTATTGTTTGTACAGCTATTGTGATAATCCTGTTACGCTTGGCTGCATACAACCGTGTCAGTGTGTGAATGTTACACATTGCCAGTAAGAGTTTTAGACTTGTTTTTCGTTTCGTGTTTAGCCCGACTGTCATTGTGGTGATATAAACATGAAGGAAATCAAACATCACATCAGAAATCCGGAAAAATTTTTGTGTCGTGTGTGTGATAAATGTGACCGAGTTTAAAAGTATGGCAAGAAAATAAAACAAAAAAAAAGCTTTGGAAAATTTTGTTTAAAGTTGTTTGGGAAAATGTTTTTAAGCAGGTAGTAAGCATTTGTTTAAGTGTAGGATTAAAATAAATTTAAATCAAGTGTTTGAAAATAAAATTAACAAAACTTTGAAAACGTTTACAGGCATGATTTTGATTAAACACGAGATACCATAAGTCATCAAGTCTTTCTCAAAGTCACGTTTTTTATTTGTTAGTTTAGCCATGTGAAGCAAGGCAATATAAAGTTTATCGGAAGGAAAACTGCTATGGACAGTCGAACTCCTTTTTTTTGAAGAGAGATAGTCAAATATTTTCAATAAATATTTGATAATATCAATGACTTTAAAATATTTGTTAATTTCGGGTTCCAGTAATAGTTTCCTATTCTTTTTCTCTGCTATGTTGGCGATCTTCCCAAAACAAGCTCAAGGCTTTTGAAGCATAATTTCATGACATAATTAAACTTTTTAACGTTATTTACAATATCATCACGTTAACCACCAGTTATAGATAAAATGCTCCCAAGACGGCAATAACGGGTGCCTTCGAAATATTGTCGATTTTAAACTTTGATTGATTTGATTTGATAGTTGGGACGAAGTTGCAAGGTCTTACTCGTGCCAATATTAATATACAGACCTTGATTAGCTGGCATCTGGTAAACTTCTTTAAATTTGGCGTATATATATATGGAAGCAGAAGGTGGTGGTAAGCAAACATCGTCGGCGTGGTCTTGATCGGCTAGAAAGACTATTTATACCCAATAAGTTTCATTATCGGGTTTTGCACAATATTAGATAATAGTGCTCATAGTATGCATTCCTATATTATTTACACCACTTGTGTATGATCTTTTAAAGCATTTTCTCTACTTAAATTTAAGCAAATGCTTGAGATCTAGTGAAGCCATTATATGTGGAATACCGCTTGTTTAAATGTCTGCTACGACTTTTCTATGTCGAGCGTATTTGAAAGTCCAATTTTCCACGACTCTGGCAGATAAATCAGGCTGAATTTGACCGATGCCATAGGTTATATTGTTTGACAGGACGGCTGTGTTTTGTTGCTTATTCGCATACTATAGCGAACACCCCACAAAGAGATGATCATGCCACAAATCGGATAACTAACAAAGTTTGAGCTGTGCGGCACGTAACTCTATTCTGTTAAATCCACATATAGTTAGTGTCCAGTTCATTCTATGCAGTTCAAGAGAAGATGATAATAATCGGCTCTTAGTGGTCGCCGTTCATAATGAATTCTTGGAAAATGTCGTTATCAAAGAAACATGGCACGACGACGCCCGCAGCCCAAAGCATGAAGCCGATTATCAACTTCTTTCGGGCTTAATTAGATGATCTGGCTACCATCGACATGTGATTCAATAGTAACTTATGCCACGTTGGTTATTCTGCATGAGTGATTTGAGAAGGTGGTTATCTTATGCAGAGGTGATGTGAACTGGCTACCGATATCGTGCGATTTGAATTTATTTTGTAGAATTTTCTTAAGCCACAAACCATAGCTCTCCTCAAAGGCAGCATAAACCATACCATAGGTCTGATTTGGGTGCCAGATACATGGAAAATTAAACACATCGTATGCGCTCTACTCCGAGAACACGTATCGTGTATTTGAAATATGTTAGGTTTTTCAAACGAATAAAAAATTGCAACGATGTCTCCCACACAATTTGTTTTATTTAATTTTTTTAATTTCAAGATAGGAATCGAATAAAGTCCCTGTATTGAACACAGTTATGCAAATAGCAGAAGAACATTATCAGGCCTCAACAGTAATTAGAGTCCATGTGAATTTCCATGTCCATCTCGTGAATTTAACCACAGAGCATTTAGTTTGTAAAACTCGAAGTTAATCGATTTCAATTCCAAGCCTTCATTCTATCAGCGCTGACCTTCTTTATGTGGTAAGAACAGATAAATTTTGAGTTGTTTTGCATAATCTTAGTCGATGCCTCATATTTAGCAATGATACCTTATGACCAGTGACGTATATTTCGCAATTGTGAGTGTGGACATCACTGACAGCATTTCTTAAATGTTGATCAATCGTAGGTTCTTCAAACCCATATTAATGAAAACAAAAACTGACTCGTTGTTGATAATTTTTCCAAACTGCTTCGATGAGTTGATGATGGGATGATGATCTTTGTTCTAGAACAGTCTATAATTAGAGCTGACTCCCTATATTTCACGTATTTTCTAGAATTTTACACTGAATTTTCACACAAATTGTTGACCTTTATTTTTGTCAGCAACAAAGTCTCTTGTTTGTAAGAAATTCAAAAAAAAAATGATAGATTAATATCAACAAAGGATGAAACGCAGAAAATTATAATGCAGGACACACTTTATTATATTTCCTTTTCTATTGTTGCTACAAAAACTTTTTAATAAAAATTGTATTTAAGAAAAAGGTTGCGATTTTTTCCTTTTTTTTTTTTTGTTTGTTAATAAAGCACCTTAAAAAATCTCTTCAAAGCTCCTTTCAATATTACCAATACGTTCTTTGCCAAAAATTTCAAAGAAACCAGACGACTTTTTGAAATTTTTGGAAAAAAAAGACACGTTTGAGTTGAAAAAGGTTTCAATTTTGTTTCTTTGTTTGTATTCAACATCCTCGTTACGTGATTTTTAATTTCGTTAAAAGGAAAGAAAAAGATTTTCTTTAAATTCTTTGGTTATTAAAAATGGATACAAAATGACAAAGCGTTAGCAGTAAATAAGCAAGAACGTGCGAAAAATAATAAAGGCAAATCCTTAGATTGGCAACGCCATTAATAACTTCAAATAAAATTTTAATTTTCCATTTAAAAAATATTTTCATTCCCAGAAAGGATTTTTGCAAAGTTTGATGGCTTTGTATAGGATTTGAACAATAACATGAAATAGAAAATGTGAAACAGGATATTAAAAGCGTAGTTTGAATTATTCCGATGAAGAAATTATGCTTAAATAAATAAAGAAATTTCAAATTTGCGAAAAAAAGGATTTTCTTGGTATTGTTGTAAGAATTTGTAGGTCCTTATAACGACATCAACATAATCGTCAATTGCTTGACATCACATCACTTGTAATGTTTGAATGTATGACGCCAGTAAACGTATATTTACATACACTCACGCACATCTAGCCATCCTTATGAATGACTTAACTTCCACTGTGTTTAATAAAAAATTCCTTTTCTCCTCATCCTTTTTTTGCTTTTTTGTCGCCAACATCATATTTTTTTGTTCCCCTTTCTTGTAACATCATTTATAATGAGATGTGAACAAAGGGAAAAACTGTAAGTAGATAGAGAGAGAGAGACAGATGAGAGGTAGAAGAGGAGCAGAAAGAGAAAAAGGGATATAAAATAAGACAATATAATACACATGCACTATTGAGTTGAAAATAAAGGAGCAGAAATAAAAAAATAAAAGAAATAAAAAAATATAAATAAAAGCAAAATAATAAAACAAGACTTACACTAACACCCACTAATAAAGAGAGAAAAAATAAATGGGGGAAAAACACAACATTTGCTTCATTAAAAACTTTGCATTGTAACCGAAAACTCGATTAAGTGGATGATGTTATGTTGTGGTGTAAGATTTGTTGAACATCTTTTTGTTGTTTTCTTTTTTTATTGAAACAAGAGATGATGTTAAAAAAGAAAATAATGACATTAAGAAATGACCTAAATTAGTAAAGCATCACATAAAACAAGCCATTCATTGGCCATTAATAACACCAGTCTGTATGTATGATTAATCATATCAGTTCATGTTTATCAATAATCATACACAATGATAGACCAGCAAATGATAGAATAATGGAAGCATGGTAGATAGAAAACAAAATGTTTTCTTCATAAACATACATATGTATAATATTACAAGCTTAAGAGTAAATAAGCCAACTGTAAGTGCATTAAAATTATTCTTATAGTTAGCTGGTAACCTTGTTAGGGATAAACACTTTCGTGTTATTTTTAGAACTCTACTTTAAGAGTTTCTTAGGTTTCTCTAATGATTTGACAGACTTAAAATAGAAAATAAAAATTAGAATATTAGTTTAACTGTTTCAGAGGAAAAACAGACTTTTAGAGAGTATTAAATAGGAAAGATATCGTTCAGATAACACGCTCAATGCTGAAAAGTGGAATAAAATGAATTAAAAAATGATAGCAACTACTAGCAGCTTAGGAATGCGCCTACCGAATACAGCATGAGTTCTAGGACCTAGGTTCTAGTTCTAGGAATACCAAGAAACACAACTTCAAATATTGTAAGTAAACCAGCATTACATAAAATAATTGGTCATTACAACCCTTTAGTCAGGATTACGACCTAGTTTCTCACACCACTAATGTTGTGCGCTTTAATTTTTATACACGAGTGTCGGGACCTACAGCTTAAAATCGACTTCGAACGACAGATTTTTTTAGAAACTTTTCATGGCAATTTTATTTACTCTCAGAGTTTTCGCCAGAAATCTGCTGAGAGAAAGACGCCGAAGAAATATTTTTTCATATTTCAATTTGATCGAGATGTCTGACCTGGGGTTGGAACCGCGGCTTCACATCTAATAAGTCAACATATGTACTATTTACGAGACTATGGCGATTTCATAAGACGTTTCACTGTTTCTTTAAATGAGAGAACAGCTGCCTTAGTCACATGCTAAGAAAACACCAGAGTTCAATATCTCACTCGGCTCTTCAATGGAAGATTGAAAGCTCGGGCTGTTCTTGATTTTGTGAAAAGATGGGCTAGGAAATTCATTGATCCTTATATAACAAGACTGCTATAAATTTCACTTGTTAGACCTATTTTGGAGTATGCGTCCATTATTTGGAATCCATACTATCGTTGTCGTAGTGATTCAATAGAGTCTGTGCAGAAGCAGTTTTTATTATTCTGTTTACGTGGCTTAGGATGGGATTGTGCCAATGGGTTTCCGTCATATGAGGCTAGATTACGTTTGATAAAACTTCCAACTTTAGAACGTAGCAGGGCTGTTTTAGGGGTTTGTTTTGTTTTTAATCTGGTTAAAGGTGATATCGATTGTGAATTTTTGCTTTTTAACCTGAATTTCAGTATTCCAGCAAGATTTTCACGGCACTATCGTCCTCTTTCTTTAGATTTTTATAGAACGAACTATGTATGTAATTTTCCTTTTCGTAGATTATGTAATGATTTTAACTTATATTATGATTTTATTGATTTTAATTGTAGTGTTTGTAATATAAAACGTAGCTTATATGCTGGCATTAATTTTAAATTATTATATAAAAATGTATTTTGGTTCTTGTCATAGGTAGTTCCTGTTTATTGTTACTTTATTCAGCTTGTGATTAAGCTCTGTAGCTGATTTATGTTCTCGTTGCCATTACTTTTCCCTTACCCGCTACAGTCCGAAATGTAATGTGTACGTGTCCCTACGTAATGGGGACGAGCCCTCCGCGGTCGGGTGAGGGTGGGTTAGAGTGAGTCCGGGGACGTTCGAATATTTTTAGAACTCAACTTTAAGAGTTTCTCAGTTTAGCTCTTAGCTTAACTATTTCAGAGATAAAAAATAGATTTTTAGAAAGTATTAAATAGGAAGTCGCCGTAGTCTAGTAGGTGTAGGAGTGTATTAGCTTATTAGACGTAAGGCCACGGTTCAAACCCCAGATCAGGCATTAAAACGAAATATGGAAAAATTATTTCTTCGGCGACTTCCTCTCAGCAGATTTCTGACAAAAAATCTGAGAGTAAATAAAATTGCCATTAAAAGTTTCTCAAAAATCTATCGTTCAGAATCGACTTTAAACTGTAGGTCCCGCCACTCATGTATAAAATTAACACACACAACATGAGTGGTGTGAGAAGCTAGGCCGTAATCCTGACTGTAGAGTTGTAATGATCAATTATGTATGCATGTATGTGTGTATGTAATAAATAGGAAATATATCGTTTAGATAACACGCTCAACGCTGAAAACATTAATAAAATGAATTAGGAACGTGAAAGTTACAACCGCAGGTCGCAACAGTACCCGTGAACCGCATACAGCATAAATTCTATGACGAAAGTCTAAGAAACACAACTTCAAATATTGTAAGTAAACCAGCATTACGGAATGAAAAAGCTGGCCAACTAATTAAGAAGGGTGCAATAGCCTCAATGGAAAATCAATCCAAAAGACAGTTGGAGCATTATCACCAGTAGCAACGTCATCAACCGCAACAGCTGATGAATAAACCAAAGTATAACATTGCGTTAGAGGCTGGGCATGAAGACCATTGCCGCTAAGGAGGCAGATAAAAAAGTGTACGACAGTATATTTACTGTCCTGTACCCAAGAGACCACCAACTGGATAACCTGGAATAATGAATCCCCATGGACAGGCTGCAAGTGGTATCTAAAGAACCTGGAGAAGGGACTAACCCCGAAAGACGCCAGAAAGAAAAGCACAAGACCAAAGAAGTGGAGCAAAGGCGATCAAAAGAGGGAACAAAAACATTACACGATTCCAAAGGACCAAAACCAAGCTAAGAAAATATCCAAAGAATTTAACTAAAACTCCAATGAGAGCTGCAAAAAGAATTGCGAGCAAAAATTATACGGAGGTTTCAAGTACGGTTAAAGTAGCAGTTATGCCAAGGGAATATCCTACGTGCAATATAAAACAATTGCAATTCCAATACCCGCAGAGCAAACTGAGTGAGAAGAGTCTATTGTTTGCGAAGTGGCAAAGGGAAACAGCCATGCATTCACTTCTGTTCAGGTCACATCATAGGCCAAATGGCTGAAAATGGCTTCAAAATTGTTTCAGTGCATACGAGGAGAGCTAACGGTATGCTCAGGGCATGAGGGATCCAGGGCACACATATGGTAGTTACTTTCTTACTCCCAGGAAACTTAGGACAAACAAATGGAGCAGAACCAAAAATGCCAAAACATTCCTTTCTAGTCGAATGATTGATTATATTTGACTATTTCATCTAAACTTGCCGAAGTTATGGAAATTATTATTCGAGAGATTTTCAGCATAGCAGATAATACGGACTTCATAGAGCTTAATTGGCATTAGGTGATGTGTTGTTTGTGGTTATTGCTTTGTGTAGTTCATGTGTTTGTGCTTGTAAACCACTAAACGGTAAATGTATTTCAGAGAAAACACCTTCTCTAACATCATTTTTTATATACGTAAATATATGCATCTTTATAGAGTAAATCGCAATAAACGCCATTATTGAGCTCAATATTTCATATAAAGTTTCAATTAATAATTGCGCAATAAATACGCAAATTGTTATAATATTGAGTAAAACTTAAAATACAGCACTGTCATAAGTGTGTTTAGTGAGCATATTGCAATTAACCTTTTTGCTGATATTTGACAAGTAAATGTCAACAACCAAAAAAAGCAATGTTGTTAAAGCAACCAGCTGTTTTGTTTAACAGCTGTCAAATGAATATTGAATAAGCAGCTACACTGCGTGCCTGAACACTTAAAATATTGTACTCAATAAACCGAATATTGACCCAATAAAAGTGCATATCTGAACATAGTATAAGTAACTAAGCCCTTATTGTCTCACACAATGCAAAACACTATTCCCTCATTCTTTCTATACCCGTAATGTTTGTGAATGAACAAAAGAAATTATTGATGTGTGGTTTCCTGGTCGACTAAGCCTCTATTAAGTTTACAAGAAGCTAAATTTTATTTTAAAAAGCTTTCAAATGTTTAAACAAAAATTACGACAGCTTCTCTACCTTAAGTACTTTTCCTTTTAATGACACTTCGATTGCTTAATTGAATTAAAAATTTGTTTAATGAAATTTAAACTTGTAAGGCATTTGAGACTTATTAAAGCAAGAAGGAAGGACACTTTGGCAAATATTTCGACAAAATTAATTACGATTTAATAATATTGTTATCGACCTTATTTTCTAATTACCTTGTAACACAATTAACTTCAAGTCAATTTAAGTTTTCATTCTAACTTTACGTTGTGTTTGATGGAGATATTTTTTGTACATTTTTTGTTTTCTTTTTTTCGATGTAGTTGGCATGGGGGCTTAATTGTAATAGACACAAGGTAATTCAATTTATATCCTATTGTGTGTTTTAGATCTTATAACTTAATAGCAGAGCTGATTTTTCGCAGTGTTGTGAAAGTGCTTCAAATGGACCAAACTCTTAAGACTAAATTCAATGGAAATTTGCCAAGCAATTCGTAACAATAATTACCTTCAGGTACATGACATACTTGCTTCAGAATTAAGCCTCTGTTTTGCTTTAACATTTGTATTGAAACACCAAGAGATTTAACGTCATCTACAATAATGAAGAAACATGTAATGATGCTACTTTTGACTTACTTTCTTTAAACACTTAACAGATGATTGGAAATTTTTTAAATAAAAACGCACGTTCTTCTTACCACTGATATCACTTTTTCATTATTCTTAAATTAGTGTTATTGAACCAATCATTCATTGTAGGATTTTGTGTTCAATCATCGGCTAGACAAACAGACAATCATTTATGATTGAAGGATTATTTGAACAGTTATGGATGGTATATAAACTTCAATAACATCATATTAATTTTAGTTGTTTACGATTAAAGCAAAGGAGGCTTTCAATATTTTCTTCAATCAGTTATTTTGTCAATAATTTCAACAGTTTTTCAGACATAAAATGATTGAAATGAAAATTTTTAGTGATGATTATTTCCCACAAAGAAAATATTGCAAAAAATAAAATGAAAAACTTAATATTTGGAAAATAAACTCCGACATGAATTAAAATCTAAAAGTGTTGTTAAAATATAGTTTCAGTTTATCTGCAAAAGTAAACATAATGCTTTTGTATGACTTCAATCAAGTATTAAGCGGTAGACGATATTTTTATTTATCATTTGCTACGACGGAAGACGGACGTGTAGACTTTAGTGCAATGCAGTGAAAAAGCCGTTACGTTATGTTTTTTTCCTTATATAAACGTTGAAAATATGAGCTCGTAGATTGCAAATAAAATAAAAATAAATTTGTGTTTAGTTTTAATTAAAATTCTTTATTATTCACACAATTATGTGTGCACTGTTCACAACTTGATGTAACAACAACAATTGCTTTGTTTGTTATTCCTCTGTTTACACGCTTTGTATAAACAATAACAATTACGATTACTCTCTTCCAGCGCACCGCGACTTCACACAAGACTGTCTGAACTTTTACTGACTCCGTCGCCTGCTTGGCCTTGCCTTTTATATGACAACGTAAACAGTCTAAAGAATGTTTGTGAAGGCGAATGTTTGGGTCTTCGCCTTCTCGAGATCTCTATAAATGTAAACATTGTTGTTTTATTATTGTTGTTTCTGTATTTTGTTTACATTTATTCTTGTAATGTTTGTTGTTGTATTTTTGTTTACTTGTTTACCATTTTTATGCTGGTGTATTTTGTTATATTACGCAGTGCGATAATTTGTAAACAAGTTCATTGTTTTGTTTTTGTAGGTTTTGTTTATAATTTTATTTTAAATGACTTAAAAGCAAAACACAAGTATCTAGATTTTTTTGTTTTTCGTAACAGTATTAAAGAACTTAAGGTAGGCAGCTTTATTCGAAATGGTTTCTACGCATTTCTAGTATTAATTTGGAGCTATTACCTTGAACTTGTCTTACTTCTTAACCAGAAGTCTTTTAGCCTTAAGAAAAAAGTCAAGGAAGAATAATACATCCAGAACTGGTCTCTGACAGTCATCATCGTTTATCTCTATTAAGACCACCTAAAGACTTCCACTAAAGAGCCGAGTGTGATATTTAACTCTGGTGTTTTCTTAGTATGTGACTAAGGCACCTATTCCATCATTTAGTGCTCTCACTACACTTTGAGGTACTCTTCAGCATATTCTACATATTCTAACGAGTCGATTTCACTCGATGCCAATAAAAAATCTGTTGAATCACAAGATGTGGAATGAATACCTTTTCACACACAGATTCGATTATATTACATCTGAATTTTATATGGAATATAAAACGAATTTAGTAAGGAATTTTTAATATTTATTACTAAAACATCCACTCAGTTAAATCTGCTCACCTATTTAAATGTTGTTAGATTAAGTAATATATTCAACAGATTCTACATTTAGCAAACAACACATAAAATTAAGACATTAATTATAATTGTAGTGTAATATGTCATATTTGCCATGTAACGAAATCTTTTTGACCACACAACACTTTCCTTATTTTTTTCTCATAATATGACCAAACGCAGTGGGATATTCTAAAAGCATTTTTTTCTTCTTCTGACACAAAATATTCTAAGGGCCATAATAAAACTATGAAAACACGTATCTTATTAACACTAAAAAAAACACCCACACAAACTTAGCTGCCAAGTTAATGTAACCCACTCTAATATATGTTGACAGATGGGCTTTCCTCCCATACGTTTAAATAAAAAAATAATTTCTTTTTTCTTTTTCTCATATACATACGAATAATGGTTGTAACAAGCGAAAAATGTGTATGTATATATAGATATTTAGGTTTGTAAGTATGTTCGTAAAAGAATAATATTTCAAAAAGAATGGTTTTTTATTTCATTTTCCTGTCATAAATTCATTTTATTTTATTTGTGACAACATCACCTAATGCTGGTCATGGCCTTAAGTCTGCATAAGGCCAGACAGTTTAATTTCGTTGAGTGTTCTCTTAGAAATTTAGAGCCAAATGAAGCTATGTTGGTTTGTTTCTTTGGGCAAAATTTGTCGGTCTTCTACTCGTATACCATATAACTCATGTGCCAAGATCACGAAAAAAAGTGAAAGAATTTCATGGCATTATTGGAGCCTACCATTTTTCTTCTTTCATTATTGTTGACATTTAGAAATATGATTAATCAATCATTTAAATGTTTGCTAGTACCGGAATCCATATGTCAGACCCTTCAGTGACTACATCAACTATACTTTAATTGCTGCTAGACAATCTAATTTCAATCTCCATGCTATCGTAAAATACAATTTACAACAGAAGCACACATCCCATAATATTGCCATCATTGAGATAACCGTCAATTAAGCGAAACCATCATCTTCCCTAGTCATTACACAACGTTACCTTTTGCTCTATTGACACTTCATTATTTTCAGTCTGGTAACTTCGAGAATCTTTCTGTTTTTTTTTTGTGAATTTTTGTAATTGTAGTTTGATGTTCAATTCTCATAATTTCTTAGTTGTTTGTTTTCTCGCTCTTTCCTTAGAATAAACTCTTCAGTGTATTTATTCCGTTTTCGTAACAATATAAACACGTTTATAAACAAATGTATTTTACAACAATAAAATAAAACAACGTTCCTTAATATTTTGTACTTTTCTTTTTCATTACTTTTCATATCCTCAACGCATTTCATACATCTTTTGTTCAGAGTCACTTAAAAAGTTTAAATTTGTATAATTTTAATATCATTATCATGATTTTATGTACATTAACGTGAACATCATTATCATCATCAGCATCGTGATAATGATAATCATCGTCCTTTTACACATTTTACTTCACAACCATTGCATGCTTCTCAAACTATTTTCAAGGGTAGTATTTGCACGTCTTATTTTAAAACTTCCGTTTCCGCACAAAAAAAGCATTTATTCACTCATATTAATAAAATAAAACACACACACACATTTGTTTATACAATACATACATACATACACACACAAGTGTTAATGTTTATTCTATTACAAGCATAACAAGACAAGTTAAATAAGGGCCTTTTGAAGGGCCCCATTATGCTGACATAGAAAATAAAAACATTTTCAATTTATCCTTGAGTCTTATTTAGTTTCCTTTGCTTATATTTAATAATAACTGCTTATGCTTTTCTAATTTCTTCGTTCCATACTGTATTCATTGTGATTGAATTTTAGTAATTAGTAATTGAAAAAGGCATTCATTCTGGCAATAACTGACCTCAGTCGTTAGGAGGAGTTCAGCTCTAGATTGGGGGTCTAATGTTAATAGTTCTGCCATCCAGTTCGAGAGTCTTACAATATTTTAAAGATATACGGCTTTACGTATTTGTGTGATACTCGGTGGTTTAGTTAGACATTGTTTCAGTAAGATATTGTTACTTAGGATATACAACATATCAGAAGCGTACAATGTCCGTTAAGATATGATGGAAGATGACAGCATTGAGTCATAAAACTCATGCCAAAGTTTGGCTTACGAATGCTTCTAGAATATTATTATTATTTTTTTATTTTATTTCATTTAATTCAGTTAAAAATGTATACAAAATCTAATAATGCCTCAGCGCCAATAGGCATTGTAGAGTCTATTTCGTAGTGTGTTATGAGCTCCTAACAAGCTGTTATTTTTTCAGCAGTCTCTATAAGATGATGTGGATTTATTGTTTTCTGATGTGCCCTTCCCTTTCATTCATATTCCGGTTTAGTTGATTATGCAGACCCTGGTATCTTTTTCTACTTGATTATTTTCTGCAGTAGCTGGAAATGTCACTTTGTTCTGTTCCAGCTGTAGCTGTTATTATTTTCTTTATTTCGTGTTAACTGAGAACATCTTTTCATGGCTCTATAGAGGGACAACCTATACCGATTTTCTCAGGAGATTAAATCCGATAAAGGCAGCGGATGAGGTATAATTGTGGTGTTGCTTGTTGACAAAATAATTTATCAGAAATGCCTTTTGTACGCAAGTGTACAATCATGATGGGTTTTCACTTTTTGCGCATTACTTTTCTGTAATTTACGACGTCAAATGTAAACGTAAATTTTATGCGCCCATGTCGTCATTTGCGTGCATCTTCAGATTTTTGTTTATCCTCGGCTCATCTAATGGATTTTCATTTTATACTTGTAACCTTCATCGATACACCATATTGTTCATAGAAATTATTAAGCGGAGCTAACACTATTTTTATGCCCAAAACAAGAAACTTTTTCATGCCAACTTTATTTACTCTCAGAGTTTGTGCCAGAAATCTGCTGAGAAGAAGTCGCTCAGAGTTTTTGCCAGAAACCTGCTGAGAGGAAGTCGCCAAAGAAATATTTTTTCATATTTCGTACAGTTGGAGATGCCTGACCTGGGATTTGACATACTGTTCACCGAAAATCACTTAAAAGATCATTAATTTAGTTGGGATAAGTATTATAATCAACTTAGTCTTCTTATACGGCTGGCTCAATAGCTACAGTAATATATATGGCATTTATTTATCGCGTTTTAATTGTATTTAAAAATCAAGGCCTTGTTGTTTAAGTCCTTATGCATCTAAAAACCTTCAAGAACTTCCCTAAATGCTTACATACATACTTGCGTTCATGTTAATACAACAGTTTTCATAAGTGGGTAACATAGAAAACAGCTAAAAACTTAAAACGTTAAATGAATTTGTTGGAGTAAAAAGCAACAAAAAAAGGAATAGAAAAACTAAATGAAATAAAAATCTCAAACGCATTGAACGACAACATTTTAGCGACACTTGTGTTATCCAAAGGGATTATTATTTCAACATGAACACATCACTTCATTTCAAACTATAAAGCCAACACACAGTAACTTTTTTAAATCCTTATTAGATTCGTTATCCTTAATATTTCCAGACAAAATTATGTTATTTCCTCAAGGAGATAAGACGAAAATCTCAGAAGAGTCAAATGGAAAATCAGATCAAAAAAATTAAAAAGAATTCCAAGTAATTTTTCAAACCCACCCTTTAACATGAATTTCAGAATGTTTTTTGTATTCAAGAAATGGCAAAAAAAAGAATGTTGACGTTTCATTTCCTTAGTGCATAATGCACAGAAACTTTTAGAGAAGCTAACGTTTTGGAATTGTCAGCAGAATTAATGTTGAAGGCGGAAAAACTTCAGCGAAGAGTTATGATGAAGCATTTGGTGGCTCCTTTGAATGTTCTACATTCATGAAAAGAAAGAATTTTAACACAATCCGTAGCAACAACAATCACAAAATATTATGTTTCATGCATGCAAAGAAAGGAAAACTGTGTTACTAATGAGGTTGACTATTAGATTTCAGAACAACAGAATTAGGGCCACCAAACATGTCATTAAAGATTGTATTTTCTTTCTTTCCCTAAAATTTTATATTATTTTTTATATTCAGCAACAATTTCTGATTTAGATATTTAGTGGCAGAAGCCTACTGTTATTTCAACAGTAAATATCATAGGAAGGTCAGTCAGCGTCACCCAATAATTAAAGTTTGTCACCATAACATTCAATACAAAAATCCAATACATTTCCACAGAAGACTGTTTCTAGGCAATGACATTCCAGGTCCTGTAACAATAGAAATCTGATCAATGAAACGGAAAACAAACAGAAATAAACAGAAGATGGCGAGTGAGTGAAATGAAAAGGAATGATAAAAGAAATTTATGCTGCTCGCCTTTTTTCATTAATTCTACTAAGCCATTACAACCCTTCAGTCAGGATTATGGCCTAGCTTCTCACACCACTCATGTTGTGTGTGTTAATTTTATACGTGAGTATTAATTTTATACGTCGACTCCGAACGACAGATTTTTCAGAAACTTTTTCGTGCCAACTTTATTTACTCTCAGAGTTTGTGCCAGAAATCTGCTGAGAAGAAGTCGCCGAAGAAATATTTTTTTTCATATTTCGTTTTGATGTCTGACCTGGGATACGAACCCGGGCTTTACGTCTAATAAGCCAACACACTACGCACTAGACTAGGGCGACCTTTAAGATGAACTTGGCACTTAAATACAATATAAAGCTTTTCATTGTTTAATGTTTTATAATAATATACACAGTTTTTATACCCAATGTCACTGTTTCGGTTTTATTTTTTTACAGCCAACCAAAGACCAATAGCCCAGACTATGCAGTCATTGTATTTGGCGAAAGAAAAATAATCCAAAGTCTGTAAAGTAGTGTAAGTTGTGAGTTTTGTGGATGTTTGTTGATATTTTTTTTATATTTCTTGAACCCTCCAAACTTGTTTAATTTGACAAAAACTGTTTTTTTTTTGGACTTTACGTACAAATTTATTGATTACACAGGCATTACTTAACCGATATCCAAAATTTAAACCTTATTAGATAGGAGAGGGATGGTCCTTTAAGGTGATATACATATATATATTATTTGACTTAATATGCTGTTAGGTTTGATGAGGTAAACTGCAAATTTTTTTTCATATTTTTTTCAAATTTGTCCGTTCATACACTTCGTTTAATCAAATCGGACAAAAATTATCGTAGTTATTATCTAAAGAGCATAACAGTCGAGTTATATTTTTCATATATGTACATATATATTTTTTCAAATGAACTTTTAGTTCAAAAATTTTCAGAAATTTTGATGGATCTTGATTGTTTATCAGAAAATGTATAAACCATATGTAAGTATGAAACATATGTTTATGTATACCATTTTAAAGGCTTATTTCAAAACACTTTGGATTTTTGGATAAACAATAATTTTGTCTGAAAAGATCAAAAATACCGTTTTTGTCAAATAAAACAAGCTTGGAGGGTTCGAGAATTATAAAAAAATATTTTTGAGTTCTGCCCAACAAAACTCACAACCTACACTATGTCATTAGCTGGGTGTATTTTGATTGTCGCACCGTGTTATTGTTATTTTTGTCCTTAGTGCTGAGACCCATACATCCATATATTTATATTTTATTTTATTTTTATTTATACATCCATACACCTTTATAGGTTATCCCTATAATGTCTCATCCAAGGCCTATTGCCTTGACAAATTTATGGAATTTTCACGGTGTCAACAACGAAAATTACCTTCTAGTCTATGATATATAAGCAAATGTTTCCTTCTAGGTTGCTTTAATGACCCACAGGTTTCAAGAATGTTTTCCGATAATTCATTATCATATCAACATGTTCAGCTCGAGACAACCCCCAATCTGAATAAGTGTACTCTGAGCCAAACGGTCACCAAATTTAGATATAATTTATTTTCACAAGCACAACCATTTTCTGTACATAATAAATTGTTTTTTTAAGTGTTTTGTGTATGAAATGCAAATCTAAAAAGAAAAACTTTCATTCTACCACCCCCTGTGCTTATTGCAAAATAAAACAATTTTATAAAAACTCGAATTGTGTGAAGTTCTATATTTTTATGCAATAATTTAGCAATAAAATATAGAGACTGCATGTTGCATATGCATCTACACAACTACGTTTAACAATTTTGTAATGGTTTGTATAGTTTCTGTTGCAAGTTGAATTAAGCACTTGAAACCACAAACATGTGGTTGATTTTCGGTATAAAGAAATACTCGAACTGTATTAAATGAAATAATCAGCAAAACAGCGAAATATATTTCAAAGGAGAAATTAAATAGAAAAAAAATTGGAAGATAAGTTTTCTTAAAAACTAAAATTTGCTTAGACTTTAACAATATCAAGGTCAGGCGCGCACCAGATATCTATGTATATTAAATATATGTAGGTGAACCCACAAAATGTGATTACTTGCCCAATATTAAACTACTTACATTTATTTTGAGTTCGTAATAATAGTTATCATGTGGTTTTTCATTAAAAACGTGCCATTTGTGTTTCACCAAAAACTTTTAATATTTGAAAGAAAAGAAAATTTTCAGCGTTTACCGCAGAGTATTTAAAACAAAAGCGAATTAAACGCAAATCTACATAAAACATATTCTTTAATTACGAAGCATATTTAGAAAAAAAAACAAACTTCTACCACTTGTGGCATGAACAGTATTTCGGATGTTAAATAAGTTTTAGCCCACAAACGAAAATACTTATGCAAGAGTGAATTCATTAGAAATGATTCATAAACATACATTCATTGCCACAAAGTGAAGTTTTTGTTTGTATTTTGCACTAACCGTATTAGTTTTGCTCTTTTTAATGTTAACCAAACAAACAAAAATAACATTAAAAAATTTATTTAAAAAAATAATAAAAAATATTCAAGCTTTTGATTGAATTTTGTAGCAAAAACGTGTTGCTTGGAAAATTTGATGAGATCACTTGTTTAATTAAAATTATTTTCTTTCTCGAAATATTTTTATTGTCAATTATGCAAGACGAACTACTTTGTCTTTTAAAAAAGGAGGAATCAGAAGATCAGCTTTAAAGCTATTTAAAATTAATTCAATGTCATAAAATATTCGATTTTCCTTTGCCAGCAATATTTCAATCAGGACTGGATATTGTGCTTCTAAATACTTGTATTACACTGTCGTAGCTTTTTCAAGGATTTGACGTTGCCACAAAATTAGCAGGTTGATAGCTATTTCCATCTTTCTGCCAACATCGTTCTACTGTTCGCTTAGCAATATCACAATCATTCTTGCTGAGGGTATGACAAATCTACCAAAAATTATCTTTCTTGTATCGACTATTGGGAATTGTTATGGGTCAGTTGTAATCTAGTCGGAAGTGTGTTGGCTTATTAGACATAAGGTTCAAGACCCAGTTCATACATCTCCAACGAAACGAAATATGGAAAAATATTTCATTAGCGGCTTCCTCTTAGCAGATTTCTGGCAAAAAATTTATCATTCGGAGTCGATTTTAAGCTGTAGCTCCCGCCACTTATGTATAAAATTAACACCCAGCATAAGCGGTGTGAGAAGCTAGGTCCTAATCCTGACAGAAGGATAGTAATATATGGATCAGAATATTTTGAGGGAAACATGTCGACAAATACTTGGGTATTACAGATTCCCCCGCTTTTCCAAGTATTCCCAAGTCTTGCACAGCTTGGTAGAATTCTACATCTTCTATTGGGATACTATTGATGTAGTGTGGAGTGACCTTTATTGCTGAAATGCTAAATGTCTTCATTTTGGATAAGTTGATTTACAGTCCTCCAACTAAACCATCATCGACAATCTTTCATTGATTATTTCTCTATAAAAGCAAGTGTAGCAGAAATATGTCATCGGTATGTTCTCCGTCTTCCAGTCTATCTTGGTGATGCCATTATTTTGAGTATCAAATACTATGTTAACCGATAGTTCGACTATTTTTTTATCAATCTGTTGAAATGGTCAGTACAGAAGTTGATGACGTTGATTATATTTCACTTTAGTTCTTAAAGCAATCGAACTTTGTTAAGCCTAAAACCTTGTAACCTAGATGGTAGACTCAATTGCTATCACTACAGCCTGACTCATCGATTCCTTTAATACTTTCATCACCAAACGATGGATACAATTATGCACTGAGCATTTGATTATTGCTCAGCTGTTTAAATTTTTTAATTAACTGCGTTATTTTATATTAAATAACTAAAAATATTCACAGTTTGGGAACTTTTCTTTTCAATAGAACTGATTTCAGTAAAACATACAATTTTTATTCTTCATCTGGACAATTTCCCAAATAAAATTTGAACGTGAATTAAACATTTTTTTTAAATTTCAAAGGAGAAGGAAAAATTTTAATAAAAAAAAACTTGAAGCACAACCGTTTTATTTTATTTATTTATTTATTATGTACAATACAATTACAAAATATTTTTTAATTATATACGAGCGGAGTAATTTGACTATGTGCTCGGTGTAGTGTCACAGACCAGAGTCTCTGGTGGGAATCGAATCCACGACCCTCACGCTAATAGTCTAGCACACTACCCACTAGACCAGAGCACCCCATTTTATTTTATATCAAATGAGCTCCTTTTCATCCTTAATTTTTTTAGTAGAATAGACTAATCAGCTGTTAAAAATTTAATTAAATCCTTTTACTGGATACCAATAATTTATGGCGTTGATGTAATATAACCAATGAAATAAAATTCAATACGGTGTTTGAAAAAAAAAATATAAAAAAATAAATTCTTATCATATTTGCTATGATATGGTAAATTCAATATCAAACGCTTTTGAAATGGATTTCCTATAGTTGATTAAATTTGTTTTTGTTCACAAAAAAAGAGAAGAAAACTGGTAATTGGATCCTCGAACAATAGGTGAAATCAATATTGTTACGCTATATTACATTCTCATTCATTTGTTCATTTTATTTCACTAAAAAAAATTTATTTTTTCGTCGAAATTATTTGTTTCGTCTTTTCACAAAAACTGCAAAATTTTTTCTTAAAAAAACCAATAAATTTTTTCTATAGAATGATTGCCTTTTTCGGGGCATATAGAATTTAAAATATGAAGTGTTTTTAACAAAAAAAAGCTGCTAGTTTTATTAACAAAAAATTAGTATAAAAACAATTTTGCTTATTTACTATACAATTTAATGTTTAATAAACAAAAATCTGTATCTGCTACAGAAATAGGAAAATTAATTTATCTTTTACGCAAAAAATATGGATCAAAGCAGCTCAACAAAGCATTTTTTTTTTCATTTTATAAAATAACTAATAAGTGCACCATTTTTTAAAAAGAATTTCATTTTATAATTAATTGGGCGTAGTGAAAAAATTAGCATGAATTTATAATTAAAAACTACTTTTTCTGTTAATCTTCTTGTGTTATTATTGTGTATACTTAACTGAAATGCATTTCCTAAAAAAAATAGAAGTGTTTAATCACTTCAAGTGCACTGAGGTCAAATAAAGCGTAGGCTCTTTACTATTTGCTTACACTAAAGTTTTTTTTTATTCAAATCGTGACATTTTATTGAGTTTTGGCTCACCCGGTACGTCACCAAACAAAATTCCTTAATACATGGTTTAGAAGCTGCCAATGCGGAGCGCATTGCATTTTTACCACTTTTGGAACTATGAAAATCGCATCATTACAGTCAAGAAGGCCTTCGTCTTATCGAGTGATAATTACATACGTACATACATACATGTATACGTACATAATTAGTCATTACAACCCTTCAGTCAGAATTACGACCTAGTTTCTCACATCAGTTATGTTGCGTGTGTTAATTTAATACATGAATAATGGGACCTACAGTTTAAAGTCGACTCCGAACGACAGATTTTTGAGAAATTTATCAGGGTAAAGATTTTTTACTCTCATAGTTTTTGCCAGAAATCCGCTGAGAGAAAGTTGGCGAAGAAATATTTTTCCGTATTGGAGTTGTTTGTCCTAGGATTTGAACCGAGATCTCACATCTAAAAAGCCAACACACTGTGTATTAGACTAAGGCGACTTTAAAAAAGTGTTCTGAAGATTTTAGTCTAAAAAATCGTAACTTGAAATTCAGAGGCGAAAATGAGTTCTGGTTTAACCAGTATGCCAAAAACCATAAGTAGTTCAGCAGCTGACAGTGCTAAGTGCATTGAAATTTTTGTTGCTCTTTGCGAGATAGGGCTTCAGGGAACCTGAAGCTATTAAAATCGTATCATTACAGTCAAAGAGGTCTTTCTTCTATGGAGTGATAACTACGGATTCTTTAAAAGAATCTGACTTGATAGCTAGTTTAGATCACAACAAAACAATAATTTATCTCAAGTTTTGGAGCAATCCATAGACAACAAAAGTCATGCGATTTGTTCCCACAGGCAATTTTTTGTGTGGTTACGTACAGGAGTAAGCCATCTACAATTTTATCCCCAGAAGATAACATTGCAGTTGCTATTTGTGAGTTATCGGCTGAAATGCTGAACAGGAGAAATTGTATAAAAAATTGCAGCTCTTTAGTTTAAAGGATATGGGCGGTTTTAGATGATTTTATACAACTCAGCGTTTGCAGTTTTTTATGAAATTTATGTTCTGTCCACTTCCATATGCTTACTGGATCCAAACTATGGAGACCATTCTTTGAGTTAAGTCCAAAACATCAAACGACCGATACATTTTCCCGAGACTTTTTTGGTGTGAAAAAAGGATTCAACTTATATGACCAGTAGGCGATGGGAGCGATGAGGTTTGAGGAAATTCCATTTTTTCTTAATTTAATGGATATACTGCGTAGTGAAAACTTTAAACAATCCAGAGGGTCTTTCAGAACTTTGATAGCTGAAAACGACCCTGTCGTTCAGGCTAAACCTGTCAGATTAGTTGTCATTTATTCAGTTTTGCGAAATTACCATGAACGACCATAAACAACGACTTGCGTTCGCTATATGGACTCTGGAGGACATGGCCACAGAACCAAATTCGTCGAAAAATTATCTGCAGCGAAGCAGCCCATTTTTATAAGAATGAGTACGTGAAAAAAAAATTATCAAATTTGAAATGATATCAATCCATATGAGATACAACGGTGTCAAATACATCCCGAAAATATTATTGCTTTTATTATGGTTTTCTAACTGTCAGCGTCATATTCCCATATATACATCGGCCTAGCTAACACCATTTACGGCAGGCGCCCTTCATTTAGACTGAATAAAACGGTATGGACACCAACGATGTGTAGTTTCAACAGGACGGTGCTATTTGACACACAGCTCATACCATATTCTTTCCAAATGATTAGAGGGCATAGTTATTTCAATTCAAATTGAAATGGACCAGCCACTGAGGTCGTAAAATCCGACCCAGTTACACGCTTATATTGTGGAGTTTTCGTAACGCATCTTTTTTTTTCTACTTATAACAGCATCAATAAACCTGTCAAACGAATAAAATTTTTCATTGTTTTGTTTATTATTTTAAAGTTTTAATTTTAAGATAGGTAGTGCTGGATGGAACAAATAATTCAAAAAAACGTTTTCATTATTTTTTTAAACAGATGTGGGAGAAAAAGTTGAAGATCAAAAAATCCAACAAAAGTGTGTTTTTGTCACTGACTTCAATACAATTTATGATTGTCTTTTGATTGATGTTTAAACGAATATTTAATTGTTCTATTTTCCATTACTTACGATTATCTTCTTAGGTTCTTTTTTATTTCCTTTTAAAACAAATCGTAGACATGTTAAGCAGAATTTTAACATTAAAATTCTGTTTTGACAGCAGTCAAGAACATAAAAAATACTGAAGAGGGAAAACATTTGTAATCTTTAATGGATTTAAGAAAAGAAAACTATGACTTGAACAAGAAAACGTTTACGTGTTGAGCATAAAAATTAAAAATTTCTTTCTTTTGTATTTTATTAAAGGAAAGTATTAGCGTAGAATAGAATAAGAAAGTTAATCTATTTTCCATGTTATTTCTGTTGATACCCTCACTCTATTTAGTGTTGTATTCAGATGGTATTTGGTTTACGGATTTTAGATTTTAAATGTTCAATAGTACATCTTTATCAAGTTTCTTATACGTACATAAATATGTAAATACATGTATGTACATGTATATTTTATATTCATACTTTACGTCGTCCAATAGTTACTTTCCCCTTAACACGATAGTTTGATAGCGTTGCTATCAAACATTGCAAACTTTAGCATTTTTATCCGTATTTACATCACTTTTCATATCTCATAAAAGTAAAATGCATGGAATAACAAGTAAAAATACCGTAAAACGATAAACGTAAAAAGACCGTAAAAAATCCTAGAAAAAGACTTCAAGTTAAGTAACACAACGAATCCATTTGCAATAAATTTATTTGCATTCGCTTGCCTTCTTATAAACATTTATGACAATTTCATACGTCGTAAAGTAAAGTAAGAGAAGATGATTTTTATTAACTAGTGTTAGTAGTAATAAAGGGAGCTTAACTAAATGTCAGATTTTGCTAAGTAACTGCAAGACAAATAACAGTTTTGGCTGTATAAAGCTTTAGTATCAAATAAAGTATCAAATAAAACATAAATGAATTATTTCCATAAATTTTATATTTTTTTACTGTAATAATAAGGTATGGACATGGATGCATTAAGTTTAATCGATGATTTCTCCAACCGAAAAAAAAAATATTTAAATCAAATAAAACAATACAATATATTTTTTAATGTTTTTCATAAAACAAGAGAAAAATAAGTAAAAGTTTCAGATGACTCCATAGGTACCCCCAAGGAGAACCCTGAGTAAATTTAAAATTAAAAGGCCTAATATATGAAAATGTTATCCCTTGTATTTAGAGGAATATCCCTTAAGGTCAAGCACTCCATTTAACCCATTTGGAATTGAATGTACAAATTTTGTTTTGTGTTTTCTGGTGGCACCATGAGCAAGTTTCTTTTGTTAAAGGTTTAGCGATTACATAACCGTTCTTTCAAATGATCTCCTAAATAATCTCTTGATACCATATCGGGACTTTGTGCAAGAGTATTAAGCCTGTGAGGATTTTTTTGTGTCAAAATATATTGCCGTTCTAAGACTTTTGCTGTTCACTGTATGTATATCATAAGAAATGACAATCACGGTCACCTGAAAGGAAATAGTAGTACTCTTCGAACACAGTTCGCCTCCACTGTACCATTGCAACAATCTAATACATTTGAAATTATCGTTTTTATTCTAGTAATCGCCATAGTCTAGTATGTAGTGTGTTGGCATATTAGACGTGAGGCCACGGTTCAAACCCCAGGTCAGACATCAAAACGAAATATGAAAAAATATTTTTTCGTTGACTGCCTCTCAGCATATTTCTGGTAAAAACTCTCAGAGAGTAAATAAAATTGCAATGAAAAATCTTCTGAAAAATCTATCCTTCGCAGTCAACTTTAAACTGTAGGTCCCGCCGCTCATGTATTAAATTAACGTGCACAACATAGGTGGTGGCTAGGTTGTAATCCTGACTCAAGGGTTGTATAATAACCAATTATGAATGTATGTATGTGTTTTTATTCTAGGCAACGACAGATGGCATTCCAATTATCCGAGAACCCTAATTTATTGCTTTGCTGGCAATTTTTTATTAAAGAAACTAAAATAAAGTAAAGAAAAGAATAACAAAGAAATGTGTGAGAGATGCTTTGTAACAGCCTTAAATTCCCTTAAGGTACGAAACGGAATTAAAAATAAATTTTCCCGTAAACAAGTACATTTATTTCGCCACTCTTAAATCTTTTTCAATATTTGTTTTTCAGAATAAACATAATTATTGTTCATGGCATGAGGAAATCTGGCACAAATAATTCCAAAAAACACACAGATTTTCCAGCATAAATGTTTTGTTAATTCTTTACCTATGAAATTCAAAGCGTATAACTAAATGCTTTGTTAACGTTCAATTCTAATCACGCTTGCTGAATAGAAAACCCTGATGGCTGGTTTTTACGTGACTTATTTGCAACAATCGAGCTCTTGGAAAAAGCTTTCATTTACTTACAAGACATATATTCATTGCCTCAATACTCGGCTTCTGCTAGACTTATTCTTCAATTTCCTTCAATTCTAAAACGAATAAATATCACTTTGGAAATAAAAACGTATAAAAATATTTGTGCATAAAACCCAGTAGTTTTTAATACTGAAACCTATAGTTAAACGAATAATTAAATGCAACTTCATTTTGTTTTATCTGAATAAATTTATTGCAAACATTCAATTCACTTTAAAACAGTTTTTTTTGCAGCAAAATCGTTAACTTCACACAAACTTTTCATTTTTATGTGAAAATATACTTCTTTTTTTGGATGTAGAACATTTGTTTTCCACGAATTTATTTGCAAACATTATAAATCCATTTGAAATAAAATGGTAATAATTTGGTTGTCGTTTGGCTTATTTGTTCAAAAGAAAAAATGGAAGAAAAAAAAAAGAAATGCGTGTTGACAAGATTTGCAAACAAACGAAAATATTTGCGGAAATAAAAACACACGTCCTTGAAACTTATTCAGATTTTTATGGCTCTACTGTGTTTCGTTTTTTTTTGTTTTTTGTTTCTTATTCTAACATCGTTCACTTAATTTGCTTTTAACTAGAATGCCAAAAATATTTGCTGCCAACAAAATCTTTAAAAGACAGGCAAAAAAAAAATGTGTCAACAGAAAAAACTAACTTAACAGGCGAGCAAAAAATTTAATCAAAAAGAAGTATTTTGTTGTCTCTTTTAACTGAATTTTACTTCGTATGAAATTTATTTATAAACAAGCAACTTATGCTAAGGATGAGTACAAATTTATAAGTTTTTAGCAGTTCTTTATATCAATTCATAGAAGTCTTATGAACTCTCATTTTATTTCTTTTACAGGTACGTAGCAAGTCCCTACTTACTTATCTCAGGTATTTAAAAAGAAATTTATTTAAAGAAAAAGAAATTAGTTTTTGAGTTTATTTTATTCCAAACATAGGTAAACATTAACAGAACATTATGAAAACACAATTTGGGGAATTTATCACAATGAAAATTCTAAAGAAATTTTCTGTATTTTACACATAAAGCGTCACACTCATAGCTGCCAGATTTAACGATTTATCGTCATTTTGACGATTTTGAGCCCCAAAAGCTTCATATTGACGATGTGACGATTTATGCCCTTATTTTGACGATTTTTAGAAATTAAAAATTTACGTCATATTCCTAACTTTAGTACATTGAAAGACACTTTAAGCTTTTCAATTGTTACTATTTGCAAATTTAGATTAGTAATTACAAGGAGTAAAGTATTATATTTTTATGTTACTTTCGAATACCTGTGATGATTTTTCTGTATTTTATTCCTTTTTAATCCCTTAAAAGCCAACAAATTACAACTCTTAAATAACCTTGTAGTTGAGAATAATTTATCACTTGTCGTTGCAGACAATTTTTAAAATTCGAGTATAGTTTCTAATATTACTATCGGAAGAACAAAGGCAAGCGTCGTTATTTTTTTCGTACGACCAACAGTCAAGGGATGGTTGGCATTGTGTTTGGAACTATGAAAATAAGTTATGGGAAGAATAAAAAAGAGAACAGTGTTTATGGACGCTAAGCTTGTAAATTTTTACACCATAAGTAACAGGAAAGACCTCTGCAGGAATTGAGTTCCAAATACGAATAGTCCGACTAAAAACGTTCTTTTTCTGTAATGCAGTGTGCGATCCACTGGCCAATCGACCACATACGGATGTCCTGGCCGAGACGATTTTCGGGATCAAGTCCCCTTATTTCGTTCGAACAAAATCCTTTTGTAGTAGTGATAGAACAGTGAAACACAAACCACATTACAACGATGCAGCAATGATTCAATGGAGTTAGATACACTACCGTCATTAACGAGCTACTACGGCCTCTCCTGTACACGGTCGAGAAAACTCAAAATAGACGCTGAGGCACCGACCTCATAAATAGTATAAATAAATAGTGTAAATAATAAGATCAGATGATAAGATCTTAAGAAGGAACTGAAAGACGTGAAAAATGTGTCGGTTGCAGCCAACATTACACTGAATTTTCATGCTCAGAATGTCAAGAGGTTCTGACCCCTTAATATTTACACCACTCATAGATTAAGATGATGCGTATTATTGCTGCGCTTATGTGTCAAAAAACAACACTGGGATAGATTGTTTAAACCTTAAACAATTTTTTCCTGAAAATGATATAAAATTTCTCGATTTTTGGGAAAAAAAATTAATAAATCAAAATGAGGGAGGACGCTTGGCTTTTAAATTCTAATATTTTTTTTTTAATGTTTTATTTTAGAACTCAGATATGTACATATATTGACTTTATATGTTTTACTACAATTGAAAAAATTTGGTTTTTAGAAACTTCTAATTTATTGATTTATTTTTTCTGACGATTTTTTGACGATTTCAATAAACGTCTTTGACGATTTTGAAGAATTTTTCTCAAATATTTGACGATTTGGTGCCTCATTTATCTGGCAGGTATGGTCACACTGCATCTAATCTCTTAGAGTGTTTAGATTTCTTAAGTCGAAAATCCAAAATTGAATCCAAGGTAAATTTGTTTTACTTAACAATTTTATAGTGCAACCTGGTCACCAGTAGACAGCCCTTGAGTCCCATGAGTAAAATTATATCCTACACTTCCATGGTTAGTAGATGTGTTATGGTTATGTTTTAAATTTTTTGTTTGCAATGTTAGCCAAACTCAAATAATCGTTGAACAAATTGCAAAAAAATGTCTTTCTTTTTTTGCTTTTTTTATTTTATTTAGGAAATGAAAATCTTCACACACTGCTAATGGGCATACTGTTTTAAACTTGGCGGGAGTACATTCATACATCACAACCCTTCAGTCAGGAATACAACCTAACTTCTCACACCACTTATGATGTGTGTGTTAATTTTATACACGAGTGGTGGGACCAACAGTTTAAAGTCGATACCGAACGATTGATTTTTTTGAAAAACTTTTCATGATAATTTTATTTTAAACTCTAAATTTTCCTTCACTCTATGGTTATAACCCTGGCTGTTCTTCCACTACGCTCCCTTAAGCAATCAACTCTCCTGTGTTGCTTTAATTATTACTACCATGAAGAGTTTAGCTGCTTAAGCTCAATCCCGTAAGCTTGAAAGTTGTACAACAGATAGCTACTATAACCACCAGAAATTACTTTTAATTGTAGTCCTCTCCTAAATTTCGATTTATTCGTCTATCTGTACCCGGTATTTTAAAGAGATGCAAAGCCTCTTCTCCAACCATACATAGTTGGTCATTACAACCCTTCAGTCAGGATTATGGACCTAGTTTCTCACATCACTTATGTTGTGTACGTTAATTTTATACATTAGTGGCGGGATCTACAGTTTAAAATCGACTCCGAACGACAGATAATTTGAGAAACTTTTCATGGCAATTTTATTTACTCTCAGAGTTTTTGCCAGAAATCTGCTGAGAGGAAGTCACCGAAGAAATATTTTTTTTATTTTTTTTTCAACACACATTGCCAATACATTTGCGTATATATGTTTGTTCCCTCACAACAAAATAAGTATAAATTCAATAATTCTGATGAAAAACAATGGGAAATAATAGCGATTAAATTTTGTTTAGCCCCTATTGAGTGTAAAGCATTTGATTAATTGCTTATTGTTCTACACTTATTATACTGCGACATATTGTTGGAATAGTTTCATAAGAACTTTTTTATTTGAGTTACTTTTAAAATTAACACAATCATTATAAACTCTATAAAGTGTTTATAAATTATATTTTATAGAAATTAATTCTCTAGAATATTTTATTTATTGGAAAAAATTTGGGTCTGCATAAAAACGTCTTTCCCTTTAAATTCTTTCATTTCTTTTAGTTTTTCTACCATATACATATGTATACAGTGAGCGTTAAAAGGAACTGCACACAATGGATAAAATTCTAAAAATCACCAAACTCAACTTTTACCACTTAAGGAGAGTGCCCGAAAAAATTAAAATATATTTCAAAATTTTTTGTAAATTTTTTTTTTCAATTTTAAAAACTGGCAATGGAACAACTTCAAATTATTAATGTATATTATTTTAGCACGTTGACTGCCAACTATGAAATAACTCGCAGATTGTGTTCCCTTCTAGACAGCCAACTACGTGTTCTCTCGTACTCACTAAACCACTTTTTCTTCTAAAAAACATCATTTTTACTTTTTGATGATACCTAATATCTAAAAATAGAGTTTTTAGTAGTATAATGTGAAAAAAACAAATTGTCATTTTTGGTCAGTTTTCTGAAAATTGCCGGGACAGTCAACGTGTTAATGTACAGTTTTCTTTGACGCTCACTGTACATGCTGCAGTATTTCCGTTAAAAATCGCCGTACTCAAGAGTTATTTATTTATTTATTCTTTTTGTTGTATTTCATTAACCAATAAAGTTTTACAAACAAACAGCAAAAGAACAACATTCTGAACATAAATAAGAAATCCCACAAAAAAAATTGATTAAAAGGAAAAAATACTGACAGAGGGCGTTATAAATGTAAAGAAAAGGGAAAAACTAGTAAAAACCATGGATATTTTTATTGTAAACTCGTATTTTCAATTATAAAGGACAGGTTGTTCTGTTTTTTTAAAACATGAATATTTCATTCAATTTTAATAATTTAATAAGAAAATGGTTTTACTACCAATCGGATAAATTACGAAATTTGTTTATTTGGTCATAAACAAATATTACCGTAAAGTTTTCCAAAAGTTAACAAGAACAAGCTTTAAGAATTAAGAATAAAATTTATTGAGTATAACTTTAATGCCTGAAGTTTCTCCAGAATATTGTGTTATTGCTGGCAAATGTATTTTTATTATTCAATATTTTCAATGGCAAACTTTTATTAGTTTGACAGGCACATTGTAAATGATGCCGAAACAAAAGGGGTGAAAGCAATATACAGTGCGAGAATTAATTTTTATGTTTTTAAGTAAGTACTGGAGATTAATGGGTCATCTATTATTTCAAATCTGACAATACTTCAACAGGATAGTACAAACCAAGCCACAATCGATTTATTACGTTAAACGTTTGATGGTCGTTTAATAACACGAAATGATGATGTCAATTGGCCGTAAAGAAGTTGCTATTTCGCACCGTTGCACTATTTTCTGTTGGGTGCCGTCAAAGGAAAGTGCTACGCCGACAAACTAGAGACAATTGAGCACAACCCCATATACTAGAAAAAGTACATGAAAATTGGTCCGATCGAATGAGGTACTGTGAGGCCAACCGCAATATTTGAATGAAATAATATTCCATTTCTAACCACAATTATTGTACTTCACACTAAAATTTAAACTTTTAAATCACGTGGTTAATGACATGGTTGCACCCCTAGTATAAAGTTTTTCTAGAAGTAAAAGGTTCATTTGCAGATTTTATAGCAACTTAGAAACTGTTAAATGTGTTGAAGAAACACTATGCTTTTCCACGGCTCTTCGATGCGTAATGTCTGGCAAAGTGTCATCCATAAAATATTTGGATCTTCTGCTTCCATAATCTCGCCAATGGCATGCACTGTTCCATCGTTTCTATGTTATTGTCACAGAAATTCATCTGAGCTAAAGTCTCGACCTAGTTTCTTACACCACTTATGTTGTGTGTGTTAATTTTATACATGAGTGGCAGGACCTACAGTTTAATGTCGATGCCGGATGACAGATTTTTGAAAAAGAAAAAACTTTTCATGCCAATTTTATTTACTCTGAGAGTTTTTGTCAGAAATCTGCAGAGAGGAACTCGCCGAAGAAATTTTTTTCCGTTTTGTCGGAGATGTCTGATCTGAGGTTTAAAACGTGGCGTCAGGTCTAATTAGCCCTCATACACACTGGACTACGGTGACTGCAAGATATTAACTAAATTCATGAAACACATTTCATCTATTATTTCAAAGATTTTCAATATTTCGATTATTTGTCATATAAGCAAGTCATTTTCCACAAATGCCCATCACTGTAAGCCTTAAGCTCTCATTATATACTAGAGGACAGAGTATAATTTTATGTATTCAGTTATTATCATGTCTAAAAAGTTATTGTCTGTGACAATACTATAATATATAAAAACTATAACAAAATTGTCTACTGTTTGTCTATGAATAAATTATAAAGTTTTCGTATAAATTATTCATTAGAATTAGAAATTTTCATAAATAACTACTCGTTTAATAATTGGAATGCAAAGCAACAATCCAATATATTTCTACACAAGGCGTTGTCTATAGGCAACAACAGATGGCTAGTCTGTTACACTGGAAACTGCAACAGTACACCTATTGATGCTTTGTAGCAGCCGTATAATTCTGAAAGCAACTATAGAATTAAAAAAGAATGGAATTTAAATACACTCAAAAAAATTTCTTCTAAAATTTTTTGTTGGAATGGTTCACATAACAATGATTTTCTTCTTATACTCTCCTGTCCTTTACATAAATAAATAAAAAATAAATTCTTGCATATATGATTGCCAGAAGACCCTGGACAGTCTGTTAAATATTTCGATTGTTCTCTGCTCCTGTCTAGACTACAAAACGTTGACCATATTCTAAGTCTACTTCTATTATTTATGTAAGAAATTTACAGCTAGTAGATGTAGAAGAAGTCGCCGTAATCTAGTAGGTAGTGTGTTGGCTTATTAGATGTAAGGCCACTGTTCAAACCCCAGGCCAGACATCAAAACGAAAATATGAAAAATATTTCTTCGGCGACTTCCTCTCAGCAGATTTTTCGGAAAAACTCTGAAGGTAAATAAAATTGCTATGAAATGTTTCTCAGAAATCTGTCTTTCGGAGTCGACTTTACCCGGCCACTCATGTATAAAATTAACACACACAACATAAATGGTGTGAGAAGCTCGGTCGTAATCCTGACTGAAGGGTTGTAATCACCAAATCAGCACACTAGCCGATCATTTCGTTTAATGGAAAACTTAAATATTCAGTTGGCTAAAATTGAGATACACTTTGCAAAAACAAGATAGAATAACAAGGATAACATTATTCAAATACGACTGTATGTGAAATTCACAGCCAATTCTATTCTGAAAGGAAATGGAGTAGTATAGCTGCCCGATTTATTCAGGAGACTGCAAGCCTTAAGGGCAAAAGGGAGGCATAACTTCCGTCTGTGCCCGTCTAGTACATCGACTAGCTTATAATCAGTGGTATCCTGGAAGTATTTTGTGTAACACGGGATCTGTCCAACTCCAACCCAAATTTATGACCTAAGAACCATATCAGTTTTTTCATAATCCTTGTCCTCTTAATCACAAAACAAATTTACTGGAGATGTTGGTAATGTAATGTAGAGCTTGTTTAAAAAAAAAAATTTTAATTTAGATTTCCAACTTTCTTCGCATAAAACAAAATTTTGGTCCATAAGTCCAGACTGGTTTAACAATTTCTTTGCAAATCATTAGTTTGTCATGTATTTATGTCTTCTTTTCAACAATTTTTTCCACCTATTTTTTAAGTCCAGAAATGTAGGCGTGAAGACATATCACACTGTCTCCTCAAACAGTTTAAAACAAAGAAAGAGTAGAGCAAAGGACTCAAGAATAGTACAACTGGTAGATTATGTTGCAAAAAGTGAAAATAATCAAATTTTGAGTTGCCTCACTTTAGATGAACCAGTGCGATATACATATGTATGTATCACACATTTGAATATTCGTATTTGAAAGCCAATGTCAAGTGCCTGTGAAAATACCTTTTCGCTTCACTATTCAGTTTGAAAAGCATTTCATCCACGTTAATACTCTGTAACAGAGATGACTTAATTTTTTTTTTTTTATTTTTTTTTTAGTACACTCTCTAAATCACTCATACGTTAAAGTACTAGCATAAATTAATTCACATAACTTTCACGAGAGCACTAAATTTAAGACGTATGAGTAATAAATAATACAAGAGGAATATTACGTATACGCTCTGAGTACTAATGCTTATGCTTTTGAGTTGTTAAAAAGTGAAATAAAATTTTAAATAAAAAATAAAACCGATACAAAGTGAAAATATGATTCAAACTTATTTTTACAACATTTTGCAAACCATTAATCTTAGTTAATAAAAAATCCTTTTTTATACACTCGTTTACTTATAGTTTTTTTTAATAAATTTGAATAGAATTCTTGTTGCACAAAAGATTTTCCTTTTGCTTAGACACACCAAGAGTATTAAAAAGCTGAATGGTTGAATGAATAGCTGTTGGTGCTACAAAAAAAAAGGATACAAAGCAAAACAGAGCTTGTATATGCACGGTTTGTAAACACAAATATGACCTTTAAAGAAAAAATTTTTTGATACAATTGCAAAAGCGTAGAACCGTAAACAAGATTTGCATGACTACAGTTGGGACTAGAAATATGGTAAATTTTTTAAAAATGGTTAAACCATGTGGTTTTCATACACTTAATGACAATTTAAATTATTGGAATTTACATGTTGCGTTCGTTAACCCGTATTAAAGATTTCAGCAAAGATAATAAATAAAGTAAGCAGTGAAGAAAAATTAAAGGAATAAAATATACGCAAATCAAATCAACAAATGGCAGTGAAGAATACTAATAAAGCATCACTAACTGCTACAGACATAAGTCAAAATAAATTTGAATGAATTTATCAAAGCAAGATAAGCTTATCATTCACCCATGCAATGTCTTATACCACTGAGCATAATATACCAGTAGCCACTGTGACTAAAGTTCAAATTGAAAAAAAGAAACGCCACAGCAAATTAATATTTTGGTTGTATACGGTATATACAAACAGAACTTTGTATGCAAAATGTATTGTCTTGCTATCCTTTCACAAATAAAATAGAATGGAAAAATACAAACATTTTACGAAAAATTTTAAAAACACAGTCAAGACAATAACTTGTATTTAAAAAATATCACGGCAGGAAAAAAATATGTTTTTATTTTCACATTATGGTGGCTTTAGCAATAATTTACGCCATAACGTTTAAAATCGTTTTAAATGTTAATGGGTTTGTCGATTTATAAAATAAATTGCATGGCAAATATATTTTTCGTAAACATTTTTTTTATTAATTTTCTACCAACCAACACTCAGGTTATTCAGTGCAATGTGTTGGATCCATGAAAGTGGAAAGTGAAGTAGGGAAAAGAGGGAGTAGTATTAGATTTAAATCAATTTACGTTGAAAGTAAAAGGAAAGCAATAGGAAGTCGCAGTAGTCTAGTAGATAGGGTATTGGCCTAATAGACGTGATCCAATTGTTCAAATCCCAGTTCGGACATCTCCAACAAAAACGAAATATGATTTCTTGCAAAAACTGTGAGAGAGTAAATAAAATTGCCATGAAAAGTTTTTCAAAAATATGTCGTTCGGAGTCGACTTTAAACTGTAGGTTCCGCCACTCATGTATAAAATTAACACACGCAACATAAGTGGTGTGAGAATGTACGTCGTAATCCTATTATGGAAAATTATGTAGGTATGTTTATGACATACAGGGAACAGAATACTGAAATTTCTAAAGATGCTACGCTTTAAGATTTTCAAACTTACATCCACAGATACTTCAGAACGAGAGACAATCATTCATGTTCGCTGTGAATGTGCAGATCTAGAAGGCAAGTAATAGCTTAGCTTTATCCGTAAACTTGCAAGCTTCAACTAACACTTCATAAAGGCCTTAATCGTATTTCCTTCTTGATTTTTCTCGGATAATTCATCGATCCCATGTTAGACATCAAAACGTAAATACACAAAAATATTTCTTCGGCGACTTCCTCTCAGAAGATTTCTGCCAAAAACTCTAAGGTAGATAAAATTGCCATGAAGAGCTTCTCAAAAATCTGTCGTTCGGAGTCAACTTTAAACTGTAGGTCCCCCCACTCATGTATAAAATTAACGCACACAACGTCGTAATCCTGACTGAAGGGTTGTAATCACCAATTATGTATGTATGTATGTAGTTGATCGACCGATTTTAACCTTCCTTTGCTTTTTTTCAATCAAAATTATAACGCATATTAAATATGTTATAAAAGGTGTGACTTAAATTGTTTTACTTCCTGGAAATCTTGCTAACAAAAAAACAAAATGTTGTATTTAAAGTATACTTCATTTAAAATATTTAACACGGTTCAGAGTGCTGAAAACTTTTATGGATTTTTCTGCAAAATACAACAAACTGACTTAAAACTTTATTGTAAAATATTAAGCAGTTTAAAATACCACCACCAAACTACCAACCCACACAAACCAAAATTCCATATGGAAAGCGTTTAAAAACAACTGATAATGTATACAATAATAAATAAGCGAAATAAAATTATGTTTCCAAAGAAACAAAAAAAAATTGGTTTTAAACAACCACAGAAATGTGTTGACCACTGACTACAATCGAAATGATGCTGATGGTTTTACACCCAAAAGCAGTCACATCAAAGTACTTACTTATATGCCAGGGAAATATGAAATTGAATTGTAAAATTTTACTCTCTTAGTGTTGACTTTATACAGACAAATATTGTATTGTTTTAAAAGCAGACATGTTGGTGTATATTCGCTAATACCCACCATTGTGTGAAGGAAATTAAAAACAAAATGGTTTCGGTGAGATATTGATGAGAGTATCATTTTGAATACATTTCAGCGAATCGTGTATTGGGAATAACTATAGACATGTGTATGCATATGCCGTCATCAATTATGTGAGAGGGGCAAAGGAAACTTGAAAATATTGTCAAAATAATTTACATTTAATTTATTTGTATGTGTCTGTATAGAAATGTTATATACGTTAATAACACTCCCTAATTACAGAGCTCTTTCTATGGAAAGAGGAATCACGTTGTTTATATTACGCAACAAAATCACAATATTACCCATACTAATACACCCTAATAACTACAGTAAAACAATAGCAGAAAACAAGCATTTCACTAATTACCACAGTTATTGTAATCCCAAACATAAAAAAAGGAAAAAGAAAGGAAGGAGAACAAAAACAGGGTAAAATTACATGCTGAAATTAATTTTATTCGATGTTCACGAATTGGGGGTAATAACGTGCGTAGGGATATGAAATTTTATTGAAATTGTTTTCAAAAAAAGTAAAAGCAATCGTAATTAATCTATTTCAAGCACAGTTTTTCTACTTTCACCCAAAGTTTTTCGCATTTTGTTGCGTGATTCTGTACTTAAACTTCCACAACATAAGCGAAAGTGTAACTAAATCCTGTGATCGTATGCATTTCAAAATTAGTCCACACTTTACATTTCTAAATGAAAAGCTTGTAATACAAGTAATATAAGTAGCAGCATAGAGCTTCCAAGATGGGTCAAATTTTCCACTTTGTTAATAACCGTGCTTAAAACAAGCATATTATCAGAGTTTGTTTATTTTCACAGATTCGTTTCATGTCTTAAAAATAGGATCTGTAAGATATCGAAGGAGAAGATGGAACTTCATCTTTTTTGTACCCATAAATTGCTTTTGACGACTTCAGAATAAGAGTAGAAGACCAAAGATTTCATATTTAACACTCTAAGCCCTGAAACCCAGATCATATTTGTATATTGAAGAACAAATGTCGAGTTACTACTAGAAGACAGTAAGGCCTTTATAGCAGATTGTCTTCAGAAAAATAGAATTCTTGCAAAGACTTAAATTTTAAAAATACTGGAGATATACGGCAAACTTAAGAATATAGCAAAATTGGCTAATTGGGGAGTAACAACAGTTTTGTACCAAATAAAATCCAAAAAACTTTAACGCAAAGGATAAGGTCACTCCGCTTATAATGCATTGTTGATGACATTGGTATTTTGGTTTACTCACAGCAAAGGGGTTTTTCTGACTTATGGTGCACAAGAAACATTCTGCAACATCACTATGGAAATGTTTATAGACTCCAAAAGTGAGACCAGAGTTTACCCAAATAACTGATTAAAAAAATGAGCCAAGTGCGATTAGCTAAAAGTGAAGATTATTTGCAATTCAAATACAATTTAAATACACAAGCATGCTCCAAATAGATAACAGATCTACTACGAAAAGGTTTTATAGTACCTAGGTTTCTTAAGATGGTACCAGAAATCTTAAGTCCATCTGATTTCCTTACTACCTTCCACCGAAAATAGAATACGATCCTTTCATACCACTAGGCCTAGTCTATTTTGAGCCTTTTCGAATGCATAAAGAAGAGAGCAAAGGTTTAGGTTAATAGGTTTAAGTTAGAGGACGTGTACTTGCCATTGAGACAAGTACAATACTCGTAGGTCAAGCTGACCCATTATAATACGTGCTAAAGGAGAGGGGTTAATAGAGGGGATAAGGAAAAGGAGAGGAAGTAAATGATCTTTAATAACTTTATTCGAAATTCGTTTTTCAGCTACACTACTCACATGTCTTCCTGTGCAAAATTTTCCTATTACGTACGTACGTACTTAGTCATTCCAACTCTTCAGTCAGGGTTATGACCTAGTTTCTCACAAAAAAAAAATAACGCACACAACATAACTAATCTGAGAAACTAGGTCGTAATCCTGACTAAAGGGTTGTAATGAAAAATTATGTATGTATATATGTTCTACTGTTACGGGCATAATCACTCTCAAATTATTACAATCTGAAGTCTTGTCTTTTTTTGGTATTTTTATAATCTCAGCTTATATCCAGTCTTCGGGAATTTTTCAGTTCCCCACATGACTTGTACTCTTTGACAACACCAGGGCGATGCCTCATCTCTCCTCAGCAGGATTCCTTATTGCGATAGTCATATAAAATTCAAGCAGACTTTAACATTTAAAATTGTCTATAAATATAGGACTAGAAACCTCATATATTTCGCTCATCACCACAGTTGGATTAGTCAGAAATTTGCTATTCTTCTACACTCGGATTCCATTTTCCTTTGTCTCGTCTACACATTCACCTTACACTAGGCTCTTAGGGTTGAGTAAATTCATTAAGTTCTACGAAAATCATCACGTACTTAATATTTAATAATTGAACGAATTCTTTCTTTCTTTGAACGAATTCCTTTCATCAAGTATGTCCCACATTTCATTAGAATATTTTCGAACGAAGGTAAATAAAATCATTGAAAGAAAATTAAATTAATGATGAAGACACAATACGAAATTCCCCACCAGAAATCCATGTTCATTTAAAAATTTTCCTATCTTTTATACATGCACAGCATATTTTTAATTGAAAGCTTAGATGGTAATGCCTTAACCTCTGATATTTTCATTACACTTGAAATAGAACAATAAAATCTTTTCAAAATATGACCTGCTGTTGCAAACGCACTTGCCAGCATGAAGGAGATGTGCATAGGATTGAAGTCCTACTGTTCTATTAACACTAGAGTGGCACACCAACGCATTTCGTTATACGTCGTCTTGTTCATTTCAACATTCTTCTTTGGATTTAGCAGTCTCTGCCAATGCTTTCCAATACTCAATATTTTGCACTTTCATCACTGAGTGAACAGACAAGCAAGCATGTGTGCAAGAAGAAATGAAAATGAATTTTCATTGATATTGACGACAATGTATTGATGCAAGTGATAGGAAAACTATGGCAACATTTTAATAAAAATTCTTTTTAACTTTTGTTGCAGCAAGTGTTGAATGTTGTCTTTCCAAGCAATACTGTAAGTATTGTTTTGACAAATTAAAAAAAGGCTATCCTGAACTTCAATTCAATTGTTATTCCAAATGTTTAGGTTATTTTCGTATAATATGGCATATGGGTTGTTCTATACTTAAATGAAAGCTTGAGTTTCTATATCAATATATAACAGATTAAATTGTAATAAATTTTTGCAGTCTGCTTTTAAGTAGAAAAGGCTTTAGGTTAAAGTGAATAGAAAAGTTTCTCCGGTTGAAAAATTATCGAATTAAAGTATTCTATAGGAAAACTTTGTAAGTGTAGCTAAAACTAGCGAATTAAAATCTTAAACTTCATGAAGCAAAAGTTGTTAATCATAATAATTCACTTCCAGTATAGGGTATCTAATAAACATCGGTTACTCTTGCCGCCATAAGCTATTCCTTAGTTTTTCCGAAATTAAAAATGTCTGTTCATTGTACCATTTTTGTTTCCTTAAAGTTTCCTAAAAAAGCAAAAACTTTCGAAATGTGCAACAAATTTTTCAGTAATTGATACAAAAAGTTTAGCAAATTTCTTTTAAAACAACAATGAAAAGATATTTTGCAATACAAGACTTTTAAAAAGGAGAATGAGATTTGATTTTAAAGGAATACAAGTTTTTAGATCGCCATATTAAAGAAAATTTTTGTTTCTCTGAGAAGTTTTCAGTTCATTGGTGATGGCAGGGAAGGCTTGTGATACATGGAAAATGTGCTACTGTTTCAATATGGATTTTATGGTTGTTTCCTTTTACATTTTAATTGAAAAAACAGTTCGTCCTTTACACGCTAAAGGAAGCTTTTTAGGTAAAGAATATATTTGCACTGTGAGCTGTTACTGATTATTTTTCAAATTCCATTCCATTCCATATTTGATCATTACAATCCTCCTGTCAAGATTACGACCTAGCTTCTCACACCACTTATGTATGTTGTGTGTGTTAATTTTATACATGAGAGCGGGATCTACAGTTTAAAGTCGACTCCGAACGGCAATGTCGAAATACCACAGGCGAGAATATACAGCAGATACATATGCCGGAAGTCGACGTAGTCTAGTTAGTTAGTGTGTTGACTTACTAGACATAAGACCTCAGTTCAAACCATACGTCAGATATCTCCAATAAAACGAAATATGAAGAAAATATTTCTTCGGCGACTTCCTCTCAGCAAATTTCTGGCAAAAACTCTGAGAGTAAATAAAATTGCCATGAAAAAGTTTGTCAAAAATCTGTCAGCCGGAGTCGACTTTAAACTGTAGATCCCGCCACTCATGTACAAAATTAACATACACAACATAAGTGGTATGAGAAGCTGAAATTTAAATCTCAATTGCTCTAAAATTGCAATACACTAATACAAAATTTTTTAATTAATCGCTCGCTTATTATTAAGGGAGGTAAAAATTTAAGAAGCTCCTACCCTTACGTTGTCAAAATATACAACAGATACTTATGTCAGCTTTTGATCACATCCTTATGATACCTACAAAATCATATACTTAAGCTCGAAAAGTATTTTTCACTTTAACCCTTGTGGTCGTACTCGCAGGACATATATAGATAAAAAGCTGATCCATCTAAAACTGAAAACATATCAATTATATTGACATAGTTACTAGTCCTACTTCAACTGTGAGAGTTTATTTTATAAGTATAGTACTATGGTTGACAGATATGATACACAGCAGTTTATAGCAAGGAAAAAACAGAAAAACGAAATTCTGCATCAACAATTCTATTTCCAAGCTTCTATTAATAGAGTTTCTTTCCCCAGTTTTTGAATAGGAGCTGGTACAATTCGGAATCCAACTACTTATAACGAAAGTGTTTGAATGAAAAAATTCCCAACAGAAAAGGCATTGTGTTCTATCATGGCGATGATTGGTTGCATCATTGATCACATTTATGAGTATTAGCTTGGCAAGTCTGACTATTTTGTAACACCATTTTTTTATGGTTTTTTTTATGACAATCGGAGCGCCACTGAATATAGTGTGATCAAATTTATGACCAATAAACCACAGAATTTGTACACCGAAAATAATAAGAACTCGTTAATAATAAAAAAGTTTTGCCCCTATGATCAGCAGAATTTTTATAAAAATCTATACATTAGCTTATAGGGATACCCACTGTGGCTTAAGCTCAATATCGATATCAATATCTCATTGTTACCAGGTACTATAAAGAATATTTCAAATCAGTATTTCTATTTTATTTCTAAATTGATGAGGCTCAGATGTTTGTTTGTTATTTTCTCATTTTTCCAATTGTCTACTCACTTCGTTTTGATAACGGAAAAAAGTCTTTAGTATGTAAAAATTTTTGTTTTTAGGCCGCGAAAGCTACTGAATTTAGGTTGCTGTTCCTAATAGACTCATAAATTTACGATGAATTGAGGGACTCTCGTGCTGCTTAAATAAACTTGGTTCAAAATTTTCTTGAAGTATTTCAAGACTTATACAGACGATGTAGTTTTTGTTGTGTAAAGGAAAAATATATCAGCTTTCTTCAGAAGTAATTTTAAACTACGCAGATTAAGTTAAGTTCGGTGCAGATTCTCCTTGAAAGACAAAGCCACACTTAGACCAACATTAACGCCGATTATGGTATCAAATTGCCATGAAAATTGTCTCAAAAATCCGTAGTTCGGAGTAGACTTTAAACTGTAGTTCCCGTCACTCAAGTATAAAATTAACACACACAACATAGTGGTGCGAGAAGCTAGGTCGTAATCCTGACCGAAGGATTGTAATGCCTAATTATATATGTATTTAAAGAATGTCTACAAAGTTGAGTACAAATTCAAAATACAGACCTACAACAGTTTGAGAGTCCAAGTTTTTTGTACTGTAGTGGAATAAATATGAAAGTAATGGATAGCCAACAATTTAGTCAATTCAATATTTGTACATACAATGATCCTATCGAAATTCACTCTGCTTTAACGTGTTGAATTGCATTGGTTGTCTCTGTGACACTGAGATCAGCAGAGTCAGTGCCCACGATTTTCGGTGAGCAACAAAAAAATATTTTGGACTCAGAAAAATGTGAGAAGCATTCAAGTCCGTAAATTAGGAAATATACATACATTTAAAATTATATACAAATTTTTGAGAAACTTTTCATGGCAATTTTATTTACTCTCAGAGTTTTTATCAAAAAATCTGCGCCGAAGAAATATTTTTCAAATTTCGTTTTAATGTCTGGCATGGGGTTTGAAGCGTGACCTTACGTCTAATAAGCTAACACACTACCTACTAGACTTCGGCGGCTTCAGACTATAAATACATAAAACAAGTAACAATATTTCGTGTCTAAGTATTGTATGATTGGAGATATTACAGTGTTTTTCATTAAAACTACAATAATTCTTTACAGTCCAGATTCTAGAATCATAAATATACTTGCATTTAATATCTGTTTTACAATTGTGTCTGCTCCCATAAAACATGAGACGAATGTTTACGATAGACATGAATATGGAGTGTTCTTATCTACACGAAAACAAAACACAGCACTAAGTGCAATAAAACACTATCATTATACGATACTGCTGCTATTGTTGTTTGTCTCTGTAAACATTGCATTGAAAACAAACAACATGTTTTAAACAAAAAAAAAACTATTTTTTCACATACAGTAAGCGTCAAAAGAATCTGTACACCGTAGATAAAATTCTAACAATCACCAAACTCAACTTTTACCTATTAAGGAGAGTGCCCGAAAAAATTTGACAATATTTCGACATTTTTTGTAATTTTTTTTTTATTCAATTTTAAAAACTGGAAATGAAACAATTTCTAAATAAAAATAACGGTAATTTATTGCTGCGTATTTTTTTTTTAATGTACAGTTTCTTTTGGCGGCCACTGTATACTCACTTACATATGAAATTATGAAAATAAGCATAAGGCACATACATAGATAGAATAGAAAAGAGGGATACTTACAAACTTGAAAACAAAACAAAACATGTTTTTGAAAAATACAAAACAAAAAGGCGTTAACAACAATGGAAGAAAAGAAAACTTTTTTGTAAATTTAATGTGTGCTGTCTGGATAATGTAATGCAGGCGTAATTAAATTTTTGTAGTAAATTTTAGTCGTTCAATGCAAAGGGAATTTATTTAGTTTTCTTTGAAATTCAATTGGAACTACAGTAGCGTACTATTGTACGCCAGTGTTCGTAGCTGATGTTTTTATTAATTTTATCTCATATTTTATTTACGACCCTGTCTAAATAAGAGGGAGTATAGGGACCTTAAATGTTACATAAAGTCTGTATTTTCTTATTCCATTGTTCTGCTTTTATTCTTTTTTTTTGCATTCTCATGTTTATTTTATAATTCACTTGAAAACAGAAAAAGAAAGAAACATAAATTCGAAAAGTAAACATATTTTAGAATTCATAAATTTCATTATAATTTCACAACTCTTTTCTTATTTCTTCGTTACTTGGAAATTTGTGCATTCAAACTAAAAAGAAAAATTAAAAGATTTTTATCAAAACTTTAATACTAAACAAAGCAAAAAAATTTTCTACAAGTGAGAAACATGAACCAATCTTGTTCTACTCTTTCCAGTTGTAATGTACAACATTCGATGCCTTTATTAATTTCGAAATATATTTATGCACTGATCGATATCCATTAGAACAACGTAATGACTTTCCGTCTAAGGGTTCATATTTAATAACATTTTTTGGAATTTTCAAATATAAATTTCTTTTGACTCTTGATTGGCTAGTATAAATTGGCTAAGGGCAAACACAGTGGCCATAGAAATAACATGCTGACTGCAAGCCATCCATATGATTTCATAAAATCAAATCGAGTCACCGTAGCCTAATAGGTAGTATGTTGACTTATTAGAAGTGAGGTCACGGTTCAAACCCCAGGTCAGACATCTCCAACAAAACGAAATAAAAAAAATATTTCAACGGTGACTTCCTCTCGGCAGATTTCTGGCAAAAACTCTGAGCGTAAATAAAATTGCTATATAAACTTTCTCAAAAATCTCAAAACTTAAAACTGTCCTTTCACTCATGTATGAAATAAACACCCACAACATAAGTGGTGTGAGAAAGTAGGTCATAATTCTAACAAAAGTATTTCATCGAGATCATAATAATACTCCCATGATGATACACAGATTCACTGAAAATTTTGGAGTGTAGACGGGGAGGTGCGATATAAATTACTAATCGTCCTTGCTCAAAGAGTTGGTATACTTTATTCCGATTTACCTAACCATACGTTACAGACACAAGCAGACAGGGACCGCAGCGTTTCAAAAATTGAAGGAAACATATTTTTCTTATTGGTGCTTGAAGAAATGTATGTATACGAACTTTCCACTCGAGCTGTTCAACTGATCTAATTGCGTTTTGCAGAACTCCACGGAAATTAAATTTACAGCATTAAGTGAGTGATCAAAGCAAATTTACGTGTGATATGATATATTTATCATGAAGCGTAGCATCTTTTTTCCTGTTCAATTACGGCCATCTTAATTGTATTGCTCGCTTCGATCTCATTAACTGTGGATAGTAGTGATCAAAATAAATCGTTCGACCACATCGTATAACAATTCCCTTCCAAACAATTCCCTTCCAGACGCGCAGCTTTATCTTTCTTATTCTCCATTTGGACATATGCACCATCTGTGACGTTTCGCTTTGCATCATTCGCAGTCTTTTTTATTCATATTTCTGCCATATGTCATCGTTCTTGCTTCTTATTCGCTTCAGGACATGTTCAATTTCATTCCGTTTTGGCAGTGAATGGAAATTTTGTTCTTTAAATTTATGGCATCCAAACATCAAGCCCTTGTTTGTATACAGATTTTTCTTCAAATAGTTGAGAATTGTTTAGTTATGAGTACCTAGTTCCTTAATAACATGCAATGTCTTCCATGATTTCATAGAATTTAGTTGCGATTGCTTGACTAGCATTTCGAACATTAAAGTTAAAATATTGAAATAAAGCAAACGGCTTGATTGATATTTTTCTAGTTACGTTATCCTCCCTGTAAAATTTAAAACTTTTTTTCAAAAGTCGGCTACACATTCTTACCTCTTTATTTAATATAAACGTAATGTTGCGAATTCTCACTCAATTGAGAGACAACTTCTCACAGAATAATCCGACTTTAATAATGTCTTCCACCACAGCAAGACTTTCTAACATAGCACTAGCTTTGTACAGTGTTGTCTAATGCAGTTAATATTGCCACAGATATTATATATTAGAACCGATTACTGACAATTTGTAACCGAACGTTTTCAAACACCCTGTATATTAATCGACGTTATGTCAAGGTAGATTATGTTAGCGGGTAGCCTGCCGTTCACAGGCAAGTTCACTCGGTGGCCATATCGCAAATTGTGTTACCCAGTGGGAGGTAAGGCCCTTTGTTATTATCCGTTAATGGCGGGTTTACACCACCCCGAGCTCTGGATGAAACCTGCCCGTCTCCTTAATGACAAGTTTGCCATCATGCCCAAATCTTCCAACGTTATGTCACCCATAAAACGATTTAGTCTGTTCTGAAGTTGCACAGAAATCGACGTTCAAATATTAAAAAAGGTTTCTAAACCCTAAAAGCCTCAAAATTTTCTTCATTCATTAGTTGGAACTTTATGTCATACAAGTGTTCCCATTCCTAAGACTTCAATAGACTTCAAGTTAAATTAGATTCCATTGTTTTCTTATAGGAATTATCATCCCTTTTTCTGTAATCCTACAGTGCATCTAAGGCGGAAATAAGAAAAAATGTCCTTAAAATTCTTACAATATTTTCACAATTCATTCAAGCCTTTCCATAAAATATGTTTTAATTAAAATGTTTATACAAGTATTGTGCTTCTGCCTTAGTTTAAAATTTCTTACATTATTAAGACCAACAAGAACGCGATCCCTTTAATCAGTAAGATGAAGTAAGATGAATTATATTCAAATAAACAACTTTTTACAGCAAAAAGAAAGAAAGAAAAGAAAACAATTTAAGGATAAGAATAAAGAGAAGACAAACAGGCGGTGGTCCTTATAGCTAAAGATTCTCTGTATCAGCATCTGCAGTCAGAAAATGTGCCACAGCAAATAAATGTTTAAAATTATTTGCTAAAATCTACTCACAATAATAATTACACAGCTTGTTAAGTCGATGTTGTAATAAAGTTTTTACAATTTTTTCTTGTTTTTTTTTTTTTTTGTAGATTTAATCACAGGATTTTATTTTAATCCTACAATTGAATTAAATGTTCGAGAAGCACATAAAAAATGTTTTTCATTCAGATTTTCATTGTTTTCCAGAATGGCGTTATAAAATGGCATTAAAAAGCGATTAAAAATATGAATACAAAATTATTATCGAAATGAATGTAGTCACGTGATTTGCTACAGTGGCTTGGAAGTAAGAAAAAAAGAAAAAAAATTAACATTTTTTAATACTTATGTTGGAGATGTTCTTTGTAGAAACAAGTAGCTTCAGTAATACATTTCTTTCATAAGGGCATTGCTTTTCATTTTATGTCCTATAACTTCTCCACCTTTTGTTATGCAACAACGTAAAGGACCTAACCCTTCTTCACATAGTGCTGTGTGATACAGCTAAGACATTACTTTATTGTATTGATTTCGTAAGAAGGAAAAACATAACATCTTAGTGACCAGTGTTTCAAGTACGGAGTGAACTGCAAAACTAGAAATTCTCTTATCCAATACGGTATACCTTCCAGTGGTCAATTGGCCTCATATGACAACAACGAATATTATCTCACGACAGGACAATACATGCTTTTCTTTATCTAATCTCCCAAACTTTTATAAAACTTATATACAACCGAGTAGAGTAGATATTTTCGCTACTGTGTACAGAAAAGAGTGAAGCAGCTCACTGAAATTATCACCGCTGGAGCGTATCTTATGTTTCACTGCCAAATCAAATTGTTTTCAAGTGAAATAAAGTATTTCTTTTGAAAAACTCACGCCTTTGTCTTTCTTGTAGAGCACACCCTTACTTGCTTCATTGATCATTACAAACCTTTAGTCAGGACAACAACCAAGCTTCTCACACCATACATGTTGTGTGTGTTAGTTTTATTCACGAGTGGCAGGACCTAGAGTTGAATGTCGACTCTGAACGACAGGTTTTTGAGAAACTATTCACTGCAATTTCATTCTACTCTCAGAATTTTTTACAGAAATCTGCTGAGAAGAAATCGCCGAAGAAATATTTTTTCACATTTCGTTTTGTTGGAGAAAACAAACTCTGAGCATACATGCTCGGGGTCAATTAACCAAAGGATGGCAACAAAAATTAGTTCTTTAGCCGGATGTTTTTTCTTCAGAAATTTTTTCTGTCACAAAGAGATTCACATAGAATGCAATGGACCTACACACTACCTACTACACTATTATTTTGTCTTATTAAACGCGAAGCCGCGGTACAAATCGCCGGTCAGTCATCAAAACGAAATATGAAAAAATATTTCTTCGGCGATTTCTTCTCAGCAGATTTCTGGCAAAAAGAAGAAGCATAAAAGAATATGTGATGAAGTCATTCTAGTGGACAACAATTAAGTTTCTTCTAATTGCCTTGAGAAGTTAATTAAAGTGTTAATTTCTTTGATACCAACACACATACACACGCTAACAGATGCTAAACAAAATACTTTTGACAACGAAAATGTCAACAACAAGGAGAGAAACCATTTAAAAAGATATTCTGCTAAGACTTTTCTAAGATTATTTAACAATGCGCCAAAAAGACGCATATGTTGGTATATATTTAAGTGTGTGTAAATGTGTCTTATATATGTATATATGTGCCACAAATGGCATATTATATTCCAAGAAAAGGAACGAATAATAAAAATAAAGTTCATTTAATAGAAATTAACAGAGATACAGTAGGAAGATAAGTTTTCTTTAATTTACTTTCTATAGAGTCGATGAGTGCACGGTATCCTATATGTATGGTATGGTGGAGGTATACTTCCCCATAAACTCACACTATCTACAGCAATATGAAAATATGCTTAAATACATTCAAGCAATGTCTAACTGAGTTTCACGTGGTGATTGCAAATTTAATAGAAAAATTCTGTTTCATATTATATGTAGGAATTATTGGGTTTGGCTCAGGGGCCCTGCCCATGAATTATGGGCGTATGCCCATAAATAAATAATTTGTTCACATGAATGTGAAATTGTTTTTTGCAAACAGCTCTAGGGGCACTAAACTTATAATGCTGTATCTTGCGTTTCAGGTAATGTTGAAGATGAATGATAATGGTAACTATTTTTTAAGTTTTATAAAATTAAAATTAACATTAAGAGGCCTAACTCCCATACAGAAAGAGGAAACTGTAGTGATGCAAACTACTAACTGTGAGCACTGTAGTGTGGGCCTGTCACCTTTAGATGAAAATAAACTTCAAAGCAGACCAAGAGTCTTCGAACCATACTATACATCAAAAGGACTGGCGATTGCAATTACCATTCGATACTTCAGTCTTTAGAAGATCATACATATGTACATAATTAGCCATTATAATCCTTTAGTCAGGATTACGACCTAGCTTCTCACACCACTTATGTTGTGTGTGTCAATTTTATGCATGAGAGGCTGTACCTACAGTTTAGAGTCGACTCCAAACGGCAATATTTTCGAGAAACTTTTTCATGGCAATTTTATTTATTCTCAGAGTTTTTGCCAGAAATCTGCTGAGAGAAAGTCGCCGACGAAATATTTTTTCATATTTCGTTTTGTTGGAGATATCTGATCTGGTGTTTATATCGTGGCCTTACGTTTAATAAGCCAATACACTACCTTCTATACTAAGGCTGGACATTCTGGACGAATGCTGTCACTTAATCACCACCGATTTAAAAAGAGAAACTACTTTATCACCGTAGTTAGTTTAAATCGTAATGGACTTATTTGTACAGCAAATAATCATGAAAGATTTATTGTGCTCAAGATCTGCAACCAGTGAATCATATAAACAGTTGATGACTAGATAAATTTGTAATAAATTTGAAAGTCTCCATGAAAATAAATGAATTTACAATGAACTTCTTATTTAGGAGACCTTTCAGACAGCGACTTTACTAACAGCTTTCTTCATCTATTCTTTTTTATCTTTATCTAAATAGCACGGATTGTTAGTCAAACACTTCAACCACTAAAGAGCGACATTTTAAGTAAACAGTCATCTGTAATGTTATGATTAGAGCGTGGCCAGTTGTCAAGCTAAATACAGCACTGTCATGAACTGAAGGCATGTAATAAATCAGGCAAAACTGTAGCTTATTTGAATTTAAGCTTTACTTTTTGGAGTTTTTACTAAATCATTTACATCAATCAAAGATGATGCTAGAAAAACTGTAGGGAAATTTAACACTAATAATAATAATTTCGATGTTAAAGAAAATTCAAGAAATTATGAAAAAATTCAAAAACACTGTCACAAAAACAGTGAGAATATTGCTTTGGAACTAACTGTTCATCGCCACACAGTGATCAACAATTTAAAGAAAAAATAGCTGTGGTTGGATGCCATGTAAATTAACAATAAAAAGGTAAATAAAACCCCCTGCGATTCATTGCAAAAAAGGAATAAAATCGGGATCAGAATGAATCTTAGCAGATGATATCGAAAATGAGACCGACTCCCAGAAGGGTAGTATTCTATGGTCTGTCTGTGGCAATGGATTCTAAGTTCTACTATTAACTATAAAGAAGTCACCATAGTCTAGTAAGTTGTGTGTTGGATTATTAGACGTGAGGCCTCGGTTCAAACCCTTGATCAAACATCTCCAACAAAACAAAATATGAAAAAATATTTCTTTGGCGATTTCCTCTCAGCAGATTTCTGGCGAAAACTCTCACAATAAATAAAATTGCCATAAAAAGTTTGTCAAAAATCTATTGTTCGAAGTTTGTTAAACTGTAGACCCCACCACTCATGTATAAAATTAACATACACAGCATAAGCGATGTGAGAAGCTAGGCCGTAATCCTAACTGAGGGATTGTAATGACCAATTATGTATGTATGTATGTATGTATGTATGTATGTATGTATGTATGTATGTAAGTATTAACTAAATTGAAACAAGCACTTCAGTTGATCAACAGAAAAGCCACTGTATTCCATTATGGCCAATGCCAGAAACTGAGAGAGCTTTGGTGGGGCAATTCAGCCACCATATAGCTTGAACACTGTATTTTTAGACGATCTTTTCTTTCAACCTCTACAGAACTCTCACAATTTACTTCTATAAAGATCAGTCAGGAAAAACGAATTGGATAGGATTCACGATCAGAGAATTATCCTAAAAATTGATTCACCTTAAAAATTGACAAAGTGTTATCGACCAGAGTAGCACATATTTAGTTTCATGAAGCTGGTTTGAAATAAACGAGAAAGGTTTTTAAGTTGTGGTCAAATTTTGGTTAAAATAACCAACCTTTCTCGAGCACCCAATAAAAAGCCATCAGCTTACATAAGATTAAACATTGCTTATCTTATCCATGTGACTGCAATGATAATTTTTTACAATAAAATTAATTAAAACACTCGAATAAATGTTTCAGTTGATCTGCAATCATTCAATTATTCAATATTAATTCGCTTGCAATTTTATACAAATTTAATCTAAAATCGATTTATTAATAACATACTGAAAGCATTAAAAATTAATTATTGAAACTCTAATAGTCATTGAATATTCAATTAAAATCCTACGCTAAAGTTAGAGAATAAAATTTCATAAAAATAACAATCATACGCCACCATGTCCCACTTGATAAAAGCCAATGGAGAATTGTGCTTCAATTAAAAACGCATGACTATTAAGCATCTGAAACAGATAAACAGATAAATAAATGAAGTTTTTAAATTAATGTTTTTAAATAAAATTCAACTTTTTTTTATATTTAAAATCTCATTAAAGCTTCTGGTTAAAACTTGCATTATTTACACGAGTTTCACACTTTCATGGTGGAATTTATTTTTGTATTTTGTTTTTTGTTGTAGGGTTTTTCATTCATTAAAAGATTTGTTTTCTCTGCTTTTGTATTTTGTTGGATTAAAAAAAAATTATAAAAAGAAAAACATTGAAAATTATTTATAGTTGAAGTGTTGCTGTGCAACATGATACTTCGGCAAAAGAACAATAAACAGCGAACAGCGTAATTATTATGAGTAGAATGGCAGGATTAAAGTGTGTTGCTGTTATGGCAAACACCCTAGAAATATTGAGTAATATAGCGCCACTGCTAAGTAATACAAAACAAAAGCGATTAAAAAAAATTTGTTTGAATTAAAGACGCATTTAAAAATTTAAAGCGCGGCTAAAAAGACAATTGGTTTCATTGAAGTATTTTTGAAATTATGATAGCCTTTAATAAAAGAACCCCCATATACTATAAAAGAACTCTTATAGCGGATAGGTTTTGGAGATAGGAAACTGAGTTTTAAACTACTTTGACATAGAATTCTTACATGAAGTCAAAATTTCTTAAAATGTCTTGAAGGAAAAATTGTTTTTTTTTGCAGGCATTGATGTACCATACCATAAAAGTAACCTGAATATCTTGTAGTTTCCTTCAGGAGTATCAGTGTTTCTTCTTTGGCAGCTCAAAAATCTTTCGTTCGGAGTCGACTTTAAACTGCTGATACCGCCACTCATGTATAAAACTAACATACACAATATATGTAAGTGGTGTGAGAAGCTAGGTCATGATCCTGGATGAAGGTTTTTAATGATCAATTATATATGTATGTATGTGTACGAAGGCGATACTTTGCTAGTTTCAGTCAATAATTCAAAATCCATAAGTGCTTATCAAATATTGGCTCATAGTCATACGAGCTATAAGCTCATCCAATACCATCATTAATACAGATTCATGGAATTTAGATCACAGGCAGTCCATAAGACAAATAAAATGTAGAAAATGAAGATAAGCAAAGTTAAATTGGTATCCCCTTCAATGATATATTTTAACGCCGTTATTGCCTATTCCATTAACTTCTAGTTAACATATCTCAGCTATAGAAATACTTGAAGATGTGAATTCTATTAAAATCATTCAGTCAATAAATTACGGCTGCTTAACATTTTTTCCTGTGTGCCGAACGGTGACAGGGATGATATTCTGCATTCTCCACTTCTTCTTCGCCGATACAATTTCTTTAAAAGTTATTTAGAGGTATTGTCAGCCTCCGTAGTTTAGTAGGTAGTGTGTTGGTTTATTAGACGTAAAGCCACGGTTCAAAGCCCGGGTCAGACATCAAAACGAAATATGAAAAAGTATTTCTTCGGCGATTTCCTCGCAGCAGATATCTGGCAAAATCTCTGAGAGTAAATAAAACTGAAATGAAAAGTTTCTCAAAAATGTGTCGTTCGGAGTCGACTTTAACTGTAGGTCCCGCCACTCATGTATAACATTACCACACAACATGAGTGGTGTGAGAAGTCTGAAGGGTTGTAATGGTCTTTTATGTATGTATGTTAACCTTCAGACGTATGCAAGCAGAAGGCTGCACTGAGATTGCGTTGATAAGTCAATCGTTCGCTGTGAATTTACCACACCGAGATTAATGAATGGTAAACTCTTGCATTAGACTCCTAATCTGTATTGATGACTCGAAACTTTTATAGTCGATTAAAGTCCTTACTTGTGAAAAATGTTTATTGGAATGCTAAAGGCCTTTTTGGTCTTTGAATTGGCTACCAGACAATCTTCAATCTTTACCGCCAATGTGTGAAATCAATATTGAAATAATGCACCATAAAAAATGTAAACCATTTCGTCTATAATCCATATAAAAATCTGCCATTCGAGAAGAAACACAAACAAGTATTCGCTTCAATAAATAAAATTGTAGTATTTCAGACAGTAAAAATAAAAAACAAATCTTTATTAAATAAACTTCTAAGTACAGCTTCTTATTCGCTTCATTAAAAGAAGTATGAAAAACATTCATTTGCTGGCGTGATTTTATGCAGTTTATTCAAGATTTCATCTCCTTCTTTGCACTTTTCTTTTTAAGAAAAACATTGCAAGACATTGTTACATTTAAATGTGGGTGACGGATGGTGGATGCAGGATCGAGTAAAAACACCTGCAACATGATACTTAAAACAAAAACAAAAGTACCATAATCATTATCAGTAGAGTGGCATGATTAAAAGGTGTTAAATGCTTTAAATACCACAACTAAGCAAAACTCAAATAGTGACACCAAAAAGGGTGAGTAAAAAAAACTAAACAGTAATTCAACGCAAGAATCAAGTGTAAAAAGCAGTGCACTTCTTACAGAAGGCATACATAGGAATGCAATAAAACCTTAAGGAAACAAATTTTATACATGCATGCAGAGTTTAAAACCGCATTAATTTAGCTTACCCAAGGGGGCTTTAAACGTTAAGTTCTACAAATCACTCGCAATTCGTTTAATAGGTCGTAATTAGTCAGAGTGAAATGAATGTCGATTGTTATAGGAGAATAAAAATCTTATTCAGCAATAAAACACTTTCCCAACTGAATGCCATGCGGAAAAAATCTCCAGCTGGTGTTAGAAAGAGCATAGCGTTGTTTTTGTGGGGACAAGAGTTAGAAGTTAAGCCATAGCGTCACTGAGTATTTGTTAGAAATAAGTGATAAAACAACTGTTTTTCTAACTAAAAGATTTTACACAATTGCCGCTCATTTATTTGATTGTAGCTGGAAGTTTTCGAATTGGTTTTGTACGCTATCTTGGACAGAAGAGAGAAAATATGCTCTTTGGATAGAGATTACAATTTCTCATCAGAGACTTTCTGAAATTACTTGACCTCCGATATGTAGGCATGATAGACCGTCATTTCGAAATAAATACGATTTGAACCAGACCTTTGATCTCTGTTTTGTAGTAATATCACTCCTGCTAGATTATGAGATATTTTTTAAATGAAATTCAATTTGATTATAAATTTCAGAGCACGTCGAATGCATATGGTTACAGTTGCCAAGAAACATTGCTGCTTTATAACCATTGCTTTGAAGCCCAACTGCTAGTCAAACGATTTGTACTGAGGTTATTATCACAATGGAAGTGAGATTTTAATCTTAATGAGATGCCATCCTTATAATATTATTGCCGGTCTGTGATATAACGTCAGATTCATTTTCGTTTTCTAGAGTATTGACGATAACAACAAAAGCCAACACGCGTGCAAAGCCTGGTACAAAGAAAAGTTTAATTGAAATGCCTACAAGGGATAGGCATCATCTCTCTTAAACTTTAAATTGTATTTGCTAGAAAAAGGTGGGATAACGAACTCATTTGTTGAGAGCCCAAATAGATATGACCTGATATGTACATATGCCGAACAAAATTTGCATTAAACTTGATTGGATTCCATCTTAAGTACCACGTAGCAGTTATAATGGAACACTAGCCTCCGGGTGTACACTCCCGGAGTCTCACAATATTGCAAAATGACTTTTACACAAGCTGTATCGACGAAGAAGAAGAGTAGAATGCAGAATATCTTCTCTGTCAGTGTCCAGCACTTGGGAATATAAGAGGAAAAATAAATTTTATTCACCCAGAATTTATTGACCGAATGATTTAAATAGAATTCAAATAAAATTCTTCTTAAAACTATTGGCATGACTGAGAGATATTCCAATCAGAAGTTAGAATTTTGTAACGTAATAAGCAATCTCGGTGTTAAAAAATGTCACTCAAGCGGTTACCAATTTAACTTAACTTATCTCCATTTTCTATGCTTTGTTTGCCGTAGTATGGGCCCGTTATCTAAGTTCCATGGATTCGTCTTGATGATGATATTGAACGAGTTTATACCTCATATGACAGCTATTGATCGGCACTTGCATTCGTACAAATACGTGCATACATAATTGGTCATTACAACTCTTCAGTTGGGATTATATAGTGTGTGTTAATTTTATACACAAACGACGGGAACGGGGGTTAAAGTCGATTCCGAACGACAGGTTTTTCTTTTCATAGCAATTTTATTAACTCTCAGAGGTTTTGCCAGAAATTTGTTGAAAGGCAGTGGCCTAGGAAATTTTTTTTTTAAATTTCGGTTTTTTTGAAGATGTCTGACCAGGGGTTTGAATCGTGGCCTCACGTCCATTAACTATCTACTAGATTACAGCAAATATTGCATTCGTACAGCAGAGTAGATTTTTCAACTGACTTAAATATTGTATGTTTGGTTAGCCTTAATATTGTTGTGCTTCTACATACAGATTGCAATCCAGCGAATGTCACTCTCACTTTGTTGATCTTTCTCTTCATGTTTGTTTCTGAGCCGCAATTCATTGTCTTTATTCTGCATGTATTATTGATTTTTTTTTGCATGTTTTCCATATAATTTCACCACAAATTCCAAGTAAATTTTCTCATTTAAAACTACAAGAAACATACATAGATGAAAAGAGAATAAAATCAAATCGTCTGGAATGCCTTAAATAACTTTTTCTAGTTTCTTAAACTTTCATACAATCCAGTCCAGTTTCGATACAATCCAGTCAAATAGCATGAAGGAGGAATATTTTTTTATTTTATTTTTTAAATTAGAAAAATGCCATCAAACCTAAAGCTGTAAAAGGATATTCCTCCTAGCATTCGTAAGAGGAGTTTAATGCACTACATACATACATATATGTATAAATATGGTAGAAAATATATATAAAAACCCCTAAAGTATGAAAAATATCCTAAAGAGCGAAAAGAATTAAAAACGAAATGCGATAAAAACAAAACCATATAAAAAGTGAAATTGCACTTCAACAAAAATAAACAGGATAATTATTTTTCATCATCTTGTTTTATTCATTTTTTGCTTTTTGGTTTTATTTTTAGATTTTTAGTGTTATTTTACGTACCACTGCGTTGTAGTTAGTCACACTGCAACAGTGGCGAATATATCACTGTTTTGCATGCCCCAAAGGTTTCGATGTAAAGAGAGCACAAAAAACGAATTTTTTTTTAAATATTTCCTAAAATTTAAACGCATTATTTCTGAGGATATGCGTTTTAGGCCTCTAGCATAATAAGTATTATTTTCATATAAAAATAGTTTAAATTAACGAAACGATGACATCGTCAACCCAAACTCCAAGTCAAGAGTGTCTTTTTCTGGGTGTATTAAAAGGTCTTGGATCTCATGTGGATTGATATCGTCTCCAATTAGACAATTTTGTCTGTTATCATTTATCCAGAAATGGGTCTCATCGCTGAAAAGGATTATTCGATGACAGCCTACTCAACAAAAGCACGTCACTGTCTATGGTTGCCCATGGTAATTTGCAAAACAGACTGAATAAATCACAACTAATTTGACCGTTGTAACTCCCACAAGGTGGCCGTTACCAGCTGTCAAAATTCAGAAGTCGCTATTGGGAGACCCGATAGAAAAATTCTTATTACAGGACAATGTGTATCGACTACTAGTCGGCGTAGTCTAGTAGGTAGTGTGTTGGCTTATTAGATGTGAGGCCTCGGTTCAAACCCCAGATCAGACATCTCCAACTAAACGAAATCTAAAAAATAATATTTCTTCCGCTCAGTAGATTTCTTGCAAAAACTCTCAGAGTAAATAAAATTGCCATGAAATGATTCTGAAAAATTTTTTCGTTAGGATTCGCTACTTTAAATTATAGATTCGGCCATTCATGTATAAAATTAACACACACCACATAAGTGGTGTGAGAAACTAGGTTGTAATCCTGACTAACGGGTTGTAATTACCAATTGCGTATGTGTATGGAACAATACTTATACATTTTTAATGAGCAACCAAATAATAATGCTTTGACTACATCTGGGAGCATCGACGACAATGTTCATTTCAATCTAGACAAATCTTGACAGCGTTTGGAAAACATATGGAAGTCACACTTAAGATCTCTCTTATCTTAGTTGCGTAGCTTCAGTGGATACTTATGTACAAAGGCTGTTGCTTTAAGGGTGTGAGATCTATCTAAATATGATTATTAGTATACTCTTATGTCTTTATATTGGATGGGACTTACAGTTGACAGTATTTTTAAAACCTCATTGTAATAAAATTTGAAGGGCACCAAATGACAGAGCATCCGGCGATTACTTATCGACGAAAAACACAGATGGATGAAAAAAAGGGCAGGATCTTGTCAAATTGACAATGATGGTTTAATTACTGCCCACTGAAGAAGCTATAGCCACTTTATAGGGATGCATTGAAGAAGATTCAAATCATGCAATTTGGTTCCGTTCCCATCAACTGAGGTTGTGTCCTTAGACTTTATGAAATAATTTACGAAATTATCTTATTAAAATCTATTAAAATCTTTCAAAATACAAATTGTGCAGAAATTAAAGCCAATTCGGTGAATAGACTGAAACACAAATTGTTGTTGTTATTGAATTTCTATTCAAAATTTCATTCTCATGTGACGCGATGAATAAGCGGAACTAGAGTTGGGTTCTTTAGCTCTTTTGAGTGTTCGCTCTTTCTAGTTCAGCTCTCTGTAATGAACTAGTTCGTTCTTTTAGTTCAATAGTTCAGTACTTTTAAACAACTCCGCTCTCTTTCTCAATTTTATTTATATTTAAAATGATGTAAACAATACATATATACATTTAAAGGAATTAATGCATTCCGTGTATTTATATCAACTTATTGAATAAAATAAAAACAGTATATAGTATAGTATTTAACACATTTTCATTTTTATTAATTCATTTATGTGCTTGAAGCGCTTTTTAATCAAAATTACTTAACTAACTAATAATAACAACAAAACTTATCTAAATATATAGATATATTTAAAAGGAAAAAAAATAAATTGAAAAATAAAAAATGCAGCTTTTGAAAATCTTAATTTAATTATAGGGACATAAAAAACAAAAATAAAATAAATACAAAAAATAGAAACTAATAGTAATTCAGTCTATTGCAATCACATTTATTAATTTAATTTAAAAAAAAAAACATTTGTAATATGTTTATATAATAATATAATATACATTGTATTTACATTTTTGATATAAAGTTAATAGTAACTTGGCTCACATGTTATTGTGTAAAAACACAAGAGTGGAAACTTTATTTGGTTTGATGAGGGTCCTTCTTTCGTTTATTATTTGTACTGTTGCTGAAAAAATACGCTCACATGGTACAGATGTGGCTACTATGCAAAGGCGTTTTAAAGCATACATGTACACCCTTGGATACAAATGCCTGCGTTCATTCCACCACGCAAGAGGGTCTTTCCTTCTTTCCAGGTACTCCTCGTTTAGGTACTTATCGAATTCTCTAATTCCAGCAGCTATGTTATTGTCAGATTTTGTAAGTCGACTGAAGTTCATGTCGAATTTTTTCCAAATATTTTTTTGTGGAACTTCAGCAATACTTCCTTCCGTATCAGGTGTTTCAGTATTTGGTAGTCTAATTTGGCCGATTCTGTTGCGCAATAATTTCACAGCGTTTTCATAGGAGCTGTCATTTTTAAAACCTAATTTTTTAAATCTGGGATCTAGGATTGTGCTCTCTGCATATAAACTACTTCGTTCTAGTTCACCAAAACGATTAGTAATTTCTCTTTTCATCACGGAAATCAGTACTTTTATTTGACTTTTAGTTGCGTTAAAATCAGAAATTACACTTTCTAATAGATTACACAAAACTAAAACTTTTGATAGGGTTACATTTTTTTCAGCTGAAATATCTTTCGTAACCTCATAAAATGGCTCGAGAACTGGTATTAGTTCGTCTAAAACCTCCCAATCTTGAAGTGCCAAAGATAAATCGGGTTTTGTGAGCGACAGGGTTGAAATTACAGCATCTTTTACGGCAACAATCCTGTTAAGCATGTCGTACGTAGAGTTCCATCGTGTTGGAACATCCTGCTTTAATTTTAGCTCTGGGAGTTTCATTTGCCTTTGAGATTCTCTTAGCTTTTTCATACCTTGTGTGCTTTTATTGAAAAATTCTACTATTTTTTTCACTTTAGAAACAGTATCACTCACCTCCGCAAGTGCTAATTGCACGATCAGGTTTAATGAATGGGCAAAACAGCTAATTCCACTCCAATTTCCCATACGTATCGCTGCAGTAATATTTGCCGCATTATCGCTCACAATTGCCGTAATTTTATTTTCAATACCAAACTCTTGCACCTGTTTTTTTATAAAATTTTTTAGGTTTTCGGCAGTATGTCTGTCATCATATTTGTCGCATGCAATTAAATGTGATTTTAGTTGCATATCTTCGCTAATATAATGAGCAGTTATAGCCAAGTAGCTATCATTTGTTTTCGAAGTCCATCCATCGGTAGTTAAACAGACTGCTGTAGCAGATAATAGTTGAGATTTTACTTGGCTTAAGATATCTCCATAAACCGCTTCCATAATATTATTTGATATAGTTTTTCTTGTAGGAAGCGTGTATCCCGGACAATTTGAGACAAGTTCTATTAGCCGTTTGAATTCCGGTTCTTCTACAATTCGTAGAGCATGGTGTCCTTTGGCTATCATTTTCAACACTTGTCTATCGATTAGCTCAACAGTACGTACGGGTGGAGGCCTATGAAAATATTGTGTTATATTTTGTTGGGGATGCTGAGGGAGCGTTGCACTTTGCCTGGATTGGAAGCTGGTAGAAGGTTGTACGTCTGGCATGTCTTCTTCAAGTACCTCTGGTGGGATTGTAGTCTGTCTTTCTTGATTTAATGGTGTAAGCGGATGTTTTGTTCTCATATGTCGAGAAAATTTTTTAAAGCAATTTATTATGAGGAACTAAAGAAAGCAATACTTAAACAATTGAAACTACTGCAGCATTTTCGTTTAAAGCAATAAGAAGAAATCAAAGAATTTTACAACCAAAATGGAAATTTACCCACCGTAATACGATATACCACCAGCCACCTACTACATGCTGTTCGAATGGACAGAAAGGCGACAGAATACCCAGTGTGTGCTTATAAATTATTTGAAATGTAGCAACACGTAAGCATATAGAACACCGAAGTAAAAACAAATATAGACACGTTTTGTGGTTTATATGCAATACTCTATTATCGTGTAGCGCTTACATGTCCTTGGGCCGGTAAGCAAATATACTTTAGAGGATGACTGCTTTATATGTGAAATATCTTTGTATGTGTTTATTTGCGTGTTTTACTCACCTTAAGATTGTTTATTGTTTAAATAGAAAGATTTGTAAATTAAACACGTAAATTAATAAATGTGTCTGTGTCCATCTTCATATATACATACATACATACGTACATACGTACGTATGGAAGCTGATGAGTATGGAGAGTTGAAATTGTTTATTATTTATTTACTTGATTTAATATTCTTGTTGTCTTTGCAGTTCGTACTGTGTCAGCGGGATTAATTTGTAAAATTTTTTCAATTATTTTCTATTGACTAGTGTTTCTTACAAATAGGATGTATAAAGAAATTGTTGTAAATACATACTTACATACATAATTGGTCATTACAACCCTTCTCACGCCACTTATGCCGTGTATGTTAACTTTATACATGAGTGGCAGAACCTACATTTTAAAGTCGATTCCGAACGACAAATTTCGGAGAAACCTTTCAGGGCAGTGTTATTTATTCTGAGAGTTTTTACCAGAAATTTACTGAAAGAAAGTCTGGGGTTTTAATCGTAGCCTAACGCCGTCTACTAGTGTGTAGTGTGCTGGTTAATTAGACGTGAGGCCACGGTTCATACCCCAGGTCAGAGATCAAAACGAAATATGATTTGCTCTCAGCAGATTTCTGGCAAAAACTCGGAGAGTAAATAAAAATTGTCATGAAAAGTTTCTCAAAAATCTTTCGTTCGGAGTCGACTTTAAACTGTAGGTCCTGTCACTCATGTATAAAAATTAACGCGCACACTATAAGTGGTGTGAGTAACTAGATCGTAATCCTGACTAGACCACGACGACTTAACACTTCGACACTCATAAAAAAATATAATCTAAAGTGCAAAAATAAAATATATTTTCAATCTTAACTTGTGTTCCATTATGAAGTTAGTTATAGGACAGGTTACATTTGACAGTCGATAAATGTCAGAAATATTTTTATCAAAAAATTTTGGTAAACAGTGCGTACATAACCTTATAGATGCCCCTTGTGTTCTTTACAGTTGAGCAACCTTCATTAGAAATCATTTAAAAAAAGAACTGATTAAAGAAAATTTTTTTCTAAACTAACTAAAATGGAAATAAATTGCACCACCATGTCATACTTTTTTTATAGAAAGTTTATTTAAATTTTCTAACCATAACGAATATAATCAAAACAAGAGAAACGGAAATGAACCCATACTCGCAGGAAAATTATGCTTTGCTAAGCATTTAATATTAATAATTCCAGTGCGCAAAATTTAAACAACTCTCTTAACCATTTGTTCAAGCGTTTTATTATCGATTTGTTTATTTATTTGAGAGTAAAAATGATTTTTCATTATTATTCATGGTGCATATTGGTGTGGTGTGGTGGTGGTTTTTATTTAAATTCATTTGATGTCTAACAAACATCACAAAATATTCAAACACATTAGCAGTAGAATAGCTTTTAACTGAGGTGACGATTTGCTATGGAATTTTTCTTTAATAAACGTGATGAGAATATATGGAAACAAAATTATTTGTGTGGCGTATTCATAATAAACGTAGTAGTATGCAAGCATTTAGGATAACATTACTTCAGGAAATTGTAGGATTTATGTAAGGCATCTGGTGAAATATATTTTCTATTTGCTTTAAGGCAGATCATGCAGCATTTACTGATTCGGAGTCATATAGGACAACCGATTTTACAAAGCTGTGTGGATAGTGCTGATTGGTACTTCCCTTGTTTGTGTTGTAAAGCTGCATTTATAGTAGGAAAGTTTCTCGTTTGCCATGTCCTGTAGTATGGACAGTTACCATGTTACGTCTCTGGGATGTGGATCTATAAATGATTAAAACTTTGATTGTAGTAAATAGTAGTGCGGATAGAAGACATTGTAGCACTTATCACTTTCACGAAAGTCTTCTAAGTTAAATTTGACTATTTTCTTTAGAACTTCTTTATATCAGAAGGCCTTTAAATCGTCTAATGCACCCATCCTGATGATTGTTCAGTGATTATCCCACGGCTTTATATCCAGCGGCTTTTATACAGTCAATACAAAATTATTTCGGCGTAAACCTTGCCTGTTCACAATGGGCTGCGCTATGCATGCTTAAGTGAGCTTTGGTATCAAAGCTACTATTCCCATCTAAACCCTGCCTGTTCATTCCGAGTGCTTTGTGGCAATCTATTTACCAACTTGTTGTCCATTATGCTCACAATAACCTTGTTCCTCATATTTAGAAGGCAATTTTGTCTTTGGTTTGGAATGCTTTTCCTTGGGATTTTCAGTATGACATCTTATTTAACATCTTCAGACAACTTCGTCTTTGTCTACATAGTTCGGGGTACAACACAATTAGTGAACGTTTTGCAGGTGTTAAGCTATGTGGTTTAGTTTTCAAGAACTCTGAAAATATGTTTTTCGTCCTTCAGTTCTCTTATCAAGCACTCCATCTGCTCAAGCTAAGCCAGTCAGTCAGTCGATATGTATTCGCCTCCCTTTAACAAAATCTTGTCTGTGGGACATAATTGGTCATTATAATCCGTCAATAAGGATTACGAACTAGCTTCTCGCACCACTTATCTTGTGTGTATTAATTTTACACATGAATGACGGAACTTACAGTTCAACGTCTACTCCAAAAGACAGATTTTTATTATTTTACTGTCAAAATCTTTGCCAGAAATCTGCTGAGAGAAAGTCGCCGAAGAAATATTTTTTCACACTTCGTTTTGTTGGATATGCCTGGGGTTTGAACCGTAGCCTCAAGTCTAATAAGCCAACGCACTATTTACTAGACTACGACTACTTCTTTAACAATATCGTCTTTGCCTAGATAGTTTGTGGTACACAATTAGTGAACGTTTTGCAGGAGCTAAATACGGAGGGTTAGCTTTCAAGAGCTCTAAATATATGTTCTACTTAAAGCCCTACTACTACTTCAATTTTCCCAAGCTGGGTCGGTCATTCGATATGCACTCGATCGCCTGTAGTTATGTACATGAATTGTGTACATGAATACGGTCCTATTATTAGTTCTGGGGTTAGCATAACTCTAGAGATTTTACGTCTCAAACCCCTGTCTCTGGGGCACTTGCTTTCTACCTTCAGCAATTAAAATGGGTAACCAACTGAGAAGAATCCTGGTGGCTATTGGCTGATTACCAGGCACCAGGACAAATTGTGCATAAGAAACTTATCAGTTAATGAAAGATTTAACTGACCATTACCGCTTTGAGGAGGATTTAAATAAAATATTTTTGGAAAAAATAAATTAAAAGCCAAGAAAAACCGATTTGATCCAATAACCACATAAAAAATGGTGACAAAAATATCTTTGAAAATAATAACATTATCGAGTATGCCAACAGCAATAATACAATAAAAGTTTTGCTTAAAATTCATATGAAATAAAAAAGGATTTCATTTAAAATTTCGTTTAGCATTTATTATCTTTAGCGTATCTTCTTGAAGCAATTTAAAACCAAAATGTTTGTGTTTTTTTGTGTTTTTTTTTAAGAAATACAACCTATTTTGCCTTTCAATTTTTTTTATAAAAAATGCCTAAAGCTTTCAAGTGTACTTTGCATACAAATGTAACCCTTTTTAGATTCGATTGTTGGTCCTTAAAACCAAACAGACACAATTTTTACATTTCAAGCAGAGAATTTTGATTCTTCTCTTTATCCTCTTGATGGTCTGTCTGTCTATTCAATTTCGTTTTTTTTCGTGCTTTTGACAAGATTTTCTATAAATTTAATCTTTTTCTGTTTTTTCTTCTTTTGTTTTTGTTGCTGTCGTTTTGTATAAATTTGCATTTGAATTGAAATGAATTTGTTTTGCTCTCTCAAACAAAATCAACGATTTTAAATAAAAAAAATATATTTAAATTTGATAATAAATAAATAATTTTTCAATTGTTTTACTGTAATAACAAATGAAACAATATAATCAAGTGATTAAATGGCAAATAAATCAAAGTAATTTTGTAAAATATATCGTAGTGAACAAAAAAATTTGTACTGAGGCATCATTTACTGTATAGCTGCTCCCAAAGGAGTATAGACGATATGAAATATATCTTGTGACGTTTCAATATAATAACCCTTCATTACGCTAATTTCACCGTATACTTGTGAACAATTTAAAACGCTTCTGAATCTCTCTTGAGTTCTTCAATTCATTCGTGTAAATAAGTTTGCCATCTAATTAAAAATTGTTTACTGAGTGCTTAATGTCAGAGTTTTTCGCAGAAATCTCCTGAGTGAAAGTCGCTGAAGAAATAAATATTTTTTCATTTTTCGTTTTGTTGGAGATGTCTGATCTCGGGGTTGAGCCATGACCTCACTCCTAATAATCCAACACAATACCTACTAGACTACAGCGTAGTGGTAGAGGGCACTGGTAGGCTTACTAAGTGAAAAAAAAAGATTTGTTTCAACGACTAATCCTCAACACGCAACCTGAAAATTTTATTCAAATTTACCATTTTACTTTAAAGTGTGAATAACATTAATACACTCCACATGGAAGCTGCATGAAGTTTGGCCGTATGGCTAAATAGTTGTAACGCCTAATAATGTATATATCAGAGATCAGCAATGAATCGTTTTTCCTACTACTACTACTCATAAGTACTCATGAAATTTTGAGTATGTGTAAGTCAACAGTATTGAAATTCAACTACTTTGATTCATTCGTATTCACTACACCATTGATTTATAAGTACAGGTTGCAGTGAGTATGAGTACAACATTGACATCAAACTCACAACATTCGAAATATGTTTGATTCATACGCCTACTCATTCAGATTCATAAATTTAGAAAAATACTTATAATACTTATAAATGATTCGAGTGATTCGAATCATTCATCAAAATTTACAGTCTTAGTTGTTGTTGCATTTACAAAGAAAGAAGAAAGACACATAAACAAAAAAGACAAAGACAGCAAGGAGAGCAAACACACAACCTTATGGTGAGTATTGTAGTTTCGTACGCGAATCATACTTATTTTGTGATTCTTGTGAATGCTGAATAAAGGAGAGTGGAAGTCAACAACATAATGCGTATTGTTAAGTATGAGTACGATGAGTACTTCAAACTTTGAACATGAGTAGTATGAGTATGATATTAAAATAAGCATGAATGCGAATTCGAATCTACTCACATTTCATAGCTGATGTGTGGTATATATGTACGTGTGCACTCCTTTTTTTCTTCCAAAGGTATTCCAATGCCATACTTGGAGTGTTGGTTTCAGTAAAATAAAAAAAAATAATAATATTAATGAGACCGCAAACACTGAACAAACAAGGTAAAGTTTGTGACTGTGGTCAATATGGTGAACGAACGCCTAGAAAAATCCTCCTCTTGCTGTATTCAAGTTGACACTAAACTCTAGCACCCGCTAGATGTTAACTAATTCGTGCAGCAAAGTCCAATCCCCTGGACTTAAAATTTGGGTTGTGCGTAGGGGTTGGAACGCAACACGCAAAAAAATATCCACCGAAAAAATGAATAAAAGTCTTCGGACTAGTATAAGTTGGCGATGATTTCCGTATCCGATCCAACAATGAGCTGTAAGAGCTATTCAACGACATGGACGTTATGCAGCGTATTAAAATTCACCTATGTCGTTCAAATGGAGTACGATGCTCTGACGAGACGTGAATTTGATACAGGGATTTGCGTAAGTCGGCGAAGAGGACGACCTTGTTTGCGTTGGAAGGACCAAATCAAGGAAGCCCTGTCATCGATTGGTGTGACCAACTGCAAAAAGCGCTCAAGAAGAAAAAGGCACCTGGAAGGATGTGTTAAGGTAGGCTGAAATCTGTTAACCGGTTTGTTAATGGCCAGTTCAGTAAGTAAGTAATGTGTTCATACAATCTATGCTCATATTCCAAATAATTATCTTTTTTATTTCTTAAAATTTTTTTGTTTTTGTTTTGTTCATTTATTTTTTGTATGTCTTTATTTTAAAAAGTCAACCATAAGTTTGCTAGAACGAATGGCAGCTTCATGCTACAAATTTGTATTATTGATTAGCCTTGTAAAAGTCATCAAAACATGTTGATATATCCTGTATAACTTGTGCCATGAAAACTAATTAAATTTCTTAATTAGGCTTTAGTAGTTTAATTAGATTAAATGACTTGAACTTAAAATTATTTCTTTAATTATCTTCTGATTCATAATAAAATTGGAAATTCAATAGAGATTCCATTGAAAACCAATTTTTCTCAAATTTAGTGTGTGCAATTGAAGTGTGTGTGTGATTAATAATTGTTATTGTCATACAGAATTCAATTTCCGTTTTATTGTGTGTGTTCTTCTTCTTATTGCTTTTCGTATAAAAATGATCCAAAACAGATGTGAAGATTGAATGTGACTTAATGTTGCATTAGAAATAAAGAAAGATTAGTTTTTAAAGAATTATTTTTACTCACAAAAGTATGATGGAAGTGAAATATAAATGTTTTACAATCAAACCGGAAGCTGTTACTGATAGTAATCGAAGTCTTGATATTTTCCAACTAGTGCGTGAACTCATTTATAATAAACTTTCACTTTGAAGTCGCCGTGGTCTAGTAGGTAGTGTGTTGGCTTATTAGACGTAAAGCCCCAGGCCAGACATCAAGACAAAGTACAAAAAGTATTTCTTTGGTGACTTCCTCTCAGCAGATTTCTGGCAAAAGCTCTGAGAGTTAATAAAATTGCTATGAAAAGTTTCTCAAAAATTTATCGATCGGAGTCGATTTTAAACTATAGATCGCGCCACTCATGTATAAAATTAACACAGACAACAAAAGTGGTGTGAGAAGCTAGGTTGTAATAACCAATCAACCAATCATGTATGTACATATGTATGTTAGAGCAACTTCCGCTGTTCTAGTTTGAAATCCCTGTATAAATACCTTTGGCAGAAAGAGATAGTGCATACCAGAGTTCAGCAATGAGTATTCAAAAAGATGAGTACAATCGAATCATACACATAATTTCAGATATTTATACGCATTCATACTTATTTTAATATTATGCTCATACTACTCATATTCAAAGTTTGAAGTACTCATCACACTCATCCTTTACAACACATATGATGTTGTTGATTTCGACTCTCCCTGACTCAACATTTACAAGAATCATAAAATAAGTATGATCCGTAAACGAATACTACAATACTCACTAGAAATTTGTGTGTTTGCTTTGCTTGCTGTCTTTGTCTTTTTTTCTTTCTTCTTTTTTTGTAAATGCAACAACAACTAAGACTGTAAATTTTGATGAATGGTTGGTATCATTTCTAAATTTATGAATCTGAATGAGTAGGCTTATGAATCAAACATATTTCGAATGGCATGAGTTTGATATCAACGTTATACTCATACTAACTGTACTCATAGTTATAAATCAACGTTGTAGTGAGTACGAATGAATCAGAGTAGTTAAATCTCAATATTATTGACTCATTTGTATTCAAAATTGCATGAGTGCTTATGAATAGCGACAAAAAGATCCAATGCTTATCTCTGGTGCATACATATATACATTTTGTGCCGTTACAACTATTTAACCATATGGCTAAATTTGACACATCTTCCATGTTGAGTGTGTTAATGTTATCCGCGCTATAAATTTGATTTCGAATGGTAGAATTGATAAAAAGTTTCAGTTTGCCTTTTGAGGGTTAGTCTTTGAGACAATATTTTTTTTTAATTTAGTAAGCCTAGGCACGACCTACTAGACTATTGCAACCGCAGAGAAAGAGAGAGTAGTACGCAGTAAATTGGGGTTAAATTAATTAGTTTACACCCGGCTTGCCTACCTTCCTCATATTCTTGCTTTTTTATTTCACGAATTCAATAAACAGTAACAAAGATAATCTTTAGTTAGAATCGAACATACAATTCAAACCTTCGCACATAATCACTCTTCTCGATTTACATTTAAACCTATAAGTTCATTTATAAATTAAATTTTACATTTAATTCGAAGGAATAGTAAAATCAAATATTTATTTATTTGATTTCCGTTTTATTTCAAACATTCATTTCCCCGAAGCCAAATAGAAAAAAATATTAACATTGAAACAATCACTCATGTTCACATGTTACTCGAAATTATTTCTTGTATACCCCAGAGAAATATTCAATCATTTGTGTCTGAAGCTACATATATTTTTACATTTATGATGCTGCCAAAAGTTAAATAATTTGTAATAAGGCGGTACTAATACCACTGGGGAATAATATGGTGACATATGTCAAGCAGACAAATCGATACAAATGGAATTATTTTTTTGCTTTTTGCAATTGTTGTTACTTTGCTTTTAAATAAGGAAAATTAATATGAAAAAAACTACGGATGAAGATGTAAACACGGGAAGAAATTAATAAAAAAAAAAGAAATTTTGAAAATAAATTTCAATTAATATTTACAGGCATTTGATCAGCATATTATATTTGTGATAAACTGAGCCTCTATTTATGTTTTCTTTTAGGACCACTCTATTACAAAACCAAGAAAAAAAAGAAAGTCGGCTCTGCCTTAAGAAAATTCAACGATTACCGGATACCCATCAATTTAATGTTAATTTGCAGTAGGGAAAAAAGAAAACCAGTTACATATAAGGTGGGCCATTTAAAAGTTCACATATATTTAAAAATGCATTAAAGCAGAAGCGGTTTAAAATTTTTTTGTAAAGTACAATTGTTTCGGTTAGAAATGCAATATTATTTCATTCATATGGCTGTCGTGACTGGCCTCACAGTACCTCATTCGATCCGAACTATTTTCGTGCAGTTTTTCGAGTGCATGTGGTCGTATCTCGGCAATGGTATCACGAAAGTTGGCCTTCATATGCTCAATTGTCTTTGGTTTGTCGTCAAAATACTTTTTAACGGCGTCCCAGAGAAAATAGCTCAACCGAGTCAAAATACAGCTTCTTGGCGGCCAATTGACATCACCATTTCTGCTAATTAAACGGGCAACAAACGTTTGTCGTCATAAATCGATTGTGGGATGAGAAGTGTGGCAAACCAAACATCGTTCATATCAACGCTAAGAAAAGCAGGTATAAAAAAGTCTGTTATCATTGCGCGATAGGTGTCTACGTTGACCGTATTTGTTACGCCGTCCTCATTTTCAAAGAAGTATGAGGCAATGATGCCTCCTCTCCACAAGCCGCACCAAACTGTCACTAGTAATAGGTGCATTGGCTTCTATAAAACCACCTGTGAGTTTTCTGATCCCCAAATACGGCAATTTTGATTATTAACGTACCCACCAAGATGAAAATGAGCTTCATCCGAAAATATGATATTGTTTTTTTTGGGAAACATCATTGTGCAGTTTCTCGTTGGCCCAACAACTCCCAACATTGTTCAATAGAACGGCAGTAGTACTGTCAGATTCGAAATGTTCAAATTCCGATGGTTCAAATTTAAACCTATAGATGGCCCAGCCTATATAAGAGTTTTTGTTGCCATTTTTAAAAAGCTCTGTTATTGCTCTCATCTTAATCGTAATAATTTTGTACAACACGATTATGCTGAAATAATATGCTTTAAAAAAAATTTTGAAGGAAACAGTTTGTGCAACTTATTTTAAAACTTCCGTTTCCGTAGCAAATATTCATACATTTGCTCGCATAAAAACAGCGCAGAAATGCTACAATATTCTCTCTCTCTCTTTCTCTCTTATAATGTAGTGCCAAGTGGGAAATTATGTGTAACTAAAGTCCTTCCTGTGAAGTGGTGTTTTTAATGTTAAATTTTTGAAAAAATGTTTAAGAAAATGGGATAAAGCTTGTTCCATAAGAAAAGAAGTATGGTTAAAGAAAATTTAAATGTTCATGTATGTTATTTATGTTGCATGCAATAATCTCGTACCATAAATGTATAACAACAGCTTGAAATTTTTACAAAATTACAGAAATCGTACTGCAAAACTAAAAACATAAAAAACTTGTGACATTTTTAAAAGCTAAGCTTTATAATAAGCAATACAAATACCTGACTACATACATACATAATTGGTCTTTACAACCCTTCAGTCAGGATTACGACATAGTTTCTGACACCCTTTTGCTGTGTGTGGTAATTTTATACATGAGTGGTGGAACCTATAGCTTAAAGTCGACTCCGAACATCACCAAAGTAATAATTTTTGTATTTTGTCTTGATATCTGGCCTGGGGCTCGAACCCTGGCTTTACGTCTAATAAGCCAACACACTACCTACTAGCCTATGGCGACTTTCTGACTATACATCACAAATTCTTTATTTTAGCGTGACTTACAGACGCAATTAGAACCCTTCAGTAAGGTTCTGACAGTAGGTCGCCGTAGTCTAGTAGGTATTGTGTTGGCTTGTCAGACATAAGGTCACGGTTCACACCCCAGGTGAGACATCAGGACCCGCCACTCATGTAGGAAATTAACACACACACCAAGAGTGGTGTGAGAAGCTAGGCCGTAATCATAGCTGCCAGATAAATGAGGCACCAAATCGTCAAATATTTGAGAAAAAATCGTCAAAATCGTCAAAGACGTTTATTAAAATGGTCAAAAAATCGTCAGAAAAGTAAATAAATAAATTAAAAGATTTTAAAAATCAAAATTATTTCTATTGTAGTAAAACATATAAAGTCAATGTTCAAAAATAAAACATTAAAAAAAAATGTATTATAAATTAAAAGCTAGTGTCCCTCATCTTCATTTATAAATTTTTATTTTTTCAAAAATTGAGAAATGTTATATCATTTTCAGGAAAAAATTGTTTAAGATTTAAACAATCCATCCCAGTGATGTTTATTGACACATTAGCGCAGCAATAATATTACATCATCTATATCTATGGGAGGTGTAGATATTAAGGAGTCAGAAGCTCTTGACATTCTGAGCATGAAAATTCAGTGTAAAGTTGGCTTCAACCGACACATTTTTCAGTTCCTTCAGTTCCTTCTTAAGATCTTATGATCTTACTATTTACACCATTTGTAACCGACCGAGACTGGAATACAACTCTCATGTATGGGTCGGTGCCTCAACGTTTTATTTTGAGGTTTCTCGACCGTGTACAGGAGAGGCCGTAGTAGCTCGTTAATGATGGTAGTGTATCCAACTCCATTGAATCATTGATATATCGTTGCAATGTGGTTTGCGTTTCACTGTTCTGTCACTACTACAAAAGGATTTTGCTCAAACGGAATAACGGGACTTGTTCCCGAAAATCATATATTCCTACGTAACGCTCGTCTTTCTCGGCCAGGACATCCGTATGTGGTCGATTGGCCAATGGATCGCACACTTCCTTACAGAAAAAGTACGTTCTTTAGTCGGACTATTCGTATGTGGAACTCAATTCCTGCAGAGGTCTTTCCTGTTACTTATGGTTTAAAAATATACAAGCCTAGTGTCCATAAACCCGGTTCCCTCTTTCCTTCTTCCCATAACAACATATTTTCATAGTTCCAAACACAATGGCACCCATCCCCTGTTGGTGTTGGTCGTATGAAAAAAAAAAAAATAACGGCGCTTGCTTTTGTTCTTCCGATGACAATATTAGAAACTATACTCGAATTTTTAAAACAACAAGTGATAAAAACGACAAGTGATCAATTATTCTCAATTACGAGGTTATTTAGGAGTTGTAATTTTTTGGCTTTTAAGGGTTTAAAAAGGTATAAAATACAGAAATATCATCACAGATATTCGAAAAAAACTTAAAAATATAATACTTTACTCCTTGTTTTTACTAACATAAATATCCAATAGTAACAATTGCAAAGTAAATACAAAACTTAAAGTGGCTTTTAATGTACTAAAGTAAAGAATATGATGTAAATTTTTAATTTCTAAAAATCGTCAAAATAAGGGCATAAATCGTCACATCGTCAAAATGATATTTTTGGAGCCCAAAATCGTCAAAATGACGATAAATCGTCAAATCTGGCAGCTATGGCCGTAATCCTGACTGAAGGGTTGTAATGGCCAATTATGTATGTATGCATGGAGGGACCTACAGTTTAAAGTCGACTCCGAACGAGAAATTTTTTGAGAAAGTTTCCATGTTAGTTTGATTAACACTAGTAAGTAAATAGCAGAGTTTAAATAAGATCATACGAAGTGCTGCTATCGAAAACAATTAAGAGAATTCACAAAATCGATTTGGTGAAAGTAGGTGAATTAGCTGAATTAAACAGCTGTAAATCACATATTGATATCTTGCTATAAGCAAGATGAGTGCAGTATATGTATATAATTGAACAAAAACATCATGCTGAAGCTATTCCCAAAGATTGTATAAAGTTCTGTAGGCGTTATGCATACACATATACACTGAGACAATTTCTGACAAAAAATGCTTGTGGTATTTTATTTTTTAATCAGCTCAAAAGATGTGTTAAGGCTACTTATTTTAACCTTAACTTTTTAAATTGTAAAATAATCGAAATTATCGTGTCTTTTATGTTATATTCCTCTAATATTATTAAAACGAAATATTCCATGTGAACTGTAAAATATGTTTCACCATGGCTTGTAAATTAAATAAATTTCAATATGAAATCTATATATCCATATAACTACGCAGTCGGTATATGCATTTAGATTTCATAGATTGTATAAATTTTTTAAAATGAAATTTATTGAGCTTTTGATTATTGTTAAAGATTTGCACAATTTACCACATACAATACATATTTATTACCACATTTATTTACTTTTATGTTTTTCAAAAGTATGTTACAATTTATTAGAAAGAAAAATAAAAAAACAGAAACAACACAAATAACTATTGTAAAAAAATAAATAAAATAAATAAACAAATAAAATATCATTACAAATTGAAGAGCATTTAGACAAGTATACAGATTTTATTTTGTTTATGTGAATTGTTTTAATAGAAAACTTGTGTTAAAATATTTATTTGCTTTTCTCTATGCTTGAGTGGACAACGCAATCAGACATAAATAATTGAATGGAATAATATTTTGAAAACAAAATGAATAAAATATTCACATGACAAAATCTTAACAATTTATAAAAATAAATTCAGATGAAGGTAGTTCAGCATTAAGTATTCTTTCTTAAAGAGTATTCTATTAAAACAATACGCCTTATTGTCGTCCAGCTTTTGAGTAATAATAACACAGGCTGACAAGATTTTTAATCCACGGTAACAGCCTAAATTTTTAAAGGTTTTTGATATGCTGAATTCGAATCCAGTTGTACAATTGCTCCATCATCCTGGCTTTCAAAATACCCAAACAGAAAAGTGCAACTAAAACGGCTTTTTTCTATATTCATGAGGATATTACGTTTTGAATTAATTCCTTCCTTGAAACTTAATTGCATCCTCTAAAAATATAAATCTTGCCATTCAAAATTTTTCTTCAGTTTTTGCAAAAATCCCTCAATTTATTCCCTGTTTTCTTAATTTTATAAATTCTACTAAAAACGACTTTAAAGATTTATTGTCTGAAAATTTGCCTCGCCTTGCATTTCCTTATATGTATAGTTTTAAAGCATAATAAATCATAGTGCGCGGAAAAATTTCTTCATCTGCTAGACTTACCCACACTGTCATCATGATTTATTTGCTGAGCTGTGTGACACTCTTCACGAAGGAATAAGAAAATGAAGTCAACAAAATATTTTCAAAAATTTTTCAAATACAGCAATCACTGAATGTGGAAGTTGATTTCCATGGAAAACAAAAAAAAGAAAATTATTTTCTTTGACGTTTTCCATCTTCATCACTCTTATGGGTGTTAAACCCAAACCAATATGGTTTTTGGAAAGGAGGGATAAACTTAAAGAAATCTTTAAGTTGTATTTCTTGCTATAATTAGATTCACTCCTTACGTAGAATATCTTAATCAAAATTGTTCAAAGTATACTGGTAATCCGTAAAATAGATGATCTTAAGACTTTGTCCAGGACATCGCGACTAACTGTCTGCTCAAGAGAGCAGATGGTCGATATATATGAATGGACTGCCACATTAAATAACATAACAGCCAAGGTCGATCAAGAGTCGGTGACTTTCCACAAGCGATTAGAAATCTAGAATCTCTGTAATCTGTAAATTTGAAATCTAGAATCTCTACTGCTTGTTATTATTTGAACGAAGAAGTCAATGAAGAGTGGTCATAGTTGAACAACAGGAATAATTTTGCTTTGCCATGTTACGCTAATTAAAGTAGTCTAATAAGTAGTGTGTTGGCTTGTTAGGTCAAACAAGTCCAACAAAACGAAATCTGAAACAAATATACCTTCGACGACTTCCTCTTAGCAGATTTCTAGTAAAAACTCTGAGAATTAATAAAAAATTGCCATGAAAAGTTTCTCAAAAAATTCTGTCGTTCGCAGTCGGATTTAAACTGTAGGTCTTGTCGTAAACAAGGTCGTAATCCTGACTAAAGGGTTCTAATGACCAATTATGTGCATATGTTATGTAAACAATCGTCCACATTAAATACCATTTTGATTTAAAGTTTAAAATAAAATGCAGCATTTGGTTTCAAAACAATAATAAAAAGGTTGTGAACTACTGTAAAGTAAGAAAACATTTAAAAGTTTGTAGTTTATAAACTTTGCAATCAAACCCCAAATAGTTAAACTGCATTTACATTTACTTTTACAGCAACTGACTTTAAGAATATTGAACGTTCATACATACATACATGCCTTAATCATCATCATCATCATCATTAAGTTGTAAATTGGTGAAGTGGCTTTCGCTTGAAAACACACTATTTCACTTAAACATTTAATAACCAAGAAAGAAATTTTAAAAAATTTTACTAAAAAGTTATAAAGTGCAGGGGGAAAGGAACTGGAAACTATTAAGAAAACAAATATTACAACTCAACAAGCGTATGTAAAAAAAAAGTTTAAAGAAGATTAAAGTTGAACTTGTTGTGCCACTTGTGGCAAAAACATTGTTTCGCTTCTAAACAAAATTAACTAAACATGTGCATATTTGCTTGATATATGTACGTGACCTTTTCTACTACATGAAAATTAGAATGTTTTAACAAAGGATATGCCACATAATAGCGCTGACATTTTTGTCAAAAAAAAGTTTTTGATAGCAAGTGAAAAAAAGTTATCATACAAGTGACAGCATGAACGGAGTCTTTTTCCTATTAACATTGTTTACAATTAGTTTATAATAAAATTAAATCTCAAAACCTTGGTAGTATATTAAGCAGTCATTTAAGCATTTTTATTACAATTATTTAGAGAGCGATAGTTCATATCGCTATCATAAATATCATTACAAACCTTCAATCAGGATTACGACCTAGCCTTTCAGACCACTTATGTTGTGTGTTAATTTTATTCACAAGTTGCGGGACCTACAGTTTAAAGTAAATTCCATGGACTCTCTCAAAATAAATTTGTTGATTATAAATCATGTTCGGCATTCTAAAAAAATCTTTAGATAAAATTGGAAAACGAATTTAAAACTGTTTAAAAATCCTTTTAATTTACAATAAAGCAGTGTTTTTCAGTTGATTTATTTTCGTTATTTTTATATGACTAAAAAAATATTTTCTGTTTAAAAAAACTTCAGAATGTTGACATACAAACTCTTAAGGGAAAAGCAAAAAATTCCAATTGAATTGAGAAAATATTAAGCAATTTGGGCGAACCTTTAACTGTCAAACGTTTTCGAATAGAAATCATATTTCTTTTTTGCTTACTCCTAGAGTCCCATATTAAACTGTATATTTTTAATATTTTTTTTATATTTTTATTTTAACTACTATTTCTTGTTGATTCATGATAAATTGTTTGAAAAAGTTCCACAACAAAAAAAAAAATAAAAAATTAAAATTTCTGCCTGCGTGTGATGGCTGTATTGGTTTATTCACTAGAGCATGGAATTGCTGCTTGCAGTCTAACAGAATTTGATTGAGTCAATAAAATGTTTTCACCATCATTGTTGTTATTTGGCAATAAAATGTACAAAAACAATTTGCAACAAATAATATTCGAATTTTGTAGAGTTTGAAACAAAAAATAAACAAATTTTATGAATGAGAAAATTATACGAAACATATGAAATTCAAATATTATTATTTCTATGCATATGAACACTTTAAATTGTGAAAATAAATATCACACAATGTTAAATACATAACTATGTACGTATGTATGTGTGCTGCTTTTATGGATACAAATTAATCCGTACTAGTCGCCATAATCTAGAAGGTAGTGTGTTGGCTTATTTGATGTGAGGCCATAGTTCACACCATACGTTAGGCATCTCAAACAAAACCGATATAATAAAATATGTCTTCCAGGACTTCCTCTCCGCAGATTTCTGGCATAACCTGCAAGAGCAAAAACAATTGCCATGAAAAGTTTATAAAAATATTCGTCGTTCATCCCATACTCGCTGTAAGAGACCTATTCGAGAGCTACCGTGTTGCCATATTTTCTTCGTTCTTTCTGTAATGTGGTTGTCTTGTTCCTGCATAGAATAGGTTTCACGTATCCCTACAGGACTACTCACAAATATGTGAATAATTACTTACCAAACATTCTTCGCAGTAGGTTGTTGAATTCATTTAATTTTGAACAGAAAAATCTCTTTGAGTGTAACGTTACGATTTTCATTTATGGAAGTGCAGTACAATAAAGACGCCGATTCAGAAAAAAGTTTTCATTAAAATCTTCCATAGAGTAAATCCAATCATCTCAAACTGATTATGTCGACAGAGTACGTTTGCAAAGGAATTTTAATGAACCACTCAAAGGCGTTACCATATAAATCAAAAAGTTTAATCTCAGAAAGACACCAGACTACATCCTTCATAGAAGGAGACCCTGTCATTACAGATTATATTGCCTCCGTCTTCAGAAATTGCTCGAAAAGGTAGGTGTTGATAAATAAATATCAATACGATAAATAAAATCTTAAACAAAGACAATATATGAGTTAATTCGGCTAATCGACAATTCCTTTACATTTGGAATTTGAGCTTTAATACAACGATGGTTACTATCTATGCTGAATGCTGATATCGCCGTAGTCTAGCAGGTAGTGTGTTGGCATATTCGACGTAACGCCGCGATTCAAATCCCAGGTCGGACATCAAAACAAAAATATTTCTTCGGCGACTTCCTCCCAGCAGATTTCTGGCAAAAACTCTGGAAGTAAATAAAATTGCCACGATAATTTTGGAGTCGACTTTAAAACTGTAGGTCCTGCTACTCATGTAAAACATGAGCACACACAACATAAGTGGTGTGAGAAGCTATGTCGTAATCGTGACTGAAAGGTTGTAATGACCAATTATGTATGAATGTGGATATATATTTCGGCTTTGATTCTTATTTGTCTACAAGTCTTCCTCGTGATGTGTTAAACACATATTTGTCACAAAATGTTTGTTATTTTATTCTGATTCTAATTGTTCTACTGAAGTTGAATTGTCAAATGCGTTTAAATATATATGATACTATTGGACACTGCATGATCAAGTAGAATTCAAGTACCTGGTACGATGCAGAAAAATATTATCAGGGGTAGTTTATAACAAAATCTATTGGAAGAGTATTCTTGACAACCATTTCGTCTAGAACAACGACAGAGAAGAAGCTTCTAGGTTGTTGTAGGATTTCTGCCATGCGCAATAACATCCATTATAAGTATCAATTCATCAATAGTCCTAATCATCATGCAAAACAGCCACATAAAACCACAAACGAACCATAGGTTAAGCCCCGAGGTAGATTTCATTGATAATCTTTAGGTGGAGGCAATACTGAAGGTTGGATGTTTAGTCCTTTTATTTAATTCAAATCTAGATTTTTGAATATTTCAACTAGGTGAGCATTCCATGATGCTTGAGAACTACACAGGTATCTACGAACATAGGGCGAGTATTGTTACCATTTAAAACAGTAGCCTTCGATTGAATCCGCTAAAAACAGATTTTAATAAAAATAAACCTCCATTAAGAATTCCATTATGGTTTTTCTTTTTTTATTTATATATTAACAATATATTTAATATTTTTTTTCTTTTTAATTCTAAAAATCTGAGCTCAATATTGTCAATAATATTGTCCATAAAAACCAAAAAAAAACAATAAATTGCTTTGTATTAAATTGATTTTCTACCAGATATTCAGAACGTTTTATAATATTGTGGCCATTCAGGTCAGAATATTCAATGCGATACAGCATTGCTCAGTAAATTCGTTTATCTGTGCAATACCGTAAAAACGTAAACAACCACGCAATAGAGATGAATAACACGGACTTTCGTTTATTTGTTAAAATGATTATTTATTTCATTTCAAATATTTATTTCAATATACCGTATATATATATATATATATATATATATATATATATATATGTATGGTGTGTATGTATGGTATGTACAATAAAATATAATTGTAAACAAATAGATTCAATCAATAATTTTTACGCTTTATTTGATTTCTTTTTTTTCAGTTTATTTTTTAACTTTTTCTGTTCTATTGCTTTGCAATGAATAAATATTCAAGAAAATTTAGCTTTTCATGTTACGGTTTATATATTGTAGGTTAGCACTGGTATGTAAATTATGAAGTTATTATTGAAAAAAATTTGGCTTTTATTTAAAGACATTTGTATAAAAAGAATTTATTAATATTTTGGAGACATTGCAGATGTTTTCAAATCAAATAAAGGTCACTGATTTTATGATATTCCTGAAAAATATTTCAATAAAATTGATTGTTTGTTTTTTTCTTAAATTGCTTTTTTTCAAATTGCTTTACTTATTTTTGATACAAGGATAATTCGAATTTTGGAATACTGTTGTTACTGTTGGAATATTGTTCACTGGTCAAAAGCTCTTTTGCAGTATTTCCGCCGGTATGTCTCCAATAGCTGCTGTAATATTGTTTCCAAAGCTAGAAATAAAGCTTGTGCCAGTATACCAGTCACAAAGAGACTACACGTATCTACACAAACAATAGTTTAGTGGTCTCAAATCGTATATTCTTGTCGTCCAATATAATGCTCTCTCAGTAGGTTCATAGCATCATATGTTGCATGGCATATGACAATATCTTATCAAACAAGACAAATTCTTTCACATTAATTATCTCATGATAGTTTGCTTCATTGAAGTTGGCGTTACCTAGAAGGTAGTGACTTGGCTTATTAGACGTAAGGCCACTGTTCTAACTATAGGTCAGACATATCCAGCAAAACAAAATATAAAAAAATATTTCTTCGGCGATTTCCTCTCAGCAGATTTCTGGCAAAAACTATGAGAATAAATAAAATTGCCTTGAAAAAGTTTTTCAAAAATCTGTCGTATGGAGTCGACTTTAAACTGTTGGTCCCGTCACTCATGCATAAAATTAACAAACACAACATTATTAGTGTGTGAAGCTAGATCGTAATCCTCACTGAAGGGTTGTAATGACCAATTATATATGTATGTGGAGTTTGTTTCATTGAAGTTAGAGTTGCGATTTTGAATGTTATTAAAGAAATGACGACGCCACCTCACAAAAGACCTTAAACGGAGCATGTTTCAGGGAGCATTGGCAGCTGTATTGCTGAAGATAATTTTTCTATAGAAATTCATTTCTCATAAATTTAATGTCCATTCATCAAATTCGCGTTTAGACATTTTCCCTGGTTCTAGTCTGGTATTCCAGAAGTTTCCTCTGGGGCGCTGGAGACCTCTAAAATATTGTGTAGAGTAGGCTGTATGATATAGTATATTAAGGGTATAGGCGGATATAACAGTCATATTGAGAGCACCGTATTTTTCTCTGAAAATCTCTTAATTTTCTTACACAACCAGCCGGCAATCAAGTCCCTGACGAAGGTCACCTCTACGAAAGATAGTTTCCAACACAAGGCTATATTAACGAAAGGTGTATTAGACTGGTACGTACTCTGATAAACTAGGTATTCTCCGGTCATTTTGCAGAGAGATTCGACTTCGTTAGCAGCTCAAATGCTACTGGAATATGGCTAGGTTCTGGTCGATTGAAAGAGATAAAGAAAAGATTGATTGCAATTTTCTCAGCCAATAATGACTACTACCGACTCTTGGCGTCAAAAATTTTTTATTTTAATTTTCTGTAAACGATGATTGAAAATCCGACTTTAAAAAAAATAAGTGAATTGACATCACTCTCTAAATGCACTAGGGAATGTTTATCACCGGATAGACATTGTCTTCTAATATTAAAATGGCTCTAGCGTCTGGTGTAAGTCGGCCCTAACCATTCAAAAATAATAATCTGTGTTTTTGCGAAATAAAAATTATTTTATTCTAATATCGACTTACTAGACCCGTCTTTACTCCATTGTTTGAATAAAAATTTGGTTGTTTTGTCAATGCAACCGCCGTAAGCTAGTAGGTAATGTATTGGCTTATTAGATGTGAGGCCATGGTTCAAACACCAGGTCAGACGTCTCCAATAAAACGGAATATAAAAAAATATTTCTTCGATGACTGCCTCTCAGCAGTTTTCTGGCAAAAACTCTGAGTATAAAAAGATTGCCATAAAAATTTTTCTCAAAATTTTGTCAATTCGGAAATTAAAAAGTAATTCCCATCAAACTTGTTACAATTATTTAGATATTCGAGTAAACTGTGCTTTAAAAGGTCACAATATTCGAATTCCTTACCGGACTGTGGTAGTTCCACACATGGATACATACATTGAATTCTCATTTAAAATGTAAGTGTTTTCTTTGGTTGTCCCAAATAAAAAAATAAAAAATAAAAAAATAAACACAACTTTCTACTCCAACTACCCATAACTTCTGATGGTATAATTTATAAAAATTACTGTCCCTTGCGACTACATCAACAAAGTATTTTATGAGAATCGTTATTTTCTGTTTTTAAAAACAGAAACAGAAATTTATTATGAAATCGTAAATGTTGTTTATCTTGAGCAATTTATGTTTCCTCTTCCTGACGCATGTTCATTTGAATGCCATAAAGTTTCCTCTCTTCTTTTTCTCTTCTTGACAAATATGCAAATCTCATACGAAATAAGTAACGAATAAAAGAAAAAATATGTTAAAAAATGAAAATCAAAAACAATTCAAAATTTATCTGAAGCCAGTCATCAGGAGCATGTTTACCTTTTTCCTTTACTTGGTTCTTTAGCTGTCATTATCCTTATCGTTGTCTTTTTTTGGCATAATTTTACATATTTTTCATATTGTTTTTCTTTTTGTTTTTGTTGCTGTTTTTGTGTTTCTTTTCCATGCGAGCGTTTTATTTCTGAATTGAATACCTTCAGATGACATTGTCATCGGTAAAGTTATATTTTTGTTAGTTTTACTTAAAAAATTTATTTGATTTTCTTCTTCTATAAATACATACATACATACATAAATACAGGATTCTGTTGTTGTTTTTTTATTTTCATATTGAATTACTTAAATGCAAGACTTTTCAAGGATTCATATGCAGAATTTTTGTTTCTGTTTCTGTTTTTTAAGCACAAAATATTGGTATTTTTGAGAACAAGAAGAATAATCTGGTTAAATATACTGATGCTGATAAATATTTCATTTTCAAGGTAAAACTTAAATTAACGAAAACTTTTAAGTCAATGCTTTAATTTATTTAAAAAAATAAGCTTTTCGTAAATTTTTATGCACAAATTCTTTCGTTGGTCATACTAATTGCGGACATTATTTCGTTGTAAAGCATTGAACATTTTGATGATTTGGGTAAATTATACGCTTTCAAGGATAGCAATTCACTAGACAAATCTTGATATACCGTTACGACATCAGGATTAAAACCTAGTATTTATAACAAAAGCATGAAAGTTACCGTAGTCTAGTAAGGAGTATGTTAGCTTATAAGAAATAAGGCCACAGTTCAAACCCCGGGTCAGACATCTCCAACAAAATTGAAATAAAACCTTTTCTTCGGAGACTTCCTCTCAGCAGATTTCTAGCAAAAACCCAGAGAGTAAATAAAAAATTCCCATGAAAAGTTTATCCAAAAATCTGTCGTTCGAAGTCTACTTTAAATAGTGGGTACTGTCACTCATGTGTAAAATTAACACATGCAACATAGGTGTTGTGAGAAAATATGTCGTAATTCTTATTGAAGGGTTGCAATGCCATTTACATTTTTCTATGTAGTTCTAGTAAAAAAAAACCTTAAAGTTTCGAGATCAATAAGAACATTGTAAATACCGTGACTTATGACGTCAAGAGATTTTTTACTTTAAAATTTTATGGAACCGCCCAACAGTTATTGTATAGTTTCGGTCGGGTCTTACAACAGCGACTTCCGCTGCCCTGTTGTTGGAGTTACATCAGTCAAATTGTCACCATCGACGACTATAGACAACAACGTGTTTTCTCTGTATCAGGTTTGGAGAAGATGGAACTTGACTTTATGTTTCATTATAAAATCAACTTCAGCACTATAAACTCATCTTGAGGCCTATTTCTGGATGAATGGGTACGTAAACAAACGAAATTGGGACGACACCAATCCTCGTGAGATCCAAGAGCTTTCAATGCATTCTGAAAAAGGCACTGTTTGGTGAATTTAATTTGATGATCACCATCGACCATCGATAGTAAATGATCTAAGCCGCAACGACATGTGGTTTTAATAGGATGGCGCTACGAGCAGTACAGTTTTTGCCACTTTGGGTATTCTGCACGAGCGATTTGAAGGAATGATCATCTCACGTGAAGACGATGTGTACTGGCTCTCGACATCGTGCGATTTTACCCAGTTAGACTTGCCCGTGTAGGGGTTCCTTAAGTCGCAGGTATATGCAGATATGTCACAAGCCGTATGTATGCTATATGCCACACCTAAAGGTATTAATAAATGAGAACACTTCCGATTTTTTTAATGGTAAAAATATAAACATAAATGTCGATGTGAATGTAAGTCGCCGTAGTCTTGTAGGCAGTGTGTTAGCTTATTAGACACAAGGCCACGGTTCAAACGGTCAGGCATCTCCAACGAAGCGAAATATGAAAAAATATTTCTTCGCCGACTCCCTCTCAGCAGATTTCTGGCAAAAACTGTGAGAATAAATAAAATTGTCATGTAAAGTTTGTCAAAAATCTGTCGTTTGTTTTATACTCATGTATAAAATTAACACACGCAACATGAGTGGTGTGAGAAACTAGGCCTTAATCCTGACTGATGGTTGTAATGGCCAATTATGTATGTATCGATGTTAATAGCATCGTTAGTAATGAAAAAAAATGCTTCTTTCACCGCATGCCCAAACTGCTGGTCGTATTGGAAATGTTTAGGATACTTCGAATTATTTTAGGTACTCTCAAATTCCTGTCCAGCAGCATGTGAAAAATCTTCCAACACATATGTACGTATGCATGTCTCAACGTTCATTATCCATTTTTCATATTTTATAAAGAAATTCTTTTGAAAATTTATTCCTAATTCTTTAGCTCAAACATTTTTTGTATATTCTTTCAGACTGTTTTAATCTTTAAGAGCCTTAAGGTATTTATTATGCTGGTCGAGAAAAGTGACAGCTCTACAATGTCTCGTCCGAGCTTATTGACCTGATAGACCTCAGGGCTCTGCTCAGTTTCAGTAAGGCCAGTTCCCTGACCATAATCTGATATGCATCCAAGCGTTTCCTTTAGAAATGTATTACTGCCGCACAGGTGCCAAGAACATGTTTCGATGATGATTTCCATTATCACAGAATGCAAGTTCAAGACAAAGGCCATTCTGAAAGAGTGTTCTTTTACAAAACTCAGCTTATTTCAGGCACATGCCCAATAGTAAGAGAGATTATATTTTCAGTCGCGGTATGGTATAGAAGTATTAAACATTTTTTCTTTTTCTTTTCTTGGAATGTCTCTCGAAATTCACATTAAAGTTGATTAAAAACATTCTTGCCTACAGCGATGTTTTCTGTTCTCTGAATGAAAAGATAAAGAAAAGCCTGTATGAGAGAAAGGCCTGATTACAGAATTTGCTGACAGAAATTTTATCACTTCAAAGAGCTACGTGATCTTCTCTAGACATACGCATTTTCTTCTTACTTTAGTTTTATTTTATTTACTATGAAATTATACGACTTAATTTGATCAAACCAGCAATAAAAAATATTTTTAAACTTTTTTAATGTCATTTTGTGGTTGCAATTACCGTACAATCAAATTATATATAAATTTCCTTCCTCTCTGAATTCTAAGAAGCTAAAAAGTTTTCTTTCAAAACATTAATTTGTGATTAAGTTTGTTTAGGATCTTAAAATTATACGAAATCCAATGAAGGAAAAATTATTTTTCAATATTCAAATTACAAATTTATTGTTTATGGAAATTATGGAAGTTATTAAAGTTATTTTGAACAATAGATTTTAAATGAGTTTATTTACAAGATTTTCTTTCAGTTTATTGATACCCAAAATAAATTTGTTTTAGTCATAAAGAAATTTTCCAAAAATTTTATCAAAAACTATTCAAAAAAACTTTTTCATTGTAAAAGTTGAATGTTTTTCTTTTTTTCTTTGTTTTGTAAGAGAAAATTTTATAAATTTTCCATAGTATTTGTTTACTAAATAGACAACCAATTTATAAATTTTCTTTTTTGTTGTGGGTTTTTTGTGTCACACTTGATATGAAAATTAATGATGCCTAAACAATAGGCATCAATACTACTTGATTTCTGTATTGCTATTCGCATTATTGCTATTCGTCTAATAAATATAAATTGTATATAAAATGTATTATTATTTAACACAAAATGCATACAATATATATACTGCAGATTCATTTATTATGCCGGTTAAATAGCTTTTGTGTGTAGCAAATTAAAGTGACGTCAAAATGAAAATTATTTGCTATTTGTCTACGCATAAATTAAAAAACTTTTTGTATAAATTATTCATTTATACATCAATTATTAATTTATATATACGTATGTATATAAATATTAGTTTAATAAACAAATTAAGTTGTTGTCTCATTTATATTCACGTTAATTATGTTCTAAAGTTTTTATACACAACACTACAATAGTTGGAGGAGTTGCACTGTTTTTGGTAAAAGTTTGTATCGCCATAAAAAGTACTCAATTTTTTACCACAAATTTATTCGTCGTTTTTCCTTCTTTCCTTTGTCCATCGTTGTGAGATTTCATATGTATTTGACATGAGTTCTTAAAGAGAAGATAAGTTATTTACTAATTAAAAAATTTATTCTGTCTTCCCGTTAAACCCAAACCTATTCTCTTCAGTTCAGTTCTCAGTTTTTTTAGTTCCAAATGTAGTATTCTTTTTTTTTTTTTTTTTTTTTTGATAACGTCCTCTTGGTGATATTTCTTTATAAACAGAAAAGCACGAAGAAACCTAAAGGGGCTGCTCAAAGTCCATTCAAAATTTATGATTAGTAAAGACTGTACTAAAAAACTTTGTAAGATTACAGAAATGCAACTTTATATTTTTGATAGAAATAAGGCCAGAAAGAAAAAGTCAATTTGAGGCTTAACATAACATGTAGAATTCTCTTTCTTTTTGTGAGTAAAGTTTTCTAATTGCCACAATTTCTAGGCACTGTGTTCTTAAAGGTAACGTCTTATACATAACGTATAAGTTATACAGATTGCAGCTATTGTAGTAGTTGTCAGAATGTAAGAAAAAAAGCATCAGTACAACACATTCTTGGCAAATGCCTTGCTCTAACCTTAGTCACTTTGATGCATATCACTTCCATAATCTGGATTGTTTTACTGTATAGGTCATTGAAAAATCTGATCAGCTCCATTGTTGAAGTCGCCTTAGGCTAGTAGGTAGTGTGCTGGCTTATTCAAACCCCATGTCAAACAACAAAACGAAATATGAAAAAATATTTCTTGGGCGAATTTCTCTCAGCAGATTTCTGGCAAAAAACTCTGAAATTAATAAACCTGCCATGAAAAAGATTCTCAAAAAATCTGTCGTTCGGAGTCGGCTTTAAACTGTAGCTCCCGCCACTCATGAACACACCCAACATGAGTGGGATGAGGTCGTAATCCTGACTGTAGGGTTGTAATGGCCAATTATGTATGTATATATGTAAAAACTGTACTAAAAAATTTAGTAAGATTACAGCAATGCAACTTTAAATTTTTGATAGAAATAAGGCCAGAAAGAAAAAGTCAATTTGAGGCTCAACATAACAGGTAGAATTCTCTTTCTTTTTGTGGGTAAAGTTTTCTAATTGCCATAATTTCTGGGCAGTGTGTTCTCAAAGGTGTTTATAATGTAACGTATAAGTTATACAGATTGTAGCTATTGTAGTAGTTGTCAGAATGTAAAAAGAAAGGCAGCAGTGCAGGGCAAATGCCCTGCTCTAACCTTAATCACCTTAATGCATGTCACTTCCATAATCAGGATTGTTTTACTGAATATGTCATTGACAAGCTGATCAGATCCATTGCTAAAGTCTCCGTAGTCTAGTAGCTAGTGTAATGACTTTTCAGATAGTTCATGGGAATTACATTGCTCAGGTAACAGAATGCACTACAGGTCCTCTGAGTGTACTCTCTCATTGCAAGGTAACCAAGACTAAAAGAAGCTGGCACTGAAAATTTAACAAACATACTATTTTTAAAATATTACGTCACAGATAATGAGGTTTAATGCATATTTGACACTGTTGCAATATTTTCTGTGAGTCGCCGTTAAAGAAAAGTGTTATGCTTACAAACCAAAGACAATTAAAAATTTTAAAGCCAATATTCACGATGCCATTGCCACGAGATACGACCCCATACACTCGAAAAAGTCCACGAAATTAGTCCGATCGAATGAGGTACTGTGAGCACAGCCGCAGCAGTCATATGAATGAAATAATATTCCATTTCTAAACAGAACAATTGCACTTCATAACAAAAAAAAAAAAAAAAAAAAATTGACAGAACTTGCATTTTTAAATTTAAACTTTTCAAAGGCCCTTCCTTACATATAGACGCCTCCATTCTATAACGTTCTAAGTGTACTTAGAACGTTTTTAATGTTCTTGCATTTTTAAATTCTACGTTCTCTAACTTAAATACTGTCAAAATTTGGTTAAGATGCGTCGATCCGTTCCGAAGTTATAGGGAAAAATCTACTTCGAATACCCGTATAGTCGTATGTCGCGCGAAAACTTTGAGAGCTAATAACTCAAAACACACTTTTTCGAGTTAGAATGTTATAGAACGGAGGCGTCGATATAGTAGATTTCAAATGAGTCCCATTCATTACTACTTCATGAGAGCGTATGAGTGATATTAATTTGGAATTAATATTGAGTATACGACCGTAAATAGTTTTTCGGTATTCAGTATTGTATTTATTGTTATTTAGTTATATTTATTTGATTTGCATTTAATATTTATAGCAGTTATATAAAGTTTAAATTACCAGTCTTCGAGGTCATAAGATTTATTGCCAGAGGGCTATAATACATATTCTGTAGTCTATTCCTCTTTAGAAAAGATTAGACTTTTCAACTTACTAAACTCTATTGAATTAACTTTGTAGATAAATAACCAGTTATTTTACGCTGTGGCCTTTCAGAGATATTCAATGAATGATATATTGCACAGTCTCAAGACTTACATTCATACGTAAGTAGTCATTATAAATCCTTTAGTCCGGATTATGACTTAGCTCCTCACATCAATTGTATTGCGTACGTTAATTTTATACATGAGTGACGGAACCTACAGTTTAAAGTCGATTCCGAACGACTGATTTTTGAGAAACTTTTCATGGCAATTTTTATTTACCCCAGTTGCCGAAAAAAAATTTTTTAAATACTTCGTTTTGTTGGAGATGTCTGACTTGGGGTTTGTACCGTGGCCTCATGTTTGATAAGCCAACTCACTACCTACTAGACTACGGTGACTTCGTTGCACAGCCTCAAGGTTTAAATCAAATAATTACTACAAGTATTATCTGACGACGTTATTCATATCATTAGATTTAGCAAAGCTTATGCTTCAGCTTGTTAGATATCATATTTCCAGGTTCATATATAAAAACCTTGAAGGAGTTACTGATGTTGCTCAGTAGTAAAAAGAAATTGTTGCCAACAATAACATATTTTTGTATACAACTTTTGCTTCTTAGAAATTCTTTCAGGTTCCTACCAATGTGAACAAATTCAAGTCTATGACACATCTCCAGCTCTGAGACTTTTTTCATTTCGTTAAATTGAAGGTGCTTGCTGTAGGTGCATAGATGACATGGCAGAATTTTGCTGCAACTTACAGTATTTTATCAATTTTGTACAAATTCTTCTAAAGCATTGGTAAGTTCTCGTCCTTCACGAATAGATTGTCTTCAAACCGTTTTGTGGGTAGGGTTTACAATTAAGTTATACCCACTAACCCTGGTCGTATAGAAATTCTGTTATGTTCCTAATGTGACTTATTCATCCTTCTGTTTCTATGTCCTCTTATGGTAGATGTTTTCCCATTCTTTTTTTATTGTTATTGTTATCATATGCAAATGAGCAGAACAAACACTGAAATCATTTCATGATTTCTACTGTGTTACCAACAATGTTTTTAAATTCAAAACAGAATAAAATTATACTTTTTTAAACTCACACTACAAATTTCCCTGTCAATAAAAATATTTTGTGAAGGAAAAAATGCGCACACTCACATACATATCCTCATTTATGTACGTATCACTTACACGTAAAACAAAAACAAAAAGAGGACAAAAGAGCGACAAAAATTCGTTGGTGTTCACAATCGTCATCAATTTGTTAAAGTGGCATACATTTACACGTATACAACATGACAATAAATGAAAGAGAAAAATAATATTAAAAAATGTCTAAAACAACGCAACTTAAATAATAATATTGTGAAAAACAATAAAAACAATACGTATTAAAAAAGTGTTCCCACAGCATACTGTAATAAATACCCACGCATACATATTGACAAAACGAATATTAATTGTTTAGGGAAGCGGGTATTCATATCCATTGAACTGTTGTAATGAATTATAAAAATGTTCTTAATGAGCATTTAATAACACTATGCGACAAAATAAAAAATATGAAATACACCCAACTAATGGCATAGTGTAAGTTGTGAGTTTTGTTGAGTAGAACTCAAAAATATTTTTTTTTTTATTTCTTGAACCCTTTAAACTTGTTTATTTGACAAACACAGTTTTTTGACTTTGCGCCCAAATTTATCGATTACACAAACATTTCTAAACCGATGACCAAAATATAAACTTTATCAGAAAGGAGAGGGATCGGCCATTAAAACGATGTATAGATTATTTGACTAAATATGCTATGAGGTTTGATGAGATAAACTTGACAAATGCGAATTTTGTTCATATTTTTTCAAGTTTGCCCGTTCATAGTAGCAAACTTTAATTAAAAAATATGAAATAAGTTATGACATTCTGAAAGTGCATTATCTTGTGAAGAAATTGACACTTCCTTTCGTAAAATTGGACAAAAATTACCGTAGTTATTATTTAAAGAGCCTAACAGTCGAGTTATATTTTTCATAAATATTTTTTTTTCAAATGAACTTTTAGTTCACAAAATTTTCAGAATTTTTGATGGATCTTGATTGTTTATCGGAAAATGTGTCATTTCACATTTGAGCGACCACCAGAAGTTGGTCAATGTTCGCGCAAAGCGAAATGATAATAAAAACACAAATATGAGCAGACTTCTGTTAGTCGCCCAATTGTGAAATTTACACATTTTGCAATAAACAATCAAGAACCATCAAACTGATGAAAATTTTTGAACTAAAAGTTCATTTGATAAGATGACATACATCTATAAAAAATATAACACGACTGCTATACTATTTAAATAAAAATGGTATTTTTGTCCGATTTGATCAAACAAAGTGTCAATCTCTTCACACGATAATGCAGTTTAAGAATGTCATCACTTATTTTACATTTTGTAATTAAATTTTGCAATTAAGAATAGCTAAATTTGCAAAAATGAGAAAAAATCATATTTTCAAAGTTTACCCAATCTAAACTTATAACATGAAAGTTTGAACCATACGTTTATGTATACCATTTTAAAGGCATTTTTCATCTGTCCCCTTTTTATAAAACTTTGGATTTTGAAAATAGGTTAAAAAATATTTGGGTAATCAATAATTTTGTGTGAAGAAATCAAAAATACCGTTTTTGTCAAATAAAACAAGTTTGGAGGGTTCGAGAAATATAAAAAAAAATATTTTTGAGTTCTACTCAACAAAACTCACAACTTACACTATGTCATTAGCTGGGTGTATTTTGACTGTCGCACCGTGTAATTAATTACAATTAAAATAACAAGCATTATAAACATAAAAATAATGCAAATATCGCCATAGTCTAGTAAGTAGAGTGTTGGCTTATTAAATGTGAGGCCTTCATTCAAACCCCAGTTCAGCCATCTCCAAAAATTCCGAGAATAAATGAAAGTTTCTCAAAAATCTGTCTTTCGGAGTCGACTTCAAACGACGCAACTCTTGTATGAAATTAACTCACACAACATAAGTGGTCTGAGAAACTAGATTGTAATTCTAAGTAAAGTGTTGTATTGACCAATTATGTATGCATGTAATGGCGAATGAGAGTAGAGACAGAAAGAAAAGTGTAAGAGCACAAGCAGAAGATCGTATTGTTCGATTTAAGAGAAGTTTTCATAAATAACCATATACGTTCAGAACTGTTTTAATATTGTATTTAAAAATAAACTAATTCCTACGGAAATTACTATCTGTTCTATCCAATGTGTTTGTCTATGTATTCCACAACAACAACTGTGATTTTTATTATCATTAATTCTAATTGTGGTTTGATTGTTTTTCTTTTTTTTACGCTCTAGTCATTTAATTTAATGTAAATACTGTTATAAACCATTAATAAATAAATGTTTGTATAATTAATCTTATTATACGGATAAACTGAACTAACAAAACAATGCATTTATTTTAATAAATTTTTATAAATTGAAGCGTTTATAGATTTTTTTGTATGTAAAGTATTGTTATTTATCCTAATGGAAAAGTAAATTAAATACGATTTTTAATGAGTATTTAAACTGACACTATGTTGTAACCTTTATAACTAATTTTAATGTATTTTTATGTTCTTTTTTATCGAACTGATATTTTCATTTTTTGTTTAGGAATTAGCTAGTTACAGTCGTTAAAAAATACAGAAATGTAATGCAAATAAATTAAACACTTTTTCTAGGAGATTAAAGCTCAAAATGGTTTTACCTTGTACCCTTATTTTGTACCGTTAAGGAATATGTATAGTTGGGCCTGTCTGATATCATTATCCACATCATCTTTTCATTGTATCTTTGCATTGTTTCGATTTATTTAATCAATTCTATCGAACCATGAAGGGCATCGGTACACTTTTCATTTGGAGGGTGTTAATCCCTATTATCTTTTAAAATTTCATTATTAAACTGTTCCTCTTTGTGTTAAAGGCAATGGTTCAATTATTTGCTATACTCTAACATAAATTCAATTAAAGTCGCCGTTGTATAATAGATAGTATGTTCGCTTAACATATGCGTGCCGGTGTGGTTAGAAGTGGTCAAAAAGTACGATATATGAAAAAAGATATTTCTTTTGGCGACTGTCTCCCGCCAGAAGCCATTAAAAGCTACTTAAAAACTAAAACTTAAATTTTAAAATTTGATCATTTTCATAAAGAGGAACATTATGTTGTAGGCTTCATAAACGCGTGCCGATGGTTTGAACAGGTAAGAACAAAACAAAATATGAAAAAATATTTATTTCTCGGCTTCCTCATCACTCTTCGGGTAAAAACTCTGAGATTAAATATGCTTCTTAAAAATCTGTCGTTCGGAGTATACTTTAAAGTCTAGTTCTCACCACTCATGGACAAAATTGCCACATACGACATGGGTGGTGTGCGAAGCTAAATCGTAATCCTGGCTAAAGGGCTTTAACTTCCTGAGAGAACAAAATAGGGGCTAACTACTGTCAAAACGTGAACAAGCTGCGTGATTTTAATTGTGTTTGACAGCATGATTTGAAATATTAGAGGCCAATTAAGCATTAATTGTTGAAACTATGTTTGAAAAATGCTATAGAAACCATGTTTTAAGTTGAATTTCGTTATTGTCTTATAAACATGGGAGATGCCAATTGTTCTCGATAGACAGTTAAGCTTTCTACATCCAAAGCAATTAAAAAGTAGACAATATGCATCAATTGAAGATCAAAGATTTCCATTTTGAATGAGGAAAAATTTTGGGTAAAATGGTTGTCTTATTTTGTCATTATCAATTATTTACACAGGCGTGTGTTAACTTCACTGTTCTCTGTTGATCAATCGCAATTTTCCCGAGAATTACACTGTTCCGTATTCGTGGTGGTAATCCCCCACAAGACAACTGAAACCAAGCAGCAATCATGACAGTGTATTTCTCTATGCCAGTCGATGCCAAAGAAGCCAAGATGAGTTTGTCAGCCAGCAAAATTGCAAGGACCATTTTTATAATCACATCCAAGATTTTACTGAGAAATTGGATTTAATATTTCAAAAATACTTAAATATGTTTCTTTCTCCATAATTTTATAATTACTTAAGCAATTTTTTAATTTTTTTTTAAATAAAATTCATTAAATATTTACATAGAAATATTTAAGCAAAAACCTGGAGTTCACTATTGCAAATATTAGTAAATATATGTAAAAACCAGTCCAACATAATAGTTCATGAGTTCAAATTTAACAAGTGATTTAAAAAAGAAATACAACGTCTGGTAGATGGACTGACTTAAAAGTGATTTATCGCCGTATTTCACTTTGTCTGCTGCGGATACATAAAATATCAGTTGCTCTTACCACCATTTGGTACTTTGTTTTCACTCTTAATAAATAGAATTTGTTTCTCTTTTTTCAAAGTAAATAACAAATTTGATTGAAACTAAAATTGAAAGTTTTTGAAATTTCTTTAAAAAAACGAAAAATAAAATTGTGTGTGGAAAATAAGTAAGAGGTTGCGAAAGTTGCAACCTAAGTTGATAGAGTTTGTTTACTTTTTTTTTATTTCTACGAAATATTTACAGTGTCTATAAACTTCTGGGTGTAAGTACACACAACAACTATAGTACAAAATTTCTTTCAACTTTAGTGAAACTAAATTTACTAAAGTCAACTTTTTAGTAGCCTACACCGTATCGCTAGATTCATGTATTTTAGCAAATTTTACAGGTTATATGCACCTTGCGTTCGAGAATACAAATAAAATATGCAGAAATAATTATGCGTAAACAACTGCGAGGAAATTTTTACGAATATCACGACACTGATTGTAGCTGTGGTTGAAGGTAGAGAATACCCCATAAGACTACCTCACAATTACATCGTCATCCAGGCGAAAGTATCGATCAAATGTACTGTTGTGATAACTATTGGGCAACATTTCCATACTATAGATAGCTTTTCATGTACCCTCCTGAAATATTAAAATTTATTTCACACATTGAAGCATTGCTTCCAACAACACGATTGTATCACGTTTTGTAATTTTGGCAAATTTATTTTTTTGTTGTGAAGTACTATTGTTCCGGTTAGAAATGCAATATTATTTCATTCATATGGTTGCCGCGGTTGGTACTTCATTCGATCGGACCAATTTTCGTGCACCTTTTCGAGTATATGGGGTCGTATCACAACAATGGCATGTTCGGCCTTCAAATGCTCAATTGCCTCTGGTTTGTTGGCATAACACTTTTCTTTAACGGCGCCCTATAGAAAATAGTCCAACGGTGGCAAATTACAGCTTCTTGGCGGCCAGTTGACATCACCCTTTCGGCTAATTAAATGACCATCAACAGTTTGACGCAATAAATCGATTATGGCATGAAATGTGCGGCAAGTTGCACCATCCTGTTGAAACCAAACATCGTTCACATCAATGCCATGAAGAGCGGGTACAAAAAAATGGGTCATTATGGTGTCTCCACTGACCAAAATAGTTGCGCCGTCCTCATTTTCAAAGAAATATGAGCCTATGATGCCTCCTTTTCTGAGCCCAAATACGGAAATTTTGATTATTAACGTAGCCACCAAGATGAAAATAAGCTTCCTTTTTTGCAAATTTGGCATCATCCTGCAGTTTCTCGTTGGCCCAGTAAATCCCAATGTTACTCAAAAGTGGAGATAATATACCGAATTTTGTGACAGATTAGAATGACATAAGTATTGCCAGATTCGAAATGATCAATGCTTCAAATTTAAATCAATAGATGGCCTACCCGATATTATTTCTAAATTAAAATTGAAATTAATGAATTAAACATATAAAATAATATAAATATTTAAATTAAACATATTCCCCCTTAAAGTACAACCATAACTTCTTACACTAAAAAAAGAAAGAAAATAAAAATCGATGTTCCATTAACATAAATCTTGTTTAAGTGAGTTTAATTTCCGTACCATAAACGCATTTACTGCAGCCATAAAACATGCTTGAAATTCTTACGGAATATGTTGATAGGTTGAGTATCTCTTACCAGTATAAGAACGAGTACAATTACAAATCAAATGTTTTATACACACTTTATTACATTTGTATATAAGTTTGCTTCTGTTACAAGTTCGCCAAATAACACATAAACATGTTTTTAGCATATAAAACAACAATAAAGAACATAACAATACAGTTACAAACGTTGCACCCATATAGAGTTATGTTCTCGTATGGTGAATACAAACTCTTGAAACGTGAAAACAAATAAAAACATGCTCCTGAATTATAATCCGAATATGATAAAAGCAGACAAGGAATACAAGATTGTGTATGATAAGCATTACTGCCGTTCAAACAATGTTTTAAAAGCATGACACAGATTGTGCACGAATGAAATTTTAAAAGCAGTTTACCTTCATGTAGATTTTCCAGAGTGTGGCCATTAAGGGCCTTGTTCAGTCAATATTAACTGAGTTTTGCTTCCGTAAAAACTTTTTCGTGTACAGCCAATACAGTGCTTTAGTTAAAATTTTGTTTATATTCTGAATAATATAAGACATTGTACTTATGTAAGTAAGCTTGTAAGTGCCACAAAAAGTTGCTGTCTAGGCCTCTAAAGATGATGAAAATTCATTGGGGATCTTTGATGATTGAGTTCTGTGTATGGTTAGGGGTCAAGTGGTTTCTGGATGGTTTATTTACGGGAAGATTATCAGAAGGTCTCTAATGATCGGCTAATTTTCTTTTATTAACTCAAAAAGAACTTTTATTTCCAAAATTTAAATTCTTTTTTTTATTGAATTAAAATTAAAATTAAAACTAAAATTAAATTAAATAAGAAGTCCGTATAACTGGTTGTTATTTCTTTACCTTTTACATTTTTGAATTAAAAGTTTTAAACATTTTTTCAAAAAGTATAAACAAACTTCACAGAATGAAAGGAAGAACACTCACAGGACTTCATTTTAAAAAAACGAACACCTGCATTGTACATTAGAGAATGTCAATCTCCTTTTACCATTGTGTGATGGGCAGTAAACGTTCATGCTGTCATGCCATATTGCCAGATTAAGTCAATATTTCAACTCAACATGCAATTGACATGCTTCCCCATGACTAACGCTTTAAAACTAAGGCCAGAGTAGGGTGTAAAAAAAGGTATCAACAGTGGGTTGTTTAATCAAAAATTCTTTTATTAACGAATGTTTCATACATATATTTGTGCCGGTATGTGTGTATGTAGGAAAATATTATTAAAAATAACTAAGAAAGCCAATTTGGAGAATCAATTTTTATGGCATTAATATTCGAATATAATTTTCAAGAGCGTTTAAATTTACCGGCATAAAGTTAATTGAATAGCCAATAGGGGTTGACTAAATTGCTTGACTACAATTTGTAGAAGATGAAAGATTTAAATCAGCATTTTCTTTCGAATTTTAGAAAATTAAAAGGCCCATTCCATCCAATAAGTTCCATAACCATCGAATAGAGAGTATAACATGAATGACGATCATTATAAAGAGGTCAAGCATTGCCACCTGTTGAAAAACTATAGGACTCAATGAATACTATTTTCATAGAGGTCCTTTATTCTTGATAACTCCAAATGGCGAACCTGTCATCTTAGGGTGATATACAATAAAACAATCATTTGCTTTGCTGGAGGAACCTGATTAATGAACATGAGAACAAACAAAAAAAGGAAACAAAAATTTTTTTACATGAGTTGCGGGATCTACAGTTTAAAGTCGGCTCCGAACGACAGATTTTTTTGAGAAACTTTTCATGCCAATTTTATTTCCTCTCAGAGTTTTCGCCAGAAATCTGCTGAGAGGAAGTCACCGAAGAAATATTTGCTTCATATTTCGTTTTGTTGGAGATATCTGACTTACGGTTTGAACCGTGGCGTTACGTCTAATAAGCCAACACACTACCTACTAGACTACAGCAACTTCTCTGTACTGTACTATGAATACGAAGAATATTTAACAATTTAGGTCCTGCCACTCATGTATAAAATTAACACATGCAACATAAGTGGTGGGAGAAGCTATATCATAATGTACGTATGTGTTATGTATGATCTTGTTGTGAATCTTTGGATGATTTTTTTTGATACGTGAAAAGATCTCTTTAGTATTTCTGTTTCATAGCAGAAATATCGAAATAAAGAAAGTATCGAAAGCGAATTCAAGTGTCGTGTAGACAAGAGAGATATTCAAATTCACAGTAACTAAGATTTTGTAATGACCATAGCTTCTAAGATACCGCAAGACATTAAAAGCTTCCTTACGCTTACATAACTTACTTACTTGAGTCTATTTTCTAACCATGGGCAATTCCTACTTATGTTGGTTCTATTTAAAGGTGCTTTAAAATATCAATGGCAAGAAAGAAATATCTTAGAAAACTTTTTTAAATATGAACAGAAATGTTAAATAAATATTCCCTGAAGTAAACTATTTAAACAAGCATTCAAATAACATGCTGTCTTGGGATGTTACTTTAGTTGACTGGAAAGAAACTCTCTGTATTCCAATAGGATACAATAGATATACAATATAAAGGTGATTATAACAAAACCAATTTTTTGTTACCATTTGGAATCTTGTAAGTCTTTTAATCGCTTCCCAAAACTAATTTTCTATTCATCTCACTTGTCCTTTCTATATTTACAAAGAAATCCGATAAAGGGACAGAAAGTAATTAATCTGCGTAACAAGGATTTTATCATTCTATCAGATGGTGTTAGTAATTCTCCAAGCTTCTAGGATTTGCAATTTTCCCAAGAGATGACAAAAATTAGGTTCATCTGCCGAAGTCAGTTAAAATCAGCTCCCAATTGGTGACAGTTTTCAAAAAGTTTGTCCAGCAAAACCAAATATTATAAACCAATGACAAAAACGTTAAATAAATCTATGTTCTGTACATGGCTAAAATCATTAAATTTTATTTATTTTAAGGCAACGAAATTTTTTATTTCTTTTAATATTTCCACATATTTTTTTCGTATAATTCACTTTAATATGCTGCATAATTAAAGTAATTTTAATTTCAATTTCACAATTTTTCATTTTAAATTTTTAAATAAATTTTTGAATAAAATTAAATTAAACTAAGAAAATTTTATATGCAATTAAACTTTAATTTAATTTAAAAAAATAAACAGAATTTTAAAGCAGAAAGTTAAACTATGCTTTTAATTTAACCCCATGCCAATAATTTTTTATTTTTTTATTAAATATTTTCAGATTTTTTACTTCTTTTTCTTTCAAAAAGTTTTCGTTTTCTTTTTAACATTTTTTAAAAAGAGATAGAAACTGTAGACATAGATTAATGCAAAAAAACTATAAGTATTTATTGAAGTCATATGGCTTAATAGCAAAAGAAAAACGAAAACCTACGAAATAGAAGATGAACCGAGACCTCATGTCCAATACATTCTATCTACTAGACACTGGCGACTTCAGAGAAGTCAAAAATCAGGTTCATCTTAAGTTTATCACTCTACCGAAGTCAACTAAAATCAGCTCATAATTCGCGCCAGAAAAGTGTGTCCAGCAACCTATAACTATTATTGCCTTATGCCAAAAACTTTAAGCAGATTTGCACAAAACATGGTTAAGATTAATAAATTTCTTATATATGTATGTAATTTAATACAACGTAATGAATTCTTCAAATTTTCTTATTTGTTTTAATTATTCCACATGTTCATCGTATAATTCATTTGAATATGTTGCATAATTTCTAATTTTAATTTAAATTTTACAATTTTTAGTTTTAAATTCTAAACTAAATGTATGAATAAAATTAATTTTAAACAAGAAAATTTTATATGCAATTAAACCTTAATTTAATTTTAAAAAATAAACAGAATTTTAAAGCAGAAAGTTAAACTATGCTTAGAATTTAACCCCATGCCATTCATTTTTTTATTTTTTCGTTTTGAATATTTTCAGATTTTTTTCCTCTTTTTCTTTCAAAAAGTTTTCGTTTTTTTAACATTTTTTAAAAAGAAATAGAAACTGTAGGCAGGACAATAAAAAAAAACTATAAGCATTTATTGTAGTCATATGGCTTAATAGCAAAAGAAAAAAGGAAAACTACGCAATAGAAAATGACCAAATTGTTCTTAAGAAAGACATCCATGTTGGCTTTATAAATTGACAGATTGAGTCAAATCAAATATAAATTTGACAGTTTCCTGTATTTCTAAGTGTCATGATCGACTTCCATTTAAATGGTAAAGAGAAGAATATTTTGAAAATGTGTTGAGAAGATACTTCAGTAACAATTTCCTTTATCGGTTTGTATTTATCTACGCACCTTAAAAGGTCACTGTCCTGTTGGAAGGCATGGCGATAGACATTGTATTCCCTCGATTAACTTCAGCAGGAGATTGCATTCTAAGGGTGAGAAAGAGACTATCTTTCATCAAAGAAAGCCTCTGGCAGTAAAGAGGCGGAGGTGCTAGACCTTGTATTGGTCCAAAATAAGAATTTATGGAAGAGCAAGCTTTATTTTAGAGTTGTGTTGATTACTTGTAGGAAATGTTTGATCTCCGGGATAGTTATTGATTCGTGGTATCACAATCAGTCTAACCATTAGTCCAAAGGAATCTTATCCTTAAAGGAAGGACCGACAACTAAGCAGAACAAATGTCAAAATTATGAATTTGTACAGTTGGTTGTACAACGAAGAAGAGTTTAATCACTCTACAACAACAAGTGTTTGAAGAAAATACTTTGAATCTTTCAGCCGAGATCGATTTGTTATCGAATTACTTTTGGTGGATAATTGTAAACCTATTGTATACGAAATCTGTTGACAAAAATGGGCATGAAGTTCTGATCATATATTGAGAAACCCATTTGATGACATTGTTTCATTGGAATTATTTGAAGAAGTAGAATTAATGGAACTCATACAAGCATGCACAAAGTAGGTCTTTACAACCCTTCAATGAGCATTACAAGCTAGCTTCTCACACCATATATGTTAGTTGCAGGACCTACTGTTTAAAGTTGACTACGAATGACAGATTTTTAACAAATTTTGGATAGCAATTTTATTTATTCTCGCAGCAGAAATATATTTTTCATATTTCATTTAGTTAGAGATGTCTAACCTGGGGTTTGAACCATGGTCTCTTGTCAAACACACCACTTACAAAACTACGGCGACTTCTTAATGGTACTCAGTCAATAAAATTATGTCTGTCAGTTCGCGCCGAAGCTATTTGATATGTAAATCGCTAAACTTATGTTAACTGTTAAGACTTTACAGGCGTTTAATTCGAATTACCAACATAGACCACTAAATCAAATTCAATCGTGAAATGAAGCCGCAACAAACCTTTTCATTCGAAGACGCACATGCTAGAAAAATAGATGTCTGTATATTGATTACTGTGAAAGTTATTCTGATAAAAAAAAGGACGAGTATTTTACTCACCATTCCGATATCTCTCTGCGCAAACATTTAAAGTTGAAACCGTATTTGACGAAGTAAATAATTCAGTGTCTATTTAAAAACGGTTTAGTAGGGAAATTACTCACGTGCAATTGAATTTTGATAAACCAAAATCGGTAACAGTATTCGACAATATAGTTTCTTGGGTATTCGATAATCAAAACCAACATAAAAATATTCTTAAAATGATTTAGAAATTGAAAAAAAAAGATTATTTTGTTTTAAAATACAAAAACATACAATATTTGTTGTGATCTTAAATAATTTTTTTATCTTCTTCTCTGAATAAGTTTTAATGTTAAGTAATTCCCAAAAACCTCCTTAAACTAATACAAGCATTTTTAACTCTTTCTGTATGTCTGTGCATTTGTGTTCAAAATTTAATTTTTTTGGACACTTTACTTGAGAGAATTTTCTTTTATTTTTTTATGTACAACTGCATGTGTGTGTCATGCTTTTTTTCTTTTTGCTAAAGTTTGCTCAACAACTTTTGTTTCCTTTTTTTGTTAACATTCTATTATCCTGTATTTACTTTCTACTTGAAGTGACTTTCTTATTTTCATTTCAATTTAATATTCTAAAAACAAAAACCACAAAAAAAAATTCTTTTTTAAATTTGTTGCTATCTTTCCTTTTTTTTAGACCGAACATGTGTGGTATTAAATTTAATTTTCAATTTCTTGACGTACAGTCACTATTCCATACGCAACATTACTTTTGTTAAATAAAATCACAAAAGAAACATTCTGGAAAGAAATATTGTTTAGTAATACAAACAAAAAACAACAACAACAACAAAATAAAACATTAGTTTAGTAAAGAAACGTAACGAGAAGGCTCTAAATTAGTGTCATATTCAGAATAAATTAATAAATAAAATCATGAATCAAATCAGAATGTGTTGAAATGTCTGTCGAAGACAAAGATATGGTAGTCGCTGTAATCTAACAGGTAGTAGGTTGGCTTATTAGATATGAGAACACGGTTCAAACAACAGGCCAGACATCTCGAACAAAACGAAATATGAAAAAATATTTCTTCAGAGACTTCCACTCAGTAGATTTCTGAAAAAATTCTTATGCCATGAAAAGTTACTAAAAATTTGTCGTTTGGATTTTCACTCATATATGCAATAAAGACCCACAACAGCGAAGGTAATAAACGCTATGGCGAGTTATATAGGTACAAAAAATATTAAAATTGATTCAATTTTTCATCTATTTTAAATTCCCTTAAAAATTGTTTTCATTAACTGTTTAGTTAGTAACTGCCTTCAAACCATGTATCTGAGGTATACTGAAGCGTATGAGTGATATAACGAACCAATATACGCACGAAATAGTAATCATACGTATACGTTATGATTGATGCAAGAAAGTCGTAATATTTTCTAGGTATACGTACACTTTTCTAATTGTAATGTAAATTAGTTCAGTTTATTTTTCCATTTACGAACACTATTCTATACATACGGAAGCAAGATATATAAATACAGTATATTAAGCAAATTTTAGACGTTTATTGCGAAAAATTGTTAAAAATTCTTAGTACTGCACATTACCGACCATGATTTTTTATGTATTTTTGGTAATATGTATAAAAAAGTGTTGGCTTATTAGACGTGATGCCACGGTTTAAAGCCCAGGTCAGGCATCTCCATCTAAATGATCTAAATGATATCTCGCAAAAATTCTGAGAGTAAATAAAAATTGCCAAAAATCTGTCGTTCAGATTCGCCTTTAAACTGTAGGTCCGGCACTCATGTATAAAATTAACACACACAACTTAAGTGGTTTGAGAAGCTAGGTCGTAATCCTTACTGATGGGTTGTAATGACCAATAATTTATGTATGTATGTGACCCTAAGCCTATCAAACTCAAAATAAATTTCAATTTCTGTCCGTATTTTGATTATAAGCTTTATAAACAGTCACCTAGAGGGGGATAAAACAAAAATGCTCATTTTGATTACAGAAATTGATACAAAAAAAACCAACCAATATTACAAATGGTATCCTGTTATGTTCATTCATTACGAAATTATATTAAAAAACTTCATTCAGAAATTTATAAAATTTTTGTTATCCGGTTGTTAATAAAAACCGTAAATGCGTTTGGCTTGTATCAGCAGGATATAAAAGCAATTCCTTAATATTAAACGAAATAACTGTCAACCAAGTAAGAACAAAATTAAATGCCAGAACGACAAAAGAAAATAAAATTGGCATTGGCCAACAAAAGTTTAAGAACTCTCAACTAATAAATGTTGTATCCCACTATGTGTTCTATATCAGCCACATTTTCAAGTCGTAGTTGCTGCCACAAAAGCCATCACAGGAAATAATTATTGAAAATAATTTTTATTAAATAAACACAATAATAAATGAAGTTGTTAAATTGTTGCTTTAATAAACTGTTTTTTTTTTCTAATTTATACGCTGGAATTAACAGAAATTTACTTTGATTTCAAAATTAACTGAAATACTCGAGAAGCACGTAAAAAAAAATTTTTATTTTTATTTATAAAGTGTATCCTGTATTTTCTCTGTTTTCAATAAAAAGGGATTATGAAATATGAATTTAAAATTTTATTTGAATTAATAACGCATAGATTACTACAGATTTTTAATATAAAATGAATTCCAAAACTAAGATAATTCAATTGAGCGAATGACCATGAGCAAAATGCTGCTAAATCGGTTTAATTCCAATTGCATTTGAAAGGGATCATAGTACATAGCGAAAAAAAATTAAGTACGAGAATATTAAACAAAAATATCAAGGTTAAATACCGCAAACAGCTTCAAAGCTTGGAAGGAGAACTTATTTTGGTGCCTTATTTGCTGGCCTTATGCAATCTAACCTCCAACCCTATTGTGTCAATGGAGCGTCCAAGAAAAGTGAATGAAATCATATACTACTGTAAGTAGCAACTTTAATTGTATTCTCTTCAAACATTGGTTCTCAGTACCTTAAGTTTCAGGTCAAAACAGGCTTCATTGTTCGCTGATATTTCTATAAGAACTCATCCTCTTAATAGATGTACACACATTTATGGTCTCGGACAATCGTTAAGTTAGTTTATTTTAGCAGCCACCTTGAAAAACTTAACTTATTTAAGTTCCATTTCGATACCGATAGAATCTATTCTATCGTACAATTATGACCTCTGGCCGGAATTCCTTAGCAATACCTATGGTCTTATGAAAGTTTGCATTCAATTCAAATCACCTTAGACACGTTCTGTGAATAAATTTTTGATGAATACATCGCCCTAGTTTCCAAAGTACCCGATAATAACAGAGAAGATAATGTGTGGCGCTCTCTGTCGTTGTGAGATATTTCCATCATCTGAGCTTGTGCATCCAGAGACCAGTAGCCCGTTCTAACTAATATCACACATAATACCCACATCAAGCCCAAGATCTTTATACAAATGGGTTCAATATCCTTCAATATCCTTCCGTTGCAAATGGGGAAAGTATGAAAGAAATGCTATGTTTGCACACATAAAATTTAAATTTTCTACGGTACTAACATTTGCAAGCCCTTCAATTTGTTTGTTAACTTTAATGTCCCTGTGCACAGGACCACTTATATAGAAGTAACCGCCTAATGTCTTTCTAGCTACTCGATAGACATCCAACTTTTTTAGACAATCTTAGGGGTGGTGTACACTTCTCTAGGGAACTAAAAGCCGCTTTACTGTCGGTAAATATGCATATTATCATCATACGATATACTCTGATACCGCATTCGCACTGCGGCAATCTTTACATGCAGTATTTTAGTCTTCTAAGTACTTGAGTAATATGATAGTGCAGGGAAAATTCAATTTTCCACTGTTTCGATGAGATTTCAAGTAAAAATTGTGGAGTGGTCTGAATCCGTTAGTGAAAGGAATACAATTTTCTCGGAGGTTTAAGATATTTTCACGATATAATATTTCCGGTATTTTCGTCTTAAAACCCAAAACGTAAATGGGTTTATGTATCGCGCACTCAATACATATGTATATTCAAGTCGACTATACTCAAAATATTGCCATGACCATAGCTTCCAGACTTCCATGTTTTTGGCATTCTGTCTCATTGCCATCATCATCATATATGTATGTTTATATGTCTGATAACAAATTCGTAGAGCTAGTACACCTATCTACATATAAATGATACCCCAGTTCACCCCATTTGTTTTCTTGTAACAATTAACAGCATTCGGCGCAGTATTGTTTCGGGATTGTGTATTCATACTCCAGTTTAATTTGCTGGCGACTATGATTTTTCTTTATAGCACTAACTCTGTCTTGATCGGGTAAACTATCCGTTCATGTTCGTTTTTTAAATACAATACATATATCTGTACACAAGCCGCTCAGGTAGAAATATAAGTCATATCTGACGACAAAGTAAGTCCATGCTGTGTGAAAACAATTGACTCAAACCTGAAAACCCAAGCTGCAGCATAAAATCAACATTGGTCACGTACTGTATGAAAAATTTATAAAAGTAAATATTCCTAAGTTATGTTCTTCCTCAAATGAAGGCAAATCCTTAAATTTTAATCAACACATAAAATGTGGCAAATGCATGAATAAGAAGATCCTAATACTCGTACATTAAAACATGTTTAATTAGCCTTCTCAGGTGTAAATTAATTTAAAATGTTTCCACCCATTTGTCATAAGCGTTACATGAACATACATATGTTTAATGCGTCATATATGTGTGTAACACAGCTAGATTCTGTGTACGTCTGTCATTAATGTCCTATTTTTTATGTATACGGATGCTTAAGGTAAAAACATATGCACAACAACATTTATCATATCATCAGTATACATACATACATATAATCTTCTATTTCTTTACTTATTAGGGGTATACTTGTTCAGAGTTTCGGTGCTTCAAATCGGATTAATTTTCATAGGTCTACGGCTATAATCTCAAATTGCTTTTCAATGCTTACGTATACCAACAACAAGTGAAAGCCTAAATTTACGTAAAATATATAAATAACAGTGGTTGTGGTGATGGTGGTGTTAAAATTCCTGTAAGTAGAAAAGACAATAGGATATCAAATACATGTCCGCATACATATGTATTTTTATTTGTTATTTATTTTAAATATATAAAACCACATTAGGTTCTAGGCATAGAAATTTTATGGTATGCACACTCACATACATACATACATGCTATTATTATCGTATTTACGTTTTCTGTCCTTACAATACGACGCACAAGTAATGTGATCTCCTTTGGTTTATCAACATATGTTAGCACATATACATACTGAATCGTGTGTAAGTATAGAACTGTTGCGTTGCGGTTTTATACACATTAAAGCCTTACGGTTATTTGTCCTTCGTATGGATGTTAATTAAACACACAAAATTTATAAGTGCGACTACTCATGTATTATACCCCGGGGGCATTGTTTTTGTCTGTTAATGTTTCGAAATAAATATTATTACAATGGCTACTCTTGTCACTGTTGTTGTTTTCCATTTGTGCATGTGTTGATTTATAAGATTGAATTAATTTGTATCGAGCTGGCATTTGTCTCATTTAAAATAAGGTATTCACAGTACATTAAAGCATGAAAATAAAATAAATATTAACACACAATACAGCCGTTAGCCATGTACATTCTCCATTAAAGCAATTCTCTTGAATTAAATTAAAAAACTTTAAGAATATGCGGCATTAGAATTACGACCTAGCTCCTCACACCCCTTATGTTGTGTGTGTTAATTTCATCCATGAGTTTCGCGCCTTACAGTTTAAACTCGACTCCGAGTTTCAGATTTTTAAAAAACTTTTTCATGGCAATTTCATTTACTCTGAAAGGCTTTACCAGCAAATTGCAGGGAGAAATTAGCCGAAGAAATATTTTTTCATATTTCGTTGTGTTCGAGATGCCTGAGCTAAGGTTTGGACTACGAGCTCGCGTCTAATAGGCCAACAAACTTACTGTCTAATAGAACAGGGTGCCTTCAACCAGCAATTAATATTCATTTTTTTATATTTGTTTTTAAATCATTGACATGGTTTTATATCTAAGAGCCCTAGGCGTCTTATAATAATGTGATCATCTATATTTAGGCATTGGTTTACATTTAATTAAGTGACAGGATTCTCGTACAAAGCTTCAAGAGGGCTTTGTTGCTTTATTTGTCCTCTTATAACGCACAGTATGAGAAGTAAATCGTCGTAGGCTAGTGGATAGCATTTTGGCTTATTAGACGAGAGTCTTGCATTCTGCCCCTGATTTAGATATGTCTTCGGCGACTTGCTCTCAGTAGTCTTCTGGTAAAAACTCTGAGTATAAATAAAATTGTCAGCTTTCTCAATAATCTGTCGCTCGGTGTCAACATTTAACTGTAGGTACCGACAATCAACAAAATTAACACACACAACATGGGTGGTGTGAAGACTAAGTCGTAAGCCTGACTAAAAGATTGTAATGACCAATTAAGTAAGTAAGTTACTAAGATTCTCCAATCCCTCTACAAATCCTCTTATAATTATACACTCAGGAGGCAGAAGAATAAAGGGCAGATTAAATCATCTCTTAAGGGATACTAGGATTTACTACGCAACGAAATCTAGCAACCTTTTCAGCATATGACTTGTAATAAAAAACAAATCATTTGCTTGGGCGGAAAGTTTTTACTTATAGATTTAAAACAAGGCCAAGAAAAGAATGAGAAGGTGAGGAGAGACTTGAGGCAATTATACGCTCTTTAAACAGAACGAAAGAGAATAAAAATTATGACATGTTATACGGTGTCTATATCTCAGGAAATGTTATTCACTATTTTTCTTGAACTTTGTGCTGACATTTCTTATCAAATTTTATATTTAATTTTGTATTTCAACGTCAATATATTTTCGCAGTTTTACCAAACTCGTCTCTGTTTATCTTCTTTTTTATTATAGAAAGCTTAATTATATTAAACAACTTAATCAAATTAGATAACATATTACAAACTACTTTACATCTATTTCTTTCTATTTCTATTTCTATTTCTAAATCTAAGGGTCTAATAGGTGTTCAAGGTGAGTACACAATTTTGATATAAAAATATTTCCTGCCGAGACATTTCAACACCTAACTGTGACTGGCCCTATTATTGAAATACTATTTAGTGCTCTTAAAAGGTATCCTTGATTATAAATTAAACATTCGAAATATTTTCATTGGTTTATGAATTTACTTTATGTTGATAAATTGCATTTATTTCAAGCTTTCAATTGTATTGTGCAGGCAAAACTTCATTAAGAGTATTATTCATCAAGGATAGTGGGAAAAGAGATTTTGCAAGTATTGAATTTCTTAAGAATTGTAATATTTTCACAAATACTTTTGATCATAAGCAGTATTATAAAGCAAAGTGTTTGGGTATGTATTCTCTATATATGGTATACGGTATGTTTAAATTTTAAATACAAAACAAGGAAGTTTCCATACGGAATACAATTTGTTTATTCTCTTGTTCATTAAGTAACGCAAAAATTATCTGATGGCATATGATACAACCATATAAGTCCATATACGAACAATAATAAGTTGTATTTACTACATTTGCGATACAACAATCGATTACAATAAGTACAGATATTAAACATTCCCTAAAGGAATCAAACCTGACTCCAGAATAATTCTACTATTGTAGGAACCTTTATATTGGAGTTTAGTCAAGCATAATAAAAAATGAGAATTAAAAATAAGATACTGACACATGAGATAAAAGAAGTTTCATTCTTCTTCTTAGATCCATATCTGCTGCAGAAGTCATTGGATAGAATTTCAAGCCTAACGATATTCTTTTCAATGAAACAGTGACCGCAGAAAATCACAAGAGTGCGATAAATGGTCCTTTACTTGTCTATACAAATGCAGCAGAGTCTAGCAATAGCGCTTGTATTTTTCTCCTACCAACCAATTTGCGTCTCCCTATAAACCTAGTCCACCTGAGGTAAGTGCAATACCTATGCCCTGTAAAATGTCGAAGATTGCGAATACTGCTACGGTGCTGGTCAGTTAATTTACAATACAATTTCCAACGGAATTTCTCTTTCCGGAAACAAATATAAGATGATGATACTTGACACTCATGGACGATGACAAACGTTAAATAGACTTTCTTTTGAAACTAAATCACTGTCTAACTATCCGAGTAATTCAAGAGATTTTCAGGGAAAATTCAAAAACCCAACATTTATTATGTCTCGTTTAATATGGTCATGTCCTTGGAATGTAAAATTCTTTATTGGTCATGAACTCTTAACGACAGTATAAAACAGATCTTCCCAATAGGAAACTCCTGCTCTTCAGACTAGAAATCCCTAGTTGGAATCCTAAAATCAAATGTCCTATTCCAACCATAAGAAAGCATATAATCGACTTGAGTGAGTCCATTTTCAGAATTACAAGAAAAAGTCTAACAGGTCCATTTGCACGATCTCTGTGGCCAGTTCACATCAACTCCATATGAGATGAACAGCCCCTCAAATTGCAAATGCAGATTATTCAATATGGCATGAATTATGTGACACGTTGTGCTAATTCAAATTCTGGCCAAAAGAAGCTGGAAATCATTATCATTGGTCGCCTTTGACGATGATGTCCTGGCCAAAACCGTTAGTCTAACGCACGTCATTGTTTGTGGCCGTTTACTTTCGGTTCTTGCTTCAATTGACTTCCGTGTAGACCCATGTCACGATAAAAAATTCTCCATGTAATGCTTTGTGAAAGGTGAAGTTTTTGTGAGCGATGCGAAATCGTCTGCCTAGGAATTTTCTTTACACACTCACGGATGGCAGCGAAATTTTCGTAGATTCGAAATCTGGTATTTCGTAGACTAAGAGGTATTGGCCGACGTGTGTACCGAACCAGTGGACACGAATTTGTTCATTACAATACATCACATTTATGTTCAGCTCGGTAGATTATAGAAAGATTCTCTTATTGCTTGTCGTACATTTACAATAAATTTATTTTTTCTGCACATAACTTATTTTTCAATTTCTCTCAAAAGATATCGTTTAATTTTATTAATAATTTCTTTGAATTTTCTTAATTCCACATATAAAATGAAATGTTATTTAATCCGTTTAAATATTTTGTATTATTATGTTCAATTAATTAAATTCTTTAAATATGTTTCTGTTCTATTTGATCTTGAAAATTATTGAAATAGAATTCCTTTTCTCGGCAATAGAATTAAAGAAATAACATGAACTCAATTGAATATCAATTATGAAAATAATATTAAATTTCTTCATTCTTTAAATTGAAATGAAGATATTAAGACATTATTTTAGGAAATGGCAATTTATTAAAGAAAATATTGAAAGATATTTTATTACAAAAGAAAGTTTAACAATTGAAGAAGTAAATTGAATTTGGAGATACAAGTAATAAATTGTTTTAAATATAATTTGATGGTTGATTGGTTGTTGTAGGAAATTTTGACGTTTTTATTTGGTTAAATTGCTTGACACAAACTCCTTTATTTCTGACGTTGTAGTGTTTATAGTTTGAAGATTTCTACGCATTAAACCATATTACTTTATAAGTGCATACCTGTATTGTCATTCAAACAATCATTCATGTTGGGCTCAAGTTGTATTCAATAATTTTATTGTTATTATTATTATTTTGTTCCTTACAGAAACATATGCCTGAAATGTTATTTTTACATTTATGATGCTTAACGTCAATATACTTCAAGTAAAAGAGGATTAAGACCAGTTAATAGAAATAAACATAAGTGGCTCGTGAAAGCATATGCCAACCAAGCGACTTGAACACAAAGTAAATTGCTGAGGATATCCAGGAAGTATATGTAAACACTCATTTACATGTTCACAGAAAATAAAAATAAAATGGGAAATAAGAAAAAAGAGATAAATAGCTGCGAAAACAAATGTTTAGACGATAATCCCTAAGTTGAATATGTTCCTCTTCTTTATAAAGCAACAAATGAAAGTTAAAGGCTAGGTAATGCTCTGCGTTCAAGGAAAAAATACGTATATACTCCAGCTATAGAACACGAGTCTTTACTATTAAACTTGACTTCATTTGCAACTAAAATATCTTCCCTAACGGTGGATATGTTTACTTTACTTGTATAGGGTGGGCCATTTAAAAGTTCAAATTTAAAAATGCCATAAAACAAAAAGGGTTTGGAATGGAATATAATTTCATTCATATGGCTGCCGCTGCTGGCCTTACAGTACCTCATTCGACCGGACCAATTTTAGTGTACTTTTTCGACTGTACGGTGTTGAATCTCGACAACGGGATCACAAATGTTGGCCTTCAAATGCTTAATTGTCTCTAATTTGTAGACATAAAACTTTTCTTCGGCGCCCCCTCAAAAAATAGTCCAACGGTGTCAAATCGCAGCTTCTTGACGGCCAATTGACAACACCATCAACGGCCATCAAACGTTTGCCGCAATAAACCGATTGTACCATGAGATGTATGACATGAAGAGCGGTTACAAAAAAATCTGTTACTATAGTGCGATAGGCGTCTCCATTGACCGTAATGGTTGCACCGTCCTCATTTTCAAAGAAAAATGGGCTAATTATGCTTTCACTCCACAAGTCACACAAAAAAGTCACTTGAAATGGATACATTGGCTTCCATGTGTGGGTTTGCTTATTAACGTACCCGCCAACATAAAAAAGAGCTTCATCCGAAAAGATAATTTTTTTTTTGGCAAAATTGGCTTCGTTTAGCAGTTTCTCGTTAGCCCAATAAATCCCAAAGTTGCTCAAGCGTAAAACACTATTTATTTTGTGACAGAATAGAATGACGTAAGTATTTCCAGATTCGATAGTTCTAATTTAATGGCCCACTCAATACAAGACTCCTTAAGATTTATTTCCATCTGACAATGTCAGACAATGTATTCTATTCTTAAATGACTTGCTAGACCTGAAGCAGAAAATTTGCTGCAGAATTAATAAATTCTACAAAACATAAATAAATAATTTTGTCTTGTTTCAGATTTGCTGTTATTTTTCGTATTAAATTAACTTCACTTTCAAAAGTGATATCCTTCGTAAAAATGTTGCAGATTCACTTTTGTTTACAGTTTTTTTAGTGCAACATAGCAATTCAAATATAAATCATAGTGATGATGTGGCAAAGTTTGGCATTGCCAAAATGAAACCAAACGCTATAATTTATTTGCATCATAGTACAATATTCGCAATTGACTTTAATGACAGAATAATATATTTAAACATACAATTTGCAAATGGGAATTTAAACTAACTCGTTGAAGAGTTAATGCGTTTAAATGAAGGGATTTAGAAATTTATCATATTATAGCGCTTCGTAAATGTAGCAAATCATAAAGGTTAACTTTTACGCTGCTACAGATTTAAAGTTAAACAATCTCATGATTAAATTACCACAATTTTCAAAAAAAAAATGACATCATTTTAGCTAAAGATGAACTAAATCTGAAGAAAAGTGAATGAGAAATCTGCAAAAACAGCTACAATTGAATAAAACGGGAATAATTCTGATCTTTGCTTCCATATATTGTTGTGCGCGCAAATGCTAGAATTGCTAATCGTTGCCGTAGTCTAGTAAGTAGGGTGCTGGCTTATTAGATATGAGGCCACTGTTCAAATCTCAGGTCAGACATCTCAAACAAAAGGAAAAGTATAAAAATATATCTTCTCTTGTGTTTTGACAAAAACTCTGAGAAAAAATAAAATTGCCATGGAAAATTTCTCAATAATCTGTCGTTCGGATGCAAATTTAAACCGTAGGTCCCGCCACTCAAGTATAAAATGAATACGCACAACATAAGTAGTGTAAGAAGCTAGGTCGTAATCCAGACGTTGTAAGGGGTTGTAATGACCAATTATGATGTGTTATGAGTTGTGAGATGAAGTAGAGTTAGCCATACGAGAACTTTCTCATCCGCACCTTTTCAAATTTAGACATGAGATTTTTTACGTTACCCAAGTGACAATACAATAAGGCATTGCTCTGCAATTATTGGTTTGTATTTTTATGTGGTCTATACAGGACATTTGACAATGGAATTCTGTTTATTCTACGTTTAGTAAGGGTAGCGTTAGGTCTCTTACTCTATTATTTTAACTGTAAGTGGTTTGAACCGTGGCATCACGTCTAATAAGCCAATACACTACTTAATAGACTACAGTGACCTCTAATTCGTTTCTGGCCTTGAAAAATGAACCGTTCTTTTAAATCGGCATCTACATATTACACAAAATACATTAAAAAAATCATGATCGGTAATGTGTAGTGCTAAGAACATTTAACAATTTTACGCAATAAACGTTTAAAATTTGCCTAATATACTGTATTTATATATCTTACTTCTGTATGTATAGAATAGTGTTCATAAATGCATAAATAAGCTGAACTAATTTGCAATACAATTAGAAAACTCTACGTATACTTCATGCTATACTTCTTGCTATCAAACATAACGTATGCGTATGATCAATATTTCGTGCGTATATTGGTTCGTTATATCACTCATACGCTGCGGTGTACCTGAGACACATTGGCAATCACTAGACAGTGAATGAAAAAAATTTTAAGGGGATTTAAAAAAGTGAGGAACTCAATCAATTTGAAAATTTTTTGTTCATACATAACTGGCCATAGCGTTTATTACCTTCGCCCGCTATTACTTTTGTTTGACAACAAAGCACACTCTCTTTGTGGGAAGCCTAAAATAATAATAAAAAAATCTGAGTCACCACTTGCACTTGCACTTAATCTTCAACGTTAATATGTATGTATTTTTCAAATTGTAAGGAATTTTATTTTTATTGAATATACTTTCAACTCAGCACTTAATGTGTAACAAAAACCATAACCACCTGCTCTTTTAACGATATTTTCATTTCCCACAACTACTCGATGCTTTTGTATAATAAAAGAGTTACCGCCAGCTAACGCTACAGAATATTATTGAACCATAATTTAAAATTTTTTTAATTTAGAAACAACTGTTGCAGCAATAACTTTAAGTGTTCATGTTACAATTTGAATTGGAAACGGAAAAACCGCAAACATGTGCCTGCAGCACAAGGTAATCTTAATAGTAAGGCAATAAAAAAATCGTTAAAAGAGGTAAAAGACGATGAGGGCAAATGCAATAGTATGACAGCCGCTCGTTGCAGATGCCAAAGGTTGTATTATTTGGTTGTATTATTTGCCACTTGCTCTGAAGCTCTGCATTTTACAATATGAGAGCCGCTAAGCATGGATTCAATTCGTTATAGAAAGCAACGGCTGCAGTAGCCTTCATAGGCTACTCTTCTACCATTGCGACTTGCTTTGATGCTTTGCTCTTTGTACTCTGGCTTTCTTTTGCGGGGGAATAATTCAGTGGGGCTTCTTGAGGGTATGATTTCCTGTCATTGATTGAAATTAACTTATATCTTAAAGTATAGGCTATCCAAATTTCGAATACTGCCAGAGCTCTTTATATGGGGGCTTAGGCAAATCAGTACCGCGATTTCTGTACGTATCGGCTTCACCATAGGAATCTGAACTAATTCATTTCATTTTAGTTACAATTAAAATAACGGCGATAACTTTTATCCCACAAAAGAAATTTGTAAGCCTAGTAATATGCACAAATTTTTTCTTGCACAGTCTTCAGATAACTTCGCAATTTAAAAATGTATTTCCTACTTCAAGTCAATAAAAATTTACCTTTCAAATGCGTATTACTGGTACTACATGAATGCTTAACTAAGAAGGTTAAAAACTTTTTCAGAGTCACGAAAATGGCAATATAACATCTCTTGCCTTGCAACTCCTATCACATCGTAAAAAATTATAAAAACACTGTATAAAAACATTTGCACGTTTAACATGTTTCTTGTTGTTAGATTTGCCTTTCTATTGATTTTCAAATGCTAGTGAGTTTATACTTTTGTTAGTTGCACGTTCTACCAACATAATCAACATTATTGTTTGGATTGGTGAGGTGGTTTCCTCTTAAGCACATTGCAGTTTAAATTGCAACAAAACTTTTAATATTTTTCGATTTCTGTTTTAATATTTCTGTTCGTTTCTTTTTAATATTTTTAAGAATAACTTAAATTCCGGGGAATTACGTAAACAAGAGATCAAAACAAAACTTCTATTATTAGTGGCACAAAGTGCTTGTAATACTGTTGTGGCTTTATCTGCTATATTAAAAAGGTTTTTTGTTCAGATTGTTCGAATTTAAAGTGGATATTTTAATTTATTTATACTTTTTATAATTTTTAGTTTATAAGAAATTGTTTTTTTATTATGCATTAAGGTTCAAAAATATAAAAATATGCATGTATTTCAAACTTGGTTGCTCTAGTATATTTTCTTTTAACATTTTTATACATGTGGAGCTTTCTTATATTTTCTTGATTTTTTGCAGTCATTTACATATGTACATAAGTTACCTGTAGCGGATAGAATTCCAATATTGATGCTGAATTAGTCTTTTTCAACTCTTGCTCATTTAATCCCAATTTCAGTCTCATATCGCGCTGTGCTATTCTGCTTTTGTTCTCTGATAACATCAGTTCTTAAAAATTTTAAATATTTATTAATTGATCGACAGTACTTTAACGTTTGATTGATCAGAACAATACTTTGGTTCTAGAAATTTCTTAAGTCTCCTCAATTGTTATCTCTCGCATTAGTCTATACGAATACAATGGCGCCAGCATTTGCTATTCTATCTGCCACCTATATTTTTTATAATCTTCTGATTCTAACTTTTAAGCAACAATCTCGTCCAAGCACAAGAAAATTTATTTATAAATCACGCAACATTCCAACCTACCGACAATGATGTATTTTTCAATGGATGAACGAAATGTAAGGTGAGTTTAGCGGCTAGCTTGGCTTTCACAGGCAAGTTCACTCAGTGACCCATATGTCCTTCTTATCATCGGTTTTTTTTTTAATTTGATATCGCAATTATGGGCTGCGATGGCCTTTCACCAGAAGATGTTCAGACCGACATCGAACGAGTCTTTAATTTGATGCCTCACAAGGAATGGAGTTAAATAGCATAATATCGGTTGCCAGTGCGGAATATCTGCGATTGCCCTTCACCAGGAGATGTTCAGAGCAACATCGAACGAGTCTTTAATTTTATCCAACTCACAAGTTGTTTAGATGATGACAGGTATTCAAATCTACTCAAATGTTTTAGAATTTGTTCCAAACTCATGAACTACTCCTTCAATTAGTGGATGTAAATCAAACGATATTTTTTAGAAACTCAAAAGTAATTGAATTCATGCAAATGCCACAATATGGCTGGCAGCTATGATAATGCCAAGGCAAGTCACATAGAAATGCGGATCCGGTATGGAACAAATGACCATAACGAAGTCTCGCTCTAATGTTTCCTCTGAAGTTTGAAAAGCATAACAGCTTTTGTTATTTAATTTGATATTTTATACAAGTTTTTGTTCGATATATAATTCGGCCAGAACATTCTCATAACCTTACGCAAAGATCTATGCATGAATTCCAGTGATGATTGAAGACTTTTCCTTCAAATCTTACACGACAAGCATCTGAATAATATTTGCTGCAACAGTTGTTTCTAAATTATTTTGTAAATTGTGGTTTAATAATATTCTGAAGCGTTAGCTGGCAGTAGCTCTTTTGTTATACAAAAACATCGAGCAGTTATGGGAAATTAAAATATTGTTATACGAGCAGATGGTTATGGTTTTTGTTACACATTAAGTGCTGAGTTCAAAGTACATTTAATAATAATAAAATATCTTACAAAATGAAAAATACATATTTACGTTGAAGATTAAATGGAAGCACAAGTGGTGGATCAGATTTTTTTATTGTTATTTGCGCCTTCCCAGAGAAAGTGTGTGTGCACTGTTATCAAACAAAAGAAATAACAAGCGAAAGTAATAAATGCAATGGCCAGTTATATATAAATAAAAAATATTAAAATTGATTCACTTTCTCATCATTTTTAAATTCCATCAAAAATTGTTTTCATTAACTGTTTAGTTAGTAACTGCCTTGAAACCATGTATCTCAGGAATATCAAAGCGTATGAGTGATATAACGAACCAATATACGCACGAAATATTTATCATACGTATACGTTATGATTGATGCAAGAAAGCCGTAATATTCTCTAAGTATACGTAGACTTTTCTAATTGTAATGCAAATTAGTTCAGTTTTTTTTTTGGCGTTTATGAACACTATTCTATACATACGGAAGTAAGATATACAAATACAGTATACTAAGTAAATTTTAGACGTTTATTGCGAAAAATTGTTAAATATTCTTAGTTCTACACATTACCGATCATGATTTTTTTTAATGTATTTTTGGTAATATGTATAATGAAATGAAATATAAAAAAATGTGTTTTTGGCGAATTCCTCTCAGCAGATATCTCGCAAAAATTTTGAGAGTAAATAAAATTGCCATGAAAAGTTTGTCAAAAATCTGTCATTCGGAGTCAACTTTAAACTGTAGGTCCCGTCACTCATGTAAAAAATTAACACACACAACATAAGTGGTGTGAGAAGCTAGGTCGTAATCCTAACTGAAGGGTTATAAGGACCAATTATGTATGCATATATAACATCGTTCATCCGCCTTGGATGCCGCCACTCATGTATAAAATTATCACGCACAACATGAGTGGTGTGAGAAACGAGGTCGTATGTAATGAGCGATATGTAAGATGTTACCCAGGCAAAAACATATTCCTGGTATATAGTAATAGTCACTATTAGCGGATAAAATAAGATAGAAAGGTCACAAGAGATCTGCCCAAAACAAAAATGGTTTATTTATGTAGAATCAGAAACTTTGAATGGGATATTATTTTGGAAGTATGATAAAAATTTTTTCATCATTCACAACAATTAATTTGACAAAGAGGTTACAAAATTATAAAAAAAAATATTTAAAAAATCTTAAAAAAAAACAATGAATTCGTTTAGGGAAATGTATTTTAAACCACCACCCCGAACTCAATGTAACGCCTGTTAAAAGCATTAATAATAATTTAATTTTACTCCCCATACACTTTATTGTAGTGTATCCAATTTGTTATAAAATTTGAACGTTTTCTATCGATATTACTTTTATTCTTCACTTTATGTTAACAAACTATAATAAAAAATAAAAAAAAACCCAATACGACCTGCCACAACCACCTGCTTCTCATAACTGATGATTGCCTTCCAAACACACTTTCAAAATGTTGAAATTACAAAAAGTTTTGAAAAAAGCTACAATACTTCAATAATCACGACACTTAAAGTATTATTTCGACATAATCTATCAATAAATACTATGGCACTCATGTTACAAATACATCGATGCAATTACTAACATTAGATGCAGCGATAACTTGCATAATTTATGGTATAATGTAATGTACATATATGGTTTTAAAAGTATGCATGTTGGTTTTAAAAATATATATATGGCGTCTTAAAGCGATGTCTAACTTATTTTAATGTTTTAAAACCATCACCATCAATCACCTCCTATACATTATCATATTTTCATATCATTTATGAAACCTTGTATATGCATCTATCATTACCAATGGAAAAACTTTTGATTAAATTTCGAATACAATTTATCATTGTGCTTCGTAACTTGCGAGCAAAGAAAGTTTGAAATTAATTTTCCACATTAAAATCTTATACGGTTTCACTTATAAGCACACAAATTTTGTTAGAAAATTATCAAAAAGAATAAATAATTGAAACACATTTACGTCTATGGAAGATGTTGTCAAACGCAGGAATTCTTAGGAAATTATTCAAAAAAAAAATTAAAACCTTAGAAAAGAAGCTCGTTATTTGTTTTATGAAGCTTTTAATTCATAAAACGTACATATTTTTTAATTCAGGAATATGAAAACGTACTGGTTCTTACATACATACATATGTTTAATTATAAATTATATAAACAATATTTAAATACATACATATTTTGCAAGAGAATATACAAATCGAACTTAGGTTAAGTTATACAAGACGCTGTAAGCTATTTATCCTGGGTTTCAACTATACTTGTGGGCGGGAATATACTCAGCACTTCTATCGAACCTTCATTAAGCGATGCCTATTTCTAAATTTAAATAAAACACAGTATGTGCGAAATATCATAATTTATTCGTTTGACAGACCTATCAATACCATTTGAAGTCGCCGTAGTCCAGTAGGTAGTATGTTGCCTCATTAGACATGAGGCCTCGGTTCAAATTTCAAGTCGGACATCCCTAACAAAACGAAATATGAAAAATTATTTCTTCGGCGACTTCTTCTCAGCAGATTTCTGCTAAAAAATCTGAGATAAAAACAAATTGCCGTGAAAAGTTTCTCAAAAAACTGTCGTTCGGAATCGACTTTAAACTGTAAGTCCCGCCACTCATGTATAAAATTGACACACACAGCATAAATGGTGTGAGAAGCCAGGACGTAATCCTGGTTGAAAGGTTGTAAAGACCAAAACAAAATTGCCATGAAAAAGTTTCTCAAAAATCTGTCGTTCGGAGTCGACTTTAAACTGTAGGTCCCCATGAGGTACACTCATGTATAAAATTGACTCACACAGCATAATTGGTGGAGAAGCCAGTTCGTAATCCTGATTGAAGGGTTGTAAATACCAATTATGAATGTATGTATGTATTGATACCATTTTGGGAGGAATATAATATCGTTCAGATGTCCTCCACGGTTTCTGTGGCAGAAACACATCCGAAATGCCTAATTTTCCATGACTCTGTCGCATATACGTATCAGTCTGAACTTGACCGCTAATGTTGACTTTGAGGACTCCTATGGTTTGTGACTTATTCTCATACACCTGCAACTTAATAAAACCATACAAAAAAGTCTAACGGAGTCAAATAACACGATCTCGGTAGCCAGTTCACAGCACCTCCATGTGAGATGATCATGTCCTCAAATTGCTCGTGCAGAATATTCAATGTGACATGAGCTGTGCGGCATTCAATGCCCTCCTATTTTTTTTTTTTTTTTTTTTTTTTTTCTCGCTCATAATGCTGTTTCATGCACTTTTTTTTTTTTTTTTTTTTTTTTTATTTTATTTATTTTATTTATTTATTTACTTCATGTTTTATACAACTTGTATTAGGTTTACAATTTAAAATTATAACAATAAATATCGAAATAATAACAAAATTAAAATAAAATAAAAAAAATAAAAAAAGAAGAAACTAAAATTATTAATTCATTACTATTTATTAATTACTAGTTCCGCGAAGCAATATAGCTTGTCTGCAGAAGTATTAAATAAATAGGTTTTGCCACTAAAAGTGATATTTATAAATAGAATAAAAAAAATAAATAAAAAGTAAATAATAAAATACTAACTAAATGGAAAAAAAAAAAGTGAAAATTATACAAAATAAAATGAAATAACATAAGTTAATCTTGCGAGCTTACGAAAAAGTTTTTCAAAAGTTTTTTTCTTTTTTGTTTGTACTGAATATTTAAAAGTTCTATTGGTAACATATTGAAAATTTTTGGCAGAGTTACTTCTAATGTGTTTTTGCCATAATTATTATGGAAGCTTGTCACGTGGGCTATGTATGAGGGTTAAACTTTAATAGGATTCAAGCGGCAACACTGAAAAGGGTGTGGTAGCGATTGGCAACGCCGTTTGCAATAAATGAAAGAAATTTAGGCAGGCAAACAGAGACAGATATATGTCTTTGAACGAAAAAACTGAACGAAGGAGATTAACGGGATATCGAAAAGACGCCGACAAGAAGACTTCGATGAAGAAAATAAGAGTAGCGTTTTTTTTTTCATTCTGAGCCGGCGTGGAGATAGGTTGTCTGGCGGTGGACATATAAAAAAAAAAATATATAGAAAAAAAAATATATAAAAAAAAAAAAAAAGAAACAGTGAAGTTATTACAAAAAAAAAAATAAATAAAAGTAAAAAAAGGAGGATCGCTTCATCAACTTCTACACGCCTTATATGCTCAACGATATTTTTTGTACGGGACAACCTCTTCAAACACTTTCTTCAATAATCCTCCTCAGCTATAACCTCTACAGAATACAAATACTTTCATCAATAATCATCCTCAACTATAACCTCAACTGAACACCATAGCAACTATAATCTCCTCAAATACTTTCATCCATGATCATCCTCAACTATAACCTCAACAGAACACGAATTCTCTCATCAATAATCATCCTCAACTATAACCTCAACAGAACACAGTATCAACTATAACCTCAACCGAACACGTTTAACAGCTATAACCTCAACCGAACACGTTTATCAACTATAACCTCTACAGAACACAAATACTTTCATCAATAATCATCATCAGCTATAACCTCTACAGAAGACTTACATCAAGAATCATCCTCAGCTATAACCTCTACAGAATACAATACTTTCATCAATAATCATCCTCAGCTATAACCTCAACAGAACACAGTACCAACTCTAACCTCTACAGAACACAATAGCAACTATAATCTCTTCAAATACTTTCTTCAATAATCATCCTCAACTATAACCTCAACATAACACAGACACATTCATCAATTCTAATCCTCAGCTCTATATTTTCAACCCCCAACTGTAAGTCGGTGAGGCACAGTCCCAACCCTGAAGACCCGCTGCCGAGGTAAAAGTATATATATCGATATTAATATAATAGTAGAAAATATTATTAGTTCAGTTCGCTCAAAAAAAAAAAAAAAAATAATAAGGGATTGTAAAATTTAGTCTATGGTTAGGGTTCCTTTTTGTATTTCCTTTTTCGTTTCTTTTTCCTTGAGATATATAGGTATATCTATTGTAAATAGATATATTTATATAGATACATATAGTAGTTTTGGACGTAAGGGCCTAGTTCAGCCATATAGTGGAGCTCTGTTATATAGGTTGAAGTTTTTTTTGTACGTAAAAGCCCTAATATTTGAGTTATGCTCAGAAGAGGGGAAGAGGTAGAAAAAGGAAAGGAACTACCTATAGATATTTAGTTATATTTGCTTTGCATTAAATATAGAATATAAGTAATTCGTATATTAATATGGTTAGTTTAAGAAGAAAAATTAATAAATGTATCTGAAATGGAATTGTTAGCATTATGACTAATTAGTTAGGGAAGACAGGTAAGTTGATAGGATAGTGGCGGGATATGCGGGGGTTAGTAAGCTTCTGGGATAGTTCTCAAGAGTTTTGGAACTATCATGGTGGGATCCTCTGGGTTCCTGAGGGTGGGCAGTAGAGCTCCAAAAACACCTGTGAGTTTTCCTCATTGGCGTTTGTGTAAGTAAATTAGTTCCTTGATTGGTTTCAGTCCCCATAGTGTCAGTGTCGCTTTCGGGTCCCTATGTATTTTCTTTTTTTCATCATTCTTGTTTTCTTTCAAAGCTGGTATGATTTTTTTTATATATGTGAGAGAGATTGAGGGACAGATAGTCGGCAAGGACCACCCCGTCCGGCGAGCTTCAGCCCGGCATACGCGAGCATACCAGCGACGCAGACTATCTGACCTCACAGAGCCAAGCTGTTTCGGATGGTAACATCTTCCCCTTTGATATCAAATTTCTCTTTGATATTAATTTGGCATTTGTGTTTGTTTTTATCATCTCTCAAATTCTGCTCATCTTTCACATTATAAAATGGCGCCCAACGTGGGGCCCGAAGGCGAACAGTCCAGTCCGTTTTCGTGTAGTCTTTTTAGATTTGGTATTCGGTCATATGCGTAAGTCCCGTCAAGAGAAGTTTCCGAATTTCTTGACGCGTTGCGACGTGTATGCGGAGTGCGGAGTCTGGAAGATAAAGCGAAAGCGTTAGCAGATTCTTTTTTTTTACAACTGATTGATCTTTACAGAACACTCAGCTGTCTAAACTGTAAGTCCCGATTGACGTTCGAATTAAAGTCTTTCGCGTTGCGACAGGGTAGCGGCTAAGTGTATTTGTGAGATTTTGTGTAGTTCTTCAGTTTGGCGTTCTGTTATATACGTAAGTCCCGTCTAGATGATTTTCCGAAATTTTGGCGCGTTGCGACGTGTATTCGGTATGCGAATTCTGGAGTATGAAACAAAGCGTTTATTTTTGTTTTACGATCGTTCGAATTTTGCAAACTACTTAACGGTCTACACTGTAAGTCCCGATTGACGCTCAAATCTAAGTCTTTCGCGTTGCGACAGGGTAGCTTCAAAGTATGTTTGTAAACACAGCATATGTTTTTCATTCGATTTTACTTCTGTTATAAATGGTTTTCAGAAGCATTTTGTTTGCTGTCTAAATCGGACAGATACTATGGGGAACTTGAGGAAAAAGTCTTACACCCTATTATTTCTGGTTACACATTCGCATTTGAGGTTCGATGTTGCTTGCCTCCGTTTATCCATGCCACTTGAAAATCCTGTTAACTACCTTTAGTGAATTTTGATATTTGGTATTAATTTTTTTTTATATTAATTTGATTTAGTATTTGTATTATATTGATTTATAAATTCGCTTTATTATATTGATTTATGTTCTTTTTATTATTATTTATTATTATTAATTATTTTTCTCATTATTATATTGTTTTATAATTTTTTTATTAATTTGTCTTTTTTATTTCTTTATTTTATATTTTTTTTTTATAATTTGAGTTTTTGTTTTGAATTATTACTATAAGTTCCATCATTGTTTATATATCATACTTTAGGTACTCTTGCTACCGCTGGGGAACCTTGTAGTAGCTCCCATTTGAATCTTGATTTTATTAGATATATAAATTTTGTAATATATAGCTTACGTCTTGCTATTTACAATTGGGAGTGTTTATACCAATTCGGTTCTTAAACGGTCTTAGGGTTGAGTTGTGAGAGGAGTTGTGTGGTTGGCTTTCTATGAAGGCAACGCGTTCTGGTAGAATATATTCAACATTACCAAAGACAGACCCCACAGAGACGATGCAAAACCCACCAAGGTTGACAGTTCAGGCGTCCGTATCTACACCACGACCAACTAGGAGCACAACAACAGCTGCTCCTACAGCATCGGCCAACATTCCACCATCGGTGCAACAATTTATGGCGATGGCACACAACCAGTCGGATTTGTCGAATGAGTCCCAGAGTTCACGGGAAGCGGCTGTCGGTTATGGTAACTACACGGCCAGAAATGTATCACAGGAGGCTCAACCAAATGTGCCTCCACAACCAAATTCGCCGGCCACTGAAGTCATCAGACGAGAGAGCAGAGAAATGGTAAAATGTATGCAGGACATCTTTAGAATGCAAGAGCAATTGGCAAGCGCTGTAGCGAGGCTAGCGTCGGTACAGGCGATACCCACCAACGGAGTGAGCCAGCCTCACACCAATGCTGTTTCGCACCAATCCAACCATCATCAGCCACCTATCACCATGGTTTCTCCGCATGATGGGGACCAACGAGTAGGTTCACAGGAACACAGGCTTCCGAATTCAGCCATTCCGGTTATTCCGCCACTAGTGAGTTTTCAACCTAGAGATAATCCACCGGCTTATCCGACATCACAACCGGCTGGGACAGTCCCGCCGCAAAGTTCAGCAGCATATTCATCACCTGCTCCTAGCATGCCTATAGATTGGCAAATGCACCAGCGTATAGATCTTTCGAAATGGGGGATCAAGTTTGACGGAACTTCTAAAACGATGAGCGTCGAAGATTTTATTTTCCGTGTAGATATGATGCGACAAGATTTCAACTGTTCTTTCAACGATATCAGGCGCAGCTTCCACCTATTATTAGAGGGCCAAGCTTTAGACTGGTTTTGGATGGCCAGGAAACGACAGCAATTTCAGTCCTGGGAAGACTTGTCACAGGCGTTTCTTAATCAGTTTAGTAGATATGGAAATGAGTTTCAACTGCAGAAGAGGATAATGGACCGTAGGCAGCTTCCACAAGAGTCATTTGACGATTTCTCTAGTGCCGTAATGCATTTAAGGAACCAACAACGAAACCCATATTCTGAGAGGGACATAGTCGAAATAATGAAGGGTAATCTAAAGCCGTCTCTTTCTCATCTTCTGTTTTCGACTCGGGCAGAAAGCTTAAATGAGTTTTGTCGGGAAGCAAAGCGAGCTGAAAACCTATTGGCAAGTCAAAGGTCGCAGTATCAGCAGCGCGTTTACCCTACACAGAGGGTACAGGAGCTTGAATTCGATTTACCGCCAGCAACAGCCCTGGAAGTTGAAGCTTTAACCGCCACCAGTAAGTACACCTGTTGGAACTGTAGACAGGCAGGACACAGTTTTATGGAATGCCCATCAGCCACCCGCCGGATCTTTTGCTATCGTTGTGGTCTGGACGACGTTGTTACTCCTAAATGCCCGAAATGCCAGGGAAACATCACCCGGAGCCAGCCTCAAACTGGGGAGACTCGCTCGACACAGACTTAGACCCAGTACAACCCGAAAAGCAAACTGAAAATAAGAAGTACAGTTCGAGAAACCAGCAGGGCAAGGAAGCAAAGGTGAAGGATGTTCAGAATTTCAGGAGAATCAAACCATTTCATCAGAGGGTGGAGGAGTATATAGAAACGCGGCAAAAGATATTCGGGAACGTTTCGAATAGGATTAAAAAGGCTAGAGACAGGTACAGGAAACGAAAGGAAATAAAACGCGAGATCAATGCGACAACGCTGTATGAGGGAGAAGATTCACGTTTTTATGTAAAAATCAGATTTGGCCAGTTAGAGGTAGAGGGCTTACTTGACAGTGGTGCCACCGTTACCTGTCTGGGTAGGGGGTGTTTAAAGCTGGTGGAAAGGGCTGGATTACAAGTCATTAGGTTTACTTCCATCGTCAAGACGGCTGATGGCAGTTCTCATAGAATAGTGGGCCGAGTAAGAACAGTGGTTTCCTTCAACAAGTCGTCACAGGAGATGGATTTCTATTAGTGCCGTCCTTGAACAGAGAGTTATTTCTTGGAGTAGATTTTATGAAGCGATTTGGACTACTCTCGGACATCGGCAGCCTTACCGCTAGTGTCACCGATCTTTGCCCAGAGAGTGAAGAAGCTGATAGAGTTAAAACTCACACGTTGAATCCTGAGCAACATTTCAGACTTGACAAAATGATAGCTAAGTTTCCTTGCTATACCAAGAAGGGACTCGGTAAGACACACCTAGAGGTGCACACGATAGATACCCGCGACGCAATACCGGTGAAAGACAGACATTATCCCATCTCGCCGGCTGTGCAGAAGTTATTATATGCGGAATTAGATCGGATGTTGGATCTGGGAGTGATTGAGCCGAGTGAGAGTCCTTGGTCTCATCCAGTTACTCTCGTTCGTAAGGGCGATAAAAATAGGCTGTGTCTGGATGCTCGTAAGTTAAATGCGCTCACGGTCAAGGATGCCTATCCATTGCCGCACATAGAAGGTTTGCTCAGTAGGTTAGGGGATACCCATTACATTTCAAGCGTGGATCTGAAGGATGCGTTTTGGCAGATACCCCTAGATGCGACAAGTAAGGAAAAGACGGCGTTCACAGTACCAGGAAGACCTTTATACCACTTTACGGTCATGCCTTTCGGATTATGCAATGCAGCTCAAAGACTTTGCCGTCTAATGGATAAAGTCATTCCAGCAGCACTTCGTGATAGGGTCTTCGTATATTTGGATGATCTGTTGATTGTCTCGCCCGACTTTGAAACTCACCTAAGTTTGCTTCAGCAAGTGTCTGGTTGTTTGGAATCGGCTGGTTTGACCATCAATGTGGCCAAGTCGAGGTTGTGCTTTAAAGAGTTAAGATATTTGGGATATATAGTGGGAGGAGGTCAAGTAAAGCCTGATCCCGAAAAGGTAAATACTATCCTCAAATATACTTATCCAAAAACGGCGAAGCAGGTGAGAAGTTTCATGGGTGCTACTGGGTGGTATAGGCGCTTTATACCAGATTATGCAAGCATTTCCGCGCCCATTTTTAACACCCTTAAAAAGGCTAAATCTTTCAACTTTACTGAAGACGCTAAAGAGGCTTTCGATAAACTAAAGGTAGCATTAACCACCAGTCCAGTGCTTACTCATCCAGACTTCGAGAAACATTTTTACGTACAATGCGACGCTTCGGATGTAGGAGTGGGAGCAGTGTTGTTCCAAATGGATGATCAAGAGGGCGAACACCCTATCGCGTTTTTCTCCCACAAACTCACGTCGGCGCAGCGCAACTATTCGGTCACGGAGAGAGAGTGTTTGGCAGTGGTTCTGGCCGTTAAGAAATTCCGCCCTTACATCGAACTTATGCCATTTTCGGTAATTACCGACCATAGTAGTCTGAAGTGGTTGATGTCGCACAAAGATCTCAGTGGACGTCTGGCTCGTTGGAGTCTTCATCTCCAAACATTTACATTCAATATAATACACCGTCCCGGGTCGAAGAACGTCGTACCGGACACATTATCTAGATATAACATTGAGGAAGTAACCGCAGACATGAAAGGGTTGATTAACTTGGAGGCAGATGCATTTGAGTCAAAGGATTACCTGGAATTAATACAGACCGCTACAGTAAACTCGGAACAACTGCCAGACATCAAAGTTATAGACAATTTGGTGTATAAACGTACCTTGCCATATGATGGTGTACCTTTAAACGAAGACTTTTCTTGGAAGCTCTGGATTCCCGCGGAGTTGACCACAGAAATTATTGAGAAATGTCATAACACTCCAGAGGCATCACATGGTGGCTTTCATAAGACTTTACAGAAAGTCAAAGAATACTTTTATTGGCCTCATCAGAACACTCAGGTGAGAGATTTTGTGGCGAATTGCCAAACTTGCCGAGAGTCGAAACCAGCTAATGTCACCTTGCGAGCTCCGATGGGAGTTGAAACCGTTACCGAGCGTCCATTTCAACGGATATTCGTCGACTTTTTGGGACCATACCCTCGGTCAAAAAGGGGCAATAGTCACATCTTTATCGTGGTAGATCACCTCACTAAGTTTGTTTTACTTAAAGCGATGCCTAAGGCTAATACTAGAAATATGGTGAGGTTTTTAATTAGCGAAATATTTCATAAATTTGGTACACCGGAAATCATAGTTTCTGATAATGGGCAACAGTTTTTAAGCAAAGATTTCCAGAGCATGATTAGGAACTTTGGTATAAGGCACTTTAGGACTGCATCACACGCACCCCAGGCAAATGCGTCAGAACGTGTAAACCAATCGATTATAGCAGCCATCAGGTCATATTTACAGGAGGATCAATCGGAATGGGATAAATATTTATCTGAGGTAGAGTGCTCATTAAGATCATCAGTACACTCATCAACAGGAGTAACGCCGTACTTCGCGCTTTTCGGAATGAACATGATCTCTCATGGGAGCGTATACAGAATAGCTAGAAAACTGCAAACTTTGGGAGATCCGGAAAATAACATTATACCAAAATCCGTTCAATTAGACCTTATACGGAGCAAAATTCGAGAGAACGTTCACAAAGCATATCTGAGAAATGAGAAGACATACAACTTACGCTGTCGCACTATTCAGTTTGTACCCGGACAAGAAGTGTTTCTACGAAATTTTGCGCAAAGCGACTTTAAAAAGGGTTTCAACGCTAAGCTGGCTCGCAAGTTCCTGAAATGCAGAATAGTACGTTCGGTTGGTAATAGCCTGTATGAAGTTGAAAACCTACAAGGGAAGTCGATGGGAGTGTTTCACACCAAAGATTTGAAACAATAGTCTAAGTTCTTGGTGGTAATGATTGGTATCAGAAGTGCCGTGGTTCGGAAGAGAGAGGAAAAATGGAAAGGATGTTTTTTTTTCCCCCCCATTCGGAAACCGCTGTGGGTTTTCAGAATGGTTGGGTTTGTCACGTGGGCTATGTATGAGGGTTAAACTTTAATAGGATTCAAGCGGCAACACTGAAAAGGGTGTGGTAGCGATTGGCAACGCCGTTTGCAATAAATGAAAGAAATTTAGGCAGGCAAACAGAGACAGATATATGTCTTTGAACGAAAAAACTGAACGAAGGAGATTAACGGGATATCGAAAAGACGCCGACAAGAAGACTTCGATGAAGAAAATAAGAGTAGCGTTTTTTTTTTTCATTCTGAGCCGGCGTGGAGGTAGGTTGTCTGGCGGTGGACATATAAAAAAAAAATATATAGAAAAAAATATATAAAAAAAAAAAAAAAAAAACAGTGAAGTTATTACAAAAAAAAAAATAAATAAAAGTAAAAAAAAGGAGGATCGCTTCATCAACTTCTACACGCCTTATATGCTCAACGATATTTTTTGTACGGGACAACCTCTTCAAACACTTTCTTCAATAATCCTCCTCAGCTATAACCTCTACAGAATACAAATACTTTCATCAATAATCATCCTCAACTATAACCTCAACTGAACACCATAGCAACTATAATCTCCTCAAATACTTTCATCCATGATCATCCTCAACTATAACCTCAACAGAACACGAATTCTCTCATCAATAATCGTCCTCAACTATAACCTCAACAGAACACAGTATCAACTATAACCTCAACCGAACACGTTTAACAGCTATAACCTCAACCGAACACGTTTATCAACTATAACCTCTACAGAACACAAATACTTTCATCAATAATCATCATCAGCTATAACCTCTACAGAAGACTTACATCAAGAATCATCCTCAGCTATAACCTCTACAGAATACAATACTTTCATCAATAATCATCCTCAGCTATAACCTCAACAGAACACAGTACCAACTCTAACCTCTACAGAACACAATAGCAACTATAATCTCTTCAAATACTTTCTTCAATAATCATCCTCAACTATAACCTCAACATAACACAGACACATTCATCAATTCTAATCCTCAGCTCTATATTTTCAACCCCCAACTGTAAGTCGGTGAGGCACAGTCCCAACCCTGAAGACCCGCTGCCGAGGTAAAAGTATATATATCGATATTAATATAATAGTAGAAAATATTATTAGTTCAGTTCGCTCAAAAAAAAAAAAAAATAATAAGGGATTGTAAAATTTAGTCTATGGTTAGGGTTCCTTTTTGTATTTCCTTTTTCGTTTCTTTTTCCTTGAGATATATAGGTATATCTATTGTAAATAGATATATTTATATAGATACATATAGTAGTTTTGGACGTAAGGGCCTAGTTCAGCCATATAGTGGAGCTCTGTTATATAGGTTGAAGTTTTTTTGTACGTAAAAGCCCTAATATTTGAGTTATGCTCAGAAGAGGGGAAGAGGTAGAAAAAGGAAAGGAACTACCTATAGATATTTAGTTATATTTGCTTTGCATTAAATATAGAATATAAGTAATTCGTATATTAATATGGTTAGTTTAAGAAGAAAAATTAATAAATGTATCTGAAATGGAATTGTTAGCATTATGACTAATTAGTTAGGGAAGACAGGTAAGTTGATAGGATAGTGGCGGGATATGCGGGGGTTAGTAAGCTTCTGGGATAGTTCTCAAGAGTTTTGGAACTATCATGGTGGGATCCTCTGGGTTCCTGAGGGTGGGCAGTAGAGCTCCAAAAACACCTGTGAGTTTTCCTCATTGGCGTTTGTGTAAGTAAATTAGTTCCTTGATTGTTTCAGTCCCCATAGTGTCAGTGTCGCTTTCGGGTCCCTATGTATTTTCTTTTTTTCATCATTCTTGTTTTCTTTCAAAGCTGGTATGATTTTTTTTATATATGTGAGAGAGATTGAGGGACAGATAGTCGGCAAGGACCACCCCGTCCGGCGAGCTTCAGCCCGGCATACGCGAGCATACCAGCGACGCAGACTATCTGACCTCACAGAGCCAAGCTGTTTCGGATGGTAACATCTTCCCCTTTGATATCAAATTTCTCTTTGATATTAATTTGGCATTTGTGTTTGTTTTTATCATCTCTCAAATTCTGCTCATCTTTCACATTATAAGCTACCAGTTTTAAATCTACCTCTCGCTCTTCGCCTCGTGTTGTGCTGATGATCAATCTTTTTGAGAAACCTTGAATCATTATAGAATTCTGTTGCTAATGTTGTATAAAAAATAGATTTAATATTTAATATACGCTGCTCCTTTACTAGGCTACTATTTTGAACTGTATTGTTGACTATTCTATTGTTGTTATTGAGGTATCTGGATCCATTGGCGATATTATTATTGTTGTTGTAGTTGCGGGTACTAATATTGTTGCTATTGGTACTGTTATGACTGTCATTGTTGTAGATTCTGTTGCTGTTGTTTGTGTAGATGTTGTGCAAGAAGTTGTTGGTTTCGATAATGTTGATCCTATGGTTGTTACTGTGTATGTTGTAGGTATTGATACTGTTATTTGTATGGTTATTAAAATTGTTGTTGCTGTTGTTGATGATGCTGCTGTTGTTGTTAATGAAGCTGTTGTTGCTAATTATGTTGTTGCTGACCATGCTATTATTATTGATGATGTTGCTCGCAGTGTAATTATTATTGTTTATGTTTAAGCGTTGATTTTTTTTTAGAATTTTTAATAGTCGATCCTGAGTTTTTTGTAGTAATCTACAGTGGGTAGCACTTCCCCATGCTGCAATCCCATGCCTAATGTGCGACTCTGCAATTGCGAAATACGCCTGCCTTAATACATCATAGGTGGCACAATTGCTTAGATGATATAGCATGTAGGCGGCTTTCCTCAGCTTCTTTTGGAGATAATCGACATGCATATTCCATTTAAATTTATTATCAACGTAGACTCCCAGATATTTGTAAGATGTCACAAGTTCTATTAGCGTGACGCATGTATCATTGTTGCTGCTGCTATTATGCAGACAATTTGTGTCATGAAACTTAATTACAACGTTAGAGTCAGTAAAATTTGGTGGTTTTATATGCATAACTTTTGTTTTTTGGGCGTTTATGATAAGACCGTTATCGTGACACCATTTGGATGCAATATTTAATTGGCTCTGCATTACCTCTGTAGCATCTTGGATAGACTCACTCGATACCACAATTGCTGTATCATCAGCGTATGCAAAAGTTTGGCTATTATGCAAAGCGTTGAGCATGTCATTAGCATACAGTATATAGAGAATTGGCCCGAGTTTGGATCCTTGTGGCACTCCACAATCTATTCGTACTTCTTCGCTTAGTTCATTATTTATTTTTACTCGATATGACCTACATTCAAGATAGTTTTTAAACCACAGTAAAGTATTACCTCTAATACCGTTTCTTTCTAGAATTTGAAGGAGTTTGGTATGTGACAGAGTGTCAAAGGCTTTACTGAAATCAATGAACAATACAAGGCAATGTTTTTTATTACTTAAGCAGTTATTTATATAATTAGCAAAATTTCCTAATAGATTGTTAATATTTTTTCCCTTTTGGAAGCCAAATTGATTACTATTCATTATATTGAATTTTTTTATGAAATTATTTAGTCTTCTAACCACTACTTCCTCCAGAATCTTCTCTAAAACAGGTAAAATTGAAATTGGCCTATAGTTATTATAGTCTGATTTCGTTCCACTTTTATATATTGGCCTTATTATAGATGTTTTCAACATTTTTGGCACCATAGCATTATTCAGGCTTGAATTTACTAGTTTAGTTATTGTAGGAGTTAAGATTACAGCATTATTCTTGATGTCTTTTGTTCGTATTCCATCGAGTCCAGCACTTTTTTTAATGTTTAAATTGTTCAGTATATTAAATATTTCCTGTTCATTAGTGTTTTCCATAAAAATTGAATTTTGTGTTGTAATTTCCACATTGTGTAAGGTTTTAATGTTACATTTGTGAATTATTTTATTTACATTTTCCTTGAGGTTTGTCGCAAAGTTCTTTAAAATACTTGTAATGTTATCATTTTTAAAATTTTGTAAGATGTTGTCATCTATACTTTTTGATTTTTTTCCAATTATTTCATTAATGATTTGCCATGTAACGCGTATGTTATTTCTATTTTCTATGAATTTATTCCTATAATAGTTATTTTTCACGTAGATAATTTCTCTATTTAAAGAGTTTCTATATTTTTTGTAATTATTTTCATAAAGTTTATTATTTTTATTATTTTGCCATTTTTTATAAAGTTTATCACGTATATCACATTTTTTTATAATATTTTCGTTTATCCACTGACTTTGTGTTCTTGGTTTGCTTATCTTGTTTTTTGTCTTTGACGATTTTTCGTAAATTTCTGCAAATTTAGTAATAATTTCCATACAAATGTCATTAGTGTTTGTCTTTTGTTGAATAAGAACATTCCAATTTGTTTCACTTATTAGTTTATTAACTTTATTATTATTTAACTCTACCCGTTTATAGACATTTTCCGATCTCTGACTTCTTTTTACATCATCGATACAGTAGAAAAGAGAATAATGATCTGATATTGTTGTTGTTACAACTCCAGCATACGTGTCGACCTGTTTGTTTATTTTTTACGAACAAATGGTCAATACATGTACTTGATTTTCTGATTATATCTTCACGTGTAACTTCTTGTATCATACATTGTAATCCGTTTGACATAATCATATTCAAATAGTTTGTTGTTGTAATGTTGTCTCTTAAAATATCAATGTTTATGTCTCCAACCACTATTACTTCTTGTTTTTTGTTTATTTTGTTTATTGTTATATCAAGTTCTTCAATGAAAGCATTGACGTTAAGAGAAGGCGGTCGGTAAATTGAGATAAGTGAAAGTATTTTATTGTTGATATTTAAATCTAATCGTATATGTTCGAATGATTGGCTAGGTGAAGCAATTTGAGTATAAGTGTGAGTGTTTCTGATATAAACTGCAACACCACCTCCACCTATGTTGTTACCAGCATTGTCTTTTCTATTTAAAAAAATAGAATTAAACCCACTCATGCTGTATATATCAGTTTCGTCATCGGAAATGTTCGTTTCAACTAGGACTATTATTTGTATATAGTTTATTATTTTGTGTATTGATGTTAAGAATGCGGAAAAGTTTGTTCTAAGCGAACGGATATTCATAAATATTAACGATAACGGATAACTTAAGAGATTTTGATTAATTTCATTGTAATTATTTAACATATTGTTTTGAGAATTCGTTTTAATTGTCTTTTTATTTACTTATTAATTTTGCTAAATGTTTTCACTTTTTTGGTATAAATATTCATTCATTAGTTTGTTCCTATTTAATACTTTTCAATTTTAAGCTTTACAATTATTATTATTATTATTATTTTTTTTTTTTTTTTTTTTTTAGTTACTTTTTATTAATTCAATATCGGCAATATTATTGATTAAGACTATACTAGATGTTTCGTTTTTTCTTGCACATATAGAGCCAGATCGAATCCAAACAAATTTCCAATCACATTCTCTAGCTTTGGTTTTAGCAGACCATAGCAACCGGCGATTATATGCTGTGAGTTGATCATTGATGTATATATATTTATTGCCATCATCTACTTGGTCTAAAATTTTTGCATCAATTCGGTGACGTTGGATTTTGTTCATGAACTCCATCTTTTTCCTTAGAGTAGTAAATTCAATTATAGTTTTATTTGTGGATTTTGTTAAACGATAAGCATTGTTTATGTCAAAATTGTTAATTTCCACGTTTACTGCCTTAGCTATTTTGGCTATTATTTCATTAGCGCTTATTTCCGGGTTATATACGTTTTTTATTTCTATATTATTTTTTAGCATGGATTGCTCCAGTTGGTTGAGTTTAGTATCTATTTTGGATATTTTTAACTCCTGTTGAGCTTCCTTTTCATAAAGATCGCTAACTTTTGTAGCTATAGATGAAACAGATGATGCCATTTCAGTAATCGAACTTTTTATTTCATGTATAATGCTAGCGTTTTGTGTATTATTCGCATTAACAGTATTTTTCAAAAGTTCTATTGCTGTTTTTATATCCTTTAGTTCTGATTGCACCGAAGCTAAACCAGAGTTCAATGTACTCAAAGTCAGCGCTTCCTTAAATTTCTTTGTAGAGCCATTACTATCTTCATCATCTTCCCTTTGTTTTTTTTGCTGGGTTACGCCTTCATACACAAAGGTTTGATATGTGTTGTTTGATTCAGACCTGGTTCTAACCTTACATCGATGGCATCTCCATTCGGATATTTTCTCAGTATTCAAATTTTTGTATGCATTTTCTGTAATCGAGCAGCAAGGGGAGAAGTGGTATGCGGAGTTACAGTTATAACATTTAACATGTTTGAGGTTTAAGATGTTGGAGTTGCATTGATTACAAGTTGTTTTCTCGGCCGTTGAACTCATTTTGTTTTGTTGTTTTTTATGTACTAATGCAATGTAACTTTCAATTTCTTTTTTATTTTATTCTTTCGTTTTTATTTTTTTGTTTGTGGACAGTTTTTATTAGCTAATAAGATATTGTTTTTTTTTTTTTAAAAAACCTTTACAAGTTCACTTTATTAACGATTTTTTATCAATTTGATTAGGATTTTTTCACCGCTTTTATATGGCACTTTTTTAATTTTTTTTTTTTTGTCTAGCAAGAATTTATATAATTACTTTTTGTGGAGGATTGGCAAAACACGACCGCTCGCAACGAAAAATTCTATTGAAACCGCTAATCGTTGGTGTCTAGACCAAGAGAAGTTAGTAATCAGTGATCGCTAGTGCAAGTAATGTTCTGTCAAATATAGTTTTCAAAGAAATATGCACCGATTACACCTAATAGCGACTTATTCGGGATGCATTGGACACTCTTGGATATCATGTGGATTCAACAATTTTGTTTATTCTCGCATCCATTCATGTAGGAAGGGGATTCATCGCTGAATCTAATTTGTCTTAATAAAATTGAGGTAAACAGAACATCTACCCTGATAAAACATTTTATTATTTCCGCTTGTTGTTGAATGACATATTCGTTTGGAAAACAGACTGTATGAATGACAGCTAATTTGACGTTAGCATAAGTTATTGCTAAAGTGATTGAAAGACCCGATACAACAAATCAGACTGGAATATGCCAACCTTCTTAGGAAGACAGACCTTTCCAGCCTTTTATTAGATTGTAGCTTATTTGAATAGTGACTCCTAATAGTGACTCCACTCCTAAATATAATTGGCCTATCTGTCTGTTCCCCTTGGTGGAGACCATGAAAAATCACTTTTATACCAATCTGCTCTCGACCTTCGATGGTAATTTCCTATCCAAGGATAATAGCTTTTTAAGTCTTATTTGGTGTGGAAAGATGTCAGGTATAGTCAATCGTGTTCCATTTAATTATTGTACGTTTGAAGCACTAGTAGAGCATAGCGAATTCATCAGCGAAGCATTCCGCCATAATAGGGAGTCAAACGACAATTTTTTTAACTAATCACAGCTAAAGTCAGAATGGAACCCGAAACCTACATAAATAAGACAAAAGCTTGTATCATAAGAAGCATCAAACTGATATTATCAAAGCAACAACAAAAAAGGAGCTAACAGCGGTGCAAAAAACGGACTTCTCGCAATATATGTAGCTTCAGTGAAATTGCCCTTACTCCATAAATATCGGTCTTAAATATTTACTTAATAGAATCTATACTGCTATACAATACTGAAATGAGGCCCTTGAATACAGCTATCAATACGAAGCGGTGTTGAGGCCAATAAGACAATGAAATTTTTAGACGAGTTTAACATTAGAACACTGACTTGATTAATTACGATGTTAATCCCGTATTTTGAAGTTCTACATCCATTAACTTATAGCCACCGAGATTGTAGGGTACAAGAGTAAATTTTTGTGCCTCAAATTTTGAGCAGCGAATAATAAAAATTATTCGTAACCAGAGAAAAGACATGTCAGTTGAATTTATGATTGTCGTCAAACTCACGTTTAAAAAATAAAAATGTTTGCTTCATTATATCCTGTTTTGCGTTCGTTTTTTAGTAGAAAACAAATCGTAAATATGTTAAAGAGGATTAAGGCATTAAAAATCTTTATAGCCATAAGCAAAAGATTTTAATCATGAATACTTTTACGTTTTTCTAATAAATTTGATGGTTTATAAAAAAAAAAAAAAATATGATTCTCATAAACCACAATGGCATGTTTTCCCTACTTTACTTTAATGCTGGTTTGTCTCAAGGGAAATGAACAGATGTTCTTCTAAGTTTAAATTTGAAGCTGGCGGAATAACTTATTGTAGCATGTTTTTGTCTAATAAAGCATATGAATATTTGTCACATTATTTCTGTTAAAACTGGCAGTTACTAGGCATAATAATTAAGAAAAGTTTTCATAGTTTGTCAAGTATGGCCATATATTGTACATGTATACGATTGTCTACATAATTAACATAAAAATATATTGAAGCTGCCAGCCAGCCGTTAAAAGATTCCTTGTCATTATTCATCTCGTGCATCAAATAGTAAACGAAATTAATTTGTTTTGCATTATACTGCTACGGCTGCTTATATTTCTAGTCTTTAGTAGTTTTCTTCACAAAACGTAATAAATTTTCTATGATACTTACAATACCCATTAGTTTAAATAGTTCCAAATAAGACTAAAATCGAAAAATAGTTTAAAATCAGTAGACAAATTTGTTAAATTTATTGTTTCTAAAGCAAATCCTATAAAGATTTAATAATTACTTAGTATCTAGATTCCAGATATTATTGATTGAACCAAATCCCTTTATCCATAATTAAATTGCAGCACAATCATCAGCTCAAGCTATTTAATGAGCATAAGCTCATCGTATTTGTTAGATTGGGCTTGTTTTACGTATAAATGAAAAAAAATTAAAAAATGTGGAAACCATGAATAAAAGACCATAACAAAAGAAGCATGACGGTAGATAGTTGCAAAAGTATTGGCCCATACTGAACTGCAACTACTGAAAGTAAAAAAAATGTGTTACTTAAATAATACTAATACAAAAACTATTTCTTCGGCGACTTTCTCTCATCATGTATAAAATTAACACACACAACATAAGTGGTGTGAGAAGCTAGCTCGTAATCCTGACTTAAGGGTTGTAATGACCAATTATATATGTGTGTAATGCTTGGACACACTTCTAATATGTGACACTAAAAAACCTCCACCCTACTCTCAGTTCCGCCTAACTCTCCAAATATAAAATTATATGAATACGTTCGATACTCCTCAGTAGATTATCCTCAAGGTTTGAATCTGAGCTTGAATCTGGCCATTTGCTTATAAAGGCTCTACTACATCTGTATCTGTTTTTAAAAGTAAAGTATTTGGATCCTCTGGTATCAACGCAAGGCTCACCTGAAACACATTCATTAGGAAACATGATCAATAATATTTAATCGAACACTAATTTAAAATTTTTATGGCATGTGATCAAACATATGACAGTATAAACAAACATATCACAGCACTCCTCATATCCTAACACCCGATATTTTCCTGGTGCTATAAGTGCTACTGAAAATTTAATACAACGATTTCTTGGGAAAAATATTGTGAGTCTAGACATTTCCAAGATATTTAATGGATTATTGTTTTTAAGGCATTAATTGAAAGTTAATGCTGTTGGTTTGGATACTCATTCCACAAGCCTAATTTCGAATTTGCTTAAAGGTATCAATATTCGAGTTGTTGCAAATGGAATCCTAACAGATAAAATCTGATTAAATTCTCCAAATGCTAGGAAGTCTTTCTTTGGTCCAGTCGCACCAAACAATTGTTGTCGTTGTCTTCGAAAGCTAAGAAATAGGAACCGATTATGAAGACCAAACCATTTTCGCATTTATTTCATAATTCGATGATACCTGAAATCATAATTTAAATGCTAAAAGTCTCTTTCTTTTAAGGATATACTAATTTAAAGGCTCATCGAGGGAAATAAATAACTTCCACAATAGTTGTCATACCTAAATCAATGATACTCTTTGTCTTCGTATATTTATTTAAGAATTTTTTCAGTGATTTTTATTTTATTTTCTTAATTTATTTACAAACATTATAAATCTATTTCAAACAGCATGACAATCTTTTGTTTAACTACATGTCAATTAAGGTTTTTATTGTCCTACAATATTATCAAAAAAAGGTATTCAAAGAAGTTAGAAGCCTGTCCTTGAGAAAACAGACTTTGTCTATTGTTTTTTAATGGCTCCATGTTTTTTATTTTTTTTTTTTTTAATGGTATTCACTTAATTTATTTTTGAATAGAATGCCAAAAATATATTTGCTGGCAAGAATATCTCTTAAAGTCTTGGCGAAGATGTTGATTTAATATGCTCTTTGAGGTCTTTTTTAAATGTCAATGGGGAATTTCGGTTACAAATTGTTCTTATTAAGAATAAACAAAGTAGTTTAAAACAAAACAGTGTTGTAAAACTTTATATTTTGGAAATTTTCATACTTCTAAACTGTAATAAAAAATGATTTATTTTATTTATTTATTTATTTATTTATTTATTTATTTATTTATTTATTTACTTATTTATTAATTACAATACAATTACAATTATATTCTAATTATATACGAGCGGACCATATGCTAGGAGTAGTGTCACAGACCAGAGTCTCTGGTGGGAATCACACCCACAACCCTCACGCTAATAGTCTAGCACACTACCCACTAGAGTAGCAAGGCACCCATAAAAAATTATTTTTCTACTCTTTACATGTGTGTTAGACAGCTGAACTAATAAAATAAATACCAATGAATAAAATAATAAATAAATATTTTGTTGTATTTAGAATTCTACAAGAGTACTGAATTTATTTAAGTAAAAAAAAATGTAAATAAATTTAGATTAGGTGCTATGGTGAGGCATTTGCAGAAAATCTCGATCGAGTAGTATGTCTAAAAGACTTGCATTAAACGTCAGCTGGTTTACACATTGCATTATAGTCCTATGTAAAGAACATGTATTATCCAGCAATTATTTTTTATATATTTTCATAAAGAATAACTCCCCTCCGCCTTATCATTTCTGGACCTTTTTTAGTTTCATCTTAGTTTTCATAATGCTAAGAAATCGGACAGGATAACAAGCACATCTATTACGACCATTCGCATGTGATAGTGGATCACTAGTAATGCCGTGAGGACTTATTGCTACACGGACGTTTGTAATGATAGAAATAGAACCGGTTTGGGTTTCCATAGAGATCTAGCAAGCAGACTGTGGTTTCGTCTGCCTAACCATAATATTTTTAGAGACAACCAAATGGGAATTAGGGTAATGGCAACACGGACCACAAGGTATAGGACTATTTATATTTTTAAATGCGCAATTAACGATATCTCCGGCGCATTATTTGGTTACCTGAACGTCAGAAGTGGTAGGAAATATAGAGGCGAAAAAATATTTCATGGCATAGAAAATCGTAAAACAAAGATGGACTAAGAGTGGCAGGCCACAACGATGAAATAGCAAAATCATTACATTATACATACATAATTGATCATTGCAATCTTCCCGTCAGGATTATGATCTAGTTTCTCACACTGCTTATGTTGTGTGCGTTAATTTTTATGCATGATATTATTTACTTTCAGAGTTTTTGCCAGAAATTTTGCTGAGCAAAAGTCACCGAAAAAACATGTTTTCGTATTTCATTTTGTTGAAGATGTCGGATCCGGGTTTGGAACCGTGGCTTCACGTCTTATAAGCCAACACACTACCTACTAAACTACAGCGATCCATCAAAAAAATCACTAGTACACTGATCCCAATATGTGAAAGATATGTTTGTCAGAATGCAAGTACACAGAGCAGAAAATAAATATAATTGCAGGGGTACTTAATTTTACAGACACATTTGAGCCAATAAATATAGAATGCAGGGCATGCAGAGAGGATATCGAAACGAGAGAGCACTTTGCATGTTATTGTCCAGATATTAGAGGCAAGACGTTCCAACATTTTATAGATGACAACATTCATACATAAGGAGTGGTTTGGAAGAAATTGAAGAAATTTATACAAAAAACGGATTTGTAATGAATTTTGCGTGTTTGGTATCCCTCACTTGTGAGCGCACAACAAGCCAATGTAATGCGTAAGGTGAATGCCGATAGGTCATGAAACTAGCCAAGTTTTAGAAGCAAGCATACGACTGGACTGTTGTAGTAAATCTTGAGATATACGTTCGATTGTTTAAAAACATAGCCCCCAGTGAATTGATGTATTGGATGTAGTGGTGAGAAACTTTGCTGATTGAGTTTCCGTTGTTTCTCAAGAACGTTACTGATCGTTGCTGATCTCTTTCTTGGAGGACAAAGATCATTAAAATATCGTTATGGAAATAAGAATTTATGCAAGAGCATTGTTCGGGAAATGAACATTTGTGTCATGATTCCTTGCATTGTTCTAGACTTAAATATTTGGGAGGAATACTGAGTATAAACCAAAACTCTTCACTTTCAGTTGAATGCGATAGAAAGCACAAACAGAAAAATAATTGTCGCAAGCCATAGCATAGATATTGTGATAAAAATTATTCTGAGTAGTAACAATAATAACATGATACAGATTCATATCTTTATCGTCAATACAAAGCTCCTACCAACTTACAACTACTTGGGGTTGATTTTTTGGCCGAAGACAACTCAACAGCAGTGCCTTATTCATCAATTCTGCTAGAGTAACACTGTCCTTTCGAAAAAAGCACTACAGTACAGAAAAATTGCTTATCAAACAAAACAAGTCTATTTTTTCTTTATTTAGGGGAGGAGTTTATATTGACAAGATCACCATATAAATTATAGAAAAAATATTCATTTGAGAAAAATAAAATTCGTATTATTTTGTTTAACAATCATCGTATTCCATTAAGAAAATAAATAAATCCATTCATTTAAACGCATAATAAACTTCACATATTTCCGCCCCTTATTCTTTTGTAAACATTTCCTTTTTTTCCTTTTTGCGAATAAAATATAGCATATAACGATAACAAAAACAACAATAGAACAAAAGAAATAATAAAATCAAACAAATAATTCCATTGTTATCTAAAGAATGGTGATGTTAAGGATGAGAGAAATGTGGAAAAAAAGGAAACTATTTTAAACCAGAAAACATTTCTACTGTAAACTCGTGTGTTCAATTACAATCGTGGACTAAGAAAAAAATATAAAAATTGTTTTGTATGTTTTGTAACTATTAAGAGCTAAAAAAAAGTTTTAAAACTATAAGTACAAATACGATACTGGAGAAAAAAATAAAAATGTTACTTTTTCTCAAAAGTTTAAATAATTTGTAACTTAAAATTTTATGGATTTATTTCCAACAAAATATTGTACTTGTTTTAAATGTAATTTATTGACTTAAAAACAACTTTTAAATAAGGCAAGAAACCTGTAAATGTTTAATTTTGGCTACGTATATGATACACTCCATTGAAAAATTCTTTTCGAATTATTATCTTCTTGCTTGACAGCAGGTATTAATTTTAGGCCGATAAATTCACCACAAAGCAGATCGTCCCTTAACCGTTATACAAACGCTCAGTCCTCTGAAGAACAAATTATTTTTAAAACTCATGGCGTGCTAATAGAAATAAGAAGTTAAATAATTGCATTCTTAAAAACAGCTATGAAACAGAACTACAGAGACGGGCTTGCGTTAATATAACCATGGCCTATCCTTTAACGACGCTTCTGGCTCCATTGGATTTAAGCCTTTGCATAGATAGGACCAGAGCTATGCCTAGGTTAACGGGAGACGACTCTAAAATGATATTAATAAGGGGATATCGTGACCTATCAAATTGAACGACTGGCAATTGCTGCACTAACTGTCCCCTAGACAGTAAGAGAAACACACGGAAATGCTACGCAATGAGACGGGGTAAAATAATACACACAAAAAAAGACTGTAGTGCCAAGAAAATTTGATTTTGATTCAAATAGAATTTACATTCGGATCGTGTCCAACAACATTTTGCATTTGTACCAACAAGTATGTTTCTGTTGTCCCAAAGTGTAAATTCATTGTAGAGGCAAAGTTAAAAATGTTGCCTTAAATGTCATATTTGTTGCCACAACGGTTCAGTTGCTGTTGTCGCAACTGCAAAAATTGTTGCCTCAACAGTTCAATATACTTTTGTCGCAAATGCAAATATTGGTCAGATATATAATATAAATGAAAACATTATTTTTAGTTTCAGAATATTTATTTTAAATAAAAATACCCATACAAATTTGCTCTCTTTGGAATATTCTAAATCCATGACGAAACTATTTTAATTGTCAAATCGACAGCGCGAAGTAAGGTTTCGACCTTATATCGTACGCCACTAAAAAGTAAAACGTACTTTGCTATTTAAGAACATTTTTCGCCAAAATACAGCTTAAAATCGACTAAGAACGACAGATTTCTTAAGAAATTTTATTCATTTTCTCAGAGTTTTTGCCAAATTCTGCTGAGAGCAAGTCGCTGAAGTAATATTTTTTCATATTTCGTTCAGTTGAAGTTGTATGACCTGGGGTATGAACTTTGGCCTCTCGACTAACAATAAAACAAATATTAACCTTAAAAGACTGTATTTGCAACTTATAAACAATTATAATTAATTGAAAGGAATTTTGAAACACAAGTATTACTGGCGTTACAAAATTATTTCATTTGTTTTTGAACATTATTTCTATAAAGTAAAGCATTTTTAGAAAATGTGCTCTAAAAATCTACTCTATTTTGGTAAAAAAAAAATTAAACATCTAGTCTTTGTAATAGTAATGTGCACTAAAGTTGTGAAGTAAATTAATTCACGATGTCTTCATGCGTACATTAAATCACACGCGTATGAGTAATACAAATTCATGTACATACTTTATAACTTTGTGACAGCAATACTAAAAGAATGTTGTTCGTCAGATATAAAAAAATTAAATATATTTTTCACCACATTTCATGTCATTTATCGTAGTTAAACAAAATTCATTATCGTGCTGTTTTCTGCTCAGCCGTTTACTCGAAGTGTATTAAATTAAAATTTTATTTTTTGCTCGAAAAACAATTTCAACATATTTCTCTTGCATCTTTTTCTGCTTTTAAACACATCAGCAATATTGAATTGCTTGCTCTGCATATGAATGAATGAGTAGTTGCTGAAAAAATTCTATTGTTTGTGCAACAATAACAATATTTGTACGAATTTCAAAAAAAAAAAAATTAAAATAGGCAAACATAGCCTTAAAAGAAAATATTTGGATACAGTAGCATTGGATACTCTGTAGTTGGCAAGAAAAAAGCAGAAACAATTTTTTCTTTTTATACACATGCACTTAACATTTTCCAAATGTTTGGTAACATGTCTACAAGTCATTAAAATAAAATTCCTTTGTTTTTTTATTAAGATTTTTATTACTATTTTCATTACCACAACTGTATGCCCGCACTTTAGCCATGACAATCAAAGTAGCAAGTGAAAAATTAATACAATCAAATATGCAAAAAATAAGAACAACAACAATGAAGAGCACAAAAAATAGCATTTGAGACTGTAACTGAAATGTTAAATTCGTATATGCCTTATGGTAGAATGAGATAAAATTCTTATTCAAATATAACACACGCCACACGCTGCATATGTACATACATCACTGAGCTCAGTGTAAGTGAGACAAACATGAGCGTCTGGAAACGTGGAAGGAAAAAAACGGAAAAAGATCATAATAAATAACTTTTGGGCTGATGCTTTTGTACACATGCTATTAAAAGAGCGAGAAAAATTGGAAAGGTGCTGGTGCTTTGCTTCGCTATTTTTTCGTTGGAATTATTTATAAACATTTGTGACATAATGTAAATGAAATAATTGAGCTCGAGGTCTGTTGTTGTTTTAAATAATTTTTATTTTATTTCTCCGATATTTCGAAATTCATCGAATTTCATCCTCAGGGACACTCTAAAGTTTAACAATAAACATAAACAACGATAAAAACATTTATAAATAAGTACATCGATCACAGAATAAAACAAAAAATTACGAAGAAAAACATTGAAAAAACCCTTACTGTAAAAATTAAACAAACAAAATAAACTTTAAGCTATAGTTGTTTTAACATCGTCGTATGGTATTGCACTGATCTACTTAAAATTAATTATTGCTTCTTTTTCTTTACTAAATGTCTATAGCTGCTGGCTGCGCTGCACTCAATGTCTGCTTTATCGTTCATACGTAAAGTTGTTGGTGTATTTACTATATTTAGCATCTCCAAAATGTAACGACGTTTGTAGTTATTCTCCGTATCCAATATACGAACATTGTCGAAGTCAGGAGAGTGTTTATAATTAACGCAGTGGCTCATCAATGCAGTTTTCTGTGTTTCATGATTAAATCTTAACCTTTGGTCTGACTTGTGGGCTGCTAGTCTTGTTTTTAGCTTATTTTTCGTGGTACCTATATAAACTTTTTTACAAATTTCAGCATCGTTGCCAGTACAGGGGATTTTATAAATTATATTGGACTTTTCCATTGCGGGTATTTTGTCCTTGGTTTTACTAAATAAGCTCGCAAGTGTGTTGTTGGTTTTGTGTGCCAATTGGAAATTTTGAACATTAAACAATTTAGACTTTTCGAACCTTTCAGATAATTCAGGTACGTATGTGAGGGATTTATAAGTTTTTGGCTCATCAGGGATTCTCAAACTTTTTTCATTATTTTTATTTGTATTGTAGTCACGGGTAAGTTTGTTAATTAACTGTATTGGAAATTGGTTTTCTTTTAATATTTCTTTTATTTTTATTATATTTCTGTTGTGGAACTCCTCGTCACTCAAATTTAACACTCTTCTTATTAAGTTGTTGGCCGTATTAATAATAATTCTTTTTGGGTGCTTCGAAAAGAAATTTATTATTCGTCCTGAGGCCGTGGGTTTTTGGTACCAATCAATTTTTAATGCGTTATTTTCTCTTATTACTATTGTATCTAAATATGGTAATTTAAAATTGAACTCTTTTTCGGCTGTAAACTTAATATTACGGTGAAAGCTATTTAATTTTGTCAATATTTCCTCTATTGTATCTTCCCGAATTATACAAAAAATATCATCCACGTATTTCGTCAAAATTTTGGGTTTTTGTGCCAAATTTTCTAAGGAAGTCTCCAACAATTTTTCCATTACTATATCCGCAACAATTGGGGATGCCGGTGATCCCATAGGTAGGCCTTTCTTCTGCAGGTAAATTTTATCATCGTATTTGAAATATCTATTTTCCTTTATGCAAAATTTTAAAATTCGTAAAAATAAGTTTTTGGACATCCCCGTAAATTCGGAAATCTCAGTCCATCTTTCCTCTATTAATGTTAAAGCTAAATCCACTGGAATGCTTGGAAATAGCGATACTACATCGAATGAAATTATTCTTTCATCTTCCTCAATAGTCAAGTTTTTAACCTTATCTCTAAATTGCAACGAGTCCCTAACATTATATTTCGATTGTTCAGTTATGTGTTTTAATATACCGGTTATATATTTACATAGCTGGCTTGATGGTGAATTTACACTGGAGCAAATCGGTCTAAGGGGGTAATCTTCCTTATGGATTTTTGGAAGTCCATATAACCTTGGAGCCGTAGAAACTTCTGTTTTTAGCCTCCTTTTGTCCATTTCAGAAATTATATTATTTTTAAATAGTTCATCTACAAGTGCATTATTGGTTCGCTGTAAAGTATTTGTTGGGTCTTTATTCGTTCTTTGATAAGTCATCATGTCCCCGATGATCAGCTTCATTCTTCTCTCATATTCTTCTTTTTCAATAGCTACTGTGGAGTTTCCCTTATCCGCATTAAGGATTAAGACATTTTTGTTATTTTTTAAAAAACGTTTTGCTTTTTCTACCGTGTTTAACGTAAATTTATCTCTGTTATCAATTTTTAATTTGTTTAAGTGATTGTCGATTATTGATGCAAATTTTATTCAAACTATACAGGACAAAGAAGAACAAGAAAGCGCGAGAACAAAATTTACATCAATAATCGACAATCACTTAAACAAATTAAAAATTGATAACAGAGATAAATTTACGTTAAACACGGTAGAAAAAGCAAAACGTTTTTTAAAAAATAACAAAAATGTCTTAATCCTTAATGCGGATAAGGGAAACTCCACAGTAGCTATTGAAAAAGAAGAATATGAGAGAAGAATGAAGCTGATCATCGGGGACATGATGACTTATCAAAGAACGAATAAAGACCCAACAAATACTTTACAGCGAACCAATAATGCACTTGTAGATGAACTATTTAAAAATAATATAATTTCTGAAATGGACAAAAGGAGGCTAAAAACAGAAGTTTCTACGGCTCCAAGGTTATATGGACTTCCAAAAATCCATAAGGAAGATTACCCCCTTAGACCGATTTGCTCCAGTGTAAATTCACCATCAAGCCAGCTATGTAAATATATAACCGGTATATTAAAACACATAACTGAACAATCGAAATATAATGTTAGGGACTCGTTGCAATTTAGAGATAAGGTTAAAAACTTGACTATTGAGGAAGATGAAAGAATAATTTCATTCGATGTAGTATCGCTATTTCCAAGCATTCCAGTGGATTTAGCTTTAACATTAATAGAGGAAAGATGGACTGAGATTTCCGAATTTACGGGGATGTCCAAAAACTTATTTTTACGAATTTTAAAATTTTGCATAAAGGAAAATAGATATTTCAAATACGATGATAAAATTTACCTGCAGAAGAAAGGCCTACCTATGGGATCACCGGCATCCCCAATTGTTGCGGATATAGTAATGGAAAAATTGTTGGAGACTTCCTTAGAAAATTTGGCACAAAAACCCAAAATTTTGACGAAATACGTGGATGATATTTTTTGTATAATTCGGGAAGATACAATAGAGGAAATATTGACAAAATTAAATAGCTTTCACCGTAATATTAAGTTTACAGCCGAAAAAGAGTTCAATTTTAAATTACCATATTTAGATACAATAGTAATAAGAGAAAATAACGCATTAAAAATTGATTGGTACCAAAAACCCACGGCCTCAGGACGAATAATAAATTTCTTTTCGAAGCACCCAAAAAGAATTATTATTAATACGGCCAACAACTTAATAAGAAGAGTGTTAAATTTGAGTGACGAGGAGTTCCACAACAGAAATATAATAAAAATAAAAGAAATATTAAAAGAAAACCAATTTCCAATACAGTTAATTAACAAACTTACCCGTGACTACAATACAAATAAAAATAATGAAAAAAGTTTGAGAATCCCTGATGAGCCAAAAACTTATAAATCCCTCACATACGTACCTGAATTATCTGAAAGGTTCGAAAAGTCTAAATTGTTTAATGTTCAAAATTTCCAATTGGCACACAAAACCAACAACACACTTGCGAGCTTATTTAGTAAAACCAAGGACAAAATACCCGCAATGGAAAAGTCCAATATAATTTATAAAATCCCCTGTACTGGCAACGATGCTGAAATTTGTAAAAAAGTTTATATAGGTACCACGAAAAATAAGCTAAAAACAAGACTAGCAGCCCACAAGTCAGACCAAAGGTTAATATTTAATCATGAAACACAGAAAACTGCATTGATGAGCCACTGCGTTAATTATAAACACTCTCCTGACTTCGACAATGTTCGTATATTGGATACGGAGAATAACTACAAACGTCGTTACATTTTGGAGATGCTAAATATAGTAAATACACCAACAACTTTACGTATGAACGATAAAGCAGACATTGAGTGCAGCGCAGCCAGCAGCTATAGACATTTAGTAAAGAAAAAGAAGCAATAATTAATTTTAAGTAGATCAGTGCAATACCATACGACGATGTTAAAACAACTATAGCTTAAAGTTTATTTTGTTTGTTTAATTTTTACAGTAAGGGTTTTTTCAATGTTTTTCTTCGTAATTTTTTGTTTTATTCTGTGATCGATGTACTTATTTATAAATGTTTTTATCGTTGTTTATGTTTATTGTTAAACTTTAGAGTGTCCCTGAGGATGAAATTCGATGAATTTCGAAATATCGGAGAAATAAAATAAAAATTATTTAAAACAACAACAGACCTCGAGCTCAATTATTTCATTTACATTACAAATTTAAAGGTCGAATAAATACAACAGTAAATTCATTTGTGACATATTTTCCAAAGAAAAATGAAAAATTACATAAAATTAAAAAAGCAGCAATTGATTTACATACAAAAATAAAAATAAAAAATTATCTTTTCATGAGGTTTTTGAAAGAAAATCAATTAATAACTGCTATAGTACATGTAAATCATTTTATTTATTTATGGGTTAACGACAAAAAACTTGTTTTATAATGATTATTGTCAATAGTTTAAAAGTGTTTTACAAGAGTTATAGTTGTCCTACAAAATTTCTATTTTACCGGCTGGTTTATGAAATCATTAAAGTTAAATTGCCGGCATGTAGTTGCTGTAGTCTAATAGGTAGTGTGTTGGCTTAATAGAATTAAGGCAACGGTTTAAACCCCAGGTCACGTATCTCCAACAAAACGAAATATGAATAAATATTTCTTCTGACAAAAACTATGAGATTAAATAAAATTGCCATGAAAAACTTTCTTAAAAATCTGTCGTTCTGAGTCGACTTTAAACTTTTGGTCCCGCCACTCATGTATAAAATTAACACACACAACATAAGTGGTGTGAGAAGCTAGGTTGTAATCCTGACTTAAGGTTTGCAATGACCAATACATTTATGCATGTATTTATGTACGAATCACTATTAGAGAGATTGTTGATGATGGCATATCGTTCGGCTCATGCCAAGCAATTTTTACGGATGTTTTATGCATGAAATTTTGACGAAAAACAACGTCGCATGGACATCGCTCAGGAGATGTTGACGACGTTCAACGACGATTCAGATTTGCTCATAAAGGTCATAACTGGTGACGAATCATGGCTATGACATTGATACCAAAACCCAATCATCCCATTTTTTCGAATAATAAAAAATCGAAGAGCACACCAAAACACGGCTAACGTTTTTATCTGTCAAAAACAAACTGACAATCCAAAATGGCTGATATTGTCCACATATATAACAGACATGTGTACCAACATAACAGAAAAAAAAAATGCTAAAACGAACATACGTAACTCACGAAATTTGAAAATAACAGTTATTTCTTGATCACACCTCGTATATAATTTAAATAAAAATTAAAAAAACAACCTTCCGAAGAATATTATAAAAAATTATTCCATTATAATACTAAATACAATTTAAATACTCATTAAATATAAATTAACATTTACTAGTTTAATCCATTAATGTCAATTAGAATGCATGACTTCAACAATATAAATAATTCCATTTAAAGCCACAAAAACAAAAAACTAGAAATACTTGACTATTTTAAAATTTTATTTAAATCCACAACACACTAATTGATGTATACAAATAGGAATTATTTTTTGTTTTTTTTTTAATTTTAAACCTAAATAAAGCTAATTAAGCAATATTTATGTGACCTGGTTGTAAATATAATTACGGAAACAATTAAGCAACGGAATTAAAGGTGAACAATAAAACACCAGAGCCATGTACTCTAATAAGGCCATTAATTATAAAAAAAAAGAAAGAAAGTCATGATAAACATATTGGATAAGAGAAAAAGTAATCTCTCACCTAATGGCATATGAATGTTGTAAATGTGTATCGTACATTACAAGAGTAATTCACATAAACTTATGCTATGTGAAGCCTCTTTATACTCTTCTATATATTGTGTAAGTATGGGATAATAAATGGTTTTTTCCAAAGCATAGTCCTTAAGCTCTATTTCTATCCCACTCTGACGATTCTTTAGTGTTTTTATGTTGTAATGGTTGTAATAATTAATTAGAAACTGATCTCAGAGAAAATAAAATAAATTCCCTTTAATGTGTATAGGAGTATTGGCTTCCATACAATTGTACACAATCCTAACGGTACAATGAATAAAACCAGTGTGCATCTCTTTTAAATTCCCAAAACAATTATTGATTGTTATGTGTTTTAATGTTTATGTATTGAGCATCCATACATACATATGTAATGATTCTGTTTGTTTTTAACTCATTGGAGTATTATTCCATTCACATTCTATTCATGTAATCTGTGTAAATGTGTATTACTCACCATATGACAGTCACTTAAACAAATTGAAAATGATTTCTGTAAACTCAGCAAAATCTCACCTAAAATCTAAATGCCAACCAATTTTTATCAATTATTTTCTCTTTTTCTCTCTCTCTCTTTTTGGCTTGTTGTATGTGTATGTAAGCAGTTAAACTATTTCAATATTGACCAGGGGAGTAAAATCGGATTGTTATTCGTAATGAGAGCTTAAGAGAATGAAATTTATAAATACCTTTTACTCGTCCTCAGATTTTCAAGGTATTGAAGTCATACTTTTAGACTCACATAAAGTTTTCGTTCTTTGTTTCATAATAATTTGCATACAAAACCAATACCATCACCACGTTTACCAGCCAATGGCTGATATGTAATGTTTTGGCTTTTTTGGCATTATGATTCTATTTTCATAGTAATTTGTAGATATTTTGCATATGGGGTTCTGGTTTCTGTGGCTTGAAATACGTTGGTTTTAAACCAAACATTTTTAGTTCTGTTGGATTATTTTTCTACAGCATGGGAGAACACTTTTGGGTCAGTGATTTAAATGACATGATTTTATATGAAAGTTAATTAAAATTTTGATATTTAAATTGGTAGTCAATTAAGATAAGATAACGTTTCAATTATTAAATACTTATTTTCAATAATTTTATAATCAAAGAAAAAATATTGAAGTGATATTAAATACAATGTTGGAAACAACTTTCTGTTTCAATATGTTGAATTACATACATATATAATTGGCCATTACAACCCTTCAGTTACAATTACGGCCTAGCTTCTTACACCACTCATGTTGTGTGTGTTACATGAGTGGCGGGACCACCAATTTAAAGTCAACTCCGAACGACAGATTTTTGAAAAACTTTTTAATTGCAATTGTATTTACTCTCAGAGTTTTTGCCAGAAGTCTGCTGAGAGGAAGTTGCCAAAGAAATACTTTTTGTATTTTATTTTGATGTGTGGCCTGGGGTTTGAACCGTGGCATTGCGTCTAATAAGCCAACACGCTACCTACTAGACTACGGCGACTCCGAATTGAATTAAGTTGTTCTTAATGTACTTAGATTTGCATGGGTAGGTTTCCGTATGCGTAGACTGACATATACATCAAGCAACATGATCCCACCTTGGCTTACCGCATGAGTAAGTTTCAGTATTCAGACTTCGTAACATATGCGGAGAAGTATTGAATCTTGCGGATCCCTTAATGTTAGACTCGATATTAACACCGAGATCACACCACAATGTCGAATGCGGAATCTTTTCGGAACAGTTGAATCTTAGATGAGTATTTAATCTATTTAGTTATTGTATAATTCGCCTTGTTCGGCTGCCATCAACTAACATTTCTATTGATCAAAACAAAACGTTTCCCTAGAAACACGATTCACTTTAAAGTATGGCACCTGAAGTTGGCTTGATTCCTTAGTTTCTTCCTTTGTCGTTAACTTTACAAAGTGATAAACTTTTCTCTTTAAGTCAGATAAAATACAGTAATTCTGTTTGTTCTTTAAAACTGTATATTTATTCCAGAATAATATAAAAATAATAAATTCAATCAAAGAACATTTTTCACTTGTATCCTCTTTAATGTATCAACAACTACTCCCTGTATTAATGTTTGCAAAACAATATAAAATAGGAAGATCAACCATAACACAGGATTGCATTCTAAGGAATACGTGCGACAGTATATTGCCATAAGGAAGAGAAATATTCAAAGTCAACAATGGTCAATATTTGTTATAAATTGTAATTGTGCCAAGTTATCAGTTATTTTTGCAAAAAACTCTCATTTTGAATGCATAATACCGCCTATACCACTCATATCTCCAAACAAAAAATCCCTGCTTAAACTAAACTAAAACCATAAGCTTACATTAGATAACAAAACATTTTGTTTCATAAATGTAAGTCTCATTGGTATTAATTTGCTATACATTAATACAAAAAATTTTATGTTTTTTGTGTTCTTTTCTAAATTGAAACGAGTGTCATTGCATTTTAATGTTACACATTCATTCATACATGTTTACTGTTGCCGCTTGTTGGTAATTGTTTAAACAAACAAAACCATGTTTTAGTACTCAAGTGAACAAAATATTGTATTTATGTACTTATGCACTATGAATATATGTGTAGATGCAGTAACACAAGTGCCCATGCCATGTCATGTTTTTCTTTTACCAAACACTTAAAATTATACCAATAAATACAAGCATATTTAAGAATTATGAGAATAAAAGTTACAATGCAAGAGAGAGAGGGAGAGATACGATGGCAAATGAACGTAACTGCAGTTTACAGTCCAGACAGTATATTGTTGGCACCCAAGGGTGCAAGGGTTTCATCTATTTCAGTTGTTCTCTAGATACACTCATTGATACACTAAAGGCGATGTACAGCTTTTGAATTTTGTAAAAACCTCGTCGGGGACAGCCAGTATATATGTTTAATTTAATTTTTTTATTTACATTTTAACAAAGGCCTAAGTGGATAAGTATGTGCCAGTTTTTTAGTGTCTCATAAACTCTATCTCTCTTGTTCTCTCCTATCGCTACTATTAGTATTTGCTTTCTCCTTTAGGTTAGGTTAGCTTAGCGGTTAGTTACCCGTACACTTGTGCTACCCAATGTAAGGTAAACTACATTTTCATGCTGTTTAGAAATGTAAAACTAAACTCTCGTTTTATGATACCGTTTAGGTCTGCTTGTTATTTTCTTCGATTAGCGTGGCATTATAAAAAATTAAATTAATAAAGCCTATGTAAACTTCTCTAAATTCCTTGAGTACTTAAACCCCAAAGAAGGCCCAAAATAATTTCTATCACGTAATACGAACTTTGAAGAAGTCCATTGACTGTTCTTGCCACACCATCTACAACGAACATTATAGGAAGGGCCAGGTAGTGTTACCTCTTAAAAAAATGTATGGAGCTCAATTAGCAAATCTCCCCAAAAGCAAAGTTCCCCAATAGAAAACTATGACAGGATCGGAATCCATAACTCACGAGATTGGTCAAGATATAGTCGCCGTAGTCTAGCATATAGCATGTTAGCTTATTAGACCTGAAGCCCCAGGTCAGACATCTACAACTAAATGACTTCCTCTCAGCAAATTTTAGGCAAAAACTCTGAGAGTAAATAAAATTGCGATGAAAAGTTTGTGAGAAACTTAAGTATAAGTGGCGTAATCCTGACTTAAGACTTGTAATGACCAATTATGCATGTATGTCTGTAGCTATCAAACACATTTCTTGTCACATCTTAATTCTTGTTACAGAAGACAGACGAATTTCGACTGATAAACATGCTGTATAATATATAAGTTTTATTATTGTTTAATAACTCTACAGTTTATATCCTACAATTAAAACGAAAATATGCTAAATGAACTCAATAATGCGATTATTTTATAGTTCTTAAGCAAAATAATTTTATACTTACTTAGCTGAAGAACTTAATTAAAATAAAAGTTAAACAAAAAATAAAGAAAAACTTTTTACTGTATGCATTTTAATAACAAAATCAAAATTTCTTAAAATTACAAAACAGAAACGATATGAACTATTCTCATATGCAGTAGAATAAGCAGGCCTTAGATTTATTAAAAAACAAAAGCCACTCTACACACATAAGCTTGATATCAACTCTCTGTCTTTCTGTTTTACGGCCACATGACGTGCAGTAAACAATGATACTGTCATGGCATTTTGTCATATTAGGTCAATGTAGTTTGACACACTCCTACATGTATGTCAATCAATACTGATGTCTGTTGATATTGCAAAAAGGACAATATTTTCCTTTTTTTCTGAACTGACATTTGCTGGTACTTTAATCAAAAGTACAATTGTTAATATTTATTGTACAAACATGTCTTTCAGTTTCGTTTACAAATCTTGCAATTTATATGCGTAATTTTTACAAATACTGATGATATACCATCACTGTGAGCATAAGTATGTGGGCGTAAATGTTTAATAAATGTCGATGACGATGTGCTTTTCGTGAAAAATGGGTTCCATGGATAAGTAAAAAATTACGACGAAAAAAATTTCCTGAACTAATTAGAATCACAATCAGTTGTAGCACCAATACGACAGTGAAACCTAATTCACATTGAAACAGTGTAATAGTATTGGATGTTTTACAGTTTAATGAGCCGTCCTTCGCTTTATTTCTTCAAAAATCTTTAGACTATAAAAAAAATAATATTTTGACTATCTCTTTGGACACAATTCTTCCATCTTCGTAACATACATACATACATAATTGGTCACTACAAGTCTTTAGTCAGGATTACAACCTAACTTCACACACCACTTATGTTGTGTGTGTGTTAACTTTTTACATGAGTGGAGGGACCTAGAGTTTAAAGTCGATTCCGACCAACAGATTTTTTGAGAAACTTCTTCATGGCAATCTTTTTGTTAAATCTCAGAGTTTTTGCCAGAAATCCACTGAAAGGAAGCCGCCGAAGAAATATTTTTTCATATTTCGTTTTGCTGGAGATGTCTGAGACGTTGGGCTTGAACCGTGCCTTCATGTCTATTAAGCCAACACACTATCTACGAGACTACGGTGACTTTGACAATTCCTTTGCCTCAGCTGTGAATTGGTGGACCCATTTCTCATTGCACTAAATTTGGCTTTATTGCCGAACACTCGATTGAAATACCCTTACAATGCTGCTTCTGTGCTATTGTGAGTAAATGTAGCACCCATCTTGGTTACATTTCCTTCCGATATTTTTAGCTTCAGCCAATGATTTTCCAATACCATTTGGTAAATATTCACTTGTGAGGAATTGGTTTTGAACGAAAAGTTCTCTTCAGAAAAGTTATCTTCAACGAATCGAATTTCCTGTAAAGGGCAATGGCCTGCCAATACACTCTGAAAGCTAGTTTGTAGACCAGTGCCATCGTTGGATAATAAATCTTCAAGAATTTCATAAATCTTATGAAAAAGCAAAATACGTGCTATGATTACATACATATGTACATATATAATTGGTCATTACAACCCTCCAATTAGGATTACAACCTATTTTCTCACACCACTTATGTTGTGTGTCTTAATTTTATACATGAGTGGCGGGACCTACAATTTAAATTCGATTCCGAACGACAAATTTTTGAGAAACTTTTCATTGCAATTTTATTTTCCCTCAGAGTTTATGCCAGAAATCTGCAAAGAGCCAGTCACCGAAGAAATATTCTTTCATATTTCGGTTTTGTTCGAGATGTCTGACCTGGAGTTTGAATCGAGGCCTCACGCCTAATAAACCAACACACTAACTACTAGACTACGGCGACTACATTGTATATTTAATATTGTATTCTAGTAAAACAATAACTTTTTAAAATGATGCCGAAATTGTCCTGTATTTTATTATTGCTGACGTCACATGCCGAACTTTTATTCTGTCTATAAATTAATAAGTACTACGTTGTTATACAATATGTCATTGAATATTAGAAATTTCATACCATTTCACACGATATTTTTATTTTATCTTATGCTCGAGTGCCTAATACTGGTGGTGGTGTCTATTGTTATTTATGGGTGAGTAATTTTTATTGTCAGTCCTATAACGTTGTAGCAACTAATCTTCAATAGCAGCGAGCAAACAGCCATAAACACAATAATAACATGTGATTACAATGGAAATAAAAACAAAAAAATCATCAGGGTAAACATTTCATTTACAGAAAACGGTTTGGTTTTTTCACATATGTAAGTGGCCCAATACATGCTGTTAGTGATGGTTCATGTATGGATATGCATGTATGGAATAGACATTCTTACTCTTCATGAAGTGTAAATCGAATGCTTATGTTGAGAAACATGCGTAAAACACTTGTAAGTACAGTGGAATTTTTTTTGCTGTATTTTAACAAAAGATTCTTTGTTCATTAAGGTACAGCAGATACAGGAGCTTAAAGTCCTTTATTGACATTAATTACCCATGGTTTGAAACCATGTAAACGAAAACATTGGGCAAGTCAAAGGTGTGTGAAGGATGGTTTAAAAAATTTTTGTTGATTTTTTGTTTTATTTTGCTTCACACCAGATGACCCATCGTTAACATTTAAGCCAAAACATTGCTTGGTAAGAGAAAATTGCTAAAAACGCAATTTTCTGGTTTTCAATTTCATTCCTACGTTTGGTTTTTAAGTCAATTTTACTGCAAAGTGCAGGTGAAAAGAAAATCTTTCAGCAAAAAATCTTCAGTCATCCACATTTCTAACACACCAGTCTAGTTGAGTGATTGTGGTAATGAATTTTTGTATTTCGGTACTCTTCTTACTTATTTTACTTTTTCTTAGTTTTTTGTCTTTCAAATAAAATGAAAATATTTGCGTTACTTTTGAAATAGAAATTTTTTTATTGAATTTATTTCTCTTGTTTTTTTAAGAAATATTTTTACAAGTGAATTATTTGCACACAAACTCAAATGTTGTGTTGCAAAGCAAAAGTTGCATTCTTAAAATGTTCCTATCTAATGCTGCCATGTGCTAAATGCTCCATGCGTTGTATGGGTCTTGCTGCTATTGAGGATTTCCATTTTATATGGCATATGAGTGCAATGTATGTGGTTTCTTTTCAACTTCAACTTAAGCAGCTTCAGTCCTTCTTCATCTACAAATATTTTATTCTTTTATTTACTTTCTACTTGAAATGACTTTTTCAATTTTATTTTATATCTCAAAAAAGAATTTATTTAAACGTTTTATGGTCTTTCATTTGAAACAAACAAATATTTGAGGGTTTTGCGTATTTATTTAATTTTTAGGACATTGTATAACCATCAAAAAAGCTTTTTGTCAAGTTAATTTTATTATTTACTAAACTTTAAACTTAAACAATACAAGTTTTTATTTAAAAGTTTATATTTGTTATAAAACTCCTCCTCACACTACATTTATTTCCAACGGCAGGAAAAAAATTTTCTTAATAGTTAATAAGTAACTTAGTAAACTTTTAATGGAAGGAAAAATTTTTTCATAAAAATTTTAGTTTGTCATCGAAGTAGTTTCGGCATCCACAAGTTAATTTTAATTGTTGTTGCATATATTTGACATAATAATTGAAATAAATGCAAAATCCCTGATAATATTTCAAACGCTCTTAAAATTATGCAATGGAAAATCTTTACCCCAGCCAGAAGGGCCATATCTTGTTTATCTAATACCTTCAAAAACCTAATTGTACTGATACAAAATAAATAAATAAATTTTAACTGTGATAATGGCAATGCTTTCACGGACCACCATCAAAAAAGTTTTGGTATATTTTCACGATTCCAACACTCAAAGTTGGTATAGTTCTTGTGAAAATTCATATATACATTAATGACCCGATACATACACATCATAATAGCAACAACAGTCAGTACCCTATTTGGTATAGAGATATGAATCTCTGTAATATACACAACAATTTCTACTAAAGACTGGAAGATGACACCTTGAAGACTCTAACAGCATTTTCCGCAATAACTAAGACCACGCCATAAACCTCTCTCTGTACGGTAAAATATTTTAAAACCCAACAAAAATTTTAATTCGTAGAAATTCAAAAATTTCGATGTCCCCTTTAAATTTCATAATATTTGCATTTTTATTTTATTTTCATGTATGCCTTACTTACTTAATTGGCCATTAACAACCCGATTAACGGATTTCGGCCTTCCGTAACACATCCTTCCAGGAGCATCTGCTTCTTGCACACCTACGCCAGTTGGTCACACCGATCGATGACAGGGCTTCCTCAATTTGGTCCTTCCAACGTAAACAAGATCGTCCTCTGTGCTGACTTCCGCAGATTTCCGCATCAAACACCCGCCTCGCGGGAGCATCATCCTCCATTCGGACGACAGGGCAGAGCCAGCGCAGCTGCTGGAGGTTAATACTCTGCACAACGTCTATGTCGTTGAGGAGCTCATACAGCTCAGAGTTGGATCGGATGTGGAAATCATCGCCAACACGCACTGGAATGTATGCCTACTAGTCTAATTACTGCCGATGCGGAACACAATTGTATATGGGCTAGACTGAAATACAAAATGACAATATGGGCGCAATTCGAGGACATGGCTCCTGTGAGATATAATAGAAAATAGTATGAGACAGTCTTGAAAAACTTAGTCGTCTAGCAAGAAACCCTAGCACTCCTTCTGGCTCCCAGGTTATGTTAAAATTGGCGGCAATAAGAAGATGCCTATGAAGTGCCCAGAACGTTTCTATGGAATGGAGACAAAATTTTGGAAAAGTATTCTCAACGAAAGGGAAGATAAAGAGAGGCAAAGCCTTTTCAGAGATCGAATGGCTATAAGGCAATCAAAACTTTTGTTGAGGAACTATAGTAAGAAGAGATCTGACTCATGCACCTAACTATGTAGAAATAACCTGAGGTTAGTGACGGGACTTTTGATAAGACTCTGTAAACTCAAAGTACATTTGCTCAGAACGAAAATCGTATCGAACCCATAGATCGTATCGAACGTGGATTTCGCATTGATGAAAATGAATCATCCGAACATCATTTCACTAATACAGCCCAGAAGGCACTAATACTTCCCGGAAAGAAACATCTGGTAGCTTATCATGTGATGGACATAAAATTGTCCATTTCGACGCCGAGCAACATTTTGAAGTTTGTCACAGCAATAAGTCGCCGTAGTCTAGTAGATAGTGTGTTGGCTTATTAGACGTGAGGCCACGGTTCAAATCCCAAGTCAGACACCAAAACGAAATATAAAAAATTATTCTTCAGCGACTTCCTCTCAGCAGATTTCTGGCAAAAACTGTGAGAGTAATTAAAATTGCCAAGAAAATTTTCTCAAAAATCTGTCGTTCGGTGTCGACTTTAAACTATAGGTTCCGGCACTCATGTGTAAAATTAATACACACAACATACGTAGTGTGAGAAGCTTAGTCGTAATACTGACTAAAGAGTTGTAATGACCAATTATGTATGTCACAGCAATAAGTTTGGAGAAGACGTAATAAGGATATCCTATTTAGTTGAGGTGGAGTATTATAGTACACTTCATGGCAATAAAAATAGTGACCTAACTTAACCAATATCTATCTGATAAATATCATTCCCTGTTCTGATGGCAATATTTCATTTCGTATCTACCGTTCTTTTATGCTGGGTTTCAAATTCTAAATTGAAAACAAATACCGCTGAACGGAAGTTTATTTACCCAAACTTAATCTGAATAGGTACCATTGATTTCAATGAGCCGGCATTAGTTTGAATGGTTCAGAAATGCTAATTTAGCCTGGTAGATAAAGTAATCATAGGAAGTTTAATTAGATGCATTAGTCCAGATTATATAAATATAAGACTAAACATTAATATTTCAATATGGCATGCCATATGGACGATTGTTTAAATACCAATTAAGAGCTACTTAGGCAGGATACATTTTTTCATATGCCTTATACTGTAAGATTGTAACACATTTCACTCCCAAAAAAGAAAAAGAATTGTAAAAGATTTTAGCAAACAATATCCAATACTGTGATAAATATGAATTGCAAAAATATTTTTTAACAATAAAAACATCCATTGCCGAATTTTCAACTTCTATAGCCACAATAAATATTTCTCTTTAATTAAGTTTTACTTGTAAACTTTTAAGAGAAACACCTTTACATGCTTACGCTTAACGAAAGATTTATAAGTGAAAAATTTAAAATTTAAATTCCTTTTAATCCCCCACAATTTATTAAATCCAACATTTGACGAAAGTTTACAATAAAAATTCCATGAGCATGTCCCCAAAATTTATCTTTTGTTTCTACAAAAGTCGAAAAGCGAAAGTTTAGCTAACCAATCTTTTTGTCTTTGCTGTCGAAAAGGATTTACAATGGAAAACTTAAGAAAAGTTACAAGAATTCTACGAAACATGTATATGGGACCTTAGGATATAACATCCTTACAAGATGAAAGGGACAGAAAATACTGAAATAATAAGAAATAAAAAAACTTTCAGAATAATTTGTATTTAAAGAAAATAAAAAAAAAATTATTTTAAGAAAATATAAACTTTTTCTGGAGTAAAGTTACCTTTTTATAATACCTGACAGTTTTATGTTCAAAAATATGTATGTATGTGTGAGATAATAATTTCTTTCGATTCCTTTGTTTTGTCCCTTGTAAACGGATATTCCTTATTAATGCTGTAATGGTCGTTGTAAAAGTCAACCTAAGAGATTTTGTCATGGACACTTTTTCCAAAAAGGCAAATGATTTTGGCTCGCAATTTACCGAATGTCTTAATGCTCTATAAATATTTAAATATGATATTTTCTTCCATTGTTTTTATGTCTACGTATTTCATTTCACCTCATACTATACTTTGATGTTGTTTTTATTTCATAGCAATTTACAGCTCACGTTCATAAAATTTATTTTTGGTAGTTTTTTTCTTTGGACACCATTTGCAATTTTATATTGTTTTTAAATCTATCGGCGACATCTACACGTTTTTGCAATTTAAAACGAAATAAACAAAATACGTTTTGCTTTTAAGCAGCTCATAAAATATTTAGAATTTGTTTCAAAATTGCAGGATATTCAGTAAAGCAGAAAAAACACAATAGTTGTGGCACTATAGTTTTCATTATACATATATACATACATAATGTATGTATAATGATGTATGACCTGAGATTTGAACCATGGCCTTACGTTTAATAAGCCAACACACTACCTACTAGACTACGGCGACTTCCAGGATCATTGCTTTCCATAAATTATTCCTCCTTAATAAGTCCTTTATTTTACTGTTCATTCATACAATATTAACTTGACATGTTTAATAATACAATGAAGTTTTAATAACATTCCTGAAGTCTCGAAGTATAATGAAATTTCAGTACATTCATGGCAATTCACTACAGCATGTTGTTACAAACTCTTAGAATACTGTGTTAAAAACCATTCAAGAAAATCAACTGCAACACTGGTTCCCATTGCATGTTGTAATACCTCCTTACACAAAAATGCTTTGATGTCAAAAATTAAATGTTGTCAGTAGAACATAAAATAGCTAAGAGGACAAGACTTTTTCATTATATTGGGTAACGAAAAAGTGGTATCATTATGTGAATTGGTATCCAATTTTACAAGTAGCAATAAATCAGATTGGGTATGATATCTAGATTGTAGACAAGAAGATCGCAGCCTGTATTTTGTTTTCGTTTTCTCGTTTTCTTTCATTATGTTTAATTATCTTTTCGAACTGGAACTGAAAACGTCTGGGAGAACTCACATTGATTAGGAATCTGTGGGATTATTGCAATGAATTTAATTGAATGAATTGGAGACATTCCATGCTGGAGACATGCTGGAAGAATTCAGAGTCGTATTCTAGAATTCTAAATCTTATCTCAGCGAACTTCTTAGCAGTCTACTTGTGAATGCTACGAGAAAAGCTCAGTTTGTCCTTTAAAGCCGACGTTAAGCAGTACGTCTCGCCACTCATGGATATATTAACGCACACAACATAAGTGGTGTGAGAAGTCACTCAATAAAGTGGTGATAACGTATGCAAATATGTAACACATATTGTGACATTTCTTTTGCGCCACCTTTTACTTAACATTGTTAAACAACGAACAAATGTGAAAATGAGTTTGCATTTGTCTGTGCGTCAAATTTTTGGCAAGCGTGCCACAGATTTACGTACCACACCAGGCATTTTGTTAAACGCATTGCTATAGAGATACAAATATAATAAGAGTTCATTTAAAAGCAATTATCACATAGGAAAGGAGAGAGAGAGATGGGGAGAGAGTAAGATGAAAAGTTTTCTTTTAATTAACTTTTGACATATATGTATGTATGGGGCGGCGTTCGAGAATGGTGAACATACCCATAAATTCATGCCCTCAGTTGTAGGTATGACAAATTTATTGAGATGAAAGACAATTTTAAAGATGCGCTAAAATTCGAACATTTACGGGAGAAAATTAATGACAATTTTGAGTGCAAAATTTATGGCAGGAATACATTTCCATCAGTTCCAGTTAAATGAAGAAATATATGAAATATGATGACAGAATTAATGAGGCATTTGTGTCATTTATGGCAATAAAGTGAAAAGTCTTTTTCATGTTCTTTAATTACTTGGAAATTAAATATTAAAAGGGGTGTCATTAAATACAACAAAGTAAATAAAAATTCAATTTTTAAACATTTAACATTAAAGGCATCTACCACAATGTAGGTTGAAATTAATTTACAAATATTTAAAAGAGTTTATATTGCCAGCAAGTCTGCAAAAAGTAATGGAACTCTATTTTTTAATGAATCAAATTAAAGATATGATATGTTTACTGATATTAATTAAATGTTATTAATAATGTTGTTGACGAATTGGATATCTCTGTTGCCCATATTCTTTAGAGTTTGCCTTGAAATAAAAGGAAAAATAATAAAAGACAAATAAAATAAATTATAACAGAAAACTTTCCAAAAAGATGTCCTTTAAAATATCCTAAGTTAGGAAACCCCAACCATTTTACTTTTTGATTTGCAAATTTATTTAATTTTCTGAACCCTATTCCTATCCATGCAATTCATTATAGTCGTATTACATATTGGACAGAAAGAAGAAAGCATTCCGTTCAAGCACAAAAATAATTCCATTGTCTTAGCAAAATTAAAGAAAAGGAAGTTCAATAAAAAAGTGTTAATATTATAGTCACCGTAGTTTAATAGGTAGTACGTTGGCTTATTAAACATGAGGGCACGGTTCAAACTCCGGGTCAAACATCTCCAATAAAACGAAATATGAAAAAATATTTCTTCGGTGATTTCTTCTTTGCAGATTTCTGGCAAAAACTCTGAGAGTAAATATGTACATGAAGAGTGTCTCAAATATCTGTCGTTCGGAGTCGACTTTAAACTGTAGGGGCCGCCACTCATGTATAATAAATTAACGAACACAACATAAGTGGTGTGAGAAACTGTACTGTAACCTGACAGCTAAAAACTAATCTGCCATTAAATGGAATATATTTCCCTAATTATTGAATAGAACTCTACAACCGTTAATAAACCTAATAAGAATTGATATCTAGTGGATCCAGAATTATATTCTCTAACCAGATAAACCTTCCCAATTAAAACCGTATTTCGCAATTTTATTTACAAAATTTTGGATTTAGAACATACGACTTATCTATTACATATGGTTTGTGTCTTTAATAAGCTATAAGGCACTCTGGGGGAAATCTTTTGACATTAATTCTAACAAAACTAAACAACAACTTTCTACCACAGTTTTTTAAACTTTTGTGTTCCTTTTTTATTTTTTGACTGAGACTTTCAGGTGTAGCTCTCACATTATATTATAGAAAGACGTCATGAAATAGTAGAGTGCTGTTTGCTGTTGGAAATCAAACCCACAACTCCCACACTCGTATATATGCACAAGTGGTACTAAATAATTGAGACACAAATAAAATAACAATTGTTCCCTCAATGTCTTGTGCCCACAAAGCACCATTTGTGGGACGTTTGCAAAGTTCACTCTACTTCATCAATTTGAAAAATGGTATACCACAGTTCGCGGTTGATGCGTTTCTGAAATTAACACAAACAAAAAGACAGTATATTACATTACCCGATGAAAATTGTTCTCAACTTGTAAGACCAATGCAACCAGAAGGTCTCATTTAGAATCATCGAAATAGTTATAGGCGAGAAACTTCGTTGCATGTCCGAAATGCTACTCCAATACTTTTTTGCATACTTTTTATACATTTTTGTATCTTTAGTTTGTAAATGAAATACCATGAAATCGTCGTAGTTTAGTATGTAGTGTTTTGGCTTATTAGACGTAAAGCCACGAGGACTTTCTATCAGCAGATTTCTGGCCAAAAATTTTAAGAGTAAATAAAATTGACATGAAATGTTTTTCAAAAATCTGTCGTTCGGAATCGAATTTAAACTGTGGGTCCCGCCACTCATGTATAAAATTAGCACACACAACATAAGTGGTGTGAGAAACTAGATTGTAATACTGACTGAAGGGTTCTAATGACTAATTATGTATGTAAATATCATGTAGAATACAATAAACGCCCATTATTGAATTCAAATGATAGTACTCGTACGTAACATAATGTGCACAAATGTTTACCTCAGGTATAATGAGGTTAAAAGCACCTTATTGAATAAAAAAATTGATTTATTACAGCAGTCCAAAGAGAAAGAAATTCTGTCTTAATACAATCGAATGAACAGAAAAACCAAATACCCATGGCGCTAGGATAATACTCAAGGTTTTGTAGGACTAAGAGGATACCATCCATTACAAGCTGCCTAAAATGTTTACTTAAAGCGAGTATTATTCAAATCACGCAACCAATTATAGGACCCTCATACTCCCTCGTTTATCAGCTGTAAAACAAATTAAAAATTAGAAAACAATGGTTTGAAAATTTTACTGCAACTGCTTTGTACCATCCGACTAACATTTATTTTCATCAATGCAAAAAGCTCTCAATAGAACACATTTTATTTCCGAATGGGATATTCGATATTGGCTTGATTTATTCCAGACTTCAAATAAAGGAGGCAGATTTTTGACGTCGAATCCATATGTTATCAAAAAAGTAGCCAAGCCTTTGAATAAATTTATGTTGTAGCGTGAAAAACTAGATTGTATTCCTGACTAAATGACCAAGTAAGTAATTAATAATCTTGTTCAATATGCATAAAATTCCAAATTTTTAAATTATACATCCAACATTATATGCAATCCCTTCAATTCAAAATATGTTAACTTCATTACCGTCACTTAACTCGGGCTTCGGTTGCCTTCACATAATTGTTGAAGTAAATTGTCACTTGAAATGATTTTGACTAGTTAATAATCTTATTTTCTGAGATTAATTTTGGGGAATTAGAAAAAATAAAGAACATAAATTGTGGAAAAAATTTAATCTTTTTATTCCGTTTTTTTCTTTTCATTCTGAAGAGGGTATAACAAAATGTCAAAACCAATTCAAAACAATTTTTTGTGGAAAAAATTAAATTCACTATGGAAAAAACATAACAAAGGTTAAGAATAATAAGCCATCAAAAAAAAATTTTTTTTTGCTGTATTTTCTTATATTTTAAAAGCCTGAGAAATTTTCTTATTTTTTTCTTAACAATTTTTCTTTATTTTCCACTTGTCATTAACATGATTGCTTAACGTTTGGAAAATTTTAAACACAATTTTATATATTTGATGACAAATTAAATTGTTATTTATAATAAAGAATCTGTTGAATGGAAAGAAGTATCACCTCAGACTAGAGCTGTTCATGTAAAAAAAACATCGATGTTTTTTGCCATTCGATTCATCATTAATTAACATCGATGTTATTCGATGCATCAATTAAAAAAAACATCGATGTTTGCGATGTATCGTATTTATTCTAACTGGAACTTAACAAAATTAATTGAATAAAAGTCGAATTATTTTAACATATTGAATACAAGAATTGTTTATTTTATGAGGAATTTTTTCATTAAATTAGGGGTTATTAGATTATTACGGTCCTAATTGTGTAAAACATGACATCAAGTTATATTTATATGGATAGAAAAAAACAAAATTTTTAATATATGGGGAATTTCGTGTCAAGTGACCCAATTTTTAAAATCGATATCTTCCGATTTGGATGAAATTTGCACCAAGGTTAGTGCTATTGGATAGTATGCCAGACACAAATTTTCAGCTCTATCAGTCAAGAACTGCCGGAGTTAGAGGAGGCCAAAGTTTGACATTTTGGTTATACAGGGTTTTTTTAAAATGTGTGTAAATTTTCACCTATTGATCCTAGCAAAAATTTTAAATATTAGATAGCTATTTCTTCAATTTTTCCAAAAATAATTTTTTTAAATTTTAAAAAATTTTTTTTTTATTTTTTTTTAAATTAATTTTTTTTTTTAAATTTTTTTCAAAATGGGCCCCTCTTTTTTTTTTTTGTTTTTTGCTCAAATGGGATGCGAGTGGGATATCTATCAATAAAATTATTCTTTAATTCAAGAATAAGATTTTTCAATATTATTTCAATATTTTATGATAAAATTGAGTTACTAGAGCTTCAGTTTCGCACACTAAAGTTTTTCCCTTCTTCTCGCTTGGAAGTGTATGAATCCCATGCTCAGCAACCAAATTTTTAGCAATTCTTGCTTTTCGTTGAGACGTTCCAAACTCGGTCATTATTTTTGAACAACTCCATGATGATGGGGCAAGAGTAAGAAGTTGAATTCTTTCAGATCTACTATGTGACGTTTTGTACTTCTTTTTTATTTGTTCAAAAACTTCTACTGCATCCTTGTGATGTTAATTTTGGCACTCATTATTAGGTCTTATAGGTTCTACTGAAAAGTTAGAACAACCATCATCTCCTGCAGAACTGTCATCATTTTCAGAATTGATTTTGTTCTCATCTGGAATAACCGGTAATGTGTCCAACTTTCCCACCATTTTCTGCACGATCCACAAATTAGCAAACGTTTTGAAAGCGTTGGGAATTTTTTCAATAAGTTGTCGGAAATATTTCGCATATCTGATGATCAGTGCTTCTTTTTGTTTAAGGGATTACAACAAAAATAAGTCAACATTTCGTTTTTGGAAGCGGAAGCCATTGTAAATAACGCACGTCCAAACTTTAACACTGTTTATAAAAAACTAATTTCCGAATGTCCTTAGAATGCAAATACTTTTTTAAGATCATTTAGGTGGTACGTTTTCATGCCAAATATTGAAAAATCTTATTCTTGAATTAAAAAATAATTATTTTGATAGATATCCCACTCGCATCCCATTAAGCGATTATAAAGGCCTTAAAGGAAATTTTATAAGCTTTCTTTTGAGAAAAAAAGGGCCCATTTTGAAAAAAAAAATAAAATCAAGCGATTTTAAATCAAATTAAGTCATTCTTAGAGGGTTTTTGTTTAAAAACATTGTCACTACTTTAAATGAGTTGCAATCTGCTACTTAAACAAAAGCTGCCGGATGCGTAAATTTAAAATTCAGCTTTTCGATACATCGATATTTTTTATTCGATGTATCGATTAACATCGTATGATACGATACATCGAAATTTTAACTATGTATCGAAATCAAAACATCGATGTTTACGATGCATCGATTAACATCGAACAGCTCTACCTCAGACTTTTATACTCGGTAAAAGTCGAACTTCATAATACCTTATCTCATAATACAAAACATCATGGCATTTGCAATAAATCCTTCTTTAAATAGTTGCTAGTAATGAAATCAAATTCATTAAATAACATTATTAACGTTTAAATACAATATTTTTCCATCTTCAATTTAATTTATAAAAAGAAAAATTTATTGAAATTTGTTTACGTGTGGTGGCGTGTATAAATAATAGCAACATAATACGTACTTCAAAAAAGCACAACAACAACAAAACGGTCCAATTGAAAAATTCCATTTTTCTAAATAGCAGACACAAACAAAAAACTAAATTCATCTACTGAAAAAAAATGAAGTATTAATTTAACACTGGAGCCAAGTGCTATAAAGTTTAACAAGACAAGCGTAAACAGAAGCATGAAAATAGAAAAACAGAATCTTTTTTATCGCTCTTAAAAGCAAGTGACCCATAAAACAAATAGAAAAAGAATGTAATGCACAAGACACAGTTGAGGTGAATTTTGTTAGCAGACTTTAATAAATCAATAAAAAAGGACAATTAAATCTACTTTCGGATTACGAGCATGTGATCAAATAATCGTAGAATAAACCAATGGTCTCCTTTTAATACTCTTTGTAATTTTGTTACCTGCCTCTGAACTTGCTCTGCATTTGGTAAGATCTCAGTCGTTTTGCTTATATTTTATTTAGATTCTTAATATTCTTTACATTGGGTCTTTCATTAAGCGCCTCCTAATCTTTAAATTCAAACAAAACGAAGTGAGTGTATGCTATTGAAATTTTTTAATCATTTGGAAGATCTATTGATCTCATAATGTGTGGAATATAAATCGTATTCAGAATCTCCAAATTTTCATGACTCTAGCTCGTAAATCAGGCTGAATATGAATGATGGCTTGGGTTAGTTTTACTTTGAGAACCACTGTGGTTTGTTGCTCATTTGCATACACTTAAAGCTGAAGAAAACTCCACAAGAAAATATCTAACGAGATCAAATCGCATGGTCGTGGCGACCAGGTCACATCACCTCCACGTGAGATGACCATGCTCTGAAATTGCTCGTGCAGAGTACTCAATCTGGTATAAACTGTGTGAGATATAATGCCGTCCGATTGAAACCGCATGTCGTTAGAATCCAGATCATCCAATTCAGACCAAATGAAGTGAGTAATAACCGACCTATACCGCTAAAAGTTGTCAGTTTACTTTTGGATACTATGTCTCAAAATAGTCAAGTAAGTTTGTTCACATACTTCCCTTCCCTTCATCATCATCGCTGAAGATGATCTTTCGATGTGCGAACAGAACTCCAATTTTACACGCGCTCATGGTGATTTCGACAAAACTGGCTGATTAAATGACAACTATTTTGACTGATGTAGCTTCAACAAGATTGCCGTCATCAACTGTCAAATTTCGGTAGCCTCTGTTTGGAAGATCCGATAGCAATAAACTTTGAAATTTTTGATTTTCGTAGTTCGTTACTTTCATCAGTAAATGATAAGAAATACTTCTCAGAGAGTATCAAATATTTTTATAATGTCTTGTGTTTTAATTGAAATGAGTTTGCTACGTCTTTCATGAAACTCGGTCGCACTAATGTGATGAAAACAGTACGAAATCAGGTGTGTTTGAGAAATGTACTCTGTTAGGTCAGCCCAGCCACAAGGCAATTGTTGCTGTCAAAGATTTCGTGGAGAATGCCGAGGTATTGATCGGAGACTTGCCGTGTAATTGAACATCAATCATTGATCTTTACTAAGAATTTTGGTGAATGCCTCGAAGATATCCCCTAACAAAATAGAGACAGTGCATCGTTCTCAAATATTGACCGTTAAAATTCAATGATTAAATCATGAAGCTCGACAACGATGAAGACAAAGTTGTATCGCAAATCATCATTAATGGCAATGCCCATTTCTTACTCTGGGGATATTTGAATAAGCAAAATTATTGGCTTTGGGATATCGAAAATCAAGTTGCTGTATTGTATGCTGTTTTCATGACCAATGTTACAGTGCCATACTCAACAACTTTCTCATACCTAAACTGGCGAAATTGGAAAAGAGAACAAATAGTTTAAAAATTCTAACGATTACGTTTCCAAGTAGCCAACCCTATTGCCCAACAAGCTTCAGACTAATAGAGAATATCAAGCAAGAATGCCAAAACGTGTGAGAAACTAGGTGTAGAGAAACTAGTCCATAATCCTAAGTGAAAGGTTGTTATGCCAACTATGTATATAAGTATATAATGCCAAAACGTAGGACTCAAGGCGAATTCATTACGAGGTGGGACTAGTATTACAATAAGTACAACAATACAAGAACAACAGGGATTTTTTGTTGTTGAGAAGAAGTAATGTTGTCAAAAACAGCTGACTTAAGAATGACGATGGGAAGAAAAATGTTAAAAATTTTTATAAAAATTTTTGAAGAATGACGATGGGAAGAAAAATGTTGATTAAAGACTGACGATGGGAAGAAGAATGTTAAAAAATTTTATAAAAATTGTTAAAGAATGACGATGGGAAGAAAAATGTTGATTAAAGAATGACGATGGGAAGAAGAATGTTAAAAAATGTTATAAAAATTGTTAAAGAATGACGATGGAAAGAAAAATGTTAAAAGAAAAAGAAGAAAAATATACAAACTTCTGTCACAATAACAAAAAACGAAATTGATTATCAAAACAAAATACACAAAAACCAAAAATTTTTTGACATTGTTACTTACATCAGCTGGTAAACAAATCCCACCTCGTAATGAATTCGCCTTGGTAGGACTCGTATGATAATAAAGTTTTTCTACTTAGTTTGACTAAATTAATGCCTTGGTTACCCAAGCGTACGAATCGTAAAATCGTAACGTACGTAGCCTTAAAAACGTTTGTGTAGTTATAGAAACGTTCAAAACGGGACATATGTCAGCGAAGAATGTAAATAAAAACGAAACAGAACACAAAGCAACACACAAACAAACACAACACAATGCAAAGGAATTGGTATACAGACTCATCATCAGTGTTGCCGTTTTTTGTTCAATATGTAGATTATTCCGGATTTGGTTATTATTTTTCTTATAAAAATAGCTTTTGTTTTGTTTGTTAAAATTAATTAATTATGAGACTATAATTTTGTTTTCTTATTTTTTGTTTCTTTTTTCTCAATTATAATTTAAATTTGAAAAAAATAAAATAATAAAACTGCGAATTTAATTTTAATCATATTTTTCCTTATTTGGTGATTTTTTCACAAATGTTGGTTACAATATTTTTTTTTCGTGGCAACACTGCTCTCTCTCTCTCATGATCTCTCTTATGTTCAAATGTCACGTAAAAACGTGGGAGAATTCTGTTTTATACAGATCGTTCCGTTTTACTAACGAGAGAGAACGTTTGGGTAAGCGTTTACATTGTTCTCCATATGCTAAAAAGAGAACGTTTTCTACGGTACGTTAAGCTGGATTCACCCATTGTTTCGGAACAAAATTTTTGTTCCGGAACAAATTCAGTTTTTTGAGAGTTTGTTCCGAAACGATTCACCCACTTCGAACAATTGTTCTGTAGAAACAGGGCTACCATATGAAATATTTTTGTAAACGATGCTTATTAGTTTTACAATTAGGCAGCACAGTAGCAGATGACTGCAATTCGTTTATTTTCTTGGCTTAATTATTTAGTTTTTTTTTAGTAATATTCAACAGTTATTTGTTTTTTTATAATTAAACAAACAATATAAACAAACAGGATTAACCAACCGCTCTGTATTTTATTATACAATACATACATACAAATATACATATAATATGATGTGGCAGCTCAGTTCAACTTTACTTCAAAAATTAAAATATCTGGCAGCACAGTACGATTGTTTCAGAACAAAAATTAAAATTAAACCAATTCGAGCTAAAATTGTTCCGAAGCAATCTTACTCTCTTTCGCTCTCTCTCTCAAAAAGAGAAACGTCAAACTACATATAAAAAAAATTGTTTCGGAACAAAATTTTTGTTCCGAAACAATGGGTGAAGTGTGAATTAGCCACACGTAACGTAACGTACCGTAGAAAACGTTCTCTTTTTAGCATATGGAGAACAATGTAAACGATTACCGAAACGTTCTCTCTCGTTAGCAAAACGGAACGATCTGTATAAAACAGAATTCTCCCACGTTTTTACGTGACATTTGAACATAAGAGAGAAAACATGAGAGAGAGTGCAGTGTTGCCACGAAAAAAAAATATTGTAACCAACATTTGTGAAAAAATCACCAAATAAGGAAAAATATGATCAAAATTAAGTTTGCAGTTTTTTTATTTTATATATTTTTTCAAATTTAAATTATAATTGAGAAAAAGAAACAGAAAATTAGAAAACAAAATTATAGTCTCATAATTAATTAATTTTAAAAAAACAAAACAAAAGCTATTTTTATAAGACAAATAATAAACAAATCCGGAATAATCTACACATTGAACAAAAAACGGCAACACTGATGATGAGTCTGTATACCAATTTCTATGCATTGTGTTGTGTTTGTTTGTGTGTTGCTTTGTGTTCTGTTTCGTTTTTATTTACATTCTTCGTGGACATATGTCCTGTTTTAAACGTTTCTATAACTACACAAACGTTTTTAAGGCTACGTACGTTACGATTTTACGTTTCTAACGCTTGGGTAACCAAGGCATGAATCCAGCTTTACGTTACGTGCGGGTAACTCCAGCATAATTCATTTGACCTAAATTACTGCCAGAGAGCATCGGAGAGCATTTGCACTACCTTGTGAAATTTATATTCCAAGCAGACCACATTCACATTTCTCCTAAAGTGCTGATATCGAACGATTGTATGAAATATTTATTTTACGAGAGTTTATGTTTAAAATGCATATTTATGGACATTTTGGAAGTGGAATGACAAAATACTTTATCATGCATTTGAAAAGAACGAAATGTAAATGAAGCAATAACAATAAGAATGATACAAATTTATTTAATTTTTTTATTGTGTTATTTGTTTAGGGTCATAAAAGGAAAACATAAAATAGAATATAAAGAAAGGACAACAACAAAATGACAAAAATATTTAAATACATTGAATTGTATTTTTTATTTCAACGTTTTTTCTCTTTTTCATTTTTTTTTCAATTGAAATATTCAATTGCAACATGGAATAATTGATGAACTGAATGCCTGCCAGGTATTCTTCTATGATGCAGGATTTCATTAAAAAAAAATTTAGAAAATATATAAATAAGAGCTCAATTTATTTATTAAAAATTAATTGAACATCGAAGGCTTTTGGCAATGAAATGTGCATTTTACGAAAAGCTTTTAATTGGCAAACATAAAATATTTACTTAAAATATTATGAATTTTAGAAAAAAAAAACAAAATAAATACAAGGATTTCTGTTAGCATCCATTCCGAGCCAAACAATCATAGAAAAATGTAATGCCTTCTTGAATATGTCCAGCTTCTGTAAAAGTTATTAACTGTTGTCAACAGAAAGACAGGCATTGTCCAAACACGCCATGAGCTACAGAACACTAATAGGTAGCGCTATGACATGTTCGCAAAAGTATTTGACGCAGTTTACGCTATAAGAACTGGAAACTTACTTTTGTGATGGTAAACATAGTTATTTTTTTCCAACTCTACCATTTATCTCTCACTTTCGCTACCTTTAAAACCTCTTAACAATTAAAATCTGTATCAATCTGTCACTAGTGAACCTTTATTCTTACATTATATGTCTCCAGTCCTCTATCAATACCTGACTGTCAATTAGTACCTCTGTACTTCCAGTTCAAGTCGAATTAACCATTTCTTTCGCTGACATAAAATTTCGCTTGGATTTCAGTTTCTCCATAGACTCTGAATATTTCACCCTGGATCCAAACACCCCCACTACTGACACTTTATATGTCCTGGATCCATCTGTAGACCATATGGTCCCCTCTTAAAAGAATATTTAGCCACTAAGATGTTTCTTTCACTCATATTACTCATTCTCGTGGCAAAGAATTTCCCAAAATCAGACGTTATGTAGGGAACAGTTAAAGAGGAAATTGCCAGTCATCCGATTTGCCATGTCTCGATAGCTCTGATGACTCTTGCGTTATACTTGTACATATCTCATTATCCTAACCATGGCCTCACTGCGATTAGACTTAAGTCCATGAGGATCAAAGCAAGCCAGTCTCTATATCTTATTCAGCTCCACTTGTTTAAAAAGTATGTTTACCAAACTTTATTACATTTATGGATCGTATGATATGTTGTATTTCTTTAAGCATTTGTATTAAGTTTTTAACTTCGATTGCATCTTAGTATATAAGAAAATGTTCAGCAATTTGCATATATTTATTCTAGAAGTTGATCGTAATACGTTTTTTTATTCATTAAAATTATTGCCGGCAAAGATTTAAAATCGGGTTATAATTATCTATGATTTGTATCGCAATAGTTCAAATATTAATATATAATTTTCTTTAGATAATTATAATAATAGATAATTTTCTTGTATTTCAGAATAAATTTTGTGAAAATATATCAAGATGTACCTCCTACTGTATATTTTTTTGTATTCTCAAATAATAATGAAATACATTTTAATTTCAATTGAAACACTTTTCGCACAATCTAATGCTTTAAACGGAGACTACCCATGCCTTAAACGAAAGGCACAATTCCTCTAAAAAAAAATATACCAACTGTTTTATGACAATTTGACAGACGAATTTGTCGTAAAAGTCGTAAAAACTGAAAGTGTCCTTGATTATGAAATAAACGCTCAAGATGATGAATTCGTTTTGTTTGGAAGCACAACAGTTGTGTTTAAAATAATACAAGTACAAATGAAGAAAATTTTTTTGAATGAAAAATACTAGAGTCATACTAATATATAAAAGAGCAAACATTGAGTTATGTTTTCGAAGATTTATAAGAAGTTTATCTGAGTTGACTGACATAAATATTGAGCAGACAAGTTAATATACAAATTTAGAAACATTTCAAAAAGCTTAAAGTCTTTTTGCATGCTGTTTAACACTATAGACTTGAAATATTTTAAAACGTAAAAGATTAGTTATTTTACAGTGGATCCAAAGTACTGCTCTTCAAAAATTATAACCGATAAGGTTTCATATAGAGGTACATTAAAAACTAAGACGCTTTAATCCGCACCAAATAATCCATCAATTGATGAGGGGAGGACGACTTCAACAGCGCCACTGTTAGATTGTAGATAAGATCTTTGAATTCAGCAGCGTTTCAGGGATACTATACCAACTATTTCCTTAGAAAACTTTGTCTTTACGTAGCTCTCAAGTAAACACACTTAATTGTTCACGTTCATCTTGAATGATAATCATGAAAATGTAAGAGTAACAGACCAAACAAATAGCCAAACAATCTGAAATTTTTATTTTTATTATATTTAATTGGCCATCAACAACCCGATTAACGGATTTCGGCCTGCCCTAACACATCCTTCCTTCTTGTGCGCCTACGCCAGTTGATTACACCAATCGAAGACAGGGCTGCTTCCTCGATTTGATCCTTCCAACGGATACAAAGTCGTCCTCTTCGCCGACTTCCGCAGATCCCCGCATCCTAACATCCTCCTCCATTCGAAAGGTAGGGCCGAGACAGCGCAGCCGCTGGATGGTTAATACGCTGCACAATGCCTACGTCGTTGAGGAGCTCATACAGCTCACTGTTAAAACGAAGGCGCCAACTCGCAATGGACCGAAGATCTTACGTAGGACAATCTGAAATGCAGAACCAAATACTAATATAATATAAAATAATACTTATAATACTCACTATGTTGTACCTTAAACTACCACTTAACTAAATGGTACTACAAGTAGACTGACTAGGTTAATTATACGTACATAATTGGTCATCACAACCCTTTAGCCAGGATTACAACCTAGTTTCTCACCCCACTTATGTTGTGTATGTTAATTTTATACTTGAGTGGCGGGACCTACAGTTTAAAGTCGACTCCGAACGACAGAAATTTTTATTTATTCTCAGACTTCTTGCCAGAAATCTCCTGAGAGGAAGTTGCCAGAAAAATATGTTTTCATATTTCGATTAGTTGCAGATATCTGACCTGGTGTTTGAACCGAAGCCTCACGTCTAATAAGCCAACATTACCCACTAGACTACGGCGACTACTTATTGTTATTGTTGTTATTATTTGATGTTTCAGCCCCTACGCATAATCAATATTTATTTAAAAAAGAAATTACTCATACTCTGCAAGCGAATACAAGAATTTTCAAAGAATATGCGAGTCTTTTTAAAGCGTTTCCTATATTTAAATATAAAATGTGTGTGTAAGATATCATTGCAATTTTTTTTTTGTCCATTTGAAGGGCCTCTTGGTGACATTACTTGCGAAATATAACATCATTCAATTGTTTAAACAACACTTAATTTAACATTTTGAATTTATAAATGGTGCCATTATTTTACCCAACACTACATTGTTTGAAATAATTTGCCATTATTTAATGCTTTTAATGGTATAATGGACACATTGAATTGATTGTAATATGATTTAATTAAAATTGTTATGTCTGAAGCACATTTTTCAGAAGCAGATAAAATTTTTATGGCAAAATTTTTATAGTTCGTATGACAAACATACATACTAATGGAGATGATATAAGGCAACGAATTTAGATTCCAAATGTTATTCAGAAGAAAGACAGTGGATTCTCAACTGTAAAAATAATTTTATAAAAGCTCTGTTTTTTTTAACGCAGGGAATAGCCCAGTCTATATCTGGAGTTGGAAGTAGGAAAATATACTATGGATGATTTAAATCGATTAAAATGATATGAAACAGTAAAGACTTGCCCAGAAGAAGTATTCTGTGTAGGAGTGTTCTTGTCTGATTTACACAAATTAATTTTGGAAATACATACATTCTTGTTAATATACTTTTGTTTCTCAGTGTAACTAAGCGCTTTATGTTCTGCTTTTTGCAATAATAATTTTATATTTTAATCTCATTTATTTAATACTCTTCTTTATAAATATCTAACGACATCATAATAGCATAAAGACAATTTGACCTTCTGAAATAAATTCAAAAAAAAATTGACAAAAATATTGGTGGTATATTGACCTTCTTTTTCTCTATAAAAATCTATTTTGCTGAACTTTTTAACCTCAAATTCCAATTATAGCGATAAATTTAACTTTTAATACCAACAAATCACATTTTGAATAAATTGAATAATCTGAAAGCCATGGCAAGTAAGAATAAAAAAACTGAAATAAAAGTAATAAATCATGCATTTTTTGGTGTGGAGTTTACTTCATACGCCAAATACGAGGTACATAAATTTATGGAATTTTTTGTTTTAAATTATTCCTTTTTTTCTTAGAAAAACAACAGCGTATGCTTAAAATATTAATAGAAACTCAGCAATTTAATTGTCCAATCATACTCAAAAAGGGTGGTATGTTATGGTAGTTTAAGTTTTGTACTATAAGCTCAAGCAATTCTGACATAGTCACCGTAGTCTAATAGGTAGCGTGTTGGCTTATTAGACGTGAGGCCACAGTTCACAGGTCAGACAACTCCAACAAAACGAAATACGAAAAAATATTTCTACGGCGACTTTCTCTCAGCAGATTTGTGGCAAAAGCTCTGAGAGTAAATAAAATTGCCATGAAAAAATTATTGACATTAGAAACCTTCTCTCATCATCCCGCTCGCCGAATATATTCTTCAAGACCCCTTTTACTACTTCGAAGAAAAGGTTTTGGTCTCATTATAAATAAAATTGTCACGAAATGGTTCTCAAAAACAAATCTGCCGTAAACTATAGGTCGCGCCATGCATATATAAAATTAACACACACAACATGATTGGTGTGTGAAGCTAGGTTGTAATCCTGACTGACTTTGAATTCTAATTTTTTTTGTCTTTTGCTTTTACAAAAAAAATAACGAAACTTTTCTAACAAACCTTAACTAAAATGTTGACCCCATTAAACATTACTTTGCACGAACCCATTTGTAATGACAGTAGAACATAAAAGAAAATGCAAGAAATTAAGATAAGAAAACAGGATAACAGGATAACAAGCATAAGGAAACATTGCAAACATCAATTTTGTACGCGTGTATGCCACATGAATATTAACAAACACATTCCATAATGCCACCATCTTCTTCACACCCACACACACTTTCAACCCTCAAATATTCGTATGCATTGCTGACACCTTATGAATGCTGTGGGCATGGTATGGTATGGGTTAAATATGTGTAAGAGAATCTGTGAAATGTTTATACACTTGAGTAATCAATAGGAATTGCTTATGAAAGCATTATTGATTTTCTTTTATTTTTATTTCTTTTCAGTTTCTATCTCCTGATGATAATCATTAGTAAACGGAAAACAAAAAATTTAAATAAATTTCAAAAGGAAATGCTCTTCTTCCACAAGTTTATCGCGATTACATACAAATTAAAATTTTGTTTCCAAAAGAATAAAAATAGAAAAAGAAATTAAATATACTATTTTAAAACTGACCGTACATCTGGACTTTGTGTTTAACTACACCTAGGAAACGAAATAACTGTTATTGTTTTACTAAGTGGCCACTTTAGGTAGGTTTCAGGATGTGTACTTATCATTGGGGCAAGTACAGTACCCAGAGGACAAAATGACCCATTGTAAATTCGTCCCAGAAGAGAGAGAGAGAGAGAGAGAGAGAGAGAGAGAGAGAGAGAGGATAGTGAAGGAAATAGGGAAAGTTTAAAAGAAGAGCAGGTAGGAAACTGAAAATATAAGAGACGGACGAAAAAAGATGGACTAAAAACACACAAGAGCTCGACTACACCCTTGACGTCCTAGCACTTCTCAACCAGCTCAACCTATTTACATATCAATGGAGAGCTCTAATGTCCAAACTTTCGGAGAAGCCACTGGCTAGGGTCCTCAATAGTTTGATAGTTTCTAACCACTCCTCATCGCAACAGAATCTGCATTAGTTTGCATAGGTTCTACTTTAGATCATTTTCAGCAATCTAATCTCGCAGTACCTTTTAATGAAACCAATAACTAACCTCAATCTGGCCTTATCTAAGCTCATCAGCAAATCTGTTCTATATATCAGATTAATCAGTCGACGACCAGCAAAAAACCTTTCATATCGTGAAACATTTCATATCGTCTGCGCACATGCCTTATGCCATCTGAATCCTTTAAATTAAACTTAGGTTCGTCAGAAAACAGCACAATCCTCCCTATTTGGACACTCCAGTTAAGATGGGCCTTGGCGAATTCAAGTTGCGCTTTTCTATTTTTTGACGATATAAAAGTTTTTTTTTGCTGGTTGGCGACTGAATAATCCGGCATCTACCGTCCTTCTGTGAATCGCTCTTTCGCTAATTTTAAACCTAAGCGGTTTCGTATATAACTAGAAGATGCTGTAGGATCATTTTGGATTGTCTTTTTAATTCAGGAGTCTTCATTTCGCGAAGTTTCACGTGGTCTTCCTCCAGGATAAGTAGGAGATGTGCGACCAATCTGCAAAAACTTTTTAATTAGCCTAGAAATAATTGATCTGTTGATTGAATATTTTGCACTCAATTGATCTTAACCCAATCGAGAACTTGTGGGAGATCGTTAACTTAAACATCAACCGAGAAAATGGCAAAACCGAAGACGAAATATTTGAAGCCTCAAAAATAGCCTGGGAAGCAATATCACCTGAAATAATTAATAATTTAACATCCTCTATGCCTAAAAGAATGGCGTGTGCCATCCAGAATGAAGGATTCGCAAAGAAATATTAATTTCAATAGTTTTTATCTGTACCTTAAATTGGGGTGCTTTAGTTTTGTCCGCTTATATTTGCGACTTAAAATGTATTTTGATTCATAACTTTTTTTTATTGAATTCTGAATTCTTTAAGTTTGTGTTTTTCAATAATAAGGATATAAATAAATAAAAAAAATAAAAAATAAAACATTAATAACTTTGTTTTCTTAAAAAAATAATCATTTTAAAAAAATGTACTGAGAGGGTGCTTAGGTTTTGTCCGATACTGTATGTATAGTATGCCATAGACACCTAGGCATATAAACTGACCACTATACAAATATATATGAAGGCTGGTTTGGCGTGGATTTTTATCCAGACATGCAATACTGCCTACGGTGAACACATAGATCTCTGTTCAACGTCTTCTTTGGCCTGAATTGGATGATTTGGACGTTAACTATACGTAATTTCAATAGCAAGACGCTACGGGACACACAGCTCATGTCACATGGGATATTCTACACAAGCGATTTAATGGCATAGACTGATCTATGCATCAAAATCATTGAAAAAACATGGACCTATCGAATGCGCGCATTTGAACGGTATTATATACACCAATATGTGGCATCAATAGGTCTTTCAAACGAATTGAAAATTTCGATAAGAGCTCACACACACTTTATTTTGTTTAAGTTTAAATATGGAGATCACTTCATGAAAGAAAGTCCCTATATTTATTTATTGAAGAAAATTTATTCAAATATTTTTTTAACCAGCTGATTGCATTATCTGCTAAGTGTGTTTAAGACGCCTCTCGTTCTTTTCTATATTATTTAAATTTTCATGTTTTCATTCCATTTTCTTTTGGAAAGAATAATAATTGAATTTATTTTCTCTTCTTATTTATTTTAAACAAAACTACATAGAGAAAATGAAGGGTGTATAACACAAACTGGAATTTTCTGTTTATCAGTTTCAAGGCAAAAGTATGTAAATAAAAATTAAGAAAATTACAGTGGGCCAACAAGGTTATGCTATAGCACACTATATTTTTAGAATAATTAGTTATGTATGTGGCGATTAACTGGTAGACAAAATTCAAACAAACCTTTTCTTATTATTTTTTCTGTTTGAAATACCGGATATATATTCGAACCAAAACTTATACATCTGGAGTAATATACATACACACATAATTGGACACTAGAAAACTTCAGCTAGGATTACGACCTAGTTTTTTCACACCGCTTAAGTTGTGTGTGTTAAGTTTGTACATGAATGGCGGGACCCACAATTTAAAATCGATTCCGAACAACAGATTTTTGCCAGAAATCTGCTGAGAGGATGTCGCCGAAGTAATATTTTTTCCTATTTCGGTTTGTTCGAAATGTCTGACCTGGGGTTTGAACCGTTGCACTATGTGGCATTTTGCCTCAAAACCTGGCCAAAATTAATAGAAGCGTTTTATGAGTTAATGGCTTGAATTTTTTGATAGTGTTAGTGATAATTAGGCCCAAGGATGAACCCAACTGATTTTGGTTCAAATCGGTCCGTGATTTCGCCTAGCCCCCATACAAATTCCCCTCGAAATTGCACTTATTTACACATAATTATGGTAATTATTGAACAATCATGATAAAATTTAGCATGGATCAGTTCTGTGTACTAAGAAATCATGGTGTAAAGTTTGGTGAAAATCGGATCACATTTGACCCTAGTCCCCATATAAAGTCCCCTTTAGAAATTCACGTTTGCGCTTATAAATGGCTTAAAAACATCGGTATCGTGATGAAATTCGGTACAAACGTGTATTTTGTAAATCTAAATCATATTACCAAATTTTGTTATGGTCGGTCAATAATTGCCACTTGGTCCAAAATAGGGCCCCTTAAGAAAATATGTTTAGCAATTGAAAAAAAGAAAATGAAATTCGACATGAACATGTTTAATATGAATGTGAATCATTTATGATCACATTTTATTATGATCGGATCATAAGTGCCCCTAGGTACCACATACGGCCCATAAAGAAAATCTAACATACATCTCATATTGTTATAATAGTCGATATACATACATATGTAATTAAGTTCTTAAACTTCTATGATAATTAATATTTAGTTATAATATTTATTTTACATTATTTAATACTTAAAAGTGAAACTAACTACAATCGTTGAAATCGTTATCATTTTTATCATCAATGTCAGGAAGGAGTAATTTAATAGTGTCTGATGAAAATGCTTTTATTTTCCTTCGCGATTTTTGTGTACTTCAGCTTATAAAAGGGTCACTGCTTAAAAGTAACCAATTCAGGACATCTCGATTGGTATCGCTTCTACTGAATTTCCTAGCATAATTCGTACGCCATATGGCTTTATTGCCTATTGCTTTATTACACTGCGTCAAATTTTTTTTAATTTTTCAAAAAAAAAAAGAAAAATTTTCAAAAAATCGCCAAAAAATAAATTGCGCAAATTTGCGCAAACTTTTTTTTTGTTCCTGAATGTAGAGAGTTCATATTTTCTTGTGGTATATAACATTAAACTACTAAAAACTACTTTCACCTTTAAAATCCTTATCTTTTTTTTAGGAAGGGTAAAAAAATGTGACATTTTTATTATTTTTAAATTTTGAACCAATAATTTTAACATTAATATATGAGATATATATATAAAAAAAAACTGAAAGTAGCAGTTGCTCATTCCTTTCAAATAAAAAAAAATCAATATAATACCTCTATTCGTTTAGCCACAAAAAATATCATATAAACCTATTACAATTTCAAAAAACACCAAAAACGCATTTAATTTTCTTCACTTTCCTGACTTTGACATCGTCTCAAATCTACAAATCTCAACATAAAGTAGTGAACATTCACTATATAATGCAGAATTTTGTTGTCTATCGAACTGAATACTCAGTTTCTTAAATTTCTTAAAATTCATTTTTGCCTTTTTGGCCAGCTTTTCGGGGTGATGCCACATAGTGCGTTGCCTCATGTCTAATAAACCAACACACTACCTACTAGACTATGGTAGCTGGAGTCATTTATCGATATGTCTTCAAACACTAAGATAGCAGGATGCTGCAGTCAACGGTGAATCAGTTAAAAATATTATATTAAATATTTTTCTTTGTTTATTTAAAGAAAAATTAATCTTCACAACAGGATGATATTGGACTGCGCTTCTATTTAAATATGTATATCAAATTTTCAAAATTAATTTAAATTTTATTTAAATTTTATTTTCTTCCTTCACATAAATCTTTACGAACATAAAAGTCATTTGCAAAAAACACCGAAAATCATTTTGTTTCAAGTGCAAAAAAAAGGTGAAAAATTTATGAAAAATAATATTTTACATCCTATATTAAGAGTTCACTTGCATGCAATTATTATTTGCATATTATCCTTACATTTATATCCTTTAGATTATATATCCATCCTTATTTCGTAATATGTGGCTTTAATGGGTTTTACTGCATACGTTGCTGCATACACTCGTCAGTGCAGAGCCATACGTGCGCCCAGCTAGCTACAAAAGATACTTGAATGCAAATGATAATGTCTGTTCCTGCACTTGAATTTCAATTGAAATGTGAATAATAATGGAAGCATGATGTTTCGTTAAGAATTTATGGAAATATTTTTCAACATTTTAGAAATATTTTGTAGTTTTTTCTAAAACATATTCATTTCAGCATCAACACTTATGGCATTGATAATTAAAAATTTTTCCATAACAGGTGATTTGAAGTAAGTAAGAAGGGTTGTATTCAATTTTGAAAAAGATTTTAAATTAAATCAATAAACTCCTATGAGATTAAGACAAACTCTTCTGGCCAAAATTTTATTATAAAATTAGACCTCCTTCCCGGAATTTTTTAACATCTACAGTTTTGTGGGTAAATATCTCGGTGTCAGTAAACCTAGCACAGAAAAACTTAGCTAACATATGTTTCTTTTCCTTTAGTTTAAGTTATCTGCCTATCCAAAAATGTAATTTGCTAGCCACGTTATCTGTCATTCATATTGAAATATAAGTACATCTTCGAACTACTAAATGCTCTAGTCATGTTGAGAGAAAGAGACTCTATAGGAAACATTTATCCTCGAACTGGAATAATTAATGTAAAACATAATAAAACGTCCTTAGTTAATTAAATATTTCTTCACATGGTGGCCCTTTAATGATTGAATAGTTTAATGATGTTTATGTATAAGACAGCTGTAGACAATTTTGAACTGCTTTTTACAAAAATCAGCACAATCTCCCTCACAAAAATGGCTTCCTAAAGGCGAATTTAGCCAAAGAAAAAGAATTTATTCGCCATAGACACAATTGTGTGGTAACACTCCTCTCACGCAGGATTTACTTATACCGTATATTGTTTTGCATTCTTCTATTCCTTCTCCAAACGGGTTACTTGCATTGACACACATTTTATTGTAATTTGAACTACTCCGTTTCATCAGTCAAGCGTTGCTCTATAAATACTTCCGTACCGTTAACGAAATGAGTTATCGATTCGCTCCCATTTCCTTTTGAAGAATTTGGATATAAATAGGCGCCTGATTTGATCTCCTCTGAAGGCCTTCATTTCATATGGTGGCTTGTCAATTGCAGTAGATAACCTACAATTACTTATCGACAAATATTTGTAATTTTTATGCCAAGTTTGTGTTTGTTAGCCATATATAACTTTGACATAGCAGTGTTGATAATATGCAGACATCGAAAATTTTCCACACGTCAGTTAAACAATTATCCGTTGTTATGCAGTCTGTTGTCGACATCTTGATGTAACTATACTACCGAAATAGCAACAGCTGTTTACGTCCCAGATTATTTGGCCTTATTTGGCATTGCATCAGTTTTTCTATTATTTATCGTCAGATTTGACTTCCTATGAAAACATACTAACGGGTATGTTTTATGTTACATTTCGGTGAGATTATGCAATACAATAGAAATATCGTTCACTAGATGTCGTACTCTAGGTTAAGCTCCAAATTATTCCTCTTTCAGGCGAGTCTACATCCATCTATCATTTATCACGGACAACAGCAAACAATAACAATGAGATTGTACAACCCTGTTCCACACCAAAAGTAGTTATTAAAGTAGTGCTGTAAATCGGCTAGTTCTGCGTTATGATTTCATGGCTTTAATCATTCCAATACATTTGGATTGAAGGACTTTCCGTTTAAGCGCATTTCAGATACATGGGCGTTTCACCATGTCAAATGCTTTATTGAAGCCTATGAACAGAAAGTAAAATGCACAATTTATTCGATTACGACAGGCAGTGTGCTTTTTATTGGTTAAAACGAGTACAAGTACACCGAAAACCTGTTTGCTCTTTTTTACTTCAAAAATTATAGGACTTTGTAAACAGTGTTCCATATATTTTATATTCCAATTGATCCAGCCACGATTGCTATTTTTTGTAATCCAGATGCCCCAAAATTGTTTAGTTTGATACTCGGTGATTTTGATTTCATGAAATTTCATTTGGTTATACAGCCGTTAATCGGTCGGCAGAGCCTCATTAGAGAAAACAAAGAATAACACGCCTTTGAAGGCAGTTGGTTAGGTTTTCTATTGAAAAGAACAGGTTATAAATTGTACTGTCCTTTCCAATTATTACCTCTAAAGTTAAGTTTCATGTCACATAGAGATTGAGCCTTATGATCCTGAACACTATACCCCTATAGCAGTATGTTTGGCAAATTAAAAGGTTGTTGGTAATGAAATAATGAAATTAAAAAAATCTGTTTTACTGGTGAGCTGCAGTCATTACTTCCAAAATATAAACATTTGTTGTTAATAAATTTTCTAAGACTTTTGAAATAATGTTGTATTGTCTCATCTTCGGATTGAATAAATATTGGCGAGTAGTTGCTGTACTCTAGTAGGTAGTGTATTGGCTTGTTAGATGTGAGACCACGGTTCAAACCCCGGGTCAGACATCTCCAACAAAATGAAATATGAAAAGATATTTCTCTGGCGACTTCCCCTCAGCAAATTTCTGGAAAAATATTTGAAAGCAAATGAAATTGCTCATGAAAAATTTCTCAAAAAATCTGTCGTTTGGAATCTACTTTAAACTGTAGGTCCCGCCACTTGTGGATAAAATTACAAACACAAAACATTAGTGCTCTGAAAAGCTAGGTCGTAATCCTAACTGAAGGGTTGTAATGACCAATTATGTATGTATATGTATATGCAAATATTGGCGAGTCAGAAGCTTTGATGTTCTGACCAAAAAAATTGAATGCAATACACAGTATTCTTGATACAGTAAAAGAACTGCTTTACATCAGTTAAGGTTTGTAATATCGTTTCAGTATGTTAGGAGTATTATGTTAGAGCTTCTCGAACCGTATAAGGAAAGCCCTTCCCAGTGTAAAGAGATTTAATAAAATGGATAACTAAAGGTCATTCTCTAAATGTTGGTGGCGTATATAAAAAAATAACGAGAATCACCCTTTGTGCAGCAAAGTATTCAATAATAATTACTGTAAAGTCACAATCTTATTAAAGTGTAGATGTATGTACCACCCTAATACAGTTTATCCCTTATTTTAGATGCAAATGTCAATGTACTCGTACATGTTTTATTATTTAAGTTTGTTTATGATTATTCCAAACACATACTTTCTATTGTATTGTACCATACATACATATGTTCTTATACCATTACATATGCGTTGTCCTTCTCTCCATTTTGTTGACTGGCATAAGAGTCTGCTATTCATTCGCATTGTTTGAAATCAATTAAATCGTTGTTTACTGCATCTACAATATATGGTTGTAATCACTGTTTGAAACGTTTTCTTCATTTTACGTATTGTATTCTATTTTATAGAACAATAATCCGTTTAAAACATGATGTTCTTGTTTTGCATTTCAAGTAGTTTAATGAGATCAGCTTATGAAGCAAATCATACAGTAGTGGTATGCAGAGTGTTTTAAGGGAAATATTATAGAAAATATTTATTACAGTCTTTAATTGGATTATCTACTTTATTGTAAAGACACAAACAATATTAATGAAGGCAGATTACATTGAATTCTGACAGTTTTAAGAATATTTCTGGCAAAATTGTATACAGTATATACGACCTAACTATTGTGTTTTAAGACCAACAATTAAATAAGTTAACCCTCTGCTCACCAAAAAGAGAAATTCTTTAGTTTTTATGAACTGTTTTCATTTCATTGCGTTCTGCACGTATCCTGCTACCTGTTACATTTATAGAATTCTTCAACCCAAATTTAATAGGAAGGGATAAATTCAAATAAAGTATCATGCCTTAATGCCCTTAATTAAACCCAGAAATATTTTGTTAAATCCGTTTTATTTAAACCCAAAAAAAAGAGAAAACTATTTTGAGTATAAAAGGTTTACTTAAGGAGTGTGCACGAAAAAATATTGGATAATCCTTTAGCCTCATTGAAAAACTACAATCGCGTAAGGAAATTGAAATAAAATTTGAAAATGAAAAAATGCGAAAAAATGGTTAAAACCTACTGGTAGAATAACTAAAACAACAAGTCGTTTAAAGTTACATATCGCTATTTGCTTCTACGTTGTTTTATATCAATGATGAGTACCTCATACCTCATTTGAAAGAACAATTCTTGAGATGCTAAAACCAGCCAATATTGGTTTGGTTGTGCCCATCCAAATGTTTTTTCAAAATAGAAAATCGTACATACTGTCGAAATAACAACATTTGCGAGAAGTTTAGCTTTGCGAAAACAAACAGCACGTGCGAGTCACCGTTTGCTTGTTGAATTATACGGTGAGAACACTCTATCAAATAAGCCAACACACTACCTACTAGACTACGGCAACTTCAAAAACACAGTTATTTAATACTGTTCAGAGATAAAGAGCGTCCGAGACAGCTAAAAAAGTTTAAAGATCATGAATTGTAAACATTGCTCTATCAAGATTCGTGGCAGACGAATGCATAGCATAGCTCAAACAGCCATTTCAAAGCGTTTAAAAGTAGCAGGAGTCATTCAAAAGCAAGGAAACTGATAGCAACAAGAACTGATGGTGAGAGCTGTTGAAAAACGATTTTGAATGTCTTAAATGTTGTTTGATCGCTTTAAAAATACATCAGTTTTGCGTCGATTTATCACCGGCAACAAAAACTGTCTACATTACGATAACCATAAGCGCATGAATCATAGGCGACCTAAATCAACGGCCAAACTGAATTTTGATTAACCCAAAGCAATGCTCTGTATGTGCTGTGATCAGAAGGGTGTGATCCATAGGAATCTGCTAAAACCAGGCCAGACTATCACGAGAGGCCTGTATAGACAGCAATTCAACCAGACCCGAAGCCATAATTTTCCGTGTTTATAGCATTTGCCCACTGTTTTTTTCTTTTTGACAGAATTCATAAATTGACAAAAATATGGGAAAAAGACGTACCTTTCGATAGATAATATTTAGATCAAAATGTTCTTTCATAAAAATAGGAAAAGAAGAGGAAGTAGGAAAAAGAGAATAAAGGAAGCGGAGGACTAACACAGACCACAAACAGACAAGAGACTGCGTAGCACTTCTCAACCAGTTCAAACCAGTGGTGTTGTCGAGCCGGAACGCTCCGGAACGTCGTTCCGGTACTTCCTTTTTGGACAGGAACGCGTTCCGGAAGTAAAAATGATTTCTGATAACGAGAATTGGTTGACGTTTTGAAAAAAAAAAATTAAAAAGAATTGCTGATTTTTTTTTCTAATTTTTGATGAATTTTTGTATGTATTTTTATAAACAAGGGTTTGAACCGAACCCGAACCGGAACAAAAATCGGAACGAACCGGCTTGTTTTTCCGAACCGTGAACCGGAGTCCGGAACGCGTTCCGGTAAAAAAAATAGCACAACACCACTGGTTCAAACCAATAATGAATCTATGGAGAGTCTTAATGTCGGCACTCGACAAAGAATTCAAACCCTCGAAGAAGCCTCTATACTTAAGGTACAAGAGTACTTTCCTTTAAAGTACTTTATTTCTTTTTCTTTATTTCAGTATAAACTGGTAAAATTAAGAACTTCATACCTTTTTACAAACTAGAAATTAAACTTCTTGTATAATTTAAAAAAAACTGAAATAATTTTACACATAAACTTAATTTTTATTATTATTATAAGTATATAACAAAACCCTTTAGAGGCACTCCTTACAATCTTAAACTAAATTTATTGATGGTTTGCTATCTCCTAACCTTATTGTAGTAGTAAATATTCGAACTTAATTAGTCTGTAACTTGAACAAACTGAATAAGGAAATGTTTAGTAGTAGTTTTGTGTATACACAGTGAATTGGTTAAAAGAGGTTTATAAAGCAAATCAATGTCTTTGAGTGGCTTCTAGAATATAATAAAGAATTACTCTGATATACTTCAACTTCCTCTTAAAGGCCAACTGATAGATACAAAAAATGTTTGATTTAAAATCATTTTATTTAAAAATATTATGTTCTTTTCTTCTATCATTATAAAAAATCTTACAAAAATATATGTATTTGATAGTCGTATATATGTACGTATGTATGTATGAATATGGTATAAAATAAATTTGTTGCTATTAAATATTAAATTTGACTAAATGACAATTATTTGTGTTTTTTCTCTCTTTGTTTTCGTATTACATTTAATATCAGTTATAAACATATTATTGTAGAAATACTTCTTAAAAATTAATTGTAATTTATTTAAAATCATTGATTTTGGCAAATATTCCTTAAAGTAATAAAACAAAATTTATTTTCTAATTAAATTAATGATTTTACGTATGTATGTATGTTTATGCAAAGGGTACAGTAGAGCAAAAAACATTGTTTTTATTAACAAAATATTATGAAATATTCTTACAACTAAATTTTCAATCAAATAATGTTTAGAATATTATTTGTTACATTTTTTATTTAAATGGAATCTTATAAATTAATTACTCAATTTTAATTTTTTTTTTTAACTTTATCATCTTAACTCTACTTTTCAATTATTTTAATTTTATAGAATTACTATAAATCTTTGCTTGTATAGTTAGCCTTAATTAGTCTCTTTTTATTGTTTTTTATTTGATTTTTAATTTTATACAAAAATACTTTATTATGGAATGTATGTATTTAGAAAATGTTTCTGTTACTTTACAATTAATTAATTTTAGTACATACGTTTTGTTTGAATATGTTTATATTTTGTACTAAAAGTTAACAATTTTGTATTTTGGAAACTACAAATAACTTACACGCATAAAACATAAACTCTATTAAATTTTACATTCAAATTATGTCATTTTATTATGTCCGCACTGCACCCAGCTATTTTCTAAGGTCATTATTTTTTAAAACCCCTGAATAAATAAAATACCCACCCTTTAATGTAATTGAATCGATGACTTGACTTTTTTAATTCAATAGATCTGCACTATAAACAGGTAACATTGCTGTATTACTGTCGCGTGGAAAATCATACTTATTTAGTTCAAATTCATTTATGTAAACCGCTCCGAAATAAGCAGTGTCTTGAGCGTCCGGTGTTCTGCGATATAAAACGCCGATATCCTTTATCTGTATAGGTCCATCAATTTGTAGAACGTAATAACGCACACGCCAACCATTTGCCTGGTTTTCATAAATTGACATTTCCTTAGGTATTTGACTACAGTCCGGCAGACCATTTAACAAATCATTGTATTGAGATTTAAAGGGCGAGATGTAGCAACGACCCCTTTGTACGCTAATGGAATTATAGTAGTCTCCCAGGAAGATGTAACAATCTCTGGCGTTGTTGCCAGTACAAATACGTAAAATACAATCGAATTCGCCATTACGTGGATCCAATTTAAGGGCATAACCAATCACTATACCGCCACGTGTTATTTTAAGTTCGGTAGCGAAAAGGCGAAAACTTTGATCACATTGATTTATACGCAAACAAGAGCCACCATTGAAAGCATCTTCATAGCAGCGCGTAGCTATATTATGCAATGGCACAGAGGGTTGCAGTGATTGAAGTGATAAATTGAAAAATCCTTCAGACGCATTCTCTTCATCCCCTTCTTCCTCTACTTTAGTTGCATCGGATGTTTTAGTTGAAGCTTTTGGTAAACCATGCCAGTATGTTTTCTTACCGGAACCCATACAAAAATCCGAATAGAATGGAAGTGCATTGTAAGGATGTGTGGCTAAATATTCCCATAGCAGCCACCAAAACTTCTCATTTCTTAATAAGAATGCCTCGTTCGTTTGATCATTACCCAGCAGGTCTTTAATATTGTAGCCATATTGTTGCAATGTTTCATATACCCAGCCTGGAGCAAAAATGCCTGTAGAGAAACGAAACTTGACAATGCGTGCCAATGTTTGTTTACTTTGAAATTTGGCAATTTGCCCACGACCAAAAACATCAATGCCAAAGAAGACATTTTGGAAAGGTTCTCGTTCTTGTTCGCACAGAGTGCGCGTCATTTCAAGACTGCGTTCGTTCCACGAATAGTTCACCAGCATACCATTCGATGACTTAAAGAATGGCAAATTTCTGTCATTGACTTCATTCTGCCACAACAATTGACCTCCTTCGATAATACTGTCATACCAAATGACTGTCCCAAAATCCAATTGTTCTTCAAGGTGTTCACGTAGTTCATTGACAAAATAACTGAAACATAGGAGAAGAAAACGAATGAAACATAAGCAAAAAAGAAAAAAATTCAAGTCAGTCATAAAATAGAAAATTAAGTAGAGTATAAAAGAAAATTGAAAAGAAAGGAAAAAACTACAAGAGGGATGATATACATTGTTTTCACTTAAGGATGTATAAAGATTTTTTCGTAAATCTAAACTATAAATTTTGCAATTGTCTACACAATTTCCATTTGAGATCATTTGGTCACCCTACGTTACAAATGTGAAATATGCTGAAAAAATCACATCATTTTTTAGCTTTGTAAGAGAGTTCTGTAGTCCCTAAGAGTGGTAAGTCTTAAATACCTGATGCGTGCGTAACTGTAAAGCTGTGAAGGTGATGCTGTTCCACCACAATATGCACACAATTTTTCATAAGTAGAGATTGATAAAGTCTTGACACATTCTTCCTTTGAAATTTGACCAATTTTACTTTTCGAATCATATTTGGCCAGAGGCTCCGTTTTACTAGGTTAGGTTAGAGGACATGTACTTGTCAATTAAGACAAGTACAGTACCCGTACTTGTCAATTAAGATTAGTACAGTACCCGTGCTTGTCAATTAAGACAAGTACTGGACCCGGAGGTCGAATTGACCCATTGTACAAACTTCCTAGTTTCTCACACCACTTATGTTGTGTGTGTTAATTTTTATACATGAGTGGTGGGACCTACAGTTTAAAGTCGACTCCGAACGACAGGTTTTTGAGAAACGTTTTTCATGGCAATTTTATTTACTCTCGGAGTTTTTGCCAGAAATCTGCTCTACTACATACTAGGCTATGGAGACTTCTACGTTCTACTAGCTCCTTTGCATTCTAGTGGATTATCGATTACATTGTTGTTGGACGGTAGAGGGATATACGCTATTCAACGAATTTCTGCACTATCAAGCGCAATATGGTAACAATATATACCAACCCGCTCTTTCCACAGACTAGGTGATACCATAATCTGATAGTCCCTCATTGATGTAATGTACATATACATACATAATTGGGCATTACAACCCTTCAGTCAGGATTACGATCTAGCTTCGCACACCAATTCTGTTGTTTACGTTGATTTTATACATGAGTGGCAGGACCTGCGAGTCAAAGTCAACTCCGAACGACAGATTATTGAGAAACTTTTTCATGGCAATTTTATTTACTTTCAGAATTTTTGCCAGAAATCTGCTGCGATGGAAGTTGCTGAAGAAAAATTTTTCGATATTTCGTTTTGTTTGAAATGTCTGGGCTGGGGTTTGAACCGTGGCCTTAAGCTCAATAAGCCAACACACCACCTAATAGACTACGGCGACCTCATTGATTCACCATTCTTAATAAAATAATTTCTCTCCAAATAAACATAAGATTTGTATTTAATTTTTACACTCTTTACCCTTACTAAAGGATTAATGCTTTGGAGACGGTGTAATTCCTTAAATTAGGAATCTACATACATACAAATAAAGTCATTTTGTGCTGAGATATTGTTTTAATTTTTATTTTTGGCCTTCTTTGTTTTGGGATTTTCGTACTTTTCTTTTTTATAAATTTGTTTACGACGATCACTAAACTAAGTTTACACAGACTTTTCTTAATGTTATATTGTTATTGTGTTGTTGTGTTCATTGTTGATCTAAAGAACACAAAAAATATCGTTTTCTTATTGTCAATGTTTTGCAGTTACTTTTTGGCTTAATCTTAAGAGGGATTCAAATGACTTTTTGTTCACTTCTACGATTCGCATTTATTTTATTGAAACAAGAATAGTTGTTTGGCAGAGACGAAAAGTCGTTTAAATTAATAAAAATTAAAGAAAGAGGAATACAACAAGACTACTTTAGTTAACAAAGTGAGATTAAATAAAAAAGTTGACCTGAAAATAAGTCAAAGTGTACAAACAAAAAGTGATACAAAATTTAAGTCGTTGTAAAATGAAGGCTTTGGCAAATAATAAAAAAAAAACTGTGGGATTAATTCCGGACATACGAGGTGGGATAAAAAAGAGAGATTGCAACTTTTCTACTTTTTTTGCATGAATATCCTTTTTTTATTATTTTCAACTGCATGTGTACCATTTCATATTTTTTTTGGGAGCATAAAGCTTAGATATACATACATACATACATAATTGGTCATTACAATCCTTCAGTAAGGATTACGACCTAGTTTCTCACACCACTTATGTTGTGTGTGTTAATTTTATACATGAGTGGCGGGACCTACAGTTTAAAGTCGACTCCGAACGACAGATTTTTGAGAAACTTTTCATGGCAATTTTATTTACTCTCAGAGTTTTTGCCAAAAATCTGCTGAGAGGAAGTCGCCGAAGAAATACTTTTTGTATTTTATTTTGATGTCTGGCCTGGGGCTCGAACCCTGGCTTTTCGTCTAATAAGCCAACACACTACCTACTAGACCACGGCGACTTCAAAAAGGTTAGATATGCTTGATGAAAAAAGTTCAGAATTTAAAACAAAGCTGTGTGTAAAAATAGAATTGAAATGTTGAAAATGTCATACATACATTAACTCTGCATAAAAAAATATTTTTTTTGCAATACAAGCTTAGAAAACCCGTAAGGATGCCAATTATTTCCAGTAAACCAACATATGATGAAAGCGTGGAAAAAGTGAAACGAGAGAATCGACAGATTACTACTATTAGGGAAATGACTTATGACATCGGAATTCTGTTCAGTCCGTTTCATGAATTGTTTTGCATGAAAGGAAGCGAAGAAGTTTAATGAAATAAGCTTTTTTTGCTGATTTATTCAATTACCGTGGCAATGTGAATACAAAGTTGTTATCGAAGATACATTGCTCAATTCGAATTTCTTGAAAATAATGCACAAAGCTTCTCCATCTCATGTGGTTTGCTGTTTTTCATGTGTGCTCGCAATGTCCTAGTTCTCCATATGTTGTAAGTCTCCAGGAGCTTTTTTTTATGGTCAAACCAGCTTTTTATTGAATACTCCACTCTAACTCCATCCTTGTTATACTATTGGGTGTAATACTTTTCTGCATTTGATTTGTATCTGAGACATTTATTGATGGATACCTGCAGTTTTTGACTGAATATTCAAAACTCGCCAGTTTGTACTTCCGTACAACGCAGTAGACTGCCCACATGCATTGAGATTTTCAATATTAGTTCGTCTGTATACTACTACAGCTATTGCTATGTTGAAAATGCTCTTTTTAACGCAGTTTCTTTGTCAGCATTCATTGTTTCTGTTCAGTCTAGATAGAAAAAAGCTGTCTATATATTCGATTAGTTGGTCGGAAAACACAGAGAAGATCGTTCTCCAATATTCTCTGTGTTAGCGTTGTTTATTCTCATGATCTCATAATTGTTATCCCTAGTCCAGCAATACGTTCAAAACTTTCAACCATTACCGGTCTGCAGTTAGCGTGAAGTTGCTGTAGATTAGTAGGTAGTGTGTTGGATTATTAGATGTGAGACCACGGTTTATACCTCGGGTCGGACATCTCCGAAATATGAAAACATATTTCTTCGGCGACTGCCTCTCAGCAGATTTCTGGCAAAAGCTCTGTTAGTAAATAAAATTGCCATGAAAGGTTTCTCAAAAATCTGTCGTTCGGAGTCGGCTTTAAGCTGTAGGTCTGGCCACTCATGTATAAAATTAACACTCACAAGTGAGGTTTGTTATTCTGGCAGTTTTTATTTTATATTTGCCAATACTAATGACTTAATCGCGATACTGAAAAATATATTTTTTCAATTTTAAAAGGTGCAATTCTGTTCCATATAAAAATAAATCCAATCCATTTGTTGTTAAATACCTCACTTTACAATTCAAAATAAATTTGCAAATTAAAAGCAAATATTTTTTTACAGAACACCCCCAATGGAAAAAAGGATGTGCTTTTTAAATACTTTAATACTTGTTTGTTAGTGTTGTTTTTAACCGGCAATTCGTGTCGCAATTGCAATTTATTGAAAATATATTGACAGGTTGTTTTATTTAAAAATCCCCTCGTGACAACAGATTTATAGAAGTGTTTACAAATGTTTTTAAGCCATACCATGTAAAAGGGCAAAAGAATAAAATGAATGCAAAAAAATAAATTTCATTTATTTTAAAGGCAAACGACCACCAAGTAACTTTAATTAAAATAATGGCTTACACAGTTTTGGGTAATAAAAAAGAGAACAAAAAAGGAAAAGACAGAAAAATATTCAATAAGTTTTATGGAATAACAAAAACAATATTAAATCTACCCGATAGGCAAAAAAAATGAAAGTTACTCGAACTCAAATTGTTTGCTTGAGTGTACATAAAAACTTTATTAATAAGTCGCAAAAGCTGATTCAGGCTTCGTTCAAAATTCTGCCCAATAAAGTCAGCAACAAAATCAACAAACTACTATTATTAGAGTTTATTTATTAAGAAGATACGCTATTACTTTCACCCTTAAACTTTACTGAATTAACTTGTTTTGAAAAAGTTTTTGTTGTTGTTCGAAATATATAAATTTAGTTGATTAAATTAATGGACATTTCCTAACTTACTAACTAAAATGAAAAAAATACAAAAATCACTGTAATAAAATGCGAACAAATCTATTCGTTTTCGTTTAATTTTTTTAAAGCATTTTTATGGTTGGAAACTGGAAATATTTATTAAATTTGAAGTCATAAGATTTATTAAATTGTTCACTTGCAATTAAACAATAACAAAGCAAAATAAAATTAAATTGTTGCTACTTCGATTCCCATTACAATACATAGTTTTATAGTTTAAATATTTAAAATCAATACACACTCATAACATAGAGAAAATATATAGGATTTTAGCCACTTTCTCTTAAATAAATAACCAGTAACACGAACATTTGATTCGCGGACAAACACTCGCCAATTTCAAAAACAGGAAAGTTAAAACAATTTACGAGGGTTGTTTAACTTAAATTGAAATACAGAAGAGCAGATTCAAATACATACAAAATAAATTCAAAAGTATATAGCAATAAAAGCAATTCACCATTTTCTAATTATTTCCTTTACTTTGTTTCAATTTTCTAAAATAAGTAGGTGAATGGTGGTCTAACAGATCCCAGAATGGTAACTGGTCCATTCGACATTCTCTAAAAATAACTTTCTCTGTGTATTGAGCATAATGGTGGCCAAATTTTGTTGATTGCGTCCCACCGTTTCACACAATTTCTCTTTTCCTAACCTTACTATAATGTTCGTTGTTATTTGTATTCTGTTTCTCTGCATTGTCCGTAAGTCTAGTAGATAATGTGTTGGCTTATTAGATATGAGGCCACGGTTCACACCCCAGGTTAGATATTTCTGATTAAACGAAATATGACATAATATTTCTTCGCCGACTTGCTGTCAATAGATTTCTGGCAAAAAATCTGAGAATAAATAAAATTGGCATGAAAAGTTTCTTAACAATCTCTCATTCAGAGTTGACTTTAAACTGTAGGTCCCGCCGCTCATGTATAAAATTAACGCACTCAGTGGTATGAGACGCTAAATCGTCATCCTGACAGGGGGTTGCAATGACCAATTATGAATGTATGTGTTACTATTGTTCTCTAGGGTTACTAAAGTATAGTGAACAGACTATCCATTGTATTTGGCCTCAACCAATATAGAGTTCACTATAAAGTCTCCCCCAACACTTTTGCACTAACGAACTTCAGGATGATGTTCCGTGTTAGCAAAAATAATACTCTGCTTCGTGTTGACAAGCTCCCAGGTAGTGCGTCCTAAAATGTTTTAACTTCACACTGTCTATTTTCAAAACAACACATTCAGCCTATGATAGTGAACGGATGATTTCTATTCATCAATTTTGCTCATAGTTTCCACAAACAAAATCACACAGATTCCATAAATCCGATAATTCAATGTAAACTTATGGATCCAGTTCTAAAATTATTCCATAATTATCTCAGGTCCCTCGTGTTATCATCATTAGTAGAAATTCCATTAAGGTCTTGTTTTTATTATTCCAATACATTTTTAGGTGGAAACACTAACTCTGCGTTGTGCAAAACAGTGTAAATTATTGGTACTTGAATGTAAACATATACATGCTCCTGCAGAACAACTATTACTCTTGATCACACACTCACTCACTCGCGTATAGGTTCAATATTTAGCTTTGGTCTTAAAAGTTTTTGGTTAAAAATGTAATCGAAACTAAACAAACGAAACAAACTATGGACACGCCATTAGGGGTGATACATACAGAGATAAAATAGATACTATTGGTGATCAATAAAAGTTTGACCTGTGCTCTTTTAGACACATACAGGGTTAGGTACACGAAAAACGCATAAATTATCTCATGTTTAATTCTTGCAAATGGTCGTGTGTTATGCTTCACCAGGATAAGCAATCGAATTACATCAGAAATTCTGTGAAACTAATTTTAAACCATAATTGGAAGAAGAACATCAGAGACGTTTTAAAGCTGAATACCATTGTAAATTAGGTATACAATGTATAGTATATCTCAGACGTTACAAGTATATCTTACGTCGTATAAATTAACTGTATACACTCGGCCAAAAAATTAAATATTCAAGACCAATGAAGAATTTCGAGTGTATTTTCCAAGCAAAAGCTTTTGGTAACGAAATTTTCACTGAATTCAAATTGGACAGGAAGCTCAGCGACGGGACACAACACACTAATTGACAGTCTAGCCGCCATTTAAGCACGCAGTATCTATGACGTTGGCCCGAGGCGGCCACTAACCTTTGGCTAGGCAAGGGAAATAAAATCACCCTTTTATGAATCCCAAGTTATGTGATAACTCAAGGCATTGAGCAGTCAGATGAGCTAGTAAGGAGGGGAGTTATACATAGCTAATCTAATAGGTAGATATTTTCTGTGAAGTAGTAAGAAGAGTTTGAAGAGTTATTCACGGTGAAAGGGAAGAGAGACAAAATCTAACTAAGTCGGATGAGTTTAAGAAAAACTGAACTTATACTGACTAACCCAAAAATTTTCTGAGAATAATAATCGGCTTTCTGGCCGGTATATAGACTCAAACACCATTTGTTCAGAATATAAATCGCTTCAAACCTAATATAAAGATTCAGAGATCAGGAGAACGAATCACAAGCAGATATGTATACTTCATACAATTTCAGAATGAAACTTCTTGGTACTTAGCAAGTACTAGACAAGGAGTTGTGCTTACTGGCACAGAGCAGCTTCCTGAGGTTTGGCAGAAAAACAGAGTTGCTCTGTTAACGAAGAAAATTAAATCATAAGATAATTTGGTTGGTTGGAATGCTTGTTTATAATCTCAATGATTAAACCTTTAATTAAACCTCTCAGACATCACTTGATTTAAGTATTTACAACCGTTTCTTATGGATGACATACTAACTGTATTACATTGTGTTGCAAATAATTGAGTTGTAATATTTGATATTCAGTTTTGCACTTACAAGACTTAAATAATTAATTCAGCAAACTGCATTAAATCATTTCGTGCTCAAATAAATTTATAGGGCTTAGGGGTTAAACGATGCAATTCGCTGTCGGGTTAAATGATGTAATTTATAATGAGAAAATAACACGTGCAGATATTTCACATGTGTGCCTTTTTCTAAAGGTTTAAAGAATAATGAATTCTAATGCCAGCGAATTGCGTTTCACTGTGTATAAACAACTCACAACAAATTGTTATTTTACCATCAAAGTATGGCGTAATAATGTTAAACCATAACCAATTACATTAAATCATTGGAATATAGTATATGAGTATATAACAATACATGGTACTTACAGTAAATGATCCATTGATTCTGGATTCACTTTACATTCGACATTAACTAGCCAACCATCGAATTTATAGTGTTTGCATAATTTAACCATTGATTGCACAACCTTGTTTACCATTTCTTTTGAGGCTAAAACTTCATGTAAAAGCGTAGAACCATTTGAGCCCTCAGTAATAAAAGTACCTGCAGAAAAAGGCAAACAAAATAAGAGAAATTAAATGAAATGAATAGCAGTAAACAAAACGGCAAACACAAGCATAAAAACAACGATAATAAATGCTACGTTAGGTTACAGAGTAAACAGAAAAAAGAGAATTAAAAAAACCGAATTTAGAGAGAAACGGAAAAAATTCACACTCAAAACCGTAAATAAATAAACACAGACATGTTGAATACAAAAAGAATGAATACTATAAATACGTGTATTAAGTGTTTAACAGTGTGTAAGTGTTTATATCACACATAGCTATGTATGTATACTATACAATCCATGTATAAAGTGTGTCATTTAAGGAAGTGTGATTTCCGGTTTATATGGTTTTTTCATACTCTCTCCCTCTCTTAGGTTTTCCGAGTGTATATTTATTTGTATTTTAGTTATTTGTTTCCATGTTAATACAAAAAGAGAGGATAATACTTACCTAATACAACTACACCATGCTTGTGGGCAGCATTTATCCAACCACAGGGTGGTATCGTAATATAATTGTGACTAAAATAACAAAAATAATCAATGCCTGGCCAATGATAAAACCGATAATCGTCATATTTCTTTGAAGAATGGTAATGTCTGAAAATAAAACATAAAATTATATTGTTTAAATAAGTCTTTTAAATATAAAATGTATTGAGATTTTTTTAAAAGCGATAAAATGTATGACAATTTCAAAGTACATACATAATTGGTCATTACAACCTTTCAGCCAGGATTACGGCATAGCTGCTCACACCACTTATTTTATTTTATACTTGAGTGGCGGGACCTACAGTTTAAAGTCGACTCCGAAGGACAGATTTTTGAGAAACTTTTCATGACAATTTCATTTACTCTCAGAGTTTTTTCCAGAAATCTGCAGAGAGGAAGTCGCCGAAGAAATATTTTTTCATATTTTTTTTTGATGTTTGATGTTTGACCTGGGGCCTTACGTCTAATAAGCTACACTAGCTACAAGACTACGACGACTTCAACAATGTAAAGAGTGGAAAACTACGAGTCGTTATATTTTTATTGTATTGTAAAGTAGTCAGTCAGAAAATCTGCACCACCACCATTAAATTTTCTAATACTTATAGTAGTTCCGCCATTGTTTCACATTTTTTTTGTAATTCCTTAAAATTTACAAGAGAGGAAACTTACTACGCTAAATAGTATGACAATGGCCAGGTGACAATAGAATTTCACTAGGTGATTTGGTTTAGAAATGGTCACTGTTATATTATGAACACCATATCGTTGATTTACTTGATTAATGGCATAATTCACGAAGACTCGAACAAAACGAAATAAGAAAAAATATTCCTTCGGCGATTTTCTATCAGCAAATTTCTGGCACAAACTGTCAGAGTAAATAAAATTGCCATGAAAAGTTACTCAAAGTTACTTCGTCATAAAATTAACACACACAAAACATAAGTGGTGTGGGAAGCTAGGTCGTAATCCTGACTGAAGGGTTGTAATGGCCTATTAAGTAACTGGCATAACACAAAAATCAGAAATTAGGCAGTAGAGAATGTCCAAATCGACAACAATCAGTATCCTGACATATTCTACCCTATTTTAATAAAATCCCCTTGAAATAACGTACAAATGCTCTACTTTGCCAGGAAGGAAGCCCTAAATTAACTCCAACGAAGTCTGAGCAGTTGTCCTAAAGGCACCCGAAATCTCCCAAAAAAGTATATTTATAAACCTTACGCAGCAACGTCCCTCTTTTCGCGTCTCCAATGCCTATGTTGTCACATCTGAGAACTGGAATTACAGACTACTGAGTCCTTTCTTCAAACGGTGAAAGTTTCTTAAGAAGATTAAGCTTTATGAAGAAGTAGGAATCGATTTAAGAATTGATATTTTTGGGTCTCTAACTATTATTCATTAAACAAATGCCACAGTGTAATAAATTTGATATAAATTGATTGAATGTTAAGATAAATTTCTCTGTGGAATTTTAAATTGTTAAAAACGAATTAATGAATTTAAGTCTTAGTTTATTATCCAATGAACGGATTTCTATTGTCTTACTTGGTTGTAGTGGTCAATTAAATTTTCATCAAAAATTTGCTTCAAATTTGAAACCACCATTGGAAGCCAATTATTTGATCTTTCTGTTTAATTATATTAATAATTTTTTACCTCTTGGGAAATATTATCATTTAATGCAACAATATTTTTGATAACGAAGAAAGGAGTCTTACTATCCACCAGACATATATTCTCTTTAATTTTTTTTTTGTTTAAAAACTTAACACAGATTTCCTAAGGCATCCTGTATAAAACTGTAAAATCACGTTCCATTTGAAAAAGCTTTACACAACTTTCTGGAGAAAATACAATAAATAAACACAATCTAAGAATATAAGTTTCAAAAGATTGGACTAAGCAAGTAGTATTTATTTCAATAATTATAAGAATTTCAAAACTTACCTGTCTTCCAAATAGTTGCCCATCATGTCGTGACATACTAAAACTTTTCTACGGTTATGATCACCGATCGGCTCACGATAATTGCTAATCAAATTAAATTGTCTCTGTAGGAAAACGGGACGGGCTCGTTGTTTAAGGGGCTTGACATACTCATGCCATTTGACATCTTTACTGCGCACATTAAATTCCAATAACTGTTGATTGTTATGTATAGCCTCGGCCTCTAATTGATCTTCAATGGATGATACAAGAGACATGATAGTTTGTTATATGTAGGAAACTTATTATGTATGTATATATGTATGTATGCAATTTAAAATTAAATAAATATATTTCAGATGTTTTTTTTTTTTTATTTGTTATTTACAACTGAGAACTTAACGTTGTTGTTAATTGTTACAAGTTCAAATTAAAACTGCTGCTCATGTTATAGTTTAATTGTTTGTTTTTGCTATTCTTAGAGTCACTAGTTTATTCTTATCAAATTTAAAAACGAAACTTGCATTCACATTACAATAAAATAAAAAAATGTATTAAAATTACAAACTATTTTTATTTGCAAATCACTACACACAGAGATTAACCCACGCTTGCACTTATTGTTTGTGATTTTTGTTTTCATTATTTTCAGGCAAAAGGAAAAGAAACGAAACCCAAGAAAAAAATCATAGAAATAAATTATGATTAGAAATGGCAGTTGCTGGTTGGTTTCTCAAATAAAACTCAAACAGAGGAAAGAATATAAAGAAATGACGTTATAACCCCCCTCTATAAGTATATTATTTCGTGGCGGTACAAATAAAACATTTTTAGTCATTACGGTCACTGGGTTCACTCTGTTCGTTGTGTTCGATATTCATTCAATTTTATTTTATGGGTCACTTCACACATTAAATACTGCGAAAACTAAAAAAAAATATTCAAAAAATTTATTTGCATACTACTGGGGAAAGGGGAAATATTATTCAAATAAAATGTCACACTGAAATATAAGTTTTGATAACGATAAACAGAAAAAAGCGTAAAAAACAAATATGAAAAGAAAAAATAGTAAAATAGCGATAAAACGTTTGGCTACAGCAAAACTTAAAGGCCAAGAACAAAAGATAGCAAGCAAATGCAAAAACTTTTTTATTTTAAAACTTAGAAAAAACAATTTTTTTTTGAATAGTTGGGGAAAGTTTCAAATTTCGTTTTGCATATGATTTACAAAAGGTAGTACATACTCTCCGACACAATAGGATGGATGGACATACTATAAAATTTAAGGAATAGTAACAGTTTTGGTGTTTCCGTAATAAGTAGCAAATATCGTAGGTACTACATTCGCGAGGAACGTGTTATTAGGTTGCCAAAGATTTCAAATGCATCTGTAAAACTTAAAGAAACTTTCCAAATTGTTTTCATAAGTAGGAGCACAAATGTGAAAATCAATATCAATATTAACCTAAACTAGCCTCAGTGTGCTCTCGTAAATTGTGTTAACCTATCAGTATGACTCTGGTCGTCATTTAAAAAGTTGCGGTTTTCGGAACTAGGGGGTCTGATAGCTATTCGATCAAGGATTCCAAAACAGTTTTAGCTACAATTGAATAAACTTAAGCACCGGAGCCGATGAAGTTAATTGTTTTCTTCAAATGAGCAAAATCCGGATAAATCAGATTAATATGGACCTTTCGGTCCGACGTTAATTGGGACCGCAGATATAGGCGACGAAGCTAATTGTTGTCCTCGAATGAGCAAAAAAAAAAATAGTGCTCTATATAAAAAATGCACGTAATCGACAAAAGCTGCAAATCATTTAAAAAAAAATACTAGTCATCAACCAAAAAATGCAAGTCATCGGCCACAAAAAGGCAAGTCATCGACCCAAAAATGAAAGTCATTGGCAAAAAAAAAAAGCAAGTAATCGTCAAAAAATGCAAGTTATCGACCAAAACGTATGTACAATATTACTAGATTCTGCTGCACACGTATGAATAAGAAAAAGACATGACTCCGTCATCCATCGCTTAAAAACGATTCTCACAGGCCACTGTTTTTGGCCGTTTACTTTCTGACGTCTTTGACCGATTATATAATATAAAAATAACAAGATTAATTTGGAACTCAGATTTATTTCCTCTATGGAAGATATAATCCACGGGTATTCTTCAGACGTAAAGCTTATGAAAGGAGAAGACAGATGTTTAGGAATGAGATGGTAGTGGATGGAATAAAATCGTTTCGTTTGTTTCAGATTTTATAATTTGATTCAATGCAAATGCGATTTGAATATGAATTTTCGTTATTATTTGAAACAAAAGAGAACAAACAATATATTAAATATTATAAAACATTCAAAACCAGAAAAAGATATAAACCCATTATGGAGTGTGGAAAATTTTTTTTTATTCACACTCCTTAGTACTTTGAAGGGAAGTAACTACTCATAAAAAATTATATATAATTTGCTCCATCTTAGATTCTGTGAAATAATTGGAATTCTATTTTAATTTATTTGGTTTTATTTATTGTTTTGGAAATTACTATTGCAGAAGCATAACCTACACAAAAGCATTTTAGCAGCGGAAGCAGAGCTAAAAAAATCAAATGTTTTCTTAAATAAATGATCCATCATCACTGAAAAGAATGGGAAAAAAAGTGCAAACAAAACTTATATCCAACTGTTACACATAAGTGTCATAAAAAGCGTTATTGTTGTTTTATAAAAACTATAAGAAACACTAGGAATAAAAACAAAATTAACAAACTTAATTCATTTAAAAGTTTAAAAGAAAATACAAAAACAAATGCAGAAAACAAACAAGGTTTAAAAAATTAAAACAATATTGATTACGTTTCGTTTAACACAACATGTTAAATGGTATTAAAACAAACGTAGAATGACAACAAAGTTAAAATGCATTACATAGTTACCCTATACTAATGCAGAAAATATTTCATAATAAATTATGTTTTCCGTTTATTCAATTAGTATGTAGCTATATTCATGTTTTATAATTAAAAATGTTTGGTATTCTTTTGTTGGCATTCCAACAGAATTACGTCCAAAAAAGTATTGAATTATTTATAAATACAGGACAGCAATATGGAGTAATAAATATCGAAAATATTTTAAAATTACAAATAGTAATACGAGGTGAGTTTGAAAAGGGAAAGAACGATTTCTATTATGCAAGATACGTGCGTTTTAATCAGTTCAGACTTGCATTAAGTTTTGTGAAATAACAAACAAACAAAATTATATTTTAAAAAGGATAAGAAAATGCAGTGCCAAGTCTAAAAAAAGAACTGTGAAAAAATAGAAATGGGAAGTCGTCGAAACTCGGTGTTTCTGCTAGACGTAACTCCAGAAGTTTTTGTTTACAAATTATGATATATATGTATATGATATAATGATGACAAAGCCAAACCAATCTCTCTATTCTAACATCTGCAAACCAACGTATTTTTTATGACCTAGTTTCTCACACAGCTTATGTTGTGTCTGTTAATTTTATATATACAGTGGTGGCCTTATAATTAGAAACGACTTAGCAACATGTATGTTTGTTAATTTGTATTATAGTTTTCACTGTATACCTGGGAAGGTAGGAGGACGTCTTGCAAACGTTTTTCCATCAGATTGGGACAAATTAAACTTAAATTAGTCACTCCAAAGAACTCTGTTCCAGAAACATCGATTCTAATTATAAGGCCACCATTGTAAGTAGCGTTTTGAAGGCATTTTCATGTTTTCCTAGTGTTTGCGCCAGAAATCTGCTGATATGAACTTGCCGATAAAATTTTTTCCCATATTTAGTTTTGTTGGATATGTCTGACCTGGGGTTTGAACCGTGGCCTCACGTCTAATAAGTCTACAGACTACCTACTAGACAACGTCAACTACAAACAACGCATTAATGTTATTAAATAATCATTAAGTGTCCTTTTTTGGTGGCCAGATCTTGCCACTTGTCGCTATCAAGTGGTACCAAGTTAATTACTTTACTTACGTACACAGGTATTGGGCATTAATAAGAAAAGGAAACATTCAAAAGAGATAGAAAGTTCAGTCAAAAATTGAAAAGAGTTTAATATGAAGTAGGAAACTGCCAGTAAAATGATAACAGATAATACAATAAAAGTCCTAATGAAAGGGATTCTCCAAGAAAACTTGTCAAATACCAAATAGCATTGTAAGCATTAGAATTTAAACAACAGTTTTCTAATTTGAATATAAAGTATATACAATGTTTATGCCAAAATTTTTTCATGCGCACTCCTTATAACACTAAAATGGTACAAACAGCTGCAATCGTTTTCAAAAACTATTACTATTTTTCTCCAACTAAAAGCATCCCCCTTAAAATTTACATAAACATGTCCTTTCTTTAAAGAAATTATGAATTTCATTTTCTTTTGTACTCCATTAATAGATGTGCAATTTATTTGCCTCCATTTAACACTTAATGGTCATAATAAAAAGAATGGCCAATAAACTGAATGATAAATTGTACAGTTTGGAACTTTCGCACCCTTACATCACTCTGCTCTTTAGTTCTGTTATTCATGTAATAAAGTAAGGGTAGCCAATGTAAAATAATTGAATAATTTGGTATTAAAAAATAGACGAAATACTTTACATGACGCAATCGTTTATATCTTGCTAGAAATGGACAAACTTTTTTATGAACTACACGAGCAGATTTCACCAAAAAGTTCGCAAATTTTGAAGCTTTAAACTGGCTTTAAACAAGTCATGAAGATGGCATCTAACCATAGTAATCGGTAGATCTCATGCAGTTAAAGAAAACAACCGATATAAGGAAGTGCATACTCAGTCCATTCTAGAATTTGAAACACAACCAGCTCTTAAATTTTTGTTAGCCTAAAATTTCAATCAAATTAAGGATGGCTGGGGTGCCAAATAATCTTAACTCAGTATACTACCGTAATAAAATATAAAAACTTTCATTTCAATACAAAAATTTATTTACATTTTTACTTCATCGTTTTGATATTCGTCTAAAGAGTTGAAACTATAAACTTTCCTTAATAAATTGAAATCATGTTTTAATTACGTACCTTAATAAAATATAATAATCACATTTAAAAACTTTATTAATGTTACGTTTTAATCAGCATAAATATTTTTAAAAGTTCCATAATAGTTTTCTTCTTCCTCATAACCCTGGGAAAAATGCCAAGATTTAAAAAAAATTGCAAAATAAGCAGTAACAGGAAAGACGAAAAAAACAATGCTTTGCCCTAAGGGATATCAATTTATAACAATTTACATGGACGCCAGAGAAGTATGATGGACAAAATAAAATGCGGAAAAACGAAAGTGTGTGTGAGGAAGTACTAAATGGACGCTTTATCATTCATTTTATTTATCATCCTCTTAACGTATGACCATCATCAAGTACTAAAGCAGGGGAAAATTTCAAAAAAAAAAAATTATTGTCCCGTTTTGTTGTTCAATGTATATGCATGAGTGAAATTAAGTTCGTTTAAAGGGAATCTACTACGGCCGAAGGGACATAAACTATACTACAATAGAATAAAGGGAAAAAAAATAAAATTAAAACATTAGTTTTATGAAGTTGGCAGAACATTTTAGAAATAAAAAATGGTGCCACGTTCATGGATATGTAAGAATTTTAGAACATTAATTGCTTATAATACCTACACTAACTACATACATACATTTATGAAAATCTAAGCTTAAGGAAATTTATTATATATGAATTTAAATTTTGGGCTGTACAAAACTAGATAGCAATTCATCAAGTGGTAAGTATATTAAAATTCTCATCTAAAGAGACGAACAACAAAATTAATTATATAGAATGTACAACTTAATAATGGCGGATTATAATTCATCAGGAGTCAAACAATTTTAATTTAAAAATATAATCTAAGTAAGCCTGATGCCTTATGTGGACATTTTGTTGTATAATTGCAAAATCCGGACATTCCCAGTGTGAGCTTTCAGGTTTATCCCGATGACTTTAAAATGCTGGACAGAATAGACTTTAGAAAATATACCTGAACACTGGTTAAATGTATCTTTAGCTAAAGGGAAATGTAAAGTTACCTTTAACTTATTTTCGTTATTATAACTTACAGATAAAATAAAGTTAACTTTTTCAAAAATATGGCAGTGCCGGAGCAATGTCGACAAAATTCTCAATTAAACAAGTTTTTTTTAAACGCAGTGGCAACGACGGGCTTCTTTTTTTGTTGTATTCGCTCACTTTGTTTATATTTGAAGTTGCCGTATTGAAAATAATATACAGGTTCAGACATAAACTTAACTTGAAAAGTTACCAGTAGGATGGACGGAGGGAACTTTAGCTTAACTTTAGCTTATCGTCCACTTATAATAATGATAAACAATTTATCTGCCCGTTAAAATCCTCCCTTTAGTTAACGGCAAGTTGTAATAATGGCCCTTAGTCGTTTAACCATTTATGGTCTTGTATTCATAACAATATTTTTATAAAAATAATAAAACGAACAATAAACTCAATTTAGAGCAAAAAATACCATTTCGATACGTTGCATATCATGTAAAAACTGTATTTAAACTGTAAATTTATAATATTTTTCGTTGAACATCATTTTTATGTTGATGTGTTCCGGCAAAATATTATTTTATTATTTAATGAAAACAACACCTTTTTTAGTCATCAAAATATTTATGAGAAAAAGTTTTCAAAAAAAAGTTATAAAATTTTGTGTACAGTTTTTGCTATCGAAATAAGTGGGAACCCAATGGCAAAAATTAAAATAAGGATATTAAGGCGGATGGTCAATTAATTTTTGATTTTTTGAAAGAAACACAGGTTTTTGGATAAAGAAACATCATCCTCTGAGCTCAATCTATACATTTTATCTCACGTTTCTCTAATTTCCTCTTTCTGTAGACAGATCAAAATTCAGTACTGCTTGTAATGAATATGAAAAAAATTTCATTCGATGTATATTAATTCCAACGGAAAAAGGTTCATAAATCTGTCTTACGGATTTGGCATTAATCTGTAGGTTGCACCACTCATGGACATATGTACATTAGGGTGGCCCCAAAATAAAAGTTGCGAATGTTCCCGACTAAAATGAAAGTTTGATTCATTCTAAAACTACGTTTCTCAAAATTTTTGTCCTGGGGTCAATATTTGGTGAGCTGGATCAAAGGATAAAAAGGTCCTTTTTGAGGTTTTTTGGATATTTTTCATATTTCTTCCAAAGGAACTATATATAAATTTGGTATCATATGAAAGGTCTTTAAGAGGCGCTTTCAATAGATTATCAAAAATTTTAAAAACATTTTGAAAATTTAAAAATTTTGAAAATTTCGGACAAAATTTTTGTTTTTTTTAATTTTTTCATAGAATTTACTTAACTAAATTGTTGAAATTTCTTGATTATGAAGACCATGTAATTTAACCTAAATGGTTTTTTCCGTTTTTCAAGATTCAATCTAGTTCAATTTTTATTAAAAAATTTTTAAACCTAATTTCTTCTCTATCTGATAACCTCTGTTAACTCAATTCATATATGTAATGAGCATCAAAATAACGCAAATTTTATTTTCTTTCCATTGATATATAATTTCTTATACTTTTATTCTGTTATACAACGAATATTTCAATTTAAACCAAAACATTTGCGATACATCCCGCTATAATGTAATTTTCTTGTTATTCTTTAAGAATGTGGTTGTTTATTTTAAGCAGCAAATGAAAAACTGTTTATTACATATATTTTTACATTACATTAGTGTATTATTTGCTTAACGATAAATATTGGTTAATAGTTGTAACTAATGAGTCCATATGTTTTTAAAGTAGATATGGACTAATATCACTTTCAAAATTAACGGTACATTTTGAAAAAAACAAAGCCTTCTATATATACGATTTTTTTTTGTAAAAAATAAGAAAGAGATTTTTTGGCTTTAAATTTTATTAGTTATCATTGGTTTAATACAATTTCTTCATTACTTTAAAAATAAACAACAAAAGACAACAACATTAAAATTATTATTATTATTATTACGGAATAACAAGAAAATTACATTACATATATGAATTGAGTTAACAGAGGTTATCAGATAGAGAAGAAATTAGGTTTAAAAATTTTTTAATAAAAATTGAACTAGATTGAATTTTGAAAAACGGAAAAAACCATTTAGGTTAAATTACATGGTCTTTATAATCAAGAAATTTCAACAATTTAGTTAAGTAAATTCTATGAAAAAATTAAAAAAAACAAAAATTTTGTCCGAAATTTTCAAAATTTTTAAATTTTCAAAATGTTTTTAAAATTTTTGATAATCTATTGAAAGCGCCTCTTAAAGACCTTTCATATGATACCAAATTTATATATAGTTCCTTTGGAAGAAATATGAAAAAAATCCAAAAAACCTCAAAAAAGGACCTTTTTATCCTTTGATCCAGCTCACCAAATATTGACCCCAGGACAAAAATTTTGAGAAACGTAGTCTTAGAATGAATCAAACTTTCATTTTAGTTGGGAACATCTATACCTTATTTTTTCTCCATACAAACGGGGCCACCCTAATGTACATAGCTGCCAGATTTGACGATTTATTGTCATTTTGACAATTTATCGTCGTTTTGACGATTTTGAGCTCCAAAAATATCATATTGACGATATGACGATTTGTGGCCTTATTTTGACGATTTTTATAAATGAAAAATTTACATCACATTCTTTACTTTAGTACATTAAAAGCCACTTTACGCTTTGTATTTACTTTGCAATTGTTACTATTGGAAATTTAGGTTAGTAATAACAAGGAGAAAAGTATTATATTTATAAGTTACTTTCGAATACATGTCATGACTTTTCTGTATTTTATTCCTTTTTAATCCCGTAAAAGCCAAACAATTACAACTCCTAAATAACCTCGTAGTTGAGAATAATTTATCACTTGTCGTTGCAGACACTTCAAGTATAGCTTCTAATATTACCATCGGAATACCGTTATTACATGTGATGACTTTTCTGTATTTTATTCCTTTTTAATCCCTTAAAAGCCAAAAAATTATAACTCCTAAATAACCTCGTAGTTGAGAATAATTTATCACTTGCCGTTGCAGACACTTCAAGTATAGCTTCTAATATTACCATCGGAATACCGTTATTTTTTTCGTACGACCAACACTCAGGGGATGAGTGGCATTGTGTTTGGAACTATGAAAATATGTTATGGGAAGAAGGAAAGATAGAGCAGTGTTTATGGACATTAGGCTTGTATATTTTTATACCATAAGTAACAGGAAAGACCTCTGCAGGAATTGAGTACCACATACGAATAGTCCGACTATAAAACGTATTTTTGCTGCAATGCAGTGTGCGATCCACTGGATTGGCTGACAAATCCACCTAGACTTTAATTGGTGTAATTTTGCCTCGACCATGCCATTGTTTTGATAGTTGTGTGAAGTGTGTTCTGGTGGATCCATATCTTGTCCACGGTTACGAAACGACGTAAAAACTCGACCATATTTTTTAATGTTTTAACGCCTGTCATTGCAAAGTTATCTGGTTTCCCTTTTAGGCTTTTTATTACTCTTCTTGTCCTGATTAATAATACTATAATTAACCTCATGGTGAAACTTATTTTCTTCTTTTCATTAAAGTTTTTCGCCTCCCTCAACAATCCTTTTATGAGCATTTTAAAAGTACATTAAATTGCTTCATATACAGCATACCAGTCAGTAAATTTTTTATTATTTGTGTGTGCCTGTTATCTTGTTCTCACTACTTTTGTTCAGTTAATGAGCTGATTGAGTTTAAACAGTGGCATAGATTTAAGGGAAAATATTTACTTTTATTGTTTGATTTGCACAGAACAAAAAGTCATCCTTTGTTTTATGGTAAAAAGAAAGAAAATCTTGACTTGTTCTCAAGTTCTTAGTAAGGACAGTAACAACTTGAGGTAATGGATTGAAGCCAATGTGTTTATACTGATTTTATAAAATGTTATTTAAAATGTTCTTCCAATGGAAAGTGTGTGCTTCAAATACTTTACTTAAATTAAGAAGCAGTAATTAGTTATTCTAGTGCGTTAAGGTCAGGGTTAAGCTTAAAATAGTTACTGTTTTAAAAAACCAACATTTATGAGCCATAAAGGTTGTACAATTCTGATGAATTTGCAAAAATAATGATAATAACACGAATGCTACTTCAGTCGTTTGACGATACTGGCAATAAAGTGCTCAATTTAATGATGTTATAAAACACAGCCATCATTATTTTATGGCAACAGATATCTTTACCACATTTTATATAAAGGATTTTAAGTGGTCTTTTTAAAATTGAAAATGTTTATAAAAAGATTTTTTATTTGTAACATGATATTTTGTGTTTTATCACTGTGCTTGTCTTAAATTTGTATGACTATTCCATGAGTAACGATGAAATACCGATTTTTTACTTTTTAATTTGTCTCAATGGGAAAACATGACTGTGTTGCTTATAGAAAATAAGATATTTTAGAGGACGTGCTTAAATAACTATATTGGAAACCGAAATTAAGAAAAATAATAAAAAAAATGGTTTACAAATTTTAAGTTACATTACGCTAGTGAAGTTATAAATTAAGTAGCTACTTAATTGCCAGTCTTTGTAGTACTACATCTGCAATTAGTGTGTAATTATAAAAAATAAATTATAAATTAATCTGTAAGATATATAATCGAGTACAATTATATAAACATTGTTGCCATAAAGTATGCACAAAAACTCTTGGAACTTCTGAGGAATTGCAGCAAAACCTACAAACTTACGACGGTGTCAACATTGCAAAACCGTGAGCAAATCGTCCTGAGACGTTGCAATCAAAGGTCAAGGCGGTATTGATGGTCAGGATGACTGGGTGTTTAATGGAATTTTTTTGAAATGACTGTTCTCTGACTAAACACTTAACTCGGTCTGTACGCAGCATTCATCTACAATCGCATAGCTTTGGCTAACATGGGAGTAATTTTTCCCCATCAGAATAACACCTAGAATAACGTCCTAAGACGTTGCAAACAAAAGTCATTAGTATTAGTGTTAAAAAAGACTGTATTTTCAATGCAGTTTATCTGCTAGAAATGTTTAACCTCTGACCAAAACCTTGACTCGGTCTAAATGCAGTCATACACAATCGCAAAGCTTTGGCCAACATGGGAGACATTATGCCCCATCACAATAATACCGGATCACCCACATTGATAGTATCTTATTAACACAAAATCTGAAAGTATCAGTTGACAGGGACTCCAAACTTACTGCGCACATTGTACGACATTGGCTTTTATATTCGTGCCCATAAAATTAAATACAAATATTCAGGCATTAGGCCGCAGTTGATACTCCAGGCGGTGCCACCATAAAATTAATTTTCTTTTGGCTTTTTTAATCAAATTCTTAATGAGGGCGGCGACGTAAAAACTATGTTCTAATGCCAGCACTGCTAGTAAACAAATATCGCGAAGTTTTAAGAGAGTTTATGATACGAGAAATGATGCTCTGATGAATACTAAATTTTTATCTCCTATTTGAGTTGCAGTCCTCTTATTTAAAGAGAAACTTTCCCTTCAAAATCCAACAAAAACCTAACAATAAGTTTATTTTATTATTTAAATAGTAAAATAACGGAATTTATTGTTGGAAATCTCCTACATTTAACCGATACGGTAAATATTGAAGGGTACGTGCTTTAATTTTGTTGCTGCTTTTTTTCTAATTTTCACATAACAAAATAAATGTGACAGTAAACCATTCTGTTTACTTTTAAAAATAAATAATATATAAATAAAGTTATAAATTAAACAATATTTTCATGTTATAAATAAGTTTTACTAGCATTCAGGAATTCGTGGTTTACTTTTGTCTGATACTGTACATACACATAGGAAGTGATTTTTATTTATAACTTTCGATAAATACGCCTCCAATTGGAAAAATAATCTAATTTTATTGCATTAAGATTATATTATTATATTAAGATTATATTACATTCCAGTATAGAGGCCCTCAATAGTGAAAATGATTTATTATTTATTTATGCAAAAAGTAACCTATTTTTTATAGGTATCTCTCTATAGATTAAGCTACTATTCGAGTTTAATAAATTACCTTCACCTGCAATAGAGCAGAATATAAAAATATAGCATGAATCATAATTCGCAATAATTTGTAATTATTTACTATTCCATGAATTCTACTATTGTTTATTAATCGGTTTTCCCTTTCGCATCCCCCAAAGCCAGGGATGTGTTAAACCAACAACAACACTGTCAATATTATAATCGTCATAATCATATAATCGTTCTCTCTTTATTACATTCTTCTTGTTTTTATTGCCATGTTTAGTCTTATCAGATTTACAATAACAACAGTGAACATATAAAACTGAAATACCGTAAACAACTGAAACTTCCAAACGTTGCGAACCACACAACAATAACAAACAACAAAGAATTCTACCTACATTAAGCGCTATTGGAAAATAAAGGCAGAGAGTACAGAAACGGTAGACTGTCGCAGTTCTAATTTGAGTCATATTTATACCAAAAAAAATTAAGAAAAACATAAATTTCAACGAATGTTATTTATTTATTTAATATTTTTGGGTCCGTTAATGTACGTACAAACAATTTCATGACTTCAAAAAACCCCGCTCTTCTAACAATAACAACAAGTACGAAAACGGCGTTAACAAATAAAATTCCCCGTTTTCTTTTGTCTTATCTGAACGCAGATGTCGCCTGTAAATATTTTAAATTTTTTTAAGTTTCACTAATTCTATTCCATGGAAGAGATAAAATTTGTTTTTTATGTTTCTTGTCTGCGCTTTATCTCTCTATTTACGTAGTTTTATTGGTTAAACTAAATTAAATAAAAAAATGAAGGCCATGTTAAATTATTTAAAATATGACACATTCCTTCAATTTCTTAAAACCCCAATCCCTAAAGTTTAAGCACATGCTTTCTTATATCCAGTTTTTGCATTAAGCTTTGTAAATATTACTGAAAATAAATTTAATGTCTTCTAAAGAAATTATTTAAACTTACTGCAGCAATTGTCTCGTTTATCACACATATTTATTTATTTCTACTTTAATTGATACTTTATGGTATTTATGCACTTTTTTAGTTGTCTTGTTTTCTGCACTCGATTAGAGACGGATTTGTTTACGTTTTTATTTTTTGCTCAACTATTTTTATTCTTTCGTTATGCATTCGGTGTGTGTTTCTCTCTGTTTTTGTTTTTGCATTACTCGTAAGCGCCATATAAAAAGACCGGGTACGCACAGCTGACAATGACAGCAACAAATAAAGTAATGCCAAGTTGATAAAGTGACTGTTACCTTAAATTACAGTAAAAAGGAGATGCCATACAATTGATGCAAAAGAGATAACACTACGGAGAATTCATATTAATTTAATTTTAAATTCAATGAAAACAAAATTAATAAAGTAATAAAACTAAACGAAAGATAATATATAAAACAAGATAAAAAAAGAAAGACAACAATAATAAAGTAATTATAATTATAAATGAAATAATTTTTAGCTAAGGAAATAAAAACAATGCAAGATATTTCAATACATTTATATTTCTGTTATTTTAATTTTGAAATGGGAACATTATCCCTAAAATGGTGGCAGCACTAGAACAACTATTCTTTTTTAATACACGTACATTTATTTAGTGAATATTTAAATTTTAAAGATATTATAAACTTTGGTGTAACTGTATATATATTTCAAATATCTAGTGTTGATTTCCGGAATATGTTTGCATTGGCTATGAGTTGGATGTGCCATTCGATCAGTTTCGGCGTTCGGAGTCATTGGTGCCTTGAATATTGTCTTCCAATGATTCAAAACCTTCTAATTTGTCGGCATAAACCAAAAGCTCAACAGAGCCTCATTAAAAGCAATCCAGCGAACATAAATTGCACAAAGGAGGGCGTCAATAAACGGATCACTTCTAGAAGTAAGTTGTCACCAAATTTTGTTTCCAACAAATCACTTGATAAGCGCTTTACATGGAAAGTAGCGCCATTTTGTTGGGGCCAAATGTAATTGATGTTTTGATGATTAATTAGGTGTAGTGTTCTCAGTATTTATGTCAACTAAGGCATTGGTGTATGCTAGCCCGTCGTTCAAAACCTAACTCAGTTATCTTAAATAAAACGAAATATTAAAAAATGTTCTTTAGCAATATTTTGTTAAACACTTTTGAGTAAACAAAATGGGCATGAAAAGTTTCTCAAAAAATCTCATTCGAAGTCGAATTCAAACGGTAGGTCCTGCCACTCATCGGTAAAATTAACAAACACAATATAGGTGATGTAAGAATCTAGGTCGTTGCCTGACTAAAGTGTTTAATAACCATTAAGTAAGTAAGTACTACTCTGAGTCTATTAGTCAGAGTATTCATTTCCGATCACTTTATTCACTGTCATTTCTGGAGTAATTGGTCATCACGTTATTACTTACATTCCAGAATAATCCTTGATTATGTATCCTAGGACGCTTTTGTATTATCAGTAAAGATATTGAAATCCCTATATATCGAGTATATCAGCGGCCCATATCACACTTCCTAATGCATGTGTACCCATATATTGCGTACTGTGCCAATCCGGGAGTAATTGTTAATTGTTCTCTTTCATTCCGGGATAGTCAGGGAAGATGTACAAATATTTTTTTTTATTTTTAAGCCAATTTTTGGTATGTGCTTTCGTCGTAGGATTAAGAGCATTATTATTTAAAAGATAAAACTGAACAAATTTGTTTACATGCTAGAAGTTTTATAAGCATCCTATTTATGTATATCTTAAAGCTATTAACCAAAGACATTGTAACTGCTTGTAACTAAGGCCAGCATCTTTATTCAATATTTTGTATATATTTTGTATAAAAATGACTGGTCACTTAACAAATTACAAGTAATAATGACAGTTATTTATGCCTTATTTATTTTTAGGATTCTATGGAACACTACAAGGATGCTTAAACAAGGACAAAACAATGAATAGTTTTTAATCGATGTAACAATGTATGGAAGACGCCATTATGGCGGCCTTGTTTAACAGTAACGATAAAGACAAAACGGCATTAATAAAAATATCAGCTTTAAGCAAAGCAAATATTTATGAAAGTCAGCAGGATAATTGATTGGGGAAGGAGAGAACAATATTATTAAAAAGAAACAAATTTTGTTTTTGCTTATGACAGAGTTAAGAAAGCAAAGACAGATTTAAATTCATTTTTTACCATCGCTTGCTCGGCAATACACCAAGGTGCAGAGGAATTTTTATTCACTTAACTGTGAGCTTTTGAAAATTTCTGTTGCATTTTAAACTGAAGGACCAAAAACAAAGAAAAAACAGGAAAAATACTGTACATACAACAAAATCATAGGAAATAGTTCTTTAAAGTTTAGTTTTTGCTTTTCTCATAATTTTTTTAGTCTATTGCTTTAATCCTGTGGTAAAGTATACAAAAAGGTGCACAAAAACTTTATTTGTGGCTTAAAATATTTCAAGTCAAAGGATAAAGTTTCTAGCAACAGGATTACGATATCCACGAAAAAAAATTAAATTTTTTTAAACATAAAAGAAAAACGCAAAAACCACTAAAATGCCAGCTGGACGTGTTGCCGGAAAAGCTGGTTATTCCACCAACTATTACAACGGTAAGTACATACTATATGTATATGGTAATTTACAACAAATATAAATATATATATTTTTTTTTATTTTGCTACTTTTTTTCTCATACGTAAGATAAATAAATATGTACCTCAATAGTGGTATGCATAAAATATATTTTTTTTTAAACACTATTATTGTTGTATAAGTATATTACAATAGAATATATTAAGTGTATATAAAAATAAAAGTAAAGTAAGTAAAAATCATAAAATTTATAGGAAAATAAATTTAAAAAAATCTGCAATCTTATCGAACCTTAAATAAAAATCATTATGAACGGCACTATAATATACGCGCATCATAATTTGCTTTTATGATTTTAAGTTTTATTGCGATCAAGGTAAATAAATTTCGATGAAGTTTTAAATACCCAAGGAAAAATTGTTACTGTCTCAAAAACTATTTGTGTTTGAAACTAAGATAATAAAAAAGATGAAAACAAATTTTTTTATTACAGTCCAAGACTAAATTTTATTTGCACCATTCTAGGCTATTTATCTGGAATGGAAGAGAAATTTTTCGATAAAAATCGTTGCATATCACGTGTCCTATCGGGAACTTTATACATAATATCTGAGTAGATAGGAAAATCTCTTCGAATTATCGGATGTCGTGACATTCCGTGTATGGTGATTTAACTTGAAACCGATCTTCTCCTGGAAATTGTTTGAATAGAGACTCTGGATATTCTACTATCGATCACTAGATTCTCAGTAAAAACTCAGTATATCATCACTTTTGTCCAAATTAAATTTTTCATGTTCCCATTGTCTATATTAAACGAATGAATGATCTGCCTGGTCATAATCAGCGTCACCATAGAAACAACTAGGGTCTTCAACTTTTTCTATTGCAAAGAAGTATTTCTGAACATAAACTTGCCTGGACGGAATTTGATTCATATAGTAATTGATTTCCTTTTTCTCTTCCTCTCTTCTACTTTATCATATATTTACCCTGAGTGGCAGTCTTACATTTATTGAAGAATATCACGTAAACAAGCAAAAATATTTGCTCATGTCTTTTGTTTAATGGCATTAACATGAACACAGAATCCTGTATAATAAATAATAATTCATGTAACCAGTAAACAGAACGAAGCAATTTGTTAAAGTTTAATTGTGTAATGGGATGAAGATATACATACATACACACATAGATTTAAAAGGATATTTTTTTTTTGTTTTCTTAACAACATTCATTGGCGTTGTCCTGCCGTTTAATTGAACATTCCATAACAGAAGCGCATAAATGTCGGTATTAAAATCCAATACAATAAATATGTACGCCTGCCATTGCAGTTCAATTATTAATTTATCTTTTACATTTTCATTTCGTATGTTTTTGTGTTCTTGAGAGTATTGAACGAATGGAAGAATTTTGTAGATGGAAATTCATGGATTTGCATTCAATACAATTCGTTTAAGGTTACTTACAAATGCTCGAATTTTACTTGTTTCCCAATGGCTTTGTGTAACAGTAGAAAAATGAAATTGTTTAATGAACGGAAAGAATCTTTGCCTTATTTCACTTGTATTTTATAATGAATTTAAAGGACACTTTTTAATAATAACAAGTATTCGTTTGGCCCTTTTTTGTTGATATGAATCGAGTATCATTAAGTTGGAGCATCGCTAAGTATGCTTGATTCTGAAATATGATCTGAACTTTTCAGAACTGTAGACGTTTTTATACACCCTTAAAGTATTTGAAAAAATTAAGACCTCTTCAGGGATGGGATTAAGTTTTATAATAAATATTCACCAACATTATGACTGTATGTTCAGAATATAGTTTTCGGATTTTATTTAAAATATGCAAATGAGTTCTACGTTTCACTTCCTGCTGTCATTCATTTTCAATTTCTATTTGGTGGACAATTTCTCACTAAACTGCGATGACGACATTTAAATTTTTGACGATCATACCACTCATTAGTAGAACATCTCAAACGTATAGCTCGATTAGCATTACAGACGTAATAGCGTCGGCAATGATGAGCATCAAGTAATATCGTACCCGATTTTAAATAAGAACAATCAGATGATTTCCTATATAGCGGCGGATGAAATGGTAGATTTTCTGGTACTGGGTCTGGAGTACATGGATCATTATTTGGCGAAACTGTGCACGTGATAGTGGTCGTATCAGTAGTTGTCGTATCTGTTGTGGTCGTATCTGTAGTCGTATCTGCAGTCGTATCTGCAGTCGTATCTGTAGTGATCTTATCAGTAGTGGTCGTATCTATAGTGGTCGTATCTGTAGTAGTCGTATCAGTAGTGGTCGTATCAATAGTGGTCGTAACTGGTGTAGTCGTATCTGCAGTGGTCGTATCAATTGTGGTCGTAACTGGTGTAGTCGTATCTGCAGTGGTCGTATCAATTGTGGTCGTAACTATAGTGGTCGTGTCTGTTGTTCCAGGTTCTTCGGTTGTTGTTGTTTCGATCATTGTTCCAGCTTCATATTTGATTGTTTCGATTTGTTGATTCATTGTTGCAGGTTCTTCAGTTGTTGTTATTTCCGATGTTGTTCCAGGTTCGTCAGTTGTAGTTGTTTCGATCGTTATTCCAGGTTCATTGATTGCAGCTGTTTCGGTCGTTGTTCCAGTTTCTTCAGATTTTGTTGCAGGTTCTTCAGTTATTGTTGTTTCGGCTATTGTTCCAGGTTCTTCTTCTTCGCTTTTAGTTGTTTCCGTCGTTGTGCCAGGTTCTTCGGCTGCTGTTGTTGTTTCGATCGTTGTACCAGGTTCTTCGAATGTTGGTGGTTCGATCAAGGCACCATGCAAATTATCGTCATATTTCGCATAAATACCACATATTAAGCATGACAATAGAGCACTTAGTAAGCAACAGTCTACAATGAAACATTTTCAAATATAATTAGAGAATGTGGTAATTAAAAGACCACTTGACTTACACAGTTTCATATCGCTACTGTTTTCTTGCTGCAAGAAGTGCTACTTGACAGTGTAAGATAAAAACTAATAGTGTGTCTAGACATGGAAACAATTTTATATTTTAAAATGTTTCATTACAATTTCCACATTTAAGTCGACTTTCTAAAACAACTACGTTTTAAATTCAAAGTGAAATATTTATTCAATGAAAGAAAAATTATTATGGGGCTTGTAATTGAAGTCAACTTTCATTGATGTTATGGCAAGCATTTATGAGGGTTCGAGGACATTGTAGTTAGGAGACTTGCTACAAAGGCAATCGATGCTTGATTCATTTTATGAGCCGTTCGTTTTACTAAAATTCTTTGTGGCCTGCTAAAAATATTTTCAATTTATAGTTGCCAGTATTACATAGTAATGCAATTAAAATTTTTTAACAAATTAAATGAAAAATTGATGTATTATGTGTTTTAGATAACACAAGCTAATAGAAGTGGCCGGAAATTTTTGTTTTATTTTTTTTTAATTTATATCACACTTGTAATGAAGAAAAAAAATATGAAATCTGCTGATGGAACTTTGATTTTTATTGTCTAGCGTCGTAATTCTTATATTTACTTATTATTGTACTTTAGTATCACTCCTGGCCAATGACAACGTACATATACAATTATCCAATATTTCTTTACTGGAACAATAATTAGATTAAAGTTGATAGATCGCATGGGTTATATTAGTTACATGGGCCTCTGTGAATTATATACATACACCTGCAACTTAAGAAAACCCCACAAGAAAATGTCCAACGAGGTCAAATTGCACGATCTTGGCGGCCTCTTCACATCACATCTACGGCTTGAATAGTACTGTCCTGTTGAAATATGATTAAATTAAGCTAATGCTTCTAGCTATTTGATCAATGATTCCAAAACAGGTTTCAGTACGGTCGTGCGTTAATTAAAACCAGAAATATGGGTCATTTTTAAATTAGCAGAAAAAAAATAATTCTATATAAATTGGGGAAAAATCGATTAAAAATGGCCCTAGCGGGGTAATGGACCTAGAGGTCGGTTTTACGGTTGGGCGTTTGCTTGGGATTTCTTTTTGTTGATGACTAGTATTTTTGTGGATGGCTTCCATTTCTCTTGCTGATGACTTGCATGTTTTGGACGATGATTTCCAGTTTTTGGTCGATTACTTGCTTTTTTCGCATCAAGGAATTTAATTTTTGGTCGAAGATATTAGCTTTAGCGCCTATATTTGATTTATCACCAAAATTTCCGGTCATAAGTAATTCCTGACCGTATCCAAAACTGTTTTGGAATCCTTGATGCCAGGGCTATACATCATTTTTTATCCGATGTTGATCGATTTATGTAGATTACATACAGTGCAAAATTCTGTTCAAATCATAGGGCTTTTTACATTTTTCCATATTTTAGAGTAGTCAATGAAGCAAAAAAATGATCACATTAAGCGGTGTTCACATTAGCGCGCGTGCACTGTACTTTTATTTTTTTTTTACTAATTTGAAAGAAAAGTTAGTTTCGTCTACTATATTATCTCCCATCCCAAGTAACGCCTGACCGTAACGAAAACTGTTTTGGAATTCTTGATCATGGCTATCCCACTATGTCCGTTTCCCCTGCCATCCTATTATTTATCCGATTTTGTCCGACTTAGGTTAGGTTAGGTTAGAGGACGTGTACTTGTCAATTAAGACAAGTAGAGCACCCGGAGGTCAAATTGACCCATTGTAGAACGTTCTAGTTTCTCACACCACTTATGTTGTGTGTGTTAATTCTATACATGAGTGATTTTTTTCTTATATAAAAAAAAAGTTAGCCAGTAAGATATAGCTGAATATTTCCGGTCCCAAAGGCAGCGAATACTGTTTTGGAAAAAGGGTATATTTGGAGAAAGAATTCTGACCTCTCAACTTGATAATCTACCATGTGGAAACAGTTTTTCTTTATATATAGAAGGTTTTCCTTCGCTTTTCTTTTAATTTTTCTAAAACTTTTCCCATTTTTTGTGGACTGTAATATATACTTTTCCAAACTTTTCAATTATGTTAACTTAACAATTTCTGTTAACTTAAAATTCACTGTAAAAAAAGGAATAACCTATCCTAGCAAAACTTTTTGTTTCTTCAATAAAATGGAGGATGCTTTTCCTTTTTAACTTAGTACTGAATATAACGAAAAATTCGCTTTAACGAACACGGCTGACAACAATTAGGTTCGTTAAATCTGAAAACTACTGTATTTAGTAGTAAAAATCTCATTTTGTTTCCATAAACATAAAAACTCTCCGTATTTTGCGTATACATATGTAACTCTGATTAGATCATCATAAGTGGAGTTTAGCCGATAATATAGTTGGATAGTGAAGATAATTTTGTGACATTCTTGTGATCCATGCACAATATTGTTTAATCGCTTATCTTGCGTGGAAACCAACAATTCACAAAAAAATGTGGTTAGTGCTTACAAGTCAATATAGTTTCATTGATATCCTTCCGGTAATTCTGATTTTTAAAATGTACTTTGCTGTGGAGGTCCAATGATTGAAATTATAGTTAAAACCATGGAAAATCATGTAAACCGACCGTCGTGTACTCATTTTACATAGGAACCTAACTAGAGCTACAATTTCTATTACCTGATATTGAGATTATTCAATAAAAGAGTAAGAATTCATCATATACGTCCCTTTATATTTCTAATTTTCATTTTCAATAGAGCTTGCGAAATGCAAGTCACTTCCAAATATGCTCGTATACAGTGTGAGAGAAATGGTCTCTTTGGTAATGGATGATCTCTTCACCTTTAAAATTATACTTATAAACTTAAACGTATGTTAGAACGAATGATGTTTTTCCTGATTTCCAAAATAATAAAAATTCTTGTATTTATGCTGATATATTAATAATATTAATATTTATTAAGAATTTTCTATAAAATTATTAATACACAGTGAGCTTCAAACAATTTAATAAACCGATCCGTTAACATTTAATTTTAATCGTAAGTTAATTACGGTTGGCCAAGCAATTCGTTACAGATCCACGAGGTCGGCAAGTGCGTGTCTCTTGATCGAACCATTTGCCTGTTGGACATCTCCTGCGTTTAACTCGACGATTGGAGCATTCGTAATAACGGCAGCAGTGATTAAAATCTAAAAGAATCGTACCATCGGGTAAAGTGTTGCAATCTTTTGAGCTCGTAAGATAGAACAATGGTTCTTCGTTGCGGGAATCGAAGGATTTGTCGATGGCATCACCTTCGGTACAGGGTGGACTAGGTGTAGTTTTGCAAATAGGTGTTGTAGTACAAGTGGCTGTTGTAGTACAAGTGGATGTAGTAGTGCAAGTACGTGTTGTAGTACAAGTAGCTTTTGTAGTGCAAGGAGCTTTGGTAGTACAAGTAGATGTTGTAGTACAAGTGGATGTAGTAGTACAAGTGGAAGTGGTAGTACATGTAGATGTTGTAGTACAAGTGGATGTTGTAGTGCAAGTAGACGTAGTTGTACAAGTGGAAGTGGTAGTACATGTAGATGTTGGTGTACGAGTAACTGTATTGGTACTAGGTTTTGTAGTAGTACATGTAGATGTTGGTGTACGAGTAACTGTATTAGTGCTAGGTTTTGTAGTAGTACATGTAGATGTTGGTGTACGAGTAACTGTATTGGTACTTGGTTTTGTAGTAGTACATGTAGATGTTGGTGTACGAGTAACTGTATTAGTGCTAGGTTTTGTAGTAGTACATGTAGATGTTGGTGTACGAGTAACTGTATTAGTACTAGGCTTTGTAGTAGTACATGTAGATGTTGTAGTACAAGTGGATGTTGTAGTACAAGTGGATGTTGTGGTGCAAGTAGACGTAGTAGTACATGTAGATGTTGTAGTACACGTAGACGTAGTAGTACATGTAGATGTTGTAGTACAAGTGGTTGTTGTGGTGCAAGTAGACGTAGTAGTACATGTAGATGTTGTAGTACATGTAGATGTTGTAGTACAAGTGGATGTTGTAGTGCAAGTAGACGTAGTAGTACATGTAGATGTTGTAGTACATGTAGATGTTGTAGTACAAGTGGATGTTGTAGTCCAAGTAGAAGTAGTAGTACATGTAGATGTTGTAGTACACGTAGATGTTGTAGTACACGTAGATGTTGTAGTACATGTAGATGTTGTAGTACATGTAGATGTTGTTGTACAAGTAGATGTAGTAGTACAAGGTTTTGCAGTAGTACAGGTAGTTGTTGTACAAGGTGTTGTAGTTGGACCAGCCTTAGTATCTGCTAACTTGAGTTCCATATCCAATTCTACATTGGGTAGATCCTGGATCATATCCTCAAATGTTTTACCCAAACGATTTAAAGTACAGTCAACTAGGAAGGCTCTATTGCAAAGACCAACCGTGACGTCATAGTACAAGCCACGAGCGCAACGTTTTCTTAAAGGCTCACCGTTAATACACATATAGTATTGAGAACAACTGCGACGATCCGGTAATGTATCACCATCATCGTATTCACTGCAGTCGGGTGCCGCTTTATTGCGACGCGGTAATGCATCAATAAATTGTGGCGCCAGTAAGGCCACAAACAACAGGAAAAAGTCTATGAAGGAAATAATTTTTCTGTTCGTTTAATAGGTATTTTCTATGAAAGGGTATTTTACTTACAAACTTTCATTGCGTTTTGATTAGAACTATATTTTTCCTTTTCGAAACGAAAGAAGAAGCGCCACTATAGTTTGCAGCATCTCAGTGCTCTTATTTATATGAAATCGATTTTCCTGATAATTATTGATAACAGGAAAATAGTTGGGAACATAATGTAACTGATTAGAAAACATGTATTCAGAACAGAACTGTATATGTTTCTTACAATATGCATTTACAAACATGTACATTGGGTGTGGCGTTATATTAGGTGGGACACTTTTGGAAAGTAATTTTAATTGTAACAAATGGAGCGTAGTGTTTAATATCATAATAATGATTTCTAATAACTAATTAGGTTTCTGCTCTAATTATCTTAATGAAAAGGCAGAAAGTTTTAAAAGTGTTCCCAGGTATTCGAGTTGACCTTTTCGTGAATGTCATGTATTCATGTGCCATTATGGTGGATTAGCAAAATGTTTCTGTTATCTTTTTGGCCGTTTCCTCATTCATCTGTGTACACATCAGCCAGGTTTTCTTTTGCTAGCGGTCATTGAGACTTAATTTTTGACAATAGTCAACATCTCTACTCAGATTAATAATGTTCAAAGGTTTTTTCTTAGTTCCTGCCAAATCGAAACTTTAGTCTTTAGCTGCGTTTTTCCCTCTGATATGGAGAACTTATGTATCTTAATCCTTTCAAACTAAAGGTAATATTTCATTAAAGTTAACTGCGCCGCTGTTTCATTTGTAATATCCATAATGGTTTTATCAACGTCTCATGTAGTTATTCGTCAACGAGTGAGTACATAAAGATCTGTAAAACCCAGCACACTTTGCAATGGATGGTGAACTTTCGGTTTCGTTCTAAACCAGAGTGTGTCAAAAAACTGGGGTTTATCGGTTCAATTTTCTGAAGAAAAAACCCACTTTACTTGATTAGCTTTCAGAGCAGAGTATTTGTTACTTATAAAGTTTTGTGAATAATGGCAGCAGAGTGTTAAAGTTTAACTCATGAATTGTTATGCAGTTTACAACTCTTCTTTTATGATTTTTTTTTAGTGCAAACACAATATCACAACCATGCCTTACCTACCATATTTACCGGATTTATCGCACTACATGCAAAAAAACTAAGGTAACACATTTTGGGATCCAGTTTCTTCACCATTGAATGAACGAATTATTCAGCAGCTATGGTGCAAGGAGTGGATAATGTGTGGACACAAGAGTTTATAATTTAGAGAGAGATAACAGTAAATGAAACAACTTCAATATTGATGAACAAATAGATTTCCATCATATTCAAATACAAAAAGAATTAATAATGTATCAATATTTATAAAGTCTTTGATCCCTACTTATTTGTTGGTCGGCACCAGTCAATGATGATAAGTGTTATTTTGTTTAGTTTCCTTTATTTATTTATATCGATATTTTCTTATATAAATTTTATTTTTATTATACACACATATGCACCCGTATTTATTTATATAAATTATTATATCTTTTACTATATACACAATTGTATCTGTATATTTGCATTTTTCTTTTTAAATTCTCCTTATCTTATACACTACTATTAAACTCTTTCACTATCTTAACTCTATCTGTATCTCTATTTTTATAATCGGCTATTTAACTATCTTTAGCACTTTTATGTGTTGCACAATTTTTTTTAACAAAATTTTATTTTATAATTTTGCAAAAATCGAACAAAAATAAAGAAAATTCCTGCAGCTTTTATGACTTCTTTTCCAAATTTCTTTTTTCTTTATCTATTTTCAGATGGTACGTTTTTTGATTGAATGATTGATTGATTGAATTGAATTGATTTGATTTCATTGCTGTGGCAGTTCAAAATTCTTAAATTTTTTAATTTAAGGAAACATTTAAGTATTATTTTATATTTTTATTATTTAATTCAACATTTTTTAATTACGTTTGTAGTGACAAAATGTATTTGTAATTTAGAATTCCTACAGAAACTATTTTACAATGAAACAATTTATTTTTTTTTTTTAATTTACAATTTAGTTTGATAGGACTCTCAAAGCTATTGCTAAATTCTGTAACAGAAATATTTGATTTATCCGATCAGCATTCTTGCGACGTTCCAAATTTATTGTAACAAAATCAAACAGCAGTAACAACCACTTCCGTGTACTTAATTAACATAACTCTTGGGTCTTGCAGACATCGAAAGTAGAAGTTGTTCTAAAGAACTTGCAAGTCATTTCTTATATGATTGTATTTAAATACCTGAATGTCCGATGAAGTGAAGTAAAACTAACACTGGAATTCTTATACTTTTTACGCCAAGAAAATTGAAAAAAAGCTATGACTTTAATATACTTCGATTACGTATAATATACGATGGGATCCATAAGTCCGAGATCTTTCGAATTATCCTATTTCTAACTGCACTATATCTTTCAACAGGTTTTTGTTTGTCAAAATTGAAGAAACAGCGTTTCAGTTTGTGTTTGACATTAAGTTCCTCCCCTATTCATCATATACTCCGAACTCAGCCCAGATTAAATATTTCTTATCTCTAAGCCTATTGAAATCGCTAGGTAGAAAGAAATTTTACTCTATGAATGAGAAAATCAGATCAAAAAAAATTTATTTTGATGACCCTGACACTTTTAAGTATTTGGGCAGGTATAAAACAATTGTTAGAAAGTCAGACTAACTATGGAAACTACATTAAAATTTTTATAATATTTGAACCAAAAACTTGTTTTTTAACCACCCTCGTATGTAGAGAAATTCGTCTGTATTAGGCGTATGAGTTTAGCAAGCATTTATATTGAAATTCAGAAATTTTTTGTAGGTTTTTAAATGGCTAAGCCTATGATCGAATGAATATAATAGAGGTTTGGAAATAGTAAAGCATTAATAATATAAGACATAAGTAGAATAGAAGATAAAATAAAACATTGTATTACTACTGAACTCGTCAGATAAGATTGAAATAAAAGTGCACAAAACCAACACCCAGTAGGTGAGAATACTTCATCTGCCTCAGAAGATTTACTTATACTGTGATTCACGAGAACTCATAGAATGGTTCATTTAGGAATTTTTACATGGGAAAACGGTGAAATATATATGTGTATGTCAATAGGATCTAACATACTACTGTACAGCTTTCTCATACGAACGCATACGCATCCTTATGCAATTCAAGATTGGAATAAATATAGAATTGCTTTGAATTTAAATTATATGCTCTCTTATATTTTATCAACACCATCTGGCTTAATTACATTTCAATTTAACGTGTAAATTATCCATACAGCTATACATACAGTTACATCTATACACCTCATATTTAAAGCCAAATATTAGTGCTTAATGCCAGTTAAATACACGCACAAACAATATGTAGTACGTATACACGTAACACATGTTGCAGAAACACAACCAAAATACACAAACAGGATATACGAACATACTGAATATAAATGTAATTGCAAAATTATTTAATACTCTTTAATATTCTCTTTTATTTCTATTTTTCTTTCGCACACTCTCTCTCTCTATGGTTTTTGTACGTTATTGAACCTGCCACCCATATACATATATAGGACGTTCTTATGTTGGCATCAATGAGGAGATTATGTGGGTCAGCATTGGCATGGGCATCACCATTGCCCTATTGATCACCATAGCCCTGTGTTATATAGCCCGCGAAAAATGTCAAAAACGTCAACGTGAATATTATGTGACAGCATAGCTGGCTTCAGCAAATATCAAATCAACCGCATTGGATGTTAAAGGAGGGCAGTCAGCAACAGGCACTCTAGCCCATCCCTTTAAGAGAGTTGATAAGGGAGACACAGGGAAAACTAAAAACAAATACAATGTGGTTAAAGTCAATAGAGTCTATAATGTGGGAGGCGACAGCAATAATTTCTATTATAGCTTATATGCCAACCAACAGTCAAGGTCAACGACAGCAACAGCAACAGTCACAACGACAACGACAACTACAGCTACAACAGGAGCACCCACCATAAATAGTAACCATAATCTGAGAAGCACACTAATGTGCTCAAATCAGCAGCAACAACAACAACAACATCAGAATAATTTTAATTTTAGATTTATAAACGAAGGACAACAGCAACAACAGCAACCATATTTATATTCGCCACTTTATCAACAACATTATCTTTATAATCAACATCAACTGCAGCAAGCATTTGATGGTGTACAAGAAAACCCACAACAACAGCAACAATATTTATATGCATTTGATGTCAATTCACCACCACCATTACCACCACCTATAATAGTTGCAGATAATGATAACCCTCGACCGGTATATTATCCACAACAAGAACATCAGCAACAACAAGAACCTCAACAACAGTATCATCATCATCAGCAAGAACAACATCATCAACAATATGCCAACAATCAACGTTATGGTACAATTCCTTTGTCTATTGGCTTTAATATTGGCTCATGGTGTACCCGATCCTGGGGTTAAATACCGCTACAGCTGCTATTACACACACACACACTCTCTCTCTCTGTTTCTCTCTCTTCCATTATGGTAATGAGATATACAAATCCGTTGACTTAACTGTGTTGACTTGCTATTAAATTAATCGCAGAGTGGTGGGGGCATTGTCAAACAGAAAAGCAAACAACAAAATGGTTTATTATGTTGAAAGAAAAATGAAAAAAAGAAAAACAAAATAAATGTTATTAAACTGATGTATCTGATGTAGTATGAAAACTAAAACCGACATACAGTAGTGCAGAGCAGTATGAGTACAGTTTGAAAAGTATTAAAAGGTATTGATTTTTTAACAATTGTCTCTAACATTACATTACGTCCAAAAAATAAAAAATTTCATCCAGAATAACCTTGATATTATGTAAGAGTCATAAGCTTTGCTGTAAACAACAACCCCTCTTCTTTACATGACCACTTTCATACTTCACACTACTAGGACAATATCGACAGTACAATCTCAGATAAGCTGAGCGACTTACTCCTTTCACACCATCTGCATTTAATGTATTATTCATTTGAAAAGTTAACTTCATTACATGGGGCTCTAATCGCTTAACAGACTTTTTTAAAAAAATTTCCACATATTTAAGCATCTTCTCTTGCAGAACTACATTTTGGCTGCAATTCGGAATGACTTGAATTTTTTTGACCATTTTGTTCTTTCTCAAAATATCTTTTGGGTAATTTATAGAACATTGTAAATTATTTTGACCAATGCCTTATTTTTTTCATGTGAACCTAAATAGTTTTTAAGTTAAATGAAGGAAGTTATTCAGATTGATCCATTTAGAACAGTCTCTGTACCCAGCGGCCATCTTTTTTAAGGTACATCTGTCAGATTAGTTGTAATTTTTTACTCTGATTTGTCAAATCAGAGTAAACAAATCAACAACAAGTTCAAAAATTAAAATTGTGTTCTCAAAAAAAGTGTTCCGCCTGATTCTTATTTTCATTGAAAAATTATGCAAAGCGATGATGCCATTCCTGAACGAATGAGTACTTGAATAAACAAAATTGTTCAATTTACGACGATACCAATCTACATGAGTTCTCAGATAGCCCAATTCATGTCGAAAAAGTCATGTTTTTTTGTTGTGTATTTTATGCTGGAGACGACATTAGTCCGTATTAAAGAGGTCAGCAATAAAACGTTTTTTCGCTACTCATAAGCACTTATGAAATTTTGAATAAAAGTGAGTCAACAATATAGAAATTTAACTATTCTGATCCATTCATATTCACTACAACGTTGATTTATAAGTACAGGTTGCAATGAGTATGCGCACAACGTTAACATCAAACTCATACCATTCAAAATATGTTTGATTCATAAGTCTGCTCATTTAGATTCATAACTTTAGAAAAATACTTATAATACTGATAAGCAAAATTTACAGTATTAGGACCATTATTACAACTTGCCGTTAAATTTGGGTTTAGTTAAAGATAACTTTAGCTAAAGTGAACTTTAAAGCCACCTTTAACTTCTTTTATATTTGACGCTGCCATATTGAAAATAATATATAATATGGCAAGTTCACGGATAAAGTGAACTTTAAATGTTAAAGGTATGATGATCCCTTTAGCTTAACGCTCGCTTTTATCTTATTGGGTACTCATAATAATGAAATTCAAGTTATTTGTCCGTTAAAATCCTGCCTTTAGTTAACGGCAAGTTGTAATAATGGCCCTTAGTTGTTAGGCATTTGCAACAAAAGAAAAACGACACATAAGCAAAAAAAAAAAGACAGAGCAGGAAGCAGAGCTAACGCACAACCTTCTAGTAAGTAATTTAGTGTTCATACTTATTTTGTGATTCGTATATATGTATGTTGAGTTAAGGAGAGTCGAAATCAATAACATATGATGAGTACTTCAAACTTTGAATATGAGTAGAGGTTCCATGATATTAAAATAAGTATAAATGCGTATAAGTATCTGAAATTATGAGTATGATTCGAATGTACTCATCTTTTCGAATACTCATTACTGATCTCTGGTCCATATTTCTTTAAGGACGCTGTTGGCAATCTTAAAAAACGAAATTTGTAATTGTGGCTTGAAAAATAAACCAAACAAACTGTAATTCATACTTTTATTAACCACTGTCTGTGGTTACATGATATTAAAATAAGTATGAATGCGTATAAGTATCTGAAATTATGAGTATGATTCGATTCTACTCATCCTCTGTATTTCTTTGAGGACGATGGTGGCAATAAAGAAAACGAAACTTGTAATTACGGCTTGAAAAATCAACCAAACAAACTGTAACTCATACCTTTATTAACCACTGTCTGTCAATATCTTAAAAAAACTGCATTTTTTATATATTAAATCTGTGTATAATCCTCTTTTTTAAATAAAAATAATTCGACCTTGAAAACCTAAATTAAATTTTAACTATTCTAAGAATTTTCTATTAAATTAGAAGAAAATAGTATACAATGCGAAACATATATTATTACTTTATCAATTAAGGAAATAGCAACAACAAAATGAAAACACAAACATTTTACAATTCGCAACAACTTAATGAAACAAAAAAAATTATAAAAAACGTTCGATTAAAAAAAAACAAATATAAACAATGCAATAAACTATAAGAACAATTTTAAATAAAAATAGAAATAGAAGCAGAAAAACTATAATTTGAGTGCATATTGTGATAAAAGAAAAAAAAAAACATTTTGTTGATACAAGTTCTTGTATGTAGACGTTCGTCTGATAGATTTTATTTACAAATACTATATGCATGTAATATACATACGTATACGTAGTAACAACAATATTTATTACAATTATTATTACTAACTGTATCTATGTAAAAATATGAGTAAAAAAAAATAATTTACTTCCATATATGAAAAGATATAAGGCCTTGACGGCAAAAGTAGATCCAAGTCACAAAGCCTGATTGATAAAAACCTTGAGCAAGTATTGTGATGACTGGGAGCACTTTTGCTTTTATCGTCTTATACTTATAATATTATTAAAACAGTACACTTTTAGGATTGTTAAAACCAAAATGCACTTTTAATGTTGTATTAAAAAAGAAAATTGTATTGAATTGAAAAAAAAGAAAAAATCAACAATTAGGAATTAAATTAAATTAAAAAAATTTTTCAAAATGCATACAACCGAATAAAACCATGAAAATTTTACCAAAAATTAATATATTCACACAACATAGACTCCTTCTTTCAACATAGAGTCCTGGAAGCTTTGAACATTTGCATAATCCTTCGAAAAATTACGATTTATGTCAGTAACCAAATAGATGTATTTTTCAATGTCGGATTTGGAAAGTTTCTTCAGTTTTGAAAGCAAAAAAAATTGCCATGCGTGACTATATCCGGGGAATATTCGAATTTTTTCACAGAAAATTTACTTTTTTCACTCCGGTATTCTGCTATCACAAACTAAATAATGCAGCTAACTGAAATGTTGCAATATTGCCGTTTCAGTCAGGTCAGATGGTCAAGGGGTAATGTTCCACTTCTCTTCTTTTCCTTCAAATTTTACAAATCATTCGAGGAAATAGAAAGTCTTCCGATAAACCTTCCAATATAACCTATAAGAATCTTAACAACGCAATGGGTTACCGCTGAATTTAAGGAAATGAGACAATCAGTCCTCTCCTTATGCCATCAAAACCGAGGCATACACACCGCACGTGCCCTCATGCTGACAACGAAGTTAAGTCTTCTTTACATACATACATAATTGGTCATTACAACCCTTCAGTCAGGATTACGACCTAGTTTCTCACACCACTTATGTTGTGTGTGTTAATTTTATACATCAGTGGCGGGACCTACAGTTTAAAGTCGACTCCGAACGACAGATGTTTGAGAAATTTTTCATGGCAATTTTAATCTTCTTTACAACGGGCCGTAAAATACCCAGTTTAATCGAGCCTAGCAGAATAACTATACTCTGTAGAATTTAGGAAATTGTGTTCTGTTTGCCAGCAATTCAATTTTTAGTGTATTAAGAGCGATTTGTCTGGTAAATCTCCGACACACATGAATGAGAGCGTAGTTCAAGGTGATATCGACGCCTCCATTCTATAACGTTCTAAGTGCACTTAGAACGTTTTTAATGTTCTTACATTTTTAAATTCTACGTTCTCTAACTTAAATACTGTCAAAATTTGGTTAATAAGCGCCGATCCGTTCCGATGTTATACAGAAAAATCTACTTAGAATACACATATAATCGTATGTCGCACGAAAACTTTGAGAGCTCATAACTCAAAACACTTTTTGGACTTAGAATGTTATGGAATGGAGGCGTCGATATCATTCAAGACTTGATCACAGGCTGACCCTACATGAGTAATTCACCAGATCTTCAAGGAAAATAGCATCACCCAACAAGCATGACTTCCATCTGGAAAACATTTCAGTTACATATATACCACAGCCTACTCTGTTCTGTATTTTGGAGCCGTCTGTTTTGACAAAAGTAATGGACTCTTAGTATTATTTAAATATCAGCTCTGACAAATCGAATAAACCGAAATATAAAGAAAATATATTTTTCGGCGACTTGTTATGAGAAAGTGTACAAATTCTTAAATGGATAAAATTATCACATGCCGCATATGTGTGTGAGAAGCGAGGTAGCAAATTTGACTAAAGGTTAATCCTCAAAACTTGTTAAGAAAATTCTATTTTTGAAGGACTCTCATACAAATCTATTCACAATACTTATCAATTCATTTGATAAAATTTTTGTTTGGAATTATTGTCACAAAAAAAGGTATAAACTAGCATTATTTAATATTGCTATATACTAGAGAAAAACATTTATTTATATCGTATATATAAAATTTAATTATTAAACTTTGTTTATAAAGATGAAAAAACACACAAAATTATGATGGATCAATTTTTATATTATATTTACTTTATAAATATAAAATTAATATAAATATTTATAGAATAAAACAAATTTGTTGTCGTATATGAAAATTCTACACAAACAGTATTAAATGATGATTACAATAATAATAATAATAATAACAATAATAACAAACGTTATTTATTTATTTGTAAAATACAAAACATACATACATACATACACAACACTTTCTTCATGCTCACAAATATTTTATTGTAATTTTATTAACACAACATAAATGTATTTTTAGTGTAATTTAAAGAAAACAAGAAAAATTTAAATTAAAAAAAATTAAAGAAAATACTCCTCTCTACCAATTACAAAATATAGATGCAGATTTACTTTAAAACCAATTGATGTGTATTTTTAAGGAAATATTGTATTATTTATTATTAAAAAAAAAGAAAAAAGAAAAATAAATTGTATTTATTTGGCAATAAAACTATATTCAAAAAATATAATCCAAATTTAATAAAAACTCGTTTTTAATATGAGAGAAGGGTACATGCATACATACTACATGTACAGAACACTTTGAACATTAGCTGTCATCTAGGGTCTCCATTTTTTTATTTGAACTCTGTTCTTTCTTTGCTACTAGCTAAGTCCGTGTACGTGATATAAATACCATCACAAACTTCAGCTTCCAATTCAGGCGTTCGTGACATTTTAACCTTTAACCTATGACGTGAAATTGTTTAGCGTATATGAAGAGGTGGTGTAAATTATACACCCGAATTATTTTTCATATAATTTTTAATGTGTATATATTATAATAATGTTATACTTATATTATTTGAATTTGATTGCTTCTAAACGCATTATTAACAAAAACAAGGAAACAAATTCAAATTTATTTAAAGAAATTGTACTTTATTTCACAAGCCTCATTTACGCAAACAAGAAAAATAAAAAAGATAGTGTAAAATTTACCACCACGTCATAAGTTAAAGGTTAAAATTAACCACCTATTGTACATAAGAAAGGGCACTCACTTCTGCGCCAATCCATAGTCATTCTGTAGATCCCTCCATATAAACAGCAAATCAATGTATCCCAATAGTAGGTTAGTAAACATATTTTTGAAGAAGAAGTAAGAAGAAGCAAAGTAAATTAGGGTTAAAATGTCTTAAATCTGGAAGTATAGAAGTTATGTTGTTCGTGTGAAACTTTTCTAAAATTACGTAGAGTAAGTACACGCAAACAAGGACATGGCTAAACTTGACATAATTAATTATTGGCGATGTTGGATAGAAAAAGAGAATAATTATTAGATTAATGCACGGATAAACACCGGGGGACAAATCTCCGCCCTACCCGACGGCTCATCGCTATACTCTTCCCACCACTCCACCTAGCACAAAATTTGTTTTTAATGTGTTGAGTTTTTGGTGTTTTCAGTTCGGAACGAGGGAGTTCGCATGTGGTTAATTTTAAGGAAAGCTTTGTGAAATGTGGTGTATTTGTCATGGATGGTGAATATAATTGAAATCCACCACAAACTGTCACTTAAAAACATTCCACTGCACTACCTTCTTGTTGATACTATCATATTTACAAGGAATATGATTTGTGTTAGAGGTGAAAATAGCTTATTCTAGACACACACCGTCCAATGCACAATGGTCTAATACAGTAAAATTTCGAATAACGACGCTTTGATGAGTTTCGATTTTATTCACCATACCGGATAAATTCACTACACTTTGTATAAACTTACCACACTGGAAACTCACCACAACAACAAAGTTCATCACATTAAATGAAAATTTAAAAAAATAAACAACAACGAAAAGCGAATGCAGCAGCAACACCAACCAAACACACACACAACCAACCAGCAGCAGCAACCCAACAACAACACACAAAAGTACCTTTATTTTTACTTATTTATATAAACCGGAAACGGAAAAGAATGTGCGAAAATGAATTCATTTAAAGAACGAACAAAAACGAATTTTTCCAACCAACAATGATGCCAGGAAGAAAAAATTTTGGTATACAACCGCAGCAGTGTTGCCAGGAAGGAAAAAAATTCTAAAAACTCACTTGAGTGTCTCAACTAGAGACGGAACAGCTGTTAAACAGTTCTTCTCAAACCTAAATGTCAAATCCCGTATGAAAACAAAATGAAGAGAACACATTGCAGCAGTATAAAGAAAAATACAATCAAAATAAAACAACACGTTGTAGTGGAATAATTTTTTAATTTAATTTAAAATATTACAAAAAGTTCTTATTAAAATAGAAAAATTATTAAATATTTATAAAACTGATAGGAAAAGTTAAATATTTTATAAAACTAATATGGCTATTGAATTAAATATAACCACAGCACCGCAGCCAATGCGCTCCAAACCAGAGGTATGTTTTAAAATAAACACTAAAAACAGTAGTTTTTGAGTAATTTCTTATCATTTTAGGAGAAAGTAAAGGCGGTGAGTGTAAAAACTAAAAAAGTTAAAGGCTCCTCAAGTAATGGTTTCGCCTTTGAATTTGGCGGAGGTACACAGAAAGTAAAAGCTGTGGTGGCAAGGAAAAGGCCGGTATCCAAAAATGTGACAGAAGAAAAGTCAAATAGCGTCGATCTTAAAGTAGCGCCAAAATCTGTAGCCATTCGCAAAATGGCTGTAAAAAAGCCTAACACGGCTTCTACCAAATCCGCCATTGTTGTAAAAAATGATGTGAAAGCTCAGTACTCGGACAATGATTCAGACGTAGACACGTATTTGAAATTGGCTAAGCCGTCGCAGGCGGATACCGCGGATTTAATGCTGAACGTATGCACTGCTCCTTCAACCATCAGAAAAATTGCATCCAAAGTAAAGCTCTCCCAACAAGAACGTTTAAAACAAAAACGTGAGGCACGCAAAGGCGATGGACCGCTTAACAAACGTACACTAACGCGTAAAGAACTTCGTGACGGTCTAAAAAAATTCTCACAAAATCCCAATCAAAAACCGAGAGCCTCAGATATATTCGAGAAAAAAGAACGCGAAGAACGGCAAAAGGTTTTAACGGAGCAACAGAAAACTGAAGGAGAGTCAGTAGAGGAAACGGAAAAAGAACCACTCGATTTGGGTGACGTTGATCCGCTGGCACGTAAAGCAAATGCATTTAGAGTTAAACGACCCGGCGATTCGAGTGTGCGTAAAATTGGTCTCTTCAAAGATCAACCTGAGAAAATAGAATTGGGTCAACGTTTAGTGCGTCCAATAACAGAGAAAATATTCGATGGTGCCAAGGTAGAGTCATTGGGCCTACATCCTCATACGGTGAAAAATTTAGCGGATGTACTGGGTATTACAATGCTAACAACTGTACAACAGAAGAGTATTCCTAAAGCTTTGGAAGGTAAGCTAATTTAGAGTTTTTAATTTTTGTTTTAAATTCTCCTGCTGGAAGTAAAAATCAAACGGAGGCTGGCAGGACAACTCCTCCTCTCTCCAGTGGCATTCAAAGAGGCACTATGCTGAACCTTATTCAAACCCCTTAGATACCAAACCTTTTTTATTAAACACTATACACATAAGCCTTTCATGGCCAACAGTTTTGAGGAAGTTAAATGGAATGTCCATGCCATCAGAGGCAATACATTTGTTTAACATTTTCATTAGCCGCTAACTTGTTGAGACACTCAGTGATTGATTCCCTCATTAGCATCTGTCAGGTCTTCTTGTATCACCAGAAAATTTTATTCTTTACTTAGAGTTGCTTAAGCTTTAAGTCTGTATGTCAACTTGAATTTTTATTCTATTTTGTTTATAAAATGTTTCATTTTTATTTCATCCACATAGGCAAAGATATCCTTGTGCGCTCACAAACTGGTTCTGGTAAAACCCTGGCCTATGCTTTACCGGTTGTAGAAAAGCTGCAGGAAATAAGACCTAAAATTACCCGTGATTGTGGCATATTGGCAGTGATAATAGTACCGACACGTGAATTAGCCATACAAACATATGAATTGTTTCAGAAATTGGTGAAACCTTTCACATGGATAGTACCGGGTGTATTAATGGGTGGTGAGCGTCGTAAAGCTGAAAAGGCCCGATTACGTAAAGGCATTAATATTTTGGTAGGCACACCGGGTCGTTTAGTTGATCATTTACTGCATACCGAAACATTTAAACTGAACAAAGCCACATTTTTAGTACTCGATGAGGCTGATCGTCTGTTAGAATTGGGCTATGAACGTGATGTAAAACAAATTGTCGAGGGCATAGATAAACAGCGTAGTGAACGTGCTAAAGAGGATATGGAAAAACCAGCCACACTACAAAGAATGTTGCTGTCGGCTACTCTAACAGCACCAGTACAAAAACTTGCTGGACTTACATTAAACGAGCCCGTTTCCATTGATAACAGTGATGAAGATCCTTTAAAATCTATAACCACAGCTAATGGCTATGATAAGGAAGCAATTGAGGCTGCTACAGCCGAGCTATTAGAAGGAGAAGATTCTACGGGTATTTTGACAATACCAGAAAATTTAAAACTAAATTATGTGGTCGTAACGCCAAAATTACGTTTAGTTACCTTAGCTGGCCTATTGGCTCATGAATTTCGAGGTAAAGATAAATTTAAGGCTTTAATATTTATGAGCACCATGGAAATGGTAAATTTCCATCATGATCTGCTAAATGAACAACTGACGAAAAAAGTACTCGACGAAGATGATGATGAAGTAGCCAATGAAAATTCTAATGTTGAGGACGAAGAACCGCTTTTAAAGGGCTTAAGATTCTTTAGGTTAGTTTTTCTCGGGGATTGTCTTTCATTGGATTTTTTAATTTTAATTTTCTTTAATTATTTCTTATAGATTACATGGCTCCATGTCTCAAACGGAAAGACAAGGTGTTTTCAAAGGCTTCCGTGAATGTAAATCGGGCGTTTTATTGGCCACGGTAAATCTATCTCTTAAGAAATCATTTATTTTTTAATTTTTAATACATATTTGTATTGTTTTTAGGATGTAGTGGGCCGTGGCATTGATGTTCCTGAAATCGATTTAGTTATACAATATTCACCACCACAAAAAACCGCCGATTTTGTACATCGTGTTGGCCGTACAGCTAGAGCTGGTCGAAGCGGTCGCGCTGTTTTATTTTTAACGCCTAGCGAAGTGCAATTTGTACGTTATTTAGAAAACAAACGTATACGTATTGCCCAACTGGAAATGGAAGATTATTTAAAAGCTCTCATAGAGGCTGACAATGAAGCCCATACCTTACAGGAGGCTGCTTCGAATTTGCAACATAAATTTGAAGAACTTATAGCAGATGACAAAGAAATGCACGAGAAAGCTTGTAAAGGTAAGTGGAAGTTAAATAAAAATTAACCCCTATTAAAATATTAATTTTTGCATTTAAAATTCCCACAAATAATTAAAAAGCCACTCTTTTGATTTTTAAATGTAACGTTAAAGTTGGCTTTTTTTGAAAGCAGAATGAAACAAAAATCGATTATATTTTGAAAAATTTATTATTAAAGTTACCAAGTTAAGTGCTCTTCATATATTTTTTTTTTGTTTTTCTGTAACAATGAAACAGAAGCTAGTTTTTGTAATTTTATTTCGAACATGAAGCAAGTATGAGGGGTAGAAATAAGCACAAAAGCACTTAAGAGTTCAACTACAAACAAGCGTACAATACAGATAAGAAATAATAAATTTTCAAGTTGAAAAACTGATTCAATTATTGTGCATTTTGCAGTTTCCTTGGGAGTTTACCAGCAGCATTTTTTGTACGTTTTTTTATTCTTTGTTTTATTTTATTTTTTTAAACAAACATTATTCGCTTGAATATTAAATTGTCGTTGTAGTATGTATCCAGCTTTTAAATACCCTATATCCTATAGAGAGGAAATGTTTATTATACTCCTTAAATGTTATGATTACTACACACCATTTGCGTAACTATTTTATGAATTTTCTGATTATAATCGATTTCTAAAACTAAGCAAGCTTGTTAATATTTTTGTCCATTTTATATCAATTAAGGGGTTATTATTTTCATACTTTACTAGGGTATTTTTTAGTCATATAGTCACAAGCTTTTAAAATTCCATTTTCTTATTCCATTTCTTCGTGTGTAGTTGTAGTTCTTATTATTTTTTCTTTTCTTCTTTAAATAACCGAAAAATAAAAACTCTATGAATTGTTTTTATCCAACGAAATGCTGTTCCCAGGATGTTTTTCCATTTTACTTCCTTTTAGCTGTAGAGATTTTTTTCTCTGCATGTCTTTGTTTTATTGAAAAGTTTTGGAGGGTATGAATGCATTTATATTTTTCATTATATGTATGTATGTATATGCATGCAAGTATTATAATGCTTTTCATATACTTCCCCCAGCAATTGTTTGGTGTTATTCAAGTGAAACACTTGTAATGGATTTTTGATTGGTCATACTTTTACTTTTTTGTGCTCTTTACGGCTGCTCTTTTTTGTTTTTACCCCGTAATAGCAACTAAACTTTATTTCTTTGTTTGTTTAGTTTTGAAAACTGAAGCACCCCATTCATTGGGAGCAAAAGGAAAAAAAATCATTAAACAAAAGCGCAAGCGGTAGCATTCTAACGTCATCTTGAACATCATCAACCCTTAAGTGTATATGTTTGCCATTTTTTATAATTTATAGATGCTGTCTCCTAAAGAAAGTGACCGAAAAAGTTTTGCAAGGAAAGGGTCTTACAAATCAAGGTCTTGCAAACCAATTGTGAGATATAGTCGAAATTTATTATTCCTTAGAAAGACCTAATGGCATCAATATGTGACAATATAACATCGTTCAAATGTTCTGCACAGCTTATCTAGGTGGATAGCATCCAAATATTTCAATTTTCCATGACTCTGGTGCATAAATCTGGCTGTATTTGAACGATGGCATGGGTAATGTTGACTTATAGGCATATTTGCTTACAACTGCGACTTAAGAAATCCCTATAAGAACAAGTCTAACGAGGTCAAATTCTGCGATTTTGGCGGCCAGTTCATATCATCTTCGTGTGAAATAAAAAAGCCCTCAAATCGCTTGTGCAGAACATTCAATGTGGCACATAGCGCCGTCTTGTCATTGGTGTCTAGATCATCCAATTCAGGCTAAAAAAAGTTGGTAATCAGCGACATATCGTGGTCGCCGTTGTCAGTGATGGCCAGGCTAATGTCATTCTCCAAAAAAAAAAAAAAAAAAAAGAATGTACCAATGACGCCACCAAACAGTGATTTTTTCGGCATGCATTGGACGCTCTTGGATCTCATGTGGTCCAGCAAATGAACCTCATCATTAAATTAACTTTAGTTGCCAACTGCTGCAAAGCTTACTTTGTGAAGACGTGTTGTTCTCTATAGCATACATACATAATTGGTCATTACAACTCTTCAGTCAGAAATACGACCGAACTTCTCACGCCACTTATGTTGTGTGTGTTAATTTTATGCAGTAGTGGCAGGACCTACATTTTTGAAAAACTTTTCATGGCAATTTTATTTACTCTTCTCTGGCTTTTGCCAGAAATCTGACGAGAAGAAGTCGCTGAAGTAATATTTTCGTTTTGTATTTCGTATTTCGGAGATTTTTGATCTGGTGTTTGAACCTTGACCTTACGTCTAATACGACACCGCACTACCCACTAGACTTTGGCGACTTCAGCCCTCTACGGTAGTCTAAGGTAATTTGGCAAAACAGATTAAGTAAATGACAACTATTTTGACAGATGTACCTTCAAAGTTCGAATGTCCCTGTTGGGAGGTCCTATAACATTTAATAATAAGGTGTTGGTCTATTTGAAGACCACATAATTGCTGAAGCATGATTTAATGCAGAGTTAATTTCATTCCATAGCAACTTTCTTAATTTATTCTCAATTTATTTAATAAATCTTGTGTGTTTAATTAAAAATATTTGTATATCCGTGCACATGCTTTCACAAATTCGTCTTTGGTTGCTTTTTGATATTTTTAACAATTTTTCTTTTACGCTTCTTAACTTTTCAATTGTTTTTTATGATTATTTAATAATGTTTTCTTCAATAGGTTTTATTGTTTTGTTTTGTTTTCATCATATTGTGAATATTTTAAGTACACAACAGCAGTAGATAAGTTGAAACTTCCATTGCTCATACGTCTAGTTTTATGCACTTTATGTGCTTTTAATTTCTTATTCAAACAGTTGTATAGTTATCGTATTTAGCTTATGTCTGTTGATCTGTTTATCTGTTGCTATTGGTTTTATAATTCCGTTTTACGTTTATGTGTACGTTCTGTTTCCTTTTAATTTCTTATGTATATCCTGTGTACACTAAAAAGATTTATTACTTTCAATGGAAAGAATGAACAAAAAAAGATTTATTTCCTAATCGAATTGAAATACAATAATTTGATGATTCATTTAAGGCAATATTTGAAAAATTGAATTGAAAATAAAATTGATTTCAATAAAATTAAAACAAAATTACTATTAAAAAGGAAAATGGAAGAATTGAAGTCTTACACCTCATGTAATACAAACAAAAATCCGTTGTTAGCCTTGGCTTAAAGGTAAAGTCATAAAGACTTAGCTCCCAGAGCATTAAATAAATCTGTGGCTATGTTTTGGCCATTATTCTCATTGCCGAATTGGTGATCAGTGATAAGAGAGGCTTTTCTATCTTGGTAGACGTGTAAGCGGCAATCACGTCTCTTTCGGCGCCAATCTTCGTGCCTGAATTTATTAATATATGCCGCGTCTTCTTTGATCCACTACGAGAACGGTTTTTTATTCATCTGTGTTACTGGTCACAGTAGCATCCTGAGTTATTGTGTGACTGATGAATTTGCTCTAACAGGCTTTTTACAACCCTTCAGCTGTCCATTTGTCCATAATATTTATTGACCTCAGACAAATCCTGTGGCGAGGAAGCGTTTTGCTTCATTGTCAGACTCGCCTGACCTTAATTAAATTTCATCACAGCGACATCATTGGGTAATAGGTAGGCACTTGGAGAAATTTTTAACGTCTTTTACAAAGGTTGTAGATCGGTTGTGGAGGAAAAGCGCCCTTCGCCTGCTCGCTGCAGACTTCTCTCATATGGCTCACCTCGATAGTCTAACGAAGCTATCGCTACTTAATTCGGTATCCAAATTGATTCTAAGGGAGCTATGTTTTAGGTTAGGTATCTTGTCTTTCACAGGCAAGTTCACTCGGTGGTCATAGGGGCCATTGTATTACCCAGTGGGAGATCATCCCGTTGTCATCCCGAGCTCCGGATAAATCAGGCCAATTCCCTTAGTGGCACATTCCTCATCATGTCCAGATCGTCTAACGTTCTGTCACCCAAAAATCCATAACGTCTGTCCTGAAGTGCAGGAAACTAGCATAAAAGGTGTTTCACGTTTTCTCCACACCATGGCAGCTTCTACTGTAATCCTGGTGGTGAAGGCCGAGCTTGTGAACGAAATTGCCAATAGTGGAGTGTCCCGTTAGAATGCGAACAGTTTTCTTGTCGAATTCAAGTAGTTTCCTCGTTCTCCTGCTGTGCACTGCTGGACACAGTATTTTTGGAATTCGGCATGTCGGATCACCCACGGTTTGTTGAATTCTATGCTCCTTTTTCCAATTTGGAAAAGTATTCCTGTAGAGGCGCTTATATCTCTAACGCTATGCTTTAAATGCGAAGTCCTGATAATCGGGACATCGAATCCTGCTGTATTACAATGGCTACCACTCTCTTATGCTATCATAACATAAATCTAGGATGATGAACTTGTGTAATAAGGAGCCAGATTCATACCACAGTAACTATAATTAGTTATTTTACTTACCTAAGAAAGTTTTTAACAAATAATTACTTTGTAATGGCCACATTAAATCAATCATCGCTTACACTTATAATTATCCTTTCTCTTGTGGTTGTTTTTGCTGGGCTTTCAACACCTTGACCGTTGATTTTCGGCAAACTTTCCTTTTCACAAAACTTCACACTTCTGGTGATTTCTATTTTCTTTGTGACCATATAAATCCTTGGTAACATCTAATTAAGGACGTTTTTTTTTCGTTTCCAGCTAATAATAGAGTTGTTTGGTTATTCAACCACTTTGGAGTTGGGTTTTGATTGCAATAAGCCGTTGAAAAAAACGCCCAACTTTGCTTTTTTTCCTTGTAATATCAAATTAAAACTACAATCATTCCATAATCATCATCGTCATCATCACCATCACCATCATAGTCGTCACAGTCCCATTGCAATGTTATAATCGCACGCAATCAAAATTAACTTTAACTTTTAATAAAACATTAAAACAACAGATACACACACACAAACACACACACATACAGATAAATAATATCGCGTTTTTTCTGGCCACTTGAAAATTCCTTTTTTTTTTCGGACTTCAAAAAAAATCCTTTCGCTAGAAACGAAGGGTGGTGATGGTGGTGCGTTAAGAGGTGGGTGGTTCGCTGGCCGTTTGTTTGAAGCGGCCAAATAGAAATGTTTATGACCAATACAACCCTTTCGTTTCGTTGGTATTTTGTTGGTTTATCACTCTTTTTTTTGCCACTTTTTTCTGCAATTGTAAGTGTGGCAACTTATAATTGGAAAAATAATGTCGTTTCAGTCACTTTTTATTTCGTTCGTTTGTTTTTTTCCTTTTCGCCACTCTTTTTGAAGCGATAAAATTGCGTTGTTGGAAAAAAAATTAAAAGGAACGAGTAAAAAAAGCACAAAATATGAAAACGAATCGAAATAAAATATAAAATTGTATATAATTACAGAAATAATGTCCTTTACTCAGATGCCCATGTTGATTATAATGACGATGTCGTTGATGATGACTGCTGGCTTGTTAATTTTTTATGCGCTTTTATTGCGAACTGTTTTTTTTTCTCATTCGCTCTCATAAAAATAATTTCATTCTCTTTTTTCTTTTTTTTATTTAAAAACAAATTAAAGTTTTTAATTGGAAAAAAGGTTCCGTTTCGAAAAAAACGTGTATTTAAGTTGAAAACATTTGGTCTCTATATCAACAAATTATTATAAAAGGATTAATAATTTATGGGTTTGTAAACACATACACAACGTTTTAATAATGGCAGTCAACAACGAAAGTATAGGAGTCCTTATTTAAATAGTAAATACCCTACATATACTTACGCTGGCTACTAAAATAGGCATAGTGCCTTAAATATTTCATAATTTATTCTGTGGCTGTAAATGGTATAGAAATCCTGAGATTTTTCCTACTTACATTAGTAACATATCCCCAAAAGTTCAGCACTGTGTGCTGCAACAGATAATGGATTCAATATGGAACTTCCCTCAATGAAACCAATCGTTGATTTTTATAATAATTAATCTTCGAATTAACTTTCATTGCATTTTTTCATTTGGATTATATCATTTAGAATTTAAAAATTAAATAAGAAACAGCAAATTTGCCACAAAGAATGGCTGATATTTACTTTTTTCAGATTATTTTACGTGTATTTAATGTGAGCTTTAAGTTTGGCTTATTTATTACAGCATTTCGGTGGATATCTCACCAATTCCAGCACTGAAACTTTGGCTGCCCTTTATTTTACAGGAGACTTCTATCTACACCAAAAGTACTTTAATGGGATTAAATCGCATGATCTTCATTACTCCCAAAAACGTGAAATAAATTCCAAACTCGCCTCTCAACAGGTGGATGAAATCGGCTTCCGTGTGGCATGCGGTCACGTCTTGTTGAATCGACTTGTCAAACAATTTGAATGAAATTTTTGGGAGCAAAAAGTCAATACTCATTGAAAGGTAGAAGTCGCCATAGTCTAGTAGATAGTGTGTTGGCTTATTAGACGTAAAGCCAGGGTTCGAGCCCCAGCCCAGACATCAAGACAAAATACAAAAAGTATTTCTACGGCGACTTCATCTCAGCAGATTTATGGCAAAAAAAACTCTGAGAGTAAAAAAAATTGCCATGAAAAAGTTTCTCAAAAATCTGTCGTTCCGAGTCGACTATAAACTGTAGGTCCAACCACTCATGTATAAAATTAGCACACACAACATAAGTCGTGTGAGAAACTAGGACGTTGTACAATGGGTCAATTGTTTGTGTGAGATCCAGTCTTATTCTGAAGGAATACAATATCTTTCCTGTTAATCAAAGATGGCTACTTGTGGGTGATTGCTTACTTCAGATGGTTCATTAGTAAACCGTATAGGTTTGTTTTAAAAGTTGACCAATGTCGGAGTAGCTCATATTAAAAATTTCCCTGTAAATTTTACCATATATTGAGTACACAGATAATTTTTCTTTATATTATAGTATATCAGCTTCTGCATAGTTTTATTGCGATTAAACGATAATAAAAATTAAACGGAAATTCATTATGTTAAAGAGTTTTTCTGTACACTTGTGTTTGTACTTACAGTGTTGGAAAAAATAATAGAAACGCATCAAAAAACGTTGAAAACATCCCCATATCATTAGGGACTCCCAACCCTGTTTGACTGCCTTTTTTGTGCATTTTGGATCAAACTCTTTATTGGCAGGGCGACGTACAAAACATTTTCCGTCTGATGGAGCACTTTGTTCCAATTTTTCCGACTTTGGTGTTATCTGGGAAATTGTAACTTTTTTTGTATATTTTTGTTTTTTGTTTTTTTTTTTGACTCCGAGCCTATTTCTTATAGTACTAGTTGTTACTGGAGCATCTAGTATATTTTTAAGCCCATTAGATGACTCAAAAAAATTTTTTTGCAATGACGTACTAAAATTTGATCAAAACGCAAGAACGTTTTCCTCTTTCTTCCTCTAGTTTCGATATTTTTTGTATAGTGAATCACTTAAATACTTTATGTTTAGAACACTTCATTATGTGGGCTATTTTTGCAAGTGATAAGATTTTAACTTACGGATAACATTTCTTTCAGCATCAGTAGTATGAACACCTCGACCTATTTCTTGAAAGATTTAAAACACACTCAACCCGAAAATTTTACAAATGGTAAAAAAAGGTTTTTTAACTCAATTTTTACCACTTCTAAATGTTTCATGTAAATAGTTTATTTATTTTAAATTAAAACACGGTTTTAGAAAAACGTTTCTATTAATTTTTCCAGCTAAATTGCGTATTTTCTTACTTTTTCCTGAAAACTAATAAATTAAAAGAGAAGAAAGTAATAAAGAAAGCAAATAATAAAATCCCGTTACATTAACAAGAATTTGACAGTAATTTCCAACTATAAAAGTTTATAACGAAAAAGTATACAACATTTTAATGATGAACTAGTAATCGTTTCTATTATTTTTTCCAACACTGTATATCGCGTTTCTTCTTGTATTATGACTTCTTCAAATATTTCGAAGTGAATTTCCAACATTAGGCTCATAGGCGAAGTTTTAATCGTGACTTAAGAATTGTTATGTTTGGTTTGACATTTTCGACATTTAGTCTCCCAGCAAAAATTCCAGTTTTGATGGGCGTTCCCAACACGTTATATATACGCTACGGTACTCTGTGTATTAATTGAATACAAAATTCTTTTCTAAAATGCCAGAAAGTAGGGTAAATTATATACATATGTATGTACAATTTTTTTATATAATTTTAACGATTTTATTACACTTCCTATAAAAAAAATTTATATTTTTGCATTTGACTCTGTGTATGTTTCAATTAATAATTGTTATTAAAGTTGAAAGAAAACAAAAGAAAAAAAGAAGAGGAAAAGAGTCTAAAATGTAATTTTTATTAAAATATTGTACAATTTAAATCAATCACAATTGAAAATGCAATCAGAAAAATATCAGAAAAACAAACAAATGAAAACTGAAAGAAATTCAAATTGACATGTAATTAATAATGGATTTATAAATGGCACGTTATAGACGATGATGATGATAACAACAACGAACAATCCCAAAAAAAGGGGGGCAAAAAAGAAGAAAAAGAAAACAACCCGGCTTGTAATTTCTTTTTATTTTTTTTTTTCACCCACACATTCTTTCAATCATATTCATTCATTCATTCACAAATAAATTCCAATACGAATTGACTTGTAATTGTAATTGACCAATCAAGTAAAATATTCATAAATTGCTCTTAATGGTGGTTGAAGACCGGGAGTAGAAATAATAAGTGAGTACTTAATACATATGAACACAAAAACGAAAAAAAAACATACAATAAAGAACAGAACAGAACAGGGCGTTTCATTATATTCTATTAACAGCAACAGCAATCCATATAGATATACCATACCATACTCGTATAAATCCATACAAACTATTCAAGGGTTATTCAATTGTCTGAATGTATGGTTATGGATTTCATATCACATGTCATGTATCTTTTAGTGCTACTTAACAAATGTACTTCAAACCGCAATCTCTGTGAACGTGCAACGTGAGTAAGTTCTTCTCTATTATGGTTTGAGATTTTAATTGCAGGAAGGGAGAAGGTCCTTTGAAAAAACCCAAAAATTCGTATGAATAATTGATTCTTTTTTTCGTTTTCGTTTTCTGTTATAAAGTTATGAATTTATAATATTTATGCTCATTTTAATACAAGTATGATATATTTTTTTCTTGGTGGTTAAAATGCTATCGAAATAATTAAGTATACATGAGAGGCGTAGTTTTTCTTTCAATTTAACATGCCACCACTTAAAATGTTTTGGAAAATTATTAGAAGAATATTGTAAATTAATTACGTTTTGGAGTAATTATTGTAAAAGCCATAAATATAATTACATAAAAATGTCAACAAAATTGTTAGCAAAGTGCGATATTATTATAATAGACTATCAGTAGGGGGATGAGGGAAATTGTTGTAGGTTGTTATTAGAAAAAAATCAAAAAAAAAAGAAATTCCATAATTTAGCCTGAGAGGAATACAAGTTTGTAGTGGAATTGTGGAAGCTACAGCCATTTTTTAAGTGAAGTAAAATGTAAGTTTCTTATGGCTAGAATCAAACCTTTTAAAATACGATTGATCCAGTTGATTGATATATTAAGAAATCTATTTAAATTCTTCTTTTTATCTGGACTAAGTATTCGACCAATAATTTTTTCAATTAGCAGAGTCCTCTTGCGATAGTGACGTTAGTTCGTACTTTACAATGAAATCCTATGAAACATAAGGGCACAATAAGGGTTTTGAACGTGGATTATTCAAACATACATACATAATTTGTCATTCCAACCCTTTAGTCAGGATTGCGCCTTAGCGTTTAACGCCACTTATTTTATGTGTGAATATATAATATGAGAGGTGGGACCTACTGTTTAAAGTCGACAGATTTTCTGAGAAATTTCTCATGGCAATTTTCTATTTACTCTCAGAGTTTTTACCAGAAATCTGCTGACAGGCAGTTGTCGAAGAAATCTTTTCTCATATTGCTTTTTGCTGGAGATTGTCTGACCAGGGGTTTGAACCGTGGCCAATACACTACGTACTAGACTACGGTGACTTCTTTGAATGAGGATTATTATAAAGAAAATTAAGCAAAATACAGCCGATCATTTATTGATTCCTTCAACGATCTTTGGAGATAACAGGGCCACAACATCATAATTTTTCGACTGCGTAGCCGCAAATCAATGCCTTAATAAGGCTTAAAATCATTTTTCTTTTTCAGATATATTTCGAATCTTTGACTCCTCTGTGGGTTTCATTCTACAGCTAGTTTTTCTATGTCATTATCGGCTTTTTTCAAAGTGTGCCCAATCCATTTCCATTTTCTTTATAATTGGAATTTTATGGAATCTTTGCCATAAGCAAAGGTTGGCTATTGATTGTGAGCATAATATTATCAGAATTCGCTGTAAACAGTGATTGATCTTTGCCCGAATGTAGTTGACACGAGCTTCACGATGCTCGACCTAAATATTGCAATATTCGTATTTGTTCCGAAATATTAACCTTAAGAATCCTATAAATGTTTACTGGACATTATACTGGCGTCATAGAATATACAATAGATACCGACATAAACACATTTTAATGCCTGTCAATGGTTTTCTTCGAAAATTGATGGTAGGATCTACAATAAAATCGCATAATCTCCATTCTAACCATGAGATATATTAAGGTTCAGCGAAACGCTTCTCTTTGCACTTGTTATTGTCAATGTATATGGACGCAACGTCATCATATCAAAAGAATTCTTAAGATTTACCTCAAAAATGGCCGCCTACCATCAAAATGTGTAAGATCTTCACTGCCTAAACCAGATACTTCTTGCAGGTACAGGTTTAAAAATAAAACCCATTCTGCCGAATCCTGACTTCAATATTAAAGGCACCGGATCGTTAAGCTCAAGGATCGTTTATTAATAATTAATTAAAAATTTTTAAAGCATACTTAATTAATTTAATTTATGTGCTTATCAACAAGTATGAAGTGCTTATCAACAAGTATTAAAGTTTTTGGTAAATTATTTTTATATTAAAATTTTTTCAAAGGACGATCATATAAGAAAATGTCACCACATGTTGCCATGCCATCATTGTTGTAAATTGAAAAGGAATTGTAATTGTATTAACTACAATGATATCAAGTTACAAACTTCATTTGAATAAAAGTACAACAGAAAAAAAATTAAATAAAATGATAAATACCACAACAACTATATATTCATTGTTAAAAAATCTTTAGAGAAAAAAACTGAAATTGTCAACTGTTTGTATTGCAATACTAAAGAAAATTAATTTCAACCACATCATGTGGGATATACAATAGAAATAAACATGATACAAATGATATTCACAATACACCCAAACCTTTTTTTACACGGTAGATACGTTCCAGTGGCTACCGTGTAAAAAAAAAACGCGTTAAAAAGTCAAATATTATGTATGTATGTAAGTGTATAAACAAACTGAAAAAATATACATAGGATTGATGCAGCAGCCTACATATGCCTATAAAATTGAATAACTTTATAAAAACGCACAGATTTAGTTGAATAGTATACACAGAGTTTTTATTTTATTAAACGATTTTATCCGTATAAAAAGGAGCGAACAAAAAAAATGGTAAATTTGTTAAAAAAAAACCGTGTTATTTCAAATTCGCGTAAAAAAACCGTGTAAAAACAGGTTTGGGTGTACTAACATACAGCATACACAATAGCAATATAAGCCAGGATAATATAAGCATACGCTAATGTATACAAACTAACCATCTAATGTCTGAATGCCTGTGACAGATGCAAATAAAACATCAATTAATATACTCAGTGTTGGTGACAAATAAGAGATAAAACGTAGCAAAAATAGAATGAAGAATAGATAAGAAAGGGTTGCCAAGCATATGAAAAATGTTGATAATGATAAGTAGCAAAAGATGGTAGCCAGACTTACAGCGAAATAATTTTACACATTCACTACTCATTTAATTACTTTTCAAGTAGTTTTACAATATTTAGTTTCTTTTAGCCTTTGTTTATTTATTTAAATTTTTTTATTAACGAGGGTCGGCCAATAAGTTCGTAACTTTTTGATTCTGTCCGTGTTTTAAGTGAAAGACTATCACAGCTCTTTTCAACAGTTGAGCAAAATATAAAACAAAATTAATTTTATTTGCGGAAGAAGTAAATATGAAATTTGATTCATACCACAGATAAGCAATGAGTATTCAAAAAGATGAATAGATTCGAATCATACTCATAATTTCTGATACTTATACGCATTCATACTTATTTTAATATCATACTCATACTACTCATATTCAAAGTTTGAGTACTCATCGTACTCATACATAACAATACGCATGATGTTGTTGACTTCGACTGTCGCTTACTCAGCATTTACAAGAATCACAAAATAAGTATGAATCGCGTACGAACACTACAATACTCAGAAGAAGGTTGTTTGTTTGCTTTGCTTGCTGTCTTTGTCTTTTTCTTTCTTCTTTTTGTAAGTGCAACAACAACTAAGACTGCAAATTTTGATGAATGAATCGAATCATTTATGAGTATTATAAGTATTTTTCTAAATTTATGAATCTGAATGAATAGGCGTATGAATCAAACATATTTCGAATGTTATGAGTTTGATGTCAACGCTGTACTCATACTCATTGCAACCTGTATTTAAAAATTAATGTTGTAATGAGTACGAATGAATCAAAGTAGTTGAATTTCAATACTGTTGACTCACTCATACTCAAAATTTCATGAGTACTTAGGAAAAAACGATTCATTACTGATCTCTGATTCATACCAAGGCTAACCTCGATAAAGACTTCGGGAAATGCTATTCATGCTATTCATCAGTTTCTATTTTAAAATGTGATTGACTATATTTCATTGTGTCTTTATAAGCATTGAAATTCCGACATTTTTAAATGCCCAGTTAAGATGGTCTTGATTTGGGATCGGAGTTTTAAAGTGAGAGAGATCGTCGCAGTCATAATCATTTCCCATACCCAAGTAGCAGTTTTAAATTATGGGTGAGTGCTACCTTTACTTACAATCGACCACCTCTTGTGCCATTTCGCAACCATAGACGAAATGTGCTGTATATACTTCACTAGCGACCAAACAAGTATCAAAACACTAGGCTTGTCGTGGTGAGGCAGTGCCAAAGTAGGCCATGGTGACTGTTTTTTTGGGTTAAAAAAGGTAAAACATTTACTTCCTAATATTATGCCAACTTATTTGATCAATTTCTTGATCAGTTAAAAAAAGACTGCATTTGGGCGAGAAAAAGTGGCTTTTGTGCAAGACATTGTAAGGTTGCAGTTACGATGGTAAATCCTCATCCTATTCTCCGAATTTAACACAGAATTACGTGTTTCTTCTTTCCAAACCTGAGGAAATAGCTCGACGGAAAGAAATTAGGCAATTCTATTTTGATAACTCGACAAATCTTAACATGTGTCGTTGTGGGAAAGTTGTGGCACGGAAAGTACAAAAACCTGTATGTCTTTGTAAAAACTCTCAGGCATATTGACCCGCTATTATACATTGTTTTGCTTTTTATCATTAATATTGCATTTTTTAGGAGTTTAAATTTTAAGACAATGGCATCTCTTTCACTTAAAGCTTCAATTAGATACCATTTTCAATAACAATTACTTGTGAAAAGCGTTAACATTATACACTCATTATCCACATGGAGAAAATGGAGAAGAAAACAATACTGAATGCCTTTTAGGTATTCGTATACACAAAAATTATTTGAAATATTTCTTATTGCCATCCCATCACATACATACATGGCAGCCATTTCGTTTTAATAACGCAAACATTGCAAAATCTTCTTCTAACTGTTGTATCCTGCGTTATCCTTTCTTCTTCCACAACACTCATGGATGCCTTTATTCCTTGTATATTCAACGTCTATTAAAATTAATTATATTGACATTCATTAGGGAATTTTATTTTTATTTTCAGTTTTTCTATTTGTTTTCTGTGTCTTTAACAGAGTCCTTTGGAAATTCTACAATTGGCTGCTATTCTTAAAACATGTGTCGTTGTGGCAAAGACTCTTCTTTTTGTTTTCTAAATGGTTGTAGAGGGGGGTGGGAGTAAGTGGTTGCGGTTGTGGTAAATGCGTGTAGATGATGCTGATGCCATTTAATTGCTCTAATATAATTAGAGTCAAGTTAAAGACATTAGATAGAATAGAGAAATAGACCAATAAAATACAATATCCTTACCATACATACATATACACCATACCCTACACCGTTTACATGTTTAAAACAATCATATAAGGCAGTTCTATTGCTTTATTTAATGCGTAACAGAACAATGTATTTTAGAAATATGTAAATAGTTTGCATTTTCTTTAAGACTCGCTAGATAGGGTTTTGAACTCTTTTTTTTGTTCACTTTAAGAGTGCTGTCACAGTATGAATGGGGAATATTGTACTCTGTACCTAAAATAACTAACTTTTTCTGATCGTTAAATTGTTAAAACAGTTCTGTTTTGCCATTTCGAAACCTTTTTCGAAACGCTAAACTAGCGACTAAACATATATTAAAATAGTAGGTTTATCGTGGCTAGGTTGTGTCAAAGTAGGCCATGATTTTAGGAACTATTAAGGAATTTGATGTGATTTTATCAAAACTATGGATCGCACTATATGTGTTGTTAAATGGCATCTGGCGATTTAAATTTAAATCCATCTGTCTGCGTAGAAAAAATTTGCTTTTTGTGGACGTTTATTTGTGAGATGTTTGACCTTTATGTGGCGTTCGTTGTTCTCTTTTTATTTTTCATCCTTTGAACCAGGATTAATGGAATTTGTAGTCACTATACCACGCCATCTTTGTTTACTTTGTTTACTTGTACCAATTTGTCTGTTCTTAGACGTTAGTCGAATTTTTTTCAAATTAGTTTTTTTCTGTCAAATAACTAAATGACGCTGGTAGTCGTAAGTGTCCTCGAAATGTATACATACATATTAAAGGTACTAGCGTGAAAGGTCGGTCAATAAGTCCACGACTTCATATCATTTTTCTCCATTGTGCTCTATACACTTTGCCCAATGTTTCTCTTAATTTCTATTTCTTAAAAAAAAAACACTGGATTTATCGAGGTCATCGAAATAGAACTTCAGAGTTTGATAGTCAATCCGGGCTAAATTCGGAGATAGGACGGATGAGGTAGCAATCCTTAGCGTAATTCATGGATCGTTTCCATTTTCTTGTAAAATTACAAATCTCTCATCAAATACAAACTAAATGGCGCAGCTTGTAAAAATGTTTACTGCCAAATACTTTTTGACTATTGAGTTAAAAGACGGCAAATTTATTGAGCAACCGTCTAATGTATGCGACCGACTGTTGTCGTTCATGTCAAGATGCTCCAGTCCAGTGTTGCAAAACTGAAATTATGAAATGGTACTGAACTATAACTGAAAAAGTACTTTTTTGCATCAAATGGTACTTTTATAAAAAATACATACATACATCTATACCCCAATCAGGGTTATGATCTAACTTCTCACACACTTCTCGCTTAACAACAGTTCAAGAACACGTTTTTCTAAATCTATTGACTTTAAGCAAAATTGTCTATAAGGTATAATCAATTCAGATTCTAATATACTCAGAATAGTTATTGTGGTTCTTTAGAGAACGATAGAAAGATAATTTTTTGTTGTATCGTAGCTGTAACTAATATATGTATGTACATATAAACGCCGATGGCTTTTTCTTTTCTTTTATCGGTTTCTCTAAAGTCACATTTCGATCAGTCACAGCGGGTTGAGTGAGTATTGATTTTGGATATTTTTTTAGCAACAGTTGCTCTACCAGTTGTATGAACCTTGTGAATTGATATTAGTGCAATTGTATTTCGAAATTCGTCGAACAGATCTTATGTTCGGTTTTTGGCATATACACCCAAACCTGTTTTTACACGGTTTTTTTTTACGCGAATTTGAAATAACACGGTTTTCAATCAGACCTACAAACATGTATGGCTAGATACAGAGAGCTCTATAAAGAGCTTTCCAAAGTTGGATCGCAACGCACTATAACAGAATTTGCTGTTAAAAGAAATAAACCAGTGCCAGAAGCAGCTTGTGAAGATGTAGAAGTAATAAGTATTTCTATTGACGAGACTGATATTGAGCCACCCCAGCAAAAGAGAATGCGCTTGCTATCAGAAACTGACTCCGAATAAAATAAAATAAATTTTTTATTGAAAATAATTCCGTTCCTAATTGTCTTAAGAGTTTGATAACTAATTTTATTTTTATAAATGGAAGAGAATTTTTAAGTTTTTTTCTTTATTTTTTTATAATCATAAAATGAAATAAAATAAGAACTCTGTGTATACTATTGAACTAAATCTGTGCATTTTTATAAAGTTATTCAATTTTATAGGCATGTGTAGGCTGCTGCATCAATCCTATGTATATATTTTCAGTTTGTTTATACACTTACATACATACATAATATTTGTCTTTTTTTACGCGTTTTTTTTTTACACGGTATCCACTGGAACGTATCTACCGCGTAAAAAAAGGTTTGGGTGTACTGACTGCCGTCGTACTCTAACTTGTCTCGGTTTAGTGGATTACAGTAGTCTTTGCTCTAGCAGTTGTATGCAATGAACCTTGTGAGTTGATATTTGTGAAATTGTATGTATTTCGAAATTCGAGGAAGTGAACAAATAAAATGGGTAATAAGGTTAAAAACCCAATGAGTGAATGTAAATGGTGTAAAATAACATTTTTCGTATATAAAGTGTATAAAATTTACCACAAAATGAAATTTTAATTTATTATACAAGAAAATTATGTGGGTGTCAACAGACAGAGTGAATGAATAACCAACATTTTCTTTTTCGCCTACCAAGACCACTAATTTACTCACTCTTTCGTTTATTCGTTGTTTTGTCTTGTCCTTGCGTCGTAGTTGTCGACATTATCCTCAACATCAGCGTCTAACAGTGTATGTCTACTTAAAAGGATAATGGATGCTTAAGTGCTTTTTACGAAAAAAAAACGGAAAGAAGAATAAAAAGAAACAAAAGTAACAAAATTAAAAGAACATAAAGACTTTTGTTGTTTGTGTGTGTCTGTATGTGTGTGTGTTCTTTTTTGTATTGAGGCATCCAAATGTAGAAGTCGACATAATGCCACACGGGAAATAAAACGAATTAATTTTGCAAGACTAACGTATGCCGCCTTAAAATAAATAATATTTCATCAACATACTATACAACAGTGGGATGCATTTAACTTGAATTAATTGTTTAGTTGTGGTTAATTTTGTGCAAAGTATCTTTCGCAAGTTATTTATAGTATCGTATCATCATTGCATACAAGGATAAAATTTAATTCGATTCGATAAACAAGCGGAAAGTTTTTAAATTTGAAAAGATAAAAATTTTTAAGTAAAGGAGAAAAGTTTTTGGTGAAATTGAATTGAAATATTTAAAATTAATATCATAAACTAACTCGAACTTCATTCCATTAATTTAACAAAATTCTAACAACTAAAAAAAATTTAATTTTTATGTTTTAAATTGTGGCTTAATTTGAAATTGTGTTTATGTTTGCTGGTGATGGTGTTTAACATGGCGGCAATTTTGTTGTACTTTCTAATCGCATTTACTTTCTCTCTGTTTTAAGCCTTTGTTTCGTGGACTAAATTCTATACAACGTTTCCCAAAGAATTGAAGCCGATATTTAATGTAAAAAATGCTCATATGGGTCATTTTGCCAAAAGTTTTGGTCTTAAAGATCAGCCCACCTCGTTTACGAAAAAACATACCGTACCCAAACCGCCACCACCTACAAATCGTTTGACATACACAGAAAGGTAAGCAGCTGAATTAAGGTTTTCTTTTTAATTTTGGAAACCAATTTTAATTCTAATTTTTTTTTTAATTTCACTAGGGATCCGGAAAAACTCAAACAGGAGAAAAAGGCTAGAAAACATCGTTTCGGTACTACTGTAACGCAAGATGGTACACGCGGCAGTAATCGTCCAGCTCCTAATCGATTGGCCAAAATGATACCAACATCGAGATCATTGACTATATCGGAATTCGATAGTGGTCTGCCAACGGCAAAGAAACGTAAACATTAATGGTTTATGTTGGAATTTTAAAGTGAAAGGATTATATGTTAAATGTATAGTTTTGTAGTAATAAATAAAATGCTTTTTTAATATGTACTATTATTATTATATTAGACTAATTACTTGCCTGCCTTTATTTCTTTTATAATTTCCATACTTTATAAATAAGCCTTCCATTTAAATTTTAATTTCAAACTGTTCCATCTTATTTCCTTAATTTTTATGATATTTATTGTTTCTATCCTCTTTTGCATTAATTTTCTTTGAATCCGTCATCTTAAATGCACAGTGTAATACCACAATAATCTGTATTTTAGATTTATTTTTTTCTCTAAAAAAAAGAATCTTAAATAGCTTTTACGATGAATTCAAGCGATTAATCGAAAAAAATATGTTGCAAACAGTTAGAAAATTGTCTCTTATCATTTAGAAAGTTTTTATATCAGTTACTACCCATCAACCATGCCACACAACATGAGCATCACCACCTCCTTTAGTACTGGCCAATGAAGCACTTATATTCCCTCCATGCAATATTTTTTAATATAAACTTCCATTATATAGCAGCAGAATTATTCTATCTTTTCATCATTTATTCATAACATTCCAACCCCCTTTCAATTTATGTCGCCTTTTTGGTTTTGATAAAAGTTTAATTTCATTTTTTTTCCTTTTATTTTTACTTTAGATTCCCTCCATTTTTTTATCATGCATACAAACTTACATACATACATCCATATTTATTAGATAGCAGTATAGTGCTCTATATCTCTATAGAGGATGTGTATGAGCAGAGTGTGTAGAGTCTAAGCCGGACATCCTTTTGGGAAAAATATTGTTAAAAATGCGCTAAAACATTTTTCATATCAGTTTCCCCCCCCCATTTTCTTACTTCTCGTTTTGAAGTTTTATCTGTTTTGTAAAAATCTTTTTTTTTATATTTTTCTTTTCATTTTTATTCATTTTTTTTCTTTTCTTTTCTATATAAATATTAAAAATCCATTTTCCGCTGGATGAGCAGCTATTCAGTTTTGTAAATATGTTAACTATTCCGTTCGTTGTCGTTTGAGGCTGTCGCCACTGTGTCAATGTGACAGTTGACATATAATGCTGTTTTAGGCTGGCCTGCCTTTTTGCAGAAATGTAGAAAATGTCTTTAAATTTTCTATATAAAAACGATGTTTATGAATAGAAATGATAGTGTGGGTACAGTGGGAGTATATTAATACAGTTTTTTTCTTTGAATTTTTAAACGACCCCCTCTTATCACAAATGAAAAGTAAACATTTTATTCCTTTGCAATATTTAATTTTCTTGTGGGAAAGTATATAAGAATTACGGAAAATTTAATAATGAATAATAAGATAAAGTTTAGTCAGAATAATAGGAAATACTTACCTCTACATTACTGTTTTCTAAGTTATTATAAGAAAATCATAACGTACCAATTAAAAAAAATTAATATTACCAAAAAAATGGTTCAAGTAGGCAAAATAAATTTTTTTCGCGAAAATATAATTTTTTTAGCTTCATTCTTAAACAGCTTTCATACATAACATAATTGGTCATTACAACCCTTTAGTCAGGATTACGACACACCATTATATGGCGTGTAATTTTTATGCATGAGTGGCGGGACCTACAGATTAGAGTCGACTCCGAACGACAGATTTTTGAGAAACTTTTTATGGCAATTATATTTACTCTCAGAGTTTTTGCCATAAATCTGCTAAGAGGAAGTCGCAAGAGAAATATTTTTTTGAATTTCGGTTTGTTAGATATGTCTGACCTGGAGTTTGAACCGTGGCCTCACGTCTAATAAGCCAACACACTATCTACTAGAATATTTACTGACATCAGCCTTCGTTATTGTAAAATCATATAAATTTCTAATTTTTATAGAGAGTATTAAAATCTATCCATTTCCGCTCATAAATTTAATTTCGAAACTAAAAGAAAAGAATCCAAAACCTTTTACAATCGAGACATTGGCCGCAGCATCATTTGATGTGTTAGAGAAACCATTTGACATTTATCATCTTTTTAAGCTCTTTGGAAGTTTGCTTATTATAAATTCAGGGTCCATTTCTGTAGAATGACAATTTCTCTCAAACTTTTCAACTCAAACGTATCTCGCCGTAACTAGTCAGGCAACTCGGCCGACATCTAATAAGTTCATGAAGTTTGCAGTATTGCTGATCTAAACTTTGCCAAAGACCATTTTTTTGCATTTGTTTGTAGACGTTACGGTCTTTAAAGACCATCAGTTGGTTCTTTATGCCTTAGGCTGCATTTCAGTTGTTGTTTCTGATTTATTCTCGTAATTCTAAGATTTTACAAAATTTCAAATCAGACTGCTCATAAGACTTGGTGTTATCTGTGGTTAGCTGATACCTTGTGACTGGTTGTACAACTTTATAATTATGTGCAAACAATTGTTATGTTTCAAGCATTACGTTAATAAGGCATGACACGTGATGCTAACGGCTTCCAAATCCACATGAGATCACGTATCACGTCACCTGACTGCAGTTCAAGTAGATTATTTGCCTGCTGAATTAAGTTCCTGAGTAAGCTGATGTTTGTATTTAAATTTTCAAGTTTATAGCAACGATTGGGTCTTGCTGTGCGTCCCCTATTAAGGGGTAACAATCATATTTTCTATAGGTAACTTCCTTCCTTAACTTTCTCCTATATCCTCCATAAAATATTGACATCTCGAGCCTATGAAGGCTGCACAACAGTTAATTTTTATGTTTGTGATGCACTATTATCCACTAAATGTGCGCGGTTCGGAAGCACATAAAAGGTGTAGTGCCCTCCCGTAAGAACGCTTACTCTACCCAAGTCAGCTTTGCATGGTTTAAATGTATTCATGGTTTTCCTCTCATCAGGGTCTCCACAGACTATCTTATCTTGTGTTATTGCTTCACAATAGTCTATTCTACGTTTCAGCCAACTTTTTTAGTCTTGTTTTAATGGTATTGCTTCCTCATTTCGCTTCTTGAGGAGTAGGTAGGTGTGTAATGCATACTGTGCTATGCGTATAGAAAATTTAAATTGGGTTTTTTATCAGATCAGCACAGTCCTCGATTGGTTATTGCCTTGAATGTTATTTCAGTATCAGTGAAGATATTTAATTCCGATTGTGTTAAATTTGCTAAATTTGAACTACACCATATCATTCAGACTCTGATCGCACTATCTCGCCTGGGAAAATCGTATTATGATCAGAGAGCCTATAGCTTACTTTTTTCCGGTTCTTCTATAAAAAGCACCAATTCCGTGTCATCTCTATGTTTATATTTCTGTGCAATAGTTCCTTTTGAGCAAGAAAGTCGATCTTGGTTATGTATTAGGCATCCTATGGCATAATTCTGTGTTAATAGACTACAGTGTGTCAATTATAATTTAGTGAGTTTCAAACTATTGAACAATTTGTTATAGTTTGCCTATGGACTGCCCTCTTTTTTGTTTCCTATTTATTTTTTTTCTAAAAAATTTTAACATAAATTTACTCCACACTGTTACACTGTAAAGAGTGGAAAAAAAGTTAATGGAAAATAGGAATTGCGCAAGGATATGGGTGTTTTTGGTTTTTCCTACTTTATGGGTGTCTAACAGCTTTTAGAAAATAAACTGTTTTTTTTAGCCAGGCACGTGAACGAAGTTCAATTACAATTCAGTTTACATTTTCGTTATTCCTCTCTTTATATCATTCGATGTAACATTTCTTTTAATATTTCCTATTTTTTTCTTTTTATTTTGTTTTCCGCTTTCATCAATCAGTTATCCCCGCCGTTATCCTATAAATATCCTTTCCAACAATCAAAGTAAATAAAGTGTATTAATTGTCAATAGAAGCACGTGACCGTTGTGTTCGTGAAAGTGTTTTTCGTATTAATACTCACTCTGATCCATCGGTTAGTTGTAGGCTGGCTGTGAGGACAAAGCCCATTGAGTCAATTTGTCATTTCATTGACTTTTTCGGTATTTGTTTGTTTGTTTGTTTGTTTGTTTGGTTTTGCTTTTTGAAAGTGGCATCATTAACCGGATATTATTATGGTCATCGTAAATTATACGGCAAAGTGTGCTTTAAATTAAATGTATCATATTATTTTGATAATTGTATACGGATAGCATTTATTTAATACTCGTACAATACAATGTATTGCACATTTGTATTAATATTTGTTTGAAAAGGAAAAAAAAATCTGTCACGTGTGTGGACAATTTGTTATTTCGTTTGTTTGAAATTTATTTTTATAAATATGTTGCTAACATAAAAAATATGGGGTTAAAATGGTCAATGGCTTTATTTTTATCCAAAAAACTTATCTATTTTTTATCATAAATATAGAAAAAAAATTTTAACGCCGTATTCTTTCATAAGCCAAGAAGAATTATTCACCATTTTCCTTCTTATTAGTGGCTTAGTATTAGAGAAGCATGACTGCAGAAGCATGTCTTGATACTTAAATACATTCGAACAGAAGTACCTTATGTATGCTTTACATCGCACGGCTATTTTCTGCTGCCTAAAATCAGAGATCTTCGAATTTATTTCCTGTCTCGAGGGAAAAGTGGCACTATTTATTTATTTATTAATTACAATACAATTACAAATTATATTCTAATTATATACGAGCGGAGTAACTTGACCATATGCTCGATGTAGCGTCACAGACCAGAGTCTCTGGTGTGAATCGAACCCACGACACTCACGCTAAATTCAAATATTCAAAACATTTGAAATGTTGACTGTAGAAAACTGTGTTCCAAATAGGTGTTGGATATGTCACCAGTTAACTACCTCTCTAAAATGTAAAGTAAATTCTGATTTGGACACCACAAATCATCTGGATTTGCTGACGATAACGAGATTGTGGTTGGTTTGTACTGCTCACAAAATCCTGTTTCAAATAGAATTTTTTCAAACTGTTTAATGAAAAGGGCATAATTGTTTATGTCTTACAATACAATACAAAGTTACAATTGGTCAATTCACACAAGCCGTTGTATCGTTGTATTCATTTTATTGTTGGAAGAACATACAACAGTGTATAATTGTTGTTGATATTTTTCATATAAAAATCCGATACACTTATACACATTTTTTCCATGTGTCTTTAAAAGTTGTATTGGTTTCGTGCTATCAAATTGTGTGAATAAAAAAAATGTATATATGTTTTCATATGTTTTTAAAACGTTGTGTTGGTTTCGGCCTATCAAATTGTTTGAATGCCACATGATACACAATACAGCATAGCATTGAGCGTTCACAAACAAACAAATGTGTTCAATACAACATACACGATACAAAGTCGTGTGAATTGCCCAAATATAACTTTGAAATCTAAGCCTAATTGTTCGCAAAGTTATCAAATTCTTGCAATTCTTCGTTATCGTAATTATTTCGTGGTTTGTTTTCTAGTTTTAGTTTCTAAAATAAAGATGCCTTTGCAACAATATTATTCACTTTATAAGGTCTTTTTTCAAGCGTTTCCTATCTTTAAATTTTAATAAGACAAAGTGAGTGTGAGATATCATTGAAATGTTTTATATGTTTGAACGGCCGTCACCACTTCTCTGGGTGGAGTTCATTCGAAATAGACAATTTTATATGGCTTTGGCGCATAAATCAGGGTGATTTTGATGTTGGCTTCGAGGTCCGGTGTTGCTAGTGGCTTATTTGCTTGCATACATCTGAAAACCGTGCACGAAAACCCCAATCTCAGTCAATTTACATCACATCTACGTGAAGTGATCATGCTGCCAAATCGCTAATGCACAATATTCAATCTAAAATGAGTTGTGTGGCATGCAGGCACTGTGCTGTTGAAACCACATATCAGCTTCAAAGAAGTTCAACCTATAGTTCTTGTCGTTAACAATAATGAACTGGTCAACGGCGCTTACAAATAAATATGGATCGATGACGCCCCTAGCCCACACTGTTACTGTATTAGTAATGTATGAGGCACTCTTGGATTTTAAGTGGACTGGTATCATCCCAAATGCAAGAATTTTGTTTGTTCACGTACCAGAAACGGGCAGCATCGCTGAATATAATTTTTCGTTTAAAAACTACGTTACTTGCCAACACCCATTTTTATAAAATAATTTTATTATTAGCACGTATTGCTGAATGCTATATCCATTCATAAAGATTTGACAAAATAGGCTAAATAGATGACTCATTTGACAGATGAGTTGTTCACTCTGTTTTCCATTCCTTCTATATTCCTGTAGCCTTAAATCTAAGCTTCTTGCTTTGAAGTTTCCCACTTGAAGACTTGTTCTTCACCAAGTTGAGGTTAGGTTAGGTTAGAGGACGTGTACTTGTCAATTAAAACAAATACAGTACCCGGAGGTCTAATTGGCCTATTGTACAACGTCCTAGTTTCTCACACCACTTATGTTGTGTGTGTTAATTTTATACATGACTGGTGGGACCTACAGTTTAAAGTCGATTCCGAACGACAGATTTTTGAGAAACTTTTCATGGCAATTTTATTAACTCTCAGAGTTTTTTTGCCAGAAATCTGCTGAGAGGAAGTCACCGAAAAAATACTTTTTGTATTTTGTCTTGATTACTGGCCTGGGGCTCGAACCCTGGCTTTACGTCTAATAAGCCAACACACTACCTACTAGAATACGGCGACTTGAAGTTACGTGTATAAATAAATTTGATAGATGAAGCTTCGACAAAATGGGCGAAGTTTGAAAGTTCCGCTTGTAACACCCGATAGCATATTCAATGCAAACCATTGTCAAATTGCCTGTAAGGGCCATTATTACAATTTGGCGTTAGCTAAAGGGAGGATTTTAACGGGCAGATATATTATTTTTCATTATTATAAGTGGACGATAAGGTAGAAGTGATTATTAAGCTAAAGAAAGATGATCCTATTGGTATGTTTGAACTTGCCATATTATGTATTATTTACAATATGGCAACTTCAAATATAAACAAAGTGAGCAACAACAACAAAAAAGGGGCCGTCGTTGCCACTGCGTTAAAAAACGTGTTTAATTGAGCAGTTTTATCGACATTGCTCCGGCACTGCCATATTTTTGAAAAAGTTAACTTTATTTTATCTGTAAGTTGTAATAACGAAAAGAAGCTAAAGATGACTTTAATGTTCTCTTTAGCTAAAGTTACCTTTAACTAAACCCAACTTTAACGGCAAGTTGTAATAATGGCCCAAAATAGATAATAACTAGTTTGATAGATAAATCTTTAACAAAATGGCGAAATTAGGAAGTCCCTTTTGGAACACCCGATTCAATGCAAAACATTATACAGAATATTGTTAAATTGCCTATTAAAATATTGAAACTTAATTCATTTGCAAAGATCACTATTCAGTACGCATAAATTTTATTACATAAACGGTTCTATTGTTATATATTATTTGTTGAAATTTGGCACAAAAGTTATCATAAAATTCTTCTATTCTTTCTTTGACAAAATTCTCTCGTTCATTAATCCTTTTCTGTTGACTGTTATACACGTCTAATGGTATGATTAAAATCCGACATACAAGTCAATAAGTAAAGGTCAAAGGTTAATATGACATAGCTTCTACCAATCTCCAGGTCTGTTGTAGTCTTTAGGTTCATGCTGTTTGCATGCTTCTTCGAACACTAACCGTTAATACCAGAAAAGTTTTTCCTTCTTAACCTTCTTTTGGTGGGTCCTTAACGAATTACAAATATTTAATTATCAACCATGGATCGCTCTGAAACAGATTAATCTTTCTTATGCCATATAACCCCCTCTAAACCACATTCATTTACCCTTTTGGTTTATCTCATAAATCCGCTATAATTTTTACTTAATATGATCGCAATTCCTCTTAAATCTTGCAATTTTCTCTCCGCTAAATGTTAAGCAATTAATAATGGACCAAAAATCTGACACATGGTTAAACTATCCGTCTTTGTTTTTTTCCAAGAGCCACCCAGACATTTAAGAACATTCGTCATATCGCAACACACAATGTGTGTGTTTCTCACGTCCGTAGCACTTCTTTGGAACAACTCGAGTGCCACATGATATGCATTTAGCCATGCAAATACCTTAAAAAAAAGTACCTTATGACACTAAATATGAGAGAATTAATTTGTTGAGACAGTCTTATTTAAACGAAAAGAAAACAAAACCAAGAAGAACAGAAAAAAAATTGATGAAGTAACTCCCTGGATATTTGTTTCAAGGCTCTCATACATTCGTACAAGTTATGAATTTAAGTTGTTGATGATTTTTAATTGTTTGCAGTTTAAAGCAATTAGACTGGTTAACGCCTTTTGACTAAATTGTGTTTAAATTGCCAGTTAGACTACAGAACTAATCAATCTTCAAATTTAACTAGAAGTTTAAAATAATACAAGACAAAAAAAGTTCTTCTCTTGCCTGTTGTGAAGTACGAAAAAAATGAGAAGACGCGGAAGTGTCACTTCTGTAAGTGTGCTTGGCGTTGCTTTTCGATGCAAACTGAAATTTTTGAAGCATTGTGTCTAGTGTAACTTGTGAAATAAGCAAGTGGTAGGAAATTATTTGGCAAAACAGTAGGTGTGTTCAGGGTTCGTTTTCTAGGGAAAGTCCGCTGAGATTATTACATCTCCATGGAGCTATTGTTTAATGTTTAAATCCGAGTTTAAAGTTGCCGTAGTCTAGTAGGGAGTGTGTTAGCTTATTAGACGCTAGCCCGGAAATTAAACTCCAGCTCAGACATCTCAAACGAAACGAAATATGAGCAAACTTTCTCTCAGAACAATAATAAGTCTTTCGAAGTCGACTTTAAACTGAAGGTTCAGGTTCACGTATAAAATAATACAAAGATGGTGTAAGCTAGGTCGTAATTATGATATATGGCTTATTAGACGTAAGGCCACGGTTCAAACCCCAGGTCAGACATCAAAACGAAAATATGAAAAGTATTTCTTCGGTGACTTCCACTCAGCAGATTTCTGGGAAAAAGTCTGAAAGCAAATAAAAATTGCCATGAAAAGTTTCTCAATAAAATCTGTCGTTCGGAGTCGACTTTAAACTGTAGGTCCCGCTACTCATGTATAAAAATAACGCACACAACATAAGTGTGAGAAACTAGGTCCATAATCCTGATTGAAGGGTTGTAATGACCAATTATGTATATAATCCAGGCAAAAAAGTTGTGATGACCAATTAAGTAAGTTAAGTAACTCACAAATACAATTAAAACACACAACATAAGTGGTGTGAGAAGCTAGATCATAATCTTAATTGAAGGGTTATAATGACCAATTCAGTAAGTCAAGGAAGAAAAAGGCATCTTGGTGCCTACTATATTGATGATCTTGATGAACTGCCAAGCATTAAAATTGGCAGTCTAAAGCGCTACATTAGGAGCTCGAGTCATTCCAGTACTAGGGGATAATTGAAAAACCGTGGTATCATAATATGCCCCATGTGGCCTAAGTGTGTCCATCCGACTTCTATAGAAGAGCAGCCGCCTCTACCTACCTACTTAAATCTATGTTTCGGTACCATTGTTCAGTGATTGATCAATCTCTTGCTTTGAATTCAATAAAAATAACTTGCGAGAACCCAAGATGGCTCAGTCACACACTAAATATCTAGTTGTGCATATATGTAATGTACACGTATAGCACTCCCGCTTTATATCAAATGACCACTACAAAACGCCGAAAAACTGCTTCCAATGGTAACAGGCCAGAGTTGTCAAACTAAATTTATCATTTAAAATTGAAACCACTGGATGGGGTGGATGCCCTATCTCGCACCTTCAATCTCCCATCGGTCAATTGTGGTAGAGATTTCAACTTAAACTTGTGGTTGCTAAGCTTACCTTTGGATAAAGCGTGTTATTAATGCGTTAAAGCGTTATTATTAATGACTGTTAAGCACTGAGCAAATGGGGCAAATTATTTAAATTTTGATAAAAGCCAACTGATGCAGATCATATGGTCTGTTTATTTATTGATTTCTTTATTAATTACAATACACTTACAAATTATATTTTATTATATACGAGCTGAGTAACTTTGACCATATGATCGGTGTAGTGTCACAGACCAGAGTCTCTGGTGGAAATCGAATCCACGACCCTCACGCTAATAGTCTAGCACACTACCCACTAGACTACCAGGGCACCCATGATCTGTTTAGTTCCTTAAATTAGATAGTTTTCGTTAATATTTAACGAAAATTTCTTAGATTTTAAGCATGAATAGCATGCCAAATAGTCTAACATGGACTTCAAATGAAAAATTTGAAGAACTTTTTCTGGCAAATTTATTTTACTTTCTGAGTTTTTGACAGAAGACTGTTGTGAATACCCTTAATAATTTTATAAATCTTCAAAGAGTCTTTGGACGCATATGCAAAGACAAAGAAATGAAAATGGCCAAAACCAAATGAAAGTAACCGTTGAGTGCCATATATTTTACAGACAAGTCTTTAGCAAATTATCAACAAATTAGACTTTTCGTCGAAGTTTAAACAGTTATTGCATGTTTCAACATCATTTAAAACGAACAGTTTTGATCAACAACCCAACAAACTTACGGTCAGTCTCTTCGGCCATTCCATCCAGTCGTCTACATTTATTTTGAAGTGGATTTTGTTGATATGATATGTGTGTCATATGTGCAATATGTGGGAAAACGTGGGGTGCTGCATGTGGTAACATGATCATGAAGTTAATGATGAGAGTGTTTATGGCATCTCTTCACTTCACCAAGTGAAGTCGAATGTGAATGGTTCACTGTTGTATTAGACGCCGCTGGTAAAGTGATTTCTTCAACGCTTTGTTAACGCACAGGATTAATGGCAGTGTCATTAGTTACTTACATACGTAGTTCTGTGCTTTCTGATCCAACAAATAATATAAATATTTGTGTTTGTATGTATGTATGTATGATGGAAATGGCAAATGTGATTTTAACGCGGTTTTAATTGTAAAGCTTGCTAAAGAAAACAAGAGTACTAAACATGTTTAAGGATTTGCTTAAAGGATATTAACAAATAAATGCTGTTGAAAGCTAAAAACGCACAAACACACACTTATAAAAAGGCAAGAAAAAAATTAAAATACAAATAGACACGCAAAGGACTAATTTTAAAAAAGTTAAACAGGAAATAATATGTAATTCGTTTCTCTTATTTTTTCCAATTTTTATTCCTTTTTTCTCTTCTAAAAAAATTTTTTTTTAAGGTAAATTGCCCTCTTTTAAACTGCCGCCTTATAAACGCCGGCATTCATTTACTATTTTTGAGTGCAAGTACAAGTATTACTATTACGTATATGTATGTATGTGTGTGTCTGCGCTTGTGTGAGTATAACAATTGATTTTTAATCATCAACTATCAAAACGTATAAAAATTGTTCCATAATTATTACAATCGTTAATAATAACCATTCAGCAAATGTTTACCCGGGGGAGAAAAGAAAACGGGTTTAATTTAGTCAGCCGTGTCCTTCAGAGTAGGCGTTTATAGCATCTACTCTAAGAGTCGTTTTCGCCTCCCCCCATATTCCGCGTTTAGTTTTTATTCAACGGTTTTATAAAGTATCGTATACAACAATTTGTCAACAACTTTTTTTTCGGCGCGATATTTATAGTTTCGAATGGCATGTGAGTGAATGAAATGACGGCGGTGTTTTCCATTAAATCCTCATTTGTTATTTTGTGAATAGTCATGTGTGAACTTTAGAGTTATGGAAACAATAAAATACCGTATGTTGGTTGTTTTTGCTTTTGTTCTGTTTCTGTTTTTCTTATTTTATTGTTATTATGATTATTTTATATTCATTTATATTAATTTAGCTGGTATTTATTTGTATCCTTTTTATAATACTACTCACTCCCTCTGGTGCAGTAAATTTTGGAGTGGCATGCACTGAAAAAAATGTTTTTAAATGTTTAAAAAATTCTTTATTGAGACTGCGTATGGAAGGAAGTATTCATAGTCAAAAAACCGAGGTTAAACAAGCATTAGACGATTACAAGTCGCCGTGGTCTAGTAGGTAGTGTGTTGGCGTATTAGACGTAAGGCCACGGTTGAAACCGTAGGTCAGACATCTCCAACAAAACGAAATATGAAAAAATATTTCATCGGCGACTTCTTCTCGGCAGGTTTCTGGCATAAACTCTGAGAGTAAATAAAATTGCCATGAAAAAGTTTCTCAAAAAAAAAAAATTTGTCGTTCGGGGTCGACTTTAAACTGTAGATCCCACCACTCATGTATAAAATTAACACACACACCATAAGTGCTATAAGCAGCTAGGTCGTAATCCTGACTAAAGGGTTGTAATGAAGAATTATGTATGTATATATGTAGATGAATTGATACTTGTCGGTATGGAAAACCGTAAGAATCAAATTTTCTTGTATATATGGAAGGCTGTGGTCATTACATCTAATGCCCGTTAGGCGGATTTAAGTTACACTACTAGTTCTTCTTTTCCGTTTAACTCTCTGTAGAGCATAGAAGTTCTAAAAAATTTCACAATCATTTTTTGCTGTGTTGCTTTTCAGATAGGCTTAGAACCTTTTATTGCATTGTTTTATATATACCGCGGATCTTTCTTAATAAATTATCGTATTCATTTTCTTCTTCAGTCTAGTGTCCGTAGTCTAGTAGGTAGTGTGTTGGCTTATTAAACATGACGCCTCGTCTCAAACCGCAGGTCAGACATCTCGACTAAAACGAAATATGGAAAAAATTTCTTCGGCGACTTCTTCATAGCGGATTTCTGGCAAAAACTCTGAGACAAAACTAAAATTGCCATGAAAAATTTCTTAAAAATATGTAATTAGGTGGTGTCTACAACTAATCATGAGATTTGTTTACTGGAACAGATTCTGGAATAAAACGATTGCCGTCTTTACTTGCCTTTACTTTACGGTGTTAAGTTCTTAAGAACTTTGCACATTGAGTGTCTTTCTTCAGACATGAAACTACTTGTACTTCTTATAATGTCTGTGGTGGATGTTATATTTCTGGTATTGAATTAAAAAAATTTAAATTTCAAAATTTTAAAAATCATAATCCATGTTTTTGTCCTCTCCTCAATATGAAAATGATTTGCTCCAGAAATATGTTCTGAACAGATCGTGAGCCTTGTTTCGTATATTAAAAAACGATTATTTTATAGTGATTTTGTGAATTTAGTTCCTGAATAGTCCTTCCATACAAACTGTCTCTAAAACTTGAACCTGTCGTATATAAATATTTATTTCATTAAATATACAAATGCATTCATGTATACAAGTTTATCAATTAAATTTATTGCAATACTTTTTTTTTCCTGCTGCCTACAACACCTGTCGCATTTCTTTCACAGACAACAGTAGCATTGACTTGTACAAATTGTTTATTTTTATTGGCTCAAATTTTGAAGTGATCGCTGTTGTCTTGTTCACGACCAACAACTTGTGGTGGAATAAGTAACCAAAGTGACGATTTTAATTTACCCTAATGTGTCTATAATTTAGGCCATTACAACAATCACATTAAATAGAATTTCTCCCCCACCAACATAAAAAAATAAAATCATCGAGCAAGTGATTAAGGGGTCTACTATCAACCCTTTAAGTGAAATACAAATGAAAAGGTGAGTGGGCAAGTGACTGACAGAGAATTATATACTGCGGCTGGTAGTTACCTTTCGTTGCAAGTAGAAGTTGGTTAGTGTTGAAAGTAAATAACGCAAAACACTTTATAATTCATACAAAATTATTATAAAAAAGAGAAATTTTTAAACTTGAGGGATTTTCATAAAGGGGTGAAACTAAATCTACATTTTAAAGTCGGTCAATACTTGAAATGATAGAATTCATCTATGTATCGTTTTATTGATAAAAGTTTAAATATATTTTACATGCAGATATTATTTTATTGTAAATATTATAAAAGCATACACGTACACATCAGTTTTGAAGTTGTATAAGGCTCTATCGATATTGTATTTACGTCTAAGCACATGGAACTGGAGAGGAAATATACTCGAACTTACGTGTGATTGTCTTTGCAAATTCTTTGTATCAAAATAATTGCAAAATCGATTGAACAGTCTTATCTCAATAAAACTGTTAGGTCCCTTTCAGCCCTGAAAAGGCTGGTGTGTTGTACTTATACAGTAAGTACTTGACTGCAAATGCGAGAACTAGGATGGAATCCGGGAAAAGGACACAACATATTATTTCCGCTTTAAATAATTCATTCAGAAATCAACACCAACTCTAAAAAATAACATCATCAAGAATCTTATAAGAAAATTAGCAGCGGCATCTTTATATAAATATTATAGTAAGACTCAATAAGCCAGCAATGAATAGTTTTTTCGCTACTCATAAGCACTCATGATATTTTGAATCTAAGTGAGTCAACAATATTGAAATTTAACTTCTCTGATTTATTTATACTCACTACAACGTTGATTTATAAGTATGAGTACAATGAGTATGAGTACAACGTTGACATCGAACTCATACCATTCGAAATATGTATGTTTGATTCATATGCCTACTCATTCAGATTCATAACTTTAGAAAAATACTTATAATACTTATAAATGATTCGATTGACTCGAATCATTCATCAAAACTTACAGTCTTAGTTGTTGTTACATTTATAAAAAAAAGAAAGGAAAAATAGAAAGACAGCAAGCAAAACAAACACACAACATTCTAGTGAGTATTGTAATGTTCGTAAGCGAATCATACTTATTTTGTGATTCTTGTAAATGTTGAGTCATGGAGAGTCAAAATCAACAACATCATATGTGTTGCTAAGTATGAGTATGATGAGTATTTCAAACTTTAAATATGAGTAGTATAAGCCTAATACTAAAATGAATGCGTATAAGTATCAGAAATTGTGAGTATGATTCGATTCTACTCATCTTTTTGAATACTCATGGCTGATCTCTGTAATGAGCAAAGTTTTTCCCAACCACACTCAATTCCACAACCAATAGATTTTCACAATGGACGTTGGGATGGCAACTCTATAATTCTAGAATCTATGGCAGTAAACCAATAACCTTCTTAGTTGGGTTATTGAAAATGAAATAAAACAAAGAAAAGATAAGAACGCAGAGAAAATATTTGATAAAAGAAACTTAATAAATGAGTCTGTGAGTCTAATTCGCTAATGGAGTGGTCCAAAGAAGATATGTTTGGCTAATCTCATCCAAATAACCTAAGACTGCCTTTTTATATTAATCAAGGCACTTTTCCTCCATATCCACCGCTGTAACCGATGCTGATATTCTTTGCTTCAGAATAGTATATCTTGATATGAGAAGTACCAGTTCAATTATAGGCGATTGCTTAAGTAAGCAAATATTTATTCATTACAAAAAGCCCCATACTACGAGAAGGCAGACCGCCAAAAACTATTTTGCAAAAAATATTTTGCCCATTTGAATCTATTTTGAAAAAAAGATGATCAGAAGATCATTTCAAGTTCAAAAGGAGTGCCAAAAACCGTGTCATCTTCTAGATGATCGCTATTTCAAAATATTCTCCATCCAACCTAACAATAGTTCCCTAAACCTCCAGTCCCAACACATTTATTGAATATGAGTTCCATATTTATATTCACGTTCCTACCTTATAAATGTTTTTCCATTGCGGGTGTCCTTTATTTAATGACAAGTAATACTGAGTTTAGGAGTCCAATAGTTCTACCAATGATTTCCTGAAAATCGATAACGGATAGGATCAGAATAGGGTCGTGTGTCCATTAGAGATTGTTCATAAAAATTTTTGTTAAATACGATAGCGTATGCTGCAGTCACCTAAACGAATTCTTAAAAAATATTCAATCGTTGTTTACTAATGACTGCAAATGGTAGTGTTCATAAGTATGTTTCTGCGTCTCAGAAAGTAAGTTCGGCTGTGCCCTTTAAACTAATCAAAGGTTTCTCTATTAACCTCTGGGTCTCTTTTAGTTTTAAACTGTTTTTCTAAGATTCTAATTGTCGTGGACCTCATCTGAGCTTTACAAACTTCAACACTTAATTTGTTTTACTTTCATTATAATTTTCTCTTCCTATTCTACTTTTTCCTTTCACTACACGATGAAAGTGAAACCTTATGAAAAGCCAACATGGAAACGTTGTGGTTTTTCCAAAACCATAATTCCATTCAATAAAATCAAATGTGTTCTTAAGGTATCTACAGGATTGCTTTTTCCTTTCTAAGTGGTGGCCCATTTAGAATGTTTACTTTGTTGTATGTATGCAGCTACGTATGTATGTATGCATGCGTTTAAAAACAAGAATCCTTTACAATCATAGACGACATCAATGCCATCAATGCTATAAATTAGTAACACCTCTGTGTCTCTCTCTCTCTCTCGGTGTCTCTGTCACTATTCTTCAACGTTAAGTCACCCACCCCACTGTGTATTTATCAAACAAAACCACAAAATCCTATAAAACTGTTCATAGAATTGCAAACAGCAATTGCCTGCCATTCAAGTGGAGAGCACAGTGTAATGGTAGCTCTATGTGAGCAATAGATGGAAAAACTAGAAATCCTTGTTTTAATAGCAAATAAAAAGGGGGTGTTAAATTTCACACCCCGTGTCCTCACGACCAGCACTCCAACTGTGAACTAAACTGTGTTGGTTGGCTTTTGAAGACAGCTTTTATGCACACACAACCAAACTGGTGCGGGTATGTATGTATGTACGTTGTTTGGGTTTCTTCTTTAGTTACCAAAAGAGGCCAAAAGAATATTGAATTTAGTCGGGTATTGTTTTGTGGGTGACTGACTACATGACTATATGAGTTCTTTTATGTATGTACGTGTATGTGTGTGTATATTTGTTTTGTCGAGTGTATGACAATGCAATTATAAATGGTGACAAAATAATTTCCGCTTTTGTGATTTTTATGACAGTTGTGTAGTTGAATAATTTTATTGACTCAAAAAATTATTGTATTAAAATGAAATCGTATTAAAAATACATTTTATTGTCAACTTATTCGTTATTCATTATTCGTCTCCCTAACCGCTAACGTCTATTTGTCTGGCTTTTTAGTAGTTACAACACGATTATTGTTTCATTACATTGTTAAACTGTGTGTGCGTATGTATATGAGTACATATTAGATGCCAGAATAAATTGAATTTAAAATTGTAATAAAATCGTCAAAATTAGTTGAATAGAAAAATGATTGAAATATGTTTACAATGACACAATCTTGTCCTTTACATTGTTTTTAAATTCGTGAGTCAGTTGTAGCCGAAATTAGAGTAGACCTCGTGGTATTCCTGTCTGCTATTTAAAAATTAAATTGTTTTCCATTTTTGTGTTTCATTTCAATATTAAATAATGAAAATAGAGACTGCCCTTGGAGCTGCGCCCAATGTTAAGCTATGCTCTAGTCAATCACAAACTCATTTCGTCAATATACCAGACCGACCATCTCATTCAATAGGATCCTCATGCAGCATACATGCATATAAAGTCTCCTATTAGAAGTCGCCGTAGTCTAGTTGGTAGTGTGTTGGCTTATTAGACGTGAGGCCACGGTTCATACCCCTGGTCAAACATCTCCAACAAAACGAAATTTGAAAAATATTTCTACGGCGACTTCCTCTCAGCAGATTTCTGGCGAAAACTTTGACAGTAAATAAAAAATTGCCATTAAAAGTTTTTCAAATATCTGTTGTTCGGAATCGACTTTAAACTGTATATCCCTCCACTCATGTATAAAATAAGTGATGTGAGGATCTAGGTCGTAACCCTGACAAAAGGGTTGTAATGACCAATTACGTAAGTCCTATTCTCCAGCTCTACATAGCAGATTATGAAGTTCTCCATCAATTCCTTTTTCTTACAGCAGAACCTTCGGATTCGACCATATTTTGCATGTGCTTCTTACAGTCATAGTAAGCTGTAAATTTTAATGTGTTTCTTAGCTTTTTCTTTCTAGTTTCACTTGCTTCGAAACTCAGAAATATTTAGGAATGATGACATTCCAATATTACAAATATTATTTGGATGTTGGCCATTTCTTTATCTGCCTTTTTCAGGAGTCTCCTGTTGAAGCCAACATCTCCTGCTCTCATATTCTTGCAGTCATTTAAAAGTAAATTGAACCTCAGTGGCCAGGTTTTTGAGCGAAATGGGACACTCTACTACTGCCCTTAACGTAAATATGTAACAGCAAATTAACTGTTCGAGAGAATTTTCATTTTCTCTGCTTAAAGCCACCTTTCGGTTATCATTCTCAGCATTTCTAATATTGCGTAGAGTTTCAGCATTTTATTCTTACTGTAGATTCTTCTTAACATGCCTTATCTGCAGAGGTACTGTGTCAAAGGGAAGACTTGCTTTATGGTATTATTTATGACAATTTCTTAAAAACCTTCGATATGAATTGATATCGAATTCAAGAAGTATATTAGGTATCTATGTATATACACTAGATATACATACACTAGGTATGACTAAAGCTATACGACTAATATCTCAGCCCATTGGATAGAGTGTTACCATCTTTTAATTAATTTTAAATGGTCAAAACACGCGATATTTTGTTCCAATCTTATGACGTTATGTGAATGATCTTTGAGTTGGAAATACTAACTTTGCGGAGTCACCCTTGTAGATAATTATTGATAAGTCATGATTCATGGCAGCTGTATTGCTCCAGCCAGTTTATGTTGAACTTTGGGGAGTCAACTTAATCCGTTAGAATCTTTAAGGGCCATTATTACAACTTGTCGTTAAAGTTGGGTTTAGTTAAAGGTACCTTTAGCTAAAGAGGACTGTAAAGTTACCTTTAACTTATTTTCGTTATTACAACTTACAGATAAAATTTTTCAAAAATATGGCAGTGCCGGAGCAATGTCGATAAAACTGCTCAATTATACAAGTTTTTTTTTTAACGCAGTGGCAACCGCGGGCTTCGTTTTTTTGTTGTATATGCTCATTTTGTTTAAATTTGAAGTTGCTATAATGAAAATTATATATAATATGGCAAGTTCAAACATAATGTAACCTTTAAATGTTAAAGGTAGGATGATCCTCCCTTTAGCTTAACGATCACTTCTATCTTATTGGGTACTTATAATAACGAAAAACAATTTATCTGCCCGTTAAAATCCTCCCTTTAGTTAACAGCAAGTTGTAATAATGGCCCTAAAAATTTTAATCACAACTGCTGACGTAACATGACTTCATCATTCATGGCTCTATCATCCCAGCCAATCTATGTTAGACTTGGGGCAGTCAACTTGCTTCAAGCCAAGCTTTGAAGACAACTAGTGACAAATTACGACTTTTAATAAAAAGTTCTTTATTAAAAGCACTTTTTAAAGTACTTTTTTAAAGTACTTTTTTGAAGTACTTTCTTAAAGTGGTTTTTTGAAGTACACTTTTAAAGTACTCTTTAATGTACATTATATATGTTATGTTTATATAAACTACTTTTTCATGCTTCATTTTTATATCTAGAAGTACTATTTGAATTCTAGGAACTTAAGAACCGCTTTTTTCGTACTTCCAGATATAAAAATGAAGCATGAAAAAAGTACTTCTTCGTATAACCATCAAGGTACATACAACAATTAGTGAAATTCAAGAAGTATTTTACAAAATAGTAAGATTTCGGTACCTTCATTATTGCTCTTTTACGGTTACCATAATGTTTTGCTGCAGGAAAATCAAACCGTCAAACGGTTTACAAACGGATCACAATTTAAAATTGTGCTACATTGGCAAGGAAACTATTTTCCGTACTTGCTTCCTAATCTTTGGCTGTGACCGATTGTAATTGGGGCTTTGGCTCCTTTTAACGTTTCCAAAGAGTCAAAGAAGTGCTGAAAATAATGAAGAGATGGAAATAATAACTGCATTAATAAAAACTTTCTAGGCTATACAGAGAAGTATGAACCAGATGTGCATCGATAATTACAAAGTGGTCCTGATGATTATATTAATATTTTTCGGAAAAAAAGTTATTGAAACAAACATATTTGCTTCATTTTCTATTTCATCAAACTCTTTATTTTAATCTCTCAATTTTTACTATAAAAAATCTTTAAAAAAATTTTTTTTAAGGTTTAAAGTGATTAAAACATAAAAAGGGCAATCGATAGCATTTGTAAAACCCAATATGATTTTATAATCAGATAACCTAAACACATGTAGAGAATGCTCGTACATCTAAAAAATTATTATCCAATTCAATCTCTTTAATAGAAGAATATTTGACAAAAAGCGGCGTATATGTCAAATGAATAAAATCAGAGTTTTAAGAACAGAAAAAAAAATCGAAAAAAATGGTATAAAAATTTGTCACATTAGCCGTATTATTTACACAGACACCACCTCGGCCTCAATAGCATCAAAGATACACATTGAAATAAAGAATGGAAAGGAAATTTTTACAAATTAAGAGATCAATGAGGAGGGTTGTTGACAGAGGAGGATTGTATATGATTTCAAATCAAAAATGATTAAATAGCTGTAATTGCCAACATATTACGAAGAAAAAAAAATATGTATTGAAAAGGGCGCAATGGTAGTGGTATTAGCAGAGAAGGTTAGGGGTGGCTGATGATTTTGTTGTTAAGGCTTATCAAGGGCATTACAAACAAATTAAGTGTGAAGTGAATATTTCTTGTTTTTTTTTTGTTTTTGCATTCTATTTGACCAACAAATACTCGTCACGTTCGTACATAAACACAGTACTTTATAGCTGATAAAGAGATAATGAAACGAATGCATTTACTAGATGATGATGATTACTACAACAACAAAAAAAGGGATTAAAAAATGAAAAAAAAACTGGCAGGCAGTATGGCTACTTAAAAAGATTAAAATCAACAGCAAATGTTTTAAAATGTTGAAATTCTTTACACATTTTTATACCAAATGTAGGATGTTGTCACATTTATTTTGTAAATTTACGAACAAAGTAAATTCATTATTATAAAACGAAAGTATTGAACAAAAATCTGTTATTGTTGCAAATGTTTTCACATTTGGTCTTTTGGTTGGCGAATCTCCCTTATAGCTGCTACATGAACATAAGGCTGAATAAGGCTGGCTAGTAAAGATGTCATATGTCATGTCAGTTTGATTTAAATTTTAAAATTTACATTATAAATCGAAAAAAATTATGGAAATTTAATACAAAATCATTACTACAGTGAAGATAATAAATTATTTTCAATGGAAAATTTTACAAAGCTTCCCTCATTTTAAAATTATTTCTTTGCTTTGTTTCAGTTCCTTTATCAAGTTTAATATGTTAAGTAGATTTTAGTTTTTGATAGTCGGTCCTAGGAACATAGATTTGCATGCATTCTATGGACATGTTTTAATTTTTTGCTTTATCTACTTCAAATTACTCTTCAAACAATTTATGATTTTGCTTCAATTTCTGCTCTATAACAGCCCCCCTTAAGCAAGCAAATCCTTTTGTTTTGCATCTGTTGCCTGTAAAACTTTCTTTAGAATGAATATTTTTCATATTCAAAGGCTGAAGAAACCATTTATCAAGTACAGGGACTTCCAAACGTTGACTGTTGGTTTTTAGAAACTGCATCCATCAATTTTTTGTCGCTTGTAAACAAACAAAATTGAATTATTCACGATACTAATCCACATGACATCCAACAGCGTCCAATGCATCCCGAAAAAGTCACTGTTTAGTGTGGATTATGGGTTGATGGCATCATCGGCCATATTTTTTTTGAAATAACGTTCATCACTGTCAACGATGAGCTTTATAGGTCGGTGAATACCAGCTTCTTTTGATCTAAATTTTATGACCTGGTCACCTATCACATGTGATTTCAACAGGACAGCTCATGCTCGGGCTATTTGAGGGCATGGTAATCTCATGTGCGGGTAATGTGAGCTGGCTACCGAGATTGTGCGATTGGACCCGGTCGACTTTTTCTTGTAGCACTCATATGTGAATAAGTCACACACCAGAATGATGTTTAAAGCCAGCATAACCCATTTCGTAGGTCAAAGTAAGCATGATTTATCCAACAAAAAACAGTCCAGTGATATAAAATCATATGATCACGTGATATTAATAGGTTACCATATGCGTCTCTCAGTAGGTTTATGGTGTATCATTTGGTATGTGGTACCGATCTGTGAGGACCACTTGTTAATCCAATTCGACACTTTTCGGAAAAAAAACGTAGTTTAAGTATCTTGAAGTCGCCGTAGTCTATTAGATAGTGTGTTAGACATAAGGCCTTGTATCAAACCCAAGGTCAGATATCAAAACGAAAATATGAAAAATCCCCGACTCTCCTCCTCTTCTCAGCAGATTTCATAAAAATGCCATGAGAAGTTTCTCAAAAATATCTGTTGTTCAAAGTCGACTTTAAACTGAAGGTCCCGGCATTCATGTGTAAAATTAACGTACACAACAATTTATGATTTTGCTTCAATAAGTGGTGCAAGAGAAGTGGTCAAGTGTTGTAATAATCTATTATGTATGTATGTATGTATGTATGTATGTATGTATGTATGTATGTGTGTATGTATGTATGTATGTATGTATGTATGTATTTGAGTGTATCTTTTTCACTGACTGTAGCGCTGCCGTTTTCATCGTTCTTAATTAATTCAATGATTTGTAAGCGTTTTTTTGTTTATTCGCCTATTCATGGTGAAATTTCAAACGTTATTGAAATTCATACTGAAAGAATTTACGTTGAAAAACCAAAGAGGAAGAAAACACCCGTCAGTTAAAAACTGTAATAAAATTCAATATCGTTTAGATTTTCACAAATCTCTCTCTCTCTCTCTCTTTGTATGGACTAACTGAAGAAAATTCTTGCTAAAACCACAATTAAATTTCATTTATAAACCATAAAACATAAACACACTCCCACAATTTCTGAATTGCTTAAATTGTCTAAATTGCCACCCACAAATTGTAGACAAACATACGAACTGATAGCAGAGTGTCTACGAAGAATTTGGCAAAAGTTTTCTTTGCGCTACTAAACGAATTATATTTTAAATTGTATGATATTAAAATCAACAGAACAAACAATATTAAGTAAATATTTGGCCAAAAATGTTTGCCGAATATATAATTTAGAAATTTATGTTTATTTGCATATTTCCTATCCTTCCTCCCTCTACCTCCAATCGTAATTGCATACAAAATATGCCATTAACTAGAAGTTTAAATTTACCCACCGTTACAGCCAATACACTACCTATACAAAGGCTCCTTTGAAACGTTGCTATTGCTATTCAGGGGAAAAGGAGTCAAATTGTAATCTCTAGTAGTACACCATGTAATAATACTCGTGTATGAGTGCTGATTTGATAGCCTGAAGCCAAAAACGAAGACACAACGATTATATTCAATAATTGTTCATTTAGATACTAAATATGCAATCGCTGATGAAATGTTTGTAGAGTTCTTGAAATATTTATGCCCTTTGGCATATTAAATGGCTGCTAGTCACGCTAGTCATACATGCCCGGTAATATGAAATTTCTTGCAAATTTACTTAGCAAAACAAACAAAAGTGTAACACAAATTTTAGACAATTTTTAAAGGGTTTTGATTAATTCAAGATTGATTTCAAAATATTTATAAAGGAATCTCAAACATAGACCGGTGGAACTACTGATACACTTGCTACGTCAATGTAGTCGTAGACAAAATGCGAAACATTTAAATAAACTTGAGCTGCTTCATCGGTAATGACTCTTGTCAAGTCTTCCGAACTCTTTCTGTATGCTGATCAGGTTCTTGTCACCACGTCCTTACAGTTCTTAAGCGATGCGCGAAGTCACATGGCTATTGCTCAATTCAGTGCAGAGAGAGGCATATAAAGCTTCTCTGAAAATCAACATCAATAACATAAACATGGCAATCCTGAAAAAATCGACCAAAATTTTGTTATCTCAGAAGCATATTCACCACGTACAGCAAACCTAATGCTGATATCCAGATCAGAATAACAAGTAGACAGGCGTTTAGACACCTGAATTGAATACGATAGTCCATCACTTCCAGCATGAAGTCTGAAATTTTAATGGCTGTGAATCGTGGAATGCAACAAGGGCGGATGCCCAGATGATTCAGATTAGCCGCTGTCTACGCTGTATTCTCAAAATACTTTGGCTAGTTTAGATTAGTTCTCCAACCACTTTGAGTAGCTTAGAGCTGGGCAAACTCTCTATTTTAAATGGAAATTCTGTGGCGTTAATATATATTAATTAATCTGGGAAAATCCGATGGCGATATTGTAAGAACTAGCACACAATGGATTCCACAGGAAAGATCAGGAATTAAAAAATATTTTTTACTTGAAGAAGACAGAGAGAGAGTGAATGAACTTGAGTGATATAAGAATAGTAGCTTTGGACAGATATGATTGAAGATAATTTGCTATGACCCTATAAACTACAGTACATTCCAACTAGATTTAATGGAGCATATTTATTAAAATCGTCGCTAGGGAATACATGCATTATTGACTATCCCAATCCTGTAGTCAGAATTATTATTTACAACATCCGCGTGTTATGGAATGATGACTCGTGTGAAGCTCGTTCCAAGGTGGTGTAAGCGATGTATTTGCGATAAATCGAAACGTAAAACAAAGAGAACTTGCACTAGAAAGGCTAATGAACTATCCAGGGTCCAAAGAAGATACTAATTTCAACGGCACTTAATTAAACTTCTTCATAATTTGAATTATGCAAACGTTGTACAGTCAAAGAAAAAAAACTTCATACAGTGATGTATGTAGACTGTGATTTTTATCATATTGAAAACGGTGTTATAGAGTTATTTAAGGCAGTTACAATTAAGAATGTTTGAAGATGAAAACGAATATAAAAAGAATAGCATCTAGAAATTATTAGAAAACTAGAAAAAAATTAGCAGGCAAAGAGTCTACATACAGCGTTGTATGTAGACTTATTTTCTGTGACTGTATGTGTGTTCAACGTCGAACTCAAATGATGGAATTCAGAACAAATCACATGATGATGACTACAACCACAGTACTGAATGAAAACATGATTGTCGATGTAAGTAAATTTTTCCACTCTGGCAGCTTAGTTAGTTAAAAATGTTAGCATCGACGACAATTGCTTTGCAGCTGCTAACAAATACAAGGAAATAATTTAATTTTAAGGAAATTTCGTTGGTACCCAAACGCATAAAACGTATGATCAAGATTTTTGTTTGTTTGTGGATGCCGAAATACTGCAGCAAAACTGGAGATGAAGTGCTCATACTTTGCGTTAAAGCAACAGTGATTAGCCAATAACTGAAACCACAGGAAATAAGAGAACAACTCTACTCAGTGGAATAAGGTTCTGGAATTTTTTAAAATTCTGATCTGCGAGCTTACGCCGGTTCCTGTATAATTTTTTATGTTTCACGTCATTGACAGATACTCCAACTGGGAGCAGTGTGAAATAAAAAACATTAAAGTTTATATTTTTTTTTGGCGATAAAAATATTCGACGCCAATTGCATAAAATAATAATCACAATACCACTGTCAATGTCTAATACACTAACAGCTATACATATTATTATCTTCACAATGACTTGTTTTTTTTTTTTAATAATTTTTCTTAACCTTTTCGCTAATTTGCCAATTATTTTCACCTTTTTTTGTACTTCCTTTCATTCTGACTAATGCTCATTTAATAGCTGCTATTTGAAAATGCTATTGTGACTGCTATTCATGGTAATGGTGAGGAGTTCCATTATCTTATAGGTCACACTTAATGGATCATCTTGGCCACGTGCTGCCATTGTAGTCGTTGACATTTATTTAAAGACTTTTATTTTAAGCATTTCAACCGCAAAATGTTGATGTTGTTATTTTTGTTGGTTTTTATGAGGATTTCATCTATTCATACTGTGGCAAAAAGGACACACGTGTCATATTTCCTTCTGTGTTTCTCTTTGTTTCGGTTTTTATCTTTACGCAGTTAAAGTATCCGAAAATATTTTTTATCATAAAATATTAAATGATTTCAATAAGTATTGGTGTGTGGGTGTATAGAGCGTGTAAAAAGAGCGAGAGAGAGATTTAAAAACAAATCATAAAAGCAGGGATTTTATGGCAAATTGTCACACGGTATGGCAGTAAATGTGACGAATTGCTTAATAATATTAGTCTTGAAGGGGTTTTATTAGGAGGCATTCTGTTTTTTTAGTAGGAATTCAATCTGGCTGCTTACGGGTATAATTAATAATTAATGTACGATTGAATATATCCAAATTTGACTATTGTGGGAGCTGTTTTGAATGCTTTCTGCTTCATGCGAATAAGGTACCCTGTTGCATTCACTGTGCAACTCTTTGAAGATGACTACTTGGAATGGTAGAGTATCACAGTGAACCAAAGAGCCTAATAGTTTAATCTCGAGATTATGTAACTTAAGCAAGAATTAGCTGAACATTCACGGAACGAACAGAAACGTCCATTCGTTTTTGAAATATGAAAAGAAATGAAAGTAATGTAACTTGCTTTGCATAGTTTAACGAACGTACGTTCCCTTACATTCCATGAACGTTTGGCTAATTCTAGCTTTTCCCTTTGCTTCTGTGCAACGAATGATTTCAAACGCTTCAAATTTTACATAAAAACACTCAATTCCTTAAATATTTTTAAGTGCTTAAAAGACTTTGGAACGATTTCAGACGCTGCAAAATTTATATAAAAAACACTCAATTCCTCATACATTTTTAAGTTTTTGAAGTTCTTCGGAGCCTTAAATCAGTTAGTCCTTCTGAAAATAAATCCACATTACATTCGTAGTTTAAACGAGTGTCACAAAATGTTAGTCTTCCTCTTGGAAGAGAGAAGATTGTCTGTATTTCAGCACTACAGAATAGCCTTTACAGGTTCCTTGTATTTCTCATCAAATTAGCTTTTAATGCTAAACAAGCATTATAGCATAGTACATCATATTCTGATTGTTTTTAATTCATATTCGAATCATCCTTAAAGACTTAAACAGTATTTTCCCAGGAAATAGGGCCATCAACTCAATAAACTCCTCTCAAATTCAGCAATATGAACCGATTGTCCAAAAACTCATTTTCCATTGCTCTATACATTCCCAATGAATGGATTCAGAAATCTCATATGAAGTATTGTTGCCATACTAATTTTTTCGTTATCTCAAACAGGACAATATGGGATAGAACTTTTTGTCCCCCAATACATATGGTTAATATATGTATACATTGCAGTATACATGTAGTGTATCATAAAAGGCTGATACTGATTTTCTATCTAAAGATTAGGGCCTTTGCCATATGCTCCAATGTACTTTTTTCCTTTCAAACTTTAGTGAGATGCCATCCTCTCGAAAATACAAACAAAAATATTTTTATTAGAAGCATAAAAATATTATTATTTGACCATAACATGTTTATATATATTTTTTTTTTTTTTTGGAGAGCAATTTCTTGCAAAACCTATATAATAACCAACTTGGTAACCCTAATTTACTTGTAACATATCCAACATACTCGTGTTATAAAATTACAAAAAAACCACACACACACAAACACCCATAAAACATAATGACATGTGACGTTTTGATTGTCCGGTGTTGTCAGTGATTTGACACTCACTGAAGTGATTTGTCTATTTTCCTTGCAAAATAAATTCCCATAAACATGCAAACAAACAAACAAACAACCCTCCCCTAAATCACTACACGAAAAAGGGCAACAGTCACAGGAATGAACATGTCCATTATTTGTTGATGATTATTTTATTTAAATTTATCAATTGATACTAGAGTCCAAAGGGAGAAATGAAAACTCCATAAAGAAAAGGGTAGAATAAAGAAATTTACATAAATTGAATGGTTATGCTAATGTGTTCCACAATTCTAACATAACAGTAAATTTGTTATGGCGAAATGGTATGTATGTTTGTTTTGGTTAAAAATTTTTATGCGTAGAAAATTTGGAATAATAATCTCAAGTCTATATAATGACTTTAGGATGTATTTTAAAGAGAAAAGAATCATAATTTTGTAGGTGTTGTCAATTGGAGATTTTCTTGGAGTTCAAGCTACTAACAGAATACGGCAATGGACAAATGAATGATATATTAGGTTCGGTCAATAAATTCTGTAATGCTAAGTATCTCGATGCTAAACATCATTATCGAAATTGTTTTCGTCAGTGCAGCAGCTGCCGAAATTATTCTATAACATGTTCAAACTTAGGGTTTGGATACCCAAAAACTGGTGTTCATTTTTAATATTCTTAAGACAGATTCGGAGTAAATTTAATGCAAATTGTGTTCTCAATTATCATTAAAGGGGGATAGAATTGTCTGATCTCAATGGAAGTGGGATTATTTACCCATCTTTCCTCTGCGAGTTAGCTAAGACAGTGTGAGACCGCTCTTTTATTCCTCTACAGAGGACTTGGTTCGAGTTATTTCTTTAAAGTAAAAATCAACGTATTTAGCAACGCACATGAGGATAATATAAATGAGAGTGAAGTCGCCGTGGTCTAGTAGGTAGTGTGTTGGCTTATTAGAGGTGAGGCCTCGGTTCAAACTTCACGTCAGGCATTTCGTTAACGAAATATGACAAAATATTTCTTCGGCGACTTCCTCTCAACAGATTTATGGCAAAAAACTCTGAGAGCAAATAAAATTGCCATGAAAAGTTTCACAAAAATCTGTCCTTCGGAGTCGACTTTACACTGTAGGTCCCACCACTCATGTATACAAATTAACGCACACAACATAAGTGATGTGAGAAACTAGGTCGTAATCCTGATTAAAAGGGTTGTAATGACCAATTATGTATGTATGCATGAGGATAACCGTTGAATGTTGCTCTATATCCTTCACTGTATATCGATTTAATTATTCATTCCACAATTCTGAACTTGAGCGATAATATGGATCATATTGGACCTCTTAAAGACAACCAGTCAAGGAAAACGGTGTCATATCGCTTGATATCGATGGCCAGTTCCATTACGTTAGATGACCATGCCCTCAAACCTTTCGTGCAGAATATTGAATGTGGCATATGCTGTGCACCATGTAGCGCCATCCTGTTGAAACCACATGTCTTTGGTGCTGAAATAAAAATATATTTAAATCATCTAAAGTGCTCGCTATTCACAGTAAAGACATGGTCAACGTCGTTTTCAAAGAAATATGGATTGATGATGCCGCCAACCGAAAATCCACATCAAACAGTGGCTTTTTCGGAATGTATTGGACGTTCTTACATCTCAAGTGGATTGGTGTTGCAAATTTGACAATTTAGTTTGTTCACGTAGTCATTTATCCACATCGCTGAAGATGATTTTACAATGAAATGTGGGGACTAACACACCTCATTGTCTATGGTCGTTCTTGGTGATTTGGCAAAACAGACTGAATAATTTGACAGATGTAGCTTCAACAAGATGACCGTTCTCAACTGTCAAAGATTCCATATTGGAAATGATATGAAATGATTCCATGGAATCAGTGCCTATTTTTGATAAAATTGAAAGAATTTCTGAATAAGGATTGAAAAAAATTTTGATGAAAAATCTGACAAATTTGATAAGTTTTTGATTGATGTCAGATTTCAAGAAACTTAGCACTTCAGTTTCATGCTTCTTGGGCTTTTGAACAAATCCTAAAATGTCTACAATTAGTTTTCCAAGAAAAATTATTACATCAAGCCCTTAACGTTTCACAGTTTCAGTTTGCTTTCACTGTACACCGTAATATTTGTGACAACAACTGCAGCATGATTTCGGCATGAATGATAGATATTGAGGATGTTGTTATTAATGCATATGCTGGCCTGTTGATTTTCATGCAAATTTTATTCCCTACAAATTGTCATCCCATTATTCATAGTCTTTACAAACTTTCACTCCCTTTCTAACTCCCTCCCTCGCAACCATTAGTTATGATTTTAAATTTAAATCTGTACACTGAAGGTCTCAATGATTGGTTATTTGCTTGGTTGATTATATTGATAGAGTAGAGTAGTATTAAGAGGTTTGAAATTGATTGGCCTTGTAATACTGCTACTACAGTAGGCGTTCATGCTCTAGTGTCAGTCTTGTCACCATGACTTAATTTAAACATGGAAATTTACGCAATTTACTTTTTACACACATATGTATGTACATACATCTGTTTAATGTAAAATATGCAAAGAACATACATACGCATACATTTGTGACACATGAACATGATGAATGGAGTATTGATGAGTGATGAATGAATAATAAGCGAATGAATAAACAGATTCAGGGATATGCTTTTCCGATGAATAGCAGGATAATGGTTCCATGTGTAAAAGTGTCATGTTTTAAGGATAATAACACTGGCACTGGCTGGATAATATCATATTTGTGATGATTTGTTAAGTGTAATGATTTATTGACAGTGATTGTGAAATTATTTTTATTCTAATTTTAAATATTTTTTAAGTTAAAATTAAATTGTTAAAGTTTTTTTTGTTTTTATCTCAAATATGGTATTAAAACCCTCCTACTCATTTTCCTAAAAAAAATTTTTTTAAATTTTATTTTAAAATTAATTGCCTTTAATTAACGATCCATTTCCGTTGACACTCAAACAAACTCTGTTACATGTCATTTTAATTATTAATTAATTGTTTATCATTTAATAAATTAAAAACAAAAAACAGAAAAACTTTATAAAAAAAAATCAGTAACTAACGATTGCCATTAATTTTATTATAAAAAAAGAATGGAACGCGGGCGTGTAGAGAGAGAGATGTATGCATAGAATATTAATTTTAATTTTTATTAAAAAATTTTCCATTATTTTCATTTGAAAAACAAACACATTAAATTGTTAACACGAATTCTGCTCATATTAAATGTTATTAAGTAACTTATTCGATAACTTTTTAATTCATTTTTATGAATTCGTATCTCATCATCATCATCACAACACATCGTAACAATATTTGTTAATATTTAAACATTTATTACCTTTAATTATTACAAGTTGTGTTTATTTAATTGAGCTTTTACCTGTATTGTATCTGTGTCTGTAAACGTTTTAAATAAAATAGTAAATAATTGTTGTAATTTTTGTTCGATTTCATGCAGTATTAAAAAAAGTTTGATTCCTAGGTATAGCTGGCCTAAACTTATGTAGCCATGTTATCTACTTTTTTCCTCTTGGTCGTCTCCTACGGCTCATTATGGCGTAGTTTGATACGGCTTTCCACCACAATCCACAGAAAGTTCAACTCATGCTACAATTAAATCCAGCTAACCATTCACAACGACATAAATATGCTGCTTGAATGCTTGAGAATCCTGTTAATTTTTCGAATAAAACTGTCTTCAGCGATGAAGTTATTTTTTCACTCGGTAGTTACATCAAGAAACAAAATTGTCGCATTGGGAGACGGAGAATGGTGGAAACGATATTGTATCCGGAAAAAGTAACTATTGGAAGCGCATTATTGAGTGGATTACTCTTATTTTTCGAAAATAGTTCTGAAAGAACTTTTACAGTAATTGAAGATTATAAACTGAATTGTATGTGGTTTTAATATTTTTAATATTTTGTCGTACGACTACGTCAAAGACCGTGTCTAAGCGGAAAATCATCTAACGTTGCAGCATTTGAGAACCAACATTCAACAAATAATCGTGGAGATACCATCCTAAAAAGTAGTCGAAAACTACCTACAAAAATATCGGTAGCTGCTTCAGTTGTGGTCATTGATAATATTGTATTTTGAAAAGATCCAAGCATTCATCGAAAAATTATATTCGGCGATGAGGCCCAATTCACATGAGGTTCAAGAGCGTCCAATGCGTTACGAAAAGTTACGGTTTGCTGTGAATTTTGGGCAGGCGATATTATCGATCCTTATTTCTTTGATATGATACGTAAGATTTTCGATCCAGTGTGAGTTGACGATGATTTCCGCGTCCGATACAATAGTGAGCTGTACGAGCTCTTCAACGACACGGACGTTGTGCAACGTATTAACATCCAGCTGCTGCGCTGGCTCGGCCATGTCGTTCGAATGGAAGAGCATGCTCCGGCGAGACGGGTATTTACTGCGGGATTTGCGAAAGTCGGCACGAAGGACGATCTTGTTTGCGTTGGTGTGACCAATTGACGTAGGCGCGCAAGAAGCAGATGCACCTGGATGGATGTTTTAAGGCTGGCCGAAATCCGTTAATCGGTTTGGTAATCGCCGTGGTCTAGTAGGTAGTGTGTTGGCTTATTAGACGAAAAGCCAGGGTTCGAGCCCCAGGCCAGACATCAAAATTAAATACAAAAAGTATTTTTTCGGCGACTTCCTCTCAGCAGATTTCTGGCAAAAACTCTGAGAGTAAATAAAATTGCCATGAAAAGTTTCTCAAAAATCTGTCGTTCGGAGTCGACTTTAAACTGTAGGTCCCGCCACTCATGTATAAAATTAACACACACAACATAAGTGGTGTGAGAAACTAGGTCGTAATCCTGACTGAAGGGTTGTAATGACCAATTATGTATGTATGTAATCGCCAATTAAGTAAGCATTTCTTTGAGAACGTCGGCGAACATTATAGATTGATGATTACTAACTTCTTTTGGCCTGCATTGAATGATTTGGACACCAAAGACAGGTGGTTTCAACATACCGTACGTATTGGATATTCTACATGAGTGATTTAGGGCATGGCCATCTCATGTGTATGTGGGGAGAAAAAGCCACCCAAATAAGGCGTTATGACCTCGTTAGACTTTTCTCATGGGATTTTTCTTAAGTCGCAGGTATATGTAAATAAGCCATAAACCACAGCCATTTTTTAAAGTCAACTTAAGCCATGCCATCATTCAAATTCAGCCTGATTTATGCTGCAGAGTCATTGACATTTCGGATGCACATCATTCAGAGAACTGTGGCAGACATTTAAACGATGTTAGTTTTTTTTCAGTACCCCTCTTGGGAGCACATGACTTGCAAAACGCATTTCTGCATTGTTTCCATTTCTTTAATCAATTTTTGTTGTTCCCGCTAAGCAGGTGATTGGTTTGCTGTAGCAAATTTATTTATCGTTGCCTAATAACAACGCCCTCCTATTATTTGGTGTAGTGGTGAGGAATCTTCCTGATTCGTACCTTTTTTCAACTAGGTGGCGGTATTGACCTGACTTTCTTGCGATGTTATCCTTTTTCCCCTTTCAAGTCGTGAGGGGGCTTCTTAGATAAATTTTATTAGAGAGGGGTTTGATGCCACTCAATTTTGAAATTCGAAAATCATGATTAATGATGATTTTTGATGATTTTTTTTTCAACTCGATTGGGATTTCAATGACAGCTTACATTGTTACACTTTGTTTTATTAAATTTAATAAAAGGGTGAAAGACCCTGTGAAAAGGCAACTTTTAAAATCAAATCTTAAATTTTAATTTTTTTAAAGGTTTAAGTAATAAAATCATTTAAATATTGTATATGATTGATTTTAAATTCTTTTATGCATTTTAAGGTCTTCTGTCACACTTTTTCCCACATTATTTAAAATGCAAAAAAGAAAATGAGAGAAAAAACTTTAAAGGATTTTTTTATTATTAAATAAAATACCACCTCATTTATTAAAATTGAAACTACACACGCTTCTTTAATAGACTTCATAAAAACCTGCATTTATGAATATTTGTATTTAATAAAAACTTTTTTTGTTGCCTATACTCGCATAAAGGGCATTTAAGTAGTATTTTATTTAAATTTTTTTTCTTCTTTTTTTATACAAGTATTCTTCACATTAATATTGTATAAATACGAGTATTTTATTGGAAACCCCAAACGTTGATATTAAATTACAAAATAACATGACTTCAAGGTGGTCCTGTCAATTCAAATTAGGCGACAAGTTACATTTTTCATTCTTTCTTTCATTGTTTCCTTCAACCTCTTTTTTCTTTTGCTTGTTTGCGTAATTTTTTTCTACTTTGTTTTGATCTTGGTATACTTGATCCTGCCTGCAATGCAGCTTTCAATGCAAAGGGGGGAATTTTTGAAAAGAATTCATTCATTGATCAGTGCACCAGACAAGCAACAATTTTTAATAACGGAATGGAAAGGAAAAAAAGAGTCAAGTAAAGTCTGTAAATATTAAAGAAATTAAAATGAAATAAAAAAAAAACAGTTGGGCATGACTAAAACGTATTTCATTAAAGTTTTTAGGGAGAACAGAGACTAAAAGGAATGAAATCATTAAAAAAAAACGTTTAAAGGGGGATATGTATTTCACTGTTGAAGTAATTTTTTTCAATTATTTACTAAAGAGTTCATGATTGTTTGACCTTAAGGGGTCAATTTTACTTGCTATAGCAGCTAAGAGCCAAGGACCATAGTCAGGTTTCATAATAATTCAAAATCAATTGATAGCCTATTGGTGATTATGTTTGACTTTTGGAATAATGTCTGTCAGGTTTATTATTCTATGATATCCTTAAAGCCAGACGAGAAGTCCAAATTTTAGAGGCGCAAATAATGCATCACTAAGGACTGAACCCTACCCTTAGCAAAAAATCAATATATTCTTAAGAATTATCGATAATCCAAGCCTTTCTTGAGCTGTGCAGTTGCCTAAAATGTAACGAACGTTTTTGTAAAACATTCAAGCCAGTCTATAAACATGATTCCTTTAAACATCTTAGCAACAATAGCACCGAAGTCCTAAGCCAATTACCTTTCTCATTATTATAATGATCATCGTAATGATGAACACATGATCCTGTCAAGTGTTTTTAAAGCACATTGTTGCCGTTTTTTGTCCTTTTGCACTCGTGTGTGTGTTTGTGTGTGTTTTATGTATTAATATTTAAACTTTATATTGTTGATCGATAGTTGAACGATGTAATTTAAACTGAACATTCATTATTTTTTTGTTGTCGTTGTTGTTTGCTGTTTATGGAGTAAGTAAGTACTGCTCCACTTAAACGTCTTCCCTTTTTTTAAATATAACGCATGGACTTTAAGCTTTTCTGTGCATAAAATTAAAGGGCACGCGTAAAAGTACTTAAATTAATGAAATAATTAAAGGGTCTCTTCGTTTTGTAGCACTTTTAATGCAAATTCATTTAACATGGAAATATGCACTCTCGCCTATAGTTGCAATTTAAAATTTACGTGATAAATAATGGCAATAAATAATTGTACATGCAATTATTTCAAATTGTAGGTTTTCATTTAAATACAAACTAATATTTTGTTTTTTATTTAAATTTATAAACAATAACTAAATATTGTAGTAATTTAAATTGGAATGTATTTTTTTTCTCTCTTGTTGTTGTTGTCACTGTTTTACCTTGAGCTATGCTTTTTCGATCTGTAATTTATAATTTACAACTGTGTCTACCTACAACTGTTATTAGATGTTTATTTGTCTCTACTTTTATCATTAAGTTAATATCAAGATGCAGGTGACCATTGTGAAATTTTTTTGTAAAACTTTGTAAAAAATGCTTCTTGCATCAGAGAAGATACTGAGGATGCCTGCTTAATAGACTAACAAGTAGACTTGACTAGTTTGAAAAATTAACCCTTTGCGACCGTATGTTTGCTCTCAGCCACCAAAGCTTTTTTACCATTCCAGTCGTATGTCTGCTCTCAGCCACTAAAGCTGTTTTACCATTCCAGTCGTATGTCTGCTCTCAGCCACCAAAGCTTTTTTAACGATCTGCTCTCAATCGATAAGCTTTCGAAATTCGTTGAAATCGAATGATATTTTATAAGTTGTGCTTAACTTAGATTTGGCGATTTCGCTTCTTAAAATATTTCAAAATAATACTCTAATAAAGTGGCAAAAAGAAATTTACTGAAAGAAGTGTTCCATGAACTTGAAAGTAACGATCACGAATTTTATTTTGACTCTTTCAACACTAACTTTAAAAAAGAAAATGATGACATTTGTTCTGAAAATATTTCCGGTATATATAAAATTAATACGGTCGCAGAGGGAACGAAACGAAAATTAATTCCGACCAGCATGAATATATAAAATTAATACGGTCGCAAAGGGTTAACACAAGCATCTTTTTAGTCTTGGACTAGTTTATGTGTTTTAATCGTCGTAGTCTAATAGGCAGTGCGTTGTATTATTAGACATGAGGCCTCGGTTAAAATCCGAGATCTTCAACAAAACGAAGAAAAAAAGTATTTCTTCAGCGACTTTCGCTCATCAGATTTCTGTCAAAAATTCTGAGAGCAAATGAAATTGCTATGAAAACTTTTTCAATAGTTTGTCGTTCGGTGTCGACTTCAAACTGTAGGTTTCTCCACTCGTATATAAAATTAACATAACCAACATAAGTGGTGTGAGAAGACTGACTGAAGATTTGTAATGACCAATTATGTATGTATGTATATAATATTTTTCAAGCTTGTATGCGAAGTTCATAACATTGGCAGAATAGTATTCCAAAATCATGCTTTTACTTCACCAAAGCAACCAGAAAAAGCTATGAAAAACCTTAACCAGGGTAAGCCTAATATAGCACCAGAGATGCTCTAGACAGCTTTAAATTATACATGGATTCTATGTTAATATTTATTGAATGCGAAAACTGCAGGAGAGTAACGTCCTGAATACAAACTTCTGTGTATTCATATGTACTTAGCTAAGACGACAGATTGAGCCCCTTGTTAATAATGGAACTATTTACTGAATGGCCTTCCACACTTTAATTAGAATTTCTGAACTTTATAAAGATATCCTTTCACCTTAATTTGACTGGGTGGCACTGAAATGTACAGAGTCTTTACTCCAATGAAAACTGTGTTGTCTTGAAATTCAAATCGGTCGCACGTTTGACTAAAGGTTGCACCTCTATGATTTATGATTGCGATAATTTATCATCTCTATGGTTTAACATTGTCCTGGACTACAGTATGGCACTAGTAGACGTGTCTAAAAGTTTGTTGGGGTCTACATGATCACTGGAATTACACGATTGACATCTGTTCACTTGCATACAATCCAGGTTAATATGATGGTTGTTCAGTAAGACTAAGAATACATTTTTCTTAAAAAAATAAAAACAATGACGATAAATGCGCAATCACTCACTACAGGGAGAGACTGAAGACGTAAGCTCCTTCATCTATCTCGGTTCTGTGTTTACAAACCCAGGTGGTTTTTCTCATGATTTTAAGAATACAATCAAAAAGCAAAGCTTGTGGATGTGAATATTACAGTCGTATAGAGTTTATAACAATTCGTTACCGGAACTAAGACTCAATTGAGATATGGAACTCCACACTAAATGATCTGTACGATCCAATTTGTTTTCAGTTATTGTCCTCGCCGAATATTAGAAACCTTTTATTCCTAAATTGTTCTATTAGCATAGGTACGGTCTTAAGTGCTGTACAATAAATTTCATGTACATAAGTAAACAACTCGTGTTCATATGGTGAAAGCAGCTGGAGAATCAGATAAAATCGACTCGACGTAGCTGGTTGGAAATCAAACTAAAGGCTGGTCATAGGATTGTTTGAAAATGAAAAAGACTTAAGGGCATAGATCTAGTCTCGAAATCATTGTTTCTAAGCTATTTACCGTTGTTCGACTCTTAACGGTAAGGATGTATGACTTTTAATGCAATGCTGCCTGCCAATGTACTGATATTGGTAAGAGTGTTGAAATTTTATTAAATAATAATAATAATAATAGAACTGAAAAAACAATCCAAAATACTTTCAGAGATCTGTTTGTCTCTGTTTACTTCAGATGAGAACGTTTGTTTAATGTACAAAACAAAAATATTTACATGTATGGAGGGATACCTTTGCTAAAATATAGTGAGGTTTGTTATCAAACTGTTTACATAGTTGGTTTAAGCTCTGTCTTATTTGAAGGCATATTAACAACGATTTAGACCGAAACGCTTTCAATAATATACAATATTTTTTCATTCAGCATCTCTTCAGCTGATATGGTCACCTTAAAGTTCATGATATGCAATCAAAACGTTTAACATTACAAATTGTTGGCGGCAATTGACTACCGTTTTTTTTCTTTTTGTTTTTGTTCTCCATTACGATTATTTTGATTTCCATTCCATTTATTATAACGCTTAGTTTCCATTCAAAACTGGCAATGAATGTATTCGGTCTCCCTCTCTTTTGCCACTTAGTTTATTGATTTCAATCAAGTTTACAATGCGACCCCATAAATGAAACTCTAACCACAAGAAAGAACATAAATTCCGCATTAAAATGCGATTTCTCTGCATGATTTCTTCTTCTTATTTTTTACTCCAACAAAAATGACTCCACTTGCACAGTATAGTAGTAGTGAGGATCATTAAATATTGAATGGATGTTAAATTGTTATAATAACACAACTGGCGCCCAATGCAACGCAGTTTTTCTGTGTTTCTGAAGGTTGCGTTTTGATATTTTTGGTCATACGATTGACCATAAAATCAATTGAATTGTGATCCATTGAAGTTTCATTTCGCGTTTCATATCTACCGAATAAATTGCAATGCATTTTCACAATTATTAACGATGAATATATGAAATTGTGTATTTTGTGAATGCAAATCGAAGGAAAGAAGAAGAAGAAGAATAAGAAAATTACAATCACAATTTAAATCAATCAGTTTAAGAGGAATACTGAGCTGAAAAAGAGGAAAGCCGAAAAGGCAAGACCTAATCTAAGAACTTGTATTCCATCAGCTTTTATTATGGGGCCGAAACGAGCAGATTTTCTACATTTTTGTTTACAGTGGGTGGCAGAAGTGATACGTAAGAGTTGTTTATTTTTTTTTTGCTTTTGTCGTGTTTAGTTTTAGATTTAAGTAGTCCTGTTCCTGAAGCGATTTCTTTGTGGATTCCACTCGAGGGTTTCTTTCTATCCTCGTCAAAATCGACAGGAATTATCTTTCATAAATTGTTGTTCCTCTGCATTTGTATCCCACTGTCAACAGAAATAATGCAAAAATGTTATTAATTTTAAAGTTTGTCATGTCTTTGTTGTTTTTCTTTTTCAGCTCAATTGTAAAACTTTTTCCACAATATTTTTTCCTTTCGACGTTTAAAAACCACACAAAGAAAACTGAAAAAAAATACCAAATGCGCACGTGTTACCAACATGGACGAGACTCTTTGATAAAAGTAGACAGTCTTCCGATATCATCAATGTAGCCGATACCCACACCAACGATTTGATTTTAATTCTGTTTATTTTTCGCGGATTTTGAGGCGGGTGCATTGCTCATCCTTTTACACCAAGTAGTGTACAAATGCAAAAAAAAAACGAAACAAAATCTGGATTTGAGATTCCTTTTACGCTGTCGTTTCTGTTTTTCATTTCTTTCTCATTTTCACAATTTCTTTAATGCAAATGAACTCTTGTATCTTGTAAATTATACGCTTTAGTGGCAACTAAAGCCGATAGGAGAAATACATAAATCTGCTTCAACAAATAAATATAATTTCGTATCGGGATGAGGCATTAAAAAATTTGCGATATTGATTTAAAAATTGTTGATTATTTTGCGCGTAAATTCGGTAGCTGTTGCGTACGTGTTCAATTATCGAATGGTCAACAATTTTTGGTTCATCATAAATGTTAATGGTGCCGCCATTATTGGGCAAATATTGTTTTAGATAAAGAAGTGAAAGGGGGAATTGTAAAAAATAATTCACATAATTTTCTTTAGTATTTCGTTGGTTAAGAGTTCATCACAAATTAAAGACTGTCCATTGCATTTAAATTTTTATTTAAATTTTGAATGATATTTCCAAACATAAGTTTTTTTGTTTTATGTCTGCTATGGGGAGCTAACATTCTTTAAGTCTTTTGTAAATGGCAGGCATTTGTGCGACTCGTACTAGAACGGAATCTATGCTGTTTTGTGTGTTCTTTGAACTTGTACAACAGCTGCAACTTTTTCTCGTTCCTACTAAAGAATTTATTTAAAAAAGAATTAAATTATTTATTATAAATTATTTTTCGAATTTAATAACACTTAACGTACCAATCTCTACATCCCTCTTTGACACTGTTCACAGTACGAAGATTATTTTCAGAAAGTTTAAATGTGCTAGTGAAAGCACAGAGAGTGCAGAATAGAAAAATAAATTTGGAAAGATCAATACATACATACATAATTAATCATTCCAACCCTTTAGTCAGAAATATGACCTAGCTTCTGTCACCACTTATGTTGTATGTATTAAATTGCATCCACAAGTCGCGGGACCTACAGTTTAAAGTCGACTCTGAGCGGCAAATTTTTAAGAAACTTTTCATGGAAATTTTCATTTACTTTCATAGTTTTTGCCAAAAATCTGATGTAAGGTGAAGTCACCGAAGAAATATTTGTTGGAAATATCAATTGCAATCCAAAATTTCTTAAAAAATTAATCGAATTTATTGAATTGAATAAAAAAGAAGTTTTTAAGGCAATTAATGAAAATTGCTGAAATAACAGCTTCTTAAAGCGAACCCGAGACTTTTTTTAATAACGGATGATTGAAATTGTAAAAGGCACGGAAATTGTGAATGGAATTATACGTATTTTTGCGGTAACAAATGAATAGCAGCGCCTCAAATTTTAAACATTATTTCAAGTAAATGTTGCCTTAGGTGTTCCATCCTTGAACTCCAATTTTATCATATTTTACCCCTTATTGTGGTGGCATAGTGACTTATTTTATCCTACACTACCAATGAACTGCTTCAAAACAGAAGATTATTTACTCACCAAAATCGCCTCTTACCGCGTGGCATGTGGTACTGTCTTGTTGGAAGAAAATTTTCAGTTGTTTTATTTTGTCTAGAAATATCAGTAATCATCGCACGATACCTTTCTCCATTTATTGTAAAGTTAGGGCTTTTCATGGTTCCTAAAGAATTACAATCCAAGAAAGAGGTTAGCGGGTCATAAACCTTAATAAATATTACCCTTTTCAACTTGCATTGGCAGCTCTTGAACTGTCGCTGGCTGCTCTTCATACCGTATTCACCACTTCTATTTATTTCCGGACCCTTTAAGGCAAATTATAATCATTCGCCCACACAGCACGAATTATGATAACAAAAACCCACGGTTTGCAAGCGTTGTTCGTTTGCTAAGCTCCATTTAGCCAAACGTCGACAGAACGTACGTGCGTTTTGAGAATACGAAAAGCAATGAGAGCGTTTACAGAGCCGTGATATAATTTCGTTTAGCGTTTACATTGCTCTTCTTATGCTAAAAACAAATGTGCGGTCTATTACTCTCCGTGGACGTTTGTCTAACCAGGTCTTTAGTCTATTCGCAGTGCATTACAGGCTACTTTTTGGCGTTGTCACATGTCACGTAACTGTATTTATACCGAGAAAACTAATAGAAAAAATAAATATTAATAATGCTTTAAAAATATGCTTTTATAAGCAAATATGCAAAAAAAAAAAATAAAAATATAATTTTGAAAAAATATATTTTGATTCTTTTAACTGGCAAGTCATACATAGTCACCTTTTTCAACCGATTTGGCATTATTAGACTCTAGTGTTATAACATTTTCTTGCTGTAGAACGCGTAGTGATTACTTCAAACACTCTACCACATACATATTTATATAAATGTATTACAATTAAAACTTTAATACAAATTTGTTAAAATATTTGTTCATTATGGTAAATTGTTGAACAAACAATTTATGGCAGTTTATTTACTTTTATTATTCTATCATTTATTCTTCTGTCTTACCCCTCTTTCTTCTGTTGCTACTTATATTTCTGTCAGCAACATCGTTGATGTCGATGGCTACGTCAACTTGAATTTACTTTTGCTTTGTTTGCTTTTGTTGTTTTACCAAACGACGTGGTTCTTTGATTCTTGATGTAACAAGTCTGATGATTTTTATGGCCCAGAATTGTTTCGTTTGCTTTGTTTTAAACAAAAATCTATTTTTAGAACTTTTAGATTTTTTTAACAAAAACAAAAAAAACAGCAATATAAACGATTAATAACGTATAGGGTTTTAGCAACGCTCGGAAATAAGTGCGTCGGTGGTGTAATGGTCAGCATAGTTGCCTTCCAAGCAGTTGATCCGGGTTCGATTCCCGGCCGACGCATAAATTTTTTGATTTTTTTTGTTTTATCTTTTATTTTTTCTTACAGAATATTTTTTTTTAGTAATTAATTTAATAATTTGTTAATTATAATCTGATTTTTGTAAACTATAGGAAAGTGTTGCTAAAAAGCATGCACGTTTGTTATTTATAATCTGATTTTTTGTAAACTATAGGAAAGTGTTGCTAAAAAGCACGTGCATACTTAGCAAATATTTGATAAAAAGAAAAAAAAACTACTCGTAGCAAAATATTGAAGTTTGATAGAAAAAATGAGGAAGTCTTATGAAAATTATTCCAAATAGTAAATCAAAATATTAAGAAGAAAATATATTTTGCGACATGAACCGTTTCTGGTGTAGGCTTCCATCATAATATAACAGAAATTTTTCATACAATGTCTAGTATACTTGTTATAATCATAAAAAAGATTACATTCCAATTATAATTTATTAATTCAACTAATAATCTTTTATTTATTTTTTATTATTTTTTGTTAAAGGAAAATAATTATTTTTGGAACAGCAGAGTTTTGGAAATTTTTTGTTTGTTTTTGAAATAAATTTTATTTGTTTAACAATATCCACATATTTTCTAGAAAATATAAAATAAAATTAATAATTGGTTCTCTTAAATAATTGGAGAAAAAAATTTTCCTTGCTTTGTCGAGTATGTATACTCATCATGGCTGATATATAATTAGAAATACATTTAGACAAAGTGTTTCAATATAAAATTAAATATTTAAAGGGGTAATTAATGTTCTTAAATTCCAATTAATGTTTGTTAAAAATTGTTTGGTCGTTTTGATTTAAATGTTTGCCAAATATTTGCTAAATGTGACCGTACATTAAGAAACGTTCATAATGAATGCCTTTTTTATACCGATTTTCATATTTAGAATTAGTTTAACACACTATTTCATTGTTTCTATTTACAGATATGCAACTATTAAAATATTTTCTTCTATGTCAACTTTATGAAAAGCATTTTATACTACTTCTTAACCCTAAAACGTTTAACAACATGGAGTCTATGGTAAGTGTAAATAATTTTTTATATTATTATTACAAAAAAAAAGAAAAAATCATATGACGCACATATTTAAAATTGTTGTAATTATTAGGGTCATCCAACACTAAAATTTTGCAAAAACAAATTTTTTTAATAAATTGTGAATCACAGTTCCAAATTGTATTTGAACGAACATTGTTAAAAATAACTTTCTTGATAGTAATTTTAAATTAATTTTAAACCTCAAAAAGTTAGTAGCTGCGGTGTCCGAGTGGTTAAGGAGATGGACTTGAAATCCATTGGGTTCTACCCGCACAGGTTCGAATCCTGTCCGCAGCGAGTCAATATTTTATTTAAAAAATTCGAAAATTTTAAAAAATTTAAAACTTAAAATTTTTATTGGGTTTTTGATCTCGCAGAATTTTAAGAGCTGCGGTGTCCGAGTGGTTAAGGAGATGGACTTGAAATCCATTGGGTTCTACCCGCACAGGTTCGAATCCTGTCCGCAGCGGTTTAAATATTTTATTTAAAGTGTTAAGAATTTTCTCAAATTTTCAGTGAGTTTTTGAAATGGGCGGCCTAACTCTTTTTTGCTTAGAAAAATTTAAAGTGTGTAATAAAAGCTATTTTTAGAACTTAAGATTGTAAAAACACAAAAAAGATCGAATAAATTCCATATAATCGGGTTCGAATCCCAGTGTGAGGGAAGTATTTTTATAATATTGATGAATAATAACACTTTTTCAGTACACTATACCCAATTTTATTGTACATTTTTGACAAAATCATTATTCTAAGGCGTTTATAGTAAAATATTTCAAGATTAAAGATTGTATTACAATCTGTTCTGTTTGAGAAACCAATCAATTAAATTTTGTTGTTGCTTTATTTTCGAAAAATTCAATGAATTTCACGGAGCCAAAGAAGTTAAAAATTTCGATTTTTAAATAGAATTTACGGTTTAAAAACGAGATCAAGGCTTCAGTCCTTAATCCTTTTTTCCATATTTTAAGACAATATAGCGATGTAAATATATGGTTGTTGTCCAAGCTGCGGTGTCCGAGTGGTTAAGGAGATGGACTTGAAATCCATTGGGTTCTACCCGCACAGGTTCGAATCCTGTCCGCAGCGCAAATTATAATTTTTTTATGCCAAAATTTATTTGTTTTACAAAAATAGTTAATTAACTGATCTAAAAATTAATTTTAACAATAGGTTACATTGTTAAATAAAAAAAAAAAAAATATTCTGTGTACATAAATTTTATACGATCCAAGGCCATATACTAAGGATGTTGAATGATGTTAGCATTCATTATATTAAATTTTCATTGATTTTTATTTATAGCAAGATAATCAAACAATTTTTTCGTTTTTAAATTATATTTAGTGAAAGAGTTAGTTTACCGAAAACGTCTGAAATTGAAAGGATATACTTTTATATTTGAATATAACAATTCCTTTTTGAAACGATATAAACAAGAATTGGATACATTGCAGAACAGCAGAATTTTTTTTTTCTTTCAATTTTAACATTTTGTTTTTATATTCTGTATTTCTCCTATTTCTAAACTCTCACTTATAATAATAAATTCTGTTAACGGTTAACAGTTTGAGAGTAATGTATGTATGTAATATATTGTAATGCAATGTTGATTTATTATCAGATTTAAATCCTAATGAATATAAGCTGCGGTTTTCGTGTTGATAAGGTGGTGATCTTGAAATCCGTTGGGTGCTTCGCGCACTGGATCAAATCACAGCCTTCAAGACCGTAGCTTTTTTGTAAAATTTTTTTTTATGATTTCTGCAAAATAAGTATTTTATATTTCTAAATTTTTTTTTTTTTTAATTTAATTTTATTATTGCAAAAGACAATCAAAGTATCCTTTTTAAATTAGAAATGTTCGAATAGCTTTTTTGCAAATCAAAATTTTGTAAATAATGTCTGGCGAAAACGCAAAAAATTTTTATATTTAAAAAAGAAAAGAAAACTGTTTTAAAAAATTTCCTTGAAAACCTTTTAAAATTTCAGTACTTGATCGTGATTCCCTTCATATGTATAATCTGTGGAATAATAATACATACATAATTGGCCATTATAACCCCTCAGTCAGGATTTCGGCCTAGCTTCTCACACCACTTATGTTGTGTGCGTTAATTTTTTTCCTGAAGACGGGACATACAGCTTAAAGTCGACTTCGAAAGACAGATTTTTCTGAGAAACCTTTCATGGCAATTTTATTTACTCCCAGAGTTTTTGCCAGAAATCTGCTGAGAGGAAGTCGCCGAATAAATATTTGTCATATTTCGTTTTGATGTCTGACCTAGGGTTTAAACCATGGCCTTATGTCTAATAAGCCAACACACTACCTATTAGATTAAAGGAAACTTCCAGGCATAGAGAATACAAAATTTTCTGAATTTGAAACAAATTTCTTGTTACTGAAAATAAGCAATTTATTCCTTGAGAACGTTCCAAAAATGTTTAGCCTGTCAAAGTCCTTCAATTTAGACGGCCTATATCTCCATTTAACCTGTTAAAGCTCTTCAATTTAGAGGGTCTTTATCTCCTTTCCGTGTTCTTGGTTAGAGGAACATTCTTGAAAGTACAATTTTCAGTTCCAGCGCGTGGTATAAGTTGTCATCTTAGTAACATTTCGTTCAGATGAAAAGAAAGCCTATTCCTTCTTAGAATACACGAATAATTAACACCGTTTGTTTGTTACAAATCTAAACAATTGGATGAGCAGAAGCACCCCTAAACATCTTCAGCCACATCGTCAATATTCTTAATTTTGTTGTGTTTTGTTACGAACGTACGTATGTACGATTTTCCATTTAATGTAGACAAATTTATCATCACTGCGTAATGCGATATTCTGTGCCAGGTTTTGTTTGACAAGCCTTAATATTTTTTTCTACAATCTCTTTGTTAAGAAGTCTAGCTTTCGGAAACAGAGCATTTTATGCTCTGCTATTTAATGACTTAAAACAATTAATATTTGAGTGACGAATTAAAATTTTATTCCTCTAGTTCATGCTGCTTTGCTTCTAATGATATAAACACAATAAACGCAACGCAGCAAACACACCAATCTATATTTGAGTTGCCAACTAAAAGTTAGTTAGTAGCAAAGCTTAGTTGTTCCACACTTTCTCTAATTCCTGCAGCTTTCTTCCTAATGCTAAAAAAAAATAAACGCAACGCAACAACACAGCAATCTTTCAAAAATATAATGCATGAGTGTATATGGAAACGATTTTAAAGGCAACGCGGCAATAAACAAATTGATGCTGCAAAATTGCTCAGTTTGTAGTGATACGTTTATTGTGTTCATAGCATAAGGATATCGCTTTATACTATGTTCAGATATGCACTTTTATTGAGTCAATATTCGGTTTATTGAGTACAATATTTTAATTGTTCATGCATAATAATATACGCAGTTCACCTGCTTATTCAATATTGTTTTTATTTTGTTTTGTTCTTTTTTTGTTTGTCGTTGTTGAAATTTGAGTTATCAAATATTTGAAATTTAAAGAGACGTTTCAACACTTAATTCAGAATATATTTTTATTTGAATATGATATTTGAAAGAACTTTGAAGTATGGTTCACCAAGAAAAACTTGGGACATGGTATTGGAAAAAATTCTCCCTTTATTATTTTTTCCACTTCTCCTGTTTGTTATTTGTAAAAACATATCGACTATAATATAATTTAGAATAGAATTGTAAATTACAACATGTTTCTCGTTACGTTTCTAACACACAACTCTCTTTAAGTACACTTTTCAAATTAATTTTTAATTTAATTTCCAATCCCAATTTTTTTGTTTTCCTGAACATCAGCATTTTATTTTCTGCTCTTTTACTTTTCGTTTACTTCTCCAGAGCATTTCCAAAAGGCAGCAGCTGCACTTGCGCAGTTTTTTTTTATTTTTTTTTTATTTTCAAGTGTATAATTTCTGCTCAATTCTTACAGCAATTTTCATTATGAAATTCTGTGATAATTTCAACTTTAATGTCGTGACAAAGTCAGTTTAGTAATTTTTGACATATAATTTGTCTATAAAACAGGCAAAGTAAAAAAAAAATTAACTTTAAAACAGCTGTGTTTTCATGCTTCGAATAATCGCCTTAATATGAATGTGAATCATTTTTACTATTCTATAAAGCTTTACGATAATTTAAGTAAAAAATGCATTCATAACTCTTTATGGATGTGAGCCATGAAAATAGTTTTTAGCTTGAATTAAGTCATAAATAAAAACCTTGTTAAAATAAATTGTAAATAAAGAATAGTTTGTAGGGTGATAAGAGAGGATATAATAAAAAATTCAAAATTTATTTCAAAATAATTTATGGATGCATGAATCTTTAAATTCAGATTTCTGGAAGCTTACCATACAGACTTTGATTTAATATGTTTATAATTTTTGATTATAAGAGGCAAGGCATATGTACATACATAAATCATTTGAAATAATAGTAAATCTTGAATAACACAGGACTACAAGATTCTTAACTCACAGACTAGATAATATTTTTCTAAAGGATTTGAAGGTACTGAATCCACCACCATAGGTTTTCGAGATATTCTACGATGTTGAATGCTCTGGACACACAGTTGACGTCTCTTTAACCGAAACAGTTAAAAAATTTCGTGATATGGTGTTATAGGGAGATTGGGCAAGAATTCCACATGTTTCAACGTTTTAAAATTTAAATGATCGTTTAGGTATAGATTGGTTTATGGTTGGATTGAATGAATGAATATTTAAGGGAAAAACAAACCACCTCATTTGGCTTAGAAGAAAGTTTGTTTTTCATCGACACAATGCAATGGTGCACTTATTTATAATTTTCATCCTACAAATTCATAAGATTTGCTACAAATCGAATCAGGGAACAATTCGTGACAATTTTTTGTTTCCAAATCTAAAGAAATGGAAATAGAAATTTGATTCCAATAATAAAATTGTTTCACCAACAGAAATCTGTTCTAATGAGCTTGGCAAAACTTATTTTTTAAGGGTATAGAAATAAAATAGAAGTCCCTGTGTTTCATTTGAGCAGTTATGGACTTATAAAGCCGTCCTGGTATTGCCTTAAGCGATTGTATGGATTTGGGAACGTTTTTCCTTTACCCACCGTGCATATACCCATATAAATACGAAGATTTGCTGCTTTTGAAAATATGAAGGTTATATTGCTGATAGAGAACACTCCTGTAACAAATGCAAAGGAAATCTAATGGCTTCAGATATAAATTAAATCTGCTGTATTTAAATCAAACCTCAATGTCGCCTTACGTTTTAGAACCATTCAACAACACAGGAATTAAACTACAGTATTCACCTCGACATTTTTATATAAAGGAGTCATTCTGTGGAAAACGCGATTCTCAGAGTATAAATACATAACTTTGAATTTATTAGCGATCCGATTGATTTAAGTTGCCTCTTAATAGGCCCTTAAGTGTTGTTTTCAAGAGCATGGGGCAAATCTGTATTTCTCATTTCGTAGTACACAATGTAAGTAAGGGCTACGCAGTTTATTTGGTCCTGCTTATACTTTGTATCCAAATTGTGCCACAATTTTGAAAGATTAAATTTTATTGTTTCCTGAATAATTCTCAATGAAAGCAAGCTTTTGAAGATAAGAAACGAAAAACATAAAACGAAACAATACTTTGGTTATGTTATGTTATTTTGTGTTATTGTACGAATGAATTGCATCAATAAAATTGAAATTTTTTAACGAAAACATACAATTTGACCAGAGGCAATTAATAACAACAATTATATACGTACTCGTATGTGTATATATGCAGTTTTAAATGAATGAATTGATAAACGGTTGATTGAATGAATGATTGAATGATTGAATGAATGTGGAAAAATGGATGAATGTAGATTACGAAATAGTAGAAATTTCATTTTATTATAATACAATACTACCACTACTACTACTACTACTACTAAGATTGCTACTGCCAATACCCTTAATGACAATAATTGCATGCAACATGCATTTAACCGCAATTAGTACATTTATTAGGCCAAGTATTAAATAACGTTAAAACAATTGTTGTTCTTATCGTTGTTGTTGTTGCCTCAGATGTTGTAGTATTTAGTATGAATGACATGTATATGTGTATTTAGGATGTCCCTTAAAAAAAGATTTTTTATAAGAATTCTTCTGTACGAAAGAAGATATCTTCTCTCGATTTAATGCAGAAAGTTTAATATAAACTTAAGATGACTTGTCCGTTTAATGTAGAGTTTTATTAAACTCATTACCTCTTGAAGTCATTATCACTAGGGATATTTCAAGGCTCTTGCACTAAGAACTTGGAGTGTAATAAAGGTACTTTCGAATTATATTACCACAAGCATTACGCGATATAGAATATATTATTTGTCCTCAGCGTATTGGCTTACTAGATTGAGGTCACGGTAAAACCCCAAGTCAGACATATCCAACAAAACGCAATATGAAAAAAAAATGATTTCTTCGGGGACTTCTCCTCAGCAGATTTCTGGCAAAAATTCTGAAAAAGTTTCTCAAATATTTGCCGTTCGGAGTTTAAACTATAGGTCCCGCCACTCATGTACAAAATTAACAAACACAAAATAAGTGGTGTGAGAACCTAAGTCGTAATCCTGATTGAAATTTTGTAATGGCCAATTATGTATGTATGTAATAAGACTGTAGAGAATTTCTTTAATTTCTTACTATTACCTGCCTTCAATGCCATGCTGGCTTTACTACAAAGTTCGGATAACATTTTAGTCCTTATCTTTAGTTCCACAATTTTAGGTTTTAAAGATACTTTTGAGAATCGCTTTTAAAATTTAAAAAATTTTTCTTTTAAAAATCTTATGTTGCTAAATTGTAGAGAGGGATACCCTAATTGCTAAAATGTTCTCCTTAAGGAAGGTGAAAAAACTGCCTGTGAACACTGAACCTAAACTGCATGTAATGAGCAACCACTTACTGGCTGAACGGCTGAATACTACCAAAAACGCAACATAAAAAAAAATTTTATGAACTAAACTTTTAGCTGCAGGGACATTTTCAAAACAAAACAAAAAAAAATAAAAAACGAAACTATGCTTATATGTACGTACGTTATTCATGTTGTTGTTGCTATTGTTGTTTAAACTCCTATTTAGCATTGATGTTGTTTTATTCTCTGTTATTGCAGTGTTATTGTAGTGTTCGTGTTGTTGTTGTTGTTGCTTTTCATAAATAAATTTGGTAACAGAAACACGTAATACATTTAACACTAAACACTGCTTTTTGGTACGCTTGACTGACTACTGTTGGCATTGTATGTACATATGTATATGTATAGCATCCAGTTGGGCTATGCTCTGAGTGTAGGAACACAATATTGTAGCAGTAGCAGCCTGACAGGTTTTAAGGTCTTTTCATTACGTTTCGTTTATTATTAAATTTTATTCGCTTTTTTATTGCAGTTTTCCTTGAGTTTTTTTCTGTTTTTTTTTTTTTTGGCAAACAAATTGGCACAAATGTTCTCCAGTGCCTTAAAACAATACCAGACATATTTATAATTGCAATGCTTATTGCTGCAAAAACGAAAATTGTTGTACGCAACTACTACTGCATACATACGAGTGTAGTGCAAAAACCCTTTCATTAAACGTGGTTACGCTCAATTAAATATTATTGTTTGTCATTTAGCAAAACAACTACTACGACTACTGCTGCTGCTGCTGTACTCACTCTATGCATTCAGATGAAGTTACCATTTTTTTCCATTAAGCCATGCACACTACTCAAACAGACAGTCAGGCGAAAATTAATTGAATTGAATTGAAATGAAAACAATAAAGTTTTCAAATGCCACAAATTAACCTTTTTTTGTTTTAATTATTAATACTGCGAATTGTATGCAATTCTTAATTGTCGTTAATAAATGGAATTCACCCGGGTTTATTGTAAATTCTTCCATAAGAATCTACAGATGTAAACTTAAATGTTTTTACAGGTTCTTGAAATAGCAAACAGCTGATACATTTCTTGATTAAAATGTTTCTCCAGGTGACAAAGCAGAAGTTTTGATCAGGCACGAAGGGGTTATCGTACGATTCAATAGAAATTTCATTATTTTTTAAGTCAATTTATATTCTATGTTGGATTAAAAGTAAAGTTACTATGCCCTTTTAAAGGTGCAAATAACATGTGAAAAAAGTTTCTCAAGGCACGTTTTTTTAACAAGTATTTATACAATAATAGCTGACTTATTACAGTACGGGCTCGATTTGCGCAACCGATAGGAAATCGGGGTTGTTGCAATGTTCGAAATGTTGCAATAACCGACCACTAAATACAGTGCAATTTTTAAATTAATTTTTTAACAAAAACAAGCAATTTAATTAACATAAAATAATTAATTCACTTATTAAATAGAAAAAAGTTATAATAAAAGGTTTAAATTAATATATTACTAATAAAAATAAAAAATAATGATATTTAATATAATAAATTTGGTATTCACTAGTTTAAACAAAAAATTTGGAGATTTTTGTCTGAACTTTGGATTTTTTAAACTTTTTATTAATTGCAGACTCCTTTATATCCTGAAGTGCAACAATTTTTCAATTGAAATATTATTTGTTGTTGCCCAATCTATGTAAACGTTAAGTGCTTTAATATCATCTTCAGTTTTTATTTTTGGTATTTCTTGTACCTCAATATGAACTGAATTTTCGTCATCAGAAAGGCATATTTCTTCGTACTCATCTTCCACACTATCATTGATCCACATATTCACTTCTTCACTTCTTAAATAAAATCAAAGAAACAGAGACAAAACAAAAAAATAACTGTAAATAAACAGTCAAAATTTTTTGTGACGCCAGTATCGTCGTGAAAGGAGTTGTTAGATTCCTATGATTTGTCAAACAATTTTAAATTACGCTTCTGATTGAAAAACTATGAGAATAAAAAGAAAACGAAACAGAATAACTGCCAAATAATATAACATTTGCAAAATAAAATATAAAGTTGCACTTATCGCGGCTGTTTTTTGAAAAAAGTTGCTGTTATAAAGACTGTAATGTTAAAAATTAGGCTGTTGCGCAAATCGGTCAGTTGCAATAATAGGTAGTTGTGCAAATCGAGCCCGCACTGTAGTTTCAAAAGGCTGGATATAATGATTTCTATAAAATAAATTCAAGAAAAAAAAGCTTACAAGTGGCAACCCGTAGCCTATAATATGTTGTAGACAGAACTGTTTGTAAAGTAAATAAATCGATGTAATAGTCTTTTCGACAGCGAGTTCACCTTCTACTGTAAAATCAAATCCTACTACATACATACCTACATAATTGGTCATTACAACCCTTCAGTCTGGATTACGATCTAGTTTCTCACAGCACTTCTGTTGTGTGTGTTAATTTTATACATGAGTAGCGGGACCTACAGTTTAAAGTCGACTCCGAATGACAAATTTTTTTTTTTGAAAATTTTTATTTACTCTCAGAAATCCGACAACAAATTTGAACAAATTTTCTTCAAGAATTACTCTTCTACAAGACGCAGTGCTTAAAAACAAGCAGCCTGAGAATTTAGAGTGAAATCAGCAAATCCTTCCATAAAATATGATCGTTAGTAATGGATATTCTAGGTGAATAGTTTATGTATGTTCCAGATCGAATACGACCATATGATAATGGTCTTTATTTTATGTTTCGAAAAAGTTCGTTTACAAATTTAACCAAAATTCTGACGTTTTAATCGATAACATTTTGCCATCTTTTGGGGTATTCTAGTCTAGAACTTTTGAGTTTTCGGAGCAAATAAACCAATTAAATTGTGTTTAGCAGGCTCCTAAGTAATTCTACTGTTACATTAATTTAAGAGCGTTATGCTGAGGTCGAAGCATATGAAAAGATTTCTCATTTTTTGTTCGTTTATTTTAATAGAATTACTCGCTGCATTCTTTTTAATTATTTGCAATATAATTACTATAATTACAGAGCTTATAATGAACACTTTCCTTTCAATGACCCCAAGCACACTATCCTGGCTTTGTCATGTTCTTCGAAGCTTCAACTCTCTTCGTCCATGATCTGTTTTGGATGTTATTGCGGTCCACTTTTCATTGCACCTAATTATTAACTTCAGAAATAGTTCGATTTCAATCGGTTTTAGCAGTCAATAGCAAATAGAAATTCGGTTTATTAAATTTTTAAATTTTAGGGCAAGAGGCTTGCACATGTGAAACTTCTTTATGTATACAACTTTGTTTCAAACGTTGTTCACTTTCTGGTGATAAATGCCTATTTCATTAGTAGTGCCCACGTTGCTTATGTGCTTATGATCGTATCAACTTTTTTAAGTGATTGGTGGATTAAAGCGGTGTGCGTCTTTAACATCAAATTTCTAGTTACGGCATCGTCTTCTTAAAATTCGAATCTATACACCTGACTATAAGGCTATAAGAAAAAATCCAAATATGACAGTAATATTCTAAATTTATATACATAAGTAATTGGTCACCACCACCATTCAGTCAGGATTACAACCTAGTTTATTACACAACCCATGTCGTGTGTTTTTTAAACGAACGACAGATTTTTTTTTGACAATCTTTTGATGGCAATTTTTATAACGAATGTTCGAAATTTACCTTCATTTTTAAACGAAGAAAACTTTTCACAAGATAATGTCTTATATCTCACCTTTCAGACAAGCTTGTCTGATGCAATTCATATTACGAGAGACATCTCATACTTTAGAACCATATACCGACAAATTGAACCCAAAGCAAATTATGAAAATAGTTTAAATTTTCCATCAATAGTTTTAATTGATACTCGTAAAAGGAGTCACGTTAAAGCTGTTTAATACTTCGCCGAGGATATTCTAAAAAAAGGCAGCAAAAAAATTAAATTTTTTTAAAATTTTAATTTTCTTTGTTTTAAATTTAACTTTCTTTGCAAATTTCTTAAGTTATATTTAATAAAGGAAAACCATTTTCATATTTTATAATTTATAATACTTTTGAGCTTTTTTATTTCATCCTTTGCTTTTTTTTTGTTTTTTGTTTGTTTAATACGAATACGAAATAAATCTATTTAAATTACATGTAAGACTTAAATACGTTGTTACACAAATTACACAATAATATACAAAAAAATAATTAATTTAACAATTTTTTTTATTTTGAAAACATTCACACACATTTTTTTTAAATTTACAAAAATTAAAATTTTATTACAAATACCCAGCGAAATATACAACGAATCCAATTGAATAAAATTTTTATTATTTTTTATTTGTTAATTGCATATTTATGACTTGAAATACGTATGTATAAGAAAAACTCAACTCGATAAATATGGATTTTTGTTTAAAGCTAAACTTTTAAATTTTAATTCTTTTATTATTATTATGATACACTTAATTATGGGAAAAGATTTTTCAAAATTAAAATTAAATATAAAACAATTAACAAAAAAATAAAGTAGATGTTGAGACATTCTTTTTTTTAGTATTTCGTTTTCTAAATATTACTCTCGTACCTAAAACTTAATTTTTTTTAATAATATTCACTAAAATTGTTTATTCATTGGAATATTCAACAAATTTTTAATCTCTTATTTGTTATTAATTTTTTATTTATTGAAATAAATATTTTTTACCATGTGAGCCCCATATCATTTCAAACTTGTATGTGATCCTCATCATCGGATTGGGCCTGTGAGGAACTGTCTACCGAGCGACCTGGTGGACTTCCCGGATTTAGTGTAGGACTAGGCGATCGTGTTTCCGAATGCCCTCCTTGATTGTGGTGATTATGTAGGGGCGATGATTCCGCCAGTGGCGTGGGTGAAGGTGTTGTGGCAATAGGTTTTATCACTCCTATAGGAGTTGCTGCCGTCTGGCCATTGGCTGCCGTTGGCGAAGTGGCTTGGGCCTGTGCACCTGTTGCGGTTTGATAATAATTACTCAGAGAAGACAGCGAACTAGAAGCGGTCAGATGAGAGAAAGGTGTTGTGGCTGCGGCTACTGGTAGACCAGCCAAGTGTGTCATATTTGGCACTCCCGCATAGAGACTGTAGGGTAATGGTTTTTGCATGGCAGCTGCTGCTGCCGCTTGGCGATAATACAAATCAATAGACGAAGTGGGTGGACCAGCATGTCCCGGCTGGACACCTGGATAGGGCCAAGCCCCTATATAAGGTGAGCCTCCATACAGGCGTTGAAACGCTGCAAAGTTGCCAGCTTCTGCCAAAAGTTCCAAACCGACGGCAGTTTGACGTTTCCATTTTGTTCTAAAAAAAAAAAACATGCAAGAAAATAATTTTTTTTTTAAATTCGTTTTTCTTAATAAAAATCTTCTGCTCTCTAACGACTACAAAACGTAGCTTAAGGCCACAGAACAGAATTTCTCCATAAAATTTTCTAATTCAGCAACTTTTAAAATTCTTGGAATTTTAGAACAAGAAATATTTTTCCACCATTTAGAGACAAAGACGATTCAGGCGTTTTCTTTTGAGTTTACGTTTGTGTTTGCGTTAACAAAACAAATTAACGTAAATTTTTGTTAACAAATAATTTCGTAATTTATTTATTATTGCAACAATTTGTGTCTGAATTTTTCTGCACTACTGCTGCTGATACCATTCACGGCTTTAACATCTTGTTAGTTGTCTGGTACGTGTGATGTGTGTGTGTATGTATGTGCTTCAGTCTTGTCGTTAAAACAAAGTGCCACACGCACTTATTCCCCATATTGTTGCAGTTTTTGCAAGACATTAATTTTGTGGTACCCTTTTTCTCTTTGTGTCGATCTGCTGTACAACTGCCTGGCTGGCCTCTTATGCTACAAAATGTTGTAAGTTTCGTTTGAAATGTTGTTGAATGTTGCTATTTTATTGCTACTAGAGCAGCAGCAGCAGCAACAGCAGCAGTAGTAGTATAAATGGTGGTCGTATGAACAGCATAGACTGTGGCATTAGTGTCGTCCGTTGTGGCTACTTGTGGCAATTAAAATGCGATGCAAAACACTCTGAACGTTTATTAATAAAATTCCACGAAATTTTCAAATGACTGCTTAAACATTTAAGTCTGTCAGCCACGCTGTTCGTCCGATCGTTCCGCATACATTTTTACAGAGAAAACATATCGTGCCATTTCTAGGCAATGGCAAGCCAGTCTATTAAAAGTGGGCTTTTCTTTAGCAGTTTTGCTTTTTTGGATTTGCTAAAACAGCTCCCGGTTAAAATTTTTGGCCAATAGACAGACACATGTAGGTATGCGTTGTGTGTATAAGATAATAATTTATTGCCGATTTTCTGAAATTTATTCTGTTTTCTTTTCTGCTCTGGTCTAGACCATAAGATCGTACATACAATAAGTCATTTAGACTGATATGTGTGGTGGTGGTGTAAGAAAACTAATGTTCGATTCACGAATATGTCATTGTAAATAATATTGTATCGTTTGTGTACAGGAAAAAAATTAAATATTCTCGAAATGAGTCATAAGTGGAGACTATTATGAGAATATTTTTTTTTAATTTGTTAAAGTTTTATTTTTTCTACAATAAACATTTTATTATTTAAGTTACTAAACAATTTAACTGATGTATTATTATTGTCGTAAAGAGGTGCCATAGTATTGCGTCCATGCGATCTTTTGACCTCCCCTCTAACTTTATAGGGTGTTCCAATAAAACTTCCTCCAAGCATATTGCATTGACACATTTCAGAATGCTGCTTGGAGTCAACAATGACGATTTTCTATTTAGCACTTGATATGAACTCATGAAGTCGCCGTACTCTATTAGGTAGTGCGTTGGCTTATTAGACGTGAGGCCTCGGTTCAAACCTCAGTCAGGCATCTCGAACTAAACGAAATATGAAAAAATATTTCTTCAACGACTACCTCTCAGCAGATTTCTGGCAAAAACTCAGGGAAAATAAAATTGCCATGAAAAGTTTCTCAAAAATCTGTCGTTCGGAGTCGACTTTAAACTGTAGCTCCCGCCACTCATGTATAACAATTAACGCACACAACATAAATGGTGTGAGAAACTAGGCCGTAATCCTGAATAAAGGGTTGTAATGACCAATTATGTATGTATGAAATGCACCTAAGATTCCAAGAACGTGTTCAAATAATTCATTCTCATCGTCAAAGAATCTACATGTTGGGATGGAGACACCTCTTTCCTAAATGTACCCTAGTTTTACGCTAGTCTACAGTACCTTGTTAAAAGATTGGTCGTCAACCTCAAGTTATTTCTGTTGAGCCTGATGCATGACTCAGATCTTCTCTTATTTTAATTTCCCAATTGATTGCCTTAAACCCACTTGATTTGGGAAGAGTCTTTGCCTCTCTTTACTTTCCCTTTGGTTTAGCATCCCTTTTATGCATTCGCTCTCGTGCCACAGAAAGGTTCTGGCCCAATCAACGTCGTGAAAGCTCCTCTACTCATAAGCTTATCTTCAAGCTCGTGTTCTGTATCGCAAATTCCCCCATAACCTGTCTACCGATTCAGCTTCTTCAGACAGTCGATTCAAAACTGAATAAATCTGACCGGTTATTAGGCTCAGCCTATTTCTAGACAGTCTGATGCAGATCTTCTTATATAATTTCCGAAAAAATTATTGATTGTCTCAAACCCACTTGGATTGAGAAGTGTCTTTGTCTCTCCTTATCTTCCCCTTTGACTTGCTCATCGCCGAGAATTCCCACATGACCTAAGATTCAGAAGAGGGTAACCTTAGATTGAATACCTAGCAGATTCAGCTTCCGATACTATCTCCGAGTGCTCGAAAGGAGGCCTATCATTCAAATAGCATTGCTATGTTCTGCTTTTTGCACCTCATATCTAAGTTAAATAGAGCATATCTTTCGTTGGCATAGGCTTCCGCGTGATACTCGTTAGTATCCCCATCGACTGGAAAACCTGTCTGTGTATGTTGCCTCCATTTTTTTTTTTGTCGTTATTTTTAATAAGCATACTTTTGTAATTGCCAATGAATATATTTCCTTAGGAAAAATGATTTTTTTTCTTCGTAATTTTCTTACCTTCTATTTTGGTACCATGTCTTTACTTGACAATCACTCAAGTCCAATTTGTGTGCCAACTCTTGTCTCTCCTGGACACTCAGGTATTTTTGACGTTCGAATGATTTTTCCAAAGTTTGCAACTGATGATCGGTAAAGGCGGTGCGTGCTTTGCGTTGCTTTTTACTTAAGCCACTCATGTCATTGGTGGAGCCACTTTTAATACTATTGCCATCGTCATCTTTGCCACCTTTAGCGAAAAAAATAAGAAAAAACCAAAATAAAGGAATAAGAAAATATATACGTATGTACGCGTACAAATATTATAGAAAATAAAATATTGTATATATAAAAAAGGGCGGAGATTAAGTTTAAAAACAAAAACAAAAAAGATCTAAAAATAATAAAAAAAAAATACACACATAAACCCCGTTTAATTACAGCGAATTTGTACATGAAATGATCGTTGAAAACCTACAAAACAAAAGACTTAAGATACAAACTTGTTTCGGTTTTTACATTCATTTTAATGGGATTTTAAGTTTTTTTGATTAACGTTTTTCTGTTTTTATTTTTTGTTTTTATTTCAAAAAATATATGTTTTTTATATATTTTTTTTAATTTAAATTTCAAACAAAAAAAGTATTTTAATTTACTTTTAATTTGTTTGTTTATTTATTTTTTTATTTTATTTTGTGTTATTTTTAATTTTTGTTTTTTGATTTATGAATTCATTAGGAAAACATGAACCAGTGTTGATAGATTCTTTTTTTTAGATGTTTGCCATGCCTTTCAATAAATAATAAATTTGCATGTAATATTTTTGCTGATTGTTTTTTAAATGTTTAAACAAATTACAAAACCTTAAACCTATTTGCTTATGAACATTTTTTTATTTAAATTTATTTAAATTGAATAAATTTGTCATTATTTGTTATCTTAAGAATTTGTGTAGTTTGGTTTTGCTATCTTTTCTTAGATTAAAAATAGAGTGTTCGAAACATGAAATTAACTGTTAGCCACGTAACCGGTTTTTGCACAGTTTTTAAATAAAAAACCTGCTTTGAATCTTTAAAATTTTTACATAATTCGACAGGCTGCTTAATTCCACTCATTTAAGATGTTTTTAAATTAAAATTTGCAAATGATCAAACTAAAGAATTACAGGAGGTAAAGTTTTAAAAACTACAATCTTTTGAGGCACTAAAAACGGAATTACTTCATTAAACCAAACATGGTCTTGATCGATAGCAATTTGGCATTTATCGTGTAGAACTCCGCTGCCTTCCAAAATATTAGTTGCTTTGTGTTTGAACAAAGTATCGTGTTTTGTAATACCGCTGTACAAAATATATACAATGTATTCTATTTCAAAACGTCGTCAATGTGTATTTTTAACGCAGTCAAAAAGCAGTCAGACATCGGCTTTATAGTTGATGCATTGTTTGGTTACTTTGCATATCTACATAGTTTATATACAGTAGTAGAACCGCATAAAAACTTTGTATTGATGCATTTTGGAAGGCAGACCTCCTAAGCTTGTAAGCGAAAAACTGACGCAATTGCTTTTAGCAGTCCTCTGCAGATTCTCAATTTGCACCAGAGAGATTGAAACACATGATAATCTAAAGGTGAAAGGTTCGTGCAATATGATGGATGTACCAAAATTTCCTAGACAAGCAAGCTCTCTCAGATTCCGTTTTGAGTCGTCCAGCGGGTGTGGTCCAGCTTTGCTTATGATAGAATGCAATACCATTTCAGTTGATCAATTCTGGTCGTTTTAATTGAATTCCTTGCTTTATTATCATTATTTGTTGACAGTACAGATCAGAATTAGTCCTTTCGCTAGGTTGTGAAAATCAAACACACATATGTATATAATCGGCCATTACAACTCTTCAATCAGAATTACGGCTTGGCTTCTCACACCGTTCAATTTGTGTGTGTTTATTTTATATATGAGTGGCGAGACCTACAGCTTAAAGTCGACTCCGAACGACAGATTCTTGAGAAATATTTCATGGCGATTTTATTTACTGTCAGACTTTTTGCCAGAAATCTGCTGAGAGGAAGTCGACGAAGAAATATTTTTTCATATTTTCGTTTTGATGTCTGACCTGGGGTTTGAACCGTGGCCTTACGTCTAATAAGCCAACACACTGCCTACTAGACTACGGAAGAAGATCAGTTTCCTTTTAATCATACCAGACACACAGACTTACAATTCTGGCTTTGGTCACTGTCTGTCGTTTGCACACATTTTTATCGTACGTATCTACAGAAGCTGTGGCGGTGAGGAGGAGCATGAGACTGTTCTTCACCTACTGTGTGTATATCCGACACTTTTTTTTAGAGAAGAAAGGGGCACCTGGGCGACTACTATATTGATGCATAGATATTGCCAGTCTGAGTCGCTTTATCGGAAGCTAAAAGTGGTTCCTGGACTAGGGGAAAATGGGAAACTGTAGTACCACAATGGGCCCTGTATGTGCCCAAAGTATGCGCTCATAAATCCTTAAGGGGAGAACCTCTTCTAACTACCTATCTGCCATCGTACGTGAACTACTTCTCCTTGTCCGTAATCATTCCATTCATAAATCGTTTGATTGGATGCTCTAGTATCGAAATTCATATGGCACGCAAACAAGTTTGTTCCAATTTTCTGTAAACGTTTTGCAACTGTTTGGTAATGAATGCCTGGTTCCCATGCAAATTCTTCGCTGTTTATTTGCCAGTTTACTAAAATTATTTTTCTGATTTAATCGACTTTTTTATGTTCGGCGGATCAGAGTAGAGTGCTTCCTTAACATGAGAACTCTCAGATGGAGGACACGCGAACCATTCTTCTGCTGTTTTTCTATTTACGCCATGTTTTTAATTAAATTTAACAAATTTTTTCAAGAGCTCGCGTCACATTCTTACTTTCTACTATTAAAAGAGAAGCAAAATATGCTCGTTCAAAACTTTCACTCATTTTTAAACCTAAATAACTTTTCACACAATAATTGAACTTTAATAACACCTTCTAACAAAATGGAGGTTAAAATGTCGCCTTTTAAATGTGATATAGTCTTGTTGGGAGTACCTTATATTACCAGATATATGATATTCAACAACCATCTAACGACAATTTGTAACTAAATTTTCTCGAGAACCTATGTATTATTTTATTTCAGAATTTATTAAATGATTTGCAAAAATTTTAAATAATTTGGCCTTTTTCAGAAAATAAAATTGCTGAACATATGTTTGTACCTTAAATTGTATTAAAAAATATTTTTTTTAATTTTTATCTTAAGAAGTCCTTGAATTAATCAATAGAAACAGTCTTTAAATATTTCTTTAATATCCTTATTACAATTTTAATTTATTCTCTAATTTATACTCGCTTAAATTACCTAAAAACCTTTATGCCCTAGTATTTCTCTCGACTTTTTTAACTTAAATTAGCCGACAATTTCAACGAAACTTATGCTTAAAAATCTTTCCATTGAACATTTGAAGTGAACTGTGTACAACACAAGCCTGCAATGCAAACAGTCATGGTTATTAAAAGCGAAAATAATCACAACATCCGGCAAATTTAAGAAAAAAAAAAAACTTCTTTAAAGGAAATTACCTTAAATTAGTTGAAGAGTTCTTAGTATGTTTTCTTTAATGTTTTAAAAAAATCCAAAGAAAAACGTGAGAAATGTTTAAGAAAGTAAATGGCACATATTCGTTATTAAATGTTTTTATATATATTTTCATTTCTTTTTTATTTTAAATTAAAAAAAAAAAACAAATAGTTGTTGTCTGCATTGTAAGCCATATTATGCAAAAAAAAACTAATTTTTCTATTTTCTCAGTAAATTTGCTGTTTATTCTCTCTGCTAATTAAAATTTAGTTTAAGGTACTAAAGCCCCCTCTATAAAGTTTGGTTTACTTGTGTAATAATTTTTAGAAATGTGTGTGATAACATAATTTTTCTAGAGACCAAGCTCATAAACTTACTCAAATACTTTAAACAAGTTGAACATGAGCCAATAAAATTAATGAAAATAATAAAAACAAGTAGAGCAGCGTTTATTTGGTTGAGGAGAAGTTCTAATATGTATTTTACGGCTCAATCTATACACCTGAAAGGAATCAACCTTATATTATGTGGTTTTGCTAATGGAGTTACCTACCAACATCACTGTATATCGTTTAGGACAACAAAATTGTAGCTGGTACTACGAGGTTTCATATACGCGACTATCGATATGTCGATGTTGACCCTTGTCAACAATAGCTGCGTTATTACATACATAATTGGTCATAACAACCGTTTTGCCAGGATTACGACCTAGTTTCTCACACCATTTATGTTGTGTGCGTTAACTTTTACTCATGAGTGGTGGAACCGACAGTTTAAAATCGACACCGAACGACAAATTTTTGATCAACTTTTCATGGCAATTTTATTTACTCTTAGAGTTTTTGCCGCACATCTGCTGAGAGGAAATCGCCGAAGAAATATTTTTTCATATCTCGTTCAGTTGGAGATGCCTGACCTGGGGTTTGAACCAAGACCTCATTACGTTATTACTGAGTCATTTGATTTAAACTAAAAGTCCTGAACACCAGCCTATGGTTCATACGATCATCAAATCTATTTTCATATGCAAATTGAAATCAATTTCACTAAGAGAAATACGCAGTTTACAGATAATTGATGTAAATAAGATTTAAAATAAGGACTCCAATAGCATATCGTAAGATATGTACATGTAACGGATTGTTGTATAAACGATGCCTGACAACTCTAGATTATCTATTCTCAACAATCAGCACAAAAGGCGAAAGCTTTTAAAACTTGACAAAGAAAATCCTCCTAAGAGGATATCAAGAAACAATAACTCAGTTAAACTATAGTGGGAGAGAGAGCCAATTGCGAGAAGTCTGCTTTAAGCTAACGTTCCTTTCTGTGTTATCATGGATACTGTTGAATATAAAGAGGAACATCAGAATAGTGCAAAAGGTTTCAAAAGATGTGCTGTCTAGGAATAATTGAAGCGATTAAAGCGAAGACATCAACTAATGTATTATAAACTATCCTGTCTATCCAGCTTATTGGGATACGTACTTGGAAGAGTGGTTTGACCGTAACTAGAAAATATAATAGCAGTCTTTATTTGATAAACTAAAAGCGTTTATTTATTATTCTGATACCGGATCCACTTCTTGGTCTTGGTTTAACAAAAATCTGGTACAGCTGCCAGTTGGGACTAATTAGTCTTAACTATGATAGGACTTGACTGGACTGTGCATCTTTATTGTATATCCATAATATGGTTTACCAGGTAAAGGCACTAGACATCAGAGAACGTGTGAGCTGAAGCAGAGAAAATTTGGGAAGAATAGATTTTAACATCTTTACTGATAGCCAGACGGCATTAAAACAAGAGGCATCCAGACCTACAAACTCTAGGATTGGGAGATTTTTCCCAGTGCGGTACTTTGCGAATTATTTGGGTACCTGATGACCAAGGACCAGTGGAAAATGAAGTGCCGAATGACCTATTCAATCATATGAAATAAACTTTAGGAATTCAAAATTTTTAACAATATTACAATGTCGTATGGAATGCTATGCAGAAGGTTAAAATACTACGATACTAGAATGTAGAACCACAAGCTTGTTAAGTCCATATTAGCGTGAACTCAGCAGCATACCCTTAAGGGGTTCTCGACGATATGAATGCATTTAAGCCGCATAAATACGGCGAATAACAGCTAATCTAAGACATTATGGAACACTTTCTATGTCCTTATTCAGTATGAATTTCAAACATTACTTATCTAAAGTAAATGTATTGGAATGTCTTTTACAAGTATAATGATTTATATTTTAAAATAAACCCCTAATATTCGTACTTTTCAATGTAATAATAACCAGTTCGATTGCATTTCCTGCCTTTTCCACGTAAACAAGCAAACAAAGTTTGTCGCTTAAGTCTTTTGTTTTTGTTTGCTTTTACAATTTGGCAGACGTTACATGAAATGATCGCAAAATAAAAATTGTTTAAACTAAAAACACACTTATATTGTATTATAAAACTAATTCTAAAACAACAACAACAACAACAACAAATAGAAAATAGAAAAATAAGTGCACAAAGAGAATTTTGTTAGGAAATTGAAAAATCACTAAAGCATGTAAACATAAATGGAAAAATTAAAACGGCAACAAAAAAGAAAAAAAATACTGGAAAAAATCAACAAATATTACATTAACAAAATAAACTTCTCTCTGCCTCAATACAGTGGGTTTTTTTATATTTTTTCTGGTTTTTTTTTTTGTTTCTTGACTGCAAAATTTAATAATTTTTTTAGCAGGAAAAAATTTAATTTTTTTTGTTAGAAAATGCTTAGCAACGACTACAACAACTAATACAGTAAAATACGTTGTTTTTTTTTTCTTTCTTTCTGTTTGTTTTTCTGTTACAGCATAAACATGATAAAATTGCATTTTCACGGTTTGTTTAGCGTTTTACGAAAGCTCAGCTCAATTTATTACTTAAAGTGTCTGCATAATTGAAAACAAATCAGAAAAAAAATTTAGAAAAAAGAATGAACGAAAAACGGTGTCTAAAAGATTTTTAATCAGAGAGTATGAGGAATAAATAATTGCAGGTTTTAGTAAGAATTTCAAAAGAAAATATGGAAATACGAAAAGATAAGAAAAGTGAATATAATTTTAAGAATTTTCTTATTCTGCCAACTAAAATGTTTTAGAGGGTCAATGAATAGTAGCTTTTGAGAAAAAAAATGTATCTCTTTTTAATGAATATTTTTTGGCTTTAATTTCGAAAAAGACTGAGGCCCTGAATCCCCTGTTCAGAATAACAAATTTTCTTATTCAAATAAAGCCGTCGGCCTTGAGTAAAAGTGAATTTGAATGAAATGGAATAATCTTGTGTTAATAACATACAACTGCTTAAGTTCATTTAAGCAAAAATTGTGTAAATAGTTGGCATTCGAGGTCTATAATATTGTCACTTGACAAGAGTTTTAAATATAGGTAGGAGGTTATCTACACTATTTCTTTTTTGTTTCATATCTCTATGCTTTATATAATGTTTTTTTTTTTACTTCTTAAATTTGATTTAATTCCCAATGCCAAGTTCACGTCCTCTTACCTCCAATGGCCTAAAGGAACAAATGCACCGAAGCCACCGCCAAAATTCTATGTCATTTCAACAGGTTTCATAGAAAATTAGAATTTCTTTAATTTGTATCCATTAAAGTGCCATAAATCTCGTGAATTTTAAATAAGAGTCTAATTTTTGATTTTTAGTAAGTGAAAGTTGGTACAATTTCTTTTAATAAGTCCCCTAAGCGGGTTCATTTTCTAAACAGCATTGAATGGCGAAAATTCTGTTGGTGGAAAGTAAATTAAGACGTTCATACGTTATTCCATACAAAGTTACTATCAAATTTTGTTTACCCTCGCTATCTTATTACACTTATTCATAGCTCTTGCAACACGCTAATGTGAGTTCATAGTTGCCAAAAAAACTTCTAACAGCTTAGCATACTATGCTATTTGGAATGCAAGCAAACATCTAAAAAAATCGTCTGGAATCAATCTTCTCTTTATTCAATATTGTACTTAATTGAGTACTGCAAACAAGAAGTACAAGTGCAAGTACTGCGGCATGAATAACCTGGGGCTTAAAAACAAGCTTAGAAGATCTTGGATATGCCATGACATACATTTAAAGCTGGACTTAGTGCAGTTAAAATTATTAAAATCAAGTCTTAAAGTTAAAACTGCAAAAAACAAGATAAGCGAACTATATTATCGCTACAAGACACAAAACAACAGTTGGAATCAAGACAAACCATTAGCAATGCATAATTTAAGTGAAATGTTGCTATGATCCTTATGGGATACAAGCATCCATAAAAGTTGCTCCAGAATTATTTTTTTTGGCAAGCATGCTTCAGATACCGTACCGTACAGGTTTGGTCTCCTCTGGCCTTTCAACGATTACACTTTTCTAAGACTAAAATGACACTTGAAGGGGTGGAGATATAAATACTAGATGATATAAAGACTGCATAGCTGAAGGAGCTCAATGTTACTATAATATATATATATATTATATATATTATAAGAAAGCGTTGAAAACGAAGCGTAAATGCTTAAGTTTAAAATAGAAGCACTATATCCTTTTGTATTGGTAGTGGCATCGTTAAAATATCCTTATGAAATGAGAACGGAAATGGGATTGTATTTCTCAACACCTAAGAATATGCTACCTTTTCCGAATGCATTTTTTGATTATCAGGAATACTAATTGTATCTGAAAGTAGACAACACTTTTTAGGTTTTTTACTTAAGTCGTGATTAAATTTAAATACCAGAATTGGGTACATTTTGTTATAAAAAGCTTCAGAGTTTTTATATAAAACGGTTGAAACCCCTGCCTTTAGTACTGAAGTTTGTTTTTTTTTATTTTATTGTTAGTATCTTAAAAAGATGGAGCATAGTCTCACTTATCCTAAATAATATTTCCGTATAAATTTGTCTCTTTACGCTTTAATTATTACGCACTTTTGTATTAGAAGGCGCAAAAAATTACGTGAGAATAAAATCTTTCCATTCGTCTGAAATTAGGCAACGTTTTTTAAACTCTCATCTGGTTTTAATTTCTTTTTATAAGTTTTTGCTGCAAAAAACTAAAAATATGCTACATTTCAGAAAAAAAGATTTTACCTAAAATTAGGCAACAATTTTTAATTTTATTATTTCAAAGTCTATAAATAATATTATTTGTTAAAAACGCTTATAGTATTTAAAACCACTTGTGGTCATTTAAAGCGAAAAGATAAATATGTATAAAGGAAGTAGATTTCCCTAAAATTAGGCTACACTTTTGATTTTTTTTCACAAATCCTTAGAAATCTTTAAAATACGCACCAATTTGCCACGGTTTCAAATAATTTTTTTTTGTAATTTTTCCCCCAAACCCAAGATAAACAAACGGTCCTGAACTAGTTTTCCTAACACCACCTATTTTTCGCTTTCATTCCCTATTGTCTCTCACACCCTAAACCGCCCATTAAGAATTAAAGCTCACCTCACCATTGCTACAAACGCTGTTATCGTCTATTTGACCAACAACACCTCCCCCGCCACCGCTACCATTATCGCTGTCGCAATCATCGTTATCCTGATAGTCACTGCTGTCATCCAATTCCACGCCGCCGCTATGGTTACGTTCAACAGCAGCGGCACGTGCTGCTGCAGCCGCATTGGCGGCATTGGCATAATGTTGCTGCATAGCGGCTGCATATTGCGCCACATTTAGGCCATTCGAACCGATTTGTGTTGCACCGACGGGAAAATGTAATTTATGAGCGGCAGGTGTATGATGCGGTAAACCCGCATTCGGGTTACCCTGATGCACCATGCCAGGGTTTGGATGGCCTCCTAAAGGTAGGGAGGCATGATGAGGATGTATAGGATGATGTTGATGGATTTGTTGTAAATGCTGGTGCTGATTTAAATGCGGGGGCTGTTGCTGATGCGGATGGTGTAGATGACTGTTATTGTTGTGATGCTGTTGAAGATGTTGAAGATTTGTATGCTGATGCACTGGCGAATTGGGCGGTGTTGTTTCTTCATTATTATTATTGTTGTTGTTGTTATTATTGTTATTAAGATTCTGTTGCTGTTGTTTGTAAAATGCCGCAGCAGCATTGGCCGCCTCAACAGCAGCAGCGGCCGCTGCACTGCCGGCTAATATATCGTTGATCATAAAACGTGAACGATTCGGTTTCATATTCGACATTTTCTGATGATCACTTTGTGTTATTGAAGGCTGTAAAAGGGTCATTGAATCTTTCTTCATTTCCACAACACTTTTCATCAATTTGACAACAATTACTACAACGTTTCGACACTAGCTAATAAATACACTGTGAAATAATTTTTTTTAAATTATTTTGAAACGCCACGATTTTTCTTGTCACTTTTTAATTTTTATTCTATTTCTTTTCACTAAAAAATTTGCTTTAATTTCTTATTTTTACGCGCCCGCTACGTTCACATCCACGTTCAAAACGAAACTAAACGCACCTGCCTGTGTCTCACATACAACACAGTCTGCTGGTAACAACTTTTTGTTATTGTTTTATAATATCTACTCTTAAAAGAGAGTAAATTTTGTTAAAGTGTTTGTGTACAAAGCAAAGCAAAGAAAAAAAGCAACCAAAACGGTAATTGCCCACTTTGTTAAATTTATGAAATAGCAGTGATGGTGGTGGTTGAACGTTAATTTTTTGTTTGTTTAACTTAAAAAAAAACAGTTATTGTAACAGTATGAGTGTGAAATGGTGGTGTTTAATTTCTGCTTTGACATGCGCTCTTTTACATATACCAGCCATCTCTTTCACTCGCATTTCATTTAAAGAAGTCAAATAAGATATTCAGTTAAACATCCGCCATATTGGTCTTCATAGTATAACCACTACATTTGCTGCTATCTTAACAGCATTTTATGAAATTTTTTTGTTGAAATTCTCTTTTCAAAAGGCTCTTGTTTGCCACCCTTTTAATCTTCACTTATATTGATACTCTTTGTTGTAATTTTGTTAGGAATTGCTTGCTTGTGTCTCACTGTATGCGTAGTTGTTATCAACGGAGGTGTAAATATTTTCTCTGCTCATTTGATTTTCTAATTGTTTGTTTTGTCACAATTTTAGTTGAGATAATTTTGTAACGGAAGCTTTTAAATTATAAACAAACAACCAAATAAACATGTATGTTTGTTTTGTCTCTTTACAAACAAAATAAAGGGGAAGCGACTGTATTGTTTTATACATTGTGTGGTGAATTGTTTTTGTGTTGTTTCTCTTTTAGGCAAATTCCCCTGAAATAAATGTTGGGTTCTCTTTATAGCATATTTACTTGTGGTGTATGTTGAATACACAACTGTTGTGAGTTGTTTCTATATTATTTTATTATGGTGAATTTTATTTATTCACTGTTATGTTTGTTGTTTTTTTTTCGTCGCTATAAGGGGCATTGTCAGCCATATTTTTTTGTAAGACATTTACCAGAAATTTACTTTAGACTCTGTGAGATGTTTGATTGACAGTGTTGTTGTTACTGCTGCTGCTGCAAAATATGATGGAATTGTTGAACTTTTTTCTTTTGTTAACGATAATTTTGATTACATTTTAATGAAGTATTTTGATTTTATTTTAAATATAATTAAACATTCACTTAATTAAACAATTTTGAGCAATAAATATGCCAAACAAATTTTAATTTATTTTTTCAATCGTTCAAATTATTTAAATTTTTATAAAAATTAAAAATATTCTATGAGACTAAATCAAAATTACCGGGTTTATTTTCATATTCATTTTCTAGTTGGAATAAATCGACCATTATAAAAACGAGGTACTTTTCGGAATACAATTAAGACCACGTGTTTCGAACTTGGCATGATTACTGCGTTTTAATATTACTTTTATGTTAGAAAAGAAAAATTCAAGAGTACAGTTAAATTTGAATATAATCGTTTATTCATTACAAATCGGATCTTTTCAATACGAACTTTTTGTTGAAAACGGACCGTTTGACTGTTGATAAGGGCTTACACGTTTCCAATCTCTTATTTCTCTGAAAAAAATTAAAAATGTGTTATTATGTTATAGTAGAAGCTTAATTACAAACTCATTGGAATTACAACTTTAAAATGGGTATTGAAAAATATAAAATTTTAAAGAATCTCTTTATTTTGCCATTTACTACTGATTACTTTCATTAAATTTTTCTTTTTAAATAATTTTTTAAATGCTTTGCGAAATATGTTTTAATAAATTTAATTATAGCAATTATAGACTCTTTTATATCTGAGTTTGTAATCAAAATCAATTGTAAGACAAATTTGAATTGAAAATTTATCATGTTTATTAAGATGTATACAAATGAGTCTGAAATAGGTGAATCTTCTTACTCTGTATTAAATGGCAGAAAATGCTGTTTGGTCTCATCAAAGACTTTATTCCAGATATCCCTACCTATAACACCTAAATTCAAAGTTATGCTCCTTCTAAACTTGCCGTAATCGTTTAAAGCGACGTTTTCCCATCACAACTGGAGACGACTTTTTTCCCCAGAGATCCTATGAATTACATTCGAATATATTTTCACAAATCTCTCTGGTATACATACAAACATAGTGCCTCAGCCATGGCAATCTATGAAAATCGTGGATGCAGCGTATCTTCCATTTCACTTTGGGACACTATCGTCTAACGATCATTCCTAGCATCGATTTGTATTTTTCATTTATAGGAAGCGAAAATTGTAAAAGGCAACAATTGATCAAGTTTTTTTTAAGAGATTTGAATTAAGATTTTCTAAGGTTTTATTGGATTGCATTACAATACATTTTTGTTTTTCTAAGTCCACAATTTTAAACAACTTTATGATAATAAGGATTTTTTTAACCAAAAGTTCGGCCGATAAATTCTGACTGCCACAAAATGCATTTCAGTTTCCCAAGTAGCTTACAATAACAGAACATACATACAGCTGTGTTCAAAATAATAGGAGTGCTGCCATGTAATATTTTCAAAGTTAAAATTTTTTATTCTGCCAATTTGCAAAACATGATATATTTTAATGGTAGTTACAACGATATGTAAGAAATAAAATACAAAAAAGAATCTGGTAATAACTTTAATATTTACGATGAAATTGATTCATTTCTGTGTTTGCCCCTGAATTCAGTTGATCAAAAAAATAGGAGTGTGAGTGTTCTTTTAAAAATAAAAATATAACAGCACATAATTTAAAGAAAAAAGTGAAAAATATGTACGGAAAAATGTAGTTAAAACTTTTTCTACAGTGATTCACATAAATTTTTGTAATAGTGGGACGAGAAAAGCACTTTACTGAAGAAAAGTGAAAGCTAATTAAAAATCTTCGAAATAAAGGCAAAACTTACAAAGAAGCTAAGGAAATCTTAAGTTACTCCGATCAAATGATCGCAAATGCATTAAAATATAAAAAAAGCCCGAAACGCGTGTGCGCAAGGCCAAAACATCTACTGTCGATGGCCGCCGAATTGTGCGATACAGCAATAATATTCAAAAGGATCTGAATCTTGCCGTAAGTGTCCCTACTATTCGTAGGCGTCTGATGGACAACAAAACAGCAGCAGCACGCTTAAAGTTTGCCCAAGAACAAATCAAATATCCGAAAGAAAAATGGAGAACTTATTTTGGACCGACGAAAGCAAAATTGTTTTATTTGGTGGCATTGGGTCTAGACAGCATGTTAGACGTCCGCCCAACACCAAATATAAAGCTCAGTATACACAAAAGACAGTTAAACATGGTGGTGCAAAACTAATGATATGGGGAAGCTTTTCATATAATGGTGTCGGCCCAATATATTGAATTAGAGACATAATGGATAGGAACGTCTATGTCAGCATTTTGAGAGAAGTGATGTTACCATATTCCATGCCTCTAAAATGGATATTCCAACAAGACAATGACCCGAAACACACCAGTAAATTAGCAAATGAGTGGTTTCGGGTTAATGGGGTAAAGGTTATGGCGTGGCCAGCTCACTCTCCTGAGCTTAATCCCATAGAACATCTATGAGGGATGTTAAAAAATATGTTGCCGAGAGAAAACCGTCAAATGCAACTGGGTTGTGGTCTGTAGTGCAAGATGGGTGGAATAAAATTCCACTAAAACAATGTCAGGATTTAGTTGACTCCATGCCTCGTAGATGTGCTATCTTCCAGGAGCCCACGTGAGACTAATCGTTGAATGTTTCGCTGTATCCTCCACAACCATTCGATAATACTGGGAAATTTAAATTTGCTGTTTATACTCTCCAGAGATCTAATGGCCGGTTTACTCTCACATAAATATGTGTATACCTCTACTCGAGGCACTTTCATACAAAATTGTCACATGCGTTAGCCTTTATAACCATTACCTCATATTGATTTCTACAATAGTGGGGTAGTTTTAGGGTCCATGTAAGATTCAATTGCTCCGAAAAGATTCCACTTCAAAGATTCGTCAGCGAATCATTAGTTAATGATTTCTGGAAAGTAAAGGCAACTTTTGGATATTTTTGCCATAAAATTACGATCGAAAACAAATTCTGGTAGACTATGCTAACGTTTTTATGTGACTATGGTTCCAATGCTTCCACACTTCCATCGTCTTGTGACGTTAAGCCTCATTGTCATGTTAGCTAATAAACCTGGGTATAACACGTTAAGAATGTAGCATCCGTTATCATATGATTACCGCGATCTAACTCCATCAAACATGATTTTCAGCTTTTATTGATGATGATAAGGAATCATTCGAATGTATTCCTCGTTTTCTTAAGTATACCGTTGGGCTTGTTTCTGTGCTGCCATTCGCAGGCTCTGTAATACTTAAATTGTAAAAGCCATCTACCCATTCGAAAAATTAGTTTTGGATACACATAGTCTCAGTGGTAACTTTGTTTATTCTCAGGGTTTTGATTGTCTTGGTATTGATGTCAGTTCTAAAAGGACACGCTAAACTTTCCATTTCTTTAAGGACGTTGTGCGATAGTGGACATATACTCATATGATCCCCATATTTAAAGTTGTCGGGTTGGCTTAAAACACTTCTTGTAATTATTCCTTTTGTAAACAGATCTGACTCAGGATGTCATCCAGCAAAAATTTTGAAAATTGGGATGATGAACGGCCATTTTGTTGTACTCCAATATTGATGTAATATGCGTATAACCTCGTCCATCGCATCATCTCTCTGAAATGTTAAGTGTTGTTAGCTGTTAAAGATTTTTGATGTCTTTCTTTGCTATCAAAAAATATCACTTCGAATACTTTAATGATAACCATGGAAATAAAATATTTCTGCAAAAGTTTATTAGTACAGATCGAAACATTGCTTTCTTTACTTGTTTCCGTAGTAAGAAAGAAGTAAACATCTGCAACCACTTTCTGGACTTAAAGTTCAGTAACACCTCCTGCAGTATCATGAATACTTTCTTTTAGATCTTCACTACTAAGGAAACAAAAAAACCACAAATTAAATATTTCTGCTTAAGTACGTCGGCGGCTCATTAAATGAGTGGAACGAATGGTTGAATGGCATTTGCAAAATTATTATAACACGTGTGCTCTAAACACACACACTTTTCTACTCATGAAAGGCTGCACGTTCAAGTTGGGCTATTGCAACATGCAGTTTAAAATGTTGCCAATAAGTTTTAGAATTTTATTTTTCGTAGCATTTAAAAGGACGATTACAATTATTTGCAATTATTGTTACAATTTAACCGCAAAATACTTCAACGTAAAATATTAACCACAAAATAAAAAAAAACAATTTTTTCTGTTTTAAATGAAAACCACAGCATTAAACAACAGAAACAATTGCCAATAATCATTGAACAGCTAGTCAGGACTTGGCATTTATAAAAATAAAAAACCATATGGACAAGGATCTCATTTGTTAATAGCAAGCAAAACAAAGGAAAACAAAATGAAAAAATAATGAAGGCACCCTCTCTACGCTGTAGGATAATAGTTTCGTATGTTTTTTGTTTTTGTTTTAATTTTTCCTAAAATGTTGATGCTCCTTTTTTAATCGTTGCTCCTGTCAAATTAAACAACAAACAAATAAAGGAAAACCAACTAATTTTTCAATCAAATGCCGCCGCCGCCACCAATTACTTGAATTTCACAGTGGGCGCGCATGCGCATTTACAATGTTCTCAGGAGGAGAACTCCTCTACTTATGTTTGATGTTCCTGCTTCATTAAACAGAGACCACAACTAGTCGTACAATCGTAATTTTAATTGTAATTGGAATTCGTAATTAGAAAATTACACACACAAACGCATTCTATACTGGTATCAATTTATACTTTAAACGACCGTCATTTTCCTGACTGTTGATAATGATGATGATCCTTAACATTACTTGAAGTTTTTTCTTTGTTTTTTTTTTTTTGCTGTCCAATTGCTGTAGAGCGTTAAGAAATCAATCAATTGCCTTTCAATGTCTTGCCGCTTTAATTTCAAAGTCCACTACGATCCTTGCAGACAAATTATTGTTGATCTAAATATTCTCATATCGCTCGTAATATTTTCCTTTGATGAGCATAACATTTGAAATTTTACTTCCGTTTTCATTAATGTTGGGCCTGGTAATTTTGTGGTCGATATTTTTTCACTTTCATTGGATAATTAAAGAAAAATTTAATTTTAAAACCATCTGTTAGAGCTGGGAAGAATTTAGAGAAGACTACATGAAATGTTTTTTCTTTTTTATGTACCAATTTGATCATGAAGTACTGTAGTTATGGCATGCTAAGAGGCATCATTTCACTCGTAAGTCTTAAAATCAATACAATACAGCAATATTATACAAGATGACATACATTTTCAAATCATTCTGAGATTTTGAAACAGTCAGTATTCTGCTTGCTTTAAAGTCTCAAGCATTTCTAAATCATATTCGCTTTATGTTTGAATTGAATGCGAATAGGCGTTGAGGATTCAATCGCAGATTGTGTAGCTTCAATTGAACTCAATGTTTACCAAAATTTTCTTGAATATGAATTTAATTTTGCCAAAGTTTAGAAAGTTTAGAAGTTTATCAATCTATGCACAGGCAGGCTCAGTTATGTTGCCTAAGTAGGAAAACGATCACATAAAATAGGAAAGTAAGAGTCAGAACCCCGATAGCTTACAATTTTTCTCATTTGCTTTTCAACAGACATCTTTCGGTTGATTCCTGTAAAATTTAAGTGAAATGCCTCATGTTTGATAAACCTGAATAGGTAAAAGACACGTGTTTTAAGGAAAAAATGAAAACGAACTGAATTTCATTGCTGCCGAAAAAGCTAGAAAACTGACGAAAGTTCTGCACCCCAATTCCCAATATGTTATTGATTGATTGAGTAGAAGGTAAAGATTGATGGAAAGTGTAAGACATTGTGGTTCAGTGGTTTCAATTTTAAATAATCATCATTAGGATTTTCCGAAAGATAGGTCACAAACCATGTCATATAAAAATTTCGCAGGAGTATTTGGCGTTGCTCAACCACAGTGTGAATAAGTTTTTGCATCGTTTCTTAATTCTGAATGAAATGTGAAGCCACCACAAACAAAAACTAAACAGCAGTCGCAACGATTAGGCTGCAAAAAAGAACTTGATAGGCTTGTCAGTCAATGAAGTTATAGCGACGTTATTTTTTGACTTTCCACGGCAAAAACTCATAAGCTAAAGTACGATTGGTGCTCTTCTCTAGGTTTAGGCCGAGGGACTTGGATGACCTCGACAAATCATAATTATTGAAATGGGTAGAAAATGGAAATAATGTTGCACAAAGCATACGTGTTGATCGGTTGAGCTCTGTGTTGAAAATGAAATAATTCCTTAACCCTAAAACGTAGTGTTACGTTTTTACCTTTTAAGAACGTTTAAAATATGACCTAGTAGATTGCAAATAAAATAAAAACATATTTGTCGTTAGTTTTAATTAAACTCTTCGCCTTCTCGAGATCTCTATAATCGTTGTTTCATTATTGTTGTTTGAGTATTTTGTTTACATTTATTCTTGTAGTGTTTGTTGGTATATTTTTGTTTACTTGTTTATCATTTTTTATGCTGGTGTTTGTTGGTATATTTTGTTTATTTGTTTATAATTTTTTATGCTATTGTTTGTTGTTATATTACGCAGTGCAATAATTTGTAAACAAGTTGATTGTTTTTGTTTTTGTAGCTTTTATTTATAATTTTAATGTTAAGCGATGTAAAAGCAAAACACCAGTAACTAGATTTTTTTCATTATCATAACAGTATGTTTCATTACAAAGGCATAAACTTATTACCATCCTTGTATAGTTTTGCTTCTTTCAAATACAGTAATCCTTCGATTTACGTCGCCTCGATTAACGTTGTTTCGATTTACGTCGTAAAATTTTTTGTTCCCTCCAATCTCAATTTGCGTCGTCATTCGATTTCCGTCGCCTTTTTTTTGGAACCAATTGCGATGTAAATTGAGGGATTACTGCAATTTTATTATGTTCCTTGTTAAAAACATACTACTTTGTAGTATGAGTAATATGAAATTCGATTTACGTCGTTTCGATTTACGTCGCCTTTTTTTGGAACCAATTGCGATGTAAATCGAGGGATTACTGTATTTAAATTTAGGGTTTGGCACAGGCCAAAACTAAACCAAACCCAAACTTCCTGATAATCTTCCCCTATCATCCTTCTCAAAATTATTCTGTCATTGAAAACAAACAAATTTTTAAAAATTTTTGTCTTTGTTAATCTACATGAGAATGAACTTTTGTTGGCCACTGTACAGCTCTTTAAACAGTGTGAAATAGTAAATTACAACGCTTACACTCTTGTGCTCTTATCACTGGCCAAAGATAAAATATATTATTACCAATCTGTATGTTTAGAGCAAAAACAAAAATAGACAAAGAAAAGAAAGAAAAAAACTATAAGAAGAGAGAGATAGAAACAATGGGGGAAAAATAATCACGCACTGCAATAGCAGCTGGCCAGCCATGGCAATAACTATGATTAAAGGTGGCCAACACTTATTCAAATTTAATTGCAAACAGAATTAAAACGAAAGAAAGAAAAACTCAAGAGAGATAAACAAAGTTCAGACAGAGATGGAAGTTATGAATTGATTTAAAACCCAATTTTGAAAAGCAAGATGGCAAAGAAAACAAACAACAACAACAAAAGTAAGTACGTGTAGTAGTGCAACGTGCGAGATAAGGAAAAATGTGTTACGGATGTTGTAAACATGGAAAGCACGATAGAAATCAATAAATTTCTTTAAGTTTTTAAATGTTTTGAGGTGTCGTTACTGCGATACTGATACCGATTCTTTAAAAAAACAAATGAATTGGAAAACGAAAAGCTCAAAAGTCCAAGAAAAAAACGAAAGAAATTGCAAATGAAGTATTAAACATGGCAATTATCGCAAAAGGAAAATGTACAACAGCATGCGATATGATAAAATGGAAAGAACTTGAACGATAAATAAATAAATTGTTAGATAAACTAACTGATAAACAGAAAACAAAAGATAAATAATAAAATAAATAATTAATAATTAAAAAGCAACGTTATCTATAAACAGGGCTAATTAGTTATTCAAAAATATTTCTTAATCGTTAATTGTTAGAATTTTAAATTTGATAAAATTAACTTATGCATGTAACATGTTTATCGTATTATTAAAATGTTGCAAACTAACGGATTTTGGTGTAATATATGCTTTGTCAGAAATTCTAATTTGATTGATGGTATATTGCGATCTATTTTTAAAACCATAATGCAACTTTAACCGAAGTCGCCGTAGTCTAGTAGGTAGTGTATTGGCTTATTAGACGTAAGGCCATGGTTCAAACCACAGGTCAGACATCAAAACAAAATATGAAAAAGTATTTCTTCGGCGACTTTCTCTCAGCAGATTTCTGGCAAAAACTCTGAGAGTAAATAAAATTGCCATGAAAAGTTGCTCAAAAATCTGTCGTTCGGAGTCGAGTTTAAATTGTAGGTCCCGCCACTCATGTATAAAAATTAACACACACACCATGGGTGGTGTGAGAAGCTAGGCCGTAATCCTGACTGAGGGGTTTTAATGCCCAATTATCTATGTATGTATGTATGAATGCAACTTTAGTAATACATAGATTTTATTTTCGCTTCTTAGAATTTTATCAGTCCAATTTTAAGTGCCAGTTTCTACTAACTAACTATTTTAGGCATTTAGGGATGGCTCTCCACGCAAGTTGGACGGACCCACTTATGTCACGTAGTGATACCTTAATTTCGGTTATACCCTAGTCTCTGAACTACTCATAGCTTCTGATGAAGAGACGCAGACTGCCAATGTCAATGCATAACAGTTCAGTCCAGATCATCTCTAGATAACAAAGTTTTTCATCTATTTGGTCTACTCTTCTTACTAACTACTCTATAGCTTTTGAAGAATTCATTTGCTAAGTGTCCATTATTACAGGGCTTGAGCGTGCGTGTTTGGAGTTTAAAGAGACTTTGTGCGCCCTCTATCCAGGCGTTGACGCCTCGTATGCGTGCCCAATATGACAACGATACTGATCGTGCGTATTTGAAGTTTAACTAGATGTTGTGCGCTTTCGATCCATTTTCGGCACAGATTTTCAGCGCTGTTCTGCCCTCATTTGAAATACCGCCTTTGATGGAATCCGTTACTGCTCTGCCAATTGGAAGCTTGCATGTTTTTAGAGGCATACAGCAAGTTGAAAATTCTTCGAAGAGTTTGATGGTTGTGCCATACCTGGCCAGTTCATCCACTCATACGGACATTCTGTCGTTCCGCTACTTCATTGAGATATCTGCATAGTTATACATTATCTAGGAGTTCATTACATTGGAATTCAGTGAAAGTCGCTTGGGCACGTGCCAAAAAGCATCACGTTCGTGGATATTGCGTGAAAGACTCTACAGTAATGCGGCAGCTATTCTAATCGAAAAAATGCTGTCACCCACAATTCTGTTCATTTTAAAGCCGTCAGTGAAGATTTATACGGAGTCTTTTACGGGACTCACTGCACTATTTTTTCAGCCTTCTTTAATTAATTGGTCTCATTGCGAAGTCGCATCACCAGTACCGATAGTCCCAAACTCTTTCAGTATCATTGTGTGACCAGTATATGCCACTGCCCAGTCGCTTAGAGACGGTTACTAATCGCCAAGACTTTATAATAAAGATCAAGTGGAAAATGCTAACGTATATGCAGTGTGTAAGGCATTGCTAACATGTAGGCAGTTCTTTAAACCGTCGTAGCATTTTCAAGTTAGTAAGTTCCTTAAGTTAAGATAGTTCTGAACAGTGCTATATAGGTCTAGCGAGTCATTCTATTTAATTTTCGATTTAATTTTCGCTAATTTTGATGAGGCCCTATTAAGTTATTTATTCGAAAGGGGAGACATGCTTCTCTTCATAACCCGAATATTCATTAACTTTTATTTTTAATAGATTTAATTATTTTTTTAGTAGTAAGATTTGTTCCTGACTTTTAAATCTTTATCGATATTCGGCAGGAAGGCATGAGAATGTACTGTCTGGCGTAAAATATATCTGTACTGTACTGTAACATTTGTATTCCTAACAATTTTCTGCAACAAAATGTTGAATACATCGCAGTTATGTGAGTGTCTAATATGCACTAGGACACTGTGAAGATGTTCATTAAAGCAGTCAACAAAGGGAAATCTCATTGCCTTGATATTGGCAATGAGAGAAAGGGAGAGTAGTGAGCGAGCAGATATGTTGTTGCTGTGTTGTATCAGTTTGGCTGGTTATCGATTTGGAAAGAGTTGGTGGCAGACTCAGCTTCTGCTGAGTTGGTAATTCTTGTCCGAAATAAATTTCGGAAGTACCGTTATATATAAATAGTGGCCGTGGTCTAGTAGGTAGTGTGTTGGCTTCTTAGACGAAAAGCCAGGGTTCGAGCCCCAGGCCGGACATCAAAATAAAATACAAAAAGTATTTCTTCGGTGACTTCCTCTCAGCAGATTTCTGGCAAAAACTCTGAGAGTAAATAAAATTGCCATGAAAAGTTTCTCAAAAAAAAAACTAGGTCGTAATCCTGACTGAAGGGTTGTAATAACCAATTATGTATGTATGTAGTACCGTTATATAAATCTGATTACCATAGGAAGTATAACACACGGCATTTTCGCTGAATATAGTTCAGAAGATGGATATGGATGGATGGGTCAATACAAAAAAGCATAATTACGTGAGTGTTCCAATGAGTCAATAGAATTTGATGGCCTACTGTCATTAATGAGTAGCTTTTCTCTATTCCGAAATATTTCGACTATATTTGGCGAGAAAAAGTATTCTGTTCAAAGTCTACCAAATTTGATATCAAATATAAGGCATTAAAGCTACAAAATTAAAAATTATTTTGCCTTTTTCATGATGCCAAAAAAAAAATGTTACTATAGAGGATATAACTTATTTTAGTTGCAATAATCTGATCAGTTTAAATACTATATTCAATAGCTTAGCGTAGAGCATAATTATAAACAGAATCACAACCAAATCTAATTTTAGTGGATAAATGGCCACTTTTTGATCGCTTCTGCCACAAACTATAATCATTACAGCTTTTCTCTCGATTTCTGAAATAAATTCAAAAACGAAAATTCAAAAAAAGTCGTCAGTATCATCGTAAAACAAAACTTTAAGACGATAATATAAATCGTTCAAATTAAACAAAAATTAAAATAAATCTTCATAAAACAGCCATAATTCCCTTATTCTGAACCAAATAATACACCACCAATATACACAAGCCAACCAACTAAGCACAACTCATTTCAATGCAAAGCAACATTTAACTCTTTCGTCTTACAGAACCTTATTATATGAATCTTGGCATTTTATTCAAGAAAAAAAGAAAGGAAAAAAGACCAAAAGGAAAAAATTAAAACATACGAACACAACATTTTGGACAAGAAGGAGTAAAAGCCGAAAAGAAAAACAAGACGAAAAAAAAATGAGAACAGGGCACCAGGCTAACGTTCTTTTTATTTTCTTTAAATACGGCATCGTTTGATATTATAATGTTCGTGTTACTGCGTGGACAAACGTAATAAAATAACTGATCGTTGTTGCTGATAAGTTAATTTACTTTTAATGTGTTTCCCTTTAACGATGACAACAGCGACAACATTGAAAACGATGACGATGACGGCGTCGATGACGACGGAGAAGATTTCAGCTTCAACTCAAACTTCAATTTAAGCTTTGGAAATTCAACTTCAACACCCTTTGTAAGCAGAAGTAGGAGAGAACGAACGTAGATATTCGGGTATGGCATTCAAAAATATTTATAGAACACATATCGTATAATATTTACAAAAGCAAATAAAAGCAGTGAAAAAAGTCAGAATGATCGTCTTATTGACAACAAAAAAATCTGAAAATATGGAGTAAAAATATGTAAATCAGTGGCTTGAAGGAATGAAATCATTGCTCATGTTGGGAGTTAATTTAAAATTTATCTTCTACAGAGTTTTTAAACAGAAGAGAGGAAAAAATATTTTTCATATTTCATATGGAATTGCGTATGCTTATTTATTTAGTGGGTGCAAGTGATTATTTTAAATCACTGTTCTGCCTATAAGGAAAATCTTTTCAACAAATTACCATCACATATTCAAAAAAACAAGATTGCAACAGTAGAAGTGAGCGAGTGCCGGTGGGTATAAATACCTGCACACATATGTACATACGTAAGTTTATGTGCTTGTAAATGTAAACAATTTTTAGGTGCCGCTGATTTGTTAACGTATTTATCTTGGCTCAAATCGAAATGAAACAAACCAAATAAAAACAAACATATTAACACTGCAAGAAAACCCAATAAAAACAATAAAAACGGCTAAAAAGAGGCAAAAAGAGAGAATTAAAATGATGAATAATAAAAATTAAATATGGAACAACAAGAACATTTGCTGACTAGCCAGCCAGCCAAACTGGCAGGCAAACTGCTGGGACTCATTTTGCTATGTTAAGAACGGAATCTTTTAGTCTTTCGAAGATAATTGAAATCAGCTACACAGTGTGGCCATTTGCTGCGAACAGCTTAAACATACAGTCAACACACACATGTGCCTTGGATCAGTCAGTTTGTCCGACAGTCTTTCTGACATTCGCACTGTGTTTGTTTATTTTCCTTTAGATTTCTCTGGAGTTTGTCACTTTTGTGTCCACAATCCACAAGTGTCATACTCATTCTTAGGTTTTTCTTAAGACTTCATGACGGAGCCTGTAAGTCTTAACTTCACTACGTACAATACACACAGAGAGTGTTAGTGTGTACGTTCGTTTATTTGTTTTTCATTTTTATTACCCGATATGGACAGGTCCATTTCTAAATGTGACATTTAAATGAAAAGGACGTTAACACTTATTTAAATTGATGTCGGTTAATTTTTGTTGAACTTTTTATTTCGTTCGTTTCTTTTTTCATTCATTTTTTTAATTCTGTTTTTATTTTTATTCAATTTACATCACATTGTCGCCATCATCATCATAATCGTTGGCTTTGTAGTTGTCGTTGTTTTGTGGTATTTAAGAATGAGAAAAATTATGAAATAAAAATACATCATAAATGCTGAAGAATTGAATGAAGGAATTCTGCATATTGTTGTGGTAGATTATGTAGGCGAAATATTATCGAATATATTTTAGATGTTCTGGGTTCAGGAAATCAATCTAATGGCGTTATTGGCAAGAGATATGGTTGTCCGATTCGAAAAACGGCGTAACTCTTAAAGTTGCGTGAAGAAACATTTGTTGTCTTCACTTAAAGGGTGTACAGCATGTCATTGTAGACCATCTTGTAGCCTGACTCTTGTATAGAACGGCAGTAAAAGAAATGCTCCTCATATTCAGAATTAATTTTTTAAAATTTAAATTGTTCGAATTTATGGAAGCAACGACCTGCACAGGACGCTGAAAATTGATAGGAACGTTATGTTGGGTATCAGCATCAGTGATGAGTCTCTTGCTGCAATTTTAAAATCCACGAATTCTTCTAATGCATAATCACATCCATGTTATCTTTATAATATAGGATGATGCTATTATGAAACAGCAGAAATGAACTGATTTCAAATTGTATGTATTTACATTGGTCCATTGGTACTTGCACAAAAAAAAGAGAATAAATTCAATGCAGTCGTCGTACTAAATATCAAAAAAGATAGCAGTGGTCACCAAATTCAAGAAAAATTTTTGTAGTGCATGTCCCTTCGTCAAAATTATCATTTAATCCAATCAATTCTTCATTGATATTGAGAGCATTTCAACAAGATCTATTCTATCATGATTGTCAGACCCCCTAGTACACACTATTTTAGTGGCAACGTAGTTAAATTTCAAGCGGAACTTTTGACCAAACGTGTTATTGCTACCAACATTGTCAAGGGGGATTTATAGAGACATAACGAAAGGTGAAAGTCTTACGCCTGCGGTTTGGAACATCGTTACAAGGGAACTGAAATAATACATTTTAAAAGCAGATGATCTAGCTATTGTATATATATCGTCACAAAGCAAAAATCTCATGCAAAATGAAACTCATGGTTTTCATGACACAGCAACTTTAATATCCTCAAGCGTGTTCGATTCTTTTTACCCATAGGGGTATATATATAGGTTATATGCGTTATACGGAGATCGCAATTTCCCAACTGTTACTGTTGCTTGACATTTGGAACTGTGGATCTGATTTGAATCCGCGGATCATTCAACTCTGCTCAGTTGTAGTCATAAAAAGTGGATATTCTTTACCTCGGATTTCCTGCCATCTTTGACTCAACTCTCTTGCGAGATTTATTTAAGAAAGGTCGGAAAAGATTCATGCAGAAACCCTTTGGTCTCCGAGTCGTATTGTGATATACTGGTTCTAGTCTCTGGTTTAAGTCGAACCTTAATTTTTCGGTAGAGCCTGCCAACTTCCCTAAGCCTACTTCCGATGGTTTAAACATAATTCCTTAGGTCAGAGTCAATGCATATGAAAACAATCTATCCCTGAATGTCTCACAATCATGGCATTTATGTCTTGATTTATTTTCATGTATATGTGTACTTAGCTTAGATTTTCTTACTTATTCTAATGGTTTGTATTTTTTTTTTTGTATACAGATCGGTTGAAATATCATATTAAAGCTATCTAGAATGTTTAATTTATCCATGTAGAGTGAAGAAAGTCGATTATATTATTAAGATCATTATATTATATTCCATATTGAAGTCGCCGTGGTCTAGTAGGTAGTGTGTTGGCTTATTAGACGAAAAGCCAGGGTTCGAGCCCCAGGCCAGACGTCAAAATAAAATACAAAAAGTATTTCTTCGGCGACTTCCTCTCAGCAGATTTCTGGCAAAAACTGTGAGAGTAAATAAAATTGCCATGAAAAGTTTCTCAAAAATCTGTCGTTCAGAGTCGACTTTAAACTGTAGGTCCCGCCATACACACACACATAAGTGGTGTGAGAAACTAGGTCGTAATCCTGACTGAAGGGTTGTAATGACCAATTATGTATGTATATTATATTCCACAATCATCATCTCTATTCACCTTTAAAATCCTTTACTATGGAGTTGAACATTTTCTTCCTTTCGTATCTAAAAATTGTCTGTTTCTGTTCGATTCTAATTTCGATTCTTACTGTGGAAAAAATTTATTTCTTGAGTACGTAGCTGGTTATGGCCGAATTGATTAAATTTGATACACTTTACTATTCAGTTGCATTGACTGGTAACTGATTTATTAGATTAAAACCTAGTTTAGTCTCGATAAGGTATACGTACAATTATTTGCATGAAATTGGTGAAATTGTTTGTTATTTGACTAAGTAAATCAGTAACTAGCCGACTGAGAGCATATGTATCCCAATTAAGAGTAAGAAAATCTTAAAAGAACCTTGATTAGCTAACAAATGTGTGACAAATTGTATGGCAATTATTTTAATTTAATTCGTATATGACCTCATTTGATTGCCACACCAGAAACAAAATGTTTATTGCTGTGCAGAGTGCTATATAGTCAGTCCGTACCGACTGTAATTACTTCTTTTACTTATTTTTTTAGTGTTTGCTCTTATAAGAGTATCTCTCTAATGAACATGATCAGTGTGCAAATCATTTACCATTCATGATTATATTCAAGTAAAACAAATTTTTATTTCAAATCTTTTTTTATTTGCGATTTTTAATTCGATTTAAATTGTTAAAAAATTATCTTATCGAAGATTTGTTTGCCATTAATCTTCATTAAACACTTTGAAATCTCTTATTTTTTTCTCGTAGTTTTTGGCTAAATTAAATATTTGCTTAACCAGTTCAAAAATTGCTTCCATTTTGGGTATTTTAATCAATGATTTTTAGAGGAATTTGGTATGAAAAAAAGCATATAACTTGAGCATGATTTAGAACAGTGGAAGAGAGAGAGAGAGAGGGGGAGAAAAAAAATCTTGATAAAGTTGTTTTCTGAAAATTTCGACATTTTCATTAATTTAAAGTGTAAAATTGTGTTTTGTCACATGATAAATGATGTTTATGCGTTGACATACAATACACGTATAAGAATTGTGTGTTTGTTTGTTCTCTTGACTGTTTCACTGCACTTCACAGCAATTCCAAATTGAAATTTAATTTTTGAAACATTTTTAGGCTTCACGACATTCTACCATAAGGCAGTCAGTCAGTCAGTCAGTCAGTTAGTCAGCCATACTTATTATGGCAGTTTGTTAACAAAAAAAAAGATAAAACGAAAAATACAATCAAAATTTTGTATGAAAGTTGACAGTTCCAAGAGAGAGAATGATTTTTTTCCTTGGATTTTTGAATATTTTGGTAATGGTGTGACTGTATTTGACCGCATTTGCTTTGATTTTTAAAGGGTACTCTCGCTCACTGTCATCAGTAACGAAATCATTCATACCTGTTTAACAGAAAATGTTAATTTGGCCTGTATTCAAAAGGCTTTTAAAGACCTTTTAGCCAACACTTTAACCATTCCACATTCATACTCTAAACAAATGATTGATGTTTTCTTTGCTGAATTTTGGTTTTGGTTTTCCTCCATCGTTATGCTTTTGATTTCTTTCCTTTTCCTTTTTAATCCTTTTTTGATGATTTTGTTTTCGTAGAATTCTTGGTAACGTTCCACTCTAGCAGAGGCAAAATTGGTCGGTAATAGTGATTGATTGAATATGTGGCAAAACAATTAAACTAAAATCATTAATTACTCTTAAAAATATTTGCTTAAAGTGGCAATACGTTCAGAATAACAAATGAAAAGAATGAAAATCAGTAAGTTTTGCTGCTTTCAACTCAGTAAATATGGCTTCATTCATCATATCCGAATATGAATTTAAAATACATACTAATTTTGCATTATATCGACAATGCAATACAATTTAATTCCCAAATTCTTATTTAAGAAAATTCCAATATTTACACCGAAATAGAATTCATTAAAAAAGTTCGGATATGCTTGAATTTTATTTAAACGGATTTCGGAACGCAGAGCATTAAATTCGAAATGTTATGAACATACGATAGCTTCTTCATATATCTTAAGATCTATCGTGACTAGTGTTGAGCCACAGTGAAAGTTGAAGTTGAGCATTTTACGGTGATCGTATTATCGAACAAGAGTTGCACGAATATTGAAAATGTCTTCGACAGATAATGTTACCTAAAACTAGATAAAGAACAGTGTACCACGCCAGTGTTACTATATGAGTCACCAGTACGTAGATATTAAATTCATTAAGCACTTCCTATTCTTCAAGTAAAGTGAAACAAAGCACGTATGCGATATCATAGAAATTTTTATTTGTTTGAAAGACCTATTATTCCTTCGCTTCCCATTCTCCCTTCCTACTTCCGCTCCTTTTTTCCTATCTCCTCTTTTATCCTTCCTTCTTAAGGACGTTACGTACAATGGGTCAAATCGACCTCCGGGTACTGTCTAAATTGACAAGTGCACGTCCTCTAACCTAACCTAACCTAAGACCTATTGATGCCATTATACTTGACACATTATATGTATATGGCATATATATTATATGCCATTATACCGCCACGGCTGAATCGCCATTGTCTAGTAGGTAGTGTGTTGGCTTATTAGACGAAAAGCCAGGGTTCGAGCCCCAGGTCAGACATCAAAATAAAATACAAAAAGTATTTCTTCGGTGACTTCCTCTCAGAGAGAGTAAATAAAATTGCCATGAAAAGATTCTCAAAAATCTGTCGTTCGGAGTCGACTTTAAACTGTAGATCCCGCCACTCATGTATAACATTAACACACATAACATAAGTGGTGTGAGAAATTAGGTCGTAATCCTGATTGAAGGGTTGTAATGACCGCCACGGCTTCTATGGGTGGTGTACATCCAAAATGTCAAATCTTTCGTGACACTGGTGGTGGTGGTCAGGTGCAAAAATTTTGTTGAATTTCATAGATAGCATAGGTTAACGCATACGCCTGTGACTTATGAAAACCCTGAAAAAATCTGACAGGGTCAACTTGCATCAGACTTCACATCCACGTGAGACGACCATGTTCACAAATGGCTGGAGCAGAACTTTCAATGTGTTATGAGCTGTTTGGCATATAGCGCCCTTCTTTTGAAACCACGTGTCATTGGTATGCAGATCAATCAATTCTGGCCAAATGAAGTTGGTAATCATGGATCATAAGTGTGATGGCTGGGCCAACGTCGTCCTTAAAGAAATATGGAGCGATGATGCCGCCAGTCCAAAATACACATCAAACCGTGAATTTTTCGCGCAGCATTTCTCGTTCTTGGGTCTCATCTGAATTCAACAACTTTGCTTGTGCACCTCCCACCACCTTCGTTCAGAAATGCAGCTCATCGCTGAAGATGATTTTTCGATAAAAATTCGTTGTTAAAACCTATTTTGGTAAAAAAAAAATTTTAAATATCCGTTTGTTGTGATTTGGCAGAACACGCTAAATAAGTCACAACTAACTTGACAGATGTAGATTCAATAAGATAGCCGGAATTAATTGGAAACCCCTGTTAAAAGACAGTGTAACAAAAAGAAAAGGAGCTGATTAAAGCATGCAGTGGATACACATGGTTTCATGTCTTTAGTGGGGGTTTGTGTCTTAGCTGGGATTGTTCCCATAGTGCAAATTATGTACATAGATCAGAGATCAGCAATGAGTATTCAAAAAAGATGAGTAGAATCGAATCATACTCATAATTCCTGATACTTATACGCATTCATACTTATTTTAATATCATACTCATACTACTCATATTCAAAGTTTAAAGTACTCATCGTACTCATACTTAACAATACGCATGATGTTGTTGATTTCGACTCTCCTTTACTCGACATTTACAAGAATCACAAAATATGTACGATTCGCGTACGAACACAACAATACTCACTAGAAGGTTGTTTGTTTGTTTTGCTTGCTGTCTTCGACTTTTTCTTTCTTCTTTTTTTGTACATGCAACAACAACTACGACTGTAAATTTTGATGAATGATTCGAATCACTCGAATTATTTATGAGTATTATAAGTATTTTTCTAAATCTGAATCTGAATGAGTAGGCGTATGAATCAAATATATTTCGAATGTTATGAGTTTGATGTCAACGTTGTACCCATTGCACCTGTACTTATAAATCAATGTTTAGGGAGTACGAATGAATCAGAGTAGTTGAATTTCAATACTGTTGACTCACTCATTCTCAAAATTTCATGAGTACTTATGACTAGCGAAGAAACGATTCATTGCTGATCTCTGACACAGATATAGATATATGATCAGTACAGTATCTAACTGATCATTAATAAAAGAATACTAGGCAGAAGCCTGCTGTAACTATGAGACACATATTCGAAATTACTTTACTGGCACGTGTGCCCCTATTGCCCCTTCTATTTTATTTGACTATTAATCATTAAATAGATCTTGGCTATGCAGATGATATCTGCTTATTGGTTCGGACGTGCAACTGGGAAAATACTAAGAATTCAATTGTCGAATATCAAAAGTAACCAATGGCTATCGGCCATAACATGACTTAGTCCAATATATGTGAAGATAAAATGTCACAAATGTTGTTGGCCATGCTATTCGCGGCGTAGAAAGTTGTGGGCAAAAAATGTTATAACTTAGAGCATTAAACAAAAGCAAATGGAAAAAATTTGTTGAGAGTCTGCGAGGCAATTTCAATTCAAAACCTGTCTTCTTGAATCGATATATTCAGAAACCTGTAGGTAGGTAGGTAGGTAGAAGTGGCTGTCCCCTCGATGAAGTCATGAGCGGACACACTTAGTCCGCACACAGGGCCCATTGTGACACCACAGTTCCTCATTTCTCCTATTCCAGGAACCATTCGGAGCTTCCGATGAAGCGACTCAGGCTGCCAATATCCATACATCCATGAAGTAATCATCCAGGTACCTCTTTCTCCTCCGACTAAGTGCCGGACATGTGCACAATAGGTGAAGAATAGTCTCATCTTCCTCTTCATCTCCACAGCTTCTGCAGAAATCATTTGCAAGGTGTCCAAGACCAATACGCCTCGCATGCGCTCCTATACTGCAATGCCCCGTAATAACCCCAATAACAGTGATGAGCCTACTTCTTTGGAGTTCAAGTAGAGTCGCCGTGCTGCTCCTGTCCAGCCTCTTCCAGATCTTTTGCGCCGCTCTGCCCTTATCCGAAGTTGCCCACATTCTGTTGACGAGATCTACGGTTGCATTGTCAATTATAAGTTTGCAGGTCTCCCAACGTAGAGAATTCATCAGAGAGTTCGATGGTCGTGCCCCTTCTGGCCGGTTCATCCGCTCTGCAGTTGCCAGGAATATCATTATGTCCCGGTACCCATGTGATACAAACATCATATCGGTTCGCCACCTCATTGAGATATCTGCGACAATTGTACACCGTCTTGGAGTTTATTACACTGGAATCCAATGCCTTGATAACTGCTTGACTATCGGAAAGTATGGTGATTATCCTTCCATGAACACGTGCAAAGTATTGTTCTTCTTCTTCATAATTTCACTTTTAGATGCAATTTTCTTTAAAAATTTCCTCTTTAATTTTAAGGCAACTCGTAATCAGCAACTCAGCAACAAAGTATTTTAATTGCGTTGCATTTACCAAATCATTACGAGTAGTTCTCCCATAAAAACAGAAAAAAAGTATCAGATTGCTATGCGTGTTCCATACCGTCAATATTCTAATCATTTAACATTCAACATGACTGCGGTCGACAGGGAGGTAGAGCGAAAGAGAGATTAAAATTCAGTTTTTACTGTTAAGCTAAACGGCATTTGTTTGTAACAATTTCGTTACAAATTTGAAGTTGCGTGAAATTTAGCACTTTTTACACTTCAATGTTGTAAAACGAACCACTCTACTCTACTTTACTCTACGTGAGCGAAAACTCCACTGAAACTAATCAAACCAAATGGCGTGTGATAAAATGTAAATTTAAATGGTTGACTCTCTCAAAAAAAAAAAAAAAGGAAGAGTATATGAAAAGAAATAATTCCCATGAATTGATTCAAATGCTTTGAAGAAGTAGGGGAAAGGACCCCTTTAGCACCTTGATAATGGTGCAAGTGGAGTGGAGTAAAATGAAAATAATCCTTTGGATTTGAAAGCAATTTTTAATGACTTATTTTCAAAACAAAAGTAAAAAAAATATGAAATAATAATAAAGTGGAGCATTAGACGTTATGGGATTAAGGCGGTCTAGGCTAGAGTTGATGGGATAAAATTGTATTTACACGACTTTTTTGCATACTACTTGAAAGAATTATGAGTAGGTGTTCCCCTTAAAGAGAATACTAACCATCATTCACGAATGAAAATATTTGATTTCAGTGGCGAATTTTGGTATCGAACAAGATTTACAAGACGATTAGATCATCTCTAAATACTCTCGCAAATCATTAAAATTTTACCCTCATTTACACAATGTTGTCAACAGGAAATAAAAACCAGAAATATAATTACCTTGCGATACGAAAAATTCAGAATTCATATTAGCAGTGCTAGAACAACACGAATTGTGGATTGTTTCAGTGTGATGTTCTCTGTGAGCATAGTCACTCTAAAAACATCGTGTTTCATTATTGTATTGTTGGGATTATAGGACTGGGTATAGGTGAGTAACTGGAGGAGACTGTGAGTGATTTTCCATGATTTTGACCTACACAGAAGGAATTTTGTAAATATTTTCAAGACAGAAAATGTTTTCAAAGTCAGTGGAACAAGTAGGCGGAAACTGAGTAAGCCTAGTTTGAATACTGGGATATTCAACTCAACATGGAAATTAGGAAGCTCAGCCAGATGAGTATCCTGTTCGGATAACGTACCAAATGTTTTTCATTAAAAATCGAATTCAGCGATGAGAGCGTTCTAATGCAACCCGAAAAAGTCACTTTTTGATGTGGATTTTGGGTTGGCGGCGTTATTGGTTCATATTTCTTTGAGAATGACGTTCGCCACATCATCACTGTCAACGGTGAGCTCTACAGGTCGATGATTATTCGCTGATCTGAACACCAACAACATGTGGTTTTAACAGAGGGATGCTACGTGCCACACAGCTCACATTACATTGGATATTCAGCAAGAGCGATTTGAGGGCATTGTCATCTCACGTGGAGGTAATGTGAAATGGCTGCCGAGCAATTTGATCCCATTCGACTTTTCCTTGTAGAGTGTTCTTAAGCGAAGGGGCGTGCATTTATGCCATAAATGACAGCGGTCCTTAAAATCAATATAACCCATGTATACACGGATTACGACCTCGCTTCTCACACCACTTATGTTGCGTGTGTTAATTTTTTGCATGAGTGGCAGGACCTACAGTTTAAAGTCGACTTCGAAAGACAGGTTTTTAAAGAAGCTATTTAATTGCAATTTTATTTACTCTCAGAGTTTTTGCCAGATATCTACTGATTTATGGACCACAGTCATGGGAAATTAGACGTTTCGGATACGCTCCACCCAGTGAGATCTTGGCGGATATCTAAGCGATGTTGTATTTCACATAATATTTATGTTGTATTCTGCACGAATAAAAAATATCCATGATATCTCAGATACACTTTGTTTTCTTTCAAATTTCTGAGTCTAGCTGAGCATCTGGATTTTTGGTTTGTTTTTGTATAAGGCAAGTGCCGCACATGTGCAATACTTTTTTGTATTCGAATGCTGTGACTGTAACAGCAACTGGGTCTCGGTGTAAAATCGGGAATTGAATCTAAAGTCTTAGGTTTTGTAATAGAGCACATTAACCTCTATGCCACATCACCTTTAGAGGAGTTTGTGTAGTATCCACTTAATAATGAAATTATTTTTTACAAATGCCAGCTACTGTTACAAACAATATACGAAGCTTAAGAAATTTATTATTTGTTGTAGTTATTCCGTTTAGAAAGCCTATAAAAAATGTATAATTCGCTTTATGGTTTTTATTGTATTCAGGAGCAAAAGGTGGAAAATTGTGCAAACTGCCTACACATATTTTGTTGTTCTTATAAAAATGAAACGGGAGAAAAAAACTGCTGTTTCCCTTATCAACCTCCCTAAATTCCATTTCATAGCTCAACTAAACAAGTAAAAAAAAAGTTATAAAAGAAAAGTCGTATTCGTCGCTGTATTTGCATAATTATGATTAATTTCCATTTGGAAACATTTGCCACTCAACTTAAACGACATGCCATTTTACTTAAAATGCTAAAATTTCTTGCGTTTCTCCCGGCCCATTGTCCTTTCAGCCTTAAGTGGCAATGGATTTTTGGGAAAAGGAATTGTGGAATGTGGTGGTGGTCTGCTCTCGCTTTACTTTTATTTTGTTGCAACGTTTTGAGGTAATTTCGTTGATTTATACGTAAAATACTTTTAAATACATTCGGAAATTTGTCTGAAAATTTATGCAAAAGCATACAACAACAGTCGCTAGTATACTATACTAATATAATATTGTATTCATGTGGTCATTGTTGCTGTTTGTTGTTGTTTTTGTTTTTTTGTTACCTTGTACCACTTAATCGCTATAATCGTTGGCAATCAAATTCCTATAAAAATAATTCACACAACAACATTTCCCTTTCGCTTGTGATATTTATGACGTTTAAAAAAAGTTTCAGTTCCAGTGTCACCTCTAACGTCATCAGTGGGTCTACAAAGTAAAGGCAGGCCTCAAATAAAGTAGATTTATTTACGTTAGCATGCTTATAAATGCTTGCCATTGTTGGTCTTTTTTGTAATTTGGCCGAGAAGAAAAATTGTGTTGAAAGTGCTTGATTGGCATTTGTGTTCCAAAAAGGCATTGACTGAAAGGTGGTACAATGAAGAACTCTAATAATAATTGTAATGCGATTAATAACAATGTTCATAATGTTCACATTGACTTCAACAAAAAAAAAATTCCTAACGATTTATGAATTTAAAAGCATTTAAACAGTTTGTACAGCTAAAGGGTTTTCAATTCTGATAGCAGCATATTTATTTCCATATAATTTCTGTATTATGGTAGAAGTTGCGTGATTTTTTTTCTTTGGATTCATAAAATGCACTTAAGTATTCTTAACACTTTCAAATTTATAGGGTCCTTAAAACAGGGATTTCCTAACTTTGGCAGTATTTATATATTTTTTTTTTCGCCAAATTACCATGTAGGACCTGAGACAATAAGGCGTGTTGGCTAAGTAAGCTCTACAGCAGTTGGCAACTGAGCCTAATTTTCATCGAAAACTCATCTTGGCTTGCGGCGCATTTGTAGATGAATGAATACGTGAGCAAAAAAATTATTTATATTAATTGGGGATCTTACCAATCCACATGAAATGCAAATGGACGCTTTTACGCACATAAGTGGTCATTACCACCCTACAGTCAGGATTACAACCTATCTTCTCCCACCACTTATGTTGTGTGTGTGTTAATTTTATATATGAGTGGCGGAACCTGGAATTTAAATAGATTTTTAAAAAACTTTTCATGACAATTTTATTTACTCACAGAGTTTTTGCCAGAAATCTGCTGAGAGGAAGTTGCCGAAGAAATATTTTTTCGTATTTCTTTTTGATGTCTGACCTAGGGTTTGAACAGTGATCTCACGTTCAATAAGCTAACACACTACCTACTCCATATTTCTTTTAAAACGACGTTGACAATGCCTTCACTGTATATGGCAAGCAATATCAACTTATTTTGACCTGAAGTGAATGATCTGAACACCAGGTGTATTTCAATTGGTTGTGATCTCAACTCGATGGCAATACGTGCAACACAGCTCGTGCCACATTGAATATTATGTACAAGCAATATGAGGGAGCGGTCATGCCATGTAGAGGTGATGTGATGTGGTCACTGAGATTGTGCGATTTGAACCCGATATACATAACCCATGTTATGCATCAAATTCAGCCTGAGTAATGGAAATTTATACATTTCGGATGCACTTCACTTAACGGACGTTTGACACATACATAATTGGGCATTACAAACCTTTTGTCAGAATTACGACCAAATTTCTCATACCACTTAGGCAGTGACCTACAGTTTAAAGTCGATTCCGAACGACAGATTTTTGAGAAACTTTTAATGGCAATTTTTCTCTCAGCGTTTTTGCCAGAAATCTGCTGAGAGGATGCCGCCGAAAAAATAATTTTTCATGTTTCGCTTCGTTGGAGATGTCTGACCTAGGGTTTGGAACGTGGCCTCACGTTTAACAAGCCAGCACACTACCTACTAGACTGCGGTGAGCACAAAGGGACGTTTGAACGATGTTATATTCCTTACATAACGGTTTTAAACAAATAAAAAAATCCGATGGTATCTCACACATCTTTTTCACGAATTCAACATCATATTTGTCTCCGAATGCAGCCCTGTGTGACTATTTCCTTTCCACACTTGTAGACATGGCTTGATAACCAATAATAAAATCATCTCACAAACAATGCCCATTTTGATAATCTCGACATTTGAAATTGCAGAAATGCTGGACAATGTGTGTAGAATTCAAAATAGAGAAAGTTGAATTTCTTGATCTACTCCTGTATCATAAAGGGTGTTTAGAATGGATATGTTTAAAATATGTTTTGATTTCCTGGTTAAGCAAACTATTTAAATCACAATGATGTATGATATCAAATGAAATTTATCGTATTATTTTAACACAAAATTTTAAATCGAAAGTACACGTGTAGACGTGTGCATACTTTAAGAAAACATGCGTGGACTAGGATAGTTAATTGCGATAGTTAATTGCAATAGGATAATTAATTGCGATAGGATTAGTTAATTGCGAAAATTTAAACAGAGTTCATCCTGAAATACAGAAATTTTCCATGCGTTATTAAATTTTGATTCTATAATTTAAAATTTTTTTTTATTTATTTTATTACCATAAAATATTAAAGAGACTTGAGAGTTGCATGTTACAGCTGTGTGGACTTTAATTGCCCATCTGTGAGTCTTTCAATAACTACATCCTAAATATCCTGTGGAATATTCTGGCTATTTCGGCCTTCTGTAAAATTTTTACAACTCTTCGTTACAAAGTTGCCAATTTTATTGAAACATTTCATGAGCTTTTTAGTAAATAACACAGAAGAGTATCATTTATAACGATACCTCGTTAATTGCTTACAAATGCTCAATGCACCTTTTACTCCTTCTTCTTTTTGTTTGTTTGTTTTTTTATTCGTTTTTTTGTGGAACTGTTAAAATCACATAAAATTCAGCATCAAGTGAAGATGTGTCTGTTAATGCAGACAGCAGCAGCAGCTTTATTTTACATTCACGCGATACATTGTATGAAAATCCTAAATGATGTCGTAAAATTAAAAATAAACTTCAACGCTACAGTGTGAGTTTTTTCGTAAACATTATAGCCATTGGGATCGATTTAAAATATTTTCGCTTGAGACTTTTATTATTGAACAGCAATCAGTTTAAATAACCGCAGATAGAGTAACCCGGTTTGTAGATATTTAAGCTTATAAAGCGTTGTTGCATCATTAAAATGATCACTCGTTTTCCTCTGTTTTTTATTTTAATCGTAAAATTATGATTGAGTTATAAAATTGATTGTAAGTTTTCGTTATGCTTTAATTGGAGTGTTTTTCCAACTATAGAAAGGAAATAATGATCAAAATATTACATCAAAGCGATTAAATTCAATGGAAATGTTAAAGAAGGAACACTATGATGATTTCATAATGATCGTACTCCATACGTGGTTAAAACAAAGTGTTGGCAAAGTATTGAAGTAATTGCAACAAGTTTGATAGGAGATCTTAAGATGTAAAATTTTTGTCTTATTTTGCCCAAACCTTGTAAGCAGCATAAGGTATTGACGTATGGTTTTCATTTATTTCCATCTGTAGGCAATCATCTTTGTACCTTAATCGAATTGGTAGTTTCAGACCCTCTCCTAGTCAATAAGACAATTCGTCATGATCTTTTTAGGGATTTAGCATATTTCAGCCCTTGCTCTGACCAACTTCCTCTAAGAGTTTGGTAGAATTTGGACAGTAGAGGGACTGTGGTTACCTGAGGCATCACAACGGGCCGTTAAGTGTGCTCTACTACTTCGACCTAACCTAACCTAACATTTTGCGGTAAGGACGCCAACGGATTTACGCATTTGGATGCCGTAGTCAACTTTATTCACATACATAATTGGTCATTACAATCATTCAGTCACGATTATGACCTAGTTTCATACACCACTTATGTTGTGTGTGTTAAATTTATACATTAGTGGCGGGACCTACAGTTTAAAGTCGACTCCAAACGACAGATTTTTGAGAAACTTTTCATGGCAATTTTTATTTACTCAGAGTTTTTGCCAGAAATCGCCGAATAAATACTTTTTGTATTTTGTTTTGATGTCTGGCCTGGCTTCACGTCTAAGAAGCCAACACACTACCTACTAGACTACGGCGACATCAACTTTATTCACCTTTCTTTTTTTCTAAAAGGTTTTGGAAATTGTAAAAAACGTCAGAAATAAGGTGCAGTAAATAAAATATTTATTTGATCGATAATTTAATGTCTATCGTTTACTCTTTTAAGATCATTTCGTAGATGGTCAAGTCGTAAGCTTCAATTTGCCCCTACTTTTTTAAATATTTCGACTAACATCCCATCAATGGTAGCTGTAATGTTGTCTTCCGATATCGTAGTTGTGAATGGCTTATCTTTGTACCCGAGAGATTTTATGTATCCACAAAAAAGTCTAGTGGGATCAAATCCTATGATCTTGAACTGGTCCAAAACGTGAGATTAAGTACATATATACATAACATAATTGGCCATTACAACCCTTCAGTCAGGATTAGTGATGGGACAAGGGTAAATACCCAAATGGTAAATTGGGTATTTAAAGGTAAATACCCAGGTATTTACCCAAGCACCTGTATATTTACCCAAAATGCGGGTATAAATCAAATCAAAGACAAATTTAAATAAATTAAAAGAATTTAATTTTTTATTATGAATTAAAATGAAATAATTCATAAATTTAGTCATAATCGGTGTCGCTATCCGTATCCGATAAGAACTCATATCGAGTAGAGTGCGTGATTCCCGTTGAAGTTGAAGGGATATCGTCTTCAGTACATTCTTCATGTTGTTTTCAAATTGAGTGGAGTGCGTGCTTTCTGCTGAAGGTGGTAAACTATTTTTAAAAGCAAGTTCCAGTTGCTCGATATATATGTTATTTTTCCTGCTCTTTGTGTTGTTAAACGGTTTCTTTTCTTTGAGTGAATGAAGCTGTAGGTGCTAAAGGAACGTTCAGTAGCAGCTGAAGTACAGGGAGCTGTTAAAATTCGAACATCTAATTTGCTTAATTGCGTACTTCCACAAATTCCTGTCCAACAAGTTACTGGAGAAATCTCATCCAAGCAGTTCCAGGCAACAGATTGTTCCCAGAAACCATTTTGGGCCTTGTAATTGGCAAAATCTGGCATTACATTTATGTTTAGCGCCTGTGACATTGTGTGCATGAATTCCAATGCATCTATCCTCAGACGGATCAAGATCACTTCCCTGTGCCTTAGGATCTAGCAAGTTCGCAGCTAAATGTATCGGTTTTATGGTTTTTTTAAATCGTGTATTGAATATGGTATATATAAAAAGCTCAGTTTTTTCGGCATTATTCAGCCTCACAGTTCTAGCAAACTCTAATTCAAGCTTATTTTTAAGTTCCTTAAATACGAAATATACCCTGTGTATATTATATTCATTTGATTCGAGCTTACAAATCTATTCTGCAATGCAACCAAATATATTTGAGTTTAAATTTAATTGATCCCAAAAGATTTCGCTAAGTAGCTGTGATTTTATATCCGCTTGTAGATTAATGAGTTCATGAACTGCTAAGACCTGAAGGGATGCTTTAGTTTCTATTACAGTCTGCATTGTAACTTCCCCACCTTGTTTTGGCTGGCAGTTTTTATTGTTCACCAATTCCAAAATACACATGTTCAAAATAAATTCCAAAATGTCCACATTTCTGCTACGCTGTGTAACAACGAGTATTCGGTATTCAAATAAGTATTTACCCGAAATTAGGCAAATACTCGGGTATGAAAGTGGTTATAAATGGGTAAATACCCAGCGTTGTGTAAATACCCAGATGTAAACCCATCTCTAGTCAGGATTACGGCCTAGCTTCTGACAGATTAATTGCTTACCAAAATCGCCTTTCAAGAGTTTCATGGTCTTGAGAACTGCGTATCAGATTGCACCGTTTTGTTGAAACCACATATCAACATAGTCCAATTGATCCACTCTTCTTCTATTTGACTATAACGTTGCGATTTTCATAGTCCCAGTCCAGTGCGGGTCACCAACCGAACCAATATAACTTTCAGAATGCATTATAGTCGCCTTAGTCTAGTGGGTAGTGTGATGGCTTATTAGACATGAGGCTACGGTTCGAACCCCAGGTCAGACATCTCCAACGAAACGAAATATGAAAAAATATTTCTTCGGCGACATACTCTCAGCATATGTCTGGCAAAAAATTTTAGATTTAATAAAAATAATTGCTCAAAAATCAGTCGTTTGGAGTTGAATTCGAACTGTAGTCCAGCCGCGTATGTGTAAAATTAACACAAAAAAGTTGTGTGAGAAGATAGGTTGTAATTCTGACTGAAGGGTTGTAATGATTAGTTATGTATGTATTGGCAACTCTTAAATTGCCTTTAGCTGCTCTTTGCACCGAATCTGATAGTGAAAAATGAGCTGCGTCGTTGAAGATAACTTTTTCAAGGATTTTCAGATACAACTTAGCTTGGTTGCACCGAAAACCTTCTCGTAACTTATTATCCTCAGCTTTGACGCTATCTGTTCATCCGAAATCTTGTTTGTTGTTTCGGCAACTAAGCTTTTGATGGTTCTGTAATATGGTTTAGGATTGTTATGTTGAATATATTGGCAGTACAGCAGAGATATTCTCATCAATTTTAGCAGTCGGAGGGATTACATTTCTTCAATATTTTTTAAGTTTTCCTTTAGGACTCTATGTATATTTAGAAACTAAGTACAGTTTTTGTTATTTCCTTGTAGTTTTTATCTTTTGGGGCACTACATATGTATAACCATGAAAAAAAATTGGTTGAAAATCTCATTCATATATTTGAAATAACAAACCTTAAGCGCTTCTATTATTTCTTCCTTTTTGTTTTAATTTAATCGTCCTCCGAAGGCTCAATTTTTCTTTAAAGCCATCCGACTTAAAAGACCTCCAATTACCACTTAAAAGTGCCTTTAATGCCACTATAAAATTGTAAAGAATTTAGACCTGCAGGCCATTTATTAAGCAATGACTACCGTTTTTCTGATACTCTGATTGCAGTTGCTGTGCCAGTCATAAAGTGGAGAATAATTTTCATTCCACTCTTGCCACTTGTATTATATAAGCTCTCTCGTATGAATATTTACATAAGAAAATTGTGTTGCATATTTATTGGCGTGCCAACATGTTGCAAAGTGTTGCATGTGCATGTGCATGCATGTCCATGTCCGTGTGGCCTGTCCGTATGTGATAGACTCTGTCGTTATTATTATTTTTCCTTCATTATACGAGTAACAACAATTGCATTTATTATGAGCATTTCATTTATTGTTTGCTGTTGCAATATTAACAAAGTTAACATGACATGCAACAGCAAATTTTTAATTGGCGACATTTTGCATTTATGACTGGAAATTGTAGTTTTGACAACAACAACAATAAAAATAAAAATGAAATGCTGTTGTGTTCTCTGTTGTTTAAGTTTTCCAAAAATGGATTTTTTTTTATAAAAATTATAAAACCCAAGTGAATCATCAAAATTTTTAAAACTTTAAATCAAGGACATCCTTCTTTCACTGTTCATAGCCCAAGTAAATAAACGATATTTAAACATATACTCTCATATTAACTCGTAATTATTTGCAATTAATGTCCATTTGACATGGTGAAGGAATAATTTTGTTATAAAATTTAACAACAACAGCAACACACAATTTGTTTAGGAATGTCAAAAACGTGGTACAAAGTGAAAATGATTTTTTAAAAATTTTCTTTTACACACGTTTGAAATCTTATATTAAAACGAAGCAATTATTTCTGTACAATGTACTGCTGAGAAGCACGTTTTTTAGGTCATTTCAATTTTAAACCCATGAACATTCGCGAATCCCTTTATAAAGCAGAAGAAATTGATAGCGCAGCAAGTGTGCTGCATATGACTGTGAAATACTTAAAGTTGCCATATTTAAAGTTGTCAATACTTAAAGTTTAATCGTCCTTAATTTGTTGTATAGAATAAAAGGCTTTGTTTGCGGTATCTCCCCCATAAGAGTAATACTTTTGAGCAAATCATCGCCATTTTTAATGTAAACATTTCAAGAGTTATGCTTGTGCAATGGAATTTCAGTTGCGGAACAAATTTCGATGATTGTTAAATTGGTCCTGCATGGTCCCGTTGTGTTATTGCATCTCAAGTATCTAATATCCGCTTCCCATAACATGTTTCATATGTAAACAATAACACGACAGAAGCCAAACTAGATATGCATTGTCAGTAGTTTCCTTACACCTCTTTAATGTTAGTTCCTGTCGTATTAAAGAATTCAAAGCTAGTTACGCCCTAAACATCTCTCCATTCTCCATTTCCATAGAAAACCTTAGGCAGACTCTCATTAAGCGCTTCCTGTTAAATTTCAATAAAGCAGTGTGTGTGAAGTATTATCAATTTTTTTGAGCCGTCTGAAAGACCTATTGGTGACGTCATTATGTGTGAAATAATAATATCGTCCAAATATCCACCACTCTCTGGGTGTAGCCCATACAAAATTTCGGATTTCGATTTCCATGAATAAGTAAATCTGGTTGAATTTGACCAATGGCATGGGTTATGTTGGCTTTAAGAACAGCTGTTGATGTACTAATTATTCCCATTCAGGCCAAAGATAGTTGGTAATTAGCGAGTATGTGCCGCTGACAGTAATGGCCTTGCCAACTTCGTCCTCAAAGAAATATGGACGGATGACGTCATTAGCCCAAAAATTCAAATAGTGATTATTTTGGGATGCATTGAACGCTCTTGGATCTCATGTGGATTGGTATCGTCCCAAAAACAACAATTTTGTTTGTTCACGCACTCATTCAGTCACTCCAGATGTGGGCCTCATCACTAACGATGATATTTCGTTGTCCGAACATAACACTCATTTTGATAAAATCGTTTTAGTATTAACATGTGTTGTTGCTTACTTTATCCGTCCGTGTCATTTTGCCATAACAGACTGAATAAATGACAACTAATTTGACCGATGTACAGTGAGCGCCATAAGGGAGTCAACGCACACTATAATTTTAAATTTTCTATTATGTTCTTAAATATAAAAAAGTTCCCTTATCATGAATTGTTTTTTTGTTTTAACATTTTAAACGTTTTTATTTTTGGAAATTTATTCGAGTATTCACTTTTATTTACTATATTTACTTTTCTCGCTATCCTAAGAAAATGAATTATTTCAGTGGTGTTTACTCACTTTTGACGCTCACTGTAGCTTCAGCAAGAAGGCTGTTAGTTCAGAAGTGCCTGTTTGAAGTCTAGAATTAATCGTATGCCAATATCATCAAAAAATTATGCGCAAGAATCTATAATCCAGTAGGGTATCATAAAGTCCAGCAATAAAATTACACCGACTCAATTAGACGGGTTCATCGCTTCAAGCTCAAGAAAAATGAAGCGATGTTTTTCTGTCTTGTTTAAAAGAAATGTTCCAAGAAAAGTGGAATGTTTTTTAATTTTTTTAATTGCCTCTTTTGGGAACATATGGCTTCCACAAAGTATTTCCACCTTAACCGTCTGATTACTGTAATTTTTGCGTCTTCCCATGTAAGATGGCACTGTCCTAGATCTTGGAGTATCGAACGTCTGCAGATGCTCCTTGGCCGGTCACGGCTTCTAGAGCCTTGAGGATTTCATTCTGGTGCCATTCTTGTTGTAAATACTATCAATATTTTTCTATGGCTGATCCGTCTCCATTTCAAAATTTTTATATAAATGACTTCAACAGATCGGAGAATTGAAACATTTTAGCCTTTGTCCTATTAACCTGTAATCAGTCGCACAAAAGTTGATCTAACAATATCGGTTATTTCAGGCATTATTCTTTTAATACCTTGCTTTTGAAGGAATCAATTTGTAATATTTTAAAATACACGCCAACTCATTTATAAGTATTACAACGACTGCCTGCCAGTTATTTATGTAATTTTGCATAATGGACCCGTTTTTTTAACATTCGACCAATATTTAATTCATTCTGAAGAGAGAACTGATTTCAATACGTTTACTTACGGGTGCAATTACTGCAGTAGTCTAATAGGTAGTGTGCCGGCTTATTAGAGTTAAGGCCACGTTTCAAATCTCAGGTCAATTATCTCGAACAAAACGAAATATGAAAAAATATTTCTTCGACGACTTTTGCTCAGCAAAAACTCTGAGAGTAAAATAAAATTGCCAAAGTTTCTCCAAAAACCTGTGGGCCGGAGTCGATTTTAAACTGTAGTCCCGACACTCTTGTATGAAATTAATACACACAACATGTGGTATGGAGATGTTAGGTCGTAGTCCTGACTAAAGGCTTGTAATGACCAATTATGTATGTATGTACACATGCCTAAGCCTATGGTCTATTCACATTACGACTATTGCAGCTATTGTAACATTTTGCGTTAACAGTCGACTTTAAGGGAAACTATACCAAGGTATATCGCTGCAGGCATTGACCTAACTCGGAAATTTGTCTCTGTCGCATCTGATAGAGTTTGCAAAGGAGTGGTTGTATCTCAATTAAACTACAGTGCATGAGATTTGATTATGAAGGTTGATTTTCAGAGTATGAAAGCACACGTGATACAAAACAATAATCAAATAATAATAAAAGATTTACACAATCATAAAAGCTAATCTTTAAACGTTTAAAATACCTGTCTTCAGACACATTACATATTTAAGTTCAAAATTTCTTGTGAAACCATTTACATTCCAAGCTTGTAGAACTATCTTAATTTTAAATCTACAAAGAGGTTTTATTTTATTATTTAAGAACTATTTCCCTAATGAAAATTTCAATCAATAATTAGATTGTATTTTTGAACCTTTTACGTGCTTAAATTTTAAGTCGATTCCCAATTAATATTTACGACTTGTGGCCTGTAATTAAAGAAAATTTTCAACTATAAAACGTATTTATGTGAACGTGGTATCCGTATTTTTATATTAAAATTTGTTTCCTATAAATTATGCCATAAATTAGTAACAATTTTACTACGATTATCACAATGTGGCTGTGGTAAGAAATAAATTTTCTTATCAGGATATAAAAAAAATTTAAAGAAACAGAAAAAAAAAAAAACAAAACAACATGAAAATAAAATTATCATGAGGCCGTTTATGAAATTTATTTTAAATTCAATTATGCTGGAGGAAGACATACGCAGAGACACACACAGTTCAGTGGATGCAGTCATTCACTTCTACTACTTTGCTCTTCTTAGTGGGTTTTAAACGACGTACGTTTGTTGTTGGACTTAAGAACAAACAACCCACCTGTTAATGAATGTTGATCAGTGTCAAAACGTTATTTTTTTATATTTTTTCTGAACTGTTTTCTTATCAACACCTTTTGCTTTATTTTTATGGCCTTAAACACAAATATATACATACATACGTATGGGTCTAAACAACAGTGTTAGTAGTCCATAGAAGATACTAAACGCCTTCCAAAAAGGTGCCTTTAAATAGTATGTGTATGTGTTTGTGTTAATCTCATATTTTCTAACACCTTTTTCTCACACATTTGTGGATGGAAAAAAGGAAAGAAACAAAAAAACGTATTTAAACGTTGCGTTCTGGACAAACAATCGATATTTCTTTGACTATTCAAGCCAAACGACGCGCATCTCCGAAACATTTTAAAAATGTTCCCATTTTGTTGACATGATTAGATGATGGTGATGATGATGCAGAGCAAAAAAAAACACAAAGTGTGAGCGGCATACGTTTCACCTGAAGGCAATTAATAGCCATCGTTGTGAAAACAACAGCCTCACCTTAACGTATATTAAGTGAATATAACCTAAAAAACCTTAAAATAAGCCATAAATTTCAGATTGTTAAACTCTTTTTGCCTCCCTTGGTTGTTCCATCAGCTTAATATACATACGAGAACAACACATTTAAGCACTCATTTCTACATGAAGATTCCTAAAGAAAGGAAAGGATCCATAAAGATTCCAAAAATGCTTATAAAAATAAAATAAACGTTTAGTTTATTTGCTTTTATATTCCGAGAAGCATCCACATTTTTTTTGAAATTTATTTTATCAACAGAAAGTATAGCAATAAAGGGGAGAGTAAGTGATTGGCCCTTTTGACAAATAAAATTTCGAAATTTAAAAGACTACCGTTTAGGGCCGAATATAATTTTGTGGCTTCTCTACAACAAGCAAGGTCTTCAATCAAACTTTGAATTCGATTCCGATTCTGTTATTTGAGTAATGCAAAGTTTAGGCAAAGATGGTTAAGATTTTGTTTATTGTTTCAATTTGAGTCTCTCTGTACATAATATGGGCCATCTATCGGTTTAATTTGAATCATCGCCTATTTCTAATCTTAATATTTATGTCGTTCTATTCTGCCGCAAAATTCAGTATATTAACTCCACTAAACGTAATGAATCGACTTACGCTTGAGCAACCTTGGGGTTTATTGTGCTAACGAGAAACAGCACGATGGTGTCAAATTTTGCTAAAAAAAAGTTATCTTATCGGATGAAACTCATTTTTATCTTGTTGGATACGTTTATACGTAAAATTGTCATATTTGGGGCTCAGAAAACCCGCACGTGGTCTTATAGAAGACAATGTACCCATTACGAGAGACGGCTTGTGGAGCAGACACATTATTGGCCCATATTTATTTTGAAAAATGGACCGTACAACCGTAATGGTTAATGGAAACACCTATGGCACCATGATAACAGATTTTTTTGTACCCACTCTTCATAGTATTGATGGGAACGATGTTTGATTTCAACAGGACGGTGCAACTTGTCACACATCTAATGCCGTGATCGATTTATTGCGTCAAACGTTTGATGGCCATTTAATTAGCCAAAATGGTGATGCTGATTGGCCGCCAAGAAACTGCGATTTGACACCCTTGGACTATATTCTGTGAGGCGCCGTTAAAGAAAAGTATTATGCCGACAAACCAGAGACAGTTGAGCATTTGACGGTCAACATTCTAAATGCCATTGGCGAGAAAAGTGCACGAAAATTGGTCCGATCGAATGAGTTACTGTTTGGCCAGCCGCGACAGCTATATGAATGGAATAATATTCCATTTCTAACCGAAACAATTGCACTTCACAATAAAAAAAATTTAAACAGGTTTTGTTTCTTTGCATTTTTAAATTTAAACTTAAACGACCCCCCTTTACAACCCATCTGTCATATAAATGTCATACAAATAACGAAGTAATAGAAATATTCCTGTATAAACAAACTATACCTACCATAACTTTAATTTTCCATTCTTCTAAATATTTTCTTATCCCTTTTCTCTACTGCCCGCTCTATACATACATACATAATTTGTCATTACAACCCTTCAGTCAGGATTACGGCCTAGCTTCTAACACCACACATGTTGTGTGTGTTAATTTTATACATGAGTGACGGGACCTACAGTTTAAAGTCGACTCCGAACGACATTTGATTAGCCTCTCTCTGAATTTATTTGTTTTCTTAATAAAATAAACCTTATTTGCATACAGAAATTATTTTTATAACATTTTTAAATTTATTATTATAAATAAAACTTATTTCCTTTTCAGAACTCTTCTGTAATTATTTGTGATATACGAGCAGTACGCAACACTTTTCTCAAAATGCCACTCAGTTGGCGGTGCGTACATGGCTAAACGCGAGTATTTTCTTTCCTGTAAGTACAATTCAGAAAAGTTTTCTTTCAATTTTACAATTTAATTTACTATTTATTGGGGTCCTCTTTTTTCATGGTCAAACAATAACAATTGCACCTCACAACAAAAATATAATTTTTGGCATATTTTCAAACCCTTTTTGTTTTACAGCATTTATAAATTTAAACTTTTAAATTAACCCACCCTATACTTTTAAATGAGTTTAAGTGTTTTTGCCGAGTAAGAAAAGTAGTGTAGATTTGGAATGAATGGGAGCCCTACCCCTCACTACCTTCACAATCACATTTCAATAATTAAAAATTTAATTTTACTCTACTTCTGCTTGTCCTTCATATATTTTTTTGCATTTCATGGCATCAAACGATTTAAAAGTTTTAAGAAAAGAAAGACTGAAATAAAAATAAGTGTCAAAACATTTTGTTAATATTTAAAAGCATATAAATTAGTCGAATTTATTTAAGGCGAATGATTTTCTACCTCAACGCATAATAGACTTTAAATGTTTGACGGTAAATACTTAAGAATCGCTGGGAGTCTTTAGAGACTTTGCTTGTGCATTGGATCTTAAAAAGACTGTGGAGTCAGGTGTTTATTTGATCATATCACAGCTAATGTGTTGCTAATTTCATGCGCTCCAGATACGGTTTTGCATGCACCACCAAAACGAAATAAAAAATACAAAAAACAAAAATTAAGAAAAGAAGAGCTTAAACCTGCTGTTTGCTTGTGTTACTTAAAATACCACTCATCTCAGGCATTATGTTCTACAAACGTTCTATAGTTTGTTGGCCTCTCTATGCTGTTCATTGTCTTTTTTTTGTTTTTGATTTTGGCACATTTTTCAATCAAGCCGAGTGATGCCATTTAAATACCCTACACACAGGTGGGTGGTTTTGTAAGTGACTTAAGCATCTGAATTATTATTTTGTAAATAAATTCTTATTTGTTTCTAATTGTGCTTAAATCGTCGTAAAAATTTGCACATGCCAAAGTCTGCAGGTATTTCGATTTCGTCTTATTCTGATGGAAACTTCCCAGACCTGTTTTCGTTCTTAAGTAAGTGTATTTCGGTATTCGTTAGCAACCGTGCCATCCTTTGACTTTCGAGTGTAGAACGTTTTTTTGGACGTTTTTGTTTCTTTCTTGTTTTTTTTTTTGCTTGCCTCACTTCCATCTGACATTCATCGTTTCCGCTTATCTTAAAATTTAATTATGTATGTGCTAAGCGCATTAGCGTCTTTTAAATACTGCTAATAGCTGCAAGCGATTAGAATTTTGTTTATGAGTATTTGTTTTTGTACCACATCTCCCTCTCTCACACGTTTTCATTTCGTGTGGCTTTTTTTTGTTGCTTCAGCATCATTTTTAAGACAGACCAGGCACTACGCCAGGCCATTTAAGAGAGAGACCATGTCAAATACAAATTTGTTGTGGTCTTGTATCTTTTTATTTAATCGTGTTTAAGTTATTTATTGCATTGATTTTCAGTTTTTTTGTCTTCTTCTTCTTCTTTTTTATAATGAAAAATTAAGTTTCAGTTTTTGGTTACGTCCTTCATTCAGCCAAAAACGAAGACTTGTGTGAAGAGGATTAAACTGTATGCAAAAGCATTTGTTTGAAAGTTTCAAAGTCATAAGTTTGTACGTTCTTAGAGGCTTAAAACAGGACTTATAAATTAGAAAGTTAAGTAGTTACAGTTTAAAGAAATAAACACATATACATACGGTGACCATAAGCTTTAGTTTCGGAATTACGAAATCTTAATTTTATTTTTACCTTAAAAGATTTGAAAGAATGTGTTAAATTAAATGAATTTGAGGTGCAATTGCACATCAACAAGTGCATTTTGCATTGCATGTTGATTTTGGTCAACATTTTTTCAGAGGAAAACCATAAAGTGGTTGCCAATACTTCTACCATCCGTTATCAATATAAACGATATGATCCAGCATGATTCACATAAACAGTATGAAAACAGTTGACTAGAATCCTTCTTTTTTACACAATTGTCGACGCTACCATTAGAAATGCAAAAGGTTGCAGAGAAATCGTGGGAATGGTGCAACCCAGAAATTATTCACTGGGTGTATACCATGACGATCAGACCATGAGGGATTTTTGGGAAATTGCCTGGTCAGATAGAACAAATTGGAAAACACCTCAAAGGGAGATCAACAAATTACAGAGAGTGGCGTGTGTTGGGAGCAATCAGAATCTGTAATAAAGCGGCACTGGAAGCTCTCTTGGATTTAACTCCGCTGCTATGATTTTGGAAAGTGCTTCACAACGAGATTTAGTAACACAAATTATTGGCGCAATCTCTAAAAGCTGCATACTCTCTTAGGTTAGGTTAGTTTGCCGTTCACAGGCAAGTTCAGTCGGTTGCCATATGGCCCATTATGTTGCCCAGTGTGAAGTAAAGCTCTTTGTCATGATGCGTTAGTGCTACACTCTTAAAAGAGGGGCAATTTTGTGGTATACTGATGGGCCAAGAACGAATCTTGGAACAGTAGCAGGAGTTTTTTTTCCCAAGCTAATTAAGAAAACTCGCGGGCTTCTTCCAAGCGGCAGTCTCTGCCATTAAAAGTTGTGCTCAATACAATCAATATTATTGTGATTACATTATGATATTATCTGCCAGTTAAGATGCTATGAGCACTCGTGTCTTCTGATGTTAAATCGAAGAAAGTATGAGACTATCTGGGGACTAGGTAGGAAAAATAAGGTTATCCTCTTCTAAGTCCCAGGTCGTGCAGGAGTTCTCGTCAATGAGCAACCAGACGACCTTGTGAAGTGAGGAGAAATGTTTGCTTGAAAGCTATGATCTACAAAAGGGAAGGCAATAGGGAGTTGATTTGAGACAAACAAAATGTTTATTGGGAAATTAGATTAAAACGTGATTTGAGTCATATATCAGACTATCAAGAAATTCTTTTACAAGACCCTTTAGACTTAGGACACACTTATTCTGAATGTGTGTTGTTTCTAGCCCAGTATGTACACTTTGTGGCAATGAGAATGAATTATCGGAGCATGTTTTTGAAACATTAAGGCTTAGCAGAAGGAAGCACCTGGATACATATCAGATATTGTGCAGCGAATTGTCCTTGCTGACATCGAACAGCATCCTGAAGTTTTTTAGAGCAAGGTAAGGCGCATCTGTTCATTACAACAGTAATAAAATCATTTGGAAAGCACCCGTTTGTAGTAGAGTACCGTAGAAAATAATAGAGTTTACGTAGGAGTTACATTTAACAGAAAGCAAATTGTAGCATATTTCTCCAGGATTCTGTAAACGGTAATGTTTCTGTTAAGCAGATATACGACAAGGATACATGCTATTGGTGCTATTCTTTATTTATTAACAAAAGAGGCATAATAAGGGGGCTAGATTAACACCATCGCAACCGTTCACCTAACTTGGGTAGAACTTTCACCATGCAACAAAAGCAAAACAGGATTGTATGTGCTTGTGATTGTTGTCATTACGTGGGGCATAAAAATATGGCAAAAAATTCAATATGGAACTCATGCATCATACAATTTATTCTTGTTCCAGAATTATTCATGTGGTTTGAAAGAATTTTATGTGCAATGTTAAGCTACTGGGCAACTGAAAAAGAAATTTATATTGACGGACTATATGCCTTTTTGGCAACAATAGTGACTTTACCTAAAAGCAAATGTTTGTTACAAAAAAACTAGGCCAAGTACATTTATATGCTGGCCTTAATTGCCTCAACTCACAATAACTCTTTGCCTTTCAATCTTTAACCCTTTCATTTAATTCATGTTTAAATGAAATAAAAAGTCCTTTTAAGATTTGTTTTGCATTTAAATGGCATTCAACTTCAATAAAATCAACTGGAAAACATAGAAAATGAATTATTGCAAGTAGTTTTGTTATCAAATCCCAAAATATGCATAAAAACTATAATAATTTCTGAGATAAAAATGAATTTATAACCCGAAACACAACACACTAAATTCTTAGATTAAAGACAAGTTAAGTTAAGAAAGTCTAAGACTAACGTGACTACCTGACATTTGATTAAAAAATGTAGAAAAAAAATTTCAAATGCCAAAAAGGATTTGAAGTGTAAGAGGAAAATAATACGGAGTAATAGGAGTCTATAAAAAAAGGAGTAAATACACTTAAATTGTATTTATGGAACATTATGCTTAATCTGGAAAAATTTAGGGGTAATTAAATATCTAAACGTCCGTCCTCATCGTCATTTGCCATTTATGGTAAACACTCGGCTCATTAACAATATTTTCTCTCTGAAATTTGTTACTGTTACACAGTCATAAATAAAAGCCAACATTTCTAATGGCCAAAAATTAATAATAAAAGAATAATTTCCTTACAAAAGTGTACGAAAAAAAAAGAAAAAAAAAACTGAATCACTTTCCATAACGAGAACAAATTACACTTGAAATCATCGTGGTGGTGGTGGCGCACGGTGAAAGGACCTTTTCAAGTGTGTGGTTGTGTTTTAACTTCTAATTGAGGTATGTTGTGGGTACAAACACCACCCTCTTCTTTGCTTGCAACGCTTTTAAGTACTTTTTCAACGGCATTTTGTTTCCGTTTGTAACCAAATCATTCATGTGCCACCATTCCACTCCACTCCATCGCTCAACAGCCACGTCAATGTTCTTCAAATCCATAACCAATTGTTGTTGTTGTTGTTATTGTTGTATTTTTGTTGTTAATGTTACAATTGCTTTATAAATCATTGCCATCATACACGTGACCTATTCTGTGACTTTACAATTCCTTTTGCATACCTTCCCTGTAAACCCTATTCAAATAGAAGACCATTAATCGGTGTATTTAAGAGTGTTATTTGTGGGTATTGAAATAACTTGACTTTTATTTCAATTGTACTCATATTTGAGTGTATTTAAATACGCGTATACTTATACATACATCATGTAAGTGTATGTAAATCTATGTAATTTGACATGCCGTCGTCATTGTTTTCAGAAGGAGTTATGGCCAGGAAGTACCCTCAAAATAAAAAAACAGAGAAAAAGTAATGAAACTAAGTATCGAAAAGGACAAGTTCACACACACTCTGACTGAGCTTACAGTAGTATTTCAGTTCTCAGGGTATTTAAAGTCATTTAACCCTGCCACTTGGCATACGTTTGTAATTAATTTTTTGTTGTTTCATTTTTTTGTTGCCTTTTTTGTAGGTGGTTTTATTTGATTTTTATTTTCGACCAACATTAACAATCATTAGTGGATTATAATATAAACATACTTCGACTAAGACCAAGCTTAGGCACGTGTAATGCTCAATTTTAGGTAACTTTTAAAAATTGTGTTTCTTAATTACCCTTTAAAATAAATTTTGTAACGAACTAAACACCATATCCACATATTGTTATTGTTCTGTATTAGCAGCTATCTTCAGGCAGTTTTAAAAGTATGCACGTCTAAAATATCTTAGCATTTGCAAAACATTCATAGCATTTGCTCTTCATCCTGTAATGAACTGATTTTTGGTCTAGCTAATCCCTAGTAAAATACTATAATATCCAGACTTAGCATGAGAAAAAGGTACACAAGTGATACTCCGTCCGTCCAACATCCAATGTTGATACAGATCTGAGAAGATTTTTCGTCTGTGGTTGTCTTTCGTCTTGTAGGCAGTCGCCGTAGTCTAGTAGGTAGTATGTTGGCTTATTAGACGCAAGACCACGGTTCAAACCCCAGGTCAGATATCAAAACGAAATATGAAAAAATATTTCTTCGGCGACTTTCTCTCAGCAGATTTCTGGCAAAACCTCAGAGTAAATAAAATAGCCATGAAAAGTTTCTCAAAAATCTGTCGCTCGGGGTCGGCTTTAAACTGTAGGTCCAAACGCTAATGTATAAGAGTAACACCCACAACATGGTGTGAGAAGCTAGGCCGTAATTCTGACTGAAGGGTTGTAATGGCCAATTAGGTATGTATGTTTGTCTGAATTTTAGCGCAACAAAAGTATTTCTATTCACCTTGAGAATTGAAGTTTAAGTCTGTACATCATAATAACCGTCATCAGATAAGCAGTAATTTCATTAACTCTGCAGAATTCAAATTTAAATGCCTTTGGTTTGCTTAGAAACACAACCGTTAACAATACCTGTGGTCGATATATTAAGTTGCAAGTATATACAAAGAGTAGATTCTTCAATTTTGAAATCCCCATACGCTAGTAGGGAGAGTTCTTATTAGATGTGGCTTATTAGATACGAGTCCGTGGTTGAAGCCGCAGCCCAAACATCAAATGAAATAAAAATATTTTTTTGGCGACTTCTTCTCAGTAATCTTCTGGCAAAAACTCTGAGAATAAATAACATTGCCATGAAAGGTTTTTAAAAAGTCTGCTGTTCGGAGCTCGCTTTAAATTGTAGGTTTTGCCACTCATGGATAAAACTAACACACACAATATGGGTGATGTGAGTAGCCAGCTATTATTCCTGACTAAAGTATTGGAAGAGTATGCTGTTTCCTCTCATACATATGTTTGAAACATTGCTTTAATACTGTTTCAGTACTTTGCACTTAACTCCATTTTACAGTTTGAGGATCAGAAGTGCCAGGCTTGAGTATAAACTCGCTGGAATTAGCATACCTTTGTCATGTCGAATTAATTTTTCCATTGCCTTACCATTCAAGAAAGTCTTCACTGCTTCTGATCTGATTACGTTTGATCTCTTTATCATTTACACCAACTCCATTATAAGATCCTTTTACTAGAAAAATCTAACTGAATTATTTTTAAACTTTACAGTGTATAACGCCACAGTGTATAAACTATATACGTCTCGATTTTTACTGATCTGCCCTGTAAAGGTTAGCTATCACTCTATGTCATCCATTTTCGCTCTGGCAACTTCGAGAACCTCACTGTTGATTTGTTTGTGTTAATTTTGTTCTTTTGCATCTTTCGCATTCTTTCCATCCAGTTTCGCTATTGTAATTTGACGTGTGTTTATTGCTATTTTCGCAAATTCCATGTTATTTTGTTATTGTGTGTTTTTCTTGCTCTTTCTTCATGTTTCCTTTATTCTCTCCTTGTAAAGTGCCAAAGCAATAATTCTCTTGCGCTTAAACCTTGAGATAACAGTTTTACTTCGGGCTCAGTTGTTCCGATTTCGTAATTTGACGTGTGTTTATTGCTATTTTCGCAAATTCCATGTTATTTTGTTATTGTGTGTTTTTCTTGCTCTTTCTTTATGTTTCCTTTATTCTCTCCTTGTAAAGTGCCAAAGCAATAATTCTCTTGCGCTTAAACCTTGAGATAACAGTTTTACTTCGGGCTCAGTTGTTCTGATTTCGTCAATCATGGAGGTCTGCTTCTGCAGTATGGAGGGATTTGGCAATTGTCATGTTCGTCCTGGGATCGTACATGGCATTTTCATAGTTTTGTCAGAAATTGGTGTTAGTCGTGATCTCTGTCAGAAAGTCTTATTGGATGTTGTATTCCGTTGAAGTATTTTTAATATTTTCCGCAAATGTCAATAATGTCTTGATTAAATGAGGATACTATTAACAGAAGATTTCATACACTTTTGAAGAATATGTTTTCATTTTCAAATATTTGTTTTGAATTCATTTACAACCTTGTCGTTGGTCATCATGGAAAAGAGTGTCTATCGTTGTGGCCATTAGACGAAATCATTTATTGTAAATGTAACTTAATTACCTAGAAATGTTGACATTTGACGCTTTTAATACTTTATAACGAAATGTCAAATGGATTCCTTTTCTTTATTTTGATTAATTAAAGTCAACGACGCAATCCTAATACAACAACGAAAAACATGTACGAAAATATATAGAAAAACAACGACAGGAAAAAGGATATTTCGACAAAATGTAAATGGAAAACATTTATTAGCCAAGAAAAATAAAAAGAAAAAAAAATATAATGAAAAACACACAAAAAAATAAAAACAATTTAAGTCTTCATGGAAAATGTAACAAAAAATATTTTATTTTATAGCACATGAGAAAAAACATTTAAAAAGTTTTTATTTTTTTTTTCTTTAACGATAAATTATGGTAATTTTTTGTAAAATCATTTCCTAAAAAAAATAGCAACGACAGGCAAGCAATAAAATAAAATTTAAACTTTTAGCTTTTGCTTTTAAAATATCAATTTCCTTTTCATTTAAATACAAAGTTACACGTTCATTTTATTATTTAAAGTCAAGCAAACAAAAAAAAAGAATGCAAGGAAATGAGAAAAATTCAAAGGAAAAAGGACACACAAAGACAGTTTTTCCATCTTTTTTTTCTTTTAAATTGTTCAAAACGTCGTTAAAATGGCTCATATAGCAGGCAGCAACATGAGCAGTTTGTGGCATTTAGATACACAGTCAGCAGCAGTAGAATTGTAACATCAGCACTCATACTCATACTGTGAGACATACATATACGCTCGTATACAATTTAAACCGGAAAAGTGCGCAAAAGCGTAATAAATGTTTGTTTTCTTATTGCTTTTGTTAATTTTTATCGTTTTTCTCTTCGATATCTGTATAACTGTTTGTGTGTGTGTGTTTGTTATTTGATTGTATTTATAAAACGGAAATGCCGCCATTGCTGTCAGTTGTCAATGTTATACGACTTCTACAATTAAATGTATTCACATTTGTATGTGTGGCTGTTTCTCCTACTGTGTTTCTTTTTCTAAACTTTAAAATTTTATTGAGAAAACCAACAACATTTTCTATTGATTTTTCGATTTGATGTACAAAACAATTTAAAAACTATTGCCATACATATGGCAATAAAAAAATATTTAAAGCAATAAAGAAAACTATTTAAAAATGATTGTCAGGATAACAAAAATAAAAATATACAAGAAAATTTGTATTTAAATACATATTGAAGTGGATTAAATCTTGTCAAAATCTGGAAGGCTACTTGACACTGTTATGCGCTCAAATAACATCAATGCCAACTGAGGTATTCGATAGAATTTTAACGAATTATTCAGACAGTTTGTGCACTATGAGTGGCGGAGCCTATAGTTCAACGTCGACTCCGAACGACAAATTTCAGAACCTCTTTATGACAATTTTAATTCCTTTCATAGCTTTTGACAGACGGCTATTGAGAGGTAGTCACTGAAAGATCTACTTTTTTCACATTTCGTGTTGTTCAAAATGATTACGCAGGGGTTTGAACCATTGGCTCACATCTAATAAATCAACACAATAGCTTATAGGCTACGGCGACTTCATGGCTTCGTCCTAAAGGGTTCTGCAGGCTATGTATACAACATAATACATAAAGCGGGAATGGAGTCCAACAGTTTGTATAATTCATGGCGTTCTAGCCGTGGGAAATATGTATGTAATGTCATTCAATACTTCTATAATATTTCACTGCCAAGAATAAATTTTATCATTCGTTGCAATTGCCAAATAAAGGAAATATTCTAATCTTATTGGGTAACAGATTACCAGATCGCTATAGCGGTCTTGAAAATATTCCCTGTTGCGATGAAGGTACCAAGACTCAAATGGCTTTGAATATATTAAATTTTCTGCAATCCTGCTGTTGATATCACAATTGAATATCCAAGGCTATCGTCGGCATTCTCTATACCTTGTCACCGACAGTGTTAAAACAATATTGAAAAGTCGAAGAAATTTTGAAGCCAAAAAAGTTCGAAGAGAGGAATTACTTTACAAAATGTATAAAAAAAAATGGTAAGAAGAATTTAGTTCCTGAAGTCTAGACTATGGCGACTAGGTAGTGACGTAAGGCCACGCTTCAAACCTCAGGTCAGGCATCTCTAACAAAACGAAGTATGCAAAAAAAAATTCTTCGGTGACTCCCTAGCAGATTTCTGGCAAAAATTCTGATAGCAAATAAAATTGTCATGAAAAGTTTTTCAAATTTCTGCCGCTCAGAATCGGCACTCTTGTATAAAATTAACACACACAACATAAGTGGTGTGGTAAGCTTGGTTGTAATCCTATCTGAAGGGTTGTAATGATACATTATATATGTATGAATTTGTTTCTAGATCTTGTCGACCATATACATATACATCATATAATTATGTATCTATTTGCAACGTAACCAATTTTAGTCTAATTTACTGCTATAGACTTGAAGTGAACGCTTTGTCACTTCTCTTTAAATGTCATTGATCTGTGATAAAAGCTGTTTTGTTTCTCTTCACTGTCATAAGCCCCGATTAGCCAAATGTCCACGGAACGTAACGGAACAGCCGTTCGTTTCCAGCATATGAAGAAAGTACTTTGCTTTTCGTATTCTAAAAACGAACTTACGTTCTGTTACGCTACGTGTACATTTGGCTAATCGGGGTTTTACAGTTGTTTGTCATATTTTCATATCAGCCCTTTGAATAATTGACTTATCTCCTGCTTTCGAATATTAATGGCAACTCCAAATCTTCTGTTATGCCTTAGGCTTTATTTCATTGCATTACGCAACTTTTTGTTAACATAAAAAAGAACGATGGGAATGTAATTTGGAAGTTGAAACCTTCCAAAGTGTATTTCGAAAGGCTGTTCTAGGTAATAGCAGAAGAAGCAATGCAGAAATGTTACAATTCCTAATGTAAGAAAGTCTTTGGCAAATTTCTCAGTTCTTAACTATTCTGTACTTTATTTCTGACAACAAGTGAATTTTGTTCACAATTTGTATCGTGTCTGTACTATTTCCAAAGGATTTTATTCGAAAATATAAATTTTAAAATCTGTTTTCAGGACTTCAAGTAAACTTTTATAAAAAACACGAACAATTATAGAACAGCAATAATAATTCCATTTCGATTGAAAGCATTTAATTTAACATTTACCAGACATTAAATTGTAATCCTTTTTGCAGTAATTTTCTCAATAAATTCCATATATTTTTTTCTTAAAAAGAAGAGAGAAGCAGGAATGAGACAAAATAACAATTTCAATCATAAAACGGAAACAGATTGTTTAAATCATTTCGAAAATAATAGTGCAGCAACAAAAGTAAGGAATAAAATCTATAATTTAAAAAAACTGCAATAATTTCTTTTCATTATAAAATTTAAAAATGAAAAAAGAAGAAGAAAAAGATGGCAAAATTAAATTCTTCTGCAACATCACGTTTTCCTACGTCATCAATTGTGGTAAATACAACCATTTCGAAATCTTTGCAACAAATCATTCACAGTTAAAAGCTCAACTCTAAGACTTGACCAGTGATGATGGGCCGTCATCAACATGAATGGGTATGGACTTTGCCAATTTATTGATAAAAATCTCTCATGATTTTCGTGAAAGCAGGAAAAGGAAAACGACAAACGGCAAAGGGGGAGGGGGATGTACGAAAGTATTAATCTTTTATAATATTGATTAGGCTTGTGTATACATACATATATACGATAGAGTCTGGAATTGTTGCAAATTAAATGACTGCCTGCTTCAACTGAGTATTTTATTTGTACGTGCTTATGTGTCATTGTGTCTTTTCAAACAATTGTGTTTTGTTTTTTTGCAATAAATCTTCTTCTTTCTTTCTATTCTATACGTATATACAATATAAGTGACATGCCATCTCTTTTTCCCTTGGCTGGCCGTAATGAATTTGCTCGTTTTGAAAAATTTAATTTTATTTTTAAAGGGAGGAGGTTGTGGTCGGCAATCATATGTTATTAACTTTAAAACTATAATTTTATATAAAGAAAAAAGGAAAATAAAAACAACAAAAACAATAAAAACAGCAAAAACTCATGATAAAAAATTATATAAAAATAATATTAAATGACATGACGATGGTGTGGTATGGTATGGTATGTTGTGTCGAGTACAAGTTATTGATGAAACATCCAATCAACGAACCATTCCATCAACCAGTCATTCGTTCAACGTTTTTAACTTTTAATGTTTTTCTTTTTTTTTTTTTTATTGTATTCTTGCGAAAATTGCTGATACATGTTGAATTGTCATTGCAATTTGGCATGGCGTATACAGCAGAATTGTGGCAAATGTGGCAAATATTGCCTATTGGAACATTCAAAATGTGGCATGTTTTGGGACGTGTATCAGATGAGAAATATATTCGTTTACGTATACGAATTGCTATTTAATGTTCAAATGGCTTTAAATTAAAACGGAAATTACAACGAAATATTCATTTCATTTTCCTCATTCCCTCTACTTATAAAATTGAGTAAAAGTTTAGTTTCTTTTTTGGCCAAATTTACAGGTATATTCCTATAAGATGTATTGACTACCATTTTATACAATAAAAGGCATTAACAGGACGTTAAGTTAAAAGAATGATATCGATCAACTCAGGCCTTCTTCTGAGAGTCAATGTTCGCTTTGTGGCATTTTAAATTGTTGCCAGCAAATCTCTTGCCTTCATCTTAATTTTAAATCAGCAAAATCTATGGTTTGTAGTGTTGATTTCAAGATAACGATAATATGACTGATCCGAAGATTTGGTTATCAGACTTGTTGTTTCATCTTCCGTTGTTCGTAGCGTAACAGATAAATATTTTTGGGTAATGAAAGCGACTTGTTCTATTTGACTTGTGAGGTTTCTGTGCACTCGGTTCCAGCTTAGCTGGGCTGGAGGTACATTTTACTTTTTTTACTTACTTAATTGGTCATTAGAAACCTCTATTTAGGATTTCGACCACAGCAACTATGTTGTGTGTGTTAAGTTTATCCATGAATGGCGGAACCTACATTTTAAAGTCGTGATTTACAGCAACAGATTTTTGAGTAAATAATATGTAATAATAAATAATTTTTCATATTTCGTTTGATGTCTGAGCCAAGACACTGCCGACTAGACTGCGGTCACTTTTATGTTGGGGTTCTGAAAATTGTTCGTCTCATAACAGAAACACGTTCTACCAACTTTAAAAATCATTTGAAAAAGTGACGGTAAGGATAACGTCTTATCTAGTGCTTAATAAGCCTCCAGATGTTTCCTGCTGAAATGCATTATCGCTTCATAGGTACCGATTACGGTTTGTACTGATTTTTCTTTCTCAACACTGAATGTTTAAATTGAGCTCGAAGTGATTTTTATTTTTTGTATTGTTCTCAGACTATTCCTCAACAATCTAATGTTAGAGTTAAATCATTTCCCACCACAGTTATCTAGAAAAACTTTTACCAAGTGTGCCCTACCAAAAGCCTCTTTCCATTACTTAGAAAAGTTCTGACCCTATCAACAGTGTGGAATTTTCGAAATTTCCACATGACCTTAGACGCAGCAAAGTTTGATCCAAGTAATGCTATTGCTCATGTCAAAAAAACTCAGTTTGCCCAGACCGTGTCATACTATTTTCAGTCAATCTTATACGAGCTAAGGGTTCAGACGGCGTGCTGACTGCCAGTTAGTATTGGTCTGTACCTTTGTGCCTTCACCACATTTTTCATTTCCGTAAATTATCGCTTAAAAAGCATTGGAGAGTGTTCCAATGGGATCTACAGTGAACGTCAAAAGAAACTGTATACTATGCTTAAAATTCTAACAATCACAGCCCGAAAAAATTTTACAATATTTCGAAATTTTTTGTTATTTTTTTTGTTTCAATTTTAAAAACTGACAATGAGTTTTAAAATAAAAATAACAGTAATTTATTAATGTATATTTGTTTACCGTTTCTTTTGACGCTCACTGCATGTAAAGCATTCTGGATCCGAATATATTTATTCCCTTTCACATGATTCATCCGCAAACGACAGAAGGATGCGTATCAATTTACTTCTTGTTGCAAAACACTTTTCAGAATTTTAAAGTTATCAGTCTTGGACCAGGAAGAATGGGGCTAATAGTTCCTAGATCTGACACATTACGATGTCCTCTAAGCGGGCATTGATTAGAGCAGAGGTGGCATAGAATAGAGTGGAAGGAGTAGAACAAGGGTCCTGTTCTACTTACCCATTTTCATAACCATTTGCTACCAGATATAACGTATTTAGATCCTCTAGAGCCGTCTTCCTTTCCCAGTTATATCAATGTCTGCCAGTTTATGTAACTTATTAACACGTTCATCGCCACGATAATATCAGAAAAATTTTCACATGGGCCACGGTAACTTTATTAAATAATGTAGTTAAAAATGTATCAAGGAAACTTAATGTATCACAGAAAACATTTTTTTTGCCAAAATTCCCGGAAAAATACTATTTTTTATGTCACACATAAATATATATGACTGACATGGCCCTATATTAAAACTTTTTTCTCGACAAGCCGTGTCAGTCTTATATGTTTGACGCATCCAAACAAGATACAACAAGTATTAACCTGTTGTTTTGAACACAGCGGTGTTTGCGTCGGACATCTGTGATTTACCAAATCGCGTACGTCAGACACATATGACTGACACGGCTCATGTAGAACTTTTGAGCGTCCGACACATATGACTGACATGGCGATAAACGTGTTAAACTCCATCTGGATAGTTTTCAAGATAGCATGTCGTGCTTCTGTCATGGGTTTTTTATTATTATTTCCTGTTTCGTATAAAGAATGACTCTAGTTTATATTTTCGGTGAAGAAACCTACTGCAGCTACATTTGCTTTCATTTGAAACATTCTCTCCTCTTGAACAATATTCATACCATACATGGAACTATACGGCCTTTAAGGTAACATTGTTTTACTTAAGCAGCCGTTACTGTTTCTCCATTTCAGATTTAACATTTAATTTCTAAGCTTCGTAAATGTGCAACATTTTTTTTTTTTGTAATTTCACAAAGAGGACATGTGAGCAATTTAGGCTCAACATATGTCGATAAAAATAATAGAACATCGCAAAACTAAACAACCATAAAATGCTAAGCCCAACGATAAAGATCTAGTTTTACGATATCGGCAACTAAAAATCAAGACAATGTGTTGCAGCCGTAACCCTCTGGCAAAAGGAAATCAAAAATGGCAACAAAATTTCTGTACCATGGCATTATGGAAATAATATTTAAACGGGGTTGTTGCACATTTCGTGCAGCAACGAATCTTAAATATGAAACTTTGTGGCATGATGATGATCATCAAACGATAGTGTTACCGGATTATAACAGTTTTTTGTTTTTCTTGCTTTTTTGTTTTTTGTTTTTATCGTTAAGCAAAAATCTTTTAACGCAAATACAATAATTAAAAAAAATAGAAAAACAAAAACAAAAATGTTGAAATTAACAAAAATGATTCGAAATTGTTTGTCTATTCTCTTGCCTGTCGTTATGTTCGCAGCACTAACGTTAAACAATTGAATTTTTTCAATTTTTTTTTTTTGTTAGTTTTTAAGGTTTTTGTCTCAACGTTCGAATAATTTTGATTGTCGTTACAAAGTCTCGCTTTAGATGTAATTTTGGCAGATTTTCTGGTTTTGTGAAATTATAAAAAACTATTCAATTAGTTTTAATTTTTAAGTTTTTATTATTTATTGTTTTTGTTTTAATTAGTCTACTTGTACAATACAAAACAGAAGTATATCGTTCTCACAATAAGCTGAAATTCCCACAATTAAATTCAATTTATCTTCTTAATTAATTAAGATTCAAATGCATCATTTGATGTGATGTTGCCTGGTTGGTGGGTTGGTTGTTCGGATGCATCCAGCAATCATAATGAACGTATCGTATTAAAAGCATTCAGTTTAGCTTACTGCAAGAGGAGTGCATGTACTTGTTTAATTTCTATTTACAATTTTTATCTTTATATACCTGAGACTTAGTTTCACCAGATTTCTATTGTTGTTGCATGATATTGTTATTGTTGCTATAACAGCAGCAGCAGCAGCCTGCAGTTATGACAGTGGTCTAGTTTAAGTTATTAAGAATGTGTGATAGGTTTTAAGATATATAACTGATATGATTTTAAATGAACAACATGAAAATACTACAACATTGTTGCCCATTCGATGTACGATGCTGCTAAGAAAATGGGTCAAAACAGACAATTAGTTTTTAATTTTATTTTAAATTATAGTTCTGTAGGTAAAAAAGAAAAGAAATCATTGAATTTAAACTTTTATGGCGGTTTTTTTATAAATTGTTTTAAAGGTTTACAGTTATGAAAAACAAGTAGAATATTTTTCTGCAAAATTCTTGCATTCGATTTCCTTTTTTAACTTAAATATGGAACTGGTGCTTTCAATAAGGTCTAGAAAATCATTTGTGACTCAATGGACACGTCAACAAATAGAATTACTGAAATGCAGCTTGAAATAAACACATGTTTGCTGAAGATGTGTGTGCTTATTTAGTACTTTTTTAAAGACGATGAAATAATCGGTAATAATACCTTTCAATCAGGATTATGACCTAGCTTCTCACACCACTTATGTATACACGAGTGGCGGGACCTTCAGTTTAAAGTCGATTCCGAACAACAGATTTTTGAGAAACTTTTCATGGCAATTGGCATCTGAAAATCCTTGAAAGTAGTTATTTTCAATGACGAAGTTCATTTTTAATTATCAGATTCGGTGCAAGGAGCAGCTATAGGCAATTTAAAAGTTGCGAACGCATACATACATATACGAGTACATACATAACTAATCATTACAACCCTGCAGTCCGAATAACGACCTATTTTCTCACACCACTTTTGTTTTGTGTGTTAATTTTACGCATCAGCGGCGGGACTACAGTTCGAAGTCAACTCCAAACGACAGATTTTTGAGAAACTTTTCATGGCAATTTTATTTACTCTCAGAGTTTTTGCCAGAAATCTGCTGAGAGGAAGTCGCCGAAGAAATATTTTTCATATTTCGCTTTGTTCGAGATGTCTGACCTGGAGTTTGAACCGTGCCCTCAGGTCTAATATTCCATTACACTGGCCAATAGACTACGGCGACTATGTACTGCGCGTGAATTACTTACTTTTTTGTTTCAAATGTACCAACGTGGAGTACCTTCAGCTTGTTAAGAAATGAGTTTAATAAGCAGTCACAGCCTTGGCACACTACATAGCAGCTGACATTCGTGAGATACCGGCCGAAATGCTGGAAAAAGAATGTCAAAATTGAAGCTTATGGAGGAACCACCAACAACGTAATATAAATAATGGTTTAATAACAAGTGATTAGTATTCATTTATCGCTCCGAATGAATATTTCATTCAGATTTTAAAATTTTCTGTGTGATAGATGGATTAATTTCAAAGACTAGACCCATTTCTCGATTAATGGGTAAGCGAAGAAACAAAATTCTTAAATTTGGGCCGATACTAAGCCACATGGAATTCAAGAGTGTTAAACATATCCTGTTGCATGTGCATTTTGGTCTGGCGACATCATCGCTCCTTATTTCTTTGAGGATGATGTTTGGCCTGATCATTACTGTTAAGGGCGAGCACTGTAGTTCCATTATTACTATCTTCTTCCGGCTTGAATTGATTGATTTGGACACCAAAGGCAAGTTGTTTTCAATACGATGGCGCTAGAGGTAATGTGAACAGGCCACCACAATCGCGCTATTAGCTCCCGGTGGAGTTTTTCTTGTAAGGTTTTTTAAGTCGCAGTTATACAAGCCAACATACCGCATGCTATCGCTCAAATTCTGTGTGATTTATTGACAATTAGGAGGCGCTTCACCCAGAGAAGACATGGCATTTTCTTAACGATATTATATTCCACACATAATGGCATCAGAGGCCTTTAAAACAAATAAAAAATATTTTATTTTAGAGATGGGAATCGCTTAAAAAGATACCCTATATATTTTACGATCGCCCATATCCGAATAAAGTATTGTCACAGAAAGAGGAAAAGAGAATGCAGTTACATTCGCTAACTCCTTTCCTACATCCTTCAATGTTCGTCTCATAATAAGAGTATGTACACAGATGTACATACTCACTAGTAAACATGTGGCTACAGATGCAAATTGGGCCTATTTTGTTATGTTATGTTCAGGAACTTATATTTCTTCAATAAATTCATTTGTTCAAGCGTGATAGATATAATGTGCATTTTATTAAATGAAGTCTTCTTCGTTGCAAGAGCTTCAAGCTGTTTGAATACTAAACATTATTAAGTTCATTCCACATTTTTTTTTTTTGTAATTAAATGCCATAACTTTCTTACATTTAAATGTTATAATTTTTAATAAATTTATCTTTTTTTTAATTACTTTAATTACTCCATTTTCTCGAGAGAACGGATGATATCATGGAAAATATTGCAAAAAATATTTAAAGCCTGTGAACTCGGTTATTGGGTTTACAAGTTAATTTTCCATAGTCACGTACACCCTCAATTTGCTAAAGAATTCATATGAAAGCTTTAAACATGTTTTGTGATACTTTTGTCTCAAAAAAAAGAAGAATAAGAAAAAATAAAAGAGAAAAATATTTAATATCTCTTTTTGTGGCCGTGTGTAATTTAAAGTCTTTTTAATGAGTAAACTGTGATGGTACCTTTAGATCTGTAGTGTGTGAATGATTTCACTTGAAATTAGTTTTTTCTCTTCTTTTAGTTTTCCATTGTTAAGAAGAACCATTTTAAACGTGGTATTAAAACAATGATAAATACGTTTAATATTTTTAAAATACAGAATTCACAGCAAGTTTCTTAAGTTTAGACAAAGTTTTTGACAAGTTTTTCTTACCTTTGAATTTCCATTCAATTGCTTCCCTTCTTGTCTTATTTTTTTTCCTGTTTAAGTTTCATATTTTCTAGAAAACCGCAGACACTGCTGACCATTCTGTTCTCGTAAGTCTACAATATTTTTTATTATTTTTTGTATTTATTTAGTGAGAAATCCCTCCAAAAAAATCAACATAAATACGTAAATATTATGGTTAATTTATACATACTTAAAATTGAGGTTTTTTTTTACTTCTAAAGGAATCCTTAGAAATTTCAACATAAAAATATAAAACAAACAAAAAAATATTTACGATATTTTTTTGTTAAAGTACAACTACAAAAAAAAAAAGAGAATTTCAAGTAAAAGACGTTGTAGTTTTTAATACAATCAAATAAAAATTACTTGAGTGCACACTTTGACTACTTTAGTACGTAAATCATATTTAAATATTGGTGTCTTATATTTAAAAAAAAAGTAAGAAAAAAATTATTATCTACAGTTTTAGGTTGGTATGATTAGTGAAATACTCTCTATAATCATTGTGGAAGTCGCCGTAGTCTAGTAGGTAGTCTTATGGCTTATTAGACATATGACTAGGGTTCAAAGCCCAGTTCAGACATCATCTCCAACAAAACGAAATATGAAAAAATATTTCTTCGGCGCCTTGCTCTCAACAGATGTCTGGCAAAAACACGGAGAGTAAATCAAATTGCCATGAAAAGTTAAAAAAAAAAAATCTGTCGTTCGGAATCGATTTTATACTGTAGGTCCCGCCACTCATGTATAAAAAGTAACGCACAAAACTTAGGTGGTGTGAGAAACTAAGTCGTAATACTGACTAAAGTATTGTAGTGATCTATTATGTATGTAATCATTGTGGTATTGCAGAGCTCTTGGAATAATTTGGTTTCGTTTAAACTAATAAGTTTGCAAGAAGGTGTCTTGTACGTTACACGATCTAATTAAATCGAGACATCCATGTTGTCTGCAATTTCAAAACATTCACTTTGCTTACCGTGACGTAGAAAACGGAGTTCTTCATTCTTATCGACGTTCTTGGTAAATTTGCTATGGCTTCTCGGTAAATTTCGGTTATAAATTTTTCATCAGGTGACTCCAAAATATGATTTGCATTGGGAAATACTATTGTTTACTTCAAAGACAACAATTTCATCTTCACTTTGATAGAAAACATGATTAAAATCCTAAAAATAGGAACATTCTGTCATATTATATTTTCCTTTTATAGAACAGCTAAGAAAAAGTAGCAGGCTGCTAAAGAATTTTGCAAAGTTTACAGAGTCGATACCCGATGGCCTAGTTGGTGAGCCAAGGACGTGAGTTCGATCCCCACCATATATTCTGAGTGTTTATAATCCTCTGATTGTTTGTCTGACATTATATATGATTAGTAGAAAAAAGAAAGTGAAAATTATTAGCAATTCAGGAAAGAGAGTGTCGAAGGTATTATATGCACTTGTTACTAAAAAAAAATTGTTTCACACTATCTCCTCTTTCCGTTCTCCCTCTCCTCTTTCATGTCTGCCCTGTGTTCCGACGCAATGCACTGCATGAATAGGTTATCTCATGAGTGTTGGTATCATGGCCAGCATGCATGTTGCTACAGTCAGGGAGTTATGATCAATCATTTATCAGCCTTTGAATAAAGTTGGATACATACACATACATACATAATTGGCCATTACAACCCTTCAGTCAGGATTACGGCCTAGCTTCTCACACCACTCATGTTGTGTGCGTTAATTTTATACGTGAGTGGCGGGACCTACAGTTTAACGTCGACTCCGAACGACAGAATTTTGAGAAACTTTTTCATGGCAGTTTATTTTACTCCCAGAGTTTTTGCCAGAAATCTGCTGAGAGGAAGTCGCCGAAGAAATATTTTTTTTTTTTTTTTCATATTTCATTTTTGATGTCTGACCTGGGATACGAACCCGGGCTTTACGAATAGTAAGCCAACACACTACCTACTACACCACGGCGACTTCAAAGTTGGATACACAGAAAGAAAATTTATATTTGGGTGCTACATTAATAACGAAAAGTTAAATACTAAAACGAACAATTTCATTTCTGTACCAAACAATTACAAGCGATTTAAAGTGGATCATGGACGACAATGATGTACGAAAAAGTCATAGGCGGAGCAAGAAAAATTTTCGCAGACAATTGCAAAGCCATGATAGTTAGCAAGATGGTTAATGCTGTATGTCTTGTTAGGATTGGAAGGAAGAGTTTTATAATGAGCTTCTACAACCTGATAAAACAATTGATTTGGATCTGTAGTCTCAACAATTAATGATATCATTCAATTAAAATGGCCAGAATACATCAACAGAAATGAACAACGCCAGTCCACACAGATTTTAGATCGTCCGCCATATAGAGAGTTCTTGCTTATTGCGATTAACATTAGTTTGGATCTTCGCAGAACGGCAATTAAACTATTTTACATCAATCTATTCTAAATTGATTTGCCTTTAACTGTCGACCATTACCATTTAAAAATTAATGTCTTCAGCTTATGAATTTCATAACTTGTGGTCAACAGTTACTGGCTGACTTGTCACACTCAGTGCCTGACATAGCGTTGGACTCTACCACCCTCCAGTCTACTTTTCCTTCTTCATGTACGTTCTCCATTACATTGTTTTTAAACAGCGTAGTCCCTAAATACAGTTTTCTGTTGCTTTTTTTGTAGTTATTCAAGATATTTTGTTACTAATTAAGTACGTGTCGGTCGTTAAGTTTCACCACTGGTGTACGGTTGTCTCATCAATTGTTTATAAATTGGCCAGAGCCATACAAAAAATAAACAAAAACAATAAATGTCCGAGTGCTGGTCATAGAATGTTCGCTCAAAACTGTATCAACTAAGAATTTAAAGTAGAAAAAAATATTTCTTTTGAGTCTTTAGTAAAACTAAAAAAAAACTCGAATAAGAGAAGAAGGGTCTTAAGAAAGTACAAGTAATGTATGGCTTTTAGTATTAAATTTTGCGGTTTTGTTGCATTATTTTCCACTTGACATCATTATGAAGCCACACACAGCTAATAAAAGTAACCGAAAAAAATTATTATAAAATATACAACAACAAAAACCAATAAAAAATTTAAACAAATTTTATATTTAAAAGCAAAAATAACAACCACAAGATTTTATTCTGTTTTCTGTAAAAAAAAAACCATTAAATTTAAATACTCCTGGGATTCTAAATTTCTATTCTAAAATACAATTGACATGCTTTTAGCCAAAATAATGCAGACAAAATAAAAAGGAAAAAAATAAAGTTTTTTTTTCTAATTTTTAAATGTTTGGCAAATGTTCGATAAATCACTTGCCAAATGGCAATAAAATGGATAAAATGGCAGCAGTTTTATCTCTTTTTTTTATCATGACATTTTAGAAAACTTGTTTGGAATTGTATTTTAATGGAAATGGGCTCAAATATAAAAGGAAGCTTTTATGGAAATCCCTTTAGAATTTTACAATTGATTTCGTTTTTCTATATGTGTGAATATATGTATGTAGATAGATGTGTGTATGTGTGTATCATCATCTATCGATTCTATTTTAAACAAAATTTTATTACATTTTTTAGTTTATCGACATTTAGATTTTTATCTCTACTTTCTTTGTAGAACAAATGAAGGAACAAATTGTTAGTTTGACATACATCATACATTGGCGTGCAAAAGTGAGCTCAAGTTCATAATATTTTTACTTAAAATGTCATCAAGTGATATACATATAAACATAATTGGCCATTACAACCCTTCAGTCAGGATTACGGCCTAGTTTCTCAACACCACTCATGTTGTGTGTGTTAATTTTTATACATGAGTGGCGGACCTGCAGTTTAAAGTCGACTCCAAACGACATATTTTTTGAGAAACTTTTTCATGGCAATTTTATTTACTCACAGAGTTTTTGCAAGAAATCTGCTGAGAGCAGGCCGCCGAATAAATATTTTTTCATATTTCGTTTTGTAGTCTGACCGGGGATTTGAGCCGTGGCTTCGCGTCTAATAAGCCAACACACAATCTACTAGACTACTTTTGGTACAAAAATGCTACACGATCTAACCAAAGACAAACATGTGTAGGCGGTTGCCTGTTCTACTTGGGCCAATCTTGATAGGAGCAAAACGATGAGTATATTGATGAAGTTGGCGTGAGCTTCTTAAACTGATAGATAATAATAAATTCAGAGCATATGGTGTAGACATCAACAATATAGAACACTTTTTATGTCATTGTCGCGCCTTCGTAAGTTCGAAATAGCAACATTTTACAACAATCTCTCTGCCAGATATTACTCATCACAGAGGAGTGAACAAGAAGAAACTACGGAAATCGGTACAAAATATAGAGTTCCTATAGAAAGTGTGGAATATACCTCGTAGGTGTTGGTTGGACTTCTCTTCTTATCTCCCTATCCATCGATGTCCACTGCAGTTCTGAAGCATAAGTCAGTAAAGGTCTAATTACGCTCCTGTAAACCCTGTGTGTTATTTTCAAAGTGATACCCCATTTAGAACACACATTTGGATCGGTATCTGTAAGCTTTCGATGCCCCATGCTTCAGATGTTGTCTGAGATACTAGGTTATAATGCTGACTAAAGGGTTGTAATGACCAATTATGTATTTTGTCTGCATTTCAGTTTCTTATCCAGTATAATACTTAAGTATTTCAACCTTTTGGATATTATAACCTCCTTGTCAAGACAGCAATAACTATCATAATAAGCGATTCGTTTTCTATCTAAGTAAGCATATGTTAGTCTTATCCGACTTCACATTTATATCTTTTGGTGGTGCCCAATGTATGCTACGTTCAGAGAGTGTTAGACTCGCCCATAGAAATGGTTCGGATTCTTGTCCATCAGAGGTATAAACACGTCATAATAAGCGATCTTCGTTTTCCATGTAAGTAAGCATATTTTAGTCTTATCCAGCTTCACATTTATACCCTTTGGTGGTGCCCAATGTATGCTACGTGCAGATAGTGTTGCACTCTCCTACATAAATGGTTCGTGTTCTTGACCCTCAGTAGTATGCACACGTTATTGGAGCAGCAGACTGCGTCAAGTTCTTCAGTCTTAGAAGTCTATGAATAGTAGCGCTCCACATGAAGGGCGGAGGCATGCCTTCATTTGGGGTTTCCCTCTTCATATTGCCACTTAATGTTATGTTGTATGCACCGCAATTTATCCATCTAGTCCTTAGTATGTAGCTAATCCAGTCTACCAGGGACTGTTCCATCAGAATGTCTTCTAAAGACTAGACTGTTGTATCGGTTTGAATAATATTGAAGGCTGTCTCTAGACGTCAGTGGATATTTTGGATTTTCTCAATCTGGAGGGTAGCTTTGTGCACCTTAGTCTCTGCGGATTTTCTTTTGATGTTGGCATGTGGTTTATACACGGAATTTTTGTTTTGAGGCTTGTGTATATCACATATATTCTTTTCAATGAGTGCGGCATTGATCGTAAAAAAATATTTTTTTATACCAAATTAACTGGGATGCATTCTGGTTTAAGGATCCTATGAAAAACAGAAAAAATACAATGAAGAGTGCTTCAGACAATAAACAATTATCGAAAATATCTGTTGTAAGAATTGTTCTTCACTGTTACTTCACTGTATATACAAGAGTGTATACATTTTTGTTATCCTACCAAAAAAAATGAAAAAAACCCAAGAGGAAAATGACGAAAAATTTGCACAATTTAAAGCCAAAAACGCTGTTTACCACGCTTGAATGCATAACAATTTCGTTACACTATTGAAATCAAACTCTGTTTTTTTTGTACGTATCTATTCTATTGGTTACATTTTCTAGGTATTCTTGTTTTCTAAAATGTCATGCCTTGTTTAGAAATCTTTAAGGAGGAAAATATTGCCAACCAAAGGCACGCTAAAGGGAAACTAAAACCCAAGTTGTTTATTAAAAACTCTATGTAAAGAAAAGTACATATTTTGTTACAAAAAAAAATGGTTGTTCTTTCCTTTTTTAAACGATTGACCAACTATTACATTTATACACTGGCTGTAGACCTTGTCTCACTCAATGTATGTAAACTGCCAATTTTTTAAATGAGTTTTTATGCGACGTAAAAGATTTTTGTTTAGAAAGTTTGTTTTATTATTCTTTTCCTCTCAAAATGTATTACAAATTTAAATGCTAATTTAAATCGTTGAATTTGTTTTGTCTTTTTGGAGAATTGTAATAAAAATCAAAATATTTTCCCATTTCAAATTTAAGGAATGCTCAACTCAAGTTATTTTATTCAACATTAAAAAGAAGATTGTATTATAAAATTTTTTTCTAATTTCATGGAAATTTGCATTACACGTGCCTTAAATACAATATTATTTACATTTTTTTTAAATTGTTGCAATTAAATTTTTATAATTTAATAATAAATTCATATTTTCTTTGCATTTCTATTTACAGATCAGTTGAAAACCACAATAATACTGAGAACGTCAATTACAAGTAAGTTTTTACTCGTTTTATTTGTTTTAATATTTATTTGGTTATATTTTTTATTATTATTTACTTTTTTTTATTTTTTGTAAACAATGTTTTAGAATTTTTAAATTGTTATTGTACATAAGTAAGAAGAATTTTTGAAATTTAAGTGTCGATTACAAAAAGCTTTAAAATAAGGAAATAACACAAGCTTTTGTATGGGATACTTATAAAAGTATTTCAAAATTGGCAACACTAAAAAATTTAATAATGACGATTTATTCAGAACTCTTGAAGAGATTTTTTAATGCTTAGAAGTATGTTTTTGTATTCCATGTCATATAAGTGGTAAAAAATTTTGCTCTAATTACAGCTCATAATTATTTTTCTTCTCCGCTGAGGAGGAGTAAATGTACCTAACCGCACCATAGGGGAAGTCGTCACTATCCCCCGTGTGTGGGGCCCTCATCCACTAAATCTCTCCCTTCTCTTTTGGACTCTTTGTGCCCACTCCGGAAATACTGTACTATTACTTTGAAGTGGAGTCCCTCCGGCCATTTGGCCCTTTATGTCCATATCCACGTTCGGATTGCGCAACAAAATCTGAAAAGATGTTTAAACATCCATTCTAATTCTCTCATCCAAATCAAGTTTCTTAGGTTTCAGCAAGGCTTCAGTGTAACTGGCTATGTTATTCCAATTTTCTTTGCTGTTATTGCACAAATTTTCGAAGTGACACCTCATAGTGTTGTAGAAGGGATTCCTAAGAAAAAATATGACGCCTTAAATGCATCTTTATGTGAGATGCTGGCTGGAAGACTGTATTATAATTGTTTATGACGCTACTTAAAAAGCTTTTTCTGATTTCGCAAAAAACAAATGATAAAAGATGGGAGCAGTCTCCAGAAAAATACAGCAGAATTCATTCATTTTTTTCCACAAGAGTGTTTCTCAGTCTCTGAGTATTTAAAACCCTGAATTCCAAAATATCTGTACTCCTGAACTCCGAATGACAAATATTTATAATGACCCGTAACAGTCAGGAAGGTGACAACTGGCCAGTGCGTTATTTATTTTCTACGTTTTTAAAACTCTAAATCTCAATCCGATAACACCACTAGTTATGGACAAATCTCTGCCAAGAAAGTCAGCTAAAACTCTTTATCTTAATGGCCTGAAATCCAAATTCTGAAATAAGGGCTCTAGATATCATTTATTGACTCCCAACGCAAGTTAAATCATGAGTTTAAGCGACAAAATGTTTGCATCTGGCCATAAGGCACGAAGTGTTAACAACTTATCGATATAAATTAAATTAAATTTAACCAAAATAATCTCCCAACAGTTGTCAAACATCAGAAAAAAAAAATACAACAACAGAAAACAGTTTGTTCTAAGGAACAAAGAATAGTACTTTGATCGAAACTTTATATACAGTTTAAAGTCGACTCCGAACGACAGATTTTTGAGAAACTTTTCATGGCAATTTTATTTACCGTCAGAGTTTTAGCCAGAAATCTGCTGAGCGGAAGTCTCTGCAGAAGAAATATGTTTTCGTATTTCATTTTGATGTCTGATCTGGGTTTTGAACCGTGGCCTCACATCTAATAAGCCAACACACTACCTACTATACTACGGCTGATATCTTTAAGCCTCCTAATGTTTTTCTTACATAAGGAGCATTTTTGTGTTTAAATCTATCTTTGAGGTCTATAGTAAACGTCACAGTCACCACAATTTGATGTTCAATAAAGTGCTTGTCGTATTGGCCTAAGTTTAGACAGAATCAATCATCGTGTTCATCACAATTGTTTAAATAACGATTGTTGAGTTATATATATACTCTCTTGTTGTTGGTTTTGCTTCGTTCTTTTTTGTGTTTTTTTTTTTAATTTATTAATAATTTTTTTTTGTTTAATTTTGTGTTTAATATGAGTACAAAACCTTCATTTAGTTGTTAACCACAAATCAATGTTCATTCATCATTCATCGTATATTTCTGATATTTTACTTTGTCACATTTATGACATGACACAACATTTGTTGTTGTTCTTGTTGTTGCTGTTATTTTGTATGTTTTTTTTTTGATGTTGTTGTCGTAGTTGTTTCTATATGTGATTTTCAATCATGGCTCAATTTCATGAACGAAAAATATATGAACCACAAGAAGTGATGAACACTGAGAAAAAAATATGTTTGAATTTTCTTAAATATTAAGAGTGATCGTACATTATTGCGAGTATATTATTGTGCATTTAAATAATGATTTGTTAATCAGTAACTCAGGACTTAAGATACTTGAGACATCTTGAAATTTTTGGCATCGTGGTCCTATTTATCGAATAAAAGAGGTTAGAAAAATTACAAATGTTTCCATTGTCGAAAACTGTCGCCTCTCTAGATAACATTAATCCATTAATAATCATACATATATGGTCGTAAATTTTACTGAATTTTATTTTTATATATTTTATATTTTATATCTAATTTTTATATAAAGTGGGTGATTTAAAAATTTTAATTAAAAAATGCAACAAAGCAAATCCGGTTTGAAATTTTGCCAAATATAATTTTTTTTGTTGAAAGGTAGAATTGTTACGATTAGAAATGTAATATTATTTCAATCATATGGCTGCCGCTGCTGGCCTAACAGTTCCTCATTCGATCGGACCAATTTTCGTGCACTTTTTCGAGTGTATGGTATCGTATCATTGCGCCCTACAGAAAATAGTCCAACGGTGTCAAATCGCAGCTTCTTGGCGGCCAATTGTCATCACCATTTCGGGTAATTAAACGGTCATCAAGCGTTTACTGTAATAAATCGATTGTGCCATGAGATGTGTGGTTGATGGCATCATCCTGTTAAAACCAAACATCGTTCACATCAATATTATGAAGAACGTGTACAAAAAAATCGGTTATCAAGGTGCGATAGGAGTCTCCATTGATCGTAACGGTTGCGCCGTCCCCATTTTCAAATAAATAGGGGCCAATGATGCCTCCGCTTCATAAACCGCACCAAACAGTCACTTGTAATGGGTGCATTCGATTCTATAAGACAACGTGTGGGTTTTCTGAACCCCAAATACGCAATTTTGCTTATTAACGTAGCCACCAATATGAAAATGAACTCCATCCGAAAAGAAGCTTTTTTTTGGCAGTTACTCGTTGGCCCATCTAACGAAGCAAAAACGAAGCGGATGGCAATGCGGCTCCAACTCTTGAACCATTTGAACTTTGTAAGGTGTTATACCGAGATCTTTTCTCAAAGTTCGACGTAAACTGGTTTGTGAAATTTTCAATTCTTTAGCACGATAACGAGTTGATGTTGATGGATTCTCACGCACACTCTTAAGTCACAGCTTAGATATTTTCGGTTGTATGCACTGTACGAGCATACTTACGTATTGGCGCATCAACAATGAAACCAGTTTCACGCAATAATCTTGCGTATACCGGGCACTGTTTGTTTTCTCTGCGACCAAATTCTTTACGACATTTTCGTGCAATTTCCGATCAATTGCCTTTGTTTTGTAAATAAATTTCCAATAATCCCATTGTTGCTCAAGCGTAAATCGATTCATTACGTTCAGCGGAGATAATATATTCAATTTTGTGACAGAATAGAATAACATAAGTATTGCCAGATTCAAAATAACCGATGGTCTAAATTTTAATCTCCTCCCGATATTTGTGATGCTTTCTTACTTATTTAACAGGTCGTTACGATCCTTTAGTCAAGATTACAATCTAGCTTCTCACATAATAATTCTGATAGATTCAAATATAGAATTTATTCAATTTATTAGAGTGAACTCTGTCGTTATTGAAACCTTTTCAGTGTAGTGATCATTAAAAAAAGACACAATGACAGTGACGAATGGCAACATTTTACTTGACAATAAGTTTGACGAATATTGCAACAATCGGAATATTATTTTTCATTATATATATATGTATGTATGTATCTGTATCTGTAATTGTTGTTGGTTCTATTGTTGTATTTTTTTTTTGTTTTTTTGTTCATTTTTCAATTATTAACAATTACAAATTGTTCACAGTTGGTATTTATTACATTTCGTTCGTCACTCACTATCCTATGATGATGTTTTGTTTTTGTGTGATTAACTATTTTATTAATAATTTAATAATAATCATTTCTGTGGTTTTTCGATTACAAGATTATTTTTCTAAATCTTCCATAATGTGCATTTGAGTATTCGTTACAATGGCAATAGAAGCAACAATAATAATAACAGTGTTACATAGAGGATCTATGATGATAGTTAATGTTATAATGTTGTAGTTGTAATTGTTTGGTTTTATAATTTTTATTTTTTGTTGTTTTTTGCCTTTTATATAATTATTAATAATTCATAATAGTTTCGAATAATTATTGACTAATTTAACATCAATTGTAATGCATTTAATTTCAACGCTTGTTTACTTTTAAATACACGAGTTATCATTTGGTAGAATATTAAATTTAAAAAAAAAATATTCTCGATCTTTAATTTTTAGGTAATTTAATATATTTTTGGGGAAATAAGTTTATAAAACTAATGTTATTGTGAAACTGATTATGGTAGGGGTGTATAAAGAGGGCAACATAATGTAGTTGTGGTTATACAACTTGTATATTGCAATTGAGGTGCGTTTTATGGAACTTTTTTGAAGAACTTTTATAAAAATACTTGGCAAAAGTGTAGCTAATTTCCGATTATGTGATATGCTTGTTAGTTATATATACATACATAATAGGTTATTACAACCCTTCAGTCAGGATTACGACCTAGCTTAATTTTATACAGGAGTGGTGGGACCTACAGTTTAAAGTCGACTCCGAACGACAGATTTATGATAAACTTTGTCATGGCAATTTTATTTTGCTCTCAGAGTTTTTCTCAGAGTTCTGCTGAGAGGAAGTCGCTAAGGAAATATTTTTCATATTTCGATTTGTTCGAGATGTCTGACCTGTTTATCGGTTAGGTTTAAATATTAGCCTGATTTTTGAATAAAATTTGGCATGCTATCTACAGTAAATAGCGGAAGCAATTTTACTCAGTAGGACTTCTATCAAAATTCGTAAACGGCTTCAATTTCTAACAATTGCAATTTTAAACTAAAGTGCATACCCCTCGTTTATGATGTTAAAGTTTTTTTCTTTTCAATATAACCCCTTCAGATTTATTTAAATCCTAGAAATCCTAGATTTTTAAAATCCTAGAAGCTCATTTGATTGCATTTTGTTATTGAACTCTTTTAGAATTGTAGGCTTTATTTATAATTACTTTCAGCTCATTTAGAATTGTAGGCTTTATTTATAATTATTTGCTCCTCCTCTAATCCTGGAAGCATCAGGATATCAAGCATCATTTCCCAATGTCTATCCCCAAAGAAACATTGAAATCAATTTATGGTAGCATTCTCCTAAGATATAAGACTGAGTGTCAACTCAGTAATTAAAAACCGTGTTTTCCACTTTGTGGTATCTACAGCTGCTGTGAAAGTCATTAGCGAGATGAACAAGATCAAGTCATTTCGCATAAGTGCCTAGAATACAGTGCCTAAAATGACTCCAATAATAGAGTTGGGCATACCTTTTGGAGTTAAAGAATGTTGGTTCACAACTGCATTTCCATTTATTCTGATCATTTTTTCTTTATTTTTCATCGTTTAAACATCTAATAAACGTTTTATTGGTTTATTAGCTGAGGACTGCGAGTTTGTAAAGTGTTTTAAAACATAATTCTTCCAACGATCTTGTTTTAGCTCTGGAAAAAGATCTTAGAGCCATGAAAAGCTTTTTAAATTTGATATTCGGACATGGCGTTAAGCTGTAGGTTCCCCCATTCATGGATTCTGTTAATACATATAATTTTTGGAACTATAAGACTAACTGGACAAAAGCCCAATATGGTGTGTATGCAGTGGACAACTCCATTCAGAATACACTATTAGCAGATCACTAAATTCGTAACATTGCCATCAATGTTGATTGTTTTAGTAGAATTCACTTTGGAAATATTTTTCTTAAATTTTATTTTTGTTCGAAATGTCTGTAATGGTTTTTGAAAGTCAGGCTCGAGTCTAGTAAGCTAACATACTAGACTACGATGACTACAAGCAGCTGTTACAGCTTGAAATTCATTACTTCATAAATATGACCTTCCAGAAGGGACTTACGAACTGTGACAGTTGATAACAGCTGGAGCTACATCTGTTAAATTAATTGTCATTAACATAGTCTTGGGCTCTGGATAGATAGCAATTGATCCAGATTTTCATCGAAAAGTCATCTTTAGTGATAATGTCCATTATGGTTGAATGGGTACGTGAACAAACAAAATTGGCGAATTTAATGAAATACCAGTCCACAAAAGATCCAAGAGCGCCTGATCATCTCAAAAAAAGTCACTGTTTGGTATGGATTTTGAGCTGGTAGGGTCATCGATAGAAATTCCTTTGAGAACGACGTTAGCCAGGGCATTACTGTCAATGGCGAGCACTATTGTCGTTTACCATGTTCTTTTGATGTGAATTGTATGATAGAGACACTAAAGACATGTGGCTTCACGATAATGGATATTCTGCTCGAGCGATTGGAGGTCATATTTGACTGACGTGGCGGTGAAGTGATCGGGAGATTTAAAAATTGACGCCGTTAAACGTTAGGACAGTGGTCCTCAAAGTCATGCTATCGACCAAATTAAGCTTTGACTCATGAAAAATGGGCTTTTTTGGTTGTACTCTACATGGAGAGACTGTTGAAGACATTTGAACGATGTTATACTCCACAATTTATGCCATTAATAGATCTTTAAAGCAAATAAAAAATTTAAATGATATCTCACACTCACAACTGAAAATACAAAATAAGGAGCAAGTTGACAATATATTTTGCTTACCAAAGCACTGATAATAATATTAAAGAAAATAATATTAAGAACTAATGCGTATGACTTCTACTATGACAGGCAAACATGTATGCTTTCAAAAAAAAAAAAAAAATTAAGGTATAGATAACCATGTCAAAATTAATTTAAAGTGCCTGCTAATAATGATTAAAAAATATCTTCTGCTCTCAAACTATGTTGGCCTTTTAAGTTTAAATTTTTAAAAGAACTTTAAAATGATTGATTACCCTTTCGATTAGTCTCAAGTATATTCATTATTTGCTATTGAGCATATGTTTGAGATATTTAAAGTTTTCTAAAATTTTTATTTGATTTTAATGCAAAAAGTAAATTTATTGGCTGCCACATTTATTTAATCGATTAAAGCATAAAATCTGAATTCAGGTTTATGAATTTGAGAAGCATTAGTTTAATTGATTTTTAATATGAATTTTTTCAATAAAGTGTGAAAAAATTAATTAAAAAAAAAATAATGAAATTTAATACATACTTTCACAATGAGTAGGTATCAGTTCTGAACAATATAGTATGAGTCAATGAACCACCCAAGTCGTCAGACAAAATTTTAAGAAAGAAATTATTTTTGAAAAAAATTCAAATTTTTAACGATAAAAACAGACGGCTGTTAACATATTTCTTACTTCTGTTCTAGGAATACAGCTGACACATGCAAATAGTAAAACAAAACAAACTTCATTATTAAATAAAATCGTAAAACGAAAATGAATAAAATGATAATAAATGAAATTGGTTGGTTGAGTCATGATCATTGTGTTTCGATTCTATTTTAGTTATCCCAAAAACCTGAAACAGTTTTTCCACAATTCTGGCCGATTTTTCATCAAAAAATTTCCGGCCTCCTATGGATTGGAATTGTCCAGGTCAGGACAATTTTTTTTAGAAAGGGGGTTGTATCGATGACAACATGTAGAATGAATTTTTGTAACCTGAGAAGGAAATATAGTGGAGCATATCTAGCCTTTGACAGTGAATTTTTATTATTGACACCGAGCGACATCTTGATATTTGTCAAGGCCACAGGCTTGGATGAGACATTGTAGGATATCTTGTAAAGTTTGAAGGAAATTCAATAGACCATATGGTTGCAGTTCCAAGGAATCTCTTCTCTTCAGTAATAATAATAATAAGACTGATATTGCGTTTGCACACAATCGATCAAAAACTTTAGTCTTTGTTCTCTTCTTTTTGGGACAATTTTGGCGATCGTAAAATAGTTAAAGTGTGTAGAACGTGGCCCGAAAATAACACCTATTTTGGTAAAATAATTTTATTATTTGTCTATGTTTCTTGATGATTTGGCAAAATAGAGTAAATAAATGACAAGTAATTTGACAGAAGAAGATTAAAAATGGCGGTTAGATGTAAATGTTTTCTGAAGAGTTGCAAATTCTAATCATTCAACTCGTTTTCGTAAACACTTTCCATGAAAACAATTTGTGCACTTGAAATCTAATTAAAGTTCTCTGATAATTAATTATAATCTTATCGGCTTTGTTCTCAATTGAGTTGTCACTTACTCCACCCAACTGTTCCTCCAAGTAGAAAACCTTAATTCAATAATTTTACTTTTTTGATCACTAATTGTGTTGATTGTCAACAAATTGAAGGAAATTCATCAATCATTCGTCACGCTACAAATCACTAGGAATCCAGAAACAGTGTTCGTAAGTTTCTTTTTCTTTATGATTCTCAAACTCTTATTTTTATTTTCGAAAAGTGTGGGTTGGGTTTTTTTTTATTAAATTGAAATAGAAATAAACGCACTGTTGTTAAATATAGAAATCGGCATTTCTTTTGAAGTGTCGGAATATTTTCTGTTGGGTTTTATTTGAAAATAATCTCTGAATACATGGAAGTTTGAAACAATGAAATCTTTAAATGAATTGAAAGAAAGAATACAATAAAATTGTCTTAATTTATATGGATATGTAATCCGATTAATAATTAAAAATGGTTTTTGATTCTGTTTACTCTTGTTTTGCTTTAACTTGCAGTAAATATTATGAGGATTGAAAGTTAGAAGAGCTAAAGAGGTTATGTTAGTACCAGAAGAACACTACACCATAAATTTCAACTATGATTGTACAAACGTGAAAGACGCTGAACGTTCTGAACAATCAGTTAATGACTTTAAGCTCTGTACACATGAGTTTAAAAAATTCACGGTACGAGTGGTTTCAATTTCAAATAATCTATATCGAAGACGTATGAGAAAGCTTTCCGCAAACGAATAGACTGGCCGACAGCTCCCTCTTTAACAACCTCCTTGACAGAACCAGTAGACTCTATGATTTTGGGAAATGCTTCTCAACGAACAACATGAATGATTGAGATAATCTTAGAAACCGCATGGCATAATTGGTCATTACAATCTCTCAGTCATCATTACGATCTACGTTTCTCACACCACTTATGTTGTGTGTCTTAATTTTATACATGTGTGGCGGGACCTACACTTTAAAGTCGACTCCGAACTACAGATTTGAGAAAATTTTCGTGGCAATTTTATTTGCACTCAGAGTTTTTACCAAAGACCTGCTGAGAGGAAGTCTGACCTGGGGTTTGAACCTTGGTCTTACGTCTAATAAGCCAACACACTGCCTACTAAACATCGGCGACCGATGCGCCAGAAACGGATCTTCGAACAGGCGCAGGAGGTCTTAGTCCCGAAACGATGAGAAAAATTATGATGGCGAAAGTCTATGCCACTAAAAAATGTTTTCGATTCTACTCGAATAACAAATACACAAGACGGAATATAGCAAAACTGTCTGATAGCCAGGCCGGGATTCGAACAAATGGCTCTTATAAGTTTAAAACGAGGGTAACATAAATCTATCTGGAGAAACTGAATCGGATATGTACCCAAAATAAGGTTGCCTTTGCTATGTTTCGACAATAAGCAAGCAGATAAGCTTGAGAGGAGTTCCATGGTGCTAATGGGACCAAAACCCTTCTGTGGAGTAGAAGCGGATATTTAGAAAGAATATTTTCAACGAATGGGATTCTCAAACCAATGGAGTTTGTAGCAATCAAAACGTTTGCTGGGAAACATAAGTCTGCGATCTGGGGCATACATCGGATTAACCTGGTGTTGGTAACCGGTCTTATGGCAGGAGTGGCCTAGAGCCCTATATGTAGGGTCTATAGCAATCCCTTACTTGGACCTCTGAGGCATTAATTCATACCTAGAAGAAACCCTTGGGTGCATAACAAGTTCATCCTGAAATTTCTCAGGACAATACGAGGGATATTCCGTAAAATGGTAAAACCACCAGTGGGCATTACGACAACTTATAAATTCTATTTAATGAGGATTATCGATTTAAATTGGCAAAAGTAAAGTGCTCTTGCAGCAGTACAATGCTAGACTACAAATTGTTTCCTCATCCGCCCTACGCTCCACGTTTAACCTTGAATGACTGCTTGGTTGTTTTTAACCTGAAGGATATCCATGACAAAAAGAGATTTCAAATTTTGATTTTTACAATGAATTTGTCTCACTAACAGATCTAAGAAACAAAAGATCAACAAACTTTAGTTTTCTGTAATGAGTACAATGGAAATTCTGTTAAAAAACTAAATGATATTTTTTTTATCCAAAAACTTGTATTTAAGTTGCCAACTTATTGACCTAACCACGTAATTTCTAAGCAATTATAATAATGTCTATGAATATTAATTATAAAATCTACATTTTACAATATTTTAATATTTTTTTTTTTGTTTAAATATTCCAAAATTTTTATATTTTCATAATTTTTTTCCGCTTTTAAAAATTCTATTAAAAGGTGCCGATAGAGGTAGAAAAATTGTGAATATAAATTTAAATATTTTCCTATATACAGATGTATGCATATACATAATACATATGTATTGAGGTGTTCATTAGGCATATATCCGGTTTTATGAAACGGAAATCATTTGCAAAATTTTACATCCTTCTTTCATAAACGAAATGCATTAAAGCAAGCGATAATAATTATTATTTTTATTTTGGTTTTTAATTTTTCCCATTTTTTCCACTTGCAATTTTCAGTTTAAATAAATTAAAAAAAAAAGACAAAAATTATTTGTACATTATTTTGAAAGGAATGATAATACACAAACAATAATCCACAACTGCACTAATTCATTCATTTCATCGAATTAATGAACAACTAATGTGAACTAATTATTATTAGACCAATAACAATAATAACAACAATATATACATATATGAGAGTAATAATAACAATAAATATTTTTACGCTTTTGAAATGGAGGTAAAAGCGAATTTATAAATACGTGAGTATGTGTTTTTATGAATTTCTATTCGTATTTCAATGAATTTGTAAATAATGGCATTAATATTGTAGTTGTTTGTGTATAATTTGAAGTTTTATGCATAAATAAATACAAAATATTCCAAAAATTAAACACGCACTTTTCCGCAATGAACCCCAAACGAAATGAATTATAAAGTGATTAGAGTTGCCATTATAGTATTAGAAGCAGTTATAGTTTAATTTGCTAGTAGTCTGAACGGAGGCAATTTATGTCATTTATGTCATATTTCTTCTATACTACCATTTGGTTTTCTTTTATTCCATTTAGGAATCATCAGAAGGTTATTCATCTATTGTAGCAGGTTCTATGTTGATAGTGTTGGCACGCACCATTAAATATATTGGGTTGTTAGTTTGATTATAGTGGTAAGGAGCATTACTATGTGACTGGCCTTTCTTGATCTTCCCTGTTGATATTATAATAAGGATAATTAAAGTTAAAAAAGTTGCCGTAGTCTAGTAGGTAGTGTGTGCCACGGTTCAAATCCCAGGTCAGACATCAAAACGAAAATATGAAATTATTTCTTCGGCGACTTCCTCTCAGCAGATTTCTGGCAAAAACTCTGAGAGCAAATAAAATTGCCGTGAAAAGTTTCTCAAAAATCAGTTGTTCGGAGTCGATCTTAAACCGTAGGTCCCGCCACTCATATATAAAATTAACGCACACAACATAAGTGGTGTGAGAAGCTAGGTTGTAATCATGACTGAAGAGTTGTAATGACCAATTATGTATGTTAAATAATTGTAAAAATTCGAAAAAATATTCGACGTAAATGCAACAATTCAATAACTATCATAGCCAAGAAGCTTGTGATTCACCATTTTAAGAATACTGTTCCCTGCGGCACGTCTGTTTGTTAGCATTTTTCCAATGGAATACACAATGCATTACAGAGAAAATTCCTTCATTAGCCACACTATCCGCATGTGGAACTCTCCATCTGCAAAAGTTTTTCCTGTCACTTGCAATATTCATATTCAAATCTAATTTATACGAATACTTTTCCGTGTAGATCTATAAAATAACGCCAATTGTCAATCTCTTTCTGTTAAAAGTGCAATAAGAGCTGAATCTTGGTTAATGTTGTTGAAAACAAAGGCAAGTCTTACAAAAACCAAACAAATTGGAGAGATTTGTGTGGTTTAAGGTTTAATATCAAAGAACATGGCGGCCATTGGCGACAAATGAATAATGTTGGAAAGATTTTCCTTAAAAAAAGTTGGGTTCCACAAGATGATAATAAAACATCAGTTAAAATCTTAGAAGTAACCGTAGTGTAGTAGGTAATGTGTTTGCTTGTTAGGCGTGAGGCATTGGTTCAAACCCCAGGTCAGAAATCTCCAACAAAATGAAATATAAAAAATATATTTCTTCGGCGAATTCCTCTCAGCAGACTTCTGACAAAAAGTCTGAGAGTAAAATAAAAAATTGCCATTAAAAGTTTATAAAAAATATATCGTTCGGAGTCGACTGTAAATTGAAGGTCTCGCCACTCAACATAAGTGTTGTGAGAAACTGGGTCGTAATCCTGACTGAAGGGTTGTAATGGCCAATTATGTTTTGTAAAAATCTTATCACCGTACATTTATAGAATTATCTTTACAACCAATTCATTGGGAACGTCTGGAGAGCGTCCTGGGACATTTACGGTCGTCCTCTTTTTGTTTGTATACGTATCGCTGAATTGTTTTAATTTTTCATATGAAAATATCACAATTTCAAGAAGGCCTACTATCATTGCTGTTGCAGGCCAACTGCCATTAGAGCAGTTTTGCAATCGTCTTCACTGGCTTTGATTTCTGCAAGCAGAGATGTAAAAGGTAGTTACAGCTTATTGGTTTCGTTCAGATCTGTTCGATAATCAACTATAAAGGACACGAAAAATGTTAAGCTATATCAGCTTCAATCTATGGAGTTACAACCTCATTTAAAAACTTTGAAAACTGCTTCAAAATAATACAATACAAGTCGAACCAAGTAGTCACCGTAGTCTAGTAGGTAGTGTGTTGGCTTATTAGACGCAAGGCCACGGTTCAAACCACAGGTCAGATATCAAAACGAAAATATAAAAAAATATTTCTACGCTGACTTCCTCTCAGCAGATTTCTGGCAAAAACTCTGAGCATAAATAAAACTGCCATGAAAATATTGGAGTCGTCTTTAAACAATAGGTCCCGCCACTCATGTATAAAATTAGCAGAGCCATCATAAGTGGTGGGAGAAGCTAGGTCCATAATCCCTGACTGAAGGGTTGTAATGACCAATGCCATACGTATGTATGTAAGTCGAATCAAGTATAAAATGTGGACTTTTATCATCATAACTTTTTATTGAACTGGTAACCCTACACAGTACTCTACATAATAACAAGTCCCATTAACCAGGCGCTAATTTACAACATAATACAAATTAGAAAATAAGTAAATACTAAAATTTAAAACAATACAAATACACTGTGGTAATATACACGCTGAAAATATATGGAAAATGTATATGTATGTATGCATATTAATATGAATAACAATACAATAGTCTTGAATGCTCTTAGGAGATAAATTTTTTTTAAATGTCAAAATTTACATTTAATTACTGACTTGGTTACACCATCACCATCACAATATCAGCAGCAGCACTACATATATCATCATCCTCATCGTTATTACCACCATAATCGTCATCAACTGTATTCCGCCAATACGAGAAGCAAGTGTGTAATTAAATATGAAAACGTTAAACAAACGCAACCACCACACATGGATCCATATTCAGGCAATTATTAATTCGGGTATAAAAACAAAAACAAGAACTACTAAAAATACGATACAAATGTATCTTTTAAATACGTTAACAAGTCACGTATGATAATGTATGTGGTGTGTGTGTAAATTTTTAACTGAATTACAATGAACAACATGTGCAGTGGTAGTATCTATGTGTGTATGGATTAGTTTTGCTAGCTAGAAAGGGTGGTGGCAGGAAGGCGATTATGTGTGAATGTATCTCTTCGAATGCCTTTACAGTGGCTTCATTTGCTCGCATTCACACAGAAATGAATTTAAATGCAAATAATTACCGGTGTTAGTTAGTTATAGTTTTTTATTTATTTTTTCGCTTTTTTAATTTCAGTTTTAAATTTGTTTCATTTGTTTTAATGGGTGTTTCTATGGATGTGTACGTGTGTGTGTGGGTATAATTTCTATAAAACCCAAAAACAAAAGGCGAAATAAATATTAAATTCATATTCCCGCGTGTCTAACTACCGGTAGTAGTTGTAAATTTAAAAAAAACAAAATGTTTTTTTTAATGAATTCATAAAATAATACACAAATTTGAAAAAAGTTTTTGATTTTGCGTTGTCTTTAAAGCTTGTGTTTAAATATTGTAAAGCGGAATTAAAAAGTATGTATATGTGCCCTACTTTAGGTTGTATATTGATTCTCAGTTTATTTACATGAAATGCTTGTAAGAAAATCCAATTTTATATGAGACTCATTCATTATTCTTCATATCATTGTTGCAATTTAGATCCATAGTTTATCTCTCTCTTACATAAGCCATCAACACGCTAAAGCCAAGTAAATGTGTTAAAGCCTGCTTGTTAAATTCCCTGGGTAAAGATTCCGCAGTATTTAATTACTTCAAATCTTGTTCTTGAGCCCGGCAATATACGAAACATATTCTTTGTCCAGATAGCAGATACAAATCTTAGTAATTAAGGATATTTTGTACTCAACCATTTCAATGATCATGCAGGATAGTGTAAACCTCAGTAAAATAATTTTAAAGGCTTTCTCCATTCTGGTACCAAACGTAGTTAAAACTCATTTCGAAATCTTGTCGAATATAATGACTACCTCTAATTAAACAGAATGGTATATGGTATAACACCGATGTCGCCGTAGTGTAGTAGGCAATGTGTTGACTTATTAGATGTAAGGCCATGATTCAAACTCCAAATCAGACATCTTCAACAAAATGGCGATGTCCTCTCAGCAGATTTCTGGCAAAAAAACTCTGCAATGAAAACATTTTCAAAAAAAAAAAACGTCATTGGAAGTCGACTTTAAACTGTAGGTCCCGCCACTCACAGATAAAATTTAAACACGCAACATACGTAATGTGAGAAGCTAGGTCGTAATCTTGACTGAAGGGTTGAATTGCTTTATGTATTGACATCCACACGTAATTTTACTGTACGTCGGCATAAGAACTTAAGTAGTATGTCTACAGCTTTTACAGACTTGTTTGACATTTCATTTCAAGAATTGCTTTAAGTATTGACAGCCACGTGATTTCACTGTGTCACAAACTAAGAACTTTAGTGGTCTGTCTCCTCTCTATTTTAGCGCAGCTCCTGCGCTGACCAACTTCATTGATAAGTTTGATAGAATTCGATCAGTAGAGGGACTGCGCTTACCAGTGGTATCACAATGGGCCTCTGTACGTACTCGAATAAGCTTTGGTTTCAAAGCTATCACACCAGCGTAACTTAACCTAGGCCTTCTTTGTAGTCCCCTTTAAGCTCTTTCATTTTTATTTCTCTGTCAACAATTAAGATTTGTATATTTGCGAATAAAGCAGATGAAGAACCAATTCAAGGAGGCCTCTTGTAATTTCTTAAATTTTTTCCATTTCCTTCAGAAATCATGCATCAAACACAAGCCAAATTAGACAATTTGTTACAATTTTAACAGGCAACTGCCAGATGCTATTCTTAATAGTACCAACAGGTAATCTAAAAAATCGAACTGCTTAACCCTACAATTTGTAAGTCATAAAGCGATTTACAGAAATCGCTTTCTAAATTTATTTATCATCGTATACGGCATTTAAAAGTCGCCTATTTTCATGGTTTTTAATTATGAATTTAATTTTTAATTTCTAATTATTATAGTTAATTTTTTTTCTTTGTTTAAAAACATACTTTTCATTACATTTTATAATTATTTTTTGTTTTTAATTACTTTATATGTTTTTTTTTTCTAAAAATTATTTAGAGCAGCAGTAGTTGTAGCAGGCAGGTGTTTGAAAATTTTTTGATTTTTACCTTTTTTATCTCATGAATTTTAATTTTCTCTTCTTTTTTTTCTAGTTGATATTAATATTTGTATAGATTTGTGTTAATTGTTGTTAAATTAGCATTTTTTATTTGTAAGCACTCAAAAATAGATACAAAAAACAATAACGATAACAATTAAATTGTTACTAAACAAATATTCACTTCAATACTAATAATGAACATACAGGGTAGTCAGTAGTTGTGGCGTTTGTTGGTGTTTGTTATTAAAGCGTGACGTGTCTGATAAAAATTTGTTAACATTTAAATTTGTTCAAAATGTTTGCCATTTCATTTTATCGTTAATAAATAAATTCCTTTGGAAAAATGTTGTTTATTAAGGAAATTGGTTATGGCTTGATAACCGATATTTAATGGGTTTAAAAATATTTTTGGTTATTAAATCCAAATCCTTTCTATTATTTGTTGCGGTTGGTGATGGAACTCTTATGTGAAGAGCATTACTGGTGATATATAACTGTCAAACATTTCTTGCAGCAATAAAAAGCTGTGTATTCTGGATTTGAAGTGGGAGACCAAGCATATATTCTTACAAATGTTGATTAGTTTGAAAACAAATTGACTGTCTGAATCCTTTAGAAATCCTTTCTTTCTTTAATGCATATCCTGTATTAAATACAAGTGAAACACAGTCATATGACACTACAATTAACTGATGCTGTTCGATTAGTTGAATTAAATCTCTAATTTATAAAACGCCAGTGCAATGCCACGTCTGTTCTGTACTTAACTTTTAATTAAAAATTTTCGCTGCTGAAAATGTGACTGAAATATTTCATATTTCTATGGATTTTGAACCTTCTAATTATTTCGCTGTTGTTTGCAAAATCAGTTCATAGGCATTGACTTTAATTGTATCCTTTTATGGTAATAATATACTCAGGATTACGACCTAGTTTCTTACACGACTTATGTTGTGTGCATTTATTTCATGCATGAGTGGCGGGACCTAAAGTTTAAAGTCGATTCCGAACGACAAATTTTTTTGAAAAGCTCTTCATGGCAATTTTATTTACTCTCAGAGATTTTGCCAGAAATCTGCTTAGGGGAAGTCACCGAAGAAATATTTTTTCGTATTTGGTTCAGTTGGAAATGCCTGACCTGGGGTTTGAACCGTGGCCCAATAAGCCAACTCACTACCATGTCCATTGCAACTATTTACTTTATCTTTAAATTAAAGCCTGTTTGTAAATATTCAACTTAAACTGTTTGAAGTTTAACAGAACTATTGCCTACTTACTAATGGATTGTATCAGCAAAAAACCTTTGAAGAGGCCACATTAAAAGACTTGCTAACTACAGTTACATTACAGGATTACGACATAGCTTCTCACACCTCTGATATTGTGTGTGTTAATTTTATACATGAGTGGTGGTACCTACAGTTTAAAGTCGATTCCAAACGACAGATTTTTGAGAAACTTTTCATGGTAATTTTATTTACTCCCAGAGTTTTTGCCAGAAATCTTCTGAGAGGCAGTCGCTAAGGAAATTTTTTAATACGTGCTGTGAGGCCATTTGAGGCAACCAATACGAAAAAGGGAGAACATTTCTTAGCTTGGGAATGCTTTGATAATAGTTATGTTGAGTGGCAAATTCTCCTTGCAGTGTAAGTTTCACTGAGGCTTCTTGTGATGCCAGAAACCAATAGCCAATCCGATGACCAAACAGTCCTATCTCCCTAAAATGTATCACTGTTGTGGTAATTTTAATTTTTGAAAGCTCATTAAAACATTACAGAAATATGAAAATGGAGAGAAGTATCGTTTCCTCTTCCTTCCGTGATTCACAGCTCCTGCAGAAGTCAATCAAAAGAAAGCCGAGTCTATCGATATGCTTTTCAGCGGACTATTAGGCTTTGAGTACCATAATAGGGGTTATGCGATTCAAGGAAAGAAGACAATCAATGGTCTTCCGATCCGGATCATTCCAGTAAAGCTTAGCAATACTGCTGCCAATAAAGTTGGGCCTTCTAGTATAACTGTGGTCATCGGTTTACTTCCAAGCTCAGTATGTAACGTGTCGCATATTGTGTAATTTGAATATTTCATAGATATTTTTTGATATTAAGCATGAGCAACTTATTAAAAGTCGTCGTAGTCTAGTAGATAGTCCGTTGGCTTATTAGACATTAGGCCTCGGTTCAAACCCCAGGTCAGACATCTCCAACAAAACGAAATATGAAAAAATATTTCTTTCGCGACTACCTCTTAGCAGATTTCTGGCAAAAACTCTGACAGTAAATAAAATTGTCATGAAAAGTTTCTCAAAAAAATCTGTCGTTCGTAGTCGACTTTAATCTGAAGGTCGTCTCACCACTCATGTATAAAATTAACACACACAACATGAGTATCTTCAGAAGCTAGGTCGTAATTCTGATTGAAAGGTTGTAATGACCAATTATGGAATTATGTATGGGTACGTAAATATGCTACGAAAAACTAAAATTTCCGTTTGAAAATAAAAAAAAAAAAAATAAAAACATTTAAACTTTTTTAAAATCAACTTCTACCGCCTAATATTTTATTCATTGGAATCCATTATTCAAACAAAAAACAACCATTTTCGTCAAACCAACTCAAAATTTGATTTCGTGACAAAATATGCTAAATAGTGACAATTCAACAAAAACAATAAATACAACTGAAATAAAAATAATAATTAAAAGCCACTCTTTTTTCCAGTCATACGTAAAACAAATAAATTTAATCAGCCACAAACGAAACCAGAAAATTAAAGCAGAGAAACTACAACAACAAAACAATCTAAAAATTAGGGCCTAATTTGCGAGATAATAACGGTTGAAGCAATAAAATTAAAAACAAAAAAAGACAAAAACAACAAACAAATAATAGGAAAACAGGAAAATAGAAAATGGAAAATGGTTTATAAGAAAGAAAAGAAGATCAGTATCACTTAAGAAAACTAAACAATTAAAAATAATCAACAGGAAGGAAATGTATGAGCAGCCATTATTGTTTTTCTTTCAATTGAAATTGAATTCAATTGTTTGTTTATTAAGGAAAAACAAAGAAAATTATTAAAATTTCCATTGTTTTGAAAAATCATTATTATTAACGCTGAGGGTGATACAGATAATGTGGCTCATGGCTCATCATTTAAGATGTTTGTTTCGTTTGCCTTTTATTTGAAAGTCTTTTATTTCCTTTTCCGTTTGTGTAATAATTACAAAATAGTCTGGGGTTTTTCACAGGTTCATGGCAAGTTTAACTTGCCTGTCTTTGGTTGACATTTTATTTGTTTTTCATTTCCAACTTTGTAATTAGATGTGATAGCCTTAAAAATAATGGAAGTTTTTCTTTTTTTATTTTGGTATTTGACAGTATAATGTATAGGACAATGAGTTTATACAGCTTCCTTATCAGTCTTATCTTAATCGGAATCGTGGCCAGTAAACATGCTTAAGCTTTCACTTTGCTATTCTTCATTTCTCCAAACCTTCTTGTAAAGTGGGTGGTGGTAGTTCAGAGGCATCTCATTACAGTAAGACCCCGCTTAACGCGGGGGATACGTTCCAATAAGTTCCAGCGGTAAACGAAACAGCGTTAAACAAGGAAACTAATAAATCAATTGTGACGCCGGAAAGATGCGTTCATACTGCGATTGCGACTTAGGAAAATACAGTTGGAATCTTTATTCTGGACAGACTAAGAAAAGAGCGGTGAAAAAGATACATAGTATACAACAGTGTGCGATTTAGGGGAATCCCAATACTACCGCGTAGTACTGAAACAGCGTTAAGCGGGGTCTTACTGTATTTGTATCCTCCATAGGTATCATGGTTTCATTCAAATCTGATGGTTGAGCACGAAAATAAAAATAAAATTAAAATTTTTTTTTGTCAAAACTCTTCACTTTAGTGGCTCATAATTTCCGGCCTTGATTACATTTCAGATTATAATGCGTGTCCTACTTTAACTGATTTACCTGTCCAGTTCTGTTTATCAACTAAAAACCATACTTTAAACAACAAACTTTAAATTGGCAGACGAGTTAATCACATTTTGATGACTTAATACGAGTGTTGTCTTAACACGACTTGTGTGTGTATGTGTTAAAGACAAAAAGATTGTTAACTAAATCATAATCCAATCAAATTATATGTAATGTACTTTGTATTTCCAGTCTAATTACATAATTTTTATACAAGACTTATAATGTGTTTATAAACATAATGGAATTAAATTTTATTTTAATCATCAGTATTCTTTGAAAGGTGCTGTCCAATGTCTTTGGTTATATTGATCCGGCAAAAAAAAAACCTTCAAGGGTGTCCCCTTTAGCCTACTTAGCCTAACCATAATGATTGATTTCTTAGCTTTGTGGCTTTTATGTAGGAACTTCCTCAATGCAAACAAAAATGATTCGTGGCATGTTACAATGTTAAACATTCTTAGCAAGGTTTGACGTTTCATCATGACCAAACTAATAAACGATTAACACATGCAAACTATTGAATTTTATTATTAAAACTCAAACTATGTAAGAAATTTGTTTCCAACGAAGAATTATTTTAAGCCACGAAGCTCATTTTGATTCAATTTGCAAACAAAATTGCAAGATTGTGTGAGTAGAGCAATCTGATACCATTGAAGAGCTGTCAGTATATCCTAATCAGTGTACTAGGTGAAGTTTTTTGGCCGTCTACACCATTTCGCCAGACTTTTTTCACAAAGTCGAAAAACTCAAAGTTAAGGTCAATTGTGCGGTGATACCGTATATTAATCAAGTAGACTTGGTTGAGTTGTAGCTCATCATGAGGCTGCTATATGCCTAACTATGAAACCATAGAGTGACGAAATTTGAGCACTTATTCTCACGTTTTGGAACAATCAATCAATGATGATTTGATCCCATTACAAAACTTTTAGTGGGCAGAGGCGAAGTCTATTTTTGAATTATAAAAAATAAAATTAAAAAAAAATCATCCAGAAAGTGCCTCCTGCTTTGCCCACGGACTTAGCAGTAACACAAGGTTGCATATATGCAAAAACGGCAAATGCATACATAATTCGTCACTACAATCCTTCAGGCAATCCTTCAGATTGCGACCTAGCTTCCACTTATGTTGTTATTTTTATACACGAGTTTGAAGTTGACTCCGAATTACAGATTTTTTTTTCTGAGAAACTTCCAAGGCTAATTTTCTTTAGTCCCAGAGAGAGTCCCAAACTGCTGAGCATATTTCGCGTTTGGTTCGAGATGTCTGACCTGGGTTTTGAGCCGTGGCTTCACGTCTACACACTACCTAACAGACCACGGCGACTATTATTTCGCATACTGTTTCTTATGCTTTGTTCTCTTAAGAAAGACTTTTAGACACAAGATCTATAGACCTTGTCTGAAAATACTTTCAGAGAAATAATGAAATTATGTACTCCAAACGTTAGGATTACATACATACATATAATTGATCGCAACGCTTATATTGTGTGTTATTTTTATACATTCGTGACGGGATCTACAGTTTAACATCGTCTTCGAACGATAGATTTTTGAGAAACTTTTCATGGCAATTTTTTATTTACTCTCAGAGTTTTTACCAAAAATCTTCTGGGAGAAAGTCACCGAAGAAATATTTTTTCATACTTCGTTTTGTTGGAGATGTCTGACCTGGGCTTTAAAACGTGGCGTCACGTCTAATAAGCCAACTACACTACGGCAAATGATAAAGTTGATTTTAGGACCAAACTAGCTTAGCTAGAAAACCTTAATTAATGAAACTGAAACAAAGGCAAGAAATACTTGGAAATTCACGTAATAATCGCTCATAGTTTAATGAACGATAGTACTCATCAGAGATCATCCATGAATCGTTTTTACGCTACTCATAAGCACTCATAAAATTTTGAATATAAGTAAGTCAACAATATTGAAATTTAACTACTCTGATTCATTTGTACTCACTACAACGTTGATTTATAAGTACAGGGTGCAATGATTATGCGCACAACGTTGACATCGAGCTCATGCCATTCGAAATATGTTTGATTCATATGCCTACTCATTCAGATTCATAACTTTAGAAAAATACTTGTAATACTCATAAATGATTGTAGTGATTCGAATCATTCATCAAAATTTTGTTGTTGCATTTAAAAAAAAAAATAAAAAAGTTAAATACAAAGACAACGCCAAAGACAGCAAGCAAAGCAAACACACAACCTTCTAGTGAGTATTGTAGTGTTCGTACGCGGTTCATATTGATTCTTGTAAATGTTGAGTCATGGAGAGTCGAAATCAACAACATCATACGTATTGTTAACTACGAGTGTGATGAGTACTTCAAACTTTGAGTATGAGTACAGCTTCCATGATATTAAAATAAGTATATATGCGTATAAATATCAGAAATTATGAGTATGATTCGATTCTAGCTGATCTCTGTTACTCATCATAATTTTTATGGACTAGAGGCATTGTTTCGGCCCTCGAGAAACTCTAGTTGTGAGCGTATTATATATTTGTTTATTGGTTATTACAATACTATTACAAATTATTTGTTTTTATTGGTGTAAAATACTTCATGTAATAATAAACTACTAGACTAGGACCTCCCTTATACTAACAATCTACCAAGCTACCCACTAGACTGTACGAGTGTAAAACCATTAAGTTGAAGTGAAGCAAGTGCTGTTAGGGCATGCACCTTTTCAAAATAAAATAATTTTCCTGCAAAGAGATTTCAACTTTCCTTTAAAAACTCATAAACATTTATGATAAGTATTGAGAAAATTTAATCCAATTTCATTTAATCCAATTACAATTTAAAAGAATGCAACGAAAAAAAACAATCGAAAGACTTCAATTTTGTTTTTAAAAGTTTATCACAAAAACTGTCGCATTATTTGCTTCAAATTATTCAACTCTTTTCTTTTCTTTTGGGGGCTAAAACAACAGCAGCTCAGAGAAGATGAAATATAGAGAGAAAAATAAAACAAAAAACAAAAACAATAAAATAAACTTAATGCGTAAAAATGACGTATGAGTGGCTTTAATTAATATTGGCAGCACGTTTTACTGCAATATTTATTATTAATTTAAGTTTTTCTTTTTTTTTCTTATGTATTCCTGGCTGCAGTCTCAACACCAGCAGCAGCAGCAGTATTAGTGGTATGAAATGAAATGCAAACACTGCTGCTGCTTTTGCTTTTCAACTGGGATTTAAAGTCATTATTCACAGTCTCGATGCTCGTCATTTATTTATTTGTTTCTTAATTTTTTTTCGTTGTATTTTTTATTTCTTCTGCAAACATTTTCTTTTTTATAAACGATTCATTTTAATGCCAACTGTGCTGTGGTGTTGGCCACAGTTTCTTATGCAAATGCATGGCGTAATGCAATGGGGACAAAATGCATCACAACAACAAGAACAACACCAACAACTACATTAACAAAATCAGTAACAATTACAGAGACTCCAATATGGTTAACGAAAATTAAAAAAATAAAAAAAAAATATTACGACAACGGCAACAAATGATTCCGATACCAGTTCCAAGGTGTTACGGTGCTAATGTGCATTTATGCAAACGATAAAATCAATTGGTAACTTCAATTTGCTTAAGCAGATAATGTCAGAATTATGGACTGTTAATTAAAATTAATCAAACAAGTGGAAATATTTATTAAAGAAACAACAACAACACACTATCAATAACTACAAAGCGACAGTACTTAAAATACGGGCACTAAAGTTGTTCACATATATTTGGTTTGGTAAAGGCTAAGGGGGACTAATGGCTTGACAAGGTGAATCTTTAGTTCTAAAATATCTATTCTTTGATGTTGTAAAGTACAGTATCAGTCGCTAAAAAGTCTAGCTAGTCTTGGTAGCATTGTATTATAGGTATTCAGAAACTTTTTAGAAAGAAATGCTTCTGAATCCAAGTTGTTAAAATTCTTTAGAAAGATTTAAAATTAAAATAATTTTTTCCAATGGAGTTATATCCTTGAGGCCTTGAAGCCTTATCGGTCAGGTTAGTTGTAATATTTCAGTTTATTTCGCCAAATCACCACGGACGCATGTCTATCCGTACGCCTATAGACGACGAAAAATTGAAAAATCATCTTGAACAGGTACCTGACAAACCAAATTTGCATAATTGGAACGATACTAATTCACACGAGGTGATTACCAAGTTCTTGTGACCTGAGTTGGATGAGTTTGATAGCAACAAGCGGTTTCAACAGGACTGTGCTACGTGCCATACAGGTCATGTCACATTGAATATCCTGCCCGAGCGATTTGAAGGCATGGCCATCTCACTTGGAGGTGAAGAGTTCACATGACCACCGAGATCGTGTGATTTGACTCCATTAGACTGTATCTTGTGGGGTGTTCTCAAGTCCCAGAAGTATGCAAATAAGCCACAAACTGCAGCAAAACCTTAACGCCAACGTAACCCATAAGCAAATATTATCTGATTTATACGCCATAGTCATGTATACCTACATACATACATCCATACATGTATACATACATACATACATACGGATATACAGACATACATACATTCATACATACATACATAATTGGTCATTAAAACCCTTCAGTCTGGATTCCAGCCTAGCTTCAAGAGTGGCGGCACGATCTACAGTTTAAAGTCGACTCCGGATAATAGATTTTTTTCATGGCTTTTCATGGCAAAATTTATTTACTTTCAGAGTTTTTGCCAGAAATCTGTTGAGAAGAAGTCGCCGAAAAAATATTTTTCTATACTCCGTTTTTTTTTTTTTTGAGATGCCTGAGATAGGGTTTGATTCGAGGCCTCACGTGTCTAATAACTCAACACACTACCTACTAGACTACGGCGACTACATATGTACTTCCATACATGTATACATACATACATACGGGTATACAGACATGCATACATTCATACATACATACATAATTGGTCATTATAACCCTTCAGTCAGGATTACGATCTATCTTCTCACACCACTCAATTTGTGTGTGTTAATTTTATACATGAGTGGAGGGACCTAGAGTTTAAAGTCGACTCCGGATAATAGATTTTTGAAAAACTTTTCACGGCAAATTTATATACTTTCAGGGTTTTTGTCAGAAATCTTTTGAGAGGAAGTCGCCGAAGAAATATTTTTCTATACTTTTTTAATTTGGAGATGCCTGAGATAGGCTTTTAACCGAGGCCTCACGTGTCTAATAAGTCAACACACTACCTACTACACTACGAAAACTACTGCGTATTTGTATGTCTCCTTATGCTAATGTAGGGTGTAATATCATGAATATTAGCACTGTCTGGTTCTGATTTAATTTAAACGATAAGAATTTATACTTCAGTTCTTAATTCATTCGTTCAGTTATAATTCCATAATTTTTTTATAGTTTTCATACTCGTTTTGAAGTTTTAAATCCACGTTCCTTCATCATTCGACGGCAGCTAAAATCTTAAAAAAAAATATGATTGATTAACGCTGAATATTCAGATGGAAATTAACACGATTTCCGAAGAGAACAGAAGTTATCTGCACTTTAGGCCTTGTCTTAGTTTTGCATATTTACGCTCATAAATTGTGTTTAAAAACGAAAAAAAATTTTAAATTAATTTTTTTTAAATGACGTTTTAGTTCCTGTTGTAAATTTACTTCGTTATCACAAGAATATCATAATTTTTGTTGTTTTTTTTTTGTTTTTTATCATTCTTTTCTTTTTTAATTTCTGTTAGCATCTTTCTTTTTTTTTATTTGTAAAATTTTCTTGTGTGTTTAGTTGTTAAATGTTCGCTTTAATGCTTCGTTGAATTGTTCTTTTGCGGCAACAATAACGACTTGAGTACAGCAGCACTAACAGCAGCAACGCTTTTCTAAATTGTTGCATAAAAAGCCTTTATGACTCACTTCTTATGCGATTTCTTAGAAAATAAAATAAAAAAAATATTCTTGACGTCTTGTTTAGACAAATTTTGCCATAAATTGCTGCTTACACCTGCAATGAGCGGACTGACGCCAGCGAAGGCAGTTTAATATTTTAAGTGCCTGTTTTTTTATCTCGTTTTTGCCGCTGTTGGACTGTGACTGAATGGAACATTAGCTTTTATTTAGCGCCGCTAAACACAGTTTTTACTAGAAAAAAATTTAAGAAGATTTCATAAAAATTATTAGTACAACGGTTTGTTATTAACTTCTGATTTTCTAAAGCAAAAGATATTTTCATTTTCACGGTTACAACGGTAATTATAATGGGTTCAATCAATGCAATTTGTAATATTAATGAGTGTCCAGGACATTTTATTATCCCGAGAATACACACATAATTCGTCATTACAAACCTTCAGTTTCGAAACCTACATCAATTCGACTCCGAACGACAAATTTTTTTTGACAAAAATTTCATAGTAATTTTATTTTACTCTCGGATTTTTTGCCAGAAATCTATTGAGAGGAAGTCACCGAAGAAATATTTTTTAAGATTTGGTTTTGATGTCTGAAGTGCGATGAAGTCGCTGTAGTCTAGTACGTAGTGGGTTGGCTTATTTGACTTAAGGCCCACGGTTATCCCAAGAATAAAATATTTTTATTTCAAACAGCTTGTAAAAGAATAATAGATGAGAGGGAATTTAAAATATTAAAAATTTTTACATTCATACATACATAATTGGTCATTACAATCCTTTAGACAGGATTATGACCTGGCTGGCAGGACGTACAGTTTAAAGTCGATTCCGAACGACAGATTTTTGTGAAACTTTCCATGTCTAATTTTATTTGCTCCCAAAGTTTTTGCCAGCAAACTACTGAGAGGAAGTCACCGAAGAAATATTTTTTCATTTTGTTCCAGATGTCTACCTTAAGTTTGAACCGCGGCCTCTTGTTTAATAAGCCAACACACTACCTACTAGACTACGACAACTTCATGATTTTAAATTATTGACGTTTATTGAAGTGACGAAAATTGTTTTTGATACGTCAAAAAATGGACTTTCCTAGCTGGTAATGCACCCTCCATGCTACATTGGTGGAATGGTTCATCGGTGTCATTAGCCGCAATGCTTGACATATGATATGATAAAATTATTGCGCAGAATAGTGGCTGTGCAACGTTTACTGATAGAGATAATAAGTAGAAAATTAGGACATCAAATTCAAAACTCAAGCTATCTAGTCGTATACCAAAATAGAAAAAATCTTTTCTCTTTTTAGTTTACGAACTACTTGGTGTAGTATCAATTAAGCATTATTACTTATTTGAATGGTCATAACAACCCTTTAGTCGGGATTCCAATCTAGTTTCTCACACCACTTATGTTGTGTCCGTTAATTTTATCCCTGAGCGGCGGGAATACATTTCTAGGTCGGTTATAAACGACAGATTTAAGAAACATTATGGAAATTTGATTTATTCTTAGAGGAAGACGCCGAAAGAATTTTTTTTCATATTTCGCTTTTCTTTCGATATATCTGAGCTAGAGTTTAAACCAATAAGCCAATACACTAGTAATAAAAATAGGTCAAGAATGAAATATTTGGCTTTTACTTACTTAAGGAAATATTAGAACTGAAATATAGCAGTTGCTAGTCGTCTAGTAGGTACTGTGTTGGCTTATTAGACGTGAGGCCTCGGTTCACACCCCAGGTCAGACATCTTCAACTAAACGAAATATGAAAAAATATTTCTTCAGCGACTTTCTCTCAGCAGATTTCTGGCAAAAACCCTAAGGCTAAATAAAATTTATGAAATGTTTCTCAAAAATCTGTCGTTCGGAGTCGACTTTAAATTGTAGGTTCCGTCACTCATGTATAAAATTAACACACACAACATAAGTGGTGTGAGAAACTAGGTCGTAATCCTGACTGAAGGGTTGTAATGACCAATTATGTATGTATGTATGATACAAAATTGAAACTTGGTGGATGGCTAACCCATATATTAAAAAATTAATATAAAACCAAAACATGATGGATAGTCAGCTACAAAAGCTGAAAATAGATTCTAAAATTGGGAACGCGAACGAATAAAGACGAAACTTGAGTGCCATAAACTACCAACAAAGTGTGTCATATCATTCGTCTAATTTTTAACAATTTACAAAAAAATGTGATGTTTTTTTATAGCACATATTAAATTACAAAAAAATAACTTTTGCTACAAGTTTTCTAATTTCACTATAACACTGTGCTAACGGTTGACACATTTATTTACAGTTATTAACTGCTTTTTTATTTCAGTTATTTAAAAATCAAATGTCGTTAATTTAACAAAAGCACAGCAGCAGCAGCAACATTTGAAAATTATTCGAGCATTAAATTAATAACGTTGTAATAAATTCTACTAAAATTCAATACGATTATATGTGTATGTATGTGGTATGTAGGCATGTAAATTTATTAATAAAAATTATAATAATTTAATTTTTTTTTATTATTAATAAATAAAAATTAATTGTTTTGAACTCATTATTTTCACACATTGTGATTTGTTTCCTTACAAAAAAAAAAAAAAAATATGTGAACAATTATTGAAAATAATTTTTTAAATGTATATAAATGTGATTTAACAACCCGGCTGCAAATGCGTGGAAATATAAAAATTAAAAAATAAATAAAAACCAGAGTTGAAAAAACATTTAAAAATTAATTTTAATAAATTAACACTCTGCTTACTGTCTGTATACGTATGTCCGTACAACTGTTAGTGATTTGTTATCAACCAGACATAATTTATCAAACATACATTCTGTTTTTTATATGTATGTATGTACACAGGCATATTTTTACTTTTTTTTATTTCGACAATAGAAATCCTCTCCAATACAATAAAATAAAATATTCCATTTGACAATAAACGTTTTTGAAACAAAATCTGCCCAAGATTTGCATAAAAAATGAATAAATTTTGTTTTTTGAAATCGCTTTTCAAGACAATAATTTGTCACATAAAAAAGGATACAATTATTTAAAACCACGAAAATAGGAGGACTAATGTTAATGCAAAAAAAATATGTCCTTTGCTAAATGCACTCAAGTGGAAGTCGGGTTCAAATAAATGTTTGAATTTTTAGTTTTAAACTGACAAAGACAGGGGATGTTTAAGGGTCGTATTAAACTTAAGTGGTTGGTTTTTAATGGAAATTTAATTGTTAAGATCTTTGTTAAGTGTTGCATGATTTTTGTACAAATTTTGTACTTGATTGATCTCCAAATAGTTCTCACAGTGCTACTGCTACTATAATTATTGTAAATTTATGATTTAATTGTTTTCTTTAAAGTTAGTAAATTGAATATTTTCTTCTTTCTAGTCAAAATTATACAACAATTACAAGTTATACCTCATCATCAATCAACGAGAATCTACGAATCTACAAAGAGCGTGAAAACGTAAACTTCAGCACCAGAAATGTAAGTGAATTTTTTTTTTATAAATTATTACTTAAGATAAAAACTTTAAATGTCTTTAAAAATATCGAAATCTAGTATGAATCTAAATGTAGCATTTTAAATAATTTTGAATTTATCACCCAAATATTTTGTTCCGTGCTTTCTTTAAATATGGAAAGTTCTTGTGGAATTTTTCAAGACAAATTTGCTACTTTACTATTACTATGTACTACTGAATGGTTGTAAAATTTCCACACGTCGATAGACTAACCACATGAACTTGTTAGCATCAAATTTTAGTCAGAAAATGTCATACAAACACTAATCAAAAATCACAAAACCAAATATGTTAAGTGAAATGACTGAATGGTTGTAAAATTTCCACACGTCGATAGACTAACCACATGAACTTGTTAGCATCAAATTTTAGTCAGAAAATGTCATACAAACACTAATCAAAAATCACAAAACCAAATATGTTGAGTGAAAAATAAGTTCATAAAGGAGTTATATTTTCACCATTTCATCTGAGAACAGTTAGCAAAGTTGTTCCAGTTTATGCGGCGCAATTTTCAGTTGTTTATAGGTCCTGTGGTCATTCTCGTCAATGACCAAACAGGCGAATTTGTTGACTAGAGATACTCGTTATAGAGAATCCAATAAAACGTTTGGTCTCCGAACGAAGACACCTCTTCATGACACTAATAAAAAGTTGTCTATGAACCGTATAAAATAGACCAAAGCAGATTACAGCACTGTTATGCATCAGAGATTGGGTTAGGTTAGGTTAGGGGGTGGCCATATGGCCCATTGTGTAACCCAGTGTGAGGTAAGTCCCCTTGCCATGATCTTAGTGGAACCTTCGTTACCATTTTTCAAGATCTTCAAACGTAATATAAACCATAAACCATAAACTGATGACGTCTGTTCTGAAGTGTAGGGCACTCTGCAGTAATCGTGGTGTGGCAGACCGAGGTTTTCAGCGAAATTGACAATAGCGCAGTACCAACGTTAGAATTCCTGTTAGAGTGCGAACTGCTCTCCTGTCGAACTCAATTAGTTACCCAAGTAGTGTTGGACCACTTACGGTTTGTGGAATTAAATTCAGCTTTTTCCAGTTTGGGCAGTAATCTTGTAGATGTACCTATATCTACTTTATCGTCTCCTTCTGAGACATATCCGGTTAGGGATCGGATCATTTAATTATTTAAATCAGTAGCCTGATTCAGAATTTTTCTTCTATAGTTCTTAGTATAATTTTTTTTTACTGATCATCTTCAGCCTTGTCCTTCCACCAAAGTTTTAATCTTTCTCCTTTGTATCTTTCTTCATATATCAATCAATACCTAACGATTTTCTGCAAATTATATGGTCATGACAGTGTAAACGTTGTAGTCACTTAACTATGTTAATTTCTTTTTCCAGCTCATTTGTTGTCTATACTCTTCCTCGTCGTAGATAGGTGCGTGTATCTTGTCATATAGCAGCATGTCCAGTATGTGATTTTTATGGAGTGCACTTTAGTTTGTAATATTTCTAAACATGTTATTTACGCCGAATACCACCTGCTGCCAAAAATGGTTTTTAATTTTATGTTTAAACTTATGTTAATAAATAAATTCGTTCCTTCGTTCATAAACAACAATAGACGATTTTTTCAGATACGTGGAAAAACTGCTGTTTTCTCTTGCCAATTTTAGGACCATTAACTGCAGAATGTTGCAGGGATCGCAAGGTAGATTGTCTGAAACCTCTTTTGCTATTGAAGAGAGGTTTCGAAGAGGTTTTTTTCCAATTTTAAACAACATTGTAATATATGAAAAAATATTTCTTCGACGGCTTCCTCTCAGCAGATTTCTGACTCTACTCTTAGAGTAAAATAAAATTGCCATGAAAAAGTTTCTCAAAAATCTGTCCTTTGGAGTCGACCCTAAACTGTAGGCCCTGCCACTCATGTATAAATTTAGCACACACAAAGTTCAGTGATGTTAGCAACTAGGTTGTAGTCCTGGCTGCAGAATTGTAATGACCAATGGTATACGTATGTATGTAATAAAAAAATATTTTCAAATGCCTACGATCAGAGCATAAGCTTCTTTAAATACTATTGATTCGAATGAAAGGCATATGTATTTCTATTTCAATTAAAAATATTTTGTCGATACTTTAATTCTAGTTTCTTTAATTCTTATGTATCTCGGTTAATAATTCTATTTAAAGTCAATGAAAATTGTACTTTATTCTACACAATTTCTCTTTGTATAATTTAGAAATCCAACAATTTCATATCTTATCATTTGCCATCTGAGTGTGAGTATGAAGAAAACCTTCTCTTTTGAACCAGATAAAGTTTTTCTATTATAATAACATAAAAATAACGTTTTTTTCCCATTATTAACAACAAACAACAGCAACAACAATAGAAGTAAGTAACAACTTTAATGGTTTTTCTAATATTTTCATTTATAATTTTATGTTAATTAATTAAACTCAATATGCGATAGTAGAAAAGCATTAAAACACTGTTGCTGTTGTTGTTTTTTTGTTTAATAATTAATATGATTTTGCTTCTCCATAATTATTCTCAATAAGTCTGTGAACTCGGTTTGTAGGTTTCAGAACCGCAAAACAATTGCAGTTCATCTCATCCCCATTTATTAACACTCTACTCCACTCCACTCAACTCAACTCATTTAAAATTTCATGATATCTTTACTAAACATGCATCTCTAAAACAACACCAACAACAATAAGTTGAAAACAAAGAAAAAAAAACTGAAAAAATTGGTTTCATTATAAAAACATTAGAAATTTTTAAAGAATCTCAAATTGTGATAAAAATCAAGACATGCATGCAATGATGCCATTAAAAAATCCTCTTCTCTAACCGCGCTTAACTCGTGTGATTCTCAATGATTTTAAAAGGTTGTCGTCTTTCAAACGGTTTCTGTGTACATCACTACTACTCATCTGCTAGCTTAAGTTAATTTTGCCCAAGTTAAAGTTTTTAATTGCAAAGTTGTATTCATTTGTTGTTGTTGTTGTTGATGTTGGTATTTTTAATGAAGTAATTTTCATGACATGATTTGTGTTTTAAAAAATAATTGAATTATTTTCCACTTGAAATGAAAGCGTTACAGTGAAATCAGGTGAAATTAAATGTGATCGTTTTGTTTATTTATAAGTTTCTTATTTCTGTTTAAGTTATATATTTTTTGTAATAATCTTTACTCAGTAATTGGATCTTCATTTGTAGAAAGAAGGAAATATTAATTACAATAATGAATTAGATTCCCTTAATATAAGCATTAGATTGAGAGTGATTACCGATAAAATTCATATGCAAAGCAAGAACTTATCTTATATTTCAAACGACCATATTCCTTTCACTTAAAACTGTATTTCCCAGATCCTTTCTCTTCGTTCTTTGAACCGATCCTATTATATTCATTGTTTCTTTAAAATGCTTAATAAACGAAGAAACATCATTTAAACTACAGAGAAATACACATTTCTCTTCTTTTACATTTCATTTCTTCTTCAAAAATATACTTTGTATAAGTGACTACGTAATGTACGAGGGTAGATAAAATAGTTCGGTAAATTTTGAATGAAATAAAACCTTTTCAATTAAAATAAATTTATTTTTAATATTTATCCAACGATTGATAAAATTTTTATCCTTTCCAAGAAAAAACAAAATGTATGGATTTGTCGAGATCCTCAAAATAGATTCCTCTGTCAAGTAACTTGGTTGGAGTTACAACTCTTAAATATTTAAATTTCCTTTAGAAATCATGCGATAGTCTGCTACTAAACATATACCAAATATTTTGACAGGAGATTTGTAGTCCTTTCATTTAAAATAAAATGATCACCAAATTATTGAACCACTCTCGTAGATGATTTGACATTTAACGTATTTTAAATATGTCATGTGTACATATACTTATTGCAGAATCAGTTAAGCTTACCATATAGTAAAATAGCATATGCCTAAACCCTTAGTTCTAAAAAGTTATACTGCTTGTACGATTTAGTAAAGAACTAAACACTATCCTACCAAGTTATAGTTCGGCAATTGGCTTTCCTGAAAATAATTTATCAAAACCTTATTAAGCCCTTATGCCATGACAGCGATCTTCTTAACAGAGGCCCTAAACAATAAGCTGTATAAAACATTGTTCACTATTCTTCAGCTGCGAACACAGTACACAATTGTAGAACATAGAAGCCAAAATCTTGTGTTAAGTAGCTGTGGATCTCCCTGTTGGCTACACGATAGTTTCAATGCTTTTGAATATTAAGACTTCAAAGAACCTATTACTACTACAATAAATTCTATTGCTGCAATAGAATCATCCCAGTATAATCCAAGTTTTCACTGATGCGTTAAGATCACGTGACAAGCTCCGGTCTTAAACATTTCGGATCCTCTGAATCTTATATTATAGTAATAATAATAATAAAAAAATAAATAATATAATAAAATAATGGCTATAAAGATAGACGAAGGACGAGTTCACTATCAAAGTAATAACACATATTTACTGATAGAAGAGTGGTAGGTAGAGAGTGCCTACATCACATCTAAGATTGCTAAAAAATGTCAGTAACCTCTAGTGGAAGTTGTTATCCTATGTAGGTTCCTTTAAAACAAAACTGATGAATTGAATCTGCTTTCAAGCACTTCATATCTTTAAATTTAAATAAAACAAAATGTGTGTGGGTTATTGGTGAAATTCTTTATCTTTTTGAAACACATATCGTTGTCATTATATGTCGAATATAATATCATCCAAACGTCCACGATGACTTCACAGAATGGAGCACATCCGAAATCTCCAAATTCCATAACTTTGGTGCATAAATCATGCAGAATTTAGCTGAGAATGGATTATGTCCTAACGTCTGTCGGCGTCAAATCACCTTCACGTGAGATGCCCGTGCGCTCAAATTCCGAGAGCAAAATATTCAATGTGGCGTAAGGTGCGTAGCACGCAGCGCCGTATTTTGGAAACCACTTGTTATTTGTGACCAGTTCATCCAATTCAAACCAAAACAAGTTGTTGTTCATCGTCCTATAGTGCTCGCCGTTGACAATGATACACTCGCCATCGTTGCCAGATGAACCTTCCTGTTTCATACCCACACAAAACTATTACTTTCGGGATGTGCTGAACGCCCTTGGCTTTCACGTGGTTTGATAAAGTCCAAAGTTTTTCAATTTTGTTTGTTCACATAACCACTCATACAAGAATAGGTCTCATCAGTGAATATGGTTTTTAGATGAAAATAAGGGTCAGTTGCAAAGTGCTCCAGAGCTTTTTCAGTGAATAAAGGGCATTTTCTATGGTCGTCCACGGTGATTTCATAAAACATATGACCACTTTCAACTATCCAAGTTCGTAAATTCCTATTGGAAGATCCTATATAATAGATCATTTGATCTAATTTTTATGCGAGAAAGGCGTTCCTGCAATAAATGCAGATACATTATCTGAAACGGACTGTATTTATTCATAAAGAAACGAGTGGAAAAGGAACACTCTTGTACAGAGAGCAGACAACTCTGGCTATACGCAGACAAAACTAATGTTGAAACTACGCAGAATCTATCTTAAGGAGCTGATTTCATGTTTTCAACCAAATAACGAATATAAAAATAATGAATTCAGAGTGTATAAAGATCGACTTTTATCAAAGAGTTATTCCACTATATTTAGGGAGCTCAGCAGTTTCTGTGTTAATGTTACAGTGAGTTAATGTTTCCTTTCTATTTGAGAAACATTTGAGTGGGATGGTATCGATGAACGGATAGTGGTTAACTGGGCATTATCAACCCAGTTATTATCTGTTATTGATAACAATTCCAGTCATAGAAAACAAGATTACAGCTGCCATTGTTGAAATACATACCAGCCAGAATGCAAACAATCACTGTGTAGCCACGGTTAAAATATTGTCTTTAAAATGTAAATGGCGGGCATTCATTTATGGCTCCAAATGTATATTTTGAATTATCAGTTACTATAAGAGTCCTTTGTAGTTAGGTCTTCAGATATGTTTCAAAAATCATTATAAATATTCTGTAGTTTTAGTTCGTTTTAGTTTCAGCGACATTACCTCATGAGTGCTTTGTATTGGATTAATAATAAACTTCAAAATATTATCATGTGATGGATTATTAGTATCCTTAGATAATACTTAATCTCGCTTTTAAAGTAGGAACGAGTGAGAGAGCCCATTTCAGGGAAACTTTGTGTGCAAATGAAAATCATATATATTTCTATGTATCGATAAACTACAGACAAATAATTGAAATTTCCTGTTAATCAAACGTATTACAGTGCTGATGCGTCATACTGACTCGTATATTGTATTTCAAAGAAATAATTCAATTTTATTTCCCATATAAAATAATTATTAATTATTTAACCATTTAATAGTATATAAAGCTTAACATGTTTAATAGTAATTAATTGTTTCTAAGTACATTCACATAAATATAGTATATACATACAAACAGTATATAAAATGCAATTTCCTTAATTTGAGTAAAACGCAACCATGCCTAACGATTATTTAAAAAATATTTATAAAAATTAATAGAATAATTAAAAATATATTGCAATAATAATAAATGAAAAAAAAAGTTGAATCGTTAATAACATTTAACGAAATAACAAACATAGTAATTAGCAGGCAAAAAATTAAAAAAAAAATGTACAAAAATTTTTAATAAAAATTTAATTATTTTAAAACGAATATCGTGAACCAATTTTGCAAAAATTAGTTTAATGGGGAAAACTATACCAAGTGGAAATTAAATTAAGTTACCAGGAAAATTACTGAAGAGAAAGGCAAAATTTAAATTATTTTGCAATGTTTTAACAACAAATTCGATCAAATAAAATTTAACAAGAAAATTAAATAAACAAGCAAATGTTTCCTGATTTACCAATAGAAAGTTAAACAGAATTTTAAATAAAAAAAATATTTTTTATTTTGTTTTTGTTGATTGAACAATACATTGTTGACTGGCTGACAGTTCCAATTACTTACAGTCTAAATGAGTGAAGGAAAAAACTCTATATTTTCGAATAGAGGTGGTCTTTGAATTCGCCGTAGCTTAGTAGGTAGTGTGTTGGATTTTTAGTCATGAGGCTTCGGTTCAAATCCCAGGTCAGTCGTCTTTAACAAAACGAAATATAAAAAAATATTTTTTTCGGCGAATTCCTCACAGCAGATTTCTGGCAAAAATTCTGAAAGTAAATCAAAATTGCCGCCTAAAGTTTCTCAAAAATCTGTTCTTCGGAGTCGACTTTAACCTGTAGGTCTCGCCTCTCATGTGTAAAATTAACACACACAACATAAGTGCTGTGAGAAGCTAGATAATAATCTCGACTAAAGTATTGAAGGGACTAATAATGCATGCATGTACGGATGTTATACAACATGTTCCTTTATTTCATCTGTTAAAAGAAGACGAATAAATCGTTAAGATGAAATCGTAATTTAAAACAAATTTTATTTATCGGGTCTTTCATTAAGCTCTTTCTATCTAAAAACTATGTGTGTGTCAGATATCATTAAAATTTTGTATTCGATCTGAAACCCTACTGACGCCATTGCTTGTGGAATATAATATCCTTCGGAATATAATGTCCGCCTCGATTTTTCTGGGTTTGACGCAACCGAAATGTCTAATTTTAAATGCCTCTGGCACAGAAGTCAGCCTGCATTTTAGCTATAATGTGGCTTATGTTGGCTTTGAGGACGCTGTGGTTTGTGGCTTATTCTTATACATCCCCGGCATAAAAAAACCTCACAAAAAAGAAAGTCTAACGCGGTCAAATCATCTAATCTCGGTGGCAAGTTAACATCACCTTTGCTTGAGATGACCATACCCTCAAATCGATCGTGCTTAATATCCAATGTGGCATTTGTTGTGTAGCTGGTAGTGCCGTCCTGTTAAATCAAATGTCACTGGTGTCCAGATCATCCAGTTCAATACAAAGGAGTTGGAAATTATCGGCACATATTGCCCATATTGCCAACTTCGTTCTAAAAAAATATTGATCGATAGTTCAAAATCCACACCAATTAGTGTATTGGTATCGTCTCATATACGATCTCAAATAGCTCTTTCTTGTTGAACCCACATGTGATTGCTGCCAAACTCACCCAATACAGGCCAAAAGAATCGTCCCAATTTTGCAAATTTTGTTTGTTTTTCTACCCATTCATCCTTAAATGGGCCTCATCGTTAAAGGTGATTTTTCATTGAAAATGAGAGGCCAAAAAAACAACGATTTTGATAAAAAAAAAAAAGGGATTTTATTACATGCACGCTTTGTTAAATGCTATACCTGCGGATTTGATAAAACAAACTGAATAAACTACAAATAATTTAATAGATATAAACAAGATAGTCGTTTCTAACTGACAAACTTTGGGTTTTCCTGTTGTAAAACCTTATACATGAAATTAGAAGGAAAATTATACACAACTAATAAATTTTTTTTCTTTCTAAAAATATATATTTTCAAGCCTATAACTTATTCAGATTGCAAATATTAAGATGTTATTAAGCTTATTTATCATATTTTTACTTGTGCATTTGATTTGAATTATTAAGTTTTACGTTCTTTATAGAATATATTAAAGACCTCATCAATTAAATCTACACAAAATACTAAAAATGCTGGCCATAAAAGGCAATTAAGTCTTTTCATTAACAAAAGCATTGAGTTTTTATTAATTTATTTAAATTTAATAAATATCTACAGGCAATGCACGTGCGGCAATTATTCAAAATTATAATAAAAACGATTATAATTGCCCAACAAAAGTAAATGCGCCCATGTCTAGTACCACTAGACAACCGGTGGTCAACTGACATTCACATTCGAATTGTTATGGAACTGCATTAACATATTTTATAAATTTTTGGTTGGATTTATAATAGATGGCTTCCTGTCTTTAACAATTTTCGAATTCATATTCATATTTTTGAATTTTTTTATTTCTTTATTATTATTTTTATGAATTTTCAATATGCAGATATTTAATTATCAAATCAAACAAAAGCTTAAAACTGTAATGCGTAGCAAATTTATAAAAAATTTTCTTCTTTTCTTTTTTTTTTCGAAACTCTATCAAAATGATAAGCGTTAGTTTATTTTAAGGTGGCTATTTTTATATGTATATTTCAGTAGCTGAAAGCATTTAGTCACGATTATTTTTGATTTCAATGTAATAAATACACAGAGAGAAATTTTATTGAAAGAATATCGGAGTTTTATAATACGATGCCATCAAACCTTATCTGAATGAAATTTTTTCGATTTCTTAAATTTTTGTGGTTTTCTTTAGGGTATCAAATTAATACTTTAGCTACTTATATACTTAAATACATTCATTACAATCTTTTAGGCAGGATTACGGTCACACCACTCATGTTGTGTGTGTTTAATTTTAAACATGAGCGGCGAAACTTACAGTTTAAAGCCGACTCCGAAAGACAGATTTTTTGAAAAAACTTTTCATGACAATTTTTTATTTACACTCAGAGTTTTTGCCAGAAATCTGCTGAGCGGAAGTCGCCGAAGAAATATTTTTTCATATTACGTTTTTTTGTTGATGTCGGACCTGGTGTACCCCAGGTACTAATTTTTACTTATACCAACATTTGATTGTACTATTTGCCAAGTCCATTGAAATCTTGAAATGTAATTTGATTTAACGCCTTGCAATGTAATGTAATGAAAATGTGCTGTGCTGCTACTAAGGTAGATTTACTAAGCGAGCCCCTTGTTAATCACAAACTTAATACCTCAAGAATCGATGCATTTGCCTGTATCTCCTGTATATCCTATGCACAGTGTAACGAGGTGGAGCAGTTACTGGTGCCGGCTATGCCCATCTGACAAAGTTGCTTACTGCAGGCACCAAAAGTATTTTTAAATTTGTTTGCACATTTTTAGAACAGCCTTCACTCTACCAAAATAAACTTTGACATATTGGTTGAAGTAGTCAAGGTCAATAATATTCGCAAGTTTCACGAGATAGCTGCCGCCATTTCCTTAATAACTCTCATATTTTCGCATCCACTTCAAAGTAATTTCATCCTGAATGGTTACATACATACATAATTGTCCATTCCATTCAAGGTCAACAAAGAGTTCTGAAATACAGTGAATTGAATTTTTCAATTCCATCTCGCTTCGCATTGTTTGTCTTCAAACTGTGCCTCAGAAGTAAGTTTCAGGATAGGTTCAATGCTAAAACCCCGGTTATTCCACAGTATTGTTTGGTATCGAGGTCACAGCAATATATACCTCATGTATAGCCATCTAGAAATTTTTGTTGAAATCACAGCTCACTTGATCTCACATAGAGGACTGTTGTGATGCCACATGAAACAATGGTTTAGACTTCACTGACAGGTCCAAAATAAGTGGTCTTTACAATCACCATCATAACTCCGCTTTAAAGCATGACACATTTGGAATGAAGCTGAAAAGCTTATTTAATCTTGTGATCGATTTCATAGCCCCATGGACTATAGAGAAAAGAATTTAAAAGTCTGCATCGATCCACAGATATCCATTAGCGAATGAATTGGACACCTCTCTGTTCCTTTTCAGTCGATCTAGAGACTCTGCAAAAGTTACTGGCAGATAAGCGAAATCTCTACTTATGTTCATGTATTACCTACACATCCCTGAAAACAGATACACTAACAGATATGGTTCTCTTCGAATAGTTAATTGCGACTCTTTCTACACAATTTAGACCAATTGGATATGGCAATGAGGCAATATTCTTCTTCTGCCAAGGATTTGTTAGTAGCCAAATAATATCTTTGTCTAATAGGGCTAAATGCTGGTAAGAGTATATCTATTTTCATATGTGGATTGGTATTCGGTAGGAGTATGAACACAAGATCATCATCTACATCATTGGTAGATTCACGTATGCACGTCTAAGATATAGACACACACAATCAAGGAAGTTTGCCCTAAACATATGATTACATACATAATTGGCCATTACAACCCTTCAGTCAAGATTACGGCCTAGTTTCTCACATCACTCATGTTGTGTCTGTTTAAACGACAGATTTTTCAGAGACTTTTCATGGCATATTTATTTACTCTCAGAGTTTCTGCCAGAAATCTGCTGAGAGGAAGTCGTGAAGGAATATTTTTTTTCATATTTTCGTTTTTATGTCTGACCTGGGGTTTGAAACGCGGCCTTATGTCTAATAAGCCAACACACCTATTACTACGGCGACTTCAACATCGGTTCCCTCAATAAATTTAAGAAATGTTTCAATAGATTTTATAAGCTCTGTACTAAAATCTGCCTTACTCCAAATTGGGTGTTTTATAAATAAATTTCGATTTTAATTACAATTACTTACAGTGTATTTTTAAATTTTAATTTCAAATTTTTTTCGTACTCATTTTAATTTTTTTTTGTTTTCTTTAAGATCTTCATATTAAAAGCTCGTTAATAAATGTCTGTCAATAATTTTGTTTTTAACTTTAAGAAAAAATTAAATAAAATAATAGAGAAAACGTTCACTTCATTTATTATTCACAAAAAAAAAACCACACGTATTTCACACTCATGCAGTTAAACCAATAAATTTATCGATAAAAACAATTCGAAATGAAATTTCATTCTGAAAAAAAAGAAAATTATTGAAATTCCTTTTGTTATTATGAGCATTTGTGCGTGTGTGTTCCAAACATGATCACCTTTAATTGACTTTTTGATGGAATTTTTCTTGTAGGCCGTAAAAGAAAAGAAGAAACATTTGAACTTTTTAGTTTTTATTTGTAATTTAGCCTCCAGACAATGAATAGTTTGGATGGATGGATGAATGGACAGATGGATGTATGGATGAACGATGGTTAAGGCGAAAAAAATCGATTGGTTGCGTCAAACAGTAGCTACAATTTTTTAAAAGCTCATTTAAATGTTCAAACAAGATATGCGCCCTTATTGCCAGCCATTTGTTTTTTTTTTTGTTCGATAATTTATTTAAATCTTGGCCATAAATGTGCGTTTGTTTCTCTTCTTTTTCTTTTCTTTTTCCTGTTTTTTTTTTACAACATTATTCATAATATAATAATTATAGTACCTTAGAAATATTAAATATTCTGCTACTGCTTTGGCTATTAAGTCTTCACGCCACATTTCTGTATTTTCAATAATTTTGTGAAGAAAAGAAAATAATTATTGGGTGGCCTTTTATGCATATACATTTTTTTAATACAGAACTCTCTAAATGCTCATTGATTTCATTTAAACTGCTCATGGCTTTTACTGTAGAATATTGAATACAAATTTTACTTGATTTCTAATGAATTCAACACTGTATTGTAATTTATATGGATTGCAATTGATTTTCTTAATGGCAATTAATGAATTAATTAAATTAAATTTCTAATGAATGAATAATATTTAAATAATAACACGGTGCGCGACAGTGAAAATACACCCGAGTAACTATCTAGTCTAAGTTATTCACTAGGTTAAGTAGAATTCAAAAATACTTTTTTGTTTTTTTTTGAACCCTCCAAACTTTTTTATTTGACAAAAACGGTTTTTTTTATCATTTCGAACAAATTTATTATCAAATATGTTGGAACCTTCTTTAAAAATCCAAAGTTTTTTAGACAGGAGAGACATTAGCCTTTCAAACGGTATACATACATAAACATTTTGTTCAAACTTATATGTTGAGTTTTGATGGGGTAAACCAGCAAAATATTATTTTTTTCTTATTTTTTCAAATTTGGCCATTCTTAATTGCAAAATTTAATTAAAAATTATGAAATAAGTGGCGACATTCTGAAAGTGCATAATATTGTGAAGAGATTGACACTTTTTTTGATAAAATTGGATAAAAATTACCGTAATTATTATTTAAAGAGTATAACAGCTTAGTAATATTTTTATATATGCTGTCTCATCAAATGCACTTTAAGTTTAACATTTTCAAAATAATTCGGGTGTATTTAATTTTTCGTATTTTGTCGCAGGACTTAAGACAAATGATTTCAAACGAAGCTATGTTTGTAGGCAAAAATATTCAATTTTGTTTGTGTTTTCTATACAATTCGTCTTACAGTAGCAGGCCCCTAAATGTACGACCTATTTCTTGCACCGTCATAAAATACTAAGACGCTTGAGTGCACTTATAGAATAATTTTCCTTCTTTATATTATAAAACCAAGTATTTGCTAAGAATTCTAGCATTGCAATATAAAATTTCTTTATTTATACTTTATTACTCTTCATGTGCCAACTTTTAGAATTTCACTGTTGATTTTTTATTGTTATCTTTTCTTTCTACATATTTAATGTAATTTTTATATACATACATACATACATAATTGGTCATTACAACTCTTTAGTCTGGATTACGACCTAGGTTCTCACACCACTTATGTTGTGCGTAAAAATTTTATGTATGAGTATCTACAGATTATAGATTATAGATCTACAGATTATAGTCGACCGCGAACAACAGATTTTTTACAGAAACTTTTCATGGCAATTTTTATTCATTCTCAGAGTTTTTGCTAGAAATCTGCTGAGAGGAAGTCGCCGAAGAAATATTTTTTCATATTTCGTTTTGCTGGAGATGATGTCTGATCTGGGGTTTGAATTGTGGCCTCAACGTCCAATAAGCCAACACACTTCCTAGTAGACTGCGGCGACTTCATGTCATTGTTTTTATGATTTCTGTTTATTCCTGTTCTCATGTTATCATTGTTGTTTTGTTTTGTTTTCCTTATTCTTGCTCTTGTGCCCAGATTAAATATAAAATACTGTATTCTGGCTTGCGCAATCTAGCGAATATCGCATTGTATTTTCATGTTCCTAACATCCAAGGCTTCTGAGTTTCCAATCAGTTGTGATCATGATAATGCTGCAGAAAATCTTAGAGGAATCTAAAATCTCGATTTTATTATAACATAAAAACAAAATATTTTTTGAATGTCTATTTTTATTCCTTAACCTATGAGAAGACGACTTCCTTTAAGTGCAGTATTTATCATATCATGGTGTTGGCAATTATTTTTTTACGATTGTCAAGGTAAAAATTATATTTAATTACTTCGATCTTATGCTTGGTGTTATGTAACAAACCAGAGTCTTAGATGGGAATCGACCCACAACCCTCACGTTAATGGTCTAGCCTACTACCCACTAGGCTACCCGGGTATCTTTTTGGTAAACTTATCTACGAAACGTTCCTAAAACGAATATTTCTTTTAGAAATTATTTAAATAACTTTTTTAAAGCTTGTTTAATTTCGTCTGTAAAAAGTTTCGATTCTAAATTGCCTTCTCATCCGTTAGACGGTGGTAATTTTGACTGTCAATCAATTTTATTTTTTTTCTTTGATGTTTTAATTATAAAGGAATTCTACTGTTTAACGTTTTTTTTTAATTTTTAAATTTTAATTGCTAATGAATGACTGGCATTATTGCAATATTAATTGTATAATTTAGGCAATTAAGAAATAATAAGAGTTTTAACAAAAAAGAAAGAAATACGATAATATATCGCATCACACAGAAATATTTTTTTGCCAGAAAAAAAAAAGAATAGAAATGAAATAAAAATGATTGTAAGAAATTATTAAATCCAGTTTTTTCCCGTTCTTATTTTTATTAAATCTTTATGACAATGATCTCTTGTTGTGCCCACCTATTTTTATACAGAATTTGAGGAGTGGTTTTTTTGTCGTTATCATAAGGAATTCATATTTAATGTCCATCATAATTTCGTTATCCTATGAAACTCACCAGGAGTATAGCATTTCATTCCCAATAGTAATATGACATTCTGCAAAATATGTATTCTCGTACACATTTTTGTTCCCTATGCCATCGATTTTATATTAGCTTTGATCTGAATGACAATCCTGTGCCTTAACATGAACAGCTTCATGCTTAAAAGTACCTCAACAGTATGGAGGATGCACGTGCCAACTACACTTTCAATTGCATCGAAACATAATGTGGGTTCATTAGAATTACTGCTTTTTAGTACTTTTGCCCTCACATCGGGCCGCTATGTATGCTCAAGTACGCTTTAGTAATCAAAGCTACCACTTCGACCTAAGTACGATAGAGAATATATGGGGTTACAACTCTATTGACACAGTTCTTCTCTGAATTGTATGAGTACATAATACATAATTGGTCATTACAACCCTTCAGTCATGATTACGACCTAGTTTCTCACACCACTTATGTTGTATGTTAATTTTATACATGAGTGGCGGGACCTACAGTTTAAAGTCGACTCCGAACGACAGATTTTTGAGAAACTTTTCATAGCAATTTTTTTTTCTCTCAGAGTTTTTGTCAGAAATCTGCTGAGAAGAAGTCGCGGAAGAAATACTGGGGCTCGAACCCTGGCTTTTCGTCTAATAAGCCAACACACTACCTACTAGACCACGGCGACTTAAGAATTGTATGAGTGCTTATCCCAAAATCTAATAATTTTAGAGCACTAGGAGTGGTCTTAAATGGAAGTGGCTTTGTACGTCCTCAACAATCTATTAATGATTTGTGATATGATTTCAAAGTTATGGCAGTTCGTCGAATAACGTTTGCTGAAAGTGTTAGCCTGTTAGGAGGAGGAAGAGTTTATAGGTACCGTCCTTTGGAAAATTAAATCGACTACTGCAAACTTAGAAAGCTCTTGTACATGTTAGGCTTATACATATTAGGCCTAATATGTAGATTCAGTGTTGAGGAGAATGAATCTTCAGAATATATATTGTTACGTTTTTAAAAATGTTTAAAATATGAGTTCGTATATTGCAACTAAAATAAAAATAAATGTGATTAGTTTTAGATAAATTGTTTATTGTTTGCACAATTCCATGGACCACTGTTCACAACTTGGTGTAAACAACAACAATTTGCTTTGTTTGTTATTCTTGTTTACACTCTTCTGCGTAAACACTAACAATTGTTCGTTAGATCTTTACAACGGAGATCTTCAAACGACGATTATTCTCTTCACACGTAATGCGTCTTCACACAAGACTGACTGAATTTTTACTGATACCGTTTTCTGCTTTGCCTTGCTTTTATATGGCGGGGTAAACAGTCTGAGAGAATGACTTCGCCTTCGCGAAATCTCTATAAACGTAAACATGTTGTTTACGTTATTGTTGTTTGTGTATTGTGTTTACGTTTGCCCTTGTATGTTGTTGATTGCCTGTTTGTTTACTTGTTTATCCTATTTTTATACTGATGTTGTTGCTATATTTTTGTTTATTTGTTGATCATGTAAACAAGTCCATTGTTTTTGTTTTTGTAGCTCTTGTTTTTCATTTTAATGTTAAACGATGTAACATCATTTCCATTTCCTTTCTGGCGCCATTCAATAACCTGTAGTTCGTCAGGGTAATATGATTGTGTAGCTTAACACAGATTGAACGCCTCTGTTCGATAGTAACAATTCTCCTGTATTATAGGTCTTAAGCGATTGTAACACTTCTGCTTGTACATATAAACTATACATACGTAATTGCTCATTCTTCTTTTCCTGGCAACTTCTAGAATGTCTATTTATTTTTGTTGTTACTTTTTTCTTTTCTATCTATTTTATGTAGTTTTCATACACTTATATTGTTTGTGTTAATTTTATACATGAGTTGTGAGGCCTACAGTTTAAAGTCGACTCCGAACAACAGATTTTTGAGAAACTTTTCATGTCAGTTTTATTAACTCTCAGAGTTTTTGCCAGAAATGTGCTGAGATGAAGTCCCCGAAGAAATATTCTGATCAGGAGTTACTAGACTACGGCGTCTTCACTTTACTTTTGCTTGTTTCGATTCGATAATTTTGTTGCTCTCTTCTTAGGAAAACTTATGTTATATTGCCTGCATTGTATTAATAATAAAATAATCCTATAATAATTATAAATATTTTTCTCTTTTTTGTAAAAAAAGAATACAATTTTAAATCCTGTCAAAGCAAAACCTATAAAAACAGAAATCTACGCCCACCAAAAATGTAGTTTTTTGGACACACACAGCCGGACGGTTGTAAATATTTTGTAAGTGAAAATAAAGATTCGTTGGTGTATAGAAATAATATGAAATACGAAAGAAAATATTTAATCAACTTAAATAAACTAACTAAAGCAATTAGTCAAGGAGATCAACAACTTTCTAACCATATATGTATTTATGTACTCTTGTACACACGCGAGGCAAAGTATTGAATTTGGAAAAGTGATTTGAAAAAAAAAAATAATAATTCCCTTATAACTGCCGAAGAAGCAGATTAATTTTTGTAGAAAGTCGTCATGGTGGCGTTCAGTTACAATTGAATTAAAAATCCCATAAATGTGGAACGAAATTTTGAAAATGATGCCATTAGGTTCACAAAATTTGTAAGAATATTTTTTTTTTGTATTCGTAACAGTTTTTTCTCTTTTTTTAATAATTTTCTAATTGAAATTGAAGCAAGGAAATGTTAGTACGTTCATGGATTGGAAACGACTTCTGTATTGTTTTCAGCGTTTTAAATACAAAAATCGTTTTGACTTTTTCTCTTTTAATTCAAGTATAAAAAAAACACTCTTATATGAGTGTGTGTGAGCAATCGGAATAAGACCATCATCATACACTTAAAGATTTGCAGAAATATTGACGTAAGCCGCTTAAAGGATTAAATGTCCTTTTAAGAAAAATTTGTCGCATTACCAATGACAATGACAATGCCACTCAGCAGCTACAAAAAATGTGAAAAAATTGAAAAACATCACAAACGGTAAGACAATTCCAATCTCATCAGAAAATCAAATCTTCAATGTTGCAACACATCTTTGTTTTTCATATTTTCTCTCTTTATCTTAATCTTTAAACATGCAACACATGTACATATCGTACCAAAAAAAACACACACACTCAATTATAACAAGTTTCTTTTAAAGGCACTGCAATTCTGTTGCTTTTTTGTTTTGTTTTGGTTTTTGTCTTGATTTTAAATCCTTAAAAGTTGCAATTTATTTGAAGTTTGTGTGTGTTTATTTGATTCTTAACTAACAATCATAAGAAATGTCGAAACTGCAGTCGTTTTTAAAAAAATCTGTTTTTTTTTATTAATTTTTAATAAAAAAAAATTTGCCAAATTATAACAACGTTTGCTTTTTTCTTATCAACAACCATTCTTGCGATAACAATATTGAACGATTTTTAAGATGATTTAAAATAAGTTTTGTTATCAGATTTCAACGTGGTTAACTATTTTCGTTGAATATTTAACGCGATCCAAATGTTCTGTAGAATCGTTCTTCGCTAAAGTAACGTGAGAAATTTCATAAAAGCAAGAACGAGACCACGTTATTGACACGTTTTAAAATATGATATGAAAAAATGTTTGTAAAAATTCTCGCCATAATTCATTACAATTCTGGGAAACTAGGTTTTAAAATATTTGTCCCTAAAGCCCGAGATTTTGCAAAAGACTTAACTTACTCACAAGCGGCTGCTCTTCTTACGTACAGAAATAATAAATATCTCTCCAAGTATTTTCGTCTAACGGACTTCCAGCCACACATGTAAATGTCCTATTTAGCCATATGTATGTGTGTTCGATCATACGATCGCCTTTAATAACATAAGTTCCTACCAAAGCTGTAAGAATTTTTCAATTTTTCAAGCGATAATAGGCAGTTACCTCTTTTTTATTTTTTCGGGGTTAACTCCTCATGTACATACATACATCATTGACCATTATAACCCTTCAGTTAGGATTACAACCTAGCTTCTCCCACCACTTACATTATGTATGTTGATTTTATGCATGTGTGGCGGGACCTACAGTTTAAAAGCGACTCCGAACGTCAGATTTTTTGAAAAACTTTTCATGGCAATTTTTTATTTACACTCCGAGTTTTTGCCAGAAATCTGCTGAGAGGAAGTCGCCGTAGAAATATTTTTCATATTTCATTTTGTTGGAGATATCTGACCTGGTACTAGACTACTCGGCTTTATCAATCTCTCAGGCTGTTTTAAATATCATTCACTACTCCAGTAAGCACACCATTTAAATTTAGAAAAAAGCCTTTTCCTGTATCTTAAAACTCCCCTATTTTTTGTTTCTTAGTTAATAGAAGACTTCAAATCTCTAATCGTTACTAGACTATCGGCAAAAATATTTATGTTCAAATTGTACAACTAATTTCGAGGCACAATATTTTGTATTAAAGTGCGTTATTCTGATAATCGTAGTTCTTCAATAAAGAAGCCAGCGCCTGTCAAGCTATACACGAAAGCTGACAAGGCTGTTAGTGGTAAAATATCTTTAATCTGAAGGTTTATTTCTTCATTTGCAAATATTTACATTTGAGGAACCTAAGAAAGCCTATAAAAAGTAATTAAAATCTGCTACAAAAGTGGTGGTTATAAGGAAATTAGAAGAGACTGGAAGCATTTGGCACTTACTGTCGAAATTATTGCTTCTGTAAGAGAAAGTGTGATGGATAATCTAAATTTATTGATTCCACGTTGTTCTCATTAGTTAGATCCGTAAGATAGGCCATTTGTTTGGCATATCTTTTGCATTTGGATATGCAACTTTATCCATATATCCATTCATTAACCCAACAATTAAATTTGGGTGAACCTTTAAAATGCCGTACATATGTTGATTGGATGCTAGAGCAACAGTCTCTTTGTACTGATTATTCTAAAAGAGAAAATTTATTCAGCAATTAAGATCGTTTAGCACTCGGTGGTTATAAAAACAAGTAAAGTTTTCGAGTATGAAGCTCGGATAACCCAAAAATGTTCGATTTGGATGTGCATTATAGTCTAGAATTTTTTTAAATGACTCTAGAAGAACTTTTGGTATTAATAGTCGACTTTTGTGAAAAGGCTCTGAATTCTTGGATCTTGCAACTAGACTGGTTTTATAACTATTTTCACTGTAGAATTAATTTTTAACGCTAAATCACATTTTTATTATTGCAAGATGGCCAAAAATTCTTCCATAAAAATTGTATTGAAAAACCACAAGGATACGCACTCATCATCGTTGCCCAAAAAGCAATTTCGGAGAATAATTACTACTAGACTAAGCACGAATTCAGGACATAATTTGTATAGGCTTCAACTGTATAGGGATGTATACCCTTTGTATATGATGTGATAGATTGTGGTTCATTTAAATTACGTACGACTTCAGTCTGGAGTGTCTTCTATTATACTGGTCAGACTATTGCCGTAATACCACACAAGTATGTGAATTCGTACTAATAGTGAGACATCAGTACGCATTGTAAAATATGTTGAACAATTAACGCATTTCTAAAAAATGTATGAAGTCGCCGTGGTGTAGTAGGTAGTGTGTTGGCTTACTATTCGTAAAGCCCGGGTTCGTATCCCAGGTCAGACATCAAAAATGAAATATGAAAAAAAAAAAAAATATTTCTTCGGCGACTTCCTCTCAGCAGATTTCTGGCAAAAACTCTGAGAGTAAATAAAAATTGCCATGAAAAGTTTCTCAAAAATATGTCGTTCGGAGTCGACTTTAAACTGTAGGTCCCGCCACTCACGTATAAAATTAACGCACACAACATGAGTGGTGTGAGAAGCTAGGCCGTAATCCTGACTGAAGGGTTGTAATGGCCCAATGTATTCGACCCAATTTTATGCATATATTAATCACTTCTGTATTAATCACTTACAATTGAATATTGATTGTTTGTTTCGAAATCAGTTTCTTTTTTAAGAATAATTTTCTACTTAAGTTGTCATAAATCACGCAAATTTCCCATACCAAAAATGTTTGTGTAGAAAAAACATGGGGTTGGTTTTGAATGCAACAATTTGATTCACATCATCTTGAAATAAAATATTTAAATACAAATGTTATAAAGTTTTTCAAAACTCACAGCACAACACATTTTACCTCAGCTCAACTCAAGTCACTCCATATGACCGACCCGACTAGTGGCAATAAAGCAGTAACGTGTGATTGTTTTTCAAACTTCCTTAAGTGACTCTCAAGTGCAATATTTTTTCTGTGGCAAAATCACTGAACTGTTAAACATCTTGAAGTCTGTAATAACAAAACAAAAAATGAAAGAAAAAAGTTGAAATTAAAGAATAGAAGTTAAAAAAGATTAACTTTAACAACATGCTTGTTAAAGTAAAAAAAAAACGAAACAATAAGAAAAAAAGTGAACAAAACTTTTGTTATGGAAGAAAAGAAGAAAGAAAGGAGAAAATAAAACCGCAATTGTATATAAAATTCGAGGGCACTTGGTATTAGAAAAGCCCCTTTAAGGACACTTGACAATTGTGGCAACTTCACAAATGCCACCAAGCGTATGCGAGTGTGTAGTGTGACTGCTTCATGTTCATTTTTTAAAAATTAAATTTTTTTTCATTTTTTTTCATTGCTTGTCCTACAGCAAAGAAAAATGTGGGAATAATTTAAAAATCTTAAGGGTCGCACATGCAAAGTTGCCAACATGTAATTGGAATTCGTAATAAAACAACAGCAACAACAACAACAAACATACATACAACGTCAGCAACAATTTAAAACTTTAAACTACCAACGATTGCATGTAAATGGCCCATAACAAACGACAACAACGAACAACGTTTGTTCGTTACTTGTTTTTATTTTTTTTTTGTTGTTCTTTTTACAACATTTTTAGATTTTTATTTAAAGATTTACGCTATCGCTCCTAAATGATCAGCAAAATGGCAGAAAAAAAAGTAAATTTTTGTATGGGGCAAAAAGATTCGTTTCCAGTACGTTTAATTAGTTGAAATCAAATAATAATTAAGTGCAGTTTAAATATTGTTAAAATGACAATAAGCGTTTTTTAGTTACACGAAAAAAAAATTGAAAAAATGAGAAAAAAATTGTTTTAAACAAAAACCTACAAACGCGATTTTTGTAACCACCTACTTTGCCACCAGCTAATTGTCGTTAACTTGCACTATGGGCCAGGTGTAAACTTAAATGGCTTTAAAAATATTTTGGTTATTGTATTTTCTCATCTTGTTTTTTCTATCTTGGAAACACATGTGATAAATACTTTTTTGTAACGTCTTAAGTACTTCAATCATGACAAATTTCCCACTTGTCATTGTGCTTTTCTGTGTCAAGGTCAACACAGAGTTCTGAAATACAATCAATTGATTTTTTCAACTCCAACTCGCTTCGCATTGTTTGTCTCCAAACTGTGCCTCAGAAGTAAGCTCCGTGGCAGGTTCAATGCTAAAACCCCGGTTATTCCATAGTATTGTTTGGTATCGAGGTCATAGCAATATATACTTCATGTAAAGCCACATAGAATAAGAAATTTTGTTGCAATCACAGCTCACTTTAGCAGACATAGCGGCCCGTTGTGAGGCTACATGAAACAATGGTTCACTGACAGTTCCAAAATAACCGGTCTTTACAATCACCTCCGCTTTAAACTATGACACATTTAGAATAAAGTTGAAAAGTTTAATTAATCTGGCAATCGCTTTCGTAGCTCCATTGGACTATAGAAAAAGGAATTGAAAAGTCTGCATCAATCCATAGATAATCATTAGCGAATGAATTTGACACCTCTTTGTTCCTCTTCAGTTGATATACAAACTCTGCAAAAGTCACTGGCAGATAAGCGAAATATCTACTTATGTTTATGTATTATCTATACAGCCTTGAAAAATAGAGATGTCCCTAAGGTTCTCTTCAAATAGTTAATTGCAAACTCTTTCTACACAATTTAAACCAGTTGGATATGGCAATGAGGCAATGTTCTTTTTCTGCCAAGGATTTGTTAGTAACCAAATAATATCTTTGCCTAATAGGTCTATATGCTGGTAAGAGTATATCTATTTTCATATGTGGATTGGTATTCGATACTCATACTCCTAGAATACATTAGCAACTTCATCATGTACTCCATCGGTAGATTCACGTAAGATATAGATACACAAAACAAAAGTCAATCAAGGCATTTTGTACCGAAACATGTGATTACAGAGAATTTCTTTGATGAGAGAATGAACTTTGTAAGTACTATTGATCCTTCTGTGACCCATAGTGAAAAGTCATAGATAATGAGTACATTGCAATCTATTAAGGTCGACTACATGTTGCACTATAGTCAATCGTAATTGATTTTGATCCTTTTAAAGAGATTTGGATGGCATTTTAAAGCAAAAGGAATTATGAGCCTAGGGATCATATATTTTCAAGCGTCTTAGTTAAGAAACATTTGATTCAAGGTTTTATGAGCTTAACGTATTGAAGCTGATGTAGTCTAGTAAGTAGTGTGTTGGCTTATTAAAATATCATCTGAAAAATTCATCTCAGTAGCCTTCTGGTAAAAATTCTGAAAGTAAATAAAATTTCCATGAAACATTGCTCAAATCTGTAGTTCGGAATCGACTTTAAAGTGTAGATCCCATTACTCATGGGTAAAATTTATCACACACACTGACCAAAGAGTTATAATGACCAATTAATTAAGTATTGAACCAAAAAAAAAAAAATTAACCAAAAATCTGTGACTCAGTAATTGAATCTGAAACTGCTTAGGAGTCAATTGCCAATTAAGGCATCACACATGAGGCAAAGCAAATTCATCCACAACGAGTAATTAATGTAGATAACGACAATTTGACAATAACTCTGTCATTTCATTTATTTTCAAAATATTCAGTGTCCTCCACAAATGTTTATCACAAAATTTGGCCGCAAAATTACTCACAGTGTCCCATACTTGTACACAGAAGGCTTGTTTCTTGTCGTGAACGTATCGCCTTAGAATCTGCTACTGCACACCAATTATCTGTTCAGCTGGTTTAACATAAAGACAGCATAGGGGGGATTGAATCAACGAAAATAAGTTATAAGAATATATTGCAGAGAGGCTTTTTCAGGCTCCATTATCCTTAGATAATTAAAAAGTAAAAGTATTTGATCTCTGATACATAACCCAATACAAATCCAGTATACCCTTCCCAAGAGCGATAATGTAGGGTACAAAAGCACACTAATAAAGACCACAAAAGGCGCTTAAGTTGTAAACACTTTGACAAATGCAATTGTTGTTTGTTTAGTTGTTGCAATTTATTTCAGATTATTTTTTTCCATTTTTTTCTTTTCATTTTTTTTTTCATTTTAATTTTTATTGCTTTTTTACTGATTCATTTTATTTGTTGATGGCATAATACAATTACCGCCAGACTAAGAGACAGACAGACAGACAGTGTGTAGATAATTTGGTCAGTAACATGATTATGGCAGTAACACGATATTGCCATTTTCCTAGCATTGCTGCTGCTTTTACCATTACGGCTAAAAAAAATAAAACTTTTTACATGCAATACAAGATAGTCATACACAAAAGCAAAAACAACAAAAAAGTACACAATTTTAAACAAATAAGAAAAAATTAAATTAAAAAACAAAAAATAGAAAAAAAGAAAGACTGTGTAATAAAAAAGACAAATGTAAACAAATGCATTTAAATGCTACAACATGGCAAATGTTAATAAAAACAACAACCACAGCAACACCAGAACAACAGAAATTGGTTAAATAAAGTGATACAAAATAAATAAAAAAAAACTATTATTATGACCACTTGTTTGTTTTATAAAAGCAGGGTTAAAATGTAACGAATTAAAATGAAACAACAAAAAAAACTGAACTAGTAAAAGAGAAAAACACAAACCTAAAAGGCTAAAACATGTTAACGTGTTTAATTGATTTACACGACACGTTTTTGCCAAGGAGAAAAACAAATTGTGGGTAGAATAGAACAGCGTAGATATGAAAATGCACGCTATTTATCTGTGCATTGCAGAGAAAGATTATCTCGAATAAAGAATTTTTGCAGGCATTGTAGTCACAAAACTATGTCAGCAATAAAATCGTATTAAATTTAAATGTCATACGTTTGTCCTTTAGATAGGATTTTGAAAAAAAAATATTTACTGTATACTGACTGGTATTAATTAACGAATTATCAATTGTAATTAGAAAAAAATATATTATTTTCTCTGATTTTATCTGAAATCATTTTTAAAATTTGAAAACCAATGCTTACGTTCACTTCAGAGTCCATTATCTCCTTCTATTTGTAAAGGCTTTTAAATATTTTAAATATTTTCATACAGCATAATTGTTCGTAGGCATTGTAAACGCCAAAAATTTTCATTTAAAACTCTGAAAACAGACATAAAGCAGTGGTACTGCGTCTAGACCGGATGTTTATGAATTAAATGGAAAACATTTTTTGCTTTTGTTTTTGTTTTTATGCTGTATGTAATACTGTTTTTTTTGTTTAAAATTTTTTTTTGTTTCTTGGCCAGCAATTGTAAAAGTTAAAGTGAAATAAAACAAATGCTTTTAAATTGTTTTTTTTTTTAATTTTTCTTCTATGATGTTATACATAAAAAAGCGACAGAAAAAGGACCAGCATCAAAAAGATATTTTTAAATAATTTAATTGCGTTGCCTCCCATAAAAAATAAAAGAAACGGAAAATGTGTTGTGTAGAGTACTTTCTCTGTTTTTTGTTCGAAAATTAAAACAAATATTCATTTAAAACTAATAATTAAGGTAGTCGCCATAGTATAGCAGGTAGTGTGTTGACTTATGATCTGGTTCAAAACCCAGATCAAACGTCTTCAATAAAACGAAGTATAAAAAAATATTTCTTCAGTGACTTCCCCAGATTTCTGGCAAAAACTCTGAGTGTAAATAAAATTGCTATGAAAAAGTTTCTCAAAAAAATCTGTCGCCCGGGGTCGACTTTAAACTGTATGTTCCGCTACTCGTGTATGAAATTAACACATACAATTCAAGCAGTGTGAGATGCTAGGTCGTAATCCTGTCTGAAGGGTTGTAATGACCAATTATGTATGTATGCATGTGAATTAAGGAAGCTTTCTTTCAAAATCAATTAAAATTGAAATTCTGAAGCTACTGAAAAAACTAATAATATAATAATGGCCAGCTACGTACGAGTGACGGGTATAAGTTAGCCAGTTTTTGAATTTCCCTCCTTTTATTTAAAAAGAGACTGTCAGCTAAATCCTGTTTGAATGTCAACAAGTTGTGTCATTTAACTTGTGGTTGGCTGTCATAGGTTTGTGTCATCACTAAGCATAATTTTATTCGAACATGAAACTGTAGCTCAAACCAAATATTTGAGGAATCTCAACCATAAGTTTCAATGGTTAAAAAGACGTCCACTGAATTTCTTAGTAGCCCTTTAAGTTTTCATGATGCCAAACTTTCTGGACGTCCAGCTAAGGAATCTACACCCAATACAATGCAAAAAATTTATATTTGGTGTTGACCTATCGCAGATTGAACGTGTCAGAAATTGTCGAACCCATAGTCATGTCGCACAGTTCAGTAACTTAAATCTTTTCTCAGTATGGGTGCTCCGTTTTCTGACAATCGACAAACAAATCGATAAACACAAATTTAATATCGTTTTGTAATACTGAACGAAGCGTTGATTCATTTCAACACACCAGCAGCCAAACATCAATCAAAATAGAGAATTTCTCCGGGAAAATCCGTGCTAGATAATGTCAAGTTGGCTTTGTCATTTATACATCATACATAACATGTGTACACACAGTAGCTCCAAGCGAAACTCGTACACCTTAGAATAATTTTGAAGAGCTCTTTTCAAGTCATCCTTGGAACTTATTCTGTTATTTCGAATCTTATGATCAAGATAGCTCCGCAGATTATCGATTGGGCTTATGTCTAGACTCAGGGCAAGTGTATCCATAATATGTGGACAATTATGAAGTAACCATAACCAGACTTTGTGAGCCTTGTGCTTAGGGTCGTTATCTTGGCAAAAATAAAAGTTTTCATCAAGACAAAGTTTCTGCTTACAAAGTTGCAAACTTTCTTTAAAAATGTTAAGATACATATGCTGATCCGTGGTACCATCGATAAAGTGTAATATACAAGGCACAGATGCTGAAAATAAACCCCAAACCATGACCGACCCACCACCATACTTTACTGTTGGTTTAATGTTCTTGGCAAGCTGCTCCTCATTTGATCTTCTCCATACATAAGGTCTGAATCAAAGGATTTTTCATTTTGGAAGGATGTGCTATTCACTGATGAAAGCAAATTCAACTTGTTTGGTTGAAATGCCTACAGTTTAAAGTCGACCCCAAACGACAGATTTTTGAGAAACTTTTCATGACAATTTCTCAGAGTTTTTGCAAGAAATCTGCTGAGAGGAAGTCACCGAAGAAATATTTGTTTCATATTTCGTTTTTTTGGAGATGACAGAATATTGCATGTACTCTTTAAATATTTTTTTTTAATTTACTTTCCAAAGTAATTAAAACTTTTCCAAGCAACCATTCAATGTTCTGAATACACATTGAGAATGTTAAACCGTGTTAAAAAAATTAATTGCTGTAAGACCAGCAGGATGTGTTATTCCATGATTTTTATTGTAAAGAAAGTGAAGAAAAAGAAAACTTTTTTCTTCACATTCCTCATCTACCATGTCTAGCACATACAATATGTTCAACATATTTTTCCTCGGCGCTTTTGGAAAATTTGTTCATGTTAATTTTTTCTAAACGCCACTTAATTGCGTGAAAATTGAAATTGAATGAATAAATGAAAAATGGCGAAAAGAAAAAGCCAAAACACAACAACAAAAGAAAGAATAAAAATAATGGAAAACTTTATGATTTTTAACGCTTACAAGTAATTATCGTAAATGTCAGAAGTTTTTTTTTGTTTTTCTTGATTTTTTTCGCTTAAAAAACTTGCTAAAAAAAACGCAATCAAATAAACTGTTAGAAGTGTAGTTTTAGCCTAGGGGGGCCATACTTATGACCATTATATGCGAACACCATACCATACCACAAAATATTCATGTTTCACTTGAGTGATAAAACAGAAACCGTTTCTTTTTTATTAAAAAACAAAGAAGGAAAATGAAATTAATTCGTGTTTCAATTTTCTCTTAAAAAAACAAAGAAGAACTAAAATTTTAATTAAATATGAACTGCATAAATAAATAAATAAAGTAAAGTAACTGTTATAAACAACCCTTCATAACACATATATGTACATAAATTGTGTTTCATTTTTGGTGACAAAATTTCCGGTCACTTGTCGCGCGTGATTGCGGTTTTGCATTCATTAAATGGCCCCATAAAAGAAATAAAAAACTGTCACAATATATATTTTTTTTATTCGTTAGTTTTATTGTTGGCAGCTCTTGTGTTTGAAACTCTCAGCAAATACGCATCACAAAGCATAGTCTGTAACTTCTATTTTTTTATTTGAATACGAGGCTAAATTGAAAATTAAGTAAAACGAATTGCTTACAACAATGTGGCATTGATGTTGGTTTCATCAGATTTAGACTGGAGGAACTAAAAGCGGTCTTTGTAAGCAGCTTTTTATCTCGAGAAAGTAATATTCGAACTCTCTGCCTCTCATCCATGTTTCAGGTCTGTGACATACTTTGCTTTATTTTTTTTCTTCTTTTTATTTTTTGTATTTTTAAACGAGGTATGATTCTAATAACATTTTTTCACTGCCAACTGGGCTTGTTACAGCATTTCCTCTTTGTCTCTTGATTTTGTTCCTAGGCAGGTAGGTAGGTATAAGTGGCCGTCCCCCCAAATGAATTGGGTGGACGCATTTAGGCCCCATTGTGGTACCACACTTCGCGTCTACCATCCCCTAGTCATGTAACCATCCAGAGCTTACAATGAAGCGACTCAAACTGCCGACGTCGATGTTCGACAAATCGCTCATATCATCGATGTAGTAGGCGCCAAAATGTCTCCTCCTTCTGTGACATAATGCCGGGTATGTTCCCAGTAGATGAAGAACCGTCACTTCCTCCTCTTCGTCCCTGCACCTTCTGCAGAAATGCGTGGACACCCATAATGCAATGACCCGTCACGACTCCAACAACCGCACTGAGCATGCATCTTTGGAGTTTTAGCAGCCTTGCAGTGCGTCTTCTATCCAGCCGCGGCCAGAGCAAGCGCGCCACCCTGCCCTTATCCGAAGCTGCCCAACTGCGGTTGACAGAATCTGTGCTCTCGTCATCAATCATGAGCTTTGAGGTCACCGAAGGGACGCCAATACCCAAGAATTCCTCGGAGAGTTCGATAATCTTGCCGCGTCTAGCCAATTCACCCGCTCTGCAGTTTCCCGGGATATCATTGTGTCCCGGAACCCAAACGATATACACATTATACCTCTTCTCTACCCTGATAACCGCCTGGCTATCGCAGAGTATGGTGATGTTTCCACTGGGGATATTCGAATTCCAAATAATCTTTACCGCAGCCTGTATCGGCAACACCTGCAGTAATCCGTTAGCCTTATTGTCCGAGAAAATTCCACCACCAATGGTTCCTCCCAGCTTGGATCCATCAGTGAAGATTTGGACTTGGATTTGTTCCTAAGATTTTGTTCCGAAGAAAACTTATTTGACTGCCTGTCCTAGTTGTGTTCAGAGTCACGTCAAAACTAACCATTATTCACCATTTATCGAATCTTAACTAAAAAATAAAATTTTAATTTAATTTCGGTCAACACCAGGAATTAGTTCAGATTACGTAGCTATATAACGTACAATATATTGAGATCAGGATCAGAGTATCTCTGTTTGTGTACGAATGTGACCATAGTACTGTGGGATGTTATCAGTCAAGGGATTTGAGTGGAATCTAAGGTTTGTTCGGTACTTCACATTATATTATTTTACGTCTCCTTTAACTGATAGTACAACCAGATACTTGTGTGTGTAAGTATTGCTTGTATACCATAGTGCAATTGTAATAATATTTACTTACGTAGTTGGATATTACAATCCTTTAGTTAGGATTACGACCTAGCCTCTCACATCACCCATTGTACGATCAGATACTTGTGTGTGTTCGAGTTGTTGGTATATCATGGTGCATCTACTTTGCTACTTACTTAATTGGTCATTACAATCCTTTAGTCAGGCCCCTGACCTAGCTTCTCACATTACCCATGTTGTGTGTGTTAATTTTATCTATGAGTTCTGGGATCTACAGTTTAAAGTCGACTCTAAACTTTAGAGCAACTTTTCATGGCAAAGTTATTTTCTCTCAGAGTATTTGCAAGGATACTGCTGAGAGAAAAGCGGTAATAGAAATATTTTTATAAAATTACGTTTTGTTTCAGACGTCTAAGTTAGGGTTTGAATAATGGTTTGAGCTTCTCTAGAAATGTCAATTTAATTTGCGCTGCTATGCAATTTCCAGGCATCTATTAAAACGAATGCCGATATATGCATTTTATGTGCGAGTTTGATGTACTATTTCGAATGCGCAGCAGGTTTCTCATTGTATTATGAAGGTTACTTGAACACATTTTTGTTCGTTAACTCTTAGATTTGCTCTGAAATTGAAAAATTTGTTACTGAAAGTGTCTGGATGCTTCAGAGGGGTTCTCAGTTGTGCTCATAAAAGTGTTATCATCAACAAAAGAAGAAGAACCTTAGCATAATTTAGCTCTGACAAAGGAAAGGAGGCAAGCTAAGCTACTAAAAATGTGATTGTGGTACTGATGCTTTAAAAGCACAATTGTAATGTACAATTTAGATTGATTCTATTCCACTACGGTTATTTAATCTGAAGGATATACCAGGTCCTAGAACATCAATTCTAGAAAGTGTTCATGAAATACTCTGTTAATAATTCCTGCAAAGTTTGTACACAGGAAAGCCTGTTAAAAGGAAGAGAATATTGTTCGCTTTATACGCCAATGTTTATCTTTGACTCGACGGAGACTTCTCTTATTTTACTCTTCTGAACTTCTACCTTTCTTGTCGATGGCTGCCATTAAGCTGCCATTAACTGTCATTAAATCGATCACTGAATTTATTAAACAGTGAGGCTAGTTTTCAGTTTGATTTTGTGAGAGTCATGCTGTAATGTGTAGCTCCGATACTGATTGTAAACTTCGATTACCTCTAGACATACATACTTAATTGGTCATTACAATCCTGCAGTCGGGATTATGACCTAGATTCTCACACCACTTATGTTGTTTGGGTTAATTTTATACACAAGTGGCGGTACCTATAGTTTAAAGCCGATTCCGAGCGACAGATTTTTTGAGAAATTTTTCATGGCAATTTTATTCACTCTCAGAGTTGCTTGGCAGAAATCTGCAGAGAGAAAGTAACCGAAGACATGTTTTTTCATATTTCGTTTTGTTAGAGATGTTTCGCCTGCGGTTTGAACCGAGGCCCCATGTCTAATAAGCCAAGTTACAGTAGTTAGCTTTAGAACGTCGCTTTAAATAAGCTTTGATTTCAACAAAATTTCCACTTCTTGCCCCATTCCATCATTATATGCACTTTTCACTGCACACTCGTAAATGTTTATTGGACATTTGCTTTTTTTCATAATTTTGTGTTTCTATTTAACTACCAACTGTATAGGAATACAAACCAAAAATTGTTGTTAATTAGTAACATTCACAAAGTAATTTAAATTCGCTTGTTTGTTAAACAAAATCCCAACACCAGTGAACCATTCGAACCCTCACTAACGGCGGGCCAACAAAACGAGCTTCGAACTTTCTGTTCATACATATGCTTTACGCATCAAATACATTAATTGCGTGAATATCGGTTGGATGATGGATAGAGTGTCCAAAGTAGACGAGATACCCATGTGGTATGTTGTTCGTTTATAAATGACACTTGCCAGACATACATACATACATACATAAGTATGTACATTTAGTTTGTGGCAAATAATAAAATTTTTATTAAGTTTTTAATTCATATTTGTATTGCGTATGATTGCGTCTTTTTTTCACCTGTTTTGATATTTTTTTCTCTTTTTTTTTGGAATTACTTTCTTTTTGTTATTTTATGTTTCCATCTGTAGGTATTCATTTCTGTGGGTTCATTTGTTTAAACTATTGCTATAATTTTACTGTAAATTTGTGGTTATTTAATTAAAGGTTAATAACTTGTGTTTTTGATATAACGGCATTACATCAAACATTAACTTATTATTTATAAATTACGTTTTTATACGAGTTAATTTGACTTGATTTTTTATAGCAGTTTTTAAGTCAATTTGTAGTTTATTTTATTTGGCTTCTTCTTCTTCTTTTACTGCTACAACTACTACTTCTTGTATTCATTTTGTTAATTAAGCCATAAATTCAAGTCAATTACTTACCGACCAAAAAGAAAAAAAATGAAAAATAAAAGATAATGAAAAAAATAAAAATAAAAATGGTTACAGGGTGAAATTTGTCTGAAAAATTGCTTTTTACGTGTGTTTTTTAATGTGTTTTACCATTTAAAATGGTCAATGATTTCATTTTAAATTTAATTTCATTAAAGGTGAGCAATTTCGCTTAATTAGGAGGTTTTGTAAGTGACGGCATAGTTAAGCTAAACAAAATTTTTTCTTCATAGCAATAAGTTTTTTTTAGCACTTTGTGTGACAAAGAGAAAATTAAATATCAAAGGAATTTTATTTATTTATTTATTAATTACAATACAATTACAAATTACATACATACTTGGTCATTACAACCCTTCAGTCAGGATTACGACCTAGTTTCTCACACCACTTATGTTGTGTGTGTTAATTTTATACAAGAGTGGCGGAACCTACAGTTTGAAGTCGACTCCGAACGACAGATTTTTGAGAAACTTTTCACGACAATTTTATTTACTCTCAGAGTTTTTGCCAGAAATCTGCTGTGAGGCATTCGCCGAAGAAATATTTTTTTATATTTCGTTTTGTGGGTGATATCTGACCTGGGTTTTAATGGTGGCCTCATGTCTAATAAGCCAACACACTACCTACCAAACTACGGCGATTACGACTGTCACTGCCAAAAATTGATTAAAATAGAGAACAATAAAACTTAAACTGGAGGTAATTAAATTCAGTGCCCAGCACCAATTTTGCCAATGTACAGTAAGAGTGTTGTTTATGATTGAACTTCTTCCATTACATAAATTCTCTTCTATAAAACACGAATTCAAAGCCATAATGGCATAAATAGTCACTTAATCTTATAAAAGACAAGATCAACAATCAAGACACGATTTTTAAGAGAAGACTTACTGGAAAAAATTACATCAATTGTTAACAAAAGTCATCATTTCTGTATATATAAGACACAAGAAATGTTTCTATTACGAGCCTTCAGATTTTTAGGGTTCCAGTTTTAATAGTTTTGGTATTTATTCGAAATTAATTAAACTTTCTTAACTTCTTAATGGTGTAGTCTTCTGCTTGACTACTGTCAATAAAAACCGTGCTACAAAATTGCTTGATAAACCGTGTAAATCTACTACGACAAGTGCTTTACATGCGAAGTACACTGGAATCACTTAACTGGCTTCCTCGTACACAACTTGCCATACTTAATGTGTTGTCACGCTGCCATATGATTCCCTCAGAATACTCCTCTATCTCAATATTCTAAATATGCACAGGATTTTGAGATCTCTCATCTTAACAGCATATGCATTTTGCGTTCTAAATAGGGGTGTTTGGTCCTTCAACGTGGTCATCACCCTGGTCTTGGTATTAAATGTAAACGCTAGAACTTCAAGATATCCTTTCCTTCTCCGATCTGTTGGAGTGTGTTTCAGAACGGCTATTAATCATGTTCTGAATTAATTCTGAGGTCAACGTAGTCTAGTAGGTACTGTGTTAGCTTTTTAAACGAAAACCCGTAGTTCAAATCCTAGCTCAAACATCTCAAACAAAACGAAATATGAACAAATATTTCTTTCGGTGACTTCCTCTCTGCCTTTTTCTGGATAACACTCTGAGAATAAATAAAGTTACCATGAAATGTTGCCGAAGTCAGTCGTTTGGAATCGATGTTAAATTGTAGGCCTTGCTACTCGTAAATAAAATTAACACTTACAACATGGCTGGTGTGGGAAGTTAGCTTATAATCCTGATTAAAGGGTTGTAAAGACCAATTGAGTAACTAAGTAGGGGAACTCCTGATACTAACTATCTGGACAAACTGTAAAATTGCAATAGGTCCCTTTCGAATACGACATTCAACTGTAAATGGGTTAATACTTTGGCAATTTTCATGATCTATCTGGTAAGCATCCATCCCATATGAGTAGCTGTTCACATAAACAACCCAGTCAATTGTGTGACATACTTCTACCAAATATCCACCCACTGTGAAAATGATATGATACCTCTTACTCAAAAGAGCCTGCTTCACTGCCAGACTTACCTGGTTTAGATTAGATTGGAAGCGTACTATTTAAATTAGATCATGGTTAGATCTTCGTCACTGTGTATATTCTCGCGAATCATTTTATAATAGGTAGACCGACTAAGAAAGAATTATTTCATATGATGTCCGTTTCAAAAGCAGAACAGACTTCTCTCATTTTGTTCAGTCTTTTTTAAAAGTTTAACGACCAATGTGATGATTGTCGAAATCGCTTAATCTGGAGTTGTTCTGTGAGATCACTTTTTGTGAAAAGGAGTTGCAATTACTGCTCAAGTCAGTTTTGATTTAAAAAGGACTGTTACTCTCTTTTATTGCATCCTATAGCTTTCAGATAACGAAAAGTCGAAAAAATACGAAATCGGATGAATACAGCAGCAGAAACATGCTTGTGTATCAATATTGTTGAGCAGATTTATAATGATGTCAGGTTAAGGTTTTATCTTAAATGCTTCTCTTATCTTCCACATTCTTAACAATTAAGTGATAAAAGCCGAAGGAGATGTTAAAGTCATCTTAGTCTCTTACTTCAAAATTCATAGAATTAAGTTTTGTGTAGTTAAAGTCCTTAAATAATAGGAAATGCTATGAAGTCACGCGTGTATATTTTACTCGAGAGATTTGTACAAGTATTGAATGCGTTCCTTAATGATTTGAAATAGGAGTTTTTAAAATTTTTTTTCAAACTTCTTTGTATCGATTTAATTTTTAGTCGCTTAATATTATAAAGATGGAATTAGAATTATATTTTAAAAATGTTACAATTCATCTCTACATACCCAAGAAACCTCATAAATAATTGCAGAATAGAATAAAGTATTCAAAAAGAGATTAATTTTTTGGATGGTTTAGTATCTTTGAAAAAAAAAATATGAATTTAAACTTCAATCTCTGGTGTCTGTAATATCTGAACATAAATAATAATAAATATGTATGATTGTTTAAAAATCAAATGAATTTCATCTTTTCTTTTCACAAAGAAATAAAATACGGCCTTAATTTGATGAATTATAGCCGAATAATAATACAAAATGAGGTGCCATTTATTACATGATGATATAATTCATCTGGCCTGTCTATTTAAGCATGCGTGTGTTTCCAGTGAAACTATTGGCTTCGAAGAAGCAGAACTAAACAGTAAAGAAGAATGAATGATTGTATTCAGCTAGTAACGAGGGCTGTCATGTCGCATTTCAAATATTCAAGTGCCATTTCGAATTTCTTTCATTCTGGCATTTCTGGCAACCTTTTAACTCAACTCTCGTTTAGTGTTTAGTATGTATGAATAATGAGGTGAGTAAATATTGTTGTTGGATACACTTAAGAAAATTCCTCCATTAATACATACTAAATACTACAACTCATTCCATCTTTTCGTGGTGAAAGAGTAGAGTGTAGGGTATAATGACCGCACTGATGATCGTTGTTATCATGATAATTATCATTTTGACCATGATCATGTGTTAAATATAATTTTATGTAAATTATGAAACGTTTAAAGCCTCAACTACGCCCCTTTTATTAAATGTTGGTAATTGATGCCGCCAAAGCGCTTTATACGGTAACCACAGTCAAGAAGGCAGCAACATGGTGAAAAAGATGAATGAAACGATGAATAAAGAAAAATAATTACTAAACGGCGCCAATGAGCTGAAATGCAGGTAGAAAGTAAAACAAAAAAACCGAATAAAATAAAAAACAGAACAGAACAGAGAATCCAGTAAAGAAATATTCCTCATGATTTTTTATTATAAAATCGTTGAGTTATAAAACGATTTGCAAATCATAAGACGAAGTAATTAAAACTAAAGCGAGACTTTCTAAAAGCAATATCAAACAGCTTGCCGCTTTAAAAATCTTATTTAAACTAATTTTGTAAATACAGCAGCATGTTTATAGGCCTCATTTTGCAATATTTTTTCTTTTTTTTTTGAGAAAGATTATTTGTGTCAAATTTTAATGCATTTCTTAAATAAATAAACGTCTGGCACAGATGCAGTTGTTCTTATCCTTTTACGTGTATTGTATTGTACTGTTGTGGAACGTTACTAAAGTACTGGTACCTGATGATCCATTACACTGCTCTCTTCCTATATACCGGTTGCAAACATGTTTTCTGGGGATTTCTATTTCTTATCACAGAATTTACAATTGGGTTTCAAGCCAGTCCCATTATCAAACTGTTTCTAGATAGTCTGATTCACGAATCAAACCTCTTACCTCTACTCATATAATCATACATACATACATAATTGGTCATTATAACCCTGTAGTCAGGATTACAACCTAGCTTCTCACAACACTTATGTTGTGTTTGGTAATTTTATACATGAGTGATGGGACCGATCGATTCCGTATTACCGATTTTTGCGAAACCTTTCATGGCAATGTTTATTTACTCAGACTTTTTGGTAGAAATCTGCTGAGAGTCAGTCGCAGAGGAAATAATTTTTTCATATTTCGTTTTCTTCAAGTTTTTTCAAGTTCTGTTCTGGCTTTGTGGAAGTCTCTCTCCAGCCAAGCTCATTTGTCTGTTCATTGCCCTGAATTGCCATATGACTGGCAATCTCGAAAATCCTTGTATAGCAGATTCAGCTTGCCTACACATTGTCATACTAATCTCTTCTCGTGATGGGGCGAACTGACTCTCACATAGTAAATCTTTCAATTGCCAATATTTCCTATTGGAAGTTACTTGCGTGTTTACCTAAGTAAGGGTCCCACATATATTTTACTCTGGGCCGAACATTTCCAATACACGTCCATTACGTATCTTTGACACTCTAGTACCAAGTTATTCCTCATTTTTGTTGGTATGTTTTACTAAAATTATATTGCTTTCCGGTTCTATCGAGGAGAGAGTTAAGCAGGAAGCTGTCAGTTACTCGATCTATTAGGTTACGATGCCGCATGATTAAACTCATGCAAAACCTTACTTGCTAATCTTCCAACGATAGTATTTTTGCTTAGTACGTGGCATTAGACATATTTTTTGAAAGCTTCCTTCGCATAAATTTTTTTATTAATCAATCAGTTACAGGTTTTAATTAAAATTCAATTTCATTTTAAGTTCTCTACAGCTTTAAGCGTAAATTGTTTCTCAAATCATCGATTATTTCATCATTAAAAAGCTTTTATTTTTAAACCATTTTATAGTGTAGATGTTAAAAAGGTCTTCTTACGCCTTTAAATTTAATGATTTTAATCATAAAAAATTTCCCTTCCTTTCAAAGCACGACTTAATCAACTTAAAGTGTCCTCGATTGTCACAAATCTTTTAGCAACAATTACCGTTTACATCTTAATTATGAGTATCTGTGCAAGGAAACGATTTTCAGTTATTTTGCCACATAATTTTGTGGCTCATAATAATAAAAAAAGAAAAAAACGAAATCAAAACAATTTTTAAGTGTCGATTTTTGTCTTTTTAATATCAAAAGCTTTTAGCGGGTAATTTTTATGGCTTCGTTAAATGTTTTATCTTTTTAAAACTGTATTTATGCAACGTTTACTGCTGTTGCAGCCAAACTAATCAACTGGTTGCAGCATACAAAACGTGTCAGTCGTCAGCATCGTCACCATCATCGGTTTGATCTTTAGGCATCAGAGGTGATCGTCAAAAATGGAATTCCGGTTAATTAAGCTACTCTGGCCATTATCACCAATCGCAACTAAAATTCGTGAATTAAAAAGAACGTTACTTTAAAAGCCTAAATGAAAATGGGTTGAAGTAGATTATGGTTGCAGTTTTTATAGAGGCTGCCTGCATGCGATAACTTGGTTCATAAAAAAAAGTGTTGTTCAACTATTTGCAAACAGTTCAGTTTTTTTTTTTTTTTTTTTTTTTTTTTTTTTAATTGATAATCTTTGATTCAATCTAAAGGAAGTGTAAAGGATTTGTAGTGGTTAAGAAAGAGATTCTGAATTACGAATAAAAATAATTTTATCAGGTCTGGAAAAAAACAAAGAAAAATCAACTAACGTGCTGTTTATCTTTATATTTGCGGGATATTATCGTTCTTTCTTCAATTCCAAGACATAAAAAAGCAAAGGTCATCCTAGAGACGATAGGATGATAGGGGGCAGAAGTTCGTTAATAACCTTTGAATTTTTCTATTGCCACCTTGTGTCCTTCAAGTTCCAAAACAGTGTAGACTATGCTGCTTATAAGGTAGAGAGATTAGTTCCACGAAATAAAAACGCTTTAAAATGACCACTGTGATGCTTCGTATGCCATGTATGTCAATCAGGAGTATCTTGGTTATCCCTTCTTCGGTGTAATCTACAACGATCTTTTTTAATTCCTTTCTACTCTTTTAAGAAACGTAGGCCCATCGTGTAGTATCTCCCCCTCATTAATTTTCAATTTTTCGATTAATAAAGCCTGTACAGCTAACCAGATACTCGTTCTCCTGTTCCTTGTCTTCCGGAGATATTCAACCCAATTGTTCTGGCAAGCCTTAGGACAGCATTCGCTGTCTGTACGGATAACTCCTTGCCTAGAGCTTAATGAACTCTCAGAAGCACTCCTTTCTACAATGTATTAACATCGCACAGGTTCCAAATAAGTGTTCTTGTTCTCCTTATTACAAGTTCTGCATCCTAAATTTGAAGAGATTTTCATCCTGTAGGAATGATATTTGAATCTACAAAGTCCGGCCGGGAAATGGGTCCCAGGCTACTTTTGGATAGTCGGATTCTAAATTAAATTTCTTCCCACTGTAATGACCTAATAAACATTTTGTCCTGTCTATCATACCTTTCGCTGAATGTACCATTTTAAACTCCAATTTAAGGGTAAGCTTCTTACTCTAACAGAGGTGTGGAAACTCCACATTTGGCAAGTCCATCCTTCCATTCATTATCCTGAAATCCCTGGGGACCAGCAGAGGGAAGTCTACTGTGTCCGGTCCGGGGATTATAGCGTTACCATCCATCGTTACCTAGAAACAAGACTATCAGTTTTGGTTATTGAAACTTAATCTTTCTCAAGTGGTGGCGCCTCTTGACATTCCTCTGTCAGAAGGCCAAGCGATATAAGTATTATTTGTAGAGGGAGGAGAATGAATTTTTTTTGGTTTTCTCTTGAGTTTGAATATCAATTGCTTGGGTTTGTATACAACGACTTTAAACACTTCACCACATGAGCGTACCTAAAGATAACATAACAATATTAGTTTTAGAACTTAGAACACGTTTGCTTTACGTCATATTCATGCTTCAAATCTCCTCATATTATATTCTCGTTTGAGGTCCGCTGTTACTTAATATCGTAAGAAATAACGTCCTCTACCACATGACTTCTCGAACGGCTCCTGAAATTTGAACAGTATTAATACGAGAAGAAAGTATTTAACATTCCAACGATCCCTACACTTACGCTTACACTACTTATAGATGCTTAGATTTTTCAGATGCCACAAAATTTATGCTCGAAACAAGAAATCAAGGACTGTGAAATTCAAGACTATCAGCGTAGCGTTATATGCTGATATCTAGTTTTCTAAGTCTGTCCATAAAGTCATCGATGCTTCAAGAGAAGGGCTGCAGTGAAAGGGAAAGTTAAGGAACATTTCTCGACTTTAAAATGTAATCCAAATTAACGATGCTTAATGACAGAAAGTCGCCGTAGTCTAGTAGGTAGTGTGTTGGTCAGGGTTCAAACCCCAGGTTCAGACATCAAAACAAAATATTAAAAAATATTTCTTCGGCGACTTTCTCTCAGCAGATGTCTGGCAAAAACTTTGATGGTAAATAAGAAATTGCCATGAAAAAGTTCTCAAAACTCTGTCGTTCGGAGTCGACTTTCCGCCACTCATGTATAAAAGTAACACACACAACATAGGTGGTGTAAGAAACTACGTCGTAATCCTGACTGAATGGTTGTAAGGACCAATTATGCATGAATGACGGCACTTTATCTTTTAAAGTTTTGGAATATTGTCTGGAATATCTTTACCAACCTGAACATCATTAAATGCTTCGAAGACAATTTATGGCGAAATAAATAATTCTGAAATACTTTCCTTATATGGCAAATAAACAGTTTACTATTGCAGTTGTCGTCGATTTAATAGATTGGTAGGCAAATTGAATTGTAACTTTTTGAAAAACAAAAATTCGAAATTCATTACCAACTCCTGAAGCTTTTATTTTTAATAAAATACAAATATACTCGTACACAAAATCTTACAGACGTTTTTATATATGTTAGCAAATTAATTTCCGTTTTACTTTAATTAAAAAATAATTTAACAAATGTGTTTCTAATTACTTGTGGAAGATTTCATATTAAAATCTGAATCTCAACTCTTCTTTCCAAATAATTAACCGGATATTGTTTCATAACCCGTTTACTTTTTTTTATCGTAATTTCTGTTAAAAAAATATTTTTTTTGTTCTTTAATTTTAAGCATTTCGGTCATTAAATATCAATAATAAAGTATTAACCCTCTTTTAGCACAATTATGTCTATAAAAAACAAAAAAAAAACAAAAACATCAGTCAAAAACCCTTTAAGCCACATCCGGTCTACTCATTAATTTCCAAAAAAAGAAAAAAAAAAGAATCAAAAATAAAAACAAAACAAATCATTTTTAATAAGTAAATCATTTTTATTAAAACATAAAAACACTCTGTAGTATACATATATACATACATTTGACCAATTTCGAGAGGGGAAAATAAAAATATTTTTTTAAATGTTTAACGATTTTTTTTCTTTTTGTTTTTTTTTCACCAAAAAAACTCAAAATTTGTAGTTGACACGCAATTCCAGAAAAAAAAATATGAAACCAGAGAAGACAGAAAAAAATTATACGCCTGCACATTTGGATTTCATTTGTGGAAATTAGAAAAACGACTTGACTTTTGAAATAATCAGTTTAAATGGAACACATACAACATACAATACAATACAATACAATACTATCTATAGTATGGTATGGTATGGTATGGTATATGGCCAACAATAATTTGGTAACAGACTAAATGATTGGATACCGGATTGTTATGTTTTCATTTTCTATTCGAAATACAATATTTAATGGCCATATAAAAAGCCCCTAATGAGACTTTAATTTATTAAATTATGAAATTTTCAATGTGTGCACAGTTGATGAACCAAAAAACAAAAACAAAAAAAGTGAGAAGAGAAAATAAAAACCCCAAAATAAAAAGGCCATATTAAATAGGCCGGAAAGTACAATATAAGGCACATGTAAAATTTTTATAAATTTTTAAAACCAATCCAAATTCTAGCAGTAGTAGATAGTCGAATGAGTTTTAAATCTATTCGAGGATATATTATCGAAAGTATGTATTTCGATAGTGGTCTCGTTTTAGTTCGATAAATTTATTCCGCATGAATTGTTTCCATAATTGAATGAAAATTTTTCTTAAGATCGATCAACAAGAGCTCACACTTCTATGAATTCTTATATACAATGTTTAATCATTTACTTCTACAACTTGTTGCACACAGCTACCTCGGCATCTAGCTTTCTGTGTAACGTATAGCTTCAGAATTCGTGTCAACGGTTAGGTTGTGGATTCTAAACCAATTTCAAACAAGTTTTTGTCATCCAGAGGTCCACAGAACGTATGAGTATTGCCATTAAGCCTTAGTTAATAAAGATGTTCGATTGGCAATTTATTATTATGGGACGTACAAGTCCTAAGTCTTGTAACAGTTTTATGGTTTATTACAGTATTATGACAATTTATTTAAACGTTCATAATGAGCTTATAACCTGAATTTAAACATTTGCATCTTACGAAACTTTCATACATTTCTTCGTGTCTAATTAATTATAAGGAAGCATATGTTAATAGGTAACTTGCATTTTAATATCCCTGGAATTTCCCATCACTTACAATCACGTACAACAATTAAACTCCTTCAAGGCAGCTCCAACAGTTTTCCAAAAACAATGTCCGCAATAGCGTCAAGGTTTTTAATCCCGTGCTCTAAAGATGTCGAAGCATCCAACATTCAATAAAGTTGTTCTATTGACTCAGAGAGTGTTGGCTTATTAAACGTGTGTCCACTGTTCAAACTCCATGTCAGATATCTCCAATAAAACAAAGTATCAAAAAATATTTCTTCGGTGACTATCTCCTCAATAATGTCTGTATATATGTACGTATGTATACCTTCGTTGCATTTTAAACGAATTAAAGTACAGAATGTAAACGAAGTACAGACTTTCGTTTGAACAATCGTACAAAACTTCGATGATTAAAAATGCTCGAAAATCTTTCAATATTTTACTGCGCATTTACTGCAGCATTCTTAATGTCAGATAAACACCTCAAGTGATGTATAAAAATATATGGTTCAAGCAGCAGATTATGCAGGCTACTGTATCTAGCAATTCATCCAGAATACTCTGATTTCAAGTCCAATATGTGAAACTCTGACGCATGTCTCACCAATATTTTCTATTTTTATTTGAGTATAACTGAATTCGTAGTCGCCGTAGTCTTGTAGGTAGTATGTTGGCTTGCTAGATATGAGGCAACATTTCAAGACCCAGCCTCCAACCAGTTCTCTCTCAATAGATTTCTGGCAAAAACTCTCAGAGTAAATAGTCATGAAAAATTTCTCAAAAATCCTGCGCTCGTAGTTTACTTTAAACTGTAGGTCCCGCCACTGATATATAAAATTAGCACACACAACATAAGTGGTGTGAGAAACTAGGTTGTAATCCTGACTGAAGAGATGTAATGACCAATTATTCATGTATACCTGAATTCTGGTATTCTTAACATACAAACTAGCCAATCACTACGTGCTCTACATGCTCTAGATCCTATTCTCGGGAGACTTAACAACAATCTGAGCCGTGCTATAGACATGTATCTAGAAAAGTATGCATGATTCTATTCAACACACACCGAAGAATCGAAAGTCTTTAGACAATAATACCACAGTTATTTCCACAACTGGTTATCTCCTAAGTTATGACCTCAGAAAAAAACCAGAAAAGACCATTGCATCTCCATTCACATCCACCAGGGCCCACTGTTCATCCAAATGCTTATAAAATATTCAACTCCACACATTTCCTTCGCTGAAACAATCATAATACAAACACTTTATTACCATAATACGAAATTAAAAATTAATTAAATTAAGAAATTCACTTATTTTTTATTAATTTTTAAATAATTGCCTGTTAGATCGCAGTGTTAAAAAATTTTTGCAAAGAAAGAACTCATTTTCTTCTTTAACAGCAGTTTTCCCGAAATAATGAAATTAATTGAGTTTTGAAAACTTATGATTACTGTGCTCACTAAAATAGAAACCATTTCTAATTTCTTAACCCTTTCATGACCGAATTTTTTGGGCCAGAGCTAAAAGTTTTATAAAGACATGTGTTTGTTAGTCATGGCCTAAATATGAAGTGATATTAAATTCAGAGTCCTACGTATTCTGGTTTTACACGTTTTTAACCAAGCTTGTTTGCAAAAAAAAATCTTTTAAAAAAATTAAAAATTACAGAATTTATGAACAAAAATGTACAATGTAGCCTATCGTAGCAACATCGGGCATGAAAGGGTTAAATTATTTTTCATAGAAATTTTCTCAAAATATTACGTTTTAAAACAAATTAGACTGGATAATTTCAGTTCTTGTATTATATTTAAAAAGTCGACAGCCTTTATATTCCAATTAAAAATACCATATCTTAATATCCTCAACCACTCTTCCTTCCCATAATAAACCAAAAAAAATTCCAAAAAAAATAGAAGAAAAGCATATTCTTGTCGTTTATTTTACATGTCAAAAGTACAAACAATTTTCCACTTTCCACAATTGCAAGAGGAAAATCGTAACAGACCGGACTCTACAATTTAAGGACATAAAATGAAATGTCGCCAATTAAAATCGCTGCGTGACATAAAAGCATGTCACATGACCAGCCATATAAATATGTATGTTCTATTGCATATAAATGCATATTATGCATATATGCACTAATAAAAATCTATATTGTATACCATACCATGCGGATATTGTTGTTGTAGTTAAATTTTCATGTTATTCAAGAAGTGCAAGTGTTTAAGTAAGACTCGGGTTTTTTTCTTTGTATGTGCCATGTGGCATGCAACGAAATGTTGTAAATCATACAAACAACAATTAATTGTGTAACACAATTTAAAATAATGCAAAAATTAAAACAATGACTAACGAACAAACAAAACCGTTCATGGATTCTTGTGTCCACTCTAGCGCTACAAACGAAATGGAACACTGGAACACTTTGAAATTGGAAATGCCTAGCGGGTGGCTGAAGTTAATGAAAATTGAACAGAATAGGAAACAAAATGCTTGCGAGTGATTGATTAAAGCAAAAGTTTAGGGATCCTAGTTTTTTGCGGCAAAGTAAATAGCCTTTGAGCTTAAGTGTGACAGCAAAAAGTCGGGTTATATTTTGTCGGTTGGGCTCATTTCGCTCCATAAGTAAAGTTCCCTCCAAGGATGTACATCCAAATAAGGGCATATATTTTCGCACAGAATTAAAAAAAGGATCACAAATATACATTGAACTGCCACACCATTTCTTATTTCTAAGCAAACTTTCTAATTTTTAGATAATATTACGCAACGTAATTATCACAACTGAACTCTAAAAACAAATGGTATTCACAACTGATTTACGTTATGCTGAATTACTGACCATAGTTTGAACGTTTATCGCAAACTCTGTAAGCTTTTTGAAGATCCTACAGTTTCTTTGGCATCCCTTCTTCACACTGAAATACTGATTCATGTCTAGTGCTCTTAGGGTTGTAAAATGATTTCGCCAATCTAGCACTAAACTACACATACATAATTGGTCATTACAACCCTTTTGTCTGAGTTACGACCTAGTTTCTCTCACCACTTATGTTAGACCCACGGTTTAATGTTGATTCGGAACGACAGATTTTTGAGAAACTTTTCACGGCAATTTTATTTACTCTCAGAGTTTTTGCCAGAAATTTGCTGAGGGGAAGTCGCCGAAGAAAAATGTTTTCAAATTTCGTTTTCTTGGAGATATCTAATCTGAGGTTTGAAACTTGGCCTCATGTCTAATAACCCAACACACTACCCACTAGACAATGTGACAATTTAAACGTTTAAAGCAAATGCTGAAGAAGAAGTCCTCTAAAGTCCTCGAATATAAACCATGTCGTCGGTAAAATTTAACCTGTTTTTTGTGCCAGCGTCATGGAAACTGAGACATTGAGAATGAACTGCACCCAGAGAAGCAGTGGATAAGATTTGGTCTTCCTTCCACACACTCTTTATTTTAATTTAAGGATAGGAAGCGCTTAAAACAGACTCTAAATATTTAGTGTTCTTCGTTCCTTTGAGGCACATTGCTTTAATCATGACCAGTTTACTGTCGCAGGTCCTAGGATGTTATCAGGATCACCGAGTGTTTCTAGAAATAATGCCCTCTATGGACATATACAGGGTGTTGTGGTGATAATTACGTCCTATTCTTTCTCCATAATCTAATTTTTTTATATGCCATTATGGTATTGTTTTTCGTTCCTTTAATGAAAGCTGTAGCAATGCGTCTCTTCCACTCTATTTCAAGCGATTTGAAAAAAGTGCATTAGGGTCTACTACCACTGAACTGTTGAAAAGAGTTGATTCCTTTTCTATTCGTTAACCTACTTAAATGGTCATTACAACCCTAGTTTCTGATATCAATCATGTTGTGTGTGTTAATTTTATACATGAGTGGTGGGACCTACAATTTTAAGATTATTTGAGAAAGTTTTCATGGCAATTTTGTTTTTGCCAGAAGATTACTGAGGGGAAGTCCCGAAATTTCGTTGTATTCGAGATGTCTAAGCTGTGATTTTTACCCCAAGTTAGCGTCTAATAAGAAAACGCAATACCAACTAGACTACTGCGGCTTTATTCCATTCCTTAAGTCTTTAAAAAAGACTCCTGCCGAATGGTTGCGAATACCACGTTAAGGAGGCTTTGATCAGAACTATTTTTGAAACAAAATATGGTAGGATATTATGCTCATCGCTGTGGATGTCCCAATCGTGTAATGGATTCTCGGGTATTGTAAGGAAAAGTCTGATAAGCTATGCCATTTGTTGATAACATTCTTGCCAAGGCAAAGCTTCATTGGAAAGTCCACAAAATTTTTGCTCGTGACACATTTCTTCAACTTTATTCGTATATCAGAACGACAATTTTAAGAAATTGTCACAAATTTTTTGTATTTCACTTCAAAACAAGTGTTCTCTGGTGTAGGGTATACGAATTAAAACAAATTAGACGAACGAAACTAATATTAAATAGTTGCATACGAAAATGTTGAATCTGTACTAAACACGCAACGTATTAAATGGGCGTCCATTGCGTTTTAATAACATTTAAAAATAAATTTTCTATAGTTGACAAACGATATCCATATGAGAGGGTGAAAATTTGACAAAATATGAAAAATGTTCTGTGGTGGCCCCCTACAACCGCCCCCACCATACAATATGAAAGCATAGTTCGTTTGTCCGTAGTGAAACTCAATAGCAGCTAATGTGTAAATTCTAACAACTCGTATCGTTTGCATCGAAATAATAAAAAAAAAAGTAATTGCCTTTTATTGGACTCGCAATAAAGCAGGCCATAAGGTAGGCCCATCATCAAATTGACTGATGGCTGGACAACAAAAACAGCAACAGCAACAGTGTTACACAGACGGTGGTACTTTTTAGTCATTATTAACACATTTTATGTGCCAACCTTTTTGCCGTTTCGCACATCGCTTTGTGTTGTGTGTGTTTATGTGTAAGAATATTTGAATTTCTGTTGTGAATAATTAAAGGAATTGCTTTAGTTGAAGCCACACATTACCACATACCAAGTTGCAACATTTTGTCCTTGCATACGTATTTCCTTGCCTGTACATATATTTTGTTTTGTGTAAGTATTGGTTAAATTTTTTAATTTGTTTTAAAAATGTTTTCGTGCCTTTGATGGCATAAATGCCAACAATTTTCTAAAACATACATTGAATGGCAATTAATTACGTTCCACCTCATCTGTACAACAGCAAAGGAAAAAAATTATACCTTACGTGTGTGCCATTCAGGTGTGATTAGTTTATAAAAACATTGACATCAATTTTCAATGTCCTTCTATTTCGCTTTCAGTCAAACCTATTAGAAAATGAAGGAGGGCGTAAGCATTTGCATGAAAGTCATGAAAAGAAAATTAAACGTTCGTTTCTTTTAAAATTTGATTTATTTCTTAAAGGCCTGAAACATTTAATGTTTCAATTTATTTTATTGCATTTGTTTCAAAGTATTTTATTGCATTTATTGTAAATTGAATCAAGACAAATATGGTTCCAAAAAAAAAAAACACTCATGTCGGCTGCAGTGCATCTTATGGGATATATTTAAATCATGTTTAAGAAGTTAATCGCTGAAAAAGTAAAAAATTTTCATAGCCATTACATATAAAGAGATTTAAAGAACTTCCTATCTTGTATGAATTTTTCTTAATTACACCAGGCTGAAACACAATCTAAGCTATGCCTCATAGTTACAGGTTTTGTCTTCACTTCTATTATTCTTTCAAAAACTATTCCAAGAACCCGAAAAAAATCTCTAAATACCGCTGAGTAAAATTATCACACAAAATTTTGTCCTCAACCCGTCATTTAATTAATCTTAAAGACTGCAACAACAGTCACTCTATACTTCAGTAGTCTTTATAAGACTACTTAGACGTGAGGCCACGGTTCAAACCCCAGGTCAGACATCTCTAACGGAACGAACGATATGAAAAAATATTTCTTGGTCGACTTCCACTCAGCATATTTCTGATAAAAGCTAGCTGAGAGTAAATAAAATTGACATGAAAAGTTTTTCAAATAAAATCTGTCGTTCGGAGTCGACTTTAAACTATAGCTTCCGCCACTCTTGTATAAAATTAATACACACAAGATAAGTGGTGTGAAAAACTAGGTCGTAATCATGACTAAAGGGTTGCAGCCACCAATCATGTTATCTCTTAAATTTGTTGGCATTTATTCAGCTTGTTTTGCTACATCACCATGGACAACGACGTGTGTTTGCTGAATCGGCTCACAAGCAGTAGGCTGACACTAATTTTAATTGAAATTTCATCTTAATCGAAGAGATCTATTTGTGGATTAATGGGTACGAGAACATGAAAATTTACATTAGATTCAGTATAGCCCAATGCATCCTGAAAAACTTACTGATTGGTGTCGATATTGGACTGGCGGCGTCAATGGTTTTCTTTTGGCTTGAATTGTCACTATGTACCGTACAGCTCATACCACATTAGATATTCTACATAAGCGATTTTGGAGGCATGGTCCTCTACGTGGAGGTGCTATGAACTAGTCACCGAGATCTTGTGACTTGATCCCGTTAGACTTTTTCTTGTGGGTATATTTTAAGTCGCAGATGTATGCGAAAAACCCACTAACCGCAGAGGTCCTCTAAGCGAACATAACACATGTCATCGGTAAAATTTAACCTGTTTTTTGTGTCATTATCAGGGAATGGATGAGATTTGAAGGATGTTATATTCAATTCATCAAAGGTCTTCTTTCCACACCAGTTTACTGTCGCAAGTCCTAGCATGGTATCAGGACCACTGAGTGTTCTCTAGAAATAATGCCCTCTATGGTCATATATTGGGTGTTGTGGTGAGGAATTCTTTAGTAGTTACGTCCTATTCTTTCCCAATAATCTTGTTTTTGTATATGCCATTTTGATATTATTTTTCGTTCCTTTAGGGAAAGCTGTAGCAATGCATCTCTTCCACTCTACTGTTACTATTTCAAGCATTTTTCTATGACTCTTTTTCCAGTTAAGTAGGTCCTAGGATTATAGGTTTGCCACCTAATGTTGTCTAGAAACAACGCTCTCAGTATTAGATTATTATATAGGAAGTCACCGTGGTCTAGTAGGTAGTGTGTTGACTTATTAGACGTAATACCATAATCCAAATCCCAGCTCCGGCATCTCCAACAAAGCGAAATTTGAACAAAATATTTCTTCGGCTACATCCTCTCAGCAGATTTCTGTCAAAAATTCGGAGAGTCAAATAAAATCGCCATGAAAAGTTTCTCGAAAATCTGTCGTTCGGAATCGGTTTTAAACTGTATACACTCATGTATAAAATTAACACACACAACATAAGTGGTGTGAGAAACTAGGTCGTAATCCTGAATGAGGATTGTAATGACCGGTTATGTATGTTATGTATGTATATATATATTGGGTGTAGTGTTGAGTATAACGTATAACTGCATAACGTTATTATTAGATTTGATGCTGATGTTATCCGCTTTGACGTGTCAAAAGGCCCCTAGATCCCTTTCTGGATGCAATATGTTGATCCAATCTTTCTTAAAATTGAAAGTCATGATATATTCCACATTTAGAACCAATACATTAAGTTTCTAAGCAGTTAAATAGTCTGTAAATACTCATTAAAATATGCTGCAACCATTCTATTCCACACCTGTTGCCATGATGGATGTATGATGATTAAAACTATAATTTATTCCCTATAATCATACAAAATTTAAATAAAAAATTCATTTTAACCATTCAAATTAAAAATGAAATGATGATTAAACTAAAAACTAAACATGATTCCAAGTTAATATGAATACCATACACATACTCAAATACTTGAACTCTATAATTATCAAAACTATAGTTTGGCTATTAATACTTCATTATTTAAATTATTTAAATTAAATGGCATTAAAACCAGCAACAATAAAAAAATCATATTTTACAAAATATTATTAAATACTACGTCAAACAAAAAAGAAGAAAAAATAGAAACCAATTATAAAAAAGAATAACCAACACCCCAGCATAAATTTAATTTTGTTTTAAAAAAACAGAAATTATTTCAATCATTATCGTCAGTCAGTCAGCAACAATGTGGCAGCAACAAACACTTCATTTACACAATATTTGAAGTTTTAAATTCTATTTTTCATACAACTTGTCTGCCAACTTGAACTCAGTTTATCTACCGCATAGTTTATGATGAATTCTTTGAAAATCTAAAGCCCCATATAAAAAATTATGAAAACAATAGAGGAAGTGACCGAAATGTTGAAGGAGGTGTAGGACATAAAATGAATAAAACATTGAGAAAATTAATGTTCAACTAAATACGAGTCATTAATTAAAGATTCTTAAGCTAAATGACCACAAATATGCCACTAACACTCATATACAAACAGCTACAGTAACATGTTCTACATGAAAATTAGTTGAGTTTTAAGAATTTTACTGTTTATTCAGAATTTAAGAGTAAAGGGTGAGTTTTTCCATTAGGAAGTAACTTTATTCTGAATTCCGTGTGGTATTTATTTCATAGCAAAAAAAGAAGATGTGATAGGGTTTTCTGTAATACAATCGAAACAAAATTTATTACAATCAACACCAGTTACATATTACGTCAAGAGGCTGTCCAGCATGATAGGTTCTCTGCAGGCTTATCGTGTTCCCGTTGCTTTGTTTTTATCCCTGCATGTTACCGAGTTTATGCGTAACTCGTTCGGAGAACTGTTGGCTAGAAGCCAATTTGGTATTCGAAAAGCGCATCTCGGTATTTTAATTTCAACAGATTCCTCCATTTTTGGTGAATTTTCATTATGACACTGGCTACAATAGACACTGGGGTACGCCCCTATTGTCAATCTCTAAATTGTCACAAGCTCCTCTCTGATTTGTGCTGCGATCTCTTGATTTACTCCTATAGAGTAGGCCCCTAAAAAACGTACTTTTAAAATCCATCTTTGTTCATGAACGCCGAGGATTTCTCAGCGCAATTTCGAATCATACAAAGGCAACTCTTATGTATGTGGGTTACGGAACTTAGGAATATCGTTCAAAATTGCATTACCGATGACGTGGCTATGGCCGGTATGGGACTTGCAATCTCCGCTATATTAAAGGGCGTAGGTATTCTGATTATCTCCGTTAAATTGGAAAATATTCACTCGTTTTACAAGGAGGCTCAATCTCATTGACAGCAGGTGTTTACGTGCAAAATTGCTAGATTCTGCTGATCATAAGAAGAGAATTGAGTAAGAAGAGAACTGCCTCACTTCTGTCATTAAATCACAAAGCCATTCATCGCACAATAGCGATTCTAACGGCCACTGTTGTATTGGAATACATGCCGAAAAACTTAACATTCGGGCAATGACTTCTGCTGCAGCTGTGAATAGGAGGAAGAGACTTGATCGTGTCATAAAAGGATAAAGGTTTTTGATCTTTAAATTTCTGACTGTAAGTCCTAAGCAGAACCACTTTCATCAATGAGGTCCACAACCTTACCTAACCTTAAATTATAATATAATGCTGACTCTGTACTTTTGAGTTTTACAATTGGCGAAGAAAAATTAAAGATTTCGCGAGCTGAGAAGTAGTTTTCTTATGAAGAGAATTTGTAAAAGCGATATTTTGAGGTGCCTATATTCGATTCTTTAAAATATTTACTTGATCACTTTGATCACGATTTTAATTGAGAGACGAACTAGGGTTGATGGAGTACAGCAGACAAGCGAAAAAAATAGGCCGGAGACCTACTACGCCTTAAGTGAAGAAATCAAGCAATTTTCGGATAGATCTGCTCAGACTTATTATTGAGACTTTCAGAGGGAAGGATTCTGCTACAATGCTGGTTCGTTTATATTTGACGTTCCACTATAAACTTGGACAGCTCTCTGGAGAATTTACCGTTTGGTACAACTAATGTCCGGCTTCAAATACGTATCTGAGACTAGTCCTATGGCTTAAACTCCTATTATGAAGGTACATTACTGACATAGTAAAGGTTATTTTCAAACTAAAAATATGAATTTCACTCCACATATCTTTTCAAACTAGTTCTTATATGCTTAGCTTTACGACTTGCAGTAGACATCGTACGGCAACGAGTGATTAACCAAACTGACACTGAATCCATCGTGCTGTCGCTTATGCATTTGTTGACTTTAATTTAACAGTTACTGTTAAACTGACCCCTTAAATGCTCTCTTTTTAGAAAATTATGAACATATTTTACTTCAAAATTTTTTTGTGAAATTTTTGGTTGAGTGATCTTTTCTGTACAATGCTTAAGACTAACAAGAAAACTCCCCCGTACAGGTCAACAAAATGTTTTAAATTTGAAAAATTATCTTAAATTAACATTCTCAGAACCAGAGGTTATTTTTCTTTTATTCTGGTGCTTATACTGCTGTGCTCTTGTTTTAACAACGAGTGTGTGAAAATTAATGTAAAATCAACATTTAATTTAAATTTAAAACAAAAAAAAACCCAAATCCAAGCTTATATAAAATGCATGTATGTATAACGCCGACAAAGAATATAAATTTCGGGTGTATGATTAAACTAATTTAGGCTTTGAACCAATATTTTATATTTAATCACTAATAATGTGGAATTAGGGAAACTTGTTGATGGTTCTTATGTCCGAAAGTAAAGAAATAAATAAAATTATCAAAGTGGTTAACAACAACTACAACTTATCGTAGATTAGAAGTCATTATCTTTTCATAATTCTTAGTTAATAAGGTTAATATTAATTTTATTTTAATTTAATATAAAGAAAAACAATCTCCTTCTTTTTGGCTTTAAAAACTTTTTCAAGTCTTTATTAAATTTATTTATTCATTTAATTATTTTGTTAGTTTGTGGCACATACACAAATAGACTGGAGTTATTAAAACAAAAGACATAAATGCCTTTAAACATTTAATTTTCCCGGTTTCTAGTAAAATATTTCGTATTCGCATTGCATGTTGTCACGAGTCATAAATCCTTGCGATTCGACCTCCTCATGCATCATGCAATTACGGCGAAGAAAAACATTGAAAAACTTAGTAACATTCTTGTTGAAAAAAAAACAGACGGAAGAGCTACAAAAATGAATTCGTCAGTTCGATTTTTTTAAAGCACATGCAACCGTTCCCAATTATTTAAAGTTTTTGAAATATTTTTTTAAAGAAAAAAATATTGTTTTTGCAATTAAGAAATAAATTTTTTTTCAAAGAGTTACATGGAATATAAACTGTTTGTAAAATAGCAGCAGAAACAATAATTCAATTCTTAGAACTCGGTGTTCAATCTGATTACATTTAGGTCCACTCACCAAGAGCCGCTATATAAAGTGAAACGCTGGATTTATTGTTAGTGGTGGTATGAAACCCAAATATGGACAGATAGACTATATAGAAGAATTTCATTTCAAAATAATTGGCTTAACTTTATCCGTAATGGATACCATCAAATTCTTCAATCAATTTACGATAAGTGGCCAATTGTAAAAAAATTGGTTTGATTGCCATACAGAAACTTTTTCTATACCATTCTGTAAATCGCACTTTGTTCCCTTAGTTTAGAACATAATTTGTTCACAGATTTATTCTTCTAATTAGTAGGGAACACTGAGGTTTTCGAACAAAAAATACATATGTTTGTGTGATAATTTGATGACCTGGAGTCAAATTTCTTTCTTCTGCTTTCGAAACAAGAAAAGTTAGGGAATATGAGAAAGCAATTTGTGGCCTAATTAATGAATTTTAACGATTTTACAAAAGAACTTTTTCTTTGGCCAAATGCGTCCGTTTCATATTATTCTTCCTTAAATCGAATAATTAATATACTTCGTGCATTCCAAAACAACGATCACCACATTATTAGCTGTTAAACACACACTAACCTTCTATGGCGCCGATTTTATTCACGAAAACCACTGTTTTAACTGCTATTTGGTCTCTGGTTTGTCTGTCTTTATCACCGTTATAGATCGGTGCAAAAACTCATCGATAACTCATCATTTTAAATTTGAAACCATTAAGACATACGAGATATCTATGGATTCCACAAACCATCGTTCTTGCAATCTCCAATCGGTGAGGGTCTTTCTTCAATTACTGATGCATTAGAAACCACAACCGGTCTTTTAAAAAATTTCGCACGACCTCGACCAAATACAGTAAACCTTCGAATTGGCTAATCCTAATGAAAATCTTTCTTCGATTGCAACTGCTGTTGAAATTTCAACCGGATTTTTAAAACATTTCACCCGACCTCAGTTAAATACATTAAATTATCGTATTGGCCAACCCTAGCCCCGGTTTAAGTAGAGATTTTTTTTCCTAAATATGCTGTCAATGGCTGCCAAATACAAACTAGCAGCATAAATAAAACAACTGGATGATGATAACTTAAAAAAAGTCGTGGTCTTATTGGATAAGGATTATAAATTTTACTCAAACTTCTCTCACTCATAGCTGATTACTTATGTATGTTGACAACATGACATACATGACAGTTGAACCCACTTCGATCCCTTACTACTAGAAACTTACTCCTTACTTACATAATTGGTCATTACAATCCTTCAGTCAGGATTACAAACTAGCTTCTCACATCACTTATGGACCTAAAGTTTAAAATCGTCGCTGGAGGACAGCTTTTTTAGATGAACTCTTCATGGCAATTTTATTTTACTCTCAGAATTTTTGTCAGAAATCTGCTGAAAGCAAATCGCCGAAGAAATATTTTTTATATTTCGTCTTGGAGATGTCTAACCTGGTGTTTGAGCCTCAGCTTCACGTCTAATAACTCAACACGCTCTCTACTAGACTACGGCGACTTCTCCTTGTTGTATACCGCTCTAATTTGATGAAATTATTGCGTTGCGCTACCTGCTCTGTAAAATTTGATCATTCGAGGTCTATCGGTATTGCAGTATAAGAAATTTTGCAAGAAATTTTTGTAGGGCTTTCAAAAGCCTACTGTCGCTAGTTCTAAATCATGTTGTATGATTTAAAATTCCATTTTAATTACGACTTAAGAAAAAAATATTTCATTTTATTTGTTTGCCTGTTTGAGAAAACAACCAGAAAAAGTCAAATGAAAATGGTTCTAAAGCGATAAGAGCCACAAATTAAAACAATGCATTCAATGTAAAAGAAAAAATTGAATTTTATGCGATTATAAAAAGCTTAAAAACTTAAGAATTCATTCATACCTCTAGAATTCATTCCTCATAAGCATACATACTTGCGCTTGTATTTAGAACGACAACTAATCGTTGCATTTAATACAGCCAACATACCAACAAAAACAACAGCTGAAAATATTTATATTCAACACATTGTTGGGCATACAATGTTGCGACGTTTTCTGTTTTTTATTTGTTTTTTTTTTTTTGTCTTTAATTATTCCACAACAATTTTAATCGAAAAAATTAAACGGGCATAAAATTTTAAAATATGCTTTTTTTAACTGAGTTGGTGTAATAATTTTTCTTGCCTGTTCTATCTTACATTGTTAGCGAACGTTTACGACTTTTTTGCTGGCCGGAGAAATATTTATCAAGAAAGCGAAAAACTTGAATTTATTTAATCATAATAAAAGTAGTTTAAAATGACTTTAATACAGAGTTTTAATCATTGACCACATGCAACACATGGTGAGTCATTTTTATTTTGACGTTAATTCTTTAGTAATAATTTGGAAGATAACACTGAGTTGTTTTTATTTTTGCTTCTGACTGTCTTCCAAGGTGTCAAAACGGCAACGCAATTATTTTCTTAATTCCTCCTTACTTTACATCTGTCATTTTAATATCATGTCGCTCAGCGAGATCCTTTCCTACTGCTGCTCACTTTTAATTACGACACATAAAGTGTGTCTGTCTTTCAATTTCAGATCATCAAATATTTCAAACAATAACCGTTTTCCACAATAGTTTCTATATTCTCTTCAAAATTAGTAACACTTTTGAATTAAATTCATTCCAATACAAACGACACGTGTCCATATGCTTGAAAGTCGTAGTCATTTAGTCGTCCCTATCGATTGTAATCAATGAGCGCTCAGAAATTATGAGACACACACGTGAAAAACAGTAGGAATCCAGGATTTTTATTTTAAAACACGATTGTGAACGAACGAATGAATGCGTTTTTCAACAATAGAATTGAAATTATTTCAAGTGTTTGTTGTATAAATAATGCTTGTGGCTATAAAATCGTAAAGTCAGTTGGTGGTTGCCCGCTGGGCATAAAACAATTGTTGTCGATCATAAGGCAATGAAATATTCTTGTCATAAGAGCACTTCGTGGCTGATCAGTTTTTATAATAGGGTAGAATAAAATAATATTTTCGTCGTGTTAATTAGTGAATATTTATTCAAAAGTAATACAATAAACTTTATTGAACTCTCACGGACAAACAAGTAGTGAACGAACCAAAGTTCTAGGCATTAGGAAATAGAAAATATGTTGACTTGCTTTTGAAGTTTCAAACTTATAAGATTAAATGGATTTTTCCAGGACAGCTGGTTAGTTTCGTGTAATGTATAGGTTGTAAATGAACTTTTGGGTCTTACAATTGCGACTTTCGAACTTTGACAGTTAGTAGAGATTATTTGCTGAAGCAACATCTGTAAATTTAGTTGTCAGTTATTCACTACACTTTGCCAAATCACCGCTTGCAAATAATTGTAAATTGTTTTATCAAAATGGAGATTCAGTTCAGGTCAAACTGGAAGTTCATTTCAGTTCAAAAAGGAGGTTCAGTTTGTCCACTTCGCGATAGAACAATACGGCGGATAAATTCGAGCCCGAGGTTCAGTAAACGGGAGAATCCGAGGCAAGAACTCAAGTTTTTTGTTGTACCTAAGGCCTGAAAAAAAATTCATCTGACTGACAGGAACTGATTGCCGTAGGCAACCCGTATATTCGCTGATTTTCACCACAAAATCATTTCTAGATGAATAGGTACGTAAAAGAAAATTGTGGAATTTGACACGATACCAATCCACATGGGATCGAAAATTATCCAACGCATGCCGAAAATGTTATACATAACTGGCCAGTACAACACTTCAGTTAGTATTACGACATAGCACATCACTTATGTTGTGCGTGTTAATTTTATCCAAGAGTGGCGGGAACTACAGTTGAAGGTCGACTTCGAACCACAAATTTTTTTCAGAAACTTTTCATGGCAATTTTTTTTTATTCTTAGAGTTTTTGATAAAAATCTGCTGAGAGGAACTTGCCGAAGAAGTGTTATTTTTCATATTTTGTTTTGATCGATATGTCTGACCTGGAGTTTGAACAATGGCCTCACTTATAATATACCAACACACTACGAATTAGACTACGGCGATTTCCCGAAATTGTCACTTTTCTATAATTCTTTGACGAAGACGTTGACCAGGCCATAACTGTTAACGGGAGCACTATAGGTCTTATTTTAGCTTGGATTAGATGTTTTGGATACCAACGACATGATGTTTGAATAGGACGGCGCTACGTATCACACACCTTATGCTACATGGGCTCGAACGATCTGAGAGTGTGGTCACTTCAAGTGAAAATGTTGTGAATTGGATACCAGCTATTGAGCTACCACCACTTTTGGAGCTATTTGATTATTTTCGTAAGTCGCAGTCGTATGCGGGCCACATTGGGCCTCATGGAAAATTTGACATTTCGGAGAAGCCGTGGTAAACATCAACAAGTCTCTCAAACGACTAAAAGTAAATGAAAGACCCGAGATATAATTGCGTTGGTCTAAAGAAGTTCGGATGTACATGGGTTATCGTAACGTCTTAAAATACATACATTTTATGATAAGACCAGTAATATTAGTACAAATTTGTTACTACAAGAAGGCAGACAACATGATTTAAGGATTACATTTGTACTATCCTGTGACTGATGTCTTACAGAGTTTTTTTTAACAAATCCGTTTTCAACTCTTTAATTTATGCCCTACTACTGAGCAGTATTCCGTTACTAATGATGGCGCCAGGCTTAAATTAGTCACAAAAATTTAATTCTAATTTTGTGTACAAAATAGTGAAAAAAATGAAAATTTGCAATCATTTATTTTCTATTGCAAGTTAGACTGGCATTGATGAGCTGTGCCAAATAGACAGGTAGTTTAAGAAATGGAACTATAACAAGATTATACGCCCAAAGCCAATTATTTTAGGAAAATGCTGTTCAATAACAAGGGAAAGAGGAGAGCTGTGAAAAGAAAACAACAGCAGGATCAAGTCTGCTGATCTTATTAAGGCTCTGGCTGAGTCTGTTAGTATCAACATACCATGGCTACATGATGTTGGTTTGACAAGAAAAGGAGTGACGTAAAAAATATGATCTTTTAAACACAGTGCTTAAGGAAAAGTAAAGAGAAATGAAAGTAAAACAACTGAGGTGCGAATTTTTAATAGCATCGTTCAAACGACAGTTGGATAAGTAAACCTTTTACAAAAAAAAAAAAAAAGTGGCATTTAATAAATGGAAAAAGGCATTTAATATATCCCTTTTTGCGTTTTGAGGTAAAAACAATGACTTGGCAATTTTGTTAATTTTCTTAAAAATTATTTAATGACTCTTCTCCCTGTCTGTGTACAATTTAAGCGATGTTATCGTATGAAAATATTTGGAAACTATTAAAGGCTGCATTGATGCATTAGAAGCTTGAAATAAAAACAAAATGATTAATTGCAAAACAATTACTTGCTGTTTCTTTTTTTTTCTTTTTTCGATTCCTTTTTTAATTCTTTTGTCGCCGTTTTCCGCTGCATATGGCATACCATTTTGATGAATTTCAGTTAGTTTTTCTAGTTCTGCTAGCAACTGTTTTTGGTTAATTTTCTGAATGCCATTCATTGAAAATGCGCTTTTATTGTATTTGTTTTTTTTTTTTTTTTTTAATTATTTAACGACATTTTTTCTTGTACTTAAGTTTCCAATTGCATTTGATTTTACTGCATTTTATTGTTAAGAAACAAAGCAAAATAAAATTTCGAATATGTTCCTGTTAAACTTTTTTATCTCGACCACTAAATTTTTTAAATTTTTTGTGCCTTTTCTGATGTACACATTTCATTTCCTCATTTAAGTATTTAAACGTATCGCTCTTATTTCCTTTGAATGTATGTACATTAAATATTATAACGGAAATCCGTTGATAACATTTGTAATAATAATAATTTTTTTTCGAGTGTATCAGTCGTGGTCTACATTTAAGGACATACTTGTATATTTCAAGCATTTTTTTTTATCTAAATGGCCTTAAAGTGACTATAAATCTCTTTATCATTGCAATTTTTACCCCATCTGTAAACTGCTTATAATATATACATCACATATGTATGTAGGTACTCTTCGACGTACGTATGTATATAAAAATTAATACCAGGTTGCTTATTTGAGTATAACGGAGGGTTAAAACATAAAGTATTCGATTGGGCATAATTGGTTATGCTCTAATATTGCAAAAACTATGACAATTATGTGAAGTCGCCATGGTCTGGTTGGTAATGTGTACGATTATTAGACGCGAGGCTTCGGTTCAAAACCCAGGTCAGGCATCTCCAACTGAACGAAAAATCTCAGCAGATTTCCAACAAAAACTATGAGACAAGATAAAAATTGTCATGAAGTTTCTCAAAAATCTGTCGTTCGGAGTTGACTTTAAAGTTTCGGTCCCACGACTCATGCATAAAAATTAACGCACAACATAAGTGGTGTGAGAAACTAGGTCGTAATCCTGACTAAAGGGTTGTAATGACCAATTATGTAAAAAATTATGTATGTATGACAATTATGTTTACGTTGTATCAAGGTGTTTAATTGCAACCTAGCTTCTCACACTACTGATATTGCGTGTGTTTAATTTTATACATGAGTGGCGGGACCTACAGTTTAAAGTCGATCCGGAACAAAAGTTTTTAGAGAAACTTCATGGCATTCGTGCACTTTTTCGCCTGTATACGATCAAATGTTAGCCTTCAAACGCTCAATTGTCTCTGGTTTGTCAGCCTAACACTTTTCTTTAACGGCGCCCCACAGGAAATAGGCCAACGTTGTCAAATCGCAACTTCTTGGCAGCCAATTGTCATCACCATTTCGGCTAATTAAGCGGCCATCAAACGCTTGACGCAATAAATCGCTTGTGGCATGAGATATGTGAAACCAATTATCGTTCACTTCCATACCACGAAGGGCGGGTATAAAAAAAAATCGGTTATCATGGTGCGATAGGTGTTTCCATTGACCGTAATGGTTGCGCCGTCCTCGTTTTCAAGGAAATAGGGGCCAATGATGCCTACGCTCCACAAGCCGCACAAAACAGTCACTCGTAATGGGTGAATTGGCTTCTGTAAGACCACGTGTGGGTTTTCTGAGCCCCAAATGCGGAAATTTTGCTTAATAACGTATCTACCAAGATGAAAATGAACTGCATTCGAAAAGATTTTTTTTTTTTTTGAAAAATCGACAGCAACGTGCAGTTTCTCGTTGGGTCATCTAGCGAAGCGAAAACGAGGCATAAATCAATTCATTAAGTTCAGTGAAGATAATATACTGAATAGAATTACATATGTATGTATTGCCAGCTTCGAAATAACCAATGGTTTAAATTTAAACCGATAGATGACCCACCCTATATAACTGTCATATAAAATACTCGCTTAAGATACAGAAAATATTTATGAACGAAACAAAAAAGCATGTCCGAACTGGATCAAATCAGCCTTTTCATTTGCTTTTATTAAAAGGAAAGAACTCACCAAATTAACCGTCTTTAGAGTTCGTTTCCTTTCAAAGTTAATGGTTTATATGCAGTGTCTTCGTTTCGGTTGCATATTTTGCTAACAAAGAACTTTAATTTTATTAAAAATACCCGTAAGTTTTAACTAAATGACACGTACAAATATTAAATTATACTTGATTACTTTCAATAAAATTCTTTCTATAAAGGAAATGTGGCGAACATTTTTTACGAAAAAAGAAAAAACGAAACAAATTGGCAACATTTAATTTTAAAACATTCATTCATTCCAGCCATAATCAATAATTGGCGATTTATCAACGGTTTTGAAGCCAAACTGCATTCAAAAAATACAATTTTTTTTAGTTTCTAGTTGTTTTTTTTTTTTATTATTTTTATTGTATAATAATAAATGATCTTTTGGTGATCTTTTCAAATTGTAAGACTTTTCGACGATGATTGTTAAAACGTGACTTTGGAAATCATTTTCAATTTTTTACGAATGCTATTGGAAAATAACAGTTTGTTGTGGCATTTATTTTCGAATTTTATTTTTATTTTTATAATATTTTATTATTATTTCTCTCTTCGGTTCATAGTTTATAACAGTTTGTTATTAAGAAAATTTTATTAAAATTATGGGTTGTAGACAAAATGCATTCGATTTAGACGATTAAAAAAATGTTGTTTTTATATTTAACTTTAAGTGCTTAAGAAATTTCCAATTGCCGAATTTTATTTAAGAAAGAAAAAATTATAAAAATTTATTAAAATAATATTGATGCACAGAGTTGCCTATCCGCGTTATGATTACAAACCGTTATAGCTCTCATTCTGCCTATAGAAAGAAACAAACGATTTTAGTTTGACTACAGTGATTTTAATAAATGTTGCATACAAGGTCGGTAACCAAAACTTTGACGTCATAACTTGTGGTGGGTACTAAAAAAATATGATACTAGCGGTTCCCCAAATTTTCACACTAAAGGCTAGGTTAGGTTAAGTTGCAGTGGTAGCTTTGATATCAAATCTCACTTGAACGGTCCGTTGTAAACGAAGAAGAATCCTAGGCAGCTGATTTCGCTTCGTTCACAAGAACTTAGCCTTTCGCAAATAACAACTTGGCGAATTTGGCCTTGTCACTTGGGTCTGCAACAATACAAAATTGAATGGACCCAAAAACTGGAGGTAAACAACTCTGGAGCAGTTTGGCAACTGACTATAATTTTCATCGCAACATCATCTTCAGCGATAAATCTCATTTATGGATAATTTAGTACGGGAACAAACGCATTTGGGGAAACACAAATTCACATGTTATCCAAGAATGTCCAATACATATCGAAATAGTCACTGATTGATCAGGCCATCACTATTAACGGCAAGCGCTATAGGTTGGCGATTACCAACATCTTTTGGACTGATTTGGAGGATCCGGACATCATCCGGTCGATTCTGATCGACAGATTTTTTGAGGAACTTTACATGGCAATTTTATTTACTCCCGCAATTTTTGGCAGAAATCTACTGAAAGGAAGTCGCTGAAGAAATATTTTTTCTTATTTCATTGTGTTGGCGATGTCTGACCTGGGGTTTGAACCCTGGCCTCACATCTAATAAGCCAACACACTACCTACTAAACTACGGTGACGTCCAGTAGGTCCCGCAACTCATTTATAAAATTAACACACACAACATAAGTGGTGTCAGCAGCAAGGTCGTTATTCTGACTGAAGGGTTGCAATGATAGACACCAACGACATTTAGTTTCAAGAACTGTAGTACATTCCACAGAGCTCGTGCCACACTAAATAGCCCGCGCGAACATTTTTAAGAGTATGGTCATCTCACGTGGAGATGTTAAAACTGGGCACTGAGATCGTGCAAATTGATCCCCGTCATACATTTTCTTGTGCCTTTTTTATGTAATTAAGTCTCAGTTGTTGTTGATAATCCACAGACTACAGTCGTTATAAAATCCTATATATCCCATGCTATCGGTCAAATTCAGGCTGATTATTCCTCAGAATCATGAAAAGTTGGACATTTTGAATGGCCTCCACCCAGAGAAGTTGTAGAGGACAAGTGAACAACATTATACTCCACACATAATGGCATCCACAGGTTTTCAAACGAATAAAATAATTCAATTGTATCTCACACAATTGTATCTCAACCGATATTCGGAATTTCTGTGCCTCTAAGTTGTAAAATTTGATTAACCTCGTAGCTATTGATTGGTAGTCTCGAAAAATTTGTATTCAATTACTTTATTTTTAATTATAAAACAGTTGGCAACCCCGAAAATATTTATTCAATACCAATGCAAAATCATTCATATTGGATAATTGACAACAAAATGTTCCCTGTGGCTGTGGCTATGGCTGTACCAGTGTCTGGCTGTCTAACTGGTCTCAATTTAAAATCATAAGATATACAGATTTCAACAGAAACATATCAATAGCGAGTGGTGGACAAATCATCGACTGACATTGCTGGAGACATTTACTTTGAAGTACTTTTTAACTCCACCCCGATATTTTTTTTATTTTTTGCTTTAATTTTAGAGGCCCCAGCCAAAATGTATTGTAAGTTGTTGTTTAATTGTAAAGACTTCTCTTTTATTTTCATTTTATTTGTTTCGTGCAATTGTCGATGAATTGATAGTGTTTAGTGTGCCATTGTTTGTGGTGCACGTTTGTGCCCGCGCTCTCTGCTCTACTGTCCAGCTTTACTTATAATTTAGTGGCATCCGTGAATATAAAACCTGGGCCTGAGGCAGCTTAACAACATTTGCCTCAATTTTATTGGTTGCATTTATAGAAATTGTATTGATTTCAATAAAGTTTTTTTGCTTGGGCAGTGCCGCATTGAATATGAATGTCTCTGTCTCTGTGTTGTATATTGTGTTTGTATCATTGTACTTGCAGCATGAAGTGTTCGTTAGTTTGATTGCAAATTGCTGCAAAGTTTTTCGTTTTGGACTTTTTTTTCGTTTTTTTTTTATTCAACAGAAACAAGACCAATAATTCAAAACAAATGGCCAAAATGGTATGCTTGCGAGTACACATTTTCTCGTACGGTCAGTATTTATTACCGCTGATTCTTGGGGGCACTTTAAAGTATTTTTCCAGCCGAAGTGGAGTTTCATTTCGATTTTTGTTGTTGTTTTTAATTTTTTTGTTTTGCTTTTTTTTAATTTAAACTTCAGTTATGGCGTTTTATACTATTTATGTCCATTATGGCTGCCCTGAAGTTGTTGACCGCCCTCCTTCTGCTGCTGCTTTGACTTTTTCTTCAATATTTTAGGAGTGGGTATTAAATTGTGTCCATAGCTCTGGTTTATTGGCAAAATGGAATTTAAAATGAAAGAAACAAGAACCAGGATTGCACATTTTCTTTCTGCCTTTTAATATCGATGGCAATTTATCTGACTGTTATTATAGTGCAGTTGCTGCAACAACTGCAGCAATACCACTTCATGGGTATTTATGATTGAAGAAATAATTTTTCTTGACTGCAATTGCATTTGCCATCGTTCGATGCCATTTTGTTCGTTAATGTTTTTTTCTTTTCTTTTTTTTATAAAAAAAAAATTAAAATAATTGTTTGCAATTTCAGTTTTGCTTAAAGGGTAAGTCCATATTTATGCTGCACCACTACTGCGATGGCTTTTAATGACTTTTAACGATAATTGATTTAATTGTATAATAACTTACAACAAATAAAAGGTACTTATTTTTTAAGTTCAATTCGAATATAAAAAAATCTTACATAAAATATGATTGAAGGACAAACAGCTGTCTATTAAATAGGCCTTCATACAAGAAAATGTTATTGTAATGCCATATAAAATTAATAGGCGGTAGAAAAATCACAGTCTTTAGCTTTCATACTTTCTTTGAAGATAAGCTAAATGTTATTTCTATTGAAACGGGTTTTACAACAGACACCACAATTAATATGAATCAAATAAGTGTGGTTATTTACATACTCATTGTAGCCTAAGGTAACCCTAATAAAACCCAATTAGTAGTGTATCCGACTTAAGGAATCGAGTTTGGAAAATTAACTCTGTTCTGTTTTTGGTCGATGATTTGAATTTTTTGGTCGATAACTTGCATTTTTTGTCCAATGACTTGCATTTTTTCAACCGATAATTCGCATTTTTTTGATCGTAGCCTATATCTCCGATTCCAAGTAACGCCCGATCGTTAACCTGTTTTTAAACGATGTCTGACATCCATTTTTTTATCCTATTTCGCCCCATTTATATAGAGCACTTTTTTGTGCGCATTTGAAGAAAACAAATAAATAAGGAAATCTCTTTTGTAATCCTTGATACCATGGATATATACATAGTGGAATACCTGAAACAAGTCCCCTTTTCCCCAATATCGATCATCCTTTAAATCATTGTTAAAACTAATATATTTTGTTGGTCAAGTTTTTCAGTTTTCAAGACAATTTGCGAATTACCAGAGAAGCTGTTCCACTCAGGAGCATGTGGGGTATAATTTTTAAGAAATGAAATAAATATTCCATTCCCGGATATCGTATATTTGAATGATTTCTTTAATGACCATTTTTTATATCTTTTGTTAAACACTTAACATTGCTTTGTTAACTTTAACATTGGCTCTGTTAAGATTTTGCTTTTTGTCTTTGCTAGTTAAATTCGAATTTATCTTCACGCACATGATCTACAGAACCTGCTAGGAGGGCATTCGCTTACCTCCTCCTGGAACATTTACAATCCTGGTATGGATTTAGAACGGCGCACTGTTACTAATTGTAGTTAATATTGTCAGCTAACTAACATAACCTAACTTAGCTTACAATAATATTAATAGTAATTGCCTTAGTTAGGATTGGAATCTAGCTTCTCAAGCAAACCTTGTAACATTATTCTACGCGAGTGGTAGAACTACTGCTTAACGTCAATTCCGAAAATAGATTATTGAAGTGATTCTTAGAACATTAGCAAGAGGACTGTTGAGAAGAGGACGTCGAAGGAAAATTCTGTTCATATTTCGTTTTTTAAAATGTCAAATCTGTGCTTTGAAAACTTGAGCACTCGTTTAGTATGCCAACTTATTACTCAATAGACTACGATAACTTTAATTGTAACTATTATTGTACCTAAACCTAGTTCACTTGAACTGATAGATATGATACCAGAAGAACTTGTTGTGAAACTATTAAAAGGAGCAGTTGCCTAGAAAAATTTTCACCGTAAAATTTTATGATAATTTTAGCAATTGCGTCTCTAATTATTAGTGTGTGTGATATATCAGCAGTCGTCGGAGTCTAGTAGGTAGTGGGTTGGCTTATTAGACCTAAGGCCAGGGTTCAAATCCCAGGTCAGACATCAAAACGAAAATATGAAAAAATATTTCTTCGGTGACTGGCTTTTAGCAGATTTCTTTCAAAAACTCTGAGAGTAAATAAAATTCGCATGAAAAGTTTCTCAAAAAAATCGGTCGTTCGGAGTCGACTTTGAACTGTAGGTCCCTCCACTCATGTATAAAATTAGCGCACATACATAAGCGGTGTGAGAAACTAGGTCGTAATCCTGACTGAACGGTTGTAATGACCAATTATGTATGTATGTTATATATCAAGTAGCCTTTGTGTCATCTACCATGAATTGACGTTATAACTCGTTAAAAAGGCATTCAAACACATTCCAAAAAAAAAAAAGTTTTCAAAATCGAAGACTAACAATTGACAATTATTAGCAGGACTTAATTAATAATAAACCGACATTACATATGTATGTATTCCCATTTACTTTTACTGCTTTCCAAATGAAATCAAAAAAATGTTGGTCCGAAACACGGCATGTATAGGGCCTGTAAAAATTAAACAATAAAGCAAGTGTCAGTAGCCACAAAACAATCAGCAACTTAATGCCTTTACAAAGTTTATCTCTTTGTAAAATTGTTTAAAGAAAACAATACTACGAGCGCTATGATAAATGATTGTTAAGAAAAGTGAAGGCTGCAAAAAAACAAAACTCTCCAGAAAAAAAGAAAGAATTCTTTCAGATTTTTCAGTTACTGAATATAAAAACCCACAATAAGAATTTTGAAATGGTCAGTACGAATAACAAGAGCTTTATATGGAATACAAAACAGATTTTAAACAGAAGCAACAACGAGGGAAAGAACATTATAATGCACACACCATAAATTGTTTGCCACATTCCTGACAATGCTGCTGATGATGACGATGCTGACGATGCTGATGATCAACTGCAAAAGAACACATGCACATACGCGCATATTATAAATGATATCCCCTATAATATACCACAATAAAGTTGGCAGAATAAAAGAAAGGAATCTTCAAATCTGAAACATAAAAGAGTGCTTTAACAGTCAGTAGCTTAAGACTTAAAACTAAAAAAGAAGAAAAAAATTATTCCATTTGAAATGACCGCTTTTGTAGTGAACAACTTTAAACGATCAGTAGACACGAGTGCACAAATATTGCTGTTGTTGGTGCGGTGAGGGGGAAAAACAGAAGAATAAGAATCTGATTACGCCATTGAATGCGGCTAATGTTCGATGATCTCTGGCATAAGCCAGGTTATCTGTCATAAAAATGCAAAATACAATAACAAAAACAACCAAAAAAAAAAATAAATGCATTGGGTGCGACATCTTTCAGAGGCTTTAAACCATTAGGATCAGCGTGTACATGTGTGCAGCATATTCGAAAAGAATTTTGTTTTCAATCATTCATCGTGAGCAGAAAGACATCACAATGTTGCATCATTTGGATTTTTTGTATTTACTCAGATGGATACTCTTAAAAGTGAGATTAGAATGAAATGCGTTTCCATACAACAAAAGTTGTTTAAAACCGTCAGTCTTTTTCTTCTTAAATGTGTTAATATCAATCACAAAATGATTGATTAGATCGATGGCTTGGTTGCAATGGCAACCAGAGTAAAGTCTGCAAAATTAAGATCTAAACAGGAGACAGGAAGATATTTTTTTTAAGGCTTTCGCATACGTGAATATGAAGTCGTAAGCATTTATTAAAAAATATTTCTATTCATTAGCATTGGATTGTTTATCTCTGAGGAATCAATAATTTAAAATGTTTATTATTAAATTATTATTTCTTTTAAGTTTTACTCCTGTTTTTATAAAAGGAAATACTATACGTAGAGGCATCGTAAAATTTTCAAAAAATTTAAAAATATTTTTCTTCCACCAAAATTTCCGATCATCAATTAAACACATCTGTGTTCACCTTTTTTTATTCTGAATATTTTTTTTTCAAAATTATTTTGTTTTATTTGTTAGATTCATTAATAATTTTCACAGTCAGCAATAATTTTTCATGACGATAAAATGCTTTTTTCATGGTTTCATTATTATTTCTGTGTTTTTTTTTTTGGCGGTGGCTGTTAGCTGCCACATTTTGACTTCTGCTGCTGCTTCTTAGACTTCTTAGGCAGTTTTAAACAACACGCTGGTACAACATGCTGATCTTCTAAACGATCATCATCTGTGGATTCCTTCAAAAAACTGTAGTCCGTTGGCTGTTGGCCAAGGCAACTGCAAATGTGTTGGTATATGAAATAAAAATTAATGATGAATATATTACAACAACAGATTGTCATTCTCCTGGCTGGAGATAACACTCTCTGCCAAATGTACGTACATATATACAGTAAGTTCCAGTAGCAATTGATGTTCTTGTATCGAACATGAAGTGTGCGGTCTGTTTATCGATAGTTTAAGTTGTGAAAAATCGTTTTATTTCGACAAAATGAAATTGTAATTTAATGTTGGTGGAAATAAAAACAAAAAAGTAAAATACTTAAAGTGGTATTTTTGATATGAAATAAAGAATACATTTTCAAATTAAGAAATACAATTTAAACAGATTTTATTCAAGGTTATGTTCGATAAAGCAAAAATCGAAATGATCAATCAATTTAGGACACAACTGACGATTCTTCTTCGCCGAATTCCGACAATTTCTGTTGGTTCTGATGGTTAAATTTGAACCATAGGTTATTTGGAATCTGGCAATACTTATATCATTCTATACTGTCACAAAATTCAATATATTATCTCCACTGAACCTAATGAATCGATTTACACTTGAGTAACGTTGGGATTTGTAGGAAATTTATTTTCAAAAATTGACCGAAAATGTCGAACAAAATTTGATCGCAGAGAGGGACCATTACAGTCAATGGAAACACCTATCGCACCATGAAAATGGTTTTTTTTTTTACCCGCTCTTCAGGGTATTTATGTGAACGATGTTTGGTTTCAATAGGATGTTGAAACTTGCCACACATCTCATGCTACAATCGGTATACGAAAGTTTATTGGTAAAGTTTGTGAAACTGGCTTCGTAGTTGATGCGTCATGATATCAGCGTGCTTGTGCAGTGCGCATACCCGAAAATGTCGAAGCTGTGGGTGGGAGTTGTGCCTGAGAGAAAATCCAACATCAACTCGTTATCGTTCTCAAGAATTGAATATTTCCCGCACTAGTTTTCGTCTAATTTTGAGAAAAGATCTCAGTATGACGCCTTACAAAGTTCAAATGGTTCAAGAGTTGCAGCCGCATTGCCATCTGCTACGAGAAACTGCCAGAAAAAAGCTTCTTTTCGGATGGAGTTCATTTTCATCTTGGTGGCTACGTTAATAAGCAAAATTACCGCACTTGAGGCTCAGAAAATCCACACGTGGTCTTACAGAAGCCAATGCACTCATTACGAGTGACTGTTTGGTTTGGCTTGTAGAGCGCAGGCATCATTGGCCCCTATTTCTTTGAAAATGAGGACGTCGCAACCATTACAACCAACCATTTTTTATACCCGCTCTTCAAGGTATTGTTGTGAGCTATGTTTGGTTTCAACAGGATGGTGCAACTTGGCACACATCTCATGCTACAATCGATTTATCTCGTCAAACGTTTGATGACCGAAATGGTGATGTCAACTGGCCGCCAAGAAGCTACAATTTGACACCGTTGGACTATTTGTTGTGGGGCGCCGTTAAAAAAAGTATTATTTCGACAAACCAGAGACAACTGAGCATCTAAAGGCCAACATTTTGATGCCATTGGTCCGATCGAATGAGGTACTGTGAGGCCAGCAGCGGTAGCCATGAGAATGAAAATATATTCTATTTCTAAACGGAACAATTGTGTCTTCGCAACAAAAACCTAAATTTGGCAAAATTTCCAACCGTTTTTGTTGTATTGCAGTATTAAATATAAACTTTTCAATTTCCCACCCTATAGTATGGAACAAGATAAGTTGGCCACTGTACTCATTTAAACTGGCTACCAAGAAGCTACGATTTGACACCTTTGGATATTTTCTGTGGGGTGCCGTTAAAAAAGTATTATTTCGATAAAACGCATACAATTAAGCATTTGAACGCCAACATTCGAAATGCAATTGCCGAGATACGACCCCGTGTACTCGAAAAAGACCATGAAAATTGGTCCAATTGAATGAGGTACTGTGAGGCCAGCCGCGGCAGCCATATGTATGAAGTAATATTCCATTTCTAACCGAACCAATTGGACTTCACAATAAGAAAAACATATTTTGCAAAATGTCAAACAGTTTTTGTTTTATTAAAAATTTTTAAATTTAAACTTTTAAATAAACCACCCTTTACAGCCCATCTGTCATACAAATTTTATATGAAAGAACAAAGTATTGGAAATATTCGTGTTTAAACAAACTATACCTACCATAACTTTAATTTTCCAATGCTTTTAAATATTTTCTTATCCCTTTTTCCCTACTGCCTTCTCGTTAATTCTTTTAAGAATGAAAAAATTTATTTTATTAGCCTCTCTTTCTGAATTTATTTGTATTCTTAATTACATCAACCTTATTTGCGTGAAGTAATTATTTTCATATCTGTTTTAAATTTATTTTCTAATAAAATTTATTTCCTTTTCAGAATTCTACTGTAATTATTTGTGATATATGAGCACTGCTCAGAACTTTTCTTAAAATTCCACTCAGTTGGCGGTGCGTTCATGACTAAACCCGAGTATTTTCGTTCCTGTAAGTACAACTCACACAAATTTTCTTGAAATTTTACAGTTTAATTTACTATTTATTGGGGTCCTCCTATTTTCATGGTCAAACAATTATCACCGCAAATTACATTTACGTTTATACTGTAATTGAACTTGACAGTACAAACATTACACTGCGTTCATAGACTTTTATTTTCCATTGCCATTGTACTCGTTATGAATATGTTTTTAATTTAAAAAGACAGCTTTTTTTAGAAATTTTTTTTGTTAAACATCGTTTACGTGCATTTTGCCACAATTTTTTTTTTATTTATATTTTAATGAAATTATAATTTTCATATTTTGCGTACAGTAAGCACTCACGCATAAAGTTTTTTAAACCCTTTTTCCATAAATTATTGTTTTTTCTCTCTATTTTTCGTGCGTGAGCGCCTGAGTGTGTGTGTCTCTGCAAATAATGCAAATAATTTGTTTTCCGACTGCTGCTTCAAATTCTGATAAGTCAGAGAAAATGACTTTATTATGGAAATTTTGTTTAAGGGCACATGAAAGTAAAACTTCTTTTAGAAAGTGGGATTTAAAACGAATTTAGTTAGCCCTAATCGCAAATAATTAAAAAAAGGAGAAAAAATTCACTGTTGACAAGCATTATCCAAGATTATCCAAATTTTGGCTACTAAGTAACGTAGAACATATGCTAGGTGTAGTGTAACATCGAAGAGTTTCTGATAGGAATCGAACTCATAACCCTCATGCTAATCGTCTACCAAGATACCCAACGAAATGATTATCTTGTTCAAATACTTGAACATTTCCGTTATGTACGAAATATAAAATTCTACGATTCGTTTGTTCAACCACGTAAACACGATGTCTGATATAACTCAACAAACAAGTCCAACAGCAAACCCTTGCCAATGTAAAATTTCTGGCAACTTTTTACTCAAAATGAGTCGTGTTTTGTAGCACGTAGTACCATTTCGTAGATATCACAGACCCTCCAGATCACAATCGTAAATTGCAGGCCAAAAACAGTTGATTCTGCCCGAGTCACTTTCGGAAAATATTGCCCAAAACAATTTTGAAACCAGTACTCTGTGTCTTTTGTGATATTTTAGCCGTATTACCTCTTGTACCTCTGTCGTCAGTGTCTTAAGAGGTTTTGGTTTTTCCAAACTCTCTATGATTCCCTTAATCAGATTCAAAACCACCACTAACAGATTATGACAAAGGGGGGCTGATATCACACTGAGTCATATGGGCCATCGAGTAAACTTGCCTGTGAATGGCAAGCTACCTGTTAACCTAGCCTAACCTATCTGATTCCCTTAATCAGGATTATTACCTATCTTCTCATTACCACTCATGTTATGTTTATTAAAGTCGACTCCGAACTACAGATTTTTGAGAAACTTTTAATGACAATTTTATTTTATTCGCAAAGTTTTTGCCAGTAGACTACTGAGAGGAAATCGCCGAAAGAAATATTTTGTTCTTTATGATCGAGAGTCTGAGCCGAAGGTTGTCCACGGGGCTCTCGTCTAATAAGCCAACACACTATCTAAGTAGAGTACGGCGATTTCTTCGTCAAGAATACCATAATGTTATTACATAACGGGAAGCAAAGCTTGGTTTATCATTGTATTATAAAATATACAGACCAATTTTGTCCTCACGTTTATTGCTGTTCGTGTACCATCTAATTCCCAAAGGCAGCTGTGTCGGAAAACCTATTGACCGGGACTAGCATGCTGGTATTATAGTGATGCATTTGGTCTCACCATTATACGTACATCTTCCTAGATTTTGAATTAATCATTCTGTCTCCAACGAATCCATATTTCTGTAGTATGTAGGCGTCAGGCCACAAGAGCCCCACCAAATCCCAACATATAGGATTTCATGTGTTTCTTACTGTGGCGACTATTGAACCTGTTTAGTAATGTGATTTAACACGTCGTTTGGATGGAACCCAAATATTTTACTTGGTTAAATATTCTAATTTCGTTGCCAATGAAACGAGAGTAGTTATAATGAGCGATCTTCGATGTGCTTGTAAGCAAGATGTCCATATTATCCGTGTTCACATTAAGGCCCTTTGGTGGTATCAAGTTCAACGCTGTCTTCATAGTATATTTCGTTCTTCTACATAATTAATCAGGACTGTCTTTCCTCAAAGTATTCCCTTGAAATCGCCGTAGTCTACTAGGATGTTATGTTGGCTAATTAGACCGCAAGGCCACGGTCCAGGTCAAACATCTCGAACAAAATGAAATATGAAAAAATATTTCTTCGGCGACTTCCTCTCAGCAGATTTCTGACAAAAACTCTGAGAGTAAATAAAATTGCCATGAAAAGTTTCTCAAAAATTTGTCGTTTGGAGTGGACTTTAAACTGTAGGTCGCGCCACTCATGTATAAAATTAACACACACAAGATGGGTGATGTGATAAGCTAGGTCGTAATCCTGGCTGAAGAGTTGTAATAACCAATTATGTATGTACGTATGTCTGTATTCCCTCAAATATTTGACGCCACTGTTCACACACCAGTCTGGTTTACGTTTTTTATGATGTAATATGCTTAGGGATTGTGGTAATCCACACGAAGTTGATAATGTTTCCTTCTGTAGTGTAACTTGCAATTGTTTGTCTATTCCTTAGCAAATGTTCGATGCCATCTCCAACGCACGGTTAGTCAACTGGTATAAGAATTGAATGAAAGTATCGGTACTTCAGAATATGCTTCGTAATGTTAGATACTCTCTTTCATAGCGTAGTATTCCTTTTAATTCGTATATTATCTTACATTACGAAGCCAAATTACTGGAATTTTTTCTGCTTCCAAGTGTAATGACATGTTTTGAAATTGCAAATATTATGTTAATGTCAACTAAAAGAGTTATTGCGTGTTCTAAATGCGTAACTGCGTAATAGACGCACATCAATTTTACTTTTTTTTTTAATTTTTAGACCAGAATTGTAACAGACAGAGGGACAGTGAAACGTTTACACAAAAAATTATATTCAAATAGGAAACATTGACTTTAACGAACGAATTTATGATTATTAGTTGGCTTGTTACTTGGTTGGTTTAACCAACATTCTCTCTTCTTTTTTTTTGAATTCATAATGATGAGTTAAACTCCCTTTAATAGCAGACTCGGTTGAGAACTGAAAAAAGCGGTTGTAATGATCATTTTTAACGTCATGAATTATTTTACAAATTACCAGCTTCCGTTGTGGTTTTTCCTTTTTTCCATGAGACTTTGAACGAATCTTGACCTGGACTGCAGTGCCAGCGTTTACAGATTGTGTAAATATTTAATAACCACGGCATCCCTGGAAAACTTTAATTTTCTTGAAACATTAAACCGTGAAATTGTTAAGGATTTAGAGAAGAGAAGAATTCTTTATGGGCAGAGATTAATTTCATGTAATTTTTGTTGTTTTTTTTTTTGTTTTTTTTTGTTTCTTTTTTTCTTTTAATCTCTCACTTTAACGCCCTAAATTTTTGTTTTCTTTACACCCCGAAATTAAATGTTTGCCGGTACAATAGCGGCGCCATGGTGTATATAAGTGTGTGTGTGTTAATATTTTAATGTGGCCACCGGAAATCTTTGCGGTCTTTAAGATTTTAAATGATGTGATGCGGCTTTTTGGATCTTCTTGTCTAATAATTCTCTTCAAATAACTATTTTCTTTCAAGTCTAAATAATTGCTGATCATTTATTTCATTTCAAAAGATTTTTTCGAATTTCATAATCCGTTTTTAAATTCGTTTTTTTTTCATTCTTAATTGGGCCATTCTCGAAAACTCTTTCTTTAGATTGTGGCACTTAATAAAATAAAATTTCTTTGTGGCTCCATTTCACATCCATGGGGCGTGAGTGCCTCATTAATTTGGCTTTTTTGAGAAAAATTCAGTCAAAAAGAAATTGAATATGGAAAAAACAATGCCGTAAATGGCTTAAAAACGTTTTCGTTTATGTTGGGAGGTTGTTCGTTTGGCCAATAATAGCACAGTAGCTCAGCAGTAGCTCTTGTTTTTACTTAGTTTTTTTTAAAATTGCTTGAGTTTTAAAGAAATTATTTTTTGTCTTTTCAGTGGATTATGCAAAAAAAATTTTTAAATGAGTAGAGTGACCAACTTATCTTGGTTTCCGTACTATAGTTTGGGGAATTTAAAAGTTTAAATTTAATACTGCAATACAACAGAAACGGTTTGAAATTTTGGTGAATTTAGGTTTTGAAGTACAATTGTTCCGTTTAGAAATCAAATATAATTTCATTCTCGTGAATACCGCGGCTGGCCTCACAGTACCTCTTTCGATCGGACCAATTTTCGTGCTCTTTTTTGAGTGTTTGGGGTCGTATTTCGCCAATGGCATCGCGAATGTTGGTCTTCAAATGCTTAATTGTCTCTGGTTTGTTCACATAACCTTTCTTTAACGGCGCCCCACAGAAAATAGTCCAACGGTATCAAATCGCAGCTTCTTGTCGGCCAATTGACATCAACATTTTGGCTAATTAAGCGGTCATCAAACGTTAGACGCAATAAATCGCTTGTGGCATCAGATGTGTTGCATGTTGCACCATCCTGTTGAAACCAAACATCGTTCACATCAATACCATAAAGAGCGGATACAAAAAAATCGGTTATCATGGTGCGATAGGTTTCTCCATTGACCGTAGTGGTTGCGACGTTCTCTTTTTCAAAGAAATATGGGCCAATGATGCCTCCGCTCCACAAGCTGCACCAAACAGTCACTCGTAATGGGTACATTGGCTTCTGTAAGACTACGTGTGTGTTTTCTGCGCCCCAAATGCGGCAATTTTGCTTATTAACGTATCCACCAAGATGAAAATGAATTTGATCCGAAAGGATGATTTCTTTTTGCAAAATCGACATCATCGTGAATTTTGTAACAGAATAGAATGACATAAGTTTCGAAATAACCGATGGTTCTCCCTACGTATTTAACAATTTATAAAATGAGGTTTAATCCCCTATCTGGCATTCTTATATATACTTATGAAACTTTTCAACTTATTCAAGTATTTTTTACAATTGAATCATAGTCTTATATGGACCAGTAGATCGAGCAAAACATTACCAAACAAGTTTATATTATTTGAATTCGAAATAATTTACTCGATTACCATCGATCTGGAAAAGTAAAATTATTATGTTTGAAGTCAAGTTCGGAGTAAAGTCCTCATAGCCTAATAGGTAGTGCATTGGCTTATAATACGTGAACCCACGGTTAAAATCCCAGGTCAGACATCTCCAACCAAACGAATTATGGAAAATATTTCTTCGGCGACTTCTTCTCAGCAGATTTCTGGCAAAAACTCTGAAAGTAAATAAAACTGCCATGAAAAATTTCTCAAAAATCTGTCGTTCGGAGTGGACTTTAAACTGTAGGTCCCGCCACTCATGTATAAACATTAACGCACACAACATAAGTGCTGTGAAAAAACTAGGTCATAACCCCGACTGAAGGGTTGTAATGACCAAATATGTATGTATGTATGTGTTCGTAGATTGATTCCTTTCAAAATTTTCTTATTCCCTAATCCATACATACATACATACATACATTACAACCCTTCAGTCAGGATTACGGCCTAGCTTCTCACACCTTATTCCCTAATACTCCCATTTAATCATTATACATATAACAATAGTGTTCTTAACTATCTCTGGTCACCCTAAACGAAACGAAACAAACGATAATTTGCCAATTAGTACGAAAAAATACTGAAAAGCTTTGTATTGCCTTAAGTTCATATCGTGATTGGATTATAAGAAGCCGTTTTAAAATCAAACAGTAGCATTTTGCTACTCAAACCCGCTTCCCCAATAAACAATGTTTCTTACCCATACTCCATACATATTCCATACGCGGTCAACCGCCACTATAAATTATAATGGAGTGTATGAAATATTCATACACAACCAAACGAATTATAAAAAAAATAACAGAAAAAATACAGAGAAAAACTCTAATTTGCAGCATGCAAAACGTCTAAAATCGACGATAATTTTTGCCGTTTTATCTCATTATATCGTTAAAAATATCGTTGATTGCACAGCCATCGTTTCTTTGCTTAAATCCTTTAAAGCTTAGTTTCAGCAATGGAGGCTGAACTTGTAGTTGTTGAGGCAGTTGTTGTCGTTGTAACATGACGTTTAAATTTCTGTTCCATAATCGTGCTAAACTTCATTAAAATGATTTTTTATTTAGAAATGCAACAGCAACAGCAACATTTTATATTAAAATCAGACATTTTGTATGCAAATATTTAGCTGAAGGGCAGGAAGCGTGAAAGAAATGAATGGAAGTACAAAATTATACAAAATTTATACAAATCCTTACTGATGGGGTAGTCATTTTGTAGAAAGGGATTCGTATTCTCAATTAGCATTTTCAGAGAGTGAAATTTGTGCGCCTTTAAAAAACCTTTGCAAATGGTGATAAAAATGATTAAATTTCAAGAAATAAAATGTATTCGAAATAAATTGAAACTTTTCATTAAAATAATGCCCCTCATATATCAAACCAATCCACTGTTACTCTGAAAAATTGCCGATAACTGAACACAATCTTCACAACATTAAATTTCTTTCATTCTTTTGGGTATAAAATGTGTTTCAGTACAGATTATCCTGAAATCGTGTAATTTCGACCAAATGTTGAGAATGTGTAGATTTTCAGTGAGGTTTGCTGAGAAAGTTTTTGGTTTAATCACAAGTACAGTCCCATCAGTCACTACCAGATATCAGAGATACCTCACAGAAACTACTTGTTATCAAGTTCCTAGGCGTAATTCTAGACTCGAAATTTACCTGTAAATGAAACTCAAAATAAACAGTCACAGTGGCTTACTACACTTAGGATAAAATGTTCGATTTCCCTGGTCATTGAGGCCTCAAATTGTACTCTGGATATGCTTATACAAAAACACTTACTTCACGATGGTATTGGTGTTATGGCATGGCATTTCTCATTCTTTAACACGTTCCTGTTTCCGCGCCCAATCGAATTGTTAACTCAGGCAACAGTGAATCGAAATGTGGAGTTCTAAGGCATACGAGTATGATAATTCTTTGCGGTAAACGTGTTCGACGTGAAAATTTCTTCACACTCGGAACATATTCGGAATAATTCCATCATCTATAGTTTCCAAAATAACTCGAGCCGCCTTCATACGAATATCTGTGCGTTGAAAGCCAGACCGCTAGTCTTCTCCTTCGATCACACATTATGTCCTCTCGATTGATAATGGAGTGCAAAAAAAGAATTGGATACCCTTAGGATTCTTGAATCCTGTGGAAAATTTGGTGCGAATTTGTACACTAGTTCACTCAAGCGTAATAGTAGAGAAAACTATCCTACGGGAAATTAAGCCCCTTGAATAGGGCTACAATTTAGTGGGAAGTGAAGATGCAACTAAGCAGGCTTTAAAAACCACAGCCGTATGATCTTAAACGAATTCCTAGGCCTATCGACTTATTAACTCAGGCAACAACGGCCTGTTGTGTATTCATCTGGAGTGTGGAGCTCTAAGGCATATAATCATTCTTCGCGTCAAACAGGTTCGAAATATGAATTCATTCGCCCTCAGAACAGATTTGGAACAATTCCTTCAATGACTTCGATGTCAAGACTTCTCAGTCGAAGTTAATCTGTTTCGCAAATGGTTTCCCAAAATAGCATGAGTCTCATTCAGGCGGATATCTGTGCGTTGATAATAGAGCGCTAAAACGAAATGGATACGTTTTGTCTCTTTGCTTATATGACGTGTTTGAGGGTTTCAAGCCATCGGTTTCGTTCTCAGTGGTGTGATTTACAGTGTCACTTAAAGGTGATATTCTTGAAAGGGCAAATTGCAAGCAAATGATTCTTGAATCCTGTGGAATATTTGGCACGAACATGACAACAAGCACTCTAGTTGACCCAAGCACAACGGTAAGGGGAACCATCCTACTGGAGATCGAAACCTTAAATTGGGCTACAACTGTGCAGTCCTCAAAAACCCGCTGCCCTATGATCTTTAACGAATTCTTAGGTACATCGACTTGAGAAAATTTGGATTTGGATACAAAATTTTTAGAATCGAATTTTAAGATCGATGTGGTAAATACCCAGAACTTTGTCTCGTTAAACTACTTGAAATTCGTGATAAGTACGCGGGAGCCCAATAGCTATTTAATAATATAAATAGCGATTATGATATGTTTCCAAAAATTACACATATGGACTTCGTTAAAAAGAACTCAAGTTTGAACCCAATGGTGTATATAAATAGTGCTTTGGAGGATAAAGAGAGGGTTAATTGGGATTATTTTCAAAAAATCAAAATATGATTTTTATATATGAAGTATTTTATGTATATATGTATATACATGTTCCCTAATAATTACAAGTTATTGTCATCATAGGGACCCAATCTCAAAATGTCGTTTCGATACAAAAAATATTGAAAACAGAGATTCCATAAAATGAGAGCATGCCTTCGTTTAACTCGTATTTAATTCGTATTATTCCTTAAAAACCAATTTTTTAATTGAAACGTTAACGAATAATACGGAATAAATACTTTTCCATCGCTAAATGATTTAGATTTGTAGGTCTAGACTTTAGAGTATGAAAACAAGTCATGTCATTATACCAATCACTTCAGTTTCTCTTTACATTTATCGATTATTAATACTTCATAAACGATTTATAACTTTCGAGAACGTTAACATTCACATTCATATTCGCCATACGTATTCGCATTCATTGGCACCCGTATTGTTTAATATTTTTTTGCGATATTTTCTTTCTTAAAAACGTTTCTTTTTTTTCAACTCATTGTTAAAAACTAACACCATGAAACGAAGAAACAGAAGAAATATTCATTCATCATTGAGCGGCTGTCAAAAGATGAAAAAGAACTGAATGTGCTGGCTGCTGGTACATACTGGCAATACATAAGCAACAAATATTGGCCGCTAAATCGATATAAACTGCTGACTGATGACTACTATTTAAGCAGTAGCTCTAAAAGATTATTTAACGCTTACTCCCCCTCCCTTTAAGACGGTGTGGATCAAAGTAAAGCTATTTGCTATTCTTCTCTTGGATATGAATTTCTTCCATCAGCCATAAAACCATCGTATACAGCAGAAGATGAAGTAAAAGACGAGACGCCCTAATGATTTTCAATATTAGTTACACAAAATGATCGCTTTTGATTTTTTCTTTGGGTAGTGGGGATATTATGTGTCGGGATTTCTTTTTTTTGGAGGAGACAACAACAGACAAAATATATTCATTATTAAATGACAGTAAAAGAGTAGACCGACTACACCGACCGATCTCCACCAACAGAAGCCGTAGGAGTTTCAAAAAACACTTATTAATGATTACACAGCAAAATAATCGAAAAATAATCGAAAAACAAAAATTGTTTTATTAAATGGGAATTCAAATCGAAATTAATGAAGTTCCACTTACAATGATAATGATAATTATAATGATAGTGAATGATGTTTTTAGGTAATGATCATTCAATTAAGATTTTAATTGATTTTCATTGTGTGTATTAGTTTTCTAAAATTGTTTTGAAAAGTGAAATTCAAAGATTTTGGAACTTCATTTGAGCGTAATAGTTAATCAAGCAATTTTCAATTGATTTTTCGTTAATTATGAAAATTAATATGACCGCGTGAATATTCCATTCCACATCAAAAATTTTGTGTACAACTCTATATTCATATCCGAATTTTCTCAATAAAGATTTTAAAGACTGCACAGTAGCATCATCTCTTCCTTCTAAATTGCAGTCCAATTTAACGAACTTGATTTCCCGTAGGATAGTTTTCTCTACTATTACGCTTGAGTGAACTAGTGTGCCTGTTTAAATATTCTTGCCAAATATTTCACACGATTCAAGACTCCTAAGGGTATCCATTTTAGCACTCTATAATCAATCGGGAAGTGGTAATGTGTGAGCGAAGCAGAAGAATATCGGCCTGGCTATCAACACGCATATAACGACCTGAAGGAGATTCGATCTATTTTGGAAACTATTTGGCGATACTGACTAGCTTCGACTAAGAGAACAATTGATCCTGAAGATCCTAACATCTAGATCATTGATGGAACTGTTCCAAATCTGTTCCGAGTGTGAAGGAAATTTTACTTCGAAACTGTTTACCGCGAAGAATGAACATATGCCTTAGACCTCCGCACTTTAACAATTTCCTCTTTATAGTAGGGTTTCAATCCCAGTAATTATTTCTTTCATACCTTCATATAAATAAGAGGATATTTACCGCCTAAACAAATTCCCCTGGCCTTTCTTGTGCCGAACATAGATCAAATTGACTATGCTGCATTAAATCATGCCAGGGCGATAGAAATCTGTTGATTCTGTTCTGTTGTTGAGGCCTAGTATAACAGAGTGTGAGAGGCACCCTCAGTGTAACTATAATATTTGGTTTTCGGACAAACGCCTCGAGGTCATTGATCATATGATCTTGTGGTACTAAATTTGTAGCAAGCCAAATTGAGTGCGTTCATTTCGTAATCGATGGAAAAGCGGTTGGTCGACGAGTCTTTGCTTCATTCAATATGCGGTGAATAATGTTGTCCTTTGCTGGATCACGTCCGACATTCCCAACAAAACGAAATATAAAAAATGTTCTTCGGCGGCATCCTCTCAATAGATTCCATTCATTAATTTTTCTATGAATGTCTTGTGGAATTAGCTACAAGGGTTAATCGGTGGAAATGCTCTGTCGTAGCAGCACATTGGCAGACTGTCCGGTGACCTGCCAAGCAATTAATAAGTCCTTGGAGAAAGTCTGTATGAAAACTGGTTGGATAATATGTTTTCTATTGAGGCACTACTACCTCAGATAACACCTATGAGAGTTACGTCTTCTGGAATAAACTCTAAGCAAACTCTGCCTGGAGGATGGCTCACACAGGCTACATTTTGCACAATACATTGCGCTTACTAACATACATATGTATATACATAATTGGTCATTACAACCCTTCAGTCAGGATTACGACATAGCCCCTCACGCCACTTATGTTGTGTGTGTTAATTTTATCCATAAGTGACGGGACCTACAGTTTAAAGTCGACTTCGAACGACAGATTGTTTTGAGGAACTTTTCATGGCAATTTTATTTCCTCCCAGAGTTTTTGCCAGAAATCTGCTGAGAGGAAGTCATCGAAGATATTTTTTTTTCATATTTTCCTTTTGATGCCTGACCTGGCGTTTGAACCGTGGCCTAACGTCTAATAAGCCAACACACTACCTACTAGATTACCGCGCTGACTAACTCCAGATTGAAATTTTTCCATCGGTGTGAATTGAATTGTGGTGATCAAAAATTTATTTTTATGGGCATGGACTAGACCGAAGGGCTGAGAAATTACTGTTCCTTTCTGTTTGAGCTATATTTCAGTTTGATTGTCTTCAATCAGGTTGCACCAGCCGTATAAGTTGCACTGAGATGATCATTTGTGTCCAAAGTGGAATAAAAAAATCTTTTAGATTCAAATGTAGAATAAATTTAACGATAGAAATTATTTTTAAAAAAGTTAAAAAATTTATTGTATGTTGTTTTACAGAAGCAGCTTTCAAAAATTCTTCTTACAATTAAACGTACTTTTTCCTATTGGTACCTTTTATTTGCTTTAGTTTTATTTTTATACAATAACCAATGCTTATCTTGCGTTCTATTTACTAATTCAGGTACAAAATCTTAAAACCAATAATTTATTTCTTAAGAGGATACATACTTTTTGTTTGAAAAAGTACCTTTAATAATACAAAATACTTTAGTAAAAAGTACTTTAGTACAAAGTACTTTAGTTGCGTCATGTCGTTTAATTGCCTCAAAATAGTTCACAATAAAAATAATGTTGTTTTTCGTGTAATTTGCATAAGTACTAAATTAACTACAACATACCAACTACTGTTACAGTCACATTTTTTTAAAAAATGTTTTTTTCTTTTTACTTCCTACCATTTCAAAGAGGTTTGGTTGGCTTATTGGCTTCTACCAAAATTAAAATGCTAAACTTTTCTTGAATGCCTAAACAAACTTAACCATTTAAGACGTTTTTCTTTTGGTACTTGAACTTATTCAAACAATAAGGCTGAAAATAACAATGAGACAACGAAGTTAAAATTTCCAACCATTAAATTTTTAATTTCATTTCATTTAAATTTGCATAATCAGTGCAGAATTCATTAAATACTTGTCACTCATTCGGTCAGGTCGAAAAGCTTTTCCAAAGAAATTCAACACAAATGAAACTGGAGGGGAAGAATAAAAGATCATCAGACATGAGCTGATCACCAACATAATAAAACAGACAAACAAAATTTGAATAAATTTTTCATTTCAATCCACTGATCTAAACACTTACAAGCAGACAGCCAAGCCAGCCAAGCAACCAACCAGGCAGTCATTCATTCATTCATTCAACCAAGTATTTACACCTGCAGTGAGAATTACAATTTCATTTAAAGACAGAAAGAAAAAAAGTACCAGAGAGACACATAATCACTCGTACAGACAATACGGAACAAACAATTATAAAAGATCTCAAGCGTGACAACGTTTTTAAACAGAATTCTAAACCATTGAACTGCTTATAGTAGTAGTAGTAGTTAGTAGTAGTAGTCTGACAGCGTAATTTTCCTTTCGAAGAACACAACTGGCCCAGAAAGTGGCCTGCAGGGACAAGTTTGCAAAAGATAAAAAAGTAGTTTAAATGTAAATTTTTCAAAATGAAAAAATTGTTGTAATTGTCATTCATCAACTGTGCAAACGTTGTGACGCATTGTTTTAACCGAAAACAAAAAAAACCTTAATTTTCCCTGATTTCGCTCGTTTCTGTTTTCTTTCTAGAAAAGGTACCCACAGAAGTGTTCGTGGTTGTTTTTTTTTCGGTGGGTTTTATTATGATCAAATTATTTTATTCGTTAATGTTGTAGATTTTTATCGCTGGTTAAACATTTTTTCTTTTTGTTGTGTTTTCCTTTAAACAATGTTTTAATAAATGGTCAACAACTAATTTCAAAAAGAGAACGTTTTTTGTTTCGTGTAATATCCTGTTTGGAAAATGGTAACTTTTAGTGACAACAAATTTTATTCGTACATTTTTGAGGGTGTTAAACGAAAGCGAATGTGTTTTATTGGGAACATTGTTATCGTAAGTCGTTTACAATCATAAAATCGGTAGACCGAAAAATATGAAAATTAGCAGGTAAATTATAGAAAACAGGATAAACGTTACTAAATTTTATGGAATTACTCGCAAGGCTGTGAGAGTAAGGGGTGCATTTGAAATTTCAAAAAATCTCAACAACTTCTCATTGAAATTGATTAAATTTGAAAGCGAAAATAAGATCTTTGAAGGCTTTTCATGATAATTACATGAACAGACATTTTCAGTAGAATAATACGAGATCTGACAGAAAAATGAACAGAATCAGCTTGTCTTCTATCGCCAATAGAATAGAGAATTTGTCTGTAGAGTAGTGAGGCTCTTCCAAAAAGAGTAACTTATCGAATTGTGTGCTTGCATACTTATCCTTACATGGACTATACTTACAAAAAACATTTTTTACCCAAACGAGATGATCTCTATTCATGCAAAAGACTGTTTTGGAATACAAGAAAGTGAGAAGAAAAATATATTTGCTCCATCTAAAGTACTACCGATCTCCTAAAGTACTACCGATCTCCTAAAGTCCTACCAATCTTCTTAAATACTGCTGATTTGCTAAAGTACTGCCGATCTCCTACAGTACTACCGATCTCCTAGTCTTTTCGAACTCCTAAAGTACTATAGATCTCCTAAAGTACTACTGATCTCCTAAAGTACTACGGATCTCCTAAAGTACTACCTATCTCCTAAAGTACTACTGTTCTCCTAAAGTTCTTCCGATCTCCTAAAGTACTACCGATCTCCTAAAGTACTACCGATCTCCTAGAGTACTGGCGATCATCTAAAGTACTACCGTCCTCCTAAAGTACTACCGTTCTTCTAAGGTACTACGGAGATCCTAAAGTACAACAGATCTCCTAAAGTACAACCGATCTCCTAGAATAGTATCGATCTCCTAAAGTACTAGTGTTCTTCTAAAGTAGAGTGCACGCAGTCAAATTGTCCCTCTTACTTACCTAAATTATTCATTATAACCATTCCGTCAGGATTATACCTTAGCTTTTCGCACCACTTATTTTGTGTGTGTTAATTTTATCTATAAGTAGCGCCACCTACAGTTTAAAGTCAACTCCTAGCGACTGATTTTTTTTTAAGAAATTTTGCATGGCAATTTTTTTTTACTCTTGGAGTCTTTGCCAGAAATCTGCTGAGAGGAATTTTTTCCTTTCGTCCGTGATGTCTGACCCAAAGTTTGAACCTTGAGGCCACGTTTAATAAGCCACACACATTACCTACTAGACTACGTGGATGTAGATACCTCTCTTCGATACCTATATTAGGCTTTTCGCTTCTAATATTCTGCTATTTGTCTGTTTTCTGGCACAAAATACATTTAATTTTTACTTCTTATTCAATACCTTTCCCAAATTTCATTTTCTAACTTCATTTTCTATTTAATCAAGTAGATGAATAGCTTCGTACAGTCCCCCACTACATTCCGGTACCATTTATTGTGAACATTTTCATTCGTAATTCGTCTGGCAACAATTGTAGCGACAGACACACTCACTTATCCAATTATAAATTTCCTGTTGATCATCAAAGTTGATGATGGCGATGTGCCTGACAATTTTCACAAGCGAACAGAGAAAATTACAAATTTTCAAATGATGATCGTCAACGAGAGATGACAATAACGTAAATCTCTCAAAAAAAAAAAATCGTGTATAAAAAAACATTTAAGCGTCATTATTGTGTCAGTTAATCGTTTGAAATTGTTGAAAGTTGCAAGTAAATATTTAACTGAATAAACCAAGTGTTAAAATACAAACTAAAATGCATTTAACATTTTCCCGAAAACAACAAAGAAAAGCACACATCAGCAGCAACAACAAAACAAATGCTTTTGCTAGTGTTGTTGTAGTTGTTAACGAAAAAATAAAATCTAATGAAATTACAAATAACAACGACAACGACGACGATAATGACGGCAACAAAATATATAAACTGTCAACACATTTCACGCAACACGTCACCATCACCATGAACAGGGGTAAGAGAAGTTGCGGGGGTAATATTTTTACCATCATTTCTCATTTGCCATAATGATGTTTTCTACCACACACAAAAATTATTGTGTTCACAAACAAATGGAAAATGTAACTGAGCAAAACATTTAAATTTTAAATCGTTCTTTTCATTTTTTGTAATTTGCTAGCCAGTCAAATGTTGTTGTTGTTCTAGCTGTTGGCTGGCGACTCATTTAATTTATTTTACACGAACCAGCGCACATCAATTTTTGTCTGTCTTTTGCCGGGTGCTTCATCATTTCGATAAAGAACTGTTTCGACTGGAAAACGAGGTGCTAGTGACCCCATCTCTGATACACCTGACTTATCGCATTTTATTCATCCTCATCATCATCAGCAGCATGATCATTAACGTAAACATTTTTCGTTGGAATTATTATTAAAAAAGAAAAAACCAAATTCAACGTTATTTTGCGATCGCTATTTAACATTTGAATAGATCAACTGCAGTCAGTGGTTTTTCTTCGGAAGCGGAAGTGATTTTTTATCATTTAATGAATTCGAAAGACTGACTATTGCTATTTTAACATTTATTAACACTCCATTAACATAATTTTTGGAATTTTTTCTTTAAATCAAAAAAAAAACCAAAATCAAAAGGTTAAATTCGTATTTGTTGAATAGATTTTATAAAATATTTTATCTTTTTGATTCCAAGTAGGAAGAACGAAAAGTTATTTGTATCTGCATATGGTATAGTTTTTCTTTATCTCTTATTTAGGCTCTGGCTCAGGGCAAACATATCACCACAATACCAGACATGGTCTGTGTGTTAATTTTATTCATAAGCGGTTGAACTTACAGTTTAATGACGACTCCGAACGACAGTTTTTTCAGCCTCTTCATGGCAATTTTATTTACTCTCGCAGTTTTGCTCAGAGAGCTGCTGATAGGAAGTTACCGATTTTTTTTTTTTTCTCTAGAAAATCTGAGCTGTGGATAAGACAGCGGGCTCTTGTCTAATAAATCAACATACTACTATAGGTAGGTATAGGACTACGGTGACTTCCAGTTTTAAGTTATTAAGCCTTACTTTTTCAACAACTGAGTTCCAAACTGCTCTTTCTGAAAGCAAATTTCTGAACTCTGATGAGCCGCACCATAAGACTTCAGCATAATAGTTCCATCTGCCGCTAAAACAGTTAATTTATTCCAGATTGAATTGGAATACGTCGCTACGATTTTTTCTTGGTTTTATAAAGTCTTCTCTCTATTACGATAGCGATTGCTTAGCTGAGTCCAAAGTTGGAGTCTAAAGCTGTAAAGACGATATATACATAGTTGGTCATTACTATCCTTCAGTCAGGATTACGATATAGTTTCTCACACCACTTATGCTGTGTTTGTTTATTTTATACATGAGTGCCGGTTCATACAGTTTAAAGTCTATGCCGAACGACCGATTTTGGAGAAACTTTTTATGGCAACTTTATTTACTCCCAGAGTTTTTGCCAGATATCTTCGGAGAGGAAGTCGCCTAAGAAATATTTTTTCATATTTCGTTTTGTTGCAAATGTCTGACCACGTCTAATAAGCCAACACAATACTTACTAGACTACGGCTGCTACAATGGCGATACATAAACATTTCTATGTCAGAAGTATAACATATCTTGTAAAGAACAAATACTTTTAATGCCCCGACATAATCAATCAATAGCAAGCGTTATGGTTTTCAATAAAATATTAAATTTTCTTATCAAAAAATAAATTAGAATTGATTCACAAAAAATTACAAAGCCTGCAAAGCTTAAGGTCAATACTAAAACTACTTAGCAAATCAAACAGTTAACATCGATTTTTACGCGTTTTTATTGAACATGGTATACAGATAAATCGACAAAGTTACGATAAAAAGAGTTTTAAAGATTTTTCATTTGGGAAAATAGTTTATCAAAACTAATTAAACATTTCAACAGAATGTAGCATTCATAAAGACGCTAAAGTTCACAGTTTCTTTCTATTCAACAGCTGCTAGCTTCTGTTTTCCTTAACTTAAATGCATATTCAGCAGGGAACAGTTTGTAGGTTTATTTCATCATTACAATTGGCACCATATTGTCCAAAACTAAATTCTATTGACGTTACTTTTCTATGTGAAACGAGTAACGTCTTAGAAACTAGTTCCCGCTGGAAATGAATGTTATTCTCATCGTAATTATTGTCATAAACATGTCGGTTTATTCCTATAATCCTTTCTTGATCCTTCTGGAGTAGTTTCAATGTTATTATCCCCGTTATTTTGGAAAATTGTATTTGGAACAACAACATTTGTTTCTTAATATTTGAACTTTTTTCTAGTCATGCCGTGGGCTTAAAAAAACAGAACTTACTTACTTACTTACTTAATTGGCCATTAACAACCCGATTAACGGATTTCGGCCTGCCGCAACACATCCTTCCAGGCGCCTCTGCTTCTTACGCGCCTACGCCAGTTGGTCTCACCAATCGATGACATTGCTTCCTCGATTTGCTCCTTCAAACGCATACAAGGTCGTCCTCTTCGCCGACTACCGCAGATCCCCGCATCAAATACCCGTCTCGCCTTAGCGTTCTCCTCCATTCGAACGGCATGGCCGAGACATCGCAGCCGTTGGATATTAATACGCTGCACAATGTCTATGTCGTTGAGGACCTAATACAGCTCACTGTTGAATCAGATGCGGAAGTCATCGCCAACTCGCACTGGACTTAAGATCTTACGTAGGACTTTTCTCTCGAATACTCTCAAGGCTGCTGCATCAGTGCTTAATAGAGTCCATGGCTCTGCGACATAAAGAAGCACGGGTAGGATGAGCGTCTTGTAAAGTATTAATTCTGTCGTACGAGAGAGGTCTCTGCTACTCAATTGCCTATTGAGACCTTAGTAGCACCTGTAGGCAAGAGTGATCCTGCGCTTGATTTCCAGACTGACATCATTTTTGGTGTTAAAGGCGTAGCCAAGAAAAATATATTCCTTGACTGTATCAAAATTATAGTTATCGACCGTAATCTGAGAATCTTTTTGTTTTGCCCTCATTTACTACCAGACCCATCTTAGTAGACTCCCGTTCAATAGCACTAAAGGCAGCAGTAACATCTCCATTGGCACGACGTATGATGTCAATGTCAGCTTACGCAAGCAACTGGCCACTTTTTTGAAAAATAGTGCCATTGCGATGCACTTCCGCCTTTCGCAGAACACTGTACATGACGAAGTTGAAGAGGTCGCATGATAAGGGATCGCTCTAACAGAGACTGTTGGAACTACAAACCAAATTCTCTTACAAATTCTTTAAAATGTATTTTCTATCATGAAAACATATACAAGAGTGCTGTGTATTTCTCTAAAAAATGTTAGAAGATTTCTATCAGATAGGTCTCTAGGCTTAGAAGCACATCCAGAAATTGTTTCGCTGTGAAATTAGCCTGAATGGATACCAAAATGTCGCCTTAGTCTAATAGGTAGTATGTTGGCTTATTAGATGTAAGGCCACGGCTCAAACCCCAGGTCAGACATCAACACGAAGTATAAAAAAATATTTCTTCGGCGACTTCCTCTTAGCTGATTTCTGGCAAAAACTCTGAAAGTAAATAAAATTGCCATGAAAAGTTTCTCAAAAATCTGATGTTCGGAGTCGACTGTAAACTGTAGGTCCCGCCACTCATGTGTAAAATTAACTCACACAACATAAGTGGTGTGAGAAGTTAGGTTGTAATCCTGACTTGAAGGGTTGTAATAACCAATTATGTTATGTATGGATACCAAACTGTATAACACCCAATGCCATTTCACTCCATAGTAATGTTTCTAACGCTAAACGATTATTATATCAGATCTGCTACTGAATTCTCTCTCATTCTGTTTTATGAAATTTATGAAAATCTAAACCTTCTTTTATTCTAAATTAACCATTTACATAATAATAATTGCCATTTGGTTAACTAAAAAAAAAAGGAAAAAACGTACTGGGAAAAACTCCGAAATATTTTAATTTTTCATTAATTTTCCAAAAATTTTTGCTCCATCATCTTTGAATAAATGCGGAACTAAAATATCCAAATGCTTACACAATTCATGTCCATGTCCATAAAGATAATTCAGGAAAGAAACGTTGCGGATGACGTTGAAGAAAATGAAATAAAAAATTTTTTAAATCGATTGTCATGCCTTGAAGTGATCATTTAAAAATAACAATAAAAAATTAAAAACTTTTTTAATAAAATAAAGAAAAAAATTCATTTTTACAAAAATAGACCGCCACAGTTTTAGGCCATCATATACGCTTCACGCCTGATGAATGAACGACGAACGGTTGCCATTAAAAATGAGTCGGTCAATGAATTTTTTGAAACTACGTACATACTCGTATATGAGAAATCGAGGGGTTAAATGTGTCAAATCATGCAGTAGCAAATAATAATTTGGAAATAAAAAATAAAAATCAACAAAATATTTAAATTTTTAAATTTACGATAAACGAAACGAAACGAAACAAACAAAGCGCAATCATTTCAAAAATATGAATAAAATAAAAAACGATAAAAAGAAATAATTTTTGATAAATTGATTTCCTATACAATTTCCATTGTGTGCCTGTGCAATTCAAGATTCATCAAATGTGGCAAATATTTTTTTTTTCAATTGTATATTTGAACATTTCTAAACTTATTGCCTGATTGTGTTACATTTTGTTTTGTTTACTGAATATTCTCTAGATGGCAAAAAAAGCAAATGAATCTTAAAATAAAAAAATATTAAAATAAAATCGTATTTTTTTTATTATTTTTTTTTTAATTTTAATCCTCTTAAGGGATTAATCATTTTAAAGACATTTGACACCTCTGCTACATTAAATACACGGGTATTACGAAATGAAAATTAAAAAAAAAATATCAGAAACTATTTAACAATGAATACAATTTTTAATTTTTCAATTTTTAATATTTTGTTCCCTTCTTCATATTGATTCATATGTTTTATTTCCGGTCTTTAGCCCATTGCCAAAAAAATCGTCAACACTAATTGCTCCATTTATGAAATTGTTTTTGTAAGCATTTTTGGAATATTTTCTGGGTTTCTAAGAAACATACATAATTGATCATTATAACCCTTTTAGTCAGCATTACGACCTAGCTTCGCACACCACCTATGTTGTGTGTGTTAACTTTATACATGAGTGGCGGGACCTACAGTTTAAATTCGATTCCGAACAACAGATTTTTGAGATACTTTGAGACAATTTTATTTACTCTGAGAGTTTTTAACAAAAATCTGCTGAGAAGAAGTCGCCACAGAAATATTTTTATCGCTTTGATGTCTGACCTGGGGTTTGAACCGTGGCCTCACGTCTAATGAGCCAACACACTACATACTAGACTACGGCGATTTCTAGGAAAACCTAATCATATTAGAATTTGTTCTAAAAAAAACTCCCTTCATTACCATTGGAAATACCGTATGGTCAGCTAGTATGATAACCGCTCCTCGACAGTAGTCTCTCGAATTTATAATCAAATCTTATGTGTCCACCCTTATCTAAAAATCCCTGCATGTTGTTTAGCCTGTTTTAATTACAGAGGTATTTATGGCTTCAAGCTTTTCATGTTATTGGTGAGCATACGATAACCAAAACATCTCAGTTAATGATGTGTAAAGCTGTACCGTCCTTTCTTTATATGATTATGCCTTCTTCAGTAGTCACAGCTTGGTAATCTCTTAACGATTCTGAATAAAACCTACAAATCGTAATATTTTCCTAGAAAAATGGCTAAATGGTAAGGATCGCTTAAATATTTTTAGGAAAACCTATAGTAGATCAAGATTAGCATTGTCTCTACATTAAATACATGCAATAATGGAAGTTTGTCTTCGTCCAACGACACAGGTAATATACTTCTTTATCAACCAAATTTTGCCATTTTGATGTCACCTACCATGCCATATAACGATTTTCGTAGACAAGTGCTTCCCTCTAAAGGACATTCCGATGTTGCAGTATCACTACAGCTTAGTCACAGAGGTTGAAATCAATTGGTACCAGTAAACTAATTTGTGGTATACAAATGGGTCAAGAATCGCACAGGAGTGGGACATTTTGGTCCCAAAACAAAATATTCGCTGGTATTCCGCAAGCGGAAGTCTATAGCATCGAACAATTTGGAGGTATACAAATGGCTCAAGAATGAAACGAAATATGCAGAGGTCATGGAGAAATTCGCGCGTATCGCACAATCGAAAGTTTACACCATCGAAAGATATGCTCAATTCAACTATTTAGGGAAAATAAATTCACCCTCTACTGGATCCCAGATTATGTGGGAATAATCAGCAATTAGCGAGCAGTCGCGCTCGCAAGGTGGGGAAGCGTGGGAGCGAATGTTTAGAAAGATATGTTCATTAAAAGGGAAGGTAAAGACAGGCAAAGGTTTCTCAAACTAAGTGGAAAACTACGATAAGAGGATATCTGGACCATGCATAAGACCATCCAGGAATATTCTGTCTTAAGCACAACATCTACATTCTGTGACGTTGAGAATTCGTGGAACTCGTGGAAACACCTGGGTGCCTATCAAATGCTGCACAGAAAATTTTCATTGTTGTCTGTTTCAATTTTTTAAAAATATTCTATATTTTCTAGAATTAATACTTACCGCGTGACATTTATCTGTCAGTCTTAAAAGAGACAGATCTTTGTGACTCTGTTTAAAATCTCGTTTGCTGTTTTAGCATTAAATTTAGATTCGTTTTGTTTGCCTTCTAATATGTTGACCTTAACTTCAAAAGCATTCCATGAATTAAGTTACACTACCACCATCATAAATATCTCGTAGTTTTTAATTTCCGCGTATTGTTCGCTGTTTAATACCATCACAGCCAGTGTTTCAGTTACAGTGCAGGTAAAACTAATTTTTTTCAAAGATAATTCGTGGCAAGTCACAACAAATTTGTTGCGCTATCAGGATTTTAGCATTCAAATAACTTTTTCTTCTTCCTCTCAGTTTCATATCATTTACGTTGTTTTTTTATTGTGATAATCAAACTCACGCTCAGATCCATTGAGGCAAAAATTACGCTTTTTTCTGCTGTTGCAGGCAGGTGCTGCAATATTTTCAATAAAACTTACTAAACGACTTTTGTAGCATTTATTTGGCGTTGTTTTGTTGTTGTCTTTAAAATTGCTGTTGTTGTCATCATCATAATCGTGACATAAAAATGCGCTACGAAATCGGCCTGTAGATGTTTTCTTTCTTTTTTTTTAATTTTGTTTTCAATTTAGATTTCAAGTGTTTCTTTAAAGCGTTTATGAGTAAAAGAGTTATGGGTAAAATGAGTTAGACAAAGAAACCGAGATGGGAAACTAGTGGCGCAATCTTATTTAGTGACATAATCCTTGCAAATGTACTTCATGCTCCTGATCTGTCTTCTAAATTTGCATATTTTAGCTTCACCGTGAACTAAATTATTCCCAACAGGTTCTCTTTTAATTAAAAACCAGAACTCAGTAAATCTTTTGTTAGTTATGATCAAATTAAAATCGAATCCGATTCTTCTAAGATTTCATTTCATTCAAAAACTTTTAATTTAATGTAGAAATCTGTAGAATCCATAGAGAGGCCGTAGACGTGTGAAGTCGAGTTTAAAATGCATGCGCACATACACTGATCTTCATCAATTGCATTGAGAGATATTTCTACAAAGACATTCCCTACATACTCTTCTGAAGAGGACCTCTATCAGGATGCCTTCCTGCAATACTTCGTGGAATAAATCGTTCTCTACTCTTTACCATTTTTGAAGCCAGCTTCTGGCTATCGGCTGTTCTTCTCTTTCCATTGTAGTGAAGTGTCGACGTACATTCTCCTTTTGCATTTTAGCATTCTATTCAAGCTGTTACCGGAGGCTGCAGCTACTAATCTGCTTACTATGCGTGTTCTTTTAAGTGGTTTTGTTTTTGTATAACCGTAACCACGTGGTATAAATATGTCTGACACGAGCCTTAAAGAAAGTCCCCGTAGTCTAGTAGGTGTTGCCTCACTGTCCATTGTCCGCTTGTTTCTGTGCTCCGTTTGCCATCAATGTATGGTGTTCTATGATCCTCATAGGAATACATACATATAAGATTCCAGTTCCTTCTCCGAAAGCTCTAATAAGAAACGCACGCTCTTTAAAGCAGATGCAAACTTTGCCACGTTGAACTAATATTCTCCATTACTAAACTCAGATGATTCCATTGAATTTGGTCGAATTAAAAAAGCGATCTGAAATCGTTTTATCTCTAGTTTTGCAGAAATTTACGTCACCATATTCAGTTTGATATTAAACAGAGAGGCCAACTGGCTAAAGTCGCTTTAGTCTAGTGGGTGGTGTGTGTGTTGGCTTATTAGACATGAGAACTCAGTTCAAAATCCAAGTCAGACTTCTCCAACAAAACGAAATATGAAGAAATATATCTTCGGCGACTTCCTCTCAGCAAAAACTCTGAGTGTAAATAAAATGACCATGAAATAGTTTCTCAACAAATCTGTCGTTCGGAATCGACGTAGGGACTTACAGTTCTTGCCATTCACGCATAAAATTAGCACACACAACCTAAGTAGTGTGAGAAGTCAGGTCGTAAACCTGACTGAATGATTGTAATGACCAATTATGTTTGCATGTATATTGGTGGTATACCACCCCAAATTGAAATACAATTTCTTATCCAAAGATCAAAAGTTATCCATAAGAATCTCGATAAGGTAGGATAAATAGAAAATTTTACTGCAAAAAATTTTATTGTCTTGCCAAACCTTCAGCGACTTCTTTAAGTGGTTTTGTTTTCAACATTATTTGATAAGTGCCATGTCTGCATTCCTGCAGCCAACATTCAATTCAATAAAAATGCAAAAGCTAAGCCTCAACAAACAAGCATAAAAATGCAAAAAGTAGCCGCGATATTTAATGTATTAAGAAATTATTATATAATGCTTTTGAAATTGCTTGTTGTTGATTTTATTAAACAAATTATTAAATTCAATTAAACAAATGTCGTTTATACGTTAAATTAGCAAAAAAAAAATTGTTAATCTCTTCAACTACAACTTGAAATGGAATTGCGTTTTAATGCAATTTTAAATGTTGACTTCCCCACTGCATCTCAATTTTCCAAAACAACAAAATGCAAAAAAATATTAATTTTTAATCAGGTTTATTAAATTATTAAAAATAAATATTGAAAGAAGAAAAAAAAATATATTTATTACGATGTGAACAAAATTGGTAAACGTTGTTGGCTTGCTGGCTGGCTGGTATTTAATGAAAATTATTTGCTGGCGATTAAATTTGAAACGAAAATTTTTTTTCTTTCTTTTATTTAATCGGCTTTAATTATTTTTTAAGCATCACTGCACAACTGGGTGCATTATTTGGCATCACTTAAAAGTTTCTACATTAAGTGTCGTTATTATTAATTGAAATTTGTTTCTTTTTTCTTTCATTTTTTTATTAAGAAAAAAAAATGTTAAGTTTTAGTTTTAAATTGAATCGCTAATTTGTCGACATTAACCGGTTACTTTCAATAGATGTACGCACCACAAGCAACGGAAAATGCCAAGTGAAATCGATTTTCTTAATCTGTTTGAAAAAGAAAAGTGAAAATTGTAATAAAAAAATCTAATGAGAGATGGAAATTGTAAGTGTTCATTGGAATTTCCGTAATAGGAACTCAGTTTAATGGGTTGTTTGTAAGAAATTCACTTCTGTTTAGTATTAGTCTCGATAATATGAGTAGCCAACAGTTGGGTCACAGATCAATCTTGAGAAACCAATTTTCTTAAACCATGCTTAACATGCATTCTGCTACCAATAGATACAGACTATTCAAGCCCACATCAGTGACATAATCGAAATTTTGAAATAAATGATTTCTGAAAGCCAACATCCATCCATCCGAGATGGATAATCTCACAGAAGAAGCTGAAGAGATTGCTCCTTCTTCTCATTCAGGCAGCTCATAGACATTTCTCTGCTAGAAAATTTAATAGGCTTAGGTATGCATTCCTATTATTCTTCGCCGTAGTCTTATTAGACGTAAGTTCAGACATTTTAAACAAAACGAAATATGAAATAAAAAAATATTTCTTCGCCGACTTCCTTTCAGCAGATTTCTGGCAAAAACTCTGAGAGTAAATAAAATTAACATGAAAAAGTTTCTCAAAAATCTGTCGTTCAGAGTCGACTTTAAACCGTAGGTCTCATATATAAACTCGAGACATTCGTTTATAAAATTAATACACACAACATAAGTGGTGTGAGAAGCTAGGTTATCTTGATTGAAGGGTTGTAATCCCCAATTATGTTATATGTATGTACATATATACATTTCTATTCTGTAGTAACTACAAAAACTACTGTCATATCTTGTGCACCGAAGTTTAGCAATTTTTACTGCAGTTTATAACAGATCTGGATTCTGAATATTCAGGAATCGAGAAATGTATTTTCCATCACCCAAACAGGCTTAACTTTTTAATTAAATTGTCTCTTCGCATGAAAATCACACCTTTAGCGCATTTTAACAAAGGCCTGCCATACCATAAAGATCTGAATAAAGTTTGCGGTGTAGTCTTGGGAACGTGACCCGAAATTTAGGCATTGGTGGTCAAACCACTAGTGAGTTATCAACTCATTGTTTACATCGGAAAAACAAAACTGAAAACAGCTCAGATGAAGCCGTACAATACACTGAGTTTAACTCGCGTTGATAGAACTGGCACAGTGACAACCTGTCTGATGGCTCTGTTGGTTTCAGTTCATTGCTCATGCTAGTGAAGACCAGAGTTTTGAAAACTATGGTTAGAATCATCGGAAGTCTAATCGGAAATTTGTCGCGGGACTTTAAGACTTAAAAAAATTGTGTGACTGACTGAGCCCTAAAGGAAACAGAGCTACAAAAGTTATTTTAGTACCCTTGAGCATACATACTCTTGTAAAAAATGGATCATTCTGTGGTATACGGATAGGCCGACACTGGAATAGGAACGGAAATTTGTTGATGCTAGTATGAAGTATTCTGAGCAAATGGGGTCATTTGCAGGTATCTTCCAAAGCGATATCTATGCCATAGAATGATGTACTCCATTCAACTTGTTTAGGACGAACTTTAAAAGGATATGGCCTGTCCTACCCTATGTGACAGTCAGTCAGCCATCATATGTTCTTATGAACGAATATTGTATGAAACTTTATCGGCTATGTAGATGAAATAGAGTTACCCTCTACTGGATCCCAATCCATTTTTGAATACGCAGCAATCAACAAACAGGTAGATGAGCTAGCGCGGAGTTAAGCGTCGACGCTGTTGTTGAGGCCACAGTTTTTCTGTGGCGTGGAAAGAGGCGTTTGAAAAGCGTAGTTAGCGAAAACGAAGATAGATTGCGCCAAAGATCCTACTCTAACCAAAAGGACATGAGGTAATCTGAACTTTTTTTGGATAATTACAATAGAATGATATTTTAGTCATGTATCGTGCAGCACCTCCTTGGAATCTGGGAGGCATTTTTGCATCTTAAAAGAAAGCATCTGAACTTATAACAGCGTGTGGAAAAAGACTTTGCCTTGTTGTCACCGAAGTCAACCAACAAACAAAATGTGGACAAAAATATATTTGTTCGGCAATTTCTTCTCAGTAGATTTTTGGCAAAAACTCTGAGGGTAAATAAAATTTCCTTGAAAAGTTTCTCAACATCTGTCGTTCGGAATCGTCGTAATTTGTAGGTCAAATACATATATATTCGATAATAACCAAAAAAATCGTTTTAAGATATTAAATTCTTAATTTGTTAACGAAAAAAGCTCTGTAATTGATTTAGTTATCAAAACAACCAAAAAAAAATTTTTGTAAGCCACACTAATTGCCATAATTAAAGTAATTTAGTAGAAAATTTAAAGCCAATTATAGTTTCCACTCTTTTTTTTAATGCCTACAAACTAGACAAGTTTATTTGTCCAACAATAAAAATCTTTAGAAAAAAAAAACAAGTAAAACGCACAAAATCGATTGTCTACAAAATTTTTAAAAGCGTTTCATTTACGCTCTAAAAAGTAAAACATCATAAACGGCTTTTAAAAGTTATTTTTTTCTTTAACCAGACCCCGATGTTTTAAGACGTAATAAATGAGTATTTTTACGCATTTTTCGTAAAGCAAATTTGTTTGGTTTGTTTTTTTTTTTTTTTTTTTGTAATATTTTTGTAACAATTAAACAATAATTGAACAATTAAAATTTCAAAATAAAAAGTGGCTAAATTGTTTAATAGTTTCGATTGTTAAATTTTCTATTTTGTCATGCAGTTTAATTTGTCAGTTTTAAAAATTGGAAATGGAAAAAAGAAGAAAATATTTTTGGCGCCTGCTATCGGTAATTTTAAACAAAAAGTCGTGTAATGTTAACTGATTTTTATTTAATTTTCTTTCATTCTTTTTCTTTTAACTGAATCGTCAAGTCATATTTGGCTTACCACTAATGTTTTATGTAAACTAGGGTTTAGAGTCAACTATCGATCGTACGTACATAAACAAATCTAAGGACATATTTCAGCACGAATTAAGTACTAATTTTCATTGATTTTATCACTAGAGACTAATATTATTCATCCACGATTGTCAAAGTAATATGAGTGACCATTAAATGATTTTTAAATTTGCAGAACTCGTCCTAGTAGTATGTTGGCTCACTAGACGAGAGCTCGTGAAAGCAGCTCTGAGATCTGGAAAAAGAGGCAAATGAAACGACAGCTTCTATGCCGTCTTCTGGAATAGACTTTTACAGTATAATATAGCCAAAAATGTTCAAGTCTGTCGTTTGGAACCGATGTCAAACTGTAGATTCCGCCACTCGTGGATAAAATGAGTGCACTCAACATGGGTAGTGTCAGAAGATGGGTTGTAATCTTGGCTATATGATTATAATTGCCAATTAAGTAAATATGCAGACTTCGTATTAATTTCACATTCGGTGTGTTTCTATACTATGATCTCAACATTCACATTCTTGGCTTTTTCTTGGAATCTCCGTTCAAGCATAGCAACTCCAGAGAGAGAATGTAGTTCAGTGTATTAGCCGTACACAAACAAGGTTGTTAAAAGGCACTTACTTACTTACTTAATTGGTTATTACAACCGTTTAGTCAGGATTACAATTTAGCATAGAACACCGCCCATGTTGTGTGTTAATTTTAACCATGAGTGTTAGCACCTACAGTTTAAGGTCGATTCTGAACGACAAATTTTTGAGAAACTTTTTCATGTCAATTTTATTCACTCTCAGAGTTTTTGCCAGAAATATGTTGAGAGGAAGTCGACAAAGAAATATTTTTTTATATTTTATTTTGGTCGAGATGTCTGAACTAGGATTGGAATCACTGACTCGCGTCTAATAAACCAATACAGTACCTATTAGACTACTGCGAGTGTAAAAAATCAGCCAAAGTCATTGCAAGAGGCAATATTTGCTTCAGTTTGAATGTCAGCGACTTCATTGAACCTCTCTTTTCCAAGAACGATGCATATCTCAACTATAAAGCAGTTATGAAGCAAGGTACCATGCGATTGTTGCCGTGTGATACCTACAGACCGGGCCGCTGTGCATGAGTTTTTGGTATCAAAGCTACCACTCCAACCTACCTACCTATCCAAAATGTAGAATTTGACTAGGTTGACAAAACGATGCCACAAATCACTGCATGCGATACCACTGACCGACTGTGGCAAGCAATTAATTTCACGTTTTGTGGCAATCCATTGGCCATCAAGACAATGCGACTTAAACCAGTCTGAACCAGTTAAAGAATGCTCCGGCTATTAGTGTGATATCAACTGAAATGCAAAAAAGTCTGCCATTCATGTGGACCACCTCTTGCGCTAAACGGCATGCTATGAGGAATACGTCTTCAGCCGTCGCCCTCAATTCTTTTCTGCTTGAATTTTATTCAGAGCTGAAGTGTTATATTTCAGTAGAATCGGCTCTCCAATCTATTGCCCTAGACATAGCACAAAACTCTGCTTAAGTAAAGTCTATTATTTCAGAGCTGATTATCAAAAATATAACAACAAAACTTGGAACGCAATCTTATAGTCTAATTTGTGTACGTGGACTTAAAAAAACCAAACATCTATACAGAACAGCTTAATTTTTTCAAATATTCACAAGGATTGTGACTACAAAGGAACAACGGTTTAAAGAACGCCATTTTTATTAAAATTAGTTGTAGCAGATTGATCGCTACAAAACCATATCTATCTGAATGAAATAATACGATTGTAATGATTTGAAAAGCCCTTTTCTATACAATAGCAAAACCCTGATTGACTCTAATTGAGCCACATTCATTTATCTCTCAGTCTATCAAACACGTAAAACAAAATTTGAAATGATCTTATACTCTCCACAATCACTATTAAATTAACAGAAACAAAAAAGTGTTAAATTTCATTCTTTGAAACATTGATCGATTTTTTTTCTTGTCTCCTCTACTGTTCGATCGTTAACAATAAAATCATGTTGTCATCGTTAATCTTACCCGGTACCGATATACGCACAAAATAAAGGGAAATTGTAAAGAAAGATCTTTATTTTCTTTATTTTAATCTTCAAATAAATTGAAATGATCAAAAAAAAAACAAACATAATGTAACAATTGAAATGAAATAAACAGAAAACAAAAATCCCACGCCTCACTGTAAACAGTAGTAGAGTCGTAATGGCGGTCTATGTGTCGCTTGTAAAGGAAATAATCCAAATGGGCAGCTCAGTAAAGGAAAGTCATGTTAAATGCCCTCGAGTTATGATTTTTCCAAATTAAAAATTGTAACAGTTTCCTAAGAAAAATATTTATTTTTTTACCGACTTTTGTTTTCTTAATTTTCATCAACATTTGTTTTTATTTACTTTAGAATGGACTGTGTAATCGATAGTGTTTTTTGGGATACACTTACGGACGGTTTTAGATGATTAATGAGGGGGAAATGGGGAAAAAAGAGTCGTCTACCAAAGGCTTAGCATAATTTAAAAAACTATGAAGTATTCCGAAAAAGATTTTTTAAAATTTCTCAAATTGTTTAATTCAGTAATTAATTAATTTGTTTTTATTTATTTTTTGTTGATCTATTTTATTTGTTTAGCTATAGAGATGTAAAAATATTTTATTTCAATGAATTGATTCTTGCAAACCTTTAGTCAGAATTACTACCTAGTTTCTCACACCACCTAAGTTGTGTTTGTTAATTTTTTACAAGAGTTGCGGGACCTACAATTTAAAGTCGATCCGAACGACAGATTTTTTTGACAAAGTTTTTCATGGAAATGTCATTTACTCTCAGAATTTTTGCCAGAAATCTGCTGAGAGGAAGTCGCCGAAAAAATATTCTTTCATATTTCGTTTTGCAGAGAATGTCTAACCTGAGATTTGAACCGTGGCCTCACGTCTAATAAGCCAACACACTGCTTACTAGAACACAGCAGCTATTTTGTTCATTTGCTTAACTACGGGGATGTAACCGTGGTTATCAAATTAAGTCAAATTTTAAGTTATTCAATAAATTGATTTTTGCATTCCTTTAGTCAGGATTACAACCTAACTGCTCAAACCACCCAGGTTGTGTGTGTTAAATTTATCCAAGAGTACAGTTTAATGTCGACTCCATACTACAGATTTTAGAAACTGTTCATAGCAATTTTAATTTTCTTTCAGAGTGTTCGACAGAAGACTGCTGAGGGGAAGTCGTAAGAAATATTTTTTTTCATATTCTTTTCGCTCGAGGTGTATGAGCAGAGTGTTTTACTACGGGCTCTCGTCTAGTATGCGAATTTATATGTACATACATACATAATTGGTCATCATTACAACCCTTCAGTCAGGATTACGACCTAGCTTCTCACACTACTTATGTTGTGTGCGTTAATTTTATACATGAGTGGCGGGACCTACAATTTAAAGTTGGCCTCGAACGACAGATTTTTGAGAAACTTTTCATGACAATTTTATTTGCTCTCAGAGCTTTTGCCAGAAATCTGCGGAGAGGAATTCTCGGAAGACTGACTTCAATCAAATCGCCTTAGAAACTTGAGAGATGACTGTTTTTACGGAAGGAAGATAGTGTTGGCGTCTAGCTTTGCCTTAAAACAAAGCCTATTTATTATATCTAGACCGTTACACATAGAATCCGTCAGACTGCGTTCTTTGGCTATATTAACCGACAGCAAGAAGTATACTGGTCTTCTTCAGGAGATAATTCTTCCCGACCTCACTCAGTACTCGTAGTGTCAACTTCATGCGTTGTTACTTTGTCGTCAGTTGAAAAATTTAAATTACAACGTATTATAGATTCTATGTACCCCGGCCTTTGGGCGCATTGGTGAGAAACTTTGATTATTAAGGCCTATTCTGTTCTTTTTCAAGTGATAATGCTACCCAGCCTTGATATAATGTTTGTTCTGGTTGTTATCCCCTCTGGATCATGGATCAAAGAATTTGCCAGATTGATTCTTTCGAAGGGAATTAAATAAAGCCTTTTGGTTTTTGTAATTCAAAAATCATGATAGAAATTTTTGCCTGTTCAAGCTATCTGGACTTGAGTGTTGCTTAATACTGTCATTGAACTTATTCTGATGCCTAGTTTCCTATACCCATCGGTAAGGCTCCCCAAGTTCTTATGAAACTCATACAGAGTATCAGTTATCGCTAAGGTCAGCGCTGCTTAAGTACTTTGCTTTTCAAAATTATGCGTTTTAGAAAATCTTTATCAGAAATTCAATTGCTAATCGAAAAGACAAAATTGAATAGCCCTCGTATCGTAAAAACAAGCACAGAAAATATTTAAAACCAATCAATACTGGTCTGTTATTTTTATTTATTTCTACTTTTTGTTTACGGATAACTTGTAAATTGATACTCAGTTTGTTCCTTTGCCCAGTCAGTCTGTCAGTCAGTCATTCATTCATAAAGTCATATGGATGGTTGGATAGATGACAGCATGTCCGTATTTGATAAAAAATTGTAAGAAAGCGTATGTATGTTATCGAATATGTACAGACATAGTGTAGGTAACAACACTTCCAGACAATATGACGTTATGTTTGGCTCTTTTTCAATCAATAAAAATAACAACAATGATGATATTTAACGTAATATTGAAAGAAAGTCTTCGAAACTCATAACCCAACCTAGCAACCATCGTTAGTTTTCATCAGCTTTTTTCTTTTGCGTCTCAAGGGTCAAACGAATCCATGACTTGTTTTTAATTGTCATTTGAATTGAATTAAATTTTTCTTTTACAATAATAACAACAACAATAATATCGTTGTATTATTAATGTATTTCGTTACACGAAAGCATGTTGTTTATACTTCTGTGTCAATTCATGGCTTATATTTTGGCCTAAATTTTCTTTTATTCATACTTACAAAATAATGTAAGAGTGTCTATCTGTAACTGTAACTGAGTGTGCGTATCTCTAGCATTTTATTGTTGTTATTATTTCAATTGGAAAATTTTTAATGATAATTTCTTACCTGCCGGAGGTGGAGTGTATTACTGTGTGTGTTTGTGCAGTTTGGCTTGTTGCCTGTTTAACATTTTCTTCTGCCACTCGTTTGCATCTGTTGTTGGCTTAAAAAGGAAATTAGAGTTTCGTTTCCATCATTTGTTTGTGGTTTCTTTATCTATTAGACTGAGTTTTTCTGTTTTTTTTTTCTTGTTCAAAATTAATTTGAAGTGACATTGACATGTTAATGTTGTTGACGTTGTTAGTATTTTATGTCTTAACATTATTATCTTATTGTATTTGTTTAATCATTTTTAAATAATCATGTTTTTTTCTTTTGCTTTATTAAATTAACTTCATCTTATTGTGTTCCTTATAAGTATTCTTCGAAAGAAATTAATGCCATTTCCTAATGGGTTTCAAAAAAACTTCAAGTATTGAAAGGAAAATTTTTATAATATTTTGAAAAAGAAGGCAAAAATATTTAGTTTTCAAGGGAATATCATTAATAATAGCACCGCTGACAATTATAGGCTTTTAATTATAAACTTATGTATTTAGTAATAAGTAAAAGGATATGCGAATAGGAAATTTGATTCAGACAAATCTTTTGAATTAGATACACAATTTTCCCCGTTTTCTTATTCGATTTTTAACTCAAACTGTCCAAAATTTCCAAAACCCTACGTGTAGACCCAATTAAACGAAAACGGTTTGAAATTTTTGACAATTTTCTTGCACTTTTTCGAGTGCATGGGGTCGTATCTCGGCAATGGCATTACGAATGTTGGCCTTCATATGTTCAATTGTCTCTGGTTTGTCGGCATAACACTTTTCTTCAACGGCGCCCCAACCGTGTTAAATCGGAGCTTCTTGGCAGCCAATTTACATGACCATTTCGGCTAATTAAACGGCCATCAAACATTTAACGCAATAAATCGATTGTGGCATGAGATGTGTGGAAAGTTGTGCCATCCTGTTGAAACCAAACATCGTTCACATCAATACCATGAAGAGCGAATACAAAAAAAAAGGTTATGATGGTGCGATAGAATTAAGAACAACAATTTTCTTTTTTCACGAAAGTCTTCGCTTTTAAAATTCAAAAGCCGCCAACAACCCCACAAACAATCTATTCGGAAAACCCATCAATAAAGAGAATAACGTCAACAAGGAACATCGCAAAAAGGCTGGGGAAGGAATAGAATGCTACGAACAATGTCCCTGTCACATACATATGTATAATACGTTTTCAGAGAAGATGTTGCATCTAGGCAACGGCAAATGTCAAATCCCATCATCGTAGTACCTTCTGCAATATACCAGTAGCCAGGATAATTAAAAAGAGGGCTTCATTAATGAAACCCAAACAAGGTAAAGTCAATCAAAGGCAAAACTTGAAAGATAAAATATCCCATTTGTATCGTTTTGTTGAGTATTCCCATTGTGTTTCTCGAGCCCTTCAGTTTGGGGTGACTGTTTTTGCCTACAGAATTACAGCACGTAGACAGAAACAGATGGTATTCCATAGGTTGTAAATTATATGTACAAAAAATTACCTTCCCGGTGTTTCAGTCTTGTATGAAGTTTAACATTATTATGATGGAACAAGATTTCTTTTCCAGTGAACCAAAAGCTGACCAGTTGTTGGCAATCATTTCTTTCAGATTACGATTACGAGGATGGTCATTTTTGGAGAGCAATTAGCCGGCGCAATAGGCCAGTAGGTATGGATTTGGGTTCAGTAAAGTCTTATTGTGTATTTAATGCGATTGATAGAGAAGCTGTCATAGTCTAATAGGTAGAGCATTGGATTATTCGACGTGAGACCTCGGTTCAAACTACATGTCTGGCATCTCCAACTAAACGACATATGAAAAAATATTTCTTCGGCGACTTCCTCTCAGCAGATTTCTCACAAAAACTCTGAGAGTAAATAAAATTGCCATGAAAAGTTACTCAAAAATCTGTCGTTCGGAGTCGACTTTAAACTGTAGGTCCCGCAACTTATGTATAAAACTAACACACACAACATGAGTGGTGTGAGAAGCTAGGCCGTAGTGCTGACTAAAGGGTTGTTATGGTCAATTATGTATGTATAAATTGTTCCTCAAACAAAAGGTTGCAGGTGCTAAAGCATGTGGTGCATCTCACATGGAAACATATCTGATATCAACGATAACAATTGATGCTGATTGAAAACATGTAGTCTGGTCTCAGTCAGAACCATACTGTTGCAAAAAGTGGTAGCAAAGCCGGCACTATAGCTCATCCTGGAGATATATTTAATTGAAATGAATTGTGTCACGATAGAAATCGAGCTTTCCTACGGTTGTTCTCTCTTCTCCGTACGAGAATCCGTTCCAATATATAACCATAAGAGAGTGTCCACATGGGGACGTCTCAATCTGACTTCAGCCACTTTAATAAAATCCAATTAAGCAATGAGGTTTCTGAATTAATAAAGTCTGATACAAATCCCAGAGTGATTCCTGTCCTTGTTATTGAAGATGATTTTTTTTGTACTTCCTTACAAATGTGTTAACAAAACTTCGGAGTGTTTCACAATGGAAACCAATACTTTCTAAGGTAACTTTCCATTATCCAATCGCGGGATAAAAATTATAAGAACTTTCTTATGCCAACCACTTCTAGTATTGCACCATAACAGATATGAACTCTGACACAAATAGTCATCGAAAAGGTGATAAAGATGGAATAAAAAAATTATTTTGGTCATCTAACTCAATCAGACTCATATTTAAATAGCGATCTGTCATCCGTAAACGATTTTAATCGAATATGATGCCTCAATATGAGTTTATTTCGTTCCACTTATTTTAAAAAAACGCTCATATTTATTATTTCAATAGTATTGGCAACACTGTTGTCTTACATCTTGCATAAAAGGGACCACAATAATTGTTTTTGTTCATTGGAAAGAAAAAACGATAAAGACAATATAAGTTAAACAAAAGAAAACGATACAAAAAATAGCAACAAGAACTGAGTTATTCACCACTTTTGCTTTTGCTTGAAATAAGACCAACAGAATAATGAAACTCCGCCTCTTTTAATTTAGCCATCGATTGATGGAGTGTTAAATTTACGTTTTCTTTCTTTCTTTCGTTTTTAAACTTTTTTCTACGTTTTTTAATGTTATTGGCATTGCTAGTGTAGAATTTGTTGATTTTAGGTCCAGCCGTTGCTGGTAATGTGCCTGCAAAGCTTGTGTGATGAACGAGATAAAGAGGGTCGTTAGTTTGTCTTGCTTTCGCAAACAGAAACAGAAAAACAATTTTAGAAGGGGAACTTCTTACGTTTGCGTTTCTAAATATTTTTGCTTTTTTAATTGTTTAATTTCTCACATGATTTGTTCACTCATCCTTAAAGGTATACTGTTGGAAATTCAAATGAAGTGAAAATCGTTCTTAGTTATGCTCCATGCTAAAATATGTGTTTCAATATCATGTATTTGACTGGCAATTATCTTTGATTTCGATCGTTTTGTCATCCAAAAGTTCCTGTGGGGCAGTATTTTTGTGGTTACTCGGAACATATCATACCCTTTACTTCCATCTAAAACCTCTTCATGGATATTCCGCAGGCAGACAAAACATAATTTGCCTTAAGAAGTTGCAAAATAAACTTATGGATTCAATTTCATTAATTTTGACAGAATGAAAGTTGTCCTTAACGAAGGAAAATTCTTGTCAGATGTTCTTGATAGAACCCTGCGAATCTTTTTTAAAAATTTTTCAATTATCTTAGATGAACTCCTACCACTGCAAACTTTTACGAACAAGATTATTTTCCAGCTCGATTACTTACAGCAATAGTAATCTGCTCAATAAACCATCCATTTGGATTCTTTTATAGTCTGAGAGACCCCAAACATTCGATAAAATATTTTAAAAATTGTTTCGTCGCTTAATGTTTTCAGTGATAAAGTGACCATCTTACGGAGGATTAAAGGTGTATATTGATAAGGCGATGTTAATGGGCTTTGGAACGAAGGAATAAGTATAGAATGAAATAATATTCCAAGTGAATATACGCAGGCGTATAATGTCGTCATTATATAGGGTTTTCCAGCAGCAGCTTCCGAATTTAGACAGTTGATAACGTCCATCTTGTTAAAGCTACATCTGTTTTGCCAACTGACACTAATTTTTATCGAAAAATCATTTTCAACGATGAGGCACATTCCTAGATGAATGTGTACGTGACCAACAAACAAGATTTCACGAATTTGGAACGAAGCGATATAAGACTTTCCAATACATCCCGAAAAAGTCACTGTTTGGTATGGATTTCGGGCTGAGGTCGTCATTCTACATATATACATACATAATTGGTCATTACAATCATTTGTCAGGATTACAATCTAGCTTCTTACACTACTTATGTTGCGTGTCTTATTTTTCTACATGAGTGACGGGACCTACAGTTTCAAGTCGATCCTTAATGACTAATTTTTGAGAAACTTTTCATGGCAAATTTAATTACTCAGAGTTTTTGGTGAAATCTGTGACTCCTCACCGAAGAAATATTGTTACGTTTTTACCTTTTAAAAACGTTTGAAATATGAGCGTAGATAGCAAATACAAAAAAAAAAAATTTGTGTTTAGTTTTAATTAATTTCTTTATTGTTCGAACAATTCTATGTGCCACTGTTCTCAACTTGATGTAAACAACAACAATTGCTTTGTTTGTTATATCTCTTTGCACTCTTTTGCGTAACCAATAAATATTACTAGTCAATTTGTACGACAGAAATTTATAAAGGAGATCTTCAAACCACGATTACTCTCTTAAACAAACCGCGTCCTCATAAAAGACTGACTGAACTTTTTCTGACCCGTTGCCTGCTTTGCCTTGCCTTTTATATCGCAGTTTAAACAGTCTGATGAATGCTCTTGAAGGCAAATGATTTCGCCTTCTCGAAATACCTATAAATGTTAACATGTTGTTTAAATTTATTCTTGTTTGTTGTTGTATTTCTGTTTATATTTATTATTGCAGTTTTTGTTGTTGCATTTTTGTTTACTTGTTTATCACTTTTTTATACTGGTGTTTTGTTGGTACATTTTTGTTTACTTGTTTATCATGTAAAGAAGTTCATTGTTTTTGTTTTTGTAGCTTTTGTTTATAATTTTAATGTTAAACGATGTAAATGCAAAACACCATTTCCATTTTCGTAACATTTCATATTTCATTTTGTTGCAGATGTCTGACCTGTGGTTTGATCCGTGGCTCAAAATCTAATAAGCCAATTCGCAGGCGGGCGAAAAAGCTACAAACCACAGGGATCTTCAAAGCCAACGTAACCTATAGTTTCATTGAGTAGAAAAAGTTGATTTAGAATTTGTTTTCAAATGCTTTCATTCCACTTGTACTATAAGGATGAATATTTTCTGTAACTTTCTTAATTTATAGACAAGACTTCTTTAGTGTAAGTTGATTGCCATCTCATCACTTAAAACAGGATAAATCAATCCATTGGCGGCTTTCATTCTATTTTCCCAAAAACATATAAAAATGGAAATAAAAATAAAATATTTTCGTTTTATTTTATTTTTTTAATGATTTTTATTGGATTTTAGTTTTTTATAAATTATGAGTTGATTTGACTAAATTGTTGTTGTTATTGAATTATGTGAGTGTTTTTTCTGAACACATGTAGTCCATGTAAATGACTGAGAGGTTCACTAAATTATTTCACAAAAACAAAAAGAAAATGTGACAGAATCAATATACGCACCTCTTATGCACTGACCAGCAGTAATATTAATCCAGAAATTAAACGATTGACACTGACTATATGATGCACTATACTTACAAATACAGAATGTAACTTGGCACAGACAGCGTCACATCAGCCAAAAATTTTGTGTCATTTGGTTTCGATTGCAGAATTTAATTGGTTGTACATGCATGCCTAGTCTGTCTTAAAGGTGAATCTAGGCTTGATTAGTTTACAGCTGTTACAGTCATTAGCCAAAACATAACATACCACTACCGCCTATGGTAGTGTAGATTATAAAAACTGCTCTCAATATTTATTGTAAGAAAAAAAATTCCTATGGGGCAGAGAAAACCATAGCGACAGAGGGACAGACAGCCTACAGAGATACAGTCGTAAATTACACTTTAAGTAAAAATATTGATACTCAAAAAACCATTTAGATAAGACCAGCAAGACATAAGAATTCTTCACACCTACAGTCAAGACAAGAAACAATAACAAAAACCAACAAAGCAAAAAAAAAAAACAAAACAAAAAAAGTGATTACGTCGCATATGCATATGCATTGAAGCCAACTGAGTATGTGATCTGCCTCAACGACCGTTCAACCATTCAGCTCTCCACAGCATTAAACCAATTGAGCTGGCTATACAACATAGCAGATCTGTAGAGAAAAAAATTAACCGAAATACAGTGTAACACTGTACGATCGTTTGGTGGTACAATGGCTATTGGCAGTGCATTATTGAGCTGCAAGAAAACAAATACCAGCTGTTAATATCATCGCCTCTTATAAACGTACTCACACGTCCACATCTAAAAACAATTTGGCTTAAAGTCATTTACTACTAACGCTTCGTGAAAAAGACAAAAACAAAATAATTTTACACTTCACTCACAGTGTATACATGCGAACGCAGCCCAGGTACTAGGGGATAAAACCTGTAATCCTGTAATATACGGCAAAAATAAAGAACAATTAAAATTTTAGAAAAACATCATATACGAGAGTCGATTGTTCGTTTCAATTGGAATACTTTCCAGAATAAAGCTGGATTGAATAAAAACGTAAAATTTACCACCAGGGGGTGCCTTGAATGTGAGGTACTCTACAGTATATGTCATCATTATTGGGCTGCTCTCTTGAAAAGGCCACTTTTTCAATTGACGAATAGAAGTACATAGACTTCAGCATATCTACTAGACTTGCTAATCTTTATGGAGTCGGAGAAACATACGGTTTAGTTCTACAATCAGTCCAATCTATCAGATAAATCAGAGACGTTACTCTTACTACCCTGAGACATAAAACTGAATCCACAGCTTAAATATATTCATATTAGTCCTTTACATCCTTTAGTCTGGATTACAACCTAGCTTCTCACACCATATGAGTTGTGTGCGTTATTTTATCCATAGGTGGCGGAAATTTTGCCAGAAAACTGCTGAAAAGAGTCATCAAAGTCAATATGTTTTCCATATTTCTTCTTTTTTAACTCTCAGAGCTGAGTTTTGAACTCGGAAGTCTTGTTTAGTAATTCAACACTATCACTGTAGGTCGGACGGCAAATTTGTCTGACATAAACCCGATTTTTTAAAGTAATGCCATTCTCTTATGGCTTGAAATATACTGCGCGGTGTCCAGACATAAATACTCAGTATTCTTAGAGTCTTCAAGAGAATTTTGTAGAATCCATCCGTTAAATACATTGTGGCTAAGTGAATACTAACTTTCGTTCTCTCAAGGCTATCGACAGATCATGCTGGATTTGATGCCTGAATTATTATGTTGACCGCTTTTATTAGCATTACGGATTGATTTTGGAATCTCTGCATTCAGTAGGCATCCAGAAATGTGAAAGTTTTTTTTTTCAAATGAAGCTCTTGCTTGTATGTAGGTTAGGTTAGGTTGGCGTGTAGCTTGCCGTTCAAAGGTAAATTCGCTCGATAGCCACATAGCCCATTGTGTTACCCAGTGTTAAGTAAGCCCTCTTGTGATGAGCCCTTAGTCCTTGTATGTAACGCGATTTTTAAAATGCAGAAATCTGCCATACAAATCAATCGTGAACGTTTAGAAAGCCTTAGCAAATCCATGATCCTTCTAAGTTGAAAGGAAATCATGTTTCCCAGAAGAAGTCATGAAGAAGACATGGTAATCTACTGTAATCATCTGCAGAACTCCACCCTAGAGGATAATATGCAGCATTTTAATAACATTACACGGTATTAGAAAGATACGTAGGGTTAAACGGGACCCTAAAAATTTCGAACGCTGGTTTTGCAGCATCGAAATGGATCCTTTTGATTCTATTTTATGCCAAAGGGTTCTTACGTCAAAGCAGTATAAAATTTAACTGTAATTTATCATAAAATTTCTTAAAATTTTTCATATGCTTTCAACAGTTCAATTCGTTCAATATTCGTTACTTTTCAAAATTTACTTGCCAACCCTCCTAGCAATTGGTTTGTAAAACTTTAAGCAAATACACTCAAAAATTCTTATCAGTAAATGTGTAAAATATAAACAAAATATTTGTGTTAAATACCGGCTACGTGGTGTATTTTCAATTACACACATACACACACAACCAACAACAACAAAATACTCATTCAAACATACATTTCGTTTGAAACATTTTGCAAATTGCAGTCAATATCTTTGGATAATGAAAGTGGACATAAAGATGATCATTAACGAGTAGTTTTGTGAAGCAACAAACAAATGTTATTAAAAAAAAACAGAAGAGAAAAAGAAAATAATTTTATTTTAATTTCAATATACAATTATACGTGAACAAATGTTGTTCGAAAAAGATCATCTCATCGCTTGATCATAACGATGGCTTACGAATTGTAAAATTTCTTGTAATTTTGTGGTTGTTAAGAAAGGAGTTTCCACTGCCAGCTGTCAACAAGTCGTTAATGTTCTCTACCACTCTCCTACCGTTCTGTTACTCTTTACTTATGTATTTACCAAAAATATTTTCATTCGTTTCAATTCATTTAGAAATTACACACATTGACTGAATGATTGATGTCTGATGATACAATTGTTTGTGGGCTTGTGTTCTAATTTTGCGATGTCGTCTTAACATAATTTGTCTGAAATTTTGTTACTAATGATCTCCAAATAAATGGGCATGTTATATCGAAAGGTGGAAATGTTAATGTTGTTAAGAGAATTTCTAGAAAAAAAAACTATGGTGTGCCTTAAATATTTACAAGGTGTTCAGCACTACTAAGCATGTCCAAGTAACTATGGACACAGTTTTCATTACAATAGAAATGTCTTAACGGTTATTTATAAAAAGTTTTCTTTATTTTGATAAGGAACTAAAATTATTCCTTGAGAACGTTGATAACTATAGTCTGCTTAGCAGAATCGCAACCACAATACTACATTTGATATTTCGGGAATAACAGGAACTTTAGATACCTTGATTGTGAATTATGCTCTTGTATGCCCTCTACGTGTTTAAGGTTATTTCATATTGTAGGCTTAATTTCTACTAAGTTTGGTGTTGTCCATATTTTTCTCATGGTGAAAATCATTCAGTATTTTCTGATGTTTCTCCAAACACTACATACAACGCTCCCTACTGCGAGAGATCTTTAAGAAGTGCAATGTGATCAAACAGTAGCTGCAATATTTATATATTTTGCTATGCACTGTAGGGATTTAAACGAGGAAATACTGAATATTTTTGTGAGGTTTGAATATCTTTACACCTACGGTACTTAAAGCCGGTACCTGTAAACTCAACATTTACTCTCCATAGTGCGGTTTAGATATCTATAAACAAAAGCCAAGTCGTCATAGTCTAGTAGGTAACGCGGACATCTCCAACAAAACGAAATACGAAAGAATATTTCTTCGCCAGATTTTTGGCCAAAGCGAGCTGAGAGTAAATAAAATTTCTATGAAAAGTTTCTAAAAAATCTGTCGTTTGAAATCGACTTTAAACAGTAGGTCCCGTCACTCATTTAAAAAAATAACCCAAACAACATAGGTGGTGTGAGAAGTTGGGTCATTATCGTGACAGAAGGGTTGTAAAGACCAATTATGTTTTTTTTTTTGCTATGCCTCGTCTTCCGTAGGGATTTAACCGACAGAATGCTGAATACTTTTTACACATACAGCACTCAAAGCCGCCACCTGCAATTATCTCATCAAGAGTCTCCACTGTTACCCTTCGTAGTGCGATTTCAGATATTTATAAACAAAAGTCTGCAAAACCTAAGTGAAAAATAGAAGTCCCGTAGTCTAGTAGGTAGTGTGTTGGCTTATTAGACGTAAAGCTAGGGTTCGAGCCCCAGGCCAGGCATCAAGGCAAAATATAAAAAGTATTTCTTCGGCGACTTCCTCTCAGCAGATTTCTGACAAACACTCTGAGAGTAAATAAAATTGCCATGAAAAAGTTTCTCAAAAATCTGTCGTTCGGAGTCGACTTTAAACTGTAGATCCCACCATGAGAAACTAGGACGTTGTACAATGGGTCAATTCGACCTCCGGGTACTGTACTTGTCTTAATTGACAAGTGCACGTCCTCTAACCTAACCTAACCTAAGTGAAAAATTCGATTAGTTCAGAGGCACCATTGCCGCATTAGAATTCCATTGTCAGTTCGAACATCAGCTGCTCGTATTTAAGCATTAGAGATGACATGATCAAGAACCATTCAAGCATGCTTCTACGCGCTTGGGGGAAAATAAACATGAATAAAAATAATGTCATTTACAACGAAATCTCGCAAGAGATATTTTCCAAAGTTAAAGCAAAATTTTTGCTTTCGACAATGCACCTTTAAGCAGGCATTCATATCTCCTGAATAAATTAAAAAACTTTAAATTTGCCTTCGCAAGCCTTTGATAGCAGACTACAACATGAATCGCGAAGGAAATGGAAGAAGAGAAAAGGGGGAAGTCTGTATCATAATCTTATGTTCTGAATTTCGTTTGGACGTTATTTAGACATCACATCTTAATGCTTCATACGCCGATGTTATAGTTTAAAGACCTGAAATATTGTGGACTAACGTATGAGTAAAGTTGAAGTCGCCGTAGTCTAGTAGGTAGTGTGTTGGCTTATTAGACGTGAGGCCACGGTTCAAACCCTAGGTCAGACACCTCCAACAAAACGAAATATGAATTAATACTTCTTCGGCGACTATCTCTCAGCAGATTTCTGGCAAAAACTCAGAAAGTAAATAAAATTGTCATGAGAAAGTTTCTCAATTACCTGGGCCCAAGTCAGACATATCGAACAAAACGAAATATGCAAAATATTTCTTCGACGATTGCTTTCTGGCAAAAGCTCTGAGAGTAAATAAAATTGCCATGAAAAGTTTATCAAAAATGTATCGTTCGAAATCGAATTTAAATTGTAGGTCCCGCCACTCATGTATAAAATTAACAAACACGGCATAAGTAGTCTGAGAAACTAGTTATAATGACTATGTATGTATGTATGTACGGTTTTAAATTTGCGTTCGAAAGTGCTTGATAGCAGAGTATAGCACGATTCGCCAAGGAAATGGAGGAAGCGAAAAGAAGAAGTCTCCATCATCATCTTATGAACTGGATTTCGTTTGGACACTAATTAGGCATCACATCTCAATGTTTCATACTCCGAAGACTTGATATATTGTGTGAATATTAAAGTTCGTGTGACTAATCTTTGTATTTCTAATGTCCAAAAACTTTAAAGCAGCGAAGAGATCAAGTAGTAAAAATTTAAAACAAAATAGCAACCTTTTTCCCTACGACTTCAACATTTGACAATTAATAACGTTTTAGGAGAAATAGTTCCTAAAAACTATCTCATCTCAATTAAACTTATCTTGTCAACTTTTACGATTGTCTTATTTTTCATCAAGCATTTACCAAATTTTTCTAAAAAGAATTTTCATTTTCAACTAAAAGGAAAGCGAATAAAATATCTTTAAAAGCAATTGTTTTTTTAATTTTTTTTGTAAAACAACATTAAAAAGCAAAGAAAATAAAAAAGAGAGAGAACCATGATGACTAAAAGTGAATAAATATGTATATGCGATGGGTTGTAGCTGTTTGTATTATTTTTGTTAAAGTGTTCGTGTATTCGCTATTTAAATATGCAAAAAGATACCAATTTACATAAATTTTCGCCAAATTTAGAGCAATTTTAGCTCATCACCAAAACCACCACCACCCTCAGTCGTCACTCAGTCACTCGTTGCGCTCATGAATATGGAATTATATGCCACCCTCAATCTCTTTGCGCTTAATTTTCACTTCCCCCAATCAAAAAACGATGAAAAAACAAGGAGCAACAACCCCAAAATACAGAGATACACAGTAATTGTACGTGTGGCGTATGGGGGTAGGGTGCAAATTGATGTTCCATTTTTTTTGTTGCTTTTTTTCGTTTCAATGTGATAAACTTTTTAAAATGGTTTTAACTTATTATACCCCGTAATTGGTGCTAATGGTGGGTATGCTGAATTTTTCAATTGGTTTGTCAAACAGTTGTTTGATAAGTGGATACTTCGGTAACTACATAGAGGGATGGAATAATATGGGTTTGAACGTATTACCATATAAAAACTATGACATTTTCACTTCCTATCCGAATAATTTCGCAAAACAAAGACAAAAGCTATCGAAAGATGAACAGTTTGTTTGTACATTAGCATGACCATGAAACTATAATGGAGCGATTCCAAAACAGGTGCTGTGATGGAAAACAATATATAACGAAATAAGATTTCGCTTGAAATCGTTGAAGTAATCGAATATCGAATATAGTTTTTTAATCGTTTAAGACTACGAAGTCATTTATCAATGAATTTCTCTATGTTTGTATTTCAGAGTTGGAAGCTTGCTAAATTTAATCACGCTTCAAACCAAACGCTAAATCTATGCGTATGCTGCTGCCGAATAAATTCAATCGTCAACATTCTTCCATAAATTAATTTTTTGTAAGAATCAACTGGTAGATGCTCGTTTTGGCTGGTGCATCAATGTCCTTTTTGTTAAGAGACCGAAACCTCCAAATTTTAATGGATCACATGGTAATATTTTTTGTTTCGATTGAATTGGAGTCTACTACAAAGCGCTTGAGACGAGTGCACCAATAAGTATGGTAAGTATTCGGAAATTCCTTAACTTCTAAGCATTTTATTTTTATTAAAAGCCTTCTCCATGATTACTATGCCATATGGGCCTCCAAATTTTTAATCTGTCTTCCAAAAAAAAGTGGTCAGTTTTATACATATCTCCGTACTGTATTAGACGAATTCTATAAATTAAATAGGGGAGCCAACAGCGATATGTAATACCAATAGCACGCAGTAAGCCTCTTTTACAAGGTCCCCCTATAAATTCCACTCTAAACAAGATTACATGCCTATAGGCATACACCTCTACCATCAAGTTGTTATTATTGTTGCTTGCTCCTCGTTGAGCGGGTACCAACCATATTTTCTATAGAAAGTCTTTATCTTGTACAAACTTCTTTAGATTCTCCCAATTCATACCTACATAATTGGTAATTACAACCCTTCAGTTACGAACTAGCTTCGCATACCAATTGTGTTGTGTGTGTTAATTTTATACATGAGTGGCGGGACCTTCAGTTTAAAGTCCACTCCGAATGACAGATTTTTTGAAAAATATTTCATGGCAATTTTATTCATTCTCAGAGTTTTTGATAGAAATCTGCTGAGAGAAAGTCACCGAAGAAATATTTTTTCCTATTTCGTTTTGTTGAGAATATCTGACCTGGGGAATACAGAAGAGTTATACGTGTTATAGTTACTTTCCTAAAATATTGAGACAGAAAGCTGGACATAAAAAGTGTTCCAGCGTTTCGGTGACCTCTTCAATGCCACATGGCCTGCATTAATTGTTACTTTTAACGTCTATGCGTATTCATAATGTCCCGTAAAAACGCTTATAAGTGTACACAAGTCAATGTTAATATACTCATGGAGCTGTGTGACAAGCCTCCTAATTATTATTCTTCTCTTATGAGAGGCCACTTTGGTCATTATTTCCTCTAGGACAACAGCAAACAATAGCGTAAAGGAATTACACAGTAAAGGGCGGTTTCGTTTGGCCTTAACCTACACATGGTTTTCCCCCCATAAGGATGTCTTCACAGTATCTTTGCAATTTGCCTGCTTGTATTATTATTCCACAATAGTATGTTCGATGTTTCCACCCACTTTCTTAGACTGGTCTTCAATACATACATACATACATAGATAATTGGCCATTACAACCTTTTGTCAGGATTACGGCCTAGCTTCTCGCACCACTCATGTTGTGTGTGTTAATTTTATACATGTTTACATTTTACAGTTTTAATTTTATGATGAGAGGAAGTCGCCGAAGAAATACTTTTTGTATTTTATTTTGATGTCTGGCCTGGGGCTCGAACCCTGGCTTTACGTCTAATAAGCCAACACACTACCTACCAGACTACGGCGACTTCAATACACTTTGGGTTATCCAGTTTAATGTTTCGTAACTCCCTAGCTAGGTCTGAGAAGCTAGATCGTAATCCAGACTGAAGGGTTGTAATGATCATTTATGTATGTATGTATGGAACTTCCTAGTTCTTTTAGCTAAATTATTTATTGCTTTCCTCATTTCCGATGACTGCATGCCCATATAATGCGTACCGTCCTATGCCTGGGTTAATCTCCTCCCCGGGATAGTCCTCGATCCCAAAATTGTGCAAAAATTAGAGGTTTTCAAAAAAGTGTACAACAGTATACCACAAGACCAATTATAGACTAACAAATGTTGTTTTTGTTGATGTTGAGTACGAAAGTGCTTGTATTTAAAATTGGTGGTGTTTTCCGTACTATTTTTCTCCACTCCACTCCACTCCGTGCTGTTGTTGTTTTTGGGTTGTCATCAAGTAAATTAACAAATTTACACCAACATTTTCCTTTTTTTTATTCTCAGTTTCATTTTCAACAGGCAGAGGCAGACAGAAAGACAGACAGTCACACAAACTAAATGGCTGCTGAATGAAAGACTGACTTTCGCGTATTTTATTTAAATGGTTGGTACACTTGTACATGAGTTTCTCACTTTCCTTTCTTTTTCCCTAAGTGGGTCTATTTAATATGATGTGGAGATGTTTTGTGGGTGGTTGTATCAAAAAACGGACCGATTTTCTTTCAAACAAACCACCCTTGTATGCCGTAACATTTTCTGTTTAGTGTTGTTGTTGTTGTTTTTTGTTCCTGGTATGTAAGTTGTTTTTAATGGTTTTTGTGAAAGCTTAAAAATGTTCATGTTCTGTTTTATTTTATTCCTCTTTTTCTTTTCATTTTATTTTATTTTATTTTATTTTTATTAACGTGTTTCTTTGTCTTCCTTCTTTTTTGCCTTTTGAGTCACAAATTCATATTTAAGTGTTTGGGAGAGTGGGTGGTAGTGGTGGTTGTGGTGGTGTTGTTTGACAGAAGATGGAATAGTGTGGGCTTGTTGTGTTGTCCATTACTGTGTAAATATTGTGGTATGCAACAGAAGTTTTTATACGTGTTCCAGTTGTTGCTGTTGCTGTTGTTTGTTGCAAACATTTTCTGTTTCATATCGCACCGGCATTCTAGTAGTTATACCCGGAGTGTGGGGGTGTTCAAATTAAGGTACATGTACTCCCAGCAAACGAATGGTTGCTGTTTTTTCCACGTTTGTGACAAATTAAATATTCTGACACCATTAGTGTTAAAAATGTTCACTTTTGAAAACATTTTTGTACACATTTATTTGTCAATTTTAGGTTTTATTTCCTTTCTGTTTTTGTTTTTTTATACAGGGTGTTAATGAACGCTTTTAAATTAATTTTTTTTTTTAATTTTTATGCACCTTTTGGATAAATTACAAAGTTTTTTTAAATTGTGTGTGTGAATGTGGTGGTACTTTGGAGATTTTCTCAAAATTTAATGTCAGAATACCTTCTCAAAAAAAAAAGAATGAAGTTTAATCGATAGACCTAAAGATGTCCTAATCCTACCCTAATTTATGTGTTAGAAACTTCTGTCACTGTTCCGACTGATAAAAAATAGCCCTACGCCCTTGTGTCTTATAATTTTTATAAATGTTTTATAAAAATTTTATATTTAATTTAAAAAAGAGTTAAGCTTATAATAATTATCGAGCGAGAATCAACTCGAGAGCAAGTCAACAAATCCCGCATTTAAGCTCTGAGATCAACACTGCTTCTACCCACAAGCGCTTGTTAACTAATTCCCTTGAAAATTGAAAAAAAATGCGTCAATTAGTTTGTGTTTGAGAGTCATTGAGAAACTGAAAAATAAATTTGATTTTCGTGTGGCCATTAAGTATTATTTCTTGCGGAAAAACCGCAACTAAAAGCCAGGTCAAGGTTGATAAATACTGTGGGAATTCTGTACCATCAATTTCATTGGCAAAGTACCATACATACATATGCAACCCTTCAGTAAGGATTACAACCTAGCTTCTCTCACCACTTATGTTGTGTTTGTTATTTTATACATGAGTGGCGGCACCTACAGTTTAAAGTCGATTCGGAGCGTCAGATTTCTGAGAAACTTTTCATGGCAATTGGCGAAGAAACTCTAAACTTTGCTGCAGCCGTGAAAGTGCGAAATATACTAAAATTATTGAAATCTAAATGAGGTCTCTGCAAGTGCCGATAATTTAAAAAAATCACTGTATGCTATTGGCCTATCAGAAATTGAAAATGCAAGAGAATTTTGCTCGAGATATGGTCACATTATATGGCTCAGTGGTTTGATAAAAATTTTGTGCACAGTCAATAAATGCAATCTTTTCGCTCTTCACCGGAGTGTTTTGCAATGTTCAACCGTAATATGAACCAGCTTTGGGGTCGTTTTGTACTCTTGAACGAAGCATGGATCAAAAAAAAAATATACCAGAGGTCAAACTGCAGTTAAAACTCCGTGTTAAACCTAAGAGAAACAGCACCATGGACGATGTAAGGTAGTTGTTAGCCAATAGCGTCATAGAAATAGTTTTTAGGGTAATGTAATCCACTGATAGCCGTCGTATTCTAGTAGGTAGTATGTTGGCTAATTAGACATGAGGCCACAATTCAAACCCCAGATCCAGAGACATCACCAACAAAACGAAATATTAAAAAAATATTTCTTCGCCGGCTTCCTCTAAGCAGATTTCTGGCAAAAACTCTGAGAGTAAATAAAATGACCATCAAAATTTTCTTAAAAATCTGTCGTTCGTAGTCGACTTTAACCTGTATGTCCCGCCACTCATGGATTAATACAAACAACATAAGTGTTGTGAGAAGCTAGGTCGTAATCCTGTGTGAAGGGTTGTAAGGACCAATTATGCGTATATTTATATAATCCACAGGGACTACCTCCACAATTAGTGGAGTACATTATTGCAATAGTTTAGGTCGATTTAATGAAAAATGAACGTTTACAACTGAACAATGCTATAATGCACTCTGGAGCAATTTTCTCTACAAAAATTCATGAATTAGACTAAGAATATCGCCCCAATTCAAACTATTTTGCGGCCTTGAAACCAAGTAACTTTTTCTAATTTTAAAGTTGAAGAATAGATTGCCGGAAAGAGATTTGACTTTAACAATTGAAAGCTGAATAATAAAACAATTTTGTTATTCACAAATCTTTGTCTCATTCAAAAAACTACGAACTTTTCAACCCGCTCTCAGAGATTTAATTAATTCTAATGGTTTCAATAAGTAAAGAATAAAATTAATTGCACACCAACCTTTAACTCGCCATAGGTAATTATGAAATTATGCACCCGTAGATAATTAAGCAAATATAAGCGATTGCAATGAAACTGTACGTATGAATATTTTTTATAGTTTTAAATTCCAAGTCTTTCAATTGCCTTAATATGACCTGTCCATGCGAATAATTTTAAATATTTTTACTGCCTTTTTACATTTGGTTCCATATACTCGTAAAGGAATTCAATTTATAAACCTCAAAACCTTTTAAACAATTGATATCCAAGCATGAAAAAAATCCAATTTCCAAATGAATAACTTTTAAAAATGCAAGAAACCAAAGGAATAATTTTTTCTTGTAAGTGAAAAAGTAAGAAAACTACAATCGAGTATTGAAACGACTTTTGAATACCCTATTTTATAATATCCATGCTTAAAGAAAGCATATGGTCTGCAAATAACAGCTGCTAAGTTACTGTTGCACTCATTGTGCTCTTATGGCTCATTTCGCTAAAGTTTTATTAATAAATATCATCAAAAACGCAACATTGCTATCCTTCTGTAGGGTATAAAAATGTGCCACCTATGTTAACATTCCTCTTATGAAAATTATTAAAAAGAAAAACTCGAGCAGCACAAAAACAACTACAACTACAACTCAAAATTACTTTTTTTAACTTAAATAACAAAAACTAAAGACAAGAAGAAAAAATGTATCGATTAACCACAGAAATGTAATCGATACGCTTAAAGACTAAATATCTCGATAATAACAACAGCAACAATTGAGAAAAGGTACTCAAAGCACTTGCCTGTTAAACTATGGATGAATGGCTCATTGGAATACTATCATCATCATCATCATAGCCATCATCCATACCATTGATGACAATTGATCTTTATTATAAAATAATAATGAAATGATAGAAGTACAACAGCAACAACAACAAAAAAGAAAAAAGATCTGCAGGTAGAAGAACCCTTTCATGAAATGCTAGTATTTTGACCAACTTAAGCGTTTATTAATGCGTAACGCGGTGATTTTTCTTTGTAAGAAGTTTCACTTACAAGCGTATGAAGAAAATAACAAATAAGAAGCAACAACAACAACAACAACAATAACTGCTACTTTAACAACATTTTAATCCACTTCACATGAGGCAACTAACATTACAAAAAATACAGAACACATAATGGAAGACAGTGAAATCATTTTAAGACACTGCTGTAGATCCATTTTAACTATGAAAACAGGGAGGATGTATTGTTGAGTGATGGATAAATAATTTTAGAAAAGACCAAATTTTAAACCGATTCGGATAAGGCGATGCCGGGCATAGCCTTTTGGAAGCATATGACTTCTACAGAGTATTTCCATCTTATAAGATTGACCGCTAGATCTTGGAGTATCGAAAGTCTCCAGGTGTTCCCTGACATGCCACGGCCTCTTGAGACTTGCTTCCACTCAAGTGCCATTCTTGTTAGACTATCAGGATTCCTTCTGATAGTATGGCAGCTCCATCGCCATTTTCTACATTTTATTATGTGTGTTATTAAGAATTCCTCGTTGGTAATGTTCCAGAGATCCATGCTGCTGATGTTATTAAGTTAATCTTGCATATGATTCTGAGGCATTTGTTGATGAATACATGTAGGTAATGTTGTTCAATACTAAACTAGTTTCACTTTCCTACAACGGCGTAGACTGTAGTCTTCCGAATGTCGTTCTCGCTTTATTAGACCTGTAGTTTACGTCCGTTTCTGCCTTCTTCTGCCTAGATAACAGGAGCTGTCTGCGTATTCGTCTGGTTGGCCTTGTAGCATGATGTTGTCGGTACCTACGTTGTTAATTATCAGGGCTTTGGTTTTCTTGATATTTATCTCAAGTCCAACATTGCGCATTAGCTTTGGAGACTTTGTGCGTGAGTAGACAAGTATCATGCGCATAACCCAAATCCTCGAGTTGGCGTGTTATTCCTCTTCTCTCTGAATAGACTTCGCTTATGATATTATCCAGCACGATGGTACATAGCTAAGGTGACAGGGCGTATCCCTGTTTTACTTATATTGCCGTTTTAAAGAACACAGAGAGAAGCGAAAATGTCGTTGAAAGATAAAAGCATAATAAAAAACTATGACTATCAAGAATGCATATGTTCTTACCTTCTTGTGGTATTTGAAGCTCTTCCTCTGAACTCCTTTTGGGTTTCCATTCGATTGTCTCGCTGACAATATTGTTTTCAGCTTTTCTAGGGTATAGACTTTCAATTTCCACGTACGCTTACTGTTGACTGATTTCTGTTTAGTAAGTTTGGTATTACATTAGGCCAGAAAACGTCGTGATTATTTGTAGACTTCCATTAACAAAGACTTTCAGTGTCTTTAACTCAGTCAACATCATGCTCTACATCCCACAGCCATAGAGGATTACAAATAGTTTTGCTCCTAATGTACCATCTAAGTAGAGTAAACTTAAAGTCGAATTATAAAGAATGCATTCCTTTAAAGCTCAGTTTTGAAGGAGTATTGTTTTTTACAACTAAAACATAATCCGCTGTGAAGTAGTTGAAGCATTTATAATGTTACATATAATATTTAAATAAATTAAATTTATGCAGATTCATTCATTCATTCATTCATTCATTTATTCATTCACTCAGTCATTCATTCAGTCATTCTTCCATTCAATGTTTATGGCTGAGAAAATAAAATAAATCAATTTTTTTTCTTCTTTTTCTCTTTATTTTTATGTCTTTAATTGTAATTTAATTACAAATATTAAAAAAATAAAAAATTAAACTTCCATCTACGAAAAGAGTATCACTTATATTCACACAATCATTTATAATAAATACAAATAAAAAAAACAACAACAACAACAAAAAAGAGATGCCATTCCATACCATTGTAAAGGGTTACATTTATGACATGTTATGCATGATGTATGACTGAATGAAGAATGAATGGTTGAATGGTTGGATTTATGAACGATTGAATGATTGAATAGAAATATAAGTGAGTGTATTAATGGTTGAATAGTTGCTGCTGCTGCCGCCAATGCTGCCGACGATGCTGCTTGAATTGCCATTTGGTATTTTTAGATCAGCACACACAATAATAAATAAAAACGTATAAATTGTTTAATAAATGAGAACATGTGAATGGTCGTAATAAAATTCCCACTGTTGTTCGCAAATGAAGAACTACAATTATTCGAAAGCATTTTACGGTTTAAAAACAAATTTATTAAATTCATGATTGTGCAAAAATAATTCTGTATTTAAATAATAAATACACCAATCTATTGAAATTCTATATACACATATATATTGATCTTTACCGCTTCTTTCAAACGTGTTGCTCTAATTAAACTCAACATAGAGTTTAAGTTCACAAAATTATTCTAAAATCTTTTAAGCGTGGTTTAAAATGTTTATTTTTGTTTTGGAGGACAACCGAAAATTCATTCTTAATACAAGTTTCTATCCACTTTAAGCATTTAAACTCTATGAGTTTAGTTGATTCCAATTCCATCAAATTTTTATAACCAGATTACCTAATACGCACATGAAAAACTGAGTTGATGTTCGACAAACCTTGTAAAAGACTTGTTTACTACGGTTAAGTAATTTTATAGTATTAGGAGATCATGCCATCAACACAATAGCTGGCCATCTTTCGGCTCATGGCGATATCTAGGGATAGAGATGAGGATCCAAGGACGACGTGTATTGCATACAGAAGATTTCTATGCATGTCGTAACGATTTGGATAAAGAGTAGAGGAGTTCTGAAAAACGCAATTCGCCTAAATTTTGCGTTTTCGTTTTAAAAACGCCAAGAGGATGTTCTGGCAAACGCAAAAAGCTAGAAAGTTTTTATACGATTTGAAACCGCAAATTATTCCAAATAAAGTGATAGATGTCGTCGTAGTCTAGTAGGTATTTCTTTGGCGACTGCCTCTCAGCAGATTTCTGATAAAAACTCTGAGTATAAATAAAATTGTCATGAAAAATTTTCTAAAAAATCTGTCGTTCGGAATCGACTCCCGCCACTTATAAATAAAATTAACACATATAGCATTAGTGGTGTGAGTAACTCGGTCATAATCCTGGCGTAATGATTATGTATGTATGTAGTCAAGGACAGGATAAAGGACGAATTATTCCAAATAAAGTGATAGATGTCGTCTAGTAGGTAGTCTGTGGATTATTAGACGTGACGTCACGATTCAAACCCCTGGTCAGACAGCCGAATATGAAAAAATATTTCTTCCGCCACTGCCTATCAGCAGATTTCTGGCAAAAACTCTGAGAGTAAATGAAATAAAATTGTCGTGAGAAAGTTTTTCAAAAATCTGTCTTTCGCAATCGAGTTTAATCTGTAGGTACCGCCACTCATGTATAAAATTTACACTCACAACAGAAGTGATACGAGAAGCTAGGTCGTAATGCTGACTGAAGGGTTGTAATGAATATTACGAATATCCTAAAGAAAACTCATTAATAAACTCGATGAGAGGAAGGAGAGAGTTGCCGCTCTAACAAAATCGGAAAATTAAGGTGTGGTTTTCCACCCATATTCCATTTTTGATTTTTTTTTTGTTTTGACTTTCATGCATCAAGATTGCTCTCTATTTGAATTGTGAACTTTATTAACAATTATTTATTAATTATTTACAAGTCACATCTAATTAATTTATTAAATTCGAAAATCATTTAAATTGAATATTTATCCTATGGCAGCAGATAAAAATAACAAGCGTAGGGTGTGTGTTTTATATAAAACGGTCTTTTAATAAAAACTCCATTAAGATAACCAAACAAAAAATAAACAAGAAACATATGAAGTTCATTCAACTAAAATATCGAGAAATTATTTAAATTCCATTCGATTCTTTTTCAATCTTCAATGCCATCGTTGGTGGTTTTAGTTTGCATTTCACTTTATTTTTGTTCTTATTGTTCTGCTTATAACGCCTACGGTCTCAAATATACAAAATAATTTCATTATAATAATGGAGCAAAAATTTACAGCAAATGTTAACTGCGTTCATATTGACGATACAAAACATATTGAACTCGGAAATATTGTTGCGTTTTAATTGTTTTTTTTTTGTCTTTAGAAACCATTTCAAAACGTAATGGAATTGAAAATATTTCAACTGCAAGCAACAAAAAAAATAGAAAAATTAATGAATGAACAAAGAGGTTGATAAAACGTTACTAAACAGTAGCAAATAATTAATCGAGTACTTTTTTCTTTCCTTTTTTTTCTTTTTAAATAAAAGTGTAACACTTTAATTATTGACACTTGAAAACTCTTAAATAATAATGAATTAACACACGCTGCAGTAGGAGACGTCAGCCTTCTAAAGGGCCCAAATTTTATAGCCTGACATTAAAGTTATCTTTTTCTAAAATAACAATGTTGTCGAGAAAAATTGTTGCTCCTCCTATTGTTGTTAACTATTTTGCAAGGTAAAGGAGTAGACCAGCGTAAAATTCTAGTACATTATCTAGTTTGTGAGTGTCACTGATAGCATACATCCGCTTGATTTAAGGAAAAAGTGGGAAAGAAATGTACAAATTCGTCTTTCCTTTTTTTTTGTTCTTTCGTCGTTGAAGCCATATCTCTTTCAAACGAGGCCGGCCTGAATCCAGAGAACAAACCCGTTGGGGAAGCAACTCGAAGCCTAATACTATGTTCAGACATGCACGTATATTGAGAAAATTGCAATAAACGGCATTATTGATCTCAATATTTCATATAAAATGTCAATTAATTATTGCTCAATAAATTCATAAATTGTTATAATATTGATTAAAACTTCAAATACAGCACTGTCATAAGTACGTTCAGTGAGCATATTACTATTTTCCGAACACTTTCTATTGATATTTGACAACTCAAATGTCAACAACAGGCAAAAACAAAACAACGACAAACAAAAAATGGAAGGTTAGCAGAAAGGGATGAGAAAATATTTCCAACTGATGTGATATAAAAAAGAATTTTAATGACATCACAGACTTGATGTCGTATTTAATTTTTAACCCTTTCGATCCGAATGTTGTTTGATGATAATTTCTAATTTATTTCGAAAAGTTATTTATAATACCCTGAACTGAGATATTACTGGGAATCCAGTTCCTGCTCTGAAGAAAGCAGCGTCTGTTTCTACCTGTCTTCTCCAAGTATGGCTGACCTTCTAGGTCTTGACTGATAATCTATAACAGTCCTCGCAATTTCATCCTCGGGTTTATGCAGAATATGTTAACTGACCGGTATATTTTGAAAATACAACGTTTTCAGCAGTTAACAAATAAAGACCTCTGAGTTTCATTTTCCTCTAACAGTGCCATAATCAAAAGCTTTCTTTTCTGCAAGCTATGCAGTATTATCAAATTTTTCTTTCTCATCCTTTTGAGAGAAGCCACTTTGGAGTCAGGAATATTCCCTACTAACCGTAACAACCCGGCGTTTCGGTTAATCATTAGTAAGACCTTTTCCAATGTTAAATTGTTTTTCATATTTTCTCAAATTAATTAAATTATAAGCAATGTTGTTGAAGCAATCAGCTGTTTTGTTTACCAGCTGTCAAATAAATTTTGTGTCTGAACACTAAAAATATTGTTATCAATAAACCGAATATTAATTCAATAAAAGTACATGTCTGAACATAGTATAAGTCATGCATCTGATGCAAATGAACGTTTTTCTTCAACAAATATTGTCGTTTTTTGTCCAAATGCTTATAAACTCGACTCAATAAGTGGGCATAATATTCTCACTTAATTGGTCATTACAACCATTTAGTCAGGCTTAATACCTAGCTTCCCACATTATCCATGTTGTGTGTTCAATTTTATTCATGAGTGGCGAAACCTACAGTTTAAAGAACGACAGAAGTTTTGGAATTTTGCACTTTTTTGCCAAAAGACTGCTGAGAGAGGGAGTAGACGAAAAAATATTTCTTCATATTTCGTCTTATTCGAGATATCTGAGCTGGGGGTTTAAACCATGGGCACGCTTCTAATAAGTCAACAGCCAATCTAGTAGACTAGGGTGACTGGTATAATATTCATATATAATTGGCCATTATGTTGTGTGCGTTAATTTTTAGACATGAGTGGCGGGACTACAGTTAAAAGTCGACTCCGAACCACAGATTTTTGAGAAACTTTTCATGGCAATTTTATTTACTCTCAGAGTTTTTGCCTGAAATCTCCTGAGAGTAAGTCGCCGAGGAAATATTTTTTCATATTTCGTTCAGTTGGAGATGTCTGACCTGGGGTTTGAACTGAGGCCTCACGTCTAATAAGCCAACACACTACCTACTAGACCACGACGACTTCATAATATTAACCATCGTTTATTCTCCCCTTTTGAAGGGTGGATAATACTTAACTGGTTGAGAAACCACCCACCTTGTCTTCCTATGAAATCGATTCTTCCCGATATGATCACTGTTTTATCTCCTTATCGATTATTTGATTCAAGGTCGACCCATGTTTCTTATACGATTACGAACATCCACCTTGATATTGAACAATGATCATAAACTCTCTTCCAAGATTGTAATACGATTGCGTTTGTGGTCGTTCTTTAGCAAAAATGGGTAAGCTTTTCCTTACCTATTTCAGATACTTTTGGCTTCTATAATCTCCTGAACTCTTAATTCCATGTCTACCATTGCCATATCGTGAATTTTTTCAATCATTTCGGGCTTAGAAATCTCAACTAGGTCTCCAGAGAGTTCATCGTTTTCCATTCTTTTATGGCCACAGCTTAAATTCAGTAGATCAGCAACGAAATTGATTATGTATAGTTCCCATAGTATTTATCAATTCCCCTACATAACTTTCCTATCGCAGAGTTGTTTAAACTTTCATGATAAATGTTGCTTACCCAACTCATATCCAGAGTGACCAGTTTAATATTAACTTTAATATCGGAATAAAGCCGATAGTTTGTTAAACACAAACGGGTGATATTTATTCAAAGTGAAGTAACTCTCCCAATATCTTAATAAAATCTATTTCAGGGTTAAAATTATTGTGAAATTTACTTTTTAAATAAACTTGAGAATGAATTTTTTTTTAATAATTTAAGTGTCATACTTTCATCTGCATGATTATAAGGCCCTTTCTAAACGAAAAATAAATTCCCTCAATCGTTGTTGTTCAACATTAATGTATAAACGTCTATGGCATAAAGGAAAAAAGGAATTAAAAATACAGGCAACAATAACAACATCATCGTCATTCATTAATGAAACTTAATCGATTTCATTCATTAATCATTGACGCCATATTAAAACATAATTATGTTTTCAATGTGTGTGTTTGTCGGTTTTGAATTTGAGTGGTTTTGTTGTTAGTTTAACTTCCGTTTAACTCTTTCCTTTCTGTTTTGGTGTCCCTCTTCACACTCTACTCTACAACTTCAGTTCGTCATCATTATCATCATCATCAACAAACAACTGTTTCCACTTTCAATGATTCAATGGGTGATTATTCATCACTTTTGGCTGCGTAAGAAGTTACAACGACAATTATAATTGAAATATTGTGTGAATTTTCATTTCACGCTTCATAAAAGACCACAACTTCGGGAAATTTTATTACAATTAATTTCGAAAAGGTCTACCGCATTTATTTAGCGGTCGTTATTGGTACTTTTTTCACTCTTTTCTTGTTTTTTGGTGTTTCATAAGAGTGGCTAATCAATTTAAGACGTGAATGCGGTTCGTGGCGGTCTAGAGGGAGAAGGTGTCAATGAAATTTATTTTGATCGATTCTGTTTCCCATTGAATTTCAATCAATTCGTCAAAGTTACACCTCTACTCAGGTGGAAGAAGAAAATTATTTTTTCTTCCTGTTATTAATGGATTGATATAAAGATGGGTTGTTAATTAAAGATCATTATTATTTAAAATTTTTAGTATTGTTTTGTTTTTAATGTAAAGTGTAATAACAATTGCGCCACTTTATTAAGCTTAGCATTCAACTGAATCATAATCTTTATGCCAAACACAACAGAATCTTACAGACGCATAGTGAATTTGTATAACATTTACCAGAAGTGTAGCTCATGCCACATTTTTTTATGATTTTGGATACATACATACATAATTGGTTATTACATCTCTTCACTTAGAATTACAACTTAGCTTCATAAACCACTCATGCTGGGTGTGTTAATTTATTATACATGAGAGGCGGGACCGATAGTTTAAAATCGATCGATAAAATTGAACATTTTTTTAATGCTTCGTGTTCTTGCGGATGTCTGACCTGGGGTTTGAACCGCCAATAAACTAGTTAGCACACTACATGGACAGCTTTTGGATACAATCATCGAAAAAAATCTTTTGATGCTTGCTTTGCCTGAAATGAATTTATAAATTTGAACGCTTGTTACCTCATATGCATGCTAAGAGTGTGCAACATATTACGAACAAATTCTATTATCCGATATTAGTTGCCCCGGCTTGACTAATTCAATTTTCTTTTAATTTATCATTAGGTGGGCATTCATAGGTTTAGTTGGGCATTCATAGGTTTAGGTCATAGATTCATTACCTAATTATCACTGCCTTAATTGCAAGTAGCTTTGTGTGGAAAACTGCATTATGATCCGATAGCCAGAAGAATTGCTTGTTCTCCATTTTTAAACCTATGAATGCAGACATAAAAACAGTTATCTGACACCATTAACCCATTTGGCTACCAAAGTAGTGCTGTTGTCAGAACGATGGAATTGCTAGCGATTGATATGTTAGGATAATTTCGAGTTAAGCAAGTGTCCCAATAATATTCTGGTTAAATGATCGTTGCTCTGTTTAATCCATTTCTCCACAATTTGAAGACGATATACTGCCGATAAGTGCCGTCTCATATCGAATCCATATCTGAATCCATAGAAAAAGAATTTAGAATTTGAGTGTAAGCCCAGAAATTGGAATTTTAAAAAATAAGATGTTGTGCTCTATGCTCTAACCTTAATCCCGAGAATGCCTATGCCCCACAACTAATGAATATTATCAAGCAGGTCCATTTCTTAGGAAAAAGTAGGACTAAAACTGTCCTCCTGCATACTTACAAATTGTTTGCTGATGGCATTGCTCCCTATGTTCCTTAAAAGAACTAAAACGCAAACAATAAAAGTTTCCAAGTTAATAAGTCCATGTAAGCATTCTCTTACAATAAAGAGAGATTAACTTCCTACCACAACGAAATGTAATTTTGAAAATAAATTCCATAAAAATGTTTCCATTTTGAATTTAATTCACATGAAGACTTTCAGTGTCACTCAAAATAGCCGCATATCTAACGGACAGAAAGTATCACTAACATTCGCTCTAAATGCGTAACCTGTCTTATTGTCCCAAGATAATGACCGACGAAACGGACCAAAACAGAAATATTTATAATTTGTTTTTCAAGTATTTTTACAGCAATTCATTAAACAATTCCTTGCGGGGATTTAAAGGCTTTTTTAAATAATTTTTTCTTTTTTTTTCGATTAAACATACTGACCCTTACAAAACCTGTAAAATGCTAACAGCAGTCAAGGTATGCATTTACCATAGAAAATGAAAATTCCCTACAAATGCAACAAACCGTTATTAAGGCTTAAGTTACTGTACAGAAAAAAAAGAGAAAAACGAAAGCCTCAAGCCAGGCCTAAGAGCTACTTGCATAATAAATGTTTACAATTTTACAGGTTCTTGAATTTTTTTTTTAATTTCATTCTTAAACTCAAAGTCATTCTCACTCACATAACAATGTGCCCATAAAAGTCAGGCAGGTGTAATTTAATTATCCTTATGCCGCGTACAATGCTTCTGCTTTTGTATGTATATTTGCGTTGCTGTCCATAAGAGTGGTTCTGTATTAAATCAGCCCCTAAAATCGTAACCTTATACACATTCACACACGCACACACTCACACACCGCTCAAAAACCTCAAACTGTTGTCTACTTTAGTTTGACTTTTTTCTTCGTTTTGAAAGTGCGCGCGCATTTAAGGTCCTCTTTATTTTTATATCCTGTTTTATGAGCACTCCTGGTTATTGGTGAACCATTTAAATGACACATAAAATAATTACAACTTACTGACAGTATTGGGTAAGGGCAAAAGTCGGTTAATTTCTTTTAATAAACTGCAAAAACAAAATGTGAACTGCATACACATAAATATATTTATTGGTCATTGCAACCCTTCAATCAGGATTACGACATAGCTTCTCACATCACTTATGTTGTGTGTGTTAATTTTATATGAGTAGCGGGGCCTACAATTTTAAGCCGACTTCGAACGACAGGTTTTTTCAGAAAATTTTCATGGCAATTTTTTTTGTCCTCAGCGTTTTTGCTAGAATTCTGCTGAGGGGAAGTCGTCGAGGAAATATTTTTTTCATATTTCGTTATGTTCGTTATTTTCGTTACCTACTGGACTACGGCGCCTACATGTGATTTAACAGACGATAAAAACAGATGATACACCTACCTAAGCTGAACTTGCGCTGGTAACAAACAACTTCCTCTCTGAACAGGAGGTGAAAGATCTTGGCGTTCGTATGATGTTCATTGAAGCAACTAAACTTTTACGCTATAGAAGTATCAATCAGCCATTTCCATGCTTGATTGAAATAAAAAAGTTTAATTCTTTCGCAAAATTTGTTCTTTGCTACGCTAGATCAGGTCCCCCAAATATTGGATCAATCTAAAGCTTTAAACTTGGGTTTAATAGGAACCTCCTTACATACATATGTCGTTAGGTCTGCTGATAGGCAACAAATTATTGAAACTTTTTCTTAACTTTTTAAGGTAAATAAAAAATCAAAATTCGATGGTAGTTGGCACAAGCTACGTAAGGCAAAAGAGATTATCCAATCTCTATGTCAAGGCTAGCATATTATAATAAAAATATTCAACGCTTTGTTTACACTGTCTTATGTGAATGTGGAACGTAGTTGGTAGCAAAAGCCTCTGCAACATGATTAGCAACGAACGTCTAAAGCAAGTGCACTAAAGAAGATAAAATCATGCATTAACACGGAGAGGAAATTATTGTTCGCTAGAGCACATATTACGGAAGTATTCCTGGGGCATAACAAATACCCAGCGCAACCAATGTGGTTCGTAGTAGAACATGAACAATTCTAGTAGGTAGTGTGTTGGCTTATTAGACGTCAGGCCATGGTTCAATCCCCAGGTCAGACATCTTCAACAAAACGAAATACGAAAAATATTTCTTTGGCGACTTTCTCTCAGCAGATTTCTGGCAAAAACTCTGAGAGTAAATAAAATTGCCATGAAAAAGTTTCTAAAAAATCTGTGGTTCGGAGTCGACTTAAACTGTAGGGGACCCGCCATTCATATATAAAATTAACGCACGCATTATAAGTGCTGTGAGAAGCTGATTGTAATACCAACTGAAGCGTTGTAATGTAATTATGTATGTATGTATGTGGAGGCGTAACACATATCGCAAGGAGTTTATGTGGCACCCAGTAGAACATGAAAAACTGTGGTACAATTTTTCATAATTTCTGTGGACTCCAGATTGACACGATATTTTGTTTTGAAATGAAAACTGGCGTGTTTAATTATTAAAATATTTTACGAAATTACTTCTCACCTTACCCAATCTATAGTATCTCCAGTTATATTTTTTTTATATGATTTTGTTGACTATTTTATGTTTTTTCCTCGTTTCAATTTATCGTTTTTAACTTATTTATGTTATCGTTTTTTTTTTCTCGCTCTCTCTCTCTCTCTTAGTGTTATTGTTATTTTTATTTGTATTTTTATAATGATTATAAAAATTTTTTATTATTTTTTTTGTTTGTTTATTTTTTTAGCATTTATAGTTGGTGTTAAAATCTACACACTAACTCAAATATCCTCTGTGTTTATTTGTTTTAAGGATATTTATTCACATTACATACAGGTGTTGTGTATTTATCGTGTATGTGTGTGTGAATGAGAATTTTTAGTCTATTTTTTCCATTACATTCTCTTGCCACTCTGTTAAGTCATGTTTGTGCACTTGACCTTATTAAATTTAAATTAAATTTTCGTTATTCTTGTTTGTTTTAAATTGTTGTTGCTGTTGTTCTTCTAAAATTGTCCTCATTGCTGGTTTTTTAATACTTTGTTGCAGACACATGTTACCAGCACTTGTTTCAGTGCGTTTTGTTTATTTTCTTGCTACATTTGCTTGTTACATTTCCTTTGTAATAGAATTGCTTGTGTTTTATTTGTTGATTTTAATCCCTAAAAAGCGGCTAAAATGTGTCTACCAAAGGCGTCAAAATTCACAATTTTGTTCTCGGCTTTATTTATTTGTATTTTTCACATTTAATTACTACCAAACAGACATTTGGTCAAGATAAACAAATTTTCCTTTTGAGTAGGAAAACAAAAAAAATATTTTCTCATGATAATTAAAGTTGAAAATTAAAGATAAAAGTCTAGTAAAGAACTATTTATTGTGAAACCATTATGAGAACATAGAAATGTTTAATGACACCATTTGAACAGTAAAATTTGTATTTCTTGTCTACTTTATAGTGAAATAGTCCTGATCCTAAAACGATAAACTAAACTCACCGCGTCAAAAACATGCTGGTCGACTGATTTAATTGTTTTTAAAAATCAGTCTTTGATTGATGGCATTTGCTGACAAAACTTTGTAGAGTCTGTTTTATTAAATATATACATATATAATGTCCCGTTAGATAATTAAATAATATTAAACCAAGATACTATAATTGCACTCTTTTGCCCTGATGAATCACAGAAAGCCATCTATTGTCTATAAAAATCACTTTTCATTTAGTACATGAATTAACACCGCACAAGTTCCAAGCATGTGTTCTGGTGCTTCGATCCCCTCAACACAGAATGTATATGTTTGCCTTGTTGGGATTCTTGTCCTGTACAATTGTTCTTTGAGCCTACAATGCCCTAATAATGGCTATTTCTTGCTGGCCAAATGCAACACGCAAATCAATTCACACTACAATTTCCTAGACAAACCCGTATGGTTTGAGAAAAGTTTTTCCCACGTTCTACGTTCACTTTTGTGCAGTATACTCTTCTAAACTCTGCTTCCTATTCCACAAACAGATTCTAACCTCATCAGCAGTGTTCCTCTCCTGGCAAATACATCCAATTTAAATTGCCCAGAATTTCGGCATTACATAGAACCCAGCAAAGACTGATTCTATTTCCTCTACCCATGTAATTCAGTTGTCTCAAATGTACTGATTTCTAATACTACTATCGAATCAACTTCATTTATCTCTAAGAGCTCGGATTGCGGCCTAACTGCCAGTCAGCATTACAATGTTCCTTCTTCTGTACGTACCGTATCAGTTAAATTGAATATATCATGGAATGACATAAACTTTTGCTTGGAAAATACCCGCGAGTTATTGAATGGGTTCCGAGTATTTATTTTTAAACCCGGGCTCATCCGCTCTATAGCACTTCCAGTATTTAACCAAGCAATTAACACAGTATGGAACTTCTCTTAAGATAGGGCATAAGTTCCAAATTATTCCACCCATATTTACTACACAGTCTCGTTGCAAAGTAGTCCCCAAAGTCATAGAGCCTACTGGAATAGTGCAGTGAAAGGTGACCCGATTGATCAGGTCACGTAACCGCCTTCTCCTGTTATCGTGTCCATACATACATACATACTTCTAATGAAATCTGCTGAGTAGAAATCGCCCATAGTTGATCTTGAATCGAGGAAACCTTACCATTATCCCGATTATTTGCAAACATACCAGTCTCTGGATCATATCCAACCCTACATAAGTCTTCTTCAAATTCGTTATACAGGCCCCTACAATGACTCCACAGGTAACAATTGACCTGAGGACATTTTATATATGTCCAGTGTAGTATATTAGTGTTGCACCTCCAGCATATCCCTGCAAGTATTCTTCTTAACCCCTGAAATGATATCTAAATGAAACTCTTCCAGCTCTGCTTACTATTGATTACTATTTCCAGATGTTTTGATTCTGTTTTCCGTGAGACCACCTCTCCTAGGTGTCGAATATTCTTTCATTTAGAAAATTTCCTTCTTCTCGTAAGTGGTACTGTTAGATTACAGTGCACGCGCGCTAATGTGAACATCGCATTGAACATTTTTTTTGCTTCATTGACTACTCTAAAAGATGAAAAAAAGTAAAAAGCCCTACAATTTGAACAGAATTTTGTTTTAATTTGAAACGTTAAAATTCTGTGTTTATTAGTTGCGGGAATCCCTGTTTTAGGTGTTCATATATAAATGTATATGTTAATACATCTATTTAGATACTGTGAATATTAAATTATAAAATGTATTCTAAAAAATTCTAAAAAAAATAAAAAAATTCATAAATAATGATTTTTGTTTAAAAGATGGTATAATTCTGTTTTAAAATTTTCGGTATTCGGAAATGTGAACAACTCGCAAATGTGAACAACGCCAGTTTTAATTAGTTCACATTAGCGAGCGTGCACTGTATGTATACATACATAGTTGGTCATTACAACCCTTCAATGAGGACTACGATCTAGTTTCACAAACCACTTATGTTGTGGTGTCGATCCCGAACGACAGATTTTTGAGCAATTTTTCATGGCTATTTTATTTATTCTCAGAGTTTTTGCCAGAAATCTGATGAGAGAAAGTCGCCAAAAAAAAATATTTCGTATTTCATTTTGTTGGAAACGTTTGACCTGGGGTTTAAGCCGTGGCCTCACGTCTAATAAACCAGCACACTGCCCACTATACTACGGAGACTACTGTTTGATGTTATATTCGACTTAGTTCTCAATCCTGTTCAAACACATAACCGTAAGTCTGTCACAAGTGTCCTTTTGAATAATACTACAAAGAATATCTTCAGACCAGAATATTAAGATGAGTGATGGGCGCGTTTATATAATAAATAGTCACCGAACTGACAGCATTTTTTTCTGAAATCAAAATTAGTCTCAGTTATGATTTAAATTATGGGTCTTTTGGCTAGCTATATATAAAAAATGAACACGAGGAGATAAGCGGTGAGGAACAACGCTACAATATTATCATATTTATTATAATTTCTGTTACATTTTTATAATTTTTAAAATATTCCTTCTGTCGTTCTATTCAAAATTCACAACATATTTCGTTTGTCAAAGGCAAATTAAAAGCGGATTTATCATTTGACTGTAATCAAATCTGACTTAAAACGCTCACAATAATAAAAAAAAATCTCACCAGGGAATTAATGTTTTAAAATGTTCTACACTCCATAGAAATTAACTGAATGGCGATATAAATGAATGTATGACTGAATAGTTTAGAGCACTGAACAACCATTTTTATTGTATAACGATTGAGTGGAGTGGTACCAAAAAAAAATAACAAAATTTGAATACTCAATAGGACTTAAAATTATCAAATTTCCACTTGGTTTACCACCGCAGCAACACCCAATGCTAATTGTTAGTAAATTAACGTATTAACGACATCATATAACCAGCCAGAAAGCACCCATGTTGTTAGTTTTCATTATGAAATATGCAACCCAGAAGCCGTGCATTAACAATAGTAATGAGAATAGAAAGAAATGTAATGTGAACAACTGACAGATTCCAAATGTCAAAAAATGAAAGGAAGGATTTCATAAATTGACAAATTGACAAAAACTGTGGCTCTCATTTGTAAATTCAGGCGTTAATTCAAATCATATTCAAATAATTCAACCCCCACCGTGTTTTACAATGACTTTCTGTAGAAGTGATGGGATTCCTGTTTTCAGTTTCCATAATGAAAAACAGGACATTTTTCTGAATTTGTCTTTTCTCTCTCCCTCTCTATATGCAGTACATTGGCTATATTCTTTTGTATTTTATAACAATTGTTAGTTTTTTTTCGTTTGATGATGATGATGATGTTGATGATTTGTTTTATTGTTATATTTTATGATTGTTATGCTATTAAGGTTTTAAAATAACTCAATGTTGAACAGGATTATATTGGTAATTGGATATGGCAACTGTTTCTATTTTTTCCCTTTTCGACTTTTTAAAAGACAAGGCCAGCAGTTCCACAATGAGCCTTTTCAGCGTTCAAATATTTCTTCAAATGAAATCATTTGTTGGATTGAAAACTTTGAACATCATGCAAACATGGAAAACATAAACAGCATGATACTTTTATTGAATTATGTTTGCTTTTTTTTTTTTCTTATTTTAAAGGACATTTCGTTGTCGTAGAAAAACATTGACAGAATTGATGTATAAAATACCAGAGCATTAAAGGTATAATTTAATAATAATTTTGAAAAAAATTATTTTTTCTACATACATAAGATACACACTCATAATTGGCTAGTACAACCCTTCAGTTAAGATTACAAACTAGCTTCTCAAACCGCTTATGTGGTGTGTATTAATTTTATACATGAGTGGCGGAACCTACAGTTTAAAAGTTGACTCCGAACGACAGACTTTTGAGAAACTTTTTCATGGCAGTTTTATTTACAGTTTTTTGCCAGATATCTGCTGAGAGAAGGTCGAAAAAGAAATATTTTTTCATATTTCGTTTTGAACCTTGGCCTCACGTCCAATAAACCAACACACGACCTATTAGACAAGGCTCCTCTTCATTTTTCTACAACAGTATCTAATGTGACATTTTAAAATATACCATCAGGAAAAGATGGTATTGCTCTGGAATTACTTAAGACTGATCTGCAAAACGATTCACCACGCCCTTTTTAGGAACATCTGAGGGAACGAATCCTTTCCGTCTGAGCATATGGAATTCATTTTGTTAAAGATTCCGAAAAAAGGCGTGATAGCTGATTCTGACACCTAGAGGAGGATCTTGCTGCTATGTGTGACATTAAACGTCGTATTTCGCATCATTTTAAAATAGGTGACACACTCCGTAACCAATTGGCAGATTTCCGATTATTCTCCAAATTATATTTTTGCAGTTGAATGTTGATTTTGAAAAAGCTTTCGATCGTTTGAAGCATCAAACTATCTGGAGTGTAACAAATTGGTTCGTCACATGCTGGTACTGTATACCAGACAGTACAGTATAGAGTGTTGCGTGCAGGGATACTGTTTGACCCAATTGATATTACATCAGGTGTCCGACTATGATGTGTTCTTTGTCCATTCATACTTCCGTCAATAGGCGACAAGTGGCTTCGAATGAGTGCAGTTTCACTCCCAACAGGAGCAATCTCTGCCACTTAATTAGTATGGAAAAAAGTACCAAATCAACGCAAAATGAACGTCAATAAAACAAAGACCCTGCGAGCAAATAATTCACTCTGCATTCATATTCTTCTCATTAATGTATCCGTTAAAGAAGTGTAAAGTTTTACTTATCCTGTTAAACAAATCATGCTACATGATGATAAGTCTTAAAAAGATTATCTGGGTTCGGCTTTCGAAGTTAAAAGCAGCATTTGCAAAAAGTAGTCGATGCGAATGTGAAATTTGTTTACAAAAGCGAAACATGACTCATAGTAATGAAAATAACGAGTCCAAGCTTTTCTCAAACATTGACTGAGAATTTTTGTTTGTATATGGTTCCTCCACAACTGGATTTCCAACTCAAAGCTTTACAGAATACTGCTGATAAGCACTCATTGCACTGGGCCATGAGACGCAGAATTATTCCCATATGTATTACATCTTTGAAAGTACTCCTTTATATTTCTGTTAAAAAAATGACATTCCATGAATATTTATTTGATTTTAATTTCAACTTCAACGCCTTCATTAATGGAATTTAATGTGTTTTTGCCTGGTGTTATTAGGGTCGCCTAATTATTTGAGTAACGCCAATAACAAAAAAAAAATAGTCACAAATGGCAAGCAAAACAATAATACATAGAATGAAAATAAAGCCTCAAGCCAAATGAACAAATTTAGTTACACTTGAACTAATCGCTTTGTGTGTTTAGAATGAATGCCCGGCTATGTTTCGAGCCACATTCAGTCAGGCAGCCTTTAACTAACTTGTGGCCTCAGGCTAAAATTACATTTGATTTGATTTAGTCAGTCAATAGCGAGTGAGTGAGTGCAATTTGTACACTCTTCTATTGTTCGTCGTGTCCACATACTTTTAACCAACACGTGACTGTAAGTGTGTACTCGTGTGTTTTCCTCTCTTACAATCAAAACATTACCCCAAAAAAAAGCAACAAAATAAAAAAACTTTACAAAACATTTGTCAACATTTGCTTGTTACTACAACAATACTCGTATTTGTCATTTGTTTACAACAACATGAAGATTTCTTCTTTTGCATTTTTCTTTCTGTGCTTTTCTTGTATCACTACTGGCTTGATTGTCTTTCTGCTTTTATTGTTGCAACTGTAAAGGACACTGACTCTATGGGGGTAATTGTACACTCGTTTTCATGTGAACCATATTGCACTCGCCTGTCATGTATAAGACGGAATGGTCACGTGTCATCTGGAAGTGAATTTGTATTGCTTATGATTCCCTTTTTTTGATTCTTTTTTCAAGTATTTGTTTGCATTTTAAATTTGTTCTGGTATATGAACAGTTTTATGCTCAAAATATTTAGAAATCGTCGGGCAGAACAAAATAAAAGTCAAGTTTATGTCTGCTTATGTGGTAAAATTTTTCGTTAAAGAACCGTTTTGTTGTTTTCGTAATTGTTCTATGTATAAGACTGCAATAGGCCTCTAAATTAAACAATACCCGATAATCAACGGGAATGAAATAATTAATCAGTAGCAGAGATTACAGACTTTGTCTAATCAAATCAAAGGAAACAAACCAAAAGTTAACGTCAATAGAATTGCTTTCGATTGTGTCTTTCCTGGATTCTCCAGACCTAAAATTATAAAAGATTCCTGCGTGAGTTGCTCGTCTGTGGCGATGTGTGTTTATGTTTTCTCTTTCAAAAAAATAATCCTTTATGGAAGTTAAATCAGACACGACTCTGCTCGATGATTGTCAGGTCCATTGTATGCACCTAAAATAAACTTACACTCATTTTGCCCATGGAATAATTTAGAAACTTTAACCGATCTTCATATCTAGAAAATATTTGTAATTCCGTTGAGATTTATATTCTGAGTTTCCCCAGTCTAATCAGATTGATATTCCATCGTGCAAAAATGCTAAAGAAAATTTGAATTTTGAATATTGCGAAGTGGCTGTAGGATTTAGTGATTCAATATTAGCTACTCTACGTGATATGCTCTTCTTATAACTTCCATTTCTAAGTTCTTGCCCGATCCGATATATATGTATGGCGAATAATAGTATGGCATTGTAAGCCTAGCTTAACTCCGGACTTGCGAACGAGCTAACAACGACAACCGAATCCGTTTAAATAAAAATAAGTACTGATTAAATACCTTTTTTTGCCTGCATGTCATACCGTCAGCTAAAGTTTTAATATTGAATATGTCGTCAATATCTGACCTTAAAGTAGAAAATAATAGGAACCATAATGTAATCGAGAGATAATAAATTTTCCTTACCCACAAGTGTGTAAAGAATTAAAAAATGCTGAAGAATTCTATAAAGTTTTCCGAATCAAGTGAACGAGGTCTCAAAATTCCAATAGACCTGACAGTATTGGATCCAGATTCTGACAGGTTATTGAAGATACGAAATGGAAAACAATGTATCGTAATAAACAATCGGTTTTAATAAAGCGTAATTGCGATGGTACTTTAACGACAACGCAAGGCTAAACAATCGAATTTAACCCCCAGAATTCAGGAGAAATGTGTGACCATCATACGCCTGGTTTCAAAATCAAACTGGAAACAGTCAACCAACATACGATGTTTACATACAGTTGTACAGTTACAGTTACATACAGTTGATTTGTAGCATGGGGCTTAGCTTCGGGCTACCATGGGGGTCAGTAGGTGGCGGATAACTGAACGGCCTATCCCAGGTAGGTTAGCTGCGAATAACCAATAAGCAGTCCCCGACCAAGAGCGGCAGATACGGAGGCGTACTACAAAAGGGTACAAGTGACCGAAGACGTTATCTGCGACATGGCGAATCGATGCCGCCATTAACTAGGCATCATCCCACAGGGGGTTCCCTCAAGAGATGGGAAAATAGGAGAGTAACGACTCCGTGGTTCCCTCAGTTCCACCGAAGCAGCGAACTACGACGCCCTTGATTGGGGCATTAGAACCGAGCCCGGTAAGGTTCTAATTATGGTATACCAGAAAATGAATTTGAATTGGTGATATAGGCTGACGATGGCAGTATTCCGGCACTTTAGTAGGCGGTGTGATAGCTGGCTGAAATGGCTGTCGGGCTAATGCTGTCATTGCCCCCGCCCCGTTAAAATGATGGCAAGTCTGTCGGTACGTTCCTGATTTATCACCGTTAAGTTGGTGTTGTAGGACCAGATGTGAATCCCTGGTTTACGTCGACCTGGCTCTGAACACGTATTCCCATGAGGTTACGTGTCAACCCTCGCGTGGCCTCCCTGCTTTTGCATAGATAACCACGGGGTCTTTTGTGACGACTACAACGATGGATTAGGATAGCGGCCGGGAGTTGGGGCCCTAATGAAATGATTAACAACAAAAATAAACCTGCAAATAAGACGACGAACGATATGAATACCTTGGAGCTGAACGCTTTCGGGCAGAGCTCAAGGATTCTGAGATCTCCTGTGCGGAATCGGGAAATGAACCCGTTCGGTCAGAGTACGAGGACTCCGAGATCCCCAGTGAATGGTGAATCTTCAAGATTGGTGGCATCGGAATCAGAACCAACGCGAAGCAACCCGACGGCATCGACCAGCGGGGTTTTTGGTCAACTCGGAGACCAAATTAGGAGCTTAGTTGATATGATGGAGGATGGAAAGAGGAGATCAATCCACCAACCAATGAGGGATGCAATTGACTCTATTAAGACCCTATACGACCTGTACGCAGGTGAGTTGAGGGGGCAGTCAATCAATGAGAAGGGTTGCAGCAGTTCTGCAACACAAACTTCGCCCTGGATGAGAAATCATGAGGGGAAGAGGAGACAGGAGGAGACTGTTGAGACTCCCGAAGCAAAGAGGAGAACTCCAAATCCAGCACCGAAAGCTTTGGCAAAGAGGACTACTGAGACGACTCTGGGTCGGCAGGTAAACACTCAGGAATCAACTGGAGAACCAGGGTGGCAAAAAGTCACTAAAAGGAAAAAGAAGGAAAAGAAACCTCAGGAGAGGAAAACAAAGCCTGATGCAATAATGATAGCTACGAGGGATGACACATCGTATGCTGACATTTTGAGGAGGGTTAAAACGGACCCTAAACTTTGCAAATTAGGTGAAAACGTAACAAAAATTCGGAGAACTGTCAAAGGGGAGCTATTACTTCAGCTCGGCAAGAACGGCGAGCGAACGGAGGACTTCAGAGGGGCCATTGGAGAGCTCCTAGGGGAATGCGCGACTGTCCGCACTCTAAAAGAGAGGAGGACAATTGAGATAAAGGACATTGATGAGATCACGGAGAAGGAAGATGTATATAACGCAATACAGAACATTCCAGGTCTTGAGGGCTTCGCTCTAGCCGACATAGTTGGTCTCAGGAGAGCATATGGTGGGACGCAAACGGCCACAGTGAGCCTTAATGCAGATGCTGCAGCTATTCTTCTGAAAGAAGGTAGAATTATGATCGGCTGGGTCATATGCAGGATTCGCGAAAGGAACATTCCGACAAAATGCTTCCGATGCCTGCAGTTTGGACATATAGCCCGCCTGTGCGAGAGTAAAGTTGACCGCTCGGGAACATGCCGCAAGTGTGGACAGGACGGTCATATTGCTGGAAATTGCGAACGGGAACCACTCTGCATGTTCTGCAAAGTGGACAACCCAAGGTTCGCCAAACATATCGCGGGGAGCAGGAATTGTCCGGAGTTTCAACGCGCTCTTAAATCACGATCTAGGAGATGAGGTTAATACAAATTAACTTGAACCATTGCGAAGCAGCTCAGGACCTACTGGTCCAGAGAGTAAAGGAGGAGAATATCGATGTCGCAATCATAAGCGAACCTTATAGGGTACCGAGAAATAGTACTTGGATCACGGACGGATCTAATACAGCGGCTATATGGACTTGCGGTTCATTACCCTTCCAGCAAACCTATGCGCGGGACATTGGTTTTGTTATGGCCAGGATTAAGGGAGTTTTCGTCTACAGCTGTTACGCCCCCCCGAGGTGGTCAATGGATGAGTTCCAACATATGCTGGAGAGGCTGGCGTCACACGTGCGCCTGAACACCCCCGTTATTATTGGAGGAGATTTTAACGCTTGGGCAACCGAATGGGGTAGTAGATATACTAACGCCAGGGGTCGCTGTCTCTTGGAAACGTTCACTTCCCTTCCTGTGGCGCTGATGAATGACGGAAGAGAAAGCACATTTAGGAGAGCTGGATCGAGCTCGATAATAGATTTGTCGTTTGTGAGCGATGGCCTTGTTTCGCGGACCGCGTGGAGGCTAACTGAGGACTTCACGAATAGTGACCACCAGGCAATCGTGATGACGGTTACTGGGCGCAACACGAGAGGAAACGGATTGCCGAAGTTTACGGGACCTAAATGGAAGGACTCCCGCTTTGACGAGGAGACGTATATATTGATGTTGTCGTCTTTTCATACGACAGGCAGCACGGTCGAGGAATTAGTGAGCGGCGTATACGAAATGCTCAACACTGCATGTGATGCTGCTATGCCTAGGAGAACTGTGTGTAGGGGACGTTCCCCCTGCTACTGGTGGAATGATGAGATTCGAAGACTGCGGTCGGCGTGCTTTGGGGCGAGAAGACGGGCCCAGCGCACGAGAGGAAGACCGACATGGGAAGTCGAACGGGCTTCATATGAGGATCTAAGGCGTCAACTTAGAAGAGCCATTAAAAGGAACAAGAAACTATCCTTTCAGCGGATATGCCAGGAAGCTGACATCAATCCTTTTGGGACGGCGTACAAAGTCGTCTGTAAGAGAATCGGTGCTCGAGAACAGCCTAAACTAGGTTGTCCAGTTTTGCTACGGGAGATCATTGGTACATTATTCCCACGTGGCCAGCCCTACACTTTTATAAGTAGGGAGCCGGATGCCATTCATACCATACCCGAGGTAACAGGAGAGGAGGTACTCGCAGCATGCACTGGAATAGGAGATAGGAAAACACCGGGGCCGGATGGAATCCCGAATAGGGCACTTAAGGCGGCTATCCGGCTCAGACCGGATACGTTCGCCAAGGTGTTCCACAAGTGCTTCGTCGAGGGTGTTTTTCCACATAGGTGGAAGAAGCAGAAATTGGTTCTCATTCCGAAACCTGGTAAACCGCCAGGGCAACCATCGTCGTATCGGCCCATCTGCCTACTTGACACGATGGGAAAAATACTGGAGAGGATAATATACAATCGACTACTAACATGTGCCGAGGCAGGAGGAGCTCTCTCGGACCTGCAATACGGATTTAGGAAAGGACGGTCCACTGTTGACGCGATAAGGAGGGTGGTCGACATTGCAAGAGATGCAATAGAGGGCGAAAGATGGAGATTTGGCACCAAGGAATACTGCGCGGTTGTCACACTTGACGTTAAAAACGCGTTCAACTCGGCGAAATGGGGGCGTATTATGAGAGCCCTCTTTAACATGGCTACGCCGCCATACTTAATGGAGATTCTGAATAATTACTTTCAGGACAGGAAGCTAATATACCTAACGGATGAAGGAGAGCAGGAATACGTAGTGACGTCGGGAGTCCCTCAGGGCTCTGTACTTGGGCCACTACTATGGAACATTATGTACGATGGAGTACTTCGACTGCGATTGCCAAGCGGGACTACAATTGTGGGCTTTGCAGATGACATTGCCATAGTCTCGGTAGCTAAAACGGTAGGAGAAATAGAGGAGAAAACGAACACAGCGATTCGAAATGTTGGAGCATGGCTGGATGAAGCAGGTTTGACACTTGCTGCACATAAAACGGAGGCCGTCTTGATAAGCGGCCGGAAGATAGTGGAGAAGATGAAATTGACCGTTGGAGGCACAACGATCGAATCGAAGAGGGCGATAAAATACCTGGGAGTGATTATCGACGACAGGTTGAACTTCAAGGAGCACGTGAAATACATCGGTGAAAAAGCATCTGTAACACAGGGAGCACTGGCGAGGATGATGCCAAATATTGGAGGACCAGGTCCATTTAAAAGGAGAATAATTTCGGCGGTAGTAACGTCGATAATGCTGTATGCTTGCCCAATATGGTCGGAGGCACTCTCAGTGGGGACGACGAGGAGGATATTGTCCTCGGTGTATCGTCTAAGCGCGATTAGACGGATAAGTGGCTTCAGAACAGTGTCTGATGAAGCAGTTTTGGTATTGGCAAAGACAATACCAATAGATATACTGGCGGATGAGATGAGAAGGATATACCTTCGCCGTCTCGAGTACCCGGGACAAATAGCGGCTATAAAAGCGGAGGAACGAAGGACTTCCATGCACAAATGGCAGTCACGATGGGAGAGCAGTCCTAAGGGGAAGATGGACATTTCGTCTTGTCCCTGATGTAACCCTTTGGATGAAGAACGAACATTGCGAGTTGAACTACTACGTGACCCAGTTCCTAACTGGTCATGGGTGCTTCAGGAAGTACCTGCACAGATTTGGTCATGACACTTCTCCTATATGCCCAAACTGTGTAGACGAGGAGGAAGATGCGGAGCATATTCTAACATGCTGTCCCAGATTTAGATGGCCGGGAGAAACGAATTTGGAACCGGCTAATGGAAGAGCTGTTGCACTGTAGGATTCTATGGAGTCAATATAGCCATAGAATGGCTGAAGTTTTGATAGTACTCCGAAGACTGGAGGAACGGAGGCGAAATTTGAATTAAAGTGATAAAGCTTTCAAGCTAACCAGCCCTCCGCGAAGTAATACCTTACGACAGTCCCGTGGGTGGAGAGTGGTTGAAGTGTGTAGGGGGTGGGTTTAGTACGTAGGCACCAGTGATGGTGAATCGTGCACTCTTTTGTTGGAACAAAAGTGTCTTTCGAAGATTCCCACCTCCGGCTCAAGACAAAAAAAAAAAAAAAAAAAAAAAAAAAAACAGTTGATTTGTAGAGATCTTCAAAATAGATTTGATTTTTAAATCAGGTTTGGAAACAACAAACAGTAGCCTAACATTGCACGGAATTCACTTTATGTCTCACTCCTGTCAAAATCTCCGATTTCCAGATGTCAAAACACATACATACATACATAACATAATTGGTCATTACCACTCTTTTGTCTGGGTTACGAACTAGCTTCGCACACCACTCATGTTGGGTGTCTTAATTTTATACATCAGTGGCAGGACCTACAGTTTAACGTCGACTCCGAACGACAGATTGTTGAGAAACTTGTCACTGCAATTTTATTTACTTTCAGAGTTTTTGCCAGAAACCTGCTGAGGGGAAGTCGCTAGAGAAATTTTTTTAATTTTTCGTTTAGTTTCAGATGTCTGACCTGGGGTTTGAACCGTGGCCACACGTCTAACAAATCAACACACTATCTACTAGACCACCTTGTGAAAAACAACTGTCAAATGCCTGTTGATAGAAGTGGTATTGCTTGGTCACCGACTTGTTCTAAATTGTTTTACAAAACGATCCTTACCGATAATTCACTTTTCAACAAAAACAAGTATGGTATTGATTTCAGCTGTCAGAATTGTGTTTCTTTAAGTTTCATTAAGAACTATAAAATTTTTTCTTGTTTGTTTATGAAAAACTTAACCTTTTGCCGTTCAGTGTTGGTTGCATTTTGTTTTCTCGTTTCTAGCCATCAACCAACAACGCCAGAGATGACCATTAATATCTCTATTAGTCGTTTTGCTGCTCTGTTGGAAAAACAGCCATTAATTTCAAATTTAAAATCATCTTGGGAAAATCTGTAACATGCTCTCTAGTAACTTTGATAATAAATTTCCGATAAATTTACATAGTTTTTCAGTTTATTAACAAACGATCGCATTGTATTATAAAAATTTTAAATGCCAATTAAACAAAAATAAGAGCATTTCTTTGGCCGTTAATATTTTATGTGCTGGCGGGGTTACAAGAACAATCCAAGAACAATATGCTGATTACGGATAACCTTTTTTAAATTGCTTTTTATAACTATTTATTCAATTAGTTTTATTGGCGTGATTTTAAATTTTTATGAGATTCTTGATTGTTTTTCTTTTTTCTTTGTCTTTCTTTTTTTATTTTAGAACGCATTTAAATGACAAATTCTACACCTTAATTTTTAAATGCTTTCCTTTCTCTCATTTTTTATTTCCTTTACTTTTATGCCAGTGATTAACGAAATTTGAACAAAGTTTTCCCATTTAAGCGCAATCAAAAATGCTTTTATTATTATTTTTTAATGTTTTATTTTACCTTTAAAAAGGCTTTTTTTATATTTGATTTGATTTTTTTTATTCTCGAAAATATTGTGGAATATCTTTTTAACAACTTCATAAGTTCGAAGGTGTTTTTAAAATTAATCGCTGCATTTTTTCCTTTCTTTCTTCCCCGCTGTAATAAAAACCTTTTTATCCAAATGTTTTACTCTTCGTTTTCTCTTGCTCCAAAAAAAGGCGATAAGAAAAACATAAAAAAAAAACACGAAATTAAACAAATTCAAATCAACACCTTCGAAGTACTTTTATGGTAAGAAAGCAAAATGTGTGTAAAGATATCTTTTTTGGTTTATTCCTTAAGAGCCAAGGCATGTACGTAGTCTCTAATCGGTTTCAGTTTCCTTGTCTGTTTTATGCTTGACTTTAAGGCTTTTGTTCACATCGGCACACATCGTTTGCGTAAACTGATCCTATTTTGTATTTCTGGGGTTATTCGGTAAAACTTTGTAATATATTTGACTTTGCATTTTTGACTTTGCAATTTTCATTAATCTAATAATAAACGTTTATCTACAATTACAATGGAAAATTTAATTTTCACACGATGTAATTTTCTATGCAATTTTAAATTATTTTCTTAGTTAAACGCGGCAGCTACATGCAAAGATTCCAATAGTCTCACATACATACATACATAATTGGCCATTACAACTCTACAGTCAGGGTTATGGCCTAGCTTCTCACACCACTCATGTTTTGTGCATTAGTTTTATATATGAGTGGCAGAACCTAGAGTTCAGAGTCAACTCTGAACGACAGATTTTTTGAGAAACTTTTTCATGGCAATTTTTATTAACTCTCGGAGTTTCTGGGAGAAATCTACTGGGAGGAAGTCGCCGAAGAAATGTTTTTCCATATTTTCGTTTTTATGTCTGGGGTTTGAACAGTGGCCTTATGTCTAATAAAGCAACACACTACCTACTAGACCACGGTGACACATACAATGGAAAATTTAATTTTCACACGATGTAATTTTCTATGCAATTTTAGTTGCTGTTTTTTTGGTAATTGCTGCATCTACAGGCAAAGATTTCAATACTCTACAACATACTCTACATAATTGGTCATTACAACCCTTCAGTCAGGATTACGAACTAGCTTCTCACCCCACTTATTTTTTATGTCTTAATTTTATACAGAAGAGTAGGGCCGTTGCAGTTTAAAGTCGACTCCGAACAACAAATTTTTTTGAGAAATTTTTTCATTGCAATGTTATTTACTCTCAGAGTTTTTGCCAGAAATCTGCTGATTCGGCAGTCGTCGAAGAAATACTTTTTCTTATTTCGTTTTGTTGGAGATTTCTAAATTTGGCCATCGTTGAATATCTTGTGCAGGTTCGATTGGATTAATCAAACCAATTATATTCCACGGATTAGTTTCGTAAAAGCAAACCATCAAAACCGGTTTGAGATGGCATCCATGAGAACAGGTAACTGTAACTAGCTTGGGTTAGTAGGTGGACCTTCCTTAAGGGTCCCACTTAGGCTAGAGGTTAAAATCATTGTGATACCACAGAAGAAAATCCAACCCAGGCACCTGGTAATGTCATTTGAGGAATGCCAAGTCCATCAGAATGTCCTCCAATAGGGCAATACTCAGAAAGGTCTCCTACTGCCTTTAAAAATCGACCGGCGAATACCAATTTTAACTGAGATGATCGCAATACCTATGGTCCGTAATATGCCGGTGATTGTATGCTCCGTTTCAGTTCTGGGCAATGCAGTTTCCAGTGAAATCGTTTTGTCCTGCAATCCATATAAGAGATACTTATAAAACATACGAAATTTCCCAGAGAGATTCTCATTTATGGATAAGGATGGAGGATAAAACGACAGAATGTTAGAAAATTAATCGCAGTTTGGCTGTCCTAATAATTCAATAAGTTTTCAGGAAGAATTTCACTACAGTACACATATTGCACCGCTTTCGACAAGGGTATGAATTCCGCATGGAAAACGCTATTGTGGTCGGGAAGCCTATTCGAAAGTCTTATATCAGAATCCCCTTAATATACTCCACATTCTGCTCTGTCCAGTATTTTAAAGCCATCGGGATATATCTTAAGTGTCTCACCGGGAACCTAGAGATCAGCGAAAGTCCTTATTTGGAATCCTAAAATTAAAATTCTCCTGTACTTTTTTTTTCTAATCTAGGTTTTATTTTTTTTTTTATTTATTTTTGTCTTCAAATATTCTTTTACTTTCACAACCCTATAACACCTTTTTGATTTCATAATTCATAATAAAACCGGTAAAAAAGTCTACATACACCGCTGTATGTAAATTTTTTTCATTGACTGTATGCCTTTAGTATCCCACCCAGAAACTGCAGATCATCACTCAGAATGTCCTTTGTTAGCATCCTAAAATCAAACTTCTAATCGAGATTATTATAAGGAAAATGTCCATAGTCTAGTTTGGGCCAAAATTACCTGCATTGAGTCTTACTATTATCGCCAGCTCAACCCTCTGCTTTAATTGAAGATCAGAATGATCACGCGTTGGTTAAAACAATTAGAAGTTAAGTAGTTTCTCGACAAAATTCAAGAAGTCATCTTTACTTTCTAACTTTGCGCTACCTTTTGTATTTTAAAAAAATTTTTGTGTCAATCCTTTTAATGCAAAAAACTAGAGAACGTAGCTGTTATCGAATAAAAAGAGTTCATTAACATATTTTGTATTTCAAAATCACTCAACTAATTTTCACCGAGAATGTTAGCAATAAAACCGAACAACATAAAATCAAATCAAATGTCTAAATAGATCAATCGATAAAACACAACCGTGCATACATAAAGTCATTTCATATATACGAATTCATAATAAAATTTTGATTTGAATTGATTTTACATTAAAAAAAAAGAAAAAGAAATAAAAAAATTTGATCAGGAAAATGCAACAAAATTTAAAAAGCCAACAGTAACAGCAACAACACCATTAAAAGCGTACAACAACGCAGTGATAGCACTGATCAACAAAATTCCTTAATTAACACTCGCACTAAAATACCGACACCTTAAGGGACAGACATGAAAATGAACGAGAACCGTTTGGCTTTAATTTCAAGCCAATAATATCAACAAGATTTTTATGATGATCGGTGGACAATATACTTGTTTCTTTGTTGTTGTTTTTGTTATTGTTTTTGTGTATTAAAAACACTCTACAAAAACAAAGGCAACAACAATGGTTTTGGTCATAAAAAAACACCTCGAAATCAAGATTAAATCAAAATAAATTTAAAAGCCATTACATTAAACGACTGTAAAATAAAATCGAACTGACAGACAGACAGAGAGCCGGGTAGGCAGACAGACAGACAGGCGAATGTACGGGTAGACAATTAAAAAGATTGTGTCAGGCTAAACAAGGTGAGAAGTTAAGTTAAAACAAAAAATAATCATAAAATAGTTAAAAACAAAAAACCTTTTAGTCTTTGCGTATAACTTAAAAGAATACAACAACAATAACGAGTGCGATTGGGAACAAATTAAAACATGTCAATAAATTTATTGAGTACATCCTAGTGATGAGATCACACTATAGGTGTTGTTACAAATGGGATCATGGCTGTGATGATATTATTTTCGACTTGATTCAGAGGTACCAGGGGCTTCTGCTATCTGTCTCTATCTGTCTTAACCTTCAATCCCGTGCTATTTGTCATTCATATCCCTTTGACAGTCATAAAACCGAATTAAATGCGCGATAAACCGAATGCGTGGCTTAAATATTGGGGAGATGAAGTTCTTAATGTCCCAAGGAAGTACATATTTTACAAATAAGAGAAAAATTAAAATTGAATCTGTTAATACTGTAAGAAACTGCAAAAGGTTTCTACAGAAAGAGTATATCATTTGTCATTCAATGACAAAAGAAGTACCCCTATCATCATACTTTCAGTTGTAGGCAATAAAAAGATTCATTTTAATTTATAGTCCCTTACAATAACATTCGCAAAATTAACTACAATTTTACTAAGTTTAGAATAAAATAAAAGGATTCATAAAACTTCATAGATTGTTTATACAATAACTAAAGCAAATTTACTACCCCCCTCCCATCTGATTGGCTAGATGCCATCATAATTACCATAATTTGGCTACTAAATATTTATGAAGAATACAATTTTGAATCGGTTTTTACGCTCTCACATTTTGGTGGAACTGTGGAAAAACTTTTCCATTTTTTTATGCTACATAAACAATTTGTCACAGGATATTAAGGACACGCGTTTGCATAAAAATCTTGAATTAAAAATACATAAACGGCGATTATTTATTAGCAAGAGTTTGTACTTTTTTTCTTATTCAATAAACGATGAGTTTTTTTTATCATTTTATATGCGAATTTGTTGTTTTTTGGTACAAACGATTGACTACGAACAATAAAAAAACGGAATGAAAGCAAAACTGTTTCGTTCAGTGAAACTGAAACTGTATTTATTTTGTATTTCCGTTCGCCATAAATAAATTGAAATCCTGTATGAAGCCTGTGTGGCACATTATTTCGATTTGAACATGTCTAACGAATTGATTCCAATCTATTGTCAAATTATGGATAATTTCTTTTAATGGTTTTCTATCGCTTAAACTTTGAAAAACAAACAGAAAAATGGCAACATTTTATCCCAATTTTTTTTGTTGACTTCACTGTATGTCATTCGATCCTTTTTTCTTCTTTTTTCCTCTTTCGTAAATGTAAAACATAAGTATGTAACATGTATGGGAGTGGAGTAAGAGGGAGTGTGTTACAAACATTTTTTTAGTGCTTTTATGGTCCTTCATAAAAAATTGTTTATTTGCCAAACAAACAAACAAACAAAAATTGTCCTCTTTTTAACAAATTCCAAAAAAAATCTGATTTGGGGTTAAAGGCAGTAAAATATTGTTACGAAATGAAATCATTTTAAGGTTGAGATTTTCTTTATTTTTGTATAAATTTGCCAACAGAGGGGTCATGTGTTGTATTCCTGTTCATCATATATTATGCTGTTACATGTTTTAGCCATTATGTATGCTTCTTTCATTGTTAATACAAGTGTGTCTGTGTATGTTAAAATTATACGGATTAGATACCTTTTTTGTTTGTATTTGTAACGTTAAGGCTAAATCAATAGCAAGTATGGTTACATGTATAAGGCAATGACTTGATTTAATTTTATCTTAAAAGATTTGTAAAGAGATTTCAACTAAAATCCAGATTTTCTTTAGATTTCAGTATAAAACGGGAATAATAAGGCTTTAATGAAGTTAATTGAGCTTAAATTTTAGAAAGGAGCACGTTTAGTAATTTTGAATAATATGCTTACACATAATACATACATATGTATATACATAAATAGGATATTAAAATAAATGCGATTCTTATTTACTTAATGATCATTAAAAGTTTAGTCTGGATTACCAAAAAAAATCTAAAATAAATCAAATTTAAAATTAAAAACATACATACCTACATATACACATAATTGGCCATTCCAACCATTCAGCCAGGATTACGAACTAGTTTCTCACACCACTTATGTTGTGTGTGTTAATTTTATACATCAGTAGCGGGATCTACAGTTTAAAGTCGACTCCGAATGACAGATTTTACAGAAACTTTTTCATGGCAATCTTATTAACCTCAGAGTTTTTGCCTGCTGAGAGGCCGTCACCGAAGAAATATTTTTTTATATTTCGTTTCATTGGAGATATCTGACCTGGGGTTTGAAGCGTGACCTCACGTTTAATAAGCCAACACACAACCCACTAAGTTGACTATGTTGTTAGAAACAAAAACTTAAAATCTTTTTTTCATTGGAATACATACGTTGAAGTATAGTATTTACAGAGAGCTCGGAATATCAAAACATAAAGTATTATATCTATTCAGGCTATTGAACATGATATAATAACCGTCCGATAAGTTTTAATGGATGTAGCATAATATCTCTTGAACCTTTTGTAACAACTGACCTTTACTTTGAGCATTTTGTTTCCTCAAGCGATTTTTCAATGGCTTCTTAGATTTTCCACTGACTTAAAATCTGACTGACTAATTCAATCAGTTACTTCATAGGACAAACGCAAAACCAATCTATAACACTTGTTGTGAAAGATTTGCTGGAAGCGCTAATGACTGCATCGCGGGATAATAAATTTTAAAATTCCGATACTACTTTGCGGTTATCTTTAAAAGAGAGGTACTATTTCACAGCCATTTTTAATTCATTTTCATTTCTTTTAACGCGTTCAAAAAACCTCTTGGCACTCATTTTTTCATCTTTCTTCGCCTCTTTTCTTAATAATCAAGTTTTTCATCTAAGCAGCATCCAAGTTGGTCTAAAGTAGCAGATCTTATAATGATAAGTCGTCATCCACCATTGCTTAAAAATATCAGTCTCTGAGAAAATTTTTTCCGTTGATTTATTTTATATAGTGAAGAGAGATTTGGCTTCTCTCAATAGGTGGTCTTCTTGAATTTCTCATGATATTACTTGTTCATGTTATACGCTCTGAGGAAGGACTTTCTGAATAGTTTATTACAAGGGGATTGAAGTTTATTAGTTTTTAAAATTCGAAAGCCATGAAATTATTATGTTGGTCCTCGTACTCCAACCTGTATTGTTCGGGTTTGTAGTCAAGCACTGTTAACCCTTTACCACGACTCTTACTATTTAAAAAAAATTAAATTCGCACGTTTTTCAGATGTCGGTAAATAGTAGAAGTATTTTGCGGGCATAAACCCGTAGGAGATACAATCAAGTAATCAATTGCGTAACTTTATACAAAAAACCGAAAACTTAATATATGTACACTGTGTTAGAAAACTGAGTATGAGGGTTTTGTAGTACTTCCTTAAAGGTCTTTAATTATTTTCTGAGCTACGGGCAGTATCGTATTATTCCAAGATACGGCCTTTAAACAAAGAGGTATAGATCATATCGCAATAATATGAACATTTTATTCTAAGCGAAACGTAAGGCTTAATTCTTTTCCAAATTTATTCCTTGACACATTTTTCGATAAACAATCAAGATCCATCAAAACTTTTGAAAATTTTTGAACTGAAAGTTCATTTGATTCGTATATAAAAAATATAACACGACTGTTGTTATACTATTTAAATAATAACTACGGTAATTTTTGTTCGATTTTATCAAACGAAGTGTCAATCTCTTCACAAGAGAATGCACTTTCAGAATGTCACCACTTATTCTAAATTTTTTAATTAAAGTTTGAATGGACAAACTTGAAAAAATGTGAAAAAAATTCGCGTTTGCCAAGTTTAACTCATCAAACCTCATAGAATATTAAGTCGAATAATATATATATGTACATCGTTTTGAAGACACATTCCTCTCCGTTCTAAGAAAGTTTAAATTTGTGACATTGGTTTAGAAATGTTTGTGTAATAAATAAGTTTGTGCGTAAAGTAAAAAAAAAACTGTTTTTGTCAACTAAACCAGGTTTGGAGGGTTCGAGAAAAATAAAAAAGTACTTTTGAGTTCTACTCAACTAACTGAACAACTTAGACTAGGTAGTTACGCGGGTGTATTTAATTGTTTGTATTTTGTCGCATAGTGTTATCAGAATAATTGTAATAAATGTAATTGGCCATTACAACCCTTCGGTCAGGATTACGGCCTAGCTTCTCACATCACTCATGTTGTGTGTGTTAATTTTATACATGAGTGGCGGGACCTACAGTTTAAAGTAGACTGCAGCGACATGAAAATTTTATTTACTCTCAGAATTTTTGCAAGAAATCGGCTGAGAGCAAGTCGCCGAAAAAATATTTTTTCAAATTTCGTTTTGAAGCCAACATACTGCCTACTAGGCAACGGCGACTTCACCGTATTTCCTTAAGAACCTTAAAAATCAATGTAACATGGACTTTTGTTCCCCCAAAATATTGCCATGTGGTTCCAACAAAACTGTTCCTCATGTCACACAACATTCGAAATAAGCAAATATTTCATTCTGCTTCCCAAATTCTCTGTTAACGCCAATTTTTAATGCCGAAAATCTAAATAATCCACCCGACCAGCCACAATCCCTTCAAAATTCTGTAAATATTTTAAACAAAAATTCTTTAAAATTTTTCGGAGATCTTTTTTTATATCAAATATTTACGATAAGCATTTGCATAATTTGTTTTTCTGTAGATGTTTATTGTGCTTCGTAATAAAATGAAAAACCATAAATGTTTCATGCATACAAAAAATAGACCATAAATCAATTTCATTTAAACAAAAAAAATCTGAATATATTGAAAGAAGAAGATGGAGAGAAAAAAAAATAAAACGATATAAAATAAAACCGTAGCCCATAATTTTCGCTTAATAGACTTTTAAGTGGCCATCAAATCAGCAACGTCATCATCGCATACGTTCCCAACAAACTTCTTTATTATCATCGGTAACGTGTTTATTTGTTTATTTCGACAACAAAAACAACAATATATTTGAATTTTTTTTACAACTCTTGCGTAACATTTTTGATACTCAATACAGCGATACGAAACGGTTATGCTTGGTTATGGAAATCCTTTCTTTACACAACAATTTCCGCAACCCTCTTTGAAAAAAATGTCCCTTTTGTTTGGCTTTTAAAATTTTACGAACAGTCCCTTAAATCTACCCCCTTAAGAGTATGTGGTTTGCTTACACTTTGTGTAATATTTTTAAGCTCTTTTAAGAAGAGAAGTTTATTTGGAATTTTTACAATACTTTGGCTTTATGATTTCTCTTTTCTTTAGTCCATAATTAATGGACTTGACGAAAAAAGGACGAAGATTTTTTTTGGCATATTTTAAGGATTTTTAGCTTTAATATTTAATTTATTTCATATAAGGAATATGAAGAATTCATTGATATGGCCAGTGAGATAAATAAATCACTGTAAGTGGTTAGGATATATGGATGAATAACAATCGACTCCAAATCATTTTTTTTACTGTTTGTGTACACAAAAATAAATATAAATTAAAAAAAAGCTAATATCTAATTGAGAAAAAGCTGATAGCTATAGGATCAAGATTTCCAAAACAGTTTTCGTAACATTCGCATAACCCTTGAAACCGTAAAAAAGTCCTCTGTATAAATCGGGCTATATCAGATAAAAGAATGGAGTTGTGGGAGAAATGAACCTAGTCTCGAACCGAGTGGGCTGCATAGCCAAGGCATCAAGGATTCCAGAAAAGGTTTCCTTACTGTCTGGCGTTATTTGGAACCGGGGATATAGGCGATAAAGCAAAAATTTTATCCAATTAGCAAAATAATAGAATAAAAAATTAAATTGTTGGTTAAATGAACTTAAAAATTTTTATAATTCTCATTGAGTTCATATGTATTTATATATTATATCCAACTTTTTTTTGCTAAGTTTTATTTTTTGTAGATGACTTGCATATTTTTGGCCCATGACTTGCATGTTTTTGGTTGATATCTTGCATGTTTCCAGTTGGTGACTTAAATTTTTTTAGGTTGATGACTTGCATTTTCTATTGATTGATGACTTGCACTTTTTAACGGGTGACTTACAATTTTTGGGTCGATGACTTGCATTTTTTTGGTGATGAATTGCATTTTTTGTCAATGACTTGCATTTTTGGTCGATTACTTGCATTTTTTGATTCGATGACTTCCATTTTTTTGTCGATGACATGAATTTTCTATATAGAGCAATTAGTTTCGTCGGCTATATCTTCGGTCCCAAGGCCCATCCGACCGTAACGAAAACTCTTTTGGAATTCTTGATACAACAGCTGTCCAGGCCACTAGGTCAGAAATTCAAATTTTTTAGGCTTATTTTAGCATTCATATTACTTTTGTTCATATAAGAAATACTATTTCAAAGTTTAACACATAAACACTCTCCTGATAGGTCCCGCAATGTTGTGTATTTCTGTTAACATTTTTGGCCGACTGTATATCTTGTCTTGTTCTTGTTTAATTTTCCAATTTTGTTTTTTTATTTATTACAGTTGGTGTTGTATTTAATGGGTTATTTGCATATGAATTGATAAAACGTAAACACTAAATCATTGAATGTCAACTTAACAATTCAAGCTGTTTAAAGCGTTTTAGAGTGAAGATCATTTGAAACATGTTTCAAAAATTTTCGAAATTGAATTTCCTCCAATTCTCTAAACAACTAAAAAATTTAAATACACATTAATTTAGTGTTTCGATCGAATGCTATGAAATTCAAATGAAACGATACTAGAGATGAAATAGGTCCAATTGGAAAGAAAAATTTAAATAAAGCCATTAATGAAACATCAAAATAAACAGTCCAATACAAAATACCAGACAAAAGGGCTCAAAGAAAGAAAAAAAAACAAATTAAATAAAGAACATGTTCCCCCTCAAAGACAAAATACATAATAAATGTTTTCACGCTTTAAATGTGTTAAGAAAAGCATTTAAACGTGTTATCTGCGGTTGTTTTCTTCGATACTCAATAAAATATTTTTTTGTGAATAATTTTGCCAAGCAAGGCATTATCTGTTAATACTGTTAATACCAACACTATTCGAAAAAAAAATTTATCAAAAAAAAAAACAAAAAAAATATGGAAAAAGAAAATCTTCACTCACTCCAAAAAAAAAAAAAAAAAAATAAGAAGAGAAGAAACATAAAATTCAAGATTTCACTTTAGATGCGGTTGCTGGAGACAAATTATTGAAACGGTTTTTTCCCCCCAAATCAAAATATGAACCAGAACAGAAAGGCCAACTAAATTTTGAGACAGTTTTTAACAGAATGAATTCTTTAAATACAAAATGCCACACATAAAAGGTAGTTGCGCTTACGCAAACCAATTTAAGAAGAATTAAATTGAGATTGTAACTCTAAGAACAGTTTATGAGAAGGCATTACAAATTCCGAAAATCTGCCTTTTTGGCTGTTCTTGATGTCAAAAATTAGTTCTTTTAATTGTTTAATTTTATGCCAGGGCATTATACAAGGTTGTGTTATGGCTCCATTGCTCTTAAACATTGTTCTGATCGTAGTCATTAGGGAACAACTTTGCAAACGAACGTAATATAAAGAGGATGTTCAATAATCAGCTGAACGATGTAGACTATGTGCAAGTATTGTCCAAGAAGAGAAAAATTAACGGTCAGAGAATAAACAGCCATTTACCCACGATCTACAAAATCGTCGTTAATATTAAAGAGAATGATGTCCACTTCTGATCCATGGGAGACATAAATACATACATATTTGGTCATTACAACCTTTCAGTCAAGATTACGACCTAGCTTCTCACACCACTTACGTTGTATATGTCAATTTTACACATGACTGGCGGGACCTACAGTTTAAAGTCGACTCCGAACGACAGATTTTTGAGAATTTTTTTCACGCCAATTTGTTTACTCTCAGAGTTTTTGCAGGAATCTGCTGAGATGCAGTCGCCGAAGAAATATTTTTTCATATTTCGTTTTGTTAGAAATGTCTGACGTACGGCTTGAACCGTAGTCTCACGTCTAATAAGCCTACACACTACCTATTGGAAACCGCATTGAGTTTGCAAAGCACATTTTCGAACGTTTGACGAATGTTTGAAAAACAACATCTTTATCAAGGTATGTCAAAATGAAAATATTCAGCTCAAAACTCGATACAATACTTTTGTATAGCTGTCAGATCTAGAGCACCGAACCAAGCGAATTTAATACCATAAAGGCTTGAGGATAATCCCGAAAACTGTCTAGTCCAACAAATGTGAAGTAGTATGGTATTGACAAATGTAATCAAATGCCAAACAATAAAAAATTTTGAAGACGGTCCAGGCGCATACCAAGATTGGATTTAAATTACAAAAGTCACATGACAAGTGTTATGTTGATGTATGGGCTACAAAAAATTGATATCCGTAAAGTAAAGTAGACGCCTATAGGGAAAAATCACTCTTTTCTAGACTAGACAGGTTGAAAATGGAGTTACTAAAATGGGAAAAAATCAATTGCACAAACTGCATGCCATTTGTAATATTTCTATTTCATATATTTGAATGAAATTGCATACTATAGTTAATTGGTTGTTTTCTTCCTGTTGCAACACGAATTTCGGCATTATCTTCTTGTAATGATTCAGTTCTATTTAAAAAAGAGTACGTTAATGTGCTACAATAAAATTATTAAGCCTACAAGGCAAATTTTTGAAGAAGTATTCGGAAAAGCGCTTTAAAAATCATTAAACTCTGCTTCTAGAAAAATATACTGGCATAAAAAATTGGAGTCAAAGATCTCATCCAAAATTGCAGTTGCATGTTTCAACCAAAGTTTGTTTATCTACGCTTACATTAGATGATTACAGCTCTGCATTGCAACTGAAAGAAGACGAATATCCATACTGAAAGAGTAGTAGGGTATCGAAGACGAATATCCATACAAATGAACGCATTCTTTCAAATACCTTTATTTCAATGTACATATAATCAAATAAGCCTGTCAGTCAACCACCTTGTAACCCACGATAAACTAAATAAATTCAGAAGAAGAAAAAAGAGTGTGTAAGAAAAGAAAAACGTTTAAAATCAATTTTAAACCCATTTATAAAATTAAAAAGAAAATCCAATACAACAACCATTTAAATGAATTAAAACAACAACAACAGAATATAATAAAAATTCCAAAAATGATCTCTGCGATTAGGAGAACAAATTAAAGCAAACAGCGACAACAACAACAACAAAAACTTATCAACAACAACAAAAAAAAAGAAACGAAGAAAAAAATTGTTTTGGACACGTGTCTTCCAAAGGTCCCCAAAATCCAAAAATTAAAAAAGAGCGACTACGGGTGCCTGCGATTAAAAATTTTACGTTAAAACAAGCATACACACACAGCCAAGCATAAACAGCGGTAAGAGATACAGATACAAGATACACAGAAACTGTTGGATATAAAAATTAAGAAAACACTGAGACGGGCCCGTCCACATATACTCTCAATCACTCGGTTTGATATTTAAAATGGACCAGAAACGAAAAACAGAAAAACATCTTAAAAGAGGCAACAACATACAACAAAAAAACGTTTAAAGATGCTTAAAAGGTTTTAACACTTCCTTTCAATGGGGATTTGTTTTAGAGTTTCTTTTTTTAGCGTTTTTGCTGTTCTTCTTGTAGTTGTTATTGTTGTGTTTTAATTTTAATGGCGTTAAAACATTTTAAATAGTTTGACTTTTTCATACTGATAAACGCCGCTATAACTGAGATATACACATACACATATCACTTGTATATGGTGTGTGTGTGTGTGTTTGTGTATGTATGTAAGGTGATCGTATATTTTTATATTGTGTCGCTTACACACTTGTTCACTTAAATAAAATAAAAATAATATAAAAATGTTGCGTATCAGATACGCATAAACTTTTATTTGACACACTCTCTCGTTTTAATTTAAATTGCTTTTTAATAAGATACCATTTTATGGCGGTTCGGTCAGTCCGTCTGTCTGTACGAACTTTTGATCAGGGCAATTAACATTTTACATTACTATACTCGTATTATAGTATACTGTTATAAATTGTATACACATTTTAGAAAGTAAAACAAAAGCGTATAAAATAAAACAATAAAAACATTTGCAATGATCTTCATTTTTTTTTCAATATTTTCCACTTTTGAAAATTGAAAATTTTATGGTCCAGCCAGCTTTAATTACTGGCCATCACTATAGAGATGATGGCGATGGTACACTCTACAAATTAATATAATGTTATCGATTTTAATGTTTTAAAGTCAAGAAGACGTATTTTAATACAATTAAATTAAAACGTATACCTTTTTTTCGGATTGAATCATCATTTGAAAGTATAAAATTTTGGGACATTCTCCGAAAGCTTAACGTTTTTCTTGTTAATACTTCTGTAAAATGAAAATATTTAACACTCAATTAAAATAGGTTTCAATCTTAACCGATGGGCCGCTCTTTGATAATCTATTGTAAGATAGCAAACGTGAGCCTCGTTCGTTAAAAACAATGCCATTGTAATCTCAAAACGATCGGAAAGATCTGTAGAATAGCGTGTTAATATTACACTGAGGCAACTGGAAACACTTGAACGCTCTAACTGAGAGCAGCTTCTGGCTGAGTTATAAAATATTGCGAACAACTTGTGTAGAAGTCCTCGTTGCCTAGTAGGTGGTGCGTTGGCTTATTAGACGTGAGGCCACGGTTCAGACTCCAGGTCAGACATATCCAACGAAACGAAATTAAAAAAAATATTTCTCTGGCGACTTCCTCTCAGCAGATTTCTGGCAAAAACTCTCAGAGTATATAAAATTGCAATGAAAAGTTTCTCAAAAATCTGTCGTTCGGAGTGGACTTTAAACTGTAGGTCCCACTACTGATATATAAAATAAACACACACGAACATAATGGGTGTGAGAAGCTAGAACGTAATCCTGACTGAAGGATTGTAATGACTAAATATGTATGTAGTTGTGTAATATCTATTGTTTTAAAAGAGAATATATTGTTCACTCTAGTGCATGCCTAAAACGTAAAAAAAATAACTCAACATTTTCTTTATTACTGCCATCTTGGCAGCTATGAAAGCATATATTATTCCATACTAACTATTCCCATTATTTCTATGTATTGTTTCAGTTGCATTAATCAAGTTCTTCCAGCTAAGCAGATGAGTAGACTTCGATAGCAAAACCTATAATGAAAGTGTTTACCATCTTTCGTTGTCTAAAAGCAAGTTCTCTCTGAAAATGAATTGAATTCGTGTATGGAGTGTAATCGTAAGTTGGTTTTGTTCTTATAATCCTACTCTTGATTTATGATTTTTACTGTTGTCTAGAGGCTCAGACTTCCCAGACAATTTATTCGAAGAAATATTATAATCGCTTTATTTTATAAATTCAAAAACATGCAATCATATCCATATCTCTGCGCAGTACTTACAAATTATGATCAAATCCGAATAAGCTACTCTCACATTTAGTTGTGCTTGATACAACACTAAGTGCTCTTTTTACAGTCTTATTACAATTTATAATCCAAATATTCTGTTCAATAATTGATGAAACTTCGACGAAGCCTATGGTATTTTAAATTTAATTCAAATTATCGAAATCTTTTTCAATCATCAATCAATTTCAATTGTGAACGTAAGAAGCCAAACTCCCACACTTAAAAACACAAGATTAGTCTTAAATTTCTTAAAGAGAGCTGAACGATATGGTCACATAATACTAAGTACAGCTGGAAGCCAGTGTTTCTTTGTCCATGTTCCGATTTTATGATCTAATATTTCCAATAATGGTTTATAACGTTCATACATCCGGATAAGTACAGATTGCTACTGACTTGAAAGATCTCCAACCAAACTTATTGTCGCCAATATTTTGAAGTATCCAGACATCTCTGTTGTGATATGGTTCTAGCCACAATATACGTTTTATTTAGACTTGTTTCAAGTCCTTCATTGTGGCCAGTAAACAGCTTGTATTGTGCCGCTGTGGACAGTGAATCTCAAAAACAGTTTAGAATTCTTTTTCATAGGCTACATCCCATATCATTCGATTTAAAGCTTACCCCGTTAATAATAAAATGATGGTCCTGGTCCTTATATCCATAAATCAAGGATTATAAATCATTATTATTTTTTTTTTATTCGAGGCCATCAATCACTGGAATCAAAGACCTATTGTGCAAAGTCTATTACATTAACTTCCCATCTTAACGCCTTTAACGATTTCAAGCACTTTTCAGGAGACAACAAGATCCCGAACGTGGTGAAACCTCTATCTGGCGAATAAAAGGCCATCACAAAAAAGACTTCTGAAACCTTAGCAATAAACCTACGTCTCAGAGAGACCAAAAGCTTAAAGGGTGAAGTCTGCACTGCTACACTTTTCCGATATTCTCCCGTTAGGGATTACGTACTTTTTATCCTGATAACTGGCCCATCCGCACAGCTTCGAAGTACTTCATTACTGTATTTACAGATTATTTAAAGACCAATTAGAGGCAAGAGAATTATAAATTAATTTCGATATAAAATGGTCGATAACTTGTCAATCAATAAGGATAACTAGAATGAACGAGCAGAACCTGTCTAAGTGCAATCTCTGCCATGATGCCTTATCTTGAAATAAATAATAAAAAATCGGAAATTCCTTGTAATCGTCTAAAAGTAATCAATTTTTTTAAACGGAATTAGTCAGAATGAGGTTATGTATTCTTCTTACAGAAACTGGGTGAAACAATATTTTTTGTCTACAAAAGTTTGTCACACAAAATTCTAAGAAACCGCTGTTAATTTTGGCTTGTTATGTATGATATCTACGTATAATTGAAAATTTTATTTCTTTTAAATTCCTTGTAACCAGTTTTTTTCTCATAACCTTAATTATTCTTCTCTTGTCTTAACCTATAGCTCAAGTTGTCGCATAAATTTTGTCCGATTTACACGGTGTTTAACGCCTAAACTTATTAATTTTTTAAAATTAATTTAAATATTTTATTCCGAACTTCTTCCAATAAAATTTAAATTTATAATCCGCATTATATTGCGTTGTCGGTTGTCGATTGTTTTAAAAACATCGTAAAAAACCTGATAAATATTATTAAAAAATAAAAATTTAACACCCAATGTCTCCAGAAATGAAATTAAAAGTGACATTCAAAATAATGAAGTAATTAGCGCAGCATGTTAAGAATTAATTGATTTAAATGGAAATTTCGTTGACTTGTATTCCCTCTCTGATAATTTTTTCTCTGTCGCTTTAATTAATTGAACAATTTTTATTAAAAATTATGAACCATATTTTTTCAATAATTTAGTATTCATTTAAGAATATTTTTTTCAATAATTTAAACGATTTAATTTAAAAACAATTTAATTTCAATATTTTAAGCTACTGACAAGCATTTGTTTTATAATTTAAGTATTAAATACATATTTCTTTCTACATGTCATATCCGATGTTTTTAATATGAATTTTAAAAGGTTTTAAGAAAAGCTACACCCTATTTTTATTCGAGCAAAAAGTTACTAGAAAAATAGATCTTCAAAAAACTCGGCTCAATCTGAGTAAAGCGCGAATTACATGTTCATAACGCTACCAGGGTGTTACACGTGATCTTGGTACAAGGCTACCAACCTGTTTGAGCTACTTGCCAAAGAACAATTTATTTAACATCTGCTTATATTGTTCACCAGTAGATGATATGGTTGTTTCAATAGTCCTTGTGTCAGTACTGATCTAGCACGCATCAAATGTTGATACCAGATCAGATAGAAAACTTTCATAACTTTTCATTTTTCATTGATAAAGGCGAAACTAGGCAACTGAAACTGTAAGGAATGTTTACAGTCCTTATATTGTAGGAGCTCCCCATACTCAATGATGGATTCGTCAATTGTAAATTTAAAGTTCCACCACGTCTTAATCTAAAAAGTGTTGTATTTGGAAAAGAAATATTCGTTGCACCAAAACTGGAACCATTTAAACCATTTTTTCTGCTACCTTTCGTTTATTTCATGAAAATCTTCCCCATACATACATAATGGGTCATTACAACCCTTCAGTCAGGATTACGACCTAGTTTCTTATACCACTAATGATGTGTGTGCTAATTTTGTACATGAGTACGAACGACAGATGTTGGAATAACTTTTCATGGCAATTTTATTTACTCTCACAGTTTTTGCCAGAAATCTGTTGAGAGGAAGTTGCCGAAAAAATATTTTTCATATTTCGTTCTGTTGGAGATGCCTGACCTGGAGTTTGAACCAAGGCCTCAAGTCTAATAAGCCAACACACTACCTACTAGACCACGGCGACTTCAATATTCATTCATTCATTGCACGAAAACTGGAACCGTTTAAACCATTTTTTCTGCTACCTTTCGCTTATTTCGTCAACATCTTCACCATATTCTTATTATTTCTTTGCTTTATTTTCGTTTCCATAATACATCAGTTAACGAAGTGATTGGAATGAACGTATCGCTAGTTATCCAATAACTAGTAGCCTAGCAAATTTCTATGGAACTGGTATCACGTTAGCATTTCACCGAAGAGGGTTGTAATATGTCAATACACGTGTTTAATTTTTCCTACTTCGCCATTCTATGAAAGAGATTACAGGTTTTTAATATTTCACATTTTTTTTTCTTTCATTACGTCACATGCAAAACTGTCTGACGATTAACACCATTTCGAAACTTAACATTCTGCTGACAATGTTATCAGAGGCCATCTAGAATATCAGGTCATACCATACAAGTCGTTCACTTCTTCTTTTCCTCTTGGGAATTGATACGCTCCATACTTTGCTCCTCATACCCACATTGCTCACACAGGTCGTAGTATGACAGGGTTGTCATCTATCATAGCTTAGAAACGAAACCTTTGGGGAAATTGTCTGCGGTTTAGTTTTGGTACCACATGATTACCAATTCTTCTTCTCACTGTGTGAAAACTATGTTTCAATAGAATAATTATCTTCAGCGAGAAAGACCACTTTTGTTTCCATGGATACGTCCATAAATAGAATCAGAATTTGGTCTGAAAAGCAGCCAACGCACCGAGAAAGATGCACTGTATAGTGCAATTTGTGTATTGTACCGTACTGCTTTGAGTACCATAAAAATCGCAACATAACAGCCAAGAGAGCAAGGTACCGTGCGATAATTACTGATTTTTTTTTTTTTTTTTTTTTTTTTTTTGCTTAAAATGGAAAGTTTCAACAAGACGGTTCCCTGGCAATAAATGACGCGATGTCATTAGCCAACAAAGTCCCAAGTGTTGTGAGAAGTCGTTGTAGTCTAGTACGTAGTGTGTTAGCTTATTAGACGTGAGGCCTCGGTTTAAAACCCAGGTCAGACATCTACAACAAAACGAAATATAAAAAAATATTTCTTTGGCGACTTTCCCTCATCAGATTTCTGGCAAGAACTCTGGGAGTAAATAAAATTGCCATGAAAAAGTTTCCCTAAATGTTTCGTTCGGAGTCAATTTTATACTGTAGGTCCCATTACTCATGTATAAAATTAATACATACAGTATAAATGGTGTGAGAAACTAGGTCGTAATCCTGACTGAAGGGTTGAAATGTGTGGTAAGCAGTTAATCATTGACCTCTAAAATCATACGATTTGATCCCACTAGACAATTTTTTGTGTGAATATGTGAAATCTCTCAGTTACAGACACAAGTCAAGAGCAATTTTATTTCTGGAAGATAATTTTTAATTAACATTAACTAATCTTTAAAAATAAAATTGCAGGCAGTCATTAATCGCTCAAAATAAATATTTTTTCACTTTTAGGTATTTTTTTTAATTTTCAAAACTCAACGGTTCAAAAATGCCTCTTTTTCGTAAAGGTTTAAAAGAATTAGAAAGAATTCGATCACTCGTATGTCTATAATCCCAGAATATAATAAGGTTCTTTATATTTTTTGAAAAAAAAAAATTTTCAAAAAAAGTTTACTTGCCGTGGCACGTTTACCTTAACTTTACTTTAAATGAAGAACACCATCTGCATAGATTTTTAAATTTTTTAAATTTGTTTTCTTTTTTTATTTAAAAATTAACATTTAAGTTATTTATTATATACAACTTTATATTACAATTAAAGCAATAATGAGATCCATACCCACTGGAAATATACCAAAATCTGTAAGAAATAATTGACAAAAAAAAAGGAGAGAAATTTATTAATAATTAAATAAATAATTCCGTTTGCAATGATTAATGATGTTGGCTGATAATTAAATAATAATTACCTATGAGTGGAATATTTTAAAATCTTTGGTAGAATAAACGAAATGCACGTTTTTCAACAACAACGCCATCCCCACACTCCGCAACAAGGCACTGAGAGTCATCAATTCAAACAGCTTAAATGCAAAGGATTCTAAAATTTAAACAAAAACAATGAATTGAATTGAAATGCTCATTAAAGCTGAAAAGTATTCGATGCGAATTACCTTTTAATTATTAAATGACCCTTAACTGCTTTATTCAATGTCACCAAGAATTTTTTAATTTTTGTTTTGGCAAAAAAAAACGCGCCAAAAGAATTTTCAAATACTCTCCCTTAATATCACTGTCCTCACCGTTGTCGTTGCCATCGTCATCGCCGTCGCCGTCGTGTTGATTTATTTGGTATTGTTAAGTGTCTTAAACTTCAATAGCATCATCCTCATCATCAGCCTCATTATCGCTGGTTTCACCTTCTCCACCAGTTTGTTGAGTTAACGGATTCTTTACATCCAGACGTTCCGGCGGACTACCCGGATTTAAAGGCGGACTAGATGAACGATCTATAATTTCCACACTTTTACGATGATCTTCCAGCTCGTTATCTTCACTACGCGTGGGACTTTTATTATGCAGACTAGAATTGGTGGAGGGTGAATTTGTTGAACCAAACGCCTGTGTTGCCGTCTGATAATAATTACTTAAAGAGGACAAGGAATTGGAAGCACTGAGATGACTAATGGGTGTAGGAGTTACTGGTAATGCTGATAATCCCGTTGCGGGCATTGGCGGTATGGAGGGATACATGCGATACGAAAGAGGTTTCTGTAACACAGCTGCTGCCGCCGCTTGGCGATAGTAAAGATCGATGGGCGAACTGGGTGATAAATGAGGTGAAGCTTGTGCATGGCCATACGGCCAAGATGGAAGATACGGTGAACCGCCACCATATAAACGTTGGAAGGCAGCATAATTACCCGCTTCGGCCAGGAGTTCTAAACCAACGGCCGTCTGGCGTTTCCATTTCGTTCTGAAAAATTTTAAAAATTTAATAAAATGGGAATGAATGAATTAACACCGTCTGCATTAAAATTCAGAGTTAAAGGTGTGGAAGAATGAAAACCAATCATAAACGGTAATTTACAATTTTTTATTTGTAATCAATGCAAAAAGCTGAGGAGAAACGACTCATCAGTGCTGAACGTAATGTGGAAAGAAATAAAGTCACCTAATTCTAGTAGTTATGTATGCATGCTGTGTGTACTACAATGCATGTGGAACTCTTGTTAAATCCCAGACCTTACAGATGACTAAACTTTATAATTAAAAATTGAGAAACGATGACAGGCCATTACAACTTTTCAGGGATTACATACATAATTGGTCATTATAACCCTTCAATCAGGATTACAACGTAGTTTCTCATACCACCTATGTTGTGTGTATTAATTTTTATATATGAGTGGCGGCATATAGAGTTCAAAGGCGATTCCGAACAACAGATTTTTGAAAAACTTTTGCATGGCAATTTTATTTACTCTCAGAGTAGAAATCTACTGAGAAGAAGTCGCCAAAGAAATATTTTTTATATATCATTTTGTTGTCTGAGCTGCGGTTTGAACTGTAGCCTCATGCCTAACAAGCCAACACACTACCTACAAAACTACGGCGGCTACATTATATCTTTCACTGTCTATTTATCTGTCAACAACATATCGAGCTTCTTGCTTTAACCGACTTTTTTCAAAGGTTGTTTAATGTTTCGTGACAACCTAGTCTATCCTGCCATTTACCATTTTTACCCGTAAATTAATCAACTTTCTTAGCGGTTGGTGGAACAGATTGAATTGCATTTTTAACATCTTAACTACCAGATTGAAAACTAGCAAGCCATTCTGTTGCAGTTTGTCTTCTTACAGTATCGTCTCTAAACTTTATAAATTTTTCAGCAGCATGCGACGCTTTTTTTTTGCTATCGAACTTTCCCCCGTACCCAATATGATTTCATCGAAAATGTTGCATTGGATTACTAACGTCAATATTTTAATTTCTAGACTTTTCATAACTATAATATCTACATGTGGCAATTGAAACTGTGTCATAGCCTCTATTATTTTATTTGTTCTTAATGGGTTGAAATTATGTTCCATCAAATCAAGTTTGATTTGATTATTTTGTTTTAAATTTTTTTCTGTACATGAAAGCAAACAAGTTTGTGGCTTAAGTCTTTTGTTTCTATGCATTGAATAATAAATTAAAAAAAATCATTTTTTCTCTTTTGTTACTTTGTATTGTTTGATAAATTAAAAATCAATTTAAACAAACTAACACACGATATCAAATTTCAATATAAATTTAAAACATGACTATAAAATTTTAAAAATTTTTATACAAAATAATTTTGCATAACAATGGCGCAGCAAACAGGCCTACAAGTCAGCTTTAAATTAGAACCAGTATACAAGATAAGAAGTGGTTTTGTTGTATGGCAGTTGATAATTTAGACTGACGCCTACACTAATGATAAACAGGCGCCTTGGTAAGGATCTAAAAATTGTCAGGAAAGAGAAAAAACTATTAGGGACATAAGAAATTGTTTCTTTTGTCTTAATGGTAACAAGTTAATGGAATTAAATTTATTTGCAAATTACATTGTAAACCGATTTGTTGCCAAAAATTTAATTATTTTAGAAACTAAACGCAGCAAACTGTGTTCCTCAAAACAATTCTTTCAAAGCAGCAGCAGGATACTTGTTAAACTTAGGACAACAAAGAGAAATTTAAGGGTTCCTACAGCAATTGCAAAAGATTTATAAACGATGCAATTGCCCATTGCCAGTGGGCGTTTAACAAAACAATTAAGTCACTCACATAAAAAGATGTTTTTTTCTGTTTTGTGGCTGTCTCAAGAGTTTTTGGATGAATGACTGACTCTACAGTGATCAGGTCACATACCTGATCTTAGATACCAAATGACTTTCTTTTTTATGATTAATGAACAACACAACAATGAAATGTTTTTTTTCTATTTTAATAGTCAGTAGCTGAAACAGCTTTAAATAGGCTCTGTTTGTTATGTTTCATAAGGAAAAATTTAAATTACCATGTTTTTTATTGTGTATTTCTCTTGGTAAAACAAGTCCCATAACAAATTCCATTATTTGTGGTAAAAAACGCTCTCTAACGTTCATCAATTTTTTTTTGTTTCAAATTATTTCCCATTGTAATTGTCACATAATGTGGTTACGTTTTCTTCCAGTGGTTATTGCTGGCGGCGGCTCAAAATGCCTGTGAATCATTAGACATTTTAATTTAATAGCCCATATGAGAGTTATAAAAAAAAAACTTTAATTCGACCGGAATAGATCTCCCCATCTTCCGATTTAAGCGACATTCATTATTACGAACTGAACGGTAATAAGTAAAGACTGGGAAACAAGGTTGTGGTCTGTAGCAGTAGTCAGAGCACCAATCAATAAAACTGCTGACAACAGTTTCAATCTTTCCAGCAAATAAAAATACTTAACGTTTGTAGTTACTATTCTCCAAAGAGTTTTTCCATAATGTAATGTTTTCCATAACATAGGGTAAAGGCCAGTGTATAATTACCAGACCTAATCCCTGAAAAGTATGCGTAATCTAGTAGCAAGTGTGTTGGCTTATTAGACATGAGGTCACAGTTCCAACTCCAGGTCAGACATTTCCAACAAAACGAAATATGAACAAATATATCTTCGGCGACTTCCTCTCAGCAGATTTCTACAAAAACTCTGAGAGTTAATAAAATTGAAATGAAAAGTTTCTCGTTCAGAGTAGATTTTAAACTATATGTCCCGCCACTCATGTATAAAATTAACACACACAACATAAGCGATGTGAGAAACTGCGAAGCAAAGTGGACCTTCACAGACGGCGCAAAACCAAGAATGCCATTAAAAAATAAACTAATGCTTGGTATCTAGTAGGATCATTATGAACTTACACAACCTAATCAAACAATTGATTCTGACCACTATTGTCAATAGCACATGAAATCAACAGGTAAGGTGTTGTGTAGTAACAATGCAACACCAGTTCACACACATCCGGAAGAAACAGAGAGCCCAACTTTGCAACTAAAGCTTATCGTCTGTTTTAATTTTCAAGAACACATAATCTAAAATTCAACAGCGGCCTATACAACATTGTTGAATAATTTTTTCGTTTAGAAAACCCAGATAAAATAATGGCTTCACCCTTAATCCCGATCAAACGACATACATGTCTTTGCTTAAATAAAATTTGTAACCGTAACTATTTTCGATGAGGAACAATGCCTGCAACTTGTAGTTGACATCACTTAAATCTGTTTTGTGCAAATTTCCTATGGAATCAACAAAAAGTTTCATTGATACTCTGTTGTTGCTTTCAATGCTGTTGCAATTATTCAATATTTGCTTCTATATCGACTTCAAGCAGACATACATATGTACATAGTTTGACATTACAACTGTTCAGTCAGGGTTACGACCTAGTTTCTCATACCACTTATGTTGTGTGTGTTAATTTTTTTACATCAGTGCTGGGACCGACAAACCGACCTCAAGCATCAAATAAAATTTCCTACCTTGCTATTTTTTCAATCCTTCTTTAATTCCTTTTTTTGACGCAAACTCACAACAAAATAAAAACCATTATGTGAGTGTATATCCGAAAGTAATTTTAAAATCAATTTCATTTTATCTTTATTGCCTTTTCACTAATTAAAACTGAAATGTTTTTGTAACATTTCAACACTTTACCGCGTTGCTTGCCACTTCCCTCTTTCTACTTACCTACGATTTTGATACCACGTCTTGACTTGACAATCGCTCAATTCCAATTTGTTTGCCAATTCCATACGATCCTGAACACTCAGATATTTTTGACGTTCAAATGATTTTTCCAACGTTTGCAATTGATGATCGGTAAAGGCTGTACGTGCCTTGCGTTGTTTCTTGGATAAACCCATTAGATTGTCACTACTTTTAATGCTGTGACCATCATCATCTTTGGCACCTGCAATATAAAGATGCAAAAAAAGGAAAAAAAATACATGAGAAGATGAAAGATTTTTTTTATTTCTCTTTAAGTTTTAAGCGGATATTTTGTTTGGATGGTTGTTTGTCTGTCTTTCTTCTTCTTTTTTTCTCCCTGATGCACTGTTGTGTTTTGGGAGATTTCTGTCATGATCATTTACGGTTTGTTTTGTGTGGTTTTGTTTCTTTTTCTTGGCTTTGTTGTCATATGGCATTATTTTAATTTCTTTTCTTTTTTTCTTTTATTTCCATTTAAAATCTTTAAATGTTTGCAAATGCTGTTGTTGTTCTTATTGTAGTTGTTTTCAAGTCTTAAACAACTCACAGAAATTAACAACAACAACAACAACGACAACAACCTGGACTGTCCACATTTTCATAAAGTGAAATGATGCGTAAATTTTCGTGTCATATTTATGTGCAATTAATTAAAATTATTTTTGCATGGATATTCATGTTACATTTTAAGACGCTTAAAAGTATAGCATTAAATACCCCCTGAGATTTGCGTAAAACTTAACGAAGAAAAATTCCACAAGAAGAAAAAAACATGCCACATTGGTCGACTTTAAACGAGTACTAAATAACATGTCTTTGCATTAAATAAATAAGCTTTTTAAAAAGGAATTTCAATTAAATTTTTTGAATTTATTTCCCTCAAGTAGCGTAATTTCTTTTAGTGTATGCTGACCATACAGGTTTTTAGCTAGACTTGGGTGTCTGTATGTTGTTTTAGCTTTTTACCGGCTTGTTATTTAATATATTACTGTTGTTTTTGTTTTTGTTGCAACTTAAGCTTTTCTAATAGATTATTAATAATTTTATGGCATTTTAATATGTGTTTGCGTAATTAGCATTTAATAAAAGATAATCATTTAACAACAACCAACCAGCCATTAGAAACAACAAAGTTGAATTATTTTCTTTATGGATTATCCCTGACATTTTAATTCCATTTGTTGAATTATTTCTGATAACAACTAAAAAAAGATAAAACATTCTTGATTTCTTTAATCTTTTAATATAATTAATTAAATAATGGCATAATAAATACAACACAGAAGTATTTTAATAATTGCAATACAAAAGACTTAAGAAACAAACGTAGCTTATAAGTTAAACAACAGATTTTAATTTTTTTTTTCAAATACACGTTCTAAGAATATTGGGCGATAGTTTAGTAGAAATCTTTTGAATAAATTTCAAATGGCACAAGTACAAGTTTGTATTTAAAAGTGCGGAATATAGTATTTTTTCTCAGAGACTAAGGTTTTCGCAATTTGGTAATGCAATCGTTGCTGAATTTAAGCATTTTAATTGCTATTAAGCGGAATGCTGAGGTGACGTAATTAATGCATAAAGTTTTTATTAACAAACTTGAACAATTTTAGGTTCATAATTAAAATTTTTTAATCCTCAGTAAATATTTCATCCAAGAAAGTCTCTTACCCCTGTATCACTCGAGAGTTTACATACATACAACCCTTCAGTCAGTATTTTTTTTTTCGAACGTCCCCGGCCTCACACTAACCTACCCTCACCCGACCGCGGAGGGCTCGTCCCGATTACGTAGGGACACGTACACACTACAGTCCGGTCTGTAGCGGGTAAGGGAAAAGAAATTACTGCCTAGCTTCTCACACCACTCATGTTGTTTGCCTTAATTTTATATACGAGTGACGGGACCTACAGTTTAAAATCGACTCCGAACGACATATTTTTGAGAAACTTTTCATTGCAATTTTATTTACTCTCAGAGTTTTTGCCAGAAATCTGTTGAGAAGAAGTCGCCAAAGAAATTTTTTTTCCATATTTCGTTTTAATGTCTGACCTGGGGTTTGAACCCTGGCCTTACGTCTAATAAGCCTGCACACTACCTACTTGACTACGGCCACCCCATTTATAGAAAACTAGAAATCAATTATGCCAATTACAATGAGACAAATTGAAATAACAAGGCAACGGAGTTTCATTATTTCCTGTAATACTCTAGACATTGATCCCATATTACATCTCATCAATTCACGATGCGTAATAATGCACTACTGATGTGTTAATTAATCCAGTCAGCATTGATATCATCAATGATCGCCATATATTTATGTTTGATCAATTTCTTTTACCACTCAACTGCTCATTACTATACATTTAATGTAACTTTCTGATTTCGAACTTATTTGTGTACAAATCGCAGTTAAAAATTGCTATTCAGAAACACTAAAAGTATTTTAGTTAAGGGAAGAGAAAATTACAATTGGTCAAGGTCTTATGTAGCACCTTTATTGAAACCGAGACAATGATGGAAACAACCATTTTCTGGCGTTGACTCCATGATTTTAAATAGGCACAGTCTGTGTTAAAAAGGTTTCGCCTCTAAAGATTGTTCATGACGATATCCAAAAACCTCTCAGCCTTCGGCAAATTTTAGAATACAAACGCGTATCTGGAAAGCTAATAAGATTTTATACGAATGCCACATAACCCTGCATAATAATCTTATCGAATGAAAGAATTAAAACTAGATGATGCGTATGTTAATTGATCATTACATTACCTACAGGCACGATTAAGACCTAACATCTCGCACCTCTTATGTTGTGTGTGTTAATTTTATATGTGAGTGGCAGGACCAAAGTTCAAAGACGACTCCGAACGACAAATTTTCTGACAAACTTTTCATGCCAATTCTGTTTATACTCAGAGTTTTTGCCAAAAATTTACTGAGAAAAAGTCGCCGAAGAAATAATTTTTCATAATTCGTTTTGTTCGAGATGTCTGACCGGGGTTTTTAACCGCGGCCTAACGTGTAATAAGTCGAAACACTACTAACGAGTCTACGTTGACTTACTACGGAAAGTAACAAAGTGCAGTTCGAAGTCAACTCTAGGTCCCGCCGCCAAATGGTTGGTATTAGATGTTAAGCCTTGCAATAGCCAATAATATTATAAACAAAAAAATCTAAGACTAAGCGCAGTGTGAAAATCTTTGTCCACAACAAAAATTCAAATATTCAAAATCCACATTACTATACGCATGCATGGCATGGTCCGCAGCAACGAACGACATACATCTCTCATAAGTTTTTGTGAACAAATGCCTCAGAAAGACGTTTCATACGTTTATAGATCAAAAGCCTATAGAAAATTTTCTTCTAATTAACAGCCAAAATATGAGGAAATCTCAAAACACAAAAGGAGTTGGTCAATCACAAACAACCGATGGATTTGGCAATCCAATATATCGATGGGAACCCACAAGGCAGAAGACGAAGAAATCAATCATAACGTATATGGAAATGCCAAATAGAAGAACTCAAATCAACATGGAGCGAAATAACATATCTACTCTAGTAGGTAGAGTGTTTGCTACCGTTCAAACCCCAGGACAGACATCTCGAACATAAATAAATGTAAAAAAATATTTCTTCAGTGACTTCCTCTCAGCAGATTTCCGGCAAATACTCTGAGAGTAAATAAAATTGCCCTGAAAAGATTTAAAAAATAAAATTCTATCGTTCGGAATCGACTTTAAACTGTAGGTCCCGCCACTCATGTATAAATTTAACAAACACAACATAAATGACGTGAGAAGCTAGGTCCTGACTGATGGGTTGTAATAACAAAATATGTATGTCTGTATTAGCGTATAGAGTAAATTCTTGTTGCAGTGTTAGGCGTCTTAAAGGAATAAAAGTGGTATTCAGGGATTGATTTGGGTTGCGTTTTTTGTTGTTTCTGTTAATTTTTTATAACAAAATTCAATGATAAGTAATTCGTGCATCTAAAATTAATCTGATTTAACAATGACAATAAATCTAAACAGATCCACATTGAAGAAACACGATATTTGCCTCTTAAATAAAATAGAAAGAAAAAAAGTTCTTCTAAAAACAAAAGATTTGAGATAAAATGTAGATTGCGTTTGTATCAGAAAATTTTTTCTAAATACAAGAAGTCTTAACGAATATTACAAAGGAAATCGAGAAATAATAATCAAAAGACTTAAGTAACAAACTTATTTTTTTTCTAATTCATAATTCCATGCACAAGTACTTGAACTATTTACTGTGTGTGTAAGCATGTGATCATTTAACAAAATTCTCTTAATGTTTAAAACAATTAGTAAATAACAAATGATTATAAATTAATCTATAGAGAAATACAAAAACAAAAACAAAAACGCAAGTAACAACAACATTAAGTATAACACCAAACAGTCATTATAATTTATACGATTGTAAGTTCAGTTGAATGGGAAATACCACTTAATAAGGAAATTGAAGATTTGATTTATTTTCCGCTAAACAACAACATTTAATAGGAAAAAAAATAAAAATATTGTTGAGTGAGTTTCTATGTTTATATGGTATATATGTACATACATATATGGCTAAATAGCTATGCTTGCTTTTATTTATTTTTTTTTTAATAAATTCACCAAGAAGTAGAGGAAAATAAATGTTTAATGAAAATTTAAAGCAATATTTTAACAAAAATAAGTAACAAGCTGAAGACGAAAACAACAACAATAACAAAAACAACATTAGACATTAAAAACTAAACTGTAAAACATTTCCGCAAAATGTGGTTAAATGTTTTACTTTTTAAGACATTAAACCGCCACGCTAAACAACAATATACACGTTGTACGTGTGTATTTATAAAATAAAAAACAACAAAAACAACAACAACAAACTAAAACTCAATGAATAAATGAATGAATCAACAACGTATTAAAATCAACTGACTGACTGAGTAACTGACTGACTAAATGAATGAATAAATAGTTAAGGATGGTTGAGTTGTTTGCTTGGTTTAGTGTGTGGTTTGTGTGGAAATGAAAATCAAAGAAAAAATACCACAAAATACCACTTTAAAGCATTTTTTTTTTGTTTTTTTTTTCTCTTTAAAGAAAATGTAATCAAAGTGTAAATGATTTAGTTCATATTAAATGCTTTGGTAATCATGAAGTATGCCAATTCTAATGTTAAAACCAAAGAAAAACTAAACCGGAGTTCTATAACAGAACAGTGGTACATAAATTAAAAACTTTGTGAAAATAATTTTTACCAGAACGAAAATTCTTTGGCATCTCAAGCTTTTAAAGAATTTAAACTTTACCTTTGGCAGGGTCTCGTGGAAAAGTTTATTATTAGGTTAGGTTAGGTCGAAGTGATAGCTTTGATTACCAAAGCTTACTTAAGCACGCATAGCGGCCCGTTGTGACACCACACGTAAGGGCAGTCGCTGCACTGACTGAATTCCACCAAATTAGCGAAGAAGTTAGTTAGCGCAAGGACTGCACAAGGACTATTATTATGGAACTCATCTGTGGAGAGCAAAAGAAGAGATAACAGAGCATATACTCCCTCAAAGCATTGCGTTAAGAAATGAGAACCATATCAGATCGTTTACATGGTCCAGAGGAACAGTTATCCATGGTTATATGTACTATAGGACAGTCCTAAGAGGTAGTTCTATCTGACATGTTCAGATAAACCCGTCTTAACAATTAGCACATGGTCTTTGCCTTTCAGCGGTAAACCCTTAGATTAAACTGATAACGAAGACAAAAGGTTAATGAAACCCGTAATTGATTAAATGTTAATAAACGTTAGCTCCGTAAAGCTACAGAGAGAGAGTGAGTGAGTAAGACGAGAGAAGAGGTAGAGAAAAACTTTAGCATAAGAAGGGAGAAATTCTTTAGGGACAACAACCTATCCTGGGTCAATGAAGAATCTTGCTCCATTGCCAGACTCGCTTGGCCCTCTATGGATAGAAGTAGTGTCATCTCGATCACAGTGGCCATGCTTACAGGTCATTGTGTTATGGGAAGACACGCAGAAAGACTGCAACTCCCATCTAACGACTTCTGCCGGGGTTTAGAGTGGCTGAAGAAGAAGAGAAAACTGTTTTCCACTTTCTTTGTCAATACCCATCTCTTGCGAGATGCATTTATTTGGCTTTCCATTCCTTGTTAGTTTAACGAAGTTATCGTCCATTGATGTCGCGAATATAGTTTCGCTTATTAAACTTTCAGGCTGGTTTTCCAGCACAGGGTAGTCGTACTTTTAATGTGCAGCCCTTGCACTGACCAACTTCTTCCTTGGTTTGGTGGAATATAGGCAGTAAAAGGACTGCGCTTATCTGTGGCGTCTCAACGGGCCGCTATGCGTGCTCAAGTGAGCTTTGGTAACCAAAGCTACTACTTCGACCTAACCTCACTTAACGATGCTACACATTCTTCTTCTTTGGTCGATCTAGAAATCTGTCGAAATGTTTAACAAATAAAAGAAATCTGTCTACATACATAAGTATAGACATACATACGTGCACATTCATACATACGTATAAATTACGCGTGTAATAACAGATGCAGTGACAGTTAACTGTTAACTTTAAATAGTATATTGTTATGCTTTCTATTCAATTTAGGTCAGGGGGTTGTGGTAGTACAGCAAAGATCCAATACGTAGATTCCTTTGCATTATAGACTGTGTAACAGAGGTAAGGGGTATATATAGTTTCATAGTGGATAGGTATTTAAAAGAAGTGTGCCTCCGTTAGCAAGTTCATCGGGAATCAGCACATTCATGTGACCAGCACATGTGTGACCAAAAATCCATATTAAATGCACACAAGAGTAGATGCGAGAGTAGATCAAAAGAACCTCAGGGAACAAACTAGTTCTGATAGTGAAAAGCGACTTACAAAAGAGATCTACTGGTAGTAGTAGTATTTCTAATATATTTTTAAGCACCAGAGAATACATTTCTTTCACGTAATCTTTACACACAAAAAATTAACATTTAAAAAAGTATTTTCAATTTTAGCTCACTTGCTTAATAGATCATTACAACCCTTTAGTCAGGATTACGAACCGAGTTTCTCACAACACTTATGGTGTGTGTGTTAATTTGTATACATTAGTGGTGGGACCTACAATTTAAAGTCGATTCCCAACGAATATTTTTACCTTCAGAGTATTTGCCAGAATTCTACTGAGAGGAAGTAGCTGAAGAAATATTTTTTCATATTTAGTTTTGCTGAAAATGTCTGACCTGGGGATTTGAGCCGTGGCCTCACATCTAATAAGTCAAAGCACTAGCTACTAGACTATGGCACTTCAATTTAAACTCCTTTTTTAAATTATTTAGCCATTGGCGAATATACATTTTCATGTTGTAATAAAATCATGCAACTTTAACTTGTTCAAACCACTGTTCTCTAACACCTAATGATACTGACTAAGAAATCATTTTAACAACATGAGTTTCCTTTAAACATTTATTATAATTTCTAGTCTTTGCTCTCCCTCTCTCTCTCTCTCTCTTTCCTCATTTCTCTGCCCTTTTAAACGCAATTCTTGAACAAATTATTCAGAATCATTTTACAAGCTTAAGGAAATTCAAAATATAATGAAATAAAGTGGAATATATAATAAAGAAAATACATAAAGATAAGATAAACTAGAATTTATAATGAAACTTCATAAAAATAAAGTCAAGCCGAATGCTTAAGAAAGGCCTACTAAAGAAACAGTTCGCACAATGCAATAATACCCCTTAGCCCCTGTCATTAAACACCAGCTAATGTGAAAATTAATGTTAATCTGGAAACTTACGTATTAAAAAAGAAAAGAATTCTTTTGTTTTTCTCCTGTATTAAACTCATTCCCGAAGAAAACTAAATAAACTCGAACTGATGGTTTGACTATCTGTTTGTCTGCTGACTTGACTTGACTTGACTGAATGTCTAATAAACACTTTGCAATGGGGAAAAACTCATGGTAAAGAGCAAAGAAAAGCAAAGAATTGTTACATCCTCTGTGTAGAGTTTTTATTGTTATTGTTTGATGTTGTTATTGCTGGTGTTGTTGTATTTTTGCATTATTTAATATATAATTAAGTGTTTTGTGGCTAAATTGCATTAAACATGCTTAAATGCGCAACTGTAAATTGTTGTTATTCATTGTGAATAGCTTCTTCGTCTTCTTTGTCTTTAATTCTTGAGTTTTTCTTCTTTTTTTTCATTAAAGTTTTTATTTTATAATTTGTTTTTGTTGTTGCTGTAGAGTTCTTTGTAGTTTTTTTTTGTTTTCCTTTTGTGGCCTGCCAGAAAATTTACTGCTCTACTACACTTAATTTTATTCCTTTTCTATTTCTGTGTTTTATTCTAAAAACAATAAAAATAAAATGAAAAACGAAACCACCAGCTAACTCTAGTCCAGAGTTTTATGTGTTATTGTTGTTGTTGCTGTTGTTGTTGCTTTTTATAATAGTTGGTTTTTTATTACATAAATGTGGTTTATATGCAGCAACAGCAGCAGCAACAAAAACAGCAACATCAGCATAAGCTTTTTATCTTTTTGCATTTCAATTAAGTTTCTGCTGCAACAGTCACTCACTTATTCACTCACATTACCAAAACACAACCAGCCAGTCTTCACATCTACTCTACTGTTCTACAAACACTAAAGAATTTTGCTTTATTTACACTTTGAAAACATTAAACAATCTCCACAAGTTTTCAAAGCGGGAACGCGCTACTGAGTTACAAAAAAAGGTCGACATACTAGTAGGATTAGAACTGCATCGATGACGAAAAAATATTTTCAAATTACCGGTGATATAAGATCATAAATTGTAGATCTCGCTCCGGCGAGACGGGTATTTTATGCGGGGGTCTGCGGAAGTCGGCGAAGATGACGACCTTGTATGCGTTGGAAGGACCAAATCGAGGAAGCCCTGTCATCGATTGGTGTGACCAACTGGCGTAGGCGCGCAAGAAGCAGAGGCGCCTAGAAGGATGTGTTGCGGCAGGCCGAAATCCGTTAATCGGGTTATTAATGGCCAATTAAGTAAAGTAAGATCCAATATGCCTGGTTGCCGTATTTCAAAACTGCTGTGTCCAGCAGTGGACAGCACGAAAACCAAGGAACTACTTCAGTTCGACAAGAAAACGGTCCGCACTCTAACAAGAATTCTAACGGCATTGGCAGTTTCGCTGGCAAGCTCGGTTTGTCCCACGAAGATTACTGTAGAATCTGCCAGGATGTGAAGAAAACGGAATCCGTACAACACCTTTTATGTGAATGCCCTGCACTTTAAAACAGGCGTCATCAGTTTTTAAGTGACAGAACGTTTGCAAATCTTCGCATGGCGGTGAGCGTGCCACTCAGGGAACTGGCCTGTTTCATCCGAAGCCTGATGTGATTCAAATCCATCACTAACGAATCATGACAAGAGAGCTTACCTAACAGTGAGTAACAGAATGTGTCATATAGGCCGCGGAGTGTCTTGCCTGTGGACGTCAAGCTTCCTGCTGAACTGACATTACCTAACCTACACAGTTTGAACTTTACTTGTTTAGCACTCTTTGTTTGTTTCTTACAGACCTAAAACTGTTTAATGTGTTCTATTACCAATAAGAAAATCAAAGAATATGAATCAAAATGTCTGTTAGAAATGGTATGGAGTGATCGAAATATCTAGGAATGTGAGTTTAAACTGACTACCTTGAAGAAAGCTGAGAAATTTGCCGATAAGGAATCAAATTCTAAGCATTCTTCACTTAAACAACCAAATAAAATGGTGTTAGGATTCACAGTTTCTTAATTAATTATCAACATCGTCATCTTGTTTAGCGGGTTCCACGACATTTATTTCAAATTTTTTGGCCTTAAAACGTATTTTAATGAAACCGGTTTCAAAATCCAAGTATTTACATCGCTTACTATTTGCTGTATAGCTGATCTCTTGAAATGATATCGATAACCGTTACCGAACTAATAATACAATCGTTCCAATGAAAGAGCCTTAAGGGAAGATGGATTTCTTTTCGGCGAAAGGAATATTAACTTTTATTGGGTGCTTACAATGTAGAGTGATGTGAGTTATGCTTTAGACGCTCCACAATTGGGTTAAGCAGATTTGTTTTACAACAGGAATCAATTTTAGTGCAATATGTCGACACTTTGAGGAGAAGAACGAATCTCTAGAACACATATTTGATAACTGTAAAGCATTATTGCATCTCTAAGACAGACACCTGGATGATTATCAAATAATAGGTACAGAACTATGCTTATTTACACCAAACAGCATCCTGAAGTTGGTCACACATACTTTCTACATGTCTGGTCTCGGCACTCTACTGCCTCTAAGCAACAGTAATTGCATTCTGTTTTTTTTACATTTGGTTGAGGCAACGCATACCTTCTGTATATCTGATCTCGGTACGCCACTACCTCTACGCAACTGTAAGTTTTGTAACAAAAATCAATCGATGCGCGTTAAACGTCGATGTATTTTGTTGCAAAACGATGTAAAATTGATGCTTCTTTGGCATGTATTGAAAAAACTATCGATGTTGGTTTTCTTAATGTCCATCACTAAAAAACCAACTCCGAACTCTAGTATAAAATGGTTTTCGTTTGAATTGAGATATTTTTGATGCCCTATGCTCCGATGTAAATTAAAGGAAATAACATATTGTAGAGGACAATTGTTTTAAGCAAACCGTACGATTTTTCCCCGAATAGATTCGCTATTTATTTATCGATACTTTCAGTAAATGTGGCCTCTCTATTTGCAATAGTAGTGTCCTTTTACAAATCAACCATTACCGCTTCTGCTACTTGTTAGTTTGCCTGTACTTGTTGTTTATTTCCATTCTTTAAGCAATTTTGTGGTTTTATGGAAAATGTAGTCATGTATGTTGTTAAACGATTATCGTTATTTAATCTAAAACTTTTAAAATATGTTGCTGGTTTTGTTGTTTCTTACCCCCCTTCTATTTTACTAGACCATGTTCATATATACGGCCGCAATAACCAAACAAAAAAATACGACTAAAAACACTGAGTTAAAGCAATAGAAAAGTAAATTAAAGAAAAGCAAAGGGTTATTATAACAGTAAAATTATATTTATTTAATGGGTTTTTAAAAATAAAACCAAAAACAACAATTAAGAAAACAAAAATTATCATAAGTTTGCGTGCATTTGCTCATAAATATTATTGAAAGCAGAAATAAATACACAGACTAGAAAAACATCAACGAAAACAAAAAACCGTAATAAACGAAAGACTTAAGCAACAAACTTGTCAGTCAATTTGGTTTAAATCTTCTCAAAACATCTCCTTTTTTTTCTTTTTTTTTCATTTTTAATTACAAAACGTATGTAAAGGTATTAGTTTATCAAGTTTTCTAAGGAAAATTAATGATAAACATTTAATTGTTAATAATTATTAAAGTGTTAATCATAAAATATAAAAATTGAATTATGTTGGCAAATTAATTGAATATTAAATTTCATAGAATGAAGGAAAAACAAAAAAAGATGCATAAAATATGTATCAAAACCCGGGGAAAAATGCTTTTGAAACATTCCATGAATATTTTTTCAACAACTCGTGTCACTTGAGACGCGTGCGATCATAATGTGCTGTGTTTTTTTTTTGCCCACATTTTTAACCGGGAATATATTTTTTAGAAACTAGCCATTTTGGCTTATAAAACTATATAAACCCACACATAAAAGCATACATTTCTTAAAGAATTCATTTAAAAACTCATACAAAAAACTGTTTCAAAACCAACAACAACAATTAACATTAAAAATGTTAAATGTATCGAACAAGTGATTGATATTTTTGAAGTCGGTCATAATATTTGAAATTGATACTTTGGGTCTGCAAAAAAATGTGTTTGTATGATAAAATTGAAGGAGAAAAAGAGAACTGATATATGCAGTGTATAAATGTTTGTTAAAAATAACAAAGTAAAGACATTGTGTGTCATTTAGATGTTGTAAAATATAAAATACACTGAGAAAAAGGTGAGAATAAGTCTTTGGCAGCGATATATTTACATTTTCAATTCATCAGCTACAACAGTACGAAATAATTAAAGGATCACAATTTGAGTTTTGATCAAAAAAAATACAGTTAACTGGATAACTTTTAGGTTATTTTTCTTTCAAGTTATAAAAAACTCTCATGACACAGATCCATAAATACGATTGTGTTCAAACATCATTCACGACCAACAATTACTTTACACGTGCATTAACGTGATGCAAAGACATTGATTTTTTGCAATAAACTTGAGATAAACACTTTTTTATTGTCCAACCTTATGAGAATTCTAGCTACACTACCTTATTAGAATAAGGGTCAACTTGCCGTTAAAGTTGGGTTTAGTTAAAGGTAACTTTAGCTAAAGTGAACTTTAAAGTCAGCTTTAACTTATTTGTCGATAAAACTGCTCAATTAAACAAGTTTATTTTTAAAGGCAGTGGCAACGAAGGGCATATTTTGTTTGTATTTGCTCATTTTGCTTATATTTTAAGTTGCCATATTGAAAATAATACATAATATGGCAAGTTCACACATAAACTTAACTTTAAAAGTTACCAGTAGGATGATCTTCCCTTTAGGTTAAAGTTCACTTCTACCTTGGTGTCCACTTATAATAATGAAAAATAATTTATCTGCCCGTTAAAATCCTTCCTTTAGTTAACGGCAAGTTGTAATAATGGTCCTAAATCGAACATATATTTTTCTTAAACCAAATGTAAATTTAATGCAATCAATATAATAAATTTCTGTTTGAAATTGCAAGAAGAGGAGATTTGAATCATGCATCAGACAATCCAGAAATATGCTGAGGTTATGAAACGATCTTTTCTTTTAGTTCTCATTTGTCTCTACTGGCCGTCAATTCTTTAATTTTCATGGGAAATGAAGAAGAGTTTTAATTTCGGGCACACTATAATTATTGCAACCATTATTTAAGAAGAAGAAGGAAGTCGTCGTAGTCTAGTAGTTGCAGTGTTGGCTTATTAGACATGGGGCCACGTTTTAAACCCCAGATCAGACATCAAACCGAAAGAGGAAAACCATTTCTTCGCGACTTTCTCTCAGCAGATTTCTGGCAAAAACTCTAAGAGTAAATAAAATTGCCATGAAAATGCTTCTCACAAAATCTGTAGTTCGGAAACGACTTTAAACTGTATGTACCGCCACTCATGTATAAAATTAACGCACACAACATAAGTGGTGTGAAAAGCTAGCTCGTAAATCTGACTGAAGGGGTTTAATGTCCAATTATGTATGTATGTATTATTTAAGAAGGGTAGGACAGATACAACGCACGCCTCCCCTCTGTTTATTATTTCTTTGTCACATTTCTTTCACTGTCATTAATAATGCTTTCCCGAAAAATCGAGTGATTGATTTACTTTTTTTTTAGCAAGGCGAGCGGTTGATTTAATGTAGACGATCCTAGAATAATTGGGTTGCCATTAGTCGATTCCTGGTAGTATTGCTTTCGGTGGAAATATTGAGTGTAGTAGTGATGAAACTTGTTTATGTCCTCTTCATTTTCATGATGTCGATGCCTCCCTATGACGTTTTTTTTTATGTTATATTCTCTGCAGGACATAAGTTTCAGAGATAGAGGTGATTTCGAATATTCGAAAACCAAAGTGAAGTCACATATATTATTTGTGCTTCTCCATGGCACAATATTGTTATTGTATTGATAGGGCTTGCAATCATGTAGCTAAACCATACGTCCCCTTTTATCACCGAAACTGTGCTTAAATTTTTTTCTTTTAATCATCAATCTGGTATATATCATCGTAATTTTGAAGTTGACCAAACTTTCAATAGCGATTGTTGTTGATTCATAAAGGCCAGAGTGATTCACTTAGAATTATTAATGAAATCCGAAATGATTTTGTATTCCAGAAATTGACAGAAAGTGAATAATTAAATTGGAATTTGGGGCCATTACTGAACACACCAAGAGAAGAAAATCTTACAGCTCCTACTTTACAATTTTTCCATTTTTAGGGAAATCTGAATAAAATATAGTGTTTAGGTGACCATGATATATTTTTGTTCACTTTAAAGAATCTAAACGCCGTTATTGATAATGAGGAAAATAAGAGTGCTGACATACTATTATAAATAAGAGGCTGTGTAGTTGGTAGAGTGCTGATTTTTTCGAGACCTTTCTTCATCAATACTATGGTAGAAACTTTGAGAGTAACTAATTGTCATCAAATACCTTTTCAAATCTGTCATTCGGAATCGACGGAATCAGCACGTATATGTGAGAAGCTATCCTAACTAAAGTACATATTTTTTTGAAGGCCAATAATCCTGTGTAATGCAAGTGAATTGTGAAAACGACTCATTAGAATCGTTTAACTTCAGTGCAAAACGAAATCTATGTGGCATAATTATTGAAGGTGGCTTAAAAAATTTAAAGTGCCTCGGAATTTTTCTTAAAGTGTATTCTTAAATTGTCATAAAAAGTTGTTTTACACACTCTACAATTATAAATTATCGTTAATTGTTGGCAGGTCTCTCTCTCTCTTACAATTCTACACTATAATTTTCTACGGTGCATATCTCTCTTTTTTTTAACAATAAAAAATCTTTTTTTTTATTTCATTTTTTCAATTCTAAATTGAGCAGAATATATGCACAGATTTATGGAACACGTTCAATACCAACATTCTAGTTTTTAGTGGATTTTTTTCTTTTCTTGTTGTTTAATGTCATACATTTTCACTTAATAAATGAGAGGGGGGAACGCATGATTAGATTGATGGAGTGACGTTCATAAATGAAACTGGTGTTGTAGTTTTATAACAATTTTTTTCTTTTAATTTTCAATTTTGTTGTTGTTGTTGTTGATGTCGTCATTGTTGCTGTCGTTGCCGTATGATGAACAACAACATAAAGAAGAAGTAAAAAAGAAAACCAAGTGATGAAGTGAAGTGTAAAGTGATCAAATTGTAAAATCAAACTTGACGTACGATCACACTCTAATTTCAGCCTGATTAAACATTTAAATACAATAACAACAACAGCAACCTTTAAAAAGGTTAAACAACAAAAACAAAAGTCAGGAAACTACAATGCTAAACAAACAAAAAAAAACAATAACTTGATGTTTAAGGAGTGAAAATGATCTGGGCTTATAAGGAATTTCAATTATGTTGCTGTCCCAGCAGGAATTTAAAAGGCTTCTCTCAAAAAAAAACAGGAAAAAAACTAAGGAAATTCTAGAAGGATGACCTCATCATTATAACACATCATTACTAATATTCTGTGTGGCTTGTTAAGCAAAGTTTGATTAACAAAAACAAAGAAACGAAATCGTTCAATAAATTATGAGAATGAAACAAATATGGCAACCTATTAAAAGATATTTACAAATTATTAACATTATAATAAATTAATTTAAAAAAACACACAAACTGACCGCCAAAATTATAAATATTAACAAATATTCTTATAAATTTAATATTTTTTTTTTTTTTGTTTAGAAATTCCCATTAAAAACCGCGCCTTTTATGCAAAATTTAAAGTGAGGTGCCTGTGTTTCTTAAAACAAAAATAAAACAAAAACAAATAAATATTAAATATTTATTTCAAAATTGTTGTTATTGCTTAGCCATTAACTTGTCTATTTGTTGAAGTAGGTTGTTTTACGTTTCGTTTCGTTTCATATTTTTTTTTTGTTTCTTTTCTTTCTGAGTAGGAGTAACATTTTGTGTTTAAATTGTTAACAACGTTTTTGAACTCATTTTGTTCTCTTTTATAAATATTTTTCATATTATTTTAGTTTTTAGTTTTTTCTACTTTTTTTTAATTTATTTATAAATACAAGAATTAAAAAAGAATAAAAAACAAGATTTCTTAATATATCGTGTTTCTAAATATTTTTGTTTCAAAAAAAATTTTTTTTTTATTTCGAAAACATTTAGCGAATTAATACCAACAATCAAATCAATTTGTTTCTTTATAGATTTTTCTTTTTTTTTTTGTTTTATTCATAAATTCAACAAGATTTATGATTATTAATCAGTTAACATTTGAATTTAAATGTTTAGTAGTTGTTGGTATTTGCCATAAACTGGGCTCTATGAATTTTAACTCATGGAATTGCCATTTACAGCTGCAGAGTTAATGGGAAATCTTTTGGTTCATGGTCAGCATAATTTGTGTTTTTTTCTTTGTTTTATATTTAAACCTTTTCGTCCTTATGTTTAAAGTCACTGAAGAGTATTATAAAAACAAAAACTAATTACAAAAATGCTGAGCATTTCCTTCAAACTTTAAACAACGGAAACAATCTCAGTTTTTACGTTTCACCATCTGATTAAGGTTTCATTGCAAACTTAAGCGTAAATATTTGTTGAAAACTAGAACAAGCCATAGTTTTTCTAAACATATACTTGATGGAAACAAAATATTATTTGGCACTTTTTAACACAATCAAATATTATATTTTGTTGGTAAATGTTTCTAAAGACTGATCGCTTTTTTAGCAATGCCTTTGCAGTCCACATTATACGACTTGTTGGCTCTATTGGCAAACTGCGAGTCTATGTTGATCTACGATACGATCAAGGGGCCATAAACATACTTTCCACCTGCGTCGGCTAAAAGTCAATAATTTAATAAGCCTTCAATTTATGCTGCAGAACACTCGCTATGTCATCATCGGTTCTTCTCATATAATACATACCGAAGCTCATCTGATATTTGCCATAAGAAAGAGTAGAATATTGTTTCTGACCAGAAAATTCATAGAATAAGTTGTACTTTACAACGTCTGAATGATGTAGGCATGAGGAACATAGCTATATTCTAGGGCCGCCTTACAAAAGTGTACACTTTGGCAATGGGCCCGAGCTAAAGGACTAGAGGATGTAAGCCGGTATTGCCTCACTTTGTTATCGACCGGCTATAAAACAGTACAAGACTCACTGATTCACATCTCTAAGTTTAGTTTTGCAAGACATAAGTCAATTTCCATACGTTGCTTAGCATTCAATAGAGCCTTCTTTTGTCTTATCCGTGGTCTGTTGACAAAGAGCCTCCCAAGTAATTGAACTCTACGACATCTTTGAGAAAGATATTACTCAACTGAAATGGAAGCCAAGAGACGTTGAAACACAATATTGCTTGTTTGAAAGGCTGTTTGATCGCTTCATAAAGAGATCATTTTTGCAACGAATTATTATTACTGGCGGTAAAAAATGGATCTATTACGATAACACTAAGCACAGGAAATCATATGTAAAGCGCGGGCACGGGGCAAAATACATGACCAAACAGAATATCCATTTTACCAATGTAATGCTCTGTATTTGGTGAGATCAGAAGGTTTTAATCGATTATGAGCTGCAAAAGTTGGGCCATATTATCATATTTTAAGCGAACATTGCGCGAAAAACGCTCTCAATATGCATTAAGATAGGGGGTCGTAATTTTCCATCAGAACAAGGCTCGGCGATATATTACGGTACCGGTCAAAAATTATTCGGTAAGCAGGGGATGGGAAGTTTTACCTCAACCGACACATCGCCCCGATTGATCCCCCTCTAACTACCACTTGTTTCGGTCGAGTTAGAACACATACATACATAACATAATTGGTCATTACAACCCTACAATCAGGATCACGACCTAGCTTCTCACACCTCTTATGTTGTGTGTGTTAATTTTATACATGAGTGGCTGGACCTATCGTTTAAAGTTGACTCCGAAAGACAGATTTTTAAGAAATTTTTCATGGCAATTTTATTTACTCTCAAAGTTTTTACCAGAAATCTGCTGAGAAGCAGTCGCCGAAGAAATATTTTTTTATATTTCGTTTTGTTGGAGATGTCTGACCTAAAGTTTGAACCGTGGCCTCACCTCTAATAAGCCGACACACTACCTACTACGGCGACTTCAATTCCTTGTAATACGCTTATATATCGTGTTACTGCTCCCAACTTTGCAAACCAAACGTAACATTCTAATGTCGTTATGAGTTGTACCTAAAACCGTTCTATAAGAAGAGGTACAAGAAAAAGGTCCGTATGGAATTTAATATCTTTGGCCCACAATCTCTCTTATTTAGATCAGATTGTTGATCCCATGTGACGCAATATACTCTTTATTTGTAAACTATAATGGATTTTTGTCACAACCCACTGATAGTTTAAATTTAAATTTTTGAAGAACAAGAAGTTCTAACGACTACAATAAACAAATTAATATTTGCAAGAGATATTGAGAATTGTGAATCAGAAATAGCAACAGAAATTTAAAGTGATGCAGAATTCCAAATTCGTATTAAATAGTGTTGAATCTCCTGCTTGGTTTTGTGGGATTGAATTTTTAGTATTTCAAAAATATTATGTATTATTTAACTACATGCTATGATAGCTACATATGTATATACATATGTGCCAAAATACTAGAAACTATTTAAACTTGTTTTACAATCACAAGCCATGATGTCCCAAACGAAAAAATTCAACAAAATTGTTCAAAATTTTAAATGCATAGTTTCACTGTACAATGGAAATGACGATAATAAAACAGCCGCACACAAGAAACCACAACAAAATATTTCTTATTACTACGGTGAGATGTGCGTGTAAGTGTTGGCAACTTTTTGTGCAAATGAATACAACTAAATATTTACAATTTATGAACAAGACTCGTTAAACAAAAATGCAATTATAACAACAGCAATAACAGCCACTTAGAAAACGGCAATTGCAAATTATTTCGAAAAATCAAAAAATTAATAGAACACAACAATGATGATAAAAGCATATAAAAAAGTTTGAAACTATCGCACCCGATTACATGGTACCCTACACTATACCGTCTCTTGTGGAATAATCTAATAAATACTTTGAAATCAAAGGTTATTGGCACTATACTAAGCATAGTAACTCGCACATCATCAATAAACGACTATTAGACCATGTGAGACTTAGTTTGGACGGGCTATTTTTAGGTCGAATGATAGTTGCGGCGACCATGTTATCACACTGCGCATAATTCCTGTGTCTAGAGAATGCGTTCGACACTGTGAATCACAATGTAATCTTAAAATCATTAGAATATCAAGGACTTTCAAGCAAAATCCAAATTAAATCAATCTACAGCTTGTGCGATGAAGCCAATTGCTGAATATGGCGCCAACAATAACTAACAGGTCCAAAACCAGTGGAAAAAGCTGTGCATCAAGTTGGTGTCTTATCTCTATTGTTTTTGCACACCCTGGTTGCAACTACAATGGTCCTTGTGTATAAAAATAGCATCAGAATTTCGTGGATACTACAAGACTATCTCAGATGTAAAGTAATGCTCTTGAACAATAATTACATCCTAGACAGTCTAATTATTGTCAAAGGTGGAACAGCTGAAGACATCAGATCCCGAATTAATAAGATGATAACTCCCATCTTGTTGAAGCTACATCTGTGACTTATTTGTGACGATCACAGATTAACATGCGTGTTCACAGTTGGTAACGAAGATTCCGATTCACGTGAGATCCAAGAGTGTCAAATGCCTAACGAAAAGGTGTGGATTTCTTGCTGGTGGTGTCATTGGACCACTATACTTTGAAAACGACGTTAGCCAGTCCATAACTGTTAATGGCAAGCAGTATTATTAATTTTTTTTTGGCCTTAATTGTATAATATGGGCACTAACGACATGTGATTTCAATCGGACATTGCTACATGCAACATTGAATATTCCGCACATGGTCATCAGCTCACGTGGAGATGATGTAAAGCGAGAGCGCATGTTTTGACTCCGTTAGACTTGTTCTTGTAGGGATTTCTTAAGTCGCAAGTGTATGCGAATAATCTACAAACCACACGTGTCTTTAAAGTCAACATAATCTATGCCTTCGATAAAATTCAGACTGTTTTGGCTCAAAAGAATTAAAGGCTTTGAAAGCCTTTATTAACTACACACTGCATACAATTAGGCAAATCTTCTGGCCGCACATCATTACTAATGCAGGTTTAGGGTCGTTCAATAGGAGCACTTTTGAAGATATCGTGCGTTCTGCTCTTGAGTGCAATCTGTAGGGTATTCGCAGAAGACAAAGATTAGTGGTTTATAAAAATTTAATTTTTTTTTAAATTTTATATTTAATTTATATTTTAAATATTGCACAAGAAATATACTAATTTATACATGTAGAGTTAATAGCCCTTTAAAAAGATTTATTAAAAAACCAGCTTGTTTGCAAATATTTTGTTTATAATACCGTATCTTTTTTTGTTTAATATAATTTTTTTTGTTATTTTTCATTTACAATCTATTCAAAAAGCCAGGAAATTGTTTATAAACGTTATTAAACTAAATATTTATTTACAAATACAATGAATGAACAGGCGTTGAACAGCAGCAGCTGCGGCGGCGGTGGCAATAATAACAAATACAAAAAAATTAAAAACGAAATACAACAACAACAACAGCAAATAATATAGATTTAAAATATCATATTAAAACTTGAAATTGTGCATGTCATAAAACAACAAATTACTGTGACGGGATTTTTATTACTTTTTTTCTCTGCTTTTTTTGTCAATACTAACCTGGTCATAATATGAATTTAACCGTATTTCGATTTTGATTTGTTTTTTTTTTAATAATTTTTTTCATATGCGAATAGAAAATTAAATTGCCCATTAAAAACAAAACTTAACAATTCTAAACAAAAATGCAACAAAAAACAAGAAGAAAGAAAAAATAAAAAAATGGAAAAAAGTTAAATATTTAAACACATAAACTACGAATGCAAAAAAAAAAAAAAAAAATTTAAAAAAAATATTTTCAAACGTGGTATTAAAAACAAACGAGAAATTTTGCAAAACAATTGCAACAACAACAACAAAAAAACCGCAAGAACAACAACAACAAAAACAATAAATAAAAATGAAATGAAAAACAAAAAACATTGTTTTTGTTGTTTCATTATAAAACTGACAATTTACTTTAAAAAAATGAAAAAAAACTAGAATTTTATTGTGCATTTAAGCTTAACAATGTTTTTTATTTACTAAATAACCAACAACAACAATAAATGGAATTACAATTGCAACAAATATGAAAAATATGGATGAAAATAAAAAAGGTTTTTAATAATAATGAGAGAAAAAAACGTTTCGATTAAACTCTTAATAACACGTTAAAATGTTTTTAATGTTTCCGTACTCTACACCATTCCATGTGGTAGAGCTTGTTTAAAGTGATGTTTGTAACATACATACATGCATACATAATTGGTCATTACAACCATTCAATCAGGATTACGATCTAGCTTCTCACATCATTTATGCTGTGTGTGTTAATTTTATACACGAGTGGCTGGACCTACAGTTTAGAGTCGATTTCGAACGACAGATTTTTGAGACACTTTTCATGACAATTTTATTTTTGTCAGAGGTCTGCTGAGAGGAAGTCGCCGAAGAAATATTGGTTCATATTTCGTTTTGTTCGAGATGTGTAACCAGGGGTTTGAACCGAGGCCTTATAAACCAACACACTACCTACTAGACTACGGCGACTTCAAATGTAACTTCTTCATAAAATCAATGCTAAGCTTGTATAGCACCTACAGTCTGATTTAGAGCACTGCTTACTGGGATCCTGTTTAATATAACTTCTACAAAATAGCTTGAGAGATTCGTAAATATGTATATCAAATATTACAGTCATATTTATGTCAATATAATTCAATGACACACAGTCTAATCAACGAAACAAAAAGGAAACTAAGATTGCAGACACCGTAAGCCGTTTATAAATTAGATAATATCAAAGGGGACCTAGGTTTTCATAATGCGCTAAGCTATTGAAGAATGGTGTTCCAAAAAACCTCAATCGCCTGACTGCTAGATCTGCACATACACTGAGAAAATCAATTATTATCCACCTATCAGAAATGTTTCTGCAGCTTCTACAGTGCAGTTTAAGTATTTTTTGTATCGCTTGTCCAATGTCTCTTGTTCTTCTACATCATCAACAGAATTCGGTATTAAAAAAATCCAACCATTCCACATCAGTCTTTATTAGATAGTTTACAGCACCTTACGAAAATGGCTTTTTGGGTGTCAGTCCGAAAAAAATATCTTTTACGATCATACAGCAACTGTGCTTTCGTTAATGCAGGAATCTGCACTCATCGCATTCGTCAGTAGTACATACCAAGCATTTAGCCACCTTTATAAGAGAGGTTAAGAAGTTTATCCGAAATGGAAACGTATGTGGAACTTTCTTTCCTGTTACTTATAGCAAAATAGTTTCAAATCTTTACCTATCTCCCATAACCTATTTTCGTAATTCCAACAGAGTACACCTCAATTTGGTTTTGTATAAAAAAACGAAAAAAATCAAGGTAGAGACAACAGTAGAAATGCCATTCATTGCCTGTCCAAATGAGAAGTCGTAAATGCGTCTCCGCCAAAGATCTTACTGCAGGCTCACTGCCTATAAGAATGCATACATCTTTCCAAATATTCATAGTTTTATTTAGATTTAGCTTTGAATACATCTTCTATGTACGATTCTGCAGCACCTATATTAACTTCGTTAGGCGTCATCGATGCTTCCTTATCTCCCCCAGAGCTCCATTTTTTATATCATTACTATGTCAGAGAAATCATAATGATTTAAAAAATAAAAACTTTATCAAAGGAGGCAATAAATTTGTACTCATGCTTAGAAAGCATCTACATCTGTAAGTGTAGGGGTGTAAATATGTAGTTCGATAGCTCAGAGTCCGAAAATATTATAATACCTCATCAACAAAACCTTAGCACATCTGTGATTACAGTTCAATAGTTCTATGACTACAAACCTAACAGCTATCGTGGACCTTTCTACGATACAGTGGCTCACATCACTTATAGGATATGGTCATTATTCTAATCGTCATATCAAAGAGTACACCTAGAAGTTGTTAACAAACAGAAGTAGAAATTTTTTCTATCGCAACATTTGTTTCATGGGCAATCAACCCGATAATAGTGTGGTGATGTAGGGTGTCATATGGCTTAATAGACTAAAAGTTTTCAAATTTTTTTTTTCTGTTCGTTTAGTTTTAAACAACTTTTTTCTCTTTTTCTTCATTAAATGTTTACAAATACCCAACAATTGAAACAAAAACAATCATCAACCATTACAAAAATGAAAAAAAAAACAAATTGAAAAAATCTACTGTAATAACCGACAAAGAATGAAATCCACAAAACGCAAGAATACATACTAGTGTGTATGATTAAATATTTATTTTTTTTTTATTTTTTTTATTGCATTTTGCGCTTTAGTGCACATTGCAGTATATTTTTGTGTTTTTTTCTCTGTATTTTCTATTATTTTTCTAATTGCAATTTATCGTTTTTTTTTTTAATTTTTTTATTTGTTATTGTTGTTGTAATATTTATTGTATTCTTTTGTAAGTAGTTTGTTAAAATACGCATAACGTTTAATCAAAAAATATTTCAATTGTTGGTTAAATCGGCTTGAATGAAAAGATTTAAAAAAAGAGAGAGGGCTTTTTGTAAAATTGTTGTCCGAATAGAATAGAATTTTTTTAAGCAGAGGTAGTGATTTAAACTTTTTTTAATTTATTAACAAACAAAAAAATAAACAGAATAACATTAGCCATGCATTTGTATTGCGAGTCTTTAGAATGAGGGACGCATTTTTTATTAAAATGGTTTCCATAGTCCATCCTTTTGTTGCGTTTTACCTGCGAAATTTCTGAATCGATTTTCTTCAATAATAGTTGAACGCAAAGTTTTATATTTTTATACTGTTTCTGAACTACAAGGTGGACCCAATGACTTATACAGCTTATACAATAATACTTATACAGCTTTTAAGTTATATATAACCCCCAGCTCATAGTAAATATATGTAAACATATTAGTCGCTGATCCTAAAAATCCAAAGGGGAAGTCATAAATCCGGTAACTCCGGGCAATATCATCTGCTCAAAGTTACCTATATCACGGTAACGAAACTATGTACATACCATAATCAGTCACGACTACGACCTAGCTTCTCACACCACTTATATTGTGTACGTCAATTTATACATAAATCTGCTGAGAGGAAGTCACTGATATTTCTGACCTGGGGATTGAACACCACGTCAAATAAGCCAGCACAATACCTACTAGACTGCAGCGATTTACAGCTAAACTAATACGAGGTTCAACTTATTAATGAGATAACATATTCAAGTACGATCTGCTTAACAGCAACATCTTTGAACCAAATGAACCAAATCAACATTAACAATTTCAGAACATGTTTTTCTCTTAACATCACCATTCTTCTTTAGGTATTTCATAAAGAAAGACTGTTATAAAGTAAGAAATGCAAACGATGTGAATAACTGCATAAAAAAGGTTGATTTCTTCAGAAAATTTCCTCAAAAATATTTGGAACATCAATGAGCTTTCACCGATTGCTGAAATTTCGGTAATCAATGTATGGGTAAAATCTTCATTCTTCAAGGTCAAAATACTTGATTTTAATGTGAAGAAAATTTTAATAAATCCCACAATACATACATACATAATTGGTCATTACAACCCTCCAGTCAGGCTTACGACCTAGTTCCTCTCACCACTTATGTTGTGTGTGTTAATTTCATACATGAGTGGCGGGACCTACAGTTTAAAGTCGACTCCGAACGACAGATTGTTGAGAAACTTTTTCGTGGCAATTTTATATACTCTCAGAGTTTTTGCCATAAATCTGCTGAGAGGAAGTCGCCGAAGAAATATTTTTCATATTTCATTTTGCAGTGGATGCCTGACCTGGGGTTTGGACCGAGGCCTCACGTCTAATAAGGCGACACTCTACCAATAGACTAAGGCGACTTCCGCCACTGTCTTTAGGTTCTAAATATACGAAAAATATAACTCCAGCAGAATTAGTTAAGATCTGTATATCATAACATATGTTTCAGCTTTAGTAGTCGACTTTATTGAGTTGAAGTCATATTAAAACAACTTAAAAATACTAAGGGTTTTATGTGTCAGCATTTTGAGTTGAAGCAGAATTCTTGTAAACGAAATAATGTGAAGGAAGAAATGAAATCTAATGTTACAGAACTTTGTGAAACAAAACGACCAGCTACTACAAATTAAAGATGTATCAATGCACTGTTAAGAAAAATATTATCTTCGTCTTCAGTTTTTAACTGCACTGGAAGAAATTAAGGTGGAAAACCTAGATAGTCGTTTATTTCAAGAAGCTATGTTAGAAACCTAGGAAAGACTTTTACACAATAAAAACAGTAATAACAATAAAATTGAACAATAAGAGTATATTTTATGCAGAAAGAAAAACATTTAAGAATTTATTGTTAGAAAGATGTTCTATATACCACCCTTACTTTTCTTTCAGTGTATTTCTGAGGCTACGAGTATTTTTACTGCTTCACTCTCGTTTTAAACAATTAATGAATTTGTAACTGATATTTATTTTTTATTTTTGTTTCAATTACTAATCCAATCAAACGATAAAATTTCAAATACACAAAGAGGAAGGAGCCTATTTTTAAAAAAGGAAAACATCAAAAAGTCATGAAAAGTGAAATAAAATCGAATCGAATTGAATTCAATTCAATTAAAAGCGGTAAGAAAAGAAATTGTTGGTTTGTTGTTACTTAACAAGATGATGTTTGTTGGATGACTATGACATTATAATTGTTGTTGTTATAGTGTTGTTACTTAAGCTATTGGGTTGCTCTGTTTTTGTGACAATTTTTCCCTGGTTTTTCTAATTTTTTTTTTTTTTGTTTTCTTAAGAATTACTTTTGGTTCTCTGTTATATTTTTGTTGCTTCTTTTATTTTCATTTTTTCTTTTCGTTAATCGTTTAAGCGGCTTAAGGAAGCACGAAAAATTAAAAACAAAAACAATTACAGCAACGTCAGTAACAAACAAGAAAAATATTCGTACTCTGATTCAATTTTTATTCATCCAATAGAATAAAGACAAAAATACAGAAAAAAATTTTAATTTTTTGAAAAAAATTGATATTGAAAAAATTTGTTTTCATTCATTCTAGAAAATTTAGAACCACACCAAGAAAATCAGTTTCATTAGACAAGTGATAGTAAGACTGTCATCTATCAAAAACCTAGAAACAACTCGCTTTGCGAAGATATATTGGGATGTAATACTGGGGTGAGTATTAGTATTGCGACCTCCTATTTTACTCCCCCATACTATATCTGTACAAATAAGTTTTTGTATATAATTTTATATTCTTTTAAGTTTTAACGAGTACTTATAATAAGAAATTCTCTCCAGACGATTGGCCCAATTTGTTTCAATTCCAATCTTTTGAAAGAGAGTTTGTTTTAACATAACATACAAGTTATTTCAATATCTATAGGGTATCCCTATAATGTCTCATTCAAGCCTATTGCCCTAACAAACTTCAGGATGCTGCTCACCTGCAACATCTGGTATGCACCCAGGTATTTTCTTTTAGGATAAAACATTCTCATTGTCACAGAATTCACATGTTGGGCTCCAGACAACCTCTATTCTGATTAATTGTTCTCTGAGGCCGCTTATCAACCTGACGTTATTTCTTGATAGCGTGATGCATGGCTCAGACCGCTCTCCTCTTATTGTAATTTCCCAACAAAGGTTTTGATTACCTTAAGTCCTCTCGGTTTGAACAGAGTCTATAAATTTCTTTGTCTTTTCCTTTCGTTAAACATACCGTTCCAAATATCCAATGTTCCACGGAAGTTTTTTGCCCCATCAACGATGAGACACATTATCAGTTTTTAGCTTCCCAGGGAGGATTAAATCAACAACAAACATCAAAGTAAAGTGAAGCTGAACCATCTCTTGAGAAAGAGTAGGATGCAATGAAAACACTTTCACGCCCAATACAACACGATACATTTTAAAAGAAGTCGATGGTTCTATTAAATCTAGTAGGTAGTATGTTGGCTTATTAGACATGAGGCCACCGTTCAAACATCTCCAAGAAAACGAAATATACCTCTCAACAGATTTCTGGCAAAAATTCTGAGAGTAATTAAGTTTCTACGAAAACTTTTTCAAAAATCTGTCATTCGGAGTCGACTTTAAACTGTATATCCCGCCACTCATGTATAAAATTAATACACACAGCATAAGTGGTGTGAGAAGATAGGTTGTAATCCTGACTGAAAGGTTCTAATTACCAATTATGTGTGCATGCATGTTTACCCAAAGTCCTGTGCTTAGTCCAAAATGTCACAATATTGCAGATCGAGCTGTGTCCAAATTTATATATAGATAGAACAAGTTGTCCAATTGTTGTTGTCCAATTGTTGTTGTCCCTTTGTCTGGTGTCTAGTATTGGCCTTTCTTAATAAAGTGTGCCTTAATCTTTGCTAACGAGATAAGGCCTTCTGCATGTCTCTGGTATAAAAAGACAGCCCTTTGCAGCATGTGCGTCGCCTCTTATGTTCCCATCAACATTAAATTACCCTGGAACTTAACGCAGTATTACTTAACCCACTGATTCCAGAGTCAGATTGAACTTTGCAACTATTTCTCTTGGTAAGATCCCATCTTATCATCCATTCTAGAATCATTTAGAGCCGTCTCCTTCATCATCTTCTCGATGGAATAAAAAATCTTCAAATCATTGCTGTTTCGTGTAGGTATTGTTAACCTCTAGCCCGCATCGTACGTTGTCAAGACTAGAAAATACTTTAAAGCAACTGGATTTACGAGTGCCATTGCATTCAAGCAGTAAGCTTATCCAACATATACTTCCTTTTAAGACACCCCATATAACAGCAAAATAACATCCTCAATATGTTATGTCAAATATGGGCTTTATAATCAATTTAAGAGAAAATTTTTTTGGAAATTTAATTGCTTTAGAAGAGTTTCGTTGAGTGTACTTTAAGCAGAAAGAAAACATTTGTGTGCCCATACCATAACGATAAGTGTATGCGAAAAATGTTACGCGAACAGTATCAATGAATTTTATTTGGAGATTTTGTTCATTCATTCAATCATTCATACCTGCTGAGGATTTTAATGAAAAAACAATTTTTATGTTATTTTCGTTGTTGGTTCTTTTTAATAATAATCAATTTGAAGTATAAAATTGAAAATTTTATTTAAAAAAGAAATTGTTTTTATTTTATTTCATATTGTTGCATGCAGCAGCAACTGTAATACGTTTTGTAACAGTTTAATTCGAAATTACTTGACTACTGGTTTCCATTTATGAAAAATAATCTGTTTTTCTGTGTTTATCTTTTTTTTTTTGATTTTCAATTTAAATTTTTTTGAAAGTACTCGTACCTATGTTAGATTTATGCATTATCGACTTATCGTTCGTTGATTGCCGCATAAATTCGATCGATAGATGTGATCCATTAAGATGACAGGTGAAGTGTGTTGTTGTATGAACCCTCCCCTATCTTTTCTTTTGACAATCCATTTTACGGTATGTCTTTTTGCTTTTCATTTTAACGGAAATTTGGTTTTAGTTTTATAAGAGTGTTAAAAAATATAAAAAAAATATTTTTTCTTTTATTTGTTTTAATACCGGGAAATAAACAATTTGATTTTAACATTTGCTCTCGATTACATAATTCATAATTTGTTTAAGTTAAATTTAATCCTCTTTAAATGTCAATAATGATTTGCTTAAGTTCTAATAAATATTCTATGCTTATAACGACGATTAAAACTTTATATTGAAAAAATATAAGCTTTTCTAAGAAATAATAATAAATCGTTACAATTTAATATTTATTTAATAAAGCGTAACAGACTTTAATAAGTTTTTATTCAAATAATTTGAAATCAAAATGAAAAACAAATTCAATTTAATTTTGATTTTTTTCTTTCGAAATACAGCAGCTTTGATTGAAATTGGCTTGGCTTTAAAGCAAACATATGCCGCAATTGTAAATGATTTTCATAATAGAAAATGTACTTCAAAATTATTTTTATTTATTTTACAATAAAGTCTACACGATACCTGTACCGATACATAATAACAAAAAGGGCAAGAAGAACCTATTGCGATCGTGGTCTATACCATCCAAAGGACAGCATTCAAATACTCTCACTTCCTTACTCATGTAGTGTGCGTTATCGACTTCGAACGACAGGTTGAGTAACTTTTCAAGACAATTGTATTTCTCCCAGTCCAGAAGACTGCTGAAAAGAAGTATCATAAGCCAACACACTACCTGCTAGGCCACGACGACTCCAAATATTGGCGCAATAACATCGCCTTACAATATCAGAGGTGGAATATTGTCCAATGACTTAATAGATATGAATAGGAAACTAACCAATTATTGTTAATCAAGTTAAAATAATAGCTTTAAAGACAGCAGCCAAACAGACATAAGTAGCATCAAGGTATATTGAATACGGATATATACTTGTATTCTCAGCAAAGCGGACATTAGAGCCCTACGCAGTGTCCAAGGATACCGGGTGTCTTTTGAGAAAATAACCACACATTCAAAGATTAGTTTTATGTGGGACATGGAGGCATAGAAGCAAGCAGCATAGTCGTCTCGCTTGGGCAAACTAGTATAACAATTTATTCGAACGAATTCAGACATAAGATTGGCATTCCTTTTAATGATCCCACGAAGAATTTATTTATGTCAACTTTTTCTGCCGATATTCTGTCAGAATAAAAATAGATTCGTTACTTGTGAATATAGCATGCAAATCATTGAAGCTTATTGTTAAAATTTGTTTTGTGTGAGAAATGTTTTTCATATCGAAAAATTATATTCAGCAACAGGCCTCATTCTTGTCTCAAAGGATTTATTAACAAACTTTCTAAATTCGCTGTGAAGAACAGCCGGATGCAGTTCAAGAGGAAATTGCACCTCGAAAGATTCACTGTTTGGTGCAATTTGTGCAACGTACTTTTTCAAAACCAATGACAATCAAAACGTGACAGTCAATAGAGTAATAAATTGTTCTATGAATACTGATTCTTTCATTCTACGTGAACTTATTGGAATTAGTTGCCATGGTTGGTGTCAACAAAACGTTGCCACATGTCACATGACTCACTCCGACAAAAATCTGCTGAGGAGCTAAGTTTGTAAGCAACTAATCTCACGTTTTGGCACAGTTCAAGATCATACGTTTTGACCCAACTAATTCACTTTCTCTGAATATAAGTGAAGATCTGCATATACAGGGGCAAATCACAATTTCAGTCTTGTAAGACGGCATTCGTGAGATTTAACCCTAAATGCTGGAAATTTGAAGTTCACAGATGGAAAATCTATGGCACTCCATAAAGATTACGACGAGTTTACATACTCAAAGACTACATACAGAATTAAGAAGAAAAGATCACTGGACATCTACTCCGTTTGGGACTTGAAAACCTTAAACATAAAATTTTTGAGTGTCTTGAAATTATCAACAGAGCGATATTTAGGATGAAATAAGATAAATGCCTGAGGTAGTCGCCGTAGTCTAATAGGTAGCGCGTCAGCTTATTAGACGTAAGGCCACGGTTCAAACCCCAGGTCAGACATCAAAACGAAAATATAAAAAAATATTTCTTTGGCGTCTGTGCCTCTCAGCAGATTACTGGCAAAAACTCTGAGAGTAAATAAAATTGACATGAAGAGTTTTTTTCAAAAATCTGCCGTTCGGAGTCGAATTTAAAATATAGTTTCCGCCACTCGTGTATAAAATTAACGCACAAAACATAAGTGGTGTGAGAAGCTAAGGCTTAATCTGGACTGAAGGGTTGTAATGACCAATATGTGTATGTATGTATGTAAATGCCTGCGAATACGTAGGCATTTTTTAGCCTACATATTGCTTAAACATCATATTTTATTTGCATAAACATTTTAATTTTTAAAATTGTTTTTTTAAAAACATATTTTTCATATTCAACATTTTTTATAAAATTTTTAAAAGCATATTTTATACTTTAATATATACTAAGCTCTCTCAAACTCTATAACAAGAGCTAACGAAAATATGCCAAAACACACAAATTTTTTATTAATTTTATCAAGAGAAGACAGGCATATTCTTGCATAAGATATTTTGGCAACGTATTTTATTTGTATAAACATTTCATTTCATAAAATCGTAGTTTTAAAAACATATTTATTTATATTTAATTTCATTTATTTTATTTTTAGGAGCATATTTGTAATACTACAGTACATATTATGTTTTTCAAAGATCAGTTAGAGAAGGCAGCAGAAAATATACAAAATAAGGAATTTATAAGCACTTAATCGGAGAATATAAGTAAATTTTTTCATAATTTCTTAACAACCTTAGCATAATGTTTTTATATTTATGCATACATATTTACATTTTATAAATAATTCATTTCATGTAATCGCATATGTGATATTTTAGTATTTTTACCTAAAATTTTAAAAAGCATATTTTCTTATTGAGACAGTAAATATTAAAATTACGTATTTAAGAGGCCATAAATACTGAAACACACATTTTTTTGGAAATAATTTCTTGCTTATTTTGCTTAAAAAGCGTATTTTAATTTTACAAATACTGCATCCATAACCATGTATTTATTTTGTATGTTCGATATGTTCAAATCACTGATTTCATCTGTTTTAAAGGTTATTCTTAAAAGGAAAAAATTTTCCCAAAAATAAATGCTTTAAAGCGTCAAAAACAAGTTCTTTTACAACGTTTTAGGATTTTGATATAGTCTTAATAATTTAAGCATAGCTTTATTGGGACATATTTTTGCCATATTTTCTTTCTTAAATTTTCATTAAACTGTTTCCAACAAAATATATTCATATAGAAGGCATTTTTCTATATTTTATAAGTTATAATCACAAAACAACTAAAAATAGACAAAAAAAAACATGATTACATTTTGAAAAATTTATTTAAATTGTGGCATAGATTCATTCATTAGAGCATATAATTTGCATACTTCATTTATAACAACATATTTCATTGTAAAATGCCTCCTGGACATATAATTCAAATTTAGGCCATATTTCACAATTTTTAAAGCACATTCCACTATTTGGAACATAATTTTTAAATAATTATAAAATACTAAATAAATTCAAAGATTTTTTGTGTTTATCGAGAATCTTTCTGAAAGGCTCTATAAAAAACAGATTTGTTCTTAAGTTTCTAACCACTTACCACAATCACTGTCACTGTCATCGATGGTACTGGCCTGATCACCACTTATGCTACTACTGCCACCGCCACCACCACCACCGCCGACGGCATTACTGCCCGTCAAGGACACACCATTTAAATCACGATTATCGCGTGAATATAACGACACGGGGGGTGAACGCGAACGATCATCATGATCGTGTTCTGGAGCGGAGGAATTGTGCGAACGATAGACGCCATGATGATGATCCATTTCGCGTAAACGTTCACGTTCATCACGTTGCTGAAGAGCGGCATAATGGGCAGCGGCTGCAGCATTAAATCCATTGTGAGCGGATGGAAAAGCCATTAAAGCGGTAGCCGTTGGCAAATGGGCCAGAGGATGGTGCGGTGGGAGATGAGAATGTGGTGCAGCGGTTGAGGCAACTGATGAAGGAGGCGGTAAATGGGGTGATGCAGCGGCAGTGTGTTGATTTGGTGATGCTGGTGGTGATGTATTGGGGTGTTGGTGTTGTTGCTGATGACGTTGTTGCAGTAAATGCTGTTGTTGCGCAAGATAATGTTGTAAAGCAGCATGTTGTTGTTGTTGTTGTTGCTGCTGATGTTGCTGTTGTTGCAAATGCGTTTGTTGCGTGGGGCTGGATGGCTGATGTTGTTGATGCTGCTGATGCTGCTGCTGGTGATGATGATGGGCCGCCAATATATCCGTTATCATAAAGCGAGAACGCGAAACTTGTAAAGCGGTTAACGAGTCACTGGTAACTCTAGACGCTGGCAAAGCTACAGTTGAAGGATTTGTGGCCGTAGCAGACATTTCCGGTGGCATAGTTGTCATTTGTGGAATGTTGCACTGAATTCAAGAGGGGTTTTTATACAACTATTTGACAATTTTCTTTCAATTTTTTTTTTATTAATTTATTTTTAATTTTCTTTAATTTGTTTTATTTACAATTCTTTTAAGTTTTCATTCCAAATTTTGGCACTTGTTTTTTGTTTCTTAATATTTCACGGCCGTTTAGAAGTTTTTTTTTTTTTTTCTTAATTTTCCTTTTTTTTTTTTTTGTTTTCTTTAATCACATCATTTTCACGAGTTTATTTTGGCATTTTATTTCTTCTTCATTCGTTAAATTCCCTTCGAGAAAAAAAATCATAACAATTTCACGTCTTCTTTTAAAAACAGTTCAAACGATACTGACTATTCATTAATGCCAGGTGCGTTGCTTTAGTCATTCAAATAAACAATCCAATTGCCTACTAAGCACAGTAGAAGTAGTAGTAGTGGTGGTAGTAGTGTAGTGGTAATGACAGCAGAGAAAAACCAGTAATTTAAGGCGCCACAGTTACTTTTATTACTTATTTACTCACAACACTCTCGCACTCTTTCTCTCTTAAGCTCTTTTCGCCTGTATAAAAAACGGTATATTTTAACACCCCTTTTAAACCATAAACACACAGTTGACTCTTGTTGTCTCTTTTCTATTTACACCACACTCAATAATAGTTCAATAAGCAAACAAGTGGCTTTTATTACTTTATGTGAGAGAGATATTTCTTAATCCCGCTCTTCTACATTTTATAAAGTGAGTGTGATTATGTGCACTTGGGTTTATAACTCTCTTTCTGATAGTGTTGTGTGGGCATTTATTGGTTGTAATTGTTTTCAATTGACATTCATTAGTCTGCCATAAACAACACTAAACAGTGGGTCTTTGTTGACAGCATGTACATGATAAACACACATACACACTTATTATTAAAAAAAAATTCATTGTTTTTATTCTTCTTTGACTCTCTATCTCTCAATGGCTGTCTGTATTACTTTTAATTGTTTCCTTGCTCGACTGTATGACTTAAAAGGGGAATCTGTCACAGTGGATTGGTGGTGAATTTAAGTTTTGCAAATGGAATGTGAACGGAAATGTCTCCCTAAAAGACAGAAAAAATATTAATTGTGCGTCAATTGTATTCGTAAAATTCTTTTTTAAAACATATTTCCTAATTAAATATTCCATATGCAGCAGATTTTTACTGTTTTGTCTCAAGCAAGTTTTAACAGAAATCAATGATACTTAAAGTGATTTTTAAGATTTAGGTTCGTAGGCTATAAATTTTAAATTAAATTCCAACATAAATATTATTTTTATCACAAAAAAATTGCATTAGGCCGACAGTTCTTATAGAAAAATGTCAAAACTGCTGTGACAACGATAATAAAATATGCATGCAAATAGAGGGGTGGATGAATTCGATCGCAGTAAAACGGAAGCTTATTTGATGTGTAAAAAATACTTCTCTTCTATGGGCGTTACAATAGGATAACGACTCCAAATATAGCAGATTGTATTAAGAAATGTTTAGAAAATCACAAAATGGAAGTATTAACCTGCCCCTTACTGTTTGCGATAGGGTATTGACCCTAATATAATCACTAACCTTACCTTGGCAAAACAATTAATCTCAACCTGGCCTGGTGATTTACCCCAACAAGGTAGCTGATAATAATTTTAAGCGTCTTTCGTGACATTTCTTAATAGGACATAGCAGCTAGAACTGGTCCAGTGTGGGCGACTGGATCGAACATTAGTCATTTGATGATCCTAATTTTGGACTTTCTAGATGGCTCTAAACTAAATGCAACTGTGGATGGTAAAATTTTTCGAAGTTTATATAAATGGTTCACTTCATAAGGTTACTGGATCAGTGTAGCATCATCCAGCCGTAAGTGCCGACCATACAGGCTGCAGTAAACTTTATTAAGCATAAAAGTATCTATGAAAAGGATATTACATTTTTTAGCCAGGCTGCTGTATTCTAGGTAACAGTAGAGCGGATGAATCTTAGTGATCTCCTCGTCGCAGAACCGCTTAGAAAACCTGCAAACTTTAAAGAAATTCGCTCAGTATTCGATAAGTATTGGAATTGCATACATAGCAAATGAATTCTGCAAGAACTGCAGAGATAATGAAGGGGAGGAAGCTACTCTTCAACTATTGAGTACATAACCATCATTGTTTCGGTAAAAAAAAAACGTTTAGATGTTTATAGAAGAATTGAATGATCAATCAGTTATGGACTTAGGCAGTAAAATTCGGTTCGTCAGAAGCACCAATTGGTACCAGGGATTGGGGAGATAGATAGCATCTCAGTGACCTAATTAGCTCAAACAACTTCTTGGGTTGACGACTACCTCTACCCACTTAACTCCCTATGTATTTTAATTATTTTGTAAGGAGTATTTGAAACATTGAATATTCCTATCCCTGGATGTCATCTCTCTAATAGCATCCGCATCTATTTCTGTTTAGGGGATAAGAATTTGAAAAACTGAATATTAAAATATAAAAAACATATAACATATAAAAACCTTAAAGAATCAAATAAATTAAAAACAAAACATTTCCAATCTTCTCCTTAAAAGTTTACTTTAAAGGTTAAACCAATCATAAATATCGGTATGATTAACTATTCCAATGAAATAAACGGTCAACTAATGATTCAATACAAAAAAAGACTCAAAATTAAAGTTTAATTGCCAAGATTAAACATTTCAAGTAAATTTTCTACACACAACCACTTGTACTGTAACCCCAAGCCATAGTGTCTCTCACTACGGCCATTTTGAATCCGTATTCAACACGTTAAATAGACTTCTAAAATTTAAAAACATTTCTCCTGTTTGTTTAGAGGAGAAAAATTATGGCACTTAAGCAGTAAATTACTAAATTCACCATTAAATACGCTCCATGGCATTTTTATTCTCCTCTATTTTATTGAATGAGAGAATAAGAGTTGATTTAAGGTGAATACATTTGAATTAATGCTCTTCACCACTTTGCTCTCTTAATGGCACATATATTGCTAGTTGATGGGTTGTTTTGGTTGTCGCAGCATCTTTTGTCAATTGCTTGGTGCGTGTAGGTTTAAGCTCCGCCTTGGCAATTTTATGGCAATATCTGGTTAAACTGGTTTTTCTTTATCTCCTTTAAACCTTTTCAGGTTATCGTCGGTCTTATTGCTGCGCAGCATACCAATGAAACTCAACCCATTTGGCTGGCATACAAGATTTTTGCTTCTTTTGCATTTATCCCCTGGAAATCTTTAAATATTTTTTGCTTTCTCTCTCACACTCGCACATTTTACTCACACTTGCTCTCTGTTTCGCTTATAAGGGCTTAGTTGGGTGAGTGCAGATATATGTACATGCGTGTGTTATTTTTTTATTTTTTTGTGATGATTTTATAAATGATGCTGAATTTTTTTTTTTGTCTCTCTTTAGAGGATTTTGTTCTTTTATTGTACTAACTGTTCTGTTGTTGTTGTTGCTCTTGCTATTGTCGTTGTTGTTGTTATTATATCCATTTATTTTCTTTTTGTTATTTTTTCGGCTTTTAACACTTTTTTGTTTGACATTTAAACAGTAAATTGACGCCAGTTAAATAATGATGGTTTTCATAATAATGATAATGACGACGATAGTGATAATGATGATGATGATCACAATGATGACGATGATGTTGGTAATTGTCTTCAGGTAGTGTTGTTAATGAAGTTGTTTGCCATTGTTGTTGTATTGAAAATATTATTTTGTACTCAGTTTTTTTAGGGTGGCATGGTAGAGTGGTGTAGAGTGTTTTCTTATTTTGTTCCTTCGCAAGGAACGGTTGTTTTTTGCGCGAGTTTAACAACAGAAAATATAACACAGTATCGATGTCATTTCAACGTTTCTCATTATTTTTATCGCAGTTCTTTTTTTTTGTCGTTTAAAAGAGGGAGAGATAGGGTAAACTATACAGTTATATATTTTTTATTTTTTTTTTGCAAATATTTTAAAAGGATTGTTTTTAAAAGCGTTCGTTGTTCTTATTGAGGGATTTTTTTATTGCTCTTTTCATGTGAATGGCTTAATTGAAATTTATAAACTTTAAGTGAGATGCAGCATCCATTTTTGTACGAAACAAAACAACATTTCGTTTGTAACGATAAATTATTGTGTTTTTATTTCAAGGAATTTAACTATAGACTGAGGCACTCAGCGTTTAAAATGGCAATTTCGGTGTTTAAAATGTTTCAAATTTAAAAGAGTGATTATTTTGTGGCGTACAGAGGGATGAAGAAAGAATTCTGGAACAGAATCAGCAGTTTTTGGTCCCAGTATGAAATATCCTAGGCCTCTGTAAATGCCTTCGAAAGGTGTGCTTCATTTAACTTGGATAGGAGGTACATACAAAAGACAGGACATAGCAACAATATCTGACAGTCAGGCTGTCATTCGAGCACTCTGCGTTTATGAAGTTAAATCGAAAATATAATCGGACTGTCTGTAGAATCTGAATTAGCTTTGTAAGCTAAATAAGGTTACTCCTGTTAGATCCCAGATCATATGAGAATTCTCTGCAATGAGCAGGCATCACGCCAATGATAGGGCCAAGACCGATCTGTCGATGTGTTTAAAGGTATGTTCAACGAAAGGGAAGATAAAGAGAGGCAGAGATATTTCCCAAAAAAAGTGGTTTTTAGGCATTCAATACTTTTGTTGAGAAATTACAATAAGAGAAGATCTAAGTCACGCATCATACCATCCAGAAACAAACCCGTGATTGGTGGTCGGTATTTGAGAGAGCACTGTAGACTCAGTGTATACTTATTCAGAATGGGGTTTGTTCTGAGCCCAATATGAAGATTTTGTCACAATGAGAATGAATCATCGAAAGACATTTTTGAAATCTTGCTCCCTTGGAGCGTTGTGAAATACTTGGATAAGAGGACAAATAATTTTGCAAGATTGCACTCAAATAGTGAGGACGGTTTTGTAGTTGATCCAAACACGGTATAATCCACTACGTTTCAAAAAAGTGGCTGTGTAAAGTAAGCATGTAATATTTAAAGGAGAAGGACCGAAAGGGTTCGGTGTATGCACAGTTAGGGATGTTGTATGTTCCAGGGTCTGTGACATTTTGTAGTCGATGGAGAGAGAACTGAGTTGCTTTTGGTTTTGGTTAAATCCAGGGTGATGATGTTGATAACTAGTTTTCTTACTAAGCATCGCGAGGTTAGGTCGCTAACAAGAATCAGGGGTAGAGACCAGCTATCCTCTGGCGGAATCTGCTGCTATGAGAAGGTACTGGAAAATATAGAACACCTCCACTGTAAATGTTTAGCTATTAGTAGAATTAGGTTGAAAATCTCTTCAGGAGCTAAAATTCCGATTCTTCTGAGATATAAGATTGAATTGGGCTGTCTGACTGTTACTCATTCATTTTTGATTTGTCCCTTTGCATTTTTGTGACCACAAGGGTCAAATGATCTTGTGAAATCTTTACTTGCTGTCATGACAGTGCACGCCCTTCATCTTACCATCATGGGTGAAAAGAAAAACCAAAAAAGTCAATGCAAATAAAACGCTTTCCATGAAGACACTCGAATTTGAATGATCCTGTAGATATTGATAAATATGTTATTAGAAAATTCAAAATGTATGTATAAACGAGAACCGTTCCTATGAACCGTTATTGTAATTTAAAACAACGACAACAATAGATTATAAACTAGAGTGTCATAATTAACCAACTTTATGGACTATTTTCTTTATCTTCTCACTTTTTTTCCAACTTTTTATTCGAATTTGAAAATTTCTAAAGCGGAAACATAAAGTTTAAACATAAAAAGACCCAATAAATATCACTTTTAAATTATGATACTGCGTTGGAGATTGTAAACTGCGTGTCTGTGACACTTCGAGCGCAATCAATGTGGTTAGACAATGTTAAAGTGAAGGGTCAACGAAATATCTTGATTAATAGAAAAGAAAAAAAGAAAAAAGAAACAAATAATAACCACAGTAACTAAAATTAGCCATGCGTATTACAATTAATGATGACAATAATTAAATAAAACAAAACCCAAAAAAAAGAATCTAAAATAATAATTATGGTGGACAGCGTTAATTTAAGACACATTGTTTTTAATTTAAAAAACAAAAAAAACAGAAACAATAAAATTTATATTTTAATTAAAAACAAAAAAATGAATGGCAAATTGAAAATCATAAAACCATATGACCCTTGACACAATTTGTTCACATTTTCATATTTTTTTACCTGACATTTGATTTAATTTCACGTTTTTTTTAATAAAAAAAGTGTCGACATTATGTATAACGGTGTTCATTAAGCGTTTGAAGAGTTTCTTTTGCTATTAAATTATTTCATTTTTAAAATTTATTTGCATCACAAAAAAATTTCATTGAATTGAGAAAGAGGGCACCCACAACACTTTCTTTGCATTCATTAGTCGTTACTGTTTCAATTTAATCGTCTTATAATTTGTTCGTCTGTCTGATTTCTTATAAAGTTGTTGTTTCTTTCATGGGTTTCAATCAAAAACCAATTAAATTAAATAAATTTTGAAAAATTGATCGCAACAAATCTCTAATGACGGTCAAATGATATTAACAACTATGTATACGTGAACTCACAGAATCATATATGTGCATATCTGTACATACATACATACATATACTCTGATTGTGGGCTCCTGTTAGACTTCATGTATGAAAGCATCCACACGCATGTGAAAATCTATGTATGTGCAGCAGATCTTTAACATTAAAATTCTTAAAAAATATTCTAAAAAAATTGCAAATTTTGTTAACTATTCTTTAGTATAGTCTGAGCATCTTTTCTAATTACGTAAAGCAAGCCGTTATTATTATTGTATTGAAGAGGTACTATAAAGACTCTTCCAAGCCTATTACATACATACATAATTGCTCACTACAACCTTATGATTAAGGCGTAGCCTCTCACACCACCCCAGGTTGTGTGTGTTAATTTTATTCATGAGTGGCGGGACCTACAGTTTAAAGTCGACTACGAACGACAGATTTTTGAGAAACTTTTCATGGTAATTGGCAAAGAAACTCTAAACTTTACTGTAGCCGTTCAACGCATTGTTTCCACCCGTGCTTTGAACACCGTGGGATATGCCGTCATGGCGAAACTCAGGTAAAACAATTTTATTTACTCTCAGAGTTTTTGTCAGAAACCTGTTAAGGGGAAGTCGCCGAAGAAATATTTCATCATATTTCGTTTTGTTAGACACGTTTGACATCTAAGTCTCAGGTCAGGGGTTTCTTTCTAGGATACGTTAACACGTCGCAGATTTAAGGAATGTATTCCGATGATTAATTCTCATCGTCTCAGGATTTACATGTTGGGCTTAAAACAATCTCCACTCTGTAAAAGTGTTCGTTGAGTCTACAGTGCCCTTTCAAATACCGGCTACCAGTCCCGGTTTGTTCCAGAATGGTCTGATGCATGACTCAGATCTCCCCTTATTGTAATTTCACAACAAAAGTTTTGTCTGAAACCCATATGGTTTGAGAAGAATCTTTTCCTCTTCTTATATTCCCTTTCGTTGAGAACACATTTCCAAATATGCTCCCACTCCAGGTTCTGGCCTCGTCAGCCCAACACTTCTGCGAAGTATCCACACAATTGCATTGGTGGACAATTAGTTTGTTAGTCAGGACATGATGTGCGTACGGACGATAGTACTCCTGCAAAAATGTCTTCATAATCTCAGGACAGGAATCCCAATGAGAAACTAGAAATGTGGCAAATGCAGTCAAAACGCTTAAAATGAATTCTAATTAAAGCTAAAGATCAACATGCCTTTGTAAAGCCTGTTGATAATTAACATTGAGTATAGAATACGTTACCATCATGCAACTGCTATCTCTATGGTCAAAACAATTGGGGAATGTAACATTCTTTGAGTCTGCAATTGAAGAAAAGTTAAACAAATGAAAGAATCCACCAAGCCATGTGTTACAGATATATTCGATCATACATATTTTTAAATTACATCGAGATAAAGTCACTGTTTGATATGTATACCCGATACGTTGTGAGAATCTCTGGTGCACTGTAGCAACTGGCAACAATGAGCGGTATAGAAGCACAATGATAACCCATTATGGCCTTCAATTGACTGACATTATTAATTAAAATTTCTAAAACGATTTCATTCTTTTGTACTTCTGTTGTCACAATTAATACACAATAAAAAAAAAACATAAACACTCAAGCAACCGAGCAAACAAACATTTGATTAAGGGAGTGAGTAAGTGAGATATTGGCGGAGGCATAAGAACTATTAATCCCTGCTCTCAAGTTTTCAACAAGACAACCAACAATAACTACAAAAACTATGTAAAAACAAACCGTCAACGTAACAAGCAACACCAAGAACAACAACAACAATACAAAGATAAAAGAAAGAAATATGCCGGCCGGTCCAATTGACTTTGAACGACAATAAATGGTTAAACAAAACGTAAGCGACAGCGACAACGACAGCATTGCGTGATTAACGAAAAACAAGAAAACAAACCAAAAAGAAAAAACCGAAATGCCATTAAAAAAATCACAGGATTTTCGTTTTCGGATCTTCAAAAACCTTTCTTTGTATCTTTCTTTTTCCGAGTTTTGATTAGAAGATGATGATGTTGTTGATGAAATGACATGACGTGACGCAAAAAATTATACTCCGTTGATGATATAAAAAAGAAAAAGTTTATTGTCTGTATGTATGTACATACGTATGTACATATTTACAATTTCATTTATGAAATGAAAAAATATTTATAAAAGGTACAGAAACCATACATAGAGTGTTTATGAATGAAATCACGTACTAAAAATAAAGCTCAGCAAAATACTTTATTTCGTATTTAATTTTCATGATGATGGCGTTGATGACGATGATGATGATGATGAAGCCCTGACAACGCCTTTAAATACCACAGATTAATGAATGAATGAGTGAACGAATTGTCTAAGAAGCTGAATGAATGAATAGAGGGAGCGAGTGAATTGTAAAAATGAAAATAAACTCCAAAAATCTTTTCAAATTAAAACTGTAAAATTATAAACGAAAACGATCAAACGAATAGCGGAACTTTGGCAGATCATTTCAATAATTATAAATCCCTCAATCAATGAGCTATTGAATCATTGCACAGTGGGACGGGCTGAAAATATATAAATTGAGGTAAAAGACTTTCTTTATGAACTACAGGCCATTGTTTAAACATTTTATTGCCAGAAAAGTAGCAGCATGGACGGCCAAAAAACCGCAACAGGTCTGGCCAAAACTGGGTAGAGAACGTACAGAAAGTCTGCTCAAACACTCTGCATAGTGATTGAGACAGTCCAGGATATTAAGTTATGAGTACTCTTGCGAGACGCCTTAATCTACAGTGCAGACGATCTTAATTATCTGACAGGAACAAACATTAAGAGTTGAAGTGGTTTTATCAGAAGCTACATCAGAACTAGAAGAAATGGACCACTATGGGCCATATGTGTGTGTATTATAGTCTTAATAAAACTGATATAGCAGCTACAAAAGACAGCCGCGAAACAGATTCAATATAATGGTATATTAAACCGGGACATGAACATATTTACCGATAGCAAAGCGTTTATAAGATGGCTGGAGTGTGTGTACAAAGATTGTTCAAGAATGCCGTACACATACATACATAATTGGTCATCACAACCCTTTAGTCAGGATTACGACCTAGTACCTTACACCACTTATGTTGTGTGCGTTAATTTTTATACATGAGTGGTGGCACCTACAGTCTAAAGTCGACTCCGAACGACAGATTTTTGAAAAACCTTTCATGGTAATTTTATTTACTCTCAGAGTTTTTGCCAGAAATCTGCTGAGAGGAAGTCGCCGAAGAAATATTTTTTCATATTTCGTTTAGTTAGAGGTGCCTGACCTGGGGTTTGAACCGAGTCCTGTCTAATAAGCCAACACACTACCTTCTAGACCACTGTCTTAAAGGAGGAAAGATCAGAAAGATGTAAATGTGAACACTTGCAGTCCAGCCAAAGTGTGGAGGAATCTTGCTAATTGAAGCTGTTTTAAGATCCTCATAGCCGTCACGATACATACATGCCTAATACTATCCAAAACTTACTTCTTTAGAGATTGTTATGACGATCAAATAGAAGATACTACTGTATGTTGTTGTTCGACACTTGTGGACTCGATGTGTAGAATTTTTGGGGGCGTAGAAGTTAGTAATTAAACATGCCTAGTCTGTGGTGATTTGAATAAAACCAATACCTTTATACAATTAAAAAATGATTGCTAGGATTTAAATGTAGATTTACATTATCCTATCATAGATCCTTAGTAAGATATGTCTAGGCAGCTGTTTATTGTTGCTGCCTAGGCATAATAGCTTTTAATTTAACCTAACGTTGAGTGCTCAGGTACATTATAAATTATTTGTGACAACAATGACCGATGATAACTTCAAATAAAAATTCATGGTTGTCCATGCTACAGTAATCGAATTCAATGAAGTTAGTAAACTCTTGGCCGTGATTCTTCTGTGATCTTTACTAAGAACGATTAAGCGTTGTTTTGATGTATTTTGATAGCTTCGATTGAAGTTTTGAGTAGCCTTCACTGCCATAGAATTCCTACCCGAAGCATTTGATAAAATTGATTGTCATATTGCCAAATGCCAGCATTCCCAGCAACTTCTTTTTCATAATTTTCAATTTGGGTTTGGACTTTCACTGTCACTGTCAGAACAGAGCAGAGCACAGCAAATACTAATTATTTTCTGGCCTGAAAAAAAGCCAAGCCTGTAAAAAAGCTGCGCTCGTGAAATTGAAACTATGATAATTACTATTACAAAATTACCCTTGTTGGGCGCTCCTATAAATAATTTTTCTCAATTTCTTTATGTTTTCTTTTAGAATTTAAAAATTCTAATAAAAATTCCAATATTTGTAAGCCATCTATTTTACCAATAGTCCCATTGTGCATGGCTAAGTAAACTTTGTAAAACGTTAAATTCATTCATAAAATAATTTCAGCTTAAAAACAAAAATCCAAAACAGGGTCTCATAGTAGGCGCGGCCATATTAAGGTCAGAAACTTGTAAATCTTGAACAAAAACAACAACAAGAAAAAAGAGAAGAAAAATAATGAACAAACAACGTCGGCAAATCTCAATGGTCTTAAGACAAAAAGCGGTAAATGTTGTGTTAAGACACAATTAGATGAGATTTCAAATTTCCAGTCAAAGAAAAATACGATCTTTTCTACATAAACACACATGCATACATACATATGTACATGCATACATACGAGAGAATAATGAAATTGACCAACCGTTTTATTAATTTCATTACTGGTTTCTCCGACTTCACATTCATGGTCACATGGAATGAAATGTGTCTTAAGGATTTATTAAAAAGCTTAGCAGGATGTGTGTTAAAAAGAATGATTTGGGTTCTGGCCTTAATTTCAGCTTAAATGAGGGAGCGTTTAAAATGCTAATAAAACAAAAAAAAAACGGAAAGTGACTGACTGACGCCACACGACAATCTGTTGCCAATATATTTAATGTCAGTCAAAAATTATCACACATACAACAAAAAAATACGATTGGGGTTAAAAATAAAAAAAATAAAAAAAATATTTAAACGTTAAACGCTTTTAAAAATTATTTTTTCTTTATTAAATATGATTTCCACATTAGTCTACTCAATAACAGCTGAAGGTGGTTGTCGTAAACCAGTGTAGATTTCTATAAATGTAACACTTTTATCATCAATATTGAGAATTTATCACACATCCGTATACAATTAACATTTTAAGGGATTAATATACATCCTAATTTTCAAGAAATCGATTTTTTCACAGTTTTAGTTACATTAGAGCCATAGAATGAGCATTAGAGCATAGTATAGTAGATAGTGTGTTGACTTATTAGAAATGATGCCTCGGATCAAACGAAGTATGAAAAAATATTTCTTCGGCGACTTCCTCTCAGCAGATTTACTCTGAAAATCTGTCGTTCAGGGTCGACTTTAAACTGTACCTGCCGCCATTCATGTTTAAAAGGGTTGTAATGACCAATTATGTATGTATGTATGCCTTTTTTCCCTCAAACGATACGAAAAGAAAAAAAGGAAAAAAAGTACATCGCGTTCAAGTGCGCGTAACTTAAACGCCTTTTCCCCCTTTTTTGATCAGACGACTACGATTTATCAAAAACTACTTGACCGATTTCGCTGAAATTTTAGGACAATGTTCCTAAGATAAGTAGTTTTAATCCAAGCAAGGATATCTTTAATCCATCAATAATTAATAATTAAAATTAAAAAACAGCTAAGATAAAAAAAGTTGGCAAAAACAGAAGAATTAAATTCAAAACGCCTCCACTTTGTTATTTTTAACCAGTTCAGGCTATAGCCAGAATCCAATTAGATTTTTGCTTACAAACTCTCCTAACTTCCCAAATCATAGTCGCCAGATTTTGATGATGACCAGCCTTTAGGCTTTTGTACCACCGCCGGACTTCAACATATTTGAAACAAAAATGTTTATAAATAATCAAATGGCCTCTTTACCACAAAAAAATATTAATTTGTTTACGAATCTTATTTCAAGAATTTTTTTTTATTAATTTTAAACATTTTTCATTACGAATGTTTTAAAAAAAAATTCAAAATTTAAGTCGCTGACCTTTTCAATTATTTTATGACAGACTATCTTTGTTTATCTCTCTCTCTCTCTCTCTCTATCACTCATTTTCAAATCTAATTTGCAATTTCTTTCATTTCTTTTAAAACATTTGACACCCTTTTTATTTAATTTTTTTTTATTCACTTTATTTTAGGGCTTAAAATACCAACAACAACAACGACCCTTAAGTGCCATTAGGAAATCCTTTTTCCCTTAATTTTTCGCACTCGTTTCCATCAGTCCTTTCGTTTGCCTGCCCTTCCTTCCACAAGCCCTAAGAGAGAGAGAAGAGCATTTCACACTCGTTTGCTAATTGCCCACAAATGATACGTCGTGCATACAAATGCTCTGATGCTCTGGCAACAGAAAAAAACGAGAAAAAACTTTTTGCCACCAACATTTTGCCAAACGAATAAAGCTGTTTAAAAAACAGGCCATGTTTTTTTTTGTTCCTGCTACAGCTACTGCTGCTTTGGCTTCTGCTCCTGTTATTACTGTTGTTTTTAGAGTTGTTGTTGCTAATGTATGCCAAACACATTAAGTCAGCATTAGTCGCTCTTTCTCTCTCTTTATATAAACTTACCAGTTCGTTTTTAACCCCCTTTAAGCTGTCCTCCACTCTTAAGAGTTTCTCTTAGTCAGTCAGCCAATAATCTGGTATTTGTATGATGGCAACAATTTGAAATGTTAGCAGTTGAGAAGGATAATAGGGTGTACGAGTATGTGTATGAGTGTATTTATAAAGTTGTTTACCTCCCTTGGGATGCTACGACTTAATGATGAGCATTTTTTTTTGTTTTCAACCTTAAAAAGGCTTTTTTTCTTGTACTTTAAAAAAGGTGTCATAATTGCGCATTTTTTTTGTATGCTGTGTTGTTGATACTATTAAGTTTTAAAAACACTTACCGTTACATTTGTAACAAATACAGTTAATTGTAAGTAAAACAAAAAGCAACCAAAAAGATAAAAGCACTTTTAAAACGATTTTTTCACTACGATTTTTTACATCACACGCCTTTATCAATCTATTCCGGGTTAAATAGATTAGAGTTCCAATCTTAAATATTAATGTTGTTGTATGTGTTTTGAAGGTTAATATGTATACGCATCTGAGTATATAACATTGTGTACGAAATACAAAGTCATTTATATGACCAACTCTATATTGGTTGATCCTTTTGGCGTAGTTTCCCTCCACTTTTTCGCACACTTCTTACGGTATCTGGGCGATAACTTATTATTATCATTATTATCGTGAGGAGGTACCGTTGTAATGAGGCTATATGATCTGTTGTACTCCGCTCAATCTTTGTAGGGAATACATATAATAATGCCCTAATTCATAAATTATATAAATAAATTCAGTATGCAGTAAATAAATTTCAGTATGCTGTTCGGAGTCAAAATGACAATACCCCACCAAGCATCTGACAAGCACCCAAGCGCTTCATCTTTCTACATGTTGCCTACGAGACAGCACCCCTTCTGCAAAACTCCTGACAGAAACGGTACTTTTTGGGTCATTTTCGAAAACAATACGGCCCATTTGCTTTTTCACCTTTCCGGCCTTTCCTCGATCACCCTGCTGGGTGTCGTATATAAATATATGATACAATGTGACAGTTTTGGTTGTTGATTTTTGCGGATAGCAGAACAAACTTAATAGCGAAATATGCCGCATTGAGTTGTAAGGCATTCCCAATTGTAGAGTACGCCCTGGGATCAGTAAATTTGGAAAATCAGCCACTCTTTCTGTAACAGAAGCGGTATTTTGGAAAGAGTGTACATTATGATGATTCATAGGCTTAACTAAATTTGTAAATCTTCTTGCACTGAGTCATTGCTTCAGGTTTGAAAACAAGAAATAAACAGTGTAGGTTAAATCTTGAGAATAAATTCGAAAATGAAGCAACTCATGGCTTCATCCATGAATTTTTAACACGTAGGAATTAACTTTCTCACAATATGCGATATCCACAAACGAACTGACGCTAATTGCTCTTTACTTTAGAAGCTTGAAATCCAAAAAAGTCGCAAAGTTATTATTCTCTCACTTATTAAGCAAGATCTCAGAGTTCGAAACTCAGCTCAAATATTTTGCGCCATATTTTATACACAAATTTTCAATCAAAGCTGTTCGTAAAATATTTGTTTTTAATTTTGAAACAAACATTATTCTGCGTTCTTGGATACCGGAACACAACTAAATGCATATAGTTTTCCACTTAATATCTCTGTTTAAAGACCCCATCTATTCTTGTTAAGAGTCAATATTATAAAAGTCTGCCCTTGTACAAATACTAGGTATAAAAAAACCTGAATCTTCTTTTGAAATAAAATGATTTGAATCCAACATTTAAAAACACTCAACACAGTTTTTTGTTTTTTATTTAAAAGTAATCAAAATGGTAATAAAGCCATATATAGAGGCTGATAAACATCTGAAACATTATACGCGCCTCGGGGGGTGTCTTAAATTTATTTCAAAGAAAATATCGTATTAAAATATAAAAAAATTATTACAGAAACGCTACCGTAAACAGTTTTCATCTTTTTTTCGTTTTTTTTTGTTTGTGAAAGAAACAGTAGCAATGGCTACAAAACTCCGAACGAAAAAAAAATGGATTTAAAATATAGCGGCATTTTCTCTTGAAATGATTAAGATTTAAATTATTTATTTCTTTTAATTTGTTGTTATTGTTGGCATTGTTGTTGTAGATTTTTAGAAATATTAATTACAATTATATTGCTACCACCACAATAATTATAATCATCATCACCACCACCAGCGCCAACAACATCATCTTCATCATCATTATAATCAATTCACCGGGAGTTAAGCGGAAACTGAAAATTACCAAAACGTCCATATACGACTAACTAACTGACTGGCTGACTGAGATGGCTTGGCTTGGCTTGGCTTGGCTATACAAGGTATGAGAAGAGTATCATTTAAAAATTTGTTGAATATTTTGAAAGAGAAAGGAAAGGAAAGGAAAATACAGAGGAAAGAATGGAGAAAGAAAATAAATAAATAATAAAGAGTATAAAAATCACAAATTAAATGAAACGAAAAGTCAGGGAATTTCTTCTTTTTTTCGTTTCATTTTTTATTAAAGAAACGAATGAATGAATGAATGAATTGAAAATGAATGCCAACATATCATATCATCATCATATTCACAGCATATCGTGTATGTGTGTGTACATTATAGAGTAGGATGTATTTTGTTTCTTAAGGGCTTGCGTGTTAACTTGGTTATAATACATGACTTTTGTCTTTATTTAAAAAAGAAAAAAACAAAAAAGAAATATGAAAAACGGAATGATAAAGAAGGAAAAGAAAACTTTATTTTAAAAACATTAATTATACAAATTGTTAAAAAGATGAAAGGAAATTAATAAGAAAGCCAAAAAGAAACAGAAAAAAGATACAAAAATTAATCGCGTAGTTTTTATAAAAATAAACAAAAAGATACAAAAAAAAACTACTTATGCCTGTATATGTGCTTTAACGTATCATTCATTATAGAAACTGAACCTTTAAAGCTTTCAAAGTTTGAAATGAATTTTAAACGAATTGAAATTGATATCGAATTGATGTTTGATTAATTAAGTTGCCCATTAAAAGATATTGAAAGACTTCTACGTTCTTTGTTTCAATAAAGCTCAAACTTCTTGATGGCTCAAACTTCAAGAAGATTGATCCCCAAAGACTGTAGTTTATTGTGCTACAACAAGCATTGAAACCGATCCAACTTTAAGACTTCGATTTTCTTATCGAACTAGATACATATTGTTGTTGTTGTTATATTTAAAATTGTTCTACATTTCAAAGATTTTATTATATTTCAAACGCACTTACAAAAAATCCGACTGCAGAATTGTCAAACGTTTATCAAACGTTCGGCCTTTTGCCGAACATTATCAACAACGATACTTAGTAACAAAAGTGAATAGAATTTGGAAGCTGCATAATCTTTTAAAAAAAGGAACTATTTTGTGGTCTACGGAAGGATCTAGGACGTATCTTGGGACAGAAGCAAGAATTTTTGGACACAGAATGAAATATTCTGAGACCTTGGGGAACTCGCAGGCACCTTTCAATCAGAAGTTTATGCCATTAAAAGATGTAGTAAATTCAGCTTGGATAGGTGATACAAATACTATCTGACAGGAAGGCCGCCATTCGAGTACTAGGCTCTTATGAGGTTAAATCGAAGATAGTATGGCACTGTCTACACATACATATATAGACATACATAGTTGGTCATTATAAATCTTCAGTTAGGAATACGACCTAGTTTCTAACACCACCTATGTTGTGTGTGTTAATTTTATACATGAGTGATGGTTCCTACAGTGTAATGTCGATTCTAAATGACAGATTTTTGTGAAACTTTTCATGGCAATTTTTATTTACTCTCAGAGTTTTTGCTAGAAATCTGCTGAGAGCATGTCACCGGAGAAATATTTTTTCATATTTCGTTTTGTTGGATACTGGCACTGTCTGGAGAAGCTAAATCGGTTAGGTAAGCAAAAGGAGGTTAATCTGTTCTGGGTCCCAGGTCATGTGATAATTCCCGGCAATGAAAAATTAAGCAAGCATGCGAGGAGGAGGTTATGATTGATGGGGCTAGAATCCTACTATGGCGTCGGGTTGAATATTTGCAAAGGTATGCTCAACGAAAGGGAAGACAAAGAGAAACAAACTTTTTTGTCAAACAAAGTGGGTTTATTTTGAAATTGCAATAAGAGGAGATCTGAGTGATGCATCAGACTATAGAGAAATAACCTTAGGTTGACAGGGCCATGTAAACTCAGAGTACACTTAATCAGATTGGTAAATTCTATGGCGATGAGCATGAATCATCATAACATGAAACCATCATGGAACCTGTGAGGCATTATTCTAGTTTCTCACACCACTTATGTTGTGTGTATTAATTTTATATATGAGTGGTGGGCACTACAGTTTAAAGTCGGTTCCGAACGACAGATAGTTTTGAGCAACTTTTCATAGCAAATTTATTTATTCTCAAAATTTGTTTCCAGAAATCTGCTGAGAGGAACTCGCCGAAGAAATATTTTTTCATATTTTTGTTTCGATGTCTGACCTGGGGTTTGAACCGAAGCCTCACGTCTAATAAGCCAACACACTACCTACTAGACCACGGCGACTACAATGAGGCATTAATGCACCATAGAAAGACACACCTGGGTGCCTACCAGATGCTAGGCAGGGAACTGGCATTGTCGACAGCGAGCAGTATTCTGAAGTTACTCAGAGCAATAGGCTTGAAGACATTATAGGGATACCCTATAAAGCGTGACGTCAGTACAATAGATCGTATGGTTACACCTTCTCACCACAGTAATAATGTGAGTAATTTCGTGTAATATTTTATTTCCTATAAAATGTAAAAAAGTAAATCTTAGAATAAATGAAACTTAAAGTCTCCTTTTGTACATTAAACAACCTAAATAAGTCAAAAGCAAATATTATACAAGTATTTAAATTCAAAAAACATTAACAATTTATATATTATATGCAGTATGGTGCTTGCAACATGCAACCAAATGCCGCCCCAACAATAATAATAATAAAACTAAGTATCAATAGCAACAGCAACAGCAACAAATTAAAATGCATTCAAAATAATTGCACTGAAATTCATATAAAACAAACGAATAAAATCATTATTAAACATGTACGTTAACATACCCTTTCATGCAACATGTGGCATAGTATTTTAAAATATAGAACAACAACAAAAACTAATAACAAATATCAATAAACTACACACACATATGTATGTGCGGCAATAATAGCTATACTGACTGGTGCAGCTATACTGTGAATGCAATGAAAACTTCAAAGTACAAAAACTTGTTAAAAAAATCAAAATCTAAAGCACCAACACCACACCAGCAGGAGAAAAAGAATTGAGCGGATAAATTGAACAACAAAAATACATTTAATTTGTATTTATTGGTGATTTTCAAAACATAAAAGAGCAACTAAATGTTGTAAAATCAAATATAGCCAACCAACAACAAACAGCAAGCTCAACAGAAACAACAACAAAAACAATAAATGCGAATGCATATCGTATAGAACATTAGAGGGCAAGCAATGAAGTGTCCGTCCAGTCGTCTATCAAACAATTCTTATCAGAACATTAAATCGAGTTTACGATGCAATTTTGTAGCGAATTAAATGCAATTTGTGAAATTAATTTACGAACATTTGCACTTAAATACCACAGCTAAATAGATAGGAAATATCGATATAAAAAAATAGTTGTTGCTCTTACAGGCAACAGGCATCTAGCTAGCCGGATGGCCAGGCACAAGACCCACATGCCGCATTCTTGTGAGTATTTCTAAGAGAACACAATGCATGTGTACGTACATACTACTAACATATTGTATGGGTGGTAGTGATGTCGATAGTGCAAGTGGTGCGTTGCTATTGACTGGGATGTGGTGGTGGTCTTCACACATTTGCCACTTTTTGATGTGTGATGTTGTTGCTTAATTGAACCTGCCTCTTTTCCTCTGTCGTCTCTTTCTGTTTTCCATCGATTTCTTATCAATTTACACACATGATTATCGATTTTTGTTTTTATTATTGCTGTTGTATTTTTAAAAATAATCCACAAATCTTTTCTGTTTCTCTGAACTGAAATTAGTAAAGTATTCATAAAATGAAGATAATGGTACATTGATTTGCTCGCCTTTTTTTTTTTTTTTTTTGCTACATATTGTGGCATTTGGTATGTACTGGCTGGCCAACAACAATATTTTTATAAAATGTTGCATTAAAATATTTGATTGTCACTTAAGATAATAAAGAAAATCCATAAAGATGTAACGAATTGAAATGTATTCTCAAGCCAAAATAAAAGTTCAAACAATATTGCTCTCAATACACTCGAGGAAAAATTGTTCGTCAATACCTGGCAGTCCCAAAGCCCTGGGACCTACTAAAGGAACTAATTTGCTTAACGCAGCTAAAACAAATCAAGAAAGGAAAAAACGAAACCTTACAACATGAAGATGATCTATAATATTAATCTAATCGGGCAATGCTTGGAATGTGATGTTTTAAACTTTAGTTTATTAGAAAGCCTAATTGCAATTACTTTATTCTGTGAAAAGTTATCTGCTCGGTTCCAACAATGCCAGTTTCAACGCCGGATATGCCCTCAAGCGTTTCCTTCTGGGATGTATTATTGCCCCACAGGTTCCAATGATAAATTTCGATGATTTATTCGCATCGTTACAGATTCTACAACTTAGGCTCGGGACCGCTCCCATTCTAAATAAAGTTATTCTAGGTATACAGCGCACTACAAAAGACGGGTTATCAACCTCTGATCATTTCTTGATAGTATAATGCGTGCATTTAGGTATTCTCTTACTGTAATTTATTTTGCCTTACGCTAAGCATATCTTTTTAAACATCCGCCCGCACTCCACAGAATGGTTCTATTATTATCAACCATGTCGAAACACCTCTTCCTCGCAATCTCATGTCTTTGCTTATTGCACAGCACAAGGTTACCTTATATTGCAAACCGATTTAAAAAAAATTCAAGTCATTGACTCAAAAAACCGAAAACCGCAAGTCAACGACCCAAAAAATGAAAATCATCAACCAAAAACATGCAAGTCATCTACCAAGGAAATGCAACTTGCAAAAAATACGACATTTTGTTGGAGCTACATATATATATAACTGCATATTAACTCAATGAGAATTATTAAAATTTTAAGTTCATTTCCCCAAAATTTTAATCCTATTTTGTGAGCACTTCGTAGCATATGTCCCCGGTCCTAAGTAAAGCTCGACCCTGAGGAAAACTATTTTGGAATCCTTGATACCATGTCTATCCAGACCATCTAGGCTATCTAGGTCCATTTCCTCCACACAAGTCTACATTTATCCGATTTTGGCCGATTTATATAAAGTACTTTTTTTTGCTAATTTGACGAAAAGCTAGCTTCGTCGCCTATATCTCCGGTACCACATAACGCTCAATACCATGGCTATCTAGCCTACTAGGTCCGAAACTAGGTCTAATCCTTCCACAAGTTCGTTTTTCACAGATTTAGCTCTATACAGAGCACTTTTTTGCTTATTTAAAGAAATCAATTAGATTTATCGGCTATATCTCCGGTCCCTAGGGTTAACTGGCCCACTACGTACGAAAAACGCACCTTTTTAAATTTGATCGAATTTCGCCAGATTTATGGAGGGCATATCTGATAAAAAATACTTGATCTTTAAACTTGATTTTCATATTTTTTTTAGTAAAATTCAAAGCTTTAGGTCTTCCTTTTACTTTTTTCAAATTTATCTCTATTTTCGCGATTATTTATTTATTTTCCAAATTTTTTAATTATGTGAACACTTAACATAACATTCACTGTAAAAAAAGAATGTAAGTTTCGTAACGAACTTCACATAAATTTTAATTTTTTTTTATCACCCTTTAATAACTGATTACCGTTCTTTGAGTCTAATGTCAGTCACACATGTCATTTTTCGGAAAAAGAGACAAAAATTAACAAAAATTTTATGTGTAAAAAAGGCCTCAATATGCAATACCATGGTGAGGTTGTTGTTATGAATCTGATCTTATCTTATGGCAATAATATTAAGCCGCCCATCATCGTCATCATTATCCCATATGCTATTGTTATTGTTATTGCGGTTAATCTCTTACAGAGACGGCGTAAAAATAAGAAAAAAGGAAACCTAAAAATATTTCATAAAAGAGCAGAAAATTAAATTTTAATAAAAATTTTAAAGGCGATTAAAAACCAAAGGATTGTTTTAAGAAATTAAAAAATATGACGTTAAAGCAATTGCAGAGGAGTTACTGCATGATTTTAATATTATATATACATAGGGTCTTTCAACAGGAACTCCCAAACTGTGACAATTGATAACGGCCATAATTTTGAAGCTACATCTATCAAATTAGTTGTCATTTAATTAGTCTGTTTCGCCAAATTGCCATGGACAACCGTAGGTAGTAACGCATGTTAGCTGTTTTGCATTGAAAAATCATTTTCAGCGATGAGGTCCATTTCTGGATGAATGGGTTCGTGAAGAAATATTTTTATCGAATGAGGAACGATATCAATCCACATAAGATCCAAGAGCGTCCAATGCATACCGATCGAATCACATCCCGTGCCATATTGGATATTCTGCGCAATTGATTTGTGGGTATGATGATCTCCCTCCATTAGACACTAAGATCGTGAGGGGGCTTTCTTTTTCAGTGGTCCTCAAAGCCAACATAACCCATGACACCCGGAATTTTTGAACAATGTCTAAAGAGGTGTACATACGCTTTAGGGATCTAATGGCCGCTTTGCTGTCAATTAATACATCACCACTTGATGTACTCTAACACCTGATTCGTACAGCTACAGTCTTTATAGCCATTATTTTAGCCTGAGTACCACTACTCTAATCAGATAGCGCTAGCGACGATCTAAGATACAAATTTTTGATAGTATTTCACATTTAACTTCATCACTTGATCTGATACCGTCAATTAATAATTAGATGACGTTATCTCGGAGAACGTATCAGGTATTTTTGTTTCAAAAGCGAGTTCTAGTGTCGTGAAGTCGCCGTAGTCTAATAGGTAGTGTATTGGCTTATTAGACGTAAGAATATGGTTCAAACCCCAGGTCAGACATCTTCAACAAAACGAATTATGGAAAAACAATTCCTCGGCGACTTCCTCTGTGCAAATTTTGGCAAAAACTCTGAGAGTAAATAAAAACTGCCAAGAAAAAGTTTCTCAAAAAATCTGTCGTTCGGAGTCGACTTTAAACTGTAGGTCCCGCCACTCATGTATAAAATTAACACACACAACATAAGTGGTATGAGAAGCTAGGTTGTAATCTATACTAAGGAGTTGTAATGACCAGTTATGTATGTATGTATGTATGTGTAGTCAATAAGGATATGTAGATTAGCTGTACCCCAGACTTTATATGCTCTTATGGCGTTCAAGCTCATTGCCAGGTTTGCAGCCGCTTTTTTCGCTAAAACACAGGAGGTAGTTAGTTTAGTATAGTAACTGTTACTATGTGGGTTACCATCCTCATAATACACTAAAACCGTGCTTTCCAACTACCAAGCCGTCTGTCCATTGAATAGAGTTGGGGTGTGATTACAAAGTCGTGCAGCCAATGTACATTTTCGGATTGATGCCTCGGCTTAGGCTGATTGCTGTCTTATAACAGTATGGAGAGGTTCATATTTCAGTTCCCTGTCCAATATGAATACAAGATATTTAGCGTTATTGGATGGAGAGAGGGCAACATTATTAATATAAGGTGTAGCGAATTATGGGACTTTGTATCGCCTGATGCTGATATATGCTAGACGTAATGACTTCCCTCATAGTGGGTGATACAAAATCGCCAAACATATCAACATTTCTAGTGTTCTAATGCCTTTAAGAAACCATTGTAGAACTTTTTAATCTATCCTACAGGGAATGTTATGAACATACACACTTTCGCAACGGATATAGCAACCAACCTAGGCAGAATCAAGCACAAACCGAAAAGAACTTTTTGCCTATGTTTGTTCGTGGACCTAAACCGACTTTTTAAAAAAGTGTTAATATTTCAGCAACAACACCCCTTATAAACATAGATTCATCAACGTCTCTGATTCATTTTATAAATCTTATATGAGTTGGTTGGTGTGTCTTAATGCATTAACTTAATACTCTGGATTAAAACATGCTGATCAAAGGACAGACAAACAAAAAAGTTTTCGTACGTATGTATATCTGTCTGTCTGTATAAAGGTGACAATATCGGTTATTTTCTTTTAATTTCTCTTTGATAATATACTTCTTGCTATTGTTGTTGTTATTTTCGGTGTTTGTGGCACAAGCCTTATATTATTGGTATTGGATTCTAAAGAATGATGTTCGAATTTTGTTAATGTTTTCATTGTAGTTATTGTTGTTGTTATTGTTGTTGACGTTGTTGTCTTTCAATCAATGTTGACTGTGTATGCCAGTATGAATTTCCAATTGATTGGCGCTTTTTATGGATACAAGCATATAAATTTCGGAGATTCTTTTCAATTTCTGTTTTAAATTCTTTCTCGTATAAAAAGACGTCACTCTGTCTGTAGACGTGGAGTTTTCTTCTTTAAATTTTTGGCCAGATTTTTGTTGTTGTTGTTGTTCTCATATTCTTCCAGTTATATAATGTATATATTGTTTACCGGGTTCATATTAAACATCATTTCCATATGGGATGCATTTAAAAACGTATAAATAACACACACAGTCAATTTCACATTCTGTTTTCTGATAAAAGAAAAAAAATCAGAAAAAAAACAATCGAAAAAGTGTTGTTTATTCCTTTGATCTTTATTGTTATTGTAGTTGTTGTCGTTTTTTTTAACAAAACTAAAATATTCGTTAGAGAGACATCGTCGTTATTATTGTTATTGTTGTTTAAATATATAATTTTGATAAATTTATTATGAAGGCCCATTGTTGTGGAAATGTTATTCGAAATTAATTAAAAGACCCCACAGACACAAAGATCTCTGACACACTTTGTAAGGCAGCACAAAATAAGGCACCATTTGATTGACATTAACAGAAATATATACATACATATACATACGTATATGTAAATATAAAGAGTGTTTATGAAATAAAAATTATTTGGAATTTTTTTAAATTTATTCTGAATTATTGAACATTATTTCCGGTATAAACATATCGATAATATAGGTTTAGGTTAAGTTGGAGGCCGTGTACTTGTCATTGGGACAAGTACAATACTCGGAGATCAAAATGACCCATTGTAATATTGAGAGGATAATAAAAGAGACAGGGAAAAGGAGAGAAGGTAGGAAAGGGAGACTGAGGAAAAACACAGACCACAAATAAACGATAGAGCGAGCCCACACCATTGGAGCCCTAGCACTTCTCAACCAGCTCAAACTATTAATGAATATATGGAGAGCTCGACAAAGAGTCCAAACCAATGAAAAAGCCTCTGTTCAGGGTCTTCCACATACTAAGAACTGGACAGTTATGGAGGAGGTGTTCGATAGTTTCCAACTCCTCCTCCTCGCAACACACCTTGCGTAAGTCCGGCTGGGATCTGTTACAGATCCTTGTCAGCGAAATAATCTTGCAGTGTAATTAAATCAATAACACTGCAACCTCAGGCTGGCTTTATCGATAATATAACCGAAAGATCTCAGAAATTGGTGTGAAGAAAGAAATTCCAGAAACACTAAGACATAAATCAGAAATTTCCAATTCGATTATAACTTGATTTGTTGTATTTGTTTTTTTTTCTGTTATTCTGATATTTTTGGCTCAATGTATAACACATTTTGTTTGAGGAATTTTTTTCAATCCTCATAACTTTTCTATTGAGCCTTTTTAATCTTTAGGCGATATAGCTTTTCTCCTCAATCTTTGCAATTATTTGTATTTAAATGGTAACAATTTTTCCAAGACGTTTACGTTGGAGTCACCGCAGTCTAATAGGTAGTGTGTTGGCTTATTAGACGCAAGGTCACGGTTCAAACCCCAGGTCAGACATCAAAACGATATATGAAAAAATATTTTTTCGGGGACTTCCTTTCAACGGATTTCTGGTAAAAACTCTGAGAGTAAATAAAATTGTTCTCAAAAATTTGTCGTTCGGAGTCGACTTTAAAACTGTAGGTCCCGCCAATCATGTATAAAATTAACTCACACAACATGTGTGATGTGAGAAGATAAGCCGTAATTCAGATTGAAGGGTTGTAATGGCCAAATATGTGTATGTATGTTTACGCTTAAAGTCATAAGGTCAAAACTAAATGACAATCGTCGGAGTGTAGGAGCCCAGAAAATCCAATATCATAAAAAGCACACTAGTTTTAGTTAAATGAAAGGTTTTAATCACGGTATTCATCCAGAGAACTTACTATAACGCTAGGTGAACAATTAGTGATCCCATCTGGCGCATCATGTTGTTAAAAAAGATTTTAAAACACACGAAAATGTTTACTCATCAGAATCATGCCTCAGTTGAAAATCACGAAAATACTCACTCATCACAAACATGCCTCAGTTACAACATTCGCCAAATTTGACCTGCTGCCACTCGTCTTCTCTAGGTGGAGCACATCCGAAATGTTCAATTTAAATAAAAATCAGGCTGAATTTAACCGATAGCATGGCTTATGTTAGCTTGGAGGACCGCTGTGGTTTGTGGCTCATGCGCATATACTGGCGTCTTTAGAAACCCTCCCTAGAAAAAGTCCTATGCACGATCTCCATGACCAGTTCACGTCAGCTTCATATGAAATGATCATGCCCTCAAATCGCTTGTGCAGAATATCCAATGTGTCATTAGTTGTACCACACATAGCGCCATTCTATTTAAACCACTTATTGTTAGTGTCCAGATCATCTAATCAAGTAAAAAAGAAGTTGATAATATCCGACATATAGTGCTCGCCGTTGACAGTAATGGTTTGGATAACGTCGTTCTTGAAGAAATATGGACCGATGTCACCGCCAGCCCAAAATCCATAACAAACAGTGAGTTTTTAGGGATGCCTTGTTGTAGAACTTATGGAACTAATGAAATTTGAATTTCAAAAGATGCACTCAATAATTGAGAACGAACAATTGACAACCAGCGGATTATTGTCTTGTCTGAGAGCATTTTTCGAAAATGAGGCTGCCAAATGAGTAATGAATTCAAGCAATGAATGATGAATTCTGCCAAAGAATGATGAATAGAGTAGGCCTGGTGATCATATGGAATTCATTGCATTATATAATGGATTTATAACTACATAGTCTCCTATTTCATTTTAAGTTTATTAAAGATAAACCATAAACAATTCCCGAAGTCCAACAAAACCATATCTTTGCATATCTTATCTTATCTTACGACATTAACGCTGCCTTATGCCATACTTAAGTGGAATATGCCCATTACGGATGTCAATCGGTAAATGCCGAAACCCCGAGATTTTCGGGATTTCGCAAGTTCAGGAATATTTTGCGATTTTTAAAAAGTAATCCCGTTTGGCATCCCTAATGCCCACTTAAGTACTTGAACCAAATACAATTCCCTTTTTTAAAGAAATACAGTAGTATTCTCCTTAAAACAGCACACAATTTCGACAAATTTGTTTCAAATATTTTTTAAATTACAATCTGTATTCCATCATCATTACAGAAAACAATTTTCAGAGCAATTTTAAAGGCATTTGAACATAGAGGAGTGCGTTCATGGTGTCTATTCATATACAAAACAAAAATACACGATAAACAATAAACAGGTAGTAATTGAGCACAGAATAATTAAATTATTACATGCATAAATAAATAAATGTATACAACAATAAAACTCGTATTATTTATTGTTATGTAAAGGACTTGTAAATTACAGAATATTTCATTTAATCAAACAATCATATTTTTACATATACATTCCCCCTATACACCCAACGTCCTCTGCTCTATACAATTGTGCAGGATGATGTAAACAGATAAAGTGAATGATTTCCATTTGCATATCATTATCATAGACGACACACAGTAATGGAGATATAAGACTACAATTATATATGGAAGTAAAAAAAGCATCTCATAACGTTGATAAGCTTTATTTGTCTTGTGCTAAAATCATCAACGAATATGGAAATCTCTACACAATTTTACATTTGAAAACTACTGCTCCGATGAGTTTAAAGTTCGAAACGCTGTGGCGCGGTTAAATAGGTTCAAGTGTATACAATGGTGGTTCAATAACATCCTTATGCTCTCAAAAAATTGGACTTGTTAAAGTAGTCATTTACTCAGGTTTGGAAATAAGAAGTCTCAGTCTCAAATGATGATCAAATTTTGTTGCTTTTTGTCACAAACTCATAGACGAACGAATAATAGCTGGCTGTACCGTATTCAGTGAAGAAATTTTAATAAAATTGCCATCAACTGGGATTAAAATCCTCCGTAGAGGCAACAATATTTTTGAACGCAACGCTCATCCCTCCCCTTTATGCAGATTTTTTTACATGTGATAGCAAAAAAATGTAGAAAGTAACACATACACAGAATTACATTTTATATTTTTTATTTAAATTCTTTTACATTTTAATTTGATCACGTTTGTAAAAATAATTTTTATTTCAAAAGATGGTATGTTTGTCATGGGCTGTTCACTTTTTTCTTTCTTGTTTTCTTCAATATTAATAATTGAGTGTTAGGAAGAAGAGAAGAAACAACATTTATGAGATATGTATGTACAGTCACGGAAAAAAGTCTACATACACCATTGTATGTATACTTTTTTTCCTTGTTTCCAATAATTTTTTGGTTATATATTGTCTTTATATTCGATTTTGTCTTCAAAAATTTTTTATTGTAACTATAACACCCTTTTTAAATTTGATAAAAATCTACATACAGTGATGTATGTAGACTTTATTCTTTGACTGTATGTAACTGAGTACATAAAACTCTTTAACGTTATTAAAGAAGGATACTGTATAGAAAATATTCACGGCAAAAAGGTGAAAAATGTAAAATTTTCCATGACTAAAATGACTAATCAGGCTGAATTTGATCAATGTTAGCGTTGAGGACTGCTGTAGTTGTAGCTTATTCGCTTACACTTGTGAAGAAACAGACTAATGGGGTCAAATTTCACCATCTCGGTGGACATGGTGGATCACCTCAACGTGAGGTGATCCTAACCTTAAATCGCTTGAGCAGAACGTCTCATGTGGCATGAGCCTGCTGACACTACTTTATAAAATTCAGGTCAAAAGAATTTGGTACTCATCGCATATAGTGGCACGCCGTTATCAATGATAGCCTAGCCAATTCCGTTTTCAAATAAATATAAATCGTCAGTCCAAAATCCACACCAAACAGTGGCAGTGATGGATTGTTATCATTTATTCAGAAATGGGCCTCCTAGCGAAAGCTGGGCCAACTATGCTTCAGAGTGAATTCAGTGAACAAAGTTGTTTTCTCTGATCATTGACCTTCAGTTGGGTCAATTCTATTTTAAACGGAGTTTCGGAATGCATTAGACACTCATGGATTGGTATCATTTATCCATAAATGGGCCTTCTCACTAAATAAAGATGATTTTTTAATGAAAATTAGGGTCAATTGACAGCAACTCTGTTTCATAGCCCGTTCGGTGAACACATGTTGTTGTCTCTGGCCATTTACCTTCAGTTGGGTCAGTTCAATTTTGTACGAGTGCAGGGCCAAATCGCAACACAAATTTTGACTAGTTGTGGTCTACGAAGTGCCGAGTTCTGGCTACACACTCTCATGTATAGCAGGGAAGTTTTGGCAGACCTTGCGTTTCGTCAGCGTACGGGTTTGGTCGATCGTTTCCTGAACCATTGGACTCCCGAATACCTACTGTTTATCCGAAACTGATAGAAAAGATGATACGATGAGAATATCAGTGGGATGGGTGTGTGCACTGGATGAAATAAATGCCCGTAGATGCGTATGAAAGTAGTTTTTAAATTAAAAAATTTAAGAAGTTTTTTGTATGATTTTAAATTTGATTGTTTACACTACATTTCGATGTAAGTGAATGAGTGGACTGTCAAACTAATAAATATTTACGATTGAATTATGATTGACATGCACATGCACTCTCGCACCTTCTTCTATCACTCGCACACACAAATGCACACGCATTATTTTCTTCAATTATTTTTGTTGTTTGCTCAACTGAATTACATGAAATGCAAAAATACCTATTTATTGTTCGTCCGTCTGTCTGTATGTATTTACGTATTTATGTCAGAGTATGTGTAGGCATTTTAAATTGGAAAAATTTTGTAATTTTCCCACATACAAGAGCATAAATTATTTACATGTTGTTGTATATTCCATTACTACACTGCCTTTTTTTCTCTCACTCTGACCTCAGGCAGTAAATCGGGGTTGACACCTAAAAAGGAGCCACCGTTTGTATGTAGTAAGTGTGTAAACAGAGAGAAAAATCGGTACTCAGCATGTAAAATATGAGTGTAAGTAAAACGAAACAAAGGAAAAAGAAATTATGGTGTGATGATATAAAAACCAATCAAAAATTGCGTCGAGTTTTGTAAATTCCCAATCCATGAATAATAAACGAGAGAAGAGAAATATGCAAAATACAAAGTTTCATACTCATACACATACATATATATCTACGAACGCATATATATACTTACATACATCAGTCATCATAGTAGAGTTGGTTAGTCAGTCATTCATTCAGTCGCACTGTCAGTAAGTCATTATCATTTGTGTTGCTACGCTACAAAAAGCCAAATACGATATAATTTACCAGTTATTTATTACAACATGCAAACAATATTACATTCACACACACACACACACACACGCACACATACATTTTAATATAACTTATACATACGAGTATAGGACAAACAACAATCAGCAACAAAAATAAAAAGACAGACGCTTGCTCCACTCCAATACATTTTACAATTTTACAATTTTACACTTAAAGCTCTAAAGGGAATTAAATCAAGTTGTAAACAAACAAATCTACACTCACATATACACACATACACACTCTCTATCTCTTCTCACTTTCGTACACAATTCTCATTCAGTAAAACCAACATAAACATTCTCATTCACACTACTGCCAATACTCTCTATTATTAACTACTAATAGGCAAGGATATTGGCCATTTGTTGTTATTGTTGCCGCTGTTGGTACTAGTGGGTAGCAAAGTATGTACTTATGTAGTGAAAGAGAAACAGAGTAAGAGAGACAGAGAGAGAGACAGTGTAAGTAGAAGAGGTTCGGATAACAAGTTATTAAAATGAAATGAACGAAAACATTTCAACGCTTCAACACCTCCAGGATTTGTATTTTAAATTAAACTGAAGTACAGGAGATGAGTGTGTGTGCGAGTGTTTGGATATGGAAATGTGTGCATGTGCAGCAAGCAAGTAAAAGTGTTAGTGCGTAAAGAGTATTATGATTGTGATATGAATAAGAGATGATGTTCTTGATTTAAGTCTCATTAAAATGATGGTGATGGAAATGATGATTTAATGTACACTTGAATGAATTCATTTGCTGTGTGTAAGAAGAGTAAATGAATGCGAAAAGTGTTGTTGTTGCTATGCTTTAAGAAGAAAAAAGAATTCTAGAGAATGAAAAGCAATGTGCATGATGTTACATGTTCTAAAGCAGAGGTTCTCAACAATTATTTTGTTTCTTGTGACATTGTATTTAAACATTTAAAAAATTTGCTTTAATATATACAGTAACCGAAAAAAGTCTATATACACCGCTGTGTGTACACCTTTTTTCTGCTAATTTTTTCTGTAGTTTCCTAATAATTTCTAGGTGATAAAAATCACCACTGTATGTAGACTTTTTTCTTTGACTGTATGTATACTGTTTTAATTTATGTTTTATTTCCGGTTCTACCAAAAATTAGATAGAAAACTCATCTTTTTGGAACGCATCTATCCTTAAAAATTTGCAGAAGTCAAGGGTTCATACCAAAGGCTTTTCGTCCGTTTAGCCTAACCAACCACCTTCTTGCTCAAAACCGTTATTGAGCGGATACTGTGATAAACAGCATGCCAACATTAAAGGAAGCTCACTCGGAGGCAGACCACTATACATGACGCAAATCCACTACAGAGAAGAGGTCCTTAGATGCCAAAGTATCATATGCACCAAGGAGAGGATCAGCAACCAATTAGAAGTCTCGCTTTCTTGACAAAGAGATTGATTGTTTGAGATAAATATCCAACCAGGTAAATATTCTGGATAACATAGAAACAATTGTCCAACCAACCAATAGATTGAAAATGTATTTAAACCAATACCCACAAATCGTATCACTCGCGACCAATTATTATTATTATTACCATTCATTACTTATTGTTACTTCACTTTGCTGTCTTACTACCTATCAGAGATACCTTTCCTTTCTTGGTAAGCGGATCAATCCATTATAACGCAATCCGTACGTGTTGCTACACGGCTGGCTCTAACATGGAGATAGAACGCGGCTGGGGCAGGCCTTGATGTAGGAGAACCAGAAATTTTATACAGAAAAGAGATACGCGCGATCAGGCAATGACAGAAATGCTTAATCTGGGCTCAGTATTAATATTTGGTTGGTAGTAAACTATTAAAATAAAAAAATATGTAGTATTTTAAAAATAACTTCACTGATAACACAATAAAATAAAATACATCCAGAGTATAAAAATCAAGGACTAAAATGTAAAAAATGTAATTATATAGTCTTATGTATATATATCTGTAATATAATAAACAAAAAACAATTAAAAAATCTATATAAGTATCAAAAAGTGGGGGATTTTGTTTGTTTCGCTTTATTCGCATTATATTTTATAATTCTCACAATCTCTTTAAGAATTTTGTTGACTATATGTAAAAGAAAATTATCTATCCAACAAGCAGAAAGCGTAGTGGTTGAAGTAAGTTGTTGATGTTTTTTAGTAAGCATGTGTATGTGATGTTTTGGTTTTGTTTGTGAGTAGGGTTTGGTCTTGTAGGTGTAGGAAGGAGGAGAAAAAAAGGGACTACTACACACTACATACTTCGGTCGGCCGCCGCCGTCGTCGCGGTTAGTGAGAGAGGAGTACTTAGGAGAAAAGGAAGAAAAAAATAATAAGTAGAGGAACGAACGATGCTGCTCGCGTGTTGCTACTGTGATGTTGAGCCCCCCCGGGGGCGGGAGGCATGTTAGAGAACCGAAGAAAAAGGAGGATTGATAAGTTTGTGAAGAGAGAAGGAAAAAAAGAGACCAGACCCAGACCCCCGTTGTGTATGTGAGGTGGTTGGTCCTCCTCTCCTCCTCTCCGCCATTGTGTTGTGGTATGAAGGAAAACAATATTTAGAATGAAAGGAGGATGACATGACCCCCCGACCACACACAACCGGAAGGGGAAAAAGAGCTTGATTCTCTTCGCACCCCCGCAGTCAGAGGAGAAGACCTGGAAGAGACGGGGAGAGACTGGGATGTCTTTGTGACTCCCTAAGAACACCACCTCCAAACTACTTCCTCAAAAAAACGTATATGTTTTGGGCCAAAAATTTTATCTTTTCTTCAAACCTTTTTTCAACATTTTTTTTTTGTCATGATTTTTAGTGTGGTAATTAAACGAATTTTGCAAATGGGTGTACGGCATTACCTACACCAAGTACTATCATATTTTTACGGCATTATCAGTAGTAAAATTCTCTGGTTTATATGCAAACTAAGCAAATTTCTCCCCATTTAGTGGACTCAAAGAACTTGAATCAACGCACAATGTGCTCATTTACTGTGTTATAGCCGTAAAACGTGTCAACAGACGTAAAACATAACGCCGTTTATTTTGAATAAAACAACTTTGATTTTCTTTGTTTTCTGTTTCCTTTTTTTAACTTTGCCTAGATGAACATACATGTAAAAGAAATAAAGTAGTAGCAGTGTTGCAAAATTGAAATTTTGAAATAGTACTGAACTATAACTGAAAGAGTACCTTATTGCATCAAATGGTAGTTTTATAAAAATATATAATATTCAAAAATCCATTTACAAAATAATTAAAATAATAATAATAAAAAATAATATAAAATATTTATTAAAATAATTAAAAATAATTGTAATTTTAATTTTTTAGAATTTTAATACAATGGCAACATTGTTTTAATGCAGTAACTAGACATATGATGAATGCTTCCACTAACAGATGTGAAAATTACTTATTCTAGACACACATCGTCCAAATCACAATATACAGTACATGGGTTTATAGTAACACCGTACCCATTTCGAATAACGACATTTTGGTGAATTTCGATTTTATTCACCACACCGGATAAAATTCACCACATTTTGTGAAAAAAGCTCACCACAACTGGTGAATTTCACACTTCAAAAGATTTAATTAAAAAAAAAAATTTTTTACTTTTCTATCCAAAACAGCAGCGGACATGTTTTTTGTTTTCAAACGAATGGCGAGTTTTTGGTTGGGTTTTGGAGACACTTACTTACACTACTACTACTACTTACTACTCAACCTAACTTGTAACTACCTATTAGACAGACAGACCACCATAGTGCAGTAAACAGATGGGCGTAATGTTTACTTAATAAACCCGGAAACGGAAAAAGAATGTCCGAATATTTATTAAATATAAACGAATTTGATGAAAAAATTACTGAAAGCTTGGTGGGGTACTGCGGTATTTTTGAAATTAAAAAGTACTGAAAAAAATACAAAAACTACTGAATTTTTCAACAATGGTAGTGAGTAAGTAAGTGGAGTAATAAGAGAGAGTAATGGAGACGTAAAACATAACGCCGTTTATTTTGAATAAAACAGCTTTGATTTCCTTTGTTTTCTTTTTTAACTTTGCCTAGATGAACATGTAAAAGAAATAAAGAAGTAGAGTAATTGTAATATGCCACTCTGCACGATAGATGAAGAAATAAAAAACCTAGAAAAATAGAAAATTTGTACACAGCGCACCATAATAACAAGAGATATAAAATATTTCTAGAAAAAAATATTTAGAAATGAAAATAATCAGCCTGAATATTGTAGCTGTGATAGTGATTTTAATAAATTTATTAAATTTGTCAAGTGGTAAGTGTACTACGGATAGTTAGTAAATTTGGAGCAGTTTAATGGAAATCATGTATGTGTCTTAAGTCTTTTGTTTTGCTAGCAATGAAAGTGAGAAACATGTAAAAGTGAATGTATGAATAACACAAAAAAAATTATTTTTTTTCTTAATGAAATAATTCGTGTTACTTTTTTCTTTGTTATTGGAAATAAATAAACAAAAATGTTATCCTAAAATTTGTTTATCTTTCATAAGAAGAAATATTGAACTAAGTATTGTTTTTAATTTAATTTTTTGTTAGTTTTTTCCTTCTTTAAATTAAAATTACAAAAATTAAGGCGTGTTTTATTTTCATAAAAATGTTATTTTAAATAAAATGCCAACACTATTTATGTGTTACTGCTTTTGTATGAATAATGAGTTCAAAAATGTCAGGGTTTAACTTGATTTTTGTTTTTTTGGAAAAAACAAGGAATTCTTGTTTATATGCTCGTATTAAATTAAATATGTTGTTATTGTATTATATGTATCATCGTTTTTATTTGTTTATTATTAGCATTGTTAAGACGTTGTTATTCATGTCGATCACGAGGTGAACTGGGCAGTTGCAAAGATCCATTTACATTCAATGCCACGGACGTTGAGAGTGAACCTGGCCTTACGGCTATTCCTTGTGCCTCAGGCTGGTGCGGCAAAGTAATTGAAGGCGGTGGTGCTTATGCAGCTGATGGTAAGTAGATTTATGAAATACATACTTACATACACGCTTTCTTTTAAAACTGTTTTCTTTATAGATTACGATCAAGCTATACAACGGATGTGTGTACAACGTGGTCCCGATGACAATCAAGATCGCTGTGCCAATACAATATACAATTACAAAAAGGTCTACATGTGCTTCTGTCAAGGCGACTTGTGCAATGGCAGCGAAACTATAAATAAATTAAAACTTAAACAAATTATAACAATGGGTGCAATATTAACAATTTTATACAAACTATTTTAATTTTATAGAAAATTAATTAATTTCTCCAAGTCCCCTATAATATGTGTACTTAAGATTTGTTATCAAAAATTTATAAAATAATTATTTAAAATTCATTATTATTATTATTAATATAATTTTTATTAAACAAAAACAAAAAAATTGTTTTTTTATTAATTGCAACATAAGAAAGTATAGATTAGTTTATTAAAAAATCAAACGAGAAAGAAATTTAAAGTTAGAACACAAAAAAAGAGATAATAAAAGTAACAAAAGTAAAGTAATTATTAAGATAATACATGATAATGATGATTATAGTGGTAATAAACTTTGATAATATTAACGTTATTTGTAATTGCTTATACATTTTGTTTTTAAATATTTATCTTTAAAGATAATAAAGAATATTACAACACAATGTTTGTTTTTTGAGTAAAATAAAATACTAAATTCGAAACTTAAATAATAAAAAGTATTGTTTAGTTAACATTTTCTATGTATAAGGAACGTTACCTAAAAATGCAAAATGCCTAACTAAAGAAAAAAAATCAAAATCAATTTATTTTACATGCCTTTAGATGTTCTTTGTTACCAACAAAATTCCATTCATTCATATTTTCATTGCAAAGACTTAGAAACTGTAGCTAAGGCGGTTTATTTTTTAGCTGGCGTTAACGAAAGTTAATCTAAATGTATGACATCATCATTGTCGCAGATCATACTTTCTGCAGCATTATTATCAGCAATAGTTGCAGCAGAGGTAGATGAAGTTGATTCACTTGATTTAAATGAATTTACAATTTCGTAAAGATTATTCATTTGGATTTTATATGATTTGCTTGTCCTTTGCAAAATCTCATGACGATCTTTCTCCTTGGCATACTGTAATTCCAATTCTTCGGCACAACGTTGCAGATTGTTATTAAGTAGAATTCCTATAAAAAAGCAAACGAAAATTAAATTTAAAATTTATACATACATAATTGGTCATTTCAACCCATTAGTCAGGATTACGACCTAGCTTCTCAAATCACTTATATTGTGTGTGCGTTAATTGTATATATGAGTAGCGGGACCGACAGTTTATAGTCGACTCCGAATGACAGATTTTTGAGAAACTTCATGGCAATTTTTTGTTTAATTTCTAATTTTTGCCAAAAATCTGCTGAGAGGAAGTCGCAGAAGAAATATCTTGTCATATTTCGTTTTGCTGGAGATTACCTGACATGGGGTTTGAACCGTGACCTCACGTCTAATATGGCAACACACTACTTACTAGACTATACTTCTAGAAAAAGTTTTATAACTTACCTTCTTTTACGATTTTATCGTGTTTCCTTTTACATCCTGGACACTTTTTCATGTCGTTTAAACTCATCTTGGGATCCTCACTAATCATTGCGTCGTCTTCTTCACGATGACATTGGGGATGATAATAAAATTTGCATTCTTCACATTGTTCTAAATTATTACGACCTTTCAGGCATTCATTACAAGAACGTTTTTCATCCGGTGAACTTGAGTTGGAACGTGAGGGTGGTACTGAATTTGTTTCGGAAGCATTGTCACGACTACGTCTTTTAGTACGTTTTGCCGGTAAGGCTTTCTTAACCTGAGGCGATAGCAAAAATGTTTTACGTTTCTTTTTATTTTCTGATTCATAAAGTGATGAAGTGGGATGCTGCTGAAATGAATTAAAAAATATAATTTCAGTAAATAAAAAACAAAGTTATTGTAGCAACTCAATATAAAGTTAACACAATGAGCCACTTGCCTGTGAATGGTAAGCTACCCGCTAACCTAACCTAAACTAACATAACTCAATCTACCAATTTTATTCTAACACAATTACAATATAACTCACCTCAATCCTTCCGTAATGATAATTGTTATTCTGTACACAACGTCTACGACGCTTTGAGCGTCTTTGCTGTAATTGAGCATGTATTTCTGGTGTGAACAAATCAAAAAGTCTCAAAAACATTTCTTGGCCATATTCCTCGGATTTAGTGCGAGTCTCTTCAAACTCATCGGGCCAGTAGTTGTGTGGTGGAGTATTACCACGTTCGGGTGTACCGCCTTCCGATGAAGAACTTGCTGCGGGTGATTTTCGAGAAGTGCCAGATACTGACGCAGCGGCTGCTGCTGCTGCAGCAACAGCAGCACGTGTATTTCTAGTTTTCGTTGAGGCATTCTTTTTCACTACAGCCTCTGTGTTATTAGAATTTGCAGAATGTGACGATGATGATGATGATGCTGATGTCGATGCGGGTGGAGCAGGTGGTGGTGGCGGTGGTGGTATAGAGGCACTAGCAGTTGGCCCTCTAACGGCCGCTTGGGCACGTTTTAGGGCTTGTCTCAAATTCATGCGACTCATTTTAACATTTGTCGATACTGGCAGCTCAATAGGCTTTTCCTTCTCCTTTTTCTGCTTGTAAATATCACCCAAAGTAGTGGTTGGTTTTATAATTTTGGGCTGGCCATCTACCGACATCAAATCATTAGACATCCTTTGATTCATGGGCTTCAATAATGAAGGTTGAGCCATTTGACTATTTAGACTTTTCAATAGGCTTTCACCATTCACTGATGATATAGCATTACCTAGTTGATTGTTTCTATTGCCACCCCTTTGTTTGCCGTGAGCTTTAAAGACCTTTTCCTCTACAACTTTACCATCTTCGTCATCCAAATCGATAATTTCTACATTATCATAAAATTGCATTTCTGGTGTTGTTTGCTCTTTTTGAACTTCAAAATATTTTTCAATTAATTTCTCTTCGTTATTGCGAAAGCTCACTGTGATAGGTAAAATTTCTAGCTGTGAGTCATTGATCAGTGGTACAATTTCTTTCGATATGAACCCATTAGTGGCCTCAGTATCCGCGTATATATCATTTTTCTTTAACATTTTTAGAAATTCATCTATAATACGGCGTAAACGTAAAAATAGAAAATTTTGTTCAGCATTTATTTCATAAATTTCGTTTTCCAATTCATCAAGAATGAGTTTTTTTTGAACAGGATCCTGAAAGGAAAGAATGAGAATAGAACCACATTAGTTTTGTAAGTTTAATGATAATTACATATGTATGTATGTATGTATACACATATTAATGAAAAAGAATAGGTATGTATAAGACTGCAACATTTTTTTTTTTTGTTTGCTTTCCTTTTCGCACAGAGTCGAATTTCTTTGTCGAATGTAAAACAAATTTAAACACATGTTTTGAATGGGAATTTCTTATGTTAATTAAAGTCAGCTATTCAAGAACAAGCATATCTCCAACGTGCTTTATAATGATTTTTTGGATTGTACTACGGTAGCTTTAAATAAAATTAAATGCGATATACATATGTATGTTGTTGCAATTGATAAATGTTGCCTTCAAACGAGCAAATGTTTCGATAAACTTTCCTATGCCAACCCCAGTAGGACGTCTTGAACAACGAAACGAGTTCGAAATGAGGTTTTTGCAAATCTATCAGTTTCTAAATGGACTTTATTTCTGTTGTTACCTTTATCGAGTTTCATGTAATTCTTAAAATCTGTCAAAACGAATAAAACAGAAGCTTGAACTTGGAAAAACTTCGGCTACATGTAAATTTTTGTATTAATTTTTTTAAAACGAAAATTTCGCTAATAAAGTAGCGTTTTACTTATGAAAACTTTATAAAGAATAAATATATTCCTATTTGGAGAATTTTGTAGTTATTCATTTTAGGCATTTCCTATTAAAACATTTGAACATGTAACGGAAACTGTGTTGAGATTGTTTTAATATCGAATGCAGTTGTTGTTTTATGTTAGTTCTTCAATGATCTCTAAAACAAAACAAAAATCACAATCAAAAACATTTGACAAGAAAGTTTTTTAATATAAATACCAGTATTAATGCTATTATAGTACATATCGATGGCTTAATATAAAAAAGGCCTAACTCAATTTTTTTCAAAATATGGTTTTTTGTTTATTCTGGTCGACAAATGCCAGATGCACAAAAAAAATACAATTTTTTGAATGAGAGATTAAATGTATTGCTATTTCTTATTAAAAATTGCATTAAAATTTATGTTGTACCTAAAATTTTACGAATTTTATTAAGTTTTTTCCTTCTCCTGTAAAGAAACAAAAAAGCGAGTTAGGCCTTTTTTATATTAAACCATCGATATTGAGTTCCCGAAATAATAAATTATTTACCTATGTATGTCTGTATGTATAACTAAAACACCTATTTGAGTTTCTAACAGGCATACAGACAAGTAAGGCGTAGCGATCGATGTCAGAATAAAAACAAAAAACAGAATTTAAGAAGACCTTCATTTGAGGCTAATGTAAGTTTGTAATTGTAGAATATATATAATTTGTCACATCTGCCTGCCCATAGATGAGTTTTATTAAAACAACAAGAAAAACAAGTACACAAAAACAACACTGGAATGAAGGGAGGGGTATGGAAGTACATGGATTTATTTATAGTACGTTTAAAATAAATACAATAAATAAACACATACGCACACCATATATTGATTGTACATATGTATGTATGTATGTATTATAATACAAAAATTAAAAACGAAAACTTTTGCAAAATATTTAATCAGTACATGTTTATAAGTATACAAAACCAAAACAAAGAATAATTATGATTTAATATTTCAATAATTTATTTTAAAGATACAATATTTACTCTATACTGTCCATAGTATCGATATACATACATACATACATACATACATACATACTTGTGTAAAACATATTTCAAAAGTAACAATAATAATCTTATAACAATTGAACACTTTCTTTATTATATCGTGATGCAATCAGTGCATTGAGTTACACAAAAATGTTCTGTTACGTACAGAAATACAGAAAATTTTATTTAAAACGCAAGCCACCTTTATAAACAATGACTAAAATAATGCTAAAATACTTGCATATGTACATACATACATACGTGCAAATATAGTATAAAAATAAATCAAATAAAAATGACTACAAAATATAACGACCTTAAACAACAAACAAAGCAACAACAATAATATTAAATAAAACAAATAACCTTAAGAAAATGGCATTAAAATATACTCTAAAATCGGGAAGCAAGGAAATCAAAATTAATTTTAAGATTTTTTTCTTCAAGTAGGAGAGAATATTATTTTTAATTTTGTTTTTTTTTATTGATTTCTAAAACAAAATTAAAACCGAATTATCTATGTAGCACTAACGAGCATAATGATAAACGAAAACCTAACCTCAAAATGGTGTGTTAATGCAAAATGTACACAGGTTTATATATACATACATACGTACGTACGCAGCGTTACCGCTGGAAATTTTTAAGAAGTCGTACAAAAAGGGGATTTTTGAAAAAAAAGTCGCACATAAAGGGTATTTTGGTAGTAAAAAGGGGCAACATTTTTAAAAGAAAAGAAAATGAACTAATACAGATAAAAAAATAAAGTTTTATTGGATTTTGTAATGTACATTAACAAACATATAATAATTTTATTTTTTAATAATTTTTCCAATTTGTTATAATAGAAACAAATTTTTAGGCAAAAATTAATAAGCCTAAACAAAAATTTTAATTTTCTTAAAATTATTTGTTCTGTTTTATTTCTAGCTTTAAAATGTAATTTCATTCAAATTTATGAACGTTAGGGCATTTAAATTTCAAATATAAAAAATGCATTTTTAAATTTATAAAAATTCCATTAAATAAAACTTTTTTTGCTAACCCACTATATAATAATACAAAACTATTATTATAACTAAAAAACAGTTCATTAAAAATAAATAAAAAATTATACAAAATTGCGTATTGTGTAAAAAATTAAAAAAAAATAACAAAAAATATAATATATATTTTAAAATAAAAAAAAAAACAATTCAAAATTATACAAAATTACTAATTTTGTAATACATTAAAGGATATGAAGTTAATAAGGTACATACATTTGAAATAATTACGCTAAGGTATGACAAGACTTACAGTACATAGTATTTGGAAAATTATTGTACTAAACAAAATGAGATCAAAAAGTTAAACATAAACACTAATTTTGTTACAATGGTTCATTTTAGAAGTAAATAGAAACATTTTGTAATAAGTTGAATATGATATATAGTTTTACATTTTATATTATATTATTTATTTATATGTCATAATATATCACAATTTTATGAAAAAATATATCATAATGGAAGGCACATTTTTTATTATTATGGTTCAGGCATGGAAAAAAAAAATTCTGAAATTTAGATTTCTTTCAAAACAAAACAAAAATAATCAAATTACACAAACTAGTTTATAGATTATTCAATAAACTAATCGATGGAATAGTTTATATCTTATTTAATACACCAGTCTATAGACTAGTAGCAGTCTATAAAATGGTCGATCGAATAAACCATTCACTAATACAGTTGATTAATTCATGGTCTATTTAAAAAAATAGTTCAAATGCTATTTAAAAGACCACAAAAGTCAATAGACTGATCAATATATTATATCATATACTAGTATAATATATTTACTACTCTATAGACTACTATATATGTAAACTGGTCGATTAAATAGCCTTTGAACTAGTTTTTTAAATAGTCTATGAACTAGTCTACTAGTCTTTGAACTGGCGTATTAAATAACCTATAAATCTACTCTATATTGACTAATCTATTAACAAGTCTATAAACTAGTCTGTGTAATTTATTCGCAGTTCTATGAAATACTTAGAAATTAGGATGCAGCGATATTTCTCAATGTCAAAAAGGACTATATTACTTAATTTTCCATACTAGTTTTGGTTTATATATTTTACAAAATGAGTTTTAACATATATTTCACAGTTATATTAGTATATTTACATTCGATTAAATTTTTAAATAAATTAATTAAATTTTTTGATAAATTGCTTCTGTACTTTTTTATAAGTTCATCGTCAGGCACCCAATTTTCAAAAAAAAAATCTAAATAAAAGAAAAAATACTTTTTCTAAAAAAGGGGAAAAAAGGGTCAAAAATCTTGAAAAGTGTCAGATTTAGTTCATTTTGGTAAGGGGGCACAAAAAGTGGCGGGGTCACTGAAAAAGTGTCAAATTTCGACTTTAGTCGCTCAACGGTAACGCTGTACGTACGTATGAAAGTATAAATTTCCCAGCAAAATATTTGTAATTAAATAAGACTGATATTGATTTCTTTGCTTTTAAACAAAAACTAATAGAAGTAAAATTTTAAATACATTTAAGAACACAGATATTCCACATTGCTTTTGATATTTCTTCACATTTAAAAGGAAAAACATATTTCTGCTACTTAATCCCTCAAAATACTTTTACTTTTATGATTACATACATAATTGGTCATTACAACCCTTTAGACAGGATTACGACCTAGTTTCTCACACCACTTATGGTGTATGCGTTAATTTTTATACATACGTGGCGGGACCTACAGTTTAAAGTCGACTCCGAACGACAGATTTTTGAGAAACTTTTATGATTACGTTGTGAAATTGCCAAATATATTCTCCACAAAACGAAAACATTAGAAAATTAGTAGTTTGAAATTAGTAGTGTACGTTGAAGCACTTTGGCTTATTCTGTTCGTATAATAGCTAACGGATTGAGTTATAAAAATTAAAATATGTATAATTTTAGCTCAATACGTTTTTTTTATAACTGAAGAAAATCAGATAACGTTTATTGTTTTTGTTTTTCAGTTTTACGTCTTCCAAAAGCGACTGCAGAACTTTGACAGTTGAGAACGGCCATTTGGTAACAGCTACGGCGGTCAAATTAGTTGTCACTTCTTCAGTCTATTTGGCTAAATCACCATGGACGACCATAGACAACGACGTCTGTTGAAAATCATCTGCAGCAATGAGGCCTATTTATGGATGAATGAACGCGAAGAAACAAAATTGTCAAATTTGTGGCGATACGAATCCACATGAGATCCAAGTACGTCCAATGCTTTCCGAAGTCACCGTTCAGTGTGGATTTTGGATTGGCTGATCCATATTTCTTTGAGGACGACGTTGGAGAGGCTGTCACTGTCAACGACGAGCGATTGGAAGCGCTTAAAACCCTATATTTTAGAATTGCAAAAAAACGCACATTTTTCAGAACTTTTAAAAAAGTTTTTGAGATTTTCAACCGGTACGCGATTTAAGGCGTCAAGGCAATCTAAGTTTCATTCAGGAGAAGACAGAATAATATATTATAAGGGTACTATAAAAATGAATGAACTTTTCAATGAACTTTTTTATTTCCTTCTTTTTACTTCAATAATTTATGTTATAGAGAAATCACAAACTTTTGTTGGGTTATTACACTCTGACAAAAACAGCAAGATAAAGAAAAATTTCTGTTGAGCATGTATATACATACCTACATACATACAAAACATATTTTGTGTTTTTTTTTCAGTATTGATAAAATAATTGTTGATTCTGATATTTATAAACAAACTCTTCACAATAGTTTTGCATGCTGCAAATTATACTATTCGTATTAAGCGAAGGTTCGTTTTTATTTTTAATTTAGTTAAGATTTTGATGACTCACATTCTTTTATAGTTTCTGTATTCGTATTAAAGCTAATTGTGATCTTATTGCAATTAAAATGGTGGTAAATTATGAAATCAATTACACTACAAAAATACATACTTATATATACATATGTATATTGTACATACAGTTAAAGTTTATTATATTGAATGTAATCTAACATTTTCAATTTAAATTTTGTTGACATTTTAAAATTTAGTAACAAGTTGTTATCTATTCAAAGGGCGTATGTTTTCTGATGATATAATTTCAAATAATGTTATTAGAAACAAAACAAAATACGAACGCTTAAAAATTATCAAAGTTTAGGGAGTTTAAACAGAGATTTAAACAATCTAAAGTTAGTCTGTGAAACACTTGGCATATGCTAATGTTTACAACTAGAAGGCCTTTTATGTACTGTACAATACATGAATATACATATATTTTGGAAAATTTAACAGGCATTATACAAAATATCTGTTTTCGATGTAGGTAAGTAGGTAGGTAGGTAACACGAACATCGATATATCGATATATCTGTATCACACACAATCTGTTTATGAATTAGTTTTCCTAATTAAAATTTTGTTTTAAGAAAATGCAAGTTTAATTTAAATTTCAAAAAACTTTTTCTATATAAATTCTCTTAAGTATTCGTGAAATCCTGAATTTCTAACCTAATTACATAGACTAACATTTTTGAAAATTAACTCAGGTATAAAAAACGCTTGTATGGATTTGCATATACATTTAAATCTTTATTCTACGAATGCATGTTATTGCAATTTTTATTTAAGACCTTTAAAGTTGTGTACACTTTATATCCCTTGTGTATATGTAGTAATGTTGTCAAAATATCCACTTTTTGCAAAAAAGTCCTGCTTTTTGTTATGGAAACGAGCATCCGTTACGTTTTTTTTTCCAGATTTCCACTTTTATAAACATTTATTAAATTAACTTTTCGACTTATCATTTATAGTTTTATGTACTACAAAACAGTACAGTTAATCCAAATACTTTTTTTTTATTAATTTTTAACTAATATTTTAACTAATAAAAGTTATTACAGCACCTATGTTCATGAACACATTTTTATTCACGATTCCTCCACACTGAAGTGGGGTTCATATATTATCAAGCATTTTGTTTCAGCTTCAATCATACGAATCCAGAACCAAATATTGTTCGACAAGTGATGTGCAGCAGAAGAAAAGCTAGAATAGTGTCACTGATTTACTTATCTAGAATATGCCTAAAGCTAGATATATGCCCGGAAGTAAAGGTTAAGTAAATATTTAAATTACATACTATTCGGAGTATTCATAAATTATTGCAAAAACAGTATTTACAAGCCTTTATTATTGAAGGCATCGGTATTTTATGAGAATAACCCAAATGTAGATTTAATAAAAATATACAAATTTAGTGCAAATTGTGGTATACGTTGTATCCTTTTGTCTTTGAAAATCAAAATAGCCTTTGGTAAATAATTTAGTAAATTATTTGGTAAATTATTTAGCATGTATCATAGCGTCTCCTATGAAACTTTCAAATGAAAGAATACTAAAACAAAACGAAATGGAGAATAAATGCCAATACAATATTGAAAAGATGTTTGCAGTTGATGATACTGACAACAAATCTATGTATATCGTACTTACATTTGTGTTTGTTTTTGGAAAAAGTAATTTAAATATTGTTATGGACACGATGTGCCTTTATAATATTATTACTATTATAAATAAAATACACCTCGCCCCGCGATATTGCTGGCAATTCTAGATACTTGGAAGTTCGTTCCGCTAAGTGTAAGTCAGCCAAAATATAATGCCCTTAAATATATGCTTTTCTCAAGCCATTGAAATTTAAATGATAATTTGCTCTGATATCTCAAGCGAATGAGTACATCTATTGCAATTATAATGATATGATTAGTTATTGATCTTCTTTTAATCTCTTCTTAACGTAAATTTAAAAACCCGGTACGTCTTTTGTATATCTCACCAATTATATACAAATATTAAAAAGATTAGAAATTGCGAAACTAATATTTTTCGTTAAAACTTTCTAATGTTTAAAAAAAAATTTGATTTAGACATTTGCAAAAACGTTACGTTATAGTGAAAAGTGGTCAAATTATTTTACAGGGATAATAGCAATTTCCAAAACTATTTATTAAGTTCTAAAATGATGTAGTACATAAGTAGAAATCATATTGTTGGGATCTAATTTTCAGAGTTGAAAGTTTTTAAAGGGCTGAAGAGATCTCAATTATGATTTTGCTATGCATTTGTTTTCTTCCGAATTTGGCACGATTCTGTATCACGCTTTAGCACTTTGTACCTTTCACTTTAGAAATTTTTACATTAGTACTTATTACTTAAGTTCTTCTTGCTTTAGAACTATGCAGCCTGTGAGTTATGGCATATTCAGGCTTAATTGATTTGTAATCTTTAATAAGAGTAAGCTTTTTTTAATTCAGTTGAATTTAATACAGTAAATATTTAATAGTAGAAATTAATACAAGAATGTTTTCCATATTTTGATGTAAACCTTAGAATTATTTATTATAAATATATATAAATAAATTTAAATATACTATATATGGAATAATATAACATGTTCTTGGCATACATTATGCAATATTTGTATTAATTAAACAAACAAAAATACTTAAAATTATAAAAGATTTCGATTTTAGCCTATTTGCCCGAAATTAAGTGTATGAATATCAGTAAACACTAAAAAAATTTCACTATGATAACGTAGCATGTATATACATGCACACATACATATGTACATTCATACATAACAAAAGTATTTTGTTGTTGCCACAATTATTTATTTAATTTTTATTCAATTCTTACTGGTTTTTAAACAAGTTTAAGAGAACTTCTTAAAAATATTACACCTTGTAAAGAACTATTTGCCATTTTGAGGCTATCAATTTATAAGGGGTAAAGATTATTTAATAATAAACACGCATAAAATGAAAACCATAAGCTACTATTTAAGAAATACAGACACATACAATAGATACGAACGGCGTATATTAATGGTGGCAATGATGTGACGTTGTAGGTTGTTTATTTGCTATTTTACAAATTTTACAAAGAACAAAGACATTTTTAGGAGAAATATGCACAATTAATATAAAAACTAAAGAAAATTTTTATATGGCATTAAGTAGGTTTTCGGTTGAAAAGAAATTTATAAACTAAAGTGAAAGTATTTAAGAAAAGTTACTAAAAAAAAAAGTCAGCAGCAAATTTAGCAAAGAAAAAATTTTTAGCACATGATGTCAAGAAGAAAAAAAAGCTAAACGAAAAACGTGTACAACAGTGTTTAGATTAGTTTTAAATCAATTTATATGTGCGAGGTATACAAGTGTAATAATATAAATAAAGAAATATTATGAAATAGTTTGAAAGCTTTTCATTAGAAGTACAATGAAAAATTAATACTTACTGCATCAGGTTGCTGGTTATAAACGTCCAAAACCATCTGAAAAAAAGAAACAAAACAATATTAATTAAATGAAATTGATTTTGTTTTAGCACTCAATAAATGACTATTGTTTAATAACAAATATCTAATGAGTATCTAACAAAATGGACGCGTCCAATGTCCATTGATTTTCATGCGATCTAAGCCGACTATAACATATCCTACACAATAAGCTTCTTTTTATGTAAATTCCGATAATTTTAAAAGTATTTCCGCAATCAATAGCGATCATGTTATCTGTGAAGCTAAAATGTTTAATAGCATAATAATTTACCTATTAAAGCTATAAAATTAAGTTCATGTTTCTTATGGTTACCAATTGGTTACCTAAATGTCATATTTTATAATTTTAAAGAACACCAAACACCCACATGGCCAGTGGCCCATAACAGTTAATACAGTTCGATTCCATTACATAATGTTTTGTAACAAATTTATAAGACTCTGGAAGCACAGATAACAAAATCGTAAAATCCATCGACTTTTTTATTTTCAAAATAATTTCTAAATGGTGGTCATTATTATTATTATTTATTTATTTGTTCAAAACACGTTATGTATGTATGTACGTATGTACATATGTAATGCCAATAATTTGGAAATTATAAGTAAATTAATCATTTAACACGTTCTGCGTTTATGTGGCGAACTCCCCAACACAAATATTTTCTACGCCAGCATTAAAAAAAATTCTACCCACAAATTCCTTTAAAAATTTGTTTCCAAGCTTTGTGTAAGCAAGCAGACGAACATACTTATACTTACATACATGCCATTCACTTTCGAATTTTATTCTAAACCGATCACCAACATTAAATATTCCTCTAAATAATACTTTTAAATTAAAAGACGTGGTTAAATAAATATAAAAATGTAGCCACTATAACCCCATTATTTAAGGTGGTGTAGGGTATTAATAAGCGTTTCTTAACAAGTTTGCAAATTGTTCATTATTATATTAAAATTTGCATGTATATAAGTATGTGTATATATATATATATGCGTGTCTCCATGAGTGTATTTATGTATGTTGTATGTTAGTTCGTTCGTATGTGTTTTGTAAGTTTCGATTTCTTTTACATTTTTAAACATCTGTCCACTGTGTCCGAGCAAGTCTCATACAATCAGTCGGTCATTCTTTCAATTATTCATTCTCATTTATAGCCACACACTCACCTGATGAACCTTGATGTGAGCCTTCATAGCTCTTTGGCAATAGATTATATCATTTTTAATATCTTTGGGTATTTTGAAAAAGCTTTCCATGTAATATTGAAACAAATAATTGCTCGTCATATCAAGGGATGGCAAACCCATGGTATTACTCGAACTGGCTTTAATGGGAACCATTGATGACGCTGCGGAAGAAGGTGATGACATGTTTGGCTGCTGTTCACTTTCTTTTTAATATTCTTCTGCTTTAATTAGTCGATTTATTAAATAACGCACAACACCTTCCCAATGCGATGAATTTCAGGTGTTATCAGCTTAAGATTTTCAAAAAGTTTTTTTTTTTGTTTTGTTTTCTTTTAGTTCTATTTAAGGTATTATTTGCTTAAATTAATTACTATTTAACACACTCTCTATTTAAACACAATAAAAAATCACTTTAAATTTTAAACGTCTGCCTGGAATTCCTTCTTTCTATTCTTTTTTTCAAATCTCTGTAACTCCCATAACAAAAACGTTGTGATTCCTCCAAAAAATTTTAATCAAATGTGGAGTATCAAACGCGAGCAAGAAAATAAAGAAACAAAAAAATGTTCTTTATTTGAAATTATGAACAAAAATTACATTCCGCAAGTAGCAAATGAATGCTCTTTTTCTCTCTTTTTAGTTATTCTCTCTCAATAACAACAACAAATAACCATTCATTCATATAATCGCAAGTAAATTATTTTGACAGTTTATAGACGGCCCACAAAAACAACTACAGGCAGAAAAAAGCGCGCTCTAAAATAGAGACGTTTAAAATTTGAAAACAGAAATTCGCAGCATCAAAATACATCAAAAATAAAATTTTTTTAATTAAACTCTTTGGAAATATTTCGTATATTTTTTTTGTTAACATTTGATTTCATATGCCGTTTTCATTATTTCCTCAAAAACAAAGTGTTTATTTATATATTTTAAAAATGGATGCTTGTTTTTGTTATTTTTTTGTTTTTCTTTTTATTTTGTAACGTTGCATTTGTTTGACACTTGTGTTTGCTCTCTAAATATCTGTGAGAAAAAGAGCGGCTACTTCTATGAGTTAATTATTAGTTTCCACTTTAATTTATAAATTGCCAAGTTTAAAATCAATCTAGGCTTGAAGTGGTGCAGCAGCTTTAAGTACAGTGAACAGCTTTTAAGACAATGTTATCCTTTTTCTAATTGCAATAGCTAGTTAGCTTCTATGAATATATAGAATCACTTGTTAAAAACTTGGCACCATTTCTCAAAGCAATTTAATAGTAAGAAGTGTGCTGCCACAATAAACCATATGTTACTACACTGGGAGATATTTTTGTATTCACGCTTCCCTTTTTAAAAACTAATTTGAAAAAAGATGATTCACAATAGTTATGCTTGTACAACTCGTATTTATATCTGTAGCGCATCCAATTGGAATATCTTTCCACCATCAATAACTTAATTTACTCACAATTGATAAGTTAGACAAAAAAGTGTAACAACTTGACAATTTCTGTTGTTTTCGCAGTCAAAAAAAAATAAAATATATACAAAAATTAATTAAATATCTTTGGGTATACATCAAAGAGTCCTATCCATAACTTCAAAACTCTGTGAGATGATAGTTAAAGAGTATCTCAGTTGATTCAAACAATGTTTGTATTTTCATAAAATCAGGCAACTATTGGGCTCCACAAAAAGTAGTGCCAAATCGTATTACTTTATGCAAATGTCAAAATATTTTGACAGTTGACGCACTGACATTTAGCGTTTTTGGAGAACCGTAACAGCCAAGGGTTTTTCATTAAAAATCCCATAGGAATATAACTGGAAACTTTCCCACAAAGCAAAATTAAATTACAGGCAAGTACAAGACGTAACCATACCCATTAAATTCTCTGTGTGGTAGATTTTCGTATCCAAAACAAAAACTTGTTCGGGTCTCCAATTATGTTTTCTTGAGTATGGTCATAACCTACAAAGTTACATAATGGAAAAAATTTAGAGGATCTGAGGGAATATAAAATGTTTTATATAAAAAATCTAATATACTATTTACATTTTTAGATTAACATGTCTTTTGCTAAGAGTGCTCGTATGTTGGCCACCCGTGGTGCCCGTTTCGTTCAAACCCGTGGCTATGCTGACGAAATGAAACTTACCTTTGCCGCTGCCAACAAAACCTTCTACGATAATGCTGAAGTACGTCAGATCGATGTTCCATCATTCTCCGGTAGCTTCGGTATCTTGGCTAAGCATGTACCAACTTTGGGTAAGTAATTTTGCTTTTTAATTCTTTGATGTTTGATATAATGCGTTTATACTATATATACTTTTAAATAAATATAAAAAAACCTCTCAAATCATTTTACATTAAGTGTGAATTTATAATAAGCCTTACTAAAATACGCTGAATTTTACTGTTTAATATCTCCGAATTTAACAAGACGATTTTTCAATAATTTATTTTACGAAATATGTTCGAAATTCTAATGTATACTTACAATATTCGTTGTTTAAATGTTGGATTAATCTTGATAGCAATATCTGCATTCCTACTGCACGCGTATTGTCTATTTTTTTCATGCATTGTCTACTTCGTCTTTAGTCACATAAAATATCTTAGTTGAATACTTTTTTTTGCACAAGCATTTGTTATTTGTTATTAAAACTACAATTTCAAAAACAAATCCTGTTAATTTCAATGTTTCTATTTAAATTGTTATCTTTTTATATTTTAAGCTGTTTTGAAACCCGGTGTTGTCCAAGTTTACGAAAATGATGGTAAAACATCAAAATACTTCGTCTCCAGTGGTACCATTACTGTCAACGAAGATTCCTCTGTGCAAGTGTTGGCTGAAGAAGCTCACGCTATTGCCGACATCGATGTGAATGAAGCTCGTCAATTGCTGTCCCAATACCAAAACGCTCTTTCATCCGCCTCTTCTGATTTGGTGAGATTTAATAAAGTTAATAGTAATTAGGTAAAATATTGATAAATTTATCAAATTACAGGCAAAAGCTGAAGCTGCCATCGCCATTGAAGCTTGTGAAGCGCTCGTCAAAGCTGCCGAATAAATTTTTACTATCCTTTTAGTATAAAAGTTAAAGAAAAACCGTTTATCTAAAATGCAACCAACATCTTTAATATTCCGTTAAAAAACAAAACTTAATTATAAATTTATGTATAATAAAAGTGAAGAAAGGTTTTAGAAAAGCCTTTCATTTATAATAATTCAACATCTTGTAGTTTATAAAACTCCGAGAAAGGCAGAACAATTTCAACAATATTTATAAATGAAGAGATGTATGAATAGATAATAAAGGGCTAACACTCTACTCTGAAATGGATATGAAATAAAAACACAAACCAAAAGTGTGAAAATCAACAAACTAAAGAAAACTTGTCTTTTTATCTAATGCAAGACAATTCTTAAAAGTTGTAAAAGATTGGTTAGCGCAACAAAAGGTCATTGTCATCGGGTGAACTCTACAATACACTGATCTTAATATTACATAAAGTCTGTGGGAAGTAGTAAAGGAAACACTTGTTTGTTTATCAACAAAAAGCAAAGAATTATCCGTTTAACACCCTGAAATTTACCAATGCAACATGTAGCCAATATAGGTTTAGGGCAGTGCATTAAGTCGTTTGACATTTGATGTGTTTACATTACATTACATACATTACATACAAGTTTGCGGTAAATTTAAAATTAAAATTTTCATCATTTTTCCGACACATACGTACATACACGTTAGGGATGCCAAGTCAGATTGATATTTAAAAATCCCGGGATTTGAGTTTTCGGCATAATTCGGGGTCTAAAAAACACGAAATAAAATATGAATTTTATTTAACATAATACTAAATAAAAAACAATGCTATTTTTCTTATTTCATAAAGTACATACATGAATTATACTATCGAGGAATGTGTCGCCGTGGTCTAGTAGGTAGTGTGTTGGCTTATTAGACGAAAAGCCAGGGTTCGAGCCGCAGGCCAGACATCAAAATAAAATACAAAAAGTATTTTTTCGGCGTCTTCCTCTCAGCAGATTTCTGGCAAAAACTCTGAGAGTAAATAAAATTGCCATGAAAAGTTTCTCAAAAATCTGTCGTTCGGAGTCGACTTTAAACTGTAGGTCCCGCCACTCATGTATAAAATAACACACACAACATAAGTGGTGTGAGAAACTAGGTCGTAATCCTGACTGAAGGGTTGTAATGACCAATTATGTATGTATGTACATACATGAATTTACAATCCCGGAACAAGTTTTAAGAAATTTCGGGATTTGCTAAATCCCGCGATTTCACGATTCGGGATTTCCCGATTGGCCTCCCTAATACACATGTATGCATGGGTGTATTTCTTAGTGGTGTTTTGAGTGGGAAAAATTGAGTCTTTTTATTACAAATTTAAACTTTTCATATTCGATGTAAAAGCGGCTGTTAATCGAATGCAATTAATCAAAATTTGTGAATTTTTGTTTGAAATAAAATTTCTATTTGAAATCTGTTAAGAGAAAACCAACAAAATCTGTGTATAATGAAAAACGTTTCGGTAAGTTTTTAACCGGTTATTCCCACAATAAAAAAGAAAAAATGGGTCATGGCTAAAATATCTGTTTTCATTATTAAACACTACGAATATTTTCATTTGACGCCTTTTGCACGTTGAAATTTGTTTCGAAACAAATTTCAAAACTCTTAACTTAATGAATTTATAATAAGCCTTACTAAAATACGCTGAATTTTACTGTTTAATATCTCCGAATTTAACAAGACGATTTTTCAATAATTTATTTTACGAAATATGTTCGAAATTCTAATGTATACTTACAATATTCGTTGTTTAAATGTTGGATTAATCTTGATAGCAATATCTGCATTCCTACTGCACGCGTATTGTCTATTTTTTTCATGCATTGTCTACTTCGTCTTTAGTGTCACATAAAATATCTTAGTTGAATACTTTTTTTTGCACAAGCATTTGTTATTTGTTATTAAAACTACAATTTCAAAAACAAATCCTGTTAATTTCAATGTTTCTATTTAAATTGTTATCTTTTTATATTTTAAGCTGTTTTGAAACCCGGTGTTGTCCAAGTTTACGAAAATGATGGTAAAACATCAAAATACTTCGTCTCCAGTGGTACCATTACTGTCAACGAAGATTCCTCTGTGCAAGTGTTGGCTGAAGAAGCTCACGCTATTGCCGACATCGATGTGAATGAAGCTCGTCAATTGCTGTCCCAATACCAAAACGCTCTTTCATCCGCCTCTTCTGATTTGGTGAGATTTAATAAAGTTAATAGTAATTAGGTAAAATATTGATAAATTTATCAAATTACAGGCAAAAGCTGAAGCTGCCATCGCCATTGAAGCTTGTGAAGCGCTCGTCAAAGCTGCCGAATAAATTTTTACTATCCTTTTAGTATAAAAGTTAAAGAAAAACCGTTTATCTAAAATGCAACCAACATCTTTAATATTCCGTTAAAAAACAAAACTTAATTATAAATTTATGTATAATAAAAGTGAAGAAAGGTTTTAGAAAAGCCTTTCATTTATAATAATTCAACATCTTGTAGTTTATAAAACTCCGAGAAAGGCAGAACAATTTCAACAATATTTATAAATGAAGAGATGTATGAATAGATAATAAAGGGCTAACACTCTACTCTGAAATGGATATGAAATAAAAACACAAACCAAAAGTGTGAAAATCAACAAACTAAAGAAAACTTGTCTTTTTATCTAATGCAAGACAATTCTTAAAAGTTGTAAAAGATTGGTTAGCGCAACAAAAGGTCATTGTCATCGGGTGAACTCTACAATACACTGATCTTAATATTACATAAAGTCTGTGGGAAGTAGTAAAGGAAACACTTGTTTGTTTATCAACAAAAAGCAAAGAATTATCCGTTTAACACCCTGAAATTTACCAATGCAACATGTAGCCAATATAGGTTTAGGGCAGTGCATTAAGTCGTTTGACATTTGATGTGTTTACATTACATTACATACATTACATACAAGTTTGCGGTAAATTTAAAATTAAAATTTTCATCATTTTTCCGACACATACGTACATACACGTTAGGGATGCCAAGTCAGATTGATATTTAAAAATCCCGGGATTTGAGTTTTCGGCATAATTCGGGGTCTAAAAAACACGAAATAAAATATGAATTTTATTTAACATAATACTAAATAAAAAACAATGCTATTTTTCTTATTTCATAAAGTACATACATGAATTATACTATCGAGGAATGTGTCGCCGTGGTCTAGTAGGTAGTGTGTTGGCTTATTAGACGAAAAGCCAGGGTTCGAGCCGCAGGCCAGACATCAAAATAAAATACAAAAAGTATTTTTTCGGCGTCTTCCTCTCAGCAGATTTCTGGCAAAAACTCTGAGAGTAAATAAAATTGCCATGAAAAGTTTCTCAAAAATCTGTCGTTCGGAGTCGACTTTAAACTGTAGGTCCCGCCACTCATGTATAAAATAACACACACAACATAAGTGGTGTGAGAAACTAGGTCGTAATCCTGACTGAAGGGTTGTAATGACCAATTATGTATGTATGTACATACATGAATTTACAATCCCGGAACAAGTTTTAAGAAATTTCGGGATTTGCTAAATCCCGCGATTTCACGATTCGGGATTTCCCGATTGGCCTCCCTAATACACATGTATGCATGGGTGTATTTCTTAGTGGTGTTTTGAGTGGGAAAAATTGAGTCTTTTTATTACAAATTTAAACTTTTCATATTCGATGTAAAAGCGGCTGTTAATCGAATGCAATTAATCAAAATTTGTGAATTTTTGTTTGAAATAAAATTTCTATTTGAAATCTGTTAAGAGAAAACCAACAAAATCTGTGTATAATGAAAAACGTTTCGGTAAGTTTTTAACCGGTTATTCCCACAATAAAAAAGAAAAAATGGGTCATGGCTAAAATATCTGTTTTCATTATTAAACACTACGAATATTTTCATTTGACGCCTTTTGCACGTTGAAATTTGTTTCGAAACAAATTTCAAAACTCTTGAGTTTGTCGGAGAGAGGGGAAAAACGAGCGGGGGTGATTTCACAATTTCATGTACTCGCAAAACTTGCTTTGTTCTTTATTCGTATATACACAGAGTTGTATTTGATTTCACATTTTCTTTTATTTTTTGTTCGCATAGTGAAGTTAACATGCTGACTGCCGCGGCAATTTTCAAAAAACTGGCCAAAAATGACAATTTGATTTTTTTTACATTATATTACTTAAAAAACTCTATTTTTAGATCGTAGGTATCATCAAAAATAAAAATTATGTTTTTTACGAGAAAAAGTGGTTTAATGAGTACGAGATAACTCGTAGATTGCGTTCCGTTCTAGGGAGCCAACTATGAATTATCTCGTAGTGGGCAGTCATTACTTTTTGTTTATTTTGTGTTTGAAATCAAAACATTTGCAAAAGAAATTTTTTAGTACCAAACAATTAAATATAAAAATGATATAATAATTTTATAATTTAATTTTTTAATTTATAAAAATCAATAAATAAGGTAAATATATTAAAAAATATTAATACATTCATAAATATATGTATAATATATTATAATATTATAAAAAAATATAATATTCATATAATGTTCATTTTTAAAGAATTGTCTGGCGTTGTTTGAACCTAAATCACAATGCCAAATAAAGTTATAACTGTCAAAAACAGCAGAATGACGCGATAAAAGAAAACAAAATTTGTGAAATTAATTTTTTACGTGCAAAAGCGAAAGAAATTTTAAAAGAAAATGCAAAAAAGTTTTTGAAACTTGTTTCGAAACTAATTTCAACGTGCAAAAGGCGTCTTTCCATATAAAAAATTAATTTATTTTACAACTACGAGTATTTTTTTGTAAAACTAAGGTACTTATGTGTGTATGTGTGTGTATATACAATTAATTTAGGTGTGTAACTAAACAGGTTGAAAATGTAAAGTACGTTTGTAAACATGGTGCTGTATGACTAAATATTTTCAAATGATAATTTCCTCTCAGAGGAAACTTATTAACTATTAAATTTAGTAGCTTGACGGCCCATAAGTTTGGGCAGGTATATGAGCTGGCGCTGGCACGGGTTCGGGTGCAGTGAATGCTGGAGCATTATAGCTAGAAACTGGCGAACTGTATGAGGGGGAATCGTGTTGAGTGGCTGGAGCGTTATATGTGGGATCGTAAGCAGGTGTATTGCATTGTGGTGTAGGTGCTGAATATTGAGGGGCAGGAGCGCTACTGTACGTGGCAGCGTGAACAGGTGCATTATATTGTGGAGTAGGAGCTGTGTATTGAGGTGCAGGTGCAGGAGCAATATATTGTGGAGCTGGAGCGGAAGCAGAGGCAGGTGGTATATATTGAGCAGACGGAGCGGGGGCTGAAGGATTGAAAGCAGGTGCTGGTGCTTCAACAGGAGGTAAATAATTAGTTTCAGGAGTAACTGCAGATGGGACACCAGCAAAAGATTGCGATTGTACTTGAGATTGGCCTTGCTCATGAATTACACGAATTACTTTGGCTGGAGCGTTGCCTTGTTGTTGAACAGCTGAGGGTGACCCATAAGAAGCACTTGAAGCTTCAACGGGTGGTAAATAATCGGTTTCTGGAGCTCTCGCAGATGAAACACCAGGAAAAGATTGAGATTGAACTTGTTCATGAATTACGCGAATTACTTTAGCGGGAGAGTTGTGTTGTTGTTGAACAGCCCCGGAAGAGGCAAAAGATGTGCCACTAGATGCAGCATTTTCGTGAATGACCTTAATTACCTTGGCAGGTGTAGCGCTGACTGATGTAGGAGTTGCGGCAGAAGCAAATGATCCGGAAGATGCAGTTTGGTGTTGAACAACATTTATAACTGGTGGAGCTTCTTCTCCTGAAGGTGGAGCGAAATTGTAGCCACCTGATGAAACCGAGGATGCAGTATGTTCATGAATAACATTAACAACTTTTGGAGCAGTCGCATGAGCTACACCACCATGACCACCAGAAAAACCACTATTATGATGAATAACTTTAATAACTTGTGGCACAGAAGCTGAACTATGACTGGCATGATTGCCATTACTGCCAAGACTGTTGTAACCACCCACTGATGCTGATTCTTGGTGAATAACGTGAACAACTTGACGTGCAGCAGCAGGACCATGAACACTGTTGCTTCTAGAATAACCACTATTACGCACATCTTCATGGAGGATCTTAATGACTTGAGGTGCACCAATTGGTCCAAGTGCTTGTCTATAATTGGGGCCATGACCTTTAGAAATAACTTTTACTTTGAGAACTGGGGCAGAACTGCCATAACCACCACCGGCCAAGTCGCCAGCATTGGCCGCAGCAAATAACACATACACGTATACGAACAACTGTAGAAATTTAGGGAAAAAAGTATTTTTATATACTTCCAAAATTTCTTAAAATAATAGCTTTTTACACGTACCTTCATTTTTCTTATCGCTCTACTTGAATGATGCTACTTATTCCAGTGTCTTTGTTAGAAAGTGTCTCTCAGACGAATGGTAGTAATTCACCTCTACTCAAGAGCTTTTATATCAACGAAATCTTTGTTTAGCATTTCGTCAAAAAAATGTTAAACATTAAAATGACAATAGTTGGATACAATTTCTTTAGACAATAGATTACAAATATTTCTTTCTTACCAAACTAATACTCAACTTGCTCTCTGCATTCAGTTGCAGGGCAACATTTGTAATCAACTTGAGCCAAAAAATGTTTGTATCTTGTCTTTTCAAAGGGCTTACAGTCGTTTTAATACTAATAAAAACGTGTTTAATGTGACCACATCTTTTGAGTTAAGAAGTCGTTATGCTCTAGTACGTAGTGTGTTGGCTTATTAGACGTGAGGTCTCGGTTCGAACCCCAGGACAGGCATCTCCAACTAAACGAAATATGAAAAAATATTTCTACGGCGACTTCATCTCAGCAGATTTCTGGCAAAAACTCTGACAGTAAATAAAATTGCCATGCAAAAGTTTCCCAAAAATCTGTCGTTCGGAGTCGACTTTAAACTGGAGGTCCCGCCACTCATGTATAAAAATTAACGCACACAACATAAGTGGTGCGAGAAACTAGCTCGTAATGCTAAAGGGTTGTAATGACCAATTATGTATGGATGTATGTACATATGTACATCTTTTGATTTAATAGTCAAATAAGAATTAGTTGAAGCTTTGTAAGTACCATAAGGAAGGTTGAATTCGAAGTTTCTAAAGTAACATTTCTTTTTATCTTTATGGTCTGTTTTTATAGAAACTTAAGCTTAAAAAAATTAATATTGGTAAATTGTCCCAATTATAAAACTATCTAAGGGCAAACTTCGAAAGTGTGTACATTGGGGGGAGTGGGTATCACGGTTTTGAACATTGCTTACAAAGTTTATGCAGTTGTTATCATTGGAATGACATATGTAGTTCGGGCAGTCCTTGTGAAACCTAAAAGTGTAGCCGCTCGATGTTAATGCTCTGAACAACAACCACATTGTTGAAGTCTATGAACTCATCAATATTTCCAAGACAGCTGCATCGCTGCGTAACAAAGTCCATTCTTCAGAAGTTCATCTAGTCTGAATTTTCGTAAGATGTCAAAAGGTTTCGAGAGGACCTTTCTACCTTGATGAAGCTGCAGGAGTTGCTCAATGTGATTCTACACAGACTTAACGGATTCGCAGAAATTCTGAGTAAAAATATTGCAAACGCGATTCCTTATCTTCGAATCACATAAGGAACTGCTATAGTAAAATATATATACTTGTTGTATATATACATACATATATTGTTAGTTGGTCGCATTACTCTCACAAAAATACCGTTGATTTTCTAATTATTCAAAATTATCATATTTTTCCGGTACAAAATATCTTTCATCTTATTATTACAAGAAATATCCATCCTTTTAAATAATTTAATAGACGAAAAAAAAAAAACAAATAAAAAACACCGCCTATTTTACTAATCATATACCGTTTGACTTTCGGACAACGCCTGTGTACGAATTTTTGCATATTTATGTCATAAAAATATTTGAAATTAAGTGTCTGTTGTGTTAACATCGGCTGAAGTTAATAGTGGCCATTTCTATCTGGCACCATACCTATTCCGGTTTACAATGAAATGATTTTCAAAATAATTTTGTAACTGCTGACCCAATGGTCATGATTTGTGTAATACATACAGCAACAAATAGGGCACATTAACATAAAAACTTTTTTCTTTTTAAATAGGCTTTTACATCATTCATCTTTTCATTCCTATAACAATTTGGTATTGAATTTGAATTTGAATATTTTACAACATTGTCTGACAGTGATAGTGTTACACACGTTAACATTTCTTTTGAAATTTCTTGGTAAATATTTATTTAACGGCGTGCATTATGATGACCTTGTAAAGTTGTTATATGCTCTAAATGCATTTGTGTGTAGACTTGTAACAAGTTTTTGTAATAACACTAATTGGAACAGGCAGCATATTTCGTTAAAAATTATATTTTATAGTATAGTAGTTTTCCGATTTAACGAACATTCGATTCAGTGAATATCGCATTTAACGAACACCTAAATTTTTTCTACATATTCTGTAGGATTCCAAAACAGGTTTCCTTACGGTTGGGCGTTACTTGAAACCGAAGAAATAGGCGCCGAAGATAATTGTTTTCCTCAAATGAGCAACAAAAAGTTTTTTATATAAATAGGGGAAAATTGTCAGTGTCGTGTGTGGTTTTGTCGATAGCTTTCATTTTTTGGACGATGACTTCCATTTTTTGGTGATGTCTTGCATTTTCTGGTTGATGACTTGCAGTTTTTAGTCGATGTCCTGCATTTTTTTGGTCGATGACTTGCATTATAAGTCGATATCGATGATTTGCATTTTTTGTTCGGTGACCGGCATTTTTTTGGCAGTGACGTGCATTTTTTGGTCGATGACTTGCACATTTTGGTCGATTACTTGCACTTTTTGGCCAAGGACTAGCATTTTTGTTATTAATGTTGATAGTTTTATGAGTGCTAAGCAGTATAAGTCTGTATTCCATAAAAATATTTTTGAACCTATACCGATCACTTTATATTTATGGGTGTTTTGTATGAGGACTGTTGTTATCAATAACTATGGTTTAATAGCTAAGAGTGTCAAACTGTGGTGATATTTCTGTGCAGGAAAATTTGAATCATTTAACACCAGAACACTTATGAATTGTGGAAATTTACGGTATAGAAAAATAAATCTGTTAGCAAAGTTCATAGTTTCATTCAATGTTCAACATAATCCGCCTAGTGAACAAGAAATTAATGCAATTACTGATCGTTTTCGGACTAATTTAACTCTTTTCGATTCAAAACCATTACAATGAGAAAGAAATGTGCGTAAAAAGAGAATTTTGCTGCTACAGCGTAAAGTTTTGATCGTCGTCTTTCTCAAATAAGTGGTCTTTTTCGACTACACTGAAAATTTTACGTAAGGATCTTAGCTTACAGGCCTATGAAATACAGCTTATAAAATACAGCACGTACAAGAATTGAAACGTACGCTGAAATGCATGACAGAGCCTATGATACGAAGATGTAATTAATTGCGATTAATAATTTCAATAAATACAAACATTATTTATTTATTATTTTAAATTATTAAAACTAATAAAAAAATATAATTTACTAAACTATTTAACTAAAAATAATGACACACTAATGACTTTGGAGTTAAATATTTTACCAGCCATGGGGTGGTGGAGGCGGTGCATGATGCACGGGAGGATGACTATACACCGGTGCAGGATGAGCAGCAGCAGGTGCTCCTTTAGCAGGCATTACCTTGAGAATACCTTTTTGTATAACATGACCGCCGGAATAGAAACTATTGGATTTTTTACCATCACTGCGGGTAACAACAGCTGTGCCTTTATGGCCAAAGTTGGCAATTATTTGAGAATTTAAATCGAAACCGCCACCACCACCACCGATGCTAGAAATGTAACCACCACCGGAACCATGGGCAGCGTCTTCTTGTAAAACGAGTTGTAAAATTTGTGGTAAAATGGCGCCCAATTGTGAGTTGACACTGTGAGAACCACCGTGACCATAGCCTGAAGCATAAGAGCCAGCTGAGTAACCATGGTCTACATGGATCGGTGCATGACCTGAAGCAGTTTCGGTGATAACTTTGAAAATTTGAGCGTCGCCACCATGGCCGTGACCATGATCGTGACCGTGGTCGTGGCCGTGACCATGACCATAATCATGACCGTGATCATGGCCATGAGATTCATAACTGTGGCCGCTGGCGTAGCCCCCACCGTACGAGTGACCAGCACTGCTATGATCCAATATGACTTTAATAACTTGGGTAGAGCCACCATGACCATGACCATGATCATGGCCGTGGCCATGAGAATAGCCATAACTGTGGGCATAAGAACCGCCATGACTGCTTGCATAACTATGACCATGACTGTGTCCATGATCGTGTCCTCCTCCACCAACATGAGTAGGGGTAGCAACAACATTGTAGGTGACTTTTGATGCATCACTACCACCACTACTGGCGCCCAAAAGGTTCAAAAGTGTGGCATTACAGGCACAAACCAAGGCCAATAAGCAAATGAAAATCTGAAATATCGTGATTTTATTATAGATTTTATGAGAAATTGTAATTTATATTGTAATGAAGATACCCACCTTCATTATGGTTCAGTTTGTATTTGTTTAATCCAGAAAAATAATTGAACCGAACTCTTAAAGAGTAAATCTATGAATGATAAGACTTTCTAGCATTTCTTTAGTTTTTATACTTATCCCCATATATGGTTATCAGTTATGATTTTCTTGGGATAGCTAGCCACATACCCTAAAAAACCAACAACGAATTCAATGTCATTTCAGCTGGTTTCAATGTTTACAATAGCAGCATGAATATTTCTTCATCGCTTCAAACATTGGCAGCTGCTGCAGCATAAAAAGATTTTGTACCGAAAGAGAAGAGTTCAAACGAATATCAAATTGAGCTTAAAATAGATTTCAAAATTTCTTTTCAAACTGAAATAAAATTCATCAATTGTCTTGATGAACAGTCGTTGGTGGTAGTATTGCTAACCGTTACTAAAATAAAAATAAAATACTACAGAATACACGTGTATTTACATTTAAAAAATATTTCTTTTTTTTTTGCATAAATTTCAGATAAATTACATTCAAACACGTTGAAAGCCTTTCCACGCTTTACACTATTATTTCTCTCGCTCTTACTCTCGCACTCTTTGTGAATACTTTTAAACATATTCATCGAACATCACAATCATTATCATCATTAAATCAAAACAAAGTGAAGAAAGATGAATTTGAAATCGTCATATCATTCATCTACTGAAAGAAATACTAACCTTGGTCAATTGCATTGTTATTGTGTTTCGTTGTTGTCGTTTTCGTTATTATCGCCATCATCGTCGTCGTCATTTTGTCTTGCAATTCCCACTGTTTTATCATTAACTTCATTTCTCTGGATGGTATTTCGAATATTTGTTTATCCATCTTGCTCTCGCTATTTCTCAGCAGTATTTCATTTGTTTTTGTTTTTATTTAATTTTTAGGGTCAAATATTATAGTCATACATCCCAAATATTAGAAATTAATTAATTCATCTTTTTTATGTGTAATCACTTGAATGGCGTTGCTGCATAGTAACTGGTTTAACTCTCCTATTCTTTTTTTTACTAATTCAAGTGGTAAAGTTAAGTTAAATTACAAATTATGAAAAAATTGTTGTTAAAATATTACAAACGTTTCAAAGACGTCACAAATTACTCCGTTAACGTACTATGTATATATGAGTTTGAGATTTTATTTAATTTTCTTTAACATTTTTTACTCAAAACCGGCGCTTTAGCAATATAAAAATATATTGCCTCGGGACTTTTTGCAAATATTTCCGAATGTAAATATTTTATATTCATATTTTAGATCTTAGACTTCTAACTTCGATTTAAAATAATTAAACTTTTATAAACATTCGAGATACTCTAGGAATAGGTTTAAAAGAAGTTCACATTAATTTATACAATGAATTAAACTTTTTTTTTGTTTTTCTTTCGGTGCGGCTTTAAATCTAGTGAGTATATCATAGACCAGATATTAACGATCCGCCAAATACTGGAGAAGAGCCATCGAAACTAAGTTGACACATTATATTTCTTGTCGATTTTTAGACAGCATTCAATAGCTCGATAAAGAATTGCATTTTGTGCTCAGAATTTCCGTGAAATCTATAAGGTTGTGGAGTATGACGTTGAGCAATACCTGCAGCTCCATCAAAGTAGGAAAAAACTTATCTGAATGTTTTGAGACCTTGCGAGTTCGTCAATTTTGTCGTAGAAAGTGTATTGAAGAAGGTAGAAGCTCATTACAATAACACTATTTCTACAAAAGTATGTAGTTGCTTTCGTACAGTAACAACATCGAGATCATTAGGCGTACCAAGCTGCCATTATAGAACGGTCTGGCAGTAACTGAGGGTCTGGCAGTAATGTACGTGTTGCGTGTGGTTTCCCTGGTAATGGCCAACAATATGCTATGCTTCAAGCGAAAATTACGTCAATCTGGAAATCAAACATTTAATTATTCTTGCCAACAGATGGTATTGTAGTCTCCACGAGCAATTGAGTAGCAAGGCGGTTCAGAAATTTCGAAATTGTCCAATTCCATTAAAAAGGGATCCTGATAAATTAAAAGCATTATGAACCTTTCCGTACCGTAAAATATTCTTTATTAGCACAGATCTACAGATGAGAAATACTGTTTTTCGAAATCAACTTCAGTAGTTACCGTCGGTCTGGTTCTACTATATCTTTTTCAATTAATTTCTTTTATAAAAAATAATTCTTTTCACATAATCAGTGCTATTCATAAAATAGAACCTTCCTAATGCAAACTTTTCAAACTAAAAGGAATGAATTAAATAGTAAGGTATGAATCAATAATTAATTTCAAAATAAGTATCTTTTATCTTCCTTTGTGGAGTGAAAGTGCTTAAAAATAATTCCAAAGAATTTTGTAATTAATGCTTTAAATTATTTGTATTCATTATATTTTGATTAACGTCAATATTTTGTATCAAAACCATTAGCAAAATCTAATCATTGACTAAATATGTTATGTCATCTGGAATACATTCCCCTTCAGGGGCTAATTACTACTGATTCACTATTTACTCTAAAAAAAGTTTTGTTAGTTGTTTTATTAAAGCATTGTACGACAGTGGATATTTTTATTTTTATCATATTAGAAAAGAGTTTAACATCACATTCCCAAACAGAAAATCTATACTAGTGTATGGGAAACAATTTCATAACGGCCACCATGGTATAATGATGGTATAGTGAGATCCGAATCTAAACCACTATCCTCACACTAACAGATTAGCATACTCCTCACTTGATTTCCAGAGCAGCCATCTAAATCTATTGCTCATTGAACAAATCCAAAGAGAATTCAAATCTTGATTGACATCAAGCATAAACGGAAGTTGCAAAACAGTTCAATAAAATTTAATCCATTTGAATACAAAAATATTTTTTTTGCGTTTATTCAAATACTTACATTTTGTCATATAAAAACCGCTAAGCCCACTATAAATTTAAATTTCACATGCAAAACACTTTGCACGTTTACAACCCCTAAGGGAACATTAATTTATATCGCCCACGGTTCAATTACATTCAACTATAATGGAAGCGTTTCAAAAGTGATTTTCAAAGTATCTGCCCAGGCTTTCGGTATTATTTTAATTAAGCATCGCTTTACTCAATTTTATTAATTTTAGGCTTATTTATCTATTTATTTTAACACTGTAATAAAATGAAAATTAATTGGAATATTAAAGTATCAAATTTTACGCGTTGTTGACCTAAATATGGTATTGGTCCCTATAATATGATTTTTTTTGGTAGTATTTTGTTTCTGTTAGTGTTCAACTATAAAGCATTTTGTTATTGTTTCTTTTTTTTTTTGGCAATATTTGTAGCAGCAGCACATGCTTATGTTGCTTAAGCATCAAATTCATCATTAGCGCATGCGTACAAAAACAAGTCGTTAAGAAATTATGTTTTGATCATAATAAAAAACTAACAAATTCAAGTTTAATATCAACATCATTTTAACAACAAGTGGTCCCCCCGGTCACTATCGTGTCTAATCATTTCGAACAGAGATGCCATCATGCAATAAAACGGAGGGGTTGTGGGATTTAATTTATTTATTGTAAACAATAATGATTATATTAAACGTTTAATAGTAATGAGGGTAAGTATCCCAATTTAGTTTAACTAAAATGTGTTTTGTAGTCGCCGTAGTCTAGTAGGTAGTGTGTTGGCTTATTAAACGTGATGCCACGGTTCAAACCCCCGGTCAGATATCTCCAGCAAAATGAAAAATGAAAAAATATTTCTCCGGCGACTTCCTCTCATCAGATTTCTGGCAAAAAACTCTGAGAGTAAATGAAATTGTCCCGAAAAGTTTCTCAAAGTTCTGTCGTTCGGAGTCGACTTTAATCTGTAGGTCGCTCCACTTATACGTAAAATTAATGCAAATAATGTGGATGGTGTGAGAAGCTAGGTCGTAATCCTGACTGAAGGGTTGTAATGACCAATGGTGTATGGTTGCATGTGTGTAAATTATATTTAGACTAATTAAAATTGATTTATGGTTGAATCCAAGTATCTGTTGAATCATTTGCAATTTTAATTTCTATGCATAACGACAACTCTGAGCAAATATAATGAATTTGCATTTTATTCCCAAACTTTTAATAAAGTTTTATTGTTTGAATATATTTTTTTCTTTTTTGCTCAATCTTTATGAATGAATTTTTTTTACAATTTTTCTTTTACACATTTTAAGCTTATGATATAACATTTAAATCGAGATATATCGCTTTTGTGAAATGCTTTGTGAATATCATAGCGTTAAATATTCATTAAAATGATTTATAATCAGTTTGAAGTTCAAATTTCAGTTCGTAATAAAAGTTTAACAATTCATTTGTACAAATGATAAAGTTTTTATTGTGACAATCATTGCATTCAACGGCGGCTGTTGTAAAATTTTAACTACTAACGATTAACATTAAGTTGTAAAAAGAACGGGAATCTGAAATGTTTTTATTAATTAATTTAGTAATCAAATTAATGTAAAATCCCCTGTTTTCTTGAGCAATTGTTTAAAGATTTACTATAGACCAGCACTATCCAAATTGCTGTTATTTGATCTATGCGGTTCAAATGTATGTGTATACTTGAAAGACCCATAAGTACACAGATCATCATACTCAGTTCACTCTTACTTACTTACTTAATTGGTTATTACTTTAGTCAGGATTACGATCTAGCATTACCCATGTAGTGTGTGTTACCCATAAGTTTAGTCGACTCCGAACAACAGTTTATTTTTAGAAACTTTTGATGGCAATTTTATTTGTTCTCAGAATTTTTATCTGAAGACTGTTGAGAAGTCGCCGAAAGAAGTATTTTTTCATATTTCGTATTGTTCGAGATGTTTGATCTGTGGTTTAAGCCACGGCTCTCGTCTAATACACTAACACACAATCTACAAGACTACGGCGACTTCAGTCCACTCTCCAAGCATAGAAAGATCCAGGCATTTCCAATACCTGTTTTCCCCTAGAAGGCTCTATTCACTGTCGTTTTTACATATCATCATATATCCACTCTTGTAACTTGGTTTTCTAAACCCCCAAAGATTTTGATGGTTGCTTATCGAAAACCTGAGAATATATTTTGAAAAAAAAAAACATTCTTTAACATGATTTAGCACCCATAAAGCACAAAGAATTTTAAAATATTTAAAAATTTCCTTTGCTTTGGCATCAACAAAACAAATCAGAAAAATCTGACGCTTTGAACCGTTCAGAAAGTGTCAGATAATGAATATACAAGGCCATTGAAAAGCAAACATATGGTAATGATAAGACGAGGCCACCATCACTACACTGCGAGTACAGATGTAAACAATATCAAATTCATTTTAATTAATTTAACAATGAAAACATTTTTATTATCACGACTAAGAACTTGAATATAATATTTGCAATCAAATTATACCAAACATATAGAATTTTTATATTTTGTTGTGTCTCTTCGATTCAATTAAGCTTTTCAAAATCTAACAATATGTCACCATCTAATCTGGCCATAAAATAGGTTGGATCCAACTTATTGTCACTGCGAGTCTTGGGATTAACACGAATTTTATAGTTGCGTAATATTTCCACTAAGCCCGCTTTGATTTGTGTCAATGCAAAACGCATACCTAAAAAACAGTTGTATTCACCATTACAAATATTATTCGGATTGAATGGATAAGACTGTGATCATTACTAACCTATGCAAATTCTTGGTCCATCACCAAATCCATAGAAGATGCCTTTATCTTTGCATTTCTTAAGGCCACCATCAAGGAAACGTTCAGGTTCGAATGCGTCCACATTTGGGTAATGTTCTTCATCGTGCATTATGGCATATAGAGGTAGACTGATTACTGTGCCCTCAGGAATATGTACCGAACGACCATCCTTATTAACCAAATCAATGGGTTCAGTACAAATTTTGAAAGAACCAAATACAGGAGAAAAATATCGTAAGGTTTCTGCAAAAAAATCCAAATATCCAAAGTTACTATTGAAATTTGCTCAATAAATTAATTTTACCATGAATACAGGCATCCAAGTATTCCAAATCACTAATGGTTTCAAAACTGTTACTGTCTCCTAATTTTTCAAGGATTTCTTTACGTAAATTTTCTTGTTTCTCAGGATAGCGTCCTAGCTAAAAATTAAAGATAACTTGTAATGAGAATTTATAGGTAAAAAGAAACCCCCTACCAATAGTAAACAGTGGCCCAATACGCTGGCTGTTGTTTCAAAACCATCGAATAAAAAGGTCATTGTATGTGATGTGACCTCTGGTATTGACAAATTCTTTTTCTGTTTTAACTGAAGCATATAATTCATAAAATCTACACGATCTTCATTTACACCCTTTTGCTGTTGTTCCTCTCGCAGACGTAATGATTGTTCCATCAGGTCAATGAAAAAGTTCTCTATGGCTTTGGGTACAAAGCGCAGTTTCTTGAATTTCGTTAGAATAGGTATTACATTCGCCAAGGCCATGTAGAGAATGATAATAAAAGATTGATCAAAAATCTTTTTCGCATTTTGAAAAATGGGTGCAGACTTGTCAGAGAAACTGTTGGCCTGTAAGCCCAGCACACAATCGCTTACCACTTCACAGGTAAAACGTAATGAGAGCTGTAATATGTAATAAGATTTTTAGTAAAATGCTTTTAATGTGACCTTGTTTTTATTGTAGACTTACATCTTTGGCTTCTATGCCATCTTTGTTGGACATTTTAATCTGTTTATCAATGTATTCGACTAAGGATTTACAAACTTTATTGGTAACAGGAAAAACTGTCTTTATCTTTAGAAAAAAGGAGAAAATTAAAAAAAAAATCTATTTAACAAAATATGGCATTATTACTTACGCGGTTTATTGTTAAGCCAGGAGTTACTAGTGCTCTTCTATCTTTCCATAGTTCACCGGTTAAAATGAAAGGATTATTGCCCAATAGTCTATCAGATTTTTCATCAATCTAACGAAATATATGCAATCAGATTTTGTTTTATTGCTTCTTTATTTAAACAAAAATTGTAAAGTATTTATAGTAATAGAAGACACTATTAATACCATATTAATACTGGCTAAAAGCGATTTTAGGAAAACTTTAGTTTAAATATTCTAAGCGGGTTTTATTTCATATTGAGCTTTGAACTACTCCACCAAATAAATAAAATAAAATTTAATTTATTTAAATAATTCAGTTGTTTTAAAGCATTCTGAGACTGTGAGACAGTATTGAAAGGGCTCAATAGATTAAACTACTCATTACGCAACATTAAACCTTAGTCAATAGATTTTCAATTACTGGCTAACAACAATGTATAGAAGTTATACATATAATATAATATAATTACATACCACAATATTATATTTTGAATAATAATTATAGCTATACAATGAATGAATGTATGAATTAAAATTCAAAAAACAAACTGAAAAATCCCCCCAGATGTCACGACAAAAATTGTGTAAGACGAATTCGCTACATTTGTTGAATGTATGAAATCATTTCACACATATTAACCCACAAATGCGGACATTATTCCTTTTTGTGAATTTTCATTGTTTTCCATTTTTTTGCTTTCTGAATTCCATTTAAAATAAAATTAATTAATTTAAAAAGAAAACAAAATTTAATAATTTGTTTGTCACCATAAGTAAATCGTCCCTGGAGAGGTTAAATAAACAAAACAACAAGAAATACTGTGGATCACCTCCATTCCTATCAAATCGTAACATATAAGGCACAACCTTTCTTTTTTAGTTTTCGTATGTCTGTGATAATTTCTACTCGATTTCCTAGTTGCCAGCTATGTTAAAGAAAATTAAGTTAGTAAGACATACGACGAAATTCGTTTCTTTATATTGAAAACGTTACTCCACTGTTGAATGCGACATCGTTGTTTAATTGCCATAAAAAATCAGCTCAAATCTGTCTATCGACATTGACGCTAAAGTGTAGGTCGCGTCACTCATAGATAAAATTAATACACTCAACAAGGGTGGTAGCGGAAATAAAACTGTTATCTTGACTAAATGGTTGTAATGGTTAATCATTGTTGTATAGGTACTTAATTTTGGAGTGCTGGTTTGATCTTTCTAACTTTTTAACACGCTAAGTAGAATGACTTCTTTTATTAAATTTATAAATCCTATTTGTTATAAATTTTTTCAATTATCTTCATTATAACCTAAGAAGAAGTGGACTTCGTTAGCATATAATTTCAATACGACGTTGTCACAGGCTACATTGCATGCGATATGATGAGTTATGGGGCAGTTCATTAGCCCCAATTATTATGATTATTCTACCCCACTAGATTACTTTTTGTGCAGATCCGTGAAGAATAGCCATAATACCAGCTCTATAGAACGATATTACATTCTGGAAAAAATTAAATTATCCCGATTTGATCTGTTTATGTATCTCACAATTTCAAGTTCAGCAGTTTTTGGCTTGCTATGTGGCCTCTTATTCTATTTGAGAAGTGTGACTCCCTTATAAAAAATCAAAATAAAAAATGTTCTTATAATTGTATATAAACAAACAAACATACATTAATCCATATACATACATATGAATTTACATAATTAAGAAAACAATTTTGGGACTAGTTTTTGTTTTTTAAGGGCCTATTTCAAATGTTCTATCAACGTTAAATTTATAAATATCGTATTTATTTTTATTTCTAAAACTTTAACGCTAAAAAAGTATGATTATATATGTATGTAATATTTATACTTACAAATCTTGAAATTTCATTATCATGAAAATTCTTAAAATCCGTTATAAGAATTCGTTTTGTCAAATCCGCATCGATAATCATCAATTGGGGACAGCGGCAATTGAAGACACCAACAAAATTATCAGTATGTTTATAAGTACTTTAAATAGAACGAAGAGGTAAAAACACAAATTAATTTTCTTTAAAACAAAACAAATCAGTATGAAATAACATACTCATAGATTTTTTTCATATCAATGGCAATGTGATTCTTTTTTGTAAAAACTCCGGGAAAACTGCCCACGAAAGGTATTGGTTTTGGACCATTGACACCACGTTTCTTCCAATAATCGAAATTCCATGTTAGGAAAATGTAAAATAATATTACAATACCCGCTAGCAGTGCTGCTAGGACTGTCAATATCATTGTGATTTTTTATTTGTTCTTTTATTCTTAAAAATATTTAACAAACTTTTTTGTTTGACTTTATTTCCGCTCAGTATGCGAATAACCACTACGACCACTCAATATATACTGTGATAATTTATATCAATTTTAGAATTTTTATTTAAGAGCAAAAGCTTTATTTTACAATCACATACAAAACTTTTTTAGTTTAAAAATAATTTTAAATATTCCACAACATAGAGTAGTAGGTGGCTTTCTGCTCAATGCCGTTGATAATAAATACGATTAAAACAGTTGCATTCGATAGGATTTTTTGATAACTGCAGATAAATATTGAGCATTAAGAAGAAGCCGAAATTAAAATATAATTATTTTTGCAAAATTTATTTACCTTTGTTATCAATAGGTTTTTATGAAGTGTATAAATAAAATTTTTTTAAAAAGTTAGCTAATATACGTAAGTACGTATTGTACTTTATCTCATTTTGTAAACCCTGGGAGAAATTGCATCAGTTTAATATTTACCATTATCTTTCGATAATTTAAATAATTGATAGCAAATTTTGAATTTTACGTATTAGATACGTACATAGTTTGGATGTAGAAATTTTTCTAGCTTTCTGCATAGCTAAGAGTTTAAATTTCCCCCACAATATAGAGTACAGGTTGGCTGTAGTTAGAACATACTAAGAACTTATACCAAGTCTCAGCTTTGATCTCTTTAAGTGATTTATACTTTATCTTAACAATCTCAGCAAATCCTTCCATTTTCATGGATATTTCAGGTGCAGGTCAACGAAAAAAGTCTACATACACTGTTATATGTAGAATTTTTTCCCGCCAATTTGTATGTTATACATTTTTGAAGGAAAGTTCTGCCTATAGGCATACAAGCCATCTAAGCCATCAGATAGACTTTTTGTGTGATCACCATACTTTCTATAGGAAGTGCGCATTCTGTACAAAATTCTTTCTTTTCTTCCAATCCACTCCTTTGAGATGAGTTATGTGTGGTTAATCGTTTAGTAGCTGTTGCCGTTATGCAACATTGAAAAACATAATAAATTTTTTAATAAAAAGAAAAAACAAAATAAATTATATGTATATTTGCATGACCTTAAACTTAATTTAATAACATATTCATACAATGTTTGCTTGTTCTATAAATACGAATAGAAAAGATTATTAAATGACACTTTCCATGGGGCAACAAAAAAAAAAAAAATACTAACCAATTGTTTAAATTTAAATTCATAAATTGATGTAAATGATGTTATATGTATTTTCAAGTACTTGAAATGTCACTTTTTTTAGAATTATTTGTAGAATCAGTTGATTTTCTTAAAATCTAACCAAATGCCACCATCCAAACGTAACAAAAAATAGGTGGGATCAAATCGGTTGTCTTTACGTGTCTTTGGATTTACATGGACCTTATAATTGCGTATAATTTCTACAATAGAGGCCTTAATTTGAGTTAAAGCAAAACGCATGCCCAAACAAACTCTTGGTCCATCACCGAAAGCATAATAGAGTCCTTTATCTTTGTACATTTTCAAACCGCCATCGGTGAAACGTTCCGGTTCAAAACGATCAGCATTGGGATAATATTCCTCATCATTTAATACGGCATGTATAGGCAGTACAACCGACATGCCAACGGGTACATGCAGGGATCGTCCATTTTTATTAACCAAATCAATGGGTTCAGTACACAATTTTACAGAATGCGAACCAGGTGGAAACAATCTGAGTGTCTCTGTAAGAAAGTGTTCCATAAAATTTAGATTCTGATATTTAAGTTAAGGTACACATACCATGTATACAAGCATCTAAGTACTCCAATTCTGTGATGGTGTCAAATTCGTTACTATCCCCCAATTTATCTAAAATTTCTTTGCGCAATTTACTTTGTTTGTCCTGATCACGGCCCAGCTGAAAGCAATTTATTCAGAATAAATAATTTTTTAAATAATTTTCAAATAATAAAACATACAAACAGTAAACAATGTGATAGCACACCAGCTGTTGTTTCAAAACCATCCACTAAGAAAGTCATAGTGTGGGCTGTTAGTTCGTATGTGGATAAATTTTTTTTCTCTTGCAACTGCAGCATATAGTTCATGAAATCGACTCGATCTTCATTGATGCCCTTATCTCTCTGTTCTCTGCGTAGACTTAGACAATTGCGCATAAGGTCAACGAAAAAATCTTCTGTGGCCTTTGGAATAAAACGTAATTTTTTAATCTTAGACAACCAGGGCAATAAACCAATCATAATGACGTAGAGGGTGAAAACGAATGATTGTTCGAACATTTTCCGGGCATTTATATAGATGGGCGGATTTTGTTCCGTAAAACTATTTGCCTGTATACCCAACACACAATCGCTTACCACCTCAGAGGTATAACGTAAGCTTAGCTGAAATTGTTAATTTAAGGATTACAATTCCAACGGGTAATTCTTTGTTTAACTTACTTCCTTGGCGTCGACACCATCTTTGGGACACATTTTAGTTTGGTTTTCAATATAATTTATCAGACTTTTGCACACTTTATTTGTAACCGGAAATACTGTCTTGATCTGCAAACAAAGTATATTTAAAGATATCAAGCATTTAAAGGAAATTCAATTACATACCCTATTTTGGGTAAAACCAGGTGTCACTTCAGCTCTTCTTTCTTTCCATGCTTCGCCGGTTAAAATGAATGGATTATTAGCAAATATGGAATCAGATTTTTCATCCACCTAAAAAACATAAAACGGAAATTAATACATACATAATTGACCCTTCAGTCAAGATTACGGCCTAGGTTCTCACACCAATCATGTTGTGTGTGTTAATTTTATACATGCATGGCGAGACCTACAGTTTAAAGTCGACTCCGAACGACAGATTTTGAGTAACTTTTCATGGCAATTTTATTTACTATCAGAGTTTTTGCCAGAAATCTGCTGAGAGGAAGTCGCCGAATAAATATTTTCTCATATTTTGTTTTGATGTCTGATCTGGGGTTTGAACCGTGACCTTACGTCTAATAAGCCAACACACTACCTACTAGACTACGGCGACTTCTAAACGGAAATTAATTATTTAAAATAAAATCATAATTAATGATGCAGATAAAAACACGTAAAATTATCTACTAGAGCAGTCACTCTACTTCAGGCTAATCGATCAAAGGTTCAGACGGAGAGAGGAATGGCAAAGTAGAGGAGATTACAGAATTTCTAGACTATTATGATCCAATCTCTATCGTTCATTGTTAGATAATGACAATGGATGCAGAATTTACGTAGGGAGTCTAATAGGATCTGGATAAGTTTTTTAACTAGGAATTATGTTCTGAGGGCCAGGATTAGCTTACGCGACACCAGTTTGTAGGCACCCGTTCTTTCTGCAGGATTTTGGGGAAATAAAGGAGACGTTGATCTGTAACTATGTTCTAGTAATGGATACTAGGTCAGGGTTTCTCCAATTGATTTGTTGAGTTAGCTTTTGTTAGGATTTCTGATCTGGACAGTTTCATTCCTGGAATTAGTGGAATGCTATTTTCTTCTCTATCTTCTCGTTTCTTTTACTCCTCTTACCTTTCTCTTCTTAATTTTTTAATAATTTTTCCTCCACTTCTTCCTCAGTTTCTCTTTTATGCTTTAAATTGCGATGATGAAAGTACCACTTTCAAATATGGAAATATATTTTCAACTAACCTAACCTTCTAGTCAGAAGCGTTCCGTTATCTTAAGTTTTTTTTGTTTCAGTTGCGGTTTGCAAAGCCTAGCATCACAGCACCCATGTTGTGTGTGTTAATTTTATACATGAATGTCAGAACCTACAGTGGTTCAACTTAATTAAGTTATGATTCTAAAAATTAATTTTTTTTAACCTCAATAAAATAAACTTGTTGCGCTTACGTGTTGAATACAATTATCAGCAAAATGCCATTGCGGCTCTAATGATAGGTCATCATCAATACCTTATTTTTCAGTTTCTCAATTGTATGGCTCTTCAGCTATCACATAAACATCCACGCTAAACGTGTATTATGGACATGAATTTTTTTCTAACGGTATTGGAGAGGGCACGCTAAAAGTACACTGCCCATATAAAGTCTTAAGCTCACTATCAAAGGAAATGTTTAACTGACTACAAATAATGTTAAAAAAAAATCGCAGTATAATTCAAATCTGCTTTAATAAATTTTAATTTCAAGGTGTTCAAAAATTATTTTTTTTCTTATTTATATTCTAATTTTTTTTCTTTACCTGAGTCTATATATGTATTAAAAAAAAAATACTTACAAAAGTTGAAGCTTCATTGTCATGGAAATTCTTGAAATCAGTCACATATACGCGACGCATTAATTCCGTATTGGTAATCAACAATTGGGGTGAACGACAATTGAAGACACCAACGAAGTGGTCACTATGCTTGTACTTTCTGTCAAAGATATTGAATCACATCATATATTATATACACATACAATATATTAAATTAAATTATAAAAGGATTAGATATCACAAAGAAAATTTTTTAAAAATAAATTTAATAAAAACATACTCGTAAATTTCTTTTATATCCACAGCGATATGATCTTTTTGTGTAAAAACACTAGGATAACTTCCAAAGAACGGTTTCGGTTTTGGACCATTAACATTACGTTTCTTCCAATAATTAAAATTCCATACAAAAAATATATAAATTAGTGACACGAGTCCTACAATCACCGTTAATATAGTGAAAATCATTTTAATTAACGATTTTCTAGTGATAACCGTTTATAACCGACTGCTCGCTAAGAGTTCTAAAATACTATTGATGAAAATAATGTTGAGAATTATTAAAAATAATATTATGTGAGAGCTTTTCTTCTACTTCTTGAATACATAGTATATGGTGGAAGCTTTTTCTAGGCTTATGCTATTTATATGGCAGTAATTGTTTTCAATTTAACAAATTAAATTAAAAAATATATGGATACACTATAGTATATGGAGATGGTACTGGTGCTGGTGGTGGTGGATGAAAATTAAATTATTAAATTTGATATTCGATTATATTGAATAAGGATTGTGTTTTTTAATAGATAAGCACGAGAAGTTAATCGTATTGTTTGTATACTCAGTTTCTGGTATGGGGTATCCGGTTAAAAATGATTGATGATGATGATAATCTTAAAAGTTATTCGAAATGCTAGAATGTCACCAGAACTTTTTTTGTGGTGTTCGTTAGTGGAAAAGCGACCAGAGGCTGCAACAAGAGTTGTAATGCGTTTTGTAGGCTGCACGCTTGTAGATATTCGGTGAAACTCGAAACATTTCGATAATTGTTGAGTCTTATTTTTGCTCAAAATGAAACAACTTGTAATTGGTTGGCATTTGGTTTCAAAAAGACGATGCCCAAATGTTACATACTTGTGAGCCGAATTTGTCGAGAAATTAATCTCAAATCAATGTGCGCATTGACTCCATTTGACTATATTTTGTGCAAATAGATGAACTCAAGGTATATAAAGGAGCCAACCAGGTACACGTTCAGCGCTGGAAGACACATTACAATCAGATATTGCCCGGAACGCTGGAAAAACAAAGCCAAAATTGAAGATCCCGAATGGATCACATATGGCGCACCAATGGACAATATATACATGTAATAATCTGTAACAAATAATTGCAGGCATTAATTTAATGCCACAAATAAATATTTCATTGAGTTTTGCCTATTTTTTATTTTTTAAGACCTAAACGGTTGAAAATCACCCGTTGGGTACTGTTGAACGTAGTGTGTCTTTCAAGCATAAGAATCAGAAATATTTATTGATTTTTCGATAATTCGTTTGCGAAAATAAAGCATCCAACTTCCTTCTTATAGGCTATATGCAGCATGAAAGAAATCTGCTTTGATAAATTAGTCTGTAAATCAGTAAAGCAACACGTTTTTATACAATATTGTATATTTATATGCTTATACATAGATTAAGATTTTATTTACAACATGTTTTATAAATAAAAAATAAAACTTTTTATAAACAATCAAAAAGCATTTAATCCAACTTTTTAAAATCCAAATAAATACCGCCAAGCAGACGTGTTAAAAAGTATTTCGGATCCAATTCATTGTCATTACGTGTTTTGGGATTGACATGAACTTCAAATTTACGTATAATCTCTACTAAAGCGACCTTAAGTTGAGCCAAAGCAAAACGCATACCTAAACATGCTCTGGGACCTTCACCAAACCCATAATAGGCACCCATATCTTTATATTTCTTTAGACCGCCATTTTCTTCAAGGAAACGTTCCGGTTCAAAATCATTTGGATTTTCATAATAATCACCATCCACCATGATAGCGTGCAAAGGTAAGACCACCACTGAGTTCTTGGTTAAATGTAAAGATTTTCCATTCTTATTAATCAAATCAATGGGTTCAGTGCACAGCTTATTGGAAAAGAAACCAGGTGGAAATATACGTATGGATTCTGTTAAAAGAGAGGGGATTTTTAAAAATAATTCTTAATAAAAAATTCAGAAATAAATTACCATGTATACAAGCATCCAAATAAGGCAATTCTAATATGTTTTCAAATTCTGTATTTGTGCCAAGTTTTTCAAGAATTTCTTGACGCAATTTCTGTTGTTTTGCCATATTACGACCCAACTATAATTTTGATACAGAGTTTATAAAAATTTTTAAAAATTAAAGCAGTTTTTATTTTGTTTTTAGACTTACCAACAATAAAGTGTGTGACAAAACAATTGCCGTGGTTTCAAAACCGTCCGTTAAAAAGGTCATGGTATGTGCAGTCAAATCCAAAGTGGGTAAATTTTTTTTCTCTTGCAATTGCAACATATAATTCATAAAATCGGGTCGATTTTCATTAACACCTTTAGCTATTTGTTCTTTTCGTAAATCAATAGAATCTTGCATAACTTTTAAAAAGAACTTTTCGCAATCTTTGGGAAAGAAACGGATCTTATACCAATTGCTGATCGAGGGAAATAGGCCCAATACTATTGTGTAGAAAACCAAAATCCAATTTTGTTCAAAAATTTTCGTAATCATATCCATAATTGGTGAAGTTTTTGAAGAGAAACTTTGGGTTTGTAGACCCAATACACAATCGGTTACAACTTCCGATGTGAAACGTAAGCTAAGCTATAAAAGTATGAAAATTAAAAGTAAAATATTATAGTTGAGTTCATATGTAAATATTGTAAAAACATACATCTTTGGCGTCAATTCCTTCCTTAGAACCGATTTTGATTTGCTCTTCTATGTAGTTAATCATATGCTGACATACGGTTTTCGTTATGGGGAAAACAGTTTTGATCTAGAATTGGAAAAATGGCATTAAGAAAGTGCATATTTTTGTATTACAACTACTTACGCGGCTTATTGTTAGTCCAGGTGTAACTTCGGCCCGTCTCTTCTTCCATTTCTCCCCCGTCGTGGAAAATGGATTATTGGCAAATATAAAATCGGATTTTTCATCCACCTTAAATAATCAATTCAAATTCATTAAAGTTATGGGAAGTATTATTTTGTTAACCTTGGTTCACATTATGAAAATTTTATTTAAAATAGTTTGAGCGGCGGAAGAGAGATTGCCTAAATTAATTTCATTCAATAATAGTTACATTGAGACATGACAAAAAATCTAAAACTTAAAAAATTTTCATAATGTGAATTAAGACTTAGATATTGTATTTGATAACATCATATTCATTTGTTCTGATTTAATTTTCATCGTTATCAAACTCATCCAAAAATATTTAATACAAATTAACCCCCATAATGATTCGGACTACTGCGGCATTCTTATCATTAAATATTATGTGTTTAGTAGCTTTCACATAGTGTGTAGTGTGTATTAAAATATAATCAATTGATTAATTTAATGATTCGTTGGAGATTTTATTATAACACTGGATTTATTTTTAACTTTTTTATTTTTGTCTATTATTCAGTACTTTTTTATTATTGTATTGTATATACTCGTAAGTAATGCCAAGTCATGTTGAGAATTTTATTAATCAAACAGTGTACATATTAAAATGTTAAATGTTTTTATTGTTTCTTTTTAACGGTGAGAATTACTTAACAATTGTTTAACATGCGGTAAGTGGTAAACAATTTGAGTCAATAAAATTTTTAATCAATAAAATTGATAAACAGTGATGTTATTTATAGCCAATTCAGTATATCAATGATATAATCACACTAAAAAGTATAGGCGAATAACGATAAAAATCTTTCAAAAAAATTTGTATTTTATTTATTTATAATAAAACTTCTATTGTTTGTTTACTGCTTAAACCTACCTCTTAATATCTAATAAGGTACTAACTTTAGTTTTTAAAGTTTTTTTCTTCTATATAGTGGTCTTAATGAGAGTCCTATTTTGTACAAATGTTCTAGATTCTACAATATCCGATCAGAAGGCTAGTTAGTATCCTCATTATCAGATAGTTTGATGTTGCATCCAAATTCAGAAGAGCCATTTTTCATTAAGTCAAGTATATCCTTTCGGGCTGCTCCTTCCTATTTGCGAAACAATTGAGTTGGATGATAGTGGTGGACAATTGTGATTAACTTAGCATTATTTGCTATAGGGATTGTATTGATAATTAAATAGTTCATCCTCATTCACCTCACTAAGGTAGGGAACACATTTTTTAGATCATAATAGAACACAAATTTGGCAAAATAGGCCGGTCATACGTTACGAAAACCAACGTACGTATTTGCCCATGTATGTAGCTTTAAAGTAGAACCCGTAAACTCACGTAAAAGTGGTCGTTCTAGTACAACTTGAAGAAAAACAGTGCAGACTAAGACAGCGAAATTGTTTATTGAATTACGTATTGATGCCGATAATTAGAGATAGGCAAGAATTTTCTGTTACGCAGAAACTAATATCTTATATACATACATATATTCCGGGGAATACGTTAATGAATTAAATATTTAAGCATTTCATTCACTTAGTTTAACTAAGTTGGCTATTAGTATCCAACTCAAAAGTATTGTAATCACAGCAATAATTTTTATTACTCACCATAATCGAAGCTTCATTATCATGAAAATGTTTGAAGTCTGAGCCATAAATACGACGAACTAATTCTGCGCTTGTTATCAGCAATTGGGGATTGCGACAACCAAAGATGCCCACAAAATTATCGGTGTGTTTATATTTTCTGAAAATAACCAATGGCCAGTTTAATTGTTAAATTTCGCGATTCCTAAACACTGGGTAACCCTTTCGTACTTACTCATAAATATCCTGCAAATCATATGCAATGTGACGTTTCTGTGTCAACATATTGGTATAATTGCCCACGAATGGCAATGGCTTTGGGCTTGTCACACCCAATTTCTTCCAATAATCGAAATTCCATATTAGAAAGATATAAAACAATACAACAAATATTAATATGCAAATAATTATTGTAAAAAGCATTCTTAATGAATTGTTTTCAGAATATATTGTGTTCTGTTGCGTTGTTTAGAATATTAATAGCCAACGACTGTTCTAAATAAATGCCACAAATAAAATGAGAGTATGGATTGGTGTTTTGCAACGAATATAAACAATATTATTAAGCTTATCTATATTAAGAAAACAAAAAATTAGAGTGAAAAGAGAGAACCATTAAAAAGTATTCGATTTTCTTAAATTGTACAAACAGAGCGTATAGAGAGACTAAAATGAGCTGAAGAAATAATTTTGTTTGTTTTAAAAAATGAGCAGTTATTCATTGTGTTGCGAAAAAAAAAAACATTCACCCTTCGCCTTTCTAAATATCGTCTCCACAAATAAAACAACATCCAAGTAAAATAGGGTGCCAACCAAACTATTTAATTTTATTTTTTAGTACAATAATTAACAAATTAAGTTCATCAATAAATTGTAATTGTAAATACCGGAACACAATGACCCAATGAGATAAAAACTGATACATTTATTTTTTGCGCTGCCTTAAAGGGTGGGTACATATTGTACCACACAAATACAATCGAATCGTAATACTTTATACAATTTTGAGTGTGTTCTTTTTATCTACATACGTTTATTGAGGTACGTACATATGTATATGATGAAAGTGTATGATGAAATTTCGTATACAAGTGAAATTTTCCGCCATAGAAATCGAAGAGTTTCTTGGATTAAACCCAATATTTATTTGTTTTATAACTCGTTACTTTGTAACAGACTACAAAGGAATCAATATAGATTACAAAGGATACATTTCCTATAACCGAGAAAATAAAATAATTTTCTGTATTGAATACAATGTACAGATAAATGTACATTTATAAATATATTCACAAATCAAAATTTGTATCTTCAAATTTGGAATTGAAAGTCTAATTTTTTTAAAAATACAAAACAGCTTTCTTTGAAATTTTTATAACGCTTCAAAATCCAAAAATATTCCACCGTCCAAACGTGCCAAAAAGTATTCGGGATCAAATTTGTTGTCGGTACGTGTTTTTGGATTTGATTTTATTACAAATTTACTTAAAATTTCAACCAAAGCAGCTTTAATTTGCATCAAACCAAAGCGTATACCTAAAAAATAAATGAATATAATTTTCAAAAGAGATTTTAAGTAAATAATTAAATCGTAATCACTACCTAAACAAATTCTGGGACCATAACCATAACCCCAATAGGTACCCATATCGAAATATTTCTTTAGTCCACCATTTTCTTCAAGAAAACGTTCCGGTTGAAATTCAAAGGGATTTTCATAAATATTCTCATCCATCATAATGGCGTACTGGGGTACGATAAGCAGCAAACCCTTTGGCAATCGATAAGTTTTACCATTTTTATTCGTAAGTTCAATGGGTTCAGTGCAGATTTTGCGGGAGAAAAATACAACTGGGAAAAAGCGTAAGCTTTCTGCAAAAATATTTATGAAAAGAAAATTTTTGAAACGAACTATGATGTTTTTTTTAAACTTAATTACCATGTATGCAGGCGTTTAGATAAGGCAAATCGGCTATAATTTCAAAATCACGTTTGCTACCTAGATTTTCCTTTATTTCACTTCTAAGCTTTTCTTGGACTTCCGGATGGCGAGCCAACTAAAGAAAGTTAATTTCTAAACATATTGCTTTTTTAAAACTTTAAATATCTTTCTTTACCATTAACAAACTATGGGCTAATATAGAGGATACAGTTTCAAAACCGTCCAATAGAAATGTCATAACATGAGCAGCCATATCCATTTCTCTAAGATTCTTCTTCTCCTGCAGCTGTAGCATGTAGTTTAGAAAATCAGCTCTCTCTTTCATTGACTTATTGGCATGTAAAGATTTTCTTAAATCCACTGCCTTTGTCATAAGATTTTTAAAGTAATTTTCAAACTCTTGGCTAATAAAACGTTTTTTATAGAACTTTACTATGCCTGGAAATAGGCCTACTAGCGTTGAATACATGAACGAGTATTCAAACATTTTCGTTTGCATACTAAGCAAAGGCGAAGAGTTACGATCTTTAAAACTGTCACTTTGTATGCCCATAACACAGTCGACTATAATATCGGCCATAAACCGGGAAGTAAGCTAAATAAAAAAGTCGAAAGTAAAAAATACCATCGCTTTAAAAATAATTTCTACTCACATCTTTGCCATCGATACCATCTTTGTTTGGAACTTTAATATGTTGTTCGATATACGTGGTCATACGTTTGGAAATTTCCAAAGTCACAGGAAACATATTTTTAATCTAAATTTGGCAACGAAATATTTGTTTATAATGAAAAATGGTACTTTCAAATTTAGGTTGACTTACTCTTTGTGGTGTTAAGCCCGGCGTTATTTCAGATCTTTTCTTTTTCCATTTCTCGCCACCAGCAACAAAGGGATTATTGGCGAAAAAGTAATCTGTCTTATCATCAAACTGAAGATATAGAAAATAAATTAAGAAATAGAATTCAAAAGATTTTTATGATACAACAAAGCAGTCTTCTGACAAACATTCTGAGAGTAAAATAAAATTTCCATGAAAAGTTAATCAAATCTGTGATCGAAATCGATATTAAACAGTAGCTTTCAATACTCAAGTATAAAATGAATACATACTCCCACACAGGAGCAGACTGGGAACAACATGGTGGGGAAAAATCTCTGCAGGAACTGGCAAATCGTGGGGCAAGCAATAGCAATTCACTCATAGGCGAAATGTCATTCCAAAACAATACCTTTAAGAAAATATAATCGCTGATACTATGGTAATAGTTTTAATCAGAAATTTATTTAATTTGTACTCCAATTTAACAATCTCCCAATAGTTAAATAAATAACTTTATAATCAATTCATATTTTCTAAATCGCAACTTACCAATGTAGCCTGCTCGTTATCATGGAAGTGTTTAAAATCACTGACATAAACACGACGAGCCAATTCTGGACTTAATACCAACAACTGTGGTGTACGATTTTTAAAAATGCCCACAAAATCATCAGTACGTTTGTATGTACTTTATGACATGGAAATAAATAAAAAAAATTTAAATTAATTTTCAATTGAAATAAATTGCATTTTAACAAACTCACTCGTATATATCCCATATGTCATACATAAAATGTCGTTTCTTTGTGATGGCACTTGGTAAATTACCAAAAATAATTTCAGGTTTGGGTCCATTTACTCCATGTTTTTTCCAATAATTGAAATTCCAGGTTAAAAAGATATAAACTAACACAACTACGGCTAACGATAGCCAAAGAGTTATTAAAATCATTGTTTAACCGTCTTTTTAAATGCGTTTTTGATTTTGTTAATCAATTATTTCCTGCACTTAAGCTGGTGACAGTTTCCAACAGAATGAATCTAGTTTAGTGTGTAGTATTTGAAAGAGTCAAAAGATGAATTATTTAATTGGAGCGAATGTAGACATTTGCAGTGTTCAATTTGTAAATGTTATATAGTTTGCTTATGGTTTTCCATTAGAGGAAAGAAAGCTTTTTCTATTTTGCTGGGCGAATATGAAAGCTAGTGTTTTATAAAACTAAATTTCATTTTGATTTTATTTAGCTTTATATTGCATCTCGACAATCATTTTGTGTTTTGATATTTTTAATTTTGTTTGCTTGTTTTGTATTCATAAAGCTCACTTAAACGTATTTGTTTTTATTTATTTATTTATTAATTTATTACAATACAATTACAAATTATATTTTAATTATATACGAGCTGAGTAACTTAGACCATATGTTTGGTGTAGTGTCACAGACCAGAGTCTCTGGTGGGAATCGAACCCACGACCCTCACGCTAATAGTCTAGCACACTACCCACTAGACTACACCCGTATTTGTTTTTATTTTGTCTATTTATTATACATACATTTTGAAATACATTTCACATAAAATCACACTTGTTTCGAAACCCATTCGGTTTTAAATACTACAACAGGCGGAGTATATGAAATTCCATAAAATATATTAAGGATATCAAGATACATATACATACATACTGATTGATCATACGTGATTGGATCATTACAAACCGTCCGGATTACGACCTAGCTTCTCCACTTATGTTGTGTGCATTAATTTTATACAGGAGTGGCGGGACCTACAGTTTAAAGTTTACTCCGAACGACAGATTTTCGAGAAACTTTTTCATGTCAATTTTATTTACTCTCGGAGTTTTTGCCAGAAATCTGCTGAGTGACAGTCGCCGAAGAAATATTTTTTTGATACATAGTTTTGTTGAATATATCTGACCTAGAGTTTGAACCTTGGGCTTACGTTTAAATCAACACACTACCTACTATACTACGGGGACTACCATCATTACATTTAAGTTAAAAAAAGCCAAACTTTTATTTGCTTATCCCTCCTCTTTCAATATATTTCAATTGAACATAATTTTTAAGGCGTTAAAAAATTTTTTTTTTATTTATTTATGGCAACTCTTGTAAAGTAAAAGCTTTTTAAAAACTAAGCTTAAACTATTTAAGAAAAAAAAAACAATAGTTATTATAATTTTATTAAAAGCTAGACTTGTAAATATGACTCTCTTTTTACGCCTTCATTTCTGTATACGTTAGGAATATGTTCATGATATTCTCTTATATATTCTTAATATAACTCGGTTTAAGCACATTGGTAGTTAATAGATTTTTTATATACAAATTTCGTGTATTTTAAATCATTCTTCATTGTAAATCATTTTTAGAAGTAGAGATCAGTTGCGTGCCTAACAGGTTAATATAATGTCAGATTGGCATTCTCATTCTCATGGCATCCTTTCAAAACTCATATATTCAAAATTCCACCTTTTAATAATTTCTTGTGCAACATTTCGCAGCTATAATGGTTCTAGTAAAATTCGATTGAGCCTTTTCCATGCTTGAAATGCTGGCAGTAGGGCCTATGTAAATATGTGCAGAGTATTTTTGCTTTTGATGTTTATTAAAGTTTTTGAGCTAATGATTTACTTTCAGCTTTAATTAAACCCTTTGATTTTAATATATATTTCCTCAGGTACCGGGTTAGTCACTCTGTTCCTAAATCGCCATAAAGTTTAATTTTTTTTTGCATTTTACTGTAGCAAAGTTTAATACCCAAGATTATTAAAAAATTATGCAAAAATAGTAGTAGCTTTTAATTCAGATCCCTCTATTAATACAATTAATAAACGGTCAACAAGTCGTTAATAAAATATTTAAAGTTTTAAAAATAACAGCATCAGGTTTCGATATTTTCTTATAAGCCCATCGAAATATAGAAATGTTATCATGAATTAAAAAAGCATTTATTAAAGCTCATCACTATGTTAATAACTCGTTTTAATATTTAAGTTCACTTTTTTATTTTAAGCTTAAGCTTTTAAGCTTTAGTCATTAAACACTTCTCAACACAAACATAAAAAATGTCATAAAGTTTAAAAAAAATAAAGGTGAATATATTTTCTGTTTAGTTGGTATTGCAATTAAATTTTTTTTCTTTAAACAAAATTTTAATAAATATTTTGCAGTTTTCACACGCCATGTGATATATTGAATTTGTAAAATTTCATCATTTCAATTTTATGCATTATCAAGACAAATAAAGGAATTTTATGAATTGCTATCAATAAAGTAATCAAATAAAGCGATATTTTTTAAATATATCGATTAACAGTACGTCAAGATAATAACCTTTATAAAGTAGTTGCTTAATAATTCGTTTTTTAAATGAAAATAGATTTATTGAAATGTTAATATTATCGCTTTATTGACTCATGTTCCTCGTAAAGAATATAAAATACTTAAGAATCATGTAAACAATAATATAATTAGCATTTAAACTGCTTTTTTATTAGCGAATGTTTATCTTCATCCAAAACTTTGATTGCCGTATGTTCACAAAAAACTAAACTTAGCTGAGCCTGTCCCTCTACTTTTATCGATATCTACGATAATTTGAGTGACATGATACGCTCGGAACGGAAAAATAAACGATGCTAGTCGCCAGTAGAATAAGTTTATGGGCTGTTAAGCAGTTTCATGACACCCAAAGTTATTTGTAATTCTCAGAAACCCATATACTCTTCTAACGATAGTAGTTGCTAATATTGACGTCCTATGATGGAACACCGGCAAGATGAAGTAGAAGAAGTTTGTGAAATGCTAAGCAATAAAACTCTGTCTCATCCAAAGCTATTTCTAATCTAGGAACTCACAGAGGCTTTTAACAGCAATTGATGCTAGAATGATATCTTATTGGCATCAGCTAACTTAAACCTTCTCTACACATATTGTATGTTTATCTGGCCATATCTATTTCAATGTCTCATCTTCTTCCTAGACGTGTCCAGACTCGAAAAATCAAAACTCATCAGCGTATTTTGCGCAGATTCTATTCTGGACTTAGAGTTGATATTTTAGCTGCTCTTTTTGACTCTTAGTTAGCCAATCTAAAATCTCCAGAAGTGTACCCGTGATCTCAGCATCTTAATTCAGTTCTAAAGCTCTCCTGATTAAATATTTCTTTATTAGATTTACCACGTTAGCCATCGTCCTATATATCAGCCGCACTACACTTAGAATGCAGGCTTTGTTTTTGACTAGTTTACACTCCTCTTACTTGAAATGATCATTTCTACCCTATTTTTTCTTCTGCTGAAATACTGTGAAAATTTTAAAGAATATCGCTTCATTGCTAACGAATGAATAAACAAACAGAAATTCGCTTTTATATATTGTATCTTAACTTATGTCGCCATATGAAATTAGAAAAGTCCTAAAAAACAAACAATTTTATATCGACTTCTTGATTGTAGTGCAGCATATTGAAATACATACATATGTACATACTTACATACATACATAATTGGCCATTACAACCCTTAAGTCAGGATTAAAACCCAGCTTCTCACACCACTTATGGCGTGTATGTTAATTTTATCCATGAGTGGCTGGACCTATAGTTTAAAGTCGACCTCGTACGACAAAGCTTTTCATTGCAATTTTATTCAAAATTTTCCACTTCCACGTTGCAGTGCTTAACTAGAAAATATTTTGAACAGTTTTAATTTACCTCTAAAATTTAAAAACTTTTTGTTTAAACAATAAAATTTTTAATGTAATTTAGGTCTTTTTGGATATCATATGACGACATGTACAATGTCAAAGTCATGCTTCCTCTATTAAATCAAAATAAGTTTGAATGTCATAGGAACTGTTTGCATGCTCTTTAGTTTTGATTTCCACACACGAAACCACATCACTGTCAGTTCTCATAGAATTCCACAAAGTGATGGTCGTGCGAGTTGCGATTTCAGTTCAAATTATGTGTGAAATTTATTTAAAAATAAAATTGTTTCTTCCCTCTTTAAACAATTGAAAATGTTTTTATTGTTAATTATAGTTTTTATTTTAATTTTATTTGTGCATCATTTCCTTACATGGAATTTCGATTATTGGCTTAAAAAAGGTGTAAAAGGTCCCAAACCCAAGCCTCTATTGGGTACATTTCCAAATTTGCTATTGCGTCAGCAACATTTTGCCGATGATTTAAATGACATTTATAAGTTGGGTTTTTAAATACATAGTTATAATTATATATAAAAAATATTTTCATTCTGATAATCTTTTAAGGTGCTACAAACCGACAGAGAATTTTGTTGGCGTTTATCTAATGCGCACACCGCAATTAATGATATTGGAGCCGCAGATAGTGCATAAAATATTCGTGAATGCTTTCAATCATTTCGAAGACAATGATGTGGGAAAATTGGTGATCTCTGTTCTTTTCTAACAAATAACATTTTAAGTTATGAAATATATTTCTATTCAATAGATTGATAAGGATAAAGATCCTTTAATAGCTAAAAACCCCTTTATATTGATGGGTGAAGAATGGCGTTTACAAAGAGCTTTAATTTCACCGGCTTTAACCAGTTCGCGTATAAAGCAATCTTATCAGAAAATGCAAAATGTTTGCCAACAAATGTTAGACTTTATTAAGCATCAAGGTCTTCAGGCTGTAAACGGTAAAGATGTAGGATCTTGACTTATACTCTTTAATAACTTGTAAGCCCTCTTAAAGTTTTGTTTTCCTTAATCTCAGCTTGCTTTACGTTTCACTTCGGAGAGCTTAAGTGACTGTGTGTTGGGTATAAAGGCCTACAGTTTTACACCTCAACCTCTGCCTATCGTGGATAATGTAAAGAAATTTGCCGAACATAATACTGCTTTTACTGTTTTCGCCATTATGGTGGGCCTATTACCCAGCCTTTTAAAATTTTATAAAGCGAAATTTTTTCCCAAAGATTGTGAACAATTTTTCATCGATCTTATGAGCACTGCTTTTAAGTTGCATTATAAAGAGAAAAAGGATCGCATTGACATCCTTAGCCATTTAATGAAAATCAAAGATGTTCATGAACTTCACGAACTGAATATGTATTCTCATACCATGACATTTTTAATCGATGGTTTGGAGACTACGGCCACAGTAATTTCACATTGCTTGTTAATGGTATGTTTTCTTTTCTGTTTTTAATGAACAAATATACCAGCCAATTTTTATCTCTTCAGTTAGCTCGAGAACCTGAGGCGCAAGAAAAAGTATACTCTGAAATTGTGAGCAATTCCGATGATAATGGCTTAATTAGTTTTGAGAAGCTCAATGATTTGGCGTATTTAGATGCGTGTATACATGGTAAATATACATACATATATGGTCTGATATGGTAAAATGCAATCTGCTATTCATATTTCATTTTGGTTTCATTAGCTTTTAATTCCTTTCACTTTCGATAGTATATAGTGATCCAATAAATAGGGTTTCTGAGGTAGAGCATAAGTAATGCATTTAGTATTTTCCCTTTATTTAAAAAACTTTTTTAGTGATTTATACAGAGCACAGTAGAAAATATTCTCTAGTAAAGAGATGATCCAATCATCTGTGAATTTCAGGTGACAACTTACACATTTAGGTAGTCAGTAGTCAGTTATTCGAACAACAAGACAAGTAGTCAGTTATTCAAACAAGCCCTTTACTTTGGAGAGGATGGCAGCCTTTTTACAATTTCTGTCACTTTAAGAATTGCAACCACATTTGTCAACTAATTAATTGTGCTCACACTCTTCCCGGGATGTAATTGTAAATTCCACACTACAAAAAACTTTCATTGAAAAATTTTCAATCGCTATTAACCTGGAAGGAGATTCCAAAAACATTTATAGTACATATCCATTGATGGTTTCCTACCGCTTTGCTCTTAACTGTTCTGTACCACCGAAAATGGAACACTATATAAGGCAACTAAGAAAATGCCTTACATATTATAATAATATGCAAAAGGCATGCAGGGATGCAACCCAGAAATTACGTACTCAATGAATACGATGATACACAGATCAATAGTAACCTATGGGACAGTTGTCTGGCAGGATATAGAATTTATTTGAACTCAGATCTATTGGGGTTGAACAAGGGACGAAGACTTGCGTATGTTTGTATATAAGAGCCTGTTTGAATCATCCGAGTACATCCTTAGAACCCGAGGCATTAATGTATATAATGGGCTAGGGACGGGCATTTTTGATAGCAAGCACTTGAATTTTTTTAGTACAAAAGGCTTGAAGGAATCATTATAGAGATACCCATACACCATAAGAGGGGTAAAATATGGTCGCAGTCTTCACCACAATAATGATAAACGAGAAGCCAAAGTCAAGTTAGCTTTCAAATTGAACATTCAAGTGTTACTATTACCTTTTCTTACCACATAAAAACAGAAATTCAATTCTGTCTGATACCTGGTTCACCTGTTAACTTTGAAAGCAGAAACTTTCCACAACACTCTTAACTAGGACAACTCTTAGTCTTGATCTTCTTGTAACTTACACAAGTCGTATTTATATATTGTTCACCAAAATACAGTTTGACAACTGACCCTAATTCCCTAAAGTCTCCCCTTTTGTATCTAGAATTAATTTTTTTTAACATTAGACCTTCCATTTTTAGGTGCTTTTTAGTACAGTTTCATCCAATCAAAAAAAATTGTCATAAACATTTACAAATCGCAAACATTTAAACTTTGAAAAATCAATTTCGAATTTTCTAGAATCTCTTCGCATTTATCCACCTGGCCTTTGGGCCACTAAATGTTGTACCCAACCCTATGAAGTACAAAATAAAAATGGTGAAATATTTCAAATTCAAAAGGGCGAGAGCATAATAATACCTATTTATGCTCTACATCACGATCCACAGTATTATTACGAACCAGAAAAATTTAAACCCGAAAGATTTTTACACAAAAATGGCGGAGTGAAGCATTTTAAGGATCAAGGAACATTTTTGGGTTTTGGTGATGGACCACGCACATGTTTGGGTAATAAAGGAAAAGTATTTTGATTGATTACGGATGGCAACTCAGTTTTAGTCAATTGAAAAAAAAAAATATTTTCAGCTATTATTGGCCAAGCGACTACCTTAACAACTGATTGCTATTCATTATCGATTTAATAACATCTTGCTTGCTTTTCTAAAATATATACTTATTTCAATATTAAAAATGTTCAACATTTCTTAATTGTTAACAGGTATGCGTTTCGCTTTAATTCAATGCAAATCAGCAATTTCCTCTCTAATTAAGGCTTTTCGAATTAAGCTGAATACAAAAACCAGACGTGATTACCGTTTAGAGCCCAAACGTTTTCTGGCTTTACATGCTGGCGGTGTTTGGTTAGATTATGAGAAACGACTTTAATGAAGTAACATTTGATCAATAATACCGAGAAGTATGGATGATATTATTAACATTTTTATTGTCATATTTATTTGAATGCACTACGGAATAAAAGCATTATAACAATATCAATAATAAACGTTTATAAACGTAAATTTATTGTTTCTTAACATTGACCCTTTTTTCTTTCTTTTTGTGTGTATGTATGTATTCCTTTGTAATTTTTATTTGAATAAAATACAAATATTGTATCACATTCATTTTTAATTTTAATAACTACACTTAACAAAACAAAAAATGGGCCGATGGATTTGATAGAGTATAGGTTTTTCCACTACTAAGAAGATTTACTGGGTTAAAAAACTTTAGTTTTGTTTGAGTTTTTTTGTTTTCCCTTTCAAATGAAATTTCCATGACAAAGCGATATCCATTGTATCCATGGTATTGTTTGGAGAAGGTGACGTTTTAACAGCTTCTCACACAATCTGTGTCATATAATTTGTTATTAACAAAATAATAGTTAATTTATTTACTTATTCTATGAAATAATATAAATATTTATTTAAACAAAAGTTCAATAAACTAATAAATTAGTTCACAGACATTGAATAGCTTCTTGATTTCAATTTGTAGTCAATACATAAATTTATAACAAGCTTAACAAGTACTTAAACTTACTTAATTGGTCATTACAACGCTTCAGTCAGAATTACGACCTACCTTCTCATATCACCCGTGTTGTGTGGGTTGATTTTTATCCACAAGTGACGGGAGCTACAGTTTAAAGTCGTTTCCGAACGACAGATTTTTGAGAAACTATTATGACAATTTTATTTTACTCTCAGAGTTTTTGACTGACATCTTCTGACAGCAAGTGTATGAAAGAAATATTTCTTCATATTTTGTTTTGTTTGAGTTGTCTGGGCTGGTCTAATAAGCCGACACACTATCTACTAGATTACGTCGACTTCAATAAGCTAAAGTATTTCACTTAATCATCCTCAATCTGTAGCCTGAACTTTTTATTCACTTTCAAACCAAAAGCAAAAGAAATTTCATTAAACCTTTCTGTATTGTCTACACTTTCAATTTTGCCCGCGTACACATTGAAATGAATCAGGTTATGAAATTATTTTTTTAAATTTTGTTTACCTTTTTATTTGAAATCTTTCCAATAGTTTTTGTTACCCTACTAATACTGGGTAATTTTTTTTGTATTTAGTTTTCCAATCCTAAATTTTGTTAGTATAAATAGATTGAAAATTAAAAAATTCTTGGTTAGGTTTGCCAACATAATTCGCAAATCATGCAAGTTATGCAAATTATGCAAATCTTGTAAATAATGCAAATCATGCAAAAAATGCAATTCATGTAAATAATGCATGTCATGTAAATAACGCAAATCATTTCTATCGAAAAATGATCACTAGCGATAAAGCGCATTTTTGGCCTAGTGGGTACGTTAACAGATAAAATTTTCCGAATTTAGATTTAAGAGCAGTGAGAAGCAATGTACCTGTTTGGATCATACTCTTTTAAGAACGATGAAAATCCCAGTGTTCCATTTAGCAATAGCACCAAGCAATATTTACTGTCTTTATTTTTTTTTTTGTATATTTGTATTTGTATATTTGTATTAACATCGGAAAGTATGTTAAGCAATTAAGTTCAAGTTTTAATGCAGTTCCTTGGCCGTAAAGACTACATGATAAACCAGCCACAACTGGAAAAAGTATTCCTCAGAAGAAATATTTCAATCGCTTTTGAAAACTTCTTTTTTTAATTTTTAAAATCCAATCCAAACAGTTATTCGTCATGCTGTCGTCGATTTCATCAACTATAGATGGGCGGCCACGGACACGGGTTGGACGGCGCGAAAAATCTGTCCAAGACTGGATAAAAGGCGCGCGATACGTCTACTCAAACTCCTGAGAGGCACGCTCATTATGGTTGTCGGAATCATTACGGAGCATTGCTTTGTGGACGAGGCGCATTGGTTTTGAACACCTTGCTAATGATTTCTGCAGAAGCTACAGAGATCAGGAAGACTTACAAAATATTTTTAATTTAATTTAATGAACATTTTAATTGGATTTAGTTTTTAATTTTAATACTGATTTCCTAAACGATTTTAATGCTTTGGAATTTTGAATGAGAGAAGATTCCAAAACTTAATTTATTGTATTAATTAAATATTATTTTGAAATCAATTTATTGCATTTGTTTAACCCATTTAAAAAGGCCAACCTTATCCGTAAATGTTTAGCGTAAGCGGTTTGATGACTTTAATAAACTTACGTTTAGGAAAAGGTGGCTTTAATATGTTTACATACGAAAAGTTAATTTAACTTGTCGTTAATTTAACTTGTAAGTTAATAATATTGAACAGTGATTTGGTAATCTTATATGCAGTTCCCATAAACTGCAGTTAGTGTTGCAACTTCACTCTAATCTCTCCGCAGCTAGTTAATAAAAAAAACCCTCTATATCACCTACAAAACCTGCTGATTGATTAATTTTTAATAAATTATTCAAATTAAAAAACAAATAAAAAGCAAAAAACGGTTGTGCTTCTTTTTTAAATATGATAATAAAAACATAAATTTATTCAGTTTGTGAAATTGGCCAACAAATCAGAGGGATGGCCGGCTAATTAATGAAGATGCGATTAATTAAAATAAAACTAAAATATAAACTAAAAAAAAAAACATGCACTAACAACAACTAAAACATGGCAACAAATGATTGTGAAAACAAAATAATGATTAAACAATAACAAAAACTTACAAACTAATTTAACAAAACAATATTAATAAAGCCAAGCCATACGTAATAAACAAAACAAAATTGAATATTACAACACGATGACAATGATAATGATGATGGCTTGGTTTGATCTGGCCCGGCCTGGCCTATTAGCATAGCTGCTAATGCAAGTTAACGACATCGAAATAATTAAAACAAAATAATTAACAAGAGTGATAAATACTAATCAGTACTCTGTGTGCTGACAAAAACACAGCACAGTTTTTATACCGGAAATTGCAGCTAAACTTTCATTTCCTTGCTAGAGTTACGTTTTTGTCGCGGCGGTAAGTAATCATTGGTTGGACTTTGCTGAGCATCTGAAGCTGTTACATCTTGGTGATCATTAAAAATCTTCACTGTATGAACATTTTTTTCATCACCACTACCCACGACCTTTATAACACGATGTTCGCCCATGGGTTCCTCCAGGGATGGGCCTAAAATTCTAATAGTCTTGACACCAGACTGATCTAGGGTTTCCAAAACCTTTAAGGTTTTAACAGCTTTACTATTGACAATTTGCACAGTGCGTATCTTTGAAGCAACTGGCTTATTAACTTCCTCCGCTGTTTGCACTGCTGCAGTAGTAGTTTCTTTACTTTGTGTTTGAAGAGCATTGGAGATTTGTTGCATAATTTCCTGAGGCATAAAAGTTTCCAATGTTTCTCGAGTTTGCTGATTCAGATCAGAGGAGATTTTATGCTGGTTACGTGTTTCGTAGGTAGTGTAGGACATGGCAGGTGCGTAATATTGAGGGCGGTTAGATAGTTCACGGTACATAGGTGCTACTTCGTGACTACTGGTCACTGTAGTTGTTGCTGCTGGTGGCAAACCATATTCGGCAAATGGTTTTCTCTCATTTGCGTAACGATCACTTGGTTTTACGTAGTTCATATAGCCGCTTAAGGGATGCACCACAGTGGGCTGTAAACTGTGGGTAATTATAGACGTAGTGGGTGGTAAATAGTCGGGGCCCCTAAATAGGTTTTGTACGGGTTTTACATTCACTACAGGAGGCAAGTAATCAGGACCTTTAAAAACTTGTGGAGTTTGATGACTATTTACAGTAGCAAGAGTTTGACCAGGTGTTTTAGGAGGCAAGTAATCGGGACCCTTGAATACATGAGATCCTGTGGCAACAGGTGGTAAGTAGTCAGGACCTTTAAAAACTTGTGGAGTTTTATGACTATTTACAGTAGCAAGAGTTTGACCAGGTGTTTTAGGAGGCAAGTAATCGGGACCCTTGAATACATGAGATCCTGTGGCAGCAGGTGGTAAGTAGTCAGGGCCCTTGAAAACCTGAGAATTTTTGATTGGTGGCAAATAGTCAGGTCCTCTGAAAGTTTCAGATCCAGTTGTACTTTTAGGCGGTAAGTACTCGGGTCCTTTGAACAATTGAGCACCATCAACGGGAGGTAAATAATCGGGTCCCTTAAATTGCTGTTGTACTGATTGAACTAATTGTTGGAAACTTTGTTTGGACTGAACAAGAGGCAGTGTTTGGTGTTGACTGCTGGATTGTTGATAAGTGTGTACCACTTGGTTGCCATTGTTTTGACTGCCTTGAGTAATTTGTGCCTGTTGGTTTAATTGTATGGGTTGATATGAATTTTGTTGGCCATGTAATGTATTTAGCGCTTGTTCTGCATTGGCAGGCTTTGGCAAATCATAACCGTGGGGTAAATGACCAGGAATGTTAGTTTGTTGTACTGTTGGGCCTTGACTCTGGATTTGATTTATGGGTGGCAAATAATCGGGACCCTTAAAAGATTGTCTGCCTGAAGCGGGTATAACTTGGCTATGCAACTGCTGTATGACATTTTCAGAATTTGCAGATTGTGTTGAATGATGGCCCGGTGCTAGATAACCAGGAGCTTGATAAGTTCTTGAATTTTGAGGAGCAATAGCTTGTTTTGAGGATCCGTAAATTATATCACCAGATTGTTGGCGGCCAGAAACTTGAAGTGATGATTGTACAGTCACTTCTTTATAGTGTTGTTCAGGTTGTTCTTCGGGAAGTGTATGTAACTCGGCTATGGCTTGTTCGGCGTTGGCTGGTTTTTCGAAATCGTAGCCTAAAGGCAGTCTTCCAATTTGCTGTTGTTGTACCTGTGACTGAAGAGCTGGTGTCTGCTGTTGTTGATTTACTTGATGCTGTACGGGTGGTAAATAATCCGGACCTTTGAATGGCGTGTTATTGCTGTGTCCTTCTTGGCGCGGTGGCAAATAATCTGGTCCCTTAAATGCATTGTCGCGATGCAGTTGGGATTCTGTTTGTTGTTGTGGCTGAGGAGGCAAATAATCTGGTCCCTTAAATGCATTGTCACGATGCAGTTGGGATTCTGTTTGTTGTTGTGGCTGAGGAGGCAAATAATCTGGTCCCTTAAATGCTTGCTGTGTACCTGCTTGTTGATGTGGCTGAGGTGGCAAATAATCTGGTCCCTTAAATGCTTGTTGGGTACCTGCTTGTTGACGTGGCTGAGGTGGCAAATAATCAGGGCCTTTAAATGGTGGTGTATTTTGAATATTTTGATCCTGATGGGACGAAAAATAGTCAGGTGCACTTGGGCGAAAAACTTGGTTTTGTTGTTGTTGGTGTTGTAAATTGACAGCTGCATTCGTTTGTGAAGTTTGATGTGATATTGACTGTCCGGACGATTGAGACTGTTGATGGGGTGGTAAATAGTCGGGGCCTTTAAATAGAGTATTGGGTGAATAGTTTTGTTGTTGTACTTGTGTTGTAAACTGTTGAACTTGATGTGGACCTTTGTAGGGTACATTGCTAGCAAAATTTTGCTGAGATTGTATTACATTGGATTGCTGTTGTTGATGTTGATGGGGTGGTAAATAATCGGGACCCTTAAAAGCGGTGTTTTGACCTAAGATCTGTTGAGATTGTAAAGCATTATTCGGCTGTTGTTGATGTTGATTGGGTGGCAAATAATCGGGACCTTTGAAAGGCACATTTTGAGCCAAGTGCTGTTGACTATGTAAAGTACCCTGTGACTGTTGTTGATGTTGTTGAGGTGGACCCTTAAATTGTGTTTTTTGAGCAAAATTCGGTTGATACTGTAAAGAACGCTGTTGTTGCTCTTGGTGTTGACGTGGTGGCAAATAGTCGGGGCCTTTGAAGGGTGCGTTCTGACCAAAATTCTGTGCCTGATTTAAACCATTATTTTGAGAGCCACTGGAGAAGGTATTTTGTTGAGCATGTACACTGCCTTGTCTTTGAGAAGGAGGTAAATAATCGGCACCTTTAAAGGGTTTACTATGCGCGTCTTGTGCATGTGAACCTCCAGCAACAGATTTCGTTGGTATGGGCGGCAGATATTCCTTCTTATGTCCTAACTTTTGGCTAGATTTGTGAACTTCATTATGGGTTGTTAAAGAATTTTGTTGTGGTCCTCTAGAATAATCCTGTTGTTTCTGGGATTGATATTGGCTGTTCGAATTTCCAACTACAGGTTGCTGAACAGGTTGTTTAGGCGATTTTTCAGGGAAATTATGACGATAGTTAGACGGAAACGGTATTGGAATATTATTCGTAGAATCTTTTTCAGATTTAAATTCATGTTTCACAATAATATCCTGTTGACTGTCGCCTTCACCAGCTAAACCAATATAAGAAGCATCCAAATTGGGGTCATCTAAAGGAAAATCCACAGGTGCATTAATATGTTCAATACGGATTTCTTTGGCTTTGGAAGACGAGTCGTTTTCTTGAACTGGCAAGTGTTCACTGCTTACACTTTCAGCATTTCCTTTGGAATTCTCATAATGATTGTGAACTTCATATATTTGATAGAGGTTGTTACCGTAATTAGCTTCTTTAAATGTTTGTTCCTCTTGTTGCTGTTGTTGCTGTTGTTGCTGTTGTTGTGCATTTTCCTGTGTGCCAGTATAATAATCGTCACTGATGGGAACTTCTTGTATTGGGGGTGGCAAATATGACTTATTTTTTAATGTTAAAGAAATATCCGCTCTAGTAGTGGTTGCTAATGTGACCACCAATAAAACTCCAACAAAACGTGTGAAGACCTGGAAAAGGAAATTTTGCAAAAGAAAAAATATGGTATTGTTTGTATGTTAATCCTTATTTTTTTTTTTTTGGTGCGATGGTACGAGCGGTAATCCACAGGTGCTCGGTTTTATCGGCAAACGTTAAACTCACCTTCATGTTGATGTTGGTCGTGCGTATCTTTCAAGTGTCCAACATGCAATGATAACCCAAACTGACCTATCCGCATAATTTATACTAAATTAATATCATATTAAACAAAATACAAAAATTTAAATTCAAATTACAAAAAAACAACAACAAAAAACACAAATAAAACCAAAAAAAATAAACAAAAAACAAATTCATTCACAAAATCATCAACTGGTTGTGAGTGAGATGAGCTCTAAATGTGTATCAATGTATGTGTGTGTATATCTTTTAGATGAAATGAAAGCACAAATAGAGCCAAACAGACAAACAGACTCTATCGTATCGATTTATTGCATGTGTGCTCCAAATTTTTATAGTTGATCGATCATCATCATCCGCACCATGTATCATCTACATTAATTCGTTTGCTTTTTTTTGAGCGTATTTCGTATGCTTTAAAATTAATTTTTCCTATTCGATTTATATTGTCGCCCAACACAATGTGGGTGAAAGGTGGTTTAAATTCAATTTAAAATCGATTCTATTATTTAAAAATTGTACTTCTCTGACGCATTTTAATAAAATTCTAAAAATAGCATCATCATACAGTTTATTTTTTAACTAATTATGGTTTTTTTAAAAGCATATGTACAATGTTGTAAAATTAAATTTTTAACACTTTCGACATGACCTTTAACTTTTGCATGTTGCTTAGCTGCCAAAAATTATATGTTTTGAATATGATTTATCAGCAATAATTAATTATTTTTTTTTTCTTTCATAACTTTGTGTCAATTTAAAAATTATAATGAGCACTTTGGGAAGAAAGTAAAGTTTATGTCATTAATCAATTAGTATTGACGACAACAAATTGTTGAAGTGGACTCAGCATAAGTATCCAGAGCGCAATAACCAGCAGCGGCTCTACCACAGAGCATTCTTCTTAGAAATTTGAGTCCACCTTCTATCTATTCTTAGCTAGATTTGCCGCTCTATATTTCTCGTATCTAAAAATACTCCAGCGGTTTACCAATGTGCGATGATTGTTGTGATTTCCTGGTAATTGACTGATGTTAATATCCGATCACTTATCTAATTATACGACCTTCCAGTTAGAGATGTGACAATAAATTTGTCTTCATATATTTTATTGAATTCAATTCTCTAAACAAGAAAAATTATTTCAAATATTTTACTTTCAAAAAATCAAAACTATACTAAATCATATCAGCTCAGATCATTGATATTGAAATCTCTGTCTTTAATTCATTTAAATACGTATGCCTACTACATCTTGATAAGTATTTTAAAATAAATCGGTTTTGAAAATTTAAAAGTTATTTTAACATTTTGAAATTTTTAATGTAAACATTTTTTTATTGTTGTAACTGCAACAGAAGCAACTTCAGAAGTTACAACGACAGTAGTGATTGCCAACATTTAACATGACTTATTAAAATTTTAAATTTATTTAATTTATTTATTTTGTTTTAAAGTTAACTTTTTATTTGTAACAATTAATTGCTTATTTTAGTTTTTACAGAATGTGTTGAAATCAATAAATTATATACATATGTATTCATATTTTATGGTTATTTTTGTAAATTTTGCAAAACAAAGTTACAACAATTTGTATAAATAATGTGATGTAAATGTAAATTGATTTAAAAACATTTTTTTTTTGCATATAAATTAAATAAGAATTATTAATAAAAATTTTCTGTAAAAATAAAAATTTTATTTTTTGTTTATGCACCATAAATGCCGTAGTAATTTTGTAATTGATGCAAGTAGTATACGAAACGCGTGGCTACAAAAGCTATGAATACGTTCGCTAAGGATAATGTAATGTTGATAATGTATTTACGAAAAAATTTAATCATAAGCAATAAAAAGTGCGAAAGATTTTGAAGTATTCCTGCTTGCATTATTGTCTGCCGAACCTTTTGGTTGGATTATAACAATAAAATGCAAATAAAGTTTCCCAAATATAATGTACGTACTTAAATGTATGTGGAAAGAAAAAATCAATTGGCAATTGGTGCATTGGAGTACAATCCACCATAGAGTCATTATAGAATTTTTTTCTTCATTTCTTAGCCATTGTTTCAACATCCATTAGGTGATACATAGGGTGATTCCCACAAAAATCCCCACCGCTTATCATAAGCAAACTACTGCGGATAGAAACACAAGACTGTTAGCCTACTACCATCTGTAGCCATCACCTAGCCGTGTTGTTGTGGTCAATATTCTCCATGTCTAGTACATACTCCGCGTATTTCAACACTTTTCTCCAATTTATCTACAGTTACAGCTACAATCTCTCCATTCAACATCCTTCTCTCATTGTCATTGTTCGTTTACAATTACACAATGTGTAGTCATCAATATCTCTAACACCACAGACACAGTTCGAATCATTATTGATACATACGTACATAAATAAATAATAATAAAAGCTTTTCACACCACTTATATTGCATGTGTTAATTTTATACATGAGTGGCGGCACCTACATTTTAAAGTTGACTCCGAACGACAGATTTTTGAGAAACTTTTCATGACAATTTTATTTGTTCTCAGAGTTTTTGCCAGAAATCTGCTGAGAGGAAGTCGAGAAAAAAATATTTTTTTTCATAATTTTGTTTCGATGTCTGACCTGGGGTTTGAAACGTGGCCTTGCGTCTAATAAGCCAACACACTACCTACTAGACTACGGGTACAGTACTTGTCTTAATTGACAAGTACACGTCCTCTAACCTAACCTAAATTCTCTCTCCATTTTATTAAATTTCTTTTTGAATCTTGCTATGTACCTACCTTTTCGGGAGTTACTCTACTTCTTCTGCAATTTTCTCAGAATTTTCATTCGTAACTGATCCGTATCCAATAAAGTGCAACGAAAAAGAAATCTTACATAAAAAATTTTTTTTTTAATTTTTATCGGGAAAAGATAAAAACTATATTTTTATTTACTTTTTCAAATTATTAATAAAATTTAGCGTTTATGGATTCATTACATTTTTTGGAAAAATTTCCAACAGCATTTAAGGAGATTATAAAAATAGGTCTTTCTCAATAATAATTCCTATAAGTTTTCGTAACCGTTTATTTCCAATAGAAAATAATAGATAGACCCAGTTGCAAAAAGCCAGTATTTATGATCTTTTTCTAATTATGAGATTTAATTTCTATAAATATAAATATTATTAATGATCACTTAATAGTTTCGTTTTCTTTTTTAAATGCTTACAAGCGGTTAAGTGGACCTCCCATTGTGATAAACTCTAGACAAAATATTTCTTTTTTTATAAGCTTATAACTTTATAACCTTCCAACCTCAAATAAAATGATATTTTTTCAATGTAAGGCGCTTATTACTGTAACGTAAATAGGCTTAAATACTATATATTGCAATGCAATTCAAATTTAATTATTGTTTTTTCATAACACGCTTAACTTTATAATAAGTTTTAAACCGGTGAATAACTAATTGAAATAACTTATAATATCGTTTAAACAATAACAATTTGTTGTGTGTAAAATATATATTTTAATAAAAAGTTTAATAAAAAAAATATAAATTATTGGTTGATTGAAATATTGTATATAAAAAAAATATTTCTTGATTAATTTAAAACACGCAATATCCGCACCATAATAATCTTACTATACTTACTAAACATATATTCAAATCTAAAAAGAAAACAAAATTAAACTTGAAACGGAAATGAACGTAATACTAGTAATTATGGGGCTTCAACTTAAAAACCTACAACAATATAAAAATCAATAATTTTCTGATGTGAAAAACAAATTTAATTCTATTATTTTGTTTCATTCCATTATATTTGCTTTTGACTCGTATTATAATAAATTGTTAAAAAGCATGTTTAACACAAATAAATTATAACACATCTTTTTTAATAAAAAAAAGAAAAATTAAAAAAGAGCAATTAAATAAATGTTTTTAAATGGTACCAGACTTATGCAATATGTACCAGATATGCAGCCTTAAAGATTTTTCAATTAAAATCAGTTTTATTAACCCCCCATTCACCTTCTTGTGGAGGAACACTTTGCCACAGGCCTTGAAAAGTTTAATTAAATGAAATATCTCGTGTTACTTTGAATGAAAAAAAAACCAAAAGATCAAAGTGGCTAAAATAGTTCAAAACAATTTTGTTATCAAACCTTTCACCAAAACATGATGGCAAAAATAAACATTTTTTTTTTATTTTCAATAAAAACTTTTGCACTTTTGTTTTAAACTTATTAATTGCATAAATCTGCGCATAATTAATCAATGCAGTGTGGTATCAAACAAAAAACATTTCCACTATTTTTTTTTTTGATTTTTGTAAAATAATGAAACTAATGAACATGGTTGACAAAATGTATTGTACATTCCCATTTGTTTTTAAATCAAATTTTATTTGATTGAACCAAAAAAGGTTATAAGTATCATGTTTGGAATTTGTGTGGAAGGTATTGTGTGTGAATATCATTATACAGGAATGTGAAACTATAAATTAGTTTAATTAAGATGATTTTGATTTTGATCACTAAGTCAAGTAAGACTTGTAAATACGCTGCCTTTATTAATACGTAAAATTTAATATGATTTTTTTAATACAAATATTTAATAATGGATTTTAAGATTTAAACATAGAACTGTGGTTTATTACTTTATATTTGAAAGGAGGTAATAGCTTCCCCCTGATTCTAGCGTCTATTTCGATTTGTAATAAGATATCTTAAACACTACATTACACCACCAGTTGTACATATTAGTACTATGGCTGAATTTCTGCCAAGTTAAAGTCAATCAAGATTTGACGAATTACCTATATCGACATTTTTACAGTATTGCCTATAAATTCACACTACAATGGCTTCAAAAAAATTTGTCCACTAGCCACTAAAAGATTCTTCGCTCGGTATAAGAAAAATTCCTATAACAGTATGTCCAATACTTTATCATCCATCCTCTCTAGTCTATATTCCATTCTAAACGCAGTGGTGGGAACAATCATACGACAAATCACAGCTAATGAATATAGATTACCGTTCAATGGAAGATCATTTATTATGTTCCGAATAAGCTCAACTAACCACGCAGTTAATTTTGTGGGCTTAAAAATGTAAAAAGCAACACAACTAATTCCTTTAACGCATCTGTGAAATCAACCCATTTATGCAGTAGTGAATGATGAATTTACGTGAGTCGTGGTTGAAGATAATTGTTTATATATGACATACATTTGTCTAATTGTCATCGTCTGGAGTTTGGCAAAAATAATTAATACATCTATAAACAAAATGCAATGGAGAGGACGTTTATCGGACATATCCTAAGAAAGTCGTCTTACAGTCAGCGTTGCCATTTGCCAAGTTTTCCCTTTTTACAAGTTTTTTGAGACGCGAAAAAATTTCCATTAAATTTGTTTTCTAACAAAACAAGTTTTTTAAAAAATTTCAATTTTAATTTTTTTTTAATAAATTTAATAATAATAACATGAAATATTTAAATGTTCATAAAAATATGTATTTTAATAGTTTCGGCCCGGGAAAGAAACACAAATAGAAGCAACGGGCTCTTTTAAAATTTTGGTACATTTGCAGAAAGCAAGTTTTTATTTGTAAAAAAAAGTTTTTTTTTCAGAAATAAAAAGTTTTTATAAAAAAAATTACTGGCAACGCTGCTTACAGTATAACAACGATTTACAAGGAATCGTAACTTGTATATAATATACATACATATGTATTTGATTATTCCAACCCTTCAGTCAGGATTATGACCCAGCTTCTCACACCACTTACGTTGTGTGTATTAATTTGATACGGAGTCGTCGACTCCAAACGACAGATTTTTGAGAAGCTTTTCATGGCAATTTTATTTACTCCCAGAGTTTTTGCCAAAAATCTGCTGAGGGAGGAAGTCGCTTAAGAAATATTTTTTTTTCATATTTCATTTTGTTGAAGATGTCTGACCTGGGGTTTGAACCAAAGCCTCACGTCTAATTAGCCAACACACTACCTACTGGACTACGGCGACTTCAATTGGGTATAACAGTTCACAAACCGAAACTTCTGAAACTAAAAGAAATATGCACCGATTACATGGATTCATACTTTTTGGCTTGTGTAACTCTTAAGATGAATGTGTGTATATGTTTATAGATCTCGTAAAACTCCGCACTAAACAATGCCATAGTGTTTTTAAATGTACTCTGACTGATTGACAAGCTGCTTGTGCCTCTTTATAAATATTCACTAGAGACGTAAGCAAACTCTGACCTGATGAAGACATTCTTTAGGACTTCAATTAACAATTAAAGAAATATAAAACATTTTCATTTTCAATAATACAAAGAAATTAGAAATTACATAATTCTTTCTATTAAAAAATAAAAATCAAGTGAATAAATATTCATACAAATGTGAAACGAAAGACTTAAGAAACATGCGTGACGCAAGTTCTTTTGCAAAAGTTTTATAAATCAAAAGACATGATTTATATATTACAACGGTATCCATTAAATGACGAATACTTTTGTTACCCATTAATGTATCCATTATGTATCGCAAATGTAAAGTCGTTAAAAATTCGCCATCATTGCGAAAGTAGGGTATACAACGAAAAAAGGGAATAAATAAGAAACTCATAAATCTGAAATAGACATGTTTTAGCAGGTTAATGTTTTTGTGCTTTTAAACATAATGAATATGCAAATTATTAGTTTTAATAGATTTTATTACAAATAACAAATTTTCAACAATTCATCAATTTTTTAAATGTTTCAAAAACACTTGTCTACCATCCGAAATCTTCGTGAGAAATATCAAAACGGACGTGAAATATTTATTTTGTGACTTTACAAAAAAAAAAAATAGCAAAATAAAAGTAAATGAGTTTTTCAAAATCGTTTATTACTTAATACATATTAAGAAAATTTAATAATTATAATTAAAATTTGTTTTTCATTATCGTATTTGCACAAACCATAATATTAAGTTGTTAACGAAAAAAACAATGTGAAATCAATAGTTTAATAATGTTTGTTTGAAGAAAAATAAGAAAGAAAACGAAAAATTTACATAAATTTTGGATTGTAAAATAATGAGTGAATGACAGCCATTTAAATTTGATGGCAAAAATGTTTAAAACCAATTAATAGCGTATAATAGTTACAAATCCGTTCATTGTGTACAATTTTCTTTTGTTTTTTTCTTTAATTTTAAAATTTTTTATCTTATAAATTAGTGAGTTTTTATTTAATCATTTATATAAAATATTTAAACAATAATTATAATTTATGGTTCGGTTTGATTTATTTTACTTTTATTTTTTTTTTATTAGAAAAGTAACTCACAAGTATGATAGATGTGAGCGAAATACAAGTTAAATATGTATATACAGTGAACAAACAAATTTTAGATTAATCAACATTTTTGAACAATAAATTATGTATAAATGGAAAGTTCATTGCTATCAATATTAAATTAAATCTATATTATATTACAAACTATATATCATTGGCCTCATGTAGAAAGGCCCTAGCTCACAATTTTTTTCGAAATTAATTTTTTTTGTGATTCTAATGTGTATTTGTGTTAAATGCATTGAAATCACAAAAAAAAAATCAATTTCGAAAAAAGTGCGAGTTAGGGCCTTTCTACATGAGACCAACGACATTATATTATGATTATTAATTAAAACATTTTTCTTTAAGACCGCTTGTAAAGAAAACAAATTGTCCAAACTAACAGATGCCAATATTCTTGGGCAAAAAAACTTTTACGGAAAACAAACTGTTCTGGTAACCACAAAAATTTTGAAAATATAACTCTTAAAAGTGTTTAGTATCATGATCTTTATCTTCTCTTACAACTAGAAGTCTTCTTGGCCAGAGTTCTTGGTATCTAGTCGGATATAGATTCTCATATGCTCACCGGAGCGCTTATCAATGATTTGTTGTACACAATATATTGATAAATAATATATACAACTTAGTTTCATGTAAGCTAACAAATATTCTATTGGATTTAAATCTAGACTTTGGGAAAGCTGAGCAAGTCTATTTTATAATTACAAAGTAGCCACTTTTTAACTACAGCGGCTGATTGGTTTGGAGAGTTGTGTTGAACGGATCTCATACCAATTTCTTAAAATTTCAAAAATATTTAAACAATCTGTTTTGTATATATTTCCCTGAATAAAATCAGGGTTCCTACTCCTTTTAGGCACATTAAGGCCCAAAACATACCATTTCCAACTTGTATAGTTGCATATGTGTAATGTTGCGTTTACTAAGTCGTCTTCTGCCTTCTTCCATACAGATTTTCAACAAATACAACCGAACATGATACAGTGATGTGAAAAATAATGAGGACACCAATGAGATACTCAGAGATTTGATGATAATGTAAGTAAAATGAAAAAATTCAAGTAACTGCAGTTATTCTCAGTTTATTTATTTATTTATTAATTACAATACAATTACAAATTATATTCTAATTATATACGAGCGGGGTACCGAACCCACGACCCTCTCCCTAATAGTCTAGCACACTATCCACTAGATTACCAGGGCACCTATTTCTCAGTTAATATATCGTAAACACATTTTTCATTGTATTTCTTTTTTTGATATTAAAATTTTTATTAAATTAGAATTGAAATAGAAATTCATCCTGTGAAAAAAGTAGGGACATGCTATTTTCTTATATAAAAAATAATAACATTTGCACTAATTTAAGTTAGAATATTGTTCTAAAGCGGTTGACTTTGTCAACAAGGCTTTGGCAGATCGAATTCGATTTATCATACCACTCAGCCTGTATTAATCCTCAAAGTTTATTACAATTTGTGAGACACTTTCCTAAGACTATTGTTTTTACTACATTCCACAAATTATACATCGTATTTGATCTGTAGATACCGCTAACCAGTATACCACATTGATATTGTTATGTTCAAACGATTTCTTAGTACACTATGCAGTATGTTTAGGGTAATTATCCTGCTGGAACATGCAGGACAGAATGTAGCACTAAATTTCGAAGGATTTCAACATAATCCGTTACTTTCTAAATTCCTTATACATACACGAGATGGTAATCTACTACCATAATAGGAAACTGACCCAATAACAACAATATTATTACCACCACACTAAAGAAGTTTTAACAATATACATATCGGGTTCCATCAATAAATACCAGGAAGCCTTCAGATATTTAAAACCTGTTTAGAATCGAAGGGTATATTATAGAAATACAATTTAAGTTGATTCATGACTAAGGTAAAGTCTACTCCATTTTATATATGTATGTGAATCACGGAATGAAAAAAACGTGACTTTCGATCAACACAAGCATTCATAACTGACTGCATTCTACTAATGTGTATAGTGAAATCATTATTCCAAATAATTGCTTGTGGTCAGTAAGTCAACAGCAACCAATCTTTCCTTAAATCACGCATAGAGAGAAAATGAAGAAACCTAATTATGAGGGTGCAACACAATCTATAGATTTAAACCCATATGGCAGCAGACGATGAGTGACTGCAGTCGAAACAATAAACTTAAACGAATTTCATGCACACTCTTATGTCTTTCCCTTTTCCTAAAATTCACTCTCCGGTCTTTCAATATACTGTACTGCCTGAATAGGAATCATTCCTTGAGTGTTGGCCTCAGTTAAAAAAGGCAATCAATAGAAAAATTTAAGATACTTTACCACAAAACTTAGTAAAGAATATCATTTTATTTTTTATTTTTTACAAAAGTATTTACATATACCAGTAGATTTAATTACATATTTACATTATTTACATAAGAATAACAAAAGTAATTAACATTTAAAAACAACACAACAAACAGTTCAATAGCTCTTTTAAGCCCAACCACCTGATGGTTGCCAACCTCCTCCGCCTCCGCCTCCGCCACCACCAGAAGACCAACCACCGCCGCCGCCTCCTCCACTACCTCCTCCACCTCCTAATTTAATAATCTTAATAATTTTAGTGGAACCACCACCGCCTCCACCACCACCACCACCTCCGGACCAGCCGCCACCACCACCTCCACCGCCAGATGACCAGCCACCACCTCCACCGCCACCGTGCCCACCGCCGCCACCACCACCTCCTCCTCCTAGGCTAATGATTTTTACTATTTTTATATCACCACCTCCACCACCTCCACCGCCTCCACCTCCTCCAGAAGACCAGCCGCCACCTCCTCCACCACCACCAGACCAGTCGCCTCCACCTCCACCACCACCTGACCAGCCGCCACCTCCACCACCACCGCCACCATCTTCGGTAATAATTTTAATAATTTGCACATCGCCACCACCACCACCTCCTCCACCTCCACCAGAGGACCAACCACCACCGCCACCTCCTCCACCTGAAGACCAGCCACCTCCAGGTTTCGGTTTCGCTGTTACCGATGCTGCTCCCAGTAAAAGCAAACAAACGAACGCCTAAAATAAAAACAAAAATAAATGATAAAAAATTATACAATCGAAGAGGAAGTGTAAATTTTTTCTTTATTAATTTGTGGTAAAAACAAAAGACTTAAGCAACGAACTTGAATTAATAATTTTTGACAGTGGAAACAGAAAACAAAACAAAATCGATTTTCTGCAGATGCATACGTTTGGAAGTCAATTATTATTGAAGTAGAAAAATTGATTAAAGTTCTACTGTTTGTGCGTAAAAGTTTTAAATTGATTTACATTGTAAATGAAAAGTACAATGTCCACGGGAAAATTATTTTATAAATGAATTTTGGTCTGTAATAATAACAGAATCCATTGGTCAATTACAAATATAATACATAAGTTCCACTTAAAAGTATCCACGTTTAAAAAGCAGCAGAACTCACAGTAGATAATTCCACCATTGTTGTCATTGAAACGTAATTTCGACTTTTCTTAGATGATTATAAGCTTCAAAATATTGGACATGTAATGATGGTAAAGATGACTACTGAAAAATTAATTAAGAAAGATTCAGACTTCGGTTTAAACGGAGGCTATTAACAAAGCTTCATAAACCGCTGACTAACAAATATGCTGGTCCAGAACTGTATCTAATACGACCAATAAAGATTTACCAACAAGCAGAACGTTCATTAAAGTTAAGATAAAGAAGATGAAAAGTTGCTAGATTTAGTAAACTTCACGAAGACAATACGATAATCCTCCTCATATTGCTGGGGCCTGGAAACCACAGACCTCGCGGGATCATGAAAGACCATAAAAAATATAACACCGAACTGTTGCTGTTGAAAATTAATATTACTGGCACAAATAAGACGCTGCTATGTGTCACATATCATGCGATACAATGAACTTACTGAGGGGCGAGTTTTTATCAACCCAAGATCATGCGATTTGATCTCACTTGACTTTTCTTGTCACAATTCCGGTTCTACAGCTGTCATTTTAGAGATCATAGCCGAAATGCTGGAAAAAGTATGGCATTGAAGTATTGCGAAATAGGAACTCACGAAAGAACCACCTATCGTGGACATTAATCGCATCAAATATTTGATTTTTTTTTTCAAAAGCCAAAAGCGAAATAATCAAACGTTATAGTATATACATACATATATTCCACGACTCTACATGTTAATGGAATTTAAGTCACTATAGAATTTGTTATTGTTTTTCACGTATTATTCCTTTGTCGATTCACAATGTTAAAATGTCCAATTCTTTCTTAAGGACTATAATACTCTTCGAACTGTTATGTTAAAATTATCCTTTTTGTCTACTATGCAAAAGACTTGGTAGCACTTTTAAAATTTCACTTTTTAACGTACTTTCATGATGCTTTTACTGTATGTATCCCTGGTAATCCTTGGCGTTGAAATTTAAATTCAAATTTGCTTAGACCAAAACGGTACAAAGACTATTGGTTTACTGACATCATGTGGCAGATGTACAAAACTTTTATACCACAATTGTGTCAGTAGAGCCATCTTTTGGCCGTATATGAATGCTTATGGCACGAAAATTCATACATACTATAACCGGAAAAACTTTTATAATATTTTTCTTTTTATTTTCATTTTCATTTTTTTCTTTCTTTTAGAAAAATTAAAAAAAAAAGAAAAACCAAATGCAACTGCGACTGCAACAAAAATCACAATCATGTTAAAGTTACATCTTTTTCGCTGTCTTGGCTTGTTACCAATGAAACTGAAAACGAAACGAAGATGATTGTATGAGTCTCTACAAATCGTAACCCAGTGAATTTCAGTTAAATTACAAATATGGCACTGCAACTAGTGGTGGTGGTGGTGGTGGTAGTGTTGGTTTTCGCCAGCTATAAAGTCGAATTGTCCACTTGACTCGTGGTGATAACGATGCTGCATCATCCCAATAACCAAAACTATTATTTTTCAACTAAACGTAGTGTTGCATCAATAGGAACCTAGATACACTGGTAAGCAATATAGTAGTATATACCGCCAGTATTTAAAAAATTTTTTTTTTTTATTAACTCTTTGACTTATTTGGTATTTAAACGAAGTTTACATTATGCTGCACACGCAGCTTATAGGAGATGCATCCTTTCGAAAATTACATAAGAGCTGCAAATTTTAGAAGATTACAACAACAGGTTTCATTTCGATTTGAAATTATAACATCAAAATCATTTTCTATTATTTGTTGGCTTGTGATTTCCTTTTTCTTGATTTTTCTTTACATTGCCGTTAGTAATGATATAAATTTTACTCTTCCAAAAAAAACTTACAATTCGTTGTGGTTTGTTTGTAAGTATATAAAATTTTATCGAATCATTTTAATCAGATTTGCATAAAAAATTATGAAAAAAATACAGCCAACATTAATAAATCACAAAACTACTGTCAGTGTAACATATTCGAATTAAACTTTAAGAAAAATTATGCAAGTGATTGATTAATTTATCATTTTTTTATTATTTTTATTATTGTAATTCTTTTTTTTATTCACTAATTTGATGAGCTGTGAAAAATTATTTAATGAACTTCGGTTTGATGGTATGAAGATTTTGTGGGAAATATGGAAATTATAAACGGGCAAATAAGATAAGTTAAGTTGTACGGAAATTAAAATCTGTACTATGAATAAATAATAATATTAATATTATTATTAAAAATATAATAAAAAATAAAACCTTTTCATTAAAGGCGTATCCATTATTATTTCAATTAATTAATTTAGTAATCTCAAATTAATAATCTAGTGGGTAGTATGTTAGACTATTAGCGTGAAGGTTGTGAATTCGATTATCACCAGAGACTCTAGTCTGTTAGACTACACCGAGCATTAGGTATCAGCTTGTGATAATTATAATATGAATTGGCATAAATAAATAAATCTTAATAACAATAACATCATGTGTTTATTAAGGCCTTAAAAATAATCACAATCTAATATTTCAACTCATAGGGTCTTTTTAACAGCTTTCTATCTGGTTATCTATTTGAGCTATTATATGCCGCGACCTGTCTGGTTGGAGTACATTTGAAATGTTCAATTTCTCATGACTCTGGCGCATATATCAGACTAATTTTAACCGTTTATATACGTCATGTTGGCTTTGAGGAGTGCTATCGTTTGTGGCTTATTCGCGTAAACCTGCGACTCAATAAAACCTCATTAGAAAAATTCTGACGGGTTCAAATCGTCAATCTGCACATGAGATGAACATGGCCTCTAATGGTTAGTGCAGAATGTCCAATGTGGCATGTGCTGTAGGCTTGTAGGGTCATTCTGTTAAAAACCCATGTCCCCCATATGCTTAATCAGGCCAAAAGAAGTTGGTAATTTTCGATATATAGCGCTCGCTGTTGACAGAGACGGCCTGGCCAATGTCGTTCTCAAAGAAATATGGTGCAATGACGCCACCAGCCCAAAATCCATACCAATTAGTAGCTTTGTCACGGTGCATTGGAAGCTCTTGGATCTCATGTGCATTGGTATCGTCTCAAATCCGAAAATTTTGTTTGTTCACGTTCCAATTCATCCAGATATGGACATCATCGCTGAAGATGAGCTTTCGATGAAAAAGTTGCCAACTGCTCCAGCTAGTCGCTCATGGTGATTCCGAAAAATAGATTGGTTAAACGACAACTAATTTGATAGATGTGGATGTGAACAGGACCATTATCAAATTTCGAAAGTTTCTTTTGGAATACCTTAGAAAAAAACTTTTCTCTTTTCTTTTGCGTGCACCTTTCAGGCCAGACTGTAAATCAAACAGTTTCGTTTAAGAAGTTTTGTATATACATACACATACACTCAGCCGTTTTCGTTGAAAATATTTATAATTCTCTGACATCTTTCTTCGATTTTAAGACGGTCTTTTGCTTGGTTCAGAAATTTGTGAATCGGATGCATACCTTTGTGGGCCTGTGCAGGGCCACAATTCAGTTCAATTTCAGAAATTTTTTAACCAATGCAAAAGACCGTCTTAACATCAAGGAAACTATAAAGATTTTCAGCGAAAACGGATTAGTTAAAAAATTTCTGTAATTTTTTAACCGTATGTATACTTTAGTAACTGTGTGTACGTATGATCAAGTTTAGCTTACAGATATATTTTAAAAGATGCTGTAAGAAAATCCTGGAATTGGTTGCTTAATCCTCCCACATCCGTTACTAGGACTGGGATCGTATTCTGCTTACACAGTAGTGGGACCCTGAACGTAAGCATAATATTGGTAATTAATGACAATAACTATGATGCGAATTGGTAGTACCAGAATTTGTAGGCGGACAGGTTTAAGGCTTGAGTTGAAAGTTCAACAGCATTGATTACCTCCAAATGGACTCATAATAGTATTTTTTCTAATACTTTAGAATTTTAGATCGCTAGCTAACTTCACACTGTAGTCGTACGAAGGTCAAGACAAAAGTATACGAGCATATGCTATATAACTTGTCTGTCTAAGATTCCTATAGAGTTACGTTTCTCAGACTGCATCGCAAGTATATAAAGATGATATTTAACTCTAAATTAATTCGTTTTACTCAAACCCTATACTTATTGCAGTACTCTTGACTTTTTGCAATGGAATAACACCACAAGACTTTTGTCTCATGACTGTCATGACATTTTTTTTTTTTTTTGAAAAATATGAACTTTCTTTCTTATCTGGAATTCACATTTACTTGGGAAGTGTATTTATTATTGTATGCATATGAAATTTAAATAATAATTATTATATGTTAAGCGAATAACAGACTTTTTGAAGATTACCATCGAACCTAGTATTAAAAGTCAAATACTTTTATTATTTATTTTTTTCAGTCATTTGTTGCATACGTTTTAAAGACGTTGTAACACCTTCAATCGGGTTTATGTTAATTTTTTTTTTTTTTGTGAATAACGTGTAGTGGTAGTAAATGATGTAAGAAATTATGTTGTACCATCATGAGTTTAGATAAACATGCCCCCTCAATTGGGGCAAACTAATGGCCTTTACGTATTACGATCAAATACTCTGGCTTCCACTTTCATTGACTGCTCATTTGATGTGCACACATCTTCTTCGAACAAAACGTTTTCGGTTTTTATATTCACAGACAAAAACAATAGCAACCATATAAAATATTATAGATTTTTGTATATACAAACGTTACGTTTGCACTTTCTTAATAGTAATAGTGAGTTCGGTGAAAACTAAAAGAGAGTATACCGTTGAGGGGACGACAAAGTCATAAAAAGAAAATTATTGTTTAAATTAAGAAATAAAAAAAGGAACATTAAATAAAATACGGCCTGGTAGAAAATTTAAACTGAATTCTTATAACCCACTTGCTGGTGTAGGGATTTAAAGGTTTGGATTTTATCCTGATGTATATAGTATAGTGTAGTTTTAAAATAGAATTCAATCATACTCCCATTGAATAATTGTTGTAATATTGTTATCAGTATTTTTCTGGTAGTGGCAGTAAAAAAAATATTGTATCATTCGAACATAAATCGTGATAAATAAAATGCAAAAGTTAATAAAGATCAAAAATTATTACGTTTTTAGTCTTTTCCAATAGGCCTCTAATGAATATTTCAACTTTCACACCGTTTATTATGGATGTACTCTTTTGTTATGCAGTTGGTATTACATAATATTGCTTCCAATGGCAAAGCAGCAGTGATTTTCAATATAATTTTACAACGGTCGCATGAAGAGACAGACAATTGCAATTTTCTGTTGTTTATTTTATTCCTTTTATTGTGTTGTCGAGAGACATTATTAACACAATAATGCTACTTTTGTTTTTCTTTTCTTTTTCTATAAATTGCAGTCTCTATGGATTAGGGAATCCTCAGTAAACGAACGTTAGCAGAGTTGCAAAAAAAAATATATATTTGCTTGTCATCATAACGTTTTTATTTCCTTTGCGAAAATATGCATTTTCATTTGTTAGAGGGCTCATATAATAACAACAACAATAGAGAGATGAGTTTTTGTGTGCATCGGTAATTTTCGTAATGACGGAAAAAAGGCGCTGTATTTTATTTGCCGTCATTTAAATCTCTTGGTCTAGACGCGAGTTACAAAGTTATGAACTCTTAACATTTTTTAATTTTTTAATGCGGGTTCAAATGAATATTTTTGTAAACTTTTAAAAATTATAATGAAGGTATATTATATTAAAGAAAAATTCAAATTATGTACAGTGGATGTACATATAAAATGGGTGTTTGAATATATCATAACATATTTCCTATTTCATGGCAGAGATAAAACACCCTCCATGCCATGGTATTTTTTTAAACCTGTTCAAAAATCATTAACGCTGTAATATTATGCTTTCAGCTTCTAATATCTAATTTAACCAAATATGCATACATAACCATGCCTATAAAATTGATTGGTGCGCATAATTGATTTTTAAAATGTTTTGTCTCGCTAAATTATAAACGTTTGCCTAAATATTGCTTAGAAAAAAAAAATATAAAAAAGATTTATATACCGATTGAACAACTATTCGACTGAAAAATTTTAAATTTGTTAATAAAATTGTCAATACACAATCGCTAACGTAATAACAGGTTGTTGTCATCACTAATCAAACATAAGATGTGTTACTACATATATTACAAGAAATTCAGTGCATTGTATAAATGCGGTTGGACAAAGCCCTCCAACTATGAATACTAAAAATACAAAAAAACGCTACTATTTAAGTTTTGAAAAAGAGACGCTACACTATTGCAGTTATCCGATTGATTAATGAAGTCCCAGCTTAAACGTGAAGCCAAAAACTTTGTTTGTCTGGATTGCAAGATACATTTTTAATGAAATTCTTAATTTAATGCAGCCAAACAAAAAAAAATCACAAAGCATCCCCCATTGTCCTACTATTTCTTTTGCTTTCTTTCATTAATCAAGGTTTTCCTCCTAAGCATACAAATTGGTTACTGCAGCTGGTCCTAGGATAATAGATTTGCCATCTGAACATGTATTGCGTGAAGTGTAAATAAATTTTTCATTGACTTACCGCTACTAATACCCACGAGATGGGGCAGCGTGGCCTTCGTATATAAATGTACAAAGAATGTGATTGAATTTGGGATGATATCAATCCGTATGATATCCAAGATAAATCTGAAAAATCCCTGTTTGAGGAGGGTTTTGGCCCGGCGGCATCATCTGTCCATATTTCCTTGAGAACGACCTTTTCTAGGCCATCACTAGCAATTTCTTAGGCCTGAATTGGATGATCTCATCGCCAATGGTATATGGTTTCCCGGCACATGTCACATTGGATATTCTGCACGAGCGATTTGAGAGCTTGGTCATCTTACGTGGAGGTGATGTAGATTGACCAGCAAGGTCGAGCAATTTGACTTTTTCTTGCGGGTTTTTCTAGCCTGCTGCACCTGACAACATCCGTGCGTCTTCCAAACTTGTAATCTCTGCGTGGCGAAACCCCTTGTGAAAGTTCCAGTATTCCAAGCAGTTGTTAACTTTCAATTCTTAGATTGGATGGAGAATAAAGAAAGCAATACTGCACAGTAAGGCTTCGAACCTAGGTAGTTGCGAATCGGTAGCCAATACATTCAAAGCTTTGTTACTCTTACTCCGCAAGTTTAGGTATCTGAAACTATTAGACTATATTTTGACGTGTTGATCATACAACACATATGAATTTTTTTCAAACAAAAATTCCTACAAGTTTTAAATTAATGCACGACAGTCTAGAGGATACAATGCATCATTCGGTTTAAAAAATGTTTCTTACAATGTTGTTTCGGTTACTGAAATAACAAGTGGAAAACCTTTTTATGGAATCATTCAACGTCAATAACAACGTTTATGTGCGATTTCAAACAATAAACGGTGAATGTGGTAAAAGAAAATCTCGCCACCAATTATTAACCGTTATAACACATGTTACAAGTTTTTTGTTTTATAGTCTAACTTTTAGCAAATCTTCAAGCATTTTTTTTTGCGTAAGTAAATTGAAGATGTAACACAGACTTAACAAATTGGAATGTAAAACACAATATTTTCAACAATTATCGTATTTACGTACCTAAATTTGGTATGTTTGTTGGAAATGGCGTGATGTTTGTTGTTAAATGATGTGATACAGGAAATAACAATGAACATGTGTTTGCAATTGAGGTGTAGTTGTGCCACCAACCTGTAATGATGTAAAAAATTGGAGAAAATTAAATTTCTTTTTTAAACGAAACGCGACAATTTAACAAAATAATTTGATAAGTTTAAAAATTTGTAAAAAATTGTATGCAATCACGCGTAAGGCAAACAATTCAAATAGAAATTAATGCTATCTTTTTAAATATTTTATTAGGTAAAGGAACATTTGAACTTTTAATTGATTTTAATAAATTATTGACTAAAAGAAGATTTAAAAATCGACTGAGGTTTGTTTGTCTTTAAGTATGAATTAATATTACATCATAATATGCTAAACACCAAACAGCACCACCTGGTTCATATTTTATATTAAAAAACAATGCCTCCCTCGTAGCGAACTTTATACCAAGCATGAGAAAACAAGTTTTTCTATTTTTTTGTTTTTAATTTATGAACGATTTTATCAACAACAAAATTATAAAAGAAAAATTTTAAATAAAGTTTTGAATGATCAATGTGTTTACATTTTTCCATTTCATTAATATTGTCTTTAATATACTGTTTTAATGCAATTATTAACTCATATGAAAGCAATATTTTAAATTTGAAGTTTTTATTTTAATTACAAAGAATTGAGTGAACATTGTCAATATCCTAAATTAAATACAAAAAGAAAATACAAAAGGAACACAAAATTAACATTAATCGAGACAAAATTTTCTAAATAAATTAATTTAGTTGTAGTTAACGGGTCTGAAAAATGACTTAAATTATCTGAAAAATTATTACAAAATAGTTGCCTAACTTTCATCACTAATTTCTTCTTCTTTGTATATACGGTGCGTTCGTATTACTGATTTGGAAGTACTAGATTGACGTGCCCTTATTGTTGGCGTTGTTTGTCGTGATTTAGGTGATACTATCTGAGGACGCGATGAAGATGGACGACCTCTGGAATAATTGTCATTGTTTTCTTCCAAATTATCTTCATCCTCACTTATATCAGCTACAGTATTTACGGAACGGTGACCATTATGATGCAATCTGCTGCCGCCACGATTTAATTGAATTCGGTCGTTTACTTCTTCCTCCTCAGCACTATCGTTTAGACTAATATCAGAATCATTATTCTCTTCATCTGAGTATTTTGACGATTCAAAATGTAAAATTTCTTCATCACGCAAATGTGAAGCACCTTCAACGAATGCAGCAAAACGCATAGGGTCACGTAATCTGCTCATAACCTAAATTTAAGTTTCAGTTTTTAAACATTAATAGATGAGTTGTCAACAACTATATTTCTATGCTACCTACCCTCCATTGATTACAATCTGGACTGCCGGCAAATTTACGCAATTCATCCAATGCTTTAGTCGTTTCTCGTACGCCTTGTTCGTAATATTCCTCATTGGTAAGCAAACGTCGCTTGGGTGGAAACTTTCGTAGCCAAAAAGCTCTACTTTTATACCACAACGAACGCGGAAAGTAATGTAAAACTATTGTTAGTATAATTATAGCTGCAGTGGCTTCTTCATAGCGACTGGAAAAATAAATCATAACCAAAGACATAAGCTGCAAAATCCATTTTATAATGTTCTTTGAGCGTTTATTCGTAGGTGGACCCCAACGATAGCAGAAAAAGAATGAAACTAAACCGGTAATACAAATATACCAGAAGACATAAGTACGATAGGTCAACACAATGACCTGAAGATTTTCCCATAGCATTTGTATAACATATAAACCAATTGTCCAGCCACCAATCAGAACGCCATACATCATCGTACGCCTGCAATTATTTTGCATGAATGGTTTTTTATCTTGCAATTGATTTTATAAATTTAAAAAGTATATCTTTTTTCCTTACCTTGGTATAAGTTTACTCGATAACCATATTAGCAACATGAACGAAGAACAAATACCCAATGCAACACCCGTAATATAATAGAATAAAGCATTCTGCGACAATTTTCCAGCATAATGGAATACTAAGCAACCTACTACGAGCTGAATAACACGCCAAAAATCTACTCTTACTTTTTGTAAGCGTATGCGATATGATTCTATTGTCTCAATACCCATGCAACTAGAGTCAAAGGGTGACAATTGCATACGGGTGCGCTTTTGGGTAAAGAGATTAAAGCTAAATAAGGAACGATGTTCTTCATAGTGTTCTTGTACTTCAGCTGGTGTTGCTCCATCGTATTGTATGTAATCATCACTTTCAATATCCAATATTAGTTCAACAGTCTCAAAGAGGCGAGCCAGAGTCTTTTGTTCTCCCCTGTAACAATAGATACGCAAATCTTTCTCATAGAACCCACGATGACGACCCAAAGGTTGATAGATATGGATTTCGCCAGGCTCCAAATATGTAACTAATTACACAATATTAGGATATTTTATTACATTGATAATTTACGTTAGAAGTGCATTAAAATGTTACCCTTTAAATTATTTTGGCCTTCTCTGTTGGTTTGTTCAATAGCAATAGCTGCCTTTGTTATAGCTGCTGCACAAAGGAATATCACAACTTTCAATAAATTCATGGTTGAGGTTCATTTATTTGTTATTATTAAGTTTTTATTTGAAAAATAAACTAAGGGAATTTCAAAATGAAACAAAATATAACAAAAATTGTTACCGGCTTCGCTTACAAACAAATGTCAAAACTTGTTATTTTCAAGGCAGTAAGAAAAAAGTAATGCCATATATGTGGTTATTTAAAAGCATTGCCATATAATACACAACAAAAGTGCTGCCAATTGCATTAACCCTTTAAAGACCTCAATACCTTTTAAAGGTCAAACCAAAAGAAAAAAATATGTTTTTAGAAAAGTAATAATAATGTATTAACTATTTCAACATTATTAACGAAATATATCAGGTGTCAGAGACTCTAGTCTGTTTCACTTTATTAAATTTGTTGGCTAATAAAAATATTAAAAAAATTGATGGAAGCATAAAGCTAGTTATAAAAATATGATAATAATGATAATGATAATAATTCGAGACCAATTTGTCACACTCTGCTCCCCCATTCTTTTTTCTGTAACTTATTTTCCAGTGTTCATGGGTTCGATTCCTGCCAGAGTCGCTATTTTACTATACCGAACATAAATTCTAAGGAACTTGGCACTTAATAGTTAAGTTAGGTTGGGATTGAGGACTTGTACCTGCCATTAGGACAAGTACAATACCTAGAGGTCAAAATGACCCATTGTAAATTCGTCCTAGAAGAGAGAGAGAGCGAGGATAGTGAAGGAGATATGGAAATTCGGAAAGGAGAAGAGACAGGAAAGAGCGGATATAAGAGACGGAGGAAAAAAGATGGACCACAAACATACAAGAGAGAGTGACTACAACCTTGATGTCATAGCACTTCAACCTTTATGAATCAATGGAGAGCCCTAATGTCGGCTCTCGACAGAGAGTTCAAACCATCTAAGAAGCCCCTTCTCTACCTGCTTAGGGCTGGAGGTGTTCGATAGTTTCCAACTCCTCATCGCAACATTACCTACAATAGTCGGGCTGGGATCTGTTCCACATCCTTGTCAGCGACCTAATCTCGCAGTGCACTGTAATAAAATCAGTAACTAACCACAGGCTTCCCTTATCTAAGCCCAGCAGCAGGGTTCAACTGGGAGCAGACTGGACTGCGAAGCCTGACCGGAGGCTTAATTCTGGTACCATTAGTCTCGGAAGCCCCAGAGACTCATCTCTGCTCGTCGACGGTGAGGCTCCCTTGTGGGAGTAACGTGGTGGCTGTGGTTTATACCCAAAACGCGGGGAGAGAGCAAGCTCGGTGTGGCGTTAGACTCTTAACCACTTTCACAAAGGAGTTTAGGTAGTCTCCGACTCCTAACCAAGAGGGAAGCCATATCCAAATTCGTGGCTTTGAATTGGTACTCACGTATGGTGATCATATCATGTGGTTGCATCATTGTGCGTGGGGACGTTGGTAGACGCATTGTTCCCACCCATGCTTCGAGCACCGTGGGGAGTGGCGAAACTCCCATAAGCCCTTTACTAATTAACTAAGCCTAGCAGCAAACCTGTTCTATCATTGTCTATAGCATACACACCTAGACACATAACATCTCGCATGCATAGAAATCCTTATGACGACCCTGAGTCCTTTTTCGATTGCATGTTGTTCTTTTTAGTTCAAAATTTTTCCACAGATCTATATACGAGTATTCTATTCTTTACCATCGAAATCCAAACTTGAATCAAAACACATAGATTTTTAGGGAAGAAAATTGTCGTAGATTATAAACGTGCATTTGTTTTATTTGTTGTTTTTTGTTTTATGATTTTTTTTTATTCCTTTTTGTTATTTCATATTTTGTTTTTATATTAGAGGATAGGTACTTGTATAATGTTAAACTTAAATTTTATTAAATAACATTAATTATTTATTCTTTGTCATTTTGTGTCATTTTCTCTTTAATTTGTTCTTTTTTTTATTATCCGTATTATGCTTGATTTTCTTGTTTCTTTTTTTGTTGTAATTAGCAAATAGACTTATTTTTAATAAAAACTTTTAATTTTTATGCAAAATTTTCATTTTTTAATATATATTTTAAGTATTTTTTTTATTTATTTAAGAAAGATTGCATTAAAGTTTTACACCATTGAAAGGTATTTGTTGCTTATAATTAAAAAATTTGTTTGTTTTTTTCTGGGTTTTCATTTATTTTTAATAATATTAAATTTTTAATATTTTTAATAGAAAAAAATATTTTATTTATTTATTTTTTTTTTTAACTAGAGAAGATTATTTTTTATGTTTATATCATAATTTTATAAAATTATGTTCTTTTTTGTATATGAAAATTTAAATTAAATAAATTTAATTATAACATTTAATAAATTTGTTTATTAATAACAAATTACTTGAGTAAAAGATATAAAATATTTTTAAATGAGACGAAGTATTACCCCTTTTTTGAAGTGGATAGAAAATTAAACCGCAAGAGTTAACCAATGCAATGAATGGAAGTTATATGAATTCTTTAACGATATGAAATGTCGTAAAATGAAGGCTTTCAAGATTTAAATTAATTTAAAAATTACATTTACTTTTAATAAACAATAATAAATATAATTTAAATAAAAAAATTCTGAAAAACTAAAATAAATCTTCACCTTCATATAAATAAATAAAAAAATTAATTTGATTTATAAAATTAAACAGTTTTATTAATATTTTTTCTTTTAAACATAATTAAAATAATTATAAAAATTAAATAATATAGGAAAAGCAAATAAGAATAAAAAAAACGTTTAACAAAATGTAAACCAAATAATTTAATTAAAAAATATAAATTCAGAATATGTACGATACAAAAGCTTTAAGTAATTTTTTTCTTATTTTTAAATAATCAAATAAAGTATAAATTCGAAATTGTATTTAAAAAATTGTAACTATTAAAATAGAGATTCATTAAAAAGGAGGAGGCCAATCAATTAATTAATTCTTATTTTATTTCTATTAATATATTTCTTTAAAGTTATTCTTTTATGTTTTCATTATGATTAAATCTTAAGCTTAATTTAAGTTTTGTTGTTGCTTTTAATTTTCTTTTTCTTTCATAAATTTATGTTCTTTTTCTTTTTTTAATATTTAATTAAAGATTTCTTTTAAGAGTTTAACATTTTTAAATTCTTAAAAAAATGACTAACAAACGTTTTAAAGTTTAAAAAAGATGGCACGTATATAAAGACCACATTTGACTATATGATCACTAAGTATTAAAGTAGAGCTTCGAAGTAGTTATTGAAGGAGTACTTTTTATTTAATAATTTCCGTTGAAAAGAAACGAAACAATTTACCACGTTATGGGAAAATGAAAATAAAAATTTGTAAAGAAAAAAAAAACCAATTAATGGAATGAGTAAACTTTGTTTAACTAAATTTGATATATATTTTTTTGTTTTAATTTGGGTAAACAACAATATTAAATTTTTACTTTTATTATAAAAAATATGGTTCGCAATACAAAACAGTAAGAAAAAGTTTCCAGTTTGTGTTTTTCAATTTCATTTTTTTTTTCGATTTAAGATTAGTTAAAGCTATCTAAAAAAGTTTTGTAATAGATTTAGACAGAGAAAGAGAGAGAGAGTGAAATTGAAAGATTTAGTTTACTTAGTGTGTGAGAGAGAGATTGAGATTTTAAGAAATATGCATGTATATTTGTTAATTATAAATTTTTCTTTGTTTTTTTTTTAATATTAATTACTTTGAATTTGTAATGATTTCCTTTTTTCTTAATTTCTTATTTTATCTTGGCTAAATTTTATATAACTTTATAAATATTGTAGATTTCAAAAATGTTTCAATTATGCAATTATTTTTTGCTTAATTTTTGATATATGCTAAAATTATGTTCTCTTTTCTTGCTGCTCTATTTCGTCCATTTTTGCATAATTACTCCTGAAAGTAGAGTGAAGAAAAATAGTAAATTTTTGAATAAAAAAGATTTGCGTTGAAACGCTACAAACATTCAAATTTTAAAATAAAAAATGTTAAGTACAGTTATTAATGTGGTGTTCATAGATATTTTTAAATAATTTAATTTTTAATTTTAATTTTTAAATATATCATCCTCACTTTAGATAAGAAAAAAATTGAAATCGATAAAAATATTTGATTAAAAACATTTAAATTCTAAGGTCCCAAGCTAAAACAGCCTAAAAAGATTATATTCTACCAACAAAACTTTATATTATCGTGAAATTTCATTATAAAATAATAAAAAAAAAAGAAATATATTTCAATTAATATTCCCACAAATTTTTTTCTGGCAACCCAAAAATCAAAATCAAGACTAAATACATAACAAATAAATAAAATAAAAACTGTCACATCATAAATCTAGACAAAAGTCTATTCAAATTGTAACCATATACAGTGAGCGTCAAAAGAACTCTACAATTAAAAAATATACATTAGAAAATTACCATTATTTTTAATTTAAGATTTTTCATTGTCAGTTTTTAAAATTGAAACAAAGAAATAAATGACAGAGTTTAAAAAAAAAACAAATTTTTTCGGGCACTATCTTTAAGTGCTAAAAGTTGAGTTTGGTGATTGTTAGACTATTATCCAAGGTGTACAATTTCTTTTGACTCTCACTATGTATATACAGTATTTATGTAAACATATTTCTCTTTTGTTTGTTTTCGAATATCTTTGATTTTACAATTTCCAACTAAAAAAAAACTCCATTCAAAGAGACAAAGTACACAATAAATGTAATGAAAAACGATGAACGATAATGACCACACAATGAAATTGAAAGTCATTTAATTATTCAAAATCAAATAGTAACTAAATGATTATTAGAACGAAAATCGAATTATTCGAAAATCGAGAAACTTTATTAGCATATTCATACAATACCACACAAACATTTGAACAGAATGTTCATATGCAAATGCACACAAGGGAAAAAAGAACTCATTAATCATTTCACTATTATGATGAAAGCCGCGGATTAAATATATTGTTCATATATAGAGACAATACGGTACGTACATATACACAATTAGTATAAATGTTTACCTATGCACAAATGTATGTATGTATAGTATGTACATATAGACGATAATTATAAAAGTATAAGAAGACTATTGACATTTGACATTTTGAAATTGGTGCCTTTAAGACTAGAGTAAATTTGTATGTTAGTCAAAACAAACAAACGAATAAGTAAACAAATAACTTGCACGTTGTTTTAATTGTATTGCCATAACTGTATAATTTAAATAAATTTTCATTGCCTATATAACTCGTAAACAAATAAAATAATGAATATAACAGAACGGAATGGCATAGAATAGAATAAAAATTATTAAATATTTACCTTCATATTCCATTTTATTTGTATTATGTATATGTTCAGCCGAAATCATTATTGAAGAAAAAAATGTGTGGATTTAATAACAAAGAAAAACAGAATGACACGAAAAAAATTTAACTTTAAAACTTGTTTCAACAATAATAATTTAAAATATTTGTGTTAGTTTGTTTTGCGTTTTGACTTAGAATTATCCATTGATTGAATTCGCATTGGCATTGGCTGCTGCAGCTGCTTGCTGAGATAATGTTTTTTGGTCTTCTTCGGCCGGCGAGGGTGTGGTATCACGTCGTGGTGGCATGCGTTCATTGACGGCATCCAAACCTTTGGCTTCCGCAAATGAGGTGATCTTGTGATTGGGTGAAAAGCCTTGCATGGCATTTTTCAAAGATTGTTTTCCGCCCGATAAAGCACCTAAAGGCAAGGCACCCGTTGGTGTCAAGCCCTTTAATTGAAGAACCGACTCGGATTCTTCCCGTAAAACAGAGAAGACTCGAGCCATTTTACCAATTGCACGTATTTTATTACGTATGACTTCTTTGCGTAGGGCGGCCTCATCGTCCGAGCAGGGTTCTTCATTTTCTGTCATTAGTTCATCGTCCGAACATATGTTCAGAACATTCACCAACATTTCGGTGACCTTTTCCCCAACGAAAGGCAATGACCAGGTAAAGACATCCATAAAGTTGGGAAGCCAATAGGGATGAGGAGAACAATTGAATTGGCGTATATTCATGACATTATTTTCGTATTTTAAAACAGCAGCCTTATTATTGTAGACATCCAAATAGTTGGGTGCTGAGAAGATGGTTATGAGCGACGGGAAACCGGTGGTTTGTGATTTCCGATACATACGATAGCCAGCGTCCTGCGCTTCGTGAGCTCGTATAATCGATAGTAAATTATTGTTTTGCAAAAAGTCACAACATGCTGCATAACTATAGAAATACGAACAGCCTCTTACCGAATTGTGCGTATAAAAGTCAGAGTTCTTCTCATTGCCAAAGTCTTCCAAGGGATCGGACCACAATAAATCACACATGGGCCCAAACGCAGGGGGTTCTTTAAAGCGATCCAGACGGCGTATATCTTCCAGTTCGTGTATTTCTGGCGACAAACCGCCATGGACACAAAGGAACTGTTGGTTCATTAAAGCCGCCAGCGGCAAACAATCAAATGCCTCCATACACGCATCGTACACTCGCTCCGAGTATTTTATTTTGCATTCCTGCTTAAAAGTAAAGTATTCCGTTAAATGGCGACACTCGTGGTTGCCGCGCAATAAAAACAATGTAGTCGGGTAAGTAATCTTTAGTGACCACAAGTATAAAACACACTCAATACTGAAGTAGCCTCTATCGACATAATCACCCAAAAACAGATATTTTGTTGAGGCTGGTGAGCCACCAATTTCGAAAAGCTTCATTAGATCATAAAATTGTCCATGTACATCACCACACACAGTCACCGGAGCTTCAATATCAATCATGGTCTTTTCTTGCCTTAGCAAAGCGGCTCCATCACGTATTATTTTAAGAGCAGCATCCTCTTCGATTCTACCCTCCAAAATGAAATGTTGCTTAAGTACATCGTGATTGGGTTTACCAGTTCGCGCGTCAAATACATCTGACAAGTTTAGTTTGCGACTGGGCGGAAAGGGCACACTATCAATGACGCGATCTTTAGTATTTAGTAGAGGTTTCTTAGTAGGACTATTGTTTAGACTATTGTTTGAGGATGTACTCCCACCGCCACCACCGCCGCCAGCTGCTTGTGTGTTAGTTTGTGATGATCCTTTAGCGGTGGCGGATTTTTCATGAACATTATTATTTGTTGTAGCTGAAGAGGATTTTTGTTGCTGTTGATTTGGGGGATGTTGTGTTGCTGGCGAAGACATGTTTTCTTATTATTTGTATTTTTCTTTTTTTCGCTCTCTTCCTTTTCTAGTATATACTGGCTGTTTTTGTTGTTGTTGTTTATTTTAAAGCTTTATGTTTAAGTGTTTTGTTGTATATATAGTATATGTTTTCTTTTTGGTTTTATTTGGTTTTAAAATAAAATTTTGTTTTAATTTTTTTTTTTTTGTAATATTGTATTTGCTGTTCGTTTTAGTAGATGTTTTTTTTTTCTTTCTTTTAAATTTCTCTGCCTCAAGGCTTTTTCTACTTTTTTTGTTCTCTTTTTCAGTACGCGTTCCTTGTAATGTAATGTAGAAAGAATTTCTTTTTTATGTTGAATTTATACTCTACTTTCTATATGTATATTTAGTAGTTTTTTAAGATCTTTTCTGTATTTTTTTTTGTTGTTTTGGGAAGCAATTGTTCTGGCTGTTATGGCTGATATAGTATAATGTTGTTTTTTCTCCTTCTTTTTTTTCCGCTAGCCTAAGAAAACGAGAACGTCATAAAGTGACCTGAAAAAGAAGAGGGTAAAAAAACTGTTAAAGAAAGTAGACAAGTTCCCCAACATTCTATATGGATACTCAAAATAAAAAAGTATTTTGAGTATATATTTCATTTAAGGCTTTTATTTCATAAGAACTAAATTCTTACAAAATTCATAAATGGTGGAAATTAAAAGAAATTATTCCTTGTTTTCTTTTTTTTGTAAAATATTAACATTTGACTCTAAGACGCCATGCATAAATGTATTGGAAACTTTTCTGTATTAAATTCAGACTGACAATAAAAACAAAGTTGTAAAATATGTATTATTTTATAAACTACACACTTGTTAGAATAGAATGTTAGCATAGTATATTTACCTACTAACGAAACTCTTTGACAGCAGTTGTCAAAAGTTACCAACGCGTACTTAAATGTAAAGTTGAAGAGGAAAAAAAGAAAAGATCGCGAGAAAATTTTTAATTTTAAAGCAGTTTTAAAAGTAAACAATTTTAATAAAAGTTTTCTGCTGTTTATTTGCGATGCTACCCATGATATATTACGAGCGTGACTTTTCTGGCACAGTTACTTTTGTTTAAATGTAAGTTTTATTAACTTGCGGTGTTCAAAATCGATTATTCACCATACTGAATATAAAAAATATATTTTTTTAAAATAAAAACAAAAGGCAAAACATATTCACTTCACACTAATTTCTAAAATTTTAAAAAACATTCAAGTTTAAAAGTAAAAAAAAAAAGAAAAACAATATTTTTTTTCGTTTCACAAAATCTAATCCATCACATGATCACCAGAAATATGTATGTATATATTTTTATAATTAGTTCTAAACAAATTGCTTTGCTGCTGTACCATAGTTTTTAAATTAATGGCCAAAGAAAAATATATGCCTGGTACGAATATACGATATTATTTTATGAAATGTTTTCTGAATTCGAATAACGCCAGACTAGAAGTAGGAATTGAAATTTTTAAATAGGTGCTGCTGAGGTGCTAAAAATAATAATTAAAAACAATTAATATACTACTTAAGAGGAAGAAGAAAAGGCATCATAGGGTAAATACGATTTCAAAGAAATCAAGTATTCAATGTAATTCAGCACACAATGAATAATTGCAATAAAATTTTTCTTAAAGTAATTATAATACGAAATTATTATTTTTTTGAAAAGAAATATAACTACAGCCAGCCAAACACACAACAGCCACAAAAATACATTTATAAACAAATAATAATTTTGACTAGAAGAGAGAAGCTCCCCTCTAACATACAAAAATACAATACCGCCTTCACATATTCAAGAAATATTCTATCGGGTGGTCAAACTGCAAAACAGTAAAAATATTAATATGGGAAGGAAAAAAATACAGAGACATCAAAGAATTTAAATCGTAAATATTTACTTTATGAGTAATATTAACAGAAATATGTTGCGTTTGTATATTTTAAGCTAAATATCTCGGAATGATTTGTATATTTAAAACACAATTATTACATTGGTTTGTTCTATTTAAGGGAATAAAATAATTAGTCTCTCTACGTGTGATGTATGTGATATATTTTTATTCGGGAAATATCATAGACAACAAGGGTTATTGTTGGAACAAATTAAACAAAGTTTTATTTTAGTATCATAAAAAGTTAACCACTTATGCCCTTGTAAAGAAAACAAGATAATAAAAGATCTTTTCGAATTTGAATATCTTCTTCAATTGCATTTTGTTTAATTTGACAGTTTTTATTATTTACTAAAATAAGTAAAATTTCTCTCATTAGCCATATAAAAATAATTAAAATCCACACATCGCAAAAGTAAAAATATTTTCTATCGTTATAATCATAGAGAGTTATTTAAATAAATCCAAAGAACAAATTATTATTCAGATTGCATTTAATACTTTTTGGAAATCAAAGAAAAAATTCTTTAATAAACTGCCACGAAAATCACTAATCTAAACAATAATACCCAACGACAATTGTTTAAACAAAATTACAGGTGGTATTTATTTTGTTTTGCAATATAGCAACAAAAAAAAAAATTAAAAAAAGATAAAAAACAATTGGCTCATGTTCAAAAACAAAAAAAAGTGAATATATTTTTTCTAAATTAAACTACAAAATAACAAAATTATTTTTTTAAAAAAAGAAATTAAAATACAAAATATTAAAAATAATTAATATTCAGTTTAAGCACAAGCACACAACAAATGAGTGAAAAATGGCAAAAATTGTAAAATAAAATATTATTTAGCTTCTTTTTATGACAAAAAAATAATAATAAAAAAATAAATATGATATAAATAAATAATATGAATGAGCAGGCACGAGTACTTTCAGTTACCGAATTATTGTAAATAGAAGCCAATTTACGGTAGTGGTAGTAGTAGTAGTAGAAAAAACTAGACAAATAAAAAAAAACCAATAATAAAAAAGAATAATACTTAAATATAGATATCGGTATGGATAAATAAACAACAAAACCATTTGAAAAAAAGTCGGCTTTTATGGTGGGGTTGCCTTTTTTTCATTTTCGTGTTAACCGGTCGACAGATTGACGGATAGAAAATCAGGCAAAACAAAAAAAAACAATGATAATAATAATAATAATAAACAAAAAAAAACGAAACCAAATGTGTCTAAAAGAAACGACCACAACATCGTTGGTATGTGCTAACATGAATTATTTAAATATTTTTGCCACCGACGTTTACATGTACCAAAAGATTTTTAGCTTTATTAGAGATACCTGATATGTCGCCCCATATACATACATACATATATGTATTGTATTTGGCCAATCATTATGGTTTGACATTAAGCAAACAGGCTAAAATTAATTAAATCATATAGAAGAGTTTTTTTTCTACCAGTATACAACAAGAGACGATATACATACGTATTTCATATATAAAAATACTTGTATTTTTATTTAATTATTATTATATTTCTCTTTTATTTATTGTCAAACTAATTTAGAAATCAATGCTAACGTAGCGAAAATGAATGAATAATTTAAAAACATTTTTTTGTGTTTTGATCAAAAGCGATATCCGTTCAAAAAAAAAAAAAGTAAATAAGTTAAAAATTAAAAAATTTCGATATATTCCATACCTTTAAACAAAATTAGACTAAACCTGCTAGACTAGAACAAAATCTTAAATCCAAATATTACAAGCAAAATACAGCCAACACATAAGTAAGTTAGCATAGGATAGGAGAAGGGAGAAGCTAGGTTTAAATCGAAAGTTATTTGAACACTCATATTGTTTTGTTATAATACCAAATGAAGCGATGCTTAAGAGCTAACAAACAAATCTAAAAAGTACGATATCTGCATTACTCATAACACAAAAGTTTATTTTTGTAATGGAATTTAAACATTTGCTGACTGATTGTAAAATATGCTCATATTAATCATTTTTTTGGTAAAAAAAAAAAAAAAACAATTTAACCAATGCATTGAAACAGTTACTAGGGTCTGCTAAAAGCATAAATGGTTCTCCGCATTTTTTTTATAAAGAAAACATCATGGTCAGTCAATTTATTGACTGAAACATGCTTTGTGAGTTGTAGGTGAATTATTGTGTCTAAAGAAACTTGAAGTATTTTGCTACAATTGGTAACGTTTTGCTTTCCAATTTGCTTTTAGATTATTGCATATATCTTCAAGATATGCCCTAAACAGTCAGCAAATGCTCCATATTTTATCGAAAATGGCATTTTATCGCTTGTGAGTTCTTTCACTGGGAAGCTAACGTTTGGTTTCATTACCTTTTCTATTTTAATTTTTTTTTTTTTGGAATATTTATGCAGATTTTTACCTTCTATAACCATTTGTTTGAATGAAAATGGATTCAGGATATGTTTTGCAATAATTATATCCATTTTTGAGAGAAAACTTGATAAATTTTTTTATTTTTAAATTTCCACTAAAGAACGCTTCGAATACTTCTACCCATTAAACCTAGAAATAACAAAAAACTAATGCTTTGAAATTGAATTGGCCCGAATACAATAGTCTCTCACATCAATTAGAATTGGAACGAATCAATTCGTAACTAGTAAAAAAAAAAATAAAAAACCCATTGAAAATTTTTGTTTTTAAGAAAATTTGGAAAATGTTTTAACTTATTAAAAATAAATTAAAAAACAATTAGTAATGTACCAAAGAATGGTCATTTGAATAATTGTTTTATTTGTCCATTTGTTTTTCTTTATGTGGTATAAACAAAAAATAGCATAAATATTAATAAACAGTTAGAGCTAACAATGAATTCTTTAATTAAAAAATTATTTATTTAGTGAAAGTAAAAAACAACAACAACAACAAAATATATTGTATGTATATCGTTAATGAATTAAAGGAATACACGTGAAAAAATGTATGTATCCGCTTTATTTTACAAAGACTAAACTTAATAGTAAAGTTATTTAAATCTATATTTTAACTAAAGAAAATTTGTTAAATTCTAGGGCATTAAAAAGAATATGAAGTCTTCTAATAGTTTCAACAAATTTGGAATTTTGATGACAGTTCTCCGTTTATTTCTTTTCCGAGGCCATCATTAAAATAAATATGTCTATTATGTTAAATCCATTAGTAATATACATACATACATATTTGGTCATTACAATCCTTCCGTCATGATTGAAACATAGTTCCTCACTCTACTTATGTTGTATGTGTTAATTTTATGCAGGAGTGTCTGGACCTACAGTTTAAAATCGATTTTGAACGGCAGATTTTTGAGAAACTTTTCATGGCAATGCTGAGAGGAAGTCGCCGAAAAAATATTTTTTCATATTTCGTTTTGATCGAGATGTCTGACCTAGGGTTTGAGCCGTGACCTCACTTCTAATAAGCCAACACACTATCTACTAGACTACGGCGACTCCATTAATATTATTATAACTTTCTTTTAGAGCATCCGCTAATTGCTTGTAAACGAATCAAAGCTTTATTAAAAAATTCGAACGAAAGCAAAGTAACGGTAATTATTTTTTAATCGTTTTAAAAGTTTGCTTGGAAGTTTGTTAAAATTTATTCCTGTGCACTTATTATGAACTCGTGACAAGTAAGAAATATTTACGAGTGTAATAGTAATAAAAAAAAATTATTAAATCAAAATGAAAACAATTGTTTATAATTAAATGGTGGCATAGAAAAAAATCAATAACACAAGAAGCACAAAAACAAAGCTAAATAAATAAAACACTTGTTAATTATTGAGAAAATTTACAATATTTGCTCACTTATACAAAACGTTCGATGCCATAGGAGAAAAGAGAAATACTGTTTTATTAGCCAGAAATTGCCACAGATTTACCGACCGACCAACCAAACAGTTGTTAATGTAAAATTGCATAAGTACTATAGCGATGATGATGATAATAATTATTATGACGGTGACGACGACTACGATAACGACGACAACGACGTTGAAATAATAATCGTCATCATCACCATCATAGTTGTATTGTAGACATTGGATTCAAGAGGTGTTAAAGAGTGTTGACAGAAAGGAAGCAAAAAAAAAGTGGAAAAAAATATTTAAATAAGAAAAATGTCAATTGTAGACAACCAGCTACCAAGTGGGGTATGTGTGCTCTTGTACTTTTGCACTTGTTGACTTGTTAGTTCGTAATTGTAATTGTCTTTCTTGTCTCGTCTTGTATGCCACTCAGTCAAGTCAGTCAGTCATTCATTCAGTCACTTGTTCATAAAGTCTCTTCTCTATAAAGATGCTATTAATTTTAACTTGTAATTAAGACATTTTAATCAAGTCGTCTATTACAGCGACACGTACATACATACATACATACATATTCTACATAGCTGCGGTAGTTATTTCAGCGTTCGTTCAGCCGTTTAGCTTTTGATAGATGAAAGAGCAAAGTTTGTTTCATTTAAAATGTAAATTATTTATAAATAATTGAGATTTATTTACGTTTATTGTTTAAACTTGAGGTTAACAGCAAATCACTATAAACAGTGTTTTAATTTTTGTACAACGTACAATGTGTGTTTACATACATAACTGAAATTAAAGGGACGTTTAATTATTACAAAAAATAACGCATTGTGGCTTGAATATAGATACGCTGGTAACATACATACATATTTAATTTGTAATTAATGGGAATACGCGTAACGAAAAACTAAAGAAGTGATATTCCGATAAAAGTTATCGTTCACGTCTGCCATAGGAACCTATTAACATTTAAATAACTGTATATATGTATGTTTATACTTAAATATACAAAGGGAAAGTACATATTTTACCCGTATTTTTTTCAATTAAGAGATTTAGAGCACAATGTACCTTTCATAGAAATCTGGTGTGTTTGTTTTTTGAGAGATATAATCGCTAAAAATCTGTACGTACATACATTTATAAAAACAAACACAAAATCAGAAAACAAAGAATAATAATTATTTATAGATTGAAAATAATTTCAGAAGTAAACTTTTTTAACAACAGCAATTTCATTTAGTTTAAACATGAAAATTGTATGAATTGCGGTCGAATTTCGGTCTGTGGGCGAACATATTATCAACAAGACAAAGGAAAAACAGATCAGTAGTATATTCATTCTCCCTTGTCAACCAAATTAATTATTTTTTTTTTGTTTTTATTAAAATTGTGTCAGTATTTCGGCTAATATGAACGTTAAAAATTACTTTCAATACTTAAGAAATACAATTACGGAAGACACGAAATAAATATAAAATCAATAATAATAAGCAGGTGTAGTAAAAAGGAATGTTTTATTTTTCCAATAGATGAGTTCAGTAAACTGTATCTTTGTATAGGTGACCACAAAAATAAGCTACTAAGGTAGAAATGGAAAAAGTATACATTAAATTAATAACTTAACACGCGTTAAATATTAAAACCTATATGGATAAAAAGCAAAATTGCTCATCAAACTTGGATGTAATGCAATGGCAAAAAACGCTGAACCTCGTTATAGGGCTTCGACTCGATCTGCAGGAGATTGTTTGAGAAGTTTCCAACTAACACGAAATTGTTATCACGTGCTTCTGTGTGAGGCGAATAACTTTGTTACTAAAAGATTCGCTACAATAGAAGCCTACTTTCGGAGGGCATACTGCAGTTATATACCTTCAAAACAGCAACATATGTATTATCAAACAAAGCGAAGCATTTAGATCTAAAAATATTGGTTTCCATTTTATTACGCCATATATATCGGAAAAATTTCAACTCGCTTTGATAATCATAAATAAAAGTGATAAGATTTTATAAAAACTTAATGAACTTTTGGTAGCAGGCAACCAATAGTTGTCCCAAACAAAATAATAATAACAGTAGGTGATGAAACCGGTAATTAGTTTCAATATATTTAACATTAAAAATAAATGAGAATATATGTCATACCAACCGCCAATTAGAAAACGTTTTAAAAAATTTGTTGTACGTTTCTGAATATCTATTATGACCAACAAAATTAATTAAAAAATTAAATCAAAATACTATAGATATAATTATTTATATTATTAAGTAATGGATACCTAATAAGCGTGTTTTAGCCAGAACTAAAATCGATGATGCGACACACCATTGTACTACAGAAGGAAAAAAGGTTTTACAGTGCCTAATCAAGAGTTAATCGGTCACTAGTTGAAGTCTGAAGCCAATAACTTTCAGGTTATAACGAAAGGTATTTTATATATGAGGTTAGGTTAGGTTAGAGGATGTGTGCTTGTCATTGAGACAAGAGCAATGCCCTGAGGTTAACTGACTCTATTGTACTCCTCGTAATAGATAAAATAAATATCAGAAGGGAGATAAGGGAGATATAAATACGAGAAAAATGTGAAAAAAGGCATGACAATAACACACAAGAGAACAACAAATAGGCCACCGCCGAGATGTCCTCACACTTCTCAATCAACTTAGTCCCATTCAGTAATCAAGGTTTCCTAGTAAGCAGATGATTGATCTACTGTAGCAGAATGATAGCAGGCCCATCTGTCACTTTTAGAGGAAGTCTCTTAATATTATAAATTTCAGCAACCATGGCTCTGGTTTGTAGACGCAAAGAAATATATTTTTTTTTTTTTTTGGTAAATAAACTTTTAAATAATTTCAAAAGAAATGTAATATAATTTGAATTCTATAATCTACTCTTTTTCTTGGAAACCATTAAGAGTATGCGGTAAAATTTAAATTTCTAGTTTTTTGAAAGTCAGGGAAGAGTATGATAATTATTGTTATGTAAATATTCTCACTTCGCACAAATTAAAATTTATGAAAGGATCATCACGCACAAATTTCTCAACAAGTCTTACAAGTGAATTATTTTTGGAGGAGGATACACTGAAAGATAGCAGAAGGTATTGATGAGTAAGTATAGTTTAAAAAAAAAATAAATAAATTTACATTAACCTTACATACGTGGCAATGCATAACAATAATAACAAAATTACAACTATACCTACATATGTTTATATGTATATTGTATTATACAATCTTAATTTAGTTCTTATTGTTATTGTGGATAACTGATTTGACGAAATTAAAAATTACTTTAGGACAAATTTCAATTATAAATAAAAAAATTTAGTTATTTTGCACGTGGCTATCGATTTTTAAAAAAATCAAACATCCGATAACTAAATTGCATATAAACACAGGCACATTAACCGATATTGTAATTTCCTAAAAATAACAATTTATTACAAAATAAACTGCCTCAAAGTGGCAACTATCACTCTTTGCCATATTTTTTTTTGTCGAAACAATAAAAAATTGTTTTTAATATCAAAACATTAAATACAATAATATTATTAAATTAACAATAAACAATTAAATTTTAGAGCACTTGATTAAATAAAAATATTATTGTATATTGACGGAAGATTAAAAGTCAAATATTACAATAACAATATCTTTCTGCAAGTGTTTTAAGAGCCGTTATATTTCATTCTCTTTTTCTTTTTAAAAAATACATATATAATACTGTGCACAACATGTTTTAACATGATGGGCATAAAAATATAACGGTAAAAATAAGTGTAAAAAACACACTCACTCCCAAACACAAACAATAATAAACATAGCGATTACCACCAACTAATTCTTTGGCTCTTGTTATTGCGATGAGAATACAGCTCAACAACAACACTGTAATGCAGGGTTGCAAACAGGTTAACTCTCTAGTTATTGGGTCGATTGGTAAAAATAGAGATAAAAGAAAGGACGTTAACGTTGTCGTCTTCGTTGGCGTAAGAGAGTATGTGTGTGTGTGAACCGATGTACAACCTTTAAGTTGGGGGAGGTTGCTGTTGCTTATACATTTGAAGTTGTTGCTGCAAATTTTTCTTCATTCTCCTTTCTTTATTGCTAATGTAGAGATATTTTTGTTTTTGTTGTTTTAAGGTGTACACAATTACATTAATCCACACACACACGCACACACACACACACAAAACGAAATAAGCAACAGAGTGCCAACAATAATTTACCTATAAAACCTTTTTGAACCTAATAACAGCGCTGCGACCCATATCGGTATAAACAACTTGGTAAGTAGCGGTAGTACGGATAATGAAAGCAAAAACGAAATAACTAGCAAAATACTTGGGCAGGCATAATTTTCTTTAGAACAAAAACGTTCAAATACATTCGCACACATCCAAACCACTGTCAAATCATTCTGTACGTACACAAGTGACATACATACACAATTATGCATTCCTATTCTTGCTGTTGTTGTTGTTGTTTTTATTGCTGCTTTTAGTCCTCATAGGCAAATAGTGAAAAGCACTTACTTTTCTGTTTATCTTATTAGAAATAAATATTCTGTTGTAAAGAATTTGCACAAACAAATCACAGTATTTTCTTTTTTTTTAATTAATTTTTTATTTTATACTTTTGCCGTGTTTTAGTGTTGGATGAGTAACAACTAAAAAATCGGAACAATTATTTTTAAATTTAATGCGAACAACTCTCGCGCACTTACGTTTGCCGTACGTTTTGTGTTTCTACTTCTACACTGTTTATCGACCCGCTAGCCAGTCAGCCAGCCAACCAACGTTTTGGAGATTCTTTTTACTAATAAAATCGTATGTTACCAGTGCTTTTTCAACTGAAAGCAAAATACACTGCAAACAGACATGTTACACTACAGTTAGCGACTATTTTTAGCGCCGTCGTAGACGATAGCGAAATATTATTATACGTTGCCAGACATGTTTTGTATATTTGTTTAGGAATTCTATAAAATGGTATCCAATTTGAAAAATTGCTAATTAGTTGCCAAAAATGTATGTAAATTTTTTTTGCAACCTAGATTGGTAGTATAATTTTCGAATGTACAAAAAATGTTTATAGGTTTTATCCAATAGAGAACGAAAAACCAATTAAAATTAAATTTTTGTTAAAAAATTTAAATTAGTTAAAATAACCCTCTAAAATTTTCATGAAAATAATTTATTTTTAATCATGTGGCATCACTATATTTCATTTTATTTACCACTAGCATTTACTTTCACGCACACACACATACACAAAATCCCAAAAACACATACATTTTCTCTACTTCAAGCAGAACAATGCTGCTGTAATGAAAATACAAAAAAAAATGTTCAACAAAACAAATTTCAATAGTTTTCTTAAAAATTTGTTGGTGCTTAGTTTTTTCTTTGCTTCTTTTTTCTTGTTGTTGTTTAATTTTCCAACTTGGCTAATTGGAATTTTAGTTGTATTTTTCAAATATAAAGTATGTGCGCTTTCTGTTTGTTGTTTTTCTAATATGTATGATTATTTACTTTAAAATAATAAGAACAAAAGTACAACAAGAAATTAAAAAGAGAAATTATTCTTTTATCGCCATTTGTTTCAAAGTAAAAAGAAACCGCATTTAATTAAACTTTTAACGAAATGCTAAAGTAAATAAAATAAAATTCAATTAATCTTTTACACTTCTGAACGCACTCTTTGATTTTGGTTTCTTTTTTTAAAGAAAATAATTTTTATCTCTTGATATTTTTTATTGTGTTAAAGAAGTTCGAAACCTCTCTATTAAACTCTGCTGAAAATTGCAGCTAACTGAGAGAGAGAGAGAGAGACTGGTTGACTTTAATTTTAATCCATTTTTTTATTTCTTTTTATGTTTTGCTTTTATTAGTGTTTTGTTTCTGATTTTCTTATTGGCTTTGGCTTTCGTTTGCAGCTTCTGTTGCTGCTGCTTTGATAATTTGCCCCAGTCCTTTAATTCCTTCTCATAATTTTTTCTTCTTTTAGGGAATAATTTTTCATTTCCACTTCCTTTACCATTAGTTGCATTTAAATTTTATTCAAATTCAGTTAGAATACGAAACTATTTTACTTTTTTTATTTTAACACATGTTTTTTGTTAGCAATTTGCTTTTACTCACTTTTATCACTGAACGTATGTTTTGTGTTTAAAGGTTTTCTTTTTTGAAAAATAAAACTAATTTTGTTTTGCACAGAACTCAGTATTTCTTTTCTTTAAATTTTTTTCAAAACATTATCCGAAAAATACTGCGCCACCTTCCACCAACTAACGATGACTAATTTTTTATTCGACTACTTTTTGAAACTCTTGACAAGTCGCCGAAAGCAAATAGTGCTGCCAGACTAATATGTCTAAAATATACAAATTATTTCTATTGCAGAGATTACATTGTAATTTTTTAAGATGGATGATTAATGTAGAAGAATTTCTTATGTTTTAATATAAAATACAAATAGTTACTTAAATATTATATTATTATTATATTAAAAGTTTGAAAATAAAAAATTTTTCTGAAAAACGTACGTATTTTAAATTTATTTCGCATTTACTCGTTATTGTAATACTACCAATGTGGCAACTCTTTAATAGTGACAACCTAATTTCAACATTTTCTTTCTCTCTTCTCTCTTGTTAATTCTAATAAAAAACATGTTGCAGATTTCGAAATTACGGTAATTTTTTATTTTTGTTTTTTGTGCTCCTATGAAGTGAACAAGTGTTTTCATTCTCTTCGTATATCTCAAATTTTTCGAACATAAAAACTAGGACAATTCGAAAAAGAGTGCCGACATTTATTGATTCAATATGCTCTCAGTTTTTGTCCTTTTTCTTTTCTTCTACTTTATAATACTTCTTTTTTACACGTTTTGTGTTTCCACTACATTGCAACACAGAGAAGAGAACATTTTTCTCCATTAGCTATGGTACACAAAAACAGAAAATGGGTTGTTGATTGTTTATGTGGTGGCCACCCAATGGTGATAGCAGCATATGGGACTTGGGGTGTAAATGCCGTTCTAAAAGGCATTGCTCATTGTATTTCTTTCCCTACCACTTTTATTTTGTCATTTTCCACATGATATCAACAGGAAACAGAAACAGATGACATGTTCAATGTTAAAAAAGCATTTCATACATTGTTGAAGCTTTAAATTTTTGCCATGGCAAGCAATTTGATTACTTATGTGTAGGTATTTTATTTATATTTCTTCTTCTTCTTTTTAATTAAATGTTGGAGTGTAAATGCTATTAAAAATAAGGATTTATTTTATGAGTACACTCTTACACACATTTATCCACATGATATTCATATGTGTACATATGTATGTATGTATGTATTTCCATATACAAGGGTGGCGTATGCATGTATAATTTAATCAGATATACGTAATTACCAACGTTTAAAAATATGAATGAATTTCTCCAAAAATTAAACTTTATATGGGTAGCAAATCCTTCATAGTTCAAGGCTGCTGCAACTAGAAAAAACTCACATAAAATAAAATCAGAATAAAAGAGAAAATATAATAAAATGAAATGGTACTTAAAAAGCTGATTAAAGTTCAAAGCAAATATTTTGTGTGTGTTTATTATGGTAGAGAAAATCTTTTTGATGTTGGATTTATAGTTCAAGGTAAATAATACACAAGTGTGTGTGTACATATTATAATGTGCATGCATGTATGCATGTACAGATGTGTGTATGCCGACTATTTAGAAAAAAGAACTCTTTGTTAGGACCAACCTTTTTAAGCTTATTTTTTGATTTAAATTTTTTTCTATTTCAAAGAAGAATTATTGTATGTATTGAAATGTTATAATATAATACAAATTAGTTTTGCGTTATAAAATTATGATTTATTATAAGTACATTCATACTTAGAATAAATAAAACTAAAGGTGCATATACAATACATACATATATGTAGTACATACATATCAGTGTTGAGAAATTTAGCACTTTTGTACTTTTTTCAGTACTTTTTTATTTCAAAAATACCGTAGTACTCCGCTTCGATTTCAGTATTTTTTTTTATAACATATTTTATGTATGCTCTTTTAAACTATTAATGCATTCGTTAGGAACACGTTTAACGCACGGAACGTACGTTCGTTTGTATTAAATATAAATAAATAGTCCAGTAGTCTAGTGACAGGAAAAATTGCTATGATAAAGTTTCTCAAAAATCGGTCGTTCAGAGTTCGACTTCAAACTGTAGGTCCTGCCACTCGTGTATAAAATTAACACACACAAAATAAGTGGTGTGAGATGCTACGTCATAATCCTGATTGAAGGGTTATTTATTTATAGTGATCAATATGTGTATGTATGTATCTTTTACAAAAGTGATATTTGATGCAAAAAAGTACTTTTTCAGTTATAATTCAGTACCATTTCAAAATTTCAGTTTTGCAACACTCGTCATTCCTGGCAACACTAATGCAGTTGAGTACCAACATTTTTTGTCCTGGCAACACTGGTGGTTTCGTTCAAAAAATTAAACTTCTTTAACAAATTCACACATTCTTTTTCCGTTTCCGGTTTTTATAAGTAAAAATTAAGCCCTGTTGTTTAATAGCGTTGTGTGTGTGTTGGTGTTGCTGAGAGGTGTGTGAGAGATGAAAGGGAGGGGAAGGAGAAATGTGCAAAAGGGAAAAGGTGTAGGTAGTTGGTGTTGTAATTGTGGTTGTGTTGCTTGCTGCACCCGCTCTTCTTTGTTGCTGGAGTTTGAGTCCATATACGACGGACGGAGAGGGGAGATAAAAATAGTTTTCAAATTTTTTTGAAGTGTGGTGAATTTTATTATTGTGGTGAGTTTTCAGTGTGGTGAATTTATTCGGTGTGGTGAATTAAATCGAAACTTACCAAAGTGCCGTTATTCGAAATGTACTGTATTACTATATAAATGTACTGTATATTGCGAATTGCACGGTGCATGTCTAGAATAAGTAATTTTCTTTGTTTAAATTTACTTTCTTTAAATTTAGTTGGCATTCGACATTTTCAGAAGTAATTTAATAATCTATCACAACCTCTTCTGTAAAATACTATAATTAACCATTTACATAATATATTTAGTACTTAACCACAAGTTTTAAAATATAGTATTCCTATATTTCTCAACTTTTCATGTGGCAACCTTAAACTAGTGATAGAATGCAACGATAAAACAGTACAACACCTAAAATATTGTTGGCAACGCGAGATTCAAATGGAAATTAAAAATAATACCGTTAAAACCGTTATTTAGTATTTTATGCCTGAAATGTGAATGTATTAATGAAAAATTAAATTCATTTCTATTATTATTTTTTAAAATGTTTGCTTTATATGCCTTAGGCAACATATTTTACCTGTTTAGTGCTAGAAGATGCTTTAAAGTTTAATTTTAGTACTAAATACTATAAAATACAACCCTACTTTAGTACTCTATTAACGTGACACTAAAATAATTTTCTTGTCAGTTTGACAATTATTTTGTAAGCGTGCGGTTCTTAAGACGGTTGTTGAGGTTCCGTTTGGCGTTTTATCGCGAGCCTTTTTTCAGTTTTTTATGTTTTATTTGTAAGAGCCCGGCATTTTTTGTGTGACTTTTTTAAATCATTTTGTTGCGTTGTTTTTTGGTTTTTGGTTGCTAATTAAGTTTAATTAAAAAAGTAGCAGTTAAATTGAGGTGGCTGTTAAAAATATAAAAAATCGTAAATTAATTTGTGTGCTGTGCGCTGGGTTTTTCGGCATAAAAAAATAAACGAAAATATTAATAAAATATTCCAAAAGAAATTTAACGTTAATTGATTAAATGCTCCTTGAATATAAACAACCGGTTCTTCCTGGTTCCAAAAAAGAGAATTTCAAGAAAAATTCAAGAATTTCTAATTGATATTGTTTTTGTTTGTGCAAAAAATAAGTGTGTAAAAATTAAAAAGAAGAAAAGAAAAATATTATCAATCAGTTGCCAAAGCGGCACAGCAATAAAATATTTGTTTTTGTTGTATTATTTGGTTAAAAAATAAATTAAAAGTTCTACCGTCAATTTCGGTTTTGTTGTTGCTGCTATTATTTTTTTTTGTATTTGATAAAGAAAACAGAAAAAAGTGGTGTCGTTAAATATGTTCTGCAAAAAAATGAGAATGAAAAGAAGAGAAACAACGCAAGTGTAAATAATGCAAACTATCATTTATGTTATATTTACTATATTGTTGCTGTAGTTGATATTTGCGCTGCATACAGCTAATGTTGCTGTCTGTTAATATTTTTTTCCTTTTGAAACATTGTTGTTATGATTGGTACTTCTATTGTTGTTGGCCACTAAATTATGTTTTGATGGGACACAAATACTTTCACACACATAAACATTAACAGCAGTGGTTACTACATGAGAAGAGCATAAGAGTGTGCATAAAACTCATTTAAGAACACACACGCGTACGCCATGCTATAAGAAAAGTGCCTGCAAGAATGTGTATTCTTAACAAAACAAAACAATAAATAAATACATTAATAGTGTCAAGTTAAAATAATAATAATAACAACAACAACAAAAACAATATTGCTTTAATAAATAAACAAACTAAACGACAACAACCACAAAATTAATTTAATGTAGTGCCAAGATCATTGTCAAATGCGTAAGAATTAAACGAAGAAAAGAACAAAGAAAAGAAAGAAAACAAAATCAACCAACCAACAACAATTGCATCCTACCATTTATAGGCCGTCCAACCACATTGCGTATAGTGTGTGCCATGCAAGTGTGTTAGTGGTGGGCATTTGTTTGTTTTTTTGCTATTTTCATTATCAATATTATTATTTACTTAACCATACATATGTTCTTCTTCGATGCATTCGTCTTCTTCCTACTCTGCCATTATCACAACAACTACAACAACAATAACGAAAACTACTACCAGTAGCAGTAGCAGCAGCAGCATGAAAATGCGTCGTTCTTCATCATTAAGTCGTAATCATTATTTTGTTATTGGCCTATTTTTGGGTTTAATCTTGTCATTTTACGTACCTCAAGATATTTGGGAATTGGTCCAGCAAGAAGAGTGCCCTCAACAGGTTGCTGAAAATAGTCTGATTGAGAAGTTTGGCCAGGAATTTGAACCACATTTGAATTTAATTAATAAACCATTGGCAGCAAAAAAACCGGTAAGTGTATCAAGAGTGTTTCAAAAAATTTAAAATAAAAAAATAGATGCGTATTACAGTGAAATCCCGGTATTATGAATGAAGGCAACCTTTCAGAGTCTTTTCTATTTCGCCTTTTTATGACATTAAACTATTGAATCTTGGCTTATAATAAAAAAATTGAACGATTGAGAAGCATAGACTATGCGATTATTGTTTTCATAAATTTGAATTTCAATATTCGTTATTCTGGTACTTCCTGAAATTGTTAAGTCGTAGTTTGACGTACAAACTCGTATTACGATTAGTGATCATATCAGGCGAATAAGTTGATTTTCATAATGCTTAGATAATGTTTCTTCTATCTGATGTTTTCATTGCAGCCGTGGTCACATTTTTCATTCCCTTTGTAAGATTTTACACATACATACCTTCACTTACTTAGTTATTTGTATATCTACTTATTGTATATTTGAAGTCGCCGTGGTCTAGTAGGTAGTGTGTTGGCTTATTAGACGAAAAGCCAGGGTTCCCAGACATAAAAATAAAATACAAAAAGTATTTCTTTGGCGACTTCCTCTCAGCAAATTTCTGGCAAAAACTCTGAGAGTAAATAAAATTGTCATGAAAAGTTTCTCAAAAATCTGTCGTTCGGAGTCGACTTTAAACTGTAGGTCCCGCCACTCATGTATAAAATTAACACACACAACATAAGTGGTGTGAGAAACTAGGACGTAATCCTGATTGAAGGGTTGTAATGACCAATTATGTAATTATATGTACTTATTGTACATAGATACATATATTGATGTAAAGCAAAATATTTCGTTGAAAATTTTCAGGAATAGTATGTTGTAACTAACTAATGTAACTAATTTTGTTGCTTGAGAGAGGGTTGTGCGTAGGAGGGAATTGCTTAGTCCAAAGACGCAAACTGTTCCCCATGCTATTTATAGGCTGATGTTTTATTTTCCCTTGAACTAATAACTTAAACGCTTATCCCAAATGTTTAGATTGTTTATCCAATGAAACCAATTATTTCTTTCTCATCCCCTTTACTACCAAACCAACTAGACATGCCTAAAATTTATCTTTTTTATTCCATTTTGTTTCTTTCACAGAATCATTACAAAACATTTTCATCCCAATAAGGTTTCTATTTAAATTGTTTGCTTTGTTTGTTTGTTGCAGTTTCATTCTTCCGCTAATAAAGCGATTAAACAACTGTAGAAGGTTCTAGAATGAGGGGGTTGTCACCTGTATTTGCCAAAAAGCAACACCTTTTGTGAAAATGTATTGAGTTCTTGTATAGGGTGTCGTCGTTAAGAGCTTTGGCCGTTGAGCCCTAATTTTTCCCAAGATTGCGTGCTATTTGAACTTCTTATGATATTCGTTTTTTATGTTATCCTTCTTGGATTTTCAGGGGTCAGGATGCTTATTCTATGAATTAGCTGGAGAAGATTAAAGGCACCTAATTTTATCAATAATCCTTCTAAATATAAATGGAGATACAGTAATTGTAGCCATTTAAAAAAAAGAAACTGTCAAATATTTATAACCATAGTAGACCTTTATGCTGGATTCATTCATGTTGCCCAAACAAAATATTTGTCCGGAAATTTTTTTATATGATAATATCCAAAAATTCCTTCTTACTTGGTTTATGCAACATTAAGATTTATGCATTATACAGTCTGTCAGTAAAAGAGCTCTTTTCTATACGCATATGCATCTACACAATGTTTAAGTTAAAAAAATCTATTGGAAATGTTTGAATACTATGTGGCAATAAAAACAATAACCCATGTTGTTGAGGAGTAGGAACATTTCTTAAGTCTCAAATGGAACTTTACTTGATGATGGAAAAAAACTAACAACTGGCACAATTAACAACCGTTTGCTTTTAAAAATACTTGTTTTTTGTGTTGCCTTTGTTGATGTTGTTTTTGTTAATTGCATAATGTTATTTGAAATATACTTTAAACTATGATCTTTGTATCTAGTGTTGGCAATATGATAATAACAACAATAGTTTTTTAACTACTTTTAAATATTCACCAGTAAAATGTTGAAATATAAAGAGGTAGAGGTAGAAAGAGAGAAAAAATTGTAATAAACGTCTAGTTTATGTGCACCATAAATATTTTAATATTTTAATACTTTTCTTTTTTGTTTTTTTTTATTTGCGTTTTGATTACTTCACTTGACCGTAATCATCTTCATCGTAATGAATTGTAGTGCTGTTCGTAATTTATTTTTTTTGCCATCTTTGGATAAATTTACATACTACGGTTAGACAAAACGAATGGACAGACAACAGACAAACAGACTGACAACTGATAGTTGAAAACCTACATACCACAATCATTCGATATATTATATGCATACAGACAAGCAGACAAACCGACAATCATACAAACATTTGTTAAAAACATGTCATATAAGTTATACTTCAAGTTAATTTAAGTTAATAAAACAACATTTATTTGGATTATAAATTATCTGCCGTTGTTGTACTTACTCTACGCTACGTACAGTGGTCGGTACTTATTGAAACGCATTATTGCTTAAGTACCAGTTCGGTTAAATTGTTAAATATTCAAAAGTCAACATATTTTTGAATAAATATTTTATTTAAAATATCTGTTAAATACTGATATATGTATATAGTACAACGGCCATGAAGATACCTTAAAAGTATTAAATTATAGAATGTCCTTTTTGTCAACCATGTCTTGACTAACAGTTGACAGTTCACCTTACCATAACCTCAATAATTAATTCTTAGCTCAAGACCCCATTGTCTTCTTCACCTCGAAGGACAATCACGTATCAAATTATTAAATATTTTTATTTTATTTCATTTGGCTACAGGGTGGCCAATTGAGCAGCATTTTTATCTGCAAATTGAGATTTGCTTCTGAGTTTTGCAATTCAAAAATGATTTCTATCAGGATTTCGAAATTACGTCTGTTTTTTTGGTTACGGTTTGTTTTTGGGTTTTTGATCATTAGCTGCTAATACTAGAGCTTCAACTGTAAGTACTAAACGCAATGAGAGACCACACGAAGATCAAGAATATCCTTGCTAAAAGGATAGCATAAGTAACGACCCCGTTGCGCAATTTGTTGGTATCTATTGATGTCTAGAACCTAAAAAGATGTATTGAGTGTATAGGTGACGAACTTCGCTCTTTTTGAACTCCACTCTATCCTAACAGTTGGCGCTACCTTACCTTACTATGATGCTCGATTCTGACTTTACTCACTGTGAACTTCAAAAGGGTTTCTGATTTGATTATTTAGAGGCTGATTACTGTTTACGATTACTGTTAAATTTTTTTTTATTCCAAAACCATGAGTTTAATTTTTTTGCTTTCTAACTTTCCAGAATAAATGTGTGCTTATGAACGTAGGTTGGGCACTGTCTTTTACGTTGATTTTCTGGGGATTTATTTATTTTTACTTTTTTACTTTATCACTGTATAAGTAAGTGTCTACTACTCAATCTAAATAAAATAAAAAACTAAAGTGGTGGATTTTTTCTAAAACTTGAAATCATTATTTAACAAGTTTGCGCATATTATTTATTTACTTTTTAGTGAGTAACCAAAATAAAAGTGAAACTGTGATTATAAAATTTGGAATTGTACTTACCTTTGGGCGGGCACTTATGAAATATTGGAACGTGGTTATTTATAGAAATTATTATGTGTGTGAAAAGAAATTCATATTTGGAAACCCAAGTTAACAGTTTCAAACTTTAACAGGTCAAACTGAGCAGTATTTGTGCTGAAACAGACCACCGTTAACCATTTAAGAGAACTGCTCTGAAAAGGCCATATATATAGTAGCTAATTATACGATATTTACTAGGGCCAGGAGTGCTATTCCAATTCCAGACGAAACCTCCAAGGTCTATTGATATAAGATAAAGGGTAGTTTAATGAAAATAAATGAATCGAACGATTTATTTTTGATTTTACGGGAATATTTTATTATTACAGCAAACGATTCCCAATATCCCGTGTGCAGAATATAGAACTGGGGGCATTGTATTTTTATAGACGCAAGTATACATATATAAAAGAAAATGATAAGAGAAGTAGAAGTAAAAAAAGGTCATTAATTTTATATCAGCAAAAAGCGTTTTTAATTAAACAGAATACAAAATAGTTAATGAAAAATTAAAAGTTTTGTTTATAAATATAGACACGCAGATTATATATTTTTAGAATCGAAATTAAAAATATAAATACACGTGTACGAAGCAAAAAGTAGAAACTATTAAGACTTATTATGTTAATTTCTTGTGGCAAATAGAATTTCCTAATGGATCGACTAGAAATTAAGATTAAAAAAACCAAGAGGTAGCAAAATAAAACACTAAAAATTATTATTGTACTATGCAAGGTGTACAGGATATTAAAAAAATGGGTAGTGTGCAGTACATTATTTGAAAATAAATAAATACTGAACTATTTTTTGTGTAACATTATTGACAGTCCAAATAGGCATTTATTTATTCAATATTTAAATACTCTTTTGATAGACTTTTGATAAGATAAACAAATTTAAAATAAAATAAAATCAATAAACAACTCTTTACCTAACCTCTAATGTTAAAAATGTGCGATAATATTTCACGCAGCCTCTGGAACATCTTACATTAATACATATTAAGGCATATTATTGATGATGGTGTTAATGTGATGTTATCTTATTATCCCTATCCTAGAGCATGCATAGTTAAAGGACCCTGTACAGTATTAGATATCGTGTCCATTTGATCTGTAGTTTATTTTGCAGGTCCATCGCTTTTCTAAAGGCAGTCAATCTGAATCTTTAATGGTGTTGAGATATTTAAAGCATTTTTAATTGCGAAGTTGTACGTAATTATTTTATTGTGTATGTATGAAATTTTTTGTTTTGCTTTTTTGTTGATACCAGAAACCGTTACAATATTGACAGGCTGATAAACCTTAAAGCAACAATCAGAACAAAAATATGCCATATTCAACCAATTGAACCACATTTATGCATTCTTTGATGTCTTTTATAACATTTGCCAGCGATAGGCTCAATTTTATAAATATTTGTTTATAAAGTTACTCAGTCCTTCTTTTTAAATACCTTTATATAGCGTTTGTATTGGATCAGTTTTTCTAGGGTGGCAAGTTGGGGTATCCGAGATGTGATTAAATCTTTCCAATATTCAAGATTTTTTGTCTGCTCACACATTCAAAAAAAAAATTTGATTGGATTTTTAGTCCTATCATATAACGGTTTCACCACATCGTTAAGTTACAATTAAATACGATCGTAGACAGACTTCGAATTGAACGAAAACTTCGTAAAGACATACGATTGTCAGGAATAAGTCCCATAAGTTTTGTTTAATTAGAATACATTACGTAATGCTGTCGAAAAGACAGTGAAACAAAAGTCGTTTTGCAATGGTGATTTAATTTATCAGTAGAAGCCTATTGAATGTTGTACATAAGCCTCTAAACTTCGAAGCAACGGTCCATATACAAGTACTATAGGAAGCCACTGTAGTGTAGTAGGTAGGGTGTTGGCGTATTCAACAAGAGCCTGTGGTTCGAAGCTCAACTAAAACATCTCTAATAAAACGAAATATGAAAAATATTTTTTTCCGACTTCCTGCCAGTAAGTAGTCTTCTGGCAAAAACTCTGAGAGTAAATAAAATTGCAGTGAAAAGTCTCTCAAAAATCTGTCGTTCGGGGGCGATGTTAAGCTATAGGTCTCACCACTCATTTATAAGATAACATACGTAAGACGGGTGGTGTAAGAAGCTAGGCTGTAATCTTAACTAAAGGATTGTAATGATTAATTAAGTAAATAAGTGATATTACATGGAAAATGAGGGTAGACTTGCAAATAACTTTAAGCATGGAGAATTTTTTCCGACATCTGAAAAAATACTGGATATAATGAAAATCGCATTCCATTCTTACGGTCAAAATATCAAGTAGTTCTGACTAACCTACCGATATTTATTGAGCGCTGTTAATTCAGCTCATTCCGTAATTGCTGATTTTGTGCAAAGTACTTAGTCTATGTTCAAAGGAATGTGAATATGTTTGGTGTTCTAGCACTGTTAATGGTGATGGAAAATTGGTGGTGGTGATGGAATTTTGTTGGGAATTTTTTGAAAACAAATATTATAAAAATATATTTTTTTGAATCTTCAATCGTTTCAATTTGATAGAAATCATATGGTTTAGAAACATTTTACGCCAACTAAAAGAAATAAAATTAGTTTTGATAGCTTAAAGTATTTTATTTAGTTATCTGGAATCAGGAATGACGAACGTTGAAACTGACGTAATACTGCTGATAAATTTAACACTATGCAAACGTGCTATCATTTGCAAATGGAAATTTAAATTATGGCTCTTGTGGTTTTGTTTTCCAAATTGATTAAAGAATTAAGAAAACATATTAGATAAGTACGAAAATATGGTATACAATTCTTAAAATATCTCACATTGTATGTACATACATATGTAGTTTCGTATATTAAGCAAACAAAAAAAAAAGGCGAAACAATGAAGGAAAGAAATATATTCAACAAAATAATTAATATGTGGTATGTAAACACTTTTAAATTGAAAATCCAAGAAACATCCGCTTAAAAAGAACGTAATCATCATATGCTTTCCAATTCTACTATTTTATCTTTAAAAATTTTTACTCGAACATAATGATTCGCACATGCTCGTATACGGGTAGAGGAAAAATCAACATTTGCCATTGACGATGACAAAACTGAAACTAAAAAAGAACGTTTTCAATTATCTTGTGGATTTTTTCGAATACATGAAAGTAAATTTAAAATTAAGTACACACAACCTACAATTGCAAATCTACATTTATCAAGTGGATTTCGTTTCTTAACACCCTACTTTATATCTTCTCGCTAACCCAAGTTATAGAAGTTCTTGAGATGATTGCTGTTGTTTGGTGAAAGGAAAATTTAAGTTATTTTGATAATATTTTAGAATTAATACGCAATTTTTTTAAAGTTCAATGTTTATCGAGTAGATTATCGATAGCAGTTTATAAACACCATTAATAAATATCTTTTAATATGTTTGGTTTGAATTTTAAATAAACCAATCGATTTATGCCTTTGAATAATCATTTCCTTGTCTTAAGAACAATAAAACATTATTATAAATAAAAATTTCTACAAACAGAGCAATATTGTGCTTAGAGATCCGAGTCATTAATTTCAGGTTTCTTTAATAATTCACAGTGAATGAGAATTAAACAATTAAATGTATTACTTCTAAGTAAAATACCACTGAAACTTAAATATTTGCAATTGTGATGCTGATAATTCAGTAATCACATCTAAAAAGTAAGATCTAAGTAGGCCATGAACAATTTTGTTTGTGAAATTATACCATCGTCTTTGAGAAATTTATTTAGTAAATATCACAATGTACAGCTGATTTTATCGTTTTTTAAACGTCACAAATGTCATCACTGGTTACATTGTGGTAAATATTTATTCTCCAAGTTACGCAGTCTTAGAGAAGTTAAATTGACTCTCGTTGGAGTAGCATATATTTGTTTAACGAACCTTTTTCTTAGGATTACGACGAAGTCCAAAGAGTACTTTACAGCCTAATTCATAGATTTTTACCATTGTGTGTGCCCGTAGTTGCCCGTAGTCTAGTAAGTAACATGTCGGCTTATTAGACGAGAGGCCAACGCCAGCTTAGACATCTCGAATAAAACGAAATATGAAGAAATATTTCTTCGACGATTTCCGCGTAGGAAATTTTTGGCAATAATTCTGAGTAAATAAAATTGCCATGAAAAATTTCTTAAAAAAATCTGTTGCTCGGAGTCGACTTTCTCTCCACTCGTGTATAAAAATTAACGCACTCAGATAAGTGGTGTGAGAAGCTAGGTCGTAATCCTGACTCTGAAGTGTTGTAAGGATTAATTATGTATGTATACATGTAGTCAATGTGGATTATATGTATATCTTTCATCCCTAAAAATTGTTGACTTAATTGGCTGACAATCCTACTTTGGAATTCTATCACGTTTCTGGTATGTTGTGGTTATCCATGTTTACGAAACGGCAGCAAAACTCTCTCATATTTGCAGTTGAACAACGTCAAACACTCCTAAAAAGTTATCACACAATTGCGTGCGTAGTCGTTTGTGAGAAAACGTGATAACCATTAATAACCATTAATAATAACCATTGTTGAAAACTCTCATATCCAGGGGATCATACAGAGTCATATGAAATGCCTATCTTAGGTTTTAGGTCTGAGCGGTAGCTCTGATTTCACAAAGCTCACTTGAGCACGCATAGCGGCCCGTTGTGATGCCACGGGTGAACGCAGTCCCTGTACTGACCAAGTTCCACCAAAATCAGGGAAGTGGAAGAAGTTGGTCAGCGCAAGGGCTGCACTAAATGCCTATGGCCTTCACAATCTTTCGCACTTTCAATTTCCGAACGATCAACAACTTATCCTTATTTTTTCAATGTTTTGAGCCATAGAGGTCTTAACTGGACGTTAAGAAAACTTGTCCTAAGGTCACGGTCCTTACAATTGCAATTAGTTTTGCATTTTCAATTGTCAATTTTTTTTTTTAATGTCTTCGGCGTTAACTGGTGGTTAAGAAAATTCAGTCATTTTTGTACTTGTGCGGTCCTAACGAAATTCAACGGTCACGGTCCTTACTTACTTAGCAATTAGCTTATCAAGATTAGTTTTAGGTATGATAGTTTTCTTCAGGAAAAATAATAATTAACCCTTTCATGCCCGATGTTGCCTATAGGCAACATTGTACATTTTTATTTATAAATTTCGTAATTTTTAATTTTTTAAATGATTTTTTTTTGCAAACAAGCTTGGTTAAAAACGTGTAAAACCAGAATACGTAGGACTCTGAATTTAAAATCACTTCATATTTAGGCCATGACTAACAAACACATGTCCTTAAAAATTTTTTAGCTCTGGCCCAAAAAATTCGGGCTTGAAAGGGTTAATGAGGTTAGGCATTGCGGTAGTCTGCTGTCAATGGCTATTAAATACATGCTAAATGATGGAACTTTTTCAAATTTTGACAGGCACCATCTCACAGATGTTAGCATGTCATTTGAAAGGCGATAAATTCAACACATCGGGGACTTACTAACTCGCTCTTGTATTATAACAACAGAATGCTACGTTAGTTAACGTCTGTGCTATTGTGTATAACTATATAAGAAAGTCAAAACAATAATTATATGCAATCTTTTTAAGTAGAGAATCTTTCCATCCTTTTTTTTCTTACAGTTTACATGTTATGGCTTTATAAAATATGTTAAGAAGATATAGGAAATCCAAATCTTATTGTAAGTATTGCAAAATTTTTAGCAATAGAAGGCCATTATCATTAGAAAACTCTAGTGCTTACTTGGATATTATTTCGTTCTTTAAATATTAAACCACAAAGAGAAGAAAGAAATCATAAAATAATGAACTGCTGGTGTAAGTTCCAGAAATGTTGTTATTGCCGTTTTAAACACTATTTCGTTTAGTTATTTATTTTTTCTTACGTTTGTTTGCAATTTTCTTTACGATTTATTATTCTTTCTGTTTTTTTTATTGTTTCTTTCTAAATAAAAATCATCCAAATACAGGCTCGCAGTTATTTAATTCGTCAGTGAGTCAATTGTTCAGATTTATAGGAGGATTATTTTTTTTTCGTTTATCGTTTCAGTTTATTGTTGCTTTTATTGCAGTTGTTGTATGTTGTCTACACGTTATATAGTATTACATATTCTTTGCAATTGTTGTTTTAATTTTTTTTCCTTGCCATAACGCATAATGATAAATTGATATTTGAATAAATTTTTTATTATTTCTTCTTTGCAATAATCTAAGAATTCTTTGCCATTTATGCCAGATTTAAAATAAAATAAGAGTTCAGCACGTGCTCTTAAATTAATAACACCTTGCAGTTGTTATTTACGTATGTATTGTATGTGCATCAATTCAGCAAACAATTTCGAGGAACGAATAATAAACGTACGAAGTGATTATTTGTTTTTCTAATGATCTTTGTTCTGTTCTTTTGATCTCGTTTCAATTACAAAAGATTTCAATCTCGAACGGAATCAGAAATAATTTAAAGTCATTTTGTTTTTTAATTACTTTAAATTATTGTAATAAATAAAAGTGTTTTAAGACAGCAATTAGATTACGCGCTGTCGTAAATGCCTAAATCGATTGCTGCATTTCCATTATTGCTGACAGAACGTAATTTAATCGATTTATTTCTGATTTATAATATTTTCCTTTTTTGTTTTTAATCATAAGAATCAATTAAACAATAGAAAACGTAATTGATTCAATTAAAATTTATTTTTGAGCAGGCTATTAAGAGAACATATGAAATGCTTCTTTTGTTTGGATGAAAAATTTTCGTTAAACCGACTCCAGATCCCTTTTTATTTTTCTGTCAGTTGTTTTTTGTTACTAGAGTATGTTATTAAATTATGTTTATATATTCATCAATAACTACTTCCTATACTTTAAAGTAAGGAGCCACAGATTTAATATATTATACCACTCTTATATCTCTCGGCATATTTTTTGCATTGAATCGATAGAATTATTGATAACTTCCTTTAATACTTTTGACCATGCATTCTTGAACGCTGTAAAGAGCCTCTCTCGACTTTTTCCAACTTAATCTCGACTGTTTTTTGGAATTAATGGCATCCCAAATATTTTCTATAAAATTAAAACCGGAAACCTGTCATTGACATCACTTCGTGACAACAACCCTTTTTTGCGCCAAGCAATCTTTTACAATCTTTGTCCTATCCATCCTTATCAATGATGAAATATCCAGGAGGATGGCATTTCATAACGACAACGATTTTATATAGGAGTTTTAAACTTTGGCTTGAAAAGCATTCGCACATCACTTCATGACCACCTCTATGCTTGAATGTATCCAGACAGTATCGAAAATGCAAACGTTGTTTGACTGTGTTTTACATACTCTTTTCATAACATCTGAATTTATTATACATATTAATTTTGTATTAATCGTAGAACAAACTTTGGTCCCTAATAGTGGAATTTTTAATTAAAATGCATAGGTTTCTTACCGGCCAGGTTCGGGCTAAGCTTTATTACCGATATGCATAGAACTTTAGCCATTACAATGCTCACTCCATTCTTGCTGTGTGTTAGTTTCGCTACCTACAGTTTAACGTTGACTCCGATCTACATATTTGCTACATATTTGTGAAGCTTTTTCAAGGCAAAACTAAACCATAAAGCTGCTGAGAGTTGGCATAAATATTTTATCATATATCTATTTCTAAGATGCCAGAGCTTAGGTTTTAACTAGGAGCTCGCTTATAGTAAGCAAGGAGTCTACGTACTAGACAACGGCGAGTCTTTACATTTTTAATCCCTGTTATCTCCAAACTTCATTTCCAAATGGTAGAGGGTCCGCAAAATAACTTTTTTTTGAAAATGCTTTAAAAAAAACTACGGAATATTTTCTCAAATTTCTTTTTTTATTTGAAAGTACAATCCTTCCGGTTAATAATGGAAAATAATTTCATTCAAATGGCTGCCTCGGCTGGCCATGCAGTAGCCTACACGATCGATCCAATTTTTAAGCACATTATCGATTGTGTGCAGCTGTATTTCACCAATGGCTTCACGAATATTGTCATTTAAAGCGTCAATTGCCTCTGGCTTATCGGCGTAACACTTATCTTTGACGGCACCCCACAAATAATAGTCCAACGGTGTCAAATCGCAGCTCCGAGGTAGCCAAAAACAGGGCGCAAAACATCGAGTGTAGCTTCGGCTGTGTGGCACGTAGCGCCGTCCTGTTGAAACCAAATGTTGCCAATATACTCCTCTTCAATTTTTGTGAACAAAAATTCGTTCAACATGGCCCGATAACAATCGCCATTGACTGTAACGGCCACTCCTTGCTCATTTTCGAAGAAAAATGGTCCAATTATGCCTCTGGACTAAAATCCGCACCAAACAGTGACTCGTTTTGGGTGCGTCGGCTTTACAATGTATGCGTGCGGGTTTTCTGTGCCCCAAATGCGACAATTTTGCTTGTTTACATACCCGCCAAGATCAAAATGAGCTTCATCTGAAAAGATGACTTTTTTTTGCCAAAATCGGCATCTTCTGGTGTAGGCTACGCATGGCCAGCCGAGACAGCCATTTGAATGAAATAATTTTCCATTATTAACCGGAAGGATTGTACTTTCAAATAAAAAAAGAAATTTGAGAAAATATTCAGTAGTTTTTTTAAAGCATTTTCAAAAAAAAAAAGTTATTTGGCGGACCCAATAGTTATATTGTAAGAGGTATTATCCGCTCCTTATTAACCCTTTGGCGGTAAAAACTCTTAATGCATAACGACTGGGTAATCGAAGAAATTAGTACTTATATCTTTTTGTTAAGACCAAAAACTGCAAAAACTGTTTATATTTTTCTATAACCGCTCAAACAGTTTTTCGGGTAACTTCTGCGAGAGGATTTTTATTGGAAATTCTAATTATCTTTCTATGCGATTTCAAAAAATTAACGGAAGCAAATAGCAGTAGTTATTATTTGTTCAATCACAATAAAAAATCTAATTCTAGAATTATACCCAAATTTGTTCGCTCTCACTCCTTACTTGAACATTGCTTGTTATTAGTGTTTATTATTGTTCGTTTTTTAACTGTAAAATAGTTTTTTTTTCCTCAAGAACTCCAATAAATTAGAATCATATTTTAAAACTGTGATTAACAATTTTTCTTTAAAATTTTTATTTTCACAAAATCTTATCAACTTGTTGCTATCAATAGATTTTTTTCCTATTTTATTCAAGTAATAAAATGCATTTCTTTAATTTCCGTGCAGACAAGTGATAACAAATTCTGTCCATTACAACAAATTCTGTCTATAACAGACTTCAATTAGGTTTCTGACATTGTATATTAAATGTTTGTACCTTCTTGAGTGTTCGATGCTTGAATCGATAAAATGAAATTCCCTAAAAGACCTTGTACTTTGCGCATTACTTCAAACAAACTGAAATTGAAAAATATAAAAAGGGAAGCTTCTTCAGTTAACAGTTTGTTATCAATATCGATTGAAATAAAAATAGCCATTAAAAAAGGTAATTGAAAATAAAATAAATAATTGATGTGTTCGTTTTAAATAACGTCACAAGTCATTAAAAATTAATTAGATTTTAAAAGTAATTTGCCATGGAAAAAGGTCTAATATTGTTCGATCTATTATTGTACTATACTCCACATATGTGTGTATAAATTCACCTCCAACCTTTTCGCCCTGACGAACTTTAAAATGTAGATCGGATTTATTGGAGATTACTCTTCTTAGCCTATTATTTGATAGTTTGATGAGAGACACAAAGCTTTTTCAAACGTAGATGCCTACGAAAAGATTATTGTGTCTCAAACTCAACCATTTGAGAAGAGCTTTAGCCTTACTTTACCTTCTTTTTAAACATTTGCTAAATAAGCTAAAGATATTCAGCTTCGTCGTGTATATCTCTAGTTCCAAATAACGCCCGACCGTAAGGAACCTGTTTTGGAATCTTTTATACCATAGATATATAGTGGGATACCTGCAGCAAGTTCCATTTTTCCGCAATTACGATCATCCTCCCCAGACATTGTTAAAGCAAATAAACTTTTTTTTGCTACATTTTTCTAATATTCTTCCAAGGAAACTGTTGCACTTAGGAACGTGTGAGGCATAATTTTTAAGGAATGGAATAGCTATTCCATTCGCTGATATCGTTTATTTAACATTTGATTAAACACTTAACATTGCGCTGTTAACTTTTACATTGGCTTTGTTAAAATTTTTGGGTTTTGTCTTTGCTAGTTAAATTTAAATTCAAAGTATAAATGTGTTGTAGGTTAAAATAAATCTTATTGAGGGTTTGCAGGAATATTAAAAAAATACCGGAAATTGAATTATCATTAAGTACAATATTTTAATTTGAAAACAGTGTGACTTATGCCATTTTCAAAGTAAACGGTGGAAATGTACGACGATAGTCAATATTCATTCATGTACTTCAAATTATATTTAATCATCATCGTCACAATCGTTAACGCAATTATCGTCATTATTATATCATTATGAACGAGCCTATAAAAGTACTTTAAAAACCGATAAGTATTTAATAGATATGCACACTGTATGTATGTACATACATATGTACATAGATATTGTATTTAATATTTCCCACTTTTGGTTGGTACTAGTTTTTGCATGTACATATTTCCTTTAACCATCTAAAGTGCTGAAGTTGAAAAGAAAAAAGTAACATTTCATTCACCGACTGTGTTTTACTCTTCTTTTTCTTCTTCTAGGCACACTTTTTTTCCATCCCGTCTGAATTGCACACATGCTATGTACATACATACATATATCGTATCGATAGCACTCTGTTTTCCTTACCCATGCTTTTAAGTGATTTTGTTTTTACGAATGTTTCGAACGGTTCGAAGTGTAAAAGCGTATGTTTGTACAGATTCATGTTCATTTGTAGGTGCTATAATATTTACTTTTCAATGTTTGTTGTATAATTTAGTTTTTCAGCTTAAAAAAGGAAAGATAAAGAAGAAAGATATAGAGAGATAGAGAGAGAAAGAGTATGAAAAAAATCACCCATTTTAATTTAAATTTATTTGCATAAATATTTACATTTCTAATAATTAGTGTGTGCTTTTATGTACTCTTGTGTATTTTTCTCATTTATTACTGTGCTGGATGACCTTGGTAATTTCTCTACTATAATTTTTGCGCTCAGGTGAAACAAAACAAAAAAAAAACTGCAATACGAAGTTTTTTCGTACACATTATACTTAAGATGCTGAATATGATAAATAGAAATAAAATAAATTTTAAAAGTTTAACATATGTATTTCGTGAGGCTCATAGCTAAGAACTATTTTCAGCAAGAAATATTTTGAACGAAATACTTCATACAGAATCGCTTCATCTACTACGTCGAAAGATAAAATTCCGCTTTCCAAGTGATGTTTTGGCCTGTTTTTAGTTCATTATTTAATGACAAAGTCAGCAATAGTTCAATCACGCCAATCAGAGAGATCTAGAATCAACTTCGTCAGATGCGTTTGAAGTTAAATTCGAATTTAATAGCAAACACAAAAATTTTAACAGAGCTAAAGTTAACGGTAACAGCTCAATGTTAAGTGGTCAACAGAAAATACAAAGGAAGAAAACAACCAAACATACGACATCGGAGCATGGAATCTCTACTCCATTCTTTAAAAATATGCCCCACATGTTCCTGAGTGAAATATCTTCTCTGGTAATTCGGAAATTCTTTTGAAAATTGAAATACTTAGAAAAAAAAAACAACTAATTTGTTTTAATGTTGTCTAGGTTGGATGATCCTGTGAAAAAATGATGATATTGTGAAAAAATGGAACTTGCTGCACTATATACAAATTGTCGCTTAAGTTATCCCTAATAAAACCCAATTAGTGGTATATCTCAAATAATTTTGGACTTGAGAATCGGGATTGAAAAATTCGACAGACTCTTCGCCGTGTCTCGGGAGGATGATCGATATTGTGGAAAAATATCTTACTGTAGATATCCCACTATATCTCCATGGACCATGGTATTAAAGATTCCTTAGGGTCGGGCTTTACTTAACACCAGAGATATAGGCGACGGGGCTAATTGTTTTCTTCAAATGAGCAAAGAAAAAGTGCTTTGCATAAACGGGGCTAAATCGGATAAAATATGGACTTGTGGGAGGAATATGCCTATCTCGGACCGAGTGGGCTGGATAGCCATGGTATCAATGATTCCAAAACAGGTTTCCTTACGGCCGGGCGTTAATTGGGACCGCAGATATAGGCGACGAAGTTAACTTTTCGTCAAATTAGCAAAAACAAAAAGTGCTCTATATAAAATCGGATAAACAATGGACTTGTGGGGGAAGTGTACCTAGTGGGCTGGGTAGACATGATACCAAGGATTCCAAAACAGTTTTCTTTAGGGTTCGGCTTTACTTGGGACTGAAGATTTAGACGACGAAGCTAATATAAATCAGTTAATATAGGATAAAAAATGAAATTGTGGGGAATGAACTTAGAAATTTTAATAATTCTCATTGAGTTAATATGTATTTATATATAAAAGAACCAACAAAATATCGAACTTTCCGCAAGTTGCATTTCTTTGGTAGATGACTTGCATTTTTTTTTTTTTTTTTTTTGTTGATGAATTGAATGTTTTTGTTGATGACTTGCTTTTTTGGGTCGATGACTGGAGTGTTTTTGGTTGATGACTTGCAGTTTTTTTTTGTTAATGACTTGCATGTTTTGTGTCGATCACTTGCCCTATTTCTTAGCTGATGAGTGGCATGTTTATTGGTTAATGACTTGCAGTTTTTTGGTGATGACTTGCATTTTTTAGGGCGATGAAAAAGATATTAGTTCCGACGCTTATTTCTCCGATCCCAATTGACACCTAACCGTAAGGAAACCTGTTTTGGAATCTTTGATACCATAGAGATATAGTGTTATACCTACCAAGATATTGTTAAAACAAATTAATTTGTTTTGTTTAAGTTTTTCAATTTTCAAAAGAATTTCCGAAGCACCAGAGGAGTTGTTCCACTCAGGAACGTGTGGAGCATAATTTTTATGGAATTGAGTAGATATACCATTCAGTGATATCGTATATTTCGTTGATTTCTTCCTTGTCCATTTTTCTGTTACTTTCAACATTAGGTCTGTTAAAATTTTGGGTTTTTGCCTTGGCTAGTTAAATTTGAAGTTATCTTTACACACCTCTCACAAGCTTATGTCAGAATGTCAAGGTAGGTTTAATGAATATTTGTCCAAAAACCCATTAATTTTTTCACGTTTTTGTGCGAGTAAAATATCTCTTTTTAAAGCTGAACTTGTTGCATAAAATAGGCAACCAGTTGCTCCTCCTTGGTGTACCACTCTTAAACTATTTGATTTATTTCTGCAGCTTAAAATTGTTTTACCTTAATAGACATGAACATACATACATATAAATTATTTACAAACTTTTTCATTTGTCCAATTCTTATACATGAATATTTATTACATATGTATCTCTTAATTTCAGGTGAAAAATGTCATACGTCCGCGTTACTACTCCTCCGAATTGGGTATACGTGAGAAAATCTTTATTGGTGTCATGACAACGCAAGACAACATCAATAGTCTGGCCACAGCGATAAATCGTACAACAGCACATTTAGTGAATAAAATTAAATTCTTCATCAATGCCGACAATGTTAAAACCAATTATAAACTGAAAAATATTGTTGGCTTTACAGACACAAGAGAAAATCTCCGACCATTCCATGTCATCAAATATATTGCTGATAATTATCTCGACGATTATGATTATTTTTTAATTATACAAGACAACGTCTATGTGGATGCACGTAAGCTAAAATCGATGCTCTATCATATGAGCATTACGTTTGATTTGTATATGGGAAAAACAGCTGAAAGTAGCTATGGCAGCTATGGAGTCAATAATAATGGTGGTGGCGGTGATATTGCTGCTGGCGCATTACCTTTAGTCGATAGTAAACATGCTGGTAATAGTTTCGATAATGCTGGCGGTAATGCTGATGAATTTCGTATGCTGAGTGACCGTAATTACTGTGATTTAAATGCTGGCATTTTATTAAGCAGTAGTGTGATACGCAAAATGCGCAATAATTTGGATTGGTGTGTTCGCAATGGCATAACAAATGTCCACACTATTAATATTGGTCGATGTGTTAAATACTCGAGTAATTTACCAGGTTGTCAAGAAAATTTTCAGGTGAGTTTAACAAGTTGTTAACAGGTATATTATGCATGTATTATACATGCGTTTATAATATGTAATTGTGATGTGTAGTGTTCATAAAGCAGTTGCAGATTCATGTTTGACTTTCAGGAGGAGAATATTATAAACGAAATAATAGTTAGACTTGGTATTCTATTTCTATTTTCTGTTTATGCATTCGCGCCGAACATATTTTCACAGTGTTTTTAAAGAATAAAAATTAGAACTTTTTGATAAAATCAATGATTTTCTGCAATCGAAAAAGTTGATTAAATGGAAGGGAATTTTACTTAAAAAAATTAAATAAGTGATTTAAAACACAAAATATTGATAGGCTAAGACCGATCAAAGCTTTTCCAACAAGTGTGGATAGGTTGTAAATGATGAAAAAATTGAAGAAGGAAAGTGGGTTGATTATGAAGGAGCCCATTATGAAGAATACGGTATGTGGACTAGTAGCTACCAGTCTAATTTTTGATAGTATCCTGAACCGGCTTTGCTTTGTGTGCAATTGCATTGTCCTGCTGCATAATTACTTTGGCACGTCTTGTGACACATTCAGGACGATTTTAGATCAATGTATGGTTCAAATTAACCATTTGTTGTAGGTAGCGATCCGTATTAACGGTTTCACCAGGAGCTCATGTTATACCTCACATGTCCTGTCCCACCAGACACACTGCATTGTTTTCCTGCCGGTTTATCCACTTAGGGTTCTGAAAGTCAAGCCACTTTTCATTTCCAGTAACAATTCGATTCAACACTGATTTTATATCGAAGTTTGTCGGTTTTCCACATGTCTGTCATTCTATTCATGTGGCTCCCACGTTCCAGACTTTTAGATCTTTTCCACAGCGTTTAAAAACTCTGAAATTGTTTGTTGTGCAACGTTAAAACTTAAGGCTCGTTAGCAACAAATGTTCTTTATGGAGATATTTGTATCTTGATGCTCACTTCATACCAGAACATGTGGTATAGAAGCTAAGAAGCATTTCGATCAAAAACTACACAAATGTCAACATTTTGTTTTGTGGCCATAGTGTAATACATCACAAGTTTTTCTACAAGAGTGTACGGTTAATATGGTGTTTTATCACAACGACTGTTAGCGGATATACAAAGAAAGGAACACCCTACTTGTTATTGGAAAAATGTTTACTCAAATGTAGACGGCTTACGGCTTATTAATAATATCATTTAGTTTAAGCTAAAGTTATAAAAAATACGTGTTTACTATGGATATGAAAAACAAGCAAAAAAAATTAAGACTACCACTCTAGGAAGCTATAAAATTAAACTAAATTTATGTGTATATCTTCAAATTGCACTCTTTGCTGTTAACTGGGTTATCGGGAAATAGTTTTATGTCTTTATAATATCAACGCCACAACGATTAGGATTTACGTTTACACTTAATAAATATTTAAGCAATAAATTCTTTTCCTATACGCTCCGGCACACACACACACATCGTACATTGTTTTATTGTTTATTTAATATTTGTTTCTGAGTTGATATTAACAAAAATCATTAATTTGCTGCAAAATGTTAAATTTTAAATTTATTTGGAATTTAATATCGTAAGTCTTCTGCGAAATAAAAAACAAGAATCATGGCAAAATATTCATTTTATCAGACATTCAAATGATTCATGCATGATTGTGTATCGGGTTTAAATTGGCCATAATTATTATGCAGACCGTTATTTCCGTTAATCGTTAAGCATTGAACAATTCTGTTGAAAACCAAAAAGGATGTGAAATATATTTGAATAACTGTGTAAAATTTTCGTCTGTCTATCTGCCATATCGTATTCTCCAAGTAAAGATCATGCTGAGTAAAAATACCATAAAGCGTATAATGTGTTTTGTAAAAGAATATTCTGTTCAGTGGAGAACTTATAATGGGCTATTTAAGCATATTTAAAATATCTGGCCAACGAATAAATTTTATATTTAAGAAAAAACTACTATAAACGTTATGGAGTTTTATAATTTCAGTCACAGTGGTTTCACAGTAATTCTCTGAACAATGTGGAGTACTTAAAAAACATGGATTGTCTTTCTTATGTAGTTTGTAATGTGTTTTTGATGATCTCCCATGAAAGCTATAAAATTCAATCAACAAATAATAATAACCAAGAATGGATGGCGCGTTATTCTTCTACTTTTATGTTTCTTGTAAATTCGAATGCTTTTGAGGTGCTATGGGTATTGCAGATAGACATTCTTATGGGAATATAGGAGCTAGAACCTTATTAGTCTTCGTTAGAGATTTATGCATTCCAAAACTCCACCCCCTTAATTTCAACTCTACTGTTCAACTAACTATTTGATTGGCAGTATCTATATATCTAAAACGCAGCTGAAAATTTGTGTGCAACAGAAGCTATTTTCCTGTTAAATCACATGTCGTATTGGAACCTGAACAATGGATTGAAAATAAATACAATCTAATCTAAAAAATTTGCAATATGATCGGCAAACCAGATCGAATCTCATAGATAGAATAGCACACGTTCGCGCTGTTAAGACGAGTGTAGTGTCATAAAACGTAATGCAATGCCTGCAGTTAATTTGAAACATCTTTAGGCTAACTTTGGTGTCAAATACCGTATCAAAGAGAATATCCAATGAATTGTTAAATGAAATTGAAATAAAAAAAAACCTAAGTGGAACTTGATTTAAACACAAACTAGGAAAGCAAGAGACGGTATCACAAAGAAAATTTTTGAGTGAAATTCTTAATCTAGTAAGTAGGCAGGGAAACGCGAGTTTGTAAAAGAGAGCGAGTTTGAATGCAAAAGATAAAGAACGCTTAGACGATCTGAAATATCATGTATGATCTTATTCTCTCCTTAGTTGATCAAAAACCTATAAAAATAAATACATATCATATATTGGGTGTAAAAATAATGTCGTCAAAAAATTTCTACGGCTAGTTTGTGTGCGATATGCGAAAAAAAGGGGATTTGACATTTATCAGTAATTTTAATAGCTAACGTGATTTGGAATTAGTCTGGATGTTTTTTTTATTATATTAGGTCGCCGTAGTCGAGTAGGTAGGTGGTAGGTAGGTGTTGTTGGCTTATTAGACGTGATGCAACGGTTCAAACTTCAGGTCAGACTCAGCAGATTTCTGGCAAAAACTCTACGTGTAAATAAAACTGTCATGAAAAATTTCTCCAAAAAAATTGTTGTCCGGAGTTAACTTTAACTGGTTTCTCCACTCATATATAAAATTAACACACACAACAGAAGTAGTGTGAGAAGCTAGGTCGTAATCCGAACTGAAGGGTTGTAATGATCAATTATGTATGTACATATGTATTCTTTTTATTTGTAATAATAAATGGTACCTATTGATTCTATTAACGGACATTGCTCATGTAATGTTTGAACCGTTTTCGTTTTTTTGTATCAGCTGCATTCTTAAATTATTTCCCAAGACAGAACCACTTGTCATGATGATAATTCATTCCGTCCAATATCATTTAAAAGTATTTGTGTTTAAGTTAACTTTTGTTTTTTAACTCCTGGAAAGAACCTAAAGGAAAGAAACATAACCATACTACCTACCATTTAATAAAAAGCTAGATTGATTGTGACTTTTTTTATTTTTTGAAATGAATTCTTCTTATCATATCATTTGATATGTTTGAATCTTTAATTTTTCTCTTTGTTCCAGATTAATATAAAATGTGAATATTTTATAGGCCACTGAACGTCTAACAACAGCATTAAAACAATTCAGGGTCATTTTAATTATTTCGTTAACGATTAGTTGCTGTTCTTTCGGTTTGTGCTTTCGGAGTCATTGAACTTTAAAGTGAATTAAAAAAAATAATAATATCTTAAATTGGATAATACGAATGAATGCTCGTATTACACCATTAAATAATAATAAATAACATAACCGATCACGAAGCGAACCGTCATTTGAAACTCGAAAACACGTGAATGATAATACAGAATTACTTTCCATTCACTTTAGTCTATACTATACTTCATTCTACTCTTCCATAGAAATGCGTTGTATTAATTGGTAAAATAAATAAAATAGAGAATGAAAAATGAAAAGAATTAAGTAAGCATAATGTGTGAAAGGGGAGGAATAATTTTTGGTAAAATTTTTTCAATTCAGTTTCTTCATTTTATATTTCCATGTGCTAAAAAATTAACAGATTTTCGTTTCATTTTAATTTTATTTAGTTTTTAATTGAATTCTTTGGTTTTTCTTTTTGTTTTTGTTTGCAAGTTTTGTTTACACAAATTTTTTGATTTACTGACTCTTTGAAGAAACACTGTTTAAAATATTAATTATTTTGTTGTTAAAGGAATAAAAAAAAGAATGTTTTTTTTTTGTTTTTTTGGCCAACAACTAAAATGTTTATTTATGTTTTCGTTATTAATTCAACTGAATTTAAGTCTATAAAGAAAAAAAAAAAACAAATTATAGTGATCGTCCACAAGTATAAGCCTTAAATTTTTGTTAAATTTCTAAATAAAATCAGGTGAGCGAGTTCTGACTGGAAAAATGAAACGTTATTAACAAATACATGCTACTTTTATTTTTGCTGACGCAATTGTTAATTTAAATTATTTTTTTTAAATTTATACGTTGACGTATAAATTTATTTATGCTTCTGAAATGCTGAATCAAAGTTTACATTTCTTTAAAAAACTTTCATAATCTTTCAGATCAGACCATGTGCAAAATGTTTTTTAAATAACAACTAAACAATGCGTTAAAATGTTGCAGACTAAATATTATTTAAAACAAAGATTTTTATAAAACTTTATATTCAAAGAAAAAAATACTATTATTGGAGAAATTATATATCTTATGTGCGGCCTGCTTTTCTCCGATAGACAATTACAGTGGTCATCATTCTTCCAGTAACCTTCAAGTACACTTTTAAAAGATATGTTGAATTCCAACTTGAAACAACATTCAGCTTTCGATACTGTAGCTTTCTTTTACTTTCTGTGTGGAGAACGATATTGCCTGGTGTCTGGGCAAGTTGCATTAATAGCAGTTGCATTAACAATTCAGCCTCTACCCTGCAGTTTTCATTAAAGCACTTGTCGAGTAATATTCTTAGTTAGTCTCTGACATATGTCGGATATGCATCGCAATTTCTGGCACCAGAGCATCGTTGATAGTATTTGTACGCTTCCATGTTTCGAAACTGAAAAACATAATAGACTTGACGTAAGCTTTGTATATGCGTAGATTAAGTTTTGTCTGATTAATACGATCCTCAAAGTCTTCATCACCACGCCACCCTTTTTCGTTAAATTCGACGACTGCCTTATCCAAATTGATGTATGTTGACGCATTTCTGCACTAATCATTATCGTAGTTTTTTAAATGTTGAAATTCCAGCTCATCTGGACTCATATAAAATGGCGTCAATATCTTCCTACGAATGTTCTGGAATTTGTTCCTTGAAACGGAAGCCGCGTATGGGTATGAAAAGTAGCGGCGATTAGATTTTTCTCCGCCTTACGTTAATGGTAACCTTAACTAAGTAAGATTATAATCCTCCCCAGGTTTCTCCACTGGCAAACCTGTGGATTCTATCAAAGGCTTTCATAAAATCGGTAAACGAAAAGTAAATAGGAGTGAGGAACTCATAAGAAAAGGACTTTCAAGATAGTCAATGAATTTTCAAATACTGTTGCCATAGACTTACCAAACGACTGTTGAGTCTTTCAGTTCACCACGTGAGGTGCACTCCGGTGACGATTGTTGTGCGTGAAATAATGGTGCCATGTTATATCCATTGTCACATATTTTTCTGCGCCTAGCAATTGACACATCATTTATTATTGCGCGAGTTTGTGATAAGAATTCATAATACACTACACCATTTTAATCCGGGGAATATGATATCTATGGCAAGAAGTTAACTATGTTTTGGGCAGACAAAAAAACCAATCAAATCAGCTAAAATTGGGGGTGTATGTAATACAGAACGTATGATTTGTGTGTCCACAATTCCAGACAAATTTTTTTTAGTGTCTAGCAATTGGCATATTCCTTATTAACGTGCAAAGTCAGGAGAAGAAGAACTCATACTACACTACATCATGGTAATCAAATAGTTTTCAAAACACATTTTAGTAAGGTGGTCTTTGGGTCCTTTGTCCATAGATTTCACTTTGACGTAAAGACCGTAAGATTCTGCACTTTATCTAAATCGGATTCTAGACCATTTTGTAAAAGCTCTTTTCAAACCATTTTAGTGGCTCTTTGGAAACGTGAATGGCATCCTGTTTTAGAATACCAATGGAAGTTAAAATTATAAACGACTTCTATTCTTCTTAGTAATGAAAATATAATAAAAGCTGACTTTAATGCTCCCTGTATTCGTGTACTACATTTAAAATTAAATAAGTATCTCCAAATTTTCCACAAATTAATAAAATTTTTATAAACCGACAACACTTAATGCAAATTTCTTTGAATCTAAGTTGTCGATCATTTTAAGAATAATAATTGTGTGAATAAAAATAAAAAGGTTTTGTGTTCTGTTTTTTGTATGTTTTCTATGTTTTCTTTCTCAAATTAAAAATAGTTTAAATTACTCAAATAATAAAAATAGCAAATAGTTCTGGCAAATACTATATCAATAAAACTTCCGCCAAGATTTCAATTCAATAGTTTATAAATAAGATACTGCAGCATATACATGTAAAAGTAAAATGAAATGAAATTAAATCACTCATTCATTCATTCATTCATCATCATCATCGTTATTACATTCTATTCTATTGTAATTTCAGTGTATATATAGAACACAATAACTATGATGAAAATACATATATTCAAAATACATACAGAATATATTGTTGTTCTACTATTTGTAAGGGGAGATTAAAGAGTTAATTCGTTGACTTTAAGGAGTGAAAACTATGACAAATAAATCAAAGATTTACTGATTTATTTTTGATAGCGATTAACTAGTTATAAAAGTATAATTGTTATAAAAAATTGTTCATTTCAATATTAACTATTCAACAATAAATTAAATGCTGAATTTTCCAACTAATTTTGCATGTGAAAATCTCTTTAAAATATTTATTTATTCTTTCATATGTCTGTTGTTCAACCACTTAAAGATTTTGATGTACCAGTGTGGTGCTAAAAACATTAAAATTAAAATTATAATTCAAAATTCAAATCTGATTGTTTTTTATATTTTTCATTGGTTTGTTGTTTTAGTTTTTGATTCCTGCCACACAGAGTTTTATTGTTTTAAAAATCAAAAAAAAAAAAACAAAACAAACAAAACAATAAAATACACGCGCGGAACTCCTAATATAAATTGAAATCAGAACATTTTATAAATATCTTTTGGTAATTACATGTTATAGTACTGTTAACAACATAACGTCAATTAATTATTTGCTTTGCAGTTCAATGAACAAAAATAATGTTGAATATTAATCATGGCCTTTTAAATTGGTTGTGGATGGTTTAATTTGTATATCCCTTGTTTTGAGTAATTGGCTGCCAAACTCAGATCTCTTAATTAAAAGTAAAAAATTGTTAGTAAAATGAAATGAAATTAAATTAATTTAATTAACTTTTTAATATATATTTTCTTCCTTTTCAAGTAATCCCCTACAGATATAATACACTTGTGCCAAGGTTTTTCTCAATTTTTTTAAACCCTTTTTTAATGTTTTTGAGCTTTTGCTTTGAGCCTCTTCATCTATTTTTTATCTTTTCTATCTTCACATAAGTCTCTTTAGCTTAGGTTAAGTGAGGCCAAATCGGGTTAAGTTTGTGACTGACGTGATTCTAGTATGTTTTTAGCCAACAAACAATTTTAAAAAATGATGGGAGAATGAGAAAACTAGTGTTTCTCAAAGTCATGATTTGTTTCGGCCGTTTTTTGTATTTTATTTCTTGTAAACTGTTCATAAAATTGGGCTAAAAAATTATATAATTTTGTGGCAATTTTAATCAGTTGTCCTAAGGTGTTCAAGTTTGAAATCGTCTCGACTTTCTGCGTGTTTTCTAAGCATTTTACTTATTTTTTAAGTTTCAGTACAACTGTATTCCATTTGGTGCTTTACTAAGTCACAAATATATTTATTAGTGATATAATGTGATATTAATTTAAATGACAATTGCTAGAATAGAACTCAGGCTACTTCATGTTATGTCAGGTGTAAAGATCAAAAGAACGGTTGATATTTTTCATATTTTGTGTTTTTTTTTGATTTTTTTGGAATTTATTTTTTTCATTTACAAAAAAAGATTCGTGACATGTTGCAATATTAAAAATGTTGAAATGGTTTGTCATTAGATTGACAAAAGAACAATGCTTGTAAATCATTGAAATACGTGCTGTGTGAGACACGTACATATGTATTTCTTTCGAAAAATCTTCAGCGACAAAGCTTATTTTTGGCTCAATGTGTACATCAACAACAGAATTGATGAATTTGACTTGAAGAGTTGCCACCCATGCATTCTTCGGCACTCTTGGGCAGCATTGAACCGAATCATTTGAAAAAAGCATCGAGCAATGGTTACTGACTGGATGAATAGCAATTGGTTGACATTGTAGTGACCTGTTATATGCTGCAGCGCTCCTAAATGTGTACAAATTTTTTCATATAAATCATATAGTCCTACATGTTCTGGCGCCTTTTCTCTTTGATAATTTTAATTAAATTCCTTGCTTCAAATCTCTTGATTAGATTATAGCAGCTCATTAAGAACAATTCTCTTTCAATCCCACCAGACAGATATCATATTTCTTGGTGTGAATCCTGTCTTCCACAGTCTGTCCACTTTTCACTATTATGTAGTCCCATAATAATATTCTTTTGAAATGATTCGGTTTTATTTCGTTTTAGACGTTAATGGATCCATTAAATTTGCACCTGTTCGTGTGGCATCCTTTATGTTTACCACTTTCATTCAATAGCTTAAGGGTTTGGTGATGAATGCCGGTATTTCTCCAATTTTTCCAAGATTTTAACGAATTTTGTAGTAATAGGCCGAGATTGTTGTGAGTTTTTAACATCAAAACTATTAGAACGGAAGCATTTTTCTTTGATGATCCTGCAAAAATATAGCGAGTTTAGTGGAAAGTTTTTTTTTTTTTTTTTTTTTTTTTTTTTTTTTTTTCGAACGTCCCCGGCCTCACACTAACCCACCCTCACCCGACCGCGGAGGGCTCGTCCCCATTACGTAGGGACACGTACACACTACAGTCCGGACTATAGCGGGTAAGCGAAAACTAATGGCAACGAGAACATAAAACAGCTACAGAAATTAATCACAAGCTGAATAACGTTATAATAAACATGAACTACGTATAACAAGAACGATAATACATTTTTATACAATAATTTACAAATTTACGTCAGCATATAAGCTACGTTTTATATTACAAACACTACTATTAAAATCAATAAAATCATAGTATATGTTAAAATCGTTACATAATCTAAGAAAAGGAAAATTAAATCCGTAGTTCGTTCTATAAAAATCTAAAGAAAGAGGACGATAGTGTCGTGAAAATCTTGCTGGAATACTGAAATTCAGGTTATAAAGCAAAAACTCAGAATCGATATCACCTTTAATTAGATTAAAAACAAAACAAACCCTTAAAACAGTCCTTCTACGTTCCAAAGTTGGAAGTTTTATCAAATCTAGCCTCATATGACGGAAACCCATTGGCATAATCCCATCCTAAGCCACGTAAACAGAATAATAAAAACTGCTTCTGCACAGACTCTATTGAATCACTATGACAACGATAGTATGGATTCCAAATAATAGACGCATACTCCAAAATAGGTCTAACAAGTGAAATGTATAGCAGTCTCGTTATATAAGGATCAATGAATTCCCTAGCCCATCTTTTCACAAAACCAAGAACAGCCCGAGCCTTGCCAAGCATCATACTAATATAATCAATAAAAGACAATTTCATATCCAATAATACTCCCAAATCAAGAAATGTGGTCACAGTTTCCAAGGGGCAAGAATTAATCACATAAGTGGACGAAATTACGCCCCCGCGAGAGAAAACCATGCATTTACATTTCTTCAAGTTAAGATCCATTAAATTAATTCTACACCAAGTTACAAACAAATCAATATTTCGTTGAAGAACAGCATGACCATGATCATCATCAAAAGTATAAAATAATTTAACGTCGTCAGCATACATCAGAATATTACAATCAGAAATAGCACAAGGAAGATCATTAAGAAACAATAAGAACAGTAAAGGACCCAAATGGCTACCCTGCGGAACACCAGAAGTAACATATACAGTCTTAGACAATACATTCCTAAACAATACCCTCTGAGTCCTAAGGGAGAGGTAGGAGTCTAGCCAACGATGAATAATATCAGGAATACCGATTAATGAAAGTTTAAGAAGCAAAATTCTATGATCAACCCTATCAAAAGCTTTACTGAAATCAGTATAAATTACATCAGTCCGAGCCCTGGCAAGAAAACCCCTGAAAACATGCGTAGTAAATTCAAGAAGATTAGTGACAGTTGACCTACCTTTCAAAAAACCATGTTGGAAAGGGGATATTAAAGATCTCGTATTAAAAGAGAGATAATCCGTCACCAGTTTCTCCATTAACTTGGGAATAGCACTGAGTTTGGCAATACCCCTGTAATTGGAAATATTGGATTTATTACCTGACTTATGCAAAGGAATTATAAATGAACTCTTCCAAATAGATGGAAAATGACCAGCCCTCAGAAGCCCATTGAATATAAAGGTCAAAGGACCACTCAAAACAACAGCGCACTTTTTCAAAATACAGGCCGGAATCCCGTCAGGGCCCGGCAAGTATGTAAGTTTCAGTCCAGACAAAGACTCAAGAACAGATTCCTCATCAAATGAATATATATTAGAAATAGAGACACTTCCCACTGAATAAGGATACGAAAAGCCGCTACTCAGATAAGGTCCCGAGTCCAACTGCCTATAAGTAGACTGAAAGAAGTCAGCAAACATATTAGAAATATCAAGGTAATTAGAGGAAGATACGTCCCCATAAAACATCTCAGTGGGAAACAAAGATGATTTACGTTTAGCTCGAACGAAGTCATAAAACGACTTAGGATCGCTAGCGAAGTTCGACCTGACCCTAATCATATATTCCTCATAACAGTAATGATTCATTCTACGATAATCCGCACGCGCCCTAGAGTAAAGAGCATAATCAATATCAGTACCTGATCTAACAAACTTCTTAAATAATCTTGATTTTCTGTTCCTCAACCTTGACAGCCTAGCCGAATTCCACGGAGGACCAGAACGCTCCAAACAACTTGACTATGTCAAGTGAAAGAGAGTCATATGGTGGTGAAATTAGCACAGACGACCAATCTACAGAGGCTAGTAGTGTATTCAAACGACTAAAATCCGTACGATGGAAATTAAAACGCCCCTCGTCACTAAATAAGCGATTTATTAAAGGAGGTAAACAAAGATCAACTTCAATAGAAAGTAACAACGTAGGATGATAACTATCCTCAGGAATAGATATAGGATCAATGCGAAATAACGAAGAAATACTTGGATCCTCTAAAAATACAAGATCCAGAATTCTACCCATTGAATTCAATACACCATTCACCTGGAAAAGACCCAGATGCTAGTGTTTTCTGATGCTACATAAAACACCAACCAAATGGTTTCCTTTTTCAGTCTATACAACTCGTCAACAGCATTTTTTTAATATTTTATACCCTTTTAAAAAATAATTTAAAGCAAAAGAAAAAAAAACAAAATTATACTCAATTTGTTTTAAAACATTCATTAAAGCTTCATGGAATTTTTTTAAAACTTTTATTCATTTAAAAGCAAAAAATTGCATATACCCATAAAAAACCAGGCTATTGTTAAGCAAACATTTTTAATACATAAAAAGACCAATAAATTTAAACAAAACAAGAATAAAAAAAGTTGCAAGAAAACAATTAAACTAAAATTAAATACATACCATTTAAAAGATTATTATCTCAGAATAACATCGCAAAATATATCTGGCCTAAATTACTAACTAAATGTTAACTTTTGTACAATATTTAGAATAAAAGAAGAATGCGATTTATCGAAAACTTAAACACTTGTATTATAATAATCGAATTTTTGTTTTTCATTTTCAATAAAAATAAAAATTTTTATAATTAAAATCAATTAGATATATTTGATTAATAGAATTACATATTCCCAATATATTTATAACATCTTTAGATCTCTTGGAATCTATGGAAAGAAAGAAATTAACCATAATTGACGATAATTTTAACAATTTGTCCAATTAATATGTAAGCAATTCGATTTATTTTGTAATTTTATTTAAAAATACAGAATTACCAGCAATTAATTTCAATTACTTTCTTAAATAATTGCATTAATTGTGTAACAAAATAAAAATAATAACAAATTAAGGCTATAATAAAAAAATAAATTAAGTTCAGATAGACATTAGATTTAATTTATTTAAAACGGCTGATAGAAAAAGTTTGAATTTAGAAACGCAGCATTTGACAAAGTTTTAAAATTTTTTTTATTGATATTTATTTAAAAACACTTGAAAATGTACATATCTTTTGTTCAAGAGAACGTACATCAAATATTTTACTTCGCTAGCCTTTAAATGAAATAAAAAAAGAAAAAAATTACGTATTCTTTTCCAACACCCTATAATTTAAAATTTTCCTTGGCTGCGATTTGAATTACATACATACATAGTACATACATAATTGGTCATTATAACTCTTCAGTCAGTATTATGAGTTAGCTTTTCATACCACTTATATTGTTTGTGTTAATTTTATTCATGAATGGCGCGGCCTACATTTTAAAGTGGATTCCGAACGACAGATTTTTGAAAAACTTTTTCATGGCTATTTTATTTACTCTCAGAGTTTTTACCAGAAATCTGCTAATAGAGGAAGTCGCCGAAGAAATATTTTTTCATATTTTCGTTTTATTGGAGATGTCTGACTTAGGAATTTGAATTGAGGCCTCATATACTACTTACTAGACTACGGCGATGATCTACATTAAATAAATTAATTTTTGCCAATAACCACTACACTGCGTCTTATGTGGGATCTCGGTCACAGGAATCTCACGCGTAATTGTGTAAATGATGAATTTCCTAGCGCACCCTCCTAACGAATTCCTATGCACACATGGATATAGCAAACTGAAAAGTTTCCTTCCTCTTAAAAATTCATAACTCTTATCCAAAAGTTTATAAATATTTAAACTGTTGGATTAATTAAATCTCGAACCCAGTATAAAAACCATAGCCTAACTTGATGCTTAAAATGGTTTGAAATTCTAGCTTTTACTCTTGTCTTCTGACTGTTTTATTCAATTGTTTATAATAAAATTGTACATTTTCTTTTTAATCCTGTGCTGTTCTATAAACAAACAAAAAAAATCAATTCTTCAAGAAATATATTTGAATTCCTCTTATGATTTTATTCAAATGAATTTCAAACAATGAAATCTCTTTGTTTTAATGTTTAAATGAATTTATTAGCAATTTAATGAATGCCTTTTCTTGACAACAAGATGACAAAATACTCCATCGTGATCCTAACATACCAAACAATATACATTTTTTTTCATCTACATAATACATAGAAACATACATATCTATATGTATTTATGTATGTTGTACACATACATAAGACTGTAAGTCTAACGAAAGGCTACTAAAAAATTTAAAGTATTTTTTTATGTTTAAATATACGCACATAAAATAATGTCATTTGAAATCAAATTTCGTTGGGATCGTATTATTGTAAAACAAAAAACATTTGGTAACAATATGTCTCTTTAAAGATCTACGTTTCTTTTTTAAAATCTTTACAGGGAATTCAACAAAGAACATATGCTTTGAAGACGAGTACAAAATTATTTAAAGATTTAAATTTATTAGCCAAAGATGAGACCTTTCGTAATGCCGCTACGATATATCCGGTGACAGCAACTGATGATTTTTATAGACTACATGCCTATTTCTCAAAGGTATAATTTTAATTTTCAGAAATTTAAATAATTTGGTTTTTTTTAATAAAATAATTTCTTTTTTCGCTCAGTATCATTTAGAAGTCGTCCATCGAAATAGCGCAGAGCTTGAACAAAAATCATATCGCATTGCAAATGGCACCATATCGAATAATATCTTGGAAATAAGATGGCCATTAGGAGTACCATTGGCCAGTGCTCCAGAGACACGCCATGACATACTAATGTGGCATTTAATAAATCGTACGCACATTTTTCTACCAAATGGTGAAAATAATGTAGAGCCATTAAGTTCTATCGAATCAATGGATCTGGAAAAGGTGCTAGAGATTACGTTGCAATATGCCAAAACAAAATTTCCCACCATGATTAATTTGGGCATACATAGCATCTATAGACGATTTGATGCTACACGCGGCATGGATTATCAAATACATTTAAGTATGCGTGAAACTGGTCGAATATCGGCATTGACTCAAAGAGGAAATATTATAAAAAGCTTTCAAATTGTTAAGCCTTTAGGACGGGTAGAGGTGGTACCGTCCCCCTATGTCACCGAAAGTACCCGTATAGCAATATTGGTGCCCACCTTTGAACATCAATTGGATGATGCCATGGATTTTATAACACAATACGAAAAAATATGCATGCACAATCAAGATAACACGTTTTTGTTAATGGTATTTAATATTTCCCAAATATGTACATATGTAGTATTATAACTCTAATAATTTTTTAAACCTTATTCCATATTCTTCTTCTTTTAGATCTTTATGTATCGTTATGATTCTTCTAGTAAAGGCGATACCGATCCATTTAAATTTTTAAAAACTCTTGCCTTGGATTTATCATCGAAATACAAAAATGACGGTTCACGTATTGCTTGGGTGTCCATACGTTTGCCTTCTATACTTAGTGAACCAGTGCCATCAGAAGAGGTTATGCTTAATTCCCTATATGGGCAAAATGAAATATTAAGTATTGCAGTAGCTGATCTTGCCTTGCCTAAAATTGGCCTAGAAAGTCTAGTTCTAATGGTTTCTAACTCCATTAGCTTTAAGCCAGATTTTCTTAATCGAGTATTTACTTCAATAAATTAAATACTCAATATAAACTTATTTTAATATATTTTTCAATTTTTTTATTTTAATAGGTCCGCATGAATACTATACAAGGCTTTCAAGTTTATTCTCCCGTTGGTTTTATGATGTACCCATGCAAACTGGCTGGTTTTTGTAAGGAATGCGAGACATGTGATGTGAGTCAAGGTACTGGTTACTTTGATAAATGGAATTATGATGTTATTTCATTTTATAGTCGAGATTATGTTCAGGGTAAGTGATATTTAAACCATCTAATTCTTTTAGATATATTTCCAGACATTCAGTAGTTTATAATTAATTCATAAAAAAATTGGAATTAAATAGTACAACGCTAAGATGCTTTAAATTTCATTTGCTTAATTAAATTGTTTACCTTGCATGTTACAAAATAGAAACAAGGTGGGAAATTCTCTATTGGAAATGCATTTAAATTAATTAATTATTATTTTATTAATAATTTATAAGAAATTGTTTAAACAATAAGATGTGTTTTTGTTTCTGTCAAATAATATTTTTATGCAATGTGTACCCTCAAATATATATGTAGTTCGTTACTTTCAAAGTATTTTTCCTTTAAATACATCGCAGCACAACTGGTAAACATTTTTTACACACTTTAGTCGCTGCGAGGTCTTCCAATAATATAATCTATATCTTGATTAATTGATTTCAAATATCAGTTCCTTGAAAGATTTATTTTGGTAATGACTAGATGGTAGGATGTCAAATCCGCTGAATTCGGTATATTACACATGATACTGTGATCTTTAAAGAAAATAGTGAATAAAACCTTTAATTCATTTTAAAAGAGTGATAATAATGCTAAATACAAAAACTCATTGTATTTGTCATAAAAAAGAGAAAGGGCGGAAGTAAAAGAATTCGAATAGGGAGAGTGAGAACGGGATTAAAAAATATCAGAGGGATCAGAGTTACAAGAGGATGGACGTATACCCGCAAGCCAGCGCAGACGAATAATAAAACTCTGAAGGGCCTTAATATCGGCTTTGGACAGAAAGTTTAAACTCTGTGACCAAACGCACAGGGTCTCTTAAGAAAACAAGTTATTTATCTCACGTTAGGCTTATTTTGCGCAATTAGCTTTAAACTGTCTCGCTAATTGCGCTAAATAATAAAGCCATACCTGATGACAAAATATAGATTCTTGGGGAATGGGTTCCAATTCGATGGATGATAAGATTGTTGATACTAATCCCCCAATCTGCTATCACTGTGCCGAAGCGCTGGGAGGAGGAGATATTATACTTCCAAGACCTAGTATATATCCTATAACCAGCTCCTAAACAAGTGGGCTTTTTCAGATGGTTACTGTTAAACAGCTAACAGTGCTCTGTGAAAGCAATATTTTCCTCTGGTGGAAACAAATTGCGGTCTCGTAACGCCAAATATCGCCGTAGTCTAGTAAGTAGTGTGTTGCTTATTAGACGTGAGGCCGCGGTTCAAAGCCCATGTCAAACATCTCCAACAAAACGAAATATGAAAAAATATTTCTTCGGCGACTTCCTCTCAGCAGATTTCTGGTAAAAACACTGAGAGTGAATAAAATGTCATGAAAAAAGTTTCGCAAAAATTTGTCGTTCGGACTCGACTTTAAACTGTAGGTCCCTCCACTCATGCATAAAATTAACACCTACAACATAAGTGATGTGAGAAGCTAGGTCGTTATAGTGGCTGAAGGGTTCTACTGACCAATTATCTATGTATGTATGTATGTAATTCGTCTTTTCGTTTAAAAGACATTTTAGATGGAATATTTACAATTGACTAAAATTATTTGAATATCACTTAAAAGCCGTTTAATAATAATATATTCGTGCAACTTAAGCTGGATTCGGAAAGTAGTTGGAAGTAGGTTGAAATTACGGTTTTTCAAAAAATCGTTTTGTGCCATTTTGATTTAAAGACCACATATTTATAAATTTTTCCTTCTATTAAACGTTTATGTTTTAATTTTTTATAATTTGTGATATAAAGAAAGAATGTATGTATATTTTTAATGCAATTTCATATTTTTTAATGTTAAAACCTTTACTTCTTTTATTGTTTCTAAACACTGTTTGTTATTAAAGAAAAAAATTATAAACAATTTTCTTAAATAATAATTTATTTTCATTATTATTTTTTGATTCTGTAGCTCGTAAACTTGTTGAAGCATCTTTGCCAATAACACGCACAGACAACGATATCGAAAAACTGCTCACACGTGCTGATAAAACAATAAACAATATTTTGGATATGTTTGTGTCGTCTCAGTTGCCTCTACATATGTTGCGTGGTGTGGAACCAAATTTACGCTATGGCACAGCCATTAAAAATTTCATTGATAAAAATTATGAAAATAGCAATAATATACCAAAGTGTATATTAGACAACAGTGAACACATTGAAGGGGAGGATGTGCATGGATCGAGTAACAGCCGGCATAAGTGCATACACTTTGCATCGAGAAAACAAATAGGAGACTCCATTATACGTTATGAAGACAAAAGTATTATACATAAATGAAAATGTACTAACTAACGCCCATCTGTCTATTCATCAGTTTTACCTACTTCCTGTTTTTTTTAAAAATACATTTTCTATTATTTTTTTTATTTATACATACATACATACTTCGTATGGTATGTTCTTAAAAGTATTTTTAGTATGTTTTAGTAAGTAGTTAGGAAATTTTTCAATTGAATTTATATTCAATTTTATTGTTATAAAATTTGTAAATACTACAGAATTAATTTAAGTCTTTATTTCTACTATTCAGGACTGTTTAATATTTCGGTTGTGTAGTTGTAAATTTGTTTTAAATTGTATTGTGCTTCAATTTATGTTTATTTAAGTTTTATAAACTTGAAAAGTTTTAATCCTCACTTGACTTGGCAGCTTAAACTCAAATATTTAACGATTTTAAAGCATTAAAAATATAAATCGAATAAAACAAACGCAAATCATGTAACGCCTTCTTATAATCACTTTAAAATGAACAAAACTATATGTACCTACATACATATGTATATAAAAGAGTTAAATTTCATAAAATTTAATTCGTATTTCTATGACAACACTATAGAAACAGTTCCTTTTATAAAAATATTAATCTAACTGAAATTATATGATGAAAAAAGTGCCTTAAGTTATTTTTCTATAAAAAAAAGAGAAAGAAAATCACTTCCATATGGTTACAGTTACTGAAAATAAACAAATAAAAATAAATAAATCAACGGTAAATATGTATATCGCCAACGAAGTTTTTAATGCTCAATTTATGTTATAATTTATTTAGATTTAAGTCATAATAATTTTTATTTTTCATTTGCCAAATTCTTGCTTGTAAACATTTAAATTATTCCTATAGTTTTAGTATCCTTTATATGTATGTATATGTATATATATGCTCGTATAAATAATTGTTGTGTTTACAACTTGGTCTGTGTTTTGTAAAATGATTCCATAAATAAATTTCATTTTATATGAAATGACAAAAAAATTAAGAAAAAAAAACTATTTTAAAATTTATGACTGCCTTAGATGTTACTACTACCTCTCTTTCATTTTATTATTATTTTATAATTGAATTTTATAGTCATATTCTCATTTAGATTTTTATTTACAACCACATAAATATATTTATGTACATACTACATGCATTAAAATGATTAATTTACTTTAATTTATAAAATTGCCAAAGGTTTACTAACAACGTTTATATTATTATATTATAGTATAACTAAAAATATATGTATATATGTATATCCTAAAAACAAAGTTAGTTAAATTATTTTGCCATTTACTTGCTGATATAATTATTTTCTATATACTTATATAAGTAAACATACATACATACTTTTATTTGGATTATCTATGAGCTATGGATGTTCCAAACAAATCAGGAAATTTTAAATTTACAACGATTTAATGTATATAGTATTTTTAAGTTTTATGTAATTTATTTAAAATGTAATAAAATTTGAATATTGTAAAAAAGTCTACAAAGTCATTAAATTTCAGTTTTGCTATTTATTATATGGATATCAGCGTTCCAAGTGTTCCTAAGTTTTTAAAAGTGTTAAAAAGTTGTTGTTATATATACTGAAAATTTTAAAACGATTTCAGATATGAAATTCAAATAGACGCTATATATCGCGAGCTTAGAAGGCAGGCTTGTTGAAAGTTCAGTAATTCCTAGGGAATAATTTGCGTGATCTACATACCATAGCTTCTTTTGAAATCATTTAAAGAAAATCTTTTAATTTCAATATGGTAAGGAAAGTTTGGAGAATATGAAAAAAGAATACATATATTTTTTGATAATTGTAAACTACTTGGTAGCAAGGATATGCAGAATGATGTCCAAATATAAAAAGAGTAAATAAATCATAAATTGTTTGGTTGGTTTAAGGATGTGTACAATCATGATAGCAAGAACAATGCACTCGAAGGTCATTGGAGAATGAAAACAGAGGAAGAACAGATTATTCAGTTACGTAAGGATAAACGCACACCTTTCAGTCAGCAAAATAGCAAAATAAGCCTTAGGAGAACCTAAATTTCGACTCTCAACAGAGTGTTTAAATTCTTGAAGAATTCCCTACCCAGGGTATACATGCATCGTCTATTTTCAGGTTAGGGTCTTTCACAAATCCTTGTTAACAAGCCGGTTCTACCATTGTTGAAGGCTGGCCAAAGGCCGCCCTACGCCTCTATTTTCCATCTAGGTGCCGTTGAGTTTATAGGGGTATCAGATTAGAGAATTCGAACTTATCACAACATAACTCACAGAGCGTTATCTCAGTCTACCAAGAGTGTTAGCCAACTCATTTCCCGGTATATCACTATACCACTGAACCCAACAGCGACTGTACCGACTCGGTTCAAGGAATATTATAGAGCCGTTACACTCACTAATCAATCGTGTTCTACACCAGTTCGACCCTATCGCCCTCAGGGCAGACTGACTGACATCACATTCCTCATGAAGAAACGAGGCCAGCTACGGCTTTAGGAACCTTCAAATATGTATCTCCGCCTTAAAGGTGCTGCAATCATTCAATCAAAAATAGAGCTCTAGTTAGAGATTCTTATAACAGATGTGTGCCTAATCAGTGTACCTATCCAGTTTCAAACCATCTGTGAAGATGGGTGTGACAGACTGCATTGACAGATGGAAGCCATAAGCCAGAGCCCAATATGTAGTGAGAATTATCAACCCAAAGAGAGATATCTCCTCTGACACAATAAAATCAGCGGTTTGATTGAGAAGTACATATCCTACTATTGGAAAAAAACCGTTCAGTATACCGGAGATACTGTTCGGGCGCTGTTTCCTGTAGCCTGATTCCCACAGTTGCAATAAACCGTACTATAACTTTATTGAAAAGTTAAGATACATACATTTTTTAATTAAATTGTTCTCAATTTAAATTATCGAAATTACTATCCGAAAACCTGCTGTATGTATTATTCTCTTCAATATTTCAAATCAATATTTACCGAGGTTATCAACAAACGATTTTCTGTTTTGATTAAATTTACTTAATATTTAAAAGCGCAATGGTAACACTGCAGCTGACTGACATAAACAACAATTAGTATTTGTTTTTGTTTTATTTTTGCTAGTTTATCTTCAAGTATGAAAATAAAAACAAAAAAGGCGATTTATATTATTAGTTAATTCAAGAGCAGAGATAATTTTTATAAAATAATTTACAGCAGTCGTCAATATCAGTACGGCTGTTAGTTAAATGAAAAGCATTTTGAAAATGACGGCTGAACGTTCGCTTTTACTATTGTCTTCCTCACGGGTTTTCGGTTATGGCTATTTGGAACATGCCAAAGAAGAAATTACGAAATTCTTTAACAAGTACGTTTAAAACTAATAAAATCTTAAGTGTTTTCTTAAAAAAAACTATTTTTTATAGAAAAAATGTAAAAAATATATTGTTTGTGCCTTATGCTCTACCGGATCACGATGCCTATACAACAACAGTTCGTAATGCCTTAACACCTTGGGGTTATAACGTGGAAGGCATCCATACAAAGTCCAACCCTGTGGAAGCAATAAATTCTGCTCAAGCGATATTTATTGGCGGTGGTAATACTTTTGTTTTATTAAATACGCTGTACGAACTCGGTCTTGTTGGGCCTATTCGAGAACAGACGTTAAAGAATGGCATTCCCTATATGGGCAGTAGTGCAGGCACTAATGTTGCTACGCGATCTATTAATACAACAAATGATATGCCTATGGCTCATCCGCCTACGTTTGATGCTTTGAATTTAGTACCATTTAATATTAATCCACATTATTTGGAAACAGATCCAAATACCGAACATAAGGGTGAAACACGTGATCAACGTTTGGAAGAGTTTTTACGTTATCACAAGAGACCGGTATTGGGTTTACGAGAGGGTACTGCTGTTTTAGTGGAAGGTGATAAGGCCACTCTTCTGGGAGATAGAAAGGCAAAATTATTTATACCGTAAGTGAATTGTTAAATTGTTGAACTTGCAAACAGTAATAACAGTGTAGTAATCTTTTCTTTTAGAAATTCGGAACCAATTGAATTCGAACCCCAATCAGATCTTAGCATCTTATTACATGAGAATGCCTAAAAACGAGTAATAATTGCATTTCAAGTAACCAATAAAACGAAGAAGATTTTTGTAAGAAATATATACGACTTTATTTCAATATTATTTCTTATGTATACTGCTGCCAAGGGCTAAATACTTATCGAATAAATAATTGCCCAAATCGCATTCACTTCGTTCAGTTTGTCTAACTAAGTCGGCCAATTGCTTAATATCATCGACTTGTTCTTGCAGAAAATTTGCTTCAATAAAATCACACATATTTGGATCGTTATTTTCACTGGCTATAGCATGAACTTTTAAAAGGGCCTGAAAGGGTTAAAATAACTGTTTTCAAAGCGATATAAAGAGAGATTGCCTTTTATACCCACATTATTTACTTTCTTTTCCATATTTAAAGCTTCCAAAAGAGCATCCCTAATTGAGTTAATTTCGAATTTCGGTGCTTCAATGCCTTCGAGTATTATGGTACCACCTCTCTTGTTCATATAGTCCATAAATATTTCAGCATGTTTACGCTCCTCACGACTGGCTTCTTTAAAAAATCTAAAGGCGCCTGGAGAAGCAACATCACTGCGATCGAAATAATATGCCTACAAAAAGGAAACTTTGTCTTGAAAAAAATCTATTATTTTTAGCGATGTTGCATACCATAGCCAAATAATCATAACACGCTTTCAATTCCATATTAATTTGCTTATTTATAGCTTTTTCACATTCTTTCGAGAAATTTTCTCTCACCAATAAACACAAATAACGACAAAATTTTAGTTGACCTAGACGATTCATAATTTATTTTTTTTTATTAGAAACACAAAAATTTATTAAAATTAAAATATATTTCAGAATAAAAAGGCATGTCAAGACAAAAATTACGAAACTGCCAAGTAAGGGATGGGAACCGATCGATTACAAAATTTAATAGAGTGTGGTTAAAATCGATTAAACCAAACCAAAATTTTTTTTGATAAAATGGTGTGAAAAATTGATTCGTAAACAATTAGAACTGAACAGGATTTTAAGCACGCAACGAGGTTCTAACCAGGAAACTCCTCCATATCGTAACGTTATTTAGGTTGTTATTTATATACTCATATACGATCTATTTTATATAAACCGAATGAATTAATAATGAAACTACTTCGTTGGCAAATTTAAAAACATGAAGTTTACATGATTTATTTTCACATTATATTTACACTTAAACATAATTACACTCTTAAAAAAGCACTCTAATCGGAGAAAAGAAAAATTCAAACTAGGATCACAGATGAATAGGTACGCACAACTTTTAGAGAAGATCACTTGGTGATAATTGTGACTCACCTTCTGCTACATAAATACGCATGGCTTTAAAAAGTAAAGCAATGCCTAAATATTTTTTCTCTCTCATAGTCCACGTTTTGGCTGGGCCATAGTAATCACCACGCTTACAATTTGTTAAATGCTGTAAACTTAAAGCATCTATAATGGCAGCTTCACGAGTATAAGCGTCTATAGGTATAATATTATGAAAGACATGCAAACTAACAACACCGTGGCCTGTACTCCATATATTTAAAATGCGATCAAGTTTTTTACTATCCGAAGAGTTTTGTGGTGGTGATTTGAAAATGTCCATATTGATAGGCCTCTTTTTAACTAAGGCAAGAAAAGAAAATTTTTTAATTACATACGTATTTACACGTTCATATTATGTAGAGAACTTACATGCTATTCTCTTGCCTTCTTCGATTTTTTTCCTTTGTAGATTTCTATCATGTAAACGTGAATGATATTTCATGGCATCATACAAATGAGAATAGGGTCGAGATGTTTTCCCCTTGCCCACATAAAATATTGATTGTAGAAATCGTTGCCAGATATCAAATTCTTTTAGAAACTTTAGAAATAGAATAGGAATTTAAACATGATTAATTACAAATTGAGTTAACTGCTGTGTACATACGACACTTTCTCCAGGTAGGTTACACGAAATACGTGGATCTATAAGCATGTAAACAAAACTTTGCTTTAAATGCCCCTCTCGCATTTGTTTCTTATTTTCTGAACTCTCAAAATATTCCAATGATTTTTTCTCATATTGCATATAATCTTGAATGCGTCGAAAGAAATCCTCAGACTTTATAGTTCTGTGCAGTTCAACGGAAAATTCTGTAAATATAAATAAACTTTATGTAGAATGTAATTCAAATTGTATGATAATTGCGGCGCATATAACTTTTATTCAACTTCTTTTTGGATTTGAATGCCAACTGTGCAAAACATCTTTGTGCTGATGAATTTTGAATGGTAATTTTTACAAGAAAATTTAGTGAAAACATTTCTTAGCAAATATATACGGAAATAATTTATAAAAATAGATTATGAATTAAGGTTTACTTTTGTATTGTCATTTTAACGTAACAAAAATCATAATCAATTTCAATCTTAATCAGGAAAGTCATGGTATAAGAAATATATATATATTTCTTATACCATGCAGGAAAGTATGCCAACAATATTTTCGAAATTAAGAAATAAATAATAAAGAAAGAAATATACTTACTGAACAGGTTATTTTTGTTTTTTTGTGCCAGTTCATTCACTATTTCCTTGTTCCGTTTATATCTGATCAGTCTTTTAAGATATATTCTTTTGGTACTCTTTGTAATGGGCCCTGGTGGTTCGTCGAAATTTGTTAGCTCTGCTCTTAATCTATCAGTATCGTAGTCGAAAGGTAGCGTTAAATTGGTAGATTGACTAGCCATTGTACTTTCCAATTCTGGACCAGGAGTTTTGGGCGCACTGAATTTAAAAATTGATTTCTAATTTAGTTCACCTAGTCGTTTAGCTTTACAACTTACCAATCCTTTCCTTGCTCTTCCTCTTGCTTACGAATATTACTACGCCACTTAGTTTCATAGAACACCAAACCGTTGTCATCATCTGTATGCACATATGCTTCAGTCAATTGTAAGAAATAGTCATTTGTAGTTGGTGAATCTATTAAATCGCATGTTGGAGTAACAGTTTGTTTTCTAGTTTTATTTGGTGAGGTCACCGTGATTTCTGGCACAGTTTTATAACTACTTTCCAATTCGTCAGTCTGTTGTTGTGATGGATTTTGAGGAATTTGTAGGCAATCTGGTTCAAAATCTTGTACTTTAGCTTCAGTTATTGCTTGCATTAATTTACTCAAATATGTTTCAGGTTTTTGAGAAGATATATTTTCTTTATTGTCATTTTTAACCGGTATTTTATTAGAACGTTCATTATTGTTCATCGTACATGGTGCTGGACCCCAAGCACCACTGTCAGCTTCAATCTCTACCTGTGGTACAATTTTTTTTGGAGTTTTTTCTTTCTCATTTAGTCTTGTATTTATAAAATTCAAAAACTCCTGTTCCACAACTTCATCATCAGTTTCAATCTCAGCCTGTGATACAGCATTTTTTGGTGTTTTTCCTTTTTCATTTAATTTTGTATTCGTAAAATTCAAAAAGTCAGTTGCCACAAAGTCATTGATCATTTCAATAACACTATCAAACTCTTTGCAAATGGATTTGCGTGCGCGAGACTCTCGTACTTTTTCTCGCCAATTTTCTATAAGGGATTTGCGTGATCTTTCACCCGGTGCTATATGTTCGGCTAATTCTTTAAGATTCTCTTCAGTTAGAGAAAATATATTTACCGCCTCTGCTGTTGCTGATGACGATTGAACAGTGTTTTGGTTTGAAAGGGATAATCTGCCCTCTACAGGATTTACTTGCCTTGATGATTGGGGTTCCAGCTGTTCTTTGTCCACATTTTCTGGTTGCAGTGGTGGAAATTTCGGTTGAACTTTATGCCTTCTATGCGTTATGTTAATGTAATAGGGCGAAGTAACATCATAATTATAATGTACACGATTTGGCGTGAATTTGTTCGAGTCACTATCTATAGTGTCGTCATCTATAGCGTTGTTTTCTTTCAGTGTATTTCTATTTGAGGCCACTTGAGTTTCAAACGTAACATTTCGTGTTTTGGGTGGTGTTGACGATGAATTAAGTTTGAGGTTTTTCAAGCGTTGATTTATAACGTTTGAATCAGAAAGTATCATTTGCCTTACAGCTTCATATTTCTTAAGGAAAATGTGATCTCGTATTATTTTTACAATCTCAAAGTTACACTCTTCAATAGCGTATAGAAGCGGCGTTTTGCGTTCGTTATCATAAACCTCCAATTTTGCTCCATATTGCTAAATATATACGAATGGTGAACAGTAAATTTAACACTTAAAATGGACTTTAAAAGCCTGCAGTGAGTACATATTTTAATTTCGATTTTAAAACTTGTGTTTTCAAATTCCTTGAGTTGGAGTGAAAACGTGCTCTCTAAATGTGAAAGTGTGTTCGCTATCATAAAATGTTCTCTTCGAATTAATAATGTTTCCTGTATAGTTTTAATTAATAAAAGAGCCTAATATGACCTTCTATTATTCGGTTAAATGACGATCGCTTAAATAACATACATACATAAATGGTCATTACAACCTTTCAGTCAGGATTACGACCTAGCTAGTGTATACTAATGCGGGACCTAAAGTTTAAAGTCGACTCCGAACGACAGTTTTTTTTGAGAAACTTTTAATGGCAATGTTTATTTACTCTCAGAGTTTTTGCAAAATATCTGCTGAGAGGAAGTCGCCAAAGATTTATTTTTTCATATTGCTATTTGATCGAGATGTCTGACCTGGGGTTTGAAACGCGGCCTCACATCAAATAAGCCCACACACTACTTATTAGACTACGGCGACTAATATAACCTTCAATTCGATTAGCTAACGATCACTTACAATCGTAAAAAAAGGTTTATTATACATGCCAGTCGATGTACTTGGGGAGTTAGTACATAAACCATAATTTCTACAGAATAGATCTGAATGGAAGGAAGGAAGGCAACAGTTTTTACCTTAACACAGCAGAACCAATGCAGCTTTCTGGAGTTAGGGTAGGCAGTAGGCTATAGTTTTTCAAATGTAATGTGCTGAATTAAAGTGGCGTCACTTAATACTTGACGTTGAATCAAAATATTATTTAAGGCACTAATTTCAAATAGAACATAATATTGACAGTTTTATTGGAACCTTTTGTACAAATATGTACAGTTTGCTACGCTAACTAACGGGAAATTAATATAAAGCAACAACAAATTTCCACTCAACTAATAAAGTGAGGACACCCAGGTAGTATGTTAAGACTGATTATTATCGTGAGGGTCATGGGTTTGATTTTCATCAAAGATTGTGTAGCATTAGATCTGAGTTACTCCAGCTCATAATAATTATAATCGAATTTGTAATTGTATTCTAATAAATAAATAAACTAAACATGGACTGATGCCGTTATTTTTATATTACTACCGCGTTGTAATGATACCCACCAATAATAAACGTACGATTTCCTCTCTACCATATATGGCAGCCACATGCAAAGGCGTCATCTTATCATTAGTGCGACAATTTGGATTTGCTAAAGTAAATAGAAAATATTTTTTAAATCCCCAAACTTACATACACACATATGTATATGAGAAACATAATTAATTATATAATTACCGCCCATTTGCAAGAAACGCACGGTAACATTTATGGCCAATCGTTCATTTTGCATGCCGCAAACATAATGAAGCGGAGCAATGCCTCTGTCTAGGGGAACATAAGAGGGATCTATGTCTTTACTATTACGATTCAGTATAAAATTAATATCACTATAAAGTAACAATTATAAGTAATTATACTCAGTAATGATAAAATACATGGAAAGTGTACCTTTCGTTTTCATCATCTAAAGCATCCAACAGGATGAGTGACAAATAATTGGTTCTCTGATCCATTGCTTATAAGACAATTTATATTAAAACACAAACACTGGCACAGATAACACTTATTTCAATATTTTAAACAAATTTTTTAAACACTTTTATTTTAAAATTATTTTAAAAATCGCATCTTTTTTCGTAGTTAATTAACTAAAATTTACTTTATTCGCGTCCAGTTATTATTAACTTTTTGTTTTTTAAATGCTTGTTTTAAATGTTGTTCATTTTTAATTGTGTGTGTTCGTTTCCAGATGGCGCGAATGAGAGTTGATGTATATGGATATAGGGATGCCAGATCATTGTAAAATTATAACTGCGGTTTGTTCGCAAAATTTCTTTGGTGATGTTAGAATTCTGCAGTTTATTAGAACGGCTTTTCAGCGCCGAGTTTTAATGCATAATTAATTTGCAGGATAATATACATATACGATTTTTATTGGAAATATTTGAACAAATATTTTAGACAATTTTTTAAAGTTTTTATTACTTTTTTAACTTAATTTAAAGCATAATTATGTTTACTCTATAGAAAGAATGGTTTTTGGGTAATTTGTTGAGTTTCGATATGATAAATTTTTTGTGGTGAATTTCTCCGATGTGGGAAATAAAATTGAAATTACTACCAATACCGTTACTCTAACCAATGCTGGCGTTACCGACATAACGCTGCTGAAAAATTTACAACGCATTATCATTGCGTTATACACCCACCTTCTCTAATTCATATTTCAATTTGTGTTCGTTTTTAAGCCAATGACACAGGTAATCACGGTGAAATTAACTTATTCGAAACATAAACCACACCGTTGGTAATGCATATCATGGTAACTAGACATATCGGTGAATGCCTCCGCTCACAGAGATGAAAAGTGCTTATTCTAGACACACACCGCTTAATTCACAATGTACTTTGCGTTAGTCTATGGTAATACAGTAGAATTTCGAATAACGACACTTTGGTGAGTTTGGATTTTTCCCACACCGGATAAATTCAACACACGTTGTAAAAACTCACCATACTGGAAATTAACCACAACAAAATTCACCACTTCAAAAAAAAAAAATAAAAATTAAAACAAAATTTTTGTGCGAATGTTAGCGTTTATTTTTTGAACGAACAAAAAACGAATTTTCCACCAGTGCTGTCAGGAAGAAAAAACCTTGGTACTCAACTGCATCAGAGTTGCCAGGAAGGAAAAACACCGATGATGCAAAATTGCATCAAAAGTACTTTTGCATCAAATAGTACTTTTGTAAAAGATACGTACATACATACAAAGTTCATCAATCAGGATTACGACCGAACTTCTTACACCACTTATTTTGTGTGTGTTAATTTTATACATGAGTGGTGGGGGACCTGTTTAAACTCGACTCCGAACAACAGATTTTTGAGAAACTATCGTGGCAGAGTTTTTGCCAGAAGGAAGTCGCCGGAGAAATATTTTTTCATATTTCGTTTTGCTGGAGATGTCTGGCCATTGGCTTTGAATCGTGGGCTCACGTCTAGTAAGTAAGTAAGCACATACCTACTAGACTATTTCTTTATATTTAATATACATATTATATTTAATATACATGCAGAACAAAAATAGCTGATTCGGAACGTAACAAAATGTAAAAGTCCCGTTTAGTTACATCGATGGAACGTACCGGTGGAATCTTTAGTTCTCATGTCTTTATAAATGGTAATTGGCACACAACAAGGAACAATATCGAGGTATGCGATTACCTTTTTTGCACTTCAATTGCTTTGCTTTAATCAAAGATGACATTGTAAATATTAATAGACTTTGAAAATTAGATACTCAGATACTACTAGTCTTGACGCTAAGTCTTCAAAATAATAATTAAAATGTTAAAATATATATACTTTATTAACCTTTCTTTTTGTTATAAAAATCACACTCATAATTAAACCAACAATAAAAATTAATAGCGATTTAAATGGCTTTAAATTTTAAACAAATACGATTTTTTATTATTGATTCTGGTTTTATTTTTTTTTTTAATTTACCGCAACAATACCCGTTACTGTTCTCGTTTCAATAACACTTTTATAATAACGTGCTGAGTATTTGGCAATACGTTCTCTGTTGGCACTAGACATATTCACGTAATACAATCCAAACTTTTCGCTAAAATAAAATGCCAGCGGAATAAAAGAATAAAAAACAAACAAATTAAAATGTGTTAACGTAATAACACTTGCCTACAAACACGCAACATTCATGGTAAAGAAAAGAGTATGAACTGATTTTGCAAGAGAAGTAAGTGTTGATAGATGGATGAATGTGTGTGTATGGATTCCTATAATACAATACAATAGTGGTATACTCACGTATAACCCTGCTGCCATTCAAAGTTATCGATTAAACTCCAATGCGTATATCGTGTTACATTGCAACCCATATTAATGGCATTTAAAACAGCCTCTAAATGTGCCTGCAACATACAAATAAATCAAAACAAAAGTTTAACAAGACTTGACACATAAAATTACGGAAATGCAAAGAAGTCTAATAACAAATACCTTAAGGTAGTCAATACGTTCTGTATCATCCAATTGGCCATCATCTGACCAACCATTTTCAGTGATTATAACCTCAACGTTATTATAGTTGTTTTTAATCCAACTGTAAAGGGAATGTAATATACAATGTTACACGCATTAATTGTGGCAATTTTCTTACTTTAATATGCCCTCCAGACCTTCGGGTGCACAGTACAACCAACTGGATTTCCCTTTTTTCCATTTTGGATCCACTACGGCTTTAACACGTGAGTCATATAGCGGGGAAGGATTCTTACCTTCCGGGGGGTTAGCTTCCTCTGCGTAACGAGATGTGTAATAGTTAAGTCCAAGAAAATCTGCAGAGTTTTTAATAATTTCTCGTTCTTGTTCGGATAAACTGCTTAGGCGGGACCAAGTTCTACCCTCTTTTTTACTATTTTCAGCAACATCATCCAGCATAATTTGAGGATAATTCCCGCTATCCCCAAATATAGGATGTGCTAACCAGCCCAACTGAAATTGGATGTTGCTTCAATATTTTTAAATGGACAGAGATTTCTATACTCACCGCATACTGCATGCCGCGATCGACGAGTGTAGCATTATTTTTCTTGTTGAAATAAAATCGTGAACTTAACGTGATGCCAATTTTGCCCTTTTGCTTTTCAAAAAAACTCTCTCTATATAGGCGATAAACTGCAGCATGAGCTTTAAGTGTAGTATCCATACAAAGATAATCAGCAACACCATGTTCATGACCCATGGGTGGATAATTGCCATCTCCATAGCCAGGTATACAATAATCATAGGGTTCATTAAAGGTCATCCAGATTTTCACACGATCACCATACGTTTCAAATAACAACTTGGCATAATTGGTAAAATATTTAACAAATAGAATATTTGTAAAGCCACCATAAAGATTTAAAGTTTCGGGTAAATCATAATGGAACATAGTAACTACCGGTTCTATGCCATTTGCCAATAACTCATCAATTATCATATTGTAATAATCAATGCCTTTCTGATTTCGTGAGGATATATCTCCATTGGGTAGAATGCGGGGCCATGATATAGAGAAGCGATAGAAATTAACCTGTTTTTAATGACGAATATAAATAATTACTTGGAATATGAGGTTTTAAAAGCGTAATTTTTATTTACTTTTAATTCTTTTAAGGCCTCCAAATCTTGGTCGAATTTATGATAGGAATCTGGACCCACATCAGCGTTTGAATGATCAACTATCATTTCGGGATGTTCATGGGTAAAGGTATCCCATATGGAGGGACCACGGTCATCTTCATTCCAGCCGCCCTCAATTTGGTAGGCTGCCGTTGACACCCCAAATTTAAAGTCAGAAGGAAAATATTTACTGCCGGCTTTATGGGCTAGTTCACATACTTGCTCTACACTACAGGAACTAACCGTCACCATGAAAAATAAACTGAAATAATTAATTATTAATTAATTGTTTTTAATTTTCCATTTCAGACTTATTTACCTTAATAATGTTATTATTATACTCGTGCTATGCGACATCCTCCTATCGAGTTTGAATTGGTCTCGATAGTGCGACATATTTATTCAATTGAGCTCAACAGGGAAATAAATATTATATATTCCATTTTCATATACAGAGAGGAGCAATTGAGTACAAGCAATCTGTTGTTGAGATAAAGTGAAATGTCAACAACACTCGTTGATAATTTAATTGCACTCTGAATTTTATTTAAACAAAAGAGATTTGGACACACTTACTACTCATTTGACGGCCGTCTAAAGAAATAAAAAAATACTATTAAGCAGGAGAATTAATTTTAAACATTTGTCTTCTAGAAGTAGGGTAGTAGTAATAAGTTCGGTCGTCAAAGCCAACCAAAAAGCTTGCCATTCAAACTCGCCATCTGTGGATAGAAAAAGAAAAAAAATATTTTTTTAATTAATTTTTCTTTTGAAGTGTGAACTTCATCAGTTGTGGTGCCTTTTTTTTACAAAATGTGGTGAATTTTATCCGGTGTGGTGAATAAAATCGAAATTCGCCAAAATGCCGTTATTCGAAATGGGTACTGCGTTACCACAAACCCATGTACTGTATATTGTGAGTTGGACGGTGCGTATCTAGAATAAGCAATTTTCACATCTGTTATAGGCCATTTACACTACAGCGAAATCTAGTACTTATGAGATTTCGAGCCAAATCTAGTTGATTTTAACTAGATTTCCCATACAAAACAAAATCTACTTATTTAGTAGATTTCGGCAAAATCTACTCAAAATCTAGTAAAAATACAAATGCAACTATGTGTTTTGCCAAATAGTACTTAAAAATACAACGCTGAGCAGGAAAAAAAATTACATTTCAATTTAACCCTAATCAAGTCAACATGTGCCTCTCCGACACATATTTCACTTGGTCATGTTGTAACTTCCTTGAATATAGGTTCCAGTTCTTACTGCTTCTTGAATTCCTACTTTCAGTTGTTTTATTTAGAATTTACAAATTTCAAGTAATAAATTAATTTATTTTTATTTTTTATTTTGTTTCAATCAAAAATATTCTTAATCGTGTCAAAATGTGTCTATGAGCCACATATGGGAACGCTAACTATTACTTCTATTGTTGGTGAACAACAAAATTAAATATAATAATGAGTTATAATGAGGTATAATGAGTTACGAACAGTTCTGGCACCCATTATTTGCCGCAGTCTTCTAAAATTAAATAAAAATAATTTGTCCAATGTTCGGTCCATACAACACGAGGATGAATTCTCAAACCAGCCAAGGCAGACAGATATGCGACGTAGATGTTATATGTGCCCACCGAAGATATGCAGAATGTGTAAGCAGTCTTGCAGTATTTACCACAAAAATACTTGCAACGAGCATTGTTCAAAAGTTCTAGTTTGCTTAAAATGCGAAAATAAATAAATAATATTTCATTTATGTAACTGAGAAGAAAAAATTTAATAAAATGAAAATAAGTTAAAATTAATACGTAAATTCTTTGTATGTGCCTCTAAAACACATTTTGACTGGATTTATAAAAATTTTTCCTGACTTGATTAGGGTTAAACTAAAATATTATTATTTTCTTTTAAATTTCAGTCAGCTGTTTTTGTTATTAAAATGAAATCTTGCTACTGTCAACGGATTCGATCGTCGACTTGCTTTGCAAGCGGACGTGTGGCTAGTTTTTCTGTGCGGGAATTTTTGTTGTCCAATTTGTTTTTGTGTTACATACCTACCATGCAAATTGTGTTAAAACAGATACGAGAAAAGGAAGAATAACGGAACTTTTAGCGGTTTGTTAAAAAAAAAGAATAATTAAAATATTTAAAAAAAACAACAACATCTATTTAAAACAATAAATGCAAAGGAATTTTGCTAAAAGACAATCTATTCAACATACAAAACCTTAAAAGTGATTGACAAAAAGGCCAAATCATTGCGTAAACCTATACAGAAATGCCGGAAAATTCATGATTATAAATGGAAAGTATGAATGACGTGAACTTACTGCCTGCGCCCGATGAAAATCCTCCCACACAGTCGGACAATAACCCGAAGCGGAAAAGGATCGAAGGGCTTTCGCCCACAAATATTGACGTCACCCAACTGGGTGAGAATAGATTTGCCTTACTTTCAGGACTAGAGGTCGAGAATACAGAGGACAGCCCTAGGACGAAAAAACCAGTTAAAATTACCAACACAAAGCCCAAAAATACGAACAGCTCATATTGTCCACCCATCTTCTTGTTTAACGTCAACATTAAACGGTTAGTCGAGCAGTTGGAAGCTAAAACGCCAAAAATTACATTTAAAATAAAGAATGTAAACCAACGAAAGAGTAAACTTTATCTCTCTGACCCACTGGTGCACGCAGAAATGATGGCCCTGCTAAAGGAAAAGAATATTCACTCATATTCGTATACACCAAAGGAGTTTAAACAAACATCATTTATTCTAAGAGGTCTCTACCATGGTACCGAGGTAGATGAGGTAAAGAGAGCCCTGGAAAAAACAGTCGCAGGTGTCGTCTCGAAGGTAACGCGTTTCACAACACCATATTCTACTAAAAATGCATATGATACAGGATTGTTCCTAGTAACACTTAACCCCGGTAAAAGCCTTAGCGATATTTCTCATATAAAATATCTCCTAAGTCAGACAATTCTTTGGGAAAAGCCTAAAAGAAAAGAAAAGGAGGTGCAGTGCCACAGATGTCAGCGTTGGGGTCACATAGCCAAAAACTGCAATTCTGAGTATAAATGTGTCAAATGTGACAAAAATCATCTTCAAGGTGAGTGTCAGCGAATGGGATCAGAAACTGAAGCTCCTCATTGCGTAAACTGCGGACAAAGTGGACACCCAGCAAACTGGAGAGGTTGCCCTACATACAAAAAATATATTGGTGCGCGTAAGGAGCGTTTGGAAAAAGCCAGAGAAGAAAAGTTGATTGCTAAGTCCAACGTAAGCCGAACAATAGATCAGTCCCTACGATCCCCTGGGAAAACTTTCGCTAATTTATTCCATCAACATGAATCAATGCAAAAGCCTACAATAATTGATGATTTCCTAAAACTTGCAAACGTCTTTCTAACACCGGAGGAGCTGCCACTGGAGCAACAAATTTCAAATTTCTTATCTGAATATAAAAATATGCCACATCATGAAGCAAAGTCAGAATTTCTTCGTCTTTTAAATAAGGTAAATACTAAATATGGTCCATAGAGTATACCATACCATCATTCTACTTGAAGTCCACTCCCGGCACGCATAGGGGCTGAACATTTGGATTTTGCTACTATGAGTTCATTAATTATTTAATTAATTATCTTTATACAGGAGTTTTACTCCATTCGTTGTTTTATATTATATTATTTATCTCATACATGAACATTTATTCGATGCTACTTAGTTTGCTTGAGTACATTCGTTCTACACTCGTATTTATAACATATGTATGCATATTGTGTATTAGTTATGTTTGTCAATGAATTTAACAGACAATCGTTATTTATTGTTTAGATGTTATTTAGTTTTAAGAATGTTATCTACAGACACTTGCTCTGTTTGCGATATTGAAAGGTCGGAAGCAAGCCTTGTCAAACTTTCGTTTTTATGTACAATTACATTTTGTATACATATACTATTTCATTTTAGCAATGTAGCTTTATTCAATCAATGTGTTATTAGAGCAAGACGTATATAACTCTAAGAATATTATTATTCTCCTCGTATGTAAGAAAATCAATGTTATCAGAAAATGAAGAAGACTTAATAAAATATACTTACTTACTTGCTACTGTCAAATAAATACAGTGTAAACGATCTAGATTTTGAGCTAGATTTGAAATCTAATCTACTAGATTTCGTTGTAGTGTAAATGGCCTATTAGTGGAGGCATTCACTGATATGTTTGGTTACTGCATTAAATCAGTGTTGCCATTGTCATTCTATTTAAAATTCTAAAAAATTAAAATTACAAAAAATAAAAATTTTAATTATTTTGTAAATGAATTTTTGAGTAATTTCTTTCTTTTATGTTCTATTCCCAAAATGCTTTTTTGCAAATTGGAAATTCTTTGTCGAAATATTTATAAATCTTTCTGCTTTTGTTTGTATCGGATCTAAAAATAGTAAATAATAAATATATTTTTATTTTTTTTTCTTTCAGTTATAGTTCAGTACTATTTCAAAATTTCAATTTTGCAACACTGATACAAATACTTAACAATTGTTGTTTTTAGCATATTCTCACACCATTTTCATATTTACTGGACAATCTGATGTTGTTTTTGTTTCAATTCCACTTAGATTCAACGTAAACAAAAAAACAGCTGTAAAGTAAATACGAAAACAAAAGTAAATAAACAGAAACATACAATTTTGTAAAACATTTAATTTTAATTTTGGAATATTATTCATATAATAGTGTACAGATATTTGAGCCCAAATCAAGCTTTTCTGGTGACATTTATAAGGAGGTGGAGTTTAAATCAGGAATTTAATGGCAAACAAATTAGACTCACAAGTACTTTTCACCGGCAGAAAAAAATGTTTCCTTTACAAAACTCAAGTTTAATAAGTCCGAAAATTTCCAAATTTTATTTAAACAATCATGCAGAACCAAATGAACATTATGTAAAATTCTTTAATGCAAATGGGACATTCATGGCCAACGCTATAGTGGATTACATATGGCCCGGACGGCAGTGCGCGGATATTCTAAAAGGTACATTATTTACAATAAGTTTTATGTTTTTAGTATCCTTCGTCCAATGGCTTGACTGTAAACGAGAAGTATTATAAAGCGTGGATACTTTCAAAGTAAAATGTAAGTTTGAACTTCGTGGGATAGCTATATCTCTATTACAAGCAAAATAGGTAGAAATATTGACTGTTCGTTTTCTGTGCTCCTTGCACATAAAGACTTGTATCAGCGAAGCTGCTAGTGAAATAGCCCCGAAAAGTCAACTCTTAACAAAGCAAAAGAATTGGTCAAATACATCCAGGTTTTGTCCTCGTATTTCTTAGTTTATTGTGACGTAGAGTGTCAAAGCTCCTGCTATAAGGCCGTATCCAGAAATATTTATATTTATTTGTCCTTCGTTCGTCTTTTAATTGGCGTTCAATAGCGGTAAGTTCCATACATAGCACTGGAGTCATATAATTGGTTACCAAATACTTAAAAATGGTATGTCGTTTAGAAAGGTATCCAATGTTTCACTTAAATCGGTTGGAAATAGAGAGAAGCAAAGCGATTTCACATTTTCAGCATGACACTCTATCGTTAAGAGTTAGACGTGCTTATGAAACTATGCGTTGTACTTCCGCTTCCAGGAGAAGTAAAACGTTTTCGAGAGCTACTATATCAACTATCTTCATGCTACTAAGTAAAAATTTCTGCCGAGAGATAAACAGATGTGGTTCCATGAAAGACAAATAGTTAAAAAACTACGTTTAAGAGAAAGAGCAAGGCTTTTAGACTAACGTTTGCTAAAACTGAATCTATAATGATTAGAAAAAAATGTTTATGAACCAAAAGACAAAGTAATTTGCATTATAAAAGCTTTTCTAAACATAGTTTTTATTTCAGATCTACAAAATTACTCTTACGAAAACTACTTACAATGTTTTAAGAAAATCTTGCCAATATTTCAACATACCGATAACGTAATGATCACTTTAAAGGATGACCTTAAAATAGAGTGGATGGGAAAGAATGTGTCAACCTATCTTAAAGTGAAAAAGAATTATAAAAACAATAACGAAACCGAAATTTTCGAACACACGTTAATCTTAACCTCACTATTAGCGAATGCTTTGACTAACGTCTTTTTAACACAAACGCAAGCGAAGCATGCACCATATTTATTAAAAGATTTAATAAATTCTATAGAAATTGAAACGGTTTTTGGTTTAGAAATGGCAAGTATAATAATTAATTAATAATTTATAACACTTTTGGTAATCTTTGTTTCTTTTCTCTTTAGGTTTTGATTCTAAAAATTCTAATGGGCTCACCAAATTCAATTAATTTACGTAATATTCTATGGCATGGTTTTCCACAGCCTTTTGAAATTCCCCAGTATTATGTAAACGTGTTATTGGTAACTATACACACTTTGGGAAGCATTATTGACGTAAACAGTTTTCAATTAGAAGAAAGATCTCAAATATTAACATATCATGATCATTTAGAAGTTTTAAAAATGGATTTAAAGTTTAATGTCTTTAACTTTGAAGATATTAAACTACAAATCAAACAACTACATTGTGATTATAAGTCTTATTGGCTTAAATTATTGAATTATTATGAATCCGATAATTATATACCCTTTATTGTATTAATCTTAACACAAATTGAACTTTTGTTGAGATTACATTATGTACATGTCCATTTTGATATTTCAGCCAAATTGGATGAATATTATATTACTATTGACACTATATTTGAAACAAAAGTTATAAGTGGAGTTGATGATAATGCTTCCAATAAACTCTTAGATTTTAAGGATTCATCATTGGAAGGTTGTTTTCACGTATTATATGATATTTTTATCTCGCCAAATGGCTGTCGTTTACGTGACAAAGTAAGTCATGGTGAAGTTGCCTTAGAAGCCTTAGACAATCCACAATTATGTTCAATGATGCTTAAAGTATTTCTTGTTTTACTCTTTCCGCGCTATTATAACTATTTTGAGTTTTATGAAAGTAAATTGCATTTAAATAGCATAACTAAAATGAATATACTATTAAGTGTAGATAATATTCAAAAGTTTTCACCCAAATACATAGAAAATGATAAGGAAAATTCTTTCGGAAAGTGTTCATTAGCAAATAAAAAACTTTTAATATTCAAACGCCCAAAAAAGGAACCAGAGCTAATGTTGTTATTAAATAAAATAGCAATTAATATTAATAAAACCATTGAAAATTATAAAGAATCAATATCTTTACGTGCTGAATTATTGACTCAAAGGGAATTACATTCAAAGAGACGTAGAACATTAGAAAAACTGCAAACCGCTCTACCAGATATTTGTAAAACCTTAACTTTAATCTTAACAACGATAAACAAATTATATTGGCTTTTGCAAAATGATTATTCAGTTATATTAGATGATCAAATTAAGTGTGATAAAACTTTAAGGTACATTTTTCTTATTTTAATATGAATTTTATTTAATTTTTTTGTTTTTATATTTTTCTTTAAGGTTTCTAAAACACTCCTTATCGATAAGTGAGAATTTCGTCAAATATTCCCATTATGAAAGTAATGAATGGATAAAATCTTTGGAATTATGTCGCAAATATAAAGAATTTTATGAAAAGTTATTCCCATACGACCAAATATAATAAAATCTGGGAAATTTTAAGAAATTGTCTTTATTGCTGATTACGTTTCCTACTATTGAAGGTAATTTAATAAACTTTTTTATTATGTAATGCTTAAATCTGTAGTTTTAATACAAATTTCGTAATAAGCTATCAATGTAATCTACCTCTTGTTTTAGAAATTTTAAGTTTAATACTGTTTCTTTATAAAATCTTTAATTATATAACGTGGTTGAAATTTTTAAATAAAAAAATTTATTTACAAAACTAATTAAAATGAAAATTTAACTTGAAATCAAGATTGAGCATAAAATCATGAAATCTGTGAGTACATCACATGTGTCTATTTGTATAATAACTTCTAAACTGTTTTACAAATTTTCTTGACTTTCGAATTGTTTGATTTGACACGTCCAAATGGATAAATTTCGCTCGACTTTCTCATATTGACACTGAGACTCATAGAAGTGAATATGCTACAGCAAAATAGGTCTGTTTTTTTGGAAATAAGCTGGATTACGTGTCGGTTTTTGGAAGTTCGTTCAAGGAACAGCATAATTTGTCATTACAACGCTTCAGTTAGGATTACGACCTAGCTTCTCATACCACTTATGTTGTATGTTAATTGTATACATGAATAGTTTTGAGAAATTTTTCATGGTATTTGCCAAAAATCTGTTGAGACGAAGTCGCCAAAGGTATATTTTTTCGTATTTCGTTTTGTCGGAGATGGCTGATCTGGAGTTGGCATAGAGGCCTGACGTTTAATAAATCAACACACTACCTACTAGACAACGGCGACTTGCTCGTTCAAAGAATACTGGATTATAAGTTGTCATCAGAGAAAATGCTGAGTCCTTGCGGATTGCAAGAAGATAGTTTTTTTTTGAGACTGTGCAGTTTAGAATAGCAAAGGAAGGAAAGGGAGTATTATGTATAAAAATTAGATTTGAATGGGTTTATATTGTCAGTAAATGGATTAGTTATGGTATATATAAACAGCTGCAAATTTATGTTGTACAAATTAATTAAAAAAATTACATTAAAGGCTCTAGTGGGTACAGAAACTACTACCTATTAGTTACATACTTTTGGTGACTGGTGGATTTTTTACTCCATAAAAAAGGTGGTCCTGATACATACTTTTTACTTATGTCACCTATTGGCCGTTAAAGATAAAAATAAATCCCGGCTTTCATTAGCGTATTGATTTCCATTTTCACTTTTATTATGATAGCCTTGGACTACATTTATTTATAAATTTTCATACCAATGCTGGCCTCTTAAATCTTTTTATTAAAAAATTGAAAAATGTTTAATAATTTATTGCAAGTATTTTGCATAAACTAAATGCAAACAAAAGTTTTAGTTATACTCGCTGGAAAAAAATGTTGCAATTTCACAAAAATCGATGTACAAAACAATAAACATTTATACGTTTATTTATAGGCTATTCGTAAATACATACATAGTTTGACAACCGCAGAAGAGGTCAAAGAGCCGTAAATCCGGTATTGTAATTAAATAAAAAGTAAATAAAAATGGAATATTTTTCAAAAACTCAATTAAATTCGAAACACACACATTTGTTATCATTACATGGATTTAAAATAAAAAAAAAGTTTCTAATATTGTAAACAATTTAGCAAATAAATAGAGAATAGAAAAATTGGATTAATTGTTTTAACAATAGATGTTAATGTTAATTAATAAAACATTTAAACAGGTTAAATAAATCTTTGAAAATGTGTTAAAATTTATGTTTTTCGAAATATTTTATAAGTAAAAAATTGAATCAATTTGTAGCTATTCTCGTATGATAATTTGCAAATTATTTTCACAACTTAACAATGCAATGTAATGTCAACATAAAACAAATATTTTTTAGATTTTCATTTTTCATTCATATGTTAAGTGTTTTTGCAATTGAAGTTTTAAATTACTTATGTATGCAAACATACACACATACATATACATATGTATCATATAAACATATATCTATGTATATGTATGTATACAAAACATTTTTATGGTAAAATAGTTTTGAACTTAAAGTTCAAAGACCTTTAATTCTTATTTTTATTAAAAAAAAATGGAATACTTGATTAATTTCATAATGATTTAAACATTAATAAGTTACGTACGTGGTGGAAATAATTGCAAATTTATTTTTATCAGGAAATATTCAATTGTTTTGTTAATTTAGTTTTGTTTAGAACGTTTAAAACTATTTTTGAAAATTTAAACACGATATAAAACCATGAAAATTCAAAACAAGTCTTTAAATTTACTGTACATACATATATATTTATTGTTTAGGTATAAACATACATATGTAGTTCGAATGATGTTATTCAACTGATATATGCAGCTGTTTTCACTGGCACAATCCTTTTTTAGGCCTGGATTCCAATTTGGTTGCGTAAATCCAGGGGCTTTATGTAAAACGTTGTTGATCGGACGCAACTGCTTAGATGATTTCCTGCTAATCCAATAGTAAACAGAAAAACCCTCTAAGCAGCAGTTCCAACTAGGCCATCTAAAAGAGTTCTAGTTGTTTTCCTTGAGTAGGGAAGTGCTTACAGGATATTCTGCAAGTGGAGATATCAGATCACCTGCGTTTCGCTTCCGCTGCGAATAAACTCTAAACCGGAAAGTTCAATCAGTAATCCTCGTATGCGGTATGCTTTTCACATATGTATATCAGCGCCATATCTTCAAGGTGCCTTCTTGGCTTTCTCATCCTGACAATTTGTACATGTTTTTAGACATGTATGTTCAATTATACAGTGTTAAGTAATTATTGTCGTTAGAAGAATACTCGATTCTCTTCGAAAGATCAATACATTTGTTGTCCTTTTGATTTATAGAAAATTCTATAAGTACACTTGAGTTCTAATTTCCTCATCAATCATACATCTGTCAAAGTCGACAGCGGAACTAAAGGCGGGCATGTTCTCCACGAAATATTAGTAGTTCCCATAACAATTCAGCATGATGCCGCCAAAGCAGATCAAGTGAGCGAATACAGTCGAGAACACTTTGATCTTATTACGATGGAATTGATAGCATTGATCGATGAAAATCGTAAATATCGATAACTGAAGTTTATCGAGAATTAATTTTCAATTGCTCTTCACAGATTTATTAATCAAAACAATGCTTTTATCGTGCTATCTGAGAGAGATTGAAAGTTCATTATCATAAATAGCCGATCTGTACCCGTTTCTGTCTTAGAACCATCAATAAAGTTCAATATCGTGTCGTAAGATATATTTCGCAATTCATTTTTCACTGGAAAGTATTCTAATCCTATGGTCTTAACGGTTTTTAGAATAGTCATCACATGATCCTTATGAAAATGTGACGTTCTAAAAATCATTAAAACTGAATATTAATAAGGAGACTGTAGCTATTGAATATTTTATACTCTTATGAAACTCAATAGAGCATTACGTGTTGTCTTATTGTTAAATTATAGCTTCCCTTGGCCATAACTCACATATTTTGAAAGAATCAAGAGAGGAAAAACAAAATTAATTGTAGGTGGGGCTCTGCCTGCTGTCTGGTCTGCTCTGTTAAATGGATTTCTAAGCATAACATTTAAAATTGACAACTTTTTTCCCACCACCTTGGCAAGTGGAATTACAATTTAATAAAATAACAAAAGCCTTCAAAGCGCAACAAAAAAGGGCCGATCATGCACAAAGCTTAACTACCGGTCTACACCCCAAAACACCAAAAACACAAAAAAACTAAAAGAGATAACAACCCACCGCAATAATATTTATAAAGAGTTACAAGTTAAAAAATCATAGTGTTTCTAAAAATATCATGGTAAAGAGTTCCAGTATGCATATTTAAGTGACATGTATGTACCATAATGTATAGGTTGGGGGAAGACATACTTTACGTTAAATGAAAACGTTGTTAATCTAGCGCTTCAGTGATTTTAAAAAAATTTACCATGTACATGTTATTGTTGTTGTTGTTGGTATTTTGAAAATATTGAAAAATTTCTACACTAAACTGCACCTGTAGGTATGTGTGTGCACTTATGCGTTTATAGTTTAGGGTTCGTTGTCATTTCTACCACAAAATACACGGCCAGAACTATTTTCTTTTTTTCTTTTTTTGGAGCCCATGATAACTAAAGTGTATTTCCATGTGTTTTGAAGCTGGTTTACTATGCCATTATTAGCTATTGTCACACAGCTCGTCTGATGATCATGTGTATCTCTCTAATGGGTGGCTTTCGGTGGTTTGTTATGCTGCGTGAACGTAGCGGCTGTTGCTGTTATTTTTTAATTTTTTTTATACATTTTTTTTAGCTGCCAGATCGTTACTGATTACATATGGTACGACACAATTTTTTTTTAATTTCTTTTAATTTTTTTTTTTGTATTTCATATCCATTGTTCTGATCTCATCATCATAATAACAATAGTAAACAAAAACACACTGATTCCCAGTTTAGGTTTCAATTTCGAATTTTCATTTAATTTTAGTTGAATTTCAACATTCGATTGCAACGGTCGCGAAAACGCATAAACAAATAAATTTTTAAGTGTTGGTTTTAAATTGAAAAATTAAAAAAAAATTGTGTTTCTTGGTGAGTTTAGTAAAAAGATTACAACTAAAAAGGATAATTAATAAAATGTGTGAAAATGATAAAATTAAATACGCAATAAAAGCAAATTCTATGAAACTAACAAAAAATAATAAAAACTAAACATCGTATACACATTAATATAATACGAAGTTTAAAACTTTACAATTAAAATTGCTTTGTGGAAAGCAAGAGAAAAGTAAATACTTCGTACGGAAACCAGTTAAAAGACTGGGCGGATTAAATTCGTCATTTGCTTATGTCCAGAAATTTTGAATTTAAACTCAAATATAAAAAATAAGAAATTTTTCGTTCATTTGAAAACGAAAAAAAAAAATACATTACAAAACCAATGCCATAGTTTTTAAAAGTCTATTTATTATAATATATATTATATACACATGTATACATAACTGGTCATTACAACCAATGAGTCAGGATTACGACCTAGCTTCACATACCACTTATGTTGTGTGTGTTAGTTTTATACAGGAGTGGCGGGACCTACAGTTTAAAGTCGATCCGAACGACAGATTTTTGAGAACCTTTTCGTGGCAATTTTATTTACTCTCAGTCACCGAAGAAATATTTGTTCATATTTCGTTTTGTTAGAGATGTCTGACCTGGGATTTGACCCGTGACCTCACGTCTAATGAGCCAACACACTACTTACTAGACTACGGCATAAAATGTATTGGCTTATTTAATTCATCAACATTCATCAAATTAATGCTCCGAAATAAGATAACAAAGATAACAGTTTTTATCTCTTTGGTTTTAAAGTTCTCTTCAGTTGTGGAAGCAGGGAAAATCGAAAAATCTCAGAAAGGGAATTTTAACGTAAAATGGGTTTATGTAGTGCTTAAAGTGAATCACTACAAACCGGAATCATTCGGGAGAATTCAAAAAACGTTCTTATTGATTTTCGATTTTTAAAAGGATTTTTAACCTCTCCTCCAATAATCCATGCTGGAAGCTAACTGATCTCTGCTCAAAAATCAATCAACAATGAATTTCACAGAAAGGTCAAACAATGTCGCCTTTGGAGAAAAAGTCAGTAATGTTCTTCACATTACTTTTACACAAATGAATGAATTGAAAATGAATTTTATACAAATGAATATCATCCACTGACACTAGTCTCATGTCTCAAAGAACGAAATTCCAAACATACCAAAGAACTAGACGCACTTTGTAGTTCATTGTTGTTTTCTGTGAATTGTTGTCCTATATTAGGAAATTCCATTACATTTGCCATGTTAGAAACCTTATCCTTATTAACAAAAAAAGAAATTGGGATAAACCGTTTGTTTTGAATTTTATAAAGAAATCATTTACCATGGAAAGGAACAGGAGGTATTCATTTGCGAATAGATTTGGTCAACCAAGTGTGTACATAAGAACTGATAAATTATCTGCAAAATAAGAACAAATGTAGGAAATTTTATTCTACATTGTAGCGCATCTTTCATTTATTCTAGCATTTTCTTTCTAAAGCAACCTTTTTTTATTTTCAAGACTGGATTGTCTGGAGTGTTTCAGCAGTGCATGGTGTATAAAAACTAACAGTAGGAGCAAGTCACTGATCTCCAGAAAAGTTCCTCTCCTTAGCGTTTTTGGAGTAGAGGAGTAAAAAATTTTAATTCGTTCGAATTAGGTAACAGAATAGTAGGATCCTTGGTTTTCTTTATTATCACCTGTGTCTGGCACTGTTCCTATCAGGATATACTTCGCTTCACATTACTTCGTAGGTAATGTGTCGGCTTATTAGACATAAGGCCACAGTTCAAACTCCAGGTCAGACATTAAAGCGAAATTATGAAAAAAATATTTCTTCGGCGACTTCCTCTTAGCAGATTTCTGGCAAAATCTTTGAGAGTAAATAAAATAGCCATGAAAAGTTTCACAAAAATCTGTCGCTCAGAGTTGACTTTAAGCTGTAGGTCCGCCACTTTTGCATAAAATTAAGACACACACAACATAAGTGGTGTGATAAGTTAGGACGTAATTCTAACTGAAGAGTTGTAATGACCAATTAAGTTGAGTAAGGATATACTTAGAAACAATTGTATTTATCAAAGGCCGAGTCCTTTAAAATCTGTAGAATATTAGTTGATAGAAGATGAGGTCTTGTTACTAAGTTGATGGACTTAAAACTGTATTTAGATCACTTTAGAATGAATCAAACTATTAAACCAGTTGATGAAAATGTAAGTCCCTATGTTAGTTTGTGCTAGTTGAAATGTCGGCGAGCAATTTCTATTTGAAAATGATTAATTTTGACAAATCATCTGGAGGAACGTAAAATAATATGATATTTTATGATAAAAAGTAAAAAAATTGAAATTAAATTTAACGCGTGCCAAAATCTCTGTTTCATATGCATATTTCTGTTTGTAATCATTTTCTTTATGAAACATAACATATTTTGTTAAAGTAATTAAATTAAATAATTTATTTAAACATTCGTCTACAATTTATATAATTTCTTTAATAGCATGTCACATTATTTTTCCAGACTGTGAACATCAATATCAAGGCAGCCGACATAATGTTTAGCTGTTACAAATGCTTAACGTTGTCAGTCGTAATTACTTTGTTGTGTTGTTTACGACAAGCAACATTTGCCTTGCAAATACCCAAAGATGTGGAAATTCTTGAAGGTTATGAATTTGATGAATCTCCCGAGTATTATGGCACGGATGCAAGCTACTATGAAGCGCGTAGCATGTTAACGGGTCTCAACAAGGCCATACGCAATAAGAGATCAACATTGGAATACGATCAAGCCAAGGGATTGTTAAGTAAAACTGGACTTAGTAAAAAGTTACACGAAAGTCTGGTACATAATGTGGAAAGTGAACGCATTGAATTACATCAGCCACCGCCATTAAGTCAACAACAACAAGAAGAATTAAAGGCAGAGGCAAGAAATGGAGAAAATGACTCAGGAGGTGAGTTACCACAAGCCTTACCAAAAGCTGAAAAACAAATAATGGATCCTGATTATGATTACTATTCACAACGTCACATTGCCAGTTGGAAGGATCCCGTCCATGTGGAGCATAGTAGTAATAATGATGATACCATTGCTGAGGCAACAAGTGGTTATGCGGCTAGAACTAGACAAGCTAGAGTTAATTTTATAACGCAGCCAAGGAAAGAAAATGAACCACCAAAAGAACTGCCAGAACCAAAAGTAACAAAAGTGATGCCGCCATTAATGAAACCTGTCTACGATCAAAAGTTTAGTGCCATAGCGCCAGTTTATAACTATGAAATGTATCCATCACGGTCTTATGATCCATACTTAAGGCGTTATGATCGGTAAGTATTGAAAAAATATTAACGGTATAATTCAATATCTGAAAAGGTCATTAGGAAGTTGAGCGGTCTATTGTAGCAAGTCCTTAGATGATAGGGTTGTTGTATTGAATTCGTTGAGTCCTAGTCTTTCCCATGAGTATGACTCAACCTTCTGACTGACCTACCTATTATTACAATCTATAAATGTGGAACTCTATGAACTCTCCAATAGAAATATTTGCACAAAAAAAAAAACACATAATTCCTATAGGGAGTCTGTATCTCCCAGTCTACTCCTCTGAGGTGAGTCTTGTGTGGTGTAATATCTTACACAAAATATTGGGATCTCGAGTTTACATATAAAGGGTTATGACATATAAAGTGTTCTCTCGATTCATTGTCTTCACCACAAGCCCTGCATACATTATTATCTACAACAGCTAGGCGCGTCAGGTGTACTTGTAAGCCAGGGCGCCTCGTAAGAATACTAATTACTGTACTAAATTGGTCTTTACTTAGGCTTAATATACTCCTTATTTTTTCCATCTGGATTGCTCTAGATTATCTTTACAATTTTCCCTCCTGTGTTATTGTTCCAGAAATAGTTTGGCTGTGTTTCCGTCTACTTCGTAGCTTGGTTTTTAATGCATTGGCATTGGCTTATCCGGGATTATATTCCGTAATTCTCTACCTCTTTTAAGCAGGTTATTCGCTTCTCCATTTCCGATTATTCCTTGATATATAATGTGCACCTGCAGTAATTCTTAATTCCTTTCTTCAATTCGAGGACAGCCCCTTGTCCTGATTAATTTTTGGCTCTCATTAAATATACTTAAATCTCTTTGCGTTACCTTAATTAAATTATCACGGGTCCAGACCATCCATACATCGGACGTACCTCTACTTAGAAAACCATATTAGGGTCTAGTACACGGAGGCATAGTTTGGTTTCTAGATCTTATGTATAGAGTTCGAGATCCCTATTATCCACATCTATGTGGCAACAATCCCTGACCATTGCATTTAACCATTGGTCAAATGATCATAAAGATAGTTGAATCGACTATCAAAATTAGCCTTTTTATTTTTATTCATTATGTTCTTAATCTTTTTACTATTCAATTTCTTTTTTAGTTTTGACGAACAGTATTCCCGTTATGATCCTTATAACTATGAAGACCATTTCTTATATCGTCGTCATTATGATCCATACGACAGTTATAGTCCACGTATGCCTCAATATCCAGAACCTTATTATAATTATCCTGATCGCCGTTATGATATACCAGAACCAAGAGACTTCATGCCCTTGTATAATAATGAAATTTATGAAAAATCTGGTTATGCTCCCGTCTCCTACCCTGATCCCTATCCGGCAACTACAAAATATCCCATTGATTATAGGCAACCTCCTGCAAAATATCCCGCTGACTATTCACGCGGTAACAAGCGTATCGTATATTATGCTCATTTACCGGAAATTGTGCGTACACCGTACGATTATGCGGCAAACTCGTATCGTGAACATGATCAACGTTACGACGGTCTCTTGACACCCACTAAGGCCTTGCCAAATTCATATAAAATGGATAAGACTGGTAGTCCGGCGACCATAAATAATGCCAATGTTAATGCGGATCCCTATGATTATATGAAACGTGATAAAAAGGATCGTGTTACACCGAAACCCCTTAAGATCAATGGTAATAATGGGCGACAAAAATAATTACAAAGAATTGCCAACAAGGATATGAAATCTATTAAACAAAATATATAGTTTAAGTTCTTAATGATCATTGAAAAAACCAAATGTACTTAAAAGTAAGAAAATTGCAAAAAACAACCAACATACATACCATATCATATCATACCATACATATTTACTCAAATTAGTTTTGTACTTGTAATCATATTCTCATGTTAGTTGTGCTTTATTTTAATTTTAATTTCTTTTTTAATAAATTTATTATTTATTTACACAGACTTTGTGGGTTTCACCTGTCTTGCAATCACATGGAAATATTTAAATTTAATATCCACAATACCGTTCCATTCCCTTACAAAATATCATTCAACTCACTCATTAATTGCACTTAAATAATCAAAAGATTAAAGAAAATTTATCATATCCCTGCTGCTGATGCTATTGGTACCACTGCTACCGATACCCCCAATGATGTGATGACACACTTTGACATGAAATCAAAAGCAAACAAGAATACATACGCGTATTCTGAAAAGGACCTGTTTTTAAAGGAAAGACATACACATACAAGAAAATAAAAAAGGAGAAAAAAAATTAAATTAAAAGCAAATCATTTCCTCTTCAACGGATTTCAACGGTAATTTAAATAAATAAAAAGTCATAATTGGTAAAAGGACGCAAAGAAATACAAACAAATACAACAACAACAACAACAACAGCAAAGGCAAAAGCAAATGATTCCGGTCAATTTGAATAGTAAAACAAACCATAAACACTTTGTGTATTTATAGAACACAGAAGAAAGAGATGGGTATACCATATAACATTGGGGAAAGGTTCCCTTTTCCTTTAGGCAAAAAATTTTTTTCGAAAAATTTCTTTATTTTCTGTAATTGGTTTGTATGTAAGTCTGTGTATATGTATGTGTTTAAGTGAAATGAATTGAAAATATGATGCAGCGTCACATCCGTTATACATAACGGAAATCTGCTTAATCTTGCGTTAATAAAACGATGACGATGACGAAGTCAGAACCATGCAATGCATTGCAGAAAATCCACAACCACAAACCATTTTTACTTTTCTTTATGCCCATGACACGAGCAGCACTTCCATTTCCATATCATTGTGTCCAAAAACTTTCTCTTTGTTTTTATTATTCTTCATTTATAATGTGGTCGTTCACATGAGTCTGAATTTCGTTACTTTTACCGTTTATGTGTTTCGATTTTTAATGTTGCCACTATATGAACAGGCAGCATATCGGTTGCGGTGATGTGTCAAAAATTCAAGCAACAAAAAATAAAAGCATTTTACTTTTTTGAAATTGTTATTGCTGTGTGTTTTTGTGAATTTTAAATTCATTAAAATTTACGTCTAATATAACTGTAAATGAAATTTCGATTTGCAATTCTACAGTGTGGACTATGAAAATAGTAACGTTCGGGAATTTTTGCAACTGCTTGTATTATAAAGGGTGGGCCATTCAAAAGTTTAAATAAAACAAAAACGGTTTGAAATTTCGCCAAATTTATTTTTTTGTTGAGAAGTATAAATGTTCCGGTTAGAAATGGAAGATTATTTTTCATTCATATGGCTGCCACGACTGGCCTCACAGTTTTTCATTCGATCGGACCAATGTTCGTGCACTCTTTCGAGTGTGTTGGAATCGTATCTCGACAGTGGCATCACAAATATTGGCCTTCAAATGCTCACAGAAAATAGTCCAACCGTGTCAAATTGCAGTTTCTTGGTGGCCAATTGACATTACCATTTCGGCTAATTAAACAGCCATCAACTGTTTGACGCAATAAATCGATTATGGCATGAGATGTGTTGCTAGTTACACTATCCTATTGAAACCAAACATCGTTCACATCAATGTCATAAAGAGCGGGTATAAAAAAATCGGTTATCATGTTGCGTAATGGTTGCGCTGTCCTCATTATCAACGAAGTATGGGTCAATGATGTTTCCGCTGCATCAAACAGTCACTCGTAATGTATGCATTGGCTTCTATAAGACCACGTGTGGGTTTTCTGAGCCCTGAATACGGCAATTTTGCTTATTAACGTACTCACCAAGATGAAAATGAACTTCATCTGAAAAGATGATTTTGTTTGGCAAAATCGACATCGTCGTTCAGTTTCTCGTTGGCCCAATAAATCCCAACGTCGATTTATTACGTACAATGAAAATAATATAGTGAATTTTGTGACAAAATAGAATGACATAAGTATTGCCATATTCGAAATAACTGACTGTTTCAAATTTAAACCGATAGATGGCCCACCCGATGCAACTACCGGGTAGCGTATAAGTATATAATATTGAAGTCTTAGTAAGTATTACTTACTTAACTTAATTGGTCATTACAACCCTTCAGTCAGAATTACCACCTGGTTTCTTATACCACGTATGTTGTGAAAGTCGACTACGAACGATGGATTTTTGCAAAAACTTTTTCATGGAATTTTTACTTTTTCACAGAGTTTTTTTTCAAAAGGCTGCTGAGGGGAAGTCGCCGAAGAAATATAATTAAGAGGATTTTTTAAGGGTTATTTCTTTCTTCGGCATTTTTCAAACTATATTTATTAACACGTCTGCATTACAGAATAATTTGAATTCACCTCCATACTTGCCATTGATATTGTAACACGGCCTTAGTGTATCAACAAGAGTTAAAACTGAAAATAGAAAACGAAAAAAACAAAAATTTTAAGCAAATGTTGCCGATGGCTTTAATGGAAAATAAATTAATTTTGCATTTTTATATGTTTCTTTTGCTAAAAACGTTACCGTTTTTCGTTTGGCCAGTGAAATGAAAATCAACACAAATTTTTTATTTGTTTTGTCAGCAGCCAAGCAATTGTTTTTTAAAAAAAATTTTACCAACAAAACAATACAAAACAAAAGATATAAAAGGACAAAGAAAGAAGTGTAAATGAGGGCTACTGGCTAAAAGAAAGAGTCTAAAATTCATTTGGATTTCTTCATCAACCTCAATACATCAACTGATGAGGTTGACTACCAAACCAAAAGTCCAATTGAAATTTAATTTATTTAAAGCCAAAGCAACAACAATTTCATGTCGAAATACATGTTGGCATCAAAGGAATTTACGGAATTCTTAATTAAATTTACAATTAAAATTTGCATGCTCCTGCTACCCGCTTACAGATACAAATCGTAAGAAAACTTATCAGTTTTCTGTTGGCTAATCTTTACTTTACTTTACTTTTCATTTCTAATAAACCAACTACTAGTCAAGATGTTGCTTACGAAGTTTGTTTCATATGTTGTTGTTTTATGTTTTTCTGATAAAAGCAAAAACAACAAATAATATATAAAGTTTCTTTAGGAACTTTGTTAATTTGTCCAGGATATTTCTTTATTCTTCTTTTTTTCCAAAATACTTTCAAGTTGTTTTTGTTTTTCTGGAATATTGCATATGAAATTATTATTGTTTTTTGTTTATTGGATTTTAACATTTTATTAATAAAAAACATTTTCCGTTTCTTTTATTTTAGAGGGGAACAGTAACTATGCTTTTTCCATAAAAATCATTTGCAGAAGCATCGAAGTCACCGTAGTCTTTTATTTTAGAGCGGAACAGCAACTATGCTTCTTTCCATAAAAATCATTTGCAGAAGCATCGAAGCCACTAGTAGGTAGTTTGTTGGCTTATTAGACACGATTCGGTGGTTCAAGTCACAGCTCAGATATCTCGAATAAAACGATATATGAAAAAATATTTCTTCGGCGACTTCCTCTCAAAAGGTTTCTGGCAAAAACTCTCAGAGTAAATAAAATTGCCATTATAAGTTTACCAAAAAATCTGTCTGTGGGAGCGGATTTTAAACTAAAGGTCCAGGTACTCAATATGAGGTAGTGACGCCACGGTTCAAACCCTAGGTCAGACATTTCTAAACAAACGAAGTTTAGATATTTCTTCGGCACTTCCTCTCAGCAGATTTCTGCCAAAACCCTGAGGGTAAATAAATTTTCCATGATAAGTTTTACAAAAATCTGTCGTTCGGAGTTGACTTCAAACTGTGGGTCCTGCCACTCATGTAAAAATTAACACACACAACATAAGTGGTGTAAGAAGCCAGGTCGTAATCCTGTCTGCATTGTTGTAATGACCAATTATGTTATGTATATAGATGCAGATACTCATGGATAAAATTGTCACACAGCACTTAGGTGGTGTGAGAAGCTAGGGTTATAATAACCAATTAAGTAGGTAAGAATTAAGTAATTAAGTGAGTAACGTAAAATTACTCTTTCTGTAAACTTCTCATGCAATAAAGCCAAAATGGGTCGTGTTGTGTGTAAGTAGGTAAGAATTAAGTAATTAAGTGAGTAACGTAAAATTACTCTTTCTGTAAACTTCTCATGCAATAAAGCCAAAATGGGTCGTGTTGTGTGTCTTGAGCCACGGTCTTGTTCAAACCACATACCGTCCAGTTCATGAATTTTCAATTGCAGGAAAAGAATCGATTAACATACTGTCATAGCATTGGGAATTAACGGTAAACCTTCTTAAGGCCATTATTACAACTTGCCGTTAACTAAAGGGAGGATTTTAAAGGACAGATAAATTGTTTTTCGTTATTATGAGTACCCAATAAGATAGAAGTGATCGTTAAGCTAAAGGGAGGATCATCCTACCTTTAACATTTAAAGGTCACTTTATGTTTGAACTTACCATATTATATATTATTTTCATTATGGCAACTTCAAATTTAAACAAAATGAGCAAATACAACAAAAAAACGAAGCCCGAGGTTCCCACTGCGTTAAAAAAAACTTGTATAATTGAGCACTTTTATCGACATTGCTCCGGCATGCCATATTTTTGAAAATTTTTATCTGTAAGTTGTAATAATGCAAATAAATTAAAGGTAGCTTTACAGTTCCCTTTAGCTAAAGTTACCTTTAACTAAACCCAAGTTTAACGGCCCTTAGAGTATTAGTTTAGAAAAAAATACGATATAATGGCACTACCTCACAAACCCCGCTTATCGGGATAATCACGGAATGAGATACAAGGTTCAACGATGAAGAAAATGTTGTTCGAGAGATCAGTATATAAAACATGCTAATCAATTAATATCTGACTGTCTTTGATTGTTGCGTGTGTTGGATTTTATACGGTAGGAGGTGTAAATCCAAATGCAAAATACACAGTAATTCACCGTAAGAAAAGCCCAATTGCTGCCGTGCAATCGACAAATTTGAAATTCGCTACACTTTCTCTACCAAATTTACTCCTTTACTTGGTCATTACAATCATTCAGTCAATCACTCATTCTCAATCCTTCTCACACCACCCATGTTGTGTGCGTTATTTTATCCATGAGTGCCGAAACCTACAGTTTAAAGTCGATTTCGTATATCAAATTTTTGAGAGGCTTTTCAAGGTAATTTTATTTATTTTCAGAGTTTTGCCAGACAATATTTTTGGCAGCAGATAGACAGTGATGAATAAGTTTTTTTTTACAGATAATTTAGTCTTTTTTTCATTTATTTATTTCACTTGTATATATGTATTTAGCACACAGTCAAATACGTTTCAATCAGTGCCTACAAAAATATATACACATTAAATACTTATACTTACAGACAGAGCCCAATACATCGTATAGAAGCAATCAACACTGCCAAGAAATTCACGATACTGTCTGTAAACCGAGACAGATGAATGTAAATTCGCGCGTATTAAATTAACCCCTAGAGAATTTAGAAAATTTCTAAAGGAAAATGAAAATAAACCGTTAAAGAAAAACAAAACTGTTCGTAATTGTTTGAATGTGGGTATAACGGTAAATACAATAACCCACTAACAGTTAAGTACAATAAAAGATGTCCTTGTAAAGAAAATATGCATGCAAAACCTACTCTCCTCCCTCAACACTCCACACTTACATTTAATTGTCAAAGAAAAATGAGAAATGAAGGAATGACTGAAACAAAGATTGTGTTGAAGTAACAGAAGAGAAAAAACAGAGCAGGAAAAAATAAAAGAAATATAAGCTTAAAGAACAAAGAAAATTATATTTTGCATAATAAATACCCCATCTAAAGGCATTAGCTGAGGGGGTTAGATTAAATTTGGGGGAAGGGATGGTAGAAGTATTTTGAAATTTCAACAGTTATTTAAAATGAAATAAAAGAGAAGAGAATGCGACTACTATTGCTATTGTGCTCATACACACATTTCTTGTTTAAGGAGTGCTGCCTCCTTTTCTTCAAACGCAAAGTCATGAAGACATTTGAAAATGCTTGTTTAAAGATGTTTCAGTACAGTGATAGAGAGGGGTAAGGGTATGTAAACGAATTTAAGAAAGTTTTTGATTAAAATTCAAATATTAACTTAAGAAAACAAAAAAAAAAAAAATGAAAACAGCAACAAGTTATTAAATTTATTTGAAAATTATAAAAAACCGAAAGGGAAAGGATATAAATAAAGGAAAGGAAAACAAATAAAATGCAACGATTTGATGTAATTTAAATCAAATATTTTAAGCTGTTTACGAAGTTTAGTTTTTATTGCATTTTTGATTGCTTTGAAGCATTTTTTTAGTAAAGCACAGCGTTTTACATCAACCATTTATATCAGCCTCTGTTGCTTCAAAAGTTTTTTTATAATGTTTGCATAATCTTCTCTTGCTCTACAACAATGCCCTTAATGCCGGTAGATTTATTATCAATAGGCCATCTATATACAGTTTAATATCCATAGGTCCTATGTTGATAGCAAACTAGTCAAAATATTCTATGATTGCTGGAAATTCCACAACAAGGAGGAAAGAGATTTTTAATAAAGTCTACCATAAAATATTGTGGTTTCTATCGATCATATGGCAGTGACCAAGGAAATGGGTTTTTTAGATAATACGTTATTAGTTAGGTCAAGAGAGGAGACTATCCTTTAAACGGATTATCTCATGCATTGTCGGTATACACCAATGTCATTCAATTGACTTACTGTGCCTTAACCAATGACAGATACCAACCGTTTAAGTTTGTATGCAACTTGTGTCTTCTACGAATCTTTTCGACTCCACTCTTCTTAGACAAAGCTACAAAAAATGTTCCATAATCCTCTCGTCATTTTTCTGCATTATAATGTTATTTGTTAAATCGAGTGTCTCATATTCAGGCTTAAGAAACCCACGGTCTTTCCCATATCTAAGTCGCCCCGTAGTGTCCAAATTAGTTAATATTCTTTTACGTTTGAAGACGACGAATACGAAATCTAATAAAACAGAAAAGATGTCTATCATGGTCTTAGCTATGAACACGTCAGCATGATGAAATATTATGAAAATATTTAAGAAAAACGTGCAGACGCTTTGTCTTCAAAGTATCTGATTATTAAGGTTGGCCATCACAATGGGCCTCATTGGGAAGAAAACTACCTCCACCTACTTACCTGGGTTGACCTTTCTATTTTTTGTTGAAAACTTTAAGTTTTGTTTCATATGATAACCAAAGCTTAGTCGGAAAGATTCATGAACTCTGCAACTGCAATGTAGCGCATAATGTTCTGGAAGTAAAATAATTTTGAGTTCGATTCCCACCCGAGACTTTGGACTGTGATATAACAAACATATGTATTTAGTCATTTCAACCCTTCAGTCAGGACTACGTAGTAGTGTGTGTTAATTTTATACATGAGTGGTGGGACCTACTCCGACTCCGAACGACAGATTTTTGAGAAAGTTTTCATGGCAATTTTTATTTACTATCAGACTTTTGCCAGAAATCTTGTGAGAGTAAGTCGCCGAAGAAATATTTTTTCATATTTTTGTTTTGATGTCTGTTCTGGGTCTTACGTCTAATAAGATAATTTAAAAAAAAAAAATCATCTCTTGAAAGTTATCTCTGCTTAAAATATAGGGATTGATCGGGGGATCGTTTGTTCTGATTGAGTTCTTTTACTAAAACCACATACAATTTGACTGAAATTGGTATGGCATTCTGGTTTAATGATCATCATCATTATCTATCGAATTTCAATACATTTACAGTATTTATTGATTCTAGCCGTTCCGAAAGACAAGGCTGAATTATTTGAAAAGGAAAGGGAAGGAATCCATTTATGTAGAATTTTTTATTGTTATTTTCTTTATGGTGTTTTTCTTTATGGTTTAATTACAATTCAATGATTAATTAAAACGTATTAATTTCTATTTCAAACAATATACTCATTTAGTGACCAAAGCCCGAACTCTTTTAACCCTCTGCCTCGTCTATATCTAAAAACAACCTTTACTTGACATTTATCCTATGTCCAGTTTGTAAACCACAAACTCAATCAATTTTCAATTTTCAATTTTGTGTCAACACATTTTCACCAGAATTTTTCTCATTTTCATGTTCTCCATGATATCCCATGTCCAATACAGTGTTTATTTTTCATGGTGTTTGGCATGTCAAATTGTAATTGTCGTGCAGTTCTTTTTACAAATTTGTTGTAGAAAATTTTTCTTAATTACATACTCTCATACGCTTTAACATCACGTATACATATATTATACGTACATACTCTTGAATGTGACTACATTTTCACATTAATGTGTGTTAAACACTCCTCTCATTATCCTTTTTGCTTTAGGAGGTTGAAAGTGCGTAGAGAAAAGGGGGAAATGGTCCTGATAAATGTTTAATACAAATGTCCCTTTTTTAATTATGTGTCCATATGATGACCATTTGTAAGTTCCCAGCATCAGTTGGTTACATTTGTAAACGTTTCATACTATTTAAGGAGTTTTGTCCTTAATTTTCCATTACACTAATGACTGGACTATTAAATTTGTTTCTCCTTTTAATTTTTAAAGCGGTTTTTCTGGGGAAAACGCCTTTTTGGTCCAATGTCCGGATATTGATGAATTAAAGGAGTCTTATTTTTAATTGAAATTTTTTTCTTTTTTTTTGCAATGGATAAATACTTTAAACTTTAAAAAAGGATCTGAAATTTATTGAAATTATGAAATAGAAATTCAAATATATTTTGTTTACATCCTTTTATTGATGTAATAACAACAACAGTGTTAAATAAATAAATTATTAATGAAATTAACACACACAACGTAAATTGTATAAATTATTAATTATTCTCACACCCTGTAATTCAAATGCATTTCAATTGAATGTACATACTAATGTACATATGAATGCTTTTATTTGCATTCAGTTTAAACGCACAAATGTCACATCAAATATCAGCATAGAAATGTGGTGTTAAAGTGTATATTTATTTCGATACAAGGAGAGATATGGGGGCCTAGATAGTGGGGGCCTTTATAAAACAAATATGAACATACGACAACAGATTTTAGAAAGTTGTTTCATTGAATTCGCCGTAGTCTAGTAGATAGTGTGTTTTTATTAGACGCGAGACGCTCGTTTCAACCCCTGGTAAAGACATCTTGTACAAATAGAAAATATAAAGAAAAATATTTCTTTGACAACTCCCTCTCAGCAGTCTTCTGGCAAAAACTCTGATATAAAATTAACATATACACAGCCTAGGATAGTGTGATAAGCTAGGTCGTAATCCTGCCTAAAGGGATTGTAATGACCACTTAGGTGCGTAATTAAGTGAGTCTTTATTGTAATTAATTACTCTATAAGGTTTTTGCAGTAGACTACTGAGTGGAGCTCGTCGAAGAATTTTAGAATCCTTTTCTTTTCAAGCTGTCAAATCTGAAATTTTAACTTAGAACTCGTAATAAGCTAAACTATGATAACCATGGTGTGACAGTGCTCAACAGTAATTATAGGCAAAATTTAACCACAGTAGTTCAGTATAAACTCAAAACGATGCCAGGTTTTACTTCAATCGGAAACTCATATCGGGCCTTTCATCAAGCGTTTCCAATTTTTAAATTTAAATAAAACAAAGTGTGTGTGAGATATTACCGATATTTCTTATTCATTTGAGAGCTATTGATGGCAAATATTCACCACGGCTTCTCTGTATGGAGACAGACCCTAGCACATAAATCAGGATGAATTTGGCCCATGGCACGATTTATGCTGGCTCTGAGGAACGCTGTGGTTTGTGGCTTATTCGTATACAGCTGTGATTTAAGACAACCCCACAAAACTCAGTATACCAGTGGCCAGTTCACCTTACCTACCAAATCTGTGACTTAAGACAACCCCGCAAGGAACAGTCTACCGGTGGCTAGTTCACATTTCCTCTATGTCAAATGGCCATGCCTATCTAACGGGGCATGAGCTGTATTCCCAAGTGTCGTTGATGTCCAGATGATCCAATTCACACCAAAAGAAGTTGGTAACCTTTAACAAGGCCAACGCCGTTCTCAAAGATATACGCACCGATGACGCCGCCAGTCCAAAATACAAACGTTGACTTTTTCGACATGTGTGTGTTTACGTACAGATTTATTCAGATATGGGTCTCATCCCTTAGGAGGATTTTTTCGATGAAAAGCTCGCGATATGTTATTCGAAAAGAACATTCTTTTTGATCACACCTTCGCGCGTGGTGATTTGATAAAACTGATTGAATGAATTGCAACTAACCAGACATCAACAAAATGAACGTTATCAACTAGCAAAGTTCGGAAGCACCTATTGAGTTATTCGATATGAGAAGTAAATGATAAGCAATCATACTTAGGGCCATTATTACAACTTGTCTTTAACTAAAGGTAGGATTGTAACGGGCAAATAAATTGATCTTCATTATTATGAGTACACAATAAGATACAAGTGAGCGTTAAGCTAAAGGGAAGATCATCCTACCTTTAACTTTTAAAGTTCACTTTATCTTTGAACTTGCCATATTATGTATATTATTTTGAATATGGCAACTTCAAATATAAACATGAAAAATAAACGTTAATATATTAAGTGTTTTTCAAATCAAAATAGATATTGGCGTATTCATTATATCGTTAGTCTAATTCCCAAATATGTTAAGTCCCTTTTTTCAAATTTTACAGAAGACACAAAAAGCATAGTAGCTTTCTCAGTTTTTAAAATTTTTAAACCTTATTTTTACAAAGTAGCTTTCTTTAAAGGACCTAGATCAAAAATGAATAATAATTAATAAATAGTATTCTATTAATTTTTTTCGTAGTTTTGTGGACTTAGCGTTTCTGCAAACCAAAAAATTACAACAACTTTAAACTATATAATGACATTTTTTGTTATTGTAAAATAGGTATTTTGTATAGTGTTACCGTTTTGCATTAAAATCTCAATTTTGGAAAAAAGTGGACTTAGCGTCTTTTCGAATTATACTAACGATATTTATTTTAAAACAAAAAATAAAAAAGCTAAAACCTCAACACACTAATTTTCTAAACAAAATGAATAAACATAACAAATAAGAAGGCACGTCGTTGTTTAATTGAGCAGTGTTATCGACATTGCTCCGGTACTGCCATATTTTTCAAAAAGTTAACTTTATTTTATCTGTAATGAAAAGAGTTAAAGTTGACTTTAAAGTTCACTTTAGCTAAAGTTACCTTTAACAAAACCCAACTTTAACGGGAAATTGTAATTATGGCCCTTAATCGATTATAATTAGTCATAAATCATACTATGATTTCTAAAAGCAGAAAGATACGAAATAAAAGGCCTTTTGTAAAGGCCCTCATTGTATATTTAATTCCCATCAGTTATTTGTTTTAATATTCAATATTTTGTATTGTATTCAAATGTACTTGCTTTCTATCTTGCAACATAAAGTATGATTATTTATTGTTATTAATGTTGCTATTACAGTATTTCCTCCGCTTTTTTTTTTGACTGTGCAACTTATAAATATTTAACATGTGAATTGTGTGTGTGGATATTGTAAACTGTGCAAAAATTTCAATCATAAAATCAACTTTCAATCAGCCATAATTTCATCCAAACCGAACCAATTCAAACCAGCCACCCAACCAATTCAACCACCTGATGCTGCAATTGGTGATGATGTTTCCGTTTGTGTTTGTTTAAGATTAAACGTACGAATACATATGCAAATACCGCCAAAAAAGGATAAACAACAAATACGAATTTCATTTGAGTGCGTTAAACATTCGTGCACCCTACAGAAGAATGTAAGATATAAAAAGTTTATTGTAATGGTTGTGTAAAATCGAGTTATTGAAGCTAAAATAAGTACACATTTTTAGCTGGTGGTATTAAATAACATATTAAAGGACGTACTTTCTGTAGACATTTCTATAGAAAAGTATTAGTGTAGCTCAATTACAATTCATTTCAGCTGGTCTTTAACATGTATATTCACATAATCTGGTAAGGGTGGGTTTACTCCTATGTATTGTGGTGTTTTAATTTAATTTGCATGAAATATCTGAACATATGAATGCCAAAACAGCAGAGATCCTTTTATACGTTCGAGTGTAATATTTCTTAAATAATTAATCGATACAAAATGTTATTAATGAACGAGAATGAGGAGACATTTTGACTTGTGTTGTTATGTACTTAAAAAGTTTAAATTTTGACGAAATTTAATTGATTATTTATTAATAAATTACATACCTTGTAATGTAATGTTATGATACACAGCAGAATTGAGAAGGATTCAGGCAGAAATCCAAATTCATAAGCCTTAATTGCAGAAATTGGAAAGGTCGTGACCAAAAAACATTTACCTTGCTGGAAGTTCTTATTATCATCTAAGGGCCATTATTAGAACTTGCCGTTAACTAAAGGAAGGATTTTAAGGGGCAGATAAATTGTTTTTCATTAATATAAGCGGACGATAAGGTAGAAGTGAGCGTTAAGCCAAAAGGGAGGATCATCCTACTGGTAACTTTTAAAGTTAAGATTATGTCTGAACTTGCCATATTATTATTATTTTCAATATGGCAACTTCAAGTATAAACAAAATGAGTAAATACAATAAAAAATAAGCCCGTCGTTGCCACTGCGTTAAAAAAACTGGTTTAATTGAGCAATGTTATCGACATTGCTCAGGCACTGCCACATTTTTGAAAAAGTTAACTTTAATTTATCTGTAGGTTGTAATAACGAAAAAAAATTAAAGGTGACTTTAAAGTTCACTTTAGCTAAAGTTACCTTTAACTAAACCCAACTTTAACGGGAAGTTGTAATAACTGCCCTAAGTGTCAGAAAGATATTTTGATATTTCTCAGCTATCGTAAACATCATATTTGGCCTCATGTTGTTATTTTTTGCTGTAAAATCATGAAGTCTAGTAGGTAGTGTGTTGGTTTATTAAAAGTGGCCACACGTCAGACATCTCCAACAAAAAGAAAAATGAAAAATAATATTTCGGCGACTTCCTCTCAGCAAATTTTTGGCAAAAACTCTGAGAGTGAATAAAATTTCCATGGAAAGTTTCCCAAAAAATCTGTCCTTCGAAGTCGACTTTAAACTATAGGTCCCATCACTTCTGTATAAAATTAACACACACAACATAAATGGTGTGAGAAGATAGATCGTAATCCTGACCAATTATGTATGTGCATACATGCTCTCCGGAAAAGTAATTACAAAAAGGGCTACTGAATTAAGAGAAAAATTAAACCAAAAGTTGTTAGAGTTGCCGGAAATCATTCTAATTTAATAAATCATTCTAATTTTTATAAATTTTCTATTTGTTGTATAGTTCTGTAGAAGTTAGAACGGGATCAGTTTTTCCTCGATAATATTTTTAGGGAGCCAGTTTCTTGGAAAATTTACTATACAACATATGAACCCAGTTGCGATTAAATTAGAGTTCCAAGACTAATATTTAACATGGTTTAACATGGCTTCAGGATATCTCTCCGCCTCCCTGATTAGTTAATGATCAAAGATCACGCTGTTCAACTGATCAAAAGTAAGGAATTACCAACTACAGATAACATTAAAGTTGTTATCATCAACGACTGCCGAGGCAATTTTGTGTAAAACTAACAAGGGTTCCTCGTAATTGTGTAGCTTATGAACTTGCTAAAGTCGGCACACTCTAGCGATTAATAAACTAAACTTACCTACGCGAGGATGCTTAATAGGCAAAGTGGCAAATCTTGCACTGGTCGGAAAAATCTGAGGAATTATCTTGCTTATATGCCAGACTTCCATGGCCTAGATTAGATACGAAATGTACCAATAAACTATTTTGATTTGATCATCGGGACGTCTATGGCAGTGGAGCTAGTCTCACGGGTCTTTCTGAAATGGGTAAGAAAAGAGGATGCATACATACATACATAATTGGTCATTACTATCCTTCCAGTCAGGATTACAACCTAACTTCTCACATAATTATGTTGTGTATGTGATTTTTGTTCATGAGTTTAAAGTCGACTCCGAACGATAAATTTTTGAGAAACTTTTTAAGGCAATTTTATATACTCTTAGAGTTTTTGCCAGAAATCTGCTGAGTGGAAGTAGCCGAAAAAATATTTTTTAGTACATCGTTTTGCAGGAGACATCTAATCCGAGGTTTGAACCGTGGCCTCACGTCTAATAAGCCAACACACTACTTAGAATGCGGCCACTTTACGTATATCGCGATAGGAATAGTACCCTACAATGGCGGTAATAAGGAAAACGGTAGGTTTTACTATTCTGTTATACAATTCAAATTAATTAAAATTGTTTACTGCTCCATTCCACAAAGAAGAAGTACTCTTCTGGAGTTCAGTGACTTGCTCCTACTGTTAATCTTTATACAGTATGCTCTGCTGATAGGACCAAAGAGTATGCTCCATAATTTGCCTCATTTGGCTCACACTTTAATCTAAAGAAGCTATCGTCGCTTGATATTATATCGACCACTTGATTAATAAAACGTTCATGCTGGTTTTCCAGCTTGATTCTAATGCGGAGTCATGATGCTGATTGTCGAGACTGGTTAATCAGGACTGTTTGATTAGCTTTGGAGTATCGCATCTTGTTATACCACAACGGGAAAATTTTATAGACGTTTATGAAGTTGCTGCACATATCTTTGTCATAAAAAGTTATTAAATTACCATTTAATAGTTTATAATTGAAATAAAATTAAATAAATTTAGTTAATCATTGTTTAAAAAAATGTTTTACTCGTATTTTATGTTTATAAAGAAAGAATTTGTTTTTCTTTTATTTGCTTCCATTAAGAAGACATAAAACAATAAGTAACTCCCGTTGTTTTTACGATTGACTATCTTCACGCAGTTAAAGGAATTTATTAAGCCTCGAATTATGTGTGAAATGCCATATTGGCTGGTATCATACATTGCATAACTCATAATAGAAGACACCAAAAGTAATATTAAGGCTTCAAACACTGTCTTCCCCACGTGAAACTTTCGCTTTTAACACACACTGTGTTCGCTTTCTGCCAACATAAGCGTGTATCTGTGTGTGTATGTTGGTTTAAACAAATTATTTTATAAATGTGGGTGTGTGTATGTGTATGTGTAAATTTGTATTTATTTGGAACATCATCTTTCATGTTGTCATCAAAACTGGTGTCTTAATAATTCTTACACGGAAACGGAAGGCCCGCAAAAGAACATCAACGTTTAAGGAAGTGTTTATAAATTGAGCGTAAAGAATATACAAACATGTACAGACATACAGACAGTCTATCTGTATACGTACATATACTCTCATATGCAACAATAAGAAAAAAACAGAAAAAGAAATATCGTAACAACGACAGCAAAGGAAATTTATGAATGTTACGTCTGCCAAGGATTATTAAGGCTTATGATAAATGTTCCATTATCAAAGATGTCGACAAAAACCCAAGACAACAGCAACAACAACATTTTTACTATGAGTTCATGTGTATGTGTGACGATAAGGAAGGAAAAATAAATATTTTGTCATGATACTTCCGACACATTATGGCGGAATTTCTTCTTGAACATCTTTTTTAACATGTCGTGTATATTTCATTACAGAAAAACCTGTCTACGAGGCATTACAATAAGAGCGTTAGTTTTTAAAGTATGTTCTCCAAAAGACGTTTTATTTTCTACAGAATTAAAAAGAAGAAGACATGAAATATGTTTATTAAAGTCATAAAATTGCTCAATCAAATTATTTTTTTTTATATTCAAAACTGACATATGAATTCTAGTATAGAATGACTAATAATTCCTACTTACACTCTCTTTCTTTGGCGTCCCGAAAACCTACTGTTTAGATAGGCGGCATTGTTTGCTGGAGTATTGCAATAGCTGCACGTTTTGTCGACGCTTAAGAAAGTGCACAAAAACTCATGCAAGTTATCACAAGATTATAAACGTAATCGCTTGTAAGTAAAAGTGGCAGGCTTTCTCGTACTCAAGTGATAACCGATCCTCAAGACAGGAAGAGAGGCACATGACTTCTAAAGGATTTTTCATTTTTCGGTTTCAAAAATAAAGTTAAATACACATAAAAAATATATGAATTCGATAAAACTTAAATTTCCTTAGAATGCTTGGACCTTGTCAGGTATCAATACAGCAGTCGATCCTTTTTAGCACCTTTCGGTTGGTATCTATGCGATAACGAAGGGTGGCTTTAGAATGCTTCAGCATTAGGGTATTATCCGTTAGATACGGCCTTTAAAAGTTTCACGACTTCAAGTTGCATAATGTGGGTTGTCGATTGACGTCGCCAATAAAATCACAATCGACGTACGTCGTAATAGGTAATGCACCGGCTTATTAAACGAGAGCCCTCGGTTCAAACCCCAGGCCAGACATCTCTAATAAAACGAAATACGAAAGAAAATATTTCTTCCACGACTATGTCTCAGCAGATTTCTGGCAAAACTCTGGGAGTATATATAATTGCCATGAAAAGTTTCTAAAAAATCTGTCGTTCGGAGTCCACTCTAAACTGTAGGTTCCGCCACTCCGGTATAAAATTAACACACACAACATAGGTAGTGTGAGGGTTACCCTCTCTCCTGATTGAAGGGTTGTAATAATCAATTATGTATGTATGGCTGTGTGTAATAAAACCACAATTGGTCGGCCTGCGTGGTCTGTAGCACCACTTTGTTGAACCCCTATACTGTCCAATTGATAATTTTTAATTGCAGACTATAAAGGTCGATTATTATTTTGAATTTATGCTAAAGGTTCCTTCTTCTTCATCCTTGAAAAAATATTGTGCAGAAAATTATCGCAAGACCCTGTAGCTTTAGCAAATAGCTAAAATATCTGTGGCGTTGGGAATGGTGAGTCGGTCTTAACTGTTGCGGGAGTTGGATTTTATGATATAAATGGAAATCGAAAAGCAAAACACACCATAATGAGTGGTAAGTTATGTTCAATTGCTGAGAACGACAGGAATTCAAGAAATTCGGATTATTTACTGCACATTTTTAACAGAAGCGAGTTCGAGTCTCGCGATATTTTTTATAATCTTATAGCCATAAAAAGTTTCTCAAACCTGTCGTTCGGAATCGCAACTCATGGATACAAATTAAAATGGTTTGAGAAGCTAGGTTGTAATCCTGACTGAAGAGTTGTACTGACCAATTAAGTAAGTATACAAAAACTAGAGAATCGTTGGACAAAGTGGGTAAAGGTCAAAGGCGACTATATCCAAAAATAAGATGATTTTTATTTATATATATTCTTTATAGACTTCAGACGACGTGTCCTAAATTTATTTCATTAGAAAGGCAATTAGAAGAAGGGAGGATGATTGTATGCACAGAAAGAATGGAATAATCTGAGTCCAGTTGGGGACAATTACAACATAACCGAACTCTAAATCTCATGACTGTGATTGTATGAGTTGTTTACATCCTTTGAGGCTTGACAACTGACCATGATATCTTCAAGGTCGTCATGAAGACGTGAATGTCCACAAATTGAAGAATAATCTGGTTATCGAATTGCAGCGTATTTGGACTTGTATTTGCTATTCTCTATTTCTTTCAATCGAATTGTAATTAAAAAAAAAATAATCGAAAATTGAATTTTGAAATTGAAAGAGTTGGTCCTCAATATGATTTATTAAAGGTAATAATCTAGTAGGTAGTATGTTGGCGTATTAGATGTGAGGCCACGGTTCAAAACCCACGGTTCTAGCGAAAACTATGAGAGTGAATAAAAATTGTCATGAAAAGTTTCTCAAAAATCTGGCGTTCGGAATCGACTTAAGCTGTGTATTTATAAAATTAACACACATAACCTTAGTGTGAAAAACTAGGTTGTAATCTGCTGATGCTATCTGGCTGAAGGGTTGTATTGACCAATTATGTATGTACGTATACGTTTAAAACTTCAGTACATAACTTTTTATAAATCTCTCGAGCTTTTTTATTTGAGGTCAAAGGTTAAATGAAATTCCTCTTAAAATATGTTTACATATTACAATTGGTTGTGCACAATTATTATCCCCAATAAATATTAAAATAAGTTGGTATTAAAATAAACAAAAATTATCATTTAAAAATTGTGTCTTAAATTAGTGAAATTTTTTTCCTTAAATTCATGTAAACGAAATGAGATTTGTTTTTAAAGTATTTAATGCCAGAAAAATTTGTCTAGCAAAACCAAATTAAGTATATAAACTCATTCCCATAAATTTAGGGATTCAATACTCCCTACTTCTTATATACTAGAACTGCACATGCTCCAAAATGTTGACTCCAAAATACATACAAAAAAGGACTTAAGAGAACCAAAGAGCCAAAGATTAAGAGAGAAAAGCACTGAGAGATTTTCTAAACAGTTCCCAAGGGAGTTAAAACGAATACATTTACCCACCGCTAAGAAGAATAATAAGACCAAAACGATGGAAAATTGAAAAAATTGTAGGTGGGTTTCCTTTACGAAAACCCCAATGTCCCCAAATGGATATGAAAGTACTCTTAGACAAATATCAGAAACAACAACAACAACTACAAGTACAACGACAGCCATTGTAAGGACGTCGTAAGGTGACTTTTGTATTATAAAAATAAACAGAGTCTAATGTCTCTTGGAGTAAACGCTGCACACGATGTAGATGGTTTTGGTAGCACTGGAGTGGTTAAGGTGTCTGCGGCATTGTAAATGCTGCGACTCTTTGGTCTCCCATACTACAAACACTGTAACAAAATTTTGAAAATGTTCACAGACCAAACAAAAAGGGACAACAGAAACGAAATAACAAAAAAAAAAAAAACAAAAAAAAAATTGGTTCGATACGGTGACACTCCTACAATTCGTGTGCGCAGTAGTAATAACTGTATAAAGACAAGGACATTTTCTATTCTTTCCTTTATATGTAGTCGTTGGAGTAATTTTTTTTACAACAAACTTTCTTTTTTTTCTTTACTAGGGACATTACAATCGAATACTGAGTTAACTGTACGGTACTGTGTGTATGTATGTATGCATGTGAGTGTGTGTGACACAAACCAATTGTGTCCTTTTTTAGTCAAGCATCCGAGTTGGGTCATTGTCGTATAACTTTTAAGCTTTAGCCAATAAAAATTGAAGAAAAATCTAATATTTGTTTTACATTCTTTTTCATTTTGCCTGTATGTGTGTGTATGTGCCTATGTCTCACAATTTTTATGGTGTCCTTTTTAAGGATTTTTAACAACATTTTTTTATGATTTTCTCTTTATATACACAATTTTTTGTTGTTGCTTTAGTTGCCTGCTATGTACTCGATTTTGTCTGCTTCAGTTACGTATTTACTTTTGCTTAAAGTAAATAACAAAAATCTTTATATACACGCATACGTACATACATATTTACTTTTGCTTACATACATATACATACATATGTATGTATGTAAATGCATGTATATTGACTTAAAATAAAATGGCGTTGGAACATGTTGCCCATAGAATGCAAAAAAAGTTTATGTTCAGTGTCCAAATGGAAGAAAGACGATGATTTAAGGTTCTTTTGTTGTGTTGGTATTCAGTGAAAATATCGATTTTTCTTACTTCATTTAAAGGTGTTGATGAGTTCAACTTAAATTAAAAAAATATTCAGAAATTTAATACAATACAGAATGAAGTTTTTAGTTTTCTATAGTCGTACTAGAAAAGACTGTATATAAGAAAAAATTTGTACATAAAACAGTTGTCTGTTAATAATTTATAATAGTTAACTGTACAATCCGATTTGTAAGACGTTTGTTGAACTCTTAGAGAAATTAGTTTGCAGACTTTAAAGTCTTTATAGTCCACTTTGCTCTCAATCTGTTTATATTTGCCAAAGGATTCGAAAGTAAGAAGTTCCTATCTCATCTTAGAACTAATCAAAGCACAAGTTTTAAATAAAGAAAGTAACCTTTTTAAGTATCTTTATTACCGGTATCAGAGTATAAAATACATAACCTGCCATACATGCAAATACATGCACTGGTAATGTTAGGCGTGTTTCCACTTCAAATCTGAAACGAATTCTTTTAACTCAGAGTGACCTTACTAAAGGATAATAAGTAAGTGCCTAGAATTCTTACATACATACATACATACATGTATACATAATTGGTCACTACAACCCTTTAGTCAGGATTACGACCTAGTTTCTCACACCAATTATGTTGTGTGCTTTAATTTTTACACATGAGTGGCGGGAGTTTCTCATGCAATGCCAATTCCTTAAAATAGAACGTTAATGAGTGTTTAATCTGTTGAAAATAGTTCTGTACTTTCTAAAGTTATAGAAAGTAATTGAAGTCGGAGTAAAGGATTTAAACGACATTCTTTGGATTGATTTGCAGCAGTTGGTCATTTTGCCCAATTTTTCTCATATTTGGAAGGGAAACTCAGTGATAACTTCACAAATGTTGGTTCTCCAATGCTTCAGCGATAGGGGATTACTCTCATAGACATGAAGTTTGACGGAGGCCCCTAAAACTGTCTAACAGCCTCAAAGCGCATGATCTTCACCAACTGATATCACTCTCTGGGCAGGAACTCAGCGATCAATTGACAAATGTTTGTTTTCCATTGCTTCAACGATAGCAAATCATGCTGACAAACGTGGCCTTTGACATAGACCCACAAAACTGCCAAACGGCGTCAAATCTTATGATTTTGACCAACTAATATCACTTTCTCTGGAAATTTCACATCCATTAAAGTCAAAGACGGTCATGTTGTGAAAACCACATAAAGTCTAGTTCAAGGGTCTACAACTACAGACACAAAATATAAGTTTGACTCATAGGCATCTTCAGATTATATCCATAAATTCGGATTATCGAAGTTTCCGTCGTCTAGTAGATAGTGTGCAGACTTATTAGACATGACGCCACATTTCAAGGCACAGATCGGATGTCTCCAGCAAAACTAAATATAAACAAATAGTTTTTCGGCGACTTTCTCTCAGCAGACGTCTGGCAAAAACTCTGAGAGTAAATAAAAATTTTCATGACAAGTTTCTCCCAAAAATCTGTAGTTTGGAATCAACTTTAAACTGTAGGTCCCGCCACTAATGGATAAAATTAATACACACAACCTGGCTGACCCAGACCAACAATGCGTGTGTGTATATCGCTATAATGCGCAATCCTCACCAAATCGGTAACGCTTCCAGCATTTTATAATCTCTTTATAACAGCTTTATAATGGCCGAAGTTATCCCGTAATGATCGTAAAGTGACCACGTTTGAAAAGACATTTTAAAAATAAATTTTAACTATATTTACGTTACGTTATAAAATGGCTCATATACGTAAATGGCAAACCTTCCACTAAATAAATGACACTTCAGATGAAAGATATTTAACAGCTGATAGCCTTGTTACGCCGGCAGTTTTGAAACCACTTAAAGGATAACCCGATTTTATAAAAATTGCTTCATAATGATAGTGAATTTAACTTATATTGTGTGTTATATTTGATGTTATAAAAAGTGAATTTAACTTATATTGTGTGTTATATTTTTGTTGTTTAGATTAGATTAAAAGACGATTAAAAGACATGCTGTTGTTGCTGAAGATTAATAAATAACGAACGTAAATAACTGAATGGAATGCATGAGAGTTTCATCAGTTTTAAACAGAAATGAAATGCTTAAGAATATTTGTGGTTGAATTTAGAAATAATTTAGGAAGAAATGTGCATACATATGTACTTGCAAATGTTAATATAGGGTTTTTTCTTAAGCGTTTTCTGTCGTTAAATGTAAATAAAACAAAGCTTGTGTGAGATATTATCGAAATTTTTTATTCGTTTGATAAACACTTTGAACACTCACATCCAATTTTTCAATTTTCTGGCGCATAAATCAGGTTGAATTTGACTGTGATATTTTGCATTTGTTCAAGTAACAATTCATCCAGAAATGGGCCTTATTGCCAACTGCGTCAGTCTCCATTCAGAGGACTCACGTTATTGTCTGCGGTCGTCTGTGGTAATTAGAAAGAAAGACTGAATAAATAACAAATTTTGCTTCAATAAGTTCAATGTTTAGAAGTCCCTGCTGGAAGACCCTATATTTTAACGCATATTTTTACATTATCTTCTATATATTTATTATCTTTAAATAAGCAAATATTATTACGCTTAATAAATAAGCATAAGTAGTACAAAAGTAGTGGGATTTCATAAGTTTAAAAGGAAAATTAAAGATTTAATAAAATTCCAAAAATATTGCAAAGTTTTTAATTAATTTGATTGTGAAACAATTTGACTTTATATGCAGTATATGGTTGAAACTCTAAATCTGTAGTGGTCTAAGTCAAATATTTGCAAATTATAAAATTCTTAGTCTTTGATGAAATATTTATGATTGACCCTGGGCTTTGAAAAGCCAATGCAGTTACTGTAAAACAAAAGCAACCAAGCAAACTATTTAACATGAATTTCTATTGCAAAAGTATATATAATTTTATTTTTTAAAATAAACTGATAGCATGTTGCACACGGCTCTTTTAGCAAAATCTATTGTTTTAAATTTTTAGGTAACCAGTGATCTGAATTTATATCAAATTTTTGTGAGGAAGTTAATTCAAGGACATACCGTCAGACATGTTCAAATAGAAATAAGAGATATGAACTGTAAATTCACTTTTTAATAATTTTTTTTTATCTCGTTTTAAGAATTTTTGGTTTCAAATAATTCATATCAAAGCATTATACCGCATTTCCATTCTCGATAATTATATATTCGTTCAACAAAACAAATTTAACAAACTTTAATCATCTTTAAAACATCTTTTTGGTATTGAATCGCTAAGATTATTTATAGTTCCCATTGATACTTTTCTATATGATTAGGGCCGGGGGACTATACAGGATATTGCATGGATCGCTTGCTGCGTCAACCAATTATTTGATATTCAATAAAACATTCAAGAGGATGGTATTTTATCGACAGCGTATTCACTGTTTATATAAGAGATCTAAGTTTTTCCGTGGGGCCCAATTACATGATATTTGTATCACAACAGTATAGGATAGGCGGTGATTATATATTAATTATGAGTTCATCGGAAATCAAAACATTGTTCAATTGGTCTCTACTCCAATTAAGATGTTTCCGTATGGACATAAGTTGGGGTTTAGTATTAAAATGAATGGCTTTTTGCAGACCTTACTTACTTCCTTGATTTGTCATTACACTTCTTTAGTCAGGATTACAACCTAACGTCACACATCATGTGTGTATTATAACTTTATCAATGAGTGCTGGGATCTACTGTTTAATGTTGACTCCGAACGACAGGTTTCATAAACTTTTCAAGGGAATTTTATTTACTCCAGAGGACTGCTGGCCAGGGACGCTCATCTAAAAAAACCTACTACGGATAAATTTTTCGAACATGATAAAGTAGGTAGTATGTTGGCTTAATAGACGTGAGGCCATGGTTCCAACCCCACGTCAGACATCTCCAACAAAATGAAATACAAAAAAATTTCTTCGGCGACTTTGTCTCAGCAAAAACTCTAAGAGTAAATAAAAATTGCCATGAAAAAGTTTCTCAAAAATCTGTCGTTCGGAGTCGACTTTAAACTGTATATCCCGCCAATCATGTATAGAATTAATACACAGAACATAAGTGGTGTGGCAAGCTAGGTCCATAACTAAGTCGTAATCCTGGCTGATGGGTTGCAATGACCAACTATGTACGTATGTATGACATTTTATTTAGTATTTTAACTCTATCGAACACCTTTCGGAAGTCCTTAAAAGAGGTCTTCCTTGTGCTTCTGTAAACTTAAAAAAATTATGGATCCATTTAGTAATTCCGTTTAATGGTGGAGATCCAAAAACTATAAAAATTTAGTGGACAGCTTGCTGCACCACATAGGAGCTGTAGTTACTGCCAAAGAAGGTGTTACAAATTACAGATCCGAAAAACCGTCTCAATGGCTTATTACATATGTTTGTTTATTTTTCGCTAACATTACAATAAATATGTTGAATTGTAGTTGTAAATAAAAGCTCATTATGTAAATGGAACAAATATCAGATTGATTGAAGCTATGGCTCTGTTGTTGCACTTACATATATTTGCTAACACTAGCTAAACATTGAAACTGTTGTGTTAGTGACTAGAAATATTGCTTATATAGTTTTGACTGACACTGTAATATATATTAAAAACATTTTAGGCTTTGAAGAGGTATAAAAATGTGTTGTTAATATAATAATAAAAAATTATAATCCTTTATCCTTAGCCATTTAATACACAAACTAATTGTCTGTGTTAAAAATTTAAAATGTTTAATGAATAGAAATATTGTCTTAAGAGTTTTAACAACCTTAAAATAATTTTAAAAAATAGTAAAAACTTAAATAAAACCAGTAGCCTTTACGGAAAGACTTCCAAAATGAAAATTAAAACCATTTTAAAATAAATTAAGGACATTTAAGCTGATTGTAACCTTAGTCTTACAGAATGTACTTACCACCCTTCGCCGAATGAAGCCCGAAAGAGATAAATATCGCCTTAAGCTAAACGATTTAATAAAACACGCGGTTACTTCTTAAAGTAACATTAATCATATGACAAGTGCACAAAGGAGCTGTGGAGAAAGAGGAAGAGAAAAAAGCGTGTAGATTAAAAGCGGATACAAAGGAAGGTGTACACCATTGAAAGCAAGAAGAACAAAAGCTTTTCAGCGACTAATTACGGTTGACATGTGGTGCCAAAAACACAGAAACCACCAAAAAAAAAAAAAAAAACATAAACTGCCAACCATTCGCGGTTAGAAAAAAGAAGGAAGAAGGAATAAAATATTGCGTGATTTTAGGGTGTTTTATGCTTAAAAACTTTAAGTATTTAGTCATGATAGCAATATTAAACGCTCTTATGAAAACAGTGAGGAAATAATAAAAACCGCTCAGTAATATTGTGTGAAACATGACACGGCACTTAATTTACAATTCATTTGGTGCTTTTGTTTTTGTTTCTTTTTTTTTTCTCATTTTTGGTTTCACTTTCGTTTGCAGACGTATTTTTTCACAGAAGAATAATTTTTTATGCTTTTAATTGTACAATGAGTTGACTTTTTTCCGCTGCTTTGCATTGCTAATTTAACGGCTGCCTTTTCTTCCTTCCTTCCTGTGATTGACTTAAAGACAAGCAGTCGGTCGTCTGTTTAGACGGTTTGTTGGTCAGATATCATTAAGGGGATTTAAATTTCATTCCGTTTAATGTTTTTTAACAAGGAACAATATGTTGTCTTGTCGCTATCGTTATGAAAAACAATTATAGTGATTTAATGATGTAATTTGTCTGTTACAATCCGCTGTAATTTTATCATGATTTTGTTTTTTTCAATAATTTTTTCCCCCTTTTTGGGGCGTGTTTAGTAAGTGACAGTTTTGTGGTTTATTCATATTGTTTTGGGTTGAAATTTCGTGAGAAAAATTATTGTAATTGTTTAAATGGAACGTTTAAAAACCTTTATTAAAAAGGTAGGGGAAGGTTGTTTTTGGTGTACTTTCAAAAACACTCTTTTGATGGATCAATTCATCTTAAAATGAAGGCAAAAATGTGTGCGTCTTCCCAGCTGCAATATTAGAATTCAGTTCTGAAGCTTGATGTTTTCTGTGATAATTAATTTCGTACCAGACTTCTAACCGAAGAGCAATTTGACCATGTTACATTCTGGGAAAGGGCTTGAAATGACTGCTCTTGTTACTTTACTATACTTTTTCCAGCATTGTGGGTTTAGTTCATTGATTAGCTACTGAACCATACAATAAATCTCTCGCGATGATTCTAATTGTCTAAGATAAAGTGCATCTGTGACTATAGTAGTTTGGTGACATATGTATGCAGACAAAAAAGGTACCCGAGGTATTACAAGGTACTTTATTTTGCACTGGGTGCTTCCCAATACTAATACGTATGTCTCAAATACTGTTTTAAGTCTTCTCGATCGCGTACACAAAAGGACGAAAGTGTATATTAAAGTCGACAGGGTATTAAATTCCATGGATTCATTAGATTGCGTTTTATTATTCTATCGAACCTACAATGAATTGTAGTGACTTAAAAGGACTTGTTCCCGAAAATGATGTATTTGTACGTAGTTGTCATATTTCTTGTAGAAAACATTCGATTGTAGTCCATTGGCCTGTGCAAAGCACTGTGCACTACACAAAAATTCGTTCTTTAGACGCATTCTCCATATGTGGGAACTTACTCGTGCAAAAGTATTTCAACATATATAGACTCAAATCCATAGCCGATAAACAGCGTTTCCGCACTCTTTTCTCTCATAACCTATTTTCCTAATTCATACACAATGCACTGCAATAGTAGGAGCCATCCCCAGAGCAATGGTTGTAAGAACAAAATTTTTATAGTATTCTACCAAGGAATAGTCTGGTTAAACAACGATTTCTCTATGCAATGATAAAAAAGCCTAAAAGAGAGAAGTATGGCGGAAAAATATGTAGGTTAGGTTAGGTTAGGTTAGAGGACGTGTACTTGTCAATTAAGACAAGTACAGTACCCGGAGGTCGAATTGGCCCATTGTACAACGTCCCAGCTTCTCACAACACTTATTTTGTGTGTGTTAATTTTATACATGAGTGGTGGAACCTACAGTTTAAAGTCAACTCCGAACGACAGATTTTTGAGAAACTTTTTCATGGCAATTTTATTTACTCTCAGAGTTTTTGCCCGAAATCTGCTGAGAGGAAGTCGCCGAAGAAATACTTTTTGTATTTTGTCTTAATGTCTGGCCTGGGGCTCGAACCCTGGCTTTACGTCTAATAAGCCAACACACTACCTACTAGACTACGGCGACTTCAGGAAAAATATGTAACTCAGAGAACAAGTTTTTTTTAGATTTATGACGGGTTCTCATACCACTCATGTTGTGTACTTTAATTTTATTCATGTCTGCTGTTGCTCTCAGAGTTTCTGCCAGAAGTTTACTGAAATTAACTGCTGAAGATTGGCACTAATTTGAATAATTGAAGCATCTGCTCGTACAGGATAATTGTATTTGATTTTAGGCTTGGTGTCATTGAAAAATATGCTGGTCCTAGCAAATATTTCACTGGATTCATATCGCAAGAACAGAAGTTCTGATTTTATACTTTTGCAAAGCCTACAACTATGCCAATAAACTAACCTGGGTTTTGATCCTAAAAAAACATACGTGTTTGTATGCCTATTGTCGAAAGTAGTCTGTGAGTCAAATATCTATGTAGTATTTATATTCAGGATTATTGCCTGATATCCAAAGACCTTGATCTGTGGTCATATTTCTATGACTAATAACCATTGGTGTTATCTTTAGGAGATTAGTAGGACTATAAATTAAACGAAGAACGGAGTCGAGTGACAATTTAATCCCAACTCGTTTTATCATATCTCCTCTGCAACAGAGAACGTTACATGTAGAGTAGTGAGTTTTATTGTAGTCCATGGTATGGGCGTACGATTAAATAGTAAAACTCAAAATTGTAACATTATTGACTCACTACTCATGATAGACTGTCAGCATAGTTATTCGCTCTATTTATGTTCCTTTATTTTGTCGGACAAATTCACGATGTTTCTATGAATTGTTATTGTTACGTACTCTTAAATTCCTTTGTATTTATTTGTGTAATTTTGCTTACCGTATGATGTGTGTATTTTGTTATTGTCTATTAGCCTTGTTTTCATTTAGTTTAAGTGTAAAAATATATATTTTTTATGCAAATTCAATATTTACAAATATAAGGAATCGACCAAATAAAACGTTACAAAACGTCTTGTAACAACAACCATAAAAGATATTTATTAATATTTGAAAATTATACAAATTGCACTCTGTGGCATACAGAGAATACAACTAAAATTAAGGAATCGAAAAGAAAAAAGAAAAATACAGTGATGTTGTTATGAGTTGTGAAAAAATTCTACGTGTAAATGACTTCTATACAGGTTTTTAATATACATACCTTTGTCGTTCACTCCTATAAATCCATTTTCTTTTCTTTGGCATTAAAAACCAGATGTCAGTCGTTTTTGAATCAAAAACATGAACATTAAAAGATATTATATGACAGTTAAAAAAGCAATATTTTGACAAGAAAAAGAAAAAAAACATCAGATAATATTGTAACTGACGTAAGAAATAACACTTCCATTTCATACTTTAATATATTTCAGCATGGCTGAGGAAAAACAAACAAAGAAAAAGAAAACGTTTGTCACATTAACATTTATGACAGTCATAAACACGATTTTTATTGCGTTTATTATGATTTCTCTTAACGTTACGCATTAAGTTACGTTGTACTGTTTTCGTATTGCGTTGAATAACTTTATACGATTTCTTGTTTCCTTTTCATTTCATTGATTAAAGAAAATTGAAAGTCTTGTTATTTGTTTTCTTTTTTTGATTAGAATTTGCTTTTCATCTTAAGAAATTGCAAAAGGATAATCAAAATGGAAGAGGGAGCAGACATAGAAAAGAAAAAAATTAATTATTGATTTGCAAAGATAAATATCTGCAAATAAAGAGGAGTTGTGTAAGGGCCTTACAATTTTAAATTTAAAGAGGCTTTAAAAATATTGAATATGCTAAACAATCGTAAGATCCACAAGGCGTGCTACAATGTAAAATGGTCCAAGTGTTCTAAAATTTTATAATGATTTTAAAAATATTGACAAGGCCTACGCGTCATATTTGTTGTAAGCCGTGGCCATTGATTGCAACATCTGATTCAACAATCTGAGAACATGTTCAATATCCCCTGTATGGAATCCCAAATCTATTATTTTAAAGCGTAATCTAACACTTCTGTTGTACTGTAAACTAAAGTTATCTGCTTCCTTTTTTCTTCTGTTTGTTTTCCTTTTTGCCTGCAAATAGTCCTTCTAAGTAGTTGAAGCAAAGTAATATTACCAGATGCCAAATATGATTTTACTTATAAAAGCATTCAAAGGATACGTACTTAAAGTAGCAGAATCCATTTAAAAAATTGTGAAGTTATTTCCATCTAAAGGAGAGAGAGATAGAGAGAGAGAGTGAGAGAGATGGAGAGGAAGGTAGAAAAAAATAATTTGCTATAAAAGCATCATCGCAATTCGTTTGTTCTATTCAAAAGGAAAATAACTTGGGCAGTCACTAAATAGAATTTATTTAGCAAAGACTTCATTCAATTCGTTTCATTCAAATATTTCAATAATTTTTTAAGGGAATATTTCATTTTATCTTCTTTGAGTTTTAAAGGTGCTTAATAACTTATACTAACAAATGAATATTTTTGTTTACTAAATCTCTCTATATTAGTTTTTATTGAAGAAAGCAATTCGAAACTATTCGCTCCAAGAGTCAGGATTATTTAATGTAATGCTAAACAAGTCATATTTAAACAGATTTTAGTGTTGATTACATAACTTGAAAGGGACTGTTGCAGCAAAGATATAAGACTTATTGTCCTCAGAAGGAACGTTCGTTAACCCTGCTGTTACTACAACGGGCTATCAAAGTTATCAATTTCCTTTTTTCCTGAACACAATCTGAACTCTATAGTTCTATTTAAAGAATGTTTATTATCTAGTGCCCTACCTTCTTAACAGTATCGACTATAGAAGATATTTTCACATTAAGATTCTTCCTAAATTTAAAAAGGTGTCACTACTTACTTTATTTGACTCATAGAGTGATATTATATATGAAAAATCTTCAGTTTTATCACCACGTTATCAGCTCACTAGAAAAAATGAAGCGGGCACTCTTAGTGTATAAAGAAGTTCTCATATAAAAATGTTGGCAACAAAAAAGTTATCCTGGACATTGTTTAAATTGGGGGCACCTTTTAATCTTAAATTTTTGGTAAGAATTTATAAGTCATTGACAGCACTACTAAGTAGGCCTGGACATTAACTGCTCAATATATGTTCCTCTTTGGTTGATTTGTAAGTACAAGTTATTATTTATTAATTATTTATATTAGAATTACAAATTATAAGTAATTATTCTTAGACCTTATATTCATGGTAGTGTATCAGACCAGAGTCTCTAGTGTGAAACGAACACACAACCCTCACGCTAATAGTCTACCATACTACTCACTAGCTTGCCAGGGCACCCAAAAGTTATTCTAAAATTTTGTTGGAAGTTCACCTCAGCCCTAGAGAAGATAACATCAACAACGAAAAGCATTAAGACGTCAGGCTGAACCATCTTCTGATATAGAGGAGTATTTAATAATTAAAATACCTCATCATATCCAGTAGAACCACCGAATCAAATAGCCAAATACAATTCTATCCCAGGATCTACCGCAGTAGATCAATTATCTGTTTAGCTGAGGAATTAATGAAACTGAAACAAGGAAAAGAGACAATATAAAGCGAGACAATAGAAAATGCCTTATTCATTCAAAGAATTCTTCTTATAATTTTTTGGAAAAGGAAACTCAAGAGAGGGCGAAAAATTGTTCATAGCGATTTACGATTTCCTTCCAAAAACTACGACGAGGAGAAACTCGAACCCCCAGAGGGAATAGTTTACTTACTTTACTTAATTAGCCTTTACAATCTTTCAGTATGGATTACGAAATAACTTCTCACACCACCCATTTTGTGCGTGTGTTAATTTTATCCCTGCTTGGTTGGACCAACAGTTTAACTTCGACTGCGAGTGACAGATTTTAGAAAATTTTTTTGTCAAATTTATTTACTACGAGAGTTTTTGCCAGAAGACTGCTGAGAGAATTTGTTTTTTCTAGTACACAATCGCACCTAGAGCGCTTCATTTCGCTGTCAATTATTTAACCCTTTAAACTAACCTTACCTCTTAAGCTTAGGTAAAGTGATGGATCTCCCTTGAAGAAAAGGGATTACACTTAGACCAGCATTTAGACCCATTGTGATAAATTCAAGAATCACTCAATATCTCACTCATGGACAGTCTCCTCTTCCTCTTCAGACCCATGTAGCTCATATAGAAGTCATTTGCCGGAATGCTAAGTCGGCATGCCTACCAAAAACACAGTGGTCAGAGAATTGCTGTTGTGCGATGGATGGCCATGTTATTTAAGGATAGAAGTGAGACGGTCCTCTTTATTTCCATATGTGCCCAGGAGAGTCTAGCAATTTTGCTCGCGCCCTCTTACTTCCGAGTAAATCAAGAGATTTACAGAGAAGTATCCAACAAGCATTGCGCTGTTTTCAAAATAGCCATAACCACTGCCTAGGTAATATTCCTTTAAGGAAGTCTAATATCATAACGCTTTATAAATATACCATAGCCCACTTTGTCACGCATCATCGAGTCATAAACCATAAATCTCAAGGGTTCGTTTGGAAACTTTCAAGGTCTTTAGATCAAAAGCCTCTAAAATCGAATGTTCTATTCAGAAAGTTATAAGGAACCATATAATCGATCCTAAAGTGCATATGTCTTTACAAAATAGCAGCATGTCCATAGTCCAGGTTAGGCAGAGGTTTGAGTGCGCCAACCCAGCTATCTTTTTTAATAGAAGGTCAGAGGAGAGCAAATTGAGTATACAAATAATGTGGGGATTGGTGTACACTCTGAGGCGGTTCGGACTCGTTTACTCTTTATAATCGTATGCTATTAACACTTAAAAAGCCACATTCGTTATTATGTGAATAATTTTAAGATACTTTCGTCTCATTTAACAAACATCTGTAGAAGCATTTACATGAAATGCTTTGTATAGGGTATCCGGTAGTTACTAATAACATCTTTAGCAAGCAATATCTTATTATACTTGCCAAACTGGTTTATACTCCTTTGGCAGTAATAGGAGCTCTGATTTTATATCTGATAGTATAACCACAGCTTTATTGAAAGTAATTACATCATGCCCTACATGCTCCTCCAAGTGAAAAAATCATTTTCGCCTTATTAAACAATTACGTCTAAACATAGAAAGAAAAAGGTTTTCAATATTCACAATAAAATATTCTTATTAATCCACAAAAAAGATCAAAGTTCTAAAGTTCTACGAATAATTTCCCTTCCCCAGAAATCAGAAAATAAAACGAAAAGAAGAAAAAAACGAAAGTTTCTAAAGAACTTGATAATTGACATTATCAAGTAAATAAAAATAAAAACACTTGCAGCATCATCACTAAAACTTATTGGCCAGAAATTGAATGGCATCCAATTAAGCATGAAGAGTAATTCACTGTTTGGTGGTCAAGCGGAGTCAATACCACCAAAGACGACAACAACAAACAAACATGTAAGAATAGACTATAATGTCCTGTGACATGTGAGAAAAGTCAATGCTTCCGTTGAAACTTTTATCAAAAAAAAAAAAGAAGAAAAATCAAAAGAAAAAACTTTTCTTAGCTAAGGAATCTTTGACATGAGGTTTTTCTTGAGTTTTTGTGTTTTCTTTTGGAACATGTACGAAAAGAAATAAATAGAAATCAGTCATCCGTCCACCCCAGCTATTTACACAGGACAGAACAACAGCAGCAGTAAACCATCTTCGTCTTTCATTTTTCCCCCCAATTTTGTTGAGCTGGATGTGAATGTTGTTTTTGGCATTGTGGTGACCCCGGGGTGTTAAACTATGTGACTTTGCAACTTTAGTTCAACGAAGCGTATCAAGTGCAAAAAATACGCAAAAACAAGAATTCCATCTCATTCAAGTAAAATACGTTTCTTTCGTTTACAAGTTTTGCTCATTTTATGCCATTACTTTGAGTCTTAAAATGTCTGCAAATACTTCAAAAATATTTCGAATTGAAAATGAAAAACATGAAAACGAAAATGAAAATTTTATTACTTTTAGGGTGTGGCAACAAGCATGGCAATCCAAAGCTTGTTGTGTTAGAGATTGTGGTTGTTGTAATTGTTGCCTAGCAAAACGTGATGAGTTTGTGACACAGCATTTTGTTTTCCACAGGATTCAGAAAGAACTTGTGCGGTAGTGTTTGGAATCTGTGATTTATAATAATTTTTTTTAGTTTTTTTCTTTTGCTTGCAACTGACATTTAATTAACTGTACACTGGCAAATTATTATACGTCTCCATAAAATGAGAAGGGGACTATATAGAGTATTATAGAGTATGGTGGAAAAGTGTTCTGTTCTGTTCGTTAAGTACAATGAGTTGACATCCAATTGACAGTCATTTTATTACCGACAAACGTAATGTTGGCTAATTTTGTTTTATGATTTCTTCCTCCTCTTCTTGTTTGTCATTTACGAAATCACAAATGAATTTCTCTAAGGATTTCTTGATGTTACTTTTAACAAGAAATTGTAATTTTAACAAGTTATAAAAACTTACGTGTCATACTAAAGTAATTATTGAAGTGCAGAGAGTCTGTTTAGGTGTTGTTAATGTGGAGCAATTTTTCGAAATGAATTATTAAGGCAGCTAAGAAGAGGTGAAAATTTTTTAAACCATTGTTTCTATATATTGTTGTAATCAAGATCTTTAAAGTGCGACTACTTCTTAATAATTTCCGTGTTTGATTTTATTTTTAACATAGAGTTGTCGGAAGGCTGAAATCTGGGCCAAAGTTTTGTAATGAACAATTAAGTAATTACGTAAGTAAAATATATACAGTGAGCGTCAAAAGAAACTGTAAATTAAAAAATATACATTAATAAATTACCGCTATTTTTATTTGAAAATTGTTTCATTGTCAGTTTTTAAAATTGAAACAAAAAAATTTAAAAGATTTCGAAATATTGTCAAATTTTTTCGGGCACTCTCCTTGAGTGGTAAAAATTGAATTTGGTGATTGTTAGAATTTTATTCTTAGTGTACAATTTTTTTTAACGTCCATTGTAGCCCCTGCAAATTTAGAAGCTGTTTTCTAGAGAGAGAAACATATCGTTAGCCTCATTCGCAAATGTTTTAAGTCCCTTTTTTCAAATTTTACAGGAGACACAAAAAACATTGCGGCTTTTTCAGTTTTTAAAATTTTTAAACTTTTTAAACGCAATTATTTTTACAAAATAGCTCTCTTTAAATGATCTAGATCAAAAGTTAAGAATAATTAATAATTAATGATCGTGGAGCTAGCACGTGCTGTTAATATTTTTCGTAGTTTTGTGGACTTAGCGTTTTTGCAAACCACAAAATTACAACAACTTTAAACTACATACTGACATTTTTTTTGTCGTAAAATATGTATTAGGTATAGTGTTATCGTTTTGCATTAAAATCTCAATTTTGGAAAAAAGTGGACTTAGCGTCTTTGCGAATTATACTAACGATATACGACGTTTGCCTGAAATTCTGAGATTTGTGACACGATTTTTTTTAACAAACCATGGAATTCCATTTTCAACGCTATATTCGAATGAATTGTAGCCACTGTACTCTAGTAGGTAGTGTGTTGGCTTATTAGACGTGAGGCCACGGTCCAAACCCCAGGTCAGACATCTCCAGCAAAACGAAATAGGAAAAAAAATATTTCTCTGGCGACTTCCTCTCAGCAGATTTCTGGAATAAACTCTGAGAATGAATAAAATGCCATGAAAAGTTTCTCAAAAATCTGTCGTTCGGAGTCGACTTTAAATTGTAGGTTCCCCCACTCATGTATAAAATTAACACACACAACATAAATGGTGTGAGAAATTGGGTTGTAATTCTGACAAAAGGATTGTAATAACCAATTATATATATTCGAATGAAAATTTAACACTTTTAAGTGGACTCAAAATCTATTATAACTTCCTTTAAAGTGAGTACGTTACGTTTCACTATTTTATCGATTACACCAAGCAATGTCATTAGAACACATTTAAAGGCGAGTTCTTCCAGACAATCGTATATTTTTACGTTCTCACCTTCTCCTCTTAGTTAAACCTTTTTGTATCCTATGGATTATAAAATATTTTTTTATAGAATTTATTAGAAAATTCTTTACATTATTTATTGATTTTACCAGTGATATCATTTTGATATCATGACTGTGGACTTTTAAGTCAAAACATAAAAAGTATAGGCTGTAAGCCTTAAAAATTGAAAACAATTCCCACAATTGATTAAAATTCAATACATCACACATTAAAGTATCACTTTAGAACGCACTTTCACGCAATCGTTCACCCAAACTTATTCACAGCTAAAGCGAACGTGTTTATTTTGTTAAAACAAGTGGAAAAAATGTTGAATCCGGAAAAGGAATTTCAAGATTGCTGTTTTTTTTTGCTATCAATATTAAAAAAAATAAAAAAAAGGAAAATCTAGAATTGGATACAAATGAAATGTGATTTCCCTTCTTTTTTACGAGTTTAAAAGGTAAATATCCCATAAAAAAGAATTTAATTCACTTAAGAAACCGGCAACAACTACAAAGACACATTTTACATAAAGGCGAGGCGAAATTCTTTAGGGGAAATACACACCCACAAAGCGAAATGATGCTCTCAAGCATATTTTAAGCCAATTTAAAGTACAATAACAGACACACATACACGAATACAGACGCAAACAGCAGCAGGCAACATAAAAAACCCACAAAGTAAATCTTTACCCAGCTGCCATGGTCGGAGAAGACTGAGCTGGAAGGAAGGAAGGGTATTCATTTCACTTGACTTGGAAAATTTGTACAAAAATATTTACTTAAAGAATTAAACTACATTTGTGGCATAATATCCTTTTTATATGTGGCAAGTGTATGTATGCGTGAGTGTGTGTGAGAATATGTTCTTAAAGATTTTCAAATATTTCTGTTTAAACTTTAGCGAGTTATAAGTGACTGGCCTGGGTGAGAGTGCGAGTGTATGTCTATGGATTTGCCAGGAAAACCATACATATGTGTGGTTTAGAATTTATTGTTGTAAGAGGTTTAAATGTCGAGACATTTTATTTCTTTGGGGTTTCTAAGTCTAAGCGTATGTATGTTGTTGAGTTCCTTCAGTTCCTTTAAGCATTTTATGACTTTAAATGACAACAACATATGCATACGTATGTACAAGTGAATGTTTAAAGTCACTTGTGGCCTCAAGGTTTTTTTGTATGTCTATTATTATAGTTCTATTATAATTTTAGTCTTGTAATCATAACAATTATCATTTAATTTAATAAACAAAAATATGTTTGTTTAATAGTCCTTAAGGTTAATTTAGAAGGAAGTTCATTATTTCCAAATTAATGTGTGATTTAAGCAAGACATGTCTTTCTTATAAAATTACCTCTTCTTAATAAAAAGTTTAATGAACTTTTAGTTCAAGGGAAAAAAGTAAAAATCTTTAAATTCTTTATCCTTTTAATTATAATCTACAAATTTTCGGAAGGATAACAGGCCAAAATGTCTGGTGGGAAAAGCACCCACAAACACTACAACCGAAAATTAGCGTACTACTCACTAGACTTCTGAGAAACCCAACATGAGATGATTAAAATAGAGAACTGAACCGTCTCTATAGATTTGGAAACAACAAATAGCCACCCAGGGCTAAATTCCAACAATAGAATGGATGAGAGCGTAGCCTAATGCAAGTGTTTTGTGACACTGAAAGTGCATATGGGTGCGCCCTTACACATACATTCAGCCAGGGTTACGACCTAGCTTCTCGCACCACTTATGTTGCGTGTGTTAATGTTATATATGAGTGACGGAACTTACAGTTTAAAGTCAACTCCGAACGACAGATTTTTTTGAGAAACATTTCATGACTATTTTTATTTACTCTCAGAGTTTAAGCCAGAAATCTGCTGAGTAGAAGTCGCCAAAGAAATTTTTTCGCATATATCGTTTTGATGTCTGCCTTGTGATTTGAACTGTGGCGTCATGTCTTTTTTCATGGCAATTTTTATTTACTTTTAGAGTTTTTGGCAGAAAATCTGCTGACCAATAACACATCACGAGTGCAGAGACCTTGCCTGGGCTTTTGAAGAGATATGTCTTATACATGTTTGAGGAGTCTTTGTGTAAATCATAGAAAAAATTAAAATGAAAATTTAATTTTCTCAGTCTACACTGACTGTAGGCGTCCCAGGCAACAATATTAAGTTTTTCAGGTCAGTTTTAGTGAATGGATGTCAACGAGATGGTGTAGCAGTAAGATAAGGCTGCCTTAGTTTAGTAAAGCGTTTTAAATTAAAAAAACATTTCTGACTAGCTGGAATATATGCCAAGAACAGACATAAGATCTAGAAATTAGCATTAACCTCTCGTATTATATTACATGTCTGTAATGTCTTGCGACCTCACACACATACAGACATAATTGTTCATTACAACCCCTCAGTCAAGATTACGACCTAGCTTCTCACAGGACTTATGTTGTGTGAGTTTTTTTTATATATGAGTGGCGTGACTTACAGTTTAAAGTCGACTCAACAGATTTTTGAGTAGCTCTTCATCTCAATTTTTTTTGCTAACAATTAGCTGGGAGGCTGTCGTCAAAGAAATATTTTTTCCTATTTCGTTTTGCTGGATATCTCTGAGCTCAATATAAGCTTGTTATAGCTTTTGACATCGTGTGAAATGAAAGTCTTAAGAACGATATAATTTACTGTCTAGGTCCTCTAATGTGTATTATTGAAAATGCCTGCAATTTCCTAGAACCTTTAATTCTAAGATAATCTAGATTTGGAGTTGGCATTTTCCTGCAGTGAATTATCAGAATCTTCATGCTTTTAAGCTTGCATTTTTTATCCGTGCCAATAGGAAAATATATCTTCCAAATTCTGCTCGACTCCTGAGTTAGAGCTGTGTAATCCTGTACCTTAAATAGGAGTAATGTTTAGAAAAGATTGCCAAGCACGAGGAGTTAAAATCGCTACTACAGAAGAGACCAAAAGTGTCATGAATTTTAAGCAAGAATTTTTTACCCGTGCAAATAGGACAATATGTATGTCTTCCAACTTCTGCTCAAGTCCTGAGTTAGAGTCGTATAAATTTGTACATTGAGTAGATGTAATATTTTGAAAAAGTTGCCAAGCGAAATTTGGTGGCTACTAGACTCGAGGTATTTAATCGCTTCTACGGAATATACCAGAAGTGTCATGACTTAAAAACATTTTGTTCTTACCAATAAAATAAAATAAAAATCTGAATATAGAAAACAACAATCACGATCATTTATATCAATAATTTTTTTTTGAAATCAACCCTCAGGAGATGACCCCTATTCATGCAGTGCATTGTGTTGGAATACAATAAAGATATTTTACAATAGAAAGGGAAGATCGGGTACTTTGCTACTTCTTTTTTAATAACCAGTGTATGTATCTTCGCCACTTTTTTTCGAGAATTACTTTTTAGTAATAATTCTCAATTTTTTTTTGCTATTGTGAGTAAGCACGTATAATGTCAAACAAACAATCAGACAATCACAAACACCTAGATTTCTGGTGGGAATCAAACCCACGTTTTCGGCACTTGAAGTTTAGCACACTACCAATTAGGCCATAAGGCTATACTTTTATTGTATTAAATCGCTTTTATTCAACAATTGTTAGATTATTGCTTGCAAAGTCCTTATTGCATGTTTAGGAGTTTAGTTTGAAGATTTTAAAAATATTTTCAGGAAACCAATTGCTATACATATCTGCTACGAGTTTTGTTAAAACTTTTTTTGTAATACCACATAAGGCAAATCAATTACTTGTATAATGGTGAATAATGTTTAGATGAAACGGCCTAGTATGATATTAAGCAGACGGACTTTATTAACCATAGTTTTTAACAAACTTTCAGCTTTGAAAGCCATACTTGTTGTTCTTATTAGAAGGTAATCCAGTCTCAAATCCCAAAGGATATTGAAATAAAATTCTTTGAAACGACTTATAAATTGAAATTTTCTTCATTATCATTTAGTCTAATGCCTGAGTTATAATCTTTTATGATCATAAAAAACGAAAAGAATAAAAAAGGACAACTTCTCATAAATATTAAATAAGTTTTTACCTTCAAAACATTTTTAATTATTAAACTCAACTCATACTTTGTTTAACAGCAAAGGCACAACGAAATGGTTAAACATGTTTTCTTCAGTGCTAATTAAAAAACTTTTCTGCGATGGCAAAATTTTTAATTATAATCTCAACAGCTATTTTCAGTACTTAAGCCATTATCATTTCGACAAGCAAACGAATGAAGGAGAAAAAAAAGAACGACATTTTCATAATGTTTTAAATACAGTCCTATTAACACCAAACATTTAACTTTTGCTGTGCTATTTACCATATATACAGTGAGCGTCAAAAGAAACTGTACACTATGGATAAAATTGTAATAATTACCAGACTCAACTTTTAGCATTTAAGGAGGGTGCCCGAAAAAATTTGACAATGTTTTGAAATATTTTGTAATTTTTGTTTCTTTCAATTTGAAAAACTAACAATGAAACAATATTAAAATGAAAATAACTGTAATTTATTAACGTTTGTTTTTTTAAGTACAGTTTCTTTTGACTCTTACTGTATATACTGTATTCTTGTGCTGCATTACAATAACTATAAGCAAGAGAGAGAGAGACAGAGAGAGATAAGAAAGGAGTAAATTTTCATTAATTTAATATTAGACCTTGAAGGCATAATCAGGCATCAGTGGCAGTGGCAACAGTAGATAGAGAAAACAGAAAAAAATATTGTCCCCAATGAGACAGCGGATATACATATGTATGTATGTAAGTATTTACATCCTGGCTTACTTCCTGCTTTCCTGTTTAATATTTCCAACCAATAACCATCAGTGGAAAGAAAGAGTCGGTAATAAAACAATACTTTATCCCAATATGGAATTTATAATATTTTTTCCTGCTAAAATATAAAAACATTGCATAATTAGGCAGAATTTTATTCAAAAAAAAAAAAAAGAATTCCTATCCAAACAAATGTATTTTTTTTTTGTATGTATGTATGTTGGCCTTAAAATTATTTAACCCCGAAACAAAATTTGAATTTTGAACTCAACTCTTTCGTTCATTTCGCTTTTTTTTGTTTTCCTTATTTGCTTGACATTTTAATTTGTGAGTTTTTTGCCTTCATTATTTAGCAGCTCCCGAGGGAAATTGAATTCATATCCCACAACAGCCTAAATGTTCTTTACTTCATTCGTTTTTACTGTAAATGCTTCCAAAGGTTTTTAAGCGTAAATGTTTATTCAATCTCCAGGTTTGTTATTTGCTAATATTTTTACCTGCTCCAAAGAATTTCGTTGAATATTTTTGTTAAATATTTATGTGGTTTTTGTATTTGTAAATGTTAATTAAATGTTAATTAGCAAAAAACTTGATCGAATCTGTATATAAGAATAGTCATGAAAAAATTTATTTTTGAAATTCCAGAATTTTAACACATGTTTTGTAAAAACATTTACATATATCCACATGTTCATATTTTATACAGAAAACTTTTTCTTATTTTCAATTTTTCTATCCTGATTAAAACATTTACTGACAATATATTGGGTCTTTCATTAAGTGCGTGCTATCTTTAAATTTTTTTATATGTTCTTCACGGCTTCTCTGGATGGAGCGCATGTATAAATCAGACTATATTTGACTGATGGTATGGAACATATTGGCTTTGATGACCGTAGTTGTTTGTGGTTCTTTCATAAATGCCTGTATCATAAGCAAACCTGGCAAGCAAAACATTAATTGCATAATCTCGCACTTTTGTTATCATGATCTTGAAATAAACATGCCTCCAAATCGCTAGTTCCTCTGTCCTATTGAAGCGAGACGTCTTTAATCTCCAGATGGTCTTATTCCGTGCAAAAAAAAATTGGTAATCATGGACCTATAGTGCTCGCCGTTGAAATTGATAGCCTGAACAACGCAGCGTCGTTTTCGAATGAGTATGAACCGATAACATCACCAACCCAACATCCGCATGCAGTAGGGACTTTTGCGGGATACATTGGACGCTCATTTGGATTGGTAGTATTTCAAAATCGGTAATTTGAATGTTCACGCACCCATTCATCTAGAAATGGGTCTCATCGTTGAAGATGATTTTTCTATTAAAATTAGGCTCAGTTGCCAACTGCTCCAGAGCCTATTCAGCAAACAAAGCGGCTTTAAGTGCTTCTTCAGTTCCTTTATCAGTTGGAATTTGTACGGGTTCAGATTTAAGTCATGGTGTGAATTTCGTCAAGCTGTAGTCTGCGAAAGATGGAGTTCTTTTGAGCGTCGTGAAATCAGAGTCGCCATAGTCTAGTAGGTAGTGTGTTGGCTTATTAGGCGTAAGGCCAAGGTTAGGTTAGAATTACGATCTAGCTTCTCACACCAAATATGTTGTGTGTTAATTTTATACATGAATGGCGGGACTAACAGTTTAAAGTCAACTGCGAACAACAGATTTTTTGAGAAACATTTCATGGCTATTTTTATTTACTCTCAGAATTTTAGCCAGAAATCTGCTGAGAGAGGAAGTCGCCGAAGAAATATTTTCTTATATTTCGTTTTGATGTCTGATCTGGGATTTGAACCGTGTCGTCGTGTCTAGTAAGCCATCACATTACCTAGTAGACTATGGTGAGTATAGCGATCATAAAAAATGGGCGAAACGAGCGGCACGTTCAGAACATTTTTATTATTTGCACACGTTGTTGAAAGTTAGTTGTATCCGTCCTTTACTCATTGAGTCGTATTATTTCTTAATAATAATATATTCCCTTTAAACTTTTTTAGGTACGATATATTGAGTGAGAAGCATAGCTTCAATCAATGGTGACAATGATTTGCTTTAAAAAAGCACTTGTAAAGCTATGGGAATAAATGCTATTTGATAAGCTAATGGGTGAAAAACTTGCCCCAAATGGACTCATGATTCGCTGATATTAATCGAAAAGTCATATAGTTTTTATATTAACCTTCTACGAACCTTGGTTACATACATACATAACATAATTAGCCATTACAACCCTTCAGTCAGGATTACGGCCTAGCTTCTTACATCACTCATGTTGTGTGTGTTAATTTTATACATGAGTGGCGCGACCTACAGTTTAAACTCGACTCCGAACGACAGATTTTTCAGAATTTTTCATGGCAATTTAATTTATTCTCAGAGTTTTTGCCAGAAATCTGCTGAGATGAAGTCGCCGAAGAAATATTTTTTCGTATTTCGTTTTAATGCCTGACCTGGGGTTTGAACAGTGGCCTTACGTCTAATAAGTCAATACACTATCTACTAGACTACGGCGACTTCTTGGTTAGTTAATGACAATTAGAAAAAACAATCGTAATGAAATCTGGTATACAATTTCAGTCTAAGATCGGTCTTGTAAGTTTAATTTTTTAAACAGTTTCCACCTTTCTTCGTTTCTCCCTTAAAATATCTGTTAAGTAATCCACTACATAGACGTATGTATGTATGTAACTCCAAACTCTTTCCCCATATCCTCTGATTGTGGTTAATTCAATGGCTATTAAAATAAACACTATTATTTTGTATTTCAATAAAAGAACAAAAAAAAAAAAGCGCTTATTTTCTCATCAAATAAAACCATCTAAACGAGTTGCCCTAAAGGGAAATTCCGTCAAATGTACGCACTAGAGACAGAACACAATAAAAAAAGGATACAATAAAAAAAACACAATAACAACAATAGACTGGCGGAAAAAAATGAACAACAGCGTTTAACAATTGCTAAATATCTTGCTTTTTTTATACACTCATCGCATATCCTTAAAAAAATACACTGCCAAACTGTTAACATAAGAAAATAACAAGTGTGTGTGTGAATAAAAGCATTTAAGGACTAAAAAACACCCACACAATTATATTAACAAGGTCTTACACATATATACGTACAAAATAACGCATATATGTACATACGTAAACATATTAAATTTAACCCACAAAAATACATGCTTAACATCAGCTTAACATCCTTTAAGCTACTCAAAAAGCTCTGCTGCAAAAAAAGGAAAAATAAAACGAAAATAACAACAACACAATAACAACAGTATCAAATAAAAAATAATTTCTAATGAAAAAACCATGTCAAATAAAGAAAAATTACGAACAGAAAAAGTCCTTTCAATGCATGGAAATACATTTTGTTATCCTTATGACTCTAGATGTTGGCAAAAATAAATACCAACTGGCTTTGGTTTTTTTATCGTCGTTAGGGTGGCAAACAGCACACATTTTTGCATCATCTTCAATAGCAATAACAAGGATAAAAACAAGCATAAGACAAGGATCATAAAAATAAATGTCACATGTAGCCAAACATTACAGAAACAGAAACCAATACTCACACCTCTACCGCCACATTTGTCAAGTATCTTACGATTCATGTGTTTTTTTATTGCCAGAATGACTTTTTACGGTATGTACTTTTTTTTTTGGCAAATTGTCATACAAAAGCGTTAAGCAATCTGCCAGTGGAGTGGATTATATTTTTAATGCCTAAAAGGTGTCATAAGTTGACATATAAAACAATTTGCAACAACAATTGTCATATTTCTCTGGGGGAGTTTTAAATTTTTTATGAATACAAAAGACAAAAACATGGAACAGCATTTGCATTTCATATGGAAGTGGATGATTAAAAAATGTTTTGGCATTTAAATGCTTTTATAATCGCAGCTAAGTACGTACGAGGTGCGTTTATAGAGTGAGTTCTTGAATTTCTCTTAATTTTATAAGGTGTTTTAAATGTTGTAAGTGTGTAAGGGACACAGGACTGCTCGTCTTTCAAGGTTCAGCAGTGTTTGATGTGCACCTGGTGAATCAAACAATGGAATTTGGAGCTCAAGATAGTCTAAAAGTTACCGACTGTCAACCTCGATCTGGTAATTGTTAAAGGAAGAAAAAACGGCAAAAGAGAATTTGCCAAAAAATCATAAGAAGTAATTGCCAAACAAATCTGCAGCGGACTAAGACACAGGGTGAACTGAGTCATTCCACGATACGACAACGTCGTATCCTACAAACTCATCTCAATTCTTGGGTGCTTTAATCTTTTGAAGTGGAATCGTTAATGATGGTTTTGTCACCAATTTTTTTCCTTAGACACTCTGCTTTTAAGTGTCCTACATTATCTTGCAGATAATCTGCCCTAAAGTGGTGACTAAGCACAGGCTTTAGGAACAGTTTAATCAACAAACCATGGAGTAAATGGTTGGGGGATTGTACACACTTTAAGAAAATAACCACAGCATATGATGTCCGTTTGATAGATGGAGGAGGTAAATTGATAAAGAGCTAAGCAGTATGGGAAAAAACTAAAGCGAAGTGAAAGTCTGACACAAGACAGCTGTATGTTCAAGAAATCGATCCCTAGCGATTACTTTGCAGTCTCTGGGAGATCATTTGTATACCCCTCAACAGAGGTATAAGAAATGAAGAAATCTTACATTCAAGTGTTTTTCAAAAGGGACTGTTAAACAGTCGAAGTAAATTTTGTAATGCAAGGTTTTTAATTATCAAACAAAGTAAAATATAAAGTTTAACGTATGTTTTTGGAAATCAATTAGTGAGAGATCAATTAATATTCTCTGCATAGTACTCCCTGCTCCTTCCGCATATTTCATAATTTACAGGGAATGCAGCCCATTAGTCGCCATAGTGGCATAGGTAGTATGTTGGCTAATTAGACCAGAGCCAGTAGTTCAAACCCCAGCCCAGACACATCGAACAAAACCAATACGAAAAACTACTTTTTACGGCGACTTTCTCCCAATAGTCATTAAACAAATGCTCTGAGACTAAATAAAATTGCTATGAAAAATTTCTCCAATCTCTTGGATAAAAATTGACGCCTACAATATGGGCGGTGTGAGAAGCTAGGTTGTAATCCTGACTAAAGGTTTGTAGTGGCCAATTAAGTAAGTAGCCAATAATCATTTTTGAAGTCCAAATATGCTCATATAAGCTGTCACAATCATGAGCTTTTGGATGAACAATGATAAAAAACCAAAACCGTATTCCAAGAAAGTTTCTTCTTCTATAATATATCGTTAAGATCCTATGTTGCCTTTAGCGATATGGTTTGAATATTTAAAAACCAAGCACAGTGTAATGCTGTTATGTTCTCCAGTTTTATTTGAAGTTTGCATACAATTTATTATCACCATTGAGGAACATCAAAAAAGGCCTGGTGATCTTCTTGGGTAATAACTAAAAATTTAGTTTATAATATAGTCACTTATACATACATAATTGGCCATTGCAGCCTTTTAGTTAAGATCACAACCAAGCTTCTTACAGCACTTATGTTCGGTGTGTTAATTTTATGACTGGCGATACCTCCAGTTTAAAGTCGACTCCGAGTGACAGATTTTTTGAGAAACTTTTCATAGCAATTTTATTTACTCTCACAATTTTTGCCAGTAATCTCATATTTTGTTGTGTTGGAGATGACTGACCTGTGGTTTGAACCGTGGCCTCACGTCTAATAAGCCAATATACTACCTATTAGACTATGGCGACTACATTTTGTAATATTCCTAGAAATTCTCTTTTTCATGTCTCACTTTAGCCCCAACGATGCCTGTAACTACTTCGACTTTAATCAGTTTTTGAGGAATAATATGAATTGAGCCAAAAAAGTTTTTCAGTACTTTCTCTCACGAGATAAATTCAGTGCTATCAAGATATCTAAGAAAAGGCCTTAAGGTATTTCGAGTTGACATCTTTCCTATTTACGTTTATGTGCTCCATTTTAACAAGAACTTGTTGTTTTTATCCTACACAATCTAGTTATTCGATAATTTTTCCAATAACTGCTCAAAGGGGATCAATTAAAAGTCCCATAATTTTTTTTTTGATTACCTTTTCTTGTCCTAAGTAAAAAGTCGTGTTTTTTACTACAAAAATTCGGAACTTCTATAATAGATCACAGTATATTTATTATGCCGTTGCTGGCAATGTTTAATCCTGTGGCTGTGGTCTGAACATTTCCAAAAAGTCCTGAATTTAATTTCTATTGCCCACGTATAATTGCTTTTGTTTTATACTCTCTCTCTCTCTGTCTCACTTTCTCGTTACTTTTATTTCGTACACACAAGATTAATGAGACAAAAGCTTTTTATATATGAAATCATTGTTATTGTTGGCAACAACACTAATAAAACAAAAGGACATTCAACACTAGATGTTGATAAAGCAGTGAATACAAGAAGAAGAAAAAGAAGAAGAAGAAATTATGAGGGTATATTTATGGTCTTCTCAGCATAAGAGATGTTTATGTTTATTTATTTCCTTTGTATGAGTTTATGTGCTCATATATGTACGTATGTATGTGTGGAAGTTTAATGTTTGTTAGCATTCCTCAAGGATTTATTAACTACGAAAATGTTTATTTTCTCATCTATTGTTTTGTTTTATAGTTGTTTTTGTTTCCTTGTTTTTTTTCTTTTTGCTTCTATTGTTGGTCAATTTTTTTATAGACTGATATATGGGATGGCTCTTTGGCTGTGTCTACCTTATTGTCCTGTTTGTTGGCTAATTATTGTCAAAGTTGGAAGAATAATAGGAAAAGTTTTACAAAGTGCAAGAGTTGCCATTGTTTTTTAAATAAAAAGAATATTTGGTAATAAATCTAGGCTATTTAGTTGAAAAGCAGTTACCGTAGTCTATCATAGTATGCAGTGTGTTGGTTTATTAGAACAGAGTTCGTGAATTCAAAATCCAGCTCTGACATCGGGAAATGAAAAAGATTATGGAAGAATTATCTCTTCCGGCGACCTGTCAACAGCCGTCTTCGGGTGAAAACTCTAAGAAAATTTTCTTAAATTTATTCTCTTATATTTGTCACTCATGGATATAATTAACGCGCATAATATATGTAATCAGTGCTGCAGGATTTTTAATAGGCCGAATGAATAGAGTATTTCTGATATATGTAAACTTATAGAGAGAAATAATCAATTTTGTAAGCAATCCGTACAAGGAACGCCTGTATAAAATAAAAATCTACTGAAGGTACATTTGCATTTACTCGTAGAGTATATAGTAGACTTAGATCTACTTTAAACTGATCTTTGAAATTTTTTAACTTTTGGTCTCGTCTTTTACTATATTGTTTCCGTCCAATTTCATACGTCATTAAGGCTGGCAAATGAATCATAGCACAAACGCAAATATGTGTTATTAAAATGTCTCAAAACGAATGTCTTTTCATTTTTGGAAAGGATTTAATTTTATTATTACGCGTTTAGTTCTTTTTAAGGAGCATGGAGCTATCACATATCACCACTTGTTGCTTCACTTTTATTAATCAAGATTACTGGTTTACTGTAGTATGTCCAAAGAGAATAGGGTTGATTTCTATCATTGGCTAAAAACGATACTCGTCCAACAAGTGTATTGTGTGGTGTGGAGTTTAACTTCAGCGTTTCCAGGAGCTTCCTATCTTCAAAATTACATAAAACAAAGTGTATGTGAGACATCTTCGAAATGTTTTATTCTTTTGAAAGTCATGTTTATCCTTTATGTGTGAAATACAATATCGTTTAAATGTCCTCTACTGCTTCCCTGGGTAGAGCGCATGCGAAATGCTAAATTGTCTATGATTGTGGTAAATTGAGCTGAATTTAACGGATAGTATGGTTTATGTTGACTTAGAGGACTGCTGTGGTTTGAGGCTTATTCGCATATACATTCGACTTAAGAAAACCCCACAAGAAAATAGAAAATCCACGTGAGTTGACCATGTACCGCTGTCCTGTGGAAACAACATATCGTTGGAGTCCAGATCATCCAATTTCTGCTGAAGGAACTTCGTAACCATCCATCAATAGTGCTCGCAGTTGACAGTGATGGCCTGGCCAATATCGCTCTGAAAACAATATGGAGAAATGAATCTCATGTGGATTGGTATCGTCCTAAATTCGCCAATTTTATTTGTCTACTTACTCACTACTGAAAATGATTTTTTGATGTAAGTCAGGGTCAGTTCAGCGAACACAGATGGTTGTCTATGGTTGTTCAAGGGAATTTGGAAAAACAGACGGAATAAATGATAATTAATTTGAAAGATGTAGCTTCGTCAAGCCGTTATCAACTGTTAAAATTCTAAATTCCCTATTGAAAGGCTCTACAATTGAGTCGCACTCTTTTCCAAAAGAGGACAGTGCATAGTCTATCTACATTGGTTATGGATGTTGTTCTCTCTAGGACGACAGGTGGCTTCTAGAAACATTAGTTGGAGGGATAATGGAGCTTCTCAATTTACTTTTATTAATTTTAAATAACCATATTTTGAAATGGTCGAACTTCTAGGACTTCTATTCCATTCAAACCTAATATACATCATGTTAACTTTGTAGAAGAATAATACAAAATTACCTTTTTTGATAGCGAATTGATTTCTTGGCAAAAATGCCATGTTTTCAACAATTTGGACATTTTCGAATGCCCTTACAACGTAAATTTCCAACCTACTTGGTAACTCCTTACCATCCGTAGATGATGAGCATGAAATAATACATTCATAGAAAGGAACACATAATTTACGTACCATCAAAACATACGAGTACTTTGCACATAATTTCTTAGCAGAACATCCTTATCATCCTACCTTCTAAGCAGCATTCTTATTTATAGGTTTTATACAGCCTCTACTATTACTACTTCTATGCTTTTATATTTGCAAACAGTCAGTTCGTTCGTGAACATGAAAACACGCCAATTTGTAATTATTACATGGATATATTACCACTACCACTACCACTACCACTCCCATTCTCTCTCACTCAGAAACAATTTGACAAATATCTTCTTAGGGGACACATTTAGTTCGAGAAGATTTTCCATTACCTTAAAAACGAAGAGATGAAGAGGGAGAGTTATTCGAAATGCATGTCGTAATTATAAACGTACCATAAAATAAAATAGAATAAAAGGACAACCATATTTACGTGCGTGTATACATACATATCGTATATGAATTTAATGGAAAAAGTAGTCGGTTGTCGAAATCGTATTGAAATACCTTTGGCTGGGCTATTAATGAAAATCGATGGTTAAATGTTCTTGTTTTTGTTTTTTTCCAGAATGTCTTGGCTATTAATTGCTTAACAGTACCAAATGAAACTCAATATTTTTTTTACTGTTGGCTTGTTGGATGTCCTATTCGGATTCAGCTAATGTCCTTTTTTCTGTACGTTTGTTGCTTTCGTTGCTGTTAACAATGGCAATAATAATGTGTTGAGGTGTTACCCTTAATTGCCAAAACAATGAGAAAATAACGACAGGCACTTTTACATCCGTCGTAGTAATTTATAGATCTGAAGAGGAAGAAAAGCAAAGAGAAAAATCGAAAGATTTATGTCACTACATTCGCACACTTCGCGTTTAATTGCTGGGGTATTACATTGGGATACTTTCGGGATGCTCTTAAAAATTTTACCATCAGGAAGGAGGCGTTCTAGCGAGCATACTTAAAGTATCAAAGTTTTAAATTTATTGTATCTCATGATTGTACTTAAAATTTATATTAAAAGTTAAATAGCCTAAGAGTACGTAAGTGGAATTGTAAGATGTATTATCCGATATTATTCGACGAACAGCAATATGGGAGAAAGGAGTCCCCTAGAAAATGATTCAAGCCATTAGAGTACTACGGTCGCCTTATTTAATATTTCATAACAAGACAGAATAATTCCTGCTATTACCCTAACTGTTTACTATCATGCTGGATAATGTGCTAAGTCTAGTCTGTTGACAGAGAAGAGGAATTATATGAAGTCCCTCATGCCAACTCCAAGATGATTCGAATTATGCGGATAAGATTTGTCTTTTCTCGCACAAGGTTCCAATATGAAAGCAAGATGATCTGTGATGTCGAATATGTATGTAGTAGGGATGCCAATCGGGAAATCCCGGGATTTTTTAAAACTTATGCCGGGAATTTTTGGGATTGTAAATTCATACATATACATATACATATCCCTAATCCCGGGATTTTTAAAAATCAATCCCGTTTGGCATCCCTAGTATGTAGATAGCTTCTGGGCAGATCACCCTATGGCTGGCTGCAATAAACCATGACATGCTTAGCAGGAAAAACTTGATCAATAACATTGAAAAAATAAACTAAGAAATACAAGATGATACCATGTGACAGGAAGGATTAAAGAATGAATATGCATTGCTGGGTACACAAAGTAACATACGCAAACAGTAGAGTCAACTAAGCGAGAATGGAATCCGTTCGAATGCAATCAGTTCATGTGCATATGACTTTGGGAAACGTAGACTAGCTTGTCACGATAGGCTAGTTTACGATTGGTAATCACAAGGTATTCATCGTAGTCTAGTAGGTAGTGTGTTCAAGCCATCTCTCAACAAAAAGAAATATGAAAAATATTTCTTGGCTGACTTCCTCTCAGCGGAATTCTGGCAAAACCTCAGAGAGTAAATAAAATTACAATGAAAAGTTTCTCAAAAATTTTGTCATTTGGAGTCGACTTTAAACTGTAGGTCCTGCCACTCATGTATAAAATTAACAAACATAACATAAGTGGTGTGAGAACTTAATTCGTAATCCTGACTGAAGGCTTGTAATGACCAATTATGTATGTAATAAAGCCTGTGCTAAAAAATTTTTTTTTATAAACTTTTTAAATGCTGTTTTCATTTCGAATAAATTTTTATAATTTCAGAACCTCAAACGGCATTATTAAATATTACAATTTCAAATTTGGCTGTGTAAATACCATCGCTGAAAAAAAACTTGAAACAAAATTATGAAAAATTTCATTAAAGTTACCAAAAATTATGATTGCAATAAATCATTTGGCGAACAGAAATATTCCAAAAAAATGAAAGTTGTTTCATCCTAAATATGTCATATCGTAACACCCATTCAAAGAGCTTAACAAAAATATCGTTTAATTCGTTTTCTTCTCTTTTTTTGTTTTTTTTTTTTGATAACTTTTGATAACTGATTGCGGCAGAAAGTGGTAAAATTGTAGAAATTAAGTTGAGCTCTGATAGCGCACAGGACATAAATAATTAACAAACGAACTTAAATCATATGAAATGATAAATTTTTTGTTTAACACAATCATACCGACAGAAAAACGAAATAAGTTTATGATAAGTTCGTTTAATATTTATGACAACAACAAAAAATAAATTCCTAAGTGTCCAAGCACACATATACTTACCAATACGTTCGAGGGAAAGCGAGAAAGTGAGGTTTGAAAGAAATACTCATTGTGTGTGTACTTGCAGGACGTTGGTGTCCTTTTCTTGTTGTTGTTATTATATCATCCATATCTGAACTGTGATTTATGATCCAAATAAGAACGAAAGTAATTCTTCATTTTCCACGTTGCCTTGTTTACTTTTTTCGTTACTTTTGATTCAAAGTGATAAAAATTAAGTGGACCACTACCATTAGTAAGAGAGGAAATATAAAGGGAGGTTATGCTGAAAAGTGTTGCCATTGACAAATAAAGTACTTGATGATGTAACAGGTTCTTAATGTAGTGGTTTCAAAACCTACGGTCTGGCAGGGCAGTCTACTGTTAAATATATTTCAACAAAAGTATCATTTATTAAGTGGAATGTTTGATATTTGTGAATACGGATCGTTTAATAACCGAAATACACGTAAAATTAGTTAACTTACTGCGATAGTGGTGATTCAAAAGTGGCAATTTTTTAGCATTATTGTGTAGAAAATTGTCAAGGTTATCATTATTCTGCATCATCGCAATGTATGCACAATCGAAAATATCACTTCATTTAGGGAAAGTTGAAGTCGCCGTAGTCTAGTATGCAGTGTGTTGGCTTACTAGACGCAAGGCCACGGTTCAAACCCCAGAACAGACTTAAAAACGAAAATATGAACAAATATTTCTGTGCTGACTTCCTCTCAGCAGATTTCTGGCAAAAACTCTGAGAGTAAATTAAATTGTCATGAAAAGTTTGTCAAACATTTGTCGTTCGGTCCTGTGTATAAAATTAGCACACACAACATAGGTGGTGTGAGAAACTAGGTCGTAATCCTGACTGAAAGTTTGTAATGGCCAATTATGTTTGTATGTTAGGGAAAGTTTAGCGGATAATACGAATTTGTTGGCGTAACGGCGTTTTGACCGTATAAAGTTTAACTCACACAACAATTAAAGCCGGCTAAGCAGTTACATTGTCGTAAATATGCTGATTTGGTGCTAGAGAAAAAGGATGATTTTTCAAAATTATTGAATATGTGGTTCAGAGAACCCATAAGTGATCCTGAAAAAGGGCGAATTGAGTGCTTCAGGGTCACATTTTTCCAAAAATTATTTTGGAAGAAGCGTTAAAGCCTATTCGTGGTGTTGTAACTGTATAATGATCGATTTTATTGGCCATTTGTTGACTGTGAACTAAGCAGTTGCAACAAAACGTTACCACGAGCCCTATAACACTTTTGATTTTAGCTTTATTGGATTATAACTTTCCGGAAAGGATACTTCTACGTTTTGACTGCGCCAACTGGCCATCAAGGTCATGTCATTTCAAACTGTTAAACCATTGTATGTAGGGCTACATGGCAACGCAGATATGCTCCGGAGCATATCTCTCGAAATGTAGAAAAACGTGGTCGTAAACTAACTCAATAGTATAGACCGTAACACAAATCTACAGGCAGTCATTTAATTGTCATTCTATTCCGTGTATAATACATCGAAATCATAACTTTGTTTTTTTAACTTTCCTTTTGAATTCAAAATATGGATAACCCTTTATTAGAATGATATTTTTAAATAATTATTATGATTGTGTGATAAGATAGAAAGATAAATTTTGTGCGAAATGTTATTCACTCCCACTATTTAAAACCGAACCACATATCAAATGAAGTGAAGCTATCCTCCATAATTCATCGAAAATATGGGGACATTATGCTGTGCTTTTCTTACAAGTCATGGTCATGTCCAGAAAAATTTCTTTTCATATTTAATACGTACATCATGATAACAGTTTCATACGATTTTGTCCACTATGGAATTCAATCGTCCTCCACCCGTTTGACCAATAGAACGGGGGTGGGGTGGGGGTAAAAATTCGCTATAAATAATGACAAGTTCAATAAAGATTTATGACTTTTGCTTTTCTTATGCTGTGGTCTTACATTTGGGAAATATGAATCACATACAAAATGCAAAGGACATCTGAGACTGTTTCCAAGACAAGAACGACTATCAGCTGATTATAATAATATAAAGGAAACAATAATACAACAACAAAATTATGTTTTTCATTTGCACTCTACTCTACTTTAACTAAGAAGTGAAGCCATACATACACCCACTATTGAATATTTATTATTGAATGAATATTTTTTGAATAACGAATTTATGTATACAGCTAGTGTCAGCTAATTAGAGTTATATTTCAGTAATGGAGTCTACATTTTCAATTGATGTACATTTCTTTGTACCAGTGCTAGGGTTCATTCGTTAGCAACTTTTGTTTAAAAAAATTCATGAATTAGGCTATGGATTGCTTTATCATGTGTCATATTGTTCAGATTTTGCCTCGCGTGAAGGTTTTTTTGCCAAAACTGAACAACGGTTCTTCAAAAAGAGTTTAAATATTAAAAACCTGTGGTCTTACAGTTGAGTTAAGTGCTAAACACTAAAAAGTGTCCTTTTAGGTTAGGTTAGAGGACGTGTGCTTATCAAATTAAGACAAGTACAATACCCGGAGGTCGATTTGATCCATTCTACAACGTCCTAGTTTCTCAAACCACTTATGTTGTGTGTGTTAATTTTTATTCATGAGTGGTGGGACCTACAGTCTAAATTCGACTCCGAACGACAGATTTTTGAGAAACTTTTTCATGGCAATTTTATTTACTCTAAGAGTTTTTGCCAGAAATCTGCTGAGAGGAAAGTCGCCGAAGAAATACTTTTTGTATTTTGTCTTGATGTCTGGTCTGGGGTTCGAACCCTGGCTTTACGTTTAATAAGCCAACACACTACCTACTAGACCACTTATGTTGTTTGTGTTTATTTTATACATCAGTGGCGAGACCTACAATTTAAAGTCGACCACGAACGACATATTTTTTCTGAGAAAAAATTTCAATTTACTCTCAGAGTTTTTGCCCGAAATCTACTGAGATGAAATCATCCAAGAACTACTGTTTTCCTATTTCGTTTTGTTGGAGATGTCTGATTTTTGGTTTGAATCGTGGCCTCGCGTCCAATAAGTAACACACTACCTACTAGAATAAGATGACTTCAGACTTCAGATGACTTCAGATGACTTCAGAGAAAAGTTATTACTTCGTAATAACTTTTCTTTCAACTATGAAACTGTAAAGCAAAATCAAATTATAATGTTTGTTCTAATTAGTGTTCGACAACTGCTAATATGGAATTGTACTAGTACATGTACATATGCACATGTTTGTGTATGTTTGTGATAAAAACAACATACTTATTATTTATATTTTCGTACATATAACATACATACCTATGTATGTATCTACATTAAATAAAAGTCTACCCTTAGCTCCTGTTGTATTTTATAGCAACAAAAAATCTGTTTTTGGGGAAACTTTACACAGAACCCCACATGCAAAATTGAAATAAAAATATTATTGAAGAAAATCCATTGTAATCGGGTGTGAGTGTGGGATTGTGTGACATGTGTCTCTCGTTATATTTATGACTAACACTTGACTTTAGTCACTTTCACTATTCATTTTCATATTGTAGATGGGTTTGTTCTACATGTCCCATTACCTCAAAATGTATGACTTTCCATATCCATATCCATATCTTTTCTATGATATTTTTTGTATAATTTTTAGTTATTCATTTAGTTGGCTCTACATATTAATAATGCCTGTTTATTTCTTATTTACTATATGAGTAGGAATGTATGTGTATTTGTTTTTCATTTCCCAATAGACCATAAATATTCATAAATTTTATTCTTCATTTTTACCAGATTTTGATCGATAACACTGTGTGTCAATTGATTAACTGTGTGTTTTATGGTGTAATAATATCTGTTATGTATATGCTGTATGAATTTATACCTGCTTAAATGTATCTAAATATTTATAACAGGGGTATTATGCGAATAACAAATAATGGTGTAAGTAGTTACTTAGCGAAATTGGTAATGCGAAAATGTCATTTGTTTGTGTCATTCCTATAATAAAACTATTAAAATGTGAAATTTGATTTAAAACAGATTTAAGAACGAATTTATTTTGATCTGCACATTTAATCACACTCAACATTTAAGTAACAAAAAATAAATTAAAATGAAAATGCAGTACTCCCCGGATATAAGCACTTTAAAAACTGCTTACATGACAGTGCTTATAAGCTGAGAATTCATATATCGAAATCCCGCACCTGATCACTCAAGGTGATAGAATTCTATTTCTTTCATCGATAGCATCGACAGCAATACCGGCTGGTCGGAGAGGGCAATGATCGGTTTTTATAACTCGGTGCGGTGAACAAAGTTGTAATTTACTGGGCTCCCATGGTACTACGAAATCACTGCGAAGAAATTGCTGAAGGAGACTTTATAGCAGACTTTATAGGCATAGTCAGGATCCAACGGTAGCATTCACTATGCAGAGAGTCAGGTCGTTGATTTTTCCGAGATTATTAGAAGAGCTTTATAAATAACGAAAGGTAAACATTGGTAGGTTTTCTATCAGGCATTAATTATCTGAGGATAATCTACATTCTATCGATTTGTATTGCGTTGTCCAATTTTCTATTATTTTTCCACATTCGCGTTAATGGTGAATATTGGCTTCCAATGGCTCAACAACATCATAATACAATGTCCCCATAAAAATACATCCAGAAACGTTTAAACTTACGAACGCGGAATTTAGTGAACAGTACCAATTTTGGAATGAAAGTTGTCGGGTATTTGTAGTCGAATTTTACACTATGACATAACGACACATCAATCAAACAGAATCTAATTAAAGCATGTCTGTTAAAAAGACAAAAATGCTCTTCAGTTTCATATCTAACGCGTCAGACAGTTCCTCGAAAAAAGTATATTCCATTTAACATAAGTACATACATAATTGTTTATTACAATCCTTCAGTCAGGATTATGTATGTAGTTTCACACACCACATATGTTGTGTGTGTTAATTTTATACATGAGTGGCGGGCCTACAGTGTAAAATTAACACACAGCACAAGTGGTGTGAGAAACTAGGTCCATAATCCTGACTGAAGGATTGTAATAATGTATGTATTAAAATTTGTGTTTCGTAGAATACTTCAAGATGGGCACTGAAAGATAGGACAATTAGGCGATGAACTATGTCCAATATTGAGACAAATTATACACAGAAGAGCAAGACATATACATATATTAGTATTGCAGTAAATTTCTTCTTTTTGGAAAAAAGTATGGGTTACGGAAAGCATTCTCAGTAAGACAGCGTCTCAGTAAGCCAGGACTTTGGCATTTTAAAATAAAAACACTACTCCTTTCATAATATTTTCAATGACTTTTTCACAGACAATCCTTTGTATATTGGATTTGAGCTCAGAAATTGTTTCTGGTTGATTTGCATTAATCTGAGAAGACACAAAGTCTTAAAGAAAAAATAGCAAATCTTTAAACCACATAATGTTGGTGGCCAGTTAAATCTCGTGGAGTAAATTCTTCTGGAAATTGTAGCAACATTTGTTGCACACGCGGTGTGACTGCCCCTGTGGATATAGGCTGGGTTCACTTTGATGTCATTTACTTTGAGGGTGCAGGACGCGTCCTTAATGAATCATATAAAGAAATCGTGCCGTTTCCATTGAATCGGTTAGACTTCGCTTTATAAAACACACGAATATATCCTTCATATTTTAAAGCATATCCCAGTCTAGATAAAAAAATTTCAACAGATATTTAAGAGTTAAAATTAAACTAAATACTAGAAATATATGTATGGTATGTATGTACCATATATTGAATAAAATTCGATAAACGTGCCATGTTGTACAAATAGTAAAATTAACACATTGCCAAGCCATAGATTTCGAAATGCAATTAAAATGAAAATAATGTTGAAAATCATGACCAAACCCCATCATTATCTTTGCATTCACGAAATGAAATTCACCATTAAAATTCATATAATGTTCCATGGAAACGAGCACATATTGTTACACGCGCAAAACCTAAAAGTAAAGAGAAGAAATAAAAGAAGAAAGAAAAATGAAAAGTTAAAGTTCGAAGAAAGAAAACTTTAAGAAACATATGCGTTCTGAAATGCTTAATTAATCCAGATACAGACAACAGAAAAAGAGAAAATCCATAGAAAGAGGAAAACAGTACAAATACAACAAAAAATACGAAATTTATATCATGCTGTTGATGGTTCATTTATTGTCTGAAAACCTCTGCTATAAAGAAAAATCTTTAATTGCATGTTTTACGCACATAAAAGTAGTCGATATTCGTATTTGTTTGTTGTGTGCTTTAAATAATGAGCCTTGAACTTGTGGCTGCAAAAAGGACATTTTGTTTGTATCGGTTGCTCTTATAGAGTTAATCGATATTTAAGGAAAACACATCATTATCGAGAAATTGTTCTTATCAGCAGCTCATACACAAACATGCACATGCCTGTGTGTGTACTCTAGCAAGGATCTACAAACATGCAAGTGTGTGTGTGCGTAAAAGGTGTTTGCCAACTGATAAACATTTCATGTCACATGCTTTTGTTTATTCTTAAGCTTCCTTTCATGTTCTTAATTGCTTTCTTTTTTCTCTTCTCCTTTTCTTTCGTCTTTTTTCTTTTCGATGCCCGTCCAAGTGATTGCTTGTCTATTGGCCTTTTTCCCCATCATGTTTGTACTGTCTCCGCCAAGATTCAAGGAATTTCACTCTTTAATATTGTGGGCTTAACTGAATATCATGTTTGATGGAACTTTTAATTTTCTTTCTGCCTCTGCCTGTGCTTTTGTTGTTTTGTTTTCAATTTTGCTAGCGTGTCAGTCTTAATGAGCCGGTACTGAGTGAATCCATTATCCTGTATAGGCGAATATTTATTTGTTGTTTTATGTATTCAATGCTCATTTAGTTTTATTCACAATTAAGTGGCACTTTTATTATGTGTCACATTGATTGGACGCATAACTATTCCATGCCATTCCATTGTCATTAAGTGGGCTTATTGGCAATGAATACATCTCATCAACTGGTTTAATTGAAAAATTATTTCGTATATCGTCGTTTTCTATGTTCAATGTACTTTTGTTTGTGACAGCCTGTTTACTCAGGATTTGGTAGTCGTGTTTGAATTTTAACGGTTTCTCCTTGAAAAACTTGGTTTGTTATGAAAAAAAAAAATGATGGGGAAATTTCAATGGAAATTTCTATGAGATTTCCAGAAGTAAATTCACGAAGAAGTTTGACGTCTGAGAAATAAAAATTTTAAAGAACCCATTTATAATTTTAAAAGCAGTTTTGTATTAAGAACTTAAAACAATATATTAAATAACCAAGACAACTGGGTCTTTACATATTATATTCTCATCTGGCAGGAACCATTGGAAGAACAAGTTTGAACCGAATTTGAAAACATAAGCCCCAATCAACCAAACATTCCAGCAAACGCTTGGGAGCAAAAGAAAATAATATTGATGTTTAGTTAATGCCAGATGGTTATGGATGCATCTGTCAAATTAGTTGTCAATTATTCAGTCTGTTTTGCCAAATTACCATTGATTACCATAGACAATGACGTGTCTTCGCTGAATGAATTCTGAAGCAATTGGCAACTGACCCTAATTTTTATCGATAAATCATCCTTAGCGAAAAGGCCAATTTCTGAACGAATGGGTATGTAGACTAACAAAATTGTGGATTTTGAGTGGATAATAATACACATGGAGTTCAATACATGCCGAAAAAGCAACTGCTTGGTGTGGATTTTCGGCTGGTGGGTACACCGGTCCATACTTCTTTGAGAACGCCGTCGGCAGGACAATCACTGTCAATGACGGGCACTATAGGCTGATGATTACCAACTTGCTTTTGCATGAATGGATGATCTGAACACCAACGGCATGTGATTTTAATAGGAAGTCACTGCGTTACACACAGCTAATGTCAAATTGGATTTAAATCAATTTGAGTGGATGATCACCTCACATGGATGTGATGTAAACTGACCGCAGAGATTGGGCGATTTGACTCCGTAAGAATTTTTCTTGTGGGGCGTATAAGCAACAAACTGCAGCTGTAGTCCAAACCAACATAATCCATGCCATCAGTCATATTCAGGCTGATTATTGCTACAGAGTCTTGGATATTGCACATTCTACATGAGAATTAGAAAAGAAGTGTTGGACATTGAAACGATGCTATATTCCATCGAAGTTGCCATAGTCTAGTAGGTAGTGTATTGGCTTATTAGACATAAGATCCCATTGAAATTCATAAAAATAAAAATAACAAGAATGACTACATTCGAATGACTACAAGTCGCCGTAGTCTAGTAGGCAGTGTGTTAGCTTATTAGACGTGAGGCCACGGTTAAAAGCCCAGGTCAGACATCTCGAACAAAACGGAATATGAAAAATATTTCACCGGCGACTTCCTCTCAGCAGATTTCTTGCAAAAACTCTGAGAGTAAATAAAATGCCATGAAAATTTTCTCAAAAATCTGTCGTTCGGAGTCGACTGTAAACTGTAGGTTCTGACAAAAGGTTTGTAATGACCAATTATGTATATTCGAATGAAAATTTAATACTTTTAAGTGGACTCAATATCTATTTTCACTTCCTTTAGAGTGCGTGCGTTACTTCTCACTATTTTATGGATTACATCAAGTAATCTGCCGTTCGGCGTCGACTTTAAACTGTGGGTCTCGCCATTCATGTATTAAATTAACGCACACAACATAAGTGGTGTGGGAAGCTAGGTTGTAATGGTGTATGTATGTATGCTGCACATACATTAATGGTATGAATAGGTCTTTAAAGTGAATAAAAAACTTCGTGGATTATGATGTTAGTAGTACTCAAAAAAGGTTAAAACGATAAGAATCTGGCCTTGTACCACTGGTAGGAATATATTGCAAAGAGGTATAAAAGAAACCTTGTAGCATAATCAAATCCAAAAGCAACATTTGTTTTAATTATGTGGAAAATAATGTTACGACAGTCTTTGTTTTGTAACCCTACTATTATTGAGGAAATTTTTTGGTCCAAGAATTCTAGCAACCTAGACTCGTACCCTCTTCTATAAATTTAAAATTTTAACAACCGGTTGTTAAACAAATTTTGAATGAAACACGTAAATTTTGAGCGAGTTTTAGCCTTTTAATAAAATATTATTCAAAATTCTAATAGATAATCTCATTAAGAGCGTATTCCAGTGAAATTTAGTTCCAAAAGGAAAGACATAAATTTTAACAAGCGAATTCGAGTCAGTTTTTATACAACCTGAAAAGATCATTTTGATGTAGATCGTAATTCTTTACAGATTTCAATTTGAAATACTCGAATACTTTTGAAATTGATATTCCCTAAACCACTTTATCGTTTGTGTTCCCTATAAGCTTTATATTACAAAATATAAAACAAGAAAATTGAAAAAAATGTAAAAATATTTCGCGTATGTTAAAGCATTTAAAACCACACTTTCGCATATTAAAATACTCATGATAATGCCAAAATATATGTATGTGAACTTTCATTCAGAATTGCCTTCCTATACGTGCAAATGTGATTGAATTCATAAGAGTAGAGGGGGGACGAAGGAAAATAAAAGTGAGTCTCACTGGCTTACTTACCCCAGTTATAAACGTTAATCCTTTCGTTAAGTAACTTGTATAAACATTTCACGTACAATTTGCCATAAGGTAATAAACTAAACTTAAGCGTATGAGTATGAGTGCATATGTATGTGTCGATAAGTAAGTGTAATTCATTGAACTCTCTTAAGAAATTTTCTTCGTCCTTTTATTCAACTTAATATGGAATTTTTCTTTTATTGTAACAATATTTGAGGAAAACTGTTTGTTTACCGCTATATAAGCCAAGGCATGAGTGTATTTCTTTTCATAAACTTTGACCCCAATTATTGACAAAAAGAAAACGAAAATAAAATTACCTTTATGAAGTCTTTTATGTTCTTTAGGACAAGGTAAGGTTATCGTTTGTGTGTCTTTTATCTTTTTTTGGAAAATTGCTTTCTTTTATACCACCACTAATCCACTCGTTCAGAAGTTTTATTTTTTTTATTTTGCAGGATATATTGTTATTGACTCGTTTGCTTAAGTTGGGCTATTGAGTACATGCTTAGTAATGATTATCGATAGTTTAAGTGATTTTCTTTTTTTTTTGATTGTTATCTTTAACTTTAATCGCTTTGAGGGATTTTTTTTAGTCAAAACAGAAGAGAGACCACAAAGGAATGAAACTTTAATTCAATTGTCAGATAGCGCAGAAGTAATTGAACAATCTAGTGACTGATTTCCTCCTAAGTTCCTGTCTGCACAGCTGTTGTACTTCAATTTGATGTATAATAATCGTTTCTGGTAATGCAACTGATTAGATGTCTTAGGGTCGAAACTATGTAACCTGACCTCTAATTAAACTTTAAAACTTGGTATTTTTGGTGTAAATGTTGCAAAGGAGATATATTGCGGTTTTCGGTAAGTCAACATCGGTTGTGTGCTCTGAATGAAATGTAATAACGCGGTAAAAATTACCAGCTGTTACATATACTATTACAAACGTTAGAAAGACAGAGTGGTCCTTTATGGTAACTGCCATCACAAAAAGTCTCAGTCAAATCGTTAGATTTCTGTGGTCAGTTTATATCACCTCCACGTGGGGTCTACATGACCTCCAATCGCGCGAACAGAATATTCAAAGTGGCTGTGTAGAACTTTTCGCCGTTATGTTGAAACCACATGTCATTGGTGTCCAGATAATCCATCCACTCCAAGCCAAAAGAAATTGATAATCATCGACTTACAGAACGCGCTGTAGCAACGACCGGGCAAAATTTTTTCTCAGAAAAAAATGTGGACCAAAAAATCCACAGTGACTTTTTGCGGGATGCATTGGTAGCTGTTGGATCTTATGTGTATGCGTTTCATCCCAAATCTTACAATTTCCGTTGTTTACATACCCATTCATTTAGAAATGGGCTTCATAGCTGAATATGATTTATCGATGAAATTTATGGTAAGTTGCCACCTTCTCCAGAGCCCATTCAGTGAACACACATTATTGTATATGTTCGCTTAGCTTTAAGCAAGCTCTAGTATCGACGCAAATTTCGCGAAATCGATTGGCTCGAAGTGTCCTGCATACAGCGACGATGTTTTCAGCAGATCTCGAGTTTCGTCGACATATGAGACGTTGATCGATCGTTTATTGTATTAGCGGAATCCATTTTATTCGTTACATTGCGAATAGTCCTCACAATAATGCGATTATGGTGATCGTCAAATGAAAGGTACGTTGCCATTTTGATAAAATAATTTTTTATTTGCACATGTTGTTGAATGCAGACCATAAATTTGACACGATCATTTGTTCTGTGGTCATATTATGCCTTTGGTAGACACTAAAATTCATCTTAGAAACTCAACTGTTGGTCAATATACAGAGATTAGCTTGTGTTAGCATGAGCGAGGCAATAAATACCTGTCTTTCAGGCGCGCTGGACGCTCAGTTGTATTTAAATTCGCTGTAAGTAATAGTAAAAACAAAAGCTTTAGAGCATAAATAAATTCTCTTGAATTCCAAAACCATTTGGGATATATCACTAATTGGATTGTTTTTCGGAACCCCTGGGACTGCATAGCTTGATGCTTCCACCACATCCTAATCTTCTACAATTATCCAGCAACTTCTTTAGAGTCCTAGTAATTATTTTCAAAAGTTTTGGAATAATATTAACGAGTGTATCTAACACAGTAACGTTTGGCGAATAGCTTTTTTGTACTGGGTCACATTGATCATTCATCGACCGATTTCTAATTCTTGGGTAATGTAAGTAACGTGATCATATGTAAACTGTGTATTCTGTTAAACACATAACATTGCTCTGTCCATATTAACATTGTAGTTTTTGTCGATGGCTACAATTTTTTGTGTACTTAATTATATAGTCGTTCGGACAAATAACAAAGTTCCCTAATGAAATTCAGAAGTAATTTTCATTTAGTTCATTGCTATTTAACCATAACTAAATTATATTGTATTTGGAGGGTGGGTGGTGGCAGCAACTTAGAACCTTTCGTAGATTCAAAAAGACTACGATTGCAATATAGTGTGATGATGATTAATAGTAGGATTACAATTATTTAGAAAATAGTTACTAGGACCAACACATTACCTAAATCAAAAACTGTTTAACAAACTTAGACTACTAAGCAGGTAATCTACATAAATAGAAAGTGAACAGGAAATTTTAGTGATGAATCTAAAAACTTTTGAGTGAAATTAGAAACTTACTCTAGACGTGTAAGACGTGTAGAGCCTACATGTCTTAGGCGAAGGACCAATATACCATAAGTTTAGCTTAATTGGACGATATAAGGCGCTATATCCCAACAGGGAGTTGGTCACGGGACCAAAATTTCTACACATCTATTCACAAAGTGATGCATAGATTGGTCCAAAAAGAAGGACAGCAGTAGTAATAGTAACCTAAAATACACAGACCAATAATCTTCAGACTGGACACCACATTCTGTGGAACTCTCAGCAATACTGGAAACGCTGAGAATCCTATCCGAAGAGGAGCATATAGGAGTAATAATATCGACTACTACATTTGAACCCTAGACTGGAAATGGAAATGAATGGATTTGACTGATAGTACTTCCTTTACAAACCCACTTAGGCTGCAAAGCATAATCAGAGAAAAAATATGTGCTGTGATGAGTACAAAATCAATTAATCATCAACTTGTTATACTACAATTACGAAAGAAATCCCTTTTTTTATCGTATCCTTACATCATCTCCGTTTGCCCCCATTGACAAGTGTCCAACAAATTATCAATAAAAAATGACAAAATTACCAGCACAGTCACTGACCCGGGTACAACTATTTCATTAACAGTTTGAACTCTCTAAACATCCCTTATATCTCTGTTTTTAGTTCTTTTGGTCATTTTTCATCACTCCCTTTCCGTTTCGTGCTCTGCAGCAACAAGAAATATTTGCCAAAAATCTAGGAAAAAACACAAGAAGACAACGTGAAGTAATAAAAAACATTTATTGTCAATCAATGGTCAAAATGTCACGCACCACCATCACCACCACCACAAATGCCACAGTGAACATGACATTATCTTGAGAATAAAATGAAATGGCCAAAAACAAACACTTAGTCAAACGCTAAGGACGTAGGATTGTAAGACTTTACTAATGTTTGTTTTATTAAGGATAATGACAGGATTTGATGTAATGCTAGAGAGACAAGTGCGTTTGTTCAACAAATTGATGAAAATCGTGTTTATTTTTTTAGTGCCAGCAAGCAATAAGAGAAAAACATTAATTTGACACTAAATTGAAGATAATCTTACGGCTTGAAAATATTTTGGGCAAGATTGCTGTATGTTTTTGCTGTTATAGGGCTATAATGGCATAAGCACGAGTAAAACGGATGTTTTTAGCCTGATAAGAAAGAAAAACAATTAATTTTACATCAACATTTGTAAAAAGTTTAACCGTATTTTGAAACAAATTTATACAAAATTGAACAAATTTGTTGAAAATCTTTCAGAAGTTGTTACTTGTAAGAATTCGAACAAATTATGAAAATTATTTAAAATTCATTCATTGGTATCTCGGAAATAAAAAAGGACGCAAAAATTCCTACGCAATGCAACGAAATTTCAGATGGAGTGAGTAATAAAGCGATTCTCAGATTAGATGACTCTTATGATTTTTGCGGTTTGTGTTAGTTTAGCCTTCTAAAGGTATTGGCATGGATTATATTATAGAGCTTATGGGTTGATCCACCCAATATGGACTTCTGTGGCGGCAGTTTGCCTTAAGAAACTCGTTATTTTTTAGTACGGCTTGTGTATAGCTTATGTGATTGTTACACTAATTGTGGAATTATATACCATGTACGGGTGCCCTGGTAGTCTAGTGGGTAGTGTGCTAGACTATTAGCGTGAGAGTCGTGGGTTCGATTCCCACCAGAAACTCTGGTCTGTGACACTACACCGAGCAAGTTACTCCTCTCTTATATAATTAGAATATAATTTGTAATTGTATTGTAATTAATAACTAATAAATAAATAATACCATGTACGTTCTAAAAGTCACCGTAGTCTAGTAGTTAGCGTGTTGGCTTATTAGACGTGAGGCGTCAGGTCAGACATCTCCAACAAAACGAATTATGAAAAAATATTCCTTCGGCGACTTCCTCTCTCAGCAGATTTCTGTTAAAAATCTGTGAAAGTTAACATGGAAAGTTTCTCAAAAAATCTGTCATGAGGAATCGACTTTAAACTGTGTAGGTCCCGCCACTCAACTCAACATAAGTGGTTTGAAAAACTAGGTTGTAATCCTGACTGAAGGGTTGTAATGAGTCTGGTCGATTCAGGTTCTTGTTTTTATTTGATTTTTTTTATTAATTTTTTTAAAGCCTTTAAATAGTCTTGAGAGGTTGATCACCAAACATGTTATGAGGATTGCAAAAATTTTATATTATTTAATTTTATTATATTTAATCGATTTAATTTATGCAATATATCTAACGTGTGCTTAAAAGGACGTAAAATACATTGAAAAGCAAAAATTGAATTTTGCTAAATAAAATTGAATTTATTTGAATTCATATTTTTCAAAAAACATTGGCAATAAATAACATTTGATGTTTATGAAAATATCGTCACCCAAAATATAAAACATTCTAAATAACAGGATTTCTTTTCCAAAAACTCAGAGTCTAATCTAAATCCTGTTTAAGTTTGAATGTTTTGACTTCTTGTGGAGACGGTATTTTTTAATCGAGTACAGAAATAAAAAAATTTTCAATTTTTAATTTAAAGTAACCATAGACTAAGCATGAATATAAAAATAGAAAAACAATAAAAATTGAAAAGAATTTATAATGAAATAAACAAAGAGAAAGAAAAAAAACAGTGACCACAAAACCCCTACACTCCACTAAAATTCAGAATACAAAACATTTACACTTTCCCATTTCTTTTCTCCACAATAGCATCCATTCTTGCATGTACATACATGTGCATGTGGCAAGTACATTTGACCATTTATAACCGTAGTCATTGCATTGTTATTGTTGTTAGAAGAAGAAACAATTTCAAATTCATATTTGAAAAGTTACGACACCCCCGGGTATAAAACAACTACAACATCAACATCAAGCATGTATATACCAGTAAAAGCGAAGACCAACGGCATCAAGTACCAAAAAAAATAATAACAAAACCAACTAAAAGTACTGAAAAAATGAAGAAGAAAAAAACACATAAAATATCGAACAAGTCAATGGTCACTTGAATACACGTACATTTAGAATTTTGCCATAGATTTCTAACGGAATAAACAAAAAAAGAAAGGAAAAAGCACATCTAATAACAATATTAAGTGCCACCAAACAATCAACTTACCACCCTTACCCACCTACCCTGACCAGGACAAACCATATGTACATGCATGCATACATATATGTATGTATGGTCGTCCAACGTTTGACCAGTAACCAGAAATGTATTGATGTTATTAGAAATTCAATGTATTTTTTACAATTACAGCAACAACAACAACAATAAAAAAGAGTTTTTTGATTTTCAAATTATTGCAGATGTTCGCAAACTTTTTATTTAAGTTAGCGCACTTCTTTATGGCGCAGAAGCTCGGACGGTATTAAGCATTGATGTAAAAGTCTTGAGAGAAAAGTCCTACATAAGATCTTCCGTCCAGTGCGAGAGGGCTTTGATTTCCGCATTCAAGCCAACAATGAGCTGTACGAGCTATTCAACGAAATGGACGTTGTGCAGCGTATTTTACATACAGAGGCTGCGTTGGAACGGACATGTTCGGATGGAAGAGGATGCTCTGGTGAGACGAGTATTTGATGCGGGAATTAGCGGAAATCCACGGTGAAGACAATCTTGTTTGCGTTGGAAGGACCAAATCGAGGCAGCTTTGTTCTCGATTGGTGTGACCAACTGACGAAGGCGCGCTAGAAGCAGAGGCTTCTGGAAGGATGTGTTAAGGCAAATCGAAATCCATTAATCATGTTGCTAATTGCCAATTAAGTAAGTCAGAATCACTCATGCGTACATACATAATTGGTCATTACAATCCTTCAGTCAGGATTACGGCCTAGCTTCTCACACCGTTTATGCTGTGTGTGTAAATTTTATATACGAGTTTCGAGACCTACAGTTTAAAGTCGATTCCGAACAACAGATTTGTGAGAAACTTTTCATGTCAATTTTATTTATTCGCAGAGTTTTTGCCAGAAATCTGCTGAGAGGAAGTCTCCGAAGAAATATTTGTTCATATTTCATTTGTTGGGGATGCCTAAACCTGGGGTTTGATCAGTGGCCTCACGTCTTATAAGGCAACACACTACCTACTAGACTACGGCGACTTCATCACTCATGATGAATTAAAATTACAGGTCAAAGCGGTGTTAACTTTAACTGGCCTATCCGTAACGATAAGTAAAAAAGGACGAGCTAGGGGTTGTGGAAATAATTCCCTTCCTAGGCTATTGGAGTTTATACAGCGTTAAACAAGCGGATTCGTTTAGGATCCTATTTCGGAGACGTAACTGTGTTAGTAGTATACGCGCTTTCCCCGACTCCGACAGATATTGGACCCTGAAAAATCTCGAGGTTTACCTCGTCTAATTATGATATCAGGCGCCCTAGTGCAACCCTAGGTTCAAATAGGGGAGATGTAAACAGAGTAATGGCTGTACTTATTTGAAGAATATATATATATATATATATTATACTTAGTTATAACGATGAGAAGAAAAAAATTTGAGTAGAATTTGTGGCGAGTAGTTTTTACATGACATCTCGGTAGTAACGTATGTATATTGATTTAAGTGGTCTCTTTAGGTACATCAATCCGGAAAAAGGTGATGTAGTAAATACTTAAAGGATATATCTCATAATTCTACTGGACGATCATGATAGTTGCAGACTGCCACGTAAGCCGGTCTACCAACCATGTACTTGCTTTTATGATATTTTGTACAGTTTTTAATAGCAAAAATCGTTTCGAATAAGGACTTTCATTATTCGAATAGATTTTTATACGGAAATCGGGTCACATTTTGAATTGAAATCACATTTTTAAGCTTTGGACTGTAAGAAAACATCTTCATTCCCCGATTAAATTCTTTTTATTGATTCAGTGTCTCACAAATTGAGATATTTTAAATATAATCCAACAGTGTGGAAATGCCTATTAAGGTGGTTTAATCGAACGCTTTCGTCCAAATCCATAGAACTGTATGATAGACTCTATATACTATAGCGTCCTATGCTATAACTATAATTATAAGTTTAAATGCCAGCGAAATATTCAAAATATATGCCCATATCCATATAATCTTAGCATGAGATTTCAGTTTTATTTGGGGAATCGCTAACATTTGCGGGGCAGTCACCATTAATACAAACCATACGCCAGTGTAGTGGTAACATTATTTTCTTCGTTTTTTCCATTTCTTTTTTAAATACAACATTTGTATGCGGAACACATTGTTACGTGTTTTATCCTGCTGCCAATGCTGCCCGGTTCCTATTCCAAAACCATTATTGCAAGTGTGTATCACTAACCATAAGTTCAGCAAGGATAACACTAAAGTCAAATGTATTTTCCTTTTTCGAAATTTCCGAAGAATCGTATAAATTTATTTATTTTTTTATTCTCCATTTATCGTATATGTTTTCTTTCGTTTTGTATTTTTTTTTTGTCTTCATTTCATTTGTTTTGGTTACCAGAAGCGTACCCGACCATTCAAAAGTTCAAATTTATTTATCATTTAAGTTCGAAAGTATAAAAATGGAATTAAAAAAACAAAAACGATGTATGAAATAGAAGAAGGAAAAAAAAAATCGAAAAAATAGAAATAAATCGGTATCGTTTATTGCCCAGCAACCACAAGAAAAATATCAGCTGGGTTGCTGGCTTGTTACAGATGGGTTTTGTGTTGCCAGTACGTGTTTAACCTTTTCTTTCGTTATTTTTCAAGTTTTTTTCTTTTTCTTGTTCTTTTTAAAGTTTTTATTATTTTATAATCATTTCAGTATCAATTTTTGCTGTCGTTATTTGAAAGCGTAACCCATCAGCAGATCGAGTTGCACTGAGAGGTCATAAGAAAGAGTGATTTTTATACGAAAAATTTTTACAGTGGGCACCAGTAAGCAGAACAAGAATTTTGGTGAATTTTTTAATAAATTTTAACATCAATAATCTGGCTTTCTGAAAAAGAAAATCTTAAGTCGAGTTACAACCGGCAAAAACACAAATTTACATGATACCACTGTAGTAAATATGTCGCGTTTTTAATAAACAATGCATAAGCAAAGTATTATTGTACAAGAGCGCTGACCAAGTCAATAGAGACCTGTAACATAATATTTATGAACTAACTCTACACTAAAACTAGTTAAGTCTTAACTTTTTTGAGAGTATAAAGTCACAGTGTAACTGCCAAAGTCCTGAGGTATATCGAGAGTACCTAATCAGAAACCTTTTCCTCTTGACAGACAGAACTGAGAATTTTTGGTGGGGATAGTCTTATCCTCCGCCTTCAAAATTCATGATTCGCAAAATCGAGTCTTCTCGCTTGATCAGCGATGTGCCAGTGATCAGTGATTAGTAATCACCACAAATACCACGCACGCTTCCAAATATGGTACATAAAAGCACTGGTCAGCCTGGGACAACATATGTAGCACGCAATTAACCCATTAGTGCCCAATGGCAACTTAAGTTGCCAGCAGAGGTTGGTTTAGTTTTCATGCTCTGAGAGGAAATTGAGTGTAAAAAACAAAACGGTAACCGTTAGGAAAAAAAGTAATTCGGGCATTAATGGGCTATGTTAGCGTGATCAATGGTTTCCAACGTTGCTCGAATGACTAAAGTACCGGACAAGAGCAACATTATATTGTTAACCTAATACCTATTGATATGGGATAGTGTAGTCAAAGACACATCATTATAGACCAGCGTGGACCCGTACAGAAAAAGTAGAACGGAACGACAGAATATAGGAGAGTTGTCAGTCTTATTCAGTTTTTTAGCCATCAGAGAATGTAGGGACTTTCGAACTTAGACACTTGATAACGGTTATCCTGTTCTAGCTGCAGTTGCCATTTATTCAGTTTGTTTTAGCAAATCACCATGGGCGAACATATAAAACCACTTTTGAACAGTTGGCAACTGACTTTAATTTTTATCGTAAATTTATATTCAATTTCTGGATGAATGAGTACGTGATCACACAAAATTGTCGAATTAGGGACGATCCCAATCCACATGATATTCTAGAGTATACAATGCACTCCGAAAAAGTCACTGTTTGGTTTGGTAACGATGTTGTCAATGTCAACGGCGAGCACTATAGGCCGATGATTACCAAATTCTGGACATAAAAGGAAATGTGGAGTCAACAGGTCAGCGCTACTTGCCACGTAGTTTATGTCATTCTGAACGAGCGATTTGAGAGCATGGTCTTCTCACATGGTTGTGATGCGAACTGGCAATCGAGATCGTACAATTTGAATTAGTTAGATTTTATCGTGTGAAGTTTTCTTAAGTCACAGGTGTACGCGAATAAGCTACGTACAAACCACAACAGTCCTCAAAATGGTTGGTTAAATGTAGCCTGATTTATGCGGCTGAGTATTGGAAAATTGAACGTTTCGGGTATGGTCCACCCGTAGAAAGATTTCAGTGAAATCTCACACACACTTTGTTTTATTTCAAGAACGAAAACTTTTAAAAGAGTCTCAAAAATTAGAAAATTATTAACGTCACTCTCGTATAAGTTTTCTCAACATCAGCAGCAATCCACTGTTAAATTGTTCAATCAGTTTGGTAGACAACCAATTTTCTAGTTCCAACACAATGCCTTCTATGAGTTGGAGCCTTCCACCGAGTGCTAGTCATATAAGAAAAAGAAGTGACAATCATTTAGAAAGGATTATTAGATTTTAAAAATAGTCGTCGAGTGTAAGGCGTTCACTTGCCAAATCGGTTGTTTCACTAACAAATGTTTGAATGAAAATTTTGGTAGAAATAGTAAAACGATGATCGCAGTCGTAGCAGTCTAGTAGAAGGTGTGTTGGTTTATTAGACGTGAGGCCATGTTTCAAACCCCACTTTAGACAAATCCAACAAAACTCTCAGCAGATTTCTAGCAAAAGCTCTGAAAGTAAATAAAATTGCCATCAAAAGTTTTACAAAAACCTGTCGTTCGAAATCAACTTTACCTTGCAGATTTCATGTTTAAAATTAACACAAATAGCATAAGTGGTGTGGCATAACATAACTGGTGTCGTAATCTTCACTGAAAGCTTGCAGTGACCTATTATGTATGTATGTATTAAGCCGTTGGTAGGAAATTAAAGAATCCTTTAGCAAGAGAGAGACGATGTAACATTTATTATTTACAATCAATTCTTTGCAAAATTTTAGGCGATACAGAAGGACAATCTTTAAAGATGGTTCATACTTAGGTATAAATTTGAAAAGTAATTGAAATTAAATTTTTTTGCAATAACATTACTTTGCAAACTATTTCACTGTATTAATTCCTTTTTTTATTTTTAAAACAAAGAAAAAAAATCCTCTTTTACTTTGTATTTTTCAAACAAAACTGGAAAGCGTTTGCTTCTCCGAATATTCGCTTCATTACACTCGTAAATTGGTTTAGAAATTTCCAAAGTGAAATAAATACCCGAGCAATAATATATTTTTGCCCTTATCGCTTCATTGCCGTAATAAGCTCAATTTATTGGAATGCTTTCTTACATGCCTTTTATATCCTACACTCATGCCTTAAATAAAAATTGTAAAAATAATGGAAAGAGAGAGAGAGAGAAGAGAAAACGAAATGAAATCGTATCTATAAATTTTGTTACTCCACTAAGTCCCCTGTCAGGTCATAATTTGCTTATTATGCTTTTTATAGCATATTTCTCTACATTTTTATAGTTTTTTTTAAATTTTGTCCAACGTAAAAGACAAAAAAATTTAATAAAAACCATTTATTTCAGGCACACACACAGTCACCCACCCATCTACCTACTTTTAATGTATCATTACCTTGGGTGGGTGGGTGTTCTTATGTTGGGTGTAATAATTTATGTCCTTTATAATTTTCATATTTGTTTCTATTAAGCTTGGTCACCTTTTTCTTGCTACAAAGTATCCCTGCTGCTGCTGTTCTTTTATTCTATTGTGGTTGATTTAACAAAATGAAATTTATTAAAAAATATACAAAAAAAATACATTTTTAAGGAGTAGAAATATTATTATTGTTGCTGGCTGGTTCAAAGGGCAAACGTTTAACATGCCTTTCAATTTTTCTTCGATTTTTCTATGCCAGTATGTATGTATACTTTATTCTTTAGTCCTTTGCCATGGTTGTTTCCCATGGGAGTCTTGTATTCACTTACTATTGTTTCTAGCCTTGTTGCCTCGTTTTATCTGTTTGTCTACCAAATGAACATCGCAAGTATGTCTGTCTATCCATCCGTCCATATATTTTTTTGGTAAATATTATGCCTTTGGCTTACAATTGTCATAATTTTGTGTTTCCTTTGATATTTTAATGTTTTCATAATGAGATTTTCTTATTCTTTTAGAATTATGCCCCAAACAGTTGCAAATTGTATAATGACACAAATTGTTTTAAATTATTGTCGCTAATAGTCAGTTGTAACAAAATTTTCAAAAGGTTATACATACCGTTATGCATATACCGTTAACTTTTAAATTATAAAATTTCATTATTTGACATATAAAATGTTGACGCCTTTTGGGTTTCTGTTAAGGAAATGTGACAGATGTGCTAATGAAGATGATTAACATTTTTAAGGGCCTTTGAGGTTTCATTTTCTTAAGGAACGGAATGCTGTCTCAAAGCATATCTCTTATATACTCATTATTTTTTGTTTTTACTTCAGTTTCATTTACCAGGTTTTAACAGCTAAGCAGGTTAAGCCTAATGTAGCAGGTCCTAACAGTTCCGGATACCTATGATGTTTTTAGGTAAGGTTATTCTCTCTAGGGGTGATCAGGGTTCTTTTTGGGTTTTAAATTTTTCGAACCACTTCCGGATGTTAATCACTATAGCTCGCCCCTTATAATAATATTTAAAAATTATGAACAGATATTTTAAACATTATTTGTTTGCTTGACCTGGCATGGTACATGGTACATTAAGTTCTAAAGGTTTATAGATATTGAATTCCTTTAGCCGATTATCCTTTTTCATGTTTATAAATTCGGCTCTTGCTAACTGAGTGCTTGCATAGAGCAAGATTGACATACGTATGTATGTATGTATGTAGCGGGCTACAAAGGTATTGATGTCAATAAAAAGGCCAGAAAAACTTTGGTGTTAGCCACTAGAACTTTCGGAAGTAATTGAGAAAAGATCAAGAAAAATAATGGAGATCACCATCCGTAGAATCTGCAAGCACTTCTGTCCTAAAAAGGTAATGCCACACTTCAAGGTAATTCCTGAATTTTTCTAAAAAATATGTAGCAGAAGTTTCACACTTGAAGATTTATTCTACAAGTTGACGTTACTGTAAAGTAGTCGTATTGACATATTAATCTTGAGCCCACATTTAAATTGAAGATTTATGCTCCAAGTTAAGGTTACGATGAAGTTCCCATAGTCTATTAGGTAGTATGTTGGTTTAATAGACGTGAGGCCACGCTCCAAAAGCGTATTGAGTGAAGCAACTGTTCTTAAGTAAGAGAAGGTGTTATTTCATTGAATTGCTTTTATATTCGCTGTATTCCCTGTATTCCGGTGCATTACCATTAGGACGAAAAGCGTGAGGTCTTTATTTCTGGCAGGCAGAATAATTACAAAAGTTTAATGTGAACGACGATTAACTGCCGTCGAAGAATATTGAAAAGTAAAATCTACTTAAACGTTGTCCCAGAACAGTCTAACTATCCCTTATATTAAACCTCGCTCTGGTCGCCTTAGCTCTTCAAGACGTAAGGAAATTGTTTTAATTGGGAATCTTTAAATTAACATCAGAAAAGTTTCTAAAGAAACAGACACCTCGGTTGCCAGCGTGCTAAAGTAGAAAGTTTCTCAATGAAGTAGGATTTTATAGAACTATGTCAACTATTTAATTACATTGAAAATCAATCTAATCCCCTTCTTGTCGTCAGTCAAATATACATTTCCAATATAAATTTTTTAATTTTTTTTCGAATTGATAAAACGTTATCGCAATAAATTGTTTTTCTTTTATTAAATTTTATTCTATGACATGTTAATAATGAATGAATGATGTCGTCGTTACACAAGTCAGTTGATTGTTTTAAAATCTTGACTTTATAATCTTTGCACCGTGAACAAACAGTGAAAAAAAAACAAAAAATATGTTGAAGGTTTAGATATTATGTCGTTAGTGAAATATATTTTTAAAAAGGATTTGTATTGGCCACGTGTCAGAACGTTTCATAATATTTGTTAATAGAAATTCCTTTTTAAAATTATTTCATAACATTTGTTTAAGGCGTTTGACATTATAAACCTTAAAAAAGTATTGAAGTTGTTGGAAGAAATGGTAAATGCAGTGATATTATCTAAATCAAAGAAGATACTTTACTTAATTTTTCACTTCCTTTAGAGTTTGTACGATCTGTACTTAAAAATTCTATTCCAGAATGATTTGTAAAACGGGCATGGTTTCTTGCCTTGTAGCAATGGAGATCGATAATTGTTTTTAATCACATTGATTAGAATTATTTTTATTTTTACTATTACAATACATCAAAAAATAATATGATTCAGATTTTATCACACTGTTTTATATAATTTCTTTAAAAAAAATTTATGATTAATTAATTATGATGTTAACATAAGCAGACTGAGGAAACGATCAATCTTTCAGTTTATTTTCAACGTTTGTTACTTAATCTCTCCCTAATTCCAATTTTAGACTCGCATGTGTGAAGAAGAAGAGGAGCGACTCACGCCTTTGCTTAAATCACATGGCCATCCATCGCACAATAGTGATTCTCACTGGTCACTGTTCTTTTGATAGTTATGTCGAAAGACTAGCTATTTCTGTTGGAGCTGTGGGCCTGGGGGTGAGGAAGGAACTATCTTCTACATGAAGCGTTACACTATGTGGCATTTTGCCTGAAAACCTGGCCAAAATTAATAGAAGTGTTTTATGAGTTAATGGCTGGAATTTTGTGATAGTGTTAGTGATAATTAGGCCCAAGGATGAACCCAACTGATTTTGGTTCAAATCGGCCCGTGATTTCGCCTAGCCCCCATACAAATTCCCCTCAAAATTGCACTTATTTACACATAATTATGGTAATTATGCAAGAATAATGATAAAATTTAGCATGGATCAGTTCTGTGTACTAAGAAATCATGGTGTAAAGTTTGGTGAAAATTGGATCACATTTGACCCTGGTCCCCATATAAAGTCCTCTTTAGAAATTCACGTTTGCGCTTATAAATGGATTAAAAACATCGGTATCGTGATGAAATTCGGAATGAACGTGTATTTTGTAAATCTAAATCATATTACCAAATTTTGTTATGATCGGTCCATAATTGCCCCTTGGTCCAAAATAGGGCCCCTTAAAAAAATATGTTTAGCAATTATAATTGGCTTAAAAATTGTATTACCTCGATGAAATTCGACATGAACATGTTTAATATGAATGTGAATCATTTATGATCATATTTTATTATGATCGGATCATAAGTGCCCCTAGGTACCACATACGGTCCATTAAGAAAATCAAACATACATCTCATATTGTTATAATAGTCGATATACATACATATGTAATGAAGTTTTTAAACTTCTATGATAATTAATATTTATTCATAATATTTATTTTACATTATTTAATACTTGACTTAAAAATACTTAAAAAGTGAAACTAACTACAATCGTTAAAATCGTTATCATTTTCATCATCAATATCAGGAAGGAGTAATTTAATAGTATCTGATGAAAATGCTTTTCTATTCCTTCGCGATTTTTGTGTACTGCATCTTATAAAAGGGTCACTGTTTAAAAGTAACCATCTCGATTGGTATCGCTTCTACTGAATTTCCTCGCATAATTCGTACACCATATTGCTTTATTGCCTATGGCTTTATTACACTGGGCCTAATTTTTTTAATTTTTCAAAAAAAAGTAAAATTTTCAAAAAATTGCCAAAAATAATTGCGCAAATTTGCGCAAACTTTTTTTTTGTTCCTGAATGTAGAGAGTTCATATTTTCTTGTGGTATATAACATTAAACTACTAAAAACTACTTTCACCTTTAAAATCCTTATCTTTTTTTGGGTAGGGTAAAAAAATGTGAAATTTTTATTATTTTTAAATTTTGAACGAATAATTTTACCATTAATATATGAGATATATATATATAAAAAAAACTGAAAGTAGCAGTTGCTCATACCTTTCAAATAAAAAAATCAATATAAAACCTCTATTCGTTCAGCCACAAAAAAATTTCATATAAACCTATTAAAATTTCAAAAAAACACCAAAAACGTATTTAATTTTCTTCACTTTCCTGACTTTGACATCGTCTCAAATCTACAAATCTCGACCTAATATCGTGAAAATTCACTGTGTAATGCAGAATTTTGTTGTCTATCGAACTGCATACTCAGTTTCTTAAATTTCTTTAAATTCATTTTTGCCTTTTTGGCCAGCTTTTCAGGGTAAATGCCACATAGTGCGTCAGTTCCATGCTATATACAGTAAAAGGCAGAGGATTCTAACATCTCACTCTCTGACATCCTTTACCCAGCTCTATAAAATAAAAATTGCTGCAATAGTAAGTCTTTTTATTGAACTTGGGTTGGTTTTGATTGAGATATCACAACGAGCCTAAACGCTGGTCTAAGCGGGGTCCCTCTTTCTTCAAGAACTCCACCTTACCTATCCTAATATGCCAGTCAATACTAACAGCAATAAGAATCTCTGGAATTTAACCAACCAACGGCAATGTAGGAAGAGGAGATTGTTTGATCATAAAAAGAACGATAGTGGTGCTTGTGTGGAATCCACTAAATCCACTTTACTCCAACAGCTGGGGGAGTGCAACCTCACATGGGAAGGCACAGCAACGTATGTAAAACGGACATATTTTGCTAAGGCCGTATGCTCCTATTGAAACTAATAAAAATAAAATCATAGCAATGACACATTCCTATGACTACAAGGACAATTTCCCGTAGTCTAGTAGGCTTTGAGGCCTCGGTTCAGGAACCAGGTATGAAAAAATTAAAAAATATTTCTTTGGCGACTTCTTCTCAGCAGATTTCTGATAAAAACACTGAAAGTAAATGAAATTGCCATGTAAAAATTTATCGAAAATCTGTCATTCGGAATCGACTTTAAGCTGTAGGTCCCGTGCCACTCTTGTATGAAATTAACACACACATCATAATTCGTGGTGGAGGAGCTAGGTTATAAACTTGACTGAAGGAATGTAATTGACCAATTATGCCTGTATGTATGTATGGAATGACTACAAAGATAGGACCAAACCTAGTTTTTGTGTACTTTTTAAAATAATAAGTTTTAGGCTGGCCAGACATATAAAAACAAAAGTAAGCAATTAAAACGGAAAATAAAACCTTTAAGAAGTTTGTATGTCATTTAGAAGTTTTTGGTAGAAATAAGAAAAGCTGCTAGTATCTCACCAAATGTGAAATAATTCCACAATTGCTTGTCCCTTTTTATTGCTACAACAAAGTCCCCAGGCACTCGTACAATAATTCATAAGTGGTGGTAATAATACCCCATAACTATAAAACAAATAACCCTTGTAAATAATTTACACACTCACATAACCGAGTAGCACACACACACTTACTCATACGCACTAACATGGACAATAAAAAATGTATCAATTTGGCAAAATATTTATATTCCGGAAACCGAAACAATATGGGATATGGTAGACTAAGAAGGCTTGACAACCATAACACTTTATCATTTGCCATGCCATGCTATTTCTCACATAAAAGGACATTTCCATAATCAAAAAGGCCGTTAGAATTGATACAATCGTACACGAGGATTGCTAAATAAAAAATGACTCATAAAAATGGGTTAAATTATGAGAATATTTTATGATTTTTATGTGATTTCATAATCATACATTTGCATGAAGGAGGGGAAAATGAAAATGCCCCTGAAGAAGACAAAAGTAAATGTTGGCAGAAGGAAAAAGGATATGGAAATTATTATTATATTCATTGTATGTAAATAATGTGAGTTTAACAATCAATTGATGAATAATTTATGATAAATAGCTAGGCGCAGTGATAGACAAGTATGAGAGAGAATAAAATCTTTAAATCTTAAAGGCATCAGTTACAAAAGTTTTCAATTAAATTAATTGATTTGGCGGTCTTTTTCATGACAGAACCGCTGCAGGTTACATGGAATATTTTAATTTCTAAAATTATTTCATTTTAAATAACAAAATAGCCGCCTTCAAAGGCCACATAAACATGTTGTCAAAACAATCTTTTAACAAAGAAACAAACAAACATTTTTTTGATCCTTTTTTTTGTAGTTGGTTTTTACTATGATTTGTCCAAAGTTTAAAAGGAATCTTTTTAAAAAATTACTTTCTCACCCTCCACAGCTAAGGCGTATAAAAGGCCGTTTTTCGTTTCCTTTCAAAGTATGTCAACAAGCGAGGGTGCAAAAGGGCAATTTTCAAATTAGTTTGACATGCTTTTTAACGGCCATTCATATAATAAAAATAACAAAACTTAAAAGATAAGCAAAAATAACATTTAAAATATTTGAAATTTCAAATAAAAGGAAAACAAATTCTTTTTTATTCACCACTTGCTTCGACTTTGTTGGCCATGAAAGGAAATAATGGAGAGACTATTTGTTGACATCCGCTACGACACACGCGTTCATCATTCCACTTGGAATTGTATTAAAAGTTTTATCTCTTAATCTAACGAAATTAAATTCATTTCAACGAAACATACGTTTCAAATTAACCTTTCCTAGTGTTTTGACTATAGAAAGCCACAAAATTGGCCGCATTTTTGGAGGGAAAAATTTTTTTTGATATTTTTTGGTGTTTCGTTGTTTAAATTTTAAAATTTAAAATGCAGCGGATTATGTGTCGCGCCTAAACATCTAAAGAAACCAACACAGGTAACCATTTGTCGGTGTTTGATCGAACTTGCTTCTTTGGGACCTGATGCTTCTGGGATTTTCGCATACGTTTGATGATTTGTCACCAGTTATTACACTTTTTAGCAAATTTAAATTATTACTGACGTAGTCCAACAGTTTCCAATTGAAGTTCTATGTCCCGTAGTCAATATTAAGTTATTTTGTTTCATAATCCGTCTTAGCCTCAATAATGTCATTTTCATTCTGAGGCCCAATTTAATTTGTTTGAAGACAATAAAAAAATGCACTTATATTAAAAAGAAGCAAGCGACCATATCAGTCTCATATCAACTGCTTTTAAGGATATTGCATCAAATATTTTTCAATTTCTTCAAAGTTCAATCACATGTTGACGTGCTGAGTTGTTATAGTCATGAAGTTTTTCTTTTAGAGTTTTATTCACTTTAAAAATAACTCCTGACGCCGAAGCTCGCCCTATAGAGGATCATATTGATTGAAGTAGAGCAAATTCAAGTAGAGCCACTCTGTTGAGAAAGAGTAGGATTTAATTAATCAAATCAGAATTCGTCATTACTACTTTAAACGCACGTGCCAACGACAAATGGCAACTCTATCATCCTAGAATCGGATGCACGTACAGTAATCCCTCGAATTATGTCGCAGTTGGGTCCAAAAAAAGGCGACGTAAATTGAAATGACGTAAATCGAATTTCATATTGCTCATACCACAAAGTGGTTCCAAAAAAAGGCGATGTAAGTCGAATGACGACGCAAATCGAAGTTAGATGGAATAAAAAATTTGACGACGTAAATCGAAACAACATTAATCGAGGCGACGTAAATCGAAGGATTACTGTACTATATACCTGTTGCTTTGCTAACGCAAGGAGGCACCTGGGTATAAGGCAAGGCGTTATCCCTACTGGCACTGACAAGCATCTTAAATTCCGTCGAAGCAGCGAGGTTATGGGAAACATTATATTGCATCCATTTGCAAAATGGAGAACTGATTTCATGCTTGCAGTACTTCAGTACGACTGTAGAGTAAAAGAATTATGTTCTCGAGATTGAAGAAAATTGAAGTTCCTTTTTGTTATATTTAAAAGGAACTTAATTGAGCTCAGAAGCCGCCGTGGTCCAGTAGGTAGTGTGTTGGCTTGTTAGACGTAAAGCCTCGTTTCCAATCCCAGGTGAGGCATCTCCAACTAAACGAAATATAAAAAAATATTTCTTTGGCGACTTCCTCTGAGCAGATTTCTGACAAAAATTGTGAGAGTAAATAAAGAATTGCCATGAAAAATATCTCAAAAATCGGTCGTTCGGAGTCGACTTTAAATTGTAGGTCTCGCCACTCATGTATAAAAATTAACGTACACAACATAAGTGGTGTTAGAAACGAGGTCGTAATCCTGGCTAAAGGGCTGTAATGACCAATTATGTATGTAATTGAACCGAATATTTACCGTCATAATCGGTAAAATATTACCATCTTTATAATCTCATGATCTAACGTGTGTGTTATATGCTGAAGACATCAAAACTTCCCATATAAACTCTCGCAGTGCCGACCAGTCTGTGCTAAAGCACTTGATTCAGTTTTCGTCATTCTTAATCATTCACTTCAGATATGGTTCAATTTCGATTGTGGTATGCAATTATACCACAATTTATAATAACAAGCAATATTCTGGCCAATTATCTGCTTTAAATGGCTATATACCTGTTACCACATTTCTTTACCCCCCCACCAAAAAAAAAATTATTTTCCCATAAATTGTTTTTTAATTGCTTGATTAAAAATAATTCCAAACAATTGCCCTCTATTATTAAATTTAAAGGCCAAATAAAATTTCAATTGAAATTAAAGCGGCATTTAAGCTGTGAATGTAAACAAATTGTACAACATTTTTGGTATTCAAAATACTTCATGTGGTAGCAACAATTTCAAAACGCTGTAACAGTATTTAATTAGACGCACACAAACCAATTAATCAATTCGTTGTTTTTTTTTTTAACATCTGTCAGTGGAGTGGGAATAATTTAGCCGGGAACATCATGCCCTAAGTGAAATGCCTAAACTGTCAATGTCAAAGGCAATTTTTAACGCTCCAACTACAACAGTTTGTTTGCTCGAGACTCTAACAAAACAAAACAAGAACAAACAGGCGAAATAAAATCTTGTTAACACACCATTCATCACTTTTCATTTGTAGAATTTTTAGCGGATTTTTGAAAACGTGATGGCATGAAATAAAAGCGGATTCACAATTTCATTTCTCTTGTTTTATTCTCTTGTCTTTTAATTTTTTTCTTTTCTTTTATTTTGCTTCTTGAAATCGTTGTTGTTTAATTAAGAATGTTTTTGTAATGTTGTTTGTTGTCCTGTTGTTGTTTGTCCTGGTACTTTGTGGAAAATATTATTTTCTTTTACTTATTTATTGTTGTTGTTGTTGTTGGTGTCCTTGTAATACGACCTAAATTGAAATGGAGACAAATTGTTGTCATTAATTAAAAGTCTAAAGTTACAACAAAACCTATCCATGTACACTTTCGAGTTACGAGTGGTTAAATTGCCAACAACCAACCCCTTTTACATGACATTGGTTGCCCTTTCCGTATAACTGAAGTTGGTTAAAAAGTTATGCTTTATTGTCGGCACCCTACTGGAGGTATATGCGAAAACATACATCAGTTCTAAGAAAAATGGAAAAAAATTATATCCGTTCAACAGTGTTCACAAAATATTATTGATGATGATTGGTTAGAAAGATAATGACAAACGAAATTCAATTTCTGGACTTAATAACAGTGAGTCATCAGTTAATGTAATAAAATTCTAAATCGGTCCATATTTTCGGCAAGAATTTTAGATATGACCGTTAGCACGGACTTTATGCACAATGTTCCACTTCAGTGGGAAAATTAGTGACTAATGAATGACTTCCTCTTTAATTTCCGTTGCTACTAAACAAGTTTCACCACGCTAGAGTAAAAACATGACGAGTACTTTAAGTTGAAGTTGACGATCATTTGATCGTCATGTAATTAAAATTTTAGGAAAAGCTATCAGAGTTTTTTAATATGTGCGGTAAAGTCTAAAGGAAACAGCAATCGCTTTGTAATCGATGTCTTCGCAATATCTTACAAATCTAGTGCGCTCTAACTATTGGGAATTGGAACATGTATATGACTAGCTAGTCGCTGACCAAGTTAACATCGCTATTGAAGTAAAGAAGAGTAAATACTGTTGGATGGGGAATTCTGTTGGAATCCATAAGGTGTCAACGCTGTGAAAGGTCATCACCGACTTCAAAACGAAACAGGCAATTCGTTTGATGAGCTAAGTAATGGAAGCAGTTAGTAGAAATGTTATGCTGTTGGTAATTAATATTCAGAATGCCTGCATTAATGACTTATGAAATTCTTTTTACCTGATGCTTCACAATTTTAAAATGTGAAGGTACGTACGAAGTCGCCTTAGTCTAGTAGGTAGTGGGTTGGCTTATTAGGCGTGAGGCCTTGGATCAAACACCAGGCCAGACGTCTCCAACAAAACGAAGTACGTACGTAATTGGTCATTACAACCCTTCAGTCAGGATTACGACCTAGTTTCTCACACCACTTATGTTGTGTGTGTTAATTTTATACATGAGTGGCGGGACCTACAGTTTAAAGTCGACTCCGAACGACAGATTTTTGAGAAACTTTTCATGGCAATTTTATTTACTCTCAGAGTTTTACCCAGAAATCTGCTGAAGAAATACTTTTTGTATTTTATTTGGCTTTTCGTCTAATAAGCCAACACACTACCTACTAGACCACGGCGACTTCATAAAACAAAACGAAGTATGAAGAAATATTTTTTCAGCAGCTTCCTCTTAGATGTCTTCTGGCAAAAACTCCGAGAGTAAATAAAATTGCCATGAAAAAGTTTCTCAAAAAATCTGTCGTTAGGAGTCGACTCGTATTCCTGACTGAAGGGTTGAAGTAACTAAAAACTTTGATCACAATGCGAATCTGAACAACATTCCGTACGCTGTCAAGCTAGCGATCGATTTAGTACACTGTAGGTCCCTCCACTCATGTATAACTTTTAATACACACAACATAAGTGGTGTGAGAAGCTAGGTTGCAATCTTGACTGAAGGGTTGTGATGATCAATTATGAATGTATGCATTGTGCCGTTTATAAGATGGTATATGAATTCGAGTTATATGGATAAATTAAGTCTATATCGTTTACTCGATCTCTTTCAAATCTATTGTAGATTGAGTTGCATACACAAGATATTTTTATAGATTCAAGCAGACAGAAGAGCACTTAATATTAAAAGTATTGAATGAACCCCATGACACATGAGGTGTTTTGCCTGCTACGAATTCTTTTTTCAAGTAAAAGTATTCAAGTGCTTTGAATCACTTAGGAAGATGAAAAGCAAATACTGATGCCATAAGCTGAAAATTTTAATTGAAATATAAGCAAACGAAGGTAGTGTAATAAATTGAATTGACATGGTTATTCAGTTTTTTTTATAGTTTCGAACTATAATTCTCAAGGGCAATTAGTTCCTGATCTGTCTCTTACATCGTCCAATAATATTGAGAATTTCCAATATTTTGGTTTTAAAACCTTAGGGTATCCGAAAGTCATTTTAGATTTTCTATTTAAGTCCTGCATATTGAAAGTATTTTCATATAAATCTTATAAAGACTAACAATTACAACAAAAACAAAAACTTCTTCACAAATTATATTTTTTTTCTGTTCTTTTACAGTCTCTTAAAACTCTATCCTGCAATGAGGGGGTGATTCAGATGAACTAAAAGCTTCGTTTTTCTGTTAAACCTTTCAGTTTTTGGGGTTTTGATTTTGACTCAATTTAATATTGATTGTTGTGGGTGTTACTCTATCTTTTTTTTGTTTTTGTTTTGCTTCCTTGTTAAAAACTGACTTTCAGCCTGTAATTGATATCAATTTGTTATTGTCAGACTGTTTATTGCTTAAGTATGCTCCACTTAGAATATTTATTGTCATATTTTTTTCGTAATAATGGGAATAATAACAGAAAAAAGTTTTGGAATACAATAAATTAACAACATATTTTGAATTTAATTGGGATGTGAAATGAAAGGTAAGGAATGATTTTCATCTTTAAAAAAATAGTTCCTACCCATATCATGACTCAAAGCATTTACGATAATTTCTTTGCTGACAATTGACTTTTCCAGGCTTAGATTAAAGCCGACTTGGATTAAATCTAACACACTCTAAGATTGCAGAAATTTTTCTACAAAATTCTGTAGAAATTGCGATTAGGTGGTATTGCGTTGTATACCCATTCTCAATGAACTGCTAAGTCTAGCAACGTTTGATGTCAAAATCTCAGTAGATTCCTGGAACTAAAATATTCTTTAAGAGGGATTAAGTTTTATTGTTAAACGGCTTTACTACTTTATGTTTATGACAAACGAAAGATTCGATTAAAATTTAAAGAAGATAAATGCGCATTTCCTTCCATGGCCTTAGAAAATATTAATTTTCTTCGTTCTGTTTTTTTAACTTAATATGCAAAACCTCAATGAAAAGAATAAGAAGACGTGAAAAAAAAACATTTTAAATCATGTTTTTAACAGATTTTTTTCTTTCAAAACTCAAATAAAACAGTAAAACACGTCCCATTATGTGGCCATTAAGTCATAACCGAAAACAGTAAGAAATCCGTAAACAAGCAAACAAATTACGATTTATGATCTTTTGTTTTTTAAGAAAACTGGGGAAAATTTTTAAACTTTTTCTACAGAAAAAAAGAAAATCTTTTTACCCCAACCGGAAAGTCTTTGTAAAACCTTGTGTTGTCGCTATTTTTATGACATTCTGTGGAAAGAACATTATAAAACAGCAAAAAGAGGTCACATAGCATAACTTACCGAGGTTTGTTAACAACTACAAAAGCAACAATTTTAGAGAAACAATAAGAACAACAAACCCTCAAGCAAAACAAAGAAGATGGTCGGGGGAGGGGGGAATAATTTTTTCAATCAATTAGTTTTTCTTTAAAGCAACAAGAAAAAAGAGATTGTTTTTGTTAAAAGGGAAGTTTCTTTTGTATTACAAACATACACCCGCACACACACACACACACACTCGTAGTTACTCTCAGGCTTGTTTAAATATCCTTAAAGGCATTCCTTCTGTACTCTACATTTTTGTAAGTAAAATTGTTTTTTTTTTTTTGCAGAGCACTGTTTGTAACAGTCATCGGCGAGTCGAATGGAAATTTGAAATGCTGATTTATGAGCTTTTTAATGCGGCCAAAAGTAAACGACATTTAATTATAAAAATGCTTTTAATGGCATTTTCACATTAACGGTAAATTTGTTTGCTAAACAGGCAGGAAAATATTTAAAAAATTTTCTTTTCGATTCTTTTTTTTGTAGTTGTTTTCTGTATTTGTTTAAAATAAAACCACTGTGCTTAGAAGAAAATTTTAAATTTTATTGAAGCGTACTTTAAGGAGTCAAAAGACTTTTGTTTGCTGCAGGTTAACACTCAAATATGTTCATAATAAATACTTCAACTCTTTAGTTTATTTCTAAAATAGTAAAATTTATATCTTTGACTCGTAAAAAACATTAAGGGCCATTATTACAACTTCCCGTTAAAGTTGGGTTTAGTTAAAGGTACTAAAGTGAACTTTAAAGTCACCTTTAATATCTTTTCGTTATTACAACTTAATGATAAAATAAAGTTAACTATTTCAAAAATATGGCAGTGCCGGAGCAATGTCGATAAAACTGCTTAATTAAACAAGTTTTTTGAAACGCAGTGGTAACGAAGGGTCTGTTTTTTATTGTTGTGTTTTCTCATTTTGTTTATATTTGAAGTTGCCATATTAAAAATAATATATATGTAATATGATATGTTCTAACATAAACTTAAGTTAAAGGGCCATTGTTACAACTTGCCGTTAACTAAAGGGAGCATTTTAAAGGACAGATAAATTGTTTTTCGTTATTATGAGTACCCAATAATATAGAAGTGATCGTTATGCTAAAGGGAGGATCATCCTACCTTTAACATTTAAAGGTCACTTTATGTTTGAACTTGCCATATTATATATTATTTTCATTATGTCAACTTAAAATTTAAACAAAATGAGCATATACAACAAAAAAAAACGAAGTCCGCGGTTGCCACTGCCTTAAAAAAAACTTGTATAATTGAGCAGTTTTATCGAAATTGCTCCGGCACTGCCATATTTTTGAAAAATTTTATCTGTAAGTTGTAACAACGAAAATAAGTTAAAGGTAACTTTACACTTCCCTTTAGCTAAAGGTACCTTTAACTAAACCCAAGTTTAACGGCAAGTTGTAATAATGGCCCTAAAAGTTAAAGGTAGGATGATCCTCCCTTTAGCTTAACGCTCACTTCTACCTTATTGTCTTGTTATAATAATGAAAAACAATTTATCTGCCCGTTAAAATCCTCCCGTTAGTTAACGGAAAGTTGTAATAATGGCCCTAAAGAATTTTCCGTTTTGAGAACATTGTATCTCTGGTACGGTAATCGGTACTTTCTGAAGAGTGCCCCGTTGGCTTAGCTGGCTGTAATGTGCTGAACTTTAAATGCTAAGGGCGTGGGTTCGATTCCCACCAGACCCCCTGTTTATTTTGTGATTGAGATTGTCTGATTGTTGACATTGTATTTTAATTATTACAGAGCAATTCTCGAGAAAATAGTGACGAAAACAATGTTTCAAATTTAAATTTTTCGCATATTAACCCTCTTTCCTTTCTTCTATAAGCGTCTTAATATTATTCCAACACAATGAACTGCATGAGTAGCAGTTCATCTCCTGAGTGTTGGTCTTAAAAAAGAGACAAAAGGAAAAAAATAAAAGAACACTGGAAGAAATCTCATACAGTTTATTGCTTCCAAAAATAAAACTTATACAGCAACTTTTCATTCAATGCCTGTTCTTGCCAACAACACTGTTGGACTCATACTCATACCAAGTTTTTCTCTCTCTCTCTCTCTTGAAAATACCAAGAACAGCTTTTGGTTTTGATGTTTTTGGAGAGAACTTTGTTTTCAGATCGTTTTCAGGTCTACTGCCAGTAAGTTAACGCATATTTAGCGCGGTATGAAAATCGATAACTCTTTTTCTCGAGGTGGTATTTGCCTTGTGTAGTTCTTGGTCGCTGAAACCAGCAACAGTCTATCATGTTTTACTGCCAGACCCATTTTCATCTCGTGTTTGGCCTGTGGTGTCGTAAGTGCATGTGAATGGCATGTGTTTCATGCTCATTGTATTGTCTAAAAAAAATTATTATATTATTAAAAAGCCTGTCCGCTGAAGTCCCTTGAGATATTGAATGGTCCAAAAGGTCCTTTCCTATTTTATTTGATAATCTCATATCAGTTACAGACATTCTGAACTATTTTATCGTCTTTGTCTGCAACATCTGTTCATGATTTGGAGTATCGAAGACGGCCATGTGTCGATTTGTTTTTGGTCAATCTCTTTCAGGATTTGGTTTGTGGAAATAAACAATTATTAGATTTGGCAGGCCTAAAGCCATTCTATTATAGCGCAATTATTTCGTTCGCTTAAGTTTTTATCTTTCTACACGAAATGCTTGATAAAATCCTATTTTGTATAGGAAATCTGATTTATCTACCTTACCCAGCCAACATAATTCAGTTGTAAGATCATCATTACTAGCAAACTTCTTATTTTACTGGATGGATCATATAAAAAGAGATTATTAAAATAGGATTGTAATGACCAATTATATACATAAAAATGAGTTGGCTTTCACATGGAATTGAACCCAGTCTGTTTCTACTCTATTATCTCTTATACGGACGTTTTTTATGCTTTATCAGCGATACATAGTGAATTTTGGAGCGTATTCGAAATATCCAGCTTTCCATGACTCTGGGCGCATAAATCAGACTGATTGCATGGGTTATGTTAACTTGAAGGGCCGCTGTAGTTTATGACTTATTCGAGACTCAAGAAAATCTTACAAGAAAAAGTCTAACGGGGTCAAATCACATCCAAGAGCTAAGACCATGTCTTCGAATCACATGTGCAGAATATTCCACATAGCATGAACTGCGTGCCGCGTATCGACGTCCTGGTGAAAAGTCTTATTTGACTAGTTCATTCAATTAAAGCTGAAAGAAGTTGGTAACCAGAAACGTGGACCGATTGCTCTCAATGAAATATATACCGACAACGCCGCCAGCTCAAAATTCACGCCAAACGTTAACTTTTTCGGAATGCATTGGAATTATCGTCCCGAATTCGGCAATTTTGCCAGTCATTAACAGCCCCATCACCGAAGATAATTTTTTTGGGGAAATTAACCCATATGTGTCCAACTTTTTTTTTTGTAAAACCATGGATTTTGTGTATTTATTGGAATCTATATGGTATAACACACAGCTGATCAATATCTTACCGTTTTAAAAATGGGGCGATATGCACATATGGGTTAAGGTCAGTCGCCAGCGTTTATTCAGCGAATACAGATCGTTGTCTGTGGTCGCCCGTTGGTAAAGCTGTTTATATAAATCGCAACTAATTTCATAGGTTTAGCTTCAACAAGATCATTATCAACTGCCAATGTTTAGAAGTCTCTCTTGAAAGACCCTAAAGTATTTCAAACACTAATGTGTCTCTTGAATTAACAAATTAAAATGTTCTTCTACTTAATTTTGCTTTTATTTTCCTCTGACCACTTTTTTCTAACAGTTTTTAATTGAAATTTTTGCCAACCCAAAAAATCAGAAAAAAGATGCCATAAAGTTTTATAAGTTCATAAATTTAATTCTCTTTCCTTTTAAAATTGTTGCATTTGATAAACATTAAAAATTATGAATTTCCATTAAAAATAAAAATAAAAGAGAAATACACCGATAAACTTACCCTTCTTCTTCGTTTTTCTATTCTTCTTCGTTTTTTATTTGCAATCAACAGACGACAAAAGGCTTTTATTATTAAAAATTATTCTACTTTGTCTAGAGCATTAAAATGAACCCAGCCAAGTCCATTCATTTAGTTGTTGTTCGAATGCAACATATCTTTGGCTAAAGGGTTAAAATTGTTACAAGAAAATGTTTTCGTAATTGCTTGAGATGTCAAAAGTTCGTGCACAATGAGTTTTACAACAGGACATTGGGGAGTTTTACTCGTATTTTGTGTATCTTGTTGCCCTTTAATAGCATACCAAAGATACACACAATATAAACCATAATAACAAACATAAACAGGATACAATGGAATTAAAAAAGAAGTAGAGAAGAAGAAGAGTTCAAGTAACAATGTTTCTTGTAAGATGTACTTTAGACCGATAATAATTAAATATATTCCAACATTAAGTCCACAACCCGTCCGTTATGCAAACAACGACAAAACGTTGTAGAAAAAAGGGAAGATTTTATTTGATGCACGTTAATAATCTTTTTTAAGCCAACTTTTTTTATTTCAAATAAAATAAAATATTTAAAATGATTAAGAATCATATGTGCATTATTGTCAGGTAGAGATGCTGGAGACCTGCGACCCTAAGATCTATTGTACTGCAGTCAGGTTAAAGGTTAGGTTAGGCTAGATTGTGTGGCAGACCCTCTCGAAGGAAGAAATTCCAATTAGAGTAACATTTAGGCCCATTGTGATACCACAATTAATTCTAACTGGAGATCCACTATTCCCTAGAGGAAATCAACTTGAGCGCAAAATAAATCTTGCTATAGAGAGTTCGTACAACGATGTCAGAAAATTAGAGGTCATAACTCTCCGTCTCTTCATGACATATAAGGTGAGAGACAGTCTCTTCCTTCTCCTCAGATCCATAGCTCCTGCAGAAGTCAATAATTGGAGTGCCGAGTCTATTGGCACTCCTATCAAAAGGACAATGATCCGTAAGGTCACTGTGCGATGAATGGCCATACGATCTAAGGACAGAAGAGAGTCAGTCCTCTTCCTGTCCATACTTGTCTAGAGTATAGTCAGTCAATATTCCTTCCTGCTGAGCATTAATATAAAGTCTCACATAATTATCCTCCTCAGACCCACAGCTCCTGGAGAAATCATTAGTTGGAATGCCGAGTCTATTGGCTCTCCTATCAAAAGGACATTAATATAAAGTCTCACACAATCCTATTATCTTGGCAAACTTACTTTGTTTGGTATTAGTAAGGATAACTCCCTTCTTAGTACAGATGTTTCCAAGTACAACGTTTAAGTTGGTTACTATAAAGTACATGGGTTCTTTAGGCCCTCCGTCTTCAGGCTACTTTTTGATAGTGCATACTACAAATTTCTCGTTTAGATTGTCTATATCCATTCGCTTTGAGAAGAATCTTTCTTTCTTCCTCTTCTTCCCTTTCCCCAAGTATTCCCACCAAACTTTTCTTACAACTACACCGAAAGTTTCTGGTCACAGCAATGACATGCATTTCGCCATCCTTGCAGGCCTATGTGACCTCCAACAGACGGATGCCTAGCAGATTCAGCTTCTCTATTCAACCTTATGTAAGTCGAATGGCCATTTAAATCTCATGAGCCATAAAACTATGGAGAGGTATAACAGAAGCGATTTGGTTTTTAAAAAGCAGACACTGTGTAATGAAGACGGTTTTTACTCCATTTCAATAAATATTTAGTATGTCACCACTTATTACTCCCTTCTGATGAGGTACTGATGAGATGGGACCAGTAAAATAGATTGTGGAAACAAAAAAAAAGGTAGTAGTGTTTGTAGACAATATTTTTAATTCTATTGACATTGCAATAAACTGGAATAATTTCCACGTACGAATAGTATTGTTAAATAAGAATTTCTCTCGATATATCGTTGTTCGAATAAAAGACGAATAGATGTTGTCTAAAAGAAAAGCAAGTACTTCGTAAACGAGTTCACAAGCTTCAAATGCAATCCAAAAAGTTGGTTATCATAGCGCTCTGTCACAGGTAACGATTCTTCCAGGATAGTTTTTGAAAACGTATGGCCGCCCCATGACACATAAGCTCGATCAAGCAGTCACGTTTTCGAATCAATCATTTATAAAACTTAAAGCCTCATATAGAGCAAGTATGTTTGTTTACATATCCTTTGATTTCATTGCGAAAGAAATTTTTTTTGAAATTTGAAAACCCATCATTACAAGCCTGTTGCTCTAGCACCCAATCAGCATATTTATGATTTGGACTTTACACGAAGGGAGGCGCAAATCCAAATGTACGATACACCACAATGAGAATTAAGGAAGGACCAATTGCTGAGCATCAAAAAATTCAGATTATACGCGACATTTTCTCTAGCAGAACTTCAACAGCGCGTACATTTTGATGAGCCAAATCGTGTCCTAGCTTGTCACAGAACTCATATTACGCGTGTTAGTCAGAGAGTTTACAGTGACTAGCGTGTGTTGGCATAACAGTGGCAATGAGAACGTTTCCTATAGCGGCTGCACATGGTAGTAAAAACCAAAGCTTTGTAGTTTACGGTTAGTTTAATGGGAGGCGAGTTTAACATGAAATTCATTTGAGAATTTCATGACCTCTTTTACTGTCCAGAACCAATAGACTCCTTGATTTTAGGAAATGCTTTGTTTTATCCATGAGTGTCGGCACCTACAGTTTAACATCCGAACGACTGAGTTGAGAATTTTTCTGACAATATTTGCCAGAAGACTACTGAGAAGAAGTCACCGAAGGAAATATTTTTTTCACATTCCGTTGTCTGAACTAGGGTTTGAATCACAGGCTCTCGTGTAATAAGCCAATATACTACCTAGTAGACTGTAGCACGTACAATCTCTTCAAAATTCTTAACATTTTAACAATTCCTTTCACAGTAGATCGATTATGATGACCACAACTATCCTGCCGTAGTTTAGTTGGTTGGCTTATACCACGTGAGGCGACGGTTCAAATTCCAGGTCAGACTTCACAAACAAAACGAAAATGGGAAAAATATTTCTCCGCCGACTGCCTCTTAGAAGATTCCTGAAAAAAATTCTAAGAGTAAATAAAAATTGTCATGAAAAGTTTTTCAAAAATCTGTCGTTCGGAGTAGACTTTAAACTGTAGGTCCTGCCGGTCGTGTATAAAATTAACACACACAACATAAGTGGTGTGAGAAATTAGGTTGTAATCCTGACTGAAGGGGTGTAATGATGTACAACTATCCCGCAGTGGCCAAATTTGAATCACCATTTCGTAGTAAGTTGAAGTATATTTCGCTTTCAACGATTGCTAAGCGATACATATTCCTTAATGCACAACCTTTTACTAAATAAATGATAATTCGAAAAAAGGCTTAAACAGATCGGTGGTTTTGAAACTATCACGTAGATAACTCGCATGAAGATATATCATTATTGTCAAATGAGGAGAATATTGCAATTTTGTTTATGACTATATGAAATGCTTTTTGCTTTTTTTAGCAAAAAATATTTAAAAAAATCTTTGAAGTTGAATTTATTCTTTCTTTTCATTTCTTTGTTTGAACATTTTTGTTAAAGTTGTTGCCTTTTTAGAGAAAGAGGAAAGAGTATAAAAAACGGCAACTGAAACTGCAAAGCAGCATAAACTTCTTATGCTAATTAAAAAGTTTCCTTTTTGTAATTTCTTTTTTTTTTCATTATTAGAACAAATTTAATACAATATTATTACGCTTATTTTCCGCTGTTGCTGTTGCTTTATTTTCAAACCTTTTTTACTTCTTGTGCCTCTTTTTCTTTCTGTTATTTGCAGAGTTTTTTTCTCGCTCTCTGTTTGTATCAAAAGTCCTGGCAGTTGGTTGTTATGTTTTTTTTGTGCTACTCAGAACGTCAAGTATCCTGCAACTGATCGACACAAGTCATAAGTTTTGTACAGAGAAGAAGAAAAAAACTGAATTATTTTATAATAAGCCAAAGCAAAAATAACAACAACGAAAAAAAAACAGAGTTATAAACTGGAGAAAAATACAAAAAAAAAATTAAAAACTAAAAAAAGAAACGAAAAAAATAGCAGCAGCAGCAGCATAAGCACAAACAAAACTTTAATAAGGTTCAATATGGCGTTAAATTTAGAACAGGGCGAATGGTCAAAGCAATACGAGCACTTAAGTATGAGCTAAGTACTCCATTGTGTTGATGATGATGCTGATGTTGATGTTGTTGATGCTGTCGATACGGCTAATAAGAAAAGTTATAGTTTAAAGGAAAATGCAATGGAAAATACACAACAAAAAAACCTAAAAACTGAAAACAAAAATAAAGCTGGCATACAAATGAACGTTTTGCAAATTAATGCAAATACGCCCACTTACAACGCCCTCTTTTTGGATGCAACTAATATACTTACAATAAACCAAAAAGAAATTCTAATGGTTCCGTAGGGTGTTCAAAATTTAGTGAATTTATGATCATAAAAAATACATCGTGCATGAAACAACTTCAGATGTAAATCGAAACCAAGAATTTTGTCGAAATAAGAAGATTATGGATCTCAGCTATTGCATGTCGAAAATACTGCACCTGATGGTATAGAAAGTTTCAACTGATTTATTATTCACATTGAAGAAGATTCGTAACGGAAATTCAAGACATAAAAATTAATTAAACTGAACATACAAACAGGAAAATTTCGGATCGTATTCACTATCTGACAGGTACAATAAAAATTAAACAATTGAAAGTAAATCTGGTTTCACAACTACCCGTATATGCGGCAGTCACCCCCAGCAATCAGTCTATTGCTCGTAGCAAACACAGTATTACGGCGATGTAAGGTACAACTTACTTACTTAATCGGTTGTTACAACCATTTAGTCAGGAATACGCCCAAGCTTTTTACACCACCCATAGTTGACTCAAAGGCCAGATTTATAGGAAATTTTTCATGCCAATTTTATTTACTCTCCGAGTTTTTTCCAGAAGATTGCTGAGAGGAACTCACCGAAAGAAATATTTATTCATATTTCGGTTTGTTGGAGATGTCTGAGCTGAGGTTTGAACCAGGGGTTTGAGTCTAATAAGCCAACACATTACTTATAGCACACCGTTGCCTTACAAATCGGGTGCAACTAGTAAGGTTGGGAAGCTCGCATGCATTTATGTTCCCCTATATGTATCCTACCACGGGATTTGAATCACGGGCTCGCGACCAATCAGCCTACACTATACCTACCGCACACCTATGCCTTCCGAATCGGGAGGAAACCGAAATGTTGGCAAGCTCACATGACTTTCAGTTCCTCCATATGCTTCCCACAACGGAATCCATACGATCTGAATATTAAAATGATCAACCGCCTCATTAAGCGATAAGTGGCAGTTGGGAACAGTTCTCCGGAATGATTTTAAAACCAAAAATGTGTAGTGTGTAGCACTGTTTCATCCGTCGTTACGAATCTTTGCAAAAATCCGGTTTTATGGATATGAAACTGCTAAACACTCAATTGCAACATTTCAGAACGATGTGTGACTTTTTCATTACAAAATTTTCGATCAAAATGCGATGTACAAAAGCTAGTCCTTTCTTTTTCCTAACCATTCTTTTCGTGTCTGCTACGGGTAGTCGATTACGGTGACTCTGGCTTCACTTAAAGTCTATGACTTAGTATTTTATATTCGTAAGCGGATCAACAAACCCTTCTAAGGATGAGTCTAGCATGGACCGGTTGGATTGTGCCCTTACAAATGAAAGCATTTGATTACACAACTGCGGCCATTAATGTTTAATGCCAAATCGTTCCATACACAACAACGTGATCCATTGAATCATAAAATATTTGTTTTATAAGATCATCGATTGTAATATTTTATCAAAGTATGTACTGCTGACATCAAAATTTTAGGTTGGCTAACTGTGGAACTACCACTCGGGGGTTTCAACCTACTGCTTAACGCTTAACGCTTCACGATTTCGCTTTCCTAGTGCGATATTCGTGTCTTATATTAAAGCTACCAGTCCACTGTATTTATTCACTTCCAAATGGCACTGATATTCAGTTTAGCTTCATATAATTTTGCTCGAATTCCTCAAAATTTTTGTATACCCTAAGATCTATTTAAACGTTCAACTTTGTACGCGTTTGAACATTTCATCATATTTTTTTATATTTTTTATTTCATAAAAAAGAGAACTTACCGGCTACTTATTTCTGCTGCACTAAACACTACGTTTGTGTTTTTCAAAAAATAAAAACAATTTTGGTTTAATGGATTTTATAGGTCCATTTACAAAGATATTAATTTTCTTCACGTTGAATATGAAATAAAATGAACCCATAAAAGACCACAAGTGTGCAACGGATTTATTTCAAACGAACAAAAGCAAAACGGGATATCAACACTAAATAATCCCCATCATTAAATTCATTAGAGGGTACGTGTTCCCCATCTTTCTTTTGTAGGAATTTGCATATTTTAATTGTGTGGACTTGGCAAGTGTTACACTAAGAAGGCTCTTAGAAACAAAAATTTGTTGTACTGGATGAAGACGATTTTCAAAATAATTCTTATGAAATTATTAGATGTTATGGTCAGTGGTATTTAAGAATTTTGTAAGAGATTTAAAGGAATGCATTCGAGCGGCATTCGTATATTCAGATAATTTAAGTAAAAATAAACTTGACATGAAGTGTAGACAAAATTCGAGATTGGAGTAGTCGCTAAAACGCCTGATTACGAACCATTGCAAACCATGGAATAGTTTTTTAATGGTTTTAGAATTGTAAAAGCTAACCAAATATCATAAGAAGATTTAAACAACAATGCATGAAAAGGGTACAAATAATTCTCAATTTTCACTTTTGAAGCGCCCTAAAATGATCAGAGCACTTCGACTATGGGGCACTATATTGTTTTATGTTTTTCAAAAAGACTTTGGGAATATGGCTCTGTTCCTCTGATGTAAAGTGGAAAGGCAAGCGCACAAAATTGTATTCAGCAAAAGTTACAGTCCATAAAGATGCAGGAAGAAAATATTTTTTAAGAACCAACATAAAAGAACCAATAATCAAACAAATCGACAATAGAACTTAATCGTAAAAGAGTGTACAACGTGTCATGTAATGTTCGACTTGTATTAAATTAAATTAACTTCCATGCCAGGACCCTTCTGTGGAGTGTAAAGAGTATAGAGGAATGGACTCTTCTCAAACCAAGTGGGTTTGAGGCAACCAAAACTTTTGTTGGAAACTTGCAATAAGAGAAGCCCTGAGTCATACATTAGACTATCTGGGTATAACGGAAGATTGGTAATCGGTCTTTTGAAAGGGTACTGTAGACTCAGAGCATTTCATTTAGAATGGGGTTTATCTCAAGCCGTTCTGTAGCAATGAGAATTAATCATCGCATACATTCTTGGACTTCATATAGCCAAGCACTAGGTATGAAATTGGCGTTGTTCAAACCACACAGAATTCTGAATTTGTCAGGTCAATAAATAGTCATGGAGGACATAGGGTTATCCTATATGGCCACAGTAAAGGCACCTCTTCACGACAATAATAATATATGGCGTGGTGTAGTGGTGAAAGCAATCTAAGTTCGAGAAGTTTTAAGTTTGAATTCAGATGCTTCGAAATAATCCCTATATAAAACCCTCTGACACAAACTTTTGCGAGAGAGTGGAACCCAGGCTGCGAATTTTCTCACTACTTCACCAATCTTTTGCCATAGCCTGTCAGTTTGCAAGTCTATCATCACAAAATCCACTACAGTATGCCAAACATTACCATTAACTTTCATTGTAGGTAATATAGTATACCTTAGCTTACTTAACAATTAAGAAGTAACTTTTAATATCGGTAGTGCTGATATTTCGTGCTTCAGTGCGACGTGGTAATTTCTTTACGTAATATGTGTGTAAGACAATGATATTTTTTCTTCAAGTTTCAAGCATAATCTTTTGTTTGGTGACTTATTACAAACGTTGCAAATTATCACAGAGGAGCTTTGTCGAATTGACAATCAACGTCTATTTTGCAACGAAAATTTCCTTGTTGTAGCGTTACCTTTAAGACAATAATTTCCATATACAGCCATGGTCAGACATCTACACCAATAACGAAATATAAAAAATATTTCTTCGGCGACTGCCTCTCAGCAGTTTTCTGCTGAATACTCTGATAGTAAAATAAAATTGCCATGAAAGAGTTTCTCAAAAATCTGTCGTTCAAAAATCTGTAGGTTCCGCCACTTATGTATAAAATTAACACACACAACATAAGTGGTGTGAGAAACTAAGTCGTAATATTGACTGAAGGGTTGTAATGACCAATAATGTTATATACAGACTTGTATTCAATTTTTAAGAAATTGCTGTGTTTGTTGCGCTGCGATTATTGTGTTTATAGAATTAGATTTAAAGATTTATGTTTGGTAAGTCTGTCCTGTCTACTGTTCCAGTATTATTAAGGAATATCATTTAGAAAATCGTGAAAAAATATATTTATATGATATTGGACAAGAATGTGCTTTCGTAAGATCCTTTTATGATTTCATTCTTTCAAACATGCGAGTTTTTACACCCACCCACATATTCTTCATACAGTTACTCGTGTCTTAATTTAAACCTTAAAAATCATGCTCTTGTGAAAACCATTGACCAGACCAGACCAGAAAAAAAGAAAAAAAAAAAAACTGAAATACATTCAGCACCTGTGTTTATGTCCAACATATTGTAATAATGATGGCCATCATCATCGCAATGATGATCATTAAATAAAATTATAACTTTCATAGATAGCTGTATTCTACTTTTAATGTGTTCCCGTTTCTACTCGCATTCAACATTATGGAAAATGATGAAAATAATGTTCATTTGATCTGTTTTGTGTTGTGTTTCCTTTTTTTTCTAAAAAACATAAATTTTTTTAAATATTGTTGTTGTTTTAAGAATATTTTTATTACAATAATTCATTTGCACAGAGCAAATGAAAAAAAAGTATGAAAAACAAAATATGAAGAGACTCATAATTTTTTTCTAAAACTAATGTTTATGAAATTTTATATGTTAATTTTGTTTTTAATTTCAATTTTAGTTGTTTTTTGTTTCTTCTTCTTTTTTCTTAATTTTTATTAAAAATTTCTAATTTTCTTACACAGTGTTCGTACAGTCATATACTGTAGCCAGTACATTTCATAGAGGATTTTTATTATTTTCAGTGTTTCTTTCTTTTTTTCTTTTTATTTTTTAGTTTTTTTTTTTTGGGTAGAATTTTTATTTTCTGTGTTTAATAGAGGCGCCAATTGACACAGGCCAGGTGGGCAACTCGTACTACCGTCTCAATTTGGTTATTTCGACGTCGTCGCGGATGAGTCTCTGGCTGTTCATTTGCCATAAACACTGCCAAACACTTTATTTTGTTTATTTTACAAAAGAATTGTTTCAAATTTTTCTTTAATTTTGTTGTTTTTTTGTTGTTGCTTTTTTCTGTATCATTGTTTATAAATAGTTGATGATTAGTGTTGATTCTTATGGAGTGAAAACTGAAATTGTATCCAACGTTTAATGCCTGTTTATGATGTTCCAAAAGAAAAAAGAAAAACTTTATTTAGATGCCGAGCAAAAATTTTTAAAACTAACAAACATAACATTTGTGATTTACCGCTGTCGAAACGCTTTAAATTAAATCATATTTTTTATTATCCAAAAGAAAGCAAAATAATTTTAAGAACGATAAGCGTGCGAATTTATGTCAGCGATAAGATTTTCCAAGAGTTTACGACGATAAACTTCGAATATAATGGCAGCATATATTGATGATATTAGCATATATCCGCGACGGGGTAAAATCGCATGATCTAGGTGGCCAGTGTACATCACTCCCACATGGGATGATCATACCCATAAATTTCGTGTACACAATATCAAATGTGGCGTGAGCGGTGAGGCACATTTGTGTCGAAATCATCCAATTCAGGCCAAAAGATGTTGGTAATCATCGATCTATAGTACTTGCCGTTATCGGTGCTGGTCTAGCCAACATTGTTCATAAAGAAATACGTTCAAAATCCATACCAAACAGTGACTTTCCAGAATACAATGGACGTTCTTAAACCACATGTGAAATGGTATCGTCCAATTGCGACAATTTTATCATCGCTGAAGATGAAGGTTGGAGTGATTGCTTTGATACCAAAAGCTCACTTGAGTACGCATAGCGGGCACGAATTTCTCCACCACATTGCGAATAGTTCTCTTGGTTGGAAATGAGTACAACGCGCCGGCTATAACACAGCTTTTGATAGCACAATTTTATTATTTGTACGTATTATTGGATGCTATATTCGTCCATGGTGATTTGGCGAAACAGACTGAATAACTGACAAGTGATTTCAAAGACACAGCTTCTACAAGATGGGTGTTATCAACTGTCAAACCTCAGAAGTCCGTGTTGGAAGTCCCGACCACTTTCAGTTCCAGAACATCGAAATCGACAAGATCTATTGTGATAAAAAAGCTCATTATGAGTTATTTCTATAAAAGTAGACGTTCGTATGAAATTGTTCATTTGACAGAAGCAGATCTTAAATTTCCGACGTTCCCACTAATGAGTTCCATCTCTCTGTAGATGCGTTCTCAGTCTACCATCTACAGGTTCTGTCTACTACACTTGAGAAAATTCGGGCGACTCCCAAAGTGCATAGTCTAATGCTCCAGTGCCTTATTGTTCCAGCACTCCAGTGTCCCATGTATCAGCCAATATTCCAATTTTTGATTAGAATTGTTATAAGCGGTGCAGTACAGTACAGCTCACAACTTGTATCGAATGACACTGATCCCTCCTTAGGCAAATAGGCACAGCTGAGGATTCAAATATATAACATTTCAGATGTTGAATCTACATACTTACATACATTATTGATTATCACAACACTTCAATCAGGATTACGACCTAGTTTCTGGTACCACTTATATTGTGTGTGTAAATTTTATACATGATTGGCGTAACATACAGTCTAATGTCAATCTCGAAAGACAGATTTTTAACAAACTTTTTCATGGCAATTTTATTCACGCGCAGAGTTTTTTCCAGAAATTTGCTGAGAGGAAGTCGCCAAAGAAATATTTTTTCATATTTCGTTTTGTTCGATATATCTGACCTGTGGTTTAAACCGCGTTCTTATGTCTGATAAGCCAACACACTATCTACTAGACTACGGCGATTTCATGTTGAATCTACTTTCAATAAGGAAAGGACTGGCCGACACTTATATACAGTTGTCGAACATGTAATATTTTCATAAAAACCATTTTTTTTTTAGTTTTTTTGTGGAATGTCGAAAATCTCAAAAAACTAAAGTCTTTTTCTGTCTACTTCTTCGGGTTTCTAGTATCAAAGGTTAGCAATGCTTGTAGCCCATAACTTCGATAATATTTTATGATTGTGATTAATAGGTTGTCGTATTGTGAGACATATTAATGCTACAAGAAAAATAGCTCAAATCCAGAACTTCAAATCAAAATATTTTTAATTATCATTTTGCAATATTGTATCGCAAAAAAAAATAGTTCATTATTGCCTAACGCGCCAACACATGGCAATGACTCATTGGCATTACTTGATTAAACTAAATTCTAACAACGTCTCAACAATTAAATTTTCTGTACAATCATTTGGATTATAACGAGCGCCTTGATTTCTTTCTCTCTCCAAACCATAAGTTGTCAAAAAGTGGCGACATTTGTTGGCACATGATTTTCTTATTGATTCTGCTTCACATAACTAACAATGGTTTGAAATAATTAAAGAGGCCAAAAACAAAAACAATGGTGCGGGGAAAGGAAAAGCAAATACAAAATAGAACCACCAGTGACATTATTAATCAATCATGATGACGCCGCGTCGTCATATGCCACTTACAACAAGAAACATGAGTTTTCATTTTCGCTACCAATGATTTCGGGGTATCTTTCCGTTTCAATTTATTATTTTTGTTCTTATAATTGTAACTTTTTCTTTCTCAGTTTTTACTTCTTAGTTGGGATTTATAACACCCTCGTGACATGTTGTTTTGATTTCCATGTGTGTGTGCCTGTGTACGAACATTGTGGACTGAACTTCCGTTTCCTGCTAATCCCAGTTTTTCATATTGTTTTTGCCACTAAATGAGTAATAAATGATGGGGCAGTCATAAATGGAAAGGGCAGGTTATCGATTACAAACATAGTAAATAAAGTAAAGGAACTTTTGATTATAATTTTCCTATTCGGACCCAAATATTTTCTTATTGAATAATGAAAATATTTCTTCCCAGCCAAACCCAATTTTAGCGTGTTGTCCTTTGTACAACCTTTTTGCATCAATAATTTGTCATAGGAAATACCATTTATTGAATTGAAAATACACGTATGATGGTGGTAAATATTTCAGGAGACTATGTTTTATAACAAGGCCACAAAAATTTATTTTTGAAAGACAAAAAGTACAAAAAAAAATAAATTTAAATTTGAAATATTTCTTCAAAAATTTTTGTCTCTATTTTCGATCTGTAAAAAAATGTTTATCTTTGTCATCACATATATTTTGTTTTTGACAAATTAATTGTCAATGATTGTACCTCTCAAGTTTTCAATATTTTGTTTAACCAGCCAAAAAAATGTTTGTCATCTTTTTAAAAGTGTGTCTGAATTGAATTTTTTTATAATTTTTCCTGAATGCAACATCCATTAGCGTTTAATCGGTTATAATGTTCCTGTCACAAATGTTGTGACATTGTCTGTGATTGACAAGTAATGACAAGTATTTTTTTTTTCGTGTTTTCTTTAAATACTAATTGTGTCATCACATTATTATACATTAACAGACAGATATTTATGACATTATTTTAAGTCCATAAAGACATTCAAATATTTTAGATTTTCTCAAAAGAATTTTTATAAACCCACCCCGTAAAAGTCTAATGGGACACATTGTAAAAACAGATTAGAAAAGATTTTATTTTTACCGAATTATAATTCCAATAAGAACTGGTTTGGTTTGAAAGAAAGTCACATTAGAGAGAAAGTTCGTAGTTTCACAAGCAGATGTCGCCAAAGAGAAATTGTTTTTTAATATAAAATATTTAAATTATGGGTTCCCATTTTCGAATATCTGGTCCTTCTTTCATGGAAATTTTTATTTCGGCTTTCATAGTAATCTAGCAAATCAATATAGGAACGAACGCAATTAATATTAAAATTAGATAACACAGTGGTGAAGTCGCAGTAGCCTAGTAGGTAGTGTATTAGGTTATTAGACGTAAGGCCACGCTTTAAGCCCCAGCTCAGACATCAAAACGAAATATGAGAAAATGTTTTTTCGGTGACTTGCTCTCAGCATATTTCTAGCAAATAAAATTGCCATGAAAAGCTTTTAAAAAATCTGTCATTCGGAGTCGACTGTAAATTGTAGAATCCGCCACTCATAAAATTAACACACACAACATAATGCATAAGAAGCTAGGTCTTAAGAATGTATAGAATGTATAGAATATAGTTGTGATAGTGAATTCCTTTATATGGGGATGGTGAGAAGGCTTTCAGCTTTATAGTAAACATTTTTAGACAAAAGCGATTAATATTTTAATAATAAAATCGTAAAATTGTGTTCGTTTTTAAATTGATTTGCTAGATTTCCCTAAATGCAGGACCCGATAATCAAAAATACAGATGGGTTGAAGTCGCCGTAGTCTAGTAGGTAGAGTGTTGGCTTATTAGACGTAAAGCCAGGGTTCGAGCCCCAGGTCAGGCATCAAAACAAAATACAAAACGTATTTCTTCGGCGACTTCCTCTCAGCAGATTTCTGGCAAAAACTCTGAGAGTAAATAAAATTGGCATGAAAAGTTTTTCAAAAATCTGTCGTTCGGAGTGGACTTTAAACTGTAGATCCCGCCACTTATGTATAAAATTAACACACACAACATAAGTGGTGTGAGAAACAAGGTCGTAATCCTGACTGTAGGGTTGTAATGACCAATTATGTTATGTGTATGTGATATTCGAAAATGGAGACACAATATGGTCTCTCAATAAATTTCTCTAAATGAAACTGATATTCAGTGTAGTATGTAAGTACAAAGCTATCTCTTGGCGTTCTCTGCACTACTTTTTTAAATTATTTTCCCGTCCCTTTAACGAACCTAATCGGGTTATCATAAGGCATTTATTCTAATTATTTATTTTAATTTCTCTCGGCTTAATTAATTAAATTTTTCCAGATACGCATGAGATTGGATCAAATTGGCAATTCAAACTTAACTAAATTGCTGATTATAATTGAAAGCTGAAACTATCCTTAAAATATAAACCAGTGCGTGAATGTCTAGAACAGAAGAATACTCAGTACAACAAAAGAATAAATAGCCAGTTGGTGTAAGTATTTGCAGATACGACCAAACTTCTCACATCACTTACGTTGTGTGTGTTACTGTTATGCATGGGTGGCGGGACCTACAGCTTAAAGTCGACTCCGAACGACAGATTCTTGAGAACGCTCTAAACAAACACAAAGAGCCGAGCTTCTAACTGCAGAGAAAGCGTGCAACTTTCATCAGGGAATGTCGCCTGATTTCGGTAAGAGCCAATGATACCAACAAAGAAACTTATAGGAAAAATGTATTTATATTAAAACTTGTTCACAGTAGCCTCTTTTCTAAGTATAAGTGCTGTTGTCAAACTACGGCCTGATAGAATTGACCAATCATCCGTTTTAGCTAAAAAAAAAGCTGGAGTATTGTTCGACGGACATAATAGTAAACCATTCAATTCAATGAATACTTCAGAGATCACGCACAGCTATTTTAAGGCTTGGTAGCCGAATCTGGAACAATAATCTCTTGGGATTAATTAATCAAGAAGAGCCTTAACATCATCAAACAGCTGAAGCCATCATCATTATGACCGCTAGATCCCAAATAACTTAGAGAACAATATTACTCATTGAAAATGACAAATGTTTTCAAGAAATACGATCCTTTTATGGTCGTCGCTAGACGAGAAGATAGATAAGGTGTGTGAAGCTAGACTGTAATTTTGATTAAAGAATATCCTTTGAAAAAGTGGAAATAAAACTCCTTTTTTTTAATTCCAGCAGCATAAAGACATTACTTGCATCCTTTAACATCTAAACATTTTAAATCTGCTCGGATTCGATCTAAATTCTTTAAGACGAATTCCAATATGGTTGTCTTGTTATCAACATCTCGAAAAAGATATCTTAAAATATCGAAAACAGACGAGAAAGTGTTTTACAGTATCTAACAAATTGGTTCCACTGTTCATAAAATCAAAATGCTGTTGCATTAGTTACCAGGCTTTTGTTTCATTAGAACTGTACACTGAAGGCTGTAGATAGACAACTCAGATCACAAATTAAAAACATGAATGGTATTTCCAACATTATTTGCATATACGAAACAGAAAAAATAACACAACAAAAAGAAGAAGAAGAAGAAGAAGAAGAGAAAACGACAGACAGAAAAGTGTAATTAACCTTCGGTAACATGAAAACATTTTATGCCGATTTGTCCTCTTTTCTTTGTTGAAGGTTAATCAAACAAACTGTGGACGCATTAAACCATAATCAGTGTTTACGATAAAACAATATCGCCTCAATGCGAAATTACAACAAACACGGCAGCAGCAGCTATAAAATACAATAAACGGACACAGACAGAAGAAGAAGGACGGAACTGAAAACAGGAAAATAAAAAAAAACCGCCAACAACAGTAAAGTAATCTGGCTGGTGATCAACTAAAATGCTTATGTATGTATGTTAACTATTGACAATAACAACAACACGCCATGCATGCAATTCGAGTAAAGTTGAAAATGTGAAAACATTTCGAAATTGTATTTGTGTTGCAGCAACAAAACAATAACAATATCATCGTCATCGTCATCATTCAAATGCGTTTATGACAGTACGAAATATCACGAGACATGCAACTTGACAGAGACAATATTTTTATTTTCTTTCCTGTTACCACCACCATTCGTTTGTTTTCTTTTTGTTTTTTGTTTTTGCTTGCTTGTCGATCAATAAGGAACACTGATAGAATGGGTACATGGGTATGGTAATGCTCATGATGACGTTGTTGATGGTGATTGCGTTTATGATGATTGTGATAAAATTTCGCGTTTATATGACAGGAATATCTACACAAAGATTTTGTTTACAGAGGATCAATGACAAAGAACTTTAAAGAAATTAAACACAAGAACAAAAACAAAAACAAAAGAGACAATGGCACGTCACAGCATCACCATTAAAAGCAACTAGCAAAACGATCGAGAATTGTGCAACAATCGTGTGCATACACGCAAAAGGATTCTTGGAAAAACTCTAATAATGGCTCGGCGCGCAATCGCAGACTAAAACGAAGAATGATGCTGCATTGAAAGCAGGAATAAAACAATAAAATAAAGAAATGAAGAAGGATTTTCGAATGTTGTTGTCATTAAAAGATGATGCGTTAAAGGGCGACAGTTTATGATGAAATGCTTTAAATCATTTGCGCCTCTCTCTCTCTACATTTTTGTTGCACGTTCACTGTAAGGCAGACATGAATCAATCAAAATAAATGAATTCATAATTGGCTGAATGCTGTTTGTAAGTGTAATCTAAAGTTACATAAAATTAGTGATTTATTTTCGAAAGCTTTGTTTGTTCAAGACCTCCCTCGTATTTTGACCTTGATTCAAGGCTAAACCTCAAGACTAAAAGCTTGATAAAAAAAACTGATGCCATGTTCATGGTACCCAAATACAATATTTATTCAACGAGTTTAAACATGGATTCGAAGACACATTGGTCCTCCATTTATGACGTAAACAAATGGGAAGTCAAAGCAGTGGAATAGATTGGTACAATCGGGTCCGAAGAAGGTGACGACAGTTTCATTTGCAGGCAAAGCTGAAGCGTCTTTTTTAGTAAAAAAAAATTAAATGGAGCGTAATATGTTAACAGTGTTAAATAGTGAAACTAAGGGCAAATAATGCTTACCAACAATTTGTTTCTGTTTTTTTCTATTTTGGAATCCACCCTTTGTACTGAAAAATACCGAAAATATTAAAAATTTTTGATGGTAGAAGAAGGATTTTTATGCAAATGCTTTTGAACTTGTCAAAGCAACGTCATTGGTTCGTGAATGTTTTCATAGGACTTCAGACAAATACGATCACGGCTTTCATTTTAATTTTTGACCTCTTATGGACATCGGGTCAAAATGTTCGGAGCTGCAATAGTTGCTTAACTTTACACCCCACGGCTTTACCAGTTTCACAAGGATACCAAGCTCATACTCTGGTTTTAAACCACAATGAATTTTTAAAGGACTGTCGAATAATGGTACGTATCATTTTATTTTCACAAGATATGCAGTGTGTATATCTGGCCAAATATGAGTATTATGTGCTGATATTACTCGGGCAATGGGAACGTGTCCTAGACCGGCCCTGAAAGCTGTATTGGAAGGCCCGTTGGACATACAAGTGTGGGCTTTTTTCACGCCGAGGAGGGGTAAATGTACCTAACCGCACCATAGAGGAAGTCGTCACATCCTCCGTGTGTGGGGCCCTCACCCACTAAATGGCCCCCTCGTCTTCTGTGGACTTGTTCGTGCCCACTCCGGAACTACGGTGGTATTACTTCGGAGTGGAGTCCTTTTGGCCCTTTGGCCTCTCCATGTTCATATCCGCGTCCGGATTGCGTTTTGAAAGTTGAGGAGACATTTAAGCGTCTCCACTATTCCTTTCGTCTAAATCATCATTTCGGTTTCGCTTGGCACGTGTGACAGTATCACCTATACCGACATGCTTACTCGTTCTGCAGCCTCAAGATCTCTCTTTTTCCGCCTTAGAATGCGCTCTACGTAATTCACCACCGAGGTCCAATTTCCACTACTCGCAATCATGATCCCGACAATGTTAGCGGCTGTGATCGTTCCAACTATTGACGTCAGTACAGAGCGATAGCTCTGCCACCGTGCACACGCAAAAAAGTTTGCTCTGCGTCATCAATTACCTCGCCTTCCTCGTAAAGACTGTAAGGGGAGGCGGTCTTGCCCATTCTGCGCAGATATTTTCTAAAATATCCATGACCCGATAGCATCTGTGTAACGTAGTAATTTACCTCTCCAAATTTCCGACCAATCAATGGCCTTATGTCCGGGATAAGACTCGCCGTCCATCTTCCTCTATCTTCCTCGTTCCATCGTTGTTGCCATTTTGAAATGGTGGTTTCCCTGAATTAACCGGTTATGTGATTTCCAGCCGATTTCGCCTTATAAATCTCCATCCGCTCTGCTGCCAACAGATCCACAGGGATTATACCCGCTATTACCAATACGGCTGGAGCGGATACGGTACGGTATGCCGACGCGATACGCAATGCAGCTGTTCTCCGTACCGATACAAGTGAGTTTGCCCGCTTCTAAACACCTAGTGTTTCGGCCCAAATTTCGCTTCCATAAAGCACTGGTACGGAAATGTTAGTCTGGGATCCAGCCTTATTCCCAGGTATTTCACGGAGCTCTTGGTCCTAATTACCTCGTTTCCAATACTCATGTCCACACGCAAAGGGATACGACGACCAGTGATTAGCAGCAATTCCGTTTTATGCATGGTCCAGGTCTAGGCCGTGGGAATGTTTTTGATCTCAGCATAAGACGTCTCAGTTTTCGCTGCGCATCTTCCGTATTCCTGGCCGTGATAACAGCCGCAATATCGTCTGCGTATCCAACCAAAAAAGTTCCCACCGGCATATCCTCTCTCAGAATTCCGTCGTAGCTAACATTCCATAGGTCGGGGCCGAGGATAGATCCTTGTGCCGCTCCTGATGTTATTTGTTTCACCCTTGGTCCCGATCTTGTGTTGTACACCAACTGTCTGCTACTCAGATAACTACCTATCATGGCCAGGATGTAGTGTGGCACCGAGAAATTGTATTCCAAAGCATTTAATACATCGCTCCATCTAAGACTGTTAAACGCGTTTTTAACGTCTAAAGTCTCAAGCAGTAGCACAGGCCTCGAAAAGTGATTACCACGCTGTGTGACCATGCCCGCTTCAGTCACCTCTCTCAAGGCGCCAATTGTAGACCGACCAGGTCGAAATCCATATTGCCTAGCAGACAGTCCACCACCAGTCCCTTACTTATCACGACGAGCCGTTGTTTCTTCCATATTTAGGGAAAAATACATTCTCTTAGGCACGCGTTGTACATTCCCAGTAAGAGTTGCGGTCTTTGATCGGCAATTTCCCGCACTACCTCAGGCGGGATGCCATCGGGCCCCGGTGCTTTACCGGGTTTTAATCCGGCTGCAGCTATTTTCAGCTCCTCTTCGGTAAATGGTAAGAATTCCATACTGAGTGTATTCTGCCGTCGTTCGATACTCGATTCATGAGTAGGGAATATTGTATCCACTATATTTCTCAAGTGTGAGCTAGCGCTATGGGAATAATTGAAGACAAGTCTAATACGACCTGTGACCACTGGCTGACAGCTCCCTACTTAAGTGTCCGCTGAACACAACCATGATTTTATTACAGCTTTCTCTATCAACATATTTTGAATACAATTGTGAAAAAGTTTTTTTTTTACTAATTCCTACCATTTATCAAATAATGGCCTTTCTATGATGTTCTTGTTGATTTTATCCTTTTTGAAAGCAATGGTCTAGTCAGATACATTTCTAGATTACATGGGTTCAAAATCGAACACTTTTGTCTTCCTAGCTTTCTAGTACTATGCGTGAAAAGCTAGCAAAGTGATGATAAACAAAACTTCTGCTGTTGTGTTGGATTGCTGTTCTGTCTTATATTTTCGCAGCGTCAAGTTCTTCCCGAGAGAAAATCGATCGCCTAAAAAATATTTTCACTTGCACTGTTCGAATTTTAAGTCTTTGTGAGATAGTGTCACGTTTTGGTCCAAAAATTGAATGAAAATGTGATTAAAAGAACAGAAACCAGTTATTTATTTTCATATTTAATCGCTAGCCAATAATTAAATGAAGATTTGTTCAAAAAATTGTTCTTTTCAAATACAATAGTTTAAGCAACCCCATAAAAACAATCTTAAATAGGAAAGCATATGACTGATGCTGATTCTTTTGTCCACTTATTCATAGAAGTTAACGAACAATATGGCTCATCATGTATTTCTTAAGAAATCATGCAGCATATGTGTGAGTTTCTGTATAGAATTCTATGCGATATATTGACACTATAAACGTCTATAACGTGTCCCTTTCGCCCTGTATTGTCCTGTTATTTTGTTAGCATGTTAGTGTTGTTGCTTTTATTTCCACAGATGTATGTATGTATGTAGCTACGGAATCATTTTAAGTCGTTTATCACACGTCTGTTTCAAGGTGTAACGAATCCATCAAAAACTAAAATTTAATTAATCGTGTTACGACTCTCCTCTCTCTCTCTCTCTCTTTCACTTATTCTGTATCTATTCCTTTTGATCTTACTAAGCAGTCGCTCACTATTTTATTGTTTCTGTTTTTGTTGCTGTATTTAGCAGAGAAGAATTTATTGTTTCATGGAGAGAGAGAAAAAAGAAATCAAATATTAGCCGACATTACATGTTGTTTACATGGGTTTGGAGACTACGCGATTACGCACGCCTTGACTATACTCACCACGCATACTCACGCTTCTTCTTCGACTCTCGCTTACATTGTAATACATAATCAAAGGCAATATTTCACTTTTATAGGCACTACTTTTTTGTATTTTTTCAATTCATTTTATACCTGTTAGCATTAGTCGGGTCTAGGCATACTATAATTATACTTTGTCTCTTAACGTCAAACAACAGTAACAACAACAGCAATAACAACAACAACATATTCATGATGTTTTTTATACATTTTTTCCCTCGCGTTTTGTGGTAAACCAGCCTCCACTATTTGAATCGATCATCCTCATCATCATCATCATTGCTTTTTGTCTTGATGATTAAGTGTTGTGGGAAAAAGTCGGCGCTTGTGAATGTTGGTGCTCTCAGTAGAAGGAGTTTTAATTTTAAATTTGAATTGCCATCTGAAAATATAATGTTTTTGAATAATCTTATTAATTTTTTTAAAAATTTTGATTGATTTGTCACTTCTTCATAATGTATTGTTTTTATAAAAGCCAATTGTATAAGGGAAGAATTTGATTTAATGTATATATGTGTAAAGCTTCTTTGTTAAGTTAATTAATTAAAATGGCAAAAGTTAATTTTTCTTTCGAATGTTATGCTGAAGGTGCGGATTAATGGCTGCGCTACTACTTTCTACAAAAGCATCCGTCGTATGCCCACAACGTCGACAATCCTAGGTTCTGCTTCCGTGACCAATCATCGCCTGGAAATTTTTGCTTTATAAAACCAAAATTAAAATAGCAGAAAAATAATAAGAAGATGAGGAAAATACTTTGTTACAGCCAACGAAAAGAAGTACATAAAGAGCCTACACAGTGGACTGATGATCTGACATTGAAAATTTTATGTTTTGGATTAAAATTTTTAGGGAGTATTAAGAATAGGTATCCAGCTCTCGATATTGTTGTCAAACAATATCCTTTGTAAAAATATTTTGTATTGTTTAATGGGTGCAGTGGTGAGGAATTATGCTACACTTCCTCAAGAGGCAGGGGTCAGATGATTTCCATTCTGAATTACTCCGGGCAGCTGTGTTCGCCGTAGTCTAGTTGGTAGTGTGTTGGCCTTTTAGACATGAGGTTTGGGTTCCAACCCCAGGTCTGTCTTCTCCAACAAAACGAAATAAGAAGAAATATTTCTTCGACGACATTCATCATTAGATTTCTGGCAAAAACTCTGAGAGTAAATAAAAATTTCCATGCAAAAGTATCTAAAAAATCGTTTAAGAATAGACTTTAAACTGTAAATTAAAACAGAAAACATAAGTGGTGCGAGAAGCTAGGTCAGAATCCTGACTGAAGGGTTGTAATGACCAATTATGTATGTATGTACATATGTAGTACTGGGCACCATATTTTTCCGTAGTTCTCGTTTTAAGCGTAGAGCACCTTAGTTTTCGATCGACTGGCCATTGAAATGCATGATGCATTTCCACATTCAATTAACCTCTTAATCGTTCATACCTTGTTCGTGTTTGTCGTGATTAAAAATTCATTATAATTCCTTGGCAGGGCCAGAGTTTGTTTCCTTAAATACGATATCTTGATATAGAGGTCAACTACAAATATTTAATATGTGTTTCCCCATAATAAGTATTTCTTCTGACAGGATGTACAGTCCTAGCTGATGTAGTCCCTTGTTACTGATATAGAATTGAGTTGAAAGACTTATGAAGGTGAGTCCTAGCAGGTCTCTCATGTTTCAGTCTATTATATTACATCAGTTTGTCTGAGTCTGAGTACTCAACAATTGGTCTTAAAATACTTTCGAATTCCTATTGTTCATGATGCAGCAGATGCACACTTAACTTTAAGCAAAAAAACAAAATTTTTTTCGAGTTCAATCGATAATCATTTAAAATTAATTTATAAATTCGTTAACCTTTTAAAAGTTAAAGTTACCTTTCTTGCGACATTCATACATATTATTTACAAATGGAAATGGGTTCGCTAATGAAACACAAACCTACAAACACACAAATTTTCATATCGAAACACATATGTGCGCACTAACTGAAATCAAATGATATTACCAGGCATTAAACCTCTACTTTGTGATGCCAAATTTCACAGAGAAGTTGTATGTTATGTTGAACAAAAAACGAACAAAAACATAAAACCAAACGTGGAAAAAACATGAGCTTTTAACACGTTAGTAAACATTACAAAGGACACTAAATTGGTATGTCCTGCAAACATAACAAAAAAATCATTAAACGGAAAAACGATTAATGGCAGGATATTTTTTCTCTTTTGTTTCCCTTCTTTTTGTTCGCGTTGTACGATATTTTTATAAATAAAATATCAGCGTAAAGACACGCAACATTGAATTCGCTGATATGGATACCAGTAGCAGGAAAATTGAAATTGAAAAAAAAAGAAACCAGAAAAAAACAATTACAACAACAACATTTCATAATTTTCAATTTCAAATGACTGGCAGGATAGATAGAAAGGGAACAAAAAAGAAAAAAGCGAGCTGTATAAACCAGCTTAAGCTGAGTATCATGTTATTACAAGGGTGTAACATCACATGTAACACATGCAGATTACAATACGGCGGCAAACAAACCAAAACAAACGCAACATAACGCAACGCAACGCTCTCAAAGAGAGATGGAAAACATCACTACACTACACATTATTGCAGGGCCCTGCGTCATCAATGGAGTCATGGAAAATAGCAAAAACCGTGCACCACTTAAATGGAAAAATCGCGTTTATATGCGATTTTTTTAAAATAATTTTTTTGCTTGCTTTTTGTACCAGTTGCCCCTGTTTATTCTGTGAAAACCAATTTTTAAATCATGGAAAAAATCAGCAGCAGAATTGTTGGTACCAGAGGAAAATTATTATTTTTTTTTTTGCAAAAGCAATGAAGTGATAAGGCCACAAGGGTACATTTCAATTTATGAAAACCGTCATACACTAACTAGAGTAAAAAAGTACAGAGTAGTGCTGTTATAAGGCACGAGCATTTTTAAAGCCACACGCGGAGGATGGCTTTGAAATTGATTAAAAAATTTTAATTTTTTCTTGTGAAAAATTTTGATAGAAAATTATCTCAGGTTTGACTCAATTAGAGTACTCAGTAATACTCTACTTTGCCTATATGTATATACCTTCTTGCTTTGGTATTACTGTATAGCGATATATAGACTGTGTCTTCAACAGAATTTGGACTGCACATAATATTAAAAAAAATGCTTTTGTTTTTACATATTCTTTATCTCTTTTTCTCTTTATTTCATATCGGAATTATTACAGTTTGCTGGCATAGGACTGCAGGTCGGGTTACACTTCCGTAAGATGTCAGGCTAAGAAGTCAACACTAACGCCTTCACTATTACGAGACAATAATCATTATTTGTCGCGATGCCTTAGTATTGCGACCATACGTACCATATTTTACAACCCTCCTACTTTATAGCGAAGTTGGGACAAATTTTAGAATGCTACTCGTAGTATACATTGATAATTCCCTTTCTTGATATGCATTCTTATTCTTCCTGGTATGCATTAATGTCCCATAGGTTCTAGGAATGAATCAACATGCTGGGCTCGAGTTAAATCCCATTCTGATTAAATGTATCCTGAGTCTGCAGTATCATTTAATTTGAGAAGGTTCTTTGTCCCTCTTAATCGTTTGGAAGGCTATTCTGTCATTGGAGATGATATTATTTTAACCAAAACTGATAATGACGGCAGTATGAAGCCACAGTCACGATTCAACGACTTAAAAACAACAAGACAGTTGGTCCTATTGAAGCAAAGAGCTGGTAGAGCTCAAACACTACTTATTTACTGAATATGGCTTGAAGAAAGAGGACTCTACGAATGAAATTCATTCGTGCACGCCACTGATTGGACCTTAGCAGTGCAACTTTAGACCTGATACCCATATTCGACCAGATATACACACTGCTTCAAATCCTATAGATATCTTGGGAATACAGGAGGATATGCAACAGTATTCGATAGTCCTTGACGAATTCGTTGCGTCATAAAGCAATGCGATGAGCTTGGTATTCCTGAGAAGGCAGTGGGCCTCCGAACTCCGTGTAAGCGGTCTGAAAAGGAGTTCATTTTACTTTCGAATAATCTACGATATCGGCATTGTTGGACGTGCCAAGTGAGACGTTATCATTGTCATCTTTTTTATAGAACAGGAGTGTGCAAGAAGAGATTGGCATTAAATGAGATCAAAAGAAAGTATTAGTTGTCGACAAGGAAGAACGTGTAACGTATTGATTCTCAGACAGACAACTATAATGTGAATGTCGTCAAAAAATTTATTTATTTTGATGGCGGCACCATTACTTTTGAGAATAATGCATGTTACGAGCCTATTCTTGCCAGCAGGTATAGTAATGGTCTCAATAAACAATTGAGTAGTAAAGGTACATCAAGCTGAATACTCAAGAAGTCACTATTCTTCCTGTGCTTCTATGTACATGGAACAGAAGCATGAATGCAGCTACTTTGAGAGTGTTTAAGAGAAAAAAGTTCTTCGGTCCTATGTGAGTTAGCGCAGGCATATAAACATCCATTGGCTATGCTGGCTAGGCCATATAGTTGCGATGGAATAAGATGCACCGCATAAATGGTGAAATTGATGCCAGGAGCGGCGGACATCTGCGTAGATGTGAAAAGACCAAATAGAGAAAGCCTAGTCGTTGTTTGCTGTGGCCTATTAGTGAAGGCAAACGAAAAGCCAATCTGCATGTGAATGGAAGTGCGGAGGCAAGTCAATTTGTTAAGGTCGACTATGATAATAAGTAAGGCATATACAAACTAATCAATCGCTTACAACTACAATCGAAGTATAGAATTGTAATTAAAGTACGCTCTTCTTTTAAATAATTCTAATAAGTTTGCTTGTTTTCAGCCTGAATGATTAAAGTTGTACACTCCTGAAATGAAATCCTCTTCTATTGCGAAAGCTTTTAGACCGCGAATGTATTTCTTTTTTTTGTTGCAATAAAGTTGTCAGCCAGCCTGTGTTGGTAGCGCAATAAAAAAATCGTATAAAAAACACTTCAATTTATAAATGGAAAGGGAAAAATGGATTGACTTCCTATGCTTTCTCCATTTCCCCCCGCCAACGAAAAGTATAGACGAGTAGGAAACAAATACAAAATAAAAACGACATTTTGATTGAGCTCACGAGAATATATTAAATCAACAATAAAAATGATAAAAATCGCGCAAAACAAATGCCATCAGTTGAAATTAAAATCAAGTGGGGTCATGTCCTCAACTTGTCCAATCTAGGGGGAAAGCCTCTCTATTGACAAGGTTGTAAACAAAGGCGTTTGTAATGCTCCTGCCATTCGCATGGATTTCATTTTGATTACTGACTGACTGGCTGACTGACTAGGAAAGTGGAAAACGGAACGGATCTTGGGGATGATGTTGTTAAACGTTGTGTCTGTTAACACGCATATTATTGTTGTTACTGTTTTGGTTTTTTTTTTATTATTTCAACAGTTTATTGCATTCGTACAATTCTATGTTTTTTAAATTTTTATCACAAACAAGGACATCATCATCATTGGAAACGTCACTGCTCCCTGTCCCCCTTTTCCTTTTGTTCATTGTATGACAATGGTTGGAAAATAAAAATGAAACACAAGTATTTTTTTTCTGAATTAAAGCCGTAAAAATTGCGGATTACCATCGCGGATTTTTTTCAATTGTTGTTCGTGGATTCTTTTGCTTTGCTTGCTTTCTCATCATCTTGAAATTTCTTTCTTTATTTCCATGTTGCATGTCCTTTTGCTATTTTAATACGTACTTTTTCTTTTATTCTCTGTGCCTGCTTTAGATTCGTTTTGATTTTTTCGTTTAACAAAAAAGAATCTTTTTTGTAGACTTTTTCAATTTGGCTAATTTGTTAAGTTTTCTTGAGGATTTTTTTTCTACGGTTTTTTCTCTTGAGGGGGAAAATAAAAACCTTGTGGGGTATTTTTATACAAGGATTTTTATTCTTTTCTTCCTTGATTATTTCTTATTAAGAAATTATTTGCTTATGTCTTGACGTACATTTTTTATATTCGTTTTTTTCTTTTTTTGGCATTTGTTTTGTTTTCTTAATCTTTTGTAAAGTGTTTGTTATTGTTCTTTTTAGGATTTTATTTGTCTTTTTCTTTTTTATTCTTCGTTTTCGAGTTGTTTTCAAAGATCACATCGTAACTTGTCTTAATTTGCTTTATCAAGTACTTAAAATTGTTTATTTTTCGTTAATTTATTACGTTAAATAAGCTCAAGTGAATTGCCATTAAAGCTGAATGGAAGGAGTATAAAAGAGGGGGAGGGAAATAGATATTAATGCAGTAATTATTCATATCCATCCATGTCCAATAGACTTCATTTTATAATAGCTAGCGATAATTGTAAACTGCCAAATTTCTAATAAAAAGGTAAACGATTGATTACTCGTGTATTACTTTCTATCTGCTGAAGAACTGTCTGAGTCTATCTGAACTGTCAACATGAAATATTTCCTGCGTTAGGGCTAAAGATCGGCTTCACCACTTCCTGTGACTTATGAAAGTATTTGTGCTTTATACGTGTTATGTACATAAGCGCTACTGCTTATAGCGACTCCAATCTAATTGCTTGAAGTAAGCCTCATTACGTTCGCCTCACAGGCTTACACAAACATTAGTTCTTTTGTTGATGCCTCTTTTATATCGAATTATAGGACATCACTCTGATGTACTTTGTTCTGACCGAGACAAATGAAGGAATCAGGTGCAAATATTGGTACTGTTAGCAAAGTTCCGAACTCTAATTCTGAAATCTTTTCAGTCGAAAATACTTACAAAAACCCCCAACTAACAAATTCTAAGGAATCAGAGGCAGAACTGACTATTTTTCTAATGTTTGATAGTTCGGCCAGAAACTGCGTTATGTCTGTGCAGGAAACAATTCCATTGCATAGGCAAAGGACACCACAATTAATATTCAATACGAGCATCCAGCCAAACTCCACAATAAATTTTGCAATTGCAGCAATCTTTATACTGCAGAGTTCAAGCAAACATGACCGAAAGTGAGAGGTTAAGAACCTCCACCTCCTCATGGCAAGAGCAGGGCATACATTAGATGAAAGATATTCCCTGCATACTCCTCAGCCGAGTGGCATGCCTTTCGATAAAACAGGACGGAAAAAATCGGTATTCTTTTCGCTTAGTAGAGTCTAGCAATATTGCATGTACTTTCCTGTTGCCAACGAAGGTAAGCCTAAGCTCTAAAACAAGCGAAACGCTAGTATGTCAGAAATACAGACATACGATCTGGCCTATGCCCTGTAACATACAGGACACAGTGAGCAATGCAATAACCGACTATATCCCTATGTCCTAAAACCACCTTACGAGTTACCATTGAATGATTTAAAATTTCTTTGAGAAATTCTTGAAATTCTTATGAACGAGGCTGGACGCTTAAGAGACATTCTTTAGGAATTTGATCGCATTCTGGCTGTTCGAGTACATAAAGAGATTTTCAGAGGAAATTCCGCCAAGCATTTCGTTGTTTTCAAAAGGGCCATGAAACACTGGAAAAAACTGCGGCGGTTAGGCGGCAGTCTAGTTTTGAATCTGGGAAAAAGCGCAATAATTGATCGTTATGATTTGGAACTTTAGAAGCTTCCAATTCTCTGTCTCCACATAAACTAAAACGGAAAGAATCAGGCAGCGCCAACTCTTGTGAAAGTATAAGATCTGACTCAAAGCGTAAAACTGTTCATCACTATATTTGCACAGATCGCGTTGTTTTTAAGCAGCGAAAGATGGCAATACTATTATGCTAGAACTTGGTATTTCAGACCAATGCTTTGATTATTGAAATTGATATAAAGGCCGGACATCTACAACAAAATGAAAAATTAAAAAAATATTTCTACGGCGTCTTACTCTCAGCAGATTTGTTGTAAATACTGTGAGAGTAAATAAATTTGTCATGAAAAGTTTCTCAAAAATCTATTGTTCGGAATCGACTTTAAACTGTGGCTCCCTGGCTTAATACCCACAACATTGGGTGGTGTGAGAAACTAGATTGTAATCCTGACAAAAGGGTTGTAATGACCAACTATGTATGTGTGTGTATATAAGGCAAAGAGATAATTATGAGAGGATGGAAGATGTGTTTTCTGACAATCCCATGATTCTTAAAAAACCAAAAAGGAATTTTAAAAATGATTAAATTGCCATGGAAAGTTTGTCAAAAATCTGTCGTTCGGAATTAACTTTAGGTGAAGCCCTTCATGACGAAAGGTATGTAATATGTATGTGTGTGGTATTAAACCACTAAGAAACTAAACTCCTTTGAAGCGGGATCAAGAGTAGCGAGGAATAATTAGAAAAACAGAAGAGTTTCAGTTCAGAATATGCAGGCATAGTCTGATTTTAATACAGAGTAAAACAAGGTTTGAAAATGTTCTCTCAAAGCAAGTAAAATGTGTGTTTGTAGGGTAAGAATTAAATTTCGATTCGCAGAGACCAGCAAGGCATTCATCAGATAAGAACCAGATAAGAACCAACTACTGTGGAGTAATACTGGCCTGTTTTTAAAGAAGAGTTTTTTTTTTTAATAAAAATTATGCATTTTAACTTTCTTAAAAACTTTAGCTTTCAAGTTTTGCTTTGAATACCCTTATGATAGTGAAACGGATTAGCTTGAAATTTTATTTTTCTAATCCACAAGCACCACTAATTGTTGTCTTTGTTAAATTAGCAATTTTGTCTCCCTCTCTCTGCATAGTTTGTTTAAATCTTTCACTTTGTATTTCCCAGCAATTTACTAACAAATTATGATTATTAAGTTGAAGGAAAATAAACACACAGGTAAACCAAAAACAAACCCAAAAAAGAATAAATAAAAAAACTGTCTAAATATGTACGACGATCTCATTTTTTATTAAGAAAAACAATGACCCAATTTGCATAATTTTTGTCTCATAACCTTAAAATAAGCCACCAAAAAGAAGTGGAACGAACAGCCAGCAACAACAATTTAAACATATCATGTCACAAGAAATTTCCCACCGCATATTAATTTTATGAAAAATAAAATAAAATTAGTTGAACCGAACTGAATTAAAATGGGAATGAAATGGATGGACTGAAATTATTTATCACCACATTTTATGTGACTTTAAATAGCAGGAACAACAGTCACTTAATGTGCTCACAGACGGTAGATGGGGGGGACTTGAATTCAACTCTAAAACTCTACTACAGCGCAAGTGCAAATGCAACAAAAATAAATTCTGCTTCTAATGCCACTAACTTCATGTGTTTCTCTCGAGTCTGTCGCTCATATCCGATGACAATTTTTGTGTCTTTCATATTCTGGTGATATTTTCTTTTCCGTCGCTTATTGTCACGTTTGTGTGAAAACAAATTTTCATTTCTGACCAACTATCTCTGGACTGTGACTGTGACTGTGGCTAGTGGCGAAGACGTCAACAACAGTTATCGTTATTTTATGCTAATTTACTTGTTATTGTTTTCATTTGTTTTTATATTTTTATAGCTTCATTCCCCCGTCTTAATCATTTTTAGTGTCTTCTGCCTCGTAATCGCCCAAGTGTAACGTTTTGGTCGGTATGTGTTACCAACCAAGACACATTTGTACTGTAGTGTCCATAATCTATGCCATGTGATGTCTTTAGTGATAAGAATTGCTCTCTTTGTCTTTGTCTCTGTATCTCTTAACTTGGTCTAGTAATTGTGATGTAATAATATAGTTGACCTGTTAGTTTATGACATTTTACGGTTTTTGGTTTTTACTTCGAAAATAATGACATTTTTTTTCTCGAATTCGTCATTTGTACAGGAAGTTTCGAATGTTTGAAATAAAATGTTGATGTATGAGTTTTTTACATTCGAGAGAAAGTTTTGAATGATCACTTTGCTTGTTAAATATTTTTATTAATTAAATACTAAAAAAAAACTAAGTTTCCATTTAATATTGTGTGATATTCCCGTTCTGGAGAGTTATTTTTGAGTCATAAGAATGATTAAAGGCTGCACAATCCTTGCAATTGATACTTTTCACCCGGCATTGTAAGGGGGGATTCACAATTAGGAGTGTAAAAAAAGCGATCAAAGTACTTTACACCTTCAAAACGGCTCTAGAGCCGCCATCACGACGTAAAAACACCACTGATAGACAGAGTACACAGGCAGTCTGCTCTCCTGATCATCAATGTAGGCTGCCTTCCAAAATGTTAGTTGCTTTGTGTTTGAACAAAGTATCGTGTTTCATAATACCGCTGTACAAAATATATACAATGTATTCTATTTCAAAACGTCGTCAATGTGTATTTTTAACGCAATCAAAAAGCAATCGGGCATCGGATTTATAATTGATGCATTGTTTGGTTACTTTGCATATCTTCATAGTTTATATACAGTAGTAGAACTGCATACAAACTTTGTATTGATACATTTTGGAAGGCAGCCGCATTGTGTACCACTCTGATTAATGCCCAATTTCCTATACTTATTAGGGTATCTTTTAATATTTTTGCTGATGAGGGCTGAGCTCAATCTAGGTAAATACAGGCCCAACATGGACTACGAACATGTAAATGGAAATTTTTAGCGACATGGACAAGCTCTCTTTAATTGTATGGTCCATGATAATTATCTGAATAGGAAATTTGATTTTTGAACTCCAACTAAAGGGCTGAATGTCCGAAGTTGGATGCATAATGTTAAATTGAGTGGATTGTGGTGTACGAATTAAATGTTCTCATGTTACACTCCTGTAATAGTTGCCGTAGTCGAGTAGGTAGTGTGTTGGCTTCTTAGATGTGAGGCCTTTGTTCAAACCCCAGGTCAGACATCAAAACGAAAATATGAAAAAATATTTCTTCGCTGATTAACTCTCAGCAGATTTGTGGCAAAAATTCTCAGATTAAATAACATTGCCATGGAAAGTTTTTAAAAAAATCTGTCGTTCGGAATCGACTTTAAACTGTAGGTCCCGCCTCATATATAATAATTAACACACACAACATCAGTGGTGTAAAAAGCTAGGCCATAATCCTGACTGAAAGGCTGTGGTGATCTTTTATGTTTGTATGTATGTCGGCACGGTGTTTGTTTTAGGATATATGCCATCTAACACCGCTTGATCTTAGTCGTAAAGTGGTGTATATGAGAACTTTTTCTTTTACAGCACCTTAGAGCGCAGCAATCCAGAGCATCTCGTGGGTAATATACCGAATATTCGGAACAATTAACATCCTTAGAAGGAGCTCGTTGTATGAAAGTTTTGCCCTTTCGATTCTGTTCGTGATGTCATGAGCGAAACCATCAGTTTTCGATATGATAGAGTCGAAGTAAGTCAAAGTCTCTTCATCGGCAAGGTAATCGTCATTCAGTCTATGTTTTTATTTTAATAGAGTTTATTCTCAGACACACTTCTGCGGCTTTCAACTTTGGTTTTTCGGCAATTTCGTGTTTTCCGTTTAATTAATAACCCTAACACGGCAAATCCGTATCATACAAGCGGTCGTAAGGACTCTAAAATGTCTACTAAATTCTTGCATTATAGAACGCTTTTTGACATCCGTCTCTACAGCAGCCGTATCTTCTAGTTGGATCCCATGTAAAAGGCGGCAATTAGTACTTCTGTACTTATAAGTCTGACGTTATTGCTCAATTTTAGAACTGCGAAACATTAAACCACCTTTTAACTGGAACGTAATTTTGATATGATGGTTCCTAAGCCTCACAATTTATTTAAACTCTCTGTGTATTTATAAAGCATCCGCCAAATAACTGTTTTGTTTTTTGAAAATGCTTAAAAAAAGACTACTGAATATTTTCTCAAATTTCTTTATTTATTTGAAAGTACAATCTTTCCGGTTAATAATGGAAAATAATTTCATTCAAATGGCTACCTCGGCTGGCCATGCAGTAGCCTACACGATCGGTCCAATTTTTAAGCACATTATCGATTGTGTGCAGCTGCATTTCACCAATGGCTTCACGAATATTGTCCGTTAAAGCGTCAATTGTCTCTGGCTTGTCGGCGTAACACTTATCTTTGACGGCACCCCACAAATAATAGTCCAACGGTGTCAAATCGCAGCTCCGAGGTGGCCAAACGACATCAGCTCTGCGGCTGATAATGCGATCTTCAAAAACAGGGCGCAGAACATCGAGTGTAGCTTCGGCTGTGTGGCACATAGCGCCGCCCTGTTGAAACCAAATGTTGCCAATATCCTCCTCTTCAATTTTTGCGAACAAAAATTCGTTCAACATGGCCCGATAACGATCGCCATTGACTGTAACGGCCACTCCTTGCTCATTTTCGATGAAAAATGGCCCAATTATGCCTTTGGACAAAAATCCGCACCAAACAGTGACTCGTTTTGGGTGCGTCGGCTTTTCAATGTATGTGTGTGGGTTTTCTGTGCCCCAAATGCGACAATTTTGTTTGTTTACATACCCGCCAAGATCAAAATGAGCTTCATCTGAAAAGATGATTTTTTGCCAAAATCGGCATCTTCTGGTGTATGCTACTGCATGGCCAGCCGAGGCAGCCATTTGAATGATATTATTTTCCATTATTAACCGGAAGGATTGTACTTTCAAATAAAAAAGGAAATTTGAGATAATATTCAGTATTTTTTTTCAAGCATTTTCAAAAAAAAGTTATATGGCGGACCCTTTATTATAAATAAAATTCCTTTTTTAATAATATTCTAGAAATCATTAATTTATTCTCAATATTACAATTACAAATAATAACGACAAGTGTATTTATGTATGTATCGATACACTTTGTATTCTATTGTATCCTTGAAATACAAATTCCATTAAATACTCGTATACATTGAATATTTCATCTGTTCTCTTCAGCATGAATTTTGATTAATGAATTCTTTACAATACTGCTCTACTATTATACCAAATCGCATATAAATGTTGGCGTCAGTCCAGTACAAAACTATTGTCCTTCAAGAAAAAAGAAAAAAAAGGAGAAATTGGGAATCGATTGTCAAAAGTTAATGACAGTCATTACAACAGGCACTGGACCATAGTAGAACAGAGAGAGTCAACAAAAGAATTTTAAAATCAAATTTATTTTGTAGTTTTTTTCATTTCTTTAAATTCGAAAAAAAAACCTGACAGTTCATCAAAATCTGTAGAGAATTAAATGGAAGTGTGTTACACACACTGACGCAAAAAACAAATGACCCAGCAGAAAATTATAGGGTCTGGGCCCACTTTTTTTCTTTTAAATGGGCGAAAATACAAAATGAGAAAAATAATGTGATTTAAGGAACTGTGTGGTGATGCCCTGTCATTAGCGACACCAAGTCTTACAGAGTGAGAGAGTGAGTGAATGTGTAGGTAACATTCGGGTTTATTAAACAATAGGCACTTGCCTTACAAACATCATACATCATTTTTTCAGGTTGCATGTTACTCGTACACAAACTTGTTTAAGTGTTATGAAAATTGTGTCATTTAAGCAACAGAAGAGACAGAACAAGAACATGTGCATTTCTTTTAAGGAATTTTAATAACGATTTTCTGTTCAATTGTCTTTGTCATTGACTTTTCATTTCATGTCTAATTTTCTTCTTCTGTGTTTTTTTTATTTTTTCCTTTTTCTTCTGATATTGACTTTAAGATTAAGCCGCCTCTTCTTTTTTTAAAAGATTAATAATGTGTTGTTTGTGACGTGTTTTCTTTCTGTTCTTCTTGCTATTTTGTCGAGGGTGCTTCATATGTTGTTGGACGGAAGATTTGTCATTTACTGTGTGTTTCATGTGTATTTGGTATACAATTTTCTGTGCGTATATTTAACAGGTTCAGGTATTTCGTAAAGGCCCTTTTAATTTGGCTTTAAAAAGTCTTTTTTTTCTTAATCCTGTTTAGTTTTGTTGGCCTCTTCAAATGATTCTGTGCATTGACTCTTGACTGTTTTTGTTGAGGACCAACAATATGTTTGAGGACCAACAATCTGATTGTCATTTCAAGACGATGATGATTGGTGAAGACACTGAGAAAAATTTGTTTAATTTTGGATGTTCCCACACAAATTTGTAAATTAACTCTCTTAGGGCCATTATTACAACTTCCCGTTAAAGTTGGGTTTAGTTAAAGGTGACTTTAGTTAAAGTGAACTTTAAAGTCACCTTTAACTTATTTACAGAACTTTTTCAAAAATATGGCAGTGCCGGAGAAATGTCGATAACACTGCTCAATTAAACAAGTTTTTTTTCATCGCAGTGGCAACGACGGCCTTCGTTTTTTGTTTGTATATGCTCATTTTTTTATATATGAAGTATTGAAAGTAATATATATAATATGGCAAGTTCAAACATAAACTTAACTTTAAAAATTACCGGAAGGATGATCCTCCATTTAGCTTAACGCTCACTTCTACCATATTATCCACTTATAGTAATGAAAAAGAATTTATCTGCCCGTTAAAATCCTCCATTTTGTTAACGGCAAGTTGTAATAATGGCCCTTAGAATATAACATCCTTGCGGATGAATCAGAATCCTTGTTCTTCAAATCAGAAAAACATAAGTATGTATGTTGGACAAGTTTAGGTTTCGGAAATGGCAACAGCATTGCTGTGAGTGCAATATTACTGAAATATCAGCCATGATTATGAAATATTATCATTATAAAAATCGGAGCATAGTTAAAGGGCATGTTGAATTAAGTATTAAAATATTAAAAATTAAGTATTGAAATCGCCGTAGTCTAGTAGGTAGTGATTTGGCTTATTAGACGTGAGGACTCGGTTCAAATCCCAGGTCAGACATAAAAATGAAAATGTAAAAAAATATTTCTTCGGTGACTTCCTCTCAGCAGATTTCTGGCAAAAACTCTGGGAGTAAATAAAAATTGCCATGAAAAGTTTCTCAAACAATATCTGTCGTTTGGAGTCGACTTTAAACTGTAGGTCCCGCCACTCACACAACATCAGTGGTGTGAGAACCTAAGACGTAATCCTGACTAAAGGGTTGTAATAACCAAGTATGTATGTATGTTATGTATACGGACAGAAAAGTCTGCGGCATCTAATCTTTGGAGATGAATCTGAATTGATCTCATAAGCTACCAGACTTGTGCAATATTATATTCTACAACTCTACGATTGTGACACCGAGCACCTTTATCAGACCAATTAACTTAGAACAGACAGTACAGGGATGGATACTCTAGAAAGTTTGAGGGGAGTACAATCGCGAAAATTATACTAATAATATGGGCTATCAAATTACTGATAATAATTGGAAGTGAATTTTGATTATGAAGTCGCCGTAGTCTAGTAAGTAGTGTGTTGGCTTATTAGACCGTAAAACTTCGGTTCAAATACCAGGTCAGACATCAAAATGAAAATATGAAAAAATATTTTTCCTCTCAGCAGATTTTTGGCAAAAACTCTGAGAGTAAATAAAAATGACCAAGAAAAGTTTCTCAAAACATCTGTCGTTAGGAGTCGACTTTAAACTATAGGTCCCGCCACTCATGTATAAAATTAACACACACAACATGGGGTGGTGTAAGAAACTAGGTCCATAAGTCTGACTGAAGGTTTGTATTGACCAATTATATTTATGATTGAATTTTGATTATTATCTATCTGGTAGAGGCAGTCTCTATGACTGCTTGAAAGGCATGGACTCTTATGTTTACTTGCTCATAGGCGTAATGAGCTCATGGATGCCAATAAGGTGGCATTGATAATAAATTCTATTGAAACAAAAACATTTTACGCTGCCCGATGAAACCCTTGAAGATAAGATACTTCCATTTAAATCGTCTCTTTCTTGTTTCCCTTATACTAAGAAGAATGGAATAAGCCTAAGCGGCTTAGCTTGCTTAGGGTTCTAAACCGATATGTAGTTCCTTCAAACTTCGCACCGGAACTAAGATCCACGTATGCATTAGTAATTTTCAGACCATATTGATATAGGTACGATCCAACCTTCTTGCCAATGATGTGAGTATGAGTAAGTAGTGGATTACTACACGCCAAACTCCTTTAAGAACCGAAATGCGTACTCGTAAGTAATGTGAGATAAAACACAAGAGGACCATTTGGCGACGCTAGAAATGGAAATTTTCGATGTAAAAATAATGCACCCAGAGTGAACTCAGTTGGAAAATTAAATTAAAGTAATTGGAATAAAGGGTTGGAAATAAGCATGTATTATGGATCTCAGTAAGATCTACACCTAAACACCTATGTAATTTGGTTTCGAACGTTCGGGATAGGATGATAAAAGTAGATCAGATAATCAAGATTATTTTCTTATCAGGATAGATTTTCAAAACTTGCTAAAATGTAATTCCACCCAACTTCGTCGAGTCATTTGCTTACTTTAGGCAGAGTAGTAATACATAGTCCCTGCAGTCTATTGTGTAATTTTTGTAATGATCAGGTGATTCCATAAGCGAAGAAACATATCAGCATAGTCTAGTTGTTCCAGTTTCACGCACAACACGGATGCTTACTTATACTACAGTTGAACAATACGTACATACATAAGTGTCCATTACAATCCTTCAGTCAGGATTACGGCCTAGCTTCTCTCACCACTCATGTTGTGTGCGTTAATTTTATACGTGATTGGCGGGACCTACAGTTTAATGTCGACTCCGAACGACAGGTTTTTTAGAAACTTTTTCATGGCATGTTTATTTACTCTCAGAGTTTTTGCCAGAAATCTGCTGAGAGGAAGTCGCCGAGGAAATATTTTTTTTTCATATTTCGTTTTGATGTCTGACTTGGGATACCAACCCGGGCTTTACGTCTAATAAGCCAACAAACTACCTACTAGACTATGGCGACTTCAACAGTTAAACAATATTGAAAAATACTACAAAGCCTTTAAACAAATATATTAAAGACCAATTATTTTTACAAATACGGACTTCAACATTGACTATGTAATGAATAACGAGGCAAAAATAAACAAATTTTAGCATGAAGTTCCTTATCACTAAAAAATTTAATTGTTCCACAGACACAATCACCATGCCTTTCTTTACGGTGTATTTTATCCAGATTATCTTTAATGTCACTCTTAAAAAAAAGAAGACCCACTTAAAAAAAAGACGTTCTATTCTTTATCAATTTCTGTTTGATTTTCGTTGCACTTGATGTGATTTGTTTCGCATGTTTTTAGTGTTTTTATTTTTATTTTTATTTCTTTTTTTTGTTTTCTTTTCTTTATCCTTAAGATTCCTATTCAGTTTTCGAAATGTCATGGCTGAGTGTGACAACAAGTGTTTTTCTTTTAAATTTTTATTGTTCGCCATCACCAATTGAAATCAATTGTTTTCGCATTTCAAGTGCAGTACTAAGAGACGTTTTGTAACCTCTCGCTCCATTGTCTACCTCTACCGAATGTTATCATGGTTTGATAGTTTTTCTTAAGATTTTTCTTTTATTTTGAAATCTTAAGTGTCCTTTTCATGTTTTGATTTTGATTTTTCCGTACGTACGACATTTAAAGGACATTGTTGTGCTATTATTATTGTAGTGCACTCCTTACCTATCAGTGGTGATTTTAGTGTTTTTGCTTAAACATTTTGTGGTCTCATAAATTATCGAAAGGTATGTATTATTATTATTGTATGTTTTTATTATGACTTTTCAATGTTTTTGTTTTCAGTTTTTCTCTGTTTTCTGTTGATTTTTTAAGTGCAAAAATCCTTTCGGCGTGTATTTACACTTTAACACTTGTGCGAGCATAGTACGAGAGAGGACAGACACATTGTGATTCCTTTTTAATACAATAATTATCACTCTTTGTTTACCTAAATGAGGTGTTAAATTTCGGTTATTAGTTTTGTATATATTCATAAAACTTATTTGTATTGCTATGAGTTAAATATTAGAAAAATATTTAAGGACTTGAATACAAAATTTAGCACAGACTGTTTAGAAATTTCTTGGTAGACTCTAAAAAGTCTCCTCCTACTAGCTAAGTTGCATAGCTGGACCTGTGTTATTTTATTATAATTTCAATGTTTTTATTGGTATCTTTAATAATTAAAGAATTAATGGAATTACTTACTTACTTAATCGGCCATTAACAACCCGATTAGTGAATTTCGACCTGTCTTAACACATCCTGCCCGGAGCCTCTGTTTCTTGCGCGCCTACGACAGTCCTCTCGTCGACTTCCGCAGATCTCCGCATTAAATACTCGTTTCGCCGGAGCATCCTATTCCATTCGAAAGATATGGCCGAGCCAGCGCAGCCTCTGGATATTAATACGCTACACAACGATGATGTCGTTGAGGAGCTCATACAGCTCACTATTGGATTGGATGCAGAAATCATCGTCAACTCACACTAGACTGGACATCTTTCGTACAACTTTTCTCTCGAATACTCTCAAGGCTGGTGTATCAGTGCTTAATAGTGTCCATGTTTCTGCGCCATAAAACAGCACTGGGAGGATGAGCGTTTTGTACAGTGTTTTCAAATTTAATTGACTCACGATCTTCCCTATATCAGGATGATCCCAGAATTTTCAAGGATCGTTATCTTGTAGAGTTTTGTGAAACACTTTAGACCACCTTATCAAATCGGTTAACAGTGTACCGACAGGTTTTGGTTTTCCTAGTTTCCTCTCTCAATATAAACTACATCATCTGCTTTTTCAATAGCAAGCTTTCTATGGGGACTTGGAACCCTAATAAGGCACTTCTTATCATGTCTGGAGAAATCATTAATTACAGTTCTAGTTGTAAACTTTTGTTTCTACGATACCCTCTTAGCTATTAAATGGTAAAAGCTCAGGGTGTAACATATACATAGTCATAAAAAGGTCCTGCCATTCATGGATTAAATTAAGGCACACCAGATGGGTGGTGTAGGACGCTCTGATGTAATCCTTATTAAAGGCTTGTAATACCTAGTAATGCATGCGTAAAGTTTGTAGCCCTCAACACTACTATTGTAATTGTTATTTGACGATCATTAAGCAATATTCATTCAAACCTATGTATATGAGCACTGGGCCAGTTCACACTTTACATCTACTTTTGCTGTTGCTGTTGAGTAAACTGATGCATTGTTTGGTTTCTGGCTATGATATAAATATACTATAAGTGTAACATTATCATAGTGCAATAGAATTCCTTTTGATCAGAATTATTCCGGTGTCGGAATTGGTCCTAAAAGATAAGTTTGGTTCAACAATTCAGAATTATGCTGATATATTAACGGTTTTGGTTTTTGATTGCGGCTAATCCATTCCGCTGTAGTGTAAGACCTGTATGCTATGAAAGTCGCCTCATCATGCACCCTTAACTCAATTACTCGCACATGTATGTAGGAACGTTTCCCCAGTTGGCAGTTGCGTGTGTTTACAGGAGTCATACTACATCCCTATATCGAACTGATACCCCATTTAAAGCCTGTTGTTTTCCAATACGTGGACCAACACCTATGTACTTTTGCGCTTGTATATTTCAGTGCAATAATCACAGCATCAAATGCTCTTCCACATAATTGATCTGAACTTGTTTCCCTTTGAAATATTACGGCCTCTTGCGTATAACAATTCCTTCATTAGTTAATTCTTTATGGAGCTATAAATCTGAGCACTCTCCACAGGAGAAACGCGTAATATCCTCCGATGTAGTATAACTCGCTGAACATTATTTCACAGCGTTATGCCGATATTTATTTAGCAATACATTAGCATATGATCGATCTAGCGTCGTGAAATCCTCTCAGACTGAAGCTAGTCTAAAAATTAATATGAATATCAGTAGAGGGTACTTTTAATGTCAATGCTTTCTGCAAGAGAACATACTTTGGCATTTAAGGACTAAGGCGTGACTTCCTTAGTACATGCAGTTTCTACTGAACTTCGTTTGATGCAGATATATTTTCCAAACCCTTGACGCTCGTCTAAACATCAACTCTTCTAGTGTTTTCGACCATGGTACAGACTAGCCATATCAATAAATAAATTTTCTTATAAAAAATCTTCAAAAAGCCACTGTAGTTTTATTTAGGCAAGTTCATAAGAATAAAAATTTCTTGCAGTCCACAAATGTCCATGACCATGTTGTACTCAATCATTATATTTCCTACTAATGATATCAATAACGGTAATGATAAATTAATACGATACATTCAATACCATATAATTCCATTCATTCATATACACACAGTGAGTGAAGCACATACATATATTTTTTTATTTCATCGCTCACAACTTTATATGTATTTAAGACTTTCAATATACCAGGCAATCAGAAATTTATGCAAGCCAAACTAAAAGAATATTTCATTCAAATAACAAAAAAACCGTATTTATATTTACATACTAATGCTAGCGAGAGAATACGAATATGTATGTACGTATTCACATACATATATTTGAGCATACGAGTAGTATGAATGGGGATTATTTATTCACTTTCTTTACTTTATTTTTTTTTATGTGAGTAATATATACTCGTATAACAACTTGTTCTCATTATTTAAACTTGCATGTAAACTTTTTAAATGACAACAATAATAATAACAATAATAATACTCAGAATAAAATTAAACATGTTTTTTACATATAAATATATATGTATGTATACATATATACATACTTACATCAATAATAGAGAATTTTAGTGCTTAGCAAATATGTACACTGTAATCGGTAATGTATGACAGCCGTAATAAACGTCATCTGTACTAAGTACACTCTATGATATTCAATACGAATATATTTGATTCGCTTTAACGGCTTGTAGGGTATTGCAGTGTATATTTGTGAAGTTAGTCAAGCTTTTTTAATATACATATGCATGGTAGATGTAATTAAAGTGTGACTTACAACTCAAAAAAACTTTATGCAGTACTTTATAGGTGTTCAATGCTTAACATCACTAAGTCATTAATTTTACAAGTTTCTCTTAATACCTCTATCCCTGTGTGATTGAATCTGTTGGTTGAAATCACCTTCTTAAGTGAGTGGGTCTCTCCTAAATGTTAAACCCTATCCTTTTTGTAAGAAACTGTCAGCCCCTAAATAAGCAATCATTTGGAAAATGCTTCCATTAGGGTACGAAAATTGGCAATTCAATCCTCCAATTCAGTCTCAATAAATGACTTCCATAAGGACTGGGAGTTGTTCTTATTTTCTCGCCCTATGAAAATACTGCATTTTTCCAGTTTTCAATGCACCTACCTATGTATGTCCTAAAAGTTTCTTTTTATAATGAGGTTGCTTTACAGTATTTATCGGCTCAAAATCATTTATGGTGTTTGGCAAGAAGCAATGGATTTTACATCGTAAACATTCATTCCCATAGTCTAATAGTTAGTGTGTTGGCTTATTCGACGAGAACCCGGGGCTTAAACCTTAGCTCAGACATCTCGAATGAAAAGAAATATGGAAAAAATATTTCTTTTGGCCACTTGATCTCATCGAACTTCTGGTATAAATTCAGAGTGTAAAATTGCCATGTAGTCGATGTTAAACTCATGAATAAAATTAACACACGCAACGTGCGTGGTATGAAAAGCTTTGTTGTAATCCTGACTATACGGTTGTAATGATAAATTAAGTAAGAAAGTAAGTAAACATTCCTTGATAAAGAGTTCTCAGTCGAACCGTTTCAAAACCATACCAGAGCACGAACTGAATGCACATATTATACTCGTTTGTTCTAAGATGTCGGTATGCATCTAAACCCCCCTCAACGAGTACATGGCTTGGCGAACCATATTGATGCGTGCCTCCTCATCTTCATTTGCACTTTGATTGTTATGAAAATGAAATTTGAGACACACACGAAAGTTTCGAGAGAAAGTGATAAGAAGGGCAAGCTGGGAGTGGTGCTCAAACTTGGCTATATATTTCGAAAGAGATTCCCTTGAAATTCAAAGAGCTTACTTTGATGTTTTTTATACACGCACTTTATAGTCCAGATATTTTACCACAGTTTGTTTTCTATTGTCTTTTTAAAGGGATATATAACTTCCCCATCATTTCTAAATTGTATACCGTTCGTCGCTGTTTTTTATTGAACCTTCTAAAGAAAGCCTAGCTGTTCTTGACCATGGCATATCGCCCCTCTACATTTGTTCTATAGTCGACCTCGATTAGTTAGTTGGAAGAGTGTTATATAGGAACCCTCCAATTTCTGTGTAAAACATTCGAAACATACAAGTTTAATGCGTTGAATGTTCTAAGCTTGCTTCATCTGAACATTTTTGACTGCAATCATCTTAATAGAGCCCTGGCTTTGTCGATACATTTTCTCTTTGCACTATATATTATATAGATAGTAAGGAATGGTTGCTACTATCCTTTGTAAAGATCTGAGATTAATGCATCTTTGTACCTAGTTTCGATAGCCGAATTATTTTCTGCAGTACGTCTTTGCCTATAGCTTTTCTAAAAATGAAACATAAGAGTAAGCCAATCTATGGTTAATATACCAAGTGAAAAATTTGTATCAACCGAAGCCACCTTGTTCTAATGGGGAGAGCTATAATGAACTTCCTTGAAAACTAATGAAGCTTGCATTTCATGCGTAAGAATTATTCTTTTTACTACAACTGTTATTAGTAAAGTAGCAGTAGATGTACAATGATATTTTTTTTTGTTTTGAATAAAGATAATTGAAACTTAGTACATACTTCGCATTAAAATTTTTTTTCTATTTCTTCATCCTTTTTTTAGAGAACTTATCTAGTTTTGAAAATTAAAACACTTGACGTCTAATTGTCTAGCAAAACTGATTTCCATAAGAAGACAAAAAATGAAAAGCAAGCCGTGATCGTGTTTGTCTTAAATCCTAAGAAAACATTCACTAGCCAGTGACATGCTTTTGACATATTCAACAGCATTTGCATAAAAATCTCTCTTCTAAAATCAAATATTTTCAATATTTTTAATATTTCCAGTATTTTTGTAAACAAAACGATGGATTCCAAACCAAAGAACACAAATTATAAGTGAGGGAACACAAGATAAAAAATCAAGAATAGAAACTAATTATTGGGAAACGTCAATCGCTTTTATTATGACGAATATGAATATGAAAACAAAGAAAAATCTTAAATAATTACCCTTATTGAGAAGGAAAAAGTCCTTAAAAAATTCCCTGTGTCGATGTCTAAAAATTATGCTGAAGAAAAGGGTAACATTTGAGAGTCTTCACATATGTACGTCAGTAGACACTGGGTCTGTGTCTTACTTTTAATGCTTCCTCGTTTGCCATATTTTTCTTCTTCTCTTTTTTTTTAATAATTTAATTTTAAAATTAAATCTTTTCTATTTATTTATTTTATTAAAATTTTAAAAAGGCGGCCTCTTTGTGTCGTCATTATTATTCGTGCTGATGTTATTGTTAATGTTGGCTGATTGGTGTTAGTGATGATGATGGTGGTGGCGGTGATGTTTGCTGATGTGAGAATGTGAACGTGAATTGGTATGGGAACATACGTTCATATTTCATATTTTTATAATCCTTTATAGTTGTTATTGCCACCACTGCCATTGCTACTGTTTACTTAAGCCTTTTGTTGTTGTTGCTGTTGTCCTTGTCATTGTTGTTAATGAAATTTGAGTCTTGTTGCTGAAATTTTTTTTTATTAAAATTTCTCATTGACATGTGCATTTCTGGGTAATGGCACCCTTTCACTGGTTTTTTCTGGATTCTTAAAACGATTTTTCTTTTTTTGTTAAATGCTTGGTGGTTGATTTACACATACAAGCTCACTTACCTATACAGTATACATGCTCTGTGCAAGAACAACACATATTTTTGCTCAATGACAACATTCATTATGCAAAAATTTCTTTATAATGAGCAGCAGTGGTAGTGAATAAGCAACAACAACAATAGCAGTTTTAAATACAACCACTTTATTCATCACAATCATACTCTCATATCTTCATATTATTTATACATTACTGTTGAGTGGGTTTATTTTTAAAGGACATCATCGTGATCATAATTAGCATTTTCATTATAGCGGAAACAACCACACCCCCTTGTAATTAATTTCTGAAATTATTATAAAAACAAATTGCAGGATTGTGAAATCACAAGGCCTTTAATTGTTAAGGCCTTCGAAATGAAGCCTCTATTGCAAGGCTTTTTGTTGAAACACAAATTTTCTATTGGAACCCAGGCATGGGGTGTTTTTACCATAAGTACAGAAACAATATGGAGGTTCAGAAAGCCTCTTGAGTGGCTAATGGACTACAGAGATTGGATAACGTGAATACCGAGGCAATTTAGAAGTCTAGTGAATATCAATATTCCGCTGAATGGATTGTCTGTGGTATTTGCAACATACATATATATTTTGAGAAAGAAAGAACATTAGTGACCTGTCCTTCTAATTTGTGTCCTGTATCCCTAGAGAGCTGTGACCTTTTCGTTACTTGGTGCACTTAATTTGATATGAATGTTCGGAATACTTCCTAAGCAGCATATGATCTTAGCAGTCGCCGTAGGTATTATTAGACGTGAGGCCACTCTTCTAACTCCAGGTCAGACTTTTCCAACAAAGCGAAATTTGAAAAAGTATTCCTCCGGCGACTGCCTCTCAACAGATTACTGGCAAAAATCTGAGAAAAAATTTCCCATGAAAAGTTTCTCAAGAATCTGTGGTTCGGAGTCGACTTTAAACTGTAGGTCCCACCATTCATGTATAAAATAAACACGCACAACATAAGTGCTGCGAGAAGCTAGGTTGAGACCCTGATCGAAGGATTGTAATGACCAATTATGTATGTATGATTGTAATGCATGATCGGGAGAATGGAATTGCCAAGGGAATGGGAAGAACTTGACGTTGTTAAGAATCCGTATCTTAAAATCGAACAGAAATTTTTCTGGAATTTTTAAACGTCTTTCTCAAGAGTGCTAATATGATTCGAATGAGGAGAGAATCTCTATCAGAATGATATAAAAATTTTGGTGAGGCCCTATGCTTCTTACAAGAACGAGGGGTCTTATATTCTTATACATTAAGAGAGCCCAGAAGGGATGGAGAGAAATGATAATCCAAAGATGCCCGATCTGTGATATTTGGCGGACATTAATTAGAACCTGTAAGCTAAGCGTTCGTATTTCTATCTGGTCATCAAGGGTGATCATTGATCAACTACGGTTTTTATTGAATTATTCACTTCAATCTCGTTAATTATCGGCAGTTCATATCGGAATCATTCGCTTGTCCAAGTTGTAGATGTTTATGACGAAAAATTCTCTTTCAACCCCACCAGACACATGGCAATAGTTTTCTTGATGTCAGTCCTGTCTTTACCATCGGTTACATAGCTTTTTCTGTCTTTGTAATTATTCGCTTAAGAAATTATTTGGTTTCGTTTGTTTTAAGCAGTGAAACGCATACCGCTTTTTCCGTGCCTTAAATTCCGATGATACAGAAGTATTGAACTTGAATATGATACAGAAGCAAGACAGTCTTTCTTCAGTGGCTTCGTCAACTTTTCAGCGATTCGCTTGTGATCGCAATGTTACAGATTTTCACTCTTTTTTAAACGAAGATAACTTTCCACAGAATAATGTGCTTTAAAACGCCCATTATGCCGTAAGGCCCATCATGCTACAGAGCCCTTTAGAAAGACAACATACATGATATTTCAATTTTTAAAAATCCAGCAAAATTTAAGGATCATCCCATAGCCCAGCACCCAAAGCAAAGCAAGCGAAAGTGGTGGATGGATAATGAATAGACGTCAAAGAGTTCCGTTTGGATAAAGCGTACAAAAGAAAAGCGTCAGTTTTTTTTTGCTTTTTGTTCTTCTTTATGTTGGTTGATACACGGCGGCGGTAGCAGCGGCAGCAGTAGCAACAGCATCAGTAGATATTGTGAAATGTAGACGTTTATCCTTTTGACATGCATTTAAACAAGGACATGAACTGTCTTTGTTTATAAAATAAACAAACAAACAAACATATTTGCACGTGTAAATGTGTACATATATAATTTATGTACGTACATGTATTATTTGTGTATATGTATGTGTATGTGCTTCTGCTGCTGCTGCTTTAATAATAATAAAAAGCAAACAATCAACAACTTGATGCTCTTCAAGCAAAAATAATGGAAGAATGAAAGAAAGAAAAAAAAACTGAAAATGTTTTCAAGCTTTTGTGATTTTAATTTTTGTAAAAATCTCATCATTTGTACACGTTTATTAAAAATGGCAGTCAGGCAGGCAGGCATTCATTTATCCAATACATCTCATGGCACTGCTACTATGGCTTATAACGTATCAGGGAAAAGGGAAGTCAGGGAAGTACTTTAGGGAATATGCATATACTTGTATTTAGCATATCCTTTGAGGATTTGGGATTGTGATGATGACGCTTTTTTTGCGTTACGTTACGTTTCGTTCGTTTTGTTTTGTTTGTCGTTGTGCTCTTTGTGTTGAATTGAAGTGTCCTGTACTGCCATATTTCATAATGAATGTATGAATGATTCTTTTTTTTTTTGGTTTTTTGTATTTAAATTATTAAGGGTTGACGAATTATTTTTATAATCCACCATCAACAACGTCACAGTCTTCTTATTTTGTTTATAATGTTTTTTAATTCATATTTTTTCTTTTTTTTTGTAATGACGTCGTTCATTATTTGTTCACTTATTCGGTTTTTCAAAAACTCATACTAAATTAAAGATTTTTTTTTGTTTTCTGGATTCGCCATTGATTTGTTTGAAGAGTTTTAATGTCTACATTTGAGAAATACTTGAAATTAAAATCAAAATACCATGACATTTCAAGTAGTGTTTCCGTTAATAAGTTTCTATGGGGAAAGAAAGTAGGCGGAGAGGAAGCTAAAGGCGACCATTAAGAATTTTGAAAAATATAAACAATACATCGAGGAAGACAGTCCCTTAGGTTTAATAAATTTATGGGTGGATTTTTCTTAATAAATATGGATTTATCGTTTGTCATATTCTTTCATATTCCATGCAAACTTTTCAACGTCTTAGCAATTTCATTATCAGCTTGTCTGCTCACTGACTGTCACGCTGTGTATGCCAATATTTTGCAGGATATGTCGAAAAGGGGGTTATCGTAGGCTATATTCAAGCCAGTTCTATTTGCGTCACAGTATGTTACGCTCAATTGGCATTCGATTTGCCTATGCAGACTATTTGAGTCAGTGTCGTACGTAATCCATTAATAAATACATGTGAAACCTTAAGGTCGCACGGTTTAAAGTTTCGAGTTTCACAGCTTTTGACATTCGTCGGTCATATAAATGCTTGTTTTGCAAATTTGAGGCGATTTCCTATGTCTGTTGAGAAGACACCTAAGTTCGTTATAAAGCAAATTGCCACATTCTCTATGATATTTTCACCGATTTACATACACACATACACCCAAACCTGTTTTTACACGGTTTTTTTTTACGCGAATTTGAAATAACACGGTTTTTTTTTGACAAATTTACTATTTTTTTTTTGTTCGCTCCTTTTTGTACGGATAAAATCGTTTAATCCCGTTTAACTCCCAGTTTTTTTGACATGTGATAACATAATTGAAAGAGCTGTGAAATTTCAATCAGACCTACAAACATGTATGGCTAGATACAGAGAGGTCTATAAAGAGCTTTCCAAAGTTGGATCACAAAGCACTATAACAGAATTTGCTGTTAAAAGAAATAAACCAGCGCCAGAAGCAGCTTCTGAAGATGAAGAAGTAATAAGTATTTCTACTGACGAGACTGATATTGAGCCACCCCAGCAAAAGAGAATGCGATTGCTATCAGAAACTGACTCCGAATAAAATAAAAAAATTTTTATTGAAAATAATTCCGTTCCTAATTGTTTTAAGAGTTTGATAACTAATTTTATTTTTATAAATGGAAGAGAATTTTTAAGTTTTTCATTATTTTTTTATAATCATAAAATGAAATAAAATAAAAACTCTGTGTATACTGTTGAACTAAATCTGTGCGTTTTTATAATGTTATTCAATTTTATAGGCAAATTTGTAGGCTGCAGCATCAATCCTATGTATATCTTTTCAGTTTGTTTATACACTTACATACATACATAATATTTGTCTTTTTTTACGCGTTTTTTTTTTACACGGTATCCACTGGAACGTATCTACCGTGTAAAAAAAGGTTTGGGTGTATTTCGATAATTTTTTACATGAGTGGCGGGACCTACAATTGACAGTCGACTCCGAACGACAGATTTTTGAGAAACTTTTCATGGCAATTTTATTTACTTTCAGAGTTTTTACCAGAAATCTACTGACCTGGGTTTGAACCGTGGCCTCACGTCTAAGGAGCCAACACACTATCTACTAGACTACGGCGGCTTCGTTTCTATGGTTTCTATAATCTTTGCAATTTCTTTACCCGATTGGCCATCCAACCTATCGTGAAATTCTTCAGTTGTTTCGAGTGCAGAGACCTCACCTGGGCGTTTGAAAAGCGTTTGTCTTATGCATGGTTTTGGCTACAGGCACTCTTTATTCCCATTATTTCGTTTTTCGTAAATTAATCTTCAAATTCAGAAGTCGCCGTGGTGTAGTAGGTAGTGTGTTGGCTTACTATTCGTAAAGCCCGGGTTCGTATCCCAGGTCAGACATCAAAAAAATGAAATATGAAAAAAAATATTTCTTCGGCGACTTCCTCTCAGCAGATTTCTGGCAAAAACTCTGAGAGTAAAATAAACTGCCATGAAAAAGTTTCTCAAAATTCTGTCGTTCGGAGTCGACGTTAAACTGTAGGTCCCGCCACTCACGTATAAAATTAACGCACACAACATGAGTGGTGTGAGAAGCTAGGCCGTAATCCTGACTGAAGGGTTGTAATGGCCAATTATGTATGTATGTAATCTTCAAATTCGCTCTGAATGCGGTTTTTTTTGACATGCCGTCATAGTTGTTCGACAAGAGAAAAAAGTCATTCTAGCAGTCTAGATTTTCTAATCGCTTATCGCACTATTCATGGTTCTTCTGCAAGGGTTTCCTTCGTGGATATGTATAAAACAATATTGAATAGCAATGGGGACAGTTTAATACCCTTGAGTACTAGCATACGCCGATTCAGTTCACACTCATGCAGGACTTTACCTTTCTGAAAAAGACTGAAATGAGGAATGCCTTTACAGTACAGTGCGCATCTAAAAGCTTTGAGCGAGAAAATATTAAACTCTTCCTGAAAATCTATGAATGTTAAATACAATAGAGGCTACGTTATTCAAATCATACTCAAACCAGTTACGTAGTCCGTGCAGGATTTCATATTATCAGGATTCAACTGTATTCACGTAGTGATTGTAAGCATAAACTGGGTACGCCTTTAGACAAGTGAAAGGGCACCAAACATTTTAAAACGAATTCTAAATTCATCGATCTTCAGCCTCAACTCTGGGTACACCACAGTACCACCCATAGCGGTGTAGCGGCTATGCAAACCCAAACTCACAAATTATCGTTGACATATGCTAAATGAATAGCTTCCGCATACAACGTAAATCACTGGCTTGACATTTTTAAATGTGATGAATTTTTATGCAGTCACTTGACCATGGGAGTAAATTCTCAACCAACAGGTGTATCATTCTCATGCTACTATGCAAACACATGAGACACAAATCAAGGCATCCAACAAATGGCTCCAAATGTCTCTGAATGTCATTGTCCATGAACTGAAATGCTGCATCATAACGGCTTAGCAATATAAAGACAACAATTAAAAATTGCAAACTGAACCGAACAACTCTTTTAATACTGAAATGAACAGTGCAGTGCAGTGCAATTAGCTGGTTTCTGGTTTACGACAATACTGGTCTGGTCTTTAATAATTCCACAAGCCGTCTTAAGACAAAGACTAGACCACTGCAAATGTCGTCATCAGCATCATCATCAGCAGCATTAGCAGCGACATACAAAGTGGATAGACCAGGAATGCATTTCACATACAGATTGTCTTTGAAAATCCCAGCCAAGCCTTTACTTTGCATTTGTTTTACTTTTCCTTCTTCTTATTCTTTAATTTAATGAGTTTTTGAAGAGCATCTGGATTTGAATTGAAATGCTTGACCCACCGCCTGTTTGTTGGTGACGATGGCGAGAGAAGAAACGTAATGCAGCAAGAAGTCGTTACAATTTGGTCACGAAATTTTCGAGTCAGCAACTGCAGTAATAAATTCCTCTGTTGTTGCTTAATTTCAAAACGATCTACTACAACCACTCATGCTACTCATGCAAGATTGAAAACAAATGGAATTGTCGTGCGTTTAGCTGTCATTTGTCCATGTTGTCCGATTACATTCCAATAAAATTGTCATTCCATATGGAAGAATGGAAGAGCAAAATGAAAAAAAAAACCAGAACACGCCACCAAAGATGGATTGATTCTTTATTGTAGACATTCTGTTTACAGTAGACACGAACCCCTAATCAAGATTTTAAAGATTTCTGTTACTCTGATGAGAGTTAGAAAACGACATCATCACATAGTAGAATAAAGGAGAGAAACAAAATTGTAACGAAACCTTTAAAAGCTGCAGTTTGCTGGCTTGACGCCAAATTGTCGTCGCATGTGTTCGATTCATTCATGAGCTCTTTTTGTAAGTTTTACTGTAATTGCACCCTAAAGAAGGCGCATCAAAAATTAATTTAAGCCAATGATATGTGACATCACTGCTTTCAAACGGGTCACTAACAGATTTTCAGAAAAGATTTTCTACTACTATGTTGAAACATTATTATGTTGAGACATGAAAACAAATGGCATGAGAGAGCAAAGGGGGATTGTTTGATGAAAAAGGGCTTTTACTATACGGGTTAATAAAAAGTATTCGTAACTGTCATCATAACTGTTTTCGTAATTCAAAGGCCTAATCCGCTGCTTTATTTCTCCACACGTTCTCGAAGGTGTGAAGCAAATAATCTATCAATCTTGCTTCCATAACACTCGGCTTTGTTGAAGTGTATCTAAAGGCTCAAATTGAAAAAAAAGAGTAAAAGAAAGAAAAAAGAGTTGGGTAAGAGAACCCAACCGCTAGGCACTTAATTTGATTTGTGTACAGTTAACAGGGTTTCCATACTTAATGTTAGTAAAATAAATGATTTGTGGACTTAATGTATCTTTTTAAAGTTAACAGGGGTCTCATATTTGCTGTCAATAAAAGAATCTCTTTGTGGACTTGACTAGGGGGAGTTTTTAGAGCTCCATTGTTTTATTGGTTTCAGGATGGATGCAGCAGAGAGACAAAATAGCGGAATTTCTCTTACAGGGAAAGATTTAAGGGGAATTTCGGTTTGTTATTCAGAACTCCTCTCGCAGTTGACTCTGGAGACATTGCTGGAGATATTTGCTTTGACTTACAGTTCAAACACGAGCCAGATGGTTTATGACACATGTATTGTGTTGGCCGCCACAACAGAGTGGTTGTAGTAACGAAGTCCTAAACTGTCTTAAAACGAAGTAAATGTTAACAAATTTGTCATGGAGTTGTAACAAAACATTGCCGCCTGATCCTTTTATGAAGATTCAGTTTTTTAATCAATTTTTGTCAGCTAAGTGGGTGATTGATCTACCATAGCTGGTCCCAAGACTTATCATCTGTCCTTGCCTACAATCAATAGAGTGGTAGTAGTAACTGTAGCCCTTAACAGACCTAAAACGATGTAAATGTTAGAAAAGATTGTCTTGTAGTTTGTCATGGAATTGTCATCCATGTCATCTCTTCCGTTTGTTTTTTATGCATATGTTTAGTTTTACAGTCAATTTTTAGCAGATAAGCGTGTGATTGATTGATCTACCATAGCAGGGCCTACGACAAAAAGGACTTGTCATCTGTTGTTGCCTGCAAACAACGCACTCAGTGATCATATAATGGGTAATGTGTTTGACCATTCTTTCGTAAGAAGAGGCTGTTCCTGATTATCCTTTCTTCGTTGAATCGAAGTTACCCTCTCTCGGCAAAGTAGAAGCTAGAGAACGAAGGACTTCTTATATGTATTATTTGAAGGCCATTTAAGTCTCGAAGTTGCCGTGGTCTAGTAGGTAGTGTGTTGGCTTATTAGACGTGAGGCCTCTGGGTCCAAACCCAGGTCAGCATCTGCAACTGAACGAAATATGAAAAAATATTTTTTCGGCGACTTCCTCTCAGAAGATTTCTGGCAAAAACTCTGAGAGTAAATAAAATTGCCATGAAAAGTTTCTCAAAAATCTGTGGTTCGTAGTCGACCACTCATGTATAAAAATTATCGCACACAACATAAGTGGTGTGAGAAACTAGGTCGTAATCCTGACTAAAGTATTGTAATGACCAGTTATGTAGGTATGTATGTATGCATTTAAGCCTGTTAATTTTATAATTTCATATTATTTTTGGACCTGAACATCCTGGGTTTGTCGTCAAATACATTAACAATTATACTACACAAACTCATAGTTGTGATCGAGCTTCTACTTACGCATTCTTATTCAAAAGCTTAAATTTCTCATACAAAATAATTTTCGAATTTTAGATCGTCCAAAACAACAGCTTAGACTGCATATTAAGTCGACTTTGCCTATCCCAATTGTGAACTGCAGTTCATTTGTTCTAAACTTTCCGTCTGTCATTTGGAAGTAAACGAGTAACCACAACGTTTGCATGCTGGATAATTAAAAGACAATCGAAAAGTTGTCTTGAACAACGTCGTTTATTCGTTACACAGTACAATACGGACCTATTGGTCACATGGACTTAGCTATTATACTGGCAATGTGTGTAGAAGGCTGCGTGTATTCAAGCGTGATTTGGTGGTACTTTCTTCTTTGATTTGTTATGCTAAAAAAAGATTGACTTTTGATGACGGTTTCTTTAGTTTTTTTCTCTCTTCTTTTTATTACAACTTAATGACTTTTAATTAAAACACGGTACTACGCTTTTCTTTTCTTCATCCATTCATCGTACTCTTTACCACTTCCCCTTCATTTGATTTCTAAACCTGGCTTGTGTGACTATTGACGGTTTTGAGACATTAGGTCAGTCAGTTGCCATTAATGATGGCTAAGAAATAAAAACAGAAAAAAACATGCTAATGGCTGCCATGTGTATGTGTTTGATTTAATCCAAATTGTTGTGGTATATGTGGTTATGGGGCTAGCCAGTCTGAAATAAAAGGCGGAAATCTGCGTATGTCATTTAATCATCATGCGGCCAAGCCACTCATTCATTGAGTCAGTCAGTCAGTCATTCAAACTGTGTTGTTTAAAGTTTCATTCATGTTTTAATCATTATAGTTCGTGTCAAATGCTGTTTTTTTTCAGTTTGTTTATTTTTTCCATTTTAATGTCATTTGTTAGCGTTGCGGTGTGTCTCCTCTATACTGTCTAGTCTCAATTAAAATTGAATTTTCGTCAATTCGTGGGTTTGGCATGACTATGAATTGTATTTTATTTCAATTTTGTTAGTTTTTTTTATTGTTTATTGTTTAAATAGAGAGAGACTAGTATTGTGAAAGTTAAGCTAAACTAGTTTTATAAACAATTCTGTATTCAAAATATCATATTGCACTGTAATAAAAGGTATCAGAAGCCAATAAAAATATAGAAAATATTGTCTATCTTAACCTACAATGAAAGAACAACTTGGGAGAATCCTTTGAAAAAATTGCAAATCTTTTTATAGAAACAAACATGTGCTCTTTTTTTCAATATTGAGTTGAAGGTTTAATCCTGTCGCTGAAGTATTATGGCTTCTAATGGTACACTCAGTCTGTCGTCATTTATATGGCTTTTATCTCTGTAAACTATTGATTGGATGCCCCTTTGTATTGCCTGTTTTAATATTAATATTTTCAAATTTCTTCAAAGACATCAGTGCACTGATCTGCATTGCCAACTAAAGGGATATCCTGAAATGGTGGATCATGACAATTTCCAAGGAGTATCAATATAAAGCCAATAAAAACTCTTAATGACTGCAGCAAAAGGAACAACAAACTCAAACAACTACTAAAAAACGGCAACTAAAGGTTCCGTCAGGACTACGATGTAGCTTCTCACACAACTTAGGTTGTGTGTGTTACATTTATAAAGTCGACTTCGCACGTCAGATTTCTTTAAGAAATTTTTCATGGCAAATTTATTTACTCTCAGAGTGTTTGCCAGAAATCTGCTGAGAGGAAGTCGCCGAAGAAATATTTTTTCATATTTCGTTTTATTGGAGATGTCTGACCTTCGATTTTAACCGAGGCCTCTTGTGTGACAAGCTATCACACTATAACTACAGCAACTTTAATGTCTTTTTGTATTCAACCTTATTATAACTAGTTTAAAATAGCTTTAGTTGTTTAGTTGTAGACGTTGTCTAGTACTTAGTGGCTTATTATACGAGAGTCCTTGGTTCAAAACACAGCTCAAACATCTTACATAAAATGAAATATGAAAAATATGTCTTTCGGCGACTTCCTTCCAGCGGTCCTCTAGAAGAGTGAAGAAAATTGCTATGAAAAGTTTCTTAAAAATCTGTCTTTCGGAGTCGATTTTAAGCTGTATATCGCGCATAGCTAGTGTGAGAAGCTAGGTTGTAAGCCTAACTTCCAAAAAGCCGTTTGATCGGCGAATTTCCTGTAGTGAATTATTGTTGAATACCAACAAACAAACGAATTTCGTCTAGAGATGGAAAACGGTTTTCAAACCATAAAGTTTAGCACATATGTACATACATAATTGGTCATTACAACCCTTTAGTCAGGATTACGACCTAGTTTCTCACACCACTTATGTTGTGTGCGTTAATTGTTATACATGAGTGGCGGGACCTACAATTTAAAATCGACTCCGAACGACAAATTTTTTGATACACTTTTCATGGCAATTTACTCTCAGTTTTGCCAGAAATCTGCTGAGAGGAAGTCTCCGAGGAAATATTTCTTCATATTTCGTTTTGATGTCTGATCTGGGGTTTGAACCGAGGCCTCACGTCTAATAAGCCAACACACTACCTACTAGACCACGGCAACTTTAGCACATGCAGTCAAAGAAAAAGGTCTACGTACACAGCCGTATGTAAACTTTTTCCCGATGATTTTTGTCAAATACAGTTACAATTAAGAATGTATGAAGACAAAAACGAATATAAAAAATATAACTTAGAAATTATTAGAATAAAACCAAAAAATTAATGAGAAAAAAGGCTACATACAACGGTATAAAACGGTGTAAATCGGTGTATGTAGACTTTTTCTGTGACTGTATAGCACCAAACAGTGTCAAAGTATTGATATGCTATCAAACTATGGCGTATTATTCCAGGACTAAACCCTTAACAATTGGACAATCCGATGGTATATTGTTGACAAGTTGAAAGAAGAGATATTGAGCTTCATTAGTACAACGCCAGCTTGCTTATATCGGTTATGTATAGCCAGAAGGTACAGGAGCTTAGTTTGGAGTTCCATGTGGCTGCTGTTGTGAAGGTTGATAAATTGCCAAAGAAATGTTTTTTGTGCAATTTTTCCTTGGATTTGCTACCTGATTTTAAAATAAGGTTTACAAACTGGGAATTAAATTAATGTCTACTCACTCCTTCACTTATTCATAGAGAGGCTCAACGCTACATATTGTAAATGACAATAAGAAGAAGAAAAGAAGAAAAAATTACAACAAGTGACAACAATCAATCTTGGCCAAGAATGGTTGCCAGAAAAAGGTTAAAACGAAAAAAACAAATTTCAGTAACAGTTTGACAAAACACTTGTTCACTTGAAGGGCTTATTCGTAATTAATTGTACATCCTTTTGTCTTGCTCTTCTGCTTTCCCTTGTGGATTTCCAAAATGATCAATTGCAACTGCTTTGAGAGTGTGTTCCTGCTTGTCCACTTCCTTATGTTTGTCTTTTAGTTTTTAGCTTTGTTACAGGTGGCGTTAAAATTTAAGTCCTTGCATTGACCTTTTTTTGTGGCTGAATTATCCTGCTGAGCAAATTTTTTTTAAGATTTCCAAATACATTGTGTTACTATCGGTAGAAGAAAGCATGGCGCTAAGCGTCTCTTTGTTTGAAATCCTTTTAAAATATTTTGCATGGCTGCATGTGCGTTTGTTTTACTTGTGATCTATTTTCGTAATTATTCATTCGTAACGCCGGTTTACAATTGTTGCAAATTTTAATTTTTTGTTTCTTTTCGGATACTTTTTATCTACTTTCGAAATTCGAAATGCTCAGCTTCTGTTGATCTTATTTTTTGCTTTTGTTTGCAAAAAAACAAAAAATCCTTTTCATAAGGATTGTAAATTTTCTTTTATTTTTGCAAATATCCTTGGATTTATATTCGTTGGCTTGTATATTTTTAATTGGTCCAGTTAGCAATTTTTACGGTTCTTTGTTCGTTCTTATTGTTCTCTTATGTTCCTTCTGTCAATCCTTTGGAACTAAATACAGTTTTGTTATTGAAAAAAATGTACATCAAATTTGTTATCAAAAGATTTCAATGTACAGAAGAAGAAGAGCAAACTAGGTGCACATATTTTAGACTGTATACAGTAAAGCCTTGTGCTCGATACTCATTAGTGTAAAGGGAAGCAATAAAAAAATTTCATATAAAAAACAAAAAACATGGTTAACTTCCTTGCTACTTTGGAGACATTTGACTACTCAATGTATCCAATCATTATAAATCAAACACCTATGGGATATGCGCTTGACGTGATGTAATTAATCGTCCACTTGAAAGCTCGGACAAAGTTAACTAGGTTGTCTTCAAAATTTCGCACCAGTTTGCTCATAAGACTTTATGAAGTTAAAAATTTGAAAACTTTCTAGGCAGCAATGCCAACTATAAAAGAGAATTGGAAGAAAAATCTACTTCGCATTTGTTTAGTCATATTAAGAGCCCTACCAACCTCCAATAACTCTACAACCAATAGAATAATATATGCTTCTCCATTAACCTTCTTATGATTGTAACAAAAACATTCTACCAAGCATATTACACTTCAGAGCAATTCACTGGGAATTGAAGGATAATTTTCGATAAATCAAATTCACAGAGCAGAAGAATGACTCAAACACTAGCTAACAGTGAACAAAATGAGAAAGGTTAGATGCTACCACACACATTTCAGACTTTCTCTATATTTCTTCAGAATTTCCGTAAAAGAAACCAACTGCTCGCGGAAGATCCTTTCATTTGAATTCGCCAAGTAAAGTCATTACACTGGTGCTAATAAAACTTCCAAAGCGAATCGAAGCAATGCACACACCCGGAATGAGAGAAGAAGATTGCAAGCAGTGTACCTTCGGTTCTATAAAGCGATCAAAAAAGGACCTCCTGGATAAAGGATACTGTTTACAGAAAAATAACCCAAGAACTGGAGTTTGGCCTCTAAAAAATCATTAAACAGTGGTGAAGTGATCAAAACATCGATTACCGGCCAATTCTCCATTACAAAAAGAAAAAGTCATTTAGGTTCCTATTGAATCTAGATATCCTATATCAATAAACGCAATGCTTTTGATATTGAGCATGTGTTCAGAACCCTAAAGAACATTAACACGTTCATCGAAACGATAATATCAGAAAAATTTTCACATGGGCCACGGTAACTTTATTAGATAATTTAGTTAAAAATGTATCAAGGAAACTTAAAGTATCACAGAAAATTTTTTTTTGCCAAAATTCCCGGATAAACACTATTTTTTATGTCACACATAAATTAAATATTATATTAAAACTTTTTTATCTATTTATTTATTTAAAATGCGTATTTTACAAAAATAAATTTGTAAAATACAATTCCAAAATAGTGAGGACTACAAATCGCGTACGTCAGGCATATATGTGTGGCATGCCTCATGTAGAACTTCTTAGCGTCAGACACAGATGACTGGCATGGCTCATGCAGAACTACTTAGCGTCAGACACATATGACTGACATGGCGATGAACGTGTTAAAGCAATCGGCATCGACGACACTGACTCTGAGGTATCAAAAGCAGGCCAAACTCTCATGGACAATATTAATAACATCAGGCAATCAGTTATGTTGCGCTAGACGACATATTTAACATTTAACGCCTTTAGGGAGGAACTCGGTTCGATACATTATGCTGTAATCTGGAAAGCGATTACCAGTAAACGAATATCAAAGAACCTCATACCAATTATTAAGCTGTGTTAAATCAATTGCTCTATACAGTTGGATGTCATGGAGCTCCATCTAATGCTACCATCAATTATTATTAATACTGCCTTGACCGATCATTTACTCCTGTTGAGTTCCAATGTTGTGTGCAATATCAGGAAACTGCAATAACACTGGATTAGGTACACATTGCGCAGACTTCTATTTAACATTACCAGATACACAAGAGTCTGGAAACCCGAAGAGATCTGCAGAAAAGGCAGTTTTATGCCACATCTGTCGACGACTGGCTATGGAAGCGACAAAAAGCGACAAAAATAGAACACATTTGTTAATATCACGGACTTTCATGGAATCAACAGGAATTTATATATTTTTTTGGGTTTTTAGTCGATAAATTCCAATGTCCATGATTTCAAGAATATATAAATTACTGGTCATTACAACCCTTCAGTCATCCACTTATCTTGTGTGTGTTAATTTTATACATGAGTGGCGGGACCTACAGTTTCACGTCGAGTCCGTACTACAGATTTTTTGAGAAACTTTTAATAGCAATTCAGAGCAGTTACTCTTAGAGTTTTTGCTTGCTTAATCTGCTGAGATTAAATCAGCGAAAATATATTTCTTCATATTTCGTTTTGTTCGAGACGTCTAAACTGGGGTTTGAACAGTGGCCTCGCATCTAATAAGCCAACAGCCTATCAAATAGATTTCGGCGATTACAACTTAGCACGTAAGCGACAAAAATTAAAACCGCATCAAGCTAAGTATGGTAAGAATAAATAGAACACAATTACTACTAAGAACATAGTCTTCCATAGGATTAGCGGGAATTTGTATATCATATCTGAATATATAGTTAACCGGCTATGTTTTCAGCTTTCTTTGACATTGAAGGAATTCAAGTACATAGTTGGGTATGAACCGCGGCCTCACGTCTAATAAGCTAACATACTGCCTACTAGGCTGCGGCTACTTGAAACCAACTTGGAATTGCTCAACATAATCCAATTAAGCTTCGCAACAACTTTTAGGAAACTTATTATAGATTAAATTAGAAAAATGTAGTACACACTGAAAAGGAAAGCCCTGTGATACTAACTTCTGGTGCCAGGATTTAAAGAACACAATATTTTCAATAAAATGTTCTCTGAACACAATCTAGTAAAGACGATTGGAGTGAGTGTACATACCCAATAGATGCTATCAAGTACATTATTCCCTTTGAACACTCAACAACATGATTTTGTCAAATTTTTAAATGAGTTTCGAAAAACGAGAATCTCTTTCATTAATCAAACAGTTGGAGTTTCAAAACAACGAAAAATCTTCAACACAACATTTTTCATCGTATTTTTTGCAACTCACAGGTACAAAATAAACCAGAAGATAATCTAAGCGCCACTGTTTTTTGTATTCAAATCTTTAGGGAACATGATTAGAATTTCTACCTTTAGGTCTTTAGGAAAATGTGTCAGCATATTATAATTGCTGGAAACGTACAATGCAAGAGATCAGACAAGAAAAGACGACAATTTCAACGCCTTTAATAAATAAAGGAAAAATACAGGGAAAACAAGGATCACAATAATTATTGTTACAGTAGTTAAAACGCTTACTAACTTGGCTAGCGGCATTCTTGAAAAAGAAAATGAAAAAATAGTGCTGAGTGTGTTACAAGGGCGGTTTTGATATCAAAAGAAATTCGAAGAATTTTTCTATTGTTTTATACAAGAATTTTTTGTTGTTTGGGCCTAGGTATGGACAATTATGATGTGGCATAAACAATATATGGTTGGTTATATGATGTATGATTGTTTGGTTATCTACCACCTATGGTTACATTTTCGATTTTCTTAATCAAAAACTAAACAATGGCATGATAAGGCAAGTGTGTCCCATAACTTATTTGTGATCAAAAGATTAATTTTGAAATTACCAGCTTGTAATCGATCAATTGTTGGTTTTGAATGGGTTTATTTGGTTGTTGTTATTTTCTCAATTGTAATGCAATTACGTTTATGAATTCTGAAAAGCATTAAATTTTGAATTTCATTGCCACATAATTTAGTTGTTATTTTTGTTATTTCTAAAATATTTTTCTTCTTCTTCTTATTTTTTCTACAAACAATTGCATTTCTTTTTTCGATTTTTTTTTTCAAATTAAAATTAAAAAAAATCTTCGAATATAAACCATGGGAATGCATTTGTACAAAAGAATCATAAACTTATAATCGAGTTAAAAGAGAGAGAGAATAAATCGATTAATTATGGTTTTTTGATTTCTTTCCAACCAGAACAAATTAACGGACATCATGTATTTTTTCTTTTTTTTTTTTTTTTGGTTTCCCAAGAGTTTTGATTTTCAAAGACCTCCTTGTCGTAACGATTGGCGCCAATTTTTCAAACATCATTAATAAATCGTTGCATTTAAGCCTTAATTTACACACATACACGAACGTGTATGTATTTTCTAATAACTTTCAAGAAGAAAAAAGCTTCTCTTTCCAAAAAATATTCAATCACTAAACGGTTGCATTTCTTCTTCTTCTTAATAAAACATGATGAATGTAGTTCTGTATTGTGTTCTTGAAATCCGTCATCGTCAAACTGGTATTGCTTGGGCTGGACAGTCAAAAAGCGCTGTGTTGATTTCAGTCAACAATAATAAGACCCTTTACAGCAAAGAAACAAAAACAAAATCATAAAAGACCAACAACTGTTGCCTCTTTCAATCAATTGAGCTGTTTTCGTTGTCGTTGTCGTTGTCATTTTCGTTTTCGTTTCTTTTTTTTCCATTCAGATCCAGGGTTGACATATCAAACACAACAACAGCAACTACTACTACAGCTCCTTTCAATCTTTCTTATAAAATATGTCTGTTTGTCTCGCCATCAAAAACAAAACAGAAAAAGCGTCATAATGTTCATTTTGTCGTTCTTGTTCTCTCTTTTTCTTTTTAGCTGACATTGAAAAGGTCTTTAATTGTTAAACGTTTTGTTGGTTGTTTTATTTTTTCTCTTATTTTTCTGATTATTTCGTTAAAGTGTTTGATATAAAATGTCATTTATGCGCCTTTTATTTTACCCTTCAATTGAGTGTGTTACGTTTACTTGACTCAACAGAGTGTCTTTTTTGTTAGGCTCGCATTTGACAGATGACAGTTTAGTTCTCACACTTGTTCGTTTCATTGAAAGGTGGCGGTATGGAATGATTGATTTTCTTCAAATAATTTTAATAATACAAAGGTTATATAAGTATATTTAAAACAAACAGAATGCTCTAACTAAAGTCTGGACACTTAGGATTTCGTCACTTGCTGAACAATGTAGCATCATGATTCCAAAATTCATTATATTTTCAAGGTAAACGTGCTATATTCTGCTTTCCACATTTAAATAGCCGATCTTACTATTCTGTGACTCATCATTAGTCATGGCATTCGGCCAAAATATTTGCACGATTTTTCATTAGCATCACTTAATAATAGATTGCATTGCCAGTAAGTCCTTATTCAAACTGTAAGAATCACTCACGTTTTGCAGGAGATCGATAGACCCCAGTGCTGCACGTCCCTTATTAACTAACCATCTGATGTCTTCAGTTCTTCCATCTTCGATAGTAATACAAATGTTCATACATACATAATTGGTCATAACAATCCTTTAGTCAGGATTACGAGACCTATCTTCTCACGCCTCTTATGTTATGTATGTTAATTTTATCCACGAGTGGCGTGTCCTACAGTTAAAGTCGACTACGAACTACAAATTTTTGAGAAACTTTTCATGACAAATTTATTTTGTTCTCAGAGTTTTTGCCAAAAATCTACTGACAGGAAGTCACCAAAGAAATATTTTTTTATAGATTTCGTTTTGTTGGAGAACTCTGATCTGATATTTGAACCCTGGCCTCATAACTAATAATTCAACACACTGCCTACTAAACTACGACGACTGTAATTGGCTTTATTAAATTTAAATAGCCGATCTTCCTATTCTGCGACTAACCTATGACCTCCACTTCACAATTGAACGTGCTATATCACTCTGAGACATCCTTAGGAATATTCCAGTCCATATCTATTACTGGCGCGACATTTCTAATGCTATTGGCTCCTGGTGCATGGCCATAAAGATGCTGACCCTAAAGCTGCTTTGGTCATAGCATTCGGACAGAAGGTTTGCAAGATTTTTCCTTAGCATCACTTAATAACAGACTGCAACGCCAATAAGTCTTTATTGGTAACAGAGGGCCATTAATTTTTTGCTGGCATTCAATATTTTAATCTTGGGTTTCCTTGTAATGTAATCGGACCTCTATATCTTCTCGATAGCCTTAAATGCTGCACGTCTTTTATTAATTCGGAGTCTCATATCTTCAGCTCTTCCACATTTGGCAGTAATACATACATACATTCATTACAACCCTTTAGTCAGGATTTCAACCTATTTTCTCACACCACTTATGTTGTGTGCGTTAATTTTTTTACATGTGTGGCGGGACCTACAGTTTAAAGTCGATTTCGAACGACAGATTTTTGAGAAATTTTTCATGAAAATCTTATTAAGTTTCTGAGTTTTTGCCAGAAATCTGGTGAGAGTAAGTTGCCGAAGAAATATTTTTTCGTATTTCGTTTTTTTGGAGATGTTCGACCTGGGGTTTGGGGTTCGACCGAGGCTCATATCTAATGAGTCAAATCACTACCTACTAGACAGTAATAATGCTGTCTAAACAACAGAATAGGCCCTCGTGATCCAAAGATTTATTACCTACGAAAATTTCTTTTGAAAATGTGCGTTCTTATCAAGACCAAGTTCTTCGTCATATTGAATGTAGAAATAGTAAGTGTAAGCAGTAAAACCGTCTGCTTAAAACAAATTGTTAACTTAAGTTGGAGTACAACTCAATAATGCATATCCTTTAGAAAGTATTTCATTTATCGTCTGAGATCTCTTTAAGTATCGTTTATTGCGTTTCAATGGTTCTCATCATTTGATTTGCCACAAATCTCACATTTAAGTTCAAGTGTAGTTTAGGAAAAGCTATTCAGAGTGTGTAAAATCAGCCACTGATAACGATGGCATCTGAAATAGGCTTTTAAAACAGTCAGTGAAATAAAATGAAAAGAAACGAACGAAGCCAAATGATAACAACACAACGAGTGACGACATTTTCGTTAGATCGATACCCACGATAAAGTATTTAAATTCTTTGCCGATTTAGTTGATATTAAAACTCCTAACAAGCACATTAACCAACAACTACAACAACAGCTAAAAGAAATAAAGAAAGAAAGAATAAATGCATGATAAACATGCCTTTTGGCAAAAGAAAAGCAAAGAGAACAGTTAGTAAAGAGAAGCTGCAAATGAAAATGAAGTAATACTTCTTAAAGTCGTTAACTAAAGTATTACTAGAGTCCTACTACCGCTTTGGTTTTGAGAAAAATCGCCACTGTTGTGATGCGTTGCAGTTTGTTTGATCATTTCATTCGTTTCTTTCGTGCTTCAAACACCACCAGCACCACCACCGCCATCAACATCACCAGCACTGCCAGTGGCCAATAGAGTACATACGATGATACATTAAGATGATATTGCAACTTCGTCATCCGTTTAACGCTTGATGCCACATTTGCATTTAGCTCGTTGTTGTCTGTTGAAGGCATCGTTTGCATTTTCCCTAAGCTTTTGGTGTTTTGGTGTGTGTGTGTGTGTGTATGTGCAAACTTTTCCAATTTTTACCACCGGCATAGTGTTGGTGGTGGCAGTTGTGGCAGTAGTATAATGCTGGTTCGCATTTTAGCTTATCAAAAATAAAAATCTTGACAGCAATAGTGCAACATGAAAAACTACACAGTGTCCAACATGGTAATGCCATTCAATATACGAAGACCATCTATTTAGACTATCTTCCCATATATTTATTTTGCCATTTAAGATACCCTACTTTGGGATTGGAACTCTGTAAAGGTGTAGGTATAACCAGCAGGACATAGTTATTGTGTCATGGAAAACAACAGCTTCGAAATAGTTGAGAGCTACTAGTAAAGTGAACAACTGCTTTCTGGACATAAGGGAGTTACAGCAGTACAAGGTGGGAAAGTAAATCTAAAACTAATATTACAAAAAATGGAACATTTTTATCTTGCTGTACTGTTTTCGTGAGCCCGATATCCCAATATTTTAGGGACGACACCATACCAGACATAGGCCTACATAACTCAACTTAGGAGAGACTGATGTAAGGGTAACTGATTCTTCCTTAATAATAAGCACACAACAAGCAGGTTTGATGGATTAGATGTATACCGATAGACATGAGGTCTTGAAAGATACGATTCCCTTGAAGCTATCTACTTTCCTACCTAAATTTTATAAGACAGCTATCAGATCTGTTCTTACATATGCTTGTGAAGCATGGATCCTCGATGAAAATTTTTTATATTATGGGGGGAGAGTGTACTTCCTATTTTTAAATTTAAATAAAATAAAGTGTATGTGGCGTCGTAGTCTAGTAGGTAGTGTTGGCTTATTAGACGTGAGGTCACGGGGCAACCCCAGGTCACACATCTGCAACAGAACGAAATATGAAAAGATATTTCTTCGGCGACTGCCTATCAGCAGATTTCTGACAAAAACTTTGAGAGAAAATAAAAAATTGCCAAGAAAAGGTTCTCAAAAATCTGTTGTTCGAAGTCGACTTCAAACTGTATGTCCTGCCACTCTTTTATAAAATGAACACACACAATATAAATCGTATGATAAGCTTGGTCGTAATCCGTTGTAATGAGCAATTATGTACGTATGTGTGCGTGTGTGTACCACGAACAATTTTTATTCATTTGAAAGTCCTATTGAAGCCATTATGTGTGGAAAACAACATCGTACCGCCATAGTTTTCTTGGTTGGAGTTCATCCAAAATGTCCAATTTTCGCCGTCTGAATTTGATAGATGACATCAGTTATGTTGGCTGTAAGGACCGTTATGGTTTACGTCTTATTCACATACATATGTAAATCGGCGACTTCAGAAATCTCAAAAAAAAACGGGGTCAAATCACAAGATTTTAAAGGCCAGTTCACATCACCTCCATGAGAGATGACAACGCATTTAAATCACTCGTGCACAATATCAAAAGTAGCTTAAGCAGTGTCTGCATCCTGTACAGACCCAAAAAGTTGGTAATCTTTGGCCTATTATGCTCAACGTTGACAGAGATGGCTTGACCGAAGTCATTCTCAAAGGAAAATAGGCACTTGACGCTGCCAGTCCAAAATCTACACCAAACATTGAGTTTTACGGGATGCATTGAACGCTCTTAGGTCTGAGGTGGATTGACATCGTCCTAAATTTACTAATTTTGTTTGTTTATGTACTCATACCTCTAGAAATGGGTCTCAACGTTGACAATGATTTTTCGATGAGAATTGGAATCAGTTGTCAACTGCTCCAGAGTATTTTTCAGCGAACACAGATTTATGTCTATGGTGAGTTGGCAAAACAGACTGAATAAATTGAAGTCGCCGTAGTATAGTAAGTAGTGTGTTGGCTTATTAGACGTGAGGCCACGATTCAAACCCCAGGTTAGACATCAAAACGAAATATGAAAAAATATGTCTTCGGCGACTTCCACTCTGGAAGACTTCCTTTCTGGCAAAAACTCTGAAAATAAATAAAATTTGCATGAAAAGTTTCTCAGAAAACTGTCGTTCGAAGTCAACTTTAAACTGCACTCATGTATAAGATTAATGCACACAACATAAGTGGTGTGAGAAGCCAGGTCGTAATCCTGGCTGAAGAGTTGTAATGGTCAATTATGTCGTATATGTATTACTGAATAAATCATAACTAATTTGACAGATGTAGGTTCAAAAATATGGGCGTTATTAAATATAAAATTGCGGATATCCCTGTTGTATGATCTGATACAAATAATTGAAGAGAAGTTGAGAAAAGAAATGAAGGGAAATTTGTGTAGACGGTCAGGGCTAAATTTTAGCAGCAGGGCCAAGGCAGAATTCAGCCGAATGAAATGATTATTATGGACTAGTACCAAAAGAGAATTTGATATGTATGCATAGCGTATTGAATGAGAAATAACTTCAGGACGTAAATGGCAAGAATTATGAAAAAGCACATGAGAAGAGCCTAAGGCAAGTTGAACTAAATATCGAAAATAAAACTGTATTCGCTTTGTAATACCTTGGAAATTAATGCATACACCTAATAATACATAATTGCCTTTTAAAGTTATTGTATACAGACCTTCCTTCTACCAATATTATACTCATCGAACAGAGAATACTTTTTTAAATGTTGCAGATTATCCATATAGGGTACCATTTCACCAAAATAAATGCTAATAATTGTATTAGTACTGTACTGGAACGCCTTTTGTTGGTGTGTGTGTGTGTGGGGTTATTGCAGCACGCAAATAACATGCTGCAATGATTGTAAAGACTCTGCTTAACTAAGAGCGATAAGAAGAAAACAAAAAAAAAATCAGACTTGCAACCAAAAACTCTCTATGAACCAGGTGACTTTGTGTATGTACGTATTTATGTGTGTGTGTGCGTTAGACAACGTTATATCACGTTATAACGCTTTTAAGATACGCTGCCAGAGCTTCTAGGCAAGAGTCTATTTTTTTGTTTGTTTTTGTTTCATCGTTTTCATTTGCTAATGGGAAAATCTTGTCAGATCGCTTTGGAAAACAAAGACAGTTGAGACTTTTATTTGTTTTTGTTTGTGCAACAAATAAATGATTAAAAAAAATATAGATCTACAGACAGTGGCTAAGATTTTTTTCCAGAATTTTTTTTTTATTTTGCTTTGAAAATGTTTTAAGCCACCAGCGTAAGAATAGCGGTCTACAATTACTGGCTGCTGCATAATTTTAATGGTAAATAATTTTGTCACCATTTAGGCCATCAAGCTATCAATGATCGATGGCCGTGCGATCTTATAGGATGGAGTATGTATGTGTGTGTGTGTGTGTGTGTGTGTGTGTCAAAAAGGAAACGTTAATTATGAGTTTCTCTTAACAAATTGTCCCCATAATGACCATTTACGTTTATGGGGCAAAATGTGATTTGAGCCATCTACTAAATTACTATATTGCGTGTTAATAATCTCAGATGACGGTACATCATCTATTTGGTTTATTATTATACTTGAAGTGTTTTACTTTTTTTTCTGTTCTGTTCTAAACAACTTGTCTTTGCTAGCCAGATATGTACGTATACACATACACACCTCTTTTCTGTCTGTCTGTATATTCGAAATGGTTGTTATTTCTTGTCATTAGAATTTTATCTCATCTTAAAGGTGTATAATTCATCAGTTGCTGCTTCAGTGTCTCAAATCAAATGCAAAGTGAGGAGTGTGTTGAAAAGAGTTGAAATTAGAAAGTAGCCTCAAGAATGACAGCCTTGTTTCTCTTTTTAGTCTCTTTTGTTTTAAACTTTTTAAAATATACGATTTTAATTTAGTTTTTTAGCCGCATTCTTTTCCTCTTCCTATGCCTCTGCGGTTTGCATAGAATTGTTAAAAAAAACAAAAAAAAAAAAACGTAGTCTAATAAGCACCTACTGTGTTGAAGTTGAAGACGAGGACGTCGGCAATAGATGACGTGACTTTTGGCATATTTCTCTAGAAGATTTATTATAATTTTAAACCTGTCAAAGGATAATTACAACATTCGTACACATTTTTATTTTCTTTCGCATGCATAGTTTTTGGCGGCTGGTTTTTTTTGCGTTTACGAAACACATCCATATGATGGAAGTGCGTTAGTTTCTTATTTAACATTTCAATTATCTTCCTTAGGAATCATGAGATTTGCAAATTTATTGCAAGAAAATTTCTTTTTTCCATTTAACTTAACGGATTATTAAGAATATTTTCAAAGTGGCTGTAAAAAATAATGAAATTTGAGCAATGAAATTGAAAAGTGTTTGAATATTTCATTTAATATATGATTTCCCAAAAATTATTTGAAATTTATGCATAACGAGCTACCAGGTATTATTTCCGTATATCACTTCTCTTGGCATCATAGACATGCTACAATTTTCTTCCATATGTTTGAATCATAACATAAGGGTGCCATATGATATGTCAGTTTTTTTTTTAAATTCTATATTTAGATTCCTTTGCAAATGTATTTTTAGGTTGTCGTCTTCTTGGGAACCTTTCGATTGGATCTATTGACTGGTGTATGACTAGTGTGGCCTACATTTCACCATTTTTATTTATGTTTTTCAGCAGATCTTTTCAGCAGCTCATAAATTATTATTATATTGAGGCCCAAACATTTTTAGTTTATGCGAAGAAATTTGTTAATCTGTGTTGGGACTTGCCTTTTATCGCTCCAAAGATATAGCAGGTCTCACTACCGTATACATACATACATACATAATTGGTCATTACAACCCTTCAGTCAGGATTACGACCTAGTTTTCTCACACCACTTATGTTGTGTTTGTTAATTGTATACATGAGTGGCGGGACCTACAGTTTAAAGTCGACTCCGAACGACAGATTTTTGAGAAACTTTTTCATGGCAATTTTATTTACTCTCAGAGTTTTTGCCAGAAATCTGCTGAGAGGAAGTCGCCGAAGAAACACTTTTTGTATTTTATTTTGATGTCTGGCCTGGGGCTCGAACCCTGGCTTTTCGTCTAATAAGCCAACACACTACCTACTAGACCACGGCGACTTCTACCGTATAGCTATTGTGTTTTTATACATGCCATAAATTAGCTAATTCCGTCTACATCTAAATTTGAAGTGATTTCAATACTTTCTTTACCTTAGCGAATGTACTTCTGGTTTTGCTTAGCTTACAGTCATTTATACGCCGTATTCTCGTAAGAAGTATGTTGGCTTATTAGACATGAGGCCATGGTTCAAAACCCAGGTCAAACATCTCCGTCCTCCACTCAGCAGATCTCTGGCAAAAACTCTGAGAGAAAATAAAAATGCCATGAAAAGTTTCTCAAAAGAAATCATTCGACGTTGCACAACGTCCATGACTTTGAGGAGCTCATACAGCTCATTGTTGGATCGGATGCGGAAATCATCGCCAACTCGCACTGGACCGAAAATATTACGTAGGACTGCTAAATCAGTGCTTATTTTAATGACTTTCATGATATTTAACGAAATCTCTTTTTCCTCAAGCGTATCACATACAGCCGAGTTCTTACAGTCGACGGTAAAGGTTCCTACAGCCGACGCAATTCTCCATGCAGCCACAATCAGACCGACATGGTCATCTAATTTTCTAACATCACAACTAAATAAAAAAATCATAATTAAGCTGCCAAGGAATAAAGATCTCATAGACTGGCGAGTTATTCTAACTTTAAGCATGCATACATACATAATTGGCCACTATAGCTCTTCCGTCGGAATTACGACCTAGCTTCTCACACCACCTATGTTGTGTGTGATAATTTTACACATGTGTGGCGGGACCTACAGCTGAAAGTCGGCTCCGAACGACAGATTTGTTTTGAGAAACTTTTCATGGCAATTTTTTTACTCTCGTAATTTTGTGCCACAAAATCTGCTGAGAGCCAGTCGCCGAAGAAATACTTTTTTCATATATCGTTTTGTTGAAGATGTCTGGACCTGGGGTATGAATCGCGGATTCACGTCTAATAAGCCAGCACACTACCTACTAGGCTACGGCGTCTACAAGACTAGCTTTGAGCAGAACTTGGAAATAAAAGTCAGCTGCACACAGCGCTGTCTATTATATTCAATGCCCAAATATATAACGATAACGATCTCATAATCAGCTGCAGCCTTCATCGCCTTAACCAAATCTGCCTAAACAAATGTCCCTTAGGAATCACAACTCAATTGCTATCAAAACATTCATCAAAACATCATCGTGTAAAAATTGTTCAAAGTCATCTTTTAATAAAGAATTCATAAAAATTATGACATCAAATCAATACGAATATGGCTGTGATAGGAAAACACCCATATGCTCCTTAAAAAATATAAAAAGACGTGGGTTAGAGTGGAAATATGAATCAACACATTTGCTAGGACTTACAATGAAATTGAAAATAAGGCAGTCAGTCATGTGTTGCCAAATGACTAGCAAAAGGAGCATAACTAATAAACGCAGAGAATTTTTATAATTTTCTTTTTCTTTTTTAATATTTTCAATGGATAAACAGAAAGAGAGAGAGAGAAAAATTTGTAATTGAAACATCATTCAGCAAGCAAAAGGACATCTTTATTAAAACTCATATTCATCTGCATAAAGGTTGAAATGGTAGGCAAAAATTAAAAAAAAAATAATAAAAACATAAAGAAGAGAATGATGAAAGCGTGCTTATTATTAAAGGACCTTCAGTTAGAAAACAAAAAACGTGAAATATTGTAACACAAATAAAGAATGCAATATGTCAAGCAACTGAAACGAATTATGAGTACAGTACACCAGTTACTTTTATAATAACTATTTGGAAATATGGAAAGCTTTGGCATTAGTAAGCCGATGTTAGTTTGAAAAACTACAAAGGACCCGATCATAATAATTACAAGAGTCTCTTTTTCTATAGATTAGCGTTATACTGCACCTATACAACAGTCCACTCTTCAGTCAATGCCAATGATTTGACCTTACTTAATATTTTCCAAGGTTAGCAAACAAAACAATAACAGTGATTAATCAAAGGGTATTCTAAAGTGAAGTGAAGGTGAAATCGCCATAGTCTAGTAGGTAGTGTGTTGGCTAATTAGGCGTCAGGCCATGGTTCAAACCCTATGTCAGCCATATCCAACAAAACGAAATCTGTAAAAAATATTTCTCCGACGATTTTCTCTCAGCAGATTTCAGGCAAAAACTCTGAGAATAAATAAAATTGCCATGAAAAAGTTTTTTAAGAATTTGTAGTTATGAATCGACTTTAAACTGTAGGTCCCGCCACTCATGTGACAAGCACAACATAAATTCATGAGAGAAACTAGATTGTTAACCTGACTGAAGGATTTTAATTCCCAATTATGTATGTATGTATGTATGTATTCTAATTGTAAATATGCATTGATTTACGAAATTTTTGCTTATTTAGTAAGAAATTATGCTTAATTTAGAGCCATTTCCGCAAACTCATGTCTACTGCAGTGAGTGCTTGTCAGCATCTTCTATAATGCTTTGGGTTGTGTAGTCACCATATGCAAAGTATATTTCTGATATAAGCCTGCAGCTTGTTCACTTTTTTCACTGACATAAGCCATGTTTTGCTTCCTTAAAGAAGTACAGATTTGATATTCGCATCGAATATCCGTATTTTGAGCACAGACCATAGCTGCCAGCGACTCCATAATTTTTAAAGAGGTGCAAATGCAAGTCAGACCTCAATGTCCGTCATGGCACCATCATCAGGGATTTGGTTGCTAAGATATGTAAAACTTTGCACTTCCTCAACAGGCCTATTATGAAGAATAATAAGACTGCTGCGTAAGTTGCTCACCAGCGTAGATTTTGTTTTGTTGGCGTTGATTCAAGATGTTCAATTTGTCTTATACGTCGTTTCGCTGCGAGGAAATTAAAGCGGTTTCATCATAAGTCAGGTCGTTAAGACGTCATTTGCTAATTGGAAACTAAATAATGCCCCTGTTGGGAGTGCAATCTATACGCGTTCGAAGCACTTCGTTGATTATCACCAGAAATATATTCTTGCCGGGCACCTAAATAAACGTATTCTTATATAATTTTTATAACAAAAATAAAAATAAAGTAAATGTCTTGCGAAGGAGAAACTAACATTCGAAGCAATAGTATGTATTTACAAGAGTTATCTGGTTCCCGTAAATTGAACCAACCTTTAATATTAAAATATGATCAGACTCTACACTATTCAAGACTCAAGAAGACACTGAAATGCTGTATGCTGCGCCGGTATGAGACGGACTAATTTACCTGGGACCCCTGTTCTCTCAAGTGCAGTGTAGTGCTTCTGCTTTCTAGAAATCAATCAGAATGTACCTTTTCACTCAAGACTCTGTAATGAAATGCTGTATAGTGTACCTGTATGAGACAGACTAATTTGCCTGGCGCCTCTTTTCTGCACTTTAAATACTCTGGTGCTTCAACCAGTCGAAAGTTTTCTTAGAATTCAACGAAAGTTATAACTTCAAGCTTCCTGTTTGCTTCGTTAACTTGACTAAAGAAAGCATTTGTTAAACTTTTTATTTTGTTTCTCTATCGAGTGTGATGATTGCGAACTCACGCAGACCTAGAAATTAAGAAATTTAAGAAATAAGAAAGCATTTGTTAAACTCTTTACTACGTCTCTTTATCGAGTGTGAAGCTAGCTAAACAACGCAAATCTTGAAATTAAAGAAATTTTTCCAGTTGAATTAAATTTTCCAAATTTGTTTATAATCCACTGTGATAGAATTTGGGTTACACTTCTGTGATAAATTTTGTCTCTTTCTGAAATTCAGCAAAATGGAATACATTTTCTCGGTGTCGAATTAGGATGAACATGATGTCTGTCATCGATTTGTAGGGCAGCTATGGTTATTTATAGGCTTAACGGAATGTCGAGTATTGCTTCCCAATGCCTTGAATGATCTGAATGGACCGATTTTTGCTTTCAACTAATTGATAAAATATTCCCCCTGTGTTCTATGCTCCTAATTTTTACAGGCTTAACAAATTTTTTGAAAAACAAAAACTCTTGAAGCTACAAAACAGCGCATAACTCTTTTGTGATACTGCCTTTATTCTATCTGTAGGGTATCACACTTAAATAGGCTGCAATTTTAATAATGCAGTCATATCTGGGGTGTATTACTTTCTGCAGGAAATTTATAAAAAAAAACACCGAACAAATATATCCGGCTGCTTAAGATTAGTTGCCATTCCATTCCATACCATTCAAATCACAATAGTCAGTCACCCTTTCCTAAAAGACATAAAACTCTTGTTGAAAATGAAAATGAAGAATAATGATGGATACGATGTACATGTGATTATCATCATTGTATATGTATATAATAATGATGTTGCAGCATATTCAATACATATATACATACTTACACGTAGTATATGAAATGATTATATTTTTGTGTAGGTATGTACTTATGTACGTTTTATGTACACTTTCTATTGTTCTTATTGTGCCAATTGTGGATGATGAAACATAATGATAACGAACGATGATATTGTTGTATTACGTTTCTAAGATTTGCTTTTTGTATTGTATGTACATAGATAAATACAGGATATATATCGTACATACATAGTATATGGTATGATAGGTATGTACTATGAGGCTCATGTACAGTGGGTGCTGTGTACTCGTACATTGCAAATAATTGTTTGTACAGCTACATTTCTGTTAATCCTTATAGACTCTTAATATTTACTTTCAATACAAAATATTTTTCAAATTCCAATTTATAAACAACAGCAACAAGATGCTTTCCTAGCCATTGTTATAGTTTTCATATTTAATTTTTTCATTTTTTTTATTTTTTTATTTTATTTTTGGTTATGAAATCCATACAAAAATTTACACAAGTATTTACTTCCCTTGTTTTGTCGGTGGATTTGTTTTTCTTTTCTGTTTTTTTTTGTTTTTGTGATATTTTGCCATTAATACGTACTTTTGCATCACAAAATAAATATAAAATGTGTACCAAACATCTTTATTTAACTCTCCATCAACATCAACATCACCATCAACTTCACAACCTTTGCCATTATCAATGTTTTTATATTCTGGTATTTTTTGTTGCTGTTGGTGTTGTTGTTTTATGATCCTTTTGTAGTTTTAGCGTCCTGATTTCTAAAATAATGATAATCTTAGCTGCGGTATTTCTTTCTCAACTATTTTTTTGTTTGTTATCATTTTGCACAATGATATCCAGCAGCATTCTTCATGAATTCATATCTATGTTATGTACTCAAGTACATATATTTGTATCCTTTTCATATTTATTAAATAGTTTTCCATTTTTTGTTTTTCTTTTTATTTTCATTATATAATCATATTTTCTTTTGTATTCCATTTAAACATTTTGTTTTATTTCTCATGTGCCAATTTGATCCGAAAAAAGTAAGGAAAACATGTTCCCATAATAATCATTGATACAAAAACAGCAACAACAACAAAAATATAATTAAAAATAATTGCTATTTTACAAAAAAATATTAGATTTCCTGTTCAGTTTTAGTTAAAAAAATTTCACATTGTTTCGCAATAAAATTTTTTGTAATTAAATCAACCACAAGTTGCGTAACCTTTTAATTGGACTACAAACATAGTTTCTCTTATCATCCGAGAAATCATAAAGAAGAAGAAAATATTATATTCTACTCCCTTATAATAGAAACCGCTAGAAAATTTGGTTTTTTAATTATGTAATGTTCGCTTCCTTATGAAGTAGAATAAATGCTGGTCTAAACTCAGTTACTCACTACTAGTGAAACTCACAACGGTCTTGATTATAAAATTATCGCTGTAATAGTACATTAAAGCTTAGGTGATAACTCACTGACGTATCCATGCTCAAGCTCATGACTTTTGTAAAAGACCCAATGATATGAAAGAGGATGATACTATAATACAATCCATACAATGTTAATTTTATTTACGAGTATCCCTTCTTTGTCGCCGTAGTCTAGTAGCTAGTGTGTTGGCTTATTAGACGTAATGCCAGGGTTCGAGCCCCAGGCCAGTCATTAAAACAAACAAAAGGTATTTCTTCGGCGACTTCCTCTCAGCAGATTTCTGGCAAAAACTCTGGTAGTAAATAAAATTGCCATGAAAAGTTTCTCAAAAATCTGTCGTTCGGAGTCGACTTTAAACTGTATGTCCCACCACTCATGTATAAAATTAACACACATAACATATGTGGTGTGAGAAACTAGGTCGTATTCCTGACTGAAGGGTTGTAATGACCAATTATGTATGTCTCCCTTCTTTGATGGGAAACATATATCCATAAAAGTAGGTATCACTAAGCAGATTAGTTGTTTTGCCATCTGCACAAGTTTAAGGTCATATGTTTTCTTTAGACCCGCAACATGATTTGATCACGACTAGGTTTTGTTACGTAATTGCTTCATTCCTCTGTCTATGCAGACTTATCTTATCTTAGTTCAAATTTTTCAGACAGTATCCAACTATTTCTAGATATTAAGCCGTCTTATGCTTACTGGCATTTGGAAATGTAAAACGTAAATTGGCGTAGGATCAGTTTAGGAATCAAATTAAAAAAGAAATTCAGAGCGATTGTCGCAGAAACCAGTATATTTTTCAAGTGTTGAATGAAAGAATTTAAGAAATTATTCTTTCTGCCTCATCTCCATAATATTTACAACAATTACATTCGATTGAAAATGGAATACAACTGTCAGTGAGAAGTAGGTATCTATTTTGCGCCCTCTCGTATATGTACAGGACAGGACGAATATGATCATTAGTATATTAGCACACTAACGCAGTGTGGTTTGTGCTTCACTATTTTATAGCTATGTTAGCGTAATGTGCTCGAGGGCAAAAATATGGAGGAAGACCTTTACACTCCTCACATCACGTTAAAATTAGTTGTCCTACCGAACCATGATTAAGATAGGCTTGCCCTCTGCTATATAAATCCAGTGTGTTATTCAAGATTCCAGGCACAATTTTTGTCTACCATGTTGTTGCAAGCGTAGACCCTCTACTCTCCACTCTACCCTCTACTGAAGGCCTTTCTTACACTATTAATGATGTTTAATTTAGAAGACAACTTTTTATCCAGAAAAAGCCCTCATTCTTGAGTTCCAGTTCCTTCTTGTGCATTTTCAATGGACGAAGTTACTAAAATCAGAACTGTTCTAAACCATCTATTCATTATAACAACATCCTTGTCACTTTTACACTTCAAAGAAACGCACATTACCTTATAAAAATATATACAATAAAAATTTTAACAGAGTCATAAGTTAACAGAGCAATGTTAAATATTTAACAGAAAATTCAAAAAATGGCCATAGAAGAAATCACCCAAATATACGAATTCAGAGAACGGAATCTCTATTTCATTCCTTAAAAATTGTACCCTACACTTTCTTGAGTGGAACAGCTTCTCCATTAATTTGCCAATGTTTTGAAAATTGAAAAAAAAATTTACTAAAACATTGATGTCTGGGTAGGATGATCGATATTGTAGGAAAATAGGAAAATAGTAGCCTAAAGTGTCCCTAATAAAACCCAATTAGTCGTATACCCCAAATAATTTTGGAATTTTAGAATCAGTCGGGTTAGAAACATTCAGTATGTTTACATGGTCTGGGTAGGATGCTCGATATTGTGGAAAAGGGGAATTTGCTACAGATATCCCACTATATATCCATTGTATCAAAGATTTCAAAACAGGTTTCCTTTCGGTCGAGCGTTACTTACGACCAGAGATACAGGCGACGAAGCAAAATTTTTTCTTCAAATGAGTAAAAATGCTGCCTAAGCGGAAAAAATGGACTTGTGGGGAAAGTGAACCTAATGTGCTGGATAGCCATGGTTTCAAGGATTCCACAACGAATTTCCTTTCGGTCGAGCGTTACTTAGGACCAGAGAAATAGGCGACGATGCTAAACGTTTTCTTTAAATGAGCAACAAATCGGATAAAAAGTGGACTTGTGAGGGAAGTGAACCTAGTGAGTTGCATATGCATGGCACCAAGGATTCCAAAACAGTTTTCTTGAGGGTCTAGTTTTACTTGGAATCTTAGATCTAAGTGCTCTCAAAATAGGATAAAAAATTAAATTGTGAAGTAATAAACATACAAATCTTAATAATTCTCATTGTTCTCATTTTTTTGGTTGATGACTTGCATTTTTGGACGATGACTTGCATTTTTTTGGACGGTGACTTGCAGTTTTTGATTAATGACTTGCATTTTTTGGTCAATGACTTGCATTCTTTTGATTGATGACTGGGATGTTTTGTTTGATGACTTGCAATTTTTTTGGACGATGACTTGCATTTTTTGGACGGTGTCTTGCAATTTTTGGACGATGACTTGCATTTATTTGCTCAATGAATTGCATTTTTTAATAACGACTAGAATTTTTTTGGTAGATAACTTGCATTTTTTGATTTTGTCGATTTCGTCTCCTGTATATGTTTCGACGCCTACGTCTCCGGTCCCAAGTAATGTCTGGATACCTGCAGCAAATCCCCTATTTTATGCAATCTAAATTTAAAGGAAATATATCCTGAAATTATGAAATCTTCTTTAATTAGTTCGTAAAACATTTTCTATAAGCCTTTAGAATTTGTTTCACTCACTAACCGTTCTTCCTGTTGCCTTAAAAGCATTTTTCAATGGATAAAATTCTTTCATTTATTAAAACATTTAATCATAACGTATGTATGTATGTAGTATATGAGAATCCCATTAAAAGGTCCTTTATGACGGTAATAGTTGGCATTATTTGACTTGAAAAAGGAGGTTTGACTTAAACTATCAACTAATTTGCATATAAAGGATGACAACAAATGAAACGAGAGGGAGAATTGCAAAAAAAAGGGGTGGCAAATAATGCGCTCCGAACAATGCGGCCATTAAAATCAAAACCTTTTGAAATTTAACATAAAGAAGGGGTTGTTTATGAATTTAGAACTTTAAGCCGACAAGCAAAACCATTAAGGACATAAGGATATGAAAGTGTATGTGCATGTATGAGTAATTATTTTAATAGTTCATAATAATGGTTGGAATAATCAGAACAAGGGCATGTACATACGTATATATGTATGTGTGTGAGAATATAAACCTACCCTAAGGACTTTTTAGTTACAAAGAAAGGAAGAAAAATAGAATTTTCTAACACATACAAACGCATCTATTTAATTATAGAATAGATATAAGCAAAACATAATTATCGCTGTGGTAGTGTTGGTATAGTAAAGTTTGTTGTCAGTGGTTACATTTGCACCCATCCTCGTGGAATAATATTTGTAGTCAGATCTACATGGCTATGTTCGTGTGATAGTGTAAGTATATGTATGTTAGGACTCGTATTCTATAAAGAAGATATTGAATTTAATTTTCAAAATAAAATATGACGACGACATTTTCCAACAACGTCATTTTGTGGTTGAAATCTGATATCACAAGACTTTTTGTCTTTCGTTTTTTATTTTTTTTTTAAATTAATTAAAACAAGGGGTGTATATTAATTAAGGCAACACTGAAAGAAATCTATAATGTCATTGGTTTGAATAGATTTTTAAAGCAATATTGTAGTGTTTTATCGCATATATGGTGCTGGAGTGTTAATACAACTACTACAGGATTTATATTTAAAATTCTCATTACAGCCTTTCAGAAAGGATCACGACTAGCTTCTCACACCGCTAATATTGTGTGAGTTATTTTTGTTGAGTCGCGGGATCTACAGTTTAAAGTGGACTCCGAACGACCGATTTTTTAAGAAACTTTTCATTACAGTTTTTTTATTTTCTCTCAGATTTTTTGGCAGAAACCTGCTTAGAGGAAGGCCCCGAAGAAATTTTTGTTCATATTAGTCATCACGTGGTCTTACAGAAGCCTATTACGAGTGCCTGTTTGGTGCGGCTTGTGGACCAGAAGCATCATTCGTCCATACATACATAATTGGCCATTACAACCCTTCAGTCAGGATTACGGCCTAGCTTCTCACACCACTCATGTTGTGTGCGTTAATTTTATACGTGAGTGGCGGGACCTACAGTTTAACGTTGACTCCGAACGACAGAATTTTGAAAAACTTTTTCATGGCAGTTTATTTTACTCTCAGAGTTTTTGCCAGAAATCTGCTGAGAGGAAGTCGCCGAAGAAATATTTTTTTTTCATATTTCATTTTTGATGTCTGACCTGGGATACGAACCCGGGCTTTACGAATAGTAAGCCAACACACTACCTACTACACCACTGCGACTTCAAATTCAAATCATCATTCGTCCATATTTCTTTGAAAATGAGGACGGCGCAACCGTTACAGTCAATGGGGACACCTATCGCACCATGATAACTATTTTTTTTGTACCAGGAAGGAGCAAGCTGCCACACATCTCATGCCACAATCGATTTATTGATTCAAACGTTTAAAGGCCATTTAAAGAAAAGTGTTATGCCGACAATTGAGCATTTGAAGGCCATGATTCGTGATGTCATTGCCGAGATACGACACCATACACTCGAAAAAGTGTTCGACTATATTTCCGATCGAATGAGGTACTCTGAGGCCAGCAGCGGCAGCCATATGAATGAAATAATTTTCCATTTTTAACCGCAACAATTGTACAAAAAATAAATTTGGCAAAATTTCAAACCATTTTTATTTTATTAAAATTTAAACTTTTAAATGACCCACTCTATATTACTCCTCTTACACCTTGTGACAGTACAGATGACGTCTTTTACTTTCATGTTTTTGTGGAGCCAGCCTTGTCAGATCGTAATAGCGAGTAAGCAAGCATGATTCGATATACCTCCACACAAACGTAATTAGTTTTAGTTATGACCACACCCATATTGATCTCGAAAATGAAATTACAAATTTTCACATGGTGTATCAGTTCCATGAATTCTTTGGACGCAATACAAAATTCAAACATGACCTTAAATACCTTTACGTTCAAACGGATATCGAGGAGATATCCGACAATTTATGGATACAATACAGGCTGTAACTTTTTTTCCAAGTGTAAATAAAATTATCATTGGGAGATTTTTATATCTCATTAATTATGGCAAAGTCTTGAAAGTCTTTTATATTTTTATGATAATTAAGAAGCCATAGTTTATTGAGTTTATTGAAAATTATTGATCTAAAGTAACTTGAAGAAAAAAAATTTTATGTAAATACACACAATTTATTTACGTTAAATTTAATAATAATTCCTTCGTCTTCGCAACCAAGAGGGCTAAATCATTAGAAGTTTACAATTTTCTGTTTATATTACAAGTTGTTGTAATAAAAACACACTTTTTTGTATAAAATTGAATGCTAATTGAAATCCCCAAATCTGTAGAATATTTTTGCCAATTAGACAAAATTTAACAGAGCTGTATCGAGGGTGATGATATTCTAGTTTTGACGTATTGAAAAGAAAAAGTGCACAGAATTCAAAATACATTTGTTAAGAAGCAAATGTTCAATAATATAATATGAGGTCGCCATAGTCTCATAGACAGTGAGTTGGCTTATTAGACATAAGGTCACAGTTCAAACTCCTTGTCAAAGATGTCCACCAAAATGAAATATGAAAAAATATTTCTTCCGCGAGGGTGCCCTGGTAGTCTAGTGGGTAGTGTGCCAGACTAAGAGCGTGTGGGTCGTGGGTTCGATTCCCACCAGAGGCTCTGGTCTGTGACACTACACCGAGCATATGGCCAAGTTACTCCGCTCATATATAATTAGAATATAATTTGTAATTGTATTGTAATTAATAAATAAATAAATTTCGCGACTGCCTCTCAGTAGATTTCTGGCAACAACTCTAAGAGTAAATAAAAATTGCTATGAAAGAGATTTTCAAAAATCTGTCGTTCGGAGTCGGCCTGGAACTGTAGGTCCCGCCACTCATATATAAAATTAACGGACACAACATAAATGGTGTGAGGAGCTAGGTTGTAATCCTGACAGAAGAGTTGTAAAGACCAATTATGTATGTATGTTTGTATGTAAATATGAGGGTTGGTCGATAAATCTTAGGTTTTTGAATAAGAAATCATTTTATTTTTAGAAAATAGCTTTCTCGGGCGCCGTAGCCGAATTTACAGTCTTGGAAACAACATATCCATTATCCTGTCCCAAAATCCGGTTATTTTTTTCATATAATCATTGAAACGATCGTTTAATAAAGCGAGGAATAAACTGCGTGTCTCTCAAAAAAGGAAATGTATGACCATGACTTCCTGCAACCCCGACTCGCCTCGATTTACTCTCCATTTTGAATTTGCATTTCAGTCACGGTTGTGAATGGTCCAAACCTCGTCCACAATGGAGTTGAAAACCGCCAAACACTCCTGCAGAGTCACGCTTGTAGTTGATTGCTACAAACACTTGAATGCTGCGCGTTTGCACGCAATCGACCAGCATTGAGCTTGGAGAAACTTACTCAAATCCAGTGATTACTCAATTTGAAACTACTGAGTTATGTGGTCAACTTTTTCAATAGGTTTGTGTGCAGAGGCCTTGATTGGACGTCCATAATGTTCGGCATCTTTCGCGCTCATTCCGCCACAACCTAATTCAGTAAACCACCTTTTTTCCATTGTAAAGATAGTGGTTTGAAGTTTCAGTAAAGCTAGCTTTAATCATGATGATGATATTTTTTTTTTCGATAAAACTAAATTCACGTTTACGTTCACATTGTCAAGTACAAACTGAATGTCAACTGACAGATGTTTGTTGACAGGAGCAATGTTTTCTTTTCCATTGAAAGGATCGGATTATGTGCACTCACTGACCGTCTGATTTTGGTCGAGAAAAGACGTGTTTGAGCTTAATTGGAAGATACTTTTCGGGTCCAAATTATAATGCTCAACGTCGTTCGTATATTCACACAAACGGTAACTCAATACGATTTCTGGAAGATATCTACAATCTGGTTCTATCTCAAAAAGAGCATTGAAGAATTACTGACTGCGTCGTTTATTTCTTTCTGGGTTCGAAAGAGGATAAATCACCTTCCTTTGGAGGTATTCTATCACTTTTTTCCGAAGTGATGTAATAAAGTTCTTTGCCTTATCAATTTGGACGGTGGACCCAACTTACTTCAAAATTCTCCACATACCAGTCAAGAGAACTCCTTGATATCATACTGAATATTAAGCAAATCGAGTGTCGCTGCTTTCCTCAATATAGATGAGTTTTTATGTGTTCTCAACATTGTGATTGTCATGAAGCCAAAATGCCTTCATTAAAGATTTGCACAAGAGATCAATTGCATCCACGACGTGCCGTGTTATTTAAATCATGAGGAAGGTATTGTACAGTAAAGTGTTGGTATCTGTTATTTAAGGCCTCAGTTTCCCTTAGATCGCCCCTTTTACTGTCTCCCTTAGTTTGTTTAACTCTTTTGCTTCATGACTTTTAATTTCATTCATTCTCATCACGTTGGCCCGTCATGACAATGACTTCATTTTACTTTTCAATATAATTTTTGGAAATTTCTTTGTTACCGTAAATGTTCTATAACTTGAGGATATTGTTCTTTCTGATTTTGGGGATGTTCATCTGCTTTCTTCAATTCGCATACTTGTTTTTATTTTTTGTTTTTTTTTGGTGTTTTTGCTTTTTGAGGTGGCTGTAACTAATATTTTCCATAACATACCATGCCATGCCATAGCCTAGAAAATTTGATTCGTTCATTAAACATTTTCTGTTTGTGTTTGCGTTTCTTTACAAAAAAAAGAAGCAAAGTTTGTCTAAACCAACGTCTATAGAATCATGAGTTTTAAGTTAAGTTTGTCTGAACTTCTCTCTCTCTCTATGGCTTGATGCTGCTCCTGCTGCTGCTGCTGCTGCAAATATTGCCGTAACCCATTCTATGAAATAATTACGAAAACAATTGTTTATCTGCCCTTGTCTGTCTGCCTGCTTACAGTTTTATGTATATGCTGGCAAATAGGCGAGCCAGTGAAGAATGGAGGGAGGCAGTAAAAATAATTTTTGCTTTATTTTTTGGCGCAAAAATTTTCATTGTAAATATTTTCTCAACATCATTATTTTCCTACTTTTTTTGTTTTTGAATTTCATTCATTCATAATTTACGAAATATTCATGAAAAGTGAAAGGATTCTCTTGTTTAAACGTCGCGGCTTTGTGTAAAGCTTAAAATCAATAGATTAACTTGTAAATTTATTAGGAATTTAACATCGAATTTAAATCCTTTAAATATCTACAGCATATTGGAATTGGAAACTGCTTTCTGCTGTAAAAGGCCGAATAAATACAACCTGTTAACGAACAGTGATGTTCTGAGGATATGAAATAATGCGCTAGTAAGTCCTTTACCATTAAAAAATCACTCAATCGTGTACAAATTAAGTGTATAATAAGGACGTAAATATTGCTGAGGCACTGAGTACTAGAACTTAATAGTATATATGTATATGTAGATGGAAGCTTTATTGGTTCGCCCATTGACTAAAGCTCTTCCGAAGAACCCTTTTCTAGTCTTCAGCAATGAAAGACAATTACAGAAGAAATAAGCCATAGGTTCGTCCAATTATACTTAGTACCAGAATTAATGTCGCCATCCCTAAGAAAAATAACTGCCAAACAAATGTTTTTAAAGGCCTTTGTGCCTGTCGGACGATTTTTAATGAAATATTTCTATTTAAAGGATAGTGAAACTGCTATGGAAACTACCCACCACTCTTAACTTAAAGTTATGATCTATAAAACCTTTCACCTTTCTGCGAGGTATATTCAGTTGCCAGAAATAATTATGGAGATAACATTGAATTGATAAGAGGTACATATTATGTACTACATAATTAACATAACATAATTGGTCATTACAACCCTTTAGTCAGGATTACAACCTATTTTCTCACACCACTTGTGTTGTGTGCGTTAATTTGTATACATGAGTGGTGGGTCCTACAGTTTAAAGTCGACTCTGAACGACAGATTTTTGAGAAACTTTTCATGGCAATTTTATTTACTCTCACAGTTTTTGCCAGAAATCTGCTGAGAGGCAGTGGAGTTTGAACCGTTGCCTCACATCTAATAATCCAACAGCTATTAGACAAGTTCAGATTAATTAGTCTTGGCAATCCGTTTCCACAATAAATTCGCCCTATTTGGAGAAACAAGTGAAGAAGAAAACTTCTGCCCACATAATGACTTGGAGATTTATAAATACATAGAAATCGTGCACACCCCGGTTAGAAATATTATGCTATAAACCTATGATCCACAAGTAATGTTAAAGAAATTATTGAAAATCCAAAGTTATTCTTAATGGACACTAAATTCACGTTTGCCATTTTCAAAATACAAACTGACAGATGCTTATTGACAGGAGCAGTGTTTTCTTTTCAATTCAAGTCGTGACATTAAAAAAGTATCAGATTTATGGCTACACACTGATAGTTTGATTTTGAGCGAGAGAAGTACATATGTCTTCTTTAATTGGAAATTAATGAAAATTAATAAGCGAAAGCTCCGTTAGACTATCGACATAGTGTGAGGCAACTGCAGAAGATAATAGCACGTAAGTAGAAGCATAGGCAAATAGATGCATTGACAGTCAATAATCCTGGTGGGTTAAGTAATGAAATATGATTTCTCCTCAGCCTACTATTTTTCTGCATCCAATGGATAGTTTAACTGAAGTTGCAATACGTTAACTGAACTTTTCTCCACTATAAAGACAGGAACAATCGCTGTAAACGTTGAACTAAGGAGTGGTTTGTGGATGTAATTGTGCTACCGTTGCAACAAGATATACACATGGCAGCAATCAACAATGCTGGTAGCCCAAAGAAGCTTCATGCTTAAGTATCTTTGTATACCTAAATTTTATGGACATGATTTCTTTAAAATAAGAGCTATTGACAACTGAAGACAAGTCAGAGCAGTCGCCATAGTCTAGTAGGTAGTGTGTTGGCTTATTGGACATGAGGTTCAAAACACAAGTCAGATGTCTCAAACAAAAAAGAAATATGAAAAGAATATTTCTTCGGCGACTGCCTTTCAGCAGATTTTTGGCAAAAACTCTGCGAATAAATAAAATTTCTATTTAAAAATTTCTCAAAAAAATTTGTTTTTCGGAGTCGACTTTAAACTGTAGGTCCCACCACCCATGTATAAAAATTAACACACACAACATAAGTTATGTAAGAAGCTAGGTTGTGATCCTGCCTAAAGGGTTGTAATGACCAATTATCTATGAATGTATGTATTAAGAGCGAGTATGAGAAAATAAAGAGGAGAGAAAGAGAATGGCCCATTATAAGCTGCTTCAGTTTGGAGAAACGAACAATTCCGATTGACGCTACTTACAGTTCGATCGTTTAAGCGAAATTATTATGAATTATTGACCAATATTACGCAACAGTAAATTTGAAAGCAAAATTACTGCACTTTGCTGCGGATTTATGATGCACCATAGGAGTTCTGCTTGCCTAATGATTATCATTTCAATGGGTGTCTAGGAAAGCCTTTGGATTACAAAAATTTTTTAGCCAAAGTGTTCACGCAACTACTCTACTAGCACTTTTACGATCATCTGACAACTGATGCTGATATCATTTTTTTATAAAAACGTGAAGTTTTTACCCCCTAATCTTTATCAAAAATCCCTGTTTTGGTAATTTCTACAGTATTTTTTATAAAATTTTATTAATTTTAATACGAATTAAAATCAATTTTCTTAATGCCACTTTAGAGACCAGCTGCAATTCATGTTTTATGATTCACTCAAGATCGAAACAATTTTCCACATGCATTACTACACTGCAGATTGTACTGTACATCACGAAAATTATTTTTCATAACAAAATTTAGAATACATTACTCGTAACTATTGTCACATAATGAGTCACGTTCAATTAAAATTCTTGTGGGCATTAATTAAGTTTAAGCGCGACTAAATATTACAATTAAACTGTTTTGTTAGTAATACTGTCTGTATGGCATGATGATGGCATTAATTTGTTTTGACCTCTTTGCACATGTAAACGCTGATCGAAAACTAGTTTTTCATTTATGGCATTACGTATTTCGTCACCTGTATGGACGGTAGTGGAATCGATATCTATCCAAGCGTTCTAGCACATTTTTTAATTGATTTTAAATAACGTTTAATTCAATAATTTATTCAATCTACTCTACACTCGCTTTTGTTAAAAGAGAAGCACATGTCAAATGGAATTTTTAATGAGCGAATTATTTATTGAACGATAATAACCTTTCGTTATACAATTTCAGATTACAATTTATTGCTCTCTTTCCTGCTTTTTTTTTGAAAATTGAATACTGAATACGTATTTCAAATTATAAATGAGCCCTACATGTTCGCTGCAACATTGAATCAGTGTTAGTCCACGTTATGATATGTGTTGAGCAAAATATCGGCCTTTGAAAAAGACACAAGGCACAAGCGCCTTCCTCAGCGTTTAACAAAATTTTAATAATCATTTATTCTTTAAAATTTTAATCAACAAGTAATATTTGCTGCCGTCTAAGAGCGATATATAGGCATACTCACTTACTGAATTGGTTATTACAACCAATTACTTAGGATTACAACCTAGCTTCCCACAGTACTCATGCTGTGTGGGTTAATTTTATCCATTAGTGGCAAGACCTATTGTTTGATACCTACTCCCAGCAATATATTTATTAATCTATGCATAGAAATTTTATTTTACTCTCAGAGTTTTTGCCAGAATATTGCTGAAATGAAATTTTCGTCGACTTCCTGTTTACATTTTATAAAATATTCTATTTACGTGCTGTACTACCTACTAATGTTACAGTCGTTTCAAGCATGCTTGATGACGCTTGCTTGACAACGCGAGAAATTTTCGCCTTCACTATTTACCGCTCATAAAATATTCTATTTACTCCTATACATTTACTACATGTCGTAGTCGCTTCAAGCATGCTTGATAACGCGTGCTTGACAACCCGATAAATCTTCAAAGACGCATCAATCCTTTGCAGCATTTTTTTTATTTATATAAACGTGGGTTTTTAAACTAAAGTGAAAGGAGAACTCATCGCTTTTTCATCTTTGCCCAGTATTAGAACCGCAGAACCTTTCTTTAACAAACTTTTTGTATAACAATCGGCCGACATAAGTTTTCGTCTGCATAACCAGTTTGGTAGACATTCAAAATTAAAGTTGAATCGTTCAATTATTTGGAGAGTAACTTGGAAAATTTTGAGCTACACTGTCATGCGATCAACCACTCATTTAAAAAAAATAAAAACTTGCTCTTTATTAAATTTTTGATTTTAATTTAAAAAAAGTGCAAAATAAGATTGTAAAATTCCCTACATTAAAGAGTAGTTTTTTGAATTGACATTTTAATTTGAAAATTATTTGAAGAAGAATTTCTCCGAATTTACAATCGTTTGAAATGTTCGATAATGCATATTTTTTAAAATTTTTTATGCTTTAAGTGCCCCCAGTTAGTGAAAGAAATAAGCTAATACAGTATCTGGTGATTGGATGGGAAGTAGCATGCTTGAATTATAAATTTCAAAAAAGTGCTTATCGTGTCATGACAGGCATGATGAGCGTGGATTTCATCGTTCGAGATTAATTAAAATACTGCCTCAGTTTTCATGGACAGCGTGAATATATGTATGGTACATATGGCAGCAAGCAAGTTTCTGACATAAAATTTTGAATCAGTTCATTAAGGGAGCGTTGCACTAAGAGGAAAACTTTTTATTTTTTTTTGAATTTTTTTTCTTAAATCTAACTACAGCAGACAGTTTTTACCGATCATAGCGCCTTACTTGATTATCTTTTCACACTAAATTTAAAATCAATTTGCAACTTATTATCTCAATTAACATAACAATTATTAACACTTGTGACAATTAAATATCTTTTACACTCAACGGCACAATACCATATAAAAACTCAGTGAAAATTTTGTATGCTAAGCAAAATCAAACGTAAACTCAAGATGTTAGCCAAACAACTCCAATATATTCTCTTTGCCGGTATTATTGTTATTTCATTAACAGTTATACGTAGTTTTGAAATACGTAAGTTATCGATAAATATTTGTGAAATAAAATTAAAATTTTTATCCTTTGTAGCATTCCTGCAAGCGTGCACCATTGAAGATGAAAAATGTCATGCCGAACAGGTGACGAAATTCTTTGAAATGTACAACACTGGCATTGAAGAACTGAATATAACCGATCTGAAACATCTAAACATAGACGATATTACAATCGATGCGACGGGGAATGATAATTTTAATCTTAAATTGCTTATGGAAAATGTGGCATTATTTAAATATCCTGTCTTAAAATGTTTGAGCATTAAGGGCTTCTCGAAAGATGTGGATAAGCCAATGCATTTAACCATTAAAACATATTCGCCCCAGTTTATTATTAAGGCCCATTGTCGGGCCAATGGAAAACTTTTGCTTTTTAAAGTCATTGGTGAAATTGATACAGAAATCGATACGAGAAATCTGACCACAATTGCAAAATTCAAAGTCGTAACGTATAAGAAAGATGACAAAATTTATCTTAAAGCTGAGGATATGAAAATAACTTTAAAAATTGGAAGGTAAACTTTTTATTATTTATCAGAAATTGAAGCAAAAACAAAAATATTTTAAATCGTTATTTTAGAGTAATGACCTCATTTTCCAATTCCACGTTATTTAATGGTGAAAAGATTATCCTGGACACTTTTGTTGAAGTCATTAATAAGAATTGGGAAGAATTCCGCGATGAAGTCGAGCCACATTTAAAAAACACCATCGGAAAAGTGTCCTTAGAAATACTCAACAAAATTCTAGCCACAATACCGTACGATAAATTTTTTAAAAACTCTGAGTAAAATATACAGATTTAACTCACATCCAATCATACATACATACATGAAAATTAAAATAAAGAAATTGAAATTGAAATTAAAATTAAAATACGATAATCTTCTGCATAAGAGACATAAAATAATTTCTATTTTATAGAAGTTTTCCCTAAGTCTACAATGTCCGATCTCAAGCTGTTTACTATGCTCTGACTATTTCCAGTACTCATCTCAGTCTGTTACAAAATCTGCATAAGCAGATTTTTAGATGATAGAATTTTATCTTGAATAATCTACAATGCCAGGTCAGCAGCTTAATAGTGTTCTCTGACTATTCCTAGGTTGTGTTAAGCTAAGTTCAAATCGTTTCCTGCTATTGTTGTTAAAAAAAAATTTTACAATTATTAGATTGCCTTGCTACTCAATACGAAGCATACAATCTGAAGAAATTTTTAAATCGATTCTGCTTAATGTTAAGTTCTTAATTTTATTTTAACTCAGCTCGCAAACGAAGTCTCTACATTTATTTGCATCTCCTGCTAACTTACGGATTCCAGTCAATTACATAGCGAATAAAATCTCCGGTCGATTTTACAAATACGAGTCAAAGCTTGACAAGCTTGACAAACCGCCGTAACGCTATGTGGCGTATCATCTGACATCTACCTTTATCCAACATATCAACCGGACGCCTACTACACATTATATCACGTTAAATGTAAACGGGACAAGCAAAAGTTTAATTTAATTGTCCCTAGTCTATCTGGTTGGAGAAAACCTTTCGCTTTCGCTAAGTATACATACATATAACATAATTGGTCATTACAATCTTTTAGTCAGGATTACGACCTAGTTTCTCACACCATTTATGTTAATTTTCTACATGAGTGGCGTGACCTACAGTTTAAAGTTGACTCCGAACGACAGATTTTTTTGAGAAACTTTTCATGACAATTATATTTACTCTCAGAGCTTTTGTCAGAAATCTACTGAGAGGAAGTTTCCAATGAAATATTTTTCCTATTGGAGATGTCTGACCTGAGGTTTGAACTGTGAGGCCTTAGGTCTAACAAGCCAACACACTACCCACCAGACTATATCGAAACCCCATCTTCGATTCCAACGAAAGGTTTTGACCAAGTAGGTGACATAGAAACTCACCTCTTACAAGGTCCTTATATCAATTTATTTTCCTGTTCTCCTATAAAGCTAGGAATCTAACATAGATATGTATAATGAGTAGTTGATTAAGCTTCCTCATACCCTCATATACTAACTTAAAGTCCTCCTTATAGAAGCAAAGTATTAATGTCCGATTGTATTGATGTGTCTTCCTGACCAACTTAAAATAAGTCGATGACATAAAATGCTGAAGAATTCTTCACAGCTTTTGGAACTTTGTTGCAAGCTTTGTCTTTTAAAAAAAGAGGATTAAATATATACTTGATGGACTTCTAAGAGCTGCCATCACTGCTTATAACTCAGCGAAGTCGATATAATCAGCACTACGTTGAGTCCATGCAATCTGTGCCCCATTAAGGATTTCTATTTTTTCTCCTCTCACAAATTTTAAATAATAGGCTCCAGCCAGATTTAGACATCCTAATCGCCTCGTTTGCTACACACCTTACAATTGTATTGAATGGGTATGTTCCATGGAATTATTGGATTATTTTGAGAATTTCTACTATTTTCCACGCATTACTTTCTGAATTCTAAACTTTCTGAAGAGAATAGACCTTCCAATATCACTTCTCGATGCCTGAGGCTCCTTCACTCACTTCTCCTTCTTGAATATTACATGCAGTCGTTCGGGCCATACGAGTGGTGTACCTTGATAGATTTACGCAGAAGTAGAAAATCATTTCGATTTCAATTGCCTTTTTGAGAACATGGATCTCCATCAGTAGGCAGTTGGGTTCTACTTCATGCGATCCATATTTTAGATTCGAAGTTCTTTCTGAATTTACAATCAATCAGAAATTTAATATAAAAACGACCCAATATAATCGAAGTAAAAGATCACATAAATGTTTTGACATCCTGGACAAACCGTAATAACAGAAAACAATAAAAAAATAAAAAAACATGAGAAGGGAAAAGAAATCGCGATGAATTCTATCCTTAACGAGGGGATAACATCAACTGCGCGCACCATAGAGGGACTAGTCTGTGTTAAAGTTAAAAAATAATGTTAGAATGGAAACGGTGTTCCTCCAAAAAGGAAATAAAAGTATTTGAAAAGGGTAGAAGAGCCAACATTATTGGATCTCAGATTACGGCCGATAACTATACTTTCAATTATTTATCTTGGCTCCGCCATTATCACCAAAAATTATGTCAGCCTGGAGATGCTACTGTGGTCTCAATAGGCAATTGAGTAGCAGAGACCTCTCTCGTACGACAAAACTAATACACTACAACACGCTCATTCTCCCCGTGCGTCTTTATAGCGCAGAGGCATGGACCCTATTAAGCGCTGATGCAGCAGCTTTGAGAGTATTCGGGAGAAAAATACTACGTAAGTTGGCAATGATTTCCCCATCCCATCCAACAGTGAGCTGTATGAGCTCCTCAACGACATCGACGTTGTGCAGCGCACTATTGTCGTTCGAATGGAAGAGGATGCTCCGGCGAGACGGGTATTTAATGCGGGGATGTGCGGAAGTCGGCGAAGAGGACGACTTTGTTTGCGAGGAAACTCTGTCATCGATTGGTGTGATCAACTGGCGTAGGCGCGCAAGAAGTAGAGGCGCCTGGAAGGCCGAAATCCGTTAATCGTGTTATTAATGGCCAATTAAGTAAGTGATTAAGAAGAGTCACCTGAATATTGACAAGCTTGTTTATTATTGTTATTATTTTTTAAATACAACGAACTGCTAATACCGATCATAGGGCATTAGTTTCTCAAGTTTAACTAGTTATTTAGAGAACAATTTGCAATTTTTTTTTCTAACTCGATTGTTATTGTAGTCATTAGTTGTTGGGGTAATTAAATATCGTTTCCACTCAACAGCAATTTCATATAAAAACTCACTGAAAACATTGTAATCGAAACATAATCAAACGTTAACTCAAGATGTTAACCGCACAATTCCAATATATTCTCTTTGTTGGTGTAATTGTTATTTCATTAACAATTATTCATAGTTTTGAAATACGTAAGTTATCGGAAAGTTATCGTAAATAAATTCGAATTTTAATTTTTAATTTTTTGTAGCATTCCTGCAAGCGTGCACCATTGAAGATGAAAAATGTCATGCCGAACAGGTGACGAAATTCTTTGAAATGTACGGCACTGGCATTGAAGAACTGAATATAACCGATCTGAATCGCATGGAGGTGGGCGATATTAGAATCGAAGGCAATTCCAATGAAAATTTTAATCTTAATTTGGTTATGGGCAATGCCGTGTTATACAAGTATCCCAAATCAATGTGTTTGAATTTTAAAGGCTTCTCGAAAGATGTGGACAAGCCAATGCGTATAACTTTGACAGTGTTTACACCCCAATTGATTCTGGAGTCTCATTGTCGGGTCAACGGAAAAATTTTGTTATTTAAGCTTGCGGGTGAAACGGATATGACAATTGATGCAAGAAATTTAACCACAATTTTCAAAGTGAAAGCCGTTTCGTACAAAAAAGATGACAAAGTTTATCTTAAAGTGGAGGAGATGAAACCACAATTGAAGATTGGAAGGTAATGAGCAAAAATATTCAAACAAAATCAAATCAAAAAATTTATTTGAATTCTTTTTTTTTTTAGTTTATCGTCTACATTTGCCAATTCGACGTTATTTAATGGTGAACAGGTGTTTATGGATACATTTGCCGAAACCATCAATAAGAATTGGAAACTATTTCGTGATGAAATCGAACCACCTCTAAATGAAGCCATCAATAAGGTGGCCATAGTAATACTCAACAAAATTCTAGCCACTATGCCTTATGAAAAGTATTTCAAGAAATCCGATTAGAAAAACGTGTATCAAAACTAAAACTCATCTAATTATTGTGTACAAAACTAAGTTCAGAATAGTTGTAATAAAATTAATTAAGATTTTATTATTGTATTTCTAATAATAAGGGTTATTGGTGCTATAATTAAAAAAAATACATTTCAATATTATAAGCATTGCATGTCTGGCAATTGAAGGTGTAAAGTGCGCGTAGTTTTCATTAAGAATACGAAATTCCAGGCATATTTAATACAACATTCCATGTATCGCCAAGATCATGCAATTTGGTCCCACTGAACTACTTTTTTTGTTGGATTAAGTGTTATATGTGCTAGCATTTCATAGAGATGATATACTGGACGAAATGCTGGAGAAAGTATTTGAAATTTGAATCTTGCTGTGGGCCACGTACAAGCCGTACGCAAGAAATACCTCAAGTAATGTTTTCTAATTTTCACTTCTTAATAACCAGGAGGGGAAACGACTACCCGTTGTAGTAAGAACCTATGCAATGCAACCCATAGTATAGTAGCTAGTGTTTTGGCGTACGGCCGCTGTTCAAAATCCAATTCAGACATCAAAACTAAAATACGAAAAAATATTTCTTCGGCGACAACCTCTCAGCAGATTTCTAGCAAAAACTCTGCGAATAAATAAAATTGCCATGAAAAGTTTCTCTAAAATTTGCCGTTCGAAGTCGACTTTAAACTGTAGGTCCCATCACTCATATATAAAATTAACGCACACAACATAAGCGATAGAAGCAAGATTGTAATACTGACTAAATGGTTGTAATGATCAATTATGTATATATGTATGTATGTAAGAAGCAATTTTCTTTTTCCATATTTTTGAATGTGACTGATAACCTGTCAAACCCGAAAATTTTGTAGAAAAAAAATTTCTTCAGTATTTGCGGTTCAAAACCTACAACAAACCTGCTCATAACATCTTTCGCAACCTTATACGAGAACGAATATCATAAACTGGACTTAAAAATGTAAATTTTCGTACGAGTAGTGAATTTCTAAATTATGTTGAATTTTCCGAAAGGTTGACGTGCTATAATGACGAGATTTGAGACATCAATTAATCAAAATTGAACACTTCCTGGAGTTTGACGTTTTAAACAAGGAAATTATACGCATTGTAAACGTATTGTTTCTCTCAGTTTCTTCGCCTAATCTATATTAAGTTCACGACATGCCTTTACAGCCTCTTTCTCGAGCATTTAAAGATTTTTCACCACGCCGGCCTGACCCCCATGAATTCTATCTTGAGCAAAGATCCAGCTATGGTGTTCATATTGTCTTTACTTAGCTTGTTCAGCTTTCTTGATCAATCTTTAGAGATAAATGCTTAGATGACAGTATGACTGTTAGAAAATATTTCACATCCATCGATCATGTAAGCTTTCGTTTGGAAATTGACTGAGATTTTTAATAGGGGTTTCGAATACTTTGTCCTAAGCCCGAATAACCTAAATTGATCGGTCTCAGAATTGGTCTTAGAGCTAATGTGTTTGTTGCCATCTACAGTCCATGGCATCATTCTAAAGTGAGTTTTTACAATGTTCGAGACATATAAGCACAGTCACTGTAATTCTTAACCTTCAGGCCTTAGTCAAATGCTAAGTTAAAATATATACTTGAAGGAATTCGGTACTACTACCTCGTCGACATATGTAGCTATAATCGGTATTCCAACATGACTTAATAGAGTCCTAGTTAGCTACGCTCTGTAGTCTGTGCCAACAACTAATGCCTCCTTTGTTATATCAAATTTAGTGGGTAAACTCTAGCCAGAGCTTAGTCATCATAAAGGTTTCTTTCGTAGATGGCTGCATGTCATATGATAATGTGGCTTGTACAACTACCCTGCCTATGGGTAATTTTTTTATTTTTATTTCTTTTTCTTGTCTTTGAAATATCACATGCAGTTCTCAGAGCCTTACGAATGGTGTACCTTAATTACGCCGATATAGTAGGTCGCATCGGTATATCACTTATCGTTTATTTGAAGGAGGGATATCTTCAAAGGCATAGAGATGGATTCGTCTACACTCGAGTCACGTTCTTGTCGAGTGGGTTTATAAATCAGTGACTCAGCTAATTATAAATAATTTTTTTTTACAAATAAATCGGATCCGAACATTAGTATGTATTTAAAATATGTTTCTCTTTCAGATTTTACTGACACAAAAACTTATTATCCTTTTCTGTTTTTTGTCCCATCTTTTCCATCCTTTTTTTAATTCTTTTTCTGATTTTAAAATCATAACGAATTCAATAAAAAAACACAACCCAACATTAAAAAATGTTAATCGAAGTAAAAATTTATAAATTGTAAATTGCCACACAACGTTGACCCAAGGCGTTGACAACCTGGACAAATCCAAATGATACAAGAATAAGGAACAATTAAAACAACAAAAGAGCTGAAGAAAAAAACAAAAATCCAAACATGCTCTTGTAACAACAAGTGTGAGAGAATTTCAGACAAAGGCAACTCGACTCAACAGGATTCTATTCTTAACAAATATTAAATGAAGTCCAGGAAAAACAATATCTCCTGCAACGATAATCATAAAAGGACAACAATATGACATGCGACTAATTAGGGAACAATAAAATATGAAAAGAAAAGAAATTTTAAAAGAATAGAAACAATTGCAACAAAAGAGAGAAATTAAATTAAAAGGACAATAAATAATCAAAAGGAAAGAAAAAAAGAATGGAGAAAGAACATTAACACACCTATAAACAGGACATTTTAACGCATTTTCACAACAAACCCTGTGAGAGCGATTACATCTTCCACAAAACTGAAAGAGAGGTAAAAAACAAAAATATTAAAAAGGACATCGTGACAAAAGACGGTTGGACGCTATTCAAAATGAAAATCTAACTTTCCAATTCAATGAAAATATGGGTGTTGCCATCTTTTGTATGCGTGGTGGTAGGAGTGTTGCATCAGTATTATCGGTTTGCCACAAAAAAGATTTTGTGACAGGGATTACGATACATTCTATGTGTATGTGGTTAACCTTTGAGTTGCACAACATGATGCGGTACACCCACTGCTGGTATATCTACCACATAATTAGTACCACATAAAAATAAATCATAAATATTTAAACGTACTATGATTCTCAAGAAGTAATTCAACCACATCTGACACAAAAAGAAGAATACATTTTAACAATGTAGCGTAACAAACGATAACTACTCAAACTACTTTTGCTGTAGAAAATTTTCGGAGGAACGATATACCTTCTCATGCGATATAATTTGCCGTCCATTGTGGAAGTATAACGGCGTAGAATTAGTCGGAAGAGACTCCTTTGTATAACAGGATACATTAAGCAATTTCAGTCCATTAGTAGCTTCTCAAAAATCTTATGTAAGCCAGCATAAATAGCCAGTATAAATCGCCAAGAAAAAGGGTTAAAAGAGAAAGAGGGAGTATTAAATCAATATCTTGTACAACCATAGATCACTATCACTATTAAGCCACTGCTTAATAGAAAAGTCATGCTCAATCTCTAATTATTTTGCACGATTCAGTAAGCAAACCAGGCCGTCAATGTTGTCAGCGTACGCAAGTAACTACTCGCCTCTACGGGACATATTTTCATTATGATGCAAGCCCACCTTTCGCTGAATACTCTCTATGATGGAGTTGAAGATGTCCATGATAAGAAATCGCCTTGTCTGAAACCTCGCTTGGACAGGTCAATGTCTATCTTGATGGAGTTGCAGAGGTTGCTCAACGTTATATTGCACAGATTTATCAACTTCGCAGGAATACCAAGATCAGACACAAACACGATTCCTTAAAAGACTATCGAAAGCTGCTTTATAATCGACAAAAATATAGTGTGTAATGATTCAGTTTTCATGCGTCTTCTCCATGACCTGCTTCGTGGATCTTTTTGATTTGACGTAATGTGAAGACCTGGTAGTCCAGTGTTTTGACGCTTGTAAAATCCTTATACGTGATAGGGAGAAGGCTTATGCCTTTTAAGTTGTCGCATGGTATAGAGTTTCTTGGGTATACATTCATCTAGCAATATTATGTAAATACGCACACTACCAGCTCGTTACCTTCGATATTAAAGAATTAAGAGGGCAGTCTATTAGGGTAGGCAGACTTATCGTTCTTAAATCGCACCCCTCACTTATTTATATTCAAGTTTTCGTTTTCATTCTTATAGGCTTTAAACCTGCCAAACTCGACTTCCTCACGCTGTCATGTTTCCCGCTCTGCCCTCTTCTAGCTCTTGAAATGTTCCCTCTCTTCCCTTCTCTTCTCTTTGTAGTCCTCGACAATGACTTACTTAGGGACTGACTCCAACGTTTTCATGTATGCGTCGTTTTTCGCCTCAGCTGCTTCGCTACTCTGCAAATAGTACCATTGGTTTCGTTGCGGTGAATGCTTGGAATCAAGAACTGTTTCCGCAGTAGTGCCCAAGAAGTAGAAGATGTTGGCCACAGTCCACCAATATCGTTGAGATTAGATGGGAAACGACCGCACTTATCGGAGAATGGAGCGGAGAACGCTTCAGCTATCCTATATGATCGCACCTTTTTCGTGTCTAACTTTCACAATATACAAGATCGCGCAGACCTTAAAGTGCTAATGCACAATCAAAACATGGCTGCGATAGGATAAGGGCCGAGTCGAATTTAGGGAAAATTAAACTCAAATGGATTGACTTCACTACTTGCAGAATATCCAGAATTCTTTGGTTTTTTCTGTCAATAAAATTGGCATTTGGAAGAGTAACATGTGGAGTTTTAACTGGCTTAACTACGTGGCAATATATGATCGGACGAATGTCGTAAGGGGCCCATATTATGGCTACTGTAAGAGCTGGTAAGAAGAAAAAATACGCAAAAACTCTGAGGCAAAGATTCCCACAAAAAACGGTTCTAAAAACTCTGTCGTTTGGAGTCGACTTTAAACTGTAGGTCCCGCCACTGATGCATAAAATTAATACATACAACTTAAGTGGTGTGAGAAGATAGGTCGTAATCCTGACTGAAGGGTTGTAATAACCAATTATGTATGTATGTATGTATACAGGTTTAGGAATCTATATGTGTATCTCTTCTTTGAGTTGAAATGATGCAAGAATATGTTGCATTTTGTCAGAGGTATCTGGTCGAGGTCTTCTTCTACGAATTCTCTTTTATCTAGCGTTTCGGGACTTTCATGGGTTAGTGATACAAAGTACCACTAGGCCATCAATCTCACTAATTGTGGACAACTTAACGCTATTCTCAAAAATACTTTTATAAAAACATTTTTTCGACGATTTTCCAACAAAAACTTTCAACCAAAATTTTTTTCATTTTTGGGGAATTTAGTTAATCTTGTAAAAATTTAATTTCATGTCCTTATCATTATCATTATGCCTTTTAGAAAACATTCATTTAATCTGTAAAAATACTCTCAAGTGTAATTCGAAGAATTCAATTGAACTTCATGTTTAATTTGGTATAGAATTACCAAAAATAAATAATAAAAAAAGAAAACAATTTTAATTATTCTAAAATCCAACATTTAAATACGAATCTGACAATAAATATGAGTTTTTATGACAAATTCTCTGAATGGAAAGGAAAAACAAGTAAATCAGGTACCAAAAACTGAAATACACAAAATCATGTGACATTCAAGGCAAACGATAAAAAAAAAACCATAAAATGAAGACAACGAAGGACAATAAGATCCCTTTTGAATGTGAAATAAAATCATTTGAAAACTAGAGCACTGAACACAATGGAACTAGAAATTTAACCCTTTTTTATGATGATGATGAACGGCAAGGCAATATTATCTTTGGCTATACAAAACAGGGATAATAATACTGATAATGATGCTGATGCAATGGCGTACGGAGTTCATTAATGGTGGGCTGTAAAATAATAAAAAAAAAAAAAGAAAAAAGAAAATATTTTGTGACAAATAAAATAAGTAAAGCATTGCTGTTAAGCAGTTTACAGGGGGTACACATGGTGCTAGTAACTGAAAATATATTCCTCGAATTAAAATGGCGTTTAGTTAGTAGAGAACATATGGGAATTTCCCCGTGGCCATAAATGTAAAGGACTTCAGAGAATAATTAGAGCAACCGTCGACTAAATTATCTCATTTGTTTTTGTTTTTGAAACGTAATATTTTGGTTTTCAATGAAAACAAATTTTTAATTAACGCGAGGTCATTGCAGGAGGTTTTATCGTGTGTTTTCTTTTTTATTGTTTTTGTTTTCGCAAAATCTCACAAAAACATGGGAAAATGTAAGGAAATATTTGAAATTTTCGTATTTTATTAAGGACGTCCAAAGGTCTGTTCAGGTAGGTGTGTTCATAATTATGAAATTTTTGCTTTTGTCTTCAGCTATTATTGTTTGGCTGTTGTTTGCCCAATCTTAAGCAGCTGACATAAACGAACTTAACATGGATTAGTAGACCACACAAAGCCTAACAAAACAAAAAATCCTTACAAAACAGGCATCAATTTTTTTATTGGCATTTCCTGCAAAATGGCAACAATTATTTTTTTAAAATATTTTTTGTTTTTGTTCAACGAAGAGGATTGTACATACAGAGATTGGTATGACAACTGAAGCGTGTAAACTAAATTCCTCTTTTTCATTCCTTTAAGGAGAAGCTGCTCTATGGCATCTCCGTCATTTTTTATTTGGTGACAGGTTCGTTAACCAAGATCTTGCAGTATTTTGGATAACAGGTCATTTTCTATAAACAACACGCTTCAAACGATAGTTAATATTTTTCACCCTCTCTGGGATTTCAATCCGGATTGTTGGAGTTAAAATCAAACATTTTAAGCTCTACACCTCACCATCATCGGGCGCCACAGGTCTAAGAACGTACTGTGATCTCTTTGCGAATTTTATTCATATCGATAATGTAAATAACGTGCATCAATTTCTGTAGAGTACTCTCAGGGATAGTGTTGTAGTAAGAAGGATCTCGACAAATAAATCCAAGATAATTTCAGATAACATCGATTTCACGGTCTTTCTAGTTTAACTTTATCTTTGTGCTTTTGTAGATGTCAGCAACATTTTGCAGATGCATAGCTTTATTTGACAATAAGCCATGATTGTTGCAGATTTGGGGCGAAATATATACATATTTAATAAGTTTTACTCAAACACATCAACCTCTGAATAGAATCTTGTCAGCGGCCTTAATTTCAGTGCGCTAAATACTTCCAAAATGACGATCGTATCATTAGGATGTGGAAAATCGTGCGGTACAGATGTTATTCCGGTCGATCTCCTAAAATATGATACACCCACGTGCTAACTCCGGTTACTCGTACATTGTAATTAACAAAACAATAACCTGACATTTACAAAAAGGCAGTCCTCAGTATAATTCCGAAAAAGGGATACCGAAAGGAGTGCAACAACGTGCAATGAATCATCTTATCGAACTTCATATCAAACGCAATGGCTACTTTATTACTCCCAAGAATACGATATTAAGTTGTGAGCAAGCAGGTTTTAACTCTGAGAGGTGCTGTGCTAATCGTGTTAACATCCTGCAAATTATTCTAGAGTAACAATACACATCTTTACCTACTGTTCGTTGATTTCGAAAGAGCTTTTGATGGCATTTTTTCGAGAAAAGAACAGAAATGTAACAAGTTGTGTTAGATTTAATGAAACGGAGAGTTTTTCTTTTACAATTTCCCCTGGGGTAAAGCAAGGCTGCATACCGTTTCTAATCCTGCACCTGTTAGACACAGTAATGATTAAAACGAACAGTAAAGAACCGAACGGAATACAGTCGAATCTATATAAAATACAATGAGCGTCAAAAGAAACTGTACACTATGGATGAAATTCTAACAATCACCAAACTCAACTTTTACCATTTAAGGAGAGTGCCCGAAAAAATTTGACAATATTTCGAAAAGTTTTGTAATGAAACAATTGTAAAATAAAAATAACGGTAGTTTATTAATGTATATTTATTTCTAATGTACGTTTTCTTTTGACGTTTACTGTATATGTAAAAGCGGATCGATGCAGATGACGTTTGCCGCAATCTTTTTCTTGCGATGGAATACATTTTTCACACTGTGGTTACAAATCCAAATTGTTGCATCTTGCCTCGGAAAACACAAAGGTGATGAAACCGGTGTGAAAAAACGTTATATAATATTAAGTTACCGTTACTTTAGAGCGCTATGTATATATGATGAACTGGAATTGAAGATTATGATCTCGACGGAATATGGTTTCAAGAAGACACTACCAAGATATGGCTCACACACACTCGTGCCCAAGATAGCGAAATCATGTAGGACCTAAAATTTTTTCATGACAATTTTATTTACTCTCAGATTTCTTGCCAGAATTCTGCTGAGAGGAAGTCGCCGAATAATTTCTATCGATATGTCTGAGCTGGGTTTTGAACCGTGGCCATATGCCTGATAAGCCGACACCCTACCTACTAGATTTAAATTCAAACTATCGCCTTTAAGTCTCTTTATAGTGCTCTTCTCCACACCAGTTTAGGGAAGACTGCTGCCTAGGCTTCTCATTTGTAATCCGCCCTAGATGTAGCTCGAGTATGTAGGCCAAAATATATTACAAATGATATACATACATTTACAGACCCAGTATACTATGCATTTAACATTAACAAGATCTTATTAACAAGATCTTAGAAAAATACTCTTTAAAGTACAATACACATGCTTTTTACAATAATTTTAAATTAATTTCAAAATACAATATTTATGCAGATCTTTCTCGTTTAATTAATCAAAACAAAAACAAATAAAAAGAAATAAAATTCTTAATGCGAGTAAATAAACATCAAAGTCAACGAATGAAACAATAAAAATTGATTTCCGGCACAAAAACAAATTGAAGAAAAGAATAAAAACAAGGAACAAGGAAAACGGCGGCAAAATTTATCTGTAAAGGATTAACAAAAAAAGAAAGGAAAACACTTTCACACAACAAAAAAAATTGAAATAAAACGTTTGACCTCATCAAACTCAAAAAAGGAGGAGAAAACAATTATTTGCAGCCTTTCTTCTGGCCAAAACTAAAATGGAAAATCAATAAAACGTAAGGAGGACTATCAGGATATATAAGCTTTCAATACAAAAAAAAAAACTCTGTGCAAAGCAAAGCAACATTTTAATGTTTTACTCACAGTGAAAATATTTCTACTTTTAAGTCTGTTAGGAAAAGCCAATAAACTCGACTCGTTGTTTCACAAATTTACGTGTGTATTACATGGCATGATAACATTGCTTACAACCAAATATTTGGCAAAATTTTAACAGACAACCTTGCAACAATATTCATTTATTTTATGAAATACATACCTCCCTCCACCGCCTAACTATTCGTAGACTCTTATAGGCTACTGTTGAAATTTTAAGCAGTTTAAGCTGAATATGGATTATTTGTTAAGGTTATTGCAAGAAAACCTTTATATTGATGGATTTCGTCGTCTGTAAGAGTGAATAGGATGGAATGTTTAAAAGAAAAGGTCATTAAAAAATTTATAAACAGAGTTCGAGATAAAACAATATCCTCAGGTGCTCTTAAATTTAGGCTGAACTCATTTGAACAGATTCCATCCACAACAACTCGTAAAGAACAATTCCTGAAAAGCTCTGTATCAATCGGGAGAAGTGACCATCAAAAGATAGATATATTTAGAATTCAAACTACGGGATTAAGGTTTTTAAAAATGATTTCCAGTATACTCTGTGGTGTGTTTAGTGATAACTCAGTTCGACAAACGATTTACCAGTGTCCCCAACAACAATTTAGAGTTTCTTTGATTTCGCAGAGTGTGCGCAACCTAGTTATATTGCCACCAACGTTTTGCGGGTGGGTAATTCTTCAGAACTCTTCAATTTCAAAGGCAACTTTTTATGAAGCTCAAAAGTTGTGTTTTTATATCCTCAGTAACAAGCCATGTTGCTAGAACACAGTACAGTCTTCACTTAACTTAATTAGTCATTACAACCCTTCAGTCAGATTACGAGCTAGTATCACACACCAATTATGTTGTGTGTGTTAATTTTATCCATAAGTGGGGGCCACAGTTTAAAGTCGACTCCAAAGGACAGATTTTTGAGAAATCATCTCGACCAAGAAATATTTCTTTTCGTATTTACTTTGATGTCTAACCTGGGGTTTGACCGGTTGACTCACGTCTAATAAGCCAACATCCTGCTACTAGGCTACGATGACTTCCTCCTTTAATTGCCAAATGCTTAACACACCTTTTATATTCAACCTTGAATGTCATGTTTAGATACTTCTGAAACTGTTGACGCCCTTTCTGGCCACTCATAGTGAAAATCGTATTGTTGGGTAATTTAGTTCGTAGTGATTCTGTTTTGTTGACCACCTTCAGCGATTTCTGGTGTAGTCCACCCAACTTTGATGGCTGGTGCTGAGGCAATTACGCAAGCAAACCAATATCATAGGCGCACTCAAGATGTGTAGTGTTCTTTTGGTTATGGCGTACAGCCTAGGGTTACTGCTATGCAGTATAATATTTTTGGATAAAATGTAGCGCGCCACAGCCTGCCAAATGTTTTTACAAAATTTCTGGAGCCTTCACCTTCTTCTGATGAACTGATTTCAATCTTCGAAGAATAATATTTACGGGTCTCAAGTGAAGAAAGATTTATGGAAACCATACATATGATGAGAACTTTTTCCATAATCGATAAAGGCTGAGTACAGCTTAGGGTTATACAATGCTATGCCATACATTTGGATAAAGTGCACTATGCCTCGGCTTCAGGAATTTCTATAGCTATCACGTTGCTCTCACTAAATCGTTGGATGGATTGGTTTCACCATTTGAAGAGTAACATCTACTGGCCACTAGTAAAGAAAGGCTTACCGGAACCATGTGATGAGAACTTCTTTCCATAATCGATAAAGACTGCATACAGCCCAGGGTTATACTATGCTGTGCAGTACGTTTGTATAAAGTGTACCATGCCACAGCATCAGAAATTTCTAGAGCCTTTACCTTGCTCTTACTAAATCGTGCAATAGACCTCAAGAGTAAAATCTACTGGTCACTAGTGCATGATATGATAGACTTACGGAAATCATATGGTATTTCATTATACGTTTCATTACCTTGAAAAGTGGGGGTTGTTGTCTTCAGTGTTATTAGGCCCATCGTTTTTGGGATTTGCCAACACATTAAATACCGGAATGGTGTGAGTCATTGGAGAGTTTAGCTAATCAACGAACGATCATGAGGATGAGTACTATTTCAGGCCCTTTTAAACAAAAATGCAATCTGCCCCAGGCGCTGCCTTAAATGGCTATTGAGCTACTTTAAGATTTGAGTTTAAAAAAAAAATTCTGTATATTTCTCTGTCTTTTGATTTTTATGTGAAAAAAATTATTTAAAATTATTGTCATTGCTGGGGTTCATGTTCATTAATCATTTCAAATAATATTTTAAAATGCTTTTTAATTTTTTATTTTTTTAGTATAAAAATATTTATTGTTGTTGTTTGTTGTTGCTGTTGTTGTGTGATTTTAAAACAATTAATCATTGATTGTAATTTCTATCACATCACATCAGTAAGAGAAGAAAACTAGAAAAAAAAGGAAAGAAACCCTCTGGTTTTCTTTTGTTAATAAATTTTAATTTTTTTCTGTTTTTTTTCTCTTTTTTTTTGCTTTCCATATTGATTATATGATGTCAATAATGTGTATCATTATGTATTTCATTGAATTGTAAGTTTTTTTTTTGCTTTTTTTAAATTTTGTTTTTTTCAATACGACTGTTTCGCTACGACTTCTATTGATTGGCGTATTAAAAATTCATTAGTTTCTGTTTCTATTTTCATTTTCATTTCTATGACTGTTTCAATTTAAATGTGAGTTTATGGTTCAGTTTCTTTTTTCATTTTCGATAGACTTTATGACAGCGGAATATATCAATGGCACCCAAAGGGTAATAAATGATGGCGACTGTTATTAGGGAAATAAATTTCAAGTAATTTGACAGTTTTTTTCGGATTTTTTTTAATATAATAGATAAATTTTCTAAGTTTCAATTGTTTTCAAAGGACAATACGATTAAATAAACAAATAAATTTCGATTAGAAAACAAATAATTTTTTTTGAATAAAATTGTTTGCTGCATTCAGCACTGTACGTTTCTTCTCCTGGTTTTACCAAAACAGTGGAAGCTTTACTTCCAGCATATTCTGAACGCAGAGGCAATCGAGTAAGAGTGTTGTGAGTTATCCATTTCACGCTTTCAAAAGGAATGTTCAATAAAACACACATAAAAAGTTCTGATTATTATGAAAATTTTATTTGATTTCAAGGATGGTAAAACTGTCTGCCTCTTTTAGCGTATGTTCCTCAGTATCTTGGCGATACCTTGATGAAGTATTACCAGATCGCCGGTTTTAAGACCTCTTAATGGGTAAACCGATATTATCATGGACATGTTTCTTTAGTACGTACTTGTTTAATCAAACTTTGTACTGGAAAATCGCTTTGTCTTAAATTCGAAACCTTTTTTTTGCAAATATTACTTACTTAACTTACTTAATTGGTCATTACAACTCTTCAGTCTTCTAGCTTCTTACACCACTCATGTTGTGTGTGTTAACTTTATATATGACTGTCGGGACGTACAGTTTAAAGTCGACTCCTAACGATAAATTTTTTTGAGAGACTTTTCATGACAATTTTATTTTATGCTCAGAGTTTTTGCCAGAATCTGAGCAGACTTCTCATTAAAAGAAATATTTCGTTTTGTTCGAGATTTCTGAGCTGGGGTTTGAACCGTGGTTTTACGTTTAATAAGCCAACACTCTACCTACCAGACTACGCAAATCTTTGAAATTTATTTTTAAAATTCAAGTTGGATCAGAAACATGATTCTCTTGCACAATTACCTTCAGCCACGAGGTCCATTTTGGTCCAATGGGTATGTCAACACGCAAAATTACTGAATTTAGTGTGAAGAACAGACAGAAGCGGTTCAAGTGCTGCTACTGCTCCCTAAAATACACACTATCTGGTATGATTTGTGGATCGTAGGCGGCATTTGTTCATACAATGAAGATCTCAAAGTGACAGTCAATGAATTAAGGTACAATGAGATGATTATAGACTGTTTTCGCTTAAAAATACAGAAATTGCCCTGACGGACATGCTGTTTCAATGGTGTCGTATGCCAAAGGAACTGCGATACTATGAACCTTTTGAGATGGAAGTCGGATCACTCCGTTGGCCGCCAGGAGCGTTAGACAATTTTTTTTGTTCATACAAATGTTTAAAGTCCTGAAATATTTTAAAAATTAAATGATTAACATTTTTCTAACTTGCACTACGTTTAAACCATGTTGTCTGTGGGTTATTTGAATATCAGCTTTTTTCTGATTTTTTTTTTATATATTCATTAAAATATTCGAAACCCGGTTATTTTCAAATTTAGATAAAAGCGGTTTTTTTGAAATTCAAAACTTGTTTTTTAATTTTTAGATTATAATTTTTCCAATTATTCAAGTGTTAAATGTTTGTTAAACATTGAAATTTTTATAATCACTTTTTAAAAACCGGTTATTATTTAGACGAATTTTCTAAAACCGTTTTTTTATTCAGAAGGTTTTCATAAATTATTTGTATTTTATATGCCGAATTTCTGATTATTTTAGAACTCCAATATCCCGAGTTCTTCAAAAAAAATCGAAATATTTCTAAAGCATTGTGAAAAACAGATATTTTCCCCATATTGTGAATTTAGGTGGAAAACAACATTTACTTGAAAATAAAATTTGAATTAATTCCGTGCTTTTTGTAACGCCTTTATTCCACAATTATTTTACAAATTTTTTTTGTATGAATAGTTGTTCAATATTTATTTATTATTTGTTCTGTTGCTCAGCGTAATTGTAAATATTTATTAAATAGAAAACATTATTAAATCTATAACATGAAAGATTTTTTAAAACATTTTTTTGCTCATTAAATTAACTGTCATTAGTAGAAACCCTTAAAATGTTCTGTCATCATCATCACCTATTAGAATGCCAATGAATTCTTCATTTAAATTTAATTTCCAATAGTTTTGTGGACTAAGAGAGAAAAATTTCATTCAGAACATATTTATTCTTTTATTTCACATTCACATCTTAATGCACCCAGTCTCTCATATAAATACACACACACTCTCTTATTCACATGCACTTTTTTGATGTTGTTGTTCTTAATGTGGATAAAAAACATTGTCAGGAAAAAAGGGGACGACACAAATAATTCGTTTCCATAGCACAATAAGATTACGTAGAGTAAAAACAAAAATTGTAACCTAAAGCATATAAGCTTTCCTGCTTCAACCTTTTGGTACGAGATGAATAGACCAGCAAATAAAATGTTATATAGTCGTATTCGCTTATTCAGTCGCACAATGTCAACAGCAACAAATAAACACACACCGAGAATATTTTCGTATGTGTGTGGATATGAATGTAGAAATACTGGACCATTTAACCATATAAAGGTTGACATGCGACAAACGATGACTACGACTGCAGCAACAACAACAATAATAACAGAAACTAAACAACTATGGCGACGTTAACGACGAACACTGTTTTGGTGACCGTTTCGTTGTGTCTTTCTATGGGTACCTACTGCTAGCGATGCTACTGCCTCGGCTACTGCAAATACTCTCTTTCCTAACACTTGTTTTTCAGAGCAATTGCGCACTGTACTGTATTTTAAAGTCTGAGAAAGTTTGAAAATCTCTTTAATTTACAATAGAATTGTTATTCTCTTTATTTACAAATTGAGAGCGCATGAGAACACATGTAAAGCAACTGTAAAAGTAGAAATTTAAGAGGTATTGAAACTCTATTTAAACATGTCGTCATTTGTTTGTCCCTTTATTGCTTATTAAATGAATGTGTTTGTATATGCAAAGCCAAGCCACTCCGTGAGAATAAACCTTAAATTCATAACTCTCCTGTGGACTCTACACTACAAAATTGAATATATTTTCATTTTTTTTATAAAAATTGTCCTCTTTTATATGCCTTAATAATGTGTCTGTGCGTGTGTGTTGATTTTAATGTAAGCATGGAGATTAAACCGTTAAATCTGACAGCCATACTTTTATTTTTCTTATTTTCCATTACCGTTTCTCGTCCACACATACCACCAGCAGAAAAAAATTGTCAATCATGATGTCTCTTTAATACCATGTATATACTACTTTCTCACTCCTTCTCTTAGTGTTTGCGTAGCGTAGTCTTTTTAATGCTCTTTTCTCTTGGAGTTTGAATGTGTATATATGGTTAAGCCTACGCACACAAGGTATGTGTGTATGAATATTTTAGCATTCCTTGTGACATTTTTTTTATTTGTGTGGGAGACTATTCTGTGTTGTTGTTGTACTTTATTATATTATATTTCTTGACTGGTTTTGTTTAAAGAGCACAACTTCTGCCGGCGGACCAATAGCAATTGAGAAGAAGCAAAAACAACATATGGTGACAAAAATATTGTTTTTGTGATTTGGTTTTGCTTTTGATTTTATGGTAGGGTGCACCATATTTAAAATAGAGTATGAGAGCTAACGGTATATGTACAGTTATGAATTTAATGGCAGGGTGCACCATATTTAAAATATGGAATTAGAGGTAATGGTATACATATTTGATGTTTTCGTTTAATGTTAAGGGGCACCATATTTAATAGTATATGAAAGGTAACGGTATATTTCGTGATTTATATTTTAATGGTAGGATGCACCATATTTAAAATAGTGCATTAGAAGTAAATGTATATTTCATGATTCCATTTTAATGATAGGATGCGCCATAATTAAAATAGTAAATTAGAGGTAACTGTATATTTGTTGTTTTCGTTTTAATGGTAGGGGGCACCATGTTTAAAATAGTGAATTAGAGGTAGCGGTATATTACATATTTCGGAAAGTAATTTCAATAAAATCAGAATATTTAAAATACTTATTGAATTTCATAAGTTCTATCGTAAGGAAATAATATTATTTAGTGTAATACATAGATATTAGAAGGAAAAGAATACGAAAAATCGTAATTAGGTTGTATTGCCGCTTTCAAGAAGAAAGGGTTTCATGAAAATTTATCACTCTCGAGTCTTTTTGAATTCTGAAAGTAGGTTGGAAAAATAAAATATTTTCATTTTCCAGACTTCCTATGTTTATTTAAAGACAATGTTTAAATATTACATTTCCGCAATCATAGATATTGCTGTTGTTTTGCTCATTTTATCCAAAAAATATGAATCCAAATCCGCTTTTAATTATTGCGAGCGGATCAAAATTTATTCATTGCTTGATGTTACTGTCCTGACAAAACTCAGGATGCTGCTTAATGTGAAGAATGTCATTTCCTTGCCCTGCATCTTGTATGCACTCAATCGTAACATTCTAGGATATGTGTTAATGCCTCACAGATTTCAAGTATGTGTTCTAATAATTCATTGACATCGTTACGGATCCTAAATGTGGTCCTCGAAACAACCTCCATTCTGAATAAAAATGTAGGTAGCCTTATTATGTCTACAAATGCTCGAATAGCCGCCTGTCTGTCCGGTAGTATTGCTATGTACTATCTTTTGTACCACCTATCCAAGTTGGATTGAGTACATCTTTCGATAGCATAGACTTCACAATATGTACCTAAATAACGTACATTAAAAGAAAGTCAATTTACTTAGAAGCTGCACACATAAATAAAAGCACTCATTTTGATATGAATTGATATGTTATTCTCTTCATACTCTTTTAAACGAAACACTCACTCATTCACTTTATTATCATTTGTTCTACAATGCAAGCTGCTAGAAATAAAAACCAAATTGCTCTTTGAACAACAAAACACTGCCTTATCTTTCGTTTTTGTTTTCTCTTTTAGAAACATTTTTGCTTTGGTTGAGTGTGTTTCAATATTAAGGGAGTCAGTCTGTTTTTCTTTTTTTACTATCACAATATTGCCGTGAGTAATGTCACTGTAAAATTTCAACTACCACTACAATAACATTTTGGTTTCGTATATAAAATGATTAAAAGTAAAGAGCTGGAGTAACTAAAGAGGGTAAGGCTTTACCTCGTGCTCTTTTATTTTCGTTTTGCAGCCTCTACTCATACTCATACCTTCCAAGCAATAACAATGTGTGTTAGTGATATAAAAATGTGTTTGTTTAACCAGCTAAAGGCAAAAGAGACAAATTTATTAAAACACTGACACAATCACACATACACACGCCGTCACTCACACCACACTTATTGGTAATCATTATTAAGAGTGGCATTTCGAATAATATTTTTTCTCGTGTTTCTTTATTGTTAGCAATGGTGGTGTATTTTTGTTTTGTTTTGTTATGTTGTGTTGTTATGTTTCGCTGTGTTAAATGTGAATGGGAATGTGTGCGAGTATTTTCCTGAGACATTGCGCTTAGAGCCGAAGTTGCTTGTCACTCGCTGGAGACATTTGTGGGCAGTTGCGTTGAACTTGTCGTCTTGTGCGTATGTCGTGTTTTAATACCGTCACAAAACGAAAAGGAAAGAAACAAAATAAAAACCAACTACGGACTAAAAAAAAAATAAAGCCAAAGCAAGGAATACGTAAAAATGTTATAAAGAGAGTCACGGGATATTGCATGTAAACTGGTTTCCAAGAGTTACTCTACTCTCTCCCTCTCTTGTTTACTGTTTTGTTTCGTTTCGTTTTTTTGTGATTTTTTTTTTTTTTTTTGGAAAACAATATATTATCGGTTATTTAAAGTGTCGCCAAATCAGCTTTTACTCTCAGAATTAACTACAACAACAATAATAATTATCACCACCACCACCACCACCATCATCATTATTATCACAGGCACAAACTTTTCATTGAGCTCTGCTGTGTCGCCGTACAACAGTGAAGAGTCAGTGTCACCCACGACATCAGAAGGATTGGACATATATGCGTGTGTGTATAATTGCATGAACATTTAAGAAAAAAAACAAGAACAAAATTTCGAAAAAAAGTAAAAATTATTTTGAAAGAGTGGGAAAAAGTGAAAAAGATTTTTGTGAATTGTGAAGAAATGAAGAGACAATAATTTTGGTGTAAAAAAAAATAAAACTGTAAACGAATTAATATTTAAAAAAATTAAACATTATGGAAGATTTTTAAAAAATTATCAAAAAATATTGTGAAACATTTGAAAACATTTTTGAAGAATTTGAATTCAATAACTCAAACGGATTAATAAAATATTGAAGAAAAAGGTAATTTTTTTTAATCAAAACAAATTTAAAACCGTCGGTTTTTTAATTTTTTTTTTAACATGGCCGACGGGTAAAACAAAACTTTAGCAAAAAAGAAATTATTTTATTTAAACAAACAATAATAATTGTTGATTTGTATTTAAAAAAGTGATAGTATTTAATTTATTTGAACATTTTTTTTAAATCTTTGAAAAATTAATGGTTCGTAGATTTTTTAATTGAAAATTAAAAAACAATTTGAAAAGAAAATTTAATTTTCAGAATAATTTCCTTAAAATTTTGTAAAAACGTTAAAGTTTGTGGATTTTAAAATAGCTTTGAACGTTTAAAATTTTTCTATTGTTTAAAGGATTTCAAAAATTTTAATGTATTCATGTTCAGTTTTAAAGACTTAAGAAATAACAAAACCTATGGCTTATACCAGAAACAAAAAAGTCAGTTTAGGTCGGTATTGTCAAGCAGTAGGGAATAAAATATTTTAAGTTTTTTAATAATATTTTTATTTTTTAAATCTGCAAACAAAATTAGAAAAATATGTGTTTTTTAAATTTGTCATTACAACTCGTCAGCCAGGATTAAGATCCAGCTTTTTCACACTTACCATGTTGTGTTTGTTAATTTAACCCATGAGTGACGGGACGACTTCGAACTATAGATTTTTAAGAAACTTTTTCATGGCAAATTTTTCTAAATTATCACATGAAAAATAAACATTTTTTATAATTTTTTTAAACCTTTTATACTTAGATAGTATAAAGTCAAGGGTATTTAGAGTTTATTTAACCCTTTCGCTGTTGAGTTGAAAAACTTTTTCTGCCTGCTGCATAATTTTTCAGCAAAGAAGAGTTAAATCAACGACAGTAGTGTTATATTTTTTTATCTTCAATACTAAGCCATTGTTGCACAAGATCTAATGCTGAAGGTATTAGTAAATTAAAAATAAAAATTATCGGTTGAAACTACATAATTTTGGACAAAGATTTCTGGAAATATTTTAAAATATAATATTTTTACGAAATTTTATTGGATCAATCATAGACAATCGCTTGACCGCACTTAATTTGTTGTACATAAAATGTTTCCTTTAATTGATTTATTATTGAATTATGTAGATTGTTTTATATTATTAAGCTTAGTAAACAAATCAGTAACAATTATTAATTTTATTACTAATTATGCATTGATTTGTATACTTCGTTTGACCGCAGTAGTCAAAAATTTCATTAGTTAATGGCAATTGACGTTCAAACCGCGTTTTTTTTATAGAAAGTAATAAATTAATGAAGAATGAATGTAAAATATTTGAAAATAGGCTCAGGAAAGCTATTAAATGACAATGAAAAGGGGTTGGTTGAAAATCTAAATCAAAAGGGGATGATTTACCTGGCTATGCAGTTTTCCCAGCAGGTATTAAAGTTTGCTTCAAATTAATGTTAAGAAGGATTCGCTTTTAAGTTTATTTAAAATTAATTGGTGTGTGCTCTTTACGTAGAATTTGTCAAAAGTGGAAATTTTTCTCCGATCTAGTAGCTCAATTAATATACAATAGTCGCCGTATTCTAGTTGGTGGTGTGTTGGCTTATTAGACGTAAGGCATCTGTTCAAACCCCAAGTCAGACATTTCCAACAAAACGAAATACGAAAAAATATTTCTTCAGCGACTTCCACTCAGCAGACTTCTGGCAAAAACTCTGAGAGTAAATAAAATTGGTCAATTCGACCTCCGGATACTGTACTTGTCTTAATTGACAAGTACACGTCCTCTAACCTAACGTCCTCTAACCTAACGTCCTCTAACCTAAATAAAATTGTCGTAAAAAGTTTCTCAAAAAAATCTGTCGTTCGAAATCTACTTTAAACTGTAGGTCCCACCACTCATGTATAAAAATTAACACACACAACATTAGCGGCGTGAGGAGCTAGGTCAGAATCCTGACTGATGGGTTGTAATGACTAATTATGTATGTGTGTTTATTAAGGTAGCGCAAGTAAGTTAACTTACTTAACTTACCTAGTAATATGCCCTTAAAAAAGTTTGGGGGATAATTTTCTTGTTAATAAGGTTTAAAGTGGCTGAAGAACATTCTGCTGCTGTACTCTTCTGCTATAAACCGCAGGAACATTAGATTTTAATCTTTCCACACCACTATTACATCTTTTATGATAACCATTTCGCATAAACTTCACCCTTTATTGACGACATTTCTTAATAAAAATTTTAATTTAAAATTTTTGTTTCACTGTCTTTTATTTTTTATTTGACAAATGATTGACATTTGAAGTATATTTTAATAGTTGCTTTTGTTATTTTTTAAACTCTTGTTTTCGATTATTATTTCTCCATTTTTTTTAGTTCCAAAACTGATTTCAATGACATTTTGACCTTGAAAATCTAAAAATATTTGTGTTTTAATTTCAATTTGTTATACATTTGGTTGATATTTTCTCACATTTGGACTGTAAAAACTGTGTAATTAAATCTGTATGTATGATGTAGTATTTAATTATTAATAATTAATTTGTTTATTAATACAATAATTAATTTAAATGAGATCACAAAAATGTCTTCCCAGTTCAGCAACGATTAAAACGAGAATTAATAAAAAAAAATTTTAAACAATCAATCAAAAATTTTTGTTAAAAAATTGATATTCTTAAGAGTTACTTAAGGGAAACGTTGTATCTTTATTAGGGTGGCTTAAAATATAAATTTTTACATAAAAGATATGTATGTATTGGGGCCATAAGACCAACTTACAGCACGATAATGTGGGGCCCAAGGGTGGAGAGGGCTACAATCATTATATACTAGACTTTGATACGTTCCTTGCATGGTTTAAGTATCATGGTTACAGTATCTGAGAAAAAAATGAAAATATTATTTTATCGGGTCTTTCATCAAGTGCTTCCTTCTTTAAATTTAAATAAAACAAATTATGTGTGAGATAACAACGCCACTTTTCTATTATGTGTGGATTAAATCACGTTCACGCTTCTCTGGGAGCATCGCTTCCAGCAATGTGCATTTGTATATGACTCTGGCGTATAAAACAGGCTAAGTTTGACCGATGACATAGGCTATGTTGATTTTGAGGACTGACTTAAGACGAAGAAGAAATGACTTAAGAAAGCTCTACAAAAAAAAAAACTCTAATGGTTTCAAATCGTTCGATTTCGACGACCAGTTGACATCACGTCCATGTGGGATGACCATGGCCTCAAATCGTATGAGGAGAATGGCACTTAGCGTCGCCTTGTTGAAGTCACATATCATTAGCGTACATATCATTCATAGACTTATACTGCTCGTCATTGACAGTGATAGACTGGCCAATGTTGTTTTAAAAGAAATATGAACCGACCGCCAGCCCAAAATCCACTACAAATTGTAACTTCATCGGCATGCATTGGACGCTGTTGAATATCATATGAATTGGTAACGTCTCAAATTCGTCCAATTCACAATTGTTTGTTCACATATCCTATCAACCAGGAATAGACCACATCGCTGAACATGATTTTCAGATGCAAACCTCACGGATCGTTGCTCAAACAGAATACCCATTTTGCTGTGTCCATCAGACTAAGTAAGTGACAACTAATTTGACAGGTCTAGCTTCCGCAAGATGGCCATTATCAACAAAGTCGCTGTTGGAGGATTCGATATATTTTTTCTGAATTATTGCCTCTTAAGCTAGGCTTTAAAAATAATGGAGTAATTTTAAGAAACATAGGACTGTGCCAAGTACCAAGTACCATAATCTTATTATTTCTTTTGCGTTGTTTTAGTATCAATTCTCAATTTTATCCACGTAAGCTAATGGATTGGTCCACAGTAGCTGGTGAGGGCGTAATGGTCAGAAACTTCTGCTAAGTGAGTCCTAAGTTCTCCTAAAAGGATGGTGCGGATGTAATGATCAGAAACTTTTGCTAAGCGCGAGCTACGTTCTCCTGAAAGGAGGCGTGATCTGATCTTTCTATGGTATTATTTTTAGATTTTGTCTTCTCTGTGGCAACCAGTGCTCTTCTAAGCTGTATTACTCGGATTAGTAGCTAAGCACTGTAACCACCAATCAATGTCACCCCTAATTTATAATTTTCGAAAGTTTTTAATCGAACTCAGAGGTTTTTATCTTTCGATTGAAATTGTAATCTTTACATGTAGAAATCATTTCCTATTTTTGGATGCACTGTAATTCAAATTGAATGAGTTCAGTAAACCTTAACGTAAATGATGCACATGATACATGCAAATAATGAACATGATACTAAAATGTGATATTTTAGAAGCAGGAAAAAAAACGATTTTGTCCTCATTCAATCCAATCACTCATAAAAATTGGAATTAAATGCCAATTGGTTGCCATGAAAGACACAAACCTTGTGAACTATTCAATAATAAATTTAATGGTTTCCAGAGGTCGATCAACAACTGGTCATAGCTTGTATCATATTCTAACATTTTTAAATCGCTTCTATCTTTTATATTTATTTGGGTATTAAAACCTGGTATTTTTTGGGGAATTAAAAAAAGATATCAATGTTATACTTTCATTTAAGATGAAAGTATACTCCTGTTTGGTTTTTTTTTGTTTTATTTTGTTTTATTTCGAACGTACATATGTATGCATTAGAAGAATAATGAATGATACGAATTCCAGCTGCCAGCTCTAAAGAAGGAATGTTTTAATTAGAAAAACTACAAACGAAAAACTACATAAGTATTCGTATTAACCAGCAGTATTCGGAAGTTTGAAAATTTAAATAAAATGAGAAAAACATTTAATAGTTTGCGATCATATAACAGTGGGATTCTGCTTAAATAGCCATAAAATATCGCTTAATAACCCTCTTTTACATGAAAAACTTCATCATCCTCTTCTCTTCTTGTTTATTGATTGGGAACCCTCTTAAAAGAAGTTAAAACAAATAGACAAATACAATAACAATAATAACAACAACAAAAACAACAAAAAAGAAAAAAAAACAACAACAAATATTAACAACGTTTTGGGCCAGTAGTATAGAAGAGGTTGAAAAGTAGTAAAGTAAAGTCGATACTCTTTTAAATGTTACTCCGCTGTTACTTACTTACTTACTTACTTACTTACTTACTTTGGTAGTTTGTATGGTGGCAAATAGTGTTGATAGTTGTTATATGTTGTTGTTATTGTTGTTGCTCGTTCGTAGTAGTAAATGTTAAAATAAAAAAAAAAACTATTTAAGCTTTAGATACGATTTAAGAGATTGAGCGATACAACAAAACAAGAGCCGACCTTTGTTTATTTTATATGATTGTTATTGTTGTTGTTGTCTTAGTTATTGTTGTAGTAGTTTGAAATTTACATGTTTATAATTAAAATTTACATGACGACTTGCTGTGATACTCATACAACCAACCAACTCTCTTGTCTTCCCTGCTTTAGCTGGAAATCTTTAATACGGATTTTTATTTTTTTAATAGGCAATGGTAAGCTATGAAATGTTCCCCCCCCCCCCTCAAAAAATGAAATAAAAAACAGAGAAAAAGAGAGAAAAAAAATATAAAACAGAATTCAATATAAATGTTAATGATTAACTACTGATTGTAAACGATAATAAATCATTCCGAACAAAATTTCGGAGACATAAATGTTGGATTCTTCAAAAAGAAAACAAAAAAGAAAACTGTCATTAAAGGTGACAAACAACAAACCAGAGTTGCTTGGCCTTTGCAGTGTTAAATCTTATTAAGCCACTGTCTTTTACTTTTCTGACGAGATACAGATTTTTTATCACAATACGAGCACCTTTTTTTTGTTATGTTTTTGTGTTTTGTTTTCAATGTTCTACTTTACGATCGATTTACGTTTTATTTTCTTTCGTTTTATAACAAAATTTAATTACTTTTCAACCAATGCATCGTTTTTTGTAGAGTCTTTTAATATTCATCCAAAAAGAAAACATTTTTTAAGCCATGCTTTACATAAAATTTTTCTCATTTTTAACTACAATATTTCTTATGACCAAGAAATATGGTTGCAGTAAACAAAAGCCTGAATTAAATTTTCAATTGTAAATCGTCATATCAGGCCTTTTAAATGCTTTTTATCACACGACATTGATTTATGATGTTTTTATTCAAAAATGTCTGTCATGATATACTTCTTAGTGAAATTAACAGCAACGAAACGTTGTTTTATAAATAGTGTTACTACCTTTATAAATGAAATCAACAATTGCTTCTAGTTTATCTCTAAAATCTCCCAAATTGTTGAAAGTACACCCGACACTTGCCTTCTTGTGAATGTTGATCCCTTCTAGACATTTTAGGCCTGTTATCCTTTGTGTTATACGATAGGACATGGCGGCACTTGTCTTGAAATTTACTTTTTGTAATGTTGATCCTTTCTAGACACCTTTAGTCCTGTTACCCTTTATGTTTTAGGATAGGACTTGTGACAAATTCATTCAATTTTTTGTCTGATATCTGCCACATTAGTTTTCTGGTGATAGCTTTTGCCCAAAATATTTTAAAAAACCGTCTTCAGCGTTACAAATTGACACAGCAAGCAACGCAAAGTAATAAGAAATTTATTCTGATCAAAAATTCTTGAACTGATATAGTGCGCTGCTGAATTCAGATCCTTTTTTTTAAAGAAAACCTCTATTAAAAATCCCTTCATGTCGCTTTACTAAAATATATTCCAGAAAGTCACTCCTCGCATGTACATATGCACGTACACGATTGGCCATCCATAATGTGAGTGTTAATTTTATTCATGAGTTACTGGACCTGAAATTCAATGTTAGATATGCGAAGCTTTTTGTGGCACTTACTCGAAGTCGCCGTTGTCTAGCAGGTAGTGTATTGGCTTATTAGAAGTGAGGCAACGGTTCAAACGCTAGCTCAGAAATCTCTAATAAAACGAAATAGGAAAAAATATTTCTTCGGCGACTTCTTCTCAGCAGATTTCTGGCAAAAACTCTGAGAGTAAATAAAATTGCCATGAAAAGTTCCTGTCTTTCGGAGTCGACTTTAAACTGTAGGTTCCTTCACTCATGTATGAAGTTATCACACACAACATAAATGGTGTGTGAAACTAGATCGCAATCCTGACTGAAATGTTGTAATGATAAATTATGTATATATGTACGCATTTACTCTCAGAGAGTTATCCAAAAGACTGTTGAGAAATATTTTTGCTACAAGTTGTCTGGCCTCGATTCACGCTCGGAGCTGTTGTTTTGTAAACAAACACACCTTTCACTGTTCACTGGACTACGCCTGTGATTGTTAAACAAGAATAACAACACAAGTATGATTTCTCATTAAGTGACGTAGTTTCTCACTTCAATCTGCTGTTCCTTTCACCATGAAAGCTTCTACTAGATTGTAAATCATAAGAGCAATCTTTTTATTTGTGTTATTTGATCGATTGCAGTTGTCGTAGTGGACTATTACATGTAAAAGCCACGAAATTACGTACGGAGCACTGTTATTGAAATACATGTTTTTCTAAAATAGATTTTTAACATCGTTGAGTTTTTAACAATTTTTAATCTTAAATTTTTCAATTTTCCAATTTCTTTACAGATAAAAACCGAAAAATCTTTTTAATCTGACAAACAACGCTTACATTTTACCCCAACGCTCCCACCTCATCCTTAATATGGAACATTTAATGACTGCCTTTATGCCACCCGCCTATTTATTGGGACATCCTACGGCCACACCTTTGTCATCAACATCAGCTACTACCTCTCCGGCCACCTCGCCCACAGCCAGTACATCCGTGGCACTTAACAAACCAAAAAGATGGGGTTCACCACCCGTTAATATGGGAGGCCAGTTTATAAATCCTGCCACCGGAAAGAAACGTGTGCAATGTTCGATATGCTTTAAAACATTTTGCGATAAAGGCGCTCTGAAAATACACTTTTCCGCAGTGCATTTAAGGGAAATGCACAAATGCACTGTGGAGGGCTGTAATATGGTATTCTCCTCGCGTAGATCGAGAAATCGTCACAGTGCTAATCCCAATCCGAAATTACATTCACCTCATATACGTCGTAAAATATCGCCACATGATGGCCGTACAGCACAACAGTTTCCTTTGTTTCCTATAGCGCCAGCTGGTATTCTACCATCTGCAGGTGCTATGCCCGCCTTTCCCGGCCTAATGCCGCCACATCCTGCAAGCATGTTTGGTGATTTCTCAAGTCCACAGTTCCAACATTTAATGGCCAGCCAGGAGAGGTTTTTGGCGGCTCAACATCAACACACCTCCTATTCCAGTAGTGCTTCCAATGCCTCCGATCATGATGATGATGATGATGGTTTTGTTTTAGATGTTCAGGGCTCTAATGCTAGTCAAGGCAGTCACAGTGACATGGATGATTATTGTCGTGAGGTAGAGGAAGAGGACAATGAAGAGGATGAATTGATTTCGGTGTCCATAGAGGAGGAAGACAATAAGTTTTTAAATGTGAATGCGGAAGACTCAAATGAACCTTTGGATTTTAGTTTAAATAAACGCTGTACAGCGGCTGAAAGACTTATGGCCAATCCGGGAAGTAACGGTGAAGTTCAGAAACCAAAATCATTTAATAGCTTCTCGGTAGATACACTGTTGGGAAAACGCAAAAGATCCTGCAGTGAATCGGATATGTCTTGTGATAACAATTCGCCGATAACCATTAAAATGGAAAATGAAGAAGTGGAAGAAAACAGTTGCCTTGATCTCTCCTCCCCCGTGCATAATAATAAAAAATTAACGGTAATTGGAAATGCAGCTTTGCCCGCTACACATTTGATAAATGAGGAACAGCAACTGAGACTTTTACAATCACAAATGCTGGCTGCTGCAGCAGCGGTGGCTGCAGTTCAGACACAAAACTCCGATGCTAGTGAAAGTGGTGTTGGCAATACAGCGCCACCTATGTGGAACCTGCTGTCAGAAGTGTATCGCTCAATGTTTATGACCAGCAGCAATTTGAATTTAAAAACACCACAACAGCCTCCTACTCAAGCAACGGGCCAAACAACGTACAACGAAATGTCTACGAATGCCATTTCAGTTTAAATGGCAATAGGTTAGGTTGAAAAGGCCCTTTAAAAGGCCTTTACATACACAAAACTCGCTTTAGGTTGTTACCTCAAAAATGGAAAAAAGTAATATGTTAACTTGTTGTAAATTCTTATTATTATTATTATTAAAAAAGAAAAACAAAATAAATAATTTAATTTATTTTATTGTGGTGTAAATAATTTAAAAATTATTTTTTTTTTAAATAAAATTTTATTAATTAACTAACGAGTGTAAATAAAATTGTTCCCCAAAAAAAGATCATCATTTTACCTACAAAAGTATTCAGCAGCAATCAAATGCATTAAAAAAATGAAATTTTATAATTTTGTTTAACCCTATACATACCATGTTGAATTTTTTTAAATTAATATTTTTGGAAAAGATTTTTTTACGAAGAATTTAATTTTTTTTTTATTAAAACGAAGGAAAACTTTATTTTTTTTATTAAATCTAGCATGAGAGGGGTATGTTTAAGGTTAATATTAAATTTTTTTATTTTCTTGGTTTCCTATGACTCTCGCCTTGGTGCAATACTTTGTAAATGTTATTTTCTTCCTTTTTAAAATCCTTTAAAAAAATATTTAAAAAAGCATATGTTTTTTTAAATACTTTTGTAGTCATTTTTTTTATTAATTTTAAGTTAAAAAAGTTGTTAAAAAAAATAAAAAAAATAATTTTTTTCATGGTATACATTGCCTGTATTATTTTCTCTTTTAAACAAAATGAAACAACAAAAACAAATTTGATATTATTTTATTTATATTTATAACGTTAATTATTACTATTATTACAACAACAATAATAATTGAAAAAAATGTGAATTATTTTGTATTATTTTTCAACAATATTTTATAAATGCAAGTTACCAATAGCTTTTTAGTCATTTTATTTTATAGAAATTATACAATAAATATGTATATGTATGTATGTATATCGTATTAAATTTATATGTATTTTAATTTCATTATTTTTATTTTATTTTTATTATTATAATTTTTTTAAATAAGAAAATAAAAGCATATAAATAAATAAAATGCTCATGTGTAACATATCATGTAACAATTAATGATTTTTATAGTTAAAATTCTTTACAAATTGATAAAAAAAAAACAACAACAAAAATAATAAAAATTATCAGTTGAGAAATCATTACAATTGCTACAATAACAAATTATTTAGAATTAATTAGCATTACCATAACAACAATAAAAGAATTCAATAAATATTTAAATAAATGAATGCTTTATTATTACAAAAAAACAAAATATTACCAGAGAATGTATGTATGTGTGTATAAAGAACAAAATTTGTATCTATGTATGTATACAAATTATGAATTAAATGAAATAATTTTTAGCAAATTTTTTTTTTTAATTGAAAAAAAAATATTTTAAAAAAATTTAATAAAAATTGAAAATTTATTCAATTGAAGATTTTAATTGAAACTGTGTTCTTTTTTGATACAATGTAACGGGCATGTACACAATAGGTGAAGAACAGTCTCATCCTCCTCCTATCTCCACAACTTGCGCAGAAATCATTCGCAAAGTGTCCAAGTCCAATACGCCTCGCATGCGTTCCTATAATGCAATGTCTCGTAATAACCCCGATAATAGTGCTGAGCCTACGTCTCTGGAGTTTAAGCAGAGCTGCCATGCGCCTTCTATCCAGCCTTAGCCAGATTTTCTGTCCATCTATTGTTGACAAGATCCACGATTGCATTGTCAATTATAAAGGGGTTAGCGTCGGATATTTTTCTAATTGCTACAGAAACACAGGCCTTGATGTGATGGTCACACTTTCTAGGGCTGTAATGACTGCTTTACTATATGCATATAACTTCACTCGATATACTCCGGTACCGGATTCGTATAGTGACAGGCTTTATAGCCACTATTTCGACCTGAAGATGCCAACTGTAATCAGGTAGTTAGAAATTCAACTTTTCGTAGTGTTCCAGGACCGACTTAGTCACTATATCGGCAACTGGCAATAGATTTTTGGAAAACATTCTCTGGGAGGTGTAAGCCATTAGTATTTTCATTAAAAAACAACAGTTTAAAGAGTGATTTTAGGCACAGTGTAGTCAACTATAACCAATATTTTGGGTTGACTATCAGGCATGTTCTGAAAATCGCAAAATTTCAAATCACTTGTGCTTTTGAAATCACAATTGTGATTTAAGGGTGTTCTGAAAACCACAAAACTTTTAACTTTTCGGTGTGATTTTGCCTTTTCGGAAACACAAGGAAACAACTGATTTTTTGTTTAGACAATTAAAAAGTAAATACAAAATCACAAAACCAAATAACAAAATTTCTTGAAATTTGAAATGTCTTTAATTTGTTCATAATTTTATACTTTTTTGGTACAAACTTGTTCATTTTACTATAAAAATCAATAAAAAACATTTTAAGTTATTCATTTAATTCATTTATTGTGAAGTTCAAAGTAAAATGGTTGAAAAAATAAGCAAGTGATTCTAAATCGGCAGCCACTTAGCTAACCGGTTTTAAATCACAAAAATTACAAAAGTTTTATGTCCAGAACACCTTTCTTGTGATTTCAAAGCACTTTCACAAAAAGTGGTTTTCAGAACATGCCTGTATAGCTTTGGTACTCCCAAGTCATTGTGGCGCTTAGTCTCGTTACCGCACTTTAATTTATAAGATTTCTATCTTGCTGTGCTAAATTTGAAAATAAAAAAAAAAAATAAAAAAAATAAAATAAAAAATGAAGGGTAAAAAAATTAGTCATTACAACCCTTCAGTCAGGATTAGGACCTAGCTTTTCACAGCATTTATGTTGTGTGTGTTAATTTTATACATGAATGGTGGCACCTACAGTTTAAAGTCGATTCTGAATGATTGTAAAGACATTTTTTCATGGCAATTTTTTATTTGCACTCGACAGTTTTTGCCAAAAATCTGCTGACAGGCAGTCACCGAAGAAATATTTTTTTCGTATTTCGTTTTGTTCGAGATGCCTGTGCAGGTGTTTGAATCGTGGTCTCGCGTCTGGTAAGCCAAAACACTTTGCCAAGAGACCGGGTTCTTCCCTAGTAACCCCTATAGATACATTGAAAATTTATTTAAAGCTAGAATTTTCTATTGAACTGCCTCATTTACCCATATTTTTATGGCTATTACAACTTCATCTTCACATCTAGTTTCTTGCAATACCCCAATGTTGAGTTAATTAATTTCATGTATGAGTTTCGAGGCAAAAAGTTTTCAGACGATTTGGGATGATAGATTCATGAAGCTTTTTTTGGCAATGAGTTACTCTCACTCCTTTTACCAGAGAAGCGCTGAAAACGCTATCATAGATAGACATTTTCTACATATTTGATTAAGAGTCTTCCATCCTCTAGAAATAATTTTCATGGCAATTTTATTGAGACTTTTTGCCAAAAATCTGCCGAGAGGAGAAGTCACCGAAGAAATATTTTTTATATTTCCGTTTTGAAGTCTGACCATACTATCTCTGAATTTAAAAACCTTAGGCAGACCTATACCATGTCTTCATTGATGTTTAACATTGCTGTATGTATAGTCTTCAGTTAAACTCTTGTATAGTTAAGCGAGAAGAGTCTCATTTCACAACTTGGCATCGAAACTTGGGTCTGCACGCGGGCAAAATTCAACAGACCTACGAACTGATGGTAAACGACCATAGAGAACGACTTGTGTTCGCTGAATAGCCTCTGGAGTAGTTAACAACTGTCACTAATTCTTATCGGCAAATCATCTTCAGTTATAAAACCCATTTCCGGATGAATAAACATGATCAAACAAAACTGAATTTGAGACGGTACCAATACACATGAGATCCATGATCGTTTGGTACTCTTTGGAGCGATTTTACATTGGTGGCGTTAACTGTTCATATTTCTTTGAGAAAGACGTTGACCAAACTTTCACTGTCAATAACGAACACTACAGGCCGATGATTACCAACATCTTTTGGCCTGAATTGGATGATATGGATACCAACGTCAGTCATATGGTTTCAACAGCACGGCTCTAGGTCACACAGCCCATGCCACATTGGATGCTTAGTTCATAGCCATAGCGGTACTCAGATTTAACATAACCTACATATATCATAACGCAAATTCAACCTGCTGTATGTGCCAGAGTCATGGTAAATTAAACATTTCGGATCATTGGATTAATTGCATTAAAATGAATTTCGAGGAAAACAAAACGACAATTATTTTAAAATAAATTCTCTGGCTTTTTAAAAGAATATGGCACAGCACTGTTTAAAATTTTTTAATAAGAAAAAAATACGTCAACGAAATGAAATGAAACAAATGTATTTTGATATTGAATTGATTATTTTGAAATCAACGAAATGAAATTTCCAATGGAATCAAAAGAAAGAAAATCCATTGAAATTTCGATAAATAATAAAGGAGGTAAAAATATTGTTGTTGTATTGAAAATTTGAAAGAAAATTAAAAATGTGTACACATGTCTCTCTGTCTCTTCAGAATTGTGGTTGATTGTATAATCGCGTTTGTAAGTGATTTTATTTTAATTTCAAAATATTTTTTTAATTTTTTTTTTATTTTTGTATACGATTGTTTAAATTTCTTTTCGATTTTCTGTTTCAAATTGTATTTTATTTTTATTTTCACTCTACAATTCAAATCTTTTTCGATTCTTTTAATTTTTTTTTGTTTTTTCTTGGTGTTCAATGCATGATAGCCATGTGTTTTATATATTTGTTACGAATTTCAAATTGTGGAACATATATTTCACTTGACATTTGAATGTGATAGAATCAGTAGCATCCAGTTGGAACAAGAAAAAAAGAACAACAAAAGACTCTCCCGTAAGATATTTAATGCTTTTAATTGTTTATATTGAGGTTTTAGAGTGTGTTTTTCGATTTCTATTTCTATTTAATTTCTATACAAATTCACATACACAATACGTATGACTAATTTATTATAGATTTTTCCCTTTGCCTCTGAATGAAAATCATTTGCATTTTCATCTGATGGAGGCGAATGCTATTATTGGGAAACATTGTATGACGAAAAATGAAGGGTAAAAAATAATAGCCAGGCATCAGCACAGTATGTTTTTATTAATAATATTCAAGAGGAACAATTAAATACCGAAGTATTATTAATAAATTAATTGGTGCGATAAATATTTACATTCTTTCACAATATTCCCTGATGAATATAAATTGTAATCGAAATAAATAAACAATAAGAAATAGAATTTGATTACGTCGGTGATATTAAACATTTGGTCAACTTGTATTTAAAATACGAGGGTAGGTCAATACATAGCCCTATTCATGGATTCCTGGAAAATCACGTTTTTAAGTTTTTTATTTATTTGTATCAGGTGCTATAAATATGGGTCTGCCTGCTGATAGCAGCAATATCGCAATTTGCTTTTAAGTCTTATCATATAAATCGATAACTAATTCAGTTTATATATGAGGCTTATACATTAGCCATAGTCTAGTAGGTAGTTTGTTGGGTTACTAGACGTGAGTCCATGGATCAAACCCCTGGTCAGACATCTCCAACAAAACGGAATCTATGAAAAAATATTTCTTCGGCCTCTTCCACTCAGCAGATCTCTGGCGAAAACTCTGAAAGTAAACAAAATTACCAAGAAAAGTTATTCAAGAATCTGTCGTTCGGAGTCGATTTTAAAGTGAAGGTCCCGCCATTCATGTATAAAATTAACAGAAAACATAAGTGATGTGAGAAGCTAGGTCTCAGTCCTTACTGAAGGAATGTAATGACTAATTATGTATTTATGTATGTATGTATGTATGTATGTATGTATGTATGTATGTATGTATGTATGTATGTATGTATGTATGTATGTATGTATGTATGTATGTTTGTATGTATGGATGTATGTACGTATGTATGTATGTATGTATGTATGTATGTATGTATGCATACATTATCAGTTCATCTGCAACAATATATAGAAACAATTCCAGTCAATCTTTAATCGTCAATTGAATTATGAAACTCTCAGATAAATTTAATTTCATCTACCGATGATGTATTGTTTCATTCAGGGATGGGAAATTGATCTTAACAAATTGTACTAACTTTCACAAAAAATTGTACTTTTTTCAGCCCGATTGTACTAAATTCATTTTTTTTTCTTTTTTAAACTTTTTTATTAAAAATTAAATAAAAATATAAATGACAATTCATTTTACATATATTCATGTACATACAGTGAGGTGCGCAAATGAATACATGTTTGTATTTTGGACGCTTTTTATTGAATAAAACTAAAAGTAATAAAGAAAACTTCAAAAGTTAGAAATCATCAAGCCCTAAGAAAAAAACGAACAAAGCAAAATCAACTCGCATGTATTCAATTTTGCAAGTTTCCATTTTATATGTTTGCAAAAACGAAGTCAAAAACTATCGTTATTTTTTCATGTTTTAAATATTCATTTTTCAATTTTCATGTTTGAATATTAGTTTAATATTAATTACTTAATCTCGTTGAGCGAATATGTTTTGCAACTTATCGAACAAAAAATAATTTCTATTAAAAAATGAAGACAGTACTGATCAGCCCCAACCAATTTAGGTGAGCTTTGGCAACGGAGTCATCAGGAATGGACAAATATTCCGAAAGAAATTATAGAGAATTTGGTAGAGAGCATGCTTAGTTACGTAAATGAGGTTTTACATAGCAAGGGTCTTTGGACTAAATATTAAAAATACTCGTATTCCCTAAAATTTTGGAATGGTGCAAAATTGAGTACATCCGAGTTATTTTCCTCTTGAATGTTTTTTTCTTAGAATTTGATCATCTTAGCTTGAAATTTATATTATTTTGTTAAGTACTAAATACTAAATAAAAAACGAAAAAAATTTTCGAATTGCTTTAACACTTGTATTTTTATGCCATTAAAATTGTTCAGAGTACAAACATATACTCACTGTATATGCGTAAAAAAAACATAAAAATTAACAAAAAAATACATTGCAGTTTCTTTGTACTAAGTACTTGTATATATAATAGGTAAACTTAACAACTTACTTCAATACTTAACTATAAAGGAATACAAAAGTTTATCAGTTCTAAATTTTAAACCACTATACATTACATTACATTACATACATTACATTAGATACATTTTTTGCTAGCAAACTATTTGTTATTTCAAAATTGTAGCAACACGAATTTAATGATTTCAATAAATTCCTTGTTTGGATTAAATTGGAGACAGTCGAAGCAAACAGTCTATTTCTCCCTTTGTAGGGAGGGATTAGGGAAAATTTTTAAATAGTGCTAAATAAGTCATTGAGGTGCTATGGTGTTTTTAACTTCCAAATAGTGCTAAAAAAAGTACAATTGTACCAACTTTTCCATCCCTGGTTTCATTAATTGCAAATGTCAGATGTTCACAAAAAAAACATTCGTTTCTTAATTATTGACCCACATTTCAAAAGGAATCTTGAAAATTTTAAAACAGCGCCAAAGAAAGAAATTGAAACATTTTTCAAATTGTCAATCAACCATTCGGAAAATGAGAGAAAATCAAGACTGTGAAATATCACAAGCACAAGAAGCACAACCAAAAAACAAAAAAAGGAAACAAAGAATGAATTTTTATTAGATTTAAATTAGTTCATATACAAATACAAACATAAAAATATATTTTGTAGAAATATTACTCATACAGAAGATTGAGAAGAGAAATTTAAGACAAAAAAAAAACAAAATTTAAAATTTTTACAATTGATTACAGAGCTAATGAAAGTTTTGAGAGGGTGAAAAAAATTACTTCTATAAATGAATATTTGAGATTTTTATAACTAGAAGGTATGCGCATTAGATATTAACAAAAACATGTATTTCTATTCGATCAAGGGTATTACATTCCTATAGTATATACCCTTCAAGGTTAGTATATAAACGGAGGTGTGTTAGCCTACTCGCATACATAACATACATAATTGGTCATTACAACCCTCCAGCCAGTATTACGACCTAGCTTGTCACACCACATATGGTGTGTATGTTCATTTTATACATGAATGGCGTGACCTACAGTTTAAATTCGTCTTCGAACGACAGATTTTTGAGAAATCGTTCATGACAATTTTATTTACTCTCAGAGTTTTAGTCAGAATTCTGCCAAGAGATAGTCGCTGAAGAAATATTTGTTCATATTTCGTTTCGTTGGAGATGTCTGATCTGTGGTTTGAACCGTGGTCTCACGTCTAATAAGCCAACACACTACCTCCTAGACAACGGCGACTTCATGGCCTACTTAGGGACAGTATAATATGGATTATTATGGGACTACAGCATCCATTTAGACGTACGATGTTCTATACGTCATCGTAACAAAATTTTGGATGAGTAATCTGAACTATTGACAATGCTGTGTATCTTTATTAGCCTTTATCTGATCAACAAAAAAATAATTTCAATCAAATTCGGTGGTTGTTACAATATTTTAAATCTAAGCCGTCCTACTCGATGCGAGTGGCAGGTGTAAGTACAAAACAATTTAAAGAGGGGCTTACTTAAATGGATCTACTCAACATTATCCCGCCTATTATTTATTGTAACCTAGTAAACGAGCAAAGCTTGAAAATACTTTCATATAATTTATTACATGTGTTCTCATATAAACGCATAAGCTTACATATCATTTAATTTTTCTACAAAGTGAGAACCTGACTTTGAAAAATTATGAGAAACCACTTGTGAAGTACAGAATTCTGCAAAAATTGTTTCTTAAATCCTTTCTAAGAAATTAAAATAGTCGCTGACATCATTGTGGTATGTAGTATATATAGAAAATTGATAGTGGCGTGATATTCGGAATTTTAGAAGCCAATAGCAGAGTGGTCTAGTGCTTTCCACAATAGATAGACAGTACAAAGTAGGGGATCAGAGGGTCTTACATACATCTGTACAATATACATACAGTGAGCGCCATAAGTGAGTCAACACTTATGTTCTTAAGTATAAAACAGTTTTGTTCTTAAGTATAAAAATGTTCCATTATCATGAATTGTTGTTTTTGTTTTAACATTTTATAAGTAATAAATAAACGTTTTTATTTTTGGAAATTTATTCGACTATTCTCATTTACTTTTCTCACTATCCTAAGAAAATGAGTTATTTCAGTGGTGTTTATTCACTTTTGGCGCTCAGTGTATATTGTGAAGCTGTGCTCAGCATTCATGCTCAAGACTATATGAATTAAAAATTAGTATACAAATGCTATACCAATCTCACAGTGTTGCTGCTTAATGAACCCTTGGATACAAGGGTGTTGTAGTAAATGAGATCACTAAAACCATAACCTTATTATTGTATTGACTATTCCACGACCATTAGAAAAATCAGTAGAAGAGTTAGACATTAAACTCTCCATGTTATATGGGGTATTGTAGTCTGATCTATAGCGGGCAAAATGATGAATTTTATTCATAGTGGGCAGCTGCTTTATATGTTAAAAGTAATAATTATTGAGCCCTACTACTTTAAACGTCACGAAATTCCGTCTGTGAAAAGAAGACATTTGCAAACATTTAAACGTTAAGGTTAATAGAGCCCTTAATTAGTCTTAAGTAGGTCCATCGACTGTCTATTAAGGAGATTTTTGTTTCAAAGGTTTATGTTATGTTAAGTTATGTTTCGAAGGTTTATGTTTCAAACCCCAGCTCAAACATCTCCAACAAAACGAAATAGAAAGGAAATATTTCTTTGACGACTTCCTCTCAGCAGATTTCTAGCAAAAACTAGGAGAGTAAATAAAATTGTGACGAAAAGTTTTTCAAAAAACTGTCGTTCGGAGTCGACTGTAGGTACCGTCATTCATGTATATAATTAACAGACACTACATAAGTGGTGTGACAAGCTAGGTCGTAATCCTAGCTAAAGGGTTGTAATGACGAGTTATGTATGTATACAAAGGTTTATTCTGGAAAACATACAAAATAGTCTTTTGAAACCATAGGAACAGTCCCCTATTGATAATTATGGGTTTCTAAAGAAGATCGTGTAAGAATTGATCTGAGCAATTGTCATTTATTGCAGCTTATGCGTAAGTGAGTCCGCTGCTGTTTTTGGTATAACAGTTAGTATTAAATATAGCTGTCAACAGTCCTAATAATAATGATACTGCTTATGAGACAATTCTTCTATTAACGGCTAAACTTTCGTTTTGGATCCATGAATGAAAATACCAAAAAAAAAAATCATTTGTTTTCTAACGGTATTTTCGGGCATTTTTGCAACATCTAAAGTAAGGTATACTACGACAACTCTTCTCTGGAGTCTTCCCTCTAGAATGCTTAGGGTATAGTCAAATGGTTTATAGTATCAAACGACATTAATCGTCTGATCATCCAATCATCTAACCATGTTTGGTATATAAAAGGATGGAATTAAGTGTTGCATACCTACCAATAGGTTAAAATAGTGAGAGAAATTGAAAAAAGGAATTTAAAAATTATCGCTTTAACTTCACTTAAATTCACTCGAAACATTCATAGTCAATAATAAGCCAAAAACATCCTTACATTTGTATCCACTGAGATATAATTAAACGTGCTCTCTCCTTAATTAGTGATTTTAACCATTTTATTTCAATTTAAGCCTTCAAATACGACAATTTAATGAAAATCATAGTCTGCTTGAAGCCATTCCATAATCTTAATCAATTGACAGATCAATAGCAGCCGCCTAAATTTCCGGGAAAATTCTATGAGAATGTGTATGTGTGTGTATCGAGTTTATCGTTTATATTTTGCCATTAAGAGCAGCCATTACAAGATAATTAACAAATTAAGTAGTGAATGTTGGGGACAAGACAAGACACGACAAAACAAGACACGACAAGACAAAGCAAGTGTTCAAATAAGACCGCTTTTTATGGCCTCCAGCTTATGATGGCAACAAAAACAAATAATAGAATCTTTTACAACATTTTTCAAAGAAAAACCAAAAAAATTCAAAAGCAACATCAAAGAGATTATAAAAGAAAAAATGCTGTGTGGAGAAATGAATAATTACGTTCAACAGGAATTTATGACATTAAATGATCAAATTGAACATGGCCTAAAACAGACATGGCCTGGCAGCCGGTAGCATAGAAACTAATTAAACGCTGGCTAAAATTCACTTTAGATAACTGCTTTACATTAATGGCCAGTTAAACATGAGTTGAACATGATATTTTGGATATCATTAGAAGTGTCATAAAATGTTTACTTCTCTCTTTTTTTTCTCTCTCTCTTTCTTACACTCTTGAAACATTTTATTTACAGGATTTAGTTAAAAAAGACCGCTTTTTTATAAGCCTTCGGAAAATTGACAACGAAACTAATTTCTGTAATAAAAACACAAAATACCGCTTTTAACTCTTCCATACACACTCTGCTGCCCTTTTGTCTGTCCAGACAATTAACAATGGCCTTTCAAGATAGCCACTAAATTGGATATCTATCCATCCATCCGTACGTTCGTTCATTCATTTAAAAAAAAGCCAATAAAAAAGTATGTTTTCAAGTAAAATAAATCTTAGGCGACATGTTGTGCAAACATGCTACTGGATTTTGGTTTTTAACCAGAATTACTCTTTTTTTCTTCCTTCAGTTCGGTTCATTTCTTCAACTACATGCGGCATTTGCCTGCCAATCAATAGGCAGGCAGTCAGTCAGTCAGGCATCATCGTCATCTTATCTAAACCGGCATTTCGAGTTGCTGAAACTCACACCAAACTATGAAAATGAAAATGTCAGTTGAAGAGAACAAAAAAAAAAAAAAGAAAAAAGGATCAGTTTCCAATGAAAACATTGACAAGCATAATTAACACATTTTCACGTACTCGCGACGCATACATACATATACTCGTACTTGTTCCTCTGTCTGCCTTACATAAGATTTCCAAAAAACTATCTCGCTATTAATGTGTTCTGTCGGTTTCCTTGTGTCTCTCGGCTGTCTTTTTCACGATGTGACACTTTGTCCTTGATATCTGTATATGCGTTTGGGTGTACATGTTTATGTGTTTGAGTAACGATGTAAAAATTTCTTTAATTTGTTGTAATTTTGTATCACTTTGTCGGCAATTTAGAAGCGTTAAAAGAAAATATTTTGATTGTGTGTTAAACAAATATTTTCATTTTCGAAAAACAATTTGTTTTTGGGTAGACAGGAAAAATTCTTTTCAAAAAAGATGTTTTCCAAACACAAAGTGCTAATTAAGGTTTACGACGATCAATAATGTTACCGAACTGTTATTGTTGTTTTGGGAGCCATGATTGCCAGCTTTTTGGACTGAATGGCTAAAACACCTTTTGAAGATTCGGTTGCTTTTGTAGGTTACACAAGTTGACAGAATTTTTAATCTCGAAACCGATTTCGAATGCCTTATCCGCTCTATTCTTCGGATTTACCACCCAGTGAATTTTCGTGTTCCTAAAGCAAAAGAAATGGTTCAAGATAAATTCACCTCACAGACAACACTGGAGAAGTGTTCAGAGTTCAAAGGAGATTTTTTTTATCCAAATACCCGTGTTTCATTCAAAAGCTTACAGTTATATTGACCCAAGCTAGTAAGAACTCTTTAACTACATTGTATAAGGAAAACAGGTATATAGTATATACACTCAAGGTGATTTTTTTATATTTTTGATTTTTAGATACAACTAGCTGTAACATGCGCGAGTTGCTGCGCCACCAAGTAAAATAAATTTGAGTGAAAGACATTACACAAATGTCCAATTAATTTTGAATCATTTTATTGATTTTGTTTCCCGTTGTCCTGATGATTCAGATGAACGGGCCTGAGTAATACGCATTCGATCAGTTTCTAATCTCACTTCTCGTTTTTCAAGTGGTTCCAGCGAACGGGTCTCAGCGGTATATACTCGAAGATTTTCCAGTCTCAATGTCCGTCTGATTCTGAGGCTCGCAATGCTATTTTCTTCCGTGCTGGAGTTGTAGGTCGACCAATTGCTTGTCATTCATTTTGAATAATTTTCAGTGACGCCATCCATCGGAAATTAATCGCACCAACCTCAGTCGACTCATGCGCAACAACTTTGTTAAAGAATGCACAGTTTACGATTTAATTAATTTTAAGTAGTTTTCAGTGCAGCAACAACTTTGCTAAAGATTATAACATGATCAAATGCACAGTTTACGATTTAATTGATTTTAAGTAATTTTCAGTGCCGCCACCTGCCGGAAATTAGTCATACCAACTTAAAAACCTTCCCCGGCTTATACGCAACAACTTTGCTAAAGATCATAACATGATCAAATGCATAGTTTACGATTCTATAAGGTACATACAAACAAACATTCATTTTTATGTATATAGACTATGGGAGGTGACACGCTCACTGTAGCCAATCCGCCCATTTTGTTCATATATACGCCAAAGTCATCCATACAAAATTTGAGTACTCTATCTGTTGCAGTTCATGAGATATGCGACATTAAAACTAGGCAGAGAGTATACGAAAAGTCTGTGTAAACTTAAAAGGAGCATTTTCGTCATTGGAGTCATTATTGGTCATTGATTTTAAACACAAGGCAAATGAATTCGTCAGAATGTATAGAGTTGAGGAAAAGACGGAAATAGTTCTTCATCTACTAGGCACATGCCCAGCAAGAGAAAAAGGCATTTTGGTATCTACTACGTGGATAATTTAAACGATGATGATGAAAACACCGTAGCCTACTACATAGTGTGCTGGCTTATTAGACGTAAGGCCGTGGTGCAAATCCCAGGTCAAGACATCTCGAACAAAACTAAATATGAAAAGAATATTTCTTCGAGGACTTCCTCTGAACAGATTTCTAGCAAAAACTCTGAGAAGTAAATAAAATTGCCATGAAATATTTCTCAAAAATCTGTCATTTGGTGTCGATTTTAAACTATAGGTCCCGCCACTTATGAATAAAATTAACACACACAACATAAGTGGTGTAAGAAACTAGGTTGTTATCCTGACTGAAGGGTTGTAATCAGCAATTATGTATCTATGTACAGTGAGCTTCAAAAAAACTATACATTAAAAAAATATACATTAATAAATTACCGTTATTTTTATTTTAAAATTGTTTCATTACCAGATTTTAAAATTGAAAAAAAAAATACAAAAAATTTCGAACTATTGTCAAATTTTTTCTGACACACTCCTTAAGTGGTAAAAGTTCAGTTTGATGATTTTTAGAATTTTATCCATAGTGTACAGTTTCATTTGGCGCTTACTGTACGTATCAATGATAGATGTTGGCAACGTAAGCCACTTCGACATGAAATGTAAAACTCTTGTAACACAACGAGACTTATGTGGCCTAAGTGTGTTTTTACAAATCCTTTGAGTACACAGCCACGGCTATCTAGCGACCTCCAAGAGGGTAGCAGATAAGAAAATACAAATAAAAACAGGTGATACTGTGGACAAAGTCAAGTGACATATACAAAGTCAGATTTCATACACTTTATGTAAAGGAATAGAAATTTCAATAAACAAATGATTTTAAACGTTCTTTTAAAATTGTTTCTGTTTACGTAAAGCACAGGACCCCAAAGGGTTGAATTTGATTGTTGGTTTTGTATTAAATGATACTGTGTGTCATTTACTAAATAAACAACAGAAATCAGCATTAATTCAACATTTGTGGCAAAGGCTATAATGATGGTGTGGTATGTTCTGGTCAAAGGCTAGAATTACAAAGGCAAAGAGAAGAAAAAAGGGATAAAAAGGAAATGTTAATGGAAGAAGGCGCAAGGAAGGAAAGGAGGATATTTACTTAAATTAATTGTATTTATTTGCACAACAATATTTGCAAAATTATGAATTCAAATGAAATGATCACCACACAGTTACATAAAAACGCCGCCTTTGATTAATGCCACACAAAAGGGAACAGGAGAAGGAAGAGCTCAAACAGAGAGAGAAAGGGTTACTTACAAACAGCATTAATTTACTGATTAATAAATGAGATGGAGATGGAGCGGTATATACCACAATAAAGGGGTTATGGAGCAAGAAAGAAGAATAAAAGTGAAAGAAATTTTCTTTGGGTAGCCTAAGTAAATAAATTGGTTGACATTTAGGCTTTAGCACTTTATAAACTCTTTGTGTTCAAACTCATTTACAAAATATTGTATAAGAAACATGCCATAAGAACACAAACCAAATAAATCCATCCCCCCCCACAACACAGTAGCTTTTTAACCAGCCAATATTTTCTTTTTTTGTTTTTAACCCATTTAGCCACAGGTGCAGTTTAGTGATTTCAAGTGGAAACTTTGTTTTTCCAGCAACTGAAAACTGTATTTTTTTTCTTCGTATTTATTTAAACCATTTAACTCGGTACTCTAATACACCACATACAACCATTTGGAAAGGGAAATATAGTATGAGGGGGGAGGCTGCTGTGCTGTTTCATGGTACGTTTAAAGTGTGGTGTTGTTATAAGAAGGAAAAGTAAGGGGGGATTGAAAGTAAATTTTTCAAATTAGCTAAATAGCTTTAATCATTCAAAGAATTTAATCAAGCTTACAAAATTGATTTTTTATTTACCTTTAAACAGGGTAACATACAACAACAGCAACAACAAATAGTGAATCAAACAAACAGCAGCAGTGGAAACAATCAGGTAATTTTTGTTGTTGTTTTTCTACCTTTTTTAGCCAACAACAAAACAGTCAAATCACATAACCAACATACAGAGAGCATGAACGAGTTGCTAAAAGCGAATTCATTTACATACGCCTCATTTGAAAATGATTCCTTTTTAGTTCAGGCCAGGCTAAATGCACAAATAAAATAAAAACCGAGAAAAAAATTATTTTTTTTTAAATCAAATAGAAAATAAAAAATCATCATGAAAGAAAAGTTTTTTACTTTGATTTAAAAAAAAATCAAAAAACTTAGCAAAAAAATCGCTTCAATTGCAGACCATTTTCATGTGGAGAGTCCTCTCTTTAGGCTTTTGTATGCAGTGGCGGTGGCGGTTTTTCAACCAGAGACCAGTGTTTTAGTTTTTGTTTTCCTTTTTGCTGTATGCTTGCTAACCAACAGTCAACATAATCCAAAATGGTATAATAATAGCCAACAAACCATTTAAACTTATACATACTTGGTCAATATGTTGTTGCTGTTAATGCTGCCAATGCTGATGATGGTTAGTTTCGCTGGTTGTTTTTTTTTGTTTTGTTTTTGCATTTCAAAAACTGTTTAGCCCTGCAATTGCATTGCAGCGAATTATGGATGCTGCATTGAATTTTGTACAGAATCAAAGCAATAATAAAAAATTACTGAGTTAAACTTTATAAAGTAAAACTAAAAGAAAAACGAAAACTATTTGCCAGGCCCTCTATAATAAGCGTTTTAAAAGTACCCTGCATATGGCAAATGAAAATTAATTGCCATTGTTTTACGCCAATTTGTTGGCCGCAAAAGTTTCGTCTCTAAATTGTCAATTTCTGCTATAAATTCTGTCCTCCTCTCAAGACTTTCAAATTTTGGACATGTATGAGTGAATGTGACACTTGGAGAAACATTAAAAATCTTAAGCATGGAAAAAAACGCTGGCTTGGGGACTAGTATTTCAATATATTCAGCTTTATACGGGTGAGGTGGGCGATTGGTCCATTGCGGTGGCAACATCAATGCTGCAGTCTTATGATACTACGCTGGCTTAGGCATACGTAGTTAAAGTTAAGGTGATGGACTACTTCCTTAAACTTACCATGACTCCACCCAGGGTCAGAGAGCGATTGGAATTTGTTCGCAATTTTTTTCAAATATCAGTTCTTCAAACAAGGACTTTCGAACTTTGATAGTTGATAGCGGCCATCTTGATGAAACTACATCTGCGAATCGATTTCTTGTTTCTAAAAAATCTTGGCCTTTCCTCATACATACATAAATATATAATTGGTCATAACAATCCTTCAATCAGGCTTACGACCTATTTTCTCACACCACCCATGGTGTTATGTTAATTTTATACATGAGTGGCAGGGCCTACAGTTTAAAGACGACTCTGGACTACAGATTTTTGAGAAATTTTTTCACGGCAATTTTATTTACTTTCCAGAATTTTTGCCAGAAATATGCTGAGAAAAAGTAGGCGAAAAAATATTTTTTCATATTTCGTTTTGTTGGAGATATTTTTTCGACTCTAAACTTGTGTCTAATAAGCCAACACACAATATTGGCCTTTCATCGTGACTTGCATCTGTACAAAAGTCTACGGATCCATTAACTGACAGAAAAGACCATAGATAACGACAATTTTGGTCAATCGGTCTCATCGACATTGACCTGATCATCACTAGCAAAGTCAAGCACTTGAGGTTATGTGAACTGGTCAACGAGATCGTGCGATTTGATTTTGTAAAATCGCAGGTTTATACGAATACGCTTCAACCATCAACTCTTTTCATCAGCCAAAATCAGATTAATTCTATTCATGGAAAATTGGACATTTTTGGTAAGCTCCACCCAGAGAAACCTTGAAGTTTAAGCTTAACGGTGGTGTCGTCTTCAAGTAGGTAGTAAGTTGTCTTATTAGACGTGAGACCCTGGTTCAATCCCTGGCTTAGACATTTCGAAGATAGCGAAATATGAAAAAATATTTCCTTCGGCGACTTCCTCCTGCAGATTTCTGGTAAAAACTCTGAAAGTAAATAAAAAATTGCAATGAAAAGTTTCTCAAAAAAATCTGTCGTTCGGAGTCGACTTTAAACTTTAGGTTCCACACAACAGTATTGACGACATCACACACACACTTTATTTTAATTAAATTTAAACATGCGATGTTCTTAATGAAAGGCCCTTATCAGAGAAAACCCTCCAGCAAAAATTACGTCACTACCATAAAGTTGCGGAAGTGCAACAATGCCTCAATACTTGCTAACCTAGGACACGGCGGCCGTAGATCCAGGATTAAGTACTGACATTTTATAAATATTGAAATCCAGAGGCCCTATGTTCCTTCTAGGAACTAAAGGACTTAATATTTTCTTGAAATTACCGAAGAAGTAATCCCAAGTCCAAGTGAGTAATCTTTACTTCCCACTTCATACTACCGTGTATGGGCCCAGTTCGAGAAGCAGTTGCAAACGAAACAATAAAAATGTTATACTCCCCCGAATAGATGTCTAAGGATATGATGGAAAGCCTTGGTAACAACAGCAACAACAATGAAAAAAAGGCTTTTGGTATTCAAAAGTGTTCTCATTCGGTGTACAACTTTATGTTGCTGGAAAATAAAAAGAATAATTTGCTGCTGCCGCTGCTTATGATGATGATGCTGGCAATGTTGTTGCTTTCATTGCTGCAATTTTCATTATTATTGTTGTACTCGTGGTTCGGTTTGTTGCACTGAAACTGTTGTTGTACTTTGTTGCTGTGCTCTAGAATCGGTTGTTAAAAACCCTTTTTTCTTTATTTGTTTTCTTTCCCCCCCTATTGTTGTTGTTGCTGCTGTTATTGCTTTACCTTTTCTAGACAAACTTTGCATATTTGCCGCTTTGGCAACTAGAAATACAAAAAAAAAAAAACTAAAAACAAAAACAGAAACATACACATCGAAAAACAGTACGAAACTCTTCATATCAAGCAACTCTCTTTGGTAATATTGTTAGTTTCTTGCTGTTGTTGGTTGTTGGTTGCTGTTGGAGTTGTTGTTGTTGTTTGTGGCAATATTAAAGACGGCTGCTTGTTGTAACATGATTTATAAAGTGTTTTCCCTGACAAACAAGTAACCGACTTTACCTTGTGTTGTATGACTGACTGTATGAATATGTCTGTATGAAAATCTTTGTCTGTCTGTCCGTCTGTCTATAAGCCAGTGTATAAGCCAGCACAACAAAAGCGTTTATTCTGAATATGAATTTTTCTCATATGAACGTTTCTCTATATGATTGAATAAGTGTGTGATGTAGTTGTTGTTGTTGGTGTTGTTTGTTTGTATGGCAATGTACATGTACACCTTGCCTCATGTTCTCTGCCACTTTTCATGATTAACTGTTTGTTACCATTGTTGTTTTTATTTTATTTATTTCTATGTTGAATGTTTCCCTTTGTTCTCCAAAAAAAAAAGCAGAAAAAACAGAAAAAGGAGAAAAAAAACAAGGAAAAGAAAAGCTTTTGCTTGAAGAAACAAACGAACGACTGAATGACTGAAGAAATGAATGAAGGAATGAATGAATTATATTCGCCTGTGCTTTATTTTGGCCGTATTTTGCATATGATAGTGTGTGTTTATGTTGCCGCTCTCGAGAGGATGTTTTACACACATACGCCAGTAGATCCAGTCGGCGTACATCGTCTCTGTATGTGTGTATGGTTGTGGGATTATTGTATAGAGGATATTCAAAAAGGATGTTTTTGACTTTTTGTTGTTGTTGTTGCTTTTCTGTTGGTAGTTAGAAAACTTATAATTGTGACAGATGAACATGTTTGTAAATTATGAAATTCTTGTTGTTCAAAGAACTTCTTTTTTCCTCCGATTTTCGATTTTTTTCGATTTGGAAGCAGAATAAGGAAATAAATTAAAATTTTTGATAGAATAGAAGCATGAAAATATTGTAAAATTTTAGTAGAAAATCAAATGAACATGAAATAATTTTTAAAATTGACTTGTTTCTCGAAAAAGATAATTTTTTTAGAAGGAAGACATGCAGTAATATACGAGTACATGCAGTAAAGACTGCTGCAGTAGTTTATGATTTTTATGATATTTAAGGTAAAGACACAGGATAAGAAGTTTATATTTCGAGTGATTGATGTTTGAAAAATCTTTAAAGAATGCATTTGGATTCGAATTCAGAAGGTTTCTCACCCAATTTAAATTGTTATTTAAATTTTTTGAGGTCATAAGGTCGACTATGATATAGATAGATATAGAATAGAAGTTTAGGCACTCCTTCATAAGCTATCCTTTCCAAACCTTATTTGATGGCTTCAGTCGATTATTTTTTTAAAAGAGAAGCAGATTCTTTAATAAAAAAATCATCATGTTTTTAACGCACTTTTCTTTGGACTCTACACACATTTGCTTACATCACATCAAATCTTTCTTTTGGTTGTAGTTTATTTGATTGTGAGTTAATTTAATAAGTAGAATCGAAACCCTTTCCGTTGAGCAATTTCTTCTGTTTTGGAAAAAAAATAAAAAAATATACTCGGGGCTTAATCCTTAAAATAGAGTAGATAAGGCAGCAATTCATATTAATTTCATAAATTTTTGCAATGGAAGCTGTACATGTTGAAGTCGCCGTGGTCTTGTAAGTAGTGTGTTGGCTTATTAGACGTGAGGCCTCGGTTCAAACCCCACGTCAGGCATCTCCAACTAAAGGAAATATGACAAAATATTTCTTCGGCTACTTCTTCTCAGCAGATTTCTGGCAAAAACTATGAGAACAAAATAAAGATTGCATGAAAAGTTTTTCAAAAATCTGTCGTTCGGAGTCGATTTTAAACTGTAGGTCCCGCCACTCATGTATAAAATTAACACACACACAACATAAGTGGTGGGAGAAACTAGGTCGTAATCCTGACTAAAGGGTTGTAATGACCAATTATGTATGCATATATACATATGTGCTGAAGAAAATGGACACTTTTTGGTTGAATAAAAATTAGAACAAACCTTGTTGATGGACTATCCAGACTACCATAAAACTGATGGAAATAAATAAATCATGGTCCATTGTTTACAATGCATTTGAAATTTAAACCAAATAAACAAACTTAAAACAAACTGAAACTGAAATTTTCTGTATAATTAGGTAGCCGTTTTAAAGAAACTGGTCGGTTTCATGCTGAGATCAGGGAGGTTCAAACCCACCACTAACGGATCATGAAAAGGGGGCTTACCACACATTGGTAACACAATGGGCCTTATGGGCCACAGAGTGAACTTGCCTGTGAACGGCAAGCTAACTAATCAAGGATCCCTAGGGTCAAAATTGGCGTTACATCCTTTGCTAACAATTTTGTTATATGAGGACGTGACTGGAATCGGCTGAGGGAAAGTCGCCGAAGAAATACTTTTTGTAATTTGTTTTGATGTCTGGCCTGGGCCTCGAACCCTGGCTTTACGTCTAATAAGCCAACACACTACCTACTAGACTACGGCGACTTCTTCTGCAACACATAGTGAATCGAAAATGGCTAGAATAACTAGAACAGTATTTGACTTCTCTGGTAAAATCCTTTATAAGGAAAGGTATAAGGTCTTCAGTAAGTGATTGTACATTTTTGGACATGTCATAACAACTAACACTCTATCTAGAATGCTTCAAGTAGACGTACTATCCAACTGGCTTCAACCAGCATGAATAATATTAAACCAACGGCCTTCGTAGAATCCTTATATGTAGACTCACTATCCAAATGAACTCAACCACCATAAAAAATATTAAGGCAGTTTTACTTCTATGATGCTGCCCCGATGGTCTACTTGAGAGTGTGCAAAAATTTTTGGCGCCCAGGCCACGAGTCCGATTCCCTCCACAGATTCTGAGTATCTGTGATTATCTGAAAAGTTTAACACACACTACCCCTGTTTTCTTTCTCCCATAACTATCTTTTTGCCATTACAACACAATGCACTGCATAAATAGGAATCATCTCCTGAGTACTGGTCTGAAAAAATAAAAGAATATGATGAGATTATATTTGCAACGGCAAAAGAAAGCTGATTCTAACACTCTTATTCTGATTTATGTATATCTTGTGCAGACAAGATAGAAAAACGTGAAAACAAATAGGATTTAGAGATGAACCAGAAAAAAATCCTGACAAAAAAAGTAATCCTGTGAATAAAGAATTGTCGACTCGTATAGTGACGGGCTTCATTGGTTCTATATATACTGACATCTTTTATTGGCCCTTGCCCTTCTTTAGCAAGAATTACGGCGTAACCACCAAACAAGAATAAAAAAAGCTTCCTCCAATCGCTTGAGTACATACGACTGCTACTCTTTGCAACATTATCCCCAATGCCTTCTGTGCTGCAACAGGTTTTGGCATATTGAATTCATTCATTCGTTAATTTTTTTTATAATATTTTGCGTTAACGAACAAACTATTTAGCATTTGACTCTATAATTAACAGCTTCGTTAACTGCTAGTTAGTCGACAATTTCATATTTGCACATAAAATGCACTTTATTTTCCTTTCAGACTCAATTTTTTTTTGTTTTGCTCTTCGACTTCGTCAAAATCATCATCAACATCGTCTTTGTTTTCTTTAATATTTCAAAGTCAGTCAACCAGTTAAATGATGTTTTCTGTTGTTGTTGTTGTTGGTATTCAGTAACATTTCTTATATATTTTTTTTTGTTTTTTGTATGAGAATACCTACAGGAATCAACTACAACTGGCAGCAATTGTATGGGTAACACGTAAATAAGTCAGTCACTCAGTTGTTGGTCATTTAGACAAACTAAATGATGGTGAGTTATAACTTTATGATGATTTGCAAGACGTTGTTGTCGTCTTTTTTTTAATTTTCTTTTTTCTCCTCTCTTTTAGTCTTTCTTTTGAAATGTTTTTTTGAAAACATAAAATCAAACTCTGAAAAAAAGCAAAGAAAAAAAATAATTAAAAAAGGAAGAAAAAAGAGAAACCACTCATACATACACTTTCAATGTGTGTGTGTAAAGGCGCTAATCACTATTTTAAACTGTTAAACTTATTTTTATTCTTCGTCTTTTTTTCGTTTCCATTTGTGTTTAGGAACAGTAAAGAAAAAACGTCAAAAACTTAGCAGTAAAAATTGTTTTAGTTTCTGCAGTTAGGTGCCGTAGAACAACATTACTAAAGATTTTTATTTTTATTTGATATAAACGAACTGTAAGCCATCTCCTGACTGTCAGGATTCCATAGACCTATTTACCGTCAGACCAGCTGGTTTATTTAGGCGAATTCTTTCGATATTCAACTCTCCTAGTGTTGACAGTGTTGGTTTAAGTATACAGACATAATCGGTCATTACATCCCTTCAGTCAGGATTACGGTCTAGCTTCTCACACCACTCATGTTGTGTGCGTTAATTTTTATACATGAGTGGCGGGACCTACGGTTTAAAGTCGACACCGAACGACAGATTTTTTTGAGAAATTTTTCATGGCAATTTCTATTTACTCTCAGAGTTTTTGCCAGAAATCTGTTGAGGGGAAGTCGCCGAAGAAATATTTCTTCATATTTCGTTTTGATGTCTGACCTGGGGTTGGGTTAAGTTAATTAACTGCATCCTTGGCAGTTTTTTTAAAAAATATTATATTGAAAACATACGTTCCTAAGGTGAAGGAGTACATTCACATTGTGTTCACTGTACCTTCAAGCACCACATCAAGATGATTTCCCGAAATTCAGAAACCTTTTTAGATTCGATCATGATGTTGTGCACCAACACTAATTTCAATTCCATTTACTGAGGTAAAGGGTAAATTTTCTACCAAACAATCGTTCTAGTTCCGAATAAAGATGACAACACACTACCTACTAGACTATGGTCATAATGTGCTATTGTGGACAGCAATACCCTGATTTCCGCAGGGAAAAATAACTTTTTTTTGTTGGTGAGTTCAATTTGAAAAGCAAACCGATCGTGTGCTAATTACGATGAAATGGATGACGATTGCATACGTTGTCGACCCGCTTTGTGTATTCGAACTAATAAATGGAGACTTCAGAAAATTAAAATCGTTGACCATCTAGTCGGACACAGAATTTTTTATGGTCTCCGTATGGTAACCAAACATTCAACTCGTGAACTCGTAGTGTTTTTAACTAATAAGGACAAAACTTTGATTTTACTTTACTGGGTGTAAGTAATTTCAAGTATTCGAGACAACATTTATTGCAGGATATTGAGAGTTTTGTGGGTACTGTTCACGGCTTTTCTAAGGGTGCCTAATGGTGTAATCGATGTAAGGATATTCTCTAACAATTTTAGAAGTTGAAGTAGGACAAACTGTGTGTTTAGAGGGAAATACATCTGACGGATGTAGAGACATTGAATATTATTTGTCATTAATGACATGGACACCTAGGCAAGTGCAACTGGAAGACATATCGAAATACTCCAACATCTATAAAAAGCCACCGACCGTTGACGTAACTTGAATGAAATCAGCTCCCAAGTTCATATAAACGCTGTAAAGTTTCATTTATAGATTTTTTAGGATGGTGCTCTAATATTATGAATTCAAAATGCTTACGATCCATATAAGATACGATTCACTACCGTTTGTTATGCCACACTTGATAATCGGACAGATAACGAAATGCAAATGGCTTCGAAGTCATGCTGACTAGACCATGTAGAGCAGTAAGTTTGAAATTTTTGCATTTAAATCGGAGATAAGCCAGTAAGATTGTTATATATTTTTGCTCATTTCTAATCCTGATCGTATTCGTGTATTGTGCTCATAGATTGATGTTTAGAAAGGAAGGATTAGGATTCACCACCGTTTGTTATGCCACACTTGATTATCGGACAGATAACGAAACGCAAATGCCTTCGAAGTCATGCTGACTAGACATTATATAGCTGATGTTTTGAAAGAGTCACATGTATGTATTCGACGTAAAGTCAGTAATAAAAATTCATGATTTCTGAAAGCGTAATGTAATGCTTTTCCGTGGTCCAAAAACGCGAATTTGCAATTTACTTTGTCAATAGAGTGTAAACCTGCCTGAGTTTTAAAAAATCCAATAAGGCTCCGAAAGCTTCCCTATTTCTTTAATACAATTACCTTTTTCCCAATCCATATTTGTTTTCTATACCTTGCTTTACTTTATAAGATGCTTTGAAAAATCACAAGTAATTTATATGCCTCAGAGGTAGAAGAGGGCGACCGTTCGCATAGATACGCTCAGTGTCCCACCGTACAGTAAACGCCCTTTTGCACGAATAGCAGTCAGGCAGAAAATCACAGACACAAACGCATATAAAAACAGCCTCTCATTGCATTTACGCATATTTACTGCCAGTAAATGTGTGATGCTGATGCTAAATATTCTTTTGTGGCAACATGCAGCATATGTTGTCAGTGCAATATTCGTGTATGATGGGTAACCTTTTATGTAAAGTAATGGCAAAATGACTTTTCTCGGGTGTTTTTTTCTTTTCTTTTTTTTTGGTGTACTGCATACGTTTTTTGTTTGTCTACCACAACCCATTGTAAAGCTCATTTACTTGTGTAATTTATCTTAAGCTTGTTTTACTTTTAACACTTTTTCTTCTCATCAGCATCAGCATCAGCATCATCATCAGCGGCAGCAGCAGCATCACCATCCTGCCTGTGAGTACATTTTTGGTTTTTGTTGGTCTTTTTTACAGTTCGCCATCATTTTTAATAATTTATACACACGGCAGATGACGGACGACGAACGATACCTTTTGCAGTCGTCACTTGATATGAGAACAAAAAGAAAAGAAGAAAAAAGTTGGGAACAAAAAAATCTTTTTGTTTTAAAGTTTTTCTGTTAAAACAACAAGTAAAACTAGGCATCCATTGAGGCATTTATTAAATATTCGCTGTTTTTTTTTGTGTATTTTATTTAAACAGTCAACTGAGCAACCGAAGAACCGAGCAGTGAGCCAACCAACCATCCAATCCATCCATTTAGTTTCAGTTTTGTTGTTTTTAACGTTCATTGCAAGCAACCCTTGATGTTTGCTTGACGACGAAGCGCGTCTGGTACTGGCGCGCTGAAACTGTGCTTGTCATTTGCTCATTCATTCATTCATTTATGCCATCAATTCATTTAACCATTCTTCATTGCCTTTGTCTTCCAGACAATGCTAATTAGATTCTGTTGTGCATTTTGGCATCGTGTCATTTGCTGTATTGAGAGATTTTTTCCCTTTCCCCTGCACTCAACTTGGCTTAATGTTTACTATGGCTATGGCCTATGCAACGTACAGTGTAAGCATCTTATTTGTTGGCCAAGTTAACGAGTTAAAGAGGCGTAAATTAGTTTTTACCGAGTTGGCGTTTTTTTTTCTTCTCATCTCATCTCATCTCACTTCTCCACTTGTTGTCCGTAAAGTAGATAAAAATATCACTTTACTTTGTGTAAATTCTATTTAATTTCGTAATAAATTTGAATTCATTGTAATTAAAATTAGAATTTATTTTAAATGAAATGAAATGATTGATTATTAGTTTTGAATTAACACTGAACAGCTGGCCATTTGTTTGTAGTTTTCAAAATTATTTTCGATGAACTTTATTTACCTTCTTTCACTATTTATTAAGAGGCTTTCTAAAACATTTTTGAGTTCAGTATGCATTTGTATTTTAACGAAACGAGTCCTTTTTTTCTGCACCTTGTTAATGGGTAAGAATTCCTCTTGCTCTGTGACATAACTGGACTGGTGAGCTTTTGTTTCAACATCAAAATCATATACCAATGACTCATCGTTATTTCTTATCCTTTGAGCTAAAAAAGACGGCAAGTAGGTGCTGAGAGCCACATATCCTATTGCCTAAGGACTATGAATAGATTGCATGGCATGAGTTAAAAAACATTCCCAGCCAACTTGCCGAAAATCAAGGTCTCAGGAAAATCAAGAATCACATACCACTAATGGATGTAAACCCTACCAATCGATTTTGGCGCATCCTTAAGAAAATAATTCCTTTTAAAACTACAAGTAAGCAGGCGGAAAATTCATGAACCTGTGTTGAACCAATGCTGTATTTCCCCGGAATTTTATTCAAATTTGTAAATTCAATGAAGTGGCGATGACAAGGCCTTGAACACATATTGCTATAATAAGACAGTTTCAAGTTTTAAAATCATAAATATTTCAAGGATTTTATTTACTTCCGCAAAAATAGCCTGCGGGTATTGGTAGGTTAGGCTAGGTTAATTTGGCAGCCGCCTAAATCAGTATAGCTTGCTTGAGTCCTATAAGGTCCTATTAGAACACGGATGTTTGTTTTGTTTTAAGAGGGTATGACTTTCATTCCAATCTCCTTCGGCTAGACGTGTTCTGTCAATGAATTCTGTGCCCAAGTGCCCAATTCTTCCTCTTATGTTTTCAAGTGCAGGATAAGGATAGACAAGATATTCTCCTTCCTCGCCATTACAGCCTATGCAGAAGTTATTGTGAGGAATTCCAGTGCCCCACTATAATTGCTGAGATGGCACACGATCAGATTTATATCGATATCGGGCCAGATCTATCGAAGCCTTCTGCAAGTTGATTCATTATCCCATCTTTTATTTTCCAAATGATTAAAGTTTTTGTAAGAACCTTTGGTTGCTTCTCAGGATAGAAATGACAATCTCTTGTATGAGTCCCTTTGAATATTCTATTCAACAAGACTTTGCATGCACATCGGCTTCGATGTTACCATCACTACATCCGTATCCAGCAACCAATATCTCCTCTAAAGACGTCCAGTACTCTTGGGCATTCTTCGAAGTTTTGTACACATTCTCTCGGAATTTAATGGCCGCATTACTGTTGATAAATTTGTGTATATCACCATACGATATACTCTGATACCTCACGGATTCTCACAGCGACAATCTTGTGTATACTATTTACCAGTAACGGTTCAGGCTATCTAATCGTATTGATTGTAATCTTTATCCTCAACGCCATTTGAGGAGCATAAGCGACAGTCATTTTTCTAAATTTGACGTTGAGTTGTTAGAATTTAGAAATTGTCGAAAACTTAATCATAGCATTTCAAGGCCTTGGTAACATGAGTGAATTATATATTTTGCCGTGACCAGAAGATAAGTTGATGTTTTCGCTTATGAGGCGAAAGTCCAAGTTTCTTATCAAGATCTCGAATAGCAAATGAATAACATAACCATACCGTAAAGGTAAATGTCGACATATGGGGAAACGTGGTCAAAACTGTGAAGTAGCATCAGCTCTAGAACGCCCGTTTCCCCATACTTCCCCTGTTTGTGCATGAGCTCTGAATATTTAATACTTCAGCTGTATCATTAAGGGCTGAGCGACAAGAATAAGGATTTCAAGGCTTCAATAGTGGTTCGGCTACACGTTTGTGTTTTCTGATTAATGCAGCTTGCTTTAGTGAGTTTATAGGCTTCCATAAGATTTTGGGCATTTAGAAATGATGTTTTATTTTACGATACCATTCTATCTATTAATATAGAAATTATTTCGTTTGCTAGGTACATAATTATTGTATAAAACTTAGAAGCAAATTTAATCAAAAAAAAATATTTTCTATAAACCGTCATAATTACTCCAAAGGAAAGCTTTTTTCATATTAAAAATAAAAATAAAAATAAAAATAAAAAATTAAAAATAAAAATAAAAAAAATTTGAATAAATAAGAAATAAAAAAAAAATAAAGAAAAAAAATAAGTAAACAGTTGCGGTAGCATTTTAAAATGTTTGTTAACTTATTAACCTTTTAACACTTTAATGCAAATGGCTTTAACAAATTTGAAGACTTCAAGAGAAAGAGCCCCAAAAATACAAAAACAACAACATTAACTAACCGACACAACTAACAAAAGATTAATAATGAGAATGAAGACTTTTTGTAAGCAGCATTCGAACCACATACTCATACAACATCGCAGCAGTAATATAATCTGCATCAAGCCACAGCCACATTACCATCACAACATCAGCACCATTACCATTACCATCGTGATCATCAGCATCTTCAAGAGGAGCCTGGATTTACTACTGACTCGAATGAAAATCAGTTGGCGGCTGGAAAAGGTTCGTTGGTTAGTTGGTTGCCTGTTTGGTTGGCGTAGGTGTTGCATGAAAAATGCACTTTGAATACCGACATGATTGCTAAAGGTATAGTAAATCGTATAGGAATGTATGATTCTTCTTCTTCTGCTTCTTTTCAATTTTTTTTTTTTGAAAATTATTACAAAGCAATTGCTGTTGTTATTGTAGCTGTAGTTGTAGTTGTTAGTATTGCCATATTTAATTCAAGTTATAAACTCTTGTTGTGTCTTTAAAATTATTGGCATTACATTCGTCTTCTTCTTGTTTTTCGTTTATATTTTTATTTTTTGTTGTTGTTCCATTGAATGTTGCATTTGCATGTTTGCATGTGCTTATGTGCTCATGTGCTCATGTGATTATTGAGTTATGAACAGTTGAAAGATATATTAACCGATCGTTAAAGCTGTGATTATTTCAAAAGGGTAAAGGGGGTGCATGTAGGTGTAGACAGGTGATTGTTATAATGCTAAAAGAAAACATAATTTATTATTGAAGAAAAAAATAAAAAACAGAAATCGATTTATTTATTGTTTTTACCTTCATCAAGTATAACTTTGTTATTTTTATCTGTCAACGCGTTCAGTTTTCTTCAGTTCTTTGCAAAATCTTTTAAGTTTAAAAGATTTCCCGTGTTTAATTAAAATTAAAGGTGGCTTTTGCTAGCAAGACAACTAAGTTCCTATAGTGTACGAAATTTTAAATTTACAATCTTTCGCTTTAACATAGAATTTTCGATTTATTTGTATAAGATAAGCGTTTAAGGATTCTCAAGTGCGGGTGAAACGAATCCACGGTATATCACACTCTATTCCGTTAAATAACTCACAAAGGATATTTCATTATGCCTCAAATTGAAAAAATACAAGGATCTGGCAGTGACGATTTCTATAAATTTTTATTAATTTACATAATATTTAAAAATGTGCTCAGATGTCTTATTAGCAAGGCCCTGATCAAGCAAAATAATGAACAACACTGTGTAAATATTTGGACTTGGTTGACACTAGACACAACAACATATTATTGTTATTATTACTGTAGTGAAGAGGTGCCTTAGTACTGCAACCATACGATGTATTGTACTCCTCTCAATAATAATTCCGTTCCTAGCTCCTGCGGCCTGTGAAAAGTCCCAACCTTAATTTATTGCTGTATAGCCTGATGCATGACTCAGATTTCCTTGTCTTGTAATTTCCCAACAAAGGTTTTGATTGTCTCAAACCTATTTTGTGTAGAAGAAGAAGGATTCTGGACCTATCAATAGCGTGAAAACTCCCCTCCTGGCAAACACATGTGCTTGTTTATTGCTGAGAACATGTAACCCAGTAGAGGGTAACCTTATTTTGTCTACTTAGCCGAATTGGTTTCCTCAGATAGTCCCATGAGTTCTTTGATTTAAACTCATAAGAGCCGAGAGACCGACTGGCTTCCTGACTGTCAGGTTGATTTGCTATGTCCTGTCATTTGTACCTCCTGTCGAAGTTGAATGTAGCATCGCTGTAAGGCAAGTTCTAATTACCCTTGTTATGTCAACATACCCTAGTCTTCTTAAATTCCATTTGAGATCTTTTCGGACTTGTTCTATCAACCCAGACAATTACCTCTTAGTTGACTATTGGTCTGATCATTACGGTATATATCGAGTGCATAACTCTTAGGTTACAATCTCTGGATTCCCATGTAATACATACCATTATTGACTGTCACGTTCCATATCAGTTTATTATCCAGTGTTATGGCTAAATATTTGACATTAATTCTCTGTAATATTACCCAGGAGTCGAATATTCTTCTATTTCAGGAATCGAAAATTCTTCCATTTACGAAGTTTCCTTCTTCTTGCTTATGGTACTATTGTGGTAGTGCCCGGGCTTTTTATCAGGTCCACTGTCTTGCCCCAACGATTTATAATACTAAAACCTCTTTCAAATTTGCATTTATCAATTGAGGTCGCCGTAGTCTAGTAGGTAGTGTGTTGGCTCATTAGACGTGAGGCCCAGGTCAGACATCTTCAGCGAAACGAAATGTGAAAAAATATTTCATCGGAGACTTCCTCTCAGCAGATTTCTGGCAAAACCTCAGAGAGTAAATAAAATTACCATCAAGAAGTTTCTCAAAAATCTGCGGTTTGGAGTCGATTTTAAACTGTAGATCTCGCAACTCATGTATAAAAAAATTAGCACACACAATATAAGTGGCCTCTGAAGCTAGGTTGTAATCCTGACGAAAGGATTGTGAGGACCAATTTTGTATGTATATATGTATGGGGAATTTCGTGTCAAGTGACCCAATTTTTAAAATCGAAAATTGGACGAAATTTGCACAAAGGTTAGTACTATTGGATAGTAGGCCAGACCAGTGATGTTGTGCTAATTTTTTTTACCGGAACGCGTTCTGGTCACCGGTTCACGGTTCAGAAAAACAAGCCGGTTCGTTCTGGTTCGGGTTCGGTTCAAACCCTTGTTTATAAAAATACGTATAAAAATTCGTAAAAAATGGGAAAAAAAAATCAGCAATTATTTTTAATTTTTTTTTTTCAAAACGTCAGCCAATTCTCGTTATCAGAAATCATCTTTAGTTCCGGAACGCGTTCCTGTCCAAAAAGGAAATACCGGAACGACGTTCCGGAGCGTTCCGGCTCGACAACACCACTGGGCCAGACACAAATTTTCAGCTCTATCAGTCAAGAACTGCCGGAGTTTGAGGGGGTCAAAGTTGGACATTTTGGTCATACAGGGTTTTTTTAAAATGTGTGTAACTTTTCACCTATTGGTCCTAGCAAATATTTTCCAAAGGATATTAGATAGCTATTTCTTCAATATTTCCAAAAATAATTTTTTTTAATTTTTTAAAAAATTTTTTTATATTTTTTTTTAAAAATATTTTTTTTTTAAATTTTTTTTCAAATTTGGCCCTTTTTTTCTCAAAAGAAAGCTTATACAATTTCCTTTAAGGCCTTTATAATCGCTTAATGGGATGCGAGTGGGATATCTATCAAAAAAATTATTTTTTAACTCAAGAATAAGATTTTTCAATATTTGGCATAAAAACGTACTACCTAAATGATCTTAAAAAGTATTTATTTGCATTCCCCGTATATATATATGTATGTATGTATATGGTTACATCATAAGCCTATTCTCTGCATGTTTGTCTAGGAGATCTGTGCACTTACTGCCAAGATTCCACCATCATTTCCTCCCACATCAATGTTAGATTTTACAGGAAATAGTAACAGTTCTAGTACGCTCGTTACTTCTCTCATGTCTTTCAATGCCGCGGGACCCATGTGATCTGCATAATAATATCTTTGTCAACCTTCCATTTAGGTATTACTGTCTTCAGAAGCCGAGGCGGGCTTTTGAGCGGTGTTAGAACTATTTTCCACACGTAATGGCAAACGAAGAAAAAATTTCGATGATAACTCACACATACTTTGTTTTATTTAATTTAAAATATAAATCGACCCGTATGTGCCCAACTTTTTTTTTTCGTAAAACCATGGATTTTTTGTATTTATTGGAATCTATATGGTATACCACACATCTGATCAATATCCTAGTGTTTTAAAAATGGGGCGATAAGCACATATGGATTAATAAATGACCCGACATATGCCACAATAAATTAATCCTTGAGAGAAATATGTTATCCTAGGTTTTCATTCTGAATTTTTGTTTTATTTTGTTATCATTCAATTAAAAATTAAATTTATATGCTCATATATGAAGAAAAAATTCACTTACCTTTGCTGGCCAGTGTATGACGTACTTAGAATAATAAGATTTTAAATACAGTCCCTTATTAAAGATTATAAGTAAAGTCGGGCCAGAGAATACAGTGGTGATGAGTGAAACTTCTGGACAATCGGTATGGATGGTAGTTTCTTCCTTTATTTTCCTTAAACAGAGCATAGAACCTATTCTATTTTTTTTAAGATAGATAACTAATCAAGTGATGTCTCGTTAAACATTTGAAGTCACAATTGAAATTGTCAATTATTTTAAAACCCTTTATGGTTGGCATTTAAAATTGACATGAACATCAGCAGTAAATACGAATATTTGAAAGAGTTTGAATTTAAAAAAAGTTTTTCGCTTCCTTTGCCACTCAAGCATGTCACATCAAAAACACAAAAAATATCATCTTCATCATCATAATCATTATTACCAAACATTGTCATGATTATTCCCAGTCGCAGTTTCAACTCTAAGGACAGAAGAAGAAAAGAAGGCACTTTCAAGTGCTAGGGAGAAAATAAATAAAAAATAAATTTTAAACGGTTTATAAAAAAAATTTAAATTACAAAAAACAATTTTCAAAAAGGCATAGAGAGAGATTAGACAAGCATTTAAAGATACAACAGCAACAACAAAAAAATATAATCTCATAAAAAAATTTGTGTGTGTAAATTAAATACATCCCATGAGTACCGAGGCATAGAATAGAAGAAGTAGGCAATTGAAAATGTCTCATATGACATGAAAGGATAATTTGATGAGGCTTGTTTTACACACACACATAACACAACTTATTATATATTTAACTGTTACAGTAGAATAGCTAAAGGCAATGTCCTTAAACCCCCCATTTAATGTCATTCTGTTGCCATATTTGCGGTGAAACACTACATTGCGGTGTCATCATATCAAAAACACAAAAACAAAAAAAAAATTGAAATTGAAATGTTTTTGAAACAGTTTTTCAAAACTGTATCCATTTTTCTTTGTTATGGTCGCAATTCGGTTAAAGTTTTTTTTTTCTGTTTGCCACAACAATGTTTCATTGTTGCTATTGCCACTTGGATTTCTATGTGTGGCTGCTGCGTAAAGAATTGGATTATAAAACTCAATATGAAAACAGTTTGTGGCAAAGGGATCCAAAAATTGTCTAACTTTTCAATAATTCAAGGCCTTTTCTTTCTCACACCGTCAAAAATGAAAGAGAAAACAAAAAAAACAGAAAATAAAAGTATCTTGTTATACCGTTGTTTAACACCGTTTATTTACGGTTACGTGTGGTTTTCCATAGAAAATAAAATATGGATTTCAAATATCATTTCTGTATAAAACGCTTGTTTCTTTTCTACGTTCCTTATGCAGTGTTGTGTCATTCTTCTTGACAGGCTTTATGTATAACAAGACGTTAGAGTAAGTGTGTCGGTATGAAAATGTCAAATTTCTTTGATCATATTCTAACATGACAGACAGACAATCAGCTTTGCAATAATTTTGACAGTAATTTTTGCTCTTTTTTTGCATTTGCATTTGAATTTGTCAATTTGGTATGATTGTCATTCGAAATTTCGAAAATTCATTGCTGACTTGGAATAAAATTAAATTTATTTTGAAATTGATTCCTTGTACTTGGAATTGTCTAACAGAGAGAATTTAAATGAGATTTAAAAGAAAAAGAATTCGAAGAAGAAGTCTTTTATACATACATACATACATATATAGCTTATGCGTAAAATTTAATTCAAAGTACTTAAATACGAAGGTGAGACCTGGAAATTCGGTACTTCTTGAATATCCCACCTTTAACTGAAACAGGTATTTATTATCATTGCTTTAAACATTATTGTGAATTGCAGTCCTCAGGCAGGTCCATCGTGTTGGAGCCAAATGTCTTAGAATCCCTTTTCGATCAACTGAAAGACCTTTATTGAGCATGGCTTTGTAATACTCGTCGTTCATAGTAGCCGATGCCAGTCAAGATTCTTCAAATATGCCCACACCCTTCGCCCACCAAAGTCTAGAATCTAAATTTGTTCAGTGATCGCTAAAATTCAATGAATTTTTTAGACGAATTCAAGGAGCACACACTCCTCTATTATTGGGTTCTAGTAATAAGACGGATGTTGACGGAGTTAACTTAATTACAATCTAAATGAAAACCACTAAAATGTCAGCCGCGAACAAACTTTTCTTGCGGCCAAGAGAGCTCGTCTGACGGAGGTTATTTTGCTCCAAAATTGCTATCAAAGGTATGGGATCAGGCAATTAGTCCATTATCGGAGAGCATCCGCTTATTGAAGGTGTCCGTGACAGCTATATTGTAATCTGATGTAAATAATATTTCTAGAGATATTACTTTTATGGGCCACTGTGTACCGTACAGTAAGTTTGTTTGGGTGTAATGTTTAACTATGTTTAACGTGTTCTTAAATCTAGCAGCTGATGCACTTTGTAAGTTTGCTGGATCATCTGGTTGATACTCCGGGTTCATATGCGACATTTACAGCTGCCAGCAACGAAACGGCTACTTCGGGCTCGTCCAAACCTAGGTAGCATCCGATTTTTTCCATAGAATTCTAGATAAGCTCCTCAACACCGCAATGTTTGCCCATATAGTGACCAACACAAATCCACCACTGTGGATTTGTCACGTAGAAAGAACAATCCAATTATTCCGCGCTCTAAAAGAGTTTAGCGATCCACATTTTATTGACGTGTATTTTCTTACTTCCCAACTGCCTAAGCATATTTACCATCATTTACAAAAGTTGAGCATCTCTCAACAGAGGGAGTACCTTTGCGTCACTTTGTTTTTACAGATTATTTTGTATTTTCATGGCAATTTTATTTTACTCTCAGAGTTATTGCCAGAAATCTGCTGAGAGAAAGTCGCCGAAGAAATATTTTTTCGTTTTGTTAGAGATGTCTAACCTGGGCTTTGAACCGTGGCCTCACGTCTAATAAGCCAACACACTTTCCACTACACAACGGCCACTACTCAAAAAGATTACGCCTTGTAATTTTTTTTCTAGAAAAAACTTACTCGAGGATAGCGCTGTAAGTTCTATTATCCATTAAAACCATATTTACCGATTTATCTAGGAGCTCACAAGTTATGGTTCTTTCTATCTTCAAAAAACCCATTTTGTAGAAGAAACTGAAATTATGGTACTCATGATCGAAATAAAAACAAGAAATTGTCTATCGAAATTGAAATTAATTTCCCTACAATCGTGATGGAATTTCTTTTGACTTTCTTTCGCTTGCGAGCTCCGTAATTACATACATATATAAATTAGTCATTACAACCCTTCAGTCAGGATTAGGACCTAGCTTATCACAGCACTTATGTTGCGTGCGTTAATTTTATACATGAGTAGCGGGCCCTACAGTTTAAAGTCGACTCCGAACAACAGATTCTTGAGAGAGAGCTTCGTAAGAGTCCCTTGAATTTATGGAATTTTGGATAATATTTAGGCATAAACAGTTTAGAGGTCTATTTTCTAAAATATATACCACACACATATACATGACATTACTTTTTTGATTTACAGAAAAACTTTTACATTTTTTTTCAACGGAAATGACAAATCACAAGAAAACTTTACAACTTTAAAGTAAATCGCCACAAAGAAAATTTGAAAGTAAAATTGAAAATAAATCAAGAAATTTAATGGCCAAAAACTGACTTTTAATACTTCGCAGCAGTCGCAAAGGGAAGTTGCAACATTGATTAATAGTCGATCGATCGATCGGTGAGATGAGTATGAAAAGAAAAGTGAAATATTGAGAAAATATTTACAGAAATCAAGTTGAACTGAACTGCCAATAACAAATGCAACATGGAACAGAAATTCATTGGAGAACAAAAGCTAATGAAGACAAATAATCACTCAGTGCCAGTAAGTACTACAGAATTATTCTCTAATAGCTATTTGTCTTGAAGCGTGTATCATTTTATTCAACATAGGAATGTATTCCTGGTTTGTCTTCATTTCATTTTTAAAGTTCTTAATGTTTGATAAACAAACAGAGCGAACACAAATCGCATTGGAACTGAATAACATCACTTCGAGGCCACACTAGTCTTTGGAAGAAAGTAAGAAAAGTGTGCACTTGGAAAACACTCCACATCTGTGGTTTGTTATCGCCAACATGAACATGATGGCGACGGTAGTGCTGGCGGGCTCGTGTTTCCTCTTACAGAGTCACAGTTTGTGATTGTGGTGATTGCATAGCTATTTACACGATGTTATTGATCGTCGAAAGTGCAACACAACAAAAAAAAAAAAAAAGACAGGAAAATGCGTTCAAAAAACGAAATGAGAAAATTATCGACGGTGCAGTAGCACTAGTGATGATGATCACCGAAGTGACATAGAAATTTATTATTCGTTTCGAATCACAGACATACATATGGTTTTCGGTTTTCTTTTAAAATTAAATTTTGTCAGGTTTATGTTAGAAAGTAGAAAGGCAAGAGCATTTCCAATTTACAAAAAAGCATTTTTTTTTTATTTTAATTTTAATTAAATTTTCAAACACAAATGAAAAAATGGAAAATTTTGAAATTGATTTGAAAACCTCAACAGTTTTATAAAGGGTTTGTTTTTGTTGATATTTTAACGTTGCTTCTCTACATTAGATTTCATATGAAATACAAACGACAGCAATTTCATGGAGTTATACTAACAGTGTGGTATATGCAAGTGGGGCAATTGATAAGTTTCAAAATTGAAAATTTTCTCAATTCCCTTTCTTAGTGTATCATCGATACAGCAAATAAAACTCATTATCCACCTTATCTGCTGAGAGATGCTTAGGCAATCGTCATTCTAGCATCAACCGTCAGTTTTAAATTTGAAAATGTTTACATTGCTGTGGAAAGGAAAGTGATCTACTGACAGAGAGTTTCAAATGCGGATTGTGGAGCTAAAGAAAAAATTCTTTCTGTAAGGTATTGTGCGCCTCACATCCGATACTTTTCAAGATCAAGTACTTATCACTACTAGAGCACATTTTATTGCTGTATCGATAAACATTCTTTCGCTATCTCTTGCACGATGTCGATAAGCTCCAAAATAGACTTCCGAGAACATTTTTCGGGGAATATATAACTTGTAGGATGACTACTAGGATGACTTCTAGGATGACTTCTTATTTATCTACTTATCCGTTAACGGCCATCAAATATTTGTAATTGGTGACAGTTTTTCTCATCAGTTCTGCTCTCTTTTTCAGTATTCAGTCATTCATACATATATTTTTTCTCTTCAGTCTCTTCTCTTTTTCTGTATTCAGTCATACATACATACATATTTGGTGTGTTGTATTATCCATAAGTGGCGGCACCCATAACTTAAAGTCAACTCCGAATAGTAAATTTGTGAGAAACCTTTTATGGCATTTTTCTTTACTCTCAGAGTTCTTGCAAGAAATCTGGTAAGATGAAGTCGCGTCAGAAATATTTTTCATATTTCGTCCTGTTGGAGTTGTCTGAGTTGGAGTGTGAACTGTGGCCTCACTACCTACTTTACTACGGCGGCTTCAAAGTATTCCATTAAAAGAAAATTAGAAAAATAGTAAGAAACGTTTCATAAAAAAATTTGACAAAAATTTGCCAAAGTATTTACCCTTACAGTATTCTATACAATTTTCAATCTACCCACGCTTACCATATATTCTGATTGCTTTGTAAATTGATATTGATGTGACCACAGGAATTTTCTAATAACGTCATTTGTTTTAACAAACCAATCAATAAACAAATCCTTCCTCTCCTCTCTTCTCCAAAAATTCCATGCCTTCCGAGGCATCTAAACGGTATGGGTAAGTGTTTACATTTTAAGTCCTTCCTCCTTGTTTAAGAGGACTTTATCAAAATTAGAGTTTTAGTCACTCATATACTTCAATTTAAATTTTAATCCTTCGGTAATGGAATTGCCTGATGCACGGGTATGTATGTATGTATGAACGTATGTATGAGTATCTGGTTAAAGTCAACATTCTCAGACAGAAATGCTATAGATGGGTGGGCGACGTATGCATATATGCAATTTGAAATATTTGAAAAAGTGTTGACAATTTATAGGAAATTAAACGTTTAGAGAGGAAAATAGAACGATACGGAAGACAGGTATTTTAAAATATTTTTAAAATTATAATTCAAACCAGTGAAATACAACAAAAAATATTAAAAAAGTTTTCTGACCTGAGTTCTGACTTTAGTTTAGTTCGATTTACAAATCCTACATGACCTATTAGAGTGTGAAATTTTTATTCACTTGTTAAGCTCACAAAGATTTGTTATTTTAACAAAGATACCGAAATCGATTAAAAGGCAGCCCGATGCAGTTAAAAAGGTGCCAATATACTCTGAGAGATGCTCTGTATGGTGAGGCTTGTGTTCTAGTGGCATCATGGGACCATAGTTCTTTAAGGAGGGTGAAAGTCAAAACGTTACAGTCGGTAGAGTAAGGTATCACTGTCTAAGAACTTATATTTGGTTGACATATGGTGTCAACTAGCGGTTGCCATGTGTCGTAAGACGCCATGCACCTATTGAGTGATGGGCTTGATGAGCAATTAAACTCATGTCTTGAACTATTCCATTGGCAACCACGATCAGGATGTAATTTTCTTAAAAAACTTTAAAGTTGGATTGCAATGAAAAACATGAATTTTCGTATATATGCTTAGCACTCAAGGATCTGATTTACGATCACATATATCGTATATGCAATGTTTTAAGTTATTAAACGATTCTTTTACTTCCCCAGAAAGTATTGGGCTATAACCAGGATTCTCCGCAAGTGCTGAATGTATGCGATGTATTTGATTACCCCTTCTAAATGTAAGTCACCGTACTATAGTAGGTAGAGTGTTGACCTATTCGACGTGTGGTTACAGTTTCAGCCCCAGGGCAGATATCAACAAACGGAAAATAAAAAATATTTCTTTTGGTGTCTTTCTCTCAGCAGATTTCTGGCAAAAACTCTGAGAGTAAATAAAAATTGTGATGAAAAGTTTCTCAAAAATCTGTCGTTCGGATTCGACTTTAAACTGTAGGTCCCGCCATTCATGTATAAAATTAACACACACGACATGGTTGGTAAGAGAAGCTAGTTCGTAATCCTGACTAAAGGGTTGTAAGGACCAATTTTGTAAGTTTTAAGTGTACTACTACTACTACTACTTGGTAAATTCCACTCATTAGCATTCCTGACGATATCAGCTTCTGCCTTATTTATTACGTATTCGTTTAGGTTTTGTTTATTTCTGCTTTAGTTGATAGTTGTATCGTGTAATACTACCTATGCTTTGAATTCAGATGTCGATCTAAATTTTTATGCTGGTTTTGAATACTCTGAGTTTAGCTTTTTTTAATATATTATTGAAGAAGAGGCTTGTTTTGGTAAGTAAAGTATTTCTCTCTATAAAATCATGATCAGATGTATCAGGCTGATGATAGATGAGAGTACCAATTTTTACTCGATCTTGAATTGGTCCACAGTGATTTGGTAGTGTTACTTGTTTATACTTGAGTTAACTGTGCAGTTTGCCTGGACATCGAATCATGTGTGACTTAGCAGGCAATGATCATATCCATAGCCTTAGGCCAGCTATCTATCCAGTTTTTAGCATCCTCTCAATTCCTCTCTTAGGGCCATTATTACAACTTGCCGTCAAAGTTGGGTTTAGTTAAAGGTAACTTTAGCTAAAGTGAACTTTAAAGTCACCTTCAACGTAAGCTAACTTTAGCTAAAGTGAACTTTAAAGTCACCTTTAACTTCTTTTCGTTATTACAAACTACAGATAAAGTAAAGTTAACTTTTTCACAAATATGGCAGTGCCGGAACAATGTTGATAACACGGCTCCATTAAAAAAGTTTTTTTTTAACGCAATGGCAATGACGGGCGTCTTTTTTGGTTGTATTTGCTTATTTTGTTTATATTTGAGGTTGCCATATTGGAAATAATATATAATATGGGAAGTTAAAGGCATGATGATCCTCCCTTTAGCTTAACGCTCACTTCTACCTTATTGTCCACTTATAATATTGAAAAATAATTTATCTGCCCGTTAAAATTCACCCTTTAGTTAACGACAAGTTGTAATAATGGCCTTTCGTGTGAAGCTTTAGATAGAGCTACATAAAGTATGCACTTGAACACTTCTTTTACACTTCCTTTGAGACCCGGTGTGCCTAGCAATCCCTATTGATGAGGGTTTAAGCGTTACGAACTCCATTCTTAATCTATCAATACTAGAAATTGCGGTGACCTCTGCTCCATAGTTACCCCATTCTATAGGAATACATGATATATGTTAAGCATTTCAGTGAACGAAGTGTTTTGTTAACATTCTTCGCATCGGATTCGTTAAATAAGCCTCAGAAAAGAGAAAATGTATAGAAAATGTATATAATTTTTCCTTTACCTATTTTCTAAATGATATTGACAACATTGTTTCAATTTGTTCCTGGCTTGTCATATGCCATTAGGAAAATCAAATGTTCAATAAGCAGCCAAAAGCTGAAATTGAAAATTGTCTTTCCCCTTAAATTGCCAAAAAGCTTTTGAATACAAATTACAACAGCTTAATAATACTGCAAAACCAGCAATACAGCAATACACTGTAGAAAATATGTACACACGTACATACGGACATATTAAACATTATACTACATACCTATAATTATGAATACATATTGGTTCGTATTTACCTACCACTTCATATATTGTATGTACATATGCATGTACATATGTATGCATGTACGAGTATGTATGTATATGAGAACATACAATTGAGATCTGTAGTTAATATTGCTTTATTGTCATATTTATTAAACATTTCATCGTGATACTGACTCTTCCAAAACGAATTCTGATGATAGTCATCTTCAGTGTTTAAGTTACTGTGGGCACATCTGTGAATACATACTTCCATACTTGTTCTATACAGATAGGTATGTACATATGTATGGTACTATACGTTGCGTACTAGAGCACACATTGCTCATATATCCTTTGGCATCCTTGAGCATGCAATTTGCACGATGTAATTTAATTAATAGCGAAATAAATATGCAAAAATGCTCTGTGGCATATGAGTTTGCAAACATTTTAATCACATACGTATGTACGTACATACGTATAGATATGTACGTTAATATGTAGCTTGCATACATATATGTATGGTAATAATTGTGCTTGTGTGTATGTTTATGTAAGGCAGTATGCAAATTTAAAAATATTTGTTGTTGTTGTTGCTGTATGTTGCATTATATGAATTGTTGCTTCAGTATTTGGTGATGATATACGAGTAGTACTCATACTTTCATACGTGTGGTATAGTTCTTGTAAATTATGATGTTCATCCATTACTTAAGCATGGCAAATGAAAGAAAGGGAAGTAGATGTATGGGCTGAAGAGGCTTAAAATTACTGTACATTCTACAGGTAATACATTTTGGAAATGCGCATGGATTGATGGTCTCTTCTTATTGCTTACTAAGTTACTTAATTGGCCATTAACAGCCCGATTAATGGGTTTCGGAGTGTCTTAAGACATCCTTACAGGCACATCTGCTTCTGGCGCGCCTTCGTCGGTTGGTCACATTAATCGGGGACAGGTTTGCCTCGATTTGGTCCTTCCAACGCTGACAAGCTTGTCTTCTATGTCGATTTTCATTAATCCCCGCATCAAATACCCGTCTCTCCAGAGCATCCTCTTCCATCCGAACGACATGACCGATCTAGTACAGCTGCTTGATGTTAATGCGCTGCACAACGTTCATGTCGTTGAGGAGCTCATACAGCTCTTTGTTGGTTCAAACGAGCGCTTACTCGTACTGGACTGGTCATCTTTCGTAGGACTTTTCCCTCGAATACTTTCACAGCTGCTGCATCAGTGCTTAATAGTGTACATGTTTCTGCGCCATAAAGAAGCACGGGGAGGACGAGCGTCTTGTAGAGTATTAGTCTTGTCGTACTAGAGAGGTCTCTGTTACGCAATTGTCTAGTGGCAAGAGTGATCCTACGCTTGATCTTCAGACTGACATCATTTTTGGTGGTATCGGCGGAGTCGAGATAAACGAATGCACTGACCAAATCGAAAGTATTGTTATCGGCCGTAATCTGGATCCAATACCCCGCATGTCCTTACTTGTCGACAACATACTTCGTCTTGCTCTCATTTATTGCCACATCCATCATAATAGACTCCCATTGAATAGCACTCTACATATTAAAAATTCCAAAATCATGATGAACAATTTAATATTGCCCCTAGGGTTTGATCAAGTGGTACTTCAAAAATATTTTCTTTCTAGTCCTTTAATTGAGTGTTTATTGCCTTTCTACAAATCCTCGAGAAAGCGTTGTTGGCAACATACTTCATTGCTCATTACAGTCCTTTAGTCTGGATTACAACCTAGCTTCTCCCAGCACTTATGTAGTGTGTTAATTATATACATGAGTAGCCGAACCTACAGTCTAAAGTCGACTTCGAACGACAAATTTTTTTGAGAAACTTTTCATGACAATTTTTTATTTACTCTCAGAGTTTTTTGTCGGAATTCTGCTGACCCATTTATACGATCATTCATGGTACATGACCGACAGTAGCGTTAACCTGCAATAAGAATGATATTTTCCAACATTTCACAAATGCTTGTATTTAAGCAGGAGAGTGTGCATGTAAGGATGTCAATGTTTTTTATGGTCGTATGACGATATTGTTATGAGGGGAAGAAGAATTTGCTCCCGTTGGGTTGTTGTCGTTAGTCATTGGGCAATTTTATCATCATTACCGTGAGGAACAACATGATAATCTCCATTGTCGTCAGTGAATGTGTTGACAACAGGCGTTACGCATTTTCCATATTTTATGTAAATATTTATTTAATGCAGGGCAGGTATTTAAAAATCAACAACAACAACAATAACACCAACAGCATACACTTATGTATGCATGCCACTTGATATACATTTATACTGATAAATTGATAAATACACACAAACATACATGCATACTTACCATACCATACCATATCGTATGTAGAAGAATTATTGTTGTTTGTTGTATCCAATATTTATTCATATGAATATTAAGTGTTGTTGCTGTTGCTGTCGTCGTTGTGTTGCCGTTGCTGTTGCCGTTCCGGTTGCTCATGTTTGAATATTTGCATTTGATTACAATACGCCTGAGTTGCATGTGGGTATGGGTATTGGTTGGGTATGGTTATGGATGAAATGTTAACTTTTTTTTTGTATCAGCTTTTGTTGTGTGTATTATGTTCTGTGTTGTCATTTAACAATAAGTTGAAGAGAATGTTTGTTTATTTACAATATTTGTTCGTTTGTTCGTTTTTATTTGTTTAAACAATTAATAAATATTTAACTTGGGGAGGAAAAAATTACTTAAAATTTCTGGTTAAAATTTTGAAAGATACATATACATACATACACATACATATGTGCGCAGATTAATAATGTATTGAATTTCAATAAATTAATAGATTTTTAATCATATTAATTGTTTATTGGTATTTGTATTATGTTCACCAATTAATTAAATACAGAAGTATAATGTTCCTTCTAATGGCAGTAATAGACTCATAGCAGTACTCATATGTAGTTTAAGTTCGAATTTATGCAAGCCTTGCAACAACTTGCGAAATTTTTATTCTTCAAATTAACGTTAAGTGGGAGCAATAGTACATAACAAATATGGATATGATATGCCTCAAAATCTCCATAAGATATGCAGGCTGAGGTGCTTGTGATCATTAAGACAGTGAAGCTGATCTTGGAACATATAGCTATGAGTAAAGGATGCGTTGTCTAAGTGGACAGTTAGACTGCACTGACAGTACTGATAGGGCATTATTTCTTCTCATGGATAGTTACGTCCCTCACTGTGCTCTACATGGGTATATTATAAAACTAGGCTGCATTTCGAGGCGCTATAACACTGAGTGAAGAAGACGCCATAGTTTTGTAGGTAGTGTCGGCTTATTAGACTTCAGGCAACGGTTTCAACCCCAAGGTAAGACATCACCAACAAAATATGAAAGAATAGTATTTCTACTGACAAAAACTCTTAGAATTAATGAAATTGCCATGAAAAGTTTCTCATAAATCTATGTGTTGAATTATAATCAGAATCCTAGTAAAGACCCTCTTGAATGGGATTTTTGACTAAACATTGTGGGCGAAGACAAGTTTATATGGCGCAACCAAGAGATCTGCTCTGGAAATTAAGAGATCAGGCTAAGACTTCTAAGTAAGTCTAAGTAAGTTTGTCTCCACCAGGATATCTGAAATGAAGAAATTCATGTCGGTCATTTCGGACTAGCTGGTGCTATTTTTTCTTCTTGATTTTTCCTTTCTTTGTTAGATGGCTTTCACATTTTTTCACTCTTAATTTTTTCTTTCTTATATTCTATGGAATGTTTAATGGACCGTTTAAAGAGGCTTCGGATATTGATTATTAATGAAAAAATCAATTTTTATAGAGAACTACATCTGCACTACAGACGACGTCTGAAATTTTTTTGGGAATCTAAGAGGATAGCCTAAAGCCGTCGTAATCTTGTAGGTAGTGTGTCGGCTTTTTAGACGTGAGGCCACGGTTCAATGGAACCTTACTACAACTCTGAGAGTTAATGAAATTGCTATAAGAATTTTCCAACAAATCTGTCGTTCGGAATCGACTTTAAATTGTAGGTCCCGCCACTCATGTATAAAATTAACATGCACAACAAAAGTGGTGTGAGAAGCTCTGTGGTAAACCTAACTGAAGGGTTGTAATTACCAATTATGTATGTATGTATTTAGTTGAGAAACTGCAACATAAAACTTACAATACATGAGATTTTTCTCCCATTCCCGAATGGATGTACTACTATAGATGGTGTATAAAGTATTTCACACCATAAATCTACACAATATTTATGCAGCGTTTATAATTCAATAAACAATAACAGAATATGTGTCCATTAAAATGGATCCTTCATAAACTATATTCTGAGGGCATGAATCAGTGTGGTGGTTAAAGTGATTTATGAAAGAGCCGGTGTTTTAAATACCGGGAAAGACGAAAAATATTTCTTTATGATTTTTGAATTATGTTAAGTAATTTTCACTCCAACCTCAGTAGGTTTATTATTTTGCTATCAAAACCAACAGCGTTCATTGGCAATTGAAATTATTTATTAGTTAAAGACAGAGATTACAGCAGAGAGTACATCTAGGCTAAGGAAAATACTTGTTTCGAGTGTGTTACGTGGCACCTTAGTTATCAGGACCAGGTGGCAAAAGATGACTACAAAATCAATATTTTATTAAACATTTTTGTTTTCATCCGACAACACAAGATAGAGACGAAAATATTCGAATAAGTTTATTCCAACTTTATTGTTTACTGAATATTCCATAAAACACGAAAACAAAAACAAAAATTTAAATTTTCCTTAACATTGACAATTCCCGTGAAGTCTTTCATAATCGAGATTTAATTGCTGTACGTTCGTATGCAACATGAAGAATTACGACAACGTAAGTAAAACTGAATTTAATTTCTAATTTTTATAATCAATTTTTTATGCCTTCTTGTGATTATTTTTTTTTATGGCATTCCATTGAAAAACCGATCGTAAGAAATCATTTGTCTCAACACTTCTGTTAGACAAATATTCATAAAAACGATGAAACTTTTGAAATAAAAACGAAAATAAAACCAAAATCGAAAAGAAACTATAACAACAACAACAACAAATCAAAATAATCCAAATAAACAATAGAACAGAAGGCCATAAATAAATGAAAACATTTAATGAAGGCTGAAGGAAAAAAGTGTGGACCAAGTCCACATTGACAAAAAATTATACATACAGATGCAATGAGTCCATGGACAATGATGATGATGCTGATAAAATGAACAGAAGCCAAAAGGATTTTGTTAAGAATTTTAGATAAACAACAACAATAAGAAAATTTACAACCCATAGCCGTAAACGTCAACCTGTATTTCATTTTTTTTTCCATTCATTCTTACGTTTTCGTTTTGAACTCAAAAGATTTCGAGAATGATTTTATATCTGGGAAAATAATGACAACAAAATGTTATAAAATTAACAGCAACAACAACGAGAAAAAAAGAAATCGAATTAAAATAATTTTTTCCTGTAAAATTCAATAAAATGCTGAGAGAAATACACGCTTTAAAATAACAAATCGATTCAAAGTTCTTTCTTTTTTTGGTTTTCCTTCTACTCTCCGTTATTTCTGTTTTGTGTGTTTCTTCTTTTTTTAATTCAAACTAAACAATTCCATGCCGGTGGTATATTACCAGGCAAGTTGTATTGAACCTGTATACATGTGCACACAGAGATTCAGATTCCGTCTTCTTTTCATTCTTCTCTAAATTTTTTAATGGCTTTTCCCTCTAAATAAATCGTCAGTGATAGAAACAAATAAACAATCGAACTTAACAAACAGAGTCTCCTCATATGGTGGCATCATCACACTTTGAAAGTCATTAAATTACCAGTTTTTGGCACCTCCATAAAGAAAATGAGCACAGTGAGATCAGTAAGATCTTCTTATGCCTGGTAGTTATTTGTACACTGTAAAACAATTTAATAGTTTTCTTGTTTTATTTTTTCAAAAAAAAAAAAAAATTAATTCAAACTAAATTAAATTTATTTCTGATACCATCAATTAAATTTTTTTTGTTTTTATCAGTTCAATAGAATTTAAAGACACTTTAAATAAAAGCAACCCAGCAGAGCTATCACACTAAACCAAGCTCAATCCAGAAACAGTCACACTCATTACAAACGCAATATGTTGTGCTCATAAATTTCTATAAACGAAATCATTTTATATTGGGTAAGGGAAAAAGTAATTTACTTCTCCATACTAAGAAATACATGACAGTTTGTTTATCCAAATGACGACAAAAAAATCTTTTCATTCAACCTCGGCTCGATCATTCGTTAGATATTTATTTCGTTCACAGTCATATTTTGATATTTATGCTTGCTTTTCATCGTTCTTATCTTACTTCGAGGGCTATTGTTTTTTCTATGACAACTTCATTTGATGGGCTCCTCAGTATTTAACCTACGAGACATATTGCATCTGCTGATTTCATTTACGGCATCTAACCCGGTTTGGCCAAAACACTCCCTGAATTTAATTTAATCACCCAAGAATGGTACTTTCCAACTGTAACTGAGTTGAGCTTCAAGTAGAATAACCATACAGAAGTACCGCTTTGGCAATGCAGAGTTAAATGTCTTAGCCTTATGACGATGTTTTCACTGTATGATCTGCATATTCTCTCCAGGTAGCGGAATATGGTCCAAGCTTAGTTCATTCTGTCAATGATATCTGCGTTAGAGCTTCCGTCTGTGTAGTTTGCACTCCCTAGATATGAAAAGAAACCTACGTATTCAATTGCCTGTCAATTGTGTGGCATCAGTATGATCAGGCGTTTAAGGTTAAGCTCAATATCAGCAAAACGGTACGCAAGAAGACAGATATCGCATGCGCAGAAATCCCACGCAGAATATCGCTGGGGATCTCATTGATCTTCTAATGTATATCGACTGGTGCACACAGACTAGCAGCAGAACAAAGTGTGGGAGGCAGAACACAGCTTCACGTTACACTGTGTTATGCCTATATGGCTGACATTCTTCACCTTTATATAACACTTCAGGATGCCCTTATTATTCAATGCTTTCATATTGTGCAGTGGGGATACCGTGTTTAAGCCACCTTCATAACTATAAAGAGTCGATAAAGACTATAATTCGTGTAATTTTTTCAAGTTACTTCTCATACAGCTTATGTCACGCGTGATAATTTTAACCATAACTGGCGGGATCTACAGTTTAAAGTCGACACCTAACGATAGATTTTTGAGAAACTTTTCATGACAATTTTTTTTACTCTCAAAGTTTTTGCCAAAGTTATTTTCGTAATACTACCTACTCGTCTACGGCGACTACAATATTATTTTAATATGTAGTTGCTAGTTTGGCCAGTAAAATTTTGATTGGCCTGTAGTTATCGAATTTAAGTTGAGTACCCAGATATCCAAAATTTCCGACTTTAACTTGTTTGTGAGGAAAAAAAATTAATACGAATTTGTTATTTTTTCTACACACACTACACCTTCTTTATTCGCTCCTACAGCGTAAACTAGAACACCAGATCTCTGCTCTCCGGAGAGGAGATGACATCAGTATCTTTCGGGAGAAAATAAGGATTCATTCTGTGGAATGCCCTCATCAAAAACCCGAAAATGTTATGAACATTATGACGTTTCTAGGTTAGCTGGACAAAACTAAATTAAATTGAAAGAAAGCAAAGAAAATAAAGAACTGTTCCTTGAATGGAACGTTATAGATCGATCAGCGATACGAGAAAAGACGTTCATCCGCTCACTTATATCATAATTGATTGCGATGTTATACAAAGTGGACTTACTCTCAAACACAATGGTGTCTCCAAGACGTTCTTGAAACTATGGAGATGTGATACAATTAGCTTAAGAAAACATTTCATTGGCTTTTTTCTATTATTGTTCTTAAAAATACTTTTTCCCCCATCTAAGCTGTTTAGTCAATGTATTTTAAACTACGCGTCATGGAGACACACCAAATGAAATAAATTTTTAATACTCGTAATACATTAAATTGAAATTATCAGCACTACACTACTAAATAGATACATGTGATCGAATGGTCAAATAGACCGACAGACAGACAGACAGTTCAGTTCTGTTGTCGACTATTCTAATCAAATAAGTGGTCAAAGCAATTGCGGCTGCTGTTGTTGGCATTAAAAACAATATCTGTTGTAGCAATTAATTAAATAATTAAAGTTTTTTTTCATTCTCTTTAATCGTAATCGGGTAAAAAGCACGTCACAAGCGTTTAAATCGCATTTTAAATAAAAGAGGCTCTATCTTTGTCTTTTGTCGAGCTTTTCTTTTCTTCTTATTTTTGTTTTTTATATTCTTGAAAGGAATACAACAACATGGAAGTGTTTCTAGAGAATCCATTCAAAACATTCTTTACCAAGCTCATGGTGTTCGCTTCTGTGTTGTCAAAGTAAAAAAAGCCATGATTAAGCGTGTGAACAAAATTCATTAGATTTTTTTCTTTTGTTGTTGTTGTTATTGTCTTTTTAATATTATTTGTTCTAATACAATTGTTGTTGTTGTTTTTGTTTTGAATTTTTATATTTTTTTTCGCCTTGTCGTAGCATTTGTGCCCCTGTGTTTTATTTTATTTCTTGAAAATCATAAATTAAATTCATTTCGATTTTATTTCGAATTTGTTTTTAATTCATATACACCAACATGTTGTTTGTAGCCGCGTGTATTTGTTCTTTTCTAATTTGCCGTGATGTTTTTATGGAGATTTTTATCGTGCTGACAACATATTTTAGTTGCGTTTAAATTTTTTTTTCAAAGTCACCGACCATAATCGCTATGCCACCATGATTTTTTTAGGAATTTTTAAAAAAAGTTTGTATTTCCTGCACCATTGAGATCGCATAAAATCGATCAATATGCCGATCATATTAAAAATCTCGATAATTATTGTAGAAATCCATAGGTAGCGCACAGTTAGTGTAAAGATATTGGTTGCTTGATTGTTACTTTTAAGAGGTGGTAGGGTTTGAACGGAGAACATTTTTTAATTCTGATTCTTACCCTCCATAGAGGATAGAATATAACTATCAATTATAACAGGAAGGTTAGGCAGCGTTATCTCTCGACAAAAAAAGAAGGATTCAATCAGTGAAATGTCCCCACCATTATACTCAATGAGTTCATTGTTCATTGAGGGTGAAGTTTCTATACAATGTCAGATGGTAACCTTATTATTCTAGAACTTTCTACAGTAAAGAAATAACCGGCTTAACTGGGCTAAACTTGATGAAATTAAAATAAAACAAAGAAAGCAAAGAAATATTCCTTGAATGGAATGAAAATGAATAATAAAAAGTATGAAAAATGCTTAGCAATGTGAAGAAACAGTTCATGACTTTTGTATCTTATCTTATCATTCATTTGGTTTTTAGGTGTGGATTCGTAAGAAAAGACAAAAGATAACCACACAAAAAACGAAACCATGCTACAGTATAAATCCTCTAAAAGTCTCGCTAAAACTCCACGTTTTGATTTTTCCCGTATGTAAAGATGTATTCCTTTCCTCATTGCATTGCTTTATTTGTATTCGAGCTCTGCTAGGGTTGATCATGGAGTCACCCTTAATTTTAGTCTTGTTAGCTAAGAACGCATATGGAATTATTATCTGTAACTAATAGCGCAGTTGGATCATATCTCTTCTACTTGCGAGTGGAGATTCAGATGGTTGAGCACTGCTGAGTACTTTCAAAAAGAAAAAACATGTCTCTTCTAACTGTCAATAGAGCTTCAGGTGGTCGTTGAACACCGCTGAATACTTTTAAATCGAAAAACCACAGTCGTATCTTAAACCACATGCTCATGCTGTTCCTTCCTTTCTCCTAGAGCTAAAAGATTTCTATGAATTCGCTGAACACAGCCGGTTAAAAATGTCAATTTTCCAACACTCTGGTACATAAACCGGCTTGAGTTTAAGCGAGGGCATGGGTTATGCTGGTTTTGAGGACCGCTGTGGTTTGTATATTATTGGAATACACCTGCGACTTAAGAAAACCCCACAAGAAAAAGTCTTACGTGACCTAATCGTACGTTTTCCGTGGCCAGTCCACTCTACCTGTACGTGAGGAGACCATGCCCTGAAAAAACTGGTGCAGAATATCCAATTTTGGATGAGCTGTGTGGCACGTAAATCCAAAACAAATTGGTAATCATGGACCTATATCGCTTGCCCTTAACCGTTAAGACCTGGTCAACATAGTACGGAAAGAAATATTTATCGATGACTCTACCAGTCCATAGCCTACACCAAACAGTAACTTCTTCCGGATTCATTGATCGCTCTTCATGTGAGTTGGTATTGTTTCACATTAGTCAGTTTATTTAATTACGTATTTGTTCATTTAGAAATAGGCTTTACCGTTAAAGATTTCGATGAAAATTAGGATCAGTTCCCATAAAGTGGACACACGTCGCTGTCTATGTGACCATCAGTATCGTGTTGGCAAAACGGATTGAATAAATGAAAACTAATTTGAAACACGTCGCTTCAATATAATGGCTGTTATTAGTTTCAAGGTTCGGAATTTCTTGTTGGACGATCGGAAATTGAAAGTGCGGAAGATAGGGCGAAGTCATGTCATATGGCACAGTGGTTTCAATTTTTAATACCCATTTAGATTTTTCTGGAACTGCTGATTATCAACTATATAGTATATGCAAGGCATTAGAACGTCACTAAATAGTTTGGTATTTTGGTAACCTTAATTTGGTCGAGTTTCTGTGCATTTTCTTAACCGTGGACGAAACGTTAGTTGCCGCAGTCTAGTAAGTAATGTGTTGGCTTTTTAGACGTAAGGCCACGGTTCAAACACCAGGTCAGACATCAAAACGAAAATATGAAAAAAATATTTCTTCTATGACTTCCTCTCAGCAGATTTCTGGCAAAAACTCTGGGAGTAAATAAAATTGGCACAAAAAGTGTATCAAAAAATTTGTCACTCGGATTCAACTTTAAACTGTAGGTCACGCCACTCATGTTTAAAATTAACACACAGAACAGAAGTGGTGTGGAGAAGTTAGGTCGTAATACTGATTAAAGGGTTGTAATGACCAATTTTGTATGTAAGGACGAAACGTTACTCCAACTCAACTCATCGAACACTTAACAGCAAAATAGTAGTTTTATTGATTCGAACCAGAGCCAGACGGCTGGAAGAGATGAAATCATTCCACAAACAAAGCTCTTTTGATGATCTCGATAAATCGATTTTTTTTTTTTGAAAATAAGGACGTTAATAAACCAAATTTTTGTAACATTAGCACGTGATCATAGTAAGCTGGTATTAAAAGAAAAGCAGATATTTGGAGATACAAGGTTCTTTTGAACTCAGAGATAAGTAAACAATAAAAGGCTTGAACCCCACTGATTGTAGTTCCCCTACTATTGTAACATTGCAATTAATTTCCTATTAACTTCTCTACTTGGAAAACAGAAAACCAGCTTCAAACAACAACAGTTAATGAACAAATCCATTATCTGTGAATTCATTATTTTATTTTGTGTTGTTTTTGTTTTAATATTCAAAATAAATTACAATTTCTTATTTATTTGACTTGAATTTAATTATTTTTTTTCAATTAATCTTTTACTCAACCCTTCAATGTGACTGCAGCTGTAATGACAACGACAGCAACTAACTACAATAACAATAAATATGAATTAAAAAGTTGAGAATATACAAACAACAATACCAACAACAACGTAAAAGCAAGCATCAACCGACAGTAACCGACAATTTATCTGGTTTATTATAATCAAAATCATGTTATCCATTTAACGACATTAGTACGCATGCCTGCAACACCATTAGCATCAACATTAACAGCAAAACAACAGTATTAAAGTGCAACACATAACCATACCCATACATGTTACTCAAGTTGCAAACATATAAAGACAATCAGATGACGAAATAAAAAAAGAGAAACGGGGAGCAAAAAATTAAAGTCACTGTTGGTGCTGCAAGTCAGCATCATTCTTCTATGAAGTCCTCACATGAAAATCAGCAATGAAAGCAATATCTTTTATATATGCTGCTAGTGATGTTGTTGTTGGTGTTGTTTAAAGCAAGAAATAACCCGCTATAAATGCAAAAACAAAATCACAATCATACAAGCTTTGATATGAAATAAATCTGTTTGCTGCTGCTGCTGTTGTTGTGCTGTTGTGTCGTTGTTGTGTTCTCATTGCAGTTGTGCCTGTGCAAATGGTGAAGATGCAACCAGCTTTCATACAATCAATGACAACATTGTCCCATCAACGTAAGATCGTTATCAGCACAAAATTGCCACTAAACGTCACTTTTCTTAAGATCAAAGTGTTGTTAGCGCACGATTGAGCATGCGCACGCATTTTCAATTAAATGCAGATGCAGCAGCAGCATAATATTACAATCGTAAATGCAACAAAAGCAACATCAATAACAACAACGGCAACAATAACTGCAATGCGGCACCTAAAACAGAAAAAGATTGAAACAATCAGCGAAAACTCTAAGAATACCATACCAACTACATTGCAATGGGATAAAGCCGATGACTATGATGATGATGAGGATGATGACGATGATAATATTGTGATGCCACAATAACACTATGGGCTAAGAATGAACGGTGAAATGCAGAAAATTAAGATACTTCATGTTTTGATCGTTATGAGACTCTACCCGAAAAGTTGCACCCGGTATACTCACTTTTTAAGTTATTTTCTTACTAAATTTGTTATTACATCGCTTTAGTCAGGATTCCGACCTAGCTTCTCACCCGAATCACGTTGTGGTTGTTAATATTGTCCATGACTGGCAAGACCTACAGTTTAAAGTTGAGTCCGAACGATAGATTTGTTATACTTGTCATGGCAATTTTACTTTACTCTCCGAGTTTTTGTCAGAGGACTGCTTATAGGAGTTGCCGTTTTGTTCGAGATTTTGTAGCCGGGCTCTTGTCTAATAAGCCATTGCTGGAGCTACTAGACTGCGGCGATTTACAAATCTACGACTACTTTGAAAAGCTCATAATTTCTATGGCAGTGACAGCATATTTAGATTCTGCTTGTCAGTTGTCGTAGTGTAGTAAGTTGGCTTGACAACTCCAGCAAAACGAAATATAAAAAATATTTCCTCGGCGACTTCCTCTCAGCAGATTTCGCCAAAAAATTCTAAGAGTCAATAAAAATTGCCCTAAAAAAGTTTCTCATAAATCAGTCGTTCGGAAATGACTTTAAACTGCAGGTCGCGCCATTCAATTATAAAATTAAGACACACAACATAAGTGTTGTAAGAAAATAGATCGTAATCCTGACTGAAGGGTTGTAATGAGCAATTATGTATGTATATATTATGTATATGTATCAGAGATCAGCAATGAATCATTTTTTCGCTACTCATAAGTACTTATGAAATTTTGTGTATGAGTGAGTCAACAGTATTGAATTTCAACAACTCTGATTAATTCGTACTCACTGCAACATTGATTTATAAGTACAGGTTGCAATGAGTATACGTACAACGTTTACATCAGACTCATAACATTCGAAATATGTTTGATTCATACGCCTGCTCATTCAGATTCATAAATTTAGAAAAATACTTGTAATACTCATAAATGATTCGAGTGATTCGAATCATTAATCAAAATTTTCAGTCTTAGTTGTTGTTGCTTTAACAAAAAAAGAAGAAAGAAAAAGACAAAGACAACAAGCAAAGCAAACACACAATCTTCCAGTGAGTATTGTAGTGTTCCTACGCGAATCATACTTATTTTGTTATTCTTGTAAATACTGAGAAAAAAAGAGTCGAAATCAACAACATCATGCCTATTGTTAAGTATGAGTACGATGAGTACTTCAAAATTTGTGTATGAGTAGTATATTAAAATAAGTATGAATGCGCATAAGTATCAGAAATTATGCGTATGATTCGAATCTACTCATCTTTTTGATTACTCATTGCTGATTTCTGGTATGTATGTATATATGTATATAATTAATCTGAAATAAATAGATTTTAAATTTACATTCAACCGTAAAAATATTTGTTTTTATATTTTTAGCCTCATTCTACCCATTGTGCAATGATTATAAAAGCAAAATAACCCAACTATCAACTACGGTATCAAAACTAATCTCGGTCTCCCTACACAACAGCACAACAGACCAACTGCCACAGTAAAGTCAACAACAATAATAAGAGTGGAAAAAGGAAGGACAACAACATAAGCTTTACACTTACACAACAAATACAACAATACATGCGTTTACTTAAGGCAACGAAGCATCCATCCATGTGCCAGCAGTGCAAGAACAGTAAGAAGATGGACAAAGAGTGTAAGTGAGACGAAAAGAAAAAAAAAAACATTGAATGCAACTTTAATATCAGGCATCAGGACCACCACTTAAATGGTATGTTACGTTTCCTTTAAGTAGAATAAGTTGTGCTTTAGATTTATGCAACCAAGGGTGACAACAAATTAATTCAGTTACTTCGTGGACAAAGACAAAGTCATTCAGCTTAATTCACATGAAAATCTCTTTCCTTTTTTTTCTTTTTCTTTTTGTTTTTCGTTTTTTAATTTCACTCTGCGCGTATACTTATGAGGCGATATCTTGAAAATCTGATCAATTGTTGGAATATTTGCTGTCTTTGCCAGGCACAACAAATGTATGGAAAGAATGCCATCTTTTGTGGAAATCTTTTCGAATATCCAAAACACACACACATACATGCATATAATTTAATACTCTTGACTAATGCTTATGCAGTAGCAGTTGCAAGTGCTGGCTGGGCAATACTTAAATGCTGTTGCAAGTTGCTGGTTGTTGGTTGTTGTTGGTGTGTGTGTGTGTGTGTTATCTTAATATTGTCATTGTCACAAATTTGCAAAAAGTACCACGCTAATGGATTACATGACTTTCGCATTATCGCTTTGTTTTGCCAGCGAGATCTAAAAGCGCAATCAGCTTAACAAATAAAACACAAAACGTAATAAAACAAACAACAACAACAACAAAAAAACGAAAGAAAAAGAATTAAGAAAAATACTGGCATAATATTAGTGCAACAAGGCCAAAAGCAACAACAATTATATGAGAGTGTGATAAACTGCATTCACCCATACGAGTACGAGTGAACTACCTCAACTGCCATCAATAGCATCAGCAGCAGGAACAACAATTTTCTTATCGCAACTTTTATTTTTCTGAGTGTATTTTGTTGTTCTTATTGATGTTGTTATTGTTGTATGCCTAGTTGGTACGTTTGTACGTTTAAAAGATGTTGGCAGTGCCTGGCAAATATTGCTGTGATGGTTGTGTTATAAAAAAGCGACAAACTTTGTGTTCTCGCCCAGATACTATTTTTGTTTCTTCGCTTACCGACTTACTGCCCGCTGGTGGCAGTTGTTTAAATTTCCACCACCACCACCACCACCACCATCACCATTACTATCTTCCGTCGTTGTTGTCTTCTTCGTCATCATCAGTTTACATTTATGTTGCTTATAACGACCGCCAGTTGGCAATCAATTGAGCATCTTTTTCTCTTTTTTTTCGTTTTCGACGAAAAAAAGTGCACTTACTGCGCTATCATTGAAGTTGCATACGCATTTGCATTGGTGAGGCATAAACTGCATGAGATTATGAGTTGAAACTTAAAATCTTCCCAGGCTTATGTAATATTTACCTTTTTCTCTCTCTCAGTCTCTCTGTATGTCTGCCTTGGTAACGTCAATGACGATTAGAAAAATATAGTTTATGGAGTGCGATATGTTTGTTGTGATACGGGCGTTAGAATACTGTGTTCTCTTTTAAGAGTTCTTCAGAATTTCCCATTTGTCCAGCAATAAATATTTATTTTGTAAAATCTTTAACTCTACCAAGAAACGATTAAATTTCTTTAAATCTACTGAACGCTACCTTTGACAAACATTGGTAATAATAGCAGCAAATGGTATAAAGTATTGGCCAGTATAATTGGATTGAAAGGCAATTTCTAAAATTTAAAAAGGGAAAGATTATAATCGAAATGAATAAACCAAATGATTACGGTATTCATTGGTATTTGAAGGTTTGCCTGTGATTTCGCGTGGTTTACACACAAGGTGGCTCAGAATGCTGTGCCATAATGCAAATTGATTTGTTGCCAACCACAATCAGTTAAGGCCCGTGACTGTAACTATTCCTCTAGGTTCAAAGTCATCAATGAGAGAAAAATATGTGTGTACCGAAGAGAAAACACTGCTGCTATAATGGGAAGTCTTTAGGAAGACCCTAAAATGTCAATTCGTCGTAATTCTCAGCTAGTTGGTCTTAGTCCTTCGACTAAGTGGATAATTTTACATAAGAATATCGGCTTATGTACCTATAAATTACAGCTCGTACTAGAATTAAAGGCAAATAACCATTGTTTGCGACAAATTTGAAACTGTTTGAAGATGAGAATTTTTATCAAAGAAATGTGTTCACGTTAGTGGTCATTATTTGTTTCGAAATGAGCTACCATTATGGTAAATAGCGAACGATATTGAGAAATGCTGACTGTATTTCTATTTCCGAAAATTAATCAACTAAACATCAGCGACATTTGGTTACAATAAGAGAACACGCTTCGAAATCGATTTATTGCAAATCATTTTGACTACTTGCTTTCTAGAAACGGTCCTGTTAGGAGGCCCCTTCTTTCATGCGATTTAAGGTCTTACTTTTTAACGGGACTATATAAAGATATTTTTGTTTACGCCTACAAATCAGCAACTTTTAGAGCAGGTTTGGTTAAGTAATATGATCGAAGAGGTTTTAGAGATTTAGGCCCATTGTTTATTTATTAGACATAAGGCCTCGGTTCAAACCCCAGGTCAGACATCAAAAAGAAATATGAAAAAATATTTCATCGATTTTTGGCAAAAAGGCATGAAAAAGTTCCTCAAAAACTTTAGGCTCGCCACTCATGTACAAAAATCACACACACAACATGAGTGGTGTGAGAAGCTAGGTCGGAATTCTGACTGAAGGGTTGTAATGGCCTAGTATACTATGTTCAGATATGAACTTTTATTGAGCCAATATTCGGTTTATTGAGCACAATATTTTAATTGTTCAGACATATTCTTATTCAATATTCATTTGACAGCTGGTAAACAAAACAGCTGGTTGTTTCAACTACATTGTTTTTATTTTATTTATTTTTTTGTTTGTCGTTCTTGACATTTGAGTTGTCAAATATCAACAGAAAGTTTTCTGATAATTGTAATATGCGCACTGAACATACTTATGACTGTGCTGCATTTTAAGTTTTACTCAATATTATAACAATTGGCGTATTTATTGCGCAATGATTAATTGAAACTTTATCTGAAATATTGAGCTCAATAATGGTGTTTATTGCGATTAACGCAATAAAGGTGCATATCTGAACACCGTATTATGTAAATATGTATGTATGTATGTATGTGATACCACAATCAATATTCAGAGGAAACCTATCTGAGAACAAAATAAATCTTGTTGTTGCAGCAATCTTTGTATTTAAGAGGTCGGTCAAGGATGTCAGAAAGTGAGAGGCAAGAGCAGGGCATTGACGCTTGAGGTGAAAGAGAGTCTCCCAATGTGTTTAGCAGAATTTAGCAATATTACAGGTAACCTCTTGATGCCAGTGAGATTGAGCTTCCCTGTAAAAAGTGTAGAAAAAATCTAAATTAACTGAGGGAATCGAAAGACCTATGCTCTGCAACAAGTCGAAGATTGGGAGCTCTGTAATCGCAAGTTTTCCAACATATATCCCGAAACCCATACCTTTAAATGATCCGAAAATTTTCCTGACAAATTCTTGGCAATCATGGAAAAGAACGTACATTGCGACTATGTTTGAATGGGACTTAATCGCAGCTTGCGTGTCCGTGTAATTTAAGTGATCTTCAAGGAAAATCCCGCCACCCAACAAACATTGTATTTTAAATCATTTATTTATCTGTCAATCTTTGGCTTTCAATGATTGTGATGGTCTGAAAAGAGGACAGAATATGCCTCTGGACTTCAAGAGACTTTACAATATTTTCTGATGTTCATTGAAAAAATTGTGGTTTTTGGTTGAATATGAATAGGCGAATGGGGTACGACTAGCCTTGTGATGTTTTGGAGCACTTTAACTCGTTCAGCATACCTTTATAATTTAAATGGTGTGTGCAATAAAAATTTGTTGTTTCTTCCATGAAAAGAATTTCAGGAGAGCATACTCTTTTATAATCTTTTCTCACTTTATATATCAAATTTGGTCTTGACCTAGTGCATGTAAAGGAATTTAATCATTTCGTTATTCAATTTTGTCCAACAAATCCAAATTATACATATGTTTTCCATTACGATAAATTATAGGCTTTGTCATGGTGGCGTTATAATTATCTTTAATCTGTAATCTATTAACTTGAATTGTTTTTTTTTTGTTTTTTTGTTGTTGCTGTTGTTGTTGTTGTTTTTTCTATTAATAAATCTTGTTTAAGCGCAAAACTTTAATTAGATTTACTTTGACATTTCAAAGTCAATGCTGCAGGTGTCACATGGGCACAGGTAATTAAAAAATTAATAGCAACGTCAGGCCAAACAAAATATTGCAACGACGCCGCTACGTTGACTTTTGAAGCAGCAATTGCAGCAGTTACTTACTGCCGGTTTTATAAAAATAGTGCTGGTACAAGGTGAACCAAAAGAAAGTATATTTTTTAGGGATTTGTTTGAAAACAAATTGGAATTGTATTGGAGTTACACGATTTGGGAATTTATGTCCTTAAAATTAATTCAATTCAAGTGTAAGATTAGCGATGACAGCATGTATTTGACCGAGCCGTACAATATCTTACGAAGGCTCGCCGGGAAGTCTACGTGATAGCCTTTGGAGGCGAATGAACGGATTTTTGATGATTGTGTTTTGTCTGTTAAGATGAAAATAAATTTATTTCGAACAGAAGACACTTGTGAGCATCGTATGCACTGGTATGATATTAAAAACTCTCCGTAGAAATTCAATTCTCAAGAACTGCACTATCAACTGACATAACCAGTCATCACTTAAATTTGTTGCGTTCATGCAATAAACCAAAGTAAATTTTTATTGTGGCACCCTGTATTAGAAAAGCAAATACAGAATAATTGCAAAGAGAATATAATTAAAAATGAAATAAAAAAAACGTGTTTTTGTATGTGATATTTAATAATTAAATTGACAACTTAATATCTTACTGTCTTTATTGTTACGATTTATTTTTGCTTTTTGCAGTTTTCTTTTTGCTCACTTATTTATCCAGTAAGAGAACGAGAAAAAGTACGATTAAGAGTTTAGATTAGTAAGGGTATTCAGTTAATGTGGAGACGAAAGAAAGCATTAACACCAGACGATAACGTAGCAAACATTTTAATCGCAATCAAATTGTAATTACGCAAAATTTTATTTTTGCAACGCAATTGCTTACGAATTTTACTTCGAAGTAACAACAACATTTTTTTCCGTGTAACAATCGAAGGACCTATTTGATAGCATAATAGTTTGGCATGATTAGTTTTGAACTAAGAAGGCCTTTTGTGACAATTTCTGTTGAAGTCACATTGTGTTTTCTAGGACTAATATAAAATACACAAATGCATACATACTTGGTCAGTACAACCCTTCAGTCAGGATTACGACCTAGCTTCACAACACCACTTATGTTATGTGTATTAATTTTATACATGAGTAGTAGGGCCCACAGTTCAAAGGCGATTCCGAACGACAGACTTTTGAGTAATTATTTCTTGGCAATTTTGTATTATTTACTCTCAGAGTTTTTGCTAGAAATCTGCTGGAAGACAGTTGTCGAACAAATATTTTTCATATTTTCGTTTTGGTGTCTAACCTGGGTTTTGAACAATAGCCTCACGTCTAATAAGCCTGAACTATAGGTCGATTTTAATGACAATTAATTTTAGACTGAGTGGTGATTGAGGGACTTCGGCTTAAAAGTAATAATTTCATAAAATTTTCTTTTAAGAAAGCAAAGCATGTTTTAGAAGAACAATCGACTGTTAATGCAGTGAACGTTTGTGAGATAAGGCTACCCTCATAATGTTGTTATATTTCATATTTTTATTTCTATATTTCTTCGTAGGGCACACCATATTTTCTTTGATCACAGAGTCATAACGGCAGTCAAATGATGTGGATTGTAGGTTGTAGAGACATTATCATATCATATCCCATCAGTTACCATGATGCAGGTGAGTTGACATGGCTCTTGACTATAGATTCCGACAATTCAGGTAAAGGAAGAAGAAAAAATAAAGAATCCATCCAGAAAGCAATCTGATCCGTTACGGATGATAACATCAATGAATCATCATGAGAATATTAGGAAGCACTGCTCAATAAGCAAAGTTCATAACCACTACATTGAATTACAACCCAAATCCATTACATGTTCGCTACGTTTCTCTATAAATTTAGGGAGTTGATTTATCATAATATTTGAAGTAATTACTCTTGAAGTTTGTCAAATCTATCCTAAACAAAGGGAAGAACCGTTAACCACAAGTTAATGTTAATGTTCGTCTAATTAGTATATTTCAAAGACATTTAAACATTTTATTTCTAGTTTTTGCCTAGAGATTTATCAGAAGTATTGGTCCAAACTTGTAATAATGTTTTCGGTGCTACCAAAGTGATTGCATATAGCTAGGCTGGTCCCCTATCTTCATTTTTGTATCACTTACTGATGATGCCTGAAAGATATAAAGTGTAACAACTTACCGTCCCTATTTCATCTTTTTCGAACACAAGATGTTTGAGTCCCTTATAGTGGAAACAATTACGAAAATTATATAAATTTAGTTGGCATCTGAGAGTAAATAAAAATTTACCATGAAAAGTTTCTTAAAAAGCCTGTCGTTCGGAGTCGACTTTAAACTGTAGGGCACACTACTCATGTATAAAATTAACAAACACAACATAAGTGGTGTGAGAAACTAGGACGTTGTATAATGGGTCAATTCAATTAATTGACAAGTACACGTCCTCTAACCTACCCTAACCTAGTTGGCATCGCCATAGTTGAAGCTAGTAGGCAACGTGTTGGCTTATTAGACGTGAGACAGACTGACATCCCCAACGAAATGAAATATGAAGAAATATTTCTTAGGCGCCTGCCTCTCAGCAGATTTCTGGCAAAAACTCTGAGAGTAAATAAAAATCGCCATGAAAATTTACTCAAAAACAATCTGTCGTTCGGAGTCGACTTTAAACTGTAGATCACGTCGATCATGTATAAAATTAATACACATAGCATGGATGGTGTGAGTAACTGGTTTGTATTTCTGACTGAGGGGTTGTAATGACTAGCTATGTATGTAGTTGACATCGCAAGATGTAGAACGGATGTCCAGCCTCATGCGTGGTTGCAGCATATACGATAAGGTGTCGTTTGTGAATTTGTCAGTGTGGCGTTTGTTCCTTTAATTGCGCATTAGAAATAATTTGGTAAAAATATTTGCCATATACTTTGAAGACTGTACCTTAATTGCGTTAACACATGCATACACACATACATAATTAGTCATTAAAACCCTTCAGTCAGGATTACGACCTAGCTTCTCACACCATTTATGTTGTGCGTGCTAATCCTATACTTGAGTGCAGGTCCCACTCAAAGTCGATTAAAGTCAACTCCGAACGACAAATGTTTGATAAACATGGCAATCTTTAATTCTTGGAGCTCTTGCCAGAAATCGGCGGAGAGGAAGTCGCTGGCGAAATATTTTTTCATACCTGGGGTTTGAACTGAGGTTTGAACTGAGGCCTCATGTCTAATTACCAAACTCACTACTTACTAGACTATGGCGATATGTTATGTCATGAGATAATGAGTTGTAGGAGTATAGTATTGAAAGGCATGTAGAAGAACAGAGGAACAGTTATCTTCAATTTGAAGAATCAAGGAGACCGTGATAGATTTAAATTTGTGATACTCAAAACGTATTGCCTCTTCTTTCAAAAGAGGTATTTTTAGGTATCTGTTCAGATGAATCTCCAATAGAACTACATCCTGTCATCACTAGCATTAATTTTTATGTCGTTATGACAGCGGGACCTGTCTGCCTTCTGTTTAAAGCTCTCAACACAACAATGAAAAGTTGTTTTTTGCTGCATCTGGAGATAGTGAATACCCCTACTATTTGTTTTTTCAACGTGTTTTAAGCATTTTTACTGAGGAAAATAATCTCATAAAACAATAATAAAAAAACAATAAAAACAATAATAAGAAAAGAAAACTTGTTTTGTTGTAACATTGACATTTTGTATACATTGGAATGACAACTGTCATACCATGTTAAATGCAAATGAGTGAAAACCAATAATACGAGACCATAAGTTGGAGATTTCAAGTTTCAGTTTTTAATATTTGTAACTGAGTGTTGTTTATGCCGACGTTGTTGTTTTTGTTGTTGTTGTTGTTTTCTGTTTAATTGTATGCAAATCCAAATAATGACAAATCAAATAAATCGTAATAAAATGTTATTAAAATATTAACACGGGTGATTAAACTGAAAAATTGTTTTTTGCTTTTGTTGTTATTGTTTGGTGTTGTTTATTAATGTGGGTTTAAAGTTTATAAAAACAACTTGAAGTGACTTTTTTTTCATGATATTGAAGAAAACAAAAAAAAAATAGAAACAAATCACACACAAATCAATGCCAATGTCAATTATAAACGATTGACTACGAAAAAAAAAGAAAATGTTACAATAGCAACTACAACAATCCACTAAAAAGGTATTTAATTCCAATTGAAACCAGAAAAAAAAACACAGGAAGCTGAACCAAACAAAATAATTTTTAAGTTTAATGATACACCAACCCATACAGCAAGCAATTCAATCGATTTGCGAAACCACCAACCAACGAAATAACCACCACCACTCTTGCATACGCCACCACCAAGAAACCAATTGAAGTGAACTGAACCAACCAAGAAGGAAAACGAAAATCGTTCCAAAACATTTGCAATTCCATGCTGCTTCCCAATTCATCTGGTTTTCCTTTGCATTGCAGTTGGTGTAGTTTGGTGTAGTTTTTCTTGGCTTCCATAAAATGGAACCTGATTCTAGTTCGTGATCTGTGGTCACGTTTTGGGGTGTGATCGATGCTATTTTATTGGCGGAATTCATAGTGGATTCGTATGTATGTATGTATGTATGTATGTATGAGCATATTAATGTTTTGACGTTCAACTATGATTATGATGACTATGATGACGATTGCTATGACGCTGATGCGGATGCTGACGAGTGAGTGCGGGCAATATGTTGAGGACGCTGTCTCGTTTAAGTCAAGGAGAGAAAAAAAAGAAATCATTGTTGTTGGTGGCACTTGGCAAATAAATAAATGTTTCTCGATGATTTTTTTTCGCTTCCAACCATTTTGTATTTAGTTTTACAATTTTATTAACGTCTGACCGACCATAGCTGGTGATGTTCAACTGTAAGCTGCTGTTTGTAATGCTTTTCTTCTTATTATTTGGCCTTCTGTGAGTTCAACTGTGATTGTGAATAGCCATGCATGTTGCAGAAGCAACAAAAATTAAATATGCCCAACTGTGTTGCTGCAACAAAGTGGCAACATTTTTACACTCGTCAACCTAATTGTCAAGGATATTGAAGGTAGTTACACTTCTACTATAACGTATGGAAATAGCATATTTGCTTAAAGCGACAGCATTTTGGCAGAAAATCATAAGTTAACCTCTAAAGAAATAATGTTTTTGGGTAGTTTTTCATCAATTAGGGTTTTAAGAGCAAAACTTAAATAAAAACATATTGACTACACATCGTCATATAAACAATTTCACTTCTCACAATACTTTTTTAATGTAAATCTAAGGACCAAGATCATCATGCCCTAAGTAACATAGACCTTATGCTCGGTGTAGTGTAACAGGCCAGAGTCTCTGGTGGTAATCGTATCCAATAGACTGTCAGGTCAGCCATGTTTAGGAAATTCTATGGAAGTTATGTTTGGATATGATCAACTGATCTTGACTAACTATGAAGCAAGGGAAGCGTAGAGAAATTTACGTAAGTCTTTGTGCCCTTGGTGCTATAAAGACAGATCTATTCAGGATTACGACCTAGTTTCTCACACCACTTATGTTGTTTGTGTTAATTTTATACATGAGTGGCGGGACCTACAGTTTAAAGTCGGCTCCGAACGACAGATTTTTGAGAAACTTTTCATGGCAAATTTATTAACTCCCAGGGTTTTTGCCAGAAATCTGCTGAGAGGAAGTTGCCGAAGAAATACTTTTTTTTATTTTGTTTTGATGTCTGGCCTGGGGTTTGACCCTAGCTTTACGTCTAATAAGCCAACACACTACCTGCTAGACTACGGCAATTTTTTTGCTTGGAGTAACTATGTTGAGGGCTAACTTTATCATTGTCGTTTATAGGTCTGAAAGTCGTTATTAGATCTTTATATTATTATTCTTTACAGTAAATTGTAGTGAAACTATGTACAGGTTTGATCAAGCAAAACCTACAAAAATACATAATTGGTCATTACAACCCTTAGCTAGGATTACGACCTAGCTTCCTTGGAAAATGTTATAAAAATCTTTTAAAATCTTTTCGTTTATTACAGTAGAAATGTTAGTTGAATATTATTTTTTTTTACAAATATTTTTGATTCCTCAGTTAAAGCAGAAGTATTCCTATCACGATACCTTTTGATTTAATACGATTGTTGATTGATTATATTCCTTGCATAATGCATTCGATTTAATGTTCATAAGTTACTCACGAACTGCAATCATTCTAAACGTATAATCTTTTAAAATGGTGTAAATGTGTATCATTTAATAATTTTCCTTGTTTTACTTCGTTACACTTTCATTGTCATAAAAAAATTTTGAAGTTTTTTTTATACATTCTGTTAAAAAAAATAGGCCTTCAAGAGTTGTGGAAAATATAACTTAAATGAATTAAATTTTTCCAAATGCTGTTCGCCCTCTTAATAAGCCTTCAGTTAACATGTTAGGTATGTTTATTATCCATTAAGGTATATATTTTTACATACTGTTACGTTTTTACCTTTCAAAAGCGTTTAAAATATAAGCTCATAGATTGCAAATAAAAATAAAAATAAATTTGTGTTTTATTTTTAATTAAATTTTATATATTGTCCGCACAATTCTGTGTGCCATTGTTCATAACTTGATGTAAACAACAACAATTGCATTATTTGTTATTCCTCTTTACACTCTTTTACGTAAACAATAACAATTGTTCCACAGATCTTTATAACGGACATTTTCAAACCACGATTTTTCTTTTCAAACACCGCGCGTCTTCACACAAGACTGACTGAATTTTTACTGACTCCCTTGCCTGCTTTGTCTTATCTTTTATATGCCACTGTAAACAGTCTGATGAATGATCTTGAAGTCGAATGTTTGTGGCTTCGCCTTCTCCAGATCTCTATGGATGTAAACATGTTGTTTACATTTATTCTTATTTGTTGTATTTCTGTATACATTTATTCTTGCAGTTTTTTGTTGTTGCATTTTTGTTTACTTGTTTATCATGTTAACTAGTTCATTGTTTTTGTAGCTTTTGTTTACAATTTTAATGTTAAACGATGTAAAAGCAAAATACCATATCCAATCATTAAAAAATAGTCCTCTATAATTAAATTGCAAATATGCACCATGGATTGTTTTGCATACAGGATGATCTACTGCTGTGTTTCTAAGAATACATATGCAGATATTTAATTGGTCATTACGACTCCTTAGTCAGGATTACAACTTAGCTTCTCACCCAACCCAAGTTGAGTGTGTTAACTTTATCCATGAGTGGCGGGACCTATATATTAATTCCATTTCCGAATAACAGAATGACGTTATATTTTAAATGAACGCTTAAAAAGGACGTTTATCTTAATTTGGCAGTTTATAAATGAAACGCCCACTTTCCTAGCTATTGTGTAATTTTAAATTGGACATCCAGAATAGTGTTATTATGTTATAGTCAAAGGCCTATAAATATGTCAGCTTTTGCTGATATTTTTAATATGAGTAACGAACCTTAATCCTTGTTCGCAATGCTTAACTGGCTTCCTGCTGAGCTCCTTACTAAGCAAGTGTCTAAGTTCACTGCGAAAAGACTCAATGTTCTGTCTCGTTGGCGCGTCGTCCGCTCTTATCACTCCTCTATTTTGAAGATTGATCTTGTGGCCCCACTGTATATCGATTATCTCCCTGTGGAATACTGTTTTGACAGGGGTTTTAACTTCCTGATCCCGAGCAGGAGCGATTGGACCTCTAACACGACCGTCTTCCCGGAACTCCTGGATGTACACTGACGGCTCCAAACTCGTTGGCGGGGTGGGTAGCGGAGTCTACTCTGGGAAATTGGACTTGGATATTTCACTCCGGCTACCGAACTATTGCAGCGTGTTCCAGGCGGAAGTAATGGCCGTCTACCGAGGCACACAGTGGATTTTCGCATACGACGTTCCTTTCACCCGCATCTCGAACTTTTCTGATAGCCAGACTGCCATAAGGTTTCTGTCGAACGTTGCGAATAATTCCAGGATCGTCAGGGAATGTCGACGCTACCTCAACCTTCATCCAGCGCGCCAGTAACACACTTGTCTGGGTCGCTGGAAAAGTCTGGGTTCCTGGACATTGTGACAATGTCTGCAGAGCCGACGAGGTAGCCAGAGATGACGCACTACTTCCGGAATCCTTTTCAATCAACGTAGGAATGCCACTTACCTCGTTCAAGCTGTCCATCGCGAGGAAATTCTTCAGAGACGCCAACCTATCCTGGATCAATGAAGAGTCCTGCTCCATTGCTAGGCTCATTTGGCGCTCAATGGTTAGAAGGCACACCAACCAGTTACTTGGACTTGGTCATCATCATCTCGATCACAGTGGCCATGCTTACAGGTCTCTGTGTTATGGGTAGACACGCGGAAAGAATGCGGCTTTCATTTAACGACTTCGGCCGTGGGTGATGATCCGCTGAGGAAGGGTAGACTGTTTATCCACTTTCTTTGTCAATGCCCATCTCTTGCGCGGTGCAGATATAGGTTGTTTGGCTCTCCAGCTTGTCAGCTTGACGGAACTATCGTCCATTGATGTCAAGAATATAGCCTCGTTTATCAAGCCTTTGGCTGGTTCTCCATCGTGGGGTAGTCGTACTTTGAAATGTGCAGCCCTTGCGTTGACCAACTTCTCCCTCCTTGGTTCGGAGGAACTTGGTCAGTACAGGGACTACGTTCACCTGTGGCGTGACAACGGGCCGCTATGCGTGCTCAAGTAAGCTTTTGTTATAAAAGCTACCACACTAACCTAACCTAACCTAACCTAACCGAGCCTTAATGGTTATATTCATGGCCATTAACTTAAGGAATAAATTAATTTTCACGCTGACAAAATTTTCTGTACTTTACGTTACTCACACTCTAACGAAATATTCGCAAATAGACTCCATGTATATATCATTTACTTTACAATTAATGGAGTTTTATTCATACAAATATTAATTTTTTATTGCCTTCGGAATCTCGGGGGTTTGTCTTCTTTTTCCAATCCAATCAAAAACTCATCTGACATTTGTGTCACGAATTAACAAAAGGCCATCAACAACTTTTCATAGTAAAAACAACGTCACACCAAATAATAACAACACAGCAGTTGACATTATCAACACGGGAAAATCTAATGAAAATAAAAAAAATAATCGAAAAAAAGTGTAATTGGGAGTGAAGCCCATTGTGTAATACAATGATTTTATTACCGATGCGATGGTGTGTAATTTGCATGTTTAACACACAATAACAGAAGAAGAAAAAAAAAACGCTGACGAAATGTTTATGGTGGCAAATCCCAATTGCGACAACACCAAAATTACAAAAAAAAAGAAACACAAAAAAATTATGAAAGGAATGAGCCAGCAAACGTAGGAAAGATTCAATGAATGAATAAAGAACGTAAACACCCTCGCGATAATTGATGCACGCAACTACCAACAGCAACAATATGTTGATGACAATCAAATCTGATGGAATCCAAAAGTAAAACGACAAACGCTTATAACAGCAGGAGTATGAGTGCCCGATAGCAGGATGAGTTTTGTTGTTACATTTGGCAGAAGTTTATCAAGAGGAAGGAACGATTAAAGTCGCATTCCCTGCTAAACGCTTCCATCAAGTCCCATGTGGGCAGTGAAGTTTTTTAATCAAAAGCGCCTGTAAAAGGCAACAACGAAAAAGGCCATCCATAAAAAATCCATCAATCAAGACACGCAATGCTAAAGTGAAGGCATAATAAAATTGTAAAGAACTGAAGGGAAACAAAAACGTCACTTGAGTATGAAATAATAGAGACAATTTGCATACAAATTTCATAGACTACAGATAGGCAACGTATAGTCTAATAGACGAAAACATGTCAACAAATCCTTGAAAGTCTGAAAATGTTTAAAGTACATACTCCAACGAATTAATATTTTGCAAACAAACCTATTAGAACCCATTTCTTAGACAACCACCCCCTTGGAAAAAATGAAAAACTAGCGTGCTATCAAAGTGTCACAGTTGACAGCTTAAACAAGTTTGTCTGTCACTTATTTTTCGTATGAAAAATATGCCTTAAACTGCCATAACCGTAAGGTTGATATTCTTATACCCTACACTGGGTTATTTACGTTTGTTATGCAAGACTCAAAAAAGTTGCTGTAGTTTAGTAGGTGGTGTGTTGGCTTATTAGACACTTGAGGCCACAGTTCAAACCCCAGTTCAGACATCTCCAGCAAAACTCGGCAGATTTCTGGCAAAAATTCTAAGGGTAAATAAAATTGCCAAGAAAAAGTTCCTAAAAAATCTGTCGTTAGGAGTCGACTTTAAACTGTAGGTCTCGCCACTCACGGATAAAATTTAAGGCACACAACATGGGTGGTGTGTGAAGCTAGGTTGTAGTCCTGATTAAAGAGTTATGTATGTATGTACGCAAGACCCAAAATTACTTCACTTTTGTTGTAATTAACTTGAGTGTAAGACGAATCAGAGTAGCGCTCCTTGCTTTTCAACAATACCAGCACTTTCGCTTATATTTTCTTCCTGAAAAGCGTTCTTAAAGAAAAATGTCAAGGCATTTATATTTTATAGACTCATTCAATAGTTTTTTTCTTTATATATTCCAACGTATCCTTCTGTTTTTTTCTTCTTTAATTTTCATGCTTAAGCTGTTAAACTACAGTTGCAAAGAAGGGATGAAGGCTAGTGATGTTGGTGTAAGTTCAATTGTATTTTAAGTTTTGAATATTGAAACTGAGTGATATTATGTAAGCGTTGTAAGGGCGTAAAAGTTTTCCAAACTCGTCTATCTTTGTCAACATAATGTTGTAGAAAGAAAATTATCAGAAAGAGTGAATGTGTCGTGATTTGATAAAAATTTACATGAAGAATTTGAAAAATTATTACAATTTAAAGTGTTGACACATGTTGTTCGACAATACATGTCTTACAGGCACTTCACTTTGTTAAAGAAAAATTTGTAGTAAATTTGAGTTAAAATTGAATTTTTTCTTTACACTGAAATTATTTAAAGTTATTTAAAATATATACTCTTGAGTTTGCCATAACAGTGCTGATATTAAGGGAATACACACGATGTATAACACTGTAAACATAAGAAAGACATTGATGCTTAAAAATAAGGTGACTTTGGAGATTGTTTTCTGTGGACTTCTTGTAGAAGTTTTGTAGTTTTTGTACTTAAGGATTTTTGTTGCCAAAAACAATGAATCAACTAATTCACAAATAGGTGTTGAAAAACCACTTAAAATATTGTTCTAATACCTGGTAAGTCAACAGTGTATATATCAATGTCTCTCTGGTATATATTATCAAGCCTCAACCACAGCTTCATAAGATCTAACGCTCTTTCTTATGTTTCGAAAACTGAAGAAACAATTAAAAAGTCGTATATTTTCTTTGCATTGCTGGAGCTACTGGTCAACAGTCGTTTAATAGAACTCCTGCGCAGATAAAAACAAAGCCAGGCAGTTAAGAGCCCAAAAAAAGACCAAAATGGGTTCTTAAGAATCTTAACATAAATAAGTCTTCCTGGCTGGATGGCCTAAACTGTTACTTAACACTCGCTTGTCTATTAGTCTTCTCTTGACCCCTGACCGTGGCTGTTTTTAATCATGTTGCTGGAAGATTGCTAATTAAATGTCAGTCCCCAAAAATGTTTGGCTAGTAAGCCTTAAAACTAGACATCCTATATTTTCCAATGTAATCCATACATAATTGGTTATTACTACCCTTCAGTCAGGATTACGACCTAGCTTCTCATACCACTCATGTTGTGTGTGTTAATTTTATACATGAGTGGCAGGACCTACAGTTTATAGTGGACTCCGAGCGACAGTTTTTAGAGAAACTTTTTCATGGCAATTTTATTTACTCTCAGCCAAAGATCTACTAAGAGAATGTAGCCGAAGAAATATTTTTTTTCATATTTCGTTTTGTTTGAGATGTCTGACTTGAAGTTTAAATCGTGGCCTTACGTCTAATAAGCCAACACACTTCCTACTAGACTATGGCGACTTCCGATGTTATGGAAGTTATAATTAACCATCCTCTTGTGAATTCTGTTAACCTAATTATCAACAGACAATATGGTTTCCGTAAGGCTTGTTTTACTTTTTGGGTATGATCTCAGAAAGGTGGCATTAATCAAAACATTGATTTGGTGATAGTAAAGCTGTAGCTAGATCCACTCCAGGGAATTTGAAACAGCTTGTCTCCTTGCAGTTTCTTCGAAACTTATTGGTTTTGGTGTTGGTATTCACTTTTCTCTGTTTGTATAGGACTTCCTCAAGAATCTTTTTGATGAGCTTAGGATCAGATGATCTCAAGCTCAATTCAGCGGTACGCAAAATTCTGTTCCGACTCAAACTATGTTCCTTATTTTTCTTAATCATTTTCTGTCTTAAAATTTTAATTTTATCTGCTCTTTTGCAGATGACTGTAGCCTTTGTCATTCATACTACTTTGATTAAAGATCAAAACCGTGGGAGATTGAGATAAAAGGACAACATTTTTATTTTACTGAAATCAAAACATATTTTGCAAGCGTCGAAGGAAGTGTTCAGTTCCTTTCGTTTCCTAAGATGGTGCTACAAATACATATATATTTAATGCCATCGGACTTCTTACCATTTGTAACACTCACATCGAATGCAAATTGTACTCATCTCGCTTGCATAGGCTGGTGCCTCGAGGTATATTTCAAAACTTTTCAATCGTGCAGAGAGGCCGAAAGTGGCTATTAATGACTGCAGGATGTCCAGCCTTAGAGATTCATTAGGGCACGGCCACAATGTGGCACTGTTTTATTGTTAATTCAACGGAATGTATTCGGAAGAAGTATAAGGATTTGCTGTCAAAAATCTCAAATTGTTATGTAGTTTTTGCTTCTTGAAAAGTACATCCATCCGACTACGGTCGATTATGGATCCAGTCAGCGCAGAAGGTGATATAGGGATGGTATACTCTTTCATAAACACTCCTCTTTCTCTAAGGTGAACAACACAATATATATTAAAAAATAAATAAAAAATCATACGTAAATACATATATTTCAAGAAACGTCCCAATATTCTCTGAGCAATCTTATACAAGGTTATGCGAACTCAGTAAACTTTATCACCTTATTGGCATAATTTAAGCATCAATTACTGGCACAGGAAATTGTTTCATTACAAAGAAACATATTTCTTTTTTATTCATTTGACTTGTGAAACGTGCTTTTAAGTGAATGGTAATATGCGACTCAATTAAAATTAACGCATTGACAGCCAACCGATATAAAAATGCAAAATTGTTGCACATGCCTCATAGAACAAAACCGAACAAGAGGCACGCACAATTTGACTATTTTTACACAAATTTTTACACAACAAATACTCGAAACAGAATTTTAAAAATTTCAAAATAAACAAGGAACGAAAAACAAAATTCCCCAACACATGAAACTTATGTATGCAGAAACGTGGGGAAAGAAAACAAATGAAATTCAATTCTTGAGAATTCTTGTTTTAATAGAAAATAAAAAAAATAATTTGCCTGGTATTGTCTCAAATCAGCTAATAGCTGATGGCTGCATTACTAATCATAAACTAGAGACCCCTCTTCTTACATAAAAACAAAATTAAATATTAAATTTCATACACGCTTACGATTTCGCTTTGGTTCTTTAGCAAAAAGAGGGGGAAGAGTTTTCTTTTTTTTGTTTGTTTGTTTGTTTGGGGATTATTTATGTGCCATTGGGGAATGCTAAAAATATGTCACAACTCTTACGCACCCCGGGTATTACTAGGCTTGTGCAGTGAATTAGCAAATAGCCAAGTATTTGGAAAAATTACTACGAAAAAAAGGGGCAACCCAATGTAAACCAATTCCAAGTAGCAATAATTCACAATCCTTGGAACGTGCCTCCATGCGTGAAGTGCATTAAAATGTTACAGAAGTACAAGACAAGTTTGCCAATATCTTATAATGTGGTAATCGTTTGCCTAAAAGGCGACAAATCATTTCTTTTCTTCTTTTGATACCCTTTTCTTCTTATTTTTTACATCCCACATTACAACGTACCCAAAAGGTTATTTGGTACCAAAGGTATTATAAAGGAACGTCTGATTATTTGTGTTGTCCGACAAGGGTGACAATATATCACAGGTTGTTATTTTTCTAAACAATTTAACCCTTTCTAGACCTTAGCTTAACATGAATCCGTTTGAAAATGATTCTCGTATATGGTATGTGGATGCTACCATGCCATTGTTTATTGTTTTCAATTCATAAAAATAAATGTTTTATGATAATGAATCCTTTTTATGCAACAATATTTATAGAAAAAAAAATAAAATAAATGAAATAAATTCAGTATTTTATGTTGACCATTAAGTGCTAAAATAAATGCCAAATTATTATTGCACTTAAGGGTGGGATTGCTTAACCGTATGATCCTAAATGTTATGCAAACGGCTGAACATATTATCGATAAATATAAATTCACATTTGAAACATTATGATAATTGCATACAGGTATCGATAATATGGTCACTTCCAACCATAGAAATAGTTATGGAACATTTCAATGTACACACAGTTACTAAAGTATACATACGGTTTACAAATTTCCGAAATTTTTTAACCAATCCGTTTTCGTTTAAATTCTTTATAGTTGTCTGACAATTTTCCCCGATTTTAAGACGGTCTTTTGCTTTGGTTCAGAAATTTGTGAAATTTGTTAATCGTATGTATACTTTTGTGGCCCTGCACAGGCCCATAAAAGTTAACAAATTTCAGAAATTTTTAACCAATGCAAAAGACTGTCTTAAAATCGAGGAAAAATATCAGACAATTATAAAGATTTTCAACGAAAACGGATTGGGTAAAAATTTTTGAAATTTGTTAACCGTATGTATACTTTAGTAACTGTGTGTATGATAAAACTGAACTTTAATAAAAAGAAATGTTTGGGATTTACAATGTCACTCTTTTCTTTCATGGTTATCATTGACTCGAAACTCACGGAAAGTTGGAATCGAACTTGGCTCGAAAGCCACCTAAAACTGAACTTATTTTCCTAAAGTCGAAACCCTGAATTTGGAAATGACAAGTTATTGTACAAGTGGAAGCTTTAAAACCTCTTAATTTCTTTCTCAGTTTCTGACAGTGCAGTGTGATAGCGTACAGTGCGACATTTTTAGCATTTCATGCGATAAGATCTTACACGTATCTTAAAGTAGTTAAAATAATATAAACAAGCTTTACCAATAAACGGAAGAAAGTATGTCCATGATATTGATATCAGTGATCGATAATTGCAAGATGATACTGAAGCCTTTTCAAATGTAAAAAAAGGTCGAATAAAGCTGGTTTGACAATAAAGGAGATTAAAACTGGTTTTAAGGAGTCTACTTTAGTAACTACAGCTGCAAAATATATAGAGAAACTACTAGTTTGGATTGGAGAATCTATTTCAGTATAAAGAGCAGATTACAAACAAACTTGCTTGCATGAATAAGAAAATCACACTGAACATGGCACTATTATTACCCGTGCTGTTTTATTGCTTAGAAACATAAATACTTAAGCAAACATATGATGCTGTCCTTCGTACTTTTAACAGACAAATTATTTTGTAGATGTATTTAGGTTGTAAATCGCCGTAGTCTAGTAGGTAGTGTATTGGCTTATTAGACGTAAAGCCTGGGTTCGTATCCCAGGTCAGCCGTATTTCTTCGGCGACTTCCTCTCAGCAGATTTCTGGCAAAAACTCTGAGAGTAAATAAACCCGCCATGAAAAAGTTTCTCAAAAATCTGTCGTTCGGAGACGACGTTAAACTGTAGGTCCCGCCACTCATGTATAAAATTAACACACACAACATGAATGATGTGAGAAGCTAGGCCATAATCCTGACTGAAAGGTTGTAATGGCCAATTATGTATGTATGTATGTATGTATTTAGGTTTACAACTAGGTTTTGAAACCCATTAAATGATTTGTTTACGTCTTCTGAATGAGTGCTTGTTTATACAAAAATATGAGATTCGATAATGTGTCTCAGAGAAATCGCTTGTAGAAGAACGTTTATTTGTATAAAAAACGCAAATAAAATTGACCATTAAACAGACCCCCGTCTGAAACCAGTTCAGACATTAGGTATCTAGCACCTACTAGACAACGACGACTTCAAATTTCTCCCACTTCCAAATCATTTCGCGATTTCGAATTTTTAAACTAGAAATGAAAGGATCAGGCTGCAGATAATCTTTCTGAACTTGATGTGAGAAACTAAAACGGACGTCTTTGCGAACGATAAACGTTTCGGTACCAGTTATGTAGCACGGTAATCATCTTTCTCGTCAATGCTAATACTAAGACATGTTACTACGTTCCAGACTACAGTTAGACATATCAAATCAAAGTGCAACATTGCAATTGTTAATGACAGATACATACATACAAAAATACATAGTTGGTCATTACATACCTGCAGTCAGGATTACGACCTAGTTTCTCCTAATGACAGATATCTATCACAAATATAATAGCCATACACACCTAACCTAATCTTATTTCAATTCTGACACTCTTAGTTTTTAGCTCAATTTGTATATGTTTATCACTCCGTAGATCTAAACTAGATGTACACATAGCCACAAAAGTATACATACGGATAACAAATTTCAGAAATTTTTTAACTAATCTGTTTTCGTTGAAAATGTTTGTAATTGTCTGACAACTTTCCTCGATTTTAAGACGGTCTTGGCTAAAAAATTTCTGACATTTGTTAACTTTTGTGGGTCTGATGCAAATTTCAGAAATTTTTTAACCAATCAGTTTTTTTTGAAAACATTTATAATAACATATAACATAATTGTCTGACATCTCTCTTCGATTTTAAGACGGTCTTTTGCTTTGGTTCAGAAATTTGTGAAATTTGTAAATCGTATGCATACCTTTGTGGGCCTGTGCAGGGCCACAATTCAGTTCAATTTCAGAAAATTTTTTAACCAATGCAATAGACCGTCTTAACATCAAGGAAACTATAAAGATTTTCAGCGAAAACGGATTGGTTAGAAAATTTCGGCAATTTTTTAACCGTACGTATAATTTAGTAACTGTGTGTGCATAGCTTAGAGATACCTACATATGTGTGTCTGGAAGCCTGATGGATTCAGAGGTTAATCGTTAAAATATTATTTGAACATTTCTTTGACATCTCTCTAAGTCCTTCCTCATGCGTGTATCTCGACATCAATTTAGCAATTTGACTTTGGCGACCTCTTTTTCTCTGCCTTGGTTGGATTTTAATCTTTAACAATTGTAATGATATCATTATGAGTGTGACCTTTGCACCGCTATATCAATCGATTTGAAGTTTTGTGTAGGACCAGATAGAAGTCTGACTCTGCTTACCAATACTCTCTGTACAGCAAAAGTAGCACAGACTATTTATCAAGAATTTAATTCATTTAGTTTGCTTCTCGAGGTTCATAAATTTAGTGCCGTGTCTAAAACGACTGTACGTGGCCTGATCAAGTGAATGAAATTTTTTTTATTGTACTAAGAATTTTAAATCTAAGTTCCGTGGCATAATATGCTACATTTAACTGGGCAGCCTCCTTATCCTTCTACAACATTAGCTTGTCTGTGATATGCACTATTTATAGAGGTTACGCACCTGGCAACTTAGGACCAGGTTCAAAGATTCTCGTATACTTTCTGTTCTAATATAAACATTATTATATCTGTAGAATTTTTAAAAATATGAAACAAATAATAAAAATGGCAAAGAATAAATGGTGTTAGATGTCACTCTTACTTTTCTTCGGCTTATATTCTGTAATTAAAAATATATTCGAAAGCCTTTTCAAATTCTAAACTCACAATATTTATTAACGTATCTTAAATTTCCTTCAATCTCAAAATTGTGTTGTAGACTCTCTTTTGGAACGTTTAAATAGTTCATAGAAATTCCATCAAATTCCATTTGAAATACATTCCTTTTCATATTTTTCATTAGGGAATGCAAATATTTGTTGGTACACAAATGGAAAAAACGGAAAATGGGGGAAAAAACGAAAAACTTTTCCTTTGCTTATGAATGAATATGAATCTGAAAAATGCTAGAATTTAATTTGAATGTCGTCCACTTGTAAAATCATAGACATGCGGATAAATGAATGGCGGCTGGAATATCAAATAATTTTTGGGGTTTTTTTCACGTTAAAGTTGCCAACAAAAAAAGTGAATGAGAAGCAAAAAATATAAAAAAATGAACACAGTTTTTGGCTAAAAACTTTTCTCATATAAAAATTTTCTATCGCAAATTAAAAAATGTTACAGAAAAAAAAAGAAAAACTACAAAAAAAAAAACAGAAAAATGAATACAAATTACAAGGCAGACATACGAGAATATATTTTAATAGGCTGGCGATAACGATTTCTTTCTCTCTTTTTTTGTTTTGCCACAATTTCATAAAGTTGCCACAAATAGTCTGAAATATTCGTTAAAGGGTTTCGAATGAAAATAACAACACACATGAACTAATTTAACGAAAATGTCTTCATTTTTTTGGGTTCTATAAATAATGGATGCAATGAAACAAAAAAGGTCATTAACTTTATTTGATATTGGAAATATAAAACACATGAGTACCATCTCCGCTCTGTTTTTCTTCGTTTGCCTGTGACCTCCGGAGCCCAAACAATTTCAAGTGGTTTTACTTAAAGTGCCAGAGAATTGATGGGGAATACCTTTAGGAAAACTTACTAAAAAAAAAAAATGTTACGTCGATAACAACATGAATCTTGAGGAGTCTCTTGAAAAATTGTCAACTTCCGTGATAATTCATCGAACGATAAGGTGTAATGAACTTCCGTCATGGTAAGAGGATGTAAATAATTGATGAAATGTCTCTGCTTCCCAGAGTTCAAGGAACCCTGGGAAAACATATGTTTTCTCTTTTTTATTTTTTTGTAATAAAATTTGTTTACAACTCCATTTTGTTTATAAATTCCTCTCTGTTGCACGTTCAGGTGTCATATCAAAATATATTTGTTTACTGTACGCCTTTAAAAGAATTTATTTCGTTTTTAATTTTATTCTCCTATAAAATCGATTTAAATCATCATTGACAACTTTACTAATGGCGTAGAGAAGAGAATTAACAAAAAAAAAATATTTAAATTCACTTGATCTCTATTGGAAATTCAGAAAACAAGTGCCACATCTGTTTTAATTTTAAAATTAAAAACATTCTGTCAATGCAGTGCTCTTGTCATTTGACTGGCAGTGCATATTAGTGTTATCTGATGTTCTGATGACGTCATTCCAATGAAAAGATATTTTAATCATAAAAATTATGAGCAAGCAGTTACCCGTTCAGGAACCACAATGGTTGTACTATAGACGACAACTAAATCAAAATTACCTAAAGGGATATAACTGCTCACGAATATGCTCAGGATTACTTTCTTAATTAGTCATTAAAAAATTTTTAGTAAGGATTACAACCTAGCTTCTCAAACTACCCATGTTATGTGTGTTAATTTTATCCATGAGTGCTACCTAAAGTTTAACGTCGACTCTGAATGGCAGAGTTGAGAAGCATTTCATAGCCGTTTTATTTTACTCTTAGAAGTTTTGCCAAAAGACTGCTGATATGAAGTCGCCGAAATAAATGTTTACTTTATTGCGTTTTGTTTTCCATGGGCTTTCGGCTAATAAGCCAATACATTACCTACTAGAGTACGGCAACTCCTCTTCATTAGATTCTGCAAAAGTCAGGTAATTCTTGTAGCAACAAGGCAGTCGCTTTAAGTTGTTGTCTTGCTGAATTCAGGAATCCATGTAAGGGTAACAAAGACGCGCAATATTTTCAGAGAATATTCGGCGTAATGCACAGTACGGATGTAAGGTCGTTTTGTTATCATTAGATATGTATTAGTCTTTATATAACATGCTTTCATATCGTATCTGTTTCACGGATGTTCTTATAGCTGTGATATATATATTTAAAATGTACTACAATACAGGATAAGATTCTACATTCGACTTCGCCCCCGTGAGTTTGATCGGCCGCTACCGTATTTTATTACGACACCAGGATTGAAAACGAGATCAGATAGCGTAATTGAAGGCTAGCCTTCTTTTACTCACATTTCTGTTGATAGTCAGGCAAGGATAGTGAACAATACTTTAGATTAAGTGGTGGTTAAGAGCATCTGCATACTCATTTTAGGTTCAAATCTGTTTTGGCGATATTTCTTCTGTGAAACCAACTACAAAACAGCATTATCTCCAACACACAATTTTGTGGCCAACTGATCTTGGCTGTCCAATATAATTCCAAGGTATTTGGCGTTAACGGTTGAGGACATTCTATTCCATTAATACTAGAGATGAAGTCACCGTACTATAAATGAATGACCTGGGGACATCTCGATTCATTCATCAGTTGATTTCTGGCAAAAACTCTGAGAGCAAAAAAATTGCCATGAAAGGTATTTTAAAAGATCTATTGTTCGGAGTCGACTTTAAACTGTAGGTCCCGTCACTCATGTAAAATTCACACACAATATAAGTTGTTATCCTGTCTCTCCGTGCACGTTTTTAGTCTCCCACACTCTCTTCCGCTCACTTGCCTGTAGACCTATAGGTATTACACCACTGATTACCAGTATTGCTGACTTAGATACAGTCCTATAGGCCGATGCCACTCTAAGTGCAGCGGTTCATTGTACCGATGATAAGATTTTCCTTCTACAGTCCACCTTCAATGCCTCCGGCCAGACCTCACTGCCGTAAAGCAGAATAGAGTTCGTTAATGCCATCATTAATCTGCGTCTACTCTGTATAGGACCACCAATATTGGCCATAAGCACGCTAAGGAAAGGTTGTTATGTCCAATTATGTATGTATGTATGTCTGTTAGTTTTTATCTGTTTAAAAAAAAAAACTACTCTTTATGATGTCTAGCTTCTAATATTTTCCAAAATTAACCCGAAGTACAAATAATAAAGAAAATTTATATAAGAGCGTCACTCATCCTGTCTAAGTCAAAATATTTATCGATATTGAAATTCCTTTGCCATTGATTGACCAAATAGTAGCATATAGTATATATACTTCAAAAGAATAGAAGTTTACAAAATCATCTAAATTTCAAACATTTGAATTAAAACTTATTTATTTAAAAAAAAAATTGTGTGATATTTTTAATGCAATAAATATAAAGAAACACTCCTCTAATAGCATTTCATATTAACTGACAATAACACTTTTAAAGCCAACAACAACAACTTTGGTTGCCATTTAAATATTGTCTTCTGTAGTGCACTTTCTGTAGTCATTCATTATATTTCTCTTACCTTCTGTTGCACTTAATGGAAAATAAATAAAAATTAAAAAAAAAAAATTAAAAAAAAATATTAAATTTAAATAAAATTTTTTTTTTGAATTTCAACAAATTCTACCCCTTGAGCGAATTGTCTCGTATGCAGATCACATTTTTAAAAGTGCACAACAGCAACAGCAACAACAATGGCCGGGGACAAGTCATTTGCAACTAAACATTGACGACGCTGCCACAGATCATTCATTTCAGTATTGACGTTGAGGACAACGTTTGCAACGAACATAAGAAGTTGTCGTCAATTTTTTTTTCTTTCTTTTTCATCTCTTTCGTGTTCGTCGTCGTTATTGTTGACTGCAACTAATGGAAACTATTCGTATTAAATTGATTTTATTGACAGGCATCCAAGTAAAATGGCTTTTAAACTTTTACTGACGACATGTTGACGATATGTTGTTATTGTGTCATAAATTTAATTTACAACATGCTCTTCTTACAGTGGGCTAATGGCAATGAAATTTCGTTATAAAATTTATAAAAAGTGTTGCAATGCTTCAGGATTTCTATGGAATTTCTGTGTCATTCAAAGAATTTTATTTACTTGTTTTTCTACGTTATACAGTGGTGTCAATATATTGTGTTTATGCTGATGTTTGTACTATTACTGTACTGTGCTGTTTATGTCAAATGAAGTAAAGCCAACCAAAATATTTCAATTTCTTATTTACAAAACATGTTAAAATACAATTTTCTTGTGATTAAAATAATAAAAAAGTCTTTGTTTCGAACTTTAATGGCCAAGAGGACAGTAAAAATAGAGTGTCGGATCATACCGATAGAGTGTCAGCCTCTTTTCAAATGAAACTTTTATTACTGCATACCTGTCATCTGTAATAATAAATAAACCGTTATTTATTGATTTATTTTTCTTTTTTACTTCGGTGGTTCGAATGACTGAAATTCGATTGACAACGAAAAATGGTGCAAAATTCTCCAAAGCAAAGTTAAGCTGTAAACTAACTAACCAATGTTTCAATTAAATTTTGATTGGAGTTTCTTTATAACTTTTTAGACAGGAAATAAAGAATGTAGCGGCCCTCCAAGGCTAGCTGGTGCTTAGATAGGCTAAAAAGTAACGGCAACACTAAATTACCTGGGTACAAAGAGGGCTGCATAACACGAATATGGGATGATAGGAAGCAAAGTAAGTATACCACAGTTCTCCGTTAGTCCCTATTTCCAAACCTACTCGTAGCTTCTGATAAAGCGACTCATACTGGCAATGGCAGTGCCTGAGTGTTACTCCTGATCAACTATATGGTGGTCATCATGGCGCCGTTTTCTTCTTCGACATAGTGACGGGCATGTACCCAATAGATGAAGAACAGTCTGCTCTTCTTCCACATCTCTACAGTTTCTGCAGAAATTATTTGCACGGTGTCCAAGACCAATGCGGCTCGTATTCGTGTCCATTAATGCAATGCCCAGTAATGACTCTGAAAACCATACTGAGCTTTTTTTCTTTGGACTCTAAACAAACTTATCACGCGCCCTCCAACCAGTTTTGTACAGATTTTCTGCACCCTTCAGCTAGTGTCCGAAGCCACCAATCTGTTGTTGATGCAATCGATGATTGCATTGTCAATTTTAAGCTCACAAATGCTTAAGAGGATTTTCAAAGTCGAAAAATCTTCGAAGAGTTCGAAGGTGGTGTCATCCGCTCTACAGTTACCTGCAATATCACTGTATGCTGGTGCTCTTATAAGATGAACATCATATAAATCTGCCACTGCAGTGACATATGCACCGTCCTGGAATTCATTATGTTTCAGTGCATTGATCATGTCCGCCTGGCTATCGGAAAGTATGGAAATATCTCCCCTAAGGATATTTCCGTTCTTTGCAGTTTTTGTCGCAGACACTGCCGCCTGAATAGAAGAGGGTAATTAGGGCTACCCTGTCATAATCAAAGCATATAAGATTGCTACTTCTCATGCTGGCAAAAAATTCGGCATATTATTTCATCTTGATTTATACTGTAAAGTTACTTTTCTAGTTTCGTATTCGCTATAAACACTACGTTTTTACTGGGTACACGAATAAACAAATTTGAGGTTCTCTGTACTACCAAGAGGGATATTATGATAGGATACATACATAATTTGTCATTACAACCCTTCAGTCTGGATTACGACCTAGTTTCTCACACCACTTATGTTGTGTGTGTTAATGTCATACATCAGTGGCGAGACCTATAGTTTAATGTCGACTCCGAACGACAGACTTTTGAGAAACTTTTCATGGCAATTTGATTTACTCTCAGAGTTTTTGCCAGAAATCTGCTGAGAGGAAGTGGCCGAAGAATTACTTTTTGTATTTTGTTTTGATGTCTGGCGCGGGGTTTGGACCCTGGCTTTACGTCTAATAAGCCAACACTCTGACTACTAGACTACGGCGACTTCAGTAACATATACACCGTCTTGGAATTCATCATGTTTCAGTGCATTGATCATGTCCGGCTGGCTAGCGGAAAGTATGGAAATGTCTCGACTGGGGATATTTCCCTTCTTGACAATTTTTGCCGCAGACACTTCCGAGACTGTGAATAATCCTCGCTTGATAGTCTGAAGGCATCAAATGTTAAACGATTTGTACTTTACATAAGATTATACTGAAGTCTTTCTCTAAAATTAGTTCCAACGAACTTACGACTTGTAAATCATGTTTGCGACATATTAAACGGATCCTTCGTGTATAAGGATCTAATAAAAACGATTAAAGAAGTTATGATAGAACAGAGATTATACCGTTTAATTGTACTGCTGCACAATTATGCAAATATAAAGCCATCTTTCGCGCCACCCATATCACGTTTTTTAAAAGATTTGTTCCACTGTTTTTATTCTGCGTGATACTTTTACGATGGAAAAAATACCTTTTTTTCCAAACAAAAATATTAAATATTAATGAACAACAACAACAACAATAAAAAAATATTGTCCGTCTAACCATTTATTTCAAATTTTTTTTGTTTGTTTTTTTGCTGTTTGTCATGAAAGAATTTTGTGGTGCACATAAAACTATCAACTGAAAACAAAAACAACAATAAATTTAAAAACTTTGGCAGCAATGCAGTCGGTCCCCAATATATGCCAACTAATTGAATCAGAGTCACAAATAAAAATGGAAAGGAAAAAAACAGAACAGAACCGAACAGAAGGCTAGCACACGTTTCCCTATGCCTAGGCGCATTTCTATAAAGCAATTGTAAATAGATTGTCTAATTGAAGACATCAACACTTGCCTGATGATGATGATTTTTTTTTTCTTTTCTTTCCTGAACTTTCATTCGATATTGTTTTGTTAGCTGACAATAATTCCCTGGCAAATTGGGGAGGGAGACATACACCGCCTTAGAGGATGTTAAAAACCAAAGTGTAGGTGGGGGAGAGGGTGGTAGAGATGGAGCGTATTTACGGTATGGTTCAATGCGTGTGTGCTTTACATCCATTTAGTCACCCAACCAACCATGCATTCTGCCATGCAACGCAATGTGTTGTATGCTGTATGCTGTTCTGTGGCTGTGTTTATTTTAAAAGGTACACGAGTACCAATTTTGCCACTGCCACAACTCGTGCCTCGTCACTTTGTATACAAAATATGTAACGAGGTGACAAATAATAACAAAACACAGACATGATATTTATGATGGTGTTGCTGTTACTGCTGCCGGATAATTTGTTGCTGCAACGAAATTCAAAACAAATTATTCATTCAATTCATTCATTCCCTTGCATTCAATCCACACCAACCAACCATCCATCCAACCATCCATCCATCTATTTACGCATTTTGTGGGGAAAATTGCCTCGAACGTATTTAATTTCATTCTGAAAATTGAATAATTGGTAGGAGCTGCCTGATATGACGAAATGCTGCTGTTTCTTGTTTTTGTTTTTTTGTTTTTTTGTTTCTTGTCAACGACAACAACAGACTCATTTTGTTTACATATGTTTTTACGACATTTCCAATGATCGTCGTCGTCGTCATCGATCGTCATTGTCATGATATTTTTCAGTGCACAGCATCGTTCCAGCATTGCAGGTTGGTTTAATGAGTGCATTTGTTGAAAGACACACAATTTTTTTGGCCATAAAAAAGTTCTAAATTTGAAGAATTGTTTTGTTGATCGCCAACGAATTGTTTACCTTAAAAATGTGACGATCAACACTATTATAATCAAAATGAGTAGACATTTTACGATTTAATGGAATTGATTGGGATTAGAAAATGCCCTACAATAGGTTAATGGACTAACTTTAAAAATATTTGAATTAAAAGTTCCTTTCGCAGTTTTTAGATCGAAAGTTAAGGAGATGTCAGACTCTCAATCTGTCACGATGCGCCGTCAAGAATCTCGTTCATAAATGGCTATGAAAATGCCACGGGCTTAATCCAGCTGAACAGTGGGTTATGTTTTGATCGCCATAATTTTTCTAAAGCAAACCGGTCTATAGAATTTGTTCTACCCCGTTTGGACAATTTTCAGTTCGTCCAATGAAGCACTTTTGGGTTATAGTTCCATGCAAGCCTTCTGCATTTATTAAGGCATGCTTGTGGCTACCTTATCATCCTCTGTGTATAAGCCTTTCACGTCAAACTCGATGTTTTGCAAAGTGGGCATCCTTTGACAGGACAACTAAAAGATCTGGCAGCATCATTTTTATTGATGCTTTCGTACCACTCTAAGGATCACTAATGAATATTAGCGATGAGTTCTAAGAATCTTTTAATAACAAGACAGAGCGATACGACATTGATGTCGTATGAGCACTGGGACATGTTGGTATTCCAGAAAACTACAGAGCAGTTGAACTTCTAAAGTGACGAACTCTAAGAAGTTTTATAACTGCTGCGAATCTCTTAATAAAAAGACAAAGTGATACAACAACATTGATGACATAGGGCCACCGGGCCATTTGAGCGGATGAACTGGCTAGACGTGTCCCAACCATTGAGTTCTCTGGCGAGGAACCCAATTGAAAACCTTCTAGCTTATAGTTACAATACATACATACATAATTGGTCATTACAATCCTTCAGTCAGGATTACGACCTAGTTTCTCACAACACTTATATTGTGTGTGTTAATTTTATACATGATTGGCGGGACCTACAGTTTAAAGTCGACTCCGAACGACAGATTTTTGAGAAACTTTTCATGGCAATTTTATTTTACTCTCAGAGTTTTTGTCAGAAATCTGCTGAGAGGAAGTCGCCGAAGAAATACTTATATATTTTATTTTGATGTCTGGCCTGGGGCTCGAACCCTGGCTTTTCGTCTAATAAGCCAACACACTACCTACTAGACCACGGCGACTTTTATAGTTACAATGCTGTAATGAATTCTGTCAACCGGCACTCATGCGAGATTTATTGGTAGTAAATATGTGGCGATGGATTTCTGCAGGAGCTATGGCGAGCTCAATTAACTAAGTCAGCGCTATGTCAGAGAAGTAGAAAATACTTTGGTGGTCTACTATGCAGATGATCTTTGTGTTACATCGCCAATAAACACGAATACAACCGTTGATCCAACAATTTGTACAACTAATCGCAACGTGTAGGAGCCGCATAAGCGGTTAATTCAGAAGCACTGTGGGAAATGGGCAACTGTGGTATAACAATATTGTCTAAAGTCTCTATTCTATTCTCTTGGGTTTTAAGAGTTCGTCAACAGCCAAATCGCCCATTTATTTAGTCCAATAACATTGGCAAGTTAAATTGAGAGCTATCGACTTATGTCTGTATCGAGGCGAGGATTAAATGATTAAATTGAGTACAATTTACAAGGGGCATGAAGAAAAATATTACCATACTTAATAAATATATACACTATATACTAAATGGGGTGTTTATGCCAAAATTGAGAGAAAGTAACAAATTAAATCAAATTCTTTTAGATCAAATTACATTACATCGCAGATATCCATAACATAGAATATTACGTACCGAATACACATTCAGGGCGAAGACAGCGCTTGTAGATATATTGGGAGCCATTCAGGAGTTCTTGGACATGACAAATGGTCATCTGCGCATTGCTATATATACAGGATGTATTGGATAATATATACCACGGGGTCATGGAAAGAAAAATCGGTAGAAGCAATAGATCCTGTGATATACAGACAAAGGTTCTATTCATCCGAAGCAAACACAAGACATAAAATGAGTAGCGTAATGCGTGGAACGCTTTAGTTGTAGGTTACATTTTGGCAAGGTACATCTGTACATTATATAAGTAACTTTTGTAACTAGACAAGCGTCTAAATTCTGAATAGGTTTATTAAAAGTCTGTAAGACATAGCCAGGATTGTTGCTTGTAATTGTATTAAACAGAGTGTCTCCGATTGTTACCAAATCTTTGACGAACTAATAACGCAGCATTACTTTCCCTAAATGATTTTTTTATTATGATTATATGACATATAAAAAGGGAAATAAATTTCCCTCTTGGATAAGCAGCATTAGAAATTATCTTCGCGTAAGAGAAACTTTACATCTCTAGACTTTCCTGTCTACGTTTAAGCAGCAGTATTGTTGCAATAAATCATTACGATTTGAAATGTTTAATATAAAATGCTGCATGCCTTCGTTTTTCCGTTATCTCTATCACTTGTCGTTCACTTGCAACCAGATGTCTTCCAAAAAAGGCGACTTCTATGACACTAGCGAATGATTTTTTCCGTTGTTACAGTTGCAACCTATCCATGCCAGCGAGCATTTGTTGTCTACAGATTGTCTTCTCTGTGCGGCTGATCTAGTGACTTTTGCCACAATTTTATTGCATTTTTTGCAAACTCGCATTGCATTTCCAAAACATTTAGCATTTTATGAGTATTTTTAGCATAGCATTTGAGCTAAACTGTCTGCAGTAGTACTGCAGTAACAAGTATGAGTATGAGTAACAATTGCATCAATTGATTATCTTTTTGAAGATTTCTTTCCTTCATTTATTTATTATTTTATTTACTTTTGTTTTGTTTTTTGTTTTGTTTTTTTAATTTAATAGTTTGTTGGTTTATCTGTTTTTATGGTTACGAAATTATTGCCAAAGACTTTTGCGTTGGTGGCAGTTTTCCTTTTTTGACTCGGTTTATTGTCATGCCGTATTTGTGTATCTTGAAGTTATTGCGTGTTTGTGAATCATTAATCGGAGTCTTTGTTTATGGGTTAAAACAATTAAAAAGACATTTTATTGATGGATATTCTCTAGATATGGGTGGTCCAGTGCAAAGAGCAAGCAGTATTGGTGAAATTTGAAAATAAACTGAAGTTAAAAGAAACGAATTATGATGGTGGTGACAATATTAATCACTGAACCATAAAATCAATTTATTTTTTGGTGCTGAGGTCAAGAGAGCCTGAAGCACTCTTAAATTGATCTTGCGCCCAACTGCAGGCGGTTTGTTCTTGGCATATAATTTAATACATAATTTGAAGTTCGATAGGACCTATGACGTCAGAATTCCATACTAAAAATTTTCGGTTCCAGAGTCTCCTACATAGGACGAAGTAGTATTAATCTCTAAGGATTGCTTGATGTCGAAAGCCAGTTTGAAAGTGACCAGATGCGTTTGGAAATATATCTCAAAACTTCGACTGTCGACATCTACGTGGACAGCTTTACCTCCATCAGCGCACTAAACTCAAAACAAAAATGGCTCAGCCAACTACATATCACAAGTCATTCAGTCATTCCAGGGAATGATATTACTGACGAGTGTTCTACTAAGATGTCGTTCAATGAAATGGCTTAAGTCATTACAACCCCTTCAGTCAAGATTACAACCTAGTTTCTCACACCACTTATGTATATATATACATGAGCCTGGCTCCTGACGACGCCGAATGACAAATTTTTGAGAAACTTTTCTTGACAACTATATTGGCTCTCACAGTTATTGTCTGAAATCTGCTGAGAGGAATTCACAGAAGAAACATTTTGTCATATTTCGTTTTCGCGATGTCTGTCTGGAGTTTGAAACATGGCCTTGCGTTTAATAAGCCAACACACTACCAAATGGACTACGGCGACTTCACCCTTTAATCGCGCTGTTAAAAGTAATTGTGACTAGGTGTTGAGGAAGAAGGCATTCAGATGGGCTAAAATCAAGTTTTTTCTTTTCTTTCAACGGAAAGGACGAAGACTATATTGTCCTTAGGAGATGATGATAATGACTAATTACATAATTACTGGGCTCTGTATGTTTTTCCGAATGTCGTGCAATGTATGGCCACTGTGACTGCCCCCCACACAAGGAAGTTTAGGCTATGTCATCTTGGCACATATCCGTTCAATAGAACAACAGTTTAGTCAAGAGAACTGATTAGTTCTCGTAGAGCTCACGGCTTAGAATTTTTCGCGAGAAAATAACGGCATGTGGGTGGCAGCGCTTGTACTATATCCATGATGCTGTTTCCTGCTTTTGTGGGGGATGCAATTGGTGCTCCCAAGAAAATCCAAACAGGCTTCCTTAGGGTATAATTATTGGATTATCCATGTTATTACTTTTGCTGGTGTATATCGGTCAAGCATTTTCTGTATGAATGTCCTGCTCAATAGATATTGGTTAAAGCAGATCGGTGCAAGTATTTTTCAAGAAAAGCCTGTCCGTGAAATGTATCGCTGTTGATTTAATAGGATTTGTTAAAAGCATTGGTTGTTTCTTAGAAAAACTAGATAGAATATACATACATTGAAGGGAGGTGGTATTTTCAGACTAACACTTTATAATCGCGGAGTAAATTTTCAAGGAAAGCTAGCGAGTATACGTTAGAATCTGATATGATATTTAGAAAGAAAGTGGCAGGCGATCTTTACTTCATGGCAGACAGATGTTCCAAGTGAAATCTCGTTGCCTTTTCATTGCCTAAGCTTAGCACCGGATCACACATGGACAGTATACCACAAGTGTCTCATTATGTCAGCAAACACTCATTTAATGTTATCGATTTGCATTTACTTATAATGTATTGTGTTATTTGGTATATCGCGTAACCGTATCTATAAATGCATAACAGAAGGCTAACAAATCAAATTACTAAGACCGCTAATTTCCATTTCATATTTGCATTTGAAATGGAAATCATAAGAAAGAATAAAAAATTATTGACTCAGACCCCCACATCGGTAATAAAACGACAACGGAAAGTGTAAAAAAGACCTGCAATTTGTAATAAGAATGGCAACAACCACAAATAACAACAATGAGGAAAATACAGTCATTGAAAGCGAAAAAATCAACTGAAAAAACAGAAAAAACGAAAAAAAAGAAAACAAAAAATATTAAAAAAGGATTGAAAAAAACGAAAGGAAAAAAACAACGGCTAAAAGTTTCAAATTACATCGACCAGACGAGAATAAAAAAGCGATCCAAAAACGCCACTATAATCAGAGACATGCAAAATGTTAATGTGGACCACCACATCGTCTCCGTAGCCACCACTAAAAAGCAGGCAAAGGCAATAGCAACACAGCCACAGTCACAGCTACAGCTACAGCAGGCACAGCAATATTCAAAAGCGTAAAAGAGAAACAGAAACGTCAGTAGAAGCTGAACAAAAAGATTATATCGATTGTAATTTGTTTCAACGCTTTCCGAGACGCTACTGTTACAGGAATAAAACAAAACAAATAATAACAACAACCACAACAACAACACCAACACTAACATCAACAAATTCAAATCAAAAACTGAATAAGAGAACGAAAAAAAAAGTTATAAACGCGGCCACGATCAAACATCGACTGCAAATGGCCACAAAAAAAAGGGCGAATGGGTGGAAGTACAATTTGACTGACAAACAAACACTTTTAAATGTATTTCCCTAAGATTTTATTGTTGTTGTTAATTTCGGTTTTTTTTTTGCTGGCTTAAAGGACAGCTATCGTTGCCGTTTGCAGTGTGGAGACACACACAAACACATTTTTATGATTAACAAATGAAATGAAAACGAAACTGAAATTTAAAACTTTGTTTCTGCACTTTTCTTTATCGCTTCTTGATTCTTTTAAAAGATCTTTATGAATAATCCTTTTACAACATGTTTAATACCCTACATGTTGGCCATAAGAAATGTTGCATTAGAAGTGAAAACGTTGCATTTAAACATTAACTTGAATAAAACGTTACAGTTGAAGTGATTTCAATACAAAATTTGTTCATGTGATTTAGAATGTAGTTTTGAGAATAGAATAGCAGAATATGTACCATTTTTTTTAAATTGTCCACAATTGTTCATTGGCGCCTGAACTGAAAAACCTTCATGAGAGAGAAATCGAACGGATTAAATCTTGGGGTGAAGTATTTATCATCTCCGTGCCATGATATTTGATAAGCTGAATGTGTAGTATATTTTGACACCAAATAAGACTGTGATACGAGCTTTTTACCTGGAACACTTTCTTTCTTTAAAAACGGACTGAAATGGTTTATTGGGAGTATGCGTTTACATATATACATACATAATTGGTCATTACACCCCTTCGGTTAGGATTACGACCTAGCTTCTTACAACACCAATGTTGTATTTGTTAATTTTATATATGATTGGTGGCACCTACAATTTAAAGTCGATTCCGAACAACAAATTTTTGAGAAACTTTTCATGGCAATTTTATTTCCTCTCAGAATTTTTGCCGGAAATCTGCTTAGAGGAAGTCGACGAAAAAATATTTTTCCGTATTTCGTTTTGTTCGTGATGTCTGATCTAGGGTTTGAACCGTGGCCTTACGGTCTACTAAGTCAACACACTACCTACTAGACTACGGCGACCTCATAGCTATGGGTTTACATCGACCGTTAGTACGTTATTTTCCCGCTACGTATAATGCTTCAGTTATTATATTGTGTGTATTTTTTTTATTATTCTGTATCGGACGTAAGAATCTTCAAAAGATACGTATGGTTATGCGAGCCTGATTCACCATCGCTGGTGCCTATGTACTAAAACCTGTGCGGATTGGCTTGATTGGTATCTCTTGTCAAAATTTGTCACTGCCTCTTCAAATTTTGGAACTGCAGCATGACTTCAACCATATACTGACTGCTTTTCTTCCATACAATTTCAACAAATTCAACATTTCACCCGTAAGCTGATATTTCCCAGGTCAATCGAAACCGGACAACTGAAGAGTGTATGTTCCACATATGCATACATCCTCATTCACATAGGTAGAACATCCAGGAAATTCATTGAGTGCAAATCCGTCCTGGTATTTCCTGAAGCAGCCATGAGCAATCAATAACTAGGGCTTTTAAATGTTCAACCAATAGTTGCCATTTACACACAGAAGAACAGCGTTTTTACCTGTTCATAGTTGCAGCTTGTCCTCAAAGCGCTGCAAGTATATTTGCCACATTTCATCCGAAAATATTTTCATCGGTATTCGGCATTTTTTTGCCAATACCAGTGCCCTTCATCAGATATTATTCCGAAAAGCGGCTGAGCGATGCATCCTGTACAGCATTTTACCACTCATTTTCATGAAAAGCGTTTCAGACCATACTGAACAAGCATATAAAATTATCGATGTTATGACCGTCGATATTGTCTTCCTCTTCGATGAACCTGGTCCTCCCATATTTGGTAATATAGTCACCATTGCTCCCTTAGTCAACAATAATACTTTCTTGCTGATCCTCAATCACATGGTCCTTATGTGCTGTGTCTATGTATGTATTTATGTATGTATGGTACTGTTTATAGGGGTCAAGGGAAGCAAAACTGAATGGGATTGGATGGGGTACACATTTCGAACTGTCATACGACTTATACACATCAGGTATCAGGTTGAGATTATTTCCTCAACTTCTACTTTAAATCTGAGCGCCATTGATTTCTGACTCAATAATGGCGGGTTATTGGATTCATCAAATATTCAATAACTACGCAGATATACATGCTTTTTCCCCTCTCGGCGGTCAGCTGTAATTGCATCAAGCGGCTCGCTATATAAATCTGTTCGATTAAAATCCCAGGCACTCTGGTAGAGTTAGATAGTAACACTAGCACAAGCTTTGTTTTTCTTGTATATAACTTGTAGTTTTTTTGATGAGTTTGACAACGGTAATGCTTGCTGGTATTGTTGCAGGACATTGCATGACAGATTGATGAGGAATTCAGCGTAGACGTCTTTAAAAGGAAGGCAAGTGCTAACTTGAAAAGTGCAAGAGTGTGGATTGTCACATTTTCAGTAGGCACTTTAGAAAATCGAAATGATTTCTTCAAAAGCATTGGCTGAATTTCGCTTGTATACTTTAAATGAATTCTTTAAGCAGGGCGATTTTAACTACTGGATAGACTATGGACTGATGGACATTCGTTAGTCCCTTTTAGGATTTTCGAGAGATCGATTCCTTCTCAAAACTAAGACATAAACTGTAGATATTTCGAAGAAAAGAATCTCGCATTCGACTTCACCACATGATACAAGTAATTCTTAAATATATTCCCCGTTTTCTTTAACTAAAAAACAAAAAACTAAAAAAGACAAAAAATCTCCTCCGTTTTATTGTTTTTTTTTTTTTGTTAATAACACTTAACAAGAGAATACAATTTAACAGAAATAAAGAAAAGGAAACTCTTTTTTTAAGATGATGATTCTTGCATGTTATTGTTGTGTTATTTTCCAGATTAATATGATTAACTGAAAGCCTAATGAGACAATGGTCCGTGTAAATGATACCTGGCCTGGCACTTTATCGTTTTCATAAGTACGACGAGTATTATTATCCCATACACAACGGACACATGCATTTGCTAAAAAAAACCCCAGATTCACAATTAGTCTTAAGCTCAGTCGAATTGTTTTGCTTTCTTTTCTTTTTTTGCTGTGAGGAAATGAAGTTAAAAAAACAGAAACAAACGAAAGGAATTCCAGTAGCAATTTTAAATGTTAATGTCGTGTTTAAAATCCGATTTCGACTATTTCTTCTATCTATTAACGACCATTTTTCTGTTCTCATGCTTTCCATCATCATCATCATCATCGTTACCATCATCGTCACCATCCGTAGCGTAGTGGCAGCGATTGTGGCATCATCAGGAGAAAGACTTCCATGATGTCAATGTTGTTGTTTGGTGGGATGGTTGGTTTCATCTTTGTTTTTTTTTTCATTCGTTTTAATGCGAAAAATTCAATTTGTGCAACTTAATGTGAGTGGAGAGTAACTAATGTTGCAATAATTGAAATTAACGAAAACGAAACGAAACAGAAATTTACTGTCCAACTGTAGAAAAGTTGCTCTTTTGTGGAATAAAGCACTTCTTTGTTTTGTATGTGATTGTAAAAACGATTTTACATCCAGCATTCCAAGTACACTAAGAAAAAACAGCCAAAGAAGTGGGCAACGGATGTTCCAACATATGTTGGAACGGAGATAACACCGTTACGAATATAGTAAATGTTGCTAAATCTGACAACAACTGTTTTAATAATCAAACATGGGATGACTTGGCAAACTAGGGAACTGGATAATAAAATGCTGATATTGAGGGCAGGGCCAGTGGGGAACACAGGATAGATTGGCAGGCACTGGCAGGTTTGCAAAAATTACAGTTCACTCGAGCGCCTATAGCGGTACTTATGAAGCGATATCGCAAGGCTAACTGATAAATCCATATTAAACAGTCTCCACAATAAGTGTAGGGGCATTATATTAGAACAGCACTTTCCTAAAATCAGGCTAAAAAACTTAATGAATTGATTTGATGTCAAAAATCGAAAGCTTTATTATACATGAGCCTTTGCTACATTGCGAGTCAAAGGTGAATATGACGGCTGAAAGTACAATACTCTCCTGGGCTTTGACTGACTGGCGAAGGTCACTGGCAGATAAACGAAGTCTTTTCCATTACACAATGACTCAAGAGAATAGATATCCCTTGATTGGTTTTGTTTCTATCAAATTCAGACGAGGTAACGCAATATACATAGATTCTAGTAATCGTTTCGGCCATATGAAAACGTTTTACGAAAAGTTGCTCAAAAATCTGTCGTTGGGAGTCGACATGATATACTCATGTATAAAATTAACACACACAACATAAGCAGTGTGAGAAGCTAGGTCTTAACCTAACTCAAGGGTTTTAATGACCAATTAGATTAGATTGGGTAAGGTGGCAACCCTTCAATGAAGGCAACTACCCCACTTGAGCTAATCAATTCGGGAATATAACATTCCTCGGAAAACACCATTCCCGATTCCTCTTATATCTCGCTTTTACCGCAATTTTTATATTCGAGAACTCGGTTAAGGATGTCAGAAAATGAGAAATCAGATGCCTTTGTCTTTTTATGACAAGAGCAGGGCACTGCCACATGAGTCTCCTTCTGCTCTTCAGACGCACAGCCCCTACAAAAGTTATTTGCCGCAAAGACAAGTCTTTAATCATGCCAACCAAAAGGACATTGGCTATAGAGAATCGTTATGGACCGATTTAAAGACAAAAGTGAGTCAATCCCCTTCTTAATGATACGTTTGCAAGAGAGTCCAGCAATATTGGACATACTTGCCTGCTACCAACGAGATTGGGCTTCCTTGTAAAAACAGTGGATAATACTTAGTTAAACTAAGGCGGTGGAAACATTTACATCCTATAACATGCCGGAGATTGCAAGCTCTGTACCGGCTGTGATCAGCTCTTCATCAAAGCAAATTTCTAATGATATCCCTTTGTCTAGAAATTCAGATATAAGTTAGCTTTAAATGATCTGAAACTCATTTTAAAAACACTCGACATTTTTGGACGAGAATGGTTGTCGAAATACGTTCGTTAGGGACTTAATTCCAGCCTGGCTGCCCGAGTAAATCTAGAGATTTCGTGTCACTCAACAAGATATGCGCATGACCTGCTCTTGGAAAACACTGCAGTGGTCAGGCAGTCCTATAAGAAATTTTAATATCAGAACTCCCAGAAAATACATCACAGTCCACTTTGTTGTTTGATGGCTAAGTCTAATATTTTGTAATTTACAAAACTTAGTACTTTTCTAGGTACATTCCACAGGCACATGTCAGATCTTCAAATGTTTTGATTTTGAGTTTTTCTCAGTGTAGTTGAAAACAAACAAAAAAAACTGCCAGCAATAGTTTTGTAATTTAACAAACAAACAAACAAATCCTACTTTCTGTCGTTTTTTTACAACTTTTTAAAGAGAGAAACAAAAACAAAATCAACCCAAATGAAAGCAAAAAAACAGAACAATTTCGAACAGAAGTCATTCGTTTTATGAGACTTGAATGAAAGAAAAAGATTACAAAACAATTGTGCGACAACATTATCAATTCATTGTTAACTACAATAGTAACAATAACAATAAAACAACAATGACAGAACCTAGGCTCCAACATTAATACCAACAACTTCAGAAAAAAAGGGTCTCATCTTCTTTGGTCCATTGTATGTGATTCAATGTGATTATCAAAGTCGGATCTTAAGAGGCTGTTTTCAAATCTCTTTTTCTTTATAAAAACTAGAAAACTAGACTTGGTACGTCAGTGAACAGTCAGACAACAACAATAACAACAACAAACTAGAACAAAAAGTAACATAGTAGAGTATAATAAATGATAATTTCGTGACATTAAATTTTGTTGTTGCTTGCCATTGCTACTGTAAAGAGCATTCATTACACGCGTATAAAATACTGTTGGTGCTGGCTGGCTAGCTGGCTGACTGATGCTTGCTGATTATGTTCTGTGTTGGGTTTTTAGAATTCAAAAATATGAAAGTCTTTGAACTTTTCATTTAATCTGTCACATACAATACATTTGCCACAGTTCTCTGTTATTGTTTGAAAATGATTCTTTTGATTTTTTTGCAAAATTTTAATTTGAATCTTCTCCGTGTTTTTTTTTAAATTTTTCTTTTTATTTTGTTTTGAAATTCTTATCATCATTTATTTTCGTTCATTTATGAAATAAGCGTGTTCCTATAAATACAATATAAACACAATTCATTGTATACTATTTTTAACAACAGCACAAAAATGTCATCAATCAATCTGTTATAAAATATTTCATCTTTTTTTTTTTAATTCATTTCAAATTTTTTAATTCGTTTTTCATTTTATTTCTTTCAAAATCTTCATGTTTGTTTGCCAATTGTCAACGACTTTTTGTTTAGTTTGTTATAGAAAATAAAAATCAAATCAAATGAAAGAAAAGAAAAGAAAAAATAGAATTACTTTGTGCATTAATGACTGCCGGACAGTTCTGTTCCTTATCAATCATTGACTGCAGGCTTCAAAAAGTCAAGTTATGCTCCAATTGTTGCTTTGGGTTGACAGCTGCTGTATTGACATAAATCAATGACCGTTATATGCCAATAATGGGCAACGACTGTTGATGATGTTGTCAATCTATTCTGGCTTCTTCTTTTTCTTATTGTCGTCGTTGTCGTTTTAATAAAGTTTTATTGGTGTCATCATCATCATCATCATCATCATCATCATCATCGTCAGCATCATCGTCAACATGATATTTATTTCGTATGCAGAATGTCCAATAAACGGCTGAAATGATAAGAATTCCAATTATTTTGGTTGGGTTTGAATGACAAACAAAGTGTGTCATTGATGGGTGAAAATAGCATAAATATTGTCATTGGAAAATTTTCCAATGCTACACTCGTATGATCGAGAACTAATGAAGTTTTTTAATATTTTTTTTTCAATGTTGATACAGCTTCTGTATATGATTCTTCTGGCATATATAAATGTGGCGATTTTTAAAACGTATCACTCTTGTCGATGAGGCATCGATTTTGAGAAATTTTGGAAGCTTAGCTGTGAGTTCGAAAACACAACAACATAAGTACACATTCCTTCAACCTTCTAGAGGGACAAAGAATGGTGCAATACAGTAACCAGTTTTTTTTCAAATTGAAAAAGATGTTATAGCGTTATTAAAGACGTTTACAATTAAGAGTGTTTGAAGAAGAAAAAATATAACGTAGAAATTATTGGGAAAAAAATATAAAAATTAATTGAAAAAGTGTGTGTTGACTTTTATCTTTTACTGTATATGAATACTGTGGAGACGATCCCAAAAGGGTGCAGCTTCCCTATAATGAGGTCTTTAAAAATTGTTTCGAAAAGGAAGCAGAATAATTATCCACGACTCTGGCAAACGAGTTGCTCTAGGCGGAAACTCCCTCTAGCGTTGCTTACAAATTATTAGTTTTCGTTCTGATTTACAGTGTCTCATAGGATGAATACAAATTGTCAACAACTACACACAGTTACTAAAGTATACATACGGTTAAAAAATTTCAGAAATTTTTTAACTAATCCGTTTTCATTGAAAATCTTTATAGTTTCCTTGATGTTAAGACGGTCTTTTGCATTGGTTAAAAAAATTCTGAAATTGAACTGAATTGTGGCCCTGCACAGGCCCACAAAGGTACGCATCTGATTTACAAATTTCACAAATTTCTGAACCAATGCAAAAGACCGTCTTAAAATCGAAGAAAGATGTCAGATAATTATAAATATTTTCAACGAAAACGGATTGGTTAAAAAATTTCTGAAATTTGTTATCTGTATGTATACTTTTGTGGCTGAGTGTATGTCTTTTCAAATCCAATTTCCTTATATTGTTAAGTTCCAGCCTAAGAAATAAAGAAATTTTCACTTTTTGGCCGTCTTTGAGTGAAACCGTTTGAGTTGACCGTTCAATTCTTGGGTTACCCTGTGCATACCACTTTATGGTATGTGATCCCAATCGGGTTTTCGCAAAGTGTGCCCCATCCATTACCAATTATGCAGCACCGTTGTCCACCGCTGTGCTATATTCCACAGTTTTATTTCATAGTTCAAGTCGAAGTAGTCTAGTAGGTAGTATGTTGGCTTATTAGTCGTAAGGCCACGGTTCAAACCCCAACATCTCCAACAAAACGAAATCTTCCTCTCAGCAGATTTCTAGCAAAAACTGTGAGAGTAAATTTCTCATAAAAAATCTGTTGTTTGGAATCGACTTTAAACTGTAAGTCCCTGCCACCTATTGATAAAATTAACACATACAACCTAAGTGGTGTAGGAAATTAGGTCGTAATCCTGACTGAAGGGCTGTAATGACCAATTATGTATGCATGTAGGCAACGGTTAATGAATGGGTGAATCACTTTTACAGCCTTAGGTGCTACAACCCACGATTCACAGCCGTATTTTAAACAGGAATTAAATATTCATAGTGATGTGAGGGAATCGCTATATGTTGTTCAGGCATCCAAACATCTGCTTGCTTTTGTTTGTTTTTCTAACAGATGGCATATCGAAAAAATTCTACGAACTTCTGCTATCTCGATTAAGCGTCCATTAGTGTCGAACATATTTAAAGTATTTGTGGTAATGCAGTAGCTTCCCACTTTTCAGGGATCTACCCCAAGATCTGACTTTATGCTCAGTGTATCGGGCTTAAAGAGAAATGGAATCCTTTGAAATGAAAACCCTGTTTCGAAAGGATATATTGCTCATTAGATGTGCTCAGGCATAAGATCTAATGTTTCTGTAGTTTCTAGGATTTACTGGGTATAGTTTGCACGGCAAGAGTATTGTTGTACATCTCCGGCTGAAGTGGCAATCATTAGAAGTGAATTTTGGTTTGGTTTTCCTGTTATTGAGCATACGCACAGGATATTCCTGTACCCGTCTGTACGCAAAGGTGATATATGTATTTATGCTGTAGATGACGAAACATTGCTGTACAACTCTTACTAAAATTCTGGAATACTTCCATAATAAATAATATTTTTAGGTGAGAAGACAAGTTATTTGGAATTTAAGTTTTTTAATTGTCCAGCAAAAGTTGTAAGAAATTTAGCATCTATGTGAGTTCCTTACTTTACAGATTTTAACTTAGTTTTGGTTGTTGTAGCGTATGCATGCTGGTTTGGTTGATTACTAATCAGCAGTACCCATATTGGCAATATTATAAACCCGACTAATCGATATCGATATGATTTTATTTATCACAGGCTAATACGTTAAGTTTTTATTCTTTCCTTTTTTCCGATTTTTTTCATTCCTTTTAAACGAATAATTTTGTTTCTCTACGAATTCTGGAGGACAATATAAAAATGCCCATCTGTTAATGAAAATTTTTCCAACTAGACAAACAAATGTCTGCAAATCATGCACCACTCAACAAACTAATGCGTGACCAAATCATAAAAATTACCTCCACTTACTCTAACAGCATAGGGAAGTTCAAAATTGTTAGAAAAAAAATGACCTTAAGGATCACTAAAGCAAGAAAAAAAAAAAAAACATAATGATTCCTTTAAATTGTTTTCGCCAAATACTCTGCAATGACAAAATGTGAATGGCTGATATAACTTTGGAGAATAATGGGTGACACGTAAAGACAACATTTACCACACGTATGGCCAAACATGTTGTAGAGCTCAGATGTTTTAACATGACGAACAAGTATTTTAATAACAATCAAACTGTTTTAAAGACATTCCTAGCAAATATGCTGCAAGTAAGTTTTCTTTTATTTTTTCTTATGTAATTTGAGGTTTCTGGGCAGTGGTCGTTAATTTGACAGACAAAACAAATGTCATTCATTTGTGTCCGTATCAGAGATGGCAACACAACACCCATCAGACAAGAGGGCAATAGTTTGTCTAACCAAAAATTTATTGCAGAAATTATGAAGAATTGTTTCATGTGCGAGTACTTGTGGTAAAATTCAATTAATTTTAAGACAAATACGAAAACGACAAAACAAGTATGAAGAGACGGAGTCTTAGAAGCCTTAAAGAAGGCAAATAGTTTCATTATGAAAATTTAATTACGCTTAAGATTTGTTCAGATAATTTAAAAGAAATAACTTTTTCTTGTTTTTATTGTGGGTTTGCAGATGAGAGGTTGAATTTAAAATGTTTTCAATACGTATACTTTTTAAACACTGGGTCTGTTGTGGCACAGAACTCAAACAATATTGTGGCAAGACATAAGAAAAATTGTTTTTCAAATACTTTTCAATGCTGCTTCCTAAACAATTTTCATACAAACTCTAAGTATGTATATGAATAGCCAACCACTTGATATTTTATTTACAAGATTAGTGGCTCTTAAGGTTTAACATTCTGCTACATGTTACCATTTTATGTCTCATGGACAACTTTCCTTTAGACTTTGAATGGAAAGTAAAACTTTTATGCTGTCTTTGCGGTTTTGCTTATTTGTTTTCATATGTCTTCACAAAACATACACTCGTACTTATCCTTATTAGTTGGCCATCAAGTCCTTTTTGAAGTTTGTCTAGTGACCCTTTTTTGCTGCTTAAGCTGCCTTGTTTTCAGGCACTTGAATTTTGTTTTTGGAAAAAATAAAAAAATATGTATGTATGTATGCATGCATGTGTTTTATTATATTTTCCACTTAAGATTTCTCACAAACATTATATTTTAATTTTTTCTTTTTCTATTTTTATTATTTCAAATATATTGCCCGATTGGTTAGAGCGAGCAATAAGAGCCATAAACGCATAAGATTCGGTCATTTAGTTTGAATATGTTTTTAATTTAATGGAATTGATGTTCGAGGTATGATTTCTTATATGACCCTTGGGTGTCGTTGTGGTAAGTTCTTAACAACAACTTTTTTTCAGGAATAAATGTGTACTAGGAAATCTTGTGCGGTATTCAGAATTTAAATATTTTTTTTTTCTTTTTTGTTTTAATTTTAATTGAAATTTATTTTCCAATTCAAAGAACATGCGAAATTAAATTTTTCAAAGAGATTATATACATCGCCTATGTAAGTTTACAAATTCAGCCATTTCTTAGAAAATTCAATTCAAGCCTGTGATCTTTTCAATGAAACACAGATATTTCAAGTCTCCTTTAGAGACATGCCTTTAAATATCTTCAGGATTACAACCTACATTCAGGATTACAACCTAGCTTATGTTGTGTTAATTTTATTCATGAGTGTCGGGACGTACAGTTTAAAATCGATTCCGAACGACAAATTTTTGAGAAACTTTTCATGACAATTTTTTTTATTTACTCTCAGAGTTTTTGCCAGAAGTCTGCTGAGAGAAAATCGCCGAAGAATACTTATTTTTATATTTCATTTTGTTGGATATGTATGACCCGGGGTTGACCCTGGCTTCACGTCTAATAAGCCAACACACTACCCACTAGATTACGACAACTCTATTCCTTTAGATTGAGAAATAACCACATAGTCTTAAACCCGATGGTTTATGCGGATTAGGAAGCCGTTCATAGCCTTATTTATGCATTCCTACGTCCGAAAGATTTCTTTTCTAAATTGGCCCACCAAGTATCCGTTATATTTACTTACAAACATATATACCATGGACGTCTTTGTAGGCGATTTGCTACGAGAAACCCACAGTTTTAAATGCTGTTCGGCGTCTGGTGCTGAGTGTTGAATCCACGTACGAAAAATCTCCTCTGCGATGTTGTTACATGAGTATTTAAGGTGTTACTTGGGAGCATATGCCTTCCACAAAGCATTTCTGCCTTTTTTCCTTTTCTTTAATCTATTTTTTGCAGTTCCAGCTAAGCAGGTAATTGGGCTGCTGTAGCAAGTCATAGAATAATGGAACTGTCATCTATCGTTGCTTAGAAACAACGTCCTCCGAGTACGAGTGAGATTATGGCTAAATTATAACAAACGATTGCTTTTTCACATCAAAGTAAGAAATATGTATTGCTTCCCTAATTTTTTACATTTTAAATCTCCGACCGGTAAATACCACATCATGAATTTGTTCAATTGTTTCGGGGTTCAATACGGCACCAAAGTAATATAATAAACCATTATTTTACCATTGAATTTGCTGGTACTAAGATTACATACTCTTTATGAAGCCTTGCCTTAGTTTGTTTCTATAAAAAGTGTTTAGTAATCTCATGGAATTAATTTTTTTGCCATTTACTCTAAAAATCAGGCGTAGTTTATAATCATGCCAGGTCGCCATCTGAGCTTATGTCAGAAAAAGTATGGAGCTGTTGAAACACGAATATTATAAAGGCCTTAAACTCCCAGCATTTTTTATAGGAAACTTTTGAAGAAGCTCGCATGCCACTTAAATCACTTGCTTTGTAATATTCATTAAAAGAGGAAAATATCCAAAAACAGGGTCCCATTCATTTCTGATATTGAACGAGTCTAAATTTTAATTATTTTCAGATGTAATTAAACCCAGTTACTCTGCATCGAAGTCTCTGCTTATATATCGTATATCTTTGTCAAAAATATATTCTTACACACATATGTACGTATGTATACGTAGCAATACGATCACAATTGAACGACAAAGCATATCTTAATCCCTCATCATTTCATTTGATTTCATTCAATGACCGCTTAAAAGAATTTGTTTTCGAAATTTTTTTTCATGTAATTGTTACGTTTATTGTTTAACAAATTCGTATCACACTTCAAATTGTCACTTGAAATGTCAAAGTATTTAAGAAATTAAAAACAACAAATCTTAAAATATTTTACAATGACAGTCACCGCTTGTGTAACCGCTTAATCGGTTAAGACACCCATTCATTATGGTTAATTCGTTCCATAAAAAAAAAACATTCAAGGTTAATGTTGTCAATTGTCAAATGCTGTCAGTTTATGTTTATTTTTCTTTGTTTTTTTTTTTACTTTCGTACATGAAATGGTTAAACGTTTTCAATGTGTTAGACATAAAACTGTCAAAATCTGGATTATTATCTGTAAAGAAAACGAAATAAAAAAATTTAAATAAAGGTGTCACCTTATAATAACGGCTTTAATTTTGATGAATTTAGTGTGGGAATATTGATAATGAAAATCAAAATTACACTCCTACATGTATCAGCTTGAAAGTAAGCGTTGCACTAGTTTGGCACTTTTTCTATGGCTTAAAACAACCTGTGTTGTATTTTTACGATTATGCCATTAAATTATAAACTGAAGCTGAAAACTTATAAAAAATATTCAAAACAATTGAAATATTAACATCAGATTATTAAGAAGAAAATATAGGAAAATGTTCCACTACTAGGAGTAAATTTCTATCTTCCAGCGAAAAGCATATCCATCCTCTTATGTTGTTTCCGTTTTGCTTTGCTTCTGTTGCATTTATGATGCTTCTCTCTATAGGCAGGTAAGTATTGTAATGTAGCAGATTCCAGAATGTTAGAGTTGCCATCTGTCGCTGTCCAGAAACCTAACTGTGGCGCAATGCTTTTTTCTGAGGCCGTGGTACTTCACGTCGTCCTACGACATACATTTTTTATTTTATCCTGAGCTTTATGATGAGCTCTAACCAACAATATTAACCGGCATTTACCATGTTAGGAGTAAGTCTACACTGTGTTTATGGCAATTATTTAATTTATTTAATACAAATCAAGGGCTTCTTATTGTAAGGAGATCAATGAACTTAGTGTACCATTCTCAGTCCACTCTTCAGTCGATAAAGCATGCTGGTGGTAATATAGTTGTTTGGACATAATTTTCTTGCTATGATGTTAGATCACAAGATTATGAAATATGTTGTAATCCTTTGAAATTTCATGCAACATTATATCGAATAAAAATAAGCCACTTCAATGTGTGCTTCAGCTGGACACATGTGTACATATATAATTGGGCATTACAACCCCTCAGTCAGGATTATGGACCTAGATTCTCATACCACTTATGTTTTGTGTGTTAGTTTTTTCATGTTTTATGAGTAGTGGAACCTACAGTTTAAAGTCGACTCCGAACGACAGATTTTTGAGAAACTTTGCATGGCAATTTCTTTTTAATCTCAGAGTTTTTGCAGAAATCTGCTGAGGGGAAGCCACCGAAGAAATATTTTTTCATATTTTCGTTTTGATATCTGACCTGGGGTTTGAACCGTGGCCTTACGTCTAATAAGCCCACACACTACCTACAAGACTACGACATTTCAGCTATATTATGATGCTAAATATACTGCATAGTGCACCGGGAAGATAACGATATCAATCAGGCCCACAATACCTTCAGATCCAAATTCGATAGAGATCCTTCGAAATATAGAAAAACCACACACAATTGAAATAAGCTTGAAGAATTAATACAGACTGCATGGTTTGACGTACAGGATCGATTTGTTTAAATCTTGTTGACTGTTGTTGATATTTTTAGGCGGTGTCTTCCAGTTTTAAACAACACCAGAGTCTTCACAAAATCTTAAAAGAGTATCAAACTCTCGAATTGTGTGCCTTGACAACGTCAAATTCAATTTCAGTTTTGCTTATTCGAACATCCAAATGTCTTCTGCGTATAACTCATAAGCCTTCAGACATCATAATTGAATTTTGCGACTTGTAAAGCAACATAATTTTTAATGAAATCTTTTAGTCGTACAACAGTTTTGTTGAGTGTCAAAAACAAAAAGAAATATCTTCTATTCACATGCCATCCACAATAAATGTGTAAACAAATCTTGGCTAAAAGACTGAGATGTTGCCACCTAATTTCATGCATGCCTGTTAATGTAAACAAAACATTGACGCTTTTTTATTTTTGTAAATGTTTAATAATTTCGTTAAACGATTTCCCTTCAATTACATGGAATTGTATAAAAGTTTATCAGTGGCTAGACAAACTATTTAAGTTTTAAAGTTTCTAGACGCCACCCTATAACTTGGTAAATGCCACACATATTTTGTGAAAAATTCAAACAAAAAAATAGAAAAAAACAAGAAGAAAAATTAATTTCCTTAAAACATTTGTGGCCATACGTTTAGCATACGTTGTTGTCTTCTACAACATCATCACCAGCATCATGATGATCGTGCTGATGATAATAATGATGATTCATTCATGCCTTCATAGTTGAGTTTAGGCAAAGGCAAGCAAGCGATTTTTCTATAGCACGACCGCCCACATTGCGTTTACTTTAATCGTTTATATTACCGGGAAAAACAAATACGCGACAAATTCAAATAAACAAACTGTCAAAAATTACTCATAATTTTCATGTGGAGTTTCCCCACAGAAAAACCAAAAAAACGAAACAAAAACAAAAAGAAAAACGAAAATCCAATTCAGACGCACCAATACACAAAGCTCATGCATTAATTTTTATAGACATTTGAGGAGCAAAAATTTATTACCCATGCCCTCCGCACACACACATACACGGGCACAGTTGCTTGGTTTTCAATGCCTAAATTGACAGCCCGTTTACATTTAATTGAGCGCCAACCACAACTAAACTGACATCTGGGTTGACAATGTACATGTTTACGTTTGGCTTGTCAGTGCTCATGTATATTTTCGGGGTGAAATGAGTAAAATTTTTCGTCGACTTTTTTATGTTTTAAAGAAAAAAAGAAAAATTATTTATTTATTTTGTTGTTGTTGTTGTAGCTGTTTGTATTGTCTTTTCGTTTAATGAAATTCTATGTGCATACATATGTACAAACGTCTGTTGTATGTGTTGCTTTAATTTAAAATATTGGTTTCAGATCGAAAGCCATGTACTGCAAACATTTGTTATATTGGTTAAGGGCAAGAGACTTTTCGTTTGTAGTTTTGCATAATTTTTGTTCTTGAGTGTTGAGCAGTTAACTTCTAAATAAATTGAAGAAGATGACCAAATTTATTTTACATTAAATTGAGTTTTGATGGAGCCCAGATTATATAAATCCATCTACTTATGCAGTCTTATTTGGACACTGTTAGGCCTATTTCGTTACAACTGAAGCATTTACATAACATAATTTGTCATTACAACCCTTTAGTCAGGATTGCGATCTAGTTTCTCTCACCAATTATGTTATGTGCGTTAATTTTTATACATGAATTGAGAAACTCTTTCATGGCAATTTTGATTACTCTCAGAGTTTTTGCCAGAAATCTGCTGAGAGGAAGTCGCCGAAGAAATATTTTTTTATATTTCGTTCAGTTGGAAATGCCTGACTCAGGGTTTGAACCGAGGCCTACGTCTAATAAGCCAACGCACTACCTACTTGACTACGGCGTCTTCTATCTGAAGCCTTTACATTCCTTAAATCAAAGGTTTGAACCGAAGCCTCGCGTCTAATAAACCAACACACTACCTCCTTGACTACGGCGTCTTCTAACTGAAGCCTTTCCATTCCTTAAATCAAATACGAATCATAATCGTGTGTCATAGAGAAAATCCAACTGCCCTAAGAACATATGGTTCTAAACACTCTGTTGATACGTGACAATCGCAAAATAAGGTATTTAAGGTCTTGCTTTACTAATGTCCACACAACTTCACAGGAAACATTCTTATAAGAGTACAAAGATCTCATTAAATCAGGCTGTTAATGCTCATCTACGGCTATTGCTATCGAAATCCAATCTATTTAAAAAAATCTATAGTAAGTCGTTCTTTTACAAGGACTTTCTTCCAATGTTTATTCAGAGTGATGTTCATACTGTCACTATACCATATTGTATAGATACCACAGGAAAATCTAATAGGTTTTCCAAAACAATGTTCCCAATAACCAAGAGAAAACAATAGTTTTCCAAATACTTTCTTGGGAACCGGCCAACTGCTTCTCCATTTGGTCTAGCCGGCTTCTGCTGTGGTTCCCTTTTGATTGTTCAATGTGTTCCGACACATCCTAGTCAGATATTGTTTGCTGATTATGGACTCTAAGAGTGATGACATATGACCCTGATATCGACATCAATTTGGCGTGCTGAAGAGGTTTAAATCTACAATCTCACAAAAGCCTTTCAGAAAATTTACATGCGCGAAAACTGTCTCTCCATTATACACCAGTTCAATAGTCGAAAACATTTTCCCTGAAGACATTATTTCCTTAAGTGCTACAGCAGGCATACTTAATTGAAAAATATTGATTACTTTCTCATTACAGCCCTTCAGTAAGGAGTACAACCTAGCTTCTCACACCATTTATGTTTGGTGTGTTAATTTTATCCATCAGTAGCGGGATTTAGCTACAGTTTAAAGTCGACTCCAACAGATTTTCTTTAAGAAACTTTTCTCACTCTCCGAGTTTTAAGTCAGAAATCAGCGGGGATGAAATTGCCGAAGAAATATTTCTTCATATTTCGTTTTGTTGGAGATGTATGACCTGGGGTTTGAACTGTAGCCTCACGTCTAATAAGCTAACATACCACGTACTAGACTGCGGCGACTACACTGTCTTCCTCAGGTCAATCTATTCCAGGCATCAACTGTTCAATTTGTTTGAAAATCGAATCAGAATGATATTGATACCGCAGTCCTTCCAAGTTTTAATGGTACCACCTTTTATAAACATCGATTAGCCTGGGAAGCTCACAGGGCATCTGGAAATGTTTTTCAAAATATATCCTGTTCTGAATTAGTTTATGGTTTAAAATTTGTGCGACAGCTAAGTTTTTAACGAGATAAGGATCTGCGACTGTCTAACTCAAAGCGAAATTCGTCTTCGTTCGATAGAAATCTGTTGACTTTTTAAGATTTTACAGACCAATTTTAATGCTTATTTTCAAAGGCATACGAATATACTCATTTTGATTATAAATTATGGGGCTATTAAAGGGAGTGTTAACACTGTTTCCTGTTCTTTCTTGAAGTCAAAGCTTCAGATTTTGCTGATAGCCTGCAGTCGAGCTGTAGCCATTGGGCTTTACCTAAGTCGAGGGCTCACAAATGAATTCTTAATACTTCCACAGGACATTTGTTGCACACATACATACATACATAATTGGTCATTACAACCCTTCAGTCAGTATTGCGACCTAGTTTCTCACACCACTTATGTTGTGTGTGGTAATTTTTTATACATGAGTGGTGGGACCTACAGTTTAAAGTCGACTCCGAACGACAAATTTTTGAGAAACTTTTTCATGGCAATTTTATTTACTCTCAGAGTTTTTGCCAGAAATCTGCTGAGAGGAAGTCGCCGAAGAAATATTTTTTGTATTTCGTTTTGATGTCTGACCTGTGGCTCGAACCCTGGCTTTACATCTAATAAGTCGACATACTAGCTACTACACTACGGCGCCTACTTGTCAGTCAAAATTTTCCATCAGCATCTTGTGTTTTTAATCGTTAGTTAGATCCATTTTTAGGCCACACTGAGAACACTTTCGGTAAGTGACAATAAGTTCATATCGAATTAAAATCCATTTGAAACTGTTCTCCTTATAATAGTATCAGGCCAAATTGCCTGCAAATCTATGAGTAAATTTATTTAAAATTTCACAGTTGTTATGGATGGAATCACTTCTCCAAGCTTGCAAAAGTACTTAAAATAAAGTCTTGTAACTTTGCAAAATTACTTCAATCACAAACATTACAAATTAAATCTTCTGCAACAATAAATATCAATAGTTTGTCCGCCATAATAAGACCTTCACCAGAGACGACTACACCTTCGAAAGCCATGAAGTTCCGGTCATCATTCATATCTGCACCATTGGAAGAAAGAAACGAAACGAAAACAAATAAAAGTGCATCAAAAGGAAAAATAAACTGAAATTTGTTTTAACAACCCCTTCGGCTAATCTCTCAAGAAACATCTGAGTCCAATTTGACTAAGCCAGGCTTAAAAAAAAACTAAAAACTGCAAACAAAAACAAAAACAATAACAACAACGATAAGTAAATTTAAGAATGAAATACAAATCGAACATCATTCAATATTTATTAAGAAAAAATACAAAAACAAAAAAAAACACAAAGCCATTAACAATGCAAAATAACAAGTGATCATATCCGACTAAATGGCATGCTATTATGAGAATATTTTTATTTTAGTTGGTAGTCTGCACATATTTCTGGAGAGCTCAGTCCGTTTCAAAGGTTTATACAAACCCCATCGCCACGATAGCTTGATTAGCAAATTAGAGTTATTCTTACCTGCTCTCACCTCTTCTATTCAAAAGAGCTAGAGAAGAGAAGCATAAACGTGACCGGAATGAACGCTTACTAGGCATTGACGATTCTGATGATGCTCCCTAAGATAGATAAATTAGTGAAGGTTTGAAGGTAAAGTCTGACGATTGCTTAATAAGAATACTTAACCATTTTCAATACAATAACAAAACTTCTTCATTGTAAAAACCTCAGGATGGTATTACCAGAAGATGTATTAATCAGGACTTGATTGAAAATCAATGACAATGGCGACTAGATAAAGAATACAGACGTCAGTTTAACATTGCAGACTGAAAACTAATGATGGACGTTATCATCGGACAAATCGGACATAATTGTTGAAATTCATTATTCCTTTAAGGAACCAAACGATTTATAATTACTATGAACCCAACCCTTAGGGATCGAAAAATTTTCGATTTTTAAGCAGATTTTTAACTGATTTCTACAGACAAACTTTCATTTGAAGGGAAATTCTTTGACAATATAATACTGTAGGCAAAAGCATATTATTGATGGGTATTGTATAGAACGATTAGGAGGGTTTTCTGAAAGGCTCCTTATACCTTCAGGGTTTGTCTGGAAGGATTGGGAGGATTTTTATAAAAGACTGCTTATACCTTCCGACGTTCCTCTTTGCCAGTGGTTATTAATTATATCGTTCCCATCTGCCAACCATATCGTGGTAATGTAAAACGTAAAGTTGGTTAGTTACTGATCAAAATAGATGGCAGATCGATTAAATACATATGTACGTCTATTGTATTTGTTGCCTTCATTTAAAATATTGGCTTCAGATCGAAAGCCATGTACTGCTCTCGTTTGTTATATTGGTTAAGGGCAAGAGATTTTTCGTTTCTAATCATAATTTTTTTTGAGTCTTGAGCTTTAAACTCTTAAATATATTGAAGAATATGACCAACTTTATTGTATATTAAATTGAGCTTTAATACAGTCCAGATTATATAAATCCATCAGCTTAGGCAGACTCATTAGGACGCTATGAGGCCTATTTCATTATGAATATAAGATCGCCACCCCTTAAAGCAACTACAAAGGCCAGCTTATTAATGATAATCGTGTGTTGTAGAAAAAAATCGTTTGTTATAGAAAAAATATGCTTTTAAAAACTCTGCAAATACCTCACAATCGTAATAAAAGGCATTTAAAGTCTCGTTTTGCTTTTTTCCACGCAACCTCTAAAGAGTTTCTCTTATAAGAGTACAAAGATTTCATTAAATCAGACAGTGGCTGTTTATGGCTATAAAAACAATGCTTATCTACGCCTTCTGCTATCGAAACCCAATCTATTTTAAAAATCTCTAGTAAATCTTTTCTTTTTCAAGGATTTTCTTCCAAACCTTAATCAGAGTGATATTATTGCTGTAACTATACCGTGTTCCACAGATACCACAGGAAAATTTACTAGGTTGCCAAAGCTAACGAACATTAGTTACTGATCAAAAGAGATCGCAGATCGATTGGTCTCAAATGTTGCTTGCATTTTATCTGGAATTTATTTACATTTTCTTTAACCTCGAATATAACTTTTCGAACTACTCGTTTTGGCAGCATTTACTCCATATTTAGATTTAGATTTAGATTCTACACTAGAACTACACTTTGCGACTGCTTCCGTATAATGAATGTTTCTTCACATCACTGCTTAAAATGATTTTGGTGAGTGCCGATCTAATATTCTTCTCGAACTGCATAAGTCCCTGATAGCATTTTGAATCCAATGATACAGTGGTGCACATACAAGCTTTAGCTTGGTCACATTTGAAATTCGTATATCCTGATTGTTATCAGTGCCTGTAGTCTAGTAGGCTGTGTGTTGGCTTATTATACCTGAGGCCATGGTTCAAACCCCAGGTCAGACATATCCAACAAAAACGATATATGAAAAATATTTCATCGGCGACTTCCTCTCAGCAGATTTCTGCCAAAAAGTCTGAGAGTAAATAATATTGCCTTGAAAAAATATCTCAAAAATCTGTACTTTAATGTGGAATCTAAACTGTAGGTCCCAGCACTCATGCACACAATATAGGTAGGAAGGTAGGTAGAGGTGGCTGCCCATCCAAGAAAAATTTTTGGATGGACTCACTTAGGCCGCATTGGGCCCATTGTGCTACCACAGTCATCCGTTATCCCCTAGTCTCGAAACCATGCGGAGCTCCTGATGAACCGATTCAGGCTGCCAATGGCAATCCCTTACAGTTCCTCCAGATCATCCATGTAGTAAGTACCCAAGTACTTCCATCTCCTTTGTCAAAGAGCCGGGCATGTATCCAGCAGATGAGGGACAGTCTCCTCTTCTTCCTCATCTTTACAGCTTCTGCAGAAGTCGTTAGCAAGGTGTCCAAGACCAATGCGCCTCGCATGCGTACCCATAATGCAATGTCCCGTAATGACACCGACAACTACACTGAGCGCGCCTCTTTGGAGTTTAAGTAGACTCATTGTGCGCCTCTCATCCAGCCTTGGCCAGATTTTACGTGCCGTACACACAATATAAGTGGTATGAGAAGCTAGGTCGTAATCCTGACTGAAGGTTTGTAATGACCAATTATGTGTGTATTAGGGATGCCAAACGGGATTGATTTTTAAAAATCCCTGGATTCGGGATTTCGTAATCCCGATCCCGAAATCCCGGGATATTTCGGGATAATTCGGGATCCAAAAATCCCGAAAAATCCCAGGATTTCTCGATTTTCTCTTAGTAATAATACTTAAAAAACATATTTTATTAACATTTTCATTTATATTCCAATTATATCAGAATTATATGTCTATAAAAATAAAATATAAAAAACAAAACAAAAAGTAACAAAAAGTAACAAAAAAGCGTAAATTAACAAAAATACAAATAATTCATACATATAAAAATACATTAGTTTTAAGAAAGTTATTTGGATTTCAAAATAGGTATATTATTGTTTTAAATAATTTTTTAAAAAGATTAAAGCATCTAACATGTCATCTGATAACTGAACGAATTTTATTGACAACATACGCTGCCGTTGAAAAACACCTCTCGCAATCGACACTTGTTGGTAAAATAGTTCCAAGGTAGCTATATGCTGCTTGTAAATAAATAAATCTATTTCTTTGGACAGCTGATTATCTAAACCAGTAATTTTAATTGATTTTATAGGGCTTTTGCATTCTTCGATGGCATCAAATAACTTTTTTGCAATGGAAGTAGGGTTCTTCTCATCTGAGGTGCTATTATCGAAGTTAAGTGATATAGACTTTTTTCAGGACCTTTTGAAAAACGCAGAATTAATGTCTTTAATTCAGATTTTAATAAAGTCATATCCAAATCTTTATCAAAATCAGTTTCTTTATTTGCATTTTTAAGGAAATTTAGTAGAGGTGAATACACAGTTCTTCTTTCCTCTATTCTTTTGCGAAGTGATTTATATAAATCTTTAGCAAGACCACAATTGATTACTCTAATTTCATTTAGCATAAATGTTAATGCAGCATCAGCTTTACATAAAGTCATGTCACTTAGACAGAGCGCTTCAAGAGTTATCTTAATTGGGTTTAAAATATTTATAATTTGTTTCATCAGTCTAAATTCTTCATCAGGCAAATTCTTAATTTTTAAATCAATGCAAGCTTTTTTACAGGTTTTGTAACTCTAAAAACCTCCGGCACATTTCAAACAGAGTATTCCATCTCGTTCTACAATCTAAAATTAACTTTAGCCTTTTCCTTTTTCCTGCTTTACATATAATTGCAAAATCTCATTTTTGATGGAGATTTTCGGAACATTCTTACCGTTTTTCTTACTTTATCGATAACAGGTTTGACATGGAACCTTTCTGTAATTTCACTGTGGTCTTCTCTAAAAGATCCTACAAAATTTTCAAATAACTCTTCATCATCCTCTGATGAAGACATTTCATGTTCAGCACTTGAAGTGGAAGGTACTTGGTACAAAATATCTACGACGGCAAGATGCAATCAATGCGCCAAGCACAACTGCTGTTTTGGGGCTATAAGTTTACCAATTTTTTGCATGGTTGAAGCTCCATCTGTCGTAAAACCAACCACATCATGACCAAGCGAGATTTCATATTCGTTTAATCTGTCTTCTAAATACTGGACGCAGATTTCAGCCGTACCGGACTGCCTCTTTCTTGCCAGTCCAATATTAAAAAGCTTTTCACTTGTATGTACAATTCCATTTTTTGCTTTGATAGTTTCTTTTGATTTCAGAACATTAAAACCCCTAGCTATCAAAGGCTTTCTTAGCTCTATGGAAGTTATAAACAGAGAAAATGGAAGATTGTCAACAGCTGTTAAACGGGCAATAGTAGCTGCCAATGATTCTTGTTGTCTTGGAGAACCAAAATCCGTAATTTTTAAAATTTTTTGCTGCGGTTCATTGCAATCGCATTTATCCAACTTTATCATATGTATCCATATATATAACTTTAACAGTTTTAGTTCAAAATTAACCTACCTTAAGGTGTGTGATTAAACCTTTTGTAGACCCGCCTTTGGTTTTTAGAACCTTTTTGCACAATTTGCATTTTGCTTGAGGTTCACCTGTTGAATCCACCAAAAAATAATACCAAACTGAACTTTTATTATTGTTTTTAGTTTTGTGTTCCTCAAAGCTCATTTTTCACATAAGTTTAGTTGTTCTCTTTAACAAATTCAAAATTTAATTATTTGTTTGTAATTTATAATAGCCGGCTTTAACAATTAAAATTGGTATAATAATGTTGCTGTTCCATTAGCTTTTATTTTGAACTTATTAACAGGGAGTTTTCAATACTCACTTACTTATTACAAGATACACTTGAAAAATTGCATGGGTATTATTTAACGTAATACTAAATAAAAAATGCAGTAAACTATTTTTTTAATTTATAAAGTACATATGAAGTCACAATCCCGAAAATCCCGAAAAATCCCGGGGCAAGTTTTAAAAAAATCCCGGGATTCGGGATTTGTGAATCCCGAAAATCCCGGGATTTTTAGTTTCGGGATTTCCCGATTGGCATCCCTAGGAGGTCATGACCTTTTTGAAAGCAGCACAAAGCTTATGTGTGTATGTTTGAAGGCACGCTTCTTTCTCTAAATTAACAATGTCATCATGAATCTGGGACCTGGTAACCAATGAAAGCCTAAAACTGCTTTTTTATGCTACAAATATCACTGTCAACACATTAAAGTTCTACCTCCACTTTCGAAATGTAGGGTGTAGAATAAGAGAATGTGAAAAAAAACAATTCTCAAGCAGATGTTTTTCCATGTCGCTGGCAAGAGAAGAAAACTTCATCTGTGTATGTGATGGACAGTATTTCCTGGCTAACGAATATAGCACAGTGTGGCTATTAAATAGGGAAGATTAAACGAATTACTCATGTATTGGTTCCATTTTGTGGAGAAGACATCATCATTATTCAAGTAAATCATTCACTAACACCACCACCACCACCACCACCATCACATCACTATTATCCTCATCATTTTCATTTTCATTCTCATCCTCATCATCGTCATTTCGGCAATATTATGATCGCCATCATATTTTGTCGTCTCTCACACAATATGAATGGAAGGAATATTAAAGAAAAAGACAAGAAAACCAAAAAAAAAGTATCAAAATGTGAAAGAAAAAAAGGTGAACGCTTAAGATCAACTAGCGTGATCACTACGACTGTTTCCGAGGTTCTTCTTCTTCTTCATCTTTCAAACAGACGATATGAATGGAATCACTTTCGTGGTGCATTTCGCCTTTCTATAAAGGATTTAATGTTGTTTTTTAGGCTGCTTGTGTGTGTGTGTGTGTAAGGCTTATTCGAACGGGCCATGGTTAATATTGTAGAATTGACCAATCACTTATGCTATCGGGCATTAATATTTTATTGATTCCCTGCTTTTGGTCAAAGTTTTATTTTAAATGATGGCATCAGCCAGTGTAATATGTTCCAATGCTTTCATCTTACAATGTCTGTAGCTGTTGTTGTTGTTGTTGTTGTTGCATTTAGTTGCGTTTCCCATTCCGTTGGTCACTACAAGTTCGCATTGCGTTCATTTTTATATATTATTTGCTGATATCAGGCAATTGATAAATATTTTATGTACATTTGCTCTTAGACAGTGACGTCCAACGTTAGGTCTTTTGCGCTAGTTTATGACACAATGGAAATTGTAGCATTAGTTGCAATGTGAGTGAATGGGATTAGGAAATTAAACCTTGGAACAACTGGACTGCAAACTGCAAACTGCAATCCACGAAACTGAGAGATCCACGAGTAATTGAGAGATTTTTCATGCCTTTTGACGTTTGTGTTACAGAAACAGGAGATAACTCTGCATACAACTGAATACATACATACATAATCATACATAGTCATTTCAGCTCCTCAGTTAAGATTACGACCTAGCTTCTCACACCACTTATGATGTGTATTAATTTCATGCATGAGTGGAGGGTGCTACAGTTTAAAGTCGACCCCGAACGACAGTTTTTTGAGAAGCTTTTCACGAAAATTTCTATTTACTGTCAGATTTTTTGCCAGAAATCTGTTGACAGGAAGTTGCCAAAGAAATATTTTTTCGTATATCGTTTTGTTGCAGGTATTTGACCTGAGATTTGAACCCTTGCCTCACATCTAATAAGCCAACGCACTAACTACTAGACTCCAGCGAATTCAACTATAACTTCGTGCCAAATTCTTACTTGCCCTGCTAAACTCAACGGCAAAATCTTTGCAATTATAGAGAAATCCCAGCCTTGCACTTGGCCACGACTGTTTAATAAACGTTACGGATGGCAGTGACTAGTTAGTTGCCTTGCTGGCTGGCTGGCAGACCGGTGCATCGTTTCGTTGCTGAGTTTTATTACTTTTTATTGCGATCATCTGCGTTGTCTTCGTTGTCTCTTTAAGGCAACGTTTCTGTTTTTTTTTCATGGATTTTTGTCCACATATTGTTCTTGTGTTTTTTATTATTTCGGCAAACGTATTGGAAGTCTTTAGTTTGAGTAATATGTCCGGTGAACTTTGTGGTCAAGCGAAAGATGTTTCTTTACCAACTGAACCGCCACCATTACCACGCAACGAAGAAGATGAGAACTAACAACTGCAGATGCTGCTGCAATTGCTCGCCCATATCTTATGGTGCTAAAGAGTTAGCCGTGCAAGCACACATGTATCTGGCAAGCACCTTAAGAAAAGTAATAACAAACTGGCTGATAAATGTTCTATTTATTTAGCTGTTGCTGCAACAAAACAACAAAAGAAAAGAAGTGAATTAAGCCTGTGGCACCACTGGCTTTACCAAAATTTTATGAAATTTAAAAAAAAATTGTCACTTGAAACGAAATGTCAGTAACCGGAAAGCATTTGATTTGAAATCATTTAATTTTAATTTGATATTTCGAGTCTCAATTATTACATCCCACTCTTAACTTGTTGGCAATAAAACAATTTGCTTTTGAAAATTTCATTTCATTTTTTTGTTCAAATATTTACGGAAGCTGTTAATTACCCAAAATATTTTGGAGTTTATTGATCTTTTCTCATCAAATAAAAAAAACCTACAAAGATATTTCTCACATTTGCTATTTAATTATGTATGCGTAAATCATTCATCATTATTTTGATTTTTTTTGTTTTTTTGTTTGCTTGGAGTATCAAGCATTCGTTTGACCATAAAGTTACCCATCTTTATGACATTTGGATTTGACAGAAGACATTCCAGCCATATGTTTATGTCATTTAATCGATGATTAATGTATCTGCTGCTGATTAAAGTTTCACATCAATTTCGTCGTAGGGCGTTAAATTGGATAATCTTGGACATCAGACTTTCTTGAAATAATTTATTCCGGAAATCGTTGCTGAAATAAATTGATTAATGCACGAGGGATATGGCAGATCCACGCCATTCAATGGAGTCCACAATAACTTCGTTATTAAATTCCGTTCATAGCTGCTGAAGTTCTGGCATCATCTTAAAAAAATGCCAATCACGCAATCTGATGTTGCCCGAACCTTTCTGTGAAGTGGGTACGGAAGTTTGGAAAGACATGCCCAACAAAAGGGGAATAAAAAGATAGACAAAGACCAAATGGGTTTGAGGAAATTCAAACTTTTGTTGGGAAACGACAACAACGGGAAATCTGAATTATGCTTCAGATTAATTTGTAGACGCCATAGTCTAGTAGGTAGTATTTTGGCTTATTAGACATAAGGCCACAGTTCAAACACTAAGTCAGACATCTCCAACAAAACGAAATACGAAAAAAATATTTCTTCGGCGACTGCCGAATATTTCTGACAAACATATACAAACGTACGTACATGCATAATTGGGATTACGGCCTAATTCCTCACACCACTCTTGTTGTGTGTATTTATGTTATAAATGAGTGGCGGGACCTATGGCTTACAGCCGTCTCCGAACGACTGATTGCTGAAAAATTTTTAATGGCTGATTTATTGCCAAAAATCTGCTGAGAGGAAGTCGGCGAAGAAATATTTTTTTCATATTTCACTTTAATGTCTGACCTGGTGTTTGAACCGTGGCCTCACGGCTAGTAAGCCAACACACTACCTATTAGACTACGGCGACTTTACGACCGATTTAGTACCGGCCATCAGAGTTCATTTAATTAGAGTGCGAACTGTCACTAGCCCGGGATAAAGATGATAATGAAAATTAAAAAAAAAATCGGAAAACAACCTCGCAACCTGTGAGGCATTAATGCATACCAGAAGGAAAGACCTGGCTACAAATTAGACGCCAAGTAGAGAATTCTCATTGCTGACAATGAGCAGCTTTCTGAAGTTTTTCTACGGAATACACCCCAAGATCGCAGTACTACTGAAAGTCTTCACTACAAAATAATAAACTTGACCAAAATGCGCACTGGTTGCATATGTTTCTAATTGATTACATGCGGATTTTCTGAGCCACAAATTAGACAATTTTCACTATGCCATTAACTTGGATATGCGCTTCACCGGGGAAGATGACTTTTTTTGACGCAAAAATTTTTTCACTTTTTTCCACTTCCCATTGAAAGAATTGCCAACGCTATCCATAGTCTGCTGGTTTGAGTTGATGAGTAAGCCAAATTTTGAGGGCATGAAGGTGGAGAACTTTTCGAATCAAGCCAAACCACTAAACAACAGTCATCACAATTTGACACAAGTACTGTGGTACAAAAGTGGCCCTATGCGCCAAATAAAGCTCGCATGGGGGAGACACTTTTAATTACAAAGCCACCATCACAACTAGGGTTGCCAGCCTGGCTGGACTTGGCTGGATTGTCCAGCTTTTTCGATGCTTGTCCAGTTTCAAGCTAAAATTTAATTTGTCCAGCTAAAAAATTTCTGAAATTTTTTAACCGTATGTATACTTTAGTAACTGTGTGTATGTTGATAATAATGGATATTTTAATAAAAATTATTTAGACAAAACCAAAATTAACATTTTCTTAGTATTTTTTATGTCCAGCATTTTTTTGTTTTGTCCAGCTTTTTAAAACCCAATGTCCAGCTTTTTGCGAATCGGAATCTGGCAACCCTAATCACAACACACACACAACCATGATATATTACGAACTGCAGACCAAATTTTTAGGGCTTATAGAAGCGCTGCCTATATTTTAATTCAAATAAAACAAAATATGTTTGAAATATAAATGCATGAGTATGAGTTGAAGGTTGTCAATGATGAATTGCAGTTGTGTTATTAGCTTATGAAGTTCTTTCGAAACAGAATTTCTAGCATGAACCAATGCTTATAAACTGACTTAAACCAGATAAACAGAAAATTCTAATTTGAAGGAAATTGAAAACAATTTAAGACACGTGTATGGAAATAAAACCATTTAGCAAGTCCCAAAAGTCTCTGAATTTTGAATTTCAATGAGAACAAATTCATTATCATACAAACCGCAGACACAAGTGCTTCAAATCAACTCATCAAACGTCTGGCCAAAGGAAAACCCAGACTAAAAACATGTCCCAAGTAAGCTCCAACAAAATAATGATTTTATTTGAAACATTCATGATGGGAAAGTGTAACAAAGCAAAAGAGAAGCTTGATTTCTTTTTCAATAAATAATGAAGAATTGACAAAAATGTTTAAAAGCAACAAGCCAAGAACAATAACTATTCGACACTCAGTAGCAATTTGAGGTTGGGCATGCGCAATTAACAAACTTGAAATAAAACGACAAATGTATGGATGGATGTATGGCTTGACTTGGCTTAGCTAGCTGTTTGCTTTGGTTTGCTTTGAATGACAGATGAAATGATGATGGCATTGTTATTTGAGGTTTTATTTTTTGTATGCTGCTGTTAAGGTAAGTTATCCGAAGGTATTCAAACAATTGAAGTAGAACACAAGCGGCAATTAAATGGCCATAAACCAAGAACTTGGCTCAGACGGCAGAGAGACAATACAGTGAATAAAAATATTTTTGTGGAAGTTTTTTTCTGTGACAACCACAAAAATTTAACAACAATTGATGATTAAATATACAGTAAATGTCGACAGTAGCACTGGGTTACTTTTGTTTCGTTTTTTTTCGCTTTTTTTTGTGACCACAAAAAGCCATGAGTAAAGGGGACAACTAGCGTGACAACATCAAATAACTCGATGACAGAAGCTTGCGGTTGTAATCGATGGCCGAGAACAAAAAAAAAAAAAAACAGAAATAGACCTCAAAAACTCTTTCTATTTATTTTGGGTTGATTTGTTGGTACTTTTTGTGTTCTCATGGCTGACATTAACTACCGTCAAGTACCGCATAATGACAATTGACAAATTACTGTTCGTGGTCACATACAATTGGGTGAGTGAGTGAATGCCAGAATTGTTGTTTCTTCTTTTTTGGTCTTTGGCTTTAGAAGGCTTCTGTCATTGAAATATTACCAAACGAATGAAAGCGGTTACAAATTAGTCGACAATAAATATTTGAAAGTTTTTATTTCTTTGGAATTCTTTTCTTATACATTTTTTTCCGGTCAAATCTTTTTTGTATTTTAAAAACAATTGTGTTGGTTTTCATTTATGAACAGTAGCAAACAGGTCACTATAGTTGTTGATAATAATTAGTGACAGTAATTTGTGATCGTTGTCCTCAATTTAAATATCAAAGGAGAAGACATATAAAGTTCTACTTCTTTAACTTTGGCATTCCATAACCACATCATCGATTAGGCATCCATTCACTGTATGTATCTTGTATGTATTTGTTTCCATGATGTTTCCATATTTATTTTGATGTGACTTGAAATCCTTGTTCGATTATAAACTTTAATATTCCGTGGCAACGTCCATATTTTGCCGATTTTCACAATTGACATGTACATACATACAAACACATTCATGTCTGTATTAAACGATATAGAAAACCATTAGACATGGTTTAGAAACGCTTTGAAATGGTCTGTCAATTTTTAAAACTGCGCCTCTTTCTGTCATCTCGTTCCCCCTCGCTGTTAAATATTGTACAACTGAGCGTTGCAATATTATTTTATTGTTATAGTTACGGTTGTTTTTACACCCTACATTACCCTAGGTAATGGTAGCATGGAATAAAGATTTGTAACACCTTCAACTAGTGTACAGCTATCCAATAATAAACACAATCACTGGAAGCACTTCAATGAAAGCCTTGTTATCAGGCGAAGTTATGTCGAAAAAAGAAAATAAATTAGTTTTATTCATCAGCATAGAATTTCAATTCCTCCGATGTATATCATCAAGATACTCGATTCCCCTGAGCTGAGTACAATCAGCTACTTCCCTTACTTGTTGTGTCTGACAGATTTATCCATAAGTGGTGGAACCTACTGTTTAATGTCGATTCCAAAAGACAGATTTGTGAAATTTTTCATGGAAATTTTATTTCATTATCAGGGCTTGTGTCAGAAGACTGCTGACAGAAAGTCGCTCAAGACAGGCTTATCGGTTCTAATCGCTGCTGTCTGGCTGTGTCCATTTAGACCATAATAAAGTTATTCCCCTGCACATCTTTATGAAGAAATTAGCTTTCAGGAATACTTAGTGGATACAATTAGTTTCAGCTCTAGAACTTAGGGAGTTTTGTAACATGACTGTTTGAGAAAGCACAACGAAGCACAGGCCTCATAAACCCTAAGCTTGTAGTTGAGGATGAATTTACCAGGGAATTGATATAAAGCAGGGTGTAGAAGCCAAACGACCGAGGGTCCTTAAAACTGTGTTGCTGCATTACGAGTCACTTCGTAGTCGTTGGCAACAAAATTTCGGTTAATTTACAGGCAGATTTTTTATCCAGGGGTTAACTAGGCAGCAATAAGGTAATGGATTGAATATTCCACACACCCGAGATCTATGTCAGGCCAAGTGATTAATATCGCCAACCTCTTATGGAGTTCTAGAAAAAATTCTCAAGCAGAGATCACATAAATAATAACCTTGTTTTCGACGAAAGGTTTGAGATCATGTTCTTTTATCGCGGAGAATAGATTTCAGATCAACCGTGGGTTGATACCAGAGGCCTAAATTGCTTTGTGGATAAAAAAGAGTCCAGAGGGCAAATGATCAAATGCCATTAAGGCTGTCGACAGTCTGGGTTCGCTGCCAATAAAATTTCTGATGATTTGCAGCAGATTTTGTTAGTACAGATGTTAAGGAGGCAGCAAAAAGATGAAGGGTTAAGTATTCCAGACACATTACGAAAGTATCTGCGTCAGGTCAAGCGATTAATATCATGCAAAGCCGGTAGTGTATTGGCTTATTAGACATGAGGCCACATGTTCAAACCATAGGTCAAACATATCCAATAGTACGAAATCCGAAGTACGAATGAATATTTCTTTAGCGACTTCTGGGAAAAACTCTGAGAGTAAGTAAAATTGCAAAAAATTTCTTAAAAATCTGTGTAAAGTACGGAATATTCCGGACACATTGCAAGAGTACTTAAGGACTGCGTCAGGTCAAGCAATTAATTATGGCTTACTTACTATGGAGAAGAGCTTTATAAATTACGAAAAGCTAACGAAAGTATACTCCAGGTACTCCTTGGTATATCAACTCGATCTCGGAAGGAGTTACAGTGGAAGCTCTGTCTGGAGCATGCATATTTTATGTAAGAGCCTCGGAAATCTGCGCCAAGTCTAGCAATTAATTTGGCAAACTCCTCTAAAGAAGAGCTTTATAAATTATGAAAGGCTTAGCTTAGGCTTTCTATCAGGACTCCAATCTGTGGGATACCATCTCGATAAGCCTATCTCTACTAAATGGGATAGAGTTTAACTTTGTTTGGAGGAGGCATATTTTATGTAATTTTATTGCGTTCACCAGGACAAGATTGCAAGTTTTCAACTACTGTTCTGAGAAATCAGGCATGTTCTTATCGGATGTACACTGGATTATATTCTGAAAGCAGGGAAGTTACAATATAAACCAGGCTTTTGATTCCCCCTCGAGCTCATGTGCTCAAAGAATTGCTTAGAAAATCTTGAGCAAAGTAGAGCACAAAAGAAATTTTAAATCAAAGTGTCTGTCATTGGGACAATCTACTGAGTGTGATTGTATTTACAAAACCGTTCAGTGATACTGGGTTATGCTGAATATATGAGCGGAACTTTACTGCAATTCGGTTGATCCATAGCTTAACAAAACTATTCTCCAACATACGTACATACTTATGTACACATAAGATTGTGTTGTAGAGTATCACATGGTCGGTGGTTTTGACAGGCGGTAAATTTCATGCTTATTTTTAGATGAGGTGGTGCATGCCACTAATTGATCGATTGTCTTTAGTCAAGACTTGTGTTTTTTTGTTGTTGTTGTTATTGTTTGTTGATGTATTTTTTATTTTGTTGCCACATACCATATCCCAGTGCAATATTGCCAACCATCTAACGTTTGCTGTTAGCGTCTCTAATCTCTTCCTCTCTCTCTGCCATTAAACAGTAACTGGTCACTGAAGCGTGTTGCATGTTGTTTGCTGCCGTTTGTTAGTATTGCTGTTGCTGGTTCTGTTGTTGTTGTTGTTTTTATTATTATTATTACATTTTGTGTCCGCTGCCGTTGTCTACTGCCTATTGGTGGCAATTGTGTGGTTTTTGTTTGTTTCTTCAGCATGGACATGTCCATTTACCATCCAAATACCGAAACAAATAAAACATTCGTACCAAAAAATTTATACTTCAAGTAAAATGTTGACATGATGTTACATCGTTTCTTTTCGGTTTCGTTTCTTTTTTTTTGTTTTTGGTTTTGTTTGTTTTATTGTGGACTAACTAAAGACGACGTTGCAGTATGGCACAAGTTACCAATATTGTTGGCATACCATCATCGAAATTGCTTAGAAGCAACAACAACAGTAATAGCAATAGCAATGAGCCACTTGTGCCATTGCCGTCAACCAAGCGCAACAAATAAATTAGAGCGTTAATATTGTTGTTAGTTAGTTGTTGTATAGAAGTTGTTGTTGTTGTTATTATTATTACTGTTTTAGTGTTTTCGACTGTTTTTTTTCGTTTGTTAGTTGGTGTAGTGGGTTTCTTTGTTTTGTTATTTTTTTGTGTCCATAAGATGGCCATTAAAGAATTGGTCACTTTAAGTCAACATACACCGCCACAAACGTAAACCAAAGCAGCCTGACTAACTGACTGTATTACACTGGTTATAGGCGAATATGCACTGAATTGAATGTCGTAACACAAAATGTATACATTGTCGACGAAAATTAACAGACATATGTACGTATGTTCGTACCTATGTATGCCTGTATGTACATACGTATGGTTGAACAATCAGAAATCTATGGCGATATTTTGTAATTAAAAATTCGATTACAAAATATTTTATTTATGACTTCTTTTCTAAACGTAGTGAAATACAATGTTGAAGGCTGTTTGGCAAAACCACACAAGATATACGGCATGACTGTTTCATTTCAAATATGTAATCTAGGACACTGTTTAATTGCATGACAATGCAGTTCATTCTCGTTTTTAAATTTTTATAAATGAATGAATCATCCGAGCTTACATTTTTATAAGTAGGCTGCGAATCCTAAAAAAGTAGCCTCTAATCCAATGAATTTGTCCGAAAGAGCACCACCCCAAGTTCCATGAAATGTTAAAGTTTAATACGTCGGTTTCTTCGTTATTACAACAACTTCAACGCATTACTTTGACGGCAATATCAGGAACGATGTATGCATCCGCTAATCGTCAACATGCGTTGACATCAAAACAGCGTTCAAATGGGTGAAGTGCAAAAAATCATGACAATATTATTGGTTTTAGTCTTAAAATACGATGCACCACTTGTACTGGCAGAAGTAGCTCTCATTGGTAATACGAAAAGTGTGGTTGGCATCGGACGATGTAATATAGGAATCATCACTGGATAGGAAGAATCATCTTATTACTGTTGGATGCAGGATGACAATTCCCTGCCTAGCAGTTTATATTTACCCTGGTGTTTCTGCCTGAAATGCATTAATGTCTTACAGATTCCGATAATTCATTCGCATTGTCACACGATCTACATGTTGTGTTCGAGACAACTCCTACTCTGAATAAATGCACCCTGAATCTAAAGTGGAATTGAAGTCGCCGTGATCTAGTAGGTAGTGTGTTGGCTTATTAAACGAAAAGCTGGGGTTCGAGTCCCAGGCCAGACATCAAAATAAAATACAAAAAGTATTTCTTCGGCGACTTCCTCTCAGCAGATTTCTGGCAAAAACTCTGAGAGTAAATAAAATTGTCATGAAAAGTTTCTCAAAAATCTGTCGTTATCTGCATTAAGTCGACTTTAAACTGTAGGTCCCGGCACTCATGTATAAAATTAACACACACAACATCAGTGGTGTGAGAAACTAGGTCGTAATCCTGACTGAAGGGTTGTAATGACCAATTATGTATGTATGTATGAATCTAAAGTGCTCTGTCGAAAGACCGGTTAGCAACCTTTGGTTATTCCTAAACAGTCTGACACACGACTCAGATCTCCTCCTATTGCAGTTTTCCAACAGAAGTTTCTCTTGCTTTAAGCCCACTTGGTTTGAAACGTTATTGCCGCTCTTTATCTTCCCTTTTGTTGAGCATACCTTTTCGAACATACACTCCAAATCCACAGAAGGGTTCTGGTTCCATCAGCGTCATGGAAGTTCGTCTGCTTACTCACTGTCGAAAATTTCCATATCAACTGGGACTCATGAGAGGGCTTGCTGAATTGCTTACACGAGCTTATGGTTACCTTATTACTCTACAGTACACGATCAGCAGTGAAGTTGATGCTATGATTTGAGGAAGCCGGTTAGGTATTGTGCTGATTGCACCTCTACATTATTGTGTAACACTCTAGAGTATATAATACACTTTGTCCTTATCCGGCATTAGGTTGCCCTGACAAATATGCATAAACAGAAATACGTCTACAGAAATGCTACAGGTCTTGTTGTCTTGTTCCAATTTAATGGAACGGCAAGCTCGTTCTTCTCGGTTATTTGTGGCATAAAAGAAGGTTGTGTAAACTCCCAAACTCAATTCGTGTCCTTCTTAGGTACAATGCTTCATGTTATACAGAGAGAGACCTCGAACAGAATATAGTGGAACCAAGCTCGTCTCAAGGTATGGCTATCAAGCACTGTAAACTTAACCCAAAATTTCGTTTATTAAATAGCAACGTTAAATTGCGTCGCTTCACGGATCTAAAAGATTGGCTACTATAGATCTAGAGGTGTATACTGCGCATTTATTGACCCACTATAGAAACAACAGACGTGCCCTTGGTCCAGAAAAAGAATAGTAAAAACAGAGGTTAATAAACGTGGACGTGCATTGGAGAAGACCGGATGGCGATATCAGCAATGTCGCACTACAATGAAATCTACAAGGCATCATTGGCCCTTATTTCTTTGAAAATGACGGCGCAACCATTAAGGTCAATGGCGACACCTATCGCACTATGATAACCGATTTTTTTGTACACAATCTTCATGGTATTGATGTGAACGATGTTTGATTTCAACACGATGATGCAACTTCCCATACATCTCATGTCACAATCGATTTATTTCGTCAAAAGTTTGATGGTCATTTAATTAGCCGAAATGGTGATGTCAATTGGCCGCTGAGAAGCTCCAATTTGACACCGTTGGACTACATCCTGTGGGGCGCCGTTAAAGAAAAGTGTTATGCCGGAAGACATTACAAAGCAGATTAAACTGAGCATTTGCAGGCCAACATACACTCGAAAAAGTGCACGAAAATTGGTCCAATCGAATGAGGTACTGTGAGACCAGCCGCGGCAGGCATATGAATGAAATGGTATTGCATTTCTAATCGGAATAATTGTACTTCACAATAAAAAATAAATTTGGCAATATTTCCAACCGTTTTTGTTTTATTGCATTTTTAAATGGCATTTTTAAATGATAGTAGCTATCCTCTGTAATATTTTGTACTAAAATCAGTAATTAAGACAAAAAGAAATAAAAATCGTAAAACATTTTCCAATAGAGAAATTGTATTCAAGTTCATTAAGAAATCCTTTTTAAACTGAATGGATACCACAGTTTCATTTAAATTTTCTTTGTTTCAATAAAAACAATCAAAAAATGAAAAGAAAGGAAAACATATTTCCAATAAAAACTTTGTTTTTCTTTTTTTTTGTTTTTTTATTGCACCAATGTCTGAAGAGTATGCAATTGTCGTTACATTTTTCTTTCGTTTAATATTGAATCAGGCAAATGTCCAATAATGCTACATGTTGTTGTATTTGCAACATGATATTAAATTCAACTCAAACGAAATCAAACATACTTGTTCCACAGACAACAGCAACAATAACAAAAGTAAAGAAAATTTAATGAAAATCACAGGGGGAATAGAAAAAAAAAGAAAACAGAAAAGTTCTACGGCAGCAAGAAGAAGAAGAAATGAGAAAAAACCAGGAGACTTCAATTTCATCAAATTCGTGACTTAATGTCACGTTTTGGCAGTCAACACAAAATAGTTGATGCTGTTCTTGTTGCTATTGCTGTGGTTGTTTTTGTTGCCACTGCCACTGCCTCAAAATCATCATATACAACATTGCCTATAAATAACCGATCATAAGTAATAAGCAATAACGGCTACAGCACCATCATCATCATCATTGTCATCATCATCATCGTCGTTGTCTTCATCATTATCATCATGATTATTCGGCATCGGCATCGGCATCGGCATCGGCAACAGGCAGCAGCATCAACAATTACAAGATCAACAACCAATGAATGAATGGCTGCACTAGAGCATTAATCTTCAAAGTTAAGTCCTGGTGTGGCATGAACTTATAAGCAAAATTATGTTTTCTTTGTTTTTGTTTTTAGAAAATAGTTTTTTTTAGTGATTTTTTCTTGCTGCTGCTGTTGTTGTTGTTATTGTTGCTGCTCTCTCGTTTTTGATACAGAAGTGTTTTTAAAAAGTCCAAAGTAATTCACTCATCAAAAATGCAAAAAACCACAAAAATAACTACTACAACAACAACGAAAATAAAAACAATAACAAAAAATATTGTATTGGTTTAAATTATACAAAAAAAACAGAAACCAAGCAATGCCAGTGCATTTAATCCGGCAGTAGGCAAAGAAAATTGATCATTGGCAGTGGGTTGCTTGTTGTACAGTAAGTGACAGAAAAAATTTTTTCGCACAAGGTTAAGATCTACACCAGAAAGTTCACATTTTTATACAGCATCAGTCATTAGATTAACTTAGTCCTCAATTTAATTGAAATAACACGTACTACTGGAATTGTTGTCATCGAATGCGTCGCATTGTTTCTCATTGTTCTCATAATTGTTCCTATAAATCTCTTTTAAACTTATTCTGAACATATATTTTAACAATTTGGAGTAACTGAGGGTGTCTTTCCGTTACGCTAATCTGAGTTGTAAAGTTGTAAAGTAGGCAAGCATAAGATTTTGGTTGATCAAATACCTACATAAATATAAAAAACACAGAAAGATCGGAGAGCGTAACCTCACAATAAATTTCAGGAGAATCTAGATAAAGACTCTCGATAGAGTGTCATTGACTTCCTCTTTAGATAGGGTTACAAACATCGTCGCCAGCTCCCCCTCATCTGAGACCTGCAGCAAACAGTTTTAATGACCTGACATCTCAATGTCTATTGCGTTATGAATGCTTATTACGTTTTAATTGAACCTGTTCATCCACCGCCAACATTTTGCTAAAAGTTGCTAAAAAAAAAAAAAAAAACAATTTCATCTATGGAATCGCATATTGATGGACTAGATGTCGCTTTATTTATAAAGTGGGGACCTAGTTTGGGAAGAACATTAGTGTTCCCGTTCATAAGAATTTTACTGTGTTCCGGAAACCCATTAGAATCTAACACCATAGGATTAAAAAAAAACTCTTATGGAGGCCTTACACTAGTCAATCCATCTTAACTGTCAACAAAAATGACGTTAGAACCCGCGTAAGAAGTGGTTAGATCTGCTATCTTACAAACTACAGCAAAAATCTCTGCCTCAAAATTACGACTAAGTTGAGTTTAGAAATTTTGCTGTCGCTGAACCTGGGCAATATGGCAGAAAGTATTCAATCATTGCGATATAATGTTGACGGGGGTCAGTACGACGTATTAGTCGCAAGTTGAACTATAAGCAAATTGGGCCAGTCTGCAACCTAGGCTTCTGAAATCCCAAAAAATTAAATTTTTGGGAATTTCCTCAGGTTTATAATCCAGACTCTTATAATATAATAATAAGCTCTTTTGTGATTAGTTTCTAGCAACTATTGTTTTGCATTTGGGCAGGTTCAACAGCAGATTGGGTGTGAATGAAAGTGTTCTTATTCGACTTGCCAACGGCTCATGGACTGCAGAACTATATTAAAATCGAGCACTTTGCTGGCTATTTTCAATTTCATTTGTGTACTCACTTTTCCTCTTATCAGACAAGAGGTCCGCCTTCAAACGTTTGATCTGGCGTCTTGAAACAAAGGAAATCTTAATAGGATTGGGAGCAAGTCTGCAAGTCACTCCTAAACTACAGCATTGGTGGTGTGACAAGCTAGACCGTAGTCCTTACTAAAAAGTTGTGCTGACCAATAATGTATGAATGTGCGCAGTTTCGATATGATTGTGACTGCCTGTTCATGCAAAGGATAAACTTTTCCAGTATTCTTCCGGCTGACATACGTAACATAATTGGTTATTACAGCCCTTAAGTCAGGATTACAACCTAGCTTCTCGCACAACCTATGTTGCGTGTGTTAATTTTATACATGAGTGGCAGGAGCTACATTTTAAAGTCGACTCCGAAAGAGGGATTTTTGAGAAACTTTTCATGGCAACTTTTATTTACTCTTAGAGAATTTTGTCAGAAACCTGCTGGGAGGTTGTCGCCGAAGAACAGTTTTTCATATTTCATTTTGTTTGAGATGACTGACGTGGAGTTTGTACTGTGGTCTCACATCTACTAAGCCAGCGCACTACCTACAAGTCTACGACGACTTCAATATACTTTCATCCTAATTCGCCACAGCGGTTCAGAGCACGAAAAGCCTTTGCCAAAGTGTAATATCAATAACTATTTATACTTTCATAAGTCTCTTTAATTTAAGGAAAAATATCCAAGGGGGTCATATTTTAAAGAATATGGTATTGTAGCTTCTACCTCCATTTCCTATCCGTTATAACACTAAATTGCTATCTTGGATATTATAATGGTTACCTCTAAAAAAGGAAGTTGTCCGATTTCTGACAACCTCCCACATATTTGATTGCATTGATATAAATTTTTACCCTTTTTGATATCATCCGTCAAAAAAGATATAATTAAATATATCGTATTTCACTTTAACATCAATTTTGCCACCCACTGTAGTATTTAAAAAACTCTACAATTTAAGCGGAAGCCTTACAAAGTGAACAATAATCCAAAGAGTGCTATTTTAGTGCAATTTCTAACGCCTTTTATGATCAATATGCTTAACTAATGTTTAAATATTGCAATGGGTGGATAAAGCAAAAAACGAAAAAAGGAGCACAAGAAAAAGATGTTGAACTCTTTTAACATTTCTCCTTTGGATGCCAAAAAGACCCACTCATGCCTGAGACATTTACAACCTTAAAGTTTCCAATAAAGGAGAATAAAACGATTATTTTTACCAACAAAAATTATCAAAAAAAGGAGACGATACAAGGTTAGGAGGGAATGTAAGCAAATGAAATTGGGTGCAGCCTGGCGCTACCTTAAGAAGTAAATTAAACAGTTGTTGTATGGTGGCCGTTGTCTGTTGTCTTCTTTTTTCTTTCTTTAAGTTTTTAATTTTTGAAAACCATGTAACAGTACTATAAAGCAACGTTTTTTGTTGTTTTTATTTTTTGTTTTTAGTTCCACACACTGTTTTAAATTGACCTTCATTTATTAGCAACTAAAACGGCTGTTTTAATGCCTGTTTTAACGTCCTTTTTAATTTCATTCATTGTTTTTTGTATTTAATCTCCTGCACATTTTACATCTGTAGGCATTTAAATTTTCGTTACACTCTTATTTTACGCGCCTGCATGCGTATGCTATGCAAGTATTTGCTTGCATCGTATTTGTAATGTTTTATTGCGAAGAGCATAACGAATTTTCTTCTCTCTATCAACCGATAATTCAAATTAAAAACGATGAAGACGACCATATCCATGTAATATAAGCGTTTAATCGAAACGTTTTTCCAAAAAATAATACATATTAAACAACAACAACAACAACTACTACAACAACAACAACAACAGCGAGTTCAAATTGATCATTGACTAAACGATTAAAACGATGACGATGAGAGGTGCTGCAGCAGCAGCGATATGATGATGAAGATTCCCGGCTGTTGGTGTTTTAATATTATTTTGTAGTACGATGGGAATTTCTCTTCATTCTCATTTGTAAGTCCAACAAATGCAACACTGTTATCTTACACAGTGTCTCATGCCCACTCCGCTCCGTACAGTGTATAGTGGTGTGGTGGCAATTATAAACGTTCATTATTGTGTCGTCGTCGTCCCCCTATTAAGAAACTGTTAAACTCTCTTTAACCACAGATGTTCAGAAATTTTACAACAACCAACTACCTAAAGTTCATTGAGTGTAAAAAAAGAAAAGAAGAAAAGTAAAGAATTATTCCAATGCAATTATTTTATTCATATTTTTTTTTATTTTGTTTATAAAATATTTTCAACAGTTAAAGGACATTCATTCAGTTGTTTATAAGCAATTGGGTGTCGATTTGTAAGTCCATCTGTAATTTAATACCTTTTCGGTGGTGGTGTTGATGATGACCGTTGCGGTTTTATAAAATTACAAACAGAAAATAAAAGAGAGAAAAAGAAATGATGAATATTGTTAACATCGTTCATCACACTTTAATACTGGCTAAACAGCAATGGCACCAACTGTTTGATAAGGACAAACTACTTAAAAATAAAATTTCAATAAATGGTAGAACAAATGGTGTAGTCGCCGTAGTCCAGTAGGCAGTGTGTTGGCTTATTAGACATAAGGCCGCGGTTCTAACCCAGGTCAGACATCAAAACGAAATATGAAAAAACAAACTAATTCTTCGGCGGCTTCCTCCTCTCAGTAGATTTCTGGCAAAAACTCTGATAGTAAATAAAATTGCCATGAAAAGTTTCTCAAAAATCTGTCGTTCGGAGTCGACGTTAAACTGTAGGTCCCGCCACTCACGTATAAAATTAACGCACACAACATGAGTGGTGTGAGAAGCTAGGCCGTAATCCTGACTGAAGGGTTGTAATGGCCAATTATGTATGTGTATGTATGAAAGGAAGTATACAAATTCTCAACTAAAAGGAATTTATGAAGCATTTTTCAGGACATGTCACACAGAATTCAGTGAAGCAAAATCTGCTAAATTCATCCATTTATATAGTGTGGGCCATCTATCGGCTTAAATTTGAACCATCGGTTATTTTGAATTATTTTGAATATTATCTCCACTGAACGTAATGAATCGATTTACGCTTCAGCAACGTTGGGCTTATTTTATGGAAATTTGGACCAACGAGAAACTGCATGATAATGTTGATTTTGCCAAAAAAAATCATCCTTTCGAATCGAGTTCATTTTCATCATGGTGGGTACGTTAATAAGCAAAATTGCCGAATTTGGGGCTCAGAAAACTCACACGTGGTCATACAGAAATCAATGTACCCATTACGAGTGACTGTTTGGTGCGATTTGTGGAGCAGTGGCATCATTGGTCCACAATCCTTTTAAAATAAGAACGGCTCATCCACATTACAGTCAATGGAGACTCCCATCGCACCATGATAACCGATTTTGTTTACCCACTCTTCAAAGTATTGATGTGAACGACGTTTGATTTCTACATGATGATGCAACTTGCCCAACACCTCATGCCACAATCGATTTATTGCGTCAAACGTTTGATGGCTCTTTAATTAGCCGAAATGGTGACGTTAATTGGCCAACAAGAAACCGCGATATTACACTGTCGGACTATTTTCTGTGGGGCTCCGTTAAAGACAATTTGGCATTTGAAGGCCAACATTCGTGATGCCATTGCCGATATAAGACCCCATATACTTGAGAAAGTGCACGAAAATTGGTTCGAGGTGACAACACTTCTCTTATCAACAAACTTCTGTCAGTAAATTTGAAGAATCAGCGTCATTTAATTTATGTTTTGCCACTGATGAACACGTAGTTAAAGGAGAAAGTTAAAAAAAGTGAATTACGGGTGCCTTATTGATCCCATCAGAGTACTCTTCAATGTTCTGGGGCAGAGTAGATCTCTTCAACGCAGTAATACTGTTTAATGTACTTGAAGAATTTATTTGAATTGCCAACTAAGGATTGAGATTGTTGCATTTAGCAATTGTGAAAACACGTTTATTGTGATTTTAGTTCAAAACAATTGCGCTGCTCTCATTTAGCAGTGATTTCATTAATTAAATTATTAGTAATAATTTCAATTTTTATTACAGTGTGTGTGTTAATTACAATATTATTCTGCTTAATTTGTTTTTAGATATACAGTGCTGGACAATTCAATGGAAACTTTTTTTGAGATTTACTTTTCTATTGTTAGAAGTCGAAAACCAAAAATAATTTCTGAAGAAACTGAAAAATTATTTAGGAATTTTATTTTACACATTCTGTTTGATGTATTAAGAAACAAAAAAATTATATAAAAATAACATTCTTCTAAAATTATAAAGAAAAGTAAAAGTATTCAATTTTGAGGTATTGACAAAACAATGGAAACTTTTTTTATAATTTTAGAACAATGTTATTTTTATGCAATTCTTTTTTGTTTTTTAATACATCAAACAGAATGTTTAAAATAAAACTCCTAAATAACTGATAAATTCTTCAGAAATTGTTTTCGTTTTTCGAATTCTTACAATGAAAAAGTACATTTTAAGAAAAGTTTCCATTGAATTGTCCAGCACTGTATATGTACCTAGTATATCTAATATACATGTACAGAGTTTGAATCGGGTTAATTTTTTTATGGCATATAATTAAATAATTGCCATCTAAGGGCTAATTTAGTGGGTAAGGCATTATAACCATTCACTTAATTAACGACATGTGATAAGAATTAGTCAATTCGCTAGAAATGTAATCAGGGTTCATTCTGTGTGACTGGGGTCCAGTATGTTAGAATGTTACAATTGCAGGTTAATTTAAATTTCTATTTTTTGCATACTAATTCACTGTTTTAACTTGATTAAACACTCTCAATTCTCATTTTTATTTCGGAAGCTAATTAATTACGGATGTTTATTGTAAATATTTATATGTGTGTTGTCACAGTTAGTCTAGTAACTAGTGTGCTGGCTTATAAGACATGAGGATACGGTTCAAACCCCCAGGTTAGACTTCTCCAACAAAACGTAATATGAACAAATACTTCTTCGACGACTCACTCTCAGCTGATTTCTGCCAAAAACTCCTAGAGTAAATAAAAGTGCCATGAAAAGTTCCTCAAAAAAATTTTGTCGTTCGGGGTCGTCTATAAAGCTGTAGGTCCCCGTGGCTTATCTGTAAAAATTAACACGCACAACATACATAAGTAGTGTGAGAAGGTCGTAATCCTGAGTGAAGGGTTGTAATGACCAATTATGTATGCATGTATGTATTTATTTGTGTTCTAAAGGTTATTTTAAACCCTAAACAATTTCTTGTCAATATTGGCAAAAATTCTATCTTTGGGACATACATACATAACATAATTGGCCATTACAACCCTTCAGTCAGGATTACTGCCTAGCTGCTCACACCACTCATGTTCTGTGTGTTAATTTTATACATGAGTGGCGGGTCCTATAGTATAGTCGATTCCGAACGACAGATTTTTGAAACATACATACATAATTGGTTATTACAACCCTTCAGCCAGGATTACGATCTAGCTTCTCAGATCACTTATGTTGTGTGTGTTACATGAGTGGTGGGACCTACAGTTTAAAGTCGACTCCGAACGACAGATTTCTGAGAAACTTTACATGGCAATTTTATTTTACTCTCAGAGTGTTTTTAAGAAATCTGTTGAGAGGAATTGGCTGAAGAAATATTTTTTTTTAATTCTTCGTTTAGTTGGAAATGTCCGATCCATGGTTTGAATGGTGGCTAATAAGCCAGCACACTATCTCTCAGACTACGGCGACTTCTTAAGTCATAGGAAACAAATTATTTTGTTACATTAGAGGTGAGGACGAAACTGAACAGCAAATGATATTATAAATAAAGCTAGAGGATTACCGAAGTTAACTCAAAAGCCTTTCGGGGCAATGACAATCGAGTGACAAGCATGTTCTCTACAATGCTATGAAACCCAGACATAGCAGTCACAAACACTAGGTGTCTCTGGTGCGATTGAGTAGAAATTGAGTAGAATGATAGGTATTCTTGCTGACCACAGATACATCTGGACAACAAACACTGAAACAATGAAATGCTTTCCCTAATATTACACAGGATTTTCCAATATTTTATTTGAAATATTTTTAAAATAGTAGATAGGAAGATTAGTAGAAATGTACATCGTTCGGAGACGACTTTAAACTGTAGGCCCCGGCACTTATGAATAAAATTAACCCACACAACGTGACAGGTTTTCACTATGCAGCTAATATTTATACCCTGGATTGTGATATGGAATTTTGTAAATAGAAAGGCGTTTGAGAAACCACAATTCAGGTAGTCTGATAATATCACTTGCAATTTATCTAGGATCTGCTGCCTACTCTGTTGAAGGGCTAGATACTGTCTTAGAAGTTGACAGAAATTCAATTCCGTTCCTTACAAATGTAATTACTATAAGCATATCGGCAGTCAACATTGCATAACCAATTTGGTTGAGGGAGAAGAAAAGTCGGGATAAAACCTACAGAACACTGTCCGAGTGAACGGCTGGCTTTAAGAGAAACTGAACTGAGACACCTTGGTTCAGATAGTAATCAAGAACTGTTTCCCTATTGAATATGATAAAATTTGTGAAGAATATTGGTTGATTATCTCTAATTATCACAAATAAGACTATATTAAGGACCTTGTAGTCCTATTGCTAACTTATAGGCCATTCAGCTATGCCTCACATTATTTTTGCTTTACAACTACACGTCCCTTTAATACATTGTTGGTCACATTATTTAAACTAAAAAAGTTTCTGTTTTTTTTTTGTTTCTCATTATATTTTAATACATCGTATATTTTTATAATAAAACATATTTTTGTTGTTATTTTTTTTTTTCTTCCATACAAATATGACAGGCGGTCACAATTTATGATGTGTGAAGTTGGGCGAATATTCATTGAACACTTAGGTGATGTGGTGTCCGTCCATTTGTACGTACGTACGTTTGCTGTCCGTCTCTATTTGTGGTTGTGCTGGCTGTAACCAGCAATGTCTCAAGTATATATCGTGTGTCCACCATATGTACGTATTGGATTACTCTTGCCATGTACTTTTCGCTTCATGTGCTTACTACACGTTACTACGTTCGTCTAGAGGTTCGTCTTCATTTTTCTTTTGACTCTGGCTTAATCAAAAAATTGCTTATAATTTCTTGTTTTTTTGCTGTTGTCGTTGTTGTTGTTTTATCTTATTGCCTCCTGACTTACCAATGAAGCATTGAAATGTTACGCTAATGTTAATTAGATTTTTTTCCTTTTTGTTCCCGTCTCTTTTTTTTTCCAGTTGATGACGGCTATTTTATCCTGTTTAGGTGTGTTGTTATTGTTGTTGGTCGTTCGAATCGTGCATAAAGATCGGTGGTAGTAAGTTGGTTAGCGGTTATATAACGTTAATGATATTGGTGGTGTTTGTGGTTCTGGTTGTAATTTGCCATGTTTTGTTGCCGTTTGTCGTTATTGTTGTGGTGGCTGGATGACTGCCTTTAAAAAAAAATATCGCATATGATGTATGCACTTTTAATTAGACATAATTGACTTTATGAGCTTAAATTTATATGTTTTTATATAAAAATATAATAAAATATTAAAAAAACAACAACAACAAAAATTATGTTTCTTCCTTTCTGTATTTTATTGCAAAAGTTTTATTGCACAGTGTTTGCTTTGGTATCGTATACTCGTATGTGTTGTTTGTCCCATATCCTGTGGATATAAAGGCTAACAAATGACTTTATTTTCATTCTTATATTTTATAATTTGACTTAAAGTTAATGCCACAAATTGTATGTATAATAACTGAATTATTCAAATATTTTCCCGGTCTAAAGTTAATGAAAATAATTTTGTGTAAGCATTCAAATAATTTGTTGATCATAATTGGAGTGGTGGATACTTTAATAAAAGCCATACAAATTTTAATTGCAGAACTTTTTGCTGGATTAGAGGTCTATTTTATTAAATCACGTTTTTATTCTAAGGTAATGAGCAATTTTTTAGAGAATTGTAGTAGAGAATTAGAAGTGGAGAAGAATTATAATTTTGCGACAATTTCAAGTACCCTTAGCGGCTATTTAAAGGCTGCAAGGCTGTGAGGCTGCTTGTCAAGGTCTAGTACGTTATACGCATATTACTTTCCGGTATTCTTACCCATCCTGGACTAAGTGAAATTTTGGAGACGTTTTCTTATTTTTTAGTTGCTACGTTAGGTTTATTGTAAATATTTTTTCGATATATTGAAGAGCCCAACTATTTCCATCGAGTTGCCCAAGTGCCAAAGAAAACAAAGTACAGTTTAAAGTGTTCTCACGGTAGGAATTTGACTTACCTATTCCATTAAAATGCATGGTGTGCCTTTTGTATTTATTTCTACGACTCAAAACATAACTAAAGAAGGAACATCTTTTTGTAGTCAAGACCTATGTAATCATTTTGTGTATTGAGGGGTAAACATAACATAATCATAACAAAACTGTGGTTTCTGTTAACAAGCATCTGTGAGCTGAATCCTTTCAAAATTGTTAAGAGCTGCACCCTTAAGTTCTTGTTTCACTGCCATTTATAGCAGACTTCTGAGTGAAACAGTAAGAAGTATTTCACAGCAACGTTAGTTCAGACAGGCAATTTTAATTTTTTCAGAGTTTTTGTCACAAAGTTGCTGAGAGAAAGCTGCTGAGCTGAAAGAAGTATTTTTTTATATTTCAATTTATTCACGATATCTGAGCCAGGGTTTGAACCTAGAGCTTACATCTAATAAGCAAACACAGTAACTACTTGACCACGGCGATTACAAGGTCTATACACCCGAAATAATTAAAAGCAAAATTCATAATATGATATTGACAGTTTGGGGATTGAAAATACAAGGGATTGTAGATCCACATGCTCTCTTATGGATCAATGGTTTCCAAATTGAATGATCAATTGACTAGTAGGTAATGTGTTGGCTTGTTAAACATGAGGCTTCGATTTAAAACCCCCGTTTAAACATCTCCAACTAAACTAAATACATAAGTACTTTTTCGTGACTTCCTCTCAGCTGATTTCTGTGGAAAACTCTGAGAGTAAATAAAATTGCTATGATAAGGTTTCTCTGAAAATCTGTCATCGAAATCGACTTTAAATTGTAGATTCCGCAACTCATATATAAAATTAACACACACATACAACATAAGTTGTGTCAGAAGCTAGGTCGTAATCCTGACAGAAGTGTTGTAATGACCAATTGCGTATGTATATAGGTACATATGTATTGGGTGTAAGAAAGTTTGTTCACAATCGACCACAAACGTAATTGTATGAGGATTCTTCAGCAGTGGTTGGCGTTGTTTAATCACAATGTGGACGAGTTTATGGACCATTTCGTAATAGAGGACGAAACATATAACAATCACTTCGTACGTGTATTTGGTAAACAGTAAAAACAATAAGTTTTTCTCGAAGTAAGTTAACGCCAATGATGGCTACGGAAGCAGATCATTTTTGTGCATGCTTTCAAAAAGGTATACCAATCACTGGTGAAAATTATGTCAACTTATTGGTTCGGCTTAATAGTGATTTGAAAAAATAACCTGCATTTGTGCAGCTTTCATATCAGAAATCTGATGAATTATGATATGACCTGCTTCCCCATCTTCTTTATCCTAAGAATTTAGTCGGAAATGAGTATTAGTTGAGAAACTTTTCATGGAAATTTTATTTAAAAGTCACGAATACAATTAACACACACGACATGGTCTGTTATGATCAATTAGGTAAGTAAGTGAAAGCATTTCTTCTTACCAAATCTGAAGAAATGGCTGGGCCGAACGAAATTAGTCTCCAACAATAAAATCCTATCACAAGCACATTAATTTTGATGAACGCAATAATTTTTATATTTTGGAGGAACATATATACATACATTATTGGCCATTACAACCCTTCAGTCAGGATAAGGGCCTAGTTCCTCACACCACTTATGTTGTGTGTGTTAATTTTATACATGAGTGGCGGGACATACATACATAATTGGTCATTACAACCGTTCAGTCAGGATTACGACCTAGCTTCTCACGTCACGTATGTTGTCTTTGATAATTTCATACATGAGTGGTGGCACCTGCAGTTTAATGTCGACTCCGAACGACAGATTTTTAGAAACTTTTCATAGCAATTTTATTTACTCTCAGAGTTTTTGCCAGAAATCTGCTGAGACAAAGTTGCCGAAGAAACATTTGTTCATATTTCGTTTTCATGTCTGACCTGGGGTTTGAACCATTGCCTTACGTCTAATAAGTCAACACACTACCTACTAGACTACGGCGGCTTTTGGAGAAACATGAAATGGGCAAACCGTTGAAAATATATGAAGAGCTGAAAAGAAAAATCCAAGCTTTACTCTCATGTGTCCATTGGGAACTTTAGAGTACATAAAAATCGTATTTTTACAGCAAATTTATTTTGATTAGACTTTGGAAATTTTAGTCTTTAGGTATTCTATTCAATTCAGGAAATATGGATTCATAATCATAACAAAAATCGACAAAACTATCAGAGACAATTATTGTATAAGCTCTTGTTTAAAAATCCAATTCTTTTTCTACTGAATAGGCTGAACACCTATTCCTCGTTTGCCTTTTAAGAAAACAAACCAAAATTGTTTCTTTATTTTAGAAAACCTGAAAATTTTCATGAAAACGTAAGAGAAAACGTTGAACGAAATGTATGAAACAATAATTTATGCACCCAACCAACGAAATGAAACAATGAATTTCATTTATTTCGTCTTAAGATTACAACAGCAACAGGAAAACAGAGAAACAGCGAAACAGAAGACGAAAAATATTGCACAAAACATTCAAATATTCGTAATAATGAAGCGACAATTTTCATTTTCAAAACCAAAAACCGACAGAGAAACAGACTGTGTGTCTTCCTGCAACGAACGACAAGTGTATCTGTCTTGTGTTACTGTTGAAGAAGTAATACAAGCCACTAAAAAGACACACTTGATCATTGTCACTGGTGGTGAGCAGAGTAGCATATGAAAACATTTTCACTGTCTTACATTTAAGATTTCTTGCTGCTTCTATGCAACAAGAGATCGCCTGGTTACATCAGCCAGTCACATCTCATGAATATTTAAACGTCACATTTCGTCGCACTCTTCGTGCTGGTGACCACATTAATAATGCGTTGGTTGTCAAGTGGCAGAAGCGTAGCTAGTTTCTGGTCTTTCCTTTAGGGGCTCTTAATTTAAGCTAGATTAAGTTTTTGAAAGGGTCGTGGTATTTTAATTTCATACAAATAATTTAGAAACATTGCGACTACTAAGATGGGTCTGGCAGTAAATGAGGGCAAAACAAAGTATATGTTATCGACAAGTCGAGACGATACAGTAAAGGAATTTGTTTATCTTGCCTCCGCCGTTACCACCAAAAAAGATGTCAGTCTGGAGATCAAGCGCACGATGACTCTTGCCAACAGGTGCTACTATGTTCTCAATAGGCAATTGAGCAGCAGAGACCTCTCTTGTACGACAAAACCAATGCTCTACAAGACGCTCATCCTTCCCGTGCTTCTTTATAGCACAGAGGCATGTACCCTATTAAGGACTAATCCAGCAGCCTTGAGAGTATTCGACAGAAAAGTCATACGTAAGATCTTCGGTCCAGTGCGAGTTGGCGATGATTTCCTCTACCGATCCAACAGTGAACGTATGAGCTCGTCAACGACATAGACGTTGTGCAGCGTATTAACATCCAGCGGCTGCGCTGGCTCGGCCATGTCGTTCGAATGGAGGAGGATACTCCGGCGAGACGGGTATTTGAAGTCGGCGAAGAGGACGACCTTGTATCCGTTAGAAGGACCAAATCGAGGAAGCCCTGTCATCGATTAGTGTGACCAACTGGTGTAGGCGCGCAAGAAGCAGAGATGACTGGAAGGATGTATTGCGGCAGGCCGAAATCCGTTAATCGGGTTGTTAATGGCCAATTAAGTAAGTAAGTAGGTAAGTAAGTAATTTAAAAACATTGGGTCTAAGAGCCAAAAACAATTTGAATCGCAAGTTCAACAGATTTCTCCAGTGATAGGAAATATATAAAGAACCAAGTTCCTCTAGACATGAAGATATTTTAGTTGTGTATTGGCTTATTAGACAGGAACTGTAAGTTCAAGCCTCGTCTTTGACATCTTAACGAAAAGAAATCTAAAAGAAAAAAACTCACTCTTCGACCACTCTTAGCACGTCTCGACCAAAAGCCATTAAAGTTAAGTAATTGCCATGAAAAATCTTCTCAAATCTGTTGTCCAAAATTCGGCAAACAGTAGAGTCTTTAATTCCTATAATCGTAAGACTTAATTTCCTCTAATACATCTAACCCCACCCCATTAGCTACTTCTCTGTTTGCGACTTCGTTTTAATCGCTTTACACAAATAAGTGTCGTCTTAAGTTTATGTTTTATTCGTTCTTATTTCTGGTAACTGAACTTGTACTCGTCAAAGACATTGAGAATGACTCTTCGAAGTTTGTCTTGGAAACATACGAGTCTACTTGTCTCTGTATTTGTAGCCCGTTTTTTTTTGGTTTTTCTTGAAATAATGCGGCAAACCATTTAAAACATTTGGTAGTGGCTGACAAGTGTCTTTGACGATACGCTTCGTCGTATGTGGGGAGGATTTTCACCCAAAGGCAAGCACGGCTAATATGCTGCAGAACAAAAACATCGTTTGTTCATCATCATCATCATCATCACCGTCATCATCACATACCGCAAGTAAATATTTTCTTCTGTTTTCTTGGCAATTCAATTCATATTCAGTTGGATTTAATTTCATGCCATGATACTTGAACAGAAGAATGTCTCATTATTATGCTCATATTCATATGGCATGACACATTACAATGTTAATTTACAAAAACAAAAAAAAGCAATGAAATGAATTTCTTAAGCGACATTATAGCCTCTTTAAAATAAAAAAAAAATTCAATGACAATTTAGGGGTTAAAATTAAGCTAAGAATTCCAGTGTCCCATCGTTGCTATTTATGACAAATGGCAACAAGTGCCTTTAATATGTGAAAAATACAACGTTTTTGTTGTTGTTGTTATTCGTCCAGTTAATGACCTTTAATTGTTGGTTTTCGTATACTTTTTGTTTTATCGTTGTTAATAATCTGAAAAATAATTTTTTTTATTTAATTTTCTTTGTGTTCGCTTTTATTTAAAGGTCACGCCAATTTTATGGCGTTTTCAGTGTTTTTTTTTCCATTTGGTGTCCTCGTACTCTTTCAGTTTGTCGTCATTATTCATCTTTTCGTTTCCCTTTGTACTTATGAACTGTGGCGCAGGTGTCCAGCGTATTAAAATGTCACGGTTATTAAAATTGAAGACCTTATCACGTTATTTTATGGTGTTTTATACTGTTTTGTTTGCAAAAGTTCATTCCAGTATTTACGACTGCATTTTGTAAGTAGAAAAATAAATTTTTATTCTTAACGTCTTTAGTCTTCAGGAGGCCCTAAGGATAAAATTTCTGATGTTGTATTCAAGAGTGTATCGTGTGACAGATTTCGAAATATTTCCTGAACAGGATTTTCACACAGAACCAAAACACTTGTCAAAGACTTTGATTTTTTACAAGAAATTACACTGAGGTCCTGTGCATTTGCTTTCTTCCAAAATATTTTCTGCAAATAGACCACAGATTTCATACATACATAATTGGTCATTACATTTCTTCAGTCATTATTAAGGCCTAGTTTAATTTCATTCATGAGTGGCCTACGGTTTAAAGTCGACTCCGAATGACGGGTTTTTGAGCAATAATTGATTGTTGATTGATTGACCAGGATTGAAAACCTAGTAAAGAGTTTTCAATATTTTCAAAATATAAATAGACTTCATTCTTGTCACAATAATTCGTCCAGGAACCCCCCGAGAAGTTGAATAACAAACTTCATGAATAGGTTAGGCAGCTCTACTCCTACTACTACTGATTTACACACAAACAAAATACATATATATACATATATAATTGATCATTATAACCCTTCTGTCAGTATTATTCTCATACCACTTATGTTGTGTCTGGTAATTTTATACATGTGTGGCGGCACTAACAGTTTAAGATCGACTCCGAAAGAGATGTTTTTGAGAAACTTTTCATGGCAAATTTTATTTTAATTTCAGAGGTTTTACCAGAAATCTGCTAAAAGAAAGTTGCCAAAGAAATATACAAAATTTGTTTGATTAGAGATGTCTGACCTGCGGTTTGAACCGCGGCCTTACGTGTAATAAGCTAGCAAACTACCTACTACACTACAGCAACTACAGACTGCTGATATTTAATCATAGCGAAGTGGCCTTTGGATGCATAGGGAGAATTTACACCGCATCTCAGATTGTCCAAGAAAGCAGGATGCCTTTGGAAGAGATAATAAGATATTCGAGGATCACAGTAAATTGGAATAAATTCGTACGTGAAATTGACATTCTTCTGTAGAGGGCCAATCAAATGCTTTCACACAAACTTTACTTATTTTTGAAAGAAAAATAGTATAGTGCAGCCACTAGCAAAAAGAACACACAGATCTGTCCCGATATGGATATGTGCAGAACAAAATTTTCGTTAAACCTGACCAGATTTTATTTTAGGAATCCCATAGCAGTTATAACGAGACACTGATGCAAACGCCCGAAGACTGGAAATACTTTATAACAACTGCTGCAGAAGCAGTAATCAAGAGACCATAGATCTTCTACGCTGTTATTATCGACCACTAATGAAACTGAGGCGAAGTATTCTTCTGCACCCAGAACATATTGAAAAAACTTGTCTTGCCAAACGAGATTTCGATTGAATCCATGTCTTCATAAAACTATATTATTGACTGAGAGACGCCGACCGGAATGATGATTGTGTGACGGTAAAGATAATATTGGTACCTTTATGGTACTCGATTACGTCATGCTAGCAAATTTAACCTAAGCCAACATCTATGAAATATCTTCTCAAAGAGGGTGCCATCTCATTGAAAAGAAGGATGGAAAACCTCTTACCCTAGAAGCCCATGAGACTATGTACTCAGACATCTTAAAACACCCGATAATTTTAAGTCATTGCGAAATCTGTAATACAGTTCTACTCATGTGTAAATTGAAGGGTAAACAACCAATCCAGAATGGCTTGGCAAAGATAGAACATACATTGAGATCCAACAACAATATTATCAAAACGGCACTGTAGTAATGAAGATCGAGCTGCCTGTTACTGGCTGTCCACTGGAAGAGGTAAAAACAATGGCTTCCAAAGGACTTCAACGGAAGTCACTTACTGATACCGTTTGCTCACAAGCTGCAGACTAGTGAGGCATCATCTTCTCTTTGACAGGCACAAAGTATTGCGGTGCAAAGAAACAAAGTTGTTTACGTTTATTATTGTAGTGTTGTTGGTATATTTTTGTTTACTTGTTTATCATTTTTTTATGCTGGTGTTTTTTGGTATATTTTTGTTTACTTCTTTACCGTTTTGTTTATGCTGGTGTTTGTTGTTACATTAAGCAGTGCGATAATTTGTAAACAAGTTTATTGTTTTGTTTTTGTAGCTCTTGTTTATAATTTTAATGTCAACCAGTGTCCAGATTTTTTTTTTATTTTCGTAACAATACTTTACAAATACGAATACGTAGGCTACATAAAATTGCGTTTGATTAAACTTTATAAAATCCTAAATCAATCAAAAAAACGTTCTCTCACCAAATTAGTGTTTGAATGTATAAAAATCCACGTTTGGCGCTGAGAAATTAATTAAATTTTAAAATATGGCTTAAAAATAATAGAAAATCCCAATCGTTGCTTAAGTATTTTTGTGCTTTGCAGCCATTTGGATATGCATCAAAGCGTTCCAAGCCATCTTTTATGATAAGCCATGTGTGTATGCGTGCGTCCAATGGCATCTTTTAACAAATTTTTGTTTTTTCTTTGATTTTCTTGCAAAATAATGATAATGATGGTGGCTCTAATGGTTGGTTGCCTCAAAGATTGTTGCCAGTAAATTTTTATTTTTTTGTTTTTTTTTACAATTTTGCTTGGTATTGTGTCGTTTCGCTTTCTTGCCTGCTTGACAATGTGGAAAATCAATGCGTGAATTTGGGACAAAACCATCTCTTTAACGGTGGTGTGAGTTGGCACGAACGAATGAATGAAGAGCTCCAAGCTGATGGAGCCATTGTGTTACCATTAGTGATTTGCAGAGCATGTTGACGAAGACGATGACTTTGGATGTAAAATGTTGCAATTGCTACTGCTGCATGGCTGTCTTTTGTACTTTTATTTTTTTGTTTTTGCCTTGCTTGGTTGCATGCCTCATACTGCTATTTACGGTTTTATAGTTTTAACTGTCCATTTCATGTTAAGAAAGAGGGTTTCTTACTCATACATTTGGTCGTCTCAAATGCTGCTTAAATTCGTGCAATTTTTCTAATTTTTTTTTTCTGTTTTTTTTTCTTATTTCTTCAAGATTATTGTCTTGAAGCATTCCATTTGTGTTTTCTTGATTTGATTTCGCAAATGAAAACATTGTTTAACTTGTACTTGTAATTCGTAATTATAAACGTTGTGTTCAACTGTGGACTGTTTAATTATGGGGCCTATGTTCGCAACTGAAGACGGTTGATGGGCCGCCAAAGCATTATTTTCTAAAAAAGTGCCCAAAATGCCTATGTTATGCACGCACTTCAACAGCCGCCTCTAAAGATGCGTGTCTTTGGAGGTGGTTTCATTTGGATCGTTACACTGTAACGCAAGTGTGCGTGTGTGTGTGTGTGATTTACAACTAAAAAAAATGTAAATTAAAGTGAAATCCGATTTTATAGAGTTTGTAATCAAACAATTTACTCGTACGTAAACAATAGTTACACTCGGCTGATTATGGATATTTTTCCTTTTGCATATTTCCAAATACTATGCTACCATAATTTTTATATCTAAAAAGGCTATAAAAAATCATATAGAAACGGTATATGGATCTGTTGTTAGCTTTACTATAATTTAAGAATAAATTCCTTAACAAATTCGACATCCCCTCTCATGAAAATTACATGAAACACATGCTTAAACCTTAACAACCATTTAGTCATGGTTTTTTGGCATAATCGCAAACAGAATTTGACCAAAATTAATTTTGCTTTTTTCGAAAAATTTCATAAAAGGTCCTCTTTAAAATGGCCAAAAGCATGAATAAAATTTCTTCATTAAATAATCATTTACTCTGCCTCTTCAAAATGGTTTAAGATGATCGATATGAAAAGTGCAAAATTTTATTTGTTACAAAAGATCCCCATACTGTTGCCTACAAGAATATTAAAAACATTTAATAATACAAAGCAGACGACTTTATCACATATACAATCAAATATTTGCATTTACATAATGCAATATTTTGATCGTCCCCTAAACTTTGTTCCCTAATTTTTAATTATGATTGACATCCTAAGGCTATTGACATATTAGAGTTTGACAATGTACGCGTACATTGTGTTTTTGATATGACTTTTCGTCAAAAAAAAAAAATTAAAATGAGGTGCGCTAAACGAATAAAATATGTTTTAATGACATACAAAGTAATATCGCCGCTTAAACTATACACCGTACTGAAGAAGATTAATATCTTGATTGTGCTGAAGAGATACTTGATTTAATAAGGATTAAAAGCATTTGCTTTGCATAAAATATTGTGCAGAATGGCTCGAATTTCTCGTTTCGATCAATATGCAGCTGCATCTACTTTCAAACTTCTGGTAAATTTTGGTAGCAACAACATATTGCTAGGATTCTGTGCAGATTTTCAGAAGAACGTGTTCTTCTGCAACTTCTTACTGTACTAACGAAATTGGTCATTACAACCCTTCAGTCCGGATTACGACCTAACTTCTCAACACCACTTATGTTGTGTGTGTTAATTTTATACACGAGTGGCGGGACCTCGACTCCGAACGAAAGATTTTTGAGAAACTTTTCATGGCAATTTTATTTACTCCCACAGTTTTCTACTGAGAGAAAGTCACCGAAGAAAATTTTTTTTCATATTTTCGTTTTGATGTCTGACCTGGGGTTTGAACCGTGGCCTTACGTCTAATAAGCCAACACACTACCTACTAGACTATGGCGACTTCTCTTTGTTAAGAGATTCGAAGTGAAATGCTTTCACGCTGGAAAAAAATCGAGATAATCTCTTGAATGGTTTCGACGTTAGGTGCTACAAGAACTATGTCGTTGCATTCTGAATCTCCATTGCAGTCCTGTTGACAGCTTAAGTATGTTTCTGGTGGCCATCTAGACTTGTTCACTGTTATTTCAGGTCGCAGCTCGTAAACACATTTGTACAGCTATTTTTCCCCTTCGATCACATGACCTATCGACTGTTTTTGTACTGAAGATGTAATTTAATACTGCAATCATGCGATCTATTATGTATCCTTTTAATACCTTTTCCTGGCAATCTTTAGAAGGCTGCATGGTGTCAACAATGACAATACCCTGACTAATATTTGATATGCACTCAAGTATTTCCTACCGGGATGTATTAATGCAAGAATGTGTTTCGATGTATCATTCTCATCGCCACAGAATCTCCACTTTGGGCTCCAGACAACTCGTATTTCAAATAAGTGCAGCCTAAGCCTATAGTGCCCTGTCAAAAAGCCGGTTACCATCCACAGGTTATTCCTGGATAGTCTAATGTAGGATTTAGATCTCCTTTAGACTTTCAAAAGTTTTTATTGCCTTAAACCCACTTGATTTGAGACTTTGGCTCTCTTTATCTTGGCTTTCATTGACCATGCATTTCCAAATATCGGCTCCACTCCACAGAAAAGTTCTGGCCTTATCAGACGGCATGAAATCTTGCCTCCTCACAAGCGCGTTTGCTTGGAACCCGGCAGTAGGTAACCTTATTTTCCCTTCCTAACTGATGCAATCTCCCTAGGCAGTCCCATTCTATCTTCGATTTAACCTTATAAGATTCGAGGGTTCGAATGGCATCCTCACTGCTCCTTACTGCTCTGTCCTGTCTTTTATACTTCTTATCAAAGGGGAATTGACCTCTTGATTAGTACGACATCTTAAGAAGGAGATTCGTTCTCTTAGCTTTTATGTACAGACTACATTTATGCGGGTCTTACATCACCGACGTTCGTATGCAAATATTCGACGGGCAAGTGGATATCCTATCGATTAAAATGTATTCTCGTATATTACTTGAAAAGGGCATATTGCAGGCAGAGCGCTAATGGATTCTTTGAAATCTCGTGTCTCACCAGGGCTCAACATGATACCTGGTGCTTAAGTTAGCTTTTAGGCCACCGTAGACGTATTCTAACTGGTATCTTTACTTCATGTCAGATATATTGGACTACAATTTAATGGGCATTGTTGCAGCTGTGACCAAATAGAGAAGGTAAATCATTTGACTCCTATCGTTTCGACTATTCGCTCCCTAAGATCGTTAGCGAATGATTCTTACTCAATCTCTTCGAAATATAATGTTCTGTTCTAGTTGACCTTTTATTTTGTCCTCCACTGTATTGTTAAGCCGACAGTTTATAAAATTACAACAATTTTATGCAAAACCATCAAGTCAACATTGCAATTCATGTGATCACATATGAAGTGTTAAGTGGTACCCTTTAATTGAGAATCGCATTTTCAAGAAATTGAAAACAATTTCTCATCTTTAAACGCAGCAACCAAACAGGCAGTCAACCAAACAGGCTGACATTGTGAAGTGAGGCATCATTTATTGATTAAAAGTCATCGGTATTCATCCATCATACACACAATCATTTAAATATATGTATGTACACACATGCTCTGAATTTCTGCTTTTTTCGGGAGTGAAGTTTAAGCAACAGTTTCTTTCAACATTTTACATCCTACAGACACATGCCAGTAACCTAAAATCGAAAAATTATTCAAATATCATAATGAATAATGAAAACATGTATCATAAATTGATCATTTTTTGATTTTCACTTAACTTGGCTTATAAAAAAAGAAAAACGATAATAACACAGGGCGAAAGAAACCAAAATAAAGTCTCGTTAAAAAGAAAGTGTTAATGGGGTGACAACAAGTGGTTTCATTGCTGCTAATTAGAGGCTACGTATGTATGTCATTGAGGTGAGAAATTCAGTTACAGAGGTTCTGTTACAATTAAATGACACTTCCCAGTCGTCATATTGTCCCAGAAAATTGTTTTCGTTTTTACAAAAAAAGGTAATTATTTTAGGAAAAAAAAGAACAAAAAAAATTAAAAACAATTAGTTCTGCTGCTGTAAGTTTTAATCAACTTCTCACCTGCATTTGATGGTTACGGTTTCTCACCATTGGGAACCAACCAAGCGACGAATATTATTAATACGAACGAAAACCAAATGACCGTGAAAATCTTGTAAAATTTTGTCTTTAACAAATAGAACTTGAAATAGACCGAAGACCGTCAAGCGTCACAACAAATATTACATATTGTGGTGGTTGTCGCCTATCGCTTGCATTGTGATTTAATTTTCTTTTACTTGCGTCGTTTCTTCCGGAATATTTTTTAAAACTTGACACCGATAATATAGATAGCCTATGTGGTAAATTTATGTCAAAATACTTAGTTTTCTTGTATAAAAAATTATATCCAATTTTTTTTAATTATATCTTTTATGTAGGAGGGTTGTCTGATAAAGCTTGTATCAATTCTAGTAAATTAATTAAATTTTTTTGTAGAATATAACATTACTACGGAGTGATTATACTCACATGGATGAATACTTCTAAAAAATTGTGAAGTTTAAAGCCACACTGCTGCCTTTAACTTTAAATATAGCAGCGTAAAGGTGTACTCGCCTTCAATCTGATGTTAATGGTACACCTTACTTTGTCGATCAAAGACTAATAAAGCCTAATAAATTGGAGAAAATCATAATAAGAGCACTGTGAACGTTTCTAGGGAACTAGGCTTCCACTACCAAATAGAAAACTGGATACACAACGAAGCGAAACTCAGCTCAATGGGGCCCACTCGAATTAACACTGAAAGTCTTATAAGAATGAAATTCCATTTGCAATTCACTGCAACCCTTGGTCACATATCTCCAACAAAACCAAGTATAGAAAAAATATAATTCGGCGTCTTCTTCTCAGCAGTCTTCTGACACAAGTCCAGAGAGTAATATAAAATTGCCATGTAAAGTTTCAGAAAAATATCTGTGGTTCGGAGTCGACTATAAATTGTATGTACCGCCTCTCATGTACATGTAATATTAACACACACAACATAAGCTGTGTAAGAAATTAGGTCGTAATCCTGTCGATATACTACATAAAAAATTTCTAAATGTACTTTTCGAAATACATTGTTTGCTTTACCTTGTGTTCTCATGCATTGGGACATCCTCTGCTATGGGTTATACGTTATAGGCGATATTTTATTCGTAAGCACTTTTCAATTGATACGTACATAACATAATTGGTCATTACAACCCTTTAGTCAGGATTACTACCTAGTTACACACACCACTTATGTTGTGTGCGTTAATTTGTATACATGAGTGTTTGGGCCTACAGTTTAAAGTCGATTTCGAATGTCAGTTTTTGTTGAGAAACTTTTCATGGCAATTTTATATACTCTCAGAGTTTTTGCCAGAAATCTGCTGAGAGAAAGTCATCGCAGAAATATTTTGTTTAGTTGGAGATGCCTGACCTACGGTTTGAACCGAGTTCTCACGTCTAATTAGCCAACACACTACCCACTAGACTACGGCGACTTCAATTGATATGAAAATTAAAAAGCATAAAAAAGAATAAGTTTTAGGACAATAAGGCCTACTTGGAAGCTTACAACTGAAATATATTGTCTAAACTAGTGCTGAATTTTTTTTCACAAATAAGTCCTGAGGCAGTTGAGGTTTCTACCTTGTTTAGGACGTATTAGAACTGATGTTCCCTTTTCAACTAAACTTGATGTTCTGAAGAATAATTAGAAGAATAGTAAACCATAACAGTAAATCTGTAGTCCATTACAACAGTTTTGAACGGATTCTGCAATTTGTTTATACTATTTAACTACATTGTACTGAGGAAATATGGCAAGTAAAACAATGATCTGAAAATGCAATCAGTTTTCCTATAAAAACTAAATACAATACATTAAAGAAAAGAGTTGTATCACTTAGTTAGTTATTCTACTTACTATACAACCCTCGCATAAATGTCACACAACTGTGGCAAGACAGTGCATATACTTCCCTCTTCTTTATTATTATTTTTCTGGTTGAGTATTTTTTCTCAGTTTACGTTTATTTACCTTAAAATGATGAGTTTAATGTCACAATTTAACCCGTAAGACAATTAATTTTTTTTCCTTCTTCTTCTTCTTCTTCTTCTTCTTTTTTACCTTTTATTTCATTATAAATTTTCCCGAATGTTGATGATGATGATGATATACTTCTTCTTACTTTAGTTGGACGAGTATGCTTGACTGTAATTAGCATATGATATATTGCGACAGTATCAGCACTAGAATGCATTTTTCATTTGTCGTTTCATTGTCGTTGTCGCTTTTCTTTTTCGTTCTTTTTTCCTTTTCTTCATCAGAATTGCATAGAAATAAGGGGTCTAGAGTATCTCAACTGCAACAACGTCCAACAGGTGTGCATGCGTAAAAGTGTCTTAATTATATGCGCTTTTATGCTTGTATTCCTCAAGCGTTAAGTTTTTTTTTTTAAAGACAATATTTTTTCAGTTGACGTTCTACTCTCTCTCTCGTTTTATGGTTTGCGATTTTTGTCTTAAGATTGAAAGACATGTTATTTTTTAACAAAAATTATGGTCAAAAGGAACTGAGAAATACATTTTCTTAAGGGAAAGTGTATATTCGTAAATGAAGAGATTAGAATAGCGATTGTGACTAATAGAATAAAATATTCATGGGTAACGTAACATTCACTGCCGTTTTCTAATTTCGTAGATCATAATTTACGTTGTAATTTGTTTCTCTTTTTTTCTTGGATTTCATATGTCTACCGTGTGTGCCTAAAAACAGCACTTTAGCCGCAATCTCTTTTTAAATACCCTAACCAGAACCCATTCTATAAACAGTTTTAACTGGACAGTAACCCCTGGATATATACCCAGATGCCAGAAAGAAATTAACGCGACTTCTGTAGCTGCAGCTATAATGGCGCCACTCCTCCGTCAACATCAGGCAGTGGTTAACCAGCGACGAGGAATTCTTGGGCAAATTTAATTTGTTTACTGAATATGTTCGTCGATAAAATCCATACCTTCATAAAACTGTCAGAATCATATCAACCAGAAATCATTCCAATGGAATCTTTTCCTAACATAGATACTAACAGTAAGCACTGCATCGTTAATGCATTGACGCCGATATCCGGGAAGCAATAGAGAAATTAATTCACAAGACCATGGAGGTAACAAAGACTGGGAAAAAATAAGGAATAATTTAAGATCAGTTTTGAGTTTATCACCCTTCATAGAATACCGTCTGGCAGTGTGATGTTAACTATGATGATGGCTTTAGTAAGTTAGTCTAGGAAGACAGCTGTGACCTATAGAAAGTTTCTTCACAAAAACACAACAGTTTATTCGCCAAGAAATCGCCGTAGTGTAGTCTAGTTGTGTATTGTCTTATTAGACGTGAGGCCTTGGTTCAATCCCCAGTTCAGACATTTGCAACGAAACGAAATATGAAAAAAATTTTCTTCATCAACTCCCTCTCAGCAGATTTCTGGCAAAAGCTCTGAGACAAAATAAAAAAATTGCCATGAAAAGTTTCTCAAAAAATGCTCAAAAATGTGCCACTCTCAGTCGATTTAAAACTGTAGATCCCGCCAACTCATGTATGAAATGAACACACACACACCATAAGTTGTATGAGACATTCCTAAGGAACACTTGTTCGGTGTAGCCATCGCATCAAATTCAATATGCAGATTCTGTGATAAGTCGCTGTAGTATTGTAGGTAGTGCGTTGGCTTATTAGGCCCAAGGACACTGTTCAAACCCCCGTTCAGACATCTCCAATAAGACGAAAAATGAAAAAATGTTTCTTCGGCGACTTCCTCTCAGTAGATTTTTGGCAAAAACTCTGAAAGTAAACAAAATGGCCATGAAATCTTTCTCAAAAAATCTTTCGTTCGGAGTCGACTTTAAACTGTAGGTCTGTCACTCATGTATGAAGGGTTGTAATCCTGACTAAAGGGTTGTAATAACAAACTATGTATGTATGTATGCAATTCACTGCTACAAAGGGCGATGAAATGTGAATAGAAAAATATCATAAGCAAAGTAAAGTGATGCTTCTTAGGCGATGGGAAACAGAGGATCGAAACCGACAAAGATAATGCTGCAATTCTGGTGGGATTAGAAGGGAATTATTAATTATGATAAAGTCCAGAATTGAGCAACAGAGTGGTTGTAATAAGAGTATAATTTTTGTATATTTCGTTTTGTCGTTTGTATACTACGGCTACTTCAAGAGATATACTGACCGGGAAAGTGAAGTTTTGCAACTCAAATTACAAAAATTAAAAAAATTATTTTCAATTTATTTGGATTTCATAGGTAAAAAATGTCGGTAATCTTAAAATAATTTCTGTTTTCTTTTGCCTAACGATGTGCTTAAATTCATGGACGTTTATAGCACTTACCGGCAATGATATTGATATGCAAATCGGATAAAAAAAAAAAGAAAAAGAGACAAATTATTATAAATCAAAACTATTTTGTACAATTAATCTTTCGAAATGTAATCACATTTAAGCCATTAAGTCAATCTATCAAAATAATATTAAAGCAATACACCGGCTATCATTAAAATACGATTCGAAATGGATAAAAAAATTTGAAATTGAAATTCCTTTACTACCCAGCAAACTAACTAACTTACTGCCATTAATGATCATCCTAATCCATCAACAAAATTACCAGAATAAATTGTTACAAATTAAAAGTGATTAAATGATATTTTCCAAAGTGCCCGTTAAACCGAAAAAAACAAAGGGGGAAACGCCCATTTTTCTTTGGAAATCAAAATTATTGTGCATTGAACTCGAATTTGTTAAGCAAAATGCTAAAAACAGTTGAAAGTACTTTTTCTTTTTGTTTTCAAGTATTTTTTTTTACTCCGCCCTTTTCTGTTTTCTACGTTTTCTTTCACGTAATTAATGACATTAAACGACTAGAAATAATACAAAAAAAGACTAGAAAAAGACAAAATTGTACAAGTACAAGCAGCCCCAAAGGTTAAAAACGATCACATTTTGTCATTAGATTTACATACCTGAACGGCATTAGAACCGAACAGAACGCCTTTAACTTGAATAAATCATAAATAAACTATTACAGAAAGAAAAATGAAAAAAAAAACATGATAATAAAAATAAATTGTTTGAAATATTGAAACCAACAGCAACAACAACAAACAACCACCGCATTAATAAAAAGTCAAATTGAAACGCTATGATATACTCGTACACGCATGCTCAACTCATTACCTTAACTTGGGGCCTGTTTCTGTTTTTTGTTTTTGTTTCTTTAATAAATTATTTAAAAATGGTTTAAGGCAAAATGAGAGATAAACAACAACAAAAACATTTAATAACATTTCAACATTAATTTGTCTCCCTCTCTCAGTCAGTCAGTCAGTCACCAGTACCAAATCAAAAGTCCAAAAACATGCTCTTGTTACCTCAGAAGGTCTATCTGAAGTGGGGAACAAAAAAAAATTGTTCCCATAATTCAAAATGATTGCGATTTGAATAAAATTTATGATGATTTCATTTTGATTTTAAATAATCTGTTGGATAAACTTGGCTTTTTTAAATAAGCCGTGTAATACCACATAAATTATTATCCGGATTTTAACAGCGTTAAGGAAAAAAATTCTTCAAATTTCTCGTCCAAAATTAAAAAAATTTTTAATAACCCCTATGCTGTCTTATGGTTAGGTTATGATGGTTAGAGGCTTAATGCCAAACTAGCAACGATGCATAATTTTAATGTAAAAGCAACGCATAAGTTTAAGTGTAGTAAACTATACTATACTTACGTTTTTTATGGTTGTAATCCATAAGTAATCGTGGTCTAATAGGTAGTGTATTGGTTTATTAGGCGTAAGGCCACGGCCGATATTTCTTCGGCGACTTGCTCTCAACAGATCTCTTGCAAAAATTCTGTGCGTAAATAAAATTGCCTTGAAAAAGTTTCTCTCAAGTCGTTCGTAGTCGACTTTAAACTCATGTATAAAATTAACACACACAGGATAAGGAAAAGGATAGTTCTAACTGAAGGGTTATAATGACCAATTATATATGTACGTATGTATGCATATCTCTTCTATGCAAAATATTTCATTTCATATATCAAGAAGAAAGCAAGCGCGACTTAATATTCGCAAACAATCCCTCTGAAGCAATATTGTGGTGATACGTAATCTAAGGAATGAGTTTTCTACTCATCTTCATTCTGTTAACTAACGTAAGACAGCCACAAAACATTTCTCCCATCTCTGCTTTTCATTAATTAAGCTAGGCAATTCGGTTGGTCCGGCTGGTTCACTGCAGCAGGTCCTAGATGAAGCACCATGTCTGCTAAGGACGTGTATTGTGTATAGTGCAGTGAATCATTCATTCATACGTTTTCTAAAGCAGTGGCTTGTCTTATAATATTCGTTAAGGGATTTATCTTTTCTTGGAGGCAAATATCTTCCTGGAGTCTTTTACACACATACATCCATACATAATTGGTCATTACAACCCTTCCGTCAGGATTACGACCTAGTTATTCACACCACTTATATTGTGTGTGTTTATTTTATACATGAGTGGCGGGACATACAGTTTAAAGTCGACTCCGATCGACAGATTTTTGAGAAACTTTTCAAGGCAATTTTATTTACTCTTAGAGTTTTTGCCAGAAATCTGCTGCGAGGATGTCGCCGAAGAAATACTTTTTGCGTTTTATTTTGATGCCTGTCCTGGGGCTCGAACCCTGGCTTTTCGTCTAATAAGCCAACACACTACCTACTAGACCACGGCGACTTCCTGGAGTCTTTTACGTTTACAAAATTTTCCTAATTTTCGTGGCTCATCTTATGATGTTCGTTGAGCGATTTATCTTTTCTGAAAGGCAGATATCTTCATGGGGTCTTTTACGTTTGCAAAATTAACAAAAGTTCTGCCTTTAAACTTCTGTGTTTTTCAATTCAATGTCCATTACGGATATGAAAAATTATTTGAGGTATTTTTCTTTAACACACGTTATACATGTTCTGAAGTATGCTTTATATATAGGGTCTTTAAATAAGAGCTCTCCTTTTTATTAATTTAAATAATGAGAGTGAGAAAAATGTACTAAAATCATTTTATGTGAAACATAATACCGTTCAAATATCTCATACAGATATCCGGAATTTTAATTATCCATGACTATGATGCATAAATCAGGCAGGGACAACCGCTGTAGTTTGTAGTTTATTTGCATACAACAGCATATTAAGAAAACCCTACAACAAAAAGTTTAACGAGTTCAAATCACGTGATATCGATAACCAGTTCACATTACCTCCATCGAAAATGACCATGCTCTCAAATAGTTCGTGCAAAATATCTAAAGTGGCATGAGCTGTGTGACACATAGAACCGTCCTGCTGAAACCCCAGGTCAGACATTCCCATGTGGCTGAAGGAAATTAAAAGAAAGCAAAGGCATGAATAGAATTGATAAGCTTGTCGCAGTTGAAATATTTTAACAAATATTTTAAATGAAGCGGATTGCCTGTGAATAAAGGAAATCTAATAATGATTGAAGACATATGCGTGATGTGCGAGTCCATAACGTTTTGAGTGAGCCGCTGGAAAAAATTCATTTGATTGTATTTATAAAAATACGTCCAACGTTTCTTCAAATTGTTTATCCAAGTCATCAAAATATATATGTTTTCGAGTTTAAAGTCAAATATCTTTCCGCGAAGAAATTTTTTCATGCATTACTAAAAGAATAGGACGCTTGAAAGAGCAATCGCTAGGCTAATTCACAGCTTTTTATTACGGATCCTAGCACGGCTGTACTGTTGTTGTGCGTGTTAATTTTTTATACAAGGGTTGCGGGACCTACAGTTTAAAGTCGATTCCGAAGGACAGTTTTTTCAGAAACTTTTCATGGCAATTTTTTTTTACTCTCAGAGTTTTTGCCAGAAATCTGCTGAGAGGAAGTCGCCAAAGAAATATTTCTTCAAATTTAGTTTTGATGTCTGACCTAGTGTTTGAACCGAGGTCTCACATCTAATAAGCCAACACACTACCTCATATACCACGGCTCTATATCTATTCTCTTAATTGGGGAGTTCTCAATAAAATGGCGACAGTTGCCTGAATCCGAAATGAGTCCTTATTGGCTTCTCTGATATGAAAATAAAATATTTTCAATGCAAACAATATTTTAAACCTCAAGGTACGTGGCTAAGTAAACTTAGACAAAAAATAGAAACAAAAACAAACATTAGAAACAAAAGTTGTGAAGATATAAAGAAGAAGAAAAGAAAAGAAAAGAGAAAAAAGTAGAAATAAAACAACATCAAACAGAAAATTCCGAAATAAACGATTAAACTTTCGATAATTTACATGTGATTGACGGAAACGAAGCAGATACTGAATAACCAAAAAACAAGCAACCAATCGTACAACCACCAGCCAACAGCCTATTGTGTATCGAAAAAGTTTCCGTATAATGTATCTGTGTGCCACAAAAAGTAGCATTTACTACCAACACATTCGACAATATAGACTACCGTTTATGGATAAACAACAATTCATGTATACCGTATGTACATACATTGTACATACAGTACATATTCATAATAATAATGAATTATTGTATCGCATTAGTGGTTTGGTATTCATAAGTGTAAGTGTACGAGTATGTATCAATGTAAACACAAGCATACCAATACATGAACTGTGTTATTTTTTTTTTAGGTTCCTATATTCAAATTCACTTACTCATTGGGGTCAACTCATGTCTCTCTTTTTGTGTTTCTTATTTTGTTTGGTAAGTCTCCAACAGCCCCTTGGTCTTAATTATATGGTCATATATGTTGTCTTTAATTTCTTAACAATTTTTTTTTGTTTCTTTTCTATTTCATATGATATGACTGATTGTACAATCTTAATGTGTACGAAAGACAATACATGGGTTTTTAAAAGTTTATTGGCAATATGCTATACTCAGATGTATTGTATTGTGTATTGATTTGGTAACATGTCAAAATTTTTATGGAGTCACCATGCACAGTGGGATATTCTAACACAACTAATTTTAATTATTGTAGTCGTCAAAGTCGTACGTACGACTTTTGCGTTAATTCTAATTAAAAAGCAAACATGTGATTAGAAAATCTTCATTATTATTGAATCTACAGATAACTCATGGACTTCATTTTATAAATGTATGTATACATGTTAATATATATCCATGTATACATTTTGTTTTAGGTAATTAGGGTACCCTAGTTTAAAGCAAGAGGTTGCGTATTCAAAATATATATCGCGGCGACTATCAAGGATTTCTCATTTCTGCCAAGAACTTGGCCATTCGTAAACCACAATTTGGAGAATTTTATTTCGGTTTTTGACTTGCTAAACGACAAAACACAACAACGTATGTTCCCCGAAAGGGCTCTAGAGCAGTTAGCATATATAATTGGTTATTACAACCCCTTCATTCAGGATTACGAAATTGCTTCTCACATCACTTATGTTGTGCGCATTAATTTTATACATGAGTTGCAGGACCTACAGTTTAAAGTCGTCTCCGAACGACAGATTTTTAAGAAACTTTTCATGGCGATTTTATTTACTAATATCTTGTCATATTTCGTTTAGTTGTGGATGCCTGACCTGGGGTTTGAACCGCGGCCTCACTCCTAATAAGCCAATACACTACCTACTAGACCAGGAGCTGGTGCGCTCCTTCCGGAATCCTCTTCAATTGAATTGGGTATGCCACTTGCCTCGGTCAAGTTGGACATTGCACGGAAATTCTTTCGGGACGCCATCCCATCCTGGGTCAATGAGGAGTCCTGCTCCACCGCTAGACTCACCTTGCCCTTGATGGATAGAAGGCGTACCAAGTAATTACTTGGTCTTGGTCGTCACATCATCTCAACCACAGTGACCGTGCTTACAGGTCAATGCGTTATGGGTAGATACGCGGAGAGAATGAGGCTCCCATTTAACGACTTCTGCCGCTGAGAAAGAGGAGACTGTTATCCACTTTCTTTGTCAGTGCCCGTCTCTTGCTAGGTGTAGATATAGGTTATTTGGCTCTCCATTTCTTGTCAGCTTGACGGAGTTATCATCTATTGATATCAACGATCTAGCTTCGTTCGCTCTGGCTGGCTTTCCAGTGTAGGGTAGTCGTGCTTTTGATGTGCAGCCCTTGCGCTGACCAACTTCTTCCTCTTCCTTGAATTTGGTGGAACTTGGTCAGTACAGAGACTGCGTTCACCCGTGGCATCACAACGGGCCGCTATGCGTGCTCAAGTGAGCTTTTGGTATCAAAACTACCACTCCGACCTAACCTAACCTAACTTACTAGACCACGGCGACTTCAAAAGATTAATAATTTCAAGGAATAATTATTAATAATTCTTACAAAATACCGTTAATTTCTGACAGTTAACTACTGTTTAAATAGTCATCTGCATTTGAAGGTTTGCCACCAGCATTTTGAAAGACATTCTCCCAATCTCTCTAATTTTTTTTCTAATATTCATTCGTATAATTCTGCACAACAAAGTGAATGGACACAATTTTTTTTCTCCATCTTTTTTTTTGTTTTCTTTTGTTTTTGGTTTAATCATAGGTAAGAAGAAAACTCCATTTTACTATTATTATGGCTGCTATTCTTTATAAACATAAGCACTTACGTCACCGACGTCAGTATCAACGTCACTATCTGCAAATCAAACAAGAGCTTAAAACTTTAAATTACGTTACATTTAAAGGGAATATGAATACACTTTCAAAGAAACCACTGATATGAAATGATGTTTGAAGGTTTTTTTCATATAAACAAGCAAATTTTAATACAATTTGTGCCTATAGGGGCGTTCTATAGGCATTCTAGGAAAGTAATGGATAATTAAGAATCTCATTGAGGAGATGAAATGGTTTTTTATGGCTAGGGTAGCTGAAGATGGAACGTTTTTTCTTTTACTTAAGAAAATTAATTTCTTTTTTCAATTGCACAAAAAACTCTCTCGACTTCACCAAACTCTCGTTCACCACACCAACCTTTTAATGATTATCTGCAGATCAATCTGCATGATTCAAGCTAGTGACTCCAATCAAGCTTTTTGAACTGAACTTTAAAACAACGATATTAGAAATCGCCGTAGTCTTGTAAGTAGTGTGTTGGCTTATTAGCCATGAGGCCACTGTTCAAACCCCAGGTCAGACTTCTCTAACAAAACAAAATTTATGAAAAAATATTTCTTCGGTGACTACCTCTCAGCAGATTTCTGGCAAGAAACTCTAAGGGCCATTATTACAACTTGCCGTTAAAGGTAACTTTAGCTAAAGTGAACTTTAAAGTCACCTTTAACGTCTTTTCGTTATTACAACCTACAGATAAAATAAAGTTAACTTTTACACAAATATGGCAGCGCCGGAGCAATGTCGATAACACTGCTCAATTAAACAAGTTTTTTTAAGCACAGTGGCAACGACGGGCTTCTTTTTATTTGGTTGTGGTTGCCATATTGAAAATAATATATAATATGGCAAGTTCAAACATAAACATAACTTTAAAAGGTACCGGTATGATGAACCTCCCTTTAGCTTAACGCTCACTTCTACCTTATTGTCCACTTATAAAATGAAAAACAATTTATCTGCCAGTTAAAATCCTCCCTTTAGTTAACGGCAACTTATGTATAATTAACGCACACAACATAAGTGGTGTGAGAAACTAGGTCGTAAACCTGACCAAAGGGTTATAATGACCAATTATGTATGTACGTATGTTTGTAGAATGACATTAACATCTGGAGAAGAGCAAAGTGAAGTCTATTTTGAGGTATCGCGGCCACTGAACTAAAGGGTAAAGGCCCTTACTAACGATTCATTGGAACACCGCTTCAATCTGACTTATGCTTCACTATTCATCGTTACTGCCATGCTACTGTGCTTTGCCAGTATAAAGGCAATTGTTCTCTAAAATCGCATATGGGGTCTTCCAGCAGAGAGTTCCGAAAATTGACACTTGAGGACGGCCGTCTGTTAAATTAGTCTGTCTCGCCGTATCAGTTTCTACGACCGAATTTGAGACGATATTAACCCAAATGAAATCCAAGGGTTTTCAATGCATCCCAATTATATAGATTTTGAAAAGGCGGCTTCATCGGTCTTCTCAATAATTAAAATTTTAATTTTTTTATGGATTCAATTGGATTCTCTGGTTACTAACGTCATATAGTTTTAACACGACGAGGTGCCACACAGCTCTTGCTAAATTAGACATTCTACACAAGCGATTTGATGGTATGATCATCTCATGTGAATGGGATGTGAACTCTCCACCGATATAGTGCGATTCGACCACATTCGACTTTTTCTTATGTTGTTTTCTTACATCGCAGGTGTATGCGTACAGAAGTCCTCAAAACCAACAAGCCAGCAGTCGAAATTAGACTGGCATATGCTCCAAAGTTATAGAATGCGACTGGCGACTTATGATAAACCAGTTGGGTGAAGAATGATAGCCGGAAGGTGAAAATCGACATTAGACGCAGTAAGGGCGGATATTTCTTCTCTAAAGAAAGAGAAAATTAAGTGACAAAATGGAAACATTTTACTGACACTTCGTACTGGCCAAAGCGGCGTTGTAAACAACTCTTCATTTCTAATAAGTACTCAGAACCGTGAATTATTTTCCTTTGTCGTCGTTGGTGTTGTCACAACGATCATTAAGACGGCAGTTTGATGCTAATCAAACTCTTTTCTTTTTAACATTTCTTCTCTAATCTTTGATTCTTAACAGCTGCTTAATGGCTTTAAAAAAAAGAAGCAAGTGTTGGGGTTTATTATGGCAACGTTAGCATTTTCATTTTTAATTTTTAATGTCATGGGAATCGATGCAAAGCGATAAGCTTGAAGATACAGCTAAGGCAAGTGTATCCATGAATTCGCTGAGAAAAACTGAAGATGATGATGATGCATCAGCACTGTAACTGTTGGTTACACTTGTTCACTTTGACTTCTGTTTTATTGTTTTCCGTTTTTTTTTCAGCTTTCCTTTCCATTGATTTTTCTATTCTTTCGTTTAAAGGCATGGCTTATTGTTGTTGTTGTTGTTATAAACTGATTAAAATCTTCTTCTTTCCCTGATTGTTAAGGCCGTAATTGTTTTAAGAGTGGCGCCGCCAGACATTTTCATGTGTTCCTTTTGTTGTTTTTCTTTTTTTTTTCTTTTTTTTTAGTTCTGCCACATCTTTATCGATATCACAAGAGCGACAGAGAGAGAGAGAGAGAGAGAGAGAGGAAAAAAGAAACGATCGAATGAACGTGTTCAGGTATTTTGTCAATAATTTGTCACAATTGTGTCAACGTTGTTGGTTGATGTTGTTACCCTTTGTGGTTGATGGTTGTCTGTTGTGCTGCCTTTATGCCTTTAAAGCATCTGTTGCTGCTGTAATGCATCGACTAATGTTACTTGTCATGTTGCAATCAAGATCTCTGCTCAAAGATTAGAAAAATTGCTTTTTTTTAGTAAAAAGTGACAACATAATCTGAAAGTCATTCTCGTTACTTTGTTGTTCGACAATGATCTTCTCGACAACCACACTAAAAAAATGAAAAAGGAAAATTTTAAAAGAACAGAAAGAAGGCCGACCTTAACGAAAATGCTGTATAAAAAGATTTGTTCTTTGAGTTTGTGTCTCCAGCAAATGGTGATCATAATCAGTTCAACACTTTAATAATTTTGTAGGTTAATTGAGGATGTACATCAAGCGTATCTTTGATGTTTCGTATTTGGGACTTTGATTTCTGATTAAATTATGAAATGAAAATGTAATTACAATCACAGCATGTTATGGCAATAAATTTACAAATGAATTCTATTAAACGATTAAATTCTATTGCTGTACAAAGCAGACATCAGTGTCCCATAATAATAATGCAATAACGTGCTTTAATGGTTCTATTTTAGATGAGCATTTGTTTTGTTTTAGTCTCTTTCTCTCTAGAGTAGTAGATGATTGGGCAACTGTAGCAGGTCTACCCATCATTAACCAGGACTTCCTACTTCCTAAATTTAAATAAAATAAAGAGTGTTGAAGATATCATCGAAATTTTTATTGAAAAGACTTATTGATGCCATTATGTGTGAAACATAACATCTTTTCAATGTGCGTGACAACTTCTCTGTATGTACGGCATCCAAAATATCAAATTTTCCATGACTCTGGCGCATATATCAGGCTGAATTTAAGTGATTGGAAAGGTAATGTTGGTTTTGTGGTTCACTGTGTTTTATGTCTCATTCGCATACACATGCGTCTTAAGAAAAATCCGCAAGAAAAAGTCTAAAAAGTTGGTAATCATCGAGCTACTATAGTGCTGGTCGCGATATACATACATATATTGATTGCATGGCCAACCTTGGTCCCAACGATTTATGGCCCAAATTTCACCCTAAACACTGACGTTTTAGGAATGCATTGCACGCTCTTGGACCTCATGTGTATTGGTATCATCACAATTTCGACAGTTTTGTCTGTTCACATACCGATTCATTCAGAAATGGTATGATTTTCCAATGAAAATTAGCGTCAGTTGCCAAATGCTTCAGATTCCATTCACTGAACACACGTCATTGTCTATGGTCAGTTACTATACTGGGTTAAGCCCAAACATACATACATACATAATTGACCATTACAACACTTCAGTCAGGTTTATGACCTAACTTCACACATCAATCATGTTGTGTGTGTTAATTTTATACATGAGTGGTGGGACCTGTAGTTTAAAAACGACGCCGAACGACAGTTATTTGAGAAACTTTTCATGACAATTTTTACTGTTGGCGAAGAAATACTTTTTCATATTTCGTTTTGTTGAAGATGTCTGCCCTCTGGTTTGATCCGTGGCCTCGCGTCTAATAGGCCACACCACCTACTAGATTACGACGATTTCAAACACCTCATGCATACATACATAATTGGCCATTACAACACTTCAGTCAGTATTACGAACTGGCTTGTCATACCACTTATGTATGTTGTGTGCATTAATTTCATACATGAGTGGTGGGACCTACAGTTTAAAGTCGATTCCGAAAGACAAATTATTGAGAAACATTTCATGATAATTTTATTTATTGTCAGAGTTTTTTTCCAGGAAGTCGCCGAAGAAATATTTTTCAAATTTCGTTTTTATGTCTGACCTACGGTTTGAACCGCAGCCTTATGTCTAATAAGCCAACACACTTTCAACCAGAGTACGGCGACTTCACGACGACTTCACACACTTCGCAAAATTGGCTAAGTTGTGGTCTGCATAAGACCAAGTTTTTGCAAGAGACACAAAATAAGCTTTATCGGATTTTCCTGCACACTCCCACAGACAACGGCGATTTTGTATGCAGATCTTGAGTTTTGTCGTACATGTTTTGGTCGACCATTTACTGAACCATTGAAATCAAATTTATTCAACATAGTCTCTTCTTAGAATGATTATGGCGTTTGTAAAATGGTTGAATTAGGTGACACGTTGTCCAAACAGATCTTAAATTTTGGTAAAGTATTTGCAAGTGTTGTTGAACGCCAAATCCATTCAAGGTGCTTTGAAAATACAAAATAAATAAATGACAACTAATTGAGGTTAGGTTAGAGGACGAGTACTTGTCAATTAAGACAAGTACAGTACCCGGAGGTCGAATTGACCCATTGTACAACGTCCTAGTTTCTCACACCACTAATGCGGTGTGGGTTAATTTTATACATGAGTGGTGGGACCTACAGTTTAAAGTCGACTCCGAACGACAGATTTTTGAGAAACTTTTTCATGGCAATTTTATTTACTCGCAGAGCTCTTGCCAGAAATCTGCTGAGAGGAAGTCGCCGAAAAAATACTTTCTGTACTTTGTCTTGATGTCTGGCCTGGGGCTCAAATCCTGGCTTTACGTGTAATAAGCCAACACACTACCTACTAGACTACGGCGACTTCTTGGGGGTTACTCTGGGAAGACCCTAGAAATAAAATGCACTTATTGCTGCGGTGTTGAATATTTGGTTTGGAAAACAAATTCGTTCCTGTAATAAATTCAATATTTGTGCCATATACTTCAATTCTTAATACACGAAAACTTTTCTCGTTACAAGCTGATTGCCTGCAACATTCAAAAATTTTGAACTCAATACTTGAAAGATTTGCCTTCCTTTCTTCTTTTTCTCAGTATTTTTTTTAGCAACTTCCACAGTCCGGATGTCCATATCGTATTGCCTTTATCATTGTGTTTCATGTTATCATCTTTCTCTTATTCGTAAAACCTATCATTTAAACTTGATACTGCTAGTGACTGTCTTTATAGTGATATATGGGTGAAAAGTATGAAACCCTTTCGGATTAGTAGTGAGCCCCAAAAAAGGACACACACACCATCAAAAATTACTTGCGCTTATTATCGGCCATACGTCCGGTTGTCAAAAATCATACGATTGCCGTTTGTCATAAATTCACTTAAAACAACAACAGCCAATGAAATGAAATTTCAACTTCCAACTTCAGATGCACTGGCTGATATCGTTAAAATTATTACAGTTTTATGTACTCACTACTCGTACTCTGCAGTACTTAAGACACTAAATTTACAATGCCAACAATACAGTTAAACAAATATGAGCAAGAACCAACAACAACAACTCGGTAAAACAGCGGCTGTAAACCAGTAACCAAGTTAACAAAAAAAAAAAAAAACTGAAAGAAGGAAGGAAAAAAATTGCCATCTAAACTCACAGTTGGATCAGTCGGTTGGTTATTTTTCATATGTTTTTATTGTCAGGTGCTTACCGCCGTCCCCATCTACGAGTGGTTGGTTTACGCTAACAAGATCAACATCATTTAAAGTTTTAAATTTTCCTTCTTTCTTCTTTTATTGTTTTTGTTTTTGTCTTTTGTTCTTACAATTGCCACAAAACTTTATCTTTCCTTTTTCGTTTTTGTTTTTGCTCAAATCTTGCGTTATGGAAACGACTGAAAAATAAAACGTACTTTTTGCATACAACAGCCAGCCGGACGAACGTGTCGCCTTTGGCAATATGCTGACATTACTTCCACAGAAATGCAATAAAAAAATATTCGCAATCACCACTAAAAACTTAAATAAAAATTATTCCTGTATATGGCTTGCTAACTTGAGCCAATTACTTGGCCAAATTGACCGCCAGTCAGCTAACCAGCCAGCCAGCCATCTTGTCTAATAGCGTTGGAATTATGCGACGACTGGTCACACGTTGCATAGTTACAGCAGCAAATGTTTTCGCTTCAAATTCTATTTGAATTCTATGAATCAAATACCCTGCAATTATTTATTATCGCGTCTCTGTTGTTTATCACTAAATTATTGGCATTAATTTTTTAAAAATGTTAACTTTCCTTACATGCAACCACCACAACAAACACACACAGACACTGAATTCAGTTCAATGGAAAAATTTTTTAACTGATACAGTCTTTTAATTACGTTTAAGCTGGGATTATAACATGTTTATGCGCAGATAATTGGGAGCTTTAGAATGCAAAACTACAAAAATTTTCATATTTTCAAAAGCTTAGAGTACATGGCTTGGATATTGTAGCTAAGCAACATAACCACTATAAGGTTATACAGTACAGAATCCAACAAACATTAAACATTTCCAATACAAAGACAATTGGTCCGAAATTGCACGAAAATGGCGTACAAAATTTGGTGGCAGAGAAGGACCAAAGGTATCCGGTATACGCAAGTTTATTGCTAAAGTTCATGAAACTGGTTTCATTGATTGAGCGTGCTTCATCAACAGCAACTCGTCATCGTTCATAAGAATTGAACAATTCACGAATTTGGCGAAAAGATCTCGGGATGACGTCTTACAAATTTCAATTAGTTCAAGTGCCGTATGACTATCCGCTTCGTTTTTGGTTCGCTAGAAACTGCACGATGATGTTGATTTTCCAAAAAAAATCATCTTTTCGGATGATGCTCATTTTCAACTTGGTGGGTACATTAATAAGCATAATTGCTGTAATTGGGGCTCAGAAGCTAATGCACCCATTACGAGTGACTGCTTGGTACAGCTTATGGCATCATTGGCCCATATTTCTTTGAAAATGAGAACGGCGCAATTACTCAATGGTGACACCTATTATGTCAAACTTTTGATGGTCGTTTAATTAGCCCTAATGGTGATGCCAATTGGCCGCCAAGAAGCTGCAACTTGACACCGTAGGACTAATTGTACTTCACAACAAAAATACCGTTTTTGTTTTATTGCTTTTTTCAATTGCCCACACAGTATAACTGACAGTAGCTATCCTCCACAAATTTTGTACTATACTATAATAAAAAATATATGATGTGAACGATGTTTGGTTTCAACAGGATGGTGGAACTTGCCGCACGTCTAATGCCACAATCAATTTATTACGTCAAACGTTTGATGGCGGTTTAATTTGGCGAAATTTTGGTGTCAATTGGCCGCCATGCGATTTGACAACGTTTTACTATATTCTGTGGGGCGCTGCTAAAAAAAAGTGTTATACCAATTGAGCATTTAAAGGCCAACAGTCGTTATGCCATTACAGAGATACGACCTCATACAGTCGAAAAAGTACACGAAAATAGGTTCTATCGAATGAGTTACTGTAAGGCCAGCCGCGACACCCATATGAATGAAATAATATTCCATTTCTAATCGGAACAATTGTACTTCACAACAAAAAAATAAATTTGGGAATTTTTCAATTTTTCAATTTTTGTTTCATTAAACTTTAAAATGGCCTACCCTATAAAAACAAAAATTCAAAACGCCCGTTATATTGTTATTTTATTGATCTTCTCAAAATATTCTACAATAGTTGAGGCTGTAACCAGTAACGTATTTTACAAGAATCCATTTCGAATGCTTTCAGACATTCTTAACTCCTTAGATCATGGTCGCTAGATTTTTAGATGACCCTCTTTCAGGCTAACGTACTACCGCCACACTTCACCATAATTGAACAAAAATAGTAAAATATTTATAAACAATCGAATGTCCTCTTTAATGTATAAAAAGTTTCATTTGTTTAAATAAATTTATCTTAAAAAAAGAAGAAGAAAAAAGGCCCTTAGAAAGTATACTAATCCCTTAAAGAGTTTCATATTTTAAGAATCTTACATTGCTGACGTACATACATACGCATATTAGTCAGTGCCTATTTAAATTATTTTTGTAAATTGCGAAAGAATGGTAATCATTAATTTTACTTCATATTTCCTTTACATACATATTCTATACTGTGTTTTGTTATTGAGATAACTGATACCAAAAGTAATTCTCATTAAATTCATTAACTTTTTGGAATAAGTAAATAGAATTGCAAAAGGGTGGATGGTGGGTTATCTGTAAATATTAAAAAATACTTTGATATTCTGTAGGTAGTGAAGGAAGAAGAAAGTCATTTAATATAGTTTAAAACACTAAAAGGCTTTCTTCTTAAGTCTGTTCGCTATTATAATGTCTATAATATTTATTGTCCAAAGATTAAAAGATCCGCAGTAATGTAATCAATGATTAGTTTCAAGATTCCCCAGGCTCTTCAGACAATTCTGTCTACCGATCGACAGTATTTTTTTATTTGAATTCTTAAACCAATTCTAAATGATTGAAAGAAACGGCGGTTATAACGACTGCCTAATGCCTTTGCTCCGATAATGTAGCCCTGACTATCTCTATGGACTGTCACAGTATAGTAGCAAATTATTTTGGAAATCTTAGTAAATCGGCCGTAGGATTCTGTGTCAATTTTTATGCTGTGTCCATTAGATTCCATAGAGGTTACTGGATTTTAAATGTTTATGGCTTCACCAAAGCATTTTGAACGTGTGATGTGGAAAGTAACAGAATATCGCTTTGTTGTGAACGAATGCGCTTAAAGAAGTCGCCGCAGTAGGTAGTTTGTTAGCTTACTAGACGTGAGGCAAAACTCGAGGTCAGACATCTCCAACAAAACGAAGTATGAAAAAATATTGTTGCGGCGTCATCTTCTCAACGGATTTCTGGCAACAAGTCTGAGAGTAAAATAAAAATTGTCATGAAAAGTTTCTCGAAAATTTGTCGTTTGGAGCCGACTTTACACTGTAGGTCCCGCCACTCATGTATAAAATTAACACATATAATAATATATGTAAATGGTGTGAGAAGCTTGGTCTTAATCTTGGGTGAAGGATTATAATGACCAAGTATGTGTGTTTTGTATGTAGAATGTCTGGGAAAGCATTTTCTAAGTATTGTATCTTCTATCACACGTACTCCTATAGGAAAATGTTCTGCTACTGTCTTACTACGTTACCGTTAATATTTTAATGTGAAAAATGTAAATTTAAATCAAGCAATCGCACAGTCACAAGACTCAACGTTAATAGTTTACATTGCACTCGCACTTGGCCACGAATAAAGCAAATTAATAACCAATAAATTAACAATAAAATCTCATTCGTCACATGTCGGCGTTTGTATGAAACTTGAAAGTGATTAGTTTTCCCCATCTTTCTCTTGTTCTCATTTTCTTTTCTTTTCCAATTTTTTTTTCTTGTAATTGTAATAATAATCTGTGACTCCTTTACCTTTGCCACAAAATCATTCAATCATATTTTACACGTTTTACATGACTACCACCAAATGTAAGTAAGTAAGTAAGTAAGTATGGGACGACTGACGACTGACTCAACTCAACTCAACTCTTCATTCCATTCCATAGCTCATGTGTTTGTTCTGCAAGATGGATTGTGTATGACAATACAAAATAATGCAGTAGTAGAATACAACAACAACAATAATAATAACAATAATAATAACCATCATGATATAAATATTTTCCACTTTTTTTCTCCCCATTTGTTTTGGTTTTTTTTTTTTTGTTTTTCTGTTAACATTTGGATTCTTTTGCTGTAATTTATACGTGCTGGGTACACATACAAGTATTTGTGGTAGATTCCCAACATCCAATGGCAGCCTGATGGCGCCATCTGAAACATTAATAAAAATGAAAATGAAAAATTCTTAAGATTTCTTTTGTTGTTTTTGTTTTTTGGTTTTTTTTTAATTTTTTCTTTACTTTTTTTTTTGATATAATTTGTGAAAACAATAAACCAATGACTTCCAATAACTGAAATTTTTAGAAAGTCATCTCCGTGTCACATGTGGTTCGAATTGGAATGAAAATTTAATTTTTTTAAAGTCTTTAAAAAGGAAATACATACGTATTGTGGTAGAACCACTTAGCGTACAAACGGAAAAGTTTTGAAACTACACATACGTACTTAGAAAATTCCTTCAAAATTAATATGGCAGATCACTTTCAGTTTCCAAAATCGGTATAAATCTGACAAAAATCGGTTGTATTATATAATATATGGCCTGTTCTTGTATGACAAACTATTTCAGACTGTTTGTGTTATAGTAACTGTTTGCGTTATAGACGAAAGTGTGAAATCGTTTGTGTTTTCCACACAAATAGACAAACATGTATAAGCGTTTGTCTTACAAAAAAAGGGGAATATTTGTCCTATTGGCCACCACTTATGCCGAGCTATTTCTTGGGTTAAATTAAACGAAATAATTAGTTTGGCAATGACCAACACAGTGCCCGCCAAATCCTGCATAGTATGAGACTAATTCAATACCAAATATCTGTGATATTTTAACCAAGAGAGCAAAACTGCTTTCGTGGACAGGCATCCTTCAAATAACTCTACACAAGAACAAGCTCTCAACAAGCTGCGTTATTTTTTAATGTGTTTGATAGGCATTGATAGGAGGCTACTGCTATATAAATATATCAAAGTAGATACGTCTGCTCATTAAGCATTATTTTTTGTGAAAAAAGTTCATCATACAAACCAATACTAATCCTGGTAAATACTAAGTAATGCTGCACCATTAATTTCATGAGTGAAAAATAGTTGAATTAAATTTATTTGCGGCCGAACGTTCAAATCAACCAATTAAGGTTTCTACATATGAAACAAATGAAACATTTTTGTTATAATGTTGCTCCATCGGTGATTGAAAGTGAGAGAATTTGTGTAAGTTTCAGACATCACACTTAACCTTAACGAAAGAGCCTTCCGCAAGAAGAGAGCCTCGTTTTCTTACAGTTGAAAAATCGTGGAACAATTCGCTTGATTTCTATGTGTATGCAACTATATCCGTAAAGAGGAACATACATAATTGGTCACTACAACCCTTCAATCACGATTACAACCAAATTTCTCCCACCACTTATGTTGTGTGTGTTAATGTTATACATGACTGGCGGGACCTACGGTTTAAAATCGAATTCTAACGAAACTTTTCATGACAATTGATTTACTTTTGGAGGTTTTTGCCAGAAATCTACTGAGAGAAAGTCATCGAAGAAATATTTTTTCATATTTCGTTTTGTTGGAGATGTCTGATCTGGGGTTTGAAGGCCTCATGTCTAAGAAGCAAATACACTACTTATTAGACTACGGCGACGACATCATAAACATTGACAAACTTCAAAAAGTTATATTATGGATTCTCGATTCATTGAGAATTTGAAAAAAAGTAAACATCGATTTTGAACAAAAAAATTCTTTTGCACCATAAGTTAGATCCCTACTTGACACCGAGTAACTATTTATTGTTTCCTACCAACAGGGATTGCTCGGAAGAGAAAGATTTGACACCAACGAGGAAATCAAAGCTCTGACATTTGTAAACATATGCTTCGCAGTTTCATATATCAAGATCTAGTAGCCTAGTGGGTTGTGTATTGGCTTATTAGACATGAGGCCTCGGCTTAAACCCTAGATCAGACACCTCAAACAAAATGAAATATGAAAATTTATTTATAAAAAATTTATTTCGACGACTGCCTCTCAGCAGATTTTTGGCAAAAACTCTGAGAATGAATAGAAATTGCCATGAAAGATTTCTCAAAAAACTGTCGTTCGGTGTCGACTTTAAACTTTAGGTCCAGCCACTCATGTATAAAATTAAAACACAGACATAATTGGTGTGAGAAGTGTTGGACTGAAGGGTTGTAATGACCAATTATGCATGTATATATGTAAAGTCATCTTGATGAGATGTTGTGCCTAAAGCGACAAGCATCATCATGTCTAGTCAACCATTGGGTTAACTTCTTTTAACACGTTGATGTAAATGTCATCGACAGAGCTCTCACCGATTTAAAACTGGACATTAACGTGTTAGTCCATCTAGTCCATCTAGACCGCAATTAATTTGTAGGTTCACTTATAGTTCAGACTATTTTCCAATCTTTCTTACATTTTTATTTCATCTGTGAGTTTGTTTCTCTTCTATCAAATTTAGCGTAATTCATCACATTCCTCGCCCCCATTTTCCTACTATAACTCTACTATTTTCCAAATACATGACGAATGACATAATTCACTGGACATCCTTAAACAGCTTCTTCCTAAAATTGTACCTTTCAGCTGAATTTTTCAGGACTACGTAACATATCACAGTAACAGTAACAGTTTGCTTATTTTGCTCTTCTAAATGTGCTATTTTCATATCTTCTGCGATATTATAAGTGACTCCCAAGTTAATGGTTCTTCCGGGATTTACATACCAACATATGTAATTACAAGATTAGCTTCCTAACCACTACTTTGCGGATGATTATTCCATCCGTTTTATGTCCAGTAAGACATTTCTCATGGTTTTTATGTCTTTAGCTGCCTGTTTTGTAATTCTGTCTACAACTGTTTTCATATCTAAACTGTCGCCTCAAGTCCAGTTTAAAGCTACTAAAATTCCTTCATTTTTATTTCTCAACTAAGTTCTCTTACGCAGACACATCCTTTCAACAATTATTACCGAAAACCAGAAGAAACATACGAAAAATCCATCAATTCTAACCCATAATTTACTTAAAATTCATTAATTTTTTTGTTTTTGTTTTTGTTGTTGTGAGTTACCCGTGTTAATAGCCATTGAATGGCATTTTAGACGCATTTTCAAATAATAACCGTAATAAACAAAATGAAAAAAAAATCATTTTTTTAAGAAACACAACCCACTTAAAAACCCTTTCAAATGATTCCAAAGGTTTGCTTTGCTCCGCACAGTCGTACGAACCATATACAGATGCTTTTAAAAAATTAAAAACAATCGACAAAAAACAAGAAAAGAAGACGAAGAAGTATAAGAATCTAATCTTAAATATTTTAAGTCAGTTAAAGACCGTTTTAAGTAAGTGAGGAAATAATAGCCAACAAACGGTTAAAACAGCTGCATTTTGTGGTTAAAAGCAACTCAAAACAAAAAAAACAAAAAATTGGTTAGAAAAAACGTCGTACTTCTTGGTGTACTCGCATCGCGTATGAATGCTTAGAAAAAAAACCCCAGAAGAAGAAGAAAAATAAATGTTTGACTCTAATGAATGAATTTTATTTTATTTGTCTCTCTGTCCGTCTGTCCGTCTCTATTACTGCGTTTTAGTGCAGAGTAGAATGCGTTGTCGTTGTAGTTTTTGTTGTTGTTGCTGCTGCTGCTGTTGTAGAGAAGTATGGTTCTATAAATGTAAAACCTCCTTTTCGACTTTTATCGCCAGATAATTGCCGTCAAAATTACAGGTTTTTACATTCACATGCATTTAAGAAAATGACTGAAACGACGTAAAATTTATTTATACGCCGTTTAATAAATGCTGTTTGAATGAGTGTTTCTACTTCTTTTTCTTCTTCTTCTACTGCTTTTTCATTCCATTTTCATTTTTCGAGTGCGAAATACGTGTGAGAGAATTCGATGAACGATGACGACAACGACAACACCACGACTTTGCCAGAAACGACAATAGCGACAAGGAGAAAAACTGTCAGAATTAGAGCTACATTTGAACGTGGGTCAATTGGAAAGATATTTCAGTATCAAAATGTCTCTAATAATGATTACTGAATCCGTGTGCTATTGCGCTTATCACAATAAGAAGCCTGCGTCTGTCGACAGCCATTATCTGAGATTCGAGTGTCCTTATAGCTGCCTGCCTATTTGGGAATGCTACCGGCTGTAAGTATTGTCAGTCTGAAATATACATACATACATACATATGTACATACATAATTGCAACCCTTCAGTCAGGCCTAGCTTCTCACACCACTCATGTTGTGTGTGTTATTTTTATACATGAGTGGCGGGACATACAGTTTAAAGTTGACAGGGAACGACAGATTTTTGAGAAACTTTTCATGACAATTTTATTTACTCTCAGAGTTTTTGGCAGAAATCTGCCGAAGAAAGATTTTTTCATATTTCGTTTTGATCTCTGACCTGGGGCTTGAACCGTGTCCTTGCGTCTAATAAACACACTACCTATGTACTAGACTACGGCGATTCCTACACTGAATAGTACTTCTTCAAAACTACTGCAACAGTATCCAATAAATTTGTCGATTCCAAAAAGTTAGCTTTACCCTGACATATACACTTAAATGGCCATTACAACCCTTCAGTCAGGATGACGACCTATCTTCTTACACTTATGTTGTGTGTGTTAATTTTATAGACGAGTGACGGGACCTACAGTTTAATGTAGATTCCGAACGACAGATTTTTCTTTGAGAAACTTCTCATAGCAATTTTATTTACTCTCTCTGCTAAGAGTAAGTTGCTTAAAGGAATATTGTTTCCATATTCCTAACTGATAATTGAACCGTGGCCTCACGTCTAATAAGCCAATACACTACCTACTAAACTATGGCTTCTACTCTGTCCGAATTCTTTATACTGAACTTCCTCGTAAAGTCATTCTGCAGTATTTGTAGATGTAATGTTCTTGAAGGTTCCAAACTCCATCAAAATTTTCGGGAGATCTATATTCGAACTGACCTACCGTCAGCCACCACCCAGAGCGCAGTTTAATTTCGAAACGACCTTAAAATTCTGTTCAGAGTCTTGTCAGAGAACTTGTCAGAGAACTTGTCAGAGCACTTGTCTTTTAATTCAGGTCCCCAATCGTTGAATCTTGAACTTCTTCGAACAGTTATAATGCGGTTTAGTGATCATAAAATTCTGGAGGGATCGCCAATTTATCGGACCTGTATTTGATCGCCTTCACTTTACCCAAATGTATGCGCTTATGGTAGGTAGCCTTTACGCCGCTAAACTATTGGTTCAACGGAAGGTGATCAGTTTCACAGGCTAACGTTTGTGTAATATGTAATGTATCGGTTATAATACACGTGGAACTTTGTAGCCTTCGTATGATGCTCAAAAAGATTCCCATCAAACTATTCATTCATTCATAAAGCTGGATTTGATAAGCGCCAAGAGCAGTGAATATTTTTCTATTAAGACCTCGTTTCCGTGCAACTCTTTTCGGCAAGTATTTAGAATGATAAATAACCCTTAACCCTGTTAGTGCTTTGACTTATCCTAAAATAAGCCCCTAGAAGTGAGACTCGTTGCTAAGCAGATATGTTCGGTTTAGTTTTACGAGCCGTATTATACAGCGTAATGTTGTGTGCGAGTGTCGCCGTGGTCTAATAGGTAGTGCGTTGGCTGATTAGAAGTAAGGCCTCGTTTCAAACCCCAGTTCAGGCATTTCTCCAACTAAACGAAATATAAATAGAAAATATTTCTTCGGCGACTTCCTCTCAGCAGATTTCTGGAAAAAACTCTGAAAGTAAATAGAATTGCCATGAGCCGACTTTAAACTGTAAGTCCCGTCACTCATGTACATATAAAAATTAACACACACACAACATAAATGGTGTGAGAAATTAGGTCGTAATCCTGACTAAAGGGTTGTAATGGCCAATTATGTTATGCATGTTATGTGCGAGCCCTCACTTGTCCCGCTTTGATTTAACGTTGATGAGTTCCTAAACTATTGCTGGATAATCAATTCTGTGGACTATTTTTGGAAAACTGAGGCTGATTTTCACTGAAGTGGCAATCTACACAAGAATTTATTGGCTTTTACGTTCTACTGTTAAAAAAACTGAAAATGTTCAACAATATGCTGAGATTTAGAACGATTGAGAACTGTCATTGCAACAAGTGATCACTGATACCTTAAGCAGCCTACGCAACAACTTCCTGACATTTGCTGCCAAAAGTTTCAATAAAAAAGTTTCAAACGATTGAGGAGATACATATTGCATTGCCACAAGTCTATGAGACCTTAGATGGCAGTCTAGCTATTTCTGCCCTCCGAAAATCTACAATTTCCAGCTATTTTCGAAAAACTTTTCAATTCAACCACTCACGCATACATTTAATAGAAATTGCAAGACAACTGCAACTGTAATTTCAAATAACGCCGCCACATCTTTTTTAAAATCATTCTGAATTTTTATAGGTACACAGAAAAGCCATGATTATCTAACATAAGTTGGCTGCCAGAAGACAAGAAGAAAAAGTAGAAGAAGATGATGGCGCGTTATGAACAACGGACTGTCAGTCAATATTAGAAGAATAGTTTTAATACGCTGTGTGCTGTTGACCAACACTCGTCATTTATGTACGTTCTAAACTAAAAAAGGGGAGAGTATTAGGAAAAATAAAAATCAAATAAATAGGCGCAGTCCGAATGCTAACTTAAATACAACATTCGTCGTTGGCTTAGAGAAGCTAGAAATGGAAAGCGCTTAGTGGCGCATGAATCTGGCATAATACTTAGCATGCGGCAGCTGAATTTTGTATGTTTGAAAATTAATATTGAAAATGACTTCTTTTTTTTCTTTCATTTAAACAGAAAAAAGGAAAAGAAACAAATGAAAAGAAACAAATAAAAAGGAAATAATTTTAAAACACACATTTCAATAATTGTAGGTTTTCATTTAAAACCACTTTTTTAGGATTGGATTTGAGCAGGAGAGAGCACAAGAGTATGACTAAATGAATGGCATAAAAGCCTTAAAAGATGGGCGTGTAACTTACCCAGAAATTTATGTGACGACATACTCTCTAAGGGTGTGATGTCCTGTTTGTTACCTTTATTCAACAATTCCAAAACAGAGCTAAATAAACACAGCCACATACTTTTGAAAATAAATAAAGTGACGGTCTTCATACATACATATGTATGTCTGTTAGCCTAAGGACTTCATTTTTATTGTCTGAAATTCTTTGAAATTCATTCGGAAAGGCTTTTATATGCTCTACACTGTCATATGTGGAGGGGTATATTGTGTTGGAGCTGATGTTTGTAACAGTTTAGGGAACGAAAAGGTTTCAGATGCAATTATCTGGAATACGTCGACCATACTTATGAAGTTGAAACGAGACTTACTTACTGTCTTCATATTTCCTCAATAGCTATTGTGCGCCATTCCCAAATGTATATGGATTATCTAGTCATTGCGGATCTTAGACTGTACTTAGACTATTTTGGATATACTTGGAATACTATGTAGCAAAATAGCATCTTCCCTAAGAATCATCGCAGCACATTCTTGGAAGTTGTAAGGTATTAATGCATCCATCCCCTGGTTGCATATCAAGTGTTAGGCAGGGATTTGTCATTGTTGACATCGAGCAGCATGCTGTAATTTCTTAGGCAATAGGCTAGGAAGTCGCCGTAGTCTAATAGGTAGTGTGTTGGCTCATTAGACGTAAAACCCGGGTTCGTATCTCAGGTCAGGCATCAAAACGAAATATGAAAATAAAGATTTCTTCGGCAACTTTCTCTCAGCAGATTTCTGGCAAAAACTCTGAGAGTAAATAAAATTACCAAGAAAAGTTTCTCAAAAATCTGTCATAATACGTCACTCATGTATGAAATTAATACACACATACTTAATAGGCTTGGAGAAAATAAATAGGCGTCCCCTATAACGTTTACTCCCGACCATAATATCGTGCTTAGTAATACATTGTCTTGTAGGGTATCATATAACCTTACCCGCCTGTTATTTGGGGTGTTACTGTACATTTCAGTCAAGTTGTCTGAAATATTTGATTTTCTTGTTAAACTGCCAAACGTTGTAGGCAAGATTACAACCACATACTTAACAAAAACAAGTGTAGCGTTACACTGTTTCACAGTTTATTATGGCGTAATTGACCAATTGTGATCAATAAAGTTTGCATACGATTACACCCATTTGGGCGAATATGTGCGTACAAGCGCCAATATTTTGTTTTGAAGGTTTTTTTTCCTGTAGCTTTAATAGTTTTTTAAAAGTTTATAATTTTTTTAATAATGATTTGTAACTTAATATTAAAAATTTTTGTAATTTAATATCGATAATTACAGAGAAGCAGAGAGATGCTTAACACCATCTTCAATAATTTAAGCGAATTTTATGGAAATTCTCTTACAGGCATACATATGTACATACATATGATGGCATCTTAATTTAGTCATTTAATGTTTGGGTGTTCAGAGTGGTATTTTGAAATTAAGCAATTATAAATGAGAATTGTGGTCAGATTTCTGTTTTAAATATTTCTTTGAAAGTACATAAAAAACATTGAGGTTGAGGGCACAAAGTTGGTCCCTGTTATAATGTTTTGTTTTGAATATGAAATGTTTTTTGGCGATGACTACTCTGCGACTGTTTAAATCGTGATTTTACTCACGCTGTGAAGGTAGTCGTGAAACTAGCCAAAATAACAAGGATAACTAAAAAAAATTTTGGAAAATATATCCTTTATTTCTCAATATAATGTCCTTAACCTCCTTACATTTTCCCCAATGATGGCAACACAATAGCTTCGATAACTTTTTTTGTAGTACAAACTGTCTAGCTTCCTAGAATACCCATCAACCGCAGACTCTACCTAATCTTTCTTGAAATTTTCCAAGTTTGGAAAAAGAAAACAACGCGAGTGAGTTCAATATGACTAAAAAGATGCGTTGTGAAGCAATTGGAACTTAAATTTACTGATTTTGATCAATACTAGTCTCGATAAAATAACACTTTCGTTCTTTTATTAAATCCCGCTTTTTCTTCGAATTACTTAAACGCTGCAATAAGTAAACAAAGCATGAGACTCAGGTTGTGTTTCTTTTTTGAAGGTGATCAATTAAAACGAACCCACGCGCATCTCAGAAAACTAATCATTGACCCTGGTTGTCGAAACACCTACCTTTGTCTTCTTATTACATACTTTTCGTAGGCCTCTCTTCTCTTGAACGCACAGTGGATGGATCCATGTCCCATTCATAGTTAGGACTCCATGCAGAAATGCGCATTTTCGCAAATGAACCAACGACGTTCCTCGAAACATTTTCAAGAGATTCTGTTTGTTTTATTGTGAACAAAAGCAGGACCCATTAGCACAAATTTTTCTCAACCAACTCTGAACTGGTCAGTATATGATGTACAGCGCTTACCTTCAACAATCCAAACGGTTTCTGCCGTGGGCATATTACATACACAATAATGATGGGGCATCATCTAAACTCTACCACCCAATATTTTACTGCTGTCAACGAATGCACAGACCCTCTTGAAATAAAATCGAGCAGGGCTGTAAACTTCTAATGCACTGGAACGTTTTTTGGAAGCCCAACAAAAGTAACCGGCCTTCTGATCGGACATTCATCAGGAACACTTGTTCGGAGTAGGCATCGCATCAAGTTCAATATGCAGATTCTGTCCTCAGTCACTGTAGTATATATAGTAGGTAGTGCGTTGGATTATTAGACGCAAGGCCACTGTTCAAAGCCCTGTTCAGACATCTCCAATAAGATGAAAAATGAAAAAATGTTTCTTCGGCGACTTCCTCTCAGCAGATTTCTGGCAAAAACTCTGAAAGTAAACAAAATGGTCATGAAAAGTTTCTCAAATCATCTGTCGTTCGGAATCGACTTTAAACTGTAGGTCCCGCCACTCATTGATAAAATGAACACACGCACAATGGGTGTTGTGAAAAGCTAGGTTGTAATCCTGACTGAAGGGTTGTAATGACCAATTATGTGTGCATGTATTTGACAAGGAAAATGATTCACCAGAAAACATCTTCGCAGAGTTAATACATATCAGAACGCAACATCTAAGTCCTTAGCAAGTACTATGCAGGCAGTTATCCTTACTAACACCGAACAGCATTGTGAAGTTTCTCAAGGTAACAGGATTGGAAAAAACTTTATGGGGATACTCACAGGTGAAGTGCACACAATAAGTCTTCTGGTTGTAGTACTCTAGCGCCTCTGCGCAAGAATTATAACAAACCAAGAATTATTAAAGAAAAGAAGAAAAAATTATTTTCTATCCTTAAAGAACACAAGTAATGCACGAAGAAAAGTCCATGAAGACGCCATGGTCTAGTAGGTAGTAAAGAAAGAAATATGAAAAAAATATTTCTCCGGCAACTTCCTCTCAGCAGCAGAAGTTTCTCAAAAATCTGTCTTTCGATGTCGACTCTTGGTGTTTCCGCTACTCTTGCATAAAATTAACACACACAGTATGGGTAACTAAGTCGTAATACTGATTATAGGGCTGCAATGGCCAATTAACAAAGCAAGTAAAGAGTTCGTTAATGAGCACCATTTTTTTTGTGGAATTGTTAGGCAAAACCTTTTTAATTCAAGTTACTCAAGCCCATGTGCCCATTTCCATTTCCAATGTGTTCATAGCTCCTGTTTCAGTTTAAATGACCATTATTTCATAAATTTCTTAACGAAATATTTGTTTACGAGTTTTAAATCGTTTCTTATTGTTGGCATAAGAAATTGTGTGATTATTTTTTGAAAATATCTCTTCTCTTTGTTTTATTATTTCTTTTTATTAAATTTAAGTATCGAGTATATTTGTTTAGATATTCGGCATTCGGTATGTACAAATCACATTTACTACATACGATAGACATAGACACAGTCAGAGGAATAAAATTAGTGTGTACGAGTATAATACAGAAGAAGTATAAATTTAAAGATGATCATCAAAAAATTGTTCAATACAAAGTGCGAATGATATTAAACAGATGGCCCTCCTCTATAAGAAAATACGAACAAAAAGAAAAAAAAAACAAAGAAAACAATAACGAAATGTGTACGAATGTGAACAAATATTTTTGTTCTGAATGCCCCTCGCACACTAAAAGCCAATGAATGGCACACACAACTAGAAACAATGGCAGCAGAATAGCACAGGACAACATAAAAGTGTTAAAAAATTGTGTCGAATATGTGATCTAGGGCTACCAATTCAAACGTACGCACACTTGCAACATTCTCTAATTATTCTACATACCATACTTCTACTCCATGGAAAATCTATGAAAATTACGTTTTACGAGCAAAGCATTTCAATATTGAGATTGCAAAGTAACAGCAAAGAATCGAAATTATTTTGTAGAAATAGACCAGCAGGTTGTCTCCAGCGAAAATAAAAATGATATTGAAACAAATGGTTCCGTAAAAGATCATGATTAGTTTAAACGTGTGTGTACCATAAAGAAAACGAAAAAAATGTGTTAAAAAAACTATTTAAAAAAGAATCGAAAAAAAAAAACAAAAAAAATTTTGTACTTTTTGGACTTTATGTTTGAGCATGGAAAACAATTATATTTTTAGCATTTCGAAAAAATTTCACAATTCAAAAGTGATATTTACCAGATCATAAGATTACTTTTCAGATGATCACACAGAAATATCTTTGGAAGATTAGCAAAAAACCATGACGATCTTATTTTATGATAACCTATACGAATGACATTAATTTCGAATTAATTTACAGGCTACTGCATTGACTTCCGTGTAAGATCCACATTTCTTGCAAGATTTCAAAAAGTGGGTTATGTAGCATGCCTGGAACTAGGTGGTCTATAGCCTATTGTGTTAACCTTTAAATAACAATCCAATGAGACAGGCTCGAGGAATCCAAGCAAGCGGCAGTTCGCTGAAATGAAAAAACAAACACGAGAAACAATTTTGGGTTGCAAGGCAGTTAATTTGAACCCGATTAGTTTTGTTTAACTAAAATTTGATAAAACGAGTGCTATAATAACACAAAAAATGAATCACCATTAACTGCTCCCACTGTCAGTCTATGGTTCGAAGGTTAACACGTTCACGCTAGGCACACTATACTGTGCAACACTTGTACTTAATGCCCTTAAATCATCTGCGAATACATACATATATACAGTCAGGATTGCGGTCTAGCTTCTCACACCACTCATGTTGTGTGTGTTAACTTTATATATGAGTGGCGGGACCTACAGTTTAAAGTCGACTCCAAACGATAGATTTTTGAGAAACTTTTCATGGCAATTTTATTTACTCTCAGAGTTTTTACTAGAAATCTGCTGAGAGGAAGTCGCCGAAGACATATTTTTTTTTTATATTTCGTTTTAATGTCTGACCTGGGATTTGAACCGTGGCCTTGCGTCTAATAAGCCAACACACTACCTACTCGACTACGACGACATCTGCGAATGCCTCATTTAATTTAAGCCCCGTATTGTTTGATTCGGGTATGGACCAGAAGGAGTGTGCCACCCGGCATGCATCTTTTCGAAGGGAAGTTTATGAAAATGCAAGCTGAACTGCGCTGGTGAAATAATTGTTTAAATCTGCAATAAAAAGAATAAAGATCAAACCACTAACATGACCGTACACATACCATATTCTGGTAAGTGATTGGATATGATATGTCTTATAAAGGCTTTCACCAAACTTTTTAAAAATTTGTCGTTCGGAATCGACTTTGAACTGTAGTTCCAGCCACTCGTGGATAGTATTATTATACACAACATATGTAAGTAGTGCGAGAAGCCAGGTCGTTATCATGACTAAAGGGTTGTAATGACCAAGTTAGTAGGTAAGTAAACTGACGAATGGAAACTTCCTATATTGCCGAATATTCGGTTACAAATGACTATAGCCTAACGAGATGCCGCTGTCGTGTTCGAGCTTTAATTGTCAGCTACATGTGAGTAAGATTACAGTAATCCTTAGATTTACGTCGCCTCGATTAACATTGTTTCGACTTACGTCGTCAAATTTTTTGTTCCCTCTAACTTCAATTCGCGTCGTCATTCGATTTACGTCGCCTTTTTTAGAACCAACTGCGACGTAAATCGAGGGATTACTGTACTAAGAATGCAATACAATACAAATATATCGGGTCTTGCATTAAGCGCTTGACGCTATTATCTGGAGACTAAAATATCGTTCAAATGGCCCCCACGGCTGCTGTGGGTGGAACGAGTCGTATATTTCCAATGAATCACACTGAATTTGACCGATGAACTGGTTTGTGGCTTATTCGCATTTACCAGCATTTTTGCATTTTACAACTCTACGAGAAAAAGATCAATGCGGTCAAATCGCACGATCTCGACGATCAGTTCACATCACTTGCATATCCTCGGGTACAATATACAATCAGGCATTTAGCGCCGTTTTGTTGTTATTATAAATGATCCAAGAAATTGGTAGTCGTCGATATATAATACTCACCGTTGACACAGATGGGCTGACTGATGTCGTTCTCAAAGAAATATGGAATGATGACGCTGACAGCATAACATCCACACCAAACAGTGACTCTTTTGGGAGGAATGTGGATTGATATCGTATCTAATTCGAGAATTTTGTTTATTCACGTATTATTTCATCTAGAAATGGCTTCATGGCTTAAGAGAATTTTTTCTCATTTAGTGAACACATGTCATTGTCTATAGTCGTTTATCTTCAGTTTGAGGATTCGAATTTATCAAATTTATTTCAAATAGTCCTTTTGATAAGATTTTTTTATTTTGGCGCCCATAAAATGGGCGAAGTGCATGGTAACGTTATTATTTGAACGAGTTGTGTAGTGCTGTATCCGTCCATGCTGATTACGTGAAACAGAGTGAATAAATGACAACCAATTTGACAGATTTAACTTCGACAAGATGGCAATTATTAACTGTCAAATGTTCGAATAGCCCGTTTGGAAAATCAGATAAAATGAAAAATAAAAGAATATTTTTCAAGAGCAAAAACAAAATTTGAGATTTTCAGTTATTATTTCCTTGTCAATATTATATTCGCTAGTGTTGTTTAGCAACAAGTTATGACTTTATTGGCATTACAAGTTTACTATTCCCTCATCATATTGACCATTTCGAAAAATCTTTTCAAAATTCAATTCTTCGCCGAAATACAAGTGTGAACACACTGAGTTGTTGATGATGATCGGCATAATGTTGTGTAACCTTTAAACCTTGAAAAATAATCGCAATGCATTCTCTGCGGAACTCTATCAAGAACAAAATAAGGATATTAAAGCAATTTGTCAAATGTGTCAAAATTCGAGCAAAGATATTGAATTCTCTACCATAGAGATTTTGATTTTTTTTCGTCTTTTCTTTTTTCGTCTTTTATGAACTACGTTATCGATGAAGTTCTTCTTTGGCTGGAAGTGTTTTTTTTTGTTTTTGTTTGACTAAAAGCAGAGCCCAACATAATGTAACAGCCTGGCCATACACACGAGTATGATAAAAAAAGAAATGATGACGATCACAGGCATGATCGAGTTTGAAAATGCTGCGAGTGGTTTGAGATTTTATTATAGACACGATAAAAGTGTTAAGAAGGAAATCCATACATACATACTTGGATTTCGAGTGTGAGCGTGTGTGCCCTGGTGTTGGAGTCGGAGTCGATGTCGGTGTGTGTAGAATAAATGCGGGACAGATATTAAAATATCCCCAGGTATAGGTAAACAGTTGAAGCTTTTTCCGCTCAATTTTTTTATTTTTTTTTCTTCTGCTCTCTTACGATTTTTATTGTTTCAATTTTATTTTCATTCTTTTTCTCAGTTTTTTGTAAGTGCAACGGATATTGAAAAAATAAAAACAGCTTGCCACTTATGGTGTATGCGCGGTAAAAAATGTTTTGTATATTGCCGAGATATTGGTGTTGGCGGCAACAACAGCAATATCAACAGCAAACAAATGCGGCAACTACAACTACAGCAGCAGCTGGCAAATGGCCTTTAAAAAAAAGAACAGAAACAGATTTAAATGTGGTGGTGATTTTCATTGGCTGTTTTGATAGTTTTTTTCCTGTTTTTTTTCTGTTTTTTGTTTAAAGGCGGCATTTTTTTTTAAATATTGAAAATATTTTTTTTCCTTTTTTGTTGAGATTTTTTCTTTTTCGGCTTAACATTACAATGTTATTTTTATTAACGATTTTATTTTTTGTTTAATATTGATTTTATTCCCGATACTTATTTTGCGTATATGGCTGATCAATAAAAACGTGCAAAACAAAAAATAAAATACAGAACACAAGATGAAATCATTTTTAAACATCAGCATCAACATCTTCAACATGATCACAATTATGTGTGTACATACATATATCGCTCAAGATTTGTCCAACATTGTTGATGATAATAGCGTCTAAACAGGGGTTAAGCGGATACGACTTAATCGATTTCTATATGAACTTCAGAATGTTAAGGCTCTGCATCGTGGTAAGTCAACATTAAGTTGAAATAAATAACATCCAGTCCTGATCAAATAAAGTAAAGGAATTTGACAAAGGAAAAAAATCTATTTAGGGTACTGAGGTCCTTGTGTCTTTCGAAATTACAAAAGAGTTGCCCTTACGGTTAATAGCAACGCTATCAGGCCTTACTGACTTAATTTTTGGACACAAAAAATCATATTTTTCAAGTCACACCTCTTCTATGGTATTCTGCAGGCCTTTCATCCGGTTGTTAGTTAAAGGGTAACACAATAGGCTACAGACCAATAGAGGGCAACTATTGTTACCTAACCTAGTTTCTCAGATTTTGCAAACATTGTGGATATTAAATGGAAATTAATGCAATAGCCAGTAAATTAATTCAAAATTAATATCGCGACGGGGGTACCGTATGGTCCTTGTTTCTTTCGAAATGACCAACAGAGCTACCGTTACGTTATATAGCAACGCTATCGAACTTTTCTGAGGAAAATTGGTTTACAAAAATTAAGCAGCTCGAGGACTGGATGAATGCTATTTCCAATTAGCTTCTGAAGCTTCTTCCGTATACTGGTAGGTTGTGTGTTGGCTTATTACACGCTAGATTGTGGTTTAAAACCCAGCTTAGACATTTTGAGCAAAACGAAATATGAAAAATATTTCTTCGGCAATTTCCTCTCAGCAGTCTTCTGGTAAAACTCTGACTCAGACATCCTAAATAAAACGGAATATGAGAAAATATTTCTTCGGCGACTTTTTCTCTACGAGTACATAAAATTGCAATGAAAAGATTTTCAAAAATTAAAATTAACACCGACTGCATAAGTGGTGTGAGAAGCTGGTCGTAATCCCGACTAAAGATGATTAGTAATGATTAGTTTCAATCTACCATTATTTGCGAACAATAATCACGGTGTAAATTGAAATTGAATATTCAAGAAAGATTTGGCTGAAATATGTTTAAAAATAATTAATAGGACAAGACTTTTGTCTATTTCTTATTCCTGTCGGTCAAAAACTCACTTCTGTTCACTTTTTAGAGGGCTCCACCATAGATGCATAGAATATTCGAATATAACGATCTCAGAATTTCGAAATCGTCAAATCCTGATGATATCACACAAATGAACATAAATACTCTCGTATCATACCTTTTGATAGTCTTGTCATGATTTGTTTACGTCTATTACAACTGAATTTTAATCCTGCATTCCATTATGTTTGTCGAAAAACTGCTAAACAGTTACACGCCACTGAAAATCATGGAAAAAATATGCTACAACTGCTACAGCTACAGGCAAAGATTTATTTTCAGAAATTCCGGAATATAGCTGAGGCAACGAATGTTTACCTATACCTTTGAAATTCTTAATTTAGTTTTTCTATAAGTTCTAGTTTCTCATATAGTGGACGAAATTTTAATAGTCGCAATAACAAATTTAATAATACTTTTATGTAGTTGTTTCACCTTGTTTCCAATTTACCAATATTTTCCAATATTCAGTAGTTGGTAACTAGGAAATATTTTTGTATACATTGTTGTTGGAATTTCCTCTCGATATAATAATAATGGGACTTTTACTCAAAAATATACAAAATAAAGAGAGAAATTTAAATAGGCGCAAGTACTATTATATAATTTTTACAGTTACAAAATGCAGATTTTTTGTAAAAAAAACTTGTGCTTTTTCGTGTTTGCATCATTGAGTATTAGCATCAGTCTATATCGAGAATTCTTAGGCGCAATGGGTAGAGGAAAACACGTAACACAAGAGGAGCGATCTTTAATAAGAGTTTTAAATGAAGAATGCTATTCAAAAAGGGAAATAGGTAGAAGAATTGGACGATCAGAGCATCTAGTTCGTACGTGTTTGCAAAAAACTACAAAAAATAATAAATCAGCAAAGAGAAATAAGAGAAACACAAAACTAAGCAAACGCCAAATTGGTCAACTTAAACAAGAGGCCACTAAAAATAAGCTTTATTCTTCCCAAATTGTCCTGAATTAGGCTTACCTGTAGGAAAACGTCGAGTTCAACAAATTTTATCAGCTGACTGTAACATTAAATGGAAAAAATCAGCGAAAATCCCACCGTTATCATGCTGTCATAAATCGCGGAGATTGGAATTTGCCAAATATACCATGTCATGGAGAAACATTATTTTCTCCTACGAACAAAAATTCAATTTGGATGGCCCGGATGGACGCAGTCATTATTGGTATGATTTGCAAAAACCGAACGCACCCAGAATGAGCAGAAACTTTGGCGGAGGTACTGTAATGGTATGGGGCGGTTTCAGTTACTATGGGAAGCTTCAGTTGTATTTCATTTCTACTAAAATTAACTCCGAAACCTACGTGGAAATGTTGGAAGATGTTTTAGTAAATTATCTAGAAGATAATTTGGATAAAGACATGACTTTTCAGCAGGACAACGCTAGCATCCACGACTCGAAAGTCTCAAAAGCATTCTTTTCATCGGCTTCAATCCCAATTCTAGACTGGCCTGCTAGAAGTCCGGACTTGAATCCGATAGAATATCTTTGGGGAATCATGTCAAGAGATGTTTATAGCAACGGAAAGCAATACAACACAGTGAGTGAGCTGAAAACGGCTAAATATTGAGCTTAGAATATTAAAAAATTTAGTAGAATCAATGCCCAGTCGTATATTTGGTGTTATACAAAATAGAGGAGGGATTACTAAATATTAATCAGTTATTAATTTATTTTTTACTCTTAATGGAATTTGTAATTCTTATATTGTTTTAATTGCGTCTAATTTAAATTTCGCATACATTTTACTTTTTTTCCTATTATATTTTAATTAATCGTTGTTTTTATAATTTAAACATATATATTAATTTAAGTTAGAAATATGTTATTAATTAGGCGAAAAAAAAATATAAATTTCTTTTGATTTGAATAATACATCGAAATATTAAATGCGACTATTTTAATTTCGCACACTGTATAAGGGTCTTCTTCCGCTCGGTTTTCTGTCTCCAACTTTCAGTTCCAGTCTCTTATCAAGCGTCATCTTCCTCTCGGTTTTCTGCCTCCACTTTTCACTTCCAATATTTGACATTCAAGTGGCCAAACCATTTTTAGATATGATCACATATTACACTCATATGCCTCTCTCTTGCTCATTCTTCTACAAAAGTAGAATGAAACTGTAGTCCTTCAAAATTTTTCTTAACTTTTAAAGCAACTTGGCTAAAACTATGATTGAAATCCGCGACTGAAAAACATATAATTACCACTGATTAAAATCCAGCATACAAAAACGCTTGAGAATAACGTTAAAATGATTGTAATTTCAGTTACTTAAACAGCCAACATAATAACTTTTATGGCATTGGATTCTAAAATTTTAGAAAGTTTTCAAACTCTGTTGAGGTATTCTGTTTCTGTTTCTTTTTATTTTTAACACCAAACAAGAGGACATTGATGCTGGACTTTAACTTCAGAAAGAAAACGTATGTATTTATTATACAATTTCAAGAAATAAAATACAAAACAGAGGCAAAAAACAGAAGAAAAAATTAAAAAAAAACACTTTTTAATGGAATTTTATGATCCATCAAGGAATGAATGAATGGATGGCTGAATGGATGGACAACATTGTATAAGAAATTCTTAAATTGACTTTTTCTTCATCATCATCATGTTGTTCTCTTTCCATTTTGCTTGTATTCAGCGCTGACTGTCTGTTATTGTCCCCTTAAATCTGGTCTCATGTCTTTCGACATGTCATATCGAAGGCATACGAAACAATTCAGAGCCAGTAACAGGTTTTCTTCATACTATTTCTGTAGTTTCTTTCATTTTGCAATTTAATTTGTCAAAAGAAAATTTATACCGAATCATGGAAGAGATCATCCTTAGCACAGGTAACAACAACATTCTGTTCATTATTATATTGGGGCCTCACTCTCTCTCTCCAACCAATCACATCGGCTGAACGTGACATCAGAACAAAAACAGAAAAAGGAAAAATAAAATAAAACAGAGAAAAGAGTAAAGGAACAGAAATGATTTTGTAAAATTTTTATAGTTGCTGTTCGCATTTAATGACTGTTGCTGTCGTCTAAAGCCCAGCAACACCTAGAGATCATGGATAGGAATGCAACATTGGATAGTTAAGCACTCTATATATAATGACGAAGTAAAACACTAAACACTACGGCAGAATTGTTATGACAGTCGGCTTAATATCTATAGAAACCGCTGCATGGTAGACACATACTTCTTGCAGGCAATATTGCAGACAGTAACCGATTTTCATGCCGAATACATTATTAATACGGCTTCTGTGGAAGACGAACGCCTAATTCGCTGTCCTTTTTCAGCCTTTGCCAGCTCATCCGCTAATATATGCTTACACTGACTGCTTGCACTGGTACCCATGCCATGAATTTCATGAAGGAATTACAGAAATCGCCGTGGTGTAGTCGATAGACGTGAGACCTCGGTTCAAACCCAAGATCAGGCATTTCCAACTAAACGAAATATGACGAAATATTTCTTCGGCTACTTCCTCTCAGCAGATTTCTGGCAAAAACTCTGAGAGTAAATAAACTTACCATGAAAAGTTTCTTAAAAATCTTTCGTACGAAGTCGACTTTAAATAGTAGGGTCCGCCTCTCATGTATAAAAATTAACGCACACAACATAAGTGGTGTGAGAAACTAGGTTGTAATCCTGACTAAAGGGCCGTAATGATCAATTCTGTATATATGTATGTATTCCAGAAATCCTTGTCAAATAAAGATACCCAATTGACTTTTTCTAAAGTCAATAAGGGAATGGCATATACATATGTACTTCGGTATGGTAACTCTACCAACTGAAACTGTATCATGAGAGTACTTAATCGAAATAGGTAACCATCAGTAATGCATCGTCTTGTCATCGGAAATCTGATCACCTGTCTGGAGAAATTTTTCATGGCAATTTTATTTTGCTCTCAGAGTTTTTGTCAGAAATCTGTTGAAAAGAAGTCGCCGATGAAATATTTTTTTTGTATTTCGTCTTGATGTCTGACCTGGGGTTTGAACCGTGGCCTTACGTCTAATAAGCCACTTACCTACTTACTAGACTAAGCGCATTAGTCATTTATTCCGCCTTTAAAAAGCCAGTGGCCACTTTGAAAACCTTCTAAAATTAGATCTAAAACTTGATTCTATTACTAGACGGGGAAGTATCAGTTTAGCATGCTATGTTCATACAACCGGTTAAGTGAAAACTCCAGCTGATCACATATTTACTTAATTGGTCTTTACAACCTAGTTTTTCACACCACTCATGCGGTGTATGTTTATTTTATTCATGAGTGGCGGAACTTACCGTTTAAAGTTGACTTCGAACCTCATGTCTAATAAGCCAATACACAACCTACTAGACTACTGCGACTTAGTTCCTAGCAATTATAGAATAGGATCGTATATTTTAGCAGCAACATTCAAATAGTTGGCAATAACAAAATGTCTTCAAAATTAATTTTAATCTTCCCACTACAACATATGCTGCTGTATGACAAGAAATTCAACAGAAAGATTAGTTAGTCACCTACAACCAACCACAACATCTGAGCAATTGATTCGTGTAGACAATAACAGCGATCCTGGCGCATACAAATATTTGACCATATGGTTAAAAAAAAAAACAATCAACTGGACACACATAAACTAAGGACGCGGCATTATTTAATTATTTAAACATTTAACGCACAAATGAAATAAATGACCAAAAACTTAATGTGACAGGCGTTACCAATTAACTATGAATTGTTCAAAAAATTTTTTTTTTTTATATTTTTCAAGTTAATAGGTCATAATTATAGGTATTTTAGGAAATATTACAAAAACAACAACAAGTCAAAAAATTATTTTTAGGAATTGAAAAAAAAGAAAGATCGAACCCTTAAAGGTTATGAGCACTTGAAACACTTATTGTTGGAGTTTGGAATTGGCGTGTGTGGTCACAAATCAATTATTTTTATTTTTCTCTAGTATTGGTATGAGCAGTAGTGGTAGTGGTGTTAGCGGTTAAATAGTAATAGATACTAATCTAATAGATACTTTCCACAGCTGATTACATACTTATATTTTGTGAAAAATATACTCTGCTCCGGCCCATTAATGACTTAAACTAAACCACACAAACAATTTTCATGTAGAGGCTAGAAAACAAAAACAACAAGAAGCAGAACCGCATGAAATAACATGTTTTTCGTTTTGCTTTTCTTTCAACCAAAATTGCCAGCAAATATTTCCGCATCTGTTTGCTGCCACTGCTGCTGCTGCTAACGTTCCTAAACACACAATATTGAAAGAAGATGAAATTTTCAATTGTCAGTACGAAAAAAAAACAGAAAATCAACAACAACATGCAGTTGCACACATGACAGACATACTTCTGCTTAAGCATTGACCCTAAATATTGACCCTTGTCATCAATTTATGTTGGCTTTAATACCACCTTCTTAGAATTGCAAGCAGCAGCACAACGTTGAAGATGAGCACTCTTAAAGTGCGTTGACGAGCTCTATCTACATAGTAAGGGGGGAAGTGTTAAGAGCTACATATTTATGTATGGAATCGATTATGAATCTTTTCTTCTTTTTTTTAAGGAATGCCTTTGTGGCCAGTCGATGAAAGTAAAATATTTGCAAAAACATTTTTTTTGTCTACATTTCCTAGAGAAATATCTTATAGCCGCGCGTTTCAAAGGTCATTACATTCAGCAGCTTATTGTAAAGCTTAACTTTTGTCATGTTTTTTTTCACATTTTAGCCGAAACCAAATGGCTACTGAGGTAGTAGCTTTGCTGAAAATGTATGTAAAATTTCATTGATCTTTTGACCTTTTAACGAAACAAACATGCAGGAATAAAAGAACGCGATTTTTTAGCAAACAAATGTAAATGCATATCGGAAAGATTATTGCCGCCTTTTCAAAATCAAGATCAGAATTATTGTCATGCGAAAATCAGTTGTAAATCGTTTTATTTTGGAAGAAGACGGTCTTCTGTAATACCTAATACATACATAATTGGTAATTTTAACCCTTCAGTCAGGATTAAAACCTAGTTTCTCACACCACTTATGTTTTGTGTTTTAATTCTATACATGAGTGGTGGGACCTACCGTTTAAAGTCGTCCCCGAACGTCAGACTTTTCATGGCAATTTTTAATTACTCTCGGAGTTTTTGCCGGAAATCTGCTGAGAGGAAGCCGCCGAAGAAATATTGTTTTTATATTTCGTTTTGATATCTAACCTGGGGTTTGAACCTTGGCCTTACGTCTAATAAGCCAACACACCAACCACTAGACTACGGCGACTTCATACCTCATTCTGTAATACCTCAACCTCTATTAAATCATAACAAAAAATTAAGAATGAATTTTCAAATCTATTAACGTATGGATGTCGATGTTTATTGTTTAACTTGTTTTTCAGTAAGTCTGTAATGAGAAATGGGAACAAAATCAGGAATCCGAATGTAAACTGCTTGGTTAGGAGCATGTTCCTCATATTAAGTATCCACTGTTCTTTCTAGAATCCTTGGAGGATTAATGAATAATGAAGAGGGCTACGAATACAAGCTTAGAAGATTGACTTGATTGAAATTTCTTGCTGAAAAAAAAGGATTTTTATGATTGGAATTTGAAGCTCAAAAATTATAAAAACTAATATGAAACCATTCTGAGTAAAAAAATGCTTATAAGGTGGAGGGATTCTTTCAGGTTTTTATGGATGTCCCTGCACATCGAAAAAGAAGTGAGAAAAATAAAGAAACGGGGGTAGAAATACTCACGTAATTCTTAGAAATATTCTTTTGCAAAGGAGGCGTTTGTACTACATATCAAATATTTGCAATGCAGGAACAAAAACTGTAGAAAGCCATCATCAATCATTCATCATTTAATCAAACCTAACACGTTTACAACATAGTGGGAAGTAGTGTCGTTGGCATTCTTCTTCCCTATTTTAAACCGCTTTTTGATCTCTGCGAATACCATCCAAGACTATAGGTGTTTATAGACCTTATCTGGTATACACAATTGACTGCCATACAATCTTCTGTTGGAAAATTGTCAGGCGAAGAGCTTAATGAAGTTAACTCCAAGCCAAACCTGGACTATGGCCATGCTACAACACAGGGAAGCTGAATTTTTATATATTTTTTTCTCTATAGAAGATATGATTTTAAGGTACCAAATAAGAACTTCTAATTTGATGATTCGAATATTATGTATAATACCCTTAAATTGAGGCTCCCAACATTAGTCTTTCATATACGCCCGACCGCTAATCCGCATTCTACTCGGAGATTATGGTCATATTGAAAACTGTGCAATATGTGTTGGGTGATAAGATTTTCATTGAAATTATCCAAATTTAATTAGACACCCATGCTACAATCCATGTCCTTCTGTGCATTTGCTCTACATCACTCCCCGTTCATGAATGCCGGCGCTTTCACAGACAAATTTTGAAACATTCAAAGTTATCCCTTTTATGGATTCCAGTACAAAGGGATATCTTTGGTAATTACACTGCTGATGAACCCGATCAAATCAGGTACTTAGGTCACTTATTATTGGTCATTGCACAAGGAGTCTAAACTTCCATAAGAAAAGTATTTTATTGTCTTTCAGAGAAAAAATGATTCGAAAAGGTTTCGAATGGTATCACAAAAAGCCTAACCTATGTCCTAAAAACCACCTTATGCCTTAAGAAATGCATGCACTTAAACCTAAACAAATTCATTAGGGACCAATTGAAAGATGAAGGTTTGTAATGTTTCTCAAATACGGTTACAAATTGTCCTGGTCTGTGTTGCCTTATTAGACGTGAGGCCACTGTTCAAACCCCTGGTCAGACGTCTCCAGCAAAACGAAAAATGTAAAAATATTTCTTCAGCGACTCTCCTCTCAGTAGAGTTCTGACAAAACTCTGAGAGTAAATTAAAATTGCCATGAGAATTTTGTCAAAAATATGTCGACCGAAGTCGATGTTAAATTGAAGGGCCTGCCACTCATGTATAATACTGATACACACAACATAATTGGTGTAAGAAGCTAAGATCGTAATCCCGACTGAAGGGTTGTAATGACCAATTGCGTACATGGTCTGTATGTATGTAATATGATAAGAAAATTTAATAATAAGCTGAAAAGTATTAATTTGAATAGGTTAGATTATAGGATAGCTTGCCGTTCACAGGCAAGTTCACTCGGTGGGCCATATGGATGTGCAAGGGGATCAAATAATATTGAAAAGGAAAGGATTATTCTTCTCTAAAACAAAATAGTTTAATGTAGATTTCAAATTAATTAATTTAAGTAACTTGCTTCAGTGATGTTGTAAATTATGACAGTCATTTTGATTTTTTTTTATTTGTTTAATAAATTTGTTTGTGTTTAATTGTTGAAATACAACATTAATCTTTAAGAATTATTGATACACATGTGAATATGAATTTCATTATGAAATTCAAATCCAAAGAAATATTATCACATGATAAATATCGTAGAAATTAGTTTTTCTTCACTTTTTCCCATTTTTTCCCAATTTTTTTTTTATTTTTAATAATGCAATAAAAAGTAATGTTCATGAATTCTGTGAAAATATCAAATAAAAAATATGAATATTTTAATATTTATCTTTGAAATCAAATCAACAGAAAAAAAATTGGAAAAAAATATATTTTTTTTTCAAAATCCACGAAGTGTTTATTTCTTTTTGCCCAAGTACCAAAGTAGTACGAGTAAATATTAATAAAATTTAATTATTATTGGTTGCTGTTATTGTTGTTGTTGCTGTTGTTGGAAACAAATAATCGAATCAACCGTGTTGTGTTGTGCAAATAGCCTGCCAATCTGCTACAATTGCTAACCGTGAACCAAGAAAAAATTTCAATTTTAATGTTTTTCTTCGTCTTTTTTTGGTTGTTATTTTCGGTGTATTAATTCATGTTTCAAAACAACATAAAATCCACACAGCAATTGCCAAATTCAAATAGTTACAACAACAACAGCAATAACAATAAGAATGAGAACAAATTTATTGAAAAAAAAATTCAAATTTTTTTCTGTATTTCTCAAGAAGAAAAATCACAAGCATTTAAGTTTTTATTTTTATTATTTTATTTTATTTATTGTTTGTTGTTGTTGTTGTTTGTTTTCAATTTTTGGAAAATTTATTATATTGGTGAACATTATTGGTTTGTTTACATGAAACACCTTCGAAATACTGCAAAAAAAACAATGAAAATAAGTTTTTTTTAAAAAATTGTTATTGAAGCGAAAGAATACTTTGACGCTTAAATTTATTATAAACAGCGTGATTGTGTACTTGGAAATAAAATTTTTATTAAAAAAAAAAAAAAAAACAAAAAAAAATTATATTTTCTTAATGCTTCAATGATATCTATATATGTACTCTCAAGCAGTGAAAGAAAAACTAGAATTAGTCATGTTAGAAAAATTTTTAGTTGTTCCACTTCTAGATTTGGAAATCTCTTTGAGAGTTCCTTTAGCATGATCGGGAAAAAAATATAAAAATATTATTAAAATAATAATAAAGTTAACGCGATTTTCTAACCTCATTTAAGGTGAAAAGGGCAAAAAGAATTACTTTATGTGTGCCTATATTGTAGACGTCAGTGTTAGTAGGTCATATCAAAAGTGACACCAGCAGAACGACTGCTTTGGAAATCTCTACATGAAGAGAATTCTGTAAGTTTAAGTCGCGGCACAGAATTAAGGAATAATAAGACCAACCTTTCCACAACATTCCTGTGATAAGTTCATTTCGATGCAGTATACTCCATACCCTCCAATACAAAAGTTGTTCAAATAGTTTGGATATGCTAATGATATAGCAGTGACAACTATGGCGAATTAATTGTATGAAATTGACAAAGCTTTTGTAAATACAGAGCTGGGTTACAGCAGCAAATCTCCAATTAGTTGGACAAAATCGAAATCCACTTTAATAACGAAAAGAAGAAAGTTTGACGAATACATTATAATCATCACAGCCATCGTTTAGATGCTTATGTGTAATGATAACCTTTAAAACTAACTTTGAAAGGGCTTTTGAACAGGAATCTCGGTGAACGTATGAAGGTCGAATCAAAACAGAAGGTTATTACTAATCCTATTACTAATGCGGCGCCCAAGTAGGAATCAGCGTTGGGTAAGAGGGAACCCATGCTAGGGCTGTAAAATCGTTTAAGCGAAAGGTTACCAGTGCTTTCCACATAATGTCACAAGAAGCTACAGTGGTCGCTCAATACAATGTCTCTGGAAGAGGAATGAAAAACATATTTTCTGTTATTGCGGAGGGAAGCATGAGGCAAACAACAGTTCAAATCAAGGCTCTATTGAATGCCAAGAATAGGGTTCTGCCCACCACACTATGGTGAATCTTAAAGTGCAAGGATGACGTAAAAAGTTGATTACTTAAGAAGGAAAGAAGGCAACAACAAGTAACGGACAAATTGAACACAATAACATAAATTCCTAGGTCGTGAGTTGCCAATGGCATTGCGGAAAACATGGAAAATGGTTCTGATCAGTGGGACTTTTGCATTACATGACTTTTTTCAATTGAAACTTTCGGTTTTTTTAAGAATAATTCATTAATTTTAAATACGTATGTACATATGTATGAAGTCGTCGCAGTCTAGTAGGTAGTGTGTTGGCTTATTAGACATAAGGCCGAGGTTCAAACCCCAAGTCAAATATGAAATATGAAAAAATATTTCTTCGACGACTTCCACTCAGCAGATTTCTGGAAAAAACTCTGAGAGTAAATAAAAATTTTCTCAAATATCTGTCGTTCGGAATCAACTTTAAACTGTAGGTCCCGCCGCTCATGTATAAAATCAACATACACAACATGAGGGGTCTGAGAAGATAGGCCGTATGGCCAATTACTTATTATGTACATGTGTGGAGGGATTGAATGGACTCCTAGAAATGAAAAAAAAACTAAAGAACACAAAATCCGAGTACGTGCCACACTACTATTGAGCACGCAACGATGTCCTTTGATGATTTTTTCATTTCCAGAAAACAAACCCTTAGAGCCACAATAATGAAAAGAAGAAGTTTTAATTTCCCCCCAAAACTATAACGCTTCTTTCACCAAAATTTCGCTTGGAGCGCTTACTTAATACAGATCATACCAATAATAACTGTTACAGTCCATTTTTTACCATTGTTACACGCCATTATTACAACTTGCCGTTAACTAAAGGGAGTGTTTTAACGGGCAGATAAATTGTGTTTCATTATTATAAGTGGACAATAAGCTAGAAGTGAGCGTTAAGCTAAAGGGAGGATCATCCTACATCTAACTTTTAAAGTTAACTTTATGTTTGAACTTGCCTTATTATATACTATTTTCAATACGGCAGCTTCAAATATAAACAAAGTGAGTGAACGCAACAAAAAAAGAAGCCCGTCGTTGCTACTTAGTTTAAAAAGAACTTTTTTAATTGAGCAGTATTATCGACATTGCTCTAGCATTGCCATATTTTTGAAAAAGTTAGCATTATTTTATCATTAGGTTGTAATAAAGAAAAGAAGTTAAAGGTGACTTTAAAATTCACGTTAAATAAAGTTACCTTTAACTAAATTCAACTTTAACGGCCCTAAATCATCTAAATTCAATTTTTTCTATTAGAAAAAAGACTAATTTCCATTCATCGGAAGAAGTCGCCGTGGTCTAGTAGGTAGTGTGTTGGCTTATTAGACGCAAAAAGCCTGGGTTCGAGCCCCAGGCCAGGCATCAAAGACAAAAATACAAAAAGTATTTTTTCGGCGACTTCCTCTCAGTAGATTTCTGGCAAAAACTCTGAGAGTAAATAAAAATTACCATGTAAAGTTTCTCAATAAATAAAAATATGTCGTTCGGAGTCGACTTTAAACTGTAGGTGCCACCACTCATGTATAAAATTAACACACACAACATAAGTGGTGTGAGAAACTAGGACGTTGTACAATGGGTCAATTCGACCTCCGGGTACTGTACTTGTCTTAATTGACAAGTACACGTCCTCTAACCTAACCTAATCCATTCATCGGTGCATGAGATGTGAGTTTGAATAAAACTAAGACTGTATATTTGTGGTTAGGACTTCATTTTTCTTTTCATTTAATCGAGATGACAGCATTTCAAACAAAAGCGATAAAGTGAAGAGAACATTCTTAAAGATTCTTGGTGGCCATATGCATATCGAATCCGCCTTCTTTTGTCACTTTTTCGTTGGAGTTTCCTTACGTTGGATATTCAATCCCTTAGTTTTCGCAAGGTTAGGTTAGGTTAGCGGGTAGTTTGCCATTCACAGGCAAATTCACTCGGTGACTATATTTCCCATTGTGTGAGACTCAGTGTGAGGTAAGCCCCTTGTCATAATCCGTTAGTGGTGGATTTGAACCATTCCGAGCTTCGGATAAAAACGGCAGTTATCTTAGTGGCGTGTTATCTTATGGACAGTTATCTTAGTGGATATGACCAGATCATCAAACGTTCTATCCCCAAATACCGAGAACATCTGTTCTGGTGATCAGGGCATTCATATAAAAGGTGTTACACCGATTCCGTTTTCTTCACATTACTTTTCTCAAAATTTTCGATAATTTCTTATCACTTTTTCAAAACGTTTTATTATCTTCTTTTGGGCAAAATTTTTAATCCGGAATCCACACAATTCTTTTCTAAACGTTTTTATTGTGCTGAATTTGAATTCGGCCACAGAATTGCTGTATTACCCTAAGTTCTTCAAATACACGGACAATAAAATGCAAAAACATTACTTTTGGCCGAGGTCAAATTTATGTTTTGCAATTTTGTCGTCCTATGTTATCAATCAAGCCCTTTTCGGTGTTACTTAGTAGCGTTCCTAAGTCCAAACATACGCAATTTAAACGAGAAACTTAGCACAACACTTGTTTGAACATAAAATATCACAAATTAATCAAATTTCATTAGACGTAAAGCCATGGTTCAAACCCCAGGTCAGACATTTCCAACAAAACGAAATATGAACAAATATTTCTCTGGCGACTATCTCTCAGCAGATTTGTGGCAAAAACTCTGATAGTAAATAAAATGGCCATGAAAAGTTTATCAAAAATCTATCATTCGGAGTTGACTTCAAATTGTAGGTCCCGCCACTCATATAAGTATAACACACACAATATAAGTGGGTGTGAGAAGCTAGGTCGTAATACTGACTAGAGGGTTGTAATGACCAATTATATACATACATATGTATGTATGTATGTAATAGCCATTATTTATAACGATCTTGGGGTAGCTTTAAGGTATGAAACTTTATGTAGTTCCGACCAATCTCCCATTTTTTGAACAATTTCCATGGAAATCACAAATATTTCGAATATTAAAACCAACGGGATCTTTTAAATGAACAATTGGTTTTTTACTGTTTGTTTTATTCGTTAAATTTCTTTTAATTTTCTTCAAATAAAAAATAATTTTTTTTTATTATGAAATGAATGAGATGAACAAATGATGAAAAATAGAAACAAAATTTCCACACATAAATGAACTGCTGATGATGATCAATGATGGGCATAAAAAGCAAACAAAACAAAAAGAACAACAAAAGCTGAAATTGTTCTTGTTCTTGTTCACCACATGAGTCCAGTGGTCCATCAGTCCACCAATCCACTTTATGCTGAAGTGTTTCGAAAAAGCAAAAACGCTTAAGAAAACTAATTATTGTTGTAGGAAATACACTGTGTACTGTTCTTAGAGCTCACATGCAGGGGCCAATTGCTAAGAAGGAGGTGCTGGCACAAACAAAATAAGTTCAAAAGATCTTAGCGACATGGGTAGGCAAATAGAAGACGACCGATCGATCGATCGATCGATCTTGCAGTTGTAATAGAGTGGAATAGATTTGTAGCAAAAACGAAATCCATAATCATCGACAAGTTGTATCATTATTAACGTATACTCGTGCATATGATGACGCTGATGTTGATGTTGATCACGATGATGATGATGATGACGATGATGATTGTTAGTTTGATTTTAATGTTGATCTATGTATTCCTTAATGTTTGTATTCTTAAGCGAATCATATTTTTCATTATGATTAATGCCCCTCAACACCGCATACACATATTTCATTTGATTAGTTCACGTTTTTTAAATTAAAATTTTGTTTCTGTATTTAAAACTTTTTTCTGTTTGTTAATGTTTCTTTAATAAACAAAACCAAAAAAATTCTTTTTAAAGATTTGTTCCCTGTCATGCCACAAATATTTTAAGTTGTTTATAATAAAGTACGTAACATATTCGTCAATATCTGCCAGTTTGTTTTCGAGCAGTTATCACAGTTTTTAATTACTTTGGCCCACATACATATACAAGAACCAAATGGGAAATATTCCTTACCATCCGTCATCATATTTATAAATAAACAGTCACCTGATGGTTTATAGCAGACTGTGGAGAACATTTCTGTTTTTATTTTTCTTATTCCAAGAAAATAGTCACAGCGAATGGTTATTATTAAACCAGTGATAAACTGAAATACAGATACTTTTAACATGAATAATATTTCTTCAATATCAATGAGTGGGTTGAAGATAGATATGGCAACGAGCACTTGAATGTTATTAAATTAGCCTTTCACAAAGAAAATTGCTTCGGATACCTAGAAATTGTTAGTTTGTTTACAAGGATCAAGCTTCAAAAATTTTAAAACGCCACAGCAGGGATATGTTAGGTTAGGTTAGAGTGGTAGCTTTGATACCACAGCAGAGATACGTCGCTCTTTTTATTTAAACTGACTGAGCTTTCGCTATGTTCATATTTCATTTCTTTTTGACGTGTCAACTTCGAGATTCTCACTGTTGATTTGTTATTGTAATCTTGCAGTGCAGTTTTGTCTGAATTTCTTTAATGTTTTGTCATTGTTTACTCTCAACAGTATGCTAGTATGACTGTAGTATGCTAGTGTAAGAGCAGTATGCTAGTATGATGGCAGTAAGCTAGTATGGTAGCAATATGCTGGGATAATAGCAGTATGCTGGGATGATAGAAGTATGCTAGTGAAGCACATTATGATCTTCTGAAAACTCTCCGTTTCTTAAAAGTTTTTATAGGAAAATAAAAGCTGAATTACACCACACTCTTCGCCTTTTACTTAAGAGGTTAAAAGTTGTCTGGGTAAACCTGCAGGAAACATTAAACCTGAATATTTGAAGTACTGCCCCACTAAGGATTTAAAGCTCAGGCTCACTGTAATAAAGGGTCCGCCAAAAAACTTTCTTTTTTGAAAATGCTTTTATAAAAACTACTGAATATTTTCTCAAATTTCTTTTTTTATTTGAAAGTACAATCCTTCCGGTTAATAATGGAAAATAATTTCATTCAAATGGCTGCCTCGGCTGGCCATGCAGTAGCCTACACCAGAAGATGCCGATTTTGGCAAAAAAAAAAAACATCCTTTCAGATGAAGCCCATTTTGATCTTGGCGGGTATGTAAACAAGCAAAATTGTCGCATTTGGGGCACAGAAAACCCGCACGCACCTAAAACTAGTCACTGTTTGGTTCGGATTTTGGTCCAGAGGCATAATTGGGCCATTTTTCCGTTACAGTCAATGGCGATCGTTATCGGGCCATGTTGAACTAATTTTTGTTCAAAAAATTGAAGAGGACGAAATTGGCAACATTTGGTTTCAACATGACGGGACTATGTGCCACACAGCCGAAGCTACACTCGATGTTTTGCGCCCTGTTTTTGAAGATCGCATTATCATCCGCAGAGCTGATGTCGTTTGGTCACCTCGGAGCTGCGATTTGACACCGTTGGACTATTATTTGTGGGGTGCCGTCAAAGATAAGTGCCAGAGACAATTGACGCTTTAAAGAACAATATTCGTGAAGCCATTGGTGAAATACAGCTGCACACAATCGATAATGTGCTTAAAAATTGGAACGACCGTGTATTCTACAGCATGGCCAGCCGAGGCAGCCATTTGAATGAAATTATGTTCCATTATTAACCGGAACGTTTGTACTTTCAAATAAAAAAAAGAAATTTGAGAAAATAATCAGTAGTTTTTTTTTAAAACATTTTCAAAAAAAAAAGTTATTTGGCGGACACTTTATGAGACCTACTTTGAAAGACCTCAAAAAATTTCTGTAATTCAGGTCAATCTTACTCGAATATATTTTTCTAGATTTCTTCAGAGATGATGCCTAAGTGTTTGGAAACGTACCCAATAGCTAAATATTCTTTCCTTTGATAGACTTGTGGGAACGGCAATGTCATTACATTTGTCAATAGAACCCTTCAGTCAGGATTACGGAGGATTAGCTTCTCACATCACTTATATTGTGTGTATAATTTTATATATGAATGGCGGAACCTACAGTTTAATGTCAGGGAAATTTTATTTACTCTCAGAGTTTTTGTCAGAAATCTGCTGAGAGGCAGTCGCTAGAGAAATATTTTTCCCATTCATTCGTTTTATTGGAGATGTTTGACCTGGGGTTTGAACTGTGACCTCACGTCTAATAAACCAACTCATTACCTACTAGACTAGTGCGACTAGGATTATGGCAACTCAGTTCATCTTCCATTGTTCCGTTGTTGTTAGACAAACAAGACATATGTTGCCGCAATAGAGCGCCACTAAGTTAATAGCAGAGCTAAAGTTACGTTGGTAAGTGGCTTAGTCCGCCTATTACAACAACTAGACTATGAAGTACTAGACTACTAGTAGATTAATCTACCAAAAAATTAAGGTAATCACATTGAAAAATTGACATTTTCATGAAACAAATCTTATTTCAATCAGAAATCTTCTTTCTTTCATCAGCATAAGCGCTCCAAAAGGAGGACGTGACTAAAAGCAGTAGAAAATTGAAAACTCTGCATGATCTCTTGAAATTTTCCAATGGAATTAACTTCATCACCTGCTAATGTCGTCATTAAAAGCCAACAATTAACACTGTTGTTCACTGTTGTACACAAACACGTCGTATTTTTCATCGTATTTTACTATTCGTCGAGGAGCTTTTGGTTTGGCACCCACGTAATTGGGTGATGTTTTCCTAATTTTTCTCATTTTTCTACGTTTTTTTTCTGTTCTTCTTTCTGTTTTTTTTGTATTTTTCTAACAATAAGATAAACATATCAAGTCATATTATAAACAAATTAAATTTAAATTTTATTTTCATTTTTTTGGGGGTAACATTTTCACAATTTTCTTCATTGTTTTTTTCCGCATGAATATAAAATGATTCTAAAGGTACTCGCCATAAACATTTTCCTGGGAATGAAATCTTTTTTTTAGAAACGCGATATAAAAAAGTTTTCCTTCATTTATTTAAATTAAAGAGAAAAATAAAAAGAATAAAAAGACGATTAAGAGAGAAGAATTTATAGAGAAGAATTTATAGTTGTTTTGTTGATTTTCTTTAACGGCTGATGAAGTGAAACAGAAATTCATGAGGTGATAATAGAGCGACGAAAATCTTTTGAACATTTTATGTGGCAGTATATCGTAAAACGGAAAAATTTTTAGTGATGATGTTATAAAAACAAGGAATTTATCATTGCTAAATAAATACTAAGGAATGCGATTAAAAACCTAAAAAAAAAAACAACAAAAAATACTCAATAGTCGAATAGTTTCCCATATAAAGCTTTCTTAATCAAAAGCAAGTTTACCTTTTATCTTTAAGATGCAAGGAGCGATGGCTTTATTACTTTGCTTCCTATACTGACAACAGAGAGCAATTCGCTCTCTGGCAGTGTCTCCCATGTCAGAAGGCATTTTAAAAGCCGGTTTAAGGTGTTAATAAATTAGACTAGGGGCATCAAAATATCCCAGTCGGAGCCTCTCGAAAACCAATCCAAATTCAAGAGTAAATAGACCTTGCCATGACATTCCGACTTTGCAATGCTCGACTATCCCGTTTCTATTGAAAGCAAGCAAATAAAGAAAGCAAATTAAATAAAATAAACCAACGAGCACGGATCGCTACTAAACTCGCAAACCGACTGGAGCATGAGTTCTGGGAGAAAAGTTCCAGAGGCAAAATTTCTAACAATAGAAGAAAGAAGGTGAAGAAACTCAATGACACAATTGGAGCAACGACTCCAACAGCGAAATCATCGAGCAAATCAATTGATGAGAAGAACAAAGTAGAGCTGGATGATAGATCATCCACTTCCAGTTTCTAATATAAGGATACGAAAGCATAATATTCGTGGAGTAATTTAAATGCCACTCCCTGCTAAACCTGCAACAGGCTCCACAAAAGGCACAATGGAGCAGGCTGTAGGTGGTACTTCAGGTAGCTGCAAAAAGGACTATTCCCTAATGTCGTCAGAAATAAAGCAAAGAACACAAAGTTAGAGAAGGGAGCCTTGATCCATGTCAAATACATGCATAATTGGCCTTTACAACCCTTCAGTCAGGATTACGACCTAGCTTCTCACACCACTTATGTTGTGTGCGTTAATTTTATACATTAGTGGCGCAACCTACACAGTTTAAAGTCGATTCCGAACGACAGATTTTTGAGAAACTCTTCATGGCAATTTTATTTACTCTCATAGCTTTTGCCAGAAATCTGCTTAGAGGAAGTCGCCGAAGAAATATTTTTTCATATTTCGTTTTGACGTCTGACCTGGATTTGAACCGAGGCCTTGCGTCTAATAAGCCAACACACTACCTACAAGACTACGGCGACTCCAAATAATCGTAGAAAAAACAACGAGCAAAAGCTACGCAATGGTTCAAAAACGGTAACGATGGCAATAATTCCGAGGGTATATCCAGCGGTCAATTTAGAGCTCTTAGAGCAGACTGACTTAGGCTGACATCCCTTGTGAAGTGATGAAGGGATGAACCCATATGTACGTTAAATCTGACAGCATACGCTTCCGATCGTATTACATGTTAGTTAACTGTAAAATCACGCAAACCGGCCACAAAGAAATTGTTCAGGTCATGGACATGAGAGCTGAGGGTGTGCTTATAGAAAAAGGCAACCAAGCCACATACAGTAACATTCTTCCTCCAAGGAAGCGTGAAGCAAACAACAGAGCAAATCGTGGCTCTATTTAGAGCTCAAAATAAGAGACTAAGCACTACCCTATGGCAAATCCAAAAGAAGTATGCTCCTAAAGAGCAAGGATGATGGCAGCGGTGAGTTTATGACCGTTGGAACCGTGGAAGAACCATTTAAGGTGATGAGAATGTTAGGTTATGTCATCCATTAAATAAAATCAATAAGCAACAGAATGAAAGAATGAAGCAAGCAACCGCAGACTAAACGCAATAACATAAAATTCTTGAACGTGAGAAAAACAAAAGATATGCTACTGATCAGTGGGACTATTGCCCACTTTTTTTCCATGACTTTTTTTCAATTGAAACTTTCGGTTTTTATACGAATAATTCTTTATCTTTAAATACGTATGTGTGAAGTCGCCGTAGTCTAGTAGGTAGTGTGTTGGCTTATTAGACGTAAGGCCGCGGTTCAAGCTCCAGGCCAGACATCTTCAACGAAACGAAATATGAAAAAATAAAAATTTATTTTCGGCGACTTCCGCTCAGCATATTTCCGGCAAAAACTCTGAGAGTAAATAAAATTGCTATGAAAAGTTTCTCAAAAATCGATCGTTCGGAGTCGGCTTTAAACTGTCGGTACTGACATTCATATATAAAATTAGCACACACAACATAAATGGTGTGAGAAGCTAGGCCGTAATCTAATGGCAAATTATGTATGTTTTGTATGTAAAAGATGCAGCTTAATAAAGGATTCACGATCAGATTATGAAGAATTTATCGGGATTATCAATTAAAATTTGTAAAGAATATATTTTGTTCTGCGAATTTCTAATCACAATAAATTTTAAAGCATTGTGACCAAAATCCTCGACGTTTAGATATGAAATTCCGTTTCAATGCAAGAGGGTACTTGACCAAAATGGGATCAAAATTATTTATTATTAAACCTGCTATATTGTTACGATTTAAAAAACCTTGTCAATAAGGAGTCATGTATTTTTTTTTCTTTTAAAATTTGTTCTTCCGTTTCAAAAAATATCAAAAATTAACTTAGCGAGCCTATTATATACATTGTATTTAAGCCAGTTTACCATGAAATGTTTTTCAAAAAACTCATTCACACAAAATCTAAAACAAAAAAATTTAATTTATTATGAAAATATTCAAACAGATTCGTGACAGGTGACAGATAAACAAAACTTTTTTTGTGAAATTTCAATGGAAAACTAAAACTAATCTTTGCAAAACTTACGTATATTATCACCATAAATAAATAAATAACATCAGGAAATGCGGTTTAGTTTCATTGAAAAAAATTGGATTTCCTTAAATGTGTATTCATTTATCAAAAAATAAAAAGTACAGACTTTTAAAACAAACAAATCTTTCTGAATAACACAATCAATATAAATAAGTATGCTTGTGGAGTATATGTATGTATGTATGTGTGATGCTAAGGCCTTCATAATTTAATTTTAATATTTCCAAGTCAAAATGCAAAAGCAAAATGAAAAAAAAGAACTCAAAAAGCAAAAAAATATCATTTAGAATGTTCCCATCGTCATATTCTTTTTTAATTTTATGACTTAAAAATTAACAGACAAAACTGATTTTCAACAGAAAACATCATAATAAATTTACTAATCAACCAGTATAAACAGTGGAATCTGATCTGAACAAAAGGAATATTAAAGAAGAACTAAAACAAATTAGTGGCTCCTGTTGAAGAGATTACTTTTAGTTTTTTCTCCTTTCAAATACCCTACATGAGCTTACTGTCACATATCAATAGTTTCTTTGGACATACTCACATACTCCCTGTGCTTATTTATGGCGCAAAAAAGGACGCAATTAAGCACTGATGCGGCAGCCTTGAGAGTATTCGAGAGAAAAGTCCTACGTGTGATCTTCTGTAAATAGAGAGTTAGCAATGCTTTCCGCATCCTATTGAACGAAGGGCTTTATGAGTTCCTCAACTACATGGACGTTGTGCAGCGTATTAACATCCAGGGCTGCGCTGGCTCGACCGTGTAATTCGAATGGAGCAGGACGCTCAGGCGAGACGGGAAGTCGGCGAATAGGATGGCCTTATTTACATTGGAAGGATCAAATGATGTGAACAACTGACGCACAAGAAGTAGAGGCACCTGGAAAGATGTGGTAAGGCAGGCCGAAATCCTTGAATGGATTTCAGGAAAAAGTTCTACAAATTATACTCCGAACACTTTAAACAAAAGTTTTGGACAAGCACCAGGGGAATACAGCGTGCATTACGAGACGTACATATTACCGGTTTTTTTACTTTTCCATCAGATACAGCGCTATTGGCAGTTTCGCTGACAAACTCCGTCTACTCTTTCGGGATTACTGCAGAAACCGCCAGGGTGCAAAAAACGGAATCGGTACAATACCTTTTATGTGAGTGCCCTGCACTTCAAAACAAACGTCATCGGTTTTTGGGTGGCAGAATGTTTGATGATATGAGCATTGTGGCGAACGTTACACTAAGGGAACTTCGGGTGGTTCAAACCCATCACTAACGGATCATGACAAGGGCGCTTACCCCACATTGGGTAGCGCAATGGTCCATATGGTCTACCAAACGAACTTAATAAGCTAACCTAATCATTGTTCGATGATTAACAAGACTTCCTTCCTGTACCCACAAATTCTTTTGAAATTCCGAATCAGAGAGACAGAGAACAGCTTCCTTCGTTTACATATATACATAGGTAAAAAGCAGTATACATATGTATATATTAGTACCCGTCTTCCTACAAAGGGCATAAGACTTTAATTAAATTTTTGAACAAATTTCTATTTTCTGCCAACGCCTTCATTTCAACTGCACTATTGCCACTGCTATTTACTTTGGCCTCAATCTGCCATCTCCATATATGTGCTGAACATCCATTTCGGCTGTTTTATTGCGGGTTCCAATTTCCGGCAATTCTAGAGATGTCGTTCGTGCATCTCTTCTGGAAGTATGGCCGATCCCACACCATTTTATTCTTCGTATTTCAGTCGCCGTAGTCTAGTAGGTAGTGTGTTAGCTTATTAGACGTAAGGCCACGGTTCAAACCATAGGTCAGACGGCGACTTCCTTAACAGATTTCTGGCAAAAACTCTGAGAGTAAAATAAAATTGCCATGAAAAGTTTCTCAAAAATCTGTGGTTCGGAATCGACTTTAAAATGTTGGTTCCGCCACTCATGTATAAACAATAACAAAAGGAGTACATGAGTATGTCCTCAAGTTCTTTTTCAAACAAAAGTTTGAATATTTCCAATCTACTCTAGTATAAATCGAAGTTAAACACATTAAAATACCTATAAAATTAGAGAACTAACAGACATTGTAGAGGACTTTTAATACCACCATCACTGGCGCTTGAAAAGAAATTAAGTTTTTTGAAAAACCATTTAAAATTAGTCTTTAAGTTCGAATATTTATTTCGAACTTGCTTGCTGGTATTGGTATTCCCTTGAATATTCATTAAAAACGTGAAGATCCTTTTTAAAGTTTACGATTAAAAAAGAGACACCCACAAAATGCAGTCAAAGAACGACACCAAAATCAAATAGGAATACAGTGAAGGCGAAAGAGAACAACAGAAAAAAACAACAACAAAAATAATAAAGATCAGCAACATTCATTATTGTTATTAATTTTTATTCTTTTTTTTAATTTTTTTTTGTACCATTTTTTGGTGTCTCCAATGATCGAATGCGAATGATAATGATGTGGACGATAATGGCATTTTAGGATTTGTTTTCCCCCATCTTTCTTTCTTTTGCCTTTCAGCGTTTTTAAGGTTACCGATGATATTTGGTATTGTTGGAATCTGTAGAAAAAAAGGCCTTAAAGAACAAGAGACAGAGTGGGTGTTGCCCTTTGTAGGCTATAAAAAGTGGTCAACATGCAAGCATTATATTGCTAAAAAGAATTCCAAGCATTATAATGATTCCAATGACTGGTCGTCGTGAAAGAAGACAATAATGCTCTCGAAAGCGATTTTTTACTTTTTTTTTTGATATTTTGGCGACTCTTCCATAGTGGGTCAAATATAAAAGCGAAGACAAACTAAAAAAGGGAAAAACAACTTCATGGCATGTTTTTGATTTCGTTTGTTGTTTTTTTTTTTTTTTTGTAAGATGTAGACTAAGAAAATGGGTGGACACTTTGGCTGCTTCATTATGTTCGCATGTTTTGTTAGAGTATTTTTTCAATGCTTCATCAACGACAACAGCCAAGCACTGCCAAAGCAAAACAAAAAAACACATAAAAATTATGAAAATTTTAAAAGATGAACTGAAATCATATAAAAATTAAAAATGCTTTTGAGCCTAATGAATTGCAATAATTTTCGGCATTGGTCTCCAATCAACTTTATCATCCCAATCCATACTACGACTTATGCGTGTCTTCTTCAGTGTTATTATTAATGATCATTATAAAGGCTTAAAGGACTTTTTTTTTGGCTTAAAGCCAAAGCATTTAAAGCCAAACTATAAACTTAAATTAGTTTCATACTTATGTTTCATTCTGTAATCTGAAATATTTTAATTATTCTGGATAAAATTTTATTAGCCATAAAACAAGACAATTATCCATCAATAGCTGCAAAATGGTATCTGTAGCGAAATAAACCACGAAATCGATGCTCAAAATCGTCCTGCAGATTTATAGTTTATTAGTCACTTGGTATGCAAGCTAGGCTGCTCTGGCTATTAAAAAAAATTCTTTACAAACGACAGCAATTAGAATTGCTAAGGATAGCTTACAAATTGCAAGGAATTTTAAAATTTAAAATCCTTATTAATAACAATTAAAAAGAAATTTTTATAGATTTTACATGAGTAGCAAATGCTTTTTAATTGGTACAGCGAACAAAATTAATTTCTTAGCGAAAGCATGGCTTTTCACGTAATATATCTTCAAATTCATCGATTCCAAATCACTTTCTCTGACACCCTTCAGTCGGAATTACGATCTAGCTTCTCACAACACTTATGTTGTGTGTGTTAATTTTATACATGAGTATCGGGACCTACAGTTTAAAGTCGATTCCGAACGACAGATTTTTGAGTAACTTCTCATGGCAATTGTTCTCAGAATTTTTGCTAGGAATTTGCTGATAGAAAATCGCCGAAGAAATATTTTTTCATATTTCGTTTTGTTGGAAATAATAATAAGCCAACTTACTGTCTACTAGACTACGACGACTACATTTATAAAATTGGTCCAATCAAAATCACTTTGTTTGGGACGATATCGGATGACAAAACTACAAATTTACTTTCGAAGAATTGAAATACAGCGTTATTTGACCCTTACACAGCCTACTTCTGTAAAACTACGCACAAATTAGGCTTTCGAAAGTCTTACATTCTAATCAGCCTTTGTGATACCTTTGTGATGCTTTATAAAGCGCTATTTATAATACAAGTCGTATTCTAAAATTAAAATGTTTAAACCTTCAATTTGGGAGGGAGGGATGCATGCAAACAAGGTAAAGTTTCTGATTGTGGTCAACGTGGCGACCACCAGGACGATCCTTGTCTTGCTGTATTCAAGTTGACACGCAGCCTCCTCGTGGCCCCTCCTGGATGGCATTCTAGCACCCGCTAGATGTTAACTAATGCGTGCAGCGAATGTCCAATCCCCTGGACGTTAAATTTGGGTTGTGCGTAGGGCTTGGAACCCACCACGTAAAAACAATTATCCAATGAAAACCAAGACAGAATCCTATAAAAAGATCCCCTCTAAAGTTGACGACCACGGCAAACGTATAAAGGACTATGATTTACGTATTGGCACATGGAACGTCCGCACCCTTTACAGGGTAGGCGCTTCCGCCCAGCTGGCGGATGCCCTCATTAAATGTAGGACTGACATCACTGCCATTCAGGAAATGCGATGGACAGGACAAGGATGCAAAAGGCTTGCATCTTGCGATCTATACTACAGCTGCCATGAAAACAAGCACGAATTTGGATGCGGATTTGTGGTTAATAAGAGACTTCGTCACCTTGTCTCTGGGTTCACACCTGTGAACGAAAGAATAGCCACAATCCGCATCAAGGCAAAATTTTACAACATCAGCCTAATATGTGCTCACGCCCCGACGGAAGAAAAGGACGATGTGGTTAAGGATGCCTTCTATGCTAAACTCGAGGACGTATACGATAAGTGCCCGGCCCATGACGCCAAAATCGTCCTCGGGGATTTTAATGCAAAGGTCGGGCGGGAAGGTATCTTTGGCCCCACTGTCGGACAGTTCAGCCTCCACGCAAACACTACCTCCAATGGTATGAGGCTGATCGATTTCGCCGCGGCGCGTAACATGGTAGTATGTAGCACTAAGTTTCAACATCTCGACATTCACAAGGCCACATGGATGTCCCCTGATCGATCAACATCTAACCAGATCGATCATATTGTGATAGACGGAAGGCACGTATCCAGTGTACTAGATGTGCGCACATTCAGAGGTCCAAACATCGACTCGGACCACTACCTTGTCGCAGCCAAGTTTCGATTGCGCATTAGCGCTTCGAGGTCTGCGCAATCTAGTGCATTGCGAAAGCTGGACGTTAAGAAGCTGCGATCACAAAGGACAGCTGAGGCGTTCTCCGCTCAACTCTCGGATAAGCTCCGTCGTTCCCCATCTAATCTCAACGACATTGGCGGACTGTGGGCCAACATCTCCCACTCCTTGCGCACTACTGCGGAAACAGTCCTTGGTTTCGAACGCCCACCCCAACGAAATCAATGGTACGATGAGGAGTGTCGCGAGGCAACTGCAGCGAAAAACGCCGCATACAAGAAAACGTTGCAGTCTGCCGCTACGCGAGCCATTGTCGAGAACTATAGAGAGAAGAGAAGGGATGAGAGACGCCTTTTCAGACGCAAGAAGAGGGAGCAGGAAAGGCGTGAGCGTGAGGAAGTCGAGATGTATAGATGTAGGAATGACGCTCGAAAATTCTATCAAAAGGTTAAGCGTCTAACCGAGGGTTATAAACCCGGAGCGTCTTCCTGCAAGGACGAAAATGGAAACTTAGTATCAGATACGCAGGGAGTACTGAGGTTATGGAGGAAACACTTCTCTACTCTGCTACAAGGCAATGACGACACCAATTCCGCCTTTAGAGATGATGTTCCGAACCCGATCGATGATGACGGCGTGGAGTTTCCGCCGCCTAGCCATGAAGAGGTCAAAGTCGCGATTACGCGCCTTAAAAACAATAAAGCGGCAGGTCCTGATGGCCTCCCCGCTGAATTGTTTAAGACCGGATGTAATGAGTTGGTAGGGCGCATGCACCAGCTTATTTACAAAATATGGCTAGAGGAAAGTATGCCCAACGATTGGAACCTCAGTGTCCTCTGTCCTGTCCTGAAAAAGGGAGACCCTACTATATGCGCCAACTATAGGGGTATAAGCCTTCTCCCTATCGCATATAAGGTTCTTACAGGCGTATTGTGTGAACGACTGAAGCCACTCGTCAAAACACTGATTGGACCTTATCAGTGCGGCTTCAGACCTGGCAAGTCCACCATCGACCAGATCTTCACACTACGCCAAATCCTGGAAAAGACCCACGAGAAACAAGTCGACACACACCATCTTTTTGTCGACTATAAGGCTGCCTTTGATAGCCCCATAAGGGATCGTGTTTTTGCCGCAATGTCTGAGCTCGGTATACCTGCGAAGCTGATAAGGCTTTGCAGAATGACGTTGAGCAATTCCTGTAGCTCCGTCAAGGTAGGAATGGACCTCTCCGAGCCTTTTGATACCGTGCGAGGTTTCAGACAAGGCGACCCCTTATCATGCGACCTCTTCAACTTCGTCATGGAAAGGCAGGAGTGCATCGCAGTGGCACTATTTTTCAAAAAAGTGTCCAGTTGCTTGCGTACGCTGACGACATTGACATCATAGGGCGTACGAAGCGAGATGTTACTGCTGCCTTTAGTGCTATTGAACGCGAGTCTACCAAGATGGGTTTGGCAGTAAATGAGGGCAAAACAAAGTATATGTTATCGACGAGTCGAGACGCGCGGCGTATTGATTCTCAGATTACGGCCGATAACTATACTTTTGATACGGTCAAGGAAATCATCGACCGTTACCACCAGAAATGATGCAGTCTGGAGATCAAGCGCAGGATCACTCTTGCCAACAGGTGCTACTATGGTCTCAATAGGCAATTGAGTAGCAGAGACCTCTCTCGTACGACAAAACTAACACTCTACAAGACACTCATCCTACCCGTGCTTCTTTATGGCGCAGAGGCATGGACCCTATTAAGTACAGATGCAGCGGCCTTGAGAGTGTTCGAGAGAAAAGTACTGCGCAAGATCTTCGGTCCAGTGCGAGTTGGCGATGATTTCCGTATCCGATACAACAGTGAGCTGTATGAGCTCCTCAACGACATGGACGTTGTACAGCGTATTAATATCCAGCGGCTGCGCTGGCTCGGCCATGTCGTTCGAATGGAGGAGGATGCGCCGGCAAAACGGGTATTTGATGCGGGAATCTGCGGAAGTCGGCGAAGAGGACGACCTTGCATCCGTTGGAAGGACCAAATCGAGGAAGCCCTGTCATCGATTGGTGTGACCAACTGGCGTAGGCGCGCACGAAGCAGAGGCGCCTGGAAGGATGTGTTGCGGCAGGCCGAAATCCGATAAACGGGTTGTTATGGCCAATTAAGTAAGTAAGTAAACCTTCAATATACTCAGGTATGAAGTTAAACTAGAAGTAGCTGACTAGCTGAAAGTTGGCTAGTGTGACCCGTTGTGAAGCCAGAATGTCTCAATACCCCTAATCTCGGCACCCTTTGGAGTTTTCAATATGTAAAGTCGACGAATCAGTGAATTCCACTGCAAATTAGAGGCTTAGGTACTATCATCTTCTGTGCATAAAGCTAGGCATCCATCCAGTAGCTGAAGTATAATTTCCTGCTCTGCTTTGTCTCTTCAAATTCTGTAAAACTCTTTGGCTATATGACCAAGACCTCTCATGAAAGCACGGAATACAATATCCAATGTTCGACAGTGGCACGATGCGTAGTCCTTCAGAGTTTAAACAGACTTCTCGTATATACTTTATCTCACTTTAGCCCAAAATCACATTATCAATCCTAAGTTTCCAGTTTCTCTGTAGGATTTCCAATGTAGAAAGTAATACCATGAGTTCGGTGGTCGCTACACGTCTGGCTAACTGTCAGTTTTCTGGGTTTTCCATATGATGTAAACGTTATACTCCTCGCCCATCTCGTAAATGGACCTGCGGCAACCTAAAAACCTACTCGACGATATTATGTGAGAGTATCGTAAACTGACAGCTGTTCGGCTATCCGAAGATACGGATACTACCTTATAACGCTACGTTCAGAGATTTAATGCAAGTATACTTTGAAGTATAATAGCTCATGTGGTGGCTTATTTCACACCCGAGATCAGACATCTCCAACAAAACGAAGAATGAAAAATATTTCTTCGTCAACTGCCTCTCAGCAGATTTCTGGCAAAAACTATGAGAGTAAATAAAATTGCCATGAAAAGCTTCTCAGAAAAGTCTGTCGATCGCTGTCGACTTTAAACTTTAGGGCTCGACACTTATGTATTAAATTAACACAATATAAGTGGTGTGAGAAGGTAGGTCGTATCCTGACTGAAGGGTTTTAAAGGCCAATTATGTATGTATGTATACTTTGCGTTCGTTTCTAAATATGAAAGAAGTACTTGATGCTCTAGTCGTTTTTCTTCCGCATCACATGAACAAAATAAAATTTCTTTTCAATGATTAAAACAAAAATTTAAGAAGTGATGCTGTTTCACCTCAGCCATTTATAAAAATAAATGAACATTAATGATCATTAAATGAACACTATAGAATAGAATTTGTACGGGAAACTTGTGAAAGAACCACAATATTTCATATATCCCTCTACATATTTCCAACAATAATTATAGAGTTATGGTCGTAATCCTGACTAAAGGATTGTAATGACCAATTATGTATGTGTATGGTCACCCCAATTACAAAGTGAAAAAAAAACAAAAAAAAAATGTCAAACCTATCTTCCGAATATCTTACGAAATTGCTTAAAAATTGTAATACTCCCGTGCACTTTAATCTTGAAATCGTTTTTATGGTTTTATGACTTATAATTTGGCTATAAGGGTTTAACATTGATTATAGAAATCACTTGCATTTAATTGAGAATTCTAGCCATTACGAAACATGTCTACTATCCTTACAAACATACATCCATACCAACATACATACATACATACATTTACTGATTTGTTGCGCACTGTAATTTCAATTCATGGTTTAAATATTTCCACCTTCTGAGTATGACGACGATGATGGTGATGATGATGACGTTCCAAGCTGTGTATAGCTGGCCACATCAATCGATAACTTGAACTGCATTTTCTTTTATGACAAACAGTTCATTACATTTGATGTACAATGAAAATTGCATAGAATAGTTGTTTTCTTCTTCTTCTACTTCTACTTCTACTTCTTCTGTTTTGTTTCTGTTTCTGTTTTAACATGTTTTTAGCCTCCAGTTGAAGTGAGATTGAAAATGCTGATGTTGTGGGGGACATAAAATTACCGGGTACTACTCGTAAACGCAATACCAAAAGCATTTCTTTGGATGGATGATCTTCTTTGATATACAACAACATATACGAGAGCGTATAACAACCATTACAATAATAACAACAATAAGATATTTACTATGACAGTAAGACAATTTGGCTTATCTTTGGCCAGGACAAAACAAAAAAAGAGTTAAAATAAAAACAACAACAATTGTAACAATCAACAGCAGGAACTATGCGAAATTTCTGTGAAAATTGGTTTAAAATTATTTGCCGCCATATTTTGAAACATTTCATATGAAGAATCCACAAAATGATTATGCACTTGTGTGAATACGTATGCCTTGAAACAAAAAACTACGTGGTAGCATTGGAAAGTACATAAAAGAATAATTTCTGTGGCTGCTGCCATTAATCGATTGGCTAGGAGTGAGCGCAATGATATCTTCGGAGAAATCCTTGTTTGCATCCACTTTCATGAAGTTTTTCTTGTCAGTTCCAACGTACATACATAGATAATTGGCCATTACAACCCTTCAGTCAGGATTACGGCCTAGATTCTCACATCACTCATGTTATGTGCTTTAATTTTATACGTGACAGTTTAACGTCTACTCCGAACGACAGATTTTTGAGAAACTTTTTCATGGCAGGTTTATTTACTCTCACAGTTTTTGCCAGAAATCTGCTGAGACGAAATCGCCGAAGATATATTTTTTTTCATATTTCGTTTTGACGCCTGACCTGGGAGACGAACCCGGGCTTTATGTCTAAATAGCCAACACACTACCTATTAGACTACGGCGACTTCCACCGTAAATAAAACCAAATCTAAATACTACTCCCTCTCACAACCTCACACTAATTAGTTTTGTTCTAAATATCGCCGCAGTCTAGTAGGCAATGTGTTGAATTATTTGACGTGAGGCCAAAGTCCAAACCTCAAGTCAGACACCTCCAACAACAATACTTCTTGGGCGACTATCTCTCAGCAGATTTCTGGCAAAAACTCAGAAAGTAAATAACATTGTCATGAAAAAGTTTCTCAAAAACCTGTAGTTCGGAGTCGATTTCAAACTGTAGGTCTCTCCACTCATGTATAAAATTAACACACACAACATAAGTGCTGTAAGAAATTAGGTTGTAATACTAACTAAAGGGTTGTAATGACCAAATATGTATGATCCGATTAGATGTCATAGGTTCCATTGACTTTGTTGTTGTACCCACTTGTTGTTGCACCCGAACACAAGTACATAAAAGCGACAGCATCAGCATCTTATGGGTGTTGTGATGTCGCAGATGAGGAATATATTCTCAATATTGACTTCGTTAATATTATTGTTTTTGTTGAAGTTGTTGTTGCACGTAGAGCAAAAAACAAAAAAGCAGTACAACAACGACAAATAAAATTTAGTCTTTATACTGTCTTTTAGTTTCAAAGATTTCTTTTGTGTTTTTTTTTTTTTGTTGTTTTGCTGTTTTCTTGCCTCGAGGCCTATAATTAAGATAGTCAGTCTCCGTGAAACCAATTTTCTGTCTTTTAAATAAAATCGCTTGCAGGTTCGTTAGTGTGGCAAACAGAATTGTTACGAATAGTTTTAGTAGATCGTTGGTGGTGGTGGTGGTGTTGGTGCTGTTGGTGGTGGCATTGGCGAGTGAGTGAGTGAATCACTTCGTTTGTGCCCCCACTTTAATTTTGTTTTTGTTTTCTTTGTTTCTTCATCTTTTTACGTTTTTATAAAGATTTAAAACATAACCCAGAGTCGTTGTATTGTTGTTGTCGTTTTTTGTTTTCTTTTCATATTTAAACCAAGAAGATCATCTTGTTGTTATTTTCTGTTTTTTTCTTTTTTGCAACAACAATATTTGTTGTTGTTGCCTATGTGCTACACATGTCCTTCTGTATCAACCAAACACGTCTCATGAAAATCTACAGAACGTGTGTGATTACTGACTGGTAATTCAGTCAGCCCAAGTGATTTCATTTCGATTGGCGGCCAGCGTATAAAAATGCGATGGTGGTGTGCTTAAGTTGTCGTCTGAAACAGAAACAGAAAATTACTGAAATACAATAAGAACAACAACAATAATGATCCTTTTTCGACATCTTTTTTTTTTCATTTTGTGAAATAAATTAAAAAACACACAACAATGAAAGGGTCTCCTCATTTGTCTGCCACAGTTTTTGTACCCTACAGCAGGGTCTTAGTTGATTTGGAGTTAGCGCCTCAAAAGTTACGACAATTGATTCAGACCTTCTACGATTTCTTTTCTATTCATCTGGTTTTATGTTTAACGATCGTAGTTAAACAAGTGATTTTCATAAAATAATTGCCCCGACATACTAATTTCGTTTGGGGGCAAGATCTCCTATTACTTTTAAATAAATTAGGATACCCGGGTACAACTCTATAGAATAGCAAACATCTCAAAACTATAGGTTCATATTTGGACCCAGGTTACAGAAAATTTTCATTGTGAATTATAGCTCGTAGTCCTTATTGACCAATTATAAATGTATGTAGTTATGTATAGGGTGCGTCATTCAAAAGTTTAAATTTAAAACTGCAATAAAACCAAAACGGGTTGAAACGGGTTGCCAATTTTATTATTTTGTTGTGAAGTCCAATTGCTCCGATTAGAAATGAAACATTATTTCATTACTATGGCTGCCATGGCTGGCGTCGCAGTACCTCATTCGAGCGGATCAATTTTCGTGCACTCTTTCAAATGTATGAGGTCGTATCTCGGCAATATCATCACGAATGTTGACCTCCAAGTACTCAATTGTCTCCGGTTTGTCGGCATAACACTTTCCTTTAACGGCGTCCCATAGGAAATAGTCTAACGGTGTCATATAGAAACTTCTTGGAGGCCAATTGAAATCACTATTTCGGCCAATTAAACGGCCATCAAACGTTTGACGTTTGACAAATCGATTATGGCATGAGATGCGTGGCAAGGTGCACCATTCTGTTGAAACCAAACATCGTTCACATTAGTACCATGAAGAGGGGATATAAAAAATCAGTTAGCATGGTGCGATTGGTGTCTCCATTGACCGTAATGGTTGTGCCGTCCTCATTTTTAAAGTAATATGGGCCAATAATGTTTCCGCTCCACAAGCCTAACCACACAGTCACTCGTAATGGGTGTATTGGCTTCTGTAAGACCACGTGTGGGTTTTCTGAGCCCCCAATACGGCAATTTTGCTTTTTAACATACCCATCATGATGCAAATGAGCTTCATCCGAAAATGTGACTTCTTTTTTGGCAAAATCGACATTATCGTGCAGTTTCTCATTGGCTCATCAAGTGAAAACGAAGCAGATAATCATGCGGCTTCAACTCTTGCACCAATTGAACTTTGTTAGGCATCAAACCGAGACCTTTTCGCAAAATTCGACGCAAACCGGTGGATGAAATGTTCAGTTCTTGAGAAAGATGATGATGATGTGATGGATTCTCACGCACACTCTCAGCCGCAGCTTCGATATTTCCGGGTGTACGATATTTACGGGCAATTTCACTTCTTGGCGCATCAACAATGAAACCAGTTTCACGAACTTTTGCAAAAAACTTGCGTGTACCGGACACTGTTGGTCCTTCTCTGCGACCAAATTTAGTACGACATTTTCGTGCAATTTCCGACCAAATGTCTTTGTTTTGGAAATAAATTTCCAATCTTTACAGACGTTACTCAAGCCTAAATCCCACCCGATATGTATATCTCTGATTGGATTGGGATTAGTTTGCATTTGGACCAAGACAGCTTTTTTCGAAATTCCAGTAAAAAAAAAACGAATTAAAGCAATAAACGATTGTGTATTCTACTTACCTATGACGGTGTGGGCCAATATTCTGACCAAGCCCTGGTAAAACATGAAGACATAACATAAAACCGATTAAATGAAAACTAATCCCGGCTGCAATTAGAACCATGCCATTATAATTTCACTATCTTTAGCCAGGAGACATTAACTAATCTTGCTCCATATTGGAAACATTTTCGTATAGAGTTTCGTTTGAGTCCTACTTGCATAGCTTTTGCATTGTAGAGTAGCTTATCACATCGTCGATCATTACCGACTACTCTTTTATTATTTAATTTTCGTTGTTGTTGTTGTTGTGTATTTTGTTTGTTGTGTATTTTGTTTCATTATGTACCACAGTTGAATGGAGAGAGAGAAAAAAAGCCCCAACTGAAATCATTTTCTTTGATTCTTCTGAACTGTGTGACACATGGGAGGTACCAATTTTAATGGAATTTCTTTTTAGATCGGAGGGTCATTTATTTCTTGCTAAGATTGTATGTCTCTTTGTTTGTTTCGTTATGTGTTTTTGTTTTTGTTTTTTCCATATAAAAAAATATATCTTTTATAGTGTCGTATGGTTGTTACTTTTAAAAGGTTTAATGATATTGCAAGTTTTTGTTCTTTTTTCTTCTTCAGTTTTGTTTTTTGTCTACCTTTTCCTTTACTGAACTAAATTTAAAGGGTTTTCGCTGTGTGAACGGAAACTAATATTTAAAGATAATTACTTTTAGGATCCTTTTACTTTGAATCAAAAGGAAAACAAAACAAAACAAAAACAAGAACAGCCATGAGTGATTTTTAAATCTAAACTAAATCACATAGGAATTTATGAGGACAGTAAATTATATTGTCACAGTCCAACTTAATTGCCGGTAAAAAAAATGGATTTGAAATTAAATAAAAAAACAATGACTGTAAGGGACATTTCATTGGCAAACGGCTTAAGTGGACTTAAGAAAAAACTGATTGTAGCAGAATTACAGGCTCATTTACTTGCTTAACAATAAACTGACGATAATTATGACTAAAGGTACGATCAGATTGAACACGAATATATTTCTATATTCATTGAATTGCAAGCGTTTTTGGTTTTTAAAAATTGCACAAGAACAAGAATGTAAGAAAATCACTTGTCTAGTCCACCCCGATAACAGCAGCCTCTTCCTCCCTCTATCTGCTGCTCTTAGTATACCATATTGGCATCCTAAGAATTCTAGTCTATATTAGGTCTCGTAATTCGCATTCATTTTGCTTGAAGATTGGCCGATTTTTAAACATGGTAACTAACTGAAGATTATCGCTGCCTAACACATCATCGGAGCGAAGGGACTTATAGGTAGTCGTATTATCTTCTTTTCTTTGAGATTTAATCGTTTGAAATTAGTTTGAGAATCCTTAAAAAAAACATTGTCGATCGGTAGACATTATTGTCTGAAGACCCTAGGGAAACTTGAAACTAATCATGGATTACATTACTGCTGATCTTCCAATCTTTGGACAATAAATATTAATAACAGCGATCAGACTTAAGAAGAAAGTGTTGGCCTTCAAATGCTCAATTGTCTCTCACTTTTCCTTAACGGCACCCCATAGAAAATAGTCCAACAATGGCAAATCGCAGCTTCTTGGTGGTCAAATAAAATGTCTAATTTTATGTGACAAGTTCAACCATCCTGTTGAAACCAAACAACGTTCACATCAATACCATAAAGAGCGGGATAAAAATCGGTTATCATGGTGCAATAGGTGTTTACATTGTCCGTAATAGTTGCGTCGTATTATTTTGAAAGAAATATGGACTAATAACGCCTCCGCTCCACAAGCCGCACCAAAAAGTCACTCGTAATGGGTGCATTGGCTTCTGTAAGACCACGTGTGGGCTTTCTGAGTCTCAAATACGGCAATTTTGCGTGTTAATGTACCCATCATGATGAAAATGATTTTCATTCGAAAAAATGATTTTCTTGTTTTCTTGCAAAATTGTCATCATCGTGCAATTTCTTGTTGTCCCAATAAATCTCAACGTTGTTCAAGCATAAATCGATTATTTACGTTCAGTGGAGATAACATACTGAATTTGGTGATAGAATGGAATGACGTATGTACATAAGTATTGTCAGCCTTGAAATAACCGACGCTTCAAATTGAACCCGATAGATGGTCCACCTAGAGAAGACCCAAAACCGATTTAACTTGCGTAAAGGTGGTACAAATTGCAAGGAATTTACCCTTGGTAGCTGGCGGCGTTATTGTTTCATATTTCTTTGACAATCGTTGACACGATAGAGCGATGGTTATCAACTTCTTTTGGATTGAATCAGATACTATGGACACTAGCGGAACTTTTAATGGAAATAAACTCTAATAATTAATAAAATTAAAAATTATCACAGATAATAATGGAAAACTGCCTTTATTGTGTTTAAGGAATGTATAAATAGAATATACATGAGCAATGCTAAATGTGTTGCAAACAGAATAATTAATGGCAACATGCCTGCCAGTCAGCCGTACCTTCCCATACTTGTCAATATTAATGAGTTGCGAAAAGAACACAGAATTTGTAATTCCCTGCTTATGATAACGACCGAGTAACTTTTGAAAATAATAATTAAGACACAAGAATAATAAAAAAAACACAGAAATTATGAAAACTCTAAATGCCTACCATTTTAATGGCTTCATATGTACATACATGCATTGCAATGAACGAACGAACTACACACACTGCATGTGAAATTTGTGGTAAATTGTAGGCTCGTTTCGTATTTGCTTTCAGTTGCAACATAATTTATGCATGAGTTGCAATGAAATGAACAACAACAACACAAAAACAATGCAAATAATTAAGGAAACATTGGTTGCGTAAAGAGTAAATATCCTCTAGAAATACACGAATTACAAGAACATTTCAAGTGTGATTTTATGCCTGCAACAACAGCACAACATATCCATATGTATTGTATGTATGTAAAGGAGTTAAACTATTTTCTTTAATTCACTAAACACTAATATTGACATGTGGCAGAGAAATTATTTTCATAATTTTTAGTTTTTTTTTTACTTGTTTGTTATTGAACAGACCAGATTTCCTCCTTCTTAGCTTTGCTTATACGATACGATACGATACGAGGTACCATATTTGTGTTCTGCTACATTGATTATTTAGCGCGAAATATTCTCGTTAAAACAATTGAAGCACACACTCTCTCTGCTATTTTGTGTGTTTGTTTTTTGGGGCTGGTCTGATAAATACTTGCACTTAAACATTCACTCCTTGCGCTCACTTGTTTGCTGCTGAGCATGAAGCATGCAACATAAAGTTTTGTGAGACATTAATGATTAAGGCAACACCAACACATACAATACAATACAATAAAAAATACTATCGCGTATAATAATCAAACATTTTTTACATCTTTATTATCATCATCGCCTGAATTTAGATGCTATGACTTCGTGGAATTCGAAATCGATTTCTTTGGATATTTGGATATTCGAAGAATCACACATAAAAACGACAAGCAAGTGCTGCACATTATTTTATGTCCAACATTATGTTGAAACAACATGAATGGAGGCATGGATTGGTTTGGAATAGAAATGTTTAAGGTTGTTTGGATTTATTCGATCATAATAAAATCATAAAAACACAGTGAAAAACTAACAGGAAATCATACTAAAAAAAGAAAAAGAAAACAGGAACAATAAAAACCCTTCTTTTTTATTTTTCAAATATGTGGGGACAGATGGGAGCAATTTTTTAAAAGTTCAGGAAATGTAATGCAAAGGTTATAATAGAAGATGAATTGAATTGAATCGAATGCTTGCTTTTAGAAATAGACAGTAAGTTCAACGTACGTATTTGGAAAACAGTAATAAAACTGCATATGTAAAGAGCTTTTGTCAAAAATTGCCACACCTATGAACATCATATTTTGAAGTCGTCGTAGCCTAGTAGGTAGAGTGTTGGCTTATTAGACGTAAGGCCCGAGTTCAAACCACAGGTCAAACATCAAAACGAAAATATGAAAAAAAAAACATTTCTTCGGCAACTTCCTCTCAGTAGATTTCTGGCAAAAACTCTGAGAGTAAATACAATTGAAGGCTAAACGTTTAATAGAATACATACGATATTTACTGAGACTTTTCGTTATTTAAGACCATTTAAAGAGACAATAAAATATTTGTTTACCTTATCAGTTATCATATTTTGGACGGAACCGGAGATATAGTTTATATGTTTCTGACAAGAGGCCACATAGTCTCCTGTTCTTAGTTTTACATGTAGAAACAGAAAGACTAGACCAATATTTACATTCTCGAGACTGTATAGAGCACAAATGCTTGTATGTTGCCTCTTAATTGAAAACGCAATACATACCGATCTTCAATAATCCAACATTAGCAACTAGTCTATATTAGTTCTGAAACTAGTGGGTAGGTAGATAGGTTGGAGTGGTAGCTTTGATACCACTCACTAGAGTACGCTTAGCTGCCCGTTGTGATGCCACAGGTAAACTAGTGGCATTATATTCTAAAAGCCAATTAATAATAAGATTTTAAATAAAACTTTTGTTATAAAACAGTAAAATTATTTGCTTCTCTCGAGTAAGAATACCCCACAAATTTTCATAACATTATCAAGGAGATGTTTCATCATTTTATAAAATTATTCATTCATTCATTAAAAGCAAAATCTATTATTCAGCGATAGAAAGTATAAATTTATTTAAAAAAAATTACATTTAATTCGCTGCTCTTTTTTCATTCTTAATTTCTTTAAAAATATTTCAAAATTTTTAAATCGTAACACGTGCGTCACTTGAAAAGTTAAATGTCAATGAGTCAACTTGGCCCCATTCTTCCATGGCAAACAATTCCATTGAAGTTCCTTCCCCATTTATTTGTAGCTGAAAAACGATAATGAAGACAAACAATTTCCTTTTGTTTGGATTGTTTGTTAATGTTTTCATTTTCAATACATTTTGTCAATAATTGACTGGAAGTTGCTTCTTTTTTCTTTCTCTCTTTTATATTTTGGGGGGTTTCTTTAATAAATTTAATCATTTCAGAATTGTTCTTTAATTTATTTTAAGTGGTTTAATCTGATAAACTCATTTCGTTCAAGTGATGCATGTTTTTTCATTAATTATTTTATTTTTTTTTTGACTCAAAAGAACAGCAGAATAACGCTACTGAATTAAGATGTTTTTTGGTGAAATTTTTCAATGTTTTGTGGAACAAAAATAAAATCATTTGAAATGTTTAACTCAGGCTTTTTTAATGGACTGAAATAAAGGAAACGAAATAAGAATCGATTTTCACTATTTAGGGAGGGAACTTTTCCTGCCTTGGTCTGGCCAGCACCTCTCTGTGGACTGAGAGCGGATGTATGGAAGACAGGTCAATGGAAGACAGAGTCAAAGGCTCTTTTCAAACCAAGCGGGTTTAAAGCAAACTTTTGTTACAAAATTATGTAGTCGCCGTAGTCTAGCAGGTCCACGGTTCAAACCCCAGGTCAGACATCTCCAACAAAACAAAATACAAAAAATATTTTTTTGGCGATTGCCTCTCAGCAGATTTCTGGCAAAAACTCAGAGAGTAAATAAGAATTGCCATGAAAAAATTTCTCAAAAATCTGTCCTTTAAAGTCGACTTTAAACTGTAGGTCCCGCCACTCATGTATAAAATTAACACCCACAACATGGGTGGTATGAGGAGCTAGATCGTAATCGAAGTATGTTTGTATGTTTGATAATTATAATAAGAGGAGATCTTAATCATGTATCAGACTAGCAAAAAATAAGTTGAGATTCATAATCCTTCTTTTGTCAGGGCAGTATTTATTCAGAGTACACCTTATTCGGAATGGAGGTTGTTTTAAGCCCAACATGTAGATTCTGTGATGATGAGAATGAATCATCGGAACACATTCTTCGAACCTGTGGAGAATAAAAGAATCTCAGAAGGAAAAAACCTTTTGCAATAGGCTTAAGGGAGACTTTATAGGGATATCCTATAAAAGTGAAAGACCATTCTAAGTGTTTTACTGCTTTAAGGACAGACATTACAACAGCATCGTTTGTAATGGAATGAAAAACTTGCTCTGGATAGCTGATTAACACAAAATGTAAAGGGTAGGCCATCTATCGGTTTAAATTTGAACCATCGGTTATTTCGAATCTGGCAACACTTATGTTATTCTATTCTGCCACAAAATTCAACGTATTATCTCCATTGAATGTAATGAATCGATTTACGCTTGAGCCACGTTGCAATTTATTGGGCCAACGAGAAACTACACGATGATGTCGATTATGGCAAAAAAAAATCGTGTTTTCGGCTGAAAATCTTGTTCATCTTGGTGGGTACATTAACAAGCAAAACTGCCGTATTTAGGGCTCAGAAAACCCACATGTTGTCTCACAGAAGCCAATACATCCATGATGAGTGATTGTTTGGTGCAGCTTGTGGAGCGGAGGCATCATTTGCCAACATTTCTTTGAAAACGAGGACAACGCAACCATTACCGTTAATGGAGACATCTAACGCACCACTATAACCGATCTTTTGTACCCGCTCTTCATGGTATTGATGTGGACGATATTTGGTTTCAACAGGATTATGCAACTTACCGCACACCTCACGCCTCAATCGATTTATTGCGTCAAACGTTTGAACGAAAAGGTGATGTCAATTAGCCTCCAATAAGCTGCAATTTGACACTGTTGTACTATTTTCTGTGGAGTGCCGTTAAAGAAAAGTGTTATGCCGCCAAACTAGAGGCAATTGAGCATTTAAAGGCCAACATTCGAGATTCCATTGCCGAGATACGACCCCATACACTGGAAAAAGTACACAAAAATTGGTCTGATCAATGAGGTACTGTGAGGCCAGCCACGGCAGCCATATGAATGAAATGATATTCCATTTCTAATCGGAACAGTGGTAGTTTCAGAACTACTACAATAAAATAAATTTGGCAAAATTTCAAACCGTTTTAGTTTTAATGCATTTTTAAATTTTGCCCACCCTATATCAGAAACACTCTTTCTGTACAGATTTATCCTGAGGCACTACTTCGAATAGCTCCTCCAATGGACTCTGTTAATATTAATCAAATGCTCTCAAAGTATTGAAAACTGTTATCATGATTTGTTCAAGCGAATGAACTGACCCTCCTAGAATTGGTCGGTTAGTTATACATGTCATAGCTGACATCGTCTACTTTAAGGAGCAGGACCTATCCTTTGACTATATAGGGCTGTAGTAATCCTGTATATTTCGAAAAAGGATTAGTGGACTGTATTAACCGTAGATGGTGACGCATGAGACGATCACTTGTAGGAATACCAGTGATTTTTCATAGTTTTAAATAAACTTGGTTTAGTGATATTTGGGTTAGTGTATATTGGTTTAGTGTATATTTGCATTCCAAAAAAAGCATGTGAATCTTTTTTTAAATCAATTGTACAAATTTCAATATCGGAGGGCTGTTTTCGTAGGTAAAGACATTACATTTAATCAAATGTAATGCTCTCATAATCTCATCCCTGTTTTACACAATTGAAGGCAGACGTTAAGAATATATTAAGGATTGTTTGATCATATGAAAGAATTAAATTGAAAGCATTCAAATGTCCCAGTGGTTTTATCTGATATTTTACAGCACCGTCCGCTTTCTCTGTCTGCCAAATACTTTCAAATTTAAACTCTCTCCTGTGGTGTTATATGGACCAATAAGAAAACGGTTTTAAAAAATGGTTTGTGCGTGCCGGATATAAAATCTGTTTTTTTTTCTTCATACGATCTTAAGACTCTATTATAGTTATTGATTGCAAAGAAAGGTATACAAGATACGTTAACCGTAACATATCGATTTGGATAATTTGTAATTTGGTTGGTTGATCTATAATTAAATATTGTTATAGAAAATCACCAAAAAAAAACAAAGTTAATAACACTGAAATTAACGCAAAAACCCAAAACCAAAGCCAAAGCAGCAATTTGAAATGCAAATTATATAATGAGGCCACAAAATACAAAAGAAGATGCCCAAGTAAAAAGAAAAACTATTTAAAGTGTTTGAAATAAAATAGAAGCTTCCTGCCTAAATGCGAGCGAGCTGCTGACCCTTACCACACCACAATCAAAAATAATTATTTAAGCCCCACTCATTATGGACAAATTCGAACAAAAAACGTCGTCTTTTGTGATTTAGATGAACGAAGACAAAAAAAAAAAAAAAATACAATACAAACAACAACAAGAAGAAGAAGATATTCGATTATAATTTTCCAATTTCCGTTCGAGAGTTTTTTGATCGTAGGCCGCTTGCTAGTGACCAATTTAGAAAACAAAAAATCCAAAAATTCAAATACAATACAAATGTGGAGTATGAATGAATGAATGAATGGCCAAGAAGAATAACAAACAAAAAAAAAACGTTAATAAATCCCCGAAATTGCTTTTTTCTTGCTTTCAAATCACAAAAGTAAAAACAAATTTTGGTGTATGTGAATATTATGGTTTTGAAAATAAATTTAGAAACACGGTTAAACAGTATAGAGAGCGTAAACCTTTAGAAAAAACGACACAATCATCATCGTCTCCAAAGTCTAATGTGTAGTAAAACTAATCGTTGATAATAGTGGTGGTGAGCTATGGATACCACCAGCAGCCTTTTTTAGCTATTCATAAATGCAGTGCGTATGTATCTGCCTACAGAATCCAATAATCGTAACAGAGAATAACAGCACAATACTTTGCCCAAAAAAAATACAAAACAAAACCAGCTTATAGTGCCCTACCCATAGGATAATCGCATAAGAAAATTCGGTCATCTAAAATCATCACTTATACGAAAGACTCATTTTTAAAAGTCTCATCTCCTAACTATTGCAAGATAAACTATAAATATATAAGACTATATATTTATCTACCAATACCTTCTTTCTCTCTATGACTTCTTAACAACAGCTCTTCTCAGGTATAAAGTACTTGTGCCTTAAAGTCATACAGTTATGGAACTCTTTGATTCACGGAATCTTTATATTCCCCTAGTTCTTTCTATCATCACGCAATGTTTACATAAAACTCGCCGAATGCCAAATTTGACGATTAGGGTCTCTGTGATGTGATTTGATGCTACTCACAAGCGTCTGTGCAGTTAGAGCAAAAAATTACTCCTTCACTCTCTAATATAAAATTCAACGTATTACGTCTCATTATCATTAATTTTATGGTAGGAATTTATAACAGAATTTCAGGGAGTCTCTAATGGAAAGTTGAGCTGTAGAATTTGGAATTGATTTTGACTCCCTTATACATGACTCGTTACTATTTCTGATTTTTCTGAGAAATTCAAGAGCTATAGTGACGACATTGATAATACAACTAAAATGAATTCGCTTAACCAGCTTCCAACACTAGTTGACAAACTTTCTCATTTGTAGCTCCTTGCCAGAGCTTGTACTACTAGAAGATAAATTTTCTGGTAATTTAGGTGTCACTTTAGTTGCATTAATAGGTTCTGTGTTGTCTTATTAGACGTAAAGCCACGTTTCAAACCTAGGTCGACCTCTTCAATAAAACGAAATTAAAAAATGTAAACATTTCGTCGGCGACTTCTTCTCAGAAGATTTTTTGCAAAAACTCTGAGATTTAATAAAATTACCATGAAACGTTTCTCAAAAATCTGTCGTACGCAATCGACTTTGAACTTATTTATAACAATAACAAGACTTCTATACGACATAAGTGGTGTGAGAAGCTAGTTTGCAATCTTTACTAAAGGGTTATAATGACAAATTATGTACATATGTATGTATGTATGAATGTAATACATATTTTTGTTATTTCCCAACAAAAGTTTTGATTGTCTCACACCTAGGAAAGTCTTTGTATCGCTTTGGCTTTCCTTTCGTTGAGCATAGCTTTACAAACATCCGCTTATACTCCACAGAATGGTTCGCGCCCCCTAAACGGCGTAAAAACTCGTCTGTTTCCTCATTCCCGCATAACATAGGAGATTTTATCTTCCCTTTCGTTGAGCACAGCCTTCCAAATATCCGATTCCAATTCACAGAAGGCTTTAGGCTTCTTCATCAGACAGTACCAAACTATCTTCGATTTAAACTCATAAGAGCCGAATGTTCGAATGGCGGCATGACGGTCTGATAGTGTTACTATGTCCTATCTTGTGTACCTTCTTTCTATGGAAGTTCAATTGAGCACATCTTACGAGGGCATAAACTTTGGTTTGGAAAATAACCGCGAGTTTGTCCTCTTGTTCTGAGTATTTCATTCTTGGAGCAAAAACTCCCGCTCTTCTTAGAAGATTCGTTTTGACAAATCTACACACCATGTGTATGGCAAATCCATCCTTTAAGAGAATATGCAGCTTCTGGATTATTTAATTACTTTTATTACAATGTTTCAATCCTTGCCTACCACAAAACCGATTCGTATAGATAACAAATGGATAGTGAAGTAAACTGAAAACACTGTATAGCTTTGATTCAAAAAGTTTGTAGCGTTACAAATATTACCTCCTGCACAATTGGGTTTACGATACAGTGTAGGGCATCAAAAACGAAACTAATACCTAAAGGAGAAATTAATAATTTAAATTTATGAAAAACGGAAAGAAGCGCCCCTTCTTCAGAACATTAAATGAAAATACTCACACTCACGCAAAGTAATATATTCAAAACACTCTCCTTACTCTACATCACATTTCTCTCATTCACATTCCCATTTGGAAGCGTCAGCCCCAATATAGAAAAATAATAAAGCGACGACAAAAGCGGCAACAAAAACTATATCAGAATACAAAACAAAAGACCAGACACAGAAGGACAGACAAAGTACCAATCACAACCATAACTGATTTCTTCTCTCCCTGTTTTTATTATTTTTGGTTTCACAAAAATCTTCAATATTTCGTGGTCTTCCTTGTTTTATTCATTTTGTGTTGCGTTGTGTTGATTACTATTGGACTCTGTTGTTATGAGTGGACATAAATGCTAAGTTTTTAAGGAGACGACATCAATACCATGATTTCTGTAGTTCCTCTTTAAATCCTTTCTTTTTTTTTTGTTATACAAACATAATTTGTTTTGTTTGAATTTTCTGGTTGAATTATCAATTTAAATTTTATTAAAATAATTATGATACTCGGTATGAAATACTGATAAGATTCGCTTAATTTCAGAGTTGCCTTTATGAATATCTCTCCTATCGAACTTTTAGTTTTAGTCACTGTTATGCAAATGACAGCAACATTTGGCAATCATATTCACTTAATATATGTAGGATAAGTCCTTTAAAAAGCCTGCTAAGAAAACTCTATGTGTGGGCTAGGTGCAGTACTAAATGCTGAGTGTGTTTTGTGAACTCATTAACCTATGATTCATGGTGTATTTTCTATAACTGCGCGTCCATGTGTAAATATTAACAATTTAGAAGATCTGGTTGCTCTGGCCATAAAAGTGGACCACGAAATACTTCATTCACTTACTTACTTACTTAACTGGCCATTAACAATCCGAATAACGGATTTCGGCCTGTCGCAACACATCCTTCCAGGCGCCTCCGCTTCTTGCGCGCCTACGCCAGCTGGTCATACCACTCGATTTGGTCCTTTCAATGCATACAAGGTCGTCCTCTTCGCCGCAGATCCCCGCATCAAATACCCGTCTCGCCGGAGCATCCTCATCCATTCAAACGAGATGGCCGAGCCAGCGAAGCCGCTGGATATTAATACGCTCCACAACGTCTATGTCGTTGAGGAACTCATACAGCTCACTGTTGGATCGGATGTGGAAATCATCATTATGAAGATCATACTTAGGACTTTTCTCACGAATACTCTCAAGGCTGCTGCATCAGTGCTTAATGGGGTCCATGCCTCTGCGCCATAAAAAGGCACGGGTAGGATGAGGGTCTTGTAGTGTATTAGTTTTGTCGTACGAGAGAGGTCTCTTCTACTCAATTGCCTATTGAGACCATAGTAGCAGCTATTGGCAAGAGTGATAAATTCCTTACTTCATACACACATGCATATATAATTGGTCATTACAGCACTTCAGTCAGGATTACGATCTAGCTTTTCACACCACTTATGTTGTGTGTATAAATTTTATACATGAGTGGCGGGACCTACCGATTAAAGTCGACTCCGAACGACAGATTTTTGAGAAACTTTTCATGGTAATTTTATTTTACTTTCAGAGTTTTTGCCAGAAATCTGCTGAACGGAAGTTGCCCAAGAAATATTTTTTTAGATTCCGTTTTGATAGTGATATCTGACCTGAGATTTGAACCGTGGCCTCATGTCTAATAAGCCAAGACACTACATACTAAACTACAACGTAATGCATGTTAGTTTACTTTAGTTTTTGTAAGAAACATAGGGCTCTTTAAAAGTATGCTCATGTGGTGGATAAATGCTTTTATAATAAAGATATAAATAAAAGGATTTTTGTAACCCGCAGTGTTTGCCGTTGGTTACGCTATAAATATTTCCGATCTTACCTTAGTAAGGGCAAAAGGAGATTGGATAATAAAAACCAAGGCAAAGTTGTTGCCGATTTGAGTCTTCATTAGAATCTAATTTTTTTGTGGCCAAAGGGCTCTTTTTATACAAAAATGTATGTATATTCTATATTATTCTAACTTACTTTAATTTACATTCTATCTTGCTTAATCCTATTCCATACATGTACATACTCTAATTTCGACAGTCGCAACTTGAAGAATTGACCAATCATATTGTCTTCAAATTGGGGAATTGAAGACAATAAAAGTGCAGCTTGATCGATTTTTGTTTGTGTTTGTAGTATGTGTCGCATGTATATATACGTGTGTGTTTAATGTTTTGTGTAAAGTACAGCAGTGTGTAATGAAAGAGCACACTACACTCATTTTACTCGATTTTATTTTATATTCCACGTTCATATTTTAGGCAAAGCATGATTATCATCTCTATTGGTCCTAAAAACATGTATGTCAATTGACGAGTGATCAATTGTCCGGCTCCTGCGAAATATGCAGGAGCAGTGGATCCCAAATACTTCAAACATATGATCTATCAGTCAGGATTACTAACTTATGTTGTGTGTGTTAATTTTTATACATGAGTGGCGGCACCTACAGTTGAAAGTCGATTCCGAACGACAAATGTTTTTGGAAGAAATTCATGTCTAATAAGCTCACACTACCTACTAGACTTCGGCGGCTCAAATTTATATATTTTGTCTCTATAATGTCTACTGCATTCGTCATGTCCTAACAAAGTATAGGATGGTGCTCGGTGTCAATAAAAGCAATTGCTTGACTAGAATATGATATGCACTGATATGTGCTTCTGTCTGAAATCCATCAATACCTTACAGGTTCCAAGTATATGTTCCGATAATTCATTCTCATCGTCGTCCTGTGTCCTTCTCATTGTCACACAATCTACGTGTTGGGAGTGAGACAACCCCCATGCTGCATAAATGTTCTCAATGCCCTGTGACAAGACCTGTTACCAATTTCAGTTTGTTCCTGAATAAGATCTCTATCTCGATTGCCTTAAAGCCGCCTGATCTGAGCCTATCACTTTCTTTACCTTCTCTTTGGTTGAGCATACCTTTCCAAACATGCGCCTCTGCTCAACAGAAGGGTTGTGTTGCCATCAAAGGTATGAAAACTCCCCACCTCTCGAAATCGTCTGCTTGCTCATTACAGAAAATTCCTATATGAGTTGGGATTCAGCTTTGGCTTTAATATAAACACACATGTGGGTTGCGTATTGAAAAATGTCAATCCAAAATTAACCAAATTTTTTAGAGAGTCTCCTACAAAGTTAAAAAAGGCGAACTAAAAAACTTGTGTTCACTTTTATGTAAAGAATTCTAACTTTCGACAGCTTTCTACGGAAAAAAACACTTTTAATATGAAATAATGAGCAGGAAAAAAGAAAAGAGTATTCTTAATCAATTCGCATTTAAAACCTCAGCTTAAAAAGTAGCTTTGTGTTGCATTTACTGTTACAAACTAACGCTCTAAATGACAAACAACAACGAGTAGAAATGATTCAAACGGTTTTATATGAAAGCAACTTTTTTTTTATGAAAACGTCTGCTTTGAAAATGATTTTCTTTCTTCAAGCAATTGTTTCGTTTGCCATCAAAGCAAAAAACAAACAAAAAAAAAACAAAAAATTGAAAATAAAAAAATTAAATCAAATCTAATCTTAATTAAAGTGCAATTTTATGCGCGTGTTCAGTGAGGACGATCACAACGGCAACATTATAAACTTACTTACACTCACACAAGTGATTACGAGCCAAACGTCTTGCGATCACTTGTTACAGAAACTTGTAACCACAATTAAACTTATATTAGAGCCATGGAACGCAAAAACTGAAGACAAAACGAAACACACTCATACACACACAGTTTAATTGTTTAAGAAAAAAATTGAATAATTTTTCTATATTAATGTTTGGTTTAATAACAATAACCGTCCATAAATAGAAAATAATATTAAAAAAACAAAAACAAAAAAACAAAAACAAAAAAAATAAATGTGTGCAGTGACCATTTACTTTTTTTTTACTACTGTGCGCCATAACATACCCTTTCTGTGTGTGTCTGTGGATTTGTAATAGTGAAGATAACGGGGGGGGGGGGGTCTCTTTGGAAAATAGAAAACCGTTATTGTTTAAAGTATAGGCACGTACTACAATAAGTCATTTCTGAAGAGCAACTTTCTTTTCGTTTGTTAACAGCAGCAACTCAAAAAATAATATGAAGTGTGACTTACAACAATTGTTGCAAGTAAAATTATTACGGCAGCAGCCTTGCACGTTAGCTAGTCGCAAAGGGAAGAAGCCTTTAATGCTGCTGTTTTTTTTAAATTTCTTTTATGTAATCTACAGCAATAGCATTATTTTCTTTTCATTCTTTCTATCATTTTTGTTCTTCTAATCGTAAAGGAAAGTCAAGCTCAAGTGAATTTGAATGGGCAGTCAGATCACAGTAATAATCATAGAGACAGCAAAAAAAAAAAATAAGTAGTAATGAAAAGAGACCGCTACCAAGTTTTTAAATGATCAAAATTACCGTAAGTTTAATGAATTTGTTCAATGAAAGCATGACCCTACAATAGGCATTACAATTGAATTTTTTATTTTTTATTTTCTTGATTGCCCGGAGACGACATCAACAGCTTGTAGCCCATAAATGTCCAAGTGTGGTATCCTCTCACCACTAATATGAAGTTGTAGGCAAACTTAGTGCAAAACTGTTTGAAGCCGGTATTGATTGCCAAGGATAGGTTGGAGCATAACAGTTTTCCTCAGGTTAAACCGAAGCAAGATCGCAATAGTGTCACTTACAAGAAGAAAAAGAAGAACACTTAATAAATGAAAGAATATTCAACATCTAGCTGAGATAATATCAGAGAAAAAAGAGGTACACTATCTAGCAATACATTTGATAGTAAATTAACATGAGCAGCTCATAAAGAGAACATCTCAGGATATACCAGATCTGCCATATTGATATACAGAAGACTTGCAGGGCCTTCCTAGGGATACAACCCAGGAATTATGCACTGAATGTATAAAATGATGATCAAACAAAATAGTGAACTACGGGATAATTGCAATGAAGCAATCAGAATCTGTCCTGTTAAGAGCTGTATTATGGTAGTGAATCATCAATCATCATCATCAAAAAATCAATTCAACTTTAATTGCGGTTGTAAAAGACATGACATAGCAATACTATCTGAAAGTCAAACCGACATTTCAGCACTCAGCTCTTATGAGGTTAAATTGAAAATATTATGAGACAGTCTGGGGAAGCACTATTAAAGTACCCTCTACTGGGTCCTAGATCATGGGGAATTGTCTGCAATAAACAAGCAGACGATCTGACAAGGAGGGCAGCTATCACACAGTTAATGCGGTCAGAACACTTAGGTGGAGTGGAGGCGGATGTATGGTAAGATAAACTGAACGAAACGGAACATAAAGAGAGCAAACGCTCTACCATAGAGTGGGGGCGGATGTTTGATTCGGTATGCCTAACGAAAGGCAACATAAAGAGAGGCAAAGACTCTTCTCAAATCAAGTGGCAATATAATCAAAACTTTTGTTAGGAAACTACAATAAGACTCATGCATCATAATATCAAGAAGTAGCTAGAGGTTGGTAAATGGTCTCTTAACTGGTCCCAGTCGAAGTCGAGCCCAGTATATAGAGTCTGTGACGATGAGAACGTATTATCGGAACACATTATTGAAGCCTGTATAGCATTGATGCATGCCAGAAGAAAACATGTGGATGCATACCAGGTGCTTGGTAGAAAATTGTAATCGTTGACACCGAGCAACATACTGAAGTTTGTCAGGGCAATAGACATGGGGAAAACATTATGGGGACATCCAATAAAGTTTGAAGAGAAGAGTCGTAGTACTAAAGCACATCTTCACGACAGTAATAATCTCTGTTTATTTATTTCTTGTTTATGAAATAAAAATTGGTTCTTGACTGAGATCCATTCATCTGTCCAGTAGGTAGTGTGTTGGCTTATTAGACGCCAGGCCTCAGTTAAAACCCAAGGCCGGACATCTCCAATAAAACGAAATATGAGCAAATATTTCTCCGACGACTAAATTTCAGCAAATTTGTGGCAAAACTCTTAAACTTAGAAAAATTTCTCAAAAATCTGTCATTCGGAGTCGACTTTAAATTGTAGGTCCCACCATTCATGTATGAGATTAACACACGCAACATAAGTGGTGCGAGAAACTAGGTCGTAATCCTGACTAAAGGGCCAATTATGTATGTATTTCAGTAGATAGGATTTGTTGGCTTGTTCTGCCGATGATTTGGCATAGTTCTAAATAGTATAGTTTGGTGATAACAAAAGTACTAAGATAACATAACTCCGTATGACTTCACGTCTATCTACTTTTCCTCGTATTTTTGTCGGTCCGCAAGAACCAGTTATTGTCATAGACCAGGTTCTCCTGTATTGTTTTAATAGACAGAAGCCTCGAATTCAGATTAAGCACTGACTTCTTGATAAAAGAAAATAGTTCTGCTAACAGGGCTTGCCAAAGGTTGGATACCATGAAAAACTTTGTTATATTTATCGTTCGCTGTTGATAGACTGTATGCTAAGTACTGCAACTCATGAATAAAAAATTAACACCCGCACCATGGGTCGTGTAAGGACTTAATCGACAATCTAGAGATCAGGATTGGAATGGCCAATAATGTATAGAGGAACTATAAGCGGTTTCTGCTGCTTTTTAATCATTCATTAATCTGTTAGAAACAAACCAATGCCCATTAATTTGACTGTAATTTGTAGGGTTTTCCTATCGTCGAACACTTTTCCTCCTTAAGTCATAATGTTTCATATTTCAACGTTATGCAAGTGTTAATCCAGTATTTTTTAATTATTTTACTTTTCTGGTGAGGTTTTTATTAAAACTTAAAATTAAAATTTAAACACACAATTTTGATTTAATTTTGAAATTTATTTTTCAAAAAATTTATTAGAATTTCTATTAACAACAGCCAGCAGTCATAAATAAGTAACAAAACCAAAAAAAAAATAAAATAAAAAAATTGGTGGAAAAAAGATTCTCTAGCGGTTGTAACTAGAAATGCGTACTCGACATTGGTTTAGCTTCGCTGATCATGGCACCTGGCACATGTTCATTAATCTGTTAGAGACCGTGTTTAAAGCTTCCTCTTTTTTATTTTATTTTATTATTCATAAATATTTTTGTTTTTGTATTTTTCACCACATTTGTTGCATAAATACTTCAAACTTTTCTTTTACATTACAACAGTGGCGTACGTTTTCTATTCTCTTCTATTTTTTGTTCATATTTTTATAGCGTCTTTCTGTATTTCTTTGTTGGTTGGCGATTTGATAGAGTCACCAAGCGAAACTAATGTAAGTCGTATATTTTTTTTCTTTCTAGCTTTTACTTGTTATTGCTGTTGGTTGTTATTGTTAAAGTAGTTGTTTACTTAACTTTTTTAAGCCAACAATTTATCAACCGTTAAGACTCTTTTCATAGTTTTAAAGTTTTTGTTTTGTTTTTTCGGTTATCCGTGGTTTTTTTATGATTTTTACTGTACTACAGTACCCTGTATTAATTGTAACTGCACGCCACTTGGTGGTCATAATTTAAAAGCAGAGTGTGTTGAAAAAATACTGTTAAATACAAAGAAAACAAAAACAACACGACAACTTAAATGAATTTAATTATTTTTTTTTCCTTCTTGCTTTCTTTTCTATTAAGTCCGTGATCACTTTGATGTTGTCTGGACTGTCCAAGCACTGGCAAATTAACAGCCTTAAGACTTCTTAAGAACTGTTGTAGTTTTAAGTGGCTAGAATATGGCCTAAACAAAAGCATTTATATGGCTAATTAAAGAATAACAGCATTATTAGAAGAATATGTTCAGATTGTAAGTAGAGTTTAATAAGTAGTGTACAGTGGTCAACAGAGATTCTAAACACGATAGTGATTGCGGAAAACCAAGTGTTAAAAGCAAGGGTCTCAAGGATTAAATTTGGGATATTAATCGCTTTCGTATACTTAGTCCCAATAAGTATCAAAAATTTGCATCTTTCGCAGATACTTTAGCAAATATCCTCATCTATCGACCTGCTTGAGGCAAGCAATAGTGATTAAGATCAAGTATCAACCATTCCATCATGTAGTGTCCTACACTATTGACTGCAAAAAATTAAGTCCCATCACACACAGGATTACGACGTAGCTTCTCACGCCACTTATGTTGTGTTTGTTAATTTTATAAATGAGTAACGGCACCTAAAGTTTAAATTCGACTCCGCACTGCAGATTTTGGGAAACTTTTATTCACTCTCAGAGTTTTTGCCAGAAATCTGCTGAAAGGCAGTCGCCGAATAAACATTTTTTTTTTGTTTTGCTGGAGATGTCTGACCGTGGCCTCAAGTCTAATAAGCCAACACACCACCTACAAGTGACACCACATACATACATAAATAATTGGCCATTACAACCCTTCAGTCAGGATTACGGCCTCGCTTCTCCCACCACAGTTAGTGCTAATTTTATACATGAATGGTAGGACCTACAGTTTAAAGTCGACTCCGAACGACAGATTTTTGACAAACTTTTCATGGAATTCTATTTACTCTCAGAGTTTTTGCCAGAAATCTGCTGAGAGGAAGAGTCGCGAAAGAAATATTTTTTCATATTTCGTTTTGATGTCTGAATGGTCTGGTTTGAACCGTGGCCTTGCGTCTAATAAGCCAACAAACTAACTACTATACTACGGCGCCTACAAGTGACACCAAACTCTAGAAAAAATTGAGACCAGCAGCGCTCTTGACAATAAAAATCTTTGTTGATCACGGATGTTTTATTATTTTTCTACCAGAACCTCTTCTGCTTAACATAGGAGTCTATGTCATCAAAAAGTTGTGTTTAATTCAACATGAATAGAAGATAGAAAAGGGGGGGCTTAACACTTTCAGCCAGTCAGGCCGTCATTTGCGCAATCGGCTCTTATGAGTTTAAATCAAAGATAGCATGGCACTATCAGCTGAAACTAAATCAGTTAGACAGGGAAAATGGGATTACTTTCTGCCGGCATCCAGGCCTCGCTTTAATGGGCAACTTCAATGTCTCTGATAGATCCAGAGCCTTTCTGGGTAGTGGTGACAGATGTTCGGAAAAGTATGCTCAACGAAATGGTTGATAAAGAGAGTTAAAGGGTCTTCCTAACCCAAATGTTTTTGAGACAATCAAAACTTTTTTTTATACAGAAATAGCCTGAGGTTAGTAACAACTCTTTTGAGAGGGCACAGTTGGCTCAAAGTACACTTACGTAAAACGACGGCCACCTCGAACTTAACATGTTGAAATAGTTTTAATGAGATTGAATCATCAGAATATTGGAAACTGTGAGGCATTAATGTATCCCAGTAGGAAACACCTGGTTGCGTATTAAGTGCCAGACAGGAAATTGTCCTCGTTGACTTGGAGTAGCATGCCGACATTTGTCAAGGCCATAGGCTTTGAAAAGATATTTCGGGGATAATATACATGGATTGAAGGAAGCACAATAATACTTTTGCAAAAATCGTTTCATAGCCACCTAAAGTATCAATGGTTCCATCATATAGTGTCCAGTATTGACTCCAACAAATTGAGTCATATTACGCTCAACAAACATTTAAATAAGCAGAGCTTTTTGCTGCCATTTTTTCTAAAATATTTCATACTTGTTCTACTCAAGGCGCAAACAAATGATTTCTGATGATTATATTCTAAAGAATAACAGAAGTCCCGCTATTCAAACTCTTCTGTTAACGTGAGCTGACAGCTCCGAGTTTTTGACTCTTGACAGGACACTGGTTACTCCAATCAGATTTCTTTATAGCCTGGCATTTTCAAATATTACGGGCTACCAAAAATATCTATATATTTCAGGAATTTTCACAAGGTTCATATTGTTTCGAAAATGAAAAATCTAGATTATAAACAAAAGCTACAAAACAAAAACAATTAATTTGTTTACAAATTATCACACTGCTTAATATAACAACAAACACCAGCATTAAAAAAAATTATGATAAACAAGTAAACAAAAATATACCAACAAATACTACAAGAATAAAAGTAAACAAAATATTGTACAAACAACAATAATGAAACAACGATGTTTACATTTATAAAGATCTCGAGAAGGCGAAGCCAAGAATATTGGTCTTCAAAAACATTCATCAGACTGTTTACGTTGTCATATGAAAGGCAAGGCAAAACAGGCAACTGAGTCAGTAAAAGTTCAATCGGTCTTGTGTAAAGAGATCTCCGTTACAAAGATATGTCGAACAATTGTCTAGTAATTGTTATTGTTTGTGCAAAGAGTGTAAACAGAGGAATAACAAACAAGTTAATTGTTGTTGTTTACATCAAGTTGTGAACAGTGGAACACAGAATTGTGCGACCAATAACAAAAATTTAATGAAAACTAAACATAAATTTATTTTTATTTTATTTGCAATCCAGCTGATATTTTAAACGTTTTTAAAAGGTAAAAACGTAACAATATGAATATTTTAAGAAAATTCGAATTTACATGCTTATTATGTGGCACTATATTCCCCTCTTTAACCAATCAACGCATTGCCCTAGTCACAGCCAAACGACAGCCAATGGCTGCCTCAGAAAACAAAGAATTCAAAGAAATTATTGTCAACACACTGTGTGTCATTCATTAATTGTCAACCAACCACAAATGACAGTGTGACAACAGTGGCTGGGAAAAAGCAAAAATATTCACAAAAAAACACAGAACACAGCACACAATTTCATGATTCAACATGCTTGAGAATTTGAAGAACACAACATACACACGAAGAGAAACGTATGTATTTGGTTCAACGGAAAACATGGGGGATCTATTTCTGTGGCAATACAATAGACAGGAACCAACCCATCAAAAATTTCTTTTAAATATTTTTCATGCTGTTGTTGTTGTTGTTTTCATTTTAAACCTTAGCAAACAATGTTAATTGTTTGTCATTCAAATAAAAAAACGTAACGTTCTGAAAAAAATATTGAATGAATTTTCACAGGACAATATCACAATGATGGCAAGAATGAAAAATCCCTCTCAATTGTCTTCTACACACACACACACGTTATTGACAAATATTTCAAGGGTAGGTTTTTATATGTTCTGTTCTGTTCGTTACCTCATTTTCTATTTTTAATTTTTGTTTTGTTTTTAATTCCATTTTATTGCAAATGTTGGTTGTCATGTGTGGTTGTCTGCATGATGCCAGGATCTCTTCCTCATTGTCAACACCACCATGATGATCATCTTCAACATGCTGTTGTAATATAACCAACATGGCATATAAATGTTCCACTTTTACTCTCACATGACACAAGATGATACGGAATGAGAATATTTTTAGTCCTTAAAATAAACAATAACCGCAAGAGGACGTTTACAAACTTATACTCATACATACACACAAAAACATAATGACAAGAGATAATAGTTGTTGAAATGTTATTCTACTCCATGCCATTGCCGTTGCCATTGCCATTTAAGGCGGATTATATTCTATTGCATGTTGTAATGCACTGCGTTGTGTTTGTGTTGTTGTTATTGTGTATAAGGATAATGATAGAAAAACATAAACATGATACGAGTACAACACCATTTACAAAATAAAATGATATTTTTTCCACAATACCTACTTACCACTACACATGTACATTACATTTACTATTGTATTGTATTCTATTCATTATGTTTTAGCAACTATTCTCGCTCGCCTCTTTATAAAAAAGGACGCTTGCAAGGATAATACATATACATAATACGTATACATATGCTGTTTGTATTGGTGCATGCGTTGTGTTCAATGTACTTAACATTTCCGCAGAGTCCTTCTCATCTTTTGTTGGTATTTTGTAAATGAAATAATCAACTCATGCTTGGCTGACACTTAAAAAAATCTACCAAATGTTGTTGCAACGTTTAGTTTCCTTTATTTTTTTTCTCTGTTTTCACAACGAATAGAAAAACTGTAATGGAAATATGCATTATGGCGTTAGAATATGAAACAAAAATATAAAAAAAAAGAAAAGAAATCTTTCCAGATGGTTTATCTCTATTATTAAACCTTAGCGAATATTATGCTCAATGATTATAAACAGAGTTGCCAAGAAATTAACATTAATTTCAGAAACTAACGCACAATTTTCTCAACACTATGACTGTTAATGCTAGTCTAGAAAAAAAAATGTAAGCCTGGCAAATAGAGAAGTAGATGGCAAATGGTAAGAATTGTTCCAATGTTGTGATGCATGATACTATTAACTGCACGTACGGGGGAAATATCGGTGAATGGCTGGATGTTGATGTTGAAAGGAAAATTGGTAAGGCTGGTATACTTTCAAGAAAACTTGCACTGAGATTATCAACAAGTATCCCAGATTCAGGCAAAAATCCTTGCCATCAAAAACTACACTTGCGTACACTTGCGAAGATAAATTTACGTTTTCACAAACTCAATAAATATCGTCTCGAATAACCCTTCTGTCGTTAAAGATCTTCATTGCCCTTGACAGCTTAATATTCCAATCATAAGATACCCGGGACATAAGAACCCTCAGAATGTACTGTGAAATAAGCTTACCAAAGCTATTTCCACTGGACTAAAAGATTCTATAAGGGTGGGGAGTAATAAGTCCGCGGCTGTGAATAATTGTGGTCTAGCCAGACAATTATGGAAGCATATTGCTAGTAAATAGGAATAGGAGCGGTAAAGTATTCCATGTATATCTGATATGCGGAAATTGTGTCGAATTAAAATATACACAGCGGTTGGAAACATAGCATTACCTCTACTAAATCTGCAATGTAGAGGAGAACGACGAGGAAAGTATAGAACACTTTATATGTTACAGTTCTGTCACAGCTGCAAAAAGACTAGAGGGAAGCAGATAAACATTTTTCAACTATATGTCTGATGTCGTAGATTTGAAACTGCAAAGTATACATTAATACCAACAGCGAAGTCTGGTTCAATAGTGAGAGCTCTGTCTAAGTTTTTAAGTGTGGCCAATTAGGTGAACTGTCATTCATATCTAAACTAAGTCCCTGTTGTCGTACTTTTGCTTCTCTCTTTAGACAACTCTACATAATTTTATTAGGAAGCTTAAGTCGTATAGAACTGATATTAATATCAACGTTATTACTGCTCAATGATATGGTAGGTGAAGCAATCAATCACACTTAAGTACACATCCAACATAAGTGAAGAAGCTTGGACTTATTCCTGACTGAAGGGTTGCAGTGACCAATTATGTTATGTTATGAAGTTAAGGACTACGATTATGCAGGCGATTGTTTACTACAATGGATACAGATCCTAAAGGCCTGTACAATCTAGCAACAGGTCAGAGCCTTTGGTAACGATTGGTAAAGTGCATCACGTTGACTTTTATAAGAAGTTGAACAGTATTTTCCGGTTCTTGAAGAACGCAGAATATGTGACTGTTTAAAAATTGTTCAAGTATTGCTGTGATTACTTATCAAATTATAATTGTGAGTGGTTATGAAGGTAACAGAACATCAATGACCGTCGTGCAAAATCATTTATAATGGAATTATTCTCTGATCTAAAATAGAAAGCTTCCAGTCACACTTATGCATTGAATTCAAAGTAATTTCAGTTATTTCAAAACCAAGGGTTCTGTTCAAATATCTTTGCTATCCTGCACTTGCTACTTCATTGACTGATGAACTCAACTGCTGAGCTGCTGTTTTACTACCCTTGGATTAAATCAAAATGCTTCTGAATAATCATTGGATTTGGTTTAAACAATTATACTGAAAACAATGCTCGACAGCTCATCTGAAAATTAGACGAATGTAAAGTTTTTTATAAAGCTTAAGATTTACTTTCTTTTGATGATAAACCTACTCAAGTGTTTATCGCCTTAAAACACGATTATCAAAAACTTTAAAATGTATGTGATTGAAGAACAGAGTAACAGCGGAGAGTCTCCCCATGTCTCATTAAAATATCCATCATAGGTAAAAAAGTCTTATAGAAGCCAATGCACCCATTACCAGTAACTGTTTGGTAGGGCTTGTGGAGCGGAGGCATCATTGGCCCATATTTCATTGAAATATTACGAACAATGGAAACAAATATCGCACCATGATAACCAATTTTTTTTTACACGCTCTTCATGGTGTTGATGTGAACAATGTTTGATTTCAACAAGATAGTGCAATTTGCAACACATCTCATACCACAATCGATTTATGGCATCAAACGTTTAATGGCCGTTTAATTAGCCATAATGGTGATGACAATTGGCCGTCAAAAAGCTGCGATTTGCCATCGTTGGACTATTTTCTGTGGGGCTTCGTTAAAGAAAAGTGTTATGCCGACAATCTAGAAACAATTGACCATTTGAAGGCAAACATTTGTGATGCCATTGACGAGATACCATCCCTTACACTCGAGGTACTGAGAGGCCAGCCGCGGCAGCCATATGTATGAAATAAGATTCCATTTTTAATCGGAACAATTGTACTTCACAGTAAAGAAATAAATTTTGCAAAATTTCAAACAGTTTTGAATTGATTGCATTTTTAAATTTAAACTTTTAAATGGCCCATCCTTTATATATTCTAATACTAGTAATCTGAATATGTATATTTTCTAAATTCCAGCATGATATCTTACTGAGCACATTCCCCATTTAATTAACCATCAAGGATTGCTACATTAAAGGCAATTAAGCTACCATTTTATGGCACTGGCTTACAAACAACATAGTCTGCAACCATGCAAACATCTTAAGTTATGGTATCATTGTGTAACAGTACTTTGCAACACTTGGCAACCCGTTTGGAAAATATTGCATTTTAGGATTAAAAATGTATTCTTATAGAAATTCACTCCGTTTGTTAATTCCTATTTAACCTTAAGGTTGAAAAATTATAAAGGCTTGAACAACAATATTAATACTTACGAAACAGCCCTCTCTCTATTCTTTTGTTCTCATTATGTTTGTGATATTTTTTCCCATACGTTTTTTTTATTTTCAAAAGAAGAAAAAAAACGTTTTAATAAAAATATCATATAAATAATTACGCATCATTACTGAGACCAAACTGCAAGCTGCATGTCATGCAAACAGTTGATGTGTCAATCATCACCAATATATAGTATTGAGTGGAGAGAGAGCACAAATGCCATTCAAAAAAAGTATGGAAAAATATAGAAAAATAATAATAATGTGGGCATTGCTTGCAAACACAATGATTAGGCATCTTTCCTCTTTTCCAATGCGGTTTTTGTGTTTTTGCTTCACAAGCAATTTTATTCTTAAATATTTCCACAGCTCTAAGCATTATTAATACCGGATTTCATTTGTATATTTTTTTTAAACGCTTTTAATACATATGCATTTTAATTCTGTGATAAAATATATCATCTTTCAACCCAGGCATTTATTAATTAAATATGATTTTAAATATTACCTGCCTACGGCTGTGATTTGTCACTAACGTTGTTCCATTTTTTTCGTTTTTTCTTCGTTATTCTGTACTGGCTGGCTGAAAGGCAAGCTGGATGGCCGTATGGCTGTTTGGTTGGTCTCTTACTGCATTTAACACTGTAATTTATGGCAATTTTTCAATATTATGCTGTAATGATGGCCTGTAATTATCGACATCATCAGTATTCGTATGTCGTCTGTGTCTTGGCTTTTATTGTTCTTCCAGCTAGTCTTGTGGGTTTTTTCCTTTCTTTGCGTATAAAAATTAATAATTTATTGATTATGCCGCCGAATGAATATGAATTTATTAAAGAAAACATGGCATATTTTATTCGAAAATTAAAAATAATAAACCCGTGGTAAGTATGAAACAATTACAGTGTGAATGTAATCACTTGTAACCGTTTAAAATCGGATGTTTATAAATTCATTTTAAATAAGTGAGAAAATAGGAGCCAAATAACGTATCCTTATATAGGAGATTGGCTTAACAGGAACCCTTTATATATCGACCTTACGATTTGTGTTGACACCACAAGAAGAAATCAACAAAGAGCCCTAGGAACGAATTCTACGAATCATAAGTGCCGCCTAACTATCGATTCTTAAATGTTCAGTAAGAGTAGAAGACCATTCCTTTAAATACACAGAATTCATTTGAGAATCAATCATTCATTCGTAGTAGTGGTTCACTCAACCGGCAACCATCCATTACCACAATTAGTTCCTTCAGATATTTAAATTATTTTCGTTCTTTTAAAGAATATAGAGAGAAACCATCTTACCCTTCTCTTATTATATCTGTTTGCAGTACTTTAGCCTCTCTAATCATATAGTCGTGACAAACTTTTGCTGATAGAGTCCCCTCTCTTTTAGTATCAATGGTTCTCAACAGATAACGTTATCTGACCTCTCTGTGATGCTTGTTTTGATGTTATTTTGTCTGAACGGAAGATGTTAGTGTGCTCTCCGGATGTATTATTTTAAACAGAGTGTTTTACAAATTTCGAAAAACATGAAAAAATTTTTTTTTTGCTTTCTATGGTATTTGATCTAACACAAGTTTTTCGTCTTTGAACCGACGAGGATTGAACCTGAATTGCTTAGAGTTGAAAGCGAACACTATAATCTCAACACCAAGCCATTTCTTTCATCCCTCACAGTCTGGTCGTAACAGAAAAGATATGCAATGTCTTTTATTTCTCCATCCAATTACAAAGTTGGCAATTAGCCTAGCGGAAGGTAAAATAATCAACCTTAAAATTTACAAATCCAGTCAAGCAGAAGTTCCTAGCGCATCGTTTTATATAAACCTTCATTCCGACGTTAAGTATAGAATGCCTTAGAAAAACCCTGCATTTAAATTCTCAATATAAACAGCACCAATATCGACTTGTGTGATATTCTCTCTTTTTTTTACCAGTACTCATGATTTTCCCTTGAATATCCTCTGCCAAACTGAAGTTTCATAAACTCCACAGCATGCCCCAAATACATCAAAAAAATTCACATGTATTATCTTTCCAACGATCACTTTACGCTTCTACGTTCGTTTTAAAATGTACTTGTAACGCTACTATGTTATATACAGCATAGGCTTCATGAGCTGGTTATTCTAAAAAGTGCTCAATAATATTGTAGTGTAGAGAGTGAGTACGTTAGATACCGATTTTTCGGAAATGAATTTAGAATTTAGAATTTAGAATTTTTCTTTCGGAATTGGACACGATAGCAAAATTTTACGAAGACTATAGTGAGCATCAAAAGAAACTGTACACTAAAAATAAAATTCTAACAATCACCAAACTCAACTTTTCTAACCTAAGTAGGATGCCCTAAAAAATTTGACAATATTTCAAAAATTTTTTTATAATTTTTTTGTTTCTATTTTAAAAACTGGCAATGAAACAATTTTAAAATAAAAATAACGGTAATTTATTAATGTATATTTTTTTTAATCTACAATTCCTTTTGACACTCACTGTATATGTATGTGGTTCATAACTACAGACCTCTTTTTAATGAATACTCCTAAGAACAGGTCCTTTATATAAAACTGAGTAAAATCCAATTGAAGTTTTCGGAAGCCTTTTGCGTCATCACCGTAGTCTAGTAGGTAGTGTGTTGGCTTATTAGAAGTGAGACCACGGTTCAAACCTCCAACAAAACGAAATATGAAAAAATATATGTCTTTGGCGGCTGCTTCTCAGCAGATTTCTGGCAAAAACTCTGAGGATAAATAAAAAATTGCCGTGAAAAGTTTCTCAAAAAATCTGCCGTCCGGAGTCGACTGTAAGTTCCGCCACTCATGCATAAAATTAACACACACAACATAAGTGATGTGACAAGCTGACTAAAGAGTTTTAATGACCAAATTATGTATGTATGTAATATTAACACGTTGACCTACTCTTGTGTATATATAGTCGTCAGAGCAGAATTTACAATGTGGCCGTCCAAAGCGACACTACGGCTATAGAGGCACAAATGTGCCTTTACTGGCTTACAAGTAGAAGATTAGTGTTATATTTTGGAAACATTTTTTAAGATGAATTTTGTTTGCCAGCCGTTACATGTCTTACACCCTCAGTATGCATGAGATTTTGAAGTGAGTAATGCGATCCAAGACGGTTATAGCTGCCACCTAATTAAAGCTGCTGAATTAATCAAAATTAAGTTTATTTAACCAAAAGTATAAAACCGTACTTCTAATATTAATAAACGTATGGCAATGGTTCAAACCCCAGTTCAGACATTTCCAACAAAACCAAAATTTAAACAAACAACAACAGATTTCTGGAAAAAACCCGGAGTGTAAATAAAATTGCCACGAAAAAGTTTTTCAAAAATCTATCGTTTGGAGTCGACTTTAAACTGTAGGTACCGCCACTCACGTACAAAATTACCACACACAACATTACAAACTAGGTCGTAATCCTGTTTGAAGGGCTGTAATGACCAATTATGTATGTATGTAAGTAAGATGAGTCAAAAATACATTCTTTCCGGAATGATTGTGTAAAATTTTGAATACAAAAATTCTTCGCTTAATTAAATCTTCATAAAAAAGACAAATATTTGAATATATTTCCATAAAAATTAATCATAGTTCTTTTAAATTTAATCACGGTGTTTAAATATTAATTTTTACAACACTGTTGTCAAGTTATTGCCATTCAAAACAAATTGTAGTTCGTAATGCTTTCTGAACTTTAATGAATTAAAATTTACTGCCGACACACTCTTTATAGACGGTTTACATGATTGCGACAGCAAACAATATAATAAAAAAAATAAAAATAAAAAATTAAAAAAAACAGCAAAAAAATATTACAACAAAACCGTAAATAATACATGGGAACAGCTTTTAAATTGCAAATAAGATGCTCAGCTCAGCTCAGCCTGCCTTATTTATGTATGTATGAATTGAAATTATCAAACTGATCATAATGATGATAATGATGACAACGTTCATGATGAGCATGATAATGATGATGATGGGAAAAAGTAGGGATTTACATTAAAAGTGACGCAATTTTTTCTGTTTTTTTCTTTTCTTTTCTTTTCATTTCTAATTGATTACAATGAACAACAGTCACCACTAACTGCCATGGCAAATACCCCAGGCAGGTTGATAATGCTATTAAAAGCTGTATTTAGAATAAAAATTAAATAAAATACAAATATGTTCGTGTAAAGAATTGTGTGCCTTCTAATTAGACGGCGCCAAATTCATTGCGTATTCAACCTACATAAAGTCTTCTGCAATTTTAATTTTTAGTTAAAACCATAGAGGGATTAAAATCGTAAATAATACTTGGATATACAGGCATAATAACGTGTTGATTGAATCAAGCCATCTAGTGTCACTATTTTAACGTTTTTATTTTTATACTTATTGGTACGCTTATGGCAAAAACAGACAGAATGAGACGCATTTGAACAGCATTTTTAGGAAAAGCCGTGTTACAGAATCGCTATCGATTGTTTTACTAGAGTACCAAAGACAGGAATTAGTAATACGTGGTTAAATTGAAGATAGCACAGGACTGCCTGGGGGAGCTGAATCAGTTAAGTTGGGAAAATAATCTCTCCTGGTTTCCAGTTCATACTTCCTTCAGAGTGGGAAGGGATATTTGGAAAAGTATACTTAACGAAAAGGAAGATAAAGAGATGCAAAGGCTGTTCTCATAACAAATGGGTTTGAGGCAATCCAAGCTTTTATTAAGAAAAAAATAAACACCTGAGTCACCCTTCAGACTAACCAGGAATAATCTGAGGTTAGTAACCGGTCGTTTGACAGGGCACTGTAGGCTCACAGTATATTTATTCAGAATGGGGTTTGTCTCGAACCCAACATGTAAATTCTGTGACGTTAGGAATAAACCATCGGAATACATTCTTGGAACTTGTGGGGTATTAATGCATCCTAGGAGGAAACACTTGTCGACACAGAACAGCATCCTGAAGTTTGTGAGGACTTGAAGAAGACTTCATAGGGATATCATATATGTATATAAGGTGGACCATTTAAAGGTTTAAATTTAAAAATGTAATAAAACAAAAACGGTATGAAGTTTTGCCAAATTTATTATTTTGTTTGCGAAGCACAATTGTTGCGGTTAGAAATGGAATCTTATTTCATTCATATGACTGCCTCGCCTGGCCTTACAGTACCTCATTCGATCAGACCAATTTTCATGCACTTTTTCACGACAATGACATCATGAATATTGGCTTTAAAATTCTCAATTGTTTTGTCGGCATAACACTTTTCTTTAACGACGCCCCACTGAGAATAGTCAAACTTTTTCAAATTGCAGTTTCTTGGCGTCTAATTAAACGGCCGTCAAACATTTGACGCAATAAATCGATTGTGGCACGAGAAATGCGGCAAGTTGCACCAGCCTGTTGAAATCAAACATCGTTGTTATCAATACCATCAAGGATATAAAAAACCAGTTATCACGGTACGTTAGGTGTCTCCATTAAACGTAATGGTTGTGCCTCTTCATTTCCTAAGAAATATGGGCCAATGATGCCTCCGCTCCACAAACCGCACCAAATAGTCACTCGTAAAGGGTGCATTGGATTCTGTAAGTACGACAATTTTGCTTGTTAACGTATCCACCAAGATGAAAATGAGCTTCATGAGCTTTTTTGCATTTTCCTTTGTCTTGGAAATAAATTTCCAATAAATCCCAACGTTGCTTAAGCCTAAATCTATTCATCAGTGGAGATAATAAACCGAATTTTTTGACAGAATAGAATGACATAAGTATTGCCATATTCGAAATAGCCGATGGTTCAAATTTAAACCCACTCTATAGGGGTGTACAATAGAACACATGGTCGCACTACTAAAGTACTTCTTCAGGACATTAATAATAATAACAAGGCTATCATAGTATGTTTTTTGAAACTCTGAAGGATTAATGGAGTCTAATTTAAGAATTTAAAATAATTTCCAACTGCCCACTGTCCACACATCGATCAAACCTCTGTAAATGTTCACAAACGTTCACTGAAACATTCATTTCAGTAGTTGTCGTTGTCTGTTTTCTGTTTTCTGAAACAAAAGCCTACAATGGCTGTTACAGCGTCAAGTTCAACATGTTCAACGCCATGTAGAGTCAGTCATACAATTATTGTAGTTGTAACAATAATTATAGACTTTTTAAAAAGCATTTGAAGAAATATCTCACATAACCAAACGACCAAACAAATATGAAAACAAAAAATAAAAACGATTTAGAGACGCCATTTGCTGTTTCAATTTCTTTATGCGTTTGCAACATTTTGCAGCAAGAATCTTTGCATGTCAACCTTCTGCCATCTAATTTAACTTGGATGGCTAAGATAATTATAAACCGCGATCTTTTTCAATGCGTTAACAATTAAAGCGCAAATTTAAAGCATAAAACTCCCAGCTGTGGTAATTTTCTATTGGATGCAGAAAACAAAAAAACATTGCAAAAGAGAAAGAATCCCAGCGGAACAGGTCATTATAAAGAAAAAAAAAAGAACTCCCGAGTACCATGTTTAATCGAGGGAACAGTGTTTTTAATTTTTTTTGTTGCAATAGATGTGTACTGTTCATGTAATGGCATTCGTTTTTTCTGCATTAAGTGGCGGAAAATAGTAGAAAATGCGACAACAACAACAACAGCAATAACAGCACCAACTACAAGCGCATATTTATGAAACGCATGAGAATCTCTATTACTTTTGTATGCGAGTTACAACTTTTTACAACTTTTTATATTAAATTGTTGTATTTTATATGACTCAATGCACAATGGCACCGAAACATCCATGATCTTTTGCGTTTCAACGATAATTATGGTTGAAAAAAAAAAGAAAAAAAACAAACAAAAAATGAAGAAAAATTACGTTACAAACATCATTTGCGACGACAATCAACATGTGTAAGATGCATGCAACATATTTGCAAAAATTAATTATGAAAACAACAACAAAAATAAATGCATAAATTAACAGGGTTTACATAGGCAGAGATGGGAAATATCGTAAACTTTCTAAGGGTTTACAACTCTGTAAACGGTTAATGTATTTTGTTTACGAGTATATGCCGATCGTTACGGAAACATTTTTCAAATTAAACGATAAAGTTTCGTTCGTCGTTTATCTTTCTATTTATGACCTGTATGCGAACCACTTGTCAACTGGAGTTCAATATTCGGTTTATAGCTGTAATACTAAGAACTCATGATAGCCATTCGTTTTATGGCCAAAGCAATTATTGTTCATTAAAAGGATTTATACCCCAGATCGTCTCTTATTTTCGAATGTAGTTCCTAAACAGATGCCCAATATAGGAAATAGCAAACAACGAAAAGCGTCTATTACGCATATGTCAGTATATTGTAGTAAAGTCCAGAGCTATGGATAGTCTCCAACTTAATTTTGGGACAGTTCCCTCGTGTTCTCTGTACAAAACCTGCAGACTCTATGGTTTTGGTATATGCTTCGCAATGGGACAACAAAAGTGAATGGAGCAACCTAGAGACTTCATATGCTTTTAAAATAACGACCACTCCTCGGCATACGAATCGGTTGAGAACAGTATTGGGATTGGAGCGCGAGTTTTGGGCCCAGAGTAAAATATTCCAAGCACATGCGGAAACGCATGGTTATCTTCCACCCGGAAGTCTTTACCTTCCTCAATTCAACTTGGACAGAAAGTACAGAGAACTTGATGTAGCGAACCGGCTAAAAGTCAAGCCGCCATCTCAGCACTTAGCTTTTATGAGGTAAACTCGAAAGTATGGTGAGTGTCCCTTCTCTTCTCTAGCCTATCTGGAGAATATCAGTCAACTACATAGGGAAAGTAAGGTTACCCTCAGCTGGGTCCCACATCAAGTTAATACATACATAACATCCATAATTGGCCATTACAACCCTTCAGTCAGGATTACGACATAGCTTCTCACAGCACTCATCTTGTGTGTGTTAATTTTATATCTTAGTGGCGGGACCTACAGTTTAAAATCGACTCCGAACGACAGATTTTTGAGAAACTTTTTGCCAGAAATCTGCTGAGAGGAAGTCGCCGAAGAAATATTTTTGCATATTTTCGTTTTAATGTCTGACCTGGGGTTTGAACCGTGGCCTTACGTCTAATAAGCCAACACACTACCTACTAGACTACGGCGGCTTCAGATCAAGTGAATATTCTCTGCAATAAGCAAGCAGATAAGCTTGTGAGAAGGGTACATTCCACGCAGTTGATGCGATCAGAACCCCTCTGGCGACAGTCTGGAGGAGTTCAATTATCTACATAGGGAAAACAGAGTTACGTTCAACTGGATCCTAGTTCACGTAGGACTTCACGGCAATAAGCACTCAAATGAGCTTGAGAGGAGCAGAACTTCCAGGAAGTTGATGGGGCCAAAATCTTTCTGTAGAGAAGATTTGAGTCAAGCATCAGACTATTCAGAAATAACTTGAGATTATAGAACGGCCATGTTATAGGGTCTGTTAAAGAACACTTTCTCACAAGGGGGTCATCTCGCACCCAATATGTATATTCTGTGATGACGAAAATGAATAATCAGAACATATGTTGGAACCTGTGGGATACTAATTTATCTCAGAAAGAAATACCTGGGTTCGTATCATGTGATGGGCAGAGAATTGTCTTATTGCCACTCTTATAGAACACCGCCAGCAGCACGTATCTCTGGAACCCAAGCAATTACTAACACTTTCAGAATTAAATTAACGTAGAAAATAGGGAAACATCTGTCAAAACTACAAAATAAAGCTCGTTAATATCCCCTCAAGATACATAAAGCACACTAGAGGCGCACGCTAATCCAAGTGTTAAAACAGAGCTACAAAAAAGAAACCTAGCAACAGCAGTGGCGCCATTGTTAGCCCTCCTCTGACAAATGAAATTATTCCTTACAAAAAAAAAAAAAAAATACTTTGATGTAACAAGTGCAATTTTGAAAGCTTAAATTAAATGAAACTCTATGGCGGTAGCACGGTGTGTACGTGAAACTGCTTAAAATATGCGTTTTTTTATGCAAAAAAAATTAAATTTTTGCATTGCGTTGAATGATTTAATAGCGAAAAGTCACCTTTAAAAGCGCAATTAAACGGTGAAACGAATTTAAAACATTTTAAAACAAAGTATGCAATTTCATCATCATCATCATCATCATCAACATCAACATCATTTACATCGTCGTCATCATTGTCATAAAAATTATCATGTGATGGGCTCTCTGACTCTGACTCTGACTGAGTGCCAACAATAGTGTGTTTTGCGACTAAATTCAACATTTACGAAGGGACAGACAAACAGTGAGAGATTTTGCTAATGCTGTTGTTGCTATTGTTGTAGGTAGTTGCAACCCGCATTATTATTATTCCCATTATGAACTTGTTGTTGTTGTAGGTTGTTGATTTTGTCGCTTTGCGTGTCAAATGTTGTCATTTGCATAACAATGCTGGAGACCTTTTTTGCTTTCCATTGATGTTGTTATATTGCGGTTGGTATTGGTGTAGTTTTTTTGTTTGTTTTTTTTTTTTTGTTAGCGCAGCTATTTAATTCTATTCTTTCAATGAAAAAATTACAGAAAAAAAAATTTTTTAAAAGGTAGGGAAGGTCTCGGACATAATTTTTATTTGTTGCCTACTGCTTTATGTTGTTTCCCCTCTATCCCCTTTTGAGCAAGCATTTTCTATACAAACCTAAAAACCTTTGCAACATTGAGATGGAGTTTGAATGAGTGACTGGTGTCATAGCAGCCAGTGAGTGGCCCTTCTATTTTTTTTTTGAATATTTTTTTCTCACCGATGACACTGTCTCATCGTTTTATAATGGAATACAGAAAACAATGCAAACTGTTGCTCAAATTGCTCAGTGCAACAGGGGTTATAAATAAACAAACGACCAGAACATCAACAATGTTTAATGAATAATTAATTTTTACACTCTTCTATCTGCTCCCTGCTTCTTCTTCTTCTTTAGTTGTACCACCTCTAAGTAACAACAATCGCTATTAAAATACCCTACAACAGGGGGTATAAATATTTTCAATTTGTGCTGACTGAACTACTGATTAAAGTGACGTAAACGAATGCAGTGCATTGCACCACCGTATATGTAGTAATTTTAAGAGTAAACTCCATTAATTTTATGTAGAAAACTGTAAGGATTTCACAGATCCTCCGATCTTGACTGTGGTAGTCAATACAATTTTAATAACAAAAAAGTCAAAGCAAACTCAGACATATTAAAACGTTCAGGCATATGTGACTGATATGTACGGACCATAACTAAAGCGAGTTGAAAAATTCTTTTCACACAAAATCCACCGCTATCAACCAGAGTAACCTTAAGATAACCTACCTTAGATAACCCGTACCCAAAGTGAATACATTCAAAAAGTATAGGTATAGGGTACCATGCAGTCGGCCTTGTCTAATTATATTTTCTTTTAATTACCTGAAAGTGCTTAATAACAAATTGTGCGGTCATATTCGTGTCTATTCTTAGCAAATTGTTCATTTTATTCAATTTAACAACGCATTTATTCAGTAGTCTCCGGTTAATAATTTTAATTATTTTTACAAATTTTTATGCAACTAAAAAACATTTTCAGTCATTCCCTTGAATTGTTTCAATAAATTTCCAAGTTTATGCATTTAATGAAACAAATTTTAGTTCAGGTGAATTTATAATTCTCATCAAATATTAATAAAACGCATGCGACAATATTTAGTCCTTAACACGTACAGAATTAAAATTTTCTCTAAGTAAATACAGATCAAATCATGATTTCTAGTAAATTTTGCTTGTTATTCTCTAATGAATAGGCCAAGGATGAAGCTACGCTGCATAATACTCATATTTTATATCAAGTCAATGCTCGGTTTATAAAACCAGACGGAATCATCGATCGATATGTCTTCTAAAGCAGGGTGCTCAGATTGTTAATGGCGGTATGAAAACCGGACACAACAGTCGACTCAATGAAAAAGCGATTTTTATTCGTTTGAAAGACGTATTGAAGCCATTCACTTCAATTATATTTCTATATTTTACTTATGAATTTTCTACAACTTGAATTTTATGCAGAAAAATTTTCATTCCAATAAAGGTATCAAACTAAAAGGTTCTCGGCTTCTCTAATAAAGTCCAATACCATTATGTGTGGAATATAATATCTTTCAAATGTTCGCCGAAATAACCACTTTTCTATTACAACATAATATAACAGACAATTGGGCATTACAACCCTTTAGTCAGCATTCCGACCTAGCTTCTCATACCACTTATGTTGTGTGTGTTAATTTTATACATAAGTGGCGCGATCTACAGTTTAAAATCGACTCCGAAGCTGTTCATGGCAATTTCTATTTACTCTCAGAGTTTTAGCCAGATATCTGCTGAGAGAGGAAGTCGCCGAAGAAATATTTTCTTCATATTTCTTTTGGTTCGAGATGTCTGACCTGGAGTTTCAACCGTGACCTCACGTCTAATAAGCCAACACACTACCTACTAGACTAGTTCAGGCATATGTGACTGATATGTACGGACCATAACTAAAGCGAGTTGAAAAATTCTTTTCACACAAAATCCACCGCTATCAACCAGAGTAACCTTAAGATAACCTACCTTAGATAACCCGTACCCAAAGTGAATACATTCAAAAAGTATAGGTATAGGGTACCATGCAGTCGGCCTTGTCTAATTATATTTTCTTTTAATTACCTGAAAGTGCTTAATAACAAATTGTGCGGTCATATTCGTGTCTATTCTTAGCAAATTGTTCATTTTATTCAATTTAACAACGCATTTATTCAGTAGTCTCCGGTTAATAATTTTAATTATTTTTACAAATTTTTATGCAACTAAAAAACATTTTCAGTCATTCCCTTGAATTGTTTCAATAAATTTCCAAGTTTATGCATTTAATGAAACAAATTTTAGTTCAGGTGAATTTATAATTCTCATCAAATATTAATAAAACGCATGCGACAATATTTAGTCCTTAACACGTACAGAATTAAAATTTTCTCTAAGTAAATACAGATCAAATCATGATTTCTAGTAAATTTTGCTTGTTATTCTCTAATGAATAGGCCAAGGATGAAGCTACGCTGCATAATACTCATATTTTATATCAAGTCAATGCTCGGTTTATAAAACCAGACGGAATCATCGATCGATATGTCTTCTAAAGCAGGGTGCTCAGATTGTTAATGGCGGTATGAAAACCGGACACAACAGTCGACTCAATGAAAAAGCGATTTTTATTCGTTTGAAAGACGTATTGAAGCCATTCACTTCAATTATATTTCTATATTTTACTTATGAATTTTCTACAACTTGAATTTTATGCAGAAAAATTTTCATTCCAATAAAGGTATCAAACTAAAAGGTTCTCGGCTTCTCTAATAAAGTCCAATACCATTATGTGTGGAATATAATATCTTTCAAATGTTCGCCGAAATAACCACTTTTCTATTACAACATAATATAACAGACAATTGGGCATTACAACCCTTTAGTCAGCATTCCGACCTAGCTTCTCATACCACTTATGTTGTGTGTGTTAATTTTATACATAAGTGGCGCGATCTACAGTTTAAAATCGACTCCGAAGCTGTTCATGGCAATTTCTATTTACTCTCAGAGTTTTAGCCAGATATCTGCTGAGAGAGGAAGTCGCCGAAGAAATATTTTCTTCATATTTCTTTTGGTTCGAGATGTCTGACCTGGAGTTTCAACCGTGACCTCACGTCTAATAAGCCAACACACTACCTACTAGACTACGGCGACTGTAACGAAAGGCAAGATTTGCGAAAAACATCAGCGCTGTCCGTAATAGTGCGCAGCAGATTCCGAGGCTGACGCTTTTGTATCGCCCATAAGGACGCGGTTTTCGTAGACCACAACTGATTGAAATTTGCTGTATAACATTCAGCTGGCCAAGGAACTGTAGGCAAGCAACCATAGAGAATGATATGTGTTCGCCGGAACGGTCTCTGAAGCAGTTGGCATCTTCAGTAATGAAGCCTATTTCTGGATTTGAGACGCTCCGAAGTTGATTTTTAAATAAAAAAGAAACGATCTTATTAATAAATTAAAAAATTAATAAATTAGTCGCCGTAGTCTAGTAGGTAGTGTGTTGACTTATTAGACGTAAAGTCAGGGTTCGAGCCTCAGGCCAGACATCAAAACAAAATACAAAAAGTATGTCTTCGGCGACTTCCTTTCAGCAGATTTCTGGCAAAAAGTCTGAGAGTAAATAAAATTGCCATGAAAAGTTTTTCAAAAATCTGTCGTTCGGAGTCGACTTTAAACCGTAGGTCCCGACACTCATGCGTAAAATTAACACACACAACATAAGTGGTGTGAGAAACTAGGTCGTAATCCTGACTGAAGGGTTGTAATGACCAATTATGTATGTGATCCTATTAATTCACTCAACAAGACCTTTAACAGCAAGTTGCATATGCCAAGATCGTTGACGTTGCAATAATTGTGGCACTTCTTTCTCGCAATTAAAACACCTGAATATAATTGAAGATGATGCGTTTACATTATACTTTGTATACCAGAAAGAAACAAAGTTGTACATTTCAGGAGAAAATATTAAATTTTTGTATTCAATACGTAATGCTCTTCAAACATTTTCACATAATTTTCTCAACTTTTAATCCGCATATGCTAGCTCAAGTGACCATCTAACAAAACACAACATAAGTTATCAGATGATTGCAGACAATTGCAATATTTATGGCGATTTGATTTAAAATTTAATTTCTAAAGTAAACAAAATTTAATAATAAAATAAAATTATCGCAGTTGCTGTTAAGTATGTACGAGTATGTATGTATATCGTATAATTTTTTCTTATTCAAGGTGGAAATGCATATGTACTCGTATTGTATTGTTTTTCCAATGAAAAACCTCAACTAGAAATTATGAACTTTTACAATGCAAAAGTCGTACAACAACCTGCTCGTTAAAGCTTAGTTCAGTTCAGCTCAGCTGAGTTTTTTCTTGCTTTAAAAAGCATACCAAGTGCTGATCTTTGTCTTCATTATGGGTTGGAAATGCCATGAATTACACAGAATATTGTGGCCAAACGCATGATAAAGATGAGTATGGATGGATGGAATAGTAAAAAAAAATGAACCCAAAAACAATAAAAAAAATACGTAAAGAAGAAAAGAAGCAGAAATAGGAAGACATGAGGCAGAAAAAATAGAGAAGAAGTAGAAAAAAACAAAGAAAAAAACGGCTAAATTGTGTAGCATCAGACAAACTATAACGATTTCTTGACTATGTGGCGTGTCACTTGTGGTCGTGAGAATTAGATTTAATTGATTTCCACACGCTACACAAATACGACCTATCGAATGCTGATCAATAAAGTTTTTCTTATTTTTTTCTCCGTCTTCTTCTTCTTCTTCCACTTTTTTTTTCTCATATGATAGATAACTGGAGAAGCAACAAACAACTGGCCAACAACAGACAGCGTGCATATTAGCCAGGGTCTTGTGGATTATGAGGAAGAAGATATTGTTCCAGTGATAAAATATTAACAACAAAAATATATACTCCGTACAACAAATACATTACATTACATCGCACTCGTACTCTTACTCGTACATGATCATCATCTTCAGTCAGTTGTTGTATACTTTAGTGTACAAAAATACAACAAAAAAAAACAAAACAAAACAAAATTATTAATAAATAATAAAACAAATGCGTAAAACAAAAGAAAAAAACATATGAGGCTTATTCATTTTCGCATCACAAAATACACTGTTTCCGAAAAGTCATTCGTTTCCCCAAAAATTACAGGAATAAAAAATATTTAAAGCATTCCGCTCTTATCGATGCAAATATGTTGTAAGTGTGGCAAGTATTTCAAAAACAGTCAAATTTCTTGACACGTTTTGGAAACAGTGTAGAGAACGAACATAAACGTAAACGATATACATCACAGGCATTGATGGAAATGAAGTTTTTATTTACAAAATAAACTCGGAAAACGCACTACAGTGCCTAGAAAAATAGTGTTGGATTACTAGTAAAATGTACTCAAATGCGCCTGCACACTCAATAAAATTCTATTCCAAGCAACAATTTATTTTTAAATATTGACAGGAAATATATATCGGCTAGGCCATCTATCGATTTAAAATTGAAACATCGGTAATTTCGAATCGGGCAATACATATGTCATTCTACTCCATCACAAAATTCAGTAATAATCTCCACTGAACATAATGAATCGATTTACGTTTGAGAAACGATAGGATTTATTAGAAATTTGTTTCCAAAACAAAGAAAATTGGTCGGAAATTGCACGAAAATGTCGTACAACAGTGCCCGGTATACGCAAGTTTATTGCTAAAGTTCGTGAAACTGGTTTCATTGTTGATACGCCAAGACGTGAGCGTGCGAGTACAGTACGTACAACCAAAAATATAGAAACTGTGGCTGATAATGGGTGTGCGTAAGTAATCCATCAACTCGTCAATGATTCGATTTATCAAAAAAAAAACATCTTTTCGGCTGAAGCTAGCTCATTTTCATCTTGGTGGGTATGTTAATTAGCAAAATTGCCGTATTTGGGGCTTAGAAAACCTGCACGTTGTTTTACAAAAGCCAATGCACCCATTACGAGTGATTGTTTGGTGCGCCTTGTGGAGCGGAGACATCATTGGCCCATATTCATGGCATTGATGTGGACAATGTTTTGTTTCAACAGAATGCTGCAACTTGCCACATATCTCATGCCATAATCGATTTGATGGCCGTTTAATTAGCCGAAATTGTGATGTTAATTGGGCCCCAAGAAGCTGCTAGTTGACACCGTTAGACTATTTTCTATGGGGCACTGTTAAAGAAAATTGTTGTGCCGAGAAACCAGCGACAATTGAGCATTTAAAGACCGAGATACGTGATCCCAATTATAAGACAATAGCGAGATCTATACTTATCCATACATGGGCATTGATCTCCTTTCTTAGTGACATTCAATGACGAGGATAGCAAAGAGCACAAATAATACAGTGAAGGCCATCTGCCCGGGAAAACGAAGATACTAGCAGTAAGGACTCACAAAGTGATGTTCATCGAGCAATTTCTATTGCCACACTCACAGTAACCTTATATTGCACTGTGATCTTTATCCACGGCGCCGAAGTTTTCTTCCGGCATACCAAGAATTATTTCTCCTTTTCTTGGAGGCAACTGCAATTGATACGGTACAAAGGACACAACACCAACTAGCTGTAGATTCTGTCATTGGAATTTACACCAAAAATAGGGTACTGAGTTCAATTCCCATTACATTCTTCTTCAGTCACTCACCAATAAACTCTTTCCTCGGTTTTATCGAAACTTTACATACATCCTTGTCCTCACGTCTAATAAGAAAACTCACTATCTACTAGACTATGACAATTCTTATTGATCTTTAAGGCTTTCAACTGCTATGGTGTGGGCTTACGAATTTCCCGAGTTAACCTAGATCGATTTGGTGTTTATTTATGTCAACAGACTGGCATAGTATATCTGGTTGGTTTTATATGGTAAGGTTAGGTACGGTGATTTTCTCATTCTAATAACAAGACAAAAGCACTTCTACAAGCAATGAAAACTCTGATAAAGTAAATGAAAACTCTGATAAAGTAAATGATAACGCGTAATAGATTTAATATTTTGCACATAATTAAATGTCCTCGAGTGTATATTTTATGAAAAATTGATATTGATTTGAATAATGAGTGAATTTGAATTGTTTGTAAGCGTATGATTGATTTGTAACGCATGTTATAAAATATTCGTACGAAAACAATCGCAAGCAAAATACAGGAAATTAAATGCGATCCAAGAAAAAAAAACATGCATTCACACAACTTTGGATTTTTTCTTCTTTTTCTTCTTCTTTTTCGAATTTTCTTTTAGTTTTTCTTTCTCACTGAAGCCAGACAAAAGCTGTGAAAATAAATGAATCCATGGTGCCATGCCATAGTGCATGATAGTCGTTCGCATTTAAAGACAATCACATGCGTGTACGCATAAACACTAATACTTGCAGTGTATAAGAAGAAGAAAAAAAAAGAAAAAACCTGAACGTGCCACAAACATTTGCAACATTATTATTATTATTATATAATTAAAATGTTTTACAAAGAATACTGCAAGAAAAAATTTTTTTTGAAAAATTGTTTATTTTCTCAATTGAAGGCCTATTGTCGTGATTTCTATGTAATAATGTATGCAACTTTTGCGGTATTTTGAAAAGTGCTGTTTTTCACCCGTAGTTTACTGCAACTAAATTGAATTTATGTTTTTATTTTTTAATTGGAGGCCTATTTTATTATAATTCAAAGGAAATTTGTATAGAACTGCTGTTTAAGTACTTACATTTCTTAGCTTCTAAGTTTTTTTACTTCGGTGAGGTCCCCTTGTTTGAGATTCAGGGATAAACAGCTTTGGCTTTAGATCAAAAGATTGCTTCATCTCTACAATTAACAGAATGAAGAAAAGATTTTTTCTGATTTTGGTTTTGTTTAACCTCCTTTGGAAGCTTTTATAAGTTCTCGTGGTTCTTACATGAAGCATACTACATTGAAGGATGCTAAATTAAGTTTCATTTACGATTTATTTGGATTTTCTTTTGATTTGAATTGCAGATTGCCGTGAAGTGTTCAAGGACTGAAGATAAAGTGGCAACAAGATAAATTTGATCACAACTACCTGCCGGAAAAGTTACAGCATTCATCACACAGGCTGAAATAATAAAGCTTGGGCCCTCCAACAGGAGCTTCCAAACTTCAACAATTGGTAACAGTCATTTCGTTGAAGCTACATCAGCGAAATAAGTCGTTATTTGTTGAGTCTCTTTTGCCAAATCACCATGGATTGATAAAGCATTCAACAACATATGCAAATACTAAAATTGTTTTTATCAAAAATATAAAATTGTTTTTATCAAGCATCAGGCACATCGAAAAATTATCTTCAGCGATGGAGCTTATTTTTGAATGAAAGGGTTCGTCTGCAAATAAAATTGTCGAATTTGGAATGATACGGGTGAAGAAGAGTGACCAGTGCTTCCTGAAAAAGTCAGGCTTGGTGTAGATTTTTCGATTGCCAGCATATTTCCATATTTGTTTGAGTACGACTTTGATCAACAGTCAACGTCAACGGAGGTTCGTATAGGTCAAGGATTATCAACTTCTTTTAACCTAAATTGGTTTATCTGCACACCATCGATATATTGTTTCATTAGGACAACGTTACATGCCACTGCCCACGCCACATTGAATATTCTACACAAGCGATTTGAGGACATGGTCCTCTCACGTGAAGGTAATGTGAACTGGTCATCGAGATCGAGTGATTTGACCTGATTTAGACTACCCAATATAAGTGTAGTAGCCGTAGTCTAGTACGTGTAGTGTGGGCTCATTATACATGAGGCCACGTTTCAAACCCCAGTTCAAACATCTCCAACAAAACGAAATATGAAAAAATATTTCTACGGCGACTACCTCTCAGCAGATTTCTGGCAAAAAAACTCCGAGAGTAAATAAAAAATTGCCATTAAAAAATATCAAAAATATGTCGCCCGGAGTCGAATTTAAAATGAAGGTCCCCGCCTCTTATGGATAAAATTAACGCACACGACATAAGTAGTGTGATGAGCTAGGTTGGAGTCCCGACTAAATGATTATAGTAATCAATTATGTAGACTTTTTATTAAGTCGCAGTTGTTTCCAAATAAGCCACAAACCACAGCAGTCCTAAAATCCAGCGGAACCCATATCATGTATTAAATTCAGCCAAATCTTATATTAGGCATTAAAACTCAGCAAGGCTTTAAAATTTCGTTAGAGATCTTGTTGTAATTGAGAAATTTTGAACTAAAATTTCAATTTGAAGTCGCCGTAGTCTAGTAGGTAGTGTGTTGGCTTATTAGGCGTAAAAACAAGACATCAGGCCAGACATCAAAAACAAAATACAAAAAGTATTTCTTCGGTGACTTCCTCTCAGCAGATTTCTGCCAAAAACTCTGAGATTCCATAGTCTAGTAGATAGTGCGTTGGCTTATTAAACGTGAGGTCACGGTTCAAATTCCAGATCAGTAATTTCGAACAAATCGAAATATGAAAAAATATTTTATCGGTGACTTCCCCTCAGCTGGTAAATATAATTTCCTTAAAAAGTTTCTCAAAAATCTGTCGTTCGGAGTCGTCTTTAAACTGTAGATCACGCCACTCATGTATGAAATTAACACACACAACATGAGTGGTGTTAGAAGCTACGCCGTAATCCTGACTGAAGGGTTGTAATGGCCAATTATGTTATGTATGTATGATAAGAATTAGCTCGGGTTGATGGAAAGATAAAAAAATTGTTTGAATAGATTTTCCATCTTCATACGATTACATATCATTAAAAACTCCCCTGTAAACTACCCAAATAAACTAAATCTTCTCTAATAAGTTGACATATTTTGCAATTAGTTCGCCATATGGACATTATTCGGCTTCCTTGTTGCGACATAGTTGCTGTATAGTTTAATAACTTTTAAAGTTCATTAAAATTCTTTAAGAAAAATACTCATTTTAACTCCATATAGAGTAGAGTGTATGCACATACGATCTAATTTGTTATTAAACAATCAAATCTTATACCGGTTTTATCATATCTTGTAATGACCTTGATGCCGTAATACAATCTGAAATTGGCAGACAATAACACAAAGTAAGACCAGCTGAATTAAAACAAAACCAAAAAAAAAAAAAAATTGTGAAGAAAAATTATTTCTTAACTCCTCTTGAGCACTATTTGCCAAAGAAAAAATTGCTGTTATTTATCTTATTTTTTCCATTAAAATTATTAAAAAAAAAGGAAAAAGAAAACGGAAGATAAATAAATAAAAACCACTGTTAGAAACATTACTAAGAAATACAGGATCATCTTACCAAAAACGAAAAGCAACAGAAGAAAAAGAAACCCAAAATGATGCAATTTTTGTTACTGTTGGCTTTTCTGCCCAAAAAGCTTACGATTATATGGCAAATGATGATCTGTTTTGGTGGCTTTGTCCTCATGCAGCAGCACATACGATTATGAATCATGAGCCAGGCTGTGCCATACAATAGTAAAGAAAATAAGAATGTGCACCTGTGGAGAAAACTCTCAACTGTTTTTACAGAGCAACACATTGCTTTAGTTTAAGGTTGTTGAGATTTGTAAATCTGGTCTGAAACAGGCAAAAAAAAAATACAGCATGTCGTAGATTTCGTTTACTTTTTCAGTTTTTTTTGTATGAATCTCAATGCAATATTTCGTTTTAATGCTGGCACAGCACACTGTTGTTATCGCGCTTGTTAATTAACGAATTAACCGAACCGAACCGGACCGGACCAAACGTCCTCAAAGCCAACTTAACTTAACTACAACAAGTTTATTTTTTAATTTTATTTTCTTTGTTTTTTTGTTTTCTTTTTTGGCTAACCAGCCCAGATGTTTCCCAGTTTAGAGATTTTCGAGCCGTTTGGTCCATGTGTGTGTGTATGTGTGTGATAAACAGTTTTAAACAGCCAGCCGTTAACGTAAGAAAATATTATTATTTGCCACAATTAAAATTTAAGTTAAAACTATGATTACACATTGCCATACCATGTAACCGTCCGTCCGCCTGCTTATATGTACATTGGAGAATTATAGGAATTTCACATCATAAAATGTCACGCAATTTTCAGTTTTTGGACCCATGCCGATGGGACACAGAGACATTTATTTAGTTTGTCTACCATCTAACGTTTCAACACTATATGCTGGTGTCTATTTCTAAAAATAAAGCAAAAAAATTTAATGTAGGGTGTTCAAAACATATTTTAAATTAATCGATAGCCGAATAATCGATAACCGATTAATCGATAAAAAAAATTAAACGATAACCGATTAATCAACCACCATTTAATCGATAACCAATTAATCGATAACCGATTAATCGACCACCTATTAAAAGATAACCGATTAATTTGAAATTGTTTTTAAAATGAATTTTGTTAAGTGAAAAAACGTTTGCAAATCGAAGTCTATGGTGGTAGTGTAAAGAAAATTATTTATTCGTGCAGAATATTACCGACAATACAATACCGATTAGCTCATTAAATATTTCCCAAATTAAAGAACAAAAACCGTTTAACTTACAAAAAATTACGGACAAAACTTTGCCCAACTTATAAACATTTTACGAATCAATAACAAACCCGGTTTTTTAGTTGAATTCTCTGAAACCGTATCAAAAATATTGCTTTACACACATACACTAACCCTTCAGTTAGGATTCCGACCTAGCTGCTCACGACGCTAATGTTATGCGTGCTAATTTTAAACATGAGTAGCGTGACCTATAGTTTAAAGTCGACTCCGAACCACAGACTTTGGAGTTACTTTTTATGGCAATTTTATTCACCCTCAGAGTTTTTACTAAAAATCTGTTGAGCGGTAGTCACCGAAGAAATATTTTTTTTCACATTTCGTTTTCTACGAATTTACTGACCTGGGGTTTGAAACCTGACCTCACTTCTAATAAGCCGACACATTACCTACTACACTACAGCGACTTCTAAATATTGCCGTTCAATAACAAACAATATGTTTTAAATTAACAATTATTCGATAATAAGAAGTAATCGAATCGATAAAACCGCTTACAACGATTTTTTCACTCTAGCACACTCTATTGTTGCAAACTACAAAGTAACAAGATGCAATGCGATGCAATATTGTGTTGCATGTTTTATCCTGCTGAGATTTTTGTCACTTGATACATGAGGTGAAATGCAAAGACACCAGCCATGGCCAAGTATAAGTAAAATTATAAAGGCTTAGCATTTAATAAAATTTAATTAATATTTAATTAAAACAAAATAAAGAAAACTCTTTATATAATTCAAAAGGGCGATATGTTTATGCAACAGTAACATGCAACATTTATAAATTAAAACAATTTACCAAACAAAGGAAAACAATTTCTTTTCAACAAATTTTCATATTTTATTTGTTAAACAAATATCATCATCATCGTTAGTTAGTTTATTGATTTATTTTTCTTGTTGTTGGTTTTTCATATTTTTTGTTTTTTGTTGTTGTTGCTTGTATTATTTGCAAATTGATACACCTTTGACAACTGATTGTAGGCAAATAAAAACCAAAAAACAAAAAGAAATTGTTAAACAAACACATGTTGCACCAGCTTAAACATACAAATCGAAATCAAATAAAAATCTCAACCAACAAGAAGGATTTAAAGGCTCACAGAGAAAAAAAAAACATATAAAAAATTTAAAAAATATACAAAAAAAAATGGAAAAAATATGCCAGGAATAAAATAACAAAATAATTCAACACAACTTTGATTACATCTGTTATGGCACCAGAATAAGTCCAGTCGAGTATATCCAGCTTGTGTTTTAAATAATATATAAACCTGTCAAACAACTCTCGAGAAAAAATGTTCGTAATATTTTCTATATTTCCATAAAAAGATAAAGCTTTCAAATAAATCGGGCGGATTAAGAACAAAAGTTAAGTTTGTGGGAAATAGCTCCCGCAACTCTAGGGTAAAAAGGGTATCATCTCTGGGGTATCGTTCACGTTTCGTTCTATGATACCAAAGGCAAAGAATTGGCAAGAATCAAAGGAAGAAATGCATACACAGTTGAAGATAGAACACACTGATTCCCTCACAGTGTTGGAGGCGGTGCTGTGTTGCTGAAACCACCAGTAGTTCGAAACTGTCCTGAGGTTGCAGACATCCCACTGTTATGTTCCTATCACGACGCCTAACCATTACGTAAATAAGAAAATGTAAAAGTGCCCGGTAAATAAATTGTGATATTTTATGGCACTAAAGTAAATAAATTGAAGTGGCCGTGATCTAGTAGGTAGCGGGTTGGTTTATTAGACTTAAGGCCATGGTTCAAATCCCAGGTCAGACATCGAAACGACAATATGAAAAAATATTTCATCGGAGACTTCTTCTCAGCAGATTTCTAAAATAGAAATGGCCATGAAAAGCTTCTCAAAAATATTTGTTCGGATTCGACTTTAAACTGTAGGTCACGCCAGTAATGTATAAAATTAACACATACAATAAGACTGGTGTGAGAAGCTAGGTCCATAATCCTGACTGAAGTATTGTAATGACCAATTATGTATGTAAAGTAAATAAAATCGGTATGATCTCTTCAAAAGAGATGAATGCTGGTAAATTGTTTTGAGAGCCAGATTAGGATCATTTAAACTTTATGAACTGGCACAGAATCTTACTGGAAAGCCTACCGGTGGTTTCGCTGCATAGAACGTTGAACTTAACGATTACAACCACTTTCATCGTAAGAGGCACTGCACTAAACCATGAATAAAGTTGAGCGACGACCCCTTTCGGCCTGAGGAATCAAATCAGTTGCATTCTTAGATTGTTTCGGAGTCAGATTTGGATGATTTAAGCTTTATGAGTTGTCACAGCATCTTGCAGGAAAGCCCACGGCTGACTTTGGAATATAGGACGGTTAGTTAACGATTACAACAAATTTCATTGTAAGAGATACTGCACTAAACCATGAATGTAGTTAGGGACCTAAGGGATCAGTTCAGATGCTGTCTTAAGAGACTATAGGCACGGTCTCCACCACTTATCAAATTTTTCCATTGGTAAACAAAATGTTTCTGAGCAAATTATCTGCATGTTTCGGGTAAAGACGATTTTTTCCCCCTTTTTTCAAACTACAGTTATCAAAAGTTCGGTACGACATGTCTTACGGACTTTTGTGGCACATTCCGGGACCAATTTTTTGTTTGTTTTTAAGAGCGCAGATTGCTGAAATTCTTCATGTGACAGCTTTGGTGGCTTGTAGCGTTCGGACTCTTTAGCGTTCGAGACCTTTAACAACTTCAGTATCTTCAACAATTGGACGTGTGATTTAACCTGATGTGGTGGAATGCTTGAAGTTGCCGTAGTAGAGTAGGTTTATTAGAAGTAAGGCCTCAGTTCTAATCCCAGCTCAGACATCTCCAACAAAACGAAATATTTCTTCAGCGGCTTCCTCTCAGTAGATTTCTGGAGAAAAATTCTGAAAATAAATAAAATTGTCATGAAAAGATTAACAAACACGGCATAAATGGTGTGAGAAACTAGTTCGTAATCCTGGCTGAAGGATTGTAATGATCAATTATTTTCTCATATTTCGCTACAACATCGACATGATCCTGGGTATCCGACCATTCGTAATGTAAACTGAAACTGTTTATGATAATAATATGTAATATGTAATAATGATGCTTAACAGTTTGTATTTCTTAACTCAGGTGATAATACCGAGCTGTTTATGTCCTTGCTACAACTACAATGAAATCAGATAAAATCGGGTTCTTTCATTATCCATAGTGGATCGTTTCTTTTAAAATTCGTAAAATATTGTACAACCTGAGCTTAAACACTCCCCTACCTATTGTTATAAACGAGAGAAGATGCTACGCCTATTAACTGATAAACAAACTAACTTCAAAAGACTTTTTTTAGTCAATCTTAACGTTGATTTATTGGCTTACCATCGACACATGTTCAGTACGATAATTTTGTCAGGCATACAGGACCCGGGGTAAAGTAATAAATCTAGTCGGTGTATTTTCGCATTTGTACTTCTACAATATCGCAAATTGAGTTACAGTACCACATATCCCTTCAAAATTGACAAAAGTCGAATAAAACATTGAGCGCCATTCAGGCCAACTTTTGTTAATTTTTTATGCTACGACAAGGATTAAAAGCTTAGAAGCTTCGTTAACGAAACCCAACCATTTTTTCTCGAGCGTACAACAAACTATGGCAGTAAAACCGACCGTCGACATGTAGAAGTATAAGAAACCACAACATACCAGTCCAAAAACAAACAAAAAACAAAAAAAATTTGCAAAAAAAAGTACAAAAATTGCGAATGAAAGAAAAAAAAAATATAATTTTCTATATCAGCATATACGCAATCGCATAAATAAAAAAATCTTTTTTTTGAGCAGAAATAAAAAAAATACGAAACGTAACTAAACGAAAAAAAAGTACCCAAAGATTAAGTACGCGCGATAAATTTTTGTATAAATCTTAACAATAAGTCGCCTGAGGACAATTTTGGGCACAATACCACCACTCATCTCATCTAAACAACAACAATACAAACAAAAACAAAACAAAAAAGTAAACATTATTGCAGCTTTGCTATTGACTTGAGTTGAGTGCTAAGGAAGAGTACGGACTAGTGTTATTGGGGTATAACAAAAGCTATTTTGAATATCAAATAAAAATAATAAAAATAAGAAGAAGAAGAAAAATTATAAGTAAATAAGAGGGGATCTTTTTACCACTTTGCCACTCTTTAACAGTTTCAAAGATTTGTTTTGTTATTATTATACCCTACACTTGACGTAGCAAAGGTATTATGTTGATTGAGGGTTGATGTTTGTAACAGCATCGAAAAAGCCTCGGATTAGATTCAAAATATGAGTGAAATGAAAGACATTGAACTGAACCACGTAAATTTGGCACTTCTCATCACACCAACCATATTGTGTGTGTAAATTTGTATCCGTTAGTGGCGACCCCTACAGTTTAAAGTTAAAGCCAACACCGAACAACAAACTTTTAAGATACTGTTCATGGTGATTTTCTTTCTCTCAGAATTCGTGTCAGAAGCCTGCTGAGGGCATGTTGTTGAAAGAAATATTTTTTCGTATTTCTTTTTGTTCAAAATATATCTGCGCTGTGACTTGAATCTAGGGCTCGCGTCTATTAAGCTAACACACTACCTACTAGGCTACGACGACTTTAAGACTGTTCAGTCACATATTACATAACTTGTAGGTCCTGGCACTCATGTATAAAAGTTACACCCACAACATAAGTGGTGTGACACACTAGGACGTATTCCGGGCTGAAGGGCTGACCAATTATGTTTGTATATATGTAGTGTGCACCAAATATAGAGTATTTGAACGCAATATGTTCCAAAATCAAGGCGCTAAGAACACATCTGCAAGATGCCGCTCCCGAATTTTTATAGGTAACTTCAGGCACAGACCACAGACAAGAAGTCGATGAAAATTCTTTAATTTTGGAAAATACCATCCCCATTCAATTCAATATTCAATGCATGAAGTCGCCATAGTATAGTAGGTAGTGTGTTGGCTTATTAGACGTGAGGCCACGTCAGACATTTAAACGAAAATATGAAAAAATATTTCTTCGGCGACGTCCTTTCGGCTGATTTCTGACAAAAACTCTGAGAGTAAAATAAAAATTGCCATGAAATGTTTCTCAAAAATATGTCGTTCGGAGTAGGTCTAGCCCCTCAAGCATAATACACACCATAAGTCGTGTGAGAAACTAGGTTGTAATCCTGACTAAAGGGTTGTAATGACCAATTATGTATGTAATTAGTCTCCCAAAAATCTCTGCTTGGTGTGGATTAGCGGTGTCATCGCTTCATATTTCTTTGATAACGACGTTGACAAGGCCACCACAACTAACGGCGACCACTATATGTCGATGATTACCAAATTCTTGTGGCCTTAATTGGATTATCTGGACACCAAAGACATATCGTTTCAACAGGACAATACAACATGCCACACAACTTATGCCACATTGGATATTCTTTACGAGTGTTTTGAAGGCGTAGTCATGTGGAGGTATCTAAGGGGTTCACCCATAGACTTTTGCTTTTGGGGGGTTTTCTTAAGTTGGAGGTGTATGCGAATAAGACACAAACCAAAATTATGCCTGATTTATGCACCAAAGTCATGGAAAATTAGACAATCTGCATTCACTCCAACCTGAGAAGCCATGAAATACATTAAAACGATAATATTCCACACATAATGGCATCAATTGGTCTCTCAAGTGAATGAAAAATTTCGAGGATATCTCATACACACTTGGTTTTATTTAAATTTAACGATGAGAAGCTAGGTCGTAATCCTAATTGAAGGGATGTAATGACCAATTGTGTATGTATGTTAGATGGGAAGCGCTTGATCAAAGACCCTATATAAACCACATTATATTGCAATATAAGGTATCAGACGAACGGATTAGACCGCATATAATTTTTTTATTTGTTTCGATTTCAAAAGATTTTTTTTATAAGGGGAGTTGATAACTCTCGAGTATCAAAGACACAACTACAGTCAACATTATAATGATGTTACGAAAAAGGTGGAGGAGTTAAGAAAAAATCTTTTAGAAAAAACAACGAAAAGGAAATAGGGTGCTCTGATTGCAAGTTGATATTTTTGTGGCCTTTTTTCTTCAAGTTGATTTTTTTATTGTTTTGGGGACGGTCAGTCATTCAAGTCACATGTAAGTGGTTTGAAAACAAAAAAAAACGCCAAAAAGACCAAGAGTTTAATAGCCGCCAGCATTTGACCACATTTATATTGTGTTGTGTTGTGTGTTTGTTTTATTATTTTGGCCAAATATTTCGCCATACATACGTACATACATACCTATCATATATTGATGTTGTGGTCTTTAAAGAAAACAAAAGTTGCCAAAAAAAAATGCAAAAAAGACACACAAAAAGAGTGGCGAAAACAATGAGCGAATTTTAAACAGAAAAAAAAATAAACTTTATTTAATAGTTTAATGGTTTTAATTTAAAGTTTTTTATTTTATTTTTATTTAAAGAAAATGGCAGCAAAATATTTGCAAAAAAAAAACAACATAAACACAAATTTTGCAATTTCGAGTATTTTTTCATATTTTTTTTATATTTTATTTGTGTTATTTGTTACCATTTTTAACCCACTTATTATTACATGTAGGCTTGATAAAGCATTTGTTATTGTAAAAATATGATCATCTTTTTGTTTTTGAATTGCATAAAGACACTTGAGAGGGCCCCACAGCCAAAAACCGCGCCTAATAACCAAAAACAGCATTGTTTTGGTTTTAAGCTCTGGACATATTAATTGTTTTAAGGCGGAGTATTTTACAGCCAAGAGGTCTTAAACTAAATTTTATTTTAAATGTCACAAATTTTTTAAGAGCAACTTTTTTTTAGTAAATTTTTTTAGAATGGCTTACCTAATGGCAGACAAAAATTCACACCCTGGACAATTTTTGTTTTCTTTTTTACTATACCTTAAATTGGATTTGAATTAATGTGTGTAACACCAGACACCAAAAATCAGAAGTAAGAATTTATAGAATTTGATGGAATGAAAATGGCTAGAGGCTTATGCACTAATTGTAGGAGCTAGCGTGGTGTAGTCGTGTGTGTGATTACAAGTCCGAGTAATCCAAATTACAGTCCAGGAGAAGTTTTTGTGTCCCTAATTTTAAATGTTATCAAATAAAAATGTTTTAATCACTAGGAAGCCCCAAGATCCCTAAGCCCGCAGAAAACATACCAGTGAACAAAGTTTCTTGGCAATTCATTGTTTCTGAGCCATGAACTATTCTAGAACTTGCTACATGAAATGAAAGAAAGTCAAGAAATAAAATATTTTCGAAAAGTAGGTGAAGAATATCTATTGCTCATGGAAGATCATCCTAAATCTGTTCAATTAATCTCAATAATGAAAATTAATTTATCATGGCTTTAAAACTTAAAACTTTTCAATCCTTAAATAATTCGTGGAGGAACGTCATAAAACGGTTAGTGAGATAAGACAATAATCCAATACAACAATCCATTATATTTTTTTAGAGAGCGTTGTTTCTAGACAACCACTGATGGTAACTCTATCATTCTAGGACTCACTGTTGTCCTTCGCTTTTCTATTGAATTTGAAAAACTAGCCCCTTGAAAAATCGAAAAGAGTTACACAAAATTAGATTGTTTAATTTGATTCGTCAAAGGAATGCTCACATACAATTCTAGGGGCAAATTAATGTATTTAAGAATTTTGGTCAGGCTTTCTCTCCTTGTCAAAAGAAATCTAATGACACTCAATCTGAGAAGGTTAGCTTATAAAAGTTAAATTCGCCTACATCGGCCAACTTACTTACTTAATTAGCCATTACCACCCTTTAGTCAGGATTACGATCTAGCTGGGTGGTGTGACCCATGTTGTTTACATTAATTTTATCCGTGAGTGGATGAGATTTCACTCTCAGAGTTTTTGCTAGAAGACTGCTGAGAGGAGGTAGCCGAAAAAAATATTTTTTTCATATTCGTATTGTTCGAGATGCCTGAGCAGGGTTTCACCATGTGCTCGAGTCCAATAAGACAACACACTACGTATTAGACTACGGCGACTTCCATGTCTCTCAAACTCCTAGGAAGATGGTTCCAGAAACATTCTCTGGTGAAAATTTTAGCCTTGTGTTTATTCTGAAACTTGTCATAGGCATGTCAGAGAGATAATTCAGATTTTCTGAGGTTTTGTGATTTGATTTGTAAATGATTTGTGAGGAAGTCGCCGTGGTCCAGTAGGTAGTGTGTTGGCTTACTAAACGAAAAGCCAGGGTTCGAGCCCCAGGCCAGACATCAAAATAAAATACAAAAAGTATTTCTTCGGCGACTTTCTCTCGGCAGATTTCTGACAAAAACTCATGTCATGAAAAGTTTCTCAAAAATCTGTCGTTCGGAGTCGACTTTAAACTGTAGGTCCCGCCCCACTCACGTATAAAATTAACACACACAATATAATTGGAGTGAGAAACTAAGTCGTAATCCTGACTGAAGGGTTGTAATGACCAATTATGTATTATGATTGTATGATTTGTAAGGTTCACATGTGGAAAAGACATCCAAAAAGAAAAAAAATATAATTGATTACATACATTGTATTATATTATGTATTGGTCTAATGTCGACTTTGAACAACAGGATTTGAGAAACTCTTTCTTGGCAAAGAGCTTTTTGTGTAGGATACTGCTAAGGATGGATTTGTGAAAGAAACACTCCTCTTTCACATATGAGAAGGTAAAGGTGTCAATTCTATTGATTCATTGAAGCGTCGCTACTACAATGGATTTTGATCCATCAAGAATCATTTATTCATATGCAATACTTGGTTTTCTAGCAGAGTACATACATCCGTTTGTAATCAATGCGTCAGTGGACTGCACATTGTATTACAGACAAAATTCGCTCTTTAGATGAACTATTCGTATGTGGAACTTCGTTCCTGCAGAGGTCTTTCCAGTCACTTATAAAGTATAAAGAGATTCAAATCTTGTGTCCACAAACACTACTCCCTCTTTCCTACTTCTCAGAACATATTTTTGTAGCTCCAAACCAATGTACTACATGAGAAGGGTCCCTTCCCTGAGTGTTTGATCGTACAGAATAAAATTAAATTTTTTATTCTTATCGCGCCAACTAAACTAAAGCCGTACTAAACTAAAGCGACCACAATGTTATCCATTAGTGTGGTATGTTTCAGTAGGAAATACTAATTGTGAGTTGCTGTCCTGTCACCCAATAAGATTATTAAGATAGCTGCGCGAGACGTTCTTATTGAAAGGCATTTCACTATCAGCATTAGCTGTAATGGGCCTGGTGCCCATTTCCAGTTTCCAGTTATGACGGACAAAATCAAAAACTTAATTTTGTTTTAATCAATATGTAGTATTAATAAAATATTAAATTCACAATCCTTTTACGTCTTACAGGTCCTTTTCTCTACACATTAAACAAATAAAATAATTGATTTTCATTTTTCTTTTTTTATTATTATTTTTTATACATCCTTACATGCAAAAATATTTGTTTGTTTTAATGTAAAAGAAAAAATTTGATATAAAATTTATTAAAAAACAACAAAAAAAAACGTTTGCCATTTAAAATATTTAAAAAGAGTTTTTCAAAACAAAAGACACATGCTGGGAGCACAAACAAGTCAGCAAAACTCATACAGAACCTAAAAAGAAAGGAAAGAAAAAATGAAATGAAATAATAATCCTTTTACTAAAACAACAACAAGTAAAAGATATATCGTATGAACTGTAAACAACAACAACAACTTCTACTAACATTTGGGAAAACAGGATAAAAAAATAATTCCGAAAGGAAAAGAACATGCTTTTGCATCAACAATAGAGCAGCAGTTTCATTCTGTTTTTGCATATGGAAAAACAGACAGACCAACAGACACTTGCTTGATAGATACAGGTGCGCCTTCACATTGTTGCCAGGATTTAATAACTCAAAACACACTTATTTTTAGTCGTGTCAGGGAATTTAAACAAAATTTTCAAATTTTCTTTAAAGGATTTTCTCTTAACCTTTTCGCATATCAAGTGAACCAGCCACATAGCCTTAGCATACTTCTGAAGAACACTTTTTTGTTTCTTTTTCTGCTGCTGCTTAGCTGACAATAATAAATTTTTACAAATATTTTCATCAATATTGAGATTATCTTGCTTTTGTTTCCTTTTGTTTTCGAACCACTGGACGAAATTTTGTTCATTTTTTCTCTTGTGTTTGTATCTTTTAAAAGGCACAACGCGTGCCTTTTCTTTTATAATTTTTTTTGTTTTTATGTCTTTGTATTGTATTTAAAATATTTTGTTTTCAGAAACATCTTTTTTCTTGCTCTTGTAATCCTTTCTTTTAGCCTTTTTTCTGCAATTGACCTCTGCCAGCCTCTACGTAGGCCGCCTCTACGTAGTATGTCCTAAACTGTCACTGCTTATCGTGGTAATCTGATTGGGTGGCTTAAGTATGTTAAACAATAAAAGCAATTCAAATGGAAACAAAGAACACAAAAAGAACAAAAAATAAATACAAGAGAATGCATTGAAACACAAGAAAATTAAAATCTTACAACCTGTCATAGCAATAAAGCGCCATGCGCCTAAGATTAAAAAGGAATTTTTCTTCTTCTTTGAGCCAAGCAAAAAAATACAAACTGAAACTAAAACGGTTTTAAATATAAGAAATGGTAAGTGACCGGCGCAAGTGAAAATAAATATTAATAAACGAGATATTGATTGAACAATTGAGCAACTGAATGGAAATAAGTTATACACCCTGCAGGGATCTAGCTACCTAGGTTGGAGTGGTAGTTTTGATACCAAAAGCTCACTTGACTATAAAAAACATAACTCGATTGTTATACTCTTTAAATAATAACTACGACATTTTTTGTCCAATTTGATCAAACGAAGTGTCAATCTCTTCACAAGATAATGCACTTTCAGAAAGTCATTACTTGTTTAATACTTTTTATTAAAGTTTGCCACTATGAACGGACAAACTTGAAAATTTAGGAAAAAATCGCATTTCTCAAGTTTACCTCATCAAAACTCATAGCATATTAAGTCAAATAATATATAAATGTATATCGTTTTAAAGGTCCATACCTCTCCTTTATAATAAAGTTTAAATTTTTGGACATCGGTTGCGAAATGTTTGTGTAGTCAATAAATTTGTGCGTAAAGTCCAAAAAGAACAGTTTTTGTCAAATAAAACGAGTTTGGAGGTTTCAAGGAATATAAAAAAAATATTTTTGTGTTCTACTCAACAAAACTCACAACTTACACTAATGTCATTAGATGGGTGTATTTCATTTGTTTTATTTTGTCGCATAGTGTTATGTGTGTATGTACATAGGTGTAAGAAAGTATTTTAATGCGAATACCTCTCACCTTTGTCATCGATTGGCTTTGATTGACAATCCTTGAACAGACTAAGAATATGCTGAGGTCGTACGTTTTCTAAGTCAAGCTTTAAAACATATACAAGAAAATCTTGGCGTCATTAGGTTTGAGTCGCATGAAGTAAAAAGATTTTAAACTGCTATAATGCCTGGTGCCTTTAGCACAAATTTTACAGGACAAGTCAATATGGGAATGAAGTTGTTCTATGTCTAGGCAATAGTCCGCTTTTGCTATGCTTCCATCTATTTGAAGATCTCTGCAAATAGAAAGCTATACATATACAATTGGATTGTTAAATCCATCCTGTTTTATGTTATGATAAATGTGGCAACCCAAATCTATGCTCTTGTGGACATACATATGTTAGCAGAAATAGTGGTGGATGCGCTCCTTCGCTTCGAACAATGCTCGACTTATTATTCAGTGGAATCTGTAAAGTAGACATTGGAGAGATGATGCACCTGTTAGAACGTGAAGAAGATTTATTTATTTGGGAACTACCTGACTCTATAAAAGATTGTTTGAGGTCCTATGCTTACTTCGAAAGCAGAAACAAATCATTACAGACAAACGCTAAATTATCTCGGATGAATAAGGTAAGGTAAGTTAAGGACACCAGTTTCACTTTTCTCTTAAATACGAATACGTTTGTAACAAAAAGAGCACAAAATTAAATCCTATAATTGGCCATGTTTTCCGATAATTGTAACGTTTGATCTTTTTTTTTGTCGGCATCTTTAGAACAAAAGAAACAACAATAAGTTGTCCTTTCAAGTGTTTGATGATTACAGTAATAATGGCAGCTTGTTCCCACAGAAAAGGGTGCCGCTTATTTGTTGTTGAAGAATTTCAAATCAAAATATCATTAATAACAATCAATGATTAGGGAAACTATTCTAGAATTATTAAAGGACCTGCTCAAATTCATTTCTACATTGTCTGAGGATAGACAAAAGAAAAGTTGAAAAACAGAACATTTGTTTTGCAAAATAATTTTTCAAATGTGGCATACAAAAGACCACCCTGTTAAAGGTTTTAAAATGAAAAGCAGAAAATTATATTGAAAAAAAAAATTAAAAAATAATCATTTATTAAAAGCATTAAGAATTAATGACTTTTAAATGAACTCTCAAAAAAAAAGAAAAAAAGAAAAAATACGAGACAAGAATATGAACTCAACACCTACTTTTGCATCAATTATTTGTCAATATTTCAAGCAAATATCATTTATAATATTGGATTTCTTTTTTTAAATACTTTGATTTGATTGCTTCAACTGGCATTAGATTTTCAAATGTCAGTTGAAAAAATTCCTGTAAATAATTGTAAATAAAAAATAAAAACAATTGCACAGCGTCTATGATTTATAACCCAATTGTACTTTCATTGAAATTCATTAAAGTTAAAAAATATTATCGCTTGTCAGTTTTATTATCGCATGCCTTATTTTATTTCTTCTTTTATTTTTTCGTTTTTTTTTTCAACTCATTTTGTTAGTTTCCTTACCATTATTTACCATATATTGCACAGCCATGGTTTAATGGGGTTTAATTCAATATAAAATTAATTATCAATCGTCAATCGTCATTGTTGCAGTCATTCCCGTCGTCATCGTCATCGTCATCGCCATCGTTTCCATGCATGGATGGCATCGGTCGATTCATAAGAATTTTGCAATAAATTTTGTATTTAAGCGAGCATTTCTTAACAGTCTTTGCAATTGTTTCCAATCACTTAAACTCTGCTTAATTTTTATTTCCATTCAATTATTTTATCTCTTTATAGTTTAATTATACTCAATAGTATTTTGTCATTGTTTTGTTTGTTTGTTTTATTGTTGTTGTTTTTCTTTTATTTTTTTGTTTTTTTTTTTTGTTGAATACGAAAAACATCAGTCAGTAAAAAAACCATCAAATGAGACAAACGATTGTCTTCCAACAGAGATAAAACCGTTCAAAATTGTTAACAAAATTATAAAATCGAAAAGTCTCTTAATCCATTACATTTTGTTACAAGACATAATTGTTTAATGGCCGTGGTTGTTGCATAAAATGTTAAAGATTCGTATTTAAATAATTTATTTCCTAACAAACTGATTATTTCAATTACGTTCCCAACAATAGGTTCTCTTTAAACATTGACTCAAGAACAGATCTTTTTCTCTCGCATAACGGTGACAGAACTTCCACTCATGGTGCTTATTTCCGTGTCGCATAACACTATGCGACAAAATACAAAAAGGAAATACACCCAGCTAATAAGTTGTGAGTTTTGCTGAGTAGAACTCAACAATATTTTTTTTTATATTTCTTGAACCCTCCAAACTTGTTTTATTTGACAAAAACTGTTTTTTGGACTTTACGCAAAAATTTATTGACTACACAAACATTTCGCAACCGATGTCCAAAATTTAAACTTTATTATAAAGGAGAGGTATGGACCTTTAAAACGATATACATATATTTATTATTTGACTTAATATCCTATGAGGTTTGAATAACTAAACTTGACAAATGCGAATTTGTCCCTATTTTTTCAAGTTTGTCCATTCATAATGGTAAAATTTAATTAAAATATATGAAATAAGTGATGACATTCTGAAAGTGCATTATCTTGCGAAAACGTTGACACTTCGTTTCGGACAAAAATAACCGATTTTATGTAAAAGAATATAACACGACTGTTATACTATTTAAATAATAACTGGTGCCCCAAAATATGCCAGAATTCAAACGATATAAGAAGGAGCAGTGTTAGTTTTTCGATTTGTATTTGATTTACAAATCGCATTTTAATTTCCCTAAAAAATTGAAGGAATTAATAGAAAAATATTAAAATCCAATGTTCAATGGATCCATAAAGGGTGAATGGCCACCATTATCCTCTTTTGGAATTATCTTTCAGTTCTAGTTACACTTTTATGCAAGAGAGTAAAAGAATTTCAGTGTCAATATTATATTAGCAACACTGTTCACTAATTTTAGTATCTTTAACTAAATCTACTTCGTTATATTGTTCAGCAATTTTCTGATTAAAAAAAATCAAGCGAAAAAGAAGATCATACACAGCCTTTCTCCTGATTTTCATCTTTTATTTGAAACCATAATTGGCCTCTTCTGACAGATACCGTCGAGTGTTATTTGCTTATCACCGATCAATATCACGGTTACGATTCCTTTCATTTCTTCCTGCCTTTCTGCCAGATAAGAATCACACTTCTTTGTTGACACCGAAGTACACACGCACATTCTTTGCAAAGCAAGATTGTAAAGGTGCCAGACGGAATGGTGGTGGTGCCAATAAATCTGTTTCACTGCTGTAATGATTAGAAATATAAAAAAAAAATTTACTTTAATGACTGCCATCATCTTGTATTTTAATATAGTTGTAGTTATTGTTAGTCTAACTACATATTTACATACACAGGTTTTTTCTTTCTTTTGTTCATTTCATTTTATTTCCCAATTTATTTCGCTTTTCCTGTTTCATTCAACAATTTGCTGTTGATTATGAGCGTCGTTAGTATTATGAAGGAAACAATTTCTATGTGAGTATAAGAAAATATAAATAAAGTAACACAAAAACAAACCTTAGAATAATATTTCCATCGTTTATAAATGAATGAAAAAGAAGAAAAATCTTCAATTCTTTGGAAATGCAGCGTTTGAGGCACGCGTCATATGCTTTTATGTGTTACAAGGAAAAATGCTGATAGGGTTTACGATCGATGTGCTATGTTTAGAATGTAGGAATGTCAAAAAGAAATTACCATATTGAGAATAGGCTGAGGTTCATAAAATAGGTAAAAAAATCTGTGCCTCAACTTGCCTATTCGTTGAAGTCCGATTGTTGATAAATACTCTTCGAAAGTACTAGCAACGATGGCAGTTATTTCTAAAATCTCGTTATAATACTGGTTAGGGCATCACTACAATCACATCGTAAGAGGGTTTTACACCACGTTTCACTCTTGTTTTAATGTCTCTCTCAAGCGGCTCATTCTTATTGGGTATCCAAAGGACCTACGCAACACCGGTCAAAGAACACAATGAGTATAATTTTGGAATTCAAAAACATTCCTTGACTGTTGTATTATGACGTTTAGAACTTGGTTACGACCTTAAAATGACCCATGATTCGACTTTAGTTATGACCCTGTTAAACCAATCGTTCAGTTGACTTTCTACGTGAGGCTCAAAAAACAATTCGTAAAATCCTTGTTACTTTTAAAATCGTTGCTTCTTTAATTACTTGGGCATTATAACCCTGCAGTCAGGACTACAACATAGTTTCTCACACTACCCATGCTTTGTGTGTTAATTTCACCCATGAGTGGCGGGCTCTCTGTCTTTAAATTGAAATAAAATTGAGTGTGTGTGTGTGGCATCGAATTGATGCCATTATGTATGTTGAAATCTCTTCCACACCTTCGTTGGCTGGAGCGCATTCAAAATGTCCAATTGTCCATGACTCTAGCGCATAATGGGTTATATCGGCTTTGAGCACCGCTGTAGTTTATGCATTATTCTTGTTCATTTGCAACTTATGAATATTCCACAAGAAAAAGTCTAATGGGGTCTAATCGAAGGACCTCGGGGCCAGTTCAAACACTCCCAGGTGAGATGACGATGTCCTCAAATCGTACATGAGGTATGTATATGGCACTATACTGCTTAAACCCCGTGTCATTGATGTCCAGATTAGCCAATTCATGCCAAAAGAAGTTGGTATTTATCGACATTTAGTGCTAGCCATTGATAATAATTAAATTTCGGAAGTCCTTGTAGAAAGAACCTATACGTGGTACATACATACATACATAATTGGCCATAACAACCTTTTAGTCAGGATTACGACCTAGCTTCCCACACCATTTATGTTGTGTGTGTTAATTTTATATATGAGTGGCGGGCCTACAGTTTAAAGTCGGCTCCGAACGGGAGATTTTTAAGAAACTTTTTCTTGGAAATTTTATATTTACTCTCAGAGTTTTTTCCAGAAATCTACTGAGAGAGGAAGTCGCCAGAAATTTTTTTTCATTTTTCGTTCTGTTGGAAATGTCTGACCTGGGGTTTAAACCGAGGCTTCTAGTCTAATAAGCCAACACACCAGCTACTAGACTACGACGACTACTACACGTGTTAAGCTTTAATTATTCTGCTCTTAAAATCAGAACGGCTACTCTATCTCTGGTACTTATAGTCTCAAAGCTATGATATTATTACGTAGCCTTACTGGGAAACCTTAATATTCGTACTAAATTTTATTGGAAAACATCAATCCATCGCTTGCCATGATTCCGTAAATTCCGGCTTAGGATGCCATAAATATTTTTATTCCAAAAATCTGATCCTAGTAAGCCAAGGTCAAATGTTCTTAACCTTTTGCCACAGTTCGTAAAGTACAACATAGTCGCAGTAGATGGCCTATAATTTTTGTTTCCTAGTTTTCCTGCTTTTAAGCAGTAGCGTTCAGCAGCAGTGTTCAACAGCAGGAGCAACTCATTTAAGCAATAAAATGATTTAAATTTTTAATTCAAATTAAAAATATGAATTATGATGTACGAGCGAGCATGTGTAAATACGATTATATTTTCATTGGGTTTGATTGTATTTAATAAAGTTATTACCTAATAAGACAGAGCGTGAATGGCTGAGAGGAATTTATATTAAAATATTTAGAACCATGCGAGCAGAAATTATTGTGATTATTTTATGAGTTGTTATTTTTGTTGTTGTTGTTGTTTTTTTTATTTTTATTGTTTTAATAAATCCATTTCACAATTTTATTTCTTTATTTTTGTTTATATTTTAATTTGTTTAAAATGTTTTACAAAAAGGTATGCATTCAACGCTTTTATTAAGGACAGGACGAGCTAAGCGAAGACAAAAAACGTGTCATAAACATTTTATTGGATGTAACCATGTAAAACAGGTAAATACAAACAACATAAAATATTCGACAATTAAAAACCAGACGCTCAAAAGAGATTGCAGTCAAGACGAGCAAATGCATCATGCATGCTTCTGCACTCCAAACAGGCTTATAGGCCTCTATATAAATATTAAATTAACTCCTTAAAAACATAACCTCAAAAACATGGAAATCCGTCTGGGCTGTTGTCTAAATCAAATATGTCGGGGGGATTCTTCTTAATAAATACGAGTTGTTGTATTCAAGATGCAATTTGGATGCTGAACTAACCGGATCACTACTGGACAAACTCTCAAATTGGGACCACAGAAGAGAATTCAATAAGCTGCAATACTTTAACCGATGTTTCGCGAACAGAAAAGTCGGAAAAAAGTTGTCTTGTAATAACGGCCGTAGCCGCCTTAGTCTAGTAGGTACGGTGTTGGCTTATTAGACATGTGGCCTCGGTCCAAAACCCCAGGTCAGACATCTCCAACTTAACGAAATATGAAAAAATATTTCATCGGCGACTGCTTCTCAGCAGATTTTTGGCAAAAAAAACTGGAAAATCTGTCGTTCGGAGTCGACTTTAAACTGTAGGTCCTACCACTCATATATAAAATTAACACACACAATATAAGTGGTGTGAGAAACTAGGTCGTAATCCTAACTGAAGGGTTATAATTATAATCTTTATATTTCTTTCAGCATAAAAAAATTCGTGACATGTGACAATGAGAAATATCCTCAGTAGGGCATGCTATTTCACCACGAATGGTCTGAAAAACCAACAACGTTCGCCAATAATTATTTTTTTTAATCAGAATACGTGGTGCGTAAGATTTATATTTCAATGCATTCTTTAAAATTGAATTTGACTGTCAATTATCGAAATTGGCCAGCCAGAGACAGTTCAAAAGCCGTTGGTGCATTCTGAGAGATTTACTTCTTTAAAATGGAATATTTTTTCGTGGTTTGAATAAGCTTTTAAGAAGACGATGCCATAGGTCGAGCCATATCATGAACCAAATAATCTAACGTGGGTTAACAATAAGTTTCACGTTTTAAAGCATTCCATTGGCCGCCAAGAACAAACAATTTTACTTCACTTGATTATTTTTTACGAGAATACATGAAAACCTTCATTTACAGGGACAAGTCAGCTACAACCCCACCTCTGTAGGATAGCTTTGCAGATGCTATTGGTAAGAGAGGAAGTCGCCGAAGAAAACTTTTTTCATATTTTCGTTTTGATGTCTGACCTGGGGCTTGAACCGAGGCCTTACGTCTAATAAGCCAACACACTAGCTACTAGACTACGGCGCCTTCAAGCTGTAGTCTAGTTCAGTCAAAAAAGTACCACTCTCCATACAAGAATTAACAACGCAAGGCAAAAGGTTCTTAATATAGCTCCTCTATTCTGCGATAGCAGAAGCTGGAGGGCTTGTTAAATCGCTGAAGAATTAACCTTAAAAAGTCTCATTTGACAGTCTTTTCCTGCAAATTTAACGCCGTGTAGAACCAGTGAAAGCTCCCTTTTTATCTTTCATTCTCTCTGTTACTATATCTCTCACACACACTATGTCACTATGTTTGTAACATACATACCTATATTCCAAATACAAAAAATTTATCAGATTTTGAAACTTCAGAAAATTATTTCAAAAAATTTATTCAAAATTCCCACTCTTGTAGTCTATTGTTTACAACATTTTACCGACGGCAAAACGAAAAAAATATGAAGTAAAAAAATATGCAACGTTTAGAAAATTCGTTCAAACACAAAAATTAAAAAGAAACCCAATAAACACATCGAATACAAACGGGTTATACTACTACTACTAGACTACACAGCCTCCCCACCGTATACAAGGTAGGTATAAAAACAAAACAAAACAAAAACAATTGTTGATTTTTTCATTTTTGATTCCTTTAACTGTTTCATTTAATTTAATTGAGTTTAAAATGCTGCTGCCCAAATGCCAACAGCAATAACAAACACCACACACACGCATACACACAGAAACAAATGATAAATTTTTATTTCAAATATTTGAGAGTAAATCAAGAGAATATACAGTGAAATTACTCAAGTAGCAACCATAAGCAGATACTCTTTTGTATTGAAAACAAAAGATGAAACGGTATTATCAACATTGTTTTGCTCATCAAACATTTTTGAGAGTGTAAAGAGAAAACGATTCTTACTCTTTATTTAAGAAAAAAGACTCATTGCATTGCTTACTCAATTGCATACAAACACAACTAAACAAAACCATGTATATACTCTTGAAAGCAAATAGTGACAGTGTATGGCAGTGACAAATACATACCAGTCTACCTTACCTTAGAAAAAGAGAACACAAATATCGTACATAAGTGTCACACTCTACAATACATACTAAAAAAATTGTTCGTTCACAACTTACACTCCCTGAGTTAAAAACGTATCAGTGTGTACACATAACCATATAAAATATCCTACAACTGTATACCAAATGTGTATGTGTAAATATAAGACAAAAAAAAATGTCATTGTGTTTGTGTGTCTTTTTACTTTTTCTAATTCCTATTTTATTTGATTTTTGTTTGCTAGTGTGTATGTTAAAGAAGACATTTACTCTCTCTTATAATAAACACTCGCACACAGTGATGCCAACTTAGCCCTTTTCGGGCTAGATTTAGCCCTTTTTGAAGTATCTTTAACGCGAAAATTTTTTTTTAGCCCTAAACTAAAAAACGCGCAATTTCAGCCCTTTTCAGTATTTTTGTTTAGCCCTTTTTGCCCGTTTTTCCTTTAATTCTGTATGGCAATATTATCTTATGTTTCTCTGGAAATGTCGAATTGTAAGCCAATGTGACAGCGCTTTTTCTTCTATTTCTTGTTTTCTTCTTTGTCATTTACATAGAATTAACCAAAGTACCGAGAAACACAAGCTTTGCTGAAAGTTTAAAATTGTATTTACCTAATAAAATAATTAGGCATTGATAAAAACATTTTAATAAGTATATGAGTGTATAAGTCATAATTTAATATTCTTGGATGTTTCTTTAAAGCAGTGTTGCAAAACTGGAATTTTTAAATCGTACTGAACTGTAACTGAAAGAGTACTTTATTGAATGAATGGTACTTTTGTATAAACATACATACATACAAAAAATACAGACCTACTCCGAACAACAGATTTTTGAGAAACTTTATCGTGGCAATTCCATTTACTCTCAGAGTTTTTGCCAGAAGGTAGTCGCCGGAGATATATTTTTTTATATTTCATTATGATGGAGATGTCTGACATGGGGTTTGAACCATGGGCTCACGTCTAGTAAGCCAGCACACTAGCTACTGGACTACACACGGAACAAAAAACTAACGACTTATTCGTATTCCTCACATACAAGGCAAAAACACCTGATTCGGAACGTAACAAAACGTAAAAGTCCCGTTTAGTCAAACGTCGATGGAACGTAATGTAACATACTTTCCTTTTTAACATAAAAGAGCAATGCAAATGCTTACCGAAATTACATTATGGTTTGTCAAGCGTTTTCATTGCTTTTCGCATTCTAAAAATAAATGTACGTTCTACTTTTAGCATTATGTTGAACATGTTGCTAATGCATTAATAGCTGAAAAGCGCAAAACATAAAATTTGTAATAATAAAAAAGTACTGAAAGTGTCGCGGGGGTACTGCGGTGTTTTTGAAATGCAATAGTACTGGAAAAAGTACTAAAGTACTGAATTTTTCATCACTGCTTTAAAGTAAATGTTATGCTATGTTTAGATGGAGAGCTACAAGCAAAGATATCTGAAAATTTGGGGACAGATCCCCTTTTTAAGAAATGGATAAAGCCTTGTAAAGATGAATCTAAAGCAGTATGTATTTACTGCAACACGCAAATCGCCGCTAAACACTATGACCTGGTTAGACATTCAGAAACGTTTAAGAATTGTAGTGTTTTTATCTGAAAAGACTATTTTAATTTTAGCCCCCTTTTTGCGCTTTTTTGAAAAACATGAAATTTTATTGTACTAAAAATGTATTTTTTTCAATTTAGCCCGTTTTAGCCCTTTTTTCATTTTTGTTCACGCGTTTGGTGTCCTAAGAGTTGGCATCACTGCTCGCACAGTCTCTCCTTATGTGAATGGACATGAGTTTGATAACATTGAGTCAATGTATGTATGGATTGTCGCCTTAATACCTCTACTGTGTCTCATCAACTTCTAGATGCCCTTCTTTAAATAAGAGAAAAAGGGAAAGCACTAGAATTTTTTTTGGAAAATATCTCTAGAAGTATTGTTGTTGTTGTTTTTTTTTTGTTTTCTTAGCTGCGTGAGTTTTGTCCAATAAATTTGTGTATGTGTCTTCTATATTTTAAAATAACAACAAAAACAAAAAAACATATTGAATGTGATCAATATTATGTCTTTTACTTATGCTTCTCCAAAACCAAATATTGAGAAAGAAAGAGAATTGTTTTGAGTGTCATTTCAGGGATGTTGAATACGTGTTTGTGTGTGTGTGTGTCTTTTCTTTATATTTATTTTGGCTACTGTCAATTTGTTCTTATTATTGTTGTTGTTATTTTTATTTAAATTGTAGCCGAAAATTGTTTTTTATTGGCTGCTTGTGTTGACGGGAGAAGCATAGTACATACTGTATATAGGCAGAGCTGGATTTTTTTCAATGACAATTTTTTCCATGCAGTAGCACATTATTTGCATGTAGAATTATTTGTAGCATATTTTCAAATATAACCAATCCGAGTAAGAAGAAAAAGTGCTTTTTACTGCAAGAACGAATTTTAATAGTTTTAAATTAAAAATCCTTTAAATAAACTTAAATCAATCGCTTTCACAAAACTTTACAAAGTTTTACTACTGACTTTTGTGCTAAAATTTGTGGAGCCATTTAGTTTAAATAAGAAGCAATCTTCACAACGTTTATTACCCACAAACATATGGTCGGAGAATTTTGGTTCAGCAATGTTAAAAGTAAATTGATTATTTTCAGGGGAATTATAATCGATAGCGTGGCTCTTTTGGCTTTAACTGAGCATAGAGCGTAAGGAAATTTAAAAATCGTGTGAATTATAAATCTTTTCCACATTTATAAACACTTTGTTTTCGAGTGAAAACCATTTTCATCTCCACGGAGGGGTAAATAAGCAGAACTAGAGTGTAATTAATTTAAAATCCAATCATCAGAAGCCGCTCTATTAGTTTACTGTGACCTTAAGAGATTATGATGTCAATAACGCCAGTACCCTGCCTTGTATCTAGTGTGCACCCAAGTGTTTCCGACTGGGATACATTAATGCCTCCTAGGTTTTAATATGATTCATTATCGTCGTCACAGAATTTACATGTTGAGATCGAAACAACTCCAATTCTAAATAACTTTACTCCGAATCTACAGTGCCTTGTCAAAATACCGGTTAATAACCTGAAGTTAATACTGGATTGTCGAATGGATGATTCAGATTTCTTATAATTAAAGTTTTCCAACTAAAGTTTTGATTGCCTCAAACCCACTTGGTTTGAAAAGAGTTTGTGCCTTCCTTAAGTGAAAACCAATATGATTTATTTTTGTATTTAATTATTTTACAAGCTAAGTAACTTCGACTTTCTGCTCGGTATAGTGTAACAGATCAGGGTCTCCGGTGGGAATCGAACCCACAACCCTCACGATAATAGTCTTGCATACTACCCACTAGACTATCTGAGCACTCAGCCAATATTAAAAGCAATCCTTACATCCTCAATTTATTTGAAAAGTACTCAGTTTTATCGTATTTTTTCACATTACCATTTTCCATTCATATATTAATATTTTGTATCACTTCTCTTTCATTTTATGATAATTTTATCTGTTCCCTCACCTAATAATATTTCTTATACAATAAACACTAAAAATATGTTCCATTCATGTGTTTAACAGTTCAATCATATAAATTTTCCCATCCCTGCATAGTAGTTCAATGTCTGTTTCAGTTAAAAGGATATTTTTCGATTGTCACCCGCATTAACGCATGAAACCAATTAGAATTCTCAATAAAATTTATGATTCTTATTGGAAATCTATTAAGAAAATTAACAAAAGAATTGCTAGTAACCGTTATATTCCAATCAAAACAAATTGAATCAGAAAAATCACATGCTTTATTAGCACGAACGATAATTTATAATAGAAATTAAAAATATTTTAATATTTAATTAACAACCCGCACAAAAACTATTTAAGCACAGGCCAAAAGCAAAGAGAAACAAATAAAATTAAAAATTATACGAAATAAACTCAAGTAAAATAGAAGCAGAAACAAGTATTCTATGAAGAATATGATTCTCTTAACCCTAGTAAGAGTAACATAACGAACAAAATACATTGAATTTAATAAGAGTAAAGCACAAAATGAGGAGAATAACTATTCAAAAGAGAGCCATTGTGCTTATGTTTTAACACGAGTATGGTTTGTTTATTTTCGTGCACATTTTTGTAGGGTTTTGGTGGTCGTTTTGCTGTTTTGGTTTTACTTTGTTTCTCCGATGGTTTTTTTCTTTTATTTACGTTTTCTGAGTAACAATAACAGAGAGAAAGAGAGAGAGCGCAAGAGACTGTTGTTTTTATGAATGCGATTACAGTTTATGGCTAAGGAGTGTAGTGCCCACAGACGTAGTAAGAGACGCATAAAAGTGTATAAATGGTTGGTCGTTCGGTTGAATTTTTTTCTTTTTTTTACGGTTTTTTTTCTTCTTTTAACTTTATCGTATGTATGTTTGGGAGTGTGTGTACGTGAGTGTTTGGTTTTTTTTGTTTTGTTTAATATTTTTGTTTTGCTTTGCTGTTATTGTTGTTGCTGGATTTTAATGGTCTGGTTCTCAACCAACGTTTGCACACACACACCCATACACACTTACTTAGTTATTTATACATACAAAGACAAACCAGAGTTGTCGTTGTTGTGTGTCGGTCGTCCATTGCCAACATGCCAGCAGCCACTCCAGTGGCTTGCGACTTGCCTACTATCAAACATCTGTACGTCGCGTTTACACATTATATAATACAAAAACAACGACAACAACAACAAAAAAATTAAAAGTAAAAAACACCGATTTTTATTATTAAAAAATCAAAAAATTATAAAATTTTTAATTTAATCACGGGTTTCTATTAAAAATGCGTCGCTAAATTTGTTTATTTTTTAAGTTAAAATTAAACGCAATGAAGAGAATTACAACAAAAAATGTAAAACAAAAAAAAAATTAATAAAAATATCAAAAACACCCCTTAAAAGTTAACAAAATTAACACCCTTACCTTGGCTGGTTAAACGCACAACTAATTGGGCTCGAAAAAGTGTCACCCACCTTAAATAAGAACGAAAAGCAAAAAATGCTCAAATACATACGCTCTTTCTCACTCAAGTAAATATGAAAAGAAGCAAAGCAGCAAAGAGTTTTTCATTTGTCGCTTAATATTCTTGTGACTCTTTTTTTTTGCTTTTTTTTGTCAAACTCCTTCCATATATACAATTATACACACAATTTTTTTCCTCTCTATTTTTTTTATTTTCTTTCTACATATTTTGTGAGTTTCTTTTTTTCCTCTTTTAAAAAATGTGTTCTTATTGCTCTCTCGCTCTCGTAAACGGCTAACATGAATGCAAGAAGAAATAAAAAAAAGGAAAAAAATTGTCGTCGTGTGTCATTGGTTGGTAGCTGCAGCGTCACCCTATACATTAAGTGAAAAACAAAAACAACAACTACAACAACGCTACCCCCATCAACGACATTATCATTGAGCAGAGCGACAAACCCAATCATTTGTATGTTTTTGTCTCCATAATAGCGCAGAGACACTAACACCAATGCCATAACAGTTTTAAATATATACACACACCAAGCAAAGAAAAAAGAGACACAATCAATGTCGTTGTCGTTTTCATCGTCATCGTCGTCGTCGTCGCATACACAGAGAATGTGTTGTTGTTTTAACATTTAGTAGGTGGATGCTTAACAAATGTCATACGAAATACGAATTGCCGTTATAGCCGACGGCTTATTTACATAAGTATGGTGAAAAAAAAATTGAATCTAATGCAAATGTGTGCGTGTGTGCAAGTGTATATATGTATGTTCCATATAATACATAAGAAGTGTGTGTTTTCCAAATAACAAGAATAATGAGAAATAATAGCCTAAGAAAGTGTTCAATATTGGAAAAATTTGTAGTTTCAGGCGATTTAACCACCAACAGCGACAATTTGATTTTGTCGTTTGAAAATTCCTGGCAAACATTTCAAGAGAAATTAAGAAAAAATATTAAAAAAACGTATTAAAAATAAGAAAATTTTAACGAAAAAAACGAATGAAAATTGTAAACATCAATGCACGGAGTGAATAAAACAACAATTAATGCACAATTCATTTGAAAAAGTCTTTGCAAATTTTCGTGTGTAGAATATTGAAAATTTAAAAAAAGGCCAAAAATTAAAAAAAAAATATTTTTCCTTTATTTCAGATTAAGCAATTAAAATAAAAATTATGTTAACAATTTAAAGAGAATTATATTAAAAAAGTACAATACAAAAGCGATAGAAAGGAATTCAAATTATATCAAGAAGAAAATTTTTTTTTAACAATTAAACCATGTTCGAACTTAAATTGCAAAATTAAAACATAATGTTGCAAAAACTGGATTATTAACGCATCAAAAAAAGGTGAGTGTAGTTTGTAAAAACAATTTGAGCATTTTTTTAAACAAAATATTTATTTAAAGTTATTAAAATGAAAAAATAAAGAAAAAATAAATATCGAAAACTATTTTGTTTGTGAATAAAAAATAGTTTAATTTTTTGTGTTCTTTACCGTTTGTCAAACATTGAAGTCAAGAACTGAACTGAAAAGTTCCATTCCACGTATTGGGAAAACTTGTGTAGAATTAGAATGAAATTACAGTAGAAGCACTGTGATAGATTTCCCCGGAAAACAAAGATTTCTTTTGATAGCAAAATGGTCACAATTTCACATCAGCTACTTGCCAAAGTTCTATTCCTTAATAATTATTTTGAAAAAGGAGAAGATTACGTTTACATTTACATTTCAACATTTTATTTTAAAACTATAAACTTTGCAAAAAAAAATTGCTTTTTTTCTGTAAACGAATTAAAACATTTTCTTTACTCCTAGTCCATGAAATTTTACAATTTAAATTTGCATACATGTAGGCTAACATCCCGCGTTTGACAGCAATGGCCACCTTAATGTACAGTATCCTTCCCTATATGTCACCATTTTTTTGGAACCAATCACGATCTAAATCAAGGGATTACTGTAATTAAAACCTTACTTTCATATTCATAAAAATTATTTTTGATTTATGTATGGTTTATGAATAATGGAGTTACATTTTTTTCACACTTGCTTTAATACACCTTATTAGGTTGAAAAAGATTTTAAAATTAGCGTAGTGCATAAGCAAATATTTAATAGAAGCCTCTGTAAATATTTTACGTACATAAATAGGTTTTTATACCCTGAGTACAGATGACAAAGTCACCCCTCTCTTTGAACACTTTCACTATATAGTTTTCCTTCGAAAAACTTTTTGTCTGCCTCTTTAGAATTGTACGAAGATGAGTCAGTATTACTTACTTAATACTTAGTTGGTCATTACAACCCTTTAGTAAGGATTACAACCTAGTTTCTCACGCCACCAATGTTATGTGTATTGGGAGTTCCAATTTAACATCGAATTCGAACGACAGATTTGAGAAACTTTTCATGGCAATTTCATTTTACTCTACGAAAAGGGGTGTCCACCTTTTTGTGCGAGATGGATGGCCTAATAAGACAATACACTACCTACTAGACTACAGTGACTTATATTCTAATATAATTTGATTATAAATAATTATTTTAAAATTATGTCATGAGAATTTTTCATACATAATTGGATAGGATTACGACCTAGTTTCTCATATCACTTATGTTGTCATTCGACGATTTCTGAGTTATTTATAAAGGATTTCAGAATGTTGATAACGGCTATCTTGTTGAAACCACTGCCGTTTAATTAGTTTTCATTTATTCAGTCTACGGTATTGCCAAATCTACATGGATTACGTGTGTCCTCTGAGTGGGCTCTGGAGCAGTGCCATAAATTGTCCAAGAACATAATCTTAATTTTTGGATGAACGGGTACGTAACAAATACAATTTTCAAGACGTTACCAATCCACATAAGATCCAAGAGCGTTCAATACATCCTGAAAAAATTACTGTTTGCTGTAGATTTAGGGCTTCGAAGTCATCAGTCCATATATTTTTCAGAATGACATTGGACAGGCCATCACTCTCAACGGCGAACACTATGGGTTAGTAATTAACATCTTCGTTTGGCCAGAATTGCGTGATCTACGATATGTGTCACATAATAAGTAGTTAGCAGATTCAATTTGAAGGCATGGTCGTCTCACTTTTTCGACTTTTTCTTGTGGAGTTTGTTTAGGTCACAGGTGTATGCAATTAAGCAATAAACCACATATGTGGACATTTCAGATAAACTCTACCTAGGGAAATCAAGGCATGAATAGTTCTTTCAAGAGAATAATATATGATATCCCATACACGCTTTCTTTTATTTAAATCTCAAGATAGAAAGTGCTTATTGAAAGACTCTATATACAGTGGACAGCAAAAGTCTTTGTACGGCAATATAAGAGAGAATGGTTGCCCTGAATGCAAGAATGGTTGCTTGACTTGGAAAAATGTTGAAAAGGTACAAATGACTTCTGTATCCCAGTTTTAAAATTTCGTATACGATCGAGTCGACTTTAAACAGTAGGTCTCATCGTTAATGGACAAAATTAATTAAATTGTGTGAGAAGCTAGGTTGTAATCCGAACTGAAGGGTTGTAATGACCAATTACTGGTATGGGTTTATGGATAAAGCATAACGAGGTTTTGGTATGTATAACATCTGATGCTTATAAATCACTGCGTATTCTCTTCTACGAGACTTGTCGTGTCAATTTAAAAAAATAAAATTTTAATGCCTCACAATGAATTGGGTATTCAAGGCTTACAATTTCCAAAACTAAGACGAAGAAGGCAAGCGTGCGGTTAAAACAAGTTTAATTGCGCTTTTCTACTACCTTTTATTTGTTTTTAGATTTTGCTGGGTCCCTAAAATTTTCATACTTTTCAATGTTTTTCTCTTTACAATATTTACGGCATTTTGTAGGCAATTGCAGCGATGTGGCACAGGCTGCATGTGTGTTTAAATACAAGAATTTCTTTCGTTGCATGCTACACTGCTACTACAATTGCCAATCAAGCATTAAAGCAACGGATATATTTCAAATTTTTTATTTTTTTTTTTATTATTAATGATCCTTAAATAAATGCAACAACAACAAAAACAATTTTTTTTTAAATAAACTTTCATATGAAAAACAATGTCATCTGGTTTATAAATAAATTTCCATTACGTATCATTATTTGAAAATTTACAGACAGGGTGTAATTAAAAAAAAGTAAAGAAATTCGCAAAAAAAAAGGTGAGCAGAACAGAAATTTCAATTCAAATAAAAGAGACTGTTTTTGTGACAAGAATTTTGAATTCAAATTGGAATTACAACATTTTCCAAGTGGAATTGAAAGTGTTATACAAACACATAACAGAATATGTTAGCAGGCAAATCCTTCATTTAACAGTGAGCATCAGTAGTAAACAGTACATGTTGGGATGTTAAAATTAAAATGTTGCACATACACTTTTGGGCATGATGATGATCCTAAACGCCTTTGTAGTTTGATCGTTAAATAGAAATTAAAAAGTGCTCATGTGATTTATGTGATTTTCATAAGTTGTTGTCGAGAGGTGTTTATTTTTACGAAAACAGATGAGTTTACCATAAAACAACATTTGCAGTACAATCGACTTGGATGCTGCTTAAGTAAAGGGTTATCCAAATTTTGGTTTCATAAATTTAGCACACACACAAAGCTATGATTTCAATGAATATGCGGAATACAAAATCATTTAAACGATCGCCTTTGGTTCAGAGGCACTATTGAATGCTTTGGAAGTAGTTTTCGATTACGTTTTCGATGCCTATGTTATATTGTATGTCTCCCCAATCTAGTGGGTAGTGTGTTGGCTTATTAGACATGCGGCCACGATTCTAACCCCAGTTCAAGACATCTCCAACAAAACGAAATCTATGAAAAAATATTTCTTCGACGACTGCAACTCAGCAGATTTCTGACAAAAATTCTGCAAGTAAATAGAAATTGCCATGTAAAACTTTGTCAAAAATTTGTCCTTCGGAGTCGTCTTTGAACTGTAAGTCCCACCGCTCACGTATAAAAACTAACGCACGCAACATGGGTGTTGTGGTCGAAATTATGACTGAATGGTTGCAATAACTAATTATGTATGTATGTAGGGATTGTCTGCACTCACACATCAATCCGACGAAAAACGACTAACGACTTCAAACCGCATGATCTTGTTGGCTAATTGTTGTTCTCATAACATAAAATTACTCTCCCTTCTTAAACGTTAAAGCTGAAATTTACCGTGTTTTCTGGCTCAAAGCACCGTCTTGTTGAAATCCTGTATCACCCGGTTTATAATATTCAATTTCAAGGTTCTTCTAGGTTTATTGTTGAAAAACTGCGGATACTCTTTCAATAACTCTTCTAGGATCTCCAAGCGGATCTGTATTCCGAAGCCTCAACGCTGAAGAAATTTTTTTTGGAGAATTAATATTTGAAGCTTGTGGCTCTAGCCTCCATTTGGGACTTTATAGGGATGCAGGTGCAAATGCGAAAGCAAACTACTATATTATGAACCCTAAGATGGACCCAATTGCTACACCTACGCCCAACACCATGGAATCGACAAACTTAGTTTATCTGCAACACTTTCCCCAACACAGACGATATTGCCTACAATTCAAACATTGCCTTGATGCCTAGACGCGATCACTTCTATAGTGCTTGGAGACTCCTTACAGTTCTCATCTCTTGTATACATACATAATTGATCGTTACAACTTTTCAGTCAGGATTACGACCTAGCTTCGCAGAACACTTATGTTGTGTGTTTTAATTTTATACATGAGTGGTGGTACATACAATTTAAAGGCGACTTTGAACGACATATTTTTGAGAAACTTTTCTTGGCAATTTTTTATTCACCCTCAGAGTTTTTGCCAGAAATCTGCTGAGAGGAATTCGCCGAATAAACACTTTTTTGTATTTCGTTTTGTTATCTGACCTGGGGTTTGAACCTTGGTTTTACGTCTAATAAGCTAACACACTACCTACTAGACTACGGCTACTTCATCTCTTGTATACTAACTCCATGTTAATGATTAATTTGAGTCAATTTTAACTATTTTTACTTGTACTCCATTTGTTAAACGATCCATATGCGTAAATGCCCGGAAGTACCATAGATTTTAAAACAACTAAATGAGTAACCCGATATTCGATAAAATTAAAAGAATTCGTAGTATTCGTAGTCGTTTAACGATTTTCTAAACAAAATCCAACCAAATTTTTCAAATACTCTACGTGCAACACAATATTTATTGCAACTCATTAAGAAGGGGCCCATAATTCAAAACTGTCGCCCATTTGCAACACAGTGTGGAAACATATGAGCACATTTACAATTGAGGTTACGGTTTAATGGTTCGCTTATTTTCTTTGTTTTTGTGTTTAACGCATAATTGTTTCTTTTTTTTATTATTATTTAAACAAATAGAGAGAGAAGAATACATAGTAAAATGTTTGTTTAATACACGAGATAATAAACTGTTTAAAAACCTGTCATTGTGGGTGGTCCGTGTAAATTAAATTATTTTATTACACAACGACAACAACAACAACAACAACAATGGTTTTTAATATTTCAATGCATACATTAAGAATATCTTGCCTCATTTGCAAAGGCACAAAAGAAAGGGTGGAGGCAGTAAAAGCAGCATTTCATGTAATTTGTTATGTAAAGAGGAATTTATGCGATTTATGATGCGCTAAATCGTCTATTTTTCTTTCTATTGTACTCCTTAATTAGAAATACATTTTCAAGAATAATAATTCAATAAACAAAGAATGGAAAAAGAACGGAACGCATGGCTTAGCTTGCATAAACAGAAGTGATAAAATTGAGTACGAGAAATTCCAGGTTTAGTTTGATAACTGTTAACAAACATACATACATACATACATACATAAATACAACATACATACATACATACATACATACATACATACATACATACATACATGAGTGATGGGGCGTACAGTTTAAAGTCGACTCCGAACAACAGATTTTTGAGAAGTTTTTGCCAGAAACCTGCTGAGAGGAGGTCGCCGAAGAGATATTTTTTCTTAGATTTCGTTTTGTTGGAGATGCCTGATCTGGGGTTTGAACCGAGATCTCATGATTCCACGGCTCCAACACACTACCAACAGTTTAAGCTCGACGGATTTTTGGGAAACCTTTTCATGAGAATTTTTTTTTATTCTCAAAGTTTTTGCCAGAAATCTGTTTAGAGACAGAAGAAATATTATTGGGTTGTTCGGAAAGTAATTTCGTTTTTTCCCGACAGGGGATTTAATTGTATTTTTCCACCCAACTTCACATTTATGCCGTATAATTTTTATATGGTTTGAGAGCGCATATAGCAAGGCTTATGTGTGAAAAATTCCAATTAATTATACGCAGTAGTTTTCGGTTGATGCCCTTTTAAATATGGAGAGCGATAAGCAGGATTTTCTACAATGCTGTTCAAGCCAGAAAGAAATTGGCCGAGGTGTATGGAGAAGCTATTTTGACAGTACTATATACGTACATAATTGGCCATTTCAACCCTTCAGTCAGGATTATGGCCTGTGTGAGTGGCGGGATCTAAAGTTTAACGTCGACTTTTATTTACTCTCAGAGTTTTTACCAAAAATTTGCTGTAAGGAAGTCGCCGAAGAAATATTTTTTTTCATATTTCGTTTTGATGTCCTGACCTGGGATACGAGCCCGGGCTTTACGTCTAATAAACCACAATAAAAAAAATAAACAAGAAAATACTTTCAGAACAACCCAATACTTCATAGATTTCGTTTTGTTGGAGATGTCTGACCTGGGGTTTGAACTGAGGCCTCATGGCTATTAAGTATACAAACTAACTATTATATTAAGGCTTACATGAGTACATATATTGAGAGCAGTTATAAACTAGATTAGCTATGAGATTTTACATGGCACTTTATTCGCTTTAGTTTTTTATCTGCAGGGTTCGCATTATCTTTGGAGTTAAAGTTCAAATTATTTCAGTTCATTATATCTGTGCTGCCCATATGACCGTACATTTAAAAAATATTTGCTTTTGCCATCTTAATTTCATATGCAACGCTTCCTTTTTATTTAAAAAAAATTAAGTTTTAATACTTTCACATTTATTTTACGCTTTTTAAAGATTTAAATCACACTCTTCTCTTTAACACCCACCCTTTCTTTCTATATGCCCTATTAATACATACAATAATTTTCCCACATCGATTGATTAATTAATTATTGAATACAAAAACAAAATTAACATTCAAGTATTTTTTTTTTTTGTTGAAAACATTTGTTATGGAAATTAAATTGTTGTCACGATGATTTTGTTAAAACAGACAAACAATTTGTCGTTTTTACATTTTTACTCTTGTTTTTTACTGTTGTTTGTGTAGATGTTGTTTCGATTTCAATTCATTTGCAAAATTTATTTCCAAAGATTATTGTTTTTGCAACAAATTTGTACAAATTTTTTTTTACTACAAATTACAGTGTTATGTTATACAGAGATGGCAATGATAATAACAAGAAAAACAGTTCATGTATAATGCAATACAATAACAACTTTTAACGAGTACATACATACATACATATTATAAATACAATTACAATTACAAGCCTCTAATTAATGGAATATTTAAACAAAAATAAGTTAAAACAAAAGGAGAACAAAAAAAAAACAAAATAAATATCAGTCAATAACATGGCTTTATAGTGTATGTGAGATTTACATTTGCAGGGGGAAGGAGTATATGGATTGCAATGTAATTTGAAACAAAAACAGAGGGAGAGAGATACAATATGACGAAGTATTCTATAATACAAGTCTATTAAATTAATTTTATTTCCATAATGCAGTGAATTATTGTTTATAGTTTTTAAATTTTTAATTCAAAATGCAATTTCAGTGTATTTGATAACTGAGAAAGTAGTTTTCGGTTCTGAAACGAATATTCAGGGGTATAAGCCTTCTCCATATCGCATATAAGGTTCTTATAGGCGTATTCTGTGAACGTCAGAAGCCTTTCATCAAAACACTAATTGGATCATATCAGTGGTAAGTCTACCATCGACCAGATATTCATACTTCAAATCCTGGAGAAGATAAGTCGGCACACACCATCTTTTGTCAATTGTAAGGCAGCCTTCGATAGCCCCACAAGGAATTGTGCTTTTGCCGCAATGTCTCAGCTCGGTATACCTGCGAAGCTGGCTATACAGAATTACGTTAAGCAATTCCTGCAGCGCCGTTAACCTAGAAATTTACTTCTTCGAATCTTTTGACAACGTGCGAGGTTTCAAACAAGGGATCACTTATCATACGACTTCTTCAACTTCGTCATGAAGAGTGTTCTGTAAACGCATCGCAATGGCATTATTTTCCAAAAAAGTGTGCAGTTACTTGCGTACGCTGACGATATTGGCATCATAGGGCGTATCAAGCGAGATATTACTGCTACGGGAGTCTATTAAAGTGTGTATGGCAGTAAATGAGGGCAACACAAAGTATACGTTGTCGACAAGTAGGTACATGCGGTGTATTGGATCACAGATTACGGTCGATAACTATACTTTCAATAGTCAGTGACAGTCATACGACAAGATGCTTATCCTCTCCGTGCTTATTTATGGCGCAGAAGCATGGTCATTTTAAATACGTTTTAAAAAGATTTTGAGCCCACTATTCACATATATTTCTAGCGTTTCTCTAAAATCTTGTGAAAAGTCTTTAATCAACCTTTGTGACGAACTTATCCGTCACAAGTTGAATGTCAGCGAAATAGCATTTGTTATAACTGTAGAGCGAATGGACTGGCCAGACGTGGCACAACTAGCGTACTCTTCGATGAATTTTCTAGTTTGATAGTATATTTAAATACCTGTGCACACATAATTGACAATATGGTTATGGATTCTGCCAACGCTAGATGAGCGATTTTGGATACGGGAAAAACGACACAGAAAATCTGGCCAGGGCCAGACAGAGGGCGTACAGAAAGTCTGCTTGAATTTTAAAGTGGCACGATCGGTGTGGAAAAAACGACACAGAAAATCTGACCAAGGCTAGACAGAGGTTGTACAGAAAATATGTTTAAATTCTAAAGCAGCACACTCGATGTGGTAATTTCAGTCATTACTGTAGATTGCGTTATGGGCACTTAAGCAAGGCGGATCGGTTTTCGATACTTGGCAAATTGCATCATTTGAACTGCAGAGATACGGAAGAGGAGGAAACTAATTTTCATCTACTGGGCGCATGCTCAACACTATGTTGGTTTCTACTACATGGGTAATTCTAGGTAAACTATCAATTTTAGAAGCTGCTGCAGCCATAGGTAGGCAGTGAGGCCACGGTTCAAACCCCATCTCCAACAAAACAAAATCTATGAAAAAATATTTCTTCGGGGATTTTCTCTCAGCAAATTTCTGGCAAAAAATCTGAGAGTAAATAAAATTGCCAATGAAAAGTTTCTCAAAAATCTATTGTACAGAGTCGGCTTTAAACTGTAGGTCCGGTTACTCCTGTATAAAATTAACACTTACAACACAAGTGTTGTGTGAAGCTAGGTCGTAATCCTGACTGAAAGGTTGTATGTATGTATCTGTGTATGTATGTATGTATGTATGTATGTATGTATATATATATATGTATGTATGTATGTATTTATGTATGTATATATGTATGTAAATAATGCCTTAGTCGTAGTGAAATAGAGTATGCTTAGTTAGAAAGACTTAAATAGAGAAAACGAATTGTAGAGGTATGCTAAACAGCCGCCTAGATCTGTATTCCACAGAGGAATAGAAAATAACGATTATATCAACAACAATTTGTTTCGAAATTTCCTTATCCTTATAAGGATAGTATTGATAGACTATAGTACAGCTGGTGCTCTGGATACTGTATTGCCTGCTGCTAATCAGATTCCTTGACGCTAGAACTTTCACATTTAGCCATACTTTCGGTATCATTTAAAATAAATGATTAAAGTGAAATACATAGATGGACAACAAGAGCACTTGGAAATGAGTGAAATATCGAATGAATTTAAGTGAAATGTTACATTTTTAATAAATTTTTTGTTTTAAATTAAGAAAGTTTACGAGTGTTGCGTTTGAATTTTTTTGAAACTAAAATTTTGCTTTTATTTCAACCAAAAAAAAAAATTTATTTCGTTTGAAATAGGAAAATTTAAAAAACGTTTTAATTATAAATGCTCCACTTTTATATTTCACTAATTTGTACTTTTGGTTAACGTTTATTTGGGTAGTTGTGACTAAACAAATACTTCCCATAAACCAAGAAAAAAACAACCCAAAGAAACTGAAAGAAAAGTTCATAATTAGTTGCTTAAACTGAACCTTAAATCTATAATTTAAAACCAAGTATCGCAGTCTTTCTAAAAATATAAAAAAAAAAACAAAAAACAAAATAAAAACCGTAATTAAATCACAAAAAATTAAAAGACATTTCATTTCAGTTTTTCATAAATATGTAGTCAGTCAGACAGTCAGTCATTCACTCATAATACGTTCATAATTTTTTGGACTTTTTGTTTAGTCTTGAATTTTAGAAACATTTTTATTTCATTTCGAGATTTAATTTGACTTTTAAAACCCATTAAAAGTGTAACAATATAAGCTAACAACAACAACAAAAAACGGTTACTTTGTTAAAATAAAAAGTATTTTTTTAGAGACTTTCTCACCAATAAATTGTGTAGAAACAGAAAATCAAAAAGTAATTTGTGACAGTTTATTTAAAATTGTTTAAAAACAACATAAAAGTTTTAAAGAAAAACTGTGCGTTAAATTACCACTAATTGTTCTAAACAATTCCCATGACTTTCTATTCTTTAAAACACCTTAGTTTTAGATAAATAGGCTTTGCTATCACTTTTTTCTAATATTGTATTCAAAAGTCTAATTTATGAATCATTCGTAAGTGAAACAAACTTAGAAGAGGTACTAAGAAAACGTCCTTTATCAATGCTTAGATCCTTTCATTCTACTTTTCATCCTTTCTTCACACAATATTTTTCCAAAAGTGAGTTTGGGAAAAAATACTCAAGTTTCGGACCATGTTTGAATCGAAATTGAAGTCGCCGTAGTCTAGTAGGTAGTGCGTTGGCTTATTAGACGTAAAGCGATGGTTCGAGCCTCAGGCCAGACATCTAAACAAAATACAGAAAGTATTTCTTCGGCGACTTCCTCTCAGCAGATTTGTGGCCATGAAAAATTAATCTCAAATCTGTCGTTCGGAGTTTTCTTCGGCGACTTCCTCTCAGTAGATGTCTATCAAAAACTTTGAGAGTAAATAAAATTGCCATGAAAAGTTTCTCAAAAATCTGTCGTTCGGAGTCGACTTTAAAGTGTAGGTCCCACCACTCATGTATAAAATTAACACACACAACATAGGTGCTGTGAGAAGCTAAGGTTGTAATCCTGACTGAAGGGTTGTAATCAGCGTTGCCGTTTTGGGCTTTTTGTGTTTTTAAAACCACAAAATACATGTTAAATTTTTACAGAAAATATAAACTAGAAGTTAAAGTATTTTTAGTTTAAAAATATTATTAGAAATGAATTTTATGTTATATTGATGTGTTTTGTTGCTCTTGTTCTATTGTAGATAGAAACCGGCAGTTAATGCATTTTTTTAGTTTAAAAATGTTATTAGAAATGAATTTTATAAATTATTTTTGTTATATTGTTGTGTTTTGTTGCTTATTAATACATGTACAATTATATGTAGAACTTTTTTTAATAAAAAAGTCATACTTTTTCTCAAAAAAATATATATGTATGTTTACATTATTTAAAAAACTGGTAGGTTTTCAACGATTTTGTTAGTTTTTGACAAAAATTTGGTAGGATTAAAATTTGTTCAGTGACAACGCTGGTTTTAATGACTAATTATGTATGTGTATGTTTGAATCGAACAGAATCGTTTGAATTAATTTAACAGACGATATACATATACTATGTAGAGATGGTAAATAGAGGGGACATTCTACCCAAATGGTTTGGATAGACACATTCAATCCATATAAGGTTTATTGTGAAGCCACAGTCTCCTACTCTCTGAAGCATTTGGAACTTCTGGTGTTTATCATTGCTACATAACATACATAATTGCTCATTACAATAGTCAGGATTACAACCTAGCTTCTCACACCACCCATGTTGGGTGGGGCCTACAGTTTAAAGTCGTCTTCGAACGACAGATTTTTGAGAAATTTTTCATGGCAATTTTACTTACTATCAGAGTTTGTACCAGAAATCTGTTGAGAGGAAGTCGCCGAAGAAATATTGTTTTTCATATTTTCGTTTTGATGTCGGACCTGGGGTTTGAACCGTGGCCTTACGTCTAATAAGCCAACACACTACCACCTAGACTATGACGACTTCTGCCGCAGTTTAACATTTCCCACAATATCTGAGGCATTTGGAGCTTCTGATATCTATCATATCATACATAGCATACATAATTGGTCATTACAACAGAGATTACGATTATTACACTACTTATTTTGTGTTTGTTAATGTTATTCGTGAGTGGCGCGACCTAAAGTTTAAAATCGTCTCCGAACGACAATTTTTGAGAAATTTTTCATGGCAAATTTTATTTACTCTCAGAGTTTTTGTCAGAAATCTGTCGCCGTAGAAATACTTTTTATATTTCGTTTTGTTGGAAATGTCTGACGTGGGGTTTGCACCGTGATCTCGCGTCTAATAAGCCAATATACTACCTACTACACTACGGCGCCTTCTAAATTATGCAATTTACATACACATACATGCATAATTGGTCATTACAACCCTTCAGTCAGGATTACGAACTAGTTTCTTACACCACTCATGTTGTGTGTGTTAATTTTGTATAATTGAGTGGCGCAACCTACAGTTTAAAGTCGTCTTCGAACGACAGATTTTTGAGAAACTTTTTCATGGCAATTTCCTTAACTCTCAGAGTTTTGCTAGAAATCAGCTGAGAGGAAGTCGCCGTAGAAACATTTGTTTCATATTTCGTTTTGTTGGATATGTCTGACCTGGGGTTTGAATCGCGACCTTGCTTCTAATAAGCCAACATATTACCTACTACACTACGGTGCCTTCTATTTACTGCTAGAAACTTACTTCGTCCTTTGTGAAAAATAATTGTTTTGTAGAGGAAGTGTTCCTATTATTCGCAAGAGGTGTGTTGTCTGATGTTTCTATAATGTTCGATGTTGTTATCACCTTCTCTAGGAGGGTGTCAAAGGGATTCTGAATGGATTGTTTGGACAATTTACACGTTCAAAAACTTGGGGGAAAGATCTATGTATGTTTTCTAAAGTAGAATGAAAAGGATTAAATATTTTTACAATCTATTGATTGTTGGAATAGTATGGTATTAATAAGAAAGGTCTCAGACTTAGGCGACATGACAATCCTTTGAAGTACTCTAATGATGATTCCTCTTTGAAATTATTATGTGATTGGATTTTGATATAATTTACTCATGACATGAGCTATGATTAATCTTTCATTTGGTATCCGTGATTGGTTCTGTTTGTTGTCTTAAAATTAAATGTGAAAACTTAACTCAAATCAGGAAATCAGGAAATCAGTCTGTAAAGCAAAGCAACAGATAAACAGATTATATTGACGTTAAATTTTATTTCTTTTTAGGTTTGCATACATATGGTATATTTGCCTACTCACAGATGTACATATAAATTTTGAGTGCATGTCATTGATTAAATTCTGAACTGTCATTTGTAGCACAATATCTACCCAACATACATACACGACACGACCCATAGCGTTCATACGTACATATTGAGTTAATAATCATATTCACATGTAAAATAAAGAAAACAACAACAATAACAAAAATCAAGAAAGAAAGAAAAAAGCAAAAAATGGAAAACAAATCTGTGACTGACTGACTGATTTCAATTCAAATCTGTTCCGCAATTATCCAGCCAATGTCGTTGTCGCAAAATGAAACTGAAAATTGTAGAAAAAAAGAGAAAAAACGCGATCTCTAAAGTAATACTGCACATACCGGCATACATACATACATATGTACGTATGAACGTAGTTATAACAACGCCAAGAAATATCTTCACAAGTAGGAATCTATAAATGGTTATGAATGGTTATGCCAGGCGTGTTGCAGCGTCCCCAGCAAGCAGGGGACTGTTAATGATTGTGTGAAGAAAACTTGATCGTGTTGGAAGATCAGGGCAGAAAAACGACACAAAAAAGAAAAAAAAATTATTACTCGTTGCAGCATAAAAATATGAAATCATGATGTGGATGACGATGACGATGTTGATGATGACGATGACGATGACGATGATTTTCAGCAACAAGATTACATATGTACGTATGTAAGTATGCATGCATGTTGTATACGTTGATCTGTGCTCTGTACTGCCACAAATATTGTACAAGGAAAAGCATGGAATGTATGGAATGACGACTTAAATAAAGTTGTTGTTTGTTTGCAATTTGGTTTTGATTCATTCAGTTATCCATCCATCCAGCCATCCATCCAAAAATACAAAACGAAAGAAAAAGCAAAAATAAAATAAAAAAAAAATTCCAACCAAATACGTTTTTATTTCTTCTGTTGGCCACATATGGCCAATGTCCTCCTCTTCTTTTGCCATATGAGCTGTTTGTTGTTGCCTCTATGAATTTGATTTTGATTGTTTTGTTGCTTATAGCTGTTGTTGTCGTTGTTGATGTCGTTCGATGGTTTTAAATTTCAGTTCGTTTTTTGTTTTGCCAATTTTTTTTTAAATAATTTTTCTTTTTTGTCTTCATTTGTTGTTGCCGTCGTCGTTGCCGTTGGAGGCCTTTTTGTAAACGCAGTTGTTTGACAAGCAGGAAATTACATGCAATTACAATTTGTTCGCGTGAATAAATGTAATTGTGTGACACACAAATGTGCCATTTTGTACGTGCATCAGTATGTATAGATACTGAGTGTCTGCGTGTAACTGTGTTTGTGTTGTGTGTCTTCATTTATTTAACTTGGCTAAAATTAATTGTCGTAAGCAAAGGTCCTTTGCAAAAAAAAATTCATTTATTCTCCATCAGAGACATTTTTAATTCCCATATCTTCGTCTCCTAATTGTCCCCCAGGCCAAGTTATGACAATGAAACTCTTGCCTCTGCAAACGGACAGAATGTTTTGTGTCATTTTAATTGGCGAAACGAGTCCATGTTAATTATAGTTCTTCACATTAATGATCACTTTATATTGTATTATTGTTGGTCTCTCTCTCTTATACTTCTTGTAGTTTGTTGCCCTTGATTTATACAAATTGCTTTAATTTTTTAAAATACCCTACACTAACATAAGAAAATTTGACTTGACTTGTAGCAGGGTTTGCTGTTCTTTAATGGGTACAGATACTAAAGCCATATTTCGACGGAAAATATTTGTTTTGTGCATAGATGGGCACTTTGCAGTACCAGTAAAATTTCAGTAAAAATTGATTTTTACTGATTACTGAAAAAAATTACAGTATTCAGTAAATTTTTACTGGTAATGAAATTTAGATTGCATTACCAGTAAAATTTTACTGATTACTGGGAAAAAAATCAGTAATCAGTAAATTTTTACTGATTACTGAAAAAAAAAATCAGTATTCAGTAAATTTTACTGGTTACTGAAAAAAAAATCCAGTAAATCAGTAAATTTTTACTGAATACTGAAAAAAATCAGTACCAGTAAATTGAAACCCATTAGATTACCAGTAAATTTTTATTAATTATAAAAAAATTTTCAACATTTCTAATAGATGTTATTAGTAGAAATATTTATATATAGGGTCCGCCAAATAACTTATTTTTTGGAAATACTTAAAAAAAACTACTGAATATTTTCTCAAATTTCTTTTTTTATTTGAAAGTGCAATACTTCCGGTTAATAATGGAAAATAATTTCATTCAAATGGCTGCCTCGGCTGGCCATGCAGTAGCCTACACGATCGGTCTAATTTTTAAGCACATTATCGATTGTGTGCAGCTGTATTTCACCAATGGCTTCACGAGTATTGTCCTTTAAAGCGTCAATTGTCTCTGGACCAAAATCCGCACCAAACAGTGACTCGTTTTGGGTGCGTCGGCTTTTCAATGTATGCGTGCGGGTTTTCTGTGCCCCAAATGCGACAATTTTGCTTGCTTACATACCAGCCAAGAACAAAATGAGCTTCATCTAAAAAGATGATTTTCTTGCCAAAATCGGTATCTTCTGGTGTAGGCTACTGCATGGCCAGCCGAGGCAGCCATTTGAATGAAATTATTTTCCATTATTAACCGGAAGGATTGTACTTTCAAATAAAAAAAGAAATTTGAGAAAATATACAGTAGCTTTTTTAAATCATTTTCAAAAAAAAAAGTTATTTGGCGGACTTTATTTGCAAAATACAAAAATTAAAGTAATGTCTAATATGAATTAAAAAAAGATGTAGCCCACTGGGTTTGAACCGACGACCACCCGATTTCTGATCGCCGTTGTACTCACAACACCACCGAAATATTTATTTAAGTGTGTTGTTTCTAAAAATAAATAGGCAAATTGACAAAAAGTAACTGTTTAATTTTTTTGTTTACATACATATTTTGATTTTTAATTTTAAGTTTTTTTTTTGTAAACCTATTGAAATTATATTTATTTTTAGTTTCAGGCTGTAAGTTGTTATTTATTAACCCTTAAATGATCAGTGTATCTTTAAAGATACAACCAAAGAAAAAATTCTCACTGTTCTATTTAGAAAATAAATAAATTAAAAACAATAAAAACTCATTCAGAAAGCATCAGTCGAATATTTAAAATTTATTTCAAAGGAAAAAATGTTGAATTTTCTGATTGCTTAAACATCAAAGTTGAAAATTATATTTTTTCCAAATTTGGTGAATTAGGTGCTTTGCTATATTGAAAAATCGGACAGGATTACAAATTGATATAAAAAAAAAATATTGTCTTGTTTAAAAATATGTCTGGAAGCGTTTAGAAATAATAGAAAAAAAGTATATTCCGATTCCTTGTCACAAAGCCTCATTTAATAGTTGTATCTTCTAAGACACACTAACGGTGGACACTAATAAAAATTTAGTGTATTTGAAATTTTTTTTAAGTATGTTCATTAAATTCCTATTAAGAGAGTGAAAATAAAAAAATGGAAAATTTCTATTTTATATCATCAAAAACTATATAGTAAATGAAAATTTTATTAATAAAATTTTGCAAAAAAAGGTGAATGTATAATTTTTGATTAGTCGATATTGTAAAATATTTTGATTTTAAATTGTTCTGACGATAATGTAAACAACAGATAATTCAAAATATAATAATATTGTAATAATTTGCAACGATAAAAAATTTGAAAATTTTAGTTTTTTGTTCTTCTTGCAAGTTTTTTGAGTTAATGAATGCTTTTCCAGTAACAATTGTTAATAATTCAGCTTATTAAACAGAGCAAATTTTACTCGAATCCTTGAACTGTAGGCAATTTTTCCAGAAAATAATTTCACTAACATGTAATTAATAAATTTTACTGATACTGATTTTATTCAGTAATCAGTAAAAATTTACTTACTTACTGAATTTTTTTTCAGTAACCAGTAAAATTTACTGAATACTGTTATTTTTTTAAGTAATCAGTAAAATTTTACTGGTAATGCAATCTAAATTTCATTACCAGCAAAAATTTACTGAATACTGATTTTTTTTTCAGTAATCAGTAAAATTTTACTGGTAATGCAATATAAATTTCATTACCAGTAAACATTTACTGAATACTGAAAAGCTTAATGCATTAGAATTATAATGCAGTATGCCCATGTATGGTTTTGTGTGAAGGACTGCTCTAATTTATTATTGTTCCAAATTAATTTAGTTACCTTACAAGCTTAAAAATGAAAGAGGAAAATATTTTCTATGGGCATCTTTCACGGAGTACGAAAATGACTTCATACGCCCTCGTATATATAAGTAAACGTTATCAGAAGACTGAGTAACGTTGACGTTAAGGTGGTAAACAACTTTATGCTAAAACATAACGTCCTTCTTCCTCTCATGCCCGTAGATCCTACAGAATATATTCGTAAGAAATATCAGGTCTATTGACATGACTAGCTGTAAGAGGGTAGCCCATAAAGACAGAAGTTAACCACTCCTGTTTGTATCACTACAAGCCCAGCAGAGTCTGGCAACATTGCAATTGCCAACAAAGTTAAAACTCCATGTAAAACGAGCAGAGAATACCTAGTCTAAGGGAGATAGTTGCACATCTATGCTCATTATTTATCATGTCGGAGATTGTCACCTCTGTTCCTTTAAATGTTGCATAATTTCTCGGAGTGATGTTCGTTAGAGACTAATCGCCATCTGACTGTCAGATTGGGATTTTCAGATGGAAATTACAGCATTTCTCCGTTTTCAAAATGTCCGTGAACCGTAAAAAATACTGCAGCGGTCAGGCACTCTACATTAACTCTTAAAATAGAAGTCGCCGTAGTCTAGTAGGTAGTGTTTTGGCTTCTTAGACGAGAGGCTACGATCCAAACCCCGGTCAGGCGTCTCCAACAAAACGGAAAAACTCTGAGAGCAAATAAAAAAATGCCATGAAAAGTTTAAAATGCAGGTCCCGCCACTCGTGTATAAAATTAACACACACAACATAAGTGGTGTGAGAAGCTAATCCATCTTAATCCTAAGTGAACCATTGTGTATGTATGTATGTATTTATGTATCCACTTTATCCAACATCTCCCAACATCGCTGCTAACGTTAAGGGTTCCAGGGGGACCCTACGGATCTTGAAACCAGAAATCCTTTCTGAATAAAGAATCAAATGAATTTTGAACTCATGTACTACACTGAAACTTTAGCTTTTTTTTGAAATTTGATCTTTTCACGCCACCAATCCTTATTCAGGTGGCTTGGGTTCTCACTAGTGACAGGGTTTAGATATGTCCTGAGAAACTTAATTTTCTTCTTAAATACTTAATATTTTCGACAAAATATAATTGTTAAAAAGAAATACGCGACATAAGGTATCATTATTGTCCACTTTAATCGTCTACAAATTCATTCAACGTCAATTGTTGGCTGACAACATTGCCAATGACATGGTAATTGAAATGACAAAATAATAATCGAGTTCAATAAAATATTTATCAGGTTTACCAGTATACTACCGTATACCAATCAAAGAAAAATAATACAACACAATAGAATAAATAATATATGCTTGTGCTAAAGGGGAACTTTAATAATTACAGAGGCAAAATGGAAAATTTATAGGAAATATAACTGGAAGAAGAATATTAAAGGGGGGACACAAGTTGAAAGCAAATCATCACATGATCTTGTTGTAAAATATGTGGGAAATCTTAGAGAAGAAAAATGCTGAGAAAATTATACAAAAATTATCATTTAAAACATAAAATATTTTAAAGTAAAATGCTTTATTTTATACAAAAAACGTTAAAAAGGGTTAAAATTAAATCCATCAGTTCAAAGACAACGGCGTCACAGCGTTAGCGCTATCAAACAATTTAATAAGAAGAGTTTGATAAAGGTCGCCGTAGTCTAGTAGGTAGTGTGTTGGTTTATTACACGTAGAGCCACGGTTCAAACCCCAGGTCAAACATCGAAACGAAATATGATATCTCAAAAATCTGTCGTTCGGAATCGACTTTAAACTGCAGGTCCCGCCAATCATGTATAAAAAAAATTAACACACACAACATGAGTAGTGTTAGAAGCTAGGTTGTAATCCCGACTGAAGGGTTGTAATAACCAATTATGTATGTATGTTATGAGTCTGATAAAGCAAGGGTGACAAAAAATTTTTGCCATATTGAACAGAAATTAGTCGATAGTAGTGCTGAAACAGCTCAATTGAAATACGACAAGATACAGAGACTAGAGTACCCTACGGAAGCTCTTTTAGATTTAAGTATGCTGCACATGGTAGCCCAAAGTTTTGGAGACTATAGTCCCCTGGATAGAATCAGTACAATCTGTGATTTTGAAAAGTGCTACGCATCGGGACTTAGAAACAAAAATGAATGGAGTAATCTGGAAGCTGCATACTCTCTTAAAAGAGTAAAACGGATTTTGGAATAGAAGCAAGAGTTTTTGGTCATTCAATGAAATACTCCGAGCTCATGAGGAAATTCGCGGGTATCCTTCAAACGGAAGTCTATGGGTTCGCAGAACGAGTTCAGTTCATCTTGGATAGGAGATATAAAAGGCAAGGCATAGAAATACTCAGTCAGGTCGCCATTCTAATACTGGGTACTTATGAGGTCGAAGATAGTATGGGACTGCCTGAAGAAGCTTAATCAGCTAGGCACACAGTAATAAGGCTACTCTGCTGGGTTCCAGGTCATGTGGAAATTCTCGGTAATGAGCAAGCAAACAATCTTACAAGAAGAAGAACTTCCATGACTAAAACTATCAAGAAATAACCTGGGGTTGATAACCTGTCTTTGGAAAGGGCACTGAAGACTAGTGCTATAAACACAATAAACGCAACATAGCAAACACATCGTTCTCTCAAAAATATAATACATGGGTGTATGTGGAAATGATTATCTTAAAGGCAATGCGACAAAAAGTAAATCGTTGTTGCAAAATTGCTGTGTTTGCTGCGTTGCGTTTATTGTGTTTGCAGCATAAACGCATACTTATTCAGAATAGGGGCTGTTTTGAGCTCAACATGCAAATTCTGTGACCATGAGAATGAATCATTGGAGCATATTCTTGGAACGTGGGAGGCATTATTTCATCCCAGAAGGAAACATACATACAGTGAGCGTCAAAAGTGAGTAAACACCACTGAAATAATTCATTTTCTTAGGATTGCGAGAAAAGTAAATATAGTAAATAAAAGTAAATAGTAGTCGAATAAATTTCCAAAAATAAAAACGTTTAAAATGTTAAAACAAAAAAACAATTCATGATAAAGGAACTTTTTTTTACTTAAGAACATAATAAAAAATTTAAAATTATAGTGGGTGTTGACTCACTTATGGCGCTCACTGTATGTATGCAATCTAGGTGCTGGACAAGGAATTGTTATTAATGATATCAAGGTTTGTCAGGGGAATAGGTTTAAAGGAGACATTTTAGCGATACCTTATAAAGTATTAGGGGGTATAATAGATCGTACGTGTATTTTCATTACAATAATAGTAAAAAAAACATTGATAGTGAAAGTGTCATCGCAATAGTCTATAAGGTAGTGCGTTGGCTTATTAGATGTGAGGCCAAGGTTCAAATCCTAGGTCGGACATTTCGAACTAAACGAAATATGAAAAAATATTTCTTCGGCGCCTACTGTTTCTCAAAAATTTGTCATTCGAAGTCGATTTTAAATTTAACGCCACTCATGTATAAAATTAACATACACAACATAAGTGGTGTTGAGATGCTACGTTGTAATTCTGACTGAAGGTTTGTAATGATCAATCATGTATGTATGTATGTATGCGATAGTGAAAGCTAACTGAATAAGTGTGGCAACAACAAAACTGTCTATGACAACATCATTTGGTAAATCCGGACACTTTTTGTGTCTTGACAGGGTAGATTTTCTGTGATCTTCTGTTCTTAATCGTCATTACAGTTTGTGTAGAATTTGTTGTGAGGTATTCCTAGCCTCTAGCAGCGTGTACCAGTGCGTTGCTATGATTCCTGTTAGATTTTTGAAATGGATTTCTTAGTAGATTCAATAAAAACCTTTTTCTGCGTATAAAAATTGAATATAAAGTTGACTCAACTATTGGTCGATGGGTATAACTAAAATTGTATTCAACACAACTTATTCGTGCGGTAGCATATGGAAATATTCATTAAATTTGCCCTTGTCAGCAGAAATATGAGAAATTTATTCATTCGGTTTCAAGTTGCATAGAAAATAAATTTAAAAAAAATCTGAGTAAATACGCGAAGACAGTTATTGTTATAATTATAATTAAAATATTTGTTGTTTTATTAAAATTTTATTACACATGAAAGGCTAAAGACCAAAATCCATAAATATTTATTGCCACTATTTTGTGTGACGTTTTCGTTTGTCGTGTTGCACCAAAAACGGGGAATGTGTTCTGTAGTGTCGTCTACTGGCACAACAAAATAAAAACGAAAAAAAAGACGACTGAAATATTATTTATAATTAAAAGATTTAATAACAATTTAATTTATTCTTTTATTTCATTTCTATCTTTGTCTCGTTTTATAATACATTTGTATGTTTTTTTTTGTAGTTTTGTGACCTTTTCTAAGTACTTTTGTGTATTTTTGTGTTTTATTGTTGTGTGCAGTTAGTGTACGAGTATTTCGATTCAACATTTGTGACGCTAATAAGCGTAGACATGCGATCTTCTTGTGCCTCTCTAAAAATTCTACAAAAAGTTCTCGTACATGTAATGGAATATTTGGTGGAGTTTTTGACTGCCTGCCGCCAGCAATAAATGAAAGTCCCTTAAGCTCTAACGCTAACGCTGATGCGGTATCACTGAGCTTAAGCACCAGTGCTAGTGTTAACTGTTGTAGGCACTGTATTTAGAAGTTTAAATCGTTTCTTTAATCTTATCAGTACCCGTTTATTTATTTTTTTTTTTTATTTTTTTTTTGTACAAGTAGTTCCAAGCAAACTGCTACTTTGCCGGTAGTTTTGCTTTGTTTCATGGAGTAGGTATACAACAATGTTGAATTTTTCTGCCTGTTTAAACTTTTGAATTTTGATTAATAAACTTAAAAATATCATCAGACTCTTGCTATTTTATCCGTTGATTGTTGCTGCATTTCTTTGTTTTTTTTTGATTTTTCATAAGACAAATTATTCGCTTAAAAAGAAGTGGAAGTAGAAGCAGAAGCAGAACAGAATTCTGTTTTGTTGCCTTCAAAACGCAACTGCAATTCAACAAAAAAAAAACAAAAATTATTTATTAATGATAAAACCCTATTGCGTTTGAATTAGAAAGAAAGAAATTGAAACAAAAAAATTTTTTAAATAAAACTTAGAAGGAAAATTCAACAGAAATTCATGCATAAAAATGACATGCAAGTTTGCTGTTTTGATTTTTAAAAAAAAAAATTTTAATTTTAGAATATAATTCAGAAATTCTATAGAAAAACACTCTTAGGCTTTATCTTAATGGCCCAACACAAAAAAAATTTCTAAAATGTGCTTGTTTGTCAAAAGGCCTAGAAAGTGCAAAGTGAATTTAAAATATCGTATTATTCATTTAAAAAACCGACAGTCTGGCAAGACTGTAGGTTAGGTTAGGTTAGGTTAGAGGACGTGTACTTGTCAATTAAGAGAAGTACAATACCCGGAGGTCGAATTGACCCATTGTACAACGTCCTCGTTTCTCACACCACTTATGTTGTGTGTGTTAATTTTATACATGAGTGGTGGGACCTACAGTTTAAAGTCGACTCCGAACGACAGATTTTTGAGAAACTTTTTCATGGCAATTTTATTTACTCTCAGAGTTTTTGCCAGAAATCTGCTGAGAGGAAGTCGCCGAAGAAATACTTTTTGTATTTTGTCTTGATGCCTGGCCTGGGGCTCGAACCCTGGCTTTACGTCTAATAAGCCAACACACTATCTACTAGACTACGGCGACTTTTGGCAAGACTGTAAGTTGTTTTCATTTATAAAGGCTTTGCCATTTACAAATACGGATCCTTTAATAACAAAATATTGCGACAAGTTTTCGTGCCTTACGGGGGATTATGATCGTAATATAAGCCTCCGATGCAAGGAATTGACAAGTTTGAAGAGTCAAAAAATGTTACATACACGGATAGGCGTTTACATCCTCGTAAACGACGCACTGCATTAAATATCGGTTCTGATCTAGACTACTAAAGCAACAAATTTTCAAACCTCAGTTTTCAGGGAAAATTTTTAAAATTTTTTCTTCAAATGAAGCTCTTTTCTCATTTCATTACGACATGCAGCAAAACTTTCAACTATGGAGGTGTCATTAAGACGGTTTTTTATGAAAAATTAATTTTATGAATTGGACGGTAAGTTGCTTCACCAAGACGATGCCGTGAGCCACCAAATATGATAGATTTTAGCTTGAATACGTTAAAAGTTTCTAGTTTTCCTTACATGAATTAGCTACCAAGGTTATGCATTTTGGCGGCACTAGACTTGCTTTATAAATTAATGCGCGCGCCTTGCCTAAGCGTCCAATGTATTGATAAAAAGTCCATGTTTGGTGTAGATTTTGGATTGACGGCATCATTGGTCCATATATTTTTGAGGACGTCGTTGACCAGACCACTATTAGCCATTTTTTGGGTCTGAATTGGATGCCCTGGCATGTGTTTCCAACAGGCCAGTTCTACGTGACACACATGTATCATATATCATTGTGTATTTTGCACGAGCGGTTTGGTCATCTCACGTGGTAGTGATTATGCTATTCAAGCCACAGCGGTCCATTAAGCCAATATAATATATGCCATGAGTCGAATTCAACTTGATTTATGCGCCAGAGTCATAGAAAATCGTATGTTTTGATTGTACGCCACTCGAAAAACTTTTAAACAATCTTATATTCTACATATAATGGCATCAATAGGTCGAATAAAAAATGTTGATGATATCCCAAGTGTACTTTGTTTTATTTAAATTTAAAGACAGGAAGCACTTAATGCAAACCCCGATACCTATCACATCAAAGAATTTTGGATAGTTGTGTTGCTAGAATTAAAATTCCTTGAACATTTTTTAAACCTCTGAGAAATCACTGAATTAAGCGCATGTTTTGAAGAGCCTAGACCCTCGCATAACAATGAAACATGACAATAAAAGTTTTTTCGCGCTGATAAAAAAATATGTTCTTCAATTCTAATGAATTAATCGTTCAATTATCTTTTGAAGATTAAAATTTTTAAAGAAAATCGTAGAATAAAACAATCATAATTTCGATCTGAAGTTTGGTAAATTTGTATTCACTAATTTCAGTTGACCAATCTTAATTAATCTAAATTTTAGTAACAATTTGCGCTGCTTTAAAGGCATCTACCGGATCTGTGTATTTTCATATCAAAATCACTTTCATTTAAATAAGCGATAAAGCAGTTTTTTTTATTTTTCATTTCACCCTTTCATTATTTTGTGCGATTTTATTAGAAAAAAATTAATAATAATTATAATTTAATTCAATTCATTGTAATCTTATCTGAAAATCATAATTTTTATGGCTGTCTCTGTTGGAAAGTCATAACCTCTGTCAGATTGAGACTTTTAATAATTTTTGCAATGCCCTACAGAGGGTATATAAAGGCAACTGAAGGCGAAAAATTTTTTTAAAATGAAATGTAGTCCACATACATATGTATATCGTTATTACCCATATGGACGACGAATAGAAACTTGAATTAAATCATGAAGTTTTTTTTTCTAGCTCTTACATATTTGTGTTATTGAAACTGTAGTCTTAACTATCATAATGTCTTAACATGCACAGTTTAAAAATATTGTTGTTGCGCCTCATACAAAAAAGTCACAAACTAATAAGACTTCTTTAAGCTATGTTTAGCTATTCGAAATTTAAATTATTTCAAGCTTCTCAACTTCTCCTTTAAAATACCAAAGCAGTTCTCAATACGAACTTGATGTTTATAGTAGAGATCCCTTTAAGCTTTGGTATATTCGCTATCATATCCTCTAAAAGGTGTTAACAAATAAGATTTAAGAGGACAAGCCCAATATTCATTGATCTATCGAGGAGGCTTGGCAAGTGAAGAGTTTAAAAATATTTTTACGTCATGTACGCTCTCTGGATATATAAATAAAAATTTGTCAATTTTTTCAACAATTTTCTTATTTTTTATTATGTATAGGGTATTGCCTTAAACGCTCTAGTTTGTCACTTTAAATCATTCTCATTCTGTTTTATATGTCAAGTTTCTTGTTTATTTTATTTTTTAAAATAATCTTTTCGTTGTTTTTTTTACACAAATAATTTGCATTTTTAATAAACGTTTATTTATTGTTATTGCTCAACTGCAATAGCAGCAGCAGCAGCAATAGCAGAATAGAATGATTAAATCCGTTTTTATTGTTGTTTATTTTCTAATTAATAAAAAATCATGCAAATATACTCGAACATGAAAATAACGAAGCAAAGTTCATAAAGTATCAGCATGTATAGGTAAATGAATATATATTTGTATGTGTATGTGTAAAATTGTAAAATAAATTAAATAATTAAAAAAAAATCTGCCATAAATGAACGACAATTATTATTGACAAGTCAACTGCAAATTATAAAATACCCTACAGTTAGTATTCTTTAACCATAATGCCATACACATTATGCAATAATTGAAATACAAGCATGTATATTCTGGACTCATGAAAGTGTTTGAAAAGGAGACTGAATTCAGCGTCTTCATTCCATCTGCTTGGAAGGACCATTGTCCTGCCATATGCCTTTTTGGGAAAAGTGTTTGTGAATTGTAATCTTTTTCATATTGAATGCATAACCAAGTGTATCTACATTCTGTAGCATTGTTAATTCAATTTGAAATTCAAAATTAAATTAATCTGATTGAAAGTTAATCATTTATAATCGATTTTTATTGCTGCAACACGACAATAATTTAAATTTTTTTTTTTCAAAGTGAAGTTGACATTTAAAGACATTTAAAGGACGTGAAAAGAAAAATGCATTCAATTCGAAATGAATTATAGAAACGACACGTTTGTTTAAAAAAAACTGTGACTTGATCACTGTCAGATATAATTATGATTGCCAAAGCTACTCTATGCTATAAAATAAGATTTTTATTATAAATTGGAAGAAATAAATGAAATTCTATGTACATATGTATGTCATATTGATTATATAGTAACTATTAACTATAATGCACTGCGGGTTTATTTCTAAGAAGAGTATAGAGTAGCAATAATTTTATATTCTGGGAACTCTACATTTTAAGTATTCAACGGGAAATAAGGTTGGAATCGTATCCTAAAGGAACATAAATTAATTAATTAATTTATTTATTTATTAATTACAATAAAATTACAAATTATATTTTAATTATATACGAGCTGAGTAACTTGACTATAGGCTCGGTGTAGTGTCAGACCAGAGTCTCTGCTGGGAATCGAAGCCACAACCCTCACGCTAATAGTCTAGCACACTACCCACTAGACTACCAGGGCACCCTCTGTACTTTTTTTAATTCATTATATTCGTATCATGTTTTCTCATCAAATGTTGCCAAAATAAATTGTGATATCCACTTATGTTCAACACGTCTATTAGTAAGTGGCTAATCAACTTCCGTTTACGTTCTACAGATAACGTTTGTATTTCTTATCCCGTCACAAGTCTTGGACAGGTGGGTCATAGTATATTAAGATTTATTTCCTTAGAGCAATCATCTAACGCGACATAAATGTGGGAAGTCTTCGGAATGATATTCTCACTTTTCTTATGCTGTTTATATCTGATTTGGGGCTTTGTTTAGATAGTCTAGGAGGTTTTTCCGAATTCCTGTGCTTAGTAAAGATTTCTTTATATTATTACAAATACGATATACCGGCTGGATAAGGCAGCACATATACAGTGGACAGCAAAAGTCTTAGTACGGCAATATGTTTTAGCAATTTCATGAATTTTAACCAAAAGTTTGTATAAACATTTATAGTTTATATATTTATTTTATTAATTCATTTCTGTTCTATTATAAAACAAACAATTTTTTAATAAAACAAGAGAAAAATAAGAAAAAGTTCTAGATGACTTCATAGGTACCCCCAAGGAGAACCGTGAGTAAATTTAAAATTTAAAGGCCTAATATATGAAAATGTTATCCCTTGTATTTAGTATAATATCCCTTAAGGTCAAGCAATCCATTTACCCCTTTTGTAATTGAATATACAAGTTTTGTTTAGTATTTTCTGGTGGCATCATGAACAAGTTTTCCGGTTGACTTTTGTTTGAGGTTTAGCGATTACGTAACCGTTCTTTCAAATGATCTCCTAAATGCTCTCTTGAAGTCATATCAGGACTTTGTGCAAGAGTATTAAGGCTGTGGGGATTTTTTTGTTGTCAAAATATATTGCCGTACTAAGACTTTTGCTGTCCACTGTATGTACATAGTAAGCGATCAAATATCTACTTGTTCTGCTATGCAATTGAAACTGGAAGGGAATGATGATGTGCATCCTTGCCGTAAATGGGTATTTTATATAAGTTGTTGTTTAGTTAGCTAAGTTTAGTTTAAGTTTTTTTCACCTAATCAGGTGACCAGACGATTATGGGAGGTCCCCGCTTGTCGTCTGTCATTGCCTACATACAACGTATTGGGTTTTAAGAGTGATAACAAGAGATTTAATCCTCTTCTTTCCATTTAATTAAAGTTTCTTTATTTCATCAATAAAGTCGCCGTAGTCTAATGGGTAATGTGTTGGCTTAATAGATGTAAATCCCGGATTCGTAGCCCAAGTCAGGCATCAAATCGAAAATATGTAAAAAAAAATATTTCTTCGGCGATTTCCTCTCAGCAGATTTCTGGCAAAAACTCTGAGAGGAAATAAAAAATTTCTTAAAAATCTGTCGTTCGTCACTCACGTCCCGCCACTCACGTATAAAATTAACGTACACAACATGAGTGGTGTGAGAAGCTGGGCCGTAACCCTGACTGAAGGGTTGTAATGGCCAATTATGTATGTATGTATGTTATTTCATCAATAAAATCTGACGAATTATTTAATTTGCTTAGACTGTGAATTAAGATTGTAATTGTGAAAACCTATATCTTTAAAATTCCGAATTTGTAAAGCGATTAAATTTAAATAAAAATTTCAAATGCCATTTTATATTGCATTATGAATGTATTTTCAAAAATTTACGATTTTCCACAAGTGCCATTTAAATGTTTAAAAAAAAAACAAAAAACACAAAACAAAACAATTTTCGCAATAAAATTATTTACAACAAAAATTTTTGTCAGTCGTTTTAATAGAAACTGAACGAACATGTGCAGTAGATACTGACACTTTAAAGCCATTAACAATCAGCGGAATGTAGAAAACACAAAAAAAAGAACGAAAAGAAAACCTTTTCAACTGACTGACCATTTTTATTTGCACTTTTGGCTGCAGTTGTTATTGCGAAACCAATTCGAGGCATGGGAACCGACTCGATTGGTTGTCATTTTGTCAACAAATTGCAACAAAAACGAAAAATGCAAGAAAAAGACAGAGAAAAATCGAAATAAAATGTTGAATTGCACACGTCCAGCTAAAAGCATCAGACAGACACACATGTTCACAGCACAACCTTTCCATGAACACACGACTCCAAAAACTAGAAACAGAGACACACGGGCACTTGTAAAAGGAAAAGAATTTTTTTTTTGTTTGAAATGTTTATTGTAAAAAGGAAAAAAGCGCCTGTGTTTGTAAGCCTGCACACATGTTCAGGTGGTTGTCCATCCTATTTTAGGCAAAATAGGAATAAAAATTAAAGAAATGCTGGAAAATAAAAGAACCAAATGGGGAGGGGTGCTGTTTAGGCATAATGCCTGTTGTAATCATGGGAACCTAAGAGTTCTCTACATTTTTTTTTCTTTTTTTTTAAAACACACTGTATGGAAACAAAATCAAACCAAATGGCCATGTTAGAGAAGGCCTAGGGGAAGAAGTTATAGGAGACCTGTTAAGTATTCAAGTATTCAGCAACATTTATGACTGCAATGTACTGCAAATACAAAATACGGTAACAGAGCAATAAAAGAAGTCTTTTTAAATACTCGTACTCGTATTCGTATTCGTACTCGTACTGTGGCTGCAAATAAAGATGAAGAAGTTTTTGTACGTTCCATTTTTTTTCCTTTGCCTCAGCATAAAACAAATGCCGAAAGCTTAGAAAATGAAAAAAAAATTATGCTTAAAGCCCAAACAAATGTACAGCCTTTGCTGCTAAACACGCATCAAATTTTAGTGGCTTTTAGACACCTTCAACTGCTCTTAACATTAAAAAAAAAATAAACACAAAATCTGTCAGGCCTTTCACGAACTTGGTAATGTTACCAAGATTCATACATATGTACATATACATACATATGCAGCAATACATATTCAACTCCCCCTCTTTGTAGTGCGACAGCATTTTAAATCGTATTTTAAGAACATGTGTGTTCCCACTGTCTGCAAATATGATGTGATTGTTTTTAAAAGCAAAGCAATATTTTATATTTGAAGTCAAAAAAGGATCTTTATTTGACTAACTTCCAGTAATTTTCATTGAAGAATGTCATTAAGCGACTTTCATATACAAATTTATAGCACTGCCGGGGCCATTGTGTGGATTGGTTTCGAACAAAGTTTTGTTGTCAAGGGGCACTTTAAACTACAGACTAATAAAATAAAAAAAAATCCTTCTGGTAGGATACCGAAAGAATTTGTTAAATTATATCATAAGAAATTTTAAAAATTAAAATTTTTTTAAAATTTTATCATAGAAAGTGATTTGAAATAAAAGATAACTTCTTCCTCGTCTTCTGCACATATATGTATGTTAGCTTAGAGCGCTGCAAATGAACTTACTTACTTAATTGATCATTACAGCCCTTTAGTCAGGATTACAACCTCGCTTCTTACACCACCCATGTTGTGAATGTTAATTTTATACATGAATGAAGGAACCTACAGTTAACGTCGACTTCGAACAACAGATTTCAGAAACTTTTCGTGGCAATTTTGTTTACTTTTCAAGCTTTTTCCATAAGCCAGCTGAGAGAAATATTTTTCGTCATATTTCGTTTAGTTCAAGATATCTGTGATGGATTTTGAATCAGCCATGTTGGATACTTTGATATATTTTTTCGTCAGAACGATAACTTTTTTTATTGTAGCATGTAGACGCCGATGTCTAGCAGGAAGTGTATTGACTTATTAGACGACAGTCCATAGTTCAAATCCCAGGTCAGACATCTCAAACATAAGGGGTTGATAAGGGGTTTTAACAAGACAATACCATATGTCCCACTGCTATACCTATTGCGAGACGAATTTGGTGAGATATTGCTCTCAGGTTTGGAAACAATCTGAGGTTACCAACATCATGCAATTTAACACAACCACGCCATGTATTGAGGGGATACGAGAAGGCTTTTGTGTCTGGGACAAGTCATTTACATTCCCAGTCCTTCAAAAGAATACCTCAGTTGCCAACTGATGACATACCGGTCGAAATGATGAAAAAAAGTATGACAAAATCAGAATTCATGGATGGATAACCTTGGTCGTATCATACATACATAATTTATCATTATAACCCTTCAGTCAGGATTACGATCTAGTTTCTCACACCACTTATGTTATGTATGTTAATTTTATATATGAGTGACAGGACCTTCAGTTTAAAGTCGACCCCGACCGACAGATTTTTGAGGAAACTTTTTCTTGGCTATTTTATTTACTCTCAGTGCTTTTGCCAGAAATCTGCTGAGTGGAAGTGGCTGAAGAAATTTTCTTAATTTTTATCTTGTTGCAGATGTCTGACCTGGAGTTTGAACCGTGAACACTGTTAGGATAAGGACAACCCAGCCTTTGGACTAGCCTTGATTAAGTAGACTGCGTCTACTGTGATTTAAAAGCTGGTGATGTTTTTGTCTCGAATTCTAAGAGTCATAGTCAATATCACTCTCAGTGTTAGAGATTAAGATCAGTAATAATTCGTACGCCCTATTCCAGATTCGAAAAAAACTCGTTCATCACAGTTTTCGAATTTCGAATTAAATGGCATCACTCTCCTCCAATACAATCCATCTAAGAAGCCGCCTCACCACCTGGAAATGAAAAATGGATAACATCACAGGAAAGTCAGGCAGTGCCATCACCGAATGGGAATAGAGGTAGGAATCATCAATCAGCAAGAGTCCCCACCACTGCACCAAATACTCGAATGGTGTTGTTTCTAGGTAACACTGGCTGGCAACGCCATATCCTAGGACTTGCTAATGCATACCAATCATCTTCTTAGCTAGAACAACAAAAATATATTAAAGAAACGGAAACAAGACAGAAATGCTTTGTGGCAGCCAAGAGGAGTACATGAGAAAGAAAGAGTTCTATTCACTGCCAGTGTGAACACTTCATTTGTTATTCTATGAAGCTTTTATGCATAAAATAGTCTTCATGCAACCATAAGCAGGCGAGTCATGTGTCATTTAAATGTCGTCTTTTTTTTTGTTTTGCTTTTGTAAGCAATTTTCTGCTGACATCAAATTCTTTAAAGTCTACTTGACTGGTGTTAGCAAAAAAAGAAAAAAGTCCCGTCCAGAATCAAAACATAAAAAGGTGGTAAGTTTTCATAAAAAAAATTATTTAACAAGTGACTTGGGGAGGCGTTGTGGTATTATATTTGATTGAAATGAAGAAGAAAAACTTGTCTTATTTTGGAAAGAAAACAATACGAATTGCAAATACGCTCGCAAATAGATTTGAAGCTGAAATAAAAAAACTCACTCTACACCACCACTATGATTATCACATCTCTAGGAAGCGTTTCCATAATTTAATAACTTAAAAAGTAAAAAGTTCTACAATTCTTAAAACATTTCTGAGGTAATACGACCATAATTGCTTGGTAACTTATGACCACTTTCCATCTTCAACATCACGATACACGTAACAGTCATGAGTTGGTTGGTCTATGATGATCGTCTTTCAATCTTCCTTTCTTTAGCATTTTCTTTACACAGGTTGTGTGCATTTGTTCTTCGGTTTTTTGTTTTTTTTTTCATTATTCTATTGCCTTGAGCCCATTGAGCCACATTAAGTGTAAGAGTTTTGGAAGAGAAGAATAAATGAATTTGTGCATCACCTTAACCTTGTCCATCTGTCTGTCTCTCTGTCTGTCTGTCTGTCTGCTTATGAAATAAGCCAAAAACCATTTCATATTTTACGTGATTTTCGGTTTTTGTTAATACGATTTTGTTGCCTTCATCATCTCAATTTAGTCTACACAATCTAATTTCGTTCCTTTTTTTTTATTAAAGCCAGGGAAATAGTTTTCAACAAAAAAAGGGAAAAATTTCGGCTTCAATTTTGCAAATGATGGTGCTGGCTGATCATTAGCATCATTTGATGATTTTTGTATACGAAGTGTAAACGGGTTTTAAACGAGATTACGTTTTTGAACTTTGAGGTTAAGAAAAGTGGCCTGTACAGTTAGTTACAATGGCATACAAAAACAAGATGCATTCATTTTTTAATTAATAAATTGCTCTAGGAGTACATATTCTAGTCGAAGACTATAAGGTTCAGGGACATACAGTGAGCTTCAAAAGACAGTGTACACTATGGATAAAATTCTAACAATTATCAAAATCAACTTTTACAACTTAAGGAGTGTGCCCCATAAAGGTTTGACAATATTTCGAAGTTTCAATTTTAAAAACTGGCAATGAAACCATTTTTGAAATAAAAATAACGGTAATTTATTAATGTATATTTTTTCTTTTAACGCTCACTGTATGTATGTCACACTAGACACTGTGGCTCTGATTTGAATGGTGCATAAAGAAATACTTTCGTAAACAAATTTCCTCATTTGATAATAGAAGAAAAAAAAATGCTGGACTAGAAGTAAAAAAAAATATTTTCCTCTGTCCTTTGAATAGCCTAGAGAAGACTGAAGTATGATGACCAACGGTTTAAATCAGTCAAGCTTGTGGTATGCAAATGGAGCAAGACCGCATTTTGCAGCAAGAGATAGATTTGTTGATGCCAGAATAAAAGTCGCGGGTATCTTCCAAGCGAAGGTCTATGATATCGAAAGATGAGCTTAATTCAACTTTGTTAGGAAATACAAAAGACAGTACATAAGCAAATACTATCTGATAGTCATGCCGCTATTCTGCCGATATTAGATTAATAAATAGAAGATGCTATTAGACTGTATGGCAGCCATAAATATGGTTACCCTGTGCTGAGTCCCATGTCGTGCAGAAATTCTCGGCAATGAGAAAGCAGATGAGCTTGCAAAGAGGCAAACTTGCACGTCGCTGATGGAACCATAATCCTTCTATAGAAAATTAAAATGCTTCGGGACAGAGGGTCAAAATGTTAGTTTCAAAAAAAAAACATCATGTAGAGTAAAATATGCGCTGTAACACTGTGAGTTAAGAAAATTTCGAATATGGGATCTCTGAATTGAAGTACTTTGACGTTTAAGCTAGTGCGAGCAATGGTTTCACGTACCAGTCAACCGTTAGGTAAACTTCATCGTTCAACTGAACAAAATTTTCATCGAAAAATCACCTTTAGTGATGGGGCGTATTTCTGAATGAACGGGTACATGAACAAACAAAATTATTGGATGTGTGAAGATACCAATCTACATGATATCCAAGGGCGTTCAATGTATCCCGAAAAAATCACTGTCTGGAGTGGATTTTAGGTTGGGGGCGTTAGTGGGTCATAGTTCTTTGAAATCGATGTTGGCAAGAACATCATTGTCAATGGTGAGCACTACAGTTCAATGATTATCAATCTCTTTTGGCCTGAATTGAATGATCTTGACACTAAGGACATTCGATTTCAACAGAAGTTGCTACATATATACAACATAATTGGCCTTTCAAGCAGGATTACGACTAAGATTCTAACACCACTTATGTTGAGTGTGCTAATTTTATACATGAGTTGCGGGACCTATCGTTTAAAATCGACTCCGAACGACAGACTTTTTGAGAAACTTTTCGTGGCAATTTCTATTTACTCTCCGAGTGTTTGCCAGAAATCTGCTGAGAGGAAGTCGCGGAAAAAATATTTTTTCGTTTTGTTTGAGATGTCTGACATGGAGTTTGAACCGTGGTCTTACTTCTAATAAGCCAACACACTACCTATTAGACTACGGCGACTGTCACGCTGTAAGACTATGAATAAAAAAAAATTCTAATAAAGGAACTCTGAATTAGAGCATTTCGGCGATTAAAGATTACCAATCGTTTGGTACACTTCATTAAGTACAAAAAAGTACAAAAAAACTTCATTAAGTAGTAAAAAATACCAATATAGGCCTATTCGTGAGTCCGTATACTCATGTGGAACGTTTAATACAATTGAATACGTGTTCAAATCAAATGTTTGTCAATCGATGACGAAGAATGTCGAAAATTTTTTAGCCTAACTTCATAAGTAATGACGAACTTTGGACCAATTTAAATTGTATATGGTGTTGGATAGAAAATCTCCCTTCAGATCAGCAGTTGATGTAGCTAAAACCGTCATTTGCTGGAACCCACAATGTATAGGGAGAATGGATAACTTGTCGAACGTATGGAGCAGCAAATTGAATGTTGAAATCAACCGTGGTACGCTAAGTTATTGAGAAATGAAAAGAATTGAGTTCAATCGAAAAGGGTGCAAAACGAATAGCAAAATCAATCATCAGAAGGCTCTTCATTTCCCTAAAATGGCCGCATAGGTTGAAGTTTTACTTTCAGACGATATTGTTTTTAATAAATAAATAAATCGATAAATGCTTGCTTATTTTCAATCGATCATATAAATTTCGATAAATCAGTAGCATTTTTTAATAAATGTAGTCTTTGATATGGACTGCTGGTATGATGAAGCCTAGTGCCGCAAACGCTTTAGTTGTTGAAGTGGTTTAGATTGTAAAACTAACAGTATTATCTGGGAGCCATACATCAGCTTCTTTATACCGTGCAATAGACTATTCAGTCTTAATGGAGGATTCTGTAACAGTCTTGAACACTGAGTTTAGCTTTTAACGAATTGCAGCAGCTTATAATTTACTACAGTTGACATTATTAGAAACATTATTAGAAACCCGTTATTCAAAGCCAGTTTATATAAAATTTTAGCATTGATTTATGGCCCATAAAAATTATGTTCCATTACGGCATCGAACTTTATGGCTGCTTGGATATTCAACTTTTATGGTTTTGATTATGAAAGTGTCACATGGGAAAATGTCACCCAACCTTGTTTTGTTATTTGTTTATAGGTAAACATGTAGTAAACTTGGCCATAATCGAAATAATTGTAAAATATTTGTATGGCCATTGAACTTTTTCTTCATTTGTTTGGATATCAAAAAATTAACAATTTTCAAAAAGTTAATTTTTTTCCATGCAACGGAAGTTTGCTTGGCATAAAACCAATTTTAAATAAAGAAAACAAAAGAAAAAATAATAATACACGTTACAAGATTGTTACAATGCAACACAAACAAAAAAACATATTTTTTCACGTCATCATCACGTAATATTCCGTTGACATGTGCCTTCTTAATTTGTTTAATTTCTTATTCATTGAATCGGTAAACACTTGGTTTTTGATTTTTAAAAACGATGAAAATTATTTAAACAAATATTATCAAAGAAGCAAAATAAAATGGTGTGGTGGTGGTGGAATGGTAATAAAAAAAAAATAAGAAATCATAAGATACGTATCTTAACGCATACCAACAACCAACCGCGCTTTGATTAACATCATCTAACAAAAGCGTCTTTAAAGTTGTTTTCTTTACATGAATTGATCATGAAAATGTCATTAAAAGCCACAAGATTTTAATGGTCGACTTTATGAAGAATTCCACCTCAATATTGATTTTATTTTTTATTACTCTTCCCAAATACACAATACAATGAATGAATGACATGATCTTTAGCTGTATGAGAGGCAAAAAAAAATAACAAACAAAAAATATCTCATAGTCATACTTGTATTCATAGATTGATGCTAACGAGATATTTAAAAAGTGTTAAATAATATTTTATTGCCTTGTTTAAACTATACATACATACATACACACACTGCTGTTGTTTTTTTGTTTGTTTTCTTTCTAAACAAAATTTATCAAGTTACAGTGGAAAAGAATGCTGCAAGAGTAAGTGGAAATCAAAATAATTTTGCTGCTCTATCGACCATAAGAGCAACAAAATTTCAATCGGGAACTGGAATACATCGAACTACTGCCTTGCATAGACTAACGTGTATGATAGAGAGATCTTTGGCACAAAAGAAATAGATTCTGGTTGCCTTCCTGGATATTGAGGGAGTGTACAAGAATGTGGAAATTGACAAGGTAGGATGCTCAGTATGCTATGCTGAATTGGATATCTATTTGACTTTGTGGCTGAAACTACTACTCTGCGGAAACAGACGGAATCTTACCACGACTGCAATTGGAATACGTCGAATTGCTGCCCTGCATAGCCTAAAGTGTACGATAGAGAGATCGCTGTTACAACAGAAGTATAACTTGAGTACCTGCCTGAATATTGAGGGAGCGTTCAACAAAGTGAAAATTGCCGTTACATCCGACCAGATTGGGTGTACAGGACTAGGCTGAACTGGATATATGAACTACTCTATTGGAGAACGATCTACCTGATGCTAGGCAGTTTGCTGATTACCAGAGGGATAGGGTGCGGACGCCATAGACTAATAGGTAGTGTGTTGGCTTATTAGACGTGAGTCCACGGTTTCAAATAAAACGAAATATAAAAAAAGATTTCTTCGGCGACTGCCTCTCAGAAGATTTCTGGCGAAAACACTGAGAGGAACTAAAAATTGCCATGAAAAATTTCTCAAAAAAATCTGTCTATCCTAATCCTGACTAGAGGGTTGTAATGACCAATTTTGTATGTAAGTATACGAGTACGCCCCTCTTTTATGGAAACTAATGATGAAAGGCCTGCTGGTGACTCTGCAAAAGAGTGGATGTGGATTTCGAGCAAATTCGTCTACACTAATCAAGATAGAATGCAACTTGCCCTAGGGAAAGTCAACGAGTAAGCATTTTTGGTCGTGGATTAGGTTTTAATCCTGGAAAGATAGCTGGTTATACTTTCGACGATCTCTTTGCCCACTGTAATTGTATGGGACGAAACTAGCACTCAAGGGAAGTAACACTTTTCTTGGTCTTTATTCTGGATAGACAGCTGTCTTGAAAAACAAATGTCCTTAATAGGCCTCCATTGGCCTCTACGCTTATAAGAAAGTGTTGCAGACACCCCATGTCTCACTAGATCCATAGGACAGCTGTTAGACCTATCTTAACTTATGGATGCTTTGCGTGGTGGGAATCCGTTGGACTTGGTACGGCCGATACTGATTGAAAAGTTGGTCCAGAAGGAATGGTAACAGAAACGTTGGCAATCATTTGCAGCTCTATGGTTAAGAAAAATCCAAAACTTTTGCAGTATGACATCGTATTATCGGATAAATGACTAATGTCGGAGAAGCTAAAAAAGCAGCCTGGATGAGAGAGAGTTTAATACAGAAATAATTGAGAAACCACTTGAACACATGACTTCGGTTAGTTTTATTACTTCATATAGAAGATATCAGTTGTGGATTGCGAAAGGCGGTTCTTTTCTGCAAAGGTAGCAGAATGAGTTAACCAATGTTAAAGTAAAGTTAAGTAATGTCGGATTACAATTTCATGGGAGTAGGTTTGTTGACGATGTGTTTAAAAACATATGTTCTTTATAAATAAAATTAATATGCAAATCCAAAATAAAAAGCAAAACATGATGTAAAAATAAAAAATTTGACATGGTTGTTAAAGTGTTGACTACAAACCCGTGCAAGCTAGTTTCTAATCCGTGTGAAAGTATTTAGAATTATCCCATGAAGTCGCCGTAGTCAGGTAGGTGGTACGTGGGCTGATTAAACGTGAAGCCACAAAATATTTAATCGGCGACTTCTCTTCAACAGATTTCTGGTATATACTCTTAAAGTAAATAGAAATTACCATGAAAAATACTCAAAAAATCGGAGTCGACTTTAAGACTGTAGGCCTCACCACTCATGTATAAAATTAACACACACAACATAAGTTGTGGTGGAGAAGCTAGATCGGAATCCTGACTGAGGAGTTGTAATGACCGAATTATGTACGTATGTGTATATAATTATCCCATTAACTGTATTAATGATCGCTTGTACTTTCTGATATTGGAACAATCGGACACAAGCTTTAAAAACGTTTTATTTAAAATTTTTTTTGTACATTTTCTAAAGTCTACATAAAGTGTTTAGTTTAGAATTTTTTTATGTAAAAAAAAACGTTAAAAGACATTTTAGTTTGTCTCGGTTTAATTGACACTTTTAGCTTCGTCTTCACCCCATAGCCAAATACACGTTCTAACGTTCAATGTTCGAACTGGTATTTATACAATTCATTTGATGTCTGAATATCTGATCAAAATAAGAGTTTTTACCGTTTTTTAAAGCCAATTAACACCTTTGATAAGCCGGTGTAGAGCGGTGGTGGTGGCTATTATGAAGGTGGTGGAGTGATTTTAAATTTTTTGAAAAAAAAAGAATATTGTCAACACTTTGGAAAAAAACTGAAATTTTATTTTGTTTGTCAAATGATTTAAATTAACACTTAAAAGAGCAAATTTTTTGAAAAACATTTGATAAGTAAAGCAAATAATTTTAGAGATTATTTTCCTAAAAATTATGAAAAGTTTATTGCATGTACATAGGTATGTATGTATATGCGTATAATTTTTTAAAGTGAAAATTTGCTAATTGGCTATTTATTAACATTTTATTTGATTTGATTTAATTTGAATTTTTTCGGTTTTTCAGCATAATTTAAAATCCGAAGGTTTTTTGAAGCATTTATGTATGACAAAAGCGAAGTTCGTCGCGTATTGTCATAAGATTTTTATCTCGTAACAATAATTTGTATGCTTGAATTGGTTTTTAATTTTTAATGGCTTTTAATTTGTTCTTAATCGTCTAGACACGCTTTCATATCGTTACCTATTAATTTCAAAGTGTCTTTTAGTGTCACTTAAACATTTCATGGTAAATTTACATGCGTTTCCAATTTCAAAATACATTCGGCTACGGATTACCATATTTTATGTTCGCTGCTCTAATTTTGTTTTGTTTTCAAATTTATTTTATTTATAGAATTAAAAATTTACACCTTTTTTGTGTTTTTAGTTTGCTTTTTTCGAGCATTTAAAATAAACACAAGTTTTCGTGGAATTCCTAATTGAAATTCATTATGTTTTAAACGTAATTACTAATACAGCGGTGGAAAAAACACAGTGAAGAAAAAACAAAAGAGAAAACAGCTATTAAAAGGAATGAAGATGTTAACTTGAAATTTTCTTTTAAACTTATTAAAAAGAATATTAAAAAAAACAAATTTTTTGACCTCATTCTAGTCTTGTAATCCTTAGGGAAGTCGCCATAGTCTAGTAGGTAGCGTGTTGGCTTATAAGACTTAAGGCCACGATTCAAACCCTAGCTTAGACATCAAAACGAAAATGTGAAAAAATATTTCTTCGGCGACTTCCTCTCAGCAGATATCTAGCAAGAACTCTGAGAACAAACAAAATTGCCATGAAACGTTTCTCGAAAATCTGTCGTTCGTTGTCGACTTCAAACTGTAGGTACCGCCACTCATGTATAAAATTAACACACACAACATGAGTGGAGTGAGAAGCTGGTCGTATTCCTGACTGAAAGGTTGCAATGACCAATTATGTATGTAAGTATTAGTAAGGATTGTGCGCAGGTACGACCGAAGTTGTCACGTCAGTAATGTTGTGTGTGTTAATTTTATACATGAATGGCGGGACCTATAGTTTAAAGTCGACTCCGAACGACTGGTATTTTTTAAGTAGCTTTTCATAGCAAATTATATTTACTCTCAAAGTTATACCATATTTCGTTTTGTTGGAGATGTCTGGCATGCGATTTGAAGCGTGGCCTTACTTCAAATAAGCCAACACGCTAACTGCTAGACTACGGCGGTTGCAAGCTTATAAAAATTTCATCCAAACAACATTGTTATGCTATCCTCTCTGGTTAAAGGCGAGAGATTAGTGGACAACATACATATATATGCATAATTGGCCATTACAACCCTTCAGTCAGGGTTACAGCCTAGCTTCTCACACCACTCCTGTTGTGTGCGTTAATTTTATACGTGAGTGGCGGGACCTACAATTTAACGTCGACTCCGAACGACAGATTATTGAGAAACTTTTTCATGGCACGTTTATTTACTCTCGGAGTTTTTGCCAGAAATTTGCTGAGAGGGAATCGCCCAAGAAATATATTTTTTTCATATTTTCGATTTGATGCCTGACCTGGGATGCGACACGGTTTTTACGTCTAATAAGCCAACAGAGTACCTACTAGACTACGGCGACTTTGACCGTATTTGTATTATTTGGAGGGCGATTATTTGAAGCCTCTTAATAACGCATCTCACAATCCACAATGAAGGCTTAAAATTTGGAAAAATATTAAAAAAAAATTCTGTGTTTCTCTATAAACCTGTTTAAAAAATAAACTAAACAAGTTCACTCATTCAGTCATTTGTTCATATTAATGTTAAGTTGACATCTGATGCCAACTGACTTGACTTACTTCCAGTATTTAAAAAAAAAAAATTCAATTCAACTAACTGGAATGAAACTGAAAATGAAAAGGTATAAAAAACAAAAACAACAACAAAAATAAAAAGTCAAATGACATCAATATTTATCATAATCATAATGATACACGTAGTTTAGTTTGAAGTCCGTAATAAAAACCCAAAAGACCAGATTAAACTTGTAGAGTCAATGTCTGCGTCAAAATGTGGTGCCATTGCCACTGTCACTGCCACTGCCATTGTCACTGCTACTACAGCAGCAGCAGGAGCACCAAAAGTGTCGTGTCGCATCATATTAAATCCAATGACATTAAAGACAGACATTAAGGCGACACATTCTGAGGCATATTATACGAACATAAAGAAACTATCATTCTAATGCAATTAAATTTATTTCGTTTTAATTTTTTTTTTTGTCTGTGGAATATTTTCACAACTGTCTGCTTTAATTTATTTAAAAATTATTCTTCCTAAATGTACAGTGTACACTCTTTTAAATAAATTTTAACAATAACAATAACAACCTGTTTAATAATGTAGTTTGAAAGCAACACTGCAGCATAAACTGTATTTCTGGTGGACCTATATGGTTATACAGAAAGGGTATGAAGAAATAAAGGGTCATGATTTTAGTTTTCGATTGCCTTAATTTTGAAAGCGTCCGTCGTGCTGGCTTTAAGACTATTCTGTCAATGTCTGAAAATTAAAAATTAAATTCGCATTTGATTGCAGTTTTTTTTCTGTCTTTCAAGTGCGGCTTAGTCACGAGTTTCGATGTCATATTTTTCTATGATTAAGAAGTCTTTTGTTTTAAGTAATGTTTTAAGAAAAAATAATTTTTTTTCTTCATTTTCATTAGTTTTGATGTGAATTTGAAGAACTGAATTAAAGAAACTTTTGTTTGTTTTAAAAATTTGTTGTTGATAATTATGAAACCATGCAGGTGTAAGAGAAACATAAGCTTAGTAATTGATTTTTGAAGTTTAAGTTTCAAACTCAGAGCAGAGATAATTATAGAGAAAATGGCAAATATTTCTCGATATAGCATTTTCCAACAGAGACTTCCGAACTTTGACAATTGATAACGGTAATCTTGTTCCAGCTACATCTTGCAAATTAGTTGTCATCCATTTAACAGTAGTCGTGGAATGAATGGAGCAGTTGGCAAACTCATCCTAATATTCACTGAAAAATCATCTTTAGTGATGAAGCCGATTTTCGGATAAATGGCTACGGGAACGACGATACCCAACCCACATTACATATACATAATTGGTCATTAGAACATGTCAGTCAGGATTACGACCTAGTTTCTCACATCACTTATGTTATCTGTGTTAATTATACGCATGAGTGTCAAGAGCTACAGTTTAAAGTCGATTCCGATCGACAGAGTTTTTTGAGAAACTTTTAATGGCAACTTTATTTACTCTCGAAGTTTATGACAGAAATCTTCTGAGAGGAAGTCGCCGAATAAATATTTTTTCACATTCGATTTATTGGTCTCATGTCTAATAAGCCAACACATTACCTACTAGACTACGACGACTACCCACATCATAGTATCCAATGCATCCCGAAAAATCTAGCAGTGTCATTGGCCCATATTTCCTTGATAATGACGTTAATCAGACCATTATGCTCATCTCTGTCTCTGTCTGAATTGGATATTCTGCAAGTGCAACTTGATAGCATGTTCATCTCTTGTCGAGGTGATATGAACTAGCCACCGAGATTGTGCAATTTGACCCTGTTAGACTTATTCTTGTTGGATATTTTTTAGCCACAGGTATTTACGAATAAGCCACAAATCACAGCTTTACTCAAAGCCAAAATAACCCATGCCGTCGTTTAAATTCAACCCGATTTATGCGCCAGAGGGATGGAAAATTTGACATTTCGGATGCGCTCCACCCAGAGTAGTCATGGCGAACATTTGAACGATGTTATGTAACACACAAAATTGCTTCAGTAGGTCTTTGAAACGAATAAAAAATTTCGATAATATCACACACTTTGTATTATTTAAACTTAAAGATGGGAAAAGCTTAAAACTCGCTGTAGTCTAGTTGGTAGCATGTTAGCTTATAAGACATGAGGGCATGGTTCAAACCCCAGGCCAGACATCTCGAACAAAACGAAATATGAGAAAACGTTTCTTCGGCGACTTTCTCCCAGCTAATTCAGAATTTACCAGAGCAAAGCACTGAGAGTAAATAAAAATTGCAATGAAAAGTTTTTTCGGAACCTCTTTAAAATGTAGGACCAACCACTCATGTATAATGTGTAATATGTCTTGACTGACATATGTATGTATGAATGTATTTATGTATGTATGTATGTATATATGTATGTATATATGTATGTAAACTTGCAACTGATACGACCCTTGAAAGCTTCACGATTTAGAACTATTGGGAAGAAATGAACCGCATCTCTGAAAAAAATCTTAACCGTACTAACAAGTGATTAGCAGACATGTAAACGTACGTTTTCGTTACCCATTTTGCAATTAACATTCCTTGAATTATATCTTCATTACTCATAAATTTCTAGTTTAAACGAAAATTATTTAATTTTCCTAGCTCTTCTACTATTTCCCGTAGTATTTATTTTTTTTTCTGTGTGTGTCATTTCGTCTTTTAAAACTTTAATGGACTATTAAGACCAAGTGATTACTTTCTTCACATACAGCACAAACTTTTAAGTACTCACGTCAAAATCATGTTAGAAAATTAGAAAAAAAAATAAAAAAATGAAAAACAATCAAGAAAATCCAACTGAAATGAAATTGACGAAGTTTAACAACTAAAATGAAAATTAAAAACAAAAAATTACTTTATAATGGAGGTAGAAATTAAGAGGACAGACTAAAGCACTATTTGACATTATGACAAACGTGTGTATGTATGTACACATATATGTGTGTGCATATGTATGTCCATGATTTGTAACAACAACAGCAATGTTATAAATATAATTTTATATTTTCAAGTCGATATGGATGTTTATTTATAATAAAACTGACATGAAAAGAAAATAAATTTTCCTTAACACGACAACAATTTTGTAAAAGAGTTGACTTTTTACAACTTTAAACAACAGCAGCAAGAACAACAACAACAACAACAGTAACGATATCATATTCAAGTTATAATTTCTTGATGAACATGAAACAAAAATCAACGTTAGACGACGTTAGGCGACAGACGACAACTATGAAGGGCCTAAAACATAACCTAGTATATGTATGTAGACTGATACACATGCGCACCATTTAGTTCATAAAGTAAAAAAAATAAAAAAAATGAATTCAAACTCTTTGCAAGCATGCTAGAAAGAGTTAAGTAATGTTAACAAAATGAAATGAAATGAAATGAAATGAAAGAGTCAACCAGCTTGGGATTGTCAAAGCAATACAGAAGAGAAACCAAAACAAGAAAAGAACGAGAAAAAAAAACTTAAAATAAATAAACGAATGACTGACTGAATGTCATTATGTTGTTAAGAAAATAACAACAACAACTACATCCACAGCAATAATAAAGTTTATATAATTGCATTCGAACGACAAATGCAACAACCAGGCAATAGCATGCATGTATGTATGTATGTATGTACGTTCCATCCCCATACATATATACACACATGTATGCTCATTTACAATATAAATTGCAATTATGGCACAAAACAACATCAGTAACAAAAATAGCGTATAACAACTGCAATAAATGACGACAACAAAACAACACGACATCATTTTGCACGTCAGTCATTCAAATGTTGAAAAACAACAACAAACACAAAAACAACAAGACTAAAAACAAATAAAATCTCAACAAAATAAAGCAACTCAAAAAGCAAAATCAAAAAAAAAAATGAAAAAAAAAATTTAAAAAAGGTTTTTTTCATATTCCACTATAAATATTGTCATGAATGTGTGAGGGTATGGAAGAATATTACACTGGGTAACAGCTTTTATCAGGCCAACAAGATTGTGCTAAGAACGGTATCAGAAATCTTAATCTTAGACCGGGGCCTATTGCTATAACATGCCCCAATATATTCGTCGCTCATGATGATTTTTATCGATGATGACCGCTTAATTGAAATTCATAATGGCTTGACCGCAAGTTTCACGCGTTTGACGGGCACTGTCTGTCTTCGTAAAAAAACAATTAAGGGTACAGACCTTTAACATATTCCCTGTGTAGTCGGGCAATAGGTGACCAATTGCGTGGTATGTCGTCTTATCGGTACTATGGGGCCTTTTGAAACATCTTCAGTTACAACCGTGATATTCTTAGGAGAGCGACTGCCCTGTCTTATATCACATTCTGTAAGTGGACCAGATAAACTCGGTTGCGTTCGCATTGATTGTATTGTGTATTGTCTATCTGCGGGCTAATTACTGAACTCGTGATATAAATTATTTCGAAAAAAAACTCGTACAATTGAAATTAATTTCTATGTAATTTCATGGAAATTATTTCGATCACGATTACCGTAATTTGCTGCCCGTTTACTTGAAAAACGCCAAAGCAGAAATTAAATTAACCGCGCTCTGTAAAAATTATGGAATTTGTCCAGAGGGCGTCGATTTTTGCAGCACCTTGTATTACATAGCCTAACCCCAGGCCAGACATCTCGAGCGAAACGAAATATGAAAAACTATTTCTTCGGCGGCTTCCTCTCAGCAGATTTTTGCCAAAATTTCCGAGAGTAAGTAAAAAAGCCATGAAAAGTTTCTTAAAAATCTGTCGTTCGGAGTCGACTTCAAACTTTAGGTCCCATCACTTATGCATAAAATTAACACACACAACATAATCGCCTTAATCGGACATCAGGAGCGCCGCTGTATTTCTCCTAGAAATAAAAGCTCTAGATCGTTTAGGTTCAACCCAACCATTTTTGAGATCAACATCTTCCATCAGAATCTTATTGGATAGTCATCAGCAAACTTTTAGAATGTCTAGTATGCAGTGTATTGGTTGAAACCAGTGGTGTTGTGCTAATTTTTTTTTTTATCGGAACGCGTATATATAATAATTACATATATAAAAACCAAAAACAAGCCGGTTCGTTCCGGTTTTTGTTCCGGTTCGCGTTCGGTTCAAACCCTTGTTTATAAAAATACATATAAAAATTCGTCAAAAATTAGAAAAAAAATCAGCAATTGTTTTTAATTTTTTTTTCAAAACGTCAGCCAATTCTCGTTATCAGAAATCATCTTTAGTCCCGGAACGCGTTCCTGTGCAAAAAGGAAGTACCGGAACGACGTTCAGGAGCGTTCCGGCTCGACAACACGACTGGTTGAAACGGGAGCTCGTGAGTTCAAACCTCAGCTAAGACATCTCGAATAAAACGAAATATTAAAAAATTGTCTGTCGGCGTCTTCCTCCCACCAGTCTTCTCACAAAAAGTCTTAGAAATCTTGTAGTTCGAAGCCCCGTTAAACTAGAGGTTCAGTCACTCATGGAAACAATTAACATACGCAAGATGGGTGTCTAGTTTTCGTGGACGTTCCGTTCTTTTGCCTCAATAGTGCTTGTGTTCTTAATGCCAAATTATGCCGTACTCTGATAAGTGCAAAGTTTTGACAGCAGATATCAATCTTTGGTGTATGAAAACAAGTTCATGAATAAAATCTGCTGCTTTGTATTTGGTGTTGACGTCTCATCTTAGAGTAGTGCAACCTTTATTCCAAATCTACCTAAACAGTAGAAAAATCTTGCTAAGATTCATGTGCTGTGACCATGTTTAGATTGACTTAACAATCACACACCGGTTGTAAACTGGGTTTATTGAGTTACTGAGTGTACCTTGTTTAAAAATGGATAGGGGAACGATATCATTGAAGTATTTTGAATCAATATCTTAAGTTTTTTTGTTACCCAGTGCAATACTCTTCGAAAACAACGCATTTGACGTTTTCTGTCCTCCATAAATGATTGTCAGCAAAAATATATAAAAGCACGAGTATGTTATGTGTATGTGTGCGAACTTCATGTCAGTTTTGTCAAGAGGGGCAGCTCCATAAATGGTTGGTTGATGGTGAGTTTGAACCATTGTTGTAGGTTTTCTTAATATTCACTCAGAACTAAAACAACAACAACAACTACAATAACGTTAAAAACTGTTGGCAACTCTTTTGCAAAAATGTCAGTGATGAACGAATGAAAAAGGCATCAAACTGACACCAGTGGAGTTATATTAGATTGTAAAGCATTCCTGTTCCACAAACACAGGCAAAACACGAGCCGTGATTGTCATCAAAAGCTTTTTTGCTGTTGATGTTTCATTTTGATTTTTGTAACAATGTGACAAGAGGACATATTGAATGAATAAGATTGATTTCGTTTAGGTTGCTTTCTTTCATTTTTCTCTTTTTCTTTGTCCTTCACTCACTCTCTTGCATTTGATGTCAAATCAAAGTTTTTTTTTTAATATTTTTCATAATAATATTGGTGTTGCATGCAACAATTTTACACAAGTTTGAATGTGACATGAAAAGAAGTGGTTGTAGGCAAGGGTTTGTATGTGATAATTTTTTTTTGAAATTTGTGTTGTCACGCCGAAATGTTTAAGGATTTTTTGAAAAGAAAAAAGAAATTTCGGAAATTGATTCTTTCATAATTAAAAAGAGAAAAAGAAAAATAAATTAAATACTCGTAAAAGGATTATTCCTAACGGCCAGCAAGTTATTGAAGACGAGAATAATCGCCACTATTTACTGCAGAAGTATCAGGAGGTTCTAGTTGCATATCGTGTAATACTTGTGTGTATAACATATACACACATGTCGATATTTATGCGGGTGAGGGTATTATGGAAATACTTACGAATCGCTCTTATAGATATTTCCAAAGAAAATAATGACTGGTTTCCATTTAATCTACGCTCAATCAAAATATTTTGATCTAAAGGTATCGAGGCTTTAAAATCTTGTACAATATGTCGATTAAGAGGATCATACCTTATATCGGGTGGGACATCTATCGGTTTAAATTTGAACTATCAGTTATTTCGAATCTGGCAATACTTATGTCATTTTATTCTATCGCAAAATTCAATATATTATCTCCATTGAACGTAAATATCAATCGATTTGCGTTTGAGCAACGTTATGATTTATTGGAAATTATTTCCAAAAATAGACAATTGGTCGGAAATTGCATGGAAATGTCGTACAAAATTTGGTCACAGAAAACGACCAACTGTGCCCGGTATATATATTATTGCTAAAGTTCGTGAAACTGGTTTCATTGTCGATACGCCTAGACGTGAGCGTGCTCGTACAGTGCGTACACCCGAAAATATTGAAGCTGTGACTGAACTCGTCATCGTTTTCAAGAATTGAACATTTTACGCACCAGTTGATGTAGAATTTTGTTAAGAGACCTCGGTATGACGCCTCACAAAGTTCAATTTGTTCAAGAGTTAAAGCCGCATGACCATCCACTTCGTTTTAGCTCCGCTAGATGGGCCAATGAGAAACTGCACGATGATGATGATTTTGCCAAACAAAAATCATTTTTTAATGAGTAATGAATGTTTTTGGATGAAATCCACACGTGGTCTTAAAGAAGCCAATGCCACTCATTAAAACTGACTGTTTGGTGCGGCTAGTGGAGCATCATTGACCCATTACGGCCAATGGAGAACCTATCGCGCCATCAAAAACCAATTATTTTGAACCCGCTCTTCATGGTATTGATGTGAACGTTGTTTGGCTGCAACAGGATGGTACAAATTGCGTTATTGCGTCAAACATTTGATGGACGTTTATTTAGCCGAGATGGTGAAGTCAATTGGCCGCCAAGAAGCTGCGATTTCACACAGTTGGACTAATTTCTGTGGGGCTTCTGTACGACCACGTGAGGGTTTTCTGAGCCCCAAATACGGCAATTTTGCTTATTAACGTGCCCACCAAGATGAAAAGCAGCTTCATCCGAAAAGATGATTTGTTTTAAATTTTGCAATTTCCGATCAATTGTCTTTGTTTTGGAAATAAATTTCCAATAAATCCCAACGTTGCTCAAGCGTAATTCGTTCATTAAGTTCAGTGAAGATAATATACTGCATTTTGGGACAGAAGGACATAAGTATTGGCAGTGTTGAAATTTAAACTGAAAAATGGCCCACGCGATATAATTAAACAATATTTGAGATTTATGTGGACGTCACAGCGGAATTAAATTTTGAATCCGATTGACTACCAAAACTATTTGGCTCTTGGAATTTATATGGCACGGGCATTAAAGCTTTATTTGGATATCTATTGTAAGAAATAGTGGACCAACTAAACGAAGATCAAAATAATTTGATTGCTGACAAGTGATTAGATTGAATTGAATAGTCCAACAAAGAAATTTTAATTTAAATGTGTCAGAATAATGAAACGCTTATTGAATATATTTGAAGCATCCTCATTTCAAAGGCCTCTACTGTTATATAAAATCGTTTTGAAAAATCTCAAATGTCAAGTATCACAAATTTTAATTGAATGTAAAGTTTTTTTTTCCTTTCTACAAAATTTTGAATAAAAAAATTCATGTGGAATACAAACAACAACATTATGAGTATAAAAGAATAGATTTTAACATCTCATCACTCGCCACATAATTTATCATAAAGAATCGAAACAAAAAAATGTTCATTTATAAAACCGCCAATAAATAATTTATGATTTTTAATGTATTTTTATTAAAAAAAAAATTGAAAGAAAAAACTTTTTTTTTTAAAACAACAAATTAATGGAGGTCAGCGCAGTTGTGTATATCAGCTCTGACAAAATCAATGTTCCAATTGGATGTCGGTTGTACCATAATGATGTCGTAACATATTAAACAAATTTTGATGTGTTTTATTTGAAACTAAGTTTAGTTTTTATTAAAATTCTTGTGTATATGATTTATTTTTAAATTGTTTAGTTTTTTTTTTTTTGCATCATTAGTTGTTGTTTTTTTTTAAATTATTTTTGTGCAGATTTTGTTTGATTTCCGCATTGTCTCATTAACATGTTTTCAATCAAATTAATTGTACATACGACTCACAAATAGCAACAAAATACAATTAATTACACTTGTTCTGTTATAAGTTTTTATAAACAAAATAAAAAAAATTAATAAATAAAATAAAATTAAATAATATTTTAACAAAAATTGAAAGTGAAGCGACTCAAGTTCAAGTTCAGTTGAAAACAAAATTTTTGGTGTTGAAAAAAAGTTGTGCAAAAACAGACAACACCAACGCATTATCATTTATTTTAGTCGATAAAAAAAAACAAAAACAATAAAAAAAAATCGATATTTTTATAAATGCGAAATGCAATTAAAAACTGATCGAATTAAGAGCTTCTTTTTGATCAAACTGTCAAAATCATTAAAAACTTCCTTCATAGATGATTGTCTGTTGAACTGATGATTGTGGTGGTACTGTAGCATTGTCTTTGCCAACTAGCGATTCATTTTTGAAGACAAGTTAAGAGAGATTTTGATGAAAGTATATCTCGTGGGTAGTTCCAGAATACTCAGTTGATTTAGCAACTCATTGACTCTCTTCTTACAACCTTTTATTAAACCTTTATGGTGGCAAGATTCTGCCTGGTTTAGCATATTGGCGTGAGTAATAGTTGAAGATGAAGTTGCCGTAGTCTAGTAGGTAGTGTGTTGGCTGATTAGACGCAAAAGCCTGGGTTCGAGCCCCAGGCCAGGCATCAAAGACGAAATACAAAAAGTATCTTTTCGGCGACTCCTCTCAGTAGATTTCTGGCAAAAACTCTGAGAGTAAATAAAAATTGCCATGGAAAGTTTCTCAATAAATAAAAATTTGTCGTTCGGAGTCGACTTTAAACTGTAGGTCCCACCACTCATGTATAAAATTAACACACACAACATAAGTGGTGTGAGAAACTAGGACGTTGTACAATGGGTCAGTTCGACCTCCGGGTACTGTACTTGTCTTAATTGACAAGTACACGTCCTCTAACCTAACCTAACCTAATAGTTGAAGATTGTAGTCGCCGTGGTTTAGTAGGTAGTGTGTTGGTTTCTTAAAAATCTGTCGTTCGGAATCGATTTTAAAAACTGTAGGTCCCATCACTCTTGTATAAAATTAACAGAAACAACATAAGTGGTGTGAGAAGCTAGGTCGTAATCCTGACTATGTTATATTATGTTATGTATGTAGTTAAAGATTACATTCTTTTGTCTTTTTTTTTGTTTTGATTGGTAGTACTTAATGAACAAAAGTTCCGAATACATTTTCATCGGGTGTCAGCCAATGATAACAACCCTATTATTCTCGAACCTGCTACAGAACTAAGTAATGAAACTGAAATAAAGCACAAAAATAACAAAAATACGATTACCATCCTATGTTCCATGTGTGCGCACAGGTTCTGTTGATTTAATATGTTTTGAAGTCATCGCAGTCTAGTAGGAAGTGTATTGGATTATTAAACATGAAGCCGTGGTTCAATCTCCAGCCCAGACATCACAAACAAAACGAAATATGGAAAAATATTTCTTCGGCGATTTTCTCTCGGCTGATTTCTGGCAAAATCATTAAAAGTTTCTCAAAAGTCTGTCGTTCGGAGTCAACTTTAAACTGTAGGTCCCTTCACTCATGGATAAAATTGGTTTGTAGTCCGGACTTAAGGGGTGCAATGACCAATTAAGTAAGAAAGTAAGTCAGTGAGGACCAAAGCTATGTTGACAATAATTAGGATGATCAGAGAAAAGTCTGATGTGAAATTCATTCACCTTTCAGATCGTAAATCTGACAAATCCTTCCTTAACTGTCATCGAGATCCAGTACCAGAAAAGCAGTAAACTCTACGATTTTAGAAAATGTTAGACATCGAGAATGTGTTGTAAGAATGAAAGGAAGAATTAAGAGAGGAGCTATTCTTTGGTTGGAATTCAGAACATTACAAAGTGAAACGTTTAGAGCCCATAAGAAAATTTCAATTGAAAATTGAGGCCACCTCAAGTTGAGCTCAATTCAATTTGGACAGGAAGAAAGGGGCATGACAATGCTATCAGACTGTCAGCTTTCGAAGAGTGTTGCTTCCACGTATGTGGTTGGATCAGAAAGAAGGGTTGAAGTGATTACTTAAAGAAAGGAAATATAGAGGGGCAGACACTCTCTCTCAAGTCAAAAGAGTTGCAAATAATGTGAAATTTTGTTGGTAATTTAGAAATAAAAATGATTTGAAATGTGCATCACATTATGCAGATGTAATCTAAGGATAGCAAATGGTCTTTTGACCGGGCACTGTAGACTTAAAAAATTTGTTTTAAGGAACGATTTAAGTCCATGTTACCAGAACATATACATATGAATACATCTCAGAGAGAATTATCAGCGCGTTTATTAAGTCACGAAATAAATCGAATAATTTTTTAATGTCTACCACTAAAATACCATAAGCTGTAGGTTTCACCACCAATGTGGTTGAGCTCTTCTAATTGAATATAAAGGACGAGATATATCGCACTGTCAGACTGTTGAAAAATTTCTAAAGTTTACGAAGGCAGTGTTGCTATTAGAAAAGTAGCAGAGAAATTATTTGCTCGTTTTCAATAAGAAAATTTTCTTTTCACTGCTAAAATGGAATTGAATTCAAATATTTATGAAGTGAATGATTATGGTCAACAAAAAGTGAATTTCGTACGGCAATAATATGCGAAAAAAAATGTAAGGACGCAGCAAAGTGACATTTCTCATATGATGGCATAACCAGAAACAACACGATGAAATGAAACGCAGGATGTGTGGCAGTACAGGAAGGAAATTCTTCATTGTGAGCATTTAAATTCTGAAGAAATAATTGATTTTTATCTCTAGTATCAGCAATTAACAAGATTGAAGCAAGCAATCCGTAGGATCAATAGGAAAAGTGCAGGCTTTCGCAAATGACAACGGCAGACTATAAAAATCTTTGTTTAATCGATAGTAACTAAGATAACTGGATTGGAAAGTCTTGATGCATCCATCATACACTCTAGACCTTGCCGTTAAATACTTTTCTTGAAACAAAAATATATTTCTTTCTGTTATCTTTGTATGTCACTGAGTATTATTGCTAACATTGATCGCGATTTATATCATACCAGAGACCATATGCAAAGCATTAAAAATTTTAAAAGACTCAAAGACTCTTATTTTTATTGCTTCTACTGTACTTTATGAATATTGAAAGTATATGCGAAATCAATTATTGTTGTCTAAAAAAAATTGTACAATAATTCTGTCATTTTTATTAAAAATCATTTTAAAAGAACATTTTGTTTTTTTTTTTTTTGGTAAAAATAACCTTGAGATTGTCAATAGTATTGGAAGAGAATAATTTTTACACATTGACTGCAACTGAAATTATTCTTGAAATATGGCCAACAAATTGGAGGTTGTCAATTTCGTAATGAAATGTTTAATTAAAATTTTAAATTAAAATTTCAATAAAAAAAAACAGAACAAAACACAAACTAAGTGACGCAAAAAAATCAATTAAAAATTAAAACAAAAAAAAAAAATATTAAATATTAAATATTAAAAAAGAAAAAATTTCAAAAAATCATTAATAAAAGACCAAAAAAAATTTGAAATTTTGTTACAACCTTAATTACAATTGAGACGATAAATGATTAAACGACAAGCACGTTTTACAAAACAAAAAAAAACATAAATATGATTTATAGTGTTCCTTCCCCTCTTTAACCTCTTAGTGTTTCTGAGTGGTTAACATACCTTGGCTTTGGTGGGAATTTATTGATGTTTTCTTTGGCTGGCGAACAACAAAAATCTCAATATGTTTGTCAATTTTTATGACATTCTGAGGTCATTCAATTAAGCCGGCTTAAGATCAAAAAAGCCTGGCTTGCTTGCTTGCTTGTTTTTTCTCTTCGTTAATTTCATTAATTTCTTGTCTCTTTGTTAATGTTTCTTTTTTTTTTGATTATCTGGTGTATAGTTTAGCCGGGAGCATTAAATATAATACATTGTGTTGCTGTTGTTGTTTTTGTTTGTTTCTCCTGATTGTTTTCTATGATTTCTTGTAATAACCAACATACAAGCGATTTCATCTGACACCGCGCACAGAGACAGACGGACAGATAAAATGTTTTGTTTAAACGCTTTGAATTTTTCTCTTCTCTTCTGGTTTTCTTTTTTTTCTCAATAAAATACAGTAAGAAATGCCAACACAAACATATACGACAGCACATACGAGTTTGAAATGAAATAAAATCATTTAAAATGCTTATAATTATTTAAGGCTCGCATACAAATTTATTAAGTTTGTTTAATGGTTTCTCTTTACACCAAGAGAACAAAAACCAAAAGAAACAAAAATTTAACAAAAAAAAGCGGCTTTTTCTCATCAAAGACTCACAACTCCAACATGTTCACCAAACACTCTTAAGCAACTTTAACTATTGATATCATCTTGTGATAGCCCAGCTTCATATGAACGGTTATTTCAAAAACAACAAATACAATAACATTTATTAGATGTTATAAAAGTTGTTAATGTTCATACAGTTGACAACAATCATTTTTGTATAACAACTTGTTGTTGCTTCTCAATTTTTCAACAAAATTTTATAACTTACAACCAACCATCCATCCTACCGTGCATATCATATTAATTCAGAGACTTTTTAAGCAGCCATTATCATTAGACTGCTAAAGTGAAAAGAAACAAAAAAAATACGTATTAAATTATGATGTATTCCCTCATAAAATATAATAAAAAAAAAACTTATTTTGTTTTTGAGAATATTCAAATAAAAATCATGCAGTTGTTCTATGTGATTGCAATTAGGCAGGGTTCCATAAACAGAGTTTTTTTTGTTTTTTCTTTTGTAGTTATTAAATCATAAACAATATTTTATTGTTAATTTTTAATGTTTTAAGATGAAGAAAAACAATAGTTTTTAATATTTTTTACTTTTTTTGTTTATTTTCAGGTAAACTGTTAAAAAGAAAATTCTTTCCAAAAGTGTGTAAGCAAGCAATTATTGACAAATAGCCGTTGAAAATATTTAAATTCAATAAGAATTTCTTATATTGTAAAGGAAATAAAAAAGATTGGAATTTAACATAAATTTTTTTAGAAAAAGGGTTAGGAATTTTTAGAAATTCCAATCTATCTATGAGTTTAAATTTTGATTTGATTTATTGACAAGTTCAATGCTTCTTTGGGCCTAATCAATACCAGGAGACTTGTTATAAAAGACTTCTTCTTAGAGAATAATTCCATTCAATTAATGGAAACCCATTGTTGCTATTGGCAAACAAAATTCTTCTGTAGATGCTTCTTTCTTGAAAAGAACAGAGCCACGTACGAATAAAATGTGAATGAATAGAATAATTGAAGTCGCCGTAGTCTAGTAGGTAGTATATTGGCTTATTTGACGTAAGGCCAGCGTTCAAACCCCAGGTCAGTAATCGCGAATAAAACAGAACACAAAAAAATTTATTTCTTTTGGCAACTTCCTCTTCCCAGCAGATTTCTGGCAAAGAAAACTCTGAGAGTAAATAAAAATGGCCATGAAAAGTGTCACAAATCTGTCATATAGGTCCTGCCACTCATGTATAAAAGTAACACACACCACATAAATGGTGTGAGAAGCTAGGCCGTATTTTTGAGTGAAGGATTGTATTGGACAATTAAGTAAGAAAGAAGTGAGTAGAAACATCAAAAAAATAAAGCCATCTAGCATTATCCTGATGCAATGCTATTGCTGGCTGGCCGCTTGTGCGTAATCGTTTTTAAGTTCTTACTAAGATTTTGGCATGGACTAGTGGGTCATATTGGATGATTCGCTGCCTCTGTGTCCTCTCATTGTAGGGAGCTTACAGTCGTTTGTTTTGTTATTAACTGAAATAATAAATTTTTCTTTGAAGTCGCCATAGTCTAGTAGGTAGTGTGTTGGTTTATTAGACGTAAAGCCTGGGTTCGTATCCCAGGTCAGACATCAAAACGAAATATGAAAAAAAATATATCTTCGACTTCCTCTCAGCAGATTTCTGGCAAAAACTCTGAGAGTAAATAAACCTACCATGAAAAAGTTTCTCAAAAATCTGTCGTTCGGAGTCGACGTTAAACTGTAGGTGCCGCCACTCACGTATAAAATTAACGGACACAACATGAGTGGCCGTAATACTGACTAAAGGGTTGTAATGTATGTAGGCATGTAATAAATTTTTCATCACTTCAGGAATGGAATCTACGGAAAATGTTCTATGTTCCAAGCATATTTAAGTAATCGATGCTATTGCAACAATAATCTTACGCACGTAATTTTTTTACATACGTAATTGGTCATTCTAACACTTTAGTCCGTATAACGACCTAGCTTCTCGCACCACTTATGCTGTGTTTGTTAACTTTTATACATGAATGGCGTTACTTACAGTTTAGTTGGCCTCAAACGACAGATGTTTTTGAGAATGGCAAATTTTATTAACTCTCCAAGTTTTTGCCAGAAATCAAGAAGTCGCCGAAGAAATATTTTTTCATATATCGTTTTGCTGGAGATGGCTGACCTGGAGTTTAAACTGTGGCCTCACGTCTAGTAAGCCAACACACTACCTACTAGACTACGGTGACTTCAAATACTAAAACTAATCGCAGGCAATAATTTTATCGATAGGATCAACATTACGAGGAGTTAGCGAAACTAAATTTCAGTACGATCGGCTATTACAGTACAGAGACTAAAGACAGGGTTCACACTTGCGAACACTTAAACGCTCGAGAAGAATTATGGCTTTACTTTGTAATCAAGGAAGCCTTGGTAAACCCTCATTACAAGTCTATATGCAAGCAATTTCAAGGAAATTTTTGTTATGTCCAAATGAGGACACATACATATGTATGTAGGCGTCCTTTTTCTAAGGACATGAACTTTGCGAGGACGTAAAAAATACATTTTTACGGTTTATTGGGACTAATTTGTCTTTAGAAAAAGGACTTAAAGGGCTTAAAACTGTAAGAAAAATAAAATTTTTCACAAATTCCAAGAGTGTATTCTGATGATCAACACAGAATTTACATATTGGCTTGCAGCTAATCCCCATACTATACAAGTGTTCTTTGAGTCCACAGTTCTCTGCCAAAAGTTTGGCCGGTAAACTTAGTTTAGTGCTGAATAATTTGATGCACGTCTCAGATCTCCTTCTATTCTAACAATCCAACAAATGTTTAAATTATACTCCACTCTCTATCTTCCCTTTTGCTGCGGACATTTTCAAAAAATCTCTTTTTGCTTCACTGAAAGGTTATGAACCTATCTTGCTTGCAAACTAGGGAGGACCTAATAAGCGTTTAAGCTTCAAACTTTACTCAATTACTTTACTCAATTAGATATGTTCAAAAGACCTGAAGCAGTATATTATACCTGAAGTGGATATTATAAGTATAGCAGGCAGCGAACTTTAACCTTTAATCACATTTGCATCCCAGCTTGCTGACGAAAGAACTAGCGAATGTATACAGCTCAAAGATAATATAGTTTTCAATCAACTACTTCACATCAAGCAGATGATCAGATCAAATATGTTTTCTTTTACTTGAAATCAGGCTAGTAGAGTTTGATTTATGATCCTCTGAAGTCGGTATGACATTAAAATGAAGACCTTTCATGACAGTTCCTCTAAGCTTCATAAAATTCCATTTACAACGAACAAAATAAAAACCGTCGGTATTTTAATTAAGTCTTCCTTTTTGTTTTAAAATATCTAACTAAAAATTGTTTTTTTTTTTTTTTGGAATATATAGCCTCGAGCTGTCATTTAATAAATCAGTCGAAACGAAACCTCAAAAAATATTTTTGTTTTGTGTGACTTTTAATCTGTTGTTTCCGTTTTTTTTCTTTCTTACTTTGCACGTTTTTCTACGTTTTCCTTTGAGGTGCTCCACCACTATAGTCGGTCTTTGATTTATTTTCTCATTTACTTTTGATGATTAACAACAGGAAACTTTAGTTGTGATTTAAATTTGACTGTTTTTTTCTGAAATGAAATGTTTTTTATTTTTTCTTTAATGAATGAATGTTATGGTTGTTGTTGTTATAGATTGTGTTGTATATAAATTTATAAATTCATTCGACTCATAATTATAAATATTTAGATGACTTTTAATGATCATTTTGTGATTTATTGCAATAGGTTTTCGTATGTGTAGCAAAACTTAAATGAGTTTTTATTTTTTAATTAAATTAAGTTGAGTGAATTTAAGTTTATAAAACTTAAGTTAATTTACTGTAGCTAAAATATACTTCCTTCACAAGATGCAATATGTACTGTTTCAAAACTAGCAGTCTCTTTTACCAAGTTTTGTAGCTACAGGCCTAACTATAATTAAGGAAGTACAATATAGCGAAGTCGCCATAGTCTAATAGGTAGTGTGTTGGCTTATTAGAAGTGAGGCCACGGTTCAAACCCCAGGTCAGACATCAAAACGAAATATGCAAAAGTATTTCTTCGACGACTTTCTCTCAGCAGATTTCTGGCAAAAACTCTCAGAGTAAATACAATTGCCATGAAAAAGTCCTCAAAAATCTGTCACTTGCAGTCGACTTTAAACTGTAGGTTCCAACACTCATGTATAAAATTAACACACACAACATAAGTGGTGTGAGAAACTAGGTCGTAATCCTGACTGAAGGGTTGCAATGATCAATTATGTATGCAATATGGCCACTCAAATGTTTTCCAAAAATTGCTTACAGGCAAAAGCCAGTGAAAGTAATATAGAAGCTGTGTACTCTTATAAAAGATCGAATATATTGTGGTATACAGATATGATCTTGAAACAGCAGCAGGAGTTTTAGGTCACAGAATGAACAGCAACTCGCTTGTAACTTTCAAGCCGAAATCTTTATGATCGAAAGATGTACACATTTCAACTTAGATAGGACGTAAAGGAGACAGGACATAGCAATACTATTTGAGCACTCTGCTTTTATGAGGTTAAATAATAATAAGAAATAAGCAAGGAAAAGAGCTTGCGGGGAGTAGAGTTTCCACCCCGCTGATGGAACCAGAATACTTCTATGGAGTGGGAACAGACGTTGGAAAAGTATGCTCAACGAAAGGGAAAATACAAAATGCAAAGACTCTTATCAAATAAAGTAAGTTTGACGCAATAAAAAATTTTGTTCGTGAACTATAATAAGAGGACATCTAAGACATGTAGGTCTTTTGACAGGGCACTAAAGACTCATGATACGTTTATTCAAAATGAGGATTATCTCGAGCCCAACATGTAGATTCTCTGACGATGAGAATAAATCAACGGAAAACATTCTTGGAACTTTTGGTGGTAGGCAGTAAATTGTCTTTACTGACACCGAGCAGCATTATGAAATTTGTCAAGGCAATTGGTTTGAAAGATACATTATGTTGATACTCCATAAAGTTGAGGAGAGTAAAAGGAATCGTGAGGTTGCAGCAGTAAATTACCTCTTCACGGCAACAATAATAAGCCAGTATTTGAGTTTATTTAAAATATTTCAAATAGGTGACTGGTCAACTTCATGATCAGAGCAGATCCATGTGTCGTTCTTAGTAATAATGCCCTCTACGAACCTGTATTGGGTGCTTAAGAAGTGACGTTGCCTGAACTTCCTATTACGTTCGATGTTGATGTTTTCTTCCTTGGGGGAGCTCGGTTTCTGAGGGAGCAGGGTATCGGGGGATCTAGTTGAGCAATATCTTGGGTGATTGGTTATTTGAATTGGTAGTTATGTGACGGAGCTTTCTTAAAGACTATGATACCACTAATGTCGTCGTTAAAACCATTATGATTCCACAAGTCAGTAGCCAAAACAGGGATCAAAATGCCACTAAAGGAAGTCAAGGAATAAACATAAACTCCCTGTATTTATGAGAATTCAATCGAAGATAACGGAAAATGAGAGCCAGAAAATGAGAAACCAAGAACTTTTGCCTGTTCACTGCAAGAACTGGACATTGAACGATTGTCTTCTCCATAGATTCTGGCAATTTGGCATGTGGCCCCATTAGGTAGTGGACTATGGCTATACTATTAAACCTTCTTATTCAGATCAGTCCAAAAAAGTCTAGCAATACTTTATGTGGACCTCCTTGTTACGGTATTCAAGAGATTATTATTCTAATATTTTAACACGAAATGAGAAGGTATGTCCATACAACTGCCTAAGGGATTATTCGTTTAAGGACATTGCCGTATTAGGGCTACAAATTAAAAAGTTTGTGACACTAAACGAAGATTTGAATATTGGATCGTCTATATAGCGATGCTTTAAATGCTCTACTTTGTATTTACAAAATTAGATTTTAGATCTTCAAACACAATTCTATTCTTGTTTTATTTTTTCTTTAAATTTATGACATTATTTAACCCTTTTGTTTTTAATACACCAGATGTCTTACGGTTTTAAATGATAAATTTATATGGCTACCGAAAAATGACTCTCTAATCTATTACTAATCTCACTACAAATTAAAACACCCAAAATACACACAGAAACAGATGAATGGATACCCATAAAAATGAGGGGGCAAAAAAAAGAAAGAGAGATGACGTTGACCCAAAACAGTGATCATAAGATTAGAAAAGAATAAAACAAAAGCGAAATAATAAACTCTACAAAGTTTCAATTAATTAATTAATCTTTGTGTGTCTGGGCTTAAGTGTTTAAAAAGCATTTTAAACAAAATTTAGGCCTTCATTTTCTCTCTCCCTCCATATGGGGAGCTGTTGTTCTTCGTCTTTTTTGGGGTTTATTTTTGTTTTGTTTTTTTTTGAAATTCAAATTCAGTGGAACTAATGAAAGTGTTCAACTAACATGGTTTCTTGATGTGCTTAAAATAACAAATAAAACTGACCATAAACTGTGCCTTAATGGGCTACTCTTTATAAAACTGCGTTTTTCTATTGTGCGCACGGAGATTAAAAAAGAAGAGAAAAAAAAGACCGCCAACCAGCTATTGTTTCTTTATTATTTAATTTTTATTAGAGCATCGGACAGACTAAATGATTGTGATTGAGGAGGCTGGTTGTGGTGCCCATAGAATCTGATTTAAATTTAAATTCTTCTACTTTGTAACACATATTTGAGAAGGAACCCATTAAGATCTTGCCTTGTCTTAAATCTCTCCATTAGAGTTGACACTTTTAGTGCTGCGTTTCACTCTACCACAACCTAACACGTTTGCGCGTGGTGACCTTTTCATGTTTTTTGTGTTTTTTTTTTTAAATTTGAATTTTGATTAGAATTCAAAAGCGTGTGTAAAAGCAGCTAAAACTGGCCACCAGCAAAGCCGAGTGTTTAAATTTATTTGATTTTTTTTATTCAGTTTTTAACTGTAGCTGAAGTAGGCAGTGTCCCAGGCTACGTAACAAATTGATCAGTTTTAATCATATTTTTTTAATGATTTTTTGTTGTTTATTTTATGAGTATGAGAAATTATTCATAATTTTTAATCATTTTTTATTTTGCTGACTTTGTTTTCAAAAATATTTTTTTTCTTTTTTCCGTTTTTTTTCAAATTTTATGCGATTATTGCCTATCTAACCGAGATACCATACAAAAACATTGTTTTAATTCGTGGAATAACTCATATAAATATTTTAATGTTCATATCCATTGTGGCCATAAATTGCTTTAGAAACGTTTGATCTTTTAAGCGTTTTATTCATAATAATATCATCACCTTTCATATTTAAATTGTATGGCCGGCCAGTAAACTAAAGAAAAAGACGAATAAAATTGTTAACAATTCCAAGAAAAAAATAATATTATTTGAATTAAAGGCCTATAAATGCTATTAAAAACACATAAAAAATGTTTAGTAAACAGCGCCATCTATATGAAAAGTTAAATTAAAAAGTGAAGACAAAAAATGTGCCATAAAAATCTAAACTTATTTGATAGGCAGCTAGTCACATGACTGCCCATTTTATTAGAAATAGTTTTTAAAACTGATTGAATATTTAATTTAATTTTTTCAAAATTCCATGTTTTTATGATCAAAATTTTCAAAGAGTTTTGTCAAACGAATTTTTTTTTTAATAACGTCAAATGAAGCCTACAAACAAAAAATTTTATTGCAATTTCTAAGAATTAGAAATTTCTAATATTTAGGCCAATGATTATTAAATCCATAGTTCTCTAATACAATAGGCTTTTAATTAAAAACAAATTCATACGCAGACTAAATGAAAGTGATAGATATTCAGATAGTTAGGCAGTAAAGGAAGGAAAACTAACTAACACTATCGCAATGGATTGCCTTAAACCTTATAGCTGAAAACGAAGATATTGTGTCAGCAAATGGAAGAAAACTTACATCGTGTATGTAAGGAGTGCCTAAGAACAAATTTGGTCATACCTCTAGGCTTATATTTTTGAAAATAAAAAATAAAACAAAGACTAATTTCTGTTACTCTGCTTTTGTCAATTATAAGCACCTGATTTTGAAAACAAAATTAGTTTTTTTTTTAGAAAATCGACGTTGGACAAAATTTACATGCATAATTGGTCATTACAAACCTTTAGTTAGGATTACAAACTAGTTTCCCACATCACTTATGCTGTGTGTATTAATTTCATACATGAATGGCGGGATCCACTTTATAGTCGATTCCGTAAAACAGATTTTTTAGAAACTTTTCATGGCAATTTTATTTACTACAGTGTTTTTAGCAGAAATCTGCTGAGAGGAAATTGCTGGAGAAATTTTTTTTCATATTTTATTTAGTTGGAGATGTCTGACTCGCGGTTTGAACCGACACCTCACGTCTATTAAGACAAAACACTACCTTCTAGACTCCGACGACTCGAACAAAATGTTCGAAAGAGAATAATTGAAATTTTCAATAAAAATCCGCTTCGTCAACAAAAACAGTAATCAAGCGCTCAGAATGTAATCACCGTAGACTAGTACATTGGTTTATTAGATCTGACAACACCCCCCTCCACGCCAGTGCCAGTCTTCGCTAACAAAACTAAATATAAAAACATATTTCTTGAATGATTTCCTCTGTAGGTTCCGCCATTCATGTATAAAATTATCGCACGCAACATAAGTGGTGCTAGGTCGTAATCCTGACTGAAGGATTGTAATGACCAATTATGTATGTACGCACGGAATTAACGTAAAATCCATTTTACTGATTATAAAAAAATATAAAAGGATTACTGAAAAGCAACTCGCAGAAAGAAGAAAGAAAACATTTACAGACTTTAGCAAGGCAAATAAATTAATAAAGACCTCTTAAATGCTAAGTAGTTGTCATGTATCTCGATCATAGACAACGACATGAGTTCGCTGAATGGAAAAATCATCCTCAACGATGAGAAGATTGTTAAATTTGGGATGATACCAAGTCACTTGCTAACCCAGAGTGTCCAATGCATCCCGAAAAAATCATTGTTTAGAGTGGATTTTTTTCTCTGAGACCAACCCTTAGGAGATGACCTCTATTTATACAGTGCATTGTGTTGGAATACAAGAAAAATAGTTCACCGGAGACAGTGTACATAATACCTTTGTCACTTCTTTTCAATAATGGCGTTTTAGTAATAATTCTCACTTTCGTTTTTTTTGTTGTTGTGGGCAAACACAAATAATGTCAGACAAACAATTAGACAATCACAAAAAACCCAGAGTCTCTGGTGGGAATCGAACCTACGGCATCGACACACTGCCAACTAGGCCTTCTGGGCTGATGGTGTTCTTGATCCATATTTCTTTGAGAACGACGTTGGCATTAACATCACTGTCAACGGCGAGCACTATAGTTCGATGATTACACAGCCCTACAAATTTTGACTTTTTTGTGCAAATAAGACGGCTCCAGGTGTTTCCGAAGGCATTTTGCGTTAAAAGGCATTAAAAAATTCAAAATGGCGGATCCAATATGGCGAGGTTTATAAAAATTAACAAGATTTACTTGACCGCCATATTGGACCCGTCATTTTGAATTTTTTAAATCTGAATGAAGATCTGTAATCAGCAACCCCAAAAACCCCTGAGTAACAGTTTTCAAGTAAATCTGATTAATTTTTAAGGACCTCCGTAATGTGTTTCTTTTTCTCTTGCACCCCTTGACATAAACCCACCCCCTACTTTAAGGGTACATGCAAACAGTTTGGCTTTGGGCTCATTTTAAAGATCAAAGATCAATTATCAATTTCTGACAATAGCATTGGTTCTAGCAAGTCAGTGTTTAGCTCTACAATTTTTCAAAAATGGCCAAAAATGCTATTTTTAGGGGTTTGCCTTTTTCTCGAAAACCTGACGTTATGGAAAGTTTTTGAAAGAAAGATTCAGCGCGCAAAATGCCTTCGGAAACACCTGGAGCCATTTATTTGCAAAACCCATGCAGGACTGTATTATCAATTACTTTTGATAAGAATTAGATGACCTGAATACAAAGGTTATGTGGTTCCAACAGAATGTACAAACGCTTGGAGGTTCAAAAACATCTCACGTAGGGGTAATGCGAATTGGTCACCGAGATAATGTGATTTGACTCTGCATAAATTTATTAAAGTTCTCTTCGATAGCCGTTTTGTATACAAATATTTTTGGTAAAGTTTGATGCTGCAACAATGGTTCCTCTTTCTCAAATTTTGGAAACTTTTTTTACATAATTTTTCAATTTTTAAAACTCTTTTTAAACTTATTTTCCACAATAAAACTGTAGTTTTTTTAGGCCCCAAACAAATACTGAATTATTCTTCATAGTTTTGTTGTGAAAATAATTTTTCCATGCCTACTAATTAGTTGAAGGTTAATTAAAATATGATTGTTTTTTTACTTGTATTCCTCTCTCTCTTCTCTCTCTTTCGTTTTGTTTTTATTATAATAGTGTAATTAACAATCATTAAATGATTATTAATGTTGTGTAAAAGTGACACTTGTCACACGTTATGTACGTTCTGTCGTTTGTACTTCTAGATATCTGTGTGAGAGCGACTGTATATGTATGTATTTTCTACAAATAAATTACAATTATTATTGTCTCTATTGTTGTTGTTGTTGTTGTTATTTGTAATTAATGTAGTTGTTTTTAGTTAACAATTATTGTAACTAGCAAATGTTTAACAAATTACATGACTGCCACATAAAACGAACGAATTGAATACACAAACACAGACAGACAAACACAAACAAGTTGACAAACTGGTCGACCAGCAAAATGCTTAACTAACTAACAGACTGACTGACTGATTATAAACAAATTAACCCATACAACGAGTCATAGAAGTGCAACAACAAGATTTTTTATCACAGATACAAATTGTATCTGCTGCTGCTTGTGTTTGTTTGCAATTCGTTGAAGATTTCTTTCGCAAATTCATTTGTTTCTAACAACACGTATCGAATGTATTGTTTTTTTTTTGTTCTAATGGGGTATTGTAAAAAGTCACTATAATTGTATGGTTGTTGTAGTTGGAAATGAGTCATAAATGAATTTATTTTTTGATTCTGTAAAAACAAAAGCTGAAAAACCGAAATAAACCTGAGTTTATTGAAGTTCTCTACTGGCAATGTAAGCAAGTTTTTATAAATTTTATTTATTGTTTTCACACGCTTGCAATATATCCTATGTATGTACATATGTAAATGGATTGTGTAACTGCCTAAATGCTTTTTAAAACTTGTTTCAGTTTTCGTACTTTGGTTACAACTTCAAAGTACTTCTTCGCATAAAAAATTCTAAAAATTCAACGATTCTAGAAGCGCTTCTAGAGCTTCAAAGAAAGGGAAGGAAACCCAGCATTAGTCTAAATTGATACTCTCCTTCTTGCCAAAAAGTATCACTTGAATAATTAATGAAAAAACCGTAGGTCTTTATGCAAAAATTATACATTCGATGTCCGATCCCATCGATTTGGACATACACTTAGCCAGCAAGCAGAGAATCTTCAGTGAAGTAGAAATAAGGAAGCCAAAGGCCACTTATAAAACGAGTTCAATGTAAGATTTGAAAATGATCGGAAGAATATGAAATTACCGATGTACTAATGAATGATAGAATAGAATCTGGAGAAATTTTGTATCAGCTTCATACTCCACAGAAAGTCAATAGAAATTAACAAGGAATCGTCGTTGCCTATCCATAATGAAGTAAAATCTATCAGCTACTACAAACGTTCTTAGGCATAAATTGTGTCGCAGTGGAAATGAAACCATTAACCCTTTCATGCCCGAATTTTTTGGGCCAGAGCTAAAATTTTTTAAGGACATGTGTTTGTTAGTCATGGCCTAAATATGAAGTGATATTAAATTCGGAGTCCTACGTATTCTGGTTTTACACGTTTTTAATCAAGCTTGTTTGCAAAAAAAAATGTTTTGAAAAAATTAAAAATTACGGAATTTATGAACGAAACTGTACAATGTTGCCTATAGGCAACATCGGGCACGAATCGGTTAACGGGCATACAGAACTCAAACTTATTGTCATAAAGACAGCTAACTGTTGTTTGAGTAAAAGTGAACTTTTTAAAATTTGTTTTCATCATTTTGTACAAGTTGAAATCGCCGTAGTCTAGTAAGTAGTGTATTGCCTTATTAAGCGAAGCATGAACAAATATTTCTTTGGCGGCTTCTTCTCAGCAGATTTCTGGAGAGTAAATAAAAATTGGTTTATTAGACGTGAGGCCACGCTTCGAACATCTCCAACAAAACCAAATATGAAAATTTCTTCTACTTTTTGTATTTTTGTTTTGATGTCTGGCCTGGGGCTCGAATCCTGGCTTTACGTCTAATAAGCCAACACACTACCTGCTAGAGTACTGCGAAATCTAAAATGTAAATAATCTCAAAAATCTGTCGTTCGGAGTTGACTTTAAACTGTAGGTCACGTCACTGATCTATAAAATTAAAACACACTACATAAGTGGCGTGAGAAGTTAGGCAGTAGTCCTGAATGATCAATTATTGTAATGACTTCCCGAACAAATTATCTGAAGAAATGCTGATGTTAACTGGCCACCAAAATATCAAACTCGAGCTGTAAAGCGTCTTTGGTGAAATGTACTCACATCTCTGTGAAAAATTCACAGAAAAAGAGTAATGGCCAGTCATTAGAGTCGTGACAGCCATTTGACGATATTTCATTCCATATTTAATTCAATAGAAAGATCACAACTTTCCATAACGAACGCATTTTTATTATGTTGTTTAGACAATGAGACACACCCTGCAAATTTCATATATTAACGCTTTAAGTCGCCGTAGTCTAGTAGGTAGTGTGTTTGCTAATTAGACGTAAAGCCAGGATTCGAGCCCCAGGCCAGACATCAAAACAAAATACAAAAAGTATTTCTTCGGCGACTTCCTCTCAGCAGATATCTGGTAAAATCTCTGATAGTAAATAAAATTGCCATGAAAAGTTTCTCAAAAATCTGTCGTTTGGAGTCGACTTTAAACTGTAGGTCCAACCACTCATGCATAAAAATTAACACACACAACATAAGTGGTGTGAGAAACTAGGTCGTAATCCGTACTGAAGGGTTGTAATGACCAATTATGTATGTATGTATGTAATGCTTTGCTTTTGGGTATTCTTTCTTCTGGGTATTCTAAAGCAAATTCTTGAAACCTATCCAACATTTTATTAAGCTAATTCGGTGAAGAATCTTGTCCAGTGAATTTTTTAACAAGGCAGGCATATGCCTTGTGTGTCACAAGTGGGTAAAAGAGGACAACGCGAATATCAGACAATGAATATTCTTGCATATTATGATCACCTCAATTATCGTTCAGGGACGGCAAAATTCTTTGAGCATTCGTTACAGGCTCTTAAGTAAGTTATTGAGCGAGCTACACAGTACAAATAAATAATTTTAAAGAATACGAGTATATTGTTGGATCATTTGTATCTGTTAAAATGAGAAAATTTTCTATAAGACTCTTTAGAAAATTAAACAAAAAAGCTTAGTTTGTGTGTAGGGATCATTTGCTTTGGAGGTACCCTATATTTTCAAACGATGTTGAATTTCATATAAAATAAAAAAAAGGAGAGAATAAAAAATTTTAATTGTTTATCGGTTTCTAGCATTTGCTTTACTTGTTACAAACACTGGCACATTTTTCATATACATACCTTTGCAACATCTACATATCTATGGTAGGTACAGAGGTGCAGGTACAGGGTATAATAAAATATTGAAAAATCTTTTGAAAAGAAAAGAAAAATCTTTCACAGCTATCCATTGCTAAACTGGCTTTATGTGTGAAAAATTCTTTAATGTTGAAAATGTTTGAACATCAATTTTAATGTCTCCACTAAAATAGATCATAAACTGTCATAATAACCGAGACACTATAAATGTCTTCCCATATCGAAATGTGGCCATAACAAATTCCCTCGCAAAAGAAAAAAAAATTGAAGAAGAAAGCAACAACTGCTTACAAAACACAAAAACAATCAACAGCATAATGCCAATCTAATTGAAATTTTACATTTTTTTGCCAGTCAGCCAGTCAGTCAACCAACCATACACCTATGAACCTACTGAAAGCAAAATGTTTAAACAAAACCTGCCTCAATACAAGACAACTGAAAAGAAAAAATATTTTTCACATCATTTTCTTATGCTTAGTGAAGTACAAAATAGAGAATCATAGGGTATGGGATATGGGATATGGGCTATGGGATTTTGAATATTGAAAGAAGACCAAATAGGCACAAAATGTTTGTCAACACAAGTGCTTTTCAAAGAAAAAAAAAACCAAGAAAAAAGGGGAGTTAGTGCGAGACCTCACAATAAGTAATTTGTAGCCACACAAAAGTATTAAATCGTGCCATAAAAATAAACACTTTACAATGACCATTACAAGTGGCCCTTATCATAGAAGGAATAAGAAAAAAAATAAAACACAAATAATATGAAGATGAAAAGAAGAAGAAGAAGAAAAAAATCGTTAAAATAACAATAAACATGATGTGACAAATTTCATTTGTAATGTACAAAAAAAAAAAAATAAAACGATATGTACAAGAATATCTCATAAAAATTTATGTATTTTTCCTTAAACAGTTGAAAAAAAACAATCAAACAGCCAAGCAACTAAACAAATAAATGAATTGTTACTTTTCTTTACTGGCCATAGACATACTCGTAGAAGCCTCTCTTTAGAACCTGGCTAACCTAGCTAACCTGGCTATTGTAGTTTTCAATGAAATCAAATTGAAGATTCCAAATAAATACAAACAGGCGCACTTATGTATGTTCACATACCATAGCATCCATCCATCCATCGTATCTTAAGCTGGGGACAAAAGCCACAGAAAAAAAAATCGCTAAAGTACTGTTTAACTAAACTTTTTGAATGAAGCAAAACAACAACAAAAAAAGAAGAGGAACAAAATAAAGTGACATGATTATACAGACATCTTGACTAGAATGTCTTGAGGCCACTTGACAGTATTCAGAGCACATTCATGAGCATAACGACGACAAAAACAACAACAACAACAACAGCAACTAACTCTCTGGCATATGTGTCCAATACTTGACAATATTATAATACGTGTGGCGTAAGTGTATTTGAGTGTTTTTACTCGTATTGTTTTTGTTGTCGTAAAAAGGTTCAATGGGTAAATAAATCGTTTTTTTTTTGTTTCCAGTAAAGACTACAAATAGTGTCATGATGTTTGATAAAGTGTTGCCAATAAAGGCAGAAACCTTTGAAGTAAAAACCATTAAAATCTGTATAAAGTGGAGGTGTGATTTTGAAATATGTGGGTACTTTGACTTTGTCTTTCGTTAATCCTTTAAGGATTTATCTCTTTCAACGCTCAGAATGGTAATCGGATTGCATAAGCATTCAGTTTGTTGGTATAACCCTTATTAGGAAAGAAAACCTACCAAGAATGACCAAAAGTCTCATGCCTGACGAAATACACCTAAGCCATCATGTAGGTTTGTTGTTGTTATGCCCTCACCAATAGAGAATTGGGGAATTAGGGACTTTATTACTTCCAGTTAGGTTAGGTTAGGTTAGGTTGGAGGACGTGTACTTGTTAATTATGTGCAGTACTTGGAGGTCGAATTGTACAACGTCCTAGTTTCTCACACCACTTATGTTATGTGTGTTAATTTTTATACATGAGTGGTGGGACCTACAGTTCCAAACGACAGATTTTTGAGAAACTTTTTCATGGTAATTTTATTTACTCTCAGAGTTTTTGGCCAGAAATCTGCTGAGAGGAAGTCGCCGAAGAAATACTTTTTGTATTTTATATTGATGTCTGGCCTGGGGCTCGAACCCTGGCTTTACGTCTAATAAGCCAACAGACTACCTACTAGACTACGGCGACTTCGAAACTGCTACTTCCAGTCCTCTGGGATGATCATTTGATCGCTTCAGCCAGGATTACGACCTAGCTTCTCACACCCAATTATGTTGTGTGTATTAATTTTATAAATGAGTGGCGGGATCTACAGTTTAAAGTCGACTCCGAACGACAGATTTTTTTGAGAAACTTCTCATGGCAATTTTTATTTATTCTCAGAGTTTTTGTCAGAAATCTGCCGCAGAAATATGTCTGGCCTTGGGTTTGAACCTAGACCTCCTGTCTAATAAGCCAACGCGCTACCTATTAGACCACATCGACTTTACTTCAGACAATTTATGTCTGGTATAGAATGCTGGTCAATGACACAAAAAGTGCATCATCACCATATGGCTTGCAATCATCATTTTCCACTACGCCCCAATAATGATCAGATGTCACGTGAGTATGTTCATTAGTGTGATATATTTAAACAATATTTTTGTTGTTGTTGTTAAGTTATAAAAAAACTAAAGAGTGAAAGAAGCTCAATATCCAAGGAAGGACAATTAGAGACTAGGCGAGAAAATTTTTGGGATTGTTAGCTTGTGAATTGAGGCCTCAAATACTTATGTTAGGAAGCGTTGAAAGAACTTTATCGTCTAATAAAAAATAGGAAAAAAAATTAAAATTTCTACAATAACTAGAATTCCTTTAGTATTCTTTTCCTTAAAAGACCCCCCAAAAAAAAACGCTAAATTGATCACACTAATGAATATAAACTCATGATTCTGAGCACGAAACAGTTTTGCCAACATATTCTGTTGTCATAGACTATACTTGAACTCCACATCAAGTAGCTTTTTATAGGTTCTATGCAAACATGCCAACATACTCCACGAGAATGAAAATGAATCCACTGTATGGATGGCTGGACAGTAGTATGGGATTACAAGGTACATACTTACGTGTTTGTGGAATGAATGTTGAAACAAGCGATGTGGTGGATAAAGTAGTAGTGATGGTGCCAACATTTATGTTTACACGCTTCAAATATTGCTGGCCAACGTCATGCCATATTATCCGCAACACCACACGCTAACACCAGGCACACTCATTCACTCATTCGCTCAGCCATGCAGTCGGTCAGCCAGTCAGTCACTTATTCACATGCTACACTCAATATACTACAAAGCAAGTCGTTAACATTGTTATAAGGACTATGGGGACGGACTAGGGAAGTAAAATTCAAACCATTAAGCCATCTTATGACATTTTTTGGCTTGAGTACACTTCAGAAAATGTCTGTCCAATGGACACTGCTAAAGTGTCACGTTATATGAGACTGAAAGAATACAATTCTTGGAATTATTATGATTATTTTGTTCATCTTCTCTGGTTGTTGTTGTTGTTGTTTTTTTCTTTTTGGTCCACAGAAAGGAAACGAAGTACCAGAAAAATAAAAAAAGAGAACAACAAGTAGAATGTGATCATTTAAAGTTGTGGTTGTTGTTGTTGTGGTATTTTTTAATATTTTTTCAAAATTTAAATGATTTGTTATCATATTCATTTCGCTTAACATACACACACATACCACTAAATGTGTTGAGAGATGTATTCTAATGACAAGGGATTTTTACTACCCGTTTCCCTTTTTTTCGTACCCTTTCTTCACTTCTTAACGTGGCAAAGACAATAGAAAATTTACAACAACAAGAATAAAGTATTGGGAACAAAAAAACACAAGAAGAATAAGAAAGAGCAAAAATATGTCATAAAACCGTCCGTCATGTCCAAACTTACTAGTGCTTAAAGAAAAAACACATTTTTAATGTTGCAGTAGATCGAATTTTTACTGCCGCACTAAAACCTGTAAGCGTTGTGAGAATGGCGCAACGGCATTGATCAAAAGTATCATAAAATTACAAACTATGTTCCAGGTTATTGTTTGAATATGTTATAAAAATATTTTTTTTTTTATTTTTATTTGCAAATTTACTCTTTGCCATACCCATGTATTATTGGGAAACATGGTCGGTCCATTGCAGATCCTGTGTATTTTTTAATGTTTATTTTATGGTTTATATTGGCACCAGCTCAACCAAAAAAAAAAACAAAAGAAAAAGAAAGAAAAATTATTTATTGTCCTTTCCCGCTGAAAATTATTAAAATGGGACAAGGTTAGATCGTCTTTCAAATTAATCGATTATTGCCTACAGGCTGATCTAAATGAGAGACTGAGTTGTAGTCCAAAAGCATGAAGGCAGATTGGTCTCCTTATTGCAATAAAGCAAATGAATTCATCACTGTTGTGCCCGGGTAAAATTTAGAGAAAGTTTCTTATTTTGGAACTTTCGAAATCGATTATCCGATTTGGCGTCTTTGGATGTTAGTAGACTCTCTGATTCGTGAGAACCAGGGGAATTTGTACTCTATTACGTACGTATTGTAGTTAGTTAGTTTAGTAGTTAGTGTGTTGACTTATTAGACGTCAGAGCTCAGTTTAAGCCCTGGCTCGACTTTCTCCCAGCAGATTTGTAACAAAAATCAAAAATCCATCGCTCGTAGTCGACTTTAAACTGTAGATCCTACCACTCATGTATAAAATTAACACACACACAACATAAGTGGTAGGAGAAGCTAGATCGTAATCATGACTGAAGGGTTGTAATGACTAATTACGTGTGTACGTATGTATGAAACAAATCTTTTAAGAAATGTCTCTGCTAATACCTAATAGAGTTTGAAATCTTCTAATCAAGTTATGCAGATTGCTTCAGTTTCATTAATCAGATTGTTCCTGTAAAACACGTCTATTAGGGTGGGTTCTAGGATGATAGGGTTGTCATCTCTCATTGCCTAAAATCATTATGCATTCTGTGAATAATTATGACGATGTTTGGCTCAAATTTCTGAACAGAAGTGATGCTTTGGGGCTAACGAGCACTGCAAGTCTGGTCACTTTTGACGACAGCCTTGCAGGCAAGGAATTTGTAAGATGCATACATACATACATACATACATACATAATTGGTCATTACAACCCTTCAGTCATGATTACGATCTAGTTTCTCCCACCATTTATGTTGTGTGGGTTAATTTTAAACATGAGTGGTGGGACCTACAGTTTAAAGTCGACTCCGAATGACGGATTTTTGAGAAACTTTTCATGGCAATTTTTATTTACTCTCAGAGTTTTTGCCAGAAATCTGCTGAGAGGAAGTCGCCGAAGAAATACTTTTTGTATTTTATTTATGTCTGGCCTGGGGCTCGAACCCTGGCTTTTCGTCTAATAAGCAAACACACTACCTACTAGACCACGGCGACTTCAGATGCTTGCAAGATGCTTTCTCCCAATTGATTAATTATTTGGAAAAAACAGCACGAAAATTGGACGAATATACAGTGAACGCCATAAGTGAGTCAACACCCACTACAATTTTAAATTTTCTATTATGTCCTTAAGTATAAAAAAAGTTCCCCTATCATGAATTTTTTGGAAATTTATTCGACTATTTACTTTTATTTACTATATTTACTTTTCTCGCTATGCTAAGAAAATGAATTATTTCAGTGATGTTTATTCACTTTTGACGCTCACTGTATATCATTCTTTTAAAAATCGTGTTTGTAATTTGCTTCTGTATAGGCATTCAATATATTTGGTAACGCATTCTGAAATTAATGAAGTTTTTTTAAATAAATCTTGCAATTCGTATTTTTTAGATTAGATTACCGAAATTGATTTGTACGCAATAATTTCTAATCCTATACTACATTACTAGTAGATCTGGCTACACAGCTCTGCAACCAATAATAAGTTTTCCAAAATGTATCTGTATCGAGTGACACCGAAGCGTTATTAAAGGCACATACATACATACGTACACAGTGATTCCATAGAATTCAAATTAAAAAAGAAACACGCACTTCAGCTTAAAATGTTTGCAATTCCTTAATCCTCGCTCAATACGAAATCTCGTTTTGAACATGGATACGAGTGAGCATGTTAAATTGTATGTGAAAGATTATGAATCAAAAAAAAAAAATCACAATCAAATCGAATCGAATCGAATGGAATCAAACAATACCGCCTGGAAATTGTATAAAATTTGCATCACCTGAAACCACTTTATTTATATACGACGTAATAAAAAATGTCATTTTGACACTTTTGACATGCCATAAATAGTGACAGCAATTTAATTGTCAGTCATTTTCAACAACAACAACAAAAGGGAATGGCTACAGCAATAGCACTAGCAACAGCAACAAAGAAATGAATTTTTGTGTGAAATAAAAAAAAAATATGCATTTGCGTCATGACAGAATGAAAAGAGCGAGCGGTCAAGTATTTTTTTTCTGTTTTTAATGACAAACACAATCTGAACATCAAACAAATACTTGTAAATACTGTCCGTCAGTCAGTTAGCCGGCCAAAAGCAATTACAAGCATACATACATACACAACCATATTCTATATTATGAATGACAACATTGTTGTTGTTGTTATTTTTTTTTGTGTTTTTGTAAATTCATATAAATGGACAGACAGCCACCATTTATATTGATTGTCATAAATATTGACAGAGTATCTCAGTCATCATATCTCGACACTCATTTAAATCTCACTTTGTACTTCAAATAAAACGTACGAATCAGCAAAAAAAAAACAAAAAACAAAATCGCTTTTAAGTCAAGTTTATTACAGGCAAACAAGCTTTAATGCGATTAAAGATATTATTATACGTACAGAATACCTGAAACCCCTTTTCATTTTCATTCTCAATCATACATATTTACGTTTGGAAGCATTTTTCGTTTTTTTTTTTAATTCTCTCTCAACTTTAATTCAACACATTATAATTTTGTAAATGCAAATGGCAATTTAAATAAAATTGAATGAGAAAAAAATATGAAAAGAAAAACTGAAAAAAATGTCATGACTTTGCTGTAATGCTGATGTAGTCAATAAGTAAGACGGGTGTCTCAAAAGAAATTTTATATTTGCTTAGCTTACTCAGCTTGAACTCAAAGCAGTAATTGAGGGAAGTGCCCGCTTAGGTTTACCGGAAGTGTGGCTCTAACGATTTCAGTGGTTATGGGTATGCGCAATAGTTGTCGCCGTAGTCTAGTAGGTAGTGTGTGTGACTTATTAGATTTGAGGCCACGGGTCAAACCCCAAGTCGGACATCTCCGACAAAACGAAATATGAAAAAATATTTCTCCGGCAACTTCCTCTTATCAGATTTCTGGCCAAAACTCAACAGGAAATAAAAATTGCCATGAAAACTGCTCAAAAATCTGTCGTTCGGAGTCGACTTTAAACTATAGGTCCCGCCACTCTTGTATAAAATTAACGCACACAAGATAAGTTGTGTGATAAGCTAGGTCGTAATACTGACTGAGGGATTGTATTGACCAATTATGTATGTATGAATGTATGTTTGTTTATTGCTTTACGAGCTAAAGGCTGGGAATGTTCAAAAGACATTGGAAGCTCGGCCTACCCAATGTGCACGATTCGCCGCTAGACTTACTTTCGGCTTGCTGAGCCCTTACATACTAAACCCAACCTCGTTCGTCACACTTCCAAACAGTAACCCCCCACACAGCATATTCTTGGGGTCAACTTTTTCAATAAACGGGAAACTGTCCATCCTATACGTAGGTTGCCAATTTCCGTGGTCCTGCAGGTCAGCTTCGTAGGTATTGCGGTTATCGCCGCCATAGTACCTTCTGGGACGTTTCTGATCTCTGAGTTGAGAGTCGACGATTGTACTTCCCCTATTTAGTCCTTACATGCGGGAATTATTTCCTCCTCTGTTTTTAACTCATCCAGGTATCTCAGCTCGATTATCGTTCCTCCTCTGTTATCGTTCTAACCTCTACCTCTTCGGCAAATAAGTTCCTCAGCTTAGACCGGTGCGTCTCCGTAGCCACCTCGGCTGATCTTCTAAATTCCAGAAGGATATGTATGTATGTATGTATGTATGTGTGTATGTATGTATGTGCAATAGTTTTTGAAGTATTTTAATTTTAACACTAATATCCAAGTGAATTTCTACCTAAACGGGCACGTTAAAGAGAACTTAGGCTGCTGGTGTATAAATAACCACAAATGCAAGTACTAGAAAACCTTTCATTTGTCTAAAGTAAGCATATGTACCCCCATAGTGTCTATTTGCCAATTTGTTATTAAAAAAAAAAAAACTTTACTACCTATTTAAAGGGAAGCTGCAGTAGAGTGAATTTAATTATGACACTGAAAATAAACTTTATTTTAATACACCCTGTATAATAATTCGTATAGACAACGACTTAAATACGTTGTTTTGTTATTTAGAAAAGTGACATTTAGACTCGTAAAGCTTTAAATAAAATTATATGGTCAGCTTAGAAAAACATTTTCTTTCTTGTCTCATGTCTCTGAATAGATTCTTGCCAGAAGAAACAAATAAGAAAGATTTCAAATTGATTTTATGCGATAAGATAATGAAATAAGAGTGTTCTTTAAACACTATCATTCGAAAAAAGCCAATGCCATGAATTATGGGCAATAAATTATTCTTAACATTTTTTTTTAAATAAACCAACATCTGCTCAGTATAATTTCTTTAAAATCAAATTCAATTGCAAGGTGTAAGAGATTTTTGTTTTTCGATTTGTTTGCTTCAACTAATGATGGTTCAAATTAGTCATTTGTTGTCGGTAGCGATCTGTATTAATGGTTTTACCACACCTTTCTGGTCCACCAGACACACAACATTGTCTTCCTGCCAAATCGATTTGATTTTGCAGCTGAAGTTGACGGTTTTTCCGGTTTAATCTATGATGTTTTCCACTTAAGATTCTGAAATTTAATCCATTTTTCATCGCCAGTGAGAATTCGATATAACAATGACATCAGACATCAAAACGAAAGGAAAAAAATATTTCTTCGGTGGCTGCCTCTCAGCTGATTTCTGGAAAAACTCTGAGAGTAAATAAAATTGCCATGAAAAATTTCTCAAAAATTTGTCTTCCGGAGTCGACTTTAAACTATAGGTCCCACCACTCATATATAAAATTAACACACACAACATAAGTGGTGTGAGAAACTAGGTCGTAATCTTGATTATGTGTGTAATGATCATCTGCCCTGTCTTTGAAGTAAAATTTCTTAGGCAATGTTTCGGTTTTCCACCTGTCCGTCAATTCAATTCAAGTGGCATCCATTTTCTAGCTTTCAAACGATCAGAAATTGTTTGTTGTGCAACATTTAACAATTTTTCAATTTGTTTCTGACTCAAAGTGTCATCTTCATTCGTTATTGTTTGCAATTCGTCTTCATACTTTTTTGGTGGTCATTCCAGTTTTTCTCACATCGCAATCGTTATCTTTGAGTCGACGAAACCATGTTGCTTCTGATAGTAAATGATCACCATATGTCTCGAGAACCTTTTCATGCAACTCTCCAGCATTTTTCTTCCACTGTTTTTGGTACAAAAATTCGCCAAAACCTTCGTCTTAAAAGCAAATTTTTTGTTGAACCATTTTATTTGGCATGAAATTTATAAGCTCTAAAATTCAATACCCGACCACCATTCCATAGGGTCATTTACATTTAGTTCGAAAACTGCTTTTAATGTTTTTTTACAAGCTTTCGATGGAATTACAATCGACACTCCATACCTGTCAAGGAAAGAGGTCAACATTTTTAAAGATTTTCAGAATTTCCATGAACGGTATTTTCGAGAGATTCAAAATGTGTTGCTGAGTTCATTCCAGTTCCAACGCTTCTTCCAACAAAATTTCTTGTGAATATTACAACGCCTGCTGGGTCTGTATCATGCCAATAACAACTGTAGCAGTCTCAACTACTAAATTAAACTTTTATCGTTGTAAAAAATTACTTTTTCTATTCACTGGTCCATGACATGTGAATCTGAACAAATTCAGAACGTCTTTGACTGCATATCTGAGTTAATTAGGGCTTAGACTTAATTTCTCAGTATTTAATAAACAGAGTAATCTTCAAAACACGGGTAATAGATATCGTAGCACCTGGAAAATCTATCCATTTCTTTGTTTCTCGGCAAGATAAATAATTCTTAGTGGCCTCATGATGAAACTGCTCCTTCTGTAAGTGTGTTCTATTGAAATATTCTTTCGTTGGCGCTTCAATTCCATAGTTTCTGCAAATTTTAAGTAAATTCTTATTACTCTTTCACTGATTCATTTTGTTAAGTGAATCATATTTAGATTTACAAAATCAGTGAACATTCATGATACCAATCAATCTCTGAAAGTCCTTAATGTTAAATTCAATGTTTATCACGGTAGAATAGAAAGTAGTAGTAGTTTACTAGTAGAGTGTCGGGTCGTGCTTTAAATTCGAAAACAAAAAATTGATTTTAAATTGCTACAGAAAATAAAAATTTAATTATAATGCCAACAATTAATTTTTTTTTACTTTCTTTTCAGATTTTCTTCATATGCTCAATAGAATAACTGCTGCTACATACAGAAACGATTCGTAATCGTTTTTCTTCACAAAAACAAATTCACATTAAAACTGTTTCATAACGAACAAAATGCTGAATATTGATCGTAAACATAGAACACAACTATTCATGAGTCAAATAAATATCGCTCAATATCTGTTAATGAACGTAAAATCTCAGAAACAACCACAACTACAACAGCAGAAACAGCACCAGCAACAACAACAACAACAACAACAACGAATATTTCTAGTCTTAAATAAAATTGCTAAAAGCAAACAAGCGTATTAATGAATATTAATCAGGAGAAGTCACATCATCATCAACAACAGCATCAGCATCAGCATCAGCATCATCAACACCAACACCAACAGCAGCACCAGCATAGTAACGGTTATCAGCAGCGTCTCGCAACTAATACAACTTCAACAACGACAGCAACAACGACACAACATTTATCAAACCCTATTGCTACAGGTCTACCATTACCACCACCCCTGCACACATTGCCCGACTTGGAGTTGGAATATTTGAAAAAAGCTCAGGCGCATGCTCATGCACAAGCATCTTTTGCCTACAGCTACGAACGTCAACAGCAGCAGCAGCAACAATTAGCCAGACGCACGAACTTGGAGCACGAATATAACTTGGGCAAGTGCAACAACGCCTACAACAACATTCACAGTCTAAACTCAACGGCATCTATGGTTATGTCACCAAGTAGGCGTCCATCGCCACCAAGAGCAGCTGCACATCCCATGAATATGCATCTCAGTGCTATGGCCCATGCACAAATGCAATTCCAGTTACAGCAGAAACTTTCCGCTGCTGCAGCAGCTGCCGGTTCAACAGGTCACAGTGTACATGGCGGTCTAGCACCGCCAGGCCATCTGAGTAGTTACTTTCGCAACCCTGCCTCACCAGCGGGTGGAGGAAGTTCAACGTCGTCTGGCATAACGGGATCTCATAACACGCTTAGTTCCAGTGCTTCCAATAACACATCAACAGCATCATCATCTTCTACGTCCACAAATACCCAGACATCTTCCTCATCGGCTGCTGGTCATAATCCGTTAAGTCATTTACAGAATATGCAGCCGTTTGATTTTCGGAAAATCAATTCAGCTGCCTTGGGTGCATTTCCTGGTCTTCCACCGCCTGCTCGCCTAAGTCCCAATGAACTCGCCCATCACCAACATCTGCATCAACAGGCGGCCCAACAAGCTGCCATGCTGGCCCAGGCAAGAAGACGCATTAATGAGGCTACAACTCCAGCAGAGAAAAATGCAGCTGTTGCTGCCGCAGCTGCGGCTGCTGCTCAAAGTAATCAGTTCTTCAACGCTATGGCTATGTCAGGTCATCCACTGCCCTTTCATTTGCCGCCACCACCTCCAATGCCTCACCTACACCCACCTTCCCCTGGTGCTTCGGGCAACAGCTCATCTAGTGCCGCTTTACCGGCAGGCTTAACCAGCAATCAAGTAGCAGCTATTGCAGCTGCTGCAGCTGCCTCTGGTAATCCTATGCCACATAGTCTTCTTTCCTCACATTTCCCGGGTCTTAATCCTTCCTTAGGACTGGGAAAACCTCCTTTACGATCGAAAACACCTGAAATGGATAAACCAAAACTGTCCGATATCAATAATTTACGTGAGTCATCCGCATCCCGTCGCACACCACCAGTCCGCAGTATTTCTCAGTCATCTTTAGCCACCACGTCAGTCACACCAACATCTTCCTCAGTCACAAATTCCTCGAGCAATTACCAAAGTCAAAGAGATCTTCGAGAATCGACTAGTAGTCAAAGAAATTCTAGCCTGCAACACGATTCCGCCAACGTACACAGTCAAAGACTTTCTAGAATATCTTCAGCCTCGGGCTTAAGATCAACAAGAAAGACGCATTCGCCCGGCAAAAGGCAATGGGGCTCTTTACCCGCTAATTTGGGTACGCAATTCATTAACCCGGTCACGGGTAAAAAGCGGGTACAATGTAATGTGTGTCTGAAAACATTTTGTGACAAGGGAGCTCTGAAGATCCACTTCTCGGCCGTACATTTAAGGGAAATGCACAAGTGTACAGTGGATGGCTGCAATATGATGTTCAGTTCGCGAAGATCACGCAATCGCCACAGTGCAAATCCGAATCCAAAATTACATTCGCCACACTTAAGGCGTAAAATATCACCTCACGATGGCCGCAGTGCGCAACCACATCCCTTGTTGCTTCAACCTCCAAATGGCTTAATGGCCGGTTTGAATCCATTCGGCAGTTTCCCCATGCTAACACCTCCACCCGATATGAGACACCATCCTATGGGAGGCTTAGGGGATCACAAACATAACGATTATATGCAACGCGCCTACATGGATAACAGTTTATTGCATCGCTATGAGGGTCGTCAAATGTCTGGAGCTGAGGTCATGGGTGAAGATGAAGACGACGATGATGGCATGGATGGCGGAATTCACATTGGCGACATGGATGATGACGATGACGACGATGATGGAGAGGGCATTGTTGTTGTAGGAGATGAGGGTGACAGTATGCTCGATAAGACAAATTCCGAAGACTTTAGCATTGAAGATAACGCAGCCGAAGAAACCTCTTCTACTTTAGGCGATTACAGTCGAGATCACTGCGAAAGATCTAACGAAACCAAAACTCCTGTCGATGACTATAAAACCAAAGAAAAACCACTAGACTTGCTCAGAAAGGACGAATTGGACGAAGATGGTCGCAGCACTGCCGAACGGCACAGCAACGAAAGCAATGACGATACTCTTAGTGTAACCGACTCATGTAGTTTAAGAGAGGACTACGAGAGTTCCTCGCAAACTTTATCCCTGCAAACCTCAGCGAACGGCGGAGCTCACGGAGCCATGAGTTCCTCCAGTAAGCGAAAACGTAAAAATCAAAATCCAGTGCGTTGTGCTGTACAATCGAATGAAAATTCCTGTGATAATTTCAATGATTACGATGTGGCGAATGACTTGTCCGTTAAGTGCAAGGCGAGAGAACATGATTCCATCAAAGAGGAGGAGGAGAACACTGAAGAAACCACTTCGCTTGATTTAAGTAAGAGAACTAAAAAAGCAGAAGAGCAGACAAACGAAGGCGCTAAAGTATTGCCCTCGCCTCCATTGACACCCAGTACAGCAACTAGTGAAAACGTTAGGCAAACTTTAATGTCCAGCACACCGGTTAAGCAAGAACCTCGCGATGTGGAAGAAGACGAAAACGAACAGAAGTCTGTGGCAAGCCCGAAGCCTAATAGTCCTCACCAAGAGTTGCAACAACAGGAGTATTCCCTAGACTTGTCCTCCAACCAAAAAAATATCACACACATAGAAGATGCAGAAGTCAAAGAAAATGGTTTATCTGCTGGTCTGTTGCTAATGCCGGTTATTAAAGAGGAACCAAAAGAAGATGTTTGTTCAACGTCACCACCACCCGCCTTTAGTGATACCCTGGAAGAACCCGAAGATGAAAATCGATACTTAAGGATAAAGAAAGAGCTTATGGAAGACAATTTCAAAATGAACATATCAACCGAAGACAACAACAATCTGCCCGAAAATCTTACCACCAAAACTAACCCTCAACCGGAGCAAACAAAACCGACGGCCACTTTAGCAGAAGAGCATAACGGTGCCGAGTTCATAAGCGAAGAAGCTGAAGTCCCCATAGACAAAGACAACCCTTTAAAGTGCACAGCCTGTGGGGAGGTGTTCCAAAATCATTTCCATCTCAAGACTCATTACCAAAATGAACATCTAAAACTACATCACAAGTGTAATATTGACGGTTGTAATGCGGCCTTTCCCTCCAAGCGCAGTCGTGATAGGCACAGTTCCAATTTAAATCTGCACCGTAAGTTATTGTCCACAAGCGATAATCATAATTTGGATCCATTGCCGGAACCAGTGAATTTGAATAGCAAGAGCTTTGCCTCATCCCTACCCAGCAGTATATCCACCACCTTGCAAGCGGAATTTTTAGCCAGACTGTATGCAGGTGCACATGGTTTGCCGCCGCTGAATTTTGAGGCTTTAAAGCAGCATTTTCCAGCGACACCCAACCCAATGCCGGGTTTTCCAGATGCCACCACGGCGGCCTTTATGAGTGATCCCAGATTTTTAATGCAACATGGCGCCAATCCTCTGCTGTTTCCCGGTCTGCCAGGTCTACCAGGATTTCCTCATTTATCTCCCCACCTATTGGCTGCCTCATCGTTCAATGGTCTCAATCCCTTCTGCCGCAGACCATCTTCCGAATCTCACTCACCACATTCGGTAACACCACCAATAGCCCCACCACGTTCGCCTCTTATTTCAAATCAAAAATCTTCCACAATGTTTTCCACAAACGACTTAGACTTAAGGAACAATGCCACCTCGCCCATCACTGTAAGTGAATCATCTGCCAGCCTGCAACAGCATCATCATCATCAACATTTGTCACATCATCCGCAGCCTCAGCATATGTACGGTGTTGGTGGAGGCACCAGTGGAAACAGCAGTGGCGCCTCTCAACACCATCATCAACAACAACAGCAGCAGCAACAGCAACAGCATCAACAGCAACACCATCAATCTCACACACCAGATCGAATTTCATGACCCTCTTCGTTCACATCATCATCATCATCAACGTCTTCATCACATTATCCACCCCATATGCATTATCCGGAATTAATGGCGTACAGACAGTAAGTTTGGTCGGTCAAAGCGAGGCAATTTTTGGGGGCAAAAGCAAAAGGTGCAATAACTGGTACACAGAGTTGTTTAGAAATTGCAAATTGGGCTATTTTCGAAGGGATTTTTCAGAGAATTTTCATTCGAAAGTATTTTAAAAGATTATTTCATGTCAATATTCCATGAATAAGAATGACAAACTCTGCGTGTCTAATTTAGACCAGCAAGGGTTATTGAAATATGGAATGAATTAAATTCAGTTCAGTTCACAAAGGTGACGTAGTCTAGTAGGTAGTGTGTTGACTTACTAGAAACGAGCCGGCGTTTCCAACCTGAGTTCAGAAATTTAAAACAGAACGAAATTGACAAAATATTTTTTCGGCGACTTCTTCTCAACAGACTTCTGGCAAAAACTCTAAGAGTAAGTAAAAAAAATCTGTCATTCGGAGCCAAATTTAAAACGTAGACCCTGCTTTTCATTGATAAAATTAATGCATACAACATGAGTGGCTATAGCGTTATAAGTTACATATATTCGCTTTAAATCCCTGGTTAACCAAACGTTTAAGATACGTACGTTCGTTTTTAGAATATCAAAAGCAATGAGAGCGGTACCGAATCGTAATGTAATTTCGGTATGCATTGACATGGCTTTTCATATGCTAAAAACGAACGAACGTTCCGTAAACGTTTGGCTAATTGGGGCTTAATTCTCATACAGTGTAGTGTATTACAACTGATAATCGTTGATAATGGTAAGTAGGCTTTTAGAAGGAGAACTCTTAAAAGTAGGAAAATAGACGTCAAATCGTTAAAAAAAATTCACTTAAACTAGTTTCAAGGCAGTTATATGAGAGTAAGTTGCCAGAGTCTAGTAGGTAGTGGGTTGGCTTATTAGACGGGAGGCCGCGGTTCAAGCCCCAGGTCAGACATCAAAATTAAATATGAGAAAATATTTCCTTGGTGTCTGTCGCTCAGCAGATTTCTGGCAAAAAATCTGAGAGTAAATAAAAAATTGACATGAAAAAGCTTTCTCAAAAATTAGTCGTTCGGAGTAGGTTCCACCGCTTGTGTATAAATTTAACACACACAACATAAGTGATGTGAGAATCTAGGTCGTAATCCTGACTAACATTTGCAACATTTTTCATTGTTAAACCTTTGAACCTTTTCAAATTTTAATTAAGTTCCCAAAAACTTATTGATCTCTTGATTGAGTTTGTTTGAATTCTAAAAAAAACACGACTCTGTGTACCATGCTTGTATAGAGAACTTCTTTATCAAAAAACTATCATCAAAATTAGCTCACATACATGAAAATTATTATAAAAATAGTGTAAAAAGAATTGTGGATTAAATTCATAATTTATAAAATAACAAAATAATTAATAATAATTAGTGAATATTAAAATAAAATAAAATAAAATAAAATAATAATAATAATAATAATAATAATAAAGCAAATTTATAATAAAAAATTAAAGGAAAAATGTTAGAAAAACAATATCGAAAAAATACTCAATAAAAATGCATATGTACACTTAAAAGAAAAAAAATGAAAATTATTGTTAAAACTCCCTGCAAAAAATGATTCACAATCAATCAAATTGAATAATTTTTTTTTAAATAAATCCTGCGTTGAATTTGAAATAATTAACAAATGCTTGACCTCATTTAGTTATTTATAAAAATATTTTTTTTTTATTTTCAAGCCAAAAAATATTAAAAATATTTTATTTTTTATTTGTTGTTTTTTTTTTTTATTAAATTATGGCCTTTAATTATGAAAATGTAATAAAAAAAATTCGCATCAATTTCAAGAAGACACCGGCAATAATTTCTTATTAATCCCGTAATTGTTTTAATTTTCATTTTGTATAATAAATTATTGAATTTAATTTGTTTATTTTTATTTTTTGAAATTTATTTGTTTTGCAAAAGAAATAGTAAGAAATCGTAATAAATTTAAAGAAAACAAAAAAACAAAATAAAATAAAAAATTTTTAAAAACATTTATGAATATTTATAATCAATAAACAAATGATTCTTCTTCTGATACATTTATGAATTTCAATATTGATATCTGAAATAAAAAACGAGATGAAATGAATAATAAATTTTAAGGCAGAACGTATAATAATAAATGAAATATTAGTTAAAATATTAAAAATATTATAAATTTTATCAGTAATTATTTAAATACTTTATAATTAATTATAATTTATAATAAAAAACAAAATAATATCGATTATTTGTCTTTAGCATGTAGTAGTTTTTAAGTGTAATTAATACAAAATATTTAGTAAATATTATTAAATAATTAAAAACAAAATAAAATAAAAAATAAAATAAATTTAAAAAACAAAATCAAATAAAAAAAATAATAAGAACAACCATCATATAATAGTTTTAAAATGTTTATCAAATAAATTAATTGAGAGAAAAAATGGAAATAATAATAAATAAATAAATAAAAACGGATATTATTATTCAAAATATTAAAAAAAAACAACAATGCAAAACAAGAGTTTTTATTTTAAATACTGAAGAAATGTAAGAATGATATATGCAAAGTTAAAAACAAAGTATTCCTTGTCAAAATGTTTCAAGCCCAAACAATTAGTATGGAACATGCCGAAATAATGCTGCGTCAACGCTGCGGCAACACTTTATAATGGCGCATGGTGATTCATCAAATATGCTTATATGTTGGTAATATTTGTTTTGCTTAACATAGCAACACCTCAAAATTGAACCTTTAAAATGCACTTTGTTGATGCTGTGAATAAGAGAAGAACATATCGACGCCTCCATTCTATAACGTTCTAAGTGTACTTAGAACGTTTTTAATGTTCTTGCATTTTTAAATTCTACGTTCTCTAACTTAAATACTGTCAAAATTAGGTTAAGATGCGCCGATCCGTTCCGAAATTATAGGGGAAAATCTACTTAGAATATACATATAGTCGTATATCGCGTGAAAACTTTGAGAGCTCATAACTCAAAACACACTTTTTATACTTAGAATATTATAGAACGGAGGCGTCAATATGATTTATGCAACGCAAGTAACGAAATTCAAAAAGTATTTTGATATTCTTCAAACTCTTCTCAATCTATACGTGTGATTAACAGAAAAGGCGAGTTTGATCTATTATTTCATGCGTGGCCGGGCAACTTAATGCGGCGGCAACCAAGTGGTAACACTTTGCAATTGGAAAATCCGATTTTGTCGGAGCATTTAATAGTGAAGTTGGTTGCAAAATACAACAAATGTAAACAAAAGAAAAATATGCCAACAATAAAACATTTGAAAAATAAACATAATTGTTAAATACATTTTTCAGAAGCTCTGTTTTAATCGCTTTGACATAAATTTGCTGCTTTTATTTAAGTATAGACCCATAGCACAAAATCTAAGCGGTGGAAACATTCCGCTTGCCGCTCTTATTTAGGTATGGCAGTGAAGAGCAACGATAAAACTACCTGAAGACTGAAAACTAATGCTAAAAACACATTCGAGGCATCAAGCGATGCTCAACAACATATCAAAATATAAAACAAATGTGTGTATATGGAAAGAAAAACCTTAAAGGCAACGTGTAAACAAGCGTTGATGCGTTAACCATTTTTATAAATTAACCTATTCTGTGTCTATTCACCGCTATTCTACGTTTCGATTCGAATTGAAATTTTCTTTGTTTGGCAACTTTGGTATTTAGCGTTTCGATTCCATTCAATTCCTATCGATTGTAGGTATTCTGCGTTGGAATCGTAGTTAGGTGTTTCTAAGTTGTCATTTCAGTTATGGAGGTTATTACCATTTTTGTTTTTTGGCAAACAAAAAAGTGATATAAAGTTATAAAATATAGTCAATAAAATGTTTTATAAATAATTTAAATATTTTTTTTCTATTTAAAATCGTAACTTTGTGCTACAAATTGAAGATTTTGCTTTATTTATTGCAAACCCAAATTATAACATTTTATCACTCTATATTCAGCCACCTCAAAATTATCGTCTGCTCCATATCTCTTTTCCTTCCAGTAAAAAAGTAATGTAACAACAACTCGGTGACTAAGATGCCAATGAGTTGGACTGTAATTGTAATTGATTTGATAACTCTGGTAAAATGTATTACTGGGATAAGATATCTACCAGTTTTCACATCTCCAATCTTGACTCATTAGACTGTAGTACGTTGACCTCCTCTTCCAGGTAGTAACGCAGGCGCGTTAAGTGGATGAATGTTGTCTCAATGCATGCACAATTTCAAAATGTTGACAGCTTGTGGTTGATTGATTTATTAAGCCTTGTTGACAGTATAACCCCCAATTATACCTTTGAAAACACCACACACACAACTACTTCTTCTTGGCGAATAAACCTAGCCAATGTTAGTGTCAGCCTTCATCGCCATTAGTGATCCGTTATTTATCACCAGTTGCGATTCGCTTCAGGATTCAATTGATTTTGTTCCTCGATTTTCAAATAAATTTTTCTTTTTTCGTGAAAATCACATTCATTGGCCATTACAACCCTTCGGTCAGGATTATGGACCTAGTTTCTCCTACCATTTATGTTGTGCATGTTAATTTTATACATGAGTGGCGGGATCTACTGTTTAAAGTCGTCTCCGAACGACAGATTTTTTGAGAAACTTTTTCATGGCAATTTTATTTTACTCTCAGCGTTTTTGCCAGAAATCTGCTGAAAGGAAGCCACCGAAGAAATATTGTTTTTCATATTTTCGTTTTGACGGCTTGAACCGTGGCCTTACGTCTAAGACAACACGCTACCTACTCGATTGCGGCAAATTATAATGCATGTGAACCGAATTACACAATCAAAGTTACTTACATATACAATTAAAATTACAGTAAGTTGAGAAAACTCCTTCGTCGTTAGAATAGGAACAACTCGTCCGTGTTAGCCTTATAATATACAAAGGATCAAGTTTTTAAAGTATACAACATTACTAAAGTACTGTTGTTATGATTGGTAGCCACAGAAAGAGAGCTCTAGAGCAGTTAGAGAGCTCTAAATTTTGTAAATTTTTTTGTGTGTAAGTGCCACTATGAATTTGGCAGATGTTATGTACGAGTATGTGGAGAATAACGCGTTATAATTGTGAATTTCCAAAAATTTGGAAAGTCCAGAAAGTGTCCCTAATGTGTCAACCAGTCTAATTTGAAGAAACTGGGTTCGTTAAGGCCATTAAAACTATGCGTCAAGGATCCTATCGGTCTATTGTAAATATTGCTTCTGTACATGAGACTGTCAACGAAAACATCAATTCGGCATCGTTCTTAACAACTTCAAATTTCACGAAGCACTACGCAGCGAATTTTGACAAAAGACTTCCACCTTCATGTGTAGAAAATTCAGCTTATGAACAGTTTGTATCAGCAGACCACTGAAAACGCCGATAATTCTTTTAATGAATAATGAAGTGAAGAAACGCATTTCCATCTTAATGGCTTATTGATTACACAAAATTGTCATGTTAAGAGTTCAAAAAACATTCATCCAATCCATGAGAAACAAATGCACTCACAGCAAATAAATGAGACCGAAATTGCAGTGATCAGTCCCATAATAACGGAATGGAACGCATCATGATTTTAGTTAGACGATGCCATCTGCCACAACCGATTTTATGCAGAAGGGATTTGCAGAACTAATCATCTCAAGAAATTCTTATGTCAACTGGTCACCAAGATCAAAGCCGAGCTATTTCTAACTTTGGGAAGATATCTGCATATCTTCTCTCTCAAAAATATTAAAATTTTTTTTTGTTTTTAATTTCGTTAATTTTTAATTATTGATTTAAACAGCACGACATGAAATCTGCTCATGAATGAAAACAGCAACAAAAGCTGCTTAAAAGAAAATAAAGCAAACAAATAAATAAGAAAACTATTGCATGTTTAAATAATAATAATAGAAACATTAACAACAAATTGCTGATTATCTGCATATTCGTTGTGTATTGACCCTGTGACCCCTTTTGAATTGAGCGCAAAAACCGAAAATTATTGTTTTTTGTTTTTGTTTTTGGTTTCTCGTACCACATAAAAAAAATTAAAGGTGCATGCAATCAAAAAGTGCCGCTACAACAACAACAACAGCAGCAACTACAAAAACATAAGTAATAAAATCAAATCTATAACTTTCAACACATTTGTCAAAACGAAAGAAAAAAAAAACAGAGAAAAACAATAAAAAAAAATGAAAATAAATTCGATATACCCTGTTAATAACCATCAATATTTCAATTTTTTCTTTTGTTTTTTTGTGTTTTTGGTGGTATTTTAAAAATATCAAATCAAATTTGAGTGTTTCTTTTCTTTTTTTTTTTTCCTTTTCGAATCGAGTTTTATGGTAAGTTTTAACAGATCAAAGGCTAAATTGGAGTGTTTCGTTTTTTTCATTATCCCCCCTTCCCCCTGGCTAGGGTGTTGTTTTTATTATTGTATTTTATTTTGGTATGATTATTATTAAATGTATGTATTTAAGACTGTTTTTTTTTCTTCTTCTGTTTTTATTTTTCGCTGATTGTTTAAATGTTTCGATTTTTTTTATTTACTGGGTTTTTTGTTTTAGAAAAATTGTTTCCATATTTCATTCGTACTGACCTTTGCTAGTTTTGTGATTTGTTTTTTTTTTTGTTTGATTGTTTCCCTTTTGTGTTTGGCGTATATTTTTCACTAATCAATCGTACATCAACAAAATGGAAACATTATTTCAGTCTCAATCAAATAAGGTGACCAGGTATTCAATTTGTATCCTTTAGAAAGGAATTTATTTTTAAACACGTAAAAATAAATTGCGTTGGTTTTTGAATTTTTTTTCATCACACAATTGCAGAGTTTCATACATCTAATAATTTCCATACATAATTGGTCATTACAATCCTTCATTTAAGATTACAACCTAGTTTCTCGCACCGCTTATACATGAGTGGCGAAATCTACAGTTTTTAAGTCGACTCCGAACGACAGATTTTTGAGAAACTTTTCATGGCAATTTTATTTACTCTCAGAGTTTTTTGACAGAAATCTACTGAGAGGAAGTCGCCGAAGAAATATTTTTTCATATTTCGGTTTGTTGGAGATGTATGACCCGGGGTTTGAACCGTGGCCTTACATCTAAAAAGCCAATACTACCTACTGGATTACTGCGACTTCCTGTAGGGATTATGAAAAAAAAGATAATCTTTCTTTCGAAGTGGATTTTTTACATGCGAAGAGTACGGCTAAAGAACATTAACTCTCACTGTACCTTATCATGTGATCCTTATGTCTATGCTCGATCAACAACATAAGTTCAAAATACGCCGTTGCAAGAAGAGGGAGACTTCAATACCACATTCTTATTGCGGCTTTGTCATGGAGTGAAGATTGACTGTTGATGACAGTTGATCTTGTTGAAGCTACATCAGTCAAATTACATTCATACATACATAATTTGTTCTTCAATTAGGGTCACGACCTAGCTTTTCACATCACCTATGTTGTGTGTGTTAATTTTATACATGAGTTGCTTGACCTACAGTTTAAAGTTGACACCAAACGGCAGATATTTGAGTGACTTTTCATGGTAATTTTATTTACTCTCAGAGCTTTTGCTAAAAGTGTGCTGAGTGGAAGTCACCGAAGAAATAGTTTTTCATATTTCGTTTTGTTAGAGATGTCTGACTAGGAGTTTAAACCGTTGGAATCACATCTAATAAGTCAACACACTACCTACTAGACGACGGCGACAACGTCTATTCACCTTGTGGAAAAAATCACTCCAAATGCTGACCATATAGTAGCTTATTATTCTCTCAGAGAAGACAGGTGAGGGGACACCTTGATATTACTGCGTAGTGCCTGAGGGCATAATCGACAGAATTGAGAACATTATCCATTTTCTTTTTATTTCGTTTTGTTCGTGATGACTGGGTTGGTGGTGGTGGGTTGGTTTAACCCATGGTCTCACGTCTAATAAGCCAACACACTACATACTAGGCCACGTTGACTTCAGATCACTCAAATTAGTTGTCGTTTATTGTGTCTGTTTTGCCAAAAAAAAAAACCTTTCAACAACACGATGAAATTATTTTGTCAAAATGGGTGTTTTGTTTGGTCAACATACAGCGCTCTTCGCCCGCCTTAATCCACCCATCAAGAGGACTATTTGCAATGTGATGGATAATTTCTAATCTACTGGTTCAGCAAACGATCGACCAACACTCGTATGTCGACGAAAAACAATATCTGGCGAAACCTCACCGCTGTCCCTGAAAATGTGCAGGAGATTTCGGTGAAATCAATTTCGCTTCACAAGAACTCGGCCTTTCTAGACCACAGTTTGGCGTATTTCTTGTCCGCTCCCGTACAAAACGACTGAAGATAGACGATCAAAGATAACTACATGGACTTGTGGAATGGGCTCTGATGAATTTTTATTGAAAAATCATCTTCCGCGATGAGGCTCATTTCTGAATAAATGGGTACGTGGACAAACGAAACTGACGAATTTGGGACGGTACCAAAAGAGAGGCAAAAGCGTTCAATACAGCCGTAGAAAACCACTGTTTAGTATTAATTTTGGGCTGGCGTCGGTCCATATTTCTATGAGAACGACATTGGTCAGTCATCCCTATCAACGGCGATAAGTCGATGATTACTAATTTCTTTCGGAGTGAATTTTTGATGATCTGGACACCAACGACATGTGGTTTCAAAAGGACGACGCTGCATGCCATACAGATCGCGCCATATTAGATATTCTGCAAGAGCAATTTTAGGGCATGATCATCTCACATGTAGGCGATGGGAACTGGCCATCGAGATTATGTAATTGGACCAGTTTAAACTTTTAATTGTGGAGTTTTCTAAAGTCACATGTGTTAGCGGGTCTTCAAAGCCAACATAATCCATGTCAACGATCTAATTTATGCCAGCGTCTCCTGGTCTCCTTAGCAATAAAATCTAAATCGTTGGTTGATTTCTGGTTGTATATCCTATAGAGTCATAAGACTCTACATATAAATGAGAAACAAATTGGCAATAGAAATGAGGAAAAAAACCGAAGAAATAAAAAACAACAACAACAATAACAACAACCATAATAACAACTTGTAATCAAATATTGCATAATAATGGTAACATCACCATCATTTTACAGTGTTTCTGTTGTTGCAGTTGTTGCCTTTGTTACTGTTGTTGTAAACTCCCCATATAAAGTAGAGTTATAAGCCACTTCATATGGCTTTTGTTTTATTTATTCAGTTTCGATTCAAGTATTGTGGTCTATTGGCCTATAATGTGGTTGATTTTTTGGCTGATGGTGTTCAGGTGTGGCCGGTGGTTGGGTTAACAAACAAAAAAGGAAAAAAAAGCATACAAAAACAATTTTTAAAGAGTAATATTTAAAACGAATATCATTTCATTTCACGTTTGTATGTTTGACTACCTATTGAGCGCTTTAAAATGTTTTTTTTTTTTATCAATTTCAATTTTTTCTCTCTTTTTCTAATCAAAAAAAAAAATTGTGTATCAGATTACAAATGTAGCATTGAGAGGAAGGAAAGAGACTGTTGTACAGGCAGAGTCTCCAAAAACCTACCGCAAGGCGTAATAACCAGGCGTTACCACCACAAAATTTAATTTAGTTTAACGTTGTTGTTGGTTTTTTCTTCCTTTGTTTCTGATGTGTTTCGTTCAACAAAAAAAACAACAATTTTATTTCGAAATTAATTTCAATTATTGGTTGATGTTTTTATTTTTGAAAAAAATGTTTCCCCTTTTTTTTGCTTAATATTGTCCATCATGGTCTCACGCTAATGACTGGATGTAAGGATTTATTGTTGATTGAAATGGTAGTGTTTGGAACGGTTCTACTACTCTTGATAATGATGTTTTTTTAATGTTCGTAATAAAACTGATTTCAATTATAATAAAATATTAATTATTTATTGGGTATAGGCACTAGTTCCCATCGGTTTGTCTTTAGTCGATCCCAGCTCTTGTCGTATATTGTGGACTTCTCATTTTGACTGCAGGTGTCGTTCTATAGGAGTTTTAGTTCTAAGGATGTCAGTTTTTGTTGCCGTCTGCATAAATAAAATACTAGCATTAGTTTGTGATTAGATTGCCTTTATGTCGCAGATCACTGCGATCCGTGACTCACATCAATACAAAAATTTGGATTTCAAACATTAATTGAATTCAATTTGATTGATGAACGGGATTTTCTGACTACAATAAGATTTGTAATTTGAATTTGAATTCTCCTTGTCTAGTATATAGTTTGTTAGCTTATTAGACGTGAGGCCACGGTTCTAACTCCAGGTCTGCATATTTCTGTAAAAACTCTGAGAATAAATAAAATTGCCATGAAAAATTGTCTCAAAAATTTGTCGTTCGAAGTCGAATTTTAAACTCTATGTCCCGTCACTTATGGGTAAAATTAATACACACAATGTAAGTAGTGTGAGAAGCATGTCTAGCATGACTAAAGGGTTGTAATGACCAATTATGTTATGTATCTATGTATTTACTTTGGTGTTATATTCCTTATCAAGCCCCCAGATAATGTAAAAATATTTTCAATGTTTTCGCATTATAAAGTTGCAGTAGTCTAGTGAGTAGAGTGTTGGATTTCAAGTGTGGAAATCTCTGAAAAATTAAATATGAAAACAATATTTTTCGCCGTCCTCTTTGCAGCAGTCTTCTGGCAAAGATCTGAGGGTAATTCTTTGTCATAAACAGGGTTTTAAATTTGTCGTTTTGAATCGAAGTTAAACTCTAGATCTCACCTTATGGACACACGTAACATGGGAGTTGTTAGAAGCTAGGCCCTAATCTCTGACTAAAGGGTTTTAATGGTCAATCACATATCTGTAGACATACATATGTATATAAAATCTACACCTACATCTGTATTTTGAACCTATCTGTGTAAAAATTAAACACATTTCTTTCAGACTTATGGTCCACCTAACATTTCGGAATTATTACCAATTCAGTCGTGCAATAACCCCAGGTAGTTCTCTCCATAAAGCATTCATCACTTATGTTGCAGTATTTGCTGCAATTTTCATACGTAAAAAATTAAAAGGTGAGAAGTTTAGAATTACTTTAAAGGCTTCAGTTAGTTTATTATGTAAACCACCGGTAATACATGCCGTAGAAGCAGTAGTGGTAGTAATACTTAACTTCACACATATGATTTGACGATTTTTCTTAATTTTTGACGATTTTCCAAAACATGAAGCCACACAGGCCCTGAAGAAGAAGAAAAAGAATGGTGATTGTATATGTATTAAAGTCGCTGTAGTCTAGTGGGGAGAGTGTAGACTTATTAGACGAGAGGCCTGGGTTCAAACCCCAGTAAATACGTAAAAATATTTCTTCGGCGACTTTCTCTCAGCAGATTTCTGACAAAAACTCTGAGGGTAAAGAAAATTGCCATCAAAAGTTTGTCAAAAAATCTGTCATTCGGAGTCGACTTTAAACTGTAGGTCCCTCCACTTATGTATAAAATTAGCACACACATTAGTGGTGTGGAAGCTAGGTCGTATTCCTCACTGAAGTGTTATAAGGACCGATCATTTATGTATAAAATTGGTTTTGTTGACGTTAATTCTAAGGCCTCTAACGGTAGCTCAGTTTTGTTTGCATGTCTTCATATTTGTGTGTAAAGACAAATGTTTACCGTTTAAACCACAGTTAATCTCTCTATCCGTGGACCATTGTAGTATGATCACTTCTGTCCAGGGCGGTATTTAAATGGAGCTTTTTAGAGGCCCTAAAATCTCTAGGACTTCTGGGAAATTACAATAAGAAGAGATCTTAGTTAGTCAGGAAATAAATTGAGATTGATAATCGGGGATTTGACAGGGCGCTGTCAACTTAGAGTATACATATTTCGAATGGGAGTTTCTCAAAACCAACATGTCCTAGTACTTAAATGTTTCTTCATCCCAATATATTAATATAGTTGCTTTTTTCGTTCGTACGTTGCAAGTTCATATTTCGAAATTAAAGAATGTGGCACGGTTTCGACATCAATGTCGAAATTTAGAAAGTCGAAAATAAAGTAGAGAGCGTCATGCCATGGACTGTTCAATGATAATTAGTAGACCGTTCATGTGATCTATGACTGTGATAAAAGTGTTAAACACGTATACCAGTTCGCAGCACGATCAAATTTATTTAAAAAATGCATAAACTTTGAACACTATGGCGAGTATGTTAGAAATTCATTGAAGTCGCAATTCACTACTCTTCAAATTTTTCTCACAATATAATATATAATTGTTCACGCTGGCCACCCTACTTTTAAGTCTTAGATATAAGTTTAGTTTAAGTGTAAAAACCACCCCTGTGTTTATATAAAATAATTGTGAATTGTTAAGAATATGATCGAAAAGAGATTAATACCCGATCAACCCCCAACCCGAAAGGTACGTTTTGTTGTACTAAATAAATAATAAATAGATTATTTAAAACTAATTACATTTGTTTTTCATTTACCCCAATTCTCGCCAAATATTTTATTTTATTCGTTCCCCTCTCACCCCCACAATAATAATATATATATTGTGATATATGGTGGCCTCGAACCTCCTAACATTTTTGCCTTATTCTTTATTCCCTTAATTTAGAAAAAAAATTACTTTACAAACAAAAAAAAAACATTTTGCATTGTTTTCTTTGCCCCTCACATTACATGTGTAATTCTTTTAAATAAAATTTAATTTAAATTTTTATCGGATATCAAAGAATTGTAATTATAGTCCACAAGACCCCAAGACAAATGACTTTGAATATCAAAGAACAACAAATAAAACTGAATTTTAAATAGATTTTGCTATAAATAAAAACAATAACAACAGCAGCAATAGCAATAAAAAAAAATATCTACAATATTTTAGTGTTTCCTTCCGGAGGTTCCCTTTGAATATCTTTCCTGTATATGAGCAGGAAACAAGAAATCCAAAGAGTCCATGTGTACACATACAAGCAGTATATGGATGGATATCTTTGTATGGGTTTGTAAATATTTATAGACAAGTAGAGAGAATAGCTTTTATGTGGTATAAAAAAAAAAGAATGAAAACAAAAACAACAACAAAAACAATATCATAGAATATTGGCAAATAAAACCACAAATTATGTGCAACAATATAAGCACTCGAGAAATTACAACAACAACAACAAGACAAAAAAACATATCGAAATAGCCAAACAATAACGACACCACCAACAATACTGGCAACAAAACAAAAAAAAAAACACAGAAAACAATCCTTTATTTTCATACCACACTGTGTCTCTAAAATAAATTGCTCAACACCCTCTTCTGCTCACTCTTTCTTTTCTGCTTTCTTTCTAAACATATATGTCTCCTTACATACTTGCTTGTATGTGTATGTAATCACTGATGACCATGGCTTGATACACTCTCTCTCGCATAAATTGTGGTATTGTGGTGATGTTCGTTCTGTACTGTTTGATTTTGTTGCAATTGCTAGTATTGTTGCAACTTTTTTTTGTTCGTGTTTTTTTTTATAACTGTGGATGTGAAATGTTTTTCCAACTAATGCAGGATCAATAGACACCTATGGCGTTAGTCACAACAGCAACAATAGCAATAACAACAACAATAACAGCATTTGTTATAACAATAGCAACAATAACAAGGATGGCAATATTACAATGGCCAAACAAAGTAGCAAGAATAACAACCAGTAGATAAATAAATACAATAACAACACACTCGATACCTATTTGGGTGTAAATGAGAGAGAGTGAGGGAGGGAGAGCCCGTTACATATGCATACATGCTGCCTGGTAAATGTATGCATGTATCCTTGAGCATGGGTGAGTGTCGGTATATATATACATATCTGTGTGTGTTTATGTATTTGTTATTTTTTCCTTTCCTTTCCTTTATTTTTGTGAATTACAGAAACGGATGTGGCCCCCGAGGGTTACAAATGTTTGTTGCATACAACAAGGCGCATAAATGCATCTATAGAACAGTTTTAAAAAGGGCTGGCAAACCAAAGGCACCTCACACGAATGTATTTAGGTTTGTCTGATATAAGATTCAAGGAATTTTGCACTTTTGGGGTAATTTTCTTCAAAACATGTCAACATGTTTTGTTTGGTTTGTTGGGTTCTTCATATCATTTGCTTTTTTCCACTTTCACAGTTTCTTTCAGTGTACACAAAAGTTTAGCCTGTATTTGTATTGAAAATTTCAATTGTTTCCGTACGCGAACCTGATTCGATGCGTATTCAAAAAAAATCTGAAATGTATATCCCTAAAGGGGAAGAAGAAGTTGACTGAATCGAAATCTTGGAACTAGTATAGAGTGGGCCATTTAAAAGTTTAAATTTAAAAATGCAATGAATCAAAAACGCTTTGAAATTTTGCCAAATTTTATTTCCTTGTTATGAAGTGCAATTGTTCTGGTTAGAAAGGGAATATTATTTCATTCATATGGCTGACGCGGCTGTCCTCACAATATCTCATTCGATCAGACCAATTTTCGTGCACTTTTTCCAGTTTATGGAGTCGTATCTTGTCAATGGCATCACGACGTTGCCCTTAAATACTCAATTGTCTCTGGTTTGTCGGCATAACACTTTTCTTTAACGGCGCCCCATAGAATATAGTCCAAAGGTGACAAATCGTAGCTTCTTGGCGGCCAATTGACATCGCCATTTCGGCCAATTAAACGGCTATAAAACGTTTGACGCAATAAATCGATTGTGGCATGAGATGTGTGACAAGTTGCATCATTCTCCTGAAACCAAACATCAATTACCAATTCACATCAATACCATGAAGAGCGGGTACAAACAAAACTGTTCTCATGGTGCCTTAGGTGTCTCCATTGACAGTAATGGTTGTGCCGTCTTCATTTTCGAAGAAATATGGGCCAATGATGCGTCCGCACCACAAGTCGCACCAAACAGTCACTCGTAATGGGTGCATTGGCTTCTGTAAAACCACGTGTTGGTTTTATGAACCACAAATTTTTTTTAACGTATGATCGTGCAGTTGGCCAGAAAAAACCCAACGTTGTTCACGCGTAAATCGATCCATTACGTTCAGTGGAGATAATATACTGAATTTTGTGCCATAATAGAATGACAAAAGTATTGTCAGATTCTAAATAACCGACGGTTCAAATTTAAACATATAGATGACCCACCCATTATTTACGTAATAATATTTAACTGTTATTGCAACATGTGGTCGACCGTTTTCATAACAGAATATTTTGCTGCAATTCTAGTAACATATTCGTGTGGTTTCTAGCCAATACTCACCAATCCAATAGTCTTCTAAGCTCTTCTTGAGTTTATCAACAATCTTCATGGAGTAAGGTATCCTATTCATCGTCTACAGCTTAGCTAACCTTTGTAAGCTGTGTGTTCTGTGTCACAATGACAACTTCGAAACACACAAACCACCTTCTGTACGTTGAAATTGTTCGAACGTAAACTTTGTTGCCCAACATCGATGAGTGAAGCCATAGTTTGCGCAAATAATAGCAAATAGCAAATAATAGCACAAATTACGAAATTTTTTCTTTTAAATTTGTAATTTTAGAAATTAAAACGGAGAGCCACTTTGTCACCTCTGGAATTTTTTTGTAGAATATTTTGAAAAGATAAAAGAACCGAACGAAAACGAAATGTTGAGAAATAAACACATGAACGAATTTTTTTTTTATTGCTGCCATATGTAGAATTAAACGTCAGGAACGGAACTCATTGTCTTGTGTTTTAGAATTTATGGACTTTTATTTGGCGTTCGGGACGCATTGTCTTTCTATAAACACATGCATTTTCTTTCTTTCTTTCGCTGGCACCCGTATTTACATATATATGAAATAATTGCTTATATACTAGTACACTATTTACTACATGCCACCACTTGGTTACATATTTATTTATGGACGTATCCATGTGGTTATATCAAATCCTTAAAGAGAGAATAGCAACAAACATGCATATGAAGAAAGAAAGAAACACCGCGCATATTAAGCTAAGGTAAACTGAAGATAATAAACTATTTAAAGTATTTAACAAATGATGATTTTATGTTTTTGGAAAGAAGATTTGATTTAACATGCTCCGAAATAGTTTGTCTCCAGATGACTATGGTTGATCGCTAGAACATAACATAACATAATTTGCCATTACAACCCTTCAATCAGGATTACGGCCTAGCTTCTCACGCCACTCATGTTGTGTGTGTTAATTTCATACATGAGTGGCGTGATCTACAGTTTAAAGTCGACTCCGAACGACAGATTTTTGAGCAACTTTTCATGGCAACTTTAATTACTCTCAGAGTTTTTGCCAGAAATCGGCTGAGCGGAAGGCGCCGGGTTTTGAACTGTAGCCTTACGTCTAATAAAGCAACACACTACCTACTAGACTGCGGCGCTAGAACATTATTCAACATAAACAAGCCTGCAAAAAATTTGGAGAATGCAAACACTTTTTCAAAAGCGGAACTATTTTATGGTATACCGTTGGGTCAAGAACGATTCGTGAAGTTTTTGGTCGCAGGATAAAATATTTCCAGCCAAGCGGAAACTCGTAGATATCTTCCAAGCGGAAGACAATGCCATCGAAAAGAAAGACAGAATATAGCAATACCATCCGACAGTCAGATCGCTATTCGAGCACTCGGCTCTTATGAGGTTAAATTGAAAATAGTATGGGACAGCCTGGGGTTAGGCAGGGAAAATGCGGATACCTTCTGCCGGATCCGAGAAGTTTTTGACAATGAGCAAGAGGACCTGCTTTCGAGGATGAGACTTTCGCGAATCTGATGTGTCATAACACTTGTGTGAAGTTTGAACGGATTTTTGGAAAGGAAAGCTTAACGAAAGGGAAGATAAAGAGTGGCAAAGACTCTTTTCTCAAGCCTAGTGGCAATCAAAACTTTTATTGGGAAATTACAATAAAAGGAGATCTGAGTCAGACTATCACGAGAAAAGCTTTGTCTTTTGACAGGATACTGCAGGCTCAGTATACATTTATTCAGTATCGGGGTTGTTTTGAACCCAACACCCAGATTCTGTGACTATGAAAATCAATCATCGGAATACATTCTTGGAACCTGTGGTGCATTAATGCCTTCCAGAGGGACACACCAGCATGCTTATCAGGTGCAAGGCAGGAAATGATCATTGTTGGCACTGAACAGCATCCTGAAATTTGTCAAGGCAATAGGCTCGGAGAAGACATTACAGGGATATCCTATAAAGTTGAAGGCAAATACAGTATATCGTATGGATGCTGTACTTAGGCACCTCCTCACAAGATAAATAATAATAAGCCTGTAATATATTCCAAATATCAATGAGAACATGATTTTATGAAGTAATTTAGAATAATTATTATTCCAACTCCATTTGAGATGCAAACAAACAAAAATTTCTAATTGTGGTCAACATGACGATCTCTAGACGACCTTGTCTTGGCTGTATTAAAGTGGGGATGAAATACTAGGGGCCACTTGATACTAGCCAAAGCAGGCAGCGCAGTCCAATCCCCTGAGTATAAATTTGGGTTGTGACCGCCACATAAAAGCCTTTCCCCAGTGGAAACGAAAACACAAATATTTATAAAGATCCCCTAGAAAGATTCCCCCAAACGCTTAAAGGACTACGATTTAAGCTTAGGCACATGACACATCCGGACCATTCACAGGGTAGGCGCTTTCGCTCAACTTTGATGCGAGGATTGCCTGATCTTACCGTAGAGGACGACCTGGTCTGAGTTGGAAGGTCTAAATCGAAGAGGCCCTGTCATCTATTGGTGTGACAAACCGACGAAGGCGCACAAGAAACAGAGGCGCCTGGAAGGATGTGTTACCATAGGCCGAAATCGGTTATTGGTTTGATAATGGCCTATTAAGATTGTAAGTATTATTGCTGCCCGTAAAAAGTACCATATATTGATTAAATGTAATGTTTTTCCGTCGGGAGCTGCTATACGACTTATTGGAGCGATCTGTGAATCGAAATTCAGTCGCTACAAAATCAACTAATTACTGTAGGAAGTGGCGACTGGTTGATGAAAAGTTTAGTACATACCAATTCAATAACTTGCTGAAATCCTTGCCCCAGTCAGTGCTATATCCATCAGTTCAAATTTAAACATGCTGCCTGATTTAGATTTTTAGACGCTTCAAATCTTCAATTGCTTGTAATTCTAAACACATGGATGCTATCCTAAATATTTAATGAAATATCAAATACTCCATGTACTTTCATCTTCATATATATTTTTACTATAGTTTACGATCATTTTGCATGACTTTCAATTGTAATTTTAAAATTTTTCCAGTCAGCTAAAGGAGATTCAATCTGAAGTAAGTACACTTCGTAGAACTTTTTTTCGCTTTTTTTGTTTGTAACTGAAAGACATTTTCTTTTCATAGATTTTCTGTATTTGATAGATCATGTATTGGACAATTGAAACGATCACATGGCATGTGTTGTGTTGGACAACAACACTATAATTTGTTGCCTCCAGATGCCGCTGGGAAGAAAATTTACTATTTTAGTGGAACTCCGGTGTACAAACGAAAAAACTTCATAAATTGAGATTGAAAAATGTTGATAGAAAAATTGGATAAATTTGTCCTTTAAACATAAGATGAGCTGGTATGCGTGTGGACGTTTGGAAAAACAAAATCCTAAATACACTGAAAAAACTTTTAATTTTGCCCATCTAACGAATCCATACTTCCAATTGCCAATTGAATTGGCATTCTATTTACAGCTCATTTGTCTACGGCGAAAGCACATTACCAAATTGACACTGAAATCTACTGAAAACAACTTTTTCTCCGTGTATTTAAGCACTTAACTTGTGTAAAAAAATTTTTTTGAAAATAATTTACTCCATAAACGCCTTCCCCAAAAGCATCAGCTTAAACCGTTTTTTGTTTAGAGAGTCACCAAGCATCACAGCAACATTATCGGCAACTGCAATTTCAACTATAACAGCCAACTATAATCACAACAGCAACAAAAAAAAAGCAAAAAAAAAACAAAATCCAACACATTTTTTTATAAAATCATCATCGCCCTCATCTTTTATGGTTCGAATGTTCGTCAACAGCCAGCGTCGAACTGCTATTCTATCGTCTTAAAGGTCTCCAAAAAAGCATAAAATAACGACTCTTGTATATGAGAGCAGAAGAGAACAAAAATATAATTTACTTGCTGGCGGTCAATTGACGATATGCAATGCAATCAATTGCATTTAAGGATCCCAAGAATATTCTTAAGCCAGTGCAACATACAGAACCAACTGAATGAGCAACATTTTAATCTGATAACAGTGGATCGAAAGGGGCGTTTAAAACACGACTTTTGTGGCTTTAAAGCATCAGCATGCAGACGGTAGTGACGGCGGTGGTGGTGGTGGTGGCGTTGGAGTTATTGGCAGTAGTGGTAGAATACAAAAATTACTCATGGTATGTTGCTGATGACGACTATGATTGTAATGACCATGTCGAGTATCTGATGAGGATGACGACGACGACGATGTAGACAAAGAATGTTTGTAGAGGACATGCGACATACCAGTGAATATTGTTGCCAACGATCATATTTTTTAATGCGCCCCAAAAGTAACAAATCATAAGAATGCATCTTAAATTATAAATACGACAACACAATGGGCCATTTTGCCATGAAAAAATTTGCTTCAGGCGTTAAGGTTTTTATTTAACGAAAGAATTTATATTTTTTTTTTTGTTGTTGATTTAATTTTAATAAACAAAAATGGTTGTGTGGTTTACGTTGACCTTGAAATGAAAAAGAAAATTAAATTCCGACTAACAATTTTAAAAAAATAAATTTTGGATTCTTAAAACAAGACTCCATTAAGTGTTTGGAAATTATTTATTCAGATTCTATGTTTTTTATACATAGGTTTGTCATAAGCATGTAAACCAGCCCGGTCAAGACAGATGGTACCAGCTGAGATTGGATGCAGAAGCTCAATTTCAAAATTTTTTTCTTTATTAGAGAAAATAATGATCACCAAGCTGCCGTAGGCTAGTAGGTAGTGCGTTGGCATAATGGACGCATGGCCGTAGTTCAAACTCCAGCTCAGTCATCTCGAACAAACGAAAAATGAAAACATATAGTTCTTCGCCGACTTCCTCTCAGAAGTCTGCTGACAAAAACTCTGAGAATAAAATAAAATTGCAATGAAGTTTCACAAAAATCTGTCATTCGAGGTCGACTGTTAACTTCCGGTCCCACCACTCATAGATGAAATTAACAAAGATAACATGGCTGGTGTCAGAAGCTGGGTCGTAATCCTGATTAAAGACCAAGCGGACGAATCGAGACTATTTGATAGGTTCTCTTATTCCTGTACGGATATTCTTTGAGGATAAAAACCTGAGGCTTCTACACCTAGTGTCGTGACTTCAAAAACCCCAAAAGGGAAATCTTGAATGGCTAAATTGAAAGACTAGGAGACCAGGAAATGTTTCCCTAAATTTCGGTTGTAGGTCCTTCAGTGAGGAGCGAGAAATTCATAAAGCATAGTTTTTTATGGCTTGTGGTCCACAGTAGTCGTTTGGATCTCGACTTTTTGAAAAAATAGGATCCTTTTACAAATCCAGCATAACACCAGAAGTGGATTTTCAGTGTCATAAGAACGATTTTTCGGTCATCCACTGGTATGAAAATGATTTTCAATGAAAAGTTGTCTTACTCAAGTTCCAGATTCAGAATAGCTTGAGCGTACGTAACATGTGCTTCGATATCAACACTTTTGGTGCATTTTCAAAAGGAATTTCTTTTGAAAATATTCTGTAAAGAGACATCCAATTAAAGGATAATTTTGTTGTGTTTCGCTTAGCTTAGACTGTCTTATCGCGATATTTTCAGCAACGCAGTCTTTTGTCCTATACTCCTGTAGTCAAACATCTAAACGCTATAGGGTTTGCTTGGCTGGTTTCAAACAACCGGAAAATCTGCGTCTACATACATGCGGCCATAAAATCATCGATGGATTATGATTATGAAATAAAAACAATCATTCCGCATTCATAATATACAACAGGCTGCTACGTTTTAAAAGCAAATTATGTTACTTTATTCTGCAAATATTGTTAAAAGGAACAGATCAAGATGAGCCAAGTGCTGGATTACATTTAATTGGAGGCTTTCCCTCCTCTTATCAGATTGTTATTCCAGAAAACCAAAGCATATTGCAACCAGCCTGTCACGGCGGATGTTAATCTCAGCTATTATAAGACTTTTCAAAATCAAACCTTCAGCTGTGTTTTTGCCTCATAATTTAGTCTGCAGAACAGCATAAAAGTTTAAAGGCCTAGCAGACAAGGATACTCCAAGCACTGTAACTACAACACCTCGGTAGTCGTTTACAGGTTTTCTACTGGTTCTTGAAGATTTTTGAGTTGTCTAAGCACTGAATTAAATGGATATACCCGTGGGAGAAAAGTAACGGCTATAATAGGATTTTAGTAACTCCCGATGACATGAGAGAAGTAAAATAGAAGAATAAAATTTACAACAAATTTCACATACGAAATGGAACTTATTTTGAGCAGACAAATATGTTCGTAAAAGGCAGAAATATGTCATGGACCAAGTTGTTGAAGAAAATAGAGAATGAACGAATGAATGATCATTGAAGGTAGTACTAATAACATCGGCATGATGGGTGGATTGTTCAATAATAAGCATGACACGTGTATCAGCTTACTTGTGCTCATTTAAACGTGATCATTTTTTGCAAATAAATAATTGTCCAGTTTTGCTGCGAGAATCAAAAGCGCAGTTGAAGGATCTTAAAGACAAGAATGGTAAAAACGCATTAAGCTCTCTTAAATGTCTTCTTTACTGTTTACTTCAACTGCATGGTAAACATTATGCCTCTAGAGCATTGACTTGATGTGAAAAGCCAAGACGAAAAATATTCCCGAAGTAGTAGAGGAATATTTTGTTACTCATTCCAATTTAAATTGATCGTGTGGCTATTAAATGAAATCGGTTACATTATCTCTTGAAAACAGTCAATACCCGGCATGAAGCTTTAGAAAAATTGTCTCCATTTGTCTTTTGAATTACAAAAGCTCGATTACATGATCAACAACTGCTACAGTTTCTCAGTTTCTCAGTTTCCCATACATTGTTACATGACTACAGGAATTAAGCTCCTTCCAAAAAAATTTATAAGAAAAACAAGAGAACGAAAAAACGAGAGTTCAGATAAAACAGGTTCAGTGGGTGTGTAAATAAAACCAAACTTAAACGTTGCGCTACACTGTCTGTCTGCTTCGCTGTGCTGAGTGCTGGTGGTGTTGTATACAGCAGTATGAGGTATATTGGTCGTGCCATTAAAGCCAAGTTAAGCAGGTACATTGTATAACTGACTACTAAAGCGGAGTGTGTCTGTGCAACTGTAGTCGTGTGTATCTATGAGTATAAAAAAAAACGAAAAAAAGGCATTCAAACGTTTTTCATTGTTTTAAAGGCGGAGCAGGTGGTTTGTTGGCTGTTGTTGGTCGTTGTTTTCATGTACAATTTTGACTGGCTTTGATTTCATTTTCAATCTTGCCAGAGTATGTCCATTCGTTTGTTTTTGTTTTTTTTTGCAATACAACAATCGTGTTTCGTTTATTGAATTGAAGCTGTGTAAGAGAGTCTGACTATGAGTCTACTCTGAATTATTTTCATTTCATGTTATTGTTGTAGATTTTTTGCGATTTTTTCTTTTTTTTTCAGATCATTGGTTGGATTTTTTGGTCATACGTTGTGTTGATTTTTGTTAGTTTTTCTTATTGTTGTTGCTGTTGTTGTAGTTAGTGTAGTGGCTTTTGGGTGAATTGTGGTTTACATTTTATTATTGATGGCAAATTTTTGATGCCAAAAAAAACAAGAACTCGAGACCTAAACCCCTTGTCTACTTACAACGACTCATAATACATTAAAGCTACTTTTGTTGTAATTGTATAGACACGGAATGGATTTAGAGACAGCCGTTAGTATATTTAGTGGCGTATTGTATAAAGCTTAAATAACAACAACAATAACAACAATACATAGAAATGAATGAGTTTTAACTGAAATAATAACATTCAATTGCACTTTATGGATATTATCGCAAAAATCATTGTGTATAAAGAAATAAAAATGGATTGAAATCTCTAACAATTGAATATAATTCGATTCGAAAAATATCCTACTTTAAGATTTTTATATTAGTTTCTCTATTTTGATTTCAGAGATCCTGAAACATTCTAGAATTCCAATAAAACTGTAACAGTTTACAGGCACAATGGACAGGCAGGCAGTTTGAGCTGAAAGTATTCTTTCCATATTTCTTTTTGCCTTTTGAGACGATAAAAACTACTCTATTGGTTGCCCTAGGATGTTTACTTGCAGCATGTTACTGACTGCTACATCGATCTATTTAACATCATGCCTAGTGGATACGATATGATAACGTTTAAGAAGTAGCTATTAAACATCATCCATAAACCCCGGCCAAATGTGATGAAATTCGCAGACTATGTTCTGGAAACGAAGTATGCTAACCTGGACTGAGAAACCAAGCACCAAAATATTCTTCGGCGATTTCCTCTTCCAGATTTCTTCTGTCAAAAACTCTGAGAGTTGCCATGAAAAGTTTCTAAAAAGTGTGTCGTTCAGAGTCGGCTTTAAACTGTAGGTTCCGCCACTTATGTATAAAATTAACACACACACTTCGCGTTTTGTTTGTTACATTATCATGGTGACTGTAGATCGGACAACCCACCAACTGATTACATAGGTTGGCTTAGGTTAGATTTGAGGACGTGTACTTATCATTGGAACAAGTACAATACCAAGATGTCAACATGAGCCATTGTAAATTCCATCTAGAAGGGAGAGAGAGGATAGTGAAGGAGATAGGGAAAGGAAGAAAAAATATGAACCACAAACATACAAGAGAGTACAACTACAACCTTGATGTCCTAGCACTTCTTAACAAGCTCAACTTGTTTATGAATGTATGGAGAGCCTTAATGACGGCTCTCGAAAGAGAGACCAAACCTTTGCAGAAGACCCTGCCAGGGTCTTTAACCTCAACATACTAAAGGCTGGACAGTTGCAGACTATTTGATCGATAGTTTCCAACTCTACCTCATAGTCCGGTTCAAATTAGTTCCAGATCTTTGTCAGCGATCTAATATCACTGTGCCCCGTAATGAAACCAATAACTAACTTCAGTCTGGCCTTACCTAAGCTCCAACAATTTTCTTCGAAGTTACGATGAGTTTTATGGTAGACGTGGCTAGCGAATATGAGAAGTGCATGCGGGCATTTTGCTATCCTTTTACGAACATAAACAATATGCCTTAGGGATGTATTATAAAAACAAAAAGTGTTCAATGCATTGATCTGCAAATGGTTGAGAAGGCATTTTGATTTGACACACGACTTAAGAAATAATCTTCTTAACTACGATGGCAACCAGCAAACATGTTGAGTGAGCATTGTTATAATTAAACGGATTATCCCTAATGCCGTACACATACATACATATACTTGTGCCTGTTTATGGCAGTTGCCGGTTGCTGTGGAATTATTTTGACTATTTTTGTTTCCACAACTGTTTAGCAGTTATGATGATAAAAATAAAAACGAATTGCTACCAACACGAAGCTATTTACCAGAGCCTTTACAAGCATCCTTACAAATTACAAACTAAAAGGTCATGCAGTAATGCTACCACTAGGGTGTATTAAAAAAGCAAAAACAAGGCAAAAAAAAAGAAAACAAAGCAGCATTAAAGTATTTTGAAAAGTTCTAGTGTTACCATACTAAATTTCTAAAAATTAATTGGGTAAGGTTAAGAGCATAAATTCAATTGTACTCCAGCTTTTGTAGCATCTGGCATCCTGAATTTTTATTTTTTTGGCAATACATTTAGCAAGTTTCGGTAGCAAATTGATTTCGTATTCCATAGATTTATTGGCGGTTTCGTTTCTATTTCTTTCTTTTTTTTCTTTTTGTTGTTTTATTTTTTTGGTCAGCTTTTGTTAAGTTTCGTACGTATTGTACGTCTATGTGGCATTTGGCCAAGACTGATGTGATTACAAATTCATTGAATAATTGACTTGGATACCAAAAACAAAAAGGATAACCTGACATTTTAGCTAAATATTTGCCTCCAGTGATTATTGAACCATTTATCATTTATTTCATAAAAAAATCCGCGTTTTTTTGCAGCAAAATGTCAAGAATTATTAAAGTGGACATATTTTATGATTTTAGACAAAATAAAAATCGTTTTTTATTTAAAATTTTTAAATAAAAAATCAAACTAGAATTTGGAATTGAATGAAACCTAGTTTCACATACTACACACATGTTGTGTGCTAAATTTATCCATGAGTGGCGAGATCAACATATTTAAGCAGCATTTCCATGTAATTTTTTTACTCTCATAGCTTTTGCCAGAAGTCGGATCAGATTATATCATACATAATTGGCCATTACAACGCTTCAGTCAGGATTATGACTAGTTTCTCACACCACTCATGTAGTGTGTGTTAATTTTATACATGAGTGGCGGGACCTACAGTTTAAAGTCGACTCCGAACGACAGATGGCAATTTTATTTACTCTCAGAGTTTTTGCCAGATATGTGCTGAGAGGAAGTCGCCAAAGAAATATTTTTTTCATATTTCGTTCTGATTTCTGACCTGGGGTTTGAACCATGGCCTTACGTCTAATAAGCCAACACACTATCTACTAGACTACGGCAAGGGATTAGGTCGCTGAAAGAAATATTCGATGTAGGAGTTGAATGTTCGTTGAATAAAAAATTTACTCTTTAAGATTTAATTCTTCTGAAAAAATGCTTGACAAATATGATACACTTCCTATATTTTTACGGTTTTCATTTATGCAAAAAAAATTTACTGAAGGTCAATGACATGAAAATGAAAAATACTTCATTTGAAAAAGAATTAAATGTGTCAAGTACCGATAGTCCTTAAGTCATTACTTAGGCGACCATTTGCCACCACCCCACTAAGTCCCTAGGCCGGAAATCAACCATCGAGAGCTTCTCCTCAACCTAAGCATTCCACATCAACTTTTGTCGTCCTCTTCTGCTAGATACTTGGGATCACTTTCAAAAACTTTTCTTCCAGACGTATTATTTCTAAAATGCACGATATTTCCCAGCTATCATAGCATCCGTCTTTCTATATAAATGTCGTCATAAGACTCATACAACTGGTCCAGCGTCTCTGCCCGTAAATCTGGCATTATGGTAGCATTTTTTGGAAAAAATTTCTCGTTTTATCCAAAATCCGATAGTATTGTTCTATTCTTCTTGTAAACTTTTTAAAAGAGAGGAAAGACAGATGCTACCTCCTGCACCATGGATTGCATGATATCTAATATCATCGTTATATGTATGTAAGTAGCACATATTGTCTGGTGAAAGTTGTGTCTATATTCCGTCCGATTTCTACAATAAAATTTCGAATTAATCGTACGATAAATTATCTTATATGAGTCCTGGTTTGGTTATGACAGGTTCAGATCAAGTATCCGTTAACGTCATCCTGCATAGCCTTATCAATTTCAAAGCCAAACATGCCCGCAATAGCCGTTAAAGGCAACCATGTGGTGAATTTGTTTCTCATGGAATTTTTTAAATTTTTACTAAAGTCCCTCTGGTACGTTTCGATTATTTCATTGGGTTTTAGGTGTTTACTCAAAATACTATAATCTTGTAAGCAATGTGAAGTATACTTATGCTCTTGTAGTAGGCTCATATGGTTGAACTTATTATTTTTCTTTGTGTACAGGACAGAAGAGTTATATGTTCTGCACAGAAGAGATCTCATAAGTTGGTGGATGCACCTAACCAACATATCACCTACAGATTTGAAAATTTACGACTATAATCCATCTACACACACACACATCTTTGTTATTTTTTGGGTTGGTTGGATCGTGGACATATGACACTACAATTATTGCGGTACCATCTTCATCGGTCTCATCTTTTAAGAGCACGCAGACTAAATGGTCTTTTGATATCCTCAGCCAAACTTTTGGAACTTACTAGTGAAGATTGCTGCAGACATTATTAAAGTGTTAAGTACCAAGAGGGATCTTAAAATGAATGATTTTATTGCAAATCAATAAGATTTCGAACCAGCTCTTCTTTGAAATGGATGGGTGTTTATGCCTTATGACTTTAGCAAGCAGGCAAAATGATTTTTTGATATCCTCAGCAGGTTTTCCATAACTGTCACCAGTTTCTTGCCATTTGAAAAAATTACGGATTCTAAGTATCTCAGCCATGAAAATATCTAAAGCAACGGAAAGGAAAAAAACTTAACACTAAGTTTCCTTAACACTTGGCAAGGAAGAAATCCCGTTAACCCTAAAACATGCAGCAGCCGTAGTCTAGTAGTAGGTAGTGTGGTTCAGTAGACGTGAGGCCTAGGTTCAAACCCCAAGTCAGGTCTCCAACAAAACGAAATATGATAAAATATTTCTTTGATTACTTCATCTCCGCGGATTTCTGGCAAAAAATCTGAGAGAATCTGTTGTTCGGGGTCGAATTTAAACTGTACGTTCTGCCACTGATGTATAAAATTAATACACACAACAAAAATGATGTGAGAAGCTAGGTTGTAATCCTGACTGAAGGGTTGTAATGATCAAATTATTTATGTATGTAAGTGTGTCTAGCAAATGTTAAAAATTGTAAATTTCGTTTGTATAAGAGATTGGCTTTAAATTAATAACGCTTGTTCTCCAAAGTTAATAAACAGAGTTCATATGAATAAAAATATGAGTAAGGAAATTGCAAACAAGTACAAAGGTCTTGTAATATATTTTTCTAATGTGTTTATATTTTATTTATCAGGGAAAAAAAAGTACCAAAATAGTATAGACATTAATTTTTTTGGTATTCTATGTTCAGTTCTGTGTACCTTTCGATCGTTCATAATTCAATTTAAGCACTTTATGCTGTGCGTTAATTCCTAATTTATTTTTAATTGTAATTTTCCATATGTTAACACACAGGCAACAATAAAAACAATAAAACTAAGGAGAGATTATCTGTTCCCAAAAATGCAATTATTTTGCATTTAAAATGACGAAATTAAAAGAGTCAGCTTTGCCAATGAAGCATAGTGATTAGAACAGGTAAATGAATGCAAAACAATGTACGCTCTATTAAAACAGTCAAGTCAGCTAGACACACGAAACAATTGAAGTGAGGTCATGACAAGGACCAAAAAACAATCAGAAACACAATAAAAAATGCTACCGAAATAACGGAAGTTAAACAAACGCCATATTGCAAATGGTTTGTTTTAAGCAAAAGAAATAATAAAATACGGAGTGGAAACAAAAGGAGAAAAAGGATTCATTGCAAGCAATAGTTTTTAACAGAACTACAATGAAAAGGATATTCAGTTTACAAACGAGCGAATGGTGAATAGTTTGGCAATTGAAGGTTGTAACGGAACTGAAAACTTTGTAACCACTTTATAAATACCGTTGAAAGTGCAAAAGTCGCATATTTTTAGTTCTAACCCCTATTGCTGATATCAAATGCTATCGTAAATGCCTTGTTAAATAAGTGGGTCAATTGATAAGTTTATTGTGAATATTTCCTGCAGACTAAACTAGGTCCTTTGTATTACATATTTGTTTTAATAAATTGCGGAAAAAGAACAAGTTTCCATTATTCGTACCAAAAACTGCGCACCTTATTAAACATTGCAGACTCATCCAAAGAGTATAAGCAATAGCATCACAAAATAAAATGGCTTTAGAGTAGTCGTGCTCTCCCTTGTATTTTGCTTGGTCTATGTAATTCCTCCGCTTAACATTCTCCCTTTCCTACTTCCTTACCTTTTTCCTATTCCCTCTATTATCCGTCCATCTTAAAGGCGTTTCGAACAGTGGGTCAATTTGACCTCCGGGTACTGTACTTGTCTCATTTGACAACCTAAACCTAAACCTAGAGTTTACAATAGTCTTTATAACTGGGTGCGTTAACAATTCACCCACGTTAATAAAAAACGGACAATCATTATTCTGACATCTCTAACGGGAATGTAATGCAATTTAAAATTTTCAGAACATCCGTTACAGCGTATCCTTTATTGTTATTGTCGTTTGCAATTTAAAACATGTGGGATAGTTATAGCTTAACACTTAGACCACGAGACACTCTATTTCATTCTATAGTTTTTGCAAAAAAAATGTTTTTTTTTTCTTTACTATACCATACTATACTATACTGTACTATACTATATTTGGAGATTCGTTAATCGAGAAATATTGCCTTACAAAGCAAAGAATTTTTGATATTAATCTTCAGTCGTCGTGGCTTTTCAGCGTGGGGTAGTCATGCTTTAAATGTGGTCTTGCGCTGACCAACTTCTCCCTCCCTAGTTCGGAGGAACTTGGTCAGTACAGAGACTGCGTTCACCTGTTACGTTTTTACCCTTTTAAAAACGTTAAAAATATGAGTTCGTCTATTGCAAATAAAATAAAAATAAATTTGTATTTAGTTTTAAATCAATTCTTTATTGTTCGCACAATTCCGTGTGCCAACTTCCACGACTTGAATTAAACAACAACAATTTGCTTTAATTGTTATTCTTCTCTACACTCTTCCGCGTACACGATAACAATTGTTTAATAGATCTTTATAGCAGAGATCTTCAAACCACAATTATTCTCTTCACACACAAAGTGTCTTCACAGAAGACTGACTGAATTCTTTCTGAATTCAGCCGCTGTGTGTGCTCAAGTGAGCTTTTGGTATCAAAGCTACCACACTAACCTAACCTAATCTAATCTTCAGTCGTTGTTGCTAGCTCACTATGGATGTATACAGAATTTAAATGGACATTCTGTTCGGCCAACGTACCATTTTACAGTTGCCCTAATTTTCTAACCGAGAGTACTATTCGCAATGTTGTGTATAAAAATAGAGTCCACTGGTTAACGATCGACCAGCACGTTGGCGAATCGCAAAATCTGCTGAAAACATTGCTAGTCTATGTGGGAGTCTATAGGCGAACTCGAGGCAGTCGATTTCGCATCGCTTACAAGAACTAGTAACTTTCGCAGACCATCACGTCGTGACTTCGTCCTGTATCCTTACAAAATTCGACTGCTCCCGGAACTACAACTAAACGACCATAGACAACATCGTGTGTTCGCTGAATGGATTTGGACCAGTTACCAACTGTTCGTAATGGCTATCATCTTCAGCAATGAAGGCCATTTCTGGATGAGTGAGTACGTGAACAAACAAAATTCTTAAATTTAGACGATTCAGACGATCCAAGAGTGCTTAATGCATCCCGGAAAAGTCACAAGTTGGTGTAGATTTTAGGAATGCTGTGTCATCTGTCTATATTTCTTTGAGCAACGACATAAGGTTTCAAAAGGTTGGCGCTATGTGCCACACACATGTAATGCCACATTGGATATTCTACATGAGTGATTTAAGAACATGGTCAACTTACGTACATTCCACCGAGATCGTGCAGTTTTAAACCGATAGTGTTTCTTTAGTATCACAGCTGTATCGAATAAGTCAGAAACCACGGCAGTCCTCAAAGCCAACATAACCCATACATACATAAATGATTGGTCAGACCCTTCAGTTGTAAGACCTACAGTTTCAAAGTAAACTACGAACGACAGATTTTTGAGAAACACTTTAACGACAATTTTATTTACTTTCAGAATTTTTGCCAGAAATCTACTGAGAGGAAGTCGCCGAAGAGTCGCCGTTTAGTTGGAGATGAATGGCCTGAGGCTTGAACCGTGGCCTCACGTCTAATAAACTAATACACTACCTAATAGACTATGGCGACTTCTTCAACATACCCCATGCCATCAGTAAAATTAAGCCTGATTTATGCACCAGGGTCATAAAAAATTGTACATTTCGGATGAACTCCATCTAGAGAAGACTTGGCGAACGGAAGGACGTTATATTCCGAATGTGAAAGCATCATTCAAGCGAATAAACAATTTCAATAATATCTCACACACTCCATAGCTGTTCATTCCTGTTTTCTGGAGAGTATAGTAATGTTTTCATCCCAAGTGTTCCCTCTTTTTTAGATGCTCGTAAAGTATTATGGTTGGCGAGTATTAAATACTGCCTGCAATGCCAGGAAACAACCTTACTACCCTCTTTGGATTGGTAGGGTATAAAAAAAGGCCACACAAAAAAATAACAAAAAAAAAATATCTTTGCAAACACTAACGGAAGTTGGCCATGTTTAAAACACATTCATTCCATTTCGTTCATTACGAAAAAGAAAGCAAAACGTAATAAGAAAACAACTTGTCTTTTGTATTAAAAATATTATTTCCTCGAAAATGCATACAAAAAATATCCCCTTCACTCCTCCCTCCCAATTGCCGACAATTGCAATGCCGTCACAAATCTAAAGAGTCCATTTGAATAGCGTTTGAGGCAATGTAACAACAATAACAATAACAAAAAATAGTAAATAAATGTGATCCACGTACTTGTACCAGTACAAGTATGGCAAACAAATAAACAAACAAACAAATGAACACGGCAATCTATTTATGTATGTATGTATGTGGCCATAAGAAAAAAAGTCCTTGTTAGTTTGTTATTTGTTGTTATTGTTGTTGTTATTGCATATAATTACCATGCAACTTGTTAACAAGATATAAACAGCTGTAATTATTTTGTTGCCATTACTTTGCCAGACACCAATACACATAACATGGCAGTACGTATGTACGTTTGCTGCCACACAATATAAACGAAATCTATTTCAAATCTATTCGATTGTCTATGTTGCTTTGGTAGCAGGTGAGGTTAAAAAAAAAACAGTGTGCGATACAACACAAAGTAGTGTATCCATGCAATTGTTGTTTATTTGCTTGTGTTACAAAACAATTTATCAACTAATTATCTGATTCGATTTTCTAGGGAAGTTTTGGCAATTTATTCCGTTTTTTTTTGTTTAATTTTTTTAAATTCACATATTCATGGTGAAATATATGTTTTTTTATCTTGATTTAATATGTTTAAATAGTGGTAGACATACGAGTATGTACGTCCATATATACATATATTTGCGTTTTATATACAATTTAAAGATATGAAATATTATCCACATGTTACGCTATCGTTAAAAATTTTGTTTCAAAAAATATTTTTTTCTTTTTTAAGTTCACAAATGTAATTTTAAAATATGCCACTAAAATATTGAAAAATTAAAAACAGAAAAAGACCAGAATAATTACGACTCATAGAAAAACATATTTTTTAAGGACGAAGATGAGAATAAACCGTTTACAAAATTTGCATAAATTAATAGAAATATTTATTCATTTAATGGTGTGGAAGAAAAATATTAAAATTTTTTTATTAAACATTTTTTTTTATTAAAAATTGATTTTTAAAAAAATTATTAAAAGTATTGAGATGATAAAGCTAAATATTGGGGGTTTGCCTTTAATGGTACATACATATCTTTTCAATGAAGGATGCAACCAGTTAAAGAGAAGTTGCCTTTCCAGTGTAGAAGAAATCGAAACGATCCACTGTCGTCCAAAACCCCAATCTAGCGGACAAAAGTCATTTTTTAAAATATTTAAAAAGTAAATTTCTTGTATGGTAATATGTTGACAAGTATCTAAGGTACATAACGGATTATTTTTTTTTCTTTAAACAGCTACACTAGCATTGATATATTGTTTCAAATACAAGTAATTGCTTCTTTGCTAAAAAATTAATATCTTAAGTGACATTTAACAGTGCGAGTGAAATTGTCGTGAAAAAATAATAAGAAGAATTAAAAAAAATTTGTTCGTGTAATTAATATAACAAAGGTACATATGAGTAAAAAAATACTCTTTAAATTTTTCATAAAATATGTTTTGTTTATAAATAAGATGCAATTATGTACATGTGTGTTTTAAATGTAAAATTTTTTTTTAATGTCCGAATTCAATTAGAATTTCAAATGGTAATTTATCGTACTTAAGCTTTAGTTTTTATGTTGTCGTCATCTATATATATGTAGCTTTTTAATGTTTAAAAAATTGGCTGCCCGATTTTGCCCAAACGATTTTTATTTAATTTAGGGCCATTATTACAACTTGCCGTTAACTAAAGGGAGGATTTTAACGGGCAGATAAATTGTTTTTCGTTATTATGAGTACCCAATAAGATAGAAGTGATCGTTAAGCTAAAGAGAGGATCATCCTACCTTTAACATTTAAAGGTCACTTTATGTTTGAACTTGCCATATTATATTATTATTTTCATTATGGCAACTTCAAGTTTAAACAAAATGAGCATATACAACAAAAAAACGAAGCCCGCGGTTGCCACTGCGTTAAAAAAAAATCTTGTATAATTGAGCAGTTTTATCGACATTGCTCCGGTACTGCCATATTTTTGAAAAATTTTATCTGTAAGTTGTAATAACGAAAATAAGTTAAAGGTAACTTTACAGTTCCCTTTAGCTAAAGGTACCTTTAACTAAACCCAAATTTAACGGCAAGTTGTAATAATGGCCCTTAGAGTTTAACATGTCCATTACAAGAAAAGAGCTGTATAATACTTGGCGTAATGAAAAGCAACTAACTAGGAAAACTGATGCTGTTGATAAACACGTTGTTGCTAAGATTGGTACTAAGAATGATGAAACTGATAGCTATTACAAAAAAGTAAGGCAATCCGCTCAGTGTGCAGTGTTCACTGTGCAACTCTTCCTATTGGAATGTGATCGGAAGAAGCTCTTGAATCTAGAAATAAAGATTTCAGAAGTATAAGAGAACATCACACAAGAAAAATGTCCCACGAAAAAACAATGTATGATCTTCTTCATTGTCTTCTGTTATCTTCAGATCCTATTATATCCTCTTTTTCTAAAAAGATTTGTATTCATTCTCGCAGTACAGAACCTTTGGATGAAGAAATTCTTGCCTTGCTATCAGATGCGTCAATGCCAAAGTGGCATCTAGATTCTGAAAGTGAATCAGATATAGATTGATAATGATACATAATGCATTTCTTTTTTTTTGTATAATTTTATTAAATATATTAAAATAATTTGAAATAATTCTTTCTAAAGATTCTTATTTCAATTTAAGTTATAATAATTATATATAGATACTAGCTATACCCAGCGAGCTTTGCTACTCTCATTACAATATATACAATGTTCCCAGATATTCAAGTTTTAGTATCCATGTGATATGGAAGGTGCTACGCCTACTATTGCTAGTCCGCCTATTGTTAACCAACATATTAATATCGACACTAAATTTCATCATACATGACTTGGGGATTTTGACTGCTATAGTTCGCCCAAATATACGAATTTTAGTATTTTATTTATATGGGAGGCAACACGCCCACTGTAGCTAGTTCAACCATTTTTCCAACAAATTTTTATGTGGATATCAAAGTTGTCCATGCTAAATTCGAAGATTCTAGCTGTTGCAGTTTCCATGATAGTAAGACTTTTAATACTTAATTCTTAAGGTAGGCGTGGCACTTCACACATTTAAAACTTTTGAATAAAAATTAGCCTATAATTCCACCCACACATACAGAAATACGGTGTGAAAATTTTAGGAAAATCGGTTCAGACATTTTGTCGTCTTTAGGCTTCAAACAGACCCCCAAAAAAACAAAATTACTTACATACACACACTCATACACACACATATACATTTGATTTTTTCTCTCTAATTGTTTATATTGATGAAATCTATAAACGTACCAAGTTTCATGTCGGTACGGCTTTGCAAAAGCGAGTTATAACTTTTGTCCGGCTAGATTGAGCATTTGGACCACTGTGCGCTCGAGACATACATACATATACGTGCAAGTCAAATTGTCTCTGAATTTCTTTATTTTTTGCCTCTTTATAGCCAATAGGCTTTTGTCAGTTTGCTCCCGACAAAATTTTAATAAAATGCGTTATTTGGATAGCCACTCTTAGTAGACCATCTCGAAATTTAAAGACGAAATGGAAAAAAGTGACTTTCGTACGTTAATTAAGTATCATTTCGGAAAAACATACATAATTTATCATTAAAACCCTTTAGTAAGGATTACGACCTAGCTTCTCACACCACTTATGTTGTGTGTGTTAATTTTATACATGAGTGGTAGTACCTACAGTTTAAAGTCGACTCGGAACGACAGATTTTTGAGAAACTTTTCATGGCAATTTAATTTACTCCCAGGGTTATTGCCAGAAATCTGCTGAGAGGAAATCGTCAAAGAAATATTTTTTTATATTTCGCTTGGATATCTGACCTGGGATTTGAACCTTGGCCTCACGTCTAATAAGCCAACACGCAAACTGCTAGACTACTGCGAATTCGGAAAAACTATGCACTCAAACCAACGCATAGTTTGATAAATGATACGCGCTTGTATCATCAATTATGCTGAATTTCGTTGTAGCCCTGTAACCATGAAAGAACGCGATCATGGGGGACACCCAGTTGAGTCCTCTGAAATTCACGATACAATAAGAATTTCTCATGGTAGGTGGTTTCAATTTTTAATAATTACTGAAGTATGAGAAAGCTTTGTTGACATTCGTCTACAACTGCAATCTCTGCTTCTCGTGCTACAATTTCGCAAAAGTCTTCGGTATTATAAAGAGAGAGCCATTTAAAAGCTTAAATGTAAAAAAGCAATGAAACAAAAACGGTTTGAAATTATGCCAAATTTATTAATTTTTTTGTTGTGATGTACAATTCCGGTTAGAAATGGAATATTATTGCATTCATATGGCTGCCATAGCTGGCCCCACATTACCTCATACAATTGGACCAATTTTCGTGCACTTTTTCGAGTGTATGGGGTCGTATTTTGGCAATGGCATCACGAATCTTGCCCTTCATTTGCTCAATTGTGTCTGGTTTGTCGGCATAAAACTTTTCTTTAACGACGCGACGAGAAAATAGTCCAACGTTGTCAAATCGCCGTTTCTTGGCGGCCAATTGATATCACCATTTCGGCTAATTAAAAGGCCATCAAACGTTTAACGCAATAAACCGATTGAGGCGTGAGGTGTGTGGCAAATTGCATCATCCTGTTGAAACCAAATATCGTCCACATTAATGCCATGAGGAGCGATAGGTGTCTCCATTGCCCGTAATGGTTGCGGCGTCCTCATTTTCAAAGAAATATGGGCCAATGATGTCTCCGTTCCACTAGCAGCACCAAACACCAATCGACGAAAATAGACAAGCTATGATGCAATTTCTAGCCGTGAACAAACCAGAAACCAAGCAATAATCAAAACAATTAGTTTCTGAAGTCGTATTCGTGTGAAAGAAAATCAGAGTGGTTTTGGTTATTGTGTTGCACAAAGTTTAACACATATGGACGACCTTCGAAAAGTGAAACAACTGAGAAATGTTATACTAAAAAGTCTTGAAGTCGCTGTAGTCTAGTACGTAATGCGTGGACTTTTTAGACGCAAGGCCATGGTTCAGACCCCAAGGCAGACGTGAAAAAAATAAAATATAAAAAAATATTTCTTCGCGTTTACCTCTCAATAGACTTCTGGCACAATCTCTGAGAATAAATAAAATTGCCATGAAAAGTATCTCAAAAATCAATTGTTCGGAATCGACTTTAAACTGTAGGTCTTGCCACTCATGGATACAATTAACACACACGATATGTGTGGTGTGAAAATATGGTTTGTAACCCTGATTTAGGGGTTGCAAAATTAATTTAATAAGTAAGCTTTCGACCAAGTGAGCACCACCCGAATCGAGTCTGTAGATTTATAGCATTTTCCATTCGTTTTTCCACAACTTTCGGTGATAGGTTCTCCTATTCCTGACGGATATTTTTCGAGCACAAATATCGTGCATCTAAGGTATCATCTACACCTAAACTCGTGACTTCGAAAACCCTCAAAAAGTCCCGCCACCCATGGTTAAAATTAATACACATAACATGAGTGGTGTGAAAATCTGAATTGTAGTCCTGATTAAAGGGTTGTAAGATTAATTTAGTAAGTAAGATGCCGACCAAGTGGGCGCCACCCAAATCGAATACGAATCGAGTCTGTTGATTTATAGAATTTTCCATCAATTTTTCCACATCTTTCGGTGATAGGTTCTCTTATTACTGACGGATATTTAGCGCGATATTTTTCGAGGACAACTACCATGCATCCTAAGCATCATCTGCACCTAGACTCGTGACTTCGAAAGCCCCCATAAAGTCCCGCCATGCATTGTTAAAATTAATACACATAACATGAGTGCTATTGAATAGCTAGGTCGTAAATCGGTAAAGAAACATTTCATTTTTTAAGACTTTCAATATCAAATTTTCATACAAACAATTTTATTAATTTTAATAATAATTTCTAAAATAGTTACACTTTGTTTTGTTTTTTTATAAAAATCTTTATTAATATTTAAAAATAAAATCTACATTCACCACTGTTATCTCCAATTGGTGGTATTATTTCTTTCAATCACGATCTTTGAAATGAAATGAAAAAACGGCCGTTGCCAATGTCAAGATGATCGATCGGATTCTTTGCGAAATACGACAAATTGATCCCGGCTTACTTTATCAGATCCCCTGATGGACCGCAAATAAGTTCCTTTAAAGTCGGTTATTTATTTTTAAACGGAGTTAGCGCTTTGTTGAGCAAGATATTACACGTGCATATCTTGCAATATGAGATAGGGCGATAGGTCAAGCAGGTGGTAGTGATACTAATGCAGTTTTACGATGAATTAGATCCCCTGACGGACCGCAAATAAGTTCCTTAATTGTTGATTATTTTTGTTCAGAATTATATCATATCATGCAATCTGAAATAGGGCGATAGGTGAAGAAGGTTACTAATACATTTTTACGATGGATTAGATCCCTTGGTGGACCGCAAATAAGTTCCTTAAGCGTCTTTTACTTTTTAACGGAATTTGCACCTTGTTGAGCAAGATATTGCGCGTGCATTTGTTGGTAACGCTGCTGTTGATACCAGGCTTGCTGCTGCTCCAAATTTGTATGCATTGAAGCTGCTTGTTGAACCATACGAATTTCATCGGGCGTGGGAAAATATATAGCATTCGGTGTATAGGGATTGGGAGGCATGTAAGGCACACCATTTGCCATAAATTGATAATACGGATGGTGGTGGTGAACACCAAAGGCTCCATATTGCAAGGCAGACGTTGAACGCATAGCGCCACCAACTGCTAATGATCGCTGGAATGTGGACTTATTACTGCGTCTTAAGCGCCCAGTGGTTTCACCAATTGTAAGATCCGCAGCAGAGGCATCTAAGGCCCAATAGTGACCGCGACCTGGATCATCTAAGGCACGGGGAATCCGTATGAAGTGAGGGTTCAAACTCAGATTATGCCTGATAGAGTTCTGCCAGATTTCTTTATTGTTCTGGTAGAACTCAAACTTCTGAGCAATCCAATCACAAATTTTTCTAAGAGTTAATCGCTTCTCGGGACTGTCTCGAATGGCCATAACGATAAGGGCACTGTATGTATAAGGCGGTTTGGCATCTGTTGCTTTGCTGCTGGTAGATGAAGCATCATCACTGGATTCCGATTCGTGAGCATTCTCATTAGGATTGACTTGTGCTGTTGGATTCTCTTTAAGGCAGACTTCCGTATCCGATAGAATTGATCGTATAGAAAAATTTGAGTTAAACACGGATGTCATGATGTTGAATATTTTTTTGAAATTAAATTTGTGAACTTTAAAACAATTTTAGTTATTTGAACTAAAGAGTGCGTTTGTACTCGCTGAATGTCGTTTCAAGACTGATGACATTTCGCAACCGTATATCGATTTAAATACCCTCGCTGAGAAAATCTAGTAAATTTACAAATGTTTCTAATCAAGAGAATTAAAATATTCCCGACCTCTCTCATTTACTCCTATGTATTAGAAGAGCATGCTAAGCTAGGATTAATAATCTTTGAGCGCACATTTATATACAGACACGCACACTAAGCGATATGTTCGCTATAAAATCCACAATTGGTACCCACAATACGCCTTTTTGTAATATACCTGAACGACAAACGGGAAATTTCTTCACCTTTTAGTTTGACGAGGCAAAGAAATCCACAAAACTGCCTTTTTAATCTACCTGACTAACGTCAGTCAGTTGTAATTGTAAAATTATTAATCCAGTTGCTTAAGCCGTTGTAAAACTCGCACAAAGCATCTTGATAACCGTACTAGGAATTTCTCTTATGCGGATTAAATTTTGCGAAAGGGTTAAACGCGTGAGTGAAAGGGTTAATACGATTTTAAATGGAATTTCTAATCCATCGATTTGCATATTTTCCTTAAATCCGCTGAAAATTTTTGTGCAAACAATAGCTGGACAGTGTAGTTGAGTTTAATACAATAGATTAAGAGCCGAATAATTTAAAAGTTTTGCTTGAAAATTATTTTGTTTTGTTACGCTTCACTCTGGCTTACAATGAAATAATTTCAAAGGACCTGACCCTCCTCCTTCTTTGTAGATCAATAGAGTTGAGTTCGTGAAAATTTCTAAACCACTTTGAAAGGCTTAAATAAAACATTGGTATGCGTTTAAGTAGCAAAATATTTTCCGAAAATATGAGGATAATTGTTAGTAATGCGAAGCCGTCTTAACATAAATTGTTTTTGTGAAAATCCCCTAACAAATGTTGGTAATATTTCATCTCTAATAGATACATTGTATGACAATGTTTAGGGTATACCCAGCGATTTATGCAGGCATTATTGTTCAGTTGCAAACTGTTTGAATCTGTAAAACAGATTAAGGGCGGTTTACGCGGTAAAACTTTATGTACAGAAATCTAGTCTCATTTCAGAAATTAAAAAAAATCCAAGGACAGATTATTTTTGCATTTAAACTAAACTTTTACTTTTAAAACTCTTTTCATTTCTTTTTTTCGTTCCTTAGTTATTTTAATATCTTATGGTTTGTATCTAATGAGGTATGATGATTAAAAAAATAACCAAAAAAAACATAAAGGGTGGGCCATTTAAAAGCTTAAATCCTGCTAAATTTGTTCTCTTCTCTTTTGTTGTGAAGTACAGTTCCGGTTAGAAGTCGCCGTAGCCTAGTAGGTAGTGTGTCGGCTTATTAGACGTAAAGCCAGGGTTCGATCCCCAGGCCAGACATCAAAGCAAAATACAAAAAGTATTTCTTCGGCGACTTCCTCTCAGCAGATTTCTGGCAAAAACTCTGAGAGTAAATAAAAATTGCCATGAAAAAGTTTCTCAAAAATCTGTCGTTCGGAGTCGACTTTTAACTGTAGGTCCCGCCACTCATGCATAAAATTAAACACAGAACATAAGTGGTGTGAGAAACTAGGACGATGGGTCAATTGGAACTCCGGTTACTGTACTTGTCTTAAGCTAACAGTTCCCGTTAAAAATGGAATATTATTACATTTATACGACCGCCGCGGCTGGCCTCACAGAACTTCATTACGAGCGGATCAATTTTCGAGTCTATGCCTGCAATGGCATCACGAATGTTGGCTTTCAAATGCTCTCTGGCTTGTAGGCATAAAGTTTTCTTTAACGACATCCCATCGAAAATAGTCCAACGTTGTGAAATCCCAACTTCTTGGCGGCCAATTGACATCACAATTTCGGCTAATTAAACAGCCATTAAACGTTTGACACAATAAATCGATTGTGGCATGAGATGTATGGTAAGTTGCACCATCCTCTTAAAACCAAACATCGTTCACATCAATACCATGAAGAGCGAGTACAAAAAAATCGGTTACCATGGTGCGTTAGGTGTTCTCATTGACTGTAATGGCTGTGCCGTCCTCATTTTCAATGAAATATGGACGAATGATGCCTCCGCTTCACAAGCCGCAGCAAACAGTCACTCGTAATGGGCGCATTGGCTTCTCTAAGATCACGTGTGAATTTTCTGAGCCTCAAATATGGCAATTTTGCTTATTAACACACCACCAAGATGAAAATGAGCTTCATCCGAAAAGATGATTTTTATGGCAAAAGCGACATCATCATGCAACTTCACGTTGGCCCATCTAACGAAGCGGATGATCATGCGGCTTCAACTCTTGGACCAATTGAACATTAAAAGGCGTCATACCGAGACCTTTTTCCAAAATTCAAAGAAAACTGTTGCGTAAAATGTTCAATTCTTGAGAACGATGACAAGTTGATGGATCTCACGCACACACTCAGTGGCAGTTTCGATAATTTGGGGTGTACGAGCACGCTCAAGTCTTTGCGTATCAACCATGAAAACAGTTTCACTAAATTTAGCAATAAATTTTCGTATACCCGGCACTGTTGGTCCTTCCAGATTTTGTACGACATTTCCGCGCAATTTCCGACCAATTGTCTTTGTTTTGGAAATAAATTTCCAATCTTTGCCAAAGTTGTTCAAGCGTAGATCAATTTATTATGTTCAGTGGAGATAAAATAATAAATTTTGTGACAGAATAGAATGACATAAATATTGCCAGATTCGAAATAACCGATTCATCAAATTTAAACCGATAGATGGCCCACCCGATATTTCCTCTCAATGTAATGTTCTCTCACTACATATTGATGTTACACAATATTATACTATCTGCGCTCTTTTACAATAAATCCCTTTAGGACGACATTAATTTTATGATCCTGTGAGAACTGTCTCTAGTATTTTCGCATATTTCCGCTAAAATCATGAATTTCTCGAATACGTTAAGCTTGTTTAAAAAATTAATTGACTTTTTATCGTTTATTGTAAATTTTTTGACTTGAGCTCTTCAAACAATGCTGTGTTGTTCTATTCAATTGTCGTAAGCCTTTCCCTTTTTTTTTGGGTATTTCCAGCTTAGCCAACAGGTAGTCTGAGACCGGATTTACCAAAAAATCGATCATAAACAATGGCAGGTAAACAGGTTTTTCCATAAATTCGGATTTTTGCCTTTGTTATGGTACTCCTGTTTGGTAAGAGTTTATTATTTAAAGGGAATCGTTTTTGTTTTACGTTATTTTTGGTCATCTTAAAGGAATCAGTAGCAAAAATATCGACATTTCATTGAACTTGATGTGACTTGTTAAGTTTTTACTCTACTTGGTTCTAAAATAAAGAAGACATGGAAGCGCCGCCTTGAGGTAATAATGATCGTCATAGCGCTCATTCATCAGTTTCTAAACGACGATATTTTTTTATTTTATTTGTATGACCCAAGCTAACTGATATGTTGTTAACATTCATCAACTATTAGTTGTCCCATCGATTCTCTCTGTGTGAAAACTTTCTAATTTCACCCACAATTATATGATTTCACTGAACTACACTTTCGCATTTTATATATTCGAGTATCATCATTGCAACGCACTGATTACTTGCATAGAAGCTTCGCTAAAACAGAATTTCAAAATATCCAAAATCACGCTGTGAAGTCAGTTGGTATCAGTTTATATATTAGACGTTCTTTTTTTTAAGGGATTGAGAACTTAAAACGACAATTCAAGACGGAAAAAATTTTGGAATGAAAATTTTTTTATTATAATCTGTCGTGGCATATATTTTGTAGATATGATTTCCGGCATATATTCACTGTTGTTATGAATTACATGGTCCATTCAATCAGTCTAAAAAACGATATCAAGACGAAAAAATAAATTTCTGAAGGAACTCTTTGCCTAATCTGACATACGTTGAATGCACGAAGAGAAAATATACAAAATCTTCTGAATGACTGCCCGAACTGAAATATAGAGTCTACAGAACTTTGACAGTTGATAATGAACTTCTTGTTAAAGCCACATCTTTCATATTAAATTTCATTTATTCTGTCCGTTTTGTCAAATCGCCATGAAGGGATATAGCATTCAACATCACTTACAAAAGGATGTACAAAGAAGCTCTGAAGGGGTTGGTAACTGACCTTAATTTTCATCGAAAATCATCTTCTCCGATGTGGCCCACTTCAAGATGAAGATCCTAGATATCCAAAAGCATTTAAAGCATCCCGAAAAATTCAAAGTTTGGTGTGGCTTTTGGGCTGACGACGTCATTGGTCCGTATTTCTTTGAGCACGACATTGTCGAGGCCATCAGTTTCAACAGCGAGCACTACAGGTCGATGATTACCACCTTATTTTGGTCTGACGGGACAATCTGCAGAGCAACGATATGTTTCAATAGCAAGGTGCTGCGTACCACACAGCTCCTGCCACATTGAATATCCTGTATGCGCGATTTGAGGGCTTGGTCATCTCACATGAAGATGTTGTGGACTGGCCACCGAAATCGTACGATTTCACCTCGTTACTGTTTTCCTGATGGGGTTTTTAAGGGTTTTACAAGTCGCCGTTCTCTAGTAGGCAGTGCGTTGTCTTATCAAATGTGGAACCACGGTTCAGACATCTCGATCAAAACGAAATCTGAAATAAATTTTTCTTCGGCGACTTTCTTTCAGCAGATTTCTGGCAAAAATTCTGAGAGTAAATAAAATTTCTTAAAAATCTAGTGTTCGGAGTCGACTTTAAACTGTAGGTCCTGCCACTCATCTATAAAATTAACACACACAATATAAGTGGTGTCAGAAGCTAGGTTGGAATCCTGACTGAAGGGTTGCAATTGCCAATTATGTATGTTTCATAGAGCAATCGTTTTTCCAGTATATGTATATAGTATGGCCTTAATTTCATACCAGTTATCGTGTATATTTAAAAATTCTTTTTTATTTACACCTTAAAAATACCAAGAGTTTAAAACACATACCAGAACTGGAACTGGATAATCAGTCAGTGCGAAATAACCAATAATTTTCAGAAAAAACACTTGTACAGTTATGAAACATATACATACGCTTTTCATTGTACTCTACATCAGGCAGATGTGTTTGTAATCTGTTTTAGTTCTTGTATGAGTTTTAAATAATTTAAGGATTTTTATAATTTTAATAGAAGTTCTGGGTATCTAGATTTTAGAAGAGAACTATTATTAAAGGATTAAAATTCTGGAATGCCAAATAGTCTTCATGGCTGACATCACTTCATGGTCACTATTTTTTTATTCGTGCCCTACAACACAATGTAGCGTTTGTTATGGGTCGCTGTATTAAACCGCTTACCATCATCATTCGTATCGAATCAGTATGTAGAGAAACGTTTAATTCAGCGGAGAAAAATAATTTCTTTAGACGTGGTTTTATATACACCGATATACATATCGTACAACAACAAACAATAACAACAACTACAAGAAAGATAATGACAAAAATATAAAGTAGAGACGTGTTTGACTGCGGATGAAATCAAGCAAATAAATCGATATGTGCAGTTAAGAATATAAGACAGGATCATCAATACGGATAATAAGCAAAACATACATACATACGTATGTACATATACATATACACGAGTACATAAAACTAAAAAACAAACAAAAAAAACAACAGTCGTTAAAGAAAGATACTCAGAAGACACTACAAAGCATTTGAGTAAGATTATGCAGTCGATGAAAGCGTAGCCCAAACAACAAAAATTACAACCAGAACAGTGGGGACCTATTGATGCTTTTAAATGGCGTGTTATCAACAGAATTAAGGGGCCTTTAATACTGAAGAAGCAGGAATAGAATTCCTTCAGGACACTGCCAAAGTTATAAACAAGCTACGGTGCCGTAATCTAAGCTCCCTCAAAACGCAATTGTCACGACGATGTTTTAATGATTCCCCCTTTTTACAATAGCTCGTATAATAGTGTCCAGTAATTATTCTTTTGAAAAGCAGTCTAATCGGTTCTATCTCTTTAAACATAAGGTGGATTTGGTATTTTCAACTGATGAAAAATTCGATTCACAGATACATACATAATTGATAATTACAACCCTTCACTAAGGATTACGACCTGGTTTCTCCCACCACTTATGTTGTCTGTGTTAATTTTATAATGAGTGGTGGGTCCTACAGTTTAAAGTCCGCTCCGAACGAAGAATTTTTGCCTTAGTTTTTGTCAGAAATCTATTGAGAGAAAGTTGCCTAAGAAATATGTTTTAGTATTTCGTTTTGTTTGAGATGTCTGACCTGGGGTTTGAACCGTAGCTTCAATACGTACATGTCTACTAAGCTCCGGCGACAACGTCTATTCGCTCAGCGAAAAATTGACTCAAAGTGCTAACTCTTCAACAGCATAATATCCACTCAGAGAAGACAGCTGAGAAGACACTTATATTTTACTGCGTAGGACCTGAGGACATAATCGACTGAATTGAGTCCATTATCCACGTACATGTTTATGATGAATGAATAAAGCTTCAAGATGTATTTCTTGAATTATAGCGCAGGTCTCTCAAGAGCGTATAATTCCATCTGAGGCAATCTAAGATGGTGCAATAGATCAAGAAGGTCAAGTACCTCCGGGTACTGTACTTGTCAAGTACATGCCCTCTAACTTAAGAAGGTCCTAGTGATACTAAAGGGTGCATTTTTCGAGTGTATATGGTCGTATCTCGACAATAGCATTACGAACGTTTGCCTTCAAATGCTCAATAGTCTCCGGTTTGTCTGGAAAACAATTTTCTTTAACGGCGCCCCTCAGAAAATAATCCAACGGTGACAAATTGTAGCTTCTTGGTGGCCAATTGACACCACAATTTCGCCAAATTAAACGGCCATCAAATGATTGACGCAAAAAATCGATTGTGGCATGAGATGTGTGGCAAGTTGCACCATCCTGTTGAAACTAAACTTCGTTCACATCAATACCATGAAGTGCGGGTACAACAAAAATTGGCTAACATGGTGCGTTAGGTGTCTCCATTAAACGTAATGGTAGTGCCGTGTTCATTTTCTAAAAAATATGGGCCAAAGATGCCTTCGCTCCACAAAATGCACCAATCACTCGTATTGGATGCATTGGCTTCTGTAGGACCACGTGTGGGTTTTCTGCAACCCAAATACGACAATTTTGCTTATTAACGTACCCACCATGATGAAAATGAGCTTCATCCGAAAAGATGATTTTTTATGGCAAAAGCGACATCATCATGCAACTTCACGTTGGCCCATCTAACGAAGCGGATGATCATGCGGCTTCAACTCTTGAACCAATTGAACTTTGGCAGGCGTCATAAAGAGATCCTTTTCCAAAATTCGACGTAAACTGGTGCGTAAGATGTTCAATTCTTGAGAACGATGACAAGTTGATGGATCTCATGCACGCTCTCAGCCGCAGCTTCGATATTTTCGGGTGTACGAGCACGCTCACGTCTTGGCGCATCAAAAATGAAACCAGTTAGTTTTACGAACTTTAACAATAAATTTGCGTATACCGGGCACTGTTGGCCCTTCTCTGCGAACAAATTTTATACGACATTTCCGTACAATTTCCGACTGCCTTTATTTTGGAAATTAATTTCCAATAAATGCCAACATTCTCAAGCGCGGATTGATTAATTACATTCAGTGGAGATAATATACTGAATTTTGTGACAGAATAGAATAACATAAGTATTGCCAGATTGGAAATAACCGATGGTTCAAATTTAAATAGATAGATGGCCCACCCGATACTACAGTATAAGAATTTTTTCTAGAATTTTTTTTAATCAATACGATTAAGGTCTGCTGGGACTGAATACTAGAGAATGATTGTAGGAAAATTTTTTTAAACTGCTTTACTCATCCTTTTCGTCCTTTTTCGAATGTAGCGTAGTATAGATTCGCATGTAGTATGTATTAATAATTGCAAGTAAATTTTTTAAGCCGTTTTAAGCTTTCTACATACACATGCAGCAAGTATAATTGCAACAAACAACATTACGATTTGCACACACATATCCGCGTTTTGGTGTGTAGAGAAAGGGGAGAGTATTCAGAAAAGTAAAGAAAATTAAACTCAAAAAAACAATAACAACAACAACAATAAAATACAGAGTAAAGTAGCGTTAAGAAACAATTACCAAGTTTACATGAAAATTAATGCAACGTTCAATAATTTCGCTAAAGATCTAAAGATTTCCCCCGTATTAAAGCGTACAAGACAATAATAAAAAGTGAAGACCCTTTTTTTAGTTTTTTTTTTTGCTCTTCTTTTGGTATTTATTGGTTACACATTAAAAAAAAAGCTAAGAACGAAACAGCAATGAAAATATACACAAAAAGAAGAAACGTAAACTTGGCGAAATGTTTATGTTACACATGTCAGTTATTTTATGTTGAAGGTTGATGGTTTGATGGTTGATGGTTTCCAATTCAAAATCAACTCGTTTTCTTTCTTCCTTTCTTTGCAACATGTGTATGTACATGCAATTATGATCCTTTTCTCCCTTTCTCTCATTATCTTACTTTAGTTTAGTTTTGAAATAATTTTAGGATACAGTTTTGTGCAGCTACAAATGCAATTATAATGCAGGTGATAACGTTTTGCTTTTTTCTTCTCTTTGGCTTGCATTGAATTTGTACGAAATTTTCCTTAAAATTCGAATACAAAGTTATTTTGCTTATTATAGTTGGGATTAAACAAAGGCCATGTTTTTCTTTTTTTTCAGAAATAATGAAAAAAACTCACTATTTTGATTGCCACTTGTTTTAAAGCCTCTTATAATGTAAAAGAGACAAGAAAAAATCTCCGCTCTAGACAGACACATGATACTCCACCCACTGTAATGTTATAATAATGGAAACATTTTATAGTAAAAACTTGAACTATGACTGGATTTTATTATGGCTATTCACTTCAAATGTTGAAATAAAATTTTTTATTAAAAAATATTCACGTTTTAGCGCTGTAATGGCTACGAATTATTTTTATTTTGGAATCGTAAACTAAATACCAACCATGGTGTTTTAACAAAACTATTTATTGTTTATGACGAATATACTCGCCTGATGTGGAATATACTCGTCTTTAAGATAAATGAATACAAATGTTTTGTAATTCAACAAATCATTTGCAGTTTTTCAAAGCCTTGGTTCATTGGCTTTGAAATAAGAATGAATTGTGTTGGAAAACATACTTCGAACTTATGAGACATTAACACCTCCCAAAAAGAGACATCTGGTTGTATACAGTGAGCATTAAAAGAAACTGTACACTAAGGATAAAATTCTAATAATCACCACTTAAGCAACGTGCCCGAAAAAATTTGACAATTTTTTTGAAATTTTTCACAATTTTTTTGTTTGTGTCAATTTTAAAAACTGAAAATGAAACAATTTTAAAATAAAAATAACGGCAATAATTAATGTAATATTTTTTAAAGTACAGTTTCTTTTGATGCTCATTGTAGGTACAGTGAACTCTTTTTACTAAGGCAGTTCACATTTTCGAGTTTGTTCACATTATCGAGTACCCAAATTTAAAACAAAAAATGACCCTATTTAATATGAAAAATGATATTTTAATAAGTAAAAATGATAACACTATTTTAAATTAATTTTTTTTTTAAATTTTAATAACAAAAATTTAAATGGAATACAATTCACTTTGTATTCGATAAATACAAAAAAAAATAATATAAAATAAAGGATACAAAAAATTTGTATTAATTAACTAAAACAACAAAAAATAAACTGAAACTAATAGAAACATTTCTTCCGTTGGATAATTAAGTCAAATAAAGTTTAAAGGAAAAAATCTATTTTGTTTTTTGTTTAGCCATCTTTAAGGTTTTTCAGCACTCTAATGTCACTTTGGTCTACCATCTCGTTTTCAGCCCATATTAATGCCTTATCAAAAGCTTCTACAGCTTCCTTGGGTTTAATTGTAATTTCTGGCTGGAATATGTACAAATCATCATCGTTGGTATCATCCTGAATTTCAATACTTCCTACTTCTGCCTTATTTCTGGAGGAAAACACTTAAGGGAATATTATCATCGGGGTGATCTTTGACCGAAACTAAATTTAATATACGTTTCCAATTGTTGCGAAGTTCAACTCTATGTTGAGTCCAAAAGATTAATTGCAACTTTTATAATTAACATCCTAATAGAATCTAAGAATTCTGTTTGTTTCCCAGCCACTAATGCGAAGAGACTCTTTCTATAATACAGTTTTGTTATTTTAAAACCATCTGGTCCATGAGCTGAATTAACGATGTGACGTTAGGTGGCAAAAACATTGCACAAATGAATCCGTCACCAGAAATCAACTGGGATTCAGCCGGATGTGAAGGGGCATTGTCTATTAAAAGAAGGGCTTTTACCGGTAGTCCCATTTTAGTCAATAAGTCAATAACATAAAGTCAAAAATTATAACATAGATTTCAGTATTAAATTTGGCAGTTGAAATGTACGTCTTTAACAAAACATTGATAACACCAGTCATACAAAATTTTACATGTCATTCATGCTTACTTGGAGAATTTGTAATTCACTGGACAAGTAAACAAAATTCGTAGATTTTTAGATTTTCAAATTACCAGTAAATTAAATTTGTGAGTCCCCGAAGCATTTGAACAATGAAAAACGGATTAAAAAAACAAAAAAAAAAAAGTGTTCACGTTTTAGAGCTTTCAGATTTTGTTCTCGTTTTAGAATACTCTGTGGAAAAATAAATTTGTTCACGTTTCTGAGACGTTCACACTTTCGAGTGTTCACGTTTTCGCGAGTTAACTGTATATTAAATTTGGAGGAGACATAAGATCGATAGCTTAAATAGATTGATCGCTATACTGTTGTTCCTCTAAAATCCTAATAACAAGTAGTCTTTGGAAATCATTTTGAAAGAAGACATGGTTTTTCTAAAATGACAAGAGAATATATCATAAAAAGAGGCAAAACATGCTAGCTTAGCTGGAATACAACTCGATATTAAGATAGCTTATCAAAAAAAACATGGATTTTTAAAAGTATTTTTTATCTGAATTTAATACTCTTTGTCAAACGTATTTAAAATTTTTTTTACTCCTTACTTATTTCACGGGCCGCTTTTCATGCTCAAGTGAGCTTTTGGTATCAAAGCTACCAACCTGCTTAGCTACTTACTTTACTGGCCTTTATAACAGTTTAGTCAGGTTTACAACCTACATTCTCATAGGACCTATGTTGTGTGCGTGTTAATTTTACACATGAGTGGCAGGACCTACACGGTCCGAACAACAGATTTTTGAGAAACTTTTCACAACAACTTTTGTAGCCTCTGAGTTTTTGCCAGACAAATGCTGAGAGGAAGCCGTCAAAAAAATATTTTTGTCATATTTGTTCGAGATGTCTAAGCAGAGGTTTGAACCACGGTAAGACAACACTCTAACATTCTACGAACTTCTTGCACTTCTCCTTACACAAAATAAATAATCAATATAGCTTTGTTTGGTAGACGTTGTGGTTAAATCCTTTTACGTCGACAATACATTCTTCAGATTTGGAAACAGAAAATATACACTCGAACCTAATTTCAAAGTGTAGCGCGAATTGGAGAGCAATTCTTAGGCAAATTCATGGATGTTTGCTTTGGAACTGTACATGTGAGTAACATTACTTTGTCCTGTTGGAAAATGATTATTTTTTTGCATATTGCGCTGATTGCTTTTTGTACCATTACATACATAATTGGTCATGACAACCCTTCAATCAGGATTATGGACCTAGTTTCTCACACCACTTATGTCGTGTGTGTTAATTTTCTACATAAGTGGCGGGACTTGGAGTTTAAAGTCGACTCCAAGCGAGAGATTTTTTGAGAAACTTTTCATGGCAATTTTATTTTATTTACTTTCAGAGTTTTTGTCAGAAATCTGCTGAGGAAGCCACCGAAGAAATATTTTTTGTATATTTTCGTGTTGATGTATGACCTGGTGTTTGAACCGTCGCCCAACGCCTAATGAGCCAACACAATACCTACTAGACTACAGCCACTCAATCGTTTTGTCGATATCGCCTTTGCTCAATGCTTCCGAAGGCCTCACAAGTTGTCTGAAGATTGTTTTTCTAAGCGATTGTGGGCACAGGCGGTAGCGAACGTTTTTCGACTATTCAAAATTAAAACCAATCAGTCAACGTTCTATGCCTTCAGTAATCTTTCATATTTTCAATCCGAATAGCTCTACGGGTCCATTTATGTCGTTAAAACAAGGTGCAACCGATTCAAAACTCATACCTTGGAAGGTTTTCTCTTCACACCCAATGATTATTCATTTCGTTTAATTCAGTCAAAATAGAGTTGAGATATTTTATTGGTTGTAATATGTTCATACGCGAAACAAAATTCATATCAAATTGAGGCAATTTCAAGTGAATACCAACTAACAAGCAAACTGGGGAGGAAATGCAACACACAAGCACCCACAGATGTTTATCAACAGCCTTAAAATGGGCGACAACGTAAAAATCAAAAACTATGAACATTTTTTTTGACGATGGCGTTGATGTTGACGTTGAAACGCATTGTCAAATGCAAAGCTTTTTGCTCGCCATGGTTTCAAGCCAAACGACTAAACAAAATTTCAAACGTTTATAATGCAGTCCATAAGGCAGGCTATGTTGGTTGGCTGTTTGGTTGGTTGGTTGCTTTGTTGCTGCATAAATGTTGCTTGAGTTGAGCTGTTTTCTAATATAATGCTTGCAGCAGTATTATATGCAACATCAACAACATTTACACTCACGGCAATGAAACAAAGTTAAACGAGGCAATAGTTTTGGTGTAGTTGCTGCTGCTGCTGTTGCAACTGCAACTGATTTGATTTCAGATCATTTTACTGGTAAACTTTAGATTTTTTTTCCTTCGTTTAACATCAGAAGCTGTGGCATTAGCGCGAGTAAGGCTTAGAAAAAAAAACTGAGTGCATCTGTATACGTATTTCTTACTCAGCCAGTCTAAGGTATACGTCTGGTCTGTTTGGTCAATTTAACTTCGGGTGAATTGCACTCTGTACAGTATACAGTGTACTGAGTACAGTGTATGGTGTTACAGTGTGCCAGTGTGCATGCATACATGCAGTTGAGTAAAAAGGAGTGTGTTGTGTTATAAGTAGTAATTTTCTATGGAAAATTTCTTTGGGTGTTTACTGAAGTCATTTGTTTCCCAGAAGGTGGATGTTTTAAAGTAGATGTGGCTGGCTGAGGCGGACATTGTGACTGACTTGACTGTTGTCTATTTGTTGCAAACTTTTCATTGTTGTTGTTCTACGATTTTTGGCTTTTGATTCCTTAGTTTTGCTTACTACTGGCGATTTTGTTAAATTTTTTGTTTGTAGTTTAATCTCACAAAATATGTATGCCGTCCATATGATTAGTATTTAATGCCATAATAGCCTTGCAAGGAATTCTCCTTTTTGTCTTAAACTCAAGATAAAAATCTACAAACATCGCTTAATTATCGATTGTATCTGGGTACCATGGCAAATGCATCATTACTATAATCGAAAGACAAAAAAACGAATTTCAAATCAAATCAAATGAAATGAAATGATTTTCGAATGCCAATTTTTTGTTAAGAGCTTCACAAGTAAGTGAAAGTCAATTGGGGCTTTTTCGTTTATTTGAAATATAAATTCACAGTGTACAAAAAAAGATATTTTGACCAAATGTTGTAAAAAAAAACTATTACAATCACTGGATAGATTGATTCAATCTATTGATTCCTGTTATCAGTAGGAAACAAGACACAAAACACTTTGGGACAAATTTTAGGCTAATAGGCTAATTTAGGCTAACGGCTTCTACTAGTCAGAAATGTTAAGGTGTTAGCTTTATTAATGGGTTGTGGAAGTCAAAATGCAGTTTACTTCAAGCTCCTCAAAATGGTGTATAAAAATCAAATCGATGACAGACGAAGATGCCAGCTTATTTGGGGCCCTTAAAAATATTCACTGGAGTGATATGAATAAAATCCTTCTGGTAAAAAAATCCCAGAAATTGGAAAGAGTTGAAAACGCTATTTTGAAGCGAAATAACAAAGAAATCAACTACAACATGAACCCCAACTCAAGCGCCCAGTGAGGGCACTTAAAAAATTTTTGTTTTTTTCATTTCATTTCTAGAAGCTGCATTATCTTATATTGTGGTATACAGATGGATTAAGAACAGATCTTGGAACGGGAGCAGGAGTTTTTGGAACCTGTGTGGAAACTCGCGTCTGCCTTCCATACGGAAATCTATGCCATCGAAAGATGTGCTCAATTCATCTTGGATACATACCTACATACATAATTGGTCATTACAATCCTTCAGTCAGATTTACGACCTAGTTTTTCACACCATTTATGTTGTGTGTGTGTTAATTTTATGCATGTGTGGTGGAGCCTACAGTTTAAAGTCGACTCCGAACGACAGATTTTTGAGAAGCTATTCATGGCAATTTTATTTACTCTCAGAGTTTTTGCCAGAAATCTGCTGAGAGGAAGTCGCCGAAGAAATACTTTTTGGGATTGAACCCTGACTTTACGTCTAATAAGCCAACACACTGTAATATCTGACAGTCAGGTCGCCATCCGAGCACTCGACTCTTATGACATTAAATCGTAGATACTGCATGGGAAAATTTAATCATCCAAGGTAGGCAAAATAAGGTCATCTTGTGGTGGCTTCCAGGTTATTTGGGAATTTTCGTCAGCCAACAAATAGATAAGTTTCGTTGTTACAGATGGTGCCAGAACCTTTCTATTGAGTGGGGGCAGCTGTTTTTCAAAAGTAGGCTCAACGAAAAGGAAAAAAGGCAGGTAGATAAAGACAGACAAATAGTCCTGTCAAAAGAAGTGGTGCTTGAGGCTTTTGCTGAATAAATTACAATAAAAAGGGATTTAAGTCATACATCAGACGCTTAGGAATAACTTGAGATTGGTAACCCATCCTTTGACATGGCACTGTAGCCTATTTTATCTAACGATAAAAATGAATCCATGGAACCTGTGGGCCATTAATACGACCCAGAAGGAAGATATGAATTCGTAAAGGGCGTTAGGCATAGAATTGTTATTGTTGACTCCGAGCAGATCCTGTAGCGTAGTAGGAACATCCTATAAAATTGAGGGGAGTACAATAGACAGATCGTATGATCGCAGTACTAAGGGACCACTTCACCACAAGAATAATAACAATTTCTTTCAGGAAAATAGAGATGCCATAAAGCACCTTTCCATCATCTTATAATTTCTTTATTTTGCTTCAGTTTACTGCACTAGGTCCTAGGATGTCACCTGCCTCAAACATGTTAACATGTGCTGTGTACAGCGGTGTGTAACTTTGGCTGATTGATTCCTTTTCTTTGTTGAAAAGTTGTGTCTTCTGATCTTCCTATGATTGTTAATGTTTTATGTGCTTCTTGGATGGATTTTTTGATTTTATAAATTCGAAAAAAAGAAAATTGTTTCGGTTTCTCCTAGGCTTTGACCTGAAATTTCATCAAAAGACGGAAATTTGAATAAAATGTAAACGTTTTATGAAGATTATTATTGGCATATAAGTATGAGAATAAATAAAATGAATATGATGATCTGGTTAATGACTGCCTTTAAGATAAGAAAACCTCTTCTATTTTAGTTGAAAGCATTTCAAAATTGAATCATTCAATGATTATACAAATTATTTGATAAATTATCATCAGATATTTAACTGACAAGTGGGCGTAATGCTTAATTTTCATTAAAAATCTTGGCAAAGAAAACTAAAGAGCAGGAAAATTACAAAATAAGAAAGAAAGAAAGAAAAAACAAAAACAAATAAACAGATACTAAATTATGGTGATGCGACAAATGAACAACCAAGATGGTTCTGAAAAAGAACAACAACAAAAAAATTATTTTCAAATCTGATCTTCTGGCCGGCTAACTTGTACAAACATCTTAAGCATGGCTTTGCAAATAAGTTTCTTTTTTTCTATTGTTGTTGTATTTTGTAAACCAATTTAAATGGCTAGAGATGATCTAGATGGGCACATATTGTTGGTGGGACTTGTTTGGAACATATTCTTTGCACGTCCTTAAAAGCGTAGTTAAGTTTTGGCGTCATTGTTGCTGTATACGTCACCCCAATAACAGACACACACACACACAAATCGTTTCAAGCCAAGCCATGCTGCCAAGTCAAATGCAATACAAAAAGTGTGTATCAACGCATTCATTCATACACTCACTCATCAGGCATACCCTTCATGCGAGAGAACAACTTTAATTGGCTAAAACACTGACACTGAATTGCAGTGTTCTAAACAAACGTGTCTGTCTGGTGATTAAATGTCCCCCCTTCTTTAAATTGCAACAGCAGCTACGAACGCATACCATACTTTGTTTGCAACATGGCCAGGGTTTTGTGTGTTGATGTTTGATTTTCAAATAATGTTGAATTGTTGTTGGTGTTTTTAGTATTTTGTTGGCATTTATAATAATTTAACTACAGATCTAAGATATACCACTGGGCAGTAAGTAACACACAGATACACCAACACTCAGGCATTCATGTGTATTGCAATTTTATCCTGATTTTGATTTGTTGACGTTTGTTACCCTTCAGGTAATTTTAATGTCTCACTGGTGGATGGGCCCAAGACAAGTCACAAGTCACAGCATCATCATCATCATTTGTTCTGTGTGTGTGCATTTCTTTGCTCTCGTTTCTTGGCTTATTACAGTCGTTTGCTTGCAGTGTTGTTCGTCGTCCGTTTTGTTTGAAAACCCCTTATTAGAGTAAGACTTTGACAATCTGTTTGGAGATCCAGGTGGATAATTGTGGGCATGCCTTAACCGATTATTAAATAACCAGAGTGTCTTATATGTATGTAGCAAGTGTCACTTTTTGTATAAAATGAAGAGTAGACTTTTAAATAAATTACTTCATAAAGAGAGAGAGAGAGAACAAAACCTCATTTATTTGAAATTGAATAAAAACTGAGATTTCAAAGGTGAAAAAAATTGATTAAGAAGCTTTTAAAACCCATTAGGATACCGTTTCTTTACTGCATACAAACGGAGTGCTGCAATGTTATGTTGTAAAGTCTACGACTATAAAGAAAATGCCTACGTCATCTTAGTACGCCTGAAATAAGAAGGCAGATTATTGTCCTCTAGCCACAAAACTTATTCAATACACAGGCAGTCACAATTCTGAGTTTAATCCAACCATTCTCCGAAGGATATGAAGATAAAGTCTGTTTTGTTTATGTTTCTGTGGTGTGTCTCAGCAGGAAAGCACTTTTCATACAAAACCCAAAAAATCACATGATCTTGGTGGCCAAGATCTGGAAACAATTGCTGTTATAAATAGATTATTGCATGAGTAGTTTGGCAGGTGGCGCCATCTTGCTGAAATCACATGTAGTCCAAATTGAGGGTATCCAGTTGAGGCCACATTCGCTGACCGATATTCGCTGCTTTTCCAAATTCTTATCAGACAGTGACTCTTTATATCGGATGGGCCATCTATCGGTTTAAATTTGAACCATCGGTTATTTCAAATCTGGCAATACTTATGTCTTTCTATTCTGTCATAAAATTCAATATATTATCTCCACTGAACGTAATAAATCCAAAACAAACACAATTAGTCGGAAATTGCACAAAAATGTCGTACAAAATTTTGGTCGCAGAGAAGGACCAGCAGTGCCCGGTATACGTAAATGTATTACTAAAGTTCGTGAAACTGGATTCATTATACGCCAAGACGTGAGCGTGCCCGTACAGTGCGTACACGTTAAAAAATATCGAAGCTGAGGCTGAAAGTGTGCGTGAGAATCCATCAACATCAACTCGTCATCGTCCTCAAGAACTGAACCTTTCATGCACCAGTTTGCGTCAAATTTTGAGAAAAGATTTCAGCATGAGGCCTTATAAAGTTCAAATGGTTCAATTCTTGAATCCCATGACCATTCGGTTCCTCTTTGCTTTGCTAGATGGGTCAACGAGAAACTGCATGATAATGTCGATTTTGCAAAAAAAATTCAATTTTTCCAAAAATTTGGGACACATAAAACCCACAGTTGGTCTTACAAAAGCCAATGCGCCCATTACGAGTGACTGTTTGGTGCGGCTTGTGAAGCGCAGGCATCGTTGGCCCATATTTCTTTGAAAGTTAGGACGTCGCGACCATTACTGTCAATGGACACACCTAACGCACCATGATAACCGATTTTTTTTTGTACCCGCTATTCATGGCATTGCTGTGAACGATGTTTGGTTTCAACAGGATGGTGCAACTTGCCACACATCTCATGCCAAGCATTGCATGCCACACATCTTATGCCACAATCGATTATTCCGTCAAACGTTTGATGGACGTCTGATTAGCCGAAATGGTAATGTGAATTGGGCGCCTAGATCCAGATATTTGACACCGTTGGCCTATTTTCTGGGGGGCTCCGTTAAAGAAAAGTTTTGTGCCGACAAACCGGTGGCAATTGAGAATTTGAAGGTTAACATTCGTGATGCCATTGCCGAGATACGACCCGATACACTCGAAAAACTGCGCGAGAATTGAACCGATCAAGTGATGTACTGTGAGGCTAGCCCCAGCAATCACAACAAGTGCTAGAAGAGCTTCTTATGCGAAGCTTTGCACAAAAGATTCTTCTTCAATCCGAACAAAGTGAAACCTTTTTCTCAAGTATTAAGTGTAACGCTTGATCCTTTCAAATCTGAATGATTAAATTCTGTTTTTATACATTTAAAATATTTTGCTGTACAAGAAATTTAAAGTTGATTAAAGAAAACTAAACGCCGATTAATATTTTGACAAATTCTGAAATTGATTTGCTACACGGTACACAGATCGTGACTATGTTGCATACAAGCAAACAACATCTACTAAATTTAGTTGTCCGATAGACAAGAACAAAAAATCGTTGCAGTCTTAACGAACAGCTAATATTTTATTCGTTGTAATGATTATTTTACAAGCAAATGTTTAAGAAGACAGTGAAAAAGATTGAGGTTCTCTGCATTATTATTTTTTTAATTAAAGATCGTTATATCTGGTTGTTGTTATTAGAGTGGTTGTTAATTGATAAATTGTTTTTCTAATTGTGGTTATTTGTCATTTTTATTATGAACGATTTAGGGATTACAGACATACATACACACACACAGACTGTAGAGGAAAGATTTAAACCAGTGGAGAAGTATTCTCACAGAGTACATTAAGCAATCTCCTCCTCCTTCTCCTCATAACAATGGAAAAAAAACTGTTCTTTCTGTTTCTTCTTTTCAATATATTTTTTGGTGTTGTTGTTACTGCTGTTGTTGTTGTTGCTTTTTTTAATAATTTATTTAATAGCCTTTCAATAGCAATTAATAATCGAAATGTCATCTTTGACCTTTACAACTGTCAATTATATTTTGTTGTTGTTGCTGTTGTTGTCGTTGTGGGCCCATTATACGCCATTATTCGCTGTTACTGTCAGCGTTGCATTGCAGTCATGCAAGTCAGAAGAACATCAATAATGGGAGTTAATTTTAATAATTCTGTTCTTGTTGTTGTTGTTGTTGTTGCAGTTGTTGTTCATATTCAACAAAACGACAAAAGCAACAACATTTACAATAATTTATTGCAGCCATTGTCTCCATTTTGCCACAACTACAACTGTGGCAAGTTGATGTTGCCCAATGTATTTGTGTTTGTTGTTGGCGGGTGAGATGATGGTTGGTGAGACTGGTGGCGATGTTGTATGCTTTTGTATGGTTGTTGTAAATTAAAGTCTTTCGGTATTTAAATCACGATTCAATTGCATGAAGAAAATTTTTCCAATTTAAATAACTTTAAGGGAAACTTGTCGTAACTGTCATACAGTGTTACTTTTTCTCTTTTTTTTCTTTGTTGTTTTGTTTTGTTGTTTGATGCCACACGCGTGATGTTGCATGTCGAACAACAGAAATTGACAGTAAGTTTTAAGGGCAAGTCAGGATTTAATTCTAAAAAGAATAAAACAAATAACAAAAATCAAGCACAACAACACTGAAATACTTTGTATACGAGGAGCAGAAGAGAAGAAAATTTTTGTAAAGCGACAAAGCAAAGAGAGGTGCTAACGAGGTCATGGTATTATATTTAATGTTCGACAATGTTCACTTGCAAAATTGTCGGTAAAGGGCCGATTTAATTCTATTAGTCCTAACCGTATCTCGTTTGAAGGGTGATATTTTCAGCTTCAATTTGTTGGAAAAGTTTGTTCTAAGTTATCTGAATTGAAAAAGAAGAAAAAACCCGGAAAATTAACGTCATATCTTGCTTTTTTACTAAGGAGGAAGAGATAAGACTGAATCCCCAGGTATATATATATATGTTCCTCTTACTCCTCTAGGGAGCATAAGGCCGCAACAAGTTGGTTCCAATGAGCTCGATCGTCAGCGCGGTGTTTGACTTCGTTCCACTGTAGACGTAGTTGGGATAATTCGATTGTGATTTGGCGTTCCCAGGTGTGTGATGGTCGTCCGAATCGCCAGATACTGAACTATTTTTAAAGATTACTGAGGCGATGATTTAAAGAAGATACCGAAAAGATCGTCTTACACTCCACAGAGAATATCATCCCACAATTCACTGTATGCAACAGATGCCGCAATAAAGTCGCATATGGAATCCTTTCAGAGCAATTGAGTTTAAGACTGTACATTGCATTACTCGATTACAGTTCCACTATTCGGGCTAAAAAATTGCCGCTATTCGAATCCAGTATCAGAGCATATCATGTGATGGTATACGCATATTTAGTGACAGTAAAGCGGCGATATTAGCCCTAGCTAGGGTGTACACCAGAGATCATCGTTTTTTCGCTACTGATAAGCACTCATGAAATTTTTAATATAAGTGAGTCAATAACGTTGAAATATAACTACTCTGATTAATACGTACTCACTACAACGTTGATTTATAAGTACAGGTTGCAATGAACATCAAACTCATACCATTCGAAATATGTTTGATTCATAAGCCTACTCATTCAGATTCATAACTTTAGAAAAATACTTATACATACATACATACATAATTGGTCATTACAACCCTTCAGTCAGGATTACGACCTAGTTTCTCACACCACTTATGTTGCGAGTGTTAATTTTATACATGAGTGGCGGGACCTACAGTTTAAAGTCGACTCCGAACGACAGATTTTTGAGAAACTTTTCATTGCAATTTTATTTACTCTCAGAGTTTTTGCCAGAAATCTGCTGAGAGGAAGACGCCGAAAAATACTTTTTGTATTTTATTTTGATGTCTGGCCTGGGGCTCGAACCCTGGCTTTTCGTCTAATAAACCAGCACACTACCTGCTAGACCACGGCGACTTCTAAAAAAATACTTATAATACTTATAAATGATTCGAGTAACGAATCCTACGTATTTCGTGATTCTTGTAAATATGTAAGTAAGTTAAATATTGTTAGTCATGGAGAGTCGAAATCAACAACATCATACGTGTCGTTAAGTATGAATACGATGAGTACTTCAAACTTTGAATATGAGTAGTATGAGTATGATATTAAAATAAGTATGAAGGCGTATAAGTATCAGAAATTATGAATATGATTCGATTCTGCTCATCTTTTTAAATACTCGTTGCTGATCTCTGGTGTACACTACATCTGAGATAGCCTAAGAATGCTCGTAGTCTATAGCAAAGACATCAAGACAGTCAACAATATGGCCGACACGTTTCAAAGTTGCCATAATGGGAAATTCAATTGAATTCCTTCAAACTTCATTTATTTGCAAGGAAAAGAGGATGATGAATCCACTTACTGAAATACCATACAGATCTGATTCGATACACAAAAAACAAAATTTGTATTAAACCTGACAAGATTCCAGCTTAGGGATCTCATGTCAAATATAGGAAGATACTGACCTCTGGTTGCACAAGCATGGCGATTGTGAATACATCACACATCACACTTTTGTAGAAGCTATAAAGATTGAGAAAAGAGCAACGTTTTCTCTATTATTGATCGGCGTTTTAGAATCTAAGAAGAAGAAATCTTGAACACTCAGAATTTATTGACAGAAAGTGTATAGCCAATGGAGATGTCAACCATCAGTTGTAATTCCATAACAAAAAATGTAATATTAGTGTTGCAATGGCACCCAAGTGGTTATGCCCGTTAAAGAGTATGACAATTCAATCTAACCTGAGGCTCAGTTGCAACTAGGAAAACAGCACCGGAATAGTTTGCTCGTTTTCGAGCTCACAAAATGCATTTAATTGTGGTTGTTCAGTTACTAAAAAAATCCTAGAAAACATGCGAAAAACTGGTATGAATGCCACACACATAAGCAGTGTGAATGCTGCAAATGAACTACACAGTCATTACTTGACGACAGCTGTCAATCATTTGAAGTATGATGTTTGGTTGCTACTTGATTTAACAGTAAACAATTTTAAGATCGAATTTCCATTTGTGATTCCCTCCTAGACATACATGATTGATCATTACAACCCTTCAATCAGGATTACAATCTTTTCCATGGCAATTTTATATTTTTTGCCAGAAATCTGCAGAGAGGCAGTCACCGAAGAAATATTTTTTTATACTTCGTTTTGTTGGAGATGTCTGATCCTGGGATTTGAACCTTGGCCTCACATTTAATAAGTCAACACACTACCTCCTACACTACAGCGATACAATCCTTCCTAAAACCCAACGAAACTGAACCAATTCTGAAGCGATTGATTACTGGCAGTGAAAAGTGCATCATGTACGACAACAACGTGATAAACTTTATGCTTTAAGGTGGTTCTATCGGTAGCAGAATAGTCTTTCCCGAATTAATATATCCACAATGCTGCACCATTCGAGGTGGCTATTAAACTCAACAGGTTAGGTTAGGTTAGGTCGGTGTGGTAGCTCTGATATCAAAAAGTTTACTTGAGCACGCATAGCGGCCCGTTGAGATGCCACGGGCGAATGCAGTCTCTGTACTGAACAAGTTCCACCAAAATAAGGGAAGAGGAAGAAGTTGGTCAGCGTACGGTCTGCACATCAAAGGCACGACTATCATACACTGGAAAATCAGCCACAAAGAAAACAAGCCAGAAACTCAACAAGAAAATGAACAAATCCTATGATTTCTATTTAGTTTATGATCCAGTAAAGCCTGGGGACTAATTTTAAAACAAATTGTTTAAACTGGGGTTTTAAGACGTTATAAATACCACAGTGTTGGCATTCCCTAACTACATACATACATACATAATTGGTCATTACAACCCTTCAGTCAGGATTACGACCTAGTTTCTCACACCACTTATGTTGGGTGTCGTAATTTTATATATGGCGGGACCTATAGTTTAAAGTCTACTCCGAACGACAGATTTTTGAGAAATTTTTCATGGCAATTTTATTTACTCTCAGAGTTTTTGCCAGAAATCTGCTGAGAGGAAGTCGCCGAAGAAATACTTTTTGTATTTTATCTTGATGTCTGGCCTGGGGCTCGAACCCTGGCTTTTCGCCTAATAAGCCAACACACTACCTACTAGACCACGGCGACAATATTTCAGGCATTCCCTAACTGCTTTACAAAAATTCAACTTAAAAATTGATTTCAATTAAGAATCCAAAAAATGTTTGGAAATCTTGACCCAAAAATGACCTTTTTTCTAATCGCGATTTATTAATGCTGTGGGTTTGTATGTATATGATGAGGGAATGCAACACTCTACTGAAATGGGCGTGTGTAGTTCTAAAATATTTTGCGGATTGATTTCGCATATTAAACAATATAATAAACAATAAATATACATAGAAGCCTATAAACAAATAAATTTAAACAAATAAAATTTAAACAAATAATTTTCAACAAATAATTTTCAACAAACAAAATTTAAACAAATAGATACACACAAATAGTTATAAACAAATTGTTATAAACAAATAGTTATAAACAATTACAAGATTAAAGATGACAAATAACAATTACCACTCCTGGCCACATCTTCTGCCCCTAAACCTCTCTTAAAATGTTATACTTTTTTATGGCAGTGTACAAAAAAACTCCGGGAATTTAAAATTAAAACAAAAGAGCCTAGAAGAGGGAAATATAAAATAACCTGCAATAAAATAGGTAAACAGCATAGGCGGTGATATTTTCTGATATTTCCAAAAAAAAAATTTTTTTTGCATTACAGTTGCTACCTGCGATTTGGGATTTTCGATAGAAACACTTTTAAATCAATAAAAATTAATCCGCGCTGAATTTCTCAGATTAGGAGAAGTTAAATCCCTAGATTAAGAGTTTTAATCATGGATTGTTTTATATTCTGCAAAATTAGTTGGCAATTTAATATCATTGGCATTATGAATACGAAGAAATTGGGTTTGTAAGCCTTCTAGTAAATCCAATAATTAAGTTGTGAAACTGAAATTTAATTAAAAACTAATACCTGTGCACGTGTACATTATGTATTATTGCAAACACATTGAAACGGATTTAAATTGAAACGATTTTCAACACTAACACTACGGTCAACTGCCAGCATTCCTTTATAATGGTCACAATAACAATGATGTGGCATGTGATAAACGGCAAAAGTAATCATCAGGCAGCGGCTTTAATGGTATACATACATACAGTATTTATGATTTTATTATAATAATTGCTGCTGTCTTTTAGTTCGAAACTCGAAAAGTTATAACAAGAAGTCTACAAAATGTCTGTGTTGGTTTTTTGCTTTACGAGCGACATTTTCATATCAAAACACGCATATATTTCTTCTTCTCTTTCTGCTTCTCCATTATTATGGCCCAAGTATAATTATCTCCCGCATATAAAATATTTAAAATTCTTTTTTTCTTTAAGTCGCTATAATTTGATATTTTTTCCATTAAAATTGCCCTAAAGACAAAGGAAAGAATGTTTGCTACAGTAAATCATATGTAACATGATCAATTGTTTTGAGACCAAACAGTAGAGGCCTATGGTTTGGTACCACTTCACCAGAGAGCGTCCTAAAGTTCGAACTTATGTTGTAAACAAACCTGCTCGATTAAAAGACTTTCACACAAGTTTAGAATTTAAAGATGAAGGTGGTTTTTGCATTACACTGTAGGAGAGTTTTTGTTAAATAAACTGCTTACGTAGAGACTGATCAATTCGAGATGGCGTAGTATAGTGTTTGACTACTAGCTCGACGAATCCACCAGACTCGAATCCGTGTGAAGGTGGGAAAAAAGATCATTAGGATTTTCGAATTTTATAGATTAAACGGCTTCTTACTTACTTACTTAGTTGGCCATTAAGAACTAGATTAACGGCGCCTCTGCTTCTTGCGCGCATACGCCAGCTGCTCATACCAATCGATGACAGGGCTTCCTCGATTTGGCCCTTCCAACGGATACAAGGTCGTCCTCTTCGCCGACTTCCGCAGATCCCGGCATCAAATACCCGTCGGAGGATGCTCCAGCGGCTTCACTGTCCTTATAAATAAACCATATAAGACAACCCTTACCACTCAAAATAGGCTCACATCATTAGTGAATATCATAGAAAGGTCAGACAGTGCCCGCTCTTAATATAAAACAAATTTTGGTACTTTTCCACCCACTATATGTTCAGGGCATTATTTCTAGGAAACATTAGATGTAACTAATTCCACACCCTCAATCACAGTGGAATGTAATGATTTGCTGAATTATATTGCGGTTTAGGGCGACCGGAGACTGCAGGTTTGATTGATCACTTGGGTAAGATAATGCAGAATGGCTGCGGCATTTGTTCACAATCGACCACAAACACAAACGTGCAACAACCGCTGCATGTACATGTTTTTGTGCTTTCCTGTAGTCGTGAACGAAACTTAGAGTCAAAACAACACAAAAGAGCTGTAAGCTGTAGTCAAAACTGATGATTTTTTGGGATAAATTAGTCCTAAAGTAACCCAAAGTAGGTTTGTCAATCAATGAAATCATGGCGATGTGTCTCACTATGGTAGTGAATGCCCATGAAGTAAAGTGCAATCGTATTCCCCCTGCTATCTTAGTACCTACCATCCTGAGATCATTTAATATAATGCCCACAAATGTTGTCCATTTCAATGAGGATTGAACACTTCTGCGGAACATACCTCTATTCACTGTCCTGGATATGTGACTGACTCCTGTCTCTATGCTGATTCATTAACAGTCGAAATTGACGTTATCCATGGATTTATTGTATTCCCGATAGATACTCCCTGTAATTTCTCTACAAATGATGATTTCTACTCTAACGCTATTAAAAGCTCTTTCAATGATATATATTCTGGACCCAATGTAAATTCTGAGCCACGCAAATAAATACAAAAATTTTTGTTGTTTTTTAAGACGTAATGTTAAACATGTTTTCCAAGCTACTGTTTAACACGGCGGTTTGTACTTACATATATTGAGAGTAATCAAATAGAATGTCAGACAAATAATCAGACAACATGGAAATAGAACCCATGGTCTCGGCACGTGAAGTTCAGCAAACTAGGACAAAAATTTCTAGCACACTAACCCCTCTCCCTTTTTCGTATAAATATCCTTCCTGCAATATACTGCATGAATAGGTATGATATCTTGAGTCTTGGTATCACAAAAAATGCATTCGACATGCTGTTGTTTGATTGACTGTTCCAATATAGTAACACTAAGTAGTTAAACTTATCCAGAGATACACTAAGTCATATTATTGGATATCACATTGGTCTTAATAATGTGAATGACTCACTCACATGCAATATACGGCAAATCTACGAATGGAGTCGGATGAATAATGTTGTTAATTGACACATAAGTGCAGCAATAATATTGTGTCATCTGCATTTATGGGTGGTGTAAACATTAGGAAGTCAAAAGCTCTTGATGTTCTGGACATGAAAATTCAGTGTGATTTTCACTGGAACCAGCACTTTTTCATTTTCTCGGTTTCTTAAGTTCTTGCAAAAAATAATTCACTTCATCAGAGCCTCTTACTACCTACATAATATATAATTTGGCCATTACAACCCTTCACTCAGGATTACGACCAGCTTCTCACGCCACCCATGTTTTGTGTTTTAATTTTATACATGAGTGGCCGGACCTACAGTTTAAAGTCGACTCCGAACGACAAGTTTTTGAGAAACTTTTCATGGCAATTTTATTTTATTTGCTCTCAGAGTTTTTGCCAGAAATCTGCTAAGAGGAAATCCCCTAAGAAATATTTTTTCATATTACATTTTGTTCGAGATGTCTCTCCTGGGGGTTTGAACCGTTGCCTCAGGTCTAATAAACCAACACACTACCTACTAGACGACGGGTGGTGTACTACCTACACCACTTATATCTGACCGAGAATTGAATACAACTCTCATCTATCGGCCAAGGACTCGAAATCTATTTTGAGGCTTCACGCCCACGTATAGGAGAGGGCGAATATTGCTTATTAATGACGATAGAGTATCCAATTCTATTGATTCATTGTGCAATGGGGCTTCTGTTTCACTCTCATATCGCTACTACAATGGATTTTGCTCGACTAAAATAGGGGTATTTGACCCCGAGAATCATATATTCGTACGTAACACTCCAGATTCTTGCAAATGACATCCATTTGTGGTTGATTGGTCAGTGGATCGTACAGTGTATTACCAACAAAATTCATTCTTTAGGCGGATTATTCGTATGTGGAACTCCCATCCTGCAAAGGTCTTTCTTATTACTTGTTACTTTAAACAGATTCAAATCTATTGTCCTACTTTTCAGGACATATTTTCCTAGTTGCAACACAATGTACTGCATAAATAGGATCCATACCTTGAGTATTGTTTGTAAAAAAAGAAATAAAAATCATTAACAACAGTATTCTTAGACAATCCTCTCCTCTGTGTTATTGTAATTGAATGCTCAAGATGACATTGAGGACATGACAAAATTCCATTTTTTTTCTTAAATTTTTATGAGAAAATAAAATTTGAAGCGGATGTGACACGGGTAATAAACCTGCAGTTAAGATTTTTTTTATCAAATTAGTCAAAGGCTTTACGGTATCATTTGCTTGACGGTTTTTATATGAAGAAAATTGCCGTTTCTCTGAACGCTATGAAGTGTAAAGAAATTTTAACTGAAAAATTATTTCAAACGATAATAAAACATGGACGGACAGAAAGTAATAAATTTCATTAAAATATCGACTTGGCTAATGATATTTCATAAAATCATTGATCATCATTGATCATCATCGTTACAATCATCGTTATAATGATGTGAAGAACTTTAACGACAACGTTCAGAGAGGATCACCGTAAATGATGATCTTCAAGAAACTAAGAAAAGAGGAAGAAACAACAACAAACTTGCTCAAAAGTTAGGGGGGGGGGGGAAGAAATAACGTTAAATAATGGTTTGATGAAAATCTGTGGCATTCAGCATAGTTTAGTTTATGAGTGTGGTATGTGCCACAAAATGACTAACTTTTGGTATGTTTTTTGAATTTTTTTTGTCGTTGGTTTCTTAATATATTTTTCTTTTTTTTTTTGTTTAAATTGCCCTCAAGTTAAATTATGATCGTTTGTCATGCGTCGCCCAAGACTTGATCTTATTTTACGTTGAAGATCATCAACAATTTTAAAGGTTAAGGGAGGGGGGAATTCTTTGTATTCTCCTTTGTTTTCTTTTGGTTGCATTACAGTTAAATAATCACAACAACTGTGCGAGTTAGTGAGTGAATTAGTGTGTCTGAAATATTTGAGACTTAATTAACGTGTCGCCGAAAATTTGTTGTTTTGGGAGTTGCGTGTGCTGGAGGCAAATAATTTTTTTCCTTTTTTTGTGTGTCTTTTTTTTGTTGAAAAAATATTATTCATCAACTATGTTGACTTAATGATAGAGTTTAAAATGAAATTCAGTTAATTTGTTTAAAAGTACCCTACACTTAGTGTGTTGCTATTTGATTTATCTTTTTTGAAAATTTTTTAGCTGGCCTGACTAAAGATATGTTAAATTTAATTTAGTTTCTCAAAAATTTATCGTCCGGAATGGACTTTAAATTGTAGGTCGCTCCACTCTTGTATAAAATTTACACACACAACATAAGTGGTGTGAGAAGTGAGGTCGTAATCCTGGCTAAATGACCAATTAGGTAGGTATGTATATAACACTGTAATGCATACGACTATCCAGCAATAATCATTCAACAGAGCACTGTAAACAAGAGTACTCAGACTTGATGAGAACCTAGAACCCTACATGTAGATCCTGTTATGATGAGAATGAGTTATCAGAGCACATTCTTAGAATATGTAAGGAATCAATGGATCCTAGAAGGAAACACCTGGTGCATATCAGCTGCTGGGTAGGTATTTGGTCCTCCTGACACCGATTAACATTCTGAAGATTGCCAAAGCAATAGGTATGGAGGAGACAATAAAGGCATAACCCATGTAGATTAAGGGCATTACAGTAGATCTTATGATCGTAATACTGTGACATCACTTTGCGTAGAAGGAGCGGTGCCTTAGCATGAGTTATCAATAAAATATATGATGTACAGGGATAACACAGAACATCGCGCTAAACAGCCATCTCTTGAGGCTAACGCTACAAACATAATTATGGGCTAAGATTTAGGCCCTGGGTAGATCCTATGGAACATATTCACAAATTGCTTTAGACGCTTCAAGCTTCTTGGCAGACCAATTTGAAGTGAGAAATGAGACGGCGAAGATTAAAATTCACCGATTCGGCTGGATTTCTACTAAAGCAGCTATCTTTACACCAGCCTCTTAAACTTTTAAGTTTATTTTCCAATCGCTTGTACATACATAAATACATACATAATTAGTCATTACAACCCTTCAGTCAGGATTACGACCTAGTTTCTCACACCATTTATCTTGTGCGTGTTAATTTTATCCATGAGTGGTGGGACCTACAGTGTTTAAAGTCGACTGCGAACGACAGATATTTGTGAAACTTTTCCATGGCAGTTTTTGCCAGAAATCTACTGAGAGGAAGTCACCGCAGAAATATTTTTTTATATTTTCGTTTCGATGTCTGACCTGTAGTTTGAACCGATTCCTTACGTCTAATAAGCCGACACACTGCCTACTAGATTATACATACATACCACTTATGTTGTGTGGGCTTATTTAATACATGATTTGCGGGACCAACAGTTTAAAGTCAACTCCGAACGATAGATTTTTGAAATACTTTTCACGGGGAAAATGTTATCTTCCAATTTAAGAAGAGCTTCTTATGCTATCGACGTAATTGATCGTTCGTATCTTAGAGAACAAACAGGTCGCTGACTATCAGACAAAGTAACGTTTTTACTTAAATTATGTTTTTATTCACAATATTCAGAGGAAAAAAACCTTAAAGAAATGACAAACAATTAAAATGACATTATAACTACAGGGTCTTTACAATGTTACTTTTCTCTAAGAAAAAAAAAACGATACAAAAACTAAGTTTTTTTTTCTAAAAAAAAAAGCTTCGTAACAATTTTATTTTATTTCTTTAACAAAAAACCCACGTGCTGTAATGCAGCTTAAAAAATAAGTTTTTCCGTTTCCGTAAACAATTAGTGGTGAAAACGAGATGTTCATTTTCGTAATTTAATTAAAAAAGTTTCATTGTAAATGACAATATCTCATGTTCGGCATCACATAAATCATAATTTTTTGGAGGTTTTTCTTTTCCGTTTTATGAGTCTTATAATAGAAATTAATTATTGTTTAAAAGCCAAATTGTTAGCAAAAAAGCTGATTTTCGGATAGCAGCTGTATAGAGGCTGAAGAAAAACTGAAGGTTGTTGAAAAAAATTGCTGAAGCTTTTTTATGATTTTTCCCTGCCTACTTGCCTGCATCTTCCCATTCATGAGCAGGGTACTGTAATCATCATATTTTTTTGTATTTCGCTAAAACAGCTTAGCCATGAGCAGTGCTTTTAATTTTTTGTTTAACAAGCTTAAAAATTAGCCATGATTGTATTTACCTTAAATACCTTGTTTTGTTTGTTTGTTTGCTTTTTTTGGCATTTTTAACAGCAAATCTTTGCCACTTTGGGTCTCCTAGGAGTGCTGCAATGAAATGCAAAGAAAAGAAAACAAAAATAAAAATTTTAAAATTAGTCTCAGATCGTGTTTGAGATCAGCATATTTTTCTCTTCGTTTCCTTATCTTTTCTTTTGGCAAGAAAGTGCAATAAAAATCAAGTGTTGAAGTAATTGATTTTAGCCAACACTTAAGCTGAAGGGAATCCATCAAAGTCTTAAAGAAAATAATGTTTTCATGAAATACGAAGAAATCTATACATACCTCCAAACGGAGAGTTGCATGGAATGAAGGGTTTGAATACGAAAATTTTATATCACAAGTATTCAATCGGAAATGTAATTTTCATCGAGAATTATTCGAATATGAGGCTGCGCTGGTAGTCTAGTGGCTATTAGCGTAAGGGTCGTGGGTTCGATTCCCAACAGAGACTCTGGTCTGTGGTACTACACCGAGCATATGGACAAGTTACTCCGCTCGTATATATTAAAATTAATAAATAATTAAATAATTTAATATTCGAATATGAAAAACAATACACATACATATATATGTACTATATATGGGTCAACGCTCGAAGTGTACATTAACAGCAACTTTCATTCAGCTCCTACTGATTAAATCACCCGAGTGTGGAGTTAATTGTTGATGACTTTATGAGTGTTCCATAATTAGATCCAGGCTCGATTGTTTTAAATTCTTACAACCCCTTGCAATCAATGAATAAGAACTCCATCTTAACCTTGATTGTAAGTCAGAGTAAAAAGAATACGACTCTTAATGTCTTTATTTAAGCAAAAGAAAATTTGAAGAGACATTTCTGCAATTGTTTGGCAAATTTCATTATTTTATTGCCAGAATCTAAAAAGAAAAAAATTATGAATAATGTTCACTAAGCATCTCTGTTGCCTTGTTCGTTTTCATTTAGCAAATCATTAAAAATTGAATTTGCGCTTCCAAGTTGTCCGTCTTCTTGTTATCCTATTTCCAACTGCAGCTCTCTGAACCTATTTTAAAATGCACAATTTTTATTCCAGTTTAATTAGCATAAAATTGCATTTCATTCGATATCGTCTGTCGTTAAGCAGGCACAAGCGACAACAGTTCTCTTGCCTGGTTGCGAAGCAGAAACATGAATGGAATGATGTAGTGGTGGTAAGTAGTAAAGTATGGTGTGGGTTTCAATGGGTGCGTCTTTAGTGAATTTACTACTACGATGACTACTACAACTACTACACATACTACTGCTTCCACTACTACTACCAGCAACCTCAGCACTCCACTACTACTGAAGAAGGATGGAAAATGTTGCCAGCTGAAGAAAAAACAAAAACAAAACCTAATCACTACTCTCTTTCTGTTTGCCAGGCAAACATTCGCTTTGGATGGATGATCATTCCCCCCAAATCCATAGGAAAGAGGGAAAAGAAAAGCATGAAAAAATAAGAATTTAAAAGAAGGCAAAACCTCGAGTTTTTTTTTTTAACTGCAAGTATTACGAGTATTATTTGTTTTAATGCGGCAACATAATCGTAAAAACACAATTACGCCTACACCACTCAACAGTTATGCTTTTGTTATTGCTCTTTTGCTGCTTTAATGCAACATTTTGTAGCATGTTGCCCGCCAAACCATAGCAAACTAAACTAAACATAAGAAGAAGAAAAAGAAGAAGAGTAAATATAAAATGAGTATGTGAACTTATTGGTCGTCTGGTTGTATGTATATGTACGAGTATGGATGGATGGCATGAATGAACGAATGAATGGGTTGCCCGGCTGACTGAGTGGTTTGGTTTGGGAAAACAGATTCTCTGTCGGAAGCTGTAATGGGAGTCATTGTTGGTAGACAGCGGAACATAATATTCATTAACCTTTTGCTCGTGAATGTTGCAAAAAAAAAAAAATTATTATTATTATTCTTATTGTTGTTGTAGTTCCTGTTGCTGTTGTTGTTCCTGTTGCTGTTATATTATAGTTATTGTTGTAAAGCTGCTGCAACATTTCATTATTGAAGCAATTGATGGTGATTGAAAGGAAAATAAATTAAAGAAAAAAGTTTATAAGACTAGATTTTAAGAAATTTTGCCCTCTTATCCAGCAATAAATTTTGTAGGCCTAAACATTTCCGAAGATATTGGCAGAGTGTCACACAAGACATTTTTATCAGAAGTTATTTCTTTTGCTGTGTCGATATTTGCAATATGAATTGTTAGGGATGAAGTTGCCGTAGTCTAGTAGGTAGATATGAAGCTTCGGTTCACACCTCAGATCAGACATCTATAACAAAATGGGCGTCCTTTCACCCTATTGGCGGGCGACATCATTCAAAGAGGTTGCTAATCGTTGGTGGATGACAATATAAAATTAACACATACAACATAAATAAGTGGTGTGAGAAGTTAGGTCGTAATCCTGGCTGAAGGGTTGTAATGACCAGTTATATTATGTACATATGTTTTAATTTCACCTTTTCTTGGAAGATGCAGTGACATTAATTGGAATGTACGGGACACATAAACCACTGACTGGAAATGTAAATTTATTGATCTGTACTATTCGAGTAGTGGAGAACATTTGTGTTTAAGTAAGAGGCAAGTGGACTGTAGTTTCGAAAACTCAATTTTCTTACACGATAGTATGCTAAACAGTATGGTGTGCAAAATTTCCTTAATAGGTGTCAAGGTTCTTTTGACCAATTTGGTAAAATTCATAGGATCCAAGATATTTTTATTTCCTTTAATAGTACAGAGATAGAAGCAAAAAAGAAGGAAAGAAAACTGATAAAAAGTTGATTATCAATTTGAATTTCAGGGTGCCCAGGTAGCAGAGTTGGGGTAGTGCACTAAATTTGCAGTTTCCAATAAATGTTAGTGATAGTGCAAAATTTTTCACTATCACTAATAGCTATTTAGTGGTGAGTTGAAAAATAACAGCCTCACTAAGCAATAGTGGTAGTGGTACAAGAAAGTTTTTCACTAAAATTAATTTTGTGATAGTGAAAAACCTTTTTTACAGCTTAATGCAAATTTTTTTTCTCCACTAACAGGATAGTGGAAAAATATAATCATTCACTAATGTTAATGGAACTCAAATACATATCATTATATTGAATTATATTATACTTTTTTATTTTTATTATTTTTTTTATTATATTAAAGTAGTAACAAAATTAAAAAACAAAAGAAAATAGTAATGTGAAAAAATAAGGAAGTTTCATCAATATATTAATATAAGAAATCAAATTAAATACATATTGGTACATAAAAATCTTAGCAATTATTTGCCTTCAACAAAACTAATTTTTCAAAATTAGAGTCACTTAATTTATTTCTGCGAGGAGCGTCTACCATAACACTATATGAAAAGAGTCGCTCTACTGGAGCAGAAGAAGGCAATGGGACATTGAATTTTAAAAAACATTTATCTAATTATGTTATATTTTTTAAGAAAATGTATATTAGTGTCTGGATCCAATAGATATGTATCCAATTCATTTTGTATCTCATCTTTTTGTATTTGTACTATAGGTCCTAATATTATATTATTAAAAAACATGTTATTTTAATTAAAAATTAGCTTACTATCAATTTCTCCAAAATCTAAGAATCCGATATCTGCAATAAATTTTGGCGTTATTACCTCCTCATTTACCCTAGTACATATCGAAGCACACTCAGCGAACTTTTGCTTTAAAACAGCCAATGTCAATTCCGGTGCTGTTTGTTGTAAAATGGGTAAAAACCGAAGTTTTATTGCTGGATGAGACATCGCAGCAAATAAAGCCAGATATGCCTCTTCACCTCCTTAAAAACTCTCTATTGTATATATAATTTTTATTAATTAACATGTTAGCTATCAAAAAAGTTTTAATGTTTTATTCTTTGAGTTTATTTCTTAAAAGATTAGGTTATATTGCGATATACGTTGTTAAATTATATTAATTCAAATTAAAATTGCTAAGATTTTAATTCCTGAAATTTACTTTACTTAAAAATTTAAAGATTTTATTTTATTTTTTTTATACAATAAAAAATAATAAAATGGAAATATGGAAAAATGGAAAATTTTTATAAACACTATTTTTTGAGATTTTAGTGCATATAATACAATTAAAGCATTCATGTAGTGACACTAATGGTTAGTGGTAGTTAAAATATGTTTCACTATCACTATAGTGATGGAAAATAGTGGAAAATCAAGATGTTGTCACTATAGTGGGATTTAGTGGAAACCTTAGTGCACTTAATATTTAATGCACTACCCCCAACTCTGCCAGGTAGTCCAGTGGGTAGTGTGCTAGACTATTAGCGTGAGGGTCGTGGGTTTGATTCCCACCAGAGACTCTGGTCTGTGACACTACACCGAGCATATGGTCAAAGTTACTCAGCTCGTATATAATTAGAATATAATTTGTAATTGTGTTGCCCCAGGCCAGACATCAAAACAAAATACAAAAAGTATTTCTTCGGCGACTTCCTCTCACCTGTTTCTGGCAAATACTCTGAGAGTAAATAGTATTGCCATGAAAAAGTTTCTCAAAAATCTGTCGTTCGGTGTCGACTTTAAACAGTAGGTCCCGCCACTCATGTATAACATTAACACACACAACATAAGTGGTAGGAGAAACTAGGTCGTAATCCTGACTGAAGGGTTGTAATGACCAATTATTAATGTATTGTAATTAATAAATAAATAAATTTGAATTTCAAGGTAAATTGAATGTCATATGAAGCAATATATAAATTATTCGCTCCAAATTTTGTTTTACAGTGTCACAACCAATCGATTAACTTTGTTTAGTTGTTTTTCAACATTTTAACCATGGGGTTCAAAAGAAAAATTTTGTCATAAAAAATTATATACAATTCGTATCCAAGCAATCTAAATTATTTCAATGTAAGCAGCACAATTACAAAAATTTAAATTAAAAATTTAAATTAAGAAAAAAAATTGATTTCTTACAAACTTTGTTTTCCATTTACAAGCCTAATTATCAATTTGTGTTGAAAGTATGAAAAGAAATTAAAACCAATCAGTTATAGTAAAGTAACGCTGTTAATTTACAATTTTTTTTGATTAATTTAGCAAAAATTATTAGCAAAAATACTTTCAATCAGATTAATAAAAATTATTAAATTTTCTATAAAAAAAGCAAATAGATACCAAAACTAAATTGAAAATGAGTTTACAAAACCCAAAATCAACGGCCTGAAATCATACGCATTCTCCAATAAAAAAATTAAAATGCGTAGCGTCCACAGACACTACTCAACCGACCACTAGTGACGAGTCATTCGAAAATAATTATGAAATTATCCATCAAATCAAATCAAATATTGAACACTGACTGAGGCAAAAGCCATAAGAAACTAAATTTAAAATACTTTTACAAAAATACACGAGTGTATGCCATGCATACATGCATGAACTGAAATAGGCCTATGAAATATTACGAAAGTAATTTATCAAATTGAACACCCCGCTGTTCATCATCATCATCATGGCCATCATGATCATTATTATCACCATCATGATCATCATCATCGTGATGATGAACCACAATAAAAGGAACACAATACCTTGCCATTGTCGTCGATCAACATCACATTGTATTGATACAGCGTGATCGTCGCCAACTACGAGAGGTTGGCAAAGACAAATCAAATTCAATCTGTGAACAAAATCGATAACAAAACTTAATCAAAGATCATGGCCAGATCATCAACATCAACATCAACATCAACATCGTCATCATCATCGGCCTAGGCTTATGGGAAACAAAAGGGTTTACTGACTGACTCAATACATTAAAAGTCTTGGGAGGGGACTAAACATGAATGACGTTCGGCCATGTAAACTGATTGACGATGTTCCATAATGATGACCAAATGTTCCAATACACTGTGCTCTGTGCTCTGTACTGTGTGATAGACGGTAACATTCCATTTTTCTTATTCTTTTTTTTTTGTTTTTTTTTTATTCTGTTGGCGTTCACATAATGGAACGTTTGTCAAAAAGCCAATCAAAGTAAAACATACTGGGAATTGTTTTTTTTCTCGTTTTTTTTTTTTTTAAACAACATCAAATGAGAATGTCTTACATACAAACTTGGCATTTTACGAAAAAAAATAAAAAATTAAAAAAAAAATAAAAGCACTGAAGCTGTGACGAATTACATTGTGATGGTCCAACACCACAAGGTGGCAATCTTTTTCCAAATGTTCGTTCAAATTCTTGAATTGTCTGTTGGCCAGCCGGTATGAAATTTTGTGTTATTGGTTGCTTGGCAGGCCTACTTTCAATAAATAAAATAACACACGTTTATTTAACCCTTAAGTAGCTCTCTAAGCCGTAATTTCAGATTAATCATGAGAGTTTTGTAATAAATGTTTTCGATAGTTTTAAACCATACATGGACGGTAGTAAATAGCCGGAATCAAAGCCCAATATGGTAGATTTCTTTCACGGCTTTTATCGATTACAGTGGCATTGAAAGACAAGAGCCCTTGCAGCCAATATTTAGAGTACCATGGGTAGTCACAACCAGCGGTTTTATGAAGCTAACCCTTGTATAGAACTTTCGAAAGCTTTTAAAAGCTTTTGCTGTGGAATTCCTTCATTTAAAATTAACATTCTGCAGCCAAATCGATATATAACTGTGTGTTGGCTTATTAGGCGTGAGGCCTCGGCTCAAACGCCAGGTCAGGCATCTCCAACTGAACAAAATAGGAAAAAATATTTCTTCGGCGACTTCCTTTCAGCAGATTTCTGGCAAAAATTCTGAGAGTAAATAAAATTGCCATGAAAAGTTTCTCAAAAATCTGTCGTTCGGAGTCGACTTTAAACTGTATGTCCCGCCACTCATGTATAAAAATTAACGCACACAACATAAGTGGCGTGAGAAACTAGGTCGTAATCCAGACTAAAGGATTGGAATAACCAATTATGTATGTATGTATGTATGTACTAAGCAGCAAATTTATAGCTGCTGACTAGTCTTTTCTTTACGGAAAATTATATTTCAGTCTTAAATAATGACCCGAAAAGGGATAAGAAAATCAGTGTTGGATTGTTTTCTAACGGCCTGAATTTTTTGGAGTCAATTACGGCGTGTTTTAGGTCAATATATGTGTCTAAAATTTAATGTAGAATTTGATGCACAAACACAGTTTTCACGTGTCTTAAATTAATTCTTGGCAAAGGCTTGGGTAAGTAGGTTGAGGTGGCTGTCTGTCCATAAGAAAGTTGAATAGGCACATTAGTCCCATTGTGACACCACAGTTTTTCATTTTCCCCCAGTCCCGCAATCTTCGGAGATCCTTACGTGCACAATAGATGAAAAACAGTCTTATACTCTTTCTCATCTCTACAGCCACTACATAAATCGTTTGCCAAGTATCTTCCTCATAGCTCCTGCATATATCGTTTGCTAAGTATCCAAACCCAATACGAATCGAATTGAGCCTCCATTCAATTCAAGCTCATTAAATATTCTAACAACCGTACTGAGCGGGCTGTTTTGCTCCAGCTTTGGCTTTGGATTTTCTGCGTCATTCTAACCGTATCCGTAGCTGTTCATCCGACCTTGATGGACTTTATTACTGCATTGCCATTTATAAGCTTGTAAGTCTTAAAAATAATTCCTAAAGTTGAAGAGTTCGTTGATTGTACCGTCCTACAGTTACTTGGAATTTCACAGTATCCTGGTACCCAAATGACATATTATCGTTGAGCTAACTTGTTGAGATGTCTGCGATAGCTGTACACCAGTTTGGTGGTCATCGCATTGGAACTTAGTCTTTTGACAGTCTGACTATCATAAATTATGATATATCATCTGAGGATATTTTCATCATCAACAATTTTTTTCTCCGCAACCTGTCTTGTCGACACCTTCGCCTTAAAGTCACTACCGGGATACTGCAGCTTTACGGACTGTGTTATTCCAAACAAAACGCCTTATAACGACTTTATTTGTTAATCTATCAATCATCAGCTATTGCTTTAAAAAGTAATGATTTTATCGTCTTGGATAGAGCTGTTGACCTCCACATAGTGGTCAGTTGACTAAAAACTTATTTAAACGCCTACTCGAATCTTCAACAGCAAACCCCTGTGAGTGGGAATAAGTCGCCCAAGTAACAATAGAGATTGTATACTATTTGGCAGTGCCATTACTGGTCACTGCATGATACTACAGATATCTGGGCGTTTGACACATTTCGACAATACAATTTACATCAAGAGGTTATCTTGATGGGGAATAATCTGTACTCCGATATTGTCTTGTTTTGAAGAAATTCGAACTAAATTTCGACTGACAAGCTTACTATCTTCTGCTGCACTAAGGGGTTAAATGGGTGAAAATGCCACAATCACCACAAATGAAAAAGTCATCAGCATCACTGATCACAACCAGTCACTGCACACAGTCGGAGTGCAAATGGAGTTTTTTTACACACCACATAGTGATGGTGCTGGTGATGGTGATGATGATGACGATGCTGATGACGATATTGACTCTTATTGTGCTACAAAATGAAAACATTTTTTTAGAGGAAGAAAAACGTTCCAATCAATAGATGAATAGTTGGTGTAAGAAAACTCCCAGAGTCAACAAGTACAATAAGCGATGATTACAAATTTCAGTTGTTCATTACACGTGAATTGTTTATTTAATACAAGTTACGAGGTCCCAATAACACAAGCAACACACTTTAACAAAAAAGAGAAAAGATTTGTTCTGTTTTTTGTTGGTGGATTGCTTGTTGTTACACTCAAACATATCCCGCTAAGATTAAAAATCTAATTTTTGTTTTCGCTCACCGATCATATATGCATCTTTAGAATGGGTTTTGAAATTTCCACGAAGCATTACATAGATGGACTGTGTGTGCATGTGTATGTGTGTGGAGGCAACATATTAATCTTTGATATACTGCTGGCAACGTACATATTAAAAGGCGCACGTAAAGGACTTTTATTTTTTTTGGAGTGTTTCCCTAAATACTTGTTAAATAAATTACATTAAATAATTCTCTTCCCGTCTTGTTCTTGTTGCTGTTGTTGGTTTTAATCATGTTGTTTTTGTTGTTTTAATTCCACTTTTTAATATGGAGATACGAGACAGTGTATAAATACATTGTTTCAGTGTGATTATTGATTATTGGACGCCCCGTATGTGCCTTATTTTTTTCCTTTATCATTATTTTCAGTTTATTCTTCTCATTTTGATTTCAGTTTTTTTTCATTTTTTTTTTTCATTCTTCATTTTTTTTTTGTCTTAATCCATCATTATGTCCATAAAGTTGGCAGTTGTTTTCGTTTGTATTTCTTTTTTTTTTTGTTTTTCACCCGATGTCTTGATTTATTTTCTTGTAATCAATTGTGGCTTTAATCACCTGAATTGTCGAAAATCGTGCGTAAATTTTAACAATAACAACAACCAATACAAAAGAAGACAGCAACAACTCAACTCAAAGTCAAATTATTAATAATTTTCTACAATTGACATTTCAGGTTTTTGTGATACCAGAAAAGAAGGAAAAAAAATTAAAATTAATTGATTTAAATCAAGAAGAAGCAGAAACAATGGTATCTTTAGTGATCACATCGTATCGAAAACTGAAATGAAAATTTTTAAATAAAAGCAAAGGCCTATTGAGACCACATATTCATAAATTTCTGATTAAAACGTAGTCATGGTTGCACAATAATTATAATGCACTCGGAAAGTAACAAGTAAATCCTCCTCTCTTTTTAGGAGAAAATCGAATCACAATTTCTGGATATTTTAGATCTTAAAGACACGAAGACGGAAAACTCTAACAGAAGATAAGTCAGCATTGAATTATTATCAAAAGTAAAGAGTGTAGCAACAACTGAATATTGATTCTGAGGTCATAGCTCCTAAGATATAGGAGTTTCGATTCTAATTTGCATACGACAAGAAGGGTTGATAGACTGAAAGTTAACCAATCCAAGACAGAGTTAAAACTATTCACAAGCGGATACAAAGTCCCTCAATGTTCTAGCATAGTGTCAACAAAGTAACTACAAATTTAATCAATAACTGCAAAGACTATGTTTATAGGACAACAAATTGAACCGGAATGTGAATACACAATCTAGAACAACTAAGGCATTAACATCTCTTATATAGCAACAGACCTAAATTGAGGTATCACTCCTAAAAACCTATAAATTTCTGTACAAGTCTACTTTAAAGAGCCTCAGTTTGGTGGTGGGCTTTGAAGAAAAGGTCTGAGCGTACAATCTGGAAGGTGGCGTTCATGGTAACAAGTATTCTTTGAAAAGGATCATCTTTGAAATGCATTTTGTAACAAATATCAACACACATATGCGCGAAAGAAGTGGCTACAATGAAATGGAGGAACATAGGGTATATTAGATCAGGACCACGTCCCGCTATCTATGTTAATTTTATAATCAAAATACCGGATATAGCCTCTTATTGTTATTGTTAAGTCGGGTGGGTAGTATTTTCAGAAAGGCTTAATTAGAGATTGGCCCTGGGCCTATATAGTACTACATACATACATACATAATTGGACATTACAACCCTTCAGTCAGGATTACGACCTAGTTTCTTACACCACTAATGTTGTGTGTTAATTTTATACATGAGTGGTGGGACCTACATTTTAAAGTCGACTGCGAACGACAGATATTTGAGAAACTTTTCATAGCAATTTTTATTATTCTGGGGCTCGAACCGTGGCTTTACGTCTAATAAGCCAACAGACTACCTACTAGACTACGGCGACTTGTAAAGCGGTTATAAGATATCTAGGTAGTGCGTCTACCGCATCTAAGATTAGCCAGGAATACGAAATTCTCAGGAAAAGATAGCGTGACATTAAACAGTAAACCCCATTCCTTTTGCTGGCCAAGGGGATATTCAAAGTACAGCAAAGCTGACTCACTAGCCGTTGCAAGTATAACAAAAACTTAAAAGTTTAGACCAAATTAAAACCTTCGATCGAGCTAAACCAGCATATGGAAATTTGTGACGAGCTTTTGCCGTAAGAGCAAAATTAAAATGTTTTAAGAAGTTGAGTGTTGTTGGCTTGAAATATTAAGAAAATCAATTCACGACACTAAAATGGCAAACATCCTTCACGAATATTCAAAAACCGAAATTTATAAAACGCAATGGCCGTCGCAGTAGCTGCAGTATCCGAAATTAATAGACGGGATTTCGTGATTTAAAATTTTAGCCCTGACATCTCAAAGGAAAAGATTTCTCTTGGTTTCCGTCAAAAACTCTGGGAACAAAGAATTACCATGAAGAAGCTTAGCAAATATATCGTGTGAGTGTTTCGGTCCCGCCACTAATGAATAAAATTCACAAGCACAACATGGATGGTAGGTGAAATCAGGTTGTATTTCAATTAAGTAAGTAAGTTGCGACAAGTATACAACATCTAAGTGATCAAAAAAAACTGAATAAGTTAAGGGCCAGTGGCCCTATAGCATTATCCAAAAAAAATTTCATTATTTTGATCATACTAGCTGACATTTTACCCTCTTCCAAAATGCTTTGCATATTAAAAATTTAGTTGTCAATATTGTTGACCACTTTTTTCCCCACATATCATAGTCTACACCATTAACGACACTTTAAAGAATTTATTGTGGAAAGAAAATTTTCATTTACAAAACGCAGTTTTGTTTCTTTTTTTTTTTTTTGATTCTTTGGAGCGAGCACCCCATTGCCAGGCATTCATTATGAAACCAATTGGCCATGTTTTATCACTTGAAAACCCCACTTTAATGAGATTTCATGCAATTTAAGTCAAAACAATTTTAGCACGGCTGGACATCGGGAAAATATTCAAAGTGAACGCAAAAAAAAGAAGGAAAAAACGTTGAAGCAGAACAAAAACAATACAAAAATCATTTCAGCAATATTATTCGCATTGCAATAACATTGCAGCTGCAATAGCAACAACAAGAACAAAAATTATTATATTTTTTAGATACAAATGCAATAAAATGTATGGGAAATGTATGAAACAGAAGAGAAAGAGGACACATACTACGAGTAACATCACCATCACCATCGTCGTCGTCGTCGTCGTCGCCGTCATCATAACTTTCACATACAACTGAAGCGAAAACATTTAGAGAAACAGTGAAGAAACGAAATTATCATGTACTCAGCAAGTACTTTACATGCATGTGCGCATACAAACGAACATTGCCGTGCAAAAGTAAGGCTTTAAAGAAAACCTATCTTTGCGAAGATTTAAGAATCAACACAAATCGGCGGCTTTGTGGCGTCTCCAACACAGTACGCGTTAATAACAACACAACGTGAGTGCATGTTACGCAAACTCGTCGCCAATATTTACAATCATGCCCCAATCTTCGCTGTTCCCCTCCATAAGCGTACAGTGGCATCATCGATTGCCAATGTGTTCATTTCGTACCATCATCATCATCATACGCTCGTATTCGTATTGAACATTTCAAACGAACGACCAAATAATGTTCATGACGATGACAACGACATTGAATCTCTTGAAAATTTCTTTTTCGCAAAATTGTTTTTGCATTAAAGGGTATAAGGATCGGTGGATCGGTGAATCGGTTCCTTTTCGATTTTGTAGCAACAAAGACAACGACAACAGCAACCAATAACTTTTTTTGTTGTTTGTGTAAAAAAATTAATATTTTCTTGTCATTCGGTTTGTAGTTGTTTTTTTTTTTTTGGTTTTTGTTTTTTAGTTCGTTGCAACAACTATAAAATACAACATTTTACCAACAACATCTTTTGCAAGAAGTCCACAGCCACACCAAACACAACGACAACAATATCGAGTAAATATTTGTTTATGGCCGATAAAACTAAATGTAACAAATACAACAACAACAACAACAACAACAAACACTAACACAAATATCATCACAAAATTTTGCAGTCACATGTGTTCAGCAATAAGTTTTTAGAAATTTTTAGTGCAGAGTCAAAGAGGGAGTGTCTAATTCACAGAATGGGCAATCTAGAGATCAAACTTCTTATCATATTAATGTACTTGAAGTACCGGTGATAGAATAAAATGCCCTTAAGCACCTTTTTACAGGACAAAACTCTGGAAACGGAGTCTAGGTCTTTCGTGACATATTACTAACGGCTATAGAGGAAGTATTGTCATTCCTAATAAATAGGTCTGGCGTAAGGTGAAGGTAATGTTCTTTCTAAAAGTTGGAAAAATGGTCACTAAACACCTAAAACCCTTCAGACGAATTAGTTTCACGTCTCTCATGTTGAAAACACTTCAGAAAGATGTGGACTATGTACTTGTGGGATATCAGAAAGGGCACCAGTGCACCCTAAACAGCATTCTCATAGATACGTACATACATAATTGGCTATTACAACCCTTCAGTCAGAATTACGACCTAGCTCCTCACACCACTTATTGTGTGTGTTAATTTTATACATGAGTACCGGGACCTCCAGTTCAAAGTTAACTCCAAACGACAGATTTTCTAGAAACTTTTCATGGTAATTTTATTTATTCTCCGATTTTTTGCCAGAAATCTGGTGAGAAGAAGTTGTCAAAGAAATATTTTTCTTTATATTTTCTATTTGTTTGAGATGTCTGAGCCAGGGGTTGAAACCACCGTCTTACGTCTAATAGAACCACACACTACCTACTAGACTATGGCTACTTCAATAAAGAAACTTTCTAAAATCTGTCGTCGTATGTGCACACGCACCTAGACGCCGAAGGAATATTTTTTCGAATTTCGTTTTAATGTCTAACCTGCGGTTTGAACCGTGGTCTCGTGTCTAATAAGGCAACACACTACCCACAAGACTACGTCGACTTCCAGCACGCTTATTTATCAAGCAAATCTAATGAGTCAGCTCTTGCAGACTTAGTAGGAAGTATTCAGAAGTCTACGGATGGAGCTGAATGGGCATTTCTCATAGAGAGCGCATTTGATAACAGTCCTCACGATATCTCAAGTGAGCGATGAAATAGAAGAGGTATAGAACACTTAATTTTTATGTGCAGGAAACGAGATAATAAGAGCTGAGATATCTAGGGAATGCGTACAAGGTGGTGTCCTTTCTGCTCTTATTGTGGCGCAACATCATTCAAAGAGTGTTCGAGATTGCAAGTCGTTGATACATGACAGTGGGCTTGAGATTAAACATGGGGTGGTGCATGACAGGGGGCTTTCTAATTGCAAAAATACTCTACTCCTGGGTGAAATAACATCACTGAGAATGGAGGTAAAATATCTCTGAATAACACTGGATAGTAAATTGGCATGGAGGGCTCATACAGAGAGCATTTCAAGAAAGGCGAGACATGCCATAAGGGTATACAGAACGCTTGTAGAAAATTTTTGGGATGCAATCAAGGATATATGCACTGGATGTATACTATAATGGTCAGACCAATAGGGACCTATGGGGCAATTGTCTGGGTGTACAGAATAAATCTGAAACCAGCTCAAATATAGTCGGACAAGACAAAGAGTGTGACAATAAAACAAGATTCTTTCTATAAAAACCTTTGCCTAATAGCAGTACTAACAGATTGGTATTCGATTAGAGTGTGCCTGGTCTATAATGTTCGTCAGCTTCAAAAGTACCTAGAATATCTATGTAAATGACAGAAGTAAAACTGACGCGAGAGTCAATTAAGGAAGTCGCACGATAGCCCGAAATTATTTGATTGCCGCCTAGCTGTCAGAGAGTATAGAAATGCGAGTTGTTGGAGATAACTTAGGATCATTGCTGCAGCATGATTTGCATGAATCAGACAACAGTAGCCAGGAAGGCTACTTTGGCAGCCATGAAAAAATATTTCTTTTTTCCAAACCTCAGAAATTCCTATGCGGAAAGAGATTTAAGTGCAACGATGTTGATAAATTAAGTTGGGTATGATTTAGAAAACTAACCTCCATGTTTGGGTGCCACATTAATTAATACACATACTTTTTAGACGAATTGATTGCGATTAAAAGTGGATAATGGTCGAGAATATTAATCGAAAAATATTATGAAACGTGACAATTTTACGCAGTTGGGAGTGGAAGCAAATTATCTGGTAATGGTTGCTACAACCTGAAGAAATGGTGAAATCAAAACTTGAATGTTTGAACAAAGCAGTCAACAAAGGGCGCCAAGTATTGGCCGCTAAAAATTGGTTATGCACCACCCTGGTAAATCAGGGTGGTTATGCGTCGTCTGAATTCTATTTGTCTCAGAGTTCAAAAACAAATGTTGGCCAACCAAAATATTTCATTACTAAACTGTCGCTCTTTATGTGATAAAAAAAAAAGTGAGATTAAATGTTTCTTTTATATTGTTTATAAACATTTCACCGCCAATAAGCAAAACAATCGAATGAAATTTTCATTAAAAAAAAAAAAACAATTAAAAACTGTGACCGAGAATGCTACAGAGTATGCATGGCAATCATAATACCATGTTTTGTTTTTGCTATGAATTTGCAAAAAAATAATGCAGATTTCAGATTTCATTGATAGTATAACCCAACCCTTTTTTAATAAATATTTCGAATTAAATTTTTTATAAAACATACACCGTAAACAGCAATATTTTCAACTTTCTTTTCATCTGTAATTCTATTAAGCATGTGATGTATAGTATATTTGATGAAGTAAGTTCTATCTCCAGGTCTATTTCATATCTCGATCAATGATTTTCTTTCTCTAACTTCTAATCCTATCAACTTATTTACAGATGACAGCAATATTTGTCATTTATATTCTTTTAATAGTAGGCCCAGCACTTTGGAAATTGAAGAGACATATGGTCAATCTCAGAATGGGGTCGGATGAATAGGATCGATTTAAATGAGCGAAAGATCCAGAGTTTTAGGTTGACACACAAGCACAGTAATAGTAATGCGTCATCTGTATCTACTGGTGCTGTAAACATAAGGAAGTCTGAAGTTCTTCATGTTCTGGGCATGAAAATTCAGTGTACTGTTCTCTGGAACCTTCATCGTAGTCTAGCAGATAGTCTGTTGGCTTATTATATGTGAGGCCACAGCGTGATCGCAGGTCAGACATCTCCTACAAAACGAAATATGATGAAAATATTTCTTCTGCAACTTCCTTTCAGCAGATTTCTGGCAGAAACTCTGAAGGTTAACTAAATTATCATGAAAAGTTTCTCATAAATGTCTCGTTCGGTGTCGACTTTAAACTGTAGATTCCGATACTTGAGTATAAAATTAATACATATAACATAAATGGTGTGAGAAGCTAGGTCGTATAGCTGTTCAAAGGGTTGTAATGACCAATTATGTATGTATGTGTGTTTGTAAATATTAAGGGTTCAGAAGTTCTCGATGTTCTGAAAAATAAAAATTCAGTGTGATTTTCACTGGATTCACACATTCAAGTCCCTAGGTTTCTTAAGACCGAGCAAGAAATACTTCACTTTATCCGATCTTCTTACTATTTACACCACTTATAAGCGACTGAGAATGGAATACAACTCTCATGTATTGGCCGTCTCGTTCGAAGTCCATTTTGAGGCTTCTCAACTACGTACAGAAGAGGGCGGATGTTGCTCATTAATGGCTATACGGTATCCAACCCTATTGAGCATTATCGCAATGTGGCTTGTGTTTCACTGTTTGACCGCTACTGCAATGGATTTTGCTCGAGCAGAATAAGGTTACTTATTCCCGAGAACCATAAATTCATACGCAACATTCTTATTTTTCGCAGAGCACATTCGTTTGTGATTGATTGGGTAATGGATCGTACACTGCATTACAAACAAAATTCGTACTTTAGCGCGATTATTCGTAGCTGGAACTACCATCCTTCAAAGGTCTTTCCTGTCACTTATGATGCAAAGAGATTCAAACATATTCTCCACAAACACTACTCCTTCGTTCGTTCTTCTCAGAACATAGTTTCAACGCTATGTACTGCATAAGTAGGAGCCATACCCTGAGTGTTGGTCGTAAAAAGAAATAAGAATAATAAACAACAGTACTCTTAGCTAATTCTCTCCTCTATGTTATTGTAATTGAATGCTCAAGATGACATTGAGGACATGACAAAATTCAATTTTTTTCTAAAATTTTTATGAGAAAATAAAATTTGATGCGGATGTGACACGGGTAATAAACCTGCAGTTAAGATTTTTTTATCAAATTAGTCAATGGCTTTATGGTATCATTTGCTTGATGATTTTTTTCTGCAGAAAGTTACCATTCCTTGAGTGCTCAGCAGATACGTTTCGGGAAGAGACACTGAAGTCCAAGTGATACACAGAAGTGGTTACTATTTGTAAGAATTTTAATATTTTCTATTGTGTTTGAAATTTGTTTTATTAATCTCTGTTACTGTTTACCAAATTCAAAAGAACAAAAGCACAAAAATAAGGTTTTTTTATCCTACATTGTATGCATGAATAAATTTCTTAAAGCCTTTTCCAGGTTACTTGCTTTTGCTGTTACATAAATATGTGGGCCATTATGTGAAGTTGAATTGAATTTAGTTTCATCGTGTCTACTGTCTCTGAAGTTTCAAATTTTTATTTTTATGGCTTTTATTGCATTTAAGCCGACTTTATCTTCATTTGTACTGAATAAATGCATAAGAAATTGAAAGAAATATGAAATGGAAGTAAAATATGTTACTTTGTTGTGCGTCATTATATTCCATGCCACTTGATGTGGTTTTTTTGGGGAACTTGACAAATGCTGTCGATTTTACCTTAGAATGATTTCTGCTTGGAAATATTTTTTTATTTTTTGGTGAAATTTATTTGCAACAAAATGATTTTATATCACGCGATTTGTATTCTTTTTTTCGATAAAATTTATACTTCAAACAGAAATTAATTTCTTTTGTTTTTGGTTTTTGATATTAGCGTTTTACTGTAGGACTTACCACAACCTACATCACTTAAGGCAAAGCGACAAAAATACTTTCTGTTACAATATACAAGTCCTCGTAGGCTAGTAGTGAGTGTATGGCCCACTAGATGTGAGCTTCAAGCCTCAACGCTGACATATTTCTTCCAGGCGTCTTCAATCAAATTCTCTGAGGGTAACTAAAAGCCATTAATAGCTTCACTAATATGTTGTTGGGATTTGGAGTTTAAAGTCTAAGCCTCTTAACTTATGAGTAAAATTAAAAGAACACAATATGGGTGATGTAAGGCTAAAGAGTTGTAATGGCTAACGTATGTATGCTGCAATCAAGCAAGCTTATCTGATAAAATTTTCCAAAGTGGTAACTCTTTCCTTTCCTCCTTTTCTTACCTTTAAGGAATCATAAGGTTGTTACCACCAAAAATGATATCAGTCTGGAGATCAAGCGCAGTATCACTCTTGCCATCAGGTGCTACTATACTCTCAATAGGCAATTCAGTACCGCTCCCATACGACAAAACTAATACTCTATAAAACGCTCACCCTCCCCGTGCTTATGGCGCAGAAGCACTGATACAACAGACTTGAGACTATTCGAGAGAAAAGTCGTACGTATGATATTCGGTTCAGTGCGAGTTGGCGATGATTTCCGCATCCGATCCAACAATGAGCTCCTCAACGACGTGGACGATGCTATACAATGAAAATCCATCAGCTCCGGCGAAACGAGTATTTGTTGCGGGAATTTGCGGAAGGCCGTGAAGAGGACCACCTTGTTTGCGTTGGAAAGGCCAAATCGAGGAAGCCCAGTCAGGCGAAAGCGCTCAAGAAGCAGAAACGCCTAGATGGATGTGTTGAGGGAGGCCGAAATTCGTTAATCAGATTGTTAATGACCATTTAAATAAGCAAGTAAGTAAGGTTGTCACACAGCATCTCCTCCACCAACTTAATACCTTTGTCCTCTATTCTAGTTTCACTAATTAGCAGCTGACTCGTCCACTGCAGCAGGTCCTATGAGAACAAGATTGCTACATTTTCGCTTAAATGTCCGTATTCTGAGCGCCTACGAAATGTCCAATTTTCAATGACTCTGACGCATTTTCTGAATTTGATCAATAGCATGGGTTATGTTAACTTTGAAGACCGTTGTGGTTTATGGCTTATTCACATACAACTGCAACTTAAGATAACACCACAAGAAAAAGTCTTACAGGGTCAAATCACGCGATCCCGTTGGCCGATTCACTTCACCTCTACTTCAGAAGACCATGCTCTTAAATTGCTTTGCAAAATATTGAAAATGGCATGAGCTGTGTGGCACGTAGCATTGTCCCGTTGAAACCACCTATGGTTGGTGACCAGATCATCCAATACAGGCCAAAAGAAGTTAGTAATCATTGAACTATAAGGCTCACCGTTGACAGTGGCAGCCTGAACCACGTCGTTCTCGAAGAACTATTGACCGATAACACTGACAGCCCAAAACTCAGACCAAACACTGACATTTTCGGTAGACGCTTTTGGATTTTTATTACAAATTATACTATAGAGTAGAGTGCATCAATGCATCATCATTTCATTCCTTTATCTCTCTGGCATAAATTCAGATTGCAAAACCACCTCGAAAGACATTTTGTAAAATAAACAAAAGAAAAAATCATTTCAAAAACAAAAAAAAAACGAGAAAAAAATAAAAACTTCAGTGACACCAGCCAAAAAGTTCCATGACAAAGTTTCTTTAAATGCCGCAAAGCAATTTACCATAATTAATGGCAATTGAAGCGAATAAAGTTGCATAAAAATGGCGTGTTTTCCGCAGAAAAAAATTAAAAAAAAACAAACTTTAAACGACACCAGAAAGTCCTCAAACAAACAGTCAAAGATTACCAAACACTAGGCATACAGAAAAGGGGTTGCATTCAACTTCTGTGACAATAATTACATTAAAAAAGTTTTTCTTTTTTTTGCAACAAAGAAACAAAACAAAAAAAACAAAACAAAGAATTGAAATGAAAACGATTAGTTGGTAGACGAAAATTATAGGGTACACTTGCCCATATGCCAACTAAATTGCCAGCGCAGTGGAATTGCAAACAAATCGTGAAGGAGTTACACTCTTAACAACACCACTTGAAAATGTCAGCTCGAGAAACAAAGCCATTATACGTAGGGGGTGTTTAAAATCTGTTTTTTTTTCTTTTTGGGCGATTCAAACAATTTTCAAAATGTCATTTTTAGTTTTAAGCAGAAAAGAAATTTCAAATATTTTTTATACAATTTGTGACCAAATTTAGACATACAATAGGAATTTAAATTTCTTTCTGTATTTAGGTGTTGGAAAATCTACACACCAAAGTTTTTTTTCAAGAAAAATTTCACATTCTGCTGGCAATTTAGTCGCACAAAACACGTGATTTTTCTTCGTTGCTGTACGTCTATTATTCAAAGTGCCATTTTGCAATACATTTCGAGATTTACAGACAAATCAGCAAGTTTATTAAGACCATAAATAATCCAACCGATCGTTGTGTCGAATTCCATGCGCGCAAATACGGAACAGTTGGCTGGAAAGTTTATGAGATCAGAATTTTGTGATAATCATGATCGATTACTACTGATCAGCTATTTTGAAAAGAGAAATTCATCAACAAGAATTACCGCATAGCGCTGAAGTCGCCGTAGTCTAGTAGGTAGTGTGTTGGCTTATTAGACGTAAAGCCAGGGTTCGAGCCCCAGGCCAGACATCAAAAACAAAATACAAAAAGTATTTCTTCGGCGACTTCCTCTCAGCAGATTTCTGGCAAAAACTCTGAGAGTAAATAAAATTGCCATGAAAAGTTTCTCAAGAATCTGTCGTTCGGAGTCGACTTTAAACTGTAGGTCCCACCACTCATGCATAAAATTAACACACACAACATTAGTGGTGCGAGAAACTAGGTCGTAATAATGACTGGAGGGTTGTAATGACCAATTATGTATGTTATGTTATGTATGTTGTTGAAGCTTTTCCTTCTATGCAAGCCTACGAAATTTTCAAACGGCGACGTATACATTCAAGAGGAATTACAAATGAAGTAACAACATATGTTCACGGTTCAATTCTGTAGCTACCGGGAACTTTCCCTCAACGGAATAGCTCAAATATAATAAACGATTGAAAACCGGTTTAGTTCATTCACTAGATAAATCAAGACGCTTGTCCTAAGTTGTCGCCATAGTCTGGCAGGTAGTGAGTTGGCCTATTAGACGAGAAGCCACGGTTCAAACCCCAGATCTATGTGAAAATGTATTGCTTTATCGCCTTCGAAACTGAGAGTAGAATATAATTGCCATGAAAAGTTTCACAAAAATCTGTCATTCGGAATCGACTGTATGTCCCGTCACTCATATATAAACTTAACAGACACCACATAAGTGAAATGAGAAACTACAGTGGACAGCAAAAGTCTTAGTACGGCAATATATTTTGACAAAAAAATTCCCACCAGCTTAATACTCTTGCACAAAGTCCCGATATGACTTCAAGAGAGTATTTTGGAGATCATTTGAAAGAACGGTTACGTTATCACTAAACCTCAAACAAAAGTCAGCCGAAAAACTTGCTCATGGTGCCACCAGAAAACATTAAACAAAACTTGTAAATTCAATTACAAATGAGTTAAATGGAGGGCTTGACCTTAAGGGATATTCTGCTAAATACAAGAGATAACATTTTCATATATTTGGCCTTTGAATTTTAAATTTACTCAGGGTTCTCCTTGGCGGTACCTATGGAGTCATCTGAAACTTTTTCTTATTTTTCTCTTGTTTCATGAAAAACTTTAAAAATTTGTTTGTTTTATAATAAAACAGAAATAAATTAATAAAATAAATATGTATATAAACTATAAATTTTTGTACAACCTTTTGATTAAAATTCATGAAATTGCTAAAATATATAGCCGTACTAAGACTTTTGCTGTCCACTGTATGTCGTAATCCTCACTGAAGGGTTGTAATGACCAATTACGGATGATTTGAAAATTAGTGTGTAGTAAAGGGTCCGCCAAATAACTTTTTTTTTTGAAACTGCTTAAAAAAAAATACTGAATATTTTCTCAAATTTCTTTTTTTATTTGAAAGTACAATCCTTCCGGTTAATAAAGGAAAATAATTTCATTCAAATGGCTGCCTCGGCTGGCCATGCAGTAGCCTATACGATCGTTCCAATTTTTAAGCACATTATCGATTGTGTGCAGCTGTGTTTCACCAATGGCTTCACGAATATTGTCCTTTAAAGCGTCAATTGTCTCTGGCTTGTCGGCGTAACACTTATCTTTGACGGCACTCCACAAATAATAGTCCAACGGTGACAAATTGCAGCTCCGAGGTGGCCAAACGACATCACCTTTGCGGCTGATAATGCGATCTTCAAAAACAGGGCGCAAAACATCGAGTGTAGCTTCGGCTGTGTGGCACGTAGCGCCGTCCTGTTGAAACCAAATGTTGCCAATATCCTCGTCTTCAATTTTTGTGAATAAAATTCGTTCAACATGGCCCGATAACGATTGCCATTGACTGTAACGGCCACTCCTTGCTCATTTTCGAAAAAAATGGCCCAATTACGCCTCTGGACCAAAACCCGCACCAAACAGTGACTCGTTTTGGGTGCGTCGGCTTTTCAATGTATGCGTGCGGGTTTTCTGTGCCCCAAATTCGACAATTTTGCTTGTTTACATACCCGCCAAGATCAAAATGAGCTTCATCTGAAAAGATGATTTTTTTTGCCAAAATCGGCATCTTCTAGTATAGGCTACTGCATGCCTTGGCTAGCCATTTGAATAAAATTATTTTCCATTATTAACCGGAAGGATTGTACTTTCAAATAAAAAAAGAAATTTGAGAAAATATTCAGTAGTTTTTTTAAAGAATTTTCAAAAAAAAAGTTATTTGGCGGACCCTTTAATAAGATTTTATGTGGTGTATATTTCTTTACAAACATTAGTATAACAGTCGTAACTGCTTATAAATTTTTTTCCCAATACGAGGTCACACTCGTCTAGCTCTAGGAGGGTCCATAATGTGATTTCTGCAAAATTGCTTATTTTATGACTCTGCTTCTGCTTATCTAAGTATCGACATTTTAAGTCTCACTTCCTAGTTTCGATGGGGCAGGCTGTAACCTCTTATAAATACTCATATTAGAAGCATATTAAATATTTCTTTAATTTCGGTTTGCTAATTAATACCTGGTGAAGATAACAAAACTTATTTTTCTTTCTTACTGGCAACCCATTCTTAGAATCTCAACCAATTGTCAAGATATAGCCAAACTAGTTTTCTGCACTGATTTATTTTATTTTGTGTGCAAAAACAGATCTTCTTTTTTCAGTCATTTCGCATCTTAAACATACGTCATCTCAATGCGTCCTGACAGGTTGCTTGAGTCATAAGAATCCATCACACATTTCTTTAGCGAGTTTATTTGTGTGTGAGACCACACAAAAATTTCAACGTTTTTTAACTCGTTAACATGTGAGTTTAATGTTGTTGCCAGGACTTGAAATTCAAGAGACAGGCAGACATTTTCACTGTTCCACTGCTGAACAGTGTCATATCATTAAGGTATTGAGAGAGAGAGAAAAGAAAAGAAAACAAAAGAAGGGAGAAAATATTACAAAATAAATTAAAAATTTTAAATATTTTTTTAGAAGAATAATGAACAGTGGGCAACTCTTAATGTGCATTCTCTCTCTCTCGCTCTACACGCCAAATTAACTTAACTTCGGTTATATTTTGCGTACAAATCCGTGTTTGTTGATTTTATTAATCTTTATTGACAAACATTTATCAAAACTGGTCAGAAATATCATTTTGGCTTTCATAATTTTAATAATTTATTTTGATTTGAAAACAACAAAAAAACAAAACAGAGCACTGACTGTGTCTTTAAATTGTATTTCCAAATTATGTTGTATTGTTCGTTGTATGAAAAAATATCTTGTGATTATTTTAATGTTTTCTTCTTTGTTTCTTTTTCAATGTCTGTCTGCCTTAACGGCTGTCTTGATTGAATGTTTTTGCCGCTTTTTCGTTTGTTTGTTTGTTTTTGGCTTAAAGCTGTTTTCTAGCCCCAGTAACCAGCAATCCATATGCCATAGCCAGCCACGAAACTTAACAAATGCATTTAAATTGATTTAAAAAATGTCTTCTAATTTATCATTTATGTCTGTTTGTCTGTCCACCCATTCAATTCCTTCAATTTTCTGTCTGTCTGTCTGTCTGTCTGTCTGTCTGTGTCTTGCCATAGTTGTAGGGTATATTTTGATTTCTTTCGATTTGTGGCCGTCAATTTAAAAAATGTCTTTCTGAACTCTGTACAACAGAGTATGTATATTGGCCTGATCGCTGTTAAATATTTCGTGTGTTTAAGATTTATTAAGGCCAGAATATTATTTTGGCCTTTAATTGTTTGTTAGTTTTCTCTACAAAAGCCAAAATCATATCAAAAATTTGTATGAATGGAAATATTCTCGCAATGTAGAATATGCCACGTAGAATGTGCCATTCGTGGTTAAAGGAGCTGTAGTGCAGGCTTTGTTTTGACTTTCATAAATAGCAAACCGGGCTGGTTATATAAATTAACAGAGACTGATTACATATGACAGTGAAATTTAACCTAGAAAAACATGATGAGATCTCTGCAGTGGTTGAAGGAATAATATTGTGACCCTAAAAACATAGATAATTTTGAAAGTTCTGGATGGCCATTTAAGGACACCGGAAATTATTGAAAAATATGCGATGGAGTACTTGGCGATCACTGTTTGATTGTGCGAAAGGTTGTGGTAGTTAAGATCATCTCATGTAGCTCAGTGGCATCAATTTTAAATAAAGCTTAGTAGGTATCTCCAACTGCTTTGACAAGGAGAGCTTAATGCTGTTTAACATCAGTTTCGTAAACGTTAACGAAACGTGGATCGAACACAAAGCATCAGATATTTAACAGAAATCAAAACAGTGCCTCTTTCAGGGCAAATCAAGGGGGCCAAAGGAGGTCAAGGTGAATTGACAATTTCAAAAAAGTTAAACAATCAACAGACATCTCCAGCAAAACGAAATATGATAAAGTATTTCTTCGACGACTTCCTCTGAGCAGATTTCTGGCAAAAACTCTGAGGGTTAATAAACTTGCCATGAAAAGTTTCTCAAAAAATCTGTCGTTCGGGGACGACTTTAAACTGTAGGTCCTGCCACTCATGTATTAAATTAACACACATTAGGTCGTAATTCTGACTGAAGGGTTGTACTGTCCAATTAGCAAATATTATGGCAATTGAATGGCTAGATTTAATGAAGATTTGAAGAGGAACGAACCACATTTGTGCCAAATAAAAATTCCTTTCCATCAAAACAATGTCAATATACCTATTGGCGGGCCCTATCTCCTGGTCACTTGTTGATATGACTCCAAAGACAAAGTCATCTTTGAAACAAATCTATTTTGATGTCCTCAACAAACTTTAGTTTTGGAAGGAATAAAAAATTGAGGATACGTTGGGCAAAGTGTGCACCACTCAAGGAAGCCAATATACATACAAACATAATTCATTATTTCAACTCTTCAGTCAGGATTACGACCTAGCTTCTCACATCACTAATGTTGTTAGTGTTAATTTTATACATGACCTACAATTTAAAATCGACTCCGAACGAGAGATTTTGTGAAACTTTTCACGGCAATTTTATTTACTCTCACAGTTTTTGCCAGAATCTACTGAGAAGATGTCGCCGAAGAATATTTTTTTTTCATAATTTGTTGGAGATGTCTGATCTGTAGTTTGAACCGAGGCCTCTTGTCTGATAAGCCAACACACTACCCACTAGACTACGGCGACTTTAAGGTAGCCTGTGCTGGAAAATTGAAGCCGCCGTAGTCTAGTAGGTAGTGTGTTGGCTTATTACCGCAAGGCCACAGTTCAAACCCCAGCTCAGACATCTCGAACAAAATGAAATATAAAAAATATTTCTTTGGCGGCTTCCTCTCAGTAAATTTCTGGCAAAAACTCTGAGAGCAAATAAAATTGCCACGAAAAGTTTCTCAAAAATTTGTCGTTCGGAGTCGACGTTAAACTGTAGGTCCCGCCACTCATATATAAAATTAACATACACAACATAGGTGGTGTGAGAAGCTAGGTCGTAATCCTAACTGAAGGGTTGTAATGACAAGTCACGTATGTTGGAAAATTAAACGACGAGTCAACTTGTTCATACCCCGTTATTCGCTTTTTATTCTCTTAATGTAGTCTATTATGTAAAGACGATTTTGCTCTACTTCTTCGTCTCTAAAACTAAAGCTGAAGAATGAAATATGCAGTAATGACTTCAACAGATTTGGTTGATTGTAAATCCTAAACTTGCAGAAAAGTTTAAAACCTGCAAAGAAAAAAGACGTCATATAATATCTCTGTGCTGTAAAATTGCAACATTTGTTCGCTTAAATAACTTACAAAATATTCTTCGTAATGATTTTATTGTAGATACGAGTGCATCATCTTCCTGTTACCAAAATTTAACAACTCATGGTGGTAAACACTTTAGTTCTACCCTCTAGTCCATTGCCGGGGTACGCTTCTTTAAATGTCAATAAATTTTTATTTCCTAATAAACATTAATAATGTTGACACTTTTTTTCTTATCCCTCCCAGACTGTTGAAAATTTACGTCAATCGTTAAACAATAATAATAATAAAAAAATACAAGGAAAATATTCACTACAATTTATAGACGAAAAAAAATAAAAATAAATCATTACAACATCAATAAATGATTAATGTTTTCTTAACACTTCTTAACAAAAAACAAAACAAAAACTTCATATACAACGACTTTACATAGATGAAAAGGATGGTGAATACCTCATAAAGAACAGATTAAAATTTAGAGTTTAGAACAGCAACAAAAACAAAAACCCATAAACTGAAATAGAATTAAAAAAAATGGTTTGACATGATGAAATAATAAATCATATTAAAAAAGATTTTCAAGAGACCAGAGCAGGAGACAAAGAATATCATAAACTTTTAGGAGAGAGTGAGAGAGAGCAGAGAACGTGTATCAATCAATTGTACAAAGGCCGCTTGACACCTATCCGAGATGCAAACTTAATATCAAATCTCTTCTAATGACATAAGAGTTAAAATCCCACACTACACTATAAAAGACTAGTTTTGTTGTCCAGCCACAGAAAAAGGCGTCTTAAAATTCTATCCAGTGTATCCCAAAGCCAACTTTTTAAAAGGATCTTTCTTAATGTATTTTTGGTTTTCATTGGATTAAAATTTTTACGTAGTTTGTTCCAAGCCCTACGCACAACCCGAATTTAACGTCCAGGGGATTGGACTTCGCTGCACACATTAGTTAACATCTTGCGAGTGCTAGTATGCCATCCAGGAGCGGCCACGAAGAGGCTGCGTGTCAACTTGGATACAGCAAGGCAAGGATCGTACGGGAGGTCGCCACGTTGACCACAGTCAGAAACTTTACCTTGTTTGCACGATAAACAAGCGCAGGGTAACTCTTGCCAGCAGGTGCTACTATGGTCTGAACAGATAATTGAGTAGCAGAGACCTCTCTCGTACGACAAAACTAACACTCTACTAGACGCTCATCCCCCCGTGCTTCTTTATGGCGCAGAGGTATGGACCCTATTAAGCACTGATGCAGCAGCCTTGGGAGTGTTCGAGAGAAAAGTTCTACTTAAGATCTTCGGTCCAGTGCGAGTTGGCGATGATTTCCGCATCCGATGCAACAGTGAGCTGTACGAGCTCCTCAACGACATGGACGTTGTGCAGCGTATTAACATCCAGCGACTGCGCTGGCTCGGCCATGTCGTTCGAATATAGGAGGATGCTCCGGCGAGATAGGTATTAGATGCGGAAGTCTGCGGAAATCGGCGAAGAGGACGACCTTGTCGGCGTTAGAAGGACCAAATCGAAGAAGCGCTGTCATCGATTGGTGTGACCAACTGGCGTAGGCGCGCAAGAAGCAGAGGCGCCTGGAAGGATGTATTGCGGCAGGCCGAAATCCGTTAATCGGGTTGTTAATGGCCAATTAAGTAAGTAAGTAAGTAAGTATTCCCACAGTACTATCCAGCATAGTCAACACAATATTTCTTATAATTTTCTGTGCAGTAGATTTCACTTAGAAATACTCCTTTTTCTTCAGAAAAAAATGTATAATTGCAGTGTGAGATCCCAAACACTTAGTAGTGAATGCCTATAACGTAGTATCTAGTAGTATCTTACAGTTCTTATACTACTCTTATTTAATACTCTTATTTAAAAAGAAAGTCTGCCGTTTTTATTGCTCTAAGGAAGTCATAGAAGAACAGTTCCAGTATTTTCTCCTTTCTAAATTTCCTAACTCACACTATTCTGTTGCAGTCTTTAATAGACTGTCCAGGTAAGCCTTGAAAATTTAAGCTGTAGACATTTGCGATGAATAGGTCGCAGTCAATGCACATGTGATATTTCGAACTGATTTAGGTAAGAGTCATGAGCCAATCGTATTCCCATAATATAAACAATGACCATTTGGAATATCTTAAAAATACAATTTTGCGATTTCCAACAATATCTAAATCAGTACAGATTTTATGATTTCGGATTTCATTATTCATAACCTAATCTAATCGATTTCCTATGCATTCACCTATTTTTCTGAAAATTTTACCAAACTGCATAAGAACTCCTAACCATAGTGCAACACGTTCAAACTGAAGGCATTCAGTTCAAGAATTTTAGCTTGTGCTACTGCTAACGTGATTTTTCTTCTTAGATAATATGACCACATGTTGCCAAGGACGTTAAAGGTTAAATATCAGAATGAAATTTGAATAATAAAGTGCAGAATGGTCTTTGTGATGGCAATCTGAGATTAACTGACAATTTTTGCGTACAAACTTGATAGTGCTCACATTAAATTGTACTGCTGCACTCAATTTTAAATGCGTTTTTGGACTAAAAATGAGAATTCTGATGGGATACTTATGAACTTACTTACTTAATTGGTTATTACAACCCTTTAGTCAGAATTACGACCTGGCTTCTTATGCCACTTATGTTGTGTGTGTTAATTTTATACACGAGTGGCGGGACCTACAGTTTAAAGTCGACTCCGAACAACATATTTTTCAGAAAATTTTGATGGCAATTTTACAGTTTTTGCCAGAAATCTGCTGAAAGGAAGTTGCGGACGAAATATTTTTTCTCATTTCGTTACGTTGGAGATACTCCGCTACCAACCGGTAACCGTTACCGTTACCAACACACTACCAAGGTCAAGTCCATGTTGGCAAATTGACAAAATGACAAGTCAACTTTGTTCACTTTTTATCAGCCAATTTATCAGTCCATTGTGTAAAGTAGATTTTATTCTACTTCCTCGTCTTCTGGCAAGACAGCTGAGAAAAAGTTGCGAAGCATTATTTTTTATACATCGTTTTATTCGAAAAGTCTGTGCTGTTATAAGCCTACGGTTTAGTTACTACTCTACGGTGACTTCAATAAAATGTCAAACTACAAGCGAAAGCTCAAAAAGATTCGAAAGTTTTGACTCACAAATATCTTAAAATAGCTTTTCTGAAGGCATTACCTCATAAAGTACTCCAACAGTGCGGCTTATAAGCCTACTCAGGAAAATTTTGGGTACTGATCTGACTAGCACTTAGAATAGATTCTCAGATAAAATCACACATTTTTAATAAAAACTATGCCTTCAACAAACTATCCAATAGTAATTCGCAGACTCATTGAAAATTTTACGAAATAAATTCAAGGAACAATTCATGGGGATCATCATAAATGGAACCCGTTGAAGAAATATTTTTTCATATTTCGTTTTGTTGGAGATGTCTGACATGGCCTTACGTCTAATAAGCCAACGCACTACCTACTAGACTACGGCGACATCTTATGGGGATCATCTAAACCAAAATAAAAGATTCGCTCTCTATGTATGATACTACCAAACTAATAAGGATACACCGCTTTTCTCTATTATACTACAAGGAATTGATTTAAGCTGAAGTCTTGAGCAGCAATTTATAGGCGGTAAAAGAGGCAACTCATTCCCCATGGGTTCAGAATTTAAAAGTAGCTTCTTGTATTTTTATGTTTAAAGTCACTGGTAAGTAGAAAATAAAAAAAGACTAACAAAAAGAGGCAATTGAATATTAAGGTGTTGGTTTGAAAATCTTTAAAAAACTTTTCGATGCTTTTTTTGATACAAAATTCTCAACCGAGTCTCATTAATAACTTCAACGACTACTTTATTTGTCGGTAATTATTTTGTAATTTATAAAGAGTTTCGTTTTCAAATACCATTCTTTTTTTGGTTTGTTTTGTTGTTTGTTTCAAATGTCAGCAACATAATCCTTTTAATGTGATTTTTTTCAATACTTTGAAGGCTTTTGTTCATGGCGTATTCAATTGTCAAGTAGTTAAAGAGACATAAAAAGGCAGAACGAATTATTATTTTTTTTGTCATAATTTTTTGTAATAAATGACTTTTTTCTACACCTTCTTTTACTCCTCTACTTCATCTATATCATATCTTTTGAAAATCATCTATTTTAGTTTCAAATGTCATTGGTATTATTGTCCACCTTTTTTTTGGTAGTCCAGCGATTTGTCAAAACACTTTACAAAAAAAAAGATCGTATCAAAACTAAAAAAAAAAAAATTATGAAAAAAAAGAGCTGGTAATGGGCTAAAGTGACAAATAATTTTGATTGATTAGATTTTAAATTCGATTTGCTGTTTATGATCGCCGTTTTCCCCATTGACCTTATCTGGCGAGGAATGTCTTCGCTTTAAACAAACAATGCAGCATCAAAGATTCATATTCAGAAGCTGTTTAAGCCGATTATCGCATTGTTTTGTCTTCTTCAGGGCAACTTTATATGAATTTTTGTAAATGATGCATACGTCTGGTTTTTCTAATTTAATAAAGTTTGTCATAAACTTGCGTGATTAGATTTATGATACAAACAACAATAAATCAAAATAATATTAAACAAATGATGTCAGCTTTTAAATGATACAAAAAAAGGAATGAATTTATAAATTACAGAAGCTATTTAACGATACCATCGATTCACTTCCATCATAATATTCGTTCGTATGTATTCTGCCGTATTTCTGTAGACGCCGTAGTCTTATAGGTCGTGTGTTGGCTTATTAGACGTGAGGCCTCCGTTCAAATCTCAGGCAGTCTTCGGCGACTTTTTGGATTTACCTCCAGTTCCTGAGTCAGCTGAATTTTCTACTAGTTTAGGCCCGACTTTTGGATTGTGAAAGTCGGAGTTCTTGTGAGCGATGGGAAATCGACTTCCTCGACTCTCAGGACAGCGGCGATATTTTCGGCATATTTTACGTTTCATCGACGATGAGGTATTGGTCGATCGTTATTTGAAACAGTGTAGTGGAATTTATCCATCACATTTTGAATAGTGCCCTCGATAGTGCGAGTATGGCTATCACAAAATGGGCGAAGTGCGTCCGAACGGAAGACCTATTTTATTAAAAGAATTGTATGTTGTTGAAAGCTATATCCGCTTAAGGTGATTTGACAAAACAAACGGAATGAAAATCTTCACACTACGTAAAATCCTGGAGTAGACCCACGAAAAACAAGTCGACACACACCATCTGTTGTCGGCTAAAAGGCAACCTTCGATAGCCCCATAAGGCATTGTGTTTTTGCCGCAGTGCCTGACCTCAGTATGCCTTCGAAGATGATAAGGCAATGCAGAATGAGCTCCGTCAAGGCAGGAATGGACCTCTTCCTTTGATACCGTTCGAGGTTTCAAACAAGGCGATCCCTTACCATGCGACCTCTTCAACTTCGTCAGGTAGAGTGTTTGCCGTCAAGGTGGAATGGACATTCCCAACCTTTTAATTCCGTGTGAGGTTTCGAACTTATTATGCGACCTTTTTAAGTTCGTCATGGAAAGTATTCTGCGGAAGGCGTGCTTGCTTTACAATGGTATTATTTTCCAAAAAAGTGACATCATAGGGCGTACCAAGCAACATTTTACTGCTGTCTTTAGTGCAATTTAGCGGGAGTCTATTAAGTTGGGTCTGGTAATAAATGAGAGCAAAACCAAGTTTATGTTGTCGTCAAGTAGAGACGTGCGGCGTATTGATACTCAGATTACGGCCGGTAACTATACTTTTGATACAGTCAAGGAATTTGTTTATCTTGGCTCCGCCATTACCACCAAAAATGATGTGAATCTGAAGATCAAGCATAGGATTACCTTTGTTAACAGGTGCTGCTAAGGTCGAATTAGGCATTTGAGGACCAGAGACCTCTTTTACGACAAAACTAATACTCAACAGGACGCTCATCGTCCCCATACTTATTTATGGCGCAGAAGCGTTGACACTATTAAGGACAGATGTAGTAGCCTTGAAAGTAGTTGCGATAAAAGTACTACGCACGATCTTCAGTCTAGTGCGAGTTGGCGATGATTTCCGCATTCGAACTAACAATGAGCTGAATGAGCTCCTCAGTGACATTGTAGAATCCTTAGTTTTGCAATTTCGATGCTTAAAAATTAATGGGACTATCTAATGACGTTACAAAGTCAAAGATTAAAAATTCAGTATGACCTTTATGAGCGTTGAGGGAGAAGATATGACCAATACTGGCCGTAAAGACATACAATTAATCATTCAAATTCTGTCGCTTACAAACTACATGAATTCCATTCCAATTCCAATTGTCTAAAAGAATACAAAACGAAATGAGATGAATGATTTTTATGAAAATAATTCATTAAATAAAAATACAAAACAAATCGTCATGTCATGTACAATGTTTCAAATCAAAAAAAAAACCCAACAAAATTTATTATGAATTCAATGAGATGAGATGTTCGCATTGACAAAATGCAAGTGGACATCGTATAATAAAAGAATCATTAACACAACAGCAGGACATCGCATTTGGCACAGCTCAAATCGAAATCATCGTTTCAAAAAAGGGGACACAGTGGTTAAGAAAATGCATAAAATATTACGGAATTCTACTACAGGATACGAAAGACGGGTAACAGACTGTCCAGAAATATGTTATAAAGATCACATGCAGAGTGACAGAATAATGATACTGGCAAGGTGTTTATAGTTGTGAATAATTAATATTTTTTTTAAATTGTAAAAATTATAAAAGATTAAAGGATACTACGGATCATTTTAAAAAGATAAAAATCTCCTCTCTTTTTTTTAAGCAATAAACAGGTGAATATCGCTGCGAATTTTAATTGTATTTCCATAATTTATTCATCAGCTAGAATAAACTGATGCCTGGCTAATCTAATGCTTTAATTTGTGAAATTTTAAAAATTTAAATTTTTTTATTAATTGTAATCTCCTCATATTATTGTTATTCAACACAATAAGCAATGTTAAGCAACGAAAAAAATAAGCGAATAAAATTTAAAAGTTTTGCCATGTGTTACCAGCTTTGTGTGTGTGTGCGAATTTTAAACATGAGCGCATAAATTTCTAATAATTATTTGCTAAATAAACCGTATAATTAAATAAATTAAACATACAAAATAAAATTCAAAAACCATAGGCTTAAACCTTAAGAATATTTTACGCGGTGTTTATAATTCATTTTTTTAAAGCCTGTCATTACCACATTTATCTTTGTCCGGTAAGAGTGGGATTTTACTTGTTAAATTTGAACAGAATTGTACTATCTTTGGCACCAAACCATCTTTCGATGGTTGGGCTATTTTTCATATCGAAGACGAGTATATTTTTTTTTTTTTAAGAAAAGCTTGACTTGTAGACAACGCTATATTTCGACAAAATCGATTAATATTTGAATTCCTAAATACAGGTACCTTATAGTTTGAGGTTTTTTACATGATGTCGAACTCCTGTTTGCATCAAATGAAATGTATAAAACTCGCTAAAGTGCATTTCAATTACACCAGAAATCTATAAAACGGAATTATCTTCCACTACAAAACTGACGGTAGTAGTAAATTTTCATTAAGAAATTTGAATGAATTGTCTTTAGAAAGGAAAATAAAAACATCAAATCGTATTTCAATCTCTCCTTCAATTAAATTACTCATATTCTTGAGCTGAAGATGTATTTTAGTCAGACAAGATTCATTTCAATCCATTACGGTCAATGGAGACATCTATCGCACCAAGATAACCGATTTTGTTGTACCCGATCTTCATGGTTTTGATGTGAACAATGTCAATAGGATGGTGCAACTTGCCACACATCCCATGCCACAATCGATTTATTGCATCAAACGTTTGATGGCCATTTAATTAGCTGAAATGGTGATGTCATTTGGCCGCCAAGAAGCTGCGATTTGACACCGTTGGACTATTTTCCGTGGGGAAAATAGTGTTATCCGCCAAACCAGAGACAATTGAGCATTTGAAGGTCAACATTCGTAATGCAACTGCCGAGATACGACCCCATATACCCGAAAAAGTGCACGAAAATTGCTCCAATGGAATTAGGTACTGTAAGGCCAGCCGCGGCAGCCATATGAATGAAATAAGATTCCATTTCTAATCGGAACAATTGTACTTCACAATGAATAAATAAATTCGGCAATATTGTAAACTGTTTTTGTTTTATTGCATTTTTAAATTAAACTTTTTAATGGCCCACCTTTCATTTGAATAAAATTAAAGTATTTGAGCCAAGGAACACTCCACGCCAGGATTAAACTCTCGGAATAAAGTGCGTATGTGGAAGCAATTTATAGACCATTACTCAAAGATCTAGACATGAAAACAATGGCCCCTTGACTTAAATGGAATAGGTGGTATTAATATTCTTCTATTTTTTAGTAAACGGTAGTGGAACATAATAAAGTTCAACGACTATTTCATTCAAGTAAAATGCAGCGCAGATGCTTATATTTTAAACTTACATACTTCAGACATGCCTTTTAAGTCGATAGGGATGGCTAGCAGATCTTATGTGAGATGTATTCTTACTTAATTGATCATTGCAAGTCTTTAGCCAGGATTACAACCTAGCTTCTTACGTCACTCATGTTGTGTGTGTTAATGTTATACATGAGTGATGGCACTGACTCTCTTACTCTGAACGACAGATTTTGAGAAACTTTTCTTCACAATTTTATTACTCTCAGAGTTCATGACAAAAGACTACTGAAAAGAAGTTGTCGAAAGAAATATTTTTTCATATTTCCTTTTATTCGAGATGTATCAACCGTAGTTTGAATCACAGGTTCTCGTCTAATAAGCCAACATCATCTCAAACAATAGAATTCCCTTAACAGCCTTCTGCCTAAAATTAAAAAATAAAATTATCATGAAGAGTTTCTCAAATCCGTCGTTCGAAATCGACTTGAAATGGTAGGTCCAGCCGATCATGGACAAAATTAACACACACAATATGGTTGACAAGAGAACCTACGTTGTAGTCTTGGGTTTGATACGTGGTTCACACACAATAATAAATATTATAACCGACGAATTTAAATCATAGAATCCAAGTGAAATTTTAACACAGCGGAATGAGACTTGGAATAATATGGGGCCATATATTAATTTATTTATTTATTACAATACAATTACAAATTATATTCTAATTATATACGAGCGGAGTAATTTGACCATATGTTCGGTGTAGTGTCACAGACCAGAGTCTGTGGTGGGAACCGAACCCACGACCCTCACGCTAATAGTCTGGCACACTACTCACTAGACTACCAGAGGTGTGAGTTTATAAATAATTCAAGTTAAGGACCAGTAACTACAAACCGAACATTCTTCATCTGAATCTGCACATATTCAACACCGCGCTTTTCTTGTTATTCCAATCTAAATTTCGAAAACATTCCTGAACTTTGGTTAATTAATCTAATAATTTGGATGATTGAAGTAATACTTATACTATCATTCTCAAATGTTGAAATTATTAAAAAAGAAATTCATTTTTTATTTAATTTGTATTAAAACATACCACATATGATAGATATATACGGATCAAATAACCACATAGCTCTAAAACGCTTATTTTTCCAATCGACAACAACACGTGAGGAGGTAGAGATTGTACGCATATATTGTTAGTTTTTGGTTGCATTGATGCGTTGGGGTGTCAGAAAGTTGTCGAAAATTCTTCAACAGACATATTTTATGATCATGTTTCATAAATATTTCGATTCTTTTTGCCGTTTCCTCTTTTTTTTTGTTCTTTGTTTTAAGTTGCAACTGAATGGCCGTCTGATGGTCTTAAATGCACATCCCAACGTCTTTTAGACAGCCTTTAAAGATTCCCTCTACACAAGTAGGCGGACATTTAAGCCAAGTGAAGAGAGATTTTTGTTTCTCTTTTTTCTTATGTTTTATTGTTTTTATATTGTTTTTGTAGTTGTAGTTGTAGTTGTTTACGTGTTACAGGAAAAAGTGTGTTATTGATTCTCGCAACGACCTACCGCATGTTGTGATGTAAACAGCTTTTAAGTTGCAACAAAAACGCATTTTCCCTATTACTTCTTACAACAAGCAGCGGTAGTGGCAGTGGTAGTGGTAGTGGGCATTGCGAATCGGGAAATTGTACAAATCTTTTAATTGTTAACATTAATTGATTTAAAACTTTAAAAGATTTATACACGTACGTTCCGTCATTTGATGATTTCATATGGGATGTGCTATGCGCTCTGCACAGTTCACTTGACTAGGTTTGTCTAGGTCATCCACCGTCTCGCGTTGAGGATTATGAGTAGAAACAAAACGAATCAAATGCTTGTTTTGTAGAGAGGGATATGGTTGCATTAAAACATGATTAGTTGTGTTAAAATCTAATGTTTTACTTAATTGAGTAGTGTTTTGATGCTGATTGGTAAGTAAAATTTAATACTTTTCAATACTGGCAAGGGTTCCTGTGATTTTGGGTGGATAAAAGTGGATTGCAGTTTTAAAGAGAACTACAGTAAGTAATAAAAGTATTTGAACTCATAAGATTAAGAATCGGTTATTAACTCTCAATTAACTTTTAATTGGTAATAAATAAACATACCCTCCCATGACTGGTCTCCGCTTCTCAGATTCAACTTCATATGGAGAATATTTTCGCATCAAAAACAATTTTTCGAAAAGTTGTTTCTTAAACCACCTAATTTTGTGGCATTTACATGTCTATTAAACCAACTACTGGATAAATGAGCAATAGAGTATAAAAACACATGTTTTCCTAATGCAAACCAGCTATTGTATAGGGTGAGCCTTTTAAAAGTTTCAATTGAAAAACGCAGTAAAACAAAAACGAAATTCTGCCAAATTTTATTGTGAAGTACAATTATTCCGGCTGACCTTACAGTAACTCATTCGATTGGACCAATGTTCGTGCACTTTATGCGAGTATGGGGTCGTATCTCGCTAATGGCATCACGAATGTCGGCCTTCAAATACTCAATTATCTCTGGTTTGTCATTTCTTTAATGTCGCCCCACCGAAAATAGTTCAGCGGTGTCAAATCGCAGTTTCCTGGCGGCCAATTGACATCAGCATATCGCTTAATTAAACGGCCAACAAACGTTGTGGCATCAGATGTGTGACAAATTGTACCGTCCGGTTGAAACCAAACATCGTTCACATCAATACCATGAAAGAAGGGTATAAAAAAATCGGTTATCATGGTGCGTTAGATGTCTCCATTGACCGTAATAGTTGCGCCATCCTCATTTTTTAAGGAATATGGGCCAATGATGCCTTCGCTCCACAAACCCCATCAAACAGTCACTCGTAATTAGTGCATTGGCTTCTGTAAGATCACGTGTGGATTTTCTAAGTCCCAAAGATGAAGATGAACTTCATTCGGAAAGATCGGTTCATTACAATTAGTGAAGATAATATACTGAATTTTGTGCCAGCATAGAATGACATACGTATTGTCAGATTCGAAATAACCGGTTCATGGTTCAAAATTAAACCGTCAGATGACCAACCCTCTATAACAAGAAAGTGTGTATCCACATCGGAGGTTGTCCATCCATCCTGTCAAAGAGGCACTGAAACATTCAGAATCCATTTTAAGAATTTTATGGCAGTCATAATGGCGCATTAACTACTAGGTGTACACACCCAACGATGAAAATACAACGACTTTTACAGAAAATGTAACGATAATGAAGCAGGAGAAACACACAGGATATCTTTATTGCCTTTGTACGGCTCTTGAAGAGTTGAGAAGAACACTTCGGATCACAATAAATTTATCGACAGATCTTGTCTAGTTGGAGGTGATTTGGATAAGAGAAATGCCGATCGGGATTTGAAAACTGTGGTAAAGGACGTATGCTTTGTGGCAGCATCCAATTTATCTCAACTGGTTACTTCTTTACACACAATACATTACACTCGGTAGGTTCATAATTATTTCATAGTGTCTTTTGGTACGTTCTGCAATGTAGACCCCATTATTTAAGATTTTCATTCTCATTTACTGTATCATATAGGCTGAAGTCACCGTAGTCTAGAAGGTAGTGTGTTGACTCATTAGACGTGAGGCCTCGGTTCAAATCCCAGTTCAGACATCTCCAACAAAACGAAATACGAAAAAATATTTCTTCTGCGAATGCCTCTCAGCATTGCCCTGAAAAGTTTCTCAAATATCTCTTGCTCGGAGTCGACTTTCAATTGTAGGTCCCCCACTCATGTATAAAATTAAAACACACTGCATAAGTGGTATGAGAAGCTAGGTTGTAATGACCAATTATGTATATATTTATGTGTATGTATATAGGCTGGAGACAATTTGTTGTGTCCCGCAAATCGTCCTAATTTTAGGCTTCTTCGTTCAAGTAGAAAAAAATGGCTCAGCTGGTTCATATGCCCAGATAAAGCAAAGTGTAATGATTCCAGAGTGAGGAGATTAAACATCCCATTATCTAGTCATTGATATTGAACCCTAAAAGACGTACATATTCATGATGAAGTCAAGAGAGAAAATGTTCCACGTTACATCTGTTATGTCAACTATTGTGTGGGAATTTGTTTGTGACTAGTTCTGGTCGATATCTGATCATTTCGTTATTCAAACTGTGATTCTTCCTACAGGGAACGTTGTAACATATAAAAGAGTGCTTAGGTCCTGACTGTTACCTTTTACCTGCCAAGCAAACTACTTCTTCATCTGTTTATCAAGCATTTCCACTTTAAATAAATCCATGATACACATCTTTCAGCCAACTAATATTACCAGTATGCGTTACATTTTGCTTTGAATTCATATCAAATGAAGTGTAGCCAACATTTTTGTGAAATACTTAAAAACCAAGACCAATAAGAAGATTTAATGTGGCACCCATCCCCCCTCCTTTGTTGCTGGCTTACTTACTTAAGTTTCTATGCCAGAAACAATCTTTAAAATATTTTGGTTAAAAAAAATGAATGTTTACCACGTTTAAGTCTAACCGAAGATGTTCATGTAAGTAAGTGTCCGCCCCATTAGCTGCGTCGTAACATTTCTCTGCAACCCTTTGCTGTTGTTGCGAGCAACTTTTTCAAGTATTTACCTTCAACACATCACACACACACAATCAATGGTTTGGTACTTTTGACATTGACTGGGTCTATTAGTTTGCAATTTAAGCAAAAAACAGAAAGGTTTTCTTTTTATATTCTTTTGTAGTAGTTTTATACGCTTGTCAATTTGAATATCCTTTGACCATAAAAGGATCGACAACATGTGTACGGAGTTTTGTTTTTCATTTGATTTTTGCACAAACTTTTTGACATTCTGGTTTTAACGCTTCAGCAAATTTCTTAAAAGTTTCTTCTTTTCTTTACAGTTTTTCTAGGGGGATTTAAAAATTGAGATTTCTTTCTTGTTTTGTTGTACCATCCTTGTTTGTGTCCTTTAGCTAATGTTTGTTTGCGTTGAAAGGAGTAAAGGATTACCCGGTATTTGTCTCTGTTGGTTGTGATGCAAAATAGATTTTTATTCTCTTCAATTTATGGTTCATTTTATATTTATTTGAAATGGACATTTGAGATGGATTACCGACCATTTGCTTTTGTTTAAAAGGTGCAAAACCATTTATTATGCCAAAGTAGACAACCTGTAAAGGGTATTTTTTCTTTCAAATACTTTATCTTATCAGTGTTTGAAGAAGAGAAAATGATTTTTTTTTCTCTTTCCTTTACTTTTTTTTCTGAATGTGGGACACTGTGTTTATCCCTTGTGTGATATATTGGCTTCTAATAAATGTTGAAATGTTTTCCAATACATCATTTGATCAGGATTGAGGAAAAAAAGAAAGTTTTATTTTTTGAATTTAAGAAACATTCTGTTTATCATCACAAAGTTTCAGTGAGAGCTTCAAATAGAAAAGATTTCAGGAGATTTCTTTAAATCAACGCCTTAATATAGACTGACTTTAAAGCAAAATTTATGTTGTTGTGTAGACCTTATCATAATAAACAGCTATATGGTATTAAAACAAATGCCTCTAAAGGGTTTTTGGAATGCCTGACATAATGAGAAGACAATTATTTGCTAATTTTCTGAGGTCTTTTACTTTGTTCGCTTTTATCTTGAAGTGACCGTAGTGCAGTAGGGGCTCTCCTGGAATAAGCCAACATTCGGGGAGAGTCTGCGTTTCAAACTCCAGCTCAGATATCTCGAACAAAACGAAGTATAACTTCCTCTCAACAGTCTTCTGCCGAAAACTCTGAGAGTAAATAAAAATTGCCATGAAAAGTTTCTCAAAAATCTGTCGTTCTGAGTCGACTTTAAACTGTAGGTCCCGCCACTCATGTATAAAATTAACACACACAACATAAGTAGCGTGCGAAACTAGGTCGTAATCCTGACTGAAGGGTTTTAATGACCAATTATGTATGTATGTTGCCTTCATCCTGAAGTCGCCTTAGTCTGGTAAATCTAGTAGGGGCTCCAATAAACCAACATTCAGGGAAGGTCCGTGTTTCAAACCACAGCTCCTACATATAGAAAGAAACGAAATATAACTTCCTCTCAGCAGTCTTTTAGAAAAAACCCTGAGATTAAATATAATTGCCATGAAAAGATTTTTAAAAATCTGTAGTTCGGTGTCAACGGTTAACTGTTTATCACTCATGGATAAAATTAACCCACACAACTTGGGTGGTGTGAGAAACTAGATCGTAATCCTGACTAAAGGGTTGTAATGACCAATTTAGTAAGTCGTACTTTGTTCGGTGTCAGAAATTGTTATGGACTATATTGCTATGTAGCCTAAAATGAAATCAAAACATGTAGCAGTCTTATTTATACTTGTTTAGTGGCCTTTTATACTCAAAGTATTCGTAGTGGGTGGGCTTATGATTTATACCGATAAAGTATAATCATTTGATTGGAAAGAATTAAGATAGATCATAATCAGTACTATCTTTTTTCCACATTCCCTTTCGTCAATAGAGATTACGAGTTCCAAAAGTTGGCTATCTCTTCTTTATTATGTTACACAAGAAATATTCTCACTTTTGCCACATTTTGCTGACAACATTATCAAGGTTTGGGATTGTCTGGCATATATTTTGTAAGTCTCCCTATTTCGATCATAGAAAGTAATATCTCACAGGGCCATTCTGCTCGCAGCGTCTGATATATTTAAACTCAACGCAGTGAAGGTAGTTTTCTCTGAAAGTAAGGTTGCATATCGGGTCATAAGTCAATACGTCCATCAACCAGTTTCGCCAGTACTTCAGTATCTCAGTTTTTGTTGTATTACCATTAAGGTATGGTATGTCTGCTCCCTTATATTTGCTGTCGAGCTTGTAATATGTACCATCTCGTAAGAACATGCATTATTTCGCATTCTTAAATCCTCAGGTCCCTAACCCTTAAGCCTGCAACAGTAGAGCTTGAGCTGTGAATATGATGTGAAATTCTAAGGCTATTCGAAAAGCACGTATTTTCTGTGGTTCAACGAAAAGCTTACCTTTGCTGCAGCTCCCAGCGCCAAAATAGCACATAATGTTTGTGATTGTTAAGTTCTTTCATCAACCTTCTTGTCTTAATCCTTTTATTTTTGGCATTATTCTGGCAAGATCTTTATCAGTCTATAATGCCTTTTTACGAACCATTTCAATATATGCATACATGCATATGCACACAAGTGTTTATTACAACCCTACAGTCAAGATTACGACCTAGCTCCTCACACCACTTGTGTTGTGTGCGATAATTTTATACATGAATGGCGGAACTTACAGCCTTTGAAGTGGATTCAAAACGACAGATTTTTGGCAGGCTTTTCATGACAATTTTTTATTTACTCTCAGAGTTTTTGTCACAAATCTGCTGACAGAATGTCGCCGAAGAAATGTTTTTGATCTGGGATTTGAACGGTGGCCAACACACTAACTACTAGACTACGGCGACTTCAACCTTCTCAATATGGCCATGAAATTTTAATTTACTATCAGAGGTGAATATCGAAACTCTTTAACTAAGCTTAAAAGTAGGGTGGCCAGCGTGAGCACAGATGCACTCCTAGATGTATAAGTCTTCGCTTAAATTTTATTTTCTCAAATTGGACAATAATTCTGAGTATATTGTCAGACAGGACAAGACTTATTCCAGTTTAGCAGAAGCTGTAGTTTGGTTCTTTATAGCCATCTACAACATATGACAATGCTGCCATCGGTAATAAAGACAAAAAAATCTGTGTCATCGCCTGCAAAACATGTAAGTTTTGCAGCACTTCGTAGTTCTAGGTTGAGGAGACCACCATGTATCATTTTCCATAATAAAGATCGAAGCACTAAACTCTGTGGTATTCCGCAGGTAATTGTATATTCTTTTAGATAATTTTCCATCTCAGTTTATATGTGAGTGTTTTTATTGTTTTGAAGTCGCCGTAGTTCAGTAGGTAATGTGTTGGCTTATTAGACATGAGGACGTGGTTCAAACCCCAGGTCTGACATCTCCAAATAAGCGAAATATGAAAAGATATTTCTTCGGCGAATAAGAAGAAGAATAAGCAGATTTCTGGCAAAAACTCTGCGAGTAAATACCCATGAAAAGTTTCATAAAAATCTGTCGTTCGGAATCGACTTTAAACTGTATGTCCCGCCACTCATGTATAAGATTAACACACACAGCATAAGTGATGTGAGATGCTAGGTCGTAATCCTGACTGCAGAGTTGTAGTGACCAATTATGTATGTAAGCCTGTGAACTCGCCTTCAAAACAACTAAATTTTGTACCAATTTGCAGTTCAATGTTTAGGGGACCACCATACATCACATTCGATAATAAATTTTATGCGTGAGTGTTTCTATTGTTTGGTTTGTAGTTGAGTCGTTAGACCGCTCTGTCGACCTTTACCTTGTTACTGATTATACCGTTTTTATATAACGTACGAAAAAAATGTCCTACATTTTCTGCTTTTGTTTAAAAATGTTTCTCTTTCTTTTCATTGCTTTCAGCATTGTGGCCTTAGATGGAAAACCTTCTTTAAATTTTTGCAAGATATCCTAGGATTTGAAAATAATCTTAAAAATCAATTTTCAATGAAATTACGAAAAAACTTTTTTCAGTTTCCCTTATTATGTGGAGCATTCAGTTTATGTGAAACAATTTTTCTGCACAATATTAATGCGATCACAGTGATACAATGAATCTCATGATTTATAGTCGCTGACCAGTATCAAGTTCAGTTTTTTTTCCCCCGGTACTGTTGGATGTTAAATGAAAAATGTTCACACCTTTTCTGTTTGTTTGTTTATTTGTTTGCTTTTTTCTTTACTTATTGCTGTTATTGTTGTTGTTATTGTTTGCTTTACGTTTATTGATCCTTTCTTAAGATCTCAAAGGATCATTTAAAATGTGAATGAATAATTTCAACTGTTTTGTAAAGCCATTTAAGGCACAGCGGTAGGTTTTGATTCAATAATACTGGAAATAAAATTTATGTTTGGAAAATATTTTGTCGCATTGAACAACAACAAACAACAACAGCAACAACTGCAACAACAATAACATCAGTAACAGGAATTGTGCTGCATGTATGTAAATAATAAACACACTTGCAACAAGAGCAAGAAGACTTGCAACATGAACGGGGCAAAAAAACTTCAATTTTAAGTTTCGTTTTTATTGTTATTGTTATAGTTGTTGTTGTTTTTTGGTTTGTATTTTGTGACTCTTGTTATGGGCTTAATTTATAATTGAGTCTCCATAAACAAATGTTGGGCATTGATCATTTGTGTACATCCTGTCGTCAGATTCATTTAAACTGGAGGACCGAAACTGCATCGATTCAATACACAATCTACACACGTACTCGTACTCTACCCTAAAGAGTATTAATTTCGTAAAATTCGGTAAAATAAACTCCAAAAAGAAAGAAAAAAATATTCTTCTCAATATGATTACATTTCACGCAGGGCCACCACTTCAAAAAAAAAAGGAGAAAAAAAGCAGTAACAGAAACAGAAACTAAAATAACCACCTTAACTGCCGCACTTCATTCTTAGCTAATGTCGCTACAAACTACAACAGTTTGGCTGTTAATGCTCTCACAAGCCAGGCCAAGTTGTCCAAGTTGGACTCGTATGTGTTAAGTTTTTTGGAGACCATGAACCGTTGCCAATGGCCTGAGGCGCCAATGTCTTAAACACCACAGGGGTTTCTTTCATCTTTTTTTTTCTCTCTCTCTCTCCTTTTACACATTTTCTTCATTCATTCGTTTGGTTGTTTGGTTGTTTGTTCATTGGTTGTGTTATTGGCATCTTTGCAGGGCCAAAAGATAATCTTAAACTGTTGAGTTCATATTGTCCATGTGTTAAAGACCAAAAGAACTTGAAAATTGCATCTGCATCTGCATTTGGCTTCATTTAAACGGCTTAAAAACTTCATGTATTTGATCCTTGTCGCCGTTTAAGGGATTTTGGTCAACCCAACTAAATTATGAATGCTAATAAGTCGTCGTCGTCGTCGTTTTTTTTTATTTTTTTGCTTAAGTGTTGTTGTTTATCTTTCTTTCCACTTTATTTTCTTTTATTTTTTCTTTTCTGTTTTTGGTCTGTTTTGATGTTATTTTCAGGAAAAACATGAAACGTGTAATTATAATGTTGAAATTTTAGTTTTTTTGGTGTTGTTGCTGTTGTCATATGTTAGACAATTTTTGTTCAATTTGGTTAACAAGAAAATTTTGAATCAAATTAAGAAAACTTATTTTTTGTGAAAGAAAACAGCGAATAAAATATGATTGGATTACCAATGTGAATTTTACTCAAAACACATCTGCTTCGACATGTTCTAACAATGAGTTCTAGGTGCCCAAGAATTTTTTTTGTTAGGTTTCCAATTGCCATGGAATGACAGTCGTTATAGCTTCTGCAGAAGACGTTACCTCTGGGATAGGGCATAAAGGAACTAGTGTTCCATTGTAATTGCTATGAGATTACTGAGATGGAATCTGATCATGTTTAATGAAAATATTGCTATGCAATCATTGGACCAGATCTGCTTAGTTTCTCTGCAAATGGATTCATTATCTTATCATTCTTCTGTTTGTTCCATAACCGTAGAGAATTGCTAATCTCATATATGAACTTAGTTGAATTCTGCGTTTTTTCAGCTTTTCCAAGTACATTGGCATTGTTGTTACCTTCAATGTCCCCGTAAGCAGGAACTCGTACCAGGTTAACCGCCTCATATCACGCTATCTGATCTAAAAATACACGGAATTCCTGGGCAATCCTAGATCGGTGTACACTCTCTTTAGGGATCTTACGGCCGCTTTTGCTGTCAGTAAAAATGCTTATAACTTACTTTCTTCATTTGAAGTTACAACTTTTTTTGTCAGGATTACAGGACTTAAAGTTTAACGTTGAGAGCGAATGACAGATATTTGAGAAACTTTTCATAGGAATTATATTTACTACCAGAGTTTCTGCCCGAAGACTGCCAAAAGAAAGTTATATTTCGTTTTGTTCGAGATTTCTGAGTTGGGGTTTGAACTCGGGCTCTCCCCTAATAAGTCAATACAATAAACTACGGCGACTTCAAAATGGCGCGTCCAACTGTTTAAATTTTTGAGAAGACTTTCATGGAAATTTTATTTGCTCCCAGAAGACAGCTGAGAGGAAGGTACCGAAGAAATATTTTTTGTCATATGACCATTTTGTTCGAGATGTCTGAGCCGGGGATTGGAGTAAGGACTCACGTCCAATCAGCCAACGCACTACCTACTAGACTACGATGACTACAAAAGTGCGTATATCATCATAGGATATATTCGGATACCTGATTAATACAGTGGGAATTTTATACCCATTGTTTGGAGCCTTAATAGAACAACAACAATCGAGCTATTCTAAATTCCACATCCGACTCTTTTGCGTGATGTAGATTCATAGGTGAATACTTGAATGACATTTTCTGGAAGGTGTAAACTATTGTCATCAAAGAAACCATGCGACATCTTCATTTTAAAACCAGAATCGAAATCATGTTCAGTTAATGGGTTATCGTATATTCGATAGTTATATTCAGATGAACTACTATATATAACCAATATTGGTTATGAAATAACGATAGTTTCTATACTTATATGATCTTGTGCCAGCAATTGCGAATATCACTCTGAATTCTCCAGCACAACTGATGACTACTCATACATACGTACATACATACATAATTGGTCATTACAAACCTAGCTTCTCACACTACTTATGTTGTGTGTGCTAATTTTATTCATGAGTGGCGGGTCCTACAATTTAGAGTCGACTCCGAACGACAGATTTTTTGAGAAACTTTACATGGCAATTTTTATTTACTCTCAGAGTTTTGCCAGAATTCTGCTGAGTCACAGAGAAAATATTTTTCATATTACGATATATTGGAGATGTCTGACCCGGGCAACTGTTGACTATATTCTACAAATTACTACTGGGCCTCCACGAAGCTTGATTTCGTCTTCATATTATACATCACATTAATATTTTTACCATAAGTATACCTTTTTTCCTTTATTATATTGTGACTTTACAGAGTTTTCTTCCATATAAGCAAAGCCTAAATCATATCCTTAAATTTTTTATCAAAATATTTTACTTTATGGTGTCTCTAAATGGTAAAATCATATTCAAAACTACCGATCATTCATTTTTGCCAGCTAATAAGCCATTAGAAATGGAAACTGTGATAATTGAAATAATTTTAGCTGGGGTATCATTAAATCCCAATAATTACAACGAACAACTAACAAAACAAACAACACTGCTGGCAACAAACATCATTATTATTAAAAAAAAAAACAATATTTTTTTCATTTAAAAAATTATTTTAAAACATGAAACTTATTGGGGGTCATATACGACAAAATATTACGCTATAACATGATACACCAAGATGTGACGTTATCATCATTGGCTAACATTACATACATACGTACATAATTGGCCTTTACTACCCTTCAATCAGGATTACGACCTATCTTCTCACACCACTTATGCTGTGTGTATTAATTTTATTCATGAGTGGCGGCACCAACAGTTTAAAGTGGACTTTTCATAGCAATTTTTATTTACTCAGACTTTTTGCCAGAAATCTGCTGAGAGGAAATTATATTTCCTTTTGCTGGAGATGTCAAACCTGGCTAACATTACTTATGGTATTTTCGCTTATAAATTTTAATACCTGCTGTAATCGATTATACACCAATTTTATCTACGTTTCATACGATGATAAAAGTTTGAAAGAAACTTGTCTGTTGTGGGCTGAATATAGCTGAATTCCTTCTATAAATGTTGCAAATATTTCGAATTTTGTTCGAGTCGTGTCACAGTTATTCTGCTAATGAATGAACGTGGATCTTATTAAAGAAACTTTTCTAATTTTATCCTATTATTAACCTATCTATGACCTGTACTTTGATACTTGGACCCACCTACTCCATTTGATTATAAAATTACCACACTGTAGGACTAAAACTTCTCTAAATTTTGCAAACCTTTCCATTAACATTCGTATCATTCGAATCCCCGTTTAGCATTGTAGGGTACACAAAATAATTGATAGTGATGAGATGACGTTCAAGATGACGGCTAAAGAGAAAACCAAGCAGATAACGGGGTAAGAGGAGAATATGTTCACACGCATGTGCAGTAATTTGCATAAATTAAAACAACTGAAAACAAGTAACCATAACCGAAAAACAAGAGAGAAAAGGAGCAAAAAGAGTTTAAACAACGAACCAGACTAGTATGAATGACTACTACCTTCTACTTGCAACAATGAGTATTCGCTGTAACAACAACATACCATGGCGTTATACAGCATGAACATATCAGGGGGAGCACAACAACGGAAGATACATACACAGTCAATTAAATGTATGACTTTATGTATTCCATTGCTATCCATGCCATTTCAATGAACTTGCAACATGTTGAATGCAATAATATTATTTATTTTTTGTTTTCTATTCAAATGACGTCTTTGATGATTTGGTTCTTGTTTATACTGTTGCAACATTTATGTTGCAAGAATTTTTCTTTATATATGCTACTGTGGCAATTACGCTTAAAGAAATGGGAAATTCACACGCATTATACAAATCAATTATTTAGCAGGGAGCTTCAGTTCAAGTTAATGAAATTTTTATTTGCAAAACACTGCCAACGTTTTTTTTTTCTTTCTCAGTATGAATTAAGAATATACAGGGTGACAGTTGTTATTTCAAACAAATGGTGTGTTGTTTAGTTTTTGAAATAATAACAAGAGAAGTATGCTAGTAGACTCTGTCTTGACAAGACAGTATAGGAAACTCCATAACTTATTCCGCATGACTGTACCGCTTTAAGAGTAGATTATGTGGAGATTTCTTATTTCGATATCTGGAATGTATTGAAAAATTATTCCTTGAGAGTAGCAGATATCTCAGAAGTATTGGCTGGTACCAGTGCGAACACAAGATAAATGCTTTGACAGTCTTCTCCGCTAGCTCAGAAATATTGTTTGGGTACCACAAGATGAATAAATAGTTGGTCTGTATCATAATCGGGTTATTAAGCTCAAGTGCAACCACTAATGTCGGACTACCGTTCGAATCTGATCCAAACGCAAGACAGTTAGGAGAAGGATAGTAGTACTGCTATGTGGAGGCCCAATCACGTTGGCAGCGGGTGATTACGGGCAATATTGCCAGACTCTGCTGGACACATATAGACAAGAAGACGACTGTCACTTCAGTCCTTAAATCGTGTGGCCATCCAATGGCGAATCTTACGGGCCATTGTCTTTTTGGTAGGCATGCGGAAAGACTCGGCATTACAACTAATGACTTCTGCATGAGCTGTTGGTCTAAGGAGGAGAAAGAGATTGTTTTTCTCCTCATGTGTCAACTCCTTGCTCCTCCTTGCGGAGGCCTCTGAACTCTAATTTTCAGACGTCGTTGACCGTGCTGTCTAATATAAAGGTTGCTGTAATAGCAAGATTAATTTTGGACTCGGAATGGTTTTCTCTAGGGAATGGTTGATCTCGAGTAGAATTAATTGTGGCATCACAATGTGCCTAAATGCTAGCCTAAATGGGACCTCTTCTTTACCTAACCTAACCTAATGCTATTAAAAAAATCGGTTTCCAAATTAGTTGTCATTTATTCAGTCTGTTTCGTTAAATCACCATGGACAAACATAAACAACAACATGTGTTTGCAGGATGAGCTCTATAGCAGTTGGCGACGAATCCCAATTTTCAGCGAAAAATCATTTTCAACAATGAGGCCTATTTCTGGATGTATGAGTACGTGAACAAACAAAGTCGTTAAATTTGGGACGATTCCAATTCACATGATATCCATGAGCGCCAATTGCATCCCGAAAAATCACTGGTGGCGTCATCGGTCCCTATTTATTTGAGAACGATGTTGGCCAGGTCATCACTGATGAAGGCGACCACGGTAAGTAAATGATAATGGCCTGAATTGGGTGATGTGGACATGCGGTTTCAACAGGACGATGCCATACAACTCATGCCACATTGTATATTTTCAATTTGAGGTCATAAGGATGTGAACTGACCAGATATCATAAAATTTAACCACCGTATTTTCTTAATTTGCAAGTGTAGAAGACAAAAATCACAATGGTTTCCAAAGTCATCGGTAAAATTTCGCATGATTTATGGGTCAGAGTCATAGAAAATTGGTCATTCAAAATGTGCTAAATCAATGGAAGTCGCCGTGCTTTAGTAGACAGGGGGTTGGCTTATTCGACGTGACACTACGGTTCAAACCCCAGGTCAGACATCTCCAGCAAAACGAAATATGAACAAATATTTCTTCGACGACTGCCTTCTCTGCAGATTTTTGGCAAAAACGGTGAGAATAAATAAGAATTGCCATGAATAAGTTTCTCAAAAATCTATCGTTTAGAGTCGACTTTAAAACTGTAGGTGACGCCACTCATGTATAAAATTAACACACACAACATAAGTGGTGTGAGAAACTAGGTCGTAATCCTGACTCAGGGGTTGTAATTACCAATTATGTATGAGTAAGCAACAAATCAGAGCGGTTTCCAAAGCCTTTGGTCAAATTCAACCTGATGTATGGCTCGAAGTAATGGACAGTTGGACATTTCTGAAGCCCAGCACATTGAGAAGTCGTGAGGAACATTTTTGAACAATGTTATATGCCACACATAGTAGCGTCAATTGGTATTTCAAGCGAATAGAAAATTTCTATGACATTTCACACACACCTTGTTTTATTTAAATTTCAAGACAGGAAGCGCTTCATAAAAAACCCGATATTTGCTGCTGTAATTACTAACACAATTAATTGTTCACCTAGAGCGCCAATTAAGTTTAACTCTATAAAAATCATATTCAATTGACGACAGAAGGGTTAATTTATAAATAAAGTCTATGTATAGGGGCAGTGACAAAGGATGTTAATAGTTTGTTCTACAGAACCTTTTTCTTTTCCAAAACAATTCTTAACAAATCTGATTACATTGGCAAATAAACTCCTATTTTACACTGTAAACATGTAGCATTTATTTGTTGTCAGCCTGTACTCATTAGATAGTTATTTAACATTTAAAACAATTTCTTCTTTTGGCTGTGCTATTAAGCCAAAGCCAAAGTTGTTCCGGCTAAAAGCGGTAATTATGATTATGATGACTTATTTAGAGATGAAACATAAATTCAGTAACTTCTGGAGGCAACCAAGTACCGGCATATATGAGTGTGGATACGCATTAACTGGTTTACATCAGCAGCAACTGCAACTTTAGCTTCTGGTCTTCCTGTGATACGCAATAGCACGCACTAGAAAACAAAAACAAAAACAAGGCATGAAGTATCTCTTGATCTAACAGTTTATAAAATAAGGTGGCCAAATCTTTATGCACTTTGCAATACATAAACAATCTATATTTAAATGAATTACGTTCATTAAACTGCTATACGCGTACAACTAGTAGGTATGGTCACCTTTAATGAAGATCTCATTTCTTTTCGTGTTTTTGAAACATGATCAGAATATGAGTGAATATCAGAGCGCCAACCGTTTGTAAATTGAATAATTACACTAATACTTCATAAATAATTAATGTTTTTTATGAATAAATACATCATATACTACCCGTACATTGAATGGATGAATAAATGCATGAATGAACGAATGCATATGAGCGAGCAGCAGCTTACATATCTCTTTTTAACGTTGACTGAATCTTATGCATTTTCTTTTTTTGCTTTTTTGTTAACAATATGAGCAGCATACAAAATAAAAAAGAAAACTTAAAACTTAACTCGCCATTGTATTGGCACTTTTGCGTTGTCGGCAATTTTTTTTTAATTTTTTGCAAATACGCTCAAATTACTTGTTGTTCTTGCTAGTCGTCGATGTTGTTACGGCTATAATAGCCGTAAGCGTGTGCGCATGTTCACCTGAAGTTCGGAGGCATAGGCATATTAAATGAACAACAACAGCCCGAAATGAAAGATGCACCACAAGGAAATCCCAACTGTTTGCTGACGCTTTAGAGCGAGCATCTGTTGTTCAATGCTTTATTGTTTAACTTAAAAAAATATTTTCAATATTGCTTTTTGGCGTATGGCAAAGAAAAAACCAAAAATTATAATAAAAACTAATAAAGTAGAGAATAATAAAAGCAAAGCTTATAAGGCATTATCATCAGCGTTGCCAGAATAATTTGCAAATGATAATTCCATAGATACACAGCATAATTTCGTCAACAATTCTGAATGTGTTATATTTCTTACGTCATATCTCCTTCAAGTCTAGTTTCGTGGCGAACTTCATAATGCTGTCGGTGTAAACAATGACAATTCGCTGCCAAGCACTTAATGTTCGCCAAAGAGTTTTTTCCTGGGATTCTTTAAAACCCCATATATACGTAATTGATCATTACAACCCTTCAGTCAGGATTACAACATAGCTTCTCACATCACTTATGTTATGTGTGTTTATTTTATACATGAGTGGCGGGGCCTACAGTTTATAGTCGATTTCGAGCGACAGATTTTTGAGAAACTTTTTCATGGCAGGTATATTTACTTTCAGAGTTTTTGCGAGAACTCTGTATATTTTAATATTTCGTTGTGTTCGAAAGGTTTAACCTGGGTTTTGAACCGAGGCCTCATGTATAATAAGCCATCATACTACCCACTATGTGTTCCGAAAATGTTTCAGGTAGATTCATTCTCATCGTATTGGGCTCGAAAGTTTTGGGTACCAACCTCAGGTAGTTCCTCGGTAGTATAATGCATGACTCAGATCTCCGCTTATTGTAATACCTCACAAAAGTTTGGATTACCTTAAACCCGCTTGGATGCTGAAGAGTCTTTGCCTCCCTTTCGTTGAGCATGTCTTTCTAAACATGCGCTGCCATTTCACAGAAGTGTTTTGGCCAAATCAATGACATGGAAGCTCCCCTTCTCACAAAGTCGTCTGCTTGCTCATTGCCCAAAATTCTTACTTAACCTGGAACCCAGCAGGGGGTAACATTATTCTGCCTATCCATCCGAATTAACTTTACCATACGATCACATACTGTCTTCGATTTAGCCTCACGAGACAAGAGTGTAGGAAAGGCTACCATATGGTCAGATAGTATTGTTATGTCCTGTCTACTGTGCCTCCTTTCCAAGTTCAAGTACCGAGAGTTTCCACATGGCCTCAGCGTATTTCATTCTAGGACCAAAAACTCCTGCTCTTCCTAGATTCGTTCGTAACCCATCTGTATACCACAAAATAGTTCCCCTTTTAAAAGAGTGTGCAGCTTCCAGATTACTCCATAAATTCTTGTTTCCAAGTCAAGTCTTGTCCAATCATAGAGTCTGCTGGTTAAAAATCGAGCTGTCAGACAATCGATTTTTTAGTGCCTGAGATCTCATAATGAATTTCATGTTAGACTTGTCTCGTATCAACCTAAGAGTCTACAAAATTTGGCCTTCACTACAATGTACAGCAGAATTATATCTAACGGAGATCATTGCCCCTATTATACCAACACAAACTACCAACACCGTATCTGGTCCATCTCCAATTGAACTGTCTTCAGATTCATTCTATCACTATTGATCTAACCATCATGGTATACATTCAGTGCATAATTTCTGCGTCGCATTCCCAAGATTTCTCTGCAAACCTCCTGCATATTATTATGACATGCCTGGCCTTACCTCAGACCCTCTCCATATAAGCTCCCTGTATTAATTTACTATCCAGCGATATTCCTGAATGGTTTACCTCCAGTTGCTGTGATGTTGTCTCCTCCTAAAATTTAATATACTTCCATTAGGTTCCAATACAGCAGAAGAAAATTGTTTATTATGGTTGGTTGTCCTTCTGACCAGTCGTCGTGGTAGGTAGTGTGTTAGCTTACGAAACGTGTGGCCTCGGTTCAAGCCCCAGGTCAGGCATCAAATCGAAAATATGAAAAAATATTTCTTCGGCGACTTCCTCTCAGCAGATTTCTGGCAGAAAACTCGGAGAGTAAATAAAATTGCCATGAAAAGTTTCGCAAAAATCTGTCGTTCGGAGTCGACTTTAAACTGTAGATCCCGACGACACTCATATATAAAAATTAACGCACGCAACATGCATAAGTGGTGTGAGAAGCTAATCCTGACTAAAGGTTTGTAATGACTAATTATGTGTGTTCTTCTGATCCCCTCGTCGATTAATCCACCCAAAAGCCTTCTAAACTCCCAGATAGGATGACGAATATCGTAAGAAAATATTCAATAAGCAAAGTTTCTGTTTCAATATCATCCTCGAACGTGTTGCAATAGACCAAACAAGCACCTGCTTAGCCGGCAAAGAGAAAACGGAAATCCAATAGAGCCTTCTAATAGTCCTTTCTTCCAAAGGAAATGAAATTTACACATGTTGCAACATTGTTTTGTTTCATACTGGGTACAGAGAATAATCCTTTGATAGTCAACCCATTTTTCTTGCTAGAAACTCCTACATACGGCAACGTCGTAACCAACTGTTTATTTCAAATGAAAAACGATCCAACAGAAAAAAATCGAACAAAATCAAGTGTTTGTTGTGTATTTGCGAAGCAGGCGCTAATATTACCTCCAGGCAATGATACGCGCACTTGCGTTTTTTTTCTGGGTTTTTCTTTGCCCAGCCAAAAGCTTAAAAGCAACGGCAACAACAAGAACTACAGCAACAGCAACAGCAACAGAAAAATTACTCATCATCATTTAACATGATTCATTTTTGTATCATCACCATTTTTAGTTGAATACTTTTTTAATGTTGTTGTTGCTGTTGCTGTTGTTGTTTTTTTCTTCTCTCTCTTTATTAAACATCTTTTGTTATGCCGGGTTGCACTTGCTTCGTGTGTATCGACGATGAGCATTGAGTGTGAGTGAGTGCAAGTGCAACAATGTGTATAAGTGAATATTATTACCACACTTTGTTGCTGCAGTTGCTGTAGTTGCTGTTGCTGTATTTGCTGTTCATTTTCATATTTTCTGGGTGGTTGTTTTCATCTGAATCGTAATGCTCATAACATGCAACAACATGTTGTTATTGCCAATTTCTTAACGTTTGTTCGTTAGTTTGTTGGTATATTCGTTCGGTTACAAGTGTTGGTTTCAGCGTATGAGTGTAGATTGTTGGTTACACAGTCTAGTTGGTAAGACTTTTAGTCTAGTGCCATAGACCAAGACCAACAACAACAATAACAAAATTTTTTTTCTGTTCTCTCACTCTTATTAATGTTGTTGCTGTAGTTGTTTGGTTGTTGTTGTTGGTTGCTGTTAAGCACATGTAAATTTTGCTGTTCATTGCATGTAGTCGTGTAATCCATCGTCAACTTAATTGAGTTGTCATCCGAAATGCATATTAAAAACTAAAAAAATATTTTTTTCAGAGGTTGTGTGAAACTTTTGCTCATCCAAAAAGCAAAAATTTTAGCCTCATTTTCATCATGATGATGATTGTGCCATCTCTGTGTAAGATTAATTTCTGTTGTTCAGTGTAGAGATAAACGAGATAATAAAAAACTTTATTTTTTATTCTGAAAATAATCTGACATCTGGAAAAATTGTTTCATTGCCTTCAGGCAAAATAGTCTTTGTTTGTGTCTTTAGATGAATTGAATTTTTTTTTCGTGTTGATTCAGTTCATTTAGTGGCTCATGTATCTTAGAAATCATAGGGCAATTCGCACGTTTTAAATTTTGTTTGTGCAACCAACACGCAATAGGCCAGCAAAAATGATTTGTTGTAAAATTCTTTGCCTTCTTTGATAAATTTGATATCTAATCTTCGCGTATATCTAAAACGGAAAATAATCTCGCCCTATGCAATAGAATAACTAGGAATACAAAAAGGGAATATATATAGGGAAAGGGTGTTATGTTCGAATGGGGACACTATGAGGAGGCAAAGGCCTTGCTTTGATTTCACTAGCATTTCATTCATGAATATGTAACAATATGTTCCGGGACACAATGATACCCCGGGCAACTGCAGTGCGGATGAACTGGCCAGAAGTGGCACGACCATCGAACTCTCCGACGAATTCTTAAGTATTGGGGTCCCTTTGGGGTCCTGCAAGCTCATTATTGACGACGAGATCACGGCCTCTGTCAACCACAGGTGGGCAGCTTCGGATAAGGGCAGAGTGACGCGCATGATCTGGCAGAGGCTGGATAGAAGGCGCACTGCAAGGCTGTTAAAACTCCAAAGAGGCCTGCTCAGTGTGGTTATTGGAGTCGTGACGGGTCATTGCGAGGCGCATTGGTCTAGGATACCTAGCAAACGATTTCGGTAAAAGCTGCAGGGACGAGGAGGAAGAAGAGACGGTTCTTCATCTACTGGGAACATGCCCGGCACTTTGTCAAAGGAGAAAGAGACATCTTAGTGCCTACTACATCGCTGATCTGAGTGATTTGTCAAACATTGACGTCTTCAGTTTGAGTCGCTTCATTGTAAGCTGAACTGTGGTATCACGTGGGGCCTAAGTGCGCCCACCCAATTCATTTGGGGGAACGGCCACTTATAACCACCTACCTACCTATGTGACCACATTTGTACCTCAAAACATGGCTAATCAAAATATATTTCTCTTTTTCGGGTGTTCCTTGGATACTTTATCCGTCAAGAGGTAATTTCTTCGTCATTAAATTGGTAGGTACTGTGTCTAAAACAAATAAATGTGCCTCAGAAGAAGCAAATTTAAGTTTCTGGACTTTGCATCATTTCAAAGAAACAGAGAGCTAATCTAACATTAAAACGACAGGCCGTGTCTATCGTTTTTCTCTAAACATAGCGGTTAAGACTTTTCACCAATTCCCATGTATTTTCTAATAGTAAGTACGTAGCCTTTTAAGTACATTTTCTAGTGAATAGCCCCTGCTTTGTTCATACCATCTGCCTTCCTCTACAACTTTGCCTATTCCCTACAGTACTCTTCGTGATGTTAAATACAATGCCAGATGCTTAACATGTATGACAATAAGAACGTTTCTGGCATACGCAGCCATAAAATCATGCTTCGTAAGATAATGTATTTAAAACCATAGTCCATTGAAATAGTAATAGTACCCGATCCATTAGAGTTACACAGTTTGTAACTCTTAAAATCGATTTTACCATTCTAAAAACCAAGAGATCGGATATAAAACCATGAAGTTATGAATAACATTGCCGTGGCCTCAAAGCTGAAAAATTCTTGAAGTGGAACATTACACGGATATACAGTCAAAGAAAAAAGTCTACATATAGTGTTGATTCCCGCTGATTTTTTCCAAATTGAAAAAGATGTTATAGCGTTGTTAAAGGCATTTACAATTAAGAATGTTTAAAGAAAAAGCGAATTTGGAAAAATATAACGTAGATGCTATTGGAAACAATGTATAAATATTAACCACTGTTTGTAGATTTTTTTCTTTGACTGTATGTATAGACTTTAAGTCGCCATAGATTAGTGGGTAGTGTGTTGGGTCAGACATCAAAAAGAAAATTTGAAAAATATTCTTCGGCGACTTCCTCTCAGCAGATATCTGGGAAAAACTTAGAGAGTAAATAAAATTACAGTGAAAAGTTTCTCAAATCTGTCGTTCGGAGCCAATGTTAAACCACAAGCGCCATCACTCATAAATAAAATTAATAAACACAACGTGAATCATGTGAGAAGTTATGTTGTAATCCTGACTATGAATGCGTAGATGAGTGATAGGATAGCATAGATAACTAAACTTTAGATTCAAAGACAAGCCCGATAGGCCGCAAGCCAAAAGAATTTTCAGATTTTTAATTCATAAAATCAATATACACTCAGCCACAAAAGTATACATACGGATAACAAATTTCAGAAATTTTTTAACTAATCCGTTTTCGTTGAAAATCTTTGTAATTGTCTGACAACTTTCCTCGATTTTCAGACGGTCTTGGTTAAAAAATTTCTGAAATTTGTTAACCAATCCGTTTTCGTTGAAAATATTTATAATTGTCTGACATCTTTCTTCGATTTTAAGACGGTCTTCTGCATTGGTTCAGAAATTTGTGAAATTTGTAAATCGGATGTATACCTTTGTGGGCCTGTGCAGGGCCACAATTCAGTTCAACTTCAGAAATATTTTAAATTTTTTAAATTTTTTTATTTTAGATACATACTTATATAATTGGTCGCTACAACCCTTCAGTTAAGGTTCCGACCAAGCTTCTCACACGACTTAAGTTGTGAATTTTATACAAGAGTGGCGGGGTCTACAGTATAAAGTCGACTTTGAACGAGAGATTTATGAGAGGCTCTTCTTGACATTTTTATTTACTCTCAGAGTTTTTGCTGGAAATCTGCTGAGAGGAACTCGCCGAAGAAATATTTTTTCAGATTTCTTTTTAATGTTTGACCTGGGTTTGAGCCTACCTACTATAGTAGACTAGGGCAACTTCACAAGCGGCTTTCATACCCTCCACATAATCCATCCTCCCAGAGACTTCAGCAAAAAGTTTTTCATCACCGCTGAACCTGATATTATATTACCACATCACTTGTTTATTTGGAAAGGCTGGATGAATGAAACCGCAACAAAACAAATAATAAAAGGATAAAGGAATGCTTTATGATAGCCCTACGTCCCTTAAATTAACAAAAGTGAGCAGATATTAAAAGCTCTAGTTTAACGCAAAGGTATGAGGAACGAACAAAAATATGTCTTTACATTGCATTGTGACTTATCTTAGGCGCCTTAGTAATTTTTCCAGGCTGGCAATAAGTTCACAATATAGTTTCAGAACTGATTTATTTGTTGTTCTTCTTAATTAGCAAAAAATGTAAAGCCTTTTTCATGCTTTTGATCGACAATAAATTTATCACATGATACTTGCCAATCTGAACATAAGGGATGGAATATGAAAAAGAAATGCCTTCCTTTTCCTTGATTACTGGAAATAAATATTCTTCTTTGCAAGACAAATAATTCATTAGTAAATAATTTCTTTCCTTTCGTTTAAAAAAATTCCTTTCTTATGCTCATTTTTAATGCAAACAGATTTATATGCTGCCGTTTGTTTTTTGCTTGAAAATCGACCAAAAAAAAAGCATAAGTCTTCGTCAAATGTTGTGCAAACATGTAATACCGGAACATACAATACAATATTCATTGATTTATTTCCAAATATCAATGCCAATATTGGTTTTGTCCCAAAGGATTCGCTTTCAGGATATAACCAACCAACCAGCCAGCCATCCAACCAGCAAACCAATAAAACAAGTGACTAAAAACTAAACAAACCTCCGGTTACACATCAATTGTAATGAGTGAGTGTAGTAGTAGAAGAGAGAGAAACAGTAAAGGATAACGAAGGACATGGAATATTCAAAGAACAAAAAAACAAAACACAAATAAATAATGGATAACATTGTAAAGGATGGATAGTTTTCGTTTTCATATTTTAGTAGCCATGTATGGTAAATATTTTATAAGCCAGAATGACTTAAATTTATATTTGTTTTGCTGCCGCTGCTGTTGTAGTTTCTGTGTGGTGTACATAGAACAATTGGGATTAAAAATATGAAAATTAAACGAAATAAATTATTCAGGAAATTTGTAGGAACATTTTTGGTGTAAAGGACTTTTGTTGAGTTAAGTAAAATGTTTTGTAACATAATCAGATTTGGGACAATAGTTTAGAAAAGGTTTTGTCATTAAAATCCTTTTACTTTGCAAAACTATTTCATTTGTTGGAATTTTAAAGCAGCTCAGGTTAGCGATAAGAACGGGTATATGATTCCGTAGGCATTGAAATCTTTGAGAAAAAGTTAGAACTTGGCAAATATTAGAAATTTTTGTTTATTGTTTTAAATAAAATGATTTTATTTAAATAAAACAAACAATGTTTAAATAAATGTTTGAAGCTGCCGTAGTCTAATAGCAGTGTATTGGCTTATTAGACGTGAGGCCAAGGTTCAAACCCCCAGGTCAGACATATCCATCAAAACGAAATTTGAAAATATATTTCTTCGGCGACTGCCTCTCAACAGATTTCTGGCAAAAACTCTGACAGTAAATAAAAATTGCCATGAAAAGTTTCTTAAAAATCTGTCGTTCGGAGTCGACTTTAAACTGTAGGTCCCTCCACTCATGTATATAATTAACACACACAACATAAGTGGTGTGAGAAGCTAGTTCGTAATCCTGACTGGAGGGTTGTAATGAACAATTATATATGTATGTGTGTGAGATATCTCTTGGAAAAACCTATTTCTAGATGCCTTATGTGTGGAATTTTAAATCGCTTACACGTCCCAATTTTTCATGAGTCTGGCTCATATATTAGGCAGAATTTGATCAATGGCATGGGTTACCTTGGCTTTGAGAACCCCTGTGGTTTATGGCTTATTCGCATACACCTGCGGCTTAAGAAAACCCCACAAGAAAAAGTGTTTCTGGGGCAAATCGCACGATCTCGGTGACCAGTACACATCTCCTTCACGTGAGATGACAATGCCCTTAAATCGCTCATCCGAATATTCAATGTGGCATGAGCTGTGTGACACTATGAAGCACTGATGCAGCAGCCTTGAGAGTATTCTAGAGAAAAGTCCTACGTAAGACCTTCAGTCTTAGGTCTAGTCTAGTAGGTAGTATGTTGGCTCATTAGACGTAAGATCACGGTTCAAACCTCAGTTCAGGCATCCAAACGAAAATATGAAAAAATGTTTCTTCGGCGACTTCCGCTCAGCAGATTTCTGGCAAAAACTCTGAGAGTACATAAAATTGCCATGAAAACTTGCTCAAAAATCTGTCGTTCGGAGTCGACTTTAAGCTGTAGGTCCCGCCACTCATGTATAAAATTAACACAGACAGCATAAGTGGGATGAGAAGTCAGGTAGTAATCCTGACCAATGGGTTGTAATGACCAATTATGTACGTTATGTAAGACCTTGAGTCCAGTGCGAGTTGACGATGATTTCCGCATCCGAACCAATAGCGAGCTATATGTATGCTCCTCAACGACATGGACGTTGAGCAATGTATCAAGATCCAGCGGATGCGCAGGCTCGGCTATGCCGTTCGAATACAGGAGAATGCTCCGGCGAGACGGGTATTTGGTGCGGAAGTCGGCGAAGAGGACGACTTTGCTTGCATTGGAAGGACCAAATCGAATAAGCTGTTCCATCGATTGGTGTGTCCAACAGGCGTAGGCGCGCAATAAGCAGAGTCGCCTGGAAGAATGTGTTAAGGCTGGCCGAAATCTGTTGATCGAGTTGTTAAAAGTAAATATGAGCTGTAACACATAGCATCGTGTTGCTGAAAAAACATATTATTGGTGTCAAGATCTTCCAATTCAAGTCAAAAGAAGTCAGAAGTCAGCGATTTACAATGCTTACTATTGTCAGTGATGCTCTGCAATGCCAGTCCATAAACAATGTCAAACAGTGACTTCTTACTTCGTTCACGAATGGATTTCATCGCTCAACATGATTTTTCGATCGATGCTAATTAAGGTCGTTTGCCAACTGCTCTAGAGCTCATTCAGTGGACACATGTTGTTTTCTATGGCCGTCCATGATGATTTCCAGAACATTCTGAAAAAAATACAACTAATTTGACAGATGTAGCTTCAACAGGAGTTCTTTTTTAACTGTTCAATTAGCTGACATAAATAGGAGCCACATTCCGCACAGCACTTCAGTTGATTTACTCAAAGAAACGTTTGATGAAAATGTGAATTCATGGATTGGACCACCAAGATCTGGCGATTTAACCCCATTGTGTTATTTTCATTGGGGTTCTCCTCATAAATATCATCAATTGTCATTGAGGATGATACTACACTACACACAGATTACTATGATCAAATAATGTGCTTTTTATACGACCTCTGCTGCTATTGCATCTCCAACTCCAATATAAATTTTTATTTTATTTTACATGGGTTGACAGTTTTACTTCGGTGGATACATAAATTATAAGCTCCGCCCATGCTCTAAACACAACACTATCCTTTACGATAAACTGTTCACATGGCCCCAGTTTGCATTTTAAAAGCTTCGTTGTGATACAATTTTTTACAGGTTCCATCCGTCAAGGATAAAGAGTGTTGTCAACCTTTGTCTAATATTTTAATAATTTGAAGAATACTTTGTTAAACTAGAATTAAAACCTATAGTTTCTTTTTCTTTTTTATGACGGGAAACCTTACATTTGCCAACCAATACCGTCTGTCATAAAATCTTTTAAAATGCTTACCCCCCCCCCCCCATAAAAAGACATACACTGCCCCACAAAAACAGAAGAGAAAAAAAATTACAACATGACATGGCTGACAGCCTGAAAGTGGGTGTCCTTTCGTGTGGCCCATTAAAATGTTCACCATTATCATCATCGTTGTTGAACTGGACGGCCTGGTCACATAGGCAGTACGACTACAATCATAAATAAATGCATGCATGCACACACACTCAGGTCTTCGGCTGCAGGCATGTCATCATTTTTGTTTGTTAATGACTCTTAAATGTCGTTACGTCGGTCATATATTTTTAAACCAAATCGTTCATGTTGTTGTTGTTGTAATTTTTGCAGTTATGACACGAATATGTTTCCGTTGTTTCTCTGTAGTTTATGAATCCTAAAAACTTATTGTTTTTTGTTCATATTCTTTGTTGTTGTTTTGTTTTTTCTTTTAAATGTTGGCATGGTTGACAATCCTTAACGTGTGTGTATCGAACTAAACGAAACACGCAACCTCCATTACAAAATTATGCTCATGTTTGTATTCGTACGAGTGGTGAAATGGTAAACAAATGAAATGTTAAATCCTTAAAGGAAACGTAGGTAATGGCATCTCCAAACCATGTGACCAATGTGAAGTAGTACTGGCTGTAGAGAGCATAATTTAAATCGTCATTCTAAATTAAGCTAATTCAAAACCTTTTAAGAAACAAACTTCAGAATTCAAAGCAGGGAACAAGAACAGAAAACGCGACGACGAACAGACCACCATTTCTACTTAAAATTATTGGTTACATGGTTAGTAGATACGGAGTCGTATGTTTAAGATTGGTACTTAAGTACATTTTTTTTCGGGAACTTCCGTATAACTATCAATGTCCATGAAGACTTAAGAACCATCTGTTTCCAGCCAATGTCTCAAGTATAGTATACCGATGAGTTCAAGCTGGAAAGTGGTAGAAAGCGGCAACAGTTACTGGCCTCTGTATTATAAAGTTGATTTCAATGCATGTATAGCAAACAGTTCATGTCATTGTTATGGTGCAAGGAAACGTCTCTGTAGGAGACTAAGTGGTACCCCATACTTATATATTTCAAGTGACTCATTAAGCCCTTCGATCATGATCATATTGCAGCTGCTATGTGAGTGCCTAGATATTCTCGATACGATGTAGTATTTTAACACTGTACTGGGTTACTAGAAATATGGTCTATGAGGCTAATAAACTACCGCACTACTAGCGAAATGTGTGGGAAATTTGGAAAACTCACAAGAACAAAATACTCAGCAATTGTGCGCTTTAAATGTTAAAGATAGGAGGATCCTCCCTTTAGCTTAACGATCGCTTCTATCTTATTGAGTACTCATAATAACGTAAAACAATTTATCTGCCCGTTAAAATCCTCCCTTTAGTTAACGGCAAGTTGTAATAATGGCCCTTAACCCTTTTTTGAGCAAATGCAAGCAACAGTGCCAATTAAACAATTTTAGACTGCCTGAGCCAACAGCTTCCAATTTTGTAAAAGTGTTTGTCATATTTCAGAGCATATTATCCTTGATTATCCACATTGGTCACGTTATCAAGCTTCCACTGAGAAGTTGGGAAACACAAAACCTCTGATAAAGCATGCATTCCGTAAAGACATTAGAATGGAAGGTTATTGTAACAGATTTTGCACAAAAATTTTGCTTTTCTCACAGTGAATTTAGGCCTCGAAAGAATAAATCATTGTTGGAGTTGGAATTCTCTAAAATTACTTCTTTGAATGCCACAAAGAAGAGCATCGTCGAGACTAAGTGTTGATTGTTTTGATATCAATGTAAGCAAGCCCTCAAATGAATGGCGGCTGCGACAATATTCAATGTCTCTGACTATAAATTGTCAAGAATAGTAATCAGCATACTTCATATTTGAATGATATATTCATGACGGCATTTTACCACTATTTTCATTACTGGTTTTCAAAACCTACTCCATCTTATCAGCAGTCTTAACTTCGCATGGGACATAGTTCATGATGGTAGAAATGGACGTATCGTGTGTAGTTTTGAATGCAGCATACACTATAGGGGTGCTTAGGTATATGGGCCATGACTAAAGGTCTTATTGTTATCTTATTTATAACAAGCTATGTTAGGAATTAATGGAGTAAATTGGCCTTTAAAGCTGCGAACTCAATATCAATGCAATGCTTCATCTTACATACATACACAATTATTGGCCATTAAATCCCTTCGGTCAGGATTACGACCTAGCTTACTACAACACCTATGCTGTTGGAGATATCTTATCTGGGGTTTGAACCGTGACCTCACGTCTAAACGGCCTTCTATCTAAAGAGTTGCCCATTGTTACAATTGACAAAGTAAGAACTTAATAGTGAAACCAAGCATTTCAACCTCGATCACTAAAATATTAAAAATGTTACATCTCTGGTCACTCTAAACAAATATATGAAAACAGTAAGGCAAGCTATTTATATTTTCATAATAATAAAAATAGTTAAGGTCAAGGAAAGTCGAGCATCAACATGGTTTTCAATGATGTGTCGTTCCACCAGTTATAAGTACAAACCACACCAACATATACCCACTTCACTGCTTTATCTCACACGGAAGTCAATTTGGAGGCTAGATAAATACAATTAAAGATGGATATACAACCGTATACTATCACTTGTAATAAATTTGTTACTTTTATTATCGGTTTCTCTGTATATGTATTTATGAACTACATAAGTATCAAAGAGTAAACAATAAATTTTTTCACTCACATTTTCAATTCATTTGCAATACAAATAAATTAAAAAATACTCATGGTAGTAAACAGAAAGACGAAGTAGTCGCCAATTTAGTGGTCATTACGACAAAAAGTTTGTCTTAAAATTCAATAAATTGGAGTTTTTCTTGTTCACATACATACACGGCATTTAAAAAGTATATACATACATACAGACATACATACATACATACATACATACGTATTCGTATAACAGTATTAATTGTTTTATTTTTTGTTCTTTTCCCTTCCATTTGTATGGAATTGGGTTTTGTATTTTGGGGGCATTAAATGTTGGTTGTTGTTGGTGGCTGCCTTGTTTTGTTGCACGAATGTGTAAATATGTGTGGGGATATTCAATAATTTTAAATTTTGACATTTTGTTGAAGTATTAATAATTTATTACCAATTACAAGTAAATACACTGAGAGAAATTGCTTCTACAGAAAGGACCATCAAGGAGAATACTTTCTCAACACTTACAGCCGCTGAAAAAGAGTAGATTTTCAGTGTCCATTAGAGAAGCTTAGTTTTGTAATACAAATTGAAGAGAAAAATGGGATTCACTTCGGCATGTGCGAGGTGTGATCAAAAAATAACCGTTATTTTCAAATTTCGTGAGTTACGTATGTATGTCGATTTTCGCATTTTCGATATAGGAAAAAAAAATTTAAAAATAGTAAAAAAAATCGAAGAGCACTCCAAAACACGACTAACCGTTTTATTTGTCAAAAACAAACTGACAATCCAAAATGGCTGATACTGTCAACATATATAGCAGACATGTGTACCAACAGAATAGAAAAAAAATGCGAAAATCGAACATACCTAACTCACGAAATTTAAAAATAACTTTTATTTTTTGATCACACCTCGTACACAAACTGTACTGGACTGTTCTGATCGATGAATCCTTTAATCAGGATAACGCTCTAGCTGTTCACATCACCCATGTTTTACGTACGTAATTGGTCATTACAACCCTTCAGTTAGAATTACGACATAGCTTCTCACACCACTTATGTATGTTCTGTACATTAATTTTATATATAACTGGACCTACATTCAAAGTCGACTCTGAACGACAGATTTTTGAGAAACTTTTCATTGCAATTTTATTTACTCTCAGAGTTTTTGCCAAAAATCAACAACACAGTACCTACTAGACTACGGCGACTTCACTCATGTTGTTAGAGTTAAGCAACCGCTATACGTTAACTAATGCGTGCAGCGAAGTCCAATCCTCTGGACGTTAAATTTGGCTTGTGCGTAGGGCTTGGAACCCACCACGTAAAAATGTTGTCCAATGAAAACCAATACACAAACCTCTAGAAAGAGCACCTCAAAAGTTAACGACCACGGCAATCGTTTAAAGGACAATGATTTACGTATAAACACATGATACGTCCGCACCCTTCACAGGGTAGGCGCGTCCGCTGGCGGATGCCCTCATGCATGACTGACATTACTGCCATACAGGAAATGCGATGGATAGGGCAAAAGGCTTGCATGTTGCAATGTATATTACAGTTGCCATGAGGATAAAAACGAATTCGGATGCGGATTTGTGGTTAATAAGAGACTTAGGCATCTTGTCTCTGGGTACACGCCTGTAAACGAAAGAATAGCCACAATCCGCATTTCTACAACATCAGCCTTATTTGTGCTCACGCCCCGACGGAAGACAAGGACAATGTGGTTAAAGATGCCTTCTACACTAAGCTCGAGAATGTATATGATAAGTGGCCGGCCCATGACGCCGAAATCGTCCTCGGAGATTTTAATGCGAAGGTCCGAGGGGAAGGTATCTATGGCACCATGTCGGACAGTTCAGCCTCCACGACCACTACCTCCAATGGTATAGAGTAGTGGCTGAGATTTGAACTTGGAACTCTTGTCTAGTAAGCTACAATGACATCAAGTCACTTATAAAAATACCAATCATTGTTAAGAAATATAACGTAACTATGGATAACAAGATCATTATAACATACTCGGAAACCAATTTCTCAAAACCTGGTAAAATTTGGGCACTTTTAAAATCCTTTCGAGGATATATTGTCTGGGAAGTCCTTCTAAAGAACTCCTTTAAACTATCGACATTTCTTGTTTCATATTTGAATGATAGAGGGATGTTAGATATCAAAAGGTTTAAGGTCAAGTATTCTGTGGAAAGACGACTGAGTGTTATTGATATTGAAACTTAGACGTGTTTCAGCACATGTGACTCTTAAGGGGTATGTGGTAATGAGAAGAGAAGAGAACCAGATGCCAATTGTGTAGTTTTTGAGTCTTAATTTTAAACGAAACATGGAGTTTTCATGATAATTGCTCAACCAAGTTTAAAACTTTGCTTGAGAAAAATAACCCGAAGGTTTGTCTTGCTGAAAATGGAAATTTCTAGACATTATACTTCATATGGTTCTGCAAAATTCTCTGATTCTGGGAATGCTCGCCATGCAACGGTTTTAATTCATTAAAACTTTATTTTCATTTTATTCCTTTAATAAAACACAAAAGAATCAAGAAATTAGTCTCTATCAATTTGCGTAAATAACTCTACAATGCCTAGAGGTGATCCTTTCGTATTTTTTTATTCATTCTACTGAATTAAGTACCTGGTAATTTTGATATCACACACTAACAGATCAATCACGGTATAAGAGGGATATGGTAATGTGGTTAGAAATGATTGTCGGTTAGACGACTGTTGCTACTTCTTGCATGCCTGTAAAACACAAATCACATCCCTCCCTTATCACGGGTAGTCGAGCAGAGGCGACAGTAACAAATGCGAAGGCAAAATTTAAGTTCCCAAACAGAGACGGAAAAAAAACAAAAACAGGCAATTGAGAGGTTTTCGCCTACAAAAAACAAAATGTATCAAAATAAGGTAGGTTAAGCGTAAATTACAGTCATCAAATTAAATTAAAAAGGATGCGAAAGACGAAAAACTTTTGCGATATTGATATTCAAATGAGATGAAGACAAGATGAGAGGAAACTATTAAGATGGGAGATTTCGTAAAACAAAAGATGAACAGTAGCATCCTGGCTGACAGTAGCTGAAACAGAGCATTAAAACAATTTCAATGCGGTTACGTTACAGATATTGGATTGAGTTTCGGTCGGCTTGGGACAGCATAAACACCCAAAATCACAGTTTTTTTGTTTGCATGGTGGCAGGCAGCATCAAGTAGACACTGGGTGAGGGCATAACAACAGCAAACAGCACACACATGATCATTAGACAATTGCAGTTTGTTTGTTGTTGTTGTTGGTATGATTTTAAGGGATTTTGTGGCTTTTGTAGATTTTAATTTTTTTTTTTTGTATACCAAACAAGACAGTCTATGGCCTTAAATGAAAGACGTCATAATAATTTGTAATCTCATGTGGTCACAAGCATTTATGCAGCAACAGCTCCTGCATTGATCCACACGGCCAAGTATAAGAAGTTCAAAGAGAGAGAAAAAAAATCAAAAAATTTAAAAGAAAAACAATATGCAGATATGCAACAAACCAATCATGCAGCAGCTACTTAATGATATGCCACACAGTTAATTTTGTTATTTCGTTTCTGTGATTTTTTTTCTGTCTTTTGTTCTTAGTCCACTGCCACTAATGTTGCATCTCTTAAGCCTGAGAAAATTTTCTTTTTCTGCCTCTTGTTTTTTTCTTTCTGGCTACTTGAATTCGGTCTGATGATGATGATGCTGATGATGACGATGGTCATATAAATGTGGAAATAATTTAATGTTTGACTTCTTATATGAGTGGTGGTGGTGGTGGATATATGTTGGTGCGGTTTGTACTTGTAACTGGTGGAACGACACATCATTGATTGCCAAGTTGTTGTTAGACTTTCCTTGATCTTAACCATGTTTATTATTATGAAAATCCAAATAGCTCGGCTTACCGTTTTTTAGAGTGACCAGATATGTAGTTTTTTTCATATGTAAGTGATCGAGGTTTAAATGGTTTGCTTCGCTATTAAATTCGTACTTTGGAAAGTCAATTGCATCAATGGCCAACTATTTAGGTCCATTATTACAACTTTCCGTTAAAGTTGGGTTTAGTTAAAGGTAATTTTAGCTAAAGTGAACTTTAAAGGCAACGACGGGCTTCGTTTTTTTTGTTGTATATGCTCATTTTGTTTATATTTGAAGTTGCCATATTGAAAATAATATATAATATGGCAAGTTCAAAAATTAACTTAACTTTAAAAGCTAAAGGTAGGACGATCCTCCCATTAGCTCAACGCTCACTTCTACCTTATTGTACACTTATAATAATGAAAAACAATTTATATGTCCGTTAAAATCATTCCTTTAGTTAACGGCAAGAATGATAAAATATTTTTAAAAGTTATTATAATAGCGGGTGGGTCATCGATAGGTTTAAATTTGAACCATCGACACCATCCACTGAACGTAATGAATTGATTTATGCTTGAGCAACGCTGGTATTTATTGGAAATTTATTTCTAAAACAGACGAATTTGGTCGGAAATTGCATGAAATTGTCGTACAAAATTTGGTCGCAGAGAAGGACCGACAGTGCCCGTTATACGCAAGTTTATTGCTAAAGTGCGTGAAACTGGTTTCATTCTTGATGCGCCAAGACGTGGGCGTGCTCGTACAGTGCGTACAACCGAAAATATCGCAGCTGCGGCTGAAAGTGTGCGTGAGAACCCGTCAACATCAACTCGTCAACGTTCTCAAGAATTGAACATTTCACGTACCAGTTTGCGTTGAATTTGCAAAAAGATTTCAGTACGACGCTTCACAAGATTCAATTGGTTCAAAAGTTGAAGCCGCATGACCATCCGCTTCGTTTTCGCTTCGCAATATGACACCGATTTTGCCAAAAAAAATCATCTTTTCGGTTGAAACTCATTTTCATCTTAGTGGGTACATTAATAGACAAAATTGCCGTATTTGGGGCTCAGAAAACACATACGTGGTCTTACAGAAGCCAATGCACCTATTACGAGTGGCCGTTTGGTGGGGTTTGAGGAGCGGAGGTATCATTGGACCATATTTCTTAGAAAACGAGGACGGCGCGCCGTTACAGCCAATGGAGACACTTATCGCACCATGCTAACCAATTTTTGTACCTGGGTGCTCAGAAAACCCATACGTAGTCTTACAGAAGCCAGTGCACTCATTACTAGTGACTGTTTTGTGGGGCTTGTGGAGCGGAGGACGGCACGCCATTACGGTAAAGGGAGACACCCATTGCAAAATGATAACTGATTTTTTTGTACCCGCCCTTCATGGTATTGATGTGTAGGATGTTTGGTTTCAACAGGTTGGTGCAGCTTGCCACACATCTCATGCCACAATTGATTTATTGCGTCAAACGTATGATGGCCATTTAATTAGCCGAATAAGTGACATTAATTGGCCGCCAATTGAAAGTATTATAGTCCTTGCAGTCAGCCAAAGGTTACGATATCAAATTCTTTACAGAAAAACTTTCTAAAAATCTTAAAAAAAATCGAAACCAGCGGTCATCTCATTTGCGAATCAATCGCTAAAAGTCAAGTAACCCAACACCCTGAGCCACCACCTCAACTGCAAAACACATGAACTGCAACAGAAAACAGTAAAAGCCACATCTACCAGCAGCAGTGGCTGGTCAATAAATGATCGCAAATAAAAAAGAAGAAAAATATTCTTAAAACTAAAAGAAGAAGAAGAAGAAAAAAGAAAAGAACGAGTAAAAATTCTCATCGTACGCAAATGTGGAAAGACCAGAAGCCATTCATTTAAGTAATTACAATCAATAATAAAAGGGAGTTGCTCACTTAACCGAAGTATTGAACTGCACTGCAACGGCTTTAACGCTTTAAAATTTTTAACTTGATTGCTGGGGAATACGAGCATGCCTTACACAAAACAAAGTGGCCATTCTACCAAACAGTGTAAAAACTTAGTAAGATTTTTAAATAATTCAAAAGTCTGGCAACATGTAAATTATATATGTAAAGTTCATCTTTTTTTGAATTCGGGCACCAGAACCAATTTCAGTACTCCAAAGCAAACTGCTGTTATGATTGTATAGAGAGTGAATAAATTTTAAAATCTAACATTAAGAAACATCAATGAATTGACTTTTTTGACTTTGACTTTAACTTTAACTGCATGCAGCACATGGACTGGAGACTATAAACAAAATTCTTAGAATATTCACATCATAATCCTTAGCATACGGAGAACTATTATTGCTCAGATTGATTTCAGTTTTATTCAGTTTAAAACTGTTGCTCAATCAATGTGTGTGTTGTGTTGCATTGTGTTATCAATTTGGTTGGCTTAAATTATCATCCCAAGCGACCATGCAACCATCCAACCAATCAACCCAGTAAGAAGCAAATCAATTTGATTTGTTTCGCATTATTACAGGTTTCAGCCAGCCAAGTCTGGCTTAATTTGAGTGATAATTTTAAATGCGTTCTTGAACCACGAACAAACGCTTGGCTTTCGTCGCACAGTATAAGGAATTTCATTTGATGACTTCATGGATTTGCATCTTGTAGGCTCATTACTATTGTTGGCAATCATTTATGACTTGATGTTGAGCTTGAATCGTGGGAATATTTTTTTTAGAATTGCAAGCAATTGATACAGAATGATATGTTGGAAGACAATCTTTGATAGCTATTGTTGGCACACAGATAATAGTAATTTAAAGTCATCATTTCCAAACGGAAACCAATGATCAAAAGTGGTGTAAGCCTACATTAGTATTTAATGTTATCTTTTACTAATTCTAGTCCAATTGTAAACTACTTTCGATCTCAATCCAAAGCTCACAATCTTATACTATTTGACAGGTAAGTACTTCAGATTTTATGAAACCACGCTGTTCTATCAGAGTTTTGTTTTCCTGAATATACATAATACTATCGTCATGACTAACATACATACATACATAATTGGCCTTTACAACCCTTCAGTCAGGATTACAGCCTAGCTTCTCACACCACTCATGTTGTGTCCGTTAATTTTTATACGTGAGTGGCGGGACCTACAGTTTAAAGTCGATTCTGAACGACAGATATTTTGAGAAACTTTTTCATGGCAATTTTATTTACCCTCAGCGTTTTTGCTAGAAATCTGCTGAGAGAAAGTCGCTCGCTGAAGAAATATTTTTTCGTATTTCATTTTGTTGGAGATGTCTGACCTGGGGTTCACATTCATTTTACATGTTAGAATTTCAAGGAGTCTAGCATTATGCGAACTCGAAAGGTTAATAGCAACTGAACGTAGTATTCCTTTCAGGCCCACGCAATTAAAGGTGTTCTTACGTCGCATATCGTAATTCTCTTAAGATCACAGCATAGTCCTTTAATTTTTGCAGACGGAAGATATATTCGTCATTCATATTGCTTTGACAATATTCCTGTAATATATTGATGCAAATGACTCAGTCACTAACCTACAGGCATTTTTCAAAGTGAACCATGTGAATAATTTCGATGTAATAATCGTTTGGTTCCGACAAAAAACAAAGGACCCAATAATCGCGTTTTTTTGCTATTCTTTATTAAGCATTTCTGTTTTGCCAAGTTATGGTTGGGTCTGTCATTCCCCCGACTACATTGTAATTTCATATGAGCTGTTTTTTATGGTGTTCGATCAAAAGATTTGTTTAAATCAACGATTGAAGAATGTTTGCGTTTTATTTAGTGCATTCGGCGTTCCCCTACTCGCAACCTTATAGAGGAACCGATTCTACACAATTGAACACTCAGTTTCTTACATTATGCACAGACGAACATCTTTGCATTCCCTTGGTGTTCCTGTTGGGTTCTCGCTTTGATTAGGTAGAGTTGTTGGACTATTTTTACTCCAAAATTCGACGGGTAGTGGATTAAAATAGCACATAATATGATGGATAAAATTTTGACAAAAACCTCACTGTCGCGAGGAAGTCGTCGAAAGAAATATTTTTTTATATTTCGATTTGTTCTAGATGTTTGAACCACGGGCTCGCATCTAATAGCACTACCAATACACTGCTCACTAGATTGCAGCGACTTTAAAGAACAAATTCATTAAATTCAGATATTAAGATCTGTCAGATTAATGACTACTTTTTTTTTATCAAACTATAGCAAATGCAGAGTTAATACAAAACAACGAGAAACAATTAAACTCTTAAAAAGGCAACATACATATTTTCCGATTCAAAAAGTGAGTTTATTTTAGATTTCATAAAGGAGTTCTAAAATCTAAAATGTTAGCTAACGACAGCAGAGTATGCAACCGTATTGATTCATTAGAGCTTCGATCATTTGTTAGGTTAGGTTAGGCTAGGTCAAAGCTCACTTGAGCACGCATAACGATACGTTGTGAGGCCACAAGTAAACGCAGTCCCTGTACTGATCGAGTTCCATCAAACTAGCGAAAAAGTTGGTCAGCGCAAGGGCTGCTTATTAAAAGCACGACTGATCCATTGTTGTTTGTATTTTAATTTTTAATCGGCTCTACTAAATTTTTACTTTGTTATTGTCTTCCTAAAAAAAATATATACATTCGTGTCCCATTGGCTAGTGAAGTACTGAAGGCAATACAGATAGAATTCGTTTCTCCTTCAAATAGTCCTGTGCGAAACAACCTTTTCGCAGATTTAAGTTCATTGATTATAGTTTATTTACCCCCAATCTTCTCAAAATCTAATTTATACGATGTCGTGCCGTTTTTAAACAGATTGATTAAAGAATAGAAAACGGTGGGGTCCAGATTTGCCCACTCTTCGTTCGTTTACTACCTAAAATTACTCTAAACACATGGCTCACTGAAGTCGTCAAAACCTATAAAAGTTTTGGTTTTACTAAGAATTGTGGCGGTGATATATTTCATACTCAAGTTGAACAGAATTTAGGAGCCGAAAAAGGTGTAAGAAGAACATATTTGACTGCAGCATAGAAAAAAAGAAATGCTAACAAGCGAATAGAGACTTAGAGAGGTCGTCAAAACAGACTCTTCACAAAAATTAGCAGATGCTATGCAAAGCATCACGGAGTTCAAAATGTTTCAGATAAAAATCAAAAATTCTCAAAACTTCCTTCTCTCCTGGGTCTATAATTATAAAATTCAAATCTAACGGCAAACAATGTCGTTTCTCTCAAAATCCCAATCGTTTATGTTAAAAATTCCTAATGAGTGCCTATAAACAAAAACAAAATTTGCATAAAAAGCTTTAAAAATCCTTTAGAAAAAAAATCACAGACAAACTAAATACTGACCATTTGAAATATTTTCTTTTTCGTTTATTTTCATTTAATTTCATCAAATTTGGCCATCATTAAAGTCATTAAAACGCTAGTGAAGGCCATATTATCACGAGAAAAAAAAGGAAGCCACTGAACAAGCGAAACAAAAAAAAACAAGGCATTGAACAACCAGAAGGCATATTCAATTAGACTCTCCCTACTTTCTTAGGGTCAAGGCTTCTATTGCACGAACAAGCAAAGTAAAGGGAAAGAGAATAAGGAGTACATTTTTTAAGCTGGAATTAATATGGATGAGCTTGGCCAAAAGAGATCGTGAATAATTTGGCACAAATTTTAGGCAAAACAAAAAAATATTATTATTGGCACATTAGAGACATGATGATGAGCCAGCCAAAAACAAAATGAAATAAAAACACAGTAGCTTTATAAGATGAACACGAGCGTGATGTGACAGTCGAGAGAGAGATTGAAAATTAGTTAAATGGACATGTCTAGACGCCAAAGAGAAATTCATTTAAATAATTGAATGATTTATTTATTATGTATCTTGTTTATACGAAAATAACATCATTATCTTTGGATCACAATAAAAAAAATTCGAGTTCAATTTGTATTAAGGCAGGAAATTATTCACAACAGTGTCCTCTATTAGTCACCAAAGTACCTTGCATTAGTGTAGACACTATTCACACATTTAAATGGGGCATGTTAAGTAGCATGCCATATAGTGTATTCAACAACCATCTGGGATTGAAATATTTCGTCATTTAAACTTTACTATCATCCAAGAGACGGCGCTGCAGAAAAAAAATTTGGCAGCACTTAAGCTCGTATACTGGAGTAATACCACTGACCAGTGATGCAAAATTTAAATTTTGAAATAGTACTGAACTATAACTGGAAGAGTACTTTTTTGCATCAAATGGTAGGTAGAGTTTTATAAGAATATATTTATTCAATACTTAATACGTACGGAATGGAATAGAATAACAGTTTCTCATATACGAAACAAAAACAGTTGATTCGAAACGAAAGGTTCAGTCAAATGTCGACGCAACGACAGCATTCGGCAAACGTTATCTCACATTGCTTTTCGTAATCTAAAAGCGAACATACATACGTTAGCCCCTGGCTAACCGGGGTTAAAGACCTTTAGCAGTAACCCTAACCCCATATATAAAATCTGTAATAATAAAAAAGTACTGAAATGTTTTGAAATTGAAATGTTGCCATAAAACAAAAAATCTGTAATCAACTTCTGAAAAAGAGGAAAAACTGATGTCAAATTCAGAATCCGATATGACTTTCGAACAGAGCACAAAAAATTATAAATATTTCGAAAAAGAATTTCAAAAATTCATTTACAAAATAATTTATATTTAATAATTTTTTATACAGTTTTCTAATTTTAATTTTTTATAATTTTAAATAGAATGACGCAATAATGGCAACATTGTTAATGCAGTCATAATGGTAATGGTAATAGTAACCACACATACCGGTGAATGCCTCCACTAACAGATGTGAAAATTACTTATTCTAGACATGTACCATCCAAATCACGTTGTACAGTATATGTTTTTATGATAATACAGTACGAATAATGGCACTTTGGTGAGTTTCGATTTTATTCACCACACAGGACACATTCACACATTTTGTAAGGACTCGCCACGCTAGAAACTCAATCACCACAACTACAACAAAATTCTTCACTTCACAAAAAAATTTAAAAAAAAATTAATTTTTTTGCCTCCCCTCTTTCCTTTTCCAAACCAGCAGAGGAATCATCCATCCACACAACAACAACAACAACAACATCCACACCCACTATGTTTTTGTTTTCGTTTTGTCCGAACCGTGTCGACTTACTCACTTTTCTACTTACACACTTACGCCTTTATGTTTTTTGTATAAATGGTATTACTATAAAAAAAAATTATAATAAAAGAAAGCACGTTACGTTAACGTTATAAATTTGATCATCTCCAATTAATTGTACCAGGATCATTTAATTCTGGTCGAATAATATTCTTAATGAAGTTCCTACTATACCTGCTCAAGCTCAAGTATAAATTTCAAATATCTTTATGATTAGTAGACAATAACCATTGTTGCGATTAAATGGCTGAAATTTAGGCAACCATGCATTGTCAACACTGAACCAAATTCTGAAATCACGATCCCAGTTTTTTTCCCGTTTAAAGCTTCTCTCGATTATACAAATCTAAACAAAATACAAACAATGCTATACAATGCAGTCAAAAACAAATACAAATACGAAAAGAAAGAAGATACAACATACAACAACAACAACACCAAGAACAAAAGACAAAACCATAAACGAAAACCAGTCTTGTATTGTTTGCCATACAATTTGCTGTTGAGAGTGGAGTTCGAAGCATCGAACGAATGAAATAATTGTTGTTCGTTTAGATCTAAAGCTTCAAATTGTATTCAGTTTGCTTTAAGCATTCCACAGGTTTGCATATGGGATATGGACGGTTTTCTACACTAAAAGCAGAAAGGCTAACTGCATTTAAAGAACCATCAATAAAAATAAACAATCTAAACAAATACGCTTTCAAACTAAACTATTGAGTGAAATATCTAATAAAACTTTAAGTAAATTGTTTCAAAGTGTTTAAAAAAGTTAACAAATTGTTCAAATATTTAATTGAATAAGAAAGAAATCAAGTTTTTGTGTTTCTAATTGATAAAAATCTTTCCAATTCTATAATTACATTAGAATGTGTGTGCTTGTTTATTAGTGTATGTGTGGCTATTTGTTGTGTAAACATGATGCGGAAGCGCGAAATTCGTGTGCAAGTATGAGAAAAACACAAATTTTGCTCAACAGTAACCAAAAATTGCATTCATTGATCGCATTGTCGTTATGTTGTGGTCTCTTCAAATGAAGTAAAACCAATAGCAACAGCAGCAACAACACAAGAAAAATAATACAATACCTCCAAAAACATAACAACAACAATACCAACCAACTGTATAAGCAAACAATACGACAAAAAAAATAAAAGAAATAAAAAAAGAAAACCAAACTTCTACTCGTATTGGAGGAACCGGTTTAGATTTTGTTTTTATCTCAGTTTTCGTGGTCTTTTCATCTTCTAGCATGTAACACACAAAAAGTGTATGCGAGTGTGTGTTTTTGTTTAATGTTAAGTAAGCAAAAGTGAAATAGGTATTGAATACAATACGGAAAAAAACCAATAAAATAACAACAACAAAATTATGCTGTTTGTGTGGGAATGTATTCTGTTACCGTAACGTAAAACCCCCAAATGCAGTGGATTCTTTCGAACCCATTAATTTCCATGTAAATGCCTAACTCCGTAAGTGTAAGTGTATGTGTGTATGTTCGTATGTTTGTTTATACCGTTTAACTTAAGTTTAATACAACAACAACACAAAAGTGAGAATTACAAAATCAAAACAAAAGTAAATAAATGAAGTGTTAAGCAAGAGAAATGAAGTAAAATTTTAACTCTCTCTCTCTCCCACTCTCTAAGAAGTTAGTCACAATGAGGTGGCTAAATGCACACGGTTGCATTGGAGCAACGGATTACATTAAAGAGAAAGGTAAGTTTGAAATAATGCAACTCTGTTTCGAAAATTCAAATTAGAATAAAAAAAGGCAAAATAGAAAAGTAATTATCTGTGATAATTACGGTATATATATACTGCATAAATAATTAAATTTAGAATAAAAATATATATTTTCCTCATGAAATTTGTAATTCTTTCCATTGAGAAATATTTATTTATCAAGTGAAATATGTATTTATTCATTAATGTCGGCTTTAACTCTTTAAAATATGTTAAGTTTGGTGCGACCCTCAGAGACCCTCAGATATTCTACTATACTCCAAATTAAACTGTACTCCTTTAAAAACCCCAAATAATCTTCGGTTTCAGACATCGAAAGATATTACAAAGCATATATCAGGTAAAAGAGCACAAAGCCATATCTCCAGTCGCAAGGGTTACCCGACCATAACGGAGTCTGTTTTGGAATCCTTGATCTAATAGCTCCTGCTCACTAGGTCCATTTGACCCACAAGTGCATTTTATCCGATTTTGACCTATATAAAGCGGTTATTGTTCATTGAAAGGAAACAATTAGCTTCGATGGCTAGATCTCCTGTTTAAAGGGTTACCCGACTGTAACGAAATCTGTTTTGGAATCCTTGATCTAATAGCAATCCAGTCCGCTAGGTCCAAAAACCCTTTGAAATTTTTGGTAAAAACACTTATATTTTTCAACTCTATTATCTTCAATAATAAAATTGGGAAATATTTTCATATTTCCTTTCACTTTTTCTGCAATTTATCTCTATTTTCGTGATTATCTAAGATTTTCTCTTTCAGTCTCTGTTAACATAACATTCGCTGTAAAATAACTTTCGTAGCTAATTTCACTCTCATGTAAAACAGGGGATATATGGTAACAACCAATTATTGAAAATTTGTAGGCTTATTGGCTTAAATGTGATATTGTCGAACATAGAACTTAGTCTACTTAAATTATATCATGCTTAGGCATGGACACTCTAACGATTTAAGCTATAACACCTTCTTTAAATCTTTCATCCTGATTTTTACAGTCAAAATGTGATGTGTATGAAGATAAGTTTGAATTTAACTAGCGAAGACAAAAACCAAAATTGTTTTTCTAATTGTTTTCTTCAGCTGAGCAAAAAAGTACTGTGTATAAATGGGGCTAATGAGACTTGTGGTGGAAATGGACCTAGTGGATTGGACTCCAAAACAGGCGTTACTCGGAGATGTAGGCGATGAAGATTACATTTTGTGAAGTTAGCAAAAAAATAAGACATTTTATATAAATAGGTCAAAATCGACTAAAAAATGGACTTGTGTGGACCTAGTGGGCCGAATAGCTATAGTATCAAGGATTCTGAAACAGTTTCCTTTAGGGCCGAAATTTACTTGGAACCTAAGGTATAGGCGACGAAGCTAACTTGTTTAAGATAAAAAATTAAATTGTGGATAAATGAACTTACAAATTTTAATAATTCTCATTGAGTTAATGTGAATTTACAGTGGTGGCCTTATAATTAGAAACAACTTAGCAACATGTATGTTTGTTAATTTGTTTTACAGTTTTCACTGTGTACCTGGGATCAAAGGCTGTGTTTGGAAGACGTCTTATATACGTTTTCCATCAGATTGGGACAAATTAAACTTAGATTCGTCATTCCAGAGAACTCTGTTCCAGAAACATCGTTTCTAATTATAAGGCCACCATTGTATATATAAAAGACCCAACATGACTTGCATGTTTTTGGTAGATGACCTGCATTTTTGGGCCTATGGCTTGCATTTTTTGAGCGATGACTTACATTTTGTGGTCGATGACTTGCATTTTTTGGACTATGTCTTGCATTTTTTGATCGATGGCTTTTTGTTTGTGGCCGATGACTTGAAGTTTCCATATTTTTGTACAATGACTTCCAATTTTTGTAGCTGAATTGTATTTTTTGGTCGTAAGGAAATCTGTTTGCGAACCCTTGGGATCCCATTTTTTCACAATATCGATCATCCTCCCCAGACATTGTTAAAGCAAATACATTTTTTTTGTCTAAGTTTTTCAATTTTATTGAAATTACCAAATTACTGGAGAAGCTGTTCCACTCAGGAATATGTGGGGCTTAATTTCTAAGGAATGGAGTAGAGATTCCATGCTCTGGTATCGTATATTTGGTTAATTTCTTTTTTGACCATTTTTTTTTTTTTTTGATAACTTTAACATTAGTTCTGTTAAAATGTTTGTCTTTGTAAGCTAAATTCGCTCTTTCCCACTTGTAAGGCATTGAAATATTCTGTTCTTGTTTTAGGTGTGACCTTTCAATTTGCAAATAATTCCATTCACATTAAAAAGATGTATTCCCAATGAAATTATCATCATAAGCGCTTGCAATTTGCAAGCGTAAATATTTGCAAAATCTAATTGAGTTCTTAAGAATTTGTGGGAAAATACATTTTTTTCTTCCTTTCCGGATATTTTCTGGAAAAACAAAATGACTTGGCCTGCACGAACACAACCACTTAGTTATGCTCGCAATGAAAAAAGGTTAAATAAGAGGAAAAACAAATGCAAAGAAGACAAATTCTTTGCAAACATTTTGCTGCGAGTGCTTGAGATGGAAGTTAAAATGAAAAGTATGAAAAACAAAAATATTTAGTTTACCTTAGAAGAGACTCTTAAGTGGCTTGGCGATGATTAAATTTCCTGTATAAATTTTCTAATTTTTTTTTTAGAAAAATTATTCGATAATCATTTCCCAGAAAAAAACATTAAAAAAATTTAATTCATGACCTATTTACCAAATAATGGGCCATAAAACGGAAGAAGAAAAAGAGGAAAACTACAGAAATCAATTAAAAAATTTGTTTTTAATCAAAATCATTAAAAACTTGAGATTTTGTCAATTGATTTAAGGGTTAAACCGAAAAACACAACGCTACAACCATAGCAGCATCATTATCTCAACGTTAAAATTTTTTTTCTTCATAGCTTCACAATTTTTGGAGTTCATTGAAATCTTTTTTCTTGTCGTTCAATCATTTATTTTTGTTTTTCAATAATTTAATGAATTTTTAGTGCCTGTTGTGTTAATTATTGTAGAGATTTTTTGTATGATTTTAAGAGACGAAATAAATAATAAACTTTCTTTGATGTCTACGATCGTCAATATTTTAATGATTGCGCAATTAAAAGTATTTTCAAGTACTTTTTGCTACTTCGGGTACTTTATTTAATTATCGATGAATTTTATTGAACGCCGATGACATTACGTTTCATCTTAAATGGAAATGCAAAGAAAGCTATCTTATCGACTTTAAAGGTTCGGAGTCCTTTTATTGGATTAACTGGATAGAAGTCAGATCCAGGGAGGACCAATGAAATGTGTATGTGGTCGTATTATGAAGCACATTAACATATAAGTTACAACGTGTATACAATAGATAAGATAGTAGATTTCTATCCGAACTTTACTACGATCCAAATCATCTCCAGATCATCTCCATAGGTTACGTCTCCAGGTTATTATAGAGTCACAGAGAATATTACATGCATAATTGGTCATTACAACCCTTCAGTCAGGATTACGACCTAGTTTCTCACACCACTTAAGTTCTGTGTGTTAATTTTATACATGAGTGGCGGGACCTACAGTTTAAAGTCGACTCCGAACGACAGATTTTTGGGAAACTTTTCATGGCAGTTTTATTTACTCTCAGAGTTTTTGCCAGAAATCTGCTGAGAGGAAGTCGCCGAAGAAATACTTTTTGTATTTATTTTGATGTCTGGCCTGGGGCTCGAACTCTGGCTTTTCGTCTAATAAGCCAACACACTACCTACTAGACCTCGGCGACTTCAGAGAATATTATGTCAACTATATTGATCTTCGTAAATTTATTTAGCAGTCTGCGACATATTCTAACTTTGTCTACAGTAAGAAAGCACAAGTTTCCGTAGTTTAGTAGGTAGTGTGTTGGCTTATAAGACGTGTGGCCTCGGTTCAAACCCCTGATCAGACATCAAAATGAAAATATGAAAAAGTATATCTTGGACAACTGCCTCTCAGCAGATTTCTGGCAAAAACTCTGAAAGTAAATAAATTTGCCATGAAAAGTTTCTCAAAAATCTGTCATTCGGAGTCCCGCCACTCATGTATAAAATTAATACACACAACATAACATGGAGTAAGAAGCTAGATCGTAATCTTGACTAAAGGGTTGTAATGATCAATTATGTATGGATGTATGTATGTATTGATCTGACTAGAACCAGTTTGCTCGTTTTCAGTTGATATCAATTGAACCTGAGGAAATCATTATTTGGTTTGAAAATGTCTTTCGGCCCACCACTTTTTATTGGGAGAACAATTAAAATAATTGAGAAAAGGGGATTTAATGGCTCATCATCATCACAATTGTGAGAAGGGGATTTAATGGCGCTCATCATTCGAGAGTAAGCCACAAAAAATCTTTTGGGTCAAAGTGTCTCCAAGTGTTTGGTCGAATATTTTCAATTTTAACTGACGGCCATCTCAATGGTAGTTCAAGAAAAGCCTTAATACTCCCCGTCAGAACTGTCTCTTAAGCCTTACTTTGAATGGACTGGCCAAACTGGCGTCTATGGATGTCAAAGTATTGGAATTGAATTGTAACGCTAAACAGTCAATATTTCGAAAGAAAAAGTTGGGGGCCTTAAATTAAACTCATGTTCCATAGGAATACACACATAATTAGCCATTACAGCACTATAGTCAGGATTACGACCTAGCTTCTCACGCCACCTATGTTGTATGAGTTAACTTTATATATGAGTGGCGACTCCAAATCGCCAACAAGAGTTGAAAATCGACTCCGAATGATAGAATTTTGAGAAACTTTTCTTGGCAATTTTTTGCAAGAAATCGGTTGAGAGGAAGTCACCAAAGGAATATTTTTTTATATTTTCGTTTAGATGGTGTTGTCTGACCTGGGGTTTGAACCTTGCCCATACTTCCAATAAGCCCACACATTACCTATTAGGCTACGGCGACTTCCATAAGAATATAGATTTGAAATCAAAATTACAAATAACGTAACAATCACATTATTCCTGTCACATACATACATAATTGGTTATTAAAACCGTTCAGTTAGGATAACGACCTAGCTTCTTATACCACCACTTACGTTGTGAGTGTTAAGTTTCTACATAAGTGGCGGGATCCACAGTTTAAAGTCGACTCCAAACGATAGATTTTCGAGAAACTTTTGATGGCAATTTTATTTACTCGCAATGTTTTTGCCAGAAATCTGCTGAGAGGAAGTCATCGAAGAAATAATTTTCGTTTTGTTGGAGATGTCTGCCCTGAGGTTTGAACCCTGGCCCAACATCTAATAAACCAACTACAACACTACCTACTAGATTATGTCGATTTATTATTCCTCTTAGAAAATTCAACATTGAAAAATTCAAGTAAAACATCGTGTAAATAAAATAAATAAAAAAAAAGCAATTTCTTAACATGGCAATAAAAATTTTCAGTAACTCTTAGTAACACAGTAAGAAAAAAATAATTTTTTATGGTTTAAAGAACAATTGACATAAAAAGTTGTCATCTCTTAACCAATTGCTGACACACCAATGAGTGTGTAACAGCAATTGTGTCTGTCATTTCCTTAGAAAGCGTTTAAGAAACGCATCCACACTCTCTGTGGATACAGAAGATACAAAAATCATAACAGAAGTTCGTCATCGTTTGAGTTTTTTTCTTTGTTATTGCAGCAAGCATTCAGAAATTAAAAAGCCAACAGGAGTTATTTTTTGGTTTATAGACACAGATATGTATACATATATGTGAAAGTATGTATGTGTTGCATGTATCTTTGAGTAACATGTTAAATGTTAAATGCTACACGGTTGTTTAAGTTTTTGTCGTTACTTGGATTTTGTGATGTGATTTATGGTTCGTATATAAATTCATTGTCAAACAATTGTCATTGTAATGATATTTGCTTTTGAAGAAAGATTTCTTTTCTTTTTTTTTTTTGATTTACAAAGTGTGCGTGAGTGAGTATACGTATCACTACACAAGAGAATTCTCAAGATTGAATCAAAAATGCCAAAGCGGAAGGAAGTAGTTGGTAAAGCACAGTGGTTTAAGGAGATAAAAATATGCAAATAAAACAAATAATTTTTTTTTTAATTTTAAACAAAATCTTTAATAAATAAAGATGAAATACAGTTTTAGATTAGACGTACGGTTTACGGTATTTCATAGATCGTAAACGGAATGTGCATAATAACGCACGCAGACCTATAAGACCAGAAACTAAGCTACACTTTACAAAGGTTTTTGATATGCTGAATAGGATCACTGCAGGTTTTAGAGAAACCCTAACCAAAATAAGAAAAAAACGTGGTTGTTGGCTATATTCGGTTGAATATTACGCCACGTTTTAATTTTCTTTTTCTGAAGGCCTGTTGCAGCATCTGAAAGTTGTAATCTTATGATTCAGAGATGTCGTTGAATGGGAATTAGTACTTTAGTACATTTGGAATAAAAATTAGTACTTCAGTATATTAGTACGTTAGCACATTTGTACTTTAGTACATAAACAAATCTAACCAAAATAATGAGGTTACAGTGAATTCTGGTTCATAAATTTTGCCATAACTCCACCAGTGTAGAAGAATGTTTACGTTTTTTGAGCAAAAACCTGCTCTAATCGTTTTGCAGGGCATTACGAAATTTAAATTTACACTTTTAAGAGAGTTCTGCAGAGATCGAAACAAATAATAATATGAAGGTACAAGGTCCAGACTATATCTGGGATGGATCAGAGGTTCCGGCTAATCCCTCTCAGTTACGGCCGTATCGCCAGAGATGTATATGTGGTCTGGTGTTGTTATAAGATAATACTACGCTTTCTGTTGATAAATTCTGGACTTTTTAATTGAATTGCTTGATTCAATCTCGTTAATTGTTGCCCGCTGTAAGTAGAATCAAACAATTCCCCTTTAATCCCACCAGACACATATTTGATTTCCTATGTTAGTGTCAATCTTTCACTTTTTCTTCATTTTGAACAATTTTAGAAATCTATCGTATCGTACGTATACCATTTTTTATCGTCCGTAGATGATGATTCATGTGCCATCCAAACATCAAGATTCTTTCTTCAAACAACTATCGCTGTTTCCCAGTTTCTTCCCAAGATTTTATCGATTTTTTTACCGACTCTGGCTGACCGGAGTGGAGTACGCCCTTGACATCAAAATTATCAGATCGAAAACTAGCCACCATTCCTGTACTGTTTTTTTTTTTGCTTACAGTATCACTGGCGAAGTCTAGTAGGTAGTGTGTTGGTTTATTAGACGTGAGGCCACGGTTCAAACCCCAGGTCAGAAAACTCCAATAAAACGAGATCTGAAAAAATAATTATTCGAGGACCGCCTCTCAGAAGATCTCTGCCATAAACTCTGAGAGTATATAAAATTGCCATGAAAAGTTTCTCAAAAATCTGTCGTTCGGAGTCGACTTTAAACTGTAGGTCCAGCCGCTCATGTATAAAATTAACACACAACTTTAGTGGTGTGAGAAGCTAGGTGGTAATCCTGACTGAAGGGTTGTAATGACCAAATATGTATGTATGTATTGCTGCCGTAAACTTTACAAATTTATTCTGCACTCTGCAACATATTCTAACTTTGCCTAGAGTAGGACTGCAAAAGTCGTCGTAGTCGAGCAGGTAGTGACTTACAGTATCACTGGCGAAGTCTAGTAAGTAGTGTGTTGGTTTATTAGACGTGAGTCCATGTTTCAAACCCCAGTTCAGAAATTTCGGAACAAACGAAATATGAAAAGTATTTCCTGGGCAAGTTACTCTAAACAGTCTTCTGACAAAAGTTTATCAAAAATCTGTTTTACACGTCTAAACCACAGTGCCAAAAAATGTATTTAAAAATCTGAGTCTCTTTCAAAAAGAAAAGAAAAAAACTGTGAGGAATTTAAATCATAAAAACGACACAGGAACCACAACATAACGAGCACAGGAATTCGAAATTGAAATAAACGATCAGAGTTGAAAAAAGAGAATAACATACACAAACAAATGAAAAAAAGGTAAGAATACAATATATTTATGACAGACTATAAGATTTGCTTTGCTTTTGTAACAAAAAACACCAATAATAACAACTGAAAGTATCTCAAAGATACAAAAGCATGAACGCAAGAAATGAACGTTGAAAATGAACTCTGCGAAGAGAGACGAATAAGAAAAATTAAATCCAATTAGATTAGAGCTCTTTTTAAAAGAGATAGAGGCAGAGGGAGAGAGAGAGTGAAAGATTGTAAAAAGCCGCCTGTTTAATTTTTAAAAGAGGGTTCATCATCGAAAACGTAAACAAACAAACCACAATACAGCTGTTGAGTGAATAATGAACTGAACGGTGGTGGTGGTTGTGGCACAAAAAGTATCTGAAAGATAAACGCTTTTTGGGGAAAACCTTACAAACGACTGCTGTAAACAGCTAGTAGTAGTGAAGGCATATTTAGTTAGTAACGAGAACTTGAGCCGGTTGGTTGGTACTACGAGGTACAAAAGCATTTTTTCCCAAAGTCAATTCTTTAATGTTTTTAACGTTTTTTTCTTTCAAAATCAAATAAAATCGTGCTTTATTAGAAACATGAAATAAAATTTAAATTTAAAAGTGTAGTGTTTCAAAACAGCTGCTTATGTATGTGAATTATTAGACAACAACAGCCACTTAAAGGTGTTTTTATTTGAGCGAATGATTCAACTGGAACGTGTGTTGATTAAACCCAGCAAACCACTATAAAATCAAACAAAAAAAAATATTGGGGGTTGTTTAGGCATTGTCTGCATGCAGTATAAATTTAGTGAATGTCATCATCATTCACTTTACAAATGTCATTTAATTAAACGTCAAAATTTTGACAGTTTTACCGAAATTAAAAAAAAAGTTTGAATTCAAAACGTGATTATTATTTTTACGGAGAATATAAAATAAATTACAATGAAATCATAATTATTTATACTGATTTAAAGCAATTAAATTAAAAAAGTTTTTTTTCTCGTTTAGCTAAGTAATGTAAAAAAAAATTATCCAAGTTTTTAGAGCTTAACGAGTAAGTGTAGTAGAAAAAAAGATACAAAAGAAAAATTTCATTTTTTATAATTTAATTACATGAAACATAAGAAATTAAAGCAAAAAATTAAATCAAATAAAAGATTTCTAAAGAAAAGTGAATTTATATAAAGTGTCAAAACAACAACAACACCATTGAAAAATATCTAAAAAATTTAAAAATTCCAAAAAAAGTTTTTCGTATTTAGTCAACCACTTTAAAAAATAAAAACAAACCCAAAAAAAACACAATTTTTTAGCAAATTTTTAACAATTTTTGGCCAATTAACAGTTTAAACCATTTTATCTACCAGTGCTCATCACTTTTGTTTTATTTCTTTACCATTTAAAACACAAAATAGCGCTGATAACTCAAGTTTAAATAGAAAAAAAGTGTTTTTTTTTGTTTGTATTTTTGTACCTCTTCTACAACGTGTCTCTCTCTAAACAAATAAGAACAGACACACAGCCAACGAGACAACGTCTATTTGCCAGTAACCAGCCGTTATCAGGTGTTTATTTCTTTGTAAAAACAACGTATTTTTTTTATTAATCAAGGTAAATATTTAATAACAATTTAAAGAAACAAAGAAAAACAAAAACAAACCTTTGCTCTCTCTCTCTATATATATGTTATAGTTTTAACAACAATTTAAAATCACATTAAAAACAAAAAATTTTGTTTAAAATAATCACTAATCATCAGATACTTATCTTTGTATGCATCCATTGCATATACATTCTCTACGTCTCTATATTACATGACAGCACGAAAGTGTTGCTCTAATAGAATGAAAAGCAAAAAAAAACAACAACTTTAAGAAAAATGTAAATGAAACACTTGTATCTTGTCTAAACAAATACGTGTATACAGGACAGACATTCCAAAAAAAAAACCAAACAAACCGAATACAACAATTGAATTTTACACCCAACAAACAAACAAACTGAAAAAGAAATGTAACCAAGACAACCAAACTAAACCAATAGAAGAAAATAACAACAGTACGGACGGACAGAACAAACAGTTTAAAAACTGAACGAAAGCATCGATTGATATAATTATTAAATGCTATACAGCAGGGGCGTAGACGGCAGGAGGAACTTGTTCTTTTTCATTTGCCAATATGCTGCCAAACACAGGGCGGATGTTAGTAAAAGAATGAAATTAAATCTGCCAGTTCTACAAAGGCACATAAATCAAGATTTTATATATGTAGCCATGTTTATCTCCATCATATATACATACATAATTGGCCATTACAACCCTTCAGTCAGGATTACGTCCTAGCTTCTCACACCACTCATATTGTGTGTGTTAATTTTATACATGAGTGTTGTGACCTACAGTTTAAAGTCAACACCGAACGACAGATTTTTGAGAAACTTTTCTTGGCAATTTTATTTACTCTCAGAGTTTTTGCCAGAAATCTGCTGAGAGGAAGTCGCCGAAGAAATATATTTTCATATTTCGATTTGATGTCTGGCAAGGGGTTTAAACCATGGCCTTACGTCTAATAAGCCAACACACTACCTACTAGACTACGGCGACTTCATATCCAGATCGGACAATACTAACTCGCTTGTGTGAAATGAACCCGCGTTTTAAAAATAATACTCCAGGTTACATTTTTAATGAGCGGAGGCGCTAATCTTGAACAACACCATTTAAATTGTGTTTAATAGCCATTGAAAGCATTAACTACTGCGTAGTTTGAGGTGAATTTGATAAAAAGAGGCAATAAATTCAGAAATTAAGCTGCGAAGTTCTCTCTCATCCTTCCTTTCCATTAGGTTTAACCCCGAGTGACTTTTTCTTGTTCTCAAATCTGAAATAATATTTGTGTGAAAACAGATTTGTTTCCAATGATAAAATCAAATCACGAATAAATTTATTTCGATGACATCGAAAAATTTACTTTTCTGGAAGGAGGAAAAAATTTAGTAAATGTTGGCCAAGGTGTTTAGATTTCAGTGGAGATTGTGTTGAAAAAGAAGGGCACTTCAAAATATCATGAACTTATTAACCCACCTTCGTAACGAAATATATTTGAAAAGAGTGAAACTATTGCTAGTGAGTTAGCGGTTAAAAGGGTCATAAAATATTTGAGGGTAATTACCGATGACCAAATTCAAACGGTCGTTGTTCAGGGATAATGTCAAAAATTGGAGAACCAAATCCATTGGAGAGGAAAGCAACATCGAGGGTCGTGACGTCAATAATGTTTGCCAAATATTATCTATCGGAAGCACTCTTTGTATAAACGACAAGGAGAAAATTGTCCTCAGTGTATTGCCTAAACGTAATTATGCTGATAACTGATTTCAAGTTAATATCCGATTAAGCTTCACCGATATGAGCAAGGACAATGATGATGGCGGATATACTTCCGTCGTTTTCAGAATATAGAATATAGCTAAAACGGAAGAATAACGGATTTCCATGTAAGGAAAATTTGTAGAGAATTTGGACAAAATATTGTATCCCTAATATAACCCCTTGAAAGGAGAACAAATACTGCAAACTTCACGTAACTATTGACTAGTCATAGTTGCATCAGTATACACCTGCACAGATTTAGACATGATAGATCTTATACATGCCCAGACTCCGTGGATGAGAATGAAGAAAAGGAAAATTCACTTTGCAACTGTCCCACATGGATAAACCACCTTTGGTGATATGTTGAGTTATGAAACTCTTTAGAGCTAGTAAAGCTAGATAAGGCTAAAGTTATGCTGGAACTCCGCAGATTAGAGATGCACAGGCAAAATTTAATGTGAAAGCCAACTAACGCACTGCAAAGTTATGTGTAATGGTAATACAGCGAAAGTAGAGTCGTTGAAGGATAAAGAGGTTTAGGGGCGAATTTGTATGTAGGCCTGTGTCGGGGTATAAGTGTCTTCAGAAGATTATGTTTCAGAACAAAAATTCGTTACAAAAGCATATGCAGATTCCAAGACAATTGGTTGCAAGCTTATTCTCGAGCACTAGCTATGATTTTTAATTAGTAAGATCTAATACCGACTACAGTTGTAAATATTGAGTGGTATTTAAAAAAAAATACATTGGTAATACGTTAGTTTATCAGATGGGAACCCATGCCTCAGCTGTGACATTTTTAATAAGAAGGAAAAATTAATTCTTTCAACGATCTCCTCTCATCAAACTTCTCTCAACAGAGCTAAAGAAAAAAATTGTCAAATTGTGTTTTGGAGTCGACTAAATTAACATATTGAATTAACTTAGCATTGATGGTGAGAGACTCTAGGCCGTAAACTTGACTAAAGGCTTGTAATGGATGTATGTTTGTAAAAACCAATTAAAACATAATTTGATGATTGTTGTCTATGGCATTGACCTTTAACGACAAGGTTTAATTAAATTTTTTAACATTAATTTTCCCAATTGCTATGTGGTATGACTTTACAATGAGTAAGTCATATGTAAAATACATGCACTTAATTGTCTAATGCTATAAGAATTTTTTGTTCCAATTTATGATCTTTATGTTCTTCAGTCTTAATAAATCTATCCACTAACCTTGAGGACTGACAACCTGAAGTACTACTCCCCTTAAAAACCACTACTCTGGCTACTTAGCACCACACTGTTGCTTTACCATTTAAAATTAAAGAAAATTTCGAACAACAACAACAACAATAAAGAGAAAAAAGGGGTATAATTTCGTATTTTTTTTATTTTTCTTTATAGTTCTGCCACGAAGTAAATTCTTCAAAAAAGAAAAAAATGAAAAGAAATATGATAAACGAAATTGTTAGTGGTTTACAATTCATTTGGTTTTGGAAAATTAAAATGCCATAAACATTCTTTAAATTGGGTTAACCAAATTAACTTTAAATTCGGTTCTTATTTTTTTTGTTGCTTTTTTTGTTTTGTTTTGGTAGGAGCTCCACAATCAAATTATATTTAAAGCCATGAAGAAAGGCATTTACAAAGTGTGAACAGGAATTTGAAACAATTGTTAACACTACAGCGGAAGGCAAATAATTTCTTTACTAAAGAGTAAACAATTTCATTCGAAGGCATTTCTTTTATAGGCCATGTAATCGAAAAGTAACAAATGCTTGTGGAATATGAAATTGAATTTGAAAAATCTCAATTGTTTTCTCAAATTCCAAATCAAACATGTGGCCACCCATTTGGGTTTTTAAAAATCAAATGTTTGAATTTATTTTTAAATTTTCATTTTATATTGACGTATAGGAAAGCATATTTCAAATGACATTCTAAAGGGCCTAGACAGCCTCTTTTAAAAAGTAAGGAATTATGAGGTTTTCCTAAATAATAATGAATTCGTTCTTAATTTAATTAACACTTTTTGGAATTTAAATTTCTTATTAACAAGTAAGGCATGAATATTTATGTCTTTCAAAGATCTTAGGCAGGAGCTTAACGCCACGTTTTTCTCACAGAAAAAAATTTCTTGTAAAATATTATGTTAAGCCTTGCACATTACCTAGGCCTTGTGGAACCAAATAGCCCACATAAATTAGTTTGTTTGTTGGTGTTCAACAAGCTATTAATTTGAAAACGATAAGGTACTGCCAGCCACACTAATTTCTAAAGAGTTTGTTTAGATCGTTTATTTTAACGCTTTTTCCAACAGGTTCAAGGTACCTAAAGGCGTCTAATAAATTAAATTTATGAAGAAATTATATTTCTTTTCGATTTTTAAATTGTTTTCAATTATGATTTGTAATTGAACTTGAATTAGTTTGTAACATTTCTACACACCAAAAAAAAAAAAAGAGAAGGAAATGATTGAAACTTAATCTAATCAGTTTGACTACATTTCAAAATATGTTTCAATTGAAATTTCATAATAAAAAACACAGGCATTTCATTTCAATCTGTAATAGCCCCCAAATACTAAAGAATTATTTTTTAATATTTAAAACTGATTAAGCAAATCGGATTGCAATGAATGAAAATCTGTGGCAAGTTTAAAGTATTTCAAAAATTCTTTGATGTTTTTTTTTGTTAACAATTTCAAATTAAACTGAATTTACATAATTACAGTGAATAATATTGAATGAAAAGAAATTATCATTCCCAATCTTTCTTACACATTTAAAAAAATATAAAAAATAAATTTATTGTCTGGCTTTAGAAAGATAATAAAATAAAGCTTTTTGAAAAGCACATTCTTAGTTGTAAAGTTCGAAAAAGTTCGGTGACAATTTCACCAAAAATTAAAAACCTTATACTTGAAACAAGCTTTATCAAACCAAACATGCTTCGTAGCCCCTTTTCTGGGTTAAAGCCATTATTCCATTAGTATAGAACTTCTGGTTGCTAGTTTATTAAGTCTAGTAAGTAGTGTATTGGCTTACTAGATCACAGATAGTGCCTTAAGCCTTAACTGTGATATTTCAAGAAAAATAGAAAAAAGTGGTGTTCCCAAATAAGCTCTGTATGTACAATTGCCCTTAAAAGCTTCTTAATTCTGCCGTGAAGGATTCTAATGACCAAAAATGTATGTATGTTTTCTGTACCAGGCCGCCTCCGATTTAAATTTACAACATTAAGAGAGTTTTGCAAATATTGAAACAAATCTCAATATAAAGACGCAAGTCTATCAAAATTTTCTGGTCAAGATGTCTCAGTTTCTGCTGGGTCGTCAAAGATGTATGTACTTCGCCCGCCGTTCGTATGATAGAACACAACGTTTTTCCAATTGATCAATTCAAGTCGTTTTTGTTGATTTGCTTGCGTCAATCTCGTTAGTTATTGGCAGCAGAGACCTGAATCAATCATTTGTCCGGGGTTCCATTCCAATCCCACTAGACACCCAGCACTACTTTCCGTTAAAAGCTCTTGGAGTAACGACTAGCCATGAAAATCTCAAATCTGCCATTTGTATCGAAGTTAAACTATGGGTCCGCCACTTGTGATTATATGAACACACACAATATGTGAGGTATTCGAAGCTTGGATTCATTGAAGGTTGGTAATGGCGAATAATGTATTTCTGTTTACATAGATTTTATTCAAATGAACTTTACCTAGGCTATTACAGTCGATATATTCTGGGTGCACTAAAATCTTTCGTCTTCGGTTTGTAATTGTCGTTGGATGAGAGAAAATATGGTCTCCTGTTCTTTCTCATCGTAGCATCTTCTGCTGAAGTCGTTTTAACGAATTTTTAACAATTAGGCGTGAAAGCCCAAGAATTGGATTATCTGGTCTCTTTACATCTTTACATCACTTTGTCATCTTTCCTTTGCGCATGAGTGAAGTCTTTACTCCCAGAAGAGGAATGACAATCTCGCTTATCATTCGAATACGTTTTTTTTACCGACTTTTGTAAGGGCGTTTAGTATGTTGTTACTGTAATGTCTCCATGTCCAGTAGGCCATATGAGGCTGACCGTTATCTCGTTATCTTCTCTGGAGACCTGCGGCATTCATAGAGAACCTAAGGTATATTGATCATACGTAGAACGGATATGTACGCTCAGGAATAGTAGTAGGTTTGAATGGTGTTTATGCGAATGAATTCATGTTCCCATCTTTCTTTTTTGCATGAGTGAAGTCTTTGTGGCATCATGCGTTTGCTCCCAGCAAGGGAATGACAAACTCTCTTCTCATTCGAATAAGTTATTCTACCAAGAGAGTCTACTATGTTGTTACCTTAATGTCGGCGTGTCCATATGTTATCTCGTTATCTCTTTTGGAGACCTTCAACATTCGTAGAGAACCTAAGGGGTGGCGTACATACTCTCTAGATATCGAATGTCTACTTTGCTATCAGTAAGTACATCTCTATAAATAAAAAAATAGATTTATTCTGCAACAGTATTGATAGTTATGATAGTCAGTCTAAATATGAGAAAAACTAAAGGACAATTCGAATATCACATTTGACTTTCTTGTATAATTTCGAAGAGGATCCTAATAAAAAAAGTAATATTGAATTGAAATTAATATTGAAGTCGCCGTAGTCTATTTGTCATGAGGCCGCGGTTTAAACCCCAGGTCACACATCTTCAACAGAATGAAACATGAAAAAATATTTCTTCGGTGACTACCTTTCAGCAGATTTCTGGCAAAAACTCTGAGGGTAAATAAAATATCCATGAAAAGCTTCTCGAAAATCTGTCGTTCGGAATCGACTTTAGACTGTGGGTCCCACCACTCATAAGTGCTGTGAGAAGCTAGGTTGCAATCCTGACTGAAGGGTTATAATGATCAAATATGTATGTATGTATGTAATATTGAAAATATTTTTCTTTATTTTGCTGAAAAGCCTTTTATTTATACTATCATCGTGTTCTCGAATACGATATTAATTAAGAAAAAAATATGCTGCTACAAATATCTCATTTAAGTATTATAAAATTTTTAATTATTAATTATAGAAACTACAATATCCAGTTTTAATTCACCATGAACTTCTTGTGTTATTCAATACTTGTGTACGTATATTCTGATTCTGTAAAGTGAATAAACTTGTAACCAATGAATGTGGACAGAGACGGATTTCAAACCGCAAATAAATTTATTAAAATCCCAAAACAAAATTAGACAAATTATTATGATTTGTATTCAGTATTAAAATATCATAATCATTCAATCATAGGAGACATATTTTTTTAGTTAAAGGGGGGAAATAAATTTTCGAAATGATTCTCATGTTCCCCACCTAAGCAGCTACTGAAGGCAGACGACGGCGGCTGTGCGGTTATTAACTTATGATTGATTACCTGGTTTTAAACAATTCTTTTTGTTGTTATTTTTGTTGTATTGTTTTTGATTCTAAACATAACAGTGTAAACAATCATTATCTGTAAACAAATAAGAAAAAATTGTATTCAAATTCAGCTGAGTTCATGAATACCACAATATTTGTTCTAGTTTTTGTTTGTCGTTTGTCGTTCGTAGTTTTTTGTTTTTTTTACTGTTTTTTATTCATAATGTAACGACATTCAACGACGTAAAGAAGAGATCTTTAAGTGTAGAATAGGAGGAAGAAGAAAAATAATATTTGCCAAGTCTCAATTGTACTCAAAGTACATCACGTTCATTCCTTTCCATGGAAATCCAAAACATTATGAAAATTGAGAAGACGAAAAAGAAGAAACAAAAAAATGATGAATATGATGAACCAAATGTACATTAACGCTTTAAGATATTTCACCAAAAAAAAAAAATATTCATCAAATTAATGTTGCCAACATAACAACAACAACAATGTTGTTCCCAAACGAAAGCCACCATCCACATCAAAACTCTTGTCACATCATTAATTATTGCCAATGATGTGACGAACAAACAATATTGCATAATGAATGTTTATAATGATTTATTCATTGACTACTTAATTTATGGCTTTTAAACCGTAATAATAATGTCTTTAAGATGATTGCCATAACTAAGTCTTGATGATATTTTTTACATTTCTTTTATCATCAACATGTCATTTTCATATCGGTATTTCGATAACTAAAAACAACGTACTTTACATTCGTTTGTTATTCTCTTATTTGCCTTGTGTTTGTTTGCTTATTTTCGAGCTGAAGAAAAATGTTACTTTTATTATCAATTTGTTCCTAAAGTTTCTGTAATTATAGTTGTTTTGCAGTTAAGAAACATGACATGCCGATAATTGGTACTATTTCAACCGCAGCTCAACATGTCAGAAAATTTTAAAAAAGAAAACAAAATCAACAGTTCATTTTGATGAGTGCAAAAGTTAATAAAAATTTTTGTTTTTTTTTTTATCAAATCTTAAAACATGAAATAGTTTTGAAACAATATTTTTGAACAAGGTCAAATGAGTTTAAAAAAAGAAAAAATCTCTAGTGCTGCTAGCATAGTAATCTAATTCAAACTCGTGTTCTGGTATACACTGTAAGAACACTTTGGGGACACTATTCCAAACCTCGCTATTACCTCTTACTACACTATTTCTGCCACCTTTTCTTTCTTTAGATTATTGCAGATGTTATAATTTTTTATATGAAATAGTTAGTTACACTCAGTTCAAAAATTCCAATGGTTATTTTAACCAGTGCCTTCATTCCTTAGACCAGCATGTTGGGGTCATTCACAAATTAATTGCAAAGGGAGTCAAGGCTTCTAAACCCTTAACAATGAGCACCAGCTGATTTTCTGTCCCTGTAGAAAGTATCTCATATGCCACAGTATAAGATACAATGGAGCTCTTTACGATTAAAGACTTTCTTCTCTGATGACAATTCAAATTCACTAGGATCGAATTAAATGTTAGCCACAGTAATTTGCTATCAATTGTTTCTTTTTGGAAAGCACAGTCTGAACGCAAAAATGTATTTATAAACAAAGCACGATAAAACCGCACAGCCGCATTTATTTTCTCTGAGCACGCATTAATAATTACCGCATAATTAGGTCGCATTTATCCTGAATCAGTTATCTTCAAAATTTGCTTGACTATTTGCTAACCTTTTTTACTCTTGCTAATGTCGAAGTCGTCGTAGTCAAGTATGTAGTATGTTGGCTTATTAGACGTGAGGTTACATCTTGGACGAAAATTGAAAAAATATTTCTTAGGCGACTTCCTCTCAGCAGATTTCTATCAGATCCTGACTGAAGGATTGTGATGACCAATTAAGTAAGTAAATGTCTTGCAGTGTAATGTCGCCTAACGAACGACAGATTTGATAAGCTTTTTGATAGTATTTATGGCACGAGGGGGCTTCGTCGAAAAATATATTTATTTTGTAGATATTAGGGCTGAGGCCACCCTAAGCATAGCCTTGATAGCGTGAAATCCAAGTAAAGAATAGTCTCTTCGTTTTCCTTATCTCTGCAGCTTCTGTAGAAGTCATCTGCAAGCTATTTAAGACCACTGCGATGCCTCGTAATGAACCCGACAACCCCTTGGAGTGTAAACAGACTTGCCGAGCATGCTCCAACCAGTTTTTGGACAGATCCGCTGTGCAGTTACCTGGAATGTCACTGTGTTCTGGTACCCATATGATATGGACTTCATAGCGTTCTACTACCTCATTGAGATATCTGAGACATCCGTATACTGTCTTGGATTTCATTACGTTGGAATTCAGTGCTTTGATAATTTTTATCTTAGACTGTATTGCCTACACTTTCGCCTGAAAGACGCTACACTGATACGGCAGCCATATTGACTAGGCTATTCGGAAAAAATTCTATCACCAATTTCGTTCAGCTTGTCGCCATTGTTGTAAATTTCGCTCCTTCATGAAATGCGTTGGAATATTTTGCCAGAGCCGCTTTCATCCGGAATGGATGACCTGAATTTATTTAATAAGTCATATCTTGGTATCCAAATATACGAATTCTTGATCACTGAAACTGCAAACATGAAATACATGTTCTTTTGACCCACATACATATGAAACCACCCTCGTAAATTCTTTTCTAACCACAAATAACAAAATTAGTTTAAATAGTATTCTTAATTAATTTTAATTCGCAATCTTGTTTTCTAGACCAGAGGCTTATTTAAATATTGTAAACAATTTTAATTTGATCTTGAGCCACTTGACGCTATTTATAGGCAAAGTTTTGTTTCATAGACTGGCTAGTTGGTTATAAAAATTAAAAACAAAAAAAATTTGAATTTGAATTTTTTCTCATTTTAATTTTTAATATTTTCAATTAAATATTCACTTGCATGCCGTATGAGGTAATGACGTTATTACACGTTGATTTATTGTTATTTTGTTTTTGCATTTTTTTTTATCCGAAAAGCTGATAAGTATGACCCTGATGTCGTGTTGAGTATTAAAAAATAGAGACGGAAAGTACTCCATACACACTCAACGCAACATTTCGCTGAAACAATAAATGGCGTCATTTAAACAAATTTATTTACTTTTTACGCTTTTTATTTTTACATTTTACTTCTCCACATGCATTTTGTTTTTTTTTTCTTTGAGTCGGTCAGTTAGTTCTGCAATGGCAGGTCGTTTGGCCTGTAAGATCTTACGGTTCATAGCGGTAACGGGGGTTTTTATTTCTTTTTTGACTGTATAAGACAGAGAGCAGCTATAATAGCTAAAGCAGTAGTACTAGCAACAAAAACAACAACTACTATATATAAAAACCAAAACATTAATTGTAATCAATTAAAAGAAAAAGCTTAAAAGAGCGAAAGAAATACAAAAAAAACGAAACAAAAAACCAACACGCTAAACACACAATTGTGGCGCAAGCTAAACCGATTACAACAAATATAAATAATTACGAAATAAACAAAAACAACAATCACTAATAATAAGTAGTTTAAATTGTTTAAAAATAATAATAAAAAACAGCAGCAACAACAACAACTACAAAAAAGTAAACAGAAAATGCAAAAATATCATCACATCATCAGTGTATGAGCGCATGAAACACTTGCAACAACAACCGTCAAGCAAGGGGTGGAGATCCAACAACTATACAACCTACTGACAGCTAAACTGGCTGTCAGACTAAACTAACCGACTGACAGACCAACGTAAATTTCTGTTATTAATTGTATCGTTTAGCTTTTTTGCACTTTTAAAAAACAAACATTTAAAGTGTGCATGTACTTTTACTGAACAACAACAAGAATTTTATTTTGATTTTGTTTTCCAAAATACTTGTGCCAGATTGGAAATCTGAGACGAGGTAGTGGTGTCAATGTAACAAAGGAAATGATTGATCAGTTTTCCTTTAAAAAGCAGGAAGTTTCGGTTTAAAGGTTAAAGTTTTGTTTTGTCCAAATGGCATCCAACTTACTGCAACAGTGAATTAATTTACCAAAAGGATTTAAAAGCATTGAGTTTCATTACAATAAAGCCGATTGAATGATTAAATATGTTTTAAATGAAGACCACGAAGAAGCACAAAAGCCCTTATATATGTACGTACATAAAAAGCAATACTTTTTGATTTCTTAGTTTTGCAAAAACATTTCAATAAAAAGTACTCTCTTGCTAAAGTTGTGGAGCACCTTCATATTCCAATGATGTTCATTGTTGTTGTATCCCTTGGGGGATCAAGCAGTTTCTGGGTGGATAAGATTAATATTTAAGACTCTGAATTTTGAAAATATGAAAATCATGATAAAAAAATGTTTCGTCTATTTCCGGATTCGAAGCTTCTCACATCACTCATGTTGTGTGTGTTAATTTTATACATGAGTGGCGGGACCTACAGTTTAAAGTGGATTCCGAACGACAGATTCATGGCAATTTTATTTTCCACTCAGAGTTTTTGCCAGAAATCTGATTAGAGGCAATTGCCCAAAATATATTTTTTCATATTTTCGTGTTGATGTCTGACCTGGGGTTTGAACCGTGGCCTTACGTCTAATAAGCCAGCACACTACCTACTAGACTACAGGGACTTCCTATATTAGCTACTAAGGCTACCACTTTTCGAATTCATGCTATCTGCCCCAATTTCTCCAAGTTTAAAAAATTCTTTGTATTCTGTACAGAAAGGCGCAATGTCGACTATAGTTGTCCCTGCCGCGCATAAATTCAAATGTCGTTAGGGCTCAAATAATCTTGTACCGAAAAACTACATCGTTTCTGGGCCAAAGATTTGAAACGCTGGTGGTACTGTTGTGTGCATGTACAAATTGCTTTTCTAATTTGTCTCTTCAAATTCCATCCTACTCCTTATTTTTAGAAGAAAATACGAGCATTCACACTGATAGCAATTTCATGTGTTTCAAAACGTGTACATTGGATTTTTCGTTGATGTAGTTCTAGGATTCTAGGCGGCTATTGAGGTTGGGGTAGAATTCATACCATACCCATGATCTTTTTTGCAGTCGAATACTTGGATAAAGAAACTCTCGTTTAACGAATTCATAGCAAATACAGTTTAGTAAAGAGTTTAATGTTGAAGAAATTACAGATCATGAGCTGCAATAACCTGATTTTCACTTGTGGTGGTGTGAGAAGCTAGGTTGTAATCCTGACTGAAGGGTTGTAAGGAACAATTATATATGTATGTAAGACCAAAATGGTTCCAGTTAATGTAACGTTTTCAGGATTTATTTATGAATAGAAGATGTTTACCAAATGTTTTTATTTTCGGAAAGAAAGTAAAGAAATTGACGACATTGACAATATCATACGCAAAGTACAATGGATGGACGGTCACTTAGGAGCTAATTGGATTTCATAGCGAGCAGAGTTGCCAATGTTTAAAACGAATATCCAGTCAATCCTCATTTATGTTTGGGATACATGGAACGCTAAACCTTGAGATATACTGAGGATTCACTTCAGGTGTTCTTCAGTCAAAATCCTAGCAGGATTTTGGAAACATTCCAGCCTAGAGTGATGTCTAATAACAGGCTTTGGCGGTTGTCTTGGCGGTCTAGTAAGCAGCTTGATAAAATGCCAGTATATGGGCAATGTATGAGCAATTCCCAGCAAACATTTTTGTCTTTTGCACTTGGCATGGATTTATGGATTACTTATCTATTTAGAAGTAATGCCTAATACGTGTAGAAGGCAAATTAATGTAGAAGGTTTAGATAAAATGATTGCGTTAGTATACGAAAGGGGAATGTTACAAAATTTTATTGTGGCTCTATGCTGTCTGGAGGATCAAAAAATAACGCGAACTGCGCACGTAGTCGCCATAGTCTAGTAGATAGTGTTTTGGTTTATTAGACGTGAGGCCTCGGTTCAAATCCTAATTCTAATATCTCCAAAAATGTTGCTTCGTCGACTTCCTCTCAGCGGATTTCTGGCAAAAAATATGAGAGTAAATAGAATTGTCATGAAAAGTTTCTCAAAAAATCTGTTGTACGTAATCGTATAAAGTTAACACACACAACATGGGTGGTGTGAAAAGCTAGGTTGTAATCCTGATTGAAATGTTGTAATGATCAATTATGTATGTATGTATGTGCACATGATGTTCAGTAAAGATAATTTCAAAATTTTATTCAACATCTCTAGCCGAATAATTGAAAGTGTTGAAGAGAACTTCAATAAACTGTTCACTACAGTGGTGGAAGCAGTAATTCAATATACGAGTATTTTTATATCGAATGATTTATTATTGTATGAAGTGTTCAATAAATAACAAAATTAAAATAAAAAAATAAAAGTTTAACGATGATTTAATAAATTTATGTAATAAAAAAATTAATTAAAAAAAAGCAAATAAAAATCAAATAAATAAACTCGTGTTTATGGATTTCCATTCAAAGTAATTGCTTTTCTGAAAGTGTTTACCGGGGTCATAATTTTCTTTTCACATCAAACACCTGTTCAAAAATGAAGCGCACATGCACGTACATATTATGGAAAAGGCTTCCCAAATGGAATTGAGTTATAAAACAGTAGCAACAACAAATGCAATTGAAATAAAAAATTAAAAAAAAATTATAAAAACATATGCCGGCTATAACAACGCAAAAGTTAAGAAAGAAGGTGGATATGTGATGTTTGTATGCGGGTAGGAAATTCTATTGGAAAAATTAAAGTTTTTTTTATAACTTTTTTTTATTTCAATAAATAAAACCACCGGTAGATTTCTAATTGCTGCTTCTATTGCTGTAGTTGTTGTTGTTTTTCTATTTTACAAATATCCGGAAATTTATAAAGCGTAACAAAAAAATACTCGTCTAAATAAATGCCCATACCGTTTAAAAAAATAAAATTTTCAATTGAAACAAAAACAAAAACAAAAAAAAGTAAAAGAAATAATTTTTAAATTACAAATAAAATAAAAATAAAATTTTATATTAAAACATAAAAACAAATAACAACAAAAACAATAATACAGATACTTTAAAAAATATTACAAACGTAGGTGGTTTGATCAATCTGTAAACTTGGCTCTCTTTGATGTCTATGATTTGTTTGTTTGTAATTCGAGTAGACGGATTTTGTTTGTTTTTTTATTATTCTCCGGTAGTACTTGTACAATAAAAAGTCATCATAATTTTTTGTTTTTTATTTTATTTTCTCGAGTTTTTATAGCCACTTTGAATTTCAATGAATGGAATATTGTTTCGACAAGACTGGGTGAGTGACAGACTAACTGACTGTGTGTCTGACTGTGAGGGTAGTTTTCGATTTCTTTAGCATCGTTATGACCACTCATTCTAGTTACTTTGTTATGGCTTGGCTTTTAAGCTAATTAAAATGACCTGGCCTACGATATGGAGTTTGTGTAGCAAGTAACAAAATTTTTTTTTTGCTGTTGTTGTTGTTTGTTGCCAAGTTAATTATAATAACTGAACGAAAACAACAACAAAGAACAACAAAAAATTTATGACTGAAACTGCATTTGCAACGAAGTTTTACAATAAAATGTATGACTATTACACTGTTGTTCTGTCCATCCGTCCGTCCCTCCCTCCATTTGTTTGTTGTTAATTTCATGTTGAAGGTGTCATAGTGTATATAACGTGTTATATTTTGTAGTTTTTTTTTATTTGCTTCAGTTTAAAAACAAGTCAAGTGAGTAATTTAATATTTCAAGTATAGAACTCCGTGTTCACTCTTCTAATAACTGGAGCAATAGTTTTGCTGACCAAGCAAATTTGTTTTTTTAGAATTTCATTTCACAGAAATTGGAACAAATTTGAAAAATTTTCCAGTAGAATTTTATTTTTCTGCGTATTGCAGCTGTTACATCAGAGTAGCAGCTAAAAGTTCATGTACTTCATAAATGAAGTGTAGAATCACTTAAGTTTTCTACAAAACGAATGAGTTTTCTAAAGAGAGTTTGCAATTTTGCATCACAATTACGTGTGACTTTTGCCACTGATTTTTAAAATCCTCGAAACGTTTTGGTTAAGATTTTACTTCTCTAACCAATAACCAATCTTCAATATTTCCTCTCGAGGCTAGTACAACGTTGCACATTTTATGTACTTAGTCGTTACAAGTCTTTATTCATTTATGGATGACTTCAGCTTTGTGAATAGGAAAAGTTGCATGGGGCGAAACACTGTAAATAAGTTGGCTTGAATCGGAATGGTAAGCGATGATTAATTTGTCTACTATTTTAGGCATTTATTTCATATTCTATCGCATAAATAGAGCGATGTTGCGATGAGAACTCCTAATATGTGATGCCGTATCAATAGAAAATATAATGTTCAAACATTGAAGCCCGGGTTAGCCAGACATCCACGGAACTTAACGGAACGAACGTTAATTTTTAGAATACCAATAGCAAAGAGGGCAATTACCGAACCGTAATGTAATTTCTATAAGTATTGACATTGCTCTTTATATGTTAAAAACGAACATACGTTCCGTGGACGTTTGGCTAACCGGGGCTTTAGTACTTTTTGTTTTTTGACGAGCTTTTTACCCATGGCTCATGATTCTCAAATAAACATTCTCCGCAAATCGTAAAAATTAGGTAACGACGATTACTTTAGAAAAATTTCCAAACGAAGAATTTCTTAACGAAAACTGAAAAAATTTACAACTTAAAACAACCAAGAACTCGGCTGTATTATCAAATCCTGTACAAGTAACCAGTTTTTATACTTTTTATTGGTCATCTTGAAAGAGATTGTTCTCTGTTAGAATTTGACATGTTTCCTACGCTCTTAGATTTTATAGTTGTTGCAGTATTTTAGTGGGTAACCCCTTGCAATAGTCTTCTGACTGGGAATGACTAATTACCATGAAAAAATGCTTCTCAAACCTGTCGCTCGGAATTCATGATAAATTGTAGGTCAATTGCTGGTAAAATTATTGCGCACATTATGAATGACAGGAAGAGCTAAGATAAAATCATGACAAAAGGGTTGCATTGATCAATAAAGTGTTCTTCGAATGCAGATTTTATTGAATTAATCATAAAACTATACATACATCACTGATGTAACTGATTAAATCGAGAGAGATAGTAATGCTTCCTATGACACTATCCAAATTCGACATCCTTAGTAACTGCTCTAATTCTTCAATTCTTGAAAATGTTCAATAGCTGTTGAAGTGCTGGTAAGTCATTTGCATCATTAGCAAATGTGTTCTCGAAGTTAAGTTACAAATTTCGGGCTACCCACGTAAGTTAATTTGAGCTTCTGTGAACATGGACGACTATGAAAGTAACTATCGGTAGAAATGGGGTGCAAATCTGTGCCCTAATGGTGCTAAACCATTCTGTAAAGTTTCAGACAGCCACTGGAACGAAGTAGCTTGCAACTTAGTGAGTGAAAATAACTGTCTCGGTAAACCGTTCCTAATTCCTAACAGCGTAATTTCGAATAAGTTAATATGGCTAAGAAAAATCACTTGTAGGGGTATTTTACAGACCATTGTAGATTGTGGTACCACTTGATGGCCATTGGTCAATTTGAAAACAACCTCTTACAATTTTATATCAACGAACCTGACAGCTAAGAGCACTTGTTTCGTAATTTTCGCACTCTAGGTTGACATAGGCTTCAACACCATTTGTGGATTTGTATTGCCGTCATCTAAGTGGTTAAATACAAAACTCAGTACAATGCTAGAATTCTTTAAAAGCATTACATTGGGTCATTAATGTAAAAACCTTTGGTTTCTTTTCTCAAATAATAATACCTGTTGTGCTACTAAAACGATTAAGTACTGAGGCAATTACAGAATTGCAATGTATATGTTGCTGGATACAGGTGGCGATATACCATCTAATCTATGAGATCAATCAAGAAGAACTAAGAACTACGTGTCATGTTTAAGAGCATGACATCCCTTCGAATTCTATAATGATTGGATGCTTATTTCTAGCCAAGAACGATAAGCTTACAAACTTTTCTTATCAAGACAATGATTTGTTTTGAAACTGTTAAACAATTACATGGCTCTCATGCAAACTGTGTTAATAAGGTAGCTGTAAAAACAATTGTTATAATTTAAACTGAATCTTAGACTTAATTTTTCAATGTGTAACAAAAATATCAAAATAAATCTGATAGAATCAATGCTTATGTTGACTCAAAATCATTGTATTTGTGATGTAAAAAGTATTACAAAATTTTCTATTTTTTTAATTGAAAATTGTCTACAGGGAAACCTTAAAGAATGCAAAAATAGAAACACTAATTAAATCTAATTATATAAATAACATCGAAACAACAACAACAATAATTGCAATATAAAAAAATAGACAATAATAAACAAACAAAAAATCAATTATTTGCACGCAAATTTAAGCCTCCAAACATGTGTTAACAATACCAACAAAAAAAAATGAAAACATGTACTCGTTGTATTAAATGAAATTAGAAAAACAACAATAAAAAAAGTAAAAAAAAAATTAAAACAATAAAACAAAATCATTCATGTAACAGCAGTCGTGAAGGAAATTGTTTGGGAAAACAAGTGGCAAAAATTTTTAATCAACAACAACAAAAACAACAACAACATTATTATTTGCCAATAATTGCATAATCGAATCGTATTAAAGCTGGCAAATGAATAAAAACGGCCTTTAAAATATTTTTGCAACGTTTTTGCTTTTTGCAGGTAATTCCTGTCATCGATACCATGACGTGGTTGGCCATAATAACGATTCCCAAAACCAAATGTTCAACTAATTGCCGTTTGTTTGTTTTCTACATGGATTTCTGTTGCATTTTTCCAAATGACTCAAGTGCATGAGCACGACTTGATGACCAAATAAAGTCATATTGAATTAAAAAAAAAAACAAAAACCAACACCAACAGCCCATATAGCCAACCAACCAGCCAGCCAAGTCATAAAAGGTTGAAAACTATAGAGAAGGCAAACAAAAAAAAAACAACAACAAAAAATACGTTGATTATGATTCAATAATGATTCAATAGCTAGCGGGGTCTTATTTAAAAATGCATTAAAAAAATTAAAAACCATACTGCACAGAAGGAAAAATGTGACAAAAAAAAAAACTGCAAGAGACCAGGCAACTAAATCAGGCATAATGCCGGCCGGTACCGATATACCGGTTAAGTATTATGGTTCACTGACCTACATTTTCCTCTTTAAAAAAACAAAATTGATTTTTTGTTGATTTTTGTTTTCGTAATTGTTATTGTTTTTTCTGTTTATTTATTTATTTTTTTCTTCATTGTTATTATTAAAGTTTCAAATTAATTTCGGTTAAATAGACGAAAATATACCAACAGCGCAAGATATGAAATGAAATGAATGAATTTTATTTATGGCAACAATTCTATTTAATCTGGCGCCGTTTTAATAACCAAAAATGGTTTGGAAAACTCACACAATAACAACAATTACAAAAACAGAAAAAAACACATAAAAATCACGTCAAAATATTTTCCTTAAAAAAAGCATTCATGGATACACTGAAAAGAAACAAAAAATTGTTAAATGATGTGGCTAACTGCCATCAATTGAGGGGAAAGGCCGTAGTAGTGTTACTTTGCGGGCAGATTTATTGATTTCTCTCTCTCTGCGTCCCTTTAGAAAACATAGCGCTTTTAGGAACCATAGCACTCTTGATGTAATAGGTCCTAGAATAGCCAGCTCTTATCTTCAAGTTGCAACACTCTCTGTGTAAACATGCTGGGCAGAAATTATGTAAATATGTTGGAGAGAAATTAGGTTCTACTCTTTCCGAATAGTTGACGTTGACTCTTTTCTCTACGAAGTTCGTTACTGATGTTATGCTCTCTGAGGGCTCATGTATGAAAGTGCTACATACATACACAATTGGTCATTACAACCCTTCAGTCTGGTTTACGACCTAGCTCCTAACATCGCTTATGTTGTGTGTGTTAATTTTTTCATGAGTGCCGGGACCTAAAATTTAAAGTCGATTCCGAACGACAGATTATTGAGACATTTTTTATGGCAATTTTATTTTATTCTCAGATTTTTTGCCAGCAATCTACTGAGAGGAAGTCGCCTAAGAAATATTTTTTATATTTCGTTTTGTTGGTGATGTCTAACCTAGGGTTTGAACTGTCTAATAAGCCAACATAATACCTACTAGACCGCAGCGACTACTGAAAGTGCTTCCCATATAAAATTCGATACCCTTATGTAGGAAATAATTTCGATTTTCCCATATTCGACCCAGGATTGTTGTGATTTGTAATCAAATGGCATTAAATACACGCGAAATTACTTGAATGACACTGGAACAATAGAAAAAGGCTTGTAAAACGATGTTAAAATCGTATAATTAGAGCTCGACAATCCTATGGTCAACTCAATTGCAAATTCCAAGAGGGATAGGCAGATGGGCTCTACAAAATATTTATTACTAAACGCGCACCAAGTTAAACTTACTTACTTCTTACTTAATTGGCCATAACAACCAGGCACCAGGCATAACTTCCAGGCACCTCTGCTTCTTGCGCGCCTACGCCAGTTGGTCACACCAATCGATGGGGCTTCCTCGATTTGGTCCTTCCAACGGATACAAGGTCGTCCTCTTCGCCGACTTCCGCAGATCCCCGCATCAAATACCCGTCTCGCTGGAGCATCCTCCTCCATTCGAACGACATGGCCGAGCCAGCTCAGCCACTGGATATTAATACGCTGTACAACGTCCATGTCGTTGAGGAGCTCATACAGCTCACTATTGTATCGGATGCGGAAATCATCGCCAATTCGTACTGGACCAAAGATCGTAGGTCTTTTCTCTCGAACACTCTCAAGGCTGCTGCATCAGTACTTAATAGGGTCCATGCCTCTGCGCCATAAAGAAGCACGGGTAGGATGAGTGTCTTGTAGAGTGTTAGTTTTGTCGTACGAGAGAGGTCTCTGCTACTCAATTGCCTATTGAGACCATAGTAGCACCTGCTGGCAAGAGTGATCCTGCGCTTGATCTCCAGACTGCATCATTTCTGGTGGTAACGGTCGATGATTTCCTTGACCGTATCAAAAGTATAGTTATCGGCCGTAATCTGAGAATCAATAAGCCGCGCGTCTCTACTCTTCGATAACATATACTTTGTTTTGCCCTCATTTACTGCCAAACCCATCTTAGTAGACTCGCGTTCAATAGCACTAAAAGCAGCAGTAACATCTCGCTTCGGACCAAGTTAAACTGTTGCATTGAAATTTGGAAATGTAGGTTATGCTACCCAAACCATGAACATTTTATCAATCCTTGCCCACAAATTCTAAATTTATTCTCTGAAAGGAATAATCATAGACGCAGATCCGAAAACATACGTGAAACGCGATTGCAGAAGGCTAACATAACGATGTATCGGCTATGCTTCAGAAACAATTATCAGCAATAAACTGATATCCACTAAGCAGCCTAGAAGGAACCGCACGAGCCATACATGGTGCCAGTTGTTGAATATAAAAATATAAGCTTAACCCGAGTATTCTCTTTGCATCCGGCTTAAATTGCAGAATGTTACAATTGTTTTACAATAAATATGCCTTTACGACATAGCCCCTAGCCATGTGTTGGCATATTAGACGTGAGGTCACGGTTCAAACCCCAAATCAGACATCTGCAATAAAAACGAAGTAAGAAAGTATATATCTTCACTGAATTCCTCTCAGCAGAGGTAATAAAATTTCCATGAAAAGTTTCTCAAAAATCTGTTGTTCGAAGTCGACTTTAAAGAGTGGGTCCTGTCACTCATGTAGAAAATTAACACACACAACATACGTGATACCCTCCTGGCTGGAAGGTTGTAATGACCAATTATGTATGCCTTTACGACTGACATAATTAATGAATTAAAATTCAATTAAAACGAAAATTTCTCACAGTGTAGAAAACAAAGTTTTGTGTGATTCTATTAGATTAACAGCTACACTTGGCTTGGCAGCTGTTAATAGCTTAAGTAAATAAGCCTACAAGCATGCGACTGTGAGAGCGTTTAATTATGTCTTTAAGATAACAGACAAACCTAACAAACAAACATTACAGTTGACATTTGATGCCATTTAAGTTAAGATGACGGCTTTATCACTCACATTTTCCTTATGTCGCTTGTATCTTTTAGTTAGTTTCGGGCCTCTTTTTTTCAATTTCATTTCATTTTATCAAACATCATGAGATGAGATCATAAATTTTGTAGATTTTGCTACAGCGATACAAATATTTTTTCTTTCTTACATCGTGTGTCGGAAAAGCAAATCAAACAGAATTAGAAAAATTAAAAAAATGGAAAAGAAAAATGTTTTTGTTTTTGTTTTTTCCTTTGTTGGTTTTGTAATTTTATTTTCAGTTTTAAAATTAAGCTTAATTGACAATTGAATTTGACAGCTTCAAGCTTCTTGCATTACGTTCAACCGTCACTTGTTGGTTTTTTGATTTTACCGTCGTTGTCGTTGTCGTCGTCATCATTGTCGTTGCTTGTTCATGCCGTAGTGCACAGTTACTGTTTAAGACTTTTTAGCTCATGTAACCATTTTTCAAAAGTTAAACATCTATTGAGGTAAGATAATGTAAGGTGACCACGGGTCATTGTGGCTTTTTATCTTTGTCTCTCTCTTCTTTTTTTATGGGTTTTCTTCAAATAAAATATTTATAACGAAATAATGTTTTAAACATAAAATGTTGCAATAATCATGACGTTAAAGAAACCATTGCTCAACGGAAAACGGTTGTTGTTGAGGTTGAAGAAAGTCAATTGGTTGCCAGGTTGACCTAACATTACATGCGACTGCTTAACGTTTGAAAAATTTCGTTTGTGTGAAATATTTTTGTTTTAAAATGTTTCATTTTATTAGAAAATTATCTTTTAAACGAGAGAGTGAAGCGGCGGGATGAACATCTGGGGCACTTAAATACGAATGTAAATGAAATTGTCAACGACGAAATTGTCTACGTAGATCGACTTTGAATATTACGCAAGCTTATAGAAACACATCACGTTTTAGAATACTTCTCAGTCAGTTTCACATAAGGCGCTGGAATTTTTTTGTTTCATCATGTTAGAAACAATTCAAGAATCACTAGGTTTCCTAACGTAATCATTTCTTCATATCAACTGACGTTCCCTTACCGAGGTTCAGCATTCAATCTAGCCGTTTGGTTTTCTGCGATTGTCAATGGTGTGTTGTTGACAATATTAAAAGACTTGGTTTATATCACATTCAGACACATTTTCGTCCCTTTTTTATCCAAATAGCTAAGGCTGCATAGCCCCATGTCTGCAGAACTGTGTTCATCATAAGCCCACTCACAAAATTTTCCGTTTCCCAATCTATTTTTCGAGCTCTAAACATTTTCTGTAGTATGTATGCAATAAATAGAAGAGGCGGAAGAACTCTTTCCTGTGTTACTCCACTGGCTGTGAAACATGGATAACTTAACATGCCGACTCTAGCGCCAATACCATCGCAGTTGTGCCTTATTTTAGCAGAATACTAATTACCTTCTCATATATCTCTATGAGGGGTTTATAGCTTTCTAGAAATGTGAAGTAAAGACTGGTGTAATATTCAATGAATTGCTTGATAAGTAAGTTGACAGTGTACACTTGATCTATGCATCTTTCAACACGTTAGAATTCTGATCTAATGTTTGCCATTAGATTGTTACATACTGCAAATACTTTGGCCAAATAAAATATGGTCTTCCAACAGGACTTTTGACAGTTGATAACGACCATCTTGTTGAAGCTACACCTGTCAGATTAGCTGTCATTTATTCAGTCTGTTCAACTAAATTAATATGGATGACCATAAGCAACGAACGCTCTTAGCGATGAGTGGTTCCAAGAAGACCTCGCTACGTATCACACAGGAAATGTCTCATTGGATATTGCGCAGGATGTGAACTGCCACCCAGATTGTGTGATTTTACGCCTTTAACGTTTTTTCTTGCGCAGTTTTCTTAAGTCGCAGATGTATGCGAATAAGCCACAAACCACAGCCAACATTATCCATGCCATTGTTCCAATTGAGCCTGATTTATGCGCTCCGTTTAGAGAAGCCGTAGAGAACATTTGAACGATGTTATATCAGTCGCCGTAGTCTAGTAGGTAGTTTGTTGGCTTACTAGACGTGAGGCAACGGTTCAATCCCGAGATCAGACATTTCCAGCAAATCGAAATATGAAAAAATATTTCTTCGGCTACTGCCTCTCAGCAGATTTCTGGTAAAAACTCTGCGAGTAACTAAAATTGCCATGAAAATGTTTCTGAAAAAAATCAGTCGTTCAGGGTCGACTTTAAACTGCAAGTCCCACCACTCATGTATAAAAATAACGCAGACACCATAAGGGGTGTGCGAAGCTAGATCGTAATCCTGACAGAAGGGTTGTAATGTCCAATTATGTATGTACGAGTATGTATGTATGTGAACTGACTTAAGTCACAGGCGTGTGTGAATGAGCTACAATCCACTGAAGTCTGCACAGCCGACATTACGCATACTATCGTTCAAATTCAGCGCTTCACCCAGAGAAAGCTTGGCGAACATTTCAACGATGGGTTATGCCACATAAAACGTTTCAATATGTTTTTAAAATGATGACATTTTATATACACTTTGTTTTATTTATATTTAAAGATAGGAAGCGCTTAAAACAGACCTTATATTTTTTTATCATTTATATTCCTATTTATTTATATTTATTATTGAAAGCCACAGAAATTGGAAGAATTGTTAGAAGGCGCAAAAGTATTCAAAACTTTTTAAAGTAAAGTGATCAATTTGAAAAGCGTTTATAATATCACCTGGTCACCTTTCTAGTTTTATAAAATTGTTCATTGAATAGAAACAATGAGGAGAGTAAGAAAAACAAAAAAAATTCTTTTAAGATTGATTGTCTGTTTATATCAAATGTATGTATCAAGAACAAGGGGTCCACATTATAAATCACATATCGACTATACGACGTCGACTGACGACGACGATGGCCAACCAAGTGTTGATATTTAACAGCCGACAAACAAAACACTTTGTCTGTCCATTCATGCATTCAATCAAACAGTCATCTGTCTCACACACACTCCTCTCTCATGTGACATGTGTGATATTTTCTTAACAACAACAGAAAAAAAGTTCATAATTTTTCTTACAAGTACAAATACGTGCATAAATGCCTTAAAAGCAAACAACAATGATATAAAATTCAGAATTCAATTGCTTTTTATTGTATTATTCGAACACAATTTGATAATCTGAATTGTATTGTATTGCGTTGTGTGTGTGTGTGTCTGTTGCATTTTGTTTTTGCAAAATATGCAAATTTTATCTGGTTTACAGTGAACAAAAAAAATACTCAGCTTACATGACATAATAAGCCAAATTGGGAAATTAAGCAAAACAAAAAAATCAAAAAATATCAAAGTTGTTACATACAATTTGCATTAGAGGTGGTGTAACAATTAAACAATTAGCCATCTAAGCGAGTAATTGAAACGAAAAATCAATTTTTTTTTTGTGAGTGTAAAAATTCTAAACTGTCGTGCTGGCATGGCAGATGTGTTTTTGTAGCTAAACGGCAGAGGGTAAATTTGCATTGGTATGTGTTGCAACCCCAATTTCTTTACGATTTTTTTCGGAATATTTTTGCATAAAAAAGAGAGGAATTCGGATTGCATTACCTTTCATAAATACGTATTGTTGTTGATATTGTTGTTTTGATTATTATTATTATAACCAAAGAATTGACATTAATTTGCGTGACAATTGTTAAGAAAAAAAAAATAAAACAACAACATGTTGCATACATTCACATTGTGCTACAAAATGTTTGCTTGGCAAAAAAAAAAAATAAAAAAATCAGAAAAAATGAAAATCTGTTAAACAAATTATTGTCATTATTGTTATTGTTGTTGCTTTTGTTGGACTCAAAATGATAACAACAATTAGCTTGACATGATTTGCATTGCATTTTGCCTTATTTTTATCTGTCGTTCGTGTTTTTTTCATTTATATTCTGTTTCGGTAAAACTTTAAATGTAATTTCGTGGAAAAAAGGTTGAAGAAATCTTTCTGCTTAAATCACAGTGAACTGCATTTGCATTAATGCATTTGCAGAGGTACACAATCTTTTGATGTTTTGAATATTCCATTGCTTAACTGTCAACCAGCAAAACAAACAACCAAACTAATGCGGTCGGAACAAACTTAAAGCAGCATAGCTACACATCAAATTTGATAATAATATAATATTTATTTTACTTGCACAAAGCAACACTTCAAAACATAACCTTCAAATTTTGTTTTGATATGTGTTGTAAGGAAGAAGGGAGGTGCGGAGGTGGTAAAATTAAAACTATGTTGATATTCTTCAAACTTACATTGGCCTATATGTGCAACATAATCAAAGTTGAAATTGATCTATTTGACGTACGGCCATGCAGCTTAACCTTAATACTCTTAGAGACTGCCCATAATAAAATTATTTGAAGGAAAAATGTCATGGAAAAAGCGAACAATTTGTCATGAATTTTGCAGAAACTTTCTTACCTTCTAATCCTTTTGCTCGTAATATCTGACTCAAACGTCAATACTTCTTCTATTTGCAGACTATCAGATCTAGGAATTATCATTGCAGAGGTCAAAGTCACGAAAACAAGTTCCTAAATCAAGATTGGTGGTAATCGCTTAGAATGTAGGAAATGTTTCCACAATCTGTTATTTCGATTGCTTGCAAACTACAATTGATGACTTTTTTCATTGCATTAAAAACCACCTACAATTCTAGTTATTCACTAAATTAGCTCTTCGCTGATATAGTAATCGTAATCTCAACTTGGTAGAAAATAAATCTTCAAGTAGGAAACTTCTCAATGAAGAAACTTAGATTTAAGACGACAGAAAAATAGAAGGAATGGAAATATTACCAGAGTATAATGAATCTTGAAATCCAGTACGTATAGATTTCATAGCATAAAGAAAACATATGATGACTAGCAGCCACACACATCTAATGCAGGACTAGATGTCTAGCCGACCAGATTCTGGTAAATGACAAAATATGTTAAATTATACACTACTGTTTAGGGAGGCAGCACTTAAGTCAATTCATGTTATTGAATAGAATGAAATCCATTTGATAAAAGACTGACATCTAACGTCGTCAGATTAAAATTGAAATGTCATCGCCTTTAATTAGTGATTTCACTGACTTGAGGCCCAATTTTAATTACAAGTGATCGCAAATTGAAGGTCCAACAATTGCTTTACGTTGTATTTTTGATGTTAAAAAAAACTTTTTTCATTAACTAATAAAACAGATACTGACCTAGTGAACACTCTGCCAGAATTCATATTTAAACGGTCAATGTTTATTTCATACCGATTCCTGTCTGAGGATTGTGTGGATTGAAATAAGCTAGTGAAGTCAAGAAATTCCACGAAACAAAGTCTGAAACTTTGAATCAGTCAATTCAGTATGGCCCCTAAAATGAGACAACCGGTAATGCAGTTCTTAGAATTTCAGTTGTAGATCGTGCGCTATATAATAGTGGCGATAGGAGAGAGTCATTGAACACAATTATATATGTATATCACTCGCTTTCACGGTAGTCGTCTGGTTTTTAGTTTGAAAGAAAGGGCACTATGATGCCTCCAATCTATACAGCACACTATAGCGTAACTTTGTGCAGGACTAATAGGTTTTCTGTGTAATACGCAGTTTTTCGGTATCGTAAAATTATTCTTCTCTTTTACGTATACGCTCGCAATGATTTTCGAATTTTTTAAAAGTTGTCTTCATCGCGTTATCACTTTGTAAGCTAATAACTATGTATGTAAGTAAGCCTTTCACCAAAACTCTATTAAAGACCGTCAATTGATAAAAGTTGTGTGTCATGACGTCTGATTAATACTACGGTGTCATCTTCAGCTACACCTTCAATATTACTGACACAATATTTATTCCTTTTTCTATGCGTAAAAACATCTCGAGATCATTATCTCGTTTACATTTCATGAAGACATTGAAGTGTTTGAATAAAATGTTTCATTTTCTTTAAAATGAAAGAAACAAATGAGGTGTTAAATTGTATGAATATTAATTTTTTACCATCATTATTAGCCGTTTAATTTCGCCACTGATTGAGAAACCCTGCAGTTTTCCATTTCTAATATTATGTTACAAATGCATGATGACGTTAATGATGACAGTCATGATGTTGACATATGGATGGTGATTATTGGTCAATAGTTGAATGTAGTATTGTATTGTATTGTATGTTGATTTGTGATTGTTGTTAATATTGAACTAAAAATTCAAATGGCATAACTGACATACAATACATTTTGCAAACGGCAGCAGAAATTAGAAGAGAAGAAACAAAATCAAATGGAATTTAAAAGTAACAGTGCCAACTAGCAGACAATCCCTGCTGCATTAATGCAAGAAAAATGCAAGCGAAACAGCAAAGCAGGCGGTCGTCTATGTTACAATCGGTTCCACTGGTCAGAAGAGCTATCATTTGAAAAAACATACTTTTTAAACACTTTGTGTCTTTAAACATACACATGTACGTGTGGCATATGATGTTTGTACAAACCATTGAGGCAAAAACAAACCATTCAGCCATCAAGCCATTTATTTTATCCAACCATACGAAGACCATTCACTCATTCATTCATCCATCCATGCAGCCATCCATGTAATAAATTCAATACAAGTAGTCAAACGATTTTCTTTTATTTTTTATTTTTATTTTCATGTTCATTTGATATTTTATTTTTACTGTTGTTGCTATTGCGGCTGTTGTTGGTATTGTATGTCAATCAATTGTTACAATGAAATAATTTTTTCTTTCTGCTGCAAGTACAGCAATACAGCAATAGCAACAGCAACATTGATGGACGACAACATTTAAAACAATCACTCGCTTGATTTACAATAACAATAATTCGCATAATATGTCTGTTGTTTTTGTCTTTCTTCTAGCTATTATAGCCAATTGCAACAACAACAACAATAACAACATTATTAACAAATCAAATCAAATTTCCCCTACTGGGCTATTTTAACAGTTGTTTGCCATTCTATTTTAATTTTTTTTTCGTATTTTTTTCCTCTCTCTCGTTCAATTCTATTCTTAAAATATTCAGTTTAGTTGGTCGCTTTGTCTCAAATTATCATAAATTGTGCAAAATCCGTTTCAAATTTCTTGTTTACTTTGTTGATATTTTACTTCGTGTTGTTGTTGCCGTCAATATCCATATTTTATACGAATAAAATTTTTCGAGTGTTCTTACTACTCCTATATAAGCCCTACGCTTTTTTATACGATTTTTATTATAATTTTATACGAGAGTGTGTACCTTCTTTTTTTACAGCTGACAATCCATTTTATTTGTTGTTCATCTGTTGTGTGTTCTGGTTTTCTTTTTTTATTTTATGCTAACCATTGTGTAACATGAGTCCGTCCATTGTATGTTTTTTTGTAGGGCAATCGCTAGTAAAAATCATATTTTCACAGTCAGTTTGATTGAGTGCCATAAAAGTTGCATTCTTCTTTTTTTGCGTAGAGTTGCCAAACTAATTTATATTCAGCTGGCTTAAATCGTTGATTTGTTTAAATTCTCATGAACTGTCTGAGATAAATGGCATTTAAATTTATTTCATTTACCGCATATTTTCATTTTAATCTGTAGACTTTGAACATTAGGCGCTAGAGAAATCGCAAGTCACAATCACTTTACCACATACGAGTACGCTCAAATATATACTTTAGTCACGTGTTAAAAACGTTTGTTTTCTTTTGGCACAGAAAATTTATATGCAAACGGGTGTAATTTCTTGGTTACTGAAAGCATAAATCTTTTGTTCGTTTTTATTTCATTTCATTGAATGAATTTTAAATTAGAAAACATAAAAAACTTTATAATCTTATGTTAAACTATTCCAATCAAATAATACTGCTGCTAGCATGCATATTTACTTATGATATGATATTAAAATGCATTTCCAATTCCATTACAAAAAAGATAAGATCTTCCAATAGAGACTTTCGAACTTAGACAAGGCGGAGTATTCAGTGAGCTCTGGAGCAGTTAGCAGCTAATTTTCATTAAAAAATCGTCTTCTGTGAAGAGGCCCATTTCTGCATGAATGGATACGTGAATAATATTATTGCCGTAAGAGGTGAATTATTACTGAGACAATTCCATCTATTGTTCACCTCTGGAAACATAAATTCCTTTTTGATGTGATTTTTCGATTGAATAACGAACGTCATCGGTTGATATTCTTTTGAGATCAGGCAATTACTGCAAACGGCGATCACTATATTAACTTAATTGGGTCCCAATTGTATAATCTGGATACTAACGACACGTGGCTTTAGCAAAACATGGCTATACGCCACACAGCTCATGTGAGTTTTGGATATTCTGTGCTAGCGATTTGAGAGCATGGTCATAATGTGAACTGTACGCCTTTTCCTTCTGGAGTTTTCCTAAGCCGCAGGGGCATGCGAAAAATCTAAAAACCACAACGATCCTCAAGAGCAACACAACCCATTTCATCGCTCAAATTCAGCCTGATTTATGAGGCGGCGCACATTTGATCGATGTTAAATGCCACACATAGTGTCATCAATAGGCTTTGCAAAGGAATAAAAATTTGATGACATTTCACACACTCCTTGTTTTTTTTTTTATAAATTTAAAGATAGGAAGCGCATAGAAAAGAGCGTAGAGTCAAAATTATACCCTGATTTAATATTATATAATCATACTTTCGAAATTATGTCTTTATTTTGCATAACTTCCTAAGATTCTCCTCAATCGACTACTCTGATAGATGATATACCATACCAGACATGGCAAATTCTATGAAATGTTTGGACACATAATTGGTCATTACAACTCTTCAGTCGGCATAACGACCTAGCTTATCACACCACTTATGCTATGTGTTTTAATTTTTCCCATAAGTGGCGTGACCTGCAGTTTAAAGTCGACACCGAACGACATATTCTGCAGAAACTTTTCATGACAAATTTTATTTACTCTGAGAGTTTTTACCAAAAATCTGCTGAGTGTAAGTCGCCAAAGAAATATTTTTTCCGTATTTCGTTTTGTTGGAGATGTCTTGACGTCTGATAAGCCAATACGCTACGTACTAGACGTAGCGTTTCAATATATTCACCTACATTTTTCGATTTCTATCACGTTAATACGGTTCAGCTATACATATAAGGCGGAATGTCCAGTAAGTACGTTCATTATTGTAATCAAGTCGTTTTTATTCAGTTTTAAAATACCCTTCATTTTGCAAGAATGGGAATCATCCCAAAGCGTCTTTGTCAGTTTACGACCTGCCGCTCCTTGAGTCTGGTTTTCAATATGCAAAAGGTTATCCAGGATTATGTTATGTATTACCCTGGCTCTATTAGATAGAATATTCGCTCCCTCATTGCTGATCATTCCTTGAGGACTAGGTACCAATATAATACCTATCAAGTCATGCCTGCGGTAGTTGCTAATTATCTGCATACCTCAGTATATTATTGCCCTAATTGTCATTTGACAATCACTGGAGATATTTAAATCCCTATATGTCATGTTTACCAAATTATTTGTGGTCTTGATCATAAATTCGCTGATCGGTAGTACGTCCGCTTAAACCGAGTTATTGTTTTTTTATTTTACAATGAATTCTTTCCATACATACAGGTTTCCGACCTAGCATCTCACACCACTCACGTTGTGTGTGTTAATTTTATACATGACTGCAGTTTAAAGTCGACTCCGAACGACAGATTTTTAAGAACCTTTTCATTACAATTTTATTTACTGTCAGTGTGTTTGCCAGAAATCTACTTGAGAGGCAGACGCCGAAGAGATATTTTTTCATATTTCGTTTTGTTGAAGGTGTCTGATCTGGGGTTTGAATCGTAGCTTCGCGTCTAATAAGCTGACACACTACGTATTAGACTTTGGCAACTACTGCAATTTTCTTTTCAAATTTACATTGTTTACCTCGCAATGAACATGAATAAATGAAATGAATAAAAAGTTGTTGTTGTTCAAACTAAATTATGAAGTTTGATGGACTGTTAAGCTGCTACACATACAATTCAATTATTTAAAGTTGTTTTATTTATAAGATACTCAAATTTTCCATAGTTTCGCCAAATAATCGCTTTCCATTCTTCTCTTTTTAGGTATGATTTCTTTTATGCTCATAAAACATTGTGATTTCTTAAGTAAGTACAGTACAATTAAATTTAACTTAACTTTCATACAAAAAAAAAAAGAAAATAAAAACGTAAACGAATTATACAAATACTACTTCAAATAAAAATCGTACAACAAAAACAAATTAGGCTTCAGAAAATTGAAAACCATATTACCATATTGGATTGAATGAAATTCCCAAAAAGAAATTGAAGCTGAAAGCAAATTATGATAATGATGATGACGTTGATGTTTAAATCATTATGGAAATGAGGCCAAAAATGCACGAACATGGTCAATTATTTGGCGGCAGTAAGTTTTCATGGGAAAATCAGCAAAACTTGAAGAAGTTTTTTGTTCGTCTTATTAGATTGTGCTATTAGATTTGTTCACAAACCCTCAAAAATATTATTTCTTTTCATAAATTTTATGAATTATATTTTAAAAACTAAGAATGAAATTTTATTACGCTGTGAATGCCATGTCAATACAATGGCATTCAACTATCTGTCAGCCAATCATGCAATGAGTGAGTCAATCAATCAACTATGTTGATCGATCACTTGATCAGTTTGTCAATCACTTATGCAATCGGTTCAATCAAATGTATTTACGTTCAATTTGTACACACATCTGTACACTGTAAGTATTTATTTCAAAAGTCACATTTTTTTACAAGTAATTCTATACAATGGCAAACACTTGCATTTGCACTTGCCTTTGCACTTGTTGTCTAACAGTTGAAATAATTGTTGAAATAATTACGAAACTTTTTCATTTTCTCACATTTGCAAAGTGATCAAGTGATCAATCGATATGTGGCCGATTAGGCGCTGGAACGTTGGATTATTATCGCGCTTATAGGGCGGGCATTAATGAAATACTTTTCCTTTTTTTTTAATTTTTTCTAAACAATTACAAGATCATTTAAATTGAAATTAATTGTGTTCAGAATTACAATGCAAAAATTAATTTACTTGTGTTATTAATTGTTGTTGTTTGCGGTTTATTTCTATTACTAACAGTGTTCACTTGAAAGCTATGCTTTTAAACACTTGACTCAAGTTTATATATTTTCGGAATGTTCTAAAGTTGGATTTAAGTTCACCACAATTTTCGAAATCTTAAGTGCATATCCCTACTAAGAAACCTATGTTTACGTGCTATTATGCATCCAACTAAACCGCAAATATGTGTATCATTCCTAATGTTATGCAAATTTAGCTGAAAACAATTTAAATTTGTTTGGTGTCGTTATTACTACATCAAGAATTCATTCAATACTTTGTATTGAATATGTTAAACGATTTATTTGCTTAGATTTGGAGTCAGTTTTCAGGTAAATGAAGCTAAGAAAACAGTGTATTATCGATAAAACGGGGTTAACTACATACGTCGCAATATTATCTATGCTCTAAACAAGCTTACAACTGTTGAGAATGGGTTTATATATCCGTGGCGTAAGAACTACTTGCTTACCAAATTGCTTAATTGCTCATTGTAACCATTTAGTCAGGATTACGACCTAGCTTCTCATAGCACTCATGTTGGATTTGTAAATTCTTTCCATGAGCGGCGTGACCTTCAGTTTAAAGTCGACCCGAACGATATTATTTTTTAAGAAACTTTTCATAACAATTTTATTTACTTACAGGCTGTTAAAAGAAAGAAATATTTTTTCATATTTCGTCTTGTTCGAGATATCTGAGCCAGGAGTTGAACCTCGGTCTCTCGTTTAATAAGTCAACACAATACCTACTAGACCACAGCGACTTCCATGAAACCTTACGACACGATATTCAGTCTCTTGGCTAAGAGGCGAGTACTATATCCACAATCGAAGTACTACTTGTTGATGTTATGAATCCCAATTGGAGCACTGCTAAATATATGATCATTAACTCAAAATCTGTCTTGTAATACAGTTAAAAGGTTTAGGTGGCAGTCCCTCCCTGGAAGACTATGTTCCACTTAGGAAATCGTTAAGGCTTGTTATTACAGCAATCTCTATATTACAGAGTTCAGCTAAGTTCATTAAAAAGTGGGAGGGAAAACCCTTATTTCTTCATGGCAATGGTACACATACATAGTTGGTCATTACAACCCTTCAGGCAAGATTACGTCCTAGCTTCTCACACCACTTATGTTGCGTGTGTTAATGGTATGTATGAATGGAGGAACCTACAGTTTAAAGTCCCCTCCAAACGACAGATTTTTTGGGAAACTTGTTCATGGTAATTTTATTTACTCTCAAAGTTTTTGCCAGAAATCTGCTAAGAGGCAATCATCGAAGAAATATTTTTTTCATATTTCCTTTCGTTCGAGACATCTGGGGTTTAAACCGTGGCTTCACGCCAAATAAGCCAATTTACTACCTACTAGACTACGGCGACATAAACATAACAACTTGGTTTGGTTTAGCCTATAAAAATTGGTTTATTTTTCTTTTTAATTGAATTCATGGCATCAATAGAACTCTTATGGGCCCACAACTCTTCTAAATTCTCAGGGTAGAATGCCAAATCCGTTGGCATACCTTTTAATTAAACAGTGGTCCATGAGAATCACAATTCCGCAGTGATTGGCCATAAAATTTAAGTAGAGAAATGAATCAGTCCTCTTCTTATCTAAACAAGTCTAGCTGAGTTTAGCACTATTGCGCGTAACTTCCTAATGCCAACGAAGTTGAGCCTCCCTATAAAACGAGCAGAGAATGTCCACAATAGTACAGTTCCAGCAGATTCAGCAAACCGCAAACGATCACTTAAGTATTTATTGAACACTGTTTGACCGAATATAATTTCCCCGAAGATCCATTAAGCCGCAACATTTTTTATACGACTGCTGTTAGCAATACCTGCTCAAAAAATTTTAAATCGATAAACTTTTGGTAGGTAACCAAAGGTTAAAAAGATTGGCTACAAATTTAAGCATACCAGGTCCAAATACAATAGAAAAGCAAGCCTATTTCAATAGAGAGTTTCAAATTTAGAAATTTTATTCAACTTCAGATAATCCATAATGAAGCCTTGTGACCACTGACGGTTGATATTTTAAAATTGTATATCGTATCTTAACAGATAAGTTGCTCTTACATTGTATGTGTTTTAGCACTTTCGAATTATTAGAGTTAGTGTTACATTAAGATTTTATGCTTCATATGATGCTGTTGAGTGTAATACAACAAAAAGATTCCATTAAGCATTCGTACGCTTAAGTACAAAACACAAAATGTTGTAGAGATGAAATTTGGTTTTGCGTTCAATAATATATTAACCGCCATAACTATTGTTTACATCATCATTATCATCATCATCATCATCATCATCGATGAATGTTTCGTAAAATCATTAATTAATTTTTTTATTAATTTTCTATACAATATAAACCACAATTATCGCGAGTCTTTACATGAAACCGCCGAAAAGCACTTCATAAGCTTAAATGGAAACCCCCCTCTCAAATGAAATCAATTGTATTACAAGCAACACAATTCATTACAACAAAAACAATTAATTTTTTTTTACAATTTCTAATTTTTTATTTTTAACATTTTATTGATTAGGTTTTCGGCCAACGAAAATTATTCAATCATAAATTGAATACAAAATTTATTGTAATTTTTTTGGTTTTCTTTCTTTTATAAAATTTACTCTGCCTACATTGTACTCTCTTTATCGGTTGTTATTTCATTAATTTTTTTCTTCTTCTTCTTCTTCTTCGACTTCTACTTCTTCTTACTAAAAATCTGTTCAACCGTGCTTCATTTTTGTGTTATTTTATGCAGTCCTACCGAGAAATCGCATAAAATGAGGTGAAAAAAATCCAAGAAAATTTCAAATGAATTGGAATGAATGGAGGTAAATATTTGGAAACAAAATTGAATTGCATAAAAAGGCCAGAAAAACAACACACATACATTCATTCATTTATTCATACCGAAAAAGAAAAAGTAAAAGAAATGCTTTTTTGTTAAAAGAAACAGAAAGTTCAGAATTTCATATACATTAAGTAATAACATATACAATATGTACATAAGTACATATGTAAACTATAGCTGATCGATCAAGAGCGACTATGACATGGCCCTACAATCTAAGAAAAATAATTTCGTTAAACGTGTTTCAGTTAACGTATTACACACCTCATTACTCACTCTCATAGACCATAACCTCCTTGAATTTTAAGGCTTTCAAAGGCTCCAATCTTGTTCAGTAGCAGATCAGTCAAAGAGTACCGCACGATCTTAAGTTTTACGTCTACTTCGTATGGCAGATTTAAGCAATTTTTTCATGGCAGTAGACTGTTAAGAGGAGATCGTCGAACGAAATATTCTTTCGTGTTGCTTTTTCGGCGCCTGTTCTCTTCGGATTTCTGGCAAAAGCTCTGAGGGTAAATAAAAAATTGCCAAGAAAAGTTTCTCAAAAATCTGCCGTTCGGAATCGACTTTAAATTGTATGTACCACCACTCATGTATATAATTAAAACACACAATATAAGTGGTAAGAGAAGCTCGGTTGTAATCATGACTGAAGGTTTGCAATAACCAGTTATGTATGTTATGTTATTGTATGTGTATCATTTAGCCATGAATGTAGTTAGCAGAATATTGGGGCTTAAGATACCACCGGTGCTACCCATCTTCTGTTTCGAATCGTTATTGCAACAGGCCCGATGAACATATTAATTGCACTGCTTGTAAAGTTATTTTCATCGTTGTGTTATGCCCAAATAACTTCTTGGAATAGTTTTGTCTACGTGTACAGATATTTGACTAGTCCTACATTCTATGTTATGTACACGTTGGCATCAACATAAAACAGTACAGGCAATTGCTTCCTATTTGCCATGCTTGTTTTCCTATGGCACCACGGAAAAACTGTTGTCAGGTGTCATGCCACAAGAGCCACTGAAGTTTGATTAAGTCTTCTTTCTAAATGGATTACATCACGGCTATAATCCTCCAAATTAGACTATGCAGTTGATATCTTATGACTTTCATTGAAGAATCGCTTTATGAATGCTAATCATTTGGTGCGAAATATCATTGCATTCCTTTAAATTACTTTATGAACCATTTACATAACTGTTGAAGTATTTCGTGACCTGGGAAAGCAAATCAATTGCTAACAAATTTAAAATTTTTTTTGTTCCAAAATTCCACAAGATTATATGAACAGAAGCCCGAAAGTATTTTATGAGTAATAAGACATACCTATGCTGGGTGTAGGGTGATAAAATCGTAAAAAAAAAAAAAAAAAAAAATATAAAAAATAAAAGGCCTATAATACTGATGTCTCTCCATGGTGGGACTATAAATAACCGCCATATCTCAACTCCACTCTCATAAAATGCAGGTAAAAACATAAGATTCTGATCAAAATTTTAACAAAAAATAAAAACCAAAAGGTACTAAAAAATAACCTTAAATAACGGCTAAAATGCCGCCATGATTTTTGGAATAAAAAAATTCAAAAACAAAATCAAAAAAGAGACACGATTGTTATATTGAAAGTCTCACAAAAGGGGTTCATTAACTTTTTGCGCTCACATTCAAATACCACACGATTTTGATTTTATTTGAAACGTTTTGTCATCTTTTTTTATTTTTCGGGACCTTTTTTCATTTGCGTCTAAAGCGTGAATTATTTTATTTGAATTTTTTTTTTGGTTGTAAATTTTTTTTGAACAAAAAAAGCAATAAAAATGAATTAAAAAAGGAAATTCACATTCATGTGGGACTCTTGTTTTTCTTGTTATAAACTTTTTCTTTTATTTTGATTTGTTTTAATGGCTTTAAACAAATCAACAATTCCACTGTAAAATCGTTAAAATATTTACGATCATTTATTTAAAGGCAGTACTACTGCTAGCATTGTTTTTATTCAAACTGATAGCTTTTCTTTGTTGGCAACACAATGCTGCAACAATAATCATTAAGCTTAGGAAAATTTTAAATCACGGTGTGTTACGGAGTTAATTATATAATGAATTTTAATACCATTTCTGATCTCTTTAATGGCCACAGAAAAAAAATTTTTTTTTAAATTTTCTACCGGATTTTTTCAAGGAAGGTTATTTAGTCACTGTGGTATTCCCAGAGAACGTTAGATGACGTTAGGCTGTAGTTTGATTAAATTGTAGGCAGCACTACTGCTGAAATTTCACATTCAATGTATGCTGGATAAAGTTGTCAAGAGAAACTCAAATGCTTAATAGAATCCGCAGAATCGGAAATTTAACAATCTTAACATAGGTTAGATTGGATAAGTTGGCAAACCCCCATAATACCATAATCAATTCTACCCGGGGATTAAACTCTCTCTTGAAGAAACACAACCCAAGTCCAAAATAACTCTTGGTATTGCAGTAATCCTTATAACAGAGGTTAAAGATATCAAAAAGTAAGACTTCAAAAACATCCGTTTCTTCATGAAAACTACACTGAGACGTGACGTGAACAACAGTATCTTTTTCTTCCTGAGACCGACAGCCCCTGGAGACGTTATTTACCAGAATGCCAAGCGTTTCGGCATGCTTACCAATAAGACAGAAGCTTGTAAGGATCGCTATTGTACGATAGATGTCCATGCAATTTATGAAAAGAATTGAGTCGGTGCTCCTCTCATCCATATGTGTTTAGCAGAGTACAGCAACATTGCACGTACCCTCCTGCTGTCAACTGAGGCAATCGGAATAGTTGCCGTAGTCTAGTAGATAGTGTGTTGGCTTCTTAGAAGTGAGGCCTCGGTTCAAACCCCACGTCAGGCATCTTCCACTGAACGAAATATGAAAAACAAAAGATTTTTGGCAAAAACTCTGAGAGTAAATGAAAATTGCCATGAAAAGTTTCTCAAAAATCTATCGTTCGGAGTCGACTTTAAACTGTAGATTCCGCCATTCATGTATAAAAATTAACGCACACAACATAAGTGGTGTGATAAACTAGGTCGTAATCCTGACTAAAGGGTTGTAATGACCAATTATGTATGTAATATATATGCCCCGTGACATGTCGCAGATTGTGATTGTCCGTACCACCTCTCATCAGCCTCTCACCAGTTCATCAGCAGTGCAGTTTCCAATGATATTCCGATATCCTAGAACTCATAAAGAATTTCTTTTAAATGAACTACAATCCTCGACATTTATGAGCAGGAACGGATGTTGAAATAACCCTCTTAATCGCTACCTGACGGTCTGAGTAAATCATGAAATTTTCAGGGAAAATTCCGCCACCAAATATTCATTGCTTTACTTTCAAAATTGTCTTTACCTGTGCCTAGAAAATGCTGACGATATCAGACAGTCTTTAAGAAAGTTTAATGTCAGAACCCGTAATTAACATTCCGCAGCCTGCCCTGTCATACCTCTTTAAGCCCTTAACATAAACCTCAAGGGTCCTATTCGGAATCTCCCGATATTCAGACCAGTAATCCATGGCTGGATATTACATAATTATTACGATAATCAAACTCGAAGTAATATTCAAACTCTAGCACTTGGTATTATCCTTGAATAATAATTTTTATCTGCGTTTTATGAAAAAATGTTTTGTAATTTACTTTGAAATACTTCTTTCTCCTTCTAAAACGTATGCAATAAATGCTAAACTTTAGATAAGTATTCCTAATGCCCGGTATTATCATATAATTTAACTTTGCAACTGTGTTTGACACTACAACCATTCCGTCACAATACAAAGGATTAAAAATATAAACATTTTAAATCCGTATGACGTAACCTAAGCTGAAAGGGTTTTAGCATGCATACACTGCATTATCATTTTATTAAACTTTGCAAGTGTGTTTTATTTAAAACATTTGTCAGTTTTAAAAAATAGCTCCTCCTTATCTCTTCAAAACACGTATGAAAAAAAGTTATTTTTTCATTACATCTCTCTTGAAAGGCAAAATAATGAAAAAAAGTCAGAAAACAAAACAAAATACTTGACCTTTTGGCCAACAAAACCACATTGTTTCGTATGTTTCTGAACAAAAATACAGGCAAAGTATTCAGTATTCTGTTGCGTATATCTGTAGGAACAATTAAAAAAACGAAACTTTGTTTTGCTCGAAAAGAACAAAAAATACAATAAAAGAACTCAAGTGGTTTTATATCTTAAAGCTGTTGGCTTTTCCTTGTTCATATTCTTGAAACATATTTTCGCTTTTGTCATTTTTATTGTTTCTTCTTGGGATATTTACTGAAGGTAAAGTTGTTGGTTGCTGTGTTCGACCATTATTTTGAGTGAAAGGTATTTCATAAAATTTGATTTCATTGACAGTTGGAAATTTAAAACTTCATTAGCAAAAGAACGTAAAGTTTTGTTTTAATAAACAATGCAAAAACACAATTGTACAGAATTACAAACACATTTGGGCAATTCACATAAGCCCTTGTATCATAGTAGGCGTGTATTGTTGCACGAAAATACAACAGTGTATTTGTTGTTGATAATTTTCATATAAAAATCCGATACAAATACAACTTTTAAAACTTTTAAAAAACATATAATACATCGTATGGTCGTGATACTATACAATCTCTTAATATTCTCTGAAGGTATAAATCAATGAAACATATAATACAATTGAAAATAAGTTTACATTACAATTGGGCAATTCGAACGACTTTGTATTGTGTATGTTGTATTCAATACACTTTTTGTTTGCGAACGCTCAATGTTATGTTGTATTGTGTATTTCGTATTCCAAACGTCAAAAAGCGATAAGAAGAAGAATAACATTATTAATAATTTGATTTTCAAGCAGCGAAATGAAAAATATTGCGGAAAAAAGTAAATTAAATAATTATCTGTGCGAAAAAATATAATTTTGAAATGTTAATTGTTGACTCAAGTTGCATAGAAAATAATTAGTATTTTTATTATTCTTCTTCTTCTTGATTACTGGAATTTACAGCAGATTTCTGGCAAAAACTCTGCGAGTAAATAAAATTGTCATAAAAATTTTCTCAAAAATCTGTCCTTCGGAGTCGACTTTAAACTGTGCGCCCTGGCACTTATGGATAAAATTAACACATGATATGAGAACTGAGGTCGCAATCCTGACTGAAGGGTTGTAATGACCAATTATGAATGTAACTCTAGTTTACGCTGTGCTTACATCCTTTCAGCCTCTATCTGATTCATATGTTGGTAGAATATGCCCAGGTATTCTATCCAAATCACAGAATTGTAAGTTGTATTGATGATTATATACCCCTGTTTTCATTATCTCTGCACTTATCCGCCATCATTCCCCATCAGAATTGAATATCACACTGCACCTTCATAATATTCTAACCATTCGCCGGCTTTTAAATACCTGAATACCATCTAGTCTTAGCGTCCTATATTTGTGAGACGAATTTTTTCTGACAAATAAAAATTTTTATGAAAAACACTCCATTGTAATAAATGTAGTTTGACTTTCTGATCTCTCTGATCAATTAGGACGTATTGTTCCAATATTAATTAGGACGAAAACTCTATCCTCGAAGATAGCGATCGAAATTACTTTCAAGGAAATTTCGAATGCATTGATCTTTATTGGTTTAGATGGCCTAGAAGGAAGATATCAAAGCCAGTTGCCAAGTTTATTTCGAGAGCTTGCAATTCTGTCTTATCTGGAGACCAAGTATCGTGGGATGTAATAATTTTCCCACCTGAGAGTTTACATCTCTGAAAGATAATTTATTTTAAAACTTAATTCCAAAGAAATTGACATTTTAATCACTTTTGTTGTTGTAGTATTCCCAATAAAATGTTTTTGTTGAATACAACGTTATATTTGCAACATAATAAATAAATTTCAATTATTTCCACTCAGACCTCAATATTGAATATCAATTTGAAGATCACATTCAATTATAAAGTTCTTCCAAAGCAAAAATGTAAATGAAAACAGAAAACAGAAAAAAGTTAAGTTCTCTGTCAAGATAATCCACAAATTGCGTGTAGTTCAGTTCAAGTACAACCCATAACACTATAACATGATGCCGCTGCTGTTTTCAATAACTGAAGGTTAAGTTCGAAAACACTTGAAATTCTACGCAAATATTTATAAAAAAAAAACACAACAAAAAAAAAATTGTTTTTGTCCGCTCATCATCATCATTTAAATGTAAAACCATGGCATGTCTGACTGACTGACTTCAGTTCAGACTTTGTGCTGTTAAAAGTATCGTGCTGAGTATAATGATGACGACGATGATGGTGTTGTTTGTGGCTTTAAATGTGAACAAATAAAAATTACACTGTCGTCGTCGTCGTATACTGTATGAGAATACAATACAATACAGTACACAATACACAATACAAGACAACACTTACTTGTACAATAAAAATGACCAAATAAATGGCTTGAGTTATAAAATAAAAATAAAAAGAATAAAAATAAAGTAAATAAATTTTATGAAATTGTTTTAACGCTTATTTTGAAAGCCATATAAAAAAGCCATGCTTATCTGTCTGTTCGCTGGTGTTGTTATTTTGAATATCGTATTTATTTTAAAAAGTTTTTTTTTTTTTGATATTTAAATACAATTTCTATAGTACTTGTATCTTGAAAATAAGTATTTTTGCCTTATCATCAGCGTAATTTAAGACTGGCCAAGAAAAGACGGAAGCTTTAAAATGTATTCAGTGATATGATGGTTTGAACAAAATATACGAGGGCCGTCTCAGAATTAGTCTAACAGAATTCAAGGGGGCTGTACGATCGGCCTAAGTGCAGGTTGAAAATGTCTGATACGAATATTTGTAGAAAAGTTGCTGTACGCATCGCATTTGCTTTCATAATGTAATAACAGTGCCATGAAGATAATTCAATAGAAGGTATGGCGATGTTTCACATAAGATGATACAGCAATTCACGCCTGAGAAAATCAACGAAAAGTTAGAACAGATGAGAGGAAAAGTATTCAAAGACACTGTTAACGGTACGATCCATGGTACATGGTGTCTATATTTCACCATGCGTTTGATAGATATTTCAAGAAGATAAACAGGAGATATAGTTCCTACTATAAAGTCGAGAGTTTAGTTGAAAAATATGTATAGAATTAAAAGAATTGGCGTTAATAAATGAAATTATTCTAGGTCGAAGTGGTAGCTCTGATATCAAAGAGCTCACTTGAGTACACATAGCGGCCCGTTGTGATGCCACGATTGAACGCAGTCTCTGTACTGACTAGGTTCCACCAAAATCTACAAATTAAATTAATTTTCACAAATTTTTTTGTTATATCGCCTAGTTTTGTGTCCACCCTCGTATATACTTCAAATATTAAATCAATTAAAAAAGGCAAAAGTATCCTATGCGTTTTTTTTAGAAAATTACAGGCAATGTTGGGGTGCAGTTGTAAAGTAAAGAGTTAAGCATTAAAAAATAATTAAAAATTTAGGTGAAATACTCCGTGTTTGAGGAGTCAAAAACTAAGTTTACTGTGGCCAGAGTAAGAATTCATGCTCCAAATTGTATTTTCGAATATCGAACTGATGATAGATGTCCCTCTTTAAATTTAAGAGGGGCTTAGAAAATATGGTGGTGAGAATCTGCTGTGATACGACACTTTTTAATAAAGATCCATGAAGACCCATTTTAGTCTTTAGGAGAATACTTCCTGTGCGATTGTTGGCAGCCAAAATTTTCGACATTAATTTAGGCTTTTAAGATCAGGCAGTCTAGCCAGGGTTAAACTTTGGCTTTTTAAGACGAGAGCCTAGACTTCTCGAACAAAGCGAAATATGAAAAAAATTTCTATCGGCGACTTCCTCTAAGCAGTGTGGTGTGAGAAGCTACGTCATAATCCTTATTAAAGGGTTGTACTGACTGATAAAGTAAGCACGCGCAGTAGCTTAGCAATTGTTGATATTTTAGCGCTGTATTACACAGCTACTTACTGATACTTATTAATTCATACTTCTATTGGACGATGATGAGATAACTTAACACTACACTATCTGTAGTGAATGTTAAATGAAAAACTTTCTTCGTATAGGAAAACCATTATTTGAATATTAATGGAAAAAATTGGGCTTACCATTCACTCCCTAATCTACTTCAGTAACGTAAAAGATAAATTCTTAATCGTTTTAATATTAATGCGCTCTATCTGGAAACTGTTCTTCACTAATTTCTAAAGAAAAAAATAATACAAATTCTTATACTTACTCTGTCAAACTGAGCCTATTTATAATATTGAAAATACCGCTGGGCGTTCATCGCCCTATTTTTTTTTAGACTTGAAGGCTTGAAATTTTTTTTGTTAAAATTTTTAACCTTTTTTCATTCAAATCTATTCCTCAGGAAAAAATAAATTATTTTGAAATAAGTTTTACTTTTTTCGCTATATAGGTACGTTAACAATAGTAAAGAAATAAATTAACACGCATATTTTATTTTTCATCAAAAAAAAAAAAAACGAAATCGTTTGTTGTATGCCGTTGTTTTAGGCTGTTAAATTCGTAAGTTTTTTTTCACTTCTCTTAGTAATTTTGTATACGGGTTGAAAAGAGGCTAAGAAAAGAGGCTTACAAAAAAAAACAACAGCACCGAAAATTATAACACAATAAATAAATAATAAAGAAAAATAAGTACGAAAAATTAAGTAAAAGGAAATACTTGGTCACGCCTCTGATGTGGTAATGAAATCCAATACATTTTATTTTTAAAAGTTTTCGAAGATTTTTTTCTTTCTTCTTTGAAAGATTCAAAATAAAAATCAAGTAAATTTGCTGCAAATCATCGGATTATGAAACACTTCTTGGATTACGTATTAAAGAGGAAAAAAAGTTTTTCTTTTTTTACACAAACAAAAATGTTTTAATGAGGCATTCAAAAGCTTTTGTAATAAATTATACAACATTTTTTAAAAGCCGAAATGAAAACAAATTAAACACAATAATTATTAAAAATTTTGTTTTTGAAACTTCAGCGAAAGTGTAATGAACTCGCTCGCTGCAGCTCATTATGGAGAATTTGTTTAAAAAAATTGTCAAATTTAGGGTGTAACGGTTGCGACAAATATAAATGAGTTTACAAAGCGTTCACATTTTTCATACAAGAAAGTGAAACTCTTGAATCGAAATTGTTTTTTGTTGTTTGAAAGTGTAACTAGTCCAAGTCAAGCCAGAAAAAGTTGGTATTCATCGATAAATACATCGCGTTCGCCGTTGACTGTGTTGGTCTGCCCAATGTCGTTATTAAAGAAATAAAGACCGATAACTCCGTCAACATAAATTCCACACCAAACAGTAGCCTTTTTCTACGCACTCATTTATTCAAAAATTAGCCTCATCACTAAAGACGATTTTTCGATGAAAATTTGCTTCACTGAGGTTTCTGTATCTTTGTTTTCTGACATCTTGAACCGACCTCTATAATATAAAGATTGCGACAATACCAAGATTTATTTTGGATTCAGGATGGTTTTCACTAAGAAATGTTTAGTCCCCAGGTAGAATAGCCCCAAATTCTGACCTAGGTGCGACATATACATTTAAGGGCTCCACCAAATTACCTAACCTATCCTAAACTAGGGCCACTTACTGACTGCTGCAGACTCCATTCATTCGTCCATTACCACGTGTAGTTGATTGCTGTATCCATCCATAATGATTTGGCAAAACCGACTGAATAAATAACATATAAATTGATAGGTGGTGCTATGCAAACTATCAAGGTATGGAAGTCCTCGTTTGAAGGCCCAAAATAATTTAAAAAATCGATTATATCGTTTATGAAAGCTGCGGCGTAAACTATTAAGAATGCAAATAATTCCACACGGCATATTACCTTCTGATACCCGGGCGTCTATAAAGACCCTAAATTTCAACGTAATGAACTCCCAGATGGTGCGTAATTGTCGTAGATACCTCAGTGGGGTAGCGGAACGAAGTAATAACATATCATATGGGTATTAGAACACACTGATGTTGCAGGTAACTAGTATGAACTAGTCAGATGTGGCACAACGATGAATTCTCCACTTTGTGAATCCCTCTAAAGGTCTGACATCCAATTAAAGGTCTGACGTTTAGACGGCATCAGCTGCGGGTAGAATACATACATAGATTATTGGTCTTTACAACCCTTTAGCCTGGATTACGACCTAGCTTCTCACACCACTGATGTTGTGTGTGTTAATTTTATACATGAGTGGAGGGGGACCCACAGTTTATAGTCAATTCCAAATGACAGATTTTTTGAGAAACGTTTTCTTTGCAGTTCTATTTACCCGCAAAGTTTTTGCAAGAAATCTGCTGAGGGGAAGTCGCCGGAGAAATATTTTTTCATATTTTCGTTTTGATGTCTGACCTGGGGTTTGAATAATGCATAAAATCTGGCCAAAGTAGGTTAAAGTCGCCGTGGTCTAGTAGGAGTCGGCTTTAATCTGTACATCCTACCACTCATGTACAAAAATTAACTCAAACAACATATGTGGTGTGAGAAACTAGGTCGTAAACCTGACTAAAGGGTTGTAATGCCCAATTATATTATGTTATAAAATCTGTCCAAAACAGGATAAAAGGCGCATAAAATGTCTGCTTAAACTACAAAGAAACACGCTCAGTATAGTTGAAAGCAACATTGCAGTGCAACGCATTATGGGACGTATTGATATCGTCAACCTAGCAAACGATTTCTGCACAAGCTGGACTTTGATCTACACCCAGCACTTGTTGGAGGAGAAAAAGGTACCTTTGCTCTGTAGAAACTCTCATGCACTGATTTTCGCAGTCTTAGATGCTTTATCAGAATTTCCGAGAATATAGGGGATAACGAAAAACTGTGAGCATCACAATGAGACCTATGTATGTGGCCCAAGTGTGTGTCAATCCTATTTCTTTGGGTGCACATCGTTTACAACCTATACATACTAATTACGAAGTCATCTTGGACCGAATTTCATGCAGTTTTAATGATAATTTGGTTTTTTTTATAGATTTCCACGAAAAGAACCGTCAAAAACACTGTGACAATAGTTCAGTGCTTAGAAATTTTATAAGACAACATTCTTTTTACAAAGGCACACACACATATTGTGTTTTACAATGAATAGAAATCAATAGAAAAACGTGTTAAACACTTGACCCAGTGACATACTATCAATTTGTACAGACATTATTTGAATTTTAGTCACGCTTACCAATAAAAACTGATTTATTTTTCTCGATAAAAACTCCAATTTCCCAATACAACATACATACATATGTTGTGGTGTTAATTAACAATAAAATAATAAAAATCCAAAATTTATTCCCAATAAAATTAAGCGAATTAGAATTATTACTACAACAACAACAACAACAACAAAGACATGAATTATGGGAACTATTCTGGCATTCGAAATAAAATATTCATACGAACAAAATTATGCGTAATTCTAATACATGGGCTTTGTTTTCCAAAGAAAACATTACACAACGTAAAGAAAATTATAGAAATTATTAATAATTATATGATGAACAAAAAAAATATAGGTTTTCCTCCTACAAAAATTATGCAAAATGCAACAAACATATGTGCTGTAGAAAAAACTCAACGTCCCGACCAAAAAGTGGGTTAAAAACCCAAAGCAAAATACAGAGTCTTTATGCAAATCAAACAATAGGAAGCAGCCCCTTTAAAGCGTGAACCACTCCAACCAGTCAGTATGTATGACTAGCCAAATGTCTAGCAGAAACAAGAGAATTTCATCAAGCCCGGAAAAAAATGGAAAAAAGCATAACAAAAACATAAAAAACAAGAAATATAGGGGGTTTCCTCATTTTAATTCATTAAAATATCATACAAAAAACAAAAACAAAAAAATAATATGCCACTTGGTACCCACCATAAGTTGTTTTGTTTTGTTTTTCAAATGTTTATGCATAAATAGCACACATTACCGACTAATTAATACTTTTATGTACGGAATTATAAACAAAACAATGGAATACAAAACAAAACATACTTTTGCGTAATTCTTTCATGTAAAATGTACACAAAAATAAGCGAAATATAACAAAAATATTTAAAAGGTTCGGGGAAATAACAACCCTTAAGTCCCCGTTGCTTTCTTTCATTCTTTCTTTTTTTTTCTTCTAAATACACCTGAAGAAGAAAAATGAAACTTAAATAAAATATAATGAATTAAAAACTTTAAAAGGCTGACAGTTAAACAAATTATGTTCAGTGCAATCATTTATTTTAATCCTTCACTGTACAATCTAAGGCACGCGGCCTGCAGAAAATGTTTAAAGAAAAAGGTTCACAAATGTAAAGTGAAATAAATCCATGGAATGTATTGCAATTTTATTACCAATGAATATAGTTTAATAGGATTGAGGTTTTTATTCAGCTACTGAAAAAATTGGTAAGTAGGTGTTGAAATCTAATTTTCAAATTTACACAACATTACTGAAATGCAACGACAGTTAAAGCTCTCTTAAACGACAAGTGTTTTCGGCTAACTTGGCATGATTCTATAGGTATCTGTGAGAATTGTGTTTTTGCAAACTACGTATAATAATTGGTAGCCGATATAAGAGGGCAACCGATGATCGTCATGTATTATGTAGTATGGTACTTCTACTACTAATAAGGGCAGTGATATAAACTACCAACGACAAGCGACCGTTGATAGTTTTACTTTGCAATTGTCATGATGATACAACAATAATTATTGGATCAAGTTAATACTATGTTCATATAAGCACTTTTATTGAGTCAATTTTCGGTTTATTAAGTACAATATTTTAAGTGTTCAGACATAATAATATACGCAGTTCAGCTGCTTATTCAATATTCATTTGACAGCTGGTAAACAAAACAGCTGGTTGTTTCAACAACATTGGTTTTTTTTGTTTGTCGTTGTTGACATTTTAGTTGTCAAATATGCGCACTGAACATACTTCTGACAGTGTTGTATTTTAATTTTTACTCAATATTACAACAATTTGCGTATTTATTGCGCAATAATTAATTTAAACTTTATATGAAATATTGAGCCCAATAATGGCGTTTATTGCAATTTACGCAATATAGGTGCATATCTGAACACCGTATAAAACACTTGAATTTGAGGCTTGAGAAGTCATAGGTAGAGTGTTGAATTTTGAACAGCTTCGACATCTCAAACAAAACGAAATATGAAAAATTCTTCCTTTCGGCGACATCCTCTTAGCAGTCTTCTGGCAAAAACTCTGCGAGTGAAACAAAATTGCTATTAAAAGTTTCTCAAATCTCTCATCCGGAGTCGATCTTAAACAGTAGGTCCCGCCACTTATGAATAAAATTAACACACATAACGTGGTGTGGTAAACTTGGTCATAATCCTGACCAAATAAGAAGATAATTTGGACTTTAACAAATGCTATTATGTTAGATGACTTTTACAGAAAGGGCATGATGTCACTACTATTACCCAACATATACAGGTTTTGCAGTGAGAAATTTGGCTGACGTGTCAGAAGTGCACGTAAAATACATCTAGTATAGGAGAGCCTTTAGTATTCATAACTCCATTTATATATCTGAGGTTTGAGTGATTGCATTACGGCCCTATGCTCCCTAGAGGAGTAAGAGGAACATATATATATATATATATATTACGGACAATATAGGATAACCTCTTTGACAGACGCCATCTGTGCTTTGTTGACTTTGACCGATTTACACAGCCAATATTCTTTGTAATACGACTTTAGCAGCACAAGTACAGAGTACATCGCTGTTTATTGCCAAAATCTTCATATTTTTAAACCAGTCTTAACTGCAACTTTAACATTACTGTATACTTTTCTAACATGTGCATATGCAACCTAGCCTCTATTCCTCATTTTTCTACAACAGCTTCTTTCCTAAGTTTATAACAGTATTAAAGAGCAGTGGAGTCATAATGCTACTCTACCTAATCCCTTTAAGTACAGGGACGCCAAGGTTAAATTAGTTTTCCTATTGTACTTACCAGTTTACTTCCCTGTATGCATATTTATGACGTCTGCGATCGAAAGCATGCTTCCTTCGTTTTTAATACTTATTTATTCTATTGGCTTTAGTCAGGATAACAACCTAGCTTCTCACACCACCCATGATATGTGTATTGATTTTTATCCATAAGTGATGCGACCTACAATTTAAACGCCGACTCCCTATGATCGATTTGAGAAGCTTATCATAGCAAATTTATTTGTTCTCAGATTTTTTGCCAGAAGAAGTCGTCAAAGGAAATATTTTTTCATATTTGTTTTTTGTGAGAAGATTAGAAGCTAAACTTAACCCTACACACTAGCCAATAGACTATGGCAACTACGCTTTTAATAGTGGTGATAGTATGTCCAATGTTGTCTAATAAACATGTTTATGTGCAAGAAGATTTTAGGCACCTGGCACTATCATGTAATTTTTTTAAGAAAAATAATCAATGCCTACCATTATTAAATTAATGGTATAGAAAGTTAAGAGGACACGTAGTGAACAATGCGTAGAACGTAAGACAGGCTTTATGTCAATTACTACTGGGCAATTTCAAGTGACCCAATTTTTAAAATGGATGTCTTCCGATTTGGATGAAATTTGCACCAAGGTTAGTACTATTGGATGGTAGGCCAGACACAAATTTTCAGCTCTATCAGTCAAGAACTGCCGGAGTTAGAGGGGGACATTTTGGTCAAACAGGGTTTTTTTAAAGTGTGTGTAACTTTTCACCTATTGGTCCTAGCAAAAATTTTCCAAAGGATATTAGGTAGCTATTTCTTCAATATTTCCAAAAATATTTTTTTTAATTTAAAAAAAAAAATTTTTTTTATTTTTTTTAAATTAATTTTTAAAATTTTTTTTTTTTTCAAAATGGGCCTTTTTTTTTTGCTCAAAATAAAGCTTATAAAATTTCCTATAATCGCTTAATGGGATGCGAGTGGGGTATCTATCAAAAAAATTATTTTTTATTATATATTATTTTATTAATCAATAGTACTAACCTTGGTGCAAATTTCATCCAAATCGGAAGACATCGATTTTAAAAATTGGGTCACTTGACACGAAATTGCCCTACTCTATTATATTGTGTCGGTAGTGCATCCTCTCGATACTGATATTGAACCTTTTTAGCGATTTTCTACTGCAGGTACAAAGAATATAAATCACGCTTGATGTTTGTACGGATAAGTCGAATATTAATTGGGTGACCTGGTAGTCTAATGGAAAGTATGCTAGACTATTACAGTGAGGGTTAAATGTTCGATTCGCACCAGAATCTCCGGTCTACATGAGGTTGAAGTTACTCTGCTCATAATTAATAAAATATAATTTGTAGTTGCATTGTAATTAATAAATAAATAACAAAATATAAATATTTGAAAATAGTCGCCCTAGTTTTGCCAAGATTGTCCATACCAGACTCATGCCGTATGTCTTTTTATTTACAATTTGTTATTTTTTTTTGCTGTTGTTTCCATTACTGTATTTAATAAGGCTTTGTTTTGGCGGTTGTAAATTGCACCTTCAGTTTCATGTGGGTTTAGTCATTCATCACGTTTTACACCATAAAAGACCAGAAAACACAAACGAATAAAATACAGACAAAGGAAATAAGACAACAGTTTTAAATTGGGTCTGTAATAGCGTCGTAATACGTTTTTGTTTTTAATGGGAAATTGTTTCATTCGGTTAATTAGTATAGAAATGTAACAACTGAACTGAACTGAACTGATGAAACAAATTTTAATTGGTAAGAGACAGAAACAATAAAACAACAATGAACAGAAGAAAAAAAAAATAAAATAAAAATGCAGAAATAAATCTGTTGCCAACATCTTCAAAAGCATTGTAGGAAATAGGAATAAAAAAACAAACTCATCACGTTTATAAGGTGTTTATGACATTTCTTATAAACATTTTTGTTTTTGTTTTTTTGTTCATTTGTTTGCCTTCTTTTTATTCTGATTTGAATATAAAAAAAAAAAATTAAATAAAATTATGCCACATTTATTGGTGAAGTTGGATGGATGGGGCTAAAAACAAAGCAAAGAAATCCTTGATTACAGTTGTAAACAATTTTTTCTGTTGTTGTTTTTCATACTATACCGTGTGGTGGGTGGTTGGATTATTATTGTAACGCATATTTCATTTTGGCTTTGAAAGGTGTTTTTCTATATTAATGTCGTACTTTTTTTGTTTTTGTTTTATCAAGATCTTGAAAACTTTTTCATTTCTCTGCGCTCATAATTTACCATTGCGTTGCAAGTATAATTTCTTTCTTTATTGTCAGTTTTAAATATGAAACTACCTCTAGGGATTTACCATGATTTCGCTGAAGGAAAGTGGAAAGAATAACGAAAGGCAAACAAATAAATAAAAAAATATGGCTGCATTTATTTGGCACTCAAGTGGGCTCTCTACTTATTTACGAGCATAATAAACAGCTAAACAGCTAGGGAGTCATATGGACAAAACAGACAGACTGCCAGTTAGACACTCCGTTGTTGATTTCAACGTAAAGCAAATGTAAACAAAAGTAAACGAATATTGTAATCGTTTAATACCGAGTAAACACAGCAAACAAATCAACAAAAAGGAACAACAATATCAATCCCTCTCCCCATATTCTACTCATCATTATCATCAACAGCAACAACATGGGGCAACTCGCAATGATTTTTATCGCAATTGTTGCAACACCTTTCTATGCAAAGTAGTTTTTCTATACATATCCGTGTGTATATGAATTTGTTGTTCTTCTCCAAAAAAGTGCGTGTTGCACGTAGAATAGTTTAATCGAGTGAGTGTTTTCGTTTGTGCCAGTTATTGGCACAACTTTTGTGTAAACACCACATGCTCACTTTTGATTCGACTTCATCGCAGTTATTTCGTTCTTTCTTTGAATCTGCCTTTCTTCAGTTTACGCCATAAAATCGAATATTTAATGCTTAACAATGACTCACTTTTAAAGCGAAGAAAAAATACATAAAAAAAGGTAAAAAACTGAGAGGGAACGAATTAAGAATTCGCAAGAAAAAACTTATTTTATGGCAAACTTTTTATTAAGGATAGACGCGTGCTTTTTGGTTTATATTTTTACTCATTGATTTGAAAAAATTATTACCGGAGGGTATCAACTACAGTAGAAAACATCAACGAAGAAATTTATAAAAAGAAGTAAAATCTTAAGTAATCTATTGATCAGAGAATAGAAGTAGTAATGCAGGAATAGTATGGAATAAAACCAAAAGCGGTAGAAAGCATAGCCTTTCCCGGGTGTAGTATATTGCTTATATAAGATTTCACTGAACATCTTAATTGGTCCTTACAACCATTTAGTCAGGACTACAATCTTGCTTCTCACATCGCTCATGTTGTGTGTATTAATTTTATCCATGAGTAGTGGAACCCACTGTTGAATGTGACTTCGAACTACAGACGGAATAGAAAATTGCTTCGATACTGTAATGAGCTGTGTGCTAAACAGTAAGTATGAGGGGTTGTAGATCCGTTTTACACTTCTGACTCTTGTCTATTGTATTCCGTAAAGTTTTTGAATTAATAAAAGTAATTCAGCAAGATTTTATTATTTATTATTTCATTTCCTTCTGGTCTCCCTATAATTTTTCCAAATTCCAAAACAGTTTGTAGCATGAGTATAGATAGGCCATCCCCTGACTTTTGGTTATAAAAAAACCTTGTGTAGTTAGCTCTTCATTTTTGTACATTAACGTTACTCTTGTTTGAGTCGACGAACACTTTAACCCTAATTGGTTACTGTTCGTCGAATCGTTGTAGCTCATTTACTCTTTATCATAGAATTCTTTCGTGTTTGACTAAATTTCGCTCTTTTTATCAACAATGTTGGTTGATAACGAAAGCTTGTAGTGAGTAAATACACCCTATTTTTTTAAACCTGGATGGTCATTTTTGTACAGTACACTTCGTTGAATCGACGAACAAAAAAATTTTTTTTTCCTCTACTGACTGCAAGCTTTCATTATCAACTGACGTTGTTGAAAAAAAGAGCGAAATTTGGTCGATTCGACGAACAGTAACTGTCCAGGGTTAAAGAACTTATGTTTTGTGAAGAAGAATAACATGGGCAATAGGGAGAGTAAGTAATGAGAAAGTATATTCTGTGATATTCATCCGTCGCTTTCCTTTAGTTTTCGCCAAGTAGATTCAGAAACGGAGAATCTTTTCAATTCAGATGTATGTTCTTCGACATACTCCCCTCAAGTTTTTAAAGACTTTCCTTTAGTTTTCGCCAAGTAAAGGGAGATAAGGAGACTCTTTCCAATTTAGATAGAATTGAAACAATCTAAAGTTCTACTAGTCAATCGTAGTTGGAAGAAATTTGAGTCTTGTGCCAGAGTATACTGCAAAAAAATGTAAACCTACATCCTAGCTGGACTGTATACGCAAAGGAAAATTGCGCAGAATACGGATATCTTCTAGCCAAATATGTAAACTGTGTGATGACGAGAATGAATCATCGGAACACATACTTATTATAATGCTTGCGACCTTAATGTATTCCAGAAGGAAAAATACATATGTGTATATTAGATAATAGTCGCCGTAGTCTAGTAGCTAGTGTGTTGGCTTATTAGACGTGAGGCCATGGTTCAAACCACAGGTCAGATATCTCAAATAAAACGAAATACAAGGAAATATTTCTTCAGCAGCTGCTTCTCAGCAGATTTCTGGCAAAACTTCTGAAAGTAAAGAAAATTGCCATGAAAAGTTTCTCAAAAAAACTGTCGTTCGGAGTCGACTTTAAACTGTAGGTCCCGCCTCTCATGTATAAAATTAACACACACAATATAAGTAGTGTGAGAAGCAAGGTCGTAATTCCAACCCAAGGGTTGTAATGATCAATTATGTATGTATGTATGAATATATCAGGTGTATTAGATACTAAGTGCAGTATTAATTTTACTAACACCGAAAAACAACCTGAGGTTCCATAGGGCTACAATGATGAAGAACACATTATTAGTAGAGTGCAGGACAATTGTTTGGTCGCAATATTTTACACAACAATACTGTATTATTTCGTAGGCTTAAGTCATTTGGACGGTTCTGCATCTGAATTTAATCACAATTTTGGCGATTACGTCAGCTATATTTCAAGCATAATATTGTAGGATATAAAATCGTACATAATCTTTTATTTCGTCAACAAACCTACATTTATTTTAGACTATCACTCACACAAAAGTGATATAATGCCGTATTGAATATGGTTATGGCTCCAATGTAGTACCTGATCTTGATTTTAACCCGCTTGATGTTGTTTGCTTTACAAATGTAAATAAGATTCAAATGTACCATCTTACATAGAATTTGTTGCACAAACGCTTTCTATGTTTTCTTTTTAGATGCCGAAAATAATAATTTTTAAATATTCATAAACATATACCGCCCTACTTTACAGTATCATTCTGTCAAATTTCTTTCAAAGCGAAACTTTTAAAACTAAACCGGAAGTTTTCCATTTCTTACAGAAATTTCTTTGCCCTCTTCTTAAAGACGAAGTAAACATTGTAAGGAAGTAAAGTGAAAATTAAAATAATTTTTCTGCTTTTATTTAATTTGAGAAAACATCCACAATTCATTTAAACTTTCCAAACAGGTCATGGACATACAGTTCAACAATAACTTCTTTACAGTAGAGAAAGAAAAAAAGCATACGGCACGTACTACGTAACTTGAAAAAAAGGAGGGTTTTGTAAAATGTAAAGAAAAAAACGAAAAATAAATGAAACAGCGGGTAATCCAATAGAAAGAAACTCCCTAAAAAAGATGTCATTGTTCAAATATTAGTTGCATGGTCCCAGCCCAAGACTTGTATTGTGTGTGTGTGTGTCGGGCATGTGTATTTTGAGGATTTTTTTCAAACCAAACGGTTTAACAGTTCAAAGGAACATTTAAACCAGGCATGACATTTACAACAAATATTGATTTAGGACAGCTGTTGTAAATACAGGCTCGTCTAAAAACCAAATAAATATGTATGTATGTAATGAAACATAAAAACAAAAATAATATTAAATAGTATTTGTCAATAAACTCCCTGTTTAAAAACCAAAACGCAAAAAAAAAATTAATGTTTTCTGTAGCCTGTGTGTGCTTGTATAACGTTTGTTTAATGTCAAGTTTAAATATCATTTTCATGATCACTTCTAACACTCACAATTCAAAAATGAAAAAAAAATCAAATCTACATGTCTACAGATTAACTTTAAACGCCCACTGTTAGTTATACTCAAGTATTTTTCTATTAATTTTTTATAATTTTTTTGTTTGTTTTTTTTTTTGTTTAAATCTTTACGCCGGGTAATTAATCACTTTGTGTTTTTTGTGGTGCCTGAACACAACCAACTAAAGTGGGAGTCATTTAGAGACTGTCAACAGATTTGTAACATATTGGAAATCATAGTGCATAGATTTGTTGAACTATTTTGGATTTTTAAAGATTTTTCCAGTTTAGACAATTTCAAGTAAGAGAAAATGAAAGATAAAATTAAAATTAAATTGGTCTTTACAACCCTTAAGTATGGATTACAACCTACTGTTAAATGTACACTCCGGACTACAGATATGAGAAAATTTTCACGGCAGTATTATTTTACTCTCAAAGTTTTTATCACAAGATCTCTTCTGTCTTGCTTTAGCTGTCTAGGTTGTAGTCACTTCACCTACGCCGATTCACACCAATCACTAGTATTGCAAGATAAGGTAAGACTGTCATACTATGCCAAATTATACGAAATCATGTCGTGTTTTGCTCATACTTTAGCTTCAGCTCCATCGAATTTGGTTAAAATATGAAGAAGGCAACCTAGTTACATATTTCACTATACCACCGCTGATATAAACAGTAAAGAGAGCTGGAACGCAGTAAAACACTTTGTAGAGCACGTCCTGCGAAGGAAGAAATTTGACCTAGACTCAGCAGTCTGAGAATAGAGCGGAACCTGGACGCAGGCTGACGACGATGGAACTGGAACATATGCCAGAAGTAATACAACCGTGGTTCCGAAATGGAATGATTTCTCGGCGAGGAGACAAGGCGGGTTTTTAGTCGGTATACTCAGTGGGAGAGTCCGACATATCATGCTTGGTGACGACCATCATGAATGCATAAAGCATTTTCCCTCCTTCGCGCAAAAAAAAAATACCACCGCTGATCAGTACCAGCCTTTTCTTAACTGAATTGTTGAACCACCATCCATTTAATTTTCTCTTCTAGGCTATATAGAGTATGCCACATAAAACACATTTCGGTAGCGTAGTAAAGGTCATGTAATTGTCTGTTAAGTTACTTCTGAACGGCTTCTGGGACCATTAGAATACGTAAGGTAAGACTGTCTTACTATGCCAAATTATGCGTAATCATGACGTGTTTTGCTCATACTTCTGCTTCTGCTCCATCGAATTTGATTAAAGTACAACGAAGGTAACCTAGTTACGTCTTCTACTATACCACCGCTGAGCAGTACCGGTTAGGTATTGCTAGTCGCTTTTCTAAATATTTTCGTTATTTTTTTATGATAATTTTGAAAGCATCACCCAATCAACATTTTCCTCTGGGCTATATAGCGTATGTGACATAAAACACATTTCGGTAGCGTAGTAAAGGTCATGCTGTTGTCTGCTAATTTACTTTTGAACATCATCTGGAGCCTCTGAATTCATTATGGACATGACTAAGCACAATACAAATAGTTTTGTAAAAGAGCTCACAGCTTTGCCTCATGCGAGGCTATCGACTTTTTTGTTTAAATCGAACGCGACGAACAGCAGCGTTATATAGCGCCCATATTATGAATGATATTTTATTTGGTACTCGGAAGGGAAATAGCATGCCGATTGATGTTGTCGAAGGCATGTTGAAAGTCAAAAAGTACCAAAAGCTGCGGTGAACTGCACTCGTTCGATTGCTAAACAATATATGTGGGGGAAACACAATAGATTTGATGCAATTCCGAGGATAACATGTTTCACTTCTAGGGGGAATTTGTTAGCTCCCTGTAAGCTTTTGTAATCAGAATAAAAGAAATTTGGAGCCAAATCTGGACATTTGATCGAATTTGACGTGTTTTGTCCAATATAGCTTTTCATCTATGTTGTGTGTGTTAATTTTATAGATAAGCGGCGGCGCCTGCAGTTCAAAATGGACACCGAACGACAATTTTATGAGAAACTTATCATAGCAATTTTATTTTACTCTCAGAGTTGTTGTCAAAAATCTGCTGAGAGGAAGTCACCGAGGAAATATTTTTTCGTATTTCGTTTTGTTCGAGAGGTCTGACCTGAGGTTTGAACAGTGGCCTCTCGTCTAATAGGCCAACACTCCACCTACTAGACTACGAAGACTTCATAGCAATTTTAAATCATCTGTGATATAATTCAACTCAACTTATTCGAGGGGTACAATGTGTCTTGTCCAAAACCTTCTAAGAAATTCAATAGCAATACCTTTAATGCTGCTATTTTCTCTGAATAGTTCCTGAATAGTTGAAATATCATGGGCGAGTTTAACAACAAGAGCTAAAAAATCGAATCCACCATCGAATGGATTTCATTCGTTTATTTCTTCTCAAAGTCGTATCTTGTTTTTTAATAATACTCGTATATACGTATATATGCAGGTTCTTTTTACTCCTCTAGGGAGCATAGGACCGCAATAATACTCGTAGGATATTAAGAAGTCTTCCAATACTTATTGATTTTCGAAATTGTTTTTAATAAAATAAAGCAAAAAATCGAGTTTTATAAGATCTTATTAAGCTCAATGTGCGTCTTAGATGTGTTGTTGTTTGGGTTGTTTTACGTGTTAATTTCTATTTTTTTTTTCTTTTTTCATATTTTTATATCTCCATAGCCAAAGATAATTGATTTTTTTAGTTTGTCATTCAAAAGTTTTATTTTTTTATTTTTGTTATGCCTTACAAATGAGTAATTTTTTTATTTACATGGCCATAAAATAAGTTTTATGAGATTGATTTTATAAAACAAATTGAATGTGGAAACATTTGAAATCGATAACGATTTTACTGGCAGCAGAATCCGACTAAAATTAACCCATTACTGACCGCTTTTAATCTTTCCTGTGAATGAATACATGATGGCATATGTGCCAACTATTTTAGTCACTAATTGGTTTTAAAATATTCTTATATTTTCCGAGAACAAGTCTATAAGCCATTAAGTTTTTGAATTTTTCAACTCTCTACTGAAAAGATAAAACGGATTCTTCAGCAGCGATCTGCCTGATGATACCAGACAAAATTTGAGCAACCTACGTCATTTACTTTGTGTTTGGCATCCATTGATAACAGACTAGTCCTTAGCTTTCTGTTTAGACGAGATTCGAAAAGCAGCCCTCCGAGTGCGGTAACCTTGGCAAATCGAATATTTTAAGGGTTTTTGTCAATATTTCTTTTGTCTAGCACAAGTTTTTTTAAAAAGGCTATTTTGTTTTCCCTTCACAGAAAGGGTTAAGCTTTTTATGGGCATTATGTTTGGGCACTGACGTAAAGGCAGATAGCCCTCTTTCAGCATTAACCCTTTTGTCGCCAAGAATTTTTTATTATTATAATTAAAATTTGGTTTATTATTCATTTAAATCCCGCGATGGTTGGGGGGTTTTGAAAAGTCAACCTTCACTAATCTACGGCAAGAAGTTATAAACCGTGCTGACCAGGTATCTTTCAATCACGACTAGACTATGTTCTAAAAGGAGCCTCTATACAGGCTGATCATTAGCAATGAATACATTATACTATAATCCAGCCTCTTATGGTGTGTTTACTTTGGCTGTGAGCCAGCACAGGTTCAAAGAAAATAAATGCATAAATTATTCTAGACGAAGGATTATGAAGTCGTCGTAGTATAGTCCTCTTGTGTGGTTGTTTACCTTGCAGGTCATCATCTAACCACCCTGCATTTAGCATATCTTGACAAGTAGTTCTTACACGAGATGTTCGAGATACCATATACTGACCCAAATAAACTTCTTTGGCACCTAAAAAAGTGGGGTTGTGTTTCATAAAGCCTTTTGCAATTCGAGTGATACTCTAAACCAACCAACCTACCATACATGGCTACAAGAGAAATGAGTACAATAGTTCAAGGACTAAAAGAAATTAAAATTGTTATGGCAAAAAAATAATAAAATTTCTTCGAAGCTTTAAAAATGTTAAAGAAAACTAAAAAAATAAATGAAAGATGAAAAAATGTGTTTTCATTCAAAGTTTCATAGAAGTTCTATATAATTAGAACAGCTGTTTCGCAAATGACACATCGTCATGGATACTCATAGAACAGAAGAGGACGCACAAAGAGAAAACATGACTCAAATGTATGTGGACCTGAATGGGAGACTCTTTGTATTCAATCTAGACAGATGCCAAGCGATAATATTAAATTATAATCAAAAGTTCAATGACAAATGAACAAATGGTCATCATAGTAGCTACTAATAATGAGAATTCAAAAAAGGGTTGCACTTTTCAACACATACATCAGGAATGTGTAGAAAGAAAAGAAACCTAAAGATGCCAATTTCTTGATAAAACGATAACCACTGAATATATTTTATAAATATTGTATGCCATACATGCATGGAAATGTATTTTAAAAACACATTAAAAGATAATTTTTTTATTTTGGAAATATTTATTGCCTTTGAGTACCAAAAAAAAACATTTATTTTCCAATAATGGAAAAAAAGAAGAAATCTTAACTCAATTATCACAATAAACGACAGACACGATGAATTTAAAGACATTCTAATAATAAACAAAACGAAGAAACCCAAGCAAAAAAAAGTTCATGTTCGAAATGAAATGAAATGAATTATGGAACTGCGGTCATATTGTATAGAAGCCATATATCAAATGACTATCTTGATTATTTATTTATTAATTTACGAAACAGCAATAGCAACAACAATAACAACAACAGCAAGAAATAAAGCATAAATACTTGTGGCATATATACAGATTCATACATATGCGGCATGTAGTATGTGTTGCAGGAATAAGAAAGGAAAAAAACAGACAAACGAAAACATTTAACTGCATCAGCAGCAATAACGAGATATAAACTACTCTGTATAGAAAAACCAAATCACTGCATCTAAAGTGTGGTTAAATTTATTAAAGACTCTGTCTGCATCTATTAAAGTAAAGTCTAGAGAAAGGGAAACCCAATAGACGAAACCCTCTATATATCACGGGTCACTGATGGTGCATTCGAAGCGACATTGTCTGTTCTGTACAACAATGCTCCAGTCTTACCAGCAATAGCAGCAATACAACTAGTAATTGTAGCTGCAGTAATATAAACTACACACTGTTGTTTCTTTTTTGTACTGAACATACACAGCAACAACAACAACAACAACATAATGTTGCAAGAAAGTACTTAATAAACCGAATACACACTCTGTGTACAGCAGCAAGAGCAACAATCCTAAACACTTACGGTGGCTGGATTTAACAACCCAAATACGAGTAAAAATGTAAAATATGCTCATATGGCACGAACAACAACAACAGCAAACAACAGCAAATGTACAACTGCTTCATATATGCATTTACGTTACGCTCAAATCATTTGTATGCTGCTTGCTGCTCATTTGGAAAAATTTTTTGTTACAAAAAAGCCTTATGAAATGATTTGAATTGAATGTTTGAAAAATGAAAAATGAAAAACGAAAAAAACACACAATCATTACAAATAATAAACCTAAGGAGAGACCATTAGTTTGAATCTGCATTTGATTAGATTGTATGTAATGATTTTAATTTCAAACCAAATACAAATAAAAGGTGACCAGATTCAGAAAATATAAATAATTTCGAGAATAATCGATAGCCTAATGAAGCTATCGTTATCTGATATTAAATCGATTACCATATCTAATTGACTTTTAAGCAAGTTTTTAGTTTTATTCTAAGGAATATAATGCTAAAGTATTGAGAGACCCTTTTTCAGGTTATATGAACCTAGATATGCTTCGACCTTAATTTTGGGTATTATGTGCACTGCGCTTGGTACCTCTTTATATAACAGGGTGGGTGATTTAAAAGTTTAAATTTAAAAATGCAATAATACAAAAAAGGTTTGATATTTTGCTAAATTTCTCACACCACTTATGTTGTGTGCGTTAATTTTATATATGAGTGGTGGGACCTACAGTTTAAAGTCGACTCCGAATGACAGATTTTTGAGAAATTTTTTCATGGCAGTTTTTATTTACTCTCAGAGTTTTTGCCAGAAATCTGCTGACAGGAAGTCGCCGAAGAGATATTTTGTCATATTTCGCTTAGTTGGAGATGCCTGACCTGGGGTTTGAACCGAGGCCTCACGTCTAATAAGCCAACACACGGCCTACTAGACCACGGCGGCGAGAAACTTTGTCGTAATCCTAACTAAATGGTTGTAATATCCATATAATATAATATAATATCCATATAATAATGAATGAATTTAGCCAAAAAAAATTTTTTTGTTATGAAGTACAATTGTTCCGATTAGAAATGGAATATTATTTCATTCACATGGCTGCCACGTCTGGCCGAACAGTGCCTCATTTCAGCGGACCAATTTGCATGTACTTTTTCGAGTGTATGGGGTCGTATCTCCGCAATGGCATCGCGAATGTTAGCCTTTATATGCCCACTTGTCTCTGGTTTGTCGGTATAACACTTTTCTTTGACGGCGTCCCGCAGAAAATAGTCCAACGGTGTCAAACTCCAGCTTCTTGGTGGACAATTGACATCACCATTTCTGCTAATTAAACGGCCATCAAACGTTTGACGCAATAAACCGATTGTGGCATGAGATGTATGGCAAGTTGCACCATCCTGTTGAAACCAAACGCCGTTCACAACAATGCCATGAACAAAAAAATCGGTTATCATGGTGCGATAGGTGACTCCATTGACCGTAATGGTTGCTCCGTCCTCATTTTCTCAGGAATATGGGCCAATGATGCCTCCGATGCACAAACCGCACCAAATAGTTACACGTAATCGGTTCATTGGTTGATTGTAAGACCACCTGTTGGTTTTCTGAACCCCAAATACGGGAATTTTTTTATTAACGTACCCACCAATATGAAAATAAGATTGTTCCGAAAAGATGATTTTTTTTTTGGCAAAATCGTTATCATCGTGCAGTTGGCCCAAAAAATCCCAACGTTGCTCAAGCCTAAATTGATTCATTACGTTCAGTGGAGATAATGTACTGAATTTTGTGACATAATAGAATGACATAAGTATTACCAGATTCAAAATAACCGATGGTTGAAATTTAAACCCATAGATGACCCACCCTATACTAGCTTTAACTACTACTGTTCGTTGAAATCCTGACTTGAATTGGGCGAGGTTAAATTACTAAACACTACCCATGAAGCAGATCACTTTCTTCGTACAATAGGGGTATCGTAGATGGACCGTTATTTGGATTAACTCCACTCACCCCCTTAAATCCAAATTGTTGATAGACAATGGAATAAAAAGAGCTGGTACACAACCATTTAGTTGCAATAACGCTGATGCGTTTTAAGTTCATTTCGATTAATTTATTTAGCTGTGACGTAGGTAGGTAGGTAGGTAGAAGTCGCTGTCCCCCTCGATTGAGTCATGAGCGGACACACTTAGGCCACACACAGGGCCCATTGTGATACCACAGTTCCTCATTTTCCCTATTCCAGGAACCATTCGGAGCTTCCGATGAAGCGACTCAGGCTGCCAATATCCATACATGACAGTTCATCCATATCCTTCATGTAGTAGGCACCCAGGTACCTCCTCCGACTAAGTGCCACACATGTGCCCAATAGGTGAAGGATAGTCTCATCTTCATCTCCACAGCTTCTGCACAAATCATTTTTAAGGTGTCTAAGATCTAGCTGTGATGTAAAACTATATATTTTCGTAGGTCTACATAGAATGTAATTCACGGACAATTGTTTGAAACTCAGATCAGATAATATGTGGTTACTACAGCATTGTAACTTTGGTGGAATTCGTATAAAAAAATTTTGAATTAAACCTTTGTTCACCCTTTCAATTAACTTAAACAACATTTCTATTCAAGCCTAAGAAAGAAATTTGTGTTAAAGTACTGATTCCTACAACGACTAATATGCATGTAATTAGAATACTTTTGTACGGTGCTGTAACTTAAACGAGCCGAAACAAAGTCAAAAAACAAATTACTTTAACAAGAAACAAACAAAAAAGAAAAAAAAAGTCATGAAGAAAAAAATAATAAAAAAAAAGAAAAAAGAAATGTGTACGTAGTACAGGAACAAAAAATAGGTCGAAATAATTGCCGCACTATCGATTTTTAATAGACAATAACGAGAAAATAAATTTTCATTGTTGTGTGGTAAAAATGAAATGAAAAACTATAAAAAAAAACAAAAACAAAGAAGAAAATCTAATAGTAAAAGTATGTATGTATGGTATGGTATGTACATTATCGATTACAAACACCGATATACGGTATGAAAGCAAAACACGCCTCATAAATACCCAAAGAATCAATGAACAAAATAATGAACGAAAGAGCAACTGAATGATGACGAAAAGGCATGAATGAAATTGTATGTATGAAATAAACCATCAAATATGAGACAAACAGAAGGAGACAAACAAAACGTAATGAAACTATAATTTATTGTAAATATTTCCAATTCAGTGTTAAATACATACCACCAAAGGGCTGCCCCATCCAATAGATTCGTTACAGTTTCGCTTCCATATCAGTTCCACTTTGCATTTTATTTTTCATTTTTTTCTTTCTCTTCTTCTTTTAATGTATAATTAAAATAGTGTGTGACAGAATATACATAAAATGTATGAAATACATGATGTGTAAATGATTATTTTGACTGTTTTTATTATTTATTATTATCAATGAGAATTGAATTCTTTCCACCAAATAAAATATACGAAATATTGTGTGTAACATATGAAATTATCGCTCGCTCCATCACAAATGTTTTGGAAATTAGAAAAATCATATTTTTTCGTTTTTTGAAATGAAATAACAAGTGGAAAAGGCCAGTGACATGACATAAAATTTTCATCGCTACCAAAACAATTTTTTTCTTTTGTAACAATTGTTTTGGTTGAGTTGAGTAGAATTTTGAATACGCTTTTCATACATATGAATGTGGGCATTGGCTGAAAATAAATTGGTTTGAAGAGTTGGTTGCATTAGTAATGGCTTCGTCTAATCATTCTAACAGCATATAAAATTCCGCCCCAAAAGGTGTTTCCATGTAAGCGTTAAAAAACAATTTTCGGGTGAAAATGATATTGGGAGCCTTAACCGGTGTTCAAGTTTGCAATAAAGATTTGAACAGAATGTGTGTAGTCGTTACTATTGCCTGCACATTCTGCAGTGAGGAAGTGGAGTCGAAAAAGCACTTGATTGTCAGCTATGTACACTATAGGATAGCAAATGCTGGTTGCTGAAATTAAAAGTATTCGTCACTAGCGCCTGCACATTCTGCTGTAAGGAAGTAGAGTCGAAGAAACACTTGATCATATGGGTTCAATATGGGATAGGAGATACAGGTTACTAAAAGCATATGCCCAAGGAAATAGGATTAATTAATGCTGTCCATGATAGAGTTGATTCTATAATGTAGTTAGGCGCTTATTGACAAGGGAATGCATTTAGATATACGCAGGACGCATTGCATAAAGTCGACTTAAATCCATAAATCCAAAAAAAAATTTTTATGAAAGTGTAACAGTCCAAACTCTGGGGAGTGAATTGAGCTTACAACCACCCACAGATCGCAGATAAGCAGATTACGATTTACGTCTAACTATAGTGTGCGCAGTTATTATTCCCGCTTGAAAGCTTATCGTTTCTCTATTAAAGATCAAGTGATTATCTCACTCCCTTGAGATGTAATGCCCAGTATAGTTGAACATTGTATCATTGGCAGTATGACCTCATAATACCTGTCGTAAATCAGAGAGTCTAGTGCAGCAAAGGTCGAAAGATTTGTTCTTCATGTATGGCTGTAGGCCAAGACTGCTATACTGTCACCAATGTCGTGACTTCACAAACTTAGTAGCTGATAGCACGCTACTTAACTGTTCCTTGGCCATTTTCAGTAGTCTATGGTTTTGGGGAATGCTTTGCAACAAGACTTAGTAACAAGAGTTCTACTCGTTTCCATTTGCAGAGACGGCCAGAGTAGATTAGATGTTCTGCTAGTGTTGGTGTTAGTCCATATGAGTTCTATTTTGCCCAACACGAATACATAAATGAAGCGCAACATTAAAACTAAAGGGCTATGTATGCCCACGTACACAAGAATACCTATTTTTAGGCCACTTGGATGACAGGAGGTGAGGCATTGTACAATGTTGGAGTTGAGAATAACCGTATTGTTGAGATTTATTTCTCGAATACAACTCGTGGCCTTATTAATACAAGACGTAAGCCTTTCCACAAAGTTTAACATTTTCAAAGAAACTTCTCAACTCAACTATTTTGTTTACGTTGTTCAAAAATTAATTGAGGATAAATCATAGAATTTACATACCCGTATGCCATATACATACATATGTATCGTCTACACACATATATAAGATATAAAATCTGTTTACTTACTTAACCAAGTCTTATGCCTTCGGTTCTAAACATTTCAATTTCCGTCTTCCTTTTTTATTTTAAGCTTAATTTACACGTCATTTCTTCATTTTCTTTTATTCTTTTAATTATAAGTGTTTGTATAATAGACTGAAAAAAATAAACAATTTTTTGTATTCACTAAAGAAAATATTGCAACTGTAATAACAAATGAAAAATAAAAAAAATAAAAAATAAACAATAGGACTTGAATGCCAAAGTTACATAAAGTCAATGTTTTTAATTGTCATTTTCAAAACAAACAATGACAACAATTTTTATATTTCTTTTTGTCACAAGAAACCCTAAACGCATTATAGCCTGTATCTATGGTGGTATATGTATGTATTTGAAGTTTTATTTAAGTCCGGTTCACTATGTTTTGACAATAATTCGAAATTTATGACATTATGTGGGTATATTTGATGGAGAGCAAAACAAAAGCTGACATTACCATATACAATCATTTTCAAATATTGTATACATAATTACTATAATAAACAATAATTATGTATGAATTGTATGTTACAGTGTAATAATAGGATTGTTTTTTTTTCAATTTCAAAACCAAGCACCCTACAGTGGAATTGAAATGCAGTTGGTTGTAGTAAAAGCGGGGAGAAATTGTGAAAATTTATGTAATTTTTTCAATATTAAATAATAATTGTAATGGTATGACAGGTAAACTATACAGACATTCATAACTGGTCACAACAACCCTTCAGTCAGGATTACGACCTAACTTCTTACGACCTAGCTGATGGCAAACTATACTGCTGACTATAGGCTTGTAATGTCGTATAAAGTTCTGTTGGTTTAATTTGCCTTTTACTAAATAAATAGGCCTACAGAAGGAAAATTAAGCTTAAAAACATACCATAATATAATTGGTCATTACAATCGTTCAGTCAGGATTACGACCTAATTTCTCACACCACTTATGTTGTCTGTGGTAATTTTATACATGAGTGGTGGGACCTACAGTTTAAAGTCGACTCCGAATGACAGATTTTTGAGAAACTTTTCATGGCAATTTTATTTACTCTCAGAGTTTTGGCAGAAATCTGCTGAGAGAAAGTCGTCGAAGAAATACTTTTTATTTTGTTTTGATGTCTGGCCTGGGGCTCGAACCCTGGCTTTACGTTTAATAAGCCAACACACTACCTACTAGATTACGGCGACTTCATGCTAATATTGAAATAAAATGAGAAATTTCTATAATTTTCTTGAATTACAAATTTCTTATCATTTTTTGAGATGATTGATCGCACTTTTGTGTTTTGTATCAGCTGACAAATTATCCGTAACGTTTAAAAAAATTAAAAAGCTTTGCAATTAAGTCTTTGTTTAGCTTCCTAAACTGCATTCATCCATTTGCATCATTCGATGGAATATACTCGCACTTATCATCAACAGCAGAATATTCACTTCGTCGTAAATTACTATCATTTGAGCGTATCGAATTTGTGAAGTCCATCCCACATTTAGAACGCTAATGCAAATTGAAAAAATTGCACAACGTTTCCCAAAACAGAGATTCTAATTTCAAATTCTTTTTTTTCCGTTAAATATCACACGTTTCCGATTTCCCTTGAAAACAAAATTCCCATTATATTGTATTTCCGTTAAACAAAACAATACGAAAGCTCTTTACAAAAACAACATAAAAAATAATAAAAACAAAAACAAATTTTCACACATCATTGTTTATAAACAAAAATATCATCACATACACACATTCATCACTTTTATTTTCTTTGTTTAGCAAAGCTCTTTGAGTATAAAACCATCGTACTCTTTAATAATCTTTTCTTTTAAAAACAAATTTTTCTCTCAAAACTCTATTTCACACACACCTACACGCACCAAAAATAACCAATTTGATTTTAATGCATAACGCATTAATAATAGCAAAGAGAGAAAAACACATACATACATAAACACGAAACTATTAACGAAAAAACAAAGAGAATAACCGTTAAAAGCAAAAAATAAATTTTCAACACAACTTTGATGTGTTTTAATGCCGCATTAAAATCTTTATCATCCAAACATTAAACAATTTTTTTTTGGTTTTTAATTAATTTTCAAAATTAAATTTAAACTTTTCATGGAAATTGCTCTTATGACCGGCGATTCGTTTTTTCAAGCGAAAGAAAGTTTTTTCGTTAATGAATGTGATTTTGTAAGCCAATCGCTGCTGGTGTCCCCACTGAGCATATTTACGACATATTTTGGTCATTCCTTTCAGCAGTCATGCACCCACTTCAACTCTTGCATAAGACACTGCTACTCTTAGGAACACACTTTCCATCTAAAAAATTATTCAAAGCTCTGATGAGTCAATTTGAATGAACTGAAATGTACATATTTACATAACATTACGTTACTGCTTGATTTGGCAGCTTCACATGATTCCAATTCTATTCCTATTCTGATCTCCCTTGAGCTTTGGGTTTTCGCTGCAATTGATGTTACGACCAATAAAACCCTGCAGTTGGCGTATGTATAACTCCAAAACCTATAGCCGTACAGTTAGTAAAGTATTTTGATATCCCGATGGCTCTGAATATCGTGTGGTTTCACTTTAGCACACTTGAAGTTAGAAAACTTTGTTGTAAGAAATTCGTAGACCTTCAGTCTTACCAACGTGAGCTGCTTTCTGGTATACTTGATCTAATATTGCATATATGATATATTAGAAAAGGTATAAGCGAGTTAACAGTTATCACCGACATAGCCTAGGTCTCAATCAATCAACTAATCAATACCCCTATTGCGCCTTGGTTGCGGAATAAGCGAGCAGAGTCACTATGAAGTAAAAACGATGATAAAATGCATTCACATCGTATTCCAATACTTACATCAATTAGATTGCCAATCGTAAGGAGATAAACGGTGTCAAAATTTTAATCTATGGACTTCAGATATAAGTAAGCTGCCGTTCCACTGTAATGCAATCAATGCAAAATCGTTGTGGTCTACAGCCAGTTACCCGCCCATACATAGTTAGCAAAGTTACACCTCTCCAGCTTTTGCATTCCGTCAAATCATTTTTTGTAGGCAGCTTAATTAAAACCCCCTTATCCCCTTGGATCAACAGAACTTATCGATAACATATTCTATTGTTGATGCATTTGCTTGAAGCAATTGTACTTTTAAATTGTCTACACCTCATGCTTTGTCGTTTTTCAGTAATAATAGCAGCGATCTTTTGAACACGACCATATGAACACGTTGTACATGCGTAAAATCTGATTTATGAGAGTCTCATTGGGTTATCAACTACCATAGGTTGGGATTGTAAGGTTCTTGTATACAATGCAGTATTAAAACCGATATAATGCTATTGAATTCAGTTATGGGAAACTTCTTTAGCCTCTAATTTCGAGAAAAGTTAAACATGCCAACATTAAACATTCTACAACAGATCGTTTGATGAATGATACTGATCGTATATCAAATATTCGGGGATATTAATATACTGTTAGATAAAATGGCTATCAAGAGACATGGGAAATGTACGTGCCATTCAAATTATTAATGGCCATATTAGACATAAGGCCACGGTTCAGACCACGGGCCAGACATCTCCATAAAAAAAAATATAAAAAAATACTTCTTCGGCGACTTTCTCTCAGCAGATTTCTAGCAAAAATTCTGAGAGTAAATAAAATTGCCATGAAAAGTTTCTCAAAAATATGTCGTTCGGAATCGACTTTGAACTGTAGGTCCTCCCACTCATGTATAAAATTAACACACACAACATAAGTCCTGATTGTAATGATTTATTTTTTTTATTATAAAGTACAATTGTTCCGGGTAGAAATGTAATGTTATTGCCTCATTCGATCGAACCAATTTTTGTCCACTTTTTCGATTGCATGGAGTCGTATGTTGACAATGGCATCGAGAATGTTGGCCTAAAAATGCTCAATTGTGTCTAGTTTGTCGGCATAACAGTGTTCTTCAATGCCGCTCCACAGAAAATAGTGCAACGGTGTCAAATCGTAGCTTCTAGGCGGCCAATTGACATCACCATTTCGGCTAATTAAGCCATGAAACGTTGCAAGCAATAAAAGGACTGTGACATGAGATGTGTGGCATCTTTTACCATCCTGTTGAAACCAAATATCGTTCACATTAGTGCCATGAAGAGCGGGTACAAAAAATCGGTTATCATGGTGTGATAGGTATCTCCATTGACGGTAATGGTTGTGCCGTCTTTTTTTTTAAAGAAATATGGGCCAATGATGTCTCCGTTCCACAAGCCGCCCCGAACAGTCACTCTTAATGGCAGACCACGTGTGGGTTTTCTGAGTCCCAAGATAAGAATGAGCTTCATCCGAAAAGTTTTTTGACAAAATCAATATCATCGAGCAGTTTCTCGTTGACCCATCCAGCAAAGTGGATGGATGAACGAATTGAACTTTGTAAAGCGCCATATCGAGATGTTTTTCGCAAAATTCGGCGTAAGCTGGTGCGTGTAATGTTCAATTCTTGTGAATGGCGACGAGTTGATGTTGATGGATTCTCACACAAATTCTGAGCCACAGCTTTGATATTTTCGGGTGTACGCACTGTACAAGCACGCTCACATCTTGTCGCATCGACAATGAAACCAGTTTTACGACCTTTAGCAATGAACTTGTGAAGGATACCTGTTGATCCTTCTCTGCCACCAAATTTTGTACGACATTTTCGTGCAATTTCCAACCAAATGCCTTTGCTTTAGAAATAAATTTCTAATGCATCCCAGCGTTGCTCAATCGAACGTCGATTAATTACATTCAGTGGAGATAATACACCGAATTTTGTGACAGAGAGAATGACATACGTATTGCCAGATTCGAAATAACCAATGGTTCAAATTTAAATCGGTATATGGCCAACCTGATATATACCAACATGAGCTGCTTTCTGGTATACTTGATCAAATTTGGTGTATATGGTATATTGGAAAAGGTATGAGCGAATAGACAATTATCACCGACATAATCTAGGGCTTCAAACCTACCAATCATACCCCTATCGAACCGAAATCGAAGTGAAATAGTAACGACGATTAAATGCATTCCAAGGAAAAACACTAATAATGTGATGCATTCTTTACATTTTCTACAACATCAATGCATCATACATAATATCTCTAAGCGTGCGGTAATATATTGCTCTTTAAAAGGTATTCTTAATAAGCGTTTGTAAAGCTTAGACTATAAAATAAGGAATGCCTGCATTACGCCTACAAGAATGTTTGTTATTGAATTTTTAATCGTATTAAATATTTAATTAATTAGTCTATCAACTATGCTTAACACTTTAGAAACTCATTTCATTAGTTTTTCAATATCAAAGAGAACTTCAATCATAACAAAACATATGCACATAATTGTAGACATCTCTTATTATCTTTATTTATGTATAATATAACAATAATAATAACAATAACAATAACAATAATAATAACAATAAATAAATGTTTACAGGTCATTTTACATTAATTTAATAATTTATTTAAAATCTTCAATCTTGTTTATGTATGACCAGTCAAATTCAATCATAAACAAAAGCATTTTGAAACGAAAACGTATGAATAAGTGTGATATTAATAACAACAAAGGCAGACTACCATATAAAAATAAATTATTTATTGTATGTTTACATATGTGTAAGCATTCAACTCAATTCAATTCAATTTCATTCCATAAATGATTCTTTAAAACGTATGCAATCTTAAATAATAAACGAAATAAAGAATAAAATAAATAAACAATTTAAGAGCGAATGAATGAATGAATGCATGCATGAATGAATGAATGAATGAACGTATAATATATGATCATTATCCATTAATACTTTGTGTGTTTATAAGTATGTGTGTGTGTATTCCGATGACCATTAACTACAGAAAAAAAAGTGTAACTCAAGTGTTTATGTGCCATTGTAACTGGCCGCTTTGTGTCTTTCCCATTTTCCTTTATGTAATGACTTCAGCGCATGCCATGGCCGTTTAGGAGTATTTTTGTTTTTCCTTTATTGTTGCCGTTATTGTTGCATTGCATGTTGCACTTAAGCGCTGACTAGTGGAATTGTAGTCATTTGCCATGCTATGCCACACCAGAAGAGCTCTTTTGTTGTTGTCTTAAATTTTTTTGACAAATTGAATGAAAGACCGTGTAGCAAAGACTAAAAGCAAGCCCACGTGCTCTTTATTTTAACAAACAAGTTGCAGATGAATGGAATAGCATGTTATGGCATAGCATGGAATGATACATTTTCGGTCCTTTCATAATATGTGCTATGTACGTATTCTTTGATTTAATTCGTGTCTTTATGTTGGCACGAGCAGTAATTTAATCAAAACACCCAATTGTTGATTTTTGGTTTTTTGCTTTTCTTTTTGAAATTCTTGTGGGTGTCCCTAGAACTTCAGAGATTTGAAAGAATAGAAGCATTTTATAAAAATCATTATCAAATAAAAACCGATTTAAATGACGTTGAAATCAGTACAAGTCTTTGCAAAGAAACTATTTTAAGATGAATTTAAAAAAATAGTCTTCGAAGTGACTGCTTAAGTAGGTACCATCTAAGAGAGTTCAAATGACTGCTTAAGACCAGAATCTTTTTAAGACTTTGGAACAAAACAGTTATTATACGAATTAATAGTAGTTAGGACAGTATTGTTACGTTTTTAACCTTTTAAAAACCTTAAAAATATGGGTTCGTAGATTGCAAATGAAATAAAAATAAATTTTGTGTTTAGTTTTAAATCAATTCTTTATTGTTCGCACAATTCCGTGTGCCACCTTTCACGACTTGATTTATACAACAACAATTTGCTTTAATTGTTTTGCTTCTCTACACTCTTCCGCGTACACAATAACAATTGTTCAGTAAATCTTTATAACAGAGATCTTTAAACCACATTTATTCTCTTTTTTCTGATCTCGTTGCCTGCTTTGTGTTGCCTTTTATATCGCTGGGTAAACAGTCTGATGGATGCTCTTGAAGAAGAATGACTTTGCCTTCGCGAAATCTCTATAAATGTAAACATGTTGTTTGCGTTATTATTGTTTGTGTATTTTTTTACGTTTGCCCTTGCAGTGTTGTGGTTGCTTCTTGTTTACTTGCTTAATCCATTTTTTTCTTATACTGATGTTGTTGCTATATTTTTGTTTATTCGTTGAACATTTTTTTTGTTTTTGGAGCTTTTGTTTATCATTTTAATAACACCATTTCCATTTTCGTAACAGAATTATATAATAGTATATAATCGGTATTGACCTACTATAGATTTTTGATTTTATTTTTATTTTGTATATAAGAATACATTTTCAAAACAATGCATTCTTTTAAAAAACTGCTCCAACTTATGTGTGTTTCCGGTGTATTAAAAGCGTTGATTTAATAGTGTTTGCATTGTGTCTTCTGGGCTCTTTGAAATTCTTTAACAAAGGCAAACAAAATAATAATAAAGAAATGAATTGTAACTGTTCTTTTATTGCAATAGAATTCAGCGTATTTTCTAACATACCCTACATTTTACATTACGTTCTATGGTCACATACACATACATACCCCTCAGTCAGGATTATAACCTAGCTTCTCATACCACTTATGTTGTGTGTTAATTTTATACATGATTGGCTGGACCTACAGTTTAAAGTCGAGTCTGAACGACAGATTTTCAGAAACATTTCATGGCAATTTTATTTAATCTCAGAGTTTTTGTCAGAAATCTGTTGAAGAAATAAGAAATAAGAAATATTTTTTTGTATTTCGTTTTGTCCGACTTGTCTAAGCTGGGATTTGAACCAAGGGCTCACGTCTAATAAGCCAACGCACTACCTACTAGACTACGGTGATTACTTGGTCACATATCTAGTGCTAGTATCATAGAAACAAAGTTTGATGAAGGGTATTCAAACACCAATGTGGTCTACATGGTCATGGCATTCTATAAACTTCAATGGCAGTTTATCTGTTCGTATGATTGTGGCAAAATAATAGTACAAAAGCTTTGTATCCAACGTTTGACTAAATAGTGGGTGGAAATTTTCTTTTTTACAAAAGAAACTGAAGACTTTGACATTCTGCGATTATAATTGTCAATTGTATGGTATTAAAAAAAGCAAAAAAAAAGAAATAAAGAAGTTAAACACAACATATCCGTAATACAAATGGAAAATAAAATTTATTAAAATGTTAAGAAATATATCAGGCCTATAGATCTGTATGACATTTTCAGCAATAAATGAAAAAGGCCTCAAGTTCTTTTTTTTAAATAAAATGGGAATAAAAAAATAAAAAAAATAAAAGATTTTTTTTCTTACATATTGTAACAGATTTTACTCCTCATAGGCAAACAAACAAGGACATGTTGAGCATTAAGAATTTTATTTTTATGCCATAATTGATATTCCATAAAAAAAGGAAAAGTTGGTCATGGCTTAATACGAAATCATAATCTTTTTTTACGTACATTTTTTAAGGATTTGTGAGTGTGTAGGGATTATAAATGAAATCATTTAAGGAAATTGAGGCTTTTATGTTAATCGCATTACATATTGCACTCAAAACGAAATAATAATTTTCATAAATGCAGCATGTGTACAACAAAATTAAAATTTGTAAATAAATCCTTAGGCCGATAATCATAAAAATATAAGATCACAATGATACTCAAAAAAATATTGCAAAGCAATAGTAAAGAAATTCGTTATTGTAAGGGACAGAATTTGTTGATGAACTTTTGTACTGGAATAGAAATAACTGAAGTATTCAGGTACTTTTGGGAAACTTAAAAAATATAGATTCGAATTGGGTCAGAATGCTTATTGGCTATGCGCTTGCATTAGGTTGTCAATAGGCTAGTTTTTTTTTTAACAAGTAAAGTCAGTATTTTAGAAAAAAAAACAAGACCAAGAAAAGCAAAGAACAATAACAAAACAACAAAGAAAACATAACGTTCTGGAAGTTGCCAGACCAAAAATAAATGAAGTATAAAAAGAGCGAGCGGTAACGTTGTAGAGTAATATAAAACAGGACGTATAAGTACTGCTTTATTATAAATGTAAAAGCTCGAATCTTTCTTCTAAATTTTTTTATAATATAGCCTTAGTTTTTTTGAGTCGAAATATTATGAATAAGAATTAATTTTTTTGTTAAAATTTTGTGACAATCCTGAACTTTTGTTTCCTTGAAAATATATTTTTAAAATATTAACCTCCTAGTCCTTAAAAATCTAAACAATTGTCCTTCAACTACAATTACATGTATTTTTTTTCTTTTTAGGTAAATCTAAATTACTTACACGGAATATAATTTTACGAATTCAAAATTGCTTAAAGTAAGTTAACAAGTCATATCGGATGCCCCGGTAGCCACTAAACCGTTACTGTGTAGGTAAATTCTATTCCAACCAGCTTGATGTATTATAATGAATATGCATCTTTATAACCTTGCCTGTAATAATTTGAGTTTATTTTTTAATTGCATTGTATTTCAAAAATAATCAGGTACCTTCCATCTCTTACGCGGTTTTGGTGGACTTCCAATGAAATTATCCTTATTATAATATTTTTCTACATAATGAGATCAAAATTTCTAATTCTAACGTATGGCATACATTAAATTTCAGTCCGTGGTGGAGTTTACCATTGCTCATGCTCTGCTCTACGCTCAAGTTCTGAGTGCATATATGCTTGTCACTGTAAGTTTATAGACAGTGATCTAAAATCTTACTTGGTATACAGAATTGGCTCCTCTCAAACTTTTTTTAAGCAGAAGGCTATGCTAGTTGTTTTAAAGTTGAATGTACTTAACTCTTAGAATCCCAAGAACACATAGACACATCCTTGCCGGTAACATAATTCCATAAATTTCTCGATAGGAGATTTGTCTTCAAGATTCAATCTAGAGACTTCTAATCTGAAAATCTAGAGATTTCTAGTAAACCCCTTGAGGCCTACAGTGATGTGTGGTGGTGGCATGGTTTATATATAAAAGGTTATGGCAGGCTTCCTGCCTATCAACTACAGGGTATTTCAGTATATGGAATGCTTGTAATAGCTTTTTCTCTGGTAATCTGTACTCATGTACCTTACAAACGTCATCTGGTTGGATGATATGAGCTCTAGAACATAAGGATATTGTCGGTAATTGTGTTATTTATAAACTAGCCATAGCAAGTATTGAAGTCACCTTAGTCTAGTATGTAGTGTGTTGTCTTATTGGACGTAAGGCCACAGTTCTAACCCCAGGTCAAACATCAAAACGAAATATAAAAAAATATTTCTTCTGCGACTTCGTCTCAGCAAATTTCTGGCGAAAATTCTGACAGTAAATAAAATTGCCATGAAAATTTTCTCAAAAATCTGTCGATCGGAGTCGACTTTAAACTGTAGATATAAAATTAACGCACACAACATGAGTGATGCGAGAAGCTTGGCCGTAATCCTGACTGAAGGCTTGTAATGGCCAATTATGTATGTTATGCATAGCAAGTATTGAGCTTGTTCCTAACCTTGTTAATCAAATTCATTCAGTTAAATCCGGTACCCTCCGGTCCATGTATGAGAAGCATTATCTTCATTGGTATGATTTAAAGAGGATTGTCGCTAATTCGGTATCTTTTCATGAGTGGATATATGCGGAATTCTTAGTAATGCACTAACTTTGATTGCATTATCTATCATATAGAGGAGTCCACCATTGCGTATTTTTTATTAATATTATGCGAGTAAAAGTTAAGACAATAAATCTACGTTCGTAGAGTGTGGGGGGCTTTGAAAATTGTGGTGTAAAATTAATTTTTGTGTCTAGAATATCAAAAAGTTCGTGATAAACGACATTATAACATGGATTTCTGTTTATTATGCCAATGTATGCTACAGCTTATTAATTTCAAACATTGCGACTCAGTTGTCTTTCAATAAAAAAAAATTTGCATTTACAATGTCTATAAAATCTGTCCTACGTTTTAACGCTATTAATACGTCAATTAATAGTCAATAAAATTTAATTTAATTGCGTTTCGTTTAATAATCGCTTGTGTCGCCAAAATGTCTTGAAACGAAAAGAAAAAAATATCGGTTTTCCTATAATTGGCCCAAATCAATTAGCCGGCATTAACTATTTCATTTACATAACCTTAACCTAAGGGTCAGCTTTGGTTTGCCGTTACATGCATAAATGTTTATTTGCAATATAATTTACCGTTATGTTATGTTACAAGTTCAATAACAGTGTGTTTCCCATGCTTTATTAGATGGTTTACGAACGTAAATTCTATTGATTGACAACAATTGATTGTGTGATAATGATGACGAGGATAATGATGACAACGATAATGATGACGACGATAATGATGATGATAATGTTTATGTGATTGATTTTGTTCAATTAAGTTAATTAACTTATTTCACAGTATTTTATTTACGCCATTTATAGTTTTGTTACACGCGATTACTTGTGTTAATGTTTTTCTATTTTTTTTTGCTTTCTGTTTTATTCACTTTTTCTGAAAAGTCTATTCATGTTTTCTATCAAGAGAACTATTGAAGTATCTTTACATGGCTTTTAAAAATAAAATTTTATTCATTCATTCATACATTCATTCATTCATTCATTCAATGATAAATGCATTGTCATTATTTTTATTTCATTTTATTTTATAAGTTTCGCTAAGAAAGCCACTAAATTGTCGTCGTTATCGAAAGTGGCAGAACGTAATTGCTGTCATGGCTTGTATGTTTATTTTGCTTCATTTGTGAATTTATTTAGAGAAATTGTTAAATAATTTATAACGTTTAAGTAATTTTCTAAAAATTTAACAACTATTAAGTGATTATCAATGATTTATCAATAAAATGTTACTTTCAAATATTTGTAAAAACAATTCATATGGTACTCCATTCCGTTTTTCTGACATTTAATATGACAGTCAATGACAAGTCTCGCTGTTAATTATAGCTACGTTATGATATGCCATTATAGGAAAGTATGTACATCTGACTGATCATAGGTGTTGTAAATAATTTTATTCTGATTAAGGTTTTTAAAAAGCTGCTTGAACAGAGGCTATCATCTTATTGAGAGAGCTAGGAAGGCGACATTAGCTCTTTACTACTGAAAAAGGACCATAGGCAAGATATGAACGATGTCCAAACATCAATGCCACAGCCGTTGTCCTAATCGCCAGTGCGTTCTGTTCAATTCCAAACAAGAAGATATTGTACTTAATTGGTCATTACAACTCTTCAGTCAAGATTACGACCTAGCTTCTCACACCACTTATGTTATGTTGTGTGAGTTAATTTTATACATTATAGTCGACTCTGAACGACAGATTTATGAACAAGTTTTCATGGCAATTTTGTTTACTCTCTCAGAGTTTTTGCCAGAAATCTGCTGAGAGGCAGTCCCCGAAAAAAAATTTTTTTTTTTCATATTTTTCGTTTTGAAACCTGACCTTACGTCTAATAAGTCGACACACTACCTACTAGACTACGGCGACTAGTCTAGTATATGCTATACTCAATTAGTTTCCCTCTGATCTTTCTTTAAAGCTGAGTTAGAAGCTGTACGACTCAATGCAATCAAATCCCGGCCCAACCTGGACCATGGACGTTCTATACTGGGAAGATAAAGGCACATCTGGATTGATTATATGGTTCCCTATAACTTTCTAAATAAGACATTCGATTTTAGAATTTAAAAGAAGGAAATATAGTCTAAAGACCACAAGGTTGTAATGAAAGCCTTAAGTTGTATACGGGGAGCTCTAGAATATTTAGCAGACTGGGTTTTCTAAGAGTCCACGTGTTTTCCAGGCAGAGGTCATGCCTATTTTGAAAGCAGCAAACTGGTTGTTAAGTGGCCGTTTTGTCCCTAAAAATCTCTTGACTTCCTCAGACAGCCAGGGTGGAAAAAAACTCCTAACGAACCCGTTGACAATGGGTCCGTCCTTGGTAATGAATATCGAAGATTTCTCATGGAAATTTTGGATCATTCAAAGGTAACTCTTAAATGCGTTCCGGATCATAGAAATATATTTGGAAATTGCTTTCCTGATTAGCTGGCCAAAGCAGGTATAGAGCTCGCAATCTCCACTATGTTGCCGGATATACATACATAGGTATTCCGATTGCCTCACTCAAACTAAAATTTATTCACTCAGTTTACGAAGAGGCTCAATCTCTTTGGCAGCAGGAGGATATGTGCAATATTGCTGGACTTGACTGGACACATATGGATAAGGAGACGATCTACACATTATACCCTTAAAACGCATGGCCATTTATCGCACAACAGCGATTCTTACGAGTCCTTTTCTTTTGTGAAGACTGCGAATGACTTGGCATTCCGGCGAATGACTTCTGCAGGACTTGAGGGACTAAGAAGGATCGTATGTTCGACTGTGGAATATAATTATGGTGGATGTTTGTGGCGACTCCTTGAGACCAATATTGGGTTGAGAATTCTGGTAAGAAAAAAGAGCAACTGTCCAAAATGTTGCCCTGCTCTTGTCATAAAACGATAGAGTTTTCTGAACTCTCATTTTCTAACGTCCTGCACCAAGCTTCATAATATAAAGATTGCTGTAAAGCAAGTTTTTAGAAATTTAATAAAAATGGAATGATACTTAGCGATGACGTATATGCTATACCATAGAATGGAGTGAAGTTTTAAGAGAACATGCCCAAAAAAAAACAGTCGAGAGCTACTCACTGAATTAAAAATTTCCTTTTTTTAGTGATTTCTGGAGCTTGTGACTGCTTATACGCAATGAAAGACTATCTTCCCAATACATGTCCTTAATAGGCCATTCTGTCATTAAGAAAGTGACATCGGGCCCATTTACTAATCGACCTCTAAAAGATGTGCGCTATGGTACGAAATAGTTTTGTTGGCTGCAGTCTCATGTAGCTCATGATGCATGCCTTCTAAACTTTTTCACATGGCAAAATCTTAGATTTTCAAATGCTCAAGAACGTATCAAAAAAGAAACCTGATAGTCAAAAAGCTGTATTGCGATGTAATAATTTAATTTAAGGCTTTTAAAACATTATTTCTTATATCACTGCTGAGGACAGTATTTGAGCAATCACTACCAGATTTCCAAAACATACTTTTCATATACAAAATATGGTTTTTGCTAAAAACATTACTCACTTTTTACCATTCTTTAAAATCCTATGTAATCAGCATTTTCATGATTTAATTACAATTTCATATACATACGTATGTACATACAATAGCAAATACAATTCAATTAAAAAATGTGTTTAAATAAACTATTTTATGAATGCCATCTGGTTTTCATTTCAATCTGTCTGTCTGCTTGTGTTTATAAAACACACATACATACAACAACAACAAGCTCTATTCATATTAAAGTTTGAAACTAAAATGTCATTGTTATGATTGCCGGAATAATTTTTCCTTTCATTAGGTTTTGTTTTCTCTTCATCAACTTTTACGATTTATTTGAATAGAGTCATTCATCATCATAATCATAATAACCATCATCGTTATCGTTATCATCAATAAACAACAACATTAACGTCATCATATTGCAGGAAAATAAACAAAACTTTTAAAATTCATTCAAAAGGCATTACCAACGCAATAATAATACTCAACAACAGCAACACAAACAATAACGATAACAATAAAAATAATTATAATGTCTTATAATTGCAATAACATTTTAATTAAATCAACTGAAATTAACAAAAAAAAACAAAAAAAAAAAAACAGAAGAAGAAACTTAAAACTAATGATACAGATACAGATTCTCGTATGCTACTACTGCTACACATAATGTTTCATGTTAAGCCTACATTATGACTCTGCAGATGTATTGTCAAACTCACGTTTGTACAATAAAAACAAAAAAAAAACAAAAAAAAATTAAAATCATCATTTCCCTTTCCGTCCATCATCATCCGTCTACTTTAAGAGAAAATTTCAAATTTTCTTTTTTTATTTTTAAAGGAAATTGAACTTTTGTTTTGATTTCTTTCTTCTTCCATGCTTGTCTGTCTTTTCTTTCATTCTGCCAAACTGCAAAAACAAGAGAATGAAGTTTTTAAAAATTAAAATCTTCCATGAAAAAATCAAGAAAATAGAATTTCTGTTATGGAGCTGAGATTTTCTTTTCGGCATCATACAGCCGAAACAAAAATCCATGATTAATGCCTCAACGAGGCATAACATAAATACGAACGTATATTTTTTTATGGAAAATTTTATTTAAAAAAATATTTTGTTATGCATTTTCATATTTATTTCATGCATAATGGCAGCGATGTCTTATGCTAGAAGTTCATTGAGGTTCATAAAATTGTGTATAGTGCTAGACAGTGTATAGTCATTATAGGCTCGAAGGCCATTTTAGGTCTAAGTTACGTACAGACTTTGCATACGTACATTCAGTTGGTCAGTACAAACATTCAGTCTGTACTACGACCTAGTTTTTAACACCACTCATAGTGTGTGTGTTAATTTTTACATAACTGGCGGTACCTAAAGTCGATTCCAAACGACAAAAAATTTTTGAGAAACTTTTAATGGCAATTTTATTTTTATTTACTTCTCGATTTTTTGCCAGAAATCTGCTGATAAGCAGTCGCCAAAGAAATATTTATTCAAATTTCTTTTAATTGGATATGTATTACCTGGAGTTTGAACAGTATGCTCACGTCTAATAAGCCAACACATTGCATAGACTACGACGACTTCAACGTATTAGTTTTTTTTTCCTTGCAAATATTTGAATAGTCTGACCGCAACTATAGTAATCGACGAACTATCAGCTGAATTACCGTTTTTGTAAAATTATCACACACCACACCACGCAATCTTACCACAGACTGCTTGCTTAGTGGCATAAGGCGCATACAGCTCAAACTTGCTAGGTTCATGATGTGAACTTAGGCAATATAAAATTTATTTTGAGTCACCATGTATTAATAAACCTGTCATTTAATTTTATATCCTACACTGATTGGTTTAAGAGATCGTGTTTCTAGGGTTAAGGCTCATTTGCCCATTTGGAAATTCGAAAATGTATCTGCAAGCAGCGTCATAACCTAGGCTGACTTCCAAAATATTAGTTGCTTTGTGTTTGAACAAAGTATAGTGTTTCATTAAGCCGCTGTACAAAATTTTTACAATGTATACATACTATTTTAAAACGTCGTCAATGTGTATTTTAAACGTGGTCAAAAAACAATCAGGCATCTGATTTATAATTGATGCATTGTTTAGTAACTTTGCATATCTACATAATTTATATACCGAAGTAAAACTGCATACAAACTTTGTATTGATACATTTTTAAAGTCAGCCTTACTTACTAAAATTGAACAAAATCAATGCATTGCTCTTTAGCCTAATTTCGAAAACCAAGAGCTTAGATCGTAAACGATTCCTCTCACATCTCTAACCTGTTCTTGTCATCGAAGCTCTAGTCTACCTAACCTCTTGTGCGAATTTCATCAGGTACTTTATGGAAACAGATTTTCGCCCGGACAATATCACTTATACATACGTTCGATGGAATCCAGCCACTGCAACTTAAAATGTCCAACTACATCAATTTTGCTGTTCACATTTAAAAATCTTATGATTCATGCGATACCTGCACTTGATGCCAACGCTTCTTGGGACCGTATAGTTCAGGAAATATTACATACATAACATACATACTTAGTCATTACAACCCACTAGTCAGGATTAGTACCCGACTTCTCATGCCACTTATGCTGTGTTAATTTATACATGACTGACGGGACCTACAGTTTAAAGTCCATTCCGAATGACAGATTTTTGAGAAACTTTTTGTGGCAATTTTATTTAATCTCACAGTTTTTGCCAGAAATTTGCCAAATTCTATCGTCGAAGAAATATTTTTTATATTTCGTTTTGTTGGGGATGACTGACCTGGGGTTTGAATCGAGGCCTCACGTCAAGAAGCCAACATACTAACTACTAGACTACGGCAACTTCCAGAAATTATTATTCTCTTGAAAATAAATTTCCTTGCAGAAACAGCCATGCTTCAGAGCAATATGCGTAATCGTTGGTAATGTAGGGTCTTCCAACAGGGGCTTCTGAACTTTGTAAGTTTATTTATTCATTTATTTATTTATTTATTACAATACAATTACAAATTATATTCTAATTATATACGAGCGGAGTAACTTGACCATATGCTCGGTGTAGTGTCACAGGCTAGGGTCTTTGGTGGGAATCGAACCCACGACCCTCACGCTAATAGTCTAGCACACCACCTACCAGGGCACCCAATTTTGTAAGTTGAAAGCATTATTTATTTAGTTCAGTTTGTTCTGTCAATCCCCAGAACCGACCATAGACATTAAACAATGACTTTGCCAATTAAATTACTTTTTAAGCTGACTTTTACTAACACAAACTTTTTGAGTGTAATCCACATACATTTTTTATGCCAATATAAGTTCAAGTAAGAAAAAAATTTTAAAAATTTAAAAGAATTATTCGAACGTAAAAATCGTGTCTGTTTCAATAGAGTTTGCAATTCGTACGTTTGCTATGTGACAAAAACAGTAAAAATTTGTTGAAAATAAATTTCAAACAAAAACACAAAAAAAAAAGAAAAAGAAAAAGAGAAGAGCAATTTAACAAATGATGATGATGATACTTGAACTCTTGCTTACTTACATACGAGGCTTTCGAAAAAGACATTAAATTTCTTAAGCCTATGGTTTTCCCATTTAACCCATAAATATCCAATGTTAGAGCAATCACAGTTTCTTTTTGGTCAAAATTTAAAAGAAAGAAAAAAAAACTACAGCTATTAACATGAATTGCTTTTTCAATACAATGAAGCAAAAAAAGTTTTACAGCTCAAATATGGTCAAAAATTAAATTCAGTTACAGAAACTAAAGAATTTAAAATATGGACAGTGAAATACAATTTTCAAATATTTTTTTCGTTCTTTTTTTTACAACATTTGTTTCCAAATGTGTATTTAAATTGATTTACAATGCAGTCGTCATGTTTTAGTGGCGCCACAGTAACATATTCGAAAAAAAAATTCAAGAGAAAATTTATTTTCTAATTTATTATTATTTTATTATAATGGAATAGAATATAATAGAATATCGTATTATAATACCAGTACTCGCTGGTATAATATGTGAGCACGTATGTATAGTTTATGATACATACTTTTCTTTTCTGGCCTCTAAAGTCAGTTGCGATTATTGTATTATTATTCTTATTATTGTTATTATTTTTTTATTGTTGTTGTTATTTTATTTTATTTTTTAACTGTGATTATGGATTCCAAGCGTTACAATCGGTTCTGCTGTTCTCACTGCGTAGTGTTACTCGTATTGTCATAATTTCTTCAATATGACTGACTTGACGGAGTGTTTGCTGGCTGCTTGTATGTAAATTGTTTGAAAAACTCATAAATTTTGATTGTTGTCTGGGAACTTTATTTTTTTTTCTTCTTTTTTCACTATTTTTTTAGAATTCATTTGTATTCCGTTTCTTTACAAAAAAAAAAACATTCTTTATAGAAATATTTTTAACAATTGTTTCTTGAAATTCTATTCGATTAGACCATTCACGTCTTTATTACAATATTATGAATAATAAAAAAAACGATAATTTACATGATAAGCCTGGTCAATAAACATGGCCAATAATTGAATAGTTTTGTGGGTTGTTTGATTTGCCTTGATTATTATTTTCAGTATCGTATCTAAAGTGTGGGTTAAGGAATATAAAATATTTAAATTTTATTCTAAAAGTTGTATGTGGAAAACAAAACGATTCAAAGCATACCACTTAGGTCCGCTTTATAAGGTGGCTCCAAAGTAATGTATACATGTCAAAAAATGCCATGTAGTTATTTATTTATTAATTGCAATACAATCACATATTATATTTAATTATTACAAGCTGAGTAACTAAGATCTTATGCTCGGAGTGGTGTAATTGTGTACCTCAAATGAGCAAAAAAAAGAATTCATGTCATCGATCAAAAATGCAAGTCATTAACCAAAACAATGCAAGTCATCCACAAAAACAATGCAAGTCATCGACCAAAAATCGAAAGTCATCGACCAAAAAATGCAATTCATCGACCAAAACAATGCAAGTCATTAACCCCAAAATTATAAGTCATCAAACCAAAAAAACCCAACTCATCGAAAAAAAAAATACAAAAAAAAGCAAATCATCAACCAAAAATTGCAAGTAATCGACGTCAAAAATGCCAGCCATCGGCAAAAACGCAATGCGGGCACTTTGCCCGATTTATATAGAGCACTGTTTGTTCTCCTTTGAGGAAAACAATTAGCTTCTTCGCCTATAACTCCGATCTTAAGAAACGCCCGGCCATCAGGAAACCTGTTTTGAAATCCTTCACACTATGGCTAAACAGCCCACTAGGTTCATTTCCCCCACAAATCCATTTTTATCCGACTTTGACCCATTTATATAGAGCACTTTTCTTTCGCTCATTTTCAGAAAACAATTAGCTTGATCTCTTGTCCCAAGGGATACGCGACCTTAACGATATCTGTTTTGGAATTCTTGACCTAATAGCTGTTTTGTTAAATTTAATCGTATTTTACCCGATCTATATAGAGCACTTTTTTTTGCTCATATAAAAAGTTTGCTTCGACGTCTATATCTGCCATACTGAAGTTTAGCCGACCGTAACGAAACGCAGTTCTTGATCCATAGCTATTGCAGTTGAACATAGCGTAACACTTCTGTGAAATAAACAAAGTAAACATAGCATCCATCTGTCGGAAATCTTCCTCATGCCAAAGTAATTACTCAAAGTTGGAACTACAAAGAGATGTGACATGTCTACGGTCTCTACAATCTCTTGTACCTTCAATCTGCGCGGATATTTTAAATCTATGCGGGTATAGAGACCTCAACTGGGAGTGGAAGACGTTCAGTACTTTCAATGTTTTTGTTGTCAGAACGTTATTCTTTATTAGTCTTTACAACTCTTAAGTCAGGATTACAACCTAGATTCTCGCATTATTAATTTTATGAATTAGTTTTATACATGAATGGCGGGACCTACAAACATCCGAATCACAGATTAGAGGACCTTCTCAGGGCAATTTTATTTTATTTTCACAGTTTTTTCCACAAGACCGCTGACGTTAAATACACTACCCACTAGCCTACTGTGACTTTAAGACATTCAGTCAACAATTGATGAATTCATGGTGCCGGGTTTTCATGGCATTAACCCTCACGGTTCGAGTGTTGGTACTTTTCCTCAAAAAAAAATTTTTTGATGAGCGTATGAAATTATTTTTTCTTCATTTTATACTCAAATCACGCAACAGCCTGCTATAAACGGCTAAATGGCGGAATTTGTTTAAATCTTTGTAGGAGACCACAGTGTATTATTCGACTTTTAATTAAAAGATAAATAACACTATGCGACAAAATACAAAAAATTATTCAAAAGTGAAATTTACACATTTTCCGATAAACAATTAAGATCCATCAAAAATTCCGAAAATTTTTGAACTAAAAGTTCATTTGAAAAAATATATACAGTCACACAGATAATTATACGTACCCCCCCTAAAAATCATTTTTTTAAAAATGATAATATATGGACAAGTCAACTGAAGAAATTTCAGATTAGAAGTTCATTAATTTTTAAAAAAATGATTTTTAGGGGGGGGTACGTATAATTATCTGTGTGACTGTATATGAAAAATATAACTCGACTGTTGGACTCTTTAAGTAATAACTACGGTAATTTTAGTCCGATTTGATCAAACGATGTATCAATCTCAAGATTAACAAGATAATGCACTTTCAGAATGACATCACTTACTTCATATTTATTAATTAAAGTTTGCTACTATGAACGCACAAACTTAAAAAATAAGAAAAATATTCGCATTTGTCAAGTTTACCGCATCAAACCTCATAGCAGATTCAGTCAAATAATACATATATGTATATCGTTTTAAAGGCCCATTCCTTTCCTTTCGAATAAGGTTTAAATTTTGGACATCGGTTCAGAAATGTTTGTGTAATCAATAAATTTGTGTGTAAAGTCCAAAAAAATAGTTTTTGTCAAATAAAACCAAATAAAGAAATAAAAAAAAATCTTTTTGAGTTCTACTCAACAAAACTCACAACTTACACTATGTCATTAGCTGGGTGTATTACAATTTTTTTTATTTTGTCGCATAGTGTAATTTAAGAAACGTCTTGGTGTTATTAAACTGTCCTTAAGATCTTAGATTGGTGTAAGAACGTAACAAGTACATATTTTCATTTAACTTGATATTTGTCAGCAGTCAAACGACAGTCTTCCAAACATTTACGGAGGTATAATGGGTAAGAAAATAGAACCCAAGTTGTCCTTAAAAGAGTGAATCTTTCTAAAACAAAGTACTTTACTAACCATGAAAATTATGTTTCTCAACTAAACTAACTATTAAAATAAGCACTTTAATATTGATGTTCAATAATATCTTTTACCACATTTCAAACCTTTTAATGTCTAATGTCTTTATTTCTCATGCAGTCTAAAAGTTGACTTGACTTTCAATTACATTTCATATGACCTATAAACTTACAATAAATAATAGAAAAAGTAGTCGATAATAATAAATAACAATTACTTTTCGGTTTAATGTCTTGTTGATGACATTTACTGGATAAATTATGGCGCTGACATTTAAACTCGAAACAATAAAAATCCAGTAAAAACGTTTTAATGTGAACATATTCAGACGATATTTAAACTCCTTTCAAATCATAACAAAATGGGAAACCAATAAATAAATTAATGCGATCAATTTATTACAAACCAATTTATTTATATGCTACACACGGGATTGTATATCAAGTGGCTAAGTAGTTGGATTAATTCTTAATTAAAGTGGGATAAAGATTCGAAGTGAGATGCAATTTTTATATAAGGACGCTGTTCTCGATTGCATACGATTAAAGCTGGAAAGTGTAGATGTAGAAAAAAATTATGATTTTAAATGATTTCATGTAATGGAGAGAAAAAAGAAAATTACAAAATTTATTTTGAAACGTTTTTCGAAAATTAGCATGTAATTGTTTGGTATCTCTGATGATGAAAGTGTACACTTTCCCTAGAGATGAACTTTTAAAAGCCCCCCTATGCCGTTAAAATACGCTCTTTTAGCATTTAAAATCGTAAAAGTGACGGGAAAATGTCAAATGACTGGCCATAGAGCTAAAAAAGGTTGGCAATTAAACTTATATGAGCCGAAAACAAAAATATTAATGGAAATTAGAAAAACTTATTAAATAAGTTTCATGCATAAATATGTGCATAAAATATAATATTTGATGACTTAATGCTGAAATGAATTTTATAAGCATAAAATTCTAAAGAACATAGAAGATACACAACCCAAGGAAAATTATCTAGAAATTATCCTCATATGCAAACATACTTTCTCGTACATATGCAGACAAATGCCTAAATGTTCACATGTGGAAAATGGAAAACATGCATAAAATTTTTCAAGGTTCATAATATTTTATTGGAAATATTTTAACAAAAGACAACAAAAAAAAAATAAAATTCAAGTAAAAAGGAAAATGTTTCACACGAACGAAAAGAAATCTTAAATTTTCGATGGATGTTATGCTGGTAAAAGCAAAAAAAAAAATCTCAACATTCAGTGTCTGGCCGTCTACTAAAGTGAACAGGGTTGAAGGCAGCAAGCAACACCAAGTGATTTTTCAGTTTTAATGGCTTCAACACATTTTCCTAAGCTCAAGTAAAGAAATTCTATTAATTTTCTAACCCAGGGAGTTCACTTTTATTTTTTCCTTTTTTTTGCCGCATTACAGTCTAACGGAACAAATGCCAGAGGTAAGAAAACAAAAAACCAAATCAATTGAATTGCAAAGAACGTATTTAACTTGTATCCTGTTTTAAGGACTCACATTTGTTTAACGATGATGAAACATCCTTAACTCAAACACCCACTCTCATACACGCACGTTTATTACATTTAAAATGCACCCCTGTTATGAAACGTGTGCCGTTCTCTCTCTCCAAAAAACGTTAATAAAAGTCTGCATTAAATGCAAAAGGTAGAGGGAGGAGGGGAGATATATTACCACAGTGCAAGAATTGGTGCAAAATAAAATTTCCCTTCTGCCGGATCTTTTTCCTTGTATTTCTCATTGTATTTTATTTGCTTTCTATGTATTGGAAAAAGTATTAATGAAACCCCACACACATATATGCCGTTTTATATAGTGCGTGGGTTGTTTTATAATTTAGCATTTAATGTTGTTAGGCTTTTGGCAACATTAAAATTTCACCCCTTAAAGATGAAAAAAAATTTATTTTTTTGTTTTTAAATTTTTATTTCATTTTTGTTGTTTGGCTTTTATTAGAAATGTTTGAAAACTGCCTATGACTGCCGCCACTTGCCTTTCATTGGTATGTAGTGCTACAAACACATATATATTGGTTTAAGTGTATATGTATGTATGTGTGTTTTTGTATTATTGACTAGACATTTTTCAGTTGTAGTCATTTTATAGCCATAATTTATGTCAGTCAGTTTGTCTACACATTGCCAAACAATTCAGCGTAAATTCTATGAAAACAAAGTGTTTTCCTTCTTTTTCACAAAACAGTGAAGTGCAAAATTGTAGCAGCGGCCTGAGAAAATTAAGCCATTGATCGATTGATGAGTATTTTACTTGGGATTACGACCTCAGTTCTCACATCACTCTTGTTATGTATCTTTAGACTATACATAAATGGGAAGATCGATAGTTTAATGTCGACAAATTAGTGAAGCTTTTTAATGGCAATTACTTACTTTTTCCAGTGGACAGTAGAAAAGGACTTGAAATGTTTCTTTAAATTATAATTTTTTTAAGTTGTCAAAGCTGAGGTTTGAACTCCAGGCTCTCGTCTAGTAAATCACTACTCATTACAATACAGCAACTAAATTTTGTCGATTGACGATTATAAATTATATTTCTAGACCAAGTGACCAAAGTATCAGTCCACTGGAAGCATAAAAAATTAATATTAAGTCAAACGGATGATGAATGAGAAAAACTCGTAAATTTGCCTTTCACAACGCACAGTATTCTCCGGTGTTTAAATTCTTTTCAGTTTCCAGAACAACATAATTCTTTCTTCCATAATAATAGGTTGTGGTGTTGAACTTCTTTATCGCTATCCGGCTTAAGATTGCTTCAATAAAAAATCATAGATCGACCATACTAATCTTAACCCATTCGCTGCCAAGCCTAAAAGCCTAGTCAGTCCCATTGCCATTTATATTTTGAGTGTTATTGTTTACCAAAACCCTGTTATTTCTTGGTAAGAGCACATATATTATCATACATGGTTAGGTTAGGTTAGAGGACATGTACTTGTCAATTAAGACAAGTACAGTACCCGGAGGTCGAATTGACCCATTGTACAACGTCCTAAGTTTCTCACACCACTTATGTTGTGTGTGTTAATTTTATACATGAGGGGTGGGACCTACAGTTTAAAGTCGACTCCAAACGACAGATTTTGATTTATTGAGAAACTTTTCATGGCAATTATTATTTACTCTCAGAGTTTTTGCCATAAATCTACTGAGAGGAAGTCGCCGAAAAAATACTTTTTGTATTTTGTCTTTGATGCCTGGCCTGGGGCTCGAACCCAGGCTTTTGCGTCTAATAAGCCAACACACTACCTACTAGACTACGGCGACTTCTATTATCATACATAATCATTTACAAGCAGAAAACCAAAGACGAATTGCTATAAAATTTTGTTATAAAATATAAGAAATAATGTATTATTTTTGTAAAAAATTTATTTGCAGTATTTTTCAAGTTTTTTACATATTCATATTATGTTTGTGACAAAAAAAAATTGCTAATTCAAAAGCCCGCACTGTCAAGACGAGTATACTCATCCTTGGCAGCGAATGGGTTAATATAATACTTATAGACCTGGCCAACCAATTCAATTTTCTACGATTGGATATTTTCCCTGCTTAAAAACATTGGAGTATTAAGATAGTAATCTACCTTGCGATCGAGTTGTGTCCTCTATTAAAAATTTGTTATTTCGAAAAACGTTAAAAGTATCGATACCCGTATCATTGTTTGCTAATTTACTGTCATGATTTATTCTGTTTCAATTTTTTTTACCCGAGTTCTTCGCGTTGTGTAGAATTTGAAACGATGCCAACGCTTACCCAAAAAGGCGGTGTTTCGTATGGATTTTGAGCTGGTGGCGCCATCGACCTGCCTGAATTCTAAGATCTGGACACCAACAACATGTGGTTTCAGCAAAACGGCACTACATTCCGCGCTCATGACACTTTTCCTATTTTGTACGAACGATTTGAGGGTGTGGTGATCTCGTCTAGAGATGATGTGAACTGCAATCCTAGATCGTGTGATTTAACCCCACTACACTTTCATTTGTAGGGCTTTCTTAAACTACATACCATAGTGGTCCCTAAAGTCAAATTAATCCATGGCATCGTTCAAATTGTTTAAAACTTTATTTAAAATTTGATTATAACTCCATAGTCTTTAGTGGATTGCTACAAATTTGGGAATCAGCTAGAAAGTCTGGCCAATATTATTCCTGAGTATTGACCGACAAAGACGAAAAACAAAAAGCTGGCTTTTAGTCATACAAAAACTAGGAATTATTTTTGCACTATCCCGAATTTTTATTATATATTGGGCCTCTTCAACAAAGTCTAACAGCAGGATAATACTTTTTACTAACCTTATACCAAAGTTGCTTTGATCACATTTAGTGAGCTTTTTCAGTTGTAGTCTCTAATGCTTCTTTTGTAATAATCTGTCTTTGATTTCAGTGAATATTTAAGGCAAATCGTGGCTATCATTGAAGTCGTTTTGTTTTTCTGATTAGAAATATGCATCTGCGGTAGAAGAAAAAAAATCGTTTATACATGTTTTATGCTCCAAATTTCAAAATGAGCCTGGGGCAGTAGGCATAATTTATGTAATAGTAAACCAGTAATAGAACAATCCAATGATAATGTTTGATATAAGGTGTACTGAAATGTATTCCTTTCAATAAATATTCAAATACTATTTGAAATACTATTTCAGTGTTTTGATTTGTTTGCCCACAACTGTTACTTGCTTTCATTGATTGCATTACAATGCTCGTAATGTGTTCATGGTCATGCCAACAACAGTTAGAGAAGACAATTGCTGCAATCCACCCGTTTATAACTCCACATGGAAAAAATCATTCCCTTTTTCCTTTTTTTGTTGTTGTTGTTTGATACAGTGGCGTTTTAATTTCATCCCCAATTTTTGCTATTTTTATTAGAAATATTTTTGGAACGAAAAAACAAACAAAAAATTCATTCGTTTCGGCAAATAGCAATAATAACAACAACAACAACAATATAGGCAAAGAGTCTAGTAGTTCTTCTGTATTATGTACGAAATACTACAAAATTTATTTGGTCTCTAAGGAAAAGTCTTTCTTTGGAGAATATTTTGTATGAGAATTTTAAACGATTTTAAGATTTTTAAAGTATTTGCTTGTATATAGGAAATGTTTTCCTATTTTTGTCTCTTTCTTTGGTATTTTTCATTTTTTCTTTCTCTGCTTTTTTTTTGTCAGAAATTCTCGCTGTTTTTTTGTTTCCTTCCGGTATGTTTCAAATTGAAATTTTACAGAGAAGAAGAAGATTTTAAAAGTTTTCTATTGTTAAACAATTTTCCAATCAAAAATAAAAATAAAATTAAATTTATTTGCGCTTTTCCATGGCATTTTTTAACCGGGTTTCGTTGTATTTGTTTATTTTTTCTATTTTTTTTATACAGATGTCAAGGGGATTCTGTTTTTCATTTCGTTTCTTTCTTTTATTTTTTTTTTTTTTGTAATTTTTCCGTTTAGCCTTGTTTCCTTATAGTGTTTTGGTGGTTTATTTTGTTTTTTATTGTTTTCCCTGTCATATTTGTACACTTGTTTTTTGTAAAAAAAAAATTCTTTCTTTTCCATTCCATTCTATATGAAAGCGTAGGAAATTAATGCAATTCTTTTATCTTTTACGGGTTATAAAATTTATTTTAAGTTCCTCTTCTTTTACATGCATATTCAGCTTAAACATTTTCCTTTCAATGGGGTTTTTAGAACAATATGTTGTTGTTTGTTTTTATTGTGCTATTTGTGTTAATTTTGTATTGGAAAATGAGTTTTTTTTTTGGTAAGGCTTGAGCCTTCGTTTTTGTATGTTGTTGGTGACATACAAAAAGATTAAAGAATTGCTCTCGAAGGCATTTTATGGGGATATTGTTGCCAATTTTAGTTTTTAATTTATTTATGTGTGTTGGCTTTTTCTTTTTTTTTTTTGCTCAAAAGGACTTTTCAAAATAAATTCTTGAAATCATTTTCATTTATTTTTGGGGCTTGACTTAATACGTATTTTTGAATGAGTTTCCAATAAATTAGATTTTATTTTACAATACATCAGCTGTTTAGGGGTTGACCTCTCTATCCAAACAGTGCCTTTAGGTTGCTTCTATCAGAATTTTGTTCTAATAGAGAGGAAGGGGAAGTTGCTTTTGTGGACATTTGATTTAAATTTGTTTAAGATCATATTACATGACAGGTATTGCACATTTGACTTGTTAAACTTGTTCCCACGGCAACATGTGTGCATACATATGTATATGTACATACATATGTGTAATATGTTCTATCAAAATACTGTCTCTGTAAATGTCATATGACAAAGCATTTGATAAAATTGAAAACAGACAGTGTTCTTATTTAATGTGACATCATATCAAATGTATCGCTGAACACAAGAACCATTTGAACCATTTCGTCAGTGGCAAACCTAAAAATATTTTTTTAACAGTTTTTTTTTTAGAAATGTACTCACACAATATAAACTTACTTCATTGATCATTCCAGCCCCCCTTTAGTCAGGATTACAACCTACAGAACCAGCCGTGTGCGACTGATTTTTGAGAAACTTTTCGTGGCAATTTTATTTACTCTCAGACTTTTTGCCAGAAATCTTCTGAGGGGAAGTCGCCGAAGAAATATATTTCATATTTCACTCTATTCGACATGTCTGGGCTAAGTTTTTAACCACAGCCTCACGTCTAATAAGCCAACACCCTGTCTAATAGACAATGGCGATTTCATGCCGATTTTTATCTGAAATTCTTTGATACTTATGCTTTGAAGTCGCCGTAGTCTAGTAGGTAGTGTATTGGCTTATTAGACGTAAAGCCAGGGTTCGAGCCCCAAATTACAAAAACTATTTTATTCCTTAGGCGACTTCCTCTCAGCAGATTTCTGACAAAAACTCTGAGAGTAAATAAAATTGCCATGAAAAGTGTCTCAAAAATATGTCGTTCGGAGTCGACTTTAAACTGTAGATCCCATCACTTATGTATAAAATTAACACACACAACATAAGTGGTGTGAGAAACTAGGACGTTGTACAATGGGTCAATTCGACCTCCGGGTACTGTACTTGTCTTAATTGACAAGTACACGTCCTCTAACCTAACCTAACCTATGCTTTAGTGAAGAGCATGTCATTTATCACAGTGTATAATGAAATGTCGGAATCAAATTTGCCGTATATGTTACGGACTTAACTGAAAACAATATATCAGGCACAACTAACCATTACAGATCATAATTGCCACGCAAGGCTTATATACAATACAGTATCATATGTAGATGGAATACCTCCAGAGCTACTCCAAAAAAGAAGCCCAGAATTTAGTGAAAATCCTCTGTCGTTATATATGGCAAAGCACTTCCGAATGGATGATAAAAAGCATATGGGCCAAAGGAGCTATAAGAGAACCACAAAAAGAAATAACATACACAATTGGCCATTACAACCCTTCAGTCAGTATTACGGCCTAGCTTCTCACACCACTCATGTTGTGTGTGTTAATTTTATTCATGAATGGTGGGACCTACAGTTTAAAATCGACTCCGAACGACAGATTTTTGAGAAACTTTTCATGGCAATTTTATTTACTCTCAAAGTTTTTGCTAGACATCTGCTGAGAGGAAGTCACCGAAGAAATATTTTTTCATATTTCGTTTTGTTAGAGATATCTAACTTTTGAACCATGGTCTTACGTCTAATAATCCAACACAATATCTACTATTGTACTGTGACTTCGTCGTGTAACAATGTGTTTACTTATATTGCATGTAACAGGAACTGAGTTTTGAAAGAAGAAATGCTCAAATGCCATGACTTTTCTCTGTAATGCATTGTACGATTCCCTTTAGCATTTTTTAAGAGCTTAAACCAGTAGCTTTACTTTGGAATTGGACTTTGAAGCAGTGTTTTATAAACATTAATAAACCTACTTTCTTAATTTGTTTATTTTGTATGGTTGTTTTTATGATATTTACTGCAATATCCGCCTATCTATTCAGTTGTTAAACAAATAGACTGAAACTCAGACACAATAGAAAGTATTATTCGAATGTTTTATTATTTTTAGAAAGCAATAAATAATTGCAAGAATTTTATTAAAAACAATTTAACACTGAATAACGTTTAGTGGCACTTTTAATTATTTTTTTCCCTTTTAGAGACAAAGATGACCTAAAATTGTATACCAATAATTTTATAGCCCTAAACCATATAGGCCATCTCTTGCAATCAATAATATTTCTGAAGTTTAAAGGCCTTCTTATTTAACTGAAAGGAACTTCTTAAGGTTTTCAACATTCTTTTTTTATTTTTGCTGAAATAATGTCTAAAGAAAGAAATAAAAATCTAAAGAAATGAAATAAAGTCTGACTATGAGTCACACCCATTTTGTTGATAATATTTGCTAAAGTTTTTGAACTTTACATACATATGTATGTATACGATGCAAACAATATTTTTAGACTGTTTTGGCTCTCTAAGTAAAATTCATTTATTTTGCTTTTTTGTTTTTGTTACAAAAACAAATAACTTCCATGCAATGGTCATGAAAATTGCAGTAAAAATTAAGAAAAATGAACACAGAAAATAATGATAATCAAGAAAAAGAGCCCATGACGAAAAAACCTTTCTACACTTCAACCATGGCAAACTGATTTGTCTTTTTTCTATCTTTTTAAAATTCTTCATGACATTTCGACATTTTGAAAGAAAAAAAGTACAGAAAAGCGCAGCAAATGTCAAAAGAAATGTTTAAAATCGAAACATTGGAGGTCATACGGTGCAATAATTAACCTTTAATCGCTTATTCCTAGAAATTCTACCAGAATATGTTTCTTTCCCATGATTTTAATTTCAAGTCTTTGCAAAATTTAAATCGTTGAGGCACTAATTAACTCAAAGAAAAGCAAACAAACCCAAAAATTTACGAGCACACGTGATTTAAGAGCTTAACAACCCAACTGCAATGTTGGTCATGTTCTTTAAAACAGCAACACAAAAGCAAAACACCAGCTTTATAAAAAGACAGACAGACAGACAGATAGAGAGAGAGAGTCTCGCTCTAAGGTTATTGTACAACGATTCTACATGTAACAATATCAAGCATAAAACTGTAAACTGTGATGAACCGACAATTTAGTTTCACTGTTGAAGTGAACAAAATCCTTTTTTTTTAACCAACCATTTCATCGTATAGCCTCGTATAGTAGTAGACCATGCATACCATTTAGCAGGCCATGCATACGATGAAACACGTTAAAGTCGAAATTTTTCTTGTATTCACTGCACACATTACAATGTCATTGTTGTTGAGAGAGAGTTGAAAAGATAAAAATTAAAAACGAAAAACGAAAAAAAAATTTGTTTTTTTATGATTTTTGGCATGAAGTGCATACAAAAAAGAACCAAAAAAAAAAATTATAAAAGAAAACAAAAATGAATTATAAAACTTAAAACTTCTCAAAAAAGAAGAAGAAACAGCAATGAAATGGAGTGGAGTGGATAATGGTGACACGACTTATAAAAGAAAATGCAAAAAAAAAACAATGTTCTTAAGAAATCAACTTCTGAAGTTGAGCATAAGAATTTATAAAAAAAAATAGAAAAAAGAATAAAAAAGTTTAAATAGATGAACAAATAATTTATTAGGGAAGGGTATTCACTTAAAATAATAATAATAGTAGAAAGAGCAGGTGATAAAGTTTATAGAAATGACCAGAAGGATTTTAATGCTTATCTACACTGTAAATTCTGTACTTATATAATTAGTCACTACTAACGTTTAGTCTGGATTACAACCTAGCTTCTCACATCACGAATGTGTGCGTTAATTTTTTGCAATACATTTGAGATACTCTTCCTGAAGATTTTATTACCTCTCAGAGTTTTCGCCAGAAGACTGCTGAGACAAAGTCGTCGAAAATAATATTTCTTTAAATTTTTTGTTTTGTCTGAGCTGGGGTTTGAACCAAGAGCTTTCGTCGAACAAATCAACACACTACCTATCAGACTATGACGACTTCACTGTAAATACATGCCATATTTTATTCTTCGATTTTTAACAGTGATTTCTATATTTAAGGTATTATGAAATCTGGATTCATTGCTAATAAATCAGAAGCGAATTGAGAACCCATGATTACCAAACAACAAGTCTTCGATGCTGCAAACTTATCTTCCGCTAAATTCCACAAGCAGAAAGGCATGCATAGAGACAACCATTTTTAATTAAGATTTTCTGTCTATATAACAGCAATGTTCTTTAAATTCTTATACAGTGTGGCTGAATCGTATAATTGGGACTAAGTTTGAGATTATTCAAATGCCGATTTTTCCACTTGAATGAAAATATGTATTTTGCAAAAAAAATTGATGCGGTTTTACAAATAATTAAAAAAGGTTTTCAACAATGTATAATACTTAGCATTTTTTATTTAAAAATATTTTTAAAACAAAAAGGAAAACAATATTAACTAATTTCATGTCGAACGCTTAATTGGACAGCCCAATATAAGTCAAAGATATAGTACTTGGAGCCAAAACCTTTTGCTATTGTTACTGCTTCCAAACGTCCAGGCACCGACTACCGCGGTTATGTTGTTCCATTCTCGCCTTATTTCTTGTTTCGACTATTCCACTATGCTGATACTGGATTTATTGAGCTTACGGGGAAATTTTTCCTAAACATGCTCAATATTGTTGAGATCAGGGGTCTGTGCCAGCGTTGGGAGTAGTTTTGGACAATTGTGGATAAGCTACAGCTTCGTAGCGTGCTTCCAATATATTTATCTTATCGGCATTTTGCTTGACAAATTTTTTTAAAATGTCCAAATATTGAATTCAATTAGTCTAGTAGGTAGTGTGTTGGCTTATTAGACGCAAGTCCATGGTCCAAACCCCAGTTTAGACAACAAAACGAAATATGAAAAAATATTACTTCTGCGACTTCCTCTCAGTAGATTTCTGGCAAAAAGTCTGAGAGTAAATAAAATTGCCATGAAAAGTTTCTCACAAATCTGTCGTTCGGTATCGGCTTTAAACTGCAGGTCTCGCTGCTCATGTATAAAAATTAACGCACACAATATAAGTGGTGTGAGAAACTAGGTCGTAATCCTGACTAAAGGATTCTAATGACCAATTATGTATGTATGTATGTATATAAATATTGGAACCGATCCACTTTACCCTTTATAAAATGAATGTTCCTTACTCCTGCAGTTGAAGCATATCCCCACATCAGTATCGACACTTCCCCACGCTTTAAAATAGCCTGAATATTGTTAGGCAAAAGTACAGTATTTGAACTATTTTCCATCTGATCCATGTAAGCTAAATGTATTCTCATATGTAAGGACTACCTGCACAGTGCCCACATAGCATTTAATACATATGCATTCTTTACTTATGAGAGTTAATTTCAGATCTACGTTTGGCGTAAGCCATATACTGAGTTATAGCATAACAATACTCGGGCAACGTTTGAGCCACTGTATATTGAATAAAGTAAAGTATTTAGTTTTTCCTTACATGGGGCATAAAGATTTTTACACGATACTAAATACAAAATTCTTGTAACTTTAGTTATCGATTTTAGAAGAAAATTAAGATTTTCTCTCGTTTTGGTAGTGACAATGTCTCCTAAGACTCGCTATTCACAATTTATCTTCCACTTTGAAAATTAAAGTCGTTTAACTTGAAATGCCACTAATAGCAACATTTATGAATATAATTCCCTAATGCCAGTGTACCGCCCTAATGTTTAGCATTGCATTTAGACCGATAACTGTTTGTCTTCCTAATATTTTTTTTTAATTTTTTCTATTTGTGGTTTAAAGAAAGTAAAGTTATGTTACTGTTTACCTAAAAACAGAAACAGAAAAAAACAAACTTATGGTTTATGTTGTCGTGTAGTTTTTTAAACATAAGTTTTTGATATCTCCCCCTCCCCTTCACGCTCTCTAAACAATTCATTTATAACATTAAACCACAATTTTTAAACTTTATAATACATAGTACCTTCTGTTGTCTTGTGTTGACTTGACTTGTCTGGTCTTAGCTTGTCTTGTCTGTATGTTAATAAATGCTTGAATAAGCTATTTACTTACGAAGTAATAATAATGATCACTTAAGAATTAAATGATGATCATCATCATATTCAACACTTACCATAATGTTCTTAGAAAAACAAAAAAAAAGAGGAAAAAAACAGACAAAGGAAAAGAAAAGAATTTTATTTTTATTTCTATTGTGCTGTGGACTTGAACTTTACAACCGGTTTAGCTTAATCGAGCGACCCGATGAAAGATGCGCTCTTTTTCTTTATGGGCTTTTTTTCAACTGCATTAATAGGAAAAAGAACCAACATGGAGAAAATGCTTTTTTGTGGTATAAATGTTACATATAAAACTGCTACAACAACAACAACACACAAATGAAATTACAACAAAATATGGCCACAATAGAGACTCTAACTAAAACTAATCTTTAAACCACAAAAAAAAGAGAATTGTAAATACCGTTATGTGCTGTATCTACTGGATACACTCGAATTCGAACGAAAATTATAGCTGCACTGTGGCAAAACGGTAAAAAGCTGCAACAACAACAACAACGACAGCAATAACTATAACTGAAAAACAACAACAACAACAACAAAATAGACTACATGATCCAAAACTAAAACAATAAGTGAAAGGTCGGTTTGTCTGTCAGTCGGTCGTCGGCTGATTTTGTTACTTTTAATTCAATTGTTGTTGGTGTTGTTGTTGTTGTTGTTGTTATAATTTTGGTTGTACTATTTCTTTTGTAAATGTTGTGTGGAGATCTTTATTAAAAACCATTTTTAGCGGAAAAATATGGTTAAAATGAAAATCAACTGCCACAACAACAGCAAAAAACAAAAGACTTTTCCAACCAATAAACAAATTTTCAAACATTAAATTGAGAGCTTTTGTTTTTGTTGTATCGCAATAGAAACGATTATTGTTGTTGGTCGGTCCCGTATGAAGGAAAATTTTCACTAACGAGTGATTATTAAAAATATAAAATTTTCAATTGGTTTAACGCTTATAAGCACAAGCTTTTTCTTTTCTTACTCCGTTTTTTTTTTATTTTCATTAACTTTGAAACCACAAAATTAGTTGGTAATATTATAACTTTTATTTGACGCATTAATTTCATTATTAACATTGTATGCAAATGCAAATGCGGTTGCAAAATACTTTTTAAAAAAGTTAATATTTTCACAATTTAGTTTATATGGCCTTAACTTTACCACTTTCATTCTTTTGCTTCAATTTTAGGGGATTTTTATGACCGTTTCGAATAATGTGATGAGATTTAAGTCATATATCATTTCGCCTCTAGAGATGTGATGTTTTGGTTTTGATTAAAATTTAATCGCAGTATCGAATACTTTCATCATTATAGGGTTAGTGATTACAATTTCAATATCTTCCCGAAAAATCTGCCTTGTAAATCGTTTAGGAAAAGGGATGCCGTGAAGTCGTAATTCAAGTACTTTATTACAACCGTGGACAATACCAGTTTCCAAATGGGAGAGAAGAGAAAAATTTTTAATACGCTTTTCGAATTTTGAAAATTAATTAGTGGAAGTAGCTATTAGGGATACCAATCGGGAAATCCCGATATTTTTATAATTTTTAATTCCGAATTATCCAGAAAAATTCCTGCATTTCGGAATCTGAATTTCTAAATAACGAATGATGGGATTTTTTAAAATCCATGCCGTTTGCCATCCCTAGTAACTATCAAGAGCGATACTCACAGTATGGTTAAGCAGCGCCATCGCTTGAGAAAAACTCTAATACTTGTTCATAGAGAGTGTAGTTTCGAGACAACGTGGCATAGAATTTCAGTTTCCAGCCGGAAAATAAGAATTACATTTTTGACATGTTTTTCGAATTAGAGGGGGAACGAGAGGGGGTAACTATCAAGAGCGAATCTCATAGGACCTATTAAAGTCTTCTTTGATGTCTAAACCACACAGCACAGCACACAGTCATGGCACACAGCTCATACCAAATTGAATATTCGGCACAAGCGACTTGAGGGCATAGTCTTCTCTCCTGGAGGTAATGTGTGAACTAGACACGGAAATCGTTCAATTTGATTCTCTTAGACCTTTCTTGTGTTTTTTATTTAAGTCACAGATGTATGCGAATAAACCACAAACCATAGCGATCCTCAAAGCCATGCCATCGGTCCAATTCAGTTTGATTTATGCTCCAGAGTTATTTATTCGTAAATGAAAAATCTCACTAAAGTGAGTTTTAACCATTTTACGTTAAATACATACATAACTGTTCTTTATGTTGTGGGTGTTAATTTGTACACATGAGTAGTGGAACCTACAGTTTAAAGTCGTCTCCGAAAGCCAGATCTTTGAGATATTTTTTCATGGTAATTTTATTCACTCTCAGAGTTTGTGCCAGAAATCTGTTGAGAGGAAGTCGCCGAGGGAATATTTTTTTATATTTCGTTTTGCTGGAGATGTCTGACCTAGGGTTTGAACGAAGACCTCATTTCTAATAAGCCAACATACTACCCACTAGGCTACATTACTCCCTTACTATTATCTTACTGCTGTTGCCATAACATTTATCAAGCTTTTCTGCGGTTTTATTGATAGTTTGTGTTTTTAATCAAACCACGTGTTAATCTAGCGTCAAAGGCTGTCAAACAACTTCTATGTAATGCAGAAGCTTGTTCAAATTTTGATAGGAGTCTTCAGTTAATAGAGACAAAACTTTAAATCCTGATTTACAGAAAAATTTGTTATCTCCTCCAAAAAAAAAATTTGTTTGTTGGTGCATAAAATAAATTAACTTAGTAGGCTTACTCATGGATATCGATAGTCGCAGTAGCCTAGTAGGTAGTGTGTAGGTTTATTAGAAATGTGGCCTCGCTAATGTAATGACCAGTTATGTATGTATGTTGTCGCTTTAATTTTGAATCTTTTGAAAATAACGACTTTGGATAGTCGAAGTTTAATTTCGTTATGATAGAAGGCTTATGAAAGTGTACATATTCGTGGAGTTATTGTTTCTACATATTTGTAGAGGTCTTAGATTACTTATTTATTTTTAAGAATTTAACTCAAACGATTTATCAAATGTCACGTTATATCTCAAAAAATATTGAAAACTTATTGACTTTTCGTCAGAATTGCTACTCAAAACTAAGTTAACTTCTACAATAAGTTTCAATTACAAATCATATATGAAATGCAAATCGAATTAAATTTGTCTAATTCTTATGCTTCAAATAAATGATTTGAATTGTTACTTCTTAAAACTTTTTTCATTTTCTAACTCTAAATGGTCTTGCTGGAATGCCACCACCGGTGATAGAAAGTTTTTCATCTTCTTAATCCATATATACTTGTGGCATGACAAGCATTTATTTAAATAAGAAGAAGAAGAAAAAGACTATCCAGAAAATATTTTAGATTTTCTTATTTAAACAATTCATCATTTTCTTTGGCAATAAAACAAACAAAATCCAACAAATATTTCATAATCTTAATGAGGCATTTAATAAGTTTGAATTAAACCATAGCTAACGAGTTTCATATTTACAACAGACACTCGTTCGTGGCAGTGGTTAGAGTTTCAAAATCATATTATATTACAGAAGAGTTTGATTATAATGAATGCTTAAGCTTGGTTTTGCTTTAGTAAAGCAATATACACAGATGATGAACTTGCTTTATTCATCAAAGGAACGAAATGGAATATAAAACAAAACTTGCTTTATTCGTGAAATTTTGTTCGTTATAAATGTGTTCCATAGTTAATAAGCGTGCATTTCTATATGTATCTCTATATATCAGCCTTTAATACTTTCCATGTTAATAAAAAAAAAACAACAACAACAAGATTAAAGTCAAAGATTATAAAATATTGTCTTAAACCATATTCTGTACATCATTTATGTTCATTGGCTTCTACTCATTAGCCGGGGGAAGACAAATTGAGGAAGAAATTATGATTTATTACACACGCCTTTAACTGGATTTACTACAAAAAGAAACCTTAAAAAATCAAACAAATCAGAACAATAAAATAATTTATAAAGTGTAACCACGAACAGATTCACTCAGAGATATTTTTAATTCCTTTAAAGTTTTTTTAAGTTTAAACATGCCAATCAACAGAATTAAAGGCAAACTATATACTATTCCTTCCATAAAAGTAATTAACATGTAAAAACTTTTTCGTGTACAATCTTTTCATAGCTTCACATTGAGTTTTCTTTGTAAAAATTGTGCAGCAAAGTCAATAACGACAATCAAGACAAGAAGTGTAGGTCAGGAAACTTTATTGAACGAGTCAACATTTATTTATTGATTAAATTTGAAATGAGAACAGCAAATATAATGAAACAGAACAAAAAAAACAAAACTAACCTAAAAATTATGCCAATATTGGCTTAATCATAAGCTCCAGTTAACGCCATAATCGTTGCAATGATTACGCATTTTAAGCGGACATATGGTTTCGTATACAATTTCTGTCTACATTAGCAAAAACGTGTAATACGCTGAAAACGACTCAGCGTAGTTTAAAAAAAAAAAAACTTTAATAATTTTTTTTCTCACATTGTCAATGTGATGCGATAAAATAATATTAAATATTGTCATGATATCAATATTTATTTATAAAATAATTGTGTAGTCCCACTCAGTCTGAGATATGAAATTTACTGGAAACTGATAAAGAAAATCGGAAACAAAGAACAACAAAAAATTTATAAAAAAAAACAAAATTGATATACGAGTGGTATTGATTGAAAATACTTGTTCATTGGAAATCACACAATAAAAATAAATAAAAATCTTATCTCAACAATTGATAGATAACAATTTTATATGTTACTCCTCTGTTTGTAACGCTTTGTGTTTTTTTTCCTCCACTCGACTTTGTATCAGAGCCAATAAAATTTGGCAAATATGAAGTGTTGCAAACGAAGCGCAAACAAAGAAGGGAGTTACTTTGGTCCTTCTTTTTTTATCGCATCTGACTATTTTTGTAATTCTTTTTTTTATCGATATCTACGTATTGTAATCAGTTTCGCAACATTGTATATTTATTTGATTTAATTTGATTGCACAAAACAAGAATTCATAAAAATATTCAACGCCTTAAAATAATAAAAAAATTTTAATCATGAGATACACTAGGAGCAGTAGTATAAGGCAATCCTTTATTTTTTTGCATAAAATTAAAGGCTTTCTTGGCATTATTGTAAAATACCCAACATTTTATTCAATAACTTGCAGAAATTGCGCCTGTTTAACACAAACCCCCGAATTTGAAACGAATTTCGAAAGATCATATTGAGAATAAAAATTCTTTCTTCGCTCACAAAAACTATTGATGCTTGGTCCTATCGATTACTAAGAATCTCCACCCTTTAGACTAGTCACAATAAATGTGTATGACATTTACTAATTGCCCTGCTATTTTGCTAGGGTATAGGACACTCGGTTATAATTGATGATGTCCTGCTCAACTCAGTCAGTCAGAAAGCAAAACCTACACGACAAGCAATCCTGGATTGTCCTGGTGTAAACAGTTTTATTGGTATTCATCACACACATTTCCTTGTTAGAATCTGGTCGTTAGACACACGACAAATCTTTACTGGCACTGATTTGCTTTGAATGCTCAACATTCAGTCAAAAAGTTACAGAATTTCATGGGAATTATTCGAATAAGCTTTTCTCGTATATTTCTGTAGCATTTGTTTCGAGACTCCAGTAGTTGTTCCAATAAAATTTCAGTATGAAGTGCAGCACCTGCATCGGTGCTAAACAATAGGTGAAGCTTAATACCAGGACCACAATTGAATGTCTTTTTGCTTTTTAATTGGAAGCATCGAAAATAGATTCACGTTAATTGTAAAATCACATTCCTACAGTATTTAAAATTATTGCAAACATCTCCAATAATTTTCGTATACTGCCATTAAAAGTTGTTTAAAGTCCCGAAGTCTAGTAGGAGGCCGCGGTTCAAAACCCCAGGACAGATATCTTAACTAAAACCAAATATGAAAAATATTTCGTCGGCGACTTCCTCTCAGCAGATTTCTGGCAAAAACTCAGAGTGTAAATAAAAATTTCCAAGAAAAGTTTCTCAAAAAAACCTGTCAACCGGAGCCGGCTTTAAACTGTAGGTCCCGCCTTTTATGAATAAAATTGGCACACACGACATAAGTGATGTAAGAAGTTAGGTCGTAATCCTCCCCAATTAGGTATGTGTAATGATTTTTTGGCAATAACTTCTGTGTTGTCCAAGCCCTTTATGCGACAATTTGGTTTATTAATGTAACCGCCGAATGAGAAATAAGCTTTATCGCTGAAGGAAATTTTGTTTAATTAATTATTAATTAGCGCTGAAAGCCTGTTGTTGTAAACTGTCAGCTGACTTTAATTGTTACTTTTAAATGTAACACTGGTTCTTATGAATATTATTTGGGATTATTCTTCGGAGGTATAGCATATTTTGTTTCAAACGCCTTTCTAGTTAAACTTTATCATAAGATATTGAGGAACTCACAGAAAAACCCCGTAGTCAACGCTAGCGACTTCAGTTAAACTCCATAAAATAAAGTCGAGCGTTATAAAATTGCACGATCACGGTGGCCGCATCAACTCCACGTGAAGTTACCATGCCACCAAATCGTTTGTGCAAAATATCCAATGTGGCATGATCTGTGTGACACGTAAACATAAACCACATGTCGTTGGTGTCCAGATCATTATATTCAGTTGGTAATCATAGATCTACAGTGCTCGCCATTGTCAGTGATGGCCTGTCCAACATCGTTCTCAAAGGAAAATGGACAAATGGCGTCACTAGCCCAAAATCCACATCAAAAAGGGATTTTTTACTATGTAATGTCAACTAATTTAACGGATGTAGTGTCAACAAGAATACCCTATTAAATAGGGTAGTGTGTTAACTTGTTAGACGTAAGTTTTAGATAAATAAAATAAAAAATATTACTTCGGCGACTTCCTCTCAGCAGATTTCTGGCAAAAAGTCTGCGAGTAAATAAAATTGCCATGAAAAGTTTCTTAAAATAATCTGACGTTCGGAATGGACATTAAACTGCCCACCACTTATGTATAAAAATGACACACGCAACACAAGTGGTGTGAAAAGCTAGATCGTAATACTGACTGAAGGGTTGTAATGACCAATGACAGTTACTTTGATTAGGGATTCCCAGGATGAAATTGTGTCCATGTGGTTAGTTCATACTTTTTTTTTTGAATGCTGTCTTATGCAACTGATTCAATTGGACTTGTTCGTCCTTTGGTTTTAACAACATCATGGTGCTACATATTGATTTACTATTTTGGCGGGCAATTAAGCTCACTTTTTAAAGCAATCTATATGGTTATTCGTTGTTGTAATACCACGGCAGTTTACGGATTTAGAACAAATTTTTACAGAACTCTCTTTTATAATTCTTTTATTATTCTTCAATGAACTGTTAAGTATATTCATAACACCCTATTAAGCAGAATATTTCTGAAGAATATTCAAACATAACTGACTACCCAAAAACTTCTGAATAAAATCACTTATAAGCAGACGAACTAAACTAAACTAGGGCGTAATAAAAACGAAACCCACGGCTTGAGAAATAATAGAAACGGAAAACCTTTTCCTTTATGTCTACAAATACAAAATAAATTCATCCTCTTGGTATAAACCGCCATATAACGTCTTTAATATGATTTTCATATTTTTTTTTATTATTTTTATTAAAAAAAAAACTTTAATCTAAAAATAATTGCTTCCCTATTTTTATATTTTCAAAAAAAAAAAAAAGAAAATGGGTCAGTCTGCTTAAAAATAAGCTTAAAAAATATGCCTAAAATTAATTCAACAAAAGGTAAAGGTACATATGTATATACCTACATACATACATACATATACTGTACTGTAGCAGTAGCTTTAATTTGTTTTTCCCCCTTCAAGCGTTCAACATGACACAACAGTATTAGAAAAAAATCTCATTCTTTTCGTTTCTATATTTTTTTAAGATTTTCTTTTCACAGATTCTAGAGACTTGAAATAATTAACATGGTGATAATTACGGTATTCTTTTTTTTTTTTTGTTAAAAATTTTCACATCGGCTCTATGTTTAGATCCCACTTAACTAACAAAACTAATGCAATACATTATATTACAATAAAAACAAAAATTATACAAACATAGCTAAGAATGTAAGACTACTCTGGTCATTCAGGTCACAGAAATCGATGAGAAATTCAAAATCAACTCAAGAGCAACAGTTAAGTGAGCGGTTTGTAGTACATGACATATCTTATACGCTTCACAGCTAGTCTCAGTTATTTCATCTCCTTAGCGTCTTATAAAATCTCTTTATATAGTAAAAATTAGAAGCATTTGAACATTTTTTCAACTGCTGGTCAAAAAAAGTCGTTAATTACAGGGCCATAGCATTCTTTCACGATCATTTTTGAAAAAAATACGCCCTAATGACACCTACAGGCCTTAATGTGCACCAAATATTCATTTTTTTCGGATACAATGGATTTTAGGCAATCACTTCTGGGTTCTCCAAGCATTATATGCCACAATTTGGTTTATAAATGCAACCACCGAATGAGAAATGAGCTTTCGTAGCTGAAGAAAATTTTGTTGAAGTAATTAGCTTTGAAACCCTGTTGTTCTAGCACGGAATCAGCACATATATGGCGTTGCAAATAGTTAGTCGATTTTACGTTGTAGTGGGTAGTAAAATAGAACCATACATTTCGATAATGCACAGGCATGGGTCTCATCTACAACACTTCTTCTAGCCTTTTCAAATACATAACATACGTACATAATTGGTGATTACAACCCTTCAGTTAGGATTACGACCTAGCTTCTCACACTACTTATGTTGTGAGTGTTAATTTATCCATAACTGGCGGAACCTACAGTTCAAAGTCGATTTCCAATGATAGATTTTTGAGAAACTTTTCAGTGAAATTTTATTTATGCCCAGAGTTTTTGCCAGAGATCTGCTGAAAGGAAGTCGCTGGAGGAATATTTTTTCGTTTTATTAAAGATGTCTGACCTGGGATTTGAACCGTGGCTCTGAACCTCACTTCCTGGGATCTGAACCTCACTTCTAATAAGCCAGCACACTATATACTAAACTACGGCGACTTTTATATAGGAGCTGCAAATTCATATGCAAAGTACGCCCTAAAGAGCCAATTGCCGAAAACGCTGCAGAGTCAACAAACTCCGGTTAGCCGGCATATTTTCTCTAAGTTCTTAATAATCTTGCCAAATCCTTGCACAGTGGTTTAAATATTATGAACACAATCATCCCATAATGCTTGTGAGTTAATCACACCTATTGGAATCAAAATTTTGCAGTTTAACTGATTCCATCGGAACAGTTTTTACACCTTCTAGGATTATTACACGAGCCATATGCACTTGAGATGAAAAATATTCAACAGCCGTCTGCCTTCCCAGACATGCAGTTTTGAAACCACTACATGGATAACCCGATATATGAATATGTGTATAGATTAAAGAAACAAACCATGAGTAAATGTTACCTTATCTGTTGCGAATTCCATAATTTAAGTTATGCATTCAATATGTGCATGTGTTCATAGGATGTGTGCGTTTTAAAGCTATAAAAATTTACTTTGGTAGTAAAATATAAATCCAAATGTATGGCTAGAGCGTTTTATTTAACTATTTACAGAGTAATAAGTAATAAATGCGCCCTTGGGAACAATTTTCCATTTTCGCCTTTGGGGAACTATTTCCGAAAAAGAGCGAAATTGTCTTTATTTTCACTTTTTTTTAAAGATGATCCTTTTAAATGTGTTGATTACAAAAATTAATATTACTACCCAAAAAAACACTTGGAAAAAAGTTAATCAATCGAATTTAAAATGTTTTGAAGTGTAAAAAATTGAATTCAAATAACATTGCATTGTAACCATCTCTGTGGAAATAAATTTCCCTATGAAGAGAATAAAAAAAATGTCAACACATCGTATGATTATACAAACATACATGTATGAACACAAACTTATGTTTCTTTTATTTTTTCTTGTAAGGAGAAATGACTGTGTAACGAAGTGTAATTAAGTGTAAATCTTATACGCGAACAAAGACAAGAAAATTATTCTCATATTTTAACATTTTTTCTATCTTCATCTCTCTTCCTCTCTCTTACACAACCATCGAAAGAAATCTCTAGTAAATATGGTTACAATAATGAACAACAACAAAATTAAATTCCAAAAAAAAAATAAAAAACAAAAAAAAATTAATTTGTTTTTGTTTTCTTCATCTTTTCCCTGCTCTCTTCTCTCATTACAGACTTACTACAGTTGTGGACAGAGATTTCATATGCTTTCAGAGTTCAAGTGGCAGCAGTAACAGCCATTACAGCAAATTCTAACATTACAATAACAACAACAATAATAATAATACCAACAAATAACATCAACAAAGAAGCCAACTTCATTTCAAATTGCTACTTTAACAGATGTTAGATGTTGTTGATGATTGTTGCATTTGTTGTTGTTGTTTTTATTGTTGTTGTTCATGTTGTTGTTTGAAAAGATAAAAACAACCGCCGCTAATAATTGTAATGATTGGTAAATGGAATAACGGCATATTAAAAGCAATTTAAGAGGAAACAATATTAAAGTGAGTTATTTTTACTTTTTCTTCTGCTATTTTTAAATTGCATCCTCTGCTCCACTCATACAATCATCATTCACTCACTCTCTTAAATTGGACACACTATTAGTATTGAATGTGAAGTTTACAATGCAAATTACAGGAAGAAATTCAGTGCACAGTGGTTTAAATGTACCTGAATTAGATATGACAAGTGATAGGCAGGAGTATACATTGGAATTCGTTTCATATCAAAATTCTTACCTGCACTACATTAGCACAGTAGTTAGTTGCTTAGATGGATTAATGATATCCTTTTTGCAACCTTTATCCATTGCATGCAATATTTTATTAAAAAAATGTATACCTAATAAGCCACTGTGCATGTCTTAAGCTAAACATTATAAACTTAAAAAAACCCTGTAAGCATCATTTCTAAAACAAAAACTTTAATGTTTTTTTCAATTCTTTACAGCTTCTCACATACAGGAAATACGTAAAGATTTGGAAGATTCAATGCAAGACATTATAAGCGAAAGAAACTCTTTAGCAACTCCTTCTTCTCGAATCCCACTACTTCTACCACAACTGTCACATCTGTCTACCAACGACATTTTTAATTCTCCACACCACACCTTTAAAGCGTCATGTCAGAACCAGTCAGTAATGATGTCAGCACTGAATCATTATGTACGGTCATAGAAACAAGCAGTAACGAATACCTATCGAATAAACTTAAAGAGCCATTGAAGAGTACATCATTAGAGTCATTAGACACGAATAAATGCAACTCCTTTAACGATACACACAACACGACAAATTTAAAAAGTAACGGCTGTCTGCGCAACAGTTCACTAGATGAAGGCTGTGACACAGATGCCACTGATCGTTCCTTTTATACAACAGAAGAGGAAGAGGGCGACAGGAAAGAGGTGAAAACAAAACTCAAGAAATCCGTATCCTTTGATCCGAATGATGAAAAAATTCGAAAATTTATTACCGGTGAACCTATTGTGGATCAACAAAATCCATTCAAGAGTAACGGTTACTTAAGTAACGGTAACACCAAACGTAAAGAGAAAAAGACGCCTCCGCCAGTGCCGGCAAAACGTTCAACTTTAAGCATAAGGAAAACTGTTACCCAACAACTAAGAGAACGCGAACGTGAAAAGGAAAAAGAAAGGGAGCGTCTGAAAAACGAAGCCAATAGTCGCAAAAGTAACGGTATTATAAAGTCTCCCTCCGATGAATTCGTAACCACAGAAGAGGTACTCAAACAGTCAAAATATGTCAAGACGTACATCAAGAATCCGGATCCATATTTTGTCTACGACCCCACAGTATTAGCCAGACTCAAATTTGAAGAGTTAAGAGAATTAGCTTTAAAGAAGCCACCAAAGAAGTTACAACAGGCCGCAAAAGATCATTCCAGAGATCGATTTAAAGATTTAAAAAATCGTCAAACCGACACAAAACTCAAACTGCCATTGGCATATAAGAAGTGCTCGAAGCCCAACTATCCCGAATTATCCGATTTGAAGATAAAAACCGGTACCGATCTCGAAGACAGTCTCTATAATCCCTTGGAAGTGACAAAGAATGCTAAAAAGTTTGACGAGCGAGTAAAGAAACTGCACATTTCGTCGGATGATGATCTGGATGAGATAGAAGAGCCCCTAACGAAAAGCGAATCGAGTGATGACAATAACATGATGAACCAGACTAAAAACAACGAAGAACAGAAAATGCCTCAAAGCCAGGAAAACAATGTAAGTCGAGAACCCTCTCCTCCACCACAGGGTACTTTTACGAATACTATTAAATCGAAAGAATTTCAGGAATACCTAGAGAAAAAGGGTCTAACCCTGATACCCAAAAAGATACCCAATGGTGCTCAAAATATGTACGTAAAGCCGCAAACCACGTCTGTCAAGCAAATAAGTTTTAAAGCCGAACCGGAACGCATACATTTTACACAAGGCGCAGATCATGTGGATGGAGCGGAAAACAATCGCAAACCTTCAGTGTTCCAAAGGCTATTGGCCCACAGCATATTTGCTTCGAGAAGAAAAACCACACCCAAGGAACAGCAACCCAATCCGAAGACATCCTATGACGGTATTAAAGCCAATAATTACCAAGAAAATGGTTGTGCAAAACCCATTAAGAGGGTGGTATTGGAACGGCAAAGTTTCCATGGTCGCCCCAAGACAGGCAATCTGCTAAGCCCGGCCGAGGCTTTAGAACTAAAGCAGCAAATGGAAAGATCCCGTAAAAGCTATGCCAGTGGTGATAACCTATCCGTATCCATTTCAAGTGCTTTAACTGATGCTGAAAATAACGAAAATAGTGCTTCTAATGAATATCCTTTAGTAAAACCTCATAGTTCAACCCTAACGCCAGGTTTAAAACGTAAGGAGCTTCAAACGAAAATTAGCATAGCCAAGCCGCCACGACGCACTCTTTCCCGGGAGCGTATGAATAAGTACGATGCCTCCAATCATAAGACCGTCTTGAGCGAAAGACCTACCACGGTCAACAATAATTTGTACACTTTGCCACGAGACAATCCCCAGAAGAATGATACGAATTTCAGACGCTCCTTGGAAAGACAAAGTATGATTCCCAAGAGGACCTCGCAAGCAGCCGATAGACAACAGGTTTTTCCACGATCATCCTCCATGGATCGTAATGAAATTCTGAGAAGAAATGCAGCCAGAGTGCAACAGCAAAGGTCCAATAGCGTAACAGGAGAAACACTACTGGCTCCTGCCTCGATAAGCACCAGGACGAAAGAAAATCTAAGGGAAACCTCCTTTCCAGTTAATGAAGGACCTGCTATGACCTCAACACCTCTTAAAGACGGTCACGCGGATAAGCTACAGGTGGATACCAAGACCATTTCTCCGATATCTTCAATACCCAAGAAAGCATCTCAGCTGGGAGTCTATGTAGATCAACAAGAATGGGAACGGTTGAGAGCTATAAAAGAGCAAACCGATAAAGAGCTATATATACGAGTAATGCAGCAGCAACAGAAGCTTCAGCAGCAGGAACAACTACAGCAGCAGCAGGAACAACAGCAACAACAACAACTGTCGGTAACCCAAACCCAAAATAATGATAAGCCTTTGGAAAATATCTATGAACACTTACCGGGCGGATCACAGGTACGTTTGGCAGCACAAAATGAAGGCGCTTTTACACGAGGTTCACCACAACGCAATACCTTTTCCGGAGTAATACGTGCCAATAATAGGCAGGTGAAAATCATAGATGGCAAAGCGGTGGTGGGCCAAGAACCTTTGGCGGCACAACAAAACACTCCCATACGATGTCAAAGTGTATTGGATGGCATGACTCAAGGTGAAAGCAATACGAAGAGAGGCTACGAAAGCGAAACTGCCGAAACACCGGTTGTATTGAGAAGAAAACAAGATGAGGTGGGAACTCAGAGCACAAGACGTATCGGTGGCCTGTTGACTAGAGAAGAAATTTTACAAAAAATCAAAGAATTTTGCAGAAAATCTCTAAACAAAACACCCACTAACCAAACGAATCCACCCTTACAAGCGATATACGAAAAGCAAACGACAGATCTCTCACCAGTTTCTTATGTTTCGGTAGAAACTCACCAAAGGCCAGCGTCACGCATGTATGCTGCACCCCAAGTACCACAAAGAATGCACAGCTTGCCCACTCAGACGCCAGTAGTAGGAGGAGGCGGTGCGGGTCATTTTGTTCCTATAGCCCAAGAAATTATTACCGATCCCAATACCAATTCTCCTATTTATGCCCATGTTGTGAAACGAGGTAGCCTGCAGTCAAATCAGTCGGAATTGTATGAAATACCACAACGTACTTTGGTAGCCGGTCAACCTACACAGTATTTAATTAGGCGAGAAGCAGAATTAAAACCCGTCTACATACGACAAGGAACTTTACAACGGCCGGAAAGTGCCTTTTCCCCAGCACCCACTCAATACATACTCGTAGATGGAGAGAAACTGCAACCAGCACAAATTATAACAGCGTATCCACAGAATGATTTATACGCTCAACCGCAATACATTAGGCCTCATCAGTTGCAAACAATGCCCAATACAGCTTATGGCTATATAACAGTAAGGGAACCGTTAATACAGCCCACAACAGCGGTTTCACAACAGCTGCAGCATCAGCATATCATACGTCCCCGTTTGCATGACGGTCGTAGCACTCCATTGATACTTGATCGTAGTTCAAGTCAACAAGTGAGTCAAATCTATTGGACACCGCAACATCAGAGACTACAATATAATCAGCAGCAGGCTGGACTACTAACCGATCAGATTAGTCCACGTTACGCTCTGAAACAGTCTTATGTGATGTCAAGTCCACAGCAACAACAACAGCAAAATCGTGCAACACCAACCATAATGATGCTACAGCCTACACCGCAACAACAACAACATTCACCAATGCAGCTACAACAGGGCAACAACATTCCAATACAACAAACACGACAGTATTCACCCATTATAAGGGAGACCACACCAACAAGACAGCAACTGCAACAGCAGCAGTTACAGTTACAGCTTTTACCACAACAGCAACAGCAACTGCAGTACAGTAAACCACAACAACCGCAAATACAAGAGCTAAGCTCCAGCACTACTGTACGCAGACAAAGTCCCGCTTTCGATTGGGAAAGCGGCTCAGAGGCGGGTGAAGTGCAAAGAATTATGGAAAAACAACAACAAAATGGTGAGTTAAAACGTACAACACTGTTAAGGAATTTGAGGCTGAAAATGGCACGCTTAGTTGGCAACACTAGAAAATAGTAATATTAGGTAGTAACAATTAAAAAACAAGAATACTAATATACAAAAAAAAAATACAACAAAAACTACAACAAAAGTGCTATGTCTAATTTTAAGAATCAGTTATTAACATTTTTACTAATTAATAATAACAACAAAAATTAATTTTTGTTTAAATTAATTCATGAAAAAAAATGGGATAAAAAACCGAAATACTAAAAATTAAGCATGTTTAATATCTACCGAAATATTATTAATAATTTAAACAATAAAACAAACAAACAAATAGGTTTACAAATGGTTCCACATTAATAATAATAATAATGTACTTACTTACTTACTTTACTAATAATCTCAGTAACTTTACAGTATATAAAGCGAAAATACTAAATTATAAATACGTACATACATACATACATAAAATATTTGCAATGTTCGAAATAAAATTTTGTTACATTGTTATGTTTGCTTTTTGATAAACGATTCGTAAAATAAAAATTAAAAAAAAAATAATAAACAAATAAATGGGTTTTCTTTTGCATGTCCTATACTTACACAGCCATTTTCTTTTTTTAATTTAATCTCCCTCCAAATAGATTTTCAAATTACATTTCAAAAAATACTACTAATATTGGCAACCATGTTGAGTAGAATACATTAATTTGCATAACTCTGTGTAAAGTCTCCAATGTGTTTCAGCAGCCTTGTAATTGAAAGCGGAGACAAAATTGCCATTTATGTTGCTATCCCATGGCTGCTGTGTAGATTTGCATAAATCTCATACATGAGACGCGGTATTGCCATTCCCAATGTACTGTACATTGTGAATTGGACGGTGTGTATCTAGAATAAGTACTTTTCATCTTTGTTAGCTGTACCAGACATGTCGGTACATGTACAAGTACAAGATACAAGTGTCAAAATTGCACCGATGTAAACAATGAAAAAAATAACTGTAATATAGTGATAATATAGGATAACAAAATATCTGTAATCCTAATTAAATCGCAACTGCCGACTTCACTTGTTTATAAAAACAAAAAATTATTTATTTATTATAAAGTGCTGTGAATTTCATGGAAGTGAGAGAAAGCCGATTTCAGAGTCAGTCCGTAAGGAAAAAATCTATCGCGGCATTAACAAAATGTTCATACGTCTTTTTACACTATATTGGGTGGCATTTATTTATTTACAGGGTTTTAATTTTTATCCCAGCAAAATTTTTAATTGTTTTGAATGAATATCAAAAATTTGTTGTATTTTTTTATTTCTTATATTCTTTATTTGTTATATTTTTATAAGTTTTAATTTTTAACTCAAAAAATTACTTTTTTTTTCTTCAAAATATATTTTATGGTATATTTATTTTATGGTGGATCTACAAGATTTTGATGTGAATCTCATTAGAATTAGATTTCGGTAGTATTGAAAACTTTCAATTAAAAATCAAATCATATCCAAAAACTGTTAAGATTTTTCACAATTTCTTGATTTCATGTAAAAACATATTAGTTTCAGCATGAAATTATAAATTGAATTGCTTTACTATTAAATTTTTACTTTGGAAACAGTGTAAAAAGGTGGTTAATACATTCAAGTGTTGCTTGCTATTATTATTTGCATACATTTTTATCTAAAAATACATTTATTTTCCATTCATTTTTTATTTTGCAAAAGCTTAACCCAATATTTGTTTTTTCTTTATCTCAGTTTGGTATTAAAATTGTTGTATGTATACATACTCTATTATTTACACTTACTACTTTTGATATCAGTTGAGTTAGTTACTCTTTATCTGTGTAAAAATATTTGTTGATTAAAACGCAGTTAAATGAGTCAATAACGAAAGAATAAGGCTGCCGAACAAATAACACTCTTATATAATAAGTTCAAGGTAAAAATGTAATGCTCTTAAAAACCTCCCCTCTCTTCCAATTTAACCCAGTGTCTCTGTTAAGGGATTGAGTACATTTTGCGAATAACGGTACTTTGACGAATTTCGATATTATTTACCACATCAGTTAATTTCACAACATATCCTAAAAACTAATCACGATATGAACTGATTACGCCGGATAAATTCACCACGTTAGAATGACACAATAACACTAACAAAAAAGTAAAAGTTTTGAGCGGAATGGAATGGAAGAAGAAGGCCGCGGAATGTGGCGGCAGTATGTCCGCGTCGTCAGCACCGACCAGCCGTCTTGGAAACACATCACACAAACCTACATAATAGTTAATCTCAATACATCTTAGATTCCAATCAAACAAAGGGCGCACGCGCCCCAACACTGCAACAATTTTTTATGGGGGCCGGTTTTTTACAGGCAAAACACGGGAAAAGAATATGATATTTAGTGGTTAAATCGAACTAAACTTTTTTTAACTCGCTTTACAACACTGGTTTATTTATTTAACACAAAAATTCTCCACGTATACTTAAATTTCTTGCTGGCAATACTACTCTGACGAAAAACATCTGTTTGTAGATTTACGACAGTGTTGCAAAATTGAAATTTTGAAATAGTACTGAACTATAACTGAAAGAGTACCTTTTTGCATAAAATGATAGTTTTATAAAAATATATTTATATTTATATATTATACTTACCGTACGGAAGTGAATAGAAAAACTAACACATGTTTCTCATATACAAAACAAAAAAATTGATTCGAAACGTTTAGTAAAAAATGTGGACGCAACGATTCATTCAGCATTCTCATTGCTTTTCGTAATCTAAAATACATACGTTAGCCCCTGGCTAACCGGGGCTTAAGAAAGACCCTTTATCTAACCCCAGTTGAAAAGCGAAAATCATAAAATCAGGAATCTGTCTGTAACCAGCTTTTTATTTTGAAAAAGAAAAAAATGAATGAATTCTTTAATAATTTTTCCTGATCCCATTTTTAGATCCGATTCAAACAAAAAAGCATAAAAATTTGCAAAAAAGCATTTTGGGAATAGAACATAAAAGAAAGAAATTATTCAAAAATTCATTTACAAAATTAAAAAACCTTTAAAATAAAAAAATTAAAATTTAATTACTATATGTAATTTTAATTTTTTAGAATTTTAAATAAAATGAGACAATGGCAACATTGTTTTAATGCAGTAACCAAACATATCGGTGAATGCCTCCACTAATAGATGTGAAAATTACTTATTTTAGACACGCACCACCCAAATCATAATATACAGTACATGAATTTATGGTAACACAGTACCCATTTCGAATAACGGCACTTTGGTGAATTTCGATTTTATTCACCACACCGGATAAAATTCACCACATTTTGTAAAAAACTCACCACAATTGGTGAATTATTTCACACTTCAAAAGAAAAATTAATTAAAAAATAATTTTTTTAAAAAATAATTTTTTCTTCCTATCCAAACCAGCAGCGACAAGTTTTTTGTTTTTTTTGTCCCGAACCTGGGCGAGTTTTGGGGTTGGTTGGGTTTGGCGGCGACCAATCCATACACTTAACAACTAAACTAACAAACAAATTTATTTTCTGTTTTGTTTTTTCTGACCTGAGTTTTGATCAGTGGCTTTTTTGAGCGTCTATACTAATAAGGCTACTGTAACTTGTAACTACCTTTAGACAGACAGACCACCATAGTGCAGTAAACAAACGGGGCTTAACTTTTACTTAATAAACCCGGAAACGGAAAAAGAATGTGCAATAATTAAAATATATATTTATTTTTTGAACGAAAAAAAAACGAATTTGGTGAAAAAAGTACTGAAAAAATTCTGCGGTATTTTTGAAATGAAAAAGTACTGAAAAAATACAAAAGTACTGAATTTTTCAACACTGATTTACGAACAACAAGTAAAATATAAACACAATAAATACAACAACAACAGAAACGAGATAATGAAATAGGAAAACACTTACATTTTCTTATAAAATGTTTGTGGATGTCGTTAAATAATTGCACAGAAAAGAAAATCTGGCGTAAATAAAATTCAGTACTAATTACATGTTCCATTTGTTTGTTTAGGAGACAAACAAAATCGCGTAACATTTTATAAAAAGTACAAGAGAAAACAAGCAAGAGCCAAAAATATAAAAACAAAAAATTGTTTTGCCTTTTGCGCAATAAAAAATAAAACTCGACTGGAAATGTATTGAAATAAATGTGTGCTAAAAAAGTGGAATAAAATGAAGGCATGAATGAAAACAAACTAATTAAAGCAACAAATAATTGAATTGTTATTGTTGTAATGTAATGTGAAACGTAAAAATAGAAAATAAAACACGGTTAATTAGCAGATACAATTGTGTTATAATTGTGAACAACAAGAAAATAATTTATAAACAGAACTTGTAAGGAAATCATACAAGTTTAGAATAGAGATTCCTGAAGAAGACGAAGAGAAAGGAGAAGACTTGAGTGGCTCTACTGCAAGGACATTTGTGTGGGTCTCTGCTTTATTTTGTTTTTATTTTTCATAGCTGTTGCTGCTGTTGGCGTAAGTCATGTGAATTTTTGTTGTTTTTTTTTTTGTAAATTTTTCATTAATTTTTTGTATCACATAAATTAGAATCATATTTAAGATTTTTTTGTGGTGTTGATGTTGCTGCCTTTTTACATTGGCATTATGACAATTTATTGATGGTGTGTCTTCTATTAATAATTTTCTTTATTTTTGTTGTTGTGTTGTTTTTGTTTTGGTCTTGTGTACATGGCCGTAACACAGTGGTTTGGTAGGATTAGTATTCCTTCAAATTTACATATCTACAGTGAAATCTCTCCTCGTGCACAAATCCAATAAGCGAATTCCCTGATCGCATACCTTTGATAGTAATTTTGGAATAATTCCAGATCTTCGTACTCTCTTGGAACGCCTAATAAAAATTTTTCTAAATACCTGCCGTTGCCACATAAAAATCTAAAAAAGTTAACATATATGTATGGACCAAGTGTGTACTGTGTAGTATGCAGATTTTTTTTAAATTTTTTTTAATAACTTCTCTAAGTGTATTCATGTTTTTACTGTATGTAAGCAAGTACGTATGGTGTGTGCATGCATATGCGAAATAGAAATAATCAACATTAGCGTCCATTAGTGTAGTTATGGGATTCCCATTTTTAATTTTTCATTAGCAACGAAGATGGCATTGCAAATTTTAACAGCACAGTAGGACCTTGATTATCCGTGATGGTCGGGACCGGAAGCATTCCGGATAATCGATTTTCCCGATTAATTGAGTACCAATTTTGGCTAGTTTTTTAATAGATATTTTTATTAGTTAATAAATGAATATGTACATATTTATATAAAAACTAAATAATTCAAGGATTTTATATACCTACATGTTTCAAAAATATCAAAAAAAAAAACCGAACTTCTCAAATTTCTAAATTAAACTAAACAGGTTTACATGTATGCTTCTGACTCATCGTATACTAAAGAGGGAATTCCAATTTGTTTGTCCAAAAATAATAGAAAAAATTTGTTGCTTATAATTACGGATAATAGAGGTAATCACGGTTAAACGATGCAGAAAAATTTAAGTCGATCCAAAATAAAATTAAGTCGATGCAAAAAATTTTCTTTTTCCATCCCGGATAATTGATGATGCCGGATAATCGAGTCACGGATAATCACGCTTCTACTATATATGTAAATTTTTTTTATAAAACATTCAAACTCCACCAATAGTTGTTATGTTATGCACTTTCCTGCTGATGTAGGTGGCGTGCGGGTACCGAACGTGGTCATCAACTAAAATATCTTAATCTTTTCTTAACTTCCTCGTCCATGGAGTGAGATAGTTGGCGTTAACGTTAAAGTTGATAGCTGTAGTTTTGTTTCCTTCAGAAATTTTAACATAGTTGGCAACGCAATCTCGCACTTATGTCGCTGACTTTTACACCAAAGGAATAAATGTTGGAGTAATCCACGTATGATACAATATTGACATCTCGAAGAGCGGCACGAAGTTTGTCAATTTATTAAGGCATCCGTTACTACCTTAAGTTGTCCGGCCACACATCAAATATCGGATCAAACTCATCATTTTTAATTTTATTTTCTTTTTCACAACAACTATACAATGAAGTTTGAAGGTACAATTTCGATGTATTACTGCGCTGGGCACAACAAATATTACTACCACATGTGCAAATTTGAACAGTTAAATTTGATGTGTCGTCATACCCCATTACGATATTTTGACTTTTAGCCTCAGAACTCTACAAACGCTTAAAGTAGATTGTTGGCATCTCATCAAAGCTGTAAAGTTCTGTACATCCGGAAATACATTTTAAGTTCCCACATTTAGCAGAACACTTTTTAAAAAAATTTGGTTTATTTATGTTTCTCATGAACTATTCCGCGAATTCTCGGAATGCCTTTGGGTATAAAACGTTGCAAATGTCTTTTCTCTATGACGTTAAGGAACAATAATAAGCTGCAGAGAACCAAGTCTAATTACTGTGGTTACAGCAAATTATATAGTTCTCACACAGCGGAGAATGAAGAGTAATGAATAGTCATCATTCAAAACCTATGACTTCTTGCTATGTAATTTTGGTTATTAGAACATAATCAGACGATCTATTGTTACCCGACGTCACGGCAATCGAGAAATCGTATAAATGTACACCATTCTGTGTCGGCACAATATCAAAATATCACCTCTTCGCTACGGTTATTTTCGTTAAACTTAAGATGTTTCGGAAGAAAATTTTAGGCAACACGTCTCCTAGGTTACGCTTTGGCGTCTTTTCGTTCCTCTCTGATGCTGTTGTTTGCCTTTGCAAATATTGTATTTATTTCTACTTTTACCAAAAATTTTTCTCTGCTCAGATGAGTAATTAGATCCTGCAAAATAGCCAGTAAAATGTGTCAAATATCGATCGAATAAACTGGCAATTTTTTATGAGATCATTGTCAGACACCATCGAATCTCAATTCGAATAAAATCACTTTCTTCCGTAGAGTTTCAAACTAATAGAAAATAGGTATTTTATCGTATTATTAGAAAATATTTAATTCCAACAGTCGAGTGTAACTTAAAACATATTTTCTCTCAAGGATATGATTTATTGACTGGTGAAGTGCATCAAATATTCTCTAATGTGACAATTCTCTACTGAAAATGATTATTTTTATTTTTATTTTTAATTTTTTTTTTTTTTTAATTTTCAAAACGTTTATATTTTCGCATTACGGCAATATTCATCAAAACAAAAATGTTTTTTTTGATTTTGTTTTTATTTTTTTTTGCTGTGTACCATTGCAATAAGTTTCGAGAATTGTGAAATATTTTCATGCACAGTTTATGTTTGTAGAAGAGGGTCTTTCATAGGTAGAGCAACAAATGCAGTAGTAGCCGAAGGAGGCATTTTATTTAAGCTAAACTACACGTAATAACATTTCATATAAAATCATTTCTTGTGCTCATAATAAAGACTTTCGTACAATAGACTTGTTTTTGATTTTATCATTTTTGTTTTTGTTTAGTATGTCACAACAATAATAATTGAACACGTATCTGCAACTGGCATATATATTTGCTGTTTACATAAATGAATGAAAGTGTTAAAAGTCTCCAATTGAAGCGAATTGTTAACTTAAGAAAAACAAAACAAAGTTTGTGAGAAGAAGTTTTGCTTAAAAGCAAAATAAATGTGTTATTCAATGTAAAATAAGGCTGTGAAATGAGAATGTTTTTAATAAAGATTTGTTTCTAAATATTTAAAAATTTTGTATACCATATTTTGCGTTACGCTGTAGTTCATAATTAAAAAGTTTATTAATATCATCTGGCATCTCTTGAGTATTGTATGCCTCCCACAAACTAAATTTAAATGTTTTCTTTTTTAATATTTTTTTTTTATTTTCAATAAAAGAGCATCCCCAAGACCACAAAGACCCACAAACACTTAGGCCCAGTAGGCAAACGCTGACAAAGAAAACAACAAGCGGTCCAAATAGAAATTGCGTACATTTTTAACCATTCAGTTTCAACATGCATTAGCAAAACAAAGAAATTTCTTTAAATATTGAAAATAATAAGAAAAAAATTGAATTATTTCTGCTAATCTAAGAGAAATTCTTTTCAAATTCAAGATCATCAGTACCCAGAATAGATGTTTAAATTAATTATCTTAAAACAGATAGTTAAGGTATAAAATACTATACTAATATTATCATTATAATATAATAGATAATAGATAAGATAATAGTTTTATTATTTGTGCAATAAGAAGTCTATTAAATTGTATTTTATTTTTAGATTTAAAATACATACACTTAGATCTGCCGAAACCCCAGCAATTACAACAGAATGGATAGAAGAAATGATGAAATGGAGGAGAGTTTAGGAGCAGTTAAACTAACAAGTTCAATGAAAACATCTACTGCGAGTAATAAAGCTAAACAAAAATTAATCAACACCAACAACGATGATAATACCAGTACCGAATCGTCTGATACTTTTGACTCTTGGACTTTATTGAGTGACAAAGATAAACTGAAAGCTGTTGATAGCTTAGATGACAATGTAAATCGCATAGAAATCTTAAACGTTAAAGGCCATGGCGAACAGGACGACGAAGAAGAAGCGAGTGAAGAGGAAGAGGAAAAAGCCCACAAAAACTGTGAAGGAGCTGAAAAACAGGAGTAAGTGTTTTGTTTTATTTTTTTTGCAAAAATTAATATATTCTTCACGTTTTTGTGTTTTTAGCTCCTTAAATGATGATTTATCGGATGGCATATCCATTATAAGTGAGAGTGAAAGTGTGGGCCGTATATCACCTCATCCCTATTTGAGAGACCACTTACATGATTTGAATTTAAAATTTTCCTTAAGTGATCACATGGACGATTCGATTTTGGAGCGAATGCGCATAAGAGAGGAAATGGAAATTGCTGCTTCTGTACCTTTAACTTCAGCACCAGTACCAATAACATCATCAAATGGGGACAAACATTTACGTCAAAGACGTAAATCATCTTCAAATACAACAGATGAAGCCAATCGAGCTTTACAAAAGGCCTCACAAACGGTAGCCCCTTTGCATAGTAACCTTCCTCCCCTTGTGCGCAAAGGTTTACAAGGCATCTTCCTTATTGGTGTGGGCCTAGCCATATTGGCCTTAATTGGTAAAATAGTTAATCCCACCTGGCAGCATTTGCCCAAAGTCGATTCAACAGTTAAAAATGCCGAACTGGAGCAAAAGGTAAATGATATGGAGTTGCAAAATAATTTAATGAGAGCCGAAATTGATTTGCTTAATAAACAAGTGAAATACTTAAGCTCACTTAATGATCCTTACCAACAGCAGCAACACCAGCACCAGCAGCAACATGGTAAATATAAAAACTACAAAGACAGCAAAACATTTAAGGCCTGGTCTGGCAATGGTGATACTCTTAAACCGATAGACATTACCAAAGAGGATTTACGCAAACCCTACAAGTGTCCAGATGGCTCATTTGTTGAAATAGCCAATATGTGTATGGAGCAACGGCCTAAAGGTGAGCCTTCCCTAGTCGATCAATTTGGCAAAGTGATGGGGGATCTTAAAGAAAAATCTGAATTTTTCAAGACATTTGAAGAAGTGGCTGAAGAATTACAAGGCTTCCAAGATAATCCCTTTGAGCAAATAATACCGAATGTGCCACAAAATAAACCCATCTATGAAGCAGCTGAAGATCTTAATCAAAAACTGCCTTATAATGAAAAATACCGGAAGCACCGACCCAAAGGTGAAGATTATCACTCTTCAGCACCGTATAAGCAATACAAACAAGGGAAATATGATGATGACTCCAAGGAATATAAAAAATCTTTTGGTAAAGATTATAAAAAGGATAGTAAAGAGTCTCGATTTCGTGATAACTCCAAGGAAAGAGGTGAATGGAAAGGTGATAAATTCAACAATAATTCGAAAGAACGCAAATACCGAAAAGGCAATTCCAAGGAACGTTTCAATAAACAATTTGATAATGATGACTCGCATGAAAACTCCAAAGAGAATCACTCCAAGGAACGTAACAACAACAACGGCAAACAAAAACGTAAATACGATAAAAATGGCTCTGATGAGCATTACAGTGGCGAATGGCAAACGAATTATATGAAGCACAGAGAAAATCAACGTAAAACCAATGAGCAAAAGTATCAGGACAATAAGAATTGGTATATAAAACGTGGCGATAGTCGAGAAAATAAACGCAGTGGTGAAAAACTTTACAGATGAAATAATACACACAAATTTTTTTAAAGCAAAACAGTCTTTTACTCTCTCTTCTCATACTCCTCCTCCCTATGTTGGTTTAAAAAAAATATATTTTTTTTATTTTTTGACGAAAAATAAATTTTACGAAAATAAATTTTTGTTGTGATAATAAGAAAAACAAGAAAAAAAATATTAAAATTTAGAAAAATATTTTATTTTTTCTTATATAGTTTATTTTTGTGTTTTTATTTATGAAAAATTTTTTTCCAATTTATTTTGTATTTGTTTGTAAAAATTAAAAAAAAAATAAAAAAAATTTGTAGATTTATTTTTATATTTCGTAAATGATTTTATTTTTATTAAAAATTTTTAACGTTAATTAAATTTTCTTTCATAATTAGTTCTTAGTTTATATTCCATATTGTTTTATATTTGTTTTCTTCCATTTAATTTAGTTTCTAATTCTAAATTTTATTTTAAATGTCATCATTTATTTATAAAGTACATTGTAGCATGTAAAAAAGAAAACAAATTTTATTTGTAATTTTAATGTTATTAAAAATTTTAATTATTATTTTTTTCTTTTTAATTTTTACAATTGTTTATAAGTTGTTTGTTCTCGCCCACTTAGAATTTATTTGTAAAGCGTAATTTTACAAAAATTATGATAATTTTTCAAACTGAGAATGTGACCCCCCTCCATTATACTAATTTCTGTTTTTCTGTGCAAATTAAATAGAATATCTATTACACGAAAATCCTAATTGTAAACTATTAATTATTTACGTATATTTGATTAATATTAAAAATAAAATAAATAACTATACTAAATATGGACTTTGGTTTCTTTTGAATTTTTATTTTTAAAGGATGCAGTAACGAGAAATATATTTTCTTTATTAAAATTTAAGGTTAGAATGCTCTCTCCCTGGTCATCACATAATGTTTATTGTTGATGTTATCCTCTCATTAAGCGCTTCCTATCTATAAATTAAAAGAAAAAACAGAATGTGGGAGAGTCATGCTCCACCGATAGGCTCACTTGGCCCTCAATGGATAGAAGGCGCTTGGACTTGGTCGTAACATCATCTCGATCACAGTGGCCATGCTTACAGGTCACTGTGTTACGGGGTAAACACGTGGAAATAATACTGCTTCCATTTAACGACTTCTGCCGTGGGTGCAGATCCGCTGAGGAAGAGGAGACTGTTATGCACTTTCTTTGTCTATGCCCATCTCTTGAGAGGTGCAGATATAACTTATTTGGCTCTCCAGCGCTTGTCGGCTTGACGGAGCTTTCGTTCATTGATGTCAAGTATATAGCCTCGTTTATCAAGCTTTCTGGCTGGTTCTCCAGCGTGAAGTAGTCGTGCTTTGAAATGTGCAGCCCTTGCGCTGACCAACTTCTCCCTACTTGGTTCGGAGGAACTTGGTCAGTACAGGGACTGCGTTCACCTGTGGCGTCACAACGGGCCGATATACATGCTCAAGTGAGCTTTTGGTATGAAAGCTACCACACTAACCTAACCTGACCTGAAAGACCTGTGTGTAATATGTAACATAAGTTAAGTTGGCTTTGAGGACCGCTGTGGTGTGTGGCTTATTGACATATACCTGCAACTTAAGAAAACCCCACAAGAAAATTCTAGCAGAGTCAAAACGGACGATATCGGTGCCTTGTTCACATCACCTTCTCGTGAGATGGCATGGTCATCAAGTTGTTCGTGCAAAATATTCAATTTTGCATGAGATGTACGGCACGTACCGCTGTCTTGTTTAACACACATGCCGTTGGTGTCCAGACAATTCAATTCGGGCCAACGTAAGTTAAAAATCATTGGTCTATAGTGCTCACAATTGATAGAGATCACCTGGCCAACTGATCCACTGATCTCATCGAAGAAGTTGGTCAGCGCAGAGCTTGCATCATTCAGTTCTTAGGTCAGTTGAATTTTACACAGTACAACTCAAAATTCGGCAAATTGTAATCTGTGGAACGTTAAATTATTCTGAGGGACGTGGAATCGATTGCCACGGATTCTTAAGCAAACTCTCACGGACAGTGTTAAAATTGTGACCCAAGGGGCCATTGTTCGAACGGGCACGACGAATTTTAAAACGGTTCAGATGGAGTTGAATATAATTTGGAGCCTGAAATGCGTTTGTCTAAGCAGCGCAATGAGCACCAGTCCTACAGATTAGAGATTTTTTTTGATTCGGTTACATACATACATATATAATTGGTCATTACAACCCTTCAGTCAGGATTTCGAACTAGTTTCTCACACCACTTATGTTGTGTGTGTTAATTTTATACATGAGTGGCTGGACCTACAGTTTAAAGTCGACTCCGAACGACAGATTTTTGAGAAACTTTTCATGGCAATTTTATTTACTCTCAGAGTTTTTGCCAGAAATCTGCTGAGAGGAAGTCGTCGAAATTTATTACACCGCAAAATTTGCTCTATTCAACTTGGATTGGAAGAACAAAGGACAGGACATAGCACAGCCGATGGGCCCTGAACCTCTTTTGTGGAGTGAATAGATAAGTTTGGAAAGATATACTCGATGAAAGATAAAATATAAACATGAATTACTTACTTGGCCATTACAACTCTTTGGTCAGGATTACGACTTAGCTTCTCACACCATCTATGTAATGTGTGTTAATTTTATCCATGGGTGGCGGAGTGACGTACTGTTTAATGTCGACTCTGAACGACAGATTTTTGAGAAACTTTTCATGGCAGTTTTATTTTACTCCCAAAGCTTTTTCCAAAAAACTGCTGAGAAGAGTCGCCGAAAAAAATAATTGTTTCTTACTACTGGTGAACGGCAACTTACAAACTAGAGCTAATTCGCGAATTACCTTCTCAAACTTTTTCTAGGTAGTTGTAGTAGGAAGAGATTTGAGTGTTGCATCAGACTATTTACCAGTAGCATGAATATAGTAAACGGTGTAGTATAGTGGTCGTGCTCATAGAGTATTTGCTATAAAGAGATATCGCTTCAAGCTCTATGTGCAGATTTTGTGATATAGGAAACGAATCACCAAAGCAGATATTTTAATCCTATGCTGTGTAAACACATTTCAGAGAACAACACTGGGGTGCTTATAGAACAATATGCGGGGTGTTATCTTTACTGATACTGAGGAGCAACCTAGGGTTTGTCAGGGCAACAATTTCGAAGAACTATCATAGTGCTTTTTCTAAGTAATACTTTGTCGGTGCAAAATGTAACATTTTCGAAGCAAAGAAATTATTTTTTATTATTGATTAAGTGAGAACTAATGGTAGATATTTATCCTCCAAAATTCTATATAAGTTATTACAGACACAAACCTTATGTTATGAATTCCATGGTTTTAAGCTCTATACCAAAAATTAAAGACTCTCTCATGAAAATTTTAATTTTTCTATTATTATATATTTTTTTTATTTAAATTTTTTATTTTTAAAATTTTTAAATTTAATTTCTATTTAACAAACTCTTATAGTAGCATAAATAAATTATAATTTAAATTGAAATTTCTTTTTAAATTGTTTTTACGCTTAAATACTAATATTTCATAATATTTGGAAAATAGTATTTGTGTAAAAATATTACTTTCTATTCGAATAACCAATCGTAAATTATTTTTATTGAACAATTTTTTTTGTTTAGTTTTTTAAAAACTAATTGGGAGGGAATATACGATACATACTGTATTTAATAAATTATTTTTATTTACTTAATAATTATCATAATAATAATTATTATAATAAAATTATAACTTAAACATTAAAACTAATTATTTATTTATTATAAAGTATATGCTAATATACAAAAAAGAAAAATTCTAAAGGAAATAAATTTAAAACGATAACTAAACTAACAATAAATATGAGTGTATGTGTGCGCATAAGTTTAACAATTTTGGTGAATTTTAAAGTGAATAAATTCTAAATAATTTGTTATAAAATACTGGTTTTTATACAATTATTTAAAGAACAATTTATTTTTTTTATAAAATATGCTTGATTTAGGTGAAAGGAAAAGAGGAGGTGTTGTAGAGCGCTAAATTTTTACAATGGAAGATTACAGAAAAATATTACAGACAACTAGCAATTTGTGCTAGTGCAGGCTATGCTTCTAAAAATAAAAACTTTGGAAAATTTTTTTAAAACAAATTTTATTTTTCAAACTTTAAAGAAATCACACTTCTTGGAAACTTTCTATAAAACTTTATTTACTCTCAAAGTTTTTGTGAGAAAACTGATAAGAGGAGTCACCGAAGAAATATTTTTCGAATTTCGCTTTGTTTGCGAAGTTTGAGCTAAGGTTTTAACCAAGCCCTCGCGTTTAATAAATTTACGGCGACTTCACTAATAGCAATTTCATTTTAATACGAAAATTCCAAATACAACATTCGATATAAAAGGCCTCAGGTTCAGTATTTGAGTGAAGAATTTTATGCTGTTGTCTTGCTTATTATAACATTTCAGTTAGGATTAGAACCTAGCTTCTCAAACCACTCATGTTGTGTGTTTTAATTTTCGTCGATTTCCTAACGACAGATTTTTCAGAAACTTTTCATTGCCAAATTTAATTTTACTTTTAGAGTTTTTGCCAGAACGCTGTTGAGAGGAAGTCGCCGGAAGAATTTTTTTTATTTCGTTTTGTTCGCAAGGTCTGAGCCGCGGATTTAAAAACGGGCTCTAGCTTAATGAGACAAAACACGACACTTCAACTGAAATAGAAGATTAATTTTAATAACTATAGATTAGGCAACGTCCAAAAGAGCTTTTGCTTGTATAAATGTAGTGTGGAACTCATAAACAGCTTCAGAATAATAACCAAGTAGTCAGAAGTCGTTTGTCGATATATTTTACCCTTATTGGCTTTGTGAATGCATTTAACGTAATACATCACACGATAATCTGAAAGGAACATCGGAAAAATTACACGAAAGTATAATCTGTAGTTATAGTAAGTAGCCTGGCGAAAGACATATCAATGCCTAGCCGCTTCAAAGCTTCAGACCATGTAAGCGACATCTGTCCGTTATCCTATGAATCTGGCATAGTAAAAGCTTGACTTGACCCAGCAATTCAAAAGTATGGGAAACAATACGACAAATACCAAAAAATTCATACTTCGACAACAACAAATTAAAGATGTTCGATCTTTTGGCTATTTGGGCAGTAATAACTACAACAAATGGTGACTATTAAATTGGTATAATGGGTGTGTTTAGACTCCAACTGGTAAAGATTAAACTAATAAACCGTTAAAGTTCTCAACAAGAAAATCTAAAACCGTCACCTTTCAATTGGCCACCCCGTGTACAATTTTTTTATTTTATTACAGTGGAACATTTTTGATAAAAAAATAAAATATAAAAATGGCGTGTGGTTATCTTTAAAGTTTGAAAAATATTTTAAACATGTTTTTTTGAAAAAAAAAAACAGAATTTCTTGGAATTTTTAAAAATCAAAACTCCATAAAAATTCAAACAAATTTAAGCAGAATTTTATGCAAATAAAAATTTCCTGTTTAACAGCAAATCACAAATATTTTTTGCAAATTCAAATTCAATAACAATTACAATAACAAACCGATAAAGCATCACGGATACCTCTTTTTAAAAGGAATTGTATGCAAATTGTATGGTAGGCATTGTCCAAATAAAAAGAAGAAACACAAAAGAATTTAAATCGCTAGGAAATACAAGGTTAATCGATGTGGATGTTTGTTGTGTTAAGTTTCTAAAGTATAGCAGAACTTAATCCAATGTTATATGGGGATTTGTATAAGTAAAGCCTAGGAACTGTTTTTGATCCATAGATTGTAAAATATCCTTATCTATGGGAGTTAAACGTACACGTTCTTTGGTAAACACACGATCGAAATATTGTGTATCCAAAGGATGTTTCTGTAAAGGCAAGTAAAACGAATGAATATTTGAATTAAATTGTTTGAATTGAGAGTTTTGTCGAAAAAAGAAAAACTTACCACTTGTGGTCTAAATGGTGGTTCAATTTGTCGTTTCTCCAATAGATTCCAATCAATGGGTCTAAAGAATATGTGCTCAACAATATCACCAGCAGGACTATAATGAGATCCAATACGTTTGTTGTGATCTTTTTCCAGAAGCTAAAAAAAATAAAAGTCGGCATATGACACATTAAAAAAATAGTCTACTAAAGCATATTCTAAATATGTATACAGCTACAGTAACATAAATCAAAAAAAGTACGCATAGTAACTTTCATTACTTGTTCAACTTACCCCTTTCAATATGCTTGTTGCCTCAGCTGATATATAAACAGGGAACCATGGCAACTCATTGCATATAGACCAGAATAATTCATCTTCATCACAACCACTAAAGGGTGATTGGCCAATAAGCATTTCATATAATAAAACACCAAATGACCACCAGTCTACATTTTGATTGTATTTATCGCCCTATTATTAATCAATAAATAAAATGTGAATGCTAGTTAACGAAGACGATTTATTCGTCACTTACTTTAATAATTTCAGGCGCCATATAATCCGGTGTACCACAAAAACTATCCGCTGTTTTATCCAAATATATTTGTAATTTACACATACCGAAATCGGCTATACGTACGTGACCCTCATAGTCCAATAAAACATTATCCAATTTGAGATCTCTGTTGGGAATATAAAAAAATTCAAATTATTGAGTATGTACGTCTCTACGCTCATGATATGAGTGTCTCACCTGTATATAATGCCCTTTTTATGTAAAAATTTCAGACCTGAAACAATTTCGGCACCATAGAAACGTGCTCGCTCTTCAGTAAATCGACCACTTTCCTGTATGTGGAACATTAAATCACCGCCATTAAGATATTCCATAACAAAGAATAAATGACTCTAAAATAAGAAAAATAAAAAAAATATTTTTGGCTTAGCGAGGATATATATAAAGTTAGAAGCATAAACAAAATTATGTGTATAATCATTTTATTAATATATTTGAACTATGAAATAATTTCTTTTTCAATTAGAGGCCTATTTATTATTAGTTGCTTTCGTCAACGTACATGTTCAATACCCCGTTATCGTAAATTTTGGATAAAAGAAGAACTAAAATCCTCAAATTTTGTAGGTCTCAATTTAGCACATATTTGACATATTTTAGCTGACAATCACGGTCACTGATTGGCACCTTCAATGAAAAAGGGTATTACAGCAGTATGTAGCTGTTGCTGTCACTATTACGCTACGTTTGAGAAAGTTTCCCATCTTTTTCAAGGATCTACAAATTTTAAATGGGTTCTTGACTCAATATTGGCAGGATTGAAATATCATATGCTATGATCTATAAATTTTAAGTGAATAGTTCTGGATAAGAAATTGGCAATAGAGGCGTGGCACCTCTAGAAGAGTACAACATTGAGGATTAAAAAATGAAGTTTTAAAAATTATTAAACTGACAGTTTAAATATCTCAGTGTATGAAACAGTCTAGTAGGTGGTGTGTTAACTTGTTAAGCGGCTATTACATTATCGATCTTCGCCTGCAAGCACGATCGAACCAATCAGCTAGTTTAATAGTGCAAAATTCGTGTTTGCTAACCCGACGTGATAATATAAAATTTTTTTGATATTTTGTCCTTTTCATAAGGACAGCTCGTGTTGTAGCAATTCTACCACACACACACATACAAACATGGTGTAAATTTCATGATGTTTGACAAACATGACTGTATAGTGTAAGAGCACTATGCTATTATGACAGGTCGTGCCGGCAGGCGAAAATCGATAATGTAATAGCCGCTTTAGACGAGAAATTGTGGTTCAAAGACCACTTCAAAAATTTCGAATGAAGCGAAATATAAAAAATATTTCTTGTGGTGACTTCCCCTCAGCAGTCCTCTGGAAAAAGCTCCGAGAGTAAATATTATTATCATGAAAAACTTTTCACATCTATCATTCGGAGTTAACGTTAAAGGTTAATCTTAAAGTCTCGCCACTCGTCGGAGATTTAAAATGCGAGAGATTATAAAACGATACGTATTTCACATGGCTGAGTTTTTTCAATCGTATGACAACTTAGCATAAAATTTTTTTGCTGAATTTATTAGAGGAAAATAATTAAAACAGTGGTTTTTCGTGCTTAGAATTATAAAACAGAATTAGCCAGCATTGACTACCTACAAGGAAGTAAAATAATCATCGCTGAATATCACACAGATTTACTTATACCATTTGGCCAATGAAAAATTAAAAGCGCACACATGCCTAATTTTTTATGGTAAAATATCTTTTCTCTACAAATTGTTTCCTTAGAAAAAAAAAAACGGGATAAACGTTGGATAAACTGTTTAGAGTTAAAGTCTTAAATACATAAATAATAATGATTGAGAAATATGAAAAAATATTAACCAAGAACCCATGTTTCATTAAACTTACGGAGTTATTGACCACAGCTTGACTTTGACCTATTAAAACATGAAACATTTACTTGTTATTTCAAATAGAGGCCTAGAAAGGTGTGTTGTATTCAAAGAAATATTTCAAAAATCATTGCTGCATATCGAAATAAAATTAATTTTAAAATATTTTCTTTAAAATAAATTAAAATCTTAAAATACTCGCGCGTTAAATAATTTAAAATGCTTAGGCAAAAAAAATATACTAGCGTTTCACCTCACATATTATATTTCTGACAACTAAATGTTATTTTCGAGAGATGGCCTTACATTTAGCCTATGGTAGCATTGACTAAAATAAATAATTTTTAAATTCATAGATATGTATGTATGTACATACATATGTATGTACAGTGTTTATGTCACACTATGATGGCCTTCATAATGGCGCTAATTAATGTTCAATCATATTAAGAGTTGAGGTCTTAAATTTCAAACTCATTAAAAAAAAACATGATTTATTTGCAGGTTTTTATGTGATTTGTTCTAAATTTGATCAAGTTCACCTGTATAATTAAAGATTTTCACCTACAATGTCATAAACAAGTGAAATGTTTTTCGAATTTTACTTTTTTTTGTTATTGTATTGATCTGTATTATTGTATTATATACGTATGTAAGTATATACGATGGCATTTTAATGCTGTAAAATGTGTCAATGTAAGCAGAAAAAACAGCATAAAATAAAAATAATTTTTTTTTCTCTTCATTAATATACTTTTTATGTAAAAGATACAAAGATATAAAACAATTGTTCAACCAAAAAAAAATTGTGTTTTTTAAACTTTTATGTTTAAACAATAGCATCCATTAGGTTTGTTTATAGGCAAACAAAAAAAAATAGAAACGACAAAGAAAACACGTAATACGTGAGTATTTAAATGATAAAATTAATCGTATATTTGTATACGCCATCAGTATGATGGGCTATTTGTTTGGTCTGGGGTGGGCGTATTTGCGCGGTATAACCCAGCAATATTTGGCTCCTTTAATCGTTTATTGCAGGAAGTATTTTGAAATGCTTTCACTTTTTTTTTCTAGTCAGTCAGGTCAAATGTTTGTAAATATATGTTTGGGTTTGTAATATCTACTGTCCAATTTGAATTGTTTGCTGGGTTAGTTTTAGTTAAATGCGTTACATAGTTTTTTTTCTACACAGTTTTTTTTAAGGTGGAAATACAAACAACAAACATTTTACAAATTTATATACAAACGTATAAAAATAAACGAACCCATTACGAATCTAGTTTAGCTAATATTTCTTCTCTTCTTCTTTTTGATTGGCATTAAAAGTACCCTGATCTAAAAGCTGATCATTGGCATAGTCATTCATACGGTAGCAAAAACTATTTGCATTTACAAACGCCCCTCCCCATACTACAATGAGTCTTCAATAGAGTGTAAAAAAGCAACAGTTTTCACATGATGGTCACTTTTAAATTTAGACATTCTTACCTTTAGTTTAATTTCTTATCTGTTCTAATATTGGTTTATTGTTAGTTTTGGGGTCTCTTCTTACACATAAATAAATATAAATACAAACCAAAAATAATCTATAAAATTATTTGAAATCACATTCGTGTGTCTAGCTTGTTTTAGAAAGGCTTTGCATATGAAATGATATTTTTTCTTAAACATTTAAAGAGGGACAGGTGTAATCGACAGATATTTTAAATATTAAATACAATTTTATTATTATTTTTTTAAAATAATTATTTATAAATAATAAAATCAAATAAAATTAAATGATTTTGTCATTATTCATAAGAACTAAAAATAAATTTAGAAAGTTCGCCAAATGAAAAGCTATGATGCAAATAATTTTATAAATTAAGCGTAAAATTTAAAAGTTTTTAAAACAATTTCTTTTTTATTTTCATTTTAGTTTAATTATTAAAAATTTTTAATAACGACGAAGTATTCCTTACTGCTATCTGAGAGAGCCTGTATTCATTTAGTAGCACCAAACTCACTTCTCTATCAAGGCTATTACCTGTTAAGCATTTTTCATCTGAAGGGTCATTTACTGGTTTTAGATTGACGAATATGCCGTTTATGAATAACGCGTAATAATAATTAAATTTTATTACAAAAGTGATAATCCAAACATAGCCATTGCCGGTTGATTACAGGATCGTGGACTAACTATGTCAAGCAATTGGTAGGTAGCTGTCTACCCAAAAAGAATTTGGATACACACTTAGACCACAAGTGCACAGTTTTCAATTTTCTCTGGTCTCAAAATCACACAAAGCTCCTGATGAATTGATTCATGCTGCCAAAGCCCGTATCTGATAGTTCGTTAAGAATGTCTATGTAGTAGGCACCAAGATGCCTTGTTTTCTCCGGCGACCACGTACCCAATAGGTTAAGAACAGTTCACTCTTCTAACTTATCTTCTTATGTTAAGTGCTATAGACCACTCCGACTCGCATGAGTGCCCATAATGTAATGCCCCGTAATGACTTCTAAAACCATGTTGATTGTGATGTTTTAGATTTTTAACAGACTTTTCGTGCGCCCTGTATGAAGCTTTGGCCAGATTTTCTGCGCCATTCTGCCCATATACGAAGCCGCATATACGTAGTTATGGTTACATTGTCAATTATAAGCCCACAGATTTTTAGAGTAATTCCCAAAGTAGAGAATTTATAGGAGAGTTGTGCTACATACATAGCTCTACAATGACCTGGAATATTGCTGCGTCCTGGTCCTCATACGATAACCTTATCATTCTGCAACCTCTTTGAGGTATTCTGCGCCAACTATACACACTCCTGGAGTACATTACGTTAGAAGTAAGTGCTTTAATAGCTTTAATATGGTAATATTTCCAGCCGCATCCTGTATTGCCTAATAACATTAATATGTTAATCTTTGCGTTTTAAGTTATTAACGACGGATCCTGTATTGCCGATACTTTTAGACTGAGCTATTCTGACTGATTTCGATGAAATTCCGCCGTCCATTAGAATTTGTTAAGATTATAAAAAATTTTAAGAAATTTTAAGCGTTGCAGAGTGATCAGGCTAGTGTATCGTCGCTTTGAATAGATTGCGGAAAATATAGCTTCTGTGAGAGAAAATGTGGCAGATAACAAGAATTTATCGAATCCACTGCGTTTCCAGCAATTGAACATCTTTTAAAGAGCATTTTGATTCGTACATACATAATTGGTCATTACAACCCTTTAGTCAGGAATAGGACCTAGCTTCTCACACCACTGATATTGTGTGTGTTAATTTTATACATGAGTGACGGGACCTACAGTTTAAAGTCGACTCCAAACGACAGATTTTTGAGAAACTTTTCATAGCATTATTTACTCTCAGAGTTCTTGCCAGAAATCTGCTGAGAGAAAGTCCCGAAGAAATATTTTTTCATATTTTCGTTTTGATGTCTGACCTGGGGTTTGAACCGAGGCCTCCCGTCTAATAAGCCAACACACTACCTACTAGACCACGGCGACCACTAATTTCAAATTTAACTCACGTGACAATTAATGTTCGCAGCGTCGTAGATATGTATGTTGATTTGTGCTAGAGGTACAAACTTTCAATGCTGATTTTTAAAATAAACTGTCCTGTTTATTCCTTCCTCTTTGTTTACGTTAACACACGTCAACACACGTCAATACACGTCAACACACGGCAACACACGTCAACATACGTCAAATTACGAAATTATCGCATATTTGGCTTAAAGAACCCAGAAGAGATTGTGAAAAAGCCATAGCATTCGAAAATAGTCACAGTTTCGTAATTGGGGAGTAATTCTTTTCGAAAAGGACACTAGAATAACCATTGCAGTCAATTCAGAATGCTATATGGCCTTATGATGACCGACTATTTTTTACCTGCAAATGTAGATTATTTACTGAAAGCTACGTGATGATGCCACGAAACACACAACACCAACGACTTCGACTTTATTGCGAGAGAAATTCTCAGATAAAGTAAAATTATCTTTTGGCGACAGCAATTGGCCACCAAGGTCATGCAATTTGATGTCGTTAGCCTTTTCTGTGCGTCTAAAATTGGAGTTTTTCAAAACTAACAATCATTGAATTGTCGTTGTGACTGACATCGGCTGAAATGTGTGGAAAAATAATCGAAAATTGCTGTGATCTATCCAAAATCGGTCATTTAAATGAGATTGTATTTCCAACATAATGGCATGGCATCAAAATGAAATATAAGTTTCATCGAAATCATACTTTTATGTGTATTTTATTAACCTTTAATTTTGAAATCTATGTATGGATAACCCTTTATTATGATTTCTTTCGAAATTAAGTTCTCAAACTTCGAAAATAATCAGATCTAGTGTTTCATTATAGGTTTATATGCGACTCGATAATAATTAATTTCGAAATATTTTTATTTTTTGTATACATTACTGCATTAATACGTCCATTTAATAAATATTAAAATCATAAATATAAGTATGTATATCCCACTCATTTGAAATCATCCCCACTGATGCATAAATTTATAATTTTCCTTGTGCTATTTTGTTTGAAAATTTTTTCGAATATTGTATACCGGCTGGCTGGCTGGTACATTTAAAATTGGCAATAAGATTTTCTCTTTTAATACATATAATTAATGATTAATTGTCATAATTTAAACAATACTATGTATTTAATAAATAAATAATAAATTATTTAAAATACATAAATAAATTTGTATAGAAAGGGAAATAAATAAATAAAATCACTTGACTCACCTCTGTTTGAAATGTACAAAACAGGTGACACAGATACGGATGTTTTGTACCCAAGGCCAGAACTTTACGTTCTATTAGCGTTGAATCGACATCATCATCTTCGAGCACAACATCTTTTTTCAAACATTTAACGGCATAATAATAAGTTGTATCACGTAATTCAGCTAAAAGTACCTGAGAAACGGGAGAAAGAATTCACATTTTAATTTCATTCGATATGAGTTAAATGGAAAATATTAAAGAGAAAACTATTAATATACGAAACTAGGTACGCAAATTAATTAGTCAACTGCGATGAATATATTAAAAAACATAGAAGCCTACTCATGTAGGGGTAATGTTTATGTGAGCAAAGGCAAGTTGACTAAACCTAGGCAATAGAAGCTACTCATTTCATGTTACTTACTGCAGGTTGACATTCAACCCCCTAGAAGATTAAATGATCTGGCGACTCTCAGAAATCAAACTGTAACTGCAGTAAGACGAGCTAATGCATAATGCGAAACATAGCGTTTGATCACTTGGTATTGGCGGCTACAAATAACAATTGTTTTCTGAATATGAATATGGGATGGAAAATGAAAAAAAAAACTTCAGAAGGCATGGACATTTATGCGAAATAAACGTTTGTATAACCATAAGTTCGAAGCCGTCGTAGTTTAGTAGTTAGTGTGTTGGCCGTGAAAAGCCGGGGTTCAAACCCCAGGCCAGACATCAAAACAAAATACAAAAAGCATTTCTTCTGCGACTTCCTCTCAGCAGATTTCTGGCAAAAACTCCGAGAGTAAATGAAGTTGCTATGAAAAGTTTCTCAAAAATCTGTCGTTCGGAGCCGACTTTAAACTGTAGGTACCGCCACTCATGTATAAAAATAACACATACAACATAAGTGGTGTGAGAAGCTAGCTTGTAATCCTGACCTAAGGGTTGTAATGTCCAATTATGTATACATATCTCTATCGTCTGTAGGCGCTATGTGAAGAATTGAAATAAACGGTACATCACGTTTTATGTCACAGGCCCTATGTCTGCAGATACGTAAGCAGAAATGACTAGGTAGCCGATTTGGTGAGGAATTGGTAGACCTAAATGGTTCTCAAAATGAACCTGTCTGCTTAGGGGGATATCTTTTGAAAAATAATTTTATCTTTAGGACGTTAAATCACTCGGTACATAATGGTTGGTTGTTTCAAATTTTTGTTTCCCTTCTTCTAGACTTTTCCTCTTCTATTTATTTTCTATTTTTTTGAAGTGTTCCTTTTTTTGAAGTGTCATAACGAACAAATAGGTTTCTGCGTGAACTGTAGATACAGTGGTGCCCAAACTTCCAACATAAACCCTTCAGTCAGGATTACGAGCTAACTTCTCACACCACTTATGTTGTGTGTGTTCATTTTTATACATGAGTGGCGGGACCTACGATTTAAAGTCGGCTCCGAACGGCGGATTTTTTGTGAAACTTTTCATGACAATTTTATTTACTCTCGGAGTTTTTGCCAGAAATCTGATGAATATTTTCATATAGCGGGCCTATATTATTTATTCATTAATTACTTGTTTATTTATTCATACTTACTTTGCCAAAGCTTCCTTTGCCTAGCACAGCTAGGAAATGAAAATCATCTACTGAGTAATTCTTAAATCTAGGGATTATTGTTGCTGGCGGTGTAAAACGTCCGGATTTTTGGAATTGTGAATATGTATATGACGTTTCTATAAATTGAAGAGAAGAACAAATTAATAAAACATACAAAAAACAATAGAATATCAATATAAGTTTCAAATCAAATAGTGATCACTTCTATTAAATTGTAAAGAAAAAAAATAAAATTCTCTTATCATACCATCTTGTTCTTCTGTGGCTTCAATTTTATATGCAGGATTTGAACTGGGCGGTGTACTGGGCGAATCACGGGTTTCACGGGCACCTGTGCATAATTTAATAATAATTTTTAAACATTTAATTTTTTTAATTTATTTGTAAAAGTATTACAAATAAATTTAAAAGAGATCACAAGATAATTTGTTTTTTTGTTGTTAATAAATAATAATTATTTAATTAATTAATTGATTAATTAAAAATTAATAAAAAAACTGTAATTAATATTTAAATAATATTCATCATAATTTAAACAAAAAAGTAATAAATTTAAAAATTAACAAATTTGTTTGCATTTTGTTTAAAATATTAAAAGAAAATAAAAAAAAATTATCATGTGATCTCTTCTTTTTTTTTGCTTTTGTTTGGCAAATTTTCTATTAAATTTAAAATTTCATCCATCCATCTGTTTATCAAGATGTTTTCGATAAACGTTTTTCTTTCGTATTGTATTTGAAACAAAATTTAAACAAAAATTCTTTTCTTTTTCTGCTTTGTTTGGATTCCTCGTTTACCTCTTTTAACATTTGCAAGTGCCTCTACAATTAATTTCTGATTGACGCCACACAGATTGGCCGTAAGACGTTCACATTTTTTGTGACAATTAACGTCACACTCTGGAATATTTAATAAAAACAAAAAACAAATTGTCATCTTAAGGCAAAGAACAAAAAACAACAACAAAAAGTTAAATAATAAACGATAAAAATATCTTGGAGTGGGCTTTACCTTTTCAATTTCAATTTAGGAAAGCAAATGAAAAAATAATTTTTAATTAAATTTAAAACAATTTAATTAAAATGTTAATATTTGAAATGAATTAATTTAAAACACGTTTATAATTTGTTTGGTTGTGTTGTTGTGAAGAAAATTTTAAAAGCTTTTTTGCGCTGATATTAGCAACTAACAGTTGACATGACAAAGACATGTTTGAAACTCAATTTTGTCCTTTCATTCTATGGAATGACTTGCTCTGAAACCAAGATTGCCCAAGAGCGAGGAACGGAAATAAAATTTATGGTTGTAAGCAACATCAACATTTTTTTCTGAAAATGTTATTCATAGCCGCTGTAGTCTAGTAGGTAGTGTGTTGGCTTCTTAGACGTAAGGCCATGGTTTAAACCCCATGTGAGATATCAAAACGAAAATATGAAAAAATATATCTTCGGCGGCTTCCTCTCAGCAGATTTCTGGCCAAAAATTCCTAGAGAAAATAAAAAAGGCAAGAAAAGTTTCTCAAAAATCTGTCGAGTTTAATCTGTAGATCCCACCGTATAAAATTATCACATACAACATAAGTGGTATTGTAAAATATTCCATATTAAGGGAATTTTCTGTATTATGCCCTGTGCAATTTGAAGGGTGGCTCAGTAAGAATGCACTTTTTTATTTTTCTTATAAAAACACAAATTTCTTAACTAATTTCGATTTGATTAAGTATTGAACAAAAAATATTCGTCAAATGATGACAGACCTTTATTCTTGTCATGGAATAGATTATTGCCTTTTCACAGAGATGTAGCTGCATCTCAACGATAATGCATTAGATCTCGGTAGCCATCTTGGTCATCAGTTGACACCAGAATTTCTTAAGATAATTTGTTCTGGACATCGTTGGTGCAATAAATTGACTGTAGCATCCGCAGTGTGTCAGGTGGCGTTGCCTCGCCATATTGTCCGGATAAATGGCGTCTAGTTGAGGACATATGATAGTCGCCGTGTCTAATAGGTAGTGTGTTGGCTTATTAGACGTAAAGCCCGGGTTCGTATCCTAGGTCAGACATCAAAACGAAATATTAAAAAAAAAATATTTCTTCGGCAACTTCCTCTCAGCAGATTTTTGGCAAAAACTTTGAGAGTAAATAAACCTGCCATGAAAAAGTTTGTCAAAAATCTGTCCTTCGGAGTCGACGTCCCGCCACTCACGTATAAAATTAACGTACACAACATGAGCTGTGTGAGAAGCTAGGCCGTAATTCTGAATGAAGGGTTGTAATGGCCAATTATGTATGTATATATGTAGTTGAGGCCATAAGAAGTTCGTTATCACTTTTTTCTTCATTCACTTTTAAAAATCCAAACAAAACTGTAATAAAACCGGTATTATGAACAGTTTCAATATAAAAATAAAGGACATTTCGTTGTACTATTATTCCTTACTCCGATGCCGAACTTAAGTATTCAATAAATCGTTTTCATCTATTTTTACTGTGAGAAATTAGCATCAGCTTAGTAAACATTTGCTAGTTTCAGACAAAAGTGTTCTCTGCCACCATGTTTTTCTGCCTTTGCATCGATTTCCTTTTTTGCATGTGGCTTATTTTCAAACAATATTTTCGTTTTTCGATTTCGAGTTTGCTTTCAATACTACACCGTTGGTATGGTATTCCGCTAACATATATTTATTAAATTTCGCAAGCAACGATTGGCGAAAATTAATTGAAATTCTTTGTTTCTGCCTAAGTTTCCGAGCCACAATAAATTTCATTTGATGTTTGAATTCTACTTTACACGTCCATCTATACAAAGACTATTTTAAAGGAAGTATAGCTCTTGACGTCACATAAATCTTAATTTCTAATAATAGATCATGCTGTGTCGTCGTCTTAGTATAGTAGCTAGTGTGTTGACTTATTGGACGTAGGGCCACGGTTCAAACCTCAGGTCAGCTATCAAAACGAAATTATGAACAAATATTTCTTCAGGGACTTCCTTTCTCAACAGATTTCTGGAGAAAACTCTGAGAGTAAATTAAAATTGCCATGAAAAGTTTCTCAAAAAAATTTGTTGTTCGGAGTCGACTTAACACAGTAGGTATTAACACACACAACATAAGTGGTGTGAGAAGATTGCAATTTTAATTTTGTTTCCGATCCACATTTATTTCAAGGCGTTCTTTTGATTTTAAAATTCTGTCTTGCATTTCAAATGGTTCTTTTAATTTTTTAATTCTTTTTTACACCTCCATTCATAGGAAGAGTATTTTTAAGGTAAATATAACTATCGACGCCCTCTATATCCCAATTTTCAATAATAATCACGCTGTATTGTTGAGGATTTATTATGCAGTTGGGCAAGTTGACTCTATATGCTCTGATGAGTGCGCAAGAGTAACACGATATCATCAATATATTCCAGACCCCTCAGGCTCGAGTTGATGCCTTTATTAAGCGTGTTAAAATTTTGAAGTCCAAATAGCAATGAATAGCAGGCATGTTGCATCCTTGCATGGCTTTAATTTGAAGCGATGAAGTATGAAAATATATCAGTAATGGATTGTAACTCCCTTTAAATTGTAGGTAAAAATTGTAAGGCAAACTTTTGTACTTAAGAATTGTTTTTTCATTATGGTTGAGTAAAAATTGGTTAACGTTGGCCTATCAATAAGGGGGTGTAATGCTTTTAATTTTGTAATTGCTACACGCGCTTTCTTTGTTTAAGTGGGGTCTCCCTGTAAATCATTTGCGATGTTTATATTAAAAATTTAGCGAAAATAACTTTGGGTATCTATCGTATATAGTAGTTCAGCCGATAAGTTCGATAAGAATGTAAATGTTTTTATTTAAAGAATTTGAAAAATGCTCGATTTGTAATTATTTTAGCAAGCGTAATGAAAAAGGGGAATAAATTTGTAATGACCACCTAAGGCGCCAAAAATTTTTATGTAAGAAGTAGATCGTGAAATAGAGGAAAAAAGGAGGAAGTATTTTATTTTGCCACCTCGAATCTGAGAATTTGATTTAATTTATTACGTTTCACAAAAAAAAAATCCAAATTTTTTCCCTATGTAAAGTTTTCTTTAATAAAATATCTGAGCTTAGTATGTCAAATAAAATATTTTCTTTGATAATTTTTATTAAGCAAGTTAATAAAAAGAATATTAATTTATGACAATATGCGTCTTTCACAACAAATTAAACACATTTTATTTGCAAAAGAAAAAAATTCTTTAAAATAATTAAAAATAGATGAAAAGCTTATTCTCGAGAAAAAGGAACATCCGTTTTGGCAATTTATTTATAAAATGCTAACAAACGAATTTGCATTCTAAAAGAAAAAATAAATAAAAATCTAACAGAATACCATACAATAAATAATTAAACAACAATAGAATTGACCTTGTTTAAGTAAAAAAAGTCAAAATAATGCCAAACAATCGATTTCTGAGAAGCTTGCTTAAAAAAATTATTTAAAAGGAAAATAAAATCGAACTGGAAAGAATTTTTTAATAGAATGAAAATAGACATACAATGGTAGAATACAATAAATAAAATAAAAAACAAAAAAAAAAAAAAATAAAAAAAAATTCATATTTCCGGCAAATAAAAGTTCAACGACTTGTTTAAAATAATTTTTCATTTCCCGTAAAACAAACTTTTACACTATTTTCAAATTAAAAAAAAACTTTTAAAAAGAAATAAAAAAATGCCTTAAAAAGCGTACAAATTTAATGGGGAGTGTGAAAATTCTGTACGCTGTAAATTATGCCATGTCATGAAGACTTTAAAAATATTTTTTTCAATCAAATAAAAATTCCACTGAAAACATGTACAAACAACACATCATCTTCTTTTAGAAAAATAGCTTTTAAACTGAAAATAATTATTAACCGTGTATATACACTTTATTCCCGTGATGTAAAATGAGTTCATTTGGCTTTAAGCACTTTTTAAAAATACTTTTAATATTTATTTCTGTATTTATTTTTTTGTTCGCTTTTCTTTCAGTTTAAAATACATATGTTATGACATGCTGTTACGCATACGCTCAGCTGTTGTTTGTGTTGCATGCCACATTTGCCTAAAGTGTGAACAGATAAATTTGTACGATTTTTCGCATTTCATCTTATCTTATTTTTATTTTTTTTTTCCTATTTGTGTTTCATACAAATAAATATTTTTTTTTTGATTTTCAAAAAGAAAAATTCTCTTAATTCTACACATGACAAGTAAGGAAATTAAATGATTCTTTACGTTTCGCGTTTGTAAACGTTTTGATTTTCCTGTGGAGGTGTAACATTTTATATTTTGGCTTGTAAGTGGTACAACTACACGTATGAGTGTTTTTTTCTAAATAAAATTTGAAAAAAATTCACATGTGGCTGAAATATGTTGAGCAAATTATTTAAAAATAATTTTCTTGAATACAATTTTTTTTATATTTTTAAGGTGTATTTTTGTATGCAACAAACTGTTCTATATTATGTATAAAATCTATAGCAGGACAAAATTCAATTTTGTTCTTAATTAGCGGTGGTATTGGTTTTCAAGAATTTATATAATTTTCATAATTTTTGCTTACAATTGTGTTTTATAGCTGTAGTAAAAGAGTGAAAGGTAGAAAAGTTAAGGAAAATTGTATTGCATTGAAATTGTAAGATAAAATTTAAAAAAAAATTCAGTAGGTTTTTACGACAAAATGTTGCAGTTGATGATAATAATTGTTTGATTTTTATAGAAATAAAAAATTGTTAACATTCTATTTTCTAGTAGGTATTGCGTTGGCTTATTAGACGGTTCAAACCCCAGGTCAGACATACATACATATACATACATAATATTCCATTACAAGCCTTCAGTCAGGATTATGGCCTAGCTTTTGAACACTACTCATGTTGTGTGTGTGTTAATTTTGTACATGAGTGGCGAGGCCTACAGTTTAAAGTCGGCTCCGAATAACAGTTTTTTTGAGAAACTTTTCATGGCAATTTCTATTTACTTGTAGAATTTTTTGGCAGAAATCTGCTGAGGAAGGAAGTCGTTGAAGAAATATTTTTCATATTATTGAATCTGCCATTTGAAGTCGACTTTAAGCTGTAGGTCCCGCCACTCATGTATAAAATTAGCAAACACAACATTAGTGATGTGAGAAGATAGGCCGTCATGTATTGTATTGGCACATGTAGAGATTTCACTTTTTCATAAAATACTTCTGCAGTTGTTGTAGATCGATTAAGGGGGAAGAGAATATTGTCTGCTTTATTTGACAGTGTCCGCCTCTGACTCGACTTAGACTTCCTTCATTTGACTGGACGTTTAACGGAGATATCATTAATCGATGTCAGATCCATCACTAAATTATTTATGCTAGTTTTCACATTGCTTTTAATAGAGCCATACTATAAAGCAAAGCGTGAATGCTGATTGTCAAACTATCAGACTATAGAACACAATTGCGTCCAAATTAAGGGACTATAAGTAGACCAGGAGAATCTTTACAGTTCAGAACATTAAAGAAGGCAGTGAGCGCCTTTCTTCTCATCTAATCTTCTTCAGAAGATATTGGGCCGATGCTCAAACTTTTCGCACAATAATCTCCTTAATATTCTTTCGTATGTGTTCTTTTAAAATACTGGTTAATACTGTGAATATTTTACAATGTAAAAAGGGGCCAAATCTGTTGTATCATAATGAGAGTCTGTAGACTCTCTGTCCCAAATTTTCCTTGTTCCCATCTGTCTGTGATTAGTTTTAAGGAATCATTATTAATTTTAAAGAAAAGTTTCTAAAAGCGTTCATATACTACTCGAGTCCTCATAGTGTAAATACCGTCAGAATTCGGTAACACTTTTCTGACACCTCGTGGGAAAGAAATTAAAACCATTCAGTAATGATGTTAATGAACAATAGATTGTAAAATTTGGTTCATGCAAAAAATTTAATTAAAATGAATCATATTGGATGACTCACTTGGTATAATTGTGAGTACTTACTAAGTACAATTCATTTCTATTGTCAATTCGGAAAGTCATACAATATTCGAGTACATTTTGTCAAAAAATTTGCAAAATATCCATGCTGAAGCTTTCATTGTGATTGTGACTTTTTAACTGAAAAAAGAAATTCTCAAATCTTATTTTAAGATTCATTAATTAATTCACTTTCTTAATAGAGAAGAAGTAATGGGCGTCTTCTCTTCCAAATTTTTTCAAAGAACTCGACAGGGTTTGGCGCGAAAGTAAGATTCATAAGCTGAAATCTAAATGTTTCTTCTTCAATATTGCCGTGTTGTTGGGAAACTGTAGTAGCGTTCTCCGGTTTACTGTTCTTGAAGGCGATTTTTTAAGTGTTCCCTAGTCGATTGCTTCTGTTGTAATGCCTGTTAGTATTTTGGGGACAGTTTTATGTTTAATATATACTTCGACGTGAGTGAAGCATGGCCTCACGTCAAACTCCAGGTCAGACATCTCGAACGAAATAAATAAAATATTTATTTGGCTACTTCATTTTAACAGATTTTCGACAAAATATAATTTCCATGAAAAGTTTCTCAAAAATCTGTTGTGTCGAGTCGACTAAAACTGTAGGTCCCACCAATCATGCATAAAATTAACACGCATAACATGAGTGGTGTGAGAACCTGGGGCGTAATCTTGACTCAAGTTAAGTAAAAAAGTAAGTGATATACTTCGAACATACCCTTGAGCAGTTATGTACAGATTTGTGCTAATGACCCTGCTTTTTTGCTTTTCTTATTCTAAAATGGCTAAAAGTTCGGTAGAACTAAAGTGTATGAACATAAACTTAAATGTTCAGGAAAATAATTGAGAAGTTACTGTTTTTTTTCCAAATGATCTGACTAGTAACATCTTGAAATACCGTGGGCACATTCGTCTAAAAAAAGGGAGAAGCCATAGTTCTTATTTAGAAGTAAGAGACATACGATTTTCAAATGACGAGATCAGAATTTTTTCCTGTAAATCGAATGCAGTGTAGATTTGATATTCAATTATTTAAATTTTCTTTTTTAAAATTACACAAAATAAAGGAAAAAAATAAAATTATACAATAAATGTCCATGGAAGACATTTAAAAATAAAATTTTAATTGAAATTAAAAATGTGAATTAAAAAATTGAAGCAAGAACCTAATTATTTTCTGAAGCTCTCTTAATCACTTGTGATCAACTGTGTTTGAAGCAGTAGTTTTTTTTAATATTACAATTTTTAAAAATAAATCTAGTAAATATCATAAATGAATTATAATAAAATTTCATATAAATAAAGTTATAAAATCTATAGTATTACAAAAGTAGTTTTCAAATATATTTTTTTTTTATTTCGGAGGTTGTTGCACTTGAGTAAATAATAAAATTTAAAAATTTCTCTTCTTTTTTCTTTATTGAAAACAATTCGTTGCAGATTTCAGAATATGACGCAGTAAGAGAAAAAGAAAAAATATTTTTATTAAATAATAAACTTTTCTTTTCTATAAAATAATCCAAAAAAAAAACGTTTAAATTTTTCAAAATTTATTATGGTTTTTTAAATGCTACGTACTGTTGCCAAAAGAAAAAGAAACGAAAAGAATTAAAATCTAAGGACAATTTAATTGAAATAATCATTAAACCATTACGGGCGCCTTCGCAAAAATATTAAATCAGTTTGGGAGATGATATTTTTCAAAACTTTTACAATATTTTCGTAATTTTTTTTATAAAATTTTACAATTCATATCGCTGTAGGCTGAACACTGATGTAGATAAAAATAATACCACTTTTCCTTTATATAAAACTGACTTTAATAATCTAAATATGAGACATTTTAATCGTCATTTTTTCGAGTAAAATCTTTATCTTATAATTGTAGATATTCTGGTTTTTGTGAGCGAAAATCTGATCCAATGAAGTTTTGCAGATCTCTACGCAATTTAAATGTACACCATTAAGAAGTGTATTTAGAGATCGCAGCAAATAATAATCGTAAGTTGTAATGTCAATGTTATATGGTGAATGAAACCAAATTTTCCAAGCAATTTTACTCTACACATTATATGGACCCCTAATCATCATGGTATGATTGAAAAAAAGGAAGCGAATATTCTGGCTAATGTAGCCAGAGTATTACATATCATAAGCTTAGATAATCTAATTTCAGTGCATTACAGATCAAGTTGAGAAAATGGGCAGACACGTATCACGACTATCGTGGAATAATCACCCGGGAGAAAGAATTACAAAAATACTTTGGGGCAATCCTAATAAGGAGAGAACCATGAGTATTTTAAAAATAAATAAGGGTTCCCTGAGCGCGCCAATGAGCGTACTTACGCGGTACTCCGCCTTACATATGTACATATTTGAACCGTATTGGCGTGATAGAAAATGATGAATACATGGGACATGCGGTGAAGACATCAAAACGATGGAGCAGTTTTTGTGTTATTGTTTAGCTTTCGTAAGATCGAGATCCCAATTTTTTGATGATGAAACTATACAATGCATAGTTCATTTCAGTGGAATGGACTGGAAGAAATTATGGTAGTTTGGACAAGATTCAGATTTCGCATAGAATGTAAGATGGTATTCCTAATTCTTCCACCATTCCTATTAATTCCACAAATCCTAGTTTAGGTGTATGAATGTATGAAACCCTTGGTTGGTCTCCTCTCTATCTACCTACCTATCTAGTTTAGTTTACTGCCAGAGTTTTTGTCAAAAGACTGCCTTGAGGAAGTCGTTGAAAGGAATATTTTTTTTTCAAATTTCGATGTCTGGGCCAGGATTTGAATCACAAGATCTCATCTAATAAACCAACACACTATCTACGCGACTTCGATTGAATTGCTTGTTTTAATTTCGTTAATTGTTAACAGTAAAGATTTGTTAAATTTGAACAATTCTGTCCAATCTCATCATATACTTAGAATTAGCTTTCTAAGATGCAACCCTGGCTTTGTCACAATATGCAAAGCTTCACCTTACTGCCTCCATGGCTTTTTTTCGCACATTGTAGACATACGTGATATTCTTTTCAACGCCCTTATCACTCGCTTCAGAAATGATTAGATTTCGTTCCATCTCAGTAATGAATCGAAAATGTAGACTCGGTCTGTTAAATTTTTTATTGTTAACTTATGTGGCACCTAACAATAAGCTTTGTTGTGAAGTTCAAAATTCTTCTAATGATTGATAACTGGTTAATCACGAATGCCACCTAACATAGTATTACCTACGCTGCATATATGCCCGTCTTTCCGAGATATAACACCCGTTATTAAGTTGCTTGCTTGTACTTCAAAGTGTTAAAATTCTTTTTAAATATGACATTTACGAGGAGTGTAGTGTCAGGTTAAGATCTACGTTATCTTTCGATCTATGTTATGTCTCTTTTTGTAGGTACCGACTATATTAAAGGTATCCGGTTACTCTTAATCGAAACTTGGCCTCTAATTTCGAGCGTAATTTCGTGTATTGCTTCTACGTACATACATACATACATAGTTGGTCATTACTACCCTTCAGTCAGGATTACGACCTAATTTCTCACACCACTTATGTTGTGTGTGTTAATTTTATACATGAGTGGCGGGACCTACAGTTTAAAGTCGACTCCGAACGACAGATTTTTGAGAAACTTTTCATGGCAATTTTATTTGCTCTCAGAGTGTTTGCTAGAAATCTGCTGAGAGGAAGTCGCCAAAGAAATACTTTTTGTATTTTGTTTGATGTCTGGCCTGGGGTTTGCACCCTGGCTTTACGTCTAATACGGATACCAGACTACGGCGACTACTACGAGAGAATTAGGATAAAATCTTATTTAAAGGGCCCATCACTACTTCAAATGGTATTTTTCGTAGAAATTTATTGTTTGTTTGTTGACTTGTTTACACATTTGATTTCAAATGGATTAAGAAAATGAAATTCGAATTTTTTCATGGTTTTTTAGTGGCATTTTCGTTTGAAACAATAATAAATTATTCGAAAGGAATTAATAATACTTCAAATGTGGTATTATACGTATATTTATCATATCACTAATACTAATTTTCATACGTTTTTATTGTTTATCTATAATATGTGGACCTATATAAACAATTTCGCATGCCTTTGTATTAATTTTTCTTTCTTTTAATAAAATATTCAACGAAATTTTAAAAGAATAGAAACAAATTTTTAAGCAATTGTTTTGCCAAAAAAAAGGAAACGAAAAAGAAAACAGAATTATTTTCATATAACCATGACGTTAGTCTATGTATATAAACAGTTTCTCTAGCCCATATGTCCGTCTGTTAAAGTTTAAAAATTTTTTCAATATTTTTATACAAAAATTCTTAACAACGCATTTTTATACTGAATACAAAATAAAATTGAAACAAATTTAAATAAAATCGCCTTTAAAACCTTTCGCCCTTCAGAAGTGATCACTAGTTTGATAACAACAATTTCTTTACACAGTTTTCACAGTATTTTTCTTTTTCTCACTCACCTAACATTTTCTTGGGGCTTGCTGGTGCTGTACCACCTTCAAAGCCAGAATCATTACTACAGGTACTCATGCGTATTATGGAGGGATTTTCTTTGTTTGGATCTGTACTGGAACCACTTTTACCATCACCACTTTTACCATCACCAGAAGCCGTTGGACTGACCTCATCTTCGTAGTCTTCTGATGTGGTGCATTCATCACTATCTTCGGTCTCCTCGGTGGAGCCACTTTCTTCACTATCACTTTCATCATCCGAATCGTCAACGGGATAGACGATTTTTTCACGTTTCCATAAGGGACGCGGTGTTGCGACAAGCGGAAAACGCGGTGCCTCTTCTTTAACGTATAATTTACGCGTTGTATCGATTTTAACTTTCTTTTGCGGATCGAAACGTGCCTGTTCGGCTTGTTTCTCTTTGCGATGACGCTGTTTGACTTTTTTCTTCATACTGGGCGTTAAATTGTCCCAACCGTCTATACTGGAATAATCGAAATCACTGTCACTATAATCTTCGTTTTCACTAATTTCCGCAGACGATGGCAAATAATCAGCGAGCTCGGCGTCAACGTCTTGTAAACACTGTGCCAAATTCAATACTGTTGCGAACTTTGATAAATTGCTGCCGCCTGTGTCTGTTGTATTATCATTGTTATTATTGTTGTCGGTGTTGTTGCTATTGTCGTTTGTTTTGCATTTGTCTTTATTGTCCGCTGGCGTAGCGGTTGCTGTTCCTATTGCGTTTGTGGCTGCAGCCACCGTTGTCGTAGTTGCGGCAGCGGTTTTATTTGTAGTTTTCGTAATAGTGGGTGCGTTTTTCGGTGACGTTGCATTTGCCGCCGTCGCCGCTGTGGTCGTAGTAGTTGTACCAGTAAGTGCTGACGTTGCAATGGTTTTGGCCGGTGCCTTGGCTATAAATTGATCGGCATTAATTGCATTGGGTGATGACTTCGCTTTTGATTTTGTTGTGGGTGACTCCTTATCGGTCTTAGCCACCGCCGCTACTGCCGCAAATGGTTTATTGTCATTGTCGTTGGTTTTTGTTTTGGTGACGGCGTTGTTTTTATTTTGCAGCTCTGTTGTTTTATTAATTTGTTTTGTTTCCGCTTGTTTTGTGATTGTTGATTCTGCTACGTTGGTCGATGTCGTCGACGTTTCATCGGCCGTCTTTGCTTTTGCCTTTGCTGCAGTAATTGTTGTGTTTTCCTTTGGCAAAGTAAATGTTTTTGCCAACTGTTCTTTTGCGTTATTTTCGGTACTTGTTTTTGCCATTTTATTAATGTCCATTTCATTTTTGTTATTATTGTTTTTGGCTTGTGTTGTTGGGTAGCATTTGTTTTGCTCCGCTTGCTCTTGTTGCTCAGGTGACTTGGCTTGCTGCCCGACTATTTTTGGCGGCTTCGTAGTATTGCTGGTTGCTGCTGTTGTTGTTGTTGTTGTTGTTTTTGCCGTCGGTGATGATGTGTTTGGTGATGTTGTTGTTGGTGATAATGATGTTTCTTTAGACATTTTTGTAACCACTGGCGTTTTTGCATTTTCCAATTTATCATTCGGTTTTATGTTAGTATCGCCAGATTTTAAATCCTTCACCGTGACCGGAGTTTTAGGTTTATCATCTGGTTTTTCTGTTTCAGTTGCCTTCTTCTCTTCCTTACCCTTAGCGGGTGATTTTTTCTTTAAAGCCGATTCATTGGAGTTGGATCTGCTGACCACACCCTTTGAGTTTTGTTTATCCTGTTCGGCTTTCTTTAAGGCTTCGATTTTTTGTGACGTCACTTTTGTTTTAATCTCTTCTATATTTTTAACATCTTCCTCTCCAGTCGCTTCCAAAAGGTCTTCCCGTTTCTGCCATTGTTTCTCCACAACTTCTTTCTTGCGTTTGTTCATGTACATTGTCTCACGGGAACCAATTTGAGCCCAGAAATCTTCACCACTATCGGATTTCATTATGGCCTTCTGAATAGGTTTTGGTTTGGCTATTAAGGGCTTCACTTCTTCAGTTGCCTGCGATTCCTCTTTGATTGTTTCTTTTATGAGGACTTTGGTGGGAGTAGTTGGAGTTTTAGGTGCCTTCAGTTCTACGTTAATAGAGTTCGATTTTTGTAAAGTCTTGCCCGGACCAAGCTTTGGTTCATTGTCTAGAGATTGTGAAGATTTCAAGATTTTCTTGTCTTCCAACTTATCAGCAACATAAGTTGATTTTGAATCTGTTTTAGGTGTATCCACTAAGGATTTTACTTTGTCAGTTTCTTGGTTATCCTCTTTGATGATTTCTTTCAAAATGGTTGGAGTACTTGGCGTTGTGGGTGTTTTCAACTCCACATTTATGGAACTCGATTTTTGTAAAGTCTTACCCAACGAAGGCTTGGGTTCATTATCCAAAGATTGTGAAGTTTTTAGAACTTTTTTTTCTTCCAAGTTTTCACCAACCAAAGGTGATTGCTCCATAGTTTTGTTGGAACTTGCAAGGGTTTTAGGAGAGGATTTTTGATATTCTAGAGTGGAGTTTGGAGCTGGAAACGCAGTTTCTTTTTTATTTAACGGTGTTTTAGGAGTGGCTGGTGGTGTTTTCATTTCTATATTAACGGAGTTGGACTTTTCTAAAGTCTTGCTGGTTGCGGTCTTGGTGGCACTATCCACTGACATGGATGTCTTAAGAGTTTTAGGAGAATCTGTTTTCTTTTCCCCTTTTGATAGGGGTATAGTAGGTTTTGGCGATAAAGGACCAGGTTCAATTTTACACTCCTGAGTTTTGTCTGACGTCGATACTTTCATTTCTACTTTTTCCAAGGTTTGCTTGGAAGCACTATCCTCTGACATGGGTGTCTGCAAAGTTTTCTTTTCATCCTTCAATAGTTCTGTAGTAGATTTTGGTGATAGAGGTGTCAATTCCGTTTTACTTTCTTCAATTTTAGGTGTTGTTGGTGTTTTTAATTCCACATTTAACGAATTGCTCTTCTCTAAAATTTTTACTTGAGCAGGCTTTTTGCCTTCATCCAATGATTGTGACGTTTGTAAAATAGGCTTCTGATCACTGACTGTTTCCGATGGAACTTTCTCATCAAATGTGAACACCTCAGCGGTGGTCTTAATTAACTTTTTCTTGGGCGAAACTTGAGGCTTCGGTAATGACGTCATAAATCCTTCGGGTAATGCCTGCTCCTTAACTTTGGCAATTTTCTTGATGCTCTTCTTCTTTGGCAATTTGAATACCTTGTGGATTTCATGATGCTCTTCCACCGATTCTACATTAACGGTAAATTTAGGTTTTGGCGATTTTCCGGGATCAAATTCTTCCGGTGTTTCCGGTATAACAGTGGTTAAAACGGGTGCATTTTCTACATCCACTATGGCGGTAATTTTTGTCCTCAATTTTTTGCCTTTCTTGGATGAGCGTTTTGAGTGTCTTTTATGGGCTGTAGGCATTTCTGAATCAACACTGTCATGACTGTCTCTGCGTTCCAAGGTTATCATTTGAAATGTACCCGAAGCCGACTTTTGCAATTCATTTAAGATTTCTTGCTCTTGATTCTGGATTATAGAAGCTCTTCTTCGGAGAGCACCAGCATTTAAATCATCATCAATTTTATCGGAACTTATATCCTCACAAATATCATGGAAGGTAGGACATTGAGGTATACTCAAACGCCTGACAGTATGATGTAAAGGATCTATTTCGACTATGACCTCTTCCATGGTTTCTTTGGGCAGACCGGCTGCCAACCGTTCAGCTCTACATTGGGCGGCATAATTTTCATCGTCTTTATTGTCCTGTATTAAATATTTTTCTCTTAAAACTTCACCGGGTGTTTTCCTATTGGGATATGTGGGTATTTGGGCCAAGTCATCGGCTAATTTTTCACGCCATTTAAATGGCACATCCTCAGGTGGTTCATATTTCGGTAGATCTTTGAATTTCTTTTCGGGCACCTCTTCGCCTTTCAGTTTGTTGGCACTGCGATCTTTACTTCTTGAACGTATTGTAGATAAACGTACAACGGCACGATTACGTTTGATGGTAGAACGATTTACATGCTGTTCAGTACTTGATTCCTTAATGGGCTCTTCAGCTTGTTTCTTTGTTTGCTCTTCTTGTGGTTCAACTTTAATTTCTAAACTATTCTTACGTTTCAAAGAAGATTGTGGCGATGTATAATCTGTGACACGTTGGGCCTGTCTTAAAGTTTCTTCTTTACGCTGGCGATATCTATTGGCCGATACATCGATATCGGCTGTATTTATAAGTATAGGACGCGGTGGTATATATTTGGGGGCATGTACGGTACTAGCACTAGAATAGCTGGTATATTTTGGAGAATTTATGCGTGTCAATGGTATAATTGTGGTATGCCTAGAGGCACCCATTAAAGGCGAGGAGGTCTCGGTGATAGTGGAAAGTTTTGGTTGATATCGTGAGCTTAGGCCATGGGGTGAACTATAACTGGATGTACGGCTTGTGGAAATGGGCACAACGTAGGAGCCACCTATGACACGATTATAGGTGGACGTATAGGGTGAGTATAAACCGCTAGAAGTGGATGTGGCTGATGCAGATCCTGGGTAGTAGGGAGAATACAATTGGCTACTACCGCCACTGTAGTAGTAATTCGAGTCGGTGTATAAAGGCATGTTGGTTTAGAATACTTTGGGTTTTTTTTTTATAAAAAAAATTATTTCGTTTTGTTTTTAAATGTTCAGTTTTGTTGTTGCTGTTTTTGCGTTTTTATAGTTTCAAACTGTTTTCAATTATTCTTTTCGATTTCATAATTTATTTTTAAATAATTTGTTTTCTTGTTGTTGTCGTCGCTGTAGTTGTTGTTGTATTTGTTTATTTTTCTTTGGTTTTAACATTCTCTTTCTAAACAAATTTTGCAAATTGCTTCGTATCTAAAAGTGACAAATATTTTTAGAAAAACAACACACATTTTGCTTAGCAAAGCTGTAAAGAGATTTCTATTTTTAATACAAACAAAATTGAAAAATTAAAATACGTTTGTTTGTTGTTTTGTCACTTAAAATTTTAAAATTGAAAAAAATAATCTCGAGAACGTAATAAAATTTGGAAAATTATTCCCATAACACTATACGCTCAAGAACTTTTTTTGCTTTATTTAGAAGTTCCGCGTTTATAAACAAAAGCACGCGTTTTTCCGTTTTTTCAACGTTTATCGTTTACGTCGCGTTTCTCGTTTATTTTGTTATTATAATAAATTTTATTAATTTATTTAATTTTTCTACATTTTTTTTTGATAATTTTTATACACTTTTTAACAAATTTTTCATTTTCTATTTCGCTTTATAAGTTTCTCACCTCGAATTATTATGCAATATAATGTATTGGATTTTTTTCATTCTTATTTTTTCTATTTTTTTTCAAAATTTATTTCATTTTCTATTTCTTATAATTTTTTCCTCTTTTAATTGCTGAAGGTCTGTTATGAATTTTTTTTTAAATTTTTGTTCCGCATGAGAATTTTTATTGAGAATTTTTCTTGGGTGTAAAAGCAAAAATAAATAAAATTTTACTTGTAAAGAAACTGCCTTAATTAATATTTATTATGCCTCAATATTTAGAAAATTTATTATAAACCCAACATTTTATTATATTCACAACACTGTGCACCACTCAAAGCACATACATATATCGGTGATCTCATATAAGAAATGGACTCGAACAAAATCGATTTACTTAATGGTTATGTCTGTAATTCAGTGTTTTAATCAAACCAGAAATGATTTTTTGAAAATATTTTATTACAGGTGTTTTTCGAATATGATTGGTGTAATAAATAATGAAAAATAATTCTTGAATATATTTTCCAATTTAATTACCAAGGCGTTGAAAGCATAATTTCAAAAAAAAATATTTATTGGCTGTAAGTACTGTAAAAATGGCAATTAATTTATATGATTAATTGCTTGTAAAAAAATTTATTACGAATAATAATAATTTGTCTGCTTTGGGGATGATTAACTTAAATACTAAGTACAGTGTAATGTTGAGCTATTATTCTATTCTTTCTATCTTCTATTAGGTTTTGTAGAATACCCCTCACTATAGTTGTTAAGATCATTGAATCTTTTTTTGTGTTTCTTTTCTGAGGTCTTTATAATCTTTAAAATCAATAACTTTGCAAATTTTAGCATAGTCTGCAATTGATTAGTAGTTTGTTATTAGCAGGGTCACACGGAAATTGTGAAAACACGAAAACATACTCCCAAAGAACAAATCTTCTTCGGAACTCATATTTATAGTGCAAAAAACAAAAACTTCTGAGAAAACTAACGAGCCTTAATAAAGCTTCAATCGAGATACAATTGCTTCTGCCGAAAAGGGTCAAATTTACAGATATAAAACCAATCATACAGTAACCCTTTTTTGCTAAAACAAACACTGTTACGTCTCGTTTGCTCAAGCTCAGTAGTTTCATTATCTTCTTGTAATTCTGTATAGAATTCATTTAATTCCTATGAAGTCGCTGTAGACTAGTAGGTAGTGCGTCGGTTTATTAAACGTGAGGCCATGGTTCAAACCCTAGTTCAGACGTCGCCAACAAAACGAAATTAAGAAAAAATATTCCTTCGGCGACTGCCGCTCAGCAGATTTTTGGCAAAAGCTCTGAGAGTAAATAAAAATTGCTATGAAAAGTATCTTAAAAATTTGTCGTTCGAAATCGACTTCAAACTGCACATCCCGCCAATCATGTATAAAATTAACACACACAACATAAGTGGAGTGAACAGCCAGGTCGTAAGCCTGACTGAAGGGTTGTAATGACCAATTATGTACGTATGTATATATGTATGTAGTCTAGTAAATAGTGTGTTTGCTTATTAGACGTTAGGCCACGATTCAAACCGCAGGTCCGATATTTCCAACAAACCGAAATATGAAAAAAGTATTTCTTCGGCGACTTCCTCTCAGCAGATTTCTTGCAAAAACCGTGGGAATAAATAAAACTTCTAGAAATGAAAATGTGGTCGGTTTTTTGACTTATCGTATCTCCACAAAAAATAGTCAACCGAAGTAAAATCACATGACCATGGCGGCCAATGCAATTTTTTAAAACGTGAGATTATTGCTCACACAATGCGTCCTCAATTGGTTCAGGGTATTACGTACTGTAGGATTTGTGGCATTATTTGGTTAAAAGAATATGTCAACCAAGTACCGATCTTAAAGTCACACTTTCACTGATATGTAGATAGTAATAGATTCAGTTATCTCATAGGTTCACATTTTACAGGGTGCATTGATAGGTCTTTAACTACCTCTGGTTGCTTATAAAATTCATAATCATCATGACCTTGCTTAGGCATAAAGAATAAAATATTTTTTTTATTATTATTTATTTTTTTTATTATTTATTTTTTCATACTGAAATTACATCAAACATTATACCTACATTAGATCAAACATTTGCTGAAAAAAATAATTAGAGAAAAAAAGATTTATTCTACTCCTACGGGACTTCCAATGTAGTCCTGTTCCCCAATTAGCACCTGACTACTAATGAATGTTAAATAAAGGATTACAGTAATGCTAGCGAAAGATAGGCTAATTTTTGAACGTCATAGCTAAGTAAGGCATATGAGCAGATGCTATTTCGAAGTTAGAGGGACGCAAACCTAATTTCTTGTAAACAGACTGAATTCAAAGGGTGATATGTCAATCAACTTTGCGAACAGAAATGATTATGTGTGTCTCTCGTGTTCTACATACTCAAGAAGTCAAACTTATAAAGCCAATAAACAAAAACTAAAATGTGGTAAGAATCGATGCCAAATATTGCTATTTGACCTACCATACCTTCCTTACTATTTTTATTTTTATATCCATATTTACGAAAATATTTTTATGCTACAGGTGATGTTTATCAAAGATTTTGCCGGTTTCTTAAATATTTTTTTTTGGTTTTCTCTTAATAAAAATACTGTCAGTGTAAAATTTACAAGAGATTCTATTGCAACATTGTTGCGTAGAAAAACAACACGACAAGAATGCTTGCCAAAAAATTGTATTCAACATTTGACAGATTAGTCAAGCTTTCATACTTTTTTAAAAAGAAATGAAATTTATTTTTTTTTTATAAAAAAATAATTTAAAAAAATCTTGTTTTACATTCTGTTCAAAAATGCCTTGGGTTGCACATATAAAAGTACAAGAAAAAATTTTTTAGTTTGTTGGACTATGCAACAGATTGTTATAAAAAATTCTTTGAACTAATATGAAAATTTAAAAAAAGGTATTTTGTTCTACAACCTGTTTCTTACAATATTTTTGTTTTTTTAGTTTTTTAGATTTTCATCACATTTAAAAATGGAAAATTTTTATAAAAAAAGGGAAAATAAACATACATTTTTTGCATTTCTTAAATAATAATTTTTCTTAAATAAATTAAACTGTTGTTTTTATTAAAAAAGATAGAATATGCCATAAAATGAAAGAAGACTTTCAAATAAAAAGTAAGGAAAACTTTTTTTGAAAATTTTTCAATAAAATTTATGAACATAATTTTTAAGCCACAATAACTTGAAAATATGCAGAAACAAACCAATATAAAACTACAAAATAAAAATACAGAATTATGAAATAATTAAAGGAACATATTTTATTTGCATGTATTTACGTCATGCGTACACAAATATAATTTTGCACATTTTTATTCAATATTTTTATATCAATTTCATACGATCAAAAGAGAAAAACGATGAAATTTTTTTAATAACAAAATTGGGTTAAAAATGTTTTTAAAAAAATTATGTACATCATGAACTTTACAATGGGGTAATTCTATAGAAATGTACACAAGATTAAAAGTAGAAAGAGTGTAAAAGTATAATCGTATGTCTATATATTTGAATATAACGCTACCAGATTCATTTTTCAAAGTTCAAAAGGCAACTTTCTTCACCTTTAATGGGTTCTACGGATTTAAAATCTATGTATGATGCATATACATATATGAACTAAACCAGTGGTAAAGTCATTGTCAGATGATAAATTGAATGTCAAATAAAGTAATATTGGGAAGTTTAAAACGCCATCAGTAAATTTTTTATTATTCTATTAAACAATAATTTGGTTTGAAAAATCAGCACTCTTTATAAGAAAAAATAAAGAGTATTTTTTTGAAACATTAGACTTTCCAAATAATTGTAAATCGAAATGTAAAAAGTATACAAATCCTTCAACAATTAACAAATAAATTTTTGACAAGAAAACGTAACCACTATGAACACATTGTCCTGTGGTAACATTTATTTGTACTTGGAAAAAAACATAGTAAAATATTCTTTTTTATGTTTTTTACTACAAGTATCCGTTTTTTCAATAATAGCTACAGTATAATTTTTGATCAGCAAACACAACCTGATCCTTTATTAATAAATAATTGACGGTTTTTAAGTGGATTAATAATTGATCTCAACTGTCATATTAACTTCTTTAATAATTCAAGGGAGGCTATTTGCCGAGTCAATGAGATATATGATAATTGTTTTCTTTAGTCGTGGTAGTCTAGTAATCGTAGTAGTCTCGAACAAAACGAAAATTGGAAAAAAATATTTATTTCGGTGACTTATTCCCAGTAGTTTCCTGGTAAAACCTCTGAGGATAAATAAAAAAACCATGAAATGCTTCTAAAATTGGGTTTTTGAAATTTGTAGGTCCCGCCACTAATGGATAAAATTAACACAAACAACATTGGTGGAGTGAGAATCTAGGTCGTTATCATGCCTCAAGGGTTGAAGTGAAATAAGTTTCTCTAGTATTTCTTCACTATTTCTTCTTTATGCAGGTTTTTTCCATCTAAACTTCTAATTGGTTTACTGTAACATTTCCCATTAGGTGAAAATTCAATACCGGTTAGGATTCGGGTGTAAAACGTTATGGGATTGACATTGAACCCCAATAATATCGAATAATTAATGTCTTTTGAATGAAGAGGTTTGAAATAATCTCGAGACCGAAACAAGTTTTTGCATATTGTTTCCTTTGGTTTACGTAACGCAGTATAAGGAGTATAAGGAGTTCATATTCAGGAATTATAGCAAAAACAGTTCAGGCTTTTGACTTCCATTTATTACACTTATCCACTCATTGTTGCTTGCGAATGTTGTTTTTATTTGTATAAAAACAGAACATTTTATTCACCCACACATCGACTGTGATCTTTTTGTTCCCAATACTAAGGAGACCTGGTAGTTAAGTGAGTAGATTACGAATTTAGGAGTGTCGTGAGTACGAATAAAGAAACAAATATTGTCACCAATTCGTTGTTTTCCAACAGATGACATTTAACTGTTGTTCCGAGTTAAGAAAAAGGTCTAAGTAACTACTATTGGGAGTCAAGTCAAGGTTGTATTGCCTACGGCTAAGAAGTGTACTTTTAAAAGTGCTTATAAAATAAAAGAAAAGAGCGTTTAATATGTTGTAATATATGGAAATAGGCGTGAAAAGAATTAACTGAAGGCAAACAATTTAAGGCACTAAACATCTGTTTTTATATTTTCATGTAAAACTAGGTTTGTAAAAAGCGAACGTTACAGGACATTAAAATCCTGTGTAGATTACATACATATATACATACATAATTATTCATTAGAACCCTTCAGTCAGGATTACGACTTAGATTTTCACACCCTATAATGTGTGTTAATTTTATACATGATTGACGGGACCTACAGTTTAAAGTCGAATTCGAGCGACAGATGTTTAAAATGCTTTTCATGGCAATTTTATTAACTTTCAAGATTATGGCGATCTACTTTTCCACAACAATTAATTAATCCATTAATGTTGAAATTAATTTAATCCAGTAATGGCAGGACCTGCAGTGCAAAGTTTTTCAAGGCAATTAGTTGCTTACTTTTTATTTATTTATTTTATTATTAGTTTTTGCCACATTTGCCTGCTATGAACGAAAAATTTTTTTTTTCATAAATTTCTTTCAAGATGCTGGAGCAGAAGTTTGAAGTCAGAGATTTCAACTACTAGATTACAATGACCATAAAAACATTTTTAACATTGAAATTTTTAAAATTTTCCATTCGTATTTTTTTCAAAAGTTAAAGTTCATTAACGACAAAAATTTCTTTTTACAAATTTTCAGTACAGAACAAAAATCTCATGCCAATCAGATAATAATTATTTACGATGACAACTAAAATGATCAACAAGAAACAGAAAAATAGAAAAATAAATTTCGAAATTTTAAATGACATTGAATTTGTGTTCACGACAAATTGTTAATAAATTATTATTTTTAATATTTAATATTTTTGTGATTTCATTTCACATTCTTTCTATAACAATATATGTACTTTCGTATCGCGTATTTAAATAGAAAACGTTAATTAAGGATCCATAGAAAATACGATATGACGTAAGAGTTGCAAAAAGAAGTTCTAGAAGAATTTATTACTTTCACTTGCTATTATAAGATATACACACGCGAAGGTTATTAAATTGTAAAAAAATAGAATTTATAAAGCACTGTTATTTGTTTGTTGGTTAATACGGTATAAAATTCATTTTAATTTTTAATATGATTTATTTAAATATGATATATTATTTAAATATTACTTTTATTAAGAACTTGTTTATTCTGTTCTTATGTATTTTAGAAAACGAACCGTCATTTAAGAATTCACCGCAATAACTGAGACAAAAATTTTTGCTTGAAATTAATTTTTCTGTAAATTTTTCTTTCATTTTATTTTTTTCGGAAAATTTCCTTTTTTTTTCCTACATTTTCTTGTTGTTGTTGCTTTGCAAAATGTTCGAAAAATTTTTATTTTTGTTTGTGTTTATCTTTGGATTTTTCAAATGAAAATGTTTTTCTCGCTTCTAAAGCACAGAAAAAGCAAAAGAAGAAGCAGAAGAAGAAAACAAAATTCCCATAGAGAGAGTATTATTATCTCAAGCGGCAAGTAGTGAGTTTCTAATGAAATTTTTAGCACACTGCTGCTCCACAGTTACAGAGTAACGAACGCAGACTATACACTCTAAAACGACATTTAAATGAAATTCAAAATAAATTCAAAGTAAAGTATTGAAAATAAAAAAATTCAAAATAAAAGAAATTGAAATTCCATTTAAATTTGCAAAAAAATTTCTTTTTTACTGTAAAATAAGGAGAATTTTTTTGTGAGTTTTCTAGAGAAAAATTAGAGAATCAAAAATGCTCATACAATTTAAAAATGAGACTCGAATTCGAACATTAATTATGAGAAAAAAAATATCGAAAAATATTGTTTGTTTTTGTTCTAATGCGGACGTATGTACCCACCACCACCATCATCAACTCAATCATTTTTGTTGATGTTCATCAAAAAGCACAATATTTTTCTATTAATTTTCGAAGAAAATTCTGTTGAGCAGGTAGTGGTGCTTTTGTTTTTTTTCGTTTTTTTTACAATTATTTTGCACCATATTTTTATTTATTTTTGTGTATAATATTCATAATGACGTTGAACAACAACACTCAATTAGTTGTTTATGTTTAAACATTTATTGTCATGTTAATTTATTTAATCAAATTATTATTAGCAAAAATAAATTCTTTTGCAGATCTTTTATTGTTGAAAATATTAAGCAGGCAGACAGCCTTTTTCATCATAAACCATGGTCCAATGGCAATACCCTCTAATCATTGTGGTCGAAATGAAATTCAATTTGTAAATGGTAACAGAAGCGAAATATTTCAATAAGCGCCTTTATAAAGAGAGGCAAAATACTCAATGTTAAATCCATAAAAAGCAGTTAATATATATGGTAGATCATGTATATACATGTAGTGGAATAAATTCCAATCATTCGTTTTTTGTACTTAAATAATCAGACTCTAAAATAATTTTTCGTCCAATTTTATGTAAAGGAATACCCAGCTTTTAAATTCAACAAGAATTGGAAAATTTTAGTTCACACTACATAAGAGTATCTCGGGAAGAGAGAGTTATTAAACGGGTTCTTAAATAAGAAGACATTGATGTTTTTCCAAAGACCGCTACAACAGATGATTTCACACAAACTTAACAACCTAGAGAAGGATGAGTTAACCAGAGTTGTAAACTCTTAATGGTTATAACGAAACACTGTTCAGAAGCAGGGCTTAAAAGAAAGAATTGGGGACTATAGAACATTTTCTCTCCCATCGTTCGGTACTTGGAAACCTGAGACGAATGTTTCTTGAGCACTCGGAACTAATTGGCAGAACATTTGTACTTAAAAGATGATTCAGGAGTTACAGAACCACAAAGATCCCAGTGAGCTATGCAATTTACAACAACCATGTGTTGGTCTCTATCATTCTGGACCAAATGAAATTCGTGCGTAATGATGTTATCCAGGAGTTACTGAACCTTAAGGAATCCATGTGAGCTATGAAGTTTACCACTACTAAAATCTAGGCTGTGGTTAGCACACAAGCATTGTTTTTCAAAATTAAAAGTACTCCAACCGAAAACGTCGGCACTTTTTATTTTTAGTATCATAACACCTTTGTTAAAATTCTGCTGCTTTGCGTTTCATATGGCTTAGACTCATACTTTAAATTTTTACAAATAGATACTTGCGCACAATTTTGAGTATACTGTCCACGAATAAATATAAGCGAATATTGTTCAAACTTGTGCATTAAAATGACAATAATTCCGAAGAACAAACTGGACCCTACAAGATGAAGGAGGACATTTTCTACTAAAAATTATATGGAAACAGGAAAGCGGGTAAATCCTTAATTGATATAAAAGTATTCAGCCAAGGGTTAGACTCTGACAAAACGACGTAGGCTAAACTACTTAAGGCTAGTTTACGCGATTAGGGCTTAATGTACACCAAGTCAGTGAACGAATCTTACAGAGTTCCATTCGAATTTTAAAACTGTGAGCAATAATCATACGATAGATATTTTGCGTCTACACTGTTGATAAAAAACCAAAAGCAAAGTGTAATGAAAACAGGTATTTTCTCTATTTTTGAAAAATTTGTCTTCTCTGAATGCGAAGAGAACCCTATGACTGGCAAATTTTCATCCGTATTTTCTCACAATGACGTATTTTCTCACATACATTGAATTCACATGATATTGTCCGTTTACATGTCGTACGACTTGTGTTACCGTTTTAATTGCCCTTCAATAACTGCACTTGGATCGTTTAAGCAGTCGAGTGCTTTCATTGTAATAACTTCCGCAAACAGAAACAAATTTGACCACAGCGTAGAAAAGGTCAGAAGCAAGTCAACATATCAGCTATCCAATCTTAATACGTATTAAGTCTATCAAAAGAATTACCTTGAAAATAGTGAAATGTCGAATATCTAGAGAAATATTGCGTTAACACGTCTTCGACTTTTTTCTGTATTAATTTAATAGTTATCCTAACATAAGAATTTATAGTCCTGTACATTTGATAATTGGTTTCGTTTGTTAGATTTGACAAGTCCTCGACTTATATTCAAATGCCGATTAAATTGCCTAGTTGGACTTGTGCTTTGTTAAACTATACGGTGAGTAATTTTACAAAAATGGGCATTATGGGAATGATTACGTATTTAGAGTTCATATTGAGGCTATGAAGTAGTCGTAGTCTAGTAGATAGAGTGTTGGCTTATTAAACATGACGCCATGGTTCAAACCTAGGCTTAGACATCTCGAGTATAACGGCTACTTCCTTTCAGCAGATTTCTGACAAAATCTCTTCGAGAAAATAAAGTTGCCCTGAGAAGTATACTCTGCGGGTGAGATGTCACACCCTATGATCCAGTCATGCTGATAAATACTATATTAAAGATATTCCCATAAAATATTAGGCCTTGTGTTTTCCTAGAGATATGATAAACAAGATTTACATTAAATGTTAAGTGTCACGGTCAATTAAAATACCAAACAAATGTAGAATCTCTTATTCCTTCCAGCATTATAGGAAGCAACTCTGAAAATTCCAGACAGGTAAATTACATACATATCGTACATAATATTTGAAGCTTTTTATTGAATTTTTAATAAATATTTCATTATATTTTTCATTTCAATTATAGAGAAATTTTAAATCGATTTTTATTCCCTTCAGATATTGTCTTGTTAAAAATTGAAATTTTATTTTATTTACAAAATAATTTTTCTTAATAATATTAAATGATAAATGATTTTTTGGCACGATAATTTTTGTTAGTTTTTTTTTATTTTTTTGCTTCTGCTACTTTCGATCGCCATTCGTTTAAACAATTGATTTGTTTATTTATTTTTTATTTGTGTTTTTATTTTTATATTGTGTTTTTATTTTTATATTTAGTTGATGTGTAATTTATAATTCGTATAAAATAAATAAAAAAAATGTATAAAATTTTGTAGTCTTTTTTATAAAGAATTTATTTTTAAAATTTTCGCTTCATACAAGTATTTCATTTTGTATTCATTTATTTATTATTACAAAATAATTTGAATTTCTCAATTTTTTATTTATTTTTCTTGGTGGCAATGCTTAGATCTCAAATGTTAAAATAACATTTTACGATATTGTTGTGACAATTTACGTCAATTTAAGTGGCTTGCCTGCCTGTTACCCACCAAAAAAAGAATGAAAAAAATGAACAAAAAAAAAAAATCAAATGCATGTTCATGTTAATGATTCTTTAATTTATTTACGGGTATTTTTATCTTTGATTATAAAAAAAAATCTGTTTTCTTATATTTTTATATCAGAAAATAATTTAAGATATTTTGGTATTAAATCGCAAGGCTACTCTTTGTTTTGATGCAGGTTTTTTTTAAAGAAATTCTTAGAAAAAATTGTTTGAGTTTTGCGAAGGGAATGTAATGCAAGAAGTTGGATAAAGAAGTCAGTTCTTTGTCAAAAGCAATGTTATAAGAGTAATTGCCACGAATAAGCATTTCAAATTTATCGTTCGTAATCGATGTTAAACTGCAAATTCGGCCAATAATGACTAAAATGAACACACACACTGCATGAATAGTAGGAGTCTATAGTTTATAATGCTGATTAGAGGGTTGTAATCACTAATAATGGTCGCCATCTTCGCTTCAAATATACGTCTCGGAGGGACATCCTCTTCCATCAAAAGGACATGGTCAAACCAGTGCAGCCGCTGGATGTTAATACGCTGCACTAAGTCTATGTCGTAGAGTTGTTTTACAGCTCATTATTAGATCGGCTGCGGAAATCGTCGCCAACTCGCAATGAACGAAATATCTTACGTAGGACTTTTCTCTCGAATACTCTGAACGCTGATGCATCGTCGCTTGATACATGCTCCATGTTTCTGCGCCATAAAGTAGTACGGGGTAATAAGCGTCTTGTAGAGTATTAGTTTTGTTGTACGAGAGAGATTTCTGGTACCATAGTATCACCAGTTGGCAAGAGTGACCTTACGCTTGATCTCAAAACTGACATCATTTTTGCTGGTAACGGCGGGTAAATAAATTCATTGGCAGCGTCGAAAGCATAATTATCGACCCTAATATGGGATCCGATATGCCGCATGTCCCTACTTGTGGGCTACATATGCTTTGTTTCGTCCTCATTGACTGCCAGACACATCTTGATAGACTCTGGTTCAATCACCCTAAAGACACCAGTAACATCTCGCTTGGTAAGCACTATGATGTCAACGTCAGAGTACGCAAGCATATGGATACTTTTGTGGAAACTTGTGCATTTGCGATACATTCCCGACTTTCGCAGAACTCTCTCCATGGCGAAGTTGAAGAGCTCAACGTCATTCTGTATAGCCTTATCAATTTCGCAGGAATACCGAGATCAGACATTGTAGTAAAAGCACGATTCCTTATGGGGCTATGGATGACTGCCTTACAGTCGACAAAAAGATGTTGTGTGTTGATTTATGATTCATGGGTCAAATCGCGGAGTAGTCTGTTATAAACTCTTAAAGACGATAAAACATTCATTCTATGGCTGTCCGTTCTTTTTTATTTTAAGGATGAACTAACCGTAGGAAGGCAATATGTACGTTTATTGTGGTTGTATGCTAATTAACACGCTGTCGTAGCAACTACTAGTGTGGAGATAGGGTGGTGTCAGAGATATGATCTTGAGTGAAAAGGTTTCAATGATACCGATTCTTTTTACAAGATCGTATTACATTCAATGATTAGGATTAATGACTAACTACATGAGAGGATAATTTGTTACTTGCAATCAAACTCATAGCGGAAGAGAAGAGCTTCCTTTGCAATTCCGTGGAAATAGTTACTATAATAAAATAAATCTTTGTATTTATAGATGTACATTTATTTATACATACATACATGTGCAGCACACTTTATAATTTATTTAATTTCAAATTAATTTTAATTTTATTGCATTTTTCTTTAGAAATATTGTTTTTCGCTGAACTGATTAAACATGAAAGGAATTTTCTTTGTGAATTAATTTTTTTATTAAATTTTTTTCTGCTTAAAAATAAACTAAAAAAATATTTAAAAATTAAACTGCAAATAAAAAATAAACTCAAAAGATTCTCAAATGGAACATGTGCGAATTGCCTGTATTTTGTTGCTAGTTTTTTGTGGTTCTACTTGGACTGTTTCTATTTATTTGATCAAAATCATAAAGAAATTAAACATTAAACGAACTACACAGTCATTGTGAACAGTGGGACAAGTGGGGAAATAAATATGGGTGGTTAATAGATTTCATATCAAAATAAAATTGTTAATAAGATTATGGCCAAGCGTTCAATTTAATTCTCTGTTACTATGTCGATTGATTAAAAATTTATTTCTGCTTCGAATTGAAGATAATGAATGAAAGTAAAGCGAAATTTGTTAAAATCAATGAAATAAATCAATATTTTTCAATTTCTGCCAAAGAAAGTTTAACCCAAAACTGTAGAAAATTTAATAAAGTTTCTCTCTGAAAAGTATGAAAATAAATAATTTTTTTTTAAATTTTAGTATTTTCTTAACCACCGTGCATTTTATGTACCACATAATTTTTATTTTTACGTTTCGTTTTCTATATTTTTATATAATTTTTTTTTTAGAATTCTAAATGCGTTTTCATTCAAATGAATCATTTTCAACACACTGGGAAACAAATGAAATACGAATATTAAACTGACAGATTTTTCTTAAAAATTCTTCATCATCTTTTGGCTCTACAATACGAACAACTATAATAACAGACAACAAGTGACACTTTTTTGTTTTGGTTTTTTTAAGGATCACACACCATCACTCGTGATTGAAATGCCACAGAAAATTTTATACGAAATTATTAGACACATTTGATTTACATGCATATGTATATAAATAACCCAACAAACATGTTGATGGCAATATTACATAAGAGATAACAACAAGTTTATTTTGGTAGCTTAAAGAATTAGAAACTTAAATTAGCGAGTAAATAAGAAGTGCACTTAAAAAGTAAAGAAAACGGGGAATATCATAATATCAGCATTATGTTTGCATTTCTTAAGTGTTGCCCATGCAGTTTATTTTCGAAAATTGTTATGAAATGGAGAAGCATTACCATCTGATCATTTCAGGGTTTCTTTCCAAGTTCCAACATAAGTGGAGGCGTAAATACTACACTGTATTATCATGCTAAAACAGCTCCTATACTTCTGATTTACAAAAGTTTCCAAATTCATCGTTCGACTATCTTCTTGTTTAAGTTATATGGACTTAGAATCGTTTTTCTTTGGACTCATCAAATCAAAAACATTTTAAATGTTAACGCTTTTGTAGAAATTCCTTTGTATGTTACAATGGCAATTAAGCTCTGCCCTATTCTTTAGACATTTCATATCAGTCTCTGAAAGCTACTAAAAATTATCAAACTTTTAAAAAAGGCCTAAGTAAAGCAAGTGGCATTCATAGTTTAGGGTTTAGTGTGGTGCTTAGACATGAGCTCGAAATTTCAAACCCTAGCACTGATATCTTAATAAAAAACTATTTCTCATCAATCCGCTGGCAAAAACTCTGTGACTCTATAATTGTCGTTAAAATGTTTCGCAAATTAGTCGTTCGCAGTTGAACTCAAACTTCAAGTTCCAACACTCAAGAATAAAGTTTTAATACAGCTGAGGAGCTACAACGAAATCTTGACTGAAGGATTGTGAGAACCACATTCTGTGATGATTTGTGATAGAAAAAAACCACAGTATTCGCCTTAGTCTTGTAGTTAGTGTGTTGGCTTATTAGACTTGAGGCCACGGTTCAAACGAAACGAAATATGAACAAATATTTCTGGTCAAAACTCTGAGAGTAAATAAAATTGCCATGAAAAAGTTTCCCAAAAATCTGTCGTTCGGAGTGGACTTTAAGCTGTAGGTCCCGCCACTTATGGGTAAAATTCGTAATTCTGTCGGCAGAGTTGTATATGTATATATGTATGTATGTATTCGAATAGCCTGTTTGAATGAGAAGTATTTAGTTCGAAACTTTATTCAGTATAATGGATATACAGTTACGATGCTAAAATCACCGATCAAGTAGTACAATGGTACAGCCGAGAAGGTACACATCGAAAATTGAACGCAAACTTTAATCAAAGATTTGCTCACTGTTTTCTTCTGTCAGCTTAGCGGGTGGTGTTGTGTATGAAGAGGTTTTAACAAAAGTTTGTTGAGTCAATGTATAGTTTTTACCTTTCAATTAGAAGGCTTTTATTGACAGATTACATATTCCCTTCGAAGAGGTACCAAGCATGGGCCAAAGACGGGTAGTGCTACAAAAACAGGGGTGTGCAGGTCTATTATAAAATACTCAGTGCCTTTGAGGAAACTCGGAAATCTTTTCTTGATGAAAGCTTACAGTAATCAAATTCTTCTAGGGTTACGTTGAACAAGATGTACGGAGGACATGATGAAGCAATATTATGTTATAAGCTGGCAGCCATGCAATCATTTTGTTCGTATGAGGTCTGGGAAAGCTGGAGAGAAGTTTACACAGATGAGGCCAAACAATTTCTGTGAAATGGAAAGAGTCTTGTGGAAGTGTGTGCTCAGCAAAAAGTAAGATAAAGTGGACCAAAGGCTCTTTTTAAGCGACGGGTTTCAGATTTTTGCTGGGCTTTGCCAGTTTCAAACTTTTGCTAGACTAATAAATTAAAAATAGTATAAGACTACCTAGTAAAATACTATGTATTAAATACTTGAGAATATGAAGTTAATATTAATCGGCATTTTTACCTCGCATTGTAGGCTCAAGCAACATTTGTACATATATAAAGTTCATTGATTTGTTTTTTAACGTATTTTAGAGCCGATAACCTATTAGGAAGGAAGTTACCTTTATAGCAACCGACTAATAGGAAACCCTACATATAATGAAGTATAGTAGAATAAATAGATAGTTAGTAGTAATAATTTAAGGTTCCTAGTTATCTTATCTTAAAACTTAAAACTTCATCTTGTTACTTTCTTGTTTCATTTTTGAATTAAAAAATTTCTGTTTGTTGGGTCACGATTTTACTACAAAATGTTTCTGTGTATTTCAGTACATCAAAATAGCAAGGCAGTGTAGGTGTTAATTAAGAAGTTGTGCCTACGACAATATTTTTATTTTTATATCAAATTTTCAAACAAAATTTCTATAAAATAGAACAACTTTTTTTTGTTAAAATTTTTCAAAATGCAAAAAATATATACGCTGTACTATATATATACCATGAGTTGAATGTCATTGAACTCAGGCAAAAATTATTATAAATGCAGTCAGTAAATATATGTATAACTGCGGCAGCCGGAATAATTTTTTTCGATTTTTTTCTTCAAATAATTTCTGTAAAATTTTTCGTATATTTTATTGTTTTTTTTTATGAAATTTTACTTGAAAAAAAAAGAATGAGAAAGACGAAAATCTTTTGTGTGTCATTTCTGTTATTCACTGGGACTTATGGCAATCAGGTGTGATAAATTTTGTCAACAACGAAAACGTTTTATTTTTAATTTTTGTCACTTTTTTATTGTTATTGTTGTTGATGTTGTTGTCCAATTGTATAAGACATTATGGCTTCATTTGTTAACTGCGTACATCAGGAAATGTTTTAATTAATTGTTGTTATTCGGTTTTTTAAAATTGAAAATGAAAATGTATTTTGTAATTTCCTTCTGGTTTTTTATTGTTTTCATTGTAATTAATGTGTTGTTGTTATGTATTGCATTGCATTGTTTTCAAATAGCGTCTATCAATCAATTGTTTTTATTTTCTTTCGTTTTTTTTTCTAAATCGATTGGTAATAAAATTTAGGTAGAACAACGCAGTACACCGCTGAGTATGAGCGATTTTTCTTATTTCAATGAATTTAATTTCTTGTTACTCATACGTCATGGTTATATTTAAAAAGTAGGGGATTTTGTTTTTGTAAAAGCAAAAACCATAATTTTAAATCAATTACTACTGAAAATACCTGCACGTGCTTCAATCATGCATTTCTTCGAAGTAAAAAAAAATTTTGTGAAATAAAAATCAAAGTTTTATTTCTTTTTTTTTTGTTCAAAATGAATTGTTCAAATGAATTTTTGTGAAATACTTTTAAATAAATTTTAAACATCTGATGCATTTGAGTTCTGAATTCAAATATTACAGAATCGAAATTAATTAAAAAAAAAGAAATAAAAATTAGAAAAATTGGAAATAAAATCTTATCGTACCATACGAGATTGTAGTTGGATTTATGCCTTAAAGGAATAATGATCAGAAATAAATTTATTTCCGAATATGTATACTATTCAAGGCTTTAGAAAACTACAATTATGTGGCCCAAATTTTTCAGATTTACTTCTGTAATTTTGATGCCATTAAGGTCGACTATAAATATAGATAAAATAGTCAAATCGCTGATACCGACAATCATGGAAGGAAGTTGAGAGAATGAAAAGTTCGATGATTGAATATTAATTACACAGGTTATTTGGAAAATATCTTATTTCAGTGAATTTTCTCCTGAAAATCATTGCTGAATACGCATTAAACTGATTGTAGCATAGAAGATGGTAAAACGGAAAGAGTGTTACTTACGATAATTAAAGTGAGAAGATCTATAGTCCTCGTTGTTAAGGAGCCCTAACAATAACGATACCAATAATGATAGTTTAAAAGCTTCTGCAGTTTGCTTAGTGGATTTGGCAAGAAATTATCAACTCTGAGATTCTAATTTACGGCTGAAGCCTTAATTCAAGCCTATAGTGTCAACAAGCGGTTAGCTTTTCGTAATAGAAGAGGTTTTGTATTTCATCAAACTACCGGGCTGCATACGTCGATAATAACTTTGAAAGCTTGATCCTTTTATCGCTGTTTTACTAATCGGAAGTGACACCAAGTTACATACATACATACATAGTCATAGAGACGCTTACAATCTGTTATAGACTGACACCGAGATTCAAAGACACATTATAGTGGTAGATAGACCTATACATACTTACAAACATACAAAATTGGCCATTACAACTCTTCAGTCAGGATTGCGACCAAGCTTCTCACACCACCCCTATGTTGTGCGAGTTAATTTTATACATGAGTGGCTGAACCTACATTTTAAAGTCGACTCTGAACGATAAATTTCTTGAGCAACTTTTCGTGGCAATTTTATTTACTCTCAGAAATTATGCCAGAAATCTGCGAGGAAGTTGCTGAAGAAATATGTCGGACTTGGGCTGATTACTGTTTTTGTTAATTTAAAAAGCTTAAAAGTTATAAGGTGCTCTAGAAAACAGAACAAAATGTCAAAATAACTACAAGTTATAAAAATATTATAAAATATACCAAAAATTAATGCAGCGTAGTATTGTGCTTAAAGAACTTTACTAATATCCGAGTAATTCATTCCAAATTTCTAAAAAGGCAACAAATTTCATAATAGTAATACAATTCATATTTAATAGCCCATCGAAGTATTCCATCAACTCCTGCCTGCTAATGTAGGTAATACCCAGAAAGAACAACATTGTTAGAGCAGGTAGTGCCACATATTGATAAAAAGTGGGACAGTTGCAGTTCTTCACTAGTTCTTCATCATATTCACAAAGACAAGCAACTGCGACAATAGAACAATCACCAACTGTGTTAGAAAGACTTGATTTACGAAACCGAAAGAAGAAAATAAGAAAGACAAATCTAATTTTTCTTAAAGGATGAATTATATTTACTTAATGGCTTTGTCCCTATATCGAGATGGTCCTCGTTATTCTTATGCGCCAAGCCTCAGTCCTGAGTTGTAACGTTGCTGTCCCCTTATGTCTCCTTGGATTGTATTCAGTCAGGTAGAACGTTTTTTCCTTTCTGTCCTCAAAGCTAAAATCCTTTTACTTCGGTAGTAGAGGTCACCAGTAAACTTGGGAGAATTGAATGATGTAGACTGAAGCATTATATTACAGCAACAGGACAGGATTTCCTGTTGATCCTAAACTGTTTAATGTCATTGATTAGGACTTGGTTCTAACCAAGGCATACGAAGACATTTAAATGTTTTTGATCCTTGAAATTTATAAGTATCCTTGAATTTTATAATATTTGAATTTGAACCTTGAATTTTATAAATATAAAAATAAAAGAAAAGTTACTTCCCTTAAGAGGTTAATTGCTTGCAGATTGCTTTTAACATCACCATGTTACACAAAAGGTTCTTGTCTTTGCTAAACAATAATTGCTTTGCCAACTGAAAGCTTTTACTAAACAAATTGGAAATATTTTTCAAACAGTTTTCATATAATCAAAGTCTCAAACCAAACATGTACAAAAAAATTGCTGAGAGATGGTGCTCACTTTAAATTCTCTCATATAAAATGTTGTAGTAAACGTGTTTATTTGTAAATTAATTCATTTCATGCCACTAAATATAAACAAATATTTTCATTACATTATTATTAAAATTTAAATTTTAACTTACCCTCGCATTTCAGTCCCTGTATAAAAAATCCACCCATTATTGAACCACAATGATCACAGAATGTCGGTGACATAAATGTATGAGGCTTAAAACGATGCGGCATATCGATTTTAAATCTTTCACGCAGCAGCTAGAAAAGAAAAAAAAGGAATCGTTGAAATAAATTTCTTAAGGAATCTACATTGTATTTCATTATAAAACTTACTATTGTACTTGCGGAATTAAACACTGAGCCGGAACATTTACCCAATAATTTTTCATGGCACTTTTTGTGAACGACAGTCTGACAAGCTGTAAAGATACGGAAATTATATGAAAGGCTTCTTGCTGTCTTATAGCTTTTAAGAAATTATTATTTGGCGATTTATAAAAGAAAGGGACCTCTTTTTTATGCTAACTAGGCTTCCTTAATGAGTTGGTTGTTACAATCCTTTAGTCAGGTTTACAACCTAGCTTCTCACACCACTCATGCTGTGTGTGTTTAGGTAGGGGGCCTACTGTTTAAAATCGACTTCGAATAATAGATTTTTGAGAAACTTTTGATGGCAATTTTATTTACTCTCGGAGTTTTTGCTAAAAGAGTGCTGAGAAGAAGATGCCGCAAGAAATATTTTTTTTTATAATTCGTTATGTTCGAGATGTCTGAATCAGGATACGAACCACTGGATCTTGTCTAATAAACCAACCCTCTACCTATTAGACTTGGCGCTCATTTTAATTACTTGCCCGACAACATGCGGCACTTGATGCAATAAGAAGTAATGTCCTGTTACGCTGGCAAATTATTTCTGAGGATCCACGGACTATAAACAAAATTGATTACACTCCTCTGAACTTAATTTTGATAGGAAATTTCACATGGGAATTCTAATCTAGGAAAACTGGTCTCCTGAGAAAGCCTGCTATAAGAATTCTGTGCAATTTTATGTGGGCGGCTTCAAAACTGGGAATAAGTGAAATTTTCTCCACTCTCTCTTTCTCTCCACCTCCTAGACTACTCTAGGACGGTTAGAAACTCTGTGACAGTCAGGAGACAATCAAATCTCTTTCGAGGACAATCTTCAGGCCTAAACTTTTTGACATGTACTAACCCACAAACAGATATAAGTATTCCGCTTATCTCTCTTAGGCTTTCTATAAAGCAAACGTTTTTATTACCCGTTGACTAATTCTGTACTAAACTTCTCTCATTTGGAGCACTCATTTGTCCAACAAAATTCATTAAATTTTCAGGCTGACTGCCTTGATTCTAAGGCACTCATGCCTTAAATACAATGTCCTGTTGTTGAGTGCCAAGGCCGGTTAGCCAGAAAATTACTGCGGTATACACGATTACTGTGGTATACAAAAAACTTGCCACCGACTCTTATTCCATTCTATATCATACTGAAATAGCAAGAGACAAGCGATTTATAATTCTCAGAATATGAGCATTTATTTGGTTCACTAACTACTTGAGAATAGTTATATCAAAGCATTGCAAAAATATATGCCTTCTGCTCTGTGTTGCCTTATTAGGCCAGAGCCCGTTGTTCAAGCTCTGGCTTAGACATCTTGAACAAAACGAAATACGAACAAATATTTCTTGAGCTACACTCTTTCCAAGAAAAAGTTTCTCAAATCTGTCGTTCGGAGCGGAGAATACAAAGTAAGCCCCACTACTCATTGAAAGAATTTACACCACAACAAGGGTGGTGCGAGAAGCCAGGTAGTAGCCCTGACTAAAGGGTTGTTTATGGTATACATTGGCTTGTTTCATATGTTTCGAAATCCTTTTTCCAAAAAAGTGTAAAGGAATTTACATACATAATTGGTCATTACAACCCTTCAGTCAGGATTACGACCTAGTTTCTCACACCACTTATGTTGTGTGTGTTAATTTTATACATGAGTGGCGGGACCTTAAGTATAAAGTCGTCACCGAACGGCAGATGCTTGAGAAACTTTTTCATGGCAATTTTATTTACTCTCAAAGTTTTTTGCCAGAAATCTGCTGAGAGGAAGTCGCCGAAGAAATACTTTTTGCACACACTACCTACTAGCCTACGGCGACTTCAGATTTACTTAAACGAAAACGATAGCAAATGGTTCGCATACTGCAATTTTGATGCCAAATATGCATTAAGGTCGGCTTTTTTTTGTAGATAAAATAGTCAAATCGCTGATACCGACAATCGTGGAAGGAATAATTTAAGTAGTTTGAGAGAATGAAAAGTTCGATGATTGAATATTAATTACACAGGTTATTTGGAAAATATCCCTTTTCAGTGAAAAAGGAAATAAAATATTAAAAAAAAACTGGTTAATTTTTGATCACAGGCCTATTTATAGAAATGAGAGATTTAGTGAGAATGATTGATTCATTAACCTGGTAGTCATTATAGTACGAATATTAAGGTATGTATCCCAAACTATTCTATATTCAATACATGTACTTACTTATACACTGATAGCCTTGTTTTCCAAAACCCCAAAGGAACAAATTACAAAAGGCACAAAATGTAGGCTGGCGAAAAAATTTCGCCACAAACCGATGTCCATTGATTTCATGGGTTCTAAAATAAAAAAAAAATATAACACATGCATTATATAAATGGGCATTCGTAGAGAAACAAAATAAAAATTAATTTACTTTTGATGTTTAATGGCTCCTCTACGATTAGTTATGCTACGCGGTCTCGTTCTATGATCCACATACGTGGCATTTCTCTCCAAATACGATCGATGCGGTGAGTATGAATCTTCCTTTGAGTGTTGGCGGGGTAATTCATAACTGGAATAACGACTGTGATGGGGTATAATCGAAGCTGTACTACTATAGGGTTCACTATAATAACCACTGCTGCGATCAGCTGTACTAGAATTACAATCCCTATCGCGATCACGTTCTCGACAGCGTACAGCATTACTGTTCAGAGTGCTACTGCTGCTGCAGGTGCTGGAACCTAAGCCAGCTAAAGAACAATTACTACTGCCACCTGGGTAGTTTGAGGGTTTATAGCGGTTCTAAAATGGACAGAAGAGAAAACATAAATAATTAATTTTTGTTTAACAATATGGCAACACTATAAATTTCTCATTGCGTTTCTCTTCTAAAGACAGAGTGAAAGTGAGAAATTTTAAGAGAAAGTAAGCGAGGGAAAATTAAATAAAAAATAATTAATATTTACATCATATGCATATTGTTGTTGTTCTTGTTGTTTTTGTTGTTGACTACGATTGCTACGGTTACGTTGATTACTATTGTTAGAGCCACTGCCACCATTTGATTTTTGTTTGCGCACTTGGGGGCGCGTAAACATCATCTCTTAGCCGCTTTTTTATAATAATTTTCTCTTTCTCTTTCACTTTTACTCTTTCTTGCCAACAAATTCCAAAAGCTTTATGTTTTCTTTATATTGCAGAACTTTTCACCACCGATCAGCATTGTCGTTGTTGCTGTGTCGCTGCAAGTGTGTTGAATTTTCCAAAAGGAATTTCACTTGACCGTATCGTTTATTTAGTTTTTGCTTTAGTTTGGTATTTGTTTGAGCATGTGTTTGTTTTGTTTTGTATTTCTATTGTTTTGTTTATGTTTTAACCCCATATTGTTGATATTTTTGTTTTTATTTTATTTGTTTTCGTTTTCTGTTCTCTCCTTTTTTTGTGGGGGGGGGCCCAATTAAATTTATGAATTTTTTAATATTTTTTGATTTCCCGTTAATAAAATATTATTTCTTTATTATTATTGCTGCTGTTGTTGTAGTTTTTGCTTTAAACATTGTAGGTTTATCTGTTATTTTATTTTAATTTAAATTTTCTATTATTTTCGTGCTTGGTGTTGTGTCAAACTGTTTTATTTGGCTGTCACTTGCCATTAAAATGTTGATTTATTTTGAGTTGTTTTTTTTGCTGCGATTTTTATTTGTTTAAATTATTAGTGGTTGACAAATCTATAAAAAAAATTAAAAAAAAATACATTTTATTTTAATAAGCAATAATGCCAACAATCGTAAATAGTGTTTCGTTTTATGAAATAATAAAAAAATTTTAATTATTCGTTGATAAGTTGCACATTTTCAATGAGTATTTGTGTCATAGAAAAGATATTTTAATAATTTTTAAAATACAAGGAAGTAATTAAACGTTTTAAAACGTATTACATTTAAAAATAAATAAAATATTTTAGTTGATTAATGCATACTCTTTAGTACCCTACATCAGATACATACATAGAATATTCTTGGTAGAGGGCATAAAAACTTTTCTGTGTTGAACTTCAGTTTTGCTATCAATCAATGATCAAAAATTATTTTTCTGAGAAATAGTAACTGCAACTCACACCACTTATGTGTGTGTGCTATAATTTTACCCATAAGTGTCGGGGCCAACAGTTTAAAGTCGACTCTAAACTACAGATTTTTTTCTAAAAAGTTTTCTTGGCAAATTTATTTATACTATGTTCAGATATGCACTTTTACTGAGTCAATATTCGGTTTATTGAGCACAATATTTTAAGTTTTCAGGCGTAATATACGCAATATTCATTTGACAGGTGGTAAACAAAAAATGTGGTTGTTTCAACAACATTGGTTTTATTTTGATCGCGAAAATTGAAATTGAAACTTTATATGATATATTGAGGTCAATAATGGCATTTATTGAGATTTACGCAATAAAGGCGAATATATGAACACCATATTACTCTCAGCTTTTTTTGCCAGAAATCTGCTGAGAGGAAGTAAGCGAAGAAATATTTCAAGCAGTTTTAATTATTTTTTTAAACAGCATTTTTAAGAGTGCTAATCCACAACGAATAGTTGTTATTGGTATAACAAAAAGCTAATCCATTATAAATTAGTTCTAGCGATAGAATATGGATATGTTTATTCCAAATAAATATCTTGGAGGTGGCCTGGTGAGTGTATAATGTACTCACTAGAGCTAAACATGCGGAAAAAAATAATTTTTCATCATGTCTTTTAAATTTAAAAATTAAGAAGTTTCAATCACTCTTAAAATAATTCAAGCAGACAGTTCCCTGAGCCCTCAGAGGCGGTTGTAAACTTTATAAGAAGGGTAGAGAGGGACACCCATGGAAAAAGTGTGGAAGCGAATGAGAAAATATCCAGAATAATCTACAAATTTTTAAAATAAAGTAGCCTACGTTGGAGTACAGTCATCATATAGGCGCTAAAAAGAAAAATTGTATTTGCTTTTAACCTTAGGCGTAGGGCAATAATCTTTTAAATTGTGGCATGAACAAATTGCATTTTTCATTGCTTTAAACAGAAGTCATCATGCGTTGGGGAAAAATAAGACTTTATTTATGCCATAATATCACATTAGGGTGGTTCTAAATGTTTACAAAATATGAAGTCAATTTTCAAAAGTTTCGTAATTAAGAGAGCGAATTAAAATTAAAACTTAAAGCAGAATAAGGATGTTAAAAAATGCGAACAGATTCATAGGTATGTATATCATCCATAATTAAAATTAATTTAATTTAATGAACTTTTCCTGCGAAATTTAATTAAAACTAAACAACTGAGTTTCTTAGCTAATTTTTGACCATTACAGTGGAATGTTTTATAAAAAATAATCACAAAATTGACAAATACAGGAAATGTGAACTAAGTTCCTCATTAAAGAACTGACTGTTTATAAAGTGTTATTTTTCGTAATTTTGAAATTAAAGAAATTAATGTAATTTATTTGCTATTTCGTCGTACTCTAGCAGGTAGTAGCAGATATTAGTCGTGAGGTTACGGTTCAACCCCTGGCTCAGACATCTCGAATAAAACAAAATATCAAAAAAATATTTCAACGGCGATTTTCTCTCAGCAGATTTCTGGCAAAAACTCTGAGAGTAAATAAAATTGTCATGAAAAGTTTCTCAAAAATCTGTCGTTCGGAGTTGATTTTAAACTGTAGGTTCGGTCACTCATGTATAAAATTAACGCACTCAACGTGTGTGGTGTAAGGACCAATTAGGTAAGTTAATTAATTTCCTATTTCTTTATTTAAATATATTCTTAAATTATTTAAATTTCAGTAGACATTTTGGTTGATAACAACACATTATCAATTTTATTACATGATCCTTGTATCACTAAAACTGTCCACTTGGTTTTGGTTTGGTAACTTCTAGAATTTTACTGCTGATGTGTTATTGTTTTGTGTTCTTTCTATTGAGTTTTTTCTTTCTATGAAGTTTTTGTTATTGTAATTATTAGTATTTCTTTTTTGTTTCGTTATTGTTTATTTTTTTTGTTCTTTTTCTAGACTAAACAATACAACTTTTGCTTCTACGTGAATAAGTGTTGAAATTTATTAAGCAATATTAATAATATTAGAAAAGCTTTCAATAAAAATTCTGCAGTCGAGGACGTTGAACTACTATTTTACGAATTTCACATGTATGCAATTAGCTTTGTCAATGTTCTTGTTGACCGTATCTGTAGTAACATTCACTAGAGGCTATCGCCTGTTACAGTATTTATCTTTGTAACCCGGTAGCACTTTAAAATATGACATGTAATTACGTTTAATGAATTAATCACAAGCACCAATGGCAACCATACGTATGATCAAGTATCATCATAATATTTGATAGTTTCTTCTTCAAGTCTTTAGTTTTTATTGTCAGTAAGATTTTGTAGAAAGAAATTCAGGTACACTAAGTTCGGGAAGAAGTCACATTTTAATATTTACTAACCATTTGCCATCAGATATGTAGATAGATAGATTTTGCTCATCTCCTGCAAATCGATTTTCTAACTTCTGATAAAAATTTTGTGCTTTTAAAACTGTTACTGTCGCTGTTACAAGCCTCAAAAATATTTTAGCGTTGCAAACACTTTTATTTCATTAAAATATTTTCTTTTTTTTACTTCTTCAATAATAATTGAATTGATTGAGAGAAAAGTTCGCTATTATAGTCATATTGATTTTCTTGAATGAGCATAAGCTCCGGTATGAGTTATGCTTCTTAGATTCCTTAGAAACTTTAATTTAAACGCTAAACGTACTTAGAATGCTTTGAACCAAACCTACGAGCGTAACTAATAACACAGTGCGAGAGTCAAAATACACCCAACTAATGAGATTGTGTAGGTTGTGAGTTTTGTTGAGTAGAATTCAAAAATATTTTTTTTTATATTTCTCGAACTCACCAAACTTGTTGTATTTGACAAAACCATAATAATATACACAATAACTACGGTAATTTTTGCCCGATTTGATCAAACGAAGTGTCAGTCTCTTCACATGATAATGCAATTTGTTATATAAAAAAAATTTTGGAGGGTTCAAGAAATATGAAAAATATTTTTGAGATCTATTCAACAAAACTCACAACTTACATTATGTCATTAGATGGGTGTATTTAATTTTTTTTATTTTGTCGCATAGTGAAATTATAAATTGAAAAATTAATTCAAAATTTCCTTTTTCAGCATTCCTCTCTCTCAGTAAATGCTTGATTGAAATTAATTGAAATTTCAGCATTCCTCTCTCTCAGTAAATGTTTGATTGAAATTAATTGTTTACAAGATTCTAAGCAGACACACTTGGACGTCTACGCAACATTTAATTCCTTTTTAATACTTATACGCATACAAAAATCGAATTTGAATCTTTTGATAAAGTTTTGAGTTTTTAATTGTTTTTCCAACAATTTAATTCAAAATTAATAAAATCCACCCTAATTTGCTTTTTGCAGTGTATATATTATTTTCTAAAAGAAAGAAAAGAAAAGAAAAAAATAAAAAAACAGAATCTTGTGACAAAAATTTTAACCGAAAAAACACAAAATTTTTAAAACAATTGAACGGAAGTATTTTGTGTTAAAAAAAAAAACAAAAAAGAACAGACAAAATCAACAGAAAAAAATCAGCAAAAACAATAACAATGAAAACAAACGGATGTGCACAATTAAGCGTTAAATGATTGGTTTTTTGCCCATTTTTCTTTATTTTTTTAGATTTTTTTGACTAAAAACATTGAATGAAATCTATAGGTTTACGTACATATGCACGTAGGTATACTTTCATCCACACCCTATAAATAACATACAACATATGTGTATAGGTAGGTATTGTATATATTGAAACCTACACAAAAATATATTTCAAGCATAAATATTGGTATGTTGGTGAGAAGTAGATGAGTTTTGAAAACTACTTAGAAAACAATTTGTCGTGTTTTCAATGAGGAAATTCGAATTTTTCTTAGGTTGATGATGTTTTAAACGAAGAGGGTTGTAGCTTAAGTATAATTATACAGGAGTTGTAGAGAATGGAAGGTAATTTATTAATTTATATATGAAGGTATATATGATGTATGTATATGTATGTGACGAAACCTAAACATTTTGAAGTCTAATTAAGTCTATATATTCAATTCGGTAGCCTGAAGTTATCGTAGGTAGTGTTTTGGCTTATTAGACGATAGTCCGTAGTTCAATCCCTTAATCAGATATCTCCAACAAAACGAAATATAACTTCTTCGACGACTTCTCTCAGCAGATTGCTGGCAAAAACTCTGAGAGTGAATAAATTTGCCATGAAGAGTTTCTCAGAAAACTGTTGTTCGTAGTCGACTTTAAATTGTATGGCCTAGCCAACCTATCCTGGGTCAATAAGGAGTTCTGCTCCACCGCTAGGCTCACTTGGCCCTCGATGGATAGAAGTAGCACCAACCAGTTACTCCGACCTGGTCGTGACATCATCTTAATCACTGTGGCCGTGCTTACGGGTCATTCTGTTATAGGAAGACAAGCAGAAAGAATGCAGCTCCCATCTAACGTCTTCTGCCGTGGGTGCAGATCCGCTGATGAAGAGGAGACTGTGTGTCCACTTTCTTTGTCAAAGCCCATCTCTTGCGAGGTGTAGATATAGGTTATTTAGCTCCTTACTCCTTATCAGCTTGACGGAACTATCGTTCATGGGATGGTTTTCCAGCGCAGGGTAGTCATGTTTTAGAATGTGCAGCCCTTGCGCAGACCAATTTCTTCTCCCCTGATTTGGAGACCATAGTCAGTACAAAGACTGCGTACACCTGTGGCGTCACAACGGGCCGCTACGCGTGCTTAATTGAGCTTTTGTCATCAAGGCTACCACTCTAACCTAACCTGCCACATAAGTGGTGTGATAAGCTAGGTTGTAGTGACCAATTATGAATGTATAAATGTGTGTAGAACACTATAGGCTCAGATTTATATCCAATCTGCAGTTTATGGTTCAATTAACAATGCTTTTCACAGACCTAGTCAATAAGTCGCTAAGTATAGATAAGAATTTTTTCAAATGCTTATGTAATCGGCATATATTGAATCGAATTTTCCGAATCCGTTTAACACGATGGCAACACTTCTTCACTAGTGCACTCCTATTTAGTGACCTAAGCACGTAATTGGTCTGTGTCCCGCCGCTGAATCATCTGTTCTCAAGCAGTGTGGTGCTTCATCTTCGATTTAATGGCGCAATTTTTATCGCATTTGGATTTCTGCATTTTTCTTTTTTAGAGCAGAAAAACTTTCTAAAAACATGGTTTCCGGGAACGAAATTTCCATTGCATGTAGTGACATTGAGCTGCACTCTCTGCCAACTGATAAAGCCACTTATTCCCTCTTATTTTTTATGAGTTGAAGTAACCTTGAGAAAAAATTGTTGTTTGAACCTTGGGATGTTATATATGCATTGTTATAAGGCGATCTCAATGCTATTATGTTTCAAATCTAATCCATTTAATCGATCTCATTCAAATGTTTGAAATCAAAAGAAAAACTTTTAATTTATCATTTCGAAATTTATCGATTAACCCTCGTATTTGTTTTTGTTAATACAAACAATGTTTTTCCATTTTCTTTTGAAGGCACCTGTCTTTTCTGAATTTTTTTATTTTTTTATTTTCATTCGCTTGTATCGTTTTGATTTCGGAGTGAGTGAAGTGTGTGCAAAAAAATTTACGTCATTGACAAGAATTTCTTCGTATTTATTTCTGATTCGCCTTCTCTTAACGCTTCCCTTTACATATTTTCAATTATTATTTTCAAATATTTTCCAAGCCATTCCATCATATCATGCCCCCGCCTCTATCCGGCCATTTCATTTTGTGTTTGTGAAAATCGTTTTAATTTTTTTGTTGTTGTTCTTGTTTTATTTTTCACTGTGTATATTTTGTTGGTGAAATTGTTTAAACAATTTTCGCTTTTTGTGTACATTTGAAATTGTTGCATATGACGACACACGTATCATCTTATTTTAAATAAAAATTTTTTCTTCTTCTTCTTCTGTTTTTCGATTTCAAATTTCTGTACACAGAGTAATCGGTCGGCAGTCAATAATTTGAAAAGAAACAACGAATCAAATGGAAATAAAATACAAATAGGCTGCAAGTAAATATGAGAATGGAAATGATTTTTTTCTTTTTTATTAACAAAATAAAGTGATTGCTGTGATGAAATACGATCTATCGCATGCAGCTTGTAAATGCAACAAGTTTTATAAGAAATTTCATATTTTTTTTTGCCTTGTTTAATGATACAACAACAATATTGTAAAAGCCTACATGGAGGGTGAACTGTTGGCCAATACTGCTTGGGTTATAAAAATCAAAAAAACATTTTTCATTTTCATTTTAATTTTCATTTCTATTTTCAATTATTAATTTTATTTGTTTTATATTTTTATTCTGCTTACAGCACCACACAGTGACACTTTATTCATGCAACAAATGTAAAGAAATTCGTTTGTTTTATTTTAATTAACTTGGGACTAAAAGTTGACCTTTTTCTGCTGCTCGTTTATAATTCCTTGAATTTTTAGTTTTTCGCCTTTCAAATTGTTTATTTTTTTTTGTACGTTTTTTTTAAGTTGAATTCTTTCTTGATCTTGCTAAGTTCACAAGAAATTGCAAATTTTTAATCGGAATCTCTATTTACTTGTTTGATTTGTTACCTTTAGTTGCGTATGGGCAACGTATTATTGTGAAATAATTGAATATTACGTATACGATCAGTTGTTTCTTTGAATTTCAATTTCAATGTTAATTTATTTCTATTTATTTGTTTATCTTTCAAATAAAAATAAATAGAGAAACTTTTTTAAGTTCTTAATTAATATGGGAAAATTTCATTGATAAATTGAGAAATTATGAATGGATGTTGTAGACCGTAATTTTCAAAAAAATAGAAAATTTTTTAGATTGAATTTTTTTGTTCAAATATGTTTATTTGTATTGCAGTTATGTTATACATACATACATAATTAGTCATTAAAAATTTTAGTCAGGATTACGACCTAGTTTCACACACCAATTATGTTTTGTATGTTAATTTTTTCCATGAGTGGCGGGATCTACAGTTTAAACTCGACTCTGGACGACAGATATTTGAGGAAACTTTCATGGCAATTTTATTTACACTCAGAGTTTTCTGCTGAGAGGAAGTTGCCGAAGAAATATTTTCTCATATATCGTTCTGTTGGAGATGTCTGATCTGCGGTTTGTACCGTGGCCTCGCGTATAATAAGCTAATACACTATCTACTAGACTACGGCGACTTTATCTTATATATAAAACATTTTATTTATATTAATTAAATTGAAATTATTTTTAATATACAATGCCATCATCCGGAAAGCATAATAAGCACCATAAGAATTGTTTTTAAATTTTTTTGCCTTTCTCTCATTTGAATAAAAAAAGGTTTCTAAGACTCTTAAAAATTAAAAAAAATTAATAATTCTAGAATTAAATTTTTAATTAAAAATTATATGTACCCTCTAGTAGGTTTTCATTTTATTACAATACCCCTATGACATTTAAATTCCTATACACAAGATGGAAAGTGTAAAGCATCAGAAAGTCCTTAAACTCCCGAAATTAATAATTTTCCAGTAATTATTGCTATGTGGTTCTAAACAAAACAAGCAAATAATAGACAACAACAGAATTTACATGTCGTACGGTAAACAGAAATTACATAAACAAATACGTATGGAATTTACGTAAAGGAAGTAAAACAAAGATCAAAAAAATCCAAACACAACAATTCATAGAAAGATCGTAATGCTAGCAGATCGTAATGCTAGCAGGCAGAAATAAATAAAGAAGTATACATAGCTCAAAGAATGATGCTGCCACGGAGTGGTTAATTATCAGCCAGTGTTGAAAAGTGGAATAGTAGTCCAGATTCTATGAATATGCCTCCTTGGAGATATCGTTTGTTTTCTCAATAGAGCGAAGATCCGAATTATTTCTGCTGTAGTATTTTTAATCGGGAAAATAAGATCATCGACAAATTGCTTTATTTTCGATCCACTATGTCTATAACTCATCAACTAGTCATTACTTATTGTAAATAACTTGATGGTCTGTTACGTTAGTTATCTGTTTTTTTGTCAGTTGCTATTTAGCCGGCTCATAAAAATATATATCTTTCATATGAAGTAAGGCTTAGCCATGATAAATGGAATCCTCGTAGTATACTGACAACTTATAGCCATAGAAGCGACAAAATGCATATTTTCTGATCGTTTTTCTTTTAAAAACCATTGTCTTGTCATAAAGCCTCTCACCAATTTCTTTAAAATTAATTTTGCATTGTTTATAGTCACATTAAGCAGATTTTTCCAACAAGTACGATGAATACTCTACTATAGTAGCTTCTTAGAAGAAGATCCCTGTGTTGTTGTATAAAAACAATATATTAATAATGTTGGAGACTTGATACCAAGCTTTGAATCACTTACTCATAGTTGATTCAATTAATGCTCATCTTCTTTTTCCCACTACATAAAATTAATTACTTTTAACTGTAAAATTCACTCTTCTCTATGGCAGAGAGATCTGAAAGAATGCAATCCAGTCTTTGAAACTAATATTTGTGAAAAGGTTTGCCATTTAATTTGTACCTAATAACTGGCTAGAGAAGCAGGGATGAGTAAGATTTCGAATAAAATGAAAGCGATGAATCCAATTAGAAAATATTAATGTTTTATGGGATCTAATTATAGTGTATTATGGCGGTAAATTTCAAAATAAACTTGCTGTCTAAGTCGAGCCACACTTCAACACAGCTCCGTTGAATGTGGAATGATAGAAATTGATTTTTGAAGAACTGGTTATACACTAAACTTCGTAATTCATTTGATCATGGCCATATTATCAAATAAATTATGTTTTTAAATTAATTAAAATCTAATTGTACTGTTGTACAAAATATATGTTTTCGGTCATAATACGCAATAAGCATGGTTATGCCCAGAATGGCTATTTCCACAATTTTGTCAGAGTTAAGTCCTAGCTCCTCACCCCACTCACTTTTTTTTTAAATAAATGTGAGGATCTATACAAAGGAATGTGAACATAATTAAGAAGCGTTTTCATGATAAATAGTTAATCTCAGAGTTATTGCAATGAGACTACCGCTCAACATTCACTTCCAGTAAACTAATGCAATACCAATTAGATTATGGTGTCCACAATTATTTGTTCCTGTAATTCTTACGATAAGACAAATTGGGTAAATTAAGAACAAAAAATCAAACGAAGTCTAATGATTCTCTATGCAATCTGTTAAATATATAAAATTTTATTTGCCCTCAAACTAGTTCGATTAATTATATGCTTACAATGACGACCTTTTAGTCAGGATTACAACCTAGTTTCTCACACCAACCATGTTGTGTGTTTTAATATTATTCGTGAGTGGCAGGACCTACAGTTTAAAGTCGACTCCGAACGACAGATTTTTGGGAAACTTTTCATGGCAATTTTATTTACTCTCAGAGTTTTTGCAAGAAGGCATTTAAGAGGAATTCGCAGAAGAAATATTTCATTATATTTTGTTTTATTTATTTATCTTATAAGCCGCCATACTACCTATTAGTCTATGGCGATTTTAATTGGTATAATTAAATACTAACTTATTATTATTAGGAGTTACAAATATAGCTATTCCCATCTTCTTCAATCTGATTGTATTGTGTACGGAGTTTTCTTATTTTATTTTATGGAAAAAATATTAATTTTTTGGGTTTTCCTATTTTATGTCAATTTTTAGCAGAGAATTTTAATACTGATACTTTAAATAGAAATTAAATTTCAAAAAAAGCCTTATTACTTATACGTACTGGTGGACACACCCACTGCTGTTAAAAAACTTATAAATTTAAAAACATCACTTCACATGCCTTTAATTGAATTTTTGTTGAGTTTTTTTCTTGCTCATTGCTCAATCCATAAATGAAATTATTAATTATTTTTATTGATCAAACAGATAAAACATTTAACGATTTACGATTTTAGTAAAGAATTGAAAAAAAAAATAGAAAATTTTTATTGATTTTCTCAAGGTCTTGATCACTATGTCTAAGGCATTAAAAAAGAAATATTTTTAAAATTTCGTAATTCATATTGTTTATAATTAAAGTTTTTTCTTTAGTTTAAAAATTTTGAAATACACTATACCAGCACTACTATTTTACTATTCCAAGCATTTAATATTAATCGCCTCGTGTCTTTTACAAATGTTTTTCAGTTTAATACCGCCATAATATTATTTTTCTCTTAATTTATTATTTTTAGCCCGCTTTTAGTAAATATTATGACGTGTTCTTCATTAGATATCACAGTTAGTGAGTTCTTATATTTAGACAAACATTCCATATAACGCTGCACCTACGCTATGCGTACGAACGTACGTACGTACGTATGTACCTAAATTTTGTGTTTAAAAATATTTTAGAAAATTTAAAAATAAATTTTATTTATCGTTTGGAATTTATTTTTTGTATTCCATTTATTAAAAATAAAAAAATAAAATAACTAAACACATTATAAAAAACAGAAAACGAAAGCTAGAATGGATCAATCTTATCTATAATGCACAAGGGTGTATTTTTTACACCCTACGCGCTGTACGCTCTGAACATTCGTATTAAATTTCCATTAACGTTTGTGGCCATCTTAAAAAATCTGTAAAATTTATTATTTAATAGGGATGAATTAAATGAAAATTCTTAAGTTGATTGGAAAATGTACGTATATATGGTCGTAAGCATAACGAGATAAAGATTTTCAATAATATTTTCAGAATGAAACGAAACTTACAGACTATTTGTTCAAAGTCATAACTTTTATAGGAAAAATTTTACTTTTTGAGATAAATCACGAAAAACTAGGAGGTTAAGTTACTTGCACCGTTTAGGCAGGGCTTTAAATATCTTTACTGCTTGTTAAATGACATGTTAGGGCAATAGCATCCAGCGATATGAGATCGGGGACTGTACTGGGATGTAAAACGTTGATTAACAACTATTACATACATGACACGGTACGAATTATATTGTCATTAGCGATAATCATCAAGAAGAAATAAGATAAGATCCAGCGATTTAAAGAATTTATGTCTGGATAACACAAAATCTTTTAATAACTTGGAAACCAAGTCCCAAAAGGGGGCGGAAACGTCACATAGAATATTGTCTATAACACAGAAGAAAAATTGGAACCACAAATAACAAATTAACATATGTTGTACTTACCATCGGAATGATGGAATATTTTTTATGTCATATGCTCAGCTTTCGTAGACACAACATCCTAATACATTGACGAAGATGCAAAAGAAGCTTATACAAGATGTAAGTTGTACCAGTACAATATTTCTGATTGTTGAAGAAGATAGCACAATATCTGTAATAGCTTTAAAATCGATTGTTTTAATAAACGAAACATTTAATTTATTATAACAGTGAGAAGTTGCCGTAGTCTAGTAGGTAGTGTGTTGGCTTATTAGACGTAAGGTCACGGTTCAAACCTCAGGTTAGATATCAAAACGAAAATATAAAAAAAAAATATTTCTTCGGTGACTTCCTCTCAGCAGATTTCTGGCAAAACTCTGAGAGTAAATAAAATTGCCATGAAAAGTTTCTAAAAAATCTGTCGTTCGGAGTCGTTTATTATTATTAACACACACAACATAAGTAGTGTGAGAAACTAGGCCCATAATCCTGAATGAAGTGTTGTAATGATCTATTATGTATGTATGTATGTAACAGTGATGTACCTATTGTTAATTAATACATTCTACTACACAAGTAGGAACTTTAAAGTCAACGTAACAAAAAAAAAAACGCATTAAATGTGAATTAATATAAGGGGAATAATCGTTACAGTAAGCCCCCTGTAAAAATGAAAACGTCAAGCACTGTTATAACTTAAAAAACACTGAGTAACTGTTGTTTGGCAAGCTAAAAAGTCTTATTGCCATGCTATGACCTGCTACAGTAGACTAATTCCCTGCTTGTATGGAAAAAATTTGAATAGTTAAACTGAGGCAAACCAAAGAGAGTAAAAAAACGGTGAAGATGTTTTATCTCTTAAATTACGTTAAATTTTTTATCTCTCTTAGTACAATAAGAACTAAGGCGGGCACACCAGGAAATTTGAACGTATTTATCGGCTTTTATATCTTCTACTGTTTTTCAAAAAAGGATTACTTTTACTTACTTTACTATGTTTTTGTCATATTAAATATGAGTAATTTTAGAAATTTGTTCATTTGAATCGAACAAGAAGCATATAAGAGATTAATTAAAATTTTCTGTAACACTCAGCCTCGACCACAAAAAACAGCAGCCAAGCTAAGAGGTATTAATTGAAAAACTGTTTTACGGGTTAAAAAATATAGAGATTTTGAGAATTTAATGAAGGTGTGAAAGTCGACGGAAGGAAGAATATGCAGACTCCAGTTAAGCAATAAAAATAAGAAGGATTCAGTTACTATACCCTAAGATCCTTGAGCGAATAGCAAGCCAAATTTAAAAAGTGTGCAGTTTTGGTCTGCCATAGTAAAAAATAGCCGACAAAATTGCAAAAAAATTATTTGGTTCGAATATGGTTTAATGGAGGATGTTTTAATGAAGGATAATTCTACATTTCGAATTCTAGGGGAAGTTTTGAACAAAAATTTAATGTGAGGAAAAATTAATCAAAATTCCTTAAACAATTAACACACCAAAAAGTATTAATTAATTCAACATTAATATTTATGCTAATAAGTGTGTGAAATAATCTGATCCAGTCAATATATAACAAAAAAAAAAAAAAAAACAATCGAGTGGTACAATCCAATCCAACAAATTGTTCAAAATTCCGCCTTATGAACATAAAATCTCAATCTAGGATGACAAGCATTTTTCTTATATTTTTGTTTAATATTTTTTTATATTTTAGTGCTTAAACACCGAAGATTGATGAAGTCTTCCAAATAAAATTTGTCTTTATGAAGAAAAATTGATCTTCAAATTTTTTTATGCGCACTCCTTATTTAAATTGTAAAAATAAAAAAGTGCTGCAAAAATGCTACAGAAATAACATTGTTTTTATTTTGTTTGAAAGTTATAATTTTCCTTTCATAATCTTTTGAATTTCGGGTAAGGTGTTTATGAATTTTATAATTTGAATGTGGTTTATCTAGTACACTTCATAGCAATAAGAACTAAGCATTAAGATTTCATAAATAATTTGATTGAACATCAAAATACTAAAACATCTAACTTCAACTGCCGATATGCTATCAAAATATTGATAAAAAATTAAATTAATTTTATAAAAATTTATCTTTTAGATTCTCTTTAAATATCTTAATTAAATACTTTTACTTTCAAATACTTTGATATTTTTAAACCGAAAACACTCTTTCTTGGACACTCTTAAAAGAGAACACAAATGGAGGAGATTAAATAAAATATTTCGACGATCTCTTTAGAAAAGTTTTTTTTTTGTTTTTTTTTTATTGGTTTCAAACAAAATTGCTCTGTGTGTATAGGATTTTCTTCAGTGAAGATCTTACAGATACTTTTGTATATACAGTGAGCCTCAAAAGAAACTATATATTACAAAAAAATATACATTAATAAATTACCGTTATTTTTATTATAAAATTTTTCATTTACAGTTTTTAAAATTGAAACAAAAAAAATTGCAAAAAATTTCGAAATATTGTCAAATTTATTCGGGCACTCTCCTTAAGTAGTAAAAATTAATTTTGGTTATTGTTAGAATTTTATCTATAGTGTACAGTTTCTTTTGACGCTCACTGTACATATGTATTTATGTGAACAATACAACAAGTATGGTATGTATTTCAAAGATTTGTTTTGTATACCATGATACCCTATTGCATCTTTTTCGGAATGTATTCAGTTAAGACTGAGTATGTGGCATGTCCCAAATATTACCTTGCATTATAGTATACCATATAGTCGGTGTTGATGTTGATTTTATAAATTTCTAATTGAATTTTGAATTTTTTTTTTGTTTTCTTTACAGTAGCTGTGTTGGGAAATTTAATAAAATATTTATTAAACTTGTTGCTGTTGCTCTTCATGTATATCGATATAGATTAGGGTTGATGATAGATTTAAATGCATATTTTAGATAAATTTTCCATTTAAAATGCCGTTAAAAAATTTATGCTTTTTTTTCGTATTTTAAAATAATCTTTAAGAAAAATTAATTGTTATAAACAATACAAAATTTTTCTTAATTTTTTTCTTTCTATATTTGCTATAGAATGACGTCACATTAATTTTATTGTATTTCTATTGGGCACATTCTAATTTTCACAGGTAAAAGAATTTTTTGAGAATTTAAATTTTTTCTTTTAAGTTTTTCATGATTTTCTTTTTTTTTGTTGTTATAAACTTCAGGTGGCTATGGAATACACACTTACAATCATTTCTATTGGTTTATTTCGTATTTCTAACAATTTAGTACAACAAATTTAATTTCTTTATTTAATTTTTTTTGTTGTAGATGTCGTTTTCATTACAAAATTATACACAATTTTCTCTTGTTGTTGATTTATACTCTGTGAAAAATAATTTTTCCTTCGTTTTTTTTTAAGGAATTCTTAAATCTTAAGGCGTTTTCATTTGAACACTATTATGGCCGTGATATTTTTCCAATTTTTTCAAATTTTTTTTCATTTTAAATCTTTTGTTTTACGTTTTCACATACCAAAAAGAAAGAAAGCAAATAAATAAATTGAAAATGAATTTTTTTTTGGTTTCACTTGATTTTTTTTATTACTTCATATTCGTTTCGTTCAAAATTTTTTTACTTTTTTGCTTGAATTTTTCTTTTATTTTCTGTATCTATTTTTTTCCCGTGTTCTATATTTTTCCGCACATATTTGTGTTCAGTTGCGAGTATGGCCCGTATCTGAATGTTTTATTCAGTTTTGCCCACTCACAATGTGACGGCTGTTGGGCTGCCTATATATGCTCCCCATATTATTTTTAATGATCCGCATTCATTGATGCTCTTGCTTTTGCTTGGAGAATTTGTTCTATTTTGTTTAGTTAGGTTTTCTGCTGGCGATCTTTTTTTGAAATTTGAATTTTTTTGGTTTTCGCTCTGATTTCGCTCTCATTTTTATCGCCTTCCATTTGAGTTGATTTTTGTGTATTTTGGAAATAAAAATCATTTGTGTGTGGGAAAATTTTGTGTTTGAATATCTCGAAATATTTTGATTTTATGTTTTCATTTCATTTCGTTTTGTTTTGGAATTATTTATTGTTTATATTGGTTCTCTGATTAACCTTTGAAGGTAAACGAAATGTATATTAATTGACCAATTAATGACTGCTTAAGGTCTTGATCTCTTTCGAAACTACGAGACTAAAGAAATATTTTCAGTGTTATAAAATGAATTTTTACGGATTTCTTTAGGAAATCCACTGAGATTATTCTATGATAGGCATTTTATGTGATCGCAGAATTGTGGGCTGTAAATATTTATAATTTATTTTACTGCGATTAACACTCAGGTTTGTCTGGTTCATTGATATCATGCTATAGAAGACATGCATAAATTGTGTTGGAATACAGAAAATAATTTATTGGAGCAGGGAAAGAGTAATTGTCGTATTTTTTTGTTGACCAGTCTTATACCATCGTTATTATTTTTCAATGGTTCTCCTATTTGGCTAAGTTTAATAGACCTGCGCCTGTAGAAGTAATTAAACCACGTACCACACTACAGAGGCAGATTCTCACAACCTATATCATACCGGCATCTGAAAATAGTCGAAAATGTCGTTAAAATAACAATCGTCACATAAGTAATGTTCAATTACATACACACTAGTACATAATTGGTCTTTACAACCCTTCAGTCAGGATTACGACCTAGTTTCTCACATTACTTATGTTTTGTGTGTTAATTTTAAAAATGAGTGCGGGACCTACAATTTTAAGTCGACTCCGAACTACAGATTTTTGTGAAACTGTCATGTAATAGCAATTTTGTTTACTCTCAGAGTATTTTCCCGAAATCTGCTGAGAGGCAGTTGCCAAAGAAATATTTCTTCATATTTCGTTTTGTTGTTCGTTGGAGCCGTGGCCTCACGTCTAATAAGCCAACACACTACCTACTAGGCTATGGCGACTTCATTTTAAATTATTTAGGGTCTAAACTTCAATCATATTTCAACCTTTTGAAGTCCCTTAAATGCTGAAGAAAGAAAAGTTTGATGTATGGAACAATTTTCTATCTATCGTTGCACTCATTAAGCGAAAGCTTAGATCAGCGTTACTCGAGTGCTAAACTGTTTCCATGTCAGCAGTAATAGTCAAAAAGTTCTTGTCGATTTTCTATAAAATTGTCTACTATTGGCTGCCTTTCTAAAGGTGAATTGATCGTTTGAAAGAACCAATATCAAATACTCTGAAAATTTTAAACAATATTGGAGAAATTATTTTTCATTTGGACAGCACAAAAACATACAACATCATTGGCCAATTCACACGACTTTGTATCGTGTATGTTGTATTGCATACACTTGGTTGTTTGTGTACGCTCAATGCTATGCTGTATTATGTATGCAGTATTCTTCTTCATAATTTTTTTCATTCAAACAATTTGATAGCACTAAATCAATACAACTTTTAAAAACATATGAAAAAAATGTGTATAAGTGTATCGGATGTTTACATGAAAATTATCAACAACAAGCATACACTATTGTATAGTCGTCCAACATACCATGAATACAATGATACAACAGCTTGTGTGAATTAACCACATACATATGTTACTAGTCCTTAAAAAAGGCCAATTACCAGACTTAACAATGAGTTGAATAGGCTACACATTGTTTTTATAGCCTGTTCTCTCACTAAAGCCGACATACCATAGAAAATTTAGAATAGAGTGCCGGTAAAACAAAAATTTATCTACTCAAAGCCATTAGAGAACTCTTTGCGCATGATCGAGGAATAGATTGATTAACTGTCAGAAAATTTGGAATATACAGACGAAATTTGTCTGGTGTTCCATAACAATCTGGACGTGTCAAATAAATTAATGAGAATAAACATCAATATACTCGGGACTTTAAAACACGGTAATAATGCCATGGAGGATGTAGATAACTATAGCTGCCTGAGTAGCATTATAACTAGCTTAGGTGGCTCTTTGTTTTGGATGATTGAAGAATCTTTGGAAATTCAAATCATTATCAACGAATTTCAACATCAGGATAATTCATTCAAACGTCAAATCAATATGTTGACGGGACTGTGAGGCCTGGAAAAATGTATAATGAAATCGTAAGACTATAGAGGAATTTAAGGCAGAGGATTTTGCGAATTTTCTGGCCCAAGACAATATTAAATAGAATGCTGTGGGTACAAACAAGTCAAATACGAATTAAGTGGGTAATCAAAAAATATTTATGGGAGTAGATTGGATACAATCTACGAAAGCTTCATGACGATATGGTCAGAACTGTAATATTCGGACATACATGGAGAAAACTATAAAGGGGAAGGCCTAGTAAATTCTGAAGAAGTCAGGTCAATCAATACGGGTAAGGCTGCAAAAACATTAAGTATATGACAATGTGCTCATACATAATTTTCAGTTATGACAGTCAGAGCTGCTGTAAGCCAGTAACATGTGCTGGATCGTTTGTTTATTCTGATGAACATAACTTCTAGAAATCTCTCCGATTATCTGATGACTGCACTGTTTAACAGACGAAGGGTTAGGCCATTCATAGGACAACAAAGAGTATTCACAAATTAAATTCGAATACTTCGGTTATCGATACCGAAGAGACTTGATTTGCACAAAGGCCCAACATAGGCGGAATATTGTCGAACTTTGGTGGGTCAAAAATCGAACATCTGACCGAATTGTAATGCCTACAAGTCTATTAAGGTGTTTTCGAGTGTCGTTGATTTTACACAGAAATAATGTTTGTAAATAAATGATGGAGAAAGATTTAAGATTATAAAAATACTAAATCGCCGATAGAGAGCAGAAACTGTTTAACAATCTAGTTGGGTTGCAATCAGCAAACACAAATGGAATAGGAATTAGATACGGCAAATTGAAGGCGAACTATTTCTTTTATAACTGCGCTGGATTAAGGTTAAACATCATTTATCAGAACAAGTATATTGGAAAACATTTAGACGACCTAATGCTCGATGCAAGAGTAAGGGGTACAAATATACAAAACAGATGTACAACATTATCAGTATTACTATTGATGGAAAATTATTGAGAACAAAAGCTTATTTATGTATCTTAGAAGCATAATAATGAAGAACTGTAGCACCTGAGACCCTAGTGTTTTTGGTAAAGTCCGGAGCTTGCTATTGATCTTAAGGTAGACGAAAATACAGACCTTACTTACCTTAAACACCAAGCCTGTCATTATTTTTACTGTGAGATACAGAAATAAGCTTTGACTGAGTTTAATATACTACAAATTTTCATAAATAAGTGTATGGGAGGAATTATGCGTATTTTCTGGCCTGATATACTACCAAATGCACGACTAATTAGAAATCGTTAGGGCAAGGCATAAGTCGCCATAGTCTAGTAGGTAGTGTGTTGACTTATTAGACGTAAGGCCTCTGTTCTGCGTTTAGACATCAAAACCAAATATGTAAAAATATTTCTTCGGCGACTTCCTCTCAGCAGATTTCTGGCAAAAACTCTGAGTGTAAAATAAAATTACCATGAAAAGTTTTTCAAAAAATCTGTCGTCCGGAGTCGACTTTAAACTGTAGGTCCCGCCACTCATGTATAAAATTAACACACACAACATGTGTGATATGAGAAGCTAGGCCGTAATCCTGACTGAAGGGTTGTAATGGGTAATTATGGATGTGAGGTAAGGAATAAGGGTGTGGAAGTAGAAAAGGATACGCTATATATATATGGAACCGTAGGTATAATACTGCAGTGAAATTTCCTGCAGATATCTGAGTAGAGTATTGAACTTACTTCGTTGGGCACACAAATATCGATTTGTTTTTAAAAATATTTCAAGAATGTATCAACAATTATTAGCTAATTTCTTAACAGATGTTTAAATTCTGTTTATTTTTCTTAGCAGCTCTAATAAAATCTGATTATATTTTTCGTTTGGAGAACACAGTGTGAACTGAGTCCCTATCAATTAACGCTGATACGCACGATTGTATAGCAACATTTGATTGACTGATACTTTTGTGAAAATTGAAAACAACAACAAAAAAAAAAAAGAGAAAAAATTGTTTCATACTGTGAATTGAAATTTGAATATCCAATCCAATAGAAATTCTAAATAAAAGATATTTGATTGATTAAATCAAAAATAAAATTGGCATCGACTATAAAATTTTCATTAATAATAATTACTGGGTCGAGTGAAAAATTAAAGAAAATAAAAATGGAAAAATGAAACAAAAAAAATTTTAAATTAAAGAAAAATACATGAAAACAAATTTAATGCCATGAATATCCATAAACCATGAAAATAAATTTTTTTTATTTATTTTCAGGTTTTTTTTTTGAAATTTTTTTATTTCTTTTTCGTTAACAAAATTTCCACTTAAAAAAGTATGAAAAGAACATATTTTTTGATATTAAAATATATGTATGCATGGAAATATGAATTATTACAAATATTTTATTTAAAATTGTTTTTTTTTCTTTTTTTTTTTCTTTAATGAAAGGTGTTGATGAGTCACATAGACAAACAATTCGTTTGTTTTTTTTTTTGTTTATATACCAACCCCCAAAAATTCCAAATTAACTGAAAAGAAAACACAAAAGAGCCAAAGCAATATTTCTATTTGTTTTTAATTTTAAATAAAAGACATGATAAGCCAGCTAGTGTCCAAAAGTATGCGTGAAAATTTGTTTATGCCGCATACTTTTTGTATTCTCATTATGACTCATTATCGTGTAAATTTTCCCATTTTTTCAGTCAAAACGTTTGTATTTATCTTCGCAGAACTATTAAGAGAAAAAAAAAAGAAGTGAAAACCCACAATTAAACCATTTTATGGTTTTTTCATTGCCCAGTAAATCTTGTGGAATTTATTATGAGTGTGTGTTTGCAAGGAAATTGGCTCATGATTAATTGTTACAGATTTAATTGTTAATAAAAATAAAATACAATTATTTTTATGACAATGCCAATAACCTTTTGGGATAAAGATTTCTATATTGAAAGAAAAAAAGAAATTTTTAATCAAAAATAAACAAAAAAAAACGAAAATAAAATATTTACACGAACATAAAAACCACACGTTTAATTAAAAATAATAAGAAATACCACGGCCTCACTACTAAAAACCACCTACAGATAAACAAACAAAGTGATGATGATGAAAAAAATTTATAATTAGTATGTACATATGTACCCTACACAGAGGAGCAAACTGATATTGTATTAGCAAGGCGAAAAGAAGGTAGATCACAATTAAGTGTAGGCAAGAGCTGTATTGTTATGTTCATACGAAGCATAAGGGAAGTTAAGATTCCATGAAATTAAAAAAGCTCACGCATAGATAGAAAGCGAAAGTGTTTTTTTATCAGGACAGTGCACTAGGCCACCCATCAAATATTACGATGGTGAAGTAATATTGAAATTTCTTTATTGCGCATCTCATACACCACGTTTTAGTTTGTTCACATTATTGAAAAAATATTTCAAGGGTTGAAGACCATGCTAACAACATTTATTCAGCCTTTTTTGTCAAACTGTCATTAATGACCCTAGAAAACGGCTTGTTTGCTGAATGGACTCTGGAGTAGTTGGCAACTGAACTTAATTATCACAGAAAAATCAAGTTCAACGATAAAACCTAATTCTTGATGAATTGATAAATAAACAAATTTGTCGAGAATGTAGAAATTATCGAGTTTGGGACAATACCAATACACATGGGACGACAGCAATCCACAATATATCTCGCAAAATTCATTGCTTGATGTGGTTTTTAACCAGAAGGCATCATCGATCGAATGATGATACACATATAGGGTGATGATTTCCAACTTCATTTGGCCTCAATTGGATGATCTGGACAAAAGTGGTATGTGGCTTTAATAGGACCACATTAGAGGGATTTAATGGCATTTGGAAGAAGTTGCCATAGTCCAATAGGTAGTGTGTTGGCTTATTAGACGTGAGGCCACGGTTCAAACCTCAGGTTAGACATCTCTAACGAAATATGAAAAATTTATTTATTTCTGTGGTAACTACTCATGTATAAAATTAACACACAAGCTATGTCGTAATCCTGGCTGAAGGGTTGAAATGACCAATTATGTATGTATGTATGTAGTTGTCAACTGAATCCAATTTTCATCGAAAACTCATTTCGAAGTCAATTTTTGGATGGCGTTGCCATCGCTCTATACGTCGGGCACTATAGGTCAATGATTATCAACTTAGTTTGGCATGAATTACATCAACTGGAAACTGGGTAATGTGAACTAGTCATTGAGAACGTGCGATTTGGCCCTGTTTATATTTATCTTATGTGGTCTACAGTGGTCTTAAAAACTAATATAACGCGTACCAGCGCTCAAATTACTACTTTATTTATTGTATTAATAAGTTGAGTATTACATTGTAAACCTAATGACATAATATTCCACAAGCCGTTTGTTTTAATTCCATTTAAACAGAGGAATTTCTTAAGGTAAGACCAGAAATAAAAAATATATCGAAACTGTTGTTTATCTTCAGAAAAATTGTATTTTACTAAAATGAGTTCATAGTTGTTTTGTTTGTTATATTTTCAACAAAAATTGTGAGGCTCTAATGGTTCACTACTCATGAGCGTCCAAAAAATATATGCCGTACGCATACAGATCAACAAAATTTTAGTAGTTTTATAGGTCGGTATTTGCTTTACAAGTGATTTATTATATAGTCAGTTGTAATAGGAAACTGCAGCGCCACATAGCCTTAGGCTATTACAATTAAATTTCAATTAAAATTTCCCTGGAATTCATTTGACAAAATTGAATGCAACTTACTTTAATAGTTTCTTGTTATTTTCTCTCTGGCATATTTTCATATCTGCCTAGAACCTATTTAATCTCTATTAAAACCATTACTCAGTCTCCTAGCCCAATTTCCACTTTGTTTAGTTAAAAACCCACAGAATCATAAATATTTCAATTTTATTTTCATTCATTTTATTTCGTTGAATTTCATTAGAAAACAAAAAAAAAACATTAAAATTAAAATAAAATAGAAAATAAATTGTGCGTTACTAATAGTTAAAAAGAAAAGATCGACCACAAATAAAAAAAAAAACACACACGCACATTCCAATGATCTGCAACCGCTAGAGTCAGCGACCAAAACCCAACAATATCCGGCATTTAATGCCAACGCAATGAAAACGCTACGCAATCATCACTTTGAAAAAAAAAATCATCACCTTTAAATCATCACCAACACCCCAATAACCAAAAATCTTTTAAAATTTTAAAAATTTTTCTTCTTTGTGCGGACTTTATCATTTACAATCACACCATTTTACCTTGAATATCATCTCGTAAAAACAGAAACGAAAAGACACACACATTTTTCATTTAAAACAAAAAGAAGGCACTTGGTGACATAGTTGCCCCCCTTAAGTAAGCAGATGAAGAAGAATACAGAATGACTTTTAAAATTTTCAGCAAAAGTGTTTGAAATGACTTTTCAGTGGTGTTTTCTTTAACGAAAACATGATTTTCATGATTTTCATGTTTTTTATAATTTATTGACCCACAGCAAAGAATATTTGTTGTGTTTTGTGTTTTTTCTTTATTTAATAATCGATAATAACCATCCGATTACAGAAAAACATTTCAAATATTTTTTGTTAACCCTGAACCCCATTGTCTAAATGTTATGCTTGTTTCCAATCTCTCCCCCCACAGTGTTTGTTTTGATTTTTGTCATGTCTCACCTTGACCAATTTTCATTTGGCAATAAATTACAAAAAAATTAGCTGAGAAAAGTTTATTGTACTGAAAGATTTCAACAGTAAACACAAGGTGAATCTGTAATACAATGTGTCCGCTGGAAAATTTATGCCACACTTACATACTATATGGCCGCAGGTTTTGTTTGTTTGGGCGTTTAACACTTTGCCTAGAACTTTTTGTTTATGGTGTGATGAGACATGTTGTGTGTGTCTGTTTGATTTTAATGAATGGCAATGAAATGGAAAATTCTAATAAATTCTACAAGAAACAAGAAATAAAAAAAAAAAAAAAATAAACGATGCTATCTATACTCTACAACATATTGTATTCCGTGCCTTATCTTACAGTAAAATTTTGGGTTTTTTCTATGGCAGGAAGATGCAAAAATGTTTACACTGCAAGGAATGCGTTTATTATGAATTGAATTCCATTGTTTCGTTTTCCTAAGGAATAGCAAAGTGTTAAAACGCTGTTCTGATAGACCATTTTCAGTCATGACAGTCAGAGCTACAGTATGCTGGCAATGTGTACTGGATCGTATACTTATTGTGAGGAACATAATCCTTAGCAATCTCTCAGATTATATGATGGCTGCACTGTTTAAGAGACGATTTGTTATACTATAGAACGGCAAAGAATATTCGCAAATTATATTCGTATACTTCGGTTATCGATGTCTTATCTTCAACGCTTTAAAGCCAAAGAACCCGTATCAGCTTGATACGTCCAAAAGCCATGCTTATTCGGCATCATTTCGCATTATGGTCAAACATCAAGAACGAAAATATGAAAAAAATTTCTTCGGTAACTTCCTCTCAGTAGATTTCTGGCAAAAACTGTAAGAGTAAATAAAATTGCCATGAAAAGTTTCTCAGAAATTTGTTGTTTCAATTAAACTCTTTATTGTTCGCACTACTTTTGTGTGTCACTGTTCACAACTTGATGTATCCAACAATAATTGCTTGTTCGCTATTCGTCGTTGCTTACAGCGCAGATCTTTTCAACGGAGATCTTCAAACCACGACTGTTCTTTTCACACACAACGCGTCTTCACACAAGACTGACTGAATTCTTACTACTCGTTGCCTGCTTTGTATTGCATTTTTATATGCCCACGTAATCAGTCTGATGAAGGTTCTTGAAGTCGAACGTTCGGGGTTTCGCCTTCTCGAGAATTCTATCGCGACTTCATTGTTGTTTGTGTATTTTGTTCACATTGTTTGTTGTTGCGTTCTCGCTTACTTGTCTATCCCTTTTTCTTTCATACTAATGTTGTTGGTTTACTTGTAACAAGTTCGTTGTATTTGCTTGTGTAGCTTTTGTATTTAATGTTAAACGATGTACACTGTTTCCATTTTCATAACAGTATTAATTAGTTGAGCTTGAGAAGGCTTACCTAACACTGGGTAACACAATGGTCTTTATGGGCCACCGATTGAAATTACCTGTAAACGGCAAGTTACCCTCTAACCTAACCTAACCTAACCTTATTGGGAAATAGGAGTTCAGTTACAACTAATTTAACATCAGATGCAAGATGTTGACACTTTTAAATTCTTTTGTTTTTATATTTTATTTTAAATGTTGTAAGTGTATGTGGAATTCTCCAATAGTCAATAGCTTAAATAATTCTCATGCAATTTAAAATTTCCACATGATTTTAAATGAATATTTAAATTCAAAAAAGCGTACATACTTATGAAATTGCACAAATAGTGAAAGTAAAATTCAAATATTATTCGAATGCATTCATTCATGTACAATACGTAGTAATAATTGCATGAATTTTTATTACTTGTGAGGGGAAACTTTGTGTTTACACAGAAGCTCTTATTTACTTTGATAATTGCATGTAAGTATTGAGTCATTTGGTTAGAAAACGCATTAGAAATGCACTCATCAAGAACAGATGCTAATTCATTTGAGCACAATGAATTGAGGCAATTAGTGTAGAGAAAACTAATTAATACAGTGTAGCAAATAACAGGTAAAAAAAGACGAATATAATCTGAATGTAAAGTGCCTAAAATTACAGAAGATGGTCAATTATATACGACTAAAGTTTAATCCAAACGTTAAGGCAAAAGCGGACGAGGTGTTAAAAAATCGTCCCAGTGATGTTATAGCCGTTTGTTTAGAAATACAGCTCAGTCTGGAAACAACTTAAATCAAGAATGGGATGATGCTTTTGTTAGGGTGTTTTAGAGAAAAAATATTTCGCTGGAAATATGTATACATACATATACATACGTATACATACATAAATATATCTGATTATCAAATGAATGATGAACTGTATGAGTTGTATGAATAAATTAACGCAATTTGGGTTAAAGTACAACATTTGTGCTGGATGAATCATATAGTGTTCAAAAAATTCTTCAGCAAGAAAAGCATTCAACGTATATCCCTAAGGAAGACGTAGACGGGAAAACTAAAATTACGTTGAAAGGAACAGAGCGCAGAAAATGTGTTCTTAGAACTGTTCTGGATCAGACTATTGAGCAAACTGTTGTACATAGCGAGGCGATCATCATCAAAAGAGTGATTTTAACCATCTAATTTCAGACAGTTCACACATCGCGAACATAACGAAATATGAAAAAAAAATAAATTTATTGTCGGCGTCTTCCTCTTAACAGATTACTAGCAAAATCTCTGAGTGTAAAAAAAATTGTCATGAAAAGTTTCTCAAAAGCCTGTAGTTAGGAATCAACATTAAATTGTAGGTTGCGACACTCATGTATAAAAATTAACACACACAAGTCGCCGTAGTCTAGTAGGTAGTGTGTTGGCTTATTAGTTGTAAGGCCACGGTTCAAACCCCAGGTCAGACATCAAAACGATAATATGAGAAAATAATTCTGAAAGTAATTAAATTACCATTAAAAATTCTCAAAAATCTGTCGTTCGCAGACAAATTTAAATTGTAGGTCCCGCCACTCATGTATAAAATGAACACCCACAACATAAGAGTTGTGGGAAGCTAGGTCGTAATCCTGACTAAAGGGTTGTGATGACCAATTATGTATGTATGTAACATGAGAAGCTATGTTGTAATCTTGTGTAATTGTCATGACCAATTCATAAGATATCTGTATCGTGCTTTTATTTTCAAATTTTTTTTACAATGCAATCATCTTGGATGATGATATTTTATATGATTAGAAGTAACTCTTTAAAAAACCTTACATTCTCTGTTATCCGTTTCGAATAAATGGTTCAAATGCAGCTGTAAATTAGACTGCCCTGTAAGGAAACCTGACAGTTTTTTTTGGGAAAAGTCGAGTTCTCCGAAGGAACGCATATTTATCTGAATCTCAGTGAATATACAAAATTGTCAAATTTAGCTCTCAGAAAATCATTATGGAACCCAAGAGAAATAAATGCAACCACAACGAGCAACTGTCTGCGCGCTACGTGCAACAATCGAATTATAGCAGCCACGATTTCCAGAACAAATTCCCTCATTCTGATGACACCGTCCACGCGATTTAATGCAAGTTATGAAAATAAATAGGAAACAATATCGAAATCCTATGCGTCATTAGTAAGATACAGCGAAATCTTAGAAAAAATTCTGGAAAATTTTATGAAAGGCCTAAAGTCCTGTCATCCTTATTGCATACTTAGTGGGAATATGCCTTCTTTACAATCCAATAACAAATCACAATCAACTCAAAAACACATGTTTTTATTAACACGGAAAAATAGGTTCTAAGTGACGTGTCCTTTATAAAGACGAAGAATGCATGTACGAAGAATGCATGTAAGGGTATAACATAGTTCGACATGGGACGTTTCTAAAGGATTTAATTTCTGTTATTTTTACAAACTATGAAATAATTTTTTAACATTTTTATTGTTGTAACGAATTGTTAAACAAAAAATTTGCTTTATTTTGTAAATAAGATTACAATTTAAAAAATAATTTTTTCTGGTCTTTATATAGTTGACTTCAATTACAGTGTTTCGCTTTGATGTCTTGTAATCGTTTATAGTTTTCCATATCCTATGTTATTGTTGTTGTTTTATAATTTATGCATTTTATTATTGTAAATACTTTAAGTCTTTCTGAATATATTTTTTACTTTTCCTTTGAGTCTACAATAATTGTCTTAAACTGATGATTGGAATCTACTTTGAGAATTTTCTGTTTCTTTTTCCTTCATTTTCGATTTGATTTTTACTTTTTCCTTTTACAGTCGACAAACATTATAATACTCTTATCAAAATATTATCATATCAGCCAGTATCTGTGTTCATTCGGTATATTTGCATTATTTAAATATTTTTTTGTTGCGTTGTAGTTTTATTGCAGGATACGTATGGAAACACAAAAAAAAAATAAAATTTATTTCCATTCATTAAATTTAAATCAAATGGTTTAAAGTAAGATCCAGTGAACATATAATGCAACAAGTGTACATAATTTTATATCCATAGGGACATTGGTGTGCGAAGATTATTATTTCTTTATATTGAGATTAAAAAAAATTATTGAAGTTGCAAAGAGAAAAATTTCAGTTTTATAAAAAACTTAAATTTTTTTCAAAAAATTTATTTTAATTCTAGTAAAAGATTACTGAATTTTTCGGTTATTCATACATAAATCTTGAATTTCAATTGCACACAACTATCCTTCAGATTTAGTTTCCGACATGTTTTTTGCACGTTTAGAACAGTATTTTGACGATACATACATACTATACATAATTGGTCATTGCAACCCTTCAGTCAGGATTACGGCCTAACTTCTCACACCACTTATTCTGTGTGTGTTAATTTTATACAAGAGTGGCGCGATTTACAGTTTAAAGTCGACAGATTTTTTGTGAAACTTTTCTTGGTAATTTTTTATTTACTCTCAGAGTTTTTGCCAAAGAAATATTGTCTTAATATTTTTGCTTTATTGTCTGACCTGTTGCCAAAACACTATCTACTAGACTACGGCGACTTCAATACTTTGATTCTAATAAAAGATCAATGCATTTAACAATACCCACATAAAGCTTTGATATCATTAAAATTTTTTTATCTCTGAAGTGATTGTACCAATCGATCCTTTAAAGTTAGCTTTCGACCAACCTTCGGATGACAACTTGACGAATGATAGTTTTAGAAGGAATTATTCGCATGTATACTATCTTTAACGTAGCCAAACAAAACAATTTTAGTTGTTATACTAACCACAGAGTAAGAAATGAATTTCATTACTGAAGACAACTTTGTTCGCACAATCAGCACTGAAACCTTATTGCTTTGCTGACTTTGGTTTTTGGGTGAGTTGCTCCAAACTTAAAATTTGGCATAATGAGCCTTAAGATAGATTGATTTGCTGAGAACGCCGCGGAATTGAAAACTTTAAATTTTACTTACAGAAGCTATCATTTCGGTCATGTATACGGATGCATCCATACAGCTCCCATCTCCAACACATTCTGACTTTTTACCTCACACAATTCGTCAGTAAATGTTAGAAAAGTAACCAACAAGAAGAATCTTCCCCAACTCCAATACTTCGGCTGACTTCCAAAATATATCAATACAAAGTTTGTGTACAGTTCTACTACGGTATATAAATTTTGTACATATGCAAAGTTACCAAGCAATGCATCAACTATAAATCCGATGCCTGATTGCTTTTTGACCACGTTTAAAATACACATTGACGACGTTTTGAAATAGTATACATTGTAAACATTTTGTACAGCGGCTTTATGAAACATTATATTTTGTTCAAACACAAAGCAACTAACATTTTGAAAGTCAGCCATCATCTAGGAACTTGTGTTTGACTCCTGCTTTAGCATTACAGAATACTATCAACTGTAATGGCATATCAGACCAAGCCTTGAGGGGGGTTACCCCAATACATATTCATAAAGGAAAATAAATCTAGACAATGACAGATGAACGGATCTGTTTCATGCTAAGACCTGCTACATCACATCAATTATGTACTAAATTGGACAAACTTGTTTAATAATACTGAAAAAAGGTAATGGGGAAAAGGGTTTGTGGCAGCTCCGTTAAAGAAACGAAAAGAAGTAAATACAAGCTAATGGACCCATGCGCATATCTGTATCACGTAAGTCCCGAAAGAATTATTCTTGGGTAATCAACCATCCCGACTCTTCATTATAACTGGCATTCGGGGACTACGATAAAGCATTTGATGCCTTAAAAAGAAGAACTAGATTATCAGCTTGAGAGATTTAGAGTATTATGTGCATACTTGACAACCCCTACGAAACATCTCAGCACTTGTAGGATTTTCTACTAAGGAAAATGCTCTTATACATGTAAGTCCATTGATTTAGTGGGTATTATTCAGAAATACTTCGAAGTGAAGCAAATAATCATATATGCGTTTATTGACATAGAATACGGATTTGATAACACTCTCCATGAGGCCATAAGTAAGTCATCAGACAGAAAGAGTGTAGAACCTATAATATTCAGATTAATGACAAAGGTCCAATACACTCGAACTGCTGCAATATTCACAGGAAACGAATCAACAGGTCGTAAATAGGTCATTAGACAGAAAGATTATAGAATCTGACATACAGCTGGCTGGCACAGGTCCTATATATTTACTTGAACTGCGGTAACAATCTCAGGAAATGAAACAATAAGGGTGCTGAGCACAATCAGGTGATACCCACAGGGTTGTGTTCTTTTACCACTAATATGGAGCCTGATTGTGACTAAACTGCTGACAAAACTATTTCAGATGTGAATTGATTGCCAATGATATGCAGATGTTACATTTTTGATGACTAGAGGCAGATTTGAAGAGACTCTCTGCGACATCATTCTAAAAGGTCTTGAGATTGTAAATCTGATATGCATGACAGTGGGTCTAAGAATAAATACGGGCAAGACCATACCATAAATAAGTTGTTTTTTGATTATTTGTTTCGCTTTCAGCAGAACTCTATTAATTCTTAAAAAAATGAAATCCCCTAGAGGCTTGCTTACCTAGTTGGATCAGTTTTTCACTCAGACAGCTTAGAACTTACACGCTAGTGGAGTAATAACTTTACTCTGAAAGTAAAAAATTACATCGATCCGAATGATCCTCGTTTCCAAGATAAGAAAATTGTGTATCATTTTTGGTCTAATTTGGCAAACCAAATTTTTCAAACTCCCAGTATTAAAATGTGCATGGGGACCACTGTAAATCGATGATGCAACAAAGCCAGCAATAAATATGCACACAAAGTATTCTCCTTTTTTTTCTGGTTTCTGTTTTTGTAATTCATGTTTTTGTCGTTCTTCTTTATGTTGTAGTTTTTTGTCGCAGCTGTTGTTGCAACATAATAATAATTGCAGCCAACAAATCTCTTTGTAAAGGTGTTAACGTTAATGCCAAAACAACTTGATAACATTTTGGCTTAAGACTTATACCAATTTATTCTTTTGCCACATCGATACACTTAGTTTTTTCTCTGTTTTTTTGTTTTTTCTCTTTTTGTGTTGTGAACTGCAGTCAAGTGTGATTTGTATGCAATAAATGTGTTATAAGATAAGAAATAATCCACTTGCAATACAAAATCATGCATAAGATAAAGAAAATTATGTTCTCACAGGAATATACATGCAAAACAAAAGAAAGAAAAAAAGATGATCGAATTTAAAGGATTTAATAGATGTAATGGATTTTGGCTTTTGGCCAAAAAACGGTGATTGTAATATTTAAATGTGTGTGTAATATTTAAATGTATGTGTTATTCAAACCCTCACAAATGTCGTCCACAATTAATGGAATAACCATGACATTGTGTGATATTATGTCTCCCATTTATGGACAATCGGTTTCGGTTCAATTAATTACTTTTATATGCTTAAGTGCGAGTGGAAAAAACATGATTAAAGTACAATTAACATAAAATTTTATTGTCCACGTGTTGGACCATCAATAACCAAAATGTCGTTAATTGTTACCATTACAACTTCTACAAATGATGACGAGCCATTAGCATAAAAACAAGAAATGAAAACAAAAAGAAAAATGAAAATGGAAAACACATTACAAAGTTACCAATTTATCGAAAAATTATTAGTATAACGTGAAACTGTTAGACATTAAGGAAGTAATTGTTGAGTAGAGGGGACCGATGGTAAACTTTATGTGGCGCTATTAACAAAAAATTGACAGAAGTCTTCAACGATTTTTTTAATGTTTTAAATTGTTTCCTGGAAAACATAGATTCTTCAATTTAAATTTATGTTCACAATTGAAATGAGCTCCATATTGAAATGAAATGAAACGAGAAATTTTTTTTCTTGCGGCCCATCTACGAATGGTACGTTTGTACTGAGCAAACCATGTAGTGCCCATGAAAAGTCTTCAGGAATAAAAGTATTTGATATTTATGCCGAATGCAGACTTCAGGCAAGGTAGAAGGAAAGACTAAAATTAAATTGAAAGGCACAGACTGTAGAAAATCTGTTAAAACTTAAATCTTTTCAGGATCAGGCTGCTGAGCCAAACTGCTATATACTCCTATAGCGAGATGATCATGATTTTAACCACTTCAATTCAGACGTTCAGTTGATATATCTCGAACAAAATGATATATGGAAAAAATAAATTTAAATTTGAGCTGTCGTTCGGCATCGAAGTTAATCTGTAGGTTCCGACAATCATGGATAAAAAAGAAAAATAAGAGCACCCAATACAGTAAAGTCCTTAACTTTTCGATTTTGCCGGTTACTAGTTAGTAAAGATAGGTTGTCCTGAAACGAATTTGAATGAAAATCGGATCCATCCTAAATTACTTTCTGTAACCACAGTGTTTATCGTGTTTAACAGTCATTCATAGCAGACTAATGCGTGATTTAAGGAGGAAATATACAGAAAAGTGAGTTAAACAACGCATTACTATAAAGTTTCCGTAGTCTAGCAGATATTGTGTTGACTTATTAGACGTGAGCCCACTGTTCAAATCCCAGGTCAGACATCTCAAACAAAACGAAATTCGAAAAAAATTTCTCCTGTGACTTAATCTCATAAGATTTCTGGCCAGAACTATGAGAGTAAATGAAAGATTGGCATGAAAAAGTTTCTTGAAAATCAGTCGTTCGGAGTCGACTTTAAACTGTAGGTCCCGCCACTCATGTATAAAATTAGCACCACACAACATAAGTAGTGTAGGAAGCTAGATTGCAATCCTGATTGTAGGGTTGTAAAGACCAACTGTGTATTTCAGCCTCTCAATGCTCGGAGTTTAGTCTTGAGTATCATTTTCCTTTGAAAACCTGAAGAACTGACTCTACAGAAAAAGGTTTGATTCTTACGATGTATTCATATCACAAGCTAATATCCGTTATGTAGACCTCTGAAAATGTTATTTTTTGGAAGGCAAAAAATGTAAGAAACATTGAGCGTCTAAGTAAGGCTCAAAACAAAAAAAAACCTATTTTGCATTTAAAAATTCACGAACTTATTAACCCACTAAATCTAAAGAACGTCGTCTTGTAAACAGAGTAGATTTTAAAGCGTTCTTGCCAGAAAAGTTTTGATTCACATAAATAATGTTGAAGGAAGTTTTTCAAATAGTGTGTTAAAAATATTTCATCCTAACTGATCATGTTTACATCGTTTATATATGCAAAAAATCGGTACAAAACACTAATACATAGACAGGCAACTCGAAGTTCTACATGAGGTCTTCCAAATGCTTCCAGACGTAGAGAAGAATATGGAGAAGCTCACTAATTGCAGTAAGATAAACAACTCTATGGGAGCTATTCTTAATCGAAACAGTATTGGTTGAGTTTTACTGTTTTGTCGATGCTTTAACAAAATGAATTGTAATGATTTGGCCTCGACAATAGCATTATTTTTCATAAAAATTCCTCTGTGGAAAAGTATAAGTAATTATGTCGTATATATTGTCAAAAACCCTTGCGCTTTACTCTTTCACAAGAAGTAGTGCTGCCTCCACTTGGTTGTTGTTATTACTATTCTCACTGGTGAGTCAGTCTGAATAGAACGTTTGAGAGAGGATCTCTGATTTGAATCTACATTTCTTCGGTTTGCAGTTCAGCACTTTAAAAACTACACAACAACATCTGAATATTTGTACTTACTATTCGTTTTTCTGCAAAGTACTTTCGTTAGTGGTCGATTTAAAAATGAATCGCATTTGATCTTTTGCCACAGTAGTAGAGTATCTTCCCTGATTATTGCAAGCCCAAAAGATTTTGCCCTTCTTGGCTTTCATAATTTAATTTTCAACTTCCAGGATAAAAGATATGGAAATAGAATGAGTACCACAAATTTTGTCCTATTTTAAGACGTTAACGAAGCGCATTAACTTTATGTTTATAGAAGAATAACTCATGGCTATTTCATTACATATCGTGGCTTAAAACTAACTTATTAGCTTTAAATAATATTACAGCCACCATAAATTTTCTGTTCGCTTATTCGAAACAATTTTCTATTTTTTCTGTCTGCGCTGAAACTTCCTAACTTTGTCTTACATTACTCTGTAGAAAATATTTTTATGTGGTTATTATCAATATAATCCTTATCAGCTAAAACTATTGAGATGTTGGAAAACTGCAAAGTGTGATATGTACGCATACATACATACGTACATAATTGGTCATTACAACCCTTCTGTCAGAACTCCGACCTAGCTTCTCAAACCACCTATGTTGTGTGTGTACATGAGTGAGGGGAATTACAGTTTAAAGTCGACTCCGTACGACAGATCTTTTGAGAAACTTTTCATGGCAATTTTATTTGCTCTCAGAGTGTTCGCCAGAAATCTGCTGAGGGAAACTCGCCAAAGGAATATTTTTTAATATTTCGTTTCATTGGAAGTGTTCGATCTGGGGTTTCAAACCCTGGCTTTACGTTTAACAAGCCTGCATAATACTTACAAGACTACGGCGAATCAATACATCATAAAGCCAATAATACAGTCGAATCGATAATCATATGGGCCTGACATTAACTTTTTTTCAAAATTTTCTTTGTGATTACTAACTGACTATGAAATTTTTTAATCATTTTATTCGGTCTGTAGCATACAACAGAAATCAAACAACCATTAGAGACGATAATATTAGAATATCGAACATGTTGAAAATAATTTTTATTTCTTTTCTTTTATTTCACTGCCATTAAAGATTTACAGAAACATGGCACAGTCATGCCAAGCCATGCCATGACTTGTAAATGAAATTCTCTTAATTAGAATATATGAAGCAATAAAAAGGATTTTTATTACCGTTCATTTATACAAGAAACACCATCATACACACATACCAATACACCTTTAAAAGTCTGCACTCTAACCCCTGTGGTCAGCAACGAAATAAGAAGTTTGGATGGCAAAGCGAAAGGATGGACAAAAAAAAATGTGTTCATGTTAAGACATTTGTATCTATGGTGACCCATAATAATGAGGACACGTGTCTCTTATCTCCCCATAGGTAAGTGTTTGTATTTCACTGGAGTTCAATCTGTACGTTCTACGCCATATGATATTGTGGTCCGTCATCAATTCCCAATTTATCCCTTTTGTGTGACTTTATCAAAAGAAGTGTTCTTTTTATGGTGTTAGCAATAGTAACGGTAATGTCTGAGGGTTGGAGTAGCATTTAAAAATGGTGGCATAACTGTTGTGTGTTCATCTATAAATGTAACTGTTGCTATATAACTGCTGTTGTTGTTGTTGTGTTTTTTGTTTTGTTCTTAATTTTTCTTTATTTCCGTTTGTTTTTCGTTTTATTTGAATTTACTTTTATTAACTTCCTTTATTAAGTACCACCTGTAGTGTTTGTTTGTCTTTCACCATTTGCAAGAATTGATGTGGGGGACTTTGATTTTCCCCCTCAAATGTCCAGTTGGTAGTATTTTAATGCGTGTGAATAAAAGAAACAAAGTTAACATAGATTTATAGCCGATTTTATTAGGCACTTTGTATTTCTTTAATTGTTAAAGAGAACCTGGCTACGATTGTAACCAGGAGATTGTAGAAAAGAACAAGGAGGTGGAGGTTAGGGTTGATGGCTTAATAAATTTGTTTAGAATTTGTAATTAAAAGTAAGCAAGCATAAGGTTATAGGCTGTACAGAATGCCTCATATATTATGTATCGGAATAATTGGAATCTTATGTAGGAAAATTCATGTTTTTTTTATGGAACATTTAAATTCCAATAGTACAAATGCATTTCAATGACATTTGAGCATCAAGTTGCCTTATTTCTTTTAGAAATTTATTAATTTGACTTATGTGATTGTATTTTAGAAGGCCATCGATCGATGTAGTACGATTGGGTGGTCTGATTAGTAGTGCCAAAAAAAATTAAAAATATTGTCCGGTGTGGAGACAGAGACAGTTTAAGCACATCTAATACGTTTTGGATTGAATTGATTGGATTTTAAAACATCGGCTGATGTATTGCGCAGATGTATGGAAGTAGAGCCATAAATACTCATTCTCACTGTAAAATTGAATTCACGATGTTATTACAACTTGGGTTCAAATATAATCTGCAAACCATTTTGTGTTGGAATTTTAAATTAATTTAGTTTTCATCACGTAGTGGCAAGATAGCCATACTGCTGTTATAGTGTTGTTTAAGTGCAGTATGAGAGAAGGCAATACTTTCAAAACCACTCGGGCTTTGTGGCTTGTTAGACTACCAGCGGATAAAAGTATTTGAAGAGACTGAAAATGTTTTAAAGACCAACAGCGATTGAACTGCCCGCGCAGTATTCGAACACCGCCAGTTATAACAGCTATCAAGTCAAGAATTCAATGAAATGGCCTGCGAAATGGATGTATCGTAAAAGGCCATAAGTCTAATTAATGAAAGGGACTTAATACTTGTAGTCGTCGTAGTCTAGTAGGTAATGTGTTGGCATACTAGACGTGCTATTTCCAACAAAATAAAATTTGGAAAAATATTTCTTCGACGACTTCCACTCAGCAGTCTTCGGGCAAAAGCTCTAAGTATAAATAAAATTGCCATTAAAAAGTTTTTCCAAAAATCTTTCGTTCGGAATCGACCTTAAACTGTAGTTCCCGCCACTCATGTATAAAATTAGCGCACACAACAAAAGTGGTGTGAGAAGCTAGGTCGTAATCCTAACTCAAGGTTTGCAATGCCGAATTATGTTTGTATGAATGAATGTATGACTTAAGATTTGGTGGTTTCAAACGCCGTTCCAGAGATTTATTAAAAATGGAAAAAAAATAGTTTTTGTGAAGCATGCTGGCAACTTGCACAGAAAAATTTCGTTTGCCGATGAAAAATTATTTGCTGTGCAAGAAAAATTTAACAAGCAACATCTAAAGATGCATTTGAACTGAATGTTTGAAAAAAAGGTCATCTAGAAGCTACAATCACAATTTGGTAGGGTGTGTTATAATATTGAATCATTTATTTCCGTTTTTATGAACAGATGGTTAAAACATGGTTAAAGATTACCAATAAATAGTTTTGGAAACTGTTGTAAAAACACTTAACCTGGAGGGACCTTTCAGCAAAATGTTGTGCCAGCTCATGATACTAAAACAATGCAAACCTTACCCCGAAACAATTTACTAACATTCATCTCCTCTGAAGAATGACGCTCTAGCTGTTCGGCTTTGAACGTGCTGTCGCCAATTTTCGATAACTTTCGAAACAGATTTCCTAATTTCAGTATTTGTTTACCTTGGTTCCGTTACTACCAATAATGATGTCAGTTGGGAGATCAAGCGCAGGATAACTCTTGCCCAACAGGTGCTACTATGATCTCAACAGGCAATTGAGTAGCAGAGACCTCTTTTGTACGACAAAACTAATACTTTACAAGACGCTCAACCACCCCGTGCTTCTTTATGGCCCAGAGGCATGGACACTATTAAGCACTGATGCAGCAGCTTTGAGAGTGTTCAAGAGAAAAGTTTTACGTAAGATCTTCGGCCCAGTGCGAGTTGGAGATGATTTCCACATCCGATCCAACAATGAGCTGTATGAGCTCCTCAACATGGACATGGACGTTGTGTAGCGAATTAACATCTAGCAGCTGCGTTGGCTCGGCCATCTCGTTCGAATGCAGGATGATGCTCCGTCAAGACGGGTATTTGATGCGGAAATTTGCGAAGAGAACGACCTTGTTTGCATTGAAGGACCAAATCAAGGAAGTCGTGTCATCGATTGGTGTGACCAACTAACGAAGATGCGCAAGAAGTAAAGGCGTCACAAAGGATGTGTTAAGGCAAATCCATTAATCGGGTTGCTAATGGCCAATTGAGTAAGTAGTAAGTTGTGAGCTGTTCTCGATATCATCTAGTGGGAGAAATATAAATATAAAATATCTTTTAACGGCAGGTAACTTATATTTCAGGCGCCTCATATCAGTTTAGCATTGGTAACTGATTCTAATAAATACCAGAATGAAATAAAATCTCAAAGTCAAGGTGTTGAATAATAGTGCCATGCTACTATTGATAGCAAAGTCGTTAAAAATTCTGAAAATATTCAATTAATAGTAATAGGAACTAACTTGACTACACCCCCTTGACCTTTCAACGCAAGAGTTTATATGGTAATGTTTTTATACTGTGCTGCACTTGACACTCATGCTTTATTTCAGCTCAGTTTTTTATGTTTCTGTAAAAGAAATCGAAAACATCTTACTTAAGTAACGATAGAACCCCTTAAATATTGTGAATATTCTAAAACTGTATCCTTTTCACAATACACATCCATTTACAGAAAAAAAAACATGCCAGCTTTTGTTTTTCTCCTCGTTTTCCTTTTCTTTCCCAATGCGAAAATTTTCAATTTCCCCTCAACGTTTAAATGTTTTAGAATGATCGTTCTGACTCGTTTTACAATCTTTATTAGAAAATATTTTTTAAGTGCAGTGTGCCATTGTTGATAACATCCGTCAATAAAACTACAATATCCGGTTAAAAGGTGATTGTCATTGTCATGGTAAGAGGTCTTTTAAAGGTTCTCTTTACAATCGCTTTTTATTTTTATTAGTTTCTTTTCTCTTCTTTTTTAGTTTCTTTAGACACAATTTTTTTCTTATCGTAATGCTTGTCTTCTTGTAAAACTATTATTTTAAATGCATGTTAAGTATTTTGAGTAGAACACCATACAGTAGAGGAGGAAATTGTAGCAGCACTCACGCGGTTAGCTATTATTATACTTTGGGAATAATTTTAGTTTTTGAATATCTCTGACCTTTTCTTTTTTATTGTTACTTAGTGGGGCTAAGTATATTCAATTCATTCAAACCGTATTTATTATTTGGAATTCGGAATACAAAGATATCGTTGGAAATTGCATTTCAGCTGAGAAACGGTACGGAGCTCTCAATTTTCGACTTGTTATAGCGCAAATGTATTCCGCTTGCCTTAGTTAATTTCGATAGTTTTCACTCGTTTTAAAGTGAACTTGTGTCGGCAGGAGGAAACTTGCAATGTTAGTATACTCTGCTGGACATATATGGGGGGAGGATAGAGAGGATAGACTCACGTCTGTATTTAAATCGTATGGCCATCCATCGCACAATATAAATTCTTATGCGCCACAGTCCTCTTGGTGGGCAGGCCGAAAGACTTGACATTCCGGCAAATGATTCTGTAGAAGCTGGGGGTCTGAGAATGAAGAAGAAGGGACAGTCTGTCACCTTATGTGCCAGTCCCCTACTCTTATGATAAAGAGACATCTCTAACCAAACTGTTTCATATAAGGATTGCAGCAATAGCAAGATTTCCCCTTGGAAATCTTGGGAATGTTTGATCCCCGGGTAGAATTGATCGTACCATCAGAATCGGCCTTAACGCTGGCCTAAGAGATGGACCTCTTCCTTTAAGTAGGGTCCACCACCTTAGCTAATTTAACTTAAGTTGGTGGGCTATGGTCCTTAAAGGTCTCAATCAAGCTTTTCAAGTTTTAATCAAGTTTTTCAAGTTAATTGTACCTATAATTTGAAAGCAGACTGTTTTGTTTGTATTGGTTCGCATAATTTTCATTTTGCATGGATTAGATTTTCCGCGGCATGATTTTTCTCAGTTTAATTCGTTTGGTGTAGATACCAGACGTTTTAACACGCAGTACAGGTAACGGTTGAATAATAATAGGGCTGCCTAACATTAGTTTTAACAGCGATTGGTAAACTGACGCTCCGATCATAAAAGAATCCACATCTTGCTTTCATGTATGGTGGCCTAATTATTTCAATAACGTTCCAAGAAGTACAAGGCAGTTGATTGTTAAATCGATGACTAAGAACACCGCCTAGACCGCCTGCAAAAGCCATCTGTTCAGAAACATAGCAATGATTGCTGTGCCTACACTGATGTTTGATTCTGCGTCAATTTTTGCACTGTTTTCCATCACTAATAATATCTCTCTCCATCTCGTAAATGATCATAGTCAAGAGCTTAACGTTATCTTACGAACTGTCGTTAAGACGTCGAGTTGAATATTGTTTAACCCTATAGCTTGATCTTGTTTTAAATTATGAGTATTAGTGAATTCCCGAATATAGAGCGAATCCGTAAATATACTCTGTATGACAGGGTGAGTTGTGTTGTCTCAGAATTCTTGTTCATCATTTTCGATTGACAAGATTGAGGAGTAGCGCACCACACACTCTGACTAGTTATTTAAGGCCGTTTTCTGGAGAGGCTTACTATTTATAGGTCTTTTACTGGAGAGTTGAAGATACTAAAAATAAAGGCTAGCGTTACGACTGATCTTATGGAAACACTTTTCGATTTTGATTTGCTAAAAATGTGAATAAATTAAAATTATTTAAAATTTACTATGTTTTCTAACACAACTGTAACGATTCTTAAATTAACTAAAAGCATTTTAAGTAAAAACATGTCACAAAAGCAAAATCGTAGACTCATAGTCACACAACTTCACCAAATATTCACTCACATGTATTCTACTCACTTCAAAATCCATTCCTTAAAAATGCCAACATTCTTGCATGCCGAAATATAAAGACAATTTAGTTTTTGGATTTTTTTTGTTCGAGCAGTTCTATCGTTTCATTATGGCTTGTATTATTTCGAATAGGACGAAAAAAAAGACGTACAACATACACTCTTTGTGGATCCATAGTTTAAAAGCTTTGCATAGGGGCTTTGAACAAGTAATTGTTGTTGCTGGTGTGTAGTAGTAGTAGCCATTATAGGATAGTATCAGTATAGTGTGTGTGTCCTTTTTCCTTTGGTTGTGCTGTGTTACGTTTAAACATTTTATTGAGGCTTTTGTTGTTGCCGTTGTTGTTTATGGTGTTGTTGTTTTGTTGCAGTTTTGCTGCTAAATAATTACATTAAATCCCTTTTCCATTAGTGTGTTGAGTTCAATTAACACTCGGGTACAAAAATGAAATGAAACAACGAAAAAGCATAGAGAAAGAGAAGAGAAAAAGCGTTTTAGAAAAAAATGGAAAATAAAAATTAAATTCTGTATACAATACTTTACACTCCATATCAGTTTAGTTAAAAAAGCCATTCGGAAGTCAAATACGGTACTCTTTCTTCCTCTGTAATGTGTAAAGTATTGTTATGGTTTGTACTACACAACGTATGAGCAATATTATTTGAATCTCATTCTTCGTGTTTCATGTGGCCGGCCAGCCAAACCAAAAATATTTAATATTGTTGCTGCTACTATTTTCTCTCTCTCTCTCTCTGACCATATGATTATTTTCCATATTATTATTTCTATAGTTGCTGTAGTTGCTGTTCAGTTTTATAAAAATAAATAGAATTTCTCAATTAATTGAATTTCCTGTATTTTCTATATACTGAAGCGTGAGAGAGGGTGGAAAAACAATACATTTTTATATATCAGGTGAGCCATCTATTGGTTTAAATTTGAACCATCAGTTATTTCGTATCTGGCAATACTTATGTGATTCTATTTTGTCCCAAATTCAGTATCTTTTATCCACTAACGTAATAATGAATCGATTTACGCGTGAGCAACTTTGGGATTTATTGGAAATTTATTTCCAAAACAAAGACAATTAGTCGAAAGTGTTGTACATAATTTGGTTTCTGAGAAGGACCAACAGTGCGACCGGTATACGCAAATTTATTGCTAAATTTCGTGAAACTGGGTTCATTGTTGATACACCAAGACGCAAGCGTGCTCTTACTTTACTTTACTTTACTTACTTACTCTTACTTAGTGCATACAAACATCCGAAAACATCGAAGCTGTGGCTGACATCAACTCGTCATCGTTCTCAAGAATTGAACATTCACGCACCAGTTTATGTTGAATTTTGCGAAAAGATCACGGTATGACGCCTTGCAAGGTTCACTTGGTTCAAGATTTGACCGCTTGACCATCCGCTTCGCTTTCACTTCGCTACATAGGCCAAAGAGAAACTGCACGATAATGTCGATTATGCCAAAAAATAAATCATCTTTTCGGATGAAGCTTATTTTCATGTTGGTGGGTACTTTAATAAGCAAAATTGCCGTATTTTTGGTCTCAGAAAACCCACACGTGGTCTTACAGAAGCCATTGCACCCACTACGAGTGGCTTGTAGAGCAGAGATGTGATGGCGCTACCATCACGGTCAATGGAGGCACCTTTTCTAGCATGATAACCGATTTTTTTGTATTCGCTCTTCATGGAATTGATGTGAACGGTGTTTGGTTTCAACCGGATGGTACAACTTGCCGCACATCTCATGCCACAATCGATTTATTGCGTTAAAACGTTTGATGGTCGTTTAATTAGTCGAAATGGTGATGTCAATTTGTCGCCAAGAAGCTGCGATTTGGCATCGTTAGGCTATTTTCTGTGGTTCGCCGTTAAAGAAAAATGATATGCCGACAAACCAGAGACAACTGAGCATTTGAACAACAACATACGTTATGAATTGCCGAGATAAAGTGCACGAAAATTAGTTCGATCAAATGAGATCGTGTGAGACCAGCCGCAGCAGCCATCTGAATGAAATTATATTCTTTTTCTAACCGGAGAAATTGTACTTCACAATAAAAAAATAAATTTGGAAAAATTTCAAATCGTTTTTATTTTTTAGAATTTTTAAATTTAAACTTTTAAATGGCACACCCTATAGTTACAATCACTACTCTTATAAGAGTGTAGTTAAGTATGAGTGTGCTGGGGTAAGTGAATAGATGAGCTGGTTTCTAAAGTCGTTGTCAATTAATTATTGTCATTATCTGTACGAGTATGGGAAAGAGAATAAAAAACAAAAAAGGATTTAATTAAACTTATTAACATTGACACGTTTTGTAATTATAATGTGTTGGCATTTTTCTAATGCTTTTCTACACTAATTTTAATACAATAACGTTTTTGTAAAAGTTGAAAATAATTTTAATGTTCTCGACTAATCAGGTTAACGGCGATGCGATGTTAATAATTTATAGCTTGACCGCAAAATGCTTTTTTTTCATATAAACGGGTTGGACAGGAGTACTAACTAAAAATATTAAAAGTTCATTGAAAAAAATAAATAAAATTAGATTTTAAATCAATTGAAGATGTCAATTAAGTTCTAAATTTGAAAACTTGAAAAACGTACAAGAGAGGTAGTGGTATACAATGTAGCTCAAAAATTTTACAAGAAAAAAGATCACAGGACATACATTTTCGTTTATTCGCTGTAATTCTTCGCAGGCTTAATAATCTCTCTAGTTTTAAAACGTACAAGGTATACTGGTATGAAATGAGCTTTTCACAAAAAAGTACTTGAAGTCGCCGTAGTCTAGTAGATAATGTGTTTATTTATTAAAACTGAGACCGCGGTTCAAACTTTAGGTCAACTATCTTCAAACAACGAAATATGAAAATATATTTCTTCGACGACTTTTTCTCAGCAGTTTTCTGCCAAAAACTCTGGAAAAATTTATCTTTCGGAGTCGAATTTAAACTGTAAGTAACGATATACATACATAATTGGCCATTACAACCCTTCTGTCAGGATTACGGCCTAGCTTCTCACACCACTCATGTTGTGTGCGTTAATTTTATACATGAGTGGCGGGACCTACAGTTGTTTAACGTCGACTCCGAACAACAGATTTTTGAGAACTTTTTTATGGCAGGTTTATTTACTCTCAGAGTTTTTGCCAGAAATCTGCTGAAAAAATACTTTTTGTATTTTGTTTTGATGTCTTGCCTGGGGTTTGAACCCTGGCTTTACGTCTAATAAGCCAACACACTACCTACTAGACTACGGCGACCACACAGAAAAAGGCATAAATGCTTTGTGGAAACCAAATGCTCCCAAGAGGGGTACTGGAAGAAACTAAGTTTTGAGCGGACACAAGATCCACACTCCAATAAAGAGAAATTGTTTACAACACTTAAGAAATAATTTTGGATGCATCCATAACAACATCGCCGAACTTAGAGGTATAATAACACGTTGACAGAGACGGAGAAAACTCTAGAACAGCCAGTGTAGAAGCAGCCAAGATGACGTGCAATACATGTTGCTGTTGTTAAGGAACTTGTCTACAAATTTAAAAATCCGATGAAAGATCCGATAACTAAATTAGAAAAAAAAACCAACTTAATTTTTTAATACAAAGGGGGTCCCAAAAGGGTCCCACGCCTTAATAAAAAAAATCTGCTGCATTTTATTGTATTTTCCCTATCACATTTTAACGTGACAGTCGTTTTGTTTTAATAGATTATGCAGTTTGCGCTCAATGGCTGTCAAGGTTCGTTTCAAATAATCGTTTAATGCCTGCTTTTCTTCGCAACGCTCCACAGTCTCATCGTAGTCCATCATCAAAGCTGGCTTATCCAAAATGCCACATTGAGCACTTAGTCTCTTTATCTCGCTATTTAAGCGGGAGCGTTCTTTCTTTAGTTTGAATACATGTTCACGTAATTTACGTTTCTTCCCTGTAAGTTCATTTAAAGTGGCCGTCTGTAATATAATGTTTTCAACACCCATTTGTTGTTTCTCCTTGTAGTGTGATAGAGCGTGAATATCGTTGCGACAACGTGCATACAATTTATTCAGATCGTTATTACGTTCTGAAAATTAAACACGAAATTAAGACCGGTAATGGGTTATTAGGATTCAAAAAAACCTTCAATTTTTTTGTCTAGAGCTTGAGTTTCCGCCTGTAGATTATTGAACTCCTTTACCGTTAAGCCATTGCCAAGATCTTCAAGTTGCCCCATTAACTGTAATACGCAAGTAAGAAAGAAAAAACACACGTTTTTCTTGAACAGTTTCAATCAAAAAAAAAAGTATTCTGTTGACCTGCATTAATTGTGCTTCAGTATGTTGCTGTATGAGCATGGAAAATCTAACTGTATTGATCTCTTTTCGGAATGTTCGCATTATCATTAAAAATTGTTCGATTACCTAACAGAAACAAAAAGAGAGAGAGAGAGAGAGAGTGTGAAAGTTATTTGGAATTTTTCTTTTCATTTTTAGTTTTCATCACAGTTTTACGTTACCATATTGAATTTGGGTGTATTATCTCGACGCAATTTTTTCCTAACTAAATTCTCAAAATTATCGGCAAGATTGTCGACATCTTCCTTGAGATCCTTATATTGTTGTCGTAGTCCATCGCGCAATTCTGTCGAACTGTTTAATAATTTTTTTTCCTCAGATAATGCTTTGTCTAAATGTTCGCGAGCTTTGTCGAATTTGTATTTGTCTTGTTCCATATTCTTGGCACTACTCCTCTTTGTACTACGATTAGAACTTCTATGTCGGAAATATGTGCCAACCTGACGATTAAGAAATTCACAGCATTTTCTTTCGACATTGAGGGTGGGTAGCACTTGTGAGATTTCCTTAATTAGTTTACGTTTGTCCAAGTTTTGCTCGAGCAATTTTTCGGGACTGACATATTCCATTACCTCAACGACTTTATTTATTAAATCCGTTATGAAATCTAAAGTGTTATTTAAAATGCGTTGGTTCTCTTCCTCGAGAAGCAAAGCCTCAAAATCTATTTCTGTACTGTCACGCTTCAAAGGCTCTTTTTCGAGTTCTAAAAATATTTCCAGCGTATCTTCCACAGGTCTTTCCTCTGGTTCCTCAATTTCTGAAACAGAATCCGGCAATGACAAGTCACTTAACTCCGATATATTTAATGGCTCCTCTGGTTCACTTTCTGCTTCTTCTTCTACCTCTTCGCCGCTTTCTGAATCAGATTTAAGATCCAACACCTCGCCGGTAATGGGGTTTACAAATTGACCAACATCTTTCTTGGATCGACTTTTCGTTCGCTTTTTATCTTCAGTTACAGATATCTTTACACTGATATCCTCCGAAATATCATCCATACTTGGTACTCCACCAAAGGTAACAAAAAAATCAGGTTGCTCTGCTAAAGTTTTGCGTTGTAAATACTCAAGGTCCAGTTCGGGATCATGCTCTTCCTCCCCTGACTCAAGGTCAGAACCATAAAGCAAGTCGTAAATATCCATTCCCTCTTCATCTTCCTCTTGACCAATTATGTTCGCAAGCGAAAGAGAATCACTGCTCCTACTAGAGCTAGTAGAGAGGCTACTAGCTGGTCCGGTTGTTTGTTCTTCCACTAGAATTTCCACAGTCTTTTTTTGTGGTTTCGGAGCTTTCTTTCCCTTCTTCATTGTGCCCAATCAGTATTATACTCGATTAAATTTCTTAAAAAAAAACTGTGTATACACGCTTACAATAAGATATCGATTAAAAAAAAAAACAACGCGTATTTCGCGAATAAAATTCAAAAAAATATACGTATTTAAAATAAAAATTCTCCCTGCCGGTTGTGAAAGAAATTTTTTAATAAAATTTTTCTTTGACGTTATTCTGAGTATTTTTTTTTCATTTTTTTATACAGTCAAGGCAAAAAAAAAGTAATTTTTAAGGGAAATTTTCTTTTCTGTTCTTGGTTGCCAGAGAGCTGTGGCATATTAAAAACAGAAAGTAGTGGAAAAGTTATCAATCAATCGAGAGCGATATATAATAAGAAACGTAAATAAGACATAAACAGCTTAACCTCTAAGGAATGTGCAATAATTGTTGCGATTTGTCACCTCACAACTTGTCTGTGATGTTGGCGAAGCACAAATATAGACGTAGATTTTCCGTTGGGCAACACTAGCTTGGTAAATATTAAGACGTTTAGAAAAATGTAGTATAAGTTGTTTGGACACAACTACCGATGGGATCTGTTACAATAGCTGGCTGAACTTGAATATTGAAAGTTAATAAGAAGTTTGACACCCTGGCAGTCTAGTGGGTAGTGTGCTAGACTATTAGCGTGTATTCGATTCAAACCAAAGACTCTGGTCTGTTACACTGAACAACTGGTCTACGTTACTCAGCTTGCAATCTTCGTATCTGGAAGGGAAATTTAACATTATAGTGGAACTTTTAAGTCGCCCTAGTCTAATAGGTAGTGTGTTGGCTTATTAGGCGAAAGGCCTCGGTTTAAACCCCAGGTCGGACATTAAAACTAAAAATATAATAAAAATATTTCTTCGGCGACTTTTATTTACTCTCAGCAGATTTCTGGCAAAAACTCTGAGAGTAAATAAAAATGCCATGGAAAGTTTCTCAAACATCTGTCGTTTGGAGTCGACTTTAAACTGTAGGTCTCGCCACTCATGCATAAAACCAACGCACACAACATAAGTGTGGTGAGAAACTATGTCGTAATACTGACTGAAGGGTTGTTATGACCAGTTATGTATTACGTATGGAACTTTTAACTTAAGATCTTTTTTACTAATTCGTGGGGCAAAGAAGATTACTTTTTTTGTTCTGAACCGAATATTGTAATCTTTAAAATAAACATATTTACATATGTTCTATTATAAGTGTGCGATAAGGCGATTCACAGAGGATAGTTTCCTCTTTATCGTTCCGAAGGAGAGTGCCTCTGACCATATTGAACAAGCTATGATTGTTAATATTATCCTTTCCTTCAGTGGATTTTGTACTCCAATATTTGGCATTATTCTAGCCAGCGCACGCTGGATCAAAGATGCCTTTCCCCTGTTGAATTTCGCAAGTTCCTTGATGTTCATCCCATCGTCGATAATCGCCCCCAAATTTTTTATGAGCTTCTATGTGCAAGCGTGTTGGTGTGACCAAAATTTACAGTTATTCAACCAAGTGCTATTAAAGGATCAATCAGAAGCCTGCTAGCCAATACGTTGTTAAATACGTTGTCTTGTACTCACTACGTATTGCTGGAGTATTTGCTAGAGGTATTTGCTGGAGTCAAATTGGAGTCTTTTGCAAAATCATGTTGGAAGGGAAAAAAATAATACGAATATCTATTTAAGCGTATCAACACTAACTAAATATTGTAATTTCTTAACATTTTGAGAGAAGTTAAAGAACACATGCCTGCTGATAACAGTAGCTTAGTTCGTTTAGTTAAGATGCGGAAAATTCAAAGAAGCCTTGTTGGCTTTGGAAGTATTGAAAATCATTATTTTTTGTTTAAAATTCATGAAACTTTTTTATAAAACCTCTGGTATTTTCTTATTGGAAAATCATCAAAAGATTTATTTTCCACCATTTTTGATAAGCAAATGTATCCAATTACCATTATTTTTATCCCTTTTCATAACCTGTCAAAAAAGGCATAAAAAATGCACCCAAAAGAGACCATCAAACCCATATCATTTACTTATTTTAATCAAATTTTTAATATTTAATCTTTGATAGCAAACAAAATGCACAAACCAAACGAACGAATGGAATGGAAAAAAAATGTGTTTTTTTTTCTTTGTTTGTACTCGACCTCAAGCCATGAATTTATGAAATATTCATACACAATATCAAGCGAATTCAATACAATACACACAGATTCACACACACATACCATATATATATATGTATATGTATATTTAAATACAAATACAACAACAATATATTTTATATAAAACCAATAGGAGGCATTATTATGGCATTTTCAAAGCAATTGAGGTAAAAAAGCGGATTTACACAGATTATGTTGTTCAGTTTGTTGTTGTTTTTTTTCTTTTCACTCATTTTTTGTTGTTGTTGATTTAACAATACACTGATACCAATACCCAGCAAAGCTCTGTCCGTATTCTACATATGAGTGTGTGTGTGTGTGTGTGTGTGTGACTGTATTTATGTATTTATTTTGATTTCCTGTTTGTTACTGCTACTTCTGTCATTATTTGTGGTTGGCTGCTGTACGTATTTTATTTTGTCACTTTTTATGTTTGTTTACTTTATTATGTTGTTGTTATTATAGTTGTTGTTACAATTGTAGTTGTAGCCAAATGTCAAATTGAAAAATGTTGTTTTACATTTTTTATCCAATTTTTTGTTTTTGAGGTTTTTACTTCTGCTCTGTGAGTATTTTTTTTCTCAAATATTTGTTCTCTTCTCCCAGGTACCTTGCAATTTAATCCTGTGTTCTAGGGCAACAAGAAAAAGAAACTTTCTAAGTGTGAGCGCTTATAAATGAGCCTGTTTAAATGAATTTGTTAAAAAAGTTTCAATTTTTTTTATTTATACCGGTGCTATTAAGAGTTACAAAGCTTTTCTTGTTTGTGGTTTTTAATAGCGTTTGGGGGAAAACATCTGCCAGCGAAAAGTTTCGGTTGGAACTCTTGTTAGTGGAAGGCTGCCGTGCAAAAAACATTTTTTCAAATAGAGTTACAATCAATCTATGAAAGGATTATTAGAGGAGTATGTTTAGACAAATGAAAAAAGGTTTTTGAAGGTGGTATCAAAACCAGCTGTCTGACTAGGCAGGATTATTTATTTTGAGAAATGTTAGACATTTATAACTAAATAACGCATAAGAATAGCTAAAACCTACTACTAAATAATGGTGATTCAAATATGGCCACTTCTCGGTTATACAATGGAGTTTAAGGATTTTGAACCAGACAGTATTTGGTTTCAACAAGACGACGTAATTAGCCTTTTTTTTTGTAGAAGGAATGTGGTTATAGTCTTTCTCTCCTGAGATCGGAATACTTGTTAGTTTACATTCATCAACAACATTCAAGTTTTCACTGCAATGCTACACGTAATTTGCGAAAACTTAAACCGGATACATAATCCAGTACCTCTAAGCCTGCAACTGCTCTCTACATACATACATACATAATTGGCCATTACAACCCTTCAGTCAGGATTACGGCCTAGCTTCTCACACCACTCATGTTGTGTGAGTTAATTTTATACGTGAGTGGCAGCACCTACAGTTTAACGTCGACTGCGAACGACAGATTTGTGAGAAACTTTTTCATCGCAGATTTATTTACTCTCAGAGTTTTTGCCAGAAATCTGATGAGAGGAAATAGCCGAAGAAATATTTTTTTTATATTTCGTTTTGATGCCTGACCTGGGTTACGAACCCGGGCTTTACGTCTAACAAGCCAACACAGTACCTATTAGACTACTGCGACTTCATATACGACTTTGCAATAAAATCAATTATATTTAACGGAGCTATTCGCTCGAGCTTCAAATTCGATTAGAGTGTATTATGAGGATGGTGGCGGTTATGATAACATAAGGCGAAACAAGTGGCTTCAAACGCCGCAATGAGACTGAGTGTCATTGAAGCCTGGAAGTACAGAAGCTACCTCGCGCCAAAATATTATACCGTTAATCTGGATACAGCTATCGATTACACAATTTTTGATCCTTCTTTTACAACGGGGATATCATAAAGACCCTTTTTTAATAATGGTTTACAGCTCCCTGAGGATATCATTCAAGTATTCACTGCTGTATCCAGATCTCGCAATAAAATTGGATTGCCCACTGCACTCTGTAAGTGTAGTACTATACGGGCTTAAAAAATGGCTATAAAGATGGTCAATGTGAGAATCAGTATCTGGTATTAGAGCATATCCTTCGTTCCATATACTCATATTTATCGACAGTAAAGTGAGCATTACATACCTTGAGAAAGCATACACCACATCAATGATTGTTCAAGAACGCCAAGTATATCGGAAGAAAGGAGCGAGATATTCTATGGTTGTCTTTATATGGATTCTTCGAGGCGGGGACATAAGAGTTAACAACTAAACTCAAGTACGTTGGCTAAAGCTGGCGCAACATTAAATTCAGTTAAATTCAAAGGCTCTCACATAAACTTCTTTAAAAAATTTTTCAAAAATTCTTAGGAACCTAATAATTTTTAGAACTGGACACAGGCCTCTGGTTGCACTTGCCAAGAGAATGGCAGCAGCTCTCATTGTGAGCTTCTTCAGAAACTAAAAATAATTCTTATGCAGTCAGGATTCATTGACCGAACACGTCACACCTGCATATAATTTTCGGGATGGCTGAGGAATACCAACCATAAGTTGTAATTATTTGACGGAAAATGGAATATCGGTGATATACCTACAGGCATAACTGCTTATTAAAATCCTTTAGTTAGGATTACAACCTAGTTTCTAATACCATTTATGATGTGTGTTAAATTTATACATGAGTGGCGAGACCTACAGTTCACAGTCGACTCCGAACGACAGATTTTTTGAAAGACTTTTTGTGGCAACTTTGTAGTTTCTCACAGAGTTTTTGCCAGAAGTCTGCTAAGAGGCAGTCGCCGAATAAATATTTTTCATATTTCGTTTTGTTGGAAATGTCTGTCTTGGGATTTGAGCCAAGGCCTCTATTATTACCATTCATGTTGTGTGTGTTAATTTTTTTCGTCTGTAGTGGGACCTACTGTTTAATGTCGACTCCGAATTATAGATTTGAGAAATTTTTTATGCCAATTTTGTTTGACTCTCTTAGTTTTTGCCAGAAGACTGCTGAAAGGAAGTTGATGAAAGAAATATTTTTTTCATATTTCATTGTGCTTTTGAGATGTGTAAGCCAGGGGTTGAACTTTGTATAACATGAAGTGAAGTCGCCGTGGTCTAGTAGGTAGTGTGTTGGCTTATTAGACGAAAAGCCAGGGTTCGAGCCCAGGCCAGACATCAAAATAAAATACAAAAAGTATTTCTCGGCGACTTCCCCTCAGCAGATTTCTGGCAAAAACTCGGAGTAAAATAAAATTGTCAAGAAAAGTTTCTGAAAAAAACTGTTGTTCGGAGTCGACTGTGAACTGTAGGTCTCACCACTCATGTATAAAATGAACACACACAACATAAGTGGTGTGAGAAACTAGGGCGTAATCCTGACTGAAGGGTTGTAATGACCAATTACGTACGTTACGTACGTACGTGGTGGGACCTACAGTTTAAAGTCGATTCTGAAAGACAGGTTTTTTTTCTTGAAAAAGTTTTTCATGGCAATTTTATTCACTTTCAGAGTTTTGGCCACAAATCTGCAGAGAGGAAGTCGCCGAAGAAATATTTTTCATATTTCGTTTTGCTGGAGTGCCTGGGGTTTTGAACCGATGCCTCACGTCTAATAAGCCAACACACTACCTACTAGGCTCAGTAATAAAACCGTACCTTATATGTTATGCCCATTAATTTACTTCAAAATTTCCATGAAAGGAGAAAGACGTATAATTTGAGAACAACGGAGAATCAACATTTCGATGTTGCCTTTAACACGTCGCGCTACAGCATCAGAGGTGCTCTCATTACTATGTCTTGTTGATGGTTTTGATAATAGAAGAGTAAAATTGATGCGAGAACGGTCAAACTGTACGAATTGCTTGCCTACTATGCCGACTATGTCCACTGTAAGTCCACAGTAATTAGTCAACTTCCACAATTTGCAAACGCCATTCTGGCATAAAAGAATTCATAATGACTTGCCAAACCTTAGTGTACAGAAATGGCAACACATTTTGACATTCTCCACGGTCAACGGTAGTTAACGATACCGACAGTTACAACACAAAATTGGTTTCACAGCAGATCTAAATTTGAAAGAGAGGGAGCCGATTGTATTTTTATAACTTCAGCATACAAGTGTTTTTTTTTCTTAAACGTGTCAATTACTGTCACTGTAGCTGGAGTCTATACTCCTGCTGTGTCCCTATTTCTTTTTGAATACCACACTTTGTATTTGAATATTGTTTCTCTCCTCCTTTCCATATTGTGGTTATTTGTTGTAATTAAGTTAAAAGGAAAACTTCTGAATTTTCATTTGATTTATGTGGGCGGCTGGGTCGGTCATTTCATTTTCATTTTTTCCTTAAAAAAAAGTTTTTTATTTCACTGATAATTTGTTTGTCAAGCATTCGTTGTTTGTTTGATGTTTTACTGTTGGGGGATGGGGAGTGGTCAAACCTTTTTAAGCCGTTTAAGTTTAGAGTTTTATCTTTTTTGTTTTTGTTTTTATTTACTGTTGCAAAATAAGATTATTTTTACCAAAAAACTGAAAAATGATTTTTAAGGCCTTAAGAAATATTGTTTTTGCTTTTGTTTTGAGATTTTGTTGGAGAAATTAAAATTTTAAACAGTGTTCTCTGTTTTCCAAAAAGGTCAAAAGATTGTAATCAAACATTTTGGCCTCTTTTGTTTGGCATTTAAAGAGAAGCAATTAAAAAAATTCCTTTTTGTTACCATATGACCAGCATCTTTTCATGAGCGGATTATAAGGCGGATTTATTTTATTTTTTTATAACAAAGTATGAAAATTATTATTTTAAAAAGGAATACAAATTTAAAATGCCATTAAATATGTTTTAAAATAAAATTTAATTTTTGAAATATTTATTGAAGTGTAATTCGGAAGGGATATTCTTAAATCTAATTTTAATTATTTTTTACTTTCCTTTTAGCCGGAATTTTTTTGCTTTTTTTCTGTTGTTTCATGAGTTGCTGCTTTTTTTTTTGTATATTTTTAATCAAATTTTCCTAATTTTTCTGAATTTTTTTTATCTTTATTTTTAATTTCTTAGGATGTCAGACAGAATATCTCTAAGAAATGCAATTAAATCTTTTGAGCTGAAGAAATACTTCAACACACAATTAATTGTTTTCACCTTAAACCAATTCAAAACCATAACATCTGTTGTTAAGTTAAGGTCAGTTTGAACGGGGGAAAAAATAGGTAAAAACCAAAAAGTAATCAAGACAAAAATCATAAACCAATTATAGATGACCCAGTTGGAAAAGTCTAGCCAACAGGCATAGTCAAATGAAAAAACTCTGTGATGGGGTATTCCGATAAAAATTTGAACATAGACCTCCTTAGGGTATCAGAGTTATTTGTACAGAATGGAAAAGATAGATGAACCATAAAAGAAAAAAGATGCCATGATTGGTGGGAATAGTGTTCTAACGATTTTAAGTTTTGACATTTAAATATCCAGTCAATCTTAAATAATTTATTAGGCATATTTACTCATCCTTTTTATTACTCTGTTAAGATTTTAACATAACGCTAAAGTACTAATTTTCATGCAACAATATCTCACGTAACAGGTCATTACAACCCTGAAGTAGGCTCTCGTCTAATACTAGATCGTCTACCTACTATATCGTGGCGACTTCTACGATATTTCCGAAAAAAAAGGTTTTCAATATTAGGATTAGCATTTTTAGAAAAAGAAATAATTAGCCACTCTAATGTTAGCAAAAACAATGTGTTTAGTTCTGAATATTTAGAAAATATTGGTTTCGGATCCAGCGCTTCTAAAGACTACAGTATATTCTGAAGTCTGGGTTAACAATCTTGTCGGCCTGTGTAATTATTGGTATGTTTTAAGAAAGTGCAGCACAAAATTTAATCTATATGAATCCAATAATAATTCTCTCGTAACAAACATATCGATTCAGATGTCTTCAATAGTCAAAAGCAATACCAGAATTCTGCTCTTCGTCATGCTTTAGCCAAGTAGGAAGTTGAAATTGTTTACTGTTGATTTGGAAATGATAACGCCTTCATTCGTTACGGTTATATTCTATTTATGGTGGGTTTAAATAAGCCATTAGGAGTATTTTGTAATTTATAAAGCTCCTGAAGTAATAGAGTTGCTTTTACTGATGTTTTGTTTGGTTGGATCATGAACTCCCAGCAAGTAATGTGAGAAAACGCTGTCTGTTGCATACCACATTACTTTATTGTATTTCCTGTTCATCAGTCATCATAGTACATGTGCTATTACACGCGCGCCATGCCGCTCTATTCCACAGGCCACAATTGCTATCCACATGGGATTGATTCTTTTAGTAGGCTCTAATAGATACGCCACTGAGTCCCAACATGGACCATCTTCTACGAGCTAAGAGTTTCAACAAGCTTTGTTCTACAGAACAAATGTTTAATTTTCTCGTATACTTCCTTACCAGCTGAGATGAAGTAGTGCATGATCTAAAGAAAAGGAATAATATCTGGTTATACACTCAAGTACAGATGTATGACACGAAGTCAAGTCTTCATAATATCGAATGCGTTTTCCTGAAATACTTTAGAGCTAGAGAATATTCAAATTGTTGTTGACAGAGAATGTACCACATTACCAACTATTGCAATGCATTGTTCAATCTGGATCTATTCGCATAAAACTTAATGTCGAATCTGTCTAAGTTGCCACTTCGATTTCATTTCGTTCTGAAAGTTATTTTCACTATGAGTTGATTTGGAATTGGATGTGCTTAGAAGTTGTTTAGGAATTGATGGTTAATACGAAAATGAGAAAGTTCTTGAATGGTTGTTCGACTTTTAAATTATTTTTTAAATTCCGATTTATACGAGACAGAGAGGAATGGTTTATGATTTTAATTTTTAATAATATTTGTTACACATTGTAATATCATCAGGACTCAGAGGTAGTAGTAAGAATTTAGAACTGCCCTGATAGGAATGTTTGAGGATAAAGAGATCACAAATATAAGTGTTTGTCTAGTTCGAAATTATTAGTTCTATTTAGTCTTTGTCAAACTCATTATTTTTCTGTTGAACGTTTCATAAGCAGTAAAGATGACAAATGTTTCCAACTGAAATGGAAACGACAATTTTCTGTGAGCAATATTTTTTCCAGTCGCCAAATTTTCATCCAAAGAAAACTATGATCTGAATATGATGAACGTGTACAAGGTACCTATTCTAGATTTCTCATGCGCTTTATTTTATATCAAAACTTCAATATTTCCTAACAATACTATAATCCTGAAGTTGACGTAGTCTAGTAGGTAGTGTGTTGGCTTATTAGACGTAAGGCCACGGTTCAAACCCTAGGTCAGACATCAAAACGACTTCCTCTTGGCAGATATCTGGCAAAAGCTTTGAGAGTGAATTAAATTGCCATGAAAAGTTTCACAAAAATCTATTGTTTGAAGTCGACATTAAACCGCCACTCATGTATTAAAATTAACACACACATCATAAGTGGTGTGAGAAGCTAGTTCGTTGTTGAATTATGTATGTACATATCTACAATAATCCTACACTCAACTTGAAGCCTAACCTTCGTACAAAAGCAAAGCCGTTAAACTAAAAATTTTCATAAAGTTTCTAGTGTTTTAAGGTAGAATTAGCCGAACGTTAATGGAACATAACCGAATGTACTTTCGTTTATGGGATACGAAATAATGCTAATGCTTACCGAAATTTCATTACGGTTGGGCAAACGTTCTCATTGCCATTAATATGGTAGAAACGAACGTTCGTTCTGTTATGCTACGTGAACGTTCGGCTAATTCTACCCTTAAAGCCAGAGAGTCGTTTTCACTTTATAGTTGAATGTGTTGTACTGATGGCACAAGTCGCCATTGCGTAGTAGGTAGTATGTTGGCTTAATAGATATGAGGTTACGGTTCAAATCCTAGACAATATCCAGCAAAACGAAATAAGGGGAAAATATTTCTTCGGTGATTTTCTCTCAGCAAATTTGTGGCAAAAACTCTGAGAGTAAATAAAATTGCCATGAAAAAGATTCTCAAAAAATTTGTTGTTCGGTGTCCAGCCAGTCATGTATAACATTAACACACACAGCATAAGTGGTGTGAGCCTGACTGAAGTATTGTAATGGACAATTATGTGCGCATGTATGATACAACTTATTTTACAACATATTTTCGAATAAAGAAGTTTGACCCAAAGATCGACAAATTAAATTGTAATTTGGATAGGACTTATATTTTAACTGAATTTGATAATTGCTTGTCTCAAACTTTCTTACAGTAGATGTTTATAAAAAATTAATCTGTATCTCGTATGTATGTGGACTCGTGAATGACTTTCTTACTTTTGCATATTATACTTGTATTTACCTTCTGTTGAACATTTAATCTAAAGGAGTTCATTTTTTTTTAAATTTTTTCCATCTATTTCGGATATCTGCTGTGGTAATTCATTACTGTTTAGCAATTTCCTATTGGTAATGAGACGATACCAAAAATAAAAGTGGTTATAAAGCAATTAAGCAAATCATTTGCATTTTAATTGAAATTCAATCAAGCGCAATTTCTTGTTTGTCAACTAGAGAGAGAGAGAGAGAGAGAGAGAGTGAGAGAAGGAGAAATGAATTGAATTGAAAAAGTGGAGAAAGGAAAAAATTGGAAAAGATGGTTTGGATGATGATGATACCAAGCGGTAAAATACGATAAATACAAACAGTAGAAATGAAAAAAGTAAAAAAAGAAACGAATGAAAAAGAAAAGAAAAGAAGCCAGCTACTGACAGTAATTAACATAAACCACGCTAACAAATCTTATTTACTGTCAATACCAACAGCAGTGGCAAGGCTATCAACCACAACGGCATATACGAAAAGAAAAGTAACAGAAGCAGTAGTAGTAGGAGCAGTAGCAGCAACAGAATAATTTCGAATCATCAGCATAATAAACAAGATATTGTCAACACTCTTATGCCAGCCACCAGCCCTTTACTACGCATACGAGTACGCAGCAGAAGAGATTGGAAAAAAATTTAAATTTTTTTCGGCCATTGTCGCTATAAAGACGGTTACAAATGGCAGCATGGAAGGAGAGAATGAAAGAACTGCAAAGAAATTTAGCCTCAGGAGTATTTTACAGGACTTTTAAGCAAACGACAGCACTTTTAATAAAATTGTGGCTGACTGTTGGGCGACTATTATGAGTGGCTATACTACACTGCTATTGCTGGCATAACAGACAACAACAGTTGGTTGCTATTGCTGTAGCCATTGTTGACGAAGATGATTTTGTTTAAGCAGACACGTACTTTTTTCTTTGCCGACGTAAGAAAGCATTTTAAAAAACTAACAAATTTAAACGATTTTTTTCAACTTTTTTATTTCCTATGATTTCTTGTCAACAATGAGAGAAAAAAAATGAACGCTTGCTGTGTGCTTTAGTGACATGTATAAACTGATTTTCAGCCTCTTGATTTAAGTTTCCTTCATTTATAACAAACTTTAAAGGACCAACATGCTCTTATTTACTTACAACGTAACATGCAGTGTCGCATTTGGATGCTAAAGGGAGAGCAACAAGACCGACCGCTTTAAGCTAAAAGGTCTCTTTCTCTTTCCGTTTTGTTTTATTTCTTTTATTTGCCTACAGGAAGTAAGCAAGAGAGAGAAAGAAAGCGAGAACAACAATAAAAATTAAAATTATAAAGAATGTGGAAAAGGAAGTGCCAGACAAGGCAAAAAAAAGAGAACAAAAAGAAAGAAAAAGAAAAACTGGGAACAAGAAAAAAAGTTTTGTTAAAAAAGTCTACAGCAGCAGCAGCAATAGCAGCAACAGCAAAGATGAGAGAAAACTCAATTAAACTTTTGTAATTACAGCTAAAACGGAAAAAAGATATTTAACCAGAATAATTGCATTGAAAGCCAACAAGCGGCAACACTTAATGCCAAAGTAAACCGAAAGGAGACAACATGACAAACAGATGTACGTACACTGTTGCCAAGAGACATGATATTGATTTATAAAAAATTGAATACGGACTTTTATTTTTGATTGTATTTCGAGATACAGTCATGTGATTAGGTGAGCAGGGTAATACCTATGTATCTACGCAATGGACGCTAAGCCGCTAATATCGCTTGTTTGATTGTGGACTTATAAAAACTGACTGTGTTTGGTCTGGAAATTTAAAAGTTTCAATTTAAAAATCCTAAAAAAAAATGGTTTGAAATGTTGCCAAATTTATTTTGTTGTTTGAAGTACAATTGGCCTTCAAATGTTCAATTGTCTCTGGTATGTCGTCACTTTTCTTTAACGGGGTCCCACAGAAAATAGTCCAATGGTGTCAAATCGCAGTTTCTAGGATTTCTACACTTTCTATGTAAATGAATTTGAAATACATATAATGGGTGATTTTTTAAGAACTATATGAAAATTTTTCAAAAAAAAAACATAAAATTCAGAAAAATGCATGAAATCTTTATTTGAATCGATATAATTTAATGTTTGAAGATTATTTCATGCATATGTTGACCGCGACTGCGCCTCAAATGGTCCATCCGCTTAGTCCAATTTTGGCATACTCTTTCCAACATTTTGGCCGGTATCTCACGAATAAATGCTTCAATGTTGTCTTACAATGCGTCAATTGAAGCGGGCTTGTCTGTATAGACATGAGCTTTAACATAGCCCCACAAAAAATAGTCTAAAGGCGTTAAATCGCACGATCTAGGCGGCCAATTGACCGGTCCCGAACGTGAAATAAAATGTTCACCGAACTCGCCGCTCAATAAGTCCATTGTTACGCGTACTGTGTGGCATGTGGCACCGTTTTGTTGAAACCACATGTCATGCAAGTCAAGCTCTTGCATTTTGGGCAAAAAAAGTTGGATATCATCTCACAGTAGCGCTCACCATTCACAGTTACGTTACGATTCACAGCATCTTTGAAGAAGTACGGTCCAATGATGCCACCAGCCCATAAACCGCACCAAACTGTGACTTTTTCTGGATGAATTGGTAACTTTTGCAATGCTTTTGTCTGATCTTCACTCCAAAATCGACAATTCTGCTTATTTACGTATCCACTGAGCCAAAAATGAGCTTTATCGCTGAACACAATTTTTCGATAATTTTTCGAGCACGCATTTTGATAACAAAATTCAATGATTTTCAAGCGTTGTTCGTTTGTAAGACGATTCATGGTTAAATTATTGACCAAAATGAAGATGTTTGACAGTGAAACAAAACACGAAACGTGCGTGAGCTGTTTAAACCAGTGTTGCCAAAAAGATAATAGCTAAAAAATCACCCTTTATTACTCATACGCATCATGTTACATGTACTATTATAAGTACTCTGAAAAGTATGCAATAAAAAATCTCTGATTTTATCATGTATGAAACTAATGGAATTAAATATAACTCATACGTCACATATGTACTATACTTATAATTATGAATTTTACATATTAAATATGAGCATAATGTGAGTAAAGAAAGGGAGGGCCATTTAAAAGTTTAAATTTAAAAATACAGTAAAACAAAAACGGTTTGAAATTTTGATAAATTTATTTTTTTGTTGTGAAGTAAAATTTTTCCGGTTAGAAATGGAATATTATTTCATACATATGGCTGCCGTGGCTGTACCTCAAAGTACGTCATTCGATTGGACGAATTTCGGTGCACTTTTTTAGTCGTATCTCGGTAATGGCATTACGAACGTTGTCCTTCAAATACTAAATTGTCTCTGGTTTGTCGGCATAACACTTTTCTTTAACGGCGTCCCACAGAAAATAGTCCAAAGGTGTTGAATCACAGCTTCTTGGAGGCCAATTGCCATCACCATTTCGGCAATAAATCGTTTGTGGCATGTGATGTGTGGCTACTTGTACCATCCGGATAAAATCAAACATCGTTCACATCCTTACTACTAAGTGCGGGTACAAGAAAATCGGTTATCATGCTGCGATAAGTGTCTTCATGATGTCTCCAATGATGCCTCCACTACACCAGCCCAAGCAAACTCGTGATGGGTGCATTGACTTCTGTAAGACGACGTATGTGTTTTCTGAGCCACAAATACATAAATTTTGCTTATTAACGTACCCATTAAGGTGAAAATGAGCATCATCAGAAAAGATAATTTTTTTTGGCAAAATCGACATCATCGTGCAGTTCTTCGTTGGCCCAATAAATCTCAACGTTGGTTAAGCGTAAATCGATTCATTATTACGTTCCGTGGTGATAATGTACTGAATTATGTGAGAGAATAAAATGACATACATAAGTATTGCAAGATTCGAAATAACTGATGATACAAATTTTAACCTGTAGATGCTCTTGCCGATAGAATAAACTGGACTGTAGGAGGTTCAAACAGTACGGTGATGTGAAAAACGAAAAATTTCCGATTCAGGCTTTATTGCATGAGAAGTTTCCGGAAGGTATTAAAATTTGTTTGTGGGGCTAAGACAAAGATCTTGTCCTTGTGGATAATGCTTAATGCCAACATATGGCATTACGGCAGCAACAGCCCAAAATTCTGGTGGTTATTAATTCAATATTTTTTTACACTTTTAAATACAATTATAAACTTTAACTAAGAATTGAAGTCATAGTAGTCTAGTAGGTAGTGTGTTGGCTTATTAGACGTCAGACATCAAAACGAAAATATGAAAAATATTTCTTCGGCGACTTCCTCTCAGCAGATTTCTTGGAAAAACTCTGAGAGTAAATGAAACTGCCATGAAAAGTTTCTCAAATATCTGTCGTTGGGATTCGACTTTAAACTGCAGGTCCCGCCGTTCATGTATAAAATTAACACACACAACATAAGTGGTGTGGTAAGCCTGGTTGTAATCCTGACTGAAGAGTTTTAATGATTAATTATGTTATGCATGTAACGATATGACTTAAATATAAAATTAAATTTAATTTTCTTCTATAAACTGTAATTCATGTTTCAATGGAATTGGTGTATAATTGTAAAATTAAAAACACAAACTGGAGACACTTGGTTTGGCAAAATATTTTCTTTATTTTTTCCTTCTTTTTGCTGGTGTTTCAATACCTAAAGACATTTCTCTCATCTCAATATACTATACTCACATATATTCAATATACATATGTATATATGTATAAACTATAGTACAACTACACATGTACCGTACATTTATACGGTATTTATTTATTTGTATCTAGAACGGTATCTAGTAATTGTAGTCAGATACCGCAACTGATTGCAAAAACGAAGAAGATGAAAAAGTCAAGAACATTAAAAAAAAAACGAAACTTTACGAGTGTAAATGTTTACAAAGAAAAATATTTCACTGCACTCAACTACAAATAAAACTTAAATGACAACGCACACACAACCAAATGCTTGAACTATGTGTGGGGCGCTTGGCATGAGGAGGATCGAAAGCGAGGAAATAAAATAAGTGAACAATTTTATTTCACAATGTCTGTAACAAGTGTGATTTAACTTCAAATAAAAACTGTAACAAAAAAGAGAGAAGCAGAGTTGCAGCACAAGAAGAAGCGATAAAATTATTCTGAACTTTTTCTGCCGATTTAATTTAAATGAAGTTGTTTGTAAACAAAAATAAAAACAAAAAGAATAAAAAAAAAACCTTTACAAAGTGAGTGTGAATCACATATAATTTTTTGTTGCAATATCCTTGCAGGATATGCAGGAGAAATTGATTCAAAATAAAGATGATCGCTTGCATGCAAGTGTTTGATATCAAAACATTAAAAGGATGAATTGAGAATACCAAAGCGGTAAAGAATATATGAGTGAGTATCTATAATTATAGATTAGAGTTTTAGAGTCAAATCTAGAAGAGTGACAACTGAAGTAACAATAAATTTTTTATTGTGAGGCAAAAACATGAAAAGTTTTCTATTCTTCTTTGTATTGCCTTGCTCAACGGATGAATAACTTTAAGCCAATATACCTTATGGACACGGAAATCTTGTGATAATAACTTTAAATGCACTTCTACATTGTTATGTTGTCTTGTACTAAATGATGCATGGTACTGCCCTTGATTTGTTTAAGGTTTCTCTATAATATCTGTTCTTTGATACCATTTTTATATCGAGTCCTGCCTCAAGCGATTGCTCCTTTAAAATCATACCATTAGTTGTCCACCTCATTAGTCGCCCTAGTCTAGTAGGTAGTGTGTTGGCTTATTAGACATGAGGCCACATTTCAAACCCCAAGTCAGACATTTCCAATAAAACGAAATATCAAAAAAAAAAATATTTCTTCGGCGATTCCCTTGCCACGAAGGGTTTCGCAAAAACCTGTCGTTTGAAATCAAGTTTAAACTGGAGGTGTCGCCACCCATGTATAAAATTAACACACACACAACATAAAGTGACAAACTAGGTCATAATCCTGACAAAAGCGTTGTAATGGCTAATTATGTATGTATGTATCTGTTACCCCAACGAACCTTAAGATGCAGTTAGTAAGAATAACTCCCTTCATAGTATTTGATAAGTCTAGGAAGTTTCCTTCTGAAATATATTAGCACCGCACAGTTTCGAAATAAGTATTCTGGTGATATGTTCCCCTTAATACAGAATCTAAATGCTGAGCTTGAGACGATTCCTATCCTGTACAAATATTCTTTAATCCACTGCCTCTTATTATCTTCTTTTTAACGAAATACAGCTTTCTAAATTCCTCTTCCTATTCACAGTAGATAATGACCACGTTGCGGAAGTTAGATCTGTCAAATTAGTTGGCATTTATTGACTTTGTCTTGCCAAATCACCACGGAAAGAAATAGCACTTAATAACAGCACAACGTAAGTTTGCCGAATGGGTTGTGAAGTCTTAACAGAAAACTAGTCTTTAGGGATAAGGCCCACTTCTGAACTAAACAAACTTCTTGATTTCGGGTTGAAGAACATCAAATTCATTCCGAAAAAGTTACTGTTTGGAGTGGATTTTGGGCAGGCGACGTAATAGGTCCATATTTATTTGAGAACGACTTTGGCCAGGCTCTCAATTGTCAATTGAAAGGGATGATTTGGACACCAACGAGATGACACTATGTGCTACACAGTTCATATCACATTGGAATATTGAGGATATTGCCATCTTATGTGGAGATGCAGTGTACAAGCCACGGAGAGCGTGCGATTGAACCTCGTTGTCCATTTTTTGAGGAGTTTTCTTAAGTAGCAGTGTGTGTACTAATAAGTTACACACCACAGCGGTAATCAAAGCCAAAACAAGCTATGGTATCGATCAAATTTAGTCTGATTTAGGCGCCATAAACATGGACAATTGAACATTCTGGATACGCCCCACCCAGAGTATGTCGTACCGGATATTTAAACGATATTGTATGCCATACATAATAGCATCCACAAGTCTTTTAAACGAATAAAAAATTTCAATGTTGTCAAACACATGCATACATTCATAATTGGTCATTACAACCCTTCAGTCAGGATTACGACCTAGCTTCTCACACCATGTTGTGTGTGTTAATTTTTTTCATGAGTGGCGGGACATACGATTTTAAAGCCGACTACGAACGACTGATTTTTTGGGAAACTTATTCATGGAAATTTTTTATTTAATCTCAGGGAGTTTGCCAGAAATCAGATGAGAGGAAGTTATCGAAGGAATATTTGTTTTTGTTTCATTTAAAGAACGGAAGCGCAGAGTGACGGGCTTAGATGTATGCTGACAAGGCATGGTGCAATACGTTTGCATGATGGTCCCTCCCGTCAACCTACCGAGCTACCTAACTACTGTTTGATGCCAGTATAATTGCACTCGCTGTGGCGCTGATCTTTTTTTTATATATTTTTGAGTTTGTCTTCAGTATTTAAAATTTTTCCATACGTTTACTATGTTTGCCTTTCATTCTGTGTTTATTTGGAATTATCTCTACGTAGTAAATGCAATCCATTTGAATTTATTTAAAGTCCTCTTTTGGAAAACATAACTTCGGTCTGTCTGTTGGCATACAATAGACATCAGTTGTCATAAGAATTATAATCAAAAAGCTAAAATCAAAGCCAAAGCCAAAGCCAAAGCTAATCAATTTCTGATGAATGTTCATACCTAAATCGGGCCATTCAAATATAAACACGAACTCATTTATCCATACACACCCATAAACAAATACAAGTACTTACGCCAACATACATACAAGTACCAGCATGCATACCTATACAATGATGTTCATGTGAACATGTGAATATTAACTTGTGTTATTTACTAAGTATTGTACTTGTATATGGTATTGTTGATGTTGATGTATTGTATTGTATTGAAGTAATAGTGGTTATTAGAAAGCATTTGTGTATGTGTGTGGGCATAAAATGGATTTTCAATAAGCGTCAAATGTCTAAATCTACAAAACCTCCATAATGAAGGACAACGCATGGTGTAGAGTAGTGTAGTGAGAGAAGATTATGTTGAAGAGAAGCGAATGTATGTATGTATGTTGTGTATCAATAATAACAAACAATTTTATTAACAAAACCAACATGTGGTTAATACACTTGCCTACACATGTATACTATATACACGCACATAGGCATAGGCATTTATAATATACGAATATAAACTAATGGCCTATGAAAGATAAAGATGTAAAGATGTTAGAAAATCAAATTTTGTTAGTAACATAAGCATATTACATCATTATGCATGAATATTTGCTGTAGAATGTACGCAGCATAATCTGGCATATAAACCAAAAGTAAGTATTCATGCCATAAATGGTGAAAACGGAAATTACTTACTGCCCCCTCCTTTGCCATCTCCGGAAAATAAAAAACAACAATATCGGCCTGAAGTATAAAATAATGTTGTTAATGTGTGTGGGTTTGTGTGTGTGTGTTAAAACCTTTATAAAATAAAATATAATGTATGGCCACCATAACTTTGTATATAGAAATACATCCAAACTGTATTGATGCATGAGATTTTATTTAACAAATGTTGACGTCGATAGGACTTCCGTTTAGACATTTTCCCCCTAAAGATTCTATGAGTAGAATACCTCATATCCTCATATCAGATTTACGTTCAAAATATTCAATTCAAATACCTGCTGTAAGGATGTGTACTCTGAATGAGTTTACATTAATTTTTGTCTATAACAGGGTATATACACCACCGGAACGAATACTTTGGTTTATTACACACACGATTTATTAATGAGCGATTTTGTTTGGGTATGTGTGTATGTGAGTATGTTAAACAGTACATACAAATGTTGTGTGCAAAGGATGTTAATGAAAATTATCAAGAGTCATCAAAATTACCATTTTGACTTTTAATGGCGTATTAAACATTTTGGATTTAGGCTTTTCGCCGCTGTAGTCTAGTTGGTAGGCGGTTCAAACTCCCAGCTCAGACAACTCCAACAAAACGAAATATGAAAAAATATTTCTTCGGCGATAGCCTCTCAACAGATTTCTGGCAAAAACTCTGACTGTAAATAAAAAATTGCTACGAAAAGTTAAAAAAAATAAACTTGTCGTTAGGGGGACTTCAAACTGTAGGTCCCGCCACTTACGCATAAAAATAACACATACAACATAACTGGTGTGAGAAGCTACGTTGTAATCCTGACTGAAGGATTGTAACGACTAATTTTGTATGTAAAGTGACTTCCAAAACTGTATGCAAAAACTTAATTTTTTGAATTTTTGCTCATTATATGAATGATTAGTTTTTGAGTTGCATATTTGTATATTAGCTAGGGTCTAAAATTACATTTACCAGCTCTGACAAATACAACACTGATATGGTACCGTTACTTATGTTTTTTGATTAAGTTTTTGTGAACACTTTTGTAACTCATTAATATTAGCGTGTTTTTGCCGGTAGAATATCATTTAAAGTGAATAAATAAAATTTTTAATTGGCAAATCAGTACGCGAAATTACTGAAAAATATAGTATTTCTATTGGATTTGTAACCAATCTCCGAAAAAACTTGGCGTTTTCACAAAAAAATAATGGTGGTCGAAAACAAAATTTAAATTTCCACACGAAGAGATTGGTGAGACGTCTTGTTTTATCAGGAGCTATTTATAACGCTGTACAGGCCAATAAGAAAATTAGGGAGTCCCTTCAAATAAATGTATCCAATCAAACCGTACGTAGATGCCTGAATGAGTGCGGTATGAAGGCTAAAACCAAAATTAAGAAGCCACTTTTATTAGCAAAACACAGGGCTTATCGTTTAAAGATTGCAAAATATCATGTCAATTCGACTCCTGAGCAGTGGAAGCTTGTAACATGGTCTGACGATACAAAAATAAATAGATTATGTTCCGATGGTCGCATTTGGTCCTGGCACTACATCAAATAATATACAAAACCCATTAAAATATGGAGGAGGATCCTTCATGATATGGGGATCAGGGTGAAAAATTAGGAATACTTAGGCAAATAAAAGGTATAATGAAAGCAGAGCATTATATAGACATTTTAAGGGACTCATATCTGCCTAGTCTCGAAATTTTTGGTTGTGAACCAGGCGAAACGGTATTTATTCAAGATACCAAAACAGAAGGTAACCATGAAATGGCTAATGGATCATAAAATTAGGTGTTTAGATTGACCCCACAATCCCCGGATTTAAATCCGATCGAAAATTTATGGAATATTTTGAAAAAAAATGTTATGAGAAATCCAGTGCCACAACGCCTTGAAGAGGTATGGAGCAAAATAGAATCGTCTATTTTAACAAATTTAATTAATAGTATGCCAAAAAGGATGCAGCTTGTCATAAAAGCAAAAGGTGGTCATATTAAATATTAAAATATCCTTTAAAATCTATATACATGTTTGAGTTACAAAAGTGTTTATAAAATATTTTATATGTTTCTTACTATATTTTGAAGCAAATGTTATTTAGTTTAATTTTTTATTATTTATTTTATTATTTAACATGCAACTAGTTTAAAACACAATCAATAAAATTTTTAAATTACTACAAATATTAATAATTCGAAAAAAAAAACATAATTTTGTATTTTTATGAACAGTTGTGGAAGTCACTGTGTGTGTATGTATGATTAAGGCTTTCCGACAATTCTGCCCGTACAACTCAACCAAAGGTTTATGTTTCAATTAAATGACAATGTTTTTGGAAGATCTACAATACCTCCTGTAATTAGGTTGTGTAATCCCAAGGGCACAGATAAACGCAAAGAATATTGAGAACTTAATTAAAAAATCCTAGTACGCTTATGGTCAACTTTAAAGTTTATGGAGCTCAAGTGTTTTTTTACACCGATGTCGTTTGAAACTATAGAACAAGGGACCTTCTTCAGTTAATTACGGTTTTCTACATGAAATCCAACTGATTTTGTAGCTATACGACCGAGGTAGGAAAATACCTTTATCTTGTCATGGTTGTTCTGAAAGATAGTGATGGGCTCAAATTCATTTATTGTATTCTTTTATATGATCTTAGTTTTCTAGACGTAACTTTAAGTTCATACCGTCCATTGGATGCATATCGAAGTAGGTCTGAATACATTAATCAAAAATATGTTAGGTTAGGTTAGGTTAGAGGACGTGTACTTGTCAATTAAGACAAGTACAGTACCCGGAGGTCGACTATGTTATGTTACTTATGTTGTGTGTGTTAATTATATACATGAGTGGTGGGACCTACAGTTTAAAGTCGACTCCGAACGACAGATTTTTGGAAACTTTTTCATGGCAATTTTATTTACTCTCAGAGTTTTTGCCAGAAATCTGCTGAGAGGAAGTCGCTTAAGATATACTTTTTGTATTTTGTCTGGATGCTTGGCTTGGGGCTCGAACCCTGGCTTTTCGCCTAATAAGCAAACACACTACCTACTAGACTACGGCTACTTCATCACAAATATGTTACAAAAGAATTATGCCAGCAAAAAGATGAAAAGGTTGAGGCGACAAATACATGCTTATTTGGGCTTTGTAAACATCATAATGATTCGTGCAGGACCCTCCCGAACGAGGAAAAAGTAGAAACTGTGTAATATCTGCCCGGCAGGTAGCTGGACTGAATAATCTCAGAATACTTTGTAGTCGTCGTAGTCTATTAGATGTTGTGTTGGGTTAGTAGATGTGAGGTCAGGCGTCTCCAACAAAACAAAATATGAAAAAGCTATTTTTTCGGCGACTTCCTCTCAGAAGATTTGGCGAAAACTCTGAGAGTGTTGCCATGAAAAGTTTCTCAAAATTCTATCGTTCGGAATCGAAGGTCCTCCACTCATGTATAAAATTGGCTCCCTCAACATAAGTGGTATGAGAACGTAAGATTGTAGTCCTAACTGAAGAGTTGTAATGACCAATTGTGTATGTATGTATGTACCTACTTCGTGCCTTTTTTATTATTGTGGCTGTTGCTTCAGACAGTCTAATTTCATTCCTCTAGAGCGATAAATGGTTTCGTATGAAACACGGATTACAAATAAAGAGGCATGTTAATGGAATTCAAATTCAATTCATTAACATTCTCATACGGTTGGCAGTTATTTTGTTTCTTTATTTCTAATATGGAGTCTTAATGCAATACGGCACGTATATTATTTTCTATAAACAATAAGTATCTGTTTGTTATTGTTTTATTTACTTTATTTTACTCATACATCCGCTTCCTGTTTCTCTTACTTATTAACGCACAAAATTAATTTTTTATAACGAAATATAATAACAGATTGTGAGAGTGTATGAAATGCTAAGTAAAACAAAAATATGTTTCTTAACACTACAATACATACATATAAACAATACATGTACGTAAGTGTGTGTGAGTATGTTTAAATGTATTTAAATATGTTTATGTTGTACGAGTTTGGCATGTATAAGTGCGTCGTCATTTAGCCATGAAATGCATTAAAAATTTATGAAGCGCACTAAATTGTAATGCAAAGTAACAGTAATACGAATTGTAATGACAATTTTATACAGTGGGAAGCAAAAGTGTTTACAGATATGCTTGGTACGGATTCAAATACAATTTATAAAGAGATTTTCGTTACAAATTTAACTCTCTTCTGTTAAGGCTTCAACAAGTATGCAGGCTAGTGTTTGATATGTGTATGTGTTGTTTTGTGTATGTAGTTGTTATTCCTTTGTTATTGTAACTGTATAAGTATTTATGAATATGACATTTGTTTCTTATTTTTATTCGTATATGTAATGTGGCAATATTTTCCTTTTATTCGTTTGACTTTTTATTTTTTTTATTTTCATTTTCTTTTGCTTTTTGCCATCCTCTTGTTTTCTATTGTTTCTTGCCAGTGTTATTGTATGTTTTGGCCATTTTTAACGATTATAGTGTTGTTTTGTAAAAAAAAAGAAACTTTAATGCCATCGTTTAAGCTTCAAGTTCTTTTGTCGCTATTATGTAACATTTTTACAATGGAAGTCTTAAACATGTAGAGGAACGCAACACACTCATATGCACAAAACTTTATGAATATGATCGAACATTAAAATGTTATTTAATTAAGCTTGTAAAAGTTATGGCTCTTGGCTCAGCTAAAGGAATGTAGTTGGAGAGAAAAATTAATGGGTCTTTATTGGTAGTATTTGAAAAGCTTCACGACGATTGACCAAACGAAGCCTCCGAGTCTACGTATTTTGGCTTATTAGATGCGAGACCATAGTTCAAACCCCATCTCAGATATCTGGAACAAAACGAAATATGATTTTCAGCAATCTTGTGACAAAAACCCTGTGTATAAATTAAACTTCCATGAGAAGTATCTGCAAAAATCTGCCATTGGAAGTCGTCTTTGAACTGTGCAGAAGCAAGTACGTTATTCTGACTAAAGTGTCAGGTAATGACCGATTAAGTAAGTAAGTAAGTCACACCAATCGATGACAGGGCTTTCTCAATTTGGTCCTTCCAACGTAGACAAATTTGTTCTCTATATTTAAAGAAATTTTCAAATGTTTTCAACTATAAATCCAAAAGTAAATAAAATTTTTTACATATGAATACGTGTGACAATTATTTCAGGAGAAGCCTGAAATCTATTTAAGTAAAATTTATTAAAGATGCGTAAAACATATCAGTGATCATTTTACAATTGTCTCCAACCACCAAAACACAACTTGTTATTCCAATTCATACACAATATTATTATATTCATGTAGGGTATCGTATCACTTTACTACACTTAAAATTTCCTTCTTATTTAATAATAATTTTTATAGTTTTTCTTTGTGTTATTGTTATGGCTTTCTGCTGTTCCTCTTCATTAATTTTATTCTTTCATGTTTCATTTTATAGTTTTAGGTTCTTTCCGTTTTATGTTAAATATTTAATGTTCGAATAAAATTTTATGAAAATTATTAACAATTTTACAATATGATCAGCGTAAATAAAATATAATTTTATAATAACAACAAGCCAAGGCAAATAGTATTCTGAGCTTTAAGTAAAATAAAGTTTCTGTCTTAATAAGTTAGGTTAGGTTAGGTTTGAGGACGTGTACTTGCCATTGGTAAAAGTACAATGACCAGAGGCCAAAGTGATCCATTTTAATTTCGTCCTAGAAATGAGATAGGAGATAGGAAAATTGAATAAGGAGAGGAGGTAGGAAAGGGATCATATAGAAGACAGAGGAAAATGGATGGACCACAAACACACAAGAGATTGCGACTACAACCTTGATGTCCTAGCACTTCTCATTTATAAATCTATGGAGAGCACTAATGTCGGCTCTCGACAAAGAGACCAAACTTTCGAAGAAGCCCCTACCCGGTGTCCCCAACTTCAACCTCCTAAGGACTCGACAGTTGCAGAAGAGGTGTTCGATAGTTCCAGATTCCAGATCCTTGTCACCGATTTAATCACGGAGTGCCCTTACTTAATAAGTTGTTTAAATATTCAAGTAGTAGAGTGTAAGCATTTTTAAGTATCAAAATTTATTTTTAATAAATTTCAGGAACAGTAGATGCTAGTTTTGACTTTGTCTTATTTAGTTAGAATACACATACATAATTGGTCATTACAACCCTTCAGTCAGGATTACGACCTAGCTTCTCACGCCACTTATGTTGTGTGCGTTAATTTTGTACATGAGTGGCGGGACCTAGAGTTTAAAGTCGACCCCGAACGATAGATTTTTGAGGAACTTTTCATGACAATTATGTTTACTCTCAGAGTTTTTGCCAGAAACCTGCTGAGAGGAAGTCACCGAAGAAATACTTTTTTCATATTTTCGTTTTGATGTCTGCTGACCTGGGGTAGTATCTGTTACGTCCTACAATTATATTTACTAGCTGGATAGATAAGATTCTGCGTGCAAAAGCATCCTAGAATTTTAAGTGCCAGACAATGTTACAGAGAAGTTTCTTTTGTAAGCCCCTTTTCTTCTTCATCAACGGCCAACAGAGGCCAGTGTCCCATTGGATCAGATTTTATGCCAATTTTTTTCTGCATGTCTTTGGATTCTCTATAAACGTGTTTGTTATTCTACCTTTTATTTGCAAATTAGAAAAGCTTATGAGAGGCAATTCCTAATGTCAGGTTTAATATCAATAAATATACCCGATATATATATATATATGTGATAGCGAATGCGCACTGATAAGCCTGAATATAACTAAAGCAGTAGAGTAGTGCGGTCTAAAATTCAGTTGTCAGTCATATAATGTTCTCTGAGCGACATAAACTGTTACCATAAGAGGACTTAGTTGATTCTTTTACTAAGTAACCTGTACGGCAATCGAGTTCGGTTAGTAATTCTGGATTATCTGTTCATATTCCAGTTTAGTTTGCTGTACAATATGATTCCAGTTTGATACCAGAATGAGAGCTACTCTGTTGATACTAGGGGTAGCAAATTGAGGAACTCGCTGCTAGATCTTAGTCTAGTCTACATTTGTTGCAACATTTCAACCTTATCCACTTAATTTTATTAGTAAAATAAAAATATTCACTCATATCTCGATGTTGTAGAAATGCGTTAGAAACACCTTTTAATGTATCTACTCTTTAGGCTAAGGTCCAGTGTTCTTTTTATGGAAACTAGAATATTCTTAACATAACTTTGTATACCCAGAACTGATTTTCAAATATTTTAGTGGAGAATGAGGAAATCAATGCGAGATAGTTTGTGTGCCATTCAGAATGCTTATATATTGTCTGAATTTGTGAAAAGTTGTTGTTGTATCAGTTTTTGCAAGGGCATCAGTTAGGTTCTTATAGTCATTGTCGTCCTGTTGTGGAATCTGCATGAGGTTTAACGTCGCGGTGTAAATGCAAGTCATTCAATAGCCTTGGGCAGTGATGCTGTGATCTATTCACTTTCTAGGGTGTCAGTAAAGATATGCTATGATACTGACCTTATCCCGTCGCAGTTTCCCTAATTATTATTTCAGCACGAATAAAACCACAGTCATTGCGTAGGATAATCTAATATGTACGTTATATGATATAAAAGACTACACACAGGATCGTGTTGGGGCATGTGTTTATATTATTATGAATAGAAAAGTTTTTCTCTAAAAGAGTGTTTAGTACTGGAAGTTTCAGACATCACAAGTCCTACAAAAACTGTTTTTTCGTTGGCCTATAAAAATAAGTGTTCAGCGTTTATTATTAAGAAAGCAGTTGAACGGAATTCCAAATTGAATAAAAGCAAAATTAAAACTTAGCAAGTGTACACAACTACGTTCAAAAATCTTACCTAAACTATACGTGAAACGCTTAATTTTCCAAAACAAAAATCATGTTAAAAATATTACCAACACTATCGCTTCCATTCTACCTCTCTTTCTCGGTTATTCCCAAAGCCCGAAATTATCTGAATGTGTTAGAAATTATAATTTTCAATTTGTATATGCCATACTCTAAGAGGTTTTAGTTTTATATTTTACATTTTAGCAGGAATTCTAATCAATTTTTAATTATAAAAATTTTTAAATAAATATTTTTGTTTATTAAAAAATAATCAACCAGAATATACACACATACACACAAAACTAACTGTGTAGCCAAAATATAATGGAAATACATACATAAACTATACAAAAATGATGAGATTAATTATTTACGAATTGAAATTAATCCACAAGAGGCTTAAAACCACAATTGAAAATATTTTCTCTCTCATGAGGTAAAACAAAAAAAAAAAAACAAAAAGAATGGAAACAAAAATTACAGAAAAAAGGGAGAGAACAGACCAAATAAAACTTTTAAATACAACTTATAAATCCAGACAAATTTTTACAGTAACAACAGAAGCAAAAACAACAAAATACAATAAACATACAACGTTGTACTGACAAAAATGAATAAAGGAACGAGAATGTATGAATTACGGAGTGTTTTTATAAAAATCATAATAATTTTATATTGTTTCATACATCCGTACATAAATGGGCACCAATACATGGAACTTTATTACAAATACATGCACATAGATGTATGGGTCTGTTTTAAAGTGCTTTTCATCTTTAAATTGAAATAAAATAAATTGAGTTTGGATATAATCGAAATTTTTTATTCGTTTGAAAGACTTGTTCATGTCTTTCCAGTGTCCGCCATTGTTTCTATGGGTGTGGCGCATTCGGATTGCCCATATTGCCATAATTCTGGAGAATAACTCAGGTTGAATTAGTTCCATGGCATGTGTTATGTCGTAGTAGTCACTGTAGTCTAGTAGAATGTGTGTTGGCTTATTAGGCCACCGTTCAAACCCAAGGTCAGACATCTCCAACCATATGAAAAATCAAAATTTATATTTCTTCGGCTCCTGCATTTCAGAAGATTTCTGGCAAAACTTCTGAAAGCAAATAAAATTGCCATGAATAAGTTTCTCAAAAATCTGTCGTTCGGAGTCGACTTTAACCTATAGGCACCCACCATTCATGTATAAAATTAACACACACAACATAAACGCTATGAGAAGCTAGGTTTTAGTCCTGACTAAAGAATTGTAATGGTAATTGTGGACTTGTAGGCATGTATGTCATTGTTCGATTAGAGACCAATATACATATTGCCATAATTTTTGGCGAATATTTCAACCATCGCATGTGTTATTATGGATGTAAGGAGTTTGTGATTTATTCGCATACCACTGTGACTTAAGGAAATCCCACAAAAAAAGCCTAACAGGTTAAAATTGCATGATCTTGGTAGCCAGTGTACGATTACATCATCTCCAGGTAAGATGTCAATGCCCTCAAATCGCTCGTGCAAAATATCCGATTTGGCCTGAGTTGTGTGACACGTGAGCATTCCTGTTGAAACCTAATGTCGTTGGTGTCCAGATCGTCAAATTCAGACCAAAAGATGTTGGCAAACACGAACCTTTAAGGTTTGCTGTTGACAGTTCTGAAAGAAATATGGACTGGTGATGCCGCCAGCACAATATTCACACTCAACTGTGACTTTTTTAAATTTCTTAGAATGATCTTGACTTTCAGATGAATTATTAACGTAAAGAATCTGAAAAATATTGTTTGTTCACGTACCCATTAATTCAAAAGTGGATCTCATAGCTGAAGATGATTTTTTAATGATTAATTAATAATAGGTTAGGTTAGGTTAGAGGACGTGTAATTGTCAATTAAGACAAGTACAGTACCCGGAGGTCAACTTGACCCATTTTACAACGTGTAGTTTAGTTACAGTTTAAAATCGACTCCGAACGATAGATTTTTATTTACTGAGAAACTTTTCATGGCAATTTTTTATTTACTCTCAGAGTTTTTGCCAGAAATCTACTGAGAGGAAGTTGCCGAAAAAATACTTTTTGTATTTTGTCTTTGATGCCTGGCCTGGGGCTCGAACCCAGGCTTTTGCGTCTAATAAGCTAACACACTACCTACTAGACTACGGCGACTTCTTAAATTAGTAATTCTGTTATCAAATATTCCGCGGGACATTTCCTGAACACATGTCTTTGTTGCCTATTGTTGTTTATGGTGAATTGGAAAAACAGGCTGAAAAAATGACAAATAATTTGTCGGATGTAGCTTCAGCAAGATAGCTGCTATAGATTGCCCAAGTTCGGTAGCCCCTTTTAGAAGACCCTATACGTTTATAGCAAAGGATATTTGACCATTAACATTCACACTAATAAATAAACATAAACACAGAATCCAGTTGTTGTGTTGTTGTTTTCGAAATGAGTGTGTAAATATATGAGGACGTTGGTTTGTATTTGAATGCTTGTTGCTGGTGTTTTTTTTGTTATATTTTCTGTTTTTGGGTAAAAGTTTTAAGGCAATGAAAGTATATGGCAATAAAAAAGCAACAACAACAAAAACACAAAAAAAAACAATCCAACAAAAGGAAATCTCGACTGCATTTCAATTACCACATCAAAAGTCACTGAGGCGGAAAATCATTATAAATTTCTTATGAACATTTCTCTTTGAAATACTTCCTGCCTGCAATAATAAGGCACAATGGCAACGAAATCAAATTTCAAATCGTTAATTTAATTCACTAAAGGAGAAAAAGTATAGTTTTTAATGAAATGTTTAGAAGATTTTGAGGGATTGTTTCTTTACATAAAGTGTGAAGTTGTTTATAAAGCTGTTTTACCATAGATTCAGTAAGAATTGAATTTTATAAGCGAGCCCCTGGCACCTTTGTTTCAAGCAATATAATTTTTTTAATTTTCATTAATACTGACATACTGAAATACAATAATGATCAGTTCTTAAATCTCACATAAAAGTGTGAACATTTTATACGATTGTGGGCCAATGAGTTCATGACTTCTCTGCCTCTTAACTCGGGGGCAGCCTCAGCCTCTATTCATCTCTATGATAGCGTGATTTAAAGAGAAAATGGAAAAAAATGCCAGCAAAATTGACATGATTGCCTCAATTTTTTGGATTTATTTCTGAGTAACTGTTTTCTGCTTCCAAACCAAACTGCTTTTCTTTGCTTATTATTCTACTACAACAGCGGAGCAAAACAAAAAACCTGCCGTATATAACGCATTGTTTGTTAATTGTAGTAAAAACGCATAGAACGGGAGAAACGTATGTAATGCAAAAACGTATTAAAAGCATGGTATGGACTTTCGGTTTTATGTCATTCTATTCTGTCACAAAATTCATGTCCACTGAACGTAATGAATCGATTTATCCTTGAGCAACATTTGGGATTATTGAATCATTGAGAAATTGCACGATAATTTCGATTTTGCCAAAAAAGCTCATTTTCTTCTTGCTGAATACGTGCATAAACAAAATTGCCGTATTCGGGCACAGAAAACCCACACTTTGTGTTACAGAAGCCAATGCACCCATTACGGGCGACTGTGTGGTGCGGGTTGTAGAGCGCAGGCATCATTGGCCCATATTTCATGGAAAATTAGGACCATTACAACCATTACGGTCAATGTAGACACCTACCGATTTTTTGTACTTACTCTTCATGGTATTGATGTGAACGATATTCTCAAGCCACAATCGATTTATTACGTTAAACGTTTGATAGCCATTTATTTGGCCGAAATGGTGATGTCAATTGGACGTCTAGAATCTGTGATTTGACACCATTGGACTATTTCCTGTTGGGCGCCGTTAAAGAATTTGTTCTGCCGACAAACCAGAGACAATTGAGCATTTGAAGAACAGATTTCATAATGCCATTGCCGAGATACGACTCGAAAATGTACACGGAATTTGGTTCAATCGATTTGGTTCATACTGTGAGGCCAGCCACAGCAACCAAAGGAATGTAATACCATTCCATTTCTAACAGGAACAATTGTACTTTACAACCAAAAATTTTTTTTTGCAAAATTTCAAACCGTTTTTATTTTAACAAACTTTTAAATGGCCCTCCCCTTATTTACTCACATTATGCTCATATTTAATATATAAAATTCATAATAACAAGTATAGTACATATGTGACGTATGAGTGATATTTAATTCCATTAGTTTCATACATGACAAAATCAAACATTTTTTATTGCATACTTTTCAGAATAACTATTCCGATACATGTAATGTGATGCGTATGAGTAGTATACACCCAAACCTTTTTTTACACGGTAGATACGTTCCAGTGGATACCGTCTAAAAAAAATAACGCGTAAAAAAAGACAAATATTATGTATGTATGTAAGTTTATAAACAAACTGGAGAGATATACATAGGATTGATGCAGCAGCCTACATATGCCTAAAAAATTGAATAACTTTATAAAAACTCACAGATTTAGTTCAATAGTATACACAAAGTTTTTATTTTATTAAACGATTTTATCCGTATAAAAAGGAACGACCAAAAAAAAATGGTAAATATGTTAAAAAAAACCGTGTTATTTCAAATTCGCGTAAAAAAACCGTGTAAAAACAGGTTTGGGTGTATTTTAAATACAATTAAATAGAAAGTATACCACCATTAATTTGGAATTAAACATTTACAATCTAATATGACAAATAAAAGCAATTTTTTTAAATTTAAGACTTTTCGAGATATTCCAACCTAAAAGTATAAAAACCAGAATTCTAGGCTGTGTTGTGTGTTCTCATGAAAAATTTTTTTTTCTTAAAATCAGGCAATCTTAGCCTTCAGAACTGCAACATGTTAACCGATTTTTTTGTACCTGCTCTTCATGGTATTGATGTGAACGATGTTCGGTGCAACGTACCACACATCTCATGCCACAATCGATTTATGGCCGTTTAATTAGCCGAAATGGTGATGCCAGTTAGCCGCCAAGAACTTGCGATTTGATACCGTTGGACCTGTGGGGCGCCTTTAAAGAAAAGTGTAATGCCAGCACACCAAAAACAATTAAGCATTTAAAGGCTCGAAAAATTTCACTAAAATTGGTCCGATCGAATGAGGTACTGTGTGGTCAATTCACAACTGACGTGACTCTATAGGTGAGTCCGACTAACTACCAAGTAGTTCAATAAGCTCTTTGAACGGTAACATCCATGACTACCATCTTGGTGTCACTAAAAAAATTGTGTATCTTTGTTACGACAAGCAAATCCGTTTTAATTTGTAGATTTATAGACCTCAGCGTCGTTCAGTGGGAACTTTTTAAAGTGTCAGAAGCGGCATGCATGCAACATTATTAGTGCCTTTTCCACATTAAAATATAAAAATATCGTTTGATTGCCTTGTTATTTTGTATTTCAAATTGGGTTTCTTTCATTTCATTCCCATTGTGCATTGCCAGCATGTTGATGTAAGACTGTTTGTGCGTTTATTTACTTAAAACACACACTTATTAATACCAACACATATGCTTGTATACATATGTATATACATACATACGTACTTATGCATAGGTTGCAATGTTTGATTGTATAAATTACTTGTGTATGTACATTTTAAATTGCACAATAATTTTGCTACTGCTGCTCTTATTCTTCCTTTTTTATTACTACTACTGTTCCAGTACATTCTGTTACTTTTTGTTTTTGTAATTGTTGTTGTTGTTTTAATATTTTTATTTTACTTGTTTTTTTTCGTTTTATTAGCTTTGAATATACGATAGGAAACCTGAATGTATACAATCGGTTTATTGCTTAAAGTACCTTCGAGCCTACATAAGCAAGCAACCAACCAACCATATGCAACACACTTGGCAACAAATTGCATTTCGTTGTGTATGTAAATGTATTTGCAACATAAATGTATACACATAATATCCATTTATGTTGCATGGCCACCAAATATATGATTGGCCAACGTAATGTTTTGTTTTGTTATGTTTTCCGTTTCATTTCCAAATTCATTTGAAATTTTTGGTACTAGCTGTTCCACTCATTGGTGTTTTTTGTTTATGAATCTTCTTTTGAAATAAAGGCACTTTTTTAGTCTGTTTAGGTAATTGCATTGCAAAGAATTTGAATAACTCTTATGGCTGTTTAAAATATTATTAAGTTTGGACTGACTGGTGGTATGTTGTGAACGTTCTAATGCATGCTGCGTCTTGATTAAAATTTTTTACGATGATCTGCACTCAAATATGTTTTCGGATTTCGATTACTAATCTAAGAGTAAGTAAGTTCGCTCTAACTAAGTAACTGGTTTGAAACTGCCTTCGTGTTCATAGGCTCACCCAGGTACAGGTGTAGCCAATGAACTTTTTAGAGCGAACACGCTCCAATCAAAATAGTTAAAGTCGTTCACTTGTTAAACACTCTATTAGACAATGATATCTATCGAAATTTAGTAAATTGAAGAAGAATTTTGCTTCACTGCCAGACTCTGTAAGGACATCTCCGTCACTGTGCAGTTTCTCACAGTTCATCGCGTAAGGGATAGATATTTATACAATTGTAAATTCATCTCATCCGATACAAGAAAAAGGAGAAAAGGGAAAAGACAAGAGCGTGACGAATTCAAATTGGGCAGATGTAAGAATGATGCCCAAAAAATTTTGTTAAAGGGTTATGCGTCTGAATGAAGGTTTCCAGTTTATAGCATTATCCTATAAGGATGAAAACAGATACTTGGTTTCAGATATGCAAGGCGTATTGAGGCTATGGAGTCAGCATTTCTTTGCAATATTACTACGTGGCTCTAATTATGCATTTAGAGAAAGTGATAAAACGAACCCTATCAATGATGACGGCCTAGAGTCTCCGCTGCCCCTGTTAAGAGGAGGACAAAGTCGCGATTTAGCCCTTTAAGAACAACAATGCTGATGGGCTTGACAGTCTGCCCGCTGAATTCTTTTAGCTTATTTGTAGATTATTTGCAGAATATAGTATAGGAAAGTATGAAGTCGCCTTAGTATAGTTGGTAGTGTGTTGGCTTATTAGACGTAAAGCCAGGGTTCGAGTCCCACGCCAGACATCAAAATAAAATACCAAAACTATTTCTTCGGCGACTTTCTCTCAGCAGATTTCTGGCAAAAACCGTGAGAGTAAATAAAATTGCCATGAAAAGTTTCTCAAAAATCTGTCGTTCGGAGTCGACTTTAAACTGTAAGTCCTACCACTCATGTATAAAATTAACACACACAACATAAGTGGTGTGAGATCCTTACTGAAGGGTTGTAATGACCAATTATGTATTTATGTATGTAAAGTATGCCAAACGATTGAAAACTCAGTGCCCTCTGTACTGTCCTCAACAAGAATTCATAATGTGGACCTGATAAGTCGACCATCAAACAGATAATCACACTGGAGTAGATCCAGAAAAACAAAGTCCACACACATTACCGTTAAGAAATCGTGTTTTATCTGCAATGTATTCTTGACCGGTATTCCTGCGAAGCTGGTAAGGCTGTACAGAATGATGCCCAGCGACTCCTGCCCCTCCCTCAAGCTACGAAAGATCTTCCCAAGCTTTTTGATACCTTTTACAGGCAAGGCCTCATGAAGTATATACTGCCTGATGCATCGCAATTGTACCATTTGTTCAGATGGTTTCGCAGACATTGATATCATTCGGCTCATCTAGATGCTGATGCTGCCTTTAGCGCTAATGCACGGAATTCTAGTAAGATGAGTCTGGCAGTAAATGAGAAGAAATGTTGTTGACAGGTAGGAACGTGCGGCGTTTAATGATGTGAGTATGGAGATCAAACTGATGCCTGATACTGATGCTATGGTTTCCCTGGATGAAACTGATGTTCTACTAGACGTTTATCCTCTCCGAAAGCAAGGACACTCTTACGAAACGATTCTGCAAGATTGAGTATATTTTTGACAAAAGTATTACTCAGGATCTTTGGTCTGGAGCGAGTTGACTTGCGATTTCACAATTTATATTCGTTGAGATATATGGATTCAGTTTGTTGGATTACAAGTAAAGTAACTTCAATGACCCAATTGAAAATATTACAGTCGTGTTATCAAACATAACATTGTAGTGTAGGGTGCTGTGTAATTTGACTTGATCAACCGTAAGAATTTCAAGTGTTTTTTCGTTCGCATTTTATGTAATCAAATCATACATTCATAGACCACTTCACTTGCAGACGCCAAAGTCTAGAGTTCTACACTATTCCGTTTGTACTAAATATGGTTAATATAATCCAACTGTGTGTGTGTGTGTGTGTATATGTGTGTGGGTGCAATGAACCAAATCAAATAATGATAATAATAATAACAGCAATAGCAAAACAGAAAGAAAAAAACAAAAAACTATTATACACATGCCTGAACATGTAAATATTCACTCAAAAACAAACAAACCAAAATGAAAGTAAACACTCAGGACACATTCAACAGGAGAAATAAATATCGGAAGAAAGAAATTAAATAAAGCGTCATCTAAGGCTTAAGTGTCAATTTACATAAAACCTACTATATACAATGAAATTGTCCGTCTATTCTTCTATTTCTTTCTATTCCTTCATACTTTCCTTTCATACTGCAAGCAAACATAACCTGCATTTATAAATACATACATATGTACGTTTGATCAGCAAAAATAAGTTGTTGCATACCAGAGTACTTTTATGTTTTTTGTTCTCCATACTATTTATGTTTATGCTAATGCTGATGTAGTTGTTTTTGTTGCTGATGATGAATTATGAACAAATGGGTTGTATAGTGGTGTGGAAGTGAAATAGTAGTAGCCATTGGTTGGTTAGTAAATCTTATGTTTTTTTTTCCTGTGGTCTTTTATAATTTCACAATTCACCTGTACTCCAAAAGAAAAAGAGAAAGAAAAACAAACAAGATTCTCTTTCTATTATAGTGGCCTGTTCTATTTAAATATTTCATAAGATAATATGGGAAATGAGCCTAGCAAAAGGAAAAATACTATTTCCTGGATTTAGTTTCCGTTTTTTTAACATGGGGGAAATATAATATTTTTTTACATTCTAATAAAGAAACCAATCTTTGGGGGAGGGGGGGGGGGCGTGGTCTCTTAATTTAGATCTTCTATACAAATTTATTTTCATGTCATTAAAATAATTTAGAACACATGCAGATACATACATAAAACATGTGGTGGAAGAGACAATATAGCAATAAAATATAAGAACAAATTTGAATTTTTATGTATATTCATACACAACTCCTTACAGACAGAAGTCCTACTTAGGGAATCATTTAAGGCCATTGTGATATCATAATCAATTCTGTACAGGGATCAAATATGCCCTAGAGGAAACCAACGCGAGTCTAAAATAAATAGCACCATTGAAGCAATCTTTATATTAGAGAGCTCGGTCAGACATGAGAGGTCAAAAACCTTCGTCGCTTTATAGCAAAAGCAGGGCACTGACATATGAGGTGGAAGATAATCTGCTATTCCTCCTCCTCTAAACCATAGCTCCAGCAGAAGTCGTTTGTGGGACCAACCACCCGTAAGAATAGCCATTGTGCTATGGATGTTGATGCAATTTTAGGACAGAAGTGTCCAGCAGAGACTAGCAATATTACTGCTTACAATCGAGATTGTGGTTTGACGTAGTGGGTGTGGATAACATCGAATTTGACTAAGACAATTATAATGCCTATGGTCTGTAACATGTTGGACATTGCGACTTACGTGCCAGCTCGGGCTAGCTCATCAGTAATGCAATTTCCAACGATATCACTAAGTCCCGAAACTCATAGAATAGTTACCTTTGAATGATTTGAAATTTCCCTTCAAAATCCTAGGTATTCGTAGACAATGCCGGACATTGAAATAAACTTAGCCTGACTGTCCCAGTAAATTAAGAGATTTAAAGGTAAAATCCAGTCATCCAACAAGCACTGCGCCGGTTTCAGAATTTCAATGAGCTTTGCCTGGAAAACAAAGTTGTAGTTAGGCAGTCTATAGGAATGTTTTATATCAGAAATCTTATTCACTCATTTTTGAGCCATCAGTGAAAACATAAAGGGTCTCATTGGAACCTACGGTCTGTGTGTGTACGTTTTCTTAGAATAGCATTTTCCATTACACTATGGAACAAGATCGCCTAGGACAGCCAATATAGTTGAAAGATGGTAGACAAGATTCCCCGGAGAATATCATCCAAGAAGAAATTCCAAAATCGATACTACCATAATTATTACATATTTTAAGCCTCAGAGCTCATTTAAAACTAAGGGAATTGATTGTTACGCGTGTTAAAGTTGATTATGCTTGTCTGGAATGATGCTTGAAGGCCATTAAAATAATTTATCTTTCATCATCAAATCGTGATGTGCAACTGTAGAAATGATGTTCAAACTTTTCATACAAAGCTTAAGCGTTTGACTGATGTTTTCAAGTCCATAGCATTATTCTGCAAGGATAAAAACAGAAACTTGGTTAAACATTCGCAAGACGTGCTGAGGTTACTAAGTCCTTACTACTTTACAAAGTGCCGACGATGACCCCAACTCTGCATTGAGAGGAAATAATGTACAGAACACTGTCACAGATCTCGGCGTGGGGGATAACCCAGTCAAGAGGGGGTCGAAAGTACGATTCCACCACTTAAGAACAAGGTGTTAATAGCCTGCCTATTGAACTCTTTAAGGTTGGTGGTAACTGCCTGGAAGGGTGCATGAACTAATTTATTTACCATATCGGTATAGGAATTTATGCCCAAGGATTGGAACCTCAGTGTACTCTGTCATGTCCTGAAAAAGAGGAAAATTCTATAATGCTGAACTGTCTATCATTGGCCAGATATTCACACTAGGCCAAATTCTGCAGAAGCAAGCCGATTCACATTATCGTTTTGACGAAGCACCTTTGTTATGTTGGTAACGAGCTTTGGCAGACCGATAATATGTACCCTGACTTAAAGAGATTTTATTAGACTATTGGAAACTATTGAAAAATAGTTGTGTAAAGTTTTGCCTCTTTCATTATACAGACCAGGCCGGCCACTATTTTTGGTTTACACTTCAATTCGGCAGCATAGCGTACATGAAAGTTATTAATGATTTAAAAAAAAAGAAAAAAAAAATAATAAAAAGCGATGCTGACGATGTCTGATATTTAAAATAAATCTAAACTGTATGTGGTTTACTAGAAAAACATCAAATAAAAATATTCCAAATAGAAATCAGTAGGGATTGAAATCCAAAGCAAAAGTAAAATTGGAAGCGAGGTTCACTGGAAACCTCAAGGAGATCGACGCAAAGAGTGACCCGCTCTCACATGAAGGAGACAAGTCAAAGCGGAATGAACAAAAGTTGCCGAAATTTTCTTAAAACATGAAGGAATATATAAAAAAATTTAGTCAAAAAATACTCGTCGTAGTCGCGCAGGTGGTGTGTTGGATTAGATATCCAAAACAAAACGAAATATGATTTATGATTATGATTCGGTGACTGCCTTCTCAGCTGATTTCTGCTAAAATCTCTGAGAGTAATCAAAATTGCCATGTAAAAGTTTGTCAATAATCTGTCGTTTGGAATCGGCTTTAAACCGCAGGTCCCGCCACTCATGCATTAAATTAACACACATAATATATGGGGTGTGAGAAGCTAGGTCGTAATCCTAACTGAAGGGTTGTAATGACCAATTAAGTATGTGTGAATGTAAATACTCATTAAAAGTCTATTACTTAATGGCACTCCTATATATCACCTTCTCTTCATGCAGAGACATAAAAAAATAATTCAATTTGAAGTATTTCTCTTGCGAAACTTTAACTAAAATTGAGTTATTGCATCGAAAAACACGTAGTAAATTTTAAAATCATTATCCTCATCATCGTCATGATAAGTTATTTCAATATTTGACACACACTGGATGATTTACTATGCCACCTAATAAGTCTTTATTGTTAATGAGAATTTAATATTTTAATTTGAATTAATTCAATTGATTTTCAATGTTTATCTATGGTTTAATAATTTAATAATTCTATAACTAATCGAATATAATTTATGTTGCCAAATAATAAATTGATGTAAGTTTACATTAGAACTTATTATTGGCTTAACATCTGTTATTGTTGTGTTTTTCATTCGATTACAGTTGTTCACATAAAAGGACGATTTAAAAGGAATTGCACTTGTGTTTCAAATATTAAATAACTGATAAGCGATGTTGCTTTTAAGATTGTCATTTCGGTAGTTCATGCAGTTTTTAAGGATATTCTGGACATAAGATGAGGGAAACTGCATAAGCATCTTTTAAGTGTTGCTGCTACTTAAACATAGAGGTGTATAGGGAATATTAGAAAATCAGTGAATCGATTGTCGATAATATTACCCCTTATTTCATCAAAACTCTGTTTTTGTAACCATTAAACGGTGAGAGGTTTGAAGAAGTTACATGAGAAGAAGAAGTTCACACACCAATTTTAAAAGATACTGCCAAACTAAAATGCTTCTTTCGATATAAAACTGAAGTGTGAATACCAGGATTTTCTGTGGACTTACATCGGGTGGGCCATCTATCGTTTTAAATTTGAACCATCGGTTATTGCGAATCTGGCAATACTTATGTCACTCTATTCTGCTACAAAATTCAGTATATTAACTCCACTGAATGTAATGAATCGACTTACGATGTTTGGTTTAACACAGGCTGGTTCAACTTGCCATATATCTCATGCCACAATCTATTTATTGTGTCAAACGTTTGATGACCCTTTAATTAGCCGAAATGGTAATGTCAATTGGCCGCCAAAAAGCTCCAATTTGACACCATTAGACAATTTTCTGCGGGGCGCCGTTAAGGATTTTGTTATGTCGAAAAACCAGAGACAATTGAGCACTTAAAGGACAACATTCGTAATGCCATTATCGAGATACTACTCGAAAAAGTCCATGGAAATTGGTCGAATCAAATGACGTACTTTGAGGCCAGCACCGGCAACCATAGGAATTAAATAATATTCCATTTGTAATCGCAAAAATTATACTTCACAACAAAAAAATAAATTTCAGAAAATTTCACACTGTTCTAGTTTTACTGCATTTTTAAATATAAACTTTTAACTGGCCCACCCCTTATTTATTCACATTATGCTCATATTTAATATGTAAAATTCATAATGACAAGTACTACACAAACATATGTGACGTATGAGTGATATCTAATTCCATTCGTTTAATACATGATAAAATCAAAGATTTTTTATTGCATACTTTTCCCAGTAACTACTCTAGTACATGCATCATAATGAGTATGAGTAATATATTTTAAATTCAATTAAATAGAAAGTATACCACCATTAATTTGGTTTTAAACATTTACAAGCTAATATGACAAACAACAATTTTTTTAAATTTAAAACTTTTCGAGATATTCTAACCTAAAAGTACAAAAACTAGAATTCTGGGCTATATTCTAGTAGGTATTACATCATTCACAATTTTTTTTTTCTTAAAATCAGGCAATCTTAAAATACAGAAATTTTTGAAACATTGCGTTACATTTTTTTGTCTCAAATATATCGTTGAATGTCGAATGCTACTTTCTAAGATTGTTCGACTTTGCTACACATCTCATGCCACAACCGATTTATTGCGTCAAATGAAATGGTGATGTCAATTGGCCGCCAAGAAGCGGCGATTTGACACCGTTGGACTATTTTCTGTGGGGTACCGTTAAAGAAAAGTGTTATGCCGACAAACCAGAGACAATTGAGCATTTGAAGGCCAACATTCGAGAGGCAATTGCAGAGATACGACTGCATACACTTGAAAAAGTGTATGAAAACTAGCCCGATCGTATGAGGTTCTGTGAAGCCAGTCGCGGTAGCCATCTGATTGAAATCATATTCCATTTCTAACCGGAACAATAGTACTTTACAACAGAAACTATATTTGGCGAAATTTCACACCATTTCAGCTATACTATTCATACCTACGATAAAAATTAGCCTTTGTTGGTCCCAATTTTATTCTATTTCGGTTATAGTGTCAATAATATGAGTTTCTAGTGTAGCGGAAGTTGGTAGAAGAGAACATTTTTATTTTGTATTAACAGGAATTTTAGATTTCTTGTTTACTACTGATAAAATTTTGCGACAATTTTAAGCAAATAAAAAAACTGAATTATATTTAGCAACACTGTATATTGAAAATGAACACTTGAATTTAATTGAATTATTATTCACGTATTCGCTAATATCAAACGAATCATTAATTTTATGAAATACAATACGAGAATATATTTTATTGGATGTATGTATGTAGCAAACAATAGTAAATAATGTTTTGTAATGGATAATAAACAACAAATTTTATTTAATTTTACATCGTTTATCGCTTTTATCGGCTTATTTTTTTGTATGTATGTGTTTTTAATTCAGTACAATAACAATGAAATTAAAGTTTCTTATTCTGTTTTTTTTTCTTGTTGTTGTTGTCAAATTTATAACAAATACACTAATAATTAGAACACAAAAGGTTTACCACAATACATGCAATAATTAACTATTTTCTAATGCATACTAACGAACTTAAAATGTGTATTAGTTTGGGTGCTTTTCTCTTCTGTTCTGCATACGTGAAATAAACAATGAACTCTTGATACCTAAATTCATAGCAAAACAACGAGAGGTGTTGTCAAACTACAATACAATTAGTATTGCCGTAATTTTTAAAAGTAGAAATATTGTGAAAACAGATGCAAAATCAAAGTCTGTTGCATTTCATATTTTCTAGCCCCTAACAGTCAACGGTTATCGAGACAGTTCGTACGATTATATGTGCAGTCAATGTGTGGTCACGTTTTTTTATAATACAATATTTAGTTTTATACTCTCTGTATGTGTGTGAGTATTTGGCCAATAGCAGTAGTGGTAGTAGTTGTTGTTCAATTTTAGTGGAAATAGATGACACAATGTATTCACTTCATTTACACATGAATGCAACGGATACGGTATGTCCACTTTCTATTGGGTAAGAGAAGAAATTTATTCTTTTTTATGTATTTGTATTGTTCAGCAAAGTCAGGAAAATTTGAATTTTGTGAATGATTTATGTTTTCCAATCATTTTTCCCCTGACCCAATATCTAAACTATAATAACTAGTTTTTGCATGACACCATCTACAGGTACACGATATTCATATTTTTTAGACAGATGCTTAGAAATTAAAGGGATAGTAATAGTATTAAAAATTAACCTGTTGACCACAGCTCGAATCTTCTTGGGCAGACGATTTTTTCGAAGAAGGGTGATTTAAACACAACCCTTGATATAGTCTCGCCGTCATCAGGGCATTAGGTATATTTTGATGCTCGATCATGACCAAAACGGTATGTAGAACTTCTATAACTACCATGTCTTGTCACGTTGCACATGAATATATGTATAGAAGAATATTAGTTATCTCTGACGTGATATATGGAAGTGCTACAATCAGGGTATATGGAACCTGTGTGGACCACTGTGTAACTTCCATTTAGCCATTCAGTGATAACTAACCATATATTCAGTTCAATATCAAAGAAATTTATGCAGTGTGGTTGTTGAGATGGAGGTTTGTCGCACTTTTAATACGCCTACCAGACGTTCAGAACTATTCTTTGGCAATTTTGTGTTCATATAAGAGATTCATTATTATTATTTCAAAAGAACTTTTGCGGTTTTTCTTATTTGTGGGGGATAGGAAGTGACTGACATTTCTTAAAAGATCAAGTCGGATTGTTTCAGAATAAAACCAACCTTAGTGTAAACTAACTGCATACCTCGTGAAACTGCTATGATCTGTTTTCTCTTATATTTTGATATTTATCATGTTTCTGTTATAACTGTCATTTGTTAACAATGTCCAGTTCTGGTAAGACAGCAAAATCATCTTGATAGATCTCGATGAACATGGATTCTTTTTTATTTAGACTTTTCTAAGTTGTGAGAATTTAAATACAACATGTTATTAGTTTTATTCTCATTGGGATATTGAGTCTCATTTTTTCTTCTATAAGAGCTTCATTCTTCTGCTATGTTAAGATACCGGTATCTAAGACTGATTAAAATTGCTACATTGTCCTGGACGTTTATGAAAAATAGATTTTCCGATTATTTATAATTTTTAACTTTATGTCCGATCGACTAAAAATTTCTGCTAAGAACATATTTTTCTAGTGAAATCGAAATCCACTCTGCCAACATGCCAATGAATGAATGTCAAATATGTTTATGAATTGATAAAGACTTTGTACTCTGTGAATATGATCGAGCAAAAAGGTTGTAAAGAAGTTTTGGTATAATATCGCTATTTAGCTTCGTCACTGATTAGGCTGGTTAAATGGAATCCATGTGCAACTTCTAGTTCTTCAGGTAGTTTTAATTCATCAATATTTTATCGCCAGTGATGATGATTCGTTGAAAAACAGAATCATTTTATGGCGTTTACGTAGTATTCTGGATATTTAAATAGTCGGTGAATATCACTTGAGTGCTGTTGCTTGCAAATGAGTTTAATAGCAATATTAAACAAAAATCCTTCAAATTCAATGCCTTCAAAGTGCATTTCTCTGACATGGACTGCCTATTTATTCTGCTTTTAAATAGCAGCATCTAACCCACACATATCACACACTTTCATAACACACTTCATATTATAATCCATTATCATTCACCATTGCTTAGTTCGATTAAATAAACCGGATGATTTCATTTATTAGTAGTCCATTATAGTTTTAATATCAGAAGTCTGTACAACAAAATTTTGTCATCTTAACTAAAAAGTTTCTTAAAAGTTGGCTTTCGAAGTCGACTTTAAATTTTTAGGTCCTGCCACTCACGTATAATATTAACACACACCACGTAAGTGGTGTGAGAAAAAGGGTAGAAGGTTTGTAATCAACAATTGTGTTATGTAACTAAAGAATGTGTTATACCTGTAGTGGGCAATCTTTAGTATAGAAAGCACTATAGTCTTGTCTGGCATCTTAACTAATAACTTTTGAGATTTTCGGAGGAATTCCATATAGTCGGGTAATGTCAAAATGTCTTAAAAGATATGACGCTATTTTTCAAAACTCTAGTTTAGGATCGATCGATCATTCTTTCATTCAGCCACGTATCAACTGATCTACTTTCTACTTGTCCAGTTTAAGGATTCAATATCCTCACCAATTGGACTGACACACAATTTTTTCTACCGTAACCTGTCCGTTTTGAAGTCTACTTGGCAAAGCCATCAAGAGAGGTATGGTTTGATTTTACAAAGCCATGTGCAATGGTCGTTTTAAATTTTTTATAACCGAGAAATTTATTTATTTATTTGACTAAATAATATTTAAAACGTAAAGGGCAATTAATTTAACACTTTAAATGCAAATTCTCCCTCCCATTATATACAAGCTATACGCTACTGTGATTATAGGAAACCACCTTTTGGCAATTTTCTCTCACTCATCAGTAGATCGTATTGTTTGTGCTACGAATAGCTAATGAGTTTGCAGATGCATTTTGTTTAGAGCGTTTTTGCAAAAATTTTCTATTGCACCTGGACCTGAAATGACAATAAGCAAATGATGAGGCTATTGATGCCAACAATGATGACCATGACGCTGACGGCAGCAACAGTGACAGTATAGTAACAATGTATATAGCAATACCTAGGCAAGTATACTGTCATATATTTTTTTAATGTAAATATTTCAAACTGCTTTCGTAGTAGTCAATAATGCGTGATAGAAGGGGACAGAGGAAGATAGAGTGAGAGAGAGAGAGAGAGTGAAATGGATAGACAGATATAGAGACAGAGGGAGCGAGTAAGTGTTATGCTTCCTTTTGTAATAGCCAATGGTCATTTAGGTTCGTGCATGAATTCATAAATTTTCCAATTGTTGATTTATCTGCAGTATTTTGTAAAATTCTATGGAATCCACAAGTAATATCGATGAGCAGCAGTAGCAGGAGAAATGTTTGCATGAATTTATATGACTTTGAGCAGTAATGGCTATTGGCTGCCTTCGTGTTGGGTGTCTATGGAAAACAAGTGTTGCAATTAGCCTGGTTATTGTTTAGTTTTCATCCTTTCTTTTAATTTTTTTTTGTTTTTTGGTTTTTTGCTATAAAAATCATGTTTTGAATTTAATTTCTAGTCTTTTAGCATGAAGCAGGTTTTTAATATTTCGTTATACTTTGCTATTCCATTCATATTTCTATTGTATACGATAAAACAATTATTTGTTTTACCTGATGTATAAGTAATAAAATTGTTTATTGATTCCACAGTTAAAGAAAGGAAATAAAAATTCAATTGTAGTCTTACAACACACGTACTAGTGCTAAATACCCATGTATACATAGTATCCTGGTAAGTAATTGTATTTTAAATGAATTTAATTCTCTACAACATATTGAATTCTTTAATTTGATTTTCATTCTAGACTGGCTATAATAGTCAAGGAAAGTTAAAAAGAGAAGGACAGTATATGAATGGTAGAGAAGAGAAAAAAGTATTAAATTTTATGAAGTTCAACAAAACTTTACATTTTTGGTTTTTATAGTTGTTGTTGTTGTTGGTGTTATATGCCTTTTTTGTTGTTGTATTGTACATTTTATTATTATGCAGTTTCATATTTGTTTAGGTATTAATTAAACAAACCATAAATAAACAAAAACAAATTTATACTTCAGTAAATATTAGAATTCTAGAAATATCGTAAAAAAAAACAACAACACCAAGGTAAGGTTAAGGTGTATGCAAATGTATGTTTAAAACATACTTACACATACGTTTATTAGCTTAAATGTATGCTTGAGTCACTGATTTCTATTTTTTTGTATGTATTAACACATGCATTTCAGAAATGACCATAACTTTTCAAAGCAAAAAACTTTTCAAATTGAAACCATTAGCTGGGGGGAGAAACATTTTTAGAAGGCATAGTAAGTAACACAGGGCCTTAAAATTGTTATGAAAATGAAAAATCAAGATACTAGTGTTTTGCTCTTATATCATTTAACATTAAAATTATAAACAAAAGTTACAAAAACAAAACAATGCAGTAAACAACCCTGTTTACAATTTATCGTACAACAAACACCAGCATAAGAAAATGCTATACAAGTAAACAAAAATACAACAACAAACACCAGCATAAAAAAATGATAATCAAGTAAACAAAAAATATGCAAACAACACTACAACAATAAATGTAAAGAAAATAAACAAACAAAAATGATGTTTATATTTATATAGATTTCGAGAAGGCGAAGTCATGAACATTCGCCTTCAAGAACATTCATCAGACTATTTAACCTGACATATAAAAGGCAAGGCAAAGCAGGCGAGTGAGTTAGTGAAGTTCAGTCGGTTCTTTTTATTTTTCAAATTTATTTTTATTTTATTTGCAATCTGCGAGCTCATATTTTTTATATTTTTTAAAAAATTTTTTTTCACTATAAATTAGGCCGTAAAAACCATCTGCCACATTTAGAGTGTTGTCGAGTACTTTTTGCCACTATTTACCCAAAGTTGTTTGATCCTGTTTTTTTAAGAACATATAATTCTCAAACACCTCAGATATTTTTCAATTCTATCGAGTCTTTCAACAGGAACTATTGAACTTTGACAGTAGATAACAATCATCTTGTTAAGGCTACATCTGTCAATTCAGTCGTTATTTATTCACGCTGTTTTGCCAACTCGTCATAAACAGATATAGCATTTATCAATAAATTATATCATCAAAGTGGATGTTTTGTTGACGGAATTTAGTGCACGCTTTGCCCATTTTAAGATAACCATAACTGTCCTGTGGTCGTAATCCTGACTGAAGGGTTGTAATGACCAATTATGTTATGTTATGTATAATTGTCCTACCGAGAGGACTATTCGCAATGTTGTGGATAGATTTGAGTTCATTGGTTTGATAAACGATCGAACAACATCCATACGGCGAAGAAACGGAATATCTTTCAAAGACATCGCAAGAGTGCATAAAATAATCTGAGTCTGTCGCTTTGCGTTGCCCTTAGCTTTGTAGAGCACAACATGGCTAATTTTGCATCGTGACTTGTGCTTGCAGTTTACCCAAGCACTGAAAGTAAACAGCCGTAGAATACACTGTGGAGCAGTCGCCAAGTGACACTAAGTTTCATCGATAAATCGTCTTCAGTGATGAGGCTCATTCCTGGGTGAAAAGGTACGTGAACAAACAAAATTTGTTGAATTTCGAACGAACCCAATCCTTGTTTTTGGTGTGGATCTTGGACTGCCATCGGGCCATATTTAGCTGTCAAAAAAGTTGATCAGGCTATCATTGTCAACGACGAGCATTGCAGGACGACATGTTGTTCCAAGAGAACGCCGCTTTGCAACACAAGAGTCAAGCTTTATTGGATTTTATGTACGAGCAATTTGAGAGTATGGCCATCTCATGTGTAGGTGATATGTTGCCATTTGTGTGTACCATGATAGACTTTTTCTTATGTGCGATCCGTAAGTCGCAGGTGTATGCGAATAAGCCTCAAACAAGAGACTTGCCTTCAAAGTCAATATTACAGATGCCATAGGTCTAGTTAAACCTGATTTATGCTCCAGTGTCATAGTAAATATGGCATTTCGTACAGGACTTAACGAATCAAGGCCCACTTTATCTAAAACCTGTATCCAGCATTATATTTTATGGTACTTTGATAGAAAAAAATCACAGAAATCCCTTTCAATATGAATGTTAGTTTGGTAATAGAGCAAACTAATTACCATTATTTTTAACTTGATTTTGTATTTTTTTTGTTAAACTTCTCCATGTAAGTATTTTTTTGATATTGTTTTCTCTCTTTTTTTCAGGTAATAACAATTTTCCAAACAACTTTACATAAACTTTATTTCTATTCTCCTTCTTTCTTTTTTCATTACACTCCTCTTTATTTTTTATAAAATAATATTGTGTTCCTTGACTTTAATGCACTGCGAGAAAAAGTTATGTTTTTTTTTAAATTAACATGTAATCAATCGGTTAAATATCTTGAACTACTTATAGACATGTTTCAATTCCAAGCGAATGCTTCCAGTTAAATTCACAAATGGTCCACCACTCTTCTTGCATCGTTCTTTAGAAACTTACAGATTAATAAAGCGACCTAAGGAACAGGAACGTTTGGTTTGAACTCTCGAAAGGTAATGTAAACGGAATGTACTCTCAGCTAAAGAAAAATTATGACTAAGAATAGAAGTAGTAATGCTGTCACTTTTTCCGGCATGGAAAATTGTACGATAAGGCGTGTATACTAAAGAAAAACAGCAAGAATATAGGCTTCTTTGATTTACGACCGTTACATATGCTGCAGGAGACATGAACACTATGGTTCGGTAAATGGAAGATACATAAGTCTATTGCGACATTCTTTAAGGGACATTGTCCCTGGTAAATCCATTGGTTGACAGTTCCATTCTTTATTGTCAACGAGGCTTACTTACTTACTTAATTGGTCATTACAACCCTTTAGTAAGGATTACAACCTAACTTGTCACACCGCTCATGTTTGTGTGTGTGTTATTTTATTCACAAGTGGCTGCACCTACTGCTTAATGTCGATTCCGAACAACAGATTTGATTAAATTTTCATGGCAATTTTAATTTACTAAGATTTTCCCAGAAGAGTAAATATTTTTCATATTTTGTTTCGTTCGGGATATTTTTTGATGGGGTTGAGCCACGGGATCTCGTCTAATAAGCCCACACACTACTTACTAAATGCCTAGACAGTATCAGTATATCAGTTTACTCTATGACGCTGAAAATTCTTCCCAACGACATACTCTTTTACGAGAGAAACCATTCTATAATAAATGGGTAGACATACAGTGGGACAGAGTTTGGCGATACACTCAGAGGCCATTAATATACTCGCAAACTTCTACCAAACGAAAGTTTGCGATATCGAACGATAGAGCCAATTCAACTTGGACGCGAATTACAGATTAATACTCTTTGAAAGTCAGGTAGAATTCCGAGTACTTTGACTAAACTACGGCCGAGTGGTTTGACTAAAATGGATAGTTTAATTAGCTAGACAGCTTTGGATTCCAGGTCATGCGGAAATTTGTTGCATTGAGCAGGCATATAAGATCGTGAGGAAGTTAACTCCTATGCTGTTGGTGAGGCGAGAACTTTTCAGCAGAAGTGGCGACTTGAAGGCTATACTCGACGAAAATAAAGTTGAAGAGAGGTGAGCACTATCTTCGAATCAAACGGGTTTGAGGAAATCTAAATTCTTGTTGGGTAATTATAATGCGAAATGATTTGCGTTATGCATCAAACTATCAAGAGGTAGTATTTTACCAGGTATGGTAGACTCAAATTACACTTGTTTTATAAATAAAAATTTAGGCGCCATATGTAGACTTGTTGATGAGTAGAACGAATCAGCAGAACACATACTTCGTTAATGCTTCACAGAAGGAAATTATCTTTACGGACGCCGAACATTATCCTGAAATTTGCGCGACCTACGGCATGCATCACTGCAGGAAGTAATAAAGAGGGCTGTCGTTACTGATACCAAACAATATCCTGAAATTTACCAGAGTTACAGGATTACAGGTTTTGAAAAAGAATATTTTTTTTTCAGTGCAACATAAATACATGTAAACTATACACATACTTAAACACTTTTACACAATTGCAGCTCCAACAGGAACTTTAGCTTTAAAAGCAAAAACAAAAACAATAACAACAACATGAACTTTATACAGTGTGTTGCAAGCAATAGTCCCCATGAGCATATAATAATGAAACTGAGAAATACAAGTGAGAAACAAAGAGAAGGAAAAAATACCAAAGAAGTACCAGAGAGTTGTTATGGGCGAATGATGGCGGTGGTGGTGGTGATGGTGATGGTGGCATTTAAATGTATGCATAAAAATTAAATTAAAACACCATAAATGCAAACTTTGCAGAAAGTTTAACACAGAAATAAAAATAAAAAATAAAAGAAAGGAAAGAAAAAAAGAATACCGAGAAAATAAAGGGAAACAAAGACAAAATATTTAAACATGAAGAAACAAGCAGGTGTAAAAACGGCAACACATTTTGTGTAAATGAGTGTGTGTGTGTTTGCATTTAAGTTTGGTTAAAAAAATATATTTTTTTTGGTACTGTTCTGTTGAAAATGTATATAAAAGAGAGCATAATGTGACCGAATATTTGTAATACAAGCATAAAAATAATTGAAATGAAGAATACCATAAATTAAGCTGAACTTTGGTATTCTATTTCATGAAATTTTAATTAAATTATGCAAAATATTGATTGTCTAAATGGTTTAATTAGAAAAAAGGTCATGATTCAGTCGATAAAAATTTCAAATTGATTCCGTGAACTTTCGGCCTGGTTTTTACCTCAATTCCGTGGGAATCATACTTTAAAGAGAAGCTGAGTTGCTGAATATCTAGACTGTTTAGTAAAAATTTGCAGTTAGCTCTGGGATATTGGACCAAGTGTTATCATATGTAGTCGCCGTTGTCTATAAGGTATGGTATTGGCTTATTAAACATGAGGCCACCGTTAAAATCCAAGGTCAGACATCTATAACAAAATGAAATATGGAAAATATATCTTCTACTGGATCGCAACAGTCTTCTGTCAAAATATCGGGGAGTAAATAAAATTGCCATGAAAAGTTTCTCAAAAAATCTGTCGACTTTTAACTGTAGGTCCCACTACTCATGTATAAAATTAACACTCACAACATAAGTGGTGTGAAAAGCTAGGTTGTAATCTTGACTGAAGGGTTGTAATGACCAATTATGTTATGTATACCTTAAGATTACCCATCAGATCTTCATTCAGATTTAAAAAATTCAAAATGGCGGATCCAATATGGCGGTAGAGGTTTATAAAAATTAATTAGATTTACTTGACCGCCATATTGGATCCGCCATTTTGAATTTTTTAGATCTGAATGAAGATTTGTAATCAGCGACCCCAAAAACCCCTGAGTAACAATTTTCAAGTAAATCTGATTAATTTTTAAGGACCTCCGTAATGTGTTTCTTTTTACCTTGCACCCCTTGACATAAACCCACCCCATACTTTAAGGGGGCATGCAAAGCTCATTTTGAAGAGCAAAGATCAATTGTCAATTTCTGACAATAGCGATGGTTCTAGCACGTCAGTGTTTAGCTCTACAATGTTTCAAAAATGGCCAAAAACGCTATTTTTAAGGGTTTCAACCCCCTTTTTTCGAAAACCTGATGTGATGGAAAATTTTTGAAACCAGATTCGTGTTCAGCGCACAAAATGCCTTCGGAAACACCTGGAGTAATCTTATTTGCAAATCCCATGCAGGGCTGTGTTATTGATTATCAGTCAGAATTACGACCTAGCTTCTCACGCTACTTATGTTGTGTGTCTTAATTTTATACATGAGTGAGGGGACTAAAGTTTAATGTCGACTCCGAAGGACAAGTTTTTGAGAAATTTTTTCGTGGCAATTTCATTTACTCCCTGAGTTTTTGCCAGATATCTGCTGTAAGGAAGTCGCCGAAGAAATATTTTTTCATATTCCCATTTGTTGGAGATTTCTGACATATGGTTTGAACGGAGGCCTCACGTCTACTAAGCCACTACCTGCTAGACTACGGCGATTATAACCATTTACTCCCAAATATTAATGCGACTGTATTGGTCACATTTTTCATCGAAGCATTTCAAAAACTTGACAAAAAAAAAAAAAAAATTGAGGAAAATAAAGAAAATGTTCAACCATTTCTACTTTATAAAATTAATGCTTGATACCTTTAACCGGAAGTTGTGTAAAGTACAATCAGTTTAACGACAGTAACTCACTCACATGTATAAAAACAAATTGCACATGTGTATGGTTATATGGCGTCTAACTGTATTTGTGCATTCATGGTGACTTGTTTAATTTCTTATATACATACATATGTACATATCATGCATACACAAATATATAAATACTTACATATACATACATATTCGTGTGTATATGGTATGTGTGTTTAAGGATAACAACAAAAATTCCTTTTTGTCATAATATTTTATTTCGTATTCTTGTTGCTGTTTTTCCTTTTTTCTTTTCTTTGCGAAAATTTAACTTTATTTTGGCTCTGTTTTGTCCACTGGAACCCAATGTATACAAACACACGAACAGACGTAAATTTGACCATGCATGACAGCATATGAGTATATGGAGATGTGAGTGTGTGTTAGTGTGTATGTTTAAAATGTTTGCTTTCTTACTCTCTCTCTCTCTCTCTCTCTTAAATTGTTAATTGAATTTCGATACAGGTGTAGTGTAAGCAATTTACCACAAACCATATTAACATCATTCATGCTTTTCTTTAGTCGTTTTAAGTATGTAGTATGTACATATGTGCATGGCATTTGTATATTGTATATGTGGGTGTGAGTTTGTATGTGCATATTTATTGATTTGACCATATCAAAGTAATATTGTTATAATTTGAAATATTTTTCTTATTTTTTTTTATTTTTTTTTATTTTACTTTTAAAGTTAAAGTCGAGATATATGGTCGTACAATTTTATTAACATTACGCATGACATAACACAGAGGAGGGCAATTTCTTTTTACTTGAAGTAACCTTTTTAAAGCGTTTTATTTATTGTTTACGAACCTATTTAGTAACAACGTTACATTGGAAGAAAAAATAAATAAAAATTTTGCGTTGGAACTACTTTCCTCACGATCTGATTTGCCTTCTCATTGCCACGAATTACCACGTGACCTGGTATCCTAGGCTGCCTAGCTAAAGATAGTGGCTGAGTACTCAGAATGCTAAATGACTATCAGATATTATTACTCTGTCCCGTTCTCTGTAATTCGTCTCCGTGTTGAATTGAGTGAATCGTTCAATGGCGTAAACTTTTGTTTGGTAGCATTTTGCATGTTTCTCAATGGGCTCTGAGTATTTTATTCTAGGACCGCATAGGCAAACTCTGTCCCACTGTATGTCGATCCATTTACTATAGAATGGTACCTCCAGTAAAAGAATATGTCGCTGTCATAGAGTAATCCAATGTCCTGATATTGCCTAGAGGTCTTATAGGTAGTGTGGTGGCTTATTAGACGAAAGCTCGTGGTTCAATCCCAGGTCACAGACGAACAAAACGAAATAAGAAAAAATATTTCTCCGACGACTTTCTCTCAACAGTTTTCTACCGAAAACTCTGGGAGTAAATTTAATTGCCACGAAAAGTTTCTCAATAATCTGTCGATCGGACTAGACTTTAAACTATAGGTCCTGCCACTCATGTGTAAAGTGGTGTGTGAAGCTAGGTAGTAATCCTGTCTGAATGTTTGTAATGGCCAATTATGTTCACATGTATGTTATCATAACACACAACTGCATAAAATAAAAATTTCTAAGTGAAGCAATGTTTTGGGTTACTAGACGTGAGGCCACAGTTCATACACCAGGTCAGCCAAAAAAGGAAATGTGGAAACAATTTTTTCATGACTTTCTCTCAGCAGATCAGTCGTCTGGCAAAAACTATGAGAATGAATAAAAAATTGTCATAAAAAGTTTATCAAAAATCTGTCTCGACTTTAAACTGCAGGTCCCGCCACTCATGTAAAAAATTAACACATACAACATGAGGGATGTGAAAAGCTAGGTTTTAGTCGTGACTAAAGAGGGAGTCTGTGTGTGGCCTATGTATGTCCGCTCATGACTCCATCGAGAGGACACCCACTTCTACCTACATAAAGGGTTGTAATGACCAATTATATATGCCTGTATGTAAAGAATCTAATAAATCGTAACAAATTTGTTCAATATTTTCCCTGCGCTAGTAAAAACAAGAGTCTCGATTATTGACATTCATTTATCAAAAGTAGAAGAACAACAAAAACCCACAAAAAGAAGAAAGGAAAATGGGGAAACACAACATGATTTATTTCAATTTATATGTCTGACCTTCAATTAATTTTTGCCTTTTATTAAAATTAATGTACAGTGAGTTGTTATTACTGCCATTTACCTTTTATTACAACTCATCATATTTTAATAGAATTGGAATTAATTGTAATAATTGGAGTGGAAATTATTAAATTATTTCAAATTTATTCAACAGACATGGGTTTTTATTCCAGAAATATATTCAAGCGAAAAAAGGTAGTGGCTTTAAATTCAATTACTGCTTCAAAAATTTTTTTTAAAATTTACAAAAGTCTACTTGGCCAATACAGCTTAAAGAGAGATTAAAGGAACAACTGTGTCCAAATTAAGATCTCATAATAAAATTTCTTAACGAATGAATTTTTGTAAGGCCATCATGTGCTCAGGGAAAAATTCAATTTCTTTATGATTCTATACAGGGTCTGAGATCAAAGTATGAACAATTTTAATAAGGCTAATAAAAGCGTATTATTTTTGAAAACGTTAATCTCTATTATTGTTTGCGAGACTATGGCAACACGCTGCACTACTTTGTATTTCGAAAATTGCGACCAACAGCATTTTTACCTACGTTTGGTTAGTTGTACAGAATACTTTCAAATAGCACGTGATCACGAATTTAAATCAAATCAAGTCGTAGTTGATAAATTAGCCAAACAACAAGGAAGAAATAAACACAGTCATCCCTAGCTATTCATAAAGTAGAGACATACGGTCACGGTTATGGTCAGAACCGCAGTGATAATTAAGGTCTAGAAGCCATTTTTTTGCGGTGCGTACTGATTGTCCACTCCACATTTTGTACTGGTATGAGGTATGGCACAAAGTGGTGAGGAATTTTTAAATGTTTCGACGTCTTGTCTTAAAGTTCAGATTTTCGTCTTGACAACAGTTATGGGACAATAGGAGTTCACCTTTTTAACAAGTTTAAGATAGCTAAAGTCGTTACTAAGCTACATCAGCTTAACTATCAGAGCAAATTGTAATCATGCTAGCAGAAGCCCGGTTCCTCATCATTTTATGTGCCTGCACAAATTAGAAAGATTTTCACTGAAACAATTCCAGAGGTCTTACGGCAAAATTGACTGAATCGGAGAAAACCCTGTGCCACACATACTCTGTGAAGTTCTTAATACAAGAACTATTAGATATCATACTCTTCAATAATTCTTCCCTTTCAGTTTGAGAATATTGAGCTCTGTGTCTAATTCTATCAGACGCTTGATGATGCTATTGCGACTGAAAAATTGCCTCCAATGGGCAAGGCTTTCAATCAGACCGTGCTTTGACTGGAAAGCAATCATATGTAGAGGTCATCGAATTTGGGGACAGCATGAGATGAGTTGTATAAGTAGCAATGACACCCAATAATGCAATTTCCGTTTAGTGATAATACAGCTTCTACTAAGAATGTATCCCTAATCAATCAGAATTTGCGTAGCTATTTTCGATCGAACATGAAAAATAGCAAGAAAGGCCTTTTTAACTGGTTCTCTAGGTGCAGTTTCCACAGATTGTTTTCTAAAGGCCAACCCTCCGGAGATGTTTCCTATTCATGCAGTGCATTGTGATGGAATTACAGAAAGAGGAAGAATGGGAGAGGGGTAGTCTGCGATAAATTTATTCTTGAAGCATTCTTCATTTTTTTTAATTTCGGAAGGTGGTGAATGCCAAAATGGAATTGATGCCCATGGTTTTATTCTGGGATGATACTTACTCAATTGGTCATTACAAACCTTTAGTCAGGATAACAACCTAAATGGCTACTGTGGGACCTACAGTTTAAAGTCGAACGACATATTTTTCTTGGATTTTTTATTTATTCACAAAGCTTTTGCCAGAAGACTGTTGAGAGAAAGTCGCCGAAAGTAATATTTTTTTTTGTTCAAGATGTCTGAGCCAGGGATTGAACCGCGGGTTCTCTTCTAATAACCCAACACACTACCTACTACACTATTAGATGGTTGGCAGATACCAATAGATATTGTTGCCTAGAAATATTACCATTTGTGTAAAAGTATTGAGTTGTAACATTGAGTGTAGCTGTAAGGAAATTATCTCATTGATTTAACGCCACATATTGCTGTAATGTTCACTGGGGGCTTGGCGAATTCCCTTTGCAAGAAGGATCTGATTAACATTTTTTTGACTTATCCTGATCTCGAACCTAGATAACAACATAATTTGCTTGATTTTAATTGATACACGGTGTGTTTATAACATTCCAATTAGTTGTGAAATGCTATTCATCCTTTTGTCTGAATTTACAATTACATAAGGGTCAGTGGGAGAGGTTCCTGGAAAGATGTAGTCTGAATGAATTGATTCCTGATTAATTTAGCTTCTACTGCTATGAAACTAAATTATAAAAAATACGAAACAGCTCTTAAAGTCGCCAAATGTATTGGCATATTAGGCATGAGACCTCGGTTCAAACCTCAACAAAACGAAATATGAAACAATTATTCTTTGGCGACTTCCTCTCAGCAGATTTCTAGCAAAAACTCGCAGAGTAAATAAAATTGTCATGAAGAAGAGCCTCAAAAATCTGTTGTTCGGAGTCGATTTTAAACTGGCCCGCCACTCATGTCTAAAATTAACACACACAAAATGAGTGGCCTGAGAAGCTAGGCCGTAATCCTGTCTGAAGGGTTGTAATGACCGAATGTAATGATGGGACTTTGAAATCTTTACACTCCTTAACAAAGGTCACATGGATCTGGATTTTAAGATCATATATGAACAGAATTGATGCACAATTTTTGATATCTGAGGAATATCATATTCTAAATTGACATATGAAATGTGTTATGTTTGGTACATTCAAAGTTAGCTTTTTTGATGAAGGCATGCTCATATACCTGTGTGCTAACCGTTTCCATTGAAATTCGCTCTGAGAAATATTGTTCCTTGGAGAACATTGTGATTTCTATTACGTTATGTTTGGATCTCTACCTGATTTTTAAATCTTGGCATTTTTATTAATCTTTTTTTTTGTTTTCCATACTGTATACAGTATAATTGGTTACACTGTCCTCTGTTTATAGATTTTTCTTGTGGTCAATATTGTTTAACGAATATATCATCATATTATAAATGTTAAAATATATATGAGAAAAGCAAAAGAAAAAATAAAAAAATAAATACATACATATTCATGACTGGACATGTTTGTGAATTTGGGCATAATTGTCTGTATAACTGTCAGTGTGTAGGCACGAGTGTGTATGTGTGTGAGAACATATTCATATGAACCACTTTATTCTTCCGCTTAACAAAACAATGTTCATTGATGTGGAATTTTATGTATTTTCTTGTTCTCATTTCTGCCTTAAAAAAATAAACAAAAAAACATGCCCATGTTCGATTTCTTTTTTAGTTTTTCTTATTATTTTTTTAAAAGAAATCATATTGTCCAGATGTTTTGATTCCATATCATTTCATTTAATTGTTTTAAGGCTTAAATACTCTCACATACATACACACATACACACATATATGTATGCAAACATTTATTTTTAGCACGAAATGTAATGGGAAGATACAGGAAACATTTAAGAAAATGCCTTTAGCAAAAGCATAAGAGAGAGAGAGAGAGAGAGAACGAAAAATAAAAATGCAAAAGAAGATAAAAAAACCAAAAATGATAAGAAGACAAGTAAAACATGTTGAAAAGAAAAGTATTGAAACAATAAAAAAAATTATGATTGTTTTCTTTCGCTTCAGTTGATTTTATTGTATTTCTTGTTAAAGTCTCATACTCTTTCTTGCCTTTCTTCAAAACTAATATTCACTCCCTCTCTGGAGCATACATTCTATGTATATGCATATATGAAGCATATATTTAGGCATGAGATGTAAACATGAACAACAGCTGCATAGTTTTAGGCAATTTCATTGTTCACCTAAACCTATGCAAACATTAAGGTAAACTTTAGGCCTGAGGTATTAGCAAATGGAAAGCAAGAACGGCTGCTTAAATTTCTAAGGTTTGTAAACAAAATTATTAAAAAAATTTCTTATTTTTATGATTTCCAACAAACAATTTAAATTTCGTAGAATCATTTAAAGAAAATAACAACAAAATATAAATTAATTTCAATGTTTTTTTGTTGTTGTATTTTGTATTTTTTTAACTTATAATTTATCATTTAAAAATTAAATGCATTTCATACATGAAGTATTCTATCCTTGGTTACTAACAATCTAAAAATGGTAAGAATATCAGGAAATCCATTGTGGCAACTAGAAAAAGGAGTTACACAGTGCAAAAGAGTAAAGAAAGAAGTGGTTATAATGGTCGTTCGGTTGGTCGGTTGGTTGCTTGGCTGGTTGGATGGTTCGTTGGCTGCTGTTGCATGGTGGTTTTTATTTTTTATTTTTTAGATGTGGTACCGGTCGTATAAGATGAAAACCTCAACCTGATATGCTTGAGGGATTCTCTGTTGTTGTAGTTACACTTCATGTCTGCGGTTTTTACACATTTTTTCCTTATTGTAGTTGTTGTTGATATGTTTGCACTTGAAAAAAATGAAAAAAAAATCATAAAAAAGTTCTAGCAAAGTACACAGACTTTAGTGTTTGCTCGATCCTACTTGTATTATTCGTTTTAATTTTTATTTTTTTTTCTTGCTTTTTTTTAATTTTTCACTTTGTGTAGGTTGTATTTTATCAGTGTGTACGTATATTTTTTTTGTTCTTTACATTCCCTACAATAAATAAAAGAATACCCCTCCAACGACAAATAACAGCCATGGGATAATGAAAAATATGCATCCTTGCAAGTTTCTTCTTTTTTTGAATAGAAAAATAAATTTGTTTTAAGTTTACATAGAAGCAATGGAAACGCTATTGAAAATATTAATCATCACAAGCCTTTAGTTAGAATTACGACCTGGCTTCTCATGCCACCAAGTGTTTGTACATTTTATTCGAGCATGGCCGGACATACAGTTTAAAGCCCACTTTGAACGACAGATTATCCAGAAACTTTTCATGAAAATTTTGTTACTCCTAAAGTTTTTATCATAACCATGTTAACAGAGAATGATCGGAAATTAGGAAGCCAATGCTCGTGGTAATAGAGCCAGAGTGCTGCAGACTTAAAGCTTCGACAACTAAATACCTTTCATTGATTTGAAGATCAAGTTGTAAACATCCCATTGTCTACGCTGGCACGATCCTGATAGAAGGAAGACCATGCGTGTGTTACACTCATACATTACAACTCTTTAGTCAGGGTTACAACCTAGTTTCTCACACCACTTATGTTGTGTACGTTAATTTTAAATTTATGACTGGCGGGACCTATAGTTTAAAGTCGATTCCGAACGACAGATTTTTAAGAAACCTTTTCATGGCGATTTTATTTACTCCCGGAGTTTTTACCAGAAAACTGCTAAGAAAAAGTCGTCGAAGAAATATTTTTTCATATTTCGTTTAGTTGGAAATCTATGAACTGTGTTTTAGCCGAGATCTCACGTCTAATAAGTCAATAAACAGCCTACTAGATTACGGCGACTATATGAGTGTGTTAGGACTGAAGAAAGGCGACTTTAGTGCACCAATGCGCGTCTTTTTAAGATACTCTGGCTTACATGTACACCTAAACTGGGTAACTGCTGCAGATAATGATGAATGTTGACATGAAATATTATGTCATTTCCTAGCTGTTGTGACTTCGATATCCCAGTACCAAAATATAACTCGTCTTCGCCGAGTATGCTGGAAGAATCTGAGAGAGTTTGTGTAAAATGCAGTCTTCCTATAGAATGTAGGGTTGGCTTCGAAGTTTGCTGACTGGCATGAGACCATTGAGAAGTCGCCGTAGTCTAGTCTAGTATTTCTTCGGCGACTTCCTCTCAGCAGATTTCTGACAAAATCTCTGAGAGTAAATAAAATTGCTATGAAATGTTTTCTCAAAAATCTGTCATTCGGAGTCGACTTTAAACTGTAGGTCCCACCACTCATGTATAAAATTAACACACACAACATAAGTGGTGTGAGAAACTGGGTTGTAATCCTGACTGAAGGGTTGTAATGACCAATTATGTATGTATGTATGCATGAGACCATTGAAACCTTCAACCTACCTACCTATCTAGCCGAATTGTAAGTCCTTAGTGTTAGTCTTTCCCTCTAAATAATCATACCTTCATTTAAGGATCTCACGACCTGGTGTTATAGTTCTGGCCCTGATGATTCGATTTCTTTTCTACGTGTCAGTTCTGACTTGGAATTCTTTGCAGAGCTTTGACTGCTTAACAGCAAAAATAAAATAAATCGAAGAGTCATTTGGCATAATATTTTTCCGTTTATTTTCAAAGGAATAATAAACAAATTAACTTTCATTAGTTCAGTAGTCTTTTTCTTTTCGTAAAAATACAATCTTCGCGAAAACAATTTGCTTATGAAACCAATTTTAGTATTTATTTAGGGTAGGGTATTTAGGAGTATAAAACATCAGTAGAAAAAAGAAAATAACAGGAAGTACAAGGCATGAGAATGTGTAAACAAAGCCTAGTAACAGGACTGTGTCCATGTTTAAGCAACATACACTACATGGCAAATGCTTTACAGTACTTTACCACTCTTTATATTTCTTTTTTTCTTCTTCTTTCTACAAATTTTATAGTACATGTCTGTTAATGTACATATAGGTGAATGTGTTTGTATATCCTGCCACCTAGAAGTATGCAACAAAATCAAGTGCAAAAATGTTTGCCATCATCACATTTGTAATCAAGTGTGCACACATACATATGTATGTCGCCGACAACGATGATGACGTTTGTGTAGGTGCAATGACATTTTCCAACTGTTTCTTTTCCAATGTTTGGACTTTTTACATACGGTTCGGCTGCAGTTTCTTTTGTAGTTTTTATGGGCCTCCTATCAAAACGACAACAGCAACAACAACAACAAGGAAAACAATCATGTTTGTAATTGAAAAAATACTTACAAGCCGGTTTGTTACCATTTCTGTGTAAATTTGTATTTTTTTTCATTCACTTGAATTTTTATAACATTAAACAGAGACAGAGAGAGAGAGAGAGAGAGAGAGAGAGAGATAGAGAGGGAGAGACAACATAGCTCGACTCATGTCCTGGACATGTTATCAGGCATTACGTCTGGCAATGTCGTCGTCATAGTCAACACTATCCCTTAACAGCACCATTGCCATGGCCGTAGAGTTAGTAATGTGTTGTCGGTCATCGCCTATCGTCTTATGTTATATGCTGTGAAAACCTTACGCAAACACAACTACATTGGATTCTTTACTTGCCTGCTTAGCTCAACTCAGCTTAGTTATGCTCATCTTAGTATTGTTGTTGCTGTTGATGGTTTTGATTGTTTGCCTATGAATTTTTGTACAAACATTTGTTTGTTAGTTTATGTTGGCAAATCTTAAATTAAAATACTGGCCTCAAGGACATGAAGTTTATTGTACGATTCTGTATTGCAAGTGGATGCCATTCCAAACTCAATGCCTTCAGTCTCCAGTCCTTTCATATGTCCGCCTGGGGCACAACTTAAAATATTGTTTGTATCAGATTGAACAAAGAAATAAGTGATGGAATGAATAAAATAATGAATGAAAATAAATGGAAAAAGTGGAAGAAAAATATAAAAACTGATGCAGTCAAATCATTTATACGTACAATATATGGTATATACATAGAGTAAGTGTCGGTTAAGTGAAATAAGTGTAAAAATAACAATTGTTTACAATGAAACCAACAACAACAACCGGAGGGTAATTTTCGCACAAGTGCATAAACAGGGTGGGCCACAAATGCATGTCACGATTGTTACAATTGTTTATGGCCCACTAAATTACATCCATTAATTTCAATATTTCTGTTGCGAAATGCAAAAAAAATTTTATTTGTAATCCAGAATGTAAGATTATAAATCGATCACTGCTGCCACATTACCCTATAGATTATAAATTTATGAATGTTTGCATAAGTATGTGTATGTGTGTGTTTTTTCTCTTCATATTTAAAAAAGCCATACATTGTGCAAGTAGACAGGACTAAGGCAAAATTTTATTTATGCGTACATACGTTAAATATTAAAACCAGACGTAGAGATTGACACACACAAATGCTTTAAACCTCTTTAAACATTGGGTGTTTTAAGTTATTATTGAAATTAATTAAAAGAGTAGAAATGCTTAAAAGCATTCACAATGTTAACGTTATAGAGCAACATCTCGGCTGTAAAATAAACGTCTCTGCTGCGGTGATTTTTATTTTGCAGCGTACTGCCGGATATAAGAGGAAGTAAAAATCCGAAAAATCCGTTCCAATTGCCGTTTGATGGACGCTACAAATTTTAAGTTTACACAATTCAAAGAATTCTATGCTAACCAATCAAGTTCTTACAGTTTCTGTTGGCTCCTCAAAGATGTGTGTAGTCCGGCGTTTTTTGTTAATCTTCTGGCCATTTTAATTACATTGCTTATCAGTGAAAATCAGAGTTAATGATATGACCAGATTGTAGATGCTCAGAATAAATAGTTTCCTTCCACTCCCATCAACTATCAGCATTTTTTTTCGTGGTGTCAATTATTGCAAAGTCACCATCTATAAAGCTTTACGTTGCTTAAAATATTTATCGTATGTGATCCACTTTTAATTGCTCTTATTCACTCATTTTCAAAATGGTTTGATTATGGTCCATCAGATCAGGGAATTTCTAATTGTACTTCGAAGGTCTTTTTGTACCACACTTCTTTATGTTTCCAGCTTTTTCCATATCGGTGATCTCTATTTCGTGTCTAATTTCCTAGTTCTCGATATTGGTAATTTTTTTTTTAGATTTCACGGTAAGAACTAGTCCTACATCAATAAAAGTCAGCTCTGAGAATTTTATTGATAATATTGAGACAATGAAATTTCATAAAAATTTGTTATACCTACCGCCCACCCCCATACTCGTACAATTCAAATGGATATTTTCGCATAAAACTTTTCATAGCCACGCAAAAGTTTTTAAAAATATACGCCTTCCAGAGTAAAAAAAGATACGTGTCAAGTGTAATTTAAATTAGCCTCGGCCATCGTTCACTGCTGATACAATACAAATCGATTCTTACGCATACCCAGAAAGTAAATCTCTTCAGAACATTTATAAATTTGTTCAGCGATCGTTAAAAGTCGGTGGTTTTTCTTTTATATCAAATTTAAGGAATATACTTCCTCCATCCATCGTTGGTTATAGGAAGAAGACAGAAGTAGACAAAGCTAAGTTTTTTCTAAATACATACATACATACATACACAATTGGTTATTACAACCCTTCAGTCAGGATTACGACCTAGTTTCTCACACCACTTATGTTGTGTGTGTTAATTTTATACATGAGTGGCGGGACCTACAGTTTAAAGTCGACTCCGAACGACAGATTTTTTGAGAAACTTTTCATGGCAATTTTATTTATTCTCAGAGTTTTTGCTAGAAATCTGCTGAGAGGAAATACCTTTTGTATTTTATTTTGATGTCTGGCCTGGGGCTCGAACCCTGACTTTTCATCTAATAAGCTAACACAATACCTACTAGACCACGGCGACTACTAATTTTTTTCTAAATGCAATTTAATAATTGGTTGTTACCGTAGTCTAGTAGGTAGTGTTTTAGCTTGTTAGCCACGAGACCTCAGTTCAAACATTAGGTCAGACATTTTCAGCAAAACGTAATTTGAATATTTGTTCGACGACTTGCTCTCAGTATATTTCCGGCAAAAGCTCTGAGAATAAATTTCTGTTCGCAAAACAGAAAAACAGATTCGATGACGTCGGAATATTTTTTATATAGAGGATCCCATATTATGGAACCATACTCGAGTATAGGCCTTACAAGAGATGTGTAGAGCAATTTAGTAACATAAGGATCGTTAAATTCTTTTGCCCACCGTTTTATAAAACCAAGTACGCTTCTAGCTTTATTTACTGTCATAGTTATATGCGGGATAAAATTTAGTTTGGGATCAAGTAGAACTCCTAGATCCAGGAAGCTATCTACAAACTCAAGCTCGTATCCATCAAAAGTATAGTTTGCAGGAATCGGATTCTTTCTTACAAATCTCATGTGTTTACATTTTTTGAGATTAAGCTGCATTAGATTTAAATTACACCATAAATGAAACGAATTTAGGTCATTTTGAAGAAGTTTCTGATCGGAACTTTGGCGATAACTCAAGAAAATTGTTACGTCATCAGTGTACATTAGGATATTGGAATAGTGAATCGTATCAGATAAGTCGTTAATAAACAATGAAAACAGAAGCGGTCCAAGATTGCTACCCTGAGGTACCCCAGAAAGGACATCAATACTTCTGGAACAGCAGTATTTAAAAAGTACGGTTTGTTTTCTGTTAGTTAAATACGAGTAAATCCATTTTAGACTAATATCAGAAAATCCCATTAAATAAAGTTTCTTCCTCAAAAGTACATGATTGACTTTATCGAAGGCCTTGCTGAAATCCGTGTAGATAACGTCTGTTTGTTGCTGATGAAAAAATCCTCGAAACACAACTGTTGAGAGATGAAGCAGGTTTGTTGTAGTAGAACACTTTTTTCGAAAACCGTGCTGATAAGGAGATATCAAGTTAGAAACTTGATAACATAAATCATCTGTAACCATTTTTTCAAACAGTTTTGGAATTATGCTCAGTTTTGCAATACCACGATAATTTGTAACATCGGATCTATTTCCTGATTTGAACAAAGGAATAATGAATGAATCCTTCCAAGCATTAGGAAAATAACCACATATAATCGATTTATTAAATAAGTACGACAGTGGAACAGCTATAGCGTCGGCACAATTAATTAAGATGCTACTAGGAATGTTATCAGGTCCAAAGTATGATGACTTTTTCTTAATAAAACTCTCCTCTGTAAAACTGTATAAATAGATTTGCAAAAAATAATAGTCCAAAAACAGTGATTTTGCCACTAAAATACGTCCCGTAACGCTTACAAGTTTTTTCAGCAGTTTACGATGTGTTGTCATATGTAATCATAGATAATTCTCACAGAACAGTAAGAAAGTATTTAGTTTTATACAAGCTATAGTGTTGCCCGATGCAATTAATATTACCCGAGAGATTCCATTTTAGAGCATTCTGCCGCTGATCGAATTCGCCATATATTGATACGAAAATGAAAAATCTAGATGTTTTGCCTTTACCCCACTTAACATTAAAATTATAAACAAGGACTACAAAAACAAAACAATGTAGTAAACGGACCTGTTTACAAATTATTGTACTACTTAATATAACAACAAACACCAGCATAAAAAATGGTAAACAAGTAAACAAAAATATAACAACAACACTAAAAGAATAAATTTTAACAACGATGTTTATATTTGTAGAGATTTGGGGAAGGCGAAGTCATGAACGTTCGCCTTCAAAGACATTCGTCAGACTGTTTACCCTGCCATATAAAAGGCAAGGCAAAGCAGGTGAGTGAGTGAAGTTCAGTCTGTCTTGCGTAAAGACGCGGTGTGTTTGAAGAGAGTAGTAGTGATTAGAAGATCTCCGTTACAAAGATCTGTCGAATAATTATCCAGTAATTGTTATTGTTTATGCAAAGGGTATAAACAGAGGAATAACAAACAAAGCAATTTTTGTTGTTTACATCAAGTTGTGAACAGTTGCACACAGAATTGTGCTATTAATAAAGAATTTTGATTGAAACAAAACACAAATTTATATTTATTTTATTTGCAATCTAAGAGCTCATATTTTAAACGTTTTTAAAAGGCAAAAACGTAACAATATGATTTCTAACGAGTTAAGTATTTAGTTTCCTACAAGCTATAGCGTTAAACGAAGCAATTGATATTACCCGAAATATTCCATTTTGACTGAATTCGCAATATATTTTCGAATTTTAACTTATTTGTCTGTAAATAAAGAATTTTCGAAGCGCCTTTTAAGGACACAATATTTTTGGAAACATTGAAACTTTAAACCTGAAATTAAAATTAAAATTAATTTTTTTTTATATATGGTTTGTTATTTGTTTCATTATTTTAAAATATTTAAGAAGGTCGAGTAAAGAGTTTCCTTCAGTAATTTTATTTTTTTTCAGACACATTAATATTAGCCAAGTATAGTCAGTATTTGTTTGTTTGTTTTGTTTGTTGTCGGTTTTTGTGGATTTCTTACTTTTTTTTAATTTCCAAAAATGTTCCTAAGAAAACTAACATTTCAACTGACAGTTACGAATATTTAATTTTCTTTTTACGGTCAGTTTATATATGTAGTTGGAATCCTTTTTAGTTTTATTTTTTTCTGCTTCTTCCCATTTTATGTATACCTTTGACATGTTAAACTTAAACAACTAATAGATTTTCATCTTCTATTTTTTTTATTATTCAATTGTTTGCTTTTGTTTCTGAATAAATAAAGTTTTCTGTTCTTTTGTTTTTGTTTTTTTTTTTATTCTTTATTTTGTTTCTAAAGAAAACAGACAATCGTAGTTTTGATTCCATTAATATCCAAGGCTTGTTGTATATTTAAGTTTTCGAATGAATTGGATTTCTTTGGGCGCCGGTAAGGTAAAATTGAATTTGAGTTACTGAACTGTATTACCACAGATAAGATATTTTAAAATGTTTTCGTTTTGTGCTAGAAAGCTGCTTCCTTTGATTTTATGCAAAAGTCAGTTACTATAACCTCAAGTTCAGAAAATCCTAAAAGTCATATTATCATTCCTTTTCGTATTATCATCGTTTCACGTTTTTGTGATTGTATATTAGGTAGGTAGGTAGAAGTAGCTGTTCCCTCGATGGAGTCATGAGCGGACACACTTAACCCGCGCACAGGGCTCGTTGTGATACCACAGTTTCACATTCTCCCTTAGCCCAGGAACCACTCGGAACTTTCGATGAAGTGATTGTATATTAAAAAATAAAAATAAAAAATACTTATTCTAAGATATGTCTTCAATGGCAGTTGTAGTCTAAAGGACTTGAATTAAGGCTGATTTCTTGATATACCCACCAAAAATAGATTTGTGAGATGAATCCAGAAGATCTTGGTGGGCAATAGTCTGCTTTAAATTTATTGCTTAACAAACTCGCCTCTCAATTTCACAACGGGTCGTGTGTAATGTGGAACCATATTGTCAAAAGTTCTTGCCAACGCAGTTTAAGAATTCTATGTTACCGAAAAAAGATTAGTAATTACCATACGGTACGGCTTGTTCCACAATAATGCTGGGATTTTGATCATTCTTGAAGTATATAATAATTCCACTGTCCAAAAACTGCATTTAACAGAGTGTCTCTTAGCACACTTTCATAGCTCTTAAGCTGCCTCTGTTACCACTTAGCGCTAAACTCGGTATTTTTTTTTTTGGCGGCTCGATGATCTACTTGTTAGTCTACTAAACATCAAGAGTCGAGGCCTTGGCTTCGGTTCGCACCAGAGACTCTGGGTGCTTTTGATTGTCTGATTGTTTATCTGACATTATATGTGATTTGTCGCAATAGAAAAAGAATGTGAGAATTATTAATAAAAAGAAAAAAAAAGTGACGAATATTGGTCATTAAAAGATCTCAACAAAAATAGGCTCCATCGATGAAGGTAACATCTCAAACACATTTTTTTCTCATAATGCATAAATAGGAAAATTTTTCAATATCCTGGGAAGACCTCTACTGCAATCCGATTAAAATTTTCCCTGACTAGCTTGAACAATTTTATTCTCAAAAAAATATGGAACAGATGTTTCGTGACTGGAAGTATGATCCGAACAGGTGCTGAAAGAAATAAAGGCATTAAAAATAATTAAGAACCGCCACGATCGTCAGGGCTTTAAAGTTGAAACTTGAAGATTGCAGAACTTACTTACTTATTTAATTGGACGTTACAACTTTTTACTTAGGATTACAACCTGGCTTATCACTCATGTTGTGTGTGTTAATTTTATCCATTAGCGTTGGCAACAGACAGATTTCTGAGAAGCTTTTTATGACAATTTTTTACTCTCAGAGCTTTTGCCAGAAATCCGATGAGAGGAAGTCATCGAAGAAATATTTTTTTATACTTCGCTGTGTTTGAGATGTCTAAGACTGGGGTAGAACCGCGGGTTTTCGTCTAATAAGCCAATAAGTAGGTAGTAGCCAACATATATACGTAGTAAGGCCACGGTTCAAACCACAGGTCAGACATCATAACGAAATTTGAAAAAATATTTCCTCGGCGAGTTCCTCTTAGCAGATTTCTGGCAAAATCTCTGAAAGTAAAAAAAAATTGCCATGAAAAGTTTCTCAAAAATTTGTCTTTCGGAATCGACTTTAAACTGTAGGTCCCGCAACTCATGTTCATACATGACATCATTAATATACATACATATATCATTAACGCACACAACATAAAAAAATAAATAATAAAAAATATTAAAAATTTTGTTTGGGTCGAAATGATCGCAATTAGCGATGATTTCTTTGTTGGTTTTTCAGTTCAAATTCAGTTCAGTATACAATAAAGTTTCGTGATATGTTACAATGTTAAAAATGTTAAACGAATTGCTTCTTAATCGTTCAATTTTATTATTAAAAATTTATTTCAGTGATGAAGATGATTTTTGACTCAAAGAATACGTAATCAAACAGATTTGTGGAATTTGGTGTGAAAGCCGACAAGAGACAATTTAGAATTTACAATTTCCTGCGGTATGTTGACGATGAAGCCATTGGATTATACTCCTTCATACTACGTAACGTTACAGTTAATGGAGCCAGATAACGTAGTGAATGTTGACTTTTTTTGCCTAACATGATTTGCTTCAATAATTATGCTAAATTTTTTGGTCAAAAACTGCCTAATAGTACCACATTGTTTCCTGTTGTTTTTTAGTAAATTTTTTCAAAGCAGAACCATGATGTTTTGGAAATGAAAAAAAAGTTATCGCCTGAGGAGCTAAATAATAAAAAAAGGAAAATTTCTTGAGATTTGATGTAAAATCCATTTGGCAACCCTAAAAGCATGAAAAATACCAAATCATAAAAAAAAATGCGAAAATGATAATAATAAAGTCAGATTATTTATTTTATTTATGTCCTATTGTTTTATAATTTATTTTTTATTCTTTATTCTTTAAAAAAATTTCTATTTTTCCTTTTGTTTTGTGAGATATTCTCTCTTTTTTTTCGTAAAGAAAACTTGTAATTACATTTGTTTGTTCAGCCAACAACATGGAAATGGAATTCATTTTATTTTTGCTTGTTTTTTTCTGGTCCTTTTTCTTACTCCAGTATTTGTGCCATTTGTGCTGGTTGGAGAGGAGTAAATATACTATACCCCTAGAATATATATGTACATATGTATCTAAGGAATATAAAAAGGAAATAAAGAAATAAGAAAAACGGGGAAAGGAGACGAAAAAATATACTTGAAAAGGTAAAAGTTCTTGGAAAAACTAAATGTTGTAGATGATTTTCTTATGGTATAATGTGTGTCTGCCTGCCTGTATGCCATCATAGTATAGTACGATTTGCTATTTGAAATTGTAATCGAAAGATCTTGTTAAAGGTTATTCAAGCGTAAAATATTGTTTTCAGGATTTCTTTTCTTTTTTTGTTTTATTTCTTTATTTATTTTAAAGTTTCTTATTTCTTTACTTTGACTGATGCTGCTCGAGAGTGTAAAGCAAGTTATGAAATCTCTGTGTAATAATTTGTTCTTCTTCTTCTTTTATAAACACTTTAATTAAATAATTAAAAAGTTTAAAATAACGTCTGTTATATTTTATAACAGAAAAACAAGAAAAAAAACCAAGAAAAAAAGAAAACCAAAATAGAAACTAAAAAGGATTCGTTCGTTAATCAAGACAAAACTTTCATTACAAAAAAAAAAAAAATTTCATTTTAGTAAAAGCGTTTTTGGCGCTTCACTAACATTTCTGTTAAAGCATTCCGTTAATAAATTGAGGTCTATTTAAGCCATATAGCCAAACAGCTAATTTAAATTAATAACACTTGAATGCCTTTTGAAAAGAGTTTCTCTTCTAAGCTCTTACACCACCACCACCACCACCCGTATCCTTTAGGAATGTGAATGAATATTCCTTGTGTTATAAAAGCAAACAACATCAGCTGTTTTATTTTTTTGTCTTCAACAAACTGTAATTAACGTTAACCACTTGGCTATGTTATTATGATTGTTGTTGTTCACGTTGTCGTTGCCGTTGTTAAACAGACGCCGTTAAACTTTTTCTAAGTGTTTTTGCGTTAAAAATTTAATAATAAAATTTCGATTAATAAATAACAACAAAAAAAAAAGTAATAAAAATAATAAAAGAACACTTCAAAAGGTCGCCGAGCCATAACGGGCGGCCCTTACCATAAATAATAACCAGTAATAGGGGTAAAAAAGAAAACTCAAAGAAGAAAGCAATAGAAGAATGGAGAATGGTGGCAGCTTAGTTTAGGTTAAATATTTAATTTAATTTTAAAGTCATTAAACTTTTAATTATACAAAGCAAAATGATAATTTTTTTTTTTTAATAATTCATTTTTATTTACAATCTATCCCAAAGGATAATAAGTAAATTATATAAAGTTAAATACAGTAACATTGATTGTTGAATTCCAATGAGAACAACAATAATGTCTTAAAATATAATTTTTATAAACTTATTTAAATTTTAGCTAATAATATTTACATTATTTATATTGTATTTATATATAAATGGTTATTTACAAATAGATACAAGAAATTTTGATACACATTTAATTAACGTCGAAATGGCAAGTCCAATATATGATTCCTTTTCAGTCTCCTTACTTCGTTTGTGTCATCTAGAAGTGTTATAGCCAGCAGACTGCAATGATTACTTAACCTCTGTATGTAATTTTCACTTAAACTGGAAATTTCCTCTTTAACCATTGCGATTGATAGATCATCATGGATAGCTTTGTTAGATATAAACCATGGAGCGTTGACAATTGACCTTAAAGTTTTTGATTGATATCTTTGTAGGATTTCGATATTAGAATTACTGGCGGTTCCCCATAATTGTATACCGTAAGTCCACACCGGTTTTAGTATTGTTTTATAGATTATTAGTTTATTTTCAAGACTCAGTTTGGACTTAGAGCCCAATAGCCAATAGAGCCGTTTGCTTTTTATATTTAAATATTATTTTTTAGCTTTAATATGTGTTTGCCATGTAAGTCTACGATCAATATGCAATCCTAAGTATTTCACGTTATCACTTTGCGGAATGACGCAATTATTAAGAGATACATTTGGGCAGTTTCCACGACGCAGGGCAAATGTTACATGAGTAGATTTTTCGGTATTTACTCTTATTTTCCACTTATTTAACCACATTTCTATTTCGTTTATTTGATTTTTAAGTTGTATTGAAGCACCGTTAGGATCGGCGCTAGAAGCTAGTATTGCCGTATCATCAGCGTATGTTGCAACCAAAATATTATTTGTAACTGGCATATCAGATGTGAATATTGTATATAAGGTTGGCCCTAAGACACTGCCCTGGGGAACTCCAGCTTGAATATGGTATATTTCCGAATGAGCTCTATTTACCTTTACGTAATAATGTCTATCACTGAGATATGATTTTAGTATTAAATAAAAATGTGTTGGAAATAACTTTTTAAGTTTAAAAAATAACCCAGTGTGCCAAACTTTGTCAAAGGCTTGCTGTACATCTAAGAATACACCTGAACAATATTCTTTGTTTTCTAAAGAATCTCGTATATAAGAGACTATACGATGACATTGTTCCGGTGTACCATGCTTATGTCTGAATCCAAATTGGTAATCGGGTATTATATGAAGCTTTTCTAATACTGGTAACATTCTTTTCATAAATATTTTCTCAAATATTTTGGAGAAAGTGACTAGCAAACTTATTGGGCGATACGATGTAACAACATTCTCAGGTTTTTTTGGTTTAGGTACCATTACTACTTCGGCACATTTCCATTGTGTAGGAAAATGGTTTAGCCTTAAAATTGAATTAAATATAAGAGTTAATAGTAAAATAGCTTTCTTTGATAGTGCTTGGACAACTTTTCCGTTAATAGAGTCGTATCCTGGAGATTTTTTGCAATTAAGGTTATTAATTTCTTCTTGAACTTCCTGTGGTGAGATGTGTTTAATTGGCCAATCCATCGGACAAGGACTATCTAAAAAATTATTTATATCTTCTGTATCAGGAATGCTTCTGATTTAGTTTTATCGGTTCTACACCATAAACCATTCTCATCTTTGATTGGTATATTTCTCTTGGCGGGTCTTTTCAAATATTTTGTAGCATGCCATAAACAATACTCGTCATTATTATTAATATTAAGATTTTTTAGAAAATTTCCAATTTGATCATTTTTTATTTCTTGCAATCGGCATTTAAGATCCTTAGTTGCTTTATTTAGGTTTCGTTTGTCATTGGGGTTTCTGGTCGCCTGCCATACCCTCCTTAACCTTCTTTTGTTCCTAATCATAGCTCTTATTTCGGTAAATTAAATAATAAATAAAATCAAAAAAATTGGTTTGATTATGATTTGTTATGTTTGGTGTTGATAAAAATCCTGCTTCATGAACAAGATTATTGAAAGTTTCGACAACATCATCTAACTCGGAAGTTGATTTTAATGATATATTTAGATTAACATTTCTTTCTATCCAACTTGTGAAACAGTTCATATCAGTACTATTGTTAAAAATCTTATATTTTTTTGATTGGTAATGTAAAAATGTATTAAAATTTACTATAAGTGGTGTATGGTCAGAGCTAAGGTCATCACAATCTGTTATTTGCAGAAGATTATTATTTATACCGGTATATACAACAAAATCCAATAAGTCAGGTATCTTTGACAAATCTGTAGGCCAATACGTGGGACTTCCAGTAGAAAGAATAGAATAGTTGTTATTATTTATACATTTGTAGAGTTCTCTACCTTTAGGGTTTATTAATCTGGAGCCCCACCAATGATGTTTAGAGTTGAAATCACCTCCAACTATAAATCTAGGTCCAAGAGATTTGAAAACTTCTTCAAATTCTTGACATTTTACTGAAAAACGTGGTGGAAAATAAATAGCACATACAGATATATTAATTGAGTCACAAATAATTGTGATACACGCGGCTTGAAGGTAGGGTTTTCTTATTTCATTAAAAATGTCATATTGTATCGAAGATTTTATTAATATTGCTGATCCTGCATGTGCTCTATCGTCTGGATGGTTGGCGCATATTAAATCGTAATCTTTTATTCGGAAAAAGGACCTGGAAGTGAAATGAGTTTCGGATACAAGAAGGATGTCAATAAAATTAGTTTTAAGAAATAATTCTATTTCTTGGGTATGATTGGAAAGCCCATTGGCATTCAATATTGCTATCCTTAGGTTTAGCCGCATAATTTTGTTATTACAACAGACATCATGCCTATAAGCTTGTTTGTCAACTCTATTTGATTCTCTATTAGTTTTTCTATTTTTTCAAAGGGATTGTTTGGCTGTTTACTTTGTAGAACATCAGAGTATGAACTATTATTATTATTATTTTGGCGTAAATTTGGAACTGTGTTTTGGGTTATATTAGGGAAGTTTTCATTGTTGAAGGCATAATGGTTGTTTTGATCTCTTCTATATAAATTATTGTTTTGCAATCTTCTTTTCAACATTTATTTATATACTATACATCCTTTATAGTTAGCTGGATAATTTTGTAAGCAGTTAACACAACGTGGTGGAGTTTCATTGTTTTTAGAGCAATCAGTGGTAAGATGGCCTAACCCACATTTTACGCAGTTTTCCTGTTTGCGGCAATATTTTTTGGTATGACCAAACTCTTGACACCGATGGCATTGCACAATATCTTTAGTTTTTTTTTGGGGTTCAATATTTACAATGGCATTATTAATATATTTGATATCGTATATACTTTTGTTGTTTGTAGCTGGTTCCAGGTCAATGTAAAATATTGGAAGTGGGACTTTCGCGATCCTGCTTTGTAGATTCGTGATGTTTCTAACTTTATGTCCGTAAATTTCTATATCACTTTTGATATCGCCGATGGGGGTTGAATGGTGTAGATTTTTTACCACTACCCTATACGATCGTTCTTGCTTAACTTGGTAAGTATGAAATTTAAGTTTTTTATTATTTAGATAAGTAACAATTAATCTATACGATTTAATATTTTTTATCATCAACCTAATTTGGCCATCTCTTAGAGACTTGTAATTAAAATCATCGGAAGGAATTATTTTGGAAAAAGATTCAATCATTTTACTAACGTCAGCAACAAAAGGTATAAATATAGGAGGAGGTTTTGGTACAGTATCATTATTATCATTCTGTTCAGTATCAGTATTATCCATCTCTTCATCTGAAGAGCCTATTTCATCATTTTCGTTATCAAGTGCTGCAAAACGATTACTATTTTGAGAGGCTGCTTGTTTTGAAGTACCAGCAACGTTGTTGTTTATGTTTGGAATGCAAGCACCGTTAAGATTGTTCTTGGTATCATTTAATGTAGTTGAATTTTTGTTATCAATATATATTCTTTTGTTTTGAAATATTGTGGGTGATGTAGTTTGACGGCATTTCAACGTAGGCAAAGCAACTACCTGCCAGCCAATATCATCATCGCTACCATCAGTGTCCTCAGACATGATGAGGGCAATGAAAATTGTTTATGTTTGTTTTTTGTATATTTATTGCTATGCGTACGCGATTGCGGTCTTAAGAAGACTCCTTTATTCAAAAATAACGAAAGAACAGAATTTGAGTTCTTTGACTGGAAAAATTCACAATTGTTTTTTTTTTTTTTAAATTAAAATATAAATATTTTTTATTTGAGTTTACAAATTTTTTTTTATTTTTTTTCCGCACCAAACTTTATGACACAAAATTCGAAGCTTAAATTTTTTAAAATGATAATTTAAAGGATTTTTATTTGGGTTTGAAATCTCACAATAAATGTTTTTAAAAGAAATACGGGTGTTTTATCATACTATGCCGGGGGAACCAAGTTATGCGAATAGAAAGAACAAATGGAATTCTAAAATTATTTTTTTGGAATATATTTCTGACCATATTAGTTGCAATCAATTTTAAATCTTTCACTCTGTACACCTTAAGGATAGATTTTCTCTTCAACGATTTTAAATACTTGAGGAAAACTTTTATGAGGTTAAGTAATCTTAGATATATGTAAAGTGATGTTTTGTTCCATGTAGGAAAAATTGAACGATCAAAAAACAGAACGATAATGTAAGATAAGTATACACGTTCATGTAAGAATGCATCTGAACTGATTCTTCGGGTCAAAAAGGGTCATCGCCCAGCTTCAGTCATAATCTCATCTAATATCTCTTGAACTTCTGCAAACAAGGGGTCAAAACAGAGAGCTGATTGTGCATCATTGTCGATTTTGAAACGACAATAATCCACGTGAGATAAATGAGCGTCTAATGCAGTCCGAAAAAGTCAAAACAGTGAGCACCTTATAAACCTAAAATTTCTCTGAAGAATAACCCTCAGCACACATGATTTGAATCCGCTGGACTACAAATTGTAGACAGTTGTAGAGGACATGGTTTGGAGCAAAAAACATATCCCACCATTGATCCTCGTAAGTCATATTTAATTCGTGCGGTGAAAAATTTTTCAATTGACGAGTTGGTTTGCGGGAAGTCCCAAATTTTATTTAATTTTATAGCATACAATGTGGGTAACAGACACTACTAGCAGCCGCCGTAGTCTAGTAGGCAGTGTACTGGCTTATTAGACGTGAGGCCACGGTTCAAACTTCAGGTCAGCATCTCTATCAAAATGAAATTTTAAAAAATATTTCTTCGATGACTTCATCTCAGCAGATTTCTAGCAAAAACTCTGAGAGTAAATAAAATTGCTATCAAGGGTTTCTCCAAAAATCTGCCGTTCGGATTAAGCTTTAAGTTCCGCCACTCATGTATAAAATGAACCCACAGAACATAAAGTGGTTTGAGAAACTACGTCGTAATCCTGACAAAAGAGAGTTGTAATGACCCACTATATTATGTAAATAAGGTTTGAGGCGTGCATGAGGTTGAAAATTTAATTTAATTTTATAGCATAAAATATAGGTGTTCCGATAAGGAATTCCTAATTCCGGATAATAAAATTGTTTTATAAAAATCTGAATTCCGTTGAAGCAATGCATCGATGAGGCCCATTTCTGGATGAATAGTTACGAAATCAAATAAAATTTTCATATTTGGTATAATATGTCATATATGATCCGAGATACAACTCAAAAATCTCACCAGATGGTGTGGCGTGTTCATATTTTTTTAAGAACGAGGGCACACTCGAAATTGTTACGATACCAATCCACATAAGATTCAATTCAGTTAATATATCCCGTAAAAGTCACCGGTTGGTGAGGTTTTTGCCCTGGAGTGGTTTTCGGTTAATATTTCTTTGATAACGACGTTTGCCAGTCCATCCCTGCACTATAGGTCCATCATTATCAACTTTTTCTTCTTTTTCTTCTTTTGAAAGGAATTGCATGATCTATACATCAACGATATGTGGTTTCAACTAGTCACGCTACGTGCTACATACCACAAGAAACATTGGATATTCTGCACGAGGGATTTTAGAGCCTCAAACGACAGTACTCCTCAAGGCCAACATAGCCCAAGTCAACGGTCATATTCAGCATGATTTTTGTGCCACAGTCATGTTAAATTGAGCATTCCTGTTGCCCTTCACACACGGAAGACTTGATGGACATTTGAACACTGTTATGTTCCATATGTAAAGACATCAGTAACTCTTTCAAGCAAAAAATTTCAATGTTATCTGACACAAATGCATACATAATGGGCCATTACAACCCTTCAGTCAGGCTTACAACCTAGCTTCTCCACCACTTATGTTGTGTGTGTTAATTTTATACATGAGTAGCGGGGACATACAGTTTAGAGTCGATTCCTAACGACAGATTTTTGAGAAAGTTTTCATCGCAATTATTTATTTATTCTCAGAGTTTTCGGCAGAAATCTGCTGAAAGGAAGTAGTCGAAGAAATATTCAAATTTTATTTTGTTGGAGATGTCAGATCTGGGGTTTAAAACGTGGCCTCACGTTTAATAAGGCGATACACAACTTACTAGACTACAGCCTGTGTGTATGTGAACTTTTTTTATTCGAATTTTAAAATGGAAAGCGCTTAATGAAGAATCCGTTATTAAACCTTTATTAAGGAAAGTATGATTTGATTTAATAACAATTGAAATGTATTTCTTAAATTCCATTTTGCTTCCATTCCTTGTTTTTTTATTCCATTATTGCCAATATATGATATGACAGTCAATCAAAAGTGTATGAACACATTCCCTGTAATAAGACTGGCAACATACACGAATATTTTCCAAATATACAGTTAATCAGCCAACCACTCAAATCTTGTATCCATCAAATCCATCTGTAACATTCAATTCTTTTTTTGCCATGTTCTTCCGCATCTTTTGCTGATAAAATGTCATGTATTTCAAACATGTACCAACGAAAATCGCAAAAAAGAGAGAGAAAATGCTACAAGATTTTGAAGTTTAATACAACTGACAAGTTCATTTATAACATCCTCTAGACAAATACAAATTTTTGTACACTTTTTTTCTGTACTTTTTAAATAACAAGACCAACGAAATATTGTTCATGAAATAATGAACGAAAAAAGCTATCAGAGAAGGACACGTATGGTTTAATGGATATATGCATAGGGATTACACATGTAATGTATGCACATGTAGCATAACAATACAATACAAAATACTGGTAATATTTAAACAATAATTATTTCCGATGTTTTACTCATTTTCATATAAGAATCCACTCTAACTCTCTCTGCCAAATATTCATAGACAAACAATTCAATTGCATTAGACATTTGGACGGATGGATGGAAGGCAAGATCTGAACGCCTTCCATCATGCCACAGTGTATTAAGGAGTGTAACTAATATGGGTTTGATTGAGTGAAAGCCTTGTCGGATAAACTATATGTAGTATTCTGCTGCAATATTAACAAAAAATAAATGATTTCATCATAATTTTTTCCTTTTATTTGATTTGAGTTAGTTTGTGTTACCAAGCATTTCTAATAAATGATGAGAATTATATTTTGAATTGAATTCCTTGGGAAAAACTAAAATCAAATGAAGGAAATTCAAGTTACAAATCCCATAAAAAAATATCTGATAGTTAAAGAAAAAAGCTTTAGAACACATACATATATTTTTAAGCTCTAAGGATTTTGTAGAAAAATTAATTTCGTTCAATTCATATTGTATTACTGAATAAATAAAAGAGATGACTAAACATTGGGGCAGAGACGGGACGAGGAGATTGTGTGGGTGATGGCAAATAATAACAACAGGAAAATTTAATATTAAAACAAATAAAACGATTTGTATTTACCTTAACGCCACGTTGAGTTTGAAGTTTTTACACAAGCATTTGCTATATTACTAAAGCAGTTACAGTGGTTTCAGATTGCCAATATAGGCTTTACGGTTGGCGTAATTTAAAAATTTTTTAAATTTATTAAATCTGCTTCGCACTTAATCCAGGAGATTCCAGATACCTGTCCACATAATAAGTAAAAGTGGAGGCAGTAGGGTTCTACTGTGCTACTTGAAGTAAATGTTTTTAATACATCAGATTTCTCAGTCGTTTATGTCAATGGAATTGAAATCTTTCATGGATTTATTGTGCTGGAAAGTGCAGACAGCCTTACACAATTATTATTATAATTGGTCATTATAACGCTTCAGTCAGAATAGCGACCTAGTTTCTCACACAACTTATGTTGTGTGCGTTAATTTTTATACATGAACGGCGGGACCTACAGTTTAAAGTCGACTCCGAACGACAAAATTTTTCTGAGAAACTTTTCATGGCAATTATATTTACTCTTAGAGTTTTTGCCAGAAATCTGCTGAGAAAAAGTCGCCGAAGAAATATTTTTCATTGTGTTCGAGATGTCTGACCTGGAGTTTGAAACGAGGCCTCATGTCTCATTAGCCAGCACACTACCTACTAGACTCCAGTGACTTCAAGTAGAAAGCGTTAACAAAACATAGAAAAATCATCCTTCTGTATATTTCTGCATTCCTTAACCTGTGACTGCGTCAAATCAAAAGTCGTCAGAGGTTGCAAAGAGTCTCTACACCGTATATGTCGACACAACACACCATTCTACTGGTTTCCAAACCACTGTGGCATAGAGGAGAACGAAAAGGTGGACCAACTGTCAGGGAAATGACTAGTGATGTCTGAGGAAAAGATGACAGAGGGAATATATACGCCACTACAGGAATACTTTTTCAAATTGAAAAAAACCTCATGGAGTTCAACAAACCATAGATCGTTCAACGTACCTGATTGACGAAACTGCTGTGTCCAGCAATGGACAGTAGGATAACCAAGGAACAAGAGAATGTTTCGCACTCTAACAGGAATTCTTACGGGATACTGCGCCATTGGCAGTTTCGTTGACAATTCCTTACCAGGATTACTACAGAAGCTGCCAGGATGTGGAAGAAATCGGTTCAAAATCTTTTTTGCGAGTTCAAAACTAATCGGTTTTTGGGTGAGAGAACGTTTGAAGATCTGGGCATGGTGGCGAATAGGCCACTAAAGGAGTTCCATATTCTTTAAATTATTTTGCGCAGCTTTTTAGTTTTTCACTTCTTTAATTTTGTTTCACTAGACTCTAGCACTTGTTCCTCTCTTCTTGGTTTTATTATATCGCGTCTTCCAACAGGGACTTTAAATATTGGTAACGGCCATCTTATAGCAGCTACTTCTGTAAAATTAGTTAGCATTTATTCAGTCTGTTTTGTCAAACAGCATGGACGACAATAGACAATGATGTCTATTCGCTGAATGCGTTCTGAAACGGTTGGCAACTGATCCATTCTTCTAGAAAGGAATCCACAAATGCCAACAACCTTAAGTCGACGAAACATAAGATCTATCGAGAACATCCACGTTTTCCGTAAGATATATTGGTCGAAAGAGCTTGACTTTGGAGACCACAACTAGAGGAATTTTAAATCATAACTTTGGCCTGCAACCATACAAAATGCAGCTGACCCAGGAACTGAAGGTAAACGACCACAGACAATGACGTATGTTCACTGAATAGACTGTGGAGCAGTCGATAACTGATCCTAATTTTCATCGAAATATCGTCTTCAGCGATTAGGCCCATTTCTAGGTGAAAAGGTACATGAACATACAAAATGTATACTGGCCACCGCAATCTTGCGATTTGACACCGTCTCACGGCGAAAAAGATAGGTTTGGACTTTGAAAAGCAAATTTCATAACATCTCATGCCACTGTCCTACTGTACATTATTGCAGGAAACAACGAAATGATTTGATATTTTGTGTTTTTGTTTTAAACCGTTATCATTTCTTGTATGTGAAAGTAGATGTTTTTAGTGTTGTTTTTGTTGTTGTTATTTCATCTACATTAATATAAAATTACTTATGAGTCAATATAAACCCAGGGACTAAAGAACTCACTCATACTCTCACACACACAGAAAAAAAAACGAAAAGAAAAGAAAAGGTAAGTAAAGTAAGAAAATCAGCAAATTCAGTACATTTAATGTATAAAATAGGAAAAAATCGTCCTTTTATTCCTACTTATTCCCTTTCGCCATTCTCCTATTCTCTTTTCCTAGCTTCTCTTTTACCATTTAGCTGGTTTTAGTAGATCTTGTGTTGAATATAGTTGTACCAGATAGAATTGTTTGTTTGTAGTTTTGTGTGTTAAATCCAATATTGTTAAAATACAATTTATATTATGATTTCACCTGAGCAGCAGCAACAACAACAACAACAACCACGACAAAAAGCATTTCTCCACTATGAAATTGTAAATGTATTGCAAATTGTAGGAGCATACTTCGACGAAAAAAGAAAAAAAAGAAAGCCAACCAGAATAAATAAAATATGAAGAGAAAAAATAGTGAAAAAAAGGCAGAAATGAATGAAATCTGGCAATTGTATTCCAACATCTTGGTTATACTTACAACTCATTCGTATAAAACTAGAAAAAAGACGAAAAAAGAAAAATAAACATAAAAACCTACAAAATACAAAATTCATAATAAATAGTTGCTGTGTCAATTCATAAAATGATAAAAACATACTTAAATGCAGAGGTACTCTTTGTACACTTGTAGTACCTACTATTCGCTTGCCTTTGTGCGACTAGCATTTGAACGTTTTTCCTGTACCCTATACGATCATGAATGGTATTGGATGGATTGCATTGATGTTTGTAATACTTACTTAGAAACTTTGTACTGCCATTAATATTTTCTTTAAATATCCGTACATTATACTGATAAAGCTTTTGAGCAAAACAACGATATCTAGGAATACCATAGAAGATTAAGTTTTTAATCCGTATTAGCATTTAGAAATTTCAGAGCTCTGTAGTGAACGCGGTAAGAATGGCAGAGCTATTCAAAATGATGTCTGATATATGACTGTCTTCGAAGTCGCCGTAGTCTAGTAAGAAGTGTGTTGGCTTATTAGACGTAAAGTTCAAACCCCAGGTCAGACATCAGAATGAAATTTGAAATAATATTTTATAGGCGTCTTCCCCTCAGCAGATTTCTGGCAAAAACTCTGACAGTAAATAAAAATTGCCATGAGAAGTTTCTCATAAATCTGTCGTTCATGAGCCGCCACTCATGTATAAAAATTAACGCACTCAATATAAGTGGTGTGAGAAACTAGGTCATAATACTGACTGAATGTTTGTAATAACCAATTATGTATGTATGTATGACTGTCGTCAGTCGCTGTAGTCTAGTAAGTAATTAGACGTGAATCCACGGTTCAAACCACACGGTCATTTCCAACAAAACGAAATATGACAAAATATTTCTTCGGCGACTGCCTCTCAGCACATTTCTGGCAAAAGCTCTGAGAATAAATAAAATTGCCTTTAAAGAGTTTCTCAAAACATCTGTTGTTCGGAGTCGACTTAAAACTTTAGGTCGCGCCACTCATGTATAAGAATTAACGCACACAACATAAGTATTGTGAGAAACTAGGTCGTAATACTGACTGAAGGTTTGTAATAACCAATTATGTATGTATGTATGTACAACTGTTGTTCCTTTTGTTATGTGGGTACTGAAAACAAACACAGAATCGCTATACTTACCTAACTGACAAGATTGAACTCGAACAGGCTGAATTTGACTGACATAATATGTTATGTTGGCTTCAAAGATAAGGAAACCTCACGCGAAAAACTTGCTGGATTTGGGCGCCAGTCAGCATGAGAACACCATGCTCTCAAATCCCTTGTGCAGAATATTCAATGTGGCATGCGCTAGGTGGCACGTACCATCATCTTGTTGAAGCCACATGTCATGTTGGCGTACAGATATAACAATTCTGATCAAATGAAGTTGATAAACATCGATCTTTAGAGTTCGCTGTTGACAGTAACAGCCTGGCCAACGTGGGTTTAATAGCAATATTGACCGATAACGAAGCCAGCCTAAAATGCTCAGCAAAAAGTGGATTTTTTGGAATGAATTAAACCCTCTTGGGTCACGTGTTGATCGTGGTTTCGTTCCGAATTCGGTGTCGTTTCCAATTTTGTTTGTTCGCGTACTTATTTCATCACTAAAGATGAATTTTCTTTCAAAAAAAATTGGGCTCACTCAGCGAACACACATGGTCATTTATCGTCACTTCTAGGATCAGTTCAATTCTGTACGGGTGCAGGTAGGAATCACGATGTTAAAATCGCAAAGTTGTGGTCTGCGCAAGGCCGAGTTCTTATGAACGATGTGCAATTGCCTAATGCTGATCATCCTTAATGGCAATATTTTCGTCTGATGTAGTGACTGGTAACCTACGGGTGTTGGTCTAACGATTACTAAACCAGTGCAGTCGAATTTAGCCAACACGTAGTGAATAGTCCTCGCGGTAGAATATTACGGTGTTCGTAAATATGGGTGAAACTAATGGTACGTTGCCGGAACAGAGCAATCATTTTGATAAAACTTTCTGTTATTTGCAAGTGTAGTTGGATTTGGAGATTTGATAAAACAGACTAAATAATCGCCAAATTATATAACAAGTGTAACAGCTGTCAAGTTCAAAAGTCTTATTATGTATTTGATTACATCTCAAATTCTTGCATTCGCCACATAAAAACCAATTGTTCTAATGTAGCGACTGTCATATAGCCAAGTCTGGCAGGCTAAAATTGTATTATTTGCTAACATAGAGTACAAATGTATGTTTCTTTATGAGTGTTTGTGTCTATTTTAAAGTGGTTGTCTGTGTGTTTGAATATATTTTTATTTGTTTGTTTGTTTATTTTTATTTATGATTTCTCTTTTTATTTATAAATTAAGAGTTTGAAATAGTATGTATGACAGAAAATAATTCGTACACAATCAGAATTTTGCTTCATAAAATCCAATTTTAGATTCTGAAATGGTTTGTTTTCTTCAAAGGAATAAAATTAAAACTTTACTTAAGAAACTGAGCATAAGTGATAAATAACGATAATCTTGATTCTTCAATACGTAGTACTAGTACAGTGTAAATTTCAAATTTTTCTCTTGAATTCTCTGAGGTTTCCTTATCTATTATTATTATGATCAGAAATGTTTACAAATTTACATGAAGTACATACATACAAATGTAATTGGTCATTGCAACCCTTTAGTCAGGATTACGACCTAGTTACGGCGGGACCTAGAGTTTAAAGTCGATTCCAAACGACAGATTTCTGAGAAACTTTTCAAGTAAATTTTTTCTTTACTCTCCGTAGAAATATTTTTACATATTTCGTTCAGTTGGAGATGCCTGACCTGGGGTTTGTATCGAGGCCTCACTTCTAATAAACCAACACACTACCTACTAGACCACGGTGACTTCATACATACATAGAAACACGAAGCACCCTATTTCATTCAAGAATACCCATTCTGCGTATGGGCATCCCAGATCCGATTGACGTTAGTTAAGGGTGGGGACCATATGAGGCAATCAGGCGTATACTGAATGAACGGGTTGTAAAAGTCTGTACAAATCGTGCCTTACGATATCGGATTTTTTATTAAGCGCTTCCTATGCTTAAATGTAAGTAAATTAAATGTGTGTGAGATATCTTCGAATTTTTGTTTATTTATTGTACCACGTCTTCTTTAGGTGGAGCACATTCAAATTTTCTATTACTCTGACCGACAGCATGGATTATGTTGAGTTTGAGGACTGTTGTGGTTTACGGTGTATTTGCATACACCTGAGACTTCAGAAAACCGCACAAGAAAAAGTTCAACAGGTTCAATTTGTACGATCTCGGTGGCCAGTTTACATCACCTCAATGTGAGATGACTATGTATTCCTATTGTTCGCGTATAATTCTTCATAAGGCAGTGGTTGATGTTCAAATCGTTCAATTCAGGCCAAAAAAAGGTTGTAAAATTGATCTGTCTTTGAATTTGGCCACCGCACGGTTGCACTATTGTTTGTATTTTGACAAATGTTTTGACGGATGCTATTTCGGAAGTCTTACATGACAAGAACATATTGGAAATAAATTTAACGCGTCAGATTGAAAATAAATCTGGAGTAAGAGGGCATGCATACATACAGTCATAATTCCTCATTACAAGCCTTTAGTCAGGATTCCAACCTAGCTTCTCACGCCACTTATGTTGTGTGTGAGAGTACATGAGTGGTGGGACCTATCTACAGTTTAAAGTCCATTCCGAATGATAGATTTTTTAAGAAACTTTTCATGGTAATTTTATTTACTCTCAGACTTTTTACCAGAAATCTGCCGAAGTCGCCGAAAAAATATTTAAATATCGTTGTGTTGGAAATATCTGAACCGGGGTTTTGAACCCAGGCCTAATGTTTAATAAGCCAACACACTATCTACTAGACTACGGTTATTTCGACTGATGCTTCCAAGTATAGTTAGCCATGGAAAAGTTTTAATTCTTTGAATGCGGGTTGATGCCTTCAATTCAGGACGTTTGTAGCAAACATCTCATAGCACCATGCGATAGGAAGCATGTGTGCACTTTACTACTTGACATTCTGTTTAAAATATGTTGGTTATTAAATATGTTGTTCGTTACTTATATAAAGTATTATAAAATAAACAACATAAACACGCACTCATACTACCTGAGAGTTCCTGCTATGATTGTAATGTTAGGCGGTTATATTTAATAAAATAATTTCCCTAGAGTTGGTGTTATTTCTTTCTTTTTGTTTGCCCAGTTCAAAATAAAAATTACATTTGCAGTTAAATGATATTAAAAGACAGGCTTTTTTATATTCATAACTTGAATATCTGAAATGAATTTACTGTGCCTACAAAAAAGCTGTTGAAACTCAGCTAAACAAGTTTTGTATGCCATTAAATGAAGTCAACTTTTGAACACAACTGTTAAGTTCTTTTCCTCTAATCAAATCGTTTTTTGTTTCTTCCGTCTTATGGAAAAGTTTCCTTGAGAAAATATAAAACAAATAGGCACTGGAGCAAAATATTGTCTCACAAACTGAAATCATAAACCACAAATAAAATTTAAAGGCCCATTTCCAATTACACATTTTAAGTCTCCATTCTATTTTACCATTCCTATTGCAATTTTTGATGGATGAATGGTTAAACTGTTAAGGAAAAACTTGCATTTGTTAAATGCTCTTCAATGTTTTTCCTTTTTCTATTTCAAGTTAAGAACCTTTTCGTTTAATATTCATCAGCAATGCTAGGATAAGGATCTTATAGAGGAAAGAAGACCAAAAATAATAAAATCCTGGAGAGAAATCAAATTTTGATGTAAAATTTTCTTCATTCGCCATGGCATAGACCACACAATCTTGTTGAAGAAAAAAAAAACCAAACCGCGTTAGGCAACATCAACAACAACTCAATGAATAAATGAAAATCAACGAAAGAGTTTAAATGATTCTTACTTAAACATTCGTATTTTCCTTTGAATAGAAGTGTATGTGTCGAGGTTCGAGGATGCGATCCTAATCCTTGGTTGCCAGCACCGTCTAGCAAAAGTTGTTTGGTTTTTTTCGTTTTCCTTTTACCGTTTGCCTGTTTTACAAAAAATCGTTTTGCAAATAGTTTAAGAAAAACTAGAAAGAAAATTATCGTAAAAAGGAAAAAAGAGAAACACAATTTTGAAGTAATAATATTCATTCGGTTTTCTAGAGACTTTTTCTCTCTTCCTTTTTTTGTGTTTTTGGTGCTTAACTTTCAACTTTAATGCCAGTGAAGAAGAAGAAAAAAAATTTTCCAGAAATATTGCAAAGAGCCTGTTGACGTCGAAGAGTATTTGCGTTTAAAATTGTTTATAATCCTTTAGCAACCGTCATAGTTGTGTGTGTATAGACGACAGAAAAAAAAAACAAATAATCCAGCATTAGGTGTAGTCGCTGCAACATCAACAGTGGTTTTGGCTTGAAGCTGGGGGGTGGGTAGGTTTAGAAAATTTGTTTAGATTCGTAGTTTTGATGTTTCACTGCTGCCATGTTGCCAGGTAATTTCCCGTAATTTAAAGTTTGTACAATTCAAAGAAAATAAGGAAATAATTTTGATTAATTTTACTTTAAGTGGTTGGAAAAAAAAATCGAAAACAACAGCATAACAAAAGTGTAGGAAGACCACAACATACATACATATACACACGTTCAATTCAATCGCTATTTAAAGTAAGAAAGTTACAAAAACTATGAAGTCTAAGAAGTTTTTTTTTTTTTTTTGTTTTCAGTGTAATAAAATGGAAAAAGTTTTAAATATAAATGGCCGAGAAATAAATAAATTAATAATAATAATTTGGAATTGAAAAAAAGAGAAATTTAAGTGAAGGTTTAATGAAAGATAATAATCACGTCTTTCAAACAGTTTTCAAACACGAGTTTGTAGGTGGCGTTCTGAATAATAATTTCAAACAAATTCTACTCCCCTCTTAATTAGTCCAGCAGGAAAAAATATCAATAACCCCTTATATGCATTAACATGCATTTAATGCATTTAAAATAATACTCCAATAAATACATAAAAAAAAACGTTGTCCTTAAGCAATGACAGATTCTTATAAGTTCTTGGATCCCATCACCTTCGATCCAAATACAGTAGACCAATCACTTGCTTGCTGTTCGGCGCAAAACAAAAGTATTTTTATTCTTATTCATTAACTGGGGCTAATATCCATGGATTAGTCGCCGTAGTTTATTTGACATGAGGCCATGGTTCATACACTAGCTCAGGCATTTCTAACAAAATGAAATACAAAAAAAAAATTTTTCTTCGGCGATTTCCGCTCAGAAGATTTCTGACAAAAATTCTGAGAACTAAATAAAATTACCATGAAAAGTTTCTCAAAAATCTGTCGTTCGGAGTCGACTTTAAACTGTAGGTCCCGCCACTCATGCATGAAATTAACACACACAATATAAGTGGTATGAGAAACTAGGTTGTAATCCTGACTGACGGATTGTGATGACCAATTATATATGCATGTATGTGTAATATCCATGTTAAACCATAGGTCCAACATTTCAAAAATACGTACAAGTTTGGTGGAGTGCTTTCTAACTCGTTATAATGGTCACTAAAATAATTTTATTAAAATGGGTTTCTATTCGGGCAACGTGCTGCGGCCTATTTGTAATGTGGTGTATAAATTCGAGTCCACTGGTTCAATAAACGATCGTCCAACACTGGCATGCCGGCGAAACTTAAGATATGCTGAAAAGAGCGCTGTCCGTGAGCCTTTGCAGGAGAAACCGGGGCAGTCAACTTCGCTTCGTTCTTAAAAGCTCTGCGTTTTACAAACCACAACTTGATGAATTTTACACTGTAACTTGGAGTTGCACCCATAAAAATTTCAATTGTCCCAGGAACTAAAGCCAAACGACCACAGACAACGACGTCTATTTACTGAATGGGCTATGGAACAGTTGACAACTGAATTTAATTTGCATGGAAAAATCATTCACAGCGACGACGTCCATTTCTGGATCGAGGCGTACATGAACGAACAAATTTGTCTACAAAATCCAAATGAGATCGAACAACGCATCTAGAATAAATCATCGATTTTAAGCTGTCTGTGTCATCAATCCATAGTTCTTTAAGAATAACATTAGTTAGACCATTACTCATAACGATAAGTACTATAGGTCGATAATTACCAACTGATCTAAACTGGATGACCTGGTTACCATCAGCATGCGATTTCAATAGGTCGGCGCTACTTGCCATACTGCACTTGGATATCCGGCACAAGCGGTATGAGAGCATGGTCATGTTACGTCTTGGTGATGTGAAGAGGCCACCGAAATCGTTCGATTAGACGTTTTTTTGTGGGTTTTTCTTAAGCCGCAGAGGTATGCGAATTTTACTAACCATAGAGGTCTTCAAACCACAAGACTCAAATTCAGCTTGATTAATGCGCCAGTGTCATGGAAAATTGCATATTTCGGGTGCGTTCCACCTAAAGAAACCGTTGCGGATGTTTAATTGCACATAAAGTGACATTAACAGGCCTTTCAAGCGATCAAAAAGTTTCGATGATATCTCTCTACGTTTTATTTAAATTTTGCGATAGGAAGCTCTTAATGAAAGACCTAATATATATGCATCTCAACGCAGATTGGGATTTTGCTGCAGACAAAAAGCAAGTAGTTCCATTGCATTACAATCCGAACTCCAACTGTTAATGGATTTCTTTGCGGGTACTTTGATCAGCCTTCCAATTCTGAACTTCTTTACAATATTTTGTCCACATTGGATAACAACCGATCAGCCGTGGTGCCCCATATTGTACACAAAATTAGTAACCACAAAAGCGTCTGAATTAGCCTTATCTTCGTAGACCATTCGATGACTTTACACAGTCATTTATCGTAGCAAACGATAAGATAAGATAAGCTTTTCTATTTAAGAAAATATTAAATTATTTGGTAGTCTTTACTAATGTAGATCTATTTAACTATTGAAGTTGCCACTTTAAAACCACTAACAGAGTTCCATTTTTGGCAAAGTGTTCTAATGTGAAGACTCATAAACACTTACGAATTATACTTTCATGGAAACATACTTCACCTAGTGGTTAACAGCTACTCGCTTGGAGTGGCCTCAATGTTTCTATTCATATCGCATCATTTAAAGACCAACAACAACATGAAACTAAATCCAAACACTTCTTCTTCTAACAACAACATCTCCTTAACACATTCGGTATTTATGCGAGAGGAATATTTTCCACTGTAAGTGATACTTGTGTTAATGTGTTAAAATTCTTATTAACTTTTAAATGCGGCATTAATTTGTAAACTTAACAGACTTTTTATTACAAAAAAAAAAATCTACTTAAAGTAGACAATCCTTTGGCGCAAAAAAACAATGTGATAAAATTATCATCATTAGGAAAAATTTGAAATTTAAATTAACGAAAGTACAACTACAGTAGGTATACAGTCATGGCGAAATACCTTAAGCGAGAGAGTTTAATATTTCAAAGTAAAATAATGTTACGAAAATGGAAAAATCTTGCTACTGGTGTTTTGCTTTTACATCGTTTAACATTAAAATTATAACAAACATTCATCATAAAAAATAAAAGCAATGAACTTGTTTACAAATTATCGTACTGCGTAATATAACAACAAACACTAACATAAAAAAATGATAAACAAGTAAACAAAAATACAACAACAAATACTACAAAAAAAAATGTAAACAAAATGAACAAACAACGATGTTTACATTTATATAGACCTCGAGAAGGCGAAGCTACGAACGTTCGCCTTCAAAAACATTCATCAGACTGTTTACATTGCCATATAAAAGGTAAGGCAAAGCTGGCAACTGGGTTAGTAAAAGTTCAGTCAGTCTTGAGTGAAGACACGGTGCGTTTGAAGAGAGTAATCGTGGTTTGAAGATCTCCGTTAAAAATATCTGTCGAACAATTGTCTAGTAATTGTTATTGTTTATGCAAAGGAAAGAAGAATCGAAAGCGTAACCTTAAAGAAAGAGAAATAATTTCAACATGCAATTGTCCATTCATGCTATTACAACTATGTACACATGGGTACCGATAAGCAGAAATTTTGTTTTAGTTACCAATTGTTTTTGAGTTCATTGTTTACCTTATTCATAGTTCGTAGCGCAAATAATAAAAACGTGGAAAATATTTATAAAACAGAAACACAGAACAAAATATGTTATTAGCCTCGTTTATAAGTTTGCTTCCATTATTGCGTTTAGTTTTGTCTCAAATTTGTTTTCTGTCTTGTTGGTCTGCTTTTTTTCTTTCTCAGAGATCATGAATATTCATGAAAATGAAAGGACATTATATTACAAGAGAAGTATTTAAAATGGAGTCAACATTACACAGCGTTGTGATTTTGCCAGACAATTATACACCCGCACAAACATGTCATGAATACTTATGAGCTAGCTATATACAGTATTTATATTTGCCATGCTGTTAAGCTTAAAGTGTAGCATAAAAATTTTATAAAAGTTTGCTTTGAAGTCGTCTATTTTTTTGCAATATTTCTAGCACAGCTTGTCTCATCGAAAGAGTGGCTATGATTGGCAAGCATAGGGGTATGTTTTGTGGAAAAATCCGTTTTCAATGCTTTAAATATTATGGCAACAGATTGATCTGAGCAAGATTTATATGAAATATGTTGTCTATCCAAATGCATAACTATTCGAACAATGTTTCTGTAGGTAGTTTTGTAGGATAACAGATTTAAGAGGTCTAGTAACCCATCAATATAAATACGTGGTTTTTTGTAATGATTTATTTACAATCAGGAATGAAGAATTAAAGCACAAAAAAGTTGTCTCCAAAACCTTTCTAATTTTCGAATTTCATAACATATTGCGCCATCTTGAACCCATTGTCAAACTGAAGCCTACTCTATAGGTAGAAATACAAAAATTGTAGGAGAATTTATGTTACATTGGGTGGTGTACCCTCCTTCAAGGAAGAGATCCCACTTAGGGTACCATTTAAACCCATTACGATAACAGTTTTATACTCTAGAGGTCGATCAAGCGTGTCACACACTCAGGCTTACAGCTCCTGCTGAAGGAATTTGCCGGAATGTCCGGTCTTTCGACATGTCTATTAAAAGGTCAGTGGCTTTTCTAGAGCTCGGTCAAGCATGTCAGATACTCAGCCTCCTAGTTCCTGAAGGAATTTGCCGGAATGGCATGTCTTTCAACATGTCTATCAGAAGGTCAGTGGCAATTGAGAGTCGCTGTTGTGCGTTGAATGGATAGAAAAGAGTCGATTTTTTTCTGTATGTAGATGCAAATTTTCTAGTAGACCTCCACTAACTAGACGAAGTGTATTGAAGCTGCAGCACATCATTAAGCAGTCACTACAACGTATTTTGGTGTACGATTCGAAGATGTTTCCTTATTCGGTGCAAACAGTACAACAACTTCGTCTATAGGTAGCGGAAATATAATACAAGGAGAGCAGAGTTACACCCACTCATAGTTATTGTATTGCGTTTACGTATGAGGCATCTTTAAGCCATACTTACGAAGGCCAAAAAGACTACTATGAATGGAATATAGGCCTATGTTCACATACTTTCTTCGAATTAAACTGGAAGAATTTTGAGTGGATAGCATATAACTACGCTGGGGTGGAGCAATGGCATTGGGGATATTGCACTGACCGCAATTACCCACGATTTAAACATTTCTGGTATTTCTTGAAGTCACAAAGCGATACAAGAAGCCTGAACAAATGCCCGAAGATATTATACGTCAAGAATGTCAAAACCTATCGCATGCACGTTCCAACAAGAGTAATAAAAACTTCGATAATATGTCGGCTCCTTGGTTTATAATATTTTTATACTTATCGAAAAAATATTTCATACATACATACATGCATTATAAGCTGTTTTAACGCTGTACACATAAATACATTACAACCCTTCAGTCAGGATAACACCGCTTATGTTGTGTTTGTTAATTTTATAATTGGGGGGACCAACAGTTTAAAGTCGATTCTGAACGACAGATTTTTTTGAGAATATGTTTCATGGTAGATTTATTTACTCTCAGAGTTATTGCTACAAATCTTGTGAGAGGAAGTCGCCGAAAAAATATTTTTTCATACTTCGTTTTGTTGAAGATGTCTGACCGGAACCGTGGCCGCACTCTTCTTACTAGCTACCCTGTGGCTATTACATACATACATACATAATTGGTCATTACAACCCTTCCGTCATGATTACAACCTAGCTCTCACACCACTTATGTTGTGTGTGTTAAATTTTATACATGAGTGGCGGGACCTACAGTTTAAAGTCGACTCTGAACGACATATTTTTGAGAAATTTTTCACGGCAATTTTTATTTACTCTCAGAGTTTTTGCCAGAAATCTGCTGAGAGGAAGTCGTCGAAGAAATATTTTTTCACACTTCGTTTTGTTGAAGATATCTGACCGGAACCGTGGACCTAATAGACAACGGCGACTACACAGCTACCCTGTAGTGTAGCTATTACTTCCTTTTATTCATTTATGAAGATTTTGCATGACAATTAGTTAATAGACCGCTGAGCATGAACAATGGTAAGAAAGCTTTTTTTTGAATGATGACTACCCTGGGGATTGAACTTGAAGCTCTCGTCTAGTAAGCTATTACAATACGCCACCCAAATACAATACTACTACTTTCAAGGCCTTGATTAGGCTTCTTAGGAATGTCGAATGTGTCCAGAGATGGTTCATGGATGTGGTATACGAGCTCTGTTCATTTTTAATGTTTAAAAATTCTTTTAAAGAAATTCTACTTAAATGGCTGTTTGTAGTCGCAATTACTATATAAGGTCCCTAGATTTTTTACTTTTCTCTTCTAATAATGAATAGAAAATTTCATAAATTTCCGGCAATTGTATTCACGATAATTGAAATGTGATTTACATAAGCAATCTTTTTACAGAAACAGAAGGACTTCATTAAAACTGGTCACTTTTTTTGATGCAAAGTTATGGTTTATTATTCAAAACGAAATAGAAAAAAGAGAATCTCAGCTGCCTGTCATCTCAGTAAACCTCGGCTAATGTACATTAACCAAGGTTTTTACTCTAAAGTCAGTTCAATAAACCTCATCAAAGACAAAACGTTACGTTTTTTTTTATTTTTTTTACTTCTTTGTGTGTGCAAAAGGACTGCCTGCTATTGATGAGGATGTGTTGCGTCTGTTGCCACTATATGTATATGAAAGTCAACAACAACAACAACAACAATAATACCAAAAACAACAACAAAAGTAACACACATCTAATTTACATCAATCAACAGCAAGAGGGTGGCCCTTCTTTTTCGATAACAAAGTATGAGTCGCCCATATAAAGGAATTGGTGGTTATTGCATTGCTTACCTCTTGGATAGCGTGGTCAAAGTGAATGGTATAGAGAAGCTAATAAAAGTAAACAGCGCATAAATTTATACAATGTAATTAAGTTATTTTCATTTACAATTTTTTCATTTCTTTCTCTTCACTACCATCATTCTTTTCTTTTCTGTTTGTTTTTGTATTAGAGTTACATAAACATTAACAGGGTGTATCAAAAGGCTGAGTTAAAGGATTATCTGCATTAAATAACATTGAAGTGAATAAAAATAACACTGGGTGTATGCCGTATGCCTTACATTTATGTATGTATTATTAATGTGAATATATTGCCTGGGATGGCATTTAAAGTACATTACAAATGCCAGTAAAACTACCATTAGAATCACACATACATACATACATACATACAGACGTTGTTTAACGTGCGGGTAAACAGCGTAATCTGGGATGTGTGAGTACATAAAATTAGCATCTTTAGTGGCTTAAACGCCCATACCAAATGGTTATTAAGTAAACATACGTAGCCGTTATTATCATGGGTTTCTTTTTTACTTGTAGACAACGAAACAACAAGGCAAGTACAACCAGAAGTCCACCTGCTGAACGGATATCCGGCAAATAGTTAGGAAATGTCATCTACATCTACACAACTTTATATACCCACACGAATACATATGTATTGTATTTGGTATGCTAAGGACATGAATTCTTTGTAATTTAAATGGGAAAAAAATATGGGCAAATAATAATTACAATTGCAAATAATATTCACCCTTGAAAAGGATTATGAAATGTAAACATAATTGTTGTTGGTTGTCCTTAGAGAAACAAAAAGGTCAGACAGTTGTAGCCCGTCTCTACTCTCTATTCTTTTCGTTTTTTTTGACAGTCTTTATGAAATTTGCAATAAAAAGCAAAATGGACAGACATACAAGATAATATAATTGAAAATGAAAAAAAAAAATTCAACACAGCAAAGGATAGAGCTTAACAAGTGATGCATAAAATTCTATGAAATTTTCAAAAAAAAAAAACAAAAAAAAACCAAATTTTTTTATCTTTTCCAATTGAATTTGATGAATGAAAGAAAGTTTTTTGTGATTTATTTTGAATAGAATTATAATGACGTATGCAGGTGTATTATAGACTATTCATCTTGGGTTTATGATAAATACACCGTGTCAGCTAATTTAAAAGAAAATTGTAAACGAAAAAGTTCTAAAAATTAAGGAAAGGTTTGTCACTCTAAATGGCGATCATATTTATGGTCGAGGTATACATTCTTAAACGGGTAAAAAGATCTCCAGTTCAACAAATTTTTACTCATTCATTACACTGGCTTTAAATTCTAGAAAGAAGATATAAGAAATTAAATGTAATGACTGACTAAAAATGTGCTCAAATTGTTCAATTCGTCCATTATCAGAGTCACAATTCTGTCACCGAGTGTAAGGTCTTATATCACTGTATGGGTTACATACATAATTGGTCACTACAACCTTTTAGTGAGGATTATCACCAAGTTTGACACCACTTATGTTGTGTTTAAAGTTGAACGTCATATTTCTGAGAAACTCTTCATGGCAATTTTATTTACTCTCAGAATTTTTGGTAGAAATCTGCTGAGAGGAAGTCGCCGAAGAAATATTTTTTCATATTTAGTTTTGTGGGACATGACTGAGCCAGGGGTTTGAACCGTTGCCTCATGTCTAATAAGCTAACACACTACCTACTCGATTACGACTACTATGGGTTGGATAACTTACAAAGCCGGTATATTTTTTTCCAATTGTAGAGAATTTATTATGAGATATCCATACAATAAAAGTTTCTCGCTAGCCCTGACCTTTCCCCAAGTACTTTCCAAGAGTGGTTAATTTTTTAAGGCTGCTATCGAAACAAGCTGTTTTTGGTAATACTTTCTGGATTGATGGCAATAAATGGTAGCAGGATAGAGCAAGGTTTAAACTTTCTTAATGATATTTTCTAAATAGTTTTCCCAAACATACTCACTTTAGCTGTGACTTTCTCTCTATGGAATATTGTTGAAACATGTCTGTCGTCTGAATGCTGATATTTTTTCGGCCAATTCTCACTTCAAACGAGAATTTTTTATCCGTATAGATTCTCTGTTATCATGTAGCCTAACGATAGAAGATCACAATACTTTCTAACAGTTTCACTGGCTGACGAAAAAAAATGTCATTCAGTGACCTTTTCTCTGTAGTCTTCGGACAATGGCTCTGAGAGTAATTGTTAAGAAAATACATACAACATGGGTTGTGGGATGAGATAGGACGTAATATTGAATCAGGATTTGTAGTGGCCATCAATTTGTGTATGTTTTTGACTTCATTTTTGAATCAGTGAAATCCGTATTTCGTAAATGATTTCTTACGTTTGGGGTTATTATAATGGAGCCCTTTTCTATCACCAATGGTAATTCGATGCAAATCGACTAGCAAGGCAAACGTTTGAATTTGCTGCTTGAGTAGCCCCATACAATTACAAGATCTGTTGGAGTTTAGCATTATCAATATCAAACTTTTATTGCTAGTACGGGAAATTTTGGTTATATTATTACGAACCCGCAAATATTCAAATCGATGGAAAAGATAGAGGTTAAGATTCTACGACCAATCGATATATTTGGCGTATCAGGTGATCCTCTTGTTATTGGGTTTTGCAGTGTAAATTTATTCTGTCTAAAATAGATTTGTGACATGTGGCAATGCTGTCGAATAGGCTATTGAAGTTGTTGTGTTAAAATTTTGTATCAACATTGCTGTGTATCGCAAATTATCAATGACTTTCCTTATACATTCCTTGTCAGTTTAAAGGAGTTATCATCCATTGATATCAAGGCTATTGCTTCGTTCATAAAACTTGCAGACTGGTTTCGAGATTAGGGGAGTCGTGCTTTTGGTGTACAATGCCCGCACTGACCAACTTCTTCCATGAGTTCGCTGGAATTTGGTCATTACGGGGACTGCGTTTACCGGTAGTGTCACAACAAGCCGCTGTGCGTGCTCAAGTAGGCTTTGGTATCAAAGCTACCAATGCAACCTAACATGAACTAACCTTCGCTATATGTCAATTCGTCGCTGTTGCCAAAGGTTGAATTTATGTTGTATGATCACCATGAAAACTTTGGCTTTGATAATTATTAACTCTTTTGCTCAAACTGGAAGAAATGTAGAAATGTTGAGACGCGGCCAGAGGCCCACCGGTACACTTTATTGAGGGGCATGGTTTGTTAGCAATTTACTCACGCATTTTTAAAACAGTTAGTTGGAAACCAAGATCATCCGATTTCACTCTACAGCAATGATGCCCATTTCATAGTGCTTTTGCGCAAACTAAAAACACACACATTCTTATTCTCTTTGGTTAGTCGTCACTCAGACAGCGACGAATGCACATGCGTAGCAGATGTACGATAATGTTGTAATATTTTTTGCTTAAAGCACGGAAAAAAATTTACTATGACTTACGAAACATATTTTATGATAAAAAATGCGTTTGGTGATGCTCAATGTATTTTATGTTATAAAATATTGAAGGAATGTAGAGAATATGCTTTTAGAAGGCACTATCGTTCTTATCATAGTGATATGGATGATGAGAAAACAAAGATTTATTTTGTAAAAATAAAAAAATTTATTTGGAAAAATTGAAAGAGTGGTTACTTGAAGAAGAAAACAGTGAAAAAACCTCAGAAAATAAAATGTTAAAAGTGGAGTTATCAAGCTTAATAAGCTTGGATATTGTTAGGCATGGTAGACTATTTTCTGATAGGGAGTTCATTAAAAAATTTTAAATAAATATTTTCAGAAACTTAATTTTAAGCTTATCGAAAATCTTCCGTTGTCATTGAATTTTAAAGATCAGGAGTTTATCTTAGATCTAGCAGTTTTGGCAGATACAACAGCTATGTTAAATAAATTAAACTTGCAATTACAAGGTAAGGAAAAAAAATTTAAATCATTTGTCCACAATTCTATTCAATTTTAAAACGAAATTATTTTTAATTATATCCGAAATTCAAGAAGAAGAGCTCTCAAATGTTCCAAAGACAGCAATTCTTTATAACATTCTAAAACTTTCTTTAAAAAAACTGTATTTTTATTGAGCAGTTTTTTATTTTTGTGAGCAGATTTTTTCGGACTTAAAATTCATTGGTTCCAAACAACGCAATAAACTAAATTCAGCACACCTAAAAAATATTTTGCTTTTACGAAATTGCCACAATAGTATTCATATTGAAGATTTTATTAAAATATAAATAAAAGAAATAACCCTGTATCTATTTTTTTGTTTTGTTTTTTTAGTCTTTTTCCATAGTCACTGATTGAACAAAATTTTACATTTAAAATTGAATTTCTTTATTTTTATTTAATTTAATTTATTTTATTTTCATAATCGGTTTTTTAAATTTTGAGTAATAATGAAAAATTATCACAAATCCTTTATGGGAAATATTACAGATGAAAGATAAAAAAATTAGTATATAATTAATTTAAGATTGTAGCTTTTCTTGAGAAACTATATTTTAGTTAAATAATATGGACTTTCTATTCCAAATTTTATTGTAAATTCCCCTTTTTGGATTTTTTCCGTCCATTTTATTTCAGTTTACACAACTTTTCTTTCAGTGCAGTTCTCTCTCGCTCACCAATACTCTACAGTTTTAGCTTTGGGCATCCCTGCTCTACAATCTATGTCTAGTGGGGAAATGTAAATTTTTTCGTATACTGAGACAAAGTAGTGAAAATTCCAGCATAACAAATGCCATCAATGAGATGCCCGCCTTAGTGCCTTAAGTATATCAAAATTGAAGAGAAGAGATGAAGAAGTATTCATTTACCGTCCCTAACAAATATGTCATTCACTTCAAATCACAAGTAGTTAAAGTGAATTTGTTGCTTTTGGTTTGGTTTTGTTTGGCATGAGAGACCATAAATTCAATCTACTGTATTTATATTGTATGAAGAACGTTTGACATTTAGGAATAATTACCTGAAACATTCATCAAAATAAAAGTTTGAAGAGTGCGAAGAAAGTGAATTGATACATACATTACATAACTGGCCATTACAACCCTTCAGTCAGGATTACGACCTAGCTTCGCATGCCACTTATGTTATGTGTGTTAATTTTATACATTAGTGGCAGGATTCACAGTTCAAATTCAAAGCCCAGCGACAGATTTTTGAGAAACTTATTCATGGCATTTTTATTCACCATTTTTATTTACTCTGCTGAGAGAGTATTGGATAGCGTGTTGGCTTAAAAATCTGCTGAGAGTAGTGGATAGTGTGTTGGTTTAGAGATTTTTAGAGAAATATTTTTTTCGTGTCTAATAAGCCAACACACTTTCTACTAAACTACGGAGACTACTAAAGTGAACTAATGGACCTCTACAATAATACAATTTCTAGTAAAGTTTTAGCCTTTCAAATAGTCATTGACTGGTCATGTATGTGTGGTTGAAAACATGGTATTTGTAAGCATTTACTTTGCAATAAATTTCTTCATGATATATATTTTTATGAATATCGGTATGCATTAAACATTTTTTGAGAAAGTTTGAGAAAAATTTATTGAATTTCAAAAGTTTTAAATATTTAATTAACAGCCTGTTTACTTAATGATATCTTTCTAATTCAAATTGTTGTTAAAAATTAAAAAAAATGAAGAAAAAATTGTTTTCATCAAATAGAAACCCTCACTATCTGTTTTGAAAAAAAAACAAGAAAACAAAGAAAGAAAATTTCTGCAAATAAACCGTCAGACAATCAGGAATTCACGCATAGAAAATATAGTCAAGCAAAAACAAACCTGTCAACATTTGAATGAATTGTTATTGAAATCATAAAAGCACCCCCATTTTTCATTTTTTTTTTTGCTTTGGTCATCAACAACAATTTTTTCCGCTGTTATTATTTTGCAAACAACATCCTGTTGTTCAGGGTGTCTGCCAGGCCAAGTGTGTATATATGTATGTATGTATGTATGTTAATTTGTGTGTATATGTGTTAATGATGGAAACACGTTAAGCTTTAACACAATTTAATACTTAATGCAGCTACTGACTATTGACTACTGGATCTCGAACCCCCATATTAGTTAACCAAAAAAATTTCACATTTAAGGGTTGAACAGCTTTGCTGTTCTATTCATAAAATATTTTTGAATTTTTTTTTTCTTTAGGAATTGTTGTTGTATTTGGATTTATGCAAATGAATAATGGACATAAATCAAAATTCTGACTGATTTGCAAATACCGACCGGTATTTTTTTATTTGCATTTCCTCTTCCTTTATTGAAGTCTTCATCTCAGTCTCTTTCTCTCTTTCTTCACTTTGCATTTTTAACACATCACAAAGAATATGTGTTAAAAACAAACATCCATCAGTCAAGTTGTATATCTATGAGTATGAGTATGTGCGTATGTGTCCTTTAATGCGTACAGGATAAAGGCTTTTGCATGTGGGCAAGTCTATACGCACCCACCGGATATTATTTAATTACCAATATGAGTTTTTCATTCCATTTTCAACTTCAAAAACATACAAGCAAAAACAAAAACCTTACGAATACGTATTTGTGATAAACAAAACAACAACTTTCAGTCAGTGATTTGTTGTTTTTTGATAAGGGTCATTTATTCCAGGCAGAGTATGGAACAGTTATTAGACTTTCTTAGACAAAATTTTATCAAATAAAGTGGATTACGTTTTAAAGAGAAATACGTAAAGTTTTTTGTAACATGAAAATTGAAATTTTATTGGATTTATTTGAGATTTTTTCGAGTTCATGAAGGAAATTTAATTTTTTTTATTATTTTCTAGAATATTTGATTGCATTAACGGCCTAATATAGGTATGGAAACTTACAGGTGGCGTGGTATAATATTTAAAGTGCTCGTTTACAAACAGGAACACATAGAAGACTTCAAAATTTTTATCACGGATTTCGAATTTTAAGAATTAAGAAGCTTCCTCCAAAGCAGTGCAGCCCCTGTGTTGACCAACTTCCTTCTCTTCCATGATTTTGGTGGAACTTGGTCAGTACAGAGACTGCGTTCACTCGTGGCATCACAACGGGCCGCTATGCGTGCTCAAGTGAGCTCTTTGATATCAGAGCTAGCACTTCGACCTAACCTCCAAAGCACCTCCAAATAATCCGTTCATATGGCTTCTGGGTACCTGCCCAGCAGAGGAGAGATATGTGAGAGATTGTTAATGGAATAACTCAGCATTACAACTAATGCATGTTCAAAAAAGACATTTATTTGCAGACAGCAGCAAAACCCTTAACTATACGACCTGCCTTGCTTTATTAATACAACAGAAACAAATTGAAGTAATAATACGTAGATGCGGAGAATGCACTTAGACAGACATACATTCTTAAAGTAACGAAAATTAAAAGAAACAAATGTTTCGCAACATATTTTGCTAATAACTCTTCGAATATTTACTTTCAGGTGTTTAATATGCTCTCGTATATCGCAGTCATCGTAGTGTAGTAAGTATTATGTTGGATTATTAGACGTGCGGTTTCGATTAAAACTCTATGACAGACGACGGCGACTTCCTCTCAGCAGATTTTTGGAAAAAATTCTGAGAGTAAATAAAAATTGCCATGAAAACTTTTTCAAAAATCTGTCGTTCGAAGTCGACTTTCAACTGTAGGTCCAGCTATTCATGTATAAAAATTAACGCACACAACATAAGTGGTGTGAGAAGCTAGGTCGTAATTCTGACTAAAGGAGTTATAGTAAGTAATAACAGATAGATGCAAAAGATGCTTTTGGCAGACATATAGTCTTAAAAGAAAAAAACATTTCGCAGCCTATTTTGGCAATAACTCTTCGAATATTAATTTTTAGTTGCTGATTAATTGGCTCGGATATATCGATGTAGACAAGAGGGTTTTAAATCACTAAAAGTTCTTTTCAAAAAATCTATTGCGGCATACACTCTTTGGAGTGTGACATCATCCTGTTGAAACCCCACGTCAGCAAGAACAATACCAGTGAGATGCTAAAAAAATTCAAATCATATTCATGCACCCTTCACCAATGACACTAACATTCCTCCTAATCATTGCACCTACAGTTCAAAGTCGACTCCGAACGACCGGTTTTTTTGAGAAACTTTTCATGGGAATTTTTTTTATTCTCAGAGTTTTTGCCAGAAATCTGATGAGGGGAAGTTGCCGAAGAAATTTTGTTTTAATATTTTTGTTTTGATGTCTGACCTGGGGTTGAACCAACAAAGTACCTACTAGACTACGGCGACTACTCTTCAACACTGACAATAACATTCCAACCAGCATTGTTTGTGAAGACATATGAACCAATGATTCCGCTATCAATACACCACAGGAATTTTCTTTGAATGTAATGGTTTGTGGATTATTCTCATTCCAATTGTACTCTGCATTTTTAAATTTGCTTCATCGTAGTACAATATTTTAAAGTCAAATTCAATATCAATTTGTGCTTCAGACTTTTTGCCGAATTGGCTGCGTACAAATTTCCATCTTTAAGGCTTATAAGCCAAGGACTTTCGTAAAATCTTCCATAAAGTAAAATTAGCTGAGGAGTTTGAATTGAGACTTGATTGATTTTGATCTTCTTTAATGCTTCCCTGTACAGCGGCTACAGATACTTGAGTACGTATTGTTCAGCATCTCACAGGACGGACATTATCAGTAAGATCCGAGAACGATTTATAGTTATTAAAATTAGCAGCTCTAAAGGACGATTATGCACCATACGTTTTACGAGCAGATCCTTTTGCAAGCTTTGCTCTTATAAAAGTCCATCTATTCATAATGAAATGTCAAACCAAACTAATATAAACGAGTGTTGGTTCTGAAGAAGTTTTCTCTGCAATTGACAACACTACCAGTTACAAATCTAACATGCAATAAACATTAGCGCCTTTTTAACTTCTCCCGTATTCTCTTATTCTAGTGCCTTCACACTGCTCTTCATGAGATAGTGCCATCCCTGAGTGTTGATGACCTTAAGGAAAGTTACTTCCTCCGTCATTTACAAATTAACACTGCAATAATGAGACAATAATGCTTGTCTACATGAAAGTATTTTCAATTACCAAATAAATTATTTCAAATTAAAGTTATTGAACTTTAAATGAAATATTCATCACTCCATGCACCACACATCACACAACGGCAAGCTGTCTCTTAAATATTTAAAAACGAAGAACGAAAAAAGTTTGCTTTTTGTATGGAGTATAAAGACATGCCATTAATTAAACAAAATATCAATTAAGACTGTTGAATCTACTTAAATTAATACCAAAAACCCGCTTCCCCTATAAGAGTGTAAAATTGGAAAAAAAGAAATTAAACGATAGGAGGTAGGAGGCAGGAATGGAAACAAAATGCTTATAAAATATAAATAGTGTGTGTGCTTTGCGAATACATCAGCATTTAACTTTCATCTTCTCTATGATGTTGTTGTTGCTGTTCTTGTTATTGTCGCTCTCTTTACTTAGTGCACAAAAATATTTTCAATTTTCCTGTCAGTAGTTAATTGATTTTTTTAATGACTTCACATGTTGCACAAATGACTGTCGTCGTTCATTGAATTTACGCCGCCACCGCCGGTTACACATCCCTGGTCGTCACTGTCACACCACCATCGTCATCGTCATCGACATCGACATCGAATCTGACGACGGTTGTTGCTCTTAACCCAAGTCGTCAACATTGTGGGCTTTCAGCATTTACAATGGAACATACAGTGCGAAAGAAAAAAAAACTGGAATTGTAACAACTGTATTTATCGTATCGAGACTGAAACTTGACTCATTTATAAATCGCATTACCCTCCTTGCCTGTCTGACTGCCAGCGCGGCTGCCTGCCTGGCTGTCTGTCCTATTGCCTGAATGCTTGCCATTCAGTTTTGCCCAGCCGCATTATTTTCATTTGTTTGGAGTTCTACTTCAGGGTATCGCTGTATGTGTATCTATAATGTGGTTGCGCTTGTTGCATTAAAAATAAAACTGAAAGTTAATGTAAAGGAATGAATTCTTTTCAGAATATTTAAAATAACCATAATATGCTGAATCTATCAGACGTTGTTCTGACCCCAATGCCACTGTCGACTGGTTGGCTTTTCCGTTTTGCTGGAATTCAATCAGTGCATTATTTGCTATATTCAATCGACTCCACTCTGAGTTTTCGAATAAAAGTGAAACTAAATCGCTCTTAACAACAGGTGCTACTATGGTCTCAATAGGCAATTGAGTAGCAGAGACCTCTCTCGTACGACAAAACTAATACTCTACAAAACGCTCATCCTATCCGTGCTACTTCATAGTGCAGAGGCATGGGCCCTATTAAGCACTGATGTAGCAGCCTTGAGAGTATTCGAGAGACAAGTCCTACGTAAGATCTTCGGTCCAGTGCGAGTATTTTCGTATCCGAACCAACAATAAGCTGTATGAGCTCCTCAATGACATAGACGTTGTGCATCGGCCATGTCGTTCGAATGGAGGAGGATGCTCCGGCGAGACGGGTATTTGATGCGGGGATCTGCGGAGGTCGGCGAATACTACGACTTTGTACCCGTAAGGTCCTTGGAAGGACCAAATCGAGTAAGCTCTGTTATCGATTGGTGTGACCAACTGGCGTAGGCGTGCAAGAAGCAGAGGCGCCTGGAAGGATGTGTTGCAGCAGGCCAAAATCCGTTAATCGTGTTGTTAATGGCCAATTAAGGCAGTAAGTAAATCCAGGCCCAATCTGGACTATGAACTATGGGCAGCTATTTTGTAGTCGCCGTAGTCTATTAGATAGTGTGTTGGCTTATTAAACATCAGGCCTCGGTTCAAACCCTATGTCAGACATCTCCAACGAAATATAAAAAAAATATTTCTTCGGCGTCTTTCTCTCAGAAAATTTTTATCAAAAACTCTGAGAGTAAGTAAAATTGTCATGAAAAAGTTTCCGAAAAATCTGTCGTTAGGAGCTGATTTTAAACTATAGGTCCTGCCACTTATGTATAAGAAAATTATCACACACTTCATAAGTGGTGTGAGAAGCTGCGGCTTAATCCTGACTGAAAGGTTTTAATGAGTTGATTCTATTCCTTATAAGTTTCTTAATAGTAATTGTGTAATAGTTTGGAATTCTAACTAGAGACTTCTGATCTAAAGATACGGAAGCTGCTATGGGGCCCTTACCTATTGATGACTTCAATATACGCATTCAATGTCAGATTTGGCTGTAAGATATTTGTTAGGGATTCTGATATTAAACTTTCTGATAGACCTACAGGCCGCTGTAGTATTTTTCGATCAGAGGTCATCGCTATTTTCCAAGCGGCTGAAAGTTTGTTGAGAGACATTTTTTTCCGCTGAAATTTCTGAATTTGCTCTGACAGCCAGAATGCGATTGATCCCCTAATGAACCGGTTTTTAGCGACCCTCCTTTCAGGTCATTCAAAGTTAGCTCTTATACGGGTTCCAGGACATAGGGTTATCGTTGGAAATTGCATTTCTAATGAATTGGGCAGGGTCCTTACGAAGCTCGCAATCTCTGACATTTTACAGGGCATAGATTTTAAAAGGAAGCTCAGTCTCGTTGGAAGCAAGAGCGTATGTGCAATATTGCTAGATTGCTGAACACGTATGGATAAGAAGAGCTGCGTCTCACTTTTATACTTAATTCGTATGGCCATTCATTGCGAAATACAGATTCTCAGAAGCCACCATCCTTTTAGTAAGCATGCCAAAATAACATAAGATAACATTTTTTATCTCCAGCCTTATTTTATTCGCAAATAATTCTGGCATTGTATTTATTTAAAAAAAAAACTATGTTTGTCATTAAAAAAATCGGGTTGAAAACATATTAAGTTTTACGAAGCTTAGTGTAGAGAAAGAACGGGAAATCAAAGAGAAGGTAGAACTACTTTCGTTTGTTCTTCAAGCAATGAAGAAGTCGCCGTAGTCTAGTAGGTAGTGTGTTGGCTTATTAGACGTAAAGCCTCGGTTCAATCCCCAGGTCAGACATCAAAACAAAATATGAAAAATTATTTCTTCAGTGGCTTCAGATTTCTGGCAAAAACTCTGAATGCAAATAAAATTGCCATGAAAAGTTTCTCAAAAATCTGTCGTTCGGAGTCGACTTTAAACCGTAGGTCCCGCCACTCATGTATAAAATTAACACACACAACATCAGTGGTGTGAGAATCTAGATCGTAATCCTGACTAAAGCGTTGTAATGGCCAATTATGTATGTATGTATGTATGTAATGAAGGAGAGAAAAACGATATGGTTATTTAAAACGATGGTTTCTAGTGCCATTCATAGTTTCAAATAAATATTTTTGGTTAAACAATCACGTATGAAACAATTCCTTTATGCTACTGCTTCCAATACTAGGTTTGTAAGTAAGAATATTTGCAGCACAATGTGGTGTTAAATTGTTGTTTAAGTTTTAATGACAGATCGGTTTTCATTACGTGGTGCTCTGGTGTTTGTGTCGCGGCAAAAACCATTTGTCAATATAATGGGCGTTACGCAGATACATTCGAAAAATATTCGCAATACCAACAACTGTATACGCGTCTATATAGTATCGATGACTGACTGCCGTTGCTGGTAATGTGAAACGAAAAACAACAAAAAAACAATAAAAAAACAAACTCTATTCTACTCTAAAAGTAAAGAAAGTAAAAATTGTGAGATTTTTTCTAAAGTGTGTTTATATAATAGCAGCGTAATTTAATCGCGTACAAAGGAATTGCCGACAATATGCCAGAGAAGGGGGTAGGTGTACATGTGTACAAAGAAAACGTAAATCTCTATAAACATAGACCATTAAACAGTTAATTGACTAGCTGTGCTTCGTCTGTGAACAAAAAAAGAAATTAAAGTGTGATAAATCGAAAATATGCTTTAAAAAAATTGAAATTATCGTTACTTGAATTACAAGTTAGGATTTAAAGTGTGGAAATACATATTTTAAAGGATAACAGTTTTTTAACAGTCCAGCTAAAAGTTTTTAAGTTTAAACTGATTTTTCCATAAAATTTTGGTATTAGATTAGCTTTTCTTTATTGGCATTATATGCGTACTTCAATGCTAAAGAAAAAAAGTCTAAATACAGTGTATTCTACTTCCAGATTTCAATGGAACTGTTCTCAAAATGCTACTGAATTGTCCTTGTTATCAAGACTTAAGTAAAGTAGTACGTCATACAGGAGTGCTTCATGAATGTCACTTAAAATCGTAACCAACAGAGCAACTCATGATTATATTGCGTTAGTAATTAAGCTGTCATACAGTTTAATTTCAATGTGAGTTATGAAGAAAGTTTCTATTCGATTGGAGTTTATTGTATTTGTTAGTTGGTCACCAATATTGGGTCATGAAAATGAAGTGGAACCAGCTAAAGCTGCTAGCTGTACCAAGAGGAGAAAAAATTTTATGCATCCTTAGTAAGTATTTTCATATTAATGCGCTTTATTTTCTTCTTCTTTCAGAAGATTTTCGGTAAATGAATAACAAACCTTAATCGATTTTTAGCAGTTCAATTACAAAGAAAATATCTTCCTTTGGATGGCTATGTTATAAAATTTTATGAGTAAGCAGGACGTAGTAAACATCTTCATTTTGATGGCTACCGGCCCTAGAGAATATTTAATGCAGGATTTCTGATATTATCACTTGAAGAATGGTGTGGATGTTGTGTCCTATTCTGGCGAGGAAATTCTCGGCAAGAATGCAATCAGTCCCCTTATGGATGTAATTACTGGGGGCTGTAAGATTGAACTATAAGTCGCCTTAGTTTAGTAGGTGGTGTGTTGACATGTTAGACGTAAGGCCACAGTTCAAACCTCAGGTCAGATATGAAAACGAAAATATTAAAAAATATTTCTTAGGCGACAACCTATCAGCAGGTTTCTGGCAAAAACTCTGAGAGTAAATAAAATTGTCATGAAAAGTTTCTCAAGAATCTGTCGTTGTCGTATTCGACTTTAGACTGTAGCTGTCGTCACTCAAGTATAAAATAAACACACACAGCATAAGTGGTGTGAGAAACTAGGTCGCAATCCTGACTACAGGGTTGTAATGACCAATAATGTATGTATGTATATATGTATGATTGAAAGTATGGCTGTGTATTGATTATACACATAAAGAAAGAGCTATTGATGTCATTATGTAAACAATATAAAATCCTTCCCAGTTTCTCCGGTGGAAGCACATCCGGAATTTCCAATTTTACATCACTCTGACACATAAATCAGGCTGAATGTGACCGATGGCAAGGGGTTGTGTTAACTTTGGGGACCGCTTTTGTGGCTTTCTTATTAGGCCACATCGCATGATCTCTGTGGCCAGTTCACATCACCTACACTCGCGAAGACTATGCTTTTAAATCGCTCCTGTAGAATATACATTGTGGCATGAATACTGTGGCACGTAGCACCGCCCTGTTGAAAACACATGTCGTTGATGTTCAGATCATTGAATTCAGATCAAAGTGGCGCACCTAACTGAGAGTTTTTTGGGATGCACTGGACGCTCTTTGATTGGTATCGTCAGAAATTCAACAATTTGTTTTCGTGGACATTCATTTAACAGAAGTGGCTCCAACAAGATGACCGTTATCAACTGTCAAAGTTGGGAAATCCCTGTTGGAAGACTCTACATAACCGGTTATCGATGTCTGATTGCGGTAGAAGGTAAGATTGGAATTTTTCACTTGTTTTACCCCAAGATCATGTTGATGGTGAGTGTTTTATTAAAAAATACATTCAATTTGAATTAGTGAATCTATTTTAAGAACTGATGGAAGCATTTCAGAGTCTTTCTTCCCATACGATTTTCTACCCTGTTTTTTCATATATACGATTAAATCTAGTATAAAACTTACTTCAGTTCGACTGCTACCTACAATATCAAGCCGCCTTACGACATGCACATTGGAGCCACATGTCGCAATGGAGCCTGAATGAGGGCTAGTAACTGTACAAATTATTGGGGAATATCTTCCAAAATTTCAAGTTCTCTCTAATCGATTTTTTCAAGAAAAAAACAAAAAAAAAATAATAGTAATAATAAAAATTTTAGAGGAAGATCTACTAAAAGTTTTTTATTTTCCCAATTTTTAATATGAAAATAAATTCAAGTCTTGTTTACTCCAAAAATCTATCAATTTTCCTGATTTGAATACAAAGCTGCTTATCAGTAACGATACTTTGGAACTGAATACTTTAAAATTAAACAAAAAATCGTAGGGCCTAATATTAACATGACCACGCTTGATAAATTTCTTTAAAATATTTTCAATTCCTTTCCACTGTGCAGTACATATTGTATGTATACGTATGTAATCATTTGCATGAAAACTGCATGCAAATTTCATTCAGTTAATGATTCCTTTCATGGGGTTCTACAAAATTGATTACAAGACTCAGATTTCCCTGTAATAGTTCACTTGTGTTTTTCCTCTATTTTTCCCTTAGCAGGGCCAAGTGAAATTCGATTTAATGTTTATACAACATACTCCTCTTGCTATATTTGCTATTGCTATTGCTGTTGTAGTTGTTGATGTTATTGTTGCTGTTGTTATTGTAGCTTTATCTAATATAGGTGTAACACCTGTTGTTGGTATTGTTTTAAACCGTAAATCATGGCTCAGGTTGAAGGCAATAACGACTTTTAATAAAATGTGAGAATTATTAATATCATCAGCTCAATGGAGTTCTGTTCAGTAAAATGCATAAAAAAGGCATATGCCATCATAACTAGTTACAACAATATCTTGTTAAAATATAAATTTTTCATTATACATACATACATATACACATACACACGTACGTATATATGCATATAGAGACATAAAGTGAGAGAGAGAGAGAGAGATGGGTTAGCATATCCGTAAGTAAATTAAACATAAATTGTCAACAATAATAAATTGTCAACCCTATGTTGCCGTAATAAAGCAATTTCTTTATGGTTTAAATAAATGTTTTACAACATTTATCGTGTATAATGTTTTATCTGAGTTTATAATAATAATTATTCAATATTATCATCGTACATATAGCATACTTTTATTATTTTAAATCATATTTTACATGCAACAAATAATAATAAATTACGACAGATTAAATAAAGGACCTGTTGGAATTTTGTTTTGGTAGGAAAAGTTATTTTCCTACTTTAAAGTACTCATCTCTTCCATCTGTTTATTATTTCTTTACTTTATTTAAGTTTTATTAATAAAGTCTTCAAGCTAAGCTTGTGAAAATCGATAATTTTGTTTGTTCGTCTACCCATTCATCCAGAAATGTGCGTCCTAACTGAAGATGTTTATCGATTAAAATTAAGGTCAGTTGTCAATTGGTTCAGACTGTGTAAATGAAAATTAATTTAATAGATGCAACTGTAACAAAATAACGGTTATCAACTGTTAAAGTTCGGTAGATCCCAAGATCTTTGGGTTACTATGTATTTGTCGTGTCATGTAGTGAAATCATTTGGGGTTATTTCATAGGATTTAATGATGCTGAAATGTGCTCATTGAGTTCTAACTTTTCTTCACATATTTTTGCTTGTGATATAAATAAATTCATGAATTCCTATGCTAGTTAAAGGTCTTTAGATATTAAGTGGGGGAACAGAATAGTTGTTATAGTATAGCATTAAAGACAACAATTCAAATTGTTGTCAACAGAATACATAGTTGTGTAGTCGCTGTAGTAGAAGCTGAAGCTCTAAATTCGAAGTTTTAAAATTTGTCGCGCAACAAATATAAATTGTAAACAGAGTTTCCATGATTTTTAATATAGAAATATAATTGAATATGGATTTATTATTTAATTTGACACGTATTTTGTTAGAAAATTAACATAATATGCTTGCATTATTCTATAGGTTTTTGAAAAGTTTGTTTTGCAACATTATTATAAAGTTTCACTATTCCGTTCACATTTTTGTTGCTACGCTACTCATTACGTCGTAAGCTTTACCTTCTACTACAACTCCTTTATTATTAATGTTATCTGCGAACAAGGTTCTCTCTGCAAATAACAATGAGTTTATGCTGTGATCCATGAGTCCATCAACCAGGAGCGTGGGGATCATATCTTAATCTATAGAAATAACACCATATACACATCACAATAATGAGTAGCATTTGCTTACCTATTTATTGAAACATACTTCTGCATTCACATTAAATGGTAGAGTATTTATATATTCGTTATCAATATTCTATTTATAGCTTTAAAGGAGGCATGATTATGTCTAAAAAAATTAAATTAAAAACAAATATGGGAGAACAAAGCTACACGCATAATTGATCATTACAACCCTTCAGTCAGGATTACGACCTAGCTTCTCATACCTACAATTGTAAAGGCGATTCCAAATGACAGATTTTTGAGAAACTTTTCATGACATTTATATTTACTCTTAGAGGCTTTCCTAGAAATCTGCTGAGAGGAAGTTGCCTAAGAAATATTTTTCATATTTCGTTTTGTGGGATCTTGCCTAATAAGCCAGCACACTTTCTACTAGATCACTACTACTACTAGAACATATTGCATCTGAATTTGGTTAAAACAATTTGTTTTAACTTTTATATCCCCGTGTACCGGACAACTCATGGAAGAAACCGTTGAAAGTTGCGTTCTCTCTTTTAGGGACACCCAGTATTTTTGAACAATCGTGGATGTAGTGTACTTTGTCTTTTGGGACCCAATGACCGTATATCAATCTACTCTTATATTGAACTTGTAGCAACAACAATCTGTGATTCAACGGTTACGAAAATATCTGGAACCCACCACCGTGTTAATAGGATCTTTTGAATGTTTTTTATAACAAAGATTGGAAGCAATTGAGAGAACCAGACTTTAACTAAGATTTTGGCATGAACGTAGTTTCTATTTTCCCATAGAACCTGGGCTTGTTACAATGATCGATGTTTGTTTGTTTAACCAAAATGAGTAGTTTTAGCCGTAGTACAGTAGTTTTTAGCCATAATGTCCTTAAATCGTATTTGATGATTTTTTTTATAAAGCAACTATAAAACTACGACTGCGTATTAACTCGCTTTTGATTTGATGATAAGGTTAAATTTCAAGGTCCAGATCGTTTTGGTTATCTTCAAACGTCACTTGTTTGTAAAAATGTATTTAAAGCCATAAATATTCTGCGGCTAAAGGACAGTTATTCTATTAACTGAAACTGTACTGTCTGTTATTTCTTTATCTTTTTCCCAATAAAGATGACGTTGATACTTGAGTTTTTATTCTCTTTGTACACAACAGTTTCTAAACACCTTTCTTAGCCATGGCATTCAATTGTATCTAGTCTAACCGCCAACAAACACACGTAATGTTGGCTTAACGACAAACGATCGTAATGAAAGGTTTTTTGACCGCTTTATTGACATCCATCAATGGCAACAGAAACTAATTTGTTCAGTCGATTCAATGAAATTGAGTGCAAAACCGTTTAATGTTTTCGTACGTTTCGCACTGTTTGCCACAGCGTGTAACGTGCAACGACCAAGGAAATGTGTAAGCGGCAGTGTACAGGGCACAATAGGTGTCAATGTTAGTAAACGGTTTATTATCCTTCTTTAGGTGTATGTAAGTGTTTTTAGGTGCGTTGGTAGTGCTGGTGGTGTTGGTGGTCTTTGTTATTATTGTTCTTCTATCTATAAACGCTGGCTGTTGTGTTGTGGCATGTGTATATGTTTATGTAGTTTCAGCTGCTATCGCAGCAAGGTTACATTGTCCTCCGCTTCATGTCTACACCCCTAGTGTTGGTGTTAATGTCATTACGTTGTAATATTGTCTCTTAGTTTGAGGGAGTTGAACTATACATTTGTCTTTGTTATTGTTGTTGTATATTTTTATTGCGTTGTCACTGTGACTTTGCTTACCATACAACAAAAACAACAACAACAACACAACAACACAAATATAAGAGAATATTTACACACATACACAGGATTCTTATAAAATGGACAATTGTTTACATCTGTTAAAAGTAGGTGGAGTAGCTGGGGTATGTAGACAAATATTTGTTGATTCTCGTGGATAAGCAAATGTATGTATGTGTGTGCTATGTAGACTTGTATATGCGTGTATATGTGTATTTGAGTATATCTATGTATGTGTATGTAAGCGTTTATGTATACTTTAGGTGGGCGTTAATTGTTTACATTACCGTTTGTGTGTTGCTGTTTCCGTTCTACTGTATGTACTGCCACAAGTTCATTGCCGATAGATAGTGATGTGGTGTATGTGGTAGCGGTGTGGTGGGTGAAAGTGTTGGTATTTGTTGTCGCCATTCTTCTTTTTCCTTTTTTATTTTTTCTTTTCATTTTTTTGTTGGCCGTCATTGTCGTTTATGGTGTGAAATGACAACAAAACGTTTTAATTAATTTCTTTGAGTTGATTAAAGATGTTAAAGTTAAACATGCCGCCCGTATTCAATACACATACAAATGCAATACAAGAACTCACATTCACAAATACGATTACATTACGTTAAAGCAACATATCCATCCATATGTTACTGTGTAGATAATAAAAAATTATATTTATTTGGTACTCATCTATGTTACGCAGTGTAGATTGAGTTGCTTTTGTTGCTTTTATTTTAATGTGAACATATTCTATGTGAATGAAACTCAATTTGCGTTAAAATTGTTATGGAGTGGTACCATATTAAAGGAATTAATGCTGCCATGGAACGTTCAATAACAATATGCTCTCGTCTACAAGTTTTTATAATATTCGCACATTAAGGCCTTCGGTTGAAATGTTCGATTTAATAAAATGAAAATGAAAAAATTTAATACAATATCTGCCAGCCATTACAATAAAGATTTATGCGGAGGGTCAATACACTTATTTTAACACACATAATAACTGACAACATAGATGTGTGTAACATAATTAAATACAATTTCAAGCCTTGTCCACATTATACATTCGAGTGCTGTATGGTACGACACCAAATTACGATATGAAATTAGTTTTTATAGGGTTTAGCTTCTGATTGAGCCTCATACACAATTATTCATTGGATTCTGGATTATTTTGCGCTTAAAAACATGAAAATTTTAATAAAAGTTGCTCTTGGCTTTTCCCGAATGCTGGCTCTTCTGCCATCAACAAGATTTCGGTAGGACATGCCTTAACATTCGTATGGAAGTCGAATTCTGGGATTATGTTATTAAATGGCATCAGATTCAGATTACACGGCCATGCATGAGTTTTGCAAATAAGATGGCTCCAGGTGTTTCCGAAGGCATTTTGTGCGCCGAATACGAATCTTGGTATCACGTCAGGTTTTCGAGAAAAAGGGCGTTGAAACCCCTAAAAATAGCGTTTTCGGCCATTTTTGAATAATTGTGTTCATCGCGAAAAATGCCTTCGGAAACACCTGAATCCATCTTATTTGCACAAAGAGAGTCCAAATTTGCAGGGCTGTGTTATTAATCCACTACAAAAAATTAATTTGTTTGGTCTTTTAGCAGCAGAAACTCAATTAATTTAGCCTTGCTTTCAACAAGGATCACAATTGATAATCTTCAATGGCATGCCTTTTAGACTGATCTACTTGTTTAGTGATACAAAAAGAAAAAATCAATTTGCTTAGTGATTTTGCCACATTAAATATACTGCCTGTTCATCTCACATGGACGTGATTCACGCAGGCCATCGATATTGTACGATTTGACTTCGTTAGACTTTTTCTTGTGGAGTTTTTTAAAGCCACAGGCGTATGTGAATAATACACAAGCCTTAAAAGTCCTAAAGCCAACACAACCCATGACATGGGTGAAATTCAACCTGGTTTATATGCCAAAGGCATGAAAAAAGGGGTAATTTCAAGGCGAACAACATATCAATGACCCCATGCCGTTATTCTATAAATTAGAGGCTACTGCTGAAGTTGAAGTAGTCTAGTAGGTAGTGTGTTGGTTTATAGAGTTCGTGGTTCACACCAGCCTTAACATTTCGAAAAAACGCGGAATGATAAATGTTTCTTTCGGCGACTTCTTCTCAGCAGTCTTATGGCAAAAATTCTGAGAGTAAAATAAAATTGTCATGAAAAGTTTCCCAGCTAATTTCTGACAAAAATCATGAAAAAGTTTCTCAAAAATATGTCGTTCAGAGTCGACTTTAAACTGTAGGTCCTACCACTCGTGTATAAAATTAAGACACACAACTACGCGGTGAGGGAAGCTAGGTCGAAATCCTGAGTAAAGGGTTTTAGTGAACAATTAAGTAAGTAAACTTTTTGCAACACATATGTACCAATATATGTAAAGCGGTCAGTTAGGTTAGGTTAGAGTTCGTGTACTTGTCAATTAAGAGAAATACAGTACCCGGAGGTCGAACTGACCCATTGTACAACGTCCTAGTTTCTCACACCACTTATGTTGTGTGTGTTAATTTTATACATGAGTGGCGGGACCTACAGTTTAAAGTCGACTCCGAACGACAGATTTTTGAGAAACTTTTTCATGCAAATGAATATTTGAATGAAATTAAGAACTACCCGAGACCCAACTTAAGAATTTATAATGCCACATTTTTGTTAAGCTATCCAACTAAAGAGGGTGAATTTAGTTTGGAAAACTCTACTAGTTCGAATACCACCCAAGCTTTTCATAATAGCTTGCAAGCCAAAGCAGAGGCGAGAGACCTTTACTTCTGTTCTAATCATTATTTTACATGAGTATTACTTGACTTTAAATGGTTATCATATATTGCTTTATTTCTTGTATAAAGTTTGATTAATAAAGCAGAGTTTGAAGTTTTCATTAATTATAAATAACACTTTTCCTATAACCTTTTTTAAAGCCTTTCAATAAAATTTTTAAATACTTTTTAAAACCTAAATGTTTGCATTTAAATGCGACAAGTCAACAGTGTACGCAATACAATTTTTGATAAAAATGAAGACTTTTAGACAAGCCTTCTTAAAAAAAAGTGAAAAGATGACAGCAAATGTTATTGCTTGTGAGTAAAAGAATTTATTCAACAAATAGAAATCAATGTTGAATATTTAAAAAATAAAGTAAATTGGTGAAGGATATTAGCAATACATTACTATTGTATTAGTTAGAATCTTTCACCAGGGACTCTCTAACTTCGACAGTGGATAATGCCCATCATGTTGAAGCTATAAATATTGTTAAGTTTTTACGTTTTAAAACGTTTAAAATATGAGCTCGAAGATTGCAAATAAAAATAAAAATAAATTTGTGTTTAGTTTCAATTAAACTCTTTATTGTTCGCACAATTCTGTGTGAAACTATTCACAACTTAATGTAAACAACAACAATTGCTTTGTTTATTATTCCTCTTTGCACTCTTTTGCACTCTTTTCTTTAATAGTCACAGATCTTTGTAACGGAGATTTTCAAATCAAATCAAATTCATTATTCTCTTCAAACACACCGCGACTTCACACAAGACTGACTGAACTTTTACTCAATCGTTTCCTGCTTTGCCTTGCCTTTTATATGGCAACGTAGACAGTCTGATGAATAAATTGAAGCCGAATGTTCGTGGTTTCGCCTTCTCGAGATCTATATAAATGTAAACATTGTTGTTTCATTATTGTTTGTGTATTTTGTTTACATTTATTATTGTGGTGTTTTTTGTTGCATTTTTGTTTACTTGTTTATCATGTAAACAAATTATTGGTTTTGTTTTTGCAGCTTTTGTTTATAATTTTAATGTTAAGCGATGTAAAAGCAAAACACCAGTATCTAGATTTTTCTATTTTCGTAACAATATTGAATAAATTTATTAAATTAAATAAAAAGATTTCATTCTTTTACTTTTACAACGCATATCTTCACCAAAATTTATTCATATACAAACCAAATTGTAAGTGTAGAGGTATACTATTCAGAAATATTTGTATCATTTGAAATATCTTTCTTAACAATATTTTTACGCATCCGTGTATAGTCCTTACACATGCATGTGTGGTCCTATCATAAGTCTAATAGACCAGTGTATGTATTTTACATTCTTTCTAACATTTAAATGCTAGTATATGTAAAGTAAACAACAATAATAACAATTTTCGAAAAAATACGGAACGGAAAAAATGGCATGAGTGATGATAAAAGTCTTTATGTCACATATTCTTCCGTGTGTTGTTGCATTGTTAAACAGGAGCATTAAAAAATAGACTTCTTCTGTACATTATTTACATTGTATACACTGCTTAGGAGAGAATCGTACTGAACTAAATGAATTGAAAGAAAAAATAAAAAATATAGCGAGTGGCCATAAACATATCTCTGTAGTATATTATATTATCAAGAAAGTAAAAAGAAGGGCACAAAAAATACAGTTGAGTATAAAAATTGTTTACTGTTCCATTTTTACCATCGCATCGATCGATTTTAGTTGTCACTCGATTTAGTTGTGTACGACTTGGTAGCGCTTGTAATTGATAGTAGACGTGTGGCACACTACATTTATCTTTGAACCTGGGTAATTGCTCTGTGTATGTTATATGGAAACAGTTTCCAATGGACGTAATTATTTTCGATGCAAACTTGTCTCTCTTATGAGGCTCTGTATTTGAACCAACACTGTGAAATGCAATCTACTTTGATATATTATGGCTTATTCTTTCCGAGTGTGCACCGATGGTGAGTTATGCTAACGCTATCGCGTTGGTTGTAGTGGACAAATGATTTGCCATTTCGCCAGCGAAGTATAACGATGCTACAACCAGAATAAGAAGATGGCTAGAAAATGCTGACCCCAAATTACCTGAGAAAAAGAGAGCAGTACTGATAAGGGGATAAATAGGATACTTGGCAACGGCTGCTATTAAAGCCGAGATCATAAATCGGTTTCAAGTGAGTTTACTGGTGGACTTGGCCACAGTTTAAAGAGTATCTAAAGAACCATATGCGAAATCTGCTACATGAGTTAGATATTACAGATGCATAGACGCTCTGCATTAAGAATCGAATGCGCGTAATGAAAAGTATTCCGAGATGCAAATTTATTAATTTCCGGGAAAATGCCGAGAGATATCCACCCGAGAGAGGTTGGCGATCAAAAGCTATCTGCCGATGAATTGTCTGTACTTTCTGAGGAAATATTATCAAGCCTTTTACGAAAGATCTTTGTGAAGCAATATTTTCAGCTAATGTCCCCTTAGATCAGTTTTTTTTTCAAATTTTCTTTCTATTTTTAATTTTTCTATGGTCTGCTCTCTTCAATTTTTAATCATATCCACTCTTATGCATCCACCCTACAGGCCATCTCCAAATGGGTTTGTGGGAACAGGGTGAAATTTGACACGTGAAAAACCGTTAATGACTCATAAGCCAACGCTTAATAATGCGTCGTCTGTACGCTATGTGTAGTGGAAATATTGGGGATTAAGAAATGTTTGAAGCTGCCATAGTCTAGTAGGTAGTGTGATGGCATATTAAACGGGGGCCCGTGGTTCGAACTCTAGCTGCGACTTCTTGACGAAAACGATATGAAATAAAATATGTTTCTTTTGGCGACTTCCTTTCAGCAGTCTTGTGGCAAAAATTCTGAGAGCAAATAAGAATTCTTTCGTTCGGAGTTGACGTTAAACTGTAGTCCTCGACACCATGGATAAAACATTGTTGTAATGACCAGATACTTGTTGTTATAGGCCATGAAAATTAAATGAGATTTTCCGTATTCTTCTATTGTCAGTGGAAACATTCTAGTACTCCACTTTTTAACTGGGTGACAAGAATGCTTAATTTCTGATACTCTTATCACTCACACCAATATAGAATACAACCCTCATGTGTGGGCTAGTGCCTAGAAGTTTTTGAGGCTTCGGGAACACCTAAGGAGAGAGTAAATATGCTCATTAATAATAGCAAAGTATTCATCACTTCTAAAACGATATAAGCAGCGTAGTTTATACTTAACAGTTCCATCAGTGCTACACCGCATTGTTCTATAATGAAACAACTATGAACTTAGTACTCGTATTTTTTATAGGGCATATCCATTTGTGATCGTCTGTCCATACGAATAGAATTCGTTCTTTGCAGAAAAAACTTTTCATGGCAATTTTTAATCTCAGAGTTTCTGCCAGAAATCTGTTGAGAGGAAGTTGCCGATGAAATATTTTTTCATATTTCGTTTTCTTGGACATATTTGACCTGGGGTTTGAACCGTGGCCTCACGTCTAGTAAGTCAACGCGCTACCTATTAGACTACGACGACTTCATATAAACAGATTCTAATTTAGCATCCATAAACAGTAACTACTAACTCCCGCATCCTATTTTGCGACTTTAGATATAATGTAGTAAACATCACCCGAAATAGTTGTGAATAAAAATTTTATAATCCTAACTGCCTAACGCCTGCGGTACCGACGAATTATTTCAATGTACGATCCTCCTTCTTTAGGAATGTAGCGGACTCCTGTCTTGTCATCTTTCGGATGGGTGATTACTTTTGGGCCACCGTGTATTTTCGTTTGTATATTCGTATTCTAGTTTCGTACTGTCACTTTCTCTCTCTCTCTCTTCATATACTTATCTGTGTGTTTGTAAACTTAGTTGAGCAGAAGCGGTATAGTGTGTAAATATTTAATATATTTATAAACTAACTACCCATCCAGTAAAAGGAATTATTTTAAGATTCTTACTTTACTCGTGCGTTATTTATATTCATTGTAATTCATATCTGTTGATGTATGCAGATGAGTTTGTGGGCGTGATAGTATACAATGTTTGCTACTTTTATGAGTCATGTATGTTTTCTACATATAAAATAGCTTCAGTTATACATATGCATGAAGGTTTTTTTTATAAAAGTGTAAACGTAAATGCTTGCAAGCCGTTTACATTCTTGTAAGTGTATGCGTTATTAAGGAATGTCGTTTAAATATTCAGCAAAGAAACAGAGAAAGATCTTAAAATATGCTTTTGTAGCAGTAGGCTGGTAGCTCTGTCGTTTAGGATTTTCATATCATTTTAGATTCATTTTTTATTTTGTATTCTTTTAAGCTTTTTTGCGTCTTTTTCTTTGCCGTAATCACAATGATGTTAAATTAAAAATCAATATTTAATAATAATTTTTCCTTTTTTTAGATATTTCACAACCATGTTTATATATTATTAAAAAAATGTCACACAACATTCTCGAATATTCTGAGGCATGATACCTACTTGTCTTACATATGGTATGCATGGTTTTTATCCATTTGTTATTACTTTGAAGTGGTTTCTTGAGTTAAGGCTCCAACTTCATTTATTTCTAAGTGGTCACATGCAACCTCTAATGATATCTGGTTTTGTCCTACAGACCAACAAAGTTTTTGTTTATTTTCTTTGAAAACCCTTCCTATTAAATTTCTTAATTAAAAGCAACAAAATTACACAAATTTTTTCCCTCTTTTATAGCAAATTATATTGCATTTTACTTTGGTTTTTGTAATTTTATTACCTCAAAAATATATTTCAAAAAAGGACTTTTTTAACTTTGCCACTTGCATAGTTTTTCTTGAAGATTTTTTGTTAATTTTTTCTTTTACAACAAGAAAAAAAAGTATAAATATGTGTATAATATGCACCGGTTGTAAGTGATTTCTTACTATGTCTGTCTCTTTTTTTGTTTAAAAGAAAGATTAAAAAAATGTTAGCTTAAGTTAAATACGAAAACAACATACGGTTTTGTTTGATCGTAAGATTCACTATGCCTTAATGAAATTATGATAAGAGGCCCAGTAGTTGTTGACACAGGTTTGGATATCTCTTATATGTGTAATAAACCCATACTTTAAGCCCACACATACATATAGAATTGGTCCTTACAACCCTTCAGTCAGTACTACGTTGTAGCTTCTCACACCACTCATGTTGTGACTTATACAAAGTCGACTCCGAACGACAGATTTTTGAGAACGTTTTCATGGCATTTTTATTTACTCTCAGAGTTTTGCCAGAAATCTGCTGAGAGGAAGTCGACGAAGAAATATTTATTCATGTTCCGTTTTATTGGAGATGTCTGACCTGGTATTTTAACCGTAGTCTGACGTCTAATAAGGCAACACACTACTTACTACAATACAGCAACCTTAAGCCCATACCCAAAAAAAAGCCCATACCGTATATTTGAAAATCTGGATATTATTTAGAGCAACAAACGAAGACTTAAAAGATTTACCAACCGATGTCTACGGCGTATAAATAATTGTTTCTGGCTTAAGACTAAAAATAATAAGTTGCTTTGAACTATAAAATAATACTAGTCGAGTATCACATCTTAAGAAGAATGATGTTCAATCGAAGATAGAATGAGATTGTCTGGAGAAGTTCAATCGGTTACTTTATCCTCTGCTAGGTATCAGCTCATGTGTGAGTTCTAGGCAGTGATCAAATAGACAAGCTTACAAGGTGAAGAGGCCCCACTACGTTAATGAGACCAGAACCCTTCTCTTGAGTTGGTGGGGATGTGTGGTTTGCTCAACGAAAGGAAAGAAAAACAGAAAATTCTCACAAACGAATTGTATTTGAGGTAATGGAAAATTTTGTTGGGAAGCTATAGCTATGCATCAAAGTGTATCCAGGATTTACCCGTAGTAAGTAACCTGTCAAGAAGTCGTCGTAGTCTAGTAAGTTGTGTTTAGGCTCATTAGACGTGAGGCTACTGTTCAAACGCCAGGTCAGACATCTTCAACAAAAAGGAATGTGAAGAAATATTTCTTCGTCGAAAGTTTCTTAAAATCGTTCGTTCAGATTGGACTTTAAAGTTAACGTGCCGCCACTCATGTATAAAATCAACACAACACACAACATAAGTGGTGTGGGAATCGCAATTCTGACTAAAGAGTTGTTATATGTGTATGTCATATAGGGTAACTTGTCTTTTAATAGGCTGCTGAAAACTCGGGGTACACTTTTTCCGTATGGGGGTTGTCTTGGGCCCAATAGATTCTGTGGCGATAAGAAGAAATCATATTATGGAACATATTCTTTGAACCTGTGTGGTACTAATCCATCCCAGGGGGAAACATTTGGGTGTAGATTAGGTACTTGTCAGGGAATTGTTGTTATTGACAGCATTTAGAAATTTGTCATGGCAATTGGCTTAGAAAAGGGATGAGGATACCCTATATACATAGCATAAGTATGTATGGTCGCAGTACTAAGTCTCCTCCTTTCGACACTAATCATAATCTTCCTGGTAAATTATTCAGTTTCTCTAGGTCCTTTAAAATTTGACATCATTTGGTTAAACTTCCACTGTTTGTTTTGTTACCGAGGCGGACGTCAGTCAGTGATATCCTTAATAGTCTTTGAATTAAATTTTTAGCATTATCGCTACCTTACATCTACATTCATAGTCTCCTGTTTGAGCTTAACTAAATTGCCTACTTTCAGTTGCTGTGTTTACAAGTAGGTTACTGCACAACTAATAGGATATTATCTGTGATACTCATCGCAGTTGCCTTACTTGCAATATTTGGCTATATTGGTTAGAGTATAGAACTATGGAGCTCTTGTCATAAGAGTGTAATGCCGATACCTTTATTAACTCTATGATATGCTGCATAAAAAGGAAACATTTGTCCATTGCAACTACTACGCATGGCTGTATGGTATCGTAAAAGTCAAATTGCAATCACCTAAGGACCAAGATCACTAAACCTGACTTAGGTTACCATATAATATTTTAAATCTAAGATTTTTGTGTACAACTTAAATATTTAAAGTTTAAATCAAGTTAAGTTGTCATCAAATAAACCCAGCTTAAGTTAATGCAGACTGTAGCATATCAGGTTATTTCTTTTTAATTTTTCTCATATCCTTATGACGGGTCTAAGTTATGCAAATTTTGTTGTTGTTGTAACTTTTATCTTTTTTTGTAAGCAGGTAGATTTTTAATGTCATCCAAATATCTGTGTAACATAAAGGATACGAAATATAATCTAAAGGCTTAACTTTCTTTTTGTCAAACAAAATTTTAAAAACAAGATGTTGCAAAATGCTCAACACAAAAAAATATTTTTGTGGAAATATTAAAAAGAATAAAACAGAAAGGTTTTATTTTTTCTTGCACAAAATACTGAATTACAAAATATTTTTTAAAGAAATTATATTAAATGGCTTCAGAAGTGCTTGAGCGGATATAATGTAATCGCCTGCAAGTATCGACGACTCGAATGGCCTCTCCGAGAGACAATTTGGGATCTGCAGAGCCAGATCTAAGATCGACGTTTTCAGAATAGTAACGACAATAGTGCGAAAAGCGTATCGCCGTGGTCACATGAGGATAAATTTTGAGCGGTAATGACGTTGTATGTCAAGAATGCATGGCAGACTGGTCTAATTTTCTGCCGTCGCTGAATACTTTCTTGCGCAACTGAATACTTGCTACGATTAAAATGTCGTTACTTCAGTCATCGTACACTGCAGTATGGAGTAGTAGTGAATGTCAGAAAATACAGGCTCTAAAGACTCTGTATTAGAATCAACACTGTGTAATGTAATCTACTTTGGTATATTACGACTTATTCTTCCCGAGTGGGCATCGATTGTGAGCTGTGCGAATGATATTGCACTGGTTGAGGTTGACACACAACTTGACATTCTGAAAGCGTAGTGTAAAGATGCTGCAACCAGTAGATACACGATAATTCCGTAATAGACAATACACGAGATGTAGCTTGTGACAGCACTTGGCAACGATTGGTATTAAAGCCGAGAACATAAATCGAGCTCTAGTAAATTTAAAGCTGAACTTTGGTGGACTTAAGCAGTACCTAAATGGGAAGTCCACTACAAGAGATAGATATTACAGCTACGTAGACAATCTGCGTTAAGATTATCCTGCGCGTAATGAACAGTATACGCCGAGGAAAATTCCGTAATGTCAGGGAAGATAACCACGAAAGAAATATAATCACGCAAGAGAGCTTCGGCAGATTTCAGTACCGGCCCAGTAACTAAAATCTCTCATAATCTATTAGAGAACGGCAGCAAAGTTGAAAGACACATGACAATGGTAGATGGACATTTGCCCTTATACATACATACATACGTAATTGGTCATTACAATCCTTCAGTCAGAATTACGACCTAGCTTCGCATGCCACTCATGTTGTGTGTGTTAATTTTATACATTAGTGGCGGGATCTACAGTTTAAAGTTGACTCCAAACGACAGATTTTTTGATAAACTTTTCATGGCAAATTTTTTTAGTTACAGAGTTTTTGGCAGAAATGCTGAAATGAGAGACAGTCCCCGAAGAAATATTTTTTCATATTCGGTTTTGTTGGAGATGTATGATGTCATATATTTTAATCGTGGCCTCACATCTAATAAACCAACACGCTACCTACTAGACTACGGCGACTACATACGGCCTTTTGTCTTAAGTCAAAATATGGATTACAAGACCACACGGTGAACTGGATTATTATCTTACACAGATCCTGTCCGCTTGCGGTTTTTCCTACAATATTTGCATCGATTAAACTAAACTAACACATAAAATTCGAACTCAAAACTTTAGAGTGCTACAGATTTACAGAGGAATGCTTGTGCTGCCGTGAGTATGTGTGAGTAAGCTATGGAGTAGAAAACGCTATTATAGAATATCAGTTGATAGAGATGCCTCATTAAATTCAAGAGGTGTTGGATTGTTTAGTTTTATCAGTGGAATAAAGGATGTTATTTGTGTTGAAATTACAGCCAAATAAAGAATGAATTTTCTTTTTTGTTCTGGAAGTTGCTCAAGAAGAACTGAAGCAGAATTTTTAAAAAAACTATTGGAAAGGATATCAGAATTCAAAAGTTTGTAGGAATTGATTTTGTAGACTTCAATGCAATAAGGGAAAAATCAAGCATGCTTTTCTCTCAAGCATTCCTAGATACTTTATGTATTCGATTGAGTACTACTCAATTGAATATGTTTTGCATATCAGGTTGCATTCCATTATTTTACAATTTTAAGTCTTACCTTTTTGAAAATTTCTGTGTAAACCGCTGATATATTTCTCATGTGGATAATTTTAGAGATACTTGTGCTATGTCAGCTTATCTAACTAATTACAATAATTTTTTAATAATTAATTTACAACTATTTATTCTTTTCAGAACCCTTTAAATTAAAAAAGAAATAAAATCATTCATTTGTGCAAAGAATATTACAGCAAACAACAGTATTACCTTTAAATTTACTGGCAGTTTCATTTACACCAGCATCGTATTCGTCCTCGTCGTCATCATCACCATCCGTTTAACATTAAAAAGAAGGCAATTGTGCGAAAAATAATACCAACAAAGGATTCCCTTTGTTGATTTGAGCTCCATAATGTTTTTCTTGCGTTTTTAACGATTTTCGTCGTCATTGTTGGCTGGTTTTTTCTGCTTCTTTTCATGATATTTATTATTGCAAAATTTTTCAAATTGTAGTAGAAAATAAAAATAAAGAAGCGGTGGTGACAGAGAAGCAGAAAACGTGCACGAAAATGAAAATCCAGAGAACAAGTTAACAAAAGAGGTGAGAATTGTAAGCAATTTTTATTATGAACATTTAAACAACAAGTGGCCAACAAGAGTACTTCAACACACAGTTTTGTTTCTGCAATTTTTTTGTTTTTGTTAGCAGTTTTTTTCTTTTTTAAGTTTTATTTTTTTTGTTTTTATTGTTTTATAATATAAAAAGGCATACAATTAAATTACATGAATTTGTTGCCATTATAAGAGGCTAAAAGATTTGGCAAAAAAGCTTTTAAAACAATGTTTATGTGCACTTTATCTATTTAGAACCATTCATATATATATACATACATATTTATATTGAATCTTACTTACATATATACTTACAGTAGATATTTCTTTTATATAACAGCTATTGTTTTCAATATTATTTAATAATAATATTTTCTCTTCTAGTTTCAGCTCAACAAAAAGTGAAAAAAGTTTGATTTTAAATTTTAATTTAATTAAAGAAACAAAAGCTTTTTGTATCTGAAATAATGTTTTTTTATTTCGTTTTTTTTCTTCCTTTTTTGCCAAAACATTAGTTTTGTAATTTATTAAGCCACTTAAAAGGCTTCCACAGTCAAAAAACCAACACATTTTTTTTAAAATTGTTATGGCCGAACTTTTTGAAGAGTGCTATTAAAATAAATGCAACATGGCGCTGTACAATATATAAAAAAATAAAATTAAATTCAGTCTTTTTAGTGACCAAATAAATTAAATTTATTAAAAAATGATTTTTTTAATGTTATAATTTAGTTTGATAATATTTATTTTTATTCACTTAAGGATAGCCGTCATTCAGTTAAGTACACTGGTGGCTTTAAAAATAAGTACATTTGAGTAAATAACAAACACCCTAATTCCAGATCGACATTGCTTACCTTAGTATCTCTTAGGGCACCATGAACCACACTCTACTTACGCCTATCTTACCACAACACCATTGAACCATATATTCCTTTTTTCAGGGCACAAGACACAGATATAGCTCTTTTTTGATATTGTTACAACGATTGAAAATAAATTAAACGAAATAAGTAAACAAAGCTAACAGATAACAACAAAATACCCACAGCGTAAGGTACACAAAATTAAAAAAAAACAAAACATTACTAGAAGAGAACAAAACAAAGATTAAAAATCCAATCTTAGCACTTAAAGAAGGATAGCGATGCTTTCTTACATGAAATAAAGAAGTATACATAGAGCGAAGAACTAAACTGTCAATCAGTGAAACGACTTCAGTCTTTGATTAATAACTGAGTTAAGCACAGTAGAAGTCGCCGTAGTCTAGTAGGTAGTGTGTTGGCTTATTAGACGCAAAAGCCTGGGTTCGAGCCCCAGGCCAGGCATCAAAGACAAAATACAAAAAGTATTTTTTCGGCGACTTCCTCTCAGTAGATTTCTGGCAAAAACTCTGAGAGTAAATAAAAAATTGCCATGAAAAGTTTCTCAGTAAATAAAAATCGTACCTCCGGGTACTGTACTTGTCTTAATTGACAAGTACACGTCCTCTAACCTAACCTAACCTAACCTAAGCACAGTAGTATTGAACACTGAAAGTTTGAACTTTGTTAATAAGAAACGTGAGTAAAGTTGAACGTGTCAATACATAAGAAAGCGATATTCTAGTTATCTATCGAGTGTATCTGCAGAATTCCATGAGTTAAATCTGGTAATTTCACCGAAAACCTAAATTTAAAAATGGATTTAGAGGTCGCATGGAAAGCTATGAAATAGGAATTAAGTCGACAAAATTACTAGGGCAGTTTTCTACTACTCAGATGTGGGCAAGATTGTTAAGTCGAAACAAGAGTGAATTGAGTACCTTACTCGATGAATCGAATAGGTGTAGAGAAAAGCCGTAAATGCATGACATGATATTGAGATCGAATCGATAAAGCGCTTTTGTATGAGATCCTAAGACTATACGAATGATGCGCCAATCATGTAAGAGATAATACGTATCTGTCTTTTTTGACTGCACAACAATCGCTTAAGTGTATGTCAATAGGAAACACTGTGTATCAAAATACCCACACTTTAATTTACTTCATTGGTCATTACAACTCTTTAATCAGGATTGCAACCTAGTTGTTTACATTAACCAAACTAAGTGTGGTAATTTTATCCATGAGTTTAAGAAGTCGCCGCAGTCTAGTAGGTAGTATGTTGGCTTATTAGATGTAAATATTTCTTAGGCGACTTCCTGTCAGTAGATTTCTGGCAAAAACTCTGAGAGTAAATACAATTGACATGAAAAGTTTCTCCAAAAATCTGTCGTTCAGAATCTACTTTAAACTGTAGGTCACATCACTCATGTATGAAATTACCGTACACAACATAAGTGGTGTAAGAAGCTAGGTTGTAATCCTAACTGAAGGGATGTAATGGCCAATTATGTATGTATGTATGTATGTTTAATATCGAATCCGAACAACTTTGCGTAACAATTTTATTTTTGCCAGAAGTCTACTGATTATATTTTCATATTTCGTTCTGTTAAAGATGTCTGAACTGAGAATATATTGATATAAATCTCCTTCCATTGATCGTTGGTAATTTAAGGAATAGAAACAAAATATAGTAGCTAGCATGCTTTGCTGGAACCAGAATAATCAATGGCATCAAATAAAAATTTAATACAAAACTCATTATCTGGCAAGAAATTAATAGCTGCGAAACTAGGGAAACAGATATATTTTTAATTTTTCAAAATCTTAAGCAAAATATATGAAATGATCCACCAGAAATGCTGATGTCGTTCAGTTGTCTCTCACACATTAGTATAACCTTTTTGGTTTGCAGATAAGATTTTTTCTTTACCTTGTTTTAGTTTCATGAATAAAATATGCCTTTCCAAATATGATTGATTTATTTTAACAGATCTTAAGAAGATATAATACCCATCTTTTGTTGTTTGGGAACAAAGAAAACGTCTTGAGATTTTGTTTTGTGTTCAGTAATGAGCAACCTTGGATCCTGTGACTACTCACCACTATCTGCTGCTTATGCTGTCTAATGTGTTAGAAAGAACAAATTATTTGGAAAGAATTAAACCCCTTCATTTCTTCATGTTTGTGTTGTGATATGTTCGTGACTGTGGTTTCCAGGCTTCTGTCAAGCACTTTAACCATAATACCATACAACGTAATAGAGGAACTTTTTGTATAACTTTTTTGCAAAAAATAAAATTATTTGAGGACATTACTTTCACTGAATTCTTTTATATTGTCTTGCACCGCAATTCGTTTGTAATTATTTTTGATCCTCTTCACATGAACAGTTTTACATGCACTACCTATCATACAATCTCCCTGCCTCTGTCTATTAAAAACAATCGTTTTTTTGTGCTCTTAATTATCCTTTTTCATTTAGTTGATAAATGTAGTTAAACTATACGAGCATAATGAAAGTCATCTAACCATCTTCACTTCTATGCACATACATACGTGTACGTGTATGTGTACGTGCATCTTGTTGCTTGCCACTTAAAAATAAGCTCTATTGCCAATAACGACAGACAGTTTGATTTTTGTTTGATTTTCTTTGTGTCTGTATGAGTTGTATAGTGTAGTTTACAGCACTCAAGCGATGCACATTTGAAAATGCTTCTTCTGCTTCTTCTACTTCTTCCTCTCCAATTTGCAGTTTGCATATGTATATTTACCATATGAATCTGTCGTTAACACTTAATTGAACCCTTTTTATGTATTCAATTTTATTTTTATTCATTTACTTGTCTTGGTATTGTTTTTATTGTTTTTGTTACTATTATTGTTATTACTATTATTAGTTAATAATCTTTTAGACTCTCTTTGTAAAAGGAAACACATGGAGAGGTAGCATTCTAATAGAGTAGTGAACGCTTCTAGTGAGTACTGCATTACATTTGTTTTTGCATGGATTTTTTGTAATAGATTAAGCATCTGATAACGTTGAATTCCTCATATAGGGAAGGGGGTACACACACGTATGGTACATCATGCAGTATATTTGTATTGACGTTAAAGAAACCAGGAAAACGATTCATACCACATGTCTGTGTGTTTATGTATGTTCATTAAGGAGACTTTGTCTAATACGTAATTCTGTTTACATGTTCATATGTATGTAAATGTATGGGTGTCTGCATGCAAAACATATTGAAAATTTGATTAAAAATATCGTTTGCATGTTATGATTGAAAATCCATTGAATTCTACAATTAGCAGCAGAAGGAGTTAAACTCACAGAAATTTGTTCGTCTACCTTCCATTATATTCAAATATTTTGAAATTGAGATAATAAACTAAGAGCCAAGTTGTAGTACATCAAGGATATTTTCACTCGAACTTTCCTTGTAATTCTTTACTACAAGACAGTGTAATAAAACGGACATACACATAGCCACAGAGGTATACATACGGATAACAAATTTCAGAAATTATTTAACCAATCCGTTTTTTGAAAATATTTATAATTGTCTGACATCTTTCTTCGATTTTAAGACGGTCTTTTGCTTTGGTTCAGAATTTGTGAAATTTGTAAATCGGATGCATACCTTTGTGGGCCTGTGCAGGGCCACAATTCAGTTCAATTTCAGAAATTTTTTAACCGATGCAAAAGACCGTCTTAACATCAAGGAAACTATAAAGATTTTCAACGAAAACGGATTAGTTAAAAATTTTTTTAACCGTACGTATAATTTAGTAACTGTGTGTATTTTCGCATACAGAGCGCAATTGATATTCGATTGTATTCACTGATAATCAGGGAAATAACAGACAGGTAGTGTGTTGGTCAGCCAGGTCAGACAGCACCAACAAAACGAAATATAAAAAAAATATTTCTTCGGCGACTCAGCATATTTTTGGCAAAAACTCTGCCATGAAAAGTTTCTCTAAAATCTGTCCTTTGGTGTCGACTTTAAAAAGTAGGCCCCGGTATTCATGTATAAAATTAACACACACAACATAAGAGAATCTCATTCGTAATCCTGTCTGAAGGGTTGTAATGACCAATTATATGTCTACGGTGTTAAGGACCATCTTGAAATGTAAAAGACAAGTCGAAATTACTTCAGATACGGAAAGGTACGCATTTTTTGGGAATCAAGAATATTTGGAAACGAGGAAACAAAGTGAAGTAGAGTACTCAACGCCATAAGTTTGGATAACTTGATGACACTCATTACATTAAGGACCAAGTGGAGAAAGTAGGCAAAAACATCACATGAGTTATTGTTGCATAAAATTGAACTTAACAGAAAGGATTGGAAACATATTCTGAGGTGATATCGATGATGGAACCCATTTTTTTTATCATTGCTCAGCATTACCTGGGATGAAAAAGTTAAGGAAGTTAATATTTTGTACAAGCTACTGTGCGGTTATATGGTTAACATCACTCAATGCGCTGTTGCACGCTGTTCGATGGCTGACGTGTATGAGGATAAACAAAAGACCTTCGATTGGTCTACTCTTCTGCGACCTGTCTATCTAGCAAACCAGGTTGAAGACCCTGAATGTTAGTCTTTCTCCCTAAAGAAGATGGCAAAGTAAAAAATAACTTTTGGCGAGAAAAATAAAGCTCATGCATTGGATTCTTCTTTTGATGATATCGGCTGTCAGTTGTTAAATATCTGTAAACTGCACTGTTATTGAAGTGAAAGATATCTTATTTACGAATATGGAGTTTGAAGCAATTGAAGAACTTGCAAATATAGTTAAAACTTACTACGGAAAGGGTGATTCAAACATGATCAAATTTCAAGCATTACGGGTGATTATGGTCATCATAATCGACCTACAAGTGTAAGTAATTGGCTGGATAGCGAACAAAATTGCAAAGACTGAAAGCGTTGCAGGCTTTTGCACCATCGCATGTAACACTTTTGTTACGAAAGTGTGACAAATAATCCGAATTTGTCAATTCTTAGCCATTCTCTGTAATTAAGACATTATGCTCCTGCTCATTATGTCGTATTTTATATCTGGATTTGAAATTCAATCCATATAAACATCAATTCTTGCATAAGTCATAACCGGCTGTCCATTCACAACACTCTAGACATGCTTTTTTGGGTATTAAAGTAACAGGGTTTTAATAAAGATTTTTTCAACTTAATTTTCTTCGCCAGCAAGCATATTATTGCATTGAAGAACCCAGAGGTATTTTAGAAAAGCCACTGCATACCATCTATTTCGAGTGCTCTAGCAGTATGAGAACCTACTTCTTAGTCTATAATTGATGATAATAAACTGGTCGTTATATGATTTCAGAAAGACAGTATCACGAAATGTGGACAGAAAGTGTATGGTAATGTTTTGACGATGTTAAATGGTCACCTAGATCTAGGGATTTATAGAACTATTACACCTTTGTGAGGCAACGTCGTAGATAATACATATGCGGATAATTTCAAAATCAACATTTGTCAACTTATGGGCGATATTCCGCTCGTATTTTATTTACTTGTACTTTCGTAACTGAAGAAAGGGAAATGCGTTTTTAAGGAAGTTTTTCGTTGAGATTAAAATGATAAACGGAAATAAATCGTGTGTACGTAACTACAGACTTGTCTAATTACGACTGTATTAGTTCACTTTTTTGGTTCACATATAGCCTAAGTTCCTTTATTTCAATTTGAGTGTATTTTCTCTTTCAGCAATCATAGCTTTCAATAGATCGCATTAACAATGTTTTAATGTGCATATAAATACTATGATGTTTTATTTTTCATAAATTCAATTAAACACCAAAAGGGATCAATGCATCTGCTTTTATCATTTTGATGTTACTGCTAGTCTCTACTTTTTATTTTTCTTTGCAACGTTCATAACTTTTTTTAGTCTTTTCAGTTGATATGAAAAGTTGAATGCTTATGAGGGTAATTTTATCTTATAATGGATGAAGATTTTAACAATTTCAAATTATATTGTAATTATTATCGATTACAATTAAACCCAGTAACGATGTAGTGTAGCAGACCAGAGTCTCTAGTGGAAATCGAACACACAACGCTGGTTATTAGGGCATAAATCTGGTCTAGTATGCTAACAATAATAAGCAGTCTTTCAGAAAGGAAAGCTTTTAAATGTTGATATGATTTTTAGGGTTGTTTTGGGTTGTTATGGATCCATATTAAAAAATTTTTTATAAATTAGAAATTCTTACATTGTAAAATGATTCATATATTGGTAATAAACTCATCTCCATTTATATAACTTCATGCATTTACGAAAGTACTAACATTTCCTATAACAAAGTCGGTTTATTTGATTTTGTAAATCACACACTATAATACATTGAGCAGGTATTATGCGTTAGCACTGATGCTTGGAACACTTAACAAATAGGAATCTAAATAATAAACTTTAACTTCTTCATATAAAGCATGTAACTACAGATCCGTATTTCGAAAATATTCTTACAATGAATTTGTTTCAATTTTTGGTTGGAATCAGACATTATTTGGGATTCCCATGTGCATTCTGAGAGGAAGTCGGCAAAAGAAATAGTTTTTATTCATATTTCGTTTTGTTCGGGATGTCTGAGCAGAGGTTTGAACCACAGGCTTTCGTTGATGATTACTTTATTAGGACCAATATGTCCAAAAACCAGACATCAAAACAAAATACAAAAAGTATTTCTTCGGCGGATTCCTCTCAGCAGATTTCTGGCAAAAACTCTGAGAGTAAATAAAAATTGCCATGAAAATGTTTCTCAAAAATCTGTCGTTCGGAGACGAGTCCCGCCACTCATGTATAAAATTAACACACACAGCATAAGTGGCGTGAGAAACTGGATCATAATCCTGACTGAAAGTTTGTATGTATGTATGTATGTCCACAAACAATCTATCTAGGACTGTGTTTGACCCTCTAGAAAATAAAATTAGCAACAATAATCACCGAATAGTCGACCAATGACACATTTTGAGAAAGAATAGGCTTCAAAAGAATACAGTTATTCTCTATTTCAATTGGTGCCATCCGCGTCAACCTGCTGAATTAGGTTTTGCTGGGCAAGAAAATAAAACCGCTTTGGGAATGCTGTGATGTTGTAATTGAGGCAAAACTGTTATGTTCATTTATTGCAGTAAACTTTACTGCCATGTGAAAATCCTGAACATTATAGCGGAGTACTCACTGATGAAGTAATCCTAATTATATTTCACTTCAAATAACATGGGATATATTTCTTATCAAGCAGTTTAGAATACATTTCCATCTAAAGGACTGCCAGCAGAATTAATCGATCATATTAGAGTTTTTTATTAGAACTCAACAAGACGAACTTTTTTTTTGCTCGTTTTTTTGTTCACTATTATACGACATCGATGATATTTTTCTGCATGTTCGTGACTTATATGGGTGGGCCATCAATTAGAAGAAGAAGTTATTTCGAATTCGGCAATACTTATGTCATTATATTCTGTCACAAAATTTAGTATATTATCTAATTTATTGTACTTATTGTTTTATTTATTTATTATTATTTAGTATACTATTACTGAACGCTTGAGCAACGTTGGGACGAGACGAGAAACAAAACAATTATCCTTTCGCATTAAGCTCATTTTCATCTTGATATGTACGTTAATTAGCAAAATTTCCGCGTTTGAGGAAGCTGTGGCCCGATCGTATGAGATACTGTGAGGCCAGCCGTGGCAGCCATATGAATGAAATTATAATCCATTTTAAATCGGAATAATTGTACTTCACGACAAAAAAACTAAATTTTGCAAAATTTCAAACCGTTTTTGTTTTATTACATTTTTAAATTTATATACGACTATAAAATTCATAATGACAAATATAGTACATATGTGACGTATGAGTGATATTTAATTCCATTAGTTTCATACATGATATAAAAAAAATATTGCATACTTTTCAGAGTAACTATTCTAGTACATGTAACATGATGCGTATGAGTAATATATTTCAAATTCAATTACGTAGAAAGTTTTTTTTTTTAAATTTAAAACTTTTTTCATTCTGGACTATATTCTAATGGGTACTACATCATGGACAATTTCTTTTTTCTTAAAAGAAGGCAATCTTACTATTCGGAAGTTTTTTGAATCATTGCGATACATATATCGTTGAATGTCGAATGGTACTTTCTAAGATTGTTCGACTTTTTAAACTGCTTTGCTACACATCTCATGCCACAACCGCTTTATTCCGTCAAACATTTGATGGCCGTTTAACTAGCCGAAATTGTGATGCCAATTGGCCCCCTAGAAGCTGTGATTGGACACTGCTGGATTTTTTCTGTGGGGCGCTGTTAAAGAGGAGTGTTATGCCGATAAACCAGAGATAATTGAGCATTAGAAGGCCAACATTCGTAGTGCCATTGCCGATATACGACCCTATACACTCCAAAAAGTGCACGATAATTGGTCCAATTACTGGTACTGTGAGGCCAGCCACGGCAGCCATATTAATGAAATAATATTCCATTTCTAACCGGAACAATTGTACTTCACGACGACATAGTTTGCAATAGTCGAGACGAACTTAAGTCTATTCATTATAGCCTAACATTTAGTAGGTCTCTATCGACCATAATATTTTTACTTCTTTAGTTTAATTTTATTAAAATAACGTTTAGTTAGAACACTATCATCATTTACAATGACTGACTGCTTAGATAACAAAAACAACTGCACTATAAACATAACAACAATATCAACAACAACAACAACCTCATCAACACATTTCAGAATTTTCCATCCAGAAAAAGGGATTACAACAAATGGATGGGAAAAGAAAAAAGAAAAAGATAAAAGCTTAGAGAGCAAAATAGTAGAGGCAAGTTCATTACAAGTGTACTCGTGTTTTTTATGTTTTTGCACACACTTTAAAATGTAAAAGAAAATGTCTCACTAGTAAGACAGACATGCATTTCTCTATCTGCGCATATAATTTTCATCAGCTCAAGAGCTAAAAACAGATGAACAAGGAGAAGAATAGCAACAATTTTGAACAGTAACTGAATATTACACAATTTTGTAATTGTTTACTCACGGTGCTGGTGGCAGGAGAAGTTAATATTTCTATATTCGTGCAAGCAAGTGTACAAAGCAATAGAAAAACAAGGTGAAAAAATTAAAAAATAGAAAAATCAACGAGCATGGAGGAGTGCCAAGTGGTTTCTGTGTGTGCGTGTGTAGTGTTTAGCAGATAAAAGAATATAATGTCAGCATCATTTACTACAAATACAATTCAGTTCATACAGAAGCAATTTTCAGTTGAAAGTATTACCAGCGAATGTTGTTGTGTTTCTCTCTTCTCTTCTCCCAACGACGTTGACGTTTATTTATAAAAAGATAAAATGGAAAAAATGAAACTAAACTGAAGAAGAAGAAGAAGAAGAAGAAGAGGAAGAAAAATGTCATGAAATAAAATAAAATTCAAAGTATAAAAGTAAACCATCCTGAACGTTGTCATTATGATTGTCAAGCATGTTGTGTTGCTTTAGACATGATGTTGTCGCCATCATCAATGTCTTCTAATTCCATTAAATAGAACAACAAGTGGAAGATCCTTTTTTTCTTTCTTTCTTTTTGGTCTACTTCTCTTAAAAGAACACCTCATAACAAGTGTTGTATATGGTCGGATATATTAAATTGCTCATGACGTTTGTGTTCATTCATTCACTTTTAAGACGACGATTGTTTTAATCGTAATTATAAATAAAATTAACAGTTTGGAATAATTCTAAACGGCTTTTAGTATAAAACAAGATATTTATTTTCACATGAAAAGTTAATTATTTAAGTGCTCTAAAGAGTTAACGATTATTTACATCATGATTTTGTTAACTGTAATAACCATCATGAAAATGTTTTGAGTTGAAGGCATTAGGTTGTGATAAAGAAAAGTAATTTTTTGTTTTAATTTATTAAAACGGGGCTATCAATGACGACGGTTGGTTATCATCAATTGTTTTTAGTTAAATTCTGGGGGAGTTATAAGAATAATTTTATTTTTTTTGTTAAATTTATGGATTTGTCCCATATGTTCACTTAAAGACTTGAAGTACTTTATGCGGTCACTGAAGGCGTTAAGGACAAGTTATGGAATCAATCAGAAATATCAATTTAGTGCTCTAAAGATCTTTGAAAAGTTGATATTTACATGCGCTTAATCTATTCTGAGGTTTTATTGGAATTATAAACAACTCAACTCCTCTGACTTATGCATTAGAAGTTCTTAGTAGAAGATCTCAAAGTTAATAGAACGTTTTATTTGTACATAAAAAATCATTTTTGTAAACTTAACTTAGCTTATCTTCAAAGATAGAGAGAACTTTTTGCATGAGCTTCTATGACAACAATATAGATTGCATCATTCGCTGAATTAAAGAGAGAAAACCCGTACATTCGTTGGAATAAAAACTTCGTTTGTAAAATTGAAAAATCACCAAAACCCTCCATAATTTTACGAGATATTTGAAGACTCTTCCAGGCCTGGATATCTATGTATGGACCCACATCAATGAAGCATGAAATTCCTGTAGATTTCTATTTCAATGGAAAGCGTAATAATCACATGGACAAACTAGGCGGCCTTAGTGAATGTCAAAAATGCAGTTGTACAACTCTGTGAAATACAATGTAATAGCTTATCACGCTGGTTAGACTGGACCGCGTACTACCAACTATCGAATCATTTTTTGATAATGAACAGATAATACAGCTTATGCACAGGAAACGTAAACTTGTATCGAGCTATCAAGTGCATTCGTCGGCCTTCAACATCGTCATACTTCATCTTTTTCGTCAATTTCGAGAGGATTTTCATTACCATCACCATAAAATAATTATGATCAACACAGCAGAATTTAAGTACACCGAACTAAATCACCTCCACGCACAGGGATTTATACCATTCAAAGACGTTGAGGATTGAAACAACAATCCTTGATCCATTAGACATAAATTCCATGGCAATTTTCATGTGTTTGGGAAGCTTTATTGAACGGTATGACGGTCGCATGTAACTAACTAACATCATAAATAATAAGAGGTCTCAAAATGAAAATATTCAGTTAAGGCATACAATGTGGTCCTCTATAGGGTTGTGAAGCAATGAAACTGGTGTGACCGAGTTAGTTGGAAAATATTTCTGAAGGCTCTATTGAGTGATGAAGCAAAAGAAACTCTTGTAATTTGAATAAAATTTCGTAACTACGAGCTATACAATTACAATAACGTTACTACTCACATCGCATTGACTGCGTTGACATTTTTAGTAACGAGATTGCATCAAAGTTATGCCTAAAATATTTCTTTTGTTCCAAGGCTTGTTAACAGTTGCGACAGAAAGACGATTTGCAACGCTGAAGACAAAAGTTGCATAACAGCTTATCAAAAGTGATTCAGTGTTTGGAAAAAATTTGCTGCTAATTGTGTAATACTGTAGGTTAGAGTCAATTCAAATGGTTTTCAATCTGTATGGTACTTGGGAAAAGTTGCTTTTGCTAAGTTCATCAGACTTTTAATAGAGTACTTTGCCAGTCACTACAACCTAAGCTACCACTTGAACAATGTTTGTATTTTTTCTAACAGTGCCTATGAGAACTCAAAGCACGTTATTTGTGAGACTCCTGCACTGGGTAGATAAGTTGTGGAATTCAAAACAGCAGATTATGCTTCAATTCCTTTTCCTCGGCGTCTAATAAGCTTCGTTTAATAGAATATCTTTAGACGAACTGGTTTCTAATTTCGAATAATAGGCCCGACAGGCTTGACTTTATATATATACGAGGTAAGTAATCAGGTACATAATTATTATAGAAAGCCATAGTCTACCTACTTCTACTCAAATCAGACATAAATAAAGATATTATTATGTCTGACTCTGAAAAGCAAGGCAAGGTTTATCAAAGTGCATACATCTCATGAGAATAGTAGCCCATGATCACTCTACAATCCAACAAGTGTCCCAATATAACTCATATTTTGTGCAGTATTGTACAGGCTAAAGTCCTCGGAGTATAGTGGGTAGTGTGTTGGTTCAAAGCCCTGCTCAGGTACATCGAAAAAAACGAAATATGAAGAAAAAATATTTCTTTCGGCAACTTTCTCTAAGAAATTTTCTAGAAAAAACTCTGACAGTAAATAAAATTGTTATGACTGACATCCTATAATACGCTTTTAGAACATTTTTTTTATCATTGATTGCGCACATCAAATTCGTGTAATGCTTCACTTTTCTTTTGGAAATTTTTTCAAAAAAATTGAAAAAACACATTGAGTGAAAGGGGAGAAAAATATTCAAAGAGAAAGAGGAAAAAAAAAATTCAGTATAATTTAACGTGATTTTCATCAATTGACTCCTCATTTTTATTTCGTTCACTAGACTAAGTGAGTGAATTTTGTTTAAAGATTGCTGCCATTGGTCGGTTTGCCTTTGTAATCTTTATGTTCAATTGGCCATGTCTTTGTGTCCTTTTTCTTGCTACCAAATTATTTATTTTTTATTTATTTTTTTATTTTGCTGTGAATCTTACTTACATTTGTGCAATTGAATTTGGTTCGGTAAGTGATATTTTCATTTTTAGTCTTTCTTTTATTCTATTTTTTTGCTTATTTTTTCGTTTATTTTATTTGCATATAATTTTTTGGTAAGCTTTTATGTGTTCGTATAAGTGTTAATAAAAGCAGGACACTTAAACTTTGTGTTGTTGTTTTGTAGTCCTGTAACGGGGGGTTTTTTTGTGTTGTATTGAGAGTTTGACTTTTAACAATTTATTGTGCTACATTTTATATCATTCTATTAGTGAATATACTTTGATATTTACATCGTCATCAGCAGCAGTAGCACCAGCGCCACTGCCGTCACCACCACCACCAGTGCCAGTGCCATGAATGCAAAATTGCTTTTGATATTATTAGTGATGCTGACGACAACACCAGCAATATCAGTGGAGTCACTTAGCGTTTCATTGCATTTTAGATGTGTTCATTTAATAGTATAAATATAAATACAGTGACGATCAAATAAATAGTACTTGTAGGTGAAAGACAATTGGACAAAAGAATTTGAAATTTCTTGTTTGTTTCAGCAATTAAAGGTCGGTACTTCTACCTACCTTCTACCCCTCGATGGAGTCATGAGTGGACACACTTAGGCCGCACATAGGGCCCACAGTTTTCCATTCTCCCCTATTCCAGGAATCATTCGGAGCTTCCGATGAAGTGACTCAGACTGCTAATATCAATGCATGACAGTTCATCTCGATCCTCCTTGTAGTAGGCACCCAGGTGCCTCTTTCTCCTCCGACCAAGTGCCGGATATGTGCACAATAGATGAATAATAGTCTCATCCTCCTGGTCATCTCCACAGCTTCTGCAGAAACCATTCGCAAGGTGTCCAAGACCAATACGCCTCGCATGCATTCCTATAATGCAATGCCCCGTAATAACCCCTTTAACAGTGCTTAGTCTACTTCTTTGGATTTTAAGCAGAGTCGCCGTGCGCCTCCTATCCAGCCTTAGCGAGATTTTTTGCGCTGTTCTGCCCTTAACTGAAGATTTACAATTCCGTTGTCAATTATAAGCTTGCAGATACCCAAAGTGATTCCCAATGTAGAATTCATCAGAGAGTTCAATGGTCGTACCCCTTCTCGCCAGTTCATCCACGCTGCAATTGCCGGGAATACCCTTATGTCCCGGTACCCATGTAATACAAATATCATATTGGTTCGCCACCTCCGTCTTGGAGTTTACTACACTAGAATCCAACGCCAGCAGTTGAAAGAACAACCTGTAGACTTACTTCTTTACTTATGGCTCCTCAAATTAATTAGAATGCTTCTGTTCTCAGTGCCACTGTGTTAATTTAATCTGCTCTCGTAGTGGAAATGTATGAACAATATGTAGTATATGGATACTGTTTTAATGCTGATGTTTTTATTATTAAATTTGAATTTCATTCATATTCTTTCTTTTATTTTTATTTATTTTATCACTTGTTCTTTTACTGTTTGCTTGCTTCTTCTCCTTTTTTTTCTGTAACACTTCATTTTCTCACTGAATTGTTACATTTTGATTTTGTTTTCCTTTTTTTCCTATTTTTTTCCGTTTCATCTTCTATTTATTCATACAATTTTTATTTCATTTAACAAAATGAATGTTATTCTTCGACTAACATTTCTATTTTATGTTACAGTTACAGTTGAAGTCCTTTTTATGTTTTTTTTATTTCTCTTCTTCTATTCAACACTTAATTTCTTTTGATATTTAATTTTGTATGTGTATTCACACATTATGAGGAGATGAGAAGGGCTCTTGTTGGTCTTCGGTTTATTTTTTTTTTTGCCATTCTACAAATGAAGTGTGAATATAAGAGATTACATGTTTATTTTCGTTTTTCATCTTGTTGTGAATGTGATGTGATGAAAATTAAATTATTGTTTGCTAACAACTTTATTTAAATCCATTTATTATATTGTTGTTGTTGTTTGATTAGAACAGTAGCTAGAACAGTAGCTGTTGCTACATTGGCTACTGCTTAAGGGTAAGAAGGGATATATTTTTTTTAATAATAAACACGAAAGTAACAGGTTCCAGGAATTCATGGAAATAATATTTAATTACATTAGTGCCGACAATTGGAAAACAATAATTGTTGTAATTTCATTATTCTATTCATTTGTTCTTTTCTTCATAAATGTCTAACACTGTTATCGGAAGCATTGACGTATGATTAATATTTAATTCAATATGTTTACATATTAAGTATACATCATCCCTAGAAGTATGCAAAAAAAAAAATCAAACAGTTTGTTAGCATATGTGACAGATCAACATCGATATAACAACGATGCATCGGAGGTAAGAACTTATAACAAATACTTATAGATATAACGGGTGAGGCATCTATCGGTTTAAATTTGAACCATCGGTTATTTCGAAGCTGGCAATATTTATGTCATTCTATTCTCTCGTAATGTTCAGTATATTATCTACATTAAACGTAATGAATCGATTTACGTTTGAGCAACTTTGGGATTTATTGGAAATTTATTTCTAAAACAAAGACAATTGGCTGGAAATCATCTTTTTGGAAAAAAAATCATCTTTTCGTATGAAACTCATTTTCAACTTGGTGGGTACGTTAACAAGTAAAATTGCCGCATTTGGGGCTTAGAAATCCCACACGTGGTCTTACAAAAGCCTACGCACCCATCTCCAGCGACTGTTTGGTGCGGCTTGTGGAGCGGAGGCACCCTTGTCCCATTTGAGAATTAGGACGGCGCAACCATTATACCTATCGCACCAGGATAACCGATCTGAAAACTGTTTCGTTTCAACAGGCTGGTGCAACTTGCCACACATCTCATGCCACAATGTGTGTTTGATGGCGGTTTAATTAACCGAAATGGTGATGTCAATTGGCCACCCAGAAGCTGCAATTTGACACCGCAATTTGCTCACGTTTTCTGTAGGGCGCCGTTAAAGTAAAGTTTTATACTGACAAACCATAGAGAATTGAGCAATTGACAGCCAAAATTCCTGATGCCCATTGCCGAGATAGGAAACCTTACACTCGAGAAAGTGCATCAAAATTGGTCCGATGGTATGAGGCACTAATAATTTTTTTTGTGATCCTCCACGTTCTTCTTTTCTTACATCAAAATCATTACCTTTGAGCCGTCGAGACCAGTTTCTGCATGTTCCTTCTGATAGAACGTTATTACCATATGCCATGGCAAACACTCTAGCACTTTTCTTCAAATGAAAACAAAAAATCAATGGTTGCCGCAAATCACCATTTTCTGGTGCAAAATTAGTTATCTTTAACACAATGATTCTTTAGCATTACTGATGTGATGTATACTGAATACGCTTGATAGATGTCGTCGCCATGAAAAAAAAATTGTTAATTCATAATAAATGTTCCCTATGGAGACATTTTTATCATGGAGCTCAGTTCATACGTCTATACCTGATATATGCAATGCATAATCCACCAATAACTGTAATAAAACGTTTTGTCAGTACATTCCTGAAGACAACTCAGGTGAAAGTGGCTACGATATAAAGATGGGCTTGCGTTAGTATTACCTTCACAATGAAAAGCTGTCCTATAACTACAGAGATCGTTCCATATAGTATTGAGGGCCAGAGCCATGGAGACTATGGATAGCTTAATGGGATTACGCAGGATATACCAGCGGGTCATAGACAGTGATGCAGTCGAATTAGCTCACATCAATGATAATGTCGTCATAGCCTAGTAAGTGGTGTGTTATTGTGATCTGACAAATCGAATGGTTGACAGTTCCCTCCTTGACTGTCTTCTAGGCAGCATAAATAAAAAGAAAGAAATTGGTAGCTACACATTCTTTTTAAAGAGTGGAATTATTCTATGGTATACATGTGGTGGTAGAGAAGCGGGGTGTGATGATATGCGAATTGCTTCCAAGCAATAGTTTAAGACACCGAATGATATGCTCAATTTAACGTTGTAACGAAGTACAGAGGGCTGGACAAATCAATACGATATATAGACAGTGTGGTTGCCATCGTTTGAGGTTGACTTGATATTAGAATGAAAAGCTGAGTCAGCTCTACAAGGCTGAATCTCAAATCAAGCGAGAATTCTGGGCAGTAAGCAAGCATATCAGCTTTCGAGAAAGATAGCTTTCACGACTCTAATAAGGTCAGAACCAGAATTTGGAGTAGGAATAGGAGTTTACAGCGGTATAGTCGGCGAAAGGAAAAATAGAACAAGGCAGACACTCTTCCCAAGTCAAACGTTGTTTAGTTTGCATCAAACTATTTAAAAAAGTTTCACGCGTAAAAGATTTGACAAAAATAAGGAGATAAATTCAGCATTTAATGGTTATCACTAAGAGATCGTTTTCCTTGCAGACAAGGTATCGAAACTAATGAATATCGCTGGAAAAATGAAATATTTTATTCGATTTTCGAGTCTAGTTAGAGTGTTATTCGTTTAAAAACAGTCTAAAATTCTTCCTAAATAATTTCAAAGAAATATTTCCAAAAAATGTATGACAGTTGCGTTCAAGAGACCGATTTGTTTTTAAAACTTTAGTTTAATAAATTAACAACAAATATGCCTTTAAAAAGGGGTGTGCATATTTTAACACTTATACGACTCAATATCCATCATTTGATTTTAAGATTCATGAGGTAAACTTTCAAATTAAATCGTAATAAATAAGTGTTTCTAAGATTCTGTTTCAAAAATAATTTAAGAAATGTTGAACTCCAGTTGTGCCACAACTCAATTACGCAATCAGACATAAACATTTTGACCAGAATCTAATAAAAAAAAAAAGAAAACAAATTTTCACTCAAAATGAAACGTTTCACTTAAACCCGCACTCTCTTGTAAGTGTGCTCACATATAAAGGCAAATAAGCAATATTCCTGGCTACACTGCAGCAGCAGCAAAGGCTGTGGTTGTCGTTTATTTACGCTGGGAATAAACATTTGTTATCTGAAGAGGCATATACGTATGCATACATTTAGTTTGGTGTTCAATGTCCCCAAATGGCAGACGTAATCTAAAAATTTCCTTAAAAATAAAATCTGAAAGATAATTGTTACTGGTAACTTAATAAAAATGCTAGCATAACTAGAATATGTTTCCGTTTTACTTCGATGTGATTTCCTTTCTTTTCTATTTTCAAATCTTTATCGAACAGAATAAATGAAAAAAGAAAGAAAAGAAAACCTGGCAAGACGCAAAGAACTGAATTGAGTTAAGTTAGAAAAAAACGAAAACTTGTTAGAAACTGTTCTCCTGTTTATGCATGAGTCTTGATTTCCTTTAACTCAAGAACTCAAGAAAAAAAGGGTCTACTGAACACATGAGTATTTTATAACCAGTAAGTAAATATTTATTTGATGTCCCCGTGTTGAGTTCTCTTTATTTTTTTCTTTCTTGCATTACGATTACGATTTCCACTTGAGAGTAAATAAAAAAGAAAATAAAATCATATTTTTTATTCCCTAATATTTAGCTGGTGGTGTGGTGTAATTCACTTTAGTTCTCGAATGGAAGAAAAAAATTCTCTAAGCAACGAAAGTGATTTTAATAAATTATGAGCTACAAACATGGTCTCGAAAAAATTATTCATTTGCAATACAAAAAATAAAAAATAAAAAAATATATGTTAATAATAAGTGGAATAAAATTTATTGTATTCAATAGAAACAATGTATGGTATTAAATACGAATAATTCTTTTTAATACACCTAAGCAACTGTAAGGATAAAGAAAGTACTTGGCTTGTGGAACCGCAATTGGCAATCGAGTTCAACTATACTAAGCCGGACGGAATATGCAACTTTCTTCTCATGACACCAAGACTGACAAAACTGGTAAAGCAAACGTTTAAAATAAATTCCAAGAGCTACAAAGCCTAGATGCAGAGAATACCGAAATTTTTCTAAGTCAAGGCACCCCTCCCGATGGCGATAATCTGATTCATAATCTCAGCCTTTTTCCGATCAAATTCTATTTCAAGTGAAAGTTTGATAGTCGTATAGGGTCTTTTTTAAAAACTTTCATTTCTTAAAAGCAAATAAATTCTAGCGTGTGTGAGATATTACAGAAATTTTGTAATTTGAAAGAACGGCTTCCACATAAAGGTGGAGCGCAACTGAAATATCCAATTTTCCATAACATCGACCTACAAATCATATGTTATTTTGCCTTTGACGACTACCGTGAGCAGTGGCTTATTTTCATACGCCTACATTTTAAGAGGATTTCACGAGAAAAGTCTAACGGGGTCAAATAGGACGATCTCGGTGACTAGTTCACATCATATCTTGTATAACCTCAAATCGCTAGTGCAAAAGATGTAATGATTCAATCCTGGAAACTTTAGGAGCATCACTTCATATTGTCGTCATATTGTGGAGAGATCTGTGCACCATCGCTCCTTAAGTACTATCGAAAATAACTTTTATTTAGAAAGAATGTAACGGTAATCTAAATTTGTTGATTCTATAGGGTTCTTAACAATGGGTATTAGCTTACTGCTTAGTTTACAGTATCCTATCCATCCGATTTAAAAACAATTTCGGCTAAGATGGACATGTTTATTGGGTGGTAGAACAACAGGCTTTCAGTGATAATTTTTCGAATAAAATTTTGTTCAACAATTAAGCAGATTTCAGATTTATATTTAATTTATTATTTATTATTATTATTTATTTTCAGATAAAAATTTAATAAATAAGAAGCCATTTCAGTTTATCAGTGGCTGTTTAGTGTGCATTATGATCTGCTGATTTTATTGGACTGTATTTTCAGAAAGAGTAATTTTACGTCTTGGCAACGACAATCACCGCCGTAAAATTTTTTTGTGGCACTAAATCAAGCAATGAGTCGCCGTAATCTAGTAGGTAGTGTGTTGGCTTATTAGACGTAAAGTCAGGGTTCGAGCCCCAGGCCAGATATCAAAACAAAATACAAAAAGTATTTCTTCGGCGACTTTCTCTCAGTAGATTTCTGGCAAAAACTCCGAGAGTAAATAAAATTGCCATGAAAATTTTCTCAAAAATCTGTCGTTCGGAGTCGACTTTAACTCTGTAGGTCCCGCCACTTATGTATAAAATTAACACACACAACATAAGTGGTGTGAGAAGCTAGGTCGTAATCCTGACTGAATGGTTGTAATGACCAATTATGTATGTATGTAAATCAAGCACCATGAATATGAGAATGATTTTTCAATGTTACAGCAGTATCGTGATACCATTATCGTTGAGTTATTACCGTGATACCATTATCGTTGAGTTATTACCGTGATACCAATAACATATTACTGCAACCAATCCAAAGACGGATATTTAAATGACATTGTATTTGTCTATAATGCCTAATACGAGATGATAAATTTATGTGTGCTTTTCCATCTTCCGGAATGTTATTGCCACAGTACAAGACTGCAGCATGAAAATATAAGAAAAAAAATACTGCCAGTAATTGAGGGAAATATTGAACACCAGGTATTTCATAGGATTGATAATATATCGATAGAAGGCTAAAGTCAATTTCAAACGAAAATTAAAGCCAATATTTCATATAAATGGCTGATATATACGGTTAAAATAGTAGATGAAGAAAGTCTTAGTACTCCAATATATTTTAGCAATTTCATGAATTTGTAGCAAAAGTTCGTATAAATAATTAAAGGTTCTATACTTATTATATTAATTTATTTCTGTTTTATTATAAAATGTATTAATTCATTCCTATATAAAACAAAATAATTTTTAAAGTTTTTCACAAACCAAGAAGTTTAAACATGGTGGTTTTCCTATAATGTGTATCGTCACCTGGCGCGAGCAATTTGGAATTTATTGAAGAAACAATGAATTAGAGAGACTATTTAAACATTCTAAAGAACAAATTGACCAAAAGTTCGGATGAATTAAGAATTTCTATTGGTCATTACATCCAACATGTGATTTGCTTACCAAAGTACCCACAGACTAAACACTCATTCACAAAGTTCCGATATGACTCCAAGTGACTATTTAGGAGATCATTTGGAAGAACGGTTACGTAGTCGTTAAACCTCAAACAAAAGCTAATCGAAAAACTTGCTCATGAGTGCATGGCGGCAAATATCACCAGAAAACACTAAACAAAACTGATACATTCTATGCCAAATAGGTTAAATGGTGTGCTTGACCTTTGGGGATATCCTAATTAATATAAGGGATAACATTTTCATATATTAGGCTTTTGAATTTTAAATTTATTCTGAGTTTTTCTTAGGGGTATCTACACTTTTGCCGTGCAAAAATAAGGAGTCATCACAACTTTTCCTTATTTTTCTCTTGGTTTGTGAAAAACATTACAAATTTTTTTGTTTTATAATAAAACAGAAATAAATTAATATAAAAAGTGTAAAAACCTTAATTATTTATACGAACTTTTGCTACAAGTTTATGAAATTGCTAAAATGTATTGGGGAACTAAGATGCTGTCCACTGTATATAACTGATCGTCACAACCTTTCAGTCAGAATTACGACATAGCTTCTTTCAACACTTATATGTATATGTATAAGTGTGTAAATTTTATACATCAGTGATAGAACCTTCAGTTAAAAGTCGACTCCGAACAACAGATTTTTGAGGAAATTTTCATAAATAAAATAAAATTACCATGCTTTTGGCAGAAATCTACTGAGAGGAAGTCGCGGAATATATATTAAACTTTCGTTTTGTTAGAAATGTTTGACCTTGGGGTTTGAATCGCGGCCACACGTTTAATAAGCCAACGGACAACCTACTAGACCGCGACGACTTCAAATTGAAATTGAAGTTCAATATAAAAAAATTTGAAGTAATGAAAAGGGGATTGAAACCCCTAAAATAGCGTTTTTGGCCATTTTTTAAAAATTGTAGAGCTAAACACTGACGTGCTAGAACCATCGCTATTATCAGAAACTGACAATTGATCTTTGCTCTTTAAAATGAGGCCAAAGCCAAATTGTTTGCTTGTACCCTTAAAGTAGGGGTGGGTTTATGTCAAGGAGTGCAAGTGAAAAATAAACACATTACGGAGGTCCTTAAAAATTAATCAGATTTACTTGAAAGTTTTTACTCAGGGGATCTTCATTCAGATTTTAAAATACAAAATGACGAATCCAATATGGCGGTCGAGGTTTATAAAAATTAATCAGATTTACTTCAACCCAGATTCAGGTTCAGCGCGCAAAATGCCTTCGAAAACACCTGGAGCCATCTTATTTGCAAAACCCATGCAGGGCTGTGTTATTAAACATATTCGCAAGATTACAATAAAACATGCCTTTAGGTTTTCAAGATTTAAAATGAATTAAAAAACGTTTGGCTAACGGAAGCTTAAAAAATTTTAAAACCTTATTACAGAAAATTAATTTGTGATGTAAAGTGCGATTGATATTAGAAATCCTTCAATAGGATTTCTTGTTAAACTTTCGAATATCGTAGATTTTGTTAAAATGAAAAAAAGAAAAAAAAAAGGCAAGAACACCGACTTCTTTAGTTTTCGATGGTTTTCAAACAGTAAAAATATGACTGCAATCCATCCAAAGTATACCACCACACAGTGGATGCCTTGCAGTGAAGTGATTGAAGTGTAGGTGAAAGTATGAGAACATGTCTGCTTATACGGCTGTCTGTCTCTCTGTCTGCCTATGGCCATGAATGATGGTATTTGATGGTGTTCATGATATAATTTTGTGGATACAACCACTCATCTAAAGTTTTCTTTAGTAGATATGTACATACATCAGGCGTATTAATATTTGCACAATGTGTGTATGTATATACGATTTCATTTCATATGTGTTCGAAAGTGTTTTTTTGATTTATTTGCGTTTTTTCTTTTTTTATCTCGTTTTTGTTGCTGATTATTTGATTTTTTGTATTTGACTAGTGTGTCTAGTATTCATTTTCTATGGAACTTCTATTGCTTTCTCCATTTTTGTTCTTCATGTTATTCATACAATTGTATTTAATATTTTATTTAGTGCTCATTTGTGCATAGAAAAATGTATTTTGAATGAATTATTTTTATTAGTTTTTCTTTTATTTTTTTGCTCAGTTTTATTCTGTAGTTTTACTCTGTTTTTTTGCTTTTTGGCCTTTTGGCGCATTGCGGTTGTTTTGATTGCTTAGGAGTGCTTTAAAGCCCAGCCGAATTGCAATGAACTACCAACAATTTTTTTTTCATTTTAGATTCAAATCATCATAGTAGGAGTATTTCAAATATAGAAATTAAGTTAAGTGGGTTGTTTCTGTTAAACTTTTGATTTTGTTTTAAAATATCGTATGTGAAGTGAAATTTAAATGTTTTTTTAGTGTGGTTTTTAACATTTATTAGCCGATATATATGAGTTAAAGGTGCATATCATAAGAGGCTGAATTTAGGCAAAGTTTAGAAACACAAATTAAGATATTGTCTTAAACTTTCTCTCATTCCTATTCAAATACATTAAATGCAGATCAAAATGGATTGTCTTCTAATCATGTTTAGTAATGTATGCAAGCAAGGACTTCTTCGACAAAAGTGCTATGATACTGTGAAAGTACACTGCTTTCTTTACTCACCAATTGCAGCTTTATACAAGGAGTAAGGACAAGAGATTGGTCCTAACAGGAATTCCAATCGGACACTTCGCTATTAGCAGTTTCGCTGATAAGCTCGGTCTGCTCCACCAAGCGTTATACAAGGAGTAAGGACAATAGATTGGTTCTAACAGGAATTCTACCAGGATACTGCGCTACTGGCAGTTTCGCTGATAAGCTCGGTCTGCTTCACCAGGCGTTATACAAGGAGTAAGGACAAGAGATCGGTTCTAACAGGAAGTACAACGGGACATTGCGCTATTGACAGTATCGCTGATAAACTAGGTGTGATCCACCATGATTATTGAAGAAACGGAATGGGTGCAGCACCTTTCAAGCGATTGACGTGCACGTCATCGGTTTTTGCGTGACAGAATGTTCGAAGATCTGGGCATAGTGGCGAATGTGCTACTAAGAAAACAGGCCGTTTTCAGCCAGAGCTCGGTGTAGTTCAAACCCACCACTAATAGATCATGACAATGGACTTACCTTGTACAATTTCGTCCCATTGGTTCATATGTAGGATTTTTTTTTAATTTTCTAACACTTGAACAGCTGCTTAGCAGAAGTCTTAAAAACATTCCTATATCTAAGTGAAGACATTTCAAATGAAAATAGCAAAAGATTCTCCTGCCCAGTACATCGCAAATTTATGCCAATAAACAAAATTGTGTATTGCGCGTAACGCCATTCTTTTCGGGACCTGTGAGCGAGTCACTTTTTATCTCAATTCCCTAATAGAAGAGGAGGCAAGAAACTTTCAACGAACTGATCTAAAAAAAGTTTAAAGTTTAGGCCAGTTTTACACGCTACTTTTCAGCGACCTGACATATAGGAAATGTACTTTGAAGTGCCAGATATTATGAGGAAAAGTGTGAGCATTCTTTTTGCGGACAAGCTCAACTTAACATTCTTTGGCGTTGATTCGTTTTGATGTATTTGGTTGGTTGGTCTTTATTGCAGTCTGTTGGATATAAGTTTAATGCTTAGGAAAAGGAGTAAAGCTCATACAAGTAGGAATTGAACAACACCAAGTACATATGTACATACATACATAATTGATTATTATCCCTTCAGTCAGGATTACGACTTAGCTTCTCACACCACTTTTGTTGTGTGTATTTTTTTTATACATGAATGGCGAGACCTACACTTTAAAGGCGACTCCGAACGACAGATTTTTGAGAAACTTTTCATGGCAATTTTATTTACTCTCCAGTTTTTGCCAGAAACCTGCTGAGTGAAAATCGACGAAGAAATATTTGTTGATATTTCGATTTGTTGGAGATGTCTGACCCGGGGTTTCACGTCTAATAAGATTTCAACGCCAAGTATCAGCGATCATATAAAATAGATATCTCTCAGCTATTGGAGATAACAATGGTTTTCACAATCTTTCCTCTCGTTCAACAATTTTTTTTGTTGTTTCGCGTGTACGGCCACAAGTTGATTTCCATAATGTTGTCCAGATTGTTAAAATTTTGAAAGAAGCCAAAAAAATATCTAATGTGTTAGTTAAGGCATAAAAGTTGTTTGATCTGCTTAATCCAACTTTGAAAAACAGTAGCGTTATAAGTCGTTCTATTGGTAAGTAGTGAGTCCGTTGTTCAACCTGGTCCGCGAACGTAACGAAATTTGGAAAAACAAAATATTTCCTGCAGCGATTTGCTCTCAGTAGTCTTCTAGCAAAAACTTTGGCAATAAATAAAATTGCAATGAAAAGTTTCTTAAAAATCGGTCATTCGAAGTCGGCTTTGAACTAATGCTACTTATGAACAAAATCAACACACGCAACATGGGTGGTTGTAAAAGACTAGGTCGTTATCCTGAGAGTTGTAATGATCAATTAAGTAAGTGAGAAAGCTTTTTAAGTCAGGTTTAAGTACAACGATTATTTGCTTTAATTGATGACATTTTCATTTCATGTGTATTTGAACAGAAACCATTTGAATGATATTTTTGCGACCATTGTTTTACCATGATTTAAAATCTTGTACATCCAACTTTCTATAGAAAGTGACAGGTCAATTGTATATTAATTTTTTTAATCAGTTGATTATAGTTTATTAATCTCAAAATATTTCTTAAAGTTTTTGAATTTGAAATTTTATATTTAAGGATACAGAGGGCAATTATTTAACTGCCTGCACTGAATATATTGCCTTGATCTGCAAAAATCTTTTTCTTTTTTACTAATTTTTGTATAAAAATTTCCTGTAACCAAGTGCAGCTTTAATAACTCCAGGGTCATGCCAACGACTAAAACACCACTTGTTTTATGGAATACAAATTTGTTGAAATAAAATTACGAAAATTAGACTCCTACAACAGCATGTATACGTATGTATACATTCATACATATATCCATGATTATTATTTCATTATTATTTCTACATTTTTCATGCTTCTTATCCACCAACAGATGTAGTTTTTGTTTCTCTTTTTTTTGTAGTTCTTTATAATTCATTAAATATTTATGAATACAGTAAAGGACTACAAATGGAAAAAAAAATTGTACATGAAGTTAAGCTCTTATAACCTACGAACTTTAGCCAGCCACTTTCATACAATACAATGCTATTAAAAATGATACTTTTGCTCTTTTGGTATGTACACATACATACGTATAAAAATATATTCTTGTGCTAAATATATACACAAAAGAAGGAAAAGGAATGACAGAGAACAGAGCAAAAAGCAATACAAATTATTACTCTGCTGTAGAGTAATGTTGTTACTTAATTCTGAACAGGATCAAAGTTCCTTTGTATTATCGCACGTGGCTGATGTTCAAGCCGAGGACGAAACTAACATACAGATTTGTTCTTCATGAAATTGTGCAAATTCTTTATTTTATGCAAACGGTTGTTAGACTTTCTAATACAATTTTATATGAATAATCATTCAAAAGTTGATCAAATGTGGCTATAAAGCAGCCAAAAGCTATTCAATTAAATAAAAAATGATGCCAAATGTAATCCACACAAATATTCTTGAAACGTATACATCAGTTCGTTATGGAACTCTAAGAATTTGATAAAAATTTGAAAATTTTTGAAGATTTTTGGTTGTCCTTTTCAAGTCTTTAAATATTTTTTGCAGACCATAATCATACCACCAGTTGTACGTTGCTCAGATTTTATGGTAATAGTGAAAAGGAAACGGAAGTAGCACATGGTTGCCATAGTTCATATAAATAAAGTTCATTAAATAACAACCTTAAGCAAATGGTGTTACTTACTCTACTAACATGGATTACAGACAAAATTCACTACACTTTACACACAAATTTTTATATTTATACAGGGTGCATATCATTAGATAAAACAAGAATTTTTGATGAAAAAAAAAATTTTGTAAAAAAAAACATTTTTTTTTCAACATAGTTTTCCTAAAACCATGTAAACTTTATCGAATGTTTTTAAATTTTTTTAACATTAATTAATCATTAATGTGATGACCCACAGTACTGTATAAAAATCCATAAATTTTCTATGATTTTTAGGTAGAATTTTTATCAGCGTCCAGCATCCATCTTAGATTTTCCTTCAACAGACTTTATCTCGCCTAATAAATTTCTTCCGCATGCCTTTCAGGTATTTTATGCCTAGGTTTAGTATTTTATGCGGATTAAAGTCGAGGTTGAATTTTACGACATTGTATGTCGATCTCCGTCGTTTATACTTATTCTGCAAAATCAATTTAACATCAGAGTATACGTATGTCGCCGTAGTCTAGAACGTAGTGTATCGGCTTATTAGACGTAAGGCCACGGTTCAAGTCCCAGGTCAGACATCAAAACGAAAATATAAAACAATATTTCTTCGGCGTCTGCCTCTCAGCAGATTTCTGGCAAAAACTCTGAGAGTAAACAAAATTGCCATTAAGAGTTTCTCAAAAATCTGTTGACTTTAAAGTTCAGGTCTCGCCACTCATGCATAAAAATTAACGCGCACTACATAAGTTGTGTGAGAAGCTAGGTCGTAATCCTGACTGAAGGGTTGTAATGAACAATTAAGTTATGTATGTATGTGATGAATCACAGTGCTATACAAAAATCCTTAAATTTTCTACGATTTTTAGGTGGAATTATGATCAGCTTCCAACTTACATTTTCCTTTAACAGATTTTATCCCGCCTAACAAATTTCTTGGGCATGCCTTTCAAATATTCTATGCCAATGCTTAGTATTCTATGCGGATTAAAGTCGAGGACGATTTTTGCGATATTGTATGTCGACCTACGTCGTTAATGCTAGTTTTGCAATTCCAATTCAGTATCAGTATAGGTATGGGGATATACGCATATTTACCGACAGTAAAGCAACCATTAGATCCCTAGATATAATGTACACCACATCTAAGATTGAATTCCGGAGAGAGATATTGGATGGTTAGCCTCATTACGGGGACACGGAAACGGGGACATCGAATGCACTTGCTAAAGCGAACACCACGGAAATCCCATTAAATTCCTACATGAGATTGAATATGCACCTTTATAAGACTCTCGGTATGGTTAAAAGATGCCAACCAGTAGCTTTAATTATGAGGCGGAATGGGTAATATGGGTGTTATAATGAGATCTCATAGAATCCAAATAAGCTGAGCCTATTGAGTCAGTCAGATATCAAAACGAAAATATAAAAAAAATATTTTTCTCAGCAGATTTCTGGAAAAAACTCTGAGAGTAAATAAAACTGCCATGAAAAGTTTCTCAAAAAGTCTGTCGACTTTAAACTGTAGACCCCGCCACTTATGTATGTATAAAATTAACACACACAACATAAGTGGTGTGGTTAATCCCTGACTGAAGGATTGTAATGACCAATTATGTATGTATGTATGTATTGAGGCGGTTTCCTCAGTGCAAGAGTTTGTCTATCTACAGCTTCTGTAAAGTTTTATATTGGAAATCTATTTGTGGGGCCACTGTATGTACATGCATATTTACCAGGCAATAGTTAATGAAAGCTTACAGTTACATTACGTCAGCATACACCATAACATTACAGGTTTCACGTTCCTATTAATGGTTGTACATGAAATTTAACAGTAGCGCCATATTTTTTGAAGTGTCCTTTGCCTGCATAGGTCGTTCTACGATATCTATTCTCTGACGTTATTTGGCTGCGAAAATAAATAAAATTTTTTTTTCTGCAAGAAAGATACGTCCATCACTTTAGAACATGGATTTTATTTGATGGATACTGATTAAAAATTGCTAGTTTAGTAGGTATTTGAAAACATTTCAGTTTATCTTGCATGTGGCTTCGGCTCTCGAATATCAGAATATCATCAGGAAAATTCAGGTCTTTAATTAGTAAATTAGGTGTTAAAACGAAAAATTCCATATTGATTGAATTCATCTCAAATAAATATTCTTTTACCCTGAGAGATTAATTCTCCACCCTGTATTTATTTTCATTTGTTTTTGTATTTTGAGCTGCACTTAAGGGTTTTATTTACTGGACATTTTTTTTTTTTATTTCATGACTTGACATTGGTAGGCGTTATAATATGGTTTTACTACCACTAGAAACAAGCAAGGCTGCTAGTATCTCTCCTTCTACTGACTTATAATTTCACCAACTTAAATTTATTTAAAAGTCATGAATATCCGTGTTTGTATATGTCGTAGAATTTTTTCTTTTTTTTTTGCCTTTTTTAATTTCGTTTTTAGTTTTGGCTTCAGCCCTATAGGAGATTTTCCATTTGGATGTCACTACTTAATTAAAGTTGGTAAGGGTTGAAAATGTTTGCGCAATTATAGCAGAGATGGTAAGTAGTTGGCTTGGTTTAGTGTCAACTAAAGAAAAATAAATACTCTTCAAAGAAGTGGAAGTAAAGCAAGTCCTTTTAAAATTCCATAGAAATTATGGATGGGAGGGAGTTCCAATGTTGATATTAAAAACGTTCGTTCAGAATGAAAAACAGAATATAAATTCGACTGTAAGGTGATTAACTTCGAACTCATGCTTTGGAAGAAACACCAAAGAGTATGTTTTTCATTATGTTTTACGAAGTTTATAAAGAAATGGACCTTAATCAGGCAATAAATCCTACAAAGTCGTACTCTAGTACTCCCGTAGGCAGTGTGTTGGCTTATAACACGCTAGGGGGTGGTTCACATACCAAACAAATATTTCTTCGGTAACTTCCTCTCGGCTGTTTTGTGGCAAAAACTCTGAGAGTAAATAAAATTGAAATGAAAAGTTGCTCAAAGGTCTGTCGTCCGGAGTCGAATATAAACTGTAGGTCGCGGCACTCATGGCCAAAATGGTAGGTTGTAATCCTGACTAAGTGGTAATGATTAATTTATTAAGCAAGAGAGTAAATCGTCTATACACTTATAGTAAGGTCAACGAAGACCGCGAACGTTGTGTTGCACCGCCTCTTCATAAAGCAAGAGACTTCATGAGCAAAATCCATTAGTACTAGCTTCTCACACCACTCTTGTTGTGTGTGTTAATTTTATCCATGTGTGGCTGGACCTACAGTTTAAAGTCGACTCCGAACGATAGGTTTTTGAGAAACTTTTCATTGCAATTTCATTTACTCTCAGACTTTCGCTAGAAATCTGTTAAGATGAAGTTGCTGAAGATATATTTGTTCATGCTTCGTATTGATGGAGATGTCTGACCTGGGGTTTGAATCATGGTCACACGTGGCCTACGACTACCATTAATAGTTCACCAAAAAAAGAACAACTTGATACATTTCCACAGACAGCTTTGTTCTTTGTTTGTAAATTAGAGAATTGGAGAATTGGCAACACTATCATTCTAGAAGTTGTTATAATGGATCAATAACCTTATTACCCGAAGAAACTTGATAAATTAAAAAAGAAAGTAAAGATATCATAAAATATATGCAAAGATACTTTTTAAGGAAAAGCCAAAAATATATACGCTGAAGCATCGCGAAACTAAAAAGAGAAATGTTCTACAGAAAAAGTACTCATGTAACAGGGGCATGACTGCCATTACTGTGTTTTCAAAAATTTCTTTAGAAACATAGTGTCACACCAAAAGACTCACAAAAAGAGAATAAAAAAAAACATACACACACAAAAAGAAGAAATTAGTGGCCTCTTTAAGATTTCATTCCTTTATAAGAGCTCCATCTCTTTTTCTTCTTCTTGTCCTTTTTTTTCTATTGTGGCTAATTTAGTATTACTATGTTCTCATTTAATTTGTAATTTGTTTTACGCTGCGGTTGGATTTTATTTTAATTTTTGTGTCCTCTTAACTGACTTTGCTGCTTTCTTTTTTAATTCAGTTCTGCCGTATTTTCTGTGGATTTTTTCTTTTTATTTTTTTCTTGTATTTCTTGGCTTCCCTGGCCTCGTAATTTGGCAAATTTAATTTGTTGCTCAGCTATTTAAGGATTAAAGGCATGATGATGATGGCTTACAAAAAACACAAAGAGAATACTATAGAGCCGCTCTGAAAACATTTAAAATATTGTGGCATTTATGGAATTAATTTTTAATTCAATTTCAGGTCAGATTAATTCCCTGATGGATTCCTGGCGCAAGTGTTCTAAGTCATACAATAGAATTTTAGATTTCTTTTAAGTTAAGCATCCAATGAAATAATAATTTTACAATTGGAAACAAAAAATGAAAAAAGTATTTAATTAAACACAGAGTCTAGACATTGAATATAAAAATCTCAATGGAACGAAAAGTGATTATAACCAATACAAGCATTATGTAGCCTCAATGAAAGAGTTTTAAAAATGTCCAAGTTTAACTCAGTTCATATGGAATTTATGCTAGAAATTAAGTACCGAATAGAAATGATGAGAAATATATTTACGCCTGGCTATGTAAACAACAATAAAATTCCGAGCAGAATCATTCGATAGCGAGAATTTTCACAAACCATAGATGCAGACATCAAACCGAGAGCAACTTACACCAACCACGGGTCATTGTACTACACAGTATTTATTTTTTTCGTTATTATGGACTCATCTGGAGTTACTGACGAGTCCACATAGATACTCAATGTTCTTTTTTTTTAGCAGATTTATATATGAAGAACAGTTTATTGGCTATTTGATCAAGATAATGCCTCTTACATGAGAACTCAAAACGGAATGTCCAATAATTACTTCAAAAAATATGCTGAGCATGTCCCTTTGGAGTTTGATCAGGCCTACTGTGTGTCTTGTATCAAGCCTTGGGCATATTTTGTGCACACACTATATATTGTCGTCTCTATATTCCGCAAAGCTAGCTGGACTGAAGATGAATATCCACAAACATTCAGGATAAAAGCGAACGCAGCGCGAAAATTCTTAATATACAGCACTTAAATTGATGAAGTGGAGTCCTTCGATATAATAATAATATAAAATATAATATAAATAATAAATAAAAATATAATCGATAAATCCAGTCGCATTAATAAAGCACGCAATGCTTTTGCACAACTTAACCCTCTTTTCGTCTAACATATCGAGATGCAGCAGAATTAAAATTTTCAACTCCAAAGTTAAATCAAAACATGGAATATGGCACAGCGTGATTACCAGTCTCTTCAGGTATTTGTTAACGAATGCCTGCGTATAATCTTGCGTATTTACTGGCCCTGCATAATATCCAATGCCCAACTCTGGTCAGATACAGACCAGCAACCAATTGAGATGGAAATAAAGAGACGCAAGTGGGGATGACTGGAACCCCCATCGGACGACCATCACACACCTGGAAATGCCAAATCACAACCGAATCTTCCAAACTACGTCTACAGTGGAACAAAGTCAATATCGCGCTGATGATCGAGTTTATTGGAATCAACTTTCTGCAGCCCTATGCTCCCTAGAGGAGTAAAAGGAACATGTTGTCATTTATATTGCCATCTCATTGGTAGACTCACGGTTGCCAAAAACCGTTGAAGTGCTTGTCATGTTTCAACACATTGTTTTAACAGCGTAAAAGTTATTAGAAATTTATGACTTTTCTCAGAGGCGGAAAGCTGCCCTACAAACGGAATGTACTGAAAGGAATGAATAATTCCATTGCCCTTTTACTTGTAATAAAGTGATGTGAAGAAAATAAGACCTGGGACCTGAAACAACTCACTCATTGTATCTTCAAAGTAATATGTTGATGCCTAGGTATGCCTTGTGTTATGAGAGTCCCTTGAAAATAGGACTGACCTCCATCTGATACAGAAAACACTGAATCTTTATTGTTTGGTGCTTTGAAGCTAATACTAGTCAATGTCTCTAGACAATAGCATGGATCGAAGACTGGTTACTCGAGAAATCTGACTGAATTGGGGATATTAATTACATAACTTTCCGGTAAGTTCAAGACTTCTGCTCTGCATAGACATCCGTTGCGCAGTGAGACTGGCTGAATGGAGTTGTGGTCAAATATATATATTTTTGGAGTTTGTAGTTACAGCTCTTTCGATATGGGCTGCTATGGCCATTGTTAAAGGAGAGTATTGGCACAGTTCTTGATATACAGCCCACTCTCTAACAGTGTGCAGGGCTACAATATAATAACCTGGTGGACTGGTTTTGATCATAAGAATGGTACAGCCTTAAAAATGCTATTTAGGCACTATCATTAAATGGTCGGGTCAATTATCTATTTCAAATTGAATTGAAGTCACCATATTCTACTAGCTAGTGTCCTGGCTTATTAGACATAAGGCCGCGCTTCAAACGACAGGTCAACCATATCCAGCGAAGCGAAATCTAAAAAAATATTTCTTCGGCTACAGCTTCTCAGCAGATTTGTGTGAAATATTCTGAGGGTTAATAAAAATTGCAATGAAAAGTTTCGCAAAAATCTGTCGTTCTGAGTAGACTTAAAGCTGTAGGTCCCGCTGCTCACAAATAAAAAATTAACATACACGACATATGTGGTGTGAGAGCTAGGTCGTAATCCTAACTGAGAGGTTGTAATGACCAACTATGTATGTGATTTGGATGGAATGCCTAGGTTGTGTGAGAGTTGTGGTTGCGATTACCACCGACTGACTATAAAATCTTAGTTCTTAGTATGGTGATAAAGTTGCCGTAGTCTAGGAGGTAGTGTGTTGGCTTATTAGACGTAAGGCCGAGGTTTAAACCCCAGGTCAGACATCAAAAAGAAATATGAAAAAATATTTCTTCGGTGACTTCGTCTCAGCAGGTTTCTGGCAAAAACTCTGAGAGTAATTAAAATTCCATGAAAGTTTCTCAAAATTCTGTCGTGCGGAGTCGGCTTAAAACTGTAGGTCCCGCCACTCATGTATAAAAATTAACGCACACAACATAAATGGTGTGATAAACTAGGTCGTAATCCTGACTAAAGGGTTGTAATGACCAATTATGTATGTATGTTTGACTGTCGAAAGTCGCCGTAGTCTAGAAAGTAGTGTGTAGACTTATTAGACGTGAATCCACTGTTCAAACCCCACGTTCAGCCATCTCCAACAAAACGAAACATGAAAAAATATTTCTTCTTCTTTCAAAAACTCTGAGAGTAAATAAAATTGCCATGAAAAGTTTCTCAAAAACCTGTCGTTTGAAGTGGATTTTAAACTTTAGGTCCCGCCACTCATGTATAAAAATTAACAAACACAACATAAGTGGTGTGGGAAGCTAGGTTGTAATCCTGACTGCAGCTCTTGAATCACTATGCTGAATTTGACAGATGATTTGACTTATGGTTTAATCGCATACACCTGTGAGTTAAATAAGCCCCACGCGGAAAACTTTAATTTGGACAAATTGGAGGATTTGGGTGCCAGTCGGCATGAGACGACCATGCCCTTAAATTGCTTGTGCAGAATATTCAATGTGGCATGCGCTAGGTGGCACGTAACGCCATCCTGTTGTAGCCAGGTGTCATGTTGGCATACAGATATAACAATTCTGGTCAAATGAAGTTGATAAACATCGATCTTTAGAGTTCGCTGGTGACAGTAACAGCCTGACCAACGTGGGTTTTATAGCAATATTGACCGATAACGCAGCCACCCTAAAGTCGACAGCAAAAAGTGACAGCATTAAACCCTCTTGACAGCATTGAAAACCCAGGTTTTGTGAAAGTTATGGTTACAATTCCCACCAAGCATAAAATCTTAGGTTTTAAACAAATTAAATAAGTTTGGTTGCACAATCTCATTTTGTATTGCAGGCAGTCATATGTTTAAAATGCTGCTTCAAATTGAATAAATATTTTGATGGTTAACTGATTTATTTTTATTTCAGAAAATCAGTCATTGTCGATGATCAATATTTGTTAAGTTTAAAGGAGCAGTTTAAGTTGAATTTCTAAAAAATAAAACCGAACTAAGTTGGCATAGCTGAAGCCATTGATGGTTAATAAAATCTTGCGAGCATCAAAAACATGTCACAATCAAATATTGTGGACATTTACATCATCCGGTTGATTTTAGGTCAAATAAATAAAGAATTTATCCTAATTATGTATACAATGTTTTAAACCACGTTTACTGTAGTATTTATCTTTTAATATTTGATGTTTAAAACCACACATACTAAAAATAAGCTGGCCATCTGAATATAATTTGAAGACGTTTTTCCTTTTAGATTCGCATAGGCAACAATAATAATTCGCAGAAATAAATAAAATGAATGGAATGGATGAGCAGAAAAAAAACAATCAAAAGGAAGAAAGGCAAGAAAAAACACAAAAACAGTCATTTAGAAAGATAAATACCAAGAAAATCCTTTTGATGTGGCTGACTGAGAAAATAAAAAAGGAAGCAAAAATTAAACAACACAATGCAAACGCAATGAAGTTTTTGAGTGGCTTAAATGGTCAAGTAAATCGTTAAAGTAGTTAAGAAATAAGCGAATATTCACAGGCTGTAGTTTTCTAAGCTATAGAATCCAATACATTTTAATTTTGTTGATTTTATTCACGTTTTTGATTTCTTTTGTTTTAATTTTTCTTAATTTTTTCATTTATTTTTTGATTTTTCGATTCCTGTAGGGTATCTTACAGTCCTAATATGCTGTGTGTTTTCTTTTAAAACCAGCAAAACATTTATAAATCCACTGTGGCCAAATACAAGGGTCTACTAAATTTCTATTCACTATTTATGCCAAGTTTTGTTTTCTTTTTGTCTGGCATTTGGGTCTTCTATGATTCTATAATATTGTTCTTTTATTTTTGTTTCTGTTGCTTTTTGCCATTCTCCCTGACCATTTTTGCATAAGCATTTGAGGGTAAAAACAGAATACTTAATAACGTTATTGTTATTTCGTAAGCAAAAACAAGACCAAAAATTTAACACACACACATACACACAACTAAAAATTCGGGCAACTACACAACTCGCCTTTAAGCCAGAGTTTAGAGTTGCATAGGAATACATTTTCAAATGAAAGAGAAGAAAAGGAAAAAAGCAGGACTAAAAATAAACAAAGATTTTAGCCGGCAAAAAAAAACACAAGCAGGAGAAGAATAAAAAAATTGCAAACTTTTTAATTAAAACAAAACAACGCTTTCCATCATTAAAACAAATGAAAAAAAAAAAAGAAAAACTGAACTTAGAAGAAAGCATGAACAAAATTATAGCAAGAAATACTATAAGAAATGGAGTCCTTTTTTCTGTGATTTCGTGTTCAGGCTGAACATTTTTGCACAAAACTGGTGTAATGTTTTCCAATTTTTTTTTTCTTTACGAAACTTTATTCTATTTTATTTCGTTTGAAAGTACAGGCACCATAAAAGCAAAGGCAACAATAATGTGCAACAATATTGCTACAAATTATGACTACTTATGTGCACTACGAGTATAATATTTATGCAACACACATACACAATTGCACTCAGTTGATTGTCGATTCTTTTCTTTGTTTTTGCCAGTAAGAAAATGTTCAGATTGGCTTGCCTTTTCTTTTTTGTAAAATATTTCTTTGTGCCTTTTGGTATGTAGGTAAAGTAAATTAAACGGAAAATTTACAAAATTTAACTTTCTTTCAATACCCTACCAGAGCAAAAATGGTATGCCCAGTTCTTTTATTCGTAGGTAGATGTGGCTGTCCCCTCAATGGAGCCGCACATAGGGTCACAGTTCCACATTTTCCCTTAGTCCAGGAACTACTCGGAGCTTACGATGAAGCGACTCAGACTACCAATATCAATGCAGTTCATCTAGATTCTCCATGTAGTAGGCACGCAGGTGCCTCTTTCTCCTCTGACCAAGTGCAGGGCATGTATACAATAGGTGAAGAACAGTCTTATACTCCTCCTGATCTCTGTGGCTGCTACAGAAATCATTTGCAAGGCTTACAAGACCAATACGCCTCTCATGCGTTCCTATAATGCAATGCCCCGTAATAACCACGACAACAGTGCAGAGTCTATTTCTCTATAGTTTAAGCAGAGCTGCCAGCTTTGGCCAGATTTTCCACAACGTTCTGTCGATCAAGGTCCAAGATTGCATTGTCAATTATAAGCTTGCAGGTACGCCACAGTCTAGTTGGTAGTGTGTTGGCTTATTAGACGTAAGGCCTCGTTTCAAACCCCAGGGCAGACATGAAAACGAAAATATGAAAAAATATTTCTTCGGCGACTTTCTCTCAGCAGATTTCTGGCAAAAACCCTGCCAGTAAATAAAATTGCAATAGAAAGTTTCTCAAATAAATCTGTCGTTCGTAGTCGTCTTTAAACTTCAGGTCCTGCCACTCATCTTTAAAATTAACACGTCCAACATAAGCGGTGTGAAAAACTATGTCGTAAACCTGACTAAAGGATTGTAATGATCAATTATGTATGTTATGTATGTATGTAGGTACCCAAAGGGGTCCCCGACCAACGTGCCCCTTCTGGCCATTTCATCCACTCTGTAGTTAAACGGAAAGACTCTATGTCCTGGTACCCATGTGATACAAACATCATTTCGATTCGCTACTTCTTTGAGACATCTACGACGATCTTGTACCCTCCTGGAGTTTATTACATTAGAATCCAATGCTTTGAAAGCCGCCTGGTTATCGGATTTTCCGCTTCGGAACATTTTCGCCCGTAAAAGTTTTCACAGCAGCTCGTATTGCCGACAATTCCGCCTGAAAGACGCTGCAGTGATTTGGTTGCCCTATGGACCGGGATATTCTGATTGATTCCGAATAAATTCCACATCCAACGGTTCCCTCCAACTTGGAGCCATCGGTGTAAATTTGTACGGAGTCTCTTGTGAGGTGACCCGCACCATTTCTGCAGATCTCCTTTTCGGAATGGATGTCCTAAAATTCATTGAGAAGTCGTTGCGCGATGTCATGTAGTCACTGCTTCCGACAGTTCCACATTCCCCAAGTATCTTCGCATGGCCAATGCAATATCTAGCCAGAGACGCCTACTTATCGCACCCGCCAGGCCCTTGCAATAGAGGTCAATCGGTAGAAGGTATAAGATTATCTCCAGTGCGAAAGTAGGTGTAGTGCGCAGAGCACCACTAATAATCATACAGGCAGATCGTTGCTACCTATGTATCAGGTTCAAATTCGTTGGCTTATTTAGGCATTCCCAATACACTAGGCACCTGTAAGCCAAGAGAGATGTCACCATCCCTGTGGAGATCCAGTGATTCATCCTCGGTCTCAGGCCCCATTTTTTTCGCAACACTTTGTTACATTCGTAGAGAGCGATGGAGTCCTTTCTCAGTCTATTAATGATATTAGACTTCCCTAACTAATACTTACCTTTTAAGTTCAATTTATGCTTACCGGTTTTACTTTTTTAACGCAATTCTCTTAAACAATTCATACGTGTGCAACAGCATTTATAAATTTACCGGGTATGATATCAGCGTTGTTTTTAAAGGATTCTTGATGCGAACAAGTTAAGAATGAACTTAAGAACTTTAATCCTTATTTAGCTGTAAACGCTTTCGATTTTTGCTTTTACCAAAATGAAAAGTGACTTAAAAATTCGTTTTGTACGAAAGCAACAGTGTTTTGCTGCGAATTTTTTATACAACAATTGCTTCTTCTTCTTAAGACATTTTCAAAGAAAGGCCACTTTTTAACAAAGAAAAAAATTGTTTTAAATAAAAAAGAAGGAAGAAAAAGAAAGTAGCAACGAAACGAAAGCGAACTTTTGATAAATTTGGCCGAAAATTACACAAGTTTTGCACAGTTGTTGGCTCTTTTCTACATTTTTTGATTTTTTTTTTTTGATTTTTGTTCCTACTTTTTGGATTTCAGTTAAGAAATTAACTGAAAATTATTGCAAAAAATGCAGGCTTGGTAGTCAGGCTTGTTTTATAATTTTTCTACAAGAAAAAGTAGGAGAAAATTATTATAAAAGAGCAAAAGTAAAGAAATAAACTTTACCTGGCACAAAGAAAGAAAGACATTAAAGGAATATTATGGTGTAAATTACTTTAAATGCTTGCTTGAAGGATTTTTTTCCATACAATGGAAATTATGAGTGAGAAAAAGGTTAAATTAAGAGACTAAGTTTGGATATTTTTTTAAGAGTTTCTTTTTCATTCAAATTGCCTCCGTTTGTATTTTTTTCATTGAATTCGTTATTGCGAGAAATGTAACCAATAACGCCATGGATTTCAGAATTTGTTTTTGTTTCTTCTACATACTTACATATACATATACAATTGACCATTATAACTCTTCAGTCAGGATTACGACCTAGCCTCTCTCCTTGTTGTGTGTGTTAATTTTATCCATTAGTGGCGTGAACTACAATTTAAAGTCGACTCCGAATGACAGATTTCTGAGAAACTTTTTCATGGCATTTTTATTTTCTCCAAAAGAAATATTTTTTGATATTTCGTGTAGCTGGAGATGTCTGACCTGACGTTTGAACCGTGGCCTCACGTTTAATGAGCCAACACACTTAATAGTAGATTACGACGACCGTTATTTCTGCCTCTACTAAATTCTGAGCTTTACCTTGCCGTCATGGATATTTTTCTTCGTCGGATGACTAGGATTTTACATATGATATCACGTTATTGTGAATATCGCAGTTGGTAAGTTTTTATTAACTTCGACGTCAACGAATGTGTTACACAACCTACGTGGTTTTTCATGAATGCTGCTGTCACAAATATTTTGAATAAAGTGGTTTAACTGACTACCAATTATTGTTACATTTTCTTAAGTTTTACAACAATTCATCATAATCGAGGCAATCAATAAACAAGTATTATTTAAAGTATAAGCCTTTTAGTATTCTAAAACACAAAATTTTTCTTTTTCTAATCCTCGAATAATGATAGCCGTGGGCTAGTGGGTAGACACGAGATCGAGAGTCCACATCTCAATTTTCGCATCTTGAAAAAAAGAAAAATTTCTTCCAACGATTCCCTCTCAGCAGTGTTCTGGCAAAGATTTCTGACTGTGGCTAATAATTGAGATGAAAAAATTTTCTCAGGCAAGAGTCAGGGTTCAACTGTTGATCGCATCACTCAATGTTAAAATTAACATAACGGCCTGACTACATTGTTGTATTGTTCGATAATATTAATCATTATTTTAATAACTTCTTTAATTGTTTTTAATAACAAAATCCTTTAGTTAGCTTCTTAAGTTCACTGCATCCATTGAAATGGGTGGCATTAATGTAATTGTGATTTTGATTTTGGCAAAACCAAAAATTACCTCAAACAGTCTTGAAGGTAGAGTGCTGGCTGATCTCTCCCCTCTTCAAAAAATTTTGAAAATAGGTTAAAAAATATTTGGGTAATCAATAATTTTATGTGAACAGAATACCATTTTTGTCAAATAAAACAAGTTTGGAGGGTTCGAGAAATATAAAAAAAAAATATTTTTGAGTTCTACTCAACAAAACTCACAACCTACACTAGCTGAGTGTATTTCATTTTTTTATTTCGTCGCATAGTGAAATTTCTTTCAATAGTCTTCTGGGGATAAGTGTAGATAAAATTGCTATTAAAAGTTTCTCAACAAGTCGTTAGGCGTTGACTTTAACTGGCGAATAAAAATTAACACATATAGTACTTCTAACATGTAAAACCGTCATGAGAAGGGTTTATAAATAAAAATTCGGGTTTAACTTGTGTTAAATTTTTTTTCATTGCTTTTTCTAAGAGTACGAGAGCTAAATAAATATACTAATTATTAGCTGCTAAATATTAATTTTTTATTATAAAGTTACCATACATAGTGATTATTCTATAACAGCCATTTTCATAATTTATATCCTTTCAGTTGTCGCCAATTCCATTCCCTGTTCAAATACACAAAAAAAAGACGCTCACAAATGGATACTTGTTGCTTTCTTAAGTTCATGTTTGTATAGGTTGTCCATATAAACGACAACGAAACTGTTACTGTCCACTTTTGTTAACATTATCTGGTAGTTGAAATGAATATTTTGATTTTAAACGTCAATAATTATTTTAAGATACAATTTTTACTATAAAATATTACAATTTCCACACGCTATGTTATATTATCTGCAAGGACCACTTTGTTATTTAAAGTTATCTTGGTATGTACAATTGGTTATTGCGCATGTCCTTTTCAATTCGACGAATGTAACAAGTTATGTTGGTAAAAGTACAGTTAAATTAGGTCCATAATATCGAGTACAACAACCACTGTTAAACCGTTTCTTTGAAGCCATAATGAATTGTGGAAGATTTGTGACAAAATGTGCTATAAGCGCTATAAAAACTGTTAACATAAGGTGGTTTGTAAGACTGCGGCTAAGTCAGTGGGCATAATAACTTTCACATATGTAAATAACATTTATTAAACAGTACATATGCAATATAACAAATTTGGGGAGACATACTTTAACACTCTTTTGCCATGTAAGGGCGAAAAGAACTTAAAAACCTTGACTTTACTTTTAACAATAATTTTTTTACAGTAACTCTAGCACAATGGGCAACATATGGACTATACAACATTTGAGTTAACATTTTCCATCCAATGTTTTCCAAATACATAGTTATTAATCGGCACCGAATGTTGTCATAATGAAAAATTACATCCCTATGCCTGGTTGCATATTCGTTACGTTTTCCAGTCAATGCTCGCTTCAAATCAATTAATTGCTGTCTCTACATATAACCCAGGCTCGGTTTTAGCAGCTCATAATCAATCATACCCTTCTGATCCCACTAAATGCAGAGCATTATTTTGATGTTCTGCGTGGCAATAGATTTTTCTTGTTGCCTGCACATCACATAGGATTTGTTGGGCTTAAAATTGCCATAATGAATCCATTTTTCGTCTCTAGTTTTTAAGGTAATGAAACAGCACTTTAAACATCCAAAACCGTCTTTCAGCGTTTCTCAGCTTGGGTTCATGTGGCACACAATTCCTTTGCTTTTAAATGAAAGCGTTTGCTTTTAGACGCTTTAAAATAGTTGCTTGAGTCACGCCTAGTGCTTGTGTAAGCCTTTCTTGTGTCTGACACAAGCCTAGTTCGAGTAATTTATGGTCTTAAAATTTTTTCAACTGGCCTTTTGGGCTTAATAGCCGTATGTAATCAGTTGACTAAGCAGACGATAAGTATCACAGACTTTGCGGTGCGTAAAATAAGCTAAAACGCTTTCCTATAAAGTCGCTTTCAAAATAAAAATATCGGGGTACCCTGGTAGTCTAGTGGGTAGTGTGCTAGACTATTAGCGTGAGGGTCGTAAGTTCGATTCCCACCAGAGACTCTGGTCTGTGACACTACACCGAGCATATGGTCAAAGTTACTCAGCTCGTATATAATTAGAATATAATTTGTAATTGTATTGTAACTAATATATACAAATATCGAACTTTTGCAAGAAATATTAAAACCAAGATAAAAAGAAATTTGTGAAAACTATTTGATCTGAGGAACCGTACATCAAATTGTGGGTTAGGAATCTTTCGAGTTCTACTTCAGTTACATTGCTCGTATTAGCAGATGAGTTAAATAAAATTGTCTCCTGGAAATATCCTACTCTATTGGTCTTCAAATAGAAAGAGGAAGAACGAATGGGATGTCTAAGCAGCAAATCCTTTGCTTGCCAAATAAAGTTGTTACAATCGCCGATAGGAGATTTAAGATTCCGATTGACAACTTGCAATTTGGTCTAGCGGAGTTTCATTAAATATTCCCTGTCATTACTTTCTCCTCCAGAGAGAGGCGACACTTCGTCTCATTCATATGCTAACTCAGGTGCTAGTCACATGATAGAATATCTACTATCCTACGAATGTTCGTCCTTCGTATTACTTCAAAGCTTGCTTAAACGTTTGGTCCGATGCAGCCACATAGAGCACTAGCAATTTGCGATCTCGAAAGTATGTTCCCATTGTCCAAATTCTATTTTACTACTGCCCAGTTATTCTCATAAAAAAGAGCCCGGCTATCTTTTCGTAGATGGCTCATCAGCAATTTAATTGTCAGCAATCCTGGGTAAACGATAAAAGACAACTTAATTGACCTTTGAGAGATTGTAGTTGCTTAAGTTACCCAAGTTACTTGAATCTATCTTTGAGAGATACTTGGTTACTTATACAGATATCGTCATATAAGATCATTAGATTCCTTAGATTTAATACACTTATAGAACATTTCAAGCTTCTGAGATCAGCTGAAATCCATTTCCCGCGATAAGAAAACATAAATTTTAGCTTTTAGTTAAAAAATTATTAGAAATTCGTATGGTGTGTGATCGAACATGAACCATGTGATTCGAAATACTATCAACAAAAATTATATGAACAAAGCTCAGGGTTTTTACATATTGCTTTAACATATATCTTCACAAAACTGTTGTACATTTCAGTTTGGTTCCAGTTATAGAAAAACCTGACTCTAAAAATTGTTTATTTGTTTTCTAGTAAACACTTGTTCCTCTTTGGACGGTCAAATACTTACTTACTTACTTAATTGACCATTAACAGCCCGATTAATGGATTTCAGACTGCCTTAACACATCCTTCCAGGCGCCTTTTCTGCTCGCCTACGCCAGTTAGTCGCACCAATCGATGATGGGGTTTCCTCGATTTTTTTTTTAGAAGTCGCCGTAGTCTAGTAGGTAGTGTGTTGGCTTATTAGACGCAAAAGCCTGGGTTCGAGCCCCAGGACAGGCATCAAAGACAAAAATACAAAAAGTATTTTTTCGGCGACTTCCTCTCAGTAGATTTCTGGCAAAAACTCTGAGAGTAAATAAAAATTGCCATGAAAAGTTTCTCAATAAATAAAAATCTGTCGTTCGGAGTCGACTTTAAACTGTAGGTCCCACCACTCATGTATAAAAAATTAACACACACAACATAAGTGGTGTGAGAAACTAGGACGTTGTACAATGGGTCAATTCGACCTCCGGGTACTGTACTTGTCTTAATTGACAAGTACACGTCCATAACCTAACCTAACCTAACCTTCCTCGATTTGCTCCTTCCATCGCAAACAGGGTCGTCCTCTTCGCCGACTTCCGCAGATCTCCGCATCAAAAACCCGCCGAAGCATCCAGCTCCATTCGAACGCCATGGCCGAGACAGCGCAGCCGCTGGACGTTAATACGCTCATGGTCAAATATGGGATAATAATCATGGTCTTGTCGGTAAGGTTAAAGCACTTCTACATGGTCTCAGTCAAATATTCAATAACACTAAGGTTCAAATAAAATCTACTGGTAAAAGAGACTCTGATCGCGTTTTTAGGATTCATAGATGGCCTGGTATTTAAGTTAAAGTTTGATAACTTTTTATAACAGGATACTATTATCTGGTAAACGCTAAAGTTAGTTCATGCTGTTCTTTAAGCAGGTCGATGAGCACAGAAGTAACAGTACTAAAACAGAGTCGTTTCTTAACAGTGAACCTAATATAATCTACCTAACATCGAACTAATGCACATAACCGTTTGAGTGTAGATGTAATTGCCACGAAGGTTTTGTTCTTTTAAACGATAGTCAATGTTTTCGTAGACATTCTCGAAGTTGAAAACGCACAGATGACGATTTCCTTAGAATATTTGATGGTAAAAGTTGGATTCCATGGCAGTGTAATTTGTAGTGTGGTATCGTGTTAGTATGAAGATCATGGTTTGAATTCACACAAGAGTTTGTCTATTACACTACATTGTGCGTGTTATTTGATTCCTAATAACACTATGCGACAAAATAAAAAAATTAAATACACCCAGCTAATGACAAAATATTTTTTTTATATTTCTTGAACCCTCCAAACTTATTTTATTTGACAAAAACTTTTTTTTTTTGATTTTACGCATAAATTTATTGTCTACACAGACATTTCTAAACCAATGTCACAAATTTGAACTTTCTTAGAAAGGGAAGGAATGGGCCTTCAGGACGGTGTACATTCTATGAGGTTTGATGGGGTAAACGTGGCAAATGCGAATTTTTTCATATTTTTTCAAGTTTGTCCATTCATAGTAGTAAATTTTTATTAAAAAATATAAAATGAGTAGGCAAATTCTTAAAATGCATTCTTTTGTGAAGAGATTGACATTTCGTTTGATAAAATCGAACATAAATTACCGCATTTATTATTTAAAGCTTTGTGCAGTTGTGATATCGTAACCTATTATTTAAAGAGTAAAACAGTCGTATTATATTTTTCATATATTATTTTTTAATCAACTTTCATTCAAAAAAATTTTCAGAATTTTTGATGGATCTTGATTGTTTATTGGAAAATGTGAAAATTTCACGTTTGAACGTTTGAACGTTTGAAGAGAAAAATTATTTTTCCATCTCATAACATGTAAGTTTGAAACTTACGTTTATGGCTATCGTTTTGAAGGCTCATCTCTCCCCTCTTCTAAAAAGTTTAGATTTTGAAAATAAGTTAAAAAATATTTCGGTAAACAATAATATTGTGTGAAAAAATTAAAAATAACGTTTTTGTCAAATAAAAGAAGTTTGGAGGGTTCGAGAAATAAAAAAAAATTATTTTTGAGTTCTACTCAACAAAACTCACAACCTATACTATGTCATTAGCTGGGTGTATTTTGACTGTCGAGCCGTGTGATTAAATCATACTTACACTAGACGACAATTGAAAGTATAAATTTTGACTTGATGTGTTTGATTCTATTTTGCACCCGAATTATTGCAAAAAGAATAAAGCAATGAGTCTAAATTAAATAATTAAACCAAAGAATAAACGATTACCGTTATATTCCTTAAAAAACACGTGATAGCATTTAAATTTAAAATAAATTTAGGTGATAGTTGGTATCCCAGTGTGACAAATGAAAATAAAATTTTTGTTAATACTTAAATTATGTGCTTTTAAATTCAAAATACGGTACAAATTTTTTTGTGCTTTAAATCAGTGCATTTAGAATTTATTTTATTTTAATTAGGTGTTAATATTACTTTTCAAAAATGCGAAAAAGTGAAAAAATTAGAAGTTTGATTGTCACAGATAGAGAAAATGGTGAAACCTATTCTGCTACTGCAAAAAGGTACAAACTATCTATCAGCGGAGCCCGAAAAATATTTGAAAAATATAAAGTAACCAAAACATGTAAAATATTGTACGGAGGAGGACGAAAGCAAAAATTGTTGATGAAGCGAAAAATTGCTATTAAACCAGAAAGCCCGATAGCTAAATTTGAACGTCTCGGAAAAAACGATTCAAAGGAAACTGCGATCAATGGGATTAAAAAATTTAGCTGCAAAAAAAAGACCTATGATTTCAAAGGCTAATAGTAGAAAACGTCTTACATTTGCCAAGGAGCACGTCACCAAGCCAATTTCGTTTTGGGAGCAAATAATTTGGTCTGACGAATCAAAATTTGAATTAAAAACCCTAAAAACAGAAAACGCGTTTGGTGCAGACAATCAGATCGGCTCAAACCAAACTTCGTTCAGAAAACGGTGAAACATGGTGGGGGTAGTATAATGGTTTGGGGCTGTTTCTCCAAGAAATCAAATCAATCAAAATCGATGGAAAAATGACAGCAAGTGTTTACGTGGATATTCTGCAGCAAAACTTAACAGAATCTGCAGAGAGAATGGGTTTAGGATCGTTTGTCTTTCAACAGTACAACGATCCTAAACACACTTCGCTTATTGAAAGCTCATTTTTATTTAAAAGAAATAGCATCTTGAAGTTGGATTGGCCGGCCCAATCTCCTGATTTAAACCCCATTGAACACCTTTGGGAAATTCTGGACACAAAAATTCCTGTAAACAGTAGAATTAACGCTACGACTTTTTGGTAAGAAATACGGGAACAATGGACAAAAATACCGTCTGAAACACTAACAAATTTGGTTAAGAACATGCCAAACCGACGCCGTGCTGTCATTATAAATAAGGGCGAATCACGGATTATTAATAATATATTTAAATTTTATGGTGCAGTCAATTAAGTATTTATATTCAAAATGTTGTACTTTCAATTGGCGTATATGAAATACTTTTAATTTTTCTTAATACAATAAAATTTTAATTTATTCCTTATTTAAAATTTTTAAACTAGTTCTTATACTTTTAATACATTTCTATTTTGCTTCCCAAAAAAAATTTAGAGAATATTTCGAGTACTTTTTATATAGAGCCACATGACGCTGTTGGTTACAAATTTATACTTTCAATTATCGCCTAGTGTATATTGTAATTGTATTGTAATTACTAAAAGAATAAATGAAAAATTGAGGGTCAAGGCGTATTTAAGAAACTGAACGCATCTAACCGTTAGCGTGGTGGGTTTAAGTAAAATTGAGTTATTTTGGAAAATAAATGAACTATCATTAAAAGTTTATTGTGTTTCGTCTGTTAGAATAAGAAACGTCGTGGTATATCTGACAAAATAAGTATTAAAAGTAATACAAATTTTTCTTTGAAGAAGAGTTTCAATTTAAATACCAACAAACAATTTAAATACCAACAAACAAATTTCGACAGCTCACAGAATAAAATAGCATTTTCTTTACTTGCGGAGTAAAAATTTTATGATAAAAAGTACATTTTCTCTGTAAGAGATTTTATTTTTTAATACGAACACAAAGTTTTAAATATTTCTTGTAAACTGATTAAAAAAATTTGGTGATTTGGTTTTGATTGAATCTTGTTTTAGCAAGGATGTGCTTGTCATCGATATAATATGGAAGTAATAAACCTGTACTATCACAAAGCAAGTTAAAGCAGCTGAGCTTGAATCCTGACTAAAGTTATGAAGGTATTGCTTTTATTACCAGAGCAGGTTAAGATTTTTTGTTTTTTGCTTTTAAAGCATATTCTTTAGCCAACAGCGGTGGTAAGTGATTTCCAAATATCCTATTAAATTCTATCACAGAGCTTTAGGGAAGTACTAAAACTGTATTTTGTGGTGAGTAAATTTGAAAGAAATATTTGCTTGACACATTAAGCTGTTTTTGTTCGGAGTATCAAGTTTGTTGAGGTATTTGAATTCAGCTTATTTTAAGTGCTTTTGAATTTGTAATTTAAAAAGTTTTATAAGTGGTGGGGAATTTACTAAAAAAATATATTTTTGAAAACTGAGCTAAATTGTGTTGTAAAGCTTGAAATCGACGTTATTTTAAAGCAATTGTTAAAACGCTTAAGTCTGAGTGCTTAACTTTGATTCATAGGAAACATACGTTACAATTTTAAGCAGCGTATCATGACAATTATTCCTGTAGTTAATGAGATTTCAACATTCCATATGTAATTGTTCAGGGTTTAGGTCTTAGGTCGAAGTGGTAGCTTTGATTACAAAAGCTCACTTGAGCAGGCATAGCGGCCCATTGTGATGCCTTAGGTAAGCTCAGTCCCTATACTGAACGAATTCCACTGAACTAAGGAAGAAGTTGGTCAGAGCAAGGGCTGCACATTAAAAGCACGACTACCCTAAGCTGGAGAATCAGTCGGGGCTTTATTTTAGCACAAAAATTCCTATCATATGTTTCATAGTTTCAACACTGCCAACTGATTGCCGACTGTAAAATAGCTTTCATCTGCGGTATTAATTATTTGGGGAAAGATTTACCATTTACGAATATGAATCAATCGGTGAACATATAAAATTGTTAAAATTACTAAGAAAATAGGCACTAAAACGTGGCTAGCATTAAGAAACATTTATAGTCGTAATAATCGACTTATTCTGTAAGAAGATAGTAAGAATTTAAAGCAATTTGAAGGCACTGGAAGGTTTACAAATGTGGTCAAACGAATGTATGTTTCGCAATGTATGCTTCTGTTAGAGAAAGAGTAGTGGTTAATCCGAATTTCATGATTTCATGGCATTTTCAGCTAGTGGGTCTATACGTTGGATCGTTGTTAAGTATGTAGCATTTGGATTACACTTCCACGCAATTGAAATCAACTAAGAATTCATGCAGACTATGATCCACAACAACAGAATACCGTGAGTCTACAGAGCCTTGTCACAACATCGGCATTACTCAGATCTCCTCTTATTTTAAGTTCTCAAAAAAAGTTTTGACTGCCTCAATCCGACTTGATTTGATAAAAGCCTTTGGCTCTTTATCTTCCTTTTCGTAGAGAATACCTTTCCAAGCTTCTATTCCCATTCCACAGTAGGGTTCTGGCCTCATCAATGGCGTGGAAGCTTCCCTTCTCACAAGCTCGTATTGACAACAACTCCCATATGACCTAGGACCTATCAGAGAGTAAGTTTAGTTTGCCTATTTAGCGGCTTTTGCTTCTCCAGACTGTTCCATACTGCGATATAGTATTTGTAGGTCTTGTCTTTTTTGCCTCATATTCTAGTTGAATTCACCACATTCCATGACATAAACTTCCGCTTAGGAGATAGCCCCGAGTTAAGCCATGGGTTCTGAGTATTTTACCACTCTCTGCTCCTGTCACATGATCCATTTTTGATTCACTTGTATGCAATAAAATTATCTCGTTTTTAAGACATTTGCAGCTTTTAAAATACTCCATTTATTTTTGTTACTGAGTCTTGAAGCACTTCCCAAAGTCCAAGGGAAAGTTAAGGTTGGATTAATTCAAATTTTTTTTAACAGCTGAACTGATTTTGCAGGCCAGTCTGACAAAAGTTTTGGTCTATTAATGCGTCTAAAACGTTTTTAAAATTTTTTAGATTGTAATCGATACTTTTTACCTGAACGTACGTATTGATCAGCTACCTTAGTAGCGCATGACTGCATCAGTATTTGAAAAAAAATCTGTCGCACAAACTTAAGTCTTAAATGAATAGAAGAATTCAAAAACGAGAAACTTGTTAACAATTTACATTTATAGGCTTTATTTATTGATTTTAGGCGTCAAAGCCATATGGCTCAAACATATCAATCACACATCGTAACTTCTATAGGAATTTACATTTCTAAGCCTGTCTAATACAGCAAAAAACCTGAAGAAAACCTATATCTACACATGCATCGTTTACATTTTTAATACCCAGGCCTAGGTATCAAGACATTTTCTTTTTTTGTATTCTTTTTTTTATATTTTTCGTTTAAATTTGCATTTTTATCACAATACAAGTACGTGTGTGTCTGAGAGCCTTTAGTGTTTGTTGCATATGCAGGGATTTATTCAGTATCGATTTATTCTGTTGATTTCTGTTGAATTTTATTAAAAAATATTCAAAGTGTTCGAAATGCATTTTATATACCATATCCGTGTGTGAGTTTTTCTTTACAAACAAATTTACATTTGAATTGTTTCAGAGTGTATTCGTATGCATTTCTACACATGAATGCATGCATGTGTATGTGTATGTGAGTGTGTAAAACTTTTGAATTCGTACTGCTCAATATCCTTTTAAGTTCAGACGTCTTTAGCACTTTTAGTTATAAAGTCATAAATTCATGCAATTTTGTGTAAATGTTTATTACACTTTGATTGTATCTGTTTACAGTATAACACAAAACTGTAAATATATCTAATGTATAGGAAAATTAAGATGTATAAGAGTATTGTGAAAAAATTTCTGTGAAATGTAGCTGGTTAATTATTTTTGTAATAAAATTATGCTGCCTTAGAACTTTTAAGAGTTTTTGTCCTTTGTAAGGACATAGGAAATTATTATTCTTTTTTTAGTAATTTTTCATTCACAGTTTTTGCAAACATTGCAAAATTGTTTTTCATATTCTTGCATACATTTTTAACTGCATATGTTTCACAAATTATTTGAAAATTATTCACTTTTGCAAATTCAAGCCAACGAATTATGCTTTTTCATTTGTTAATTCCTTTAATATTCCAAATGGAAATAATAAAAGCAGCAAAAATGCATTTCATTTGCAGTAACGTCACTGGTGCATGTGTTAATTTAACTTTAAATATGTAAGTACGCTAAGCATGATCAAATACGACTACATGATACCTTATATGACTATTTGATATGACTGCAAACGGAGGTTAGAAATTTTTTAAATATTTTATAAATTTTTCATAATTTGTTCAAGCTTGAAGCCTCTCTACGGGTTCACAGGTTATACTCATGTTAGGGTTTGTTAAGGTCAATATAACCTGGCTTACTAGACGTTGCTTGAAAGCTCTTTGAAGCAACATTCTGTTATATCCAAATACACACAATTTATGTTGTGTGTGTTAATTTTATATATGAGTCGCGGGACCTACAGTTAAAAGTCGACTCCGAACCACAGATTTTATGAGAAACTTTTTCATGACAATTTTATTTACTCCCAGAGTTTTTGCCAGAAATCTGCTTAGAGGAAGTCGACGAAGAAATATTTTTTCATATTCGGTTTTGTTCGAGATGTCTGACCTGGGGCCTTACGCCTAATAAGCTAACACATTCCCTACTACGGCGACATGTTAACATAGGGTCTTCCGAACTTTGTTAATTCACAACGGTCATTTTGTTGAAGATACATCTGAAATTGTTATATTTTCAATCTGTTTTGCTTAATCACCATTTATGGCTATTGCAGTCAATATATATATACAGTCAAAATGGGTATCCTGTTCGGGCAACATGTTGCGCTTTTCGCTCCAAGAAGTCAAAGTAAGGGATGAGACTCATGTTTGGTTGAAGGGAGACGTAGACAAACAAAATTTTCGTATTTAAGACGATAATAATCCACATGAGATCAAAGAGCTTCCAATGCATTCCAAAAATGTCACTGTTTGTTTCAGATTTTGATATGGCGACGTTAATCGTTCATATTTCTATAGGAACGATGCCAGGCCATCACTGCCATCACTGGTCGATGATTATCAACTTTTTTGACCTGAATTGTATGATCAGGACACCAACGATATGTGTTTTTATCAGAACGGAATAACGTGTTACATGTGATACGCTGCACGAGTGATTTGAGGGCATAATTATTTCATGTTTGTTGAAAACTGTGGCCACCTGGCTTAAGTGCATCTATCCGAATTCTATGGGAGGATGGCCACCTCTACCTACATCATGTTGAGGCCACCGAGATCGTGCGATTTGATATCGTTAGACTTTTTCTTGTGCAGAGGCCACAGCGATCCTCAAAGTCAACGTAATTCATGTCATCGGTTAATTCAGTCCGATTTAGGTGCCAGGGTTGTGGAAAATTTGACCTTTTGGATACGCTCCACTCGGACATATGAAAGATGTTTTATGTTGCAAACTTTATGGTATCAATAAGTCTTTACTTTTATTAAAATTTTAAGATAGAAAGTGGCAAAAACCTAAAAGAATACAAAGAATTAATTGCCGGTGGGCATGTTAACGTAAATTATAGATTCCACTGTATTCGACTTGACTTGACTCAGATATCAATACTATTCAATTGTATTGACTGTGATGGTATTGACATTTTCCATCTAATAACAGGATCCAAGTCTGTTAGAACTTCAAATAACGAGACTGAAATTATTTCCAGAGTTGGCGGTACGGCATTTCTTCTCCAAAGTACTCTGCCACAAAATTTTTAATACTTCTACGAAAAATAATTCCCTTCAGAATGTTAAAAGGACTTCAATCAGTTAAACAACTTTATTTCCTATTACACTAGCGATCTTCGGCGGCCAACACGATTCGATGAGTGATAGTCATTTGATACACGAGATAGTAAAGTAATCTGTCGTTCGGAGTCGAATTTAAGCTGTATGTCCCGCCACTCATGTGTAACTCACACAACACAAGTGATGTGAAAAGCTAGGTCGTAACTTTGACTGATGGATTGTAGTGGCCAATTATCTATGTAAGTATGTAGGCAGTTAAATTTATTTTAAAATGTTTCTAAATACTTTGAATATAGTTCTGTCATCAAAGATATTGTTACGAAAATAAAGAATCTAGATACTGGTGTTTTGCATTTACATTAAAATTATAAACAAACGCAACAAAAACAAAACAACGCAGAAAACAAACCTGTTTACAAATGATCGTACTGCTTAATATAACAACAATCACCAGCATAAAAAATAATAAACAAGTAAACAAAAATCCAAAAACAACACTACAAGAATAAATGTAAACAAAATACACAAACAACAACAATGAATGTAAACAACGATGTTTACATTTATAGAGATTTCGAGAAGGCGAAGTCACGAAGATTCGCCTTCAAGAGCATTCATCAGACTGTTTAACCTGCCATATATAAGGCAAGGCAAAGCAAAATAGTGAGTTAGGCTGCCTTCCAAAATGTCTCAATACAAAGTTTGTATGCAGTTCTACTACTGTATATAAACTATGGAGATATGCAAAGTAACCTAAGAATGCATCAACTATAAATCCTATGGCTGATTGCTTTTTGACTGCGTTAAAAATACACATTGACGACGTTTTTAGAATACATTGTATATATTTTGTACAGCGGCATTTTGAAACACGATACTTTGTTCAAACACAAAGCAACTAACATTTTGGAAGACAGCCTTAGTGAAATTCAGTCAGTATTGTGATAATTGATATTGATGATGCGGTGCGTGGTTTGAAGATCCGCGTTACAAAGGTCTGTCGAATAATTGTATAGAATTGTTATTGTTTATGCAAAGGGTATAAACAGATGAATAACAAAGAAAAGCAATTGTTGTTGTTTACATCAAGTTGTGAACAGTGGCACATAGAATTGTGCGAATAATAAAGAAACTTAATTAAAAATAAACAAAAAATTTATTTTTGTTTTAACTATCTACGTATTTTAAACGTTTTTAAAAGGTAAAAATGTAACAAAATTATGCTCAAAAACACTTAGCTATGTGCAGGGCCTTAAATTTTAAATAATTTTCCATGCTCCTTACAATACGCCAATGCTATCACATGGCACCTGATAAACTGTACACCTACATTTAAATTTTCTTTAATTTCTTCTTTTTTTAACTTCTTCTAAGGCTTATATTTTAATACCATTTAATACAGATTTTAATAATTCCATTGAAATTATGATTTCAACGTCAAAGATAAATCTTTTCTTTATATTGAGTTATCACAAAATTTTTCCTAATTTATATCCCATAAATAATAATAATTCATATTAAATAAGTAGACAATGATTAATTTAATATTGTTGGAAAATATCCAACAAAAACAACAATATAAATGACCATCTTAATAAGTTATTGTTTAATATTATTCTCGTATTTAATGTAACAATTAAATTAAAATTAATTTGAATTGTATTCGTAGCTTATGTTTCCAGAAAATGTTTGATTTACAAATGAAATTGCAATTGCATTCACCTATCATTTCAGATTTTCTCCTTCAAGTACTGGTTGGTAGATACGTAGGTAGTTACGACTAATGATTTATAAAACTTTAATACTCGATGACTTTATTTGAAATTGAAATAATATTGTTTCACTTACTTGCCCATTGAATTGTGCGTACGTAGTCATGCATTTGTTTGCCAATTAATTAAAGAAATTTTGTTGAAATCATTTTCCGAATGTAACAGGTATTGTTGTTACTTTATGCTCGTAATATTTCATAGTAATTACCAAAAACAGTTGACATACATATTTTAATGTATTTAAGTACATCTTAAGTACATGGCTTGAGGTGTATGAAATCGATGAAATGCTTTAATTTTGACAATTTCAGTAAATTTTATAATTATTTTTGTTTTGATCTACAAAATGGAATGAATTATTGTGGCTTCAATATTTTAATAATTAAACAGATTCTTTGGATAAATGTATCCAATTTTTACGAATTTTAAAAATCCAACATTAGAATATATCGAATTGACGTATGCCCTAAAGGATGTGAACACTGAATCGAAGATTGCCGGTTGTCCCTGGAGGAGATCGAGAGATATTCAAAGGTTACCTTTACTTTTCAAACTATTCATATAAAAGCCAGTTTACCATGGACATACAATTAATCTCGCACAATCTTGACTTGTAATGGATACACGAATAACACGATTTTCGTTATACGACGTGTCATATTGGGATACAGACCTAAAGGGTCAAAATGTCCCACAATGACTTCTGCAGGAGCTGCAATAACATACAAAAAAAAAAAAGAAGAATTGTCGAACACTTAGGAAACAGGGAGGGAAAGTGTTAAGTTACCCACAACAAAACATGTCTAGCTAAACGTGTTTTGGATTCAAATAATTATCAAGATGATTGAGAAGTTTCAGGTAAGTTATGTAGCCATGCAGTGAAATATTTATAGTAGTTTTGTAAGGTAATCTTTTAAACAAGAATTTAGGTATGCCTAACAACGGCTGCCTAATTATCACTCAATACATCATATGTGTACGCCATATGTTGTAAAACCAGTAAAAACTTATATTATATTGGGTCTTCTGGCCATACACATCGACTCCGGGGGCTTCTTATGACTTGAGTCATGGGCTTTTGAAATTTGACAGTTAATATCCATCTTGTTGAAGCTACGTCTGTCAAATTAATTATCATTTATTCAGCTTGTTTTTTCAAATAACTATACGTGGATGTAGTATTCAGCAAGTCGTGCAAATAAAAAATTATTTTCTAATCGCGGATGCTCTAAATCTCAACAAAAATTCACATCCCATTTCAGGGTGAGCGGATACGTGAACAAACAAACTTGTCCAATTTGGTGTGATGCCAATCCGCATGGGATTCTCTGGCGTCTAAGAAATACCAAAAATTTACTGTTGGGTGTGGATTTTGTGGCAACGGCGATATCGACCCATGTTTCTTTGAGATCGATACTGGCCAGGCTATCATGTCAGCTCCAAGCATTGTAGGATCTTTTGCCTGTATTGGATGATCTGAACACTATGACGCTACTGGGCATAGGGATTTTCAGCACGTGCGATTTGAGAGCATGGTAGATCTCAAGTAGAGGCGATGGGACGGTGCCACGGTCCACATAGCTCATACCATATTGAATATTCTGTACGAGTGATTTAAGGGCATAGTCATCCCACGTGGATGTGATGTCGAGTGGCCATTGATAGTGTGCGATTTTACATAGTTAGACTTTTTCTTGTAGGTTGCAGATGTATAATATCAAGCCACAAATCGCAGCGCACCTCGAAATTAACATAAGCGAGGCCTTAAGTCAAATCCAGCATGATTTACACTTCACAGTCATGGAAGATTAGACATTTCAGGTGCGCTCCACCCAGAGAAGCCGTGGCGAATATTTGAACGATGTTATGTTCCACTCTTATTCAAAAGGTATTGAAAATGAATAAAAAGTTTCGATGACATCTCACACATACGATACATAACATAATTTGTCATTACAATAATGCAGTCAGCATTACGACGTAGCTTCTCACACCACTTATATGTGTGTGTTAATTTTATACGTGAGCGGTGGGATCTACAGTTTAAAATTGACTCCGAAAGACGGATTTTTGTGAAACTTTTCATGATAATTTTATTTACTCTCAGAATTTTAGCCAGAAATCTGCTGAGAAGAATTCGCCGACGAAATTCTTTTTCAAAGTTTCGTTCTGATGTCAGACATGGGGTTTAAACCGTGGCCTTATGTTCAATAAGCCTACTAGACTACTTCGACTTCACACACACGATATGTTATTTAAATTTAAAACAGGAAGCGCGTATTTTATAGTCCAAATTATGACGTTTTCTCCTCCAGTTGTATCACTGGCGGGAAAGATTATCCGAAATTGGCTAGATTCACTCTTGGCTTCAAATATTTTTTGGTAGTAAATGGTCATAATTAAGGGCGACCTTGCTCTTTTAATGAATTTTGATTGTGACGTTAGTCTACAATTATGTATCATCCAGAGCTGAATACCTTTATATATACATCAATGCTTTCAATAGGCTAACTCTGCTGCCGTATTCTACATGCATGAAGTGACAAATTTCGGCAACGCTTGTTTTATCTTGAAATTCTAATGATAATATGACAACAAAAGCCATTAAATGGCTGCTTATCTATAAATATAAACAAACATGAACTAAATGTTGATAACAACAGGCCCATCTTTTAATTTACGTGACTTTTGCGACACAAATTATTCGGAAGTTGTGCTAAACTTTACAAATCTTTCCGCAAAGCCACAGAAATCGTATGTCAGAGAAGTCATTGTACCCGGAATCGTAAATCACAATCTCACACCAAGAACACAATTTGCCAAAAACTTAATTATGCTCCATAATAGCACAATAACTGAGCGATATATTTACTTTAATTTCCTATAATAATTCCATTTTTTTTCAATTCTCTTTAAATCTTCTTTTTGTTTGATTTCTTTGTAATTTTCTTTTATATTCAATTCCCATTGAACCAATACTTTTGATCTTTAATATCCTGAAGGTAATTTAAGAAAGCTTTGAGCATTAAACCTTGACCTAATTTTTGCTTTTTAAATATTATTACAAATGAAAAAATATATGGCAATGGAAACCTATACGTAATATTTAATTGCAGAATTATATATGAAAAGAACAAAAAAAGTACGCATACGCTCCTGTGAACTGATAAATGAAATTTAATTGTTTTTTTCTTCTTTTTTTTTTGGTATTAAAGCAAAAGGCAAATTGAAAAACAAAAAATTGCAACAACAACAACAAAGAAAAAAGGAAAGAGAGAGAAAAGAGAAAAATAGTATTAAAATTGAATCTTTTCCGGGGTAAAGCAAATCACATGTGAACGAAATAAAATGTCAATGAAAAACGTAACGCTATTAGCGTAAATATCATTTCCATTTCTGAAACATCCGCATCAACGACGACTGTTGCAAAAGAAAATTTCGTTTTCATTTCCATTCGACTTGTACGCATTTGGCTTTTGTTGTTGCAGCTGATGTTGTTGTTGGTATTCCATAACTGCTTTTACTTTTATTTTAAACGGTATCTAGCTTTGGCGTTTGTTGCTTACCGTTTGTCGTAATTTCGAATCTGAAAATTTATATTTTTGCTCTTGCCCGCCTTAAGCAGGTTAGTAGGGAAGAAATATTCAAACAAAACTCAAACAAGCGTATACAAACAAATTTAAACGTTCTTTTTGGGGAATTTGAATGTGAAATGATTTCAATATAAGCCACCCAACCAAGCACCTAGTCAGCCAGCCAGCAAGCAAGCAAGCACTCAAATAGTTTGCTGCACATACCAATAAACAAATACACGTACAAGCATTTATATGCAATCGTACAGTCATTCACATAAATAAACAAACACGCATTTACACACGGTGAACCAAACAAACGTATAAACGTGGAAGTGAGGATACAGTGCCATGAGAGCATGTCGTTAACGATAGAACGAACGACTGAACAAAATCAACGAAATATCCGCTTGTGCTGGCTGGCGGCAAATTTAACAAAGTTTCCCAATTGCACGCTGATTGACTCTCAGCAAATGTGGTGGGTATGTTACAGATGTTTCTCACTGGCAGAAACACAATGGCTTGGAAGGGAAAAACTTTAAAGTGAAGTATTTAAAGCAAATATTTTTTTTACAAAATGAACCCCTTTGAAAAGAACTGCAGGTTAGGGATTTCTCAATATATTACGCAATAGCAGATATAATTAAGGATATGATCCTTTTAATAACTATATTGGCAGGCTTTCTAATAAATTTAGTTCAGGCGAGGTGAGAGTTTATATTAGATCTCTCCCAGCCCCTAGGACTTTGCTTAATGGAGATGCCAGATGTATTTACCTATTTTCATGTGCTAAACAATTAATTGTTATTTCACTTGACCTGGAGCTTACATGAAATTAACACAAGATTGCCACAAAAATCGATCAAAAGGGTTACAAGAATAAAAAGAAGAAAAATCGACTTATTGCCATAAGTAAACTGAGAATCCCACAATTATCCACTGTATCTTTGCCACCCATACTCTAATGAGTACATCTATAGCAAAATCAATGTTTGTTATACTGAATGCCATTATGAAGTCGCCGTAGTCTAGTAGGTAGAGGGTTGGCTTATTAGCCGATAGGCCACGATGCAAACTCCAGGTTCATAAAAAGGAAATATGAAAAAATATTTCTTCGACGACTTCCGCTCAGCAGATTTCTAGTAAAAAACGCTGAGAGTAAAGAAAAATTGCCATGCAAAGTTTCTCAAAAAATTTATCGTTCGGAGTCGACTTTAAATCTCCGTCCCTTCACTTATGGATAAAATTAACACACACACAACATAAGTGTTGTGAGAAACTAGGTCGTAATCCTGACTGAAGTGTTGGTCATTACCAAGTATGTGTGTATGTATAGTGGTTGCAATGACTAATGGTAGTAAAGTTATGAGGAAAGAAACACTGAATTTGGGTTTTTACATGACGTTCTGAGAAGTGATTTTATTTGAAGTAAGATCAGTCGCGTTAATGGAATGTGTGGTACCTCTGCATGTAATTATAATGATCCATGCTGAATTAATGAGTAACTCATGGCCTCACTACTCAACCGACAAGTTGTCATTTAGATTACAATAATTTTTATGGCATAACATAATAATTAACAATGAGTCAAGTGATGTATCTGAATTTTCTGATCATTAGGAATTTATAAACATTCTCTATATAATTATAAGCATTTTGTTAGGAAGTATATGACCTTCAAACAGGAACTTCTAAACTTTGGCAGTTGATTAGTTATCATTTATGCAATCTGCTTTATCAAGTCACCATGGACAACCATAGATGATGACGTAAGCTGGCAACTGAACCCAATTTTTATTAAAAAATCTTATTCATTGATGAGCTTGGTTTCTTGATGAATGGGCACATCAACAAACAAAATTGTCGAATATGAGACGACATGAAATCTCCCAAAGGAGCGTTAAATACATAGCGAAAAAGTCACTCTTTGTTGCGGATTTTGTGTTAGGTTGGTCACGCTATCACCGTCTACATTGAATACTCATTACCAACTTTTTTTTAGCCCCAAATTGGATGACTTGGACACCAATGACATGTGGTTTTAATAGGCCAACATTACGTACCACATAGCTCATGACGGTGCTCATTGAATATTCTTGCTCGTACAGAAAGGCATGGCTATCTTAGCCATGAGTCAGAGTTATAGAAAATTGGATATTTCGAAAGCCAGGGAAACGATTTGTGCGATGTTATGTTCCACATAAGTCTGTATTCACAGGCATATTGAAAGGACAACAAAGAGCATATGTATTTCATCTCGTCTCTCTCGCCTATAAACTGACAATCTTAAAAATAAGAATCTCTTCGTTTGAACACAGCCTAAGTCTTTAAATCAAATGATGATGTCTTACACACACTTTACTTATATTTAAAAATAGAAAGCTTTAGGAATGTACATATGGAGAACTTTAGCAGATTGAATACGTTAAGTTGTAGTCTATCATTGTAGAGCCTCCCACGGGGATTATAGGTACCATCGTTTAAAATTTGAGAACTAAATATAAGAGCATTTTCAATATGATAGCTGTAGATGGAAACTAATTTTAACTCTCAAAAATCGACATGTTTTCCCAGTTGAAAATCTTTTTTATAGTACTTAAGATTCCCTTTCGTGCTTCCTCTCATTTTTCCCTATCCTCCTCTCCACTTTAGAACGTTATAACAATGGGTCAACTTAACCCCGTGTACTGTACCAATTGACAAGTACACGTCCTCTAACCTAAACCTAAACCTAACAGGTATGCTTAAGAATAACAGAAGAATAAGCTGTGCTCTGCCAAATATATTAGTTGTTTAAAGTGGGTCATCAGACCTCCCTTATTGACTTAGAGGAAAGTACCTGATATCTATTGCGATATATGATATAAGATCGTTTCTGTAAGCTAATAATATTTGGATCCTTATTCTGGTATTATAAACTATATTTACATATGTGCATAAGTTATTGGCCATTACAATCTTCCAGCGCGGACTACGACACCACCTATGTTGAGTGCCTTAATTTTAACCAGAAGTGGATGAACATACAGTTCTCTTACATACATCATTGGCCAGAATTACGATCTAGCTGCTCACATCGCTTATGCTATGTGCGTTAATTTTATATATGAGTGGCGGGACCTAAAGTTTAAAGTCGATTCCGAACGACAGATTTTTTTTGTGAAACTTCTCATGACAATTTTATTTACTCCCAAATTTTTTGCTTGAAATCTGCTGAGAGGAAGACACCGAAGAAATATTTTTACATATCTCGTTTTGTTGAAGATGTCTGACCTGGGGTTTAAGCCGTGGCCTCACGCCTAGTAAGCCAGTACACTACCTACTAGACTACGACGACTTCAACATACTGGTTTACATATAAGAATTGTAAACTATACATATATAAAGATAATTTTTTTTTATTTAATCTAATAGAAATGCCCAATAATTCCAATTACATTTACAGAAGAGCTGTTGGTTTTTAAACGAAACAGTTTTGGCTTTAAAATAGTTTCGCGTTTTTCAATTTTCATCATATGCTTCCCATAGTACATTTAACAAAATATTATGTTGCATCCTTATGTACATGTGTGTTGATATTGCACGAATATGTTACGTATGAATACACACACATGAATACAAATTTACACATGTGTATATAGTAGGTATATAAATATAAATTTGTATGGGTATTTATGGATATTTGGATTATTTTCTGTATATAAAAAAGTATATGAAAAATGTTGAGCAGGACATTTAAAAATCATGTCTTTGTACACATTGCAATTGCAATTCCACAAGCGTCACCGTGTGTTATACACAGTTGTGAGCAGTTTTACTTTCATTTATTTCACTCTTAATATTTTATTTGTAATTTCAGTTTCAATATTTCATAATTTTTTTTTATTTTTTGTTTATTTATTAAGTTCTTTTTGCGATATTAAAAAAATACAAGGGAAATGAAAAAAAAACGGATATTAATTTTAAATGCGTGATAAATACTGCCAGTTGAACTTTGCCACACTTTATCTTGCATTTATTCTTTAACTCTTATTGCTTGATAGTCGGGAAAAAAAAGAGAAAAACTTTTTATTTTCACCAATAAAGCAACCATAGCCAAGCCATACGTCTCTTTTTGCTAAAGTGGCCTGTTAGACAGTCATTCAGGCTGTCAGTCAGTTAGTTGCACAATTACAAAAAAACGCTAAAAAAGTGATACGCGCTATAGAATTTAGTTTCCAGGGCATTTGCCTGCCTGTCTGTCTGTCTTTTTTTCTTTCATTTATTTTAGTTTTTTCTCTTCCTTTCGAAAATTTTCTTTAATATTTCATTTCCCCAGCATTTTCCCTGTTTTTTCTGTTTTTGAATGTTTTCTCTTCAATTTATTTTTTCTTCACTTCTTGTCGTATTTCTTGTGCTAAGCAAAACCACCTTTAGCAGTATTCGGAATAAGTTAATCGATGACGGAAATTAGTTTTTGCTTTCAACGTTTTCTTCCTTTTTTCTCTCTCTCTCTATTTCTGTCTTTTTTAGTTAAGCTGTGTAAGTTAATCTGTGATTTTGAATATTTCATTTTGTGCTGTTTTCACTTTAACACGTTTGTTTTTGCCGTATACCCCACTCTACTCAGTGGTGTCGTTGCCATTGCTCTTCTGATGCCATTGCTATTGCTCTGTTGCAGCTGTTATATACCAACAGCGGCTGTTCATTTACTTTGCTTTGGCAGTTTCATCTTTTTTTTTAAATAATTTTTTTTCTCACTGCCTTTCTGGAACTTCATTTCAATGTGCAACAGAAGGAAATTGTATTTAGATTTTGTGTCAAAACGTTGAAATTTAATGAAAATATAGTTGATTATGATATCTTAAGTGAGAAATGTTGAACGTTGCAGCTCGCTTTCTTTATTTTATTTTATTTTCTTACTGTAATATTAGTAGCAACAGACTTTCTATTAAATTGTAGAATATTAATATTAAAAAATATATTTATTGTACGAAACAAATCGTTATGCACACTTAGCATAGGCAAACTTATATGTATGTACTTGTAATGTCCGGTTAATTTCAATTTCAGCTTTGTAATCCATTAATCGAATGGGATCATAACCTGAAGTAGTTATGTATGTTACATACCAATGAGTATCTCATCTAAATAAACCGAAAGTGCAACTGAAATAACATCTTGTGTCCGAAGTCCGTCTACAATAGTGCGTAGTTCATCATAACAACAGAGCAAACTCTGGGTTCTAAGTCCACAAATATTTAAATTGTTTTTATTTTTAAAAAATTATTTGAAAAAAGCGTAGGACGACATGCAGTTAAGTACGTATGAAAGAGGCCTTAACTGTGCTTAAATTCTGACGGTAATCTTTGGGTCCTATACCGAGAAAAGCAGCTAAGATTTGAATCGGTAGCAGCTATATAGTCTCAGTCAGCAGTCATATCTGCCTGCAGTAGTGGACAATATACATACATACATACATAATTGGTCTTTACAACCCTTTACTCAGAATTACGACCAGCTTCTCACACCACTTATGTTGTGTGTGTTTTTTTATACATGAGTTGTGGGGCCTACTGTTTAAAGTCGATTTCGAACGATAGCTTTTTTTTGAGAAACTTTTTCATGACAATTTTTTGTTTTCTCTCAGAGATGAGAATTGGGATGTCTGACCTGAGATCTAAACCGTGGCCTCACGTCTAATAAACCAACACACTACCTAATTTGACTATGAACAAAATTTGATCAAGCTTGAAAAACCTTGCAATATGTGGCTCGCTGCTGTGTAGATAATAGTATTTGCTATCTCCGTTGCTTTTTATAGTAAGTTTAGACCTGATGCTTGAAGTTTTCGAAACAGGGCCTTGCAAACTACATTGAGGACTCTTAAAAACATCAACCATTGCAACAACTTAGTATTGCTCTTTAGAATCAAAGCTAAATATGTATACGATCTTCCTACAGATGCTTCTGAACTTTTACAGCTGATTACGACCACCAACCAGTGTGTCCTCTGCGTGGGTTCTAAAGCACCCTCAGCTCCCTCATTTCTGGATGAACAAAATAAATAAATTTGTCTAATTTGGAACGATCCCAATGTTGAACGTCAACTGCAAGCAGTATAGGTCCATGGTTAGAAACTTCTTTTGATCTGAATTGAATGATTTGGACTCCAACGATATGCAGTTTTATCGGGACGTTGCTACGTGCCAGTCAGCTCACCCTGTAATGGATATTCTGCACAAGCGACTTGGGGGCATGGTTATGTCGCGTGTTTGTGATGTGAACTGACCACCGAGAAGCTAGAAATTAAATATATTAACCTTTTTCCTGTGAGGATTTTCTTAAGTCGAAGCTGCATACAAATAAACCACATATGATAGCCGTACTCAAAGCAAACATAAGTCATGCTATCGGTCATGTTCAGGTTGATTTATGCGCCAGAGTTATGGAAAATTGGAGATTTCGGTTGAGCTCCAGCTAGAGTTGCTGTTGTGGATATTTGAGATCAGATATAATGGGATCTATAAGTCTTTCATACAAATTATTTGTTTTATTTAAATTTATATATAGAAAGCGCTTGAAAGAAGATCTTATAAATACCTAATGCTTCCTCTCAAAAATCCATCCAGGATACCAGAACAGAAACAATGTTCACCGCGAAAAATGGTACGACTCTAGGAGCGAAATTCCTCATCGTTGCTCTCAATAAAACAATTCGATATGAATTTATTTGAGAGACAATAGATTGAGACCCGCATTTCTCTGAAAGTGAAGCAGATGTTCATGGAAGGAGGCAGCGAATGTTTTGTAACAGATCTGTTATGGTAGACTAGAAGGCATGCATACATAATTGGTCATTACAACCCTTCAGACAGGATTACGACCTAGCTTCTCATATTACTTATGTTGTGTGCGTTAATTTTATCCACAAGGAGCAGGGCCTACAGTTTGAAGTCGACTCCGGAAGACATATTTTTGAGGAACTTTTATTTACTCTCAGAGTTTTTTCAATAAATCTGCTGGGAGGCAGTCGCCGAAGAAATATTTTTTAATATTTCGTTGTGTTGAAGATGTCTGACTCTTGGTTTGAACAATGGAATCACGTAAAATAAGCCAACACACTACCTACTACACTACATCAGACTAATATTTTACCCATAATAAAATAATTGTAATGATAATAGAGTTGCTTAAAGCGGATAAATTCCAGATGTTTGTTCTGTAAACATGAAAATATAGGAATGAAATGAATAACATATCAATAGCAAGTTCTAGAAGTTGCCTGATATAAAAATAATGATGTACTGCGTTTAGTAAGGTTGCAGTAAGAAGTGCGACGTATAAACACTGATGCACTGATACACTAGAAAGATTAATTTTTGTAGTAAAAGGATCGTCTAATAAAATTTATAGTTATTTCTTTTATTTACAAATCATACACAATTAAATAATTCATAAATAAATCGACTTTAAAAACCATCATTACTCCTGTAACACAGATTTACTACAATATTCGTGAAAAGAAAACGCAACAAGGCATTCAATTATACATCGACATGAACACAATTACAATTGATTTCAGACATGAAGGCACTCTCGTGTCTCGAACTGCGTGTATCGTTGATGTAAAATTTCCTTTAATTTGTTTACTTTTCTACTGACACAGTGTTTGTTTTCAAAGAGGAATATAGTTGTCTGTTGTTGTTATTGTAGTTCTGTTTTCTCCTCAACATATCAGGCAATTGATAGTTGAAAGAGCTTTCATGTTAATAGTTGATGTTGTTGTGTTTTCTTTTTAAAAACAATAAAAAAAAACGAAAACAAAACAAAACAGAATATAACGGAATAAAAATGCCAACAAACAAAATGTAAACAAACGAATTCAATGTAATTTGGCGGTAATTTTAAACTTAAAGAGAGTTGAGGCATACTCTTGTGAGAGAGAGAAGGAAATTTAAATCCGGAAAGGAGAGGATATGGAGAGAGAGTAGAGAGAGAGAGAAAGTTCAAACAAGAGTTTTATAGCAGAGTTTTCCTTTGTTGTTATTGTACATTATAAGAGGTTTGTTTCCAATAGAATGTAAAGCTCTCTCTCTCTCTTATACTATTTGAGAGCATAAAGACAAAAGCTTTCTTTTTCTTAATTTTACTTTAAAGTTTTGCACACAGAGTTTGTTTAAGTGTGCGTATCTGAGAATATAGGTGAGTAGTGAATATTTTTTCTGTTGTTTTTTGCCCATCAAATCATTAAACTATTATAGTGTGTGTGTATGAGAGAAAATACTCGGAATTGTATGGTAACAACGATGTGTAAGTGTGAGTTTTTTTTAAATTCTTGTCTTTATTTCTGTTTTACTTCTGATCTGCGTTGACAATTTCGCCAAAAACTAATTAAATGCCATTTATAGTTGTATGTAAGCACATATTACAACTATTTTATGTTTTAGTATTCTTTTTACTCCCCACCCTCCTCCACAAACACACTTTAAAAAATAAGTACAAGAACATTATCGTTATGGGCTCCCTTCTTTTATGTTTCTTCTGTTTAATTGCCTCCATATAACACACTCGTAAATGGCAATTAAGGATACATATGTTGACTTTTAAAATTAAAAATTGAAACTGAAAGTGCAAGTGAATAATTCAGTTGAGCAAAAGAAATTTTCTTATCTTTCCACTTTACTCCTAAAAAACTCAGATTTTCCTGATGACATTTATCTCTTGTCACAAAAATTTAATGACGTACTGGACATATTTAATGATCTTGTTGGTCACGAAGTCATTAAAAAGAAAACAGAAGTTACACGTGCTTGTACAAATACTATAATAGAATAGCAGCTAATAATAGACAACAAAGTACCTTTGCTACTTACGATGTCTTATGGCAATAGATAGACAAGAAGAAGAGGACCTTATTAAGTTGTTAAAGAAGACCAGAGCGGCCTAAAAAAATCTGAAATGAAACTCGGAACATTCAATGAATTGATGAAATTATTTTTATTCTACGGACGTGAACCCAGTCTTTTTTCAAACTTGATAATTAAAGGCTATTAGTGCTTATATATAGTGTTCACGCATCATTTGCCACATTTTCTGAGTGCCTTATGAATTGAAGCCGAGAGACTTTGAAAAATGATTTTGTATGTTCGAAATGCTATTTGCTACATTAAATGCATTTTATTGATTATATATATAAAATTTAAGTTATCTAACAAAAAAAATGCAAGTCATTGACCAAACCAATGCACGTCATCGACCAAAAAAATTTAGGTCAACGACTATAAAAAATGCAACCCATTTACCACAAAAATGCCAGTCATTGACCAAAAACTGCAGTCATCGAACAAAACATGCAATTTATCTACAAACTAAATGCAAAAAATTAAAGTCATCGAACAAAAAATGCACGTCATCGACCAAAAATACAAGTCATAGACTAAAAAATGCAAGTCATCTACCACAAAAACGCAAGTATATTGACCAAAAACTGCAGTCATCGACCAAACTATGCAATTTATCTACAAAATAAATGCAAGTAATCGACAAAAAAAGCAACTCATCGACCAAAAAAAAAAAAATTCAACTCATCTACTAAAGAAAATGCAACCAAAAAATGAAAGTCGTCGGTCAAAAACATGTGATTCATCGACCAGAAAATGTAAGTTATCGATCAAATATATGCTAGTTATCGAACAAAAAACCGACAATTTTGCCCCATTTGTATAGATGACTCTTTGTTCATTGGAAGAAAGCAATAAGCTTCGACGCCTGTATCTGCGGTCTCAAGTAACGCTGTTTTGGAATCCTTGAGGCTATTGCTATCCAAACCGAAAACCACATCTTTTTAAATTCAATCCAATTTTACCTTATTTAAGGAAGGCATATTTGTTAAAAATACTTCATTTTTTATCTTTATTATCTCCAATAAGTAAATTGTTACTTTCGTAATCTTTTTTTTTTGCTATTCTGTTTTGGTTTTATTTGTCATATGAAATAAAAAATATGGTAGCTCGTTATGTGCGATGATCACTGAATCGAATGTTCGTTAAAGCGGAAAATTACTGTATTGAAATAAAGCACTTTTATGAGCATATCTCTTGGTTACGTTATTTAAGATAACGAATTAAAACAATATTTATTGAAATTAAGCTTTCCAAATTATTATCGTTATGTTATGCATAAAGTATTCTTTTAATTTAAATGACAAATTAATTTTACTTTAAAGTATGCTATAATCTCCATATTTAACTTTTTTTTTCCTTTTTTTTTGGGTATAAACAAAGTTAACACTATAATGTCACATCATAAATATACATGTCATCATAATAACAGACATTTTCAAAATAGTTTCGAGTAGAATTGTACTTAAAATTAATCATTTTTACTGACAAACTTTTCAAAAAAGCAAAACGAAAAAGTATTCAACTTTGCTTGCAACATGAAAAGCCAAAAATACTTAACAGTGACCATTAATTTAAATATTTATAAACTAAACATGTACGTGAATGCTTGCGAGAGTTGGTTGAAAATTCAAAAAAAAGTTTAAATGAAAAAAGAGTTCTAAATGCCTTTATTATTATATTTAATTTGAAGAATTGAATTTTTGAAATTAAAAAACCTTAAAATTATTTTCTTTGCTTGTGTTTGCAATTCTCAATAGACCCTCGTTATCAACACTCGTTTTATAACATATGTTAGTATATTTTGAAATTTCTAATCTGTTTCTACTTAAGTTAACTTAATTTAAACTTCTCACTCATCAACTTTCACCTACACATGCATGCACACATGCACAAGCTGTATCATTTTCGAAATTCTTCCTTTTCAAACATTGTTTACTTCCTCTTTAATGTTCATGTATCTACACATACATCTAAGCTTATGAAAACATAGCAGCATACATACATTCTTGCATTTTCACACTCTCAGTGTTGCAAAACTTAACACCAACGATAATCACATCCATTAAAATCACAGTTTTCGGTTATAGTTCCAGAAAAAATGTGCGGGTAGAGTACAAATTTAAATACACATTGGAAGAGGGTCCTTCTAATGTTGATAGGAAAACGCAGAAGATCCGCAGAATAACGAAACAAAATGAAAAGTTTGGAGGGAGCATGCCATCAGAATAAAAAAACCGGTGCACAGAAAATATCGTGGACTGCATGTCGCACACTTAGGTATCTTCTGGTATCTATGACTCATATGCATGCAACTGAAAAACTGCAAGAAAATTCAATTCAGGTCAAAAGAAGTTGGTAGTCTTTGAGGTATAATGCTCAAGATTTACAATAAGGGTCTGGACAACATAGTTCTTAAAGAACTAACTAAACAGTAAATTTTTCGGGTTGCATTGGCCAAAGTCTAGTAGGTAGTGGTATTAGACGTAAGACGTTGAAACCCCAGGTCAGACATCAAAACGAGAATATAAAAAAATATTTCTTTGGCGACTTCCTCTCAGCAGATTGCTGGCAAAAACTCTGAGTGTAAATAAAATTGCCATGAGAAGTTTCTCAAAAAATCTGTTGACCCCGCCACTTAGGTGTAAAATTAACACACAAAAGATAAGTGTTATGAGAATGTAGGTCGTAATCCTGACTGAAGGGTTGTAATGGCCAGGTATATGTGTATATATAGGCCGCTTTTGGATCGCATGTGGCATCTTTCGATTATTCGTCAATTTTGTTTGTTGAAGTCGTCATTCATTCCGAACTGGGCCTGAGAATGTTTTTTCGATGAAAGGTAGGGGCATTTGGTCCAGAGACTTTTCATTGAACACTCGTTGTTGTCTATGGTCGTTGAACTATAGACGATAACGCTATCAGCCCAAAATCGACATAGAACAGTGAACTTTTCGGGTTCTATTGGACGATCTTGGATATTATGTGAATTGTTATCTTCGAAAAATCAAAAATTTTGTATGTTTAAGTATTCATTCATTCAGAACTGGGCCTCTGAATGATTTTTCGATTAAAATTAGGATTGCTTTAGAGAATTTTCAGCGAACACTTGTTGTTGTCAATGGTCGGCCATGGTGATTGGGCAGAACAGTGTGAATAAATGCCAACTAGTTTGACAGATAGACAGATGGAAGTCGCCGTAGTATGGAAGATAATGTGTTTGCTTATTAGATGTGAGGCCACGGTTCATACCCCAGGTCAGACATCTCATACGAAACGAAATATGAAAAAAATTTTCTTCCGCGACTTCCTCTCAGCAGATTTCTGAAAAACAGTCTGGGTGTGAATAAAATTGAGATGAAACGTCTATCAAAAATCTGACATTCGGAATCGTCTTTGAACTGAAGGTCTTGCCAGTCATGTATAAAATTAGCACACACAACCTAAGTGGTGCGAGAAGCTAGGTCGTAATCCTGGCTAAAGGGTTGTACTGACCAATTATGTATGTATGTATATAATTTGACAGATGTAGCATCAACAAGATGACAGTTATCAACTGTCAAGTCAATATTGAAAGACCCGATTGAAAGATCTGCAAAAATTCTGTGGTGCCCAAAACTGATCTTAATTTTAATTGGTAATCCAGTTTTGAGGAAATAAACCGCCGTAGAAAATTCTGTGGATTTATATATGCATTTAATTTAATTATATGGCTTCTAATATAATATATTGGACTGATACAAATGTCTGCAGTATCAAATCTAAGCTATCCTATTCGAATGTATTTTCGTTAAAAAAATATATTGAAACGTTAAAAAAAATTTCTTCTTTTTTAATAATTCGTTGTGTTATAATCTTACATTGAGTAAATATACTTATGATCTATAAATAATTCACATATATAGGGTATGTGTGAACGTAAAGAAAACAAAAAAAAAGTATAAATAAAATATAAATTAAATTTTAATAACCATGTATGACTATAAATCCATCGTAGCAACATGTCACATGAAATTTCAACAGCAATCATAAACACTTGGCAATCTTTATCCTATTTTTAGACACTTAATACTTGATGTACGAAAACAAAAACAAAAAAATTGTGTTTATATTGCACAAAAACCTAAAAAAAAAGAAAAACAAAAGGCAAAAGCAAAAACAAGAAGATGAAGAAGAAATGAAACCCTAATGAACATTTAAGTTATCTTCCACTTGGCTAATTTGCCCTGAGGTTAAATCCAAATTCTTCCAGCATTTATGATATTACCGCACCCATACATATGCACATACACATACACAACATAATATACCAACACACACTGTATGTATATGTGTGTGTACGGTATAAGATGAAACATTTTAAAGATTTCGTAATACACATACACATATGAAGTCTCACACAGAAATATCTTCACACATGTCTGCATGTGTATGTAAGCATGAAGCATTTATATGATTTCGAGTCATAGATTTTAGAGATACTTCTTGTTCACTTGTGTATGTGTGTGTGTGTGGTGGTGGTGTTACAAAAACATTCACTTATCCATTCCTTTCCTGAGATGTATGTGTGTGTGTGTGTACATGTTATTGCAGTTTAAGGGATTGTTTCCATATTTTGAAATTCATCAGCCTTAAAGCTATTGAAGTGATTTTCAGCTTGACAAATTAGGAAACTCTTATAAGGTGTAAGTGCTATTCGCACTATTCTGTTTATGAAAACACAAAACAGTCACTTTATTAATTTCAAAAATTTAATCAGGCGCTTGGTTTATATTTAATTGATTGATAAATAAATTTATGAGGTATTCCGATTGTCTCCGTTGGACTAGATATTCTCCTTTCGGTTTACGGAAAGGCTCAACTTCCATGACCATAATAATGTTGTAATATTGTCAGAATGTACTGGACTTTTAAGGATAAGAAGAGGACTGATTCACTTCGGATTTTAATTTTTTTGCGGTGAGCGTCAGGAGGAGAGGGAGGTTATTATTCTTCATCTGACATGTCATCTCATTTTCTGTTATTCTTGACTATACTCTCCACAAGTGGCTGTAGTCTAGTAGGTAGTGTTTTGGCTTATCAGACGTGAGGCCGTGGTAGCTAAGACGTATTCAACGAAATGAAATACGAAACAAAATATTTCTCCGGCGACTGCCCCTCAGCAGATTTCTGGCAAAAACTCTGATGAGAGTAAATTAAATTGTCATGAAAAAGTTTCTCAAAAAACCTCTCGTCGACTCCGAGGCTTTAAATTGTAAGGTTCCGCCACTCATGTATAAAATTAACACGCACACAAATATGTAGTGTGAGAAACTAGGTCGTAATCATGACTGAAGGGTTGTAATGACCAATTATGTATGTGGGTCTCAAGAATAGGAGGAAATTACTTTGCATATCATATGTTAGGATCATGCTCTTGCCATATCATTTTCTATCATTCTGGACTATACTCTCCATAATAAAGGCTGCGCGTTGGATTCATCTGGGGAATGTTTGATCTCCTGGTTGAATATTAATTGTGGTATCATAATGCGACCATGCCCTGCCATTTAAGCTAACTTAAGCTAAATCCTGATTACATTAACAGTTCTGTTATTACAGCAATATTTGAGTACGTAATATTTTGCTATTCTGCTGCACTGGTTTGACCATTTGTGATGGTTGGTAAAATATTGTTGCGTTTTTACCTTTTAAAAACGTATAAAATATGAGCTCGTAGATTGCAAATAAAGATAAAAATAAATTTCTGTTTAGTTTTAATTAAAATTCTTTATTATTCGGACAATTCTGTGTGCCACTGTTCACAACTTGATGTAAATAACAACAATTGCTTTTGTTTCTTAATCCTTTTTGCACTCTTTTGCGTAAGCAACAACAATTGTTCGACAGATCTTTGTAACGGAGATCGTCAAACCACGATTATTCTCTTCAAACACCCGCGTCTTCACACAAGACTGACTGAACTTTTACTGACTGCGTTGCCTGCTTTGGGCTTGCCTTTTATATGACATCGTAAACATTCTGATGAACGCTCCTGAAGGTGAATATTCGCGGCTTCGCCTTCTCGAGATCTATATAAATCGTTGTGTCATTATTGATGTTTGTGTATTTTTGTTTACATTTATTCTTGCAGTGTTTGTTGTTACATTTTTGTTTACGTGTTTATCCTTTTTTACACTGGTGTTTGTTGGTATATTTTTGTTTATCATGTAAACAAGTTCATTGTTTTTGTTTTTATAGCTTTTGTTTACAATTTTAACGTTAAACGATGTAAAAGCAAAACACCATTTCCATTTTCGAAACAATATAATCAAGCCTGAGTTAGTTTAAAACCTCTACCTATTAAAGACCGAAGTTTCCCATAAAATAGGTCCATATTTTTCCTTTTACTCTGCATATCACTGTGATAACTTTGAGTAAGTTTAGACAATTTTTTGTCTAAGCACACTATGGCTCTGCTACTAAGCAATAAATGCAAGCAATTATCCCGTAGTACTTCCAAGTACCCATTTAGTGTCTAGTGTAGTGACTAATGAAAAGTGTTAACAGACAATGCAAAGAGAAGAATTATCACTTTAGCAGATATTATGAGTAAAATTTTGTAAGCGACATCAACTACCAAGAACAACAAGAACCAGTACGACAAGAGATGCTCAAGTTTAAAATGAACAAAACTTGTTAAATATTTTCCATCGCTTGTACAACTTGCCGTCGCCAACGTTATGTTGTTATTTCTATTTCTATATGCTTCTGGTTGTTTAGTTTTTGTCGTTGTTTCATGTTACCACACAGCAAAACAGCGATAGCAACAGAAAATGGACCCCTAAACAAAAATTGCTTTAAGTTTTATTTGGTTTCAATAAGGAGCAGAGCAGAACAGAGTAGAGTAGAGTAGAGAGTTAAAAGTGTACGAGAAAGAGTATATTTTCTGTTGTTGGAGAATTTTACTGCTTTTAAACAATTTTATTGTTGATCTTTGCAGTTGTTGTTGTCGTTGTTGCTAGCTGTTAAGTGCTTCAACATGTTGTTTGTATTGTATTTGCTTTCGTTTTTACTTTTTGGTTAGTTAATGCCGAATAGACACGGTATGCTGCTCTTTTCTGTTTAACCCCTCTTACATTTCTCTCTTTCAAAAAACTCCTTGAGGTTTTCATATTCATATGCTGCATACATGCATGCTCTTGTGCTTGTTCATAGTTTGTAAACAATTTTCATTTTCATTACGCCCTAATGAAAAATATTTTGTACGGCTTTGTTAAAACGATCTGTTGGGAGTGTGGGGACAATAGGTTTTTAATTTCATGTTTGGCCTGAAAGTGATAGGGTAAGCAACAGCAACAAATGAATTTGTTATTAAAAAATTAATCAGTTTTTTTTTTAAATTTTTAAAAAATTGCTGGAAGATTTTCTACCAAGCCAGTCTAGTCTACACAAGTGAGAAAGTTTGACTTTATTTTTTCCCTTTTCAATTACATTTCCGGAACATCAATTGTTTGGCCTTTGGAAGTAGAATGGCTTCACCAGAGGCATCAGCTGCGTCAGTAGCTCTCAATAAACAAAGAAGTTTCAAATCTTGCCTCCAAAAATGTTGCACTGAAAAACAGCTGCTTTTTAAGTTATGGATGATTTAGCTACACTTTTATGTGCAACAAGAATTGTTGATGAGCGGGTAGTTATGTTCTTGTAGTCTACTGAAGATGAAGAAGATTAAACTGCGTGTCAAAAATGTTGTGAAATTATTACCCTATAATTTGAAATTAGCATCAGACCATCATATCAGGGGCTCAAGAAAATAAAAATCGATCGACCATCAGATTTTGTAGTTTTTTAATGATAAACTTTTATTTTCAGCAACGAAACAATTACAGAACAATACAGACATTCCTTTGTTTTTTTCTTTTATAGAAATTAATCGAAATTATATGGGGCAAGGGCAACACTATTAAAATGTTGCGCTTTTAAGAGGCATTTTTTTCAAAACAAAAGAATTTCACTAATTTTTTCTATTATTTGAAAAGAATCAGGAAAACCCTAAATTATACTGGGTTTGAATCAATTTGATTTAGTTTATAAGCAAGTATTCTAGGCACTACACCACATATACTCTATGTTATGAAATATTTATATGGCATAGCCTTCGAGTATTACTACCTGAAACAAAGGAATAGGGAATGCCATCTAAAGAAGACGAAAATTAGTTCATCGACGTGTTTAATTGATGAATTAATTAAAGCTTGTGTTTCTACATGAGTCTTATTTACTTAGTTGGTCATTAGAACTCTTCAGTTAGGATTACAACCTAGCTTATCACACCACCTTATGGTGTAAGTGTCAATTTTATAAATGAGTGTCGGAGTGAGTGAGAGAAATTATTCATGGCAATTTTATTGACTCTCAGAGTTTTTGCTAGGAATCTGCTAAGAGGCAGTCACAGTAGAAATATTTCTTCGTATTTCGTACGGTTGAAATGTCTGACATGGGTTCTGAACCGAGGCCCCACGTCTAAAAATCCAACATAATACCTACTGTACAAAGGTGCTTTTTAAGCTCCAGAGTTAAATCACTCGGACTATTTCTTCTTTTCATACTTGGAAAAAATAGGTCTTCACCAACGATAACATTAGAAAAGTAGAATTTGCTATTGATAATTATTTTAAGAAGTTCCTGTTTTCATAATAAAAGAGGGCAATGAATTTATAACAAATTGTGGGGAGAATTGTTTCGAAATAATACGAGATTATCTGAAGAAATTAAGAAATTCTTTTTTTGTAACTTTGTTAGTTTTCTAGTTTGTCCGCGGTTGTCCTCGTAAGAGTGATAGATGAACTCGTTCTACAAAACTTTGTAATTAAATTATCAGAGTACATATCAATTGAAGAAAAACTCTAAAACTTTATAAGAAGCATTTTTCTTTTTCTAAACCTTACTTAAAATTTTCTTCTCGTTGTCTGTAGAATTTGCCTCTCCAATTTGGCAGCAAGTTTGTGGTGCTCGTTTGCCTTAATGGTCTGTTTTTCTTTGTTGATTTGCTACTTAATTACTTGCATGAAAATTTAATATGAATATAACCGTAATAAAAACTAAAAGTTTATTAAAGACAAATTTTCAACAGCTTAATCCAATTTAGACAACAGAAAAACAAAAACAAAAAAAAAACATGAAAAACCAAATTAAGAACCAACAGAATAGCAAAAACGAAAGCGAACCTAAACTGTAAGAAGGGTGTGTAACAAAAGGGAAAAAATGAAGAAAAACGAAAATGCAAAACTGAAAGAAAAAAATATGTGGAAATGAAAAAGAAAGTAAAAAATAAAGTGAAAAAAAAACAAAGACTATAAATGTATTAGTAACCCACATCCATGCATGTTTCACTCACTAATGGCATTTTCTTTTGTTTGGCAGGATTTATAACAAATTTGCAGCATGAAAGACAAAAAAAAAAAAAAAAAAACAAACAAAAATATACACACAACGAAAGAAAACTAGAAAATCTTACACTTGTAACTATGCAGAGAAAAAGGAAAACAGTAGATGATACAACGAAGGATAAATATTGAATTACATACACTATTAACATGAATATTTGGAACAATAAGAAATTCTAAGTAAAGTTGCCATAGTCTAGTAGATAGAGTGTTGGCTTGTTGGACGTGAGGCCACGGTTCAACCCCCAAGACAGACATCTCCAACAAAACCAAATTTAAAAAAAATTTCCTTTCGACGACTTCCTTTCAGCAGATTTCAGGCTAAAATTCTGAGAAAGAATAAAATTGCCATGAAAAATTTCTCAAAAAAATCTGTCGTTCGAAGTCGATTTTAAACTATACCCACTCATGTATAAAATTAACGCACACAACTTAAGTGGTTTGAGAAATAAGGTCGTAATCCTGACTGAAGGGTTGTAATAACCAATTATGTATATACATATGTATGTATGTAAGAAAATATAAGTTTTTATTTTAATTCTATTTTCTTAAAATTTAAAATAAATTTGAACAAATGTAATTGATTGTGTCTATAAACCTCTCTATAGTTTTCTATTCGCTCTAAGCTAATGGAAGCACGTGAAACTCGGCAGTAAAATTCAAGAAGGCTGATATACAATTGGTCATTTGGGCTATCGACTTTATTGTGAAGGAGTTAACAATACTAAGAAATGATCTAGTTGAACATATGGAACTCCTCCATAACAGTAGAGGTATGAAGATCAAATCCCACGTCATAGTAGGTAGGTAGATAGGTTGGAGTAGTACCTTTGATTACCAAACCTTACTTGAACACACATAGGTGCACATTGTGCTACCACGAATTCCACTAAACCAACCGAAGAATTTGGTCAGCTCAGGTATGACTGCCCTATGCTGAAAACCTGCCTGAAAGTTTAATAAACGATGCTATATCCTTAATATCAACGGGCGATAATTCCATTAAGCTAACAAGGAATGTAGAGTCAAATACTAAATCTGCACCTCACAAGAGATGGGCATTGACAAAGAAATTGGATAACAGTTTCCTCCTATTCGGCAGACTTATACTCTCGACAGAAGTCGTTTGATGGGAGGTGCAGTCTTTCCGCGTGTCTTCCCACAACACAATGACCTGTAAGCATGGCCACTGCGATGGAGATGAATTGCGATTAAGTTTGAGTAGTAGGTTGGTACGTCTCCCATCCATCATAAACTAAGTGAGTCTGGTAGTGTAGCAAGATTCTTCATTGAAGTCCCAGAAGAATTTTTGCCTAATTTCCAATTTTGGCAAACCCAATTTGATTGCCACGGATTTAGAAAGAAATGTATCGATTTAAGCGGCCCTACAGTTGCCTGTAATGTCCCTATGCCCATTAACATAGACCTAAAGTGAGACACTGAATCGCCCAGAAAGAACGTCAAGACAACACTCTTCAACGAGTCACGTCATAATTAGGTTTTCCACAAAAAGAAGTAGAATCCACACCAGTGAAATGTGATACAGAATCGTCATGAGGCTAAAAAAGTTCACATATAATGTAGCTGGGTGCAACAGCTATCCTGATTTGAAAATCCCAATCATATCGGCAAGTATACTATTGCAGTGTTAGTATATGTATATGCCGTATTTGAAAAAAGCGATCACTGATAGACTAATAAATTTAGAAATCAAGATGCCTTCCATGTACATCAAACCAAGCATCCCTGCTGGAAGTAGAATTCGTGCTAACAAGGATAAGTCAGACCAGATGGGTTAGAAACCAACCTATCTTATGGCGAAATTATGATCTCATTTCAGTTCATTTCAGCTGAACACAAGTGATGGAGTTTAAGTATGCATGATGTTCAGGGCAATAGGCTTGGAGAAAACGTTATAAAGTTTGGAGGGAGTACAATAGATCGTATGGTCGCAGTATTAAAGCACCTCTGCACAACAATAATAATTACGGCTTCTCTGCTGCACTCTTGATGCTAGTGAGAGAAGAAGAAACTTCCTTTAGTTATAAAAAGTCTAAGCTTTCTACAAAGAACTTCTGTTCCTCTTTAAATGCCTATACGTTCAACTTATTTCATAGTACACTGTGTGTACATATTTAACACAAAACATTTAAGCAATTGCTTTGCTTTGTATGTGTAACATTTTCTTTTTCGACATTTTTTTGGACTACAAATGCTAAAACTTCTATGATATTTAGTTTTTTATTGTTCATGCATGTTCCTTTTTTTCCTTTCACCATTTTTTTTCAGATCCTTTTTTTGATTCTGTTTTTTCTTCCCGGTTTGCTTTCTTTTTTCCTGTTTACTGCCAGTCAATTATAGCCTCGTTTGGTTTACATATGTTCCACAGTATTACATCACATCTTACAATCTGCTTGTTGACCCTTGTCAGTTCTCTTTTCTTTTTTTTCGATACTTTTCGTCCAGTTTTTTGTTACAAAATTTCTTTGGGAGTGATGGTATTAAAAATGTTATATTTTCATCAGTTTTTTCTGTTTTATTTTTGTGAAATACGTTTATAGTTTTCTTTAACACACATGTGCCCAGATTTTTGGTCAAGATGTAAATAAAGTATTCCATGAATAAAATATTTTTTACTCTGAAGGATAGTGTAGGCATCAAACACATTATGATGGATAAACATTTTCTAACATTGTTTACAAGGAATCAAAACATCGATAAGATGAAGTAGGTCAAGGCCTATTTGCTATATTTGCCTACAAATTAAAGAATTGCACTATTTAGACCGTATATTGTGCTCTAATAGGATATTAGAAGAATGGTAAAGCGTGAGTAACAACTGTTACTTACAAATAGTATGGCAGCAATAATCCAATACGACTTTCTGTCCATCAATCAAAGGCATCTGTGACCTACGGGATATACGTACATAATAGCTGCATCTAAAAACACTACCAATGTTACAATCTGAACGTAATGATTTTATTTTTTACACGATGTTTTCTTGCAGATCAAAAGTGAGGTTGTCATGGTTGCAAATTTGAATTCCTATCTTCAGTCAATGAGTAGATTGAAGATCAGAAACAGAATTTGACACAGAAGGGATACTTGATTATGAATTTATCAACGACAATACATCACACCACATCATTTAAAAAGTTTAAGACTTATATAACTTTATATCGACTGATTCCGGGAAAGCCACAATTACTGTGGCTAATCAGATTGTTAGGCTCTAAGTAATTTAAATGATGGCAGTTAAAAATAATTTCTATAAACCGTGAAGGTGTCGAACATTTCGAAGTTGTGTGTTTATAAAAACTAACGTTGCACTATCAAGGAAAAATATCAGCAAGTTCAGCAAGGAGCTTTATAAGAGAATACTTGGATTTTAGTTCTCAATATTTTACGAAGACAAGGATTGACAATATTTTGGATCATACCGACATGTTCCATTTCTTCAACAGCACCCTTCGTAGCATTTCCTCACATTTATTCTTATAGTTCGGCTTTACTTCTAGTCTAAGTGGGGTATAACCTAACCTAGCCTATTTAACAATGTGCAACTTTTATGTTCAAGTAAAGAGAGATCATCCACGTATTCCATTAGGTCATAGAGACCACAAGGAAGGCCCCTACAAGGAAATAACATGCAGTCATGTTCGCTACTACTTTTTACACCAATTATATCACCCGCAAAGGAATATTTCTTCAGCGACTTTCTCTCAGCAGATTTCTGGCAAAAATTCTGAGAGTAAATAAAATTTCAATGGAAACGTTTTTCAAAAATCTGTCGTTCGGTGTCAATTTTAAACTGTATATCTCGCCATATATTGATGACAATAACGCACACAACATAACGTACAACATGGTGGAGTTAGGTTGTAATTCTAACTGAATTAAGTAAGTAATATCAGCAGCTGGAGTTCATTAAGATACTGTTGTTAGCGTCGGAGCAATGCCTTTTTTAACATGTATTAAGGAATTACACATTGATCGTTAAAACTGACGTTAATATGTTGAAGTGGTGTAGAGCAACCATACGGTTTCAAAATCTTATGCCTAGCAGCAAACACCCAAGTCTTCAAGTCGGCTTGTTGTGCTCAAACCAACCATAACTTTTAGTTAAAATCCGGTATCCTTACCTTCTTCCCATCCTCTCCTTTGTAGTGAAACATGTCCGTAAAATATTGATATTTCGAGCTAACGAAAGCTGGAAAATTTTTTCATCGTTATAATGTCCACATTATATGCTCTACATTGATTAAAATTTACAATGCCAATACGGTTTAGACATATTTGTAAGGTGGAGAATCTGAATTTCATTAGCATACTTAACTTGCATTACGTAGTCTTAAGATACTTACGATTATTCTCACATTAGAGAGTCTTTGCACATATTACTGTTCTGTCACTATACCTCGATAGTCGTTTCTGCACATTTTTGTAGCCTGGTTTTCTATGAACTTTAAAGCATATAGTTATCCAAGTCTACGCTATATAATACTCGTTTCCTAATTTGCTTCCACTTCTTAATGCATATCGTGCCATGTCTGGAGTTATTGTTGACCACCCTTTGACAACCCAGGGCAGTCCTCCAGATTATCGTCAACCATGCAGCAACAATCCAACACGAGCAGCTGTACCCTCATGGATTCAAGTCGGATTTACGAAAGCAGGTCTGATATCGAAGTGACTGATAATTCCGAGCTAAGGGAGTATCTACCCATTTCGCATATATACTCTGATTGATTCATTTTTCCTTAGCCTGTATACACCACACCGCAAGTCTCGCTTTATATCCAACACATGCCCCAATCGTAGTTTAAAAAATCCAAACAATATCAAGCGAACATCAATTTTTATATTTCTGTAGCAAATGCTTCGTACAACTATCTGAATAAACTCTTCCAGCAGTTGGCTCTCAACAACATGAGTAATTGGATGCGAAGCAATGTTGCCAAAACAAATTAAGGAATATATCGTTTAGCTCTGCTAATGAAAGCCTAGATTATAAAATCTAAAGAAAAACAGTTCTGTGCTCCACTTGTTTCGAATTTCAGGTAACGATATGTACCTTGAGTTATTGTTACTTTGTTTGTTGTATGTTCTCCATATTTATTTGAATAACTAACCAAGACCTGTGATTTAATGTATCATTGTCTTGTTTGATTATTTATTTATTATTAACAAATTTAAATTATTACGTATGCACTCTATTAAAAACCGAAAAATAAAAAAATATTTTTTAGTGAGCTAGTATGTGTGCTTTTACTCGTTTTGAAAATTCTCAGTTAAATTGCAGCAATTGTTCATCCATCTCTCCAATATGTCAGGCAATATTTTGTGAACAAATAAAAAAAAAATACAAGAGAATAAAATTTCCTATTCCTTTTCCGGTTGTTTGTGTACATAGATACATATTTATTTTATTATTTATTTATATTTCTACTGTATTGTATAATTTTCAGTAGAGGTCTTCTATCTATCTACATATACGAGTCTATTATGATGCCTATACAATCCACTTACAATACTGTAAGTGGTGTTGTGTTGTCCATTTCCATTTGTTTGTATTACTGTTGCCGTATGCCTAACTGTATTTGTAATGTATACGTGTTTGTATATGTGTTTTTAAGGATGTGTACATTTAAGCCTGAATGATTTTATTTTTATTGTAATGTTTTTCCACTTTCTCTTTCTTTTTTTTATTTGTTTGGGTTACATCCCCATTTATAACTTGTATGAGTAAATTTGCATACCTATCTATCTATAGGTCCTGCATATTTGTAACTACAAACATAAAATATTTTTATATTTTACTTTTCTTTACCTTTTTTTATTTTTTGTTTCTTTTGTGTATATTTTTCCTTTTTAGCATATAAAGCACCAACTTCATCATATTTTTTAAATAAATATTTGCAAATAAACAGACGGACCTTTGGTAACAAAAACAGAATAAAAAATGTAAACATAAACGGAGAAACGCACTGTTTAACACTTGTGCTCTATAAAGGATCAACAAGTTTCCAAAACATTTGAAAGGCTTATGAATCAGAAGATCAAATATCGTCTTATTTCGATTGCTTACAATATTTCTTCTCGTAGCCTAAAGACGAGTCCTTTTATTCTGGTTTTGTCAGTGTTTGAGAGTAGCTATAACCTGCAGTTAAATTATTCCACACTTTCGATCATTCACTCGAAATGTCCACAGAAAACGGAGTGTACCTTCACGGCAATATTTTAGTTGTGAAGACCTCCTGGCAAGAATGAACATGTTTGTGTGAACGCACTTCTCAATATTACATTATTATTGCCGTGAAATGGAGCCTTAGTACTGCAACCAGACAATCTATAGTATTCTTCTCCAAACTATATTGGGTATCCCTATAAAGGATGCTGCTCGATGCCAACAAAGACAATTCCCTGCCTAGAACCTGGTATCCATTCAGTTGCTTTCTTCTGAGTTGAATTAATATCGCACATGTTCCAAGAACATGTTCAAGTGACTCATTCTCATCATTACAGGATCTACATGTCAGACTCGAGAGAACCTTCCTTCTGAATAAGTATAGTGTGAGTCTACAGTACCCTGGCATAAGACTGGCTGGCTACAAACTCCAGGTAAATCTATATTAAGACTCAAATTTTCCAACAAAACTTCTGATTGCGTTTTTGCCTCTCTTTACTTTTCCTTTCACTGAGCACAGTTCCAAAACATCTGTCCACACTACACAGAAAAGTTTTGGCTCTCACAACGGCGTGGAAGTTCCCCTCATAGCAAACTCGTGTGCTTGCTCATTGCCGACAAATACCACATGACTTGGGACCCAGCAGAGGGTAACCTTATTTCCCCTATCAAGCCAATTCAGCTTGCCTATACCAGTCCTATACTATCTTTGATTACACCTCATTAGTGTCGCGTAGTCGAATACTATTGCTATTGTCAGATTCTATTGCTAGTTCATATTCAAATTAAATTGAGCACATCTTTCGGTGGCATAGACTTCTGCCAAAAGATATCAGTGGTTTTCGGAATATTTCTTTCTGGAAAAAGAACTTCTGTTCGTCTTCCAAGATCCATTCTTAACCCATCTGTATACCATAAAATCGTTCCTCTTTTAAAAGAGTTTATTGAACCAGATAGCGTGTGTCTTCCTTTCTTTCAGTGGCAAAATGTTTGTAAATGTATTCGAAACATACTTGATGTTATTGTAGAGCTTTCGAACAATGCTTATGCAACGTTAGTCCTTCAATCAAAATGTAAAAAAGGAAATATCGGTGTGGCTTTTTTCACTTTATTTCCAAACTTCAACATAAGGGTTAATGGTAAAGGAAAAATTGTTTGCATATGGTATGGAAAAAAAAGTTATAGAAAAACTGTTTCGGTTGTTTCGTTACAATTTTTTTCAACGTTTTTTTTATTATTGTTGGTTTACATTCTTATTTAAATTCTTCGTATCTGCATAGTATAAATGGCTTTGTTAATAATACTCTACCCAATATTTGTTAACCACTGACAGTGGACAAAATAGCGATTCTTACATATATATTTTTTATAAATATGTGAATATTTTATTTAAACATTGTATCAGATAGTAGTGACCTACGGCACTTGCTTTTGGCAATATTTCCTAAAAACTTGATCTGCTAACATATTGCCCTTCAAGAGTAATAACAAAATGCAGTTTAGTTGTATATTTTGGTTCTCTGAATTGATAGAATTAAACTTCGCAGTCAAATGTGGCTTACTGAACTTCTAAGTTTTTATTAGAAGAACGTCGTTTATTGTTATATAAAGGCTACTGCTGTCTAACATAAAGCATAATCTCTTATGCATTACGAAAAATCAATATCCAACTCAATTATTAAACGTTACATGAAGGAAACATGATAACTCATGAATATGATAGTGCTGACGACGTTCAAAAATTAGTTAAATCTTCAGCATTTAGATTTAAAATTTTGCTGATGCAGTCTATCTGGTCATCTGATCACTCACATTAGCCCTAAATTATCGAAGTAAAGATCATTTGCAGTAATATAGAATGTCTTCATCAAAACTGTTGTATTTTTCCGAAGAGGTTAATAATGATGTATACCCGATCGACTTGCCAGTTAAATCGATGACAAGAGTTGGACATGGTATTACACGAATGGACAACAGGATTATTTTCATACTAGTAGCTTAATTTTCTTGTCTCTACAAGAGTGTGAATTTACAATTAGTAAAAGGGAGTGATAAGTCGCCGTAGTCTAGTAAGTAGTGTGTCGGCTTATTAGACGCAAAGCCAGGGTTCAAACCCCAGGATAGACATCAAAACGAAAATATGAAAAATTATTTATACGGCGACTTCCTGTCAGCAGATTTCTGGCAAAAACTCTGAGAGTAAATAAAATTGCTATGAAAAGTTTCTCAAAAAAATCTGTCGTTCGGAATCGACTTTAAACTGTAGGTCCCGCCACTCACGTATAAAATTAACGTACACAACATGAGTGGTGTAAGAAACTAGCTCGTAATCTTGACTAAAGGGTTGTAATGACCAATTATGTATGTATGTATGTAAAAGGGAGTGATTCCTGTAAAACTCTCTTGATCACATAAGTATAGCGTCCCGTTCAAATACCAAATTAATCTTCCTAAAGGTGTAATAAACTTGAGATGGACATTTTTGGATCCAAGCGATTCGCCCAACAAGGAAGGTATTTAAATATCAAATGTTGATCATCACAAGAGGATAGTATATAGACTGAATAGTTGAGCTGACTTCTTCAATAAAATGAAACAAAAAAATGAAACATCAAGCAATTATCCCTACCTCCTTCAACTCAATCCACAAAAGCTCTTGAATTTTTTATATATAAAGTGTCATTTCCAATAACGGCAGAAGAAGAAAAAATATTCAGATTTTCTACTAATACAAGTTATAGTTGCCTAAGGCGACGTAATTATCAGTATTGTCGTAAAGTGCTACCTTGGTCCTGTGGCCATATCATCTATTGTACTTTCAACTTTTTAGGGTATCCCTATAATGTTCCCCCATGCCTATTGCCTTGACGAATTTCAGGATACTGCTCTGTGTCAGCAATGATTATTCCCTGCCTATTACCCCAATAAGCATTCCGTCTTGTGTTCACTAATGCCCCAAAGATGCTGTTGCTTACTCTCATCGTACTAGATTCTCATATTGAACTTGAGACAGTTCTTACTGTAAATATGTTTACTCTAAGCCTACATTGAACCTCAGTTTATTTCTCAATAGTCTGAGGCATGGCTCAAATCTCCTCCTTATTGTAATTTCTCTAAAAAAATTTTTGTTTGCCTCAAACTAACTTCGTTTGAGAGGAGTCTTCGCTACGCTTTATCGGCCTTTTCATTGAGCATATTCTTTCCCAACATACGGCCCACTCTACAGGAGGGTTCAAAAGCGTTAAAGCTGTCGCAGCCATATCTACTTGCCCATAGCCGAGAATTCCCACATGTTCTGGGAGCCAGCAGAAGTTATTCTTATTTCGCCTAACCAGCCGATTCAGCTTCCTCATACAGTCCTATATTATCATCGACTTAGCCTCATAAGGCCGAGAGCTCAAATGGAGGCCTGATTGTCAAATAGTATTGCTATGCCCTGCTCTTTCTACTTACTGTCTGAGCACATCTTACGATGGAATGGATGGAGAATGTAGCAAATGCTGATTGATAAAATTCAATGGAGAACAATGGAGAATTAATTATACATAGGGCGATCAGCTAAAGTTGCCTTCAATAGACCCTGTATAGTTTTTAACATTCAATGGCTTCATCAAGTACTCGATAGGGTAGGAGATAATCAGCCCAAGCTCATGTGGAATTTTTTTGCTGAATGTAGTGGGAAGTTCATAAGCATGCTATCAGCAAATACTGTAAACAATTCATAGGTATTGGAGACACACTTTTCAATTTTCTGTATAATTTGGGATAAAAGTATTGAACCCAAGTGAGGACTGGAACAGTTTTTCCTACGTTCTTACTCCTCCCCAACCTTAACCTTAAAATGAACTGGATTTCGTAACACTTTTCATTCACATTTTTTTTTTATAACAACAGACGACATTTTACTCACTGTGAAATATATTTTAACAGCCATTTTTTTGCTGTCCATTATAACGTTGGTGTTGTATATTTCTTTCACTGTTTTTCTTTTTTTTTGTTGCCTTTTGGTTGTCTTGCCCTACTCCCATCTATTATTTCAGTGGATTTTTATGAATGTCTTCATTTCAACAGGCATTTATCATGTAACGTTTTGTGTTATGAATATTTTTATTTGATTTATAACCTTAGATTCGTCGAACGAATATGTATATGAGCATGAGCATGGGACGTTCCATTTACATAGATAAACGCACCGACATACAATCATATTTTACCAACGAATGAATAGTTTTATGCACATTTTTTTTTCTTTATTTTACAACGTTTATACATTTTTTGTTGTTTTTTGGTACCAAAGAGAGTTGTAAAACAAATGTTTTATTGAAATTGTATATTATTACCAACCACAGAGAGAGCAAACGAGAGAGAGAGGGAGAGCGAGAGAGAGTGTAAAATACGTCTTTTCGTATTGTGGAAGGATGTAGTTAGAAATACATATATAAATGCACACATACATACATGCATGCATACACTTACACAATGGTAGATTTGAGAATTTATTTTATTTTTATAACGAACACACACACACATAGAGTTTTATATGTACATATATGTGAACATTATAATTTTTATTTTGGTAAGTTTATGTGTGTAGTATTCAGGGAAATTGTATTATAATTTAAGGTCGTTTTGTTCCTTTCCTCCTGCCATTTGCTGTTCTAATGCTCTTCGCAATATATTCGCATATTCCTGTTATGATTTAACAATAGTTTTTGGGGCGGCAATAGTTTCGTTTGTTCCATTTTTCGATGTTGTTGTAACATAATGCCAAAGTAGTTGTAGTGTTGTGTCAGAGTGGTAAGCAGTAAGAGTACTGGTAGTCATAGATTTATGACACTAATAAATGTACACAATGTAAGGACATTCATATTTACATTTACATGCACATTCACATTCACTTTCATATTCTCGTATATCAACATTTTTATCATCATTCATTACGTTTACATATTTTTATTCATTCATTCATTCATCTATACATGCTTGCATACATGCATTTTATAGCATGTCATGGCAACTACAAAATGGGGATGTGTGTGATCGAGTAATACTTTACCAAACATACGATATTTTTTTGGTTTTCTTTTTTCTAACATGATTGAAATATTATTGCTGAATTATGAAATATTTTTCATTTTATTTTATAAAATTTTTAAATATTTTTTGTATATTTTTTTTGTATTGGAACAGCAGCATATACATACAGAATATTAGAATTTGTGGAAAAATTCAATAAATTTTGAAAACAAAAGTTAGCAGTTTTTACATTTCAAATGCGATAAGCATTCTGTTGGTTATTTATGCATCTCTTCATATTTATATTTTCATTTTTGATTTCACTTAATTTCTAGGTATGCACATTCATATTTTATGTTTACAAAACAATGGAAATAAGAAAAACCATGGAGAGGTAAATAAATAAATAAAAAAATTGTTTTAATGTCTACAATTGTAATGCAATACTACACGGCGTATGATTAATATGTGCCAAAAGTTTTAAATATCGCAAGTACTCATTTGTAATTTGTTCAGCATTCGACTCAAACTTCTCCCGGTGCCAAAAACTGGAACAGACTTATGAAAAGCAAACCAGTACCCGCTCTATTTATAATATATTCGGTTGTCTCATAAAAGTAAATCTGTTTGAAACCATTTCTGACTAGGTTAGGTTAAGTAAGGTGGCGCCCCCATAGGCCCAGGCTAAGTGAAACCACAATGAATTCTACCCGAGTATGAAACATTCACTACAGGAAACCAACCCAATCAAAAACCCTTATGTTAGAGAGCTTGGTTAAACATGTTAGAAAGTGAGAAGTCAAAAACCTCCGTCTCTTTATGACAAGAGCAGGGCAGTAATGCTTGACGTGAAAGACAATTTCCTTCCTCCTCTTCAGACTCCTAGCTTCCACAGGATTATTTGCCAGAGTCTTTGGTCATGCCAAAAAGATAGTGGGCCGTAAGAATCACTATTGTGCAGTTGATAGCTATGCGGCTTAAAGACAACATATAGTCAGTCCTCTTCTTATTGATAAGTGTACAGCAGAGCAGCATTTCTCGAAATTGAGCGTCCTTATAATAAGTTATGATAATATCTAAGTTAACTGAAGTAATCGGAATACCGCGTAATATATTAAAGATTGCGAGCTCCGTACTGACATGATGATATCCCCATGAACCCATGTAAAAGTTACATCTGAATGACCTGAAATTTTCTAGAGAGCTATGACGGGAATTTTTTTTATTGAATTTTTTTTATCCATAAATAACTTCAGCCTCTTGACTTCTATATGATGAAATAGACACACAATATTCGTTCCTGATGTAGTTAACCTTCTGAATGATTGTCAATTTTTACATGAACTTTGTTATTTTCTGCCATTCGTAATGCTTCACGGTTTAAATAAACTTCCATTCCATTTTTTAGTTCGGGTATAGTAGAATCACTTCCACGTCTATGGATTCCATTTCCCTTTGAAGTTCGCCAAATCTCGAATATTTCGTCGTATGTGACGGCATATCTTGTTGCAAAACATAACGGATGTTAAAAAGGGCACAAATATTACCGAGAGTAATATCTAATCTTTCATCCAGACGTAGTAATACAATACTACACGACGCACTATGTGGCATTTTGCCTCAAAACCTGGCCTAAATTAATAGAAGCGTTTTATGAGTTAATGGCTTGAATTTTTTGATAGTGTTAGTGATAATTAGGCCCAAGGATGAACCCAACTGATTTTGGTTCAAATCGGTCCTTGATTTCGCCTAGCTCCCATACAAATTCCCCTCGAAATTGCACTTATTTACACATAATTATGGTAATTATTGAACAATCATGATAAAATTTAGCATGGATCAATTCTGTGTACTAGGAAATCATGGTGTAAAGTTTAGTGAAAATCGGATTACATTTGACCCTAGTCCCCTTTAGAGATTCACGTTTGCGCTTATAAATGGCTTAAAAACATCGGTATCGTGATGAAATTCGGTATAAACATGTATTTTGTAAATCTTAATCATATTACCAAATTTTGTTATGGTCGGTCAATAATTGCCCCTTGGTCCAAAATAGGGCCCCTTAAGAAAATATGTTTAGCAATTATAATTGGCTTAAAAATGTTATTACCTCGATGAAATTCGACATGAACATGTTTAATATGAATGTGAATCATTTATGATCACATTTTATTATGATCGGATCATAAGTGCCCCTAGGTACCACATACGGCCCATTAAGAAAATCTAACATACATCTCATATTGTTATAATAGTCGATAAACATACATATGTAATTAAGTTTTTAAACTTCTATGATAATTAATATTTATTTATAATATTTATTTTACATTATTTAATACTTAAAAGTGAAACTAACTACAATCGTTAAAATCGTTATCATTTTCATCATCAATGTCAGGAAGTAGTAATTTAATAGTGTCTGATGAAAATGCTTTTCTATTCCTTCGCGATTTTTGTGTACTTCAGCTTATAAAAGGGTCACTGCCTAAAAGTAACCTATTCAGGACAACTCAATTGGTATCGCTTCTACTGAATTTCCTAGCATAATTCGTACGCCATATGGCTTCACTGCCTATGGCTTTATTACACTGAAACAAATTTTTTTTTAATTTTTCAAAAAATAAGCAAAATTTTCAAAAAATCGCCAAAAAAAATTGCGCAAATATGCGCAAACTTTTTTTTTTGTTCCTGAATGTAGAGAGTTCGTATTTTCTTGTGGTATATAACATTAAACTACTAAAAACTACTTTCACCTTTAAAATCCTTATCTTTTTTTAGGGAGGGTAAAAAATGTGAAATTTTTATTATTTTTAAATATTGAACGAATAATTTTAACATTAATATATGAGATATATATATAAAAAAAACTAAAAGTAGCAGTTGCTCATACCTTTCAAATAAAAAAAATCAATATAAAACCTCTATTCGTTTAGCCACAAAAAAATATCATATAAACTTATTAAAATTTCAAAAAAACACCAAAAACGCATTTAATTTTCTTCACTTTACTGATTTTGACATCGTTTCAAATCTACAAATCCCAACATAAAGTCGTGAAAATTCACTATATAATGCAGAATTTTGTTGTCTATCGAACTGCATACTCAGTTTCCTAAATTTCTTAAAATTCATTTTTGCCTTTTTTGCCAGCTTTTCGGGGTAAATGCCACATAGTGCGACGTATGATTAATGAGTTTTTAATATCGCTTCTATGTAACAAGGTTCCTGACTGTAAATATTTTTTTTTAACTTTCATGGAGGCTGTTAAACTGGATCTGACGTTAAATTAGGCGAAGTCGAGGATGAGTTTGTATTCTGCAGTAATGACAATATACAGCTGCTCAGTGGAAATATAAACTTAAGAATATACTGATGCACTTACACAGCCAGGTTTCCGTAGAGAGAATTTCGAATGACATATTGACGCTTAAGTTTGTTTATAAATGTTGCTTCTTTTTCCACGAAATGGCGGATTATTCTGATCTTGTCTTTGTTTCGGTCACTGGGCATAGGGGGCTTATACGAGAATGGTATTGCCAGCATACTGGCGTGGCAACTCACATTGGAAAACATTCTATGTGATCAAAACACACGTTTACCCTTGACCCATAGGGCTACCTTTATTATGTGGCTTTTGAAGCATTGTCTAATAGGAAGGTAGGCCTATTGACATAAGACACCTGTCACTTTATATGTCACTCTCTAGCTGGTGGTAAGAGGTGCATTTTTAACAATATTGGCGTAACAATTTGAATTTAAGATAACGATGTTTAAAGAATTGTGATAAGTAGTCGCCGTAGTGTAGTAGATGGTGAGTTGACTTATTAGACGTGAGATCACGGTTCAACAGACATCTCCAATAAAACAAAGTATGAGAAAATATTGCTTCGGCGGCTTCCTCTCAGTGGGGTTCTGGCAAAAACTCAAAAAAATTAAAAAAAAATCTCTAAAAAATGTGAAGTCTGGAGGCGAATTTAAACTGCAGATCTCGCCACTCATGCATAAAATTAACACACACAACATAAGTGGTGTGAGAAACTAGGTCGTAATCCTGACTGAATGGTTGTAATCACCAAGTATTCATGTATGTATGTGAGGGAGAGTGTAGGAGATATACAGAATTGGTCATCAAAACCAAATTATGTTGGGTGTGTGAATTTTATACATGAGTGGCGGGACCTTCAATTTAAAGTCGACTCCGAACGACAGATTTTTGAGATTCTTTTCAGGGCAATTTTATTTACTCTCAGAGTTTTTGCCAGATATCTGCTGAGAAAGAATACTTTTCTTTTTGTATTTTGTTTGATGTCTGGATTGGGGTTTCAACCCTCGCTTTACTTCTAATAAGCCAACACACTACCTACTAGACTACGGCGACTTCAAGGAGAAATGTGCTTGAATTATTTAAGATATCTAAGAATTTCATTCGAGTACCATACATATTGCAATATTCATTTTCATAAATTTTTTAATTTTCTTTTAAATGATTGTATTTTGACAAATGTTGTAGAGAAGGTATCATCAATAACATATTCTAAGAATATTTACTAAAATTTATATTGTTTCTAAAAGAAGATTTTATATTTAGTTGTTCGTTATCATTTTAAAATGTTGTATGGAATACAGAATTCATTTCATTTCTTGTACAGGCGAAAGGCATTTAAAAAATTCTCTGTATTTTATAACTTTTCAAAATCTCTGAGGATTATTTTTTAACGATTGATATTCAATATTTGATTTTTAACAACATTTTTCTTCTTCAAATGGAATAAGCAATTTGCTAAATACTTTATCAAATAGAAATTCAAATAAAAAAAAAAAAATAGAAAAAATACATGACAAAAAAAAAATTAAATTAAATAAAAAAAGAGTCCAAAAACTCTTCAATCTCAATTAACCAGACTTATATTACGAGATTTTATTGAATTTGAAAAAAAGAAATTAAAAACTTTTGCCCATAAATAACCACAGCACATGGAAAATATTTCAATTTGCCAACACCAGCATTCATACTCGGACTAAAAGATACTCTTCTAACGAATGCAAATGGCAAACTTTACAAAACGTTATAAAATTGTTAAACAAACAGAAGTTCAAAGAGAATACAAAAACAAAAAGTAAAAAACTTAAAAACTTTTAACATTTATTTTAAAATTTTGTTCTTTTTTTTTCTTGTTTCTCGTTTTGTCATTCCCTGCCTGTGTTAAACTGATTTTAACTTATAACCATGTTAAACAAACCAATTGCTAGATTTTTGTATTTGAAAAAAAAGAAGAGAAATACGAATGAAATCATATAAAAAGGGGAAGAGAATAATTCATATTCCATACACATACAATAAAATTTTGAAAAAAAACCAATAAAAAATAAGTTAAAGTGAGAAAAAGCCAAAAAATATACGTTGAAATTTTGCTTAAAACTGTATTCGAAGTCGACTTACTTACGAATGCAGGTTGTCAAGTAAAAAATAAAACTTTAAAACAAATTTCTTTTTTTTTATTAATTTTAAGCAAGAAGGAAATAAAAAAATTGAAGATTTTATTGAATTTAAAAGAAAAAAATTCAGACTGAAGTTTAAAGCCACTTAAATGCATAAGAAATAAGCAAATAAACCAAAAACAACACTGGAACCCGAAAAACAGCGGGTTAAGGCGACATAGAAAAAAAATAAAAATTGAAAACGAAATTGATTTATCGAATTGAAATCAGTCAATAAACTTTTGTAGTTAAAAAGTTACTGTGTTTCTTGTGCACAATGGGACAGTTTAAACCTTAAGGGTCTTGCAAGAATTTATATTCTTTAAGATTTCACGCAACAAGCGATTTCCATGAAATATTCTTCATTAAATCATTGAATTCCTTACTGAATTGGGTGTGATTCAAAGGAAGAAATTTTATACGCAGAAAAGGCCAAAAGGAAATATAAAGAAAATGTCAAGCTGAGTACGTATGTAAAATACTTTTTAATACAAAGAAAAAAAAAAAAACAAAAAACAGTTAAAATGAAATGCAGTTACCACAAAAATGCATTAAAAACATAATAATGCAAATCTTTACATACACACTCAACCCATACAATGGCCTTTGAAAAGGCCTCATAAGCTATAATGTACACAATATTCGCCCACAATACCCAATGCATCACTACGCATTGGCATCCAGACTATTCAAATCAGACCAAGAAAAAGTTGGCAATAATCTATTTATAGTGCTTGCTGTTAATTATGTTGGCCTGGTCAACCTGGTTCTAAAATATATAATAATGTAAGGTGGTGCACTTAAAAGTTTATAAAACAGAAAAGGCTTAAAAAATTTTCAAATTTATTTTTTTGTTGTGAAATACATTTGATAGTTGCCACGGCTGGCCTCACACTCCCTCATTCGATCGGATTAATTTTCGTGCATTTTTTCGAGTGTAGGAAGTCGTATCTCGGCAGTGGCATCACGAAATTCAAATGCTCAGTTGTCGTACATACATAACATACATAATTTGTCATTACAACCCTTCAGTCAGGATTACGATCTAGTTTATCACACCACTTATGTTGTGTGTGTTAATTTTAGACATGAGGGTGGGATCAGATTATTGAGAAACTTTTCATGGCAATTTTATTTACTCTCAGAGTTTTTGCCAGAAATCTGCTGAGAGTAAGTCGCCGAAGAAATACTTTTTGGTTTTGATTTCGAAACCTGGCTTTACGTCTAATAAGCCAACACACTACCTACTACACTACGGCACCTATCGGGATAATACTTTTCTTTAACAGTCCCCCTCAGAAAATAGTCAAACGGTGTGAAATCGTAGCTTCTAGGCGACCAATTGCACACCATTTCGGTTAATTAAACGGTCATTAATAATGACACAATAAATCGGTTGTGGCTTGAGATGTGTAACAAAGCAGTTTAAAAAGTCGAACAATCTTAGAATGTAGCATTCGACATTCAAAGATATATCCGAGACAAAAAAAATTTAACGCAATGTTTGAAAAAAGTTCTGAATGGTAAGATTGGCTGATTTTAAGAAAGAAAATTGTCCATGATGTAATACCCACTAGAATATAGCCTAGAATTATGGTTTTTGTACTTTTAGGTGAGAATATCTCGAAAAGTTTTTACATTAAAAGAAATAGTTTTTTTTTGCCATATTCGCTTGTAAACGTTTAATTCCACATTAATGGTGGTATACTTTCTATTTAATTCATTTTGAAATATATTACTCATACGCGTCATATTACATGTACTTGAATAGTTACTCTGTAAAGTATGCAATAAAAAATCTTTCATTTTAACATGTATGAAACTAAAGGAATTAGATATCACTCATACGGCACATATGAACTATACTTGTCATTATGAATTTTACATATTAAATATGAGCATAATGTGAATAAATAAGGGGGCCATTTAAAAGTTTAAATTTTAAAATGCAATAAAACAAAAACGGTATGAAATTTTGCCAACTTTATTTTTTTATTGTAAAGTACAATTGTTCCGGTTAGAAATGTAATATTATTTCATTCATATTATTGCCGCGGATAGCCTAATAGTACCTCATTCAACCGGACCAAATTTCATGCCCTTTTGCATGTCGTAACTCGGCAATGGCATCACGAATGTTGGCCCTCAAATGCTCAATTTTCTCTGGTTCGCCGGCATAACATTTTCTTTAACGGCGCCCCAAAGAAAATAGTCCAACAGTGTCAAATCGCAGGTTCTTGGAGGCCAACTGACATCACCATTTCAGCTAATTAAGCAGCCATCAAATGTTTAACGAAATAAATCGATTGTGGCATGAGATGTGTGCATGTTGCACAATCCTGTTGAAACCAAACATCGTTTACAGCAATACCGTGAAGAGCGGGTAGAAAAAAATCGGTTACCATGTTACGAGAGGTGTCTCCATTAAGCGTAACGATTGCACCGTCCTCATTTTCAAATAAATAAGGCTTATTGATGCCTTCGCTCCATAAGCCGCACCAAACAGTTTAATTGACGTTTAAACCGATACATAGCCCATGCCCAAAATCCTTTCCAAACACTGATTTTTTTAGGATTTAATACTCTAAGATCTCATGTGGATTGGTTTTATTTTAAAATTCGACAATTTCGTTTATTCAAGAACCCATTTATTCGATGAAAATTAGGGTCAGTTGGGAACTGCTCCAGAACCCATTCAGCGAACACAAGCCATTGTCTATGGACGCTTACCTTCAGTGCCCGGCTCAGTTAAATTTTGTACGAGTTCAAGCTAAAGTCAGTAAGCAAAATTTGCCAGGTTGTGGTCGGCGAAAGCCCAAGCACTTATGAGCGACGCGAAATCAACTGCCTCGGATCGATTGTTTACTGAGCCAGTTGACTCGGTAGAGCGATTATGGCAATAGTTAAACAGTTTTTAATAAAACAATCGGTCGTCAATGGTGATTTAACAAAACCGGCTGAATTAATGGCAATTAATTTTAACAGATGTTGCTTTAACAAAACGGGCTTTACCAAATGTGTGAGTTCGAAAGCACCCACTTGAACATCTGGTAGTAGTTCTACAGCCCAAGTTCTGAAGACCTGATAATAGTTTTTGGACATTCATTTCAGAATCTTTTAAGAAATTTCGATTTGAATTTTCTCTTATGCCATCAAAGGTGGTAGCCTTGCCTAATTCACTTACTTGCTTTATTCAATGCAACTTACTTGTTCCAGAACAGAATGTGCGAACTTTGTTATAAAAAGTAGAAGAAAACAAAATGGTTTTAAGGAAGAAAACAACAACAACAAATTTCTTTATGCGACAATACGTTTATTGATCGTTCGATTTACTTTTTTTTTCTTCTTCGAAAAAGTTTTAAGTCTTCTTCGTTTTATAAAAGAAAATCACTAGAGACCATATGAATGAAAATATTGTCTTCGAGTTCTTCTTTCATATTTTCTTTCCATTACATGCAGGAGAGGCAACTGAATCTGTTAGGTACCAATGGTTGTTGTTGATATATGAAATATGAAAAGGAATTATGCACAATGTGGCATTTACTTAAGGTTTTTCAAGGTTCTGCTTACTGAATAGGTAGTGTTGGTAAGGAAGAAGCAATAAAAAACCATTAACGTAAGAGTTTTTTTTCTTAAATTCAATTTTCTCAAGCTTATTTGTCAGACGCGGTTGCATAATATGTTTGATGTGACATTGTCCTGATGGATTATTAACAGTATGGATCTAAAAGAAAAGTTAGGCTATAAAAAGTAGCTCATAATACATGAATTTCGTGATTTCGCATAAACTAGACATACAATTTTTTTATTGAGCTTGTATTGATCTTAATGTTTTCGCAAGAGGCCAACATTTTATGAACCCAGCAAGGATTCGTAGAATAAAACTCTATCCAAAAGTTTCTTATATTGATTTGTTTAAGAATTATTGCATCTACTCTTACTTACATAAGAGACTTTTTGAGACTTTCTGGTCTATTAAAACAAGGTTTGCACATTGACCGGATTCGATGATTTTCATTATTTTATAGCAATTTTCTGCAATCGGTATAATCGGCGGCTGCACTTACACTTTCGCCTTGTATTTATAGAAGAACGTCGATGGTTATTCAAGAATTCAGTAAAATTCTCTGCATAAACAAAGAGAAAATATGGTCTGAGAAAAATTATTAAGAAAACCGACTTAGGCCTTTTGGTGCATTCTAACGACTATCGACCAGCTTTGAAAAGAGCTTTGATGGAAAAATTCGAACGTCTCTTGGTCACACACGCCGACTTGCGTGAAAGATTTTGATTACCGCCGAACTGTTTCTTTGAGTAGAAAAGAGTCATCACCCAGCGTCAGTCATGGTTTGGTAGGGCGTATCTTACAATGGGTTCACCGACTTGCATTTCTGCGAATAAAAGGTCAAAATTACGGACAAAACCTATGCACCTGTTCATAAAGATAAAACGGCCCAAATAAAGCTCAACACAATTTGTTAGTTTTCATCTCCTCTGGCTCTTTGGCAGTCTCGCTGGGCGACAAATTGTAAACAGCTTTAGTGGACAAGGTTGCTTCTCTTAAGATAGCCTCGATTCGTGCCGTTGCCAAATTTTCAATTAAAATGTGCTAGCGGGTATAGGTCCGACTTAAGGCGTACTTGAAGCTAAAACGCGGACATTTGGAAATAACATTTGCTTTTGGTAAACAATATAACAGTAACAGCTTTAGATTTAGCCCCTTATGGCGCCTAGAGGAACGATAAATGATTTCGATATCAACTAGGTTAAAGCATCTTTTCAATGAAGCTTTGACGCGTCTAGGTATTGGCACGTCTACCTGCTCATCTGGTACCTTAAGGGTTCTATTTGGCTATTTATCTCTTTATGTTGCAAATAGATTTACATATCGAGTGTTGTATGCCCTTAAATTTTCGGTAGAAACATTTTCATTGATTCGGTTCTACAGTTCGATATTTAAAATTAATTATCCATATTTACATATATACATAACATACTGTTACGAAAATGGAAATGATGTTTTCCTTTTATATCATATAACATATAAAATTATAAACAAAAGCTTCAAAAGCAAAAACAATGAACTTGTTTACATGATATACAAGTAAACAAAAATATACCAACAAACACCAGTATAAGAAAAAAAGGGTAAACAAGTAAACGAACCGAGGCCTACGTCTAATAAGCCTAATTAATAACTAATAATAACTAAGTAATAATATCCCAAGGATATCCGAAGTGTTCGTTTATAATAACGGTTAACCAAAGCATCTCCTTACACTAAAAAGCATGTTATATACAACTCGTGTTACATACAACTCGCATGTTAAATATAACCTGCCTACTTTTAAAATATATTTTTTGCCACATGTACGAGTATATCCTTTATACTTTCCACGATTTTAATTTATTGTAAATTGTATGTATCTTTAGGTATTTAAAAATAATGTTTTTCATCAACCTTTATTAAATTTAATCGAATTTGATTTTTTAATCATGGAGAACCAATTCAATTACAATAATTTTTGTCAGCCACATGCCGCCTTATTTAATGGCAATTTATAAAAATTTTCCACAATTGCAGGCAAAGGAAGTGATCAATAAATCTATTTTGTTCTTCCGTTACTCGTTATTTAAATTATTTACAAGAAAAAAAATCTATTTTTTATTTAAAAAAAAAATATTTAAAAAAGCAAAAAACGATATATAATAGAGGGCCCTAGACCAGTAATAATAAAAAAAATGAAATTAAATTGAAAATTGTACATTTCAAACACAATTTTATTTCATATATTTTATTATTAATTCCAAAAACAAAATATATAATACTATACATATGCATGTATGTAGATATGTATAAATATAAAAATAAATTTATAAATATAAAAATATTTTTTTTGTTTTATACCCACACATGCTTTCTGTTTTTGTTTTGCTCTGTGATTTAATGATTTTTCATGAACTACAAGTTGCCACGATAAATACAATACAAAGGGAAAACTTAAATAAAAACTGGGTTAAAACATTTATTTTAGTGCTGTTTCTGCTGCTGCTGTTGTTGTTGTTGTTTATTTCTGTAATCCAACAATTTTTACCGTTAACAAAATCTGTAGTTAACAATTCTTTTAACACTTTTCAACAGCAACATTTTGTTTTTGTTATAGTTTCTGTTTGTTTTTGTTATTATTGTATTAAATATTACTTTACATATGTACATACCTATACATATATGACTACGTATGTATATTAAATCGCAATCTACTGGTATGCAAAGTGAACTATTGTAGAGAAATCTGTTTGAAAGGTATTCATTCATGCAATAGCTGGTTGGTTTTATGATCCATGAAGGTCAAGGGATGCCAAGTTTGTTGAGTATTTTCAATGCAGTTTATATGCAGGGGTTAAAACAATTGAGTAAATTCTGATTCTTTTGATTACAACAACTGAAGTGTGTACTAATGGTGTAAAATTACATTTACTTGGTGAAATTTTGATTTGAAATCATTTAATGCCTTTAAAGCTTTAAAATATTTAAATTTTATAAAAGTAAACTTCTGGACTGAAGGATATAGCAATAGCGGTCTACTATTTAATACATGGGAGTAGTCTTTTCATATACCTGAAGGTGGCCGTATCAGAAAACATATGTTGAGAGGATTACTGTCTGGCTATGTTACCATTATATGTAATGAACCAGTCTGATCAGTGATAGGCAGGACGTCTTTGTAAGGCTCTCCAACAAAATTTTTATTTAAGCTACACCAACAATTTAATCAATTCAAGGATATTTTATTGAAATATGAAATCGTGATCTATGAATAATGTATCGTCGCAGCTGCTGCAACCTATTGTAGAGGAGTTTGGAAGCTGCAATAGTCTCAGAAAAGACCAGAAACCAGTAGAAGACGGATACTCTCGTCCACGATATTCAAAGTGAACAGAATGGTCATTATACCAACGACTAGGAGAATGTTAACAGCCTGAGAAGAATTAAAAAACAACCTCCGAATAGCGATAATCTCTGCATATGATATATCGACGCCTCCGTTCTATAACATTCTAAGTCGAAAAAGTGTGTTTTTAGTTATGAGCTCTCAAAGTTTTCAAGCGACATACGACTATATGTGTGTTTTAAGTAAATTTTTCCCTATAACTTCGGAACGGATCGGCGCATATTAACCAAATTTTGACAGTATTTAAGTTAGAGAACGTAGAATTCAAAAATGCAAGAACAATAAAAACGTTCTAAGTACACTTAAAACGATATAGAATGGAGGCGTCGATGTGTGGACTTTGAAATTATATATGTATATGCATTATACGAAACTACCTTCGATAGAAAGGTCATGTAATTCATTGACGGTCAGTATACACACACAGTCTGTATGACACTTGCAATACAAGGATGTTGCAAGCAGCTCAGTTTGCGAAGAATCATGGTGAAAGTAGTATCAAGCGCAAACGGCATCGAATGGGACCTGAACGATCATCCTTATGTACTCGTTTTTCTAAAAATTATTATTAATTAAACGTGAACGGAATTCATAGAAATATGAATTCTCATTAATAAAAGTAACACTTAAAATGTGGGTAGTAAAGGGTAGTTCTGATTAATGAAGTAAGTGAGAATTCTTAGCCTTTATCACTGTAATCAAAACCAAGGCAATTTAACATGGCAAATGCTGACATTAGTACACTGTAATAATCAAAAATTCCATTCCAATATCCATTGGTTTTGGTATCTAGGATGAAGAATAACATGTTGAACTGGCTTTATAGAAGACGACACGAATATAAACCTAGCTTGGAACTCACATTTAAAGCAAGCCGAGCCAAGTTGAAAACTCTGTTGCCCTACACTTAATGAGTTATGGAATACAACTCGTTAAGATAAGAGTTTCACTGACTGATACCTTCGCCGAATCCAATAAGTATTGTAGTCCATCACAAAAATGCTAGCTTCTCTACTGAAGAAGACAAATATATTTGTCTTACATATATATATGTATATATTTGCTATATATATAAATTTCATCTGTGACATAACCAACAATGCTATTGAATGGAAACCTCAAATTCAACAATGGAAGGGAACGTCCAAGTAAAACTTTGCGACGATAGCTGGATATGGACTGGTATCATAGAAAGCGCTGAAATATGCTAATCACTCATCACGATGTGGCCGTATAAGCACGAAAAAATTAAAAAGTTGTATTATGGTAAATCACATGAGTGGGAGAGAGTTTCGTTTGCTTATAATAGACAACAAACACAATCATGTGACAATATTGCAGTAGTGTTTAGCGTTGTTCAACCGCAATTTCGTCAGTTCCTAGGGGGAGTTCAGCACACACACTTGAAATTATTATCTCCTTTTTCGGCCAAATTCCTTGGGTTTCTTGTTTCTAATTCTGAAGAAATGGGCAGAAGAAACGAGAATCAAACGATGAAACGGTTGCAAAACAATTATTTTACAAACAAACCTAAAACGATGATTTCAAAAAAATTTTGTTCACAAACTTGTGATTCATTCGCAGGTTTATTGAGCGGGTACTGAAGCTTAGCTTACTTGCTTTAAGTGTTTATCTCTAGAGTGGACTATGAGTCCAGAAAAGTATCTAAAAAATGTGTGCATTTGTGTAAATTTTATTATTCCTGTACTTAAATTAAATTAGATTTCCATTGTATTGTATTAATACCATTCAAAATACTTAAAATTTTGTATTCCATAATTTCCGTACTAATTGTGTAGCATAATCATGCAAAATTTTCCAACAAAATTTGGTATTTGATGGCAGTACTATTTATGTTGATAGTGGCATGATATAGCCCTCATACATGCACTCGCGCAGGCATATCCGTTTATTTGCACTTCCACTTCCGTTTCCGTTAGGCGGTATAGCATATAACGTGTCGTATGTTTTAATAAAAAAATATCGCATTTCCATCAATGCAAATAAAAATTACGTGAGCTACTACGGCTCATACAGTTTCAAAATCAGGATTCCAACGACTATTGCATATGAAGATCTTGTGTGTATGGCTGTGTGTGTGTGAGTGTTTCATTTAAACACAATTAAATAAAATTATTATTTTACAACATATTCTGAGCATTTTACTAAAAGCCGCATCATACGGCAGAAACTCTCTTCCACACACACATGACTTGTACTTGCAATTAGTAGACACTACCGTTGTAGTAGTAGCAGTAGTTGCAGTGATTGTAATGATATTGAACAGAGAGCAGTGCAATGCAATGGCATTATTATTGGCAACATCAATAAAAATAAAAATAAGGAAAATAACAACAACTATTCAACACAAAAATAATAAAAAATTTTAAATAATTTTTACTGCCTGAATCAATTTTTGTTTCGTTGATGTCGATGTTGATGTTGATGTTGATGTTATAAAACAAAATAGTCTCTCTTAAATATCCTTTAATTATATTAAATGAAATGTTTTTGAACGGAACATTTTACGAACAATGAATTACATGAATAAACGAACGAGTGTATGTATGTGGGAATAAATGAATGAATGACAAATTTACACAAACAATTACGAGTTATTACAACATGACAGCATTAACATGGCATACGGCATACGGCATACGCCATACAGCATATTGATGTACATTTATTATGTAAATGTATGTTATAATTATATTTATGCTTGTATGTACATGTGCGTGCAACTACATATGTAATTTTACAACAATACAAGGAACTACAATACAATAATAATAATTACATGTAAGTAATGTTTAACTGACTTTTTTTGGAAAATAAAAATGAAAAATAAAACTTTTTTTTTAAACAGACATGCAAAATAAAATCAGTGCTAAATAAGCAAAAATATTTAACTTTTTAAAGTCATATTTGCTTGTACAAAATATAATACAACAAATGAGAGTAAAATAATTGACAAAATATATTGAAATATTGAAAACAAAAACAACCTGATTTTAGATTTCAATTATGATTCGTTAATTAATATTCTCATAACAAAAAATTATGAATTTTTTATGGAGTCCATAGTGCATTTATCAAGCAATTTGTTTAGAAAACTAGAGTCAAACATATGTCTGGCTTAGTTAACATTTGAAGAATTATAACAAGAGATTATAGAAAAGAGACAGCAAAGAGCAAAATAGGTTAATGCGTTTTATATGATCGCAATATGATACTCAGCCAATGTCACATTGGATATTCTACACGAGCGATTAAAGGGTTTGCTTACTTCGTTTGGAGATTACGTAAACTGGCCACTGAAATCGTGTGAACTGACTGTATAAGAAAAAGCCTAATTGTTATTGAAGCGTATGCGAATAACCACAACACCGTCGAATCCGACCTAACCTCTGCCATCTGTCAAATTCAGTTACATCAAAGAATATGGATATAAAGAATACGCATTATGTAGAAGTAAAATTTCTTATGGCGGGTTGTAACATTACGACCCGCTCTCACCAAAATCTTTTTTAAAAAATCATTTCTTGATTAGCGGGGAGGAAGACAGAAGGAAAATAAAGACAAACAAAGAGCGTAACAATATGTTGCTCTCATCGTACGTATATACATGTGTATGTATTCTTGTGCTTTTTGATTTAGTTGTCGATCAGACTGCGACAAGAACACATGTTTAGCGGATGCTTTATCATTTTATTTCAGAATAACACTCGAAGAATATTTTGTGTTAAAAATTTTGTCATTAGCTGGGCGTATTTCATTCTTTTATTTTGTCTCATAGTATAACTTTTTTTAAATGCTTTGGAATGCTCGTTTTTTTCTTTCAAAAACAAATGGTTTTGTTTATTCTTTTTATTTTTCTAAAAAACATGGCCTAATTTTTAAGCCAAAGATGGATAGCTTTATGTTCTTTTAATAATAAAATGAATTTTTTATTTTATTTTTATTTATCTAAAATTATTAAGCCAAAGATAGACAGCTTTACATATGCATGTTGATGAAATGAAAATAAAAATAGCGCATATTATTAACACTTTTATATGGCTGTAAATAAATAAATTCTCTCAACTTATTTTCTGTCTCTTTCTAACTAATCCATAACCAAAGGCATGTGTTAACCTAGAGGAAAATTGTTAGTAATAATTTCAAGTCTACTTATTAACCCAATATGTATATGTGATCGGAAAATATAGAAAAATTGTACTGCACTAAATCCCTAAAGACAACGTATTTAACTTGGCAAGTATTCTTCCAAAAATCTAAATCATTTCTCATTGATATTAGTGAATACTACTGTGGTATTTCTTTGGGTGTAAATCGAAGTCTGAAAAAAGGCAACATGAACCTTCTACTTAAGAAGCTGACAAGCAACAAGCAACTGAATGCATTTTTACGCTCTTTTTAACGAACATTATTGATGTTCGTGTCATATGTGGGTAAAAAGCCGAAGATGTTCTTCCCCTGAGGCGCATTGATGCCAACGTCTATTTTTAACACCAGAATAAGTGATTTCAGAAAAATATATAAAAAAGTGCTCAAACAACAAAAACGCACGATGAGAACGACGCATTGTTACGCTCTTGCTTTCTGTGTCCTTCCCTTCTATATTTCCCCCCGCGTCCTGAAATATTTTTGAAAAATATTCCAAAATATGTTAAAATGCACATTCTTTATACTTTATTTTCTTTGGTTACATCTATGAGCCAAAAAGATGGAAATTAAACACGAAAAGATAAATAGCGAAAAATTGAATGATGTTGTACTCCACACATAATACATGTTAGACCTCTGACCACTGTTCAAAATAAAGGCCAGAAAACCCATATATGATGAAATGTGGAAAAATATTTCTACGGCTACTTCGTCACAGAAGGTATCTGGACGAAGGCATTATTAAAATCACAATTTTCTTTGCATAGTACTGTACTGAAGCCGCCTTAGTTTAGTAGTTAGTGTGTTGGTTTATTATGACGTGAGGCCACGGTTCATACCCCAGGTCAGACATTTCGATCGAAACAAAATATGAAAAAATATTTCTTCGAAGACTTCCTCACAGCTGATTTCTGGCAAATTCTCTGAGAGCAAATAAAATTGCCATGAAAAGTTCCTCAAAAATCCTATCGTTCGGAGTCGACTTTTAACTGTAGGTTCCGCCACTCATTAATAAAAAATTTAACACACACAACATAAATAATGTAAGAAGTTGGGTTGTAATCCTGACTGAAGGCTTGTAATGACTAATAAAAATGTAAATAAGAAGTAAGTAACGGTATCAATAGGCGTTTCGAAAAATTTCAATGAAATCTCACACACATTTTGATATTTGAAGTCCATCTACTGCAGACTGTGACTGCCATTTAATCAAGAGAGCATTGTGTAGTCAATGCCAAGGATGAATATTATTGTCTTGCACCATTGTTAATCAGAAATGAATCTGGCAATTTAGTATCCTGTAGGAGTTTTCAATTGAAATATACAAAACCAACCTGGCACTCAATGTGTCAAGTGTACTAAAACCTTATTCCAAATTCCGATAGGTTTTAATAAGTCCACCAAGGGAAATTGATATGGAGCTTATGTTTTAATCAGTTTTTTATAATATTTTCCCAATTTTAATTTAATTTTTTAATATGTAAAACTAAATCTAAGTAAAGGTGAAATTGGAAATGAATGAATGAAAAAATTTAATTTTTACTACATCAATATATTCTTGTACAGAGTATTCCAATTGAGTAGAGAAACAAATGAGAATTTAAACACTCAAGCTTATCCCACAACACTGTGTGATATTTATGGTCGATTTATAATTTTTCTTAATTAGTTAATGCTGAAAAGAGCATCCGCTCCATAAGTGTTTGGCGTAATATTAAATCTGCCTGCATTCTCTGATAAATTAATTAAAAAATCACAATAAATTTCACACTACAAATAAAAATACGACCATAATAAGGCCACTTCTTTCATTTGGCCATATACCATAAGAGCAATCGTATATTAATGTTCATATTCAAAAACATTTAAAAAGAAAAAATTAAACATTTCCACATGCAATAACATGGCAAAGATACCAATGGTTGGCTTTAATTATGCAAATGGTTTTCAATGCAGCACTTAAACTCAGAATTGCTGTGCAGAAGCTGCTCATTTTGTGTAATTTTTGGATGTTAACTTCTTTGCTTTTAATGAATTTAATTGCTTATGAGGGCGTGACATTTTTATGGTCACATTATGTGTTCACATGCTCTTCAATATGGATATTGAAAAAAAAGCAATAAAATTTACAAGTTTAAGCTGTTTTATAATGGTCTTTAATTAACTAAAATATATTTATTAATAAGGAAATATTAGTACCCAACTGCTATCCTATATTACTACAGCTGTTCTGTTTGTTAATTAACAGCATAAAATGATATGAAATTACCTTGTTTTATACAAATTACGTTCCTTAATGAAAAACCAAATTTTAGAGTTCTAAAGGCTTCTGGTCTGAAGGTCTGGCTCCCCTCAAAGATGAGTGACAGATTGGGCTGTGATATACATACTTATTAAGGGTTCTGATATTAAACTGTCTTATAGGCTGCTTGAGCATTGTTTGTGTCAGTGTTTTCTAAGTCGAGGTCGTGACAATTTTGAAATCATCGCAATGTTTGGTGACCGGTAAGATATTCCCTGAAAATCTCTTGATTTACTCAGACAGCTAGGCTACGGTAAAGGCCCTAACGAACGTAGTTTAAAACATCTGTCCTTGTCCATGAATGCCGAGGATTTTTTAGAGAAATCGCTCAAAATATTCTTTCAAATATGTATATATGGGATCCGGGGCATAAGAATATCTTTGGAAATTGCATTGCTGATGAGCTGGCCAGACCCTGTATGGAGCTAGTAATTTCCGGCATTTTACAGGGCATAGTTATTCTGTTGCCTCTGTGAATTTCGATATTATTCACGTTTAAAAGGGAAACTCAAACTTGTTGGCAGCACCACCAACAAGCTAGACTTTGCTGGACAATAAAAGGATTGACTTACTTCTGTCCTTAAATCGCATATCCATCAAACGTACGGCATACGATGAGCACCAGTTCTAAGCTTTAGGGCTTGGTTGCATCTCAAAGAGAGTATGTGCGGATCAAAACCCAATACTATAATGGCCAGATTATCATAGACTTTTAAACCACATTGCTGCTGCACTTCAAACAGGCCCCTGCCACCAATATTCTACAAAAAGGGCGAGAGAACACCACTGTACGTTGTTCCTTTATTCACTTAGCTTCAAATATGAGTATCAGCAATAGAAGTAGTATGTTCCTTTTGGTTCAAAGTTCTATGACGATCATTGTAAGAAATTCACTACCATTGCAATTAGCAAGACCCCTAACAAGAGCTTCAGGATGGATATTATTGAAAGAGCAGCCTCCACTGCAATGAAAGCTGTCAGAGAATAGTGTTTGTTTGCCAGATCTTTTTCAGTATTCCACACCAATGCCCTCAGTATGGTTTTAGTATACCTTTCTCTAGTTTAGGCATGTTGAGCACGACTGGCAAGAGCAGGCAAGTGGTTGTACCTTATCTCGTTGTAAAAAATCGGTAGTAGTATTTTTAGTATTAATAGGATTAAGATCATTCATAGGGGATATCTATGGTCTCTCGGTTTTTGGAATGAAAACGAACTTCGTCTCCCTCCGCTTAACAGAAAAATGGGAGTTCTTAAGACAGGCATAATGGATATCCTCTGCAGCCAGAGAATCAATATATCAGATGTTCTATGATCAGCAAGTGTAATGGTGTCAATACGTAGTGGATTACATAAGTAACTCACGAGCAACTTATATTTAATTTATTAAATTTTAATATTAAAGTTTGAATACTAATGCCGAACTCCCTTGATAGCCTTTACGAAGTGCTTGAAATATAACCGCCAAGAAAATTTATCAGTTCTGACATTAAAAAATAAATTCCTCGTTGGTAACACCATATTTTTAAAGTTGTATAACAGTTTTACGATATTAAAAGCATTTCAATTTCCTTCTTATAAGGGTTGCAGTCCTTTTTAGTACTGTAAAGAATTCCCCTGTTAATAATCAAACTGTTATAATTCTACAAAATAATTCTAAAGAAGAAAAAATTATAAAACTTTTATGATTTTATGATTATTTCATGAATTTTATTTGGCTTTATCCAAAAGCTGCAGAGGTTGTGATATTTGATTTTGGCAAAATAGGAAAGCAGTCCTTGCGCACTACCACTTTATTTGTATTCATTCACAGTATTGGGTTTCAAAAAGCGAGTTGGAAAAATAACAATATTTAGTTACACAAACTGGAAGTAAACAACGTATCCACAGTAATTAGAGTATGGTGTTCAATCGACCCATGGTTCAGAAAAATTCATGTATGAACGCATATATTTAAACATTTATTATAAATAGACACGAGAGTACTTTTCAAACTTTTTGTTTTATGCTCACTTTTCGCAAATGAGTAGCTAAGAGTTGTTTTCATTTGAAGCATTCATAAATGAAAACATTTATTTTTTTATTTTGGTACATATTCGCGAATATGAATTGTGAGAAGTAAGAAATGTAAAATGTACAAATATGAGAGGCCTTCTCATCGCCCTCATTAAAGTACATGCTCTTTAATGTTGTTGTTTTTTTATCATATGCGTTCGGACTTTTTGTGGTTTGTTTCTTATTTTCATATGTGCGTTGTTTGTTTTATTTGCTACTTGACAAAAATGAATGAAAATGAACATTTTTCATGAAAATTTTTCACAAACAAAAGATGTTTTGTCATTCTTTTGCATTCAATACGTATGTATGTAGAAAAATATTTTGATTTTTTAGTTGTTAGGCACAACTTGTGCCTATGTTTTTGTCATAATGGTTTACTTTAACAACTTCGCTATCCAATGAGTCATATATGACACACAATTTATGTGATGTTTCTGTAACACAGGCTTTTTCACTTGCCTGCCTGTTTGCATGGAAAACACAAACAAAAAAACCCATCATCAAAATGCACAAAATTTTTGTTTTACCAGTCTGTGCATTAGAGATGAGCGATATTTTCAAAACTGTGATTTAATCACGGTGATTGATAATTCACTGGTAACTACGGTGATTGAAATTGCCAAATAACTGTTACTAATAATGTCGTTCTTTCAAAATTGTTACATACTCAAATTTATTTCATTTTATTTTGAGCGAGACAGAATTACTATTAGATGATGCTGATTACTTACTTTTTTCTTTTATACATGACTTTCTGTGAAACTTAATTGTCAAACTTCATATAAAAAAAATACATTTAAAATAATAACATTGATGACACCACTTTGATTTTGTTTAGTAGTCTTTTCGTAGTATGTATCTAATTGTCTCTTTCTTACGACTTAATAAAATACGTTATTGTCATTATTGTTTTCTTTTGGAATACTGTGATCACAATCACTATTTTAAAGAACAGTAATTGACAAATCACGTTCACTGAGAACAACGTTCTTCAAAAATCACTGGATCGCTCATCTCTACTGTGCACATATTTTTATTTTATTCTTGCATGCATAAACCCGAACACTCTCACCATTGCAAAATAAAACTTTATGCTCATTCATTTGTGAGATTTTTAAAAAAAATTTATTTCTCAAAAATGTGCATGTGCATGTGTGAACACTCTCAACATTTTAAAGCAAACTTTTATTTTTGTTCACGAAACAAAACAAAATTCTTTTTCTTTTTCATGAGCGTGAGTGATAAGTGAGTGAATATTTGGCACCCTGAATCGACCTGACAAGGAATTGATGTTCCATCCTCAATTAGCTAAAAAAACATTAGATATCAGAAGAGTTTCTTAAATAATTTTAGGGAAATTTTTTTAGTTTCGCAAACCATAAACCAAGCCAAAAGTTCTTCACTTTTGGTAACAATTTCTAATGAAACAACGTAATTGGTCACTACAAACCTTCAGTCAGGATTGCAACCTAGCTTCTCACAGCAGTTATGTATGTTGTGTTTGTTAATTTTATACTTGAGTGGCGGGACCTACAGTTTAAAGCCGCATACGATTGACAAAATTTTGAGAAACATTTCATGGTAATTTTATTTACTCTCAGATTCGAAGAAATATTCTTTCATATTTCGTTTTGCTGTAGATGTCTTTCGGTTCTGTAAGACGCATATTAAACTAGCATTTTAGTGATTACAACACATAAATTATACCCGTGAGATAGTTTTCGATAAATTTATAAATTTCCTTCATTTCAGGTAATATTTCGGCAATAACTTCGCAAAAGTTGGTTCTAAATGCGCTAATGGAAGAAGACTATACGTGCAGATACGGTCTTCCAGAACAGTCCTGTAGAAAACTCTAACTTATAGCTCTATCAAATCGTATAATCTTTATGGCCAATTGACGTCCTGAAAACGTGAAATAAAACCAAAATCGGTTGTATTGTGTGAGTCGTACTATTGTTCTGTTGAAGCTACATACGGTCGAGTACAATATATTTAACTGCAAGGCAAAGGAAGTTCTTTATCATAAGGCCGTTGCACTCTGAAGGCGCTTAGACAAGTAAGTAGTGGTGTGCTAATTAAACGTGAGGGCTTAGATCAAACCCCCTGGTCTTAGACATCTCCAGCAAAACAACATATGAAAAATTTTTTCTTCTGCGACTTCCTCTTAGCAGGCTTCTGGCAAAAGTCGCCATAAAAAGCTTCTCAAATAATCTGTCGTTCGGAATAGTCTATTAAACTGCAAGTCCCGGCACTCATGTATAAAATTAAAACACACAAGATAAGTCGTGTGAGACGTTTGGTTGTAATTCTGACAGAAGAGTTGTGATAACCAATTATGTATGTATGTACACTCAGCCACAAAAGTATGCATACGGATAACAAATTTCAGAAATTTTTTAACTAATCCGTTTTCGTTGAAAATCTTTGTAATTGTCTGACAACTTTCCTCGATTTCAAGACGGTCTTTTGTATTGGTTCAGAAATTTGTGACATTTGTAAATCGGATGCATACCTTTGTGGGCCTGTGCAGGACCACAATTCAGTTCAATTTCAGAAATTTTTTAACCAATGCATAAGACCGTCTTAACATCAAGGAAACTATAAAGATTTTCAACGAAAACGGAACGATTTCAGAAATTTCTGAAATTTTTTAACCGTATGTGTTCTTTAGTAACTGTGTGTATGTATCCGTACTTTTTGTAGGACATATCCATTTATGGTTGACTGACCAGTTCATCGCTCTATATTTTGTATAGCGCTTTGAATTACCGGTAATAGGTACTCCAATATCATTTCGTAAAAATATGACCCAATTGAACCTTCAGACCATTATGTTCTCAAACCATCATTTTTCCAAATGTGGACGCTTTCCCCAAACGCTATGGGGTTCCCTGAGAGTCGTATGCTGCAAGTGTGCTTGATGACGTAACAATTGAGAGTTTCATCGCTAACAAAAATTTTTTTCATAATTTTGTTCAACATTAGGCCGCGGTTTAGCCTTGCATGAGTTGAACTTTATGTGGAAGGATGATGAAGATGCATATACCAATAAAAAATACGTTATAATGAACTGTAAGGTATTTTCAATTTTAGTAAACAATTTATATTAAAGGCATGGAAAGCGAAAAGAAAACATTAATTGTTTATTGCAATTATAACGCATACATTTTCAAATACCGTATACTGACGCAATTCATTTTGTTTTGCTTTTATATACATACAATGTTTCATATTCTTTTACTTAATTTATGACATCATATTTATAAATTTATTTATTTTTTTTATTTTTTTATACGATATAAACTTAACAATAGTTTTCAACAATTGATTATCGATACATACAGCATCAACACAATATACTTTTGTTACATTATGGAAAATAGCAAAAAAAGAAAAATAATTGTCATCAGATATCGATAAATATCTAAACATTTATTCACTTGCGATATGATGATACATTTGTCTCAATTTATTTTTGTAGTTCGTTTGACTACATTGTTGCACATACAAAAGAATTTTTACTTCTTCATTTCCGGTTAAAAACACTAAAGGACTCCCTTACTCACATACGTACACATACGAGTCAATATACACTCACATGCATACACTTTAAGTATAACAAGATTCAAATATGACAACAAATGCATTGTGTTTGCATAAGAAAAATTTAATGAACAACAAGGAGAAACTATTATTTAAAAAGGATGTTAAACTTTTATTACTGTTTGACGCAATTATACCCTAAATCGCCTCGCTAGTGACTAGTAACTATTGACGATATTTTTGCGGTTAGTCTGAGACCGATCAAGATTTTGTATAATTTTGTCTTACAGGAAACATAATTACTCCGTCATTGAAGCAATTAGAAAAGTTATTTTGGATACAATAAGACTTGAATTATTTTTAGTGGGCCGAAGTATGTTATAAATATGGATTGGATTTGGATGGTACAGAGAAGCTAATTTGTTTCACATTACAGTAAATTGGGAATATTATTGAACAGCAGATTTACCGATTATGGAAATAAAAACAATCATTATCTGAACTATTCTTTCAACGTCAATTACCATAAACATCACTTAATAGTTCTATAACTGTTTGTATGAAACTTACCCCCTACCAAAAATTATTTAATTTCAAATTAAAACAATGACTAGAAGGTTTCTTCCTATAGTTTATTCGATGAAGCTTTCTTTGGTTTCCCACAAGGTTTTGTATAACTTTTTTTATTGTTGAGCCAGAGAGATTCATCACATGTAATTAAAAATATTTCAAAAGCTTCCAAAGATAGATTAGTTGGCGCGTTAAATGAAAACAAATTAAACACAGTTCTTCCCAGGGTACTGTTTTGAAACCAGTTCATAACCGCAGGTAATGATGGTCTACTTAAATAAAGAAGAGGACAGAAGAAGTATTACAGCCATTCTGACTTCTTTTATGAAATTAAAAACATCGATGGGATGAAGGCTTTAAGCGCTGTGTCAAGCCACTAAAGAATGGTATACCAAAGCACTAATTAATGATTGCTGGGAAGTTTTTCTTTCCATACAATAGGCCATTATAACCCTTCAGACTGGATTACGAGTGATGGGACCTACAGTTTATAGTCGACTCCGAACTATAGATTTCTGAGAAACTTTTCGCAGCAACTTTTTATTTACTGTCAGAATTTTTACCAGAAATCTGCTGAGAGGGTGTCGGTAAAATTTTCATATTTCGTTTTGTTCGAGAAGTCTGACTTGGGCCTTGAATCGTGGCCTTACGTCTAATAAGATTACGGAAACTTCTAAGTGTTTCCTTAACTTCCTCAAAATTGTTTAAAGCGTACACATATTTCTTCGTCAGCTCCACTGATTTTCTAATTACCCGTGTATAATGATATAAGTTTGTCAGTTCAGTGGCAGGACATGTTTGGAAATTTATGCGTCTTACCTCTACCCTACAGAGGCCAGAGTGTAATTAGCACAGGAGGAGATAGTATTTCATTTGGTCTATGTCCTCTCATGAAAAACTTAACGACAGACTTGCATATATGTTCGAGTAAGAGGCAATTGTAACGGATCCGAGTCTCTAAGAGTAAGTACATCAGCACTTCTATTTTTAACAAATTCTACGTGTCCCTGGACTCAATTTAAGAGTATGGTACACACATTTTTTACATTAAATATTGTGCAGCTAAGTCGACAAAAAAGTTTTACGGGGTAGTTCTTAAGGCTATTCATGATCATATTTTTATTGTCAAGAAAGCCTTTGTAAAGGGTCAACCAAACAACTTTTTTTTTTTGAAAATACTTAAAAAAAAACTACTGAATATTTTCTCAAATTTCTTTTTTATTTGAAAGTACAATCCTTCCGGTTAATAATGGAAAATAATTTCATTCAAATGACTAGCCGAGGCATGCAGTAGCCTACACCAGAAATTGCCGATTTTGGTAAAAAAAATCATCTTTTCAGATGAAGCTCATTTTGATCTTGGCGGGTATGTAAACAAGCAAAATTGTCGCATTTGGGGCGCAGAAAACCCCCACGCATACATTGAAAAGCCGACGCACCCAAAACGAGTCACTGTTTGGTGCGGATTTTGATCCAGAGGCATAATTGGGCCATTTTTCTTCGAAAATGAACAAGGAGTGGCCATTACAGTCAATGGCGATCGTTATCGGGCCATATTGAACGAATTTTTGTTCACAAAAATTGAAGAGGAGGACATTGGCAACATTTGGTTTCAACAGGACGACGCTACGTGCCACACAGCCGAAGCTACACTCGATGTTTTGCGCCTTGTTTCTGCGGCATTATCAGCCGCAGAGCTGATGTCGTTTGGCCACCTCGGAGCTGCGATTTGACACCGTTAGACTATTATTTGTGGGGTGCCGTCAAAGATAAGTGTTACGCCGACAAGCCAGAGACAATTGACGTTTTAAAGGACAATGTTTATGAAGCCATTGGTGAAATACAGCTGCACACAATCGATAAAGTGCTTAAACACTGGACCGATCGTGTAGGCTACTGCATGGCCAGCCGAGGCAGCCATTTGAATGAAATTATTTTCCATTATTAACCGGAAGGATTGTCCTTTCAATTAAAAAAAGAAATTTGAGAAAATATTCAGTAGCTTTTTTTTTAAAGCATTTTCAAAAAAAAAACTTAGTGTACTGCAGACAAAATTAAGTAAGTTACCCGTTCTTCTTCATTTATAATTCAAAAATTATTCCCTTATGATATTGATATAAAACAAAACTAATCACTGATAATGCAAGTTATTAACCACTGATCTGTCAGTTCATCAGAAAACTTTCTAAATAGAAACCTTTCCTCTAAAAAATACGGAAGAACATTCACAGCAATGTTCACACGTTTAAGAGAAACAAACCTATTGTTCACCTAGATCATTTTGCCTATGAAGTTATTTTAATCATATACTTTTAAACATTTTATGCCAAACAAATAAAGCAGTAACATATGCTTTCTGGAGCTTGTCTTGCCAAGAACCTCAGCGACTGCATTATATTCAATCTCCGCAACTACCAATTTCCAAATAATTGTTGCATAAAACTTTTCGCAATTATATGAGAGAAGGTCGTCTTATGGACCCTCTGAAGATCATTCAAAGTGGTCGGACTGTCTGTAAGGATTCCATATTATCTCAGCACTCTTATTAGCAGATACTTGTTTCGAATGGTAATTTTTTAAACCAATCTGATTTAGAAATTAAAAAATATGGGAAATTTCATATAAATGTTGTCCAGGGCTACACGGTAGATGATCCTTCATGAACTACCACTTTGATGTACTTTTTCCAACATGTAATAATGTTGTGTTGCAGGGTTAGAATTGTAGCTGCCCCTGTATATACACACAAAGTATTCGCGTGTAGTTAAGTCAGAAGATCGTGGATGGTTATAGGCAGCTTAAAAACGAGAGATTAATACCTACGAAGCAAGTGTTTTATTATGTTCATGCCATCTTTTAGAAACCATATGTCAACCAATTCTAATTCTTTCATTTATAAATAAAATTCATTAGAAATCGTTCGGTAATTTTTGCCACTGAGTGTATAATTTCGATTCACAACGTTTTTGTTAATTGTGCCGCTCAGGAAAACAGACCAAAAAGATTCATATTTTAGAGTTGATTGGCTGCAATTTTATTTGTTGCCGTTACCTACAGAGTTGTAGAGCATAAAATAGACTTTTAGTTACAAACACCATCTTAATCTCAGCTACCGCACTCTTCGAATGTAGTACAGAAGACTATAGAATGACATGGGAATTTTAACGAGTGCTTCTTACACATGTTTAGATTGATATCGGTTTTCTTTGTAAAATCAAATGGTAATGGTGGGAGTATGCATTTGTGCTCTTCTAATACGAGTAGATGATGAGAATACAACCACATACATACTACGTACATACATACATAAATATGACGGCATAACTTTGTTTCAGTAAATGAATATGAGGAGACGAGTTTATGGTGAGTATCTTTGAGTGTGTGACAAAGTATTGATTATATGTGTGGTATTGATTGACATAAAAAATGTATTTAAATTTGTCATTTTCACTTACACACATGCACGCACGCACACACCATGTATGAGTATTTGTACATGTATTGTGGTTGTTTCAAAAGGGGATCAATTTTATTGTATTTTTGCTTCTTTTCTCTTCCTACCATTATGCTGTTACACGTTATCATGTGTAACATAATCGTCTGTTTGTTTGTTTGTATGTATTGTGTTGTGTGTGTTTTTTTTCCTTTAGCTTACAATAATTTTGAATGCCACACAACCACACTTGAATTCTTATCTATGAATTCTTTCATATTTAATCTCTACAGTTGACAAGTATTTGAAATTAATTTGATGAACATTATTTTTGTGTTTTTTCTCTCTGTTTTGTTGTTGCTATTAATAAAAAAGAAACCAAAAAAAATCCACTCTTCACACTATAGTCAACAATTATAAAATAAGTTTTTGTTCGTACATAATAATCAATGTTGCACGTTTACATTAAATTAAGATTTATGCGCTCTAATGCCTGTTTGTGTACTCATGAGTATAAGGATTTTAATTTTGTATCGATATGAGCGGTGAGAAGGTCTAGTGGTTATTTTCATTTTTTTTTCGCATTTCTCACCTGTTGTAACCCACTCGCAAATTGAATGTCACACCATATTAATATCTATTCAACCATTTCGTAACGTCAAATGTCACTGCACATGTATATGTACGGCAATAATATTAAAGAAAAACTGGGAATATAATTTTCTGTTGTACAGCACCGCCATAAAACGCGACAGCATATAAATCGAAAAATATTTAAACAAATTTTCCACATGAATAGAACTTAAACAGCAGTACATACATATGTACATAGTACATATATGTACAGAAATATAGGCAAAAAAATTTAAAAAGATTAAATTTTATTCTCTCATATTAGTCATCAAGTGTATAGCATTTCATAAAAATTAATATAAAATAGCTCTAATCTTTGAAAATAAAAAATTTAGACCAACTATTCGTTACGAAGAAGCTTTTAACGACCGGATTTTTGCTTGTTTAAGGTTTATATTCTATGTTATACCTCTAAATTGATCACATAATTGACCTTCACTGCTATGTAAAGTATTGTTACGAAAATGAAAAAAAATTAGATGCTGGTGTTTTTCTTTTACATCGTTTAACATTGAAATTATAAACAAAATCTACAAAAACAAAAATAATGAACTTGTTTACAAATTATCGCACTGCGTAATATAACAGCAAACAGCAGCATAAAAAAATGGAAACAAGTAAACAAAAATACACAAAAAATAATAACGAAACAGCGATGTTTTCATTTAGAGAGATCTCAAAAAGGCGAAGCCACGAATATTCGCCTTCAGGAACATTCATCAGACTGTTTATGTTGCCATATGAAAGGCAAGTCAAAGCAGGCAAATAAGTTAGTAAAAGTTTAGTCGGTCTTGTGTGAAGACGTGGTGCGTTTGAAGAGAGGTTTGCAGATCTCCGTTATAAAGATCTGTCGGACAATTGTCTAATAATTGTTATTGTTTATGCAAAGGGTGTAAACAAAGGAATAACTAAAAAATGCAATTGTTGTTGTTTACATCAAGTTGTGAATGGTGGCACGCAGAATTGTGCGAATAATAAAGAATTTTAAATAAAACTAAAGACACAAAATTATTTTTATTTTATTTGCAATCCACAATCTACATACATAATTGGTCATTACAACCCTTCAATCAGGATTACGACCTAGTTTCTCACACCACTTATGTTGCGTGTGTTAATTTTATACATGAGTGGCGGGACCTACAGTTTAAAGTCGACTCCGGACGACAGATTTTTGAGAAACTTTTCATGGCAATTTTATTTACTCTCAGAGTTTTTGTCAGAAATCTGCTGAGAGGAAGTCGCCGAAGAAATACTTTTTGTATTTTGTTTTGAGGTCTAGCCTGGTGCTCGAATCCTGGCTTTACGTCTAATAAACTAACACATTACCTACTAGACTACGGCGACTTCAATGAGCTTATATTTTAAACGTTTTTAAAAGGTAAAAACGTAACAGTATTATAATAATAATTTTCTGTTATACGTAATGGAATATATCCTAAAAATTACCGAGCTTACTCTTTCAGTCAAGCTGAGATTAATTCCCCAACACATATCACTTTGGAGTTCCTCACTTTTCCATGAACTCTATTTCTTATTGAAATATCGTATTTTTCAAATTTAACTCCTAGATAAGATCGAGGTCATAGAAATATCGTCGGAAATTGGATTGCTGATGAACTGGGCGGGACTGGTACCATCTACAGTGTGTTACAGAGCATAGGCGTGAATAAATCGCATGGCCATCTACTGCACAATTGTGAATCTCATCGGTCACTGTTTTATTGAAAGGTATGCCGATTGACTTGGCATTCCGTCGAATGATTTCTCCAGGAGTCCTTGAGCTGTCAAGCTGAAGGGGAGATACAGACTCACTTTTACTTCATGTGGCAATGCTATGCTCTTGTTTTGAAGAAGCGGAGTTATTCGTCTTTAACTAAGCTTTCTAATACGAAAATTTGCTCCAATAGCAAAATATGTTTTGCAGTAGGGCTGGTTTTCTTCAAAGAATGTTTGATTCCCGAGTTGGATTATGATTAAGGTGAGTTCTTCAAGCCACACATACGAGAATTTTGGTTGCTGACGTAGCCACCGAGAGAGAAATGAGTTTCATGAAGAACATTTTATTCAAGAAGTCAGCATTGAAAATTAGTTGCTGTAGCATGCAATTGACATATTTACAGCCCAGTGAATGGTTAGCCGATGGTGACATGTTCTTTTGCATGGGTTTCTAATGTTTTTATTTTTATATAGAGTCTTCTGGGCTTTGAGAATTGAAAACTTTTATCTTGTTGAAGCTACATCTGTCATTTAAGTTGTCATTTATACAATCAGTTCTGTCAAATCACAATGGGTAACCATAGACAACGATGTATATTCTGGAGGGGTTGGCAAGTCAGTGTAATTTTCATCCAAAAATCGTCTTCAACGCTTAAGCCCCTTCCTGTTTAAATGGCTACGTGAACAAACAAAATTATCGAATTGGGAATGATACTAGTCCACATTGCCAACGGTGACCTCAATAGGCCAATGATTACCAACTTCTTTTGCCTTCAATTGAATGATCTGGACTTCAAAGACATGTGGTTCTAATAAACAGGCTTAATTTGTCACACAAGTCATGTTACATGGGAGCTTTTGAATGAAAGTTTTTTGGCATGGTCATAGTCATTTCACGCGGACTGGTTCGTGCCCAGCGATTTGGTCACATTAGGCTCAAAGTCAGCATAACCATGCCATTTGTCAAATTTAGCCTAAATTATGCGCCGTTGACATGTGTAGTCCCTGTTGTTTAGTAGGTAGTATGTTGGCTAGACGCGGGGCCACGGTTCAAGCCACAGGTCAGACATCTCGTACAGAGCGAAATATGAAAAAATATTTTCTCGACGACTTCAGCTCAGCAGATTTCTGACAAAAACTCTGAGAGTAAATTAAAATTACCATGAAAGGTTTCTGAAAAATCTGTCGTTGGGAATCGGCCTTAAACTGTAGGTCCAGCCACTCATACTGTTATATTTTTACCTTTTAAAAAGATTATACGAGCTCGTATATTGCAAATAAAATAGATTTGTGTTTAGTTTTAATCAAAATTCTTTATTATTCGCACAGTTCTGTGTGCCACTGTTCACAACATTATGTACACAACAACAATTGCTTTTGTTTTGTTATACCTCTGTTTATACCCTTTACATAAACAATAATAAATACTAGACAATTATTCGACAGGTCTTTTTAACGTTTATCCTCTTCAAAAACACCGCGTCTTCAATTTTATATGGCAGAGTAAACAGACTGATGGATGTTCTTACAGGCGAATGTTCAAGACTTCGCCTTCTCGAAATCTCTATAAATGTAAACATCTTTGTTTACATTTAGTATTGTAGTGTTGTTTGTGTATTTTTGTTTACTTATTTCCCATTTTTTATGCTGGTGTTTGTTGTTATATTAAGCAGTACGATAATTCGTAAACAGGTTTGTTTACTACATTATTTTGTTTTCGTAGCTTTTGTTTATAATTTTAATGTTAATGATGTTATATTCAGCACATAATGACATTCCTTAGTTTTTGAAACGAATGAAAAATTTCGATAATATCTCACGAATACTTTGTTTGATTTAAATTTATAGATATGAAGCGCTTATTTAATGTCCTAAAGGCAGCTTTGCGATTTTCCTCAGCCAGACATTTCTTGCACTAATGAACTGAACTGCTTTGAAAATATTTTTGGCATATAATAACATCGAAATATATTGAAAGCTTGGATATTAAACTGTAATGTTAGTTACGTAAACAAGTCGTTAAATAAATACGATAAATTTTAGATGAATTTAATTTAAATAAATATCGTGTCACAAGGCTTTGGCTCATTAAATTTTATAATTTAAAAAACCAGAATTTAAGAACATTTATTTTCAAAAATTCGTATCACGTTACTTCAAAATCATGGCCAATGCGAAATCCATTCTAATTATTAATCCTCTGAACGGCTGTTAATGTCTTGAATTACATAAATAATTTCTTTTCCGTTAACATAATGAAATAATACACAGGATATGTTAAACTTAACATCCATCCATGTAGCCATAATAAATGGAACAAAGTTTGTCTCAATTATAAAATTGCATCCATAACAACTTCAAACCTTTTGAATAAAATCCACAGCAGATAATGCCATAATGTATTAATTTCGACCATTTTGTTTTACAGTTTTTAATATTATAAAATACAAACATCAGTAAACATTTAACAGTAGAGACTTAACAGATCAAAAATAAATTCCACTCCCACTGTTATTGTCATAACATTTTAGATAAAATCAGATGAATTACTCTGTCAACCTTTTTTATCGGTGTTATGTTGAGGGATGGTGTGTACTTGGAGTATCTGCAAGGATTCTATTTGTTTGTTCTAAATACTTATTCTCTCATTTTCTCTCATTTGAATGTTTTAAGATTCTTCTGCTTTTTTTCTCTCTAATAAAAATTTAATTTTTTTCTTTCTACTCTTGTATGAAATTTGTTTATTTTTCATAATTTCATCATAAGCTGGCTGGTAAGGGGTTTTGCCAAAGAAGCGAAAACGAATAGAAGTTTAAAACTTTTACACAAATCATGGTAGGGAGAGGAGTGTAAGGGAAGGCGAAGGAGTCATGTGGTTATTTGGTTTTACAGTATTTATTGCGTAATTTGCAATAAAATGTTGTAAATTATAATCATAAAAAAAAATTTGTTTGTTAAAGTTCGTTTGTCTGTTCGGTATACGCGCCGAATGCCTGTGCGAGTCCATGTGTCTGCATACAACACATTATTAAGGGGTTATTGGTATTTGTATGTCATTTGGAATTTGGCAAATATGCAGCCGTCCACAGAAAAAAAAACAAAAAAAGAAGGAAAAGGAAATTGCACAGAGTAAAGGGTGATTTGAAATGAGATATTGATGTGGAAGGAAAGTTTTCTTTATCTTTCACCAAGTCATTTAATATAATAAAAAATATATGTATGTATGTATTTATAAAAGTATTTGAATAAATTATGTAAACAATAGAAAAGGAATTCAATTCAATTAACTTTGAATATGACGACTGGGAAGAATTTTATAAAAATGGTTAAAGACACCTTCTGAATATAATGGAGGTATATGCAAGCTCCAGTACAGCTTGAAACTAACAGTTCAATTCTCTGTTCAATTTAAACAAATTGGAATGATGATTTAATAAATCGTATCTATCCAGCAGTAAATATTTTCTATAATTTTAGCAAAACTCCTGTGATGTATTTTTTGACTTGAAATCGAATGAATTCGAATTGTGTGGTACTTAGCGTCGTTCTATTAAAACCACATGACGTTGATATCCAGATCATCTAATTCAGGCCAAAAGAAGTTGGTAATCGTTTGCAAATAGTGCTCTATGTTAACGATGTTGGCGTACCATAGAAATGCTGACAGACGATAGCTTAAAATCCACCCCAAAAAGCCACTTTTGGAATTTTTTTTTGGCGCTTTTGGTAACATTTGGTAGACAAATTTGTTAATTCACCCATAAATGGGCCTCATCACTGAATATGATATTTCAATGACAATTAGGCTCAGTTGTCATTTGCTCCATAGCCCATATGATAGACAATCTCATGGACAACGGCAATGTTTCAGCGATTCTCCCGTTTTGGAGACCTAAGGTTGCTGGTCTATCGCTGGATGATGAACTAGCGAACTCGAATTTATCCACCACATTGAGAATAGTCTTCTCGGTAGGACGTTTATTATTATTATCACCGTGAAGCTTACCATACGATAGCACCCTAGCAACCATACTATCTACTGTACTACCCTCTAATTGTAAAGAGTATCCATAAAATGCTTCCTCCAATTCTGCTTAACACTTGATATGCGCTCAGGGGTTTTTTCCTGGGAACCATAAGTGTCCCAAGGGTTTATACAAAGTATTCCGATGGTTGATTTTCATCGTCATAGAATCTAAATGTTGAGCTCGAGACAACCCCATACTGACTGAGTGTACCCTGTGTCTGCAGCACTCTGTCAAAAGACCAGTTATTATTCCAAGATAGTCTGTTATGACACAGATCTCCACAATAACGGTTTCCAACAATAGTTTCGATTGATTCAAATCCACATGGTGTGAGAAGAGTCTTTGCCCATCTTATCTTTCCCTTTAGTTGCACATACCTTTCTAAGCCTTCCTTTCTAAACATACTGCTCTAAACGGTTGGCATGACATACCGACCCTTTCTTAACATCCTCTCCCACTCCATATAAGAATTCTTGTCTTACCAGCGAAGCTCCTCTCTTGGCAATCTCGTCGATGTGTTCATTGACCTAGACGCAGCAGAGGTAACAGGGTTATGAGAATCGTAAAATGGGTGAAGCGCGCGGTGCATTACCAAAAGAGAATAAATCGAAAATCTTTTCATCATGTTTTTCGAAATTAAAAATATTTTAGAAGCTTAACTGCTCTGCAAAAATATTCTGGTAGTCCTCTGACCTACCAGAAAGGTGGAGAAGCATCACCTTTTGAAAAAGAGTAGGACACAATCAAATAGAGATCCTCTACACTACACCCAATACAGGTTCTATGAAGGCATTTTTTCTAGGCAATGGCAGATGACAAAACAATCCCCATGGGACTTGCTGCAGTAGAACAACTAATTCTGTATAAATTATTCGGAACTCATGGTATAGTTGCTGTTTAAAATTTTGCGAAATTAACTGTAATTTTAACTGAAGCATTTAACCCTATTTTGAACAGATCCTTTATGAATATTTACCCACATGCATGCCTATTGCATTTTTATATCAATGCTCCCATTTCTTCTAAAACATAAAGAGCCAAAAAAAAATCCTTGAATCCTTTTCATTGGAATTCTTTTTTTTCTGTTTTATTTTTTTCGTTTGTTACGTGCCTGAATAGCATTTGATTTTAAGTTTTCCCTCCTGTTCCTCTGTAAAATATTAAAAAGGAAAACTTTTCCAATTTTGCAAAACAAAAATATGCTTAATGTGGTTGTAGTATGGAATAGTAGTAGTGGTAGTAGTGTAACTGCTACAGCTTGCTGTTGTTGCTGTTGTTGTTATTATTGTTTTAGGTACAATATTAGAATATATGGAGTATTAAATACACAGTAGAGGCGGCAGTGTGGTTGTAGTAGTAGTAGTAGTAGTAGTGGTGCTATTACCCAAATGGGAGTTTATTTGTATTTCAACTACTCAAACAGACACACTAACGCACACACACACAGTCTCACATACATTTTCAAAACACAGACGAAACTCAATTGCCCTGAATGCATTTGTCGCCTTATGACTAACTGTTTGAATGTGCGTCTGTGGGCATGTGTATGTGCGTGTGTTTGGTTGAGTGACTGAGTGTTTAACTTGTTGAATCGTATGATTTTGCTCCTGGTGGTTCTGCTGACTGTGATGAGGATAAGAAAGCCGATAATGAAGATGAGTGTGATAATAATGATGATGATGATGATGATTCCATTTGAACATTTTGTTTTACTGTTAAATAATGAGAACACATTCAACTCCTTTAAAGGATAGTTGATTCGTAGTGCGTTCGTAAACTTTCGGCACTTTAACGTTTGAATAACTTGAAAATTTTTCATGCTTTTTTCCTCTTCTTCTTCTTCTTCGTACAAGTTTCTTTAACATGTTGTATTTGTTTTATTTGCTGTAGAGTTAAACAACGTGTCTATACAACAACTACAACAACATATGAATTTAAATCTGTGTGTGCACTTGGGTGCATTTGTAAGCTCCCACGAAAATAAATGTTATATATGTACGTGTACGTATGTCTATAGATTTGAAACTGAAATGTTTAACTTTAATGCTCTCCTTAAAGGGAAGTTTTGGCATGTGCCTCTGATTCCTTTTCGCCTTTTTTATTTTCATGTGAATTCATTCATGGCGTAAATGGCATGAGTTTTGTTGTTTTTTTCTTCATTACATTTCAAGTTGAAAGTATTTCGGAAAATATGCGTTGATATCCTACGTCGACTTGATAGACTTTTTTCGTTTTTCTTTAATTTTTGCTTTGTGTTGCATCACAACATAAAGAAGCAAGAAAAATATTCTCTTTGCAAAATACTTCAAAGTTTCGCGAGTTGCATTTGCTTGCAAATAATTTCATGTGGAAATTTCGATTTAATAAGTTCACACAGTGATCAGTGGTTGTGTTAATTACCCACCATATTTACGCTCTATATAACCACCAAGAAGAAATGATAGGAAAATATACGCAGTTTGAGAGAAAAGTCTTATAAGGTCTGGAAATTCATCAGATATCTACAGGTGAATGTGTTGTTTTATTTTCTATTATTTGAAGAGATTAAATGTGTTGACTGTTATACAGTGATGAAAACATCAATTCTTTCAGTACCGACCAGCTTCACCCATTAGATCACCTTTCTTATCAATCCATGCTTTGCCTACTACCCTTGCCTTAATTAATCCATTTTACGCTTGTAATCCTTCGTTCCGTTTTGTTTCGTTTCGACCGTGTAAATTGAAATTTTGTTCATGAAATTCATGTGGCATCCAAACATCGTAGGATGACGGAGATGTCTTTGTAAGTTCCACAAGTTTTTTGTGAAGTCCGCGACGTATTCATTACTGTCCTTAAATGAAATATAAGTGAAGACGGTTTTTGGGTGATTTACAGATACATAGGTTACCTCTTTCAATATTACTGGAAGCCATTTCACAAAGAAGGTTTGAAGAAAAAGGCGTTAAGATTCCTTGTTGTTGAAGCAAGACCATTCAAATATGATGATGACATGAGTTTTTATGAATTTTCTGAGCTGGTGCCTGAATTTTCTACATCATAGCCTGGGAACGAATGAAAGTTACATACTGCCTACCTTCTTGATATCCTCACGAAAATTGGAGAAGGAAACGTTTACGTCATTTGAAATTCTCAAGCGTATACTTTGATGTATGTTTAAAATTTAATCCAAGTTGCCGCAGTCTAGTGGTAGTGTGTTACCTTTTTAGGCTTGAGTTCGTCGTTCAAACCGCAGCTCAAATATCTCGAACAAAACGAAATATGAAAAAAAACATTTCTTTCATCAACTTCCGTCTCCTGGAAAAAAGAAATTGCTATGAAAAGTTTTTCAAATCTCTCGCTCAGAATCAATGTTAAACTGTAGGTCCCGCCACTCATGGATAAAATTAAGACGCACAACATGAGAGGTGTGAGAAGTTGGGTTGTAATAGTCACAGAAGAGTTAGAATGATAGATTCAGTAATCAATCAGCCTCATATTTGTGATTGGTGGTACAATACTATAGAAATTCGAGATCACAAGAATAGCAAGTCAGTAGTCTGATGACAAGTAAAGTGAGTACAATCACTAGACACCTTTGACCACTTTAAAATCAATAGAGCCTGCAGTCTTCTGCCTATTCCTACACCAGAGCTATTCAAAACGATGTCTAAAGCAATTTGTGGTATTATGTCCATCATTACACGACCTCTAGACGATATAGCCAAAAACCAATATGAGGCATTGTCGTCTATAGCTACCAGAAAACAAGGTACTAAAAGTTTATAGTACAGTAAGACCCCGCTTAACACGGGGGATACCTTCCAATACACCGCCGCCATATGTGCACTGCTTTTGAGTGGTGCATGGCCGTTTCCTTTGCACACATATACAACAAGTATCAATATTGTATGCGATTTAGGGGAATCCCAATACTACCGCGTAATACTGAAACAGCGTTAAGCGGAACAGCGTTAAGCGGGGTCTTACTGTAGTCACGATACTTGTCGTCCTGTAATAAAAACTCGAAGGCAAATTAACCAAGGATGTTACAAAATTTTTGATGGAAGTCCTCAATGCAAATGTTAGGTGCTGGTACGTAATTTTAATACACCTCTCCTAGTAAATAATGTTTCAATCTTGACTTAATTAAAATTGTTAACCTTATGCACGCTCTACTTCTTAGGACCTCTCAATCGTATAATAAATATACCGAAATCTTAAATTTAAATTTAAATGATTCTCGTAAACAATTTGTTTTTCTGCGAAGGGAGTGCAGACAAATGGAGTTGTAATTGTTATTGTATCAATTGCTAAGTATTTTTCTAAAATTATTACGAAAATATTTTCATTGTTGTGGTATTTCCTTAGAAACACAATTAATAGCACAATTAAAATTTTTGTGGAGGATTTTAACCATTAATTTTGAAAATATTTCCTTAAAAACTAAATATCCGATTACTTGGAAATAATATTTGTGAGTCATTATAATTTCATGTTCGCCCATAAGAATTTTTAAAAAAGCACTTCAAGTGACATGTCATATTGGGTACAACGCTTGTTATGTTCCTTTTAGGGCCGTTTTTTGAATGCAAGTTTAAACTCGAGATTAAGTTAATCGCGAGTTAAAGTTAATCTCCAGTTAACTCAGTTTTCATTTGTTGAATGGGAATTTAACTGGAGATTAACTTTGTAGAGCTGCCGTACTTATAAGCAAAAATGGCAACATTTTTTTCGTTTATATTGTTGTGTTTACTACTTTTTGCAAATTATTTCACAACAATTTGCTTTTGTATATAACAAAAACAAACAAACAAAAGCTGAATACTATTGATCTTTATGTAAAAAAATTATTTTCTTAAAATAATAAATAAATTAAGACTGTCTATTGTCAATTTGTGTTTTATATAATTCATAGTCACTTAAATATTTGTCTTATTCGGCTTTCCCCCGCTTAATAGTTTTTTTTTTTAAATAAAATTTGTCAACCAACGTTGCTGGTTTAAACTCGAGATTAACTACTTAACCGTAAGGTTAAACTCAAGATTAAGTGAATTCAAAAACTGAAAACGGAGTTTAACTGGAGATTAACTTAATCTCGAGTTTAAACTTGCATTCAAAAAACGGCCCTTAAAAGACAAATTATTCACAAGGATATGAAAAATGTTGAGTTTTGTCGTAATTATTACTTGTTAGACGGTTTTGTTGCGTACAGTAATAACTTATGCCATTTTGGAGGCTTATTACAATTAGAATTTCTATTAATTATGTTTATTTAGTCATATGATAATCATATAAATAACAACAATAACAACAAAATGAGAAAAATAAGAAGAAAAAAAAAAAAAAGAAATGTAAACGAAGCGAATACCAAATATTACCTTAAAAAAGAAACGAAAAGAAATGGAAAATAAAATTAGAAATTCAAATACAACCAAACAAAACACCTATACTCATAAATTAGTCTAATTATAAAACAATTTAAACAAAGTAATATGGGTGTGTGTGCCTGTATGTGTGTGTCTACGAATAAATTAAAAAAAAATGAAATTAAAATACTCAAAGGAATTATAAAATGTGGAAGAACACTACGAGTGTAGGAACATAAACAGCATAATTCTTATTAAATTATTATATGAAGATGGCAGGCCGTATCCTTACTAATTATACATTTGGCTTAAAACGAATTTAATTTTCTCATACTTTTTAAAATTTATGTAGGTATGTGAGCCAGAATTTGCAATGTTTTAAGAATTGGGTGCAAGGCAGTAAGCATACATAGGTGGAAAATTAGAATGCCTTATGCCTTATAAATTATATTTATGCCGTAATGTGCTTATAAATTATAAAATTAAATAAATATTTATTATTATTGTAATTAGATTTTCTTTTTGTAGAAATTAAGAAAAATAACATCTACAGGGTGTATCAATAAAGGTGCACAATACTTCATTTTTTTTCTATTTATGACCAACACTCATGACGTGGGCTCTATTCAATTTGTCCGAAGCAGGAATATATGTTACGAAAGGAAAAAAGGAGGTGTTAGTGGTGTGGGTTATTAAATTCGAATCTGTTTAAGATAAACTACTGAAGAAATATGGTTCCACAATCGGATAGTGCAAGCATAGCTGCCAGATTTGACTATTTATCGTCATTTTGACGATTTTGAGCTCCAAAAACATCATATTGACGATTTGACGATTTATGCCCTTATTTTGACTATTTTTAGAAATTTAAAATTTACATCATATTCCTAACTTTAGTACATTAAAAGCCACTTTAAGCCACTTTAAGTATTATATTTTGAAGTTGCTTTCGGATACCTGTGATGATTTTTCTGTATTTTATTCCTTTTTAATCCATTAAAAGGCAAAAAATTACAACTCCTCAATAACCTTATAGTTGAGAATGATTTATCGCTTGTCGTTGCAAACAAGTTTAAAATTTCGAGTATAGCTTCTAATATTACCATCGGAAGAACAAAGGCAAGCGCCGTCATTTTTCGCCGTCATTCATACGACCAACACTCAGGGGATGGATGGCATTGTGTTGGAACTAAAAAAATACCTTATGGGAAGAAGTAAAGCGAGAACAGCGTTTATGGACACTAGGCTTGTATATTTTTATACCATAAGTAACAGGAAACACATCTGCAGGAATTGAGTTCCACATAAAATTAGTTCGACTAAAAAACGTAATTTTTCTGTAATGCAGTGTGCGATAAACTGGCCAATCGACCACATACGGATGTCCTGGCCGAGAAAGACGAGCGTTACGTAGGAATATATGATTTTCGAGAACAAGTCCCCATATTTCGTTCGAGCAAAATCCTTTTGTAGTACAAACAAACCACATTGTAACGATGCTCCAATGAATCAATGGAGCTGGATACACTACCGTCATTAACGAGCTACTACGGCCTCTCCTGTACACGGTCGAGAAACCTCAATATAGACTTTGAGGCACCGACCTCATAAATAGTATAAAGAAAATCTTAAGAAGGAACTGCAAAATGTGTCGGTTGCAGCCAACATTACACTGAATTTTCATCCTTAGAATGTCAAGAGATTAAGATGATGCAATATTATTGCTGCTCTTATGTGTCAATAAACAACACTGGGATAGATTGTTTAATTCTTAAACAATTTTTTCCTAAAAATGATATAAAATTTGTCCGTTTTTGGAAAAAAAATTAATAAATGAAGATGAGGGACGCTAGCTTTAATTTCTAACAAATGTTTTGACTTTATATGTTTTACTGACGATTTCTATAAACGTCTTTGACGATTTTGACGATTTTTATTTAAATATTTGACGATTTGGTGTCTCATTTATCTGGCAGCTATGATTATTATGCGATTCACTGACCAATCAACCACGACATGTCAGATGCGCCAGAATATGCATTTTTTTGGAACAAGCCTGTTTATTTCTCATAACCGTATTGCGTTGAAATAATGACAAAACAATTAAACATAAACGTCATTCCTATGTAATATACTGTGATACAATATTTGCAAAGTGGCTGACCTTAATTCAGCCTGATTACGATTAAAGTCATCAGATGGTCTAAGGATTTACTATATAAAGGCACGTCGGAAAATGTTGCGTATTGCCGAATCCGTATTTGTAACATGTTTGGTATTAGTCGTTAAGTGTGTTAAACACAATCAAAGTGGATTTGAAAATTTATTTTTTTGCAACAAACCAACAATCGAAACAACAGTTCTGTTCGAAAAACCTGATCTAAGGTTTGAACCACTGGCTCTTGTTTAATAAGGCAACACACTACCTACTATACTACGACGGTTTTTGTGACAATGACAACATGCCCACTGGATCTGGACACATCTTTATTTCCCAAGTAGCAATATGAAAAGAGTTTGATGTCTGTCAACTGATTGAAGTTGGATGATAGCAGCACCTGACTACCGTAGGATGGGCTGAAAGAATCCATGCACATGACTTTTCGCATTAGGGTAAGAATGAACGAAAAAAATGCATATCCGTTTGTTTGTTATGCTAATTTTAAATTTCTTCTTTTGGCCAGACTTTTGCAAGTCGAATTTGGTGATTTTTATTTGCGTTTTAAATGTGCAAAAACTGGCATTGTTTAGAATATTTTTGGGTTGTTCACTTTTAGAAGATCGCAATTTTGACATACAAAAATCTTTACTTTGGCCTGTTGTTACGTTTGTTCGTCGTTATTCATTCAAATAAAATATTTGCTGAATATTATGGTCGCTGTAGAGTAACAGAATAGAGTTTCGGGTGGCAATCGAACCAACGATATTTACGCTCATAGTCAAGAACACCACTACACTACCAGCGGCACTCTGATATAAAATAATTACACATACATACATACATAATTGGTCATTACAATCCTTTAGTCAGGATTACGATCTATCTAGTGATGTGACACTTATGGTGTGTGTGTATTGATTTTATACATTAGTGGAGTGACCTACACTTTGAAGTCAACTCTGACAGACAGATTTTTAAGAAGTTTTACGTGGCCATTTTATTTACTCTCAGACTTTTTGTGAGGAATCTGATAAAGAAATTTTGTTCCAAAATTTTTTTTCATATTTCGTTTTGTTGGAGATGGCTGATTTGTGGTTTGAATCACGGTCTCATGACTAATAAGTCAAGACACTTCCTACTAGACTACGCTCTAACAATATTATTACACGGTAAATTCACTATAAAGATCTAATTGCACATTTTACGTCTTTCACTACAACCGATCAAGATTTTGCACTCATTTATTTTCTGTGTGGCAACTTCTGGAAACTTAAAGTTGTTTTGTTATTGTTATTCTTTTCCATATTTTGCTTTATTGTACTTTTCTATTGTAATTTCTTCATTGTTTTAATATCGTTTGTTTTTCCTGTTCATTTTAAATGATGGAGAGGAATATATTTCGCTGTATAAAGTATTACTATAAGTTTAATGATGTATGATTTGTTTCTTTCTTATATAGTCTATGTTTTTTCTTAATTTTTTTTTTATTTTATTACACTACGTCGAACTGTAAAATAATTTTATATTTTATTATAATTTTTTATTCTGCCGTCAGTATTTTAATCAATATTTAACGTAGACACTTAAATTTATAGTTTAAAATATAAAATTCGTTTCTACATTTTACGCAGCTTAATTTAGCAGTAAACCTATATCCTGCTATAAAAATTTATCACAAAAACTTTCAAGCGTTCACATAAATACGTACATAAAATGCGTAAATTTCTCTTTTCATTAATAAATCCTGAGAGAAAGGCAAGCGTTAAGCCACATGTCTTTGCTTTAAAATCTTTGCAATATTTTCATAAAGCCTACCCCTTCCCTTCCAAAAAAAATTTTAACTTGAATAGGTTATTGGTGAAAACTAAAGAAAATTAGAGAGAGAGAGAGAAAGAGAGAGACAGAGCAAATAAGGAAAACCGCCATTAAACCGACGAGCGCGGCTAAAGATATTAATTAAAATCACAATTAAACCATAAAACCAACTAACGCGTACAAAGAAAAAAAATAAAACGAAACGAAACGAAAGTGGCAAGTATGCCTATTTTATAACGATTTCATCCTAGAAAATCTCTCTCCTTTTGCTCTCCACCTTTCTTTTGTTTTTCAGTGGATTTATTTATCAAAAAGGGTTATACAAGCACGCACATACATATGTATGCATGCATGAGTACAAATGTGTATACCAGAGAAGATTTTAATAAGGATAATAAAATTAACGCACATCTCACATCACCAACAACACCTTTTCGAAGGATTTTGAAAATTAAACAGACGTCATTTTATAAATATCCTGCAATTGTACGTATAGTATGTAAGTATGTAGTACCATACACTTAGGAAATTAGAAAATTATGTTGTGCTTATAATGACTGTATATGTATGTCTCTGGGTATGTGCCTGTGGTGGTTGATTTCAGAAGTCTATTCCAAAAAAATTATTTTCATTTCCATTTGTATTTTGATCCGTAGAAACACAAATTCCTTGTGAAGGAGGCATGTATGGCGGTTTTAATGTTCTGAGTTTTTGTTCAAATTAACAAAAGTATGCCAAGTAATTAATAAACTTCACCAAATAATTTGATTAAAGGCTTTAAATCAACTTGGCTGTCACTGTAGTGGCATAACAACACAATTCTATTGCTCTATATAAACACAATGTTTACATTTGCTTAAGGAAAACAAAATCGTATTTGGTTTTACAAAAATTGAAACAAATGTTGAAATATTTTCACTTGAGCAATCATTTCTGGCGTTAAGGAATGTTTTCACCCCATTTTTAATTTGTAGATCTCCAAAGGAACTCTTTTTTTACATGTATTCTCTTAAAATTTTGTTGGTTTAGGTTAAGACATTTGCGGAAATGTTTTTCAAATTAATAAAGTATGGTTGAGTTAATTTACCCCCAGAAAATTGGAAAATATTCTTCCTACCACATAATATGTAACATTTATTTGAAATAATACATCGAATATATTAAAAAAGAACGAATTATATTCGAGTATATGAAAAATTTGGTTACAATTTGTCGGTAGATGGCTCCAGCACCATGTAACACTATAGCTTGTATGTTAGCTAATACCATAGGCTTCACTGTGTTAGAAGACATTATAGAAATCATATTGCTCTGTAAAAATTTATTTGGGTCTTAAATGAGTGAAAATTCAGAAAATTACCATCGTTTCTGCTGACTAATTTTGCTAAGCTTACGTAGACGATGATGTAACGATAAAAAGAGCAACAAAATTATTTGTCCAATTTTCACCTGGGCGAGGATAATAGCTTTCGAAAATATATCGCCTCTCTTCCTGATAGCCAGGCGACTGTTAAGCACTGGCTTCCCAAGCAATGAACTATAAGGCTGCATACAGATAGCGCCAACACCTCAACGAAGTACAGGATTGATATGGCGTATATTATGTGGGCAGCGAGATATACAGATATTCCGGGTAATTGAACTGACAAATTGCGGCACAGCCACCGAACTCTCCGATGAATTCTTTACTTTAGTAATCCCTTTGGAGAACTAAATACATAAGATACATAATTATTCATTGGTCAGGATTACAACCTAGTTTCTCGCACCACTTATGTTGCGTGTGTTAATTGTATACATGAGTGGTATACACACCTACACCTGGTATCCTGACCTACAGTTGAATGTCGACTCCGAACGACAAATTTTTTGAGAAACTTTTGGTGGAAATTTTTTATTCACTCTCAGAGTTTTTGCCAGAAATGTGATGAGAGGAAGCGACCGAAGAAATATTTCTTTGTTTATTGTATTTGGTTTTGTTGAAGATGACTGGGGTTTGAACCGAGGCCACACGTCTAATAAGCCAACACACCATTTACTAGACAACGGCGACTTCTTTCCTTTGGAGACCTACGGCTTCTTAATTAACAATAAATTTATTGGATGGCTTCGAATATGGGCAGGATAGTACTAAAATTTAGCTAACGCTAGACAGAAGCATGGAAAGAATAACGCACAGAAACTCTGCTTAAATTCCAAAGAAGAACACTCAGCGTGGTTACATAGTAAGTGACTTCCGCATTAGCTGTAGAGATGAGGACGAGAAGAAAGCATATGCCCAGCACTATGTCAAAGGAGAAAAATACATCTGGATGCCTGTTAAATAGATAATTTAGTTGAACAATCAATGATAAACATTGATATTCTAAGCAGGTTCGGATGGTTCAGAGAATAAAAGAACAGGTTTTATGTGTGGGCTTTCTCATCCCTCAGTATAAAGCCAATGAGTTCATTAGTTGAGAAAGACTGACACTACATCAAAGTAAACGTTACTAGGGAACTAAATCTTCATAATTAGTTAGTAACCAACAATAAAATCTATTTGAAAACAATAGTGTCCCGCAGAGTCTAACAGCATTGTACGTATCATCATGCCTACAACAAGATTCAGCCTCCCTGTAAGAGTGAATAATATCCATACCTTGTAAGCAAGCTCCATACCGAGTCTGGTTACCTCATCAACAATATCCCAATGTACCAAAAAGCACATAAGAGTTAGCTTAGAATTATCCAAAATTTTCAATACAAATCCTCGGCATTCATGGACACTGACAGACGTTAAAACTACGATCGTTATGGACTTAATCACAGCCAGCTTTCATTGCTCATAATGATCTGCTTAGAAATGTGGGTTAAATTTCCTTTTCACTGAATTTACATACATACATACATACATAAGCATAATTGTTCATTAGAACCCTTTAGTCAGGATTACAACCTAGTTTCTCACACTACTTATATTGTGTGTGCTAATTTTATACATGAGTGGCAAGACCTACAGTTTAAAGTCTACTCCGAACGATAAATTTTTGAAATTTTTTTTGGCAATCTGCATTTACTATCAGCGTTTTTGTCAGAAATCTGTTGAGAGGAAGTAGCCGAAGAAATATTTTTTTATATTTTCTTTTGTTGTAGATATCTGACGTGGGGTTTGAAACGCCAAAACACTACCTACTAGCCTACGGCGACTTCACTAAATTAAATTTAGTCAATTCGAAAACCTAAAAATATTCCATGGAACCCATAAATCACTAACTGCAGGTTTGACTCATATAAAATATTTCTATTTGAATTAAAAAGAAATTACTTTTTCGATGAGAGACTGATTCAAATGAAAATCTGCATCTGCTTGGTTGCTTTATTCATTCAATTTAAAACCTTCTGTTGACGGTACTTTTAATTATAAGTGCTCCTTTGGCACAACTTTAAAAATTGCAATCGTATCTGTTCTAAACGTAGGTTGACGCTGCTACAAATGTTAGCAAATAAATATTCATAAAGTCTACCTAAATGAATATGCAAACAGCGTTGAGATTTTTTCTATTATTTTCTGTTTCCGTTGTCGTTAAAAAATATTTTTTTTGCACTCTACCGCCTACTCTTAATTTTTAAGGTTGAATAAAGCCGAGTATAACTGATGAATTTATTTTTGCATTGTGTTGTATTTGTTAAATTTTGCAACATTGTGTGTATTTAAAAATACACGCATATTTTACCTTTACGTGTGTGTATGCATGTGTATGACTGTGTAATAGTGTATAAGAGTATTTTGGTTGTATGCTTTCTTCCTATGCGTCGTTTTCCTTTCAAACAAGCAAGTGCACGAGTATTGTGTGTGATTTTAATATTCCCCATGCAATACGTCTGGGATCTGTCATGTCAATTTTATTCAGATTTTCCATAAAGTAAAATTGTACGTTTTCCATTTCTTCGCTTGTTTCTCCCCCCTTTCTATCCGTTTTTTTCTTTTTTTTTTGGATTTTCAATGTACCAATGGTCGTGATATTGTTGTTACTCTATTATTTACCTTAAAACAAATTGAAAAAAAGACAAGAAAATAAAAAGAAAAATAACAATCAAAACGTTCTGAAGAAAACTAACGACTTTAACAAAAGGTTCGGTGACAAATTAAGACACAAAAAGAAAAAAACACAACGAAAATAAAGAAAAAAATTAAAAGCGTAGCATGAGACATTATTTTTTATGACACTCTTCGTTTTTACTTCCTGTTAAAAGTCTTCCTTTTTTCTCCAGTTCTGCACTTTTTTTCTTCATCTTCATCTGCTTTGTACACGTGTGTGTGTGTCTGTGGGTGTATGCGTGTGTATAAGAATTATAATAAAAGTATCCGTTTTTCATTCTTCTTTCTTTGCTTCTGTCTTCCTTTGGTAGCTGCATTTAAATAAACTTCTTTTGGCTTTATTTTGTATGTATGTACGTATGTATGCATGTGTCATGTGTATGTGGCTATGTATGTGCTAGTCCTTGCCATATGTTTATATGATTGTTTGTTATTACCAATACTCTGCATTTTTATTAGTATTTCTGTTCGATTTTTTTTTTCTTCGTTTTCTTATTTTGTCCTGTTTTAAGTATGTGTATATATTTATTCATATGTATGTGTGTGAGAGTGTGTAAATGCACATACCACCCATACCATACGTACATACATGCATATTTAACTTAATACAAACTCATGCATGCATGTATTTGTAAGTACATTACGTTTTCCTTGAATAAATTTGTTATCAACTACATACACATACATACCTACATGCCTATACATACATATACACCTACACTTGCCTATATATATACATACATAGTGTAAGTAGATGTTTGCGTTTGTATGTATTTACGTTTGATATTCGCATCAATTCAATACATTGAATATGAATCTCTCTTTTTGACTCTGAACACTTTAACTGAATTCCCAATGGGAGTCATTTGGAAGGCTTATAACTTGTACAATATTAGATTATGGAAATTCAGTATTTTTTCTCCTTTTGCTTCCACTCTGTACTTTTGCTTCCTCTGTTTTTTTTTTCATTTTATTGGCAATTTTTATACGTAAAAATCATTGTAGCATAAGGTGTTGTACATGCTAAAAATATTTATCCGAATACACTTAGACAAACTCAACTCTAAAATATTTAAGATTAACTGTGGTGAGCTAAACTTGTAAGACGCGAAATGTGCAAATTAGTGCGGCCATAATTTCGAATTTAGGTCGCGAAAATACAAGAAAGGTGACCACTTCATAAAGTGGAATTTGATAACCACTCTTGCTGTAAATGAAATTGTATTCAAACCTAATAATAAATGTGTAAAGGTACTATGGCACATGGAAAAAATGGTGCCCGATAAACCGATCTACAGATCTCTGCATTAAGGCCAGTGATTGAAAGTTAAGAGATTGGTACTATTTACGTGGAAATTTTAAATTAAAGTAAGAAGACAATCAAGTTTTGTTATTTTGATTGCAATATCTACATTTGAAATTTCTAGGACTAATAAATAGAAGCGGAAGTGAAGTCGAATATCAGCCTATTATTATTGAAAACCTATACCAAATTTGATTCCTGTTACTAGGCCTTAGCTTACACTATTCCTAAGTCACAAAGTCTTTGTTGGATTGCAATAAAAACAGTCTGATTATTTAATGTCAATGAGTTGGCTTTCTGTTGGCTTATTAGACTTGAGGTCTCGGTTCTAACCTCAGGTCAGTCATCGCCAACGAAAACGAAATATGAAAAAAATATGAAAAGATTTCTGGCATAAACTGTGAGAAAATCTGAGAAAATTGCCATTAAAAGTTTCTCAAAAATCTGTCGTTCGAAGTCGATTTTAAACTGTAGGTCCCACCACTCATGTATAAAATTAACGCACACAACATAACTGGTGTGAGACGCTAGGTCGTAATCCTTACTGAAGCGTTGTAATGACTAATTATGTACATATGTATGTAAATAACTCATTGGTTTCGTATGTCATTATATTCATAACCAAATATAGTATTTTAGCTTGGTAGGCAACATCTGAGAGCTAAACCCTAATTTTTGACATCCTAGCACACAAATGTGGACAAAAATTTCATTCGATGAAATTTCCTCAGCAGTCGCCAGACAGAAGTCTAGAAACTAACTTAAAATGCTTTAAAAATATTTTCAAATCTGTTGCTTCATGAATAATGTTATGGCAATTTTATTTGCTCTCGGAGTTTTTGCCAGAAATCTGCTGAGAAGAAGTCGCCGAAGAAATATTTTTTTTATATTTTCGATTTGATGCCTGACCTGGAATTTGAACCGTGGCCTTACGTCTAATAAGCCAACACACTACGACATACTCTCAAGTTATGCTTTCTTATTATCTGATATAATTACTAGAGTATTATAGGTACGTTTAACAAATGAATTATAATTAAAATAATACATCGGTATTGTCAAAAATATATCATCAGGACACAACAATCAATACCTATCCATACAGTCACACATTTATATAAATTTCATATTGATTACATTGTACTTTGATAACAACTATCCGCTGTTGATGGCATAACATTTCAATTAATTGGCAGGATTTTTCTGCATGTAACTAACAATTGTTCAACAAATCTCGACGCCTTTTTTCCAGTACACCCTTCACTTCACTATCTTTTAGAGTCTAATTACAATATTTGAAAGGAAAACTCAAAAAAAAAACAACAGAAAAAAATGCAAAACGATATCAAAATTATAACAAGATTTGTTGAAATTATCTTTCGTTCAGATCTATAGCAACCACCCTGACACTTAGATTTCGCCAGAGCTATACCCCAGCGATAATCATACGTATAAAGACTGTGTAACCAATCCAATAGAGAAAGAGAAAAAAAACAGAGAACATGAGACTAAATTCTATAAGTTTAAGCCAAATATGATATTATTATGGCATATGAGCATAGTTATTACATTGGCTGCCACATCAGCCACCTTGAAAGGAAACAGCCGATGACAGTGACTGAAAACACGTTTTTTTCCCCCAATCCAATAACGTCTTACTTTTCTTATAAGATTTTTTTTGTTTTTGTTTTCTGTCATAGATTGTTGTCTACATGAGAAATACACGCAAAAATTTAGACAGACAACTCTATCAAGACACTATTGTTGCAGGAGTAAAATAAAAGAAAAAAAGAAAAAAGAACGTAAGCGACGCAGTTCAAACAAATAAAAGACACACTGAAGTCGCAACAAATGGCTCTAAATTGAATGACAAAACAAATGTTACACGCTGTTGATTCTACAGCCAAAAAATAAAAGAGGAAGAAGTCTTTTTACAATAATATTTATGTGTCATTTCATTATTGTTTTTGTAGTTATCTTTGATACTCTCTTATACTCGAAATGTTTGTTATTATTGTTGTTCTATTGATTCTTATTATATTAACCCACTGATATGAAGGGGATGATAGACGAACAGAAAAAATATGTGGCAAAAGATTTTCTTAGGTGGGCTTTTCTTTGGTGAGGTACTATGCGATATTATTGGAAATTTACAGCTGGGGGAAACAGTGGCACTAATGGCGTATAATTTTTGTTGAGAAGGTTTACTTCAATAAGAAATCCATGAACTCAATGCCGAAGCTAGTCCGAAAATGAAAATATGGCTTTCTGTTGTCCTATTAAGCAGCAAACTAATAAACATAGGTAAGGTTAGGTTAGGTTAGCGCGTAGCTTGCCGTTCACAGGCATGTTCACTCGGTGGCCCATTGTGTTATACATTGTGAGGTAAGCCCGCTTGTCATGATCCGTTAGGGGTGGATTTGAACCATCCCGAGGTCCGAATGTAATCGGCCAGTTCTTTTAGTGGCACGTTTGCCAACATGCATAGAACTTCAAACGTTCTATAGCCAAAAAACCGATGACGTCTGTTTTGAAGTGCAGGACACACACTTAATGTTGTACCGCTTCTGGCAGTTTCTGCTGTAGTCCTGCAGACAGAGCTTGTCAGCGACATTGTCAATAGCGCAGTGTCCCATTAGAATTCCTGTTAAAGTGCGAATCGTTTTCTTATCGAACTCAAATACGTCCCTGGTTTTACTGATGTTCACTGCAGAACACAGCAGTTTAGTTGTGTTGGACTATCACTGGTTTGTTGAATTCCTTGCTGCTTTCTCCAAATTTAAAGTAGTGTTATTGTATTCCCTTTGTCGTCTTTTCCTTAGACATCTCCGACCCTTTCGTTCGTCTTTTTGTTCTCCTCTATGCCGCAGTGTCTCCGAATCCCGGCGGGAGTTTTGTCAAGGACTGAAGGCTTTCGTATATTTCTATTTCCTTGGTGGTTCCGTTCAAAAGCCAGTTAAATTATATCGTTTTTCGGTCTTTTGAAAAACTGGCGTATCTTTTATGACTACATCTACTCTTGTGAGCAGTATTCTTTGCTTATTCCCACAGCTCTCTGTTTGATGCGATTTGCGCTATAAATTTTTGTTTAGCATTCCTGATTAAACTTTTGGTGTCCTGATCTGACCACCATCAGTGGAGAATATTATGTTGACCAAATAGGTACAGTATTGGAAATCTTTAAGTTCTTTGTTGTTTTGTACACGAAAAAGTTTTTTATCTTCAGCAGAAGCAGTTCGTCTTTTTTTTAATTATTGGTCGACCTAAAAAACGATTGTTTAAACGGCCCCAGAGGGGAAAAGTCCTTTCGAGAGTTTTATAAGTGGCCAATGACAGCAGAAATTATGTGAGCATGTCAGCAAGAATTGCTCTAACATCAACCAAATTGTTGTCGATATTGTTAAGCGATGCAACGAGAAGTTGATTTGTCTAGAAACTGGCAGTCAAGTTATTTTTGTTGGTGTTATTCAGGGCACAGTAATGCCGATCAAAATGACTAAGCCGACAAACTCGCAACATTATCGTTCTATCCCATCACAGACTTTCAGAGTTTGTTATATTGATGTTTGGAATCAGCCAGAAATTATTGCATAATTTATTGAAAATGGCTGTTAAACAACTGGTTCTGTCACAAGAAAAATGTTCTCTTGGTGCGACAATAACAAAAGTAATAATATTATTAGCCGATTATTTGTGTAATTAGTGTGTGGCACTTTATACAGTACACTGGACTCTGTGTAACAACGCAAATTATATTTGGAACAATACCCCCTGTAGAAACTGTGTTCAGATCAGCTTCTAGAATTCGGTGGCGCATCTACTGTGCGAGTGTCCAGCATAATTGGTCATTACAATCCTTCAATCAGGATTACGACCTAGCATCTCACACAACTTATCTTGAGTGGCGGGATCTACAGTTTAAAATCGACTCAGAACGACAATGTTTGGAGAAACTTTTTCATGGCAATTTCATTGGCCCTCAGGGTTTTTGCCAGAAATCTGTGGAGAGAAAGTAGTCGACAATTTTTTTTCCGATTTCGTTTTTATTGGAGAAGTCTGGCCAGGAATTTGAACCATGGCCTTACGTCTAATAAGCTAACCCACTACCTACTAGACTATGGCGACTTCACAAAAAACATTTCCGGCAATAAATTGGAGAAAATTATTGCCTTTGTCAATGCATCAGGTTGGTCTCAGCGGCTTCGGACGAAGTAAAATTACATACAACATTGACATTAAGCGTTGCTAACGGTACACTTCAAGTAGGAGAGCTTAAAAACATCAAATAGACAGCAGTTTTGTTCGTGGAATTTGTTCCCATATTACACAGGACTGCATAGTCAGTGGGGATTACAGTGACAGTTAAAGGAAAATTAAAAAAAAAAATTTATGTACTCTTTCCATCAGAAATAAGTTTCTAATTGGATTAAGAGATTATTTGTAAATCAGTACTAACAAAATATAATTTTAGAAGTTCCTCTAACCCTCAACAGCCATAATACGTATGTATGTGGAACAATTGTACATACAACCTTTAATGTAAAATGAAGTCATTTTAATGTAATTATTTTCAAATAAAAATATTTTATTTTACTTTTCCTGTTTTGTTGTTTTTGTGTTCTCAAAATATAATTTCATTTGTGCTTTGAATTCCAAAAAAAAAATATATATGGGTTGCAGCGACACCTTATTACCTTGAAATTCTTATTAAATTTACACTTCATGCACCGTGAAACTTTAGTGCGTATACCGTCTGGGTGGTTGTTATTTTTTGGTTCATTTTGCGTTAGTTTTCAGGGTTGACATCAAAGGATGAAAAGATGTGAAAAGAGATTTTGTTTCAAATTTCTTGGAGTAATTTGATATCATTGAACTCCCAACCGTTGATGTAAATCTGCCTTTAAATGATGGTTATATTCACGTAATAATCAAGTAAATGAATACGAATACGAATCTCTTATTTTGTCTCTACCATTTGATTTGAGTTTTTATGGTAAAACTTTTTTGTTGCCCTTTTTTTTCTGTTGCTTGCTACTCTTTATGCATAATTTTATGTTCGTTCTTTCAGCGTGTTATTTTATACTTTTCAAGTTAAAATAAAAAAAAAACGAAAAGTAGTGAGAAAAAACACAAAGTATTAGAAAAAAACAAAAACAAAATTGTAATAAAATGTCAAACATCGTTTATAAAACGTCCCTTAGGAAATCATAATTGTATTATAACACCATCATTTATTCATAAAAAGAAGCAGACAAAAAGTATTAAAAAGTCAGACGAAAACTACTACGCATAACCAACACGCGCTATGGTTATTGTTTTCATACTCCTGCGGATTCTGTATTTTTTTTCAGTTCATCTCTCATAGTCCCTAAGGATATGATCGTATTTTTTTCATTCTAATGCTGCCTGCAACTTAAATGCCATTATTGTTGTTAAATTTTTTAACAATACTGCCATAAAATTGTCAAATTAACAGTTTTTTTATTTTATTTGCATTTTTTTGTAATTGTTTTTGTGATGAAAAATGTTTGGTTTTTTATGAAAATTTTTTAAATTTTCACTAAAGTTTGCCATAAAAAAGAAAACTTTGGATTTATTGATTGAACCGAACGAATACTAGGTGTGTTAAAATATTCAAATGATTTTTAACTCTTTATCCACATATTTTCTATTCATCTAAGCGTTGGATGTTGCCGTAGTCGAATAGGTAATGAATTGGCTTATTAGACGCGATGCCAAGGTTTAAACTCCAGGTCAGATGAAAAATGTGATGAATATGATAAATAATTCTTCAACTACTTCCTCTCAGCAGTATTCTGACAAAAACTCGGAGAGTAAAATTAAATTGCCAAGGAAAGTTGCTCAAAAACATCTGTCGTTGGGAGCCGACTATAAACTGCCTTATTAGATGTGAAGTCTCGGTTCAAACCCCAGGTCAGACATCTCCAACAAAAACCAAAAATGAAAAATAATTCTTCGCCTAGTTCCTCTGAGCAGAATTCTGACAAAAACTCAGAGAGTAAATAAAATTGCCAATGAAAGTTTCTCAAAAAAAAAAAATCTGTCGTTGGGAGTCGAGTTTAGACTGTGGGTCCCGCCACTCATATATGAAATTAACACACATAACACAAGTGGTGTGAGAAGCTAGGTCGAAATCCTGAATGAAAGGTTGTTACGACCAAATATATGTATGTGTGTATATATAGTTTGTATTTTTATAGTGGATTCCTTCTGCTAGCAGTGGGAGGTATAGCTACCTAGACTAGAGCTTCGACTTTAAATGCCAGCTATAACATCTGGAAATAAGAAGTATAGAAACCTAATATTTCTTTCGATGACTTAAGGCACACTAAACTTCCTTACCTCTTTCACAGTATCTATCTTTGCTGTATTTGAACACTGCACGTATAGGATGACCATCCTGAGCGTTGATAAGAGAAATATTAAATTTTTTAAAAAATTTAAAAATTTCTGTGACTATTGTGTATCACTGTATTACATAAGTTGTCAATTGAAGTCACCGTAGTCTAGTAGGTAATGTGTTGGCTTATAAGACGTGGGGTCCAAGTCACACATCGCCCACAAAAAAGAAATATGAAAAATATTTCGTCGGCTTCTGATTCTCATCAGATTTCTGGAAAAAACTCTGACAGTAAATGAAAAATTATTTTGAAAAAGTTTTTCAAAAATCTGTCGTTCGGAGTAGACTTTAAACTGTAGGGCCCGCCACTCATGTATAAAATAAACAAACACAGCATAAGTAGTGTGAGAAGCTAGGTCGTAATTCTGATTTAAGGGTTATGAATGACCGATTATGTATGTATGAATGTATGTGTTACATAATCCTTGAATGATTTCTGGCAAATCAAAAAAATTTTTAAAATCATTTAGAAATAATACAAATTAATGCATACTTCATTGAGATCAAGCAGAATAGATTTTGTATTTCTTAATCTCCATGGAGTCTTCTAAGAATTACAATTTACTTAAAATGTTTAAAAATTCAATAAAATTATGTAGAAATTAATACAATTCACAATCAGCAGCATACGTTTAAATGCATTGGAATAAAAATTATTTTCAAATGTTAAAAAATTTATGTTTCATAACGTATACTTCTTATAATTGTATTTAAACACATACAACTGAGGTATTTCTACTCCGGTAAAAATAAAAATAAATCTCTGTACTTAAACCTAATACTCGCACTGTAATTATTATTATTTTTAATATATTTTAAGTAAAATTAATACAAACCACAAATCAAGTGATTACAAATGACCAAATAAATATATTCACATAAATTGTGAACATATTCAATAAAACATGCATCAATAATTAATGACATCAACTGGTAGGTAAATTGATGTCGTAGATTTGTTGTTGATGGTCTACAAGTACAAGTACAAGTAGTAGGAAATTACAAAAATTGTAAGGAAGTAAACACAGCTGAGTACTCCTACGCATGCAGATATATTATATGCATTTGGGACAGATTTATATTTGTGGTTGTTGTTTAATGTACAAAAAGCGACATAAAAGTACTTATAATTGTTAAACATGAAACCATTAATTAAATGGCAATCACAGTAATTGCAACAAGTGCAAACGTGGGCAATTTCGTATGAAGCTTCACGGTAAAGAACAATTTTTCTTTTTATTTTTTGTATGAATTTAATGAAATTTGTTATTGTAAAAATCAATTACTAAAATAGATACATGATATGGTTTTAAAGATTTAAAGGGGAATCAGTTATAGAATTTAAAAATTCTCCTACAAAACTTTTTCCCTCGATCAAGGTTCCTTTTACCAACCCTAAATTTATAAATAAATATCACCTGGAGAATGGCAAACGACATTGATATTGTTTCATCGCTTTTATGGTGGCATTTCGTAACCATCAGCTCACTATTCTCAAAATATTCCAAGAGTCTGCTAGTCTCCCAACATTTTTCACATTTAGAATGCAACCGTGATGCTGATGTTATTCACTAGTAATTCGTATTCACCAACGCCTACCAGACACAGAATCTACGAGAACGTATTAATGAATGCGGAACTTAAGATAGGCTTTTTTGAGAAAAAATTATTTTTTAGGTTTAGAAAATGGGAAACAAGATGTATTGGAGCGTAAATCAGCATAAGCATAAGTCAACAATTTTTGGTTAGAAAGTTGACTGCTGACTATACCCAAGCAAAAGACCTGTTATTTATCAAATACTGTCGTTTTTGTTTTTGAAATACTCTTCACATTTGTGCATTAAATTGGTATAATATCCGTCCTTGCATTGTTTTAGGCTTTTGAAAATAGTAAATGTGAATTAGACAACGTGCATTTCAAGAAAAGGTCACTAACTTTGCTCTTTTAATGCTTATTCGAACCAATAAACAAACCATTTTAACTATGGCTTGGTCCTGGGCGAATATATTGTTACGAAAATGAAAATGGTGTTACATCGTTTAATATTAAAATGATAAACAGAAGCTACAAAAACAATGGACTTGTTTACATGATCACCAAGTAAACAAAAAGCAACAATAAACATTAGCAGAATAAATGTAAGCAAAATACACCAACAACAATAACGTAAACAACATGTTTACATTTATAGAGATTTCCAGAAGGCAAATTCATTCACTTTCAAGAGCATTCATCAAACTGTTTACACTGCTATATAAAAGCAGTCAAAGGAGTCAGTCAGACTTGTGTGAGACACGTTGCGTGTGAAGAGATTAATCGTGGTTTGAAGATCTCCGTTATAAAGATCTGTCGACCAATTGTTAGTGTTTACGCAGAAGAGTGTAAATAATAATAGCAAACAAAGCCAATTGTTGTTGTTTGCATCAAGTTGTGAAAATAAAGTGTGGCAAAGGCTCTTCTTAAACCAAGTCGATTTGGGACATACAAAACCTTTGTCTGAGTCGAACAGCAAACCATCCAGGAGTAACCTAAGCTTGGTAACCGATCTTTAGACAGGGCTTACTAAGACTTAGAACGCACTTATGCAGAATGAGGGTTGTATAAGACCAATAGTAGGCAATGAGAATAACTACTCGGAACACATTCTTGGAACATTTGGGTTATTAATGTATTCCAGAGGCAAACACCTGGGTATATACAATGTGTCAGAGAGGGAATAATTACTGTCGACATAGAGCAGTATCCTGAAGTTTGTCAGGGCAATAGGATTGGAGGAGACATTAACAGTAAGCAATTCCGATTCTATTTGTATATATACATACATACATACATACATACATACATACATACATACATACATACATACATACATACATACATACATACATACATAATTGGCCATTACAACCTTTCAGTCAGGATTACGGCCTAGCTTCTCAACACCACTCCTGTTGTGTGTGTTAATTTTTATATGGCGGGACCTACAATTTAAAGTCGACTCCGAACGACAGATATTTGAGAAACTTTTTCATGGCGATTTTTATTTACTCTCAGAGTTTTAGCCAGAAATCTGTTGAGAGGAATTCGCCGAAGAAATACTTTTTCATATTTTGTTTTTTGATGTCTGACCGGGGAAGTCGGCGAAGAAATATTTTTTTTTGTATTTTGTTTTGATGTCTGGCCTGGGGCTCGTACCCTGGCTTTACGTTTAATAAGGCTACCTACTAGACTACGGCGACTTTACACTTTTACTTTACAGTTACAATACATGGTATGATTTTTTGAACGGATAGAGCTACAACATTTCATGATGAAGGCTTGTAAAGTATTGTATGCCCCTAACAAAATAAGGCTAACAACTGACAAAACTAAAACTTATATCTTAAATTTGAGGCGTCGCAATCTATTGGATAGCGTGTTTGCTTACTAGATGAAAGCTGAACTGTGTTGATATCTTCAAAAAAAAACCTATTTCTATCGTCGACTTTCGAAAAGGGTTTCAGAGTAGAAGGTATACTGTAGATCCTAGCTTTCAGGTATAAAATTAAAACGTACAACATGGATGGTCTAATAAGAGAGTCCGTAATCCTGACTGCTTCCAATTGGTATCTCTTAAAATTATGGACAATATTGTTACGAAAACAAAATAAATAAACAAGAAAAACAATAACAAAAGTACATTTGAAACAGTAAGGTTCTCGAAGTTACCCGAACGAAAGCAATAGAAAGAAAGGTATCATTTTTAGTGACTAGTCAGCTAATATGTGGTCATAGCACCGCACCCACTACACCAATAAGTTAAATTTTAAATATTAAAATCATTTTCTTTTTTATATTCATTTCAAATATTAGCAATCAAATATTCTAAACAGTGTCTTTGGCATTGAAGTTACGTTATTATGGGTACTCCATGCTTTTGTTTTAAGTACCAAAAATTATAAATTATAACAAATCACTTTCTCACTTGCGTAAGGAATTTTTCTAAATCTTATTTTAAAACTTTTATCACGGTAAATTTTTTCAAAGAAATAAAAGAAGGAAAAACATTAAAACTTTTGGTAAAGCCAAGATTTGTTGATGATAATTATGGCAAGTAGAGCAACAGGATAATAAAGGCCAAACAGAAACAAAAAAAGTCAAATAAACTGATGCTTTTGGCCTCATAAAACAAAAATTATTATACACATGCATACTGTAAATATGTAAGCGTATATGCCAAGAGTAATGTATTCCATAAAAAAATTATATTGGTTAAGAGCAATAGCTAAAGTTGGAAAATCTTGAAATTAAAATTATTTTAAAAGAATTACGCGATATTTCTGCTGTAATAATTATTCATAAATGTTATTTCTACTCCCTAGTTTGTATAAAATGTTAAGAATTTACTTTTTACCACACCCAATGAAAATATAATGAAAAGCCAAGGACATCTTAAGATATATGAAGGAGTGTAGAATATTTACGAGGTAGAAAAAAAGAAAGGAACAAAGCTAACGAAACGCACGTATTTAGCATTTAAAGGCTATATTTTCTTAACAGTCAGTCTTCAAACAACCCAACCATTACCCTCAGCATTAAGCCCCCAACTTATAAAACCTTCAAGACTAAACTTTAATAGAAAAATAAGTAAGTAGTTAGAAAGACAAAATCAAATAGAAGGTAAAAGAAAAATACAAAAAGAAAAGAAAAATAAAGAAAAAAGAAGAAAAACGAACGGAACGAAGTGATATAATGAGCCTAAAACTGCGTGCATTGTAATTTAAGAAGCCTCGTTTTCTTTTACCAACATCCTGCCTGTTGTTCATAGATATTTTAGTTTCTGCTAAAATTGACTTTGTATGTATGTGTAAAGCGTATGTTTATATAAGGATATGTTTGTAAGCCACTCACTCACACATACATCTATACATACCCACTGAAAACCATTCAAATTTGTACTGTTGCTTTTGTTTGTGTATGTATGTGTCACAAGCATTTAATGCCTGTCTGGTGTATTTCCGTTATGTTTGCCAAGTAGAGCACACAATATAGCGACAGCAACAACTATAATAACAACAACAATAAAGTCAGCCACACAAAAGAAAGAGAACGAACGAAAAAAAAACATACCAAAGGACGGTGGTTTACTGTTTAAATTTATGAGCAGTCACACTGTACGTCTACGTCCAACAAGAAGACAAGCCAACGTTGTTGCTGCATGCGATATATCGATTGTAGAAAAACGTTTGAAATTTTTGGTGGCATAAACCATTATTTTATGCCATATTTCAAATATATTTTTGTATATGTCCCTACTGTACAGAGCTGTCGCCATGTAGGGATGGGTTTAGGCAACTCCTATGGTGGGAGTAATATGGATGGAATTAAGATGTTTTTTTGTTCTTATGTGAATATTAAGACAAACTTGTCCACGGATCTGAATGCATTGCAAACCAAAGTGTGGTGTCATATGCTCTTTTAGAGATATTACATTGACTTTTGAAATTTGAAAGATGATAATAGCCATCCTATTCAAGTTACATGAGAGGAAGTGTTCGTACAAATATTTTCTTCATATTTCGTTTTGATAGAGATGTCTACAGTTTGAACCGTGACCTCACGTCTTATAAACCAACACACTTCCTATTCGACCAGTGTGACTTTTCACATTAGTGAATACATAAACGTCTACAACCGTGTAATAGAGTTATGCATCCGACAGGTTATTATAAGGACCATTATAAAATGAGCTGCTACATGGAGGGCAGCTATCACTAGATGAAATGGATGCTGCTACAAGGTTTCGATAAAAATTCATCACGAAAACACTCTCCAAACTTAAAAAAAAAAAAAAAAAACATGTAGTAGGGAGCAGAATTCAATAAATAAATATTATCACTACGACACCCAATACATTTCAATAAGGACGACAAATAACTTGCAATCGAATCATCCTTGGAGCTACCATACTACCCCGATATCTTGTTTAGCTGGGAAATCTAGATGAGTCAAGTTGAGAAAGAACAAAGAAAACGAGTGATAAGGAGAGGCGTTATAGCAGCACTATGTATGAATATATTACCCTATGAAATACGGTGTTTTAATCGATTCTTTAAAGTGAACATTCTTTCGTAACGCTGCGTTTACCCATTTTAATGAATGTCACCAGTTTCTAAAATAATCGCCCTGCTTAGGGCCACAGGTACTTTTTCTCTGCAATAGTTGAAGATTACTCCTTACATAGATCCTAACTTCTATAATTTAGATCATAATTTTTCCTTAAATGATGAGGAAATACTGCTTTAAACCAAGTCAAAAAATATTTCATATAAAAAAATTCAATTAACTTTTTTTAACGAAGAGTGGAATGCGAGTATTTTGCCTTGAACTCATGAAATTCTTAATTAGTAGACAAGACGCTCCTGGCTTCGTCCCATATTGCCTTCGTCGTTTGTTTATCATCAATAGATGGATTTTATTTCGTTTTTCGTTTACTTTGAATACAATGGCAGAGTGTTATTTATATGCAGTAGTGGTGGTAATAGTAGTAGCTGTAGTAGTCGGTCGTCGTCGGGTGTTGTTTAGTCAACAAATAACAGGCAACAACAATACTAATGGAAATAATGACTAAAACAGCTACAACAACAGCTAGGCAGCAGCAGCAACAAAAAATCCTCTACATTATGAATATCAAGTAAATGGTAAAATAAACGGTTTGTTTTCAAAAAGAAAAACAACAAACCAAAGAAATAGAAATGGAAAGAAAAATAACAACAAAACAAAATAAAAGAAGAAATAGAAATTAAGGATGAGGAGAGAAGGACTTACGTAAATATCAACATTGATGTAACATAATCTCCTTGAAGCATACTTTAAGGCGTAACTAATGGTCTTTTTAGTATTTTAAAATACCAGACCTACTTTTTGTTGTCATTGTTCCAAACAGGAAGTCTCTACATGGTTTTTCCTTTTATTTTTTGGTCTCCTTCTCTCTCACTCTCTCTCTGTAAATATCTGTATACGTATGTAAAAGTATTTCGCTATGTCTGTATATGTGTCTTTGTGTGTGTATGTATGCGTGTATTTGTTAAATTGTAGTGGCCGTATTTTATTTCCATATTTTTCGTTTTTCGTTTCTTATTATTTTCATTGTTTGTCATTTTTGTATTGTTTCTTTTCTATTTTTGTTATTGTTATTGTTGTTGTTCGGTTATTATTTGTTTATTTTAATATTGTATTTCATTTGTTTAAGCAAAACAGTTGAAGTATTACAACAAAAACCAAAGTATGTTTTTCTTTTTTAATATTTTTTATAGCCTTCAAACCAAGGCGAATTCATTATCAGGTGGGTTTTGTTTACCAGCTGATGTAAGTAACAATGTCAAAAAAAATGTTTGTTCTTTGTGTATTTTGTTTCGATATTCAATTTCGTATTCATATTAGTCATAAACCCTCATATGTACCGCATGTATCCTTAACGATTCGCACTCTGGAAATTCTTTAGGATTACTATTTTAAAGCCAATTATATATTAGAATTAAGTCGCCGTAGTAGGTAGTGTGTTGGCTTATTAGACGAAAAGCCAGGGTTCGAGCCCCAGGCCAGACATCAAATTGAAACACAAAAAGTATTTCTTCGGCGACTTCCTCTCAGCAGATTTCTGGCAAAAACTCTGAGAGTAAATAAAATTGCCATGAAAAGTTTCTCAAAAATCTGTCGCTCGGAGTCGACTTTAAACTGTAGGTCCCGCCACTCATATATAAAATTAACACGCACAACATAAGTGGTGTGAGGAACTAGATCATAATCCTGACTGAAGAGTATGTATATATTAAAATTGTTGCAAGATGATTAACAATATTTAAGCCTTTAACACTAAATACATATATTTATAGTTATTTAGGTAAGAGTGATGAATTACCAAAAAAAAAAAAAATTTCATGTCTCCAACTAGGTGCCTAAATTATGACTGAAATAACTTGTGTGTTATTTTTAAAACAAATTCTCTTTCTGAAGATTGGGATATAGGGATTAAAACAAATTGGACCAATCTTCTGTTGAAAATTTGTTATTATAGGAAATAACGTTTGCAGCTGATATTTTTTTTAATTTACAGGTTACTGCAGCACCTTATGTAATGTAATAATAAAATTCATAAGAATTTTCAATATATAAAATTTATTTAGTTTTTTTTAATTGCTTTAACTAATTTCCTATGGAGGTTTGAGGGTTAATTTTTTTGACAAGATGTGTACATTTTTACAAAAACAAAATCCCTGTTGTTTTTGTATTGTTGTACTTATTGTAATACTATTCCCACCTGATAATGAATTCGCCTTGCTTCAAACCATATTTCCTTTCATTTCTATGAATTTATAATTTTTAGGTCTTCCAAGTTACGACAAAACAGAAAAAAAATAAAAAAAAAAACAATTTCGTTGCTGTCATTTTGTTTTTATAATTTTTCCTGTTTTTGCTTTTGTTTTGTAATGAATTGCTGGATTAATGTTTTATTTTAATTGTTATTTTTGACGGCTAGAAGAGGTTGCTTTTTAGGAAATTCTAATATGATTTGAATAATTCGCGTTGATTCTCTTTTTTATGTTCAGAGAAATTTTCTTTACTATCATAAGGTAGATGGAGTTGGCTGTCCACCCAAGGAAGTTGTTTGTACACATTTAGACCACATAGGGTCCATAAAGTTTGATAGAAATTGTTGATCAAAGTTGGGTCAGTTCTAAAATTTGTTACAGTAGATTGAAGGTGAATTCATTGAAATTCTCTTGGAAAATCAATGCTCGTATCTGTACCATGTATGCTTCATATTGTTACGTTTTTAAGTTTTAAAAAATATGAGCCCGTAGATTGCAAATAAAATAAAAATTAATGTTTGTTTGGTTTTAATTAATATTCTTTATTATTCACACAATTCTGTGTGCCACTGCTCACAACTTCAAGTAAACAATAAAAATTGCTTTGTTTGTTATTCCTCTGCTTACACCGTTTGCATAAACCATAAGAATTTTTTGACAGATCTTTATAACGGAGATCTTCAAACCACGATTACTCTCTTCAAACACACCGCGTCTTCACACATGACTAACTAAACTTCAGTAACTTACTCGCCTGCTTTGCCTTGCCTTTTATATGGCAGAGTAAACAGTCTGATGAATGTACTTGAAGCCGAAATCTCTATAAATATAAACATCGTTGTTTCATTATTATTGTTTGTGTATTTTGTTTACATTTATTCTTGTAGTGTTTGTTGTTGTATTTTTGTTTACTTGTTTACCATTTTTTATGCTAGTGTTTGTTGTTGTATTTTTGCTTATAATTTTAATGTTAAGCGATGTAAAAGTAAAACACCAGCATCTAGATTCGTCATTTTCGTAATAGACATTGGGCTAAAGCTCTAGAAATAGTAAATCATGGTCGCTTTGTAAATGCATCACAGTTTCATACTTTTTTTGCAGCTCTTACACAAGCCAAATATTTCTGAGTTCCATGCATTTAATCTTAGAGTACTGAGGAATTATACTCTCTGTTGCCGTAGTCTAGTAGGTAGTGTGTTGGAATATGAAAGAAATATTTCATCAAAGACTTCCTCTCAGCAGATTTAAGACAAAAACTTTAAAAGTGAATAAAATTGCCATGAAAAGTTTCTCAAAAATCTGTTGTTCGGAGTCGCCTTTAAACTGTAGGTCCAGCCACTCATGTATAAAATTGAAACACACAACATAAAAGTTGCGTGAAGTTAGATCGTAATCCGAACTAAAATGTTGTAATTTTGTATGTATTCCTTTCGGCGCCTTTCTCTCAGCATACTTCTGAAAAAAAAATCTGAAAGTAAATAAAACTGCCATGAAAAATTTTTCAAATCAAAACTTTAGAGACGACTTTAAACTGTAGGTCCCACCACTCATTGATAAAATTACATATCACGGATGGTGTGAGAAACTAGGTTGTGATCCTTACTAAACGATTATAATGACCAATTAAGAAAGTTTGTAAGTAACATTGGCCACATAATTTCTTCTTATTCCATTATGAAAATCGAAAGCAGTCATGGTATGGTATGGACCGTCATAAGACCAATTGCTGAACTCATCAGTTTTGCATCGCATAGAGTGCTGTGCTTGAATTTTGCCCAAAACCTAGTGGTTCACTTACATCCTATATAGTATATGCATATGCTGCCTTAGAAAGGCATTGTGGTACAAAAATTACTCCAAACATTTTTGTAAGACATTAAAAGTAAAAGTAATCTATCATCTGTATCAAATGGTCAGAGTGTTGTGTGCCAGTACATGATTATATAGTAAATGAATTCAAATAATGTTGAAAATAAAGTCTTTTATGAGTCAATATATTTTATTAAGAGTCTCAACGAAAATCCTACACACATGCATTTTGTTGTTTACTTTTTCAAAACTCATCTAGAAAAGATGAAGAACGAAAAGAAGAAAAAAAAAATCAGAAAATAATAAAAAAAAAACGAAAATAAAAAATGATAAATTCTAAAATTATTTACCCACAAACACATGCATACATGCACGCACATACACGCACATTGACATTTTGCTCTAATACGTAGACAAACATATTACGATAGAGACCGCCATCTTTATGGATTAAATGTGCCGTTAAAAAACCATTTAGGATTATTTTAATGTGATAAGAAGATAACGTTGCCTGAATACGCAAACAATACTTAAAGAAGAGTATGATAGAATGAAAGAGAGAGACAGAGTGAGAGAGAGAGAGAGTGCAAGAGCGTATAGCAAATCCCAACGACTTACAGGCTAAAGATGAAGGAGCAACAGCATCGATAGAAACAGCAAAAAGAACATGAAAAACAAAAACAACAACAAAAATAATAACAAAGATTTACGTAACAACTTATTCTTTATCTTCGTGTTTTGTTCTTTCTTTCTTTAAATTTTCTTATTTTTTTTCCTTCTTTTCTATGGCATATTAAAATCATTTAAAGGATCTGTAACTGCTACAAACACTGGCTGGCTGGCATATGCCTAAGTATGTATGCATGTGCTGCTGTGTGCGTGTGTGTGTATAAGTTTATTAATGCTCTTCATATATTGTATTTATTTTTTAGGTAAATATTTATGTTTATGTACTTAAAAAATGACAAATTTGTCTAAATTTTTACGTTTTTTTCTAATTTTTTTCATTTTCTTACATACACAATAACATACGTGTGTATATTCCTGTAATAATAAATAACAAACAAACCCAGTCAAGAAGTTAGTCAGTCAGCTTCATTATATTTTTTTTTTGTTGTCTTGTTGTTCCTTTATTCCCTATAATAAATAGAAAAAAATAATTTGAAGATGATAAAGAAGTAGAGATTAAATTATGAACGATTTATAAAGATTTGAAATTTTTAACTGGTATGGGCTCGTATTTATTTTCCAAAAGAAAGAGTATACAATAAAATAAGAAAAGTCTGTTAAAAGATTTTAAATATAATTTAAGCATGCAAGATATGTTTGGTTTGATTGACTCAAGTTTGTAATCTTGCAGACAATTTACAAATTGAAAAGGGGACAAATGGTTTTGGTAGACAAAGTTGCAATTTGAATGCTATTGTAAACCTTTACAACGTTTTCACAATTTTCAAGCAGAAACAAAATGCAGAATGCTGTAAAGATTTATACGTCTAATGGTACCACATCCACAGATGGAATTTATTTTACAACCACCATGGTTATAGAGGTAGGTTAGGTTAGGTTAGGTTAGAGGACGTGTACTTGTCAAGACAAGTACAGTACCCGCAGGTCGAATTGACCCATTGTACAACGTCCTAGATTCTCACACCATTTATGTTGTGTGTGTTAATTTTATACATGAGTGGTGGGACCTACAGTTCAAAGTCGACTCCGAACGACAGATTTTTATTTATTGCGAAACTTTTCATGGTAATTTTTATTTACTCTCAGAGTTTTTGCCAGAAATCTACTTTGCCAGAAATCTACCGAAAAAATACTTTTTGTATTTTGTCTTTGATGCCTGGCCTGGGGCTCGAACCCTGGCTTTTGCGTCTAATAAGCCAACACACTACCTACTAGATTACGGCGACTTCTGGTTATAGGGGTAACCAAAATCAATTTTGACGTTGAGTTCTATATTTTTTAAGTGTGATCTTCGGAACTCCTGCGAAGTCACAATGCGGAAGACCTTTCCTAAGCGAGTTTCATATGCGGGTGTAAATATGTATGTATTAAATTAGATTACATACATAAATACGTAAGTGGTCATTACAATCCTTCAGTGAGAATTACGACTCACTACTTATGTTGTGTGTGTTAATTTATACATGAGTGGCAGGACCTACAGTTTTAAGTCTACGCTGAGCGACAGAATTTTATTTTTTGAAAAACTTTTCATTTCAATTTTATTAACATTAAGAGTCTTAGGCAGCAGACTGCTGAGAGGAAGTCGTAGAAGGTAATAATTACTTTCTTCAAATTTTGTTTTGTTTTCGATATCTGCGTCGGTATTTGAGCCACAGCTTTTCGTCCAATAAGCTAACGCATTACCTATTAGACAACGGCTACATGAGATCAACATTTTTCTAGTTTTGATTACAAGTAAAATTTGACTCCTAATTTCTATAAGAATACGTGATCAGTAATGGTATACATGTTATGCAAGAAACATGAGCCATATTAAAAAGAATACAATGACTTACTTATTATAGGCTTGTGTTGTTGCTTTCATTGGAGACTATTTTTTCGGGGTGAGTTCCAAGCCCTACGCACAACCCAAATTTAAAGTCCAAGGGATTGAACTCCCTGGCACGCATTAGTTAACATCAAGCGGGCTTTAGTGTGTCATCCAGGAGGGGTCACGAGGAGGCTGCATATCAACTTGAATACAAGAAGACAGGGAACTTTCTGGCGGTCGCCACAATCATAAACTTTAACGTTTTTTGCATGCATCCCTTCCCAATATATTGATTTCTAATGGATTAAATATTCCACTGAATATTGCGAACTTTTGTCCTCGAATTTTTGAACTTCCTACCTCCTAACTGGAAGATAGATACTGTTTCTGCCACCTAGCACCTGTCAACTGACTGCTGTCGCAATTTAAGCATTCTTTGTCATCTAATTTAAGGCTAAGACGAATAATACTAAAGGATTACTGCGGTATAAATTTGAATGGGAGTAACACGGAACGCTACGGTCGTTATATGTTCACCATTATTTTCTCTACGTCAGAATGTTAGAGTTCGGTCGAAAGGTTAAAGATGAAAGAAGTTGTTGAGGTCGTAGTTATTTCACATGGCTTAGACGTTTTCATTTTGTATGCTAACTTTGTAACGAGAAAGCTTTCCGTAAGACGAGTGAGGCGTTTCATAACAATCAATCACAAATGCAATCACAAGACAATCGTGTGACAATTACAATCTGAATGTGTTGAAAACCCATCTTGATATGTTTATAAAGTTTCTCATATTTAAAGTGGATGAAAAACTCGAAGATAATAAAAGAAATTGCTGATCACTATTGGTGAAAGGCATACAAACTCCGGCATGGTTTTGATTTTAAAAGTTTATGAGGCTTTTGAATAAATCCCGTATGTCATCATAATTTATAAAGGAAAGACTACAATTTTACACGGTTAAACAATTTTTTATCGGTTGTTTCGGTATTAAAGACTACTTTTCTTAATTGTTTTTCTTCTTGTTTCGTTAACTTTTCTCTCTAAATCGTGTGTGCAATAATCCCCCAGAAAAAAATTTATATAGAAAGTGCTTTCAAAAACATTTAAAAGTTGATTTACAACAATTTAAAATCAATTCTGATTCCTTTTTTTTTTTGTTACATTCTTCTCACTCCATGACTTACAGACGAATCGTATTTTCTACTTCTGTTTATGTTTTTGTTATTGTATTACATTTCATTCGAAACTCAAACCGTCAAATTCAATTTCAATGAAAATATTGTGCAGGTTTTTTTCCAGTGTTTTTCTTTAGTTTACTCTTGTTTCTCTTGCGCTTTTGTTTTTCGTCGAAAATATTCCAAGAGCCGTAAGTAAATAAAAATGTTTTGAATTTCCGTTAGTGACCACACATGCTTCTAAAAACACACACAAATACTAACGCAACATACATATATATATTCACACTACGGCCATACTCCAAACCTATAGATAATATAGGTACTGACACGCACGCAAAAGGGAAAAGGACGTAACAATTGGGATTTCAAAAAGTGAATAAATGTGGGATAAAAAGATGCTCTACACAGTTTTCAATGTGAACAACTTTTAAGAAGTTTGAGAAATTTTTTTTCTTTTATTTTCGATTACTTACTAGATGATGAATAAATAAATATTCCAACGAGGACTTTTGAACTTTGACAGTTGACAACGACCATCTTTTTAAAGATTTATCTGTCAAATTAGTTGTCATTTATTCAGTCAGTTCTACCAAATCAACACGACGACTATAGACATAATTGGTCATTACAACCCTTCAGTTAGGATTGCGACCTAGCTTCTCACACCACTTATGTTTTGTGTGTTAATTTTGTACGTGAGTGGCGGAATCTACAATCGATTCCGAACGACGGATTTTTGAGAAACTTTGTCATGACAGTTTTATTTACTCTCAGGACTTTTGCCAGAAATCTGCCTAGAGGAAGTTTGCCGTTTTCGAAGTCGCCGTAGTCTAGTTGGTAGTGTGTTGGCTTATTAGACGTAAAGCCAGGGTTCGAGCCCCAGGCCAGAAATCAAGACAAAATACAAAAAGTATTTCTTCGGCGTCTTCCTCTCAGCAGATTTCTGGCAATAACTCTGAGAGTAAATAAAATTGCTATGAAAAAGTTTCTCAAATATCTGTCGTTCGGAGTCGACTTTAAACTGTAGGTTCCACCACTCATGTATAAAATTAACACACACAACATAAGTGGTGTGAGAAACTAGGACGTTGTACAGTGGGTCAATTCGACCGCCGGGTACTGTACTTGTCTTAATTGACAAGTACACGTCCTCTAACCTAACCTAACCTAAGTCGCCGTAGAAATATATTTTCATATTTCCTTTTGTTGGAGATGTCTGACTTAGCGGTAAAAATCCACATGTATTCCAAGAGCTACCATTGCTTTCAGGAAATTTGACTGAATTGGATGATCTGGCTTCAACAAAATGGCTCTCAGGCCACATTTGTATTTCACATGAGCGATTTAAATCGCCAGGGCTATATCTCGTGGAGGTGACGTTAGCTGTCTACTGAGGTCGAACGACAGTCTTTTTAAGTCCCAAATGTATGCAAAAAGTCTACAGACCCCGTTGGTACTCAAAGCCAACATAACCAAAATCACCCATCATTTATACGCCGGAGTCATGGGAAATTTGACATATCCGATGCGCTCCAGCAACATATTCTCCCTCGACTATGTCGAGTTTCTGTAAAACTTGTTTGGCTAGCAATGGCCATCATTTCATTTCCTTTGTTAGTCGATAATCACATAGCCGTAAATAAGTTTTCAGTGGTAAGTCTCCAGCCTAATGCCACGTCTACTGCACGTCGTTCTTATGGAATCTGTTGTATTCGAAAGTTGTTTCTTCCGTTGTTTGGAGTTTACCCGGGCAATAGAGACACATAAGCTTATCTGCTAGCTTAAAACGGTGCAGGTGTTGGCAGAAGTGTCAATAACGGATCATTACCCGAGTGAAGTGGTAAAAAACTTACCGGAAAAAATCCGTTGTGGAAACTTTGTAGAAGACTTGAATTTTAAATAGTTTCCTACACTATACACGTTCAAGTAATGGATATAAGGACAGCCTCTATGGGAATCCGGTATCAAAATATCATATTTGCAGACAGCAAAGCTTACATTTGATCCCCAGAGAATGTGTCCAAGAATGCTGGTTGTGTCTGTAGAAGATAGCGTGACATTCGACTGTTACGCTCAGATTTGAGCCTGGTCCCGAGGATATTAAATGTAGCAACAATGGGCTGACGTACTTGCAGAGGCTGGTACAATAGAAAATTTAAATGAATTTAAACGTGAGATAGGTATTACTGTGCAAAGGGTTCAGACAAAGTATACTCATTTGCAAAAGATGGGATAACGAAAAAAATCTGGACCAATATGGATATCCACATGCAGAACAAAATTTCTAATAAAACTGAACAAAATCCATCTGACGGATTGCATAGCTTTTATAACGAGACACTGACCTCTGAATGCACTCTCTCAGATGCTGCGAATATCTCAGAATTACTTGTACTTTTCATAGTGTAGGGTGTATGAAAAAGGAATCACAAACAATTTTCCAAAACGCCTTTTTCCACAAAAAATTAAGAAAAAAAAAAGAGATTCAAAGTAGAAATAGAAACAAAAAGAATGAACACTAAAACAATTCATTGATTTAAACGGCAGAACTTTTGCGATTTTTAAATGTGGTTGGAATGTATTCGCATATAGGTATGTATAGGGGCCCATAAATACAACTGCGTATAAGGCTAAGAGAATAGTTTAACCAGAATTTTTTTTTTAATAAAATTTTTGTTGTTCCTCTAGCTTGTGGAGCTATTTGGCATTATTTTTATTGTTTTAACCGATGCGAGATCAATGAATGTTTCTTGCGAAAAGGTGGCTGGCACCATATAAACAAACGCACAACTTTGTGCTTCTGCCATGACGTTGCCATGGCCATCGTGGTTTATGATGATGATGACGATGATTTTCGTAGAATTTAAAATTTTTTATTTCAATGTTTTAGTTCTATTGTCGTAGCCCTTTCTGGTTTACATTGGTTTTTCTATTTTTGGCGAGCCTTTCGTATGTTTTCATTTCAACAAAAATAAGCAGACGTAAAAATGTTATTGTTTCACTTCGAAAAAGCTTCGAAGGCCAAAAAGAGCTGTTGACTGCCAAATTTTTAATTAAAAGGAAATAAAAAAAACCATAGGAATGGTGCAAATGCTAGTGTTTGTACGTTTGGTGGCTATTTTAGTTGTAACGGGGCCGGGTTTGCAAGCGCCCATACACAAATAACGATGATCGATGTCCCCAAAAGTAGACTTTAATAAAATTTGGACAGAGAAATAATCAATTTTAAAATGCTCCCTTTAGGTTTTCTGTATGTATTGTTATAGGGCGGACAAACAAAAAAAAAACAAAAAAGGGAAAAATGTATGCGAATTACAATGAAAAATTGGTGAAAAAAGAGAGAAGAAAATACGTATACGTATAGCCTGAATTAATTAAAGTGTAGGACTTTTATACATTTTTTTATAACCTACGGTCAGGTCCATTGAGACAATTTTTAAATTCGTTTAAAGGAAATTATTGGTTAAAAGTCTGGTCTGAAATATGAAAGGGAAGAACAAGATTCACGGCGACTTATATGGACAAATGTTTGGAGCTTAATTTTTAGAATTTTTTAAAGAATTTTTGTACAAATTTTGCCTGTAAGTAACATAGTAAAATGAATACTTAGGATAACCGAAGTAGGAGTAAACCATTGCATTCAGAAATCTATCCAATTGTGGCAAGATATGACAGTTTAGAGTACTTTTAATGAAAGACATGTTCCTTAGTAGGAACACATTGAGCATAGCACGAATTAAAGTTCTTTTAAGAGAATCAATTCATTGGATCTTTCGTGGCAATGTCCCCTAAAACTGTCCACAATTTGTAGTCCAGAGGGTTTAAATCAGGACTGCTAGAAGGCCCTCCTTTGTTAAATTGTTTCGGTGCTAGATTAAGGCCGTTTTAGCCTTATGAGCAGACGTTTGCTAGAAAGTTCTTAGCTGGTTTTGGAATATGGAACAGCTAATTGGAACAACAGCATGCTTTACAAACCTTATGAAAGCTTTAGGCGCCACTAAACATGTTACTTTTGTTTTATTTATTTATTTATTTGATTTATTATAATCTACATAGCACAACAAGATACTAAATCTTATAAGTGACAGTGCTATGTTTACAATCAATAAGGTATAAAAAATTAGCATTAATTAAATATAAAAAATTAGAAAAAAATTTATGTACATAAATATTAATTTATGTACGTAAATATTAAATGAAATTATAAAGAAAAGTATAAAAATAATAATAATAATAATAATAATAATAATAATAATAATAATAATAATAATAATAATAATAATAATAATAATGATGACCTAAAAAATAAAATCACAAAATTTACAAATGTGAGGTTAAAATTTTAATTATGAGAATAATTTGAATAACTCCTTTTTGAACGCTTTTGCATTGCCCAGATTTTGGATGTTATTTGGGAAGGAATTCCAAAGACTAATGGTGTGTATAAAAAACTGTCGCTGAGACAGAAGAGTCCTAAATCGTTGCTGTATAATCCCCACACTCCGGTGGGATCTAGCAAACTTAATTCTACAATATAAATACTTCGGCTGTTTCGTGTAAATAATTCTATGAAATTTGATACCAAGAATCCGGTAAGCTAAATGAGAAATGTGATCCCGCGTGAGCCCCTTAAGGAAAACATTCCTGGCTATGTTATTGTACGCTAGGTTAAGTTTCTGGTTGTCATCATAACTGCAATTTGCAAATATCTCACATCCATATAAAAGTACCGGAATCAAGTACGTTTTAGCAAGTTGCATGCGAATGACAAAAGGAGTTGAATCTATGACAGCCCACAAATTTCGAAGCATGCCATAAATTCTACCAACAATGACACTTATATGGGTAGACCACGATAATTTGTCATTAAAGACAATACCCAGATTAGTAGCCGACCTGACAAATTCAATTTTATTTCCCCTGATACTCAATTCAGGTATGACAAATGATCCGTTTGTTCTCGAAAGTATAATACATTTAGACTTAGAAGGATTGATGCATAGTCCATTGGCCGAGGCCCTTCCGTCAATCCTTGCTAAGTCACGATTAATGTAGTCCAAACAAGAATAAATATTCTCCCTTGGAGTACATGTGTAAAGCTGCACATCGTCAGCATACATGTGAACATTACAGTTAACCAAAACATCAGGTAGATCATTTATATACATGCAAAACAGCAGAGGTCCAAGTAAATATCCCTGGGGAACACCTCTACTAATAGTAAGTGGATCCGAAACATTGCCATTGAAATGAACCTTCTGAAATCTGTTCGCCAAATAAGAATAAATTAGATTACAGGCAGTTTCGGAGAAATAAAACAGTTTTCGGAGCTTTTTCAATAGAACCGCGTGATCGACTGAATCAAAAGCCTTAGAGTAATCAAGCAGAACCAAGAACGCCACACTATTCCCATCAAGTTCCGACCTAAGTTCCTCAACTACATTTACCGGAGCAGTAGTACAACTCCTACCTTTCATGAAGCCCGACTGATTGACCGTTAAGTAATTGTGGCCACTCAGATATTCATCGATTTGTCTGGCCATGATGTTCTCCAATACCTTGGATAAAAAAGGAAGGATTGCAATTGGTCTAAACTCACAATTAGTTTTGGGAATGGGAAGGATTTTAGCCAGTTTCCAACTTTCAGGAAAAGAAGTCTTAGTCAGAACTGTGTTGAACAAGTAAGTATAGGAAGGCAAAAGTTTAGGAGTCAGAGCCTTCAAGAATAAAGGATGCAAATCATCAGAACCAACTGCATTCGATTTTACCGCTGAAATACATTCCAAAACCTCAAGCCGATTTACGCAACGAAATGTAAAGGAATACTGTGGTGGAACACAACACAACGGGACCCTAGAATTTACGAACTGGTCATTAAGCTTGTCCACATCCACATCAATATTGGTTTGTTGATGTTTTTGTTCAGAGAAATGCAAGTCAGTAAAATGGTAAGTGACACCACATCAAACTATGATCGTAGCTAGTGATGACTATTTTCGACCAAAAAATCAATTCAGATGATCATGCCTCCACCCAAGGATTTTACTTGTGCATTTCTTCCTACACGGTAAAACTTTTTTCATCGATAAACCAAAAATTTTTTTGTGTAAATTCTTGGCGTCCATAAAATTTTTGCATTTTTCCATCGAATTTTTTTTGTTGTACTGTGTTTGAAGTCACCAAAATCCCTTGTCTTTAATCAGACTCATGGACCTTTGCGATGCATTCGTTACTTGGGACATAAGTTTCTTATGAAGCGGATTTCCTAAATTCTTAAGGTTAGGTTAGGTTAGAGGACGTGTACTTGTCAATTAAGACAAGTACAGTACCCGGTGGTCGAGTTGACCCATTGTACAACGTCCTAGTTTCTCACACCACTTATGTTGTGTGTGTTAATTTTATACATGAGTGGTGGGACCTACAGTTTAAAGTCGACTCCGAACGACAGATTTTTATTTATTGAGAAACTTTTCATGGCAATTTTTATTTACTCTCAGAGTTTTTGCCAGAAATCTACTGAGAGGAAGTTGCCGAAAAAATACTTTTTGTATTTTGTCTTTGATGCCTGGCCTGGGGCTCGAACCCAGGCTTTTGCGTCTAATAAGCCAACACACTACCTACTAGACTACGGCGACTTCAAAATTCAAATTCTTAAACAGCTTTAATGAATTCCGATGCTCGAACTAAGTGTGGCTGAACCGACCAGTGGTAGTCTTTAAACTCCGTTGTCTCCTCGGTCTCCCTCTCTTTTACATACACACATACATAATTATTATTACAATCCTTTTATCAGGATTACGACCTAGTTTCTTTCACCACTTATGTTGTGTGTGTTAAGTTTGGGCATGGGTGGTGGGTCCTGCAGTTGAAAGTGGACTTCGAGCGATAGAGTTTTGACAACCTTTTCATGTCAATTTTATTTACTCTCATAGTTTTTGCCAGAAATCTGCATAGAGGTAGTCGCCGTAGAAATAGTTTTTTATATTTCGTTTAGTTGGAGCTGTCTGACCTGGCGTTTGAACCGTGGCCTCACGTCTAATTAGTCAACACGCTACTTATTAGATTACTGCGACTCACTTTCTATTATCACACTTAAATAACGACTCGCTATAATGTCGGCATAGTGTAGTAGGCAGTGTGTTGGCTTATTAGACGATAGTCCGTGGTTCAACTCCTGGCCCTCTAACATAACAAAATAAGGAAAAACATTTCTTTCAACGACTTTCTATCAGCAGTCTTCTGGCAAAAAAACTCCGAGAGGAAAATAAAATTGCCATGAAAAGTTTTTCAAATCTGTCGTTCCGATACGCCGACAGAAGTATGTCCTGCCACTCATGCATAAAATCAACGCACATAACACGATGGGTGTCAGAAGCTAGATTGCAATGTTGACTAAGGCTTGTAATGAATAATTGCGATACGATTCTTGTTCCCTGACCACTCAGTAGTGGAAGTAAAGAATTCCTTTAAGATTATATTTCATAATCCATGTGTCAATAAATTAAAATCTAGAACGCTGGTATTGTACCAAAGAAATACATTGGAAAAATCACTTCTTTTCACTGCATACTATTGTTTCTGAATAATCCGTAGAATAACCAAATGAATGTAAACATGAAATGTATTCTCTTCTGTTTATCGAAAATATATTTTTAAATGCAAATTAAGCGTATAATTTCTCTTAATCTCCTTTCGAACACTTTTTCCCACTCTCAATCATAATTCCTTTAAGTTTTACTAGAAATAAAATTTCTCTTTATTTCATAGTGATTGACAGCTTGGGAGAACGGTTATTTGCATTTAATTACTGACGCCTTTGAAGCGTTTGTTTATCGCCCGGTTCCAAAGTGATCGGCATACAGTTTAATTTAATTTGTGATTGAAAATTGGCGTCAACATAAGTAAACATTATTAAACGAGTGAATTGTGGGTGAATGCCTCCTTTATCTTAACATAGCATAAGTTGTTTTAGTATGTAAAGTATAGCATTAGGCGTTAACACAACACATAAAAGCAAAGTAAGTATGCATGCACAAATACTTCTATACTTACATACCACAACAACTCTTTTAAGACTTACACATACACTCATACACAATAGAAATGCCAAGTGAAAGGTTCATTAAAAAATTATTGCGATACTTTTTTTCTGAGTATTTTTTATATATGCTTAGCTTGTTGTTACGCACACACACACACTCACAGTTAAGAACAAATATTTACAATTCATTGATGTTATTATAGCCCGAGTAAAGGACATTTAAGCACACACATACACACAGAGTAACATTCTAAACATGCATAGAGACCAACCAACCATCCAACAGACATTTATGGTCTGTCTTAGAAGTATTGTATGCGAACATATTCGTTCGTTGTTCGAACGTCATTCATCAAACATAGACTGTTTGTCTTTCAATACTTATGTGCGTATGTGTGTGTTTATTGGGCTTAGTTCCTTTGTAACTTAAGGCTCCTATGTCCTTTCGTTTACTGTTTCTAGAGTTTTTCTTGTATTTTTTATTACTTTTTTATGTGTTGTTTTAATTTTTTTGTTCTTTTTTGCCTTGTTTTTTATTTCTCTTTGTCTTTCTTTTTTTTGCTTTTTGCCTCCAAATTAAGTTATTCACTTCAGCAATCGTCGCTTTGGTCATTGAAAGTTCCTCTTTCCTTATGTGATTCATGTTGGAATTATTTTTGTTTCCTAAAGTAGTAGTGTAGGCTGGCTTGGCATACATGAAATTATGTTATCGATAAATTGATTTCTCATTGAGAACACAAAGAAAAAAAAACGATTTTCAATTATGCGTAATAGAGGTACATGGCTTTTAAAGTACGACACCAGAGAAATGTCGCAATGAACTGGAGAGTCTTACGTTGTATTTTTGTCTGGAAAACTGAAAAACATGTTTATGTATACCAACGAATCAAATTCTTGGTGAAGAGGTGACACTGCAACCAAATAATGCTTTCGACAGTCCGCGATACATATATGGTTTCCTACGAAGTCTCCCTAAACTTCGTTACCCAGTCAAACTCCAAGATGCTGGCATGTGTCCATAAGACTAACAATCTAACTAATAATTGACAAGTGCTCATATGCCTCTTTCTGAAACGATTTAATGCCAGCCATGTGATAATTTGGTACCCTTGAAACGATTCGTATTCTGCACGAATGTTTCGTTAGTCTACAATGCCTGATCAGAGGGTTCGTTATTATTTATAAGTGAGTCTACATACTCCGATCCATATTTAAAATTACTTTCTATTAGAGTAGCCTAGCAAAAGTTTAAACTGTCTCAAGTCCACATAGCTTGCGAAGAGTATTTGTCTTTATTCTGTTACGCTGTGTTTAACTTTTCAAACTCCCTGTCCCTTTTTAATTTTAGTCCACTCTTCTACCAGCGGCATAAAAGCTAGCCTCTTGGTTAGTTTATCTACCTATTCATTTGACAAGACGATTCCTAAATTATTTTAAGTCGACGTCTTGGAAACTCGTACTTCTAGTCCAAGCTGAATTAACCACATCTTTCAATTACGTTCTTCTCTTGGGTTCTGAATACTTTATTGTAGGCCTGAACACCTTTGTTCATGTACTGCTACTGATCTTTGAACCATTCGAGTACATCAGAATGGTTTTTTCTACATACCTTTGTAGTTTACTAAATAATTTCTTATTGTAAAGCACTTTCCAGATTTATAAGGTTTTTTTGTTTTGTCAAAGGGTCAGTGAAGGCGGCTGTCTTTAGGTGGTTGATATGTAAAGTTGCACTCTGTCTTCTAAAAATCTAGTGTTGGACCTGTTTCCCATTGTCCTAGTGTTAGTCTTTCCTCCCACTGGGTGACACAATGGGCTATATGGGCCACCGAGTGAACTTGCTTCTGAACGGCAAGTTACTTGCTAACCTAGCCGGACTGTGGGACAATTTCTCAATGTCATTTTCTTGTCAATGCAAGTCAATACCTGCATCTTGTCCAACTCTACGCGAGCTATGTTTAAGAGCATTCTACTTTCCGTACTGTGGTCTCGTATATAATACTGCATTTCCTGAGTTCAATGCTCAACATTTCTCCTTAATCCGTCTGCATTTCATTGGTGAAAGAATAGTTTGTTTACTTATTTACTTAATTTGTCTTTACAACCCATAGTCAGGACTACAACCTAGCTTCTCACACCGTTCATGTTGTGTATGTTAATTTTATCAATGAGTGGCGAGACACATTATTTATTGTCAACTCTGAACGATAGATTTGAGAAACTTTGCTGAGAAAAAATCGCGAAAGGAATATTTTTCATATTTTGTTTCGTTTGATAACTCTGGCCCATGTATTGAGCAACGGACTCTCGTCTAATAAGCCTACACTCTACCTACTAGACTGAGGCGACATAAATTTATTTACCACACTTAATGGTTTGATTCCTCTTTCATTGGCTGTATAATTAAGTATAATTAATTAATTAAGTTTGGTGGTACAGAATGTGGAGTTCGTTATTGAAGGCTCTGGTCGGAAGAGGTCTCGTCTGCAGTGAGTATCAATCCTTCTTTCTGCTTTAGTTACATAATGTTTTACATGCCTTTTATATTTCTGATGTTGTCGTTTTTTTATTTTCCATCAACCATGGGTTCTTGGACGTGGTGTTGTAATCTGTATTATTTGCAGGATGTTTTTAAGGCGTGTACATCTACCACTCTGACTGAACGTTGGCACAAGAATATCTTATTCGAGCAGGATGACTTGAAAGAATGAAATAAGTTTTGATTTGTACTCTCAATTCGAAGGTTTTTTATTTCTTCTTTCAGAAGACTTTTACCCTTTTCCAAAAACTTCCCGATTATAATATGTTTAGAAAAAATCTTTCAGCTGTGGAGAACAAAAAACAGTTACAGAAAAAATAAAAATACATTTGCGCTTCTGCTTGAAATATGCGTTGAATCAATAAAAAACAACTTTCTCTAGAGTAAAAGCAAAGCGATATTAAATATTTAAAAGCAATCTTAGAAAACCAATAATATTATTCGAGTTTCTTCTTCATGATTTTTTTTTTCTAAAATAAAAATTCAATTAACTTGCAAATAGCTGAGTGCCTTAAAAATGAAATTAGAGCACAACAACAACATACAATGAAATAAAAGAAAATATTTGATTCATTAGAACTTTGTTTCCATTCCACAAGAAGAACGTTCTTCTATTTGTTGTAAACACTACGCTTGCTGACGGCCCCCTTTCCAATCCAAACAACTGTTGTGTAACTCATATCCAATTATACTCAAACCACTGGGGGGAGGGTGGAGAAAGAGTAAAAAAAAACATACAGAAAGAATGAAAAATAAATATCATAGTTCTTTATGACTGGTCATAAAAAAATATTCTTTAATTGTAAAATGTGGCGACACCACAAAAATACTGCTAAAAGACGATAATGGGCGACACATGCAACAGAGCATCAGTCGGCATTAAAAACAAATAAAAATAAGAACACAAACATCAACGGCAACAATAGCAAAAACAACAACATTGAAAGTAATATTATAGCAGGCCCAAGAACCAGAACCATTTACGAATGTCAACAGCACTGGTAAAACAGAACCCGATCAAATCAAACCATAACAAACAACCACATCAGCACGTTACCATCCCCCCAACCTCAATATCAAACACACGAACACTATGAGATCCATTGTTACCAAGCACAGTTCCCCAAACCACAATTACAATCAACACTACCATACTACCACCACCATCACCACCATCACCATCGCCATTATCAACACATTGAAATTGTTGCCAGTGAGCTAAGGAGGCACTTTCAATAGCGAAAAAGTGTTGTGCGTGCTGCTGCAAATGTTTGCAAAGCTTAACTCAAGTGTTAAATCCAACAACAACACTAACAACTATAACACAGCAGCAGCAGCAGTAGAAACGTCTGCTCTTTACGAGTAAGTGAATTTGTGTCTCCATACTAATAGAGAGGAGTATGGTTGTGTATGTATGTGTTTTTTTTTTTGTTGCATTTATAGAGCCACAAGGATATAAACATTACATGTTACTATTACTGTTTAGATATCTGGCAACAGTTTTACAATTTTTTCTCATTTATTTGGAGTTTTTTTCAAACTTTAAAGCCCAGGTCTATTTAGCGAGATTCTAAAGAGTTTTACTTACATCCTCTTTAGAAAATTTTATGGAAGAGCTTTAATCCATTCACAGTTAATAGAGAAATGACATACTAACATTAGCTTTCTGTTGTGAAAAAAGAAGTTTTTACACGGGTTGTCCCTATTGAACGATTGTAACTCTGGTCAACACCATAAAGAAGTTTCTGATCACCGGAAACTTAATCAATTTCAAGATAGTCCTGAAGAAATCTGTGCAATGGCGATTCACATTATTTTCCTTGTTCAAGTAATACTCTAAAATCTGTCGAATCGATGACGATGACCGACTTACCTTATAATTTACCAGGAAAACAACGTTTCTCCAAATTTTGTTTGTCTCCCCAAAAATGGGATCTTTCGAGGTTATTTAAAAAGATTTGTTTGTTAAATGATTACATATTTGAAATCAATTTTCTTTCCATCAAGCGATTCCTTCAGTTTTGTAATCAAGATATAGTTACTCACTTGAGGCAAATTTTTGTTCCCAATACCCAGTTTTTTATTTCATCCTCAGACATAGTCTGCTGCCAATGACTGCCAATACTCTATAAGCCTGTTGACACTGCCATTTATGTTAGGAGGCGGAAAATTCAAAATATCTTGAAATAATTTATCCAGCCTCTTTTCTACTCCAGAAGTCAACCGAACAAAAAATATGAACAACTATTTGGAATATTGCGGAAGAAGTTCAGGTACACAGTTTATATCGACGCCTCCATTCTACAACGTTCTTAGAACGTTTTTAAAGTTCTTGAATTTTTAAATTCTACGTTCTCTAACTTAAATACTGTCAAAATTTGGTTAATATGCGCCGATCCGTTCCGAAGTTATAGGGAAAACTTTGAGAGCTCATAACTCAAAACACACTTTTTTCGACTTAGAATGTTATGGAACGGAGGCGTCGATATGGTATACTATTGTGTTACTCTTTAAACAACAATCACATGAAAGACTAGACATAAGATTGATCCTCGTAGAAGTCCTTCCCAATATAAGTCCTTCCAAAATAAGTTTTGCAATGTATGTACTCCTCGTGATTGTTAAATGTTACTTTAGAAAAAATTTACCAGATTTTTTAATAACATATACTGGAAAATATCAAAATGGTGGATGAAAAATACGTCTTGATGTATAGAAGCAGCTTTAGAGTCAAATTCATAAATGTGTTGGAGTGATTCTTTCCTTTCCTTATCATGACAGTTTCTCCAAACTCATTCGTTCCTAAAAAGATGCCATCCCTAGTCAATGTACGCATTAGACGCCTTGATCTGTGTTCAGAACATCAATACAGCTTTGATGCATTCCTTATGGGCGAAAACAGTTGAAAAGAGATTTCAATGTGAAGAGCCATTGACGGATGCAATACTACCAACAAAGATATCGATAACTGATGCTTTAAGATTTCACTCTAAAATACAAATCACATAATGGCGTAAATCTTTATCGTAGGAAGAGTGTTGCCATTAGGGAACCATGTGAGCTCGTAAGGTCAAGTTCATTAGAATAACTAGCCACAGCTGTACTCGTCTTCATATTTAATTTATCAACTATGAATGAATCCCATCGTTTTGAAGGGAATCGTGTCTGAACCGTATTATAATCCTAGTTATGTCCTATCGAAGTTCAGAGAAATGGTCTCATAATCCATTCCGAATTCGTGTAGATACTGTCTTAGTCCATCTGACTTCTCAAGTTTGGTAAAGGCAAATTTACCAATTGTATATGGACATGAAAAAGGTGAACTAAAATGTTAAAGAGTATAGTCGCCGTAGCCTAGTAGGTAGTGTGTTGGCTTATTAGACGTAAAGCCCGAGTTCGAGCCCCAGGCCAGACATCAAAACAAAATACAAAAAGTATTTCTTCGGCGACTTCCTCTCAGCAGATTTCTGGCAAAACCTCTGAGAGTAAATAAAATTACCATGAAAAGTTTCTCAAAAAATCTGTCGTTCGGAGTCGACTTTAAATTGTAAGTCCCACCACTCATGTATAAAATTAACACACACAACATAAGTGGTGTGAGAAACTAGGTCGTAGTCCTGACTGAAGGGTTGTAATGACCAATTATGTATGTATGTATGTAAAATGTTAAAGAAAAACAATGTGCCAAATATGTTGCTTTTGACCGTGGAAACGACAGTTATAAAGACAGAAGCTTTTTCGAGTAGATTCTTTATTACTCATGGTTTAAATATAAAAGATTTACTGTATTTTTTTCTCTCGTCCTTGAAGTCTGTAAGATAAATCAGCTCGTTAGGTAATGTGTATTTTTTTCTAAAAAGCTCATTGGCCTTTATTTTTCCACACATTTTTTCAACACATAGCAGTAACATTTAAGCTTGTAATTTGAAAAAAATGAAAATTTTATACAATACTTAAATAAAACAATACTTGCCCTAATGCCATGGTGTGCGTGCCTTATAAAACCATTGTTAAGTTTACTTTAAAAGCAATTTAAGTTATTGAGTCTCGGTCATGTTTTTTGTGGATTTTTACTTTTTCTTTTGCAATATCCAATGTTATTTTTAGAATTTATTGTTTTAATATTAAAAAAAAAATATTTTCCATTACCAATTTGGCTAAAATAAATTTCGAAGGGAGAAAGGATTTTGTGATTTTCATTTTGATGAAAAGAGTACAAATATTTTAGCATTTAAATATTTAAGATTTAATATTGAAAACTTACGGTAACGGAATTACTTCCAATCAAATAAATACTTTTGGTTATGGCACTTCAACTAGAGAAGGCGGGAGAGTTTTGAAATCTTAGAAATATTTTTGATTTCTTTTTAAAATTGAAATTATTGTGTATTTCCTCTTCAAGTGCTGCTTTAATACGAATGATAGATTTTGTGGTTGCCATAAACTATTTGAAAATAATTTCTACTAAACTTAGTTCAAAAACACATGCATTTATTTGAAGAACTTTAAAAATAACAACAAAGTAATGGTAATGGTAGGAAGCAGCATTAGTTGTTGGTAGCATTAGTTTCGAAAGAAACCTCAAAATATGTTGGAAATTGCAAAATTTCAAGTAAAATGTTAAGCCACAAAATCAAAGTTATTTTAAAATATTATCATTGTTGCATATTAATTTATGCTTTAACCCATTGCCAACACCAATAACAACAGCAACAATACTGACAACAAGTCCTTGGCTACCATATAAATGAATTGCACACATACACACAGAGAAAATTCAAGACATGACGGCATGCAGACAAATGCAACTTTGCATTTCTAATTTTAAATTATTTACAATGGCAATGGCAATTGCAATTGCAATTGCAATAGCAATAGACATCAACAACAACAACAATAATAACAACAACAATAAGTATACAGGTATTAACAAGAACAAGAAAACCATCTTCTCTAGTGAGTTATAAGACCAAAAATTACCAGGAAGTCAGTTTACCAACCCAAAATTTACTCACAAAGTATCTGTTAAATGAGTCATACCTGGATACTTAATCAATACATATGCATTTCTAAGAATTTCCAAATAATTGCGTGTGCATGTGTGTATGTGAGAGTATGTTTGTATTTGTAAATACATATTTTCAATAGGGAGATAACTATCTTCCTAACCTATTTTCTTTAGTGAAACAACAATTTCCTCTAGAGTCCGAAAAGCTTCAAAATATCCCATCTTCGCTTTCAACCACTTTTTGATCTGTTGTTGTTGAATGAAAAGTACTGCAGTATCAAAATTGCCAAATAGTCGTGAGGATAACTTCGATAAATTTGATCGAACAGTAAGAAGACATGCAGTTATACTGGTCGTATACGTACCTCCTTACAATTTTCTCTTCTGATTTCGATTTGATGTTCCAATCTGACAAACCGAATATTCTGGGCAATGCCTTTGGAGTCTATACGATGGCTCCAGAATATTGGACAGATCAAGCTAAGATGTACTTATTAAATATGCTTACATTAGGCGTTTGTGTAGGCTGCTTAAATACTGCAGTGTATTCCAGACTAAAGCTGTGTTATTGTTGACAGCTGCAAAATGCTTGTTGGGTGATGGAATTTTTCTTGAAAATTTTCGGATTAACTGGTACACCCATGTTCGAAGTTGTAGTGCCGATAAACTACCTAGAACGGATAGAACGGTAGCTCACAATTTCCGACAAGTTATCAGGCATAGCTTTTGCGATTGGCTCTGTTAAACTGGATATTATCCGGTCGTTGAGCAAGGAAGCTTAATTTACGAGCAATATTGCAAGATTTTGCTGGTCTAATCTGAATAGGAAGAGCACTTGTTGTTTTTTCTCTTTGAAGAGTATGGTCTATCCCCACACAACTTCGGTTGTAACAGGCTAATAATATTATTTCTTCGAGATCCGTAAATCTGTTCTTGCATAAAGATACTATGGTTCTTGGCATCTTATTTTCTATCATTTCTGATAGGTTGGCTGGAACCTTCAAATATCTTCCGCAACCTAAGTAGTATTCAAACCCTGAATACCTATGATGGAAAAGTATAGTCATCTTACAGTCTCTCATAAATGCTTATTTAAGTCATCCCCCTAATGTGTGCTGTTTGTAAATAGAAATTTCTGTACGAATGTTTATCTGTCTGTCTATTTAGTAAAGAAAATATCCTTCTAATTTATTTAAGTACCTTTTATATCTGATTTGAGAATCAGTGAAGAATCTGTAATTCCATTACCAATTACCCCTCTTATCTATTGCAAAATGCTGTGAAGTTTAGGGGACAGAGATCGTATGCAAGTGATATTCTATGGCATTGCATAATTTTCCAAAAACGAAAAATTTATTTTAAAGAATATCTGTTGAGTATTGGCATTTACATTTAGAACAAAAAGGACTTAATTTTAAAATTTTTTTTATTAAAGTCTCCTTAAACGATTGGATGACAGATAGTCTTTCAATTAACGTATCGAAAAATATCATAATCAACACATAGTTGTTAAAATCTTTTCAGATTTTTGCAACAGAAAACTGCTTTCATAAATTGGGGACTATATAGGGAGGTACAACTACATGACAGAAGAACATTAATTTGGATCAAATGCGAATGAATAAAAGTTTATCACTGGTTTTGGAGAGAGGAAAATTATTTGTTAACAAAATATGTTTCTGCTACTAAACCGCGGGATATAGTTTGACAGTTCAATGGGGATGTAGTGTGTTGTCTTAATAGACTTGAGGCCACGGTTCAAACCGCAAATTGAAATATGAAAAAATGTGTTTTCGATGACTTCCTCTCAGCAGTTTTCTGGCAAAAACATTGATAATAAATAGAAATTGGTGTCAAAAACACAACATGAGTGATGTGAGAAGCATGGTCGTAATCCTGACTGAAGTGTTGCAATGACCAATTATGGATGTATGTATGTAATACTGTCAAAGCATATTTTGTTTAGCATGAAGGACTGGTGTAAAGAACATCTCAAGAAAGGCCAGGCATGCTATGCAGAAGGCTTTCAGGGAAATCCTGTGGATTTAACCCAGAACCCGCAGAGACTGCGTTCACCTGTGGAATCACAACAGGCCGCTATGCGTGCTCAAGTGAGCTTTTTTGATATCAGAGCTACTACTGAGGCCTAACCTAACCCAGAACATATGGATAGAATGTATACTATGATGGTAATACTAAATTCTGGTTAGACAGAACCAATGCCATTGGACATCACACAGTGACTAGTCAGAGTTGTTAAACCAAAGGCAATGAGAACCTTTTGTGCTTGAAGTACAACTGAATTTAAGTGCGTTGCACACGGTAGTAAAGACTAGAACCTTGTTGGTAATGATTCGGGAAACAATTCTAACATAAAATTGTTTGAAAGATTTCGTGACCTAATGAATAGAATGGCTGAACTAACCAGAATAAAACAGGTAAACGGGACCAGTAGTATAAATACATTTGGTAAATGCTTTACATCCATACTGAGTAACATAAATAAATACACTAATCTAATATTCTTTTAAAAGAAAGAGTATTTCGTGGTATACAGATGAGTCAAGAAATGAAGTTGGAACAGGAGCAGACATTTTTGGTCTCACAATTCAACATTCAAAAGCCATGGGGAAACTTTCTGGACTTCAACTTGGATAGAAGATGCAAACAACAAACAACACAAAAATATATTAAAAACTGACTACAAAAGTGGCGATTTAAACGAGCATTGTTTTCGGACATTTCATGGTTATTAAGATCCTCTTAATCTGTATAGCTACAGGTCAAGGAATTGATAAAATTATAGACAAATTTTAGGAGTCTAGAAACTTCTCTGATGTGGTTAGGCTTGTGCATTATCATAGTGTACTTAATGCTGAAAGTCTTGTGTCTTATATTCTGAATTTGTCATTTCCACAATTTCTCTTATAGAGTATTTCACATTTGAATATGCCTTCACTTAATATATTATGCCTTCACAATAAATTTCAATTTATTATTTTCACATCTTTTAATACGCTGATTGGAATTGCATGATTCTTTGATATTCTTTGATTTGCTTTAGCAAAGAATGCCGGTGTTTATCGCAATTAAAACATTGTAACCTAAAGGGTTAGGGAAATCAAAAAAAAAAAATTGTGGAAAATTTAGTAAATCTAAAAAAATGACTGTTTTGAGGGTTTAATGGTATTTAGGAGCCACTAGATCGACTGTTTTTTTTTTTTTGGAATAGATCCTAAAAGAACCGTTGCCATCAATCCAGAGCGCTATGACTGCAGGAGAAGTAAATAATTTTGGACTGCAATTGAAGATCGTGAAATTAAGGTGAAATTGATGTCTTTTTATAAATTGAAACGAAATTATTTGTCGCGACCCTGTGTTCCAATAAATAAAATGTATAAATATGATGTAGAGAAGTGGCAGTAATCTAGTAGGTAGTCTGCTGGCTCATCAGACGTGAGGCCGTGTGTAAACACCATCCTAGACATTTCGAACAAAACAACATATAAAAATATATTTCTTTAACTACTTTCTGTCAGCAATTTTCTGAATGCCATGAAAAAATGCTCAAAAATCTTTCGTTCGACTTTAATCTGTAGGTCACTCTCACTCATATATAAAACTAACACACACACAATGTGATGTGACCGCAGGGTTGTAATGACCACTTAAGTAAGTAAGTAACTGTGCGTTAACGAGCTTGGCAACTCAGTAACTATTTTTCCGAGATTATTATCGGAGTTGTACTGTCTTTGAATTTATGTGAAATGATAATCTATACTCCAATTTTCATAGTAAACTCTTTACAATTACAAACATATGCCATTGTTGACTTAAACCAAAAATTCTTAAACACTTTACATTTCTTCTGGCATCGACTTTTATTTATTACCAACAGACACTTCGTATGGATATATTTATTAATCGAATTTTATTGTTATTTAAGACATACCATACCATACCATACCATACTCAAATAAAGGAATAAAATGGAAATTATTGAAATATTTTAATCTCTTTGAAATTGCTTATGTTATATACGATACATGATGCTTGATATGCAAGTACTTTAAATCAAACATTTTTAATTAAATGCCATAAATAAAATAAAATTCTTCAAATGGAAATTATCTAAACGTTTTAAGTATCCAGAGAGAGATTTAAGTATACATTTCAGTAAAGGACATCTCAAGGTTTAGCTTAAAAGCAATTGTAACTGAGAATATATATGTACTTGTATTGTATACAGATTATTAATATCAAAAGAACAATAGAGAGATACATTGTATTTTAATAATATAAATTTAATAAAAAAAAAAAATGAAGCCTAAGGCAACACTTTCCATTAATTTAAGCGTATGCAGTTAAAAGTGACACTCTCATTAGATACAATAATTTGTTGTGGCAATTGTGAAATTAAAATTTTAATTAAATTTTGATTTTATTTCAATTTTACAAAATCAAAACAAACAAAACAACAACAAAAAAATATGTGTTGCATGCTGTCAAAATGTGTTTGTTTTTGTTGGTGTGAAACAAATCAAAATTTTTTTCTACAAAATTAATGCATGTAAACGCCCCAAGCAGTAATTACGTGTCTGTTCAAGTTTTTATTTTCGAATTTTTTTCTTTTCACTTTACTTTTCTCGTCCCCAATTTAATGAATACAAGCATACATATCTCTGATAATGGCCATCATCTTTACCCATGTTTTTCTATTCTTTCATTCGTTTTTTTGTGCTTTTTTATTAGCTTTTCATTTTGTTTTAAAGGCAACTTTAAAATGCATTTCAAATTAACTTTTATCTTGATGATGTAAATAAACATTTGGGCCAAAACAAAACTATTGTAAATATACCTCTAGTTGTTGTTGTTTTTTTGTTGTTACAAAGCAACTAAAATACTCGTTTATGAAAATGAGGTGAGAGTAACAATTTTGAAAATGTCTGAAACATTATTTCCGCTACAATAGTTCTCCGTTCTCTCGTGATGAGAGAGAGAGGGAGAGAGAGAGAGTGTGAGCGGTGTGTAGGAAGGACAATCTAAAAATAACAATGTTTTATAAACTCCAACAATTGTTGGAATTGTCCAAAAACGAAGAACTTATTAATGTGGAAATGAGTAACTCTTTACATTACGTTGCCACTTTTACTTGTTATATACCCACGAATCATTTTTATTAAATACAACAAGGCACGTTAAGTTAAAAGTTGTCAAGGTAGCCGAATGATTTCGATTATAGTAAAGAATGTCTGACCTTTAAAAGATGCAAAATTTTTTAATTGTTTATACCACCTTTAACCGTCCGAAAATATCATAACTTTCATAAAGGGCTGCCTATCTTTAAATTTAATAAAAATAAAAAAATGTCGATATCAATGTGGTAGAACATAAAAGCTTTAAAACGTCCTTTATAGCTTCTCTGGGTGTAGCGTTATAGTCGAATTTTCTATGACACTTGCGCATAAATTAGACTGAATTTGAACGATGACATGGATTAAGTTGGCTTTTAGCTCCGCTGCAGTTTGTAGCTTATTCACATGCAAATGTGAAAAGAAAACAAGAAAAAGTCTAATGGGGTTAAATCGCAGAATCTCAGCGGGTAGTTCATATTACTTCTACGTGGGATCATACATACATACATACATAATTGGTCATTACAACGCTTCAGTCGGGATTACACCACTTATGTTGTGTGTGTTAATTTTTATACATGAGTGGCGAGACCTACAGTTTAAAGTCGACTCCGAACGACAGATTTTTGAGAAACTTCTCATGGCAGTTTTATTTACTCTCAGAGTTTTTGCCAGAAATCTGCTGAAAGGAAGTCGCCGAAGAAATACTTTTTGTATTTGTTTTGATGTCTGGCCTGGGGCTAATAATCTAATAATCTAATAAGCCGACACACTACCTACTGGACTACGGCGACGGGTAGGATCATATTGTCCTCAAATCGCTTGTGAGGCATGACCTGTGTGGCACTAGACCTAACCTGTTGTCACACCATGTCGTTGTCGTTCACATCATCGAATTTCATCCAAAAGTAGTAGAACCTATAATGCGAACCATTGACTGTGATAACCTGGCCAACGCCATTCTTTAAGAAGTATGGGCTGATGAGGCCGTCAGCCTTAAAGCCACGCCAAAAGGTGACTTTTCGGCATGCATCGAACACTATTGGCTCTCATGTGAATTGTTATCGTCTCAGATTCGTTAATCTGGACCTCATCGGTGCAGATGATTTTTAGATGAGAATTAGGGTCAGTTGCCAATTGATTCAGAGTCCATTCAGCAAGCACACGTCGTTGTCTGCGGTGGTTTACCTTCAGTTGCAGGGTCACTTGAATTTTGGACGTGTGCAGACCCAACTTTCAAAATAAGTTCCTGTTGGTAGATTCGACAGAATAATAATACATAACATACATAATTTGACATTACAACACTTTAGTCAGGATTACGTCCTAGTTTCTCACACCACTGACGTCGTGTGTGTTGATTTTACACATAAGTGGCGGGACTTACAGTTTAAATTCGACTCCGAATGACAGATTTTTACAGAAACTTTCACTAAATCGTATATTTTTACGTGATACACGTTTGTTTCGTAGAGTTTTCCGTTTGTGGTCATTTGCCTAATGGATCGAACAATACATTACAGAAAGAATTATTTCTTCAGTTGAACTATTTATATGCATATGTCTTGTTGCAGAAGTATTTCGTGTCATTTATAATAAATACACAACCATAACTAGTCATTACAACCCTTCAATCAGGAATACTACGTAGCTTCAAAGACCACTTGTATTGTGTGTATTAATTTTATACATGTGTGGTTGTACCTACAGTTTAAAGCCGACTCCGAACGACAGATTTTTGAAAAACTTTTCATGGCAATACACGTTTGTTTCGTAGAGTGTTCCTTTCGTGGTCATTTGCCCAGTGGATCGGACAATGCATTACAGAGAGAATTTTTTTAAAACGAAACTATTCCTGAAGTCTTTCTTGTCACTTATAATAAAAACAGATGCAAATCTAATATCCATTAACATTACACCCCCTTTCCTCCCTCTAATAAGCATGTTTTTAGTTTCAACAAAATGTATGTATTACATAAGCTAGGACCTTCCCCTGAAGATTGGACGCAAATAAAAATTAAAAGAAGGAAAGAAACAAGTGAGTGAAACGTATTTTTGTTTTAATATGAAAAATAGGCTGCCTTCCAAAATGTATCAATACAAAGTTTGTATGCAGTTCTACTACTGTATATAAACTATGTAGATATGCAAAGTAAGCAAACAATGCATCAACTATAAATCCGATGCCTGATTGCTTTTTGACTGCGTTAAAAATAGACATTAACGACGTTTTGAAACAGAATATATTGTATATATTTTGTACAGCGGCATTATGAAACACTATACTTTGTTCAAACACAAAGCAACTAACATTTTGGAAGGCAGCCATTTTATGCTCACCAGCAAACTCATTACAAATTGATTCCGAGGAGACCAGATATATCTGAAAGCTCTTTGAGAATCAAATAGCCGAAGTACTAGTAGGTAATACTGTATATCGATCCTACAAAACGAATACATACAATTTTCTTCACTGAACAGGAATTAAAACTTACTATTGGAAAAGCAATTGTCTGTAGGCACAATTCAATATTGATATGCTCTTATCATCTATGCCATTCTCTGAATGCTAAACGCCTTCCTATTAACTGAACTTATCAGTATCACACCAATTTTGAAATATTCGTACGGATTATAATATTCAATATAAAAGACTTGTTGGGTTCATAACCTTTTGCTGTAATTTTGTGTAGTAGTCGTTATAGATGGTAGTGATAATAGTGGTCAGGTGAAATATTTTTGTAGTTTATAACGATGTACGTACATGGTAAACAAGGGGTAACTATTGTTTATATTTGCATAATAAATGAGAGAAAGACTACTCTGAAATCCTTTAGTAAAAGTTTAAACCATACCAATATGATATGTACACACACACACATACACCTATACACGCATAATAAAACTCACACTTAAAAATAAATACAGAAAAAGTAACAAAAAAAAAAACATTAAATATACTGTGAAATACAATTCAAAGAACATATTTGGAGAATAATGAAAATGAGTATAACCCTGCAACAGCATATACATGTTAATTTTAATTCATTGTTTGTGTATGTGTGTGTGTGTGCCTCTGTATGTGGGTAAGTATTAAAGCAATTGTTATTTTTGATACAACAACAATAATAATTTTGCATTTATATTTTTAGTGTCACGTAATGCATTTACAAATACTAATACTGAACGTACACATACACATATTCATTTGTGTACACAAATATAAATAGAGAAAAACGAGTACTTATAGCCATGCACAAACACTTATACACAGGCACATGCAAATTTTGCAAGTTTTACAATGTTCGTAATAATTGGACACAATTGCACTCAAACACTTGCATACACTTTCATTTTATTTACAGTAAAACAGATCGAGAGATAGAGAGATAGAGGCGGAGAGAGAGTATAAACATTTTATTGCATACTTTTAGGTTTTGCTTTCATATGTTACACATACATATGTACATCCAGTGATAAATGAATATGAGTATTGCATAAAGATTATAACGTTTTATGGCTGTGTGCACTTTCTCTTTGAATAAGAGCTCAGCTCATATGCATGCATGCATGTATGCATGTATATGCGTTGGGGTTCAATAAGTATGAGTGCCTGCATTCATATAAATATGACCGGATGTTGTCGGACATACCGGATATCCGTATGAATCATTGATGAGCTATTAACTCAACTGTGTGTTGCCATTTTATTTTTGTTGTTGCTGTTGCTCTTGTCATTACTTTTACTCTTTTTGTATATCTCATCTATATGGACAACTTTCTTGTATTTTGTTTTTCTGTTTTTTTTTCTTTTGTTGCAAATGATTTTCATTTAAATTTGAATGCGAATGACAACCACCCCTAGTAAATCAACTGCAATTATGACGTATGTTATGTAACATGTAAATGTAAAAGTTTTTTTTATTATAAAACCCTCTTTCCCTCGTTTCTTATGTCAATTTACCTGAATTGTATTTAAAGTAAAAAAATTTTAAAGAATTAACAACAAGGATTTCAATTAATTGGTAATTAAAGCAATTGGAGTGAATGGAGCAATTTCACGATTAACATGTTTTTTATTGAAGAATTTAAAAAAACTTTTTCAATGAAGTTTCCCATTAGCTCTAGCTTTATTGGCTGTCACAGTGTTTATTTGGTGATTTTACTGTGAAAAAGGCTATCGGATCCCTAGAGAATTGTATATACCAGATCATATTTTGTGCGGCCCTTGCGCTGGTCAACTACTTCCCTAGTCTTGGTGGTCATTACAGGCACTGTGTTCACCTGTGGCGTCACAACGGGCCGCTATGCGTGCTCAACTCAGCCTTTAACATCAAAGTTACCACTTCAACTTACCTACCTGCACCATATCTAAGATCGTTTAAAAAACCCAATGTCCTCACCATGAATTCCTGAACATGGGGACATGAAACGAAGCTGGATGGCAACCTCCTGCAGAGCGACACACAAAGGGTTTCACAAAAACTTCACTTAATTGCAAAAGATAATGAGCCCACCAGACAGTTCCGGCCCAGTATGAACATCTGTAGAAAAAAATTTACACTAAAGCTGAGGGGAATAAATCGTAGGAACCCAATAGCATATATAACAAAACATTGATCTCATTGTGCACACGCCCGGGAGTTTCTCAACGACTCGCGCAGAAGCAACAGAGGCAAGGAATAAGAGAACATGGTAGTTATAGTTGTGTGGCAGAATAGGTGATATCGGTGTAACGTATACCTTGGATAAATCAATTTAAAATATTATGCAATTGTCAACTCATTTCATTACTGAAATGAAAAGAGGGAAATTGCAGAAGGTTGTCCATACTTTGAGAAGGTCATAGAAAAACATTACATGAAATGCCAAAAACGTGAAAATGACCAATTGATGTTGAAATATTTAGAAGAGATACAAATGGGAAGGCATAAAAGCTGGATTGAAATACATGCGCTGAAATATAACAAATTAAGTTCAATAAACTTTTTAACGCCCCTACACTCTAGGGGCACACATACAAATTTATTTATTTATTTATTTAAGTCAATGGACAAATTCCTTACTGACTAATAACAAAAATAGGCACGAATAAAATTAAATAGAATTACAAACAGTTTCTTCAAAAATACAAGTAATTGTTACAATAAAAATATGAAGAGTTATGAATTGAGAAAAACAATAATGTTCCGTTTTATAACGCAAAAATTTAAAGAAAAATCAACAAAGTCTGACAAATAATTAAATTGACGGTAAATTCTAGTTAACGGATCAGCAACAGCATTAGTTCTGCAGAATTGAATATAAATAAGATTATAACAGCGGAAGTTACGACAAGGAACAGATCTTAACAGAAATTCACGGCAAATATTACCATTGATCAGGCTAATCATAAAGGACATATTTAACATTGTTCGATGACTCTTAAGGGTAGGCAGTTTTGTTAATGCCAGTCTGCAGTCTTCAGCATATGAAATAAAAAATAATTCCATCCAAGGCCACGTAAACAGAAGAGTAGAAAGTGTTTCTGCACAGATTCGATGTGTTATCTGTAAACATTATAGTGAGGATGCAATACGATGGATCCATACTCCAAAATTGGTCTGACAAGCGGTACGTATAACTGTTAAGTAATAAATGGATCAGTAAATTCCTTTGCCCAACGTTTTATGAAGCCAAGAGTGCTTCTTGCCTTATTTACAGTCAAAGTGATATGATCATTAAAGTTTAATTTTGTGTCTAATAGGATCCCAAGATCAATAAAAGAGTCCACTAAAAAAAAAATTATTTCTTGAGAACCGCATACATTTGCATTTTCTAATATTCAGCTCCATCATGTTGTACAGGCACCACAAAAAGAAATTATTGAGATCACTTTGAAGATAAATATGCTCGATGAAATTAATAAAGAAGAGAAAAACGTTTATGTTGTCAGCATACGTCAAGATATTGGCAAAATTAATTATGTTGGGAAGATCGTTTATAAACAGCGAAAAAATAAGTGGACCAAGATGGCAGCCCTGAGGAACACCAGATAGCACATAAATATACTTAGATAATCTATTGTTCACACATACGGTCATATATACTGACGGCAGAAGGGCTATATCTTCGAGAAAATTCTTTCTTTGTTTAATCTGACCCCACGATCGCTCCAAATATCAACTTTAATCAGAGAAGGTGAGAAACTGATTATGTTATCGATATTCGAAACAAATCTATTGGCAGCTATAGGTACCCAATTACCGATTAGATTTCCATTAGCATTTAAATGTTCATGCACCTAAGCAAACAGCATTTCTTGACCAGTCTGAATGTCTTATGATATCCACATAACGCGATCGATATAGGATTCACAAGAACCCACATATTCCTGTCATATAGACAATACTGCTTTAATTAAATTACATGTAAATGACGCACAATTCAACTGGAAGGACAGTCAAATCATTCCTCTCCAAGTTGTCCAAAAATCTAAACGAACAGATTATTATGCGTTCGTTATAAAATTATTCTGATCGCTTTTGTCCGAATTTGAAAATATACTCACAATATCAAGAGTTCTTTTTAATAGATTTGTTATAAGTTTTCAAATATCGTACAATTTTTTGTACTCTTTATAAAGACAAGCAGTTCATAATACTTTTTTTTATGAAATCAGTTTTCATTTCAGTGTGACAATATTTAAAAATTAAAAAAAATCCAAGTTGTAGAACTGTCATTATCATAGTTTTTGTCATTTTTGTAGCTTTTGTAGATTTTTATTATATTTAAAAAAATGACATTTTTCTTTTGCAAAAGTTTAAATATAATATCTTAAATTTAAATATTCTAGAACTACTTTTACTGCCTACATTTCATTGTACCTTTTGACGCATAAAGTAATTTGAGCCAGTTTCACTGAAATCCTCTGTTATGGTCAATTTATTGTTAAACTGCTTTTCAATTGCAAATTAGTTTCAGCATTTGTATGGACAGTTTAAAATTGTTTTCAGTCAACAATAAATTTCTTTTGTTTTTCTAGGTATAATTGCATCGTCGTAACGTACGTTACACCTTGGTCAAATTGAAATTGTACTACTAGAGTGAAGTGATTAAATTCGACATCGGTTGGCCTGTTAACAGTTAAAAATTCAAATGCAAAGAATCAAAAACATCCAAATCGCCGCCACTAAAAAAATATATATTAATGGGCGACTTTCTCTCAGCAGATTTCTGACAAAAACTGGGAGACTCTCAAAAATCTGTCGTTTGGAGTCGACTTTAAAAATTGTAGCAACCGCAACTCATGTACAAATTTAACATACACAACATAAGTAAAGTGAGAAGATAGGTTGTAATCCTGACTGAAGGGTAATTACTATTTATGTATGTATGTGCAGTAAAGGATCCAGACCACACTACAAAGTCGAATAAAAAACCTTTGCGGAACAGATTACAACTAAAACTATCAGATATGGAGTCTATACTTTAGGCAAAACAGTAGATGTAAGGACATCTGCTGTAAGCGTCCGAGATCAGAAATTTCTGACACTGAAGGGGCCATTACAGTACCAGAGAATGTGTACACCTTTACTGTCTTATGAACAGTGGAATGGAATCTGCTTTCTAGACAAACAACAGAACTGGTTCTCGGAAGTCATATGTTTTATTTAACGAAGAACTCGTTTATATTTGCCTAATTGATTATTCAAAGGGTCGTATTTAGCTTTATAAAGAGACCTCCTTCCTTTGGTATATTTTGTGCCACTATTTTCAAAATCCCTCCTGTATCTGACAATGAAAACAGATTTTAATTTTATGTCCTATGTTCTGCCTGAGCTGTTGGTATGGCAACTGAATTTAAAAAGCCAAGAGTTACGAAATATACGAATTGCGTAGTTTGCTTTTCGTATTGTTTATAGCGCCAATAGTCAGCCAATTTGTTGTGTATGTGTGTATAAATTTTTGGGTCCAGAATTAATCAAACTGGCGCTTGTTAAATTTTTAGTGAATATTCTACAGCAGTAGTTAGACAAACGCAAATTGTTCTTATTATTGCATTTTGTTCCCATTTCTCTTTCTTTATTTCTTTTTTCTTTTTGTTATTTGGCGGACAATAGCACTAGTTACTGCTGCCTATCTAACTGTCTGTCTGTCTGTCTGTCTGTCTAACTTTATGCAACTCCCATATTGTGTTTTGACTAAATGCTGGTGGATTTTCTAGTTTGTAATTGTTATTGTTCTCCTACGCGTACAATCTAAAAATTTTAGCCGTAGAATTTGTTGGTTTTTTCTTTGTGTTTTGGTGGTGCATTGTTAGTTTTGGATATTTTTGGGATTGCATTTAGTCACTGTTTTGTTGGTAATTTTGGCAGCCAGATCTCTGCGCCACATTATATGTTTTATTCATGGCAACTGACAAGGCAACCAACCTATGCAGTATTTGAATTTACATTATAAATGCTACTTGATGTCATACAAAACAGTCTTTGTATGGATGCATGTATGAATATGAGAATGTATGGTATGTCTCAGCCTGTTTTACTCTCCCTAAATGTGTGTGTATGTGCGTGTGTGTGTGTGTGTGTGAATTGCATGTTTGTTTACATATTTAAGCAGTTGTATGGTAATTTTGTATGAGTATATCGTAAATACCACATTCATATCTCTCTGACAGTTTTCGGATGCATGATGCGGGAATTATATTGTTTGCAAGTTTTTAACATTTCTTGTCAGAAATGTCCTCATTTTTTTCTTGTTTTTTTTTTAATTCATTTTGTTTTGTTATGTTTCTCTCATTTTATTGCTCTATACACTGCTCTTTCAGTCATTTTTTGATTGTTTGCTTAAAACACAAATCCAAAATGAATGATATTTTTGTGGAATACGTTTTATGACGACGATAGTAATGGTATTGCATTGTGTGTATATTTATGGCAAAAGATTAATGAACTATGATTTGATAAGTTTAAATGACATCAAATTCAGTTGTCTTAAATTTATCATGCAAATGTCTATAAAATTCATTACAAGATGCAACAAAAAAAAAACTAAAAAAACCGATAAAATGTACAAATTTATTGTGCATTTAATAAATGCATTTATATGAGAAGCATATTTTACACTTTTAAATTTCTGATTATTACATCAGCACGAAAGAGCAACAATAAAAAAATAATGCCAACAAATTACTATTGAGATTTTATTTTTTATTGTTGCTGTTTTTTGTTGCTGTATCTGTTTTTTATACGTACAATAAAATGCCATTATAAAGTTATTCAATTTCTGTTTTTGTTTCGTTTGTCAATTTTAACCAAAAACTTCGCTGATGTATAAAATTCTGTAACAATTAAAACTAATTAAAGTGATAATTACGAAATAAGTTTTTTTTCATTTTGTTTTTATTTTCTGCCTTTTTTCGCCAATTTTTTCTACAATTTTAAAGGCTTTTTTTTGTTAAATTTCCATACAACCTGCATAAAATGCTGTTTCAAACAATATTTTTGCATTATTATGCGTGAATACGCATATTGTAATTAACAGATAATAAAATTAAAATTAATGCAAACATGCACTTGCACACATTCACTCGCTCTTTTACGTCTTTACACTCAGAGTAATTAATCAATTAAGCAACGGCAACAGAAGAAGGAAGCGAATATATGTAGGCACACAGTCATGTTATCTGCTTGATTTAAAATTGTTTAAAGGAAAACAATCCACAGTACAAAGATATAGTCGAATGGAAACCATTTTGTTTGCCATACGCTGTGGAATAATAAGCGCCTATAGTATCGAGTCGACTTTAAAACTGCAGGTCCCACCACTCATGTATAAAATTAACACACACAACATAAGTGGTGTGAGAAACAAGTTGGGTGTTCGAAAGAGTTCGTTTGCAAATTTGAAACGAACTTTATTAGTGTAGACATGTGTCGTACTGGTCGTTAACATTTACGTGGTAAAGCCATTATTCCATCTGTATTGAACTACTGCGTTATCTGTTAATGAACCAATGACGTTCGGCAGACAATTTATGCCTGCAGAAATCGAAAGACATAACAACCAGGAATACATAGTAAACCATATGAATCTTACAACCAAGTTCTCTCGGTTTCTGCTGGGCCATCAAAAATATACATGTTTTGGCATCTTTATGATGGAACCCAGCACCTTTTCAGCTGGCTTCAATGTCATTGATTTTTTACAATAAAAATCGAAAAAATACGTGCCTGGGGCTATGTCATTCAGTGTGTTTAAATTTGGTATACTTTTTCATGCTGTAGTTCAAACCACAGGCTGAGATTACTCAAATGAAACGAAATATAAACAAAATATCTTTCGGCGTTCTTCTGGCAAAAAATCTGAAAATAAATAAAACTTCTCAATATATCTCAAAATCAGAATCTCCTTTAAATTATAGGTCCCGCCTCGCATGGAAAAAAAATTAATACACACAACATGGGTGGTGTGAAAATTAGGTCGTTATCCTGATTAAAGGATTATAATGACCAACTAAGTAAGCAAGTAAGTATACTTTTTTCCAACATTTTGGTCTGTATCTTATCAATGGTAGATATACAATTGTCTTCCAGTAGTCTAGAGTAGTCGAGTCACGCGATCTTGAAGGCCGACAGAGTGTTATATAATCATGATATTAATTGTTCACCAGTGTTGCGTGCTATATGTTATGTGTCACCACCCTGTTAAAATCACATGGTAACCAAGTAAAATTTGTTTCTTTTGCGAAAAAAAGTATAATTGATTGAGTGAAGTCGCTGTAGTATTCCTAATCGTAGGTAATATTTTGGCTTATTACACGTTAGGCCACGGTTCAAACCTCAGACCAGACATCTCCAACAAAACGAAATATGAAAAAATTTTCTTCGGTGAGTTCCTTTCAGCAGATTTCTGGCAAAAACTTTGAGAGTATATACAATTGACATGAAAATCTTATCAAAAAATCTGTCTTTCGATGTCGACTTTAAACTGTAGGTACCGCCACTCATGTATAAAATTAACGCACACAATTTAGGCGGGGTGAGAAGCTAGGACGTAATCCTGATTGAAGGGTTCTAATGACTAATTATGTATGTATGTAATAGATAGACTGTAATGTGTATATTATCCTCGTTCTAGAAGAATTGTCAACTCTGTTACTGCCTCTGGCTTCTCGGCACATTAAATTCGTTAATTCAATTGTTTAGTGGCGTATCCTTAGCCAAAAGTGAGATACGTTGCTGAAGATAATTTTTCCATTTCCGAATCAAATTTCTCCCACAACTCGGATTTTGATAATAAAATTCAAACATTGAATTGCAATCGCTCGGTTCTGTTAGTCCATTGTTAATTGTTTTTGATATTGCACATGTAACGAATGTTTATTTTATACTGTAAAAATTAAATTTCAATTGATTTTAATTTCTTGATTTTAGGGGACTAAATAGACGATCCTTTGAAACGTGACAATAGATTATTAAGTTTATAAGCTTTAAGGCATTTTGTTGCATTAAAAGAGTAAAAAGCTTGATTCAAAATCACATACATTGGTTATTATTTCTCGTTTTCTTATAGTTTGAGAAATTTAAATGTTTTTTTTCTTCATTAATTTCAATAAAACTTGATAAGAGCTTAACTTCACGAAATGGTGATTAGGTGACATTAACGTTTACCTTTGGACGTTACGCGTATTTTAATTAGTAAAACGCGATAATTGTGACTTTTCCTAAATATTAAATTTCATTTTTGGCAAACATCGTTATGACATTTATTGATAATATTCCGTGTATAATTATACAACCGCCTAAAATCGTCTTAATAATTCAACAACAATTTCTTAATTAATCAATTACAGTCGTTTGACGTTGTTGCGTGCGATTAATCAAAGTGTTCTGTGGCTGTGACTGTGACTGTGGCTGTGTAATTTAATATTTAATAATTTTAATATTTTTCCAAGTGCAATTGATTAATAACAATAAAACTTAAATCTATCTTTTTGGTTGATGTAATAACGCATAATATTTCATTTCAATAAATACGGCAATTTTCTGCTCATTTTTTATCTGCTGTTTTCAAATGGTTTTTGTTTATTTCATATACATAATACGGTCCATTGTAATCATTTACAAAACAGCAAATAAATAAAAATTGTTATAAAACTTAATAAATTTATTAAATATTAACAGCAACAACAACAACAACAAAACACATAATAAAGAAAATTATATTCTTCATAAAAACAGTACGTAGTACTTCATTCATTCATAGTGTGTTCATAATTTATTTTTAATTTTTTTTGTTGCTGGTTGTTAGAAAATCATAAAAATTAATCACGTACTTGGGCAAAAGATAAACAAACCAAAAAAATAAAATAAAGAAAAACAAAAAGATTCGTTAAATAAGCTTTTGTTTTATATAAGTATTGTACGTAGCCCCATGGCTATGCTTACTCATTCAAAAACTTCTCGTACATACATATGTACGTATTAAAATAATGCCTGGTGATGTTAAGCAATGTATAATCAAACATTAAAAAACTTTTTCCATTTACCTAAAGATGTACGTACATTTCTGACATTTCGATAATGATATACGCAAATACACAGAAACCACATTTCTATCTCCTCAGCATTATATCTTAAGCCTGCATATTCAGTCAGTCACAGTAATCCTTTTCATATTCGTGATGCCCATCACAACTTCATTGCTAAGTTTTGTTTTGATTTGTAGTTATTTTCTTCCCTTCTGTTGTATTTTTTTCTGTTTTTATTATAAACTTTTATTTGAGTAGAACATGACTTTTTGGCATGTTTACTAATCCCCTAACAGATATACAAACAAATATACGTTAAAAACTTTAATATTTTTCTACAGGAATGACCAGCCAACATAGATACATACACATTTGAGCTGTAAGTGATATAAACAAAGTTTTGTTATTAAAATCATTGTTGTTATTTGCAAGAATATTATTTATGAAGTAAAAAATCATTTAAATGACCACCTCCAGATTTGTTATAACCCTCAATAGCAGGTCAAATACGGCGGGTTATCATACGGATTTGAATTAAGGGTAAGGGTCATTTGGAATGATATTAACATCTCCAAAGCAAAATGCGCATCCAAATAGTCCCTTTTTCCGGATGCAATAGTCCTCCAAAATCATTTCTGCATTCTCTGAGACCCATATGCGAATATTTTGCTTCTCGACATAAGCACCGAATGCGATTTGAGATTCATCACTAAAAAAATTGTTTGTTTGAAATATCAGCCTTGAAAGCCTTTGCCTTTAGTATATAACCAGCATATCTACTTCCTTGTGAATGGTCAGCAGTTTTTGAATGTTGTCTAAGTTAAACTTTATATGAATAGAAGTGCTAATTCAAATGCAGCAATGAGCCTGAAGTCTCCGTAGTTTAGTAAGCTGACATGAGGCCACGGTTCAACCTATGGCTTAGACGACTCAAACAAAACAAAATATGAAAGAATATTTTTTCAGTAACTTTCTCCCAGCAGATTTCTGGCAAAAACTCTGAGACTCAATAAAATTCCCATGAAACGTTTCTCAAAAATTTGCCTTTCGGAGTCGTCTTTAAACTCTAGATTCAGCCACTCATGTATAAAATTAACACACACGACATAAGTAGTGTAAGAAGCTAGGTCGTAATCCTGACTGAAGCCTTGTAGTAACCAATTATGTATATACATAGTATGTATGTATGTAATGCGTCTGTAGATAGGCCCAATTGCTGAGATCGTCTTGAAATCAATAAATTCGAAATATTCATCACACTTTCTTTAATAGGAGCGATATTTTCATAAACGAACATTTGTCTCTAAGGTTCCCCATAGGATCCTAACTCCTTCTCAATTTGCCGTCAACATTTTTTCAGATCTTCCAGACTCTCTACAGCTTGTAGTAGTGTAGTCATCGAAATATCGAGTTTGATTGTCGTCCCATTAATTTCCTAGTTGTAGTCCATATCTGTTTATCAAGTCTGATCAGAATATTCTATGTATTTGCCTGAGAACTATTTCCGCCTGAATATGTTCCAGGTTTTAATACCATTCCGTTGAGTTTAGGTAATAGATAGGGTGAGAAAAGGAATCTTAACACTTTACTCTTCTAAGAGTTTAAGACTTGTACCTGACATCACCTATATATTCTTTCGTATTGTGCTGGAGTCTACTTTCTACTTTTTCAACAGAAGTAGAAACATCTTCAACTGAAGCAGAAAGTTCTTCAACAGAAGCAGGAACTTCTTCAACAGAAGCAGGAACTTCTTCTACTGGAGTAATAACTTCTTTTATAAAGACTGGACTTTCTTCAAAAGAAGCAAAAACTTCTTGTACAAAAGCAGGCAAATCCCTGCTGGTCGGAGTAAATCTCCTGTAATTCATATAGACTTCTCATTATGAGATTAGACCCCATCTATAGACTATGTGATCTGGCAATCCAGAATATTAATATTCTATAATGCTCTTGAAGCTACAAAATCACTGCACTGTTCACACAGAGGTCTTGGCCTTACTGAAGGCTGAAATATTCTAATTGACTCGATCAAGGCCCTTACGAATTTCTCCTTGACATCTCAAAGCGTCTATAAATACCGAAGGGATTTTCAGAAAAATTTCGTAACCATGCGAACGTAACTCTTATATGAATTACAGTGCATAGGGATCCCGTCTGTGATAAAACTACGGATAGTTTGCGCAAAACGAGTTAAGTAGTAAGAGCATCCGATTAATAACTTCAGTTATACGTAGCATCCTCCAGTCGGTGAATAAAGAGGCTCAACTTCGACAGCATTAAGGCACCTTCAGACTCTGCTGGACTGTCAAGAACAAAAAAAGGAGACTAATTGTCTTCTTTCCATGCATAGTTCACAGTCCTTATCTTATTTAAGGAAATGGTTGACGTTTACCTTCATGTGACTGTGCCTTGCATTTGTCATAAAAGGCGGCAGTTTTTAGTCTTTCATTTCCAATCATCTCTGATGGAAGTTTCCCTAAAGAAAATAGGCAGATTTAATTTGGAGTAAAGATGGTCTCTTAGAAGGTCTATTTGCTCCCCACAAGTGTAATTGTAAATTTCATGTGCGTAATAAAGTGTTTGATGTGATGTCAATTCGTTCCTCAATAGACGTATCGACATATATGTTCAGAATATTAATTAAAATTGAAGTACTAGATATCTAGCATTTTCACATCATTTTACACAATAGTACAACCACTCTAGAGTGACTTACCTACCACATTGTTACTTGGATCGAGTCTCTCTTTCAAACAAGAGTCTTCAGAAAAATCTAAACAAAAAGGACTCACCACTGTTTGCCCAAAACTAACAAATGCTTTTATCGCCTTAAGGCACATATTATGTGAATGAATTGATTTTCCATAACAAAATATTAGTAAAATATTTTTCTTTTTCATTCCCAATTAAAAAAAAAATAATTTAATGTCTATGCAACATTCATTTCATTTCTAATTTGTTTTAATAACCAACAGGACAAAATGAAATGTTCAATTATTACTAAATTTAATTTTGGCCAAAAGCATATTTTGTACTCCTCTTTGCCTTCTTTGGTTAAAATTATTTATTTATTGTATTTTTTCCCCTTTTTTTGTTCATATTATTTTCAATAGAATAAAGTATTTTGTAATTTTTTAACTCGTTGTTGCTGTTGTTGTTGCTATGCTTTTACCAAACAAATAATTATAGTCGCCACCACAAAAATTTCAAAATATTTCTCATGTATTTCGGCTGCAGTTGGTCTGATTTTTATGATTTTTTTTTATAATTTTTGGTTTATTTTGAGTTGCAGTTGCTGCTATTATTGCATTGCGTTTTATTTGTCAATATAACAAATCAAATAAACAAATGAGAGTAGTAGTCGATTTATGAACAGTGTCTGTAGATACAGTGTGACAACAGAAGTGGTAGACAAAATTAGAATTTATGTTTTTATCCACAGCATTGGGCATTCGTAATATATTTCGCTATTGGAAAATGAAAATTATAATTAATGAAACTTACAGTACAATAAGCATTTAGAATCATTGCAATAATGCGGCGATATTTGTAAACCAATTTTGGGCAAAAGTTAGGGGATGGACATCTTAGTTGCACCCTTTCTAAAACCTGCATATTAGAAGTTAAATCGTAAGAGTTACCAACTCAGTTCCATAAAAATTTTGCTATGTTTCGGCATTAGTTAAGAACATATGCTCTTTACAGTAGAAAACATGCTTTGTATGCTTCAAAGTACAAATAATATGAAATACTTCCATACTTTTATGTTTTCTCTTATTTATTTTATTTTTAATTTTATCCAACTTTTTATGTTTCTTGTAAAAATTTTAATAAATTGATGACAGTAACATATGTACTCAGTTTTGCACCTTATTAACAAAAACCTCAAACCAATCTGTATCTGATCTACAGACTTTATTTTTTACATATGATTTGCTCATTTTGGCAGACTTTTTCCAAATTCGGTATTAATTCATTGCCAATTTGTCCCTAAGGTCCTATAGATGAGAGGTCATTAATTCAAATTCGCCGTCATTAATTCAGGCAAATCACTATGAACGGATGTACATGCATAATTGGTCATTACAACCCTTCGGTTAGAATTACGACCTATGTAGCTTCCCACACCACATGTGTTGTCTGTGTTAATTTTCTACATCAGTGGCGTGAACTTCATGGTAAGCTTTGTTTATTATCCATTCAGTTTTTGCCACAAATCTCCTGGAGTCACCGAATAAGTATGTTGTTTTGTTGGAAACTTCTGACTTGGGGTTTGTACCGTAGCCTTACTTCTAAAAATATAACGTACTACCTAATAGACTACGGCGACAACTATTTACTTAGGATCTGAAATAATACCAGACAACACTGCCGCCAAGAGAAGAATAAAAGTATTAGATGTGCAGGTGCTTTCCAAAATTTACTGTGAAAAAAAAGAAAACTTTTTCTGTTTTCACTATATATCGGGTATTCAGTGTCTAACGTCAATAGGCAGGAACCTATTACTGATTTTTGATAGGACGATTGTGGACAAGGCGCAAAAGTAACTGTTTGTTGTGGATTTTGAACCGGTGGTGTCTTCGGATCGTATTTTTTTGGGAACGATTTCTTTCAATGTAAACGGCGGCCTCTATAGCTCGATGATTACCAAGTACTTTTTGCCCAAATTTGACTTTTTGAACTGCATGGTGTTACCGTCCCTACAGCTCATACCGTGTGATTTGAGAGCATGGTCATCTCACGTGCAAGTTATGTGAATTCTCAGCCAAGATTTGAACTCTTTAGATGGTTTCCTGTTTGTTTTTCTTTTGTCGCAGGTATATGTGAATAAGCCACAAAACATAGCAGTCCTTAAAGACAATACAATCTATACCATCGATCAAATTCAGCCTTATTTGTGCCTTAGAGTCATGGAAATTTTGATGCGCGGTATCTAGAGAAGTTATGGCTGGCATTGGAACGATCTTATATTCCACATATAAATACATCTTTCAAACGAATAAAAATATCGATGTTATGTCAAATATACATATTGATTTATTTGAATTTGGAGATAAAAAGTGCTTAATGAAAGGCTAAATATTACCAGAGTTATTAGAATTTAGAGAAAGACTAAATATTACCAAAGTTATTCCAATTTAGAGCCATCTACCTTCAATTTATAGCTAATCTTTTTCGACCACCCGAAAATGGTGGAATAGCCCGATATTCATGGTAAACTAGACTGCTGCTATACTAATTATTTCAAAACTTTATTAAGCCAAAATATATTCTATCGTAATAGCAAATAACGTAAAGAAATTAAGACAGACTGTCAGTGAAAGTAAGTTTCCTCATTAGTTAACTTGAAAGACCCTGTAGTAGTCTATAGAAAACTTATCCTAGATACTAGGACAGAAATTCTATGCAGCGGGTTCTGCTGCATATATTCGTCACACTGTTTATTCATGAAGTCCATTTATAATCGACAACATCACAGTATCTTGACAAATAAATTTAAATGCACTCGATAATAACATTAATAACTGAATGCAACTAACGAAAGCGGCAGTATGTGGCAGAATATTGTATCACATTAGTGGCATAAGAAGTAAGTGTAAGTGCTGGCTGTGTACAGCGTTCTATAATTTTCGTCTGATTATTTAAAATGATTGTTATGATATATGCTCTACTACAATACACATATACACTCATACACAAATATGCGCACATTCTCATTTGTAACCATTTTGTAGGCATTAGGGATTCCCACAAAATTTGTTGGCATAAATTTTACAAAAAAAAAAATCAAATAAATTTTATTTACAATAATGAAATAAATTGCAAACATTATGAAATAAAATATTCATAAAATTAACAAAACAAACAACAACAACAGTAGCATATACAACTACATCAGTCTCGGCTTATTGTATACATATGTATGTACATAGATAGAAGGATACCCTCAATAATTTTATGCAACGCAAAAATATGCTTTAATAAGTCCAACATATTTATGGTCAATATGAGTTTGTTGTATCAGCCGTAGCAACCGTTATGCAGTTATGCCGGCATCACATTATAATGTATGTTTGGTAACATTCTGTACTTCGTTGTTTGCTTGTTTGTTTGTTTGCGTATGTTTGTATGTGTTGGTTGCATTGCTAATGATAAACATTTTTCTGCTTGCATTTCTGTTGTAATAAAGTCGCTTATCAATTTAAAAATAATGGCAACAACAAATTTGTTGCTGTTGTTGTAACCGCTGGCAATCATTTAATTTTTGTTATTGTTATTGCTATCGTTGTTATTATTTTTGTTGTTGTTGTTATAGATTTCATTTTTATTTATTTATTCGTATTCGCTTATTTTTTTAGCCACATTTTTTATTTCTTTAATTACGAGGGCGGTCAGAGAAGAATTAAAAAAAAAGAAAAGTGTGGTTGAAGGTATATATTCCGTCTATCCATAAAGCAGTTTCCTTCAAATAAGATGGAAAAATGATGACTATTTTTCATCAAAGTCTGACTATCGTAGCCGTATGTTCCACATTTGAGTAGCGAGCGGATAAATGTGTACAGGCAAATTATAAGGTGGTACTCATTCACCACTTGGATATTATCAATAAGGCAAAATATAAGCCCGAAAATATTTATTCGCAGCCATAATCTAGGGTTCAATCCCTGGCTCAGACATTTCGAACATAAGGAAGTATGAAAAAAATATTTATTTCGGTGACTACCTTGTAGCAATCTTTTAACAAAAGCTCCGAGAGTAAATAAAATTGCCACGAATAGTTTCTCCAAAAAAAATCTGTCAATCGAAGTCGATTTTAAACTGTAGGTCTCCCACTTAAGGATAAAATTAACACACACAGCATAGGTGGTATAGGAAACTAGGTCGTAAGGATTTTAATGACCAAGAAGGAAATATATAGCAGTTCACTATCCGTGTAACTTATTTAGTGGAACTGAAATAAGTACTTTATGCCTAGAAGTTTTTATTTAATTTTTAGGTGCCACATTATTTTGGACCCTCTTAAACCACTTCAGTGAAAGACATCTTAATAAAATTGTTTAATGCTTTGTAATTCGTTACTTTAAGTTGAAAAATATCAGCTTAAGTAATATTAAAGCTGATCTAGATTTTTCTCCGGAGGAGTATGTTTCTTTGGTGGAAACTGAAAGATATTGAGTAACTGGATTTAAAGAAGGCGAACATGCTGTCAAACAAACACTGTAATAGTCGGCTGAATGGAGTAGATACGCTAGTCATGGTTAAGGAAATCTACACTTGGTATTGGCTGAAGATGCGTGAGCTGGCTGAAATGGTTTTGAAATGTGTTTTAAATCGGATTTTGATTATATTTTTGGAGATGAGAAAGCAGAGGTCAAGTACACGGACATTTGTATTCAACGCACTAAAAAAAGGAGCCAAGTTTGGCAATGTTTTGGTGCAATAAAACCATTGAAATGCATTCTTAGACGTGTCGATGTCTGAGACAAAGGAACAATCAAAGCTGTCAACTTGAATCGTGGAAATTTCTGTAAAGAATGCTACTATTAAGGTAACCTAGTTTCATCTAAAGGCAAGTGAAGGTATATAACACAATCGGTTATTACAACCCTTCAGGCCTCACGTCTAATAAGCCAATACACTACCTACTAGATTACAACTACATAAGGTAACCTAGTTGCATCTAAAGGCTATGTCATGAAATCTGCTGCTGAAAGACTCGTGGTATATATTGTAATTAATTATCTTGAAATAAGGCAATATACACACAGCGTTTAAGTCATTGAATTAAGGCAAAGAGACCAAAAAATGAACGAGTTAGTTCACCACTCTCATATTTCAAGAGATTTAGATCATTCGTAATATTTTCTATTTTTAAACTTAAAAAATTGCCAATGATAAAGAGGTAGAGTCTGATAACTATATAGAGTTTCATAACTATTCCAGGAAGCTAAACAATTCTTGCTATAAACAACACATTGAAGCTATTGAACACCGCTAGCAAAACGCTTTTGATGGCCATCCTGGGAAGCTAAATGGTTTTTACTACAAAAAGGACAAATCTATGTAACATCACTGGGAAAGGAATATCGACCTCTAAGGAAAATTATATTAAAACCTAAAGAAATGTTTTCCCAAAGATTGCAGCAATTTCCTTGTCATATCGTTTAATTTTACTACTGCCCTCGTAATATAATATATGTATATAGCAAATATATGGAGTGCATAATTTTAAATATTATGCCATAAATTAGTTCATAATCAAAAAATAAATATGAATGATAAACTTAAAAATTAAAAAATAAATAAAAATAAATAAATAAATGGGGAAAAAAACTGCTCTAAATACATAAATTATTAATAATAAATAAAAAGAAAAATATTAAACTCTCGTTAAATTATTTAAATATGCCTGACAGGTGTTCCAAATCTTCCATTTCTTCCAGGAGGGAATTGATTTTTTAAATTTAATTTCATAAAGATTAATTTTATTAATGTGGTGAGTATTTCAGAATTCAAAAAGTGATTGGAATAGTTCCTTTAGAAATTAATGGTTGACGGCTGTACATACATACATATAAACTTCTGTCAGTGAACTGAATGCAATATTGGCGGCGTTCAGCATATTAACATCCATGGGCTTTGGTGGCTATGCCATGTCGTTAGGTTGGAAGAAGATGTTTCAGCGATGAGAACCTTTGACTCTAGGATCAGTAAATGTTAGATTAGAGAAAGAGCATGTTTTCTTTGGAAGTATTAAGTTTCGAAGAAGCAGATTCGTTTCGAACGAAGTTAACTTAGCGGGAAGCTGAAAAAGAGTTTGCATTTATTATGCGATTTTATTAGAACTTTAAAGCTAGGTACAGTGGTTTATAGTCAGAAATCAGTGGTAATATGGAAGGCTATTATTTTTGTATCCTCATTAATGGCGAATAATTTTTATCGAGAAGGTTTACTTGAATAACAAATGCAAGAAAATGAAACCGAAACTATTCAAAAAATAAGAACACGACTTTCTATTGCCCTATTAAGGAGCAAACTAATAATAGGTAAACTGGTGTAGATTCATCATAATAGGTTAGGTTGGCGGATAGCTTGCTATTCACAAGCCTGCTTGTCCATTAGTGGTGAGTTTGAACCACCTGTAGCCCAGGATGAAACTGACCAGTACCCTTAGTGGCACGTTCGCAACCATGCTGTGATCTTCAAACAGGAAACCAAAAATCTTTAACGTCTCGAAGTGCAGGATCGAAGAGCAGAACGGCTTCAAATTTTATTCAGATTCATTCTAAGAATCAAAGTATGGAACTTTTGCTATTAAAAATTAGTTTTTAAAAATCTTGAATCATTGTGTAAATTTTGTTCGAAGTGAGTCTAGTAGAGAGTGTGTTAGCTTACTAGACGTGAGGCCACGTTTCAACCTCCAGGTCAAACATCTCCTACAAAATAAAGTATAAAAATATTTCTTCGTTGACTTTCTCTCAGCAGATCTCCTGTAAAAGCTCTGAGAGTAAATAAAATTGCCATGAAAAGTTTCTCAAAAATCTATCATTCGGAGTCGACTTTAAATTGAAGTTCCCGCCACTCATGTATAAAATTAACGCACACTACATAAGTGGTTTGAAAGCTAGGTCGTAATCCTGAGTGAAGGATTGTAATGTCTACGCCATGTAAGGGACACTACACATTGCTTATCTGTGATATCGAATGTCCTCCACGTTCTTATATTTTTTTCTTTTGTTTTACTCTTTCAGTTTAATTAACAAATAAAATTCTGTAACACACAAACTTTAGGTAGACCCTTTAACAATGCCAGCAAATTAACAGACAATATCTGTTAATTCCATAATAAAAACGAAACTTAACTGATGCAAAGCATTAATTTTACTTACATATCCCTATAAAGCCACTCCAATAATACTCCGCCTGATGTCTGAGACTTTAATCAGTAATAAAGCATTTACTTACTCAAAAAAAGAAAAACAAAGAATTAAATACATCAACGACAATGTCATCAACAATGTCATGATACCGGCTTAGAAAACAAAAAACCATAGAAAATTTCAAAGTATTTCAAAGTCTGCATATCCCCTCGAAAATCTTTAGTTTAAAACAAATGACATCGGCACATACATACGAACAAAAACAAGATATGAGGGTCGAATTATCTTTTACATACAAATTTTAAAGTAAGATTTGGAGTTGGAACCATACTTCGAATATGTATTCCTATGTATGATGCTTCATTGTCATACAATTTCCATTTTCTGTTTGCTCTGCATTAAAGCCAACGTTGCTGGTTGATGTTTCAAAATCCTTTACGATTTCTTTTTTGCTGCCATTCTACTATGTTCAGTTGAAGGTTTTTTGTCCTTTTTTTAACTGACAACATCGTGAGTACGCCAATCGGTCAAGTAGTCAACATAGACTAAATAACCTCCACTAAAATTCAACTTAAAATGGGGGAATACACGACTAAAATAAAAATAGGAAGCATAAGGACTTGTAGTAAAACGAACGGTGGTGTTGTCTTTGCTTTACTAACCAGCCTGTCTGTGAGAGATTGAAACGATTATGAATTCCAGCATAAGACTAAAGCAACAACATCTACTTTAATGCACTGTGATGAAAAAGGCTAAATTACTATAGAAAATGAAGACCACGGCCACCACTATCAAAAATATATAAAAGAGAGAGAGAGAGAGCAGAATGACATAAAAGCCTCATACACAAAGTATTAAATGAACAAAAAAAGGAGACAAAAAATTTTACTTTTTCTTTTTTTTTTGGTGTTTTCTTTCTAATTTTTCTTTGTTATAGAAAAAGCAGCACACACAATAGCCACCACCGCTGTCCAAAAACCAAAGGAATGTCAAATGCTAGAAGATGTAGAAAATGATTAGTCGGTCTGCACGAAAGTGTGGATAACGCAATCTATTTTCGTTCTTCTTCTTTTCTCTTTTTTTTCGTTTGATTTTTTGCTCTTTTTCTGGTTTTTTGTGAAAATGAAATGCTTCCATTGTTCCTTTTATTTCAGTCAGATTCACTTCCGTTTCCGCCACACAAAATAAAAGTAGTTAAACTTTAATAACAATTTTTTTTTATCTTATTTGCTTAAGTTAATATGAAAGAATTGAAAAATTAATCACCAAAAAAACTTCTCAATTTAATTCAACTTTCCTAAAGAAATTGAATTTTTATTCTCAATTGCAGTTCAAGTGGTTCTATTCTTAAAGAGTTTGCTACAAAAATGTGGTACATTCTTCCGTACAGTAAACATGAGCTAGTAAATTGCAAATAAAATAAAAATAAATTTGTGTTTGGTTTTAATTAAAATTCTTTATTATTCGCACAATTCTGTGTGCCACTATTCACTATTCACAACTTGATGTACACAAAAACAATTGCTTTTCTTTGTTATTCCTCTGTTTATACCCTTTGCGTAAACAATTACGAGACAACTGTTCGACAGATCATTTTAACGGAAATCTTCAAACCACGATTACTCTATTCAAACACACCGCGTCTTCACACAAGACCGACTGAACTTCACTGACTAACTCGCTAGATTTGCCTTGGCTTTTATTAGGCAGAGTAAACAGTCTGGTGAATGTTCTTGAAGGCGAATGTTCATGGCTTCGCCTTCTCGAGATCTCTATAAATGTAAACATCGTTGTTTCATTACTATTGTTTGTGTACTTTGTTTACATTTATTTTTGTAGTGTTTGTGGTATATTTTTGTTCACTTGTTTAGCATATTTTTATGCTGGTGTTTGTTACGCAGTGCGACAATTTGTAAACAAATTCTTTGTTTTTATAGTTTTTGTTTATAATTTTAATGTTAAATGATTTAAAAGCGAAACACCAGTAGGAACGAAAGGCGAATAAAATCAATGAAAATGAAAGAATGGAACAATCGACGGGAAGAATGCTCCTTAACAGAAAACTTGACAAAGAGGAAACACTTGTCTTTAACCCTTTCATGCCCGAATTTTTTGGGCCAGATCTAAAATTTTTTTAAGGACATGTGTTTGTTAGTCATGGCCTATATATGAAGTGATATTAAATTCAGAGTCCTACGTATTCTGGTTTTACACGTTTTTAACCAAGCTTGTTTGCAAAAAAAAATCTTTAAAAAAAATTAAAAATTACGGAATTTATGAACAAAAATGTACAATGTTGCCTATAGGCAACATCGGGCATGAAAGGGTTAAAGAGACCAACTACAAAAATGGACAAATTGTCCCTCTTATATATTGTCAACTATAATGTACGTTGATCAAAATTTATTCAGCGATAGAAATAATAAAGAATCAGAGGACATTCACTAAACGAAGTATGAAAAAATAATTCTTCGGCAATTTCCTCTCGTCAGATTTCTGACAAAAACTCTAAAAAAGAAAATAAAATTGCAATGAAAACTTTCCAAAAAATCTGTCGTTCGGATTAGACTTTAAACTCAGGTATAAAATTAACATACACAACATAAGTGGTGTGAGAATCTAGGTCGTAATCCTGACTAAAGGGTTGTATCGACCATGTACAAAATAGCGATAAAATATTACCCGCCCTCATTCTGGGTCAATAGCCAAAATATGTCGAACACGTCGGTAGTCTTATAAAAAAAGAATCGATCAAATTTTATTCTTCACTTTATTGAAACATTTCCTCATTCTATTATTGAACATCGTCTTGAAAAGTATTATAGTAAGAGTGGGTAAACCTTATAGAGTTGTACGTTGGTGCCTCTGTAACCGATAGGAAGATATGATAGGGCAGATCTGTTTATTTGCTTATATTCTCATGGTTACGCAGAAAAACTTATGTATGATTGAGATGACTGCCGTTAAGTTTGAATTGAGAACAAATTATGTTTAAGGAAACACAATGAAGATAAAATGGTGGATATCCAACCACTAATGCCCCACTTGAAGTTCTGCTTCAGACAGTTATACCGACCATGCTTAAGGAAACACAATGAAGATAAGATATTGAATATTCAACCACATATGCTGTCTGATGATCCCCTTGAAACGATAGAAATATTAATTAATAACGACACTGTCACTGCCAAAATAGGTGTTTTATCTTGCGCCATCAAGAAGAAGAAAAGGCAAAGCATGCATATGAGATGCGTAACGCTGTTTGGAGCACAACACAACTTTTCAGTGGAACTATAATCTGAATATATAATTGCAATTTGAAGTCTATATAGAGGTGAAATATCAAATGCTCCGTCAATGAAGGTCTATGGTATTGAATCAAATCATTTTTCAATCATTGTTTTTGCAAAAATTTTGGGACATATTTTCTTGCATTTGTTATCAGCTAACGACTTATTTCCAATTTCAAACTTAGAAAATTTTTATAATTCCTTCCAGAAAGTGTTCAACCGAGAACTTAGCGCAAGGAACAAAAAATTCTCAAAATTCTGTGACTTGGGAACACATTTCGGGTTTATATGTATATATCCTGGCATCTATTTCTGGAATTGTCAGGACCGACTTCTCATGTTGTGTCACGCCGTTTGTATAGATAATATTGATGCTTGTTACGTTCTCTAGAGATTTAATTTGAAAGACTAAATTTTGTATGAAATTTATAGATTCGTATTTGGAAGAACCTATGTACAGTTCGAAAAAGAAAAGAAGTGACATAAGCTCATCATTCGCCTTCAAGTGCATTCATCAGTCTGTTTAACCTGCCATATAAAAAGCAAGGTAAAGCAGGCCACTGGGACAAATAGTTCAGTCAGTCTTGTGTAAAGACGCGGTGGAGAGAATAATCGGGGTTTGAAGATCTCCGTTACAAAGATCTGTCGAATTAGTTTATCTAGTGATTTGTTATCGTTTATGCAAAAGAGTGCAAAAGGGAATGACAAACAAAGCAATTGTTGTTGTTTACATCAAGTTGTGAACAGTGGCACACAGAATTTTGCGAACAATAAAGAAATTTATATTTATTTTTATTTGCAATCTATTAGCTCAAATTTTAAACGTTTTAAAAAGGTAAAAACGTAAAAATATATTCGTTTTATGTCTGACCTGGTGTTTGAACCGTGACCTTACGTCTAATAAGCCAACGCACTACCTTCTAGACTACGGCGACTTCATATAAGAACCTATTCATTGGGGACTTGTAAACTGACTAATAGAGATAGGAAATTTCTTCTTAATTTTATATTGAATAAAGTGACTAGTATCCATTTCTCCATGTCTTTGTAAAGCAAATACTTGCTTAACTCACTGATAAATTTACCGTCTGCACAACGGTATTGGGAACGAGTACGCTGCTTCATATTTTAACTATCAATCCTCATACCTTCCTAAGCTACTCAAAAGTATACCTAAACTGCAGAACGTTTACTATTTTCAGATTAATTATTAGACGCCTTACGGAGGTATGAAATATTCATTTTGTTTCTAAAAGACTTAAAGACTTCAGCTTAAATTGAATTGAAACATAATCGATTTTCTTTCTAGGATATAATATTTACTTCTCAAAATAATGTTTAATAAAAATCTTTTATAAACTTTAAAAATACTGCCATATGTATATCAATAAACTCTAATTAAATAATATTGTATTTAAATATTGGCAGACATAAAATATATACACTTGCTATTAAAGGTCACCGCAATGGCTTTGAATTTCGCAAACGAAAATTTCAATTTCTCAAAAAGGTGGACAATGTAAGGATCTCATTATCAATACACTGTCAATATTTTAATGTTTTTTTTTCTTAACGTCTACACAAAACGGTACCTATTACGTATAGAAAACCATTCCCATAGTCTGGTGGTAAAATTTCAAACCTCGAACATGACAATTTAATTTCTCATCTTCCTCTGATATTTTGTAAGATTTTAAACACGACATTCTTAAGCACTCATACGGATATCCAGACATAGATGGGCAAAAGGACATTGCCAATACCTATAATAGTTATAGTAATGGTAGCAGCAGCAACAGGAAGAAAGAAGACGAAGACGAAATAATCAAACATAACTAAGCAATTCATTCTTGTCATAATTAAATTTGATTAAATTATAACCTTAAGAAGATACATGATGCCATTGTTTTGATTTTATCAAAAACTCATTATGAAACATGAATGTGTGTGTGCGAAAAATAAAAAATACAAGAAAGCAAAAAAAAAACAAATAAAAAAACACACACACATGATTTCGAATGAAATGAAACCGAACATGACTTACGAATGTTTGAAACAATCAAACACATAAAGTGTATACGTATGTATTTACCTACACATGTCTATGACATGATTGAAGTAATACAGCAGTTGCTTACTAATTAGAAATTCGTGACTACTTGATATTGGCACTTCAAGTATACGTGAATGCTTAAGTTGCGGTTGTAAGCTAAAATATTTGCGTTCATTGTATGGTCCCTTCGTTTATTTAGAAGCTCGAATGTATCGTAAACGCCACTTGTTTTAGCATTAGAAATTAAGACTGGTCCCCCTTTAATCGTAGTTTACGGACATAGTAGACAAAAGTGGTTGTCCTGTCATGCTTTGATTACCAAAGCTCACTTGAGCACGCATAGCGGCCTGTTGTAAGCGCAGTCCCTGTACTGACCGAGTTCCACTAAACTTAGTTGCTCAATCCAAGGTCTGCACATTAAAAGTATGACTACCCTACGCCAGAAAACCAGCCTGAAAGTTTAATAAACGAAGCTATATCCTTGACATTAATAGATGATAGCTCCGCTAAGCTGACGAGGACTGGAGAGCCAAATAAAATATATCTGCACCTCGCAAAAGATGGCCATTGACAAAGAAAGTCGCTTCTTCAGCAGATCTACATCCACGGCAGAAGTCTTTAGATGGGAGCTACAGTCTTTCCGCATGTCTTCCCATAACGGAATGACCTATAAGCAAGCCACTGTGATCGAGATGACATTACGATCAAGTCTGAGTAGCTGGTTGGTGCGCCTTCTAGCCATCGACGGCCAAGTGAGTCTGGCAGTGGAGTAAGATTCCTAATCGATCCAGGATAGGCTGGCGTTCGAAAAGAATTTCCGCTCAATGGTCAATTTAACCGAGGTAAGTGTCATATCCAAGTCGGTTGATGAGGGTTCCGGATGGAGAGCGGAATGTGACTATTCGCAGGGACACAGACAAGTGAGACACTGAAGCGCCCAGAGAGAACGGTGTGACAGCGGCAACACTCCCTAGAGTTAATCATAACGCTCGATAGAGACCTTATAGCAGCCTGAGTATCAGAGAATATTGAGATGCGAGTGAAAGAAGCACCGTTAATGAGGATCCATTGAGAGGCCAGTCATTACCTCCATTGAAACACGACAATCGGAGGGAGTTCTGAGTGGTGTTATCTGTTCAAAATTCAACTGAAAATATTGCGAAAAATTTGAGTCATGCATTTTATAACCATTATACCCCGTCGACATCTCTTTCTCTGAAAAAATAAACGTCGCATTTAAAATGAAATCTCGAAAGAAATCTGGAAATCAACCGGAAAGTTAAGAAAAATTGTTTTCTTATTGTAGCGATTTAGTTCTGAAAGCAACCAACACATTGAAAAGTCAAACAATTGTAATGTAATGGTATTGGTAATGTTATGTTCGGTTATATTCGTAGCATTTACTAAAAGTGACTGCGACTGTAACTGCTAGCATTACTGCTGCTGCTCATACGGTTACAAATACAACTATGACAACAACAATAGGAACAATTTATCACACTCTAACAACCACTTGAATGCAATTATTTTGTCATCGTACGTTTCCTAATTGAATATTCCAACACCGCATTTGGAAGAAGAATACACATACATATCCATACATATTGTTGTACATAAGTGGGTGTACGTATTTCTCTGACTCTTCTTGTAACTTTACACACTCACTCATATATTGAAATGTCCATCTATATGTATGTATATTTCATTTTCATTCATTCAGTTTTCTCTTCTTGTTTTTTTTTGTACTTGAACTTCTGCATAGTCATTGAGTACGGCATGGTTGGTTGGTTGGTCGTTTATTTCTGGTTTGCAACAAATATGTCACATACCAAATATACAAATAGATGTAGACCTTTACCCTTTCTCTCTATTTTTATACTGCTGGACTTTGACCACGTTTGTATATACACTACCAATTGAATAAACACACACACACAAACACGCACGTATTTAGACATACCAAGAGACCCAGATCCATACTCGTACTTCAGGAAAAAAAAATTTAACAGCGGAGTTGGGTATCAACATTGAACAACAAACAACTGTCAGTATATGCATACGGATAGAGGAGATATATCAACGAAAATGATGACCAACTAAAATGACGCAAAGGTACAACGTATAAGCTTGACATAATGTGACTCTGGCGTTTTTTGAATTTGTTTACACTCAAAAAAAAAAAAACAAACCAGCTGATACTTTCAAACTATTCTATGTGAGTCAAAAATTAATACTTGGCCAACTTTATGCGTTGTGTTAACGGAGATCGAAGATCGAGTGGCACAAAGCTCACAAAAGAGCTGCAAATACTCCATGGTTTAAGCTGAAATATTTGGCGACGCTAATAGGAATTTTTGATTCAAATGTCAAAAACAGAATGGAATTCAGCAAACCATAAGTGGTCCTACGTCCAGCAGTGGAGAGAAATAAAATCAGGGAACTACCTGAGTTAGACAAGAAAACGGTTGGCATTCTAACAGGAATCTTAACGATACACTGCGCTATTGGCAATTTCGCTGACAAGCTCGGTCTGCCCTACAACTATTACTGAAGAAGTTGCCATGATGTAGAGGACGCGGAATCGGTTCAACTTCTTTTATGCTAGTGCCCTGCACTTCAGAACAGACTTCTTCGATTTTTGGGTGATAGAAAGTTTGATGATCTGTGCATGGTGGCGAACGTGCCATTAAGGGAACTGGACGGTTTCGTCCAAAACTTGGGGTGGTTCAAACCCACCACTAAGGGATCATGACAAGGAACCTTACCGCCTATGGATGGCAAGCTACCCGCTAACCTAACCTAGTCTTTACTGTTTTCCTGTTAATGATGTACAAAATAATTCTAATCGAGATCAATTATTTGTACTCTTGAACCCCTTCCCAGATGATCTATCCAGAAAGGTTCCTGGCCATTGACCTCACAAAGAAAACGTGAACAACGAGAAGGAGCATGATACAATGAGCTAACTAGCATATTACTACACTCTAGCATATTACTACTACAATGCAGTACATCCTCACTACAACAGACACGTTTCTAGGCAATCCTGTAGAATATTGAAACATAAAATGTTGGCGACTGAGATAAATTTAAAGTCACATTTAGTTGGTCCCCTTATTTACTATAAATTCAAAATGATGTGAAATTCATACACGTTTCACTATGTTGACACAAAACCCACAAATGTCGCATACAAAACGCCATGTGCCCTGCACTTGATCCGCTTCACTTACAACGCTTCTGTATCGTTCTTAGAATAGAGTCTCCATACCATAACTCCCTGATAAAGGAAAAAGAAAAAAAAGAAGAAAACACATATCTTTGTTTGTTACAATAGATTCGAAATAGAAATTGTATGTGGAAAAATGCTATCAAACAGACAGGCAGACAGACAAATAGCAAAACGCACATGCCTATGTTCATATCAACCGTGAGACAGACAGATGGGCAACAATAACACAAGTCATACAGATATTTAAGAACATACATACATAGGTACATGCATTATGTGTAAATAGAAATGTCTGCATAGCTGTGTGTGTGTTTAAAGACCAAGATAGATGTGTACGTTTATGTGTCCTGTGTATGACAATACATCATCAAATTCGTTTCGTTTACATTTTCCATGTTTCATTGCGTTCGACCCATTCATATCATCATTATCGTCTTCAATAGCAACGGCAACAGCAACAATAACATGAACATCATCATCTTAGAGTCCTTACTACCATCATACCCTACATAGGCTTGTTTAAGAAATAAGGTATTGGGATTTTGTCTGTTCCCCTTTTAAACTCCACTAACCTTTTGGTAGCCACTGTAGTTGTAGTCAAAAATATTCAATTGATAGACGAATGTCAACGTCTGCGTTCATTGAAGTTTTGTTATAAAAATAGAGGACTTTGTTGAAAAAAAAAATAATAATAATTTCTGGTAGTATGAGCAGCCTTCTAATTAGATGACTTAGTATATCCGAGGGATTCATATTTATTTCAGAAAATATTACGAGTACATGGTATATTAACTGGAAGCTTGGATCCTACAAACGTATATACATACATGACATATATGATTGGTCATTACAACCCTTCAGTCAGGATTACGACCTAGTTTCTCACAACACTTATGTTGTGTGTGTTAATTTTATACATGAGTGGCGGGACCTACAGTTTAAAGTCGACTCCGAACGACAGATTTTTGAGAAACTTTTATTTTTTTAAATTTTATTTGCTTTCAGATTTTTTTGCCAGAAATCTGTTCAGAGGAAGTCGCCGAAGAAATACTTTTAGTATTTTTTTTTGATGTCTGGCCTGGGGCTCGAACACTGGCTTTTCGTCTAATAAGCTAACACACTACCTACTAGACCACGGCGACTTCCAAACGTATATAGACACTTTGATAAAATGTTCGACAATGTCTTACAACCCTAAAGTCAAATTATTGCATCGATTTTTACCGAAACGAAGTTGAATCAAAGAAAATCTAGATTGGGAATGAATTGTGTATCCACATAAAGGGAATACAGCTCCATTTGTAGACAACAGCGTCATGGAGTTTATTTTTGGCTTATACATGGAATAACTTTTTCTCTTTGTTCCATATAACCATTACACAGAGCACAGCCCCTACTCTTTCAGTGCATTGTGTTTTAACTAGGAAATATGTGAGAGGGGAAAAATGGAGTAGTACTTATGGACATTAGATTTAAAACAAGGTGTGTGGTCAGTAATATACTGTTTAATTTCAAGGAACAAGTTCCTTTATTTCTCTAGAACACTTGTGGCACTTGAATAGCAAAATAAAATTCAACACCATCCAGAGGCAATTGGATTATTAAAAAATCATTTGGAATGCGCCGATCTCAGTCCTTACAGATTAAGACTTAACCGGATACAGGATAGGGTATGATCTTAATCAGATCAGATTGCCCAATAAGCAGAGGTTTACGCCCTTGATACAACGTTATACAATCGAAATGCCTTCTGAATAATGCATTAGTGTGGCTGTTGGGCAGAGACACATACATCTTTCTCAGTTGATCTTGCATTAATTCTGGATTTTTAGAATCCCACTTGCCTTTTCTTTCAAGAGAGAGCAAAGCTCTTTTGAAATTTAAAAGAATCTGTTAGGCTTCTAACAGTCATATTTACTGGACACTGCCTGGTTGGCGAATGTTGAAACCTATAAGGTTCCCACATTTGTTAGAGGTACCGCTAGAATATCGAGAGCACTACGTGAATTATATATTCCGGTGAAGAGAAGCTATTATTGGTTTTTCGGGTCTTTCTTGGAATAGATATTTAAAGGGTGAAACAATAGGCTGAAGGGTATCCATGTATAATCGCTAGTCGCGGCTTGCTGGTAATAACTAATCGAAACTAAACAGGATTAGAAATATCTGAGTACCATTGTACATCAAACAAATCGTGTTGTAAGGTCAGAGGGACAGTAAGTAATATTAAAATAAAGCGTTCTAAAGCTTTAATGCGATGGTAATAATGTCTGAAGCGCATGAGTATGAATTAGAAAATTTATTTGTTGAAATCACACTTCCGAATTATAAACTTACCGTATTGGCACACCTCACAGCACGTTATCCCTAATTAGTGCTAGCAATCTCATGACAATTCTAATTTGAGTCTTCAAAACAAAAGACGCTTCAATTCTATTATTTTACGTTTCTTCAATGCGTGCCGTATTTTTGAGATTAAAATTACGAGGATGAAATATTTCTTTACAAAAGATTTGCAAATCGTAAAAACAACTAATATGAATGCAATTTTATTATTTCTTCAGCTCTTTTATGAAGCATAGAACTGCCACAAAACATCTTCCCCTTATCTTATCTTAATTTAACTCCTTTAATCAAAACAAAAGTTCAGACTAGCAGGTTACCGGTTTATTGTAACAGATTTAAGGATTATTGGATTGCAGTCTGTTATTGTCAGAAAAGTATTTTATATACTTATTATATATATATATTATATATATATATTCCTAAGAAAAGAAGATACCTGATCTTCCTTTAATATTCTTTTACTATATTATCCTCTATAAATGGCTCCCCAACCGTGATAAAAAATTGTCTGTATTCTGCTAAGATGCTTAAGTTTATAGTCAAGCACCGTTACACCAATTGCAATTAAACCTACATTAGGTGAGGCGGTTACAACCTTAAAACCCTTGGCTGCAACTCCAAATTCTTCAAATAAAATTTTATATTAAATTCTGCTACTAATTATAAAGGAGACTTTCAATTCCTTTTTATTTTTCTGATATATTTGATGAATATCGTCACAAGAAAACAAATTTCCTTATGATCGAATTAATAATATGTAAGCTTTAAGCCTCGAAAACAAATTCCTTAGATCTGTACCGGCAACCATAGGCTGAAATAGTATCAAAATGCTCTTGGTCTTCTTTTATGGTTTTACTTAGAGACACCGTCTTATAACTGTCTCACGTATACCATGAAAAAAGAAACAAATCAGAAGTAAAAACACACAAACACAATTCCACCATTATAAGCCAACCAAATAAATCTGGTCATCGTATAACACGATACAATGCTTGGTAGGTCTGCACTAAAGCTTTAAAAGATTCAATTCTTCTTCATTTTGTTTCTTTTTTTTTTCGTGATAACCAAAATCCGGATATTCTTTTAACTTCCATAGACAGCCAGGCAGTAGTAAATCGCTGTAACGTACATTTGTCTTTACGGGTGTCCATAGATACGACCAAAAAGTAACATGTTTGTGTACACACAGGAAAAAAACACTCAAACCTCAATGAATGTCCTCTTTTCAAAAAGTACTTTGTTGCTAATGTACAATGGACGGAGATAGAGAGCGAAGAGAGAGAGAGAGAGAGAGAGAGAGAGAGAGAGGGCAAAGGCAGAAAGAGAATAAGTCGAGATGAATTGAGTTGACGACAAATACATTGAATGAACAAATGTATGATTACGTGAGTGGTTAATTTAGCAAGTGCGTGCGAGTGTGTCAACGGACAACGTACGACAACGTTGTACAACGTTTCACTGTGGTTACATGACATGAACAATGCCTTTGGTCAAGCGTTACGAGTTAAACCCATTCCAACGAACGCCATTTTGTTAGCTTTATATTACAGCAAGTTAATTGCAATTCTCGTTTTTTTTGTTTCTTTTGCGCTCTGGCATATACAAACCATTACGCCAGGCTCACTTAAGATCCCTTCCTTTGCTAACCAAGCATCCCGAAAGCCATACAGCCGACCACCTTTTGAAATTATTTTCCTTCGCTACATTCATCTCAAGTGGCATTTTGTATGCTACTGTGTGTGAATACGTGTAATGTGTGTGTGGCTGTATGCGGATTTTCTCTGGCCGAATTGAACTCTGTTTCCTCTACAGTTCAATTTAATGTCAAGAGAATATTCACCGGATGTCATTTGATGTTGTGCGTTATGTGCGTATTGTGTTACTGTATTTGTATTTTTAGCTTTACACACACACATATATAAGCCCACATACGTACGAATGTATGTAGATATGTATTTATACATGCACATCATGTCATTTATCGTCTTCATTGTCAAAACGTAAATATCTCACGCACTACTCTGAAGTATCATACAAAGCTTAACCGTTAGTAATCGCTTTGTTGCAGTATTAGTGCAGGAAAGGATATACACACAGGAAGCTGTTGACTTAAAGGAATTGAACGGTTGGCCAATGGTATTTTCTTTACAACATAATTGCGATTACATTTGATATCATGATTGTCGTCATGTGTCTGGCAATTTAAATATTTAAGACAGAAATTAAGGAATTACTTACTGCAGTGAAATGTGTAAAAATGAATTAATTTTAATACGTATGTTTTAGGTAAAGCAACTGTTTAATTACGTAGTTATTATGTATTTAGAAAACTATAGAAATCAATAGAATATTTAAAATAAATTGTATGATACAGAGCGTTACCCAAATGCAAGAATTCTTTAGTGAATTACCAGATAACATATGTAAGAGTCCTTTAACTTAATACATAACATCACCTCTCCTGCAAATCCTGCCCGAAACTATTAGATTGTATTGTACTAAAGTATTGTATTGTATCGACATATTGTATTTGCCTTAACCCTATATTATAACGTCTTTATTACAGACCTCAGGACGCAATGCAATAGTTGATGTAGTAGATGATTGGGGTAGTTTACCCAGATAGTTCATTAACTCTCAAGTCAACATCGTAGAAAGAAAGTAAGTCAATAACGGCCTGACTGTTTGATAGCACTTTTAAGTCGCGTCCTGAAGTCGCAGTAGTCTAGTAGGTAGTGTATTGGCTTATTAGACGTGAACCCAAAGTTCAAACCCCAGGTCAGACTTCTTCAACAAAACGAAATATGAAAAATATTTCTTCGGTGACTCCCTCTGACCCGATTTCCAGCAAAAATTCAGAGAGTAAATTAAATTGCCATGAAAAGTTTCTCAAAAATCTGTCATTCGGAGTCAGCTTTAGGCAGTAGGTGCCCCACTCGTGTAGTGGTGTGGGAAGATAGGGCGTAATGCTGACTGAACGGTTTTAATGACTAATTATGTATGTAAGTCTCGGCCTCCATACATCTTCTTCAGGCAGAATTGAGAAAATTTTTTCGTAATATAAACCTCCGCTTAGAAGATAGCTGCGCGATTCCCCTTTTTTCCGAACAATTGACACTGAGATGGAACACTACTGCTTCCGTTTAATTTTTTGACGCATCTGTATACAAAATGGATGAGCTTTCTGTTAGAAAGATGTTTAACTTCCAAATTGTTTCAATTCTATCATTACTCTGGCTTCCTATATGTTAACTAAAGACTTCATGACTGTAATTCCACTATCACATGCAATTCTCCGGCAGGATAGCCTCTGTATTTTATTCAATTACATGTAAACTTTTGCTAAATTTATCCTAGTACCACTGATAACAATAAATATGACCCTTCCGATATACGTTGAATGCATCATATGTGGGCTGCACTCCCCATATATTTCTGGTATGAAAGAACCTCATAGAAATACTCTCTATATCAACTCTCCTTATCAGCTTATTGTCATCAGCATGCAACTAACTACCGCTCTTATAAATATCGATTTGAAAGATGTGCCCAACGAAATGCAAGATAAAGAAAGGCAAAGACTCAAGACGCTTAAACATCAGTGGGCTTGGGGCAATCAAAAGCTTTACAATAAAAACAATTCCAATTAAACAATTGCATTAAAAAGAGATCTTAGCTAAGCAATTGACTTTTCAAGAATAATTGGTGTTTGATAACCGGTACTTTGACAGAGCACTGCAGACCTGAGTACACTTATTCAGAATGGAGGTTACTTCGAACCCAGCGTTCAGATTCTGTGAAAAAGAGAATGAATCTATGGCACTCATTCCTGAAAACCTTTGTGCCATTAATGCATAGCAGTTTGTGTATGCCAGACGTTGTTGAGTAGAATTCTGAAGTTCGTCATAGCAATAGGCTTGGAGGGTAATGAGGATACCTTTTAAAGTAATAGACAGTATTGTAGCACCCACAATAATTACTTTAATACAAGAGCAACTTCTCTATAAAATTCCCAATAGCCTTCGATAGATTTTCCGCTGTATCATTAGCCAAATGACTGGGAATGGCAATGCTTTTAAAAAATTAAACTGTACTCCAGTGAACAAGCAAAGTGTAGTAATAACTTCGATTCACTCGAGAAATCGTCGAAAAATTTACAAGCAAATCTTAATGCACCGATTAGTTATCACGTACTTAACATGATATTTCTTACTCCCCCCTTTCCCATATACCCTCCTTTCATCCTATCCCCTATACTATCCTTCCCTCCTTTAGGACGTCGTACAATGGGTCAATCTGACCTCCGGATACTGTACCTGTCTTGACTGACAGGTACACGTCATCTAACCTAACCTAACCTAACATGGTATTTGGTTAACATTGGTTTGGCATGCATCACGATCAATAGTATTAACACGACCCACTTAGAAGGATACTTATAGGCAAGACATGTATGAGTTTTTCACACCAAGCCTGTGGTCTGAATCTTCCTCAGCAGTGTTTGAAGAATATGCTGGCAAATCTGCATAAGAGTAGATAGAAGGTAAAGCTGGAAGGCAAAGATAATTAAGAAAAATAAAAGAAAACCTAGAGACAGCAGAGAGACATCAGCTAACTGTGAATTTGACACAAGTTCACCTCATAATATTTCATCTACAACAGCTATTACAACGTGTGCTATTTTTGGAGACATTTCGATTTAAATCACAAGTGACTTGCATACATTACGTCCTAGTTCCTCACACTACTTATGTTGTGTGTGTTAATTTTATACATGAGTGGAGGGACCTACAGTTCAAAGTCGATTCCGAACGACAGATTTTTTTGAGAAAATTTTCATGACAAGTGACTTCCATCACCTAAAAATTTAAGATACGAGGATAATGTTACAAATTTTTAAGTATTTCACTTGTATGTACGGAAACACTATGACAAGCGTAAGAATCGAAAAATGCTTCAAACAATTTGATAACATCGTTCATATTATTTAAAAATTAAATTTGAATTGACATTTATAAGTCATGTGATTTCAATATATCCTGAATGCCTTTAATATCTGAAAACAAATCATAATTGTTTGTATTGAAATTGTTATAAAGAGTGCTTGAACAAAACAACACTATAATTGTAACAACTTTAACGATATATTTGCTTAAAGCTGCAAATATTAAATATAGCCGTGGTGCTTAACAAGCTATAATTTCGATAACAAATTTAAGATTTAACAAGACAAACAATCATTTGCTAAAATTGCATGTTTTTGACATGGAAAACTTTGTGCATTATACCCACCATTTACCATTTTATTCCTTTTTCTTCTTCTGCTTCGTGGTAAAAGGAAATATTTCCAAAAAAAAGGAAAGACGAAATAGAAAATTTTCTATTTTGCAAAATAATATTTGACAAGTTCAAAAACCACTAAAGTTAATTGCACTTTCACGTATTCCCGCTATACGTAGAAAACTTTTTGCACTGAACTCTGAATTTGTTTAAACACGCATGCAGTACGTACCTAAACAGGCTCATGCATATACGAGTATGTGTGGGTATACATGTATTCTCGTACTATAAAGCCAAACTTTCTAACATAATAAGCTGTGATATTGCAATTATTACCAATACTACAACGGAAACTACAGCTACACATACATACATATGTGTATGCAATTACTGCTGGGAAAGACCTTGAAAACTTTCAATATCAAACCAAAAAAATTTGTGGGAAATAAATTTTTTTGCTTTTGCACATACAACACTTTATATGAGCAAATGAAAGTATGAGAAAGTATTGGTGAAAATACAAAAACAATTTCAATTCATCTTCAATTTTTTTTTTTTTTGAATTTAGAATGTTAGAACAGAAACTGTTTCTGAATTTTTTTCTTCAGCAGGGAAAAATAAGGCAAAAACTATCAACCAGAAGTACCAGAAAATAAAATGAAAAAAGAAGAAAAAATGGAAAAAAAACCACCAGAAATTCTAAGTACAACATGAACATTTTTGATGTCTTTAAACCATAACACGTACAGATGTCAGTAACATTCATGCCAACAATGAAAATCAAACTTTTCCTCAAGCCCCCATATACAACTCACTGTACGGTTGTCGGGTTGATTTTTTGACAAAGAAAATTGAGAAAAACTAAAAATGAAACTGAAAAACGTGCAATGACACTTTCACTGTGTGATACAAAACATTTCAGTTTCTTTTCCACAAAAATTTTGCTTATAAAGTAAGAGAGGAAAAATTCTAAACTCAATAGCCATCGCAAGAAGACGAAAAACTTTACAAGGCTAAATCAAAATGGAAAAACTTTAGATTTCTCTATAAAATATCAAAATAATTCGTATATTTTTTTGTTTGATGAAGAGAATGGAAAAGTTAATTCTATTTGAGAAGCAGCATATTTTTCTCTTTTTTTTGCTTTAGTTTCTTTACTTCAAAGCAATAAATCGAATCAAAAATATATACGGCATGTGAATACCGTAAATAAGTTGGGGCCATATATGGAGGTCATGGACATCTACACTTAGGGAGAGTAGTTAAATTGACAAGTTCGTTAGAAGCAGTTCAACTCAACCACATCCACAACGTCATCATTAAATGCAAAATATATTCCTGTATCAGATGTCACACTTGTAGTAGCCGTAGTCTAGTAGATAGTGTGATAGCTTATTAGACCCAAGGCCATTGTTCAAACCCCAAGTCAAACATCAACAAAACATATTTTTCCTACGACTTCCTCTCAGCAGTCTTTTAGAAAAAATAAATAAATATACAAATAATAATAATAATAACAAAGTTGCCATCAAAAGATTCTCAAAAGATCTGTCATTTGGAGTCGACATTAATCAGTAGTTTCTGCCACTCATGGATAAAAATTAACACTCACAATATGAGTGGTGTTAGAAACTAAGTCGTAATCCCGACTAAAGAGTTGTATGTAATAACCAATTAAGTAAGTAACACACACTTACACTCCCATGCTCTTATAGGACTACAGGGACAATCGCTTCAAATATTGGATACAAAGAGTGTAAATTGATTCAATGGACTGTTTTTAAGCAGTAAAGCATTGTGCTGTAATGCTTGGCATTTGTCAACAGTAGCGACATCGTCCAGTACTGATCACACAATGGAGGTACATCTTATTGTAATAAGGTAATGTTATTCCTATTTAGGCAATGTCTATTCTCTACTTAAACCGTAGAGATTTTCCCAATAAAGCATAAATACAAACTACTTAGAATAACTCGTAGAATAGTAGCTGAAGGAGTTAGGATCCGCCTTAGTTTATGTCATGAAAATTTGTTGAGTATTTTCAGGATCCCAAAGTTTTTGATGATTATTCGGATGTAGAATAATTTCAAGAGAGAGACTGCTGAATAATTTTACAGGTCCAGATTTTGTTCTCTTAGGGAAGATAGAGCTGCCCTAAAGCATATTCCCATATTTTAAGCACTTTTTTGATTCTCAGCCAATTTTGATTTTCCATCTGCAGATGCAGAACGGACAATGTATAGTGTCGACAATTCGTTCAATGGGCAATTGAACAAAGTAAAGTCAGTAAAGCCATATTTAGTAGGTAGTGTGTTGCTTAAGAGACGTGAGGCTTCGGTTCAAACCCCCGGTCGGACATCTCCAACAAAACGAAATATGTAAAAATATTTCTACGGCAAATTCCCCTCAGCAGAAACTGGCAAAAATTCAGAGAGTAAATAATATTGGCTTGAAAAGTTTATCAACAATCTGTCGTTCGGATTCGACAAGTCCCGCCACTCATGGATAAAAAGTGGTGTGGGACACTGGATCGTAATTCTGACTGAATGGCAAATTATGTAAGTATGTATGTATGTAAAGTCAATTCCAATTATTGGAAGAAAGTCATCTGCAATAAAACGTATTTTCATTTGAGAAGTTCTCTGTTTAATCCATGAAAGACAAATGCATACCTAATATCATAAAGCTATTTTTTTGTCAAATGGCTTGACTGGAAATTTAGCAGCGACATAGACCGCACTATGTGCAGAAACATAATATAGGAGTTCTTGTGCCCTTATGTGGACGACATGTGGTTGCAGCATCTCTCACACTGAGTGTGATATAATCGATTTATTGCTGTAATGATTGTTAAAACCAATACTCTCATAAAATTCTAATTCCAATCACCACAAGTTGGTGACCAACAGCATCATGTGATTTAATGCAGTGCGAGATATATCTTTGGGGTTTTGTAAAGTATCGGGATCATGTGAATAAACTGGAAACTAAACATAGGCTAAACCTGAGCCAATGTCCAACATATTGTTACGTCTTTACTTTTCAAAAACGTTAAAAATATGGGCTCGTAGCTTGCAAACAAAATAGAAATAAATTCGTGTTAAGTTTTAATTAAAATTCTTTATTATTCGCACAATTCTATGTGCCACTGTTCACAACTTTATGTAAACAACAACAATTGCTTTGTTTGTTATTCCTCTGTTTATACGCTTTGCATAAAGAATAACAATTACTAGGTAATTATTTGCCAGATCTTTGTGACAGAGATCTTCAAACCACGATTACCCTCTTCAAACACACCGTGTCTTTACACAAGACTGACTGAACTTCACTAACTCAGTCGCCTGCTTTCCCTTGCCTTTTGTAATGTAAATTAAACAGTCTGATAAATGTTCTTGAAGGCGAATGTTCATGTCTTCGCCTTCTCGAAATCTCTATAAATATAAACATCGATGTATACATTTATTATTTTAGTGTTATTGGTGTATTTTTTGTTTACATGCTTAAAATTTTTTTATGCTGGTGTTTGTTGTTATATTAAGCAGTACGATAATTTGTAAACAGGTTTGTTTACTGCATGGTTTTGTTTTTGTAGCTTTTGTTTATAATTTTAATGTTAAGCGGTTTAAAAGCAAAAACCAGTATCTAGGTTTTTCATTTTCGTAACAATATTGTCAGTTACCGATAGTTACTATTGTGCTCACATGACGGATATTTTATTTCCTATTCCTATTTCCTAAACATGTTATGTCTGCAATCAAATTAAAAAATTCCAACAATTTCGAAAAAAGTAGTGCATTCGTATTAAAATATCGTTTATTTTCTTATTACAATCTTATTAATCATGAAACTACAACAACAAATAAATCACCAGGACAAATATTGTGTAGTTACTATGAAAGATTATATCTTCACATACATGCGAAGATAATAAGTAGTACCTTATCAATTCAACCATGTATAGTATACTCATGTAGCATAGTTTTTCTACAGCAAATACTTGAAAATATCCATGTACTCGTATGTACATATAGTATAACATTTCACAAGTCTTTTCTAATACCCATACGTTTAACAACATTTCCAACAGACTACACATGTCGATAAATTTGCTGCTTCTGGAGCACTATTTGTGGAATATTGTTAAACAGTTACAAATAAATTTACCATGAATGGTACAACAAATTGCAAAATATAAGTGATTTCTTTCTTACTTTTTTTCTAGTTTCTCTTTCTCTTTTTTATTTTATTTTCTTTTCATTTTTAGTTTTTCTTTATTGTGTTCAAGAACATGAATCAAAACATTTTCATATGAATAATTTTTGTTACATCATACCTTTAAAAGAGTCCAATCATTGAGCACATCCAAAATCAATTCTTGGCATCAAGCTTATGCTTCATTCATAGAAGAATTTTATCACAAATTTTTCTGTTGTTTGATGTGATGATTTCAGTTTCTCTTACAACTTCTTCATTAGATTATTAAAAGAAAAATGGGAAAATTGAGATTTATTTTTTGTAGTTCTTGTTGTTGTATACCAAAAATATATTGTATTACAATATAAGAAATGCAAAAACACACACACTTAAACCTAAAGAAAAACGTCTTTTTCTTTTCATCATTTTCATTGTAATGAATTCTGTCTGCGTATCATCAAAAAGTCAGCTGACGTGCTGTGATTTTTTTCTCATCAGTTTTTTTTTCTTCTTTATTTTTTCTTCTTTTTCTTTTTGTATTGTATTAAAAGTTAATTTTCTATATTTTGCTTTAGTTTGTTTCCCTTCTTTATTTCAATTTGATGTTGTTTTATTTTTCTTCACTTTTTATTTAGTACTGCTGAAGAATTTGTTTTAAAGAAAATAGATGGCTAATCAGGCGAGTATCTATGTATTAAACTAAAGAAGAAACAAAGCATTTAAGATTGGAATTTTGAAAGAGAAAAATGTCCAATCGGTCATCTCATATCCATAATATCTGCTAACGTACATAGGGGAAATACTTTTTCAGAATTTTAAAACGCACTCTCCCTTATGACATCATTATTCTCTTCCATACTGATTTTAGTGCACACCACTGCGGAGAAGAGCTTATTATTTCCCATTGGAGCCTCGAAAACCCAACTATCGGGTGGGCCATCTATCAGTTTAAATTTGAACCACCGGTTATTTTGAATCTGGCAGTACTTAAGTCATTCTATTATGTCACACAATTCAGTATATTATCTTCACTGAACTTAATGAATCGATTTGTGTTTGATCAACGTTGGTATTTATTAGAAATTTACTTCCAAAACAAAGATAATTGGCTGGAAATTGCATGAAAATGTCACACATAATTTGGCCGCAAAGAAGGATCAACAGTGTCCACAATAGGCAAGCTTATTGCTAAGGTTCGCAAACTGGATACATTGTTCATTGATGCGATAAGAAGTGAGCATGATCGTACAACGCGTACACCCGAAAATATCAAAGCTGTGGCTGAGAGTGTGCGTAAGAATCCATCAACATTAACTCGTCATCGTTCTCAAGAATTGAGCATTACACGCACCAGTTTAAATTGAATTTTGTGAAAAGATCTCGTTATTACGCCTTACAAAATTCAATTGTTTCAAGAGTTGAAGCCGCATATGCATCTGCTTCGTTTTCGCTTTGCTAGATGGGCCAACGCCAAACTGCTCAACGATGTCAATTTTGCCAAAGAAAAAATCATCTTTTCGGATGAAGCTCATTTACGTCTTGGTAGCAAAATAGCCGCATTTGTGGCTCAGAAAACACATACGTGTTCTTACAGAAGCCAATGCACCCATTACGAATGACTGTTTGGTGCGGCTTGTGGAGCGAAGGCATCGCTGACTCATATTTCTGTCAAAAAAAGGACGACGCAACCATTACGGTCAATGCAGATACCTATCGCACCATGATAACCGATTTTTTTTTGTACCCGCTCTTCATGGTATTGATGTGAACGATGTTTAGTTTCGACAGGATTATGCAACTTGCCACACATCTCATACCACAAAGGATTTATTGAGTCAAACGTTCAATTAGCCGAAATACTGATATCAATTGGCCACGAAGAAGCTGCCTGACATCGTTGGACTATTTTCTGTGGGCCGCCTTTAAATAAATGTGTTATGCCGACAAACGAGAGTCAATTGATCATTTCAAGGCCAACATTCGTACGCCTGCATACACTCGAAAAAGTGCACGAAAATTGGTCAGATCGAATGATGTACTGTGAGGCCAGCTGCGTCAGCCATATGAATAAAATAATATTCCATTTCTAACCGGAACAATTTTACTTCGTAACAAAAAATAAATATGGCAAATTTTTAACTTTTAAATGGCCCACCACTTATTTACTCGCATTATGCTTATATTAAATATGTATGTATATATGTGAAATTCATAATCACAACTATAGTAAATACATATGTGACGTATGAATGATATTTAATTCGATTATTTTCATACATGACATAATCAAAGAATTTTTATTGCATACTTTTTAGAGCATCTGTTCCAGTACATGTAACATGCTGCGTATGAGTAATATATTTCAAATTCAATTAAATACAAAGTATACCACAGTATACAAGCTATTATATGGCAATTCTAATGGATTTTTAAATAATTTTAAATTTTTCGAAATATCCTAACCTAAAAGTAAATACAAAAACCACAATTCTAGACAATATATTCTAATGGGTCCAATATCATGGCCTTTGAACTACTTTATGTGGGATGCCGTTAAAGAAAAGTGTTATGTGGGCAAACCAGAAACAATTGAGTATTTGAAAGCCAACATTCGTGATGCCATTGACGAGATACGATCCCACACAATCGAAAAAGTATACGATAATTGGTCCGACGGAAGGAGGTACTGTGAGGCCAGCAGCGGCAGCCATATGCATAAAATAATATTCCATTGCTAACCGGAACAATTGTACTTCGTAACAAAAAAATAAATATGGCAAAATTTCAAACTGTTTTTGTCTTATTGCATTTCGAATTTTAAACATTTATTTGGCACACCCTTTATTTATTCGACCATCCTGCCTTGCCAACGCAAATGTCTAATATCGTATTCTACTTTGCAGTGTCATCAGCCATTTTTCTTACCTTAAATGATCGTAAACGCTATTGCCTTTTTGGTGCATTGGATATTCGGCACGATACTTAGCTTGACCCTCTGCTATATGTGCTCTGATATTTTCTTTGGTAGCAGCACTGAAATGCCAATTTGGTTTACAATGACCCCAGCATATATTGTCTATGACCCATAGAAACAAATTCATGATAAATTTTGTAGAAAGTAGTAATGGCTGTACCCAAGCCTGTACTTTTTACTGAGAAACACTCTCGAAATTGTTCAAATCTTCTGAAGCAAAAGAGTTCTCAAATACACATCAAATGATAGTGTTAATTGCCAGCTCCTTAATGATATCAGAGAATCATATCCATTACTATTTATTGAATTAGGCTTATGTTGAAATTTAAAGGCAATTATAGGACTCTAAAATGCATTAGTATTAAGGAGTGATCGCTAATTTCCTTCTTCTCAAAGACGGAAACCGAACAAGTGCTAATATAAATACGCAGAATGAGAACCCATCTACCTTGTTTCAATCTGTCATGCCATATATCAGTTGTATTCTATAAGAAATGCTCTTTTTATACAAAAATCTCTCGAAGAAGGAAAGCTTCATATTTCATTCTCTTTTGTCTTAACCTTTCCTCAGACCAAATCATTCGAAAAATTCTTACAATTATTCTTGAATGGGAAAGAAGAAACTTGTCTTGATTCGAGTGTTTTGTTCTATGATATCAAAAAAAGAGGAAAAACTTTTCATTTTTCCTCTTCTATTCAAGTACAATTTTTCTCCTTCTTTTTTACATTTCTCCTATTTTCCTCTTCTTCCTTCTTTTCTTTTTTTTTTTTTTGAAAAGTCAGAAATAAAATGAAAAGGATGAAAGAAAAAGTCTTAAAAAATAAAGTAAAAAAAGGCAGGCTGCATTTAAGCTCATTGTTTGACTGTTAATTTATTTAGTTTTTTAACTTTTTTCCCTTACAGTGCACAATGAGCCAAGGGCAGTTTTGCTTAATATTAATTAATTTTTATGAGGTCCATGATCCTATCAGGATCTGCGATATCTGCCTAGGTACATAGGGGATTTGATTTCTGTGTATGACACGAAGTAGTGTCCCAGGCCATAGTTCCTCAAGTTTACGGATATTGTCCAGTTTCTGGTTGTCCCACGAGAGTTGATTTTATCAAATCATTAATTTGATCTATCACTGCTACTGATGAGTACCTGAACAGGGACCAGGGCTAACCGTAATACATAATTGTTTTGATTGATCGTAGGAGTTAAACCACCTTCCAATTAATTGGCATGATAGTCACTTCAGAGTGTTTCTGATACACTTTAGCGGTAAGATATTCTTAGCGACATCTCTAAAAGATCTAGCATTAGCAGAACTTTGGATTTCTTTGGAGCTTGTTCTGAAGCACTTACCTTTAGTTCTGTCGCTATCTTTTTCTTAGTACACTTTTCATGTTGGGAATTTTTGTGTACCCATCTTCTATGTGTTGATCAAATGGGATTTCCTTCAATTCTAAAACACTACCGAAACCAGCTCTCCGATGTGTGTAGCGCCATGCAGCTTCAAGCTTGGCCGCAGTCGGAGGGCCTTTGGCAGCAACGGTTTTATTTTTGGGGTTTACATTGGCCTGCGAAGTTGAGGCTTTATGCCCAGCATTCGTCTTCCCCGCAGAGTTTTTAGTGGAAACAGTTGTTGTTCTCCCCTTCATGGAATAGTTTAGGTTAGCTTAGGTTAGAGGACGTGTACTTGTCAATTGAGACAATTACAGCACATGGAGTTCTCCATTGTACGGAACGTCCTTAAAACGGAAAGATAGTAGAGGGGATAGGAAAAAGGAGAGGAAGTAGGAAAGGGAGAATGGAAAGCGAAGGAATTGCACAGACCAAACAAAACAAAAAGGGAGAGCGCGACTACATTGATGAAGCCCTACCACTTCTCAATTAATCTGTGGAGAGCCTTGATGTCTGCTCTCGACTCAGAATTCAAACCCTCAAAAAAGCCCCTGTCAAGGGTTCTCAACCTCAACCTATTGGCTGGGCAGTTACAGAGGAGGTGCTCGACAGTCTCCCACTTTTCCTCATCGCAATTTATTCTGAAATAGTCCGGCTGGGATCTGTTTCAGTCCTAATTTCCCAGTGCTTTGTGATAAATCCGATAACTAACTTTAAACTTGCCTTATCCAAGCCCAGCAGCCAACATGCTCTTACACTGTCTATAGCAGCCCATAGACATTTAGAAACATAACAACCCGATCCGTTGCCCCAACGCCTCTGCTTTCCCCCCTGACCCATCCATTGATGAGGACGTAAAGGTGGCAGTTAATAGTTCATGGAATAAGTTGGGCTTTTAGTTTGAGATTGAGGTTTGGAGGCAGGGGGCTCACTTTGAGAGGTGCGCTTCTTGTCCTCAGGAGTTTCAGTTTTGTTATTTTCGTTGTTGTTTACAAAATTCTTACGATTTTAACAAGTAGTGCCAAATCAACCAGATCATAGTACCCGTTATCCTGGCAAAACAGAATTTTATCCACTGAAGTGGCCAGGTATCAGTGAAGCTCTTTTAGCTTATTTTCAAAGGGACAGCTGGCAAGACTGATGCTGGCCATACTTTGGCTGTCAGCAAGCGCAGTTCCTAAAAACGGATCTCATCCTCCCACTTTAGATAACTTCAGACGATGGGGCACCAGAGTAACGAACCATACTATACCACACGCTGCCGCTATTTGAAGGCAGTAAGTCTTCTTATACAGTTGCAGATAAGGATGGTAAGTAGATTTACCTTACAGGTCAACACTTGACCAAACTTATTAAGAAGAAATTTTGCTAAGCACTTTGTTTCACGTATGTTTTCGAATTGAAGAATAATTTCACTCTATTTCCATCCGATCACAATAAAAATCAACCATTCAAACTATTTTCGAACACAACCCATAGTGCAAGTACTGAAAAACAGTGAATATAAAAAAAGAGAATTGGGGAAATGCTATATGGAATGGAAAGAAATAAATTTCGTTGTTCACAAAATTTAATAAAAGATTCATTGAGTTTATTAATATTCTTTGTTTGTCTTCGGCATACTCGTGGTGTTTATTAATAACAAGAGTTCTTTAAAAACTGGTCGAAAAACATAAAACTTTTCTATGCTGAAAGGAATAGCAAAAGGAACAAAAAAAAACGAATTAATTTTTAAACTTAAACTTTTAAGATGAAGAGAATTTCAATGCCTGCAATGCCTTCAAATATAATTTACATTCAAACTGAAATGATGGATCTCTAGTCTGTAATGAAATGAGATTAAATCTGATGCCAGCCTATAAAAAAAACAGAAAGGAAAAACGATGGCTAAGATAAAAATACAAAACTAAAGTTTTTTTTCTTAAGAATGCTAGAGCGAAGGCAAAATGATGGAAGTCTAACGAAAAGTTTTTGAATTTTTGATTTTCTGACTTTGGCGCAGCACAGCTTCAGTAGTCTTTAGTTTTCCATTTCTCGTTGTTTCATTTGTCTGGATATTCTAAATATCAAGAAATCTATTAAAATTGCGTATAAATGGCCTACAATGTAAACAAATGGCGACGGTGCTTAAAACGTATTCGTTTTATTTCTATCGAACATTTGTTTTTTTATACGTTTAAGGATAAGCAGAGACAAGTTGTATTATTTAAAAATCGACATGGACCGATAAAGCATTAAAGAATATGTGCAAATAATGATTTTTTTTTTTTTGAAATGAGTATACTGTTCGAGCAACTGCAGCGCACTTCGCCCTCTTTGCGGTCACCATAATCTTCGTACCGAGGGCACTATTCATAAGTGGTGAATAAATTCGAATTCACTGGTTCAGTAAACGTTCGACCAAGAACCCTAAGTCCACAATCGCAAGATCTACCTTAAGCAACGCCGTTGTACATTGGAGTGTGCAGCTGAATCCGAGGCGGTATATTTTGCTTCGCTCACAAGAGCCTTGCATTTTATAAATTGGCCCTGCATTTGTCCAAAATTCAACCGATATCCATGAACTATAGGTAAACGATCATAGACAACGACGACGGGAATGCCCGATACTAAATTTCATCGAAAAATCATCTGAACGAAAAAAATTGTCACATTAGGGACCACACCAATATACATGAGATCGAAGAACATTCAATGCATACATACGTACATAATTGGTCATTACAACCCTTTTGTCAGGATAACAACCTAGTTTCTTATACCACTGATGTTGTGTGTATTAATTTTAAACATGAGTGGCGGGACCTACTGTTTAAAGTCCGTTACGAACCAAAGATTTTTTAGAAACTTTCCATGGCAATTTTATTTACTCTCAGAGATTTTGCCACAAATATTTCGACGAAGAAATATTTTTTCATATTTTCGTTTCGATGTCAGAGCTACGGTTTGAACCGAGGCCTTGTGTCCAATAAGCCAACACACGACCTATGGCATTAAATGCGTTTCGTAAAAATCAATGCTGGGTGTGGATTTGATTGACGTCATCATCGGTCTATATTTCTTAGAGGACGACGTTGACCAGACCATTATTGTCAACGGCAAGCACTAGAGGTCGATGATTTGGTCTGAATTGGACTATATGGGCACCAACGACATGAAACCACATATCGAAAGGAAGGCGCTACTTGCATAATATTTATAAAAATGACATTGACACAAATTTTTTGCTCAGACGTTTACAACATAACCATCAACGCCATCGAGGAACAAAAATCAGTGAAGATTTTTATACGATTCAATATTAGAAAAAGTGTTTTTTTATTAGACGTGACGCTACGGTTCAAACCTCAGGTTGGGCAAAATTTTTCCTCTCCTATCAGCAGTCTTCTGGCAAAAACTTTGAGAATTAATAAAATTGCCATGTAAAAGTTTCGTAGTCGACTTTAAGCTGTAGATCACACCACTCAATTAACGCACACAGCATAAGTGATGTTAGAAACTATGTCGTAATCCTGACTGTAGAACTGTAATGATCAATTATGTATGTAAGATGTAAAGAATACAAAGTTTTACTTTAACTCATAAAATACGTTGGACTACTGCTACTCATCTACATATGTAAATAGCTTCGTAGTCTTTAATAATAATTCGAATGGCTGGCTCATAAGCCAAGTGTATCTTCAATATTCCTACTAATAATGTCAAACACATTTACAAGAATTAAAATTTTTTTTTTTTGGTTTCGATTTCGTGTTTTGCTTTTCTTTAGATTCTCTCAGATAGAGAATCCATTTTAGCTTTTAGTTGTACATGTCCCAATATGTCCTTTAAATAGATGTTCAGATCATATTTGTCATAAAAATGTACTTAACTTTGGTGAGTTTGTAATTGATTTCCGGCTTAAAAGGCATTTAGTCACTTGGCCAAAGGTTACTTGTTTTACCATTTTACACAATTATTGTCAAATATCACGTATACGAGATATGTATTGTAGCCTTACAGCATATGTAAGCAAGTCACTCATACAAATATTGTTTGTAAGAAATTGCATTTCTTAAGTGCAAATGTACTCGTATCCCATGTGTCCAGTTTTATGACACTTACAAATAATGTTGCAAGAGAAGTCTATTTTACAAAAGGGATGTTTTTCTGTTAGGGCGAAAGCATTTGATAGCTTTTGAGCTTTGGGGAAGGAAATTTTCATATGATAATGAATAATAATAAATATGCAGGGGTTAATAATAATAATAATAAGAAGCGACAAAATTATTAATCTGTGGATATATGAACTTGAATTAGAAAATATATTTTTTCTTGAGCACAAAGTTAATTCAACATGGGTTAAAGTTCAAGGAAATAACAAAAAAAAATTCAATTAAAAAAGAATCCGTTTACCTATATGTACCCATATATTGTTACGAAACTGAAAAATCAAATACTGTTGGTTTGCTTTTACATCGTTTAACATTAAGAGTATAAACAAAAGCTACAAAAACAAAACAATGCAGTAAACAAAACTGTTTACAAATTATCCTACTGTTTAATATAACAACAAACACCAGCATAAAAAATGGTAAACAAGTAAACAAAAATACACATACACTACAATAATAAATGTAAACAACGATGTTATAGAGATTTCGAGAATATTCGCCTTCAAGAACATTCATCAGACTATTTACTCTGACATATGAGAGGAAAGGCAAAGCAGACGACTGAGTTAGTGAAGTTCAGACTCGTGAGAAGACGCAGTATGTTTGAAGAGAGTAATCGTGGTTTGAAGATCTCCGTTACAAAGATTTGTCGAATAATTGTCTAGTAATTGTTACTATTTATGCAGAGGAATAAGAAAAAAAACAATTGTTATTGTTTACATAAAATTGTGAACAGTGGCACACAAAATTGTACGAATGATAAAAAAAAATATTTTTATTTTATTTGCAATTTACATACATACATAATAATTGGTCATTGCAACCATTCAGTCAGGATTACGACCTAGTTTCTCACACCACTTATGTTCTGTGTGTTAATTTTATACATGAGTGGCGGGACCTACAGTTTAAAGTTGACTCCGAACGACAGATTTTTGAGAAACTTTTCATGGCTAATCTTTTTGGTTACAGAGTTTTTGGCAGAAAACTGCTGAGGGGAAGTCGCCGAAAAAATACTTTTTGTATTTATTTTGGGCTCGAACCCTGGTTTTTCGACCACGGCGACTACAATTTGCAATTTACGACCTCATATTTTAAACCTTTTTTAAGAGATAAAAGAGTAACAATATGTACATACTGGTATGAATGTACGTATGTATATGTACATATATATGTGAGGTAAAAATCATTTAAAGTCTCTGGCACACCTAACCATTTGATGCACAAAGGTCTGTGCTGTGGAGATAGGCTCTATATCCAGGACACTGTAAAAAGTTGATGCCAAGCTGCATATCTAAACTACTCCATTGGAGAACCGGGTAGATCCAATGTTAGGGAACTGCACCACAGGGATAGATAGAGGAATTCCACATTGTGGGTTACTCTCCTCTCACTTATGGATGATAAATGAGCTGCTAGTGATGATGGATTAGTTTGTATATGATAAATTGTAAAAAAAAACAGATTGTATACTTTACGGGAAGGTATAAGCAACCACCTTTTCGCGCTCTGAGATTATATGGAAGGAATCGCATTTATTTGGCCTTTTAGTGGTGCTGTCTTGGAAACCGAGTTTTCTTAACTGGATAGGCCACCATTTAAAAGATCTCCATTGCCCTCTACGGAAAAAATGAAGTCTGGTACCCAGGATGACTCACCGGATTTCTGCGGCAGTAGTCAGAACTATCTTAACATACGAATGGTGTCCTCGAAGCACTTCAACGTTATCACTGGAGATAATTGTATGCATCCTTTCGCTTAACTTTTACTACAGAGGCTTGACGGCTAAGGTTAGTAGGAGTTTCTGGGCAACTGGATAGTAAATTGTATTGAATTTTGGTCATGTTAAGATCCAGAGCGAATTTGGAACTGTGATAAGTACTGATTATATGATCATATGATATGATAATATCATATGATATTATATGATATATGATATCACGATTTGGTTTCACAAAGAAAAAAGAAGAAAGCAGTGCATATCGTAAACGATTCCGGAGAGGCTTTCACAGATGCGCCCAAATTAAATGCAGCTGTAAGTGTTGATATATTTTTGGAATCAGCAGACGTAGTTAAATCCATAAGACCAGAGGAGCCCTGCAGCATCTTTCAGATAGTAGTGTTGGCAATTCAGTTTGCGTTGAGAATTATAAATGACGGTAATATCCCCACAAAATATATTATCATACTTTCTGACTGGCCTATAATTCTTTACCTTTAAAGACCTGCAAGCATAGCTGCCAGATTTGACGACTTATCGTCATTTTGACTATTTTGAGCTCAAAAATATCATATTGACGATTTGACGATTTATGCCCTTATTTTGACGATTTTTAGAAATTAAAAATTTACATCATATTCCTAACTTTAGTACATTAAAAACCACTTTAAGCTTTGTATTTACTTTGCAATTGTTACTATTCCAAATTTATGTTAGTTAAAACAGGGAGTAAATTATTATATTCTTAAGTTACTTTCGAATACCTGTGATGATTTTTCTGTATGTTATTCCTTTTTAATCCCTTAAAAGCCACAAAATTACAAGTCTTAAATAACCTCGTAGTTGAGAATAATTTATCACTTATCTTTGCAGACAATTCAAGTATAGCTTCTAATATTACCATCGGAATACCGTTATTTTTTTCGTACGACTAACACTCAGGGGAACTATGGAAATATGTTATGGGAAGAAGGAAAGACAGAACAGTGGTTATGGACATTAGACTTGTATATTTTTATACCATAAGTAACAGGAAAGACCTCTGCAGGAATTGAGTTCCACATACGAATAGTCTGACTATAAAACGTATTTTTACTGCAATGCAGTGTGTGATCCACCACGGATGTGCTGGCCGAGAAAGACGAGCGTTACGTAGAAATATATGATTTTCGGGAAAAACTTCCCTTTTTCGTTCGAGCAAAATCCTTTTGTAGTAGCGATAGAACAGTGAAACACAAAGCGTATTGCAACGATGCTCCAATGAATCAACGGAGTTGGATACACTACCGTCATTAACGAGCTAGAACGGTATCTCCTGTACACGGTCGAGAAAGCTCAAAATAGACGTTGTGGCACCGACCCATACACAAGAGTTGTATTCCATTCTCGGTAGGTTATAGATGGTGTAAATAGAAAGATCAGATGATGAGATCTTAAGAAGGAACTGAAAAATGTGTCGGTTGAAGCCAACATTACACTGAATTTTCATGCTGAGAATGTCAAGAGCTTCTGATTCCTTAATATTTAAAAAACCCATAGATTAAGATGATGCAATACTATTGCTGCGCTTATGTGCCAATAAACACCGCTGGGATAGATTGTTTAAACCTTAACAATTTTTTCCTGAAAATGATATAAAATTTCTCCATTTTTGGAAAAAAAATTAATAAAGGAAGATGAGGGAAGCTAGCTTTTAATTTCTAACAAATTTTTTTAATGTTTTATTTTCGAACTCAGATGTACCTACATTGACTTTATATATTTTACTACAATAGAAATAATTCTGGTTTTTAGAAACTTCTAATTTATTTATTTTTTCTGACGATTTTTTGACGATTTCAATAAAAGTCTTTAACGATTTTGACGACTATTTCGCAAATATTTGACGATTTGGTACATTATTTATCTGGCAGCTATGCCTGCAAGTTCATAATCAGTAACATAAGTATGGATTCCATTAACATCAGATGGTCAGCTTCGGCTGTGGGCAGAACGGCGCAGAAGATCTACTCCAAGCTGTACAGAGGGCGTACGGAGACTCTACTTAAACTCCAAAGGACCACTTTCAATTTAGTTATTACTGTGTATTACATTAAGTCCCTCCTGCAGTGAGCATCAATCTTGGATACATTACAGGAGCTGCAGCGATGAGGAATGCACAATTAGAACAGCGTTCAGAGGACCTTGCAGCGCCATACGGTGATACAACAGCTCTCCACTGTTGCACTGTTTGTTTTTCGAGAAAATTCGTTTTTCGCAAACTTTTAAAACCTATTCTTTAAAAAGAATTTTTGTAATTTTAATTCAACATTTCTTTATCTCAGTTGCTAAAAAATTTAAAATTTATTAACAATTTAATTGCGTACCAAAACTCTACATAATTTAAAGAAGTTATTGAAATCGTTCTTATTTTATCACTCTACTAACTGAATGACTAGATTGGAAGGGGAAATTATTATAAATCTCATAAAATGTTTAAATAATTAAAATTCCTTATGCTACAGGTACCGTCATAACAATCTAGAGAACGCAACCAGCACACGGCTCTAAGCAAAGAGACACGTGTACCCCTGCCTGTAGACAAGTTCTAAAACCGTCTACAGAAAATTAGTGTTGAAAGCTTCAGCTAATGGTTGTTTCGCTTGTTCAAAAGTACTTAAGAAAATGAAGTTCGTTCGTTTTTTTTTTGCTTTACTTCTTGAAACTTTTTACTTTCAATTTGCGTTCAATAATAGCAAAGCGTTTATAAATTAAATGAAATGGAAAAGCCAAAAAGGGAAATGTGCCAGAGCCATAGTAATTTTTGATATCTTATTAGTTGGTCTACGACGACAAAATGTATTTGCGTTCGTATTATAATTATAACTTTTTTTATATGGAATGGATAACATGAAAAAAATAACTGAAAATACCATAGAAAAGAAAGGAGAAGAGAGAGAGAGAGCAAAAAAAAAATTCAAATTCTAATTTACTTAATTAAATCTAATAGGCAAAAGCCATTAGTTAAGGACCAATACACTTATATAAACACAGGCATACACATATTTAATCGCATACCATTTGGAGTGCCACAGTAGCCGTCATTTCAAAATTGACGACTGTCTCCTGGTAACTATTTTTAATAATAATTCACTACTAACTTTACTAGCTACGAGGTGGGTATTCCTAATAGACAGGTGTTCGATGTCGACGCGAAAGATACGAGTTCAAACCTCAGTTTTGATATCTTGCGAAAACAGAAATCAGAAAAAAAATATTTCTTTATAAACCATTCCTTAGCAGTGCCCTTACAAAAGCTCTGAGACTAACGAAAAATCCACGAAAAATCTTCTCAAGTTCGTTATTCGAAGTCAACGATAACCTGCAGGTTTCGTAAAATTTTTTTGGCCTCAATGTTGCGATAATTTCTTCAGAAGACATTCGAATGAAGACACGTAGTATATGTTTGTTTCTGAGTACTTACGTACGACCTAACACTTTCCAGACCTCTGTGTGTCTCAGCTAAACATTCGGTTCTTTGTCCACTCAGTTCACAAGGGGAACTAAAAAAATTAAAGTTAAATCTTTGGGAATCAAAATTTTGATGTAATTTAAGTGTTTCTCAGCTTGAAAGGAAATCCTGGATATACAACCCAGGATGTATATCATGATGGTTAGACCAGTATTAACTAGTGGGGCAATTGTCTGGCAGACAGAATAAATCGAAAACAGCTTAATGTGAGTTAGACAAGATGCAGAGACTTGCTTGTATCAACAGTGGCAAGGAGAACCTGCTGTACAGCAGCTCTGGAAACTTCTTTGGATTTAAGCATAATGGGCATGGCACTGAAGATCAATCCTTTAACGATTATGTTTGGATTATAGAAGATTGGGGATTTCATATCTCGACAAAACCAGTACAGTCTTTTTTTCATTACTCCTCTAGGGAGCATATCTCACACGATTCGTTACTGATGTTGTTGCGCCTTCCCAGGTTAGGTCATTAAGTCTTAGTTCTTGTATGTGTTTTTTGGCCTGCCACGGTTTCTTCAGCCCTCTAACGCTATTCTTGTAATACTGTCGGGCTTCTTTCTCAATGTATGGCCGATTCACCCCCATTTTTTGATCTGCTTCTGTATGGGTTCCATCTCTGTGAGAGTCCAGAGATCTGCGTTACTGATGGTGTTTGGACAGAATATTCTACATATGATTCTTAGGTATTTGTTGATGAATACCTGATGTTTTTGCATGATGGTGTTAGATATAATCCAAGTTCCGCTACTATATAGTAACGTTGACTTTACACAAACGTTGAATATTCTTAGTTTGGTACGCCTAGATATATATGAGCTTCTCTCTCTCTTCTCGCCCGAATACTGCTCTCGCTGTATTGAGTCTGTTATCTATGTTCCTGCGCCGCCGTTTGTTGTCATAGTACTGCCTAGATAGCAGAAGCTATCGACGTACTCGACTATTTGACTCTGTAGCATGATGTTTTCTGTGCTAGTGTTGTTAATTCTCATGACTTTGGATTTTTTGATATTTATCTCAAGTCCAACATTGCGAGCCAATCTTTCCAGATGTTCCAGTTTTGACTGCATATTGGAGACCTTGTGCGAGAGTAGACAAATATCATCTGCATAATCCAAATCCTCGAGTTGGCGTGTGAGACTACATGTTATTCCTCTTCTCTTTTAACAGACTTCGCTCATGATTTCATCCAGCACGATGGTGAATAACAGAGGTGATAGTGTGGCATTCTCGCTTGACTTCAGCATTTGTTTGAAACTGTTGACTGATCTTGCCGTTGTAAAAAACTGAGAGCTCTGCGTTCTCGTGCATAACTCTAATTATTTTGGCTATTTTCGGGGTACTCCTTTATTACTCAATGCTTTCCAGCAGCTCGTTTGATGGTGTCGAAAGCTTTCTTAAACTCGAGAAATAGTGCATACAAGGGAGTACGAAATTCCAAAGATTATTCAATAATAATGCGTAAGGTGTTTGCCTGATCTACGCAGCTTCTGTTTGGCCAGAAACCTGCCTATTTGTCTCGCAATTGGTCTTCAATTTTATCTCGAAGCCTTCCCTGTATTATTATTGCTAAAATTTTGTATATGATGTTAAGCAGAGTCACTCAAGTGAGCTTGATACTCATGACGTTGTACCAAAAAACTATTCTTTCCTCCGATATTTTTTTAATAGAAAAAGTAAATTTAACCGCTTCTTCGATTTACAACCTCTCGTAAATTTGAGTGATAGTCAACCGATTGAGAACCAAATTCCCAGGAATCTTTAGAAGAATCGTTGTTTTCATGATACCGGTGATTTACAGAGAAACGTATTTAACGCGTTTCTTATGGAGTCTCCGTAAACCAGAATCAATATAATTATCGATTTCATAGAGAGTGTGGAAGCATTATGTATTGTTTATAGTATTTTCCTAGTCATGAAAGATGACCTATGATATGGTAACCTTTGCAACAGAATCTTCCATTAACCTGCATCAAAATACCATCAACTTTATAAACTGCCAACTGCAATAATGGCGATTTCTTTAAATGACTATCTAACCTACTACACTTCATTATCCTATCACTGCTGAATTTTCCATCATGGAATCTGTCCCTCAAAACTGCAGTATACTTAGACACACAAATACAGAAATATTCTCTTCAGAAAAGAAGAAACCCAACTACTAAACACGCGTTCAAGCATAATTGATAAAATAACGAGCAAACAATGGAATTATAACAGGGCTGGGAATGCTGTTTACTTTAGTAAACTATAAAAACGTAAGTGTGTGATTGTCTAAGAGTGTATATAGCAACTAAGCAGGAAAACGAAACAGTAAAACGGTATTGTTTTTGGTAAAATAAATTGAAAAATGGCAAAAGTAAAGCAAGCCAACAAAATAAAAAAACAAAATGAAAATAAACTTTTGAAAATTTTATATTAAAAATGCAAAAATCACGTAAAATATGCAAAAATTCAAATATATTTTAAGGGAGGCTCCGGTGCTACTACCCTTACACTACCATTAGTGTAGTGGCACCCAGTTATGAATGTTAGAAAAACAGCAAACAAAACAGAAAAAAGAAAGAAAAACCCAACAAATGGACTCGGCGTGTATACCGACTAAATAAGAATCGAATTAAATGCAACGACACGTATTTGCAAATAAAACGAAATGACACGAAGTAAAATGCCAGTGTGTATGTAGGGAGAGACTAACAGTTGCTAGCAGTTGTTGCATGACACTGCTGGCATTGTTGCAACTGCAGTAAGCCACAAATTCTAAACATGCCGCTAAACTTTCCAAATGTATAGTTTGTGTATGACAATCAAAACTACATGCCATTCGTTGTTTTAAACACCCACTAATATTTGGCTTTAAGTTACTGAAAATTAAATTTTGTATGGGCAGGCAGAGGTCATTAAATAAATCAAGATGATGGTTGTCTATTGAAAATGTAAACACTTTAATTCGACTTTGTCATTCAAAACCAATTTTGGGTATATTTTGGATGGGCCCTCTATTGATTTAAATTTGAATCATCAGTTATTTCGAATCTGGCAATATTTATGTCATTATATTATGTCACTCTATTCAATATATTATCTGCACTGAGCCTAATGAATGGATTTACGCTTGGGTAACGCTGGGATTTATTGGAAGTAAATTTCTAAAATAAACGCAATTGGTTGGAAATTGCACGAAAACGCTGTACAGAAATTTTGTTGTTGCAGAAAAGGAACCACAGTAGTACTGGGTATACTCAAGTTTATTGCTAAAGTTCGTGGAACTGGTATCATTGTTGATGTGCCAAGACGTGAACGTTCTCCTACAGTGCGTGCTCCCGAAAATATCAAAGCTGTGGCTCAGAGTGTGCGTAAGAATCCATCAACATCAAATCATCATCGTTCTCAAGAATTGAGCATTTCACGCACCTATTTAAATCGTATTTTGGTATGACGACTAACAATTGGCTCAAGAGCTAAAGCCGCATGACCATCCACTTCGCTATAGAGGCCAACGAGAAACTGCACGAAGATGTTGATTTTGCTTAAAATAAAAATCATCTTTTCGGCTGAAGCTCATTTTCGTCTTGGTGGGTACGTTAATAAGAAAACCCACAAGTGGTCTTACAGAAACCAATGCACCCATTATGAGTGACTATTTGGTGCGGCTTGTGGAGCGAAGGCATCGATGGCCCATATTTCTTTGAAAATTAAGACGGCGCAACCATTACGCAACCATTACAATAATAACCGATTTTTTTGTAATTGCTCTTCATGGTATTGATGTGAACCATGTTTTTTTTCAGCAGGATAATGCAACTTGCCACATCTCATGCCACAATCGATTTAATGCGTCAAACATTTGATAGCCGTTTAATCAGCCGAAATGGTGATGTCAATTGACCGTCAAGAAGCTGCGATTTAATAGCGTTGGACCATTTTCTGTGGGCCGCCATTAAAGAAAGGTATAATGCCGACAACCCAGAGACAATTGAGCATTTGAACGCCAACATTTGTGATGCCATTGCCGAGATACGACCCTATACACTCGATAAAGTGCACGTAAATTGGTCCGATCGAATGAGGTACTGAGAGGTCAGCTGCGGCAGCCATATGGATGAAATAATATTCCATTTCAAACCGGAACAATTGTACTTCACAACAAAAAAAAAAAAAAAATAAATTTGACAAAATTTCAAACCGTTTTTTATTTTATTGCATTTTTAAATGTAAATTTTTAAATCACCCGCCCGATACTTACGATTACAGGATTTTTGTAAACTCGTAGATGATTTAGTGAGAATTCATGGCATTGAGAGATATAGTGTCAATTATTGACCACGACATAAAGTCATTTAAAACTATTTCCGTTTATTCTAGCAACAAACGAACTGTTCAAAACCAGTTAAGGGAATTCCAATCTAAGTTTTTTGTGTAGATCGAAGCAAACGGTGGACGGGGAAACCATGATCCAAAATTTAACACGGATTAAACTCATCTTTTCAAATGTTGTTTTATAAACAGATTATAAGAGCGTTATAATGACGAATATTCGTATGTTTTGTAAAATATAGCAGGTTACTTTCGCCTGCTTATAGATTCAGTTAATGATTGGCGTTTGGGACAGGTTCCCTGTAATTGGTCAAATTTCAAGAGGTAATAAGTTTCAATGAAGTCGCCGTAATATAGTTGTAGAGTGATAGATTTTTACACGTAAGGCGACGGTCAAAACTCCAGGTCAGACACCTCCAACAAAACAAAATATTAAAAAAAATATTTCTTTGACCACTTACTCTCAGCAGATTTTTGGCAGAAATTCTAAGGGAAAACAAAAATGATTGCCATAAGAGTTTCTCAAAACTCTTTTGTTCGAAGTAGACTTTAAAATGTTGGTCCTTCCACTCATGTATAGAATGAACACATACAACATAAGTGATGTGAGAAGCTAGGTTGTAATCTTGACTGAAAGGTTGTAATGACCAATTATGTATGTATATATGTACGTAACAAGTTTCAACGAATACAAATTATCTCCTCGGCGTTATAGACATTAGGTTTGCAGCCTGCTTTGACAGCTTGAACAAGCTTCATATAGGATTACTTGGTTTTCAATGATGAGATAGAAAATTACGTCTTTTATTAGCGATTAACATTTTTGATGGAACATATCGGATATGAAAAATTTATATTCCAAGTCCTTCGGATTCAAATAGTGTTGGGCCCAGTTTCATTGATTTTGAAGGAAAATTGTTGTTTGCAAACGTTTTTAAATTGTAAATTAAATTGTTTCCCAAGCAGTTTAGTTTCATACGAAAGTCACGGCTTTTAAACTGCACAAAGCATCTCTCTCAGGTTAAGATTGGTGAAATGAATTCACGTTGACCTTTGTTGAGCCAACGGTGTTGTCCAACTAAACTTCAGAGAACGAAAGACAACTTCCAACCAGTGGGTGGCGCAATGAGCCATATGAGCCACCGAGAGTACTTGCTTGCCAACGGCAATTTGTCTGATAACTTATCCTACCTACCTGCCACAAAATTCTAAATTTCCCAGGTACAAACTTTTTATTATTTACTTTATTTATTAGATTTCGTTCAATAACTAAATGAGTAGAAGGAGCAGATTGTTTCTTTCCATGTAATTTTTAAAATTGCATTTTTTAACTTGCAAACTCAATACCTAAACCAACTTCAAAAGATATGCTGCTCAAAAAACCTGCCCTGTCTTCTGAATATTATTCATATCTGATTCACTAATGAAGACACATCCTTATATATCCCCCATCAATTTTCATGTCATTAATTCATTCGTATTATTGATGGTTTCAGTCTCCTTTTGTAGATGCCTATTTCTTTATTAATGAAATTTCATACAATTTTGACTTTTGATCATTTTTTATCGTGTGATTATTATTGACCTTTTGAATTGATTCTCAAATATTTGATTAGCCGTCTTCTTGTTTGTTCCTCTTTTTTCTTCTTATACACTTTACGCACAGTTCGTTTGATGCGTACTCTAAGGAAGGCTAATGATGGCCTGCTGTGGGTGGAAGCAGTTTTGTGATGAGGCGGTTTTTCATTTTATTATTCCATTGAAAAGGCATGAAAATTTGCAAATTAACTGAATTATGATTCTGACTTATAATCATAATTGAATAAGAATTACAGATTATGCGAGAGTATATGCGAGAGTGTATAAGTGTGTATGAGTATGTGTGTATTTAAATTATCCTGTGATTATTCGGGGTGTTTATTTATCTCACAAGGGAAATTTTGAGTCACTCTGAGAGGCCTGTTTATTCGTTAAATTTTAGTTTGATTGATTCCCTGAGAATTTGAATTTCTGTCGTTTTAGTACGGGTTTGTTCAGCTGTGCGCTCAGTTACGTTAAATTCTCGCAAGTGTATTAGAAATGATTTATGATTGAGAAACATATTCAATAATTATCTTCTTTCAAGCCACTCAAAAAAACGAAAATGTTTTCAATTTTACTTTCCTTTATCTGTCTATCGTTTGTCATTCAAATAACAGAAGCTGCCATAAATGGCATGTCCAGAGCTTATATTTTTAAAAAATTTTAAATAATTTTCTTTGTATTGTTTAGGATTAATTTTCATGTTGTTTTAGGCAAGATTTGAAAATAAATACAATTAAATTGAAATTTCAAGGAAAATATGCCCAGCATGATAATCTCTAAATTGTATGCATCAAGTGATAAAACAAACACTTCTGATGATGAATTAATTTTTCTCTTTTTTTAATGTTTTAAAAGGAAATATGATTGAAGACAACAAATTGACAAGTTGTGTCAATTATGAAATCTTGCAATAAAAATAAATTTTAATTGACCATTTATATACGTCAACAATTTCTATTTCCCTTCTTTTGTAACTTAACAATTCCATTACAATGCTCTGCCCACATAAGTAAAGTCCGGACTCCAGAGTGGGGTCCTTTACGAAAAGCTGGTAACATATTCTGATTAAATGAATATACATACATAATTGGCCATTACAACCTTTCTGTCATGATTACAGCCTAGCTTCTCACATCACTCATGTTGAATGTGTTAATTTTATCCATGACTGGCGGGACATACAGTTTAAAGTCGACTGCGAACGTCAGATTTTTAAGAACCTTTTCAAAACAATTTTATTTAACGGAAGAAATATATTTCATATTTGGTTTTGTTGGAGATGTTTGACCTGGGGTTTGAACCGAGGCCTCACGGTTCAAGCCGTAGGCTAGAAGGTAGTGTGTTGACAGTCACCTCGTACAGACCGAGATATGAAAAAATATTTCTACAGCTACTTCCTGTCAGCGGTCTTCTGGCAAAAACCTCTAAGAATAGATAAAATTGTCATGAAAAGTTTCTCGAAATCTATCATTCATGGATATAATCATTCATGATGTGACAAGCTAGGTCTAAATGCTGTCTCAAGTGCTTCAGGGATTTAGTGAATGATTGACAAACTCACACACAATACAATTCAATATTAATATTGTCTAGTTTTACTTACTTACTTAATTGGCCATTAACAACCCGACTAACGAATTTCGGCCTGCCTTAACACATACTTCCAAGCGCCTCTGCATCTTGCGCGCCTTCGCTAGTTGATCACACCAATCGATGAAAGGGCTTTCTAGATTTGTTCCCTCCAATGCAAGCAAGTCTTTGCTGACTTCCACAAATCCTCGCATCAAATACCCGTCCCGCCGGATCAACCTCCTCCAATCAAATGGCATGGCCGCTGGATATTAATAGGCTGCATAACATCCATGTCGTTGAGAAGCTCATACAGCTCATTATTGGATTGGATGTGGAAATCGTTGCTAACTCCCACTGGACCGCTGAATCAGTGCTTAATAGTGTCCACGCATTAGAAGAATCACGGGGTGGAGGGCCATCTTGTAAAGTATTAGTTTTGTCGTAGGAGAGTGGTCTCTGCTAACCAACTGCGTATTGAAACCATAGTAGCACCCGCTGGCAAGAGTAATCCTACGTTTGATCTCCAGAGTGACATCATTTTTGGTGGTAACGGCGGAGCTGAGATAAATAAATTCATTGACTATATCGAAAGTATAATTATCGGCCGTAATCTGGGACCCAATAAGCCCCTACTTGTCGGCAACATATACTCCTAGTTTTTCTAGTTTTCACAAATGAAAATAATTGTCTCATACGTCATCGTGAGCAGGCATTAGGTCTACTTCCAATCATAGGTAACACTATTCAATTCCCGGATAATAATATAGCGATAGACATTAGGTCATTGTTATCCTCAATACGAAAAATGTTTTCAAGTCGATGGAAATCCCGTAAGGCAGTTATTTTGTTTTATTGTCACAGGCTCTACATGTTTGGCTCGAGACAATCTCCATTTTACTTAAGTGTTCCCTGAGTTTATGTTGCCCTCTAAAAATACTGTTTATCAATGTCAGGTCGTTTCTTGATAGTCTCAACCATGATTCAGATCTCTTGTTTTAATGTCCGAACAAAATATTTGATTGCCTCAATTCCACTTCATTTGAGAAGAGCTTTGGTCTTGTTGTCTATCGTAGAGAAAATTAACCTGTTCTAGATAAAATTCAAGTATTGATGCAAAAGGTCGCCGTAATCTAGTAGATAGTGTATTTGCTTGTTAAACACAAGGCCTCTGTTCATATGTACATTCAAAAGAAATAAAAAAATTGTTCTTCGGTGCTTTCATCTCAGCCGATTTCTGGCGAAAACTCTGAAATTAAATATAATTGTCATGAAAAAGTTTCTCAAAACAATCTGTCATTCGGAATTGACTTTAAACTGTAGGTCCCACCAGTCATGTATAAAATTAACACACGTAAGATAAGCGGTGTGAGAAGCTAGGTAGAATTACGACGATCTATTACAGGCTGAAAGGGTTGTAATGACCAGTTATGTATGTATTGGTGCAGTTAGTATGCCTTTCGAGTAAAAAAATTTCAGAGGGCGTAAAAATAGATTATAAAAGATAATGCCAGCCTATTCTGTATTTCGAATCCGAAGGTATGGTATACATAGACGCAAAATTAAAATTCTCTTAAAAAAATTTTTGTTTGTATCTTTCAAGAACTATTTCATATCAATTATAACACCGAAAGCGTTAGAATAAATATGTTTAAAGCTTTCAATTTTTGAATTTTTGTAACTTTAATTCGAATATCCGTTTGTGTTTAAATAACGTTACTTTGACGTGTGAATTTAATTTCTAAAATACATTTGCAAAGCCACTCAAAACAACAACTGCAAAGGCTCATTTAACAATAATTGATTATTGACTCTCTCTCTCTGTCCTGCTAAAGGCAAATTATGCAAATACAACAAACTAAAGAGGACGACACTTTATTTGAATTAAAATTAAACAATAGACGCACACATTAATAGACAGCTAGACAGACAGACAGATTGATGGACAAATAGTTGAATAGACAAAAAGCCAGACATTTCGGAATGTCATAATGAAGACAATGGCTAACCAGACGTGCAAATATTACGACGGTATTGAGTCAATATTGGAATTTAACCAAAAATTTAACTTTAAAAACACATGCCCTTTTGTGATAGCCATTAAAACACTCAGTATAGATATAGAAAAGCTAAAGAAAAACTTTTAATTTCGATTGCATACACATATAAATTTTGAAACCGTTTTACTCTTTCCAATTTCCTGAAGAAAAGTTTTTCCTTTAAACGAATTTCTATTTCCTGTACCGATGATGATGATGATGTCAGCGTAAAAGATGATACGGAATTTTTCGAAAAGGGCAAAAAGCACACTAAAAACAACTTGGCCATATGTCCGAACTGAACTATTTAAAGTAATTTATGCACCCTTTTAGTGTTTAATAATTTTATTATGGCATACGACAATTCAACGACGTTTAGTTGTAACCCAGAAAGTTACTCAACCACCACCTTAAGCAACGTCAATTTTTTTTTTGTAATTTTAAGTGTTTTTCTTAAAACCCCTTATACTGGTAATAACACTGCGAGGTACAATTCAATTGAAGAGGCATGAATACAATACTACGTTGGACCTTCCCATTTTCTTATCAAACAACCCTCGCGTATAACTTGAACGCCCAGCATTTAAGTAGAAAAACCTTTTTTTATTGATTTCCTATTGCCATGTAAAAGAACGAGAAAAAATGCCTTGAAATGAAGCACAAACGTATTCAGGAAAACATCATCAGACTCCCATACCCTGCTATTCAATCGCTCACATTATTCATTTGTATACAATAATAAAATCACTTTACTAAAGTCAGTTTCTTTTTTCTTTTTGCTATTCTGTTATTGCTGTTTTGCTTTTTTACTGCCTACAAATCGAGTTGAAGATCCATTTATTTTTTGACACGATTATGATTAAATATCCTGAAGCCAACAATTTTATGATTTATGACTTTTAATGGAAAGTTTTGAATATGGCAAATGGCAATAGAGCATATAATGTCGACTATTTTTCTCTCTCTATCTGTCTCTCTCTCTCTTTTAATTTGGCAGAATTGATTCTATTAAATGCTATAATAAAGTGTACGGTATATGTATACGTATGAATATGTGTTATAAAGTATTGTTAATATAATGATATACAATAGACATACACTGTCGAACAAAATAACATATTGTTACGTTTTTGCCTTTTAAAAATCTTTAAAAATAAAAAAATGTATGTATAGTTTTAATTAAATTCTTTATTGTTCGCAAAATTCTGTGTGCCACTGTTCACAACTTGATGTGAACAACCACAATCGCCTTGTTTGTTATTTCTTTTTGACCTTTGCATTCTCGAAATCTCTATAATTGTAAACATGTTGTTTACATTTATTCTTGTAGCGTTTGTTATTGCATTTTTGTTTACTTGTTTATCTTGTAAACAAGTTCATTGCTTTTTGTTTTGTAGCTTTTGTTTACAATTTAAACGATGTAAAAGCAAAGCACCATTTCCATTTTTCGTCGCAATATAAAAGGTATGTTTGGTAATTAATTCTCAATTGTGCCTCTTTTAAAACCGAATGTAATTTTTTTTTAAACAAGAATTAAGGCGCTGAACTTAACTTTAAGTCATTACCATAGTACAGTTCTATGTCCCAATGGGACACGTATTTACAAGGCGTACCAGGGTAAAACCTTAACTGGAAATTAAAAAAAACATTTTATTGAAAGTATTGCCTATTGATGGCTACACATTTTTTCCATCTGTCAGACAATTTGTGGATTGCAAGCCAAAGAAAAAACTGTTGGTCTTTTGAACCAATCCAATTAGTCAGCCGATTTCGATTTAAATTGGCAGTCTGAAGGAGCCAAGTCTGGTGAATACGGCGGGTAGGGTAACAGCCCTCAACCTAGTGCTTTAATAGTATCCTGAACCAGTTATGCTTTGCGTGCAGATGCATTGTTATGTTTCAAAATTACTTTGCAGTATCTTGTGGCCCATTCTGGTGGGTTTTCGATCAATACATGGTTCAAATTGTTCACTTAATTTCGATAGGAATTTGTATTGACGGTTTCAGTAGATTTTAGGTCTTCGTGGTACATCACGCCTCTCTGGTCCCATTAGACAAACAGCATTATCTTCCTACCGAATCGATCTGGTTTTACAATCAGTTGATAATTGTGGCGGATTAACTCCTTATTTTTCTTTTCGCTTAGGATTCTGAAAATAAAACCATGTTTCATTGTCAGTAATAATTCGATGCAATGTTGATTTCCTATCGCGTCTTTGAAGCAAAATTTCTCAATTGGTTTTTCGGGTTTTCATCTCTCTGTCAATTCATTTAGCACCCATTTTCAAAACTTTTAAATCGTTCTCATAGTTTTTAAACGGTCAGGTATTGTTTGTTGTGCAACATTTACCATTTCAATCATATGCTTCTGACTGAAAGTGTCGTATTCATTCAATATTGTTTTCCAATTCAGTGTCTTCTAATTTTTTTGGAGGTATTTCACTTCTACATTACATGCATACATTCATAATTGGTCATTACAATCCTTCAGTCAGGATTTGCCAACTAGCTTCTCACACCACTTATGTTGTGTGTGTTAATTTTCAACATGAGTGGCAGGATCTACAGTTTAAGATGGACTCCGAACGACAGATTTTTTTGAGAAACTTTTCGTGATAATTTTATTTATCTCAGAGATTTTGCCAGAAACCTGCTGAGAGGAAATCGCCGAAGAAATATTTTTTTGAACAGTGTGCTCACGACTAATAAGCCAACACACTACCTAATAGACTGCGGCGACTATATTCCTCATATCATAATCGTTATCTCTGAACCCTCGAAACCCTCTTCTACATGGCGCTTCTGATAGAATATGGTCATCATATGCCTCGACAAGCATTCGCTGCGACTTTGCGGCACTTTTCTTCAGATGAAATCAAAAAGATTAATGCTTTCAACAAATCAGTTTCTGGTACAAAATTCGCCATCTGTCAAATGAAATTTTAACAGGATCAATGCAGTCACTGACCGCAGTAGTCCACGAATAATAATGATGCATTGGCACAAAGAAAGAGACTGCCAAAGATTTTGAAAAAAAAAAGAAATGAAATTTAAAACTGTAGCCCTGCAGACAATATTTTACGAATATCATGCAACCCTGTTAATGTAAAATAATTTAAAGGAAAGTTAAGAAACAAGCAGAAATGCAACATTTTGACATCGAAATCACAACTGAACTTCTACGACTCTATATCAAATCAGTTTGGGAGGAAGAAAGGCTACCACGAACTTGAAAGGAAGGCATCCTTGTTAACCTAACCATAATTGATGATTTAAGATTGGGGAGAGATTTCGATGACACACACCATATACACAACATTAGCAGTCATATTACAGTGAAGTAAACTAGAGAAAAATGTAGAAGACGAACTGACTTCAGCCCATACAATCTTTTGAGTGGTGTAATGATTGTTTCATTAAAAATGAGGCCGTTTTGCAAAAACCCTGCTATAATTTGTTTTATTTGAATGCATTTAAATCAATCGATGGTACATTTAAAATTGGTGTGATCCACATCCTAAATAATTTTCCGGTTTTCATAAAGGCAATATACCAGAGTGTTTAACATTTCAAATACTACTGATGTGATCCATCTTTCAGCTAAAAGTTTGCTTCCTGATGCTCTGTTAGTCTACATATCGACTTACTCGTCCACTGTCCATTTACCTTTTTGTGTTCAGTGCTTATTAAAATAATATGCAAAAATTCAGAGTCCTCTTCTCTTTCTCCCACAGATATTCTATACTCCTTCGCTACGTAATAGCTGTGCCTGGCTGGTTTCTGTTATAACAAATTAAATTGCAATTTGAAGAGCCTTATTTACTGGCTTATTAGACGAGAGATCGTGGTTCAACATCTGGCTCAGCTATCTCCAACAAAACGAAAAAAGCGTCTTCGCTGACTTCCTCTCAGCAGACTTCTGGCAAAAAATCTGAGAGTAAATAAAATTGCCATCAAAATTTTCTCAAAGTAAATCCGTCGATCGGAGTCGACTTTAAACTGGAAGTTTCAACACTTGTGAATAACAATAGACACAACATGAGACGTGTTAGTAGCTGATTTGTATTCCTGACTAAAGGTTGTAACTCATCCGATGGTTTTTTTTTTGTCAAAAGAAATCAGTGTTCGTCTGAGATGCGATTAAACAATTCAGATACTCTCTCTAAGCTTTAAGTGCCGTTTATAGTAAATCCAATACATTTTTATACACATTTTCTGTCCTTTAAATTGTGAAAATTTAAAATCGTCTCCCTTCTTGCGCTCAAGCACTTGTTTGCTAATAATGCCTTTTAATTCTATTAACAGCGTATGAGTTCAAAAATTATTAAAACAATGACGAGTGAAGGGAAGAACGGGAGAGCAAAGTGGAAAAAATTAATTTCGAACGAGTAAAATTCTAAACATGTAAAGAAGTCATCAAAATAATTAAACTCATCAAGTGAGGAATTATTTTTTCACTTCGTTTGTTTGAAGATGTTTTTCTTGTTTTTGTTTAATTTTTTCTTGGATGGGAATGTTAAATGATTTTCACAGATGACAATTGGAAAAAAAGAAAAAATATGGAAAAACTTTTATGTTGTCTCGCAGCAGACATTGACACGCGCTTAACTGAAGTTATACCACGAACTACCGTCAAGAGTTACTCTTTCCTACTGCCTAACACCCCCCCCTCCTTCAAAATTAAGTGAAGACAAGGTAGGAAGGATAAAAGGTTAACCACAAACACTAAACATACATTCATACATACATATGTGTATGTGTATGCATTAGTGTAATTGTAAGTATGTGTGACCATATGTAAGAATGATGTGATATGCGAACGTATGTGTGAATATACCATACACAGCCAGGGTGTGGGAATACAAAGGGAACATCTTTCTTTCATTTCTTGATAATTTAATATTCTATCCTTTTGCTATTGTTGTTGTTGGACTTTTTTCTTTTCTTATTTTTTTTTTTAATAAAAACCTTAATCTTTTGATGATTATTTGCTTAGTTATTAATTAAAGAATTTTTGCTCGAAAATATGTGAATGCGTACGACGAGATGAGTGGGAATGTTGCTCAATGCTGTTGTGACAAGGATAGGGCAAGCAAGGCAAGGGTGGCAAGCTTGCATACATATGTGAGTTTTTGTAAGCGAATTTATGGAAAGTTTTCTCTTCTTTGTTTTTGTTGCTTATGTTTGCCTTTTATACCACCAGTGCCACCACGTCAGCAGCAACCCAATGTATAAATGTTAAGAACAATAAATAAAATGACAAAAGATGAAAGTTTATTGTCAGTTGATATCCTGAGGTTATTTTAGAAAATATTCTCTTAACATTCTAGACATTTCATTTTCTTTTGCTTCGTAGCTGCACAGAAAAAAAGAAGACATTTAATGCTTTCTACAAATACTACAACAACCGTGGGATGGACTTTTGTTTTGTAACAGATTGCATGGACATTAATGCCAAATAATTATGATTTTTATGTTACATTTCTTATTGAAATAATTTTTTATTAATAAATGTTTTAATTAGTTTTCATTTAAGGGAATGAAGTTTTCCAAAAAAAAATTGTTTGATTTTCTGCTATAGAACGGCTGAAATATTAAAACATTTCATATACAGCTATCAGAGCACTTTTTGATCAAACACTTGCTTACTTACATACATAAATACATTCATAATTGGCCATTACAACCCTTCAGTCAGTATTACGAATTAGCTTCGGAAGCCACTTATGTTGTGTTTGTTAATTTTATACATGAATGGCATGATCTACAGTTTAAAGTCGACTCCGGACGACAGATTTTTGAGAAACTTTTCATGGCAATTTTATTTACTCTCAGAGTTTTTGTCAAAAATCTGCTGAGAGGCAATCGCTGAAGAAATATATTTTTTTCGTTTTGTTGGAGATGTCTAACCTGGGATTTGAACCGTGGTCTCATGTCTAATTAGCAAACACACTACCTACCAGACTACGGCGACTATACTTACTTACTAACTTAATACTGAATAGATTTTTACAAACCTTCAGACAGGATTACGATTACCTAGTTTCTCATACCACTCATGTTGTGTGTCCAAGGCCTACAGTTTATGGGTTTATGTCAGAAGACTTACACGAGCTATGATTACTTCACATCGTTACGCCGTCTACACAGTCCAAGTATTGACCATTGGAAATAAAGACTTCTATCAAATACAGTTTCGAAACATCGAAATTGGGGAAGCACAATGCTAATGACTGTATAAAATTCACTCTACCCATGATTTTTCTTTTCTTTTTCTGCACTTGAGACCGATGAAATTTGCTGGGTATGCTCCATATATCTCTCTTCTCCATTTCCTATCCGTGCTTTTATGCTACACAACAGCACATGCTATATAAGCGCCTGCAACTATACGATATTCGCATTCTACGAAAGATGCTGGGATTTATTATGGTTTTGATTACCAACTAACGTAATAAAATTATTGTGAGGATTCGATCCAAGAACAGTATAAGTCTTGAGTTTGTGCTTGACTAGATTGTTATTTTCATTAGAAAAAACGAGTTTTTTGGAGTGAATATACTCACGATTAAAAAGTGAACGCTTTATTGCCGATCCAAGTAACCACTTCATTACACACAACAACGTCACGTACACTGTCAGACAACAGCAGCCTTCGTTACTTCGATAAGTGTCTGATTAATGATAACAATGTATGTGGATATAAAATGGAATACCGATAGAAAAGGTAACACACCCAAATATCGAGAAGAGAAAGAAACTCTTATATTGGTTTAGTCATATTTTATCGAACACATGTGGCTACAGGACATAGATGCTATCGGAAGTATCTTCCTAATATGGCTGGATGCGCTGGCGGGGCCATATCGTTCGAATGGGTATTGATGCTTGGAATTGCCGAGAGGATAACCTTACTTTGGAAGGACAAAATCGAAGAAGCCTTGTCAGCGATTAGTGGGGCGTAAAAAACCGAGGCGCCTGCAAAGATGTGTTAAGATAGGTCGTAATCCGTTAATCGGATTGTTAATTGCCAATTAAGTAAGTAAGTATGTAAGTATAATGCAACCACTCCCAGCTTGAAATGTGCTAAACAAAATTGCAACAGACGAGAAGAACTTCTAAATGTAGCCGATGTGGTATTGTAGAGGAAGACCATATATAACCATTTCGAAGAAATATGTGGGTAATTGTTGTATATCTATAGAGAACCTGAATGATTAGTCACCATACTTGCTGTTGCGCAATATCTCTCCTAACTCTCGCACAAGGATAAGATTTACTCTAAACTAGGAGTAATGGATTTTCTTGATTATTAGTAAGATAGGATTATTTGAAGTCACCGTAGTATAGTAGGTAGTAAGTGTGTTAGTCAAACCCCAGGTCAGACTTCTCCAAGAAAACGAATTATGAAGAAAATATTTCTTCGGCGACTACCTCTCAGCAGATTTCTGGCAAAAACTCTGAGAGTAAATAAAAATGGCCATGAAAGATTTCTCAAACGAAATCTGTCGTTCGGATTCGACTTTAAACTGTAGGTCACGTGGGCAAAATTAACACGCACAACATAATTGGTGTGAGAAACTAGGTTATAATCCTGACTGAAGGGTTGTGACCATAATATAACCAATTATGTATGTAGGTATGTAAGTATTTTCTTTACATTATTTTGTTGCAAATTTATTCAGCAATGGAGCTGTTTAATATTAATAATATTATATTATATTATTATTTAATATAAATTTTTTCCTTTATTATTGTTTTGCCCCACTGTGCCTTAGAAAAAGGAGTAAATTTCATATAAATACACATAATTTTTTGTAAGAATTCTTTCTTTAGAATTTTTTTTTTCATAACCGATTTTTTTCTTTATTTTTTTTTTGCTATTCTTTGTTGTATTCTTATATTTTATAATGGTTTTGTCATATCATTCATTGTCTTAATGTACACGCACAATGCATACACCACGCATACATACCAAAAATGTGTATTTAAAATATAGTTATTATTGTTGTCGTTGGTGCTGATATATTTTGTATATGTTTCTGTATATTTTGATGACTTGAAAGTAATTTTTAAACAATTTTCTTCATTCTTCTTCTTCTGCTATTTCTACTTCTTGGTATTCTACTTTCAAAAGCAATCCTTTGGTCTTCACTAAAGATGTTTTGCTTTTGCAAAACAACTTTAAATTTTAAATATTTACACACACCGACGCATATATGTGCCTTTATAACATATACATACATATGGTATGCTAATGTATGTATGTGTGTAGTGGCGTGTAGTGTATGTCTTAAAGTTGTTCCCTGTTATTTCGTTAAAATTAGCATATTTTAGATTAAGGCAAATGTCACATGTATATACATATATGATGATGAGTTTTTGTGGCAACTAAACACTGTACAACTGAAACTAAAACTATGACTGTAACTACAACTATATAAGCAACAACAACAAAAAGAACAGGCGTAGCAGCAAAAGATCTATTTAACTTTTGGCACATGGTCCTCTGGTTATATATGTATGTATTGTGCAAGCAAGAATTCTATGAAAATATAATAAAAGGACATTTGACATACATATGCACATACCATCCTTTGCAACCATTTCATGCATCTTTTGGTGTCAGTTTTTCTGTTTTTAGTTTTAAGTTTACAAAGTTTTAGCCAGAAATTGTTTTACAAGATATTTTCTTAATTATATTACCTGCTTTTGTCGAATAGTTCGCAAAGAAAGAGAGGACGGCTGAAAAAAGAAAATGAAAAATTTTAATGTAAACGTAGCCCCTTTTGACAAATAGTTTTGCAAGATTATATGCTAGAAACCAGAAACAAAAAATGGGGAAAAAAGTTGAAAAGGGATTTTTTTCTTTTCTTTTGTTGTTAGCTATGTTTACATGTATGTAATTTAAATGAAATTTTTAAAATTTTGAAATTACATACAAATGCTCAAAGAACTTTGTAACATCGGATCTTCCAACAGGTTCAAACGAACTTAGAAAGTGGCCACCTTATTTAAGCTGCATCTGTCAAATTAGTTGTCATTTATTCAGTGCGGTTTGCCAAATCATAGATTATGACATGTGTTCGCTGAATGGACTCTGATTGGCATTTGACCCTAGTTTTCATCGAAAAGTCACAGCGATTAGGCTCATTTCTGGATGAATGGGCGGGTACGTGAACAAGCAAATTTAATGACTTCAGGATGTAATTCCCACATGAAATCCAACAGCATCCGAAGTATTCCGAAAGAATCACTGATTGCTACCCTTCAGTCAGGATTACGACCCAGCTTCTCACACCACTTAAGTTGTGTGTGTTAATTTTATACATGAGTGGCGGGACCAAGAGTTTGAAGTCGACTACGAACGATAGATTTTTGAGAAACTTCTTCATGGTAATTCTTCATTTCCTCTCAAAGTTTTTGCCAGAAATATTTTTACATTTATTCGTTTTGTTGCAGATGCCTGACCTGGAGTTTGAGCCGTGGCCTTACGGCTAAGAAGCTAACGCACTACCTTCTTTACTACGGCGACTACACTACACTACACATTAACAAAGGGTAATATAAGTTGATAAATACCAAAGTTTTTGACCTGAATTGGACGATCAGAATACAGACGGGGTTATTGGTTCTGCAAAATGCAACGAAATTCAAACATTTTTATGCAGTATTCTTCTGCGTTCTAGAGCACATCTAGTCATGGTCGGTTGATCAGTGGGCTCCACAATTCTTTAAACAGAAAATTTGTTCTTTAGTCGCACTATTTGTATGCAGATCCTTCGTTCTGTGAAGAGTAATGCCCACGAGGAACAAAGAGAGAGAGAGAGAGAGGGAGAGTGATTTGCTTCTTCAGCTGCTGGAATTGTTATCAAAATACGTTCGTATTAGAACTTCAACCATACGACCACAATATGTACTATTAAAATCCCACTAAGCACACAGCAAAACTTCAACCCCGACTACAGTCTACGGCATCATTCGACAATGAATGTTTTCCACAAATGTTGTAGCAATTAGACCGTTTTTTATGACCACTCATCTGTCGCTTAAAAAGAGTGTCAGTTTTGTTATGGATTACAGCAGATACTCGGTATCAGTGTATACTTAATAGGGCCTTATTTCACGAAAATTCCATGCATTCACAAACGAAATAAAGCCTTGATATACTGCTTAGAACACACATTAAACGTTTCATAGCGATTTAACAGAAAACTAACCTTAGGCCACAAACCCCAAAAAGTTGCAAATATCTTTCAATGCCTTTTTTCACGTCCTTCGTTAAATCTGCATGTAGTTTCAAATAATTTTCTGCAACATTTCCAAACAAAACAGCAATTAAATGTCAATCATATTAGTTATGTTTACTAACTTCTTCACAATTTAGCTCGCTAGACTTTAATATAAATTTCACATCGAAATTACCGGAATTGAGATATCACGACCCAAATGAAGCCTAACTGATTCTTAGATTTTGACTTCATCTTATAGTGTTTTCACACCGAGTGGTTTTAAAGTAAAAGTTGGTTTTAACGTTAAAACCAAAAATAAAACCTGATTTTACCATACAAAATTATTGTGTTAAAACCAAAATAAAACCTTTTTTGAATTGGTTTTAAGTTGGTTTTATGAAATACAACCTTGTTTTGATGTACTAAATGTACTAAATCAGAGCTACCAGCTCTGAAAACCTGAAAACAGCTGATAAAAACAAAAACAAATGTAAATAAATAAATAAATGTAAATAATCATTTATTTTGTATTAAAGAAGGAAAAATTTGGAATATTTTTAATTTCTTCAATGAAAATTTTAAAGATTCTTAAATAGTTAAATATTAATCGAAATGTGTGTTGTTTCTGGTCACAATGAATATAGTTTCTTGTGCGAAAGGTAAGTCAGAAGCTAAATATATCAAGATGAAATAAGGCATATTGCTCATAAAATTTTTTTCTCGCAGTCATAAACGTCATGAATTTAAAACCAATTTTAATAAAACTTGCAGTGTGAACGCAAAATCAGCTGTTTATGGTTTTAATGCTAAAATCAGGTTTTAAATTTTGGTGTGAAAACACTATTATTACACAAGTGTAAGTCATCCAATTTCGACATGGTCTTACACTGAGCTATGGAATCACCAAACATTCAAAGAATTGTTTTTTTTCGGGATCTTCAAACTCATTGGATCAGAAAATCTTTCAAATTAAAGCGGCTGAGATCTCAATTAATAGCTCTAAGAGGGAGGCCGCTACAAAATCTGATAAACTTGTCGTTTTCATCCCTTCGAAATTGCTCGATGATTGCACTGCTTGCAGGCAGAGGTTTTACCGCCTATAAATATAAGAATTATACCTAAAAAGTTTCGGTTACATATATCTACGAGGTCGCTTAACTCCAACACATACATACATAATTGGTCATTCAGTCAGGATTACGACCTAGTTTCTCACACCACTTATGTTGTGTGTGTTAATTTTATACATGAGTGGCGAGGCCTACAGTTTAAAGTCGACTCCGAATGACAGATTTTTGAGAAACTTTTCATGGCAATTTTATTTACTCTCAGAGTTTTTGCCAGAAATCTGCTGTGAGGAAGTCCCAGAAGAAATATTTTTTCATATTTTCGTTTTGTAGGAGATGTCTGATCTGGAACCGTGACCTCACCTCTAATAAGCCAAACACACTAGTTGGTAGTTGGATAAAATTATCTTCTCAGATTTATTTGCTCACTAGCGGCAAGGAATGTGAAAATGAATTACACTGCTGATGGAAACGAAGGCATGCGTATATTCTTCTTCAGTTATAATGTCACTGGATGAGAGGGCATTAAGAAGTGGACTTATATAACTATTATTAGCAAATTGAAAATCGTCTGACCTTTACATTTCAGGGAAAGAACCATATCTCATTATATCTTCAACAGGAAATCCATTATATGCTACTTCTCATGGGTATAGTTACAGGGCCTTGTAAAGTAAAACGCATGCATTTTGAAACCTATGGCTCCTGTAGGAGATATCGGGATTAGATATAGGAGAAATCGGTAAAAGCGTTTTTTTTGGAGTTGACACAGTCTACAGAAGGTAAAACTTAGGTAAAACATATACAAAGTTTGTCAGGAAGTAAAATTTAAAACTTAAAATCACTTTATCGCAATGCATGAAAACAATCCCTTTGACTATCATGTGGAAAAACATTCTTTAAGAATATTTTTGTCCGTGGGTTTGTAATTTATTATGTATATATTAATTTAATAAACTTCCCAGAAAACTTATTGTATTAGAAATAAATTATATTCCTAAAGAGAAACTTTTTATAGTTTTGCAAACATATTGAAAACGTGCTGTCAACAAAAACAAAACTTATTGGTTTTAATAAGGCAAACTAAACTCTTCCGTGTAACTTTCACTTACGCCTGAGAAACAATTGTTTACAATCCCTTATTTAGTCTTTACCTATGCATACAACAATTTATTATGACTGTTGTCATTACATTTAAATGTTGTGGAGGTTTTGTGTTCCTTACGTTTTACGTATAACTTACCGACATGTGGAATCAGATAAAAATATCTGAGGTCTTGCCTTTTTTTCAACTAAAAAATGTTTAAACTTATGCTGTCGTCAAAATATTTCTCAAATTTATGACAAAAAAGGGGAAACAATTTTTAAATGAAATTTTAGCAAAAGCCAGAAGAAAAACATTGAAACGTTGGAATTCTAACAAAAAATACAATGATAAAATGCCAACTATTTTGTGTTCGCTTAAAAACAGGAAAAACTATTAAATATGGTTTGAAGGAACAATAAAATTATTTTCATACAAACAAAAGTCCACTTGGTAAGGCTGTATAATAAAAAGAGAACATGTACTTAAAAATATGGTTGACGGTTTTGTTTGCATGTCTATAAAGGCTTAAACTTTACTTACTTCAATTATTACTTTTAATAGAACGAATATTGGTAATATGTAGTATGTATGTACGTAGTCGCCGTTATCTAGTAGGTAGTGTGTTGTCTTATTAGATTAGGAGGCATCGGTTTAAACCGCAGATCAAACATCAAAATGAAAATTTTAAAAAAAATATTTCTTCGGCGACTGCCTCTCAATAGATTTCTAGCAAAACCTCTGGGACTAAATAAAATTGCCATGAAAAGTTTCTCAAAAATCTACTTTCGGACTATACTTTAACCTATTGGTCGCGCCACTCATGGATAAAAATCAACACAAACAACATTAATGGTGTGAGAAACTAGATCGTAGTCCTGACTAAAGGGTTTTAATGACCAATTATGTAAAAAAAAGAAAAATTATGTACGTATGTAATAAGAAGTTAACTTAGTAGAGTATTTTAATGTCGTTGCTATCGCTGGTCATTACTTCCTCTCCTCTTTTCTGCTTCCTTCCTTGTTTTTCTTGTAGTTATTAGACTGGAAATATGTAACGACCAAAAAACATGTTGAAGTAGTCCAAAGAAAAACAAGTTCCTTGTAAATGTCATTTGTATTGTAGATTTGTAGACAATTTTTTTGTTTCGTTTTCTTTACTTTATAGAAAAAACAACAACAATTTTTTTCTGTTTTATTTCTTTTTTTTTTCGATTGTATACAATATTTGTGTTTTATTTTAGATTTTCGTTGGAAAAGTTTTTATGAAAGTGACCATATGTTGCGTATGAGTAACAAGTAATTGCCTCATAATAATACTCATACGTTTATGTGGTTTAGAAAATATTGTCTTTAACGTAATTTTTAAAGTGAAATAAATTAAAAAAAAACCTTAAAGTAATATTTTAGTTGATAAGTAATAACGAAATTAGCTAAGCTATTGGATGAAGCTTGATAATGGGTCAGAAGAAGCAGCATTTCAAGGCTGTCAAACATAAAAAAATCACCAAAAATTTTTTGAAATTGTATATATTCAAGACTGAAGTCGCCGTAGTCTATTAGACGTAAAGCCAGGGTTCGAGACATCAAAACAAAATACAAAAAGTATTTCTTTGGTAACTTTTTCTCTGTCGATTTTTGGCAAACACTCTGGGAGTAAATAAAATTGCCATGAAAAGTTTCCCAAAAATCTGTCGTTCGGAGTCAACTTTAAACTGTAGGTCCGACCACTCAGGTATAAAATTAACACACACAAGATAAGTCAGGTCGTAATCCTGACTGAAGGGTTGTAATGACCAATTATGTTATGTATGTATGTATGTATTCAAGACTACTATGACGAAAGGTGCCTATCAATAAAATATACAAGGAAATATTATTAAAAAAAACACGACATTTTCTGTAAAGAATATTCCAAACCACACATAGATGCTAGTGCGTTATGATGAAGTTGAGGTTGAACTGGCAACCACCTCAATTGGCACAGCTTACTTGTGTGCTATAAGGGTCCCGTTGTAAAACCGATGTTATCTATACATACAAACATAATTAGTCATTACAATCCCTCAGTCAGGATTACAGCCTAGCTTCTCACACCACCCATATTGTGTGTGTTAATTTTATCCATAAGTGTTGGGACATACAGTTTAAAGTCGACTCCGAACGGGAGATATTTGAGAAACTTTTCTTGGCAATTTTAATTGCTCCGAGAGTTTTTGCCAAAAATCGACAGGGAAAAAGTTACCAAAGAAACATATTTCATATTTCATTTTGTTGGAGATGTCTGACCTAGGGGTTTAAACCATGGACTTACGTCTACGGCACACACTACCACCTACTAGACTACTGCGATGTTATCTACTTTCGATGGTACCCATTCGATCATATAATTTTATCTTCTGCTTAGCATCTTTCAACCATACCGAGAGGTATGGTAAGTGTGCATTTTTCTCAAATCGTCTTTGCCTAGATATGGTTTGTCACTAAATTTTGCATGTCCAAGAATTTTTTTCTCAGATTCCCAAGTTCTTCTTTCTCACAGATGCAGCTTCTGCAGTAGTTGGGATAAGGTATTCCCAGTCTCCTGGAGTGAGCACCCAGTATGCCGTTATCATTCAAACGGGGTTCCTTATATGAATGTTTATAGGTTCAATTCTAATCTACATTCATACACCCATGTCGTGCCAGATCTGTATGGTGTCCATAAAAGTGGGTTTAATATCCCATCTTACGTTTGCCAAGGAATTGAGTTAGTAGTGTGACACTATTTGTTTGCCTCTCTGCATAGGACAGCCAATCTCATGTAGAAATTCATTGGAATTGTCCGCGGTTCCAGCTTTAGCGAAAGCTTCGAACTTGTTGTTATCTTGCCGATATCAAAGTGTCCATTAACCCAAATAAGATGTGGTAAATACATTCTCTAGGGATTTAATAGCCGCTTTAGTATCGGTAAATATGCGTATAATACCATGTGATATACTATGGTATCGAATTCGCACGGCGGCTATTTTAGAGTTTTATAGGCCAAAAAAAGTGCTACTCAGGCGGTGTAAAGTACGATCCAATAGTTCTCTTCAGCTTTAAGTATGAGATTTCCGAGGAATCAGTAGCCATAATTGATTGAATATTCTCGTCTTTATCTTTATAATGAACTCTATAGATTTAATGTTCTACGGGTCTATGACTGCTGCTCTTTATCTGCTATAGTCAGTCTTTGTACTTGGCTAGAAATGCAATTGGATACCACCGATTTTGATAGACATTATAGTCTTTAGCTAAGAAATTTATAAAGTATGAGTTTAGCTATGTATTTTTGAGGATATAAAACGGATATGAAATTGAATTAAGGTGAACATTTGTAATCTGCCGGAGAAAATAACTAAATTTGGCTGCGACTTGGCGAGGACTGAAAACCTTATGAATCAATAGGAATTGTATCTCCATGGTAATTGTAGTCTACACTCATCACTGGGCTCTGGGTATACACCTCAATTATGTTGGCCTATGCAACAGCAATACAGATTGCAGTGAAAAATTCACAGGATATTTAATGTGTGTTCAGCTTTGACTCGGAAAAGGCTAATGTGGGATCTCATACGTATGTATTCAGGAAAGTCGCAAACATTAAACTGGATAAAGTCCTTGGCTTTGCTGATGCATTTTAGTAGCTATAAAGCAAGCCAAGTTAACTCACAGCACCTGGTATGAGTTTTGTAGCTCTCAAATGACACCCACAAGTAATAACATTTTCAAGTTAATTTTATTAAATTATCTGTGATGGTATGTCCTAAAATCGGTTTTTAATTTCGAGATTTATTGGGAATATTTTACTTTTTTATAACCTTTATATATTTTAAATTATTCGATTTAGATTTCGGTATCTTTTCAGTGATTTAAGTTTTGACCGCATTAGATCGCCAGCATTATGTTAAACTGTCCGGTGGCCGACAACTTGCGTATTGATAATTTGCTGAGCAAAGTTAGTAAAGTTTTTGACAAAGCAATTTTTGGAATAGAAAAATGCAAAAGAAAGTCTGCTGAGTCTAGCATTCATTATTAGCGATTTTTGCCGAATGTTTTCGTTTTTTATACTAAAAAGCAATACGATGTCAGCGTAGTCTAGTATGTAGTGTGTTGTCTTATTAGACGTGAGGCTACGGTTCAAACCTCAAGTCAAACATGTGCAATAAAAGGAAATATTAACAAAACATTTCTTCCGCTACTTCCTCTCAGCAGATTTCTGGCAAAAACTCTGAGAGTAAACAAAAATTTCCATGAAAAATTTCTCAAAAAATCTGTTTTTCAGAGTCGATTTAAACAGTAGGTCCCGCCACTCATGTATAAAAATTAACGCACACAAAATAAGTGGTGTGAGAAGATTATCGTAATCATGGCTGAAGGGTTGTATTGTGTGTTTATGTATGTATGTATGTGTATTGAATTACAATGACATCTGAATTGTCATATTTGAAATACCATTCGAATTTGTGTTACTTGGTATATGGGGATTGAGGCATCTCGGTGGGCTACGACTAAATCTTGGATCAATTGGTTTACCAATCATTAGCGCTTTTATTTTTCTGAGTCACAGAAATAAAATATAATTGATCAAAAAACTCAAAATTTTTTAAAGCAAAAAAAGAATTAAATTTAAGATGATTGCAATGTGATTTTATTTTTTGTGTTTCGTATCAAATTTAAAAAAACAAAAGAAAAGAAAAAACAAATTTTTTTGGTTGCTTTCAAAATCATAAATTTATTACAGAACACAAATATTTATTTAAACTGCCCATTTTATTATTATTATTATTACACACACTATGAAATAATAATGGCAATTGCACCCACTTCAGTGACATAACATTTGGTTTTATATCTGCATATAAAAATTCATACCGCCACCGAAGAGGTCTTGTTGCTGCCATTGCTGCTGCTCAATTTGCAAAAAAGAGAGTCAATTGTGTGTAACCAAATTAAGCTCAGAAGCAGACACTACCGAATTGTTCCCAACTACCGCTTTGTAACTCAGATAAACTAAAGAAATGTTTAGTCAGCCAGCCACAGCCAACCAACTAACCAACCAAGTGCTGAGTAGAGTCAGCCTGTTTCTTTCATTGTTTTTGTGTTGTGTGTCAAATGAAGCACTTATAAAACCTGGGTTAAACACATGGTTATGTCGTCTACATACATTCCCAACCATAAATATTGGTACTGGCAGGACAGGGCATACGGGCACATTTGCTTACACAGAGTATTCATTCATTCAAAAAACAGGGAAACCATTTAAAATAAAATGCAACCTTAGCAACATAAAATCACTCGTTTGAGTGCAATTGTTTAAATATAATTCATATACATACGTTAGGATTTCAACTAGTATTGTATTATGGTAGATAGAGTCCTCCAGCATAGAGTTTCTAATGTTGTTACTGCTAAGGCGGTTGGTATTTGGTTATTGCTCCTGCAACCAACCCTACCAACTCAAGTTCAAGGTATAAGTGTGTATGGCATGTGCTTGCTTCTAAAATACCAAACCAAATGAGTGAAAGGCATTAAAAAGAAGGAAATAAAAGAAAAGAAAAATAAAACAGTCGGTGAATTGTAGGTTGTTGGCAACTATTGTAAAATTACAAAGAAATGTAAAATATTAAGTTCATTACATTTGAGTAAAAATTATAAAAAAAATTATGGTCGTCTACTGCTGGCTGTTGCTGCTTAAATATTGTACCAGTCTATGTACGATGTTGCTAACAGTACGTGTAAGTGTGTAAGAGTGCATCTTTAGTCCTGCCATTGTTCCAAACTGGCAAATAAAAAAAACGAAACCTTTATTCCTGACTTTGTTTTCTGTTTTTTTTTTTGTTGGAATTTTTCTTTTGTCTTTTAGCCCTTGAATGGTAGGTAATAGAGGTTTATTGTTAATTGTGGTTAGACTGGTATGAATAATAAACGGCGCATAAAACTATAAACGGTATGAGAAAGAAAGAAAAAAGTTAGAAAAAGGCACCAGAACCCCGACCAGAAATGAATTGAAAATATTTCTTTTATTTATAACAGAGAGCAAGCGAATTGTAAATTTGAAGTTGCTTTTGTTTTTTGTTTCGTTTCTTTTTTTTTTGCATTTTGTCGCCTACATCGTTTACTTCAATAGAGTTGAAGTAAAAAGTCATTTCCTTTAAAACAAATACATGCAAGCAATTTTAAGAGAATTAAGAATATTAATGAACTTCAAGGGTAATTATAAATGCAAAATGGTAATTGTAAGATTCATAAGCTTTATTTATATGTAGGCAAGCAAATAAGTTATTTTTTAAACATAGACTTCTTTTAAATTCACTTAAAGTATTTTTTTTGTTCTTATTGATAGTAGTAACATGTTAAAAATATTTTATTTGGTCATTATAGTTCAGAGTTATCATTTCGAAACATAGATGATGGTTGACAGCAAGAAGAAACGGTAATTTTGGTGGCACATTCTACTTGCAATTTTTTAATAACTATTGTTACGAAAATGAAAAAATCTAGATACTGGTGAGTTGCTTTTACATCATTTAACCCTGCTGTTAGGTTAAAACAAGCTTTGGAATCTTAGGTAAAGGACCATTTTGATCCACTTTGTATTTTTCATAAATAATTCGATATAAAACTCTTTTGACCAAACATTTTAAATAATTGAAATTGCTACAAAAGTTCTGGGATTCCCCAATTCTATACAGATATATATGCCACGGATATAAGTTTTACTTCAGTTCGTGTTTATTTCGGTCTATTATGAGCGAAGATAATTTTCACATGATAACAAATGCTCTCCGCTTTGATGGTGTTATCAACAGAAGACAACAAAAAAGTTTGCTCCCTAGAGGACGATGTTCCTTTAGGCAGTATATACCTGCAAAGCCAGCCAAATATGACCTTAAATTTTGTTTAGCTATAGACTCCAAATCAGGATACATATGGAAAATACAACCGTACCTTGGAAAACCAAAGAGAGCGTGTCGTATTGAAGGTTACAGAACGATTGAAAGGGCAAAATATTACAGCTGATAGCTGTTTTTCATCTTTTGAGTTGGGGAAAAAAACTTTTACTAAGGAAACTGACGTGTGTGGAAATAGTTCGAAAAAACAAAACTTTTATCCCACCGAAATTGCTTATGTTCAAAAAAGTTCCTTTATATACATCCACGTATATCGGCCATAAAAATAAAGTTACTATATTGATGAGCACCATGCACAAAACAGATGAAATCGATTTCAGTAATCATAAGAAGAAACCTGCAATCCTTTCTTATTATGACTCTACTAAAGGTTTGTTATATTTTATCATTATTTATCGTTTCTGTAAAAATAATTTCCTTTATCGTAGGAGGCGTTTTTAATGCTGATCAAATAGATGGCCAAATGTTGTATTTTCAAATATAGATGATATATCCGCATTGAATGCATTTATTTTATATTCAGAAATTGATTCTTCGTGTGCTGGAAAGGACTCAAATAGCAGAAGTTTTACGAAGAAAGAAGTTGAGTTTTTACGTCAGCTAGCTATGTGCCTATCAGAAGAATACATGTTGAAAACTCAACTACAAGCATCGTCATCAAATAGTGTATCATCTGCAAGCGGTGATACACAAATGTCAGTTCCTAGATAACGGGAAATTTGCAATTGCTGTATGTCCAAATGTGATGCCAAATACATTATATGGAATAAATTTCTGTGCAAATTGAAGCGAATAATAATTTGTTCTGCGAAAATAGCAATAAGACATAATTATTGTTTCTTACTTTTACTGATATACAAAATAAAATAAATTGCATGGACCAAAATAGTCCATAACCTAAGATTTGTAACTTTTAATTTTGTTCTGTTCGAGTTTATCCTAAAAACTAACTAATACTATTAAAAAAATACCTGAGTTGACGGTTTAAGTTGATACGATAAGTCATTGCAAACTAAAATTAAAATTAAAAAAAATTTGAACAAAATGGTCCAAACCTCACAGCAGCATTAACATTAAAATTATAAACAAAAGCTACAAAAACAAAACAATGCAGTAAACAAACTTGTTTACAAATTATTGTACTGCTTAACATACCAAAAAACACCAACATAAATAAATGTAAATAAATAACTACAATAATAAAGGTTTACGACGATGTTTACATTTATAGATATTTCGAGAAGGCGAAGTCATTAACATTCGCCTTGAATAACGTTCATTAGAGTGTTTTTTGCCATATAAAAGGCAAGGCAAAGCAAACGACCGAGTGAATGGAGTTCAGTCAGTCTTGTGTGAAGAAGCGGTACGTTTTAAGAGAGTAGTGGTGGTTTAATGATCTCTGTTACAAAGATCATTGTCTAGTAATTGTTATTGTCTATGCAAAGGGTATAAACAAACAAATAACAAAAAAAAGCAATTGTTGTCGTTTACATCAAGTTATGAATTGTGGCACAAAGAATTGTGCAAATAATAAAGAATTTTAATTAATACTAAACACTTGTTTATTTTTATTTTATTTACAGTCTAAGAGGTCATATTTTAAACGTTCTTAAAAGGTAAAAACGTAACACTATATTAAAATGGAGATGGTGATAGACCATATCCTTCATCAGTCTTCTAGCAAAAGCTCTGAAAGTAAATAAAGTAGCCATGGAAGACTTTCCAAACTTGTGGTACAGAGTCCAAATGTAATGAAAGTTGCCGCTCTGTAGTAGGTAGCGTGTCGGCTTAAAAGATGAGAGGCTCCGGTGTTGACATCCCGAACGAAACAAAATATAAAGAAAATATTTCTTCAGCGACTTCCTCTCAGCAATCTTCTGGCAAAATACTTCAATATGAAATACAATTTCCAAGAAAGAATCTCAATCTGGACCGTAGGGAACTATAATCCTGAAAGAGCATTGTTTATGACTTCTAAGTCCAAGACAACACTATAAATTGGCGCCACAGGTTTTGTCGACTTTTTTCGCTTACAATAAAGCACAGAATGGAACTTTTCCAGTAATCAGTGTAAAGCTCAGATCTAAGTTATTAGTTTTAGCATTGGAATTCCAATAAGGTAGTGGAGTCCAATTTTCGCATAATAGTCGAACCATATTACCATTCAAGAACCAAAGGCAATGTAACGTCACCAATTGGGCTTTCAGTATGTACACAGCTCATCTGTGAGCACTGCTTTAAACCGAATGGTTCATAGCGTCTTGTATTTTTTTTTGTTCCAGTTTTTACTGCATTTCCTTTCATCGGTAGATTAGCATAACTTTATATTGGTAAAAATCTTTTTATTGCCTGTCACTACTACTTGCTTACATAATTAGTTTTTCAAACCACCATTGTTGTGTATGTTAATTATATCCATGAGTGGCGTCTTCTACAGTTTACAGTTGACTCCGACGGAAACATTTTTGAGAAACTTTTCAATTTTATTTACTCTCAGAGTTTTTGAGGGAGAAAGTCGCCGAAGAACTTTTATTTCATATTTCATTCTGTACGAGATGTCTGAGATAGGGTTTGAACCAATGGCTCCTGTTCAATAAGCCTTCACACTGTCTACACGACTGCGGCACCTTCATTTATGGCTACCACTTATCAAATTAAATTTTAGAGGTAAAATGGTACAGTATCTGCTCTCTAACGCTTTCGTTTAGAAGATTCCAAACACATTGAGATATTTTCGACTATGTGCCACTATGTTCACATAAATATAATTCGATACCGCATTACCACAAGGCTCTACAAATCGTTTACCTACCTGAGGAAGTATGAGGTTTGCATGAATTCAGAATTTGTTCAGAGATTCTTTTCAACAAATTTTTTAAACAAGTAAACGATGATTTATTTGTATAAATTCAGCATTTGTTCTGGGATCATTTGAAGACCTCACCTATTGTGGACGTCACAACCTCCTGCTTATCATTATATAAACAATTTGGTACCTCTGTGTGTTTATAACGAAACTTTTAATTGATAAATGTTAGTGGTTTAATACTGATATTATGTATCGTGCACATTTTGACAAAGAGTTTGATCATCACTGGTTCTGAGTCCATATTGTGCTTGGGGGTATAATTTGAAAAATTTTAAATTTTGTTTATTTGAGTCCACAGCATCAAAATGAGATCTCAAACAGAGATTTTCAAACAAAAATTTTACCACTTTAAGAGATTCATTATTTATTAAAAATGCAACAGGATTTCAAAATGATATAAAGACATTTGTCCATATTTCACATCGGATAATTAATTTTCTTAGTACTGTAATAAAGAAATGTATCTAAAATACTTTGCGGTCGCCGTGGTCTTGTAGGTAGTATCTTGACTTAATAGACGTGAGGCCTCGGTTTAAACCCCAGGCCAGGCATCTCCAACTAAACGAAATATGAGAAAATTTTTCTTCACGACTTCCTCTCAGTAGATTTCTGGCAAAAACTCTGAGAATAAATAAAATTACCATGAAAAGTTCCTCAAAAATCTTTCGTTCGGAGTGTATTTTAAACTCTAGGTCACACCACTCATGTGTAAAAATTAACGCACACAACATAAGTGGTGTAAGAAACTAGGTCCATAACCCTGACTAAAGGGCTGTACTGAACAACTATGTATATATGTATGTATGTATCTGAAATACTTATAAGACAGTTTTGGAGTATTACTTAAGGTTTATGGGATGAATAATGAATATTTCAAACATTTTCTGAGAGACACAAAAATCAACGAACTGCTGCAGCTAACCATACATCATACTTTTTTCTGTCCTTTTCTCAAATAAATTTTATTGTACAATAATTATTACGTTATTACATTAATTTAATTTACCACACTACGTGTTTTCTCTTTTTTTCATTTATTTATTACCTCAATAAAGAAAAATTATGATATTGAATAAGACAATAAAATCTCATGTTACTTAAATCCCAGTCTTCTCGCGTATAGAAATACAAAAAAAAAAAAAAATTAAAATTAACGCGTTTAAGCAGTAATTTTAAATTATTACATTCAACACTAATTAATTAAAGACACTGCATTAAATTATAATTTTTTATCACTTATAATATAGAAAAAACAAACGACGCCGAAAACCTCTTTCTAAAATTTGTTGACCATTTCTGTTCCATTTTGTTCAAATACACCTCGTATCTTTTTAAATAATAAGACACCAAGCCAGTGTTTTCTTTAAGACAACACCGTAATAAACTCTTTAAAATGATATAAAATTTGTTGTTGTCTGTTAAACAAGAAAAAGGCAAAATCCTTGAAGGTGGTTGCTTGCAAAACCATGAGGGTCCATGGCTAAGTTAACAAAAAATTCTAAACACATTCAAATATTTTGCCAAATTCTCTTTACTTTTATCTTTTCATTGTTTTTTGTTGTTGTTGTTATTATTTTAATTCTAAATGAATAGAATAGAAACTTTTCACTAAGAAATGCGTCTGATTGTGAATTACTTTAGCCCTGGAATTCCTTAAGCAGACATTCTCATTCATTCATTCATTCATTCATTCATTCATTCCCTTCTTCAAAACATACCTGCGTAGGAAACACCAGAGAGAGAGAAAAAAAAAGAATTAAAAAGTAAATGAAATAAAGTTAAGAAAATGTAGAAATGAAATGAAAAAAAAGAAAGAGAATGTAAAACCCAAGACCAATGGCATACCTAAAGTAGAAATTAAATTATGTGACACAAGGCGCAACGAAATAACTTCATTCATTATTCTAAAGACAATAGACCGAAAGCAAAAACAAAAAAAAAAACAAAAAAGAAGCAAAAAATAAGGGAAGAAATATAACAAAAAGAAAAACTTTACTTAACTGAAACAAGAATATAAAGTTGTATATGAAATTGAAAGATATTGAGCCACAATGACATGGAAGGTATACTATCATTGACAGACATGGGGGTAATGAAAGTCAAGCTCATAGAAACATCAATAATTTCTTTAACTCGTCAATAAAAGGCACACAAAGTTTGAGTTTTTCATTGATAACAACTTTTGCATGCATTTAAAATTGCAGGCGACACTTGTGTTCAGTTATGTTCAAAATACCATCTCTAAAATAGGGCTCTACCTTCAGCAATTAGATTTGATATTGTTCTTAGGAAATTCTAAAAGGAAAATGTTCATACGACTCGAAAACTTTATGCCCAGATAACAGCATTAACACACAGCCATTAAAGAACAGGAAGACATTACACTAAGTCCTCAATATACGTAGCTAAACATGTCGTGTCATGTTGCTGGACATCAAAAATAACTTTCTAGGCCTTTACACATTGTTCTTGCCTTTGATAATTTATAAGGCAATTTAACATTTAAATACATAGTCATTAAATGAATTGATGCTAACAATAAAGTGTTTTTATTGCATCAAAGATGTACAATTGTCTCTCAACTAAGCATCATTTGCGGGATATTTTGCCATAGCCTTCCAATTTAAACAAAAATTGCGGCTGCAGCACCTCAACTGGTGGTCGAATCATATTTTGAATATCGTCCAACAATTTCAGCATGTTGGAGATGGTTTGAACAGTTCAGTATGATTACCCCATGAAAACCAGGCACTCGAATTGAAATCGAATACTCGAAAAATAATATGGAAAAAGAATATTTGGAAGCAAACCCAGCAATATTTCTATGCGGAAGGTTTTATCCAAAAATCCAACGACTTGGGTATCACAAGACGTTAACAGTAGCAAAGCTAAAAGAGCGATTTTGAGTATCACATCTTCATATGCTGGTTGAAGTTGCCGTAATCTAGTAGCTAGTTGACCTATTAGACGTGATGCACTGTTAAAACTACAGGTCGGGCATCTCCAACAAAACGAAATATCAAGAAATATTTCTTCGGTGACTTCTGCTCAGCATATGTAATAACCAATTATATATGTATGTATGTAAATTGCTGGATGTCAAAAATAGTTTTCTCAGCTTTTACACATGGGTTATGTCTTACAAGGCAATTTAATATTTAAGTACGTATCCATTGAATTAAATGATGTTAACCAAAAAGGTTTTTTTTTTGTTGCCTAAAAAATTTAAAATTTTGTTCCTACTTGGTATCACTTGATTGAAATTTTGCTACGCTCTTCCAATTCAATGAAAATGTTCGGCTGAAGTACGTTCTTCACCCATTTCAGCATGCGGTAGACGGTTTAAGCATTAACTGCAGTGATGATTATTACCCGGCAGTCAGAAAAGAGCGAAGATAATGAATTTGAACAATTTGTAGTGAAGTCAAACACACGAAGAATATGCGAAAAGAACGATTGGAAGCAAACCAGCTGCCAGTTCACAATATTTTCATGCGGAAGCTCTTATCCATGCACATAAAAATCGGGTATCCCAAGACGTCAACAGTAGAGACTCTAAAAAGCACTTTTGAGTATCCAATATATTGGTTGAATGCATTAAAAAGTAGTCATGTTTGCAGTCAGGCCGCCATTATAGCACTTTGCTCTAATGAGCTTAAATCGAAGATAGTATGGGATTGGGAGCGGATACTCGGCTCTTAGACTTTAAAATCGATGATGATATTGCCTGGGAGCAGATACTTGGAAAGGCATGTTTAACGAAGGAAAAATCAAACAAGTTGGAGGCAATCGAAACCTTTTGTCTTTAACAATCTACAGCAGTGGAGATTTAAGCCATGCATCTGAGGTTAGTAACCGACCTTTTGACAGGGTCCTGTAACAGAGTACACCTATTCAGAATGACGGTTATTTCAAGTCAACATGGGGATTCTGTGTCAATGAGAATGAATTGTCGGAACACTTTCTTGAAACCTGGGAGATCATAATGCCTCCCATAAGCAAACACCTGCATGCATATCAAGTGGCAGGCAATGGATTTTGCTGACACCGAGCGGTATCCTGAGGTTTTTCAGGATAAGTTTGGTGGACCTAAAGCCAGACATTTTCAAAATATTTCTTCGGCGACTCTGGCAACAACTCTAGAAGTACATAAATAAAATTACCATTGAAAATCTTCTCAAAAATCGATAGTTCGGAATAGAATTTAAGCTGTAAGCGCCTTCACTCATGTATAAATCTAACACACGCAACATAAGTAATAAGAGAAGCTAGGTCAGTAATCCTGACTGAAGGATTGTAATAACCAATTATGTAACTATGTATGTATGTAATAGGCTTGATGGAGAGATTATAGGACTACACCATAAAGTTGGAAGCGAATGCAATGGATCGTATAGTAGTAGTACGTAGACACGTCTACATGCAAGTAACAATAAGAATAGGCCCGATTATGAGAAACTAAAAAGTCAAACTCTCTCAAGCTATTATATAAACTGAGGACAGATGTTTCAAGTTCACTTGTCTTGGACAATATCTGAAGATACTTTTTATACAACACAATATTTATATTCTGCTCTCTGGTAAAAAGAAAGTAATATCGGGATAGGCAGTCGATTTTAGATCCCCTTAATTATTTCCTCTTCTATGAAATTTTTTTTCTTCATTTCGAAAGAAAAGAGTACCCAGTGTAAATTAGTGTTTGTTTGCGTATGTATAAGTGTGGCATAGTTAAGACACTAATACAAGCACAGTAAAATTAAAGACAAACAATGTGTTTCGACAAAATGAGAGAGAAAAAGGCCTACAAAAAAGAAGGACCTTTCAAGTAATTTGAAATGAAGTAGAAAAAGAAAAAAAAAATTTGTAATAAAATTTTAACAGTTTGCCACTGCTACTGATGCTACTGCTGGTTAATAAACGAACATGCCTTCTTACATGCCCATCTTATATTACCCAGGCATACAATGTGAACGCATTTATTTGCCTTTGAATGTGTTTGCGAAAAGTAAACCTTTAAATATACTAGTAACAACAACAGCAAGAGTAAGTTAAGACCAAAAACGAGGGTAATAGACATAGAAAATAATAAAAAAAACCGGCAAAAAGAAATACACGTAGGAAACGGTTTAAAACAATTATCCAAAATGTTAAATAAAATATTGTCTTTTACAAAAGGAACAACGAAAAGAAAAAGTAATAGGAAATCTAAAAAAGAAACGAAGGCAAACTGTTGCGTTTTAGGCCAAAAGAAAATAAAACGCACACATAAAATGTTAAGTGAAATAAATGACTTCTTTCCATAAGAGACTAATGAAGTTATTTATATGTGATGGCAATTTGTAGCACAGCTGAGTTTGCACCTGCTGATATTTTAGTTCCTCTTTTATACACTTTTTTTCCTTCCTTTCCAAAACATTAGCTAGTTTTTCATTTTAAATATATAAAAAGGAAGAAAGAAATTAGCGACAATACATGGGCAAGCTTTGTAGGTCAATTTTACAACACTTAGGCCATTTGATAAATTTTGTTTAAAATACTACTCTTGTCAATACCGAATATTATCTACAATAAACCTTAGATATGCCAAATGGTAGGTAGGGCAACAATCTAATCTTGCCAATTAAGAGCCAAATAATAGTTTTAGTATGATACACACACGAATAAAATACACTTGAAAGATTTTATGCTCTGCTACTGGACTATCGACCAGCTCAACATTGTAAACTAAATGAAGCTTCAATTGCAATGTATTTCTAATAAATACATACAAAAAAGTTTCTTCGAAGGCAACTATATTGCATTATTATTACCTACAGCAACAATTAATCAACATAGCTTCATCCCATGTAGTGTGTGCTCATTTCAATCACTCATGACAGAATCTGCAAACTGAGTTCCACTCCGAACAACAACTTTCATAAAATTTTCCAAAATAATTAATTATTCTCAGAAAATCTCCAGATGTCTACAGATAGGTGTAATACTTTATCACAACACGTTTTAAAAATATCACAGCTGAGGTGTTAACACAGAGCTGTTGTTTAGGAAAACTATTACCCGCTGGACTACGATAAAACCCGGTTTTTTTTGTTGCTATAAAATTAAGAATTCGTTCCAAAAATTATTTATTTTCATAGCATTTCAGATTGGCATACTTGATTACAGCTTGATGACAGCTTATTATTTAAAATATTGTGGTGAACTGGTACTGCGACCATAAGATGTATTGTACTCCCTTCCAATGTAAAGTCTCTTCCAACCTTATTGAAGGCTGATCGGTGCAAACAGTTCTCTGCATCTGGTCCTGGATGCATACCATTTGGTTATGGGCAGATACCATGTTTCTGGGATTCATTAATGCCACACTGCTTATAAGGATGTTTGCATGTGTTCCGATAATGCATTCCCTTCATAACAGAAGCTACCTGTTGTACTCAAGGCATCCCTCCTTCTAAACAAATGTACTCCGAGTCTATAGTGCCCATTCAAAAGAGTGATTATCAACCTCAGATTATTTCTTGGTAGTCTGATCTATGAGTCAGGTTTCCTGTTACTATAATTACCTAACAAAAGGTCTAATTGACTCAGAACGACTTAATTCGAGAAGAGTTTTTTCCTCTCTTCTATTGAGCATACTTTTCCAAACACTAGCCCTCACTGTACACAAGTATTCTAGCCTTACCAAACAAGCCCGTTTGCTTGTTTTTTGCAGAGAATTCTCACATAAGCTGGGACGCAACAGAGAATATTCTGATTTAGCCTATCTAGCCGATTCAGATTTTCCAGACACTTGACTTCATAATAGCCAAGTGCTCGAATGGCGGCGTGACTGCCAGATATGCTATTTCCTATCTTTTGTACCTCCTATCCAAGTTGAATTGAACATATAATTATAATATAATTTCTGCTGGGGATTTACCCGGGAGTTTTCCATTCGTTCATTCTGGAAACTTTCGCTACTGCACCAAAATCTTTTTTTTGGCTCATCAGAATCTTTCCAGGGAGTATATAGTTTCCATATAACTACATTCACTTCTCCTACTAAGTCCCGTTTCGAAGCTCTTCTCTAAGTCATATCCGTTCTGTGCAATTAAGGACAGAGCTTTCTGCCTTTCAACTCTATTGGTTACTAATTCTCCTAATGAATTCATATTAGACTTGTCCCCCATTAACCTAACCATATTCTCCAAAGCTTTGGTTTCCAGCACCATGTGGAGCAAGTTTTAATCCAACAGAGCTTCCAGCATATCTGTAGCACAGATATTCAGTGCTTTCGTTATGTCAAACAACGCTAGTCTGTGTATCTTGTAAAACTCGAATTGAATTGTTCTCAAATTTCTTGCGTATCTCCAGACAATTGCTTTAAGATGTTGTTTTTATGGATTAACAAAGACAGAGAGTTGTATTCTTGAATTCGAAATTTCAGTGTACTATGAAGTCCGTCTCTTTAACTTTTTAAATTTTTAGGCATATTTTTGACATTTTTTTTTCTTTAGCAAGATATTTCTTAAGCGTTTCTACTAAATTTTAAAACTACAGCTATCCAATCCAGCCCTACAATATTACAACGTTCAATAGCACTTTGCATACACGAGTTATGTGCCCCGTGATTCTTTTTACATGAACGACCTACAAATATATACTATTTGTATACAAATACAATCGAACAATAACTCCCATAACGCTTTCGAAATTATTGTATTTAATTTCGTACAAATATTTGATATTTTCTATCAAATCTAATGTAAATGCCACATAATTTTCTATTAATGTTGATGAGTTTTAGTTCGAATTTCTATTTGAATTTTAAATATTAAATATTCTACTAGTTCAGCCTGAATATTTTATTATCTTTTATAAAATCATCAGACACATACACGAACACAAATAAATAAAATAAAATAAAAACAAAAAAAAAAAAACAATTTAAATGAAAATAAACCAAAAGAAGTAAAGAAAAAAGAAAACAACATAGAAATTTACCAAAAAATTATGTAAAACTGTAAATGACAATAATTTACATACATTGCACACACATACACACACCCATACAAACACTTGTACGGTGTGCGGTATTTGTATACGAGAGCGTATGTATGCGGTTGAGTGGGGTCCAACTGAGTGGGTGTACAAGGACACTTACGCTACGTACGTATGGATATTCAAATACATTTTATTCCCACTTTTTTCTGTTTGTTTTTTGATAGAAAATCACAAAAATTTATTTTTGCATTAATTATCTACGTAAACCGCATAAACAAGAGAACACACTAATGTAAACTTAATGTATTTTAAACATTGTATGCAACACTACCACTATCACTAATACCATCAACAACAACACCATCACCACCATCACCGCCACCAACAACAATAATAATATTAATGAATGAAAAATCTAATACAATACAATGTATGTATGTACGTTTTTATGTATGTTTTATGTGCGTATGTTTAACGTATTTTTAGATACAGTAAACATAATAATATTATGAACACAACGATCTGCACATGCATACATGAATAAAATCACACTTAATCACACAAATCTATGTTAAACACACGCATATACTCACACACTTTATAAATTTATGGTATTGGAATTCTTTATAACACTGACCACACGGATGATCACTTGTTGATCACTTGAGATTGACGAACACCTAAAACTTAAACTTAATCTATACCCTTCGGCCAATTGGCTCCACGGTGTGGATAGTTAATAAGGTATTCAGTTGACCGCTTAGGAAGTATACAGACATAAATGGTCATTACAACCCTTTTGTCAGGATTACAACCTAGTTTCTTAAACCATTAATGTTGTGTGTGTTAATTTTCTACATGAGTAGCAGGACCTAGAGTTTAAAGTCGATTCCGGATGACATTTTTCGAGAGTTTTTGCCATAAATCTGCTGAGAGGAAGTCGCCGAAGAAATATTTTTTATTTAATTTCATTTTGTTCTAGATGTCTGACCTGATCTTTGAACCGCTGTCTCACGTCAAATAAGCCAATACATTACCTACTACACTACGCTACTTAGCAAGCAGAACAAGAACTAAATTGAAAAATAATATCGTTTAGGTGTAAACCTGTGCAAAAATGAAACTCTTGTAAACGAGTAAGCAAGTTTAATAAAATAATCAATCCAGAAGGTCCCCTGACATGGCAATGAGGATAACAGAAACAATGAACACGTACACGAATGACGAACTTAACCCTAGAACCCTACCCTGGGTACTCGGGCACCAATCTTAATATCTAAAGTGTTGTCATACATTGAAATTTGGTAACACAGTATTTTAATTCTGTTAGTTTTCCTAGATTTGCATGCTGTTCACATTTCATTAGTTTTCAGAGAGCTTCTTAAGCGGTAAGTTATTTAAATAGTTGATACTGGGTACTGAAGCACCCAGGGTAGTAAAAATGGTAGTTTTTCGGGCTAATCATTTTATATTCGTTTTTTTATAGACAAGGTAATTTCCTATTATTTAGTTGCATTTATTATTTTGGTGTGCATATATGTATACTTATGTATGTAGGTGAAATTATTTAAGGTTAAAAATACCGAATAGACGTACTTTTTCGAAAACTTTATCGCTACAGCTAATAACACCTTATATGGAGCAGCGTAGAAATTGGCCCACTTTGCGTACAAATATTCGTGAAATGATAAATGGCATGCTGAAAACGCCACATAACACTGATAGACCAGAGGGTACTGCAAAAATCAGGGACGATTCTTTTCTACCTCGAAAGATAGAAAAAGTAAGACTTTTGGCACCAAGTGCCAAACGCCTATCTGTGGAGAGCATCAAATTAAAATGTGCCCCAAATGTATATAAAACTAATTTTGTTCTTTTTTTTTCTTTAAAGTTCTATCATAAATAAACAATAAATACATGAATATAAAAAAAATGAATTTTGCAACTTGTTTTCCTAAATTTATAACTCATGTGAAAACTGGGTGCTCGAGTACCCAGGGTAGGAATAGTCAATATAAAATATGGGTAGGGTGCTAGGGTTAAAAATAGCTCGGGTTAAACTTGACTAAGAAATGAAGACTGCTATAAGATCTCTTCGGTTTAAGTCATTTGCTTAGAGTAGTAAAGACCATAGCATTGGAAAAATTTTTTGCCTTCAGCCATATATATAGGGGATTTAAACTTAAATTTTAATTAAAAAAAATTTTTTTTTTTGTCATATTTAATCCAAATTAATGGTATACTTTCTATTTAATTTAATATAAAATATATTACTCATACGCATTATATTACATGTACATACTGGAATAGTTATTCTGAAAAGTATGCAATAAAATATCTTTGATTTTGTCATGTATGAAACAAATGGAATTAGATATCACTCATACGTCACATATGTACTATACTTGTCATTATGAATTTTATATATTAAATATGAGCATAAAGTCAATAAGGGGTGGACCATTTAAAAGTTTAAATTTAAAAATACAATAAAACAAAAACGGTGTGAAATTTTACCAAATTCATTTTCTTGTTGTGAAATACAATTATTCCGGTTAGAAATGGAATATTATTTCATTCATATTGCTGCCACGGCTGGCCTCATAGTAACTCATTCGATCAGACTAATTATCATGCACTTTTACGAGTGTATGGGGTTGTATTTCGTCAATAGCATCACGAATGTTGCAGTTCAAATGCTCAATTGTCTCAGGTCGAACACTTTAACGGCGCCCACAGAAAATAGTCCAACGGTATTAAGTCCCAACTTCTTGGCGGCCAATTTGCATCACCGTTTAGGCTAATTAATCAACCATCGTACGTTTTACGCAATAAATCGTTTGTGGTATACGATGTGTAGCAAATTGCACCGTCCTGTTGAAATCAAACGTGGTTCACATCAATGTTATGAAGAGCGGGTACAAAAAAATCTGTGCATTGCATCATGGTGCAATATGTGTCTCCATTGACCGTAAAGGTTGTGCCGTGCTCATTTTCAAAGAAATATGGGCCACAAGCTGAACCAAACAGTCACTCGTAATGGGTGCATTAGCTTCTGCAAGACCACGTGTAGATTGTCTGAGCCCCAAATACGGGAATTTAGCTTAACGTTAACGTACCCACCAAGATGAAAATGAACTTCATCCGAAAAGATGAAGGGCTATCTAGCGAAGTGAAAGCGAAGCGTAATGTCATACAGTTTTAACTCTAGAACAATTGCACGTTGTGAGTCCTCATACCGAGATTTTTCTGCAAAATTCAACTTAAAGTGGTGCGTGAATTCTTAATTCTTGAGAATGATGACGAGTTGATGTGAATGGACTCTTACGCACACTCTCAGCCACAGATTTAATATTTTCGGGTGTACGCATTGAACGATTGCGCTCACGTGTTGGCACATCAACAACGAAACAAGTTTCACGAACTTTAGCAATAAACTTGCGTATGCTGGTCATACTGTTAGATCTTCTCTGCGACCAAATTTTGTACAAAATTTTCGTGTAATGTCCGACCAATTAAATTTCCAATAAATCCCAACGTTGCTCAAACGTAATTCGTTTCATTACGGTGAGTGGAGATAATACACTGAATTTTGTGACAGAATAGAGTGACATAAGTATTGCCAGATTGAAAATAACCGATGGTTCAAATATTAACTGACAGATAGCCCAAACCACAGATCCTACAGCCCATTTCATATGCTTACGTCCATCTCTTTACCCCTTTGGCTCATTCGTTCATTACAGTTTAACGAAGCTATCGTTAACTTTTCAGGCTGATTTTCATTCACTAAGACGAAGCCGATGTGCTGATTGTTGAGACTACCTAATCTGGTCTTATATATTGGATCTGAAAAATTATTTTACTTGCTAAGCTCTCTTCCAGCTTGTATACAATCAGTTTAACCACTGAGCAAACTCTACGAAACTGTAATATTGACATCGCTTGGGCTACAGCTATCAACGGACTGTTAAAGAATCTTTATAATTTTTCTAGTCTCTTATATGGCTTTAGAATTTTCCGTTAAACAGTGTAATTTATAAAATTTATATGTTAGTATGATTGTAATACTAACCAAACTTATTTACATTTTAACCATATTTGCACGACAAATCAACAAAAATTCTTCTTCTTTCCTTCGGTCAATGTTTACATACACAGATATTTTGATGGCGTGTTGATGGGTAACCTCATTATAGAAAAAGAAAAAAAAAATTACGAAAAAAAATTAAAAAATTATCAAATGATTTTGGTGTAGAAGCAATAATAATAATGCAAACATAATGCGTGAATAAAATAAAATAGAAACAGCCATAAAGTTAAAGTAGAAATAAAAAAAAATATCAAAATAATCATCAGGTGTTAAAAAAAATCACCTACCAACAGAGGTATTGTCCTGGTCACAACGACAATTGCATTACAAGGTAGGACAAAAAAAAAAGAAGAGAAAGAGTAGGCAAATATAGAAAAAAAGAATTTTTAATTAAATTAAAACCACGTAAACCAAACCGCATAAATCCACACAAAATGTTATGTTATAATCACGAATTATGCTGACTCTGTTATTTACATTAATTTTTACTCATGCTATTGTCGTTGTAAGTGTTTTAACACACAAACAAATTCAAATGCATATGTAAACATAGCGGAATTGTATTTTAAGCCTTTTAGTTGCAACTGCATGCTCACTAAGATATCCGGAAGATATTTTGGCTCTCATTGAGATCTTCACCTTTTCTGTGGTACAGAGACAGACAATGTGGAACCAATGCTATGGCCTCGTATTGTCAATTAGGAAACCAGCCACTATTTTTCTCTTCAAAGTTTAAGAGTTTCATGGCAATTTTATTTACACTAAGAATTTTTACCAGAAATCTACTGAGAAGAAGCCGCCGAAGAATTATTTTTTCATACTTCGTTTTGTTAGAGACGTCTGACCCGGCGCTTGATCCATGGCCTCACGTCTAATAAGCCGACACTATCTACTAGAATTGCTTGGGTTAATTTAAGAATTGAGTACTGGAACGTACTTGCTTTTGAGGTATCAGAGCTGGTTTTTCAAATTGCTGTAAGCTAACTCGGTACAGTTTAAACTACGTCAACCTGTGCTTATTGATACTCACATAATTTTTGGGTCACTAACTACATAATTTAGTTAAGGCATACGCTTGTAATTTCACCCCACTCATATAGAAAATTAACACACACAACATAAGTTGTGTGAGAAACAAGGTCGTAAACCTGACTGAAGGATTGTAATGACCAATGTATGTATGTATAATGACCAATTATGTATGTATATATGAATGTATACAGAGTATTTGCCAGAAGTCTGTTGAGACTAGAAGAAATATTTTTTTAATATTTCATTTTGCTCGAGATGTCTGACCTGGGGTTTGAACCGTTGTCTCACGTCTAATAAGCCAACTCACTACCTAATAGACTACGGCGACTGCTTACTAGGCAGAACAAAAAAATAAATTGAAAAAGAAATATCGAACAAGTGTAAACATACATACATATAACAAGTGTAAAGCTTTTTTAAAAATGAAACTCTTTTAAACGAGTAAGCACGTGTGTAATAAAACAATCCATTCAGAAGGTCCCCTGACAAGGCAGAGAGGATAACAGAAACAATGAACACCCACACGAATGACGCACTTAAAAATATTTCGGATTAAACTTTCAAAGATATGAAGACTGCCAAAGTGAAACCCTATCCTACGGCGGTACTATAAGATCTTTTCGGTTTAAGTCCTTTGCTTAGAGTAGTAAACACAATGGCTTTAGATTAAATATTTCAACAGGAATGACGCCTCTTAATACCTAAAATTCGAAACACTCATAAGAAAAAATGTTTTGCCTTTTTGATTTAAAAGTTTAGACTTAAATTTTAAATTAAAAAGAATTTTTTTTTGTCATGTTTAATTTGAAATTAATGGTATACTTTCTATTTAATTGATTTTGAAATATATTACTCATACGCATCATGGTACATGTTACTCTGAAAAGTATGCAATAAAAAATCTTTGATTTTGTCATGTATGGAACTAATGGAATTAAATATCACTCATAAGTCACATATGTATGTATTATAATTGTCATTATGAATTTTACATGTTAAATATATGTAAGCATAATGTGAGTAAATAAGAGGTGGGCCAATTAAAAGTTTAAATTTAAAATGCAATAAAACAAAAACGGTGTGAAATTTTTTCAAATTTATTTTTTGTTGTGAAATACAATTTTTTCGGTTAGAAATGGAATATTACTTCATTCATCTTCATGGTCGGACTAATTTTCATGTACTTTTACGAGTGTATGGAGTTGTATTTCGGCAATAGCATCACGAATGTTAATTGTCTTTGGTTTGTCGACATAACATTTTTCTTTAACGGCGACTCACAGATAATAGTCCAACGGACTTTATGTTGTGTGTTAATTTTTATACATGAGTGGCGATACCGTTTAAAGTCGAATCCGAATGACAGATTTTTGATGCACTTTTCATGACATTTTGATTTACTTTCAGAATTTGTGCCAGGAATCTGATGAGAGGAAGTTGCCGAAGAAATATTTGAAATCATGAAAATTGCTTGGCCAGTAGCAGTTTCTAATGGAAGATATTTGAACAAAATTTTCCAATTGAAGGTGGTGAGTAAGGCCAAATGAAAAGAAAAAAGGAAGCGAAATCTTCAAAAATTTATAGGCGAACCTGGCCCTTTTCGTACATGTAGACGTCACAAATGTTTATAATTGTCCCCAAAGACTGCCGAGAACTCGATTTGAGCAGCATTTGATTAAGACCTGCAGTTGAAATTTATTTCCAAAAATTCCATTTCTTCTCACATTTAAGATATTATGAATATAAGGACATACGAATTAATCTACAACAACTAATTAAAAAACTCTAACACAACTACAAACGCACACATGTACACACATAAACATTCTAATTAAAACATAAACATTTTTCGATTGTGCAGGCACAATGTGTTCAAATTAATTTCATTCGACTCATGGAAAATTGCATTTTGCACACACACACTTTGTTTTAAACGGTATAACAAACGTTGTAGTGTAGAAAAGCTATGGAATTCCTTTGCACCGAGCAAAACGAACCATTTGCAGACAAACATAAATAAAAAACTTCGATACACAATTCCTCCTGGACAATATTCGTGTGTCTTTATTTTTTATTATTTCGTTGCTCTTACCTTTTGTGAATTTCTCATTTTCAATTTGAAACAATTTTTCATACACACACAGAGAGAGAGAGAGAGAAATAGAGATTCAATTCAATGTGCTGCTGCAGCTGTGGAAGCAAAGTAAAGTAAAGTAAAGTGAAATGGATGAATGGCAGAGCATAAAGTGTAGGGTGTATTGGAGGAGTATAAAGTACAGAGTCGATGCTATGATGATGCTTAATTTGATTTCAGTTTTAATTTTGAACATTTTCGCTTGATTGGTTAAATGTGCACGAAGTTTTAATGAAAATGTTACTCAATAAATGGCTTTTAGGCAAATTGAATTAGTAACAATAGTGTAGTAAAAACGTTTTAATGTTTGTCCCCGGCGAGTGAGTGTTTTTATATCCGGCATACCTTTTTTTGGGTGACCATCAGAGCAATTGAAATACAATTTTTGAGAATCAAATTCAAATTCAAAAATTATAAAATTTAATTAATTTATTGCCCTGTTATGTTTGCTTGAAAATAATTTCTTTTTTATTTCTTTAAAGCAATGTATGTGTGTGGTCACTTTAATTCCAACGATCAGCTGCAAAAGAACGGCATTTTTAAATAAAATTCACTTTACATTGTGTATCGTCGTCCACCATGAATGAATTAAACGAATCAGTGAATGAACGAAAAGAATAAACGTTTGCACGATATTGACAACTTTGGTTAATGCATCTCTATGCCAGGAGTTTAACAACGTAAATTGTAACAAACTTATACTATAGGCAGCACAAAAAAAGAAGAATTAAAAATAAGTTTTTAACTACAAACGCAATAACAAAAATAATTATTTGAAAAATTTTCAGTGGCCATACACTGAGTAATAAAAGTATTCCCCAGATTTCGTTGCAGTTGCCTTACCAGGATACTGGCAGCAACAACTTCAAAGTACAATGGAGAACAATCAATGAGATTTACAGACGGATTTCCGGTCAAATAAAATCGACACAAGTTAGGCCAATGCCTTATAATAGAACAATCCCTGGAATGGAGTTCTTTCCTGTATTAACCACTCATCGATTTGATTGAATGAAAAGAATGTTGCAGTAACAGTATAGAACATAAAACAATTCGAATCATCAGAGCTATGTACCAGGGTACAGAACGCTTAGTTCTTCCTGAAGGCAGTATCAAGAATGTCTCTTATCCCCCCAATTGTGCAACGAGTTAGAAAAATGAAAAACACATGAAATCTCACAGATGATTTGATCTGTGGATAAAGATGTATTTTCCAAAACGTAACACTAGAAGACACTTCGAAATTATGATGAGAGTCGCCATAGTCTAATTGATAGTGTGTTGGCTCACTAGACCTGACATCTACTACTACTACTAGGCAGACATCTACAACTAAACTCAAAATTCAAAAAAAATTCTTCGGCGACTTCCTCTCTTAGCAGGATTTTGGCAAAAACCCTGAGAGTAAATGAAATTGCCATGAAAAGTTTCTCAAAAATCTGACATTCGGAGTCAACTTTAAACTGTAGGTTCCGCCACCCGTGTACAAAAGTAATGCACACAACATAAGTGGTGTGAGAAATTAGGTCGCAATCCTGACCAAAGGGTTGTAATGATTAATTATGTCTGTTATTTTATGTATGTATTTGGTTTGGGTGGCTTAGATACCGTGGCGCAATAAACCTTGAAGGAAGAGGTTACACTTAGTCCAGCATTTAGGTTCATTGTCATACCACAAATAATATTTAACATGAAATATTTCCTAAAAAAACCAATCCAAATCTAGAATAAATCATATTATTGCAACATTCTTTACATTACATAGCTTGATGAAGGATATCAAAAAGTGAGATGTCAGAAACTGTTTTTTTTTCTGGCACTCCTCGGATCCACTGCTATTGCAGAAGTCATTTGACGGCATGTTGAGTCTTTCAGCATGGCAACCAAAAGAACAGTTGGCCATGTTAGTATCTTTTATACGATGATTGGTCGTAGAATTTAAAAGTGTATATCAGTGTCAAGAAATATTGCAGGCACCCTTCGCTGCCTACGAAATTCAAACTCCTTGTAAAAAGCCTGAACCATATCCAACGAATCTGAGACAAGAATACCTGTGTCCTATAGCATGGAGATTGTGAGCTCTGTACCGACTGTGGCCAGTTCTTCAGCAATGCATTTTCCAATGTACGTATCTACAGAGGTTTACATTCGTTAGAGACTTAATCGCAGCCGTGCTGTTCGAGAAATTCAAGAGTTTTTCAGGGAAAATCCAACTATTACTCTGCCGTTATTGAAAATTTGCCATGACGTCTGCTTGGCAAACACAATCTTGAGGTGTTCCTTAATTTATTTCCCTTGCCATATGAATCTTCTGGTTCACAGCTCAGTAGCGAAAGCTTCCTGACAGATTCGCTAGCATTACGCTTAGTAACAACAGCTTCCTAATATACATTGTTAAAGGTACCCTCCACACCAATGAAAGCTGACAGTAGTGAGTAAAATTTGCCTGAAAGAGCTTTCACATTGTTTTCCACCAGTTAGACCAGTACAGCCTCAATGGACTCACCACTACTGTAGATGTGTTAAACTACACTGCTAAGCGCGGAAAAATAATTGGTTCTTTATCTTTTTGTACAGAATCCGTTCCAGCATTTTGAGGGCGAAAAAGTTTAGGTCTGAAATCATCCGAAGTAGACAACGTAGGTGTCTCAGATTTTGGGATAAAAGCGAGCCTCGCCTCTCTCCTTTTAGCAGATACGTAAGAGTACTTGAAATAGGCATAATCACTATATAAGATATTGAGTCAAGGAATTACATATATCAGATATTTTCTAAAGTTCAAATGATACAATGCCGTCAGTACCTGGGTATTTAAAATGTTTAAAACACCTAATGACTAATTGAAGGTTGCTTACGCTTGGATTAAAGGCAGCGGATGATTCCAATCAAGGTGAACTATGATAGCGCTCACAATTTCTCGGATCATATGTATTAACGTGTACTCTAAGGAAGTTTGTCATCATGCGATACAGTATCATAAACCGAATTGTAAGACCCTAATATTTGTCAGAAGTTTGAGAAATTTGGATTTGATTCTTCAATTTTTTCTTATAAGGTCTACCAAAAGCTCAACTTCATCTGCCGTGTAAACTGTTTTTAGTCACGCCAGATCATTCCGCCTTAGGATTTTCTCCGGTTTTTCTGACCTTCTGCCACAATCAAATTACTAAGATCACTTTATATCGCCTAGAGATCTTGGTCGCCGTATAATAATGTATTTCGTTCAACTTAAAAATTAAGAAATCCTTTAAAGTCTATACTTTTATTATAATGTTCAGATAGAAGGAGAAAATACATGCTTTAGATGCGCGACAAAGATCATAGTTTCAACGGTTTAGCTGTTCATCATTTGTTGTCACCCACTGTATGTATATTTAAATAAATAGCCAATATTTACAGGAATATAATTGATATTATACGCTTTTATTAACGTTCCAAATATGGACATGTGTTTATAGTGAATCATATACCATAAACATACGCCAATATAGAGAGGGAATATGTTTGCGAGTAAATTAAAGCAAATGAATGAATGCACATTTACTATGCGATACCCAATATGGCCATTATCGTTGGAATAATTTGATTTCTGTTACAGTCACATTTTATTTTTATTTATTCTTTAATGTCTTAATTAATTCCTTTTCTTTTTTTCTGTTGTTTTTTTCTGTTTTTTGTTGTGCTTTATATTCAGACTTTTATACGAATTAATTTAATTCGTTTACGTTTCTGTATTTATTTTTATTGCAGAGCCATTATATTGATGATAGACAACATTTTACGGATATTTTATTAACGTAGAGTAAGAGAGAAACAAATAAAATAAAACGGGAAATAAAAAAGGAATCCAAATGATTGTTAAAAATTGTCATCTTGAATTCTCTATTTTCTCGAATTTTAAAAATGAGGCCTGAAATAAAATCAGCAAATTTACTTCTACTTCTACTCGTGCCACTACTACTACTACTACCACTACTACTACTCATAGAGGACGACAATGCTTTTGGCAATCAATGGTAAATCATTTTTTAAATGTGTTTTCTTTTATTCTTTCTTTTCTTTTTCCTGGTTCCCACTCTCCTCTCTTAATGTCTTATCATTGCATGTCTTCGACAAAATATAAAAATTTTTGGCAAAGTAACCCCATTATCATCATTGTCCATAAAAAGAAAAGAAAGAAAACAAAAGAAAAAAGAAAAAAGAAAAAAAATATGAAAACAAATGAGGAAAGAAATATTTTTTTTCTTATTTTCTTTTTTGGAATCTTTAGCATGATGTCCTTAATGTTGCTTTTCGTTTAAGATATTTTTTTTTTTTTTTTTGGCAAAATACAAGAGGCCTGAAATAAAGTTTCTTGTTGTGCTTCATTTCAATACTTATTTAATGATGATTTTTGTTTACTTGTTTATTTTACCCTTTAGTTATTGTCTTTCAATTTCAAAGTCCATTTTCCCCATATACACACAATAGTGTGGGAGGTGGAGTAACATTTCGTAGGCGAACATTAGAATATAAAAATAAATTTTCAAATGTTTATGCAAAACATGGTATTTTAGTAGGCAATTTGCAAAAGAGTTTTAATGGCATTTGTTTTATTTCAATGCATATTAATTAATGAATACTTAATACTCGTATATTTGCATAAAACTTTTATAGGAAACGCTTTCAAATTTTATTTCTTCATTTTCAATATGTCAAGTATTAAATGCTATTACTGAACTGAAATGAAAGGTAAACGAAATTAGTTTGAATACAGTCAAGTATTTATTTTTAATGAATGTGAATATGAATATTTCACAAATTTATTCTTTTAAGTTCTTTTTTAAAATCAATTTAATTCCAATAAATTCTCAGCATTTACATACAATCCTACAATCGTTTTATTTGCAGTTATTTTCAAATAAATTATAATAAAAAGAGGTTTTATTCTTACAAAACTTCTAAATATTTATTTTCGAAAACAAATTCGAATCGACGAAATACATACATACATACATAATTGGTCATTACAACCTTTCAGTCAGGATTACGGCCTAGTTTCTCACACCACTTATGTTGTGTGTGTTAATTTTATACATGAGTGGCAGGACCTACAGTGTGAAATCGACTCCAAATGACAGATTTTTGAGTAACTTTTCATGGCAATTTTTATTTACTCTCAGAGTTTTTGCCAGAAATCTTTTTGTATTTTTGTTTTGATATCTGACCTGGGGCTCGAACCTTGGCTTTACGTCTAATAAGCCAACACACTACCTACTAGACTCCGGCGACTTCAATCGATGAAATAAAGAATACAATTTGTAAGCAGATTAGGCTATGTCAGGTAATATATAGGACCCTTTTTGAAAGAAAAGGTCCCACTCAGGCCAGCATTTAACGCCATTGTGATACCGCAATCAATATTCAACCTGGGGGTCCAAACACCCCATAGTGAAAGCTAATCTTACTATTCCAAAACTGCTTATATTACAGAGCTCAATGAAAGATGTAAAAATGTCAAGGTTTACTGACACATGAGGTTAAAGACAGTACATTTCTTCTATATCTCAGCCCCACAGCTTTAGTCGAATTCATTTGCCGGAATACTGGGATGCCTATCAATAAGAAAATGGCCTGTAAGAATTCTGAGGTGAAAGACCGGCCTTTTCTTCTCTTCCTCAGATCCCTAGCTCAAGCAGTCGTCATTTGCCGGAAAGCTGGGATGCTAATCGAAAGGACTGTGGCCTGTAAGAATTGCTATTGTGCGATGAATCGCCATGTAATTTAAGGGTAGAAATGAGTCCGTCTTCTTCTTTTTCATATGTGTGTGTGAATCGCCATGTAATTTAAGGGTAGAAATGAGTCGTTCCTCTTTTTATCCATACGTGTCCATCAAAGTCTAAAAATATTATACGTATACCTCCTGCTGCTAACGAAATTGAGCTTCCCTGTAAAACGACTGCATAATATCCAAATTAACTGATGTAATTGGAATACCTAAGCAATGTAGTTTGTCAAAGATTACTAGCTAAATAGCGCGTCTGGTAATTTTCAACGATATCCCTATGTCCCGAAACCCATATTGAAGTTACCTTTGAACAATCCGAATTTTTTCTGAGAAACCATCGGCGTTCATGGAATAGGACTACCCAACAAGCATTTCGTCGCTTTCATATGGAGGCAAAGAATACAATGTTAGTGTCATAGCTCCGTTCAAGGGAGCCAGTGTACGTAGTTGATTTTTTTATGAAAATTTCCTCCACATTTACATTGCATCCTCCTCTTATTCATACGATTTCGTTTCCTTTAGTCGTATGTATTCCTAAGACAATTAATCTCAAGTACTTCATATTCTGTGCATTTGATTAGAGAAGAATTTTAAGAAATATTGCATTGCAATAGCTCTGACGGGAAAAAGTATTTAAAAACTGTTTTCAACAAATAGTTTATACCCGAAAAACAATAAAATATTCCCCAAATTGATGGTCCTGAAGGCTAGTTTGCAGAAATAGTTGAGTATCCAAAATTTGGAATCCATAAAACTCTGTTTCGATTTCATTCACTTAAAAATGTTTTGCAAAAAATTTATTCAATAAATACAGAACATTTTTATTTTTAAAAAAATATAGAGAGGTTGGTGGTGGTTAAAGTGATTGTTTATTAGACCTGAAGCCACGGTTCAAACCCCAGATCAGATATCTCCAACAAAACGAAATATGAAAAAATATTTCTTCGGCGTATTCCTCTCAGCAGTCTTCTGGCAAAAACCTTCGAGAGTAAAATAAAATTGCCTTGAAAAGTTTCTCAAAAAATCTGTCATTCAGAGTTGACTTTAAACTGTAGGTCTCACCACTCAGCTATAGAATTAACACACACAGCATAAGTGGTGTGCGAAGCTAGGTCGCAATGCTAACTAAAGGTTTGTAATGACCAATTATGTATGTATGTATGTTAAGAACATGCCACACGTAAAAGCCATAAATCGTACGATCTCGGAGGCCAGTTTACATTATCTTCATTGATTACCCTGCCCTCAAATCGCTCCTGCAGAATATCCGATCTGGCAAGAGCATGTAGCGCCGTCCTGTTGAAATAAGGAGCCCTTGATTTTAAAATCGTTTAATTCAGGCCAAAACATTGACATTGTCGTTGCTAACATCTTTTTCAAACAATATAGGACCGTTGTGTTTGCCAGCCTAAATCCACACCAAATAGCGACTTTTTCAAAAAGCATTGTACGCTCTTGGACGTGCCTAATTCGACAACTGTTATACAATATACAATTATACAATACTCTTGAAATGGGCCTCGTCACTGAAGAAGATTTCGATGAATATTATGGTCGAATAGAGGTTTTTATGAAAGATTTCTCACCACTACACCCATGCCAAAAATTTAAGACGTTTTCACATTCTCTTCGTTTCCAAGGCAATGAAAAGTGGAAATGCTGCCGCAGAAGTAAAACTGAAGCGATCCAGGAAAAAGGGGAAATAAATACAAAACAGAAGAAGGAGATGCTTTGTGATAGCCTCATGCTTTATAAAGGTATTCAAGTAATAATAATTGAAATTTGTTGCATTACTATTACGTACATATACAATTATTGCATTTTACTTCTTTGAAATCTAAAAGTATTAGAGTGATGTGTTCCACAATTCCAGCGAAAAATATTTTCAGAAATGCCTACTTTTATCATCGCAACGAATAAAATTGTATGTTTTACAAAAAAAGAAAAAAAAATTAATAAAAAACCTTCAAATCATTTTTAATATCGCCTTGTTATGTTAATCAAACACGCGTAATTAGAAGGATAATTAAAAACCGATGTTAATTTATAATTCAAACAAAATATTCGATTAAAAAAAAAATAGAAAAAAAATATTCAAACAAGAACGCCTAATTAATTTAGTAAATTACATAAGCAAATATAATTTTAACTTCTGTTGTTGTTATTTTGATTACTTTTTTATCCTCGATTCAATATAAACTAATATTAATGGCATCAACTCTACTTACTCTTCATTTAAAATCCATTATTTTAATCACCCCGATGATGATAATTTGCTTGTTTACTGGCAAACAAGGCTAATTGTCGCCGAAAACTTATGAATAAATTTTACGAATTTCAAATGATAATAAATTCAATGCTGCTGCTGTTGCTGCTGCTGTTTCTATCAATTTAAAATAAATTTCCATGGAAAAAGGAAAATTAAATAAAAAAAACCAAAAAACAACACACCCATCCACCCATTTACACATTTTGAAAGGGAAATAGTTTTGCAAAAAAAAACAAGAAAGTTTTCTCTCTCTCTCGAAAGTGTTTAAGGGAATGTATAAACTGGTAGGGGTGTTGTCGAAACGATTAGAAAAACTTTGTGATTTTCTTTACCATCCCCGATTTTCTTTCCATTTCCCCGATATGTGTAAGGAATTAGAACCACACTATCGTTGCCTTGGCGTTGCGCTGTTGCTAAACTGTGAATCCATCCGCCATTAGGACAATGACACGTTCGATAGAAAAAGCAACAGTTTTTGTCCACGAATTTTACACAACTTGCATTAGGGCATACGCAGACATTATGCCACTTAAAGTTTTACTTCTTATGCAATTGGGAATACGCGACATACAGCGCCAAATATATGCACGAAAACCTCCAAAAAAGAAAGAGAAACACAAGCTTTGGTTTACGGTAAATGCACTCCAACAGATTTAAATTAAAATGTTGTGAACAAAAAAGTGTACGCGAGTATGGAAATTGAAATTATTCAGTGTGTGGCAAAATAAAAAATAAAACTTGCTGAAATTGCTTATTTTCGTTTAATGTGTGTTCACAAGTTCTGTCTTAAGGGCAACTTAACAGGAGATGGTATTTTCATTTTTCAGGATGCATTGCTAGCTCTTAAACTGCCTTTTGCTGTTCCACTAAATCACCATGCAATACCACGGACAACGACATGTATTCACTGAATGAGCCTTGCAACAGTTGTGAACTGACCGTAATATTGATCGCAAAATCATGTTCAGTGATGATGCCCATTTTAAGATTAATGGGCACGCACCAAATTTGGCACGTGACCGATCATCATGAGATCCAAGAGCGTTAAATGCATGTCGAAAAAGTCACCATTTGATGTGAATTTTGGTATGGAGGAGCGGTCTGTCCTATTGCATTTGAAAACAATATTGGCCTCGTTATTACGGTCATTTGCGTGCATTGTAGGTCGATGACTGTCAACTTCTTTTGGCCTAAACTAAGTGAATTGAACGCCAAAAACAACAATTTTCATCGTAAAATTATCATCAGCGAGGAGTCCCATTTTAACAGTAATAGGTACGCATCGAATTTGGCACGTGATCGATCAACATGAGATCCAAGAGCGTTCAATGCATTCTGGAAAAGTGCATTCTGGCAGACTCAGCGGTCCTATTTTATTTGTGAACGATGTTGGCCACGGTATCACTGTCAAGGGCGAGCACTGTAGGTCAATGATTGTTAACTTCCTTTGGCCTAAACCAAGTTATCTGAACGCCAACGACAACAATTTTCATCGTAAAATTATCTTCAGCAATGAAGATCACTCCTGGGCCACGTCAGCAAACAAACTTCATGAAACTTAAAAACAACGTTCAATGCATCCCGAAAAGGCATTGATTTATGTAGATTGTGTGGTTGACGTCGGTATCGGTCCGAATTTTTTTTAAAAAACGACGCTAGTCAGGTCAGCACTATCACCGTCGAACACTATACCATCTTCTGTTGGCCTGAATTTGATGATCTTGACGCCAACACCATGGAGTTTCAACAGGACGGCGGTCATGCCACAATCAATATTATGTATGAGCGATTTGAGGACAGGGTGATCTAACGTGAACATAAAATGAACTCGCTACCGAGATCGTGCGACTTAAGACTTCTCTTGTAGGGTGTTATCAACATAAATACATACATAAATGGTCATTACAACACTTTATTCAGGACTACGACCCAGCTTCCAACACCACTTACGTTGTGTGTGTTGTATTTATACATGAGTGGCGGGACTTACAGTTTAAAATCGACTCCGAAAGACAGATTTTTATGAGAAACTTTTCATGGCAAATTTATTTATTCTCAGAGTTTTTGCCAGAAATCTGGTGAGGTGAAGACGCCAAAGAAATATTTTTCCGACCTGGTGTTTCAACCTCACGTGTAATAAGCCAGCAGCATACTATCTACTAGACTACGCTGACTTCATGTTCTTAAGTCGTATACAAATAACTCACAAACCTTAATGGCGTTCAAAGCCTACATAAACCACCCATCAATCGTAGAAGCCATACCGAACATTTCCACGCCTTTATTTTCCACATATAATGGTATAGTGTTGGCTTATTAGATGTAAGGCCTCGGTTCAAAACCCAGGTCAGATATCAAAACCAAAACATGAATAATATTTCTCTGGCGACTTTTTCTCAGCAGATTTCTGGCAAAAATTTTTAGAGTAAATTGCCATGAAAAGTTTCTCAAAAACCTGTCGTTCGACATCAATTTTAAACTGCTGGTCCCGCCACTCATATATAAAATTAACACGCACAACAACATGTGAGAAGCTGGGTCCTAATACTGACTAAAGGATTGTAATGACCAATTATGTATGTATGTAATGGCATTAAAATGTCTTTCACGCGAATAAAAAATTTCGATGATATTTCACTCACGCTTCATTTTATTTAAAATTAAAGGTTTGAAATGCCTCGAAAATATCTTGTGCATACAGACGAAGCTGTGGTTGAAACATTTAAAATATTTTTTACAAATTCTATAAATCCTTGCTGCGTTAGCGGCATTAAGCATCCGTACATTGTACTGGACATGTCATGCTTATGAGTGAAAGTGATACCAATAGGATCTCTCGAGTTTTAATTTGGAAGAACGCAATAGAAAGATCAGTCTGGAGACGAGCTAACACAACTTTATATGATAAATTGTTGAAGAGACGGTTAATATTCTAATCTTGTTCAAGCTAAAGACCTATTGATTTAAATACGGCTATTAAGAAAGGAGTTTAATAATCGTTGAGTCGTTTAAATTTTCAAAAATTATTCGTACCTCATAAGTAAACACAAATTTCAGAAGAACTCTTTAGCAAGTCACATGAGCATCTATAATATTCATATATGTATGTACTCGTATGTATACATGTGTGTAGGAAGAGACAAAGATTCATTGTACTATGTTAACATTAAGGTAATCCGAAAAATACATACTTAAACTTTTCTCTACAAAAGAAATATATGGTTTTAGCCGTTCTACTAAACAATTTTCAAACACAAAGCCATTGTCATCATCAGCAACAACAACAGTAACAACAATAACAGCAAATATTCTATTTATTTTACTCTACTTTACTTATTACCCTCAAGTAAAAGCAATTTATAGAAAAACAGATTTTATTTTTGGCAACAACAAAACTAAACAAAATCTAAAAAAGAAAAAAATGGAAAACCAGTAAAAAAGGATCACAGAAAACGATTGTGAATCTTTTTTCGAATCGTCTGTGGCTCTGTATTCACATGGTTATGCGGATGTTCACGTGTTTTATTTTTTACTGTAGTATTCGTTGTTGAGCTATATTTGTGTGTGTGTATGTGTTTGTCGGAAAAGTTTTAAATTAAATTGTTTTACTACACAAAAGTTGTACTTATTTTTCGATTACCTTTCTTTTCTTTTTTTTTGGTTCTCTATTTTTTATTATTACTGTTGTTATTTATTACTTTTTTTCCGTAAATAATATGAAGAAAATATGATTGTTCTCAAAAAAGAGATTGAGATATAGAATCTGAAACTATTATTTCATATTTCTTTGAACAATAAAAACAAAATTCTTTTTCTGTATTAAACGCAAATTAGAAAATGATGGAAAATAAAATGACAGCAGATTGTAAGACATTTTCAAATAGTTTTGCGATAAACGTAGTTTCCGTAGTTTAGCAGTGAGGCCACGTTTCAACCAAACGAAAAATGAAAAAAATATTTCTTAAGCGTCTGCCTCTTAGCAGATTTCCGGCAAAAACTCAGATAGTAAATGAAATTGCATTGAAAGAGTTTCTCAAAAATCGATCGTTCGGAATCAAATTGAAACTGCAAGTCCCGTCACTCATGTATAAATTTAACACACACAACATAAGTGCTACGAGAAGCTAGTAACTCTGACTGAAGGGTTGTAAAGACCTATTAAGTATGTATGTAGGTATACAATAAACTTGGGACGGAATCAGCCTGTAGTTGTACAGTATTATGTCAGTGGGAATGTCGAATTTTGCCGAACTAAAACAACCAAAGTCATCAAATTCTGCAGAACTGCAGATAGATCTCCACCAGATTCCGCTTAAAGAATTTTTCTTTTCTCGAATCGCTTATGAATGGTATGTATGTAACATTAGGGTCTTTAGTATTTTCTACGTTTTTCTTAACTTTTCAGTATTTCGCTGACAAGAGCGTTGGTTAGATTTCCATTTCATGTATTCCGATTATCGAGTGCTTAAACAGAATATGTTAAGCAGTTTTATTCTTATACGACGACTAAGAGTTTCTCATGTCTTGTTGAGATAAACTTGTAAACTCCTGCAAACACTATGGGCAACAGAGATGTCAACTTTTGCTTCTTTATTTCTTTATCATATCACATAAGTCTTGCCTTGAATAAAAGAATCATTACAATTAATATTAATTTCTGTTTTATTCATGCACTTAAGTCGGCATAAGTCGGTTGCTGTTTTCCTCATAAGGAGTTAGTTCCCTTGCCATAATGTCATTGGGAATAATTTGTGCCATAATAGCGGCTTATTTCGAAGGAATGGCAAAATATCCAATATGTACACCCTTAAGCGATTTTATATAAAATTAGTAACATACTGCATTTGCCTAGATTTCTTCAGATATTGTCGTTCCTTTAAGGAACGTAAGGCTGTCACAAAACATCTCCCCCATAATTTCTTTCTTATTGTGCTTTCATACTGTTTGTTTCGTTAATCAAGTTTCTCCAGGTAAATAGCAAGTTTTGCTATCATGTAGGTCCATTTGTCGTTGCCTAGAAACCATAGTCTGTGTGGATATTTATTGCGTGTAGTGGTAAGAAACTGATTGAATAGTACTTCATGTCAAGAGGTGACTCTGTTTGAGCTCCCAATGATGTTCATGGTTGATATCATGCTTTCTAAGTACTTCCTACGTGTATTAATTGGAGGGGACTAAAATCTCTTAAATTTCCATGAAGATACTCTACAATTTATTTCGGTTTTAACTGCTGCAGTTTACAGACAAACATTGTAATCACTTCACCATGCCACCCTTACATTATCGTCAATGCTAATTATCTTTCACATTAGATATGCTTATACTTGGCATCATTCGGTACAACACATTTGTAACTGTCGTTGAATTCATGCAAATATTGTCTCTGTGGAACTGGAAGTTAAGGCGATCGTACTTCATTATACCCAGATATCTGGTAGCCTGATGATGTAAGATACAGGGTTAAATAGTACGAATTACATACAAGTAGTAATAAAAACTTCAGGGCATAATTTGAGCGAAGTAAACATATAACAAATGGGAGGGATCCTTGAAAGAACCCAGTTGCTATCCCATGATGCTTACAGAAATTACAGAAAACCATATCATGTGCTCGCAATTCAAAGCCCTGAGTTTGATCATCAATTTTCAATTGGTGAATGGTCCCAGATTATCAAAATACTCATGGCAATCGAATAACAGGTAAACAGCTTATCAAACTGATATTATATCTATAACGTATAATACATACATACATATATTACAAACCTTCAGTCAGGATTATGACCTAGCCTCTAACACCACTTATGTTGTGTGTGTGTTAATTTTATACATGTGTGTCGGGACTTACAGTTTAAAGTCGACTCAGAACGACAGATTTTTGAGGAACTCTTTCATGACATGCTGAGAGGAAGTCGCCAAAGAAATATTTTTTCATATTTCGTTATGATGTGGCCTCACGTTTAATAAGCCAACACACCCCCTACTAGACTACGGCGACTACAGTCGTGTAATACACTTGACTTGAATATCAAAAAATAAAACTGACAAAAAAAGACTTTGGTAACTTAAAATATTTCGTGGCTTTAAAAAAAAATACTATAAATGGCCTCCTTGACCTAAACCTAACGCATATAAAAGCGTTCATAGTTTCAAACGTTGTAGAATCCATGACGACTTTATATATATATCTTCCCACTGAGTGCTAATGACATACATTTTACCTAATATCCGACCGTTATTACAATTTTAGCACGAGTCATTACACGCTTACAATGATCATTTCATGTCATATGCCGAGAATCTATGTCACCATCTGTGAGAATATTTGTATCCAAAAGTTCAAAGCCGAGGCAAAAAGTTGGTGGAATGAATGTATTTTCTAAACCTTGAAACTCTTGATCGCTAAATATTGCGAACCTGCCATCTGTGCATAAGAATCTCCTTGAGAAGGAATATGGGTGACGGTGTATTCAAAATTTTCATGGAGCTGTTCGTTCTTAAGGAGAGTCTTGAAAAAAATCTTAGTAAAAAAAGGAAAGAAAATAAATGATGTTTCAGAAGTGATCCTGTATACAGTACCGCAATAAATTGAGTTAAGGAGTGTTGTTACAACTTGAGCTTGACAACTAAAAATCTTTTACTAACCCATACATCTCGGCAATGGATTTATCTTGTCACTGTCAAGTCATACTGATCAAAGAAGCTCATACCTAGTCAGATTGTTATTCCGTGATAGTTGACTATGTTTACATACAGCATGCGGTTGTTACATATTACCACAAACAGAAAAAAATGTACTATTTAGCAGTCTATGCCAAATTGAGCAATCATTCTCTTAAGCTGCAAAATTTTCGGTCAAACCTAGATTAGTTCATACGTAAATGGGCGAAACCTAAAACTTATTTCGACAGGTCTGACTGGAAAAAAATAAACTCTTAAACGAAAATCAAAGTAAAGCTGGGATACAGTTTATAAAAAAACCTCTAAATTTGATGAAAAAGTAATAATTTTCCCTACCATCACCCATGTACCAACAAAGGTAGGCGATAACTTCTTAAACTACTGCTGCCTGCCAAAATTGAAAGATTTATTTAGCAACAGCAGCATTCAGTGCAGATAAAAATCATGTTTTGTTGTAATAACACTCTATGCGGTAATGTGACAACTTTGACTGCTGACTTTGAGGCTGCTGCCCTTAAGGTTTTAAATGCTACACCATCAAATAAAAGTCTCACTCACGGTGACAGCAATTGCTATGTATTGCTTGCTTTTGCAAATATTATTAACGGATAATGACACTATGGCAACACGATGCGTTATTAAAGGCTCTTTCTCTCTCGAAATTGATTGCGGGAAATGTCACATCACAAACAACAATATAAAGTTGACTTTATTACGCCAAAAACATTTGTTATGTTAGTTATGAAGAAAATATTTGTATTATACTAACAGCAGCAATTGCTAACATTGAACAACATTGAGCTACTTTTCCATGGCAAATAAAGAAAACAAAAATTTGTTCAAAAAACGAAAACAATATGTTGGCTTTGATTTTAAGTGTGGCTTTAAAAAAATTCCGATAAAAGGAAAACTGCACACATGCACACACACGCCCAGATAGTCAAATCGTAAAATTTCGTTAAAATCAATAGAGGCATTAATGCTAAATCCTTGACATCGTATAGGTAAGTGGGTTTATTATTGTCGGGGCTCTATGTATACAACTAAAACAACATCATCATCGCCATCACTAGCCTTCTTAAACAATAGTCTGACAGTCTCTCTATATTCTGTATAATTTTTTCGACACTCAGTCCGTGAGTTAGTCAGTTTGACAGTCATTTCAATAATAATTTTTTTTCATTTAGCCATGGCGTATGTACACAGCATAGCATAGACAATAATAGTAAAAATGTATCATTATGGCCATCAGCGCCATCAGCGTAAAGTCTACATTGTTGGTCGCTAGCGGCTGGAATTAATCTGTTCACATACAATATATATGTATATATAGAGAGAGAGAGAGAGAGAGATTCGGGAAAAAATATGGGCGTAATATGTTGAAAATGAGTTGAAAAATTTGCATTTAAATTAAAACGTGAAAAAAATTATAAAACACAACAACACTGATGAAAAACTAATACCAGGAAATATGTACGTAAGTGTATGCAAACATATGAACACATACATACATGTGTGAACAAAATACATACAAACATGTGATGGTATATAGAAAATAAAGTAGAGAAAATGATAGACACTCATATCAAAAACTTGTATGAATATGATTATGTACGAGGGTACTTTAAACTGTTGGAGAGACATTTTGTGTAGAAAAATGTTATTAAACATTTATCATGATGGAATATTACGTTTTCAAATCTAAACGAATGTTCTAAGTGTCCTTCGATGTGCTCTTATCTTGGATGAGTCAACTGTGATAAGTCAGGTTAGGTTATCGGGCAGCTTGCCGCTTACAGATATGTTCACTCGGTGGGCAATTGTGTTACCCAGTATGTGGTAAGCCCCCTTGTCATGATCTGCTACTGATGGGTTGGAACCACCCCAAGCTCTTGATGAAACCGGCCAGTTCCCTTAGTGGTACGTTCGCCACCATTCCGAGATCTTTAAACGTTCTATCATCCAAAAACCGAGGATATCTGTTCTAGAGTGCAAGGCACTCGCATTAAAGGTGTTGTACCGATTCCGTTTCCTCCACACCATGGCAGCAATGACGGCCAACGGAGACTGTCAATGAAACTGCCCATAGAGCAGTGTCCAGTTAGAAGTCAACTGAGATTGTCAGACCCAACTTCAGCGATGGTACTATCATGTAAAGATGGTGCTCAACATATTCAGTTTTGCAATTGATTTGTCTGGCTGGTCCTAACGAATCCATTGTTCATTCTATTTTTGACATTCAAGCTGCAATTTGCAGAATCATAAGAGGGCCTTTAAATTGACAGCTTTAACCGGTTCGGTATTTTAATGTTTAAAAACACTTGAAAATAATTTTTTGTGTGGCCTAATGATTTTGCATGTTTCTCGTTAGTTTTTATAAGATTTTCAGACAGCAATTCATTCAACTTATTACATTTTCAGCCTGACACCATCCTCTACACATTTTGTTTTGTTCGAGATGTCTGGAGTGGGGTTTAAATCATGGCCTCACCTTTATTTAGGCAACACACTACCTTCCACCTTCTGAACTATAGAGACTTAAAAGGATAAAATTAAAGAAACAAAACTACATTGCAAGTTCACAGAAGATAGATGAGAATAGCAGATCAACAATAAGGTTCTAGAAGTTGCCAAACCGAGTATAAATCTAATATTAAAACACAAAAAGTAACGCAAGGTTCTAGAAGTTGACAAACCTTAAGTAAATAATATTGTTACATACATATATAATTGGTCATTACAACCCTTCAGTCAGGATTACGACCTAGTTTCTCACACCACTTATGTTGTGTGTGTTAATTTTAGGCATGAGTGATGGGACCTATAGTTTAAAGTCGACTCCGAACGACAGATTTTTGAGAAACTTTTTTATAGCAATTTTATTTACTCTCAGAGTTTTTGCCAGAAATCTGCTGAGAGGAGGTCGCTGTCTTGATGTCTCGCCTGGGGCTCTAACCCTGGCTTTACGTCTAATAAGCCAACACAATACCTACTAGACTACGGCGACTTCAAATGATATATTTACGATAAGGAAAAATCTCGATTCTGGTGTTTTGCTTTTACATCGTTTAAAATTAAAATTATAAACAAAAACAATGAACTTGTTTAAATGACAAACAAGTAAACAAAAATATATTAACAAACCCCAGTATAAAAAAATGACAATAAGTAAACAAAAATACACCAACAAACACTACGAGAATAAACGTAAATAAAATACGCAAACAACAACAATACTGAAACAACGATGTTTACGTTTATAGAGCTCTCGAGAACGCGAAGCCGCGAACATTCGCCTTCAAGAACATTCATCATGTTTACGTTGCCATATAAAATGCACTGCAAAGGAGGCAACCGGTGTGTGAAGACGCGGTGTGTTATAATCGTGGTTTGATGATCTCCTTTACAAAGATCTGTCGAACAATTATCTAGTGATTTATGCAAAGAGTGCAAAGAGGAATAACAAACAAAGCAATTGTTGTTGTTTACATCAAGTTGTGAACAGTGGCACACATAATTGTGCGAACAATGAAGGATTTTAATTAAAATTTATATACACACAAATTTATTTTTATTTTATTTGCATATTTTAAACGTTTTTAAAAGGTGAAAACGTAACAATATATAAGAAGAGTAAAATATATCACTGCCATCTGTTTTCTAAGTAGAACTTGCTGGGCTATCAACGTCTTTACAGATTATAGTAAAAAGCTGTCATTCGGTTAATAACAAAACGGTTCATATTGAATATATTGACTGATATTTGCCAATTGTATACATTTCCTTCTTTATATTATTTTGTGTCTAATATCTGACTAAATTTCGAAACAACCCTCATATATCGCATACATTTATGCATATTGTATGAGGTCTTATGAGTGGAATGAGTCTTAAATAGGCTCAATACATTAATTCTCTCCATATCTCCCTTTCCCTATATTTAATACATTTTATGCTTCAATGCACGCACCAACATTCATACAAATATTCACATATCCACATACATACTACACGCACACACACGCACTTTGCATAGATAAATATAGAGAGAAGAAGAGCAAAAAAAAATTGTTTAACGATTAGTTGTGTTAGTGTAAAATGGCGTAGAGCCTGCCGTTTTATTTCTAAATAATTTCCTTTTTGTTTTCCCTTTTTTTTGCATAAAACGTTGTTGCTTCCCTTGGCAACTGATATTGTTGTTGTTGTTGATAATTTTGATGATAATTTTGATGATGATGATTATGTTGATGTGATGCGATGTGATGGTATTAGAATCGATGTTGGTCTTAGTGATGATACTGACAGCCACCAATTTTACCGTTGCGTTGCCGCCACCAATACCCGATTGTGATGTGCTTCGATGCATACCATCACGGAAGTGGTTCTTTTTGCATATCAAAGTTTGCGGTTTCATATATGAAATCATGCAGGGAATAAAAACTTTTTACTCTTCTTTTTCAAAATTTTATTTCTATTATTTTCTGTACAGTTCAGTTTTTTTCTCTCCTTTTTTCATCTACATTTTCATTACGTTTTGATTTTATTTGTTAGCGATTCGCGCATACATTATGAGAAATCATTGAATTTGTAATTATTTATGTGTTGAAATGTTGTGCTGTGCTGACTGCTGAAAAGCCAACACCAACCAATAATAACAGCAAAAATGCCTTTTTGCTGCTGCCGTTTTCTAAGTGGAAAGAACCACATCAGGTAGAATCCCTATAAAATGTTGGGTTTTATTTTGCCAAAGTAATAAGCGAACTGCCACTTTTTGTATTTGTACAGGCCTCGGCTGAACATATTTAAAGCCCCAAAGGAAACTGCAATTAATAAAAGGAACAGCGGTTTTACGTTTTGATAGAGAATGGGATGGAAGTTACAAATTTGATCCTAATAAAAGTATTCGGTGTAAACTTGAAAGGAATTTATTATGGTTTAGGCAGAAATTTTTTCTCTGTGTTATGGTATTCGATAATAAGGGATGGATGAGTTTAAGGTCTAAGCCATGAGAACGAATGGTTATGTTATTCTGATAAGTTTTAATATAAAAACAAATTAGGCGCTATTTAGACTACTAAGCCATAATATGGAGTGAAAACTGGAAAAGGGGAAAACATAAGAAATCCGGTTGTGCAATAAGATAGGTATGGTAACCTGAAAAAGTTTCCTGAGGTATGAATACGTATTAATTGACACTGGTTAAAAACCATTAGAATTAAATTATCGGGCGAAAAGGCAATAATTTTTCATTTCAGGTAAAAATAAATTTCGGCTAGATAATCGGTCTACTGCGGCAGTTATTGACTGTGTTCATGCAACACTTAATATTTAAAATAAATTTTTATTCTGATTCAGTCCATAACGGGCTATCAACATTATTATCCTATGACCTATCACCTCAAAAAGCTTGATGAAATGAGACAACGAAAGAAAAACGTAAACCGAACATCATTCTGAAAGTTATTAAAGGAATAAAAATAATTTTGGATTGAAAAATACAGCACACGGAGAACTTCGCAACCATAGCTTATGAATAAATAACACCAACTTTATGAGACGGTCATTGTCTCGCTGTGAAATAAAATACTTGTCAAATGATTGCCAAGGTTCTGGTGATAGGCTGTTACTCTTTTCATGATATTTTCGATAATCTTTTCGTCGATTACTTGTTGGACCTGCAACTTGACGTAAGGAATAGACGCTGGTTTATTCCCAAAAACCCGAATTTTCACTAAATCTTAACGAAATAACCTCACGGCATTAAATCACCTGATCTTGATGGCCAGCAGATGTTAAAATTTCTTGAGATAATTTGTTCTGAATATCGTTGCTCCAATTAATCAATTGTTCCATGGCAGGTGGCTCTATAGTGCTCAAAACCAAGTGTCTTTCAGATGCATATTGTGCAGTTCACTCCATAATGTTCCAGTAGCGAATTACGTTCACAGTCATTAGAATTTCAACCTCATCTTTTAAGAAGTAAAAGCCAATCAAATGCATTTGTTTCTTATGGATTATACGGGGATATGCTTAGCTCCAAATTCTACAATTTTGTGTATTTACTCAGCCTTACTTTGCTGATCATTACAAGCCTTTAGTCAGGATTACGACATAGCTTCTTACACATATCATGTTGTAGGTGGAAATTTTTATACATGAGCGACGAGACGTACAGTTTAAAGTCGACACCAAACGACAGATTTTTGAGAATATCTTCATGACAATTTTATTTATTTCATTAGAGATTTGAACCACCCCTCATGTCTAATAAGCCAACACGCTGCCTATTAGACTCTGACGACTTTTATTCACAGATGAAAATGCGTTTTATCAGATAAGATAATATTGGCATTATCTTTACTTTGTTTCATATAGTATCTGCCACTTTTGCCACTTCCTGATTGAACCACATCTTTTCAAAATTGCGTTCGGCCTTGCTTAGCGGACAATGGCTAGCAGACAATGGTGCAGCAGTAACATCCTTAGCTTCATTATAAAAAAATTTCTTAAAAGCACAGATATCCTCAATTTTGTAGCACTTTGTCTACTCGCTCGCTACTCCGGGGTCCTTTGCAACATCGTTAATTAAAGCCTCATATATACATAATTCGCCATTGCAACCCTTCATTCAGGATTATGGACCTAGTTTCTCACACCACTTATGTTGCGTGCGTTAATTTGATACATGAGTGGCGGGACCTACAGTTTAAAGTCGACACCGAACGACAGATTTTTGAGAATCTTTTCATGGCAATTTTGTTTGCTCTCAGAGTTTTTGACAGAAATCTGCTGAGAGGAAGTCACTAAAGAAATATTTTCATATTTTCTTTTTGATGTCTGACCTGGGGTTTGAACCGTGGCCTCACGTCTAATAAGCCAACACTCTACCTACTAGGCTACGACGACTCATAGTCATTAATGCCGCCTTGTGTAGTAGCCAGTACGTTGGCTTATTAGACGTTAGGCATCCGTTCAAAACCCCTGGTCAGACTTCTCCGACAAGATGAAACAAGAAAAAAAAATATATCTTCGGCGACCTCCTCTCTCATTTTGTTTCGTACGACCAACACTCAGGCATCGATGGCATTGTGTTTGGAGCTATGAAAATATGTTATGTGAAGAATGAAAGAGAGAACAGTGTTTATGGACACTAGGCTTGTGTATATTTATACCGTAAGTAATAGGAAAGGCCTCTGCAGGGAATGAGTTCCACATACGAATAGTCCGACTAAAAAACGTATTTTCACTGTAATGCGGTGTGCGATCCATTGGCCAATCGACCACATACGGAAGTGGTGGCCGACAAAGACGAGCGTTAAGTAGAAATATATGATTTTCGGGAAAAGTCCTTTTATTTCGTTCGAGCAAAATCCTTTTGTCGAAGCGATAGAACAGTGAAACACAAACCACATTGCAACGATGGTCCAATGATTCAATGGAGTATATCCACCGTCATTAACGAGCTACTACGGCCTCTCCTGTACACGGTCGTGGAATCTCAAAATAGACGTATACATGAGAGTTGTATTCCAGTCACGGTCGGTTACAAATTGTGTAAATAGTAAGATCGTAAGGTCCCTGGTAGTCTAGAGGGTAGTGTGCTAGACTATTAGCGTGAGGGTCGTGGGTTCGATTCCCACCAGAGACTCTGATCTGTGACACTATACCGAGCATATGGTCAAGATACTCCGCTCGTGTATAATTAGAATATAACTTGTAATTGTATTGTAATAATAAATAAATAAATAAATAAGAAGGAACTGAAGGAACTTAAAAATGTGTCGGTTGAAGCCAACATTACACTGAAATTTCATGCTCAGAATGTCAAGAGTTTCTGACTCCAACTGACTCTGCAATATTATTGCTGCCTTTATGTGTCAATAAACAACACTGGGATAGATTGTTTAATCCTTTAACAATTTTTTCCAGAAAATGATATAAAATATCTCCGTTTTTGGAAAAAAATAAATTAATATTTTTTCTGACGATTTTTTGACGATTTTAATAAACGTCTTTGACGATTTTGACGATTTTTTCTCAAATATTTGACGATTTGATGCCTCATTTATCTGGCAGCTATGGTTGTAATGTAATAACGACTTCTCTGGATCCGTATAGACCTGCCAACATCTCTTGTTGCTTTATATTCTTTTAAGCATGTAGCTGAACGGCTTTCTTTCTCTTTCGGGAATCTTTGTTTATATTCGCGCTGCAGTAGCTTTACCGAAGATTTACGACGAAAAAAAAATTCTCTTGAGAATTATTCCGCATTATGGAGGAGTAAAGTCTCTTATTCACGTGTATGTTATATTGACGTTGCTCACATATCCCAAACTTTAATTTGCATTTATCTCCATCTTTACGGCTATTATAGCAATTTCCAACAGGGTGGTGAGTATGCGGAATTAATTCAAACACTATCTTAGCTAAAAATCATATCTGAAATATTTATTATATTATTAAATTATTACCCATCATAGAGTAGAAACATCTCTTCTAGTAACAAGAAACCGTGACCCAATCTATCTGTTTTTGTTTGCGACGTATCAATAATTTTAATTTTATTTTTCAAACATTAAAAGTGTCTCCTTTTTATTGACCTCTCACCCTACACTCCATGGCGTGTAATAGTAGTCAACAACAATATTGTTATTATTGTTGTTAATGTTGGCGTTATAACGGTTGTACTTGCTATTGCCAATGACTCAGCTACTGCTGTTGATGCTGTTATTGCTACTGCTGTTAAGCTCTGTTAGTTGTTAATTACTTTCATTAAATACTGCTCAACTGCAGTTGAAATTGAATTTAATTTTAATTAAAAATTCACAAAAAGATGTTTTTCTTGGCAGTAACATCAGTTTCAACAAAACAAATACGCCAGCACATAACCATACACATACACCAGCACATTAAATCTCTATCGCTCTCATTGTATGACACAACTACTAAATATATGTATAAAAGAGTAAGTGTATTAGTAATTTAACAAATGTATGTGTGTAAGGGTATGTAAGTGCTTCAGCATTGGTAAGTAAAGTCTGGCGTAGAAAACTGGCAAATTCTTCAACATTTTTTGTTTTTTTTTTAATTCGCCTGTTTTTTTTCCTTTGCCAGCAATTGCAACAATAGCAGTGTAAGATGTGGCACGTTAATTTCTTTAAATTATGGCACAGCACAAACAACTCTACACAGTGCAAAGCGCTTGATTGTAAATGTTAATGCTTCAATGCAAGTGTATGTGTGTGTGTATATGTGTTTGTATTTAAGAGCATCAGTGTATTTGTAAGATAGTGTCTGGCGATATTTCTTTCATTTTGACGCTTTTAATATATGGACTACAAAATTGCGTGGCAATGGCATTGGCAATTAGACAATAGTTTCACTACTATTTCATATTCTCTCGTGTTTTTATTCTTCTTTTTGTCTTTAATTTGCCTTTTTGTCATTTTATTTGTCTTCTTCCCTTTGATAGGAATATAGGAGAAACAAAAATTTCACCACTGGACAAATAAAAAACTTTCTTAGGCAAGATATTTTCAAGTTTTTTCCTCAAGGGATCGGTTTAGCAGCAAAAGCTTAAGTAAATGCTGCAGGTTTTTTATTTTGTGAAAGGATTTTTCATGTTAAAGCTGTGATCACACCGAACCAGCAATTCGATATGAGAATATAATCATAACGTGATAATAAATTATTGTTCCCCATCTTATAGAGTGGCTTCCAACAGGGTCTTTTGAAATTTGACGCTTTTGACGGCCATCCTGTTGAAACTACATCTCGAGTGTTAGTCAGTTTGTTTTACTTAATCATCTTGGACGACCGCACGCAACGACTTGTATTTGCTGAATGCTTTTGGGATTTTCATCGTAAAATTATCTTCAGCGATGAGAGCCATTTTTGCATGAATGGGTACATCCACAATGGAATGACTGCGTGTAGTCTCCGTAGTCTAGCAGGCAGTGTGTTAGCTTATTGGATGTAGGGCCACGGTTCAAGCTCCAGGTCAGGCATCAAAGCGAAGTATGAAAAAAAAAATATTCCTTCGACGACTTCCTGTGAGCAAATTTCTGGCAAAAATCCAAAAATTAAATAAAATTGCTATGTAAAGTTTCGAAAAACATGTCGTTTGGAGTCGAATTTAAACTGTAGGTCCCACCACTCATGTATAAAATTAATACACGCAACATCAGTGGTGTGAGAAGCTAGGTCGTAATCCTGACTGAAGGGTTGTAATGACCAATTATGTATGTATGTACTCGTATATATAATGAGACCCACTTTTGGATTAATACGTACGTCAAAAAACAAACTTCGTGTGTATTCAAATCCACCTTGAGATCCAACAGCGTGCAATGCACCTCGAAAAAGTCTCTGTTTTGTGTAGACTTTGTGCTGGCGGCAGCATTGCTCCAAATTTATTTAAAAGCGACGATAGTTAGGTCATGACTGTCACCGGCGAGTATCATATAGTATGTAAACTTGGCCTGAATTTGATGAACTGGACACCAACACCATGTAGTTTTTATAAGATAGCGCTGCGTGCCATACAGCTGATGCCATATTGGATATTGTGCACAAACGACTTGATGCCATGATCATCACACGAGCACGTGATGTGGACTAGTCACCGAGATTGTGCGAATTTAACTCGTCAGACTTTATCTTGCGTTGTTTTCTTAAGAATTGTGTGTATACGAATAAGCTACAAACCACAGCAGTCCTCAAAGCCAATGTAACTCACGTCATTGATCAAATTCAGCCTTATTCATTCATTCAAAATTGGACATTTCGAATGGGCTCCACTCAGACAAACTGTAGCGCTCATTGAAACGATGTTGTATTTTACGCAAAATGCCGTCAATGCTCAAAGGAATTATAAATTACGGCAATAGCTCACACACACTTTGTTTTATTTAAATCTAATGAGAGGAAGTGCCTATGAAGTCGCCGCAGTCTAGTAGGTAATGTGTTGGCTTATTGAACGAGTTCGCTTGGTTTCAATCCCGGCTCAGACATCTCGCAGAAAACGAAACATGAAAAATATTTCTTCCGGCGATTTCCCCTCAACAAAAACTCTGAGAGTTGCCATTAAAAATTTCTCAGAAATCTGTTGTTCGGAGTCAACACTAAACAACAGGTCTGGCCACTAATGTATAAAATGAACACACACAACAACACAACATGTGTGGAAAGGGACGCCAGATTTTAGTCATTACTGTACCAATTAAATAAGTATGTAAGTAAGCAGTAAGCGCTTAAAAAAGACCCTACAGATTGTAATACATTTCTGCTTAAAAATCGTTTAGAATTCGTGAAGTCAAAAGCAACAGCTTATTATCGTTAATCCTCTGGTTTGATTTTTTTCAAAGAGCATCTCCATCATCCGGTTGTTATTTTAACCCCTTCCGATGTGCTAGTGCCAAAAATATCGTGGTCGACCTTAGTTTTTTGAGCCTTGACACCTTCATTCTACAGGCATCACGAGTTTACTATCGGGCTCCTGATATTATGGCCCATCCAGTTATATTTTCATGCCATTCGGCTCAATAGTGACAAATTGGACATCACTGCTTTATTCCAGCGTGAATTAAAAAATAATTGATTCATGCTCTCCTCGTATAACTTGGATAGGGGTCGTGATCAGTCCTGCCCGTCCCAGTAAACCGAACTTGTGGAAAACTTTACGAACGTGTTACTAAAGCACAAGACTAGCTAAGGTTGTTAGCTCGAATTTTCAATTACAGCCAAATCATTTCAAATACCCGAATTACTTAAACCACTAACTTGCAACACTGCCTTCGTTTTGTAAGACCATCAATGTTGGCATTCGGAAGCGGGTGTTCCGTATTGTTTGTTGCATTCATTGTCTTTGCACAAATTCCCATTTCCAGTTATAGTTGTTAGTGTTGTTGTCCGTATTTTGTTTTGCCACTCATTTATTCATTTCCATCGTTTGGTAAAATTGTTGTCGCACTGATTGGTGCCGCATTGGCGGCAAAGTTTTTCTAGTTTTCTCAAGTACTTCGATGAGCATCCCTTTTTTCATACTCTCCTTCTTCTTCTGCTTCATACTTTTTCTTTATTTTTATCTTCACTTTAGCGTATTTTACGTTGATGACTTCTACATCAACAAAACTAAACTCTGGGCTACCTACTGAAGTCAGTCACACACACACACACACACAAGCACTTAATACTAATACCGCGATATGGCTCCTATTCCAACTCCTTGGTAAACACAACGAGCAGAAATTGTCATTTTAAAGGAGTTTTTCTCATTCTCAAGTGTATTTACAATTTAAAAAAGAGAAAACGTTGATTTGTTTTCTCCTTCGGATTGCTTTTGCTGCTTTTGTTTTCAAATTTTTGCGTTAAGTGTACTGTATGGCAGTGCAAACGTATTGGTGTATTGGCAGTGTGTTGGTGTATTTTTGTAAATTCAATAGCATAAGTAAGTTGTCCTCTTTTTTAAAGGTTTGTGTGAAGGAATGAAAATCTCCAAATTCATGAGACTTATTTTCTGTTTTAATGTCGCCGTGAATTGTTTGCAGTATTGAGTAGTCGTATACAAATAATCAGACAGACATGCAGACAGACAGACAGATGGTAAGTGAAATAGACAAACAGATGAATGCGTTTGAAAACGGAAAACAATAACAACGACAAACAAGCAAACAAAGAAAAAAATTGAATGCCGGAGATTTGCTTGTGTTTGTCGGTTTATTTTTCTGTTTTTTTTTTGGGTGTTGTTTTGTAGGCGGATTTAAGTGTGTTTGTAATTAGTTTTCTGTTGCTGTTGTTGATGTTGTTGCTGCTGATGCAAATGTTAATATTGCTGCTGTTGTTTTCAATTTCAATCATTCAGTCGGATTTTATAATTATATATGCTCGTTAACAGTAAGGGGCATAAAATTGTAAGCCTTTGTAGACGAATATGTAGGATTTTCTGTGATTTAAAAATTACTTATCGTGTTTTTTCGAACTACTTTTTGTTTTGCTTTAAAGTGAATTTCGTAAATGCTGTAACGATTGAGGAGATAAAAACTGCATTTTCTTATAGAAAAGCTATCATTTTGGAAAAATTATAGAAAAAAGCTTCATGGTTGAATTCTAAAATTTAAATTTTTTTTGCACCTTAAAAGACCTGTGTGAAGATCAACCGTACTCAACATCGCTGTCAACATACGTTAAGAGATTTAAAGCATAAGCCGAAAAGTTTTCCAATACTCGCTTGTCCATTATTTTTGCACGCTTGGTTTAAAGTTTGAAAAATATTATTTTAATGCCAGACCTTTGAGGTATTTTGATATAGTAGTTGATTACAACCCCCAGCATTTCAACCTAAATTCCCTTCCAAATTATTTATTCAGAGCCATTTACCAGGCTGCTCAATGGATCCTCGTCAACGGTATTCCTTTCACCCAAATCTCGATCTTTTCTGACAGTCAGGCTGCCATAAAATCTCTGTCGAACGTTGTGAATAACTTCAGGATTGTCAGAAAAGGTCGCCGCTAACTTAGCTGAGTCTACGGCCACAGTAATATTCCGGGAAACTGCAGAGATATCGAGCTCGCCAGGTCTGGTGCACTACATACGGAATAATGTTCAATCGACTTGGGGATGCCACCTACCTCGGTCAAGCTCGCCATCGCTCGAAAATTCTTTTGAGACACCAACCAATCCTGTTTCAATGTAGGAGTCCTGCTCCACCGCTAGGCTCACTTGGTCCTCGATGGATAGAAGGCGCACCTTGGACTTGGTCGTAACGTTCCATCATAGTGGAACTCGATCATAGTGGCCATGCTTACAGGTCATTGTCTAATGGGAAGATATAGGATATAAGTTATTTGGCTCTCCAATCCTTGTCAGCTTGGCGGAGCTATCATCCATTGATGTCAAGGATATAGCTTAATTTATTAAACTTTCGGGCTGGTTTTCTAGCGTGGGGTAGTCGTGCTTTAAATATGCATGTTAAAAGTAAATGTTCCCTGGTTTGGAGGAACTTGGTCTGTGCAGATACTGCGCTCACCTGTGGTGTCACAACGGGCCGCTATGCATGCTCAAGCTATCATTTGGTATCAAAGCTACCACTGCAAGGAATTCCCTTACAATTAACCCTTTAAAAAACTTCAACAACAGTCATCTTTTGGTAAAGAGTAGAATTCAATGCTGTCGCCTTTGTCTAGTAGTTAGTGTGTTGGTTAAAAAGTATTTCTCCGGCGATTTCCTTTCAGAAGTTTTCTGGCAAAAATTCTGGGAATAAATAAAATTGCCATGAAAAACTTTCTCAAAAAGTCTGTCATTCGGAGTCGACTTTAAACTGTAGGTCACGCCACTCGTATATAAAATTAACACACACAACATAAGTGGGTGTGAGAAACTAGGTCGTGACTGAGGGGTGTAATGACCCAATATGACCCAGACGAGTTGTTTCTAAACAACTAATGGAATGGCATGTCCTTCATCCTAAAACTTATTACAGAAAATCATCTATTTTTCTGAAAAAACATCATCAATGTAACTAAAAGGAACCAAAGAAATATTGTTTTGAGAAGGTGTCTGCTCAAAATAGATTTTACTCCACGATTTCTGCTGATTTATTGTGCATCCCTGTGTCAACCATAGTCGTAACGCATCGTAATCGAAACGACTTGTATTTTTTATGTCCCTGTTTCGTACCTCACACCAGAATCTGCTAGAACTAGTGCCTGACATGTCCATCCTGCAATACTATGTTACTGTAGAGAGTTTATTGCCAATATACTGATCTTTAATTGTCCGGGAAAGAATACCATGCAGTTTCAGAGCCAAGTTCGTTCACGTAGAGTCGAAGCTGAAACAATTTTTTCAAATGGTCTACGCTTCGAGTATTGTTTCTCATCTCAAGTCATTCTCTGGATGCAATACCAAAGAAATTTGAATTTAAGTGGTTGGTTAATAAATGTGTTGTAACATAGCCTTGTGGCTAATAGCCTTATGGATGCAACGTGACTGTGCGAGAGCATTTTGCCCAGTATTTTCTCCATTAAAAAATTGTGTTGTTTTTAGCCAAGCCTATTGAACTGTTTTCTCTGCGCTTAAATATTTTGTAGGGGATTTTGGTTCCAAGTGTGTATCAATTTTTTAGATCATCTTATCCCTACGTTCCGTAAAGAATCGAGAAGGAAAATAAAAAACATTCTTCCTTTAAAATTAAATCCAAAGGATATCCAATATCTTGTTAAAGATCTCTTTAACAAAATAATCTGCTGCGAAACGAATCAATTATTATTTTATTTTTATTAATTTGCTCGATATTAGCAACGAACGGCCATAATTTTAAAGGGGCGAAGCATTGTTTAGCGGTTTTGCAAAGTAAGTCGATCTGAAATTCAAGCTTGAATATTGCAACGACTGCGGCCTTATGATTATTATTATGACTATTAACGTTCCACTATTGTCCATCACTGTTTATAAAACTTGTTAATACAGCACCCTACTGTGTAAAGCTTTTTCCTTTCTTTTTGAATAAATTTTTTCTCTCTGTTTTAAGTGACTGTCTGTAACAACTACTTCATTTTTTTAAGAATTTTGTTGTATTAAGTTGTAATAGTGACAATGTAAGTTTGTATATGCCAGCCAGTAACAACAATAACAATAACAACAACATTAACATCGTGTCTCTACTATTAAAATTGTCTAATTTTTGTTAAGTTCCAAACAATTTGCATAATTAGTATTTTTTGTTCAAGAATGTCACAACGCTAAAGCACTTCTTTTTTTCTACATGCTCTCCTTTTCCTTTTTATGGAGGGAAAGGGAGTACTTAAAAATCTTGGCATGAATTGTACTTAAAAAATTTATTCAACACTTATTTACCGTATCGTATTGTATTGTATCGTAGACATACGAACGATTATAATTCAAATGAAATCAAAGGCAAATCGCTATCGTTGCCATTGCTTTAAAGGGATTAATTTAAGCAAACAAACAAAAAATGGCTCTAAACAATGGGTTTTAAAAATTAAAAAGAAATCCCTTTTAATATAAGGAATCCTAAATTAAGTGTTATAAATATAAGGTTTTTTAAATATAAGTTTAAAGAAAATTTATCAGATAAATTAAAGCAGTCGTACCAGTAAAATGTTTTAAACTGAAGCATTTCTCCATAAGTAGATCGTACTTTTACTCCTAGGTGGATCACATGGTTGTAACAACCTGTTTCCAAAGAATACATACATGCATAACCTAGTTGGTCATTACAATCCTTTCAGTCAGGATTACGACCTAGTTCTCACTTATGTTGTTTGTATTAATTTTATTCATGAGTGGTGTGACCTACACTTTAAAATCGATCCCGAACGACAAATTTTTAGAAGCTCTTCATGGCAATTTTTTTTACTCTCAGAGTTTTTGCCAGAATCCTGCTAAAAAAAGTCACCGAAAAAAATATTTTTACATATTTCATCAAATTAGCCAACATACCACCTACTATACTACGGCGAATTCCCAAGTTAGAATACACAACTGGCCTTAAATTGTCACTACGACTTCAGTCTTTACCACCAAAAATTATATCAGTCTGGAGATCAAACGCAGTATCACTCTTGCCAACAGGTGCTACTATGGTCTCAATACGCGATTGCGAAGCAGAGACCTCTCTCGTACGACAAAACTAATACTTTACAAGATGGTCATACTACCCGTTCTTCTTTATGACGCAGAGGCATGAACCCTATTAAGTACAGATGCAGCGGCCTTAAGAGTATTCGAGAAAAAATTCCTACGTAAAATCTTCGGTCCAGTACGAGTTGGCGATGATTTCAACGACATAGAGGTTGTGCAGCGTATAAACATCCAGCGGCTGCGCTGGCTCGGCCATGTCGTTCGGATGGAGGAGGATGCTCCAGCGAGACGGGTATATGATATGGGGACCTGCGGAAGTCGGCGAAGGGGACGACCTTGTATCCGTTGGAAGAACCAAATCGACGAAGCCCTGTCATCGATTGGTGTGACCAACTGGTGTAGGCGTCGAAGGAGCTAACCTATTTCGCTACTCGCCCATGGTCAGTGCAGTCGACAAGTAAAGAGGTTCAAAAACTTACCTCTGCATAAAGCTCTACAAGTATACGTTCAGTTGTAACCTGTGCGAATCGAATAGCATATCTTGAACTTAATTTAGGCCCACATTGTCTCACTTAAGCGTCGCTTTTTGCGAATTTGGTTGTATACCGCGATGGTATAGTTGGCAGTGTATAGAACTTCAAGTACCGAAGCCATGGGTTTCCACCAGAAACTCCGGGCAATATAACTTTTCTTAGAGTTTTTGCCAGAAATCGTGTGAGAGGAAGTCGCCGAAGAAATACTTTTTTATACTTCGTTTTCATGCAGCTGTCTGACCTGGGGTTTGAACCGTGGCCTCAGATCTAATAAGCCGAAACACTACCTACTAGACTACGGCGACTTCGACATCTCCAATAACTATCTTTCCTATATTCCAACACAATGCATAATATGAATAGCATAAATAGCAGTCATCTCCTGAAAGTTGATCTAAAAAAAAGTTGGAACCAATTTTTCATAAAAGGACCATATAATGTAGATTGGAGGGGGTTAGGTATGCTGTCGATGCTTTAGTTAGAATGTAGCGCTCGGTCATATTGTATGCAACGGAAAGCAAACCAACTACCATTTGAACCCCGCCTTTTCACATGATGTGGCTGTGTCTGCCCTTTCTTTCATGCTCGCTCTTAATGTTGTCCTCTATAAACGATCAGGTTGTTCCCTGTAGGGATTAGGATTTCGTAACTTTTGAAATAACGACACCGTTATAAAAGTTTCTTTTTCTTCCAGATTCGTAGCAGGATTTCGCTGGTTTGCATCAAATTCTGTAAGCACTAATGACACATCCATCATAGTGCTGAAGCCAAAGGTTTGACTGTTTGACAATCTTCCATTTGTTATTCCTTTGCGGTCAAACTTTACCCACAACTGAGTCTGTCATCAAATAGAGAGACTAAACACCACTCCAAATGCCATAGCTTGCATGCTGATATACAAGGTAGGTAGGTAGGTATAAGTGGCTGTCCCCTCGATGGAGTCAACAGCGGATACACTTAGGCCGCACACAGGGCCCATTGTGATACCACAGTTTCACATTCTCCCCTCTCGGAACTTCCGATGAAGCTACTCAGACAGCCAATATCCATGCATGACAGTTAATCCAGATCTTCCATGTAGAAAACACCCAGGTGCCTCTCTCTCCTCCGACCAAGTGAAGGGCATGTGCACAGTAGATGAATAGCAATCTCATCCTCCTCCTTACCTCCACAGCTTCTGCAGCTTACAAGGTGTCCAAGACCAATACGCCTGGTATGCTTTCCTATAATACAATGCCCCGTAATAACACCGATAATTTTGGAGCTTATGCAGAGCCGCCACGCGCCTCTTATCCAGCCTTGGCTAGATTTTCTGTACCGTTTTGCCCCTGTCCGAAGCTGCCCATCGACCGTCGACAAGGTCCGCGATTGCATTGTCAATTATAAGCTTGCAGGTACCGAAAGGCATCCGTAATGTAGAGAACTGATCTGAGAGTTCGATGGTCGTGCCCCTTCTGGCCAGGTCATTCGCTCTGCAGTTACCGGAAATGTCTTTATGTCCCAGTACCCAAGTGATGCAAACATTATATCGATCCGCCACCTCGTTAAGACATCTGAGACAGTCGTATATCGTTCTGGAGTTTATTACATTATAATCCAATGCCCTAATAGCACTTGGCTATCGGAAAGTATGGTATTGTCCACAATGCTGATAGGCTGACTTAAGAGATAAATTATTTTACATTTTAAAGAGCGAAAAGAGCACTGTACAGAATAAGAAATCCAGAATTCTATTTGAACCCAGCAAGAGTTCTGAAAGGTTCTTTAGAGTTATTTTGCCAAGTCAGGTTTTTTTTGTTGTAATAGTAATTACGATTCCTAATATCTTTAATCAGAAATAATACAATACAATGAACCGTGTTTAATTAAATTCAGCAAACTAAGCATATGTAAATGTGTGTAATACACGAATATAAGCAGTAGCAGCCAATATTTTTAAGAACAAATTGGCTGACAGTAATTAAAAGCTCTTCACCAGGCACTTCGTTACGATAAATTTCTATGGATTCTAATGAAATTTTCGTTTTTCTTATGGAAATTTGTCAGACTAATTCATCACCAAAGATTTATGGCCAAATTGGAAGACAATAACTTTTATGGGCAATTTAATGTTCAATGCGAAAGAGAAAAACTTAAAGATAAAGAAAACTGTGAGATTGTATATGAGAACTTCCATCACACTTTGATATAGCAGAGATTCTGTATAAGTTTTCTTTCATCAATTTTCCTGTAGTTTTCTTTCAATCTTGCTGTTCAATAAATATTAAGAACTCATGTTACTACAAAAGACGGTACAAAGGTGTGGGCGAAGGGGTGTGTGCTGGTGGGCGGGCGTTTGTGTGAATGTCCTTTTAAGAGAACTATTTTCTTCAACACAGTACTTTTTAGAGGTGTGTCGTTGAAAAATGAGTCTATATGTTGTTATTGTTGTTGCTGTTGCTGCTGCATCTTTTTCTCTCCATCTAAACATGTGCCTTTCAATTTGTAATACAATCGCTTTGTGTACAAAAAAAAAAGAAGAAAGTGGCATGAAAAAACATGATTGAAGTAAAAATGTGTAAGAGTGTTTGTTTATACATACATATACACATGTATGTTTGTATATGTGTATGTGTTATGTCAAATAAAACGAAACTTGTTTGTCGATAATTACAGGGCACTTGACTATACAAAAGATCGAGTAAGAGTTGCGTGTGCTGTACGAGTATATGACTTGCCATATTTGCCTTTATACCTTCATATCCTTCACACACACACATACACACACCCTCAGACTCACTTGAATTGTTTATATTATGCATGTGTGTGTTCGTTCTGATAACATATCAACCTTTAATTTGCCTGAATTTTTTGAGTAAAAATGTTCTGTTCGATACTTTTAATTTGTAACTCCCTCTCTATATGTATGTATGTATGTGTATATTTATGTATGTATGAGTTTCCATACCGTATGGCATACGGTACAATTCTTTTGTTATAAACTTTTCAACAGTAAAGGCAATGAATCAAGTGTCCTTTTTGCAAACATTGCACTTTAATTACATTGACAACACCTATGGTAGAAAGAAAAGAGAAAAAGTGAGAGTAAATTCCAGCAGAAAAAAAACAGAACAAAAAATGACAAGAAAATAAATCGAAATAAAACAAAACGTTGAGACAACAAGTTAAGGTTCGTTGTTCGGTGAAGTTGTCTTGTCACATGCTCTACATTTTCCCGGCATAGATAGTGTTGAAAAGTTTTATGCAAAGCTTTGCTTATGGGAAGAAAAGAGGAAATGAATGAAATTGATAAATAAATTTAAATAAATATACAAGATTATTGTATGTTGTACAGTTTTTGTTATTTGGTTTAGCCGTGTAAACTTTATTTTCTTTCTTTTCTTAAATTTACATGAAATAATCTAAAAATTAAAAGGCAGCTCACCTGCCTATGGTGCTAATGGTAATCGATTTGCACAAAATTGTCTATAATTTGTTGACAAAACTGTGCCTAACTAAGAGAAGATAATACGTCATCTGAGAGACGTTTCATTTCTCAGATAAAATCATGAATGAATAAATTTGCAAGAAGCTCAATATAAATCTAATCTGACAGGGTTTTATCACTTGCTCATGCTGATCAATTAACACCAGAGTTTATATTGTATACTCAGTGCTCTCCAATGTGCCTTGCCTTTAGGACTTTTCTTGTTAATCTCTTTCCAAAAGAGTTGAAGAGTGATGTTCTTCCTTTATTCTTAATATCCAGATCAGGCATACTTTTTGAAAATTTTAGTAGTATGTTTATGTACCTTCTAGGGCACTTATTTCATACAAAATTTGGCTCATGCCTACGCTACAGTCGGTAGTGTCGGTTAGTCGATAGGTTTGTAACATGTAATGTGAAAATTTATATACGTATGCATGAATGATTGGACGGACAGAATGAGTGTGTGCGTAACATGTAATGCGTATGATCGTTTTTTAATAGTAAATTCTTGGCACGTATTATCATACTCAATGCTGAAAAAATAGAAAAGGGATCTACACCTGTATAGTTGTTGTGTGTTTTTTTATTTTTTGTATGATTTAATTAGAAGGATCTTTAATTTTAAATGTGATAAGAAAGAGTAGGTTGGTTGTGCGGTTATTTTTTATTTTTTGTGTGATTTAATTTGAAGGATCTGTAATTTTAAGATGATAACAAATTCTTGGCACGTATTATCATTCCCAATACTTTTTTATTCATCAAGGGGAAATTATATGAATTTTCTCTTGAATAAGCAGATGTATCGAAATGTGTTGGAATATCATTTCTAATATCATCATACATATCATTTGTTTTCACATCATATATAAATGAATCGGTATCCATATAACAGAGATTAATATTATCAAGATATTTTGTCTTCATATAATCGTAATGAAAGTTATACATTTTCCATTTTGATAATTTTTTCATATTAATTTTGATCTGCTTTGTATCTGTTCCCGATCTGCTTTATATCTGGACACGATCTGCTATGTATCTGATCACGATTTGCTTCGTATCTGCTCACGATCTACTTGGTATCTGGTCACGATCTGCTTCGTATCTGCTCACGATCTGCTTTATGTCTGGTCACGATCTGCTTTGTATCTGCTCACGATCTGATTTATACCTGATCACGATCTGCTTGATGTCTTATGTCTATATCTTTTGAATTTGGGTACGCTATATCGTGCTTTCTACAAGCTGCATCCAATAAATTTATTCCTTTGCCTCCTCTTGCTAATCGTTTTTGAAGTTTTGTATCAGGTCCACAAAACTGATAACCAGGTGGATGTAATTCAACATATAATTTGTTTATTAAGTTGTCTACAAATCTTCTTCCAATCTTACACTGATTAGGTGTTTTTCTTTTGACTGTAGTTTATAACCATTTTTTTCATTACTTTCATACCTCTTCGCATGAAACACTACACCAGCTATACCTGCTATACCAGCTATATCAGCTATACCAGCTATACTAGCAAGCTGTACTAGCTATACTAGCAAGCTATACAATCTGTACTAGCTATACTAGCAAGCTGTACTAGCTATACTAGCAAGCTATACAATCTGTACTAGCTATACTAGCAAGCTGTACAATCTGTACTAGCTATACTAGCAAGCTGTACTAGCTATACTAGCAAGCTGTACAATCTGTACTAGCTATACAGCTATTGCTGTATATATAGGAGATCGTCTTGATTTCAGCTATTTTTGCGAAGAGGTATAAAAGTAACTAAAAAAAAAAAATTGTTATAATCTAGGGTCAAAACAAAACCTCAGCCAGTGTAAGATGAGAAGAGGATTTGTAAACAACGTAATAAATAAAGTACCTGTTGAATTACATCTACCTGGTTATCAGTTTTGTGGACCTGGTACAAAACTTGAAAAACGTTTAGCAAGAGGAGATAAGGGTATAAATTTGTTAGACGCAGCTTGTAGAGAGCACGATATTGCATATTCACAATCAAAAGATATAGACACAAGACATCAAGCAGATCAAATATTAGCTGAAAAAGCCTGGCAACGAGTTAAATCTAAAGATAGTGATATTAAAGAACGTGCTAACGCGTGGTTTGTGACAAACGCTATGAAAACTAAAGTGAAATTTGGATTAGGTTTGAAGGAGCAGAAACATAAGAAAAGAAAGAATTCGAAAAGAACGAGAACAGGAAAAATGAATAAGTGTAATAAGAAATTATTCACAGCTACTGTGAGAAAAACTTTAAAACAATTGAAAGAACAGAAACCCCTTGATATAAATGATGCTGTTAAAATATCACAAAAGGCTATTCATTCAAATTTTAAAGGGAAAAAACGAGCAGACATTATAATACCGAGAGTTATACCTGTACCGGAAATTGGAGGATTTCTTCCACTTATTCCCGTACTAACAGCATTGTCAGCGCTTGGTGGTTTGGCAAGTGGAGGATCCGCTATTGTCAAAGCAGTAAATGCTATCAAAAATGGAAAAGAACAATTGGCTGAAGCTAACCGTCATAATAGATATATGGAATCAATTGCAATGGGTAAAGGGTTATATCTCAAACCATATAAAACTGGATATGGTCTCTACTATAGTCCAGCTCCAAAAAACTATTAGATAACCTACCTAAGCGTCCATTAACAGATCTGAAATCATATAAATATTAAAGATTATTCACATATTCTGCATATGAGCATGCAATAGCAGTAGATTAACATACAATGATTTTAAAGGAAATATACAACTTTTTAAAATCATTCTCACACATAATTTCTGACATAGATAAAACTAAACTCATCAACATACAAACACAACTGGAGTATGTAGACAACCTGAAAAGAATAAGAAATAGACATGGTGAACATTTCGAGGATTGCGAATGGTCGAATGAAAACAGTACATGTGGTCCTGACACCTGCCCCTGTATACTTTATAAACATAGACTATATCAAGCTGAAAATGAAGCTAAAAATATAATTAATTTTTATAATCTTACTAAATGTAAAAATTGTGTTTTCAATAAATTGTAATTTTCAATAAATTCAAACGAAGAAATGATATAATAAATGACAAAAAAAAAAAAAAACTTAACCACATCTGAAATCTTTGTTTAGTTAATTATTACTCTTTGTTCAGAGTACATCGTCCCGCACTTACGCAACCTACTATTGACTTTTTAAAGAAGGGGAACAAAAATGGTAACATCAGCTGAATTGGAAGAACTATTAATAAAACATAGTAATCAGATTGATAAAGATCATATAGATTTATTTATGAAACTTATAAATGAACTAAGAATATGCAACATTAGTAAAATAAGTAATCCATTTATATGTGTTAATAATATTATACATAGATCTAACTGTGAAAAAATTTACTCAGAATCTTTTGACATTTGCAGATGTCAAACATTCTATACACAATATTTGTTAACACTTAAGTTATTTAATATGTATAAACGAATGTTTAACTATTATTATATTCAATAGATATATGTATTGTATTGTACAAAATAACAAAATCTAAAAATAAAATATACATACCTAAGAATAAAAAAAAAAAAAAAAAAAATCTAATAAAATAAAACCTAATTTGTTTTAATTAATATCATTATTGTCTAATTTCATTTATTTAAAACAGTAAAACTAAAAAATTCTAAATCCTTAAAAACAAGTCTATTTATACTCTGGGGTGTTGTAGATCAATCAGTAAATTCAATTATGTGAAAACAGATATTACTTATACTTATGCGTGAAAAAAACCCACAGGCACAACTATACATTTCTTTCTCATCAAATTAAAAACAACCGCACAACCAACTTACCCTTTCTTATTAGTTTATATTTCTATTTCTTCTACCTGTGATCATGAGCCATACGTGCACACATTCATTCTGTCCGTCCAATCATTCGAAAAGCAATACAAATACAATGAACATGTACACTCATGTTTCTACTTAGGTATACGATGTTATTTATTATCCCAAAAAAAAAAAAAAAATTTTTTTTACACAGGTGTTCATCTCTTTCTTATCACATTTAAAATTAAAGATCCTTCTAATTAAATATAAAAAAAAAAAAAAATAAAAAACACACAACAACTATATTGGTGCAGATCCCTTTTCTATTTTTTCAGCATTGAGTATGATAATACGTGCCAAGAATTTACTATTAAAAAACGATCATACACATTACATGTTATGCACACACTCATTCTGTTCGTCCAAACATTCGTACATAAATTTTCACATTACATGTTACAAACCTATCGACTAACCGACACTACCGACTGTAGCGTAGGCATGAGCCAAATTTTGTATGAAATAAGTGCCCTAGAAGGTACATAAACATACTACTCGCCACCCCAAAATGGTACAACAAACATTGACTTTTTCGTGATTCATTGGACTTTCTTGGACGGTAAGTGAATTATTATCGCCCCAAATTTGACAATTTTGTTTGTTCAGTTATCCATTCATCAACGCTGATAATAATTTTCTATAAAACATTAGGCTCAGAATAATTTAAATACTTGTTTCAGGAGACCAATCAGGACATCTGAACAGAGAGTAATTACCTTTGGCCCATAAAATACCATCTCTAAGCTTTTCTTCAAATTCTTTGTAGACATCGCACTGCCCCTTGTAGCATGCTTAACAAACGTAAACTTAAAACATCTGAATGCATATCTACATACATACATTTTATTACACTGCCCCGTCCCCAATGAATTTTCATCACAAAATGCAACGAAAAAAAAAATTAATTTTTCATCTTTTTTTTTTATTTCCCCCAGTATGTTTTTCTTCTAATTTTTTTTCTTCGTCATTTGTTTTCAGGAGTTTCTTTTACAATTTTACTGTTCGATTTTCTGCAATATTGATGGTGATGATGTTGTGAAGAAATGTTTTCATTTTATACGGATCTGTTATGGGCTTTTGTATGCAGTTGTTCAGTTGTTTCTTTATCAATAATGTTGTCTTTTGCCATCGCCCAGACCCAACCAACTGTGGCTACTGTAATTAAGCATATGGGATGGACTGTAATACCAACAACAAGCTTTTAATACGTTTTTCTTGACAATTTTATTCAAGAATATACATACCTTTATATACCTGCTGCATACATTTACTTGATACATTTTTTTGTCTTCGTTTTTTTTCCTTTTTCTTGCAGCATAAATAAGGTAATTTTTGACTTTTTTACTTTTTCCTACAATATTCACAATGTAATTTCCAAGTTTTCGTCCTTTTTAATTCTTTTTGTTGATCCTCTCTCTCTGTCTCTCCGTCTCCGTTGTCATCTGTTTCAGGTGCCATTTGCTTCTGGATAGTAAAATGGCTTAAGAAAATGTATTTGAATATTCTTTTACGTCCAACAAAAAAAGAAAAACTGGAGATAAAAATTTAAATGAACACAAACCATTGCAGTAAAGCAAAAGAATTTTATAGGGTGTAATGACATCAAGGCAATGTGAGATAAGAAAACATATAAAATTAAATTGACTTGATAAGGAATAATTGGAGAATTTTAAGATACGCATTTAAAGATGTTTTAATTTAATCTACAATGTTACTTAAATAAAAATATAAGTAAACCACGTTTACTCTCTTCACACACACGGCGTCTTCACACAAGACTGACTGAACTTTACTAACTCCGTTGCCTGCTTTACCTTGCCTTTTATATGGCACAGTAAACAGTCTGATGAATGTCCTTGGAGGCAAACGTTCTCGATTTCTCCTTCACGAAATCTCTATAAATGTAAACATCATTGTTTACATTTCTTATTGTAGTGTTGTTGGTATATTTTTGTATACTTGTTTATCATTTTTTTATGATGGTGTTTGTTGTTGTATTTTTGTTTATTTGTTTACCATTTTGTATGCTGGTGTTTGTTGTTGTATTTTTGTTTACTTGTTTACCATTTTTTATGCTGGTGTTTGTTGTCATATTAAGTTCGATAATTTGTAAACAGGTTTGTACGCTGCATTGTTTTGTTTTTGTAGCTTTTGTTTATAATTTTAATGTTAAGCGATTTAAAACCAAAAACCAGTATCTAGATTTCTCATTTTCGAAACAATATTCTCTATGGAGTTATGGTGATTTAATCAGCTTAGACATTAGACGGCCATGCCTTGATGTATACAGTGTAAGACAAATTGAACTTTAATTCCTTTTATTCTTTTTCTTTTCATATCAGTTCCTTTTCTTATTACCTCCCATACTGGCTCCCTAAATAAATATTTAAAGAAACATAATTTTTAATGCATATTCACATTCTGGCAATGTTTACTTTTCGTATATAAATTTAAAAGTTTAGAATCCAAAAGAAAACAAAACCATCATCCCATAGCACCCCTTAACTTAAGAACTCTTATGAAATATTGATTAACTCATCAATCTTTGGCAATACCTTTTAACAGCTTTAAGCTTTTCATAATGAAATCACAAAACAATTTACACACTTTTACACTTTCGCCCATTTACACTTATTCAAATATTTATTAATTTTTTTTCGTATTACCATTCGCTTTTCTCTCGTATTACTGTGCTAAGGAATCGTATGTAAAATGAAAAAGCCAAGATGGGAAGGATGGGTAAAATGAAATAAAATTTTTACCTTCCATATATCATTTTGACACAATTGCGTTTTCGTTTGATTTCTTTTCCTGCTCCAGCTCCTGCTCCTGCTCCTGTCGACTTTCCCTATTCTTTTAATCATTTCCATGCAAAATAAGTGTTTTGAAACATTTTGATTAAAAAAAGAAATGAAATTTGCCAAGGATTAGGGTGCAAAAGGTGTTCAGAGCGGTATTGATTGGTGTTAGTGCATGGAGGATAATATTGTTTGCGTTTCTTTTTTTATTCTTTATTTGAAGAAAGAAAGTGAAAAAAATTTATTAATTTTCTGAATAAAATAAATATTTAATAATTTGCAATGATTTTGCACTTCAGACTGAAAAGTCTATCTATTAAATTTCATGTGTATGTAATACATTTATGGGCTTACTCATGCAAACATACACACACACACACACACGTGTGTGGGTTGTGAGTTTACTTTAATATAGAATATCAATTGTACAGACAGTTAGTTAGTTAACTGGTGGGGCAAACATTTTGCAAATGATGTTAAAAATTTTGTATAAAATCCAAAAGTTATGTTTACGTAGACACCGTAGTCAAGTGGGTAATGTGTTGGCTTATTAGACGTGAGGCCACGGTTCAAACCCTAGGTCAGACATCTGCAACAAAACGAAATATGAAAAAATATTTCTTCGGCGATTGTCAGCAGATTTGTGGTAAAAACTCTGAGGGAAAATGAAAAATTACCATGAAAAAGTGTCTCAAAAATTTGTCTTTCGGAGTCGAATTTAAACTGTAGGTGCCTCCACTCATATTAGCACACACTACATAAGTGGTGTTATAAGCTAAGTTGTAATCTTAATTGAATGGTTGTAATGACTAATTATGTATGTATGTAAGTGTGTTTACTGTGAGATTTATGGGATGAGCGTATCCCAAAATATGTATATATGTAGAGTAACTGTTATAAAAACTTGACTCAAAGAAGGCAGGTTAATCAAAAGTCTAGTTATTGTCGTCATGTACTAGTTCTATAGTACTACGAATATACGACCTGTCGTATAACTCTCAAATTGTATTGGGTGTCCATATATAGTTACCCTTAAACCTATTATCCTACCCTAACAAGCATGTAACGGTGTCAACTAAGATAATTCTGCAACCAGCATCTGATAAGTCCTCGGATATTTCCTTGGGATGCATTAATACCTCCCAGTATCCAAATATATGCTTTGATGCTTCGTTCTCATCATCACTGAATCTACATATTGTGTTCCAGATGATCCCCATTCCTAACAAGTATTCTTTAAATTCCCAGTGCCCTGTCAAAAGCCCTGTAAACGATTTCAGTATATTTCCGGATCTAACACATCTCTTGCTATTGTAATTACCGCAAACCCAATTGATTTAAGAAAAATCTCCTCTTCTCTCTGTCTTCCCTTTTGATGAGCGTGTTCTTCCAAAAATATTATCCCACTTGACAGAAAAGTTCGGGTTCCATTAGCAGCGTGAAAGCTCCCTTCAACGTAAAGTTCTTTGCCTACTCGTTACTTTGTATGCCTACATGACCGGAGACCTAACAGTGGGTGACAATATTTTCCCTTACTGATTTAGTTACTCCCTACAATGTTCCAGTCCAACACCGCAATGTCCTATCTTTGTACTCTCTGTCCAATTTGAATTGAACCCATATTTCGATAAAGAAGCCTTCAACTTGAAGGATACCCCCGAGTTTTGCCATAAATTCGATCAAAAATGCCTACACCTGTTCCAATATCCAGTGAACGGAGCAAAAGCCATTTTTATCCAACTTGTCTGGACCTTATTTCGTTCCTCTAAATCATGCTTTAATAGATTATTGAGACTCAGTAATCGTAATATGCACTCTTTGTTTATTTCTAGAAAATTTTAGTCTAAAATTGATCAGTATTTTATTATAGAGTGATGTATGGAAGCGCACTTGATTGCATTAATCTAGCCATCAGATGACTGGCAAATTTCTGGCAGTAATTGTACACAGCAATTAGCGACGGGACCATTCTCAAGCACCCAACCAATAAGGAATATATTAACGACTTAATTTACGCCGATGGTATTGCGTTGATTTCCACGAAATTAAACCACATACAAGATAAGCTGAATAGTTTACAAATATTTACTAAAGAGTACAATTTTCGAACACCAACGAATTAAAAGTCATGCGATAACATAACTCACACTCCTTCTCGCTAATAAAACTTGAAATAGAAGTTTAAAGTTTTACTTGTCTTGACAGTCAAATTATTCGAGATCATGGTACCAAACAGATATCGAATTTGAACTTGCGAGGACATAAGAGACATTTGCACGTCTTCAAATATTCGTATTGAATAAAATATATTCGACATCAATATGAAATCTAAACTTCATTACAGAATCAAAACACAGCTCATTTCCGAGGAAAAACGAACTTTCATCAACCATTGATTAAAAAATATTTTTTCCCTATGGAACTCAGAGCTGCACAGAAAATCCACTTTGCACTGGAGTTAAAATACCGAAAATTACGCTGAATGCGAAAGCTGACATTACAATGTCGGAAAAATGGACCTCTACTGGAATCCGCAAAGAACCCGACGCCATAGTGGTCGATAGGATCGAGATGAAGAAACAGGTTAGACAAGATAAAGTATGTTTATGCAGACCTAAGCTAAACGTAGTTCAAAAGTCTGGCTCAAAATCCTAGTGGCTTAAAAAAATTGTATACTGTTATATACTATACATTACCTCAAGGGCCATAGTTAGTACAACGCATCTTAATATGTACATTAATAAACACATATAGAGATAACAACCAAACAACATACTGCATATATTAATATATAGACACAAATACACACTCACTACACACACATTCATACATACACAACAAAACACTCAACACGAAAACATGCATGAAGTTATGCTAGATATGATGATTGCGCCTGTTGTTATACTACAATACAATACATAAATAAATATATATGAGTGTGTCAAGTGTGTATGTATATGTGTCGACAAAATAATGAAGTTAAAAAAAGTCATCAATCTTTTGAGCTGTCAATTTAATTCTATTAAAAGCAATACGTAGAGGAGAGCAAAAAAAAAAACACTGAAACTAAAATAATAAAAGCAATAAAAAGGAACAGAAGAGAAGCAGAAAAAACAACAACAAAAACAATAATAACAAATTTGCACACATATGAATTTTTAAAAAACACAAAATTGAAAAATATTCATTCATGCAGGACCCTCTTCCCTATATGTATGTATATCTACCATACACAATATGTTCCTTTATGTTATCAGTACAATATCTCTCTCTCTCTCTCTCTCTCTCTCTCTCTCTTTCTCACTCTTTGCCTTATAGTTGTATAGAAGAAATAAACAAAAGAAATTAAATGTTTGCTGTAATAAAAACTATGCATGTGGGTATGTGTATTTATGTATGTATGATGGAGTAGATCTTTGTAATTCTAAACGTGTAAAAATAACTTCATCTTTATAGAACATATGTACCTACCCTTACATACATAAATAGGGACATGTAGAGTTTCTTGTTAACCTGTTTTCATACTACTGCAGCTATTGATTATCTCTGATTCTGATTTCAGGCACCTTTAAGCTATAAGAAAAGAATTCTCACCTCGCCCCGTGCCTTGCCTCAAAGTAGTGCATATTTTGCAATAACTAATACATACGTTTTTTTAGTTATTAAAAATAAAAACAAAAAAAACAAGAATAAAAAATAAAAAATAAAAATGAAAATGAAAGAAATTAAAAATGAAAAACTTTTCTTTACATCCTTTTGAGCTTTTATATAAACAGGCACTTAGAAATATTGTATATTCTAGCAAACACACACATACATACATATATCCATACCCACATGCATGCATGTGTAAATATATGCGTAATACTCTATTTTGTATGCATTAAAATGAATTAATGTTGACACAAAGTTTGTTTTTTTTCACTCATTTTCTCTCTCTCTCTATTTTATCATTATATATTCACCAACACATGCTTACATGTAATTGTCCTTCAATGTGTAAAGCAACAAATTAATATACACACACACACATATATACACTTCCATAGAAATAATGTGTTTGTTAACATATTCAAACATGCTCGCCTTAAACAAAAACTCTCTTTCTCTTAGTTTTTTTTAATGAGATGTTAAGTAAGATGCAAAGTCAATCTTGTTTACAGTTTTTTTCTTTTTTTGTATACTCATCTTATTCTCACTATAAAGAATAACACCCAACAAAAGTTAAGAAAAAAATGAGAGAAAAAAAGAAAACCAACAAGTAAATCGCCAACAGCATTTGCATAATTTTTACTACCTCTACCGCATCAACATCAACATCACACTGTGCCACCTTAAGAAGATTCAATCATAAGATTAGTGTTGACAACTCTAGCAATAAAATCGTTTGACTATTCAAAAAGACTAGTTGAGCAGGTTGGAGCACATTTTACAGTTTTAATGGAGAATTTTCATCAAAACCTTTGTGGCGCTTAGCCGTCTTTAACACCGAAGGTACATATTTTCAAAGAAGAATCCTTCCTCCTAAAAGCAGACTTTCATGATCATGAGATCAATTAGCTAAGATTAGTTTAAATTTACAGTTTTCTTAAAGCTAGACTCAGTTAACTACCCTTCTACAATACTTCACTGATATTTCTCAAACTATCCTTACAGTTTCGTGAAAGTGTGAGTTTTATCAATTTCTAAAAACTTTTGGAAAGATCCATATGTCTGAAAATGGGTGCCACATGAACTTAGTGGTACACAGATTGTATACCGAAAAACAACTTTTGAAATTTTGCTTCAAAGATACGACAGAAAATCAGTGACACATTGAATTGCTCCTGGCGAGGAGAAATGGTAGTTTAGTGGGTAGTGTGTTGGCTTCGTCTTGACTGACATATTCAACAATACGAAATATAAAAAAAATATTTCTTCGGCGACTTCCTTTCAGCAGATTTCTGACAAAATCTCTGAGAGTAAATGTAGTATTTTTAGTATTTCAGAGTATTTTCAGAATTCCAAACAAAAAAAATTATGGGTTTATCCGGGACAACCACAACAATTTCGGCTGTAGGAAGATAATGCTGTGAGTCTGTAGGGAACAAGAGAGATGTTGTGTGCCACAAGCTCCTAAAACCTGAGGAAACCATTAATACCGATGGCAACACTTCAACAAATAATTAATTTGAACCCTGTATTGATCGAAAAACGATCAGAATGAGCCACAAGACACAACGACGTATTCATCACCCCTCCGTTTTATTCATCAGACTTGAATCCTTCCGACTACTACTTGTTTCCATCGATGGGCCGCACATTAGCTGAGCAGTAATTCGATTCCTAAGAGGATGTCGAAAATTGGGTGACTACTTGGTTTGCTTGAAAAGACAAACAGTTTTATTGACGTGAAATCCACAAATTTGCTGAAAGAGCAAAGAAAGGAATAATGAATGCTTCAACTGTGTCGAAAAGTCTCCACATCAAGTTGGATTTCGTCTGACCTTGATTTGTAAATGCACAGGGTGGTAGAATACCGTTCTTATGATAAGACTTTTTCTGTAATTTCATCATAGAACTGGCTTTTGGTATCGTTCGCATATTTTTGCCAAGAAAAGTTGACAACGTTAACACAGTAGCAACTAATATTGAAATGGAAACGCGGGCGATGGGCGAATGGAATTGCTGGACAAATCATCAACTGAAAAGGCTAAGGATGAAGTTTGTGGCTGTCATACAGCTGGAGAGACACATTGAAGGGAAAACAGCAATCGAAAATCAAAGCTGAAATATCACCAAAATTTGTATAAAAAAACAATGAAGAAATTAAAATTTTGGTGTTATTTTGCCCATAATGGAAGTGTAAGGATTAAATAAATTTTAGATTTTAAATTTTATTTTGCTCAGTTGAATGAATTGATTGAATATCAATCTTGAATCTTTTTTTTTGGGAATTTAAATACAAACAACGTATTCAATAAACAAATGTAACAAAAACGGAAAAGTTGACAACACTGCCGAACAAATTTCATACTCTTTGAGTTTCTACATGCTGCGTGAGTAGGTACAGAAGGGGAATGTGCTTAAAAACTTCACGTTAAAAATAACAACTAAAATAAAAGCAACACACACGCACACACCCGCCCAATTCACTCATACATACATATGTATATTGCACTATACAAATGAATTTATATGAGTTTGTTTATTTTGTTAGTGTCCACATGCGAGTATGCATTATAAACTTGTACACATACATGCATAAATATGTTAATATGCATGCATTTGTATACATGTGCTTATTGTTGGTGGCATTGTTGTTATTGTTGTTGATGCTGTTGTTGTTGTTGGTGCTTGAAGATAACATTAAAGGTTGACTTATACACTACCAACTAGTATTGCTACTACTTATGAATTAAACATTTTCATTATGTAAAACTGCACTTAGCCTTTAGTATGCTTTGCATGTGTTTTTTCCTAACAGCATCCACATACACACTCGCACGTAAGCACATCCACATTCATACATATATACATATACTCATATGTGTAAGCATAATACATTACGCAGTAAAAAAGTAGCATTCAGTGAATTCATTTTTTAAATTTATACTCATTATTTTAAGAAAAATCTAATTTAATGGCAGAAATGTTTAATGTTTAAATACTAACTATACTAATACTAATACGAAGCGTGCTTGTATAAGTTTGGTTTATATTTGTTTGTCATATAATTTACGAAAGAAACATTTGCTAGAGGATTGTTCAACATGTAATACATGCATTGCATGATTCACTGATCAATCACATATGGTGTGATAGAAAGTAGAATATGCGGAGCTATAGTCGAATACGGCAGTAAGTTGACTCGAACGTTTACTTATTCTTGTTCTGCATATATACACTCACATTGTAAGCGATAAATATGATAATATGTTGACAAATTTGTATCTGTTCCTGCCAGTATTTGGGAGCATTTGGAGTTGGAAGTCGTTGTTGTTTAGATGAAAGCCAACTACAATGTCTCAAACAAATCGAAATATCTGAAACTACTTCTTCGGTGCGTTCATCTCAGCAATCTTTTTAAAAACTCTGAGAATAAGTAAAATTACCATTAAAAATTTCACAAAAATCTGCAGTTAGATGCCGACTTTAAACTATAGGTCTTGGCACTTATTGATAAAGTTAAAACACGCACTTGTGTGCTGTTAGAAGTTAGGTCGTAGTCCTGACTGAAGGGTTGTAGTGACTAATTAAGTAAAAAACTACTAATAATGTCCCAGTTCGAATTTAAGTTTGTGTTGCAGAAAGTAGTTTGTATTGCTATCGAAACATTAACAGGACGTATACTCAGATTAGTTTAGTATGTTTGCTTTTTCTGACAATGAAATAGCTAACAAATGTGCTGAAGTGGATCTGCATATCCGGTTATTCCATCGTAAGATGTCCTGAATCCCACCTGGATAGAAGGTACAAAAGATAGCTGAGACCATCTCGAGAAGCAGAATCGGCTAGGTAGGAAAAATAAGGTTACCCTCTGCTGGGTCTCAGATAGGGTTGCCAGCCTGGCTGGACTTGGCTGGATTGTCCAGCTTTTTTGATGCTTGTCCAGTTTCAAGCTAAAATTTAATTTGTCCAGCTAAACAGAAATTTTTTTAGTACACTGCAGTAACTTGGGCAATAATTTTCATGTTATCTCTGTCAAATCATTAGTTTATTACAAACGTTTCACGAAAGTGCAAACTACTATAAACAAAATCAAACTAGACTGAACTGTTATTTTGTATTGTTTTGTTTTTGGTATTTAATTTTAATTCCTACATACATACGCATATGCAAATATGTATGTGACGGACTGAACCGAAAAAATTTAAGTTTAGTTAAATAAATTTTAAAGAATGCAATGAATTTATTTAATTGTAATATTTTTAAATAATAATACACATGTATATATGTTGATAACAATGGATATTTTAATAAAAATTATTTAGACAAAACCAAAACTAACATTTTCTCAGTATTTTTTATGTCCAGCTTTTTTGTTTTGTCCAGCTTTTTAAAACCCAATGTCCAGCTTTTTGCGATTTGGAATCTGGCAAACCTAGTCTCAGATCATGTGGGAATTCTTGGCAATGGGCAAACAGACTTGAGAGAAAGCGAACTCCCACTCCGATGAGGGGACCAGAACACTTCTGTGGAATGGGAGCGGATACTTAACAAAAAATTATATAAAGGGAGGCAAACACCAAGTGAGTTTGACTCAATCTAAACTTTTGTTGCAATAAAAGTAGATCTGAGTCATGCATCAGACCGGTAACCAGACTTGTAATATGTCACCATCGACTCAAAGTACACTTACTCAGAATGTAGGTTGCCTCAAACCCAACGTATAGACTCTGTGGCGATGAGAATGAATATTTGGAACACATTCTTGAAACATGTGGGCCATTAATGCATTGCAGGAAACAGAAACCTGGGCGTTTATCAAGTTGTAGACAGGGACTAATCATAGTTGACACCGAGCAGCATTCTGAAATTTGTCAAGGAAATAGCTTGGGCTTGGAGGAGACATTATAGAGATATTTGGCATCTCATATAGATAGAGGGGAATACAATGACATGATAGTAATAACAATAACATGCCCAATTATGAGAAATTCAAAAGTCAAACTTTGTCAAGCCTTTATATAAGTTCGAGGTGAGTGCAAATACCTCATAACCGCTGTACTAAGTCATCTCTTCTCAACAAAAATAATAATAACAAAACAGATATAAGATCGAGGACTTTAGTTAAAAATCATATTTATGTAGAGATGGCTGCTGGCGAGAGGAAATTGGACTGGTTGGACTTAGCTGAGCTGAAATCAAATAAATGACGAGCGATGAAAATGCGTGCATACATTTTGCAATTGCCCTGTGTGCTCAATAATAATTAAGGTGCTATTATACTACACAGTAATGTATTTGCGTATTGGTGGTTTGGAAAGCATAGAACTTTGTTTTATAATCATTTTCGTTTTTTTTTTTTTGTCGTACAAGGCAGAGTTGTGCAATAATTCAAATAAATAAAATTAATTACGAAAATTTTAAATACGTTGAATCATATGAAACCATAGCGATTTTTTAACATGAACAAAAACCCCCAAAAAATTCAGGAGAATAAATGAAACCTTTTTCAGGACACAAACCACTGCTTATCTAAGTATTGGCATGGCTATTAAGCCTTATTTGGAAAATAGCAGAATAATTCTTATTTTCATGATTACTTTGGTAAAAATTTAAAAACTATAATTGCAATTGAATATATATGGCATCCCTGGCTGTTGGGATGCAGATGACTATCATAAGATGACTATGAGAAGACATTTGTTCTTGAAGATTAAAATATTTTCTTCTATAATAACAGGAAACAAAAAATAAAGTAAAGAAACCAACTCTGGAGAAAAATTAGAAAATAAATCAAAAATGTCTTCGAATTTTATAAGGCAATCCAAAGCTTTTCAATTAAGGAGTGAAATGCCAACTCCGAAACAGTGGACCTCTGCAATATGAAAATCTTTTATAACAGCACAAAGCGGTGTAGCACTATGGGTTAATATACGAAAATTTGTTGAATTATTTTTAATATTTTAAGCGAAAACCTTTAAAATCTTTAAGGAAATATTTCCCTTAGTTTTGATTCACTTGCAGTATAAAACAAAATTTAAAATATAAAATTAAATTTTATGGTTTATATTTTCCAGTAGAATTGAAAATAACCACAAAGGTATTGGGTGGTAGAAAAAGTTAAAATTTAAGTTTCAAGATTGTAAAACCAATCAGACTAATACAAACACAATTTTTTTATCATTTCGAAGATTTAGATAGAGACGTTGTGCAATTCTATTTGAAAAACGTTCACGCGGATTCCTATTGCAGTTTAATTTTACTTCTTTTATAAAAGAAATTCTTTGAATAAACCGAAACCTAAATGCTCAAAATCGAGCATTTTTTTTTTTATTTTTTAGCGAATTTTAGCAATTTTACTTTCATATAAAATAGGAAAATTTTACGGAATTTTTAGTAATATTTGGGTAGTTTTTTAATCAGTGATGGAGTCATGTAGTAATTAAAATGCTTTATTACATATCAGTCGTGGTTTTTAAGCTTAGAAAGATTTCAGTGTAAATCTCCTTCTATCGCGTTTTCCAACAGGGACTTTCGAACTTTGACAGTGAATAACGCTCATCTTTTTGAAGCTACAGCAGTCATCTGATCTGTGAAATCTCCATGATGATTTCATAGTATTCAACACAATGTGCACACACTTTACCCCTACCGAGCGGACTATACTATACTGGTTCAGTATAAAATCAACCAACAGCAGTATGTCAACGAAAGATAAGCCAAAAACACTACCGCTGACCGTGATAGCATACAGGAGAATACGGCACAGTCAATTTCACATTGATCGAAAGAACGCGGCGTTTCACAGACCACCACTAGCCAAATTTCACGTCATGACTTGAGCCTAACCAGATTAGGCCATAAGAATTCGTATTTTACTAAAATAAAAGCGGTCACCCATTTCTATTTTTATTTCCTATGCAACCCTATCATCATTTAAATTAGAGAGTATCGTCAAGTTAACATACATCGGTCTGTGCTCTCATCAACATCTATCGATACCAGTGCATGCATTAGCCATTCGATTCCCATGATTGCTTCTGTAAAATTTCTTGGGACAAAATATTTGTTAAATTTGAAATACATACGCAATTGGCCATCAGTCACGATTACGACCTACATATATGCTCACACCACTTATGTTGTGTGTGTACATTTTATACATGAGTGGCGGTACCTACGGCTTAAAGTCGACTCCGAACGACAGGTTTTGAGAAACTTTGCATGGAAATTTTATTAATTCCCAGAGTTTTTACCAGAAATCTCCTGTCCTTAAAATATAATATCATGAAAGTAAACTTTATGAAAAGAAGTCAGGCAGTGACAGCTCTAGAGAAATAGCCGCATTCAGTCAGTAAAATTCATCGCCACTACATCGACTACATACCCACAGGTAATGTTTCCAGACAAATATATTTTGCTTGGTAGAGAATCGAAGCATCAAATCAATAGAAAATGGGAATTTGTGTTACTTGGCGAAATGAAAAGTAACAAAGAAAAAAAAACGAGTACATAATCCCAAGGCTAACGCTAACCACGGGAGCTATTTGTCAAGAGCTTATAGTCAGGACTTCTCAGTTTGATCTGTGATATCGCTGCATGATGTTAATTTTAACGAAGTTGCCTCTTCTTTGTAGTAAATCCTAAGAGGGTTCTTAGTAGTATGATGAATTTAACATAACACAGTAATCCCTGTAAAAAAGGTACCTGTAATAGTACCAAGACTGGTATAAACAGTGGAGCGTTGGGTGTGTTAACGAATGAGACGTTAAGAGTCCTGTGCCAAAAAAGTATTCCTGATATTAGATGTCGATCTTGCAGACTTAACCCTCTAGTGCCCAACACCACCTTGAGACGGCTTAAATTCAATGCTCATTTTTTGCTTTCTTTTTATATTTTGATTAATTTAAGGAAGTCCAAAAATTATTTTTATTATATTAGACCCGATTTGACCAATAAAACTATTTTTTGAATATCCTGCACTTTTAAAACAAATCAAATCCAGAAATAATTTTTTAATCCAGAAAAAAATTTGGGATCTAGAGGGTTAATATCAAAATTTTTTTTATTTTTTTGTATTTTTTAAAGCACTGATTCAATAAAAAAATGTTCCTAAATTTTGACTGACGTTTGCAAACAAACATTTCAGATGATGAATGAATGATGAATGTCAGTTCAAAATTAATTGCTACATATGTACATTGAAAATCCTGGAGAGTGACACCACTTTTCCATACTTCAAATGATATTGTCTTGAACGCACATCTTTTAGGTGCCTTATGTTTCAACTTTCTGAAAATTTAATAATTCCGATACTTTTTTAAATTTCAACAATATTCTGCAGCAAAATTTTAAACCTTTATAGTCTTGAATTTCCTTAATTATATTTTAAGACAATGAAATTAACGATTGAAAAAATTATTATATGACTTTAAACATAACTTTCTCGCCCATCAAGAAAGTAATTTCCTCCTAACCCTCATTCATATATAACTTTGGCCTTTGGCAACTATAAAAATCTAATATCCTTTTAATTCATTTATTCGGAGACGAATGTAGGAAATAATACGAAATAATAATAATTTTTCTCTCGTGTTCGCTTATATATCCTGCAATTCTCGTTTTTTTCGTTCCTTTCTCTCCTTCCAATGCTGCTGTAATGTTTTCTTTACGAGGTCTTAGTAAATCTTATGAAATCTCTAGATTTCTGCTTTTATTTTTTTAATGACCATCAAAAAACATAAACAATTTTCAGTTTTAATATCAGTTACACTCACTCACTCACTCATTCACTATGGCATATAACCCGGCTGGCATTGTGAAGACCACGCACTACCCTTTCCCCTTCCACACTTGGCGATTTCACATAAATAGAACGTAAAAAGCAATAAAAATTCATAACAATATCATTATGAATAACGTAACGTTGTTGCTGTTGTTGCTGTTAATGTTGTGTTTATAAACGATGAATATGACGATGGCGACAGTTGTAGTAGCAACAGCAACATCAGTATCAGCCATAGCTACAATAATTATAATAACAACAACAGTAAGAGAGAGTAACGGTATTAAATGTAGCAACATGAACTAATACTAATACCATAACAATATGTTTATTATGTACATAATAATTCTTAATACATATTGTATTTATTTTTAATGTCGCATCTTCTATTTTGGTATGTGTGTGTTTGTAAAGAGAAAGAAGAATAAGAGTGAAAGAAAGATTTCAATGTCTATGTATTGTGTTTGCATTTGATTATTATTATTGTATACATACGTATGTATGTATGTATGTATGAAATGATGCTAGGATTGTTGGTTGCTTGAATGCATTTTATACACAAACACAAACCCATGCACAAATATATACCCAAAGTTATAAAAATGTCAAAAGGACACTGTTGTGTCGTCATATTATATTTCATCTTCGTTATGTTTTGGTGCTAAAATAATCATAAAACTGTGTTACTTGTTACATAAATTAAATGGCCAAAAACCCCATACACACGCACTACATACAAATATAAACTTGGCAACATAAAATCTAATTTTAAATAATAAAATAAAATAAAATTATTTTAAGAAATTATGGCACAATAACATTTAATTTAATCTCATGCAATAATTAAATATGAAATGTTGCATGAAATTATTCTAGCGTTTAAAATTCTCAGTTGGGATTTACAAATGTGTTGAGGATTTTTTTACAATTAGCAGAGTGAGAACTTCCTGTGAGTTAAATTTAAAGTAAGACTAAGCTAAGGTCCAAAAAGATCCTTAGATTTCAATGTAGTCTTTTTTTTAAACCCTGAAAAAATAGACAATTATGATCTGATTAGTTGGTGAATAAAATCACATTAATTTAGAAGTACAAGAGCATGGTGGCGAACGAGCCACTAACGGACTTGGCCGTTTTCATCCGGAACTCGGAGTGTTTCAAACCCATCTCTAACGGATCATGACAAGGGGGCTTATCTCACACTGGGTCACACAATGGATTATGTGGCCACGGCAAGCTACCCGCTAACCTAATCTAACCTAGAAGTGCTCTAATCATTATACTTAGCACGTTGTAATTAATATCGCTTGCGATAAATATCGTTCTGTTTCTTCAACCTATTTTCCATTGCAATAAATAAGATTAAGCAAATCGAACGATAAAACACGTTTCAAAATTATTGCATGCTGTCGTTCGCAAGCAATAAAACTTTACGGATCTCAACATAAAAAGCCTTTTGGAGAGGATGGTCTTCAATGCCTACTCGTCCATTAGCTAAGCTTTCAGTGGTTCATTACATCTTTCTGGAATGATGCTTATATAACGTCAAACTACTAAAACCATGAGGCTATAAACCCTGAAAATTACAGCCCAACAGCATTTTGCTTCGCTATTTTCAAGGCTTATTAGACGTAAAGCCAGTGTATGAGCCCCAGGTCAGACATCAAGGCAAAATACAAAAAATATTTTTTCGACGACTTCCTCTCAGTAGATTTCTGGCAAAATCACTGAGAGTAAATAAAATTGCCATGAAAAAAAAAGTTTCTCAGAAATCTATATTTCGGAGTCGACTTTAAACTGTAGGTCCCACCACTCATGTCTAAAATTAACACACACAACATAAGTGGTGTGAGAAGCTAGGACGTTGTACAATGGGCCAATTCGACCTCCGGGTGATGTACTTGTCTTAATTGACAAGTACACGTCCTGTAACCTAACCTAACCTAACTTTCAAGGTTATGGAAAGTATAATTACTAATTAGCATGTGATATACAATGTCTAGAATTAAAAAACTGTGTGTGAGATATGCAATAAAGTTTCTTTAAAGTCTTACAATTTGGTGAGAATAAGGTTGTGGCTCTAAATATTTAAAAGCTTTTATCAGAGGGCGTCATAATGGACTTTAGTCAGTAGTCAGTTCTCGCGACTTAAATATATAAAGTTTTCTCAGGGATCCAACTAAATATTTGGAATTTCATTAGATGACAGCAGGTTAAATTCAGTGATTCCACAATATTTTATTCTGTCTCCAATTAAATTTCTGATAATGATAATCACATCCCATTGGTTGTCAATCTTGTCTATTGTTTTGCAGTGGACTATCATGAATCTCCGACTGATTGAGATAAAAGTAGTCAGTTCTCGCGACTTAAATATATAAAGTTTTCTCAGGGATCCAACTAAATATTTGGAATTTCATTAGATGACAGCAGGTTAAATTCAGTGATTCCACAATATTTTATTCTGTCTCCAATTAAATTTCTGATAATGATAATCACATCCCATTGGTTGTCAATCTTGTCTATTGTTTTGCAGTGGACTATCATGAATCTCCGACTGATTGAGATAAAAGATTGAATATGGTTGATTCACTGAGTTACAGAGAATTTCCTAATGAAGTCGTGCGAATAAAGTTGTGTTTAATACGCCAAAGGCCTTATATTGGTTGATGCCTCAATAGCGCACAATTAATAATATTGTATGTCATCTTCATCTCTGTATGGTATAGTTATTAAGACATCAACGATCCCTTCGATCGTTCGAATTGAATGCACTTTACTTTCAAGCATCGAAATAAGAATTTGAATGCCTTGACTTTATAATTTACACAACTTACATGTGGCCAATGTCCGGAGGAATATTTTAAGCGTTTTCTTTCAGGCACAGGAAAGAGCAGAGGCAGTGAGCTATTTAAATCTATTGACTCACTGATTGTGTATCGTAATATTATCCATAAATGGCGAGACCTAAAGTTCAAAGTCGACTCAAAACGACAGCTTATTTTGAGAAACTTTTCATGGGAATTTTTATTTACCTTCAGTGTTTTTGCCAGAAATCTGTCGCAGAATTATTTTTTATACTTAGTTTTTTGATCGAGATCTCCATCTTAGAGATTGAACCGTGACCTCACGTCTAATCAGTCAGCACGCTAACTACTACACTACGGTGATATCTCTCTGCGGTAGAAGATTTCTTAAAAATATATACAGTTCTTGTTACAAACAGGGAATGATGCCTTCCATGACACCGAAACAAGAAGAAAAGCAGCAAAATCGTCGTTACAAACAACTATGAAATCAGAGAAGAAATTAGGAGACCCCAGAATGAAGGTTGCTTTGCATGGATGTTCCTATGATACTGATTCAACAATTGTTAATCATTTGAAGTTAGCTTAATACGTAAAGAATCTCAATGTTTTGGTGCTGTAATCAGTAGAAATGGTGAAAGTAAAATAAACCAAATTTTCATTTCCGATTTACTGATATAATGATATGAAATTGAACGATTTCTGAAGCAAGTGATTAGGGGCGGTGAAAAATGAATCCCGTACGACAATAATGCGTTGAAAAAATTATAAAGGGATACAAGACAAGTCGGCTAGTATTTGATTGTCACCAAGAAAGATAATGTGCGTGCGGGAGCTGAGGTTGAAGTGATAGCTTTGATTATCAAAGCACAATTGAGCAGGCATAGTTGTGACACCACAGGTAAGCACAATCCACGTACTGACCGAATTCCACCAATCCCATAGAAGAAGTTGGTCAGTGCAAGGGGCTGCACATTAAAAGCACGACTACCCCATGCTGTAAAGTTGAAAGTTGAATAAAAGAAACTGTATCCTTTACATCAATGGACAATAACTCTGTTAAGCTGACAAGAAATGGGGAGCGAAATATTCTAAATGTGCACCTAGCACGAAATGGGCATTGACAAAGAAGTGGGTAACAGTTTCCTCCTCTTCAGCAGACTCACAATCTAGGCAAGAATAGCTTGATGAGAGCTGTATTTTTTCCGCATATCTTCCCTTTAACATAGCTAATGTGATCGAAATGAAATTGCGATAAAATTTGAGTAGTTGTTTGGTACGCATGCTATCCATCGTGGGCCGTGGAGCAAGATTCCTCATTGTCTCAGAATAGGTTGGCATCCGTGTGGGAGTAGAAAATAATTGTTTATTATGAGTTCCTGTGTTTCAGAAAAAAAAATACAATTAATAATGACAATAATTGTGAACAAATATACAAATATTTTCAATATTCTTATAAATGTCTGACCCATTATAAATTACTACCATAGATATTTGCTAAGCTACTGGATTTACTTTATAAAATTATATAATCTGTGTATTTATTAAGTTTTCTTTTTTTTCTATTTTGTATTCAACCCTTCACTTAAATCCATCATTATGTACTACAAAACGCAAATTTACTGCTGATATGCTTTCGTTTAAATACGAGTTTTTCAAATAACTTTATTGACATGTATTTCCACTCCAATAATTTTCACAACATAAATATGATTTTGTTACATTAAGTTGAGGGCTACAACAATAACAACGACAACGACAACAACAACAGCAACAGAAAATAACATATTGGCAAAAATATTTGAATACTTTGCATTAAACACGGATTTTTTTCCATTTTTTTTTTTAAATGAAAACCACATTGACAACTAAACTTTTAATCAGTTACACTGTTTCCACAAAGAGTAAGTTTAGTTGTACTAAACTCAAGGTTTCTACAATATAAACAATTACAAAAAAAGTGAATGTAGGGAAACGGTCTTGCATTTTTTATGATTATTTGGGCAATATTCTTATTATTGTAACGCATTTTTATAGAAACATTTAAACACCCTTTTTCGAATAAAAAAATAAAAATCATGTTAAAAAAATAGAAAAAAAGCAAAAAAAAATTAAATGGAAAACCATATGCTTGTAAATGTATGAAAATGTCATCATCTTGTATGTATACGTATGTATATGTAAACAGTAGAGGTATGTATTTGTGTTGGTTTTTTAACAAAACAATTTGTGGGTTAAACGAGTTGAAAATCTGTTAAAAATACTGTACATCAACATAATGCACTACAACAACAACAAAAATTTATAAATAAACAACCCATAAAAATACTCAATTTCTTTCATTTTATTTTTATTTATTTTTCTTTATTTAATTTAATTTGTTTTATTTTCTTATATTCTTATATTTTTTCTCGTTTTTCTTTTGGTGAAGTATTAGCAATATTTCTGCTTGATGAAGTTGGAAAATTGTCATAAAAATAGGTTTTATTCTCTGCAGGAAATTCAAAAAACATAACAAAAAAGCAAAATTTTGGCTGTATTTTAAATAAGAATTAATGTAATAAAAGTATACGTTAAGAAGAACATTAAGAAAAATATTGCAAAAAGCAATACAGAGAAATTTGCCTAACATTGGATGCATTGGCCATGACAACCGATGTATATACGACTTTCGATATACTGAAAGACCACATTGTTACGAAAATGGAAAAATCTAGATACTGGTGTTTTGCTTTTACATCGTTTAACATTAAAATTATAAACAAAAGCTACAAAAACAAAAACAATGAACTTGTTTACAAATTATCACACTGCCTAACATAACAACAAACACCATAATAAGTAAATGGTAAACAAGTAATCAAAAATACAACAACAAACTCTGCAAGAATAAATGTAAACATAATACACAAACAACAATAATGAAACAACGATGTTTACATTTATAGAGATGTTGAGAAGGCGAAACCACGATCATTCGCCTTCAAGAACATTCATCAGACTGTTTACGTTGATATAATGAAAGGCAAGGCAAAATAGGCAACTGAGTTAGTAAAAGTTCAGTTTTGTCTGAAGACGCAGTGCATTTGAAGAGAGTAATCGTGGTTTGAAGATCTGCGTTACAAAGATCTGTCGAACAGTTGCCTATTAATTGTTATTGTTTATGCAATGGTTGTAAACAGAGGAATAACAAACAAAGTAATTGTTGTTGTTACATCAAGTTGTGAACAGTGACACAAAGAATTGTGCGAATAATAAATAATTTCAATTAAAACTAAAATCAAACTTATTTTTATTTTATTTGCAATCTACGAGCTCATATTTTAAACGTTTTTAAAAGGTAAAAACGTAACAATATAAAGTTTTAATTACTTACGTACTTAACTGGTCGTTACAACCCTTCAGTCAGTATTAACACCTAGTTTCTCATGCGGCTTATGTTGTGTGTTGTTATTTTATCCATTAGTAGCGTGACCTGCAGTTTAGAGTCGATTCCGAACGGCAGATTTTTTGAGAAACATTTCGTGCAATTTTATTTACTTTCAGAGTTTTTGCCAGAAATCTGCCAGAGTCCAAGAAATATATTTTCACATTTCATTTCGTTGGAGATCTCTTAGCCTCACGTCTAATATGCCAACATACTACCTACTAGACTACGGCGACATAAAGATAACAGCTTGTTTGTTTTAACCTATAAAAACCTATAAAACCTTTGGTTTAACCTATAAAAAAAGATAAATTTCTCATTTCAATGGAAGTTAAAAAACGAACAAAATTTTTTCCATTTCACAGGAGAAGAGAAGTACCAGGATACGTCATACAGAGAAGTTATTCCGAGTTAAAGAGACTATTTAGTCTAAGTGTTGTTTTCCATTCACAATTTCTATTGAATGCATTCTGTTTTTTATTTAAGAAATGTAAGCATCCTTATGTCTATAAATAATAACGCTCTTTGCAACACTTTGCTGCCAAATGTAAATCTTCTTACGTCCATCTCTTTATGGAGATTCTTTTACTTTAAAATAATATTTGTGATCTAAATTCGTAGAAAATAAATACATACGAATACTACCTTTACTTACCTTTACTATTTTTCCTTGCAATTTGCTTAAATATTTTCAATCTCAGTGTGTGTATGGGTGTGTGCTTTTTTTTGGACGTATGAGACAAGATTTAGTGTCCCTAAGGCGATAATGTTGGATTTGTAAAAATATTTTGTTAAGGAATTCAAGTGAGAAAATTAAGACGCAAAATGTACAGGAAAAAAGAAAACAAAAATAGAAAAAAACATGAACAATCTAATACCTTTACTACCAGTTTTTTCTTTCGCAGGATAAAAGAGAAATAATTTTATCCTTAAGTAGCTTAAGTCACACAAGAACCACATGCCACATACGCATGTTTTTTTGTATTTTTTTTCTTATTTTCATATTGAAAATGCTTTTAGTTAAAATAGCTGAAGAAGAAAAATGGAAAATGAAAATGTAAATATTTTTTAATATGCCATTATTGGCATTATTGTAATTTCTAATGTTTTTTCTTCTATTTTTCTTTTATTTTTGTAGTTTAAGCAATTAGAAATATTTTAAGAAAATAGTAAATCTTAAATCCATACACACATACATTCAATGATAATATTTTTTTTTGTTTTGTACAAGATTTTCTTAATGCCATAAATCCTTGTCTATATTTTTCGATTAAAGTTTGTTTATTTTTTTTCTATCTTTAGAAATGAATTGAATTAATAACTATGAACGCTTTTCCAAGCGTTTTTGAGTTGAGATTCCGATTTACATACATACATAATAATTGGTCATTACAACCCTTCAGTCCGAATTACGACCCAGATTCTCACACCACTTATGTTGTGTGTGTTAATTATATACATGAGTGGTGGGACCTACAGTCTAAAGTCGACTCCGAACGACAGATTTTTGAGAAACTTTTCATGGCAATTTTGTTTACTCTCAGAATTTTTGCCAGAAATATTCTGAGAGCAAGTCACCGAAGAAATAGGTTTTGTATTTTGTTTTGATGTCTGGTCTGGGGCTAGAACCCTGGATTTACGTTTAATAAGCCAATACACTACATACGGCGAATACAATCCGATTTACATTCACCAAGAGCACACAGTAAACTATCAGAAGTAGTCATTGGAGAAATTGCTATTGAATGCTTAAATTCCTATCGTTAATCCTTTGTTCTATTTTGTTGTGTATAGGTTTTTACAACAGAAATTGGTGTTAATAGTAGTTATGGTGTAGGCTTATTAGACGTGAGGCCACGGTTCAAACTCTAGGTCGGAGATATCCAATGAAACGAAATATAAAAAATATTTCTTCGGCGACTGCCTCTTAGCTGGTTTCTGGCAAAAACTCTGAGTGTAAATAAAAATTGCCATGAAAACATAGGTACCACCACTCACGTATAAAATTAACTTACACAACATACACAAATAGTGTGAGAAGCTAGATCGCAATCCTGACTGAAGGGCTGCAATGATCAATTATGAAAATGGAAAATCAAGATACTAGTGTTTTGCTTTTACTTCGCTTAACATTAAAATTATAAACAAAAGCTACAAAAACAAAACAATGCAGTAAAATTATCGTACTGCTTAATATAACAACAAACCAGCATAAAAAAATGGTAAACAAGTAAACAAAAATCCACGAACAACAATAATGAAACAACGATGTTTACAATTATAGTGATTTCGAGAAGGTTAAGCCACGAACGTTCGCCTTCAAGAACATTCATCAGACTGTTTACCTTGCCATAAAAGGCAAGGCAAAGCAGACGAGTGAATAAGTGAAGTTGAGTCAGTTTTGTGTAAAGACGCAGTGCGTTTGAAGAGAGTAATCGTGGTTTAAAGATCACCGTTTCAAGGATCTGGCGAATAATTGTCTAGTAATTGTTACTGTTTAAGCAAGTGGTATAAACAGAGGAATAACAACGAAAAGCAATTGGTGTTGTTTACATCAATTTGTGAACAGTGGCACACAGAATTGTGCGAATAATCAAAAATTTTGATTAAAACTAAACACAAATTTATTTTTATTTTATTTGCAATTTTAAACGTTTTTCAAATGCAAAAACGAAACAGTGACTATGTTCATGTTTATAGTTTATGTTTTCAAAAACCTGTTAATCAAAGTTTAATATCTTAGAATATAATTAAAAATACCACCACTTAAGAATAGACATCAAACTGAACAACTGTAGCAGTTGCACTTCAAAATCTTCAACTTTTAAGCGAAGATACAAAAACCAAGGGGGAAATGTGGCAGAAAGTATGCTTATCATGGCTATTTCAAGAATTTTCCTGTTAATGTCATCAATACTGTTTCATATCCATTGCAACTAATTGAAATCCTTTCGTTCTAGCAAATCATTTACACTCATTATGAGTATGAATTTCACACAGGCATGTCCCACCAAATGACACAATTGCTGCCAACGCTGTAGCATACCAAATAGAAAGGCACCGCATATCACAATTAACCCATTTCAAAAGTCAATTTCATTCACCTTAATTTGTTTCATATTTTTTCTCTTTTTTCTCCTTTTTTTTCTTAATTTGCTTGTCTTTTTTAAATGAAGAAAGGAATACAAAGGTATGGAAAAGAAACAAATAAAAAACGGCCTGAGTTTAAGTGTGAACATAAATGCGACACGTTTATTAGGAAAAAAGTGATGCTTAATGTTTTCTCTTTCTCTCTCTCTCTCTCTCTCTCTCTCGCTCTTTTGCTACGTTTTAAAACGTCAGACACAAAGAAAATATTTTTTCAAAATATATCAACGAATGACATCAAAAAACTGGCAAAATGAAATGAAAAAAAAAAAACTTAAAAGAGACAAATTTTTAAAACCTTTAGACCCACTTCATCACACATTCTAGACACTGACGAATGTTTAAAAATAAATTAAAAAAGAAAGAAAAACTTGAAAAAATTTTATTTAAAATTTCCCAATTGCATTGGAGGCACGTAAGATATTTTAAAATGGGACAAAAACAAAATTATAATAAAAAAAAACGAAAAAAGCAAGAAAAGGGTTAAACCATCCGAATTAAACCCTCGTTGGTAAACAACAAAAGTGTTTTTTAAGGCGTTTGAGTTTCTAACCCCTAATTTTTCTTTTTGACAATTTTTCAGTTTTAACTCTTGAATTAAGTGCTGATGAGTGATGTTTAATTTGAAGTGCTTAATTCTTATTTTTTTTTTGGCCTAAGAGCACAAGGCTTGGTTGGCAGACTTAAATCGCCAATAAATATTTACTTTACAAATGTAAAACAAAAAATAAAAAAAGAAGAAAATATTGCTTAATGAAAACCATCAGCTGTGCGTGAATATTGATTAAAAACGAATAAATTTTTAATTGTAAAGAGGATTCCCTTCATGTATCCTTCTCTGAGATTGTATATGTATATAAAAGGGCGACGACTTTGAATATCAATTTCTCATTATAGGCTTAATGACATTCCTTTTCAAACAAAAAGTTCAATTGATGTTGTCCTGCAACTGCTGAATAATCTTCAATAAAATTTTATTAATTAAAACTCGATTATAAAAACATCATAAGTATCTGATTTAAGACATAAAAAGTGAGCTTATTTTCAAATATTAAAAGACTTGTATAATAAAAATAGAAAGGAAATGGTAACAAAAACTATCCCTCGGCATAACAAATTTTTTCAGTTCATTCATCAATTCCGTGATTTTTAAAAATTATTGCGCGAGTGAAATTCTTCAATCAAACTTTAGCGGGACCTCTGCAGCAAACAAAATGACTAAACCCGATCCAATGAAGTATATTTTATAGGTTATCTCACAGAGCATTGGTCGAGTGGAAACCGTATTCTTACTAAATATTTATTGCCAGACACCGCAGTAGAACTCACAAATTGCACTCTAAAATACACGCATAGCATATGTATATAATTGGACATTACAACCATTCAGACAGGATTAGGAGTTTCTCACACCACTTATGTTGTGTGTGTTAATTTTATGCATTAGTGGTGAAATCTACAGTTTAAAGTCGACTCCAAATGAGAAACTTCTCACAGCAATTTTTATTTACTCTCAGAGTTTTTGCCAAAAATCAGCTGAGAGGAAGTCGCCGAAAATTTTTTTTTAATAATTTGTTTTTATTGCCTGACCTGAAATTTTAACCGAGGCCTCACGTCTAATAATCAAACATACTACCTACTAGACTATGGCGACCTCAACTATATTTTACATCTATTACTACCAATTCTGATACTTGGAGGATCAATTTTCCCATATAATATCTTACGCAAGACCGTATGGACATCTTTCTAGCATTCAACTAATAACACAGCCCTGCAAATTTGGACTTTTTTTTGTGCAAATAAGATGGCTCCAGGTGCTTCCGAAGGCATTTTGCACGCTGAACACGAATCTGGTTTCAAAAATTCAAAACGGGGGATCCAATATGGCGGTCGAGGTTTATAAAAATTAATCAGATTTACTTGACCGCCATATTGGGTCTGCCATTTTGAATTTTTTAAATCTGAATGAAGTTTTGTAATCAGCGACCCCAAAAACCCCTGATTTCAAGTAAATCGGATTAATTTTTAAGGACCTCCGTAATGTGTTTCTTTTTCTCTTGCACCCCTTGACATAAACCCACCCTCTACTTTAAGAGTACATGCAAACAATTTTGGCTTATTTTAAAGAGCAAAGCTCAATTATCAATTTCTGACAATAGCGATGGTTCTAGCACGTCAGTGTTTAGCTCTACAATGTTTCAAAAATAGCCAAAAACGCTATTTTTTGGGGTTTCAACCCCCCTTTTTCTCAAAAACCTGACGTGATGGAAAGTTTTTGAAACCAGATTCGCGTTCAGCCCGTAAAATGCCATTGGAAACACCTGGAGCCATCTTATTTGCAAAACCCATGCAGGGCTGTGTAATCAGAAAGTACGGGTAGAATCAGGAGAAGATTAGAGATAGGAGAGGTCTAGAAATACACAGATGCCATTACTTACTACCATAGATAGTATGCGGAAACGAAGCGAGCGTGGGATTGTAAACAAATGTAGGAAAACGACGTGCATAAGTTCTGACTCAGAATGATGAGTTCGTGTGAACTCAGATGGATTCTTGATTTGTATAAGAAAACACATCTCCATATCCATGCACACTTGCTCACATTACATTCAGCAATTGCTGTAACAACCCGTCTCTTTTTCTAACTGAAACTACCACACAGTGATGTTCACTACTCAAGCAGTGCATTGTGTAATAATATCGGAAAGTATGTTGTAGGAATTGTGGAATAAGGGAAGAAAGTTTAATGAATAACCTGTACTTGGTAATCTGTCTTTTAAAAGCACACTGTAGACTTTGAGTGCAGTTATTTTAGCCCAACATGTAGATTCGGTGATGCTGAGAATACATCATCGGCACACATTCTCACATCTTAGGGATTCTCTATAAACATAGAAAGGAGTACTATAGATCTTATATTCGCAGTAATAAGACATCTGTTCACGACAATATTAACTTAACAAGAAAAATAGTCTCAAATGGGGCTCGGAGATCCCAGAAATTGTCGTCTAGATAAAGTGATTGCATTATAGTTTAGAGGTGCCATTGGACCGTATTTTTACGAAAATGTGTCTGGAAGAACCACTACCGTCAATTTGGGATGCTAAGGACGTATCATAACCTACTTTTTGGACCTGCAATATGTAAAGTTTCTTGAAGGAATAATTTTATGTTTTCGTCGGAACCATTGGCCACCAAAAGCATTCGATTTATTTCTTATGAGGCTGAGTCAAACGACGTATCTAATTGGATAATCTCCTAACGTAACGCTCAAAATATGCGTAAAAGTGATACAAAATAATTCAAAAAAATGACTTGCAAGCAATCCATTGGTGTTCCGTACACAATAGCAAAGAGTTATAATGCAATAGAAAGTTCCTCATAATAATAGATTCATCTGTGTTAACTTTACTTTTGAAACTAAAAATTTATAATACGATACAATACTCAGTCTAGAGACCCTAATTATTGAGCCGCACGAGTTGTTACGCCACAATTGCACAACACTACTGTGCGGGACAAGAAGCTAGCTCTTTTCAAGGCTGCAATAAAGGCTTTCCCAACTTTCCTTATGCAAATATTTTATAGGTATCGTTACGTTTTTACCTTTTAAAAACATTTCAAATACGAGCTCGTATATTGCAAATAAAAGAAAAATAAATTTGTGTTTAGTTTTAATTAAATTTCTTTATTATTCGCACAATTCTGTGTGGCACTGTTCACAATTTTATGTAAACAACAACGATTGCTTTATTTGTTTTTCCTCTGTTTACACCCTTTGCATAAACAATAACAATTACAAGAGAATTGTTCGACAGATCTTTGTAACGGAGATTTTTAAACCTTAATTACTCTTTTCATACACACCGCGTCTTCACACAAGGCTGACTGAACTTCACTGACACACTCGCCTGCTTTGCCTTGCCTTTTATATGGCAGAGCAAACAGTCTGATGAATGTTCTTGAAGGCAAATGGTCGTGGCTTCGCATTCTCGAAATCTCTATAAATGTAAGCATCGTTGTTTCATTATTGTTTTTTGTGTACTTTCTTCACATTTTTTATTGTAGTGTTTGTTGTTGTATTTGTGTTCACTTGTTTACCATTTTTATGCTGGTTTTTGTTCTTGTATTTTTGTTCATTTGTTTACCATTTTTTTATGCTGGTGTTTGTTGTTATATTTTTGTTTATAATTTTAATGTTAAGCGATGTAAAAGCAAAGCACCAGTATCTAGATTCTTAATTTTCGTAACAGTATTATACATTATACCTGTCACAGCAGTTACCATAGTTAATATTTTCGATGAATTCTCTTCATTTATCCTTTGGAATTAAAACTCAGTAGCATTTTTTGTTTTTATATTTCAATATTTATTTTTTTATTTATCATTTATTGGTTTTTTCAGTTTTTTTTTTATTTTAATTTTATTTTTTATAAGACCCTTGATATCCTCAGATGCTTTTATTTCATTTGTTTTTCTTTTAGTTTATTTTTATAAATATTTTCCAATCATTATTAGAGTGTGTTACAATTAATATTTTTTTTGTATTTTTTATATAATTTTTAGATTTTTTTGTTTGGTTTTTGTATTGTAAGTAGAATTACTATTTATATAGTTTTGTTGTGGTGATAGTTATTGTTGTAAACAATACAACAAAAAGTCAACCGCTAGACTTATAAGAAACATTTATCTTCTGTAATCCATTTTTTTTTTTTGCTTTTGCTTCACTTCATTTATTTTTATTATTATGACTTTTGTGTGTGTGTAGCTGTCTATGTGTAAGTTAGGTGTGTAAATGTGTATGTGTGTGTTTGTTTGAAAAAAGGGGGTTTGTCATTTCTTTTTTTAGTTCTTGCGAAGGTGTTTATATTCAATTGTGTTTCTATTTATTTCATATAATTTGATAATGTTGTTTTTGTAGTTGTTTTTATTTTTAATATATAATTATTAATTTATTATTTTGTTGATGTTTGTTTTGTTTTTGTTTTATTAAGACATTAAATTGTACATTATTGAACTACAATAGACTAATAGAGTTTTTGTTTTCTTGTTTTTTTTATTTATATTTTGGATTTTATTTCAATTATTTGTTTTTTGTGTTTTTTTTTATTTTGCTTTTTGCTAATAAATATATTTTATTTTTAATTTTATTTCTTATTTTTTTTTCTTTATTTTTTTCTTGTTTTATTTTATTGTATTTAATTTGTAATTTATGTGGTAATTTTTCTCATATAAATTCTTGTGGTTTTTCTTGTTTTTTATTTATTTTTTATAGTTTTAGTGTAAGATATTTATTTTTATTTAATTTTTCTTTTTTTCTTTTAATTTTTATTAATTTTTCCCTGTTTTTTAATGTTTGTGTGGTTTTTTCCTTAATTCCTATATTTATTATTGTATTTACATGTTTTTTTTTTTTAATTTTAATTTTTAATTTTTCTATATTCAGTTCCTTCATAATTTTCTCTTTATCTTTGTTTTTATTTTTGTTTTATTCATTTCAAGCAGTAACTTTTTTCTTTTTCTTTTTGACAGATTATTTTTAATTCTTTTTCTTTTGATTTACTTTCCAAGCAAATTCTTTCATTCTCTTACTAATTTTACCTTCTTTGCTTTTAGTTTTTAATTTAATTTTAGATTTTACTTCTTATTTTTGTTTTCTTTTTGTCTTATTTAATTTTGTTTTTATATTTCATTACTAATAGGTAACTGACTCCTGCTCTTTTTTTTTGTTTTTGGTTTTTTTTTGTTTGGATTTGTGTTGTTGTTTTATTAGTTAATAATTATTTTTAGCCAATTTATAAATATAATCTTTAGTTTTAACCAATTATTACTGCTGGAAACTTATTACAGATTAATTATTTGCCTTTTATGTCTTCTTATTATGTCATACTTATTTATTTATTTTAGTTTTTTTTTACATTAAATTACATTTATTATGCATATGTTTTTTAGCCTTATTTTAAACAATTTCATTTATTTACATGGTCAATTAGAAATTCATATTGTTTTCAATGTATTGGTCAGTTCATATATACAAAAAGGTCTTCCATTGTAAGACTTAATTTTTGACACAATTTTTCTTATTTCATTAAGGGGATTTGCCTTGGAATGTTGTATGTATATTTTAAGTTTTCTTATTATAAGTGATTAAGTACAAAAACTCAAAATAGAAGAAAATAATGTTGAAAAACAATTGAGAGAAAAAAAATTTGAACAAATAAATCTTTAGTATTCTATTATCAAAAGAAAAAATGAAACCAAATGAACTAATTTTGAAGGATTAAGCGCGTTTATTCGAAGGCCTTAAGACCCATACGTATCCTTAATTTGTTCCATTCTCTATATTCTTCGCAATCATCTTTACTTTCCACTAGAGTTTGCAAAAAACTAAAATTTCTACAATTAATGCAACGTCCAACGACATGTTGTTTTTAGTTTAGTAATTACTTGGCAAGCTTCCAGTCATTAGCCAGATGTCACAGGCATAAAGTAAAACAGAATTCTCGTTCAATTGATAAATTTGAAAATAGTTCATCGACGTCGAAAAGCTTTTCAATTCCAGAATGTGTTTTGTCTATTTCATGCGAATATCCAAATCTTCCGCAACTTCCGTTTTTAGAGCAGGATGTCCAAGTAACAACCCAATGAGCGTATTTTTCCTGTGCGAAGAGAATTTACAGTTTTATGTAAAATCTAACTATTTTGCTCTAATACACACGCTACATTATTGGCATTTCCAAAAGTTTTTGTCATGAATTCGGTTACCCTTCTCAGATCACCCATGTTGTATACATACATTAATTTTATACATGAGTGATTCGATCGACAGGATTGATAAATATTGCTCTCAGAACATTTGCAATAAGACTTCTGACGAGATCCTCCAACGGAAATATTTATGTATTTTCTTTCAAAATGCAAAAGACCTTTGACTTGTTGACACGCTTATCAGTAGTGCCATAGTGCTCTTTTTGTTTTTTCATTGCAATTTGATTGCTTTCAGAACATGTGCCAAAAGACTTCTGGGAAGAACCTTCGAGTTAAAATTTTTTTTCTTGGAAATTTCTTCTCTCAAAATTCCAAAGCTGAGGTTTACACTCTAAACCTATGGTGTATTAATACAACACTCACTTGAGACCATTATCAGTAGGCTATAATGCTAATATGACGTGGGGGAGGAATATAATCGGGTTTGAGTGTAGTTTTCGAAGTTTCATGATAAAGGGTTGGTTGTTATTAAACTTCAAATCCTCCCATGAATTTATTGCAAAATTTTATCAAAAGTGTTGTGAAAAATTTGAAAAATCCGCGAACCTTAATCGGATAACGCCACATCGATATTACTCTAAGAGGGACAGTTGTTTTTATGATCAGATATTGAATCATTGAAAAGCAAGTAATTCTCTGTACTTGGACTTGCGATGAAAAAACGGGCAATGGCTTAGAAAGTCTTCCATTGTTACATTATTGGCCTCTCTCTTATTCGTTGGTAATTTTCAAATAGATTTTAATAATTGGCCGTGAGGCCTCGGATCAAACGCCAGGTCAGACATCTTAAACTAAATGAATGATTTTCTTCGGCGACTTCCTCTCAGCAGATGTCTGGCAAAAACTAAATAAAAAATTGCAATGAAAAGTTTCTCAAAAGCTGTCGTTCTGAATCGACTTTAAAATTAAAACAGAGTGAAAAGCTAGTTTGCAATCCCCACTGAAGGGCTGTAATGGCCAATCATGTCTGTGTGTATAAATGTAAATGGGAATGTTGGCCTTTAACTTAAACCGACGTTGAAGAATAACCTGTGTAAACCAGCCTAAGCCTAGAATAGAATATCTGGTTGATATTTAACAGGAATTATGAATACAAGTGCTGCAAATAAACAGTCTTATTGTAATTCAAAAAAATTCGAAATTATTTCAGAAAGTTTTTGTAAGTAACCATCATCATACTGTGCAGAACTTATTTTATCATTACATTTAAACAGTAATTTTAACCGAATAGTTTTTTTTTCTTTTTTTTAAATCAGTATGTATGCTAATTGAAGTAATAAATTCATTTTAAATAAATCAAAAAACTTATAACTTTAATAACTTCTAATTCTACTTGTATTTGTATATTATATTACAGTTTTATTAATTAGTATATACAGTTAATATATTACGGTATTGAATTTCATATGAAATACACATTTAAATTTACTGCCATTACAGGAAAAGGATACAAAAGTAAATTGATCTTATACTACATCATTAAATGTATGCATGTGTGTGTGTGTTACAGTAGAAGTTGAACATTAATTTTTTAAATATTTTTGTTTTATTTTTTAAGATCTTTAAGAGTGTTTGAAATTTGAAAATAATTTTCTTATTTAAAGTTGTATACTTTTGCCACCTGAGTTCAAAAATTTTCGAATTATTTTTATTTTGTTTTCTTTGTTTATATGGCGTATAAGATTAATTTACTTTTGTGAAATTTATTTCTTAATTTATTTATTATTCTTCCTTTTTTGTTTCATTATATACATTTATTTACATAAATAAGTTTTTTTTTTAAATTAATTTGTTTTGGCCTACTTTATTTCTTTCAGTGTAATAAAATATATGCTTATCATTTGTATGTATTCCTTATTAATATTACAATAAATTTTATATTTATTAAAAAAAAGATACCGCTTAAAGCCAATATTTATATTTTAATTATTATTATTTTTTTTATTTTATAATTTATTTTTCAAACTAATTCAGCAAATTTTAATATTTTTCGTTTTTTTATTTTATTCAAATTGTTTTTAAATTTTTCATACTTGTCCTATACCCATAAAATTATTCATTTAAAAGCAAATTTTATTTGTTAAAAGAATTAAAATTAATGTTCATGAAAGATAAGTTTTAATTAAAAAAAACATATGAATTATTTACTCATATTGAAGTTGCGAAAGTCTGAGAAGAAAATTTAGAAATGTTAGTCTAAATTGGTTTTGAATCAGATTTCAATCAACTATCATTTTCTCTCTATTATCAGGCCCCTGTTTTTAATAATGTTACTTTGTTAATAATTTTTTCTACACTATTTAGTTTGCCGTACTAACAAAATCCTTTAGATATTTAATTTTGTGAAAAAATGTCTACGAGTTGCATACAACAGTATTTACCTTCCATACTAGCTCAGAGTATTTATTGATTTCTATTTCAAAAAAAATTCCACAATATTTTTTTTCCTTATACAAAATTAAGCCTTTTTCTCTTATTTGTCTGCACCTCTGTCAACTTGCAGCAAAATGTCGAAGAACTCTAATACTGTTCACAGTACATTCTTTACAGTCAAATTTTCTTGAAAAACAAAATTAGAAAATAATTCCTCTGGTGATTTCCTTTCAGCAGTCTTGTGCAAAAAGTCCGAGAGTAACTAGTTGCCAGGAATTAGCTTGTCAAGCCTGGCGTTTATAGTCAACATTAAACTTTGGATTCTAAATTCACAAAAAGATTTACACACTCAATATGATAGGTAGTCTAGCTTCTGCTAAGCTGTAATCGTGACTGAAGCTGTAGTGGACAATAACGTTGTGTATATATGTATGGCCAACATACAATACATTGTAGCATTGATAATCGGAAGTTGACTGAAATTTTTTTGCAGATTCCGCTACACTGCTAGATGTACGGCAAGGTATAGCGGCGGTTTGTTTCCTAAATTTCTTGTATCATCAATTGCTTTCAAAATGTTTATGAGCATCATAACAGGTAATACTATTTACTACAAAAAAAAAGAGAATAAATTAAAAATTTCCATGGCTTTATGGCTAAAGAAAAGAAACGTAGTAATTTTAAAATATAAATTTTTGAACATTACATACATAATTGGTCATTACAACCCTTCAGTCAGGATTACGACCTAGTTTGAACATTATCCCTCTTTAAAAACTAAGTTTGTCATTATCTACAAACGTTATCTTGGTTCACAGTACGTAAGATTTCTCCAAGAGAGCCTGAGTTCATAAGTGTGAAGGTTCAAAAGAACGAATTTGGGCACAGTCTTTCATGTCATGGAGTTTTACTAATTTTGAGTAAAATATTTGCGTTGAAAAGTTTTTTTTTACTTTAAACGAAAATTGCGAGATAAACTATAAAGAAAACGATCATAATAATGTGAAGCTATTTCTTCTTTTTAAATGATTATAACAACCGTTCGGTCAGGATTACAATTCAGCTACTCACACCACTTATGTTGTAGGTGATCGTTTTATTCATAAGTGGAATGACCTACTGTCCGAACGACAGATTTTTGAGAAAGTTTTCATCGCAATTTTAATTACTCACAGAGTTTCTGCCAGAAATCTGCTGAAAGGAAGTCACCGAAGAAATATTTTTCTTATACATATTTCGTTTTGTGCGAGATGTCTGACTTGGAGTTTGAACCGTAGCCAACAAAATAACTACTAGACTATGTTCCAATTAATAAATAATCTACGAACTGATTTGAAGAAATCTAAGCGAACAATTTTAAAATTTAGTGACATCACTATAGACAGTAGAATAAACATGTGTTCAGTTAGAATAACTTAAGTAATAAGACTAAATCAAAGAAATAAACCAATTGAAAATAAAAAAATTATGTTACTTAAAGAAATGAAAGGGAAAATATTGATACAAAAGATAGAAACGCAGCACACCGACGTCGATACTTTAAGGAGAAAAGCACGACGAACTAAATTATGAAAATACAATATTCGTGTATCAATATTAAAAAAAAGTTTAGGAAAAAATACTTTAAATTAGTAAAGCACACCTATTTTTTACAATAAAGGTCTCTAGTTGTGAAAGTATTGAACATTAATCAGACCAAAATGCAGTACAGCTATTATTAGCTTCGATGGTACTACAGGAAATGAAATCAGAGCTGCTAAGATAGCTCAACTTGCTTCAAAGCCAATGCTTAAATACGGTTCTATTTTGAGAGGTTTGCTATTGCTCTTGCCCAATGGAAGAAGTCAGAATTAATTATTTAACTATAAGGTGGCCCTAGAAGCTCCAATTGGAGAAGAATTTCAATTAGAAAAATTTTAAGCAGCAGACAATGTCACCCAAACAATTATTTCCCTCTAAATTAAAATAAAATTACGAGCTTTTCTAATGCCATCTTATAAGACAACCGGCTTTGGGCGATTGCAAATTAATAAAATTCTAGCAAAAAACTGTGTTAATTAATAATGATTTAGTAAATTATAAAATAATTTATTAAATTATTAAAGGAATTTACTTTTGTTTACTTGAAATAAATAAAATGCAAAAATTTGTCTTTTCTTTTTATTCCAGGCTTGTGCGAGCGAGTTATTAATTTAAAGGCCGAACTTAGAAGACAGTAGTAGCAAAAAAAAATTCTGTCTTATTTTCCAAATCTATTATAAGACATAAAATTATACAAAAATAACTTGACAAGCCATAGAAATTAAAAACAATAACATTATGTGGACGGCAATCTGTCAAGTAGTTTTGATTAAAATTTAAAAAAAAATATTTTTTCTTTTACTTAAAAAGGCCTGTGTTTAGAAATGAGAAAAACTAAACAAAAAATAGAAATAATTTTTAAATAAAAAGAGTTTCGTGTGTTTTTGTTTCATGTATTTTTTTTATAATACTGTTGCCATATTTATTTTAAGTTTCATTTTTATTCAGTTTGTTTTTCATACTTATAAATTAAAAACAATTAGGAGCTTAAAATTGTAATGATATTTAATAAGAATAATTAAAAATAAATGCTTAAATGAAGAAAGAGAGAAGAAAATACAAAATAAATATTTATTTCAAAACTTAAAAATTTTAAATTAAAGGCTAACTAAATGCAAATGTTATTTATATTAAATTTATTAATTTTTATAAGCTATATAATTATTTAAAATGAAATTTGTTTTTTTTTATTTGAAATATATATTACAATAGTTTACTTTTTTTTAACTATTTTTATATGGTATTCATACAAGTATTATTTATTATTTTGGGTTTCTTTTTTCTTCTCAGGGAGGGGTAAGGTTTTGTTGGTCTGTTTTTAATTTTTCTTTATTTACTTCATACTTAATATATAAATTTTGTTTTTTATATACGATTTATAAAAAATGATAAATTTACATGCTTAGTTTTAATTTCCTTTTTTATATATATTTAGATATAGTTTCCTTTATTTTCTTTTCTATATACGTATAGTGTTTGTTTTTGTTGATTTCTTTTATTTTATTTTCTTTTTTTTAATTTCATATATTTAGAAGGAATATTTATTTCTTTTATTTTAATTTTATAATATTATAGGTTTTGTTTTTGTTTTTATATATAAAAAGACATTTATCTAATCTGAGGATAAATGTATTTTATTTAGTTTTAAGTTGTTTTCTTTTTTTAATATATTTATTAATTACATTTATATAAGCATCTACTTATAAATTTTAGTTCGTTTTTTTCTTTTTTCTTTTAATTTAATTTTTTTTATTTATTTATTTTTAATCTGTTTATAAATTTATAAATTGTGTTTTTTAAAAACTACGCCAGTCTCAAAAAGCTCGAGTACCACAAATAAAATAACGTTCTGCTTTCGAAACGTCTTTTTAATCTTCATATTTTATATCTTATTTGTTTAAAATTTAAAAGAAAAATATTATTTTAATTTTTTTTTTTAACAAAATTTTATCAAATACAAAAATGGCAGTAATTATTAGTATAGAAACAATGTCAACATATGTATATAATTCAAACTGGAAAAAATATGGATGTTGAAAGGATTTTAATTACGAAAAACGTATATAATATTTTTTAAGAAATAATTTTTAATTATTTTTTATATAAAATAGGCGTTGATAAGGGAATAAAAAAACTTATTAAATTTAAATATTTAATTAAAAAAAAATTTTCAGAATTTTGAGATATTTGATCAATTTTTGGAAGAAATTTGAATTTTTATATTAAAAACTTGCTCTAAAAAATGGTAGAAAAAACTTTTAAATTTAAATTTATAACTAACAAAAAAATTGTTTAGATTTTAAGGTAATTTGATCAAATTTCTTGAATAACCTGGTCGGTCGACTTGCTAATGTTTGCAAGAGTTTTATTTTTGTAACGTTTTCAAATTTATATTTAATACAATACAAGTATTTATATTACAGCGACTGAGACCACATGCTCCATTGGGTGTAACACAGAGCACAGTCTATAGTGGAAATCTAACCTGCTTTAGAATGACAAGCTCGGACATCACCTACTACACGAGTAGTTTCGTATATATTCCTGGATGGTTAGGTAATTTAGGTAACTACAATGAATACACTGTTATATTGCTTTGAAATCAAATTAATGCCACGTGGTAAATTACTCAAATAAAATTACTCAATAAAAAAAATGAGAAATGATTACTGTCAACCTTAGTTATTATAAATTCTAGAAGATTAAAAGAAACCATACCTGCACACTGTGGCTTTATGTGTACATTCACAGAAAGAAAAATTCACCCCTTCTCAGAAGTGTTTTTGCATTTTTGGCAGTAATGGTTAAAAGGAATTTTATCCCAAGTAAACCGAGTTTATACAGAGTATCTAGTGACCTGTGTGTACTGCTAAGTTTCAGTTTCTAGCCCCATTCATACCGTAGGTCACAGGGCTCTTTTATTCTATTTGTTTAATAATCTGTTATAAATTTTTGACAAATTTGTTCGCCTTATGCTATGCAATTGATATCAAGATAAAGAGAACTTAAGTGCAGATGTATTAGTGCATTTATAGATAAAGTTCTGGAACAATATCTTGGAACCATAAGGTGACATTTATTTAAAAAAAAATAAAAAACAAAAATACCTAAAGTATGCATTACTGTAAGCTAAACAATTACGCAATGGAAATAACAAAAAGGAAAGGTAGATTAAGAAATCACTTAATGGAGTACATTTCTTACTAGGTGGCCTTAATATATATTTTTATATTTTCCTATTACTGAATAACATTGAAGTTAATTGCATACTTTTAGGTGTTATAAAAAATTAAATTTCTATATAAAGAGCTAGCCTGCTTAGTAGTGTAAAAACTTTATTTAAAATGTAGGGACTCAGAAGTATTTATCTTGAATTTTTACTTTATCAAAATATATTTTTTAGAAAATATTAAGGAATTCTGTAAATAATTTTTAATTATTTTTATTTTTGTGGTTAAGTCAGCTGAAATGACTTTGTCTAAAACTATTGGTTTTTTTTAAATTTGGATTTGAAAACAAACTTCATATAAAATTATATAAAAAATCCTAAAAGTAGTTTCATTTCAATATGTTATTTTGATATCGTGGTAATTCTGGAATTTGTTACCACTTACTTGACAGAACTGACACCCTTACTGTGTTACTGACAGAAATCATTTTGAATTTAATAACAGAATATATTCGAGTGGTCTACTATCCTTGTATTGAAAATATTTGTGTGCATATGTATATAAAATTATGCTGCCTATATCTAGGGCATTATAATTAAATTTTATCATTTTATTTTATATTTTATATTTATTTTATCATGTAAAAACTTCTATTCAAAAACCTTTCTATACCACTTTTCTAGTTAATAAATAAAAACATTTTTTTTTTTAGAAATTTCAGAGGTCTTTTTAATTGTATAACAAAAAATATATCGTTTTAAATTATACATACAAAGGAGATTAAAAAATTATTATAGTCTATACATTTATACTAATAATCACTGCAATTTTATATATTCTTTAATAAATTCTTAAATTTTTCTTTGTTTTACTTAAAGAAAAGTAGGATTGAAAACAAAAAAATTATAACTTAATTTTTAAACAGGATAAGGGGGTAGGGTCGTCTTCATTCATTTTCGGCCTTATATTTTATATCTAGAAATTTTGTTTTTGTGTTTTTCCTCTCATTATTACAATAATTTATTTTATTTTTATTAATTTTCTTTTTCTTCTTCTTATTGACTATAACCTAAGTTTACTTAATCACTAAATTCTTGTTTTGTTTAAAGGGTAAATAAATATTGTTTTTTTTTCTGGGTTTGTTTTTAATTTATATATTTATATTGTATTTGTTTTTATAATTAATTAATTAATTAATTAATAATATTTTTTAATTATTTAATTTATTATTTATTATTCACTACTATACACAGATACAAAATTAAAACTTAATTTGAATTAATAAAACATAATTAATAATATTTATATATTTTTTTATTAATTAAGGATATCATTCATACATCATTATCGTTATTATAATCATACTCATAATCATAATCATGTTCTCTTATTTTGGAATTTTTAATTTCAGCTGTTTTTGCCTTTAGGAAATTATAATTTTTATTTTTCTTTTTAATTTCTATTTTTTCTGTTTTCCCCTTTCATAATACAACACAAAGGGGGTTGGTTTGTATATTTTTTTTCATTTTTTTTTGGAAAACTTAACTAATTTTCTTAAAGGGGTTTTCATTTAGTTTAATAATATTTTTTAACAAAATTATTAATTTTTAATTTTTAATTATTTTTCTTTTTTGTTCTTATATTTTTGTTGTATTAGAATATAAAGTTTGTTTTGTTTCATTAAATTTAAGCTAACATTTATGGTGTTTTAAGCACTCAACTGTTGGGTTTGAAGATGCCTTCTTCACACCTTTACTAGTATTTTTCTGTAGGGTTTCCTTGTCTGCCTCACTTGTTTTATGTAAATCTAATTGTTTGATTAATTTCTGTTGCTGCTGTTGCTGCTGCTGCTGCTGCTCCTGTAGATCTTCTGCATGGATTATGCTGATTTCATCTTCATCCTTAAGTATACTTCTTCTTCGCCGTTTGCGTGCATTGGGTACACCAGCTGCACCCCCAGTGGCACCTTTTCTTTTTACAAATTTAATATTGTATGGATCTTCGGCCAGTTCGGGATACAGTGTTACATCGTGTATGTATTCACCTTCATAGTTATTGGCATAATTTTGTTTCAAAATCTCATCGATTTCCTGTTGATTCCATTCAATTTCCGTATTCAAACCTGAGCGTAACGCCTCCTTCTCTCTGTGCCAGGCCTTACGCACAGCTGTTAGTTTGGCATGATGTATTAAACGTTGCTTTTCCTTCTCCACTGTAGTGCCATAACGTAAATTGATAATGGCATGCAGGCCATGTATTTTCACATCCAAGTAATTGGTACCACTGCCATTTTCCCGGGTAATTTCATGGAATGTGGTATTAACCTGGCCTTGTAAACGCTTCAATTGCTGGCGATCTTCACTGGCCCGCCATAACTCCTCCTTTACAAAGAAGAATGAATCCTGCTGGGCATTATGTACCACAAAAGTGAATGGCAGCAGTTTGGATCTGTTAAATACTGATGTATAAACATCTCTATAAATGGCATTGGCTGCCGGCACACTTGACACTATGGCTTGGCCATCTGCAGTACGTGACACCACTATACCTTTGCCGAAGGGAGGCTCAGTATCAGAACCTATATTTCTAGGTCCCGGTGTCATAACATCATACTTCAAGGCTGATTTAGGTGGCGAATTCAAATCTTCAAAGTTGGACATGCGTCGTATATTCAAATGGGCCAAGAAGCCACTTTCCACTGCCATAGTAGGCACATTATACATGGGTTTCTTCAAATCTAAGGCTATGGGATTATATGGCGCTCTACCCCACAAGGAAGGCTGTTCCCACAAATTGCGACTTAACTGTGGCACTAAATTCTCAACATTAAATCCAATCGTTTTCATCCAGTCCTTAAATGTTGCCGGATAATTACGGTCATGACCCACATTAATCGGATCGTTGCCATTAAAGCGATACAAATGCATTTTGGTGGGTGTTGTTATACGTTCTTTAACATTCTCCCAATTGGGTGTCATCCATTGGCCTATTAAGGGATCATAAACTCTGCCATCGTCCATATGCACCAGTGTCGTTACCTGATCTAATATGCCACCACAGAAATCGATAGGCAAATACAGATAAGGATTGGAGTCATACACTATATGGCCAAATGGTGAACGCATTATTTCCCTTATGCCTTCGCCATATTGATTGAAGATCATTATCGGAGTGCCGCTTTGATCAGTTGCAACGTAGTACTTATGCCTATAAACCTGGGCATAAATCAAATGACCCACATCGTCATACGTTAAGGACATTAGTTTTCCATCTCTGGGTGAATAGATCTGAGACACTTCATATGGCCTTTGTTGGTTGTTATAGAAGAACTGGGTTACATTGCCAAAGTTGTCTTTGCGTGTAGTCATACGTTTCAAATGATCATAATAGTAGCGCACATCGAAACGACCACGCTTAGTGGCTCTCACTAGCAAGCCCTGGGTATTGTAGTAGAATCTTTCCTCGCGGGCATTTTGCGCTACCAAACCTCTGGTATCATATTTATACTGGCCCTCACCAAATTTAACAATGCGATCTTGGTTATTATACTCCATGGGTATGGTATTGCCTCTGTACGTTAAGGACAGTAGGTTACCATTGTCATCATAGCGGAAGCCCCAAGGTTCTTGGGCCTCCACACCAATTAACTGGCCATCACAATCCCAGGTATAGTTCTTCACATTTGTATACGTGTTGACGGCCATATTCCTGGTATAAGTTCTAGTTTGGGATATACGTCCATGCACACCAAAGGAATACTCCATGCGAAAGACCTCTAGTCTATGTATAGCCAAGGTAACCTTCTGTGTCATAAAACGGCCATCTACAGTACGGGTAAAACTAGCTGTACCATCGTAAACTTGCGTCTGATTCAATAGAGGATGCATGATCTTAAATTGGCCAACCATGCTGGGCTGACCAGTACGCATGTTATAGGCAAAGTTTTGGGCTGGCAAATTTTGGCCCCCAATACGTCCTTGTATAGAAATTACACGGAAATCAGTATCGTATTCATATGTAAATTTGGCATTACTCAAGCCAGTCTTGGCTATGAAATCTATCCGTTCTTCGCTTAGCAAGCCGCCCGTATACTCAAAGTCCCAGCGATACTCCAGTTCGCGTTCAGTATGCGAGACTGTAGAAGGCATAGCAGTGGCCTCATTGTAAATAAATTCACTTTTACCATCACCATGCACAATCTCCGTCAATTGGCCAGCGGCATTATAGCGATATAATATGCGGGCACCATCCCCAGGGAATATAGTCTGCAATAAAGCACCCGAATGGCTATAGTGTTGCAAGTAAGGCTTTGTGCTGCCGGGTGGCGTGTAGGTATTTCTAATGAAGCCTATGGAAGTCTGCATGCTAAAGGAATGCTTTGTGCCTGAGGGTAAAGTAACATGTCTTATGCCTCCCGATTCATCGTACTGCAAAACGAATTTGCGTTGTGAGGCCAAACCGATTTCGGACACCAGATTCCAATCATTATAGACAAATGAAATAATGCCATCCTGCTGGGAAGTTATCTCGGACAGCAGACCATGTCTATCATAAGAATATTTCAATTCCGCCGGACCCCAAGCCCAGCCATCAATGCGGTTAAAGCGATCATAGGTTAGGTTAACAGGATAACCGTTGGTGGGATAGTAGGATTTAGGCAAGCCGGATTGATCATACGCCACTATCAATATGGGTGTGCGGTTCATATCATAAAAGGTTTCTCTGTTTGTGAATTGGTCAAACTCTACTCCGATAACACGTGACTGGTTGACCCATATTTCTCGATTTAAAGTCTGTTGAGGATTGCGCACATCACCTACCAAGTTGTAAACAGAATACATGTTATTGGTTAGACCTTCGCCCATGGTAACACTTTGATGGGACCACATGGCCAACATTTCAGCTTCTACGGGCAAGGCAGCCTCCAACAAGGGATGGCGAGCGACAGCAGATGATTCCACCACAACGCCATTAGAACTGTGTATGATTAAGGTGTTGTTGGGCTTAATTTCAGCATCAGCATTCTCTTGGCCCTTCTTCATGAACGTAGATCTCACACCACCCAAAACCAAGAGCTCATTGGTGTCACCTTTTTCGCGTGAGAATAACGACTCAACGGAAGCGTGTACATATACCGTCAGACCCTTGTTATCAGCCAATTGTGAGGTTATTCGAACTATTTCACCACTTGGCAATATCATGCCAGTAACACGGCCAAACTCATCGTATTGGTATATATAGGTCTCGCCGCCCGACGAACGTGAATTCAAGAGACCAGTGTTGCTATCGTAATCGAGTTCAATTTCTTGCCTTCCTTTTTCTGTAAGCTTGGTCATTATGCCTATGCCGTTTATTTGTATGTCCGACTTATGGTCCTGAGTATTCTCAATAGAGCTCACCACATTGCTGTAGTCCCTTAAGAACTGTATCTTATTACCCGAAGCATCAGTAACAGTAGACAAACGGCCAAAGGAAGTGTTTTTGGAGTACAAGAAACTGTAGCGTGTTTTGCCTGAAGCCAAATCTTTTGTGGCCACATGTTGGCCATAACGATTAAAAACGTAAACCTCACTGGTGGGCGGATATGGTATATGGAATTCACCATTTTCATCGTGTGAAGGTAGGTAATGTTCCAAGGCCAAAACGTGTAAGGAGCCTGTAAAGAAAAATTATGAAACAAATGTTATAATCAGCTTCCATAAATCACTATTGTTAACCTAATTATGTGTGCTTTGTGACACATTTATGCATGACTTTTAATTATCAATCAACCGTTTAATTTATTAGAAACATTAATAATGAAATACGATTATTTAGACACATACACACACACACATTGTCATTGACACTCATGTATGCAAAATCAAATCCTTTTTGTTTCAGTGATTAGCATGAATGTGAAGATAAGTTAACCATCAGATAGCGGACAGTATTAATTTCATTGTATGTGTAATTAATGTGTTTGACATTGTATTTCTGTGCGCATGAAAACCAGCCATGATTGCATGGTTTTGTGTGTTGATTAGTTTCAATCCTTTATATTGAGCATAAGAAAGAAGTTCAGTTGAATAAAATGTGTAGCATACTTTTAGGTTTGTAAACAGCATGTATGTTATTTGATATTTTGAAAACTGAAAATTTTCCAGCATATTTTAATGCAATTAAGTGGGAAATATAATACTTTAATTATTCTTTTTGAGCCTAAATGAGAGTCTCGCTTTATTGATGGGTTTTTAAAATGCAAATAATATAAGCACATTTTTAGGCGCTAATAACAATACATAGAATTGCCTTAATAATAATACATGTTATCAATAAATAATAACAACGAAACGAAAAAGAAGGGAAAGCTTTGGGCTTTTATTTCAATATATTAAAACTTGTTGCAAACTTTTAGGCGAGAAAATGAGAAATAGAGTATAAAGTTCATACAATTATATACCGAGTTCTCTGTTATAAGCATGCATATTAAATTCGGATGGAAAATTATTTGAACATAAAGTTACAGTCCTTTAAATTTCAATAATTGTAGCGTAGCTAAAGACGTCTAAGTGCCAGAAATGGACGTGAGAGTTATCCTTGATCATATAAGCTCGAATTATGCGAAATTACGAAACTTGACTGATAAAATTTTACTACCTTAAAAAATAGAAGCATAATTTTAGGAAATTAATGGATAACTGCATTGTTCTATTGCGTATAGTAGAGATGTGTTCGTAAAATATGTCCCATATTTTCTTCATAGTTGTTGCTGCCAAACCTTCCTGTAATATATTATATTATGGCGCTAACTTCTTTAATAGATCGGGGATTAGAGGTTATCCTGGGATGATTATTTAGAGGAAAATTGAAGTCTCTTAAAATCAGCAAATAATAACAAAAATTGATCCGTTTGATGGGGTTTTTATTCACAAAAATACGCTAACCTCTGTCTTAGAAAATAATCCGCTATTTATTTTATGAATTTAATGTCCTTTATTTGGCATTAAAGTTCTGATCTTATTTGGATTATATATCCACTGCCAACACACCAATTACTTCATTCTAAATATCTTAATTTATTTTGAATCTAAACGAAACCAACATTACTATACTTATTATCAAGAGTAACTTACCGATTTTCTCATATTCAAAGTTTATACGAAAACTACTTGCAACATTACCCTACTAAACTTTCACAACAGTAGGCAAAAATTTAAAAGCAAAAGTATATAATTTATACCGTAATTTTTTTTCTTTAACCCCTTTTTTATAAATTCATCTGTTAATTATCATTCTTAAACCCCCTTAAGTAGGCAACATTTTTCTAATAATTAATGATATTACCTCTAAAATGTTTTACATAAATTTCTCCCCGACATTACTTGATGCTCTGTTTTTAAATTTTTTATTTTTTATTCTCCTTTGGTTTTAAGCCACTTTTTTTACTTTCTTCTTCTTTTTTACTTTTCTTGGTTTATATCCCATTTTAATTACATTAAATATCTCGTTAAATGACCTTTACAATATTATCAACACATCTTGTTATCCTCCACTAACTGACCCTTTTCTTACTCATACTCTTGCTCTTATTAGGTTTTCATTTTGTTTTCTAAACTGACCATAAACCCAGACTCTCTGCTTCATCCCCATTGCCTTTCTACTGCTTTATTTCATAGTGTTATGACCACTAACTAAACCATGGTTGATAAATACATAATATTGTTATAGTTGTAGCCGTAGTTGTAGCCGTCGTTGTACATATAGTTGTAGGTGTTGTTAACAGTCATCGTTGCCGTTTTGTTGTTTTAGTTTTGTTGCTCTGTGTATCCTTTTAAAATGTGAAGAGAAGAATTTTGTATCGAAAAATAAATGAAGTGAAAAGCGATTATTACCGAGTAACATTGAGCTCATGGTACACATCATTAATTCGATGAAATTGATGAACAGCAAAGAACTTTGTTTTAATGATAACGACAAGAGTTTGTCATTTTGTTGTTGCCATTGTAGTTGTTGTTTTTGTTATTATTGTTATTGTCATTATTTTTAGTTGTCATACATACATACAAACCAACATCTCAGAGCCCACAAGGATTATTTTGCTTCAGTTAGTGTTTATAATATAAACTGGGTTAAATTAGTGGGTGAAACAGTTAATAATACTGATGGTGTTGAATAATTGTATGGGTTGATTGTATGGACATGAACAGCCTTAAAGCAATTAAAGGAAACAAGTTTTAAACTACCCCCAAAAGTAGGCTAAATTAATTGAAAATGATTTCGTAACAATTATTGTTTTTATTTATTTTTTTTTTAAATTTTATGAAATTTCAATTGATTTTTCGTTCAGCGATTGTTCATAAATATAATTCAGAAATTTTTTTTAAATTTGTGGCACAATTACAAAATACCGGAAATCCTTCATTACAAAGTTGCGGAGTATCATCAAGAGTCAATGTACGAACAATAGGGGGCTGTGCTCCTTTACGAGTGCAACTAATACAACCAACCGCCAACCGTTAAGAAAACAAAGGCATTGTTAAAAAAGAAAACAACAATAGCAACAACAACAGCAAAAAAAATCTCATCAACAACATGAACAACAACAGCAATGAATAGAACATAGAACAATTGCTGCTAAAAAGAACACAATTTTATAACAATTTCGTTCAGATTTTTTTTGTTTTTTCTTTGCATTCTACTGATTTGCTCTTGTTTCTAAAGCAAAAACTATAACAACAATATATTAAAAAAAATACAATGTTTTTTAGCCACATTTTTTTTTTTATTAAAAACAACAACAACAATAGGCAACAAAGGAGAAACAAGTAGAGATAATAATAGTAAACAGTCAACATAAATTATGGTAAGAATGGAAGAAAGAACGAAAAAAAATGTTGCCAGTGTACTCGTATTAAACAATAGCGACCACAAGTACAGTAACAACAACTACAACAACGGTGTTGGTAACAAATCGGCAAACAACAGCACTAACAATAACAACAATAACTATAACATAAAAATGGCAACGGAAAATGTTTTAAGATGAAAACCAAAAAAACAACAGAAAATTGAGAAGAAAAAAAATTGAAGTAATAAACAAAGGGGGGATATGAGATTTTTTTTTGTTGGTCTAGATTTTTGTTTTGATTTTATTTTTTTTAGATTCAGGAAACAAAAAATAGTTGTAAAATAAAAATACAGTTTTTTGTCTCTCCGATGTTTGGTTAGACAATACAATAAATGGTATAGTTTAATTAAGATTTTGAAATGATTTTTATTTATATTTTTAATCAAAATTCATGTAAAATTGCTTTACAATATTTTTAAGCGCCTTAAGATAGGCAATATTTATTTTGAATTTACTTAACTTGCTTCAATGTACATAATTAGGCAAGAGCTGAGGGGAGTGAAACTCATGGCAACAAAATTAGCATGCAGCCACCAATTTTAACAAGGCCTCACACTATTTACATAAGTAACGGGCAAAACTTTTTAATTTCTTTTCGTTCCTTTAAGGAACGTCTATATTTTGTAATTTGCTTTGGGGTTTTTACCGTTTCCTTATTGCAACTGCATATTTGTCATATCGGGAACATCGTTTGCTGCCCTGTTCAAATGTGCCGCTACTTTTTATAAAGGGCAGTGAAAGTTTTTGGTCATTCACTAAAAGGGAGGCAAGCAATTTGCTTTCTACTCTAAAAAATAAATGTCTGCGCATTCTCCAGACATGCCGAAATTCTTTGCATAAATAAATAGAAATAAACTCATACTTCCCGGTAAGCAATCAATCAGTGAACTGAACTTGAAAGGCTATCAGTAACTGATCCTAGCATATACGGATCTCAACATAAACATGTCTTCTCGCCCGAATGATATTCCAGTACAAGTCGTGAAACTTAGGTCTTCGAAGCTTGCACGTCCATAAGCTGACATTTTAAGTGCGTCATACTGTGCCAGTATTTTTTATTCTTCTGAAAAGTTGCTTATGTAACGCCAAATCCTCGTAGACTATCTAGTGACAGAAATTTTTTCCATATTAAGGAAAGTTTAAGTCAAAACTGTTGAATGTGTACGTGACTTTCAGTGGTTTAAATTACGCTACAATAACGCTACTGTGAGCACAAATATTGTATTGTGTAGTGCGATGCTGTTAATATTCTGGGCATGAAAATTAAATATGATTTTCCCTAGAAGTCGCCGGAGTCAATTAAATAGTGGGTTGGCTTATTAAACGAGCACTCGTGGTTCTAACTCCAGCTCAGACATATAGAATTAAATGCGGCGACTTTCTTTTAGCAGTCTTCAAGCAAAATCTCTGAGAGTAAATGAAATGATTGTAATGAAAAGTTTCTTATATCTGTTAGCCGAAGTCGGCATTGAACTGCAGGTCATTGAAACGGTTCGGGTTTTTAAGGCGTTCCAATAAATACTTAACTGCGTCTGATCCCGTTACTATTTGCACACCTTGTAACCGAGCGAAAAACAAATACAATTCTCATGTATTGATAGGTATTTTGAGACTTCTCCATCGTATAGAGGAAAAGACGAAGTGCCTTACTAGGTACGACAAGGTCCTCAACTCTATGGATGCATACGAAGATCGTAGCAGTGTGGTTTGTGCTTCACTATCTTATGCCTACTACTAATGGATTATGCTGTAACGGAATAAAGGAACGTATTTGAGATAAAATCATATATTTCTACGAAGTACTTGTCTTTCTAATAGAGGACGTCTGTTTTTGGTCGATTGGCCAGTGTGGACCGTACTGTGCTTTATTGGAAAAATTCATTCTTCAGCTGAACAATCCCTGTGTGTCCTAGATCCTACCCACGTAGTGTTAGTTGTGTAACAAACAAGAAAGAGGGATTCTTACTTGTGGAGACCAATTCTGGCTTATCTATGCTTCATAATTAAAGTAAATTCCAAGTCTACTTAATATTAAGTACATATGTATGTATATACCAAATTTAAAAGTAAGATTTTTTGAATTTTTCGTAAGTCTTTTATCCGCTTTGGACTTTCCTTGATTTTTCTTTGGAAACCTTGTCTAAAACTAAATTCAACATGTTTTTTATGCTCAGACTACGGAAAGCAGGCTTAAACAATATTCCCTCCCACGTTATTAATAAATTATTGCCTATAATGATTGCATTGCAGCAATATGTTGGGCCTAAGCTTCAAATAATTTCCAACGCAAACTTTTGTTTTAAACTTCTTAAGCCAAAATTATGTTTTTTTTTTGTAATTCAAATTCAAATTTTTTTCTTTTTAGATGCTTTGCATTAACGAACTTTCGTTTCAAGAACTCAAAAATCATCTTCTCTTAATCTTTTTGAACGAAGTTTTCTCATTTTCCTTCTTTCTATTTTCAATTTCCCTTAACAAACAATGAAACTAACATTTTCAGCAAAAACAACAAATTGTTATTAAACAAATCTGGCAAAACGATGAAATGCAAAAAGGACAAAAAACATTTACGAAGAATGAAAAAGTTTTTCTTTTATTTTATGCAAAAACCGTTTCAGCTTTAATCCGTACATTTAACGTTTTAGTTTGGTGTATGGACCACCAACAAAATCTAGCCGCAACATTCTTAAGTATGACTGGCTTAATGAATTAAAAACGCAAAGAAGCAGTCAGTTAGCTGGGAAGTCTGTCAGAGTATGATGCCCTTCAACTATACAACGCATTGAGTATAAAAATCTTCTCTGTCACACCAAAGCTTAGCATTTTGCTATTCATAGAATTTTAGCCACCAAAACAAAAACCAAAAAAAAGGAAAGATAAGTAGCTACTTAACAAAACCTTGGGCTATATCAGGCAAATCATTGCTAGCCGGACAAACCACATAATCTCTGGCACGAAAAAGAATTACAGATAAATAGAGAGAGGCAAACGAATATTTTCGCCCATTTGAAGTTAAATCGCTAAGCCTACTTAAAATAAAAGGCTGCTCTACTCGAGTATTGACGTTCGTTCTCAGCCGTTTAAAGTTAAGAAGGCAAAAAAACAAAAACATTTAGGAAACCAAACAGCTATTTAAAGGAAATACTTTTTTTGTTGCTGTTTATTTAACTTTTGCCAGCGTTATTATTTTCGCTAAACATAAAGAGCTTTCCATTTAGCCACAGCATCGAAAAAATTAGAATTACGGAAGTAAATGCCCCTCAAAGGAAATCTTTATTGAGAACAGCAAATAAATTATATTGTAATGAGAAAAAAATCCCTAATTTTTAAGAAGAATTTAAAAATTAGATAAAAATGGAAAGCAAAGGAAACCTCAACAGTAGTTTTAGGCTTAAAAATTATTAATAATTTTTATTTTAAATTTTTTCTAAACAAAAGCATACATTTTGGGGTTTTTGTTGAAAATTTCGTTTAGAGGTATTTTAGGCTGTGGTTTATACAATACAAATTAATATTTAAACATTTGAAAGCATATTTTAGAGATGTGTTTAAAAAAATATTAAATGTCGTTGTTTAAAGGTTTAAAAAGAAAAAATTTCTCTGGTACGACAAAGGGTTGGCCACCTATTGAGAAGGGGAAAAAACTAATGTGAATAAAGAAAGTTTTCCGTAATGAATAATGGAACCAGATGGAGAAAATATTGTGTAGGCTCAAATACTTGTAAAATTAAGTCTTTTATTTTTTGGAATAATATTTGCTACACATGGGTGCCCTGTCAGTTTAGTGAGTAATGTGCAATACAATTAGCGTGAGAGTCGTGGGTTCAACTCCCAATTCAATCTGGTCTGTTACATTACGCCCAGCATATAGTCGAAGTTACTCGGCTCGTATATAATTAAATATCATTTGTAATTGTATTGTAATTAATAAACAAAAAAATATGTACATGCTACATCCTGTATTATTAATATTATGAATCTTATAATAAAACGGTTACAAAACCATTAAACCCTTCAGTCAGGATTACGACCCAGTTACTCACACCACTTATGTTGTGTGTGTTAATTTTATACATGAGTGGTGGGACCTACAGTTTAAAGTCGACTCTGAACGACATATTTTTGAGAAACTTTTCATGGCAATTTTATTTACTCTCAGAGTTTTTGCCAGAAATCTGCTGAGAGGAAGTCGCCGAAGAAATACTTTTTGTATTTTGTTTTGATGTCTGGCCTGGGGCTGGAACCCTGGCTTTATGTCTAATAAGCCAACACACTACCTACTAGACTACGGCGACTTCATATTTAAATAATATTAAAGCTATATTGTTAAGAAATAACAATTATATCAATTGGCATACAATTTAAATGCTTGTGTTACACATAACTAATGAATTTTAAAATCCTATTTATAGATTATAAAATTTAAAAAGTTGAAAAAGCAGTCTTTAGTGTGATAGATAATGCGTTCACAAAAAATATTGCATACTTTTAGGTTACTTTAACAAAAAATACCTTAAATATTGTTCCTTTCTAAGAAAATATTTGCCTTTTCTTAGATTCCTAAAATATTGCCTCATGTATTTTCAAACAAAACCCACATCTACAGCTAGTTATCTGTTTAACACAGGGTCAACTAGAAGTTCATTTTTTCTAAATCCAGTAATCTACAGAAAACATTAATACTGTATAGCTCTGCCTTAAAACATGCTACAATTTGTTGTAATTAGCTTAATAATCTTAACAATACAGACTAATTTTTGGCTATAAAGTCAAATACCTTTAAAAAAAAGTATGTTGCACCCATAATGTTTTGCTTTATTAACAGGCAACTGATTTTTTTCATTCTTGTTATCCGATGAAAATCTCTTTTCACCACCTTTGGCAATATTTTTAACATGGGCTAAACACATGCTTTAGCAAAAGAATGAAGTAAAGAAAAAAAAAAACAAATAAGAGAATCGTTACCATCAAAGGTGATTAATAACTCTGCCAACAACTTTTAGCTAATAAGATTGATTTGAACATTCTTCGTTATTTTTCAACAAACGATATATTTGCTGCTGTTACTCTTTTTGCCAAGTATACTTTTAGGTGTTGTTTATTACCCAAACATCCTGAAAAGAGAGGGAGAGAATGAGAGGACGAATGCGAGTGAAAATGAGATGAAACTTAAACACAGTTCGGGCTGCTAAGTAACTTGATTAATTACTTAATATTGTTTTTTTTTGTTGTCTCTCCCTGTACCATATCCAACGTAGCAACCGAAGAATCCATTTTCCTTTTTGGAGTATATGCCTTTCAAGTACAGCTTTAGTTGCCATGGTCTGACTGACTATGAAATATAAGCATATTTGTTAGTGAAGACAAAATGGCAAAAAAATAGGAAATATAGGGAAAAAATTCAGTTTTATAGCCAGACATTTATTAATTACATTGAGTCGCTTATCTAATTAGAAAAGCTGGGATAATAAGCACAAATTTAGACCTTCGGTAATATAGTATAGACAGAGCTTTTTTTTGTAAAAGAGATTTTTTATTTCAATTTTTTTTTGTCTTTTGAGGAGATATTGGTTTTATTACTCCAAGGTAGATAAATAACAAATAGCGAATTGTTAAGGAAAATGAACAGCAGCGTCAGCATCAGGCAACAATAATAAATATTTATAAGTACAACAAAAGCAACAAAACAAAAAAAGAAAAATACAAGAAAATTTGTTAAACAATTTATCAACATTTGATAGGAGGGAAAATGAAAAATGAAGTTTAAGAAAATAGTTGGAAATAAATTATTTAAATTCCTCGAATATTAAAATTCCAAAGGAAATATATTTAGCAACAAAAATGTCTTGAAATTTAAATTTTAAACTAAAAATTGCCTTAAGATATGCTACAATTATGTAATTTACATAATCATGTATGTAAAAAGTATTTATCAAGTCTTAATTTTTAAAAAGATTACCAGGTGATTAATCACTCTATGGTTGGAGTGAGGAGTTAAAAAATTGCAAAAAAGCATAACAACTCTACCAATTGTTCAAAGACGAAAATGTAATTTTATTAAACTTGTAGAAGTATGCAACGATTATCCAAAGAACATGTTTCTGAAAATATGCTTCAAATAATCAGCAAAAAATCTGTACAGGTTTAATTATAAACACGAATCTTTAAGAACTGTTGTAAATATTTCCCCCTCTTTGACTCACCCATAATAATTCCTAAGGTATGATTTAAAAATATAAAAATTTGTTTAGTCAATGACATAGATTATGTTGGCTGTAAGGTCCACTGTAGTTTGTGGCTTATCCACATACGCTTAAGAAAACCTCACAAGTCGTACGATATCGGTGGCCAGTCCATGTTAACCCCACATTAGATGAATATACCCTCAAATTACTCGTGCAGAATATACTATGTAGCAAGAGCAGTTTAGAACTTAAAGTCGTCCTGTTGAAACCACATGTTCTTGGAGTCAAGATTATTTAGTTCAGTTCAAAAAAAACTAAATATCGACCTATACTGCTCGCCGTTGACAGTGATGTCCTGGCCAATGTCGTTTTTAAAGGAATATGGATCGATTACCTTTGTAACCCAAATCCACAAGAGACAGTGACTTTTTCGATATATTGGACGCTCTGGAATGTCATGCGGATTGGTATCATAATATAATATATATAATCTTGTTTATTCACGTACCTATTTATCCAGAAATGGTCTTTATAGCTGAAGAATATTTTTCTAATCAAATTATATTTCAGATCCCATTCAGTCCCATACTTTGTTGTCTACGACGGTTTGGAAAGATAGACAGATGTAGCTTCAACAAGATAGTAGTTATTAGTCGTCAAAGGACGGAAATCCCTGTTGGAAGTCATTATATATTCTTCTATGTTTTAAAAACTTTAATATCAGAAGGAAATTGTATCCTTTTTCTCGAAGAAAACTTCATCAAATCTATTTTCTCAAATAATATTGGAAAGCCTAAAGCAATATTTTAAAACAAGGATTCAAAAATTTATTGTTCGCTTGCACTGAATTTGAAATAATAACGCACTCTGTCTTTTGTCAAATGTGATAGCTCATGATATGTTGTAGTTATAAAACTACTATAAATAATTTCCTAAATGTATGCTATGTTTTTTAAATTAAAATTTATAAAAATACACGAAATTTTAGTTTTAAGTTATTTAATCATTATTGTTTTACATCCTAAATTTAGGCACAATTTTTTATTCTTTTTATAGTTTTAGTGTAAAAAAATATTTATATATCCCCCAAAATAGGCAATGAATAAAAGATAGAGCGTAGGTATTCTTTAAGAATTTGTATTTTTTTAAAGTAAGAGACATGCTTAATTCAATTTGGAATATCTATTTTTTATTAACCACTGCTCTTGAGATTTCATTAGCCAAAAAAAAAATTCATTTTTAGTTATGTGAAGTTGGATAAAAGTTATGTTTTTACTTTGCTTTAGATTCTAAATATAGACACTATTTCCATTTTTCTTAAACTATTCCTATAACAAAGCAACAATTTTGTGAAAAAAAAAGAAAACGCCTAAATATATGTCATGTTTTTTGTTTTATTTTGTGAATTAGTTGACAACCTAATATCTATTTTTATTACCTATTTCTAATAATCTTTGTCCTTGAAATTTCAATAGCTAGCAATGGATATTATTTTTATATTTTTTTTATCGGTCTTTAGTTTATGGCCTTCATTAGGTCTTCTTGCCAAGGACTCGGTAATAATTTTACAACATAACAATGGCTGTAACAGAACACAATATTATTTTATAACACTGAGGCGGAATTTGTTGTATTCAGCAGTTTTTCAATAGAAATTTCTATGCTATGGCTCCTACTATGGTTGTTACAAAGTCTCTACAGCAGTAGATGGGAGATACTTTCAAAAGGCCTCAGCTTTTAAAGGAAAAGAAAAAAAGGTAATAGAATTAGTTGTCAAATTTAGAGGAAAAAGGAAAATATGGAGTGTGTGAGTGTGTTTTTTCTTCTTTCTTTGTATGTCGGAAGTTCGTATTTGACTTCCGTTAGCATTTTGTCAGTATAAAAACACAGTAAATTGGCACTTTGTACGAAAAGAAAGATGGCAAAAAAGCAGGAGAAGAAAAATTGTGAAAAGCTAATGATTGTCTGTAAAAGACTTTTTTTTTCTCAAACTTCAAATCAGTTAAACAAGAAGAAAAGCAGGAAAATTGTTAATATATGCACATGGTTTTTTTTCCAAGCAAAATGGTCGCTTACGAAATACAGACAGATGGAGCACAAAGTAAGAAATTTGTTAACAATATATTGAATGTAGTCTTGTTGTTAACCTAACAATCAGGCTTTTAGTTAAATAACAATATGTTGGGAAACATCTTTTAACATTAACGGAAGTATAGGTGGACGCACATATGTTATGCTCTTATGCCCCTAAATGTATGTGATAAAAAAACTTTACATTTTTTCGTTTATTTTATTATACAATATACATATTTTAAGGGAAAATAAGATATTCTTATAACTTTTTATTAAACACAAAGCAAAGTACAATAAATTATTAGATTTTCTTACAAAAAATAAAAAAGAAAAAAACAATAAAGGTTGCCATTCATATGCTATAACTTCCACTCAATTGATTTGTCATATCAAATATGTGCTCAAGTGTACGAGACTGTGCATAGAAATAATAGCTCTCAACAGCCATTATAATCACAATTGTCACAATTACATTGAATAATTCAAATACTATACTATACGTATTCAGGCAAAACTGCTTGTTTTTTTTGTTCAAATTAGAGACAAAGAAACATTCTTTTTTCGCTTTTGTTTGTATTGATTTGTATTTAATGTGTTATAAGGGAATATTATTTTCCAAATCATTGTGTTTTTCTATTTATTTATAACACTTGAGGCACAAACGATGCCATTTTCATATGCATACTTATAAAGATATAATATTCTGTATTCGGTAAGCATATAAACTTACTCACCCTTAAAAATAAATGGAAGAAATTGAATGAAAAACTATTTTTGGTTTCTTAATTTAAGACTTTCTGCCATAAGATATGTTGGAAATATCCACAGGACATTAATGAAAATATTTATCAATGGAATACCTCTGTTGTGTTTTATATTCCATTGTATAAAAAAAAAATAATCACAAATGACATGCCTAAGGTTAGTTTTAACATAAAAAAATGTATGTGTGTATACTTTGCCTGTCCCCTATTTAGTTCTCTTATTACAATTTTAATGGAAATTTTGTTTTCTAAAGAAAGTAATTATCAGAATATCTCTTTCATTTGTCGACTGATATTTTCAATTATTATCAAAAAAAAAAAAAAAACAGAAAATAATAGAAAACAGGAAATATTAAAAAAAAACGTATTAATTTCAACAGTAAACAACATTGCATACTTTTAGGTTACAAAAAATAAATATAATCTATAACCTATATTTAGGTTGCAACGGATGTTATACAAAATTAAATTCAAATACTCTTCCGCTTTATACTATTTAAATATAAATAAATTTAAAGAGAATATTTAATTTATTAAAAAAATAAGTTGCCAGGGCGAATTTACGTTTTTGAGTTACAATATTAACGAAAAAAAAAAATAAATTATGTCGGTTTCCAGGTCAATTTTTTAAATTCACAATTCGACTTTTTCTATATTATTTTTACGTTGTTTTGCAACATGAATAAAATTTTTTCCATTTTTAGCGTATACATTCAGGGCTCGAAACAACTAATTATATGCAAATTAAAGCATACTTTAAGTTGTTTTATTCCTTATCATAACTATTAGTAATACAAGGCGGTAATAAAGCATATCTCACACCTTCTTATCATATATTTTCATTGCTTTAAATGATTGTCGTACTATTGATATTGAGTTCTAGATAGATAGAGTTTCCAAATGTGTTTATCTAGTAGTAACTCTCTTTATGAAAATTTGTGAAGAACCCTACCCTACTGATTGGGCCGTAGTGCTTTTTTTTTAGATAAATGCGCAATCATAAACTAAGTGCCTCTGATACATTGTTTTCGTCGTCTAAAACCATCTTCGCCTTTTTGGTTTTGGAACACATGTCTTCAATAGTATCAAAAGGTATACATGTGCTCTGTAAACAAGATATTATTATTTAGCAGTAAAAATAGATAATAAAAATAAAATCTAATCATTTATTTATTACACAGATCCTGAGGTTACAGGTCTTAAGTAAACTTTTTGGAATTTAATGAATATCATAGAATTTCATTGGTATACTATTTGAGGCACATGTTTGATCAAAATAGGAATTATTGTAAGATATTCAATAATTCTATCGATAACACTTTGTTACAAACTTACAATGAATTTTGAAATTTTTCTTAAAAATTAGAAATTTTGAATAAACCATACTAAGGATGTTCAATAAAATATTTTTGCAAACACTCTTGTTTGCATAAATAATGGTTGAAGACTTTTATATTACAATTTTTATAAAAACATTTTATTATAAAAGAAATCTACAATATTTCTCAGTAATGTATACCATAACATATTTGGCATACATGACTTTTTCTATTTATTGACACGAAAATTAAAATATACTTTAAGGGGAACTAAAAAATTTATAAAAAAATTTAGATAATTTTAAAAATTATGAATGATTTGAGCTTAAAGAACAACCTTTAGTTAATATGGTGTATCAAGTGTCCTGTTTAAGAGGACAACGATACTCTTTCTATAAATTATTTCATTACGAAATCTTTAAGCTACAGATACCCATGAGTTAAAAATTGCTCACTTTAAAATATTTTTTACTATTCACTTATAATTACGCACTGCCAGCAATATGCAAAATTTTTTTAAGCAAAATCCAGCATTTTTATATTAGAATAAAAATTTTATGCGCCCAACAGTATGCTACATTTTTTTTAAGATTAAAGGAAAAGCCATAAAACTGTAATTCGTAGATGGCCCGTTTTGGATTAACGCCTTGGAAAATTAACAATTTTCCATTTGTATTGTTTTTCAACAGTCAGTCTTAAAGTATGCCATTTTTTGCATTTATTCTGAATGTTACACAAACAAAGTTGGCATTAAGGATACTGTAAAATTGTATTGTAGACATTTTTAATTTTATGCACTTGCTGCTGACACATTAACTCAATACAGGTCTTATATAAACAACTCATTAAAATCCAAAAAAAAAGTTGTGTGTGTATGGATTGTGCTTACGTACAAAGGAAATAAATTCTGTTGAAATGTAACAAATATTCTCAAAAAAGACTTAAAACAGACAGAAAGAATCTGTTACAGTAGAAAGCAATACAACTTACCTTGATCAGCCACATTAATAACGCCATCCTGGGCAACCGCAATTGCTGAAATTGCCTGAAAACGTGCATTTGATGACAATAGGGTTTCGGCATTGCTCAGTGTACCATCATCATTCAGTGTGCTAGCCGAACCCAAAGTAGAGCCTAAACCACCAGCTGTTGTTGTTTTAGCGCCCAACAAAACGGTTGTTGTTGTCGTAGGTCCCGTCGACATAAGATTACCCGATACAATGCCAACTAATCCAGAGGAGGAGGAGGCGGGTGCACAAATACAGCCACCATTGTTAGCGGCTGTAGCAGACGACGATGACGACAATGATGATGACGACGCACTGTTGCCATTGAAACCGCCATTTCCGTTTCCGCTGAATGCATTACTACCCGATGGTGTTGTGGGCGTTGTGCCACCATTATTACGTGTAGGATTCGTTGTTGTTGAATAGGCACCGCCACCACCACCAATGCCACTGCCACTGCCACTACCCAGCGATGAACCCAAGCCGGATGTTGAAGCATTGAGGCCAGCACCATTTGTGCAGTCACATGTTAAGGCTCTGTGTGGGTGTGCATAGAAAACAAAGTTTTTGCTTTAGTATTACGTACATATAAATGAATTCAAACATTCCAACAATGAAAATCGTTGTTGCTAACAAAAACAACAACAACAACAATGGCAATGATAGCAACAAAATACTTAGTGAACAAGATGAGTTTAGATTAAAATAAATTGAATTTTAAATTGTAAATGTTATATATCTGTTTTAACTAAAAACGACAAAAACCACAAAACCAAAAAATAAAGGAATAAATGCTAGAAATAAAGCAAAAAGAGAAAGAGTTTGAAACAAAAACAGAAACAAAAAAAAAAATAATAATAATATAACTTTCTATCTAAACGGATATATTGTAATGGTATACTATATCCTAAAACAACAACAATAATCAACAAAAAAAAGAAACACTATTTTTATAACAATTTTATAAAATTGTTTTTAAAGCGAAAATCATAAAAAACCAGTTAATGGCTGCAGCGTTTTTGTTTTATCATAACAGAAAAAAAAAAAAAAAAAAAAAACGGACGAGAAACAATGATAACCTTTGTGGTTTTAGACGAATATTTTTTTTCTTATTTTTTTTTTGAAAGCGTTTTTGCCTAACGTTAAAACTAAAAAAAAAATTCTTCTCTTTTTTTTGGAAAAAGTAAAATGTTTTCGAGATAATTTTTGTGTAGAATTTTTTTTTGTGTTTTGCTACGGAAATCGTTGTATTTTAGACCACAACAAACAAAAGGAAGAGAACCGAAACAAAACAAAAGTCTGTATAAAGAATGTAGCAGAGCTACATAGAAAAAATCGAGAATCGAAAAAAATTTTGTTGGCTTTTTTGCGAATATTTTTCTGGCCAAACAGAAAACATCGCTGTAAAGCTGTGAAAAAGGTTGTTAATGACAACAACAAACCTAGAAAACTATACAAGACCAGCCAAAAAACTACTCTTTACACTCTCAGCAGCGTGATCCTCGTTACATACATTCATATGTACATATGGTACTTACATACATATATACTGCTGGCACAAAGAACTTTTTTTGCGAAACATGAACAAGTTATTTTAGTATCAAAGTAAAGTGATGCTACAAAAAAGTGAATTAAATTTGTTTTCTTTTCTGTCAAAAAAAAGGACTAAAAGTACGACAAAAAGCTCTTTTAAAGACTTTAAAACAGTCGCTACAAGAAATATATTTTATCAGCTGGAGTTGCTAAATCTTTCTAGGCCATATACGTGAACCATACAATTTATTGGATTTATTAACAGCGAGCCTATTCCTTTTCTCTACATCCACAAGGAGCATGGATCCATAACAAACAAATTCAAATTTTCTAAATCGACAGGTAAATGTATTATTTTATTGCATCGTTGTTAAAACTGGGATGAGTTCATTTCCATTTAATGTTTAACATGTGTGATGGTGGACTACGTCATTGGTCTACATTGTGGTTTCCAATTGAAAAATTATTTTGAAATGTTCGCAATGTATGGTCAATGCAACATCATTTGTGTTTTCAGAGTTAAACGTGAATTGTTAGGTGACTAGTCTCTAATCAAAGCTGAACAGTTGCTTTCGTCCTTGGCCAGTAGGTACGTAGGATCTTCCTAAGGACTTTTTTCCTGAAAACAATAGCACACAATATGTAATTTGGTACGGACCCTAATAACTTTTTATTACGTACTGTAATGTGGACCTCAAACAAACATAATTGACCATTACAACACTTCAGTCATGATGACGACCTAATTTCTCACATCACTTACGTTGTGTGTTAATTTTATACAAGAGTAAAGGGACCTACAGTCTAAAGTCGTCGCCGAATGACATGTTTTTGAGAAACCTTTCATGGCAATTTTATTTACTTTCACGAGCTTATGAGAGAACTCTGCTGAGAGAAAGTCGCCGAAGAATATTTTTTCATTTCGTTTTGTTCGAGATGTCTGATCTCGGTTTTGAATCGTGGCCTCACGTTTAATAAACCAACACACTACTTGCTAGACAAGACGACTTAATGGTTTTAATATTCGTATTAAATATTTTGGTTTATCCTGAGATACAATATCCGTTGATTTCTACACTGCGATCAATAGACCGAATTGTTTTGAGCTTTATTCAATCGACTGGAGATATCTGCTTTAAATCCCTGTACTATTCAGCTAAAGAAATGAGTCGACATTTTAAACGACTGTCCTTGTGTCAGTAGTACGATGATTTCAATATTGAAATGAGTCTACATTTCAAACGACTGTCCTAATGTAAGTAGTAATCGTCTTTCATTTGCACTTAACCCCACTGAATTGGCTCTTTTGAACGCATATCATCTTGTCTTGGGAGAAGTTATAGGAGAGTAAGAGGATGTGGTTAGCATAGCCAAGTCCTTTAGGTAGCCTTATAGTCCCCAAATAAATCTGAATTATCATAGGACATGTTACAGTAGAACTATCATCTGACTAGTTGGAGAAAACTTGATTAAGGATTAGCAGAGATAATCGGAAGATGATACATATGTTTTGTATCATAACAGAACTACTAGGAACATAATGAATAAAAAATACCCGCAATTCTTTTAAGCTTATCTGCGTTTTTATTTCAATGAATCCAAAAATTTTTTTCGATTCTAGTTTAAGTCCTCTTACCAGCTACACAATTTCATCGAAATTAAATTATTTAGAAATAATTAAAAATTTTCAAATCCGTATGTACGTTGCGCCGCCATTGTTTTCCAACCCAGTTTTAATGTTGTTGCTACATCGATAGCCAAGCAGCGAGGACTTTTGTTGAGGCAGCATATAAAAAAAATGTTTAACAACTTGGCAAACAGCAAACGACAGATTAAAAAACATCGTCATACTTTTCAGTCATTTTCTTTGTGCCATAGCCCTCTGCTTTTCGAGCCCTTAAGTGTGCATAAAAAGGGGACATCACGTAGACATTTTCGCCACATAGCCGTAAGAGTGGCACACGTAATAAAAAGGCAAGTAAATGAAAATGTCTGTTGTATATGAAACAATACTTGTATATATACATACATATGTACGTAGATACGACTGAACACCAACCAGTATGAACAGAACTGACAAAAAATTAATGCAAAATATAGCAGCGAAAACGAGGAAAACAAAAAAAGACGAAAGAAAATTCGAAACGAAAATCGTTTGTCTAGAACACAAACAGACGTTGCAGAGAAAAATTTTTAGTTGAGACAAACAAAAAATGGCAACGAAATGAATTTTTTTCCTCAACGATACAACCAAATGTCATGCTTACTACTACAAATGCAAGAAAAAAAATGAGGCGAAAAGAGAGAGAAAACAAAGCATGACAATGTTGCCAACTGATAATACAGATGATGCAAGATGACTCTTCTTTTTTTTCAAAAACAATTTTTTTTTGTTATTTTTGTCTCAGTTTTTGAAGACAGCTTCGTTATGAGCATGAAAGGTATACGTTTGTATAAGTCTATATACATACATATGTATATGTGTGTGTATGTACAGGCTTATTCATAAACAGGCATTTGTTGCACAATACATATCCTTATGATGATGCACTCACTGATAGTTTGTTTGCATCTGCATTTTTAGTATTTGCCTGGCATTGTGTGTGTAGCACAGCTTCAATTTGAGGCACTGTTTCATATTGGTGCCTCTGTGTCCGACTAGATTTTGCAGATCCAAAAAAAAAAAAAAGCAAAAAAGAGTTGACGGTTTTTGTTTTGATGATTATGATATTGTCTCTTCGTCCCTAACTTTTTTTTTTGTTTCTGCATTTGCTGTTATTGTCACAAGCCGTATTTGCAACAACGTTAGCTGTGGCAATAGCAACAAAATTGCCTGGTTTATATTACAGTTTTTAGTAATACGGTCTTGTTGCTGTTTGCCACTCACTGCTGAACAAACAGAAAATGTTGCTGATAAAAACACTGTCATTTACGCGAAATTTTTTTTTCCATTTTTTATTTCTCCTTCTGGTTTTTATTGTTGAGGTAGTTTTTCTCATTTCAAATTTTTTTTTGGTGGTTGCGGAATAATGTGCACAAAATTATGATGTAGCAAGAGTTGTTAACTTTAAAAGGACGTTGACATGCTTCGGAGACAAAAAAAAATAGACCAGTAGTCATCGTTTTTTTCCGTTTTTTTTAACTATTCCAGCAATTGGTGAAGAAAACTATCAGTTTGTAAGGGGATGTGGTTGTAAGTGGTTGTGATTTTAATTAAAGTAAAATTACAGACAACAACTGCAGCAATATTTGTCATGTTACTTCGGCAGTAGCAATAGAAAAGGTGAATAGCCGGCATGTTAATGTCTTCATAATAATTTTCTTGGAATTTTAGAAAATATTAAAAAAATTTCAAATTTTTTAAGCATTTTTTTTAATAAAATTGGAGGCGTTAAAGGAAAAAGTATGACCTGTAGTACAGCTCTCAAGAATGGATAGAAAGTAAATGTTTTATTTAAGCTCTTTGTTTGATTAAAATGTTTTAAATAATAATTTAAAGTGCTTTAAAAATGTCATAGCATTTCTGAATTTCTTTTGCCACTGAGTTCTATAAAACTGACATTATATGCATTTGATGCTAAAGGATAATCTTTTGTTTTAAATCAGAGCATCTGTCATCCTTGGGTCTGATACAGACGTGTACAATAGTGTGTATGCGGGTTTAAATTTAAAGCCATCGGTTATTTCGAATCCGGCAATACTTATGTCATTCTATTCTGTCACAAAATTTTGTATATTTTCTTCACTGAACGTAATGAATCGATTTACGCTTGAGCAACGTTGGGATTTATTGGAAATTTACTTCTAAAACAAAAATAGAAGGACCAACAGTGCCCGGTATACGTAAGCTTATTGCGAAAGTTCGTGAAACTGGTTTCATTTTTGATGCGCCAAGACGAGAGCGTGCTAGTACAGTACGTATACCCAAAAATATATCGAAGGTATGGTTGATTGTGCGAATGTAAATCCATCAATATCAACTCGTCATCGTTCTCAAAAATTGAACACTTCAGGCACCAGTTTACGTCGAATTTTGTAATTTCGGTATGAAGCTTTACAAAGTTCAATACGATTCGCTAGATGGACCAACAAGAAACTGCAAGATGATGTCGATTTTGCCAAAAAAAAAGTCATCCTTTCGAATAAAGCTCATTTTCATCTTGGTGTGTAGTTTAATAAGCAAAATTGCCTTATTTGTGGCTCAGAAGACCCACACGTGGTTTTACAGTCCACCATGCGCTCTTTACAACTATTTGGTGCGGCTTGTGAAGAGGAGGCATCATAGGTCCATATTTCCTTCAAAATAAGGACAACGCAACCATTACGGTCAATTGGGACGCCTTACGCGCCATATAACCGATTTTTTGTACCCGCTCTTAATGGTATTGATGTCAATGATGTTTGCTTTCAACAGGATGATGTAACTCGCCATACATCTTATTCCAAAATCGATTTATTGTGTCAAACGTTAGGTGGCCGTTTAATTAGCCGAAATGGTGAAGTCAATTGAGCAAGAAACTGCGATTTTACACCATTGGACTATTTTCCGTGGGGCGCCGTTAAAGAAAAGTGTTATGCCGGCAAACCAGAGACAAATAAACATTTGATGGCCAACATTCGTTATACCATTGCCGAAGACATACACTCAAAAAATTTCACGAATATTGGTCCGATCGAATGAGGTACTGTGAGGCCAGCTGCGGCAACCATATAAATGAAATAATATTCCATTTATAACCAAAACAATTGTACTTCACAGCAAAATAAAAAATTTATTTGGCAAAATTTGTAACCATTTTTGTTTTATTGTTTTTTTTTTTAATTTAATCTTACAAACTAATTAAACCACCCTATATTACTCATGTCGCCGTAGTCTAGTACGTAGTATGTTAGCTTATTAGACGCGCGCCCGTGTATCAAACCAGATATCTCGAACACTAGTATTCAGTCAAAAATTCTGAGAGTAAATAAAATTGCCATGAAAAGTTTCTCAAAAATTCTGCCTTTCGGAGGTTCCGCCTGTCATGGATATAATTACCAAACTGAACATGGATGGTGTGAGAAGCTCGGTTGTAAACCTGGCTAAAGCGTTGTAATGGCCAATTAAGTATGTAAGCAAGCAAATCGGTTCTCTTTGATTTGTTCACTATATACTATGATTTGATATTGAATATGAAATGGTTGGCAGAAATGGCTCTGAGGCTTTTGAGGTGCAATCCTGTATACTACATACATAACAGAATTGATAATTACAACCCTTTATTTAGGTTTACTTCCTAGTTTCTCACATCACTTATGTTGTGTATGTTAATTTTATGCATGAGTGGCGGGACCTACAGTTTAAAGTCGATTCCGAACGACAGATTTTTGAGAATCCTGTAATCTATTCAAGATATACTGGATTCTTTTGTAAATTTTTCCTATAAACATGCCAGAACACATTACTCTTTGTCGCATTATACCCATGCTTAGCATATGTTGAACAACATGTCTTTTTTTATTTTTCAAAATTGAATTTTTTCCCCAATAATTTAACAATTTAATTAAAACGTTTTTGTGGTTTTTTTTAACTCTTCATTGAAGCGTTTAAAAACTTCCATTTAATTTTCGTTAAGTACCAATTTGAAAATTAATTATAATTTTCACAATTTATAGATTTAATGCCATCATGAGTTTTATTATCTCTTTCTCTCTCTCCGCTCACCTACTTCTTTCTCGTTCATTCATTTTATAAAATAATATAAATGAGCATTTAAAAACAGAAAAAGACAGAATGAAAAAAAGCTGATAAATTGAATTGTTATAGCACTGACCCAATTAGTTGATTGCAATGAAGTCGGCGAAAAAAAAAATAAAATTTTTTAAAAATTAAATGAACATTCTATAAAAACAAAAGCAAAAAGAGAGACAGCATTAACGATAATAAACCAAATTTAAATGAAATAATCATCATAGGCAATATATTTAAACGCAAACTGGAATGAAGAATGGAGCCTTAATTAAAAAAAAAAAAACCGAAGAAAAATACAATGTATACATAAAAATTTTAAATGCGGGAAAATTTGAACAATTTATTAAATTTATACGATTTTTAATTAAATTTTTGTACTCACCCTGCATTCTCTTGTTTGCCAGCAAAATATCTCATATTACCCGAGGTATCCACCACTCGTATGGAATTAACACGCCTTGAATCACTGTCGGCTATATAAAGATCACCAAATGGTGAAAAGGCCATGGCCAACACTGTACCCAAAACATTATCTACGGTCTTATTGGCCTTGTCCTGGCCACTGTTGCTACAATGTAGGGGAGTGCCAGCCACAACTCTAATCTTCATATCCGATGTCAAGCGCAATACCAAGCGATCATCTATGAAATGTAAAGAACCATCAAGAGGACTTAAAGCTAAACCAGTAGGCCACTGCAATTGAGCCTGATTGGCCATTAAAGTGCCTGAGCAAGGAGCAGGACTCCAGTGATTATGATGGCCATGATGACCTATTAAAGTATGAATTATGCCTTTGGGATCTACAGCCCTTATATTAGTGCCATCCGCAATGTACATTGTTCTATCGGCTGCTATGGCCAAACCTTTGGGATGTGAAAGTCTGGCCTGTAAAGCAGCACCACCATCACCACAATTACCCTCATCGCCGGGTATACATCTTTGGCCTGAACCCACTACGGGTTCACTGTTAATCGATGGATCCTTGACATTTTCCAATCTCAACAGACGTAGAATTTGATGACGTTCCGGATCGGATATATACAAATGCCCATCAGCTGGGGAAACAGCTAAATAGTATTGATAAGACACCTGTGTTGTGCTAAGCTGTAGTATCGTATAGACACGGCCATCGGGTGTAATGCGACGCACTAAATTGAAGTCTCCTACATAGAGGCTGCCATCTGGCCCCGAGGCCAAGGCAATGGGTGTTAATAGTTTGGCATCTTTGGCTATGCCATTGCAATGATCAGGACAATTTAAAGGCCTCTGCAAGCCAGTACCCATTACCACCTTTACCGTGCGCGGATATTCCTTCATATGCAATGTGCTGCCATCACCCTTTTGCAAAATACCCTCATGGAAATTATAATGATGATGTATATCCAAGCCCCAACCGCCAATATCGGAGATATCCACATCATAACCCTGTAACTTAGCGGTTTGGGTAATCCAAACGGGCGTTTCACATGTCGAATGCTGGTAACCCACAGATATACGAGCTATGGTCACGCCATAAACCTTTTGCCTATAAACGTTGCGTTTATTCCAGGCAAAAGTGTGTATAAGATTGGGATCCGCCTCATAGGTTTTCACATGCAAAGAGCCTTCTATTTCCACGCCCACATGCACGTGCGTCAAAGTCTTGGGTATTTGTTCCGACGTTAAACGCATGCGTACTATGCTTAGATAACCGGATGCCTGGGAAGATTGATAGGTCAGATGTAAATCCGAACCGGGTATTTGTATGGATTCTTGTACAATCTGGAAGTAAAAGGAAATATTTAAAAAAAAAATTTAAATTAAAGAAATTAAATCATCTTTCATCTGTGATTGAATTTAATTTTGTTTCATGTCATTATTATTCTGTAGGTCAATAGTTCCCCAGACTGTAATTTTAATTTAATGTAAGGTAAACTATAATATTTAAAATCTCATTCCCTTAGCAGCAACAACAGCAACAGCATCAGCAGCAGCACAAGCTTATAAAACGTTGTGAAACGGAGCTCTCACATTTAAAAGTGAGCCATAAGGTAAATAGTAATTTAATTAAAATGTTCACAAAGTTGCAGATGGTGTCAGTTAAAGGTAAAATGCCATACAACCATACAACAGCAGCAGCATTTACACTAATACGTACAACTATAAGTTGAGAGGACAGAAAATTAAACCCTCCACTGGGCCACAGCAGCAGCAGCAGCCATGGCAGCAGCAGCACTAGTAGACTGCATGACTTACAACTTTGGCATAAATAATGCAAAAATATATAATGGCAGCAACAACAAATAACAAAACAGAGAAAGAAAAAAAAAACAAAATTGTATGCCAAAACTAAAGCACAAGAAAAGCTTAACATAAAGACAGAGAACAGATAAAAAGGAAACAAAAGAAACGCCATCATTAAGGTGAACATAAAAGAGCAGTTTAAACTCTGGCAATAAGAGTAAGAGTATTAAAACATTACGTGAACCCAACAGAACCCCTCTCCAGTATGCATTTAGGAGCTGTATTTTCATATACAAGCCATCCTGTAAACGAAACAAAACTAAACTAAACATTAAAGGCCAACATTAAGATTTATTAAAAGGACCCCAAGGTACAACTACAACAACATGTGCCTCTGCTACCAGCTTTTCAGCTCATTGTTAAAGTTCATTAAATTTAATAAAAAAAAGTAGAGGGGAAAATACAAACGTGACCAAAATAAAGGTTAAGACAGTTGATATATATGTATGTATGTACTTGAAATTTAACTAATCGCATACATATTTACAGTTACATTATTAATCATACACACCTGGGTCTCAGCAAAAATAACACGTTTACCCGGCATAGCCCCAATACCGTTTGGCATCCATGTACTAATTAGTTGGGGTTTCAATTCTTCATGATCATGTTCCATACATATCTTGTGATTATCTGTAGCTGGCTCATCAGTGAAATGATACAAAATCGAGTTGAGAAACGTTAAGGCCGGATTTAAAGGTGCCACTCTAAAATTGTTAGAATGAAAGAAAGTAAACTAGTTTAAAATTTCTTGTACTAATGTATTGACTTACTTTATATTTCTGCTGGCACTTTCATCATCATCGCTTAACTGCATTTGTACGGGCGGCAAGACCACTATACGATTCCAAGGCACAAATACGGTGCGTGTTAGGGGACGGAATGGTGAACGTTGGAATTGTAATGTAACAGCACCACCACCATTAACTAAAACATCAAACCTAAGGAAGAATTTGGAAATGGAATATTTCATCATCATCATTTCAAAAACATAAAGTATACTTTAAGGCTTAAAATAAATTATTTTTGGTATATGGTTTATAAAATGAATGAAATTAAATATAATAATTGCTTAAAAAGCAAAAAGTTCCCTAGCTTAATTGTATTTTATACAGAATTAATTATATTATCTTATATTTAGTTTAAGATAATGTAGAATATACAAAAAAATGAAGCATACATTTAGGCACTTGTAAATATACAATTTAGGCCAATGTCTGGAGTTATAAATTGAATTATAGATCTTATATCCTTTTTAAAAACAGAATAATTAAGTCAAAGTGACTAATTCTTTTGTTGGAAGTAAGGTGTAACAGCCTTACTCCATGAGTTATAAGTCTTTGATAACTACTAACAGTTTTTTATTGCAAATTAATGGAATTTTTTCAGTTATTATTGAAAAACATACTAAATGATTAACTATTATAGCTTTTTGTTTTGATTTTTCCAAAATATATAGCATCATTTTAGGCTGTAACAATATTAATAAAGTAAAGCATATTTCTAGAAGATTTCCGCACTTGTCATAGCTTGTATAACAATAAAACAAGACTGATTTTATTTCTGATGCCAGAAAAATTTGATTTATTCTTTTCCATGTGCTCTCCTTATAGTATTACGTTGATAATGAGTATACGAGCTTAGTCCATTCAATAGTGTGTCAATGAGAAATTTATTTTTGAAAAATTATGACTCAAAAAACTTTCTCTTTTTTATAAAAAAAAAAAAATGCGAGATGGTATGAGGCTTTCAATGCCCAAGAATAAAAGGTAATAAAACAGTGAAATTATAAGAGATAAGGCGATAGAATACATAACACTTGTGGGATATTTATATGAGAGCGTTCTGAACTGAGCGAAACAAATAGTAGTCGGTAGGCTCACACGGCGAAAACTTCACATCACTTTTTTACGGCGCTGCAATACGTGTCCGAGCGTTGTCGTGATGGAAACTTACAGCCTCGTCCCAAATTAATAGCATTTTTCGGCCAATACTCACTTTTAACGCATTAATTATTGTCTGTAAAGATGTCCTGTTATAGTTTGGTCTGGTTTTAGCAGCTCATAATGGGTCAAACCCTACACATCCCACCAAATACAATGAATTACGTTGGGCTAGGAATATTCTGTTAGCTTTTGTTCGCCAGCGTTGTCGTAATGAACCGACTTACCGTTGCCAGTTAAGATTCGATGTAAAAATTATTTTTTCTTAAAGCGATCGAAGACCCTTTTAGTCTTACGGCTTCACGTTCACGTGGCACCCAAATTTCTTGCTTTCGAGTAAATCATACTGCTTTGAAACGCTTTGAAATGACTACTAAAGTCAAGCCTAATGATTGTGCAAGCACCTACTGCGTCTGACACGAATATTGATGGCGAAGTGTTTTCACTGTCATCACTGCTTTTAAAACGCCAAACCACACATCGTATAATTTTACAAGCAAACGATGACAAAAAATTTTTTCATCAAAACTTCCCGCGAATGCTGTTTTTTCGGCAGTCTGGTCCACTGCTCAGATTATTCCATTGCCTCAATAGTAAAGAGTAAAGTGTTGAACAGAAAAACTCGGCTTTATTGCCAAACATTCAATTGTAGCACCTACATAATGCTACTTTAGCTATATTGTAAGTTAACTTAGAAGCAAATTGCTTGTACTGAGACCTTTTAAATTAAATTTACATAATTACATAAAATTGCTAATTTTTCCCGTTCTTATGGAGACGCTGACATCTTGCATCTTGAAAATAAAATTTATTTAAATATGGATTTTCATGAATCCACACGTCAGACGTGGAATACTTTAATTAGTATAGCTTTTAAGTCTCACAAAAAAAATTTATTTGTTTATAAATAAATGCTATTTTCTTGTCTTTGTCTCACACTATTCTTTTCTAAACTTTGGCTCAAAGGTTAAAGGGCATTTTAAAATATTTCCATTTTCTTTTTTAAGGATTTTGCTGTAAATAATACCAAACAAATTGGTTTTGGTTCGTTTTCCTCAAAACACCACAAATTTTTATTACAACGACCGTGACACTTGTCAGAAAAATGAAAAGAGAAAGAGTGAAAGAGTGAAAGAGTATACAGTGATGATGAAAATCTCATCAGTTCATGTTCATATGTTATATAACAAAATAAAATAGCATCGTAGTATGAAAGCGAAAAGATAGAGGAGATAAATTTGTTTTGTATTGTTGTTGTCCACTGCCTTGCCAGTACTAAAACTAAATCTGTATGCATATGTACTCTTTCGTTTATATATATGTATGTATGTTATTTAGATATCATTTTCTGTTTTTAATAAAGTTTCCTTATACGGGTTGCATGCGCTTCAACTATGAGGACATGGTGAGGTTCCTTATTTATTTCTTAAATCAGATCGTATTGTGTTAGACGATTTGCAGCCAAATAGGACAATCGATTTGGCACAGCGTTTCGCTATGCAGTTTCATACTTCAATCAGTTGACAGTACGCCTGGCTTGCCTTGTAATATATTACATATTCTCACAAACCGAAAAGAATAATATTTCGGTCAAAATTATCAAAAATTTATATAAAAAGGAAGGCACTATACTCTATATATCATGAATTTTAATAATTTGCATCTAAAATAAATTAACAGGTAAGATAACAATATGGACACTGAAGTACTATACGGTCTTTCAACACTGAAAGTTGATAATTGCCATTTTGTTTTGGATTTTGTCAGGATTACGACCTAGCTTCACACACCACTTATATTGTGTGTGTTAATTTGATACATGAGTGGAGGGATCCAGAGTTTAAAGCCGACAGATTTTTTGAGGAACTTTTCATGGCAATTTTTGTTTACTCTCTGAGTTTTTGGCAGATATCTGCTGAGAGGAAGTCAGAAAGGTTTTTCCACTGAGGCCTCACGTCTAATAAGCCAATACGCTACCTACTAGACTACGGCGACTTCATTCGTTCCGCTGGTTTATCAAAATTACATGAACGACAATAGACAACGACTTGTGTTCGCTGAATAGCCTTTGGGAGACTTGGCAATTGACACACATATTCATCAAAAAATCATCTTAAGCAATGAGGCTCATTTCTGGATGAAAGGATACATGAAAAAAATGTAATTGTCGAATGCGGGACAACTCCACGTGAGATCAGCGAGCATCCAATGCACTCCAAAAGAGTTTGGTGAAGATTATGGTCTGGCGAAGTCATCAGTTCATATTGTGGTTTCCAGAAGACGGCGCTAAGTGCCACACAGCTAATGTCACTTTGGATATTCTACACGAGCGAATTGAGAGCATAGTCATCACATGGGGAGATGACGTGTACTGGCCACAGTGATCCTATGGAGTTTACTTAAGTCTCTAATAAGCGACAAACCGCAGCAGTCTTCAAAGCTAACACATTTCGAAACATTGGTCAAATTCAGATTTATTTATACTTCAGAGCCATGGAAGATTTGACATCTTGGATGCGCTCCACACAGAGAAGCTGTGAACGATATTACCGTCCATACATAATGGTATCAATAGGTCTCCCAAGCGAAAAACATCACAAATTTTGTTTTATTGAAATTTAAAAATTGGAGGCCCTTAAAAAGACCCTACAATAAATTGTACCGTAATCCTTCCATTACATTGGCTAAGTCCTAATTTTCTCCTTGAGAATGTGTGCCAACAGCCAAATTATATCAGGCTATGTTCACCAGCAAAAGAACATCTTGCCTAATGGGTTCCCGACAAAATGTTTCACGCTCTATATCTAGTATTACTTTCAACATTGTTTGTTGTTGTTGTTATTATTTACAGTCTGTTTCAATTCCCTTTTACTATCACATTAATTTCTTTTTATTTAAAATTGTTTTTAATTTTCGTGCACAGTTTTCTCTTCTTTTTTAATTTAAAATTCCCAGTTTGTTGTTGTAGTTGCTAAAACAAAACAGAAAAGGAACGAAACGAAAATAAAATAAGAGATATATTGCACATATATTCCTGGCGAGCTGTTATTATTTTTATATCCACGATGAGCCATAATTCTTCATTAGCCTAGTGCCTTAAATCCAAGCCATCCGGTAGGCACTCATACCCTGTAGTCAAATACTTTAGTTTTTTCTGGTTTTTTTATTTTTTCTGTTTTTGCTGAATAGTCAGTCGTACAATATAATAAACACAAAAACATATAAAATATTTTCATATAGTTGTTGTTAAGGGTGTTGTAGTTGTGTTTATTATTGCATGATTTTGGTTGTGTGTTGTATTGGGTTGATTATAATACATGTTAACATTGCAGTGTATTTGCGTGTTGTCTGTTGCTCTATATATTTACATATACACATACAAACAAACATACATACACAGGCACACACTCTATATCATATAAACAAGAGTAGCTGCTGTTATTGTTGCATATTTTAAGGCATATGTATGAGAGAGAGTGTGTTTAAGAGAGTGCACATTTTTGTTTATGTATCTATGTGTGTGTATGTGTGTATTTACAAACGACTACATGTACAATATACAATATTATTGCATATTGTTTTGTATGAATATTTCTCTTTTAGCCAGACATTTGTATAAACACATACACACATATACATACACATGCTTACAGCCCTAGTTGTATGGCCATAGTAGTTTACATGTTGTATTGTTGTATAGAAGTTTATAATAATTTTATACAACAAAAACAATATGAACAGAACGATATATGAAATAAAAATAAAAATATAATGGAAAACAAAAACAAAAACAACGAAAAAAAATTGCAACAAAAAACAAAACGAACACACAAAACCAGAAACAGAAACAAAATTGTAACAATATGGCAATTTCCTTTTTATTACCTTATATGCTGTTGTATATGCATGTGTATGTATGTATGGTATATCCTAAATTTGAATGTATGTGTTTTAATGTTTGTAATATTATCATATGCACACACAGATATGCATGTGTATGATATCTACGCCTGTATTTATGCTAGAGTCATAAACTTTTACATTTTAAGCACGATTAAAGCTTTAACGCACACACACAATACCCGCTGTATGTACTATGTGTATGTAAACCCAACACAAAATCCAACCATTTATATGGAGAGTATTTAATAATAATCATAAAAAAAAGAATTAAAAGGAAAACATACTCGTACATATATTTTATGAAACTCCAGTATCAAAATTATAATAATTTTAAGCTGTGGCAGTGGTGGTAATGGTATACAATGTCCAAAAGTGTAATAAAAACTTATAATTATACATACACCATTACCACTACCACTGCCACATGCCGAAATGCAAACTATTGTTTTCTGATACTTTGCGTGAGCTTTTCTCTTTTAATTTTATTTTTGTTTTTATTTTTCTAGAAATTTATATGTGACACGATAGGAGAGATATGAATTTATATATATAAAAAGAGAGTTTTACTATAATGAGTGCAATATGGACAATAGTTTGTTAAACAACATATTTCCAGCAAAAATTCCAACACACATGCAATTTATTTTAATTGATAAATTACAGGAAAATTGGTTTGTGGGCTTGAAGTCGTCAATAAGTAAACGGAAAAATATTTTAAGCCGTTAATTATAAACGAACATAACAAATTATTTTTTATTAAATAATTTGAAGCTTTAAGTTAATATAATTGAAAAAAATTATTTTTTTTTTAATCCCCTGAAGATTTTTTATTAGATTTCCATGTAAGGTTTTGCTGGTGGTTCTTTGCAAATTTTTTAGAAGACTACTAAAGTTATTAAAAAAAAGGAAAGTTTGTTGTATAGAATGTATAACAAATGCTTTAAAACCTTAAATTTATACTGTTTTTGTAATTTAACAGTGTTTTCTGGATTGCATATATTAGTTTTTGGTTGCAATGGGACCCTAACAAATAATCAATTGTAAGATTATATACATATGTACATAAGTTCAGTTCAATTTGAGGGAAACAGTATCTCCCTCTATCTATTGGCATTTCTTAAATGTGAGCTGACCGTCCAATTCTTTAGTGTGTCTGTATATTCCACTCTATAGCACCTATCACGGATTCTTGCTTGCCCAATCCATCTTCTTTATGCCTTAGAATTTCGGTTTTACAGAAATTCTAATCTTAATTCTAATCTTAGCCTAATGGAGTGAACATTGCTGTTGGCCAGAATATATTAAAAATGCTACGTAGGTAAATGTTAATGAATGTTTCAATCGCATTGTAATGTAGACTTTATGTAGGAAATAAGTGTAACGATTATGACTTATGCAGCATAAAATGAGGTGATTGCCATAACTGATTCAGATGACAAGCTTTTGACTGCTTTTATATATTCTGCTATGGATATCTACACTATATATGCTGCCGAGATAGCAAAATGATGAGTTATGGTCCTAATATCGATATACAATTGGTCCATATTTGTCTGGTAAGGCTTTTTATTATTTTTATTTTACGGATGCACATTTTCAGACCAGTTCTGTATGCATCAAACTGTACAGGCTTTAGTCATAAAAGAATACATACATACATAATATGATTGCTCATTACAATCTTTTAGTCAGATTACAGTCTAGATTCTCACACCACACATGCTACGTGTGTTAATTTTATATATGATTGGCTTGACCTACAATTTAAGGCGATTTAGAACGACAGATTCCTGGAAACTTTTCATGGCAGTCTTATGTGTTCTCCCAGTTTTTGCCAGAAATTTGCTGAGATGAGGTCGCCAAAGAAATATTTTTCATATTTTCGTTTTGATGTCTAACATGGGGTTTGAACTGAGGTCTCAAGTCCAACAAGTCAACACAGTAAGGGTAGTGACTTCAGTGATAAGAGAATAGAAACTTCTTATTCCGGTATTAATAGAGATTTGTAGACTGGTACTGTTGTGGAGAATATGCCATCTCGGGATGTCATATTCTTCTAGGAATCTTTTTGTAAGCCAATGTACTCTAACTATCCAAGTGTACGAGAGTATTTGAAGCAGTGGTGAACGTCATTCAACAAAATGTTCGAAAATGGTTCGAGACATTCCAATGGATCATTCAAATGATCAATTTATCAATTTATTTTATTTTCAGGGTCTCCAAGTACAGCCACGACATATTCTTGTTTAAAATCAGTTCGATCCTATTTTAAACTAACAATGAAAACGAACTTGTCCATTTAAAAAAGTAAAATAAGATAACAAGCCAATGTTGAAAAACTAAAACCAGTCCGATGTTTAAGGTTTGATTGATCCTGTAAAAAGAAGAATAATCCTTGCCTGGTCTCTATCTAGTTAGCTCAGTTATTGCCGTTTCCTGTATGAAACAGTAAACGGGACTTGACTAGTTTAATTCGCCAGCTCATCAAATGTGATAGAGTAACAAAATCCCTATCGAAATATACGAAAGCAGAAAAACAGTGGTAAACACCATGTAAAGAGCAGCACAATATGAATCGGAGGCTGTTTATAATTTTTGCGTAATGCTGGATTAAATGCGATATAGAGACGTTTATTAATAATTTGAACATTAAATATGGTTCGTGATATTGAATCCTTCCGCGTTCTTGGAATGTGTTGCTTTTGTTTTGAAATACTTATGCATTGCATGTGAAATAAAGATTTTTTTTCTTATTGTTGCTTACAATTCTGTGGACACTAAAGTACCATTCTATCTCTTTCTTAATAACATTTTAACAAACTAGCCTTTAACCCCACAACAGCTTAATTCAATTCTCTGACCTGTGACAGCAAAATCTGTCATTCAGTTTCCCCTGGCAATAATTCAAATTGTATGGAGATTGACACCTAATACATCTGACACAATCTACTGATAACAGTCAACTGAACACAATCCAGGAATTATATTTTTTTTTCAATCCAAAAGTGGGACAATAATGATGTGTGTCATGTGCTATGGCAAGTGTAAGCGTTAAAACTCAAAAGCTTTTTGATAAACGAATCCAATGAAATATTGTTCGTAAAAGAATACATTCTTGATTTGTTGTTGTTTCCTTGCATTTAAAAGTCTACATTTTTTAGAACAGAGGAAAAAATATTTCACATCAAAAAATGTTGATTTCAATCAAAGCAAAGCTATTAGGAGTTTGACGTTGCTAATGTTTTAGGTGTCAATAATGTCAGGATGTCATTCATTACGATTTTTTGAATAAAAATTGAAATCAAAGCTTTTAAACTTTAGATATCGGTTTGTTTTCGGAAAATGCAAATTTGTATTTAGCTGTATTTTTTATACCACATTTGCCCTTTAAGTATGCAATAGTTATTCAACTTTTGTTACCTTAAACATATGCTGTCGTAAATATTACTTTCCAACAATAAAATTAACATTTCTGATGTGTGAGGCCAAAAAAAGTTTCTTTGTTAAAATTAAAAGAAGAATTTCAATTACAGCTAAGAAATATATTTGTTTAGCATAAGTTTCTAACTGTTAAAAGGCCAGTTGTTGTTTTATGTACTGCCTCTTCCGATGTTATTGTGTTCTTTTTAGCTTCTGAGCCATTTTCATAATCTCTTGCCACAATTTATTTTCATTATGAAAAAATTCTTTCATCTGTATTTGAGTGAAAATGCTTTTCATAATTAAATATCTTTAAGCATTAATATGCTTAGAAGTTATTTTCCTATGAACTTTTCACAGCTTGTACATGGAAATATATTCTCTCTATAATTCTTTCATTATTTCCTTTTTATAATTTCCTTTTCTTTTCTTTTCTTTTTTTTTATTTTTTTTTTTCTTTCTTTTTCTACTATAAAATAGCTCTTTAATGAAATATTGTTTACGTGGTGGTTTTCTTTTTTTTTTTTTTAAATAAATTATAAAAAGAATTGGAAAATTGTTGAAAAAAGAGAAGGAAAAATGAAAAAGTTTTCATAATGATTTTGTTGTGGTTTTTAACGTCTTGTTGCTTTAGCACAAAAAAAAATTGCTTTTCTCGCTAACCACGATCACATGCAGGCTTTTGTTAGGGAAAAATTAAAAGCGAAAAAAAACTCGGAAAACTACAGCGTTCGAGTAATAAAGGTCATAAGACTCTTATGTGTTTTATAACAGGTCATAGCTTAGTGAAGATATTTCTTTTGGGTATCTTCTGGCAAAAGCTATGAGAGTAACTTACTATCAAGTAATTGCTTTCAAATCTGTGTTTTGAAGTTGATAATAAACTGTGGGTTTTTCACTCATTTATAAAATGGAGACACATAATATGGCTGATATGACAAGCAATATCGTAAACTTGATGAATGTGTCGCCGTAGTCTAGTAGGTAGTGTGTTGGCTTATTAGACGTAAGGTCACGGTTCAAACCCCAGGTCAGACATCGACATTTAAGCATTTCTTGGGCGACTTCCTCAGCAGATTTCTAGCATTGTTCGCTAGTTCTTCATTTGATCATGTAAAGGAATGAAATGCGTCGAATCATTTTCGTACCTTCTATTGAATGATGTTCACCATCGCTTCTGGTATTCTCGCACACTTGGCTATTTAGAATGCATTGGCTTACAAAAGGCTTCCTACAATAATATGATATTGCAAGATGATATATTGTCCTCGACAAATCTCTATTAAAACTGCCATAAGAAGTATCTATTCTCATACGGCTGAAGGCGCCATAGTCTAGTAGGTAGTGTATTGACTTATTAGACGTGAGGCCACGTTTCAAATCCCAGCTCAGATATGGAAACGAAAATATGAAAAAATATTTCTTCGATATAAATTCGCAATGAAAAGTTTCTCAAAAATCTTTCATCGACTTCATTTACGTCTGTTAATCGACTTTAGACTGGAGGTTCCGCCAGTCATGTATAAAATTAGCACACATAATGTAAGTGATGTAAGAAGCTAGGTCGCAATCTCGAATGAAGCCTTGTAATGACCAATAATATTCATGTTTACCTTGAAGATGTATAGATTTTGTTTATTTTGAACTTAAGCCCTTTTTGTATTTCTTTATTGCCTTCTATTATTCTATGGCAAATACACATATTCGATTTCAATTAAAAAAGTTTCATGTTCATGTACGTTATTCTATACATTGTTCAAATACAAGCTGTGTTACCCTAATAAACTGCGGAATAAAATAAAATTTATAAAAAAAATTGTTTCAACCAAGTAAACGAAAAAAACGTTGCATTGCTTAACCTTAAAGCTGCCTGTAATAGAAGTGTAACAATAATTAAATAAATTTAAAAAAATATTACTTACCATCCGCCTTGTCGCGTCAAGGTAAAACCAAATCTTGAATCTCTATCCACCGATACTCGTATACCAACGATACCCAAGCCTTGAGGTGTTATCACTTGGCCACGCATTACCGATACCCGGCTAAAGATATTTTTTTTTTGTTTAAGTTCAGGGAAAGGAAAGAGTTGAAGAGAAACAATACAATATTAATTTTTATCTCAATTATTATAATTCAATTAGCATTTCAAATAATTTCTTTTTTCTTTTTTTTTGTAATGAAAATGATGCAATTTTAAAAAGTATAATGATTTTTATATGAATGCTTGTTGTTGTTTTTTTAAACTAATTTATATAATATAAATATTTTATATAAAAATTGTTTATATAAAGAAAAGAACAAAACTCTAAATGAATGCAACTAATTTAATTATTATTATTGTTATTATTTTTTATAGAATTTATTTAAAAAAGTATAACTTTGTAGTTATTTTGGTGATAGTTTTTATTTACAATTGAAAGAGAACGGGTGTGATTTCTTAATAAAGTGTAAAAAAAATAAAAAAAAAAAAATTGCGCCTTAAAATATGCTACGAATATAAAGAAATTGTTTAATGAAAATTGTTTGATTATAGCTTGCCTGCAAATTAAAATCTAAAATGTGACTGTCTTTAGCTTAAAGGATTAGTATATATTGCAGTACATAAATTGTGTAGTGGGAAAATATGCAGCCTACTTTCGGGCAAATATATATTTTTACAATTAATATTCGAATATACACAACATTTTTGCACCGGAATCCGAATATAATGGAAAAGGTTGTCTTTATATACATCACAATTTTTCTTGTGACCCAAAATAATATAAAACAGAAGCCCTACCAATTTCAGAAATCCTAAGGTTGTAGCATACCTAAAGGGAAAAACGAATTAATAGTAAATTTATCAATTCTTCACTTCTACACAAATATGCACTGCTTTAAAAATATTTTACTTTGTTTTAAAATAAAACAATTGCCTACATTCAGGATGTTATATAATATTGCATACATTTTGATGCACAACAAATAAAATATTAATGTAATCAGAAGATCTATCATTTTCAAAAAGGCTTTCTATTAAGAAACTTTATTTTTTGTACGCCATTATAAGTAAGGCTAGTAAATCGTACTTGCCATGTCTTTATCTTATTTTGTAGTGATTAAAATGTTAATCGCAGGATCATTTATTAGATGTACATAATGATTGTTATATATTTATTCTATTTTGGTCGTTTGAGGGACATAGCATCATTCATTTTATACTTCTCCTCTTTGCCTGTCCTGCCGAAATATTTGTGAACTTTGTCTGGATGAGAAGATCCATTTGTTAGCTTGTATTTGGTATAATTGGATAATGGATGAATAAGGAACTGTATTTGTTTGAGTCCTATTGCCTCTGGGAGCAAAGATCTAGCTTTCTAAATGATGTTTTCTTTATTATATAAAATTCGAAAATCATAATGAAAACATTTTCATCTTCCTTCGGGCTTGAGTCTGAATTACTGGGGTTTTGAATTTGAGCGCTTTAAACCTACACGAATCCACGACCTAATGCATTCATTTTAGGCTTATTATTTCCAGTGTATACTTTGTGTGGTGATCCAAAACTAAACAAAGACGGTGCATGAGACTATATACATGGTATGTCTGACCATAACGGGAACAATGAGTACTTGCCCTTCTACTGTCTTGAAGGTTCTTATTTTTGCTATGAAATTCGCAACAGAATTTCAAACCTTGATTTACTAATGAATAGAAGTTATATGTGCATCAAGAGTTTAAACCTCGATCGCATCAAAGAGTTTGTGAATTTTAGAGGATCTAGGGTCGATACAGATTTTTTACTATGGTATATTGATGTTTCAGAAATAAATAATCGAGTATGCGTGGTTCAGGTCTAAACCCAAATAGTTTATATCAACGCTCAAATAAATATAAAATACTATTGAAAGGTTTTATAGTTTTTGATCTTTTTTATTCAGAAACGTCTGAAATCGGTTGTCTTACAGAAACCAGTATACTCTGATAGCCACCGAGGCTTTCAAAGGGTTTTTCTTTAGATTGCCGGTTCGAAATTTAAATACCAATGCTAAACAATGTTAAGCACGCTCTTCGACGTTGAGGAGCGGTAAAAAATAGACTCAGAAGCTTTGTGATAATTAAAGTCTGATGGCTTATCAAGGACTGTGTGACAAGACCAGACCAGAACCATATTGTGGCAGTAATTGATCCATGTCCAAGGTCAAAATGGATAGCTGGATACACGAAACACTTATCAAGCGGATGAGTGCTACGAATTAATCAAAGTAAAGAACAAATATTGCCTACTTTGAGGGGAAACTTTATAAACAGAAATTAGATAATTATTTAATATATTCTGCAATTCTCAAAAACAATTTCCATTAAACAATTTTCTTTATTTTATTAAAAAATAAAAACAAAATTGATCTCAACAAACTCATGCAGAACTCTTAAAATTTTATTTATATAAAATAGTTATATAAACTCTGGCAACCCTAAGGGTTTAATTATTAAAAATAAACATAAAATAAAAGTTAGTTAACTTAAAGGTTAACAATTTTCAAATATCAATTTAGGTTTTAAACTTATTCATGTATTTATGCGGTGATATTTAAAATTGTGCTAAATATACCTAAAAAATAAATGCATTTTAATCAAATACAAATACAAAGTAAAACTTATAATTTTATTATTTTTTTTGTTTTTTAACAAGAAATGTGACATTTTTACAGTGGCGTATGAAATATTTTTGTTTTTTCTTAATAACCCACTTTAAACACGTACTATTGGCGGGTCATAAAAGTTTGAGCACGTAGAAAATTATTTTGAAAAAAAAATTGAAAACTTAGTTAATAAAATGAAAAACAGAAACGAATTCAGCATAAACATGTAGTTGGTATTATAAAAGAAATATAAAAAAAAAAGAATTTCCATAAAACTTTGTATTGTAAGCTTAATTTTATGACTACAATTGTATTTTTTTTGTCCAAATTTCTTAGCATAATCTTAGGGGTGTTAGCCTTAGCCAGATAGTTGTAGTAGTTGTATGCCTATAGACAGGCATATATTTTTTTACAATTTATCATAATTTATTTACCAAAATTTATAGGCAATTTTATTAACGCCTCAAGAGTCTTACCATAATGGCTATACAAACAAACAATTATATTTAACGCCATTTAAGATTACATGGTATGTTATATTATATAACCAAATTCATTTTATATTTTATTGAGTTTATTTAAGCAAGATTAGGCCACAACAAACTGACTGTATTGAGAGTATCTAAAAACGTACAGTGTGTGTACGTATTTATTTGTGTGTTTATATCTATTTTACGAGCCAAAGGATTACTCGAGCTCTAAAACAAATACATATGATTACAATTTCATATTAGACCATTCTCCCTCTCTCTCTACCTATAAGTATGCTTTATATTTTCTTTTTCTGGGTTATTTTGTTAGGCAAACATCGTAATAGTTTTTTGATCGTTAGTCCAACGCCTTTTACAAACACCACCACCTTCTACTTCCATTCCCCTACTTGTGTAAGTAAAAGTTATTTTTATTTTATTATTTTTTTCTTTCGTCCAAAATGTGTTGTAAGCTCTCTTTTGTTGGCAATAAAAATAAGAAATAATATAAGAATCCTCATCAAAGTTTCATGCTTTAATACACTCTTGTTTCATAATTTCCACAGTCTAACGCTTGACTGCATTAAATCTAAATGTGTAGTATACGTATGTATGTGTTTGAATAAACGTTAGCATTTCTTTTATTTTTATTTCGATTCTTTTATGCGCCCAAAAACATATGTAATACCCCCTAACATATGCTACATTTAATAAAAATATAAAAACAACTTTGTTTAGCGGCAAGAGAGACAAAGAGAAAGAGCAAGACTCAGAAAAGTAGGAAAAAAGAGAATTTTTTATGTGCTTATATGCGGCCATATTTTGCGGCTTTGCTGGTTGACACAATTTTGTCATGTTTTATGAAAATCAAAAAGAGAAAAGCGAAATGAAATGTTTTTCTTTTCTGGTTTCTTTTTCCATTCAGCTTCTTTTTATTTATTAGTGTTTTATGTTCTACTCTTTTTTGGCCGCATACACAGACAATTTGATAGAAGAGTTTGTTTGGCAAGTCGTAAAAATACAGCCACAAAATATGCTTTATTTATGGAAAAAAGCAGTTTGTTTTCTGGTTTTTCTAGAGCATACGAGGATGACAGTACAAATCATTTTAGGAGATAAAGAACGTAAAGATGTTATTGAAACTATGCCAGCATAGAATATCGCTTTTGTAAAATGCGCAAAAGACTTAAATAAATTGAGGAATACATACGAAAACCTTAGTATGTAATTAGGATTTAATAAAATATAGTCGCCGCTACTTTTATAAATTAAGTAGAGAGTATCTTAAGGCGTTCTTTTAACACTGACACTCTTTTGGAAAAAATATCTGCCAGAAATTAGGAAATAGATTTGATGAAGGATTGGCACTAAATATACTGTCCATTTTGGGCATATAATTTAGAAATTTTATGGTGGTTTGTGTCTTAAATAACTTATATATTACATAGATTAGAATCTACCATTTTTACTCACTGAATGATGTTTACATGAAAACTTGTTCAGCTTCGAAAAAGACGAATTGTGTAACAATTTGAATGTGCAAGAGAGAATTTGGGTAGTTCGCAAGTGGATAAAGATTTTGCAGTTCAGATATTTATAGACACTGGAAAGCATTACAGCAGAAACTTAAAACCCTTGCAATCAACAGAATGAGTTTGTGGTTATGCAGACAGTAACAAATTATATTCAAACCACTGTCAACCAATCTAATGAGCCTCAAAACACAATATCCATGGCAGCAAAATACACACATACATGACTATTACAGGTTTTTAGTCAGGATAACAACCTGTCACCTCGTACACAGTTTGTGTGGTTCTATTTTATCCATGAGTGTTGATACCTAGAGTTCAATATCCAATGTGAACGATAGATTGAGGCTCATATGCTTATCAATTAGTTTACTCGTAGATCTTTTTCCAAAAGTGTGATAAGGATGGGTCAGTGCTGAGGTTTGAATAGACTTGAGCTTTATCTAGTAAGCCACACACTACTTACTAGATTACAGCGACCGGGGCACCAAAGTAATTAATTATTTAATATCAGTGGCTGTAATCGGACAAATCTTTGGCCATAAATGAGGAGGTAATATTGTATTGTGTGTAGCAAGATCAGTTAAATGAAATTTATAAAAGAATAGTCACTTGTCCAGGCAATCGACTATAATTTCAACACATCGACGTAGAACGCTTTTAGTCAAATATTTTTTACATAAGAGTATGTTCGAAATCGGCTAGATTTATTTTTAACTTTAACGAAATGAGCTGCTCCTGTTAGAAAAGAAGCTGTAAGTTGCCAGAAAGTTGGTTAGAAAGTATAGCTAACGATGACCTCCAACTCGAATAAATTGATATTCTAAGAATGTTGCATAAAAAGGTTGCTGAAAATATCTTAAAGCATACTTTAAGGACACCAGTATAATAGTGGATTTTTAAGGTGCTTTAAGGACCAATAGAATGATGCCTAAAGTATACCTTAGAGTTCTAAATTTTACTATTATTCTTATAGCTTAATTCTTATTCTTATAGCTTAAGTCAGCTTAGGCTGTTTCAGTTTATTTGATTATTTTTTATATAGATTTGTCTTCTATAAAAAATGCTGGAATTATATGGTTGCCAACTATCGTTGCATAGAAACTTTTCTGTTTCTCCCTGTTTGTATCAATATACAATACATTCAACTAATCAGTAAGTATTTAAAAATTGTTTAAAATGTTAAATGGCTACATTGATTCCATTAATGGAGTCGTTGTAGTCGGTCAGTGCAGGAGCTGCACACTAACCCACGACGCCGCTATGCTGAAAACCAACCTCTTTACTCTGCTTACAAATTTTTGGAAGCATAATTTATACTTTCTGAATATTTTAGCTTTAAATATGGTATATTTCTAAGTCATGCAGAAAATAATAAAGCATACCATACGGCTTCTATTACCCAGAGATCATTTGTTTTAAATGTGAAGTTAACCCCTCTTTTATAACCCCAATAATTATTTTAGCAACCAAAAGAAACATAAAGAAGAAAAAAAGCAATTAAGGATTATTGTCTACTTAAATTAAATTGCAAACTTGTATTATTTCATCAGTTCTAAAACCAAGCAGCCATAATATATTTCTACATTAGAAAATAAAGAAGAAAGAAAAAAACAGAAAGAGTAATTAAGAAAAATTATTGAATTAATGCCAGAAAATTATAGGCATTAATCAAAAACCATTTCGTAATTAGGAGGTAAAAAGCTCTAATAAGTACAGCTCGCATTAAGAGTATGTATACAAGCAAAGGAGTGTAGAGAGAGAAAAAAAAACTTTATCCTTTTAAAATACAAAAAAAAAAATCTAACACATAAGTGCTGGCTTCTATCGTATATACACTTAACATCAGTCTACAATATTGCAGAAAACTGGGGCCACAGCTATAAAACGAAACAAAAGAACATCATCATGTAAGTGAAGGAGAGAAAAAAACTTAGAAAACAGAAAGTCTTAGAAATCAAAAACTTTATTAATACCTTCACTCCATTTGCTCTAGCCAAGCAATTCGTAAGAAAGAACTCCAAAGTATAATGAACAAAGAAATATGAATACTGTATATACACACTTACAGGCATACATATAATCACCTTAAATTAAAGTATACTTTTCATCTGGCAAAGAAATTCTAAAGGATCTTTCAACATGTGCTTTCTATCTTTAAATTAAAAAAAAATAAAATTAAAGACTTATGGATGCCATTTCTTGGCATACGCGATGGCTTACACCTGCGCCTTATGGCAACACTACCAGGAAAACTCTCACCTGTTCTAATCGCACGATCTCGGGAGCAAGCACACATCACATCCACTTGAGATGACCAGGCTTTCTAATCGCTCGTGTAGAATATCAAATGGGTGATAGGTGAATTGCAATGAATCCATATGTCGTGCTCGCCGTTTGCAGAAATAGTCTAGCTAAAGTCGTCCTCAAAGAAATATGGACTGACTATACAGTTGCTTTTTGGAATGCATTGCTTGCTCTTAGATTTCCTGTGAAATCCCAAATTTGAAAATTTTATTTGTTCACCTAGCCATTCATCGAGAAACTGGCATCATCGCTAACAACAATGTTTCGATTACAATAATGCTCAGTTGCCAACTGAACCAGAGGTCTATGAAATCTCATATGCAATTAACATGAGCTCAGGATTAGTGTGACTCGACTAAAGTTAGCATTAGTAGAAGACATGCAGTGTAGATGTCATATTAGAAAGCTACCTGAAGAGAGAAGAACGTACTCTGGTTGAATTGCATTTATTCTGTTCTTAGAACCAAACTTCGTATCCTTTGGAAAGGAGGTAAAGATAAAAAATAGTCGGTCGTGGACAGGAACATATAGCAATACTTACGGATGACAATAAGGAAAGTAAGATAACTAAATGTGATAACTTAAGGAGTGAGTGTATTGGAGATAGCAAGGGTGTATAAAACTCTTGTGCAGATCGGTTGTGGGACGATAATGTCACTGAAAAAGAATAAACACAACTACGCTACGATGAGCAAATTAGACAGGGCAAAAGAGCTGCTGCAATAAGTCCTTTCAGGAAGTGTAACGACAGCAGCTGCTACTGTAGAGTAAGCCAGTTAACTTTTGTAATGAATTCAGACCAATTGCGGGTTATAGCTTTACCGGGGAGTGAATTAAGAGAAATTCCAAGTCCAATGTATAGAATTTTTCCTGCTTCAAAAAGTCAAAGAGGAATTATTACCATACCTGACAGCTTGGGTGCATATCAACAGCTCACGGAAGAGCAAGAGTGAGTAAAAATGTGAGTAAAAATGACACAACCCACTCAAGGTACTTCAGGACACTTAGCCATATTTCGTTTCTCATTTACACACTTGAATGTAGATGTGAATTGTAAAAACCGATGTCAACTCTTCCTACGCAACATTCGTACAGGGCAGGTATATCTAAAGCGACCATTCTTTTAGATACACTGGGAACAATTAGGAAGACTGTAGATGGTAATTACATCAAGGATCAAAATATAAATTTATTTCATTCTCAAGTTGATTTTTTCCCGAAAAGGATGCTAGAGAAAAAATGCATGTTCACATTAACCAGATAATAATATTCGAAAAATTCTCTAAGGACTTCTTTAACTTAAGGGAGGACAACAATTTAAAATTAAATTCAAAGTAGGCAAATAAATTATGAAAACAGTGGCTGCTCTCTCAGAGTTCTCGAATCTGAAAATGAATTTTCGTCCTATATTTGATTAATGTTAACATATATTACGGCTATGCTGTAACTTTTTTTTATTATATTTTAGCAACCACTTTATTGACCCCTAAAAGTATGCTTCATTTTTTGCATACATTTTAGAAATCAAATTTAAAAAGTTATAAGAGATTCGTGCATAAATGATAATAGAAGATTCCATTAAAATTTCTGTGTGGGAAAACTCTCATGGACCCGTTAGAAATGTTCTGAAAATTAAATATAAGAACAGCATCCTGAAAATATACAATACTTTTGGTATTTTGATATTTGAACTTTTATGTATAAATTATTATTATGTAATCAAAATTTTTATTATAGAATATACGCAATAATACTCAACTTATTCTTTTAGTTCATTATTCATTATCCTTATTATAAGGTTCAATATGTAGTACGCCAGACAGTTAGGGTAGAGGTAGTGGGTTCGATTCCCAACAGATGACATGGTCTATTATATTAGAATGAGCGAATGATACTTATGTCTACGTTTGTAATTATATTCTTTTAATGTCTTATTTTTATTTTTTGATGTCGTCCTGAACAAGGATATAAACTTTCTCTACTTCGAGTACAATTGTTAATTTCATTTCGAGCGTAACCATACGATTACAATTTTCGCAACATACCTGCGACTTACATATCGCCCTATGAACTTCTATTACTTCAGCTATTGTTGAGGTTATTATTGTAAAGAAAACTTTTTTGCCCTTCCACATCGCTTTATTGCATTAGAATTGCGTTTCTGAGAATATACAGAGCTGGTTCACGCTAACATTATTTTCTTCGCAAAGAATTTTTCTTTTCAAAAATATTTCTTCTATTTTTTTCCTCCAACATTTCCGACAAACAAAAGTTTGTAATTTGTTTTTCAGCAGGTAACCAACCATACAAACCCGAACACATACAAACAGATTTAACAAAAGAAAAACATACCAGAATCGAAAACGTAAAACGTGTTAGTGTTACAACCAGCCAAGAAAATTGTATTAAAAACAGACAAAAAAGGAAGAGAAAATAGAAATAAACACCGAAAAAAGATTTCAGAATTTATGTTATGGTGTTTCATAGCTGAAAAGCATCATATTTCATACGAACAGCCGTAATAGCAACGATGTTGCGAGATCTGCTTTGGTTTCGCCATAAAAAAACCAGCTCAGCTGTAAGAGCATTTGGAAATTTTACCTTGAATTAGAAAAAGTGCAGCATATGAGTAAAAATGGGGAAAGAAAAATACAAGGATTCCATAATAAATTGGAAATTAGTTGCACTTTTGTTTCGAGAACCACATTCGGGTTGCGCAAGTTGTTGCATTTTTTTTCGGTTATCATTTCTTTCTCTTTCATGTTTGTATTGTACTTTACGCACTTAGATAATGGAAATCTATGGTGCCATTTGTTTTTGTATGTTTTATAGCATGGCCAAATGGTATTAACGATTAATATGTCTCCTTGTTTCTTGAGAATACAACGATCATATGCCCGAAAGTTGGACAACTTTCGAGAAATTTTTTTTGCTGATTATAAAATTTTGTTAACATATTAGGAATTAAAACTGATATCTGGTTAGGACTTATAGTGTTTTTGGTGTAAAAATGTTAATGGCTGCCAAAAGTATGCTGATTTTTTATATTAAATTTAAAAAAACTCTTCCTATCATGGCCATTACAAATTGTTAGAGATATTCTTAGATCTCTAGTCTTCAATACCTCATCTTAATTTTGATCTGAAACTTATACTACAAAATTCAACAGGAATACCCCATAAAATATACATCAGTTTTCAAATATTTGCCCTTTCATTTATACAACAATTTTTGTACAATAGTTATTGATTATTACTTTTGGAATCATATAGGAGGATGCAATTCTACTAGAAACTAAATGCCTATGGCCTGAAGTTTTTCGGCATCTTAGGGACACTTTGATCAGGAGTAGAGCAAGATACGAAAACTAATTATCTCACATTATTATACTCACGCAAGCATGATAGCATTCTCAGGTTTATATCCGTCTGTCTCAGTACCCGTGCGAATAATATCAGTTGTATTTCGTGTAAGATGGTTCCGATACTGAAAGCAAGAACGAATTCTGCATTGCCTTTGATTTCACAACTATTTAAATCGACTGATTTTAATAAGCAATTAGTTGCTTCGGACGAATACAATCTGAAGTCAGTAATGAGAACTCACGCACTTGTACGCGTAACCGAAAATGATGAACTTTATTTTGGGATGTTGTCCGACGTATAACTTGGTAGTAGGGAATCAATATTCCACTTGAACAATATACAAATCAACTTGGTTATCTTCAGATCAAGAAACATTAAAACTGAAGAATAAGTTACTTGCCGCTGCTTACACGAGGTCCTTGAAAAGACCTACAGGACTAACGTAACAGATAGTGTTATCTAATGGGTAAAAGCAATCTTACTGGAAAAGGCTATTGAGATTCTGTTATGAAAGCCCACAAAACCTGATTGAAAACCAATAAAAGCACATAATGCCAAATTACAGCTGAAAACACAACACATAATGTTGGACAAGGACATGAACCAAATTGGTTGAAGGGACAAGCTATGATGAATAGACAACATCACCAAAAAAGCACAATTTGCATCGAATCGGATTTATGTACAGTTCCCTTAGAAAACTCACTACTACGCAAAAATATCGCAAAGAAAACTAAAGTGGTCTAGATAGAGATCATCCACGTAGGAATAACACATTGAAGTTGGGCAGACCATTACAGTCTTTCTCCCCTACGTATTAACTTTTACATATGAATACGCATAAGATTTCGTATATCCTAATATGAGCTTAGTCAAGAGCCTTAAGGGAAAAGGGACATAATGTTAGCCGATATCGTAGTATTTAGCAATGTTCTAAAACATTCTTAAATTTTAGTAAATTTTTTATGATCACAAATTAATTGTCTGCAAATATTTATGTAGGCCTCTATGCTATCGAAGAAATCTAAGTATGCTTGGAAATAATCACTAACACCTTGAAATATGCCTTGGTTCCAAACAAAATATTTAATAGCAAAAGATGATCAGTTTGTGGGTGCCAAATATTTTTATATGAAGTATTTCAATTTTTTTCTATCTAAATCTGTTTCCAATAATTTAAATTTTAAATATTAGTAAGCTTTTAGGAGTAATCTACTAAAACAATTTTGACAACACTTTTTAAGAGTACCTAAAAGTATGCAAATATTTTTTTACAAAATAAGGACATTTTACAAGGTTGATGTCTACAATTGTAAACAAACTAAACTATAGTATACTTAGTATACTTTCATGCCGTGACATAAACAATAAAAACTAACATAACCTTTAACAATTCGTAGTTGTTTTAAGTTACCCTAGTATTATATGGTATTTCTCCTTTAATCTTTATTAAATGCTCACCATAAAATACAAAAACTAAATGAAAACTATTATAAAACTATGGTACTACAACAAAAATGTTACGCAAAAAATGATATGTTATTGTATTTTAAGAAATAAAGCAAGAAACTAAAGAATATTTCACTGTAGCGCTGAAAGTATGCAATGCATTTTTTATAAACATTTTTGTCTTTTGTGTTCGTATTGCGTTTTATTGTTTTGTACACCGTTACTGTTAGATATTCATTACATTTGTGTAAAAATGTAAACACTTACCACTGGTATGTGCAACTACTATACATGCGCTGCATGTGCATATTATATGCGACGATATGTAAAGAAATAAAAACAAAATGCACTCGCAATATACAAAGGTATGCAGTTTTACATGTGTATGTAAAACAACTACTTTTATTTCATGCGATGTATGTATGTATATATGTTTGTGTGCAAGTATAATGACTGCAAGCCATATGTAAGCAAGTAATGGTTGCAACATTTATTTCATGTTGTAACATGTTGCCATGAGTAGAAAAAGTAGAGAAAAAAAATGATTGTAAAACAAGAAACGTTGCTTTTTTCTCATCTTTTTTTCAATTCTGTGCTTTTACATCTTGCCAGGCTGTAGGTTTTTCCTGCTGTTTCTTTATTTTATTTTTTAATTTTTCTTTGTTTTTTTTCGTTGTAAGTTTGTTTCAGCAAATAACCTTTTATTCATACGAGTTGAGAGGCAGAGCAGAAAATATGAAAAAAAAAGAAATTCGTTTTAAAATTGACCCACATTGTAGCCATATGCATAGTCCTATAAAGTTATAATAGCTTATGTGAGTAATCTGCTACATGTTCATATTTGTAGGCAATCGAAGGCAGACAAGGTATGGTAAATAGGCTTTCTGAAAGGCATTTTCAAGTTATTGGGATTTTTTTTGTTTGCTTTGAGGCGTGAGCGCAGAATACAATTTCATAAGATGATGATTTTGCTCCTAAACTGTACTGCCTACAAGAAATGAGTTTTCAGCTGTTAACAGTTAGAAGTATTGTATGTACAAAATCTAATTTAAGGGAAATTTTATACCCTTGTAGAGTTTCCAACAAAAATTTATAGGCTACCCAACATAGTTGATAGAATGGACTTACAAAGAGGCCAGATCTAGCAGACGTTTGTAAGTAATTCAGTACCACGATTATTGTCGCTTCACTTTCCACTTTTATTTTCCGCAAATATCACGTCAAATGTTCTTAGAACTTGAATAAAGAAAAGTGTTATCATCACCAATTGGAGAATGGTGGCTTTGGTCTTGAAAGAATGAACAAATTTTTAGGAAGTCTTCCTTAAACACCTTTAACATCAAATTCTGTTTAATTCTTACCTAAAAACTCTAGTCATCACTTTATTTTTTGTTGGATCTCCTTAATTAGATAGTTGATAACGGCCAACTTAATGAAGTTACGTCAATCAAATTAGTTGTTATTGATTAGGTTTTTTTTTTGCCAACATATCACGCACGATCATAGACAACGACGTCTCTTTGCTGAATAGGCTCCGGAGCAATTGGTAACTGAAAGTAATTTTCATCGAAAAATCATCTTAAAAAAAACGCCGAAACTAGGTAATACAAATTCACATGAGATTCAAGAGTATGCAATACATCCCGAAAAAATCTCAGTTAACGGTGGATTTCTGGCTGGTAGCATCATAAGTCCACTTTTTTTTGTGATATTGACAATGCTGCTAACGGCGAGCACTAAAATTGATAATTATCAACACCTTTGTGCATAAATTCGATGATGTTAACACCAACAACTTGTGGTTTAAATAGGGCGATGCTGCATGAAACACAGCTCATGAAATATTGGCAACTTGAGGTCATGGTCATCTCAAGTGGAGGGGGATGTGTACTAGCTACTGAGATTGTGCGGTTTTATTTCGAAAGAATTTTTCTTGTGTGGTTTACTAACAGTCATGGAAAAATGCACATTTCGAATGCAAAGTTCGAATGTATTACAAACATAATTTCGATGATATCTCACGCACACCTACATATATACATCATTGGTCATTACAACCCTTTAGTCAGAATTACGACCTACTTTCTCACACCATTTATGTTATGTATGCTGATTTTATACATGAGTGGTGGGACCTAGAGTTTAAAGTCGATTTTGAATGACATTTAATTAACTCTCAGAGTTTTTGCCAAAAACTTGCTGAGAGGAAGTCGCCGAAAAAATATTTTTTCAAATGTTCGTTTAGTTGGAGATGTCTGACATGGGGTTTGAACCGTGGCCTTACGTCTAATAAGCCAACACATTACCTACTAGACTACGGCAACTACACACACCTTCTGTCAATAAAATTTAAAGATAGAAAGCGTTTAATGGAAGATATTTAGATTATTACCTAGGCTTGGCCTTCCTTAACTAAAAATATTTTTTTTTATTGGAATGTCCTTTCACAAGGACAAACATATTATTTTTTGATTCAGCTTCATTCATCAATTTGTTTTTAACTAAACAGGTTTCCTTTAGTAAATTCTAGAACGAGAGGATTACCATATGTCGTTGCTCAGAAACAATGTCGACTTTGTTGAAATCGAATGCGTTGTGTATTGGATGTGTGTGCTGAAAAACTTTGCTTATTATGGCTCTATCTATCATTCTAGAATATTTCTATTATTATTCATGGTGGGTTAGGGAGCCTCTACTTGGATCAGTTGAAACCGAAACGATGCCTATTAATTTGCAACATGTTTAATTCAAACCACTACTAGCTCGTTCAATATGAAACTAAAAGTTCTCTCACATGTTTAACATTATTCCCTTCTCCATAATAATTTATTATTTTAAATGAAAAACAAAAAACACAAAAAATAGCTGTGGAAAGACCCATATGTCATATGTGCATGCATAAACTTGCCATCTGTATGAGTGTCCATAAACAAAACCAAGCTGTCTCTCTGGTGTATGTAGTATTTTGTTACACATTTATATTGTATTACACAAACTAACACATACAACTAACACAATAACTGTACATTGCTTATTTTTTATTAAAAAATATACGTTTCATCTTTCTTGCATTTTTTTACATTCTCTTTCGTTTTTTGTTCGAATATCCATATACGTACACACAGAAGACATACAGGAACACACGTGAACATAGAATATTTGTCTCCCCTGATATATGCAAGTATTTATTTGCACCGTGTTTTAGAGTAGTTTCGCTATACTCGCAAACATTTTATAATACGAGTAATGTACACATACATACATACGTGTACTTTGGTAAGAGAGAATATTTTTATATGTTTATGTGTGCTCACATACAGTGTTGCCAACTCCTTCAAGAACAAAAGCACCGTAAGCGGTTCAAAAACGGGTAAAATAGGGTAAAAATTAGAACAAAAAAGAGTAAAAAAGCGCCGACTATAATTTTAAATAATAGGCATAAAATATCTGAATTTGAAAATACAAAATAAAAATACAAATAAAATACAAATATAGTTTATTTTAAATTTATTATGAATATAAAGAAAAATTTATTTATTAACATAAAATAATTAATTAATTTTAATAAAACACTTCATTTTCAAATAAATCAATATCCTCTTTTATGCCATCATTGGGCCACAAAACAGTTTTAATAAAATATTTTGACTTCTTGTAAGTATCATTATTATTAATATTATTATAAACATGTGGTGGTAGTTAAAAACAGCTAAAACATGCATTTTCAAACTTTAAACCATATTTAATGCGTAACGGCGCATTTACTGAATTTAAGGATAATCGGTTTCTTATTTTTGTTTTAAACAAACTCATCAAACTAAAAGTCCTTTCGATCACAGCAATAGAATAAGGCAACGAAAGCAATTTTAAGACAAAATTAGTGAGATCTATAAATGGGAATCTTTCAAGTTGTGAACTTCAATCCAAAACTCGTTAGTTCTTTGTGTATTTATCCATTTATGTAGTTTACGATTATTTAAACATACATATTTCAATTTTATTTATTACATTAGGTTCTTTAATAAATTGTTTAATAAAATCTCTAATATTATTATTAGGTTTACAAATATTTTCCACGATAAATAATGATAAATTTTGCAACAAATAGAAATTTTTTGAAAGTACTATAAGTCTTTACAATTCTTTAATGTGTCCTTTTTTCATTGACTGAAAACGTTGTAAAAAAATATTAATAAAAAACAACAATACTATATAAAAAACTATGTACATAGTTGGATAAAAAGTATTAAATGCAAAGAAGTGAGTGGTTAAGAAATCCAATGTCAAAAAGAAATAAAAATAATATCATAGTTGCATAAAAGGCATCAAAAAGGTCGTTAAAAAATTCAGTGTCAAAAAGAAATTCAAAAAGTTTGTAGTTGTATAAGAAAGCACTAAAAGCACTGTGAGAAATTTTAAAATGCACTATAAATACCCGTTTTATTATATCGGGTATTTGTTAAAAATGTACGGGTACTAAGTGCAAAAATACACCAAAAAATTCCCGAAAAGCACCAAAATGGCAACACTGCTCACATATATATTTGCATTCTTTTTTATTTTTCGCTTTACTTGTTAGCTCCTAAATAAATATTTCACATACTTTTATGCTCGTATTCTCATTTCATTTCGTTTTATTTTTTATATTTTTTTATTTTTACTTTACAATGCATATTTGCTGTATACATTCTTGGTCTTTTGCGTTTCTCTCTATACAATCTATGTACGTTTTATATTTTTCCTTAAAGATAGATACGAGCAAAAAAAATTATTCCTTTCTGTAGTTATTTGTAGCTACTGACGACCGATAACAGCTGATGATATATATGATTCCCCTCTAAGTATATGAAAAAAAGTTTCTTGCAGGGGGATTTTATTTCTGTAGCGATGAAAAATAATTCTTTTTTCATATAATTTTTGATTATTTTTCTTTAGAAATTTATTCATTTTTTTCTTTTCTTTTCGTTTTCTAGTTATTAAAGTCTTACAAAAATATTTCATTTTGAATTTAACACCCTGTATAGTTTATGTACTCTTCTATTTCTTTAAAATGCATATAGAAAGCTTATTTATATTTATACAATATGTAGCTGGGTAATGCTAATATTTACTTGTTCTTGTTGTTGTTGTTCTTGTTGGAAATAAATTTCTACCATAATATTGTAAAGGCTTATCATCTCTTTCAGTTCTTATGCGCTGGAATTTTATTTCAAAAGAAATTGTTCGCAAGACAAGCAGAAAATAAATATTTTTAATATTGTTTAGAATATTACAGTTATTTTCTGTATAGCGCAATACATACTTTAAAAAGAGTAAGTTTTTGAAAATTCATTATTAAAGTCAGGCTTTATGACGACATGGCGGAAAGAGTTTTTTGATAATCAAACATTAAGAATTGTTCTGGCTTGGAATCCCAAAAATTCAAAATGATTACAGGAAATTTAAGGAAGACGTTTGGATTGTGACATTGAATTTGGTTTGATTTTTAAGCAAGAAATTGCGTGTAAGATATCATCGGAATTTTTTATTCGTTTAAAAGACCTATCGATGCCATTATGTTTGAAATATAATGTTCTTTAATGTCCCTACAGATTTTCTAGGTGGAGCGCATCTGAAATATCCAATTTTCCCATCGCTCTGGCGCATAAAACTGCCTAAATTTGATGGATGACATGGGTTATATTAGCTTCAGGGGCCACTGTGGTTTGTGGGTCATTGGCATAGCCTTGCAACCCCACAAGAAAACGTCGTTCACATCATTGTCACGTGAGATGAAGTGGAATGAGTGTGAAACCCATAATGCCGTACTGTTGCAGTCACTAGTCATTGATATCCGGATCACCCAATTCAGGCTAATGGAAGTTGATTATGGCTTATTAAACGTGAGGCCTGGTTCAAACTCTAGGTCAAACAAGTCCAACAAACTTAAATTTCAAAAATATTTCTTCGGCGAATGCCTCTCAGCACGTTTCTGGCAAAAAATCTGAGTGCAAATAAAATTACCGTAAATATTTCTTCAAAATAATCTGACGTTGAAAATCGACTTTAAACTGTAGGTACCACCAGTAGTTTTGACTGAATGGTTGTAATGATCAATTATTTATGTGTGGCCCATAGCACCGTTCTGTTGAAACCACAAGTAGCTGCTGGCCAGAGAAGGCCAAAAGAAGTTGATAACCATCGGACCACACTGCTCGTCGTTGATGGTGATGGCCGGAATAAAGCCGTTCTTAAAGAAATATTGATCGGTGCTATCGACATCTCAAAATCCGCACCAAACAGTGACTTTTTTGGGTATAGATTGAATGGTCTTGGTGTCAATTGAGTTTAAAATTCGACAATTTTGTTTGTTCACGTTCCCATTTATCCAGTTAAGGGTCTCATGGCTGAAAATGTTTTTTTTTGACGAAAATTAGGGTCAATCGCTAACTGTTTCAAAGCCCGTTCAGTGTTGTCCGTAATAATAAGAAAGTCCAGAAGACTCAAAGCAGGAAAAAGCACACTGAAATCGAATTAGAATTTTTTTAAAATTGAACTCAACACCTCTATATAAACGTTACTCCAGGTGGTATTTGTACTTATCATTAATGATGTGTCACTCCAGGTGGCACAAGAACTTGTGCTTATCATGATGATGTTGATTTTCCAAAAAAAAAAAATTTAACATTCTGTGTTCCAAAATTATCCAGCAGATTCTTCGTGTGTTCATAAATCTGAACATATTTCGAATCAATTGACCTCCGCACTGCAAATTGTGAACAGTTTTGAGCATATGATTTGCCATTAAAGATATCCACAGAAGTCGCCATAGTCTAGTAAGTAGTGTGTTTGCCTATTAGAAACATGGCTGTGGTTCAAATCCCAGCTCAAGAAGCAGCAAATATATATTTATATTTCTTCGACGACTTACTCTCATCAGGCTTCTAACACAAACTCTGAGAGTAAATAAAATTGGCATGAAAAGTTTTTCAGCAAACTCTCGTTCGAAATCGGCCTACGTAGGTCCCACACTATTCGTGGATAAAATTAACACACAAAACATGAGTGGTGTGAGAAGCTAGGACGTAATGGTGACTTAAGGTTTGTAAAGTAAGTAAGAAAAATATCCCAAGATTATTTCTTTTAAGATACCTTAAATCTTGATTCAAGCAGTGCCGTACTTTACAAGGTAACTGCGACTATTGATTGATTATTTAGGCGAAAAGGTCTCTTCATCCTTGCTTATGTGTAAAATTTTGACTCAAAACAAAAGTCGATAACAATATTACTGCCCTATATAATTGTAAATTATATTTTGTATATTTGTATGTTAAAAAAATATACAAAACAATATTCTATTGTAATTTTTTTTTCTCATTCCCTATCAGCAACTGTCATCAGCGTTCCACATACCCCCAGCTGGCATACGTATATTATTACCCAAAAACTTTTGCTTGTTTGTGACAAAATAACAAAATTTTTGAAAAACTAAACAAAACTGTAAATAACAATTTTTGAATTTCAAATAAATTGTACTTGAGATGAGATTGCTTTTCTTTTCTGGTATGAGGGAAACGAGGGGAAAAAATCTTTATTAAACGAAATAACACATAAAGAATGCAAATACAATATTAGCTTCTTACCCAGAGTGTATAATAATTGCATTTCTCTAAAGATGCGTGACAGGAATACTATGACTAAGTTCCTTAAAAGAAAACAATAAGAATACACAGGACAATACTGGCATGATCGTAGGAAACACAAGCAAGAAAAAAATGGAATTTAGGAAAATGGAATACTTTCGGGAAACGTTTCAATTTCTAAGAGACCTAAAACTGTATCTCAATGTTTTGTTTAAAAAAAACAGGGAGAAACTTAACTATATTTTGGTTTATCCTTGAGGAAGGCTTCAATATTGGTGATGACATTTTAAAAAGTATGCTATCGTAGAATGTATTTTTCATGCCACTAAAATTTATTTCAAATTTTTTTTTATATTTTTTTGTTGTTCTTTTTCCACAAAAAAAAGAAGAATTTTTGTCTTGCTTTTTATGCATTTAAATTGCATCGTACTCGTATATAGTTTAGCTTGTGTAGTTTTTATTCTCTTTTCTTTTTCTTTTTGTAAATTTTTGCACCACCAAAGAAACACCACTTTGAATATAAAATGATGCATATTATTTAAAAATTTGTGCAATTTTTCCTGCACCACCCTACCCTACCCTTTAGCACTTGTTCTTCTGAGATCTTTTGTTTAAAACAAAAGCATGCCATCATACGATCATAGTATTGCATTAGAACTAAGACAGATGGATGGGTGGGTGGTTGGTTGAGTGGCTGGAATAATGTCAACAACTTAATTTAAAAGCCATTATAACTGTGTTTAAGCAAAAATAATACAGTCACCCAAAAAAAAAAAAAAAAAACGCAAACGAAAGAAAAAAAAATAAAAATGAAAATCGTTTAAAAAATAAAGTAAAAGAAAAATGAATAAGGAAAACACTTGGCTCTCTTTGTAATAGTTAAAACGTTTAAGTGTTGGTTTATAAATATGAAGAGATTTTCATTCTTTTGCTTTTTGTTTCTCTAGAAAATAAATGATAAAATTTATGACTCGTATAATTTAAAAAGTTTTTTAGAAATTTATTGTTGAACGAATATTTTGTAAGATTTTTTTTGTTTTATGAAAAATACAACAAAAAGAATAAATTCGTATGTATGTATATACATATAAAGATATGTAAGGGAAAATTGATCAAAAGGGGAATTAGATCAGAGTGCTATAAAGCATTTGAAAACCTCATCCTCAAGCAACGAATTAACAAGTACCCTAAATGTTATGGACGTTGTATTGAACCCAAGAAATTTACCAGAAACAAATCGGGTTTACGGTTATCAAAAGAAATTCTGCCATTCTGTATAAAGGATAAAAAAACAAGTCGAATTCAATATTTATCCCAATCTGTCATAGAATTTTACTATCTAAGAAGCATGAAATCAAACATTGCAGACTTTAATTCGCCGACTTTAAAGCGCCTAATGTTAAACACATTCACATCAAACATAGTATAAAATAGTCGGTCTTTTGAGGTAGACTCCGAATAGTTTTTGTACATTTTCGCCAGGACGAAATGTGGTTTTCAAATACTACAACGTTGAAGGCTTATGCTTATGAATTTCTAATTTAAAGTAGCTTCACAAAGAAAGTCTAAAGGCGTCTAACTGTGTGATTGTGTGGTCAATTGACGCCATTAAACACGCAATTACTTATTTAATTGGCAATTAATGCAGGATTTAAAACAAACTTCTATCACCACTTATGTTGTGGTGTGTTAATTTTAAACATGAGTGGCGGGACTTATGGCTTACTAATATCATCTTTGCACGACAGATTTGAGAAACTTTTTACTCTTTGAGGTTTTCTCTGAAGACTGCTGAGAGGAAGTCAACGAAAGAAATACTTTTTTATGTTTCGTTTTGCTCAAGTTGGCTGAGCCAAGGCTTGAATCACAGGCTCTCGACGACCACAATGTGTAATTTCGCTTTTGGAAAAAGCCATAAAAGCAATAAAATTAAAATCGGTTGTGTTATGTAGCTCCTAACAAAGTCTTGCTTAGATCATATACCATTCACTTCGCATACACATTCAATTGCAGGCCAAACAAGATTGGTTATTAAACGGCCATAGTACTTCTTCCAGTTATTTTCAAAAAATACGGCCTAATAATTGATATCTACAGACGATAAGGAGCACTAAGAAGTCACTGTCTTCAAAGGTAATGACTTTACATACATACATACGTATTTACATAATTGCTCATTACAATCTCTCAGTCAGGACTACGACCTAGTTTCTCACACCACTTATGTTATGTGTGTTAATTTCACACAAGAGGGGCGGGATCTTCAGTTTAAAGTCGACTCCGATGGACATATTTTTGAGAAACTTTTCACGGAATTTTTTTGTTTACTCCCAGAGTTTTTGCCAGAAATCTGATGAGAGGAACTCGTCGAATGATATTTCATTTTGCTGACGGCTGAGCCTTGAACCACAACCTTCCGTCTAATAAGCCAACACACTACCTGCTAGACAACTGTGACTATACTAAAATCAATTCATGATTCCTCCAGCCTATATGCGACAAATTTGCTTATAGGCTGAGTAAGAAATAAGCCTCATTGCTAATGAGCAATTTGTTATCCTAACAACCATTCAGCGCAGGCATTGTGCGGGTCAGCCACATATCGCTAGTTTCATTCGCAAATGTGTTAATTCCCTTCTTTCAAATTTTGCAGGAGACACAAAAAACATTGCGGCTTCTTCAATTTTTAAAATATGTAAACTTTTTAAACGCAATTATTTTTACAAAATAGCTCTCTTCAAACCAAAAATTAAGAATAATTAATAATTAATATTCGTGGAGTAAGTACGTGCTGTTAATATTTTTTATAGTTTTGTGGACTTAGCGTTTTTGCAAACCACAAAATTACAACAACTTTAAACTACATATTGACATTTTTTGACGTAAAATATGTATTTGGTATAATGTCATTGTTTTGCATTAAAATCTCAATTTTGGAAAAAAGTGGACTTAGCGTCTTTGCGAATTATACTAACGATATACTTACTGTGCGAGTTGGACTTTATACACCTAGAGACGCGAATCCATATGTACTATACAACACGATTCCTTTCAAAGTTGGTAGATTTTGACAATGTAAACGATTCTTAATACCGACAAATCTAAACACCACCACTAAGTAAATGACAATTTAAATAAAATAATTTACATCAGTAGTAAACCTTGGCATAGTTTGGGTTTTGAAGGCACCAAGTGTATATAACAATAGAAGCAGTACTCAGTAGATGGTTCTTTTTTATGATTTGCGTTTTCTAGGATTACAAAAACATTGTGGGAGGAAGGAGTAGTCTTTACTTTAGTCCTTAACTTTTTTTTGACTATTTTTAACTTCAAATTTCTAAGCAAATGATAGTCAAGATCGCATTCTATTCGGTTATTTAAAAGCTGAAAATTTTAATTAAAAATGCAGGCATTCAAATTAACTTTTTATTCACCGTAGTCTAGTATGAAGTGCTGGCTTACTACCAGAGATCCTGTAGTTCAACGCCTAACACAGACATATTGAACAAATTGAAATATGACAAAATATTTTTGTTGGCAACTTACTCTCAGTTGTCTTTCGCCAAAAACTGTAGAGGAACTGAAATTGTCATGAAAACATTCTTAAAAATCTGTACTTTGGAGTCGTTGTTAAACTGTAGTCCGCCACTTATGGATAAAATAAAATGGGTGGTGAGAGAAGCTAGGTCGTAATACTGACCTAAGTGTGCTAATGACTAATATAGTAAAGGATTATTTTTTTAATTCAACCCCAAATAAAAATACACAGTTTTATTTAAATTTTAAAATGTAATCCAATTCCCGTTACTGTATTAATTTAAACAAAAAACGGCCCTGTTTAAAAAAGAACAAAAAAGAAAACAATTTTAATTCCCTTTTAAGTAAAGCCAATATTTCAATTATTTTTTTTAAACAATAACACTCAGTTATTTTAAATGCATTAAAAGCTAAAAAAATAAAATAAAACTAATTTAAATCCTTTTATTTATAAATAATATGAATATAAAAAATTAAAATTTCCTTTTTTATTAAACTTAACATTTTTTGTTGGGCAATTATTTTAGATCAGCAACAAATAAAACTCCAAATGGTACGTGATATTTATCAAATCCTTTCTTTTTTTTCTGAGTGTGACACAAAAAAGAAAAAGAAATCGAATTTATTTATAAAACACACATATATATACACAGAAATAAAGTACAATTTTGAATGTTTTTCTTTGTTTTTGCTTTAATGTTAGTAGTTTATGAAAAATTGGTAACACATTTACACCCGCACGTAATTGTAATACTCACACTTAAATACAAATCTGAACACACATACAAAGCTGCTTTTAAATAATTATGTTAGTATGTGTATATGGATTTAAATACCCTTACATTTTTTACATGTATATGTGACACAGAGCGAGAGAAAGAGAGAGTGCTATTATTTTTTTATAGTAAAAAATTTTATAAAACAAAGCAAAACAGTACAAAATAACAATGAAAATTGTATAAAAATTTCACATACAAATGCATTAAAAAGAATTGCGTGTTTAAAAACGCAAAAGCCAACAGCAAAATATTTTCACCAGAGATTATTATTTTTTCCTTTTTTTTTGTAATAAAATGCACTTTGTGGCAAAAACAAAGAGAAAAAAATCCTTTTGTCGTCTTTATAATAATTTTAGTAGGTTTTTTTTTTCTTTTTACATACTTTGTTGTACGCTACACTACCAGGTGTACAACATGTCTTAGGGCTTCTATCGTTTTCTCAAACTAGTGGACTGTATTCTCAACTAGTCGAACTGCAAACAGGTTTATTCCTGGCAGAAATATAACCGGAATATTTCTGCATGCGGCTACACTATTACCTGAAATGCACCCATGATCAGAAACCCATATAATATTGACAACTAACTGCTAAGAGAGTAGATCAAGAGAATCATATCTGGTAACAACTAGTTTCTACTCAAAACGTTCAACAGCCGCTTGGTTGCTGGAGAAGAGATATATAGTAATGCAAGCGATACAATACAATAACAGAGACTTCCACACTTTGACAGCTAATAACGGCCATCTTATTGAGGCTACATCTGTCAAATTAGTTTTAATTCAGTGTTATGTACCATCATGGACGACCAACGACCAACTTATTTTCGCTGAATAGGTCTGGGAATAGTTGCCATCATGCCATAAATTTCATAAACAAAATATTCAACGATGAGCACAATTTCTGGACGAATGGGTACGTGGCCAAACAAAATCGTTGAATTTGAGACGATAAAAATCCACATGAGATCCAAGACCGTCCTGTGAGAACGTCGATAATCAGGCCGTTACTGACAACGGCCAGCTCTATAGGTCGGTGATTACAATCTTCTTTTGGCCTGAATTGGATGATCTGGACACCAACAGGGCGGTGCTGTGTATCATACAGCTCAAGCAACATTTAATATTTTACATTAGCGATTTGAGAGCATGCTCATCTCATGTGGGGATGATGTGAACTGGTAACCGAGATCGTGAGATTTGACCACGTTAAGATTCATCTTGTGGGGGATTCTTAAGTCTCAAGTATATATGAATAAGCCAGAAACCTCAGCTATCCTCATAGCCAACGTAATTGGTCAAATTCAGCCTGATTTAAGTATCGGCATCATAGAAACTTGGAAACTGCAGATGGACATCATCCAGAGACCTCGCAACAAATAGTTCAACGTTGTTGTATTCCATATAAAATGGCATCAGTAGGTCCGATGATATCTCAGACACATTGTGTTTTATTTAACTTCAAATGTGCTTGTAATAGAGGTTTAAAGCATCTTCTTTAGAAGTTATTCTTAAAGTTTACAAAGCTCTAGAGGATTATTTGGAAAAACCATTGCGTAGTTGCTAAATGGCAGCAAATATCAACGGAAAAAAGGAAAACTGACATATTCAATGCCAAGCAGGTTAAATGAAGTGCTAAATCTTAAAGGATATCCTATTCAATATTTGGTATATCATTTCAATACATTGGGCCTTTGAATATCTGATATTCTTTCTATTCTTCTTGCATACACTCTTGCTAAGTAAAAATATTTAATCATGAGATAATTGTCTTCAATGCCTGGTTTTTTGGTTTCTATTATAAAATAAAAAATAGAATATAAAAACTTTTATCTTTTCTACAAACTTTTTCTTTAAATTTATAAAATTGTTTAAATGTATTGAGGCACCTAGACTTATGTAATGCACTGTACATATATTTATAAAATGTAGAAAAAAAGTGCAAATAATTGTTGACATTTATGGATGCATTTTGTATATAGAAATTGTTTTAAAAATACTTTTTAATATTTTATATGCACACAATACGAGTAAATGCATGAGAGCAAATGTTGTGGGTGGCAGTTTTCGTTTTATTGGTTTGGTTCGGTTTTAATAAAATGTGTTGTAATTGTAACACACATGACATTTGCGGGCATTTCCTTTTCATTTTTATTTAATTTTTCTTGGCGTTTTTTTGTTTCATTACAATATATTTCACAATTAAATAAAATAACTGTAATAAAATACATTCGGCTTTTATTTTAAGTACCAACTATATTAATTTACAAAAAAAAACACCAACAAAGTAATGGTCAAAAATGTTGCAAGTGAATTACTGTTGTATGAAATAAAGAACAAAGGGGATAGAATGAGCGTTAATGGTAAGACTTATTAAAAATTTGATTTATAATTAATTGGTTTTATATTTTTACTTCTAAATTGAGTGGAGTTAAAATTCCTTTAATTCATTGTATCTTATAGTGAAGAGATCATAAGTTCCATTGATTAAATCGCATGGATACTAATGGATCTCTACCAGAGATCAGCAATGAATCATTTATTCGCTACTCATGAAATTTTGAATATATGTAAGTGAGTCAACAATATTGAAATTTAACTACTCTGATTCATTCGTACTCAGTACAACGTTGATTTATAATTATGAGTACAATGAGCATGAGTACAACGTTGACATCGAACTCATATCATTCGAAATATGTTTGACACATATGCCTACTATTCAGATTCATGACTTTAGAAAAATACTTATAATACTTATAATTGATTCAAGTGACTCGAATTATTAATCAAAATTTACAGTCATTGTCAAGTATGAGTACAATGAGTACTTTAAACTTTGGATGAGTAGTATGAGTATGATATTAAAATAAGTATGAATGCGTATAAATATCAGAAATTAGAAAAAGAGATAAAAGACAAAGACAGCAAGCAAGGCAAACACAAAACCTTCTAGTGACTATTGTAGTATTCGTATGCGAATCATACTTATTTTGTGATTCTTGTAAATGTTGAGTCATTGTCAAGTATGAGTACAATGAGTACTTTAAACTTTGAATATGAGTAGTATGAGTATGGTATTAAAACAAGTATGAATGCGTATAAATATCAGAAATTATGAGTATGATTCGATTCTACTCATGTTTTTGATCTCTGATCCCTACCCAAACATTTTTTTTCGAAAATTCGGGCCATTTCGAATTATGTGCGAGAGATTGTCTACTGAGATAACTAAATCATATACATTCGGATACTCAAAGTGCTTTAAAATCATTTAAATCGACTGTGACTACCTAGTAAATGATATAGGATGGCCTACACTTGCTCAATATGTAAGATTGCCTAGACATGAAAGTTACGCAATGATGCACAATCTAACGAAAAAAATTTGCATTCAGTTGGACCCAAGCAAACCTCTAGACGTAAAAAAGCTCCAAAACCATATCCTTTGCCACTGGGAGAAAAGGAATATCGTGGCATAATTGTGCCGGCTAGTGTCAACGATCCTAATAACTAACAGGAAAATATTTATGGCACTAATACTCTACAAGACGATCATACCTACCTCCTTGCTTTGTTTATGTCGCAGAGGCATGGACTCTATTTAGCACTGATGCAGCAGCCTTGAGAGTATTCCTGAGAAACATCCTAAGTAAGGTATTCAGTTCAGTACGAGTTGGCGATGATTTCCGCATACAATCCAACAGTGAGCTGTATGAGCTCCTCAACGACATAGACGTTATGCAGCTTATTAACATCCAGCGCCTGCGCTGGCTCGGCCGTGTCGTTCGAATAAAGGAGGATGCTCCGGCGATACGGGTATTTAATGCGGGGATCTGCGGAAGTTGGCGAAGAGGATGACCTTGTTTAGGTTCTAAGGACCAAATCGAGGAAGCCCTGTCATCGATTAGTGTGACCAACTGGCATAGGCGCGCAAGAAGCACAGGCGCCTGGAAGGATGTGTTAAGGCCGGCCGAAATCCGTTAATCGCGTTGTTAATGTCCAATGAATTAAACAAGTACTTGACGAGCCATTGTGTATTATATTGGATTTATTGAACATCTGTAGTGGATCCTTTTATTTTGGAATATAAAATAGATACCACAGGTCGAAAAATGCTGACTGAAACTGTAGTCTTCGTGATTGTCGAGAAGCTTATCGATTAAAATAGATTTGATAGTAAAGGAAGATATAACAACTAGCATGCATTAGCTTTACGGTTATGGAAGAATTTATCTAACGAAAGGAAAAGAAAATCACGCAACAGATTGCGTAGTATTGGCGTTTTTAAGACAAACATTGTTATTAGAATGCATAAGTACACCTTCGGTGGTGAGAAAATCATTAAATGAATCACAAGCTTTATGATGGCGTTGCAGTAATAAAAAATTCGAAAATCATTCATATATAAATACATAGTTGGTCATTACAATCTTTCGGTCAGGATTTCGATGTCTTAATTTTATACATGAGAGGAGGGACCTGCAGTTTAAAGGCGATTCCGAACGACAGATATTTGAGAAACTTTCCATGGGAATTTTATTTACTCTCAGAGTTTTTGCCAGAAATCAGCTGAGGGGAAGTCGCAGAATGAAGATTTGTCATTAAGTTCGCTAAGTATTTAAGAAGTATTGCCTTTTATTTAAGTATCATATACGTAAAGTACTTCATATCAGACTTCAGGCACATTCTCATATTGACTAGGTTGAGAATACGTTTCTGCAACAGTTCAGTGCACTATTTTTGAGATTGAAAGATGTAATCAAGTACAATTGAAAGACAATTTGCAATTATATTCTGTGTCTTATCACTTAACTTTTTCATAACTCTTCTCTAAATATGGCATTCTTTCCTATTTAATTGAAATATCAGAAGTACTCTTACCAATCTCTAATTTCCTCTAAATTCCTCTTTTAATTTTGCAAAAGTAAAATGTATAAAGGCATGCAACATCTTGTTAAAACAACAATTGTAACCACAAATACATTAAAAATGTTTGGCCATATCGAAAACCAAGGAACCAAGGATATTACTAAACATTCCAAAAGAAAATTCCAAGAAGACTATAAAATCATGATAAATATTAAAAATAAAAATGTTGGTTAAAATATTTTTACTCTGTAAAACCATAATAAAATAAATTGTCGAGAAGAATTTAAAACAAATTGTGTATGAAAAAGCCTGCAGCCTGTATATCATTTTTGGCTATAAAATGTTGCTGAATTTTCTTTTCTCTCTCTCGCTCTCTTTTAGTAAGTATTTGCACAATGCAGACATTGAAAGTGAAATATTTTTGAGAAAGAGAAACAAAAACACACACATACACACAGAGTTATAAAATTACTTCGTTTTGCGGTTGTAAGCAAAGGATATACAAGTAAATACTTTGAAATTGTAAAGGTATTTCATGTTTGCCTAGCATACTTTTAGGTGCTGTAATAAATTATAGATTTAAAGTTTACTATTTACCTATCGGTCGTGTGGTTGTTTGTCTATTTGCTTGTTTGGTTGTTTTTTTTTAAGTACTCCCCAAATTAATAATTCCCCCAGAAGTATTAAATTTAATTGGAAAATTTTATCATACAATATTATTGTCTTTTGTAACTTAAATAAATTATTTGTTATTGTTGTTGTAGTTGTTGTTGCTTTGTAGTACATATTAGTCTTTTGGTAGTGCTGTCTACTTGTAATCTAGTTAGCAAGGTTTACTACAACATGTAATAGTAATTAATTTCCGACACATTAATTATAAAAGATTAACATGACGAGATAATATAGTTTAAGTTTAATAAACTGTAAAAGAAACAAATTATTGCTAAATGGGACAGAGTGGCAGGACACAAAGAGAATGTGAGAGAGTCAGACAGAAGGAAAATATTGATTTAAAGGCACAATTATGAAGGTATTAAAATATTATGGACAATAAAGTAAAATATGGAAAAGTTTATATTTCAAGGATGGCCATTTTACAAAATTCATTATTTTTTTATAATTACCTAAAATAAATTTTAAAAGCAAATGAAAAATTATTACTCCATGCGCTATGATATTAAAATTTAATTTTATTAATGTTACATATGATCAATGGTTAAAAGAAACGATATATTTTACCTCAAAGATTTAGAGGCCCCTAAAAATATGCAGCAAAAATTTTAAAGTCAGAAATTGCATATCCTAGCTATTTTCAGCGTATTGGACAATTTTCCACAGATCTAATTTACCTAACGATTTATCTTAACCGAGGGAAAAACAAGTATTTTATTCAATTTAAAAAGTGTACCTTAATAGCGATTGAATTCTTACTTCGGGACATTTTAAACAACTTGAAGTTATCTTGTCAATAAATAATGCACAGAATGACACTAAATTGAAATGATTTAAACGTAGTATATGTTTTATAAGCCCCTTACAGTATGCAATGTATTATGTTCATGCACGATATTTAAAAACTCCTTAAAATATGCAATAAATTTTCTGATGAATTAATTTGCATTGATTTATAATAAAGAAGCACAATTTTTACTGCTACTTACGTTTTGGGCTTAAATGCCTTTTGCTAATCTAAATTATCGTGTTGAAAAAGATCAGTCAAAATCGGATATCTTGTTCTTTCCAATATTGATTTTAAAATTACATTGCAAGTCGCCGCATTCTAGTAGGTAGTGAGTTGACTTCTCAAAGTTGAAGCCGTGGTTCAAACCCTAGCTCAAACATCTCAAACATAATAAATTGGGAAAAATGAAAAATATTTCTAAGGCGACTTTCTCTCAGCAGATTTCTGGCGTAAACACTGAGAGTAAATAAAATTGCCATGAAAAGTTTCTCAAAAATCAGTCGTTCGAAATCGACTTTAAACTGTAGGTCACGCCACTCATTCTCAGATCAAATTTACTTTTTGGGGCAAATTGATGTTTAGAGGCTAAAATTTAGAGCCAGAATAACAATTTTGATATTCAGTTTTAATCAGTCCACAAAGGACTTATGAACTTTAGCAGTTGATAACGGTTATTGTAGTAAAGCAACATGTGTCAAAGTAGTTGCTATTCATTCAGTATGTTTTGCCAACTGACAATGGATGATCACAGAGAAAAACTCTGGAGCAACTAACCCTAATATTCATCTCAAAAATATTTTCAGCGATGAGATCCATTTCTGTATGAATGCGTACGTAAACAAACGAAATTGTTGTACTTGAACAATACCTACCCACATTAGCTCCAAGAGCGACCATTGCATCCATAAAAAGTCACTCTTTGGTGTATATTTTTAGCTGGCGTTTTCCCATAGTCTTTTGAGAACGACGCTGGCCAGACCATTATTCTCAACGGGCATTATCAACTTCTGTTGGTCTGAAATGAATGAATTCACCAGTGACATGTTATTTCAACAAGAGGCTAATACGTGTCATATATTTCATGCCATATTCTAAATGGGCAGTGCCATTTATGTGGAGGTAGGCAGTTCACATAGATCGTAAACTACTTGACGCTGATAGATTTTTCTTGTATGGTTTTTTTATGTGGCAGGTGTCTGCGTATACGCTGCAAAACACAGCGGTCCTTACAACGAACATAATCCATACCATCGATCAAACTGAGTCGTGGAAAACTGAAATTACTTTTTAAACCAACTCCCCTAGGTATTCACAGAAATGATCAATATTATGATTTCGCTAAATTTGGATTAATTTGAAGTACTGGAGACTGTGTGCACATCATACCTTGACTATTACCATTTACCCAAAGCACGAAGAAGGTGGCTAGAGTCGGAATTAACGTACTTTAATGCACAAAACAGGGTAAGTGTTGTCAGAGGTCCCTACATTAGCTTTGTGGCAACGACTTATGTGGGGACACGCTTGATTAAAGGGCAGAAGAAATATATGAGTATGTCTTAAATAAATTTGTCCCTGAACTTAAATATTTCCTTGAATCCATCGCAAGTTATATTTCAAAAATTTTCTTAAAATTTTCTCTTTTATAAGTTTTGTGCATAATGCGAAAAGAGAAACTTTATTTCATTAACATTTTTATTATTTCCGTTGAACACAAGAATTTTTAGTTTCAACGTTTCTAAAAACAATTTCTTTTAAATAAAACAATAATAGTTTCTCTGTTGCCATTGCATAGACAACAACTAACGAAAAAAAGAAAAACGAAAACAACCCCAAAAACTTTAAAGAAACAATAAACTTTAGCTGGCAACATACAAAAATATTCATAAAATTTATACTTTTTCTCCCAACAAATGACATTAAATAAACAAAATGCAGTTTTATTATAAAGAAAAATAGAAAGAAAATTGCTAAAAAGCAAAGAAAGCTATAACAAACAACAAAAAATAAGGAAAAATGGAGGAGAAAAAAATTATAACTCTTCTTAGCATAATGATGCCAAAAAAATGCACGTTTGCTTAGGCTGTAGAGAAACAAGACAAAACGCTGAATTCGCTGAAGAAAATGTGACGCCCATGACGTTTTTCCATGAGAATTGAAAATAAAAACAAAATTTTTTCTTTTTTTCTTTTAGTATACATTCGTAGGAGTTCTCTTGTTGTTATCTATAAAGTAACTTTAGTTCTTAACTTCAACAATTTTCTTTTTTATTTCGCTGAAAATTAGAACGAAAATAAATTTTCCACGATTTATTTAATTTTTTCTTTTTTTCTAGTTTAGTTTCAAGAAAAAATGTTTTTTTGTTTATATTTTATCACATAAACATACTTTTTCAATGCATAGATAATAAAAATAAGCCAGCAAGAGAAAATGAAATTAATTTTTGGATAACATTACTGATTGTCACGGTTTTTCAACTAGTAAGTGTTGCAGTAATTTCAAATCCTTTCATCTTTAATGGAAAATTTTTGTTGCATACAACATTTAGCAAAAAAAAAAAATTTGGCATATTTTTAGGAACATAAAATTGTATTTCATAGTAAAAAATGTTTTTAAAATTTAATTACAGAAATTAGTTTTAAAGGTCTATTCTGCAACTGACGCCAGTGTTGCCTATATAATCTACATACATACATATATTGCATTATGTTTTATAGAAAATAGTGCTATAATAAATCAGTTCGTGTTAGTTATATACAACGTAATTTATATACTAAAATTAGAAGGACAGTAATGTTGTCATTTTGTCCTACGAAATATATAAAAAAGTTTGTGAAAAATATAAATTTCATTTTCCATACGAAATGCCAGATCAGGGACATTTTTGGCTGAACAAAAAAAAAAAAACAAAAACGTTTAAAAAAATTTTTTTTACATTAAAAACTTCTTCTGTAATAAAGGTTATATTTAAATAGCTATTACACCTATGCGGTCAATGGTATGTATTGGGAGTGCATTAGATTGATCCTCCTTTATATCCTAAACGCAAATAGATCTCCCTTCAGTCCATATTAGGGATGCCAATCGGGAAATCCCGAATCACAAAATCCCGGGATTTTCGGGATTCCCAAATCCCGAATCCCGGGATTTGTTAAAACTTTTTCCGGGATTTTTCGGTATTATAAATTCATACATATATACTTTATGAAGTAAGAAAAAAATTGAGTCTTCGGCATTGTTTTTTATTTAACATTACATTAAATAACACCCATGTAGTTCTTCAAGTGTATCATGCAACATTAAGTGAATGTTCTATATCACTCAACATCGAATTGAATAAGAACCCAACTTCCATTGTTAAAAAGTTAAATGTTGCCCTCGAAGTCCAATAAAATCTGTTAATACAGCCGATGGTTTAGACAATCAACTTTCTAAAGAAATATATTTGATTGAATCACGAGGTGTTAGAGGTGAATAGTTATGTCCTGCATATAGATATCTTGAAACCATTTTGCCCACAAGTGTAGACTGCGAAAAATGTTTTTCAGCGAAAGATGTTTTTGTTCGCATCAAAATTAAGGCTCTTCGATGAAATATTAGTTTTTGATCTTTTTAAAAAATTATGAATATTATTAATATATATTTTTTAGACACTAAATAGTGTTCTTAAAAGGGTAGGTATTTGTTTCTTCACTAACGTGTTTATACATATATGTATATATGTTTGTCGACACAGATGAATTATTTTTAATTATTTAATTAAATTTAATTTATGCTTTTTTTCACTTTTTGTTCGGTTTTTTTATTTTATAACATGTGTTTTGCGATTAATGAAATTTTTTTAATAAAACAATTGTTTTTAGCTTTTTTTATTAAGAGAAAATTCCGAAATCCCGGGATATTTCGGGATTTTTCGATCCCGAATTGTCCCGAAAAATCCCGGGATTTCGGGATCGGGATTCGAAACCTCGAATCCCGGGATTTTCAGAAATCAGTCCCGTTTGGCATCCCTAGTCCATTTGTAAACATAGAATTTTTTAAGGATTATTTGATAATTATCTGTACATTTTCCTTATAGATAGGCTGGACATAGGAACATCATACAAGCCGATTGTCTTATCGTTTCGACATACTCTTTAACAATCGCGTCAGCATGTTGTGCGCTCACCACGAGGAATTCCATTCGAAATCCATATCATACAAATTCTTCCAATACACTCCACTGAGATAAGTTATATTCGTTTAGAGAGTCATCCATAAAACTGGAATTTCTCGCACCCAAAAGCAATAACATTGAATGTATTTCTTTACTTCAATGTACTCTCCCATATGACCTATATTTGCTGTTATACGCTGCACCTATGCAGCTTAAATACATATGTAAAGTCGAGTAGTCTAGTGACTAGTGCATTGGTTAATTAGACAAGAGCTCGTATTTTAATACCCAGCTTAAACATCTCGTACAAAATAAAGTATGAAAAAAATAATTCATTTGCGAATTCCTCTCAGCAGTCTTGTAGCGGAACTTCTGAGAGTAAAATAAAAATTACCATGAAAGTTTCTCCAAAATCTGTCGTCCAAAATCGACGTTAAACTGTAGTTATTACCGCTCAGTAACAAAATTTACTCATACAACATGGTGGTGGTAAGAGAAACTAGTTCGTAATCCTGACAAAACGGTTGTAATGACCAATTCAGCAGTGAAGTTCAGTACTCCTTAAGGGGTCTTAATTAATTGATACGTAATTCCTCCAATTTTATCTTTAACTTCTTCCAATGAGACGTTTCAATTATCCTACATATACTTTTCCTCGAACTTTCTTATATTTATCCAGGATTGGCTCCAATAGTCATCAGCCATTCAAAGGCATTTCGAAAAAAAAGACGATTTATTCTTCCATCAAAGCCTTCTGATGCGCCAAAGTGAATGAAAGGAACCAAGATTTTTATAGACACACACACACATAATTGGTCATTACAAACCTTAAGTCAAAAGTACGATATAGCTTCTCACAAAGTTTGTCATATCACTTATGTTGTGTGTGTGAATTTTTATATACATGTAAGTGGCGGGACCTACAGTTTTTATCGATTCCGAACGATAGATTTTTAAGAAGTTTTTCAAGGCAATTTTATTTGGTCTCAGAGTTTTTGCCAGAAATCTGCTGAAAGGAAGTCACCATGGAAATATTTTCCTGATTTCAGTTTATTGAAGATCTCTGACCTGGAGTTTGAACCGTGGCCTTACGTCTAATAAGCCAAAACACTAGCTCCTAGACTACGGCGTCTTCAATATCAGAGAAAGGTCAGACAATGCTTTATCTTGTAAAAGAGTGGGACTCAATCAACTAAGTTCTATGCCAGCATTTTTAGTGCGAACTCTCTACATATTTTCACAGACTGGCACAACGAGTGCTGACAACCATATCATGTTTGGACCTTTTAAACTTAAGAAAACAAGGCCATGAAATAATAGCAATATGGGAGAAGTTAATGATTTGTTCATTTCTAAATTCTAAACAGAGACAATACAGATCTACTTAGAAATACAAAGTTTTGCAAATATTTTGAACAATTGAAAAAATTCTCTTTAAACCGTATTTTTCTAACATTCACTTTTAAGTGTCTATGAAAAAAAGTGAATGAAACAATTGATTTGAATAAAGAAAAAGAGAACAGTTATCCTATAATAAAACAGGAAATTTACAGGAAATATAACGTTTGCTTCACTTCTTTCAGTGTTTTTCAAGCATTTTATTCCCGTCTATTATTTGGCAAATTATAAAATGCACTTTTGCCACTTCTTCTGCTGTATTCAACTAAAATGGTTTTCCTTATTGTTTTCAAACGAACTCTCCGAGTAAAGTGGAAAATAAGGCTGTGAACAAAAGAAAATTCTTCTAGAATACAAAGGCATGAAGGGGAAGAGTAAAAAAATAGTGAAATTAAAAAGGCAAGTATTGAATGAAAGAAAAAACACCGATTTCAATACATTGTATTCAAAAGGTGGTAGTTGATAACGGCAGAAAGCAAGTTAAAAAGAGAACAATGAGAAAAGAGATATAAAAATCATATTTGAATTAGACTGCTTGTTTAACAATAAGATTTTCTAAGGGATTGTAAGATACTGAAGATAAAGTTAGGTCCAGCACAGCTGTTTGCACTGCAATTATATATAATTTGTTGATTACAACCCTTCAGTCAGGGTTACGACCTATCTGGTCACGCCACTTAAGCTGTGTGTGTTAATTTTGTACATGAGTGGTGAGACCTACACTTTAAAGTCGACTCTAAACAACGGATTTTTGAGAAGCTTTTCATGGCAATTTTATGTACTCTGAGAGTTTTTACCAGAAATCTGCTGAGAGGAAGTCGCCGAAGAAATACTTTTTCTTTTTTGTTTTGATGTCTGGCCTAGGGCTCGGACCCTGGCTTTACGTCTAATAAGCCAACACACTACCTACTAGACTACGGTGACTTATGGTAATGTAATCAGTCAGGTCCAGCATAGCTTTTTGCACTGCGATCAAGCATACATACATAATTGTTCATTAAAACCCTTCAGTCAGCAATACGGCATAGGTTCTCACACCACTGTAGTGTGTGTTAATTTTATACGTGAGTGGCGGGAACTACAGTTTAAAGACGACCACAGATTATTGAGAAACTTTTCATGGCAATTTTATTTACTCTCAGAGTTTTTGCCAGAAATCCGTTAGAGAAAGTTTCCGTAGAAGTATTTCTTCATATTTCGTTTTTTTGGAGATGACTGACCTGTGCTTCAACGGTGGGCTCACGTCTAATAAGCCAACATACTATGTACTAGACCACAACACTGAAAACACTTTTGATAAAATATGCATAACCTTGTTAATCAAAGCAAAATAAATATCGAATATCTAGGATATGGCACTGTATTAAACTTTTGTATTAAATTTTTTGTTCAACCTTTTTTTCCCCATTTTTTAATTTGTATTGTACAATATTTATTGAATTTATATGCCATAAAACCGTATTTATGTAACCTAACTAATGAAAAATTATGTTTTATTTTATTTTCAGAGAGTTTTTTTTGATAAATTATGGCCTTTTCTAAAACATTTAAGCCAAATTTATGAACTCAAATGTAATTTCCCAATAATAGTTACTGCAACTAAAAGCCTTTACACACTAAACCAATATATTTATAAAGTTTATTAGTAATGAAAAGAGAAGGAAAAAATCAAAAACCATAAAATCATATTATACAGTGTGCTCTAGGAAAAACAAAAAATAGAAAACAAAATCACATTAATTTTTATTTTTCAATAAACTAAAATTGAACGTTTTTCGACACCATAAATCCTTTCAAAATAAATTGAGTATTTCAAACAACATCACACTTTCACTAAATACAGCCCAATACATACATACATACGTACAAAGCCAACAACATGGCTAAAATTTAATGAAAACATATACTCTTATACACACACACACGTACACAAATGTATATGAAAACATATGGCACAGAGTTTAACTGTGAAACTGCACTATAAATGATTATTTATGTACATCACACTCACTCTCACTCTCATTTTATGTATATCTTTATGTTTATATAGAGATATTCTATGATATAATGTATGTTGTTTAGTTTACACTAAAAACTAAAAGAGTGAGCAAGAGTAAGAGAACCGAATGTTTGTATGGGTATGTGCAAGTCAAGTATCTAAACATTAGTAGCCTAACAGGCTTTAAATGAAAACGAATGTAAATAATGCCATAAAACTCTGTGTGTGTGTTTGTGTATTAGTAAGTGCTTGCATATGAAACAATAACTAACACACAGAGATAAAGGCTTAAGGGTTAACATTGAGCCAGTAATACTTTGTAACAAAAGAGAAACAAATACACACACACCCATCTGCTTACGCATATTAACTACTAACATATGCAGTTAAATATGAATTGAGACAGAAAAAAAAGCATCTGTTAACTAAATAGCGCAAATTGTTCAATATTTGTAAACATTTAAACTTTGCTACTCCTCGGAAAACTACACACATTTCTATTTGCCTAAGCTAAGCATTTGTGTCCCACCATGCTTATACTGTTTAATAATAAAATTGTGCTGAAAACATAGAAAACTAAACAGCATTTCAATGCAAAAATATTGTGTGAAAAACTTAAACCCACATACAAAATACAGTGTTTTCTGTTTTTTTTCAGTTACACCCACATCCTTAAAACCCCTTTTTCATTTATTTATACACAATATAACAAGCTGACTGTACAACCAACCAGCGGCAATATTCTCGTCATCAGCTATTCGAGAAGCAAACTAGAAAAAAAATAAAAATTCATGCCCAGAGTGGAAACAGAGCAAATAAATAAACTACATTGCATTTTATTGTGTCAGTTGCTTACGATAGAAAATAAATTTCACAATTTTATTTGCATTCGTATATATGTCTGTATATGGTATGTACCAATAACAACAACAGCAATAGCAACATGAACCATTATAACAACAGCACAGTAGCAATAAGACAGTTTGTTGCAACACAAAAAAAAATATGTTGAATGCATATTTACAACTAAAAATACACCATTTGCGAAAGCAATTTACTTATATTTTTTATTTTTTAATTTTGATACTAAAACGTTAACGTTCTAAAATTGAAATTTAAAAAAAGTTTGTTTATGAATGCAAAACATATGATCCTAAACAAGTACCTTAGTACGATAATTAGTGCTTAAAACGAGAAAAACTTATAAAACGCTGTTCATTTTTAATTTCCTTAATTTTTTCCTGTTATGTAACCGGCAATATGATGTCAATCTTGTTTGCATTCGTATGTACATACATACATAATTACATTACAACCCTTTCGTCAGCATTACGACCTAGTTTCTCACACCACACTATGTTGTGTGTGTTAATTTTTACATAAGTGATGGGACCTACCGTTTTAATTCGATTCCGAACGACAAATTTTTGAAAAACTTTTCATGGCAATTTTATTTACTCTCAGAGTTTTTGCCAGAAATATGCTGAAAGTAAGTCACCCAAGAAATATTTTTTAAATTTCATTTTGTTTTAGATGTCTAACTTGGGGTGCGAACCGAAGCCTCACGTCTAATAAGCCAACACACTACCTACTAGACCACGGCGACTACCAATGGTACAATGACAATCGCAATATTACAGTCAATGGAACAAAATTCCTTTCGGAGATTATTGACTTTTTTCGCCCAGTATAAGAATTGAACTGGGATAACAAGCTGTCTTACCAAGACTGTAATTCATACCTCACGTAATGCAATATCATGACCATGATTGTATGGCGAGTTACTTGAACAATTAATTCCACATTTTGTGGCAGTCCGCCAAGATAATACGATTTAACTACATCAGACTATTTGTTGTAGGAATGCGTAAAATGTACAGGGAAAGCCAGTTACAATATCAACCCTGAAATACGCTCTGAGTATATAAACTTTGATGGACCACTTACAACGTAGCTGCGGACAATATTTGCGTGAAATGGTGTTTAAAAATTAAATGTCAGCCAATGATTTGTTGTCCCATTCACTATTCATTTACTTTTTCATATTTTATATACGTTTTTAACTTCCAAACCCCAAACTCTAAAAAAAACGCCCGCTGCATGAAAGCATATCTCTTCCTCGTGGCTCTTATAAATATAAGGCCATAGAATACTAATATCTATATTCCAACTTGTTTTATCTATTGCCTTATTTTTCATCGTATTTTATTCCCTTTACTTGAGTCAATTTTGATATTGTTATTTCGATATTTGATGGCTTTCAGCTTATGTAAGTTCTAGTTGAGGTTTGGATAACAGGGTCTAGTTGTATGACATGTAGTTGTATGTATGTATAGTTGTATGACATGTATCGCTGCGAGAAGTCGCCGTAGTCTAGTAAGTAGTGCGTTGACTTACAACAGTTCAAGTCCCGGTTAGTCATCTCGAACAAAAAACAAAATATGAAAAAATATTTCCTTGGCAACTTCATCTCAATCGTCTTCTGGCAAAAACCCTGGAGTAAATTAAAATGCCAAGAAAAGTTTTGCAAAAACCTGTCGCTCGTAGTCGACTTTAAACGGTAGATCCTGCCACTCATGTATAAAATTAACACTCACAGCATTAGTGATGTAAGAAGCTAAGCCGTAATCTTGTCTCAAGGGTTGTAATGAAGAATTATGTAGGCATGTGTGTATATGTTTGTGAGTCCCAAAAAAATCATCTAACGCAGGCTTACAATATTCCCCTTTCTTTTATATTCGTAACGCTGTCAGGAATTTTTAAATACGGGGATCGTACAGCTGAATAGAATTTCAGGTTCGTATCTGATTAACAAACGTTTCCTTCTACTAAGATGGTTTTTGTATCAGATTCGATACCTAATTTCCTTGTATAGAGCTTGACGGATTATAAAAATGCGATTATATGCAGGACATTCAAACAATTCAAACTTTTTCAAAGTTTCTAAATAGCTAGGATAGCCTTATTATGCCATAGATTCCTCTAAAATTACTCCGAGGCTATTAACCTGGTATAAGCACTATTTTCTGCATTTGGAGACCAGCTCTCTACGCTTGGAAATGGTGTATTATTAAGCTGTGGATAGAATTGTATAAGCACTCGTTCTTTCAATTTGTTTTATATTTTTTTTCTTTCGCTTTCTAAATATTTGCAAATACCATGTGTTATTTGTAGTGTGTTTAAGTGTTTGTATGCAGTTGGATTTGTTTGTCTGTTTGGTGGATAAAGACAAACAATAAAGAAGAAAGAACAGCAAAAAAAGTGGAACAAATCTAATGCTTGATAGAGCCTGGCACCAAAAACCATTAGATTGTATACATATAAACACTTAAACACACACGTAGACACTTGTTAATGCACGCACATAAATACAAATAGATATGCTTATTCAAACACACGCATACACAAGGATTAACGATGTCAGGCTATAAAGTAAAATGTAAGGGAAATCGAAGAGACCTGAGAGAATTGTTTCTAATTAAAATGCATTTAGACACTTTCAGAGGAACTCCTTTTAAAGTAATTTCAGCATGTTTTGTATTTTCCCTATATAAGATATAAATGAATGTGTGGCATTTGAAAAATATATGTGAACATTGTATTGTAGGTAGTGGGGGCATTGTATTCGAGGCAAATTTAGTTAAAAAAAAAGCAGGAGTGGAACAATGTACGTATGTATGGCATGGTAACAGTGTGCATAAAAGCCACTTGATTCGCTTTTAATCTAGTTTGCAATTATTTAAAAATATCTTTTTCTTTTTTTTTTTTTCTAGACAGATATGCACATACACACATCTGCATGCATGGATGCACACAGATATGTGCACGTATGTATGTATGTATTTTCCTAGATATGGGTTTTTCACTTCAGCGACAATTGTTTTAGGGAAATAGAAAACAAAACACAAAACAAAAAAAAGGTATACAAATAAAAATTCAAAATATTTTCTATGTTTTTGCATTTTTTTCTATATTTTTTTTTTTAACTGAGCAATAGAAAAATGTTGAAAAAATCAAGTTAGGCACGTTTTGCCAATATTCCTATACAACCTACGCACATACAAATGCAATTTAGACATTACTAAAGGGGATCTTTTTTTCATATTTCTTTTGGTTTCTTTTTTTTATATTCATATAGAAAAATATAAAATTTATATACATATACATATACATTTGCATACATACACACATACATGCACGCTCCCAAAGAAACAAAATATGTATTGCTGGGGCTATATTCAATACGTGTACATACTCGTATGTATGGTGGTGTATGCATTGAATTTTGTTTAGGTTGAGTGTTTTTCATTTTACAGGAAACGGAAATGTTTTAAAAATAAGCGCTTAAAAACACTTATGCTCAATGATGTGGCAGTTAAATTTCTATCACAATATTTTTATTTTTTCATTTTAACGATCTATTTCTATGCATGTTATCGTAAATAACAATAAAAATGTGGTAATAACCATTTAGAAATTTGTTTTTTTCTCTAGATTTTAACAGAATTTTTCAATTTTTTTTTTGCGAATGATAATGGAATTGTTGTTGTAACAGTGTAAAAAAGGGGATTTTATCTATGTTCCCCTTAAACAATTTGAAAAAGTTATTGGAATTTCTCCTTTCAAAACTATCCAACAATTAATTGCCTATAAATTGTTTTGTAACACAGTGGTTGGCTACTCACATAAAAAAGGAATTAAAATTTCATTAAAAAGAACTGTACAAATGTCCCTGTTGATAAAAAAAAATGGTAGAAAAAATAGAAGAGACTGACAACTTTTTAAAGTGGCTTAAGCTGCATTGAGTTGTTTAATGGCTAGTGGTGCTAATGTTATAAACTGACAACAAAATTGCTTTCGTTTACATTGCAAATTATAAATATATTTTCAAATATTCAGATTAACAAAACTTGTATAAATTGTATGGAAGCTGTCTCAATAAATTAAGTAAAGGTTTTGTATTTCAAGAATTAGTCCCACAGTTTAAGTTTTATAATTCAATCTATGCCTTAAGATTTTTATACCTTTTTTGCAGACAACGTTCGCTGGTATGTGATAAATTTGAATAATATTGTTATCATTTTAGTTTTAAAAACAAGTAAACGACATAGGTTATCTGAAATAATATTAACCGCTGCGCTAACCACGACATTGAAAACTAATAGGCATATTGACTAAGAACTGGACATACATATTTATAAATAAATACCCATGGATTTATCACAGAAGAAGTTACTGATCAGAATTTGTTTAATTAATTTTTATTGTATGGATTTCAAACCCTCTAAATATTCTTTGTTCTCTGAAATTAAAATATTAAAGAAAAATCTTTAATAATAAAAGTTATTTTCTAAAGTTGTTCCTGGATCAAAAATAACGTTGAATGTGTCAAAATATTCTAATATTATACGCCAATCACAAGAACAATGGTGTTCCATTTGTCATTGCCCAGAAACAGAGCGCCCTGTGAAAATTAATTGAGTTGTTGTATCAGGTACAGTGGCGAGAAAATCCGGCTCGTTGAATCCGACTCTTTTTAAAGAGGTGGTGTTATCTGACCTCTTATTAACGTTCTCCGTTGATGTTACTCTCTAAATGATCAATTGGCTTTTAACTTTGAAGTAGAATTAAGGCTTACCGAAGAGGTGGTATTTTAGGTTTCAATTTATTCGAAGACATTATTAAAATCACAAATTTCTGTGAATAGTGAAATGACTAAAAACTCAGAACACTTATTTGATATTCTGTTATAGCAAAAAAAAAACTAAAGATTACGGGAGTGATACTGAAGCTACTAAAACAGCAGCAATATGGTTTGCTTCTTTCTAATTTAATTATTTTGATGTTGAAAGTATTGCACTCTGGATCCCCCATCAATCAAAAACCTCTACAAAATCGCGGAAATAATTGAGAAATATAGTCACATAAAGAGCCTAGATATCACTAGATAGCATAGTCTAGCGAACATAGTCATACATCGTCAAATATTTAAGGAAATCTGGATACAAAATGAATCTTTGGATGACACATGAGTTAATAGTTTACAATTTAATGGACAGAACTTCATATGTAATTCACACACCCTCACGCTAATAGTCCAGTACACTATCCACTAGAATACCAAGATACCAAAACCATTACATACATACATAGATAATTGGTCACTACAAACCTTCACTCAGGATTATAAACTAGCTTCTCACACCACTTATGTTGTGTGTGTTAAGTTTATACATGAGTGACAGGACCTACAGTTTAAAGTCGATTCTGAAATACAGATTTTTGAGAAACTTATCATGGCAATTTTTTATTTACTCTCAGAGTTTTTGACAAATATTTGCGGCGAGGCAGTGGCCGATGAAATATTTTTTCATATTTCGTTTTGTTCGAATAATGGTCTCACGTCTATCCACTAGACTACGGCAACAACAAAGCATTAAGAAGAATTATTCTAAAGTCCACGGTTTTAAACATCAATATTAAATGGCTACAATTGATTAAAAAATGGTTGTGTTCTATTATGACAATGCTCGAAAACACTCATGATACCTATGTAGAAATTGTTAGAGTTTGGTAGAGAAGTTTTTAATTATCTCGTATATATCTCCGACCTGATGCCTTCAGATTAGCATTTATTTCAATCTGTCAGAATACTGTATTTAAATTCAGTTTCATGATTTTTCATTCTAAAATCAAAAACATAAGCTAGCAGTAGAATCCATATTACCATACTTTTATAGACAAAACGCATAATGAACGAAAACTGAAATAAATCTTAAATTGTTCCTTTGCACGAAAATCTTACTCAAAAACAGACATTGATTTGTTATAATTCTTTTTATATCTGTTTCAATTAACTTTATTATGTGTGCCCAGGTAGTGTAGTGGGTAATGTGCTAGACTATTAGCGTGAGGGTCGTGGGTTCGATTCGACACTACACCGAGCATATGGGCAAAGTTACTCAGCTCGTATATAATTAGATTATAATTTGTAAATGCATTGTAATTAATAAATAAGTGAATAAATAAATAACTTTATTACGTATTCCTTGATGTTTTATAATGATAGAACTGAAAAAGGAAGCTTTCATATAAAATTTCAACAAATAGCTGCGATAATGCTAGCGTATGATTAATATTCGACTATTTACTTTTATCAATTCGATATCACTCATACGCCTTATATTCGTCATTTGATGTTCTATCCCAATAGTTTACAAAAGAGAAATTCAAGGGCGAAACTAATAAATAAATTAAATTAGAACAAGTATAACTAATTGTAAAACTTATTAATTCATAAAATATTAAACATATAAATTTTTCAAAATAAATTCAACTTCCAAGCCAGCTGGCCTATAAATTTTAAAAAACATTTCCGATGAGACTAATTTATCAAAAAATTATCAAAAAAAAATTATAATAATTCCAAATAATTTAGCCACACCCTAGTGATTGGTATCAATTACAAATAAATTAGAATAAAAAAAAAACAGAAACAAAAACAAAAATCGTATCTCACAAATTGCACATGTGTTAATTAAATAGAACGAGATGGTATTGTTGTATTTGCATAAATTGATATCAAAGGCCAGTCCTAAACCCTAATCAAATTATAAAATTCCTAATAAATTTAGAATTTTAAATAACAAAAATTCCTTTTTTTTTGTTTGTGGTTTACGAACATTATTAAAATAGAGAAACGAATCATCATCATATTGATTTATTTCGTAAAAATTGAAAAAAATATAAATCCTCCATACTTAATATTCAAATACTTAGTCATTTATTTATTTATTCTGAAAATTTTGTTTAATAAATATTTTTTAATTAATTTCACAAATTTAAACAGTGGTAAACAACAGTTGACTGTTTACTGGTTTTTTTTTAGTGTTAATAATATACTAGGCTAGTATTAATGGAGCAAACTGTTTTGAAAACTTGAAAATTTTCTTTCTGTATTGTAAATATTAATTTTCGTAATTACGATCGTATACTTTGTTTAAACTTCTTTATCTTATACATATACATGACCTGATTCTTTCTACATGCATACATACATACATAAGTAGTCTTTACAACCCTCTATTTAGGATTACGACCTAGCTTCTCACACCACTTATGTTGTGTGTGTTAATTTTATACATGATTGGCAGTTCAAAGCCAACTCCCAGCGACAGTTTTTTTGAGAGACTTTGATTTATTTATTCATTAATTATAATACAATTAAAAATTATATTTTAAATATATACGAGCTGATTAATTTTGATCATATGCCCGATGTAGTGTTACAGACCAGAGTCTCTGGTGAGAATCGAACCCACGACCATCACTCTAGCTAATAGTCTAGCACACCACCCACTAGACTACCAGGGCACCCTTTTTGATAAACTTTTCATGACATTTTTATTTACTCTCAGAGTTTTTGCCAAAAGACAGCTGAAAGGAAATTGCCAAAGAAATATTATTTCATATTTTCGTTTTGTATCTGACCTGGGGTTTACACCGTGACCTCACGACAACACGCAATTTACTAGACTACGGCGACTTTTTACATTTTACATGCACGAAGATAAATTCTCTTAGAAGCGGCTTTTTAAAGCTCATGGACACATTGAAGAGACAAGGCAGATGGTGGAGTGATTAACTATTAACAACAAAGAGAGATGTTGTGCTAAGAGAAGTTGTGTCGGTAAGCTATAATGTACTCGTAATACAAAAATTTTAAAAGTGATTACTACGTTGCAAATAATAGACGATTGCATTCAGAGTTCAAATGTAAAGTTTAGGCAGAAGGGAATTTCACGATACATAATATATACATTTGAGAACATCTGCTAATATAATCTGATGGTAGAGGCCTGCAAAAATAGGACAAATGACCCTCCATGTAAGTAAGTAGACTAAGCAATAAAGAATAGTATTCTGACATTGAATGGCGCTGTTTTTTACCTTTTATGAGCAGCATAACGTGAGCAGCAACAGAGTCAAAATTGCCATCAAATTAAAACAAACAGCATAGTTTGTTAAAGAGACGATCGCGAAAAAAAAGTTAAAAAATAAGTTTGACTTTTGATAACTCAGATTTACGATATTGTTAAACACATGGTATGATCGATCCTAACTCCAGGTCAGGCACCTCAAATAAAACGAAACATACGACTAATTATTTCGTCGACGACTGTCTCTCAGCAAACCTCTGCCGAAAATTCTGAGAGAAAATAAATACACCAGAAAAAGTTTCTCAAAAATCTATTGTTTGGAGTCAAATTTTAAGCTGTTGGTCCCGCCACTTATCAATAAAATTAACATAAAAAACATCGGTGGTGTGAGAAACTATGTAGTAATCATGACTGAAGGATTGTAATGACCAATTATGTATGTAAGTAGGCATGTGTTGTAGTAAAGTAACTGACCATGATCGTCGCCGATACAAAGGAAAGCAAAAAAATCTGTATAACAACGGAAAGGAGATCCGGTTTCAATAATCACTGTTTGGGAATATTAAACGAAAGAATTTCGATTTAATAAACATGTTTCCAAGCCACTATACTTAAGCCAACAACAAGAACGTACACAGGAAAAAGAAGGCAAATTCCAATAGCAAGTTGGATATGTACTGTGAAAGTTTTATGGTCCTTAAAGCAATTAAAGGAATAATAATAGTACTACGATGGTTTATGTCAAAGACCACTTTACAGGACCTCCATATAAAATTTCAAAACAAAGCACATAACTTCAAGACTAAATGCGATTTTGTTATTCAATGTTATTCAATCATGCCATGAAATTTTTGTTTCTATTTAAGACAACTAAAACAATTTTTGATGTACTATACAATTGAACTTAAATATGCTGCATTCAAAATCCCTTAGATACTAAATGTACTGCAATTAATGCAAAATGCATACGAATTATAAGAATATTCATAACATTTTTCAGAACCGCACAAACGAGCCGACATAATTTTTGTTTCCATTCCGTATCTAACTTGCAAGCACAGAAAGTATATGACATCGTCTACTCTACTGAAAAATTCAATTTAATTAATCTGTTTCACCCTACGTTTCTAAACACGTTAGTATGAAAACCACAAACAAGTGACCACTATTGCTCCCTACTGTATATGTATAATATGTATATGAGCCTAAAACACAAGCTGATTAGTACTGAAAATTTCGCATTATTTATGCAAAATTCAAATCAACCGCCTCCCTATGGAGACACAGAGTGAGAGGAAGAGAGCAAGAGCGAAGAGTAAAGCTTATAAAATTTATTTTCTATGCATTTATGCATAATAAGTGTATTTAATATCTCTCTATATTATTATTATTATTATTATTATTTTAGTTGATATTATTTGCTCTATATGTATGTATGTATGTGGGCATTTGTATGCTTGTATTTATATACCATATATGTATGCATATATGCACATATGTATATATATATATGTATATGAATGTATTTATTTATCACATTTTTGCCATCAATATTAATTTATGTTAATTTATAATTTTTGATTTATTTTAAGGATTATAAAAACAGAGTCTTTTTTATCTGTTTCAACACATAAAATTTATAATAAATTTTATCTATATTTTTGGGCTATTTTATACAATATTTTCAAAAGAAAAATTAACAATAACAACCAAAAAAATCAACACAGAGAGAATAACGAAATATGCAGAAATAAATAATTTCTGGTCATAAATTTCCATATCGATAAGAGCCCAAGCTGTATTAAACAATACTAAATGCATAGGCTTTTGACCTAAAAATTTATAGATATTTGGACTATGTTTTTACATGCAGAATATTTTTTATTTATGCCAATGCATTTATTTACGATAAATTTATTAAATTTTCAATCTTTATTAAACGAGATTGAAGATGTTAAACGAATAGAAATTAATTAAATTGAAATTTTCTGAAAAATCCTTGAAAGTGTTGGAAAATTTTTAGATATATTACCAGTACTTTGGCAAAGTAAGGAAACCAATAATAGACACTTTCTTGGCAGGTGTTTCAGAGCCAAGTATTTTCGTAAAGAAATTGTTTCGAGTGCCCTCCTCCAAGTTCAAACGAAATAATTTGGTTTCGGTGTAAAGACAATTAGAAGCAAACGCATGACTTCTAAAAGGAGTACTAGCAAGAGCCACATATTACGTTAGTTTTAATTAATTGACTTAGCGTGTAAGTTACCCTTGTGATGAAAATTATTTCGGAAGTTAAACAACGTTTAAAATTATTTTTATTTCATTATTAGTTTAGAAAATTTGGTTGAAAATTATTCATAAAGTCATGCAAATTAAGAAGAACTACACTTTCAAAGTTTTCTCGTAAAAGAAAAAAACTTGAACAGACTTCGTAAGATAAATGATATATTTATGTTATGATGGTAAAACAGAGTGAACCTAGATCGTACCAGTGAAATGTCGGTTTGGGTTTCAAAAAGACTTTCAAAAGTCATAAAATTCGATACACCGTTGGCGTTAATCAGCTTATGTGCGGATTTCGTTTCGATGCCCACCAGGCGTTTAGTTTGTTGCAATGAGTCATATATTATAGGATAAGAAAAAACTCCAATCGTATCCTATTCACTCTGAATTCCAACACAATATACTGTAGGGCTATCGACTCAATTAAAAATGTACAGTGTAGCTACCGCAAGTAGTTAAGTATTGTAACTTGATTACTTCATAAGAATTTTAAAAATACTTGTCAACAATTGAGCGAGAAGATTTTATTACTAATACATACAAGGAAATTTTAATGACATTGTCCTCGATTTTCATTAATTTCACTTCTATGAATACCATAGTGTCCCTATGCTCATCCTAATCTTTGTGTCTATTAATTTAATTGAACGTGAATTTTTCTGTACTATTTATGCTTATTCAGTTGACCATGAACTTTGTGTTATCATTTCAAAGAATTGATAGAAATGTAGCTCAAGTTTTCAAACCCCATTTTATCCATGGTAAGATTGTACATCAGGTTCTCTAACGTTAGGTAGATTTGATTTGCGTATGACACAAGGGTATATATAAGACATTACATCTGAAAGCCGAAAATCTTTAACCCTGTCTAACAGTGTAGTCCTTTGTAGTAATTTTAATACGGTTATATTTCATGCATACCTAATTTGTCCTTACAACACTTCAGTCAGTATTACGACCTAACTTCTCACACCACTTTTGTTGTGTGTGTTAATTTTATACACGAATGGCGAGATTGTTTTAAGAAAAATTTTCATGACAAATTTTTTTACTCTCAGAGAATTTGCCACAAATCTGAATGGAAGGCGGCGTTCGTTCTTTATGTTGAAGATGTCTGAACTGGGGTTTGAATCGTACCCTGATATCTAATAAGCCATCACACTACCTACTAGACTACGACCACTTCATGTTATGTGTCATATAAAGACTTTATTGAAATTGGTAATTACGGGGTGATGGATGCACAGTAGGTAGCTCTATTGCATCGGGCAGTAGAAAGAATTATTAAGGGCTGTATCATGCATTGATGTTCGATTTGTCCTTGAAAACAGATAAAAAGTTTTTAATAATAAAAAGTTTACAATCTATAATTGATGAGAAGTAAACTGTGAATAGTTGTTTTAGTCTTTAAATTCTCCTGCTCTTTAATTTTTTCTTTGCCATTTGACTTGATGTCGCTAAATTTTTCAAAAAAAAAATAACACAGAAATCGAACTCATTGTTCAAGAGGTCAAAACATGCTTTTATTTTCGTTTTATTTTTCTTTTTTGTTTGGATAATATGATATGAATAAGTAATTTTGTAATATTAATAACAATTTATTTACAAATTAATAAATGGCGACCCCAATAGACCCCATAATTACACATAATCTGACAGACATGCGTGTCAATAATTTTTTTATTTTCATACAGGCAATGTAACAAATATATGAGGCATTTTGCTTTCAAAAAAATATATTCAAAATTGATTTTAAGGAACATTCTGAATTTTGTTAATTTATAGGGTCAGATATAGAATAATCAAAAACTATATTAAATGACTTTTTACAAAATGTTTGAATGAGGCCTCTTTTGAAATTGTCATATTTTTGAGAGTGAACTGAGTCGATTGCTAGCAAGGTTACTCGCTTGTGTTTTATAGGAGATCTACCGATAAAACAATTTAAATGAAAGGTTTTCAAAAAAAATATTTTGTTTTTCAATTTAATATTCACGAAAACATTATTTTTCTGTTTTTAATTATTTTATTTAAATGTGAAATAACCCCTCAGTACGATACTGTGTATGTATAGCTTCGTTTTAAACACATTTAATTTTCCCTATTTTAACATATTGAAACCTTAACTTAGTTTCCCTAGTAGTCACACATTCTATAAAGGATTCCCTAATACCCTACTAACTAATTGAGGGGCTTAGACTGAAAATATCAAAATTAATCGAATTATTATTATTGAGTTTTCCTATATTAAGGTAACGATAAATTGCATTGCGAGTTTTCCTTTGTCACTCCACAATACATACATGTATACCTTTTAAATTATTTATAATAATATGTTCTAGTTATACAGGAGGGCGGTTTTAAAATTAGCAGGCGCATGGATGCATAATAATGGCGCTTCCTCTGCTAATGGACTTTACACGTGCAGTGTATTGTGATGAAAATAGAAACATACGTTATGGGATGGAGAAAGAAGGGTGCGTAGCGTTTATCGATATTAGATCTGGTTAAATCAAGTTAGCGGGTAGACTGCCGTCTACATGCAAGTTCACTCCGGAACCAATATGGCCCATTATATATGCATCATCTGCAAGATGAGGTCGAATTCTTATTATAATGAATTGTTCGATGCACTGGCCAGGCTACCACGATCTAGGCGACAAAGGTGTATTACTTAAAAATATGCGATTTTCGGTACAGTCTCTTTAGATCACTTGAGCAAATCCATTTGAAGTAGAGTAAAACATTGAACCACAAGCCACATTACTACAGTAATCTAATGAATCAAAAGAATTGGTTACCCTACTAACTAATGAATGGACAGTCATTCATTATAAGAGCAAAAATCGAACTGACAAAAAAACAAAAGCTCTTATCCCCATTTGAAAAGGAAAGAGCTCCAGTACAAACTGCTGCTCATGAAGTCGTACGATGTTATTGACAATCAGTTTGCACACAGTTTTTTAAAATCTCCTCTCCGGATCGAACTGCAATGTTTGTGTTTTCATTAAAGTGAAACTGTGTAAACAGGGATAATAGCTTTCATTCCCATTCAAATTTACCACGACATAAACATTTAGGTTAGAAAGTTTTCAATGAAAATGGCCATAAAAATCGTTGAGCTGAACCTAACGTATCTTTTAGTATACAAAAACGGCAGAAATGGCACAGTGGTACTTGTTTCCAAAAGCTATATGAAGTATGGTAAGTAGGCATTATTACTGCGGATATTTTCGGTTCAAACACCGAGTCAAACACCCCCAATAAAACGAAATAATAATATCTCAGAAGATTTCTGGCAAAAACTCTGAGAGTAAATAAAATTGCCATGAAAAGCTGTCATTCGGAGTCGACTTTATACTGTAAGTCCTGCCACTTAGGGATAAAATTAACACGTAATACTTAGGTGGTATAAGAAGCTAGACTGACGGCTTGTCATGACCAGTTATGTATGTATGATCGTAGGTATACATCGCATTTTGGACGAAAACATGATTATAAGCAGACATAGCAACAGTGACAGTGTTGTGAAGATGTTGCCATAGAGTATATTACATGTCGCATGGCGATAAAATTCTGTTTCAATGTCATTTCGAAATTGTGGATGAAAGCCCTTTACATCTGCTCTAAGCAAGCTGTTCAATTAGTAGAATTTTCAGGGAGAATAATGTACAATGGAGGCAATTACAAATCTATATGCAGCCAATATTACGGCTTCTGTTCTTTCGATTACGCATGTAATAATTTCTATTGATTGGCTTCAAAAAGGATAAAAAGTAGTTTTTCAAATTTTGCGTCTGCTCGTCGTTTACGGACTAAGTATGGTATCGGCCTCGTATATTATATTTTTTGATAATAAACAAATTTATTTGCATATATTTATATGTATTAATGCATAAATTGTTTATATATTATACACATATATACATATGTATATATATATTAATATAAATAAATATATATAAATATACATACTATAGAAGTGTGTGTTTGGCAACACATGTAATTGTGTAAAAGTCATAAATTGCTGTCATTTAAATACATTAAAAACAAAAACAAAAACAAAAATTAAAATAAAAAACAGTAAAAAAAGTATATGAACAATCATGTGTGTTAAATGAAAAACCTCAAATCAATTAAAAATTTAAAATTATGAATCATTATCATTTAAAAATATGCAATTTTTGTAAAATTGTGGTGGCCATAACAAATATTTATAAAATATTTATTTATTGTAATTCTCTTCACTTATATTATCATATTTATTTATTATTAATTTTTGTTTTTGCATTTTGTTTCATTTACAATTTGTAAATTATCAATAACAGTTCATTAGTGTGTGTAAAAAGGGGAGCAAAATTCTGTTTTTGATTTAAACAATATTTAAAAATTTAATATCACTGTGAAGGTGTATTGTTTTTCCATAGATTTTATTGTTCACTTTGTAAAAAACAATAGCAATTAAATGGTTAATTAATATTATTATTAAAATAATTTCCCTATTTTTTTTTCTTTTAATTATTATACATTTAAAATATGTTTTTAAAAATGTTTATTAGTTAATTAGCATAAAAAATATGTTTAAAGACGAATTTATTGATAGAAAATAAATACTTGGGGAATATTTTTCCATATTCTATGAATTTCAAATGCATTTCAATGCTTTATAACGGATGAAGTTGTTTAAAAAAAGGAGAACTAAATCAGATAGGGAATACGAAATTATTGAAGATCTTCAGTTTTATGATTTTTATTGTAGAATCATAACAAACAACTTAAAATTAACTATGATACGTTAGCGAGACTGTGTTGCAGATAAACAAAACAATTTTACCCATGATCCGTCCAACTTCCGTCATTTTCATACATCAGGGCTTGTATATCACATTCAATTATAACGTTGGAGAATTTTCACCCTGTTGTTTCCCTAAAAAAAATTTATTTCCATAATTGCGTGCCCTGGTAGTCTAGTGGGTGGTATGCTAGACTATTAGCGTGAGGGTTTTGGATTCGATTCCCATCAGATCTGTTGTATTACACCGAGCAGAGGATCGAAGTTACTCAGGTTCAATAAATTTTGGCACATTCGTTTTTTGACGGTATCGCTCTATAACCTTAAATAGCTCGTGATATCAAGATTAGTTTAGGTTGTGAGATTAGAAGAGGAAGACATAAATCCTACTTAGTTTCCAAATCAAGTTCGAACTGTGCTATATATACGTATGAGGCAATGAGGAATTTGTTTGCGATGGTGGTCTCTGCATAACAGCTTAGCGGGATAAACTTTCTACGGCGTTATTAAATTGTTTCGATAGCAGCAGGGCTAGTGTTGATAAATTTCATATGATCTTTAAACTTTAGAAAGAGAATATCATAAGAGAGTACTATATGTGGCAATTAAAGGACGTAATGAATTCATGAATTTGAAGATGTGAGCGAATGCCTTCCTAAGAGAACTCATTGTATTTTACACAGCTTGTTTGTTCACTTTCAAGATGTAAGCAATTATAATAATCGTCGCTTATTGTTTTTTTTAATACTCTTTCTTATTTATTATTTCAACAATAAATTCCAAACTGCCCACATCTAGTGCCGACCCACATATTTAAACAATCTAAAAAAAAATTCACCTAAAGTCCTGAAGAATTACGAATTCCAGTTGTCGTTATGGTCTAGTAGGTAGTGTGTTGGCTTATTACAAGTGAGGCCACGGTTCAAACCGCAGGTCAGATATCTTCAACTGAACGAAATATGAATAAATATTTCTGCGGCGACTTCCTCTCAGCATATTTCTGGGAAAAAAAATCTAAAAAACAAATTCACCTAAAGTCCTAAAGAATTACGAATTCCAGTAGTCGTTATGGTCTAGTAGGTAGTGTGTTGGCTTATTAGACGTAAGGCCACGGTTAAAACAACAGGTCAGACATCTTCAACTGAAAGGAATATGAAAAATATTTCTGCGGCGACTTCCCCTCAGCATATTCTCTGGCAAAAACTCTGAGAGTAAATAATATTCTCAAAAAAATCTGTCGTTCGGAATCGATTTTAAACTGTAGGTCTCGCCACTCATATATAAAATTAACACGTATATCAGAAGTGGATTAAGCAACAAGATTGTTATCCTGAAGAAAGGGTTGTAATAACAAATTAGTTATGTATTTAATGGGCATTATTACTTCCAAGAAGTCATTGAAGCCCCATACTGCTGTTAATGTGAAGATCTGATTTGCCTACCAAAGTCCAAACAGACTTAATACTTTTGCAAAAAGTTCCGATATGACTCGAAGAGAGTAGTTAAGAGATTATTTGGAAGAATGGTTATGTGGTACCTAAACCTTAAACAAAAGAAAACATGTTTATGAGTTAATGGGCGGCCACTATTAATGGAAAATACAAGGAAAAACTGTTTTCTATGCCAAATTCTATGCCAAATGGACTAAGTTGCCTACTTAATCTTAAGGGATATAACATTTTCATATATTATGCCTTTGAATTTCAAATTTATTCTGTGTTCTTCATGGTGGTATCTACAATTTTGCGTTCCAAAATTATGAAGTCAGCATAATTTTTTTCAATTTATTTTTCTTTTGGTTTGTAAAAAATATTAATAAATTGTTTATTTTACAATAAAATATAAATAAATCTATAAAATAAACATAAACAACATCAATTATTTTTGCATATTTTTGCTTAATACTCATGAAATTGCTGAAATATTTTGAGGTACCTAGACTTTTGCTGGCCACTGTATATCATAAAAAATACGACAAAAATTTTAAACGCGAATATATAACACACCTTAAAAGTCAATGAATATTAATAGATTTTTATAAGAAATTAATAATTTAGTATTTAATTTACGTACATATGTACGTATATTGGTTACCTGTAAAAATGTCACATATCTTGGAAAATTTAATAACGTTATTAATATATATTTATTTTTGGTTTTTTCTTGTATAAAAAATATAGTTATTAAAACATAAAATTTATTACAAATTAAAATAAAAAGTGTTTGTCTATTTATAAAAAATTGTGATAAATTTTTTTATAAAAAAAATTTTAGTTTTTAATTTTTTATTTTTTTTAATATATTTTGCGGTGGGAAGAGAGAGAGAGTACATGTAAACAAATGATTAGACGCAGACAAAAGGGAAAAGTTTTTAAGGATATGTTAGGGGGTTTAAGGTGGTTAAGGATAAAACATATAGGGATTTGATTCTTTTTTTTCTTTTTTTTTGTATTATATTTTTATATTATTTTGTTGTAGTAGTAGGAAAAATAACTTTTTTTAAGTAAAATCGTCAATAAATTTTTTTTCTGTTTCTTGTTATAACCAGAGACTTAAAACTTAAAACAGAGACTTATAAAAATTAAAAAAAAAAATAAAAATATTAGAAAAAAAGTTTAACCAAAAAAAAACCATAAAATGATAATTAATCTGTTTATTTATCATCTATAAAATTCATATTTATAAAAAGCAAAATTAAATAAATAATATTGTATATCAAAATCATAGTTAATAAATAATAAATAAATCATTTATTAATAAAGTGATTATTTATTGAGTTTTTCTTCTTCTTTTTTTTGTTTTTTCAATATATATTTATGTGAACTTTTTTGTTGTTGTAATAATGTTAAGTAAATAAAATGTTATTAAAAAACAAAAACAAAGAACACATAATAATATTTAAATAATATATAAAATTAAATTAAATTTTAAATGTTTTATAGTGTCTGTATACGTTTTTTGTTTTGTTATTAATTAATTTAAAAATTTTTTTTTGTTCTCTTTAGTATTTCGTGTTAGTATTTATACAAATAAATTTTTAATTTAATTGTTATTGAAAATAAAAAAATTATGAATAATTAAATGAATGAATAAAAGAAAAATAAAATTTAAAAACCAAACTAAATACACATAGACACGTACACATAAAACACATACTTTTTTTCATATATAATAGTATATATGTATATATAATAGTAATTATAAACTAATGGTGTTCTTTTTATTAGTTTTTCTTTATGAAAAAAAATGTTTTATTTCTTTTTTTTTAATTTATTTATATAATGGAAAATTAATGTTTATTTTTTATGAAATTTTAGTGAAGTTTAATGTTTTTAGTTTTTTAGTTTTTTATTTAGTAAAATGTGTTGTAATAGGAAAATTTTATTTTACAATAATGGAAGGAAAAATAAAATAACAAAAATACAGACTAAATATGAACAAGTTTTTAATTTTAGTTTTTTTAATTTTGTTTTGTAAGTAGATGCAGTATGAGATGCAAATGGTTTGATATTCGTATTGAGGAAAAACATAGAATTTTTTGTTAAACAATTTAAATGAACCAGATATGAAATTTATTCTGGAATACAAATCTAATTCTATATAGCCTAAGTGGGTGATTACGAAAACACCTGGGGCATATCATTGGACACTGAACAGTAATTTGATTTTTGTCTTAGCAATAAACTTGAAAGAGACAATATGAAGAGACAATATAAAGTTTGATTGGAGTACACTTGATTGTATCGTCACAGAACAATGTTACCTCTTAACGACAATAATGTGAACAGCCTAATTGGGACCTTGCAATCAGAGGACAGACAAAAAATCAAACTAACCTAAATTAACCTCGGAAAAATTGTCTCTTTTTTGTCCACTTATGTTGTGTGTGTTAATTTTACACATGAGTGGCGGGATCTACAGTTTAAACTCGATTCCGAACGATAGATTTTTAAGGCACTTTTTCATGACAATTTCTCTCAGAATTTTTGACAGAAATCTGCTGAATGCCGCCAAAGGAATATTTTTTTCATTTTTCGTTTAGTTAGTGATGTCTGACCTGGAGCTTTAACCGTGGCCTTATGTCTAATAAGCCAACACACTACCTACTAGACTTCGACGACTAATCGAATTAATCCCACATAATTTTTAAAATTTCGAATTAGAATATCATCTGAGGGAATTGTCAATCTCTAGTATTAGTGCTAGACTATTAGCGTGAGGGTCTTGAATTCGATTCCCACCAGAGTCTATGGTCTGTTATATTACACCGAGCATAGGGTCGAAGCCTGAATTTGGAGATGATATCATAGGATAACACAATAGTGGATATAAAAACAAGTTCATTGCCCTTAGAAAAGAATGTGAACATTAAAAAACAGGTTTCCTTGTAGAAGCTGGTGCAATAGTAATCGCAGCTCACGCCAAAAGGTATGCGAAGCGTCCTTCTTTGATCACGATTCAATTAATCTAAGAAACTGCCTCAAATGATGGACCGATGAATTATTGAATTCACACAGAGACTCCGCCTTAATATGGTGAAATATCGTCGTTCTGTTGTAGTACAAAAGCCGGCACGCATCCTAAACAAAGCTTTCTCGCCTTCTAATTTTTGATTAATTTGCAATGTGTAGCATATTCAACCGATTATCATCCCATACTTATTTATGTATAAGTGCGGTGACACTCCAATACTGCATTTGTCTTTACAGGCTGTTCGACAACCGATATTATTATAGTCGTGAATGAAAAAATCGGAACTCGCCCAGAATAAAACGAGTTGGACTTTTATATTGTGCTGCTCCTGCGCTCTCCAACTTCTTCGACGAGTTTGATGGAATTCTCTTAATACATACACTGTACTTACTAGTGGCGTCACAACGGACCGCTATGCGTGCTCAAGTAAGCTTTGGTAAATTACGACTCCAACCTACCTACCTACCACTCCAACTTATCTAACAACCTACCCTTTATATTAGATAAAATGAGTACTTTCTAATGAAGGAAATTATTTGATTTCCCTTGTTTTGACGGTTACAACTTCTCTAAGATCATTTCCTTTGAAAGCTCCTAACAGACTAATTGAACACAACTTGGCCGTTTAAATATTGGAGCATATGGTTAAATAGATTGTTGATTTTCGTATTTTGTGAAAACGTGTTTTCCGAGCTTTTAGAATATAATATTTCCGTGAAGAAAACATTTTTATGGGAGAGAAAAATATCTTAAGGTTCGTAACTTCCTTTAATAGGATTTTCATGGTCTGTAAAGCATTCAATATTAGGATTTTTCTAAACCTAAGAACCGTATTTAATTTCCTCTATATCTCGAATTTATTCACAAATTTTACAATGTTTGAATAGATTGAATGTGGACTGTTGTTTTGAATAATAAACTACCAGAGTTCGGCCTATCAAATCTCAATTTTATGTACAATATTTCACTCAGAAGTATTTAAACTAATTTTATTTTATCTAGCATGATTCATGGCATAAGAGCATAAAATTTCTTTTCTTTAAATTTTGCAAATTCTATGTTTTTCTTGCAATAATTTTTTTTAAAATATTGAAATGAATTTGTGGGAAAATGTTCGTTTATGTGAAATCAAATTTTATTGGATTTTCGTTTTGATATTTATTTTTTTTTTGTTTTTTCTTTAAAAAGTTTGTATTCCTTCTAACTTACCAAGGCGTAAATGAGCTCCAGAAGAGACTTCATTTTTTTTTTAGAAAATTAGTTTGAATTTTTTTTTTGGATTTTTTTGTTTTTAATTAATGCAATCAAATGCACATTTAGTGATGATAAAATATATATATTTTTTGTTTTAGTTATTGTTATTGATTTATGATTATTCGATTATTGTTTTAGTAGTTGAAGGTTGGACGTCACAGCATTACAAATGAAGGACAATACACATGTTAAGACAGGACAAGTACATTAAAAATAAACGTTTTTTTTTTCGTTAATAAAAAAGAAGATAGAAACAAATACAAAAAAATGTTTTATAAAAATTGTTTTTTCTTTCTTTTTTTTTAAGTTTTTAGTTTTTAGCAGAAAACAATTACATTTAAATTAGAAATTGAAAACGAAAAAATTGTAAGGAATAGTTAATAATAGCATAAGGAAAATTAAAAAAAAAACAACAAATTAAAAGAAAAATAAAAAATTAAAACAATTAACATTTGACACAATTTTTTATTCGATTATTTAACATACACACACATTCATACGTAAGTCCATAATATTAGTTTTCCCCCCTTTTGAAGGAGGGACAAAACAAATGATTTCATTTTCTGTTATTAATTTCCTAAATACTGTTCATTAGCTTGTGTTAGTATTATTACCTTATAATTAATTATTATTATATATTTTTCATTTTCTTTTTGTTGTTTGTTTAAATATATTTTATAATAAATATTAATAAATTAAATTGATAAGTAAACCAACAACTAAAAAATTTTAGACACGCACAAGAAAGTTAAACAAGTTTTATCCAAAATAAGTTTTTAAGTTTAATAACAAAAAACAAAAACAAAAATAATTATTTTATAAATAATATTTTATAATATTTCATAATATTAAAACAAAATAATATATTTTATTAATAAATTGAATTGAATAATTTCGTAAAATATGGAATGGTTTTTAGTAAAAATTCTATCGAAATTAAATTGTTAACAAAAACAACGGAAATCATTTGCTTAATAGCGATTGCTGTACATGGAAAACCGTTTAAAGATTTAAAAATAGGAACAGAGTTATGTAAGTTCATCTAAAACGGATAAATAATAAGGTTAAGCAGCGTTTATGGATTCTCTGTGGCACATTTATCTCAAATTCTTTCATGGCTTTATATAAAAGGTCTTTACGTTTATTTAGAACATTTTTAGTACCTTAAAATAGTAGAGAGGTACAGATTTTATATATGAGAGAATAGTTTTATTAGTACACGCTCAGGCCAAGGGATAGCTTATTACAACTACTTTCCGTGGTGCATTAGTAAACCATAAAATTCATGGTTTAATAAGTTTAAGAAGACTTTAATGTGGTATATTTTATCTCAAGTTTATTTCAGATCCTTTTGTCAAGCAATATATATGAGACGAACGTCAACGCCTTTTTCGTTTAGCCACTCATGTATAAAATTAACCCACACAACATAGGTGGTGAGAGAACCTAGGTCGTAATCCTGACTGAAGAGTTGTTATGACAAATTATGTATGTATGTATGTGTTTTTGAAACTAATTCCATGAATATTTTGTAATTTGAAAATTGGTAAGAACCTAATATGTTACTGAACAATTATTTATTAGATCAGTTTCGGTCTTTGGGGGGATGGATAAATCAGAATCACTAATCGTATACCAGAGTATATTATCCGACATCATTTAACACCAATTATCCGACATCATTTAACACCAATCACCTTTCGTGGTCTTTGTTGCAGGGATGACGTAGACATAGGAGGGAATGTCTGATCTAGGCCAGTGATAATTCGATAAACTTGACATATACAATTTAAATATCTTCACTGATATTCAAATCACACGGAGAGCATCCAGGGATACGGGATTAAGTACTGTCCTGGAAAGTAAAAAGCTAATCAATATTTATACCGCGTATAGATTTGTAGACATGCTCTGAGTACATAGTCAGCAAGGAATGGTCTGGCTAAAAGAGCCTGAGCATTTGGTATCATAAGATTGGCTAACTCAATGCCCTGGGATGGTCTTCTTTCCTACCTACCCACTAGAGTTTCCTAAACTGGTTAAATAAATAGTCGGCATCTGTAAAGTTTTCTCCGAGTGTATTGATTTAATTAATTATTATTATAATAATTAAATAATTAAAATAACAGTCATTGTCTGTCATCATCTCATGATAAAAAAAGGGGTATCTATTAAGAAAGGTTGCAAAATTCGGAGTATGATAATGGTACTACAAAGGTAATACTACTTTTGACGTCTGAACTCTAGTGTTATATGGTTATATTAATTGCGTCTACTGACTTTAAGGTAACTCTAAAATTCGAGGAATATTTTAATTGGCGTAGCCTGTACAGAAAATGCTGTATCTGTTACTGATTAGTGGCGCTAAATGAGTTAAGGAACATAGGGCTGTCGCTAAGCCTATCCATTACCTTTTTAAAATTTCCCTAGTTTTCGCTCAAATTCTCCACAGCTGAGTAGATAACTGATCTTCTATTGTGAGTTCGAGATTGAAAAGGTTGCAAGTTTCTTTTCTACCTTTATAATAGATATGCGTTAAAAATTTCCATTGTTTTCGTTAAAAATTTTAAATATTTTCTTTTAGTATTCAAAATTTTTTTGGTCTTTTATTCTATTAAATTAATAGTAATTAACTTAAAACAACAACAAAAAAGTTTACCAAAGAAATAATACCTACTAAATGAAACTAGCCACTGTAAGTAAAAAATTAAAAATTCCAAAACAAAAAATAAAACCAAAATAAGCAAATAAAAATTAAATAAAATTTTGTTAAAATTTCAACCAAACCAATAATAAAAACAATCAATTTAAATTAAAATATTTTATTTATTAATAACCTTAATAGTTTGAAATTGTTTTAAAAAATACTCTATTTTGTTTATTGTCATTTTGTTCAGATAATTATTTGTTTTTTTGTTATTATTTTATAGGTTTTTATTAATTTATAAATGATTGTTTTTTTTTGATTTTTTTATTTTTTTATATTATTTTTTGTTTTTATAGGGTAAAGACGAACACAAGGAGGTAAAACACTAGACAACACACATACTCAATGAGGTGCTATCATTATTTTCGCTTTGGACGTAAATTTTTTCTTTTTTTTTTGCTTTTTTTAGTAAGTAAAAGACAATTTTTTTTATAAAAACAAGGAAATAAAAGTAAAATTTTAAATTAAAAAATGAAATTCAAATATTTTAAATGTAATACAAATGAAGAAAAAAAATTTTTGTTTTTTAATTAAATTTATTTTAAGAATTTTTTTTTTTGTTTAAAATCCCTACAAAGTTAGGCAAGAAAAGAAAAAGCTCAAACGAAAAAATTGTTTTTAATTTATAATAATTATTTTCTTCTCTTTTTTTTTAAATTTAAATTAATTAAATTAAAATAGAAATTATAAAGAAAGAAAAAGAAATTAATTGAGGATAGTTTAGTTTTCTTTTTTTGCATTTAAAGAAATCAAGGATTTTTGTTTTTTTTTTTTGTACAAGAATTCTAAGAGAAAACGAAATTATATATTCCAACGCATAAATGATAGACTCATTGAGGGGACTTGGTTAAGGATTTAAAAAGGATTTTTGTAGGGGTTGATTTTTTATAAATTTTTTTTTCGCTATGCTTTTTTTTAAATACATGTGTTTTTGACATTCAAAATTAATTAAATTAAAAACAAAAATTAAACTCAAATGATTTATATCGAAAGCATAAATTTTTTTTTTTTAATTATTTTCTTTTTTTCGATAATTTAAATAAAATACTTATAGTTTTAAATATAAAGTTATGTTTACTTTATATCATCAATAATTGTTGTTTTGAAACACAAAAATAAAAAAAAAAATAATAAAATTTTTTTAAAAATATAAATATTTGAGCTTTTTCTCTTCATTGCACCAGTTCAACATAAATATAGAACACATTTGTTTGTTATTGTCATAAAAAAAATTAAATAAAAAAATTAAATTATATTTTTTTAACAGTTCCTAAACCTAAAAATCATGTTTGTTTTTTTTTTTAAACACTAATTTGGTGCATTCATTAAAACCAAAAGTTTTTTTGTATTGTTTTTGTATCAATAAAAAGAGATTTCTTAAAAAAAAAATTTTTAAAAAAAATATTTTTAAATGAAAAATGTTTATCACTAACTGAAAAGCTTTATCTTTTTTTTGTATGCATGTTTACATATATAATAAATAAATAAACTATTTTTGTAAATAATTTCTTAAATTTCTTTCGTTTAAATATTAAATTATGGCAACACGTATGTACTTACTTTTCACTGTATTCATCCATATGGGCATAGGATTGTACGGAATTCTCTTCAATCAAAAATTTGACACGTTGATAGAATGAAGCCGTTACCGAGGGTGGTTGTTTGCGCAATAATACCTCCACCGGGTCATTAGAGGATAAGCACATAATGTGTTCAGAGCATGCCGGATGGCTACAACACTCACTGTCCGAACAATCTGTCATGCCATCTAAAACAAACAAAAGCAAAGAAAATATGAAAATAATTATTATCATTAATAATACATACTTAATTCAATTTAATTAAATTGTTTAACCTTCTATTTTGCCTTAAATTTTGCTTCTTAATTCAGATTTTTTAATGGCATATTTGCTTAAAACCATATCATTGTCATAATCTTTTAATTTTAACCTTAAGCCGTAAAAGCTACTTTACGAAAATGTATCGTTCTGGCAATATTTTTTTTAACTCTAAAAATAGCAACCACCCACCTCAATATGTATGTATGGATTTACGTACGTACTTATATTATTTAAAAGATTTTGTTTTTTTCAACAATGCCATCATACTTGAGCTCTTCATCAACCCATCAGCTGCTATTGTTATTCGAAGGTGTTATTTATGGCATCACGTAACCTTTCTTTTTCGGTTATTTTTTGTTTTTCTCTCTTCCTATTTCGCATGTCAATTTTTAAATCCCCAAACTATAACAATTTACTGGCATCCTACCTACGAACATGCAATATTTACAGCAACTACAGCAAAAATGCTGTCAATAGGTTACTTACAGTACGTCAAAATAATTAATGATTTTAAATATAAATCAATAGAAATTATATAATTAATATAAATCCAATCCTTAATTTTTATTTGTCAGCCTTTTGATATTTTCAATAAAAAAAAAATTTTTAATTTGATTTTTTAGCTCCCACTGTACTTAGATTTTTTTTGCTGCTATTCAAGTACCTTGTCTGTCTGTGCTTTAAAATATTAACCTTTACTGTGTTTAAAAAGAAATGAAGTATTACAACAACACTACAATACATTCATCCCCTTCCACCACTTCCTCTGGCTTGCACACCTACATAGTATCTATGGATGTATGTTACTTACATATACGCACTCTATACTGAAACATCATTCACTGACATTTTTCACAATATGCAAGAGCACGTAAAACAGTAAAACATGCTTTAAATATTAACCCTTTGAGTATTTGTTCAATAACCAGAGAGCAAAGCCAGTTATGACACAACAAATAGCAGAGACAGCTAAATTTCTTGGAAGTCGTATTCTACGAATCAGGAAGGCATTTTCGTGAAACTTAAGCATACAAGGAAATGCGACATGGACTGTAATGTAACCTAAACAAAAGGGTCACGCCACCAGAGATACGATAGGAAATCTGTGTTGCCTCGAATTGTTACTGACGATGAAAAGTGGATTTATTTTTTGAATCCTAAACGGAAAAAAATCATGCGGTAATCGAAGTAGCCGTAGTCTAGTAGGTAGTGTGTTGGCTTTTTAGACATCAGGTCACGGTTCAAACCCCAAGTCAGACATCAAAACGAAAAATATGAAAAAAATATTTCTTCGGCGGCTTCCTCTCTGCAGATTTCAGGCAACAACTGTCGTTCGTAGATCGTAATCATGACTGAAGGGTTGTAATGACAAATTACAATATGTATTATGTATGTAATCTGCGACATTCATAAACTTTGACTCCAGAACAATATCGATTCAATAGGAAGACAAGGCTGTATGATTGATGAGACTAATAAGTTGTGGAATGTCACGAGCTCCGACATCAAATGAATAAATTGCCTTGACCGAAAAGAGGCCAAAATGGACCATAGAACACGGCAGGATAATTTCATAATGCAAGATAATATGATAATGCATCTGCACGCGCAGCAAAACTGCTTCAAGATTCAATTAAAGCATTATGCTGAGAGCTTTTATCCCACCGTCTTTATTCACCGTATTTGACTCTTTCCAACTATTATTTGTTTCCATCATTGGGACACGCATTGGCTCAGCAGCAATTCCTACAGTCGTAAATTGGGTGGCTAATTGTTTTGCTTCAAAAGCCGAACACTTTTATTAACATCAATTCCACAAATTGCCTGAAAGTTGGAAAAACTGTGAGGTAGGAATGAATTATACTTTGAATAAAATGTTGTTTTAATTTTCCATTCAAAATGTTACCAAAAAAAAAAGAACGCTCAAAATGCGAGAGTGAGCTTATGTGGCCTTATCTGTTCCACCTGTCAGTTCCAAGTAAGTTCTTTGGTAAATTAAAACCACACTCGTACATTGGTGCGAAACTAGAGCCCTTCCTAAAGGCAACACATGGTGGCTACAAAAGTCGTTTTTTTGCAAAAACGCTTCCCAATAAGAAACTTTGTAAGAAAAGAATTTAATCAACAGCAACGGCTGCGCTGAAGAACACCCCTCAAGGCTACTACATTCTGCACACTGCATTCGCGTTTAAACTAGCTGTTGCAGGGTTAGCTTAAGGAAAGGAAATAGGATTCGATGTCTAATAGAGTCCGATAGGAGTCACATATATGTTTGCTCTCGAGCCAGGCGATATGGATGTCTTGTTTCGTAATTCAGGACAATATATGCATAAAATGTTTCCCAATTTTATAAACAAGTAGCGTTAACCTCTGATCAACTACTGAAAATCTTATGTCCCCTTATGGGAATGTCTTTAAAAATACTTTATTTACCTTTAATTTCACTTTAAATTTTGTTCGCTCTGCTATTTAACATGGAACAAGACAGCAAAGTGTTTCTTATGCAGTGTGACGTAAAGTGCAGAATTCTCAGGGTACAGGGAAACAATTGCTTCTGACCTCAGTAATAAATATACAAACTTTTCTTCTTAAAACGATTTCTAAGACTGCCAATATTTTATTTATGGTGAGTATTTTACCCAAACGACCGAAATCTTTTGACCCCATTGAAAACCTCACTGAATCATGACATTGGAAGTCAGCTTTACGTGTACAAAAATAAGAGGCACTTGAACAGGTTCAACAGGGTGGACTCCAGAAGCGTTAACCTTGAACAAGACAATATTTTATGAACTCGTACCGCGTTTTTAATCCTACCTTTAAATGGTGAATTCATTCATGTAACTATCAAACCTGTAAATAGTTTTCATGCTATTATTCTACCCACAGCTACACATAAAGGTAGAGACAAACATGAGCCTGTAAGATAAGGCAAGTGAGTAAATGTTTACCGCATATACAAATTGTATGTACATACGTTGTCATATGCGTGTGTTACCTACGATACAATTTAAGTTGTTTATTTTTTTATACTCTCCTGTTAAGAAACAACAAAAATAAAAATAAACTAAAACACTTTAGCCTTATGGTATGCTGGGGAATATTGTTATCCTCATATTCTTTTACAGGAGAGCAAAAAAAAATGAAAATAAAAACAGAAACATAAAACAACTTCAATATTGTCACAACTCTTCAATAATAAAAGAAATAAGTAAGTACTGATAAAAAAAAATAAAAATGAAACTGAAGCATAAATAATAAAATAGTGTTGGAAGTGCCCTACAGTAGGCAGATATAAAATACTATATATGTATACGAAGGAATTATAATTGAGAGTTTTCTTGTAATTTAATTTAAGTGGCAGACTTGGCAAATATTTGCCTAAAAAATAATAATTTAAGAAACTATAAAAGATGTAGGTTAGTGCTAACAACACCTAAATATGTCAAATTTTTTGAATTATTTTCGATACTGCCTGCCATGTAATTATTTATTGTGAGCTTCAATCTGTCATAGCCTATTACATAAAATTTTTATTTCGTTTACTCTCACCGCAAGATCACGCTCTTGATCTCGACTGTCATATCTAAAGAAAATATCGCGAGAATATGAAGTTGGAATGGTTGCTATGAGTGAAATAAAAATGAAGTAACGCAGACTTCCAACTTAGGTGTGAATAGTAATCTCACAGGACTATTGGTTTGAAGAATAGTAGGAGTTCGGAATCTGGTTCAGGCCGTTGTTCAACCCGTGGCTCTGACATCACTAAAAAAGCGAAATATGAGAAAAGATTTCTTTGGTAACTTCCTCTCTTCCAGTCTTCTGATAAAATTTCTGAAAGTAGATAAAATTTCCATGAAAAGTTGTTCCAAAAAAGTCTGATGTTCGGAGTCAACTTTAAACGGTAGGCCCCGTCTCGCATGTAAAAAATTAACACACACAACATGGGTTGCTTGAAAACCTAGGTTGTAATCCTGCCTCACGAAATGTAATGACCAATCTAATATGTACTAATACTGAAAATATCTGAATCCAAAGCAAGTGTCCCTTTAAACCTGTTACTGTCGATGATAGTACTTAGTGGTGGCACTTACAACAACGAAAAACATAACACAACGAATAATATATTTTGTGTCTCTGGTACTCAGATTAAACCTTAATGGCTTCATTCACATTCAAACCATTTTTGGATTTGAATGAATTCATAGATTCACCAGCGTCGATAAGCGCCTAGTCAGCTTATTTCTAGATAATATTCTCGGGCAGAAACTTTTTCTTAATTTCTTACAGTGCAAGACAATAAAAGAGGATAGAGGTGATGGCCTTATTGTGTTGCCTGCAAAGATGTTATGCAAATGATTCTGTCTTCTCGCATGAGATCAATCCAACCACCATATACATATATGTGGCTTTTGAGAATGCTAGTTATAAAGTAGAAGTCGCCGTAGTCTAGTAGGTAGTGTGTTGGCTTATTAGACGTAAGGCCGAGGTTCAAACTTGGGGAGACATCAAAACGAAAATTGAAAAAATATTTCTTCGGCGATTTTTAGCAAAAACTCTGAGAGTAAATAAAATTGCCATGAAAAGTTTCTCCAAAATCTGTCGTTCGGAGTCGACTTTAAACTGTAAACTCATGTATAAAATTAACACACACAACATGATTGGTGTGAGAAGCTAGTACGTAATCCTGACTGAAAGGTTGTAATGGCAAATTATGTATATGCGTGTAGTTATAAAGTATATACTTGTGACAATAAACAGGCCAAATCTGCCTTATTTTAATACAAGTCAGTTCACTGATCATCTGGCTAACACAACCTCAACTGTCAATGAGGAGACCGCAACATAAACCATATCAGCTATGTTCGTAACTGAAAGATAAATACCTATACTAGCTAGTCTGCCATTGATTGCTTACAATCGCTAACCTTTGGTCATGCGTATTAGCAAGGGTAACAGATAAGTAATACTCCACATTTAGAGATTATATTCACGATTGTTGGCATTGAAAAATAGAAGGAAAAATAAGAATACAGGCATAATTCATGGTATATATGAAGCCTCCAATATCATACAAAAGTATAGTATTTGCTGCTGAAAAAATCCAAGAGTTTTAAAAAGTATATTTAAAAAATTAAAATTTTGCTCCTTTTTAATGCAACATTCTGTGTGTTACATGCCATTTATATAACTTCACCTTACTTTACCTAACCTAGAAGCTCACTAACGCCTCTTTACAAGTTAGTAACACTGTGCATGAGAGTACAAAAAATGACATGTGTTTACAAAACCACTTTATATCTGGAATGTTTTCTTCACTATATATACACTTTGACGTTTTGTTTATATTTTTAAAATATTTTATTAAAACAACAACAACAAAAAATTAAGAAACGAAAACAAAAAATATTACTGAAGCAGGTAACAAGGAAATTTTTCTTTTAAAAAAAGGTTCTCTTACATTTAAATAAAATACAACAACATGTCTCGTGTTAGAGGTAATCTAAAAGGGAGTTCTTGTTGTTATTTTTTGTTTGTTGCTTAAAAGCATTTAAGCGTTACTCACTTATACGTGAATACTTCATGTATTTTGTTGTTATTTAAAATTGCTGATTTCTTTTTCAGTTTGTTTTTCTTTCTTTTTTTGTATTTTCTTAGTTGACTTACTCAACTTGTGTGTAAAAGCAACAATCATTTTCAATCTTTTTTTTGACTTTTTTTTAAGTTGATTTAAATTTCCGTTGATTTCCTTTACCTTTCATTCAAGCTTCTTTTGATTTGCTTAGTACTTCACAGCAAAAAAAAGGAGAAAGCAAAAAGGAAAGCTTTTAACACCTTAAACAATTTGCTTCCAAATTGTAAAATGTATTGCCGGAAAATGTATTGTTCATATGTATGCATATACATACCATACATACATACATACATGTACACATCTGAATTATATATGCGACAAAAGGATGATGAGCTTAAAATTTCAAATAAAATAAAATCATTTTAATGCTTTGAAGGTTTATAAATATTTAAAAACGTTTCATAATAAAAGGTTTTTGAAGAACAGTGGAGCATGCCAATATTTATGGAGAATTCTAAGAAATTCTTAAAAGTAAGATTTTATTTTGTCTTAAGCAAGTCTATTTTCCTTTACTGCAGTTTCCCATATCTTTTTTAACTATAAGGGTGGGGCTTTTAACGCTTTAAATTTGAACCATCAGTTATTTCGAATCTGGCAATACTTATGTCATTCTATTCTGTCACAAAATTCATTATATTATCTCCACTGAACGTAATGAATCGATTTACGTTTGCGCAACGTTGGGAATTATTGAAAATTTATTTCCAAAACAAACGCAATTGGTCGGACATTGCACGAAAATGTCGTATAAAATTTGGACACAGAAAATGACCAACAGTAGTGCCCAGTATACTCAAGTTTATTGGTAAAGTTCGTGAAATTGGTTTCATTGTTGATGCGCCAAGACGTGAGCGTGCTCGTACTGTGTGTATACCCGAAAATATCAAATCTGTGGCTGAGAGTGTGCGTAAGAATCCGTCAACATCAACTCGTCATCGTTCTTAAGAATTGAGTATTTTGACGCACCAGTTTGAGTCGAATTTTGCGAAAAGACTTCGGTATGAGGCCTTACAAAGTTCAGTTGGTTCAAGAGTTAAAACTGTATGACCATACGCTTCGCTTTCACTACGCTAGAGAGATCAATGAGAAACTGAAGAACTGAGATGAATCTCATTTTCATTTTAGTGGGTACAGAAATAAGCAAAATTGCCGTATTTGGTGGTCAGACTATCTGCACGTTGTTTAAAGATGCCAATGCACCCATTACGAGTGACTGTTTGATGCTGTTTGTGGAGGCATCATTGGCCCATATTTCTTTGAAAATAAATACGGCGCAACCATTACGGTCAATGGAGACAGCCATTGCACCATGATAACCTATTTTTATACCCGCTCTTCATGGCATTGATGTGACCGATGTTTGGTTTCAACAGGATGATTCAACTTGCCACACATTTCATGTCACAAGGGATTTATTGAGTCAAACTTTTAGTGGCTGATTAATTAGCCAAAATGGTGATGTAAATTGGTCGCCAAGAAGCTGCGATTTAACAGCGTTGGACTATTTTCTATGGCCGTTAAAGAAAAGTGTTATGTCGACAAAGGACAACATTCGTGAAGCCATACGCTCGAAAAATTGCACGGAAATTGGTTCGATGTATTGAGCTACTATGAGGCCAGCAGCGGCAGCAATATGAATGAAATAATATTACATTTCTAACCGGAACAATTGTACTTCATAACAAAAAATAAATTTGAGAAAGTTTCACATCATTTTTGTTTTATTGAATTTTTAAATAAAACTTTTAAAAGGCCCACCCCTTATTTACTCACATAATGCTCATATTTAATATGTAAAATTCATAATGTCAAGTATATAATGACGTATGAGTGATATGTAATTCCATTAGTTTAATGCATGACAAAATCAAATATTTTTTATTGCATACTTTTCAGACTATATTTCAAATTCAATTAAATAGAAAGTATACCACCATTAATTTGGAATTAAAGATTTTCAAGGTAATATGATAAAAAAAAAAAAAATTTAATTTAAAGCTTTTCCAGATATTCCAACCTAAAAGTACTAAACCCACCATTCTAGGCTATATTCTAGTAGGCAATTCTTTTTTCTCTTAAAATCAGGCAATCTTACCATTTAGAATTTTTTTAACCATTGCATTTTTTTTCGCTTTCCGTCTAAAATTTCTGACTTACAGCAACAACATCTGTTGATCGCAAATTCTTTAACAGCTGCATTCTTTAAGTCTGTGTGCGTTGCGATCTTACAGAAGCCAATGCACCCATTACGGGTGACTGTTTGGTGCGGCTTGAGGAGAGGAGGCATCATTGGACAATATTTCTTTAAAAATGAGGACAGCACAATTTACTGTAGAGCGCCTTTAAAAATAAAGCATTTTGTTGACAAAACAGAGACAATTAAGCACTTGAAGAGGTCAACATTCGTATTGCCATTGCCAAGATACGACCCCATATACTCAGAAACGTGCACAAAAATTGTACCGATCGAATGAAGAACTGTGAGGCCAGATGCGGCAGCCTTATGAAAGAAATAATATTCAATTTCTTACCGGGACAACTGTACTTCACAATCAAACAAAATAAATTCTTCAACAGTTCAAACCGTTATTGTTTTATTGCATTTTTAAATTTAAACTTTTAAATCGCCCACCATATATAAACTGAACGCATAATAAGAGTCTAACAAAGAATCAAGACATTTGAATATTGCCACATGTGAGTCTAGAAAATTAACACTGAAAATCCAAAGAGAAAAAAGCCACTCAGTATCAAAAAAGTTACATACGTGGAAATATTATTGCAGAAGTTTTTCCAGTTACTTTCAATACATTGAAACTATTACGGCGATTGCAGAGATCGCCTGAGTGGTGCCCTGCACACTACACCCACGTGGGCACTAATTTTGGGTCTCTTTCCGCTTGACCTTTTCTGTAGGGGTGTGGCGGCTAAAATAAGCAGGCGTCTCTGGACGACCGAACAGTGGCATGATTCAGATATTGGTCACGCAAGGATCCTGAGAGAAGTTGTGGCTGCCGGCAGCATTGACTACATTACACTACGGTACGACTTTACAAAGAGATTCAGGATATCAATTCTGGACAACGAAAACAGGAAAAATGATGGAACCCACCTCATAAAGGACTACTTGAAAATTTACACCGACGACTGACTGTTGGGGGTGGATTTTTTCGAAATCACTGTCGGACTGCTGTATCATGTTTTAATCGGAGGTTTTGACAATACAGGCTGCGACGAGAATTATTTGAACCAGGAAACATCTCCAAGAGAAATATTATCATACTTTCTGATAGCCATTCAGCTATTAGGGCTCTAAGCTCCAACGTAATGAACTCTGAGTTGGTGTACAGGTTTGGCAGATATCTCAATGAGGTAGCATAAGGATATGATGTCCATATGGATATCAGAGCACAGTGATATTCCGGGTAACTGTAGAGCAGGCGGGCGCACGGTAAGTCTACTTAAACTCCAGAGGGGCACGCATATTATGGTCTTAGATGGTACGCATGCGAGGTGCATTGGACTGGGACACCTTGCTTGATTTGCGCAGTAGCCGCAGGGATCCGGAAGGGAAAGAGACTGTTCTTCACCTGCTGGGTACATGCCCGTCAGTTTTTAAAAGATGAAGGGAGTTCTTAGGTGCTTACTATATGGATCATCTGGAGAAACTGCCACGAATTGACATTTAGTCTAAGTCGCTTCATTAGGAGCTCCGTGTGGTTTCGAGACTAGGGAATGTCCATTCAACTCTCTTAGATGGACAACCCCCTCTACCTACTTACCTACATACTTTTAATATAAAGGACTTCAAAATTAGTGTTTAAGTGTTGCTTCATTATTTCGGCCTGTTACTTATTACATTCCACCAGGATGCATGTCAAAAATAGCGGACAACTCCTTAGTGTTGGTTGTAGTAGTCAAACTCTTATATTTGGAAACGGTATCATTACCTTACTGACGTAATTGCATTGGCGAATGGACTTAAAAAAATAAAACCCTAATTGGCAAGAGTAGTGTCCTCTCTCTCACTGAACTGACACTGACTGAAATTTCTTCCTCACTTTAATTTTTCTAATGCAAAACGATTTCTATTTAAGATGTGTTATTTATTAAATAAGAAAAAATTATTGTTTTCCAATGTTCTTAAATATAAAAGAAAAACAAAAAAAGAAGAAAGAAACAGAAAAGTAATAAATAAAAAGCAACACATAATATTGATTGAAAAGTTTTCATATTCTGAGAACTCACAAAAAAGTAGTAAGAAAATATATGCACATGGCATATGAATACACATAATATATATATATATATATACATATATATATATGTATACATGTATAGGGAGAAATAAATATGAAAATTCTATTATAAATTCCCAAAAGTTTCATGAACATGATTAATAATTGAATTTTGTGCTTCATCAATATAGACAAGGGCCAACAAAATAAAAAAATATAATATATAAAAAATAAAAAACCAGAGGAACATAATATTTAACAAAAAAAAAAAATGATTTCTTAATTGAAAAAAAGAAACATTTTGTAATTTTTTTAAAGCTAAAAAAACCCGAATTTTTTATAAGGAAACCAAAGTTTCATTGAAAACATTGTCGAATTTTTAAAATGAAAATTTATTAAAACTTTTACCTTAAAATACAATATTCAACCCATTTTTTTCTTAACAAATTGAGCATTTTAAAAAAATATATTTTTTTTTTGGTTTTTACTTACCACCATCATTATCAATATTATCCTTGCAATTCATTTCCAATGCAATTGAGCAATCTGTACCAGCCCAACCTTCAATGCAATCACAGCGATATTCACCATTTTCCAAAGTGCATTGACCATGACGTGAGCAACCATTTTCACAACCAGCTACAAAATACGAAAAAGAGAAGAGAAACGAAAAAAGATTTTTTATTTTATTTTTTTAAAGACCATGTTTGTACAAAAATGGAAAAAAATTTATATGTATTCATAATTAATGAAAATCAAGGTTCAATGATTTAAAAGAGAACAAACGGCACTATTTACACATTCACATACAAAAAAAAAAACGAAAAAAAGGAAAAAGACCTGCCTGCAAACGTACACACACATACAAACACATTTACAATATAAATGATTAAAGAGCTGTTGAGCTTCAATTTAATGTTTTTTTTTATTTTCCTTTTTGGTCTTTTCAAAATTAAATTTATTTCTCTCATTTATCGAAAATGTTCACGTACAGCAAAGCTTATGGGCATAATTTTTGTGAAAAAAGAAAACGAAAAAAAATTAAGTTTTCTTTTTTTATCTTTTTAAACATCCTTATGCTCTTGAGCAATTTAAATGAAATGTGTTTTAAAAACAAAGGACGACAGCTTTTCTCATTAAGTATTAATCAGTAATATTGTGTGCATAAATTAATGAAACTCGTAGGCAAAATTGGCGTTAAGAGCTTAAAGTTTAAGAAAAAGCTTAAAAAATGTTATGCAAGTTGCTTATTTCAAGCTTGTCAGAGTGGTATTAAAACTACATATTCAAATTGATCATTTTAAGTTTGATGAAACGCTACTCTTAGAGACATATTCCACTTTTGGTTCAATATGTGTATGTATTATAGACAGTAAGGAGACCACATAAAGTGAAATATTTCCTAAACCGTCTTAGGCAACTAAGACGTTTGAATATACCTTTTGATGTTTGAAATATGTTTGTTCCAGCGATCATCACATCATCATATTTTATGCTCAGCATATCAAGAAGTTCTTACCAAGTTTATTCAAATCTACAAATTATTATTCATTTTCATACTTTTAAGGAACATAGAAAGCATCTCCTCTTAATTCTTATTAATTCTGTGTTTTTTTCCACTTGATTATTGACATGATCATTTGATCAACTAAAGGACTTAAGCTACATCTACAGAGAAATAGCATCAATGTCACGTTTTATATATAAGTGAGGGGTTCTGCGTATATTAAAGCCAATCTTGTTTGCATAACGTTTTTTGGAGACTTTGTAGGGCTGTTGCAAATGAGTTCATCATCTTATGGCTTTTCGTCAGAACACCTATGTAAAGTGCTTGGCCTGTGTTCAACATCAAAAACCATCGGTAGTACAATTTGAATTTGAATTTAAAGAAAGAAATTCGTAAAGAAAAATCGGAAAAGTCCCCTGGTATACCATTGAATTTAATCATGTTTAAATGATATCACACTAAGCATATCTGTGTTGACATTATTGCATGCAAGAAAAAATACAGATTCAAACCCGTTAAAATATAAGAAAATTCAAAAGTTAAATTCCAAATATTTAGAAACTAAGAGGATAAATTGAGGCCCCCGTAGTCTAGTAGGTAGTGCGTTGGCTTATTAGACGTCAATCTGCGGATCACACCCCAGGTTGGACATCTCCCACAAAACGAAATATTTTTGGCAACTTAGCATATATCTGACAAAAAACTCTGAGTGTAAGTAAAAAAAGCACATTTAAAGTTTTTCAAAAAAATCTTTCGTTCGGAGTCGACTTTAAACTATATGCTTGAACTCAGGCGCAAAAATAACACAAAATGCAAGTGGTGTGATAAGCTAGGTCACAATCCTGACTGAAGAGTTGTGATGACCAATTACGTACGTGTGTATGTACGTATGTAAGAGATGTAAGTTCCCTACAAACAATCCATTCTGAAAGACCCTGAACCACTGACACCGTAGAGGGGATAATATCAACAATAATACCGCTGGAGGAAGATTTGTAGTTTGAATTCGACGCAGCGTAGTAAGTAGTGTGTGGACTATGCGACAAATTTGTTTAATTTCAGAGCTTTTGGCAGCAGACTGCTGAGAGGAAGTCGCCACAAAAAAATTTGTTTTTCATATTTCGTTTTGTTCGAAAGGTCTGAGCTGATGCTCAAACCATGTACGCCCGTCTCATAAGTTCTTACAAATCTTCGACGACTTCAATGGATAACAGTGGAAAACTGGTACAAAAATGGAAAACTGTGTGGTATCATATTAACAATTACGTTCTTTGCCATCGTTCACTGTAAAGTGAAAATTTTTGGCCTTCGTAATTCAAGCTTCGTTCGGGTTCCTCAAGAAGAAAGGCACAATATTGTAGGTATTGCTTGTGAGCCTATACCCATGTCATTAATATTGTATTTTTGTAGCTATTGATAACGAATTCGCTGTAGTCTAGTAGGTAGTGCGTCGGCTTATTAGACGTAAAGCCAGAGTTCAAACCCCAGGGCAGACATCAAAACAAAATACAAAAAGTATTTCTTCGGCGATTTTCTCTCAGGAGATTTTTGGCAAAAACTCTGAGAGTAAATAAAATTGCCATGAAAAGTGTCTCAAAAATCTGTCGCTCAGAGTCGGCTTTTAACTGTAGGTCCCGCCACTCATGTATAAAATTAACACACAGAACATAAGTGGTGTGAAAAAGTAGGTCGTTATCCTGACTGAAGGGTTGTAATGATCAATTATGTTATGTATGTATGTATGTATTGATAATGAAAATATTGCTGAATTCAAGTTTTCAATTCTGTTTTCGATATAAGGTTCGGAAGAGCCACCATGTTTGGAAAGGAAAAAATGTGATTGAAAACGCACTACAAATAGCTCTAGGGTTCGAAGCTCGTTATTATTAATATATTTCATATATATAGAGATCTTTACCCTGAAGCCTTTTTACGATTTTTTTGAATGTATACAGATAAATTCGAAAGTGCCTACTATCACAGTTTGATTTTCTTGTAAGCGCTTTTTTGAAATCTGGTTTTTGTTTCAATATTCAGCACCTATTACAACGGCACTTTTTGACAACAACCGTAGCATATTTTTGCAAAAGCGTATAGCATTTTTCTCGCAAAAGTTTTTCCGGGATCTTATAGTTGAAATAAAAATTCTGCGCTCTTTGAATTTAACTCGGTAGAGTTTATTAATTGTACTGCTCTAGTAGAGCTTATGCCCTATGTTTTGATAACATGCCTAAGCATATTTTGTATGTACTCATGTATACATAATTTGTATTTAATTTTTTATTTTTTTTTTTTTTTGTTGTTACTGAATTACTTTTTCAATTAATCCATTGAATTTTGTCAGACTGTCAATCACATATTTATAATGGCGTTAATATTAAAAGCATTTCTCGTCAACAACATGAAAATAACTTGAAAATTTTTGAGTTTTTGGAAAAAATTTATATTTTATGCTGCCATAAAAACAAAATTTATCGATTAACACAAAATTGATGAAACATGTTGGTAAAAATATTGCAGACAATACATACAAAATGAAAAAAGTTGGAAAATAAAATTTTGTATTTCTATACAAAATATGCATTTTATGGTAAGCAACACATACAAAAATTTGTACTTGGTATGTATGTATGTATATGTATATTAGGTATGTATGTTATGTGTAGTAAAAGAGAAGAATAAAAAACATTTTTTTATTTTTTCAAATATCAGGAAACATGTAATGTATCAAACAGATTGAACATATGCATGGCACAATCTATAATAAATAGTAAAATTTAAATTTATTTTTTTTATATATACGGACATACATATGTACACTGCATACATATAGTATATACTGTATATAAATATTGCGTATAATTTATTTATGAAACAAAACAAAAAACTGAAAAAAACTACCGCTTAAACTTTATGTTGCTGTTATTGTTTTTGTTGTTGTTGTTCGTTTTTATATACATACATTTCTTTTCTGAAACTATTTATAGTAAAAATTTCTATAAATATTTTCAATAATGTTGACGTGTGCAAAACCAATAAAACTTCCGCTATTTTTCGTTGAATTTCTACAATTTTTTTTCTTGATTTGTTTTTTTTTCTTTTTTTTTGTAATCGTAAAATAGACAAACTCTTTGGCAATTTGAAATAACAACTTAAAGACGTTGTATTTTTTCTTTTATTTTTTATATGTTAAAAGTAATTTAAGCATTGAAAACATGTTCGATAGTAATATTTCCTTTACATAATATTTTTACTGGGTTTTTCTCCCTTCTTTTTTTGCTATTGGCAAACTGAAAATGTCTACAGTGGTGTTGCATGTCTATAGTATATCGATGGCAAAAAAAAAAAACGAAAAACGACTAAGAATTTAAGACTTCCTTGGAAATATTATCAATATAAATTCTTGTAAATGAGCACAAGAGCCTTGGACAAATATAAAAAGAGCGGGAGAAAGAGAGAATAAACAGAAATAGGGTGTTCTTGTAAGAGCGACAGTTTTTGGTATTTTAATTTGGCAAGGAAGCATAAACATAGAATCCAACATCATTTTATATTAAAATTCATACATATGTACATAGTCGTCATTACAACCTTTCAGTCAGAGTAACGACATAGCTTCTCACACCACCAATAATGTGTGTGTTAATTTTATGAATGAGTGGCAGGACCTCCAGTTTGAAGTCGATTCCGAACGACAGATATCTGAGAAATTTTTCATGGGTATTTTATTTACTCTCAGAGTTTTTGCCAGAAATCTGCTGAGACGAAGTTGCCGAAGAAATATTTTTTCATATATCGCCTTAAGATGTTTGAGCCAGGGTTTAAACTATGGCCTCACGTCTAATAAGCCAACACACTACTTACTAAACTACGTCGAGTTCTTAAAATTCATACGGCGAGCTCTTAAAATTCATACGGCTTTGAACATTTTTTGCTAAAAATTCTTGAAGCAGACAGGTTAAGCTACAATCAATTCCTGTCTATAGAGGAACATACAGATAGGCAAAAGTGGCTGCCTACCAGAAGAAGTTGGAGAGCCATACTTAGGCCATATGGGGCTCTTTGTGATACCACCTTCTTTTATTTTCCTCTAGTCTTGGAACGGGTTGCAGCTTCTGATGCACCAATGACTCAGACTACCAATATTTATGCCTGACAGTTCGTTTATATAATTTATGTGGTATTTTTCTCTTCCAACATAGTGCTAGACATGCTGCCAATAGGTGGAGAACAGTTTCCTGCTCTTCCTCATCTCTACAGCTTCTACAGATATCGTTTGACAAATGTGTACAAGACAAATGTGACCCGCTTCGGCACTTTTGCTGCAACGTCCAGTAATGACTCCAACAACCATACTAAGCGGACTTCTTTGGAGTTTAAGCAAACTTTTTCAGTGCGCTCTTGCTATAGCTTTGGCTACGCATTAGTTGTATCGGAAGCCGCTCACCCGGCATTGTTAGAATCCATAACTGCATTGTCATTCGAAAGGATTCCTAAAGTAGAGAATTCATCGATGAGTTCCATTGTGGTGCCACAAATGGCCAGTTCATCCACTCTATAATTTCTTGGAATATCGCTGTGTTCCGGTGCACATACGATATGGATGTTATATAGTTCCGTCACCTCGTTTGTATATTTATGACTCCGTCTAGAAGTTCATTACATTGAAACTCACTACTTTATTAGCCGCCTGGCTATCGGAAGGTATGGTAATATTCCTTTCCTCTATATTTGAGTTTTTAATAATTTTCGTCGCAGACTGTATTGCCAGCACTTCCGTCTGAAAGTGCTGCTATAGTTCGGCAGCCTTGTACACTGAGCTATTCCCACTCACAGTTCCATGTAGCTATCAGTAAATATTAGAACGGAGTTTTTTAAAAGGTGCGCTGCACTACCTATATAGACTCCTTTCCCTGGAATGGATGTTTCAATTTCATTGAGAAGTCATATTGCGGTCCCTGCCTATAGGCTAACATACGTAATTGTATGTAGTCGTTTATACTCAGTTTCTGATTCAAATGAATTGTATATGAGTGCAGGCCCAGGCCAGTATGCAACTTGTTTTGAGCTACTCAATATCAATTGTCTCGGATTCTCCTGCCAGCTCTCACGGAAAGTGGCGATGTTTTCGTCAGATCTTGCGTTCCATCTACGTAAGTGTGTTGGTAGATAATTAATTGATTCAGTGGACTTGAATTTATCCACCATGTTGTAATTAGTCCTCTTGGTAGAACGATTATGACGAGACGTATATGGCACGTTACGTTACATTACCGAACAGTATATCCATTTTGATTAAATTTTTTATTTGCACATAATGTTGAATGCTATATCCAACTGTCAAAGGTAGTAAGTCAATGTTGTAAACCCTGTTATATACTTAGACAAGCATTTAATTATGCTCCTCACTGTACAAACTTCTAATTTTTCCAAGGCCTGTTATATTTTGACTTAAATTTTCAGATATTTCCACCATTAAAATTCAAATATTCTGAAGTTTTTAGTAGCCAACCTATTCTAGTTTATATGTATTCCATATTTTTAATTAAATTCTAACAAAAATCCCCTGGAAATACTATGGTTAAACGTTTTCTACAGCTCTAGAAACATTCCCAAAAAAGTCAACTGACAATTGAGAAAAATTACAACCAGAAACAAGAAGGCATATTATTGTAAAACTTAAAAGAAAGTACACCCCGGAATCGTAGTAAAAATAAAAATGAAATAAAAAAGAAACGAATCAAAAAAAAGAAAACACTTTAAACAGACCTTATTATGGCAGGATCTCTCTCTCTCTCTAAAGACAAATGAAGTAAGCAGGGGAAAATGAAGAAATCCCCTCAGTTCAAAGACAGGAAGTTTAAAAAGATACAAATGCCTGCTCTTAAATTGCCTGTACACATACAGATAAACACACAGCGGTGTATGTTTGTACATGACACATGTCACAATGACATTAAAAATGCTAGTAAAGCGCCAAATAGTATGCTACAGAAAATGTTTATCTATTTGTTTTCAGTTTATATTTGTTGTGCAAATATATTTGCAAAACATTTTGTCTCCGTAACTAATTTTTCGTTTCGTTTCGTTTTTACTGCAAAATAAATATAAAAAAACACAAAATAAGAGAGAAGAGAAAAGTAAAGTAAAGAAAATAAATGATAAAAATTCTACGATAACAAATATAGGTACAAATTTTAACTACGGAAATTTTCTAGTTTAAATATTAACATCAAATTACATGGCATGTTTCTGTATACATGAGAATAAGGATGACTATGACGATGATGTTAATAACGATGCTGTTTTGTGTAGTTCCTACTGCTGCTCTGATGATAATAATAATGATGATGACTTCTGTTTACATATGCAACATGTACACATACATACGACATACATACATACTTGTTTATATATGTACATATAGTACACTCAATACATATTGTATGAGTGTGTTTAGCTTTGAGCCATACTTCCTGTCTAGTTTTTGAGCTTATCTATACATACACATATTGCTGGCAAAAAGGTATTTGTAGCATACCTAAAGGCATGTTCTCTTTCGTATATATTCTCAACAGAGAGATGACATTGAAGTTAAACTAATGTCTAGTATGTCTATGAAAGTTATACGTCTTATGTAAAAAGTTTTTATTTTTTTGAATGAATTTTTTCCGTGTTTTTTTTTTGCTCCTCCTATGCCTCATGTTTTCCTTCTTTGAATTCCTTGTAGCGTGTTTTTTTTTCTGCAATAACTAGCACTGCTACTTTGACTACTTCTTTTAATATTTGTACATGTCTTAACATGTCACATTATTTGCAAATATTCAAGAAAATATTAGAAAATACAAAACATTAAGACGAAATATAATAAAGGAATGTTAAAAGAGAACGAACAAAAAAAAAAAAGAAATAAGAAAACAATTTACAATATGTACGCGTGTATGTATGTATATGAACATGACATGTTAGAAAAATCACATGCTTCTTAAAATGTCCTGAAATGAATGAAGCCTTACTATTACAATACCAAACAGGCCTTAAATAAGAGGGTGTTGAAATATTTAAATTTTTCTAAGGAATATATTCAAACTACAACAAAGGGAAAGCATACTTTAAGGATTTCTATGATTATATTAGAATTTTGTTAATTTTCTTGGAGTAAAGAATTTGGCAAACTTATTAAGAGAATGGTTTTCTAAGAGGCTATAGATTTAGGAATTTTTCTATTAAAGAAGGAATTTTCAACGCCTAACAGAAATCATGAAGGCTTTAAGAGACTGAAACTTCTGGAATTTGTAAAATACAAAACAAAACATATATTTCTTTCATTTGAGTAAAATAAAATTAGAAATATTTCTAAATTGAAATATAATTACAATAATTCAAATTCAGTAAAAAATAAATTTACTTAATTCTTGAATTCTTTTTTTGTAGCATATTTTGCACGTTAAATACATTTGAATATGTAAAGCCTACATTAAGGTGGAAAATATGATTAATGCACTAAGATTTCGTATAAGCTAAATGGAAACTTAAACTAGTGTGCCTGTGTGATGGTATAATATTGTTTAAAGTAATTGGAAACACTGTCTGTGGTTGACTTGGAATGAAAATTGAAAATAACGAGTCTTTTCGCACTTAAGGTATAAACACATAGACGGCAGACAACAGTTCGGCAGTTCGACAGAAAATTCTGCCAACTGTTTCTTCTGCCGACTGCTTAAATTTTTTGAAAGCAGAGCAGAAAAAAACGATTGGGACAAAATCAAAACAATTGAATTTAAATATATTTTTCAGTGTTGTCACTATCAGGTTTTTTGTACGCAAAAATAAACTCACTTATGAAAAAACTGCACACACAAAACATTTATCAAATGATTTCAGATACAAAACTGAATCTATAATTCTATTTTATTTATTATGAATACATGGATTGATTTTAATTTTTTAATTTTATAATCGTTCTTTCTCTTCAAGATTTTATTATGATTTTATGTTGCATAATTTGGTTTTAGCTGCTCCCAAAAATAGAAAATAATTTAATTTGGGCAGAAACTGTTTAGGTTGTTGTCTTGGCTTTTTCTGTTGTGCCTTCAATATAATCGTTTTCATATAAACGTGTATATTCTAAACTTGGCAGCTTTCTGTCGTCTATCGTCTATGTGTTTATACCTTTAGGGCTTGGTTTATATAGTATCTTTTGGTCTAAAAACATGACAACTAAATGCTTGTGACTAAACGCCACGAAAATCAGAAAACTAGAAACTAATAGGAACAACAAGCTGTAGAACGAAGACAAGACTTCAATTTCCTCGTTCAAATGCAGATTATATATAAGTATTTAAATACATTAATTGGAAATTTTGCGGTTTTTAGCGGTTTTAGGTCTGTTGGCATATGAGACGACAGCCCATGGTTCAAAGCCCAGTTCAAACATCTCGAAAAAATATATCTTTCGGCGACTTCTTCTCAGCAGTCATCTGGTACAAACTCTAAGAGTAAATAAGTCGACTTTAAACAGTAAGTACCGTCACAACATGGTCAAAAATCATTGCCACCATGCCGCGACATCGTAATCTGTTGACAGCAAATAAATTTGCAAACAATATTGAATGGAAAATGGCACAGTAGCACAACTGGACCAATAATTCTCAACCCAACAAATAAGGCAAGTCAAGTAAAATTGGAATTTCATTTGAGTTGTCTACCCTGAATATTTAATGGCAAGGTGCAATCATTAACTGCTTAAAATTGTTGATGAAAATCAACAGCAACAATACTATCACTCCTTCAATTATGTAGTGGACATAGAATCAAAATCCGAAATGGTAGCAGCTATTCTTTATGGAGACAGCATGTGCGAAATATCGTTTCTAATATTGGGTTTAAATGTAAGCATCACAGCTACTATAAAATCACAGATAACTACCAATTATCAACCAGATAAGATGGATGTGAATAGGCCACAAACTCTTACAAAATAGTAGAACTCTATGAAAAAGGTTCTGCACCACAACATAGCTTAATATAAACACTTTATTATTTCTGCATAAGGACAGGTGGCAACCCTATCATCCCCGAAACTGCTACAGTAGATCAATCATTTTTTCTTAATAGAAACAAATTTATTGAAAAATGAAGGTAATGAAGTTGCAATAGGGATAAAAAAATTACGCATACGGCAGAGAAATATAAATAGCAGTTTAACCAGGAAATGGTTACAAAAATCAGTCGGTCGGTACAATTTTTATCAATGATTTTGTGTCTATTAAACTCAATAGGTTTAAAAACTGGTATTCATTTAGAAATATTAAAGACTTTTAGGTAAAAATACACAAATATGTACGTTTTAATTTCCAAGTAATTTAATTTAAAAATTTTTTCTTCCTTTCTTTTAAAAAAGTGTCTGAATCACTTTAAACCACATTTAGATATTCCAATGGAAGAGCTTTTGTTCTGAATGCCATCTTTTCTGTTTTTTGTTTTATTTTTGTGCTATCGATACATTTGCAATTTTATTAAAATTCTCTCCGTATCTATCAATTTCATTACCAATTGTCTGAAAAGTTTAAATTCGATTTTGTTTATATTTTTTGCACAAAACAGCAGCAACAACGAAACTAAAAATGATGAAAAAAAATTGCTCCCAATGTGTTGCTCTGCTGATATAGAGTGTATCTCCAACTATTGATTCTTTTATTCCTTCCTTTTTTTTATTGAGTATTTTGTTTTAAAACTTCAATTTAAAAAGTTTCACTCACAACTAATGCATACTTTTAGTGATTTTTTTACGATAAAGTGCTCTTTTTTTTTGTTGTTATTGTATTATTATATACTTACGCAATGTACAATGTCTGCCATTCCAGCCTTGCGAACAAACGCATGTACCATTTTTACATTGGCCATGTTCAGAACATCTGGCATCACAAGGCAATTGATCGCATAGATTTCCAGTCCAACCGGGATTACAGCGGCATTTGCCAGATTCACAGACACCATTCGGGCCGCAATCTAAACTGCAAACAGCTGGAAATAAAAACAAAATGGAAAATGTGTGTGTGAGAGAGAGAGAGAGTTAGCTAAAGTAGTAAACAAAAATATTGTAGCATAATTTAAGGTGTTTTTTATTTTAAGAGATTTGTATTAGTTTTAAACATTTTTAGATTGTGTTTGCACACCTTTTAGTTCCCTCGCGAAATTATAACATGCTTTCAGACAAAGCTTGTAAGAAGTTAACCGACAAAATTTAAAAATTTCCATTTATGTGGTCTAGTAGTACTCTGTTATAATGTTCAAAAACGATGCATACTTTTCGGAAAAACTTACAAGAAGATTTTTTGTAATAAAGTCGGTACAGAAGGCTGTATCTCCTAAAATCGAACGTGAACATTTTTGTATCATAGTACGCTGATTCAAAGCTTATGAATCATGAAAAAGAGATATTCCTGGCAATGAATATCTGATCCTGATGTATCCACATCACTCAGAAATCATTGTTATTAAGAAGGCATTTAGCAACCAGTCATATTGGTCCTCGACACTGAGGTCAAGAACTTTTCATGAGAGTTACTCGTCACTTTTACAACAGATAAGTCTAACGTGCTCATATATTGGATTGACTTCTGTCAGCAGATCGGCGAACAATAAATGTCACAGAAACTTTTCGTATTTGTAAAGCACAGATAGGAAAAAGTAAACCTGACGATGATGAATTGGCCTCCATCTGAACCGAATAATTATTGATCTCCCAAAAGTTATTTTCTCAACGTATTCAAGATAAATTGAATTACATCCGCACCTTCATAAGACACCTTTTATTTCACTGTTTTGCTTGGATATTTTGCTTTCAAGAATATATTTGATGTCTAGGATACGAAAATTCGAAGTTATCTTCGCCTTTGTATGAGCTACAGGTTGGTTGTATGGTCAGGAATCCTCCTAATTTGGGACTCTTGATAGCACAGTGGATCTGACGGTCTCAGATTATAGCATTGGATAGGTTACTGCTAACATAAAAGTAACATCGTTGTAGATGCCATTAATTTCACTGCATATATTTAGGCGTTAGTATATACACAACGCTTTCCGTAGCAAGTTGAATTCAAATACAGAATCAGAAATTATACCTCCTCTCTTTTGAAATAGAAAAACATAAAGTCTAATAGATTTGCAGCCAGCATATAAGCATAAACATATATAATTTTCATTGCATATTTGTAGGCATGTGCAATAATTCTCTACATCAATGAAAGGTAAACGTAATGGCACGTGAAAAATATATATTTTTCTATTAAAACTCAAATGCCAATAAATTATTTTTTTTACTTTTCATTTTGCAATTTCAATAAATTCTAGTTGTGCCAAATCCCTTAAGCTTAAGTCTTAACAAACGTTAGCATACTTTAAGGCTAAATGTCATTACACAACACATATATGTATACAAGCGAGTAAAGATGAGAGAAAAACCAGAAATAAAATAATAAAAGAAATGAACAGCGGATGAATATAAATTGTAATTTCCTTCATAGACATACATATGTATGTATGCAAACAAATTCTAAATGCTGGAGAAAAGGTAAATCGAGAAAGAGAAAATAAAGAAAACCTGAATTGAAATAATATACCAATAAAGTGTGAATGTCAGCACTTACACACAGAGCAACAATTTAACAGATTATTGGTAAAATATGCCTTAAAGGCTCTTCTTAAACGCCAAGATGAGAGAAATTTAAATGAAAGATTTTTCATTTTCTTCTACTCAAAAATTATTGAGGCATTTAAAATTAAATCGAAATACAATTTATTAAAAACGACACACAAAAAACTTCTTTTAATATTACATAAGACAGCATATTGTCTGCTTGCTCTCTCTCTCTTGTGTGAGTGTGTATGACTTTGTAGATGAACATGTTTTCTACAATTTATTATAGAATTAATGAAGTCTATGTGTCTGCGTTTCTCTGTCTGTCTGTCTTTCCGCCTGTCTGCTAGTCTATGTAGCAGTATTTTCTTATATATAACCAACCAAGATAATGTATGGCGGTTAACAAATATGATATACGAGCATATGAAATTTTATGCGAAAGAAAAGTATAAAAAAATGTGAAAAATGCAAAAATAATATGTTGGGAAATTGCATACAACGTAACAGTAACACTTTGTGATACCCTAAAAATGAGAGAATAATTTCAGTGACTGACGAAATTGAATATAATTTCTAAAGGTATTGTAGTGGCTATTAGAGGGAATGTCCTTTGTAGGATCCTTACGACTAATTTCACTTCTATTAGAGTATGTCTTACTCTTAATGAATGGCTTAAAAGTAGATGAAGAGCGTGAGTTCGTTTCTGCTCGGCAAAACTTTTGATTTTCCGACAAAAATTTCTATTAAATGATGTTATCTTACACAAACATGTCTTGGAATTCTCTAAAAATTAAATAAAGCCCACATATGACTAACAGATCTCCGTAGAATAGGCTGCAGATAAAATAAGCTTAGTATGGATACTCAAAGCATCCTATATTATCAATTGTTTACCTAATAAAGGGTATCGGTCCATAAGCCATTTTCAAACAGAAAATTATCCGGACTCTGTATTAATCTGAGTAAATATTAGATAAATTCATATCTGATATCACTGGCTCTACTTGATTATGGTTGGCAACGTGTAATCTGATACTAGACAGCGCACAATACATGCACTTAATGTATCGATTTTGACAGACAGAATAAGTAACGTACTAAGTTCAACTGGAGCCTTATTCCAGCCAGTAGTGTTCCACTTTGCTTTCCATAATTCATACTGTTAGGTACCATGGATGAAAGTCTCTTTCTGCTGTGGAAGCTTTCCTCTGCAGCCGGTCAGTCGTTTAATTGCCAGCAATTCCGAAGAGAACCGAGGTCCAGCAAAGTACAACTTTGTTTGCCGCAGGGTACTTTGCTTTGGGTACTTAAATCTCCTACCGGACTAGATTTCATAGAACATTTAGGCAGTGCTGCCTAATTAACTGAAATAATTATCTGCGTACCTCTCATACCCTCTGTGTAGAGATTTCATTTCATACTGAAATTGTCGAATTCTCAGCGTAAAAGAAACATGGCCATGAAAATGGAGATAGTTGTGTGAAGTCCAAGATCTTTGCCAGTATACCGTATCTGTCTTATATATATCCACTTCAGGCCTCTGGGCTTAAAGTATGACGTTGAAATATTCAAGCAATTAAATGACCGACGAATATGCTTAGAGTTGGAGTAGTATTTTTGACTTCCAGAAAAATGTTTCCAAAATATGAAAGAATATGAAGACGCCGTAGGCCAGTGTGTTGGTATATTAGACTAGAGGACATCTCAAACAAAACTAAATTAGAAAAAATATTTCTTTCGTCGACAATTTTCTTGCAAAAATTCTGTGAAAAATTCTGTGTGTAAATAAAATCGAAAAGTGCCTCAAAAATCTTTTGTTCGGAGTCGACTTTAAACTGTACGTCCCGCTACTTGTGTATAAAATTAACACTGGAGAACTCTGACTTGGGGTTTGAATCATTGTTTCACGTCTAATAAGCCAACACACTAGCTACTAGAATATGGCAACTTTTAAGGTGAGCAAGTTCAATTCAGTTATTTTCCGCAACACTTTGCTTCCAAGATGCTGGTCACTTAGGTTATCATAAGTACTTTTCACTGAACCATTAGTCATGAAATGTGCCGACCATGTGAACTCACTGTTTATAACTGTTTATCTACGGACTTGCGATTCCTGGTGTACTAATACTTTAACGATCTCGAGGAGCCATTGTAAACTTGACCGCAATGTAATTTAAAGAGTGCAAGAGCGGATTATGGAGCTATACCATTATTTCAGTTATTGTGTTGGTATTGAATAGTCGCCGTTGAAGAGGACTTCCACGGGAATATGTTCATTCACGGTTGCTTAAAATAGTTTTCGACACGGTGAAATTACTTGTGGACACAGAAATTACTTGTGGACTGTATTGCGCTTACTGAACCATAAATTGTGAAATTATTGTAATCAAGCACATCCAGCTTCGCTAGGAGATTATAAGATAAGAGTCGATATAATCTTCTCCAATTGTTATCAAAATAGCACCGTTTATGAATGAACAACAATTTCTCTAAGGTGTTGACAGCCATTGCCTGCAGAAATAATGCAGCCGTAGGGTATTCATATATGCAGCAAAATAAATTAAATGCGTTGCCATGACTAAAAGTTTATGAAGTAGTTGTTGGGTATATAAACTCACTCTGAACAAGTTTTTTTTTTAATTTAATATTAAAATAAGAAACATTTCTAAGGAACTTGAAACAAAAATATTAAAAATTCTCTAAAATGCTTTAATAATTAACGAAAAATAACTAAAAAATATATTTTTGTTGTTGCCAGTATCTGTTTATTAAAGCAAAGTCTTGTGAATTTCTTTTTTTTAATGTTTTACAAACCTTTCGATTATTTTAAGCAGTTTCTCTTACTACTCCTCCTGTTTGTAGTTTTTAGCCGAGGAGTAGAAAAAAAAGAGGAAAAAACCCGGCCCTATTAAAATCATATTATTTTCTTACTTTCAACAAAATAGCGTTTAAATTTTACCAATTGAACAAAGCCAATAACTAGGTGGCTTATGCTCTGCTATCCTAACGAAAAAAAAAGAAAAACAGTGTTTTGATCACTCTATACATAGAACATGTAACTGGTAACGTATCGAATAGCGTTCAGAGATAATAGCAGTGGATGTGGTGTTATATATGGTATGTAATGTAAGTGTATTGTACATATAGAATCGATGATATATAGCGGAGTCATAAAATATTGAACGAAAAAAGCCACAAGGCACTTGCATGTACATGAGACTGCACAAAAACTTACAAAATGTAGTTTTCGCAGATACAACAGCAAAAAAAGCGAAAAAAAATTGAATAACGACAACCACTATGACTACATTGAAATTACAAACATAGCGCCCTGCTAGAATTTGATGACTAGAAATACGTTGATAAAATTTTAGGTGCATTGGGGAAAATGCCATAAAAAAACAACCGTTCTTAACAACGACAACAACGTACATACTAAACTTACAACAGTATTTAGCTAAGGGAGTTGAAACGAGTTTTATACTTTTAAAAAGACATAAAATCGGATTTTACTATGTGGAGTTTTTTTTTTTTTCTTTCTCACTGCCACCACCGTATTTTGGTATCATCAGAAATGCATCATTTATCATAAAAAAACGCTCTCTAAACACAAACATGCCAGCACACCTACAAACACAGAGAAAAACAAGGATAGCGCTTGCAACGTAAACTAAGACACCCACTTTTCAGCAGCAAATGGCCATCCAACAACCGCAGCAAATGGCTAGAGTAGGTGTAACTGTGTGGTGGTAATAGATTTTGTGTAAATGTATACGAGACAATTATTGTCAATACAGTGGGCGCGAAAGTAAAAGAAACTCATGGAATATTTTCGGTTTTTCCTCGTGCATTATATGTACTACCACTCGAACTAAAAGAAGGTTCGACTACCTTTATGCTCAAAAAGGTAATAGGAAAAGGAATATAATTTGCTTAAGGCAATCGCAAACATTATCAAAACTCCACTTTTGGGAAATATTGTCATTAATCCTGAAAAAACCGACCTGGTTTCAGGCTCAATAATTATGTGCCGACCATGTAATCAAGCTGTTCGTAATTGTTGTTCATAACAGTCTATTGAATTATTTTTTTTGGTGTGCTAATACTTTAATGACCTAGAAACAGCATTGAAAACTTGATCCCCATGTAATTTAAACGTTATTAGAGCGCAAAAGGGGATTATGGAGTTATACCTCATGTTGTGTTCGTCCTTGAGATGTACTTGGACAAGAATATGTCGTTTCACGTTTGCTGAGCATAGTTTTATACGCAGTAATGAAAGCAGCCTCGCTAAGAAAATGCAATGATGGCTAGAGCATCACAACAAAATGCAGAAATTTCTTGTGGACTGAGCTGCAATCTAGGTGGTCTGCTTACTTGAACACAACTATTCAGATGTTAAGTTCAACTTGAGTAAAATCTTGCGCATAAATACGACAAATGCCAGATAACATCTGGCTTTTTTCATGAGTATTGAGATACATACATACATAATTGGTCATTACAACCACTCAGTCAGGATTACGTGCAAGCTACTCACACCACTTATGTTGTGTGTGTTAATTTCATATATGAGTGCCGGGACTTACAGTTTAAAGTCGATTCCAAACGACAAATTTATGAGAAACTTAATCATGGCAATTATACTCTCAGAGTTTTTACCGGAAATCTGCTGAGAGGAAGTCGCCGAAGAAATATTTTTTTCAAATTTCGTTTTGATTTCTGACCTGGTGTTTGTAACGTGGCCTTACGTCTAAAAAGCCAATACACTACCAACTAGACTACGGCGACTGAAATAAAGTCACCCAAATATTACTTCGTTTTACTGGAGATGTTTGAACTGGGGTTTGAACTGTGGCCTCAAGTCTAATAAGCGAACACACTACCTACTAGATTACGGCGACTTCAAGTATTCAGATGTTAAGTTGAATTCAAATAAATAAAGTGATGAGGTTCACGAGTCCAATGGACTTCAATCGAGATTTTGAAGTCTCCTGAAATATTGGAAATATGAATATATTCCTTATACATAAGGACATTCCATACATTCTATGAATTCTATGAATGTTTTAATTCTGCAAATATTTTTCTTATTTCCTTGGCTGTTAATACTGTAAATACTATCATAAAATGTCAATTTTCTCTAGACTCTACTTATTTATAGCTTTTGTAAATATACAGATGCTGATAAAGCTTATATACATACGTTTAAGCTGTAAACATAAAATAAAAAAACTGCAGCATACTTTCCAGTCAATACAAAGAAATAACAAACTATTGCATACTTTAAGCCTTTACATATTAAATTTGTTGTTTCTAAACTTTAAAGTAATACATTGCTATGAAATCGTTTGTAAATTTCTTTTTAAAATATTGTCTTCAAAGGCTATTAAAGCCTTAATTATAAAAAAATATTCAGTTTTTTTATTTTTATTTGAAATTATAAATTCCATTTGGAAAATTATTCATTTGAAAAAGGTTCTCATGACGGTTTTTTTTTCAAATTCACATGCATAAACTCTTATATTATAAGAGCTGTTGAAGAAAAATAAAATCTTTTCTTTTATAAATCTGAAGACTGCTTCATAAGACAAAAAAGAAACTGGCATAACACACTTGAATAATTTATAAAAGAAAGGAGGAAAAGAGGAAATTAGAGATGTGGAGGTATACGAGATATGCACTCCTTAAAGTATACTTTAAAAATACGAGTGTGTTTCATGAACAAAAAAATTTTATGAGAATATAAAGTTTAAAAAAATTAAAGTAAATCGGTGTAGGGAGAGGATTAAACTAAAAAAATTATAAGAAAAATTTAAGCTTTTCACGAACTTTACCTACACCTATAAGTACACCTATAAGTATACCTTAAGAAATGTTTCTTTGGAAAACAGGCAATGTGATTTGAAGATTTACAAACAAATATGGACAGTGATGCCACCTAAAATCCATGCCAAACAGTGTCTATTTATCCCATTTATCCAGAAATGGGCTTCAACGTTAAAAATGTTTTTCTATGGATATAAAGGTCAGTTACCAACGGCTCTAGAGCCATTTCAGCGTACACAGGTCATTGTTTATGGTCGCCAAAGATGATCTGGCAACACAGACTGAATAAATGACAACTTATTTGACAGATGAAGTCGCCGTAGTCTAGTAGGTAGTATGTTGGCCTATTAGATGTAAAGCCAGGGTACGAACCTCAGGCCAGACATCAAGAAAAAAAAAAAACAAAAAGTATTTCTTCGGCGCCTTCCTCTCAGCAGAAACTGACAGAAACTGTGAGAGTAAATAAAATTGCCATGAAAAAAAGTTTCTCAAAAGTCTGTCGTTCAGAGTCGACTTTAAATTGTAGGTCCCACCACTCATGTATAAAAATTAACACATACAACATAAGTGGTGTGAGAAACTAAGGACGTTGTACAATGGGTTAATTCGACCTCCGGGTACTGTACTTGTCTTAATTGACAAGTACACGTCCTCTAACCTAACCTCATCTAACCTTTTCATCCGTACACAGGTCATTGTTTATAGCCGCCCAAGATGATTTCATTTGATTGTTTGATGATTTGATTGTGACAATTTGAGAGATGTACCTTCAACAAGATGGCCGTCATCAACTGTCACCGTTCGGAAATCACTGTTGGCGGACGCTTTCTATACGTAACAGTTCTCAAGTAGGAAAACCAAACTAAAATCTCAGAGGTGTTTAGAAACTGAGTAGATATTGAAACACAGTTTCGCAGAGAGAAAATTCATGATAGGTCCGCAATTCAAGCAATATATTCGTTACTTAAGGATTGTCTAATGATTGTGATTGTAAGGGTAAGTATTCATATTACAAAAGACACTCTAATTTAACCCTTACAGGATCAAATCAAAATTATTTCATTGGTATATCGGAATTCCATTTTAGTGTCACAAGGAAGCAGTAAGTATTAGCTGGGAATAGCAATACATTTTCTGTACAATTCTTCTGCCTGAAATAAAAGCTATACCCTCTTTCAGATTTCTCACATCCTTTTATAATTAATATCCAGACCTTTACAGCCAAGCACATCAGAGTTAATAACCTATCTTGTTATTATTTGATGAACAAAAGTGATTCCTTAAGGATACCAATCTATTAAAAATATATTCTTTTGAGCTTAAGAAAAAAAATATAATAAAAAGCCAACATGTATTAAGACAAGTAATTGCAAGTGGCATGTTGAACAAAAGAAGCTTTCACCTCTAACACTCTTTCCCTCTCTATATCACTCTCTTTTATATAAAATGTTTAACATTTTGCTAAATGAGACAGTTGGGCTAAGTATAGAGAAAACGACAAGAAAAAGAAACATGAATAGTGAACAAAAAGCGGCAAGTGTTGACAGGAGAAGACAGTGGGCCATAAAAGTTAAGAGAAATTGTTTAAAAGGAAAATGTAAATGGGGGATGTATGTATGGTAATAAATTTATATTTTTCATAAATTTATTAAAAAGCAGTGTTCTACGTTGGATGATAATAGAAGAACTGAAAATATTTTAAATGAGACCCATTTTAAGTAACAGGGTTAAAGATGCCAATATAAGCGAAGAAACGAGATTAAACTAAGGTCGGATGGCACTCTTATGGAACATTATTGGAAATAAAATCTTGCTCAGACTCAGTTAAAAAGGTATAAAGGTACGGGCATAGTTTTCTGCCTCTTACAACCAACCAATAAAATCCTGCAAACAATTGGATTTAACAGGAAGTTTTTGCGCAAAAATAATAATTTTCTACAGACGTAACCGACATGAGAGCGGAATTTTAAAAACAGATTGAAATACAACACGTGGTGGCTTTTATTATAAATTAAATGTATAGTAAGGTTCGTAGACGTATCACACGGGGTCATATTGATAAAACTGCTAGTGGCTTATCTTGGAATGCCTGTTGATTATATCATACATTTATAATTTGCTCTCTCAACCCGGCAGTTGTAGCCTAAATTTTTGCTGTTGTTTATAAAACTAAATACGAAAATGGCTTCTGAAAATCTGAAAATTATTTTGTCTTTATTATTCTATCTTCTAAGCAGAAATAAATGACCGTATAGAGTAGAAATAAATATTTTGCAGGTAGTCCTGCAGCGACTTCCAAGCCTAACTTTAACTCTGGACTAAGAAGCTATAGGCATTAATGTCTTAGGCATTAGTGAAGAATTTTGATTTTCTTATATTTTTATAACGATTGTGCTAGGAAGGGAGCTTCCACGCTATTGATGTGGTCCGAGGAGTGAACTGCAAATATGTGCTCTATAAAGGGAAAATCAAGACAGCCAAAGACTCTTTTCGAGCTAAACTTTGATTGGAAAATTACATCAAGAACACATCTGAGACACTCATCAAATTATCAAGAAATAATCAGCGTTTGATAACCGGTGCTAAGACGTGCTATTATTTAGAATGCCAAAAGCCATTCGAATGAAACGAAATATGATAAAAAAAAAAAGTCAAAGACGCCGTAGTCTACTAGGTAGTGTGTTGGCGTATTAGACGTAAAGCCTGGGTTCGTATACCATCAAAACGAAATATGAAAAAAAAACTTTCTTCGACGACTTCCGCTTAGCAGATTTCTGGCAAAAACTCTGAAAGTAAATAAACCTGCCATGAAAAAGTTTCTCAAAAATCTGTTGTTCGGAGTCGACGTTAAACTGTAGGCCTCGCCACTCACGTATAAAATTAACGCATACAACATGAGTGGTGTGAGAAGCTAGGCCGTAATCCCGATTGAAGGATTGTAATGGCCAATTATGTATGTATGTGCATACGGCAGCTTCTTCTCAGAAGTCTTTTCGCAAAAAAAAAAAATAAAAGTAGCCATGAAAATTGTCTCAAAAATATGTCGTTTGGAGTCGACACTGAGTCCCGCCACTCATGGATGAAATTAAATGATAAAAAATTTAAGGGAAATACTTCTTACACACTCTAAGGGGAATTGCAAATGCTACTGGGCTTACCTTAGTTACTTTAAATGAAATTTCTGAGAGTATAGTACTAGTTAAAGCGAACTCTTTTATGGCTTAATACCTATCTAACCAAACTGGAATACAGACTTCATTTAAAACTTCAATGAATTCAGCGTGCTTTTTAACATCTTTAGAAAGCTACACTGTGTGAGTTGGTAAAAGAGTTTTCAATTTATGCTTCTACTTCATCATTCTTTCTTTTGTGACAACAACATGCTAAGCTGTTCTTGTAGTTGTTGTTTCTCTTTAGAAAATCATTTCTTTATCATGAGCAGCGATACCATATCTTAAGTATTGTTTAAGATTTTTTCTTTTTTTGTTCACTTCTCATTTCATTTACTGGCGCTTTATTAAAACTAAATACAGGTGAATCCCTTTAAGCTGAGTATATATTTTACGAAGCAAGAAAGAACACTGAATATAAACTATACAGTATATTAGTCTATAGAAATATGAGGGCTTTTGTCTGTGTTTAATGTACATAACCTATTAAAAAAAGAATAAAAAGAAGTAGAAGGAGCTACAACAAAAAAAGAAATGCTAAATACCAGCATTTTCTCTCACCTTGTGATTCTTTTGTAAGACTCTTTATATATAGTTTTTGGAATAAAATTTTTTTATTTTTTTACCATCCATATGCTTAATATATCAGGCATAAAACTCAATCATTGATTTCTTTATTCTTTCTTTTTTTTCTTTCTTTTAAGTATGAAAACATTTTGAACTCTGGCACATTATTTTTCTGAGCTTTAGTTATTTATCAAGGTATTGTGTAGAACGCATGTATGTATGCAACGAATGAGTGTAATGGAGCACCTTAAGATATGTTACAGAATTTAACTTGATCGTTGCTGGCTTACATTATTACAAACACTATTTGCTTGGGTGTCTATGTTGGTGTTTTCAAAAGATAATCATATTCAGTCAGGTTGACTGGCGTCTGTGTTATGTTTACCAACTCCACTTCCACTTCCATTTCGTTTTTTTATTTTATTTTATTTGTTTCTCCTTTCGTTTTTTATGCCAATAAAAAAGCATATGTTTTCGCAAAGTATTTACAAAAGGGTGAACCATGCAAGGCACGCAAATGATTTCCTTCAAACATTACAAATTCCATTGGAAATCTTTGTTAGTCTTACCCTGTACTCACCTGATAAATTTTCTAAACTAAAGTATTTACCTTCACATACACATTTATTTATACATATACATGCCATACAGTTATGGAAGGGTTAATGTACTTTCAATCTGTTCTTATACAGACGCATTTAAGATTTTATATCATTGATTACATTAGTTATTGAGTTGTGAATATCGTTATATTTTTTATAAACTCATGCATAGAATACAGAGAGAAATTGTTCATTTTAAAATAAGGCCAGGGAAAAACTTTTTTATTTAAAAAAAAAAACTTAAAAGAAAAGTTTAAAATTGACGAAGATTTCATTTTTTTCTTTTAAGGAAGTGTAGCAGACAAGATTTTTAAGACAAGCCAACAAATTATAGACTAGGTTATGCAGACCTATGCATACATTATTGATCTTTACAATCCTTCAGTCAGGATTACAACCTAGCTTCTCACACTACTTATGCTGTGTATATTAATTTTGTACATGAATGGCGGGACCTACAGTTTACAGTCGACTACGAAAGACAGAAATATTTCATGCCAATATTGTTCACTCTCATAGTTTTTGCCAGTAATCTGCTGAGGCGAAATCGCCGAAGAAATATTTTTTCATATTTCGTTTTGTTGGGTTTGAACCGAGGGCTCACGACAAACAAGCCAAAACACTATCGACCTATGTCCTACCTATGATGAAATTAAATTTTCAATTAAAAGCTTGAACTGGAATGATTTCATATTGTCGGCATTTAATAGTCAATTTAAATCGCGCTGATTGCACTAACTATTGTACACTTTAAAGCTTAGAAAGAAAAAGTAAGAACAAATTTTAAGCTATAACACGCTAAAAAAGAAATATAATAAAGAGGTGCTTTAGTACTAAAATCATACGGTCAATTGTACTCGCCTCATATTTTATAGAATACTCCCCGTCTCCTTCAAGCCTATTGTTATGCATTGATGTGTTTTCTACTGCTATGCCTTAATTGCCAGCAAGCATATTCATTTTCATCATCACAGAATATACTTCTTGTGCTCGAGACAAAACTCATTCTAAAGAAATGAACTTTGAACCTGCTGTGCCCTGTCATAATACCTGTTATCAAGCACAAGTTATTTCTTGATAATCTGATCAGATCTCCTCTTATTGCAATTTCCAAACAAAAGTTTTTATTGGTTAGGGAAGAGCCCTTATCAATCTTGATTATCCCTTAGTTGAGCATACCTTTCTAAACGTCCACCCCGCAAGTTCATTGTCGTGACTTCCCACATAATCTAGGCCACAGCAGAACGTAAGCTTAGTTTACCTACCTAACCAAATTAGCTTCTCCCGACGGTCCCAGATCGATTTAATCTCATAAGAGCCGAGTGCTAGAATAGGTGGTCAGAAAATATTGCTATTTCCTGTCTTTTGCAGATTCTATTCAAGTTGGATTGATTACATCTTTCGACAGCAAAAATTTCCATTTGGAATATATCACGAGTTTAACCATGGTTTTTGAGAATTTCATTCTGGGACCTGGGAACGTTTGCTATCTGAAGATCCGTTCTTAAGCCACCTGTGTACCACAAAATATTCTTTCTTTAAAAAGAGTATGGAGCTTCCAGATAATTCCATTAATTTTTGATACTAAGTCTCGAAGCACTTGAGAATACCATAGAGTCGACTGGTTCTGTCTAGGCGCAGCTATGGAAGAATCTGTCAATATAGTAGAATATTGAATATCACGGTTTAGGCAGTGTTTGGCCATGCAGCATAGTTTTTCACTATAAATTGGACTACATTGATTATATTGTTACGAAAATGGAAAGAATCTAGACACTGGTGGTTTGGTTTTACATCGTTTAACTTTAAAATTATAAACAAAAGCTACACAAACAATGAACTTGTTTACAAATTATCGCACTGCGTAATATAGCAACAAACACCAGGATAAACAACAGTGATAAATAAGCAAGCAAAAATACAACAACAAACACTACAAGAATAAATGTAAACAAAATACACAAACAACAATAATGAAACAACGATATTTACATTTATAGAGATCTCGAGAAGGCGAAGGCACGAACATTCGCCTTCAAGAACATTCATCAGACTGTTTACGTTGGCATATAAAAGGCATGACATAGCAGGCAACGGAGTCAGTAAAAGTTCAGTCAGTCTTGTGTGTTTGAAGAGAGTAATCGTAGTTTAAAGACCTCCGTTACAAAGATCTGTCGAACAATTGTCTAGTAATTGTTATTGTTTATGCAAAAGAGTGTAAAGAGGAATAACAAACAAAGCAATTATAGCTGTTTACATCAAGTTGTGAAAATTGTGCGAACAATAAAGAATTTAATTAAAACTAAACACAAATTTATTTCTATTTTATTTGCATTCTACGAGCTTATATTTTAAACGTTTTTAAAAGATAAAAACGTAACGATATTGATGAATTTTGTATTCTATCTTACCTACTCTTCTTTACGCAAGATCCACCATTTAAATAATTGCCAAACGTGCGACTAATATTGCCTTCAGCAGTTACCAAATACAAAGTTTTTCCTTGGCCACATGGATAATCGACTTCGGCGTTGATTTGATTGAATGGACTGGTTTCACCCAAAAGCTCTTATGCTTCGAGTTATTGTAATATTTCCAAAAAAAAAAAACTTTGTTTTATGACATTTTTAGAAAATCATCTTTCAACGAATGAAAAAAGATACTCTTCACCAATTTTATTTTTTCTAAACTATTACCAGACTTTCCAATTAGTTTTCGTACAATTTTGACATTGAAAGTCAAATATTTCATAATATTTTACTGAATGCTCTTCACCTTGACATTGTAAATCAATAACTTAATATTAAATGTATGGTATCAATGTATGTGTGTAAGCGCTTATGTTTATGCAGCAAATCTCTTAATAGTTTTTATAAGTATTCATACAACGCCATACGATGCGTATGAGTAATATTCATGTACCAAACATTTCATATTAATTATGCGACACTGAATCAGAAAGTTTTGAAGCATACTTCAAGATATATCATATACATACGTGCATACATACATACACTATGAAGTGTAACTGAGAGTTGTTTTTCTTCATTTATTTATTTTTAAAGAATTTATTGAAACGAAACATGCAATTAGTAGACGATATTTTGTGTTGAATTTATTAAAACGAAGAAGATTTGTTTTATAAGAGAGAACCTGATTTTGGTAGATGAGTATGGAGACTTAAAAGAGGAAACCATAATCTAATCAGATTGTTACATGATAACTAACCACGAAAATTAAAAGAATAAATGTATCGTGAACTCATTTTCACAATTATTTCCACGTACAAATAAGTAACGTCTGTATAAGGCTGAGAAAACACATAGAAAGCATTTTTTCATATCAATGTCCCAATCTGGCAATACTTATGCCATTATGTTCTGTCACAAAATTCAGTATATTATCACAACTGAATGTTAAGAATCATTTTACGCTTGAGCAACGTGCGGATTTATTGGGACAACGAAAAATTGCATGACGATGTCGAATTTGCAAAAAAAAAATATCTTTTTGTGTGAAGCTAGTTTTCATCTATGTTAATCATAATTGAGGCTCAATAAAAACCCACACGCGGTCTTACAGAAGCCAATGCACTCATTACGATTGACTGTTTGGCGCGGCATATGGAGAGGAGGCATCATTGGCCCATATTTCTTAGAAAATGAGGACGGCAAAACCATTACGGTCATTGGAGACACCTATCGCACCATGATACGAATTTTTTGTACCCGCTATTCATGGTATTGATGTGAACGAGTTTTGGTTTCAACAGGGTGGTGCAACTTGCCACACGTCTCATGCCACAATCGATGTATTACATCAAACGTTTGATGGCCGTTTAATTAGCCGAAATAGTGATGCCAATTGGCCCCCAAGAAGCTGCGATTTGGCATGGTTGGACTATTTCTTGTGGTGTGACGTAAAGGAAAAGTGTTATATCGACAACTTATACACAATTGAGCAATTGAAGGCCAACATTCGTGATACCATTGCCGAGATAGGGCATTGCAATACGGCTTGAAAAAGTGCACGTAAAATGCTCTGACCGAATGAGGTAACGTGACGCCAGCTGTGGCAGCTATATGAATGAAATAATATTCCATTCCTAAACCGAAGAGTTGTGCTTCATTACAAAAAGAGAATTTAGCAAAATTTTAAACCGTTTTAGTTTTATTGCACTTTTAAATTTAAACTTTTAAATCAGCCATCCTATGTATACATATTTTAAATTATTTATTGCTGATATTCTTTCTGGCTACAGCAAATAGCCACCAGGCCTTAAAAGCTACTTCATATCGCACCCAGATCTCTGTTTATCAGCTGATATTGGTTTCATTCTCAACTGATCAACACATGTATTTTCAAACATTTAAACACTTCAGCTTTTATTGGTAGAAAATTGATATTTAATTTCTTTTTTATGATTTTTTGTTTTTGTTTTTTAACCCTTTATGTCTGTATCAATATTTTTAAGTCTTGTTTTTTAATTGTTCATAACAAAAAAATTTAATTGCTTTAACAATGAAAAATATACAAAAAACGACTTCCTTTGACCCAAATAACTACACTTTCTAATAAACAAAATATCATTGGGAATATTTTGTTTTTGTAAATTTAGCAAAAAGAATACTTCAACTAAAATAAATTTAAATTCCCTTTAACCGGATTCACATACAAATAAAATTGAAACACCAAAAAAATGGAACGGAGAACGGACCCCATGTTGAATTAAAAAGTACGCAAAATAAAAAAAAAAAAAAATAAAAATTAAAAATATTTTTAGCTTCCACATCGAAAAGTTATTTTAAGTCCACTTAAAGCTTAAATAACTAACTCTCCATAGCATCCAATGAACATATTTTTTATTGCTCTTATTGTTGTTATTTTTATTGTTATTGTTTTCCTTTTTCTGAATTATTTGCTGAAAACTATATGTATGCAGTTGAAACAAATACAACAAAAAAAACGTATATTTTTCCACTTAACCTGATTTTGTAACAACAATCTAAAAATAAACAACATACGGAGAGCAAACAAAAAAAACAACAAAAATAATATCAAAAGTGCTCGGTAACACTATAACTACCCACCATATGAAAAACTGCTCAGGAATACAAAAAACCAAGAAAAAAGAAATTGTTATTGAAAATATATAATATTGTATGGCATATACAGTGACGGTCAAAACTAACTGAACTAATCTTTTCTTGATATACAATTTTTACTTCATTAATAACAACAGAAATGTTCGAAAATATTTCTTTGATGGCAGTAAAGAGTGCCACAGAAATAAATATACAAAATGATTGCAGAGAGACGTACATAATTATTTTCGAAACAATTCGTTTTCAATGAAACTAGGGCTAGTCGGGAGGTGCTTTTATAATCCTTAACAACTAAGTGAGGTTAAATAAATTATGCTGTGCCTGTGGACTGACAAGAAATTGTGGGATTAACTGGGCTAAAGTCATAAGCCGTCCTTGAAGTCTCCGTAGTCTTGTAGGCAGTGTGTTGGCTAATTAGACGTGAGGCCACACACACACAGTTCACACCTCAGGTCAGACATCTCCAGCAAAACGAGTGAGAAGCTAGGTCGTAACTCCGACTGAGGAGTTGTAATGACTAATTATGTACGAATATTTGTATGTCGGAAGCAGTTATTAATTACGAAAGACAAATATTGTTGATAGGATAGTAGGTTTTCAATCAGGACAGAACGATCTAAGATAATATCTAAGTACATATTTTTTGCAATTGCTTTGAACTGATTAGGACTGGACAGTATATTTTCAACAATCGAAAATCGGATAAATTAATATTCGGATAAGATATTAGGCATGTCTCTTTCTGTAGGTGGAATATTTGAGTGAGAAAGTACTGGTAACAATTGTTCTATTCAGGTTTTACTTATAATTCTGCTGGTACGATCATTTAGTTCATATTCGTGATAAAAGTGGAATAAGTTCATTTTTGTCAAGTGTCTGCAAATAGACAACCTACCGACTATGGTAATACTTGTAATAAAAAGTTTTCCTGGACTTTCTTCACTCTTATTTAATTATACAAATGTACTCGATTTAATTATGGAGGATTGAGAGTGCACGATTGAGATTGACAATGACTTATAGTTCTACTTGTCAAATTATTATCGTTTGAGTCGATATCATGTTGATGTATTCATGACAAAGGCATTTTGTCTGCACCGATTGGTAATATGACGTTTTGTAAAAAAACTTCGTGCATATTTTTGTCCCGTCGCCGTAGTCTAGTGTGAAGTGTGTTGGCTTATTATGAAATGTGAAAAAATATTTCTTTAATGACTTCCTCTTAACAGATTTGTTGCAAAAAATCTGAGAGTCAATAAATTTGCCAAAAAAAAATTTCTCAAAAATCTGTCGTTCTGTAGCTACTGCCACTCATGTGTAAAATTAACACACAGTACATAGGTGGTGTGGGAAACTAAATCGTTATCCTGACTGAAGTGTTGTAATGACCAATTATTTATGTATGTATGTATGCCGTAATGCCAATCGATTTTAAGTAAAGGCTGCGAAGAGCAGCTTCTCACATGTACTCCTCCATGTTGAACAGTACATCGACAGTATCGAGGATGCAGGCATAGATTACTTTGACAACGTACCCTTTTCATTTCATCTAGTCTTACTTAAGTAAGAATCCAGATCGCAGTTTGTCACAGTTCGATTGTGTCATACGCTGGACATATGCTGAGTGGTGGGTATTTCTACTTCTTCTACTTTTCTTGCTAAAGGATATTCGGTCATTCTTACAACATTACCTAGCCAGTGTACCCTTTGCTGTTTAATACATTTGACTTATAGTGCTCATGGTACATATACCCATATTCTTGATTGATTGATTCAGTAAGCCTAACGTAGAAATCTTCTCCTGTACAACCCAAACATAGTTTCATCTTCTTGAGATAGCTCCCTGGCTTCCTAGAAAGTGTTTTTGATTATCAATAGATAACTTTGCATCTTAACTGCCAACTTAAGGCAAAATAGCATATGTTGGAAGAAAAATTCTCTGTTTTGTTACGGCGGTACTGAACTACAATCTGGAAGGCATAACAGCATAGACCAAATGTTGCTCAATTCTTATGAACTATTTACTCGACGAAAGCATTTGTTTTAGATTCGTTGTCTCTTCTAGACTTACTATATTACTACTGAAATTCCTCTTGGGGGTTTATCCAGTTTTTGTGCGATTCTAGGTCGAGCTTTATATAATTATACGATTTCAACAGTGCTATCACAGCTTTTGCTAAAGTCCTATCGTTTTTCAATTACCGAAGCATTCGAGAAAAAAAATTGTTGAAATCAGCAGAAATACTTAAAATGTTGGTAATTGTTGTTCAACTAATTTTCACCATCATTGTGTGTATAAAAAAATACAACAATAGTAACAACAATAACCAAAAACTTTATTATAAAAATTGCAAAATTTAATAACAACTCAACAACGTTGAGTACTTTTAACCCAAAACAAGAAGCAGCCAACAACAGCAACACTGACACCGACACAAGCACTCGAATAAACTCGAAAAAAACGAGCTCAAAGAGAATGAGAGAAAAAACATATACAGGCAACAGTGATGGCTACAAATAAATTAGAAAAATATAACACATACATAAATACATATGTACATGTGGAACATTTAAAATGAAGCACTTGCACTCATATTTACACTCATACTCATTCCCATGTTTAAGTAGTAGTAGTAGTGGTAGTGGTGGTGGCATGATGCATGTAGCAGAACAGAAAAACTAGACAACATACCACAAGCCATAACAGCATGTTGAAAGTTTAGCAGCGTAAAAAAATGGTAACAAATGCTGCGTTATGCTACACCGAAAAATATAAAAAAAGAAGAAATTTTTGAAACTAAACATAACACCAATACCAGTATCCTTACCAAAGAAAAAAAATGGAAAAGAGTAACAACAGAGGTCTAAAAAATATCATATATATTTACACAGAAGGTGTTCTATATTGTATGTGGTAGCCAAAACAAAAACAAAAAACCGAGAAAAAAGATCATTTAAGCATAACCCATACAAACAAGTAAAGCAAAATACCCTTAAAAGACATCAACAACAACAAAAAAAAAAAATAATAAAAATAAAAAAATAAAAAAAATAACCCAACAACTGAAACAGTAACCTCAACAGCTTATGTTGCTAAGGGTATATGCGGCGAGTATGTGTATGTGAATAAGATGAAGTACCAACAATTTAATAAAACCGTATAAATTCATACGTTAATGCTTTACAGAGCACATGTACCACATTTAGTTGCAACAACTAACCATGTTAGAGGCGCCGTTAAGTAGTTAGCAAAGCAAAAGCATAACATTTTACGACCATGACCAACTCTCATGTCAACGTGTAGTCATCACGGGCCACATGCCAACAGCAGCTAAAATAATAAAAATCCACAAGAATTAAATGCCATAAAATGAGTTCAGACGACCTGAAAAGACAGCTACAGGCTTACATTTCACAGAGTACTGGTTGTGAGAATAGTTTTACAACTGCAAAGAAGCTCTCTTCGAAAATAAAACATATTTTTGAGTACTACTACTCTGATTTGGCAAAGCATCATGGATAATCAATTATTTAGTCACCCTGCTTGTATGTGAAATGTTTTTCATGCGGACATCTTTCCTGTCACAACATATAGAGTCACACATTTTGAAAGTACTGCCTTTTTCCATCTATTTTCCTAGTTCTGCCATAATGCAATGACTGAATAGGAGCCATTCTCAAAGTGTTGGTCGTATATTTAAGAGAAAAACAAAAAATATCGAAAGCTGCTCACAATTTTGATAATTTTCTCTATCTTATCACAACGTTTAGTTCATATCGCCTGTGTACCAGATGAACTTGTCCCCAAATCGCTTGTGCAGCATATCCAATGTAACATGAGCTATGCGCCATGTAGCGCCGTCTTGTTGGAACCACATGTAGTTGGCAATAGCTGCAACGTTCTGTTCACGAGACGTGTTATAGTGAAGTTTATTTCCGATTCTATTTTGACCAAAATAACTACCATTAAAGCATCACTAAACAACTTTAATCAACACTGAAGAAGGTATTGATCTCGAAGTTAAATCTACATATATTCACCACTAACCGCATCCAGCTTCGACACTTGGTAGAAAACTGCAACACTGAAAACTTTTATACCATAAGGTTGTAAAATTTCAAGATATCTGAACCTCTTTATAAATTACATGTGGGAATACCTCCGATCTTTTATAAGTATACTCAAAAAGGATGACATCAATAATGCCTACCATTGGAAGGCTAGGTAGTGCTATCACTTGAGAAAGTGTGTAGTACTACCTAGCAACCAGCAAACATTCCTTATAACAGCACTTAATACATATCCATAGAGGGAGTAGGGTTAGAGTGTTCAGTTCCAGAAGGAAAAAAATAGTAAACTTTATAGTATATTTTTGAAGTCGCAGTAGTCTAGTAGGTAATGTGTTGGCTTATTAGACGTAAAGCCAGGATTCGAGCCCCAGGCCAGACATCAAGATAAAATACAAAAAGGATTTTTTCGGCGACTTCCTCTTAGCAGATTTCTGGCAAAAACTCTGAGAGTAATTAAAATTTGCCATGAAAACTTTCTCAAAAATCTGACGTTCGGAGTCGACTTTAAACAGTAGGTCCCACCACTCATGTATAAAATTAACACACACAACATAAGTGGTGTGAGAAACTAGGTCGTAATCCTGACTGAAGGGTTGTAATGACCATTTATGTATGTATGTATAGTATATTTTAAACCGTAATTCAGTAGGCAGTGTGTTGGCTTATTAGACGTGAAGTCACGCTTTAAGCCCCAGGTCAAACATCTCCAACAAAACGAAATATTTAAAAATATTTCTTCGGCGACTTCCTCTCAGCAGATTTCTGGCAAAAACTCTGAGAGTAAATAAAATTCCCATGAAAAAGTTTCTCAAAAATCTGTCGTTCAGAGTCGACTTTAAATTTGTAGGCCGCGCTACTTATAAAATTAATACATACAGCATAAGTGATGTGCTGTAATCCTGAGTGAAGAGTTATAATGGGCCAATTATTACAAGCTGATATTTACAACAGCGAATCAATTTCCTCCTCCCTTTCTATTTAGTTTAAAGTATTAAACAATTGCATGAAAAATTCTCAAAAATGAGTTTAAAAAATCATGGCCTTTTTCGTAGAAATGTTTACAGGAGTATTATGTACGACAAAAGATTGTTAATGATTGAGCATTCGTGTGAAAAATATTCAAAAGAGTTTTAAAAACTTAAAATCGTTCATATAAATTTTAAATCTCGCAGTTATTTAACTTTTCCAAGAATGATTCCAATAACATTTGTCAGCTACAACCTATAGTAGAAGTTCTTAGAATGCTGAAATACAACTGAAACGCTAAAATAAAGTTGAATTATAACACAACAGCAAACATAAATACAACAATAACAAAGTATAGCATATAAACCGTAACTTTTACAACAGAATCCTGTATAACCTGTATACACTACTTTCGCTAAAGTTGTGGCCTGTATAGTACATTAAACTATGGACATAATACCTATACACAAGCGCTGTATTTCATAATGCCCAGGCAAAATATATTTTTCAAATTTTCACTGTCTTTCGGTTGAAAATTTCTCTTATTTCGTTTTGTTTACATTGTATAGTTGACTTTTAGGCGCGACAAACGTTATTATTTACGAAAAGGTATACAAGAAAAACATTTGGGAATTGTTTTATAAAACCCATACATACATATGCACATGGTTTTTCACATGAAAAATTAAATTATACAACGTTTTTACTGGCTTTTATTTTTGTTGCAATAACATTGTAAACAAAAAATAGGAGGAAATAGAATTTTCTATACTGGCGACTCCTAGTTGTATATGATGGAGGGGTTAATATTAAAAGTATACAAAAATTAATTTAATTTTTATATGAATTATGGGAATAGAATTTTTGAAAACATTGTTTATTTTGTTGTTTTTATGTATCACATGGGGATTTCAACAAAATGAAATTAAATTCAATATGATTTACAAATAATGCTGGACGTTAAATCAAAGAACATGGAATATTTAAAATAACAAATATGTTGCAGTATATTTTAAGGAGAACAAAAAATGCTAGCATATGGAAGGGGGTTTTCAAAATTATTTAAATCATAGGGAAGGTTTTTGAAATTGTTATGAAGAAGTTTTTGATTATTGATGAGTATAATCAAAATTTATAATCAGTATTCTAGTGAATTCTGTAAGAGAAAAGAGAAGTAGACAATTTTAATTCTTCTTTTTAAAATTTTATAAGAGCAAACAATTTTAATCCAAGTTTATACTGAACTGAGCATATATAGTAACAGCACAGAGTGCAAAATTTTTATTAAAATATTTTAGATAATTTTTATTAAAATAGTTAACAAATACATGGACCTCTTTTTTAAATTGGCCATAGCAACCCGTTTAACGGATTTCGGCCTGCCGCAACACATCCTTCCAAGCGCCTCTGCTTCTTGCGCGCCTACGCCAGTTGGTCACACCAATCGATGACAGGGTTTCCTCGATTTGGTCCTTCCAACGCATACAAGGACGACCTCTTCGCCGACTTTTGCAGATCCCCGCATCAAATACTCGTCTCGCTGGAGCATCCTCCTCCATTCGAACGACATGGCCGAGCCAGCGCAGCCGCTGGATATTAATATGCTGTACAACGTCAATGTCGTTGAGGAGCTCATACAATTCACTGTTGGATTGGATACGGAAATCATCGCCAACTCGCGCTGGACTGAAGATCTTACGTAGGACTTTTCCTCGGACACTCTCAAGGCCGCTGCATCAGTTCTTAATAGGGTCCGTGCTTTTGCGCCATAAAGGAGCACGGGTAGGATGAGTGTCTTGTAGAGTGTTAGTTTTGTCGTACGAGAGAGGTCTCTGCTACTCAATTGCCTATTGAGACCAAAGTAGAACCTGTTGGCAAGAGTGATCCTGTGCTTGATCTACAGACTGTCAGCATTTTTGATGGTAACGGCGGAGCCAAGATAAATAAATTCCTTGACCGTTTCAATAGTATAGTTATCGGCCGTAATCTGAGAATCAATCATGGACCCCTTTAATGATTTTAAATTATCAAACGTGTGAGCCTATATGAAAAACAATTTCTTTTAGGAGCGTTCTGACATAAACTCTGAAAGTAAATAACACTGGCACGAAGAGTTTGTCAAATCTGTCGTTTAGAGTGGACGTTAATTGAGCGAAGCTCTCACACACAAAATGGTTGGGGTGATAAACTAGGTTGTTATCCTGGCTAAAGGTTTTAATGGTTAGTTAAGCAAGTAAAAATGAATATGATTATGAATGAATCAACCACGAATGACTTTTCTATACGATGGCAATTGGCCGTCAGTCTTATTGCAGTAACAATTAAAAGCCAAAAATTTTCTATATGCCCGTGTGAAGTGTTTAATAAAAATATAAAAATTATTGGTTATTATTGCAGATATGCTGTATTACAAAAGGAGTCTAAAGAAGACTGTATCAATTGTAGTTCTCATGGCAACGATTACATTTTTATTAACATTTTCTAAAACATTTTGATAAGAAAGTGAATTTATTTTAACGATGAATTCTTAATACTTGTTCTTTAATGAAGAAAGATTTTTTAAATGTTTTTTGTATGAAAATATTGTGTTCCCTGCAACATTTTCACACACAGCAAATATGAAGTACAGATTACTCAATTTCATTTGAAATTATATGCTAATAACACTTAACATTCAAAGTTTATTAACGGACAGTAAACCCCTGAAGACTATCTACACCACATTTAAGTTTGCCCAAGAATTCCGGTTGCCTCTGGTGATTGAAGAAAATTCGAATGAATTTATATGTGAGATTGCCATGACTATGCAGGAAAATCACACAAATGGAATAAATAAAGGTAGAATTAGTCTTCACATTTTGTTATGTTCCAAAAACATATGTTTCTCTTTTATATACGAAAAGTATAACCTAGATATTTTGTTTCTGTTCGAGCATATATGTATGTATGTACATTTTAGCAGTACGTATAATATAATTCTACCTTAATCCACTTATACAAATAACAGACAAATCTATCACTAATGGTAAACTCCCTTTGTAGTTAATCAGAACTCATTTTAAAAGTGTAAACAAAACCCTGGGCCATGTATGTATCATGAACGAATTCTGAAGAAACTGTTATGATGAGGAGTTCAAAAAACTTCTTGAGACAAAGTATTCTTAAACCGCTAGAATTTATTGATAGAAGATGTCTATACAGAGGGTGTTTTGAAAGCAGTTCACATCTTCAGAAGTTATAAATAAGCGGCAGAATAGTTAGCCCTTTCCATGCGAAACTCTCTGCCATGCATATTACCAGCAACTCGAAACAATTTCAATAAAAAAATACAAAAAAATATGTAAGTAAATGATATGTATATTACAGGAAATCATTCTTTTAAATCACTGATAATTTGGGTTGAATTATCAAAATTTATGGGAGACGGACTGTCACTTCCGAAACATTTATCCAGTCACTATTTCCAGTTGAAACCCCCATAGTTTTGTTTTATCTTAGGTTATGGACTGAAAAGTATGTGCATTATCTCCGTAGGTCCATCAAGATCGAGGACATATTTTCAATGGATCCATTGGATATTACAACGAATCTTTATGGGCAATAAACGAAACAAGCTTATTGCGGCGACTGTCAATCTAACCTAAGCTAACATAACCTAATCTATTTTCGAGAACCTTAAGATTGTTTTGCCATTATAGCTAACTGCATGAATATTTGCATTTGTTTGAAAACATCTTCCATTTAAATTTAATTCAAATAAGCAAAGCCATACTGCATCTACAAATGTAGATACGAATTGTTTTCAAATATTTTTACTACTCATGCCATATAATGGAATATTTTCCCGATAACGAAAACCACATGTTCAATTCTGATTATTGTGTGGTTTTATAAGCAATAGATTTTCTCAATTTCATTTGTTCAGATAATAAATTAATTAAATGCATACGATATATTTATTGTTGTTGTATGACAACAACTGCTACAACGTCAGCAACAAGAACAACTTTAAGAAAAAGGAGAGAAAAAAAGGAAAACTAGAGTAATGAAGACAAACATTTAAATGAAAATCTATACATAGGAAATAATAATAATAAATATAATTGTCTTGTTTTTGAATTATGCCAAAGACTGTTTAATTATTAAATGCTGTACACATATACATGCAGAAACATATAGGCCCAACCTAACAGTATGTTTCTGCTTTCCTCAGTTTAAATGTGTTTCTGTGTGCTTGTGTGTGGGAGTGCAAGAGCAAGTCTATAGGATTGGTTCTGGTATCTTAATGTAAATTACTTAAAGAATTTTGATAAACAAATACACACTAATTAAACAGATGTAATGAAATGAAATTTCTCTTAACCACACTCGCACACATACACATATTTTGCCAAACTCTTGTACAACATTATTTTGTACAATAATTTCAAGCATAATTTCCGGCTCAATAATACTGTAGTGTAAGTGTATAGTATGTACATAAGCAAGAAAATGAGTGTGTGTGTTTGGGTGCCTGTGTGTCCGAATGTTTGCATGTTTGTTTAGTGCATTACGGATGACTTAATTTATGGAAATTTGTTAATAGAAAAAACAAATAAACAAACATGATTTTAAAATAAACAATTTCCTTAATTTTATTTTTTCTCTGTATAAAAATATGTTTTCCCCCCTATGTTTTCAATAAGAGTTTATCAATTTAAATTTATAATGCTGCCTGATTGAAGGCTGAAGATACTTTATTATTTGTAATGTTTGTTTGTTTTTTTTTCGAACGTAACATCTAATAATTTAAATTAATTTTGTAAATTTATTATTTATTAAACTGACAGCAATTTTAATTAGATTTTCTTTAAAACTTAATATTATTGTAATAATAAATGACAAAATGCCCACTAAACATTTATGTCTGCTTATAACCCTTAAGTTATGCTTTCATAAATTATTGTTATGTTTCGATTTACCATACTTTTCTCTTTTTTTCTTATTTGCTTTCTTGATATACATAATTAATGTTGGTTATTAAAATTAATATGAGAGGATATTTTCAATTAACACTAGACAACGAACTTACCTTGTGAACAATCTGGTCCAGTCCAATGCCTTTCGCATACACATTGACCCGTCTCTAAATCGTATGTACCATGCTCTGAGCAACCGGGCAGACATTGATAGACTTGCTGATCAATGGTGCCACAGTCTTCGCCCTGCCAGCCAGCCTTGCAATAACATTGACCAGCCACACAGGTGCCATGACTCGAACACAAAGGATCCAAACAATCGTCTGCATTCCATTCCATTTAGCAACATACACATGAGCGTTTGTAAAAGCATAGGAGGGAATAGAGGAAAGGAACAAGAAGGAAGAAAAAGAAAAACAAACCGGATATCAAAAATGAACAAGTGTTAGTAAATTTTCAAATTATAAACACATACATATTATACACAATTATATACATATACAATATTTGTTTATAAAATATACACAAAGAGGGCATTAGCATGTTAGACACGTTTAAAAAAGGTCATTAAATTATATGTAATGGTGTTGGTTTGATATTATAAGCTGGGAGAAACAAAACGTTTATGGCCAGAAGTTTAAGACTTGTTTAAGGATTGTTAATGGCCATATGTTTTTTTCTTATAAAAAAAAGAGAGAAAAAGAAATGAAAAACACAAAAAGTTTTTGTTGTTAGAAAACATTTAACATCCTTGTAATAACAAGTTTGCAAAAACAAACACAAAAAAGACGTTAAGAGTTGTTAAGCAAAAGAAGTCAAACCTTATGGCAGCACAGTAACAAGAAACTGTTGAAAGGCTACACAAGAAATTATTGGCAGAAAACGAAATTATTGTTACAGGTTTTAAACGACTTTTAAAATACTCTACTCTTTTTAAATTATTATACAACTTTCGTTTCCTCAAACAGTGCTAATAAAAATAAAATGGCAGAAGAAGTAGCAATATTAGGCCTACATACTTTGGATCTTCCAAGTCATCTACAAATCATCCTCACCAATGAGTGGGGACGTAAACAAACAATTGTCGTGATTTGGACTACATCAACTACACGTGGTCCAAGAGCATACAATGCATCCCACAAAAGTTGCTGGTATGTTTTCTATTTAACATACATGCGTAATTGATCATTACAACCCTTCAGTCAGGATGACGACCTAGTTTCTTCCACCATTTAATTTTATGCATCAGTTAATTTATTTTACTCTCAGAGTTTTTGCAAGAAATTTGCAGAGAGGAAGTCGCCGCAGATATATTATTTCATATTTTCGTTTTGATTTCTAACCTGGGATTTGAACGGAGGCCTTAAGTCTGTTAAGCCAACACACTACCTATCAGACTACGGCGACTTTAACGCACTACGGTTTCAGGTTGGTTGCATTTGACCTGAATTAGATGATATTTTAACAGGACGACACTATCATTATCATGTTATCAGTTCTTTGAATCGGGTGGCATTAGTCTTAGGACCATAATATCTCTTATACTACCCTCACAGATTATAGGGTATAGCTATAAAGCCGTCTCCAAGCATACTCCTCTTCATAAAATTCAGGTTGTTATTCTGTGTCAACAAGTAAATATTTCCCTGCCCAGCCTAGGATATATTCTGGGATGCATTTGTGACTTAAAGGTTGCAGGAGTATATTCTAGTGTTTCAATGCCATCATCAATGTCTTTAAGATTGCAAGAATGTATTCTGATGTTTTATTTTCATCATAACAGTTGGGTTACATGTTATGTGTTGGGTTCGAGTAAGTCTCCATTCTGAACGAGCGTTCTTTGTGTCTACAATGCCCTTTCAAAGGACCGATTAAAAGTCTCATGTTATGATTGCTTTAAGAAGGAGACTCCTTGCCTCCCTATATCTTATCTTTCAAATATCTTTGTCCACTCCACAAAAAGGTTTTCACCACATCAGAGGCGTGAAAGCTTTTTTCATCGCAAGGTCATCCATCTGCTTATTGCTGCGAATTCATGACATGACCTAGAACCCAATAGAGAGTAACCAAACTTTAACTACTTGACTCATTTAGTTTCCCCAGACAGTCCCATACTTTCCAAGTGCCCGATGGCAGCCCAACTGCCATATGGTATTGCAATGTGCAGTCCTTTTCAACTTCTATCCAAGATGAATTGAGTATATCTTTCAATGGCATAGACTTCCACTTGAAAAATTCTTTCCTATGAATTCGGAATATTTCATTCTCAGACCAAAATTGACCACTTCAGCCCCAGGATTCATTCATGAGACATTTGCATTTGACAAAAAGATTCCTCTTTTAGAAGAATATATAACTTCTAGATTACTTCACTAATTTTTGTTACTAGGTCTCGTTATGAAGCATTTACCAAAATCATAGATCTACTGGTTACGGAGAGATCTGTCAACCACGGATATTATACATCTTCGTGGGGATTATACGGAATTGTAATGCGGTTAGTCGGACACTACGTTTATTTATTTATTTATTAATTACAATACAATTACAAATTATAATTTATTTATATAAGAGCTGAGTAACATCGACCATATGCTCGGTGCAGTGTAACAGATCGGAGTCTCTGGCAGGAATCGAACCCACGACCCTCACACTAATAGTTTAAAACACTACCCACTAAACTACCAGGGCACCCGACACTACGTTTATATAAACTGAATTAGAAAAATTTGGAGATTAGTTGTGATGCCATTGCACGAATTCGTTTACTATAAATGATTAACTGCGTTTGCTGCGCCTTCGCTATTTTTAAACAAATCCTCTCTGTTGCAAATATTCCTCGCCGCAATGGTATACGAGTATTCAGAACAAATATTGTCATTAAGCTGCCTGATAAATGAAAAGCTTAAGTTTAAGATTCTCTCTGCAAATTCAATTGTTTCCCAACAAACTGAATATATCGTCAAAGGAAAATGCTTAATTCGGGCTTTTCGGTAGGTTGTTCTGCGCAACTAAAGCATTTCTCGTACTGTTTTAAAGTGTCTACTCAATATCTGTATATCTAAACATGTTGTGGTACTATTCCCTGTATGTTCCACAACAACACTTTCTTAATTTTTCCTTTAAGTTAATATAGACGATTAAAAAGGAATTGAACGACATTTTTTCCCTATCAACAGCTTTAAGTAAAAAACAACAACAAAAACATTTATTTAATAATTCTTTTTTTTGTATTCTTTACCAAAAAAAAACAAAAAAAAATTGCATTCATGGAGTTAAAAAAATTGTTTACTTCCTTTTAATATTTATTTACAAATCCTTTGTGTATGTAAGTGAGTATGTATATGTAAGTAATTTGTGTTTTTCTTCGTCGTAGCAAAAATAGGATTAAAAGGCAAAAAGATGGTATAAAAAGTATTTAACTTACGTTGATCACAGAAAGGTCCCTTCCAGCCACGTTCACAATGGCATTCACCTTCAATGCAACGACCATGACTTGAACAATTCGGTACTTCACATTCACCCACAGGTATATCACACTCAGAACCTTTCCAGCCTTCTTCGCAATGGCATACACCACCACCATAATGACCATGAGCTGAGCATAAAACTGGACAGACGCCTGTACAAAAAGGAAAAAAAGAAAAGAAGAGAACACAACAACAAAAAGAACATGGTCAAAAAGAAATATTGAGAAGTAAAAAATAAAATGAACGTAAAACAAGGTTGTAGTTTACGGATTTGTTTGTATAAATGTATATACTACATATGTATGTATATATACATACATATGTTTATAAACATATAAGTGAGGTTTCATAAAAGAGAGTAAATATGTGTTTGTTTTTATCAGGATATTTTTCTTTCACTCTTTTTTTCTGTTCTTTTCGTTCGTTTGTTTCCTTTAAGTTTTTCTTGTGGTTTTTTTTCTCGGTTTTTCAGGTGCCAATGGCAAAAGTAAAAGAAAAACTCCAGGTGACGATGACAGCTTTTGTTTATTTTTGTTGAAAATTTTTTTCTTTACAAATTTCCAGTGAAAAGAAAAAAGAGTTTTACAAACACCTGATAAATAATGTGTTTACATTACATTACTTTAAGTAAATAAAAAAATAAATATATAAGGTGGCCTTAAGCTACCATATGCTTTAAATTCTTCTCTTTTTATAAATAATACTTACTTTTTGAACAATCTGAACCCTGATAGCCATCGATACAGTCGCATTTGCCTAAATAGCAGCTGCCACGACCCGAACAATCATTGGGACAAGTGGTGCTAACGCCTTCAGCTTCCTCCACGATTAAGGTGGCCGAATGTGAGACTAATTCATCATTATAGACGGATATAAACCATAGGCCTGTGTCCAAATATTGCAACAAAGAAACATTCACCATCATGGTGTCCATATCTAAGGCCGGCAAGCCACCCTCCATGCCAGCAGCAGAACGTTTTTTACGTTTCTGTTGCTGTAGCGGGAAACGATATCTGATATGTTTGGCAGTATCGAGTGGAGTTTCCACATCGCCGGTGTATTCAAATGAATTATCCAAGGAATCATTGTCCTCATTATCCACATCCTCTTCATCGTCATCCTCGTTATCGTTATCGTCGTCGTCGTTGTCGTTGTCGCTGTCGTCATCATTGAAATATTGTTGTGTGGCCAGACTCTGCAATTGTTCGGCCGACATATCAAGCAATATATCACCAGCATCTTCCATATCTTTGCGGCGATAGACAGTATCATTGCCAGCGATACTGCGTCTATGCCTTAAATGGCTATCCAAACGACCTCCTTTAATAAATTCAACGAAATCATATTGTGTTACCGATGGCGCAACATTGCGTCGTGAATAAACGGCAAAATTGGCACCCCATGGCAAAGTGAAATTAAAACGTACAAAGGCGGGATGCTTATTACGAAATTCCAAAGTCCAAAATTGATAAGCCGGTATATTGGCATGATACAGTTCATTGAAATCTTTCAGTTCGACAACCTGTGGCCACTTAAGCAATGGCTGATGATGATGGTTTTGTTGCTGTTGTTGCTGTGCACTATATGACTGGTCCTGCAGATGGGAGGTGGCATCCTGTCCCATTACACCACCGCCATTTACCATGCCCATGCCTGCACCCATGTTTGTGTTAATGCCCAAATTCAATTGTTGATTAATGGTATGTGGCTGTTGTTGTTGCAGCAACAGCTGCTGTTGATGTTGCAATTGCAAAGAGGGTGCCAAATTTTGAAAGCCACCAATACCGCCACCAATGCCACCACCACCGCCATTTGTACTGGAACTATGATCCGAGGTACTGGTCTGTATTGATTCTTCTGTCGGATAGGCAGTGGGCTGTAAACCATTGCCATGGTGTAGATTTGTTTTCGCATTGCCATGTAAATCATGTGGTTGAGACTTAACATCTTGGACTAGGATGCAATTTGTTGTATCCATGTTGGGTTTCATAGAGCTCACAGCTGCAAATACAAGACAAATAGAGAGAGAACGAGAGTGAGTGAGTGAGTGAGTTGAAAAGGAGCAAAAAAAAATTATAAAATATTTTGCAAACCAAAATTCTGCCGACTTAACAACATTTCTAAAACAAAACACAAAATAATCTTAAATTATAGGAATGATATAAAGAGCAGCAGCATCAGCATCAGCATGAGCAGTGGCAACAGCAAAAACCAAAAAATTGCTTATCGTTGAAAATATTATTAACATATGCTAATGGGTTTTTGGTACAGGCCTGAGTGTGTGCCAGGCAGTGTTTGGTAGCAGTGGCAATGAGGAATCAAAGTATAGTTATGGGTTTTTTTTTTTGTAAAACCATAGCAAATTTTCAGGCTCATAAATCATGGCAAAGTAAAAAGCATACAGCTTAGAACTAAAATGTGTTAAGTGAAGCTAGAAAAAAAGCGAAGTATGCAGTAAAACGTGCACTTAAACTGCGCCAAAATGTAGGCAACACATTCGGTTTGTGTTTTATTCTTTCCAAAAATTTCGCAAACTTTGCCAATAAATGTTAAAGACATTCAATGCTAAATGATGGCCACAAAGTGTTTTTTTCCATGCCCTTGTTCTCTTGTTTCTCCTTTTGTTTTCTCCATATCAAACCAAATCAAGCACGTATTGTGAAATTGGCCAAAAATGAAGAGAAACGAATGGAAAAGAAAAAGGAGAAAGAAAAAAGGAACAGAAAATGAAAATTGCCTCAGAGATCAATAATAAAAAGTTTTTATTTCTGTTGTTTCTCATTGGCCATCATAATCTTTTAAATGTGTAGCACCATTACAATACATCGAAGGCATATCTTTCCTTCTCTTTTACTTTTTCAAGCATTTTACCATACCAACCATTATAAATCATAATTTCTCAGTCATGTTTTACAAAAGTTATTGATATAAATTTTGCAAATTTTATCGAAAATTATACGTTCTGTATTACTCTCTGTTCTGTTCTATTCTGTTTTCTACACGTCCTTCCTTAACCAAGTAATAGCGTGTGGCAAGGAGGCTGAAAAAGGTATATTATCATCATTTGCTTTTTAGCTACTGTTTTAAGCTGTTGATGATAACCACTTGTGCCTTTTTAGCTATAATTTATTAAACTTCTTCTAGTCATTTTGCATAAATAATTTATGATATGACTGGAATCGAGATTTTTTTTTAAATTTTTTTTTTGTAAAATTGTGAATTATTTGCTTCGTCTTGAACGGCGGTAAATTTTAAGATGTTATTGACAGGCCGAAGACCTTTATCATTTTGAAATAAAACAGATTTAAAGGAGAACGTATTTGTAATTTGCTAAGGAAGCAAAATTTTTGCTTAGACTTGTTTGCAATATGTGGCCAAAGTTCTTGTATAAAATATGGCAGTACAACTAATTGCTATACATGTATACCTGAAGGAGGAACAAAAAATTTGCTTCGAAATTGTTATAAAAGTTTAGTTTTAATACAGCAATATAAATTATAAGTCGCCTCAGTCTAGTAGGTAGTGTGTTGCCTTACTAGATGTGAGGCCTTGGTTCAAACCACAGGTCATACATGTCCAACTAAACAAAATATGAAAAACATATTTCTTCGGCGACTTCCTTGCAGCAGATTTTTGACAAAAACTCTGAGAGTAAAATAAAATTGTTATGAAAAGTTTCTCAAAAATCTGTCGTTCAGAGTCAACTTTAAGCTGTAGGTCCCACCACTCGTGTATAAAATATACACACACAACATAAGTGGTGTGCAAAACTATATTGTAATCCTAACTAAAGGCTGTAATGTATGTTATGTATGTATATAAATAATATATAAACAAATTTTTCATAAATTTTGAAGCAACATGTTGCTAAGCTCAAGCCAAAAATCATTGATTTTAATCCTAATCTTAGTGATATAAAAATGCAACAAATCTTACTGACTATGTAACTCTTCTTACAATGCTTTGATCAGGCTCACAGGCTAATGTTGGTAAGATTAGAGTTCAAGGAACATTTCAAAACACTAAAAACAAAGTATACATCTTTCTAGCAACATGTTGCTAACGTTATTTTTTTATTTTTTTATTAGAGAGCGGTTACATTTACTTCTGTGCGCGCTGCTCTAGGCCTTACTAAGCAAAGAGCAATCATCTGCTGTTAAATTGGTTAACCAATAAAGCAATGTTTCCAACTGAAAGCTGAGGTGCTTAAAAGAAAACGCCGTTTATTTGAAAAGTTGCCAAAGTTGAATACAGTTCCATAAATTTTGAGTACATGTTCTGATAATTCGTTATTTTCATCACAACTGCTACATACTTATTGGACTTGAAAAGATACCTACTTTGATAGTCTGATCATAAGGCTAGTATTCTCAGGCTAGTCTAATGCAACATAAAGATTTCTTTCCACTATTTTTATATTTCTGTGGTTTATTCTCAATAACTTATACAATGATTGAATTCTGCCTACAAGAACGTAAGTTCCAATTCTTTGGCAACATGTTGCTAACCAATTTCTGCAACAATTTTTAACATTTTTTTGGACTTTACTTTAACAAATTAAACTTTTCTCTACTTTAAAACAAAAAAAAAAAAAACAATTCAAAACTTGACCTGCAAAACAAAATATAATTTATCGTTTTTCTTTTTAGGTTATGAATTTGTTACTGGTTAAAATCGAAACTGTTGTAAATATTTTGACACACATCAATGCTCCACTTTTTTCCTCTATTGTGGAAAATGAAAACGAAAAAGTTAATATTTATTGGTTTTACAAAATGAAACATAAACGCACGTCCTAGATTTATTTGCAAAAAGTTTTCCTTTGTAAATAATATCTGTAGCACTTCAAAAAGTCAATGGCGTAAAATATATTTCACAAAAGCATTTCATAATGAATGGCGTTTCTGTGCTTTATAAGTGTCGAAAGTTAAAAACTGTTTCGAAACACAGGTTTCTATGTCATAAAGTGAAAAATAAATATATTTTTTTATTTGTAAGATTTTTTTATAAAATGAATTCATTGATTTTAAAAGAGTTAAAAAATTTTGCAGTATTCCTGTTGCCAGTAATGTTTATTCCACAAAATTACGTTTACTTTAAAATTGATTGGTTTTGAGCCTGTGTTTGTGTTTATTTCGAAATTTAAAAAGTAAAAGAAATATTTTTTCTAATTTGATTACCCGTTTCGTAGTAAAAAAGAGTGCAGTTCGATTCTTTGCAACATGTTGCTGAAACATGAAATTCTTTATTACCAAACAGAAAGCATAGGTGCTAAAACCTTTCAACCTATAGCTGAAGATAATAGAATTTTGACCAGTGTTTATAAGTTTATTTAACTTGTAATTCGTTTCGCATTAGCCGTTTTTCAACACCACAATTGTAACATTAAAGTAAACAAAACGAAATTTTTGTTTTCAATCTGAAGCATAAGAAAACATATGGTGTGTCCTATAACAACAACTGTCTGAGCCCTTTTAGTAAATGTTTGATTTTCATTTCCGAGTGTTAATGTTTATTTACAACATTTTCTTTAGAATCCTTTTTTTACTTTTTTTTGCTTTCTTTGAACGAACAAAATAAACAACCCGCATTATGGATGTCTATGGTGGTTAAATTTTGTAGAAAAAATAAACGAAGAAAAAAACTCAAATACTGCACCAAAAATTACTTCTACTGTAAGGCATTAGTGATTGAAGTAGACGACGGTTACATTTTATGTAATCTTCTGGGAAAGCAGCAGTCAACTAACGCTTAAGGACACAAAACTAAAAATAACTTTTAAATATTTATAAAACGTTAAATGTATTAAATATAGTATGAGAGAAGCATGTAAAAGGATTTCTTTTCTTTCTTTTTCTTCGTTTTCTCTTTTTTTCTAACCATTGCGGCGTCTTTGCCACTTTTGTTTGTTTCCCGGGTATATTTGTTTAAGTTTTTCTTCTCATTTTCTTTATTTTTTTTTCTTTTCTCTTTAAAAGGTTAGACTTTTTCTTAATAAGGAAGTTAAAAAGAAAGTTTTCTTTTCTTCTTTTTTTTTCTTTTATTTTTCCTTTTTGTGTCGAAGTTAGTTTTGTTTAAGTCTTAGGAGTATATTCCATTATAAGGTTTAGTTGTTTAAGAACCAAAAAAATTTATAAAAACTTTTGTTATTGTTGTGTATTAAAGGACTGTGAATGGGGTATCATGTAGAATAAAACACACACAGACTGGGCTTATAAAAATTTTATTATAATTAGGAGTTAAAATTAAAGTAAAGCTTGGAATTCCATTCGATATTTCACTTTAATTGTGATGTAACTAAAATTAAGAAAACTAAAGGATCCTCTTTTCATATTGCGTAGATCATGCAACATGTATCTGCAACATTATGTTAACAACTTAGTACATATAATACAAATAAATATCTAGATAAGGGCAGTATTTTCACCTACTCTATAAAGTGCTCTCAAAGAGACTGATTTCGTTTCTCAATAATAGCATATCCTGTTTTATTTTCAATATTCAACACGGTGCTCAACCCGAGCCCAGACTAAACCAATCTAAGTCCAAAATAAATGTTGCTAATGCAACAGTCTTTATATGAGAGATCCCAGTCAAGGATGTCAGAAAGTAGATGTTAAAAACCACCATCTTTTCTTTACAATAGCAGGGTACTGACACATAAGGTGAATCCCCTATAGCTTCTGTGGCAGTTATTTGTCGGAATGTCAATTCTTTCGGCATACGTATCAAAAGGTTAGAAGCCCATAATAATCGCTACTATGCGATAAATAGACATGAGTTTTAGAGACAGAAGAGAGTCGATCTTCTTCTTATCCGTACGTGAGAGAGTCTAGCAATATTGCAATGAAAATATTACTAACAATTTTCCTCTGGGTTATACACATGCTTATCACAACTACAGTCACATTCTAATCATTTTCTCTTTGTGCCGACCACTGCCTATTACTGTCAACAATAGCTTCCCTGTAAAATTAGTGGATAATAGCAAACTAAACTGAGGCAATTAGAATACCTATGCCCCGTAACATGTCACAGATTAGGAGTTCCGTTCAGGCCCTGACCAGCTAGCTTATCAGCAATGCAATTTCTAACGATATCCTTATATTCCTGAAACCACATAAGAGTTACATTTGAATGATGCGAAATTATCCTAAAAACAACTCGGCATTTACAGACAATATCATACGTTGAAACTACATTTGTTAGAGACTTCATTGCAACCTGGCTATCTGCGTAAATCAAGAGTCTTTCTGCGAAAATCCCGCCACCTAGCAAGCACAGCGCCGCTTTCCTTTAATAATAACTTCTTCTTGGAAAATACTGTATTAGACAGGTAGTCTGTCGCCGTCTGTCGTGAAGTCGTCGTAGTCTAGTAGGTAGTGTGTTGGCTTATTAGACGTAAAGCCAGGGTTCGAGACCCAGGCCAGACATCAAAACAAAATACAAAAAGTATTTCTTCGGCGACTTCCTCTCAGCAGTTTCTCAAAAATCTGTCGTTCGGAGTCGACTTTAAACTGTAGATCCCACCACTCATGTATAAAATTAACACACACAACATAAGTGGTGTGAGAAACTAGGTCGTAATCCTGACTGAAGGGTTGTAATGACCAATTATGTATGTATGTAGTCAGGTAGTCTGTAAGAAAGTTTAATATCAGAACTCTTAATAAATATGCCACAGCTCACCCTGTCACTCATCCTTATATCAATCTCCACTGATTCCCAAAACAGATTGTACATCAGTTCAGGATTCGAAGAAACGACTTTAAAAAGCTCATATTTTTCTTAAGAATGTTTGTGTGAATATATTTAAAGAAAATAATTCTTGTTTTGAGTTTTAAAATATTCAAAAGAAATTATATGTAACGAAATAATATCGATACTTTAAATATAGAAAATATATGTTGCTGAAACATGTTGCTAGTGGCATTTTTAAACATCTTTTTTAAAAACTTTGTAATAGAAAAAATTGTTGTACAAACATAAATCTGTGGCTTTTATAAACTCAAATTCGGGACTACAATCTAGTTCATCTAATAGCAAGTTTCTCTATTAGGTAATATTCATTAAAATGACATGTTCCTAAACAATGTTACATATATATATGTTGCTTCAACAAGATTGTAACATAATTTATTAAAAACTAAAATGTTTGACAAATAAAAGGTTTGCATTACATTTGTAGAACATATTGTTGTAACATATTTCCTGTAGAATTAAATTTAAAAACAACTTTTACTTGTTTATTGACATTAATATTGTATACGTTAAATAATATCTGTGCAAGAGTTACTCCTTTACAAAGGCGTAGCTGGTGACCTTTTCTTGTATTTTATTTTCCAGAAAAAAAGCAACAAAAATATTTCAAAATGAACTTGTGTCTTTAACACTTCGCCCTTTGAAATTTATATTTTCAATTTTACTTTGTCCTTTAAGTGCAACTTGTTGAAAGTTTTTTTTCTTTTCTTGAAATTCAGTTCTGTACGCATTTCACTTGCAGCACACCCTAAAAGAAATGCCATTTCAAAATATATATTCCAACTAAACAATTTCTTTACACTCCACTGACTTTAAGTTTCTTTTGTTCAACAAAAATTTTCCTCCCCCTTTTCTTTTGCTTTTGCTTTTCTTTCACACAAGATTTAATACGTTTTTATTGAAGCTGATGTGAGAAAGTACAGAAAAAAAAACTTTTTTCCCCAAAATTCGAAAAACGTAATTTGGGTCAAATCAATAGTCTCTGCCATTAAGCAAACAAAGAATAAAATCTCCCCAACAAATGTAATTCCAAACCTAAAACGAAACGAAAACTTTATTAGAACAAGAACAAGAACAACAACAATGAATATAAACATTTAATGATGTTCTTCAATTATACTTAAAGCTAATTAGTTTAAATGTGTATAGAAATTATTGGACAACACAAGCATTTCGTGTTACTAATGAGGTATGGTATTAGCAGAGGAGAAGGGGAAAAGAAATGCTTTAAGATGTTATAGGTATATACTCTGTATACCATAATTAGTGAACAAATATTTTAAAAGGTATTTTTGTATATTGCCTTAAAGCCTTAAAGAAAAAATATTCCGTAAGGAAAATATTTTAATGTTCGAAAAAGCTAAGCAACATTGTTTCGATACATTTGGATAGCAAGTTAAACTTAAATGTGTTTCTTAATTTTTGTTATTTTTCAATAAGTTTAATACACAAAGGGCCTAATGCCTGTTCTATGGCGAGATTTTCCTGAAAATCTTCTCATTTAAGGGGGTAACCAGGCTATAATTAAGTCCCTAACAAATGTAGTTTCAACGTATGTTCTTGTCCAGCAATGCCGAGGATTTCTCAGGAAAATTTCGGCTTATTCAAAAGTAACCTTTATGTGGGTTCTAGGACAAAGGGATATCGTTGGGAATTGCACTGCTGATGAGCTGGCCAGGTCCGTCACAGAACTCCTACCTGATACAGGGCACAGGTATTCCAATTACCTTTTTTATAGGGCAGCTTAAACCCCTTTGCTGTAAAAAGACAAACCCTTTGCTCTGCTAGACAAGTATTGATAAGAGGAGGACAAACTCAATTTTGTCCTTAAACAGCATCGCCATCCATAGCGATTCTTATGATTAGCCATTGTCCTTTGGTAGGAATGCTGAAAGACACGGTATTCCAACAAATAAAGGAAGAGACTGTCGTTCACCCCGTGTATTAGTGCCCTGCTCTTGCCATAAAGGAGGTTTTTGATCTCTCACTTTCTAACATCTTCAACCGAGCTCTCATATACAAAATTTGCTGCAATAATAAAATTTATTTTATACTCAGGTTTGTTTCTTCTTGGAAATGTTTGATTCATAGGTTGAATCGATTGTGGTATCACAATGCGCCTCTTCCTGTAATGGGAGCATGTCACCTTACCTTAATTAACCAAAGCTAACGTTAAAGGGTTATCTGTGGTCTTAAACACAGCCCCAACATATAAATGTCTAACGACATTAAATTGCATGGTCTTGGTAACCAGTTGATGACGTCAAAAAAACGAATCCCTCTTTTAAAAGACTTTTTCATGTGCGAATGACAAAACCGGGTATGTTATTGAAACCACATATTTTGCAGAACCTAAACAACAAGTTTAGTTAAACCTATGGCGCTCTGAATTGAATATAACATTTCTATCCAAGTTAATTACGCCTTCAGACTAAGAATTAGAAATGAGCCGAAGAAAATTTTGTTCAAAAGGTCAACTTTGAATATCTGTTAGCCTACCTGTTACATTTACATAACTAGCAAAATTATTTCTAAACTATTCTAACTTCAATTGTTTTTTCATAGTAATTTTTATAAGAAAAAGATTTTGAAAACGTTTTTAATTTTTTTTCGAAATTGTGTGCAACATTGTCTAGATACATTGTTTAGATACATTGTTTAGATTAGCATTCTTAAGAGGAATATACATTTTCTCTTGGTTTATTTACTTCTTCAGAAGAAGTCTATTTAATATTCTGGAAATTTATTGTGAACTAAACACCCTTACTTATTTCCCCCTTAAAATAAGGTATGTAAACCTATTAATTGCTATAAAAGTGTCACATGTAACATGCAATCAAATGAAGCCCAAAAAAAAATTCTCTAATGATTGTTTTTTTTTTTTGTTTTTCGATAACTATTTTGGGGCAATTTGATTGTATCGATGATCATCTATAATTGCTGTAATAAAAATAACAAAAAAAAAAAATGGAAAGGAAAAACAAAAGTGAACAAACAACGGAGAAAGTTTTAATGAAAATTCCTTAAAACAAAAGTAATATAAATAAACAGCCCTTGTGATAAACTTTACTTATGTGACAAGGGCAAAACTTTTCGTCTTTTGTGGTTTTCGAAAACAATTTTCCGTAGCGACAAAAAAAGCCACAAAATTTAATTGAATAAAAGCAGGAGAGTCATTAAACCGTTAGGAAATGTCAATATTATATCCCTAGTACAGCTCTCTCAGATGAGAGATACATTTTAAGGGGGAGGGGGAAGCTAATAAAGGCAGCATATTGGAAACTTGTCTTTTTATCAGTTTTTACTCTTCTCTGTTTATTAAATTGTTTGTGTGGCTGTTGGCTGTTTCCACCCTTTAAGCCTATAGATTGTATTTTTTTTCCTTTTTTTATCAACTGTTGATAATGGTTGTAGTTTGCGGTTACCTATGTGGTTCCATTTACCCTTCCAGAGCCATGTATTATATTTAGCAAAGCGTTGTTTGTATTTTCATTACGGGCACACTCAGGTTAATGGAAAGCGTATGTATATTACACACACAATTTAATGAATACAAACATTTTTTTTAATTAAATTTAATTGACAAAAATCATTAAAACTAATATAATTATGATTTCGTATTTCGTTTATCATACAATTTTTTTTCATTTTTTTTTTATGATGGAATATTCTCCTATAATTATAGTTGTTATGCACTTTTATTTTATTTGCATATTTATTTCATTTATTTTATAAATATTTCATGTACATACGATATTATTTAAAATATTTCATATTATAATGAGATTTTAATTGTTGGGAATTAATGGGAATTTATGTTGATTTTGAAATTAAAATTTATTTTTCCATCTTTTACTGCGAATCTTTTTTATTGTGAACACTGTAGGCATTAATGATAAACAAGTCCATAAATAATGGTTATTAAAATTCCTTTTAATAAATTAAATTTTATAGAATTTAAAGCAGTTAATTATATTATTATTGCTGAAATAGTTAAAATAAAAAAAATTAAAAATAAAATAAAAATCTAAATTTCTAAAATAATAGCGAGCTGGCTTATGCCAAAATTGTTTTCGTAAAAACTTAAGTTACACGTTCCGATTATTTTCTATGCCATTATTACATATATACATACATAATTGATCATTACAATCCTTCAGTCAGGATTAAGTCTTAGTTTCACACGCCACTTTTATTTTGTGTTTAAAGTTGTCTTCAAACGACGGACATGAAAAACTTTTCATGGCAAATACTGCAACCATACGAACTATTGTACTTCCTTTGCCTGAATGATGTTCGGATCGTAATCCTCACTGAAAGATTGTAATGATCAATTACATATGTGTGTATCAACCTTAAGTTATTTTTTGATGGTCTGATGCAGAACTAAAATCTCCTCCCATTGTGATGTCACAACAATGACTTGCGCTTTTTATATTTCTTTTCATTAGGCAAACGTTCCTTTACATGCATTTTCACTTCACAAAGGAGGTACTGCTTCCAATGTTGAAGCCTCTTCTTCGAAAAATAGTTTGCTTTCACATTGCCAAAAATTCCCACATGGCTTGGAACTCAGCAGAGGGTAACCTTTCTTTCCCTACCCAGCTACTTCAGTTGTCCCCAACCAAACAATTTTCAATTAAATCTCATAAAAGCTTAGGGCTCAAATAGCGAGCTGACTGTCGGATAGTATTGCTGTATCAGGTCTTTTGATTCTCGTATCAAGTTTGAACTTAGCACACCTATCGATGTCTTGCTTAGACTTCCGTTTGGAAGACATCTGTGAGTTTTTCCTTGGGCTCGAAGTATTTGATTCTTGGACCAAAAACTCATGGCCCTGTCCGAGGAACCGCTCTGAATTTCTTTGTATGCGACAAAATAGGCTCTATTTTAAGAGTATAGAGTTTTCAGATTGTTCCATTCATTTTTCTTATTAAGTTTCATTACGAAGCACTTCTCAAAATCATAAAATCTGCTGGTTCTATCCAGCAGACAGTTAAGAAGCGAGCTGTCAGCAATTTGTTTCATTATGTTACGATATCCCCTAATAAATCTCATATTAAACTCGTCTTTCATTAACATAACCCTAGTCTCACATTCTTTGGCCTTCACTACCATGTGCAGCAGACTTAAATCCACCGTTATAGCAAAGACTGTCATTGCCTCTGTCATAACAACACACACTAGTCTCTGTATATTGTTCAACTCCAATTGAGAAGTTTTCAAATTCCTTCTGTCGGCCCAGACAATTGCTATTTAAGCAGTTACTATAGCTCTGACCCTCATGTCATACACTCTGTGCAAAGTCCTGGGTTTTATCACCCTGATTTCTATGGCATGTTTGTTTTTTTCTAAGATGCTCTTCATGTAAGCCATACGAGTTAATTTATTATCACGTGCTAATCCGCCGTGGTCTAGTAGTTAATACGTTAGTGTATTAGATGTGGGGTTATGGTTCAAACCCCAAGCAGCTCGATCAAAACGATATAAGAAGACAATATTTCTTTGACAACTTTCTCTGAGCAAAAACTGTGAGAGTAAATAGAAAATTGCCATGAAAAGTTTCTCAGAAAAAATTTGTTGCTCGAAGTCGATTTAAACTGTAGGTCAGTTATAAAAATAACACATACAACATAAGTGGTGTGAGAAGCAGGGTCATAATCATGACTGATGGGTTGTAATGACCAATTATGTACAGTCAAAGAAAAAAGTCTACATACAGCGGTGTCTGTAGACTTTTATCAAATTGAAAAGGGTTTATAGCGTTGTTTAAGGCTGTTATAATTAAGAATGTATGAAGATGAAAACGAATATAAAAATATAACAAAGAAATTGTTAAAAAAAACAAAAAAAATTGGCATATGTATGTAAAATTTTTTATTTGACTGTATGTATGTGATATTTATTATTTTTATTATTATTATTTATATTTATATATATTTATTATTATTTATATGTATGCGTGCGGGTTTTCTGTGCCCCAAATGCGACAATTTTGCTTGTTTACATACCCGCTAAGATCAAAATGAGCTTCATCTGAAAAGATGATTTTTTTTGCAAAAATCGGCATCTTCTGATGTAGGCTACTGCATGGCCAGCCTAGGCAGCCATTTGAATGAAATTATTTTCCATTATTAACCGTAAGGATTGTACTTTCAAATAAAAAAGAAATTTTAGAAAATATTCAGTAGTTTTTTTTTAAAGCATTTTAAAAAAAAAAGTTATTTGGCGGACCCTGTATTTGACTGAAATTTCCGGCGACATTGTCTCACAAAGAGAAATTTTGGTTTTTTTTCTCCTTGCAAACATTACTATTGTGATCTGACATGCACTAACGACTTGAAATCTCAATACCTCTAGTTCGATGAGATCACCTACTACAACTTTTAGACGACTACCAATGCGATCGACGAGCAGCTTCTGGTAATAATTCAAATTTTTGCATTTGCTTGTATGTCAGGCTGAGTTATGCATAAGTTTGTTTCAAAATTGAAAATAAAAAGCAACCCAGAATTTTGAATTTCCAGAACATAATCTGGAAAGATGTTTAACATGAATAATATGGTTGCGTCTGTAAATATAAGTTCCTAATTTTATTCAAGTACAATCTAGTAGGGTTTGCTTTTGAAACCTAAGGCGGTAACCTGATCAACCTTTTGACTGATTTTTCGATTTATTTGCGTTCGTGTTTTAAATCTAAAAAATTTCAATAAATTTTTTTGCTTTAACAAACTCTTAAAAAGGAATAAAAAATAAAAAAAATAATATAGCTAAAATAATTGCTATAATAATTACTTTCGAAGTTTTCTTTATTAATCCTTAAGGATTTTCCCATATAAAAATTCTCTTCTTTCTTTCCTTCATTACTATTATTATCTCAAAACAGTGGAAACCATAAGAGAAAAAAAATATTAGAAAAAAAAATTCATAATATTTTTCTATATTATCGGATTTAAGTTTTAGTTTTTATATTTTTTTTTATAATATTTTTCATATTTTTACTTCTATTCTCTGTGTTTTTTTAGAGCTCTACAGTGTTTTTTTCATAACCATCAGCTAGACTGGAGTATTAAAACTTTAAATCCTTTCATACAAATCCTTAAACTAAGCATTATTATTGAAGTGCTTTTATTACTTCAGTTTTTTCTTTCTTTCTTTCCTTTTTTCTCTTCATCAACATTTCTTTTTCAGTCTTTATTTTAGTTTACTTTCGCATTTAACTCCTACTTAAAGAGACTTTGCACATTGTCTTTTATTAACCAGGCTTTTAAAATTGTTTCCCCCCTTTTCTTACACTTCCATCTTGCATCTGGTTAAAGGAAAGCCTGACAAGCAGAGAGCCAAAGGGGAAGAGCAAGAAGGAGAGAGTTTGACCATTTAACTTGAAACATTCATAAATTTGATTTTCTATGGGAAAAAGTAATAGACGGACGGAAGGAATTTTGCGGAAAGCAACGAAAATAAGAGTTGTGACAAGGGGTCATGTTTAAAGGAAATTATATTTGGCGGGAGGACTATTCACACTTAATCTCTGCGATTCCTTCTCTGGTAAAATATGTAAGAGGAAGCGTCCGTTTAATGGCTACAAACAGTCAATAGTTTTCTAGTGCAACAACAACAACAGTCGAAAGTCCTTTGGCAGTCATAATAGTAGTTATACAAGCGTCAGACATTGATGCCATTATTGTTGTATTATGGCCCGCTCATAATGGAAATGCGAAAAGTAGTTGGCAACAACAAAAAAAAACTAAAAATGAAAAATAAAGGAAATGGTGTTTTGTGTGATCCCAGTAAACGGATATTTTTTACTTCTGTTTTTTTCTTTTGATTCCGTATATTTCTTTTGAATTTCCTGACACTTTTATTGGAAACTACTTAGTTTTCATTTTAAAAAATAATAATAAAAGGAAAAGGAAAAGAAACAAGAAAATTGTAACGTATAGTGCTGAAAACTGAAAAGTTTTGACAAAGTTTATACACCAGTTATTCACTTCTATTCTATTTTCATTTCATTTTCTTCCATTTGTTCCTTTTTGGTGCTCCTTATTTTTATTTGTATTTTTATTTAACAATATTTCAACTTTCCACCCGGATCACAAACAAAGTAAGTTTTAATGTTTCTATTGTTTAAAAAGCTAAAAGTTTTTTTTCTCTTTTCTTCACAATAACATGCCTTCTCCCATATTACAAAAAGGTTCGGAAAAAAATGAGAGAAAAGCAAAAGCAGTATAAAACTAAAGCCTAGAAAGTGTTAAAAGTAATCAAGTTTTTATTTTTCTTCGCTTAAATCTAAAGAAGACTTAAACTGCTGCAGCATTACATTGAAAAAAAAAAACCAAACATATCCTAGTATAACAACGTTTTCTTCTTTTCTTTTTGACTGTTGAAATGTTTTGAAGGATGCATTTATAAGGCTGCTATTTTTGAAAAGTTTTGCTCCCTCTTTTATTTTTTGCCTTTTTTCGTTAAAAAGTTTTTTTTCTTCTTTCTGTCCGTAATCGATGCTTAATATTGTTTTAAACAAATGAAAAAAAAACTTTCGAAATTCGCTTTCGAAATAAGAAAACAAATAAAATCTCCAACATTTCCTTTACAAAAGTATGGTATTGAATTTTAGACTGCAAAGTTTCAAGAATTTTGAAATGATACTGACACTCATGCCTCGAAAACGGTGAGCTGTAATTCTATACAGACAAAAGTTTATACAAAATTGTCTACGTTTAGTTTTGATTCAATAAAAGATACACGTTAAACAAAAATAAATGAAATTTTCCAATTCTTAAAAGTTGATCTAATTAACTGTGTTCCTTAAAGTAGGCAATAGACTTTTTGTTATCAAATTACCCATGTGTCTTAAAGTAGGCAATAGACATTCTGTTCAATTCAATAAATTTATGTTAAAATTTCAATAATCTAAGTACACAAACACAATTAAACATTTCTGTAAATCTCATTTCAATCTTTTTTCGACATTAGAAGTTAAGCAGATTATTGCATCATAAAACCTTAGTTACTCCTAAAACCTCACCTTACAGAACGAAATCCATTTCATAAAGGAATTGTTTTATGATTTCTGCCTAAGAATAGGCTTTTAAAATTGCTAATTATTTCAATAAATGTTTCCAAAATGTGTTTTATTATGATGGAGATGATTTCGATTTCCAACCACAATCCACAAATTTTGGGACAATAGATAAGGATGCAAGTAAGTCATTCATCAATAAGAGGAGAAACCTACCCATATTAATTAATCCTGGTCGTTTTCCACTGTCTACCCAAACACTGAACGTAACAGTAAATGGGCACTCAAGACTCGTCGCAACAGCAGATGTTATTAAATGTACCAGATCTTCATCCACTGAAGGCAACTCAGTACCAGTTGGAGGTGCAATCAGAATTTTTTGCCTATTGTTAGTAAAGGCTGGAGACTACATGATGTACTGTTTTCTAAAAACAAACTTTTTGCCCACACTGTGATATATTGTTTAATATCTCGCAATGGGAGAAATCTCTACACATTTCTAGTAAGAGACCAGATCATCATTATGGACATCACGGTGCCGATAAACCCAACCTTTATACCTTTTAGAAGCATCACGTATCAGCCGCCTAGCTTCAGCGTATTATGATAGGCGTATTGTTCTACTTGAGAAGGCTGCAATTGTACTTAAAATCGCCTTTAAACATCATAAATACGCTAAGTTTCGTTTACAATATAACACCCTTTTATTTATCTCAAATTAGAAGACGCTACAATGGTTAACCAACAAATAGATGGGACGTGTCAGTGTTAGTAAAACATCGAGTCCAAAAGAAGGATTTTATTAAGATCCACGAGAAAATTTCTTGTCATATGGTGAGCATTGCAAAAATATAAGAAAGGAAATCGTTTTTTTTTTTTAATAGATTTAATTCTTGAACATAAAAGTATTGCATTCTTTTGGAAAACTTAAACAAAAATATATAGTACCCCTTAAAATATACTACGGTTTTTTATGTTCCTGCGTTTATTTCTTTTAAAATTATTGTTTTAAAAATGCTTTTGAGTCTCGTTCTATTTTCAAACATAAACAAATATTTATGGAATGTTGCATACTTTTTGGGAAAATATATATTGGATAATGCATTACTGCTTGTCAAATAGCTTTCAGTACAACCCAGACCAAGAAATATTATTGAACGATAAAATTCTCACTGATAAGCCTATATTACCAAAACTGTTTATAAGTGGCATATACTATCCTTAACTTATGCTACATGTAAAACATTTATTCCCCTAATTTCATCCTAATTTTTCGAAACTTAAATTTTTCTTCTCAAGGATAGGTATCCTCTTTGCCATCTTCTTTAATATAAATGTTAAATTTTCTTTTTCCATGGATGCCATTGCATATGTTGCTTTAATTAAAACGTTCAATATTTATATCTCAGAATAATATCAATATCACAAATGTAGAATGTTGCGGTTAACCGAACAGCTGCTACAGCATTTTACTGCTGGTCTTTGGCAAATATTGTAATTTGGTTGCCGTTTACAATTCTAGCCAATATGTTGTAAATATTTGTTTAAATTACATACATACTCCTTTTGCCAAACCATATGCAACAAATAGACAGTTGTTATGACATAAAATTGTTTTACAAGTAATATTATAATCTCAAATGGATAAACGAAAATATTTGTGGATATTTTCTTTGGCATATGGAGTTACATATTTAATACATTGGAATTTTACAGATTTTTCTTACTCAGTTGCTATTAAAATCAAGACATATATGTGTTAATATTTTGAAAGATAATTGTAAAGTTTTGCCAGAAATTATTGTCTAAAATGTTCGATTTTGTAAAGCATACAAACAGGCATTTTATGGCCAAAGGCTTTAAATTGGTTGACCATATGTTTGCACAATAATTACGAAACAGGGCGGGATCAGGGAATCTTTGCTTAGCCAGTAAGTATTTGTATTGCCAAAATAATAAGTGCTAAAGGCAAACAATTTGTATGTAATATACGATGTAGTTTATTTAAAATTCATCACAAGTTCTCTAAATATTTTGTTAAATGTAAAATTTTGCCAATAAGTATTTTTCAAATTATGGTAATGAACGTAGTAAATTCAATATAAATGCTTGACAACATAAACAAACATATAAATTCATTAATAATGTAAACAAAAAAGTAATTTCTCAAGAATTTCAAGGAAAAAAATTATGATTCAAAATATTTACTCTGCTTTCGATAAACTGCATAATATATTTTAAATATGTATTCTAAGAAATTATCCCCCAGCATATGCGACATGGTCTACAAGTTTAACCCCTAAAATATGAAGTTTATTTTTGGTTTAAGCATTAAATTACCAAAAATTATTTTATGACCCTAACTATACCATGTTAAATTATTATATTTCTACTAGAATATAAAAAAATATTACCACCGTAACCGCATTTGATTATCAAATCTATACCTTATGAATGCTTACCGCAGTCCAGATTTCATAGCACAAACAAATTGTAGCATATTTTAAGGTAATTGGTTTGTTAAAAATTTGTGCTAGTAAACCTTGTGAAACTATTAAAACTATACATTATGAATGCTAAGTGCACTTAGGATTTCAAAAAAAAAAACTGTAGCATATTTTGGGGTGAATTTTTTTCCAACAAAATTTTGAAAACCACGAAACACCTTAAATAAATTCTTTACAGCAATTACAAATGTTTTATTTTCCAGCTAGTGAGGATATATGGCATTACCTAAAAGTATGCACTGTCTATTGTCTACATGTTTAAAAGCAATTAAATCAAAATTTAATTTCCAAATAAATGCCACTATAAAACGTGTGCAATTTCAACGATTTCAACATGAAAGACATTTAAACCAACACCCAAAATTTGCTCTCCATTTGCTTTGAAAACAAAAAAAGAACAAACGGATATAGAGATGGTGTAAAAATATTTACAGCACACCTAGAAGTATGCAGTATATTTTGTACCAGCATACATGGCAAGAAGAGTGCGTAGCTCTCCCAATACAAACAATTGGTGAGTATGAGTAAAAATAAAAGAAACGAAAAAAAGAAATGAAAAGATTTCATACAAATAAAACTGAAACTGAAAAAACATTTTTATTTTGCTCTGCTATTGAAAATAAAAGCCAGCAATTTCAATTGTATTTCTTTTCAGATATTGACCACATGCACACAATGGTCCAAAAGAAGCAACAATGACAGCAAAGCAAAACAGTGAAATACAACAGTGAAATCTCAAAAAATCTAACACATTTCTAAGCATTTATTTTCGCTACGAATGTCAGGCCTTTGCTTCACATGCCACTGTTCTGTAGGGACCCTTAAGTCGGCCATAAGAGAGGGCGTTTGTGGCATAAAATACCCCCAGTGCTATAAAACTAGTTGTACATTTTTTGTTTTGTATCTTTGTATCTGTAGCTGGTTTTATATTTACTTTTTATTGAGTCATATACCCCCATACAATTGTAAGGTCGGTGAAAAATTTCTCTGTGTGTGTGAGTTGAATTCTAAAGAAGCAGAAAAAAAGCCACAAAAGAATGCAATTTTAGCAAGTTTTTCTTTTTTTATTCTTTCTTTATATTTTGTCAGTTCCCCTCATTCTATTGTTGTTGGTTTATTGTTTAACATGTTTAAAATTTTTATTCATCTTTTTTTCCCTCATGCTCCCACTCGCTCTCTCTCCCTCTCTCTATAGATTTCTTTGTTTTTGTAGATGTATACGCCACATACCATTTTACTGCCACATATACGGACATGTTTTTAGCAAACATTGTGATTTTATTTTTCCCAGTTTTTTCTCTTCTATTTTTTATATTAAAAATTTATTTTATTTTCTCTTTGTATTCTTTCATTCAATTTTTATTCAAAACAATTGAACACAAAATATTTGTTAGTGGCTGTTTCATACACTAAAAAAAATGCTTTTAAAGCCCTGCTATATTTTTCAGAGAGTTTAAATTTTACGATAGAATTTAAATGTAGTTAAATAGCGTAGGTTTTTCATTGTAATACTATTATTTAGTACCATAAAAGCTAACTTTTCCAAAAGAGAAGCGAAAACACCACTCAAATTAAAATCTTTCGAAATTATTGCATACTTCGGGGAGTGTAAAACTATTAATGACTTTTGAAAGAAATGTAATACAAACTATATATTACATACAAATAAATTGTATATCAAGCTTAGAAAAAGATTTCTTGTAAGGTAAACTTAGTTCCCAAAGCTAATATGAATAACTGCTTTGTTGCGCCTTAAGTTGTGCTTTACAATAGTGCTGAAAACAAAATTTTAGGATATAAACTCCAAATTTTATATTTTCCTTCATCAGTGAAGAATTTATATAGATTATCAACTGAAAAGAAGACCGTTGTCATTTAGAACACAGCATGAACGCAGCAAATTTGAGTGAAGTGCGGCAAATGCCAATTAGCAGCCTAGTGGTTTACAATGTCATCACAAGAAAGCATTTTGCAGGATCTAACATAACACTATGTAAACAACAAACAACCATTCCTGCTTAAAATGTAAAATATTCCTTTTATTGGACAAAGTATTGAAACATTTTCAAAGCATGAAAAGCATGATAATTAGTTTTTACTTAGAAAATATGCAAGTGAAATGTCCTGTAACAATTTTGAGACATTTTATATCTATTTAACCGTACTTTTATCATAATATTGTCATCTGCATTCACTTCAATATATTTTGATGGCATTTATCGAACGTATCACTGATGCAAAGTACATAACAAAGATCGTTTCCATCCAATTATAGCTTTATCCGCGACGAGAGTTTTGATACCTAGTTAACGAAAATCGTTTACTTTAAAAACTTCATATAGATCGAGGAGAGCAAAACTTTTGTAAGACATAACATAGCACAGTAGCATAGCACAGTAATTTTAATCATAGTATAGAACATCAGACTACAGCTTCTGAATCTAGCCAAGAAACTTATTTTTCAATAAACAATGAAAATCCTGTGAAGCAATTCGGGCAGCCTAATATGTGACAAAGTGTGTAAGGGACTTAAATCATGGAGGAGATAATAAGAATCTGGAAAAGACTAGGAAAGGATTGACTTCAATTTTTCAATTATCCCTCAGAAGTGACCTTATAAATGTGGGACCCTATATCGAGTAAAAAAATTTGTTTATTATTAATTTTTAAAGTATATTTTAGGGTGAAAAATTTAATTTCACCTTTAATCCAGAAGGACCATAGAACCGCAAACAATTATTTATAATTTAACGTTAATCAAATAGAATTCTTTTTGAATTTGTGGATATTATTGTCACATACAATATTAGAAGCCAAAAACCCTTAAAGTATACACCAATATTAATTAATTTTAAAAGAAATTCAATTTAAATTTTTTTTATAAAAACAAAAACCATTAAACAAGAACATTAATTCGAAAATTTTCAATAACATTGAACAAACCTTTAATTAAAAATCCCATGTACATACATATATGTATATGTATGTGTGTAGCCCAACAAAAACAACAACCACTACAATAAGTAAAACCATGTAGACAAATATTTGTAACATTTATATAACCTTACAAGCTAACAACGAGCGCTCATACAACGAACAACGAAAATCTGTACAATTTAATCACTGTTAAAGGAAAGTTTCTGCCAAAGATAAAAACAGAACAACATTCAACCGAAAAAAAAGAAAAAAATTTAATTGCAGGGAGGTAACGGTTTGAAGCTGCTTTTTGGGTTAAACAACCTACAAAACCACAGTGAAAAACGCCCAAGAAGCCGAAGTGCGTAAGCGAATGAACCAGAGAATAAAATTACCAACGACAACACAGGGTACAAGAAGGCACTGCATGTGATTTCACTTGATCAAGGGATAAAGTTTCTTTTAACCTACAACACACCACCACTACACAAGAACAAATTAAAAACTCACAGGCACACATACACACATACACATATTTGGTATACACTGTGTGTGTGTATTATATAAAGTGTAGACTTGTTACAAACAATGATGGGTGTGTGTTTTATCACCATGTCGGTATGTGTGTGTGTGTTTGTGGGTAAGTGTTGTTATGAAAGTGTGGCTGTGTTATATGCTTTTAGCGTTTAAAACTAAAGTTTCATCATTTCATTGCTAATTAAGCGACAGTAATTTTTATCATTGTTATTTTTCAAATGCCACCAGCGTATGCAGGATTTTGTCATCGTCATTCTCTTGCTGCGTTTGTTTTGTTGTTTGTTTTTGTGTGTTTTTTGCACATCGTCATCATTACCATGAGTAACATAGTTTTACCACTATTCGGTATTCCCTTTCTCATTTCATTAGTTCAGTCACTCACTCATTTGGTGGTTCATTTTTTCTTTTTTTTCGTTTTGTTGTAAATACAATATATTTTTATATTCTCCTCATATTTCTTGTTTTTTCATTTCCTGCTCCCAGTATTCTTTTTCTAGGGAAGACACTTTGGGTTCAAAAACTGTAAAACAAAACAGAACATAACAGCACTACGACACCAACACCAACAAATTAAGGCACAAACGACAAAGTTTTAATTGAATTTAAATTGCAACATCATAGTCCAATGCAAGAGGAAGAACAAGACAAAAACAAAAATACAGAAAAACAAAAACATTAAAAAATATTTCTTTTTTTTATCAAATTATGTAGAAAAATAAAACAAAGAAACAATAAGAATTATTAGTGTTCAGCAAATAAGAAAAATACTTCAAATGAAGCGAAAAAAAGGATGCATAAATGAGGAATTTTCAATCAAAAAATTAAACAAATTTAAAGAATGAATTTTTATTGAAATTTTTGTCGTCTTAAATTATGCAGCAGATAAAATTTTGGTAAATTTTTTTTACATAAAAATTACAACAAAACTAATGAATTTATTTCATACAAACCTGAAAGTATGCTATGAATTGTAAGGAAGCGTTATATTTTGTATATTTTTGGAAACTTTAAATTTTAAATTTTAAAGCAAAAATTTTTTATTTACACTTCCTTTTTTTGCCTTATAGTGGGCAACATGTGATTTAAACAAAGTTTTAATATAAAATACAAATGATACAAGTTGGAACCTCCAGCGGTGTCTAGATCTCTCAATATTGCTTTCTAACTAAATCCATAGAATACAGGCGCTACAGTTTGGTGCATTTTACTTTATCTCGTTAATCGATTAATCGACTGCTAGTCCAATCCAGTAGAAGAAGCATTTCATACTTTTCGTCCGTTAAAATGTAAGGGTTTTCAATCACTCCAATTAAACTATTCAGGAAATCACCAGTGAGATCAAAAGAACATCAGCTAGAGCCACTTCTTGGGAAATAGTAGAACCCACCACTACAATCCACAAGACCTTGACTACAATAAGCGTCAGAAACCTACTACCCTCGAATCTATTACAGCAGAACATTTTGGAAATTTTACCAAATTTTCTATAAATATATACACGCATATACATATTATATCACCATTACAAGACTTTTGTCAGGATTACGCCCTTGTTTCTTACATCACCCATGCTCAGTGTATTAATTTCTTACACAAGTGTTTGCACCTACAGTTTAATGTCAAGTCCGAACGACTGGATTGGCATGTAATATTAAATCCTGGATGATAGGTAAATTAGCAGGATGAAAATAGCAACGATTTGAAGAAGGCAGGAACCACAAAGAAGTTTGATGTTTCCTCGCCTCCTAAATTAACAGATAAAACCTTAATGTATCAAATTTCCAATTTCGATTCACTACTAGAAAGGAATTAAATCGCACCATATCTGAAACGACTGATTACGACCACGTGCGACAGAAATGCGCGAAACTTATGATAGACGAAGCAACCTAAAGCTTTATAAAGCGTGGCAAAAATTGATAACAATCATCACAACCCTTTAGTCAGGATTACGGCATATCTTCTCACAACACCCATATTGTGTTTGTATTATATCTACTACCAGAGTTGTGCCGAATGAGGAAGTCGCCGCAGAAATATTTTTTTTATGGCTATTTGTTCGAGGTATTAGAGCTGGGACCTAACCACGGGCGCCCGTCTAATAAGCTAACACATTACATAATGGGCTACAACGACATTGTTAAGCAGTTCATGCTTTCATAATTAAGTATAACCCTAAAATCATGCTTTATTTCTCAACTAACAAAATTTCAGAAATGAAAAAGCAAATAAAATGTTAACTTCCTTACTATTCAATGCAAATATATGTATAACAATGTTTTTACTGAAAGTATGCTTTAAAAATTTAAAAATGTCATTAATTAAATTTAATATTTGATTGGATTTTGCTTTACGCAAAAGGCTAACATTAAATTTGAATGCATTACCTGAAAGTATGCTTTAAAATTTTTAATAAAAAAAATTTACTAAATAAATTGAATATTTGATTGGATTTTGCTTAATCCGAAATGGTTAAAACTAAAAATTCTATTCGCGTATTCTCTATCTAAAGCTCTAAGCCTTTATACTATATTTGTTAAAAAAAATCCTCAGAAAAAAAGTTTTTTTTATTGTTTCATAATTATACTTGCTTTGTTCCTCCTGTTTTATGCCAATTTTTTTCTTTCTCTTTTTGCATTATAAATATTCCTTTAGTTAGAGAAATGTATGCATACAATACACAGTGAAGAAATAATTGTTTGCTAAATTAAATTCTTAAGTTTTCCGCTCCATTTTACTATAATTTTTTTCTATTTTTATTTTATAGTTGGCTAGGCAGCCATAAATACTTCTTTAGTTTCACTAGCAAAAAATTAAATGAAATAAAATAACCACAGTTAAAAAATGGAAAATGAAATCATATAAAATTCAAATGCATCTTGCGCCCTCTCTCTCTTCTCTTCTACCCACCTTAACCCTCTTAAGAGTTTGGAAAATATTTTTATAAAAAAAAGAAAAAAATTGAAAAGAAAAAAAAAAAAACCATTTTGAAAGCCAATAATAATTTTCGTTTTAGTTGTTGGTTTTCCTTCTCATCTACGAGTGCATTGCTTTTTTCTTTTTGGCTTTCCTTGAAGATATTACTGTAGTGTTTGGTTAAAACAATAGATTGAAATTAAAAAACACTGGCTAAGAAAAAATCAAAAAAAAAAACAGAAGAAGAAACTAGTTCTTAGAAAAAGGAAAAGAATTATAGAAGAAATGTAGCACAAGTATATAATTTTGTTGTATTCTAAGATTCTCTTTTGTCTTTTCTCACACGAAAGAGAACAAAAAGAAAAATAAAGCTTTGGACTAAAAAGGATTTCTTATAAAACTGAGTAGTGTGATAAGATTATAATTGAAATCAAAAATTAAAACTAAGAATATAATCAAATTATACTAAAGCAATGATTTTTTTCAATTTTTTCATTTTCTTATGCCTTTAAGTAGGCTATAATATTTAATACTGTTTGCATTGTTATGTCAGTGACAGTTTTAGTTGGGCTGACAATGTTGAAATCGTAAAAAATCCTTATTATTTTGTTAATTAAAATCTACAATAGCCTGAAAATATGCTTCACTTTATTAAGGCTAACAACGCCTGGGCGTTATAAAATAAATTGGTTAGAAATTTGTATCTTTCAAATAAGTTAGTTGATTTAAAAGGAGGGATTATTAAAAGAGATTTTATATAGAAAATATATTTTTAAACGTAAGTATGTATTATATTTGAATTTATGGCATACTTTATGGCATATCAACATTTTACCTTTTCAATACATATTAAAGCTAAGCCTTAAAGAAGAAATTTTTATTTTTTATTATAATTTATTCATTTTAATTAAATAGAAATTATTTATAAGTGGTCTAAAGCCTTAAGCTGTGCATAGTGCAGTTTCAGGCAGTGTGCGTTTTTAAGGATCGTTATTAACGAATTGAAATATGTTTTAATACAAAATGGCTTATCAATCAATTCAAATCACTTCTATTTTATTACAGAATCTCAATGAATAAAACCAATATATAAAACCACTTTAAAAATTCAAAGCATACTTTAAGGCAAGTTCTTAATTTAAAAAATGGTATTTGAATTGTGTTAAGACATAATTTTTCAGACTTTTAGAGTTATTTGAAATGCTTTTTACTGTTTTTTTTCCAATAAAAGAAACTCAGCATACTCTAAGGATCCATAAGAAAATACTTCTTTATTCTGTATTCTCCTGTATTCATAATTTCATTCGACCATTTGCATTTGAATTCTCCATTAAAAAACTATATTGCTTTTATATTTTAAACTTAAAACCAATTTAAAGCTGTTATCTGAAATGTACCCAATTTAATGTATTTTATTGAAACTAATATTCTTTATTTTTTGAAAGGCTAAAATCCTTTGAAATTTTTACTGCCTATTTTAAGGAGAATTTTAAAAGGCTTGCTATATACATATATTTATACTCCATTTTATTCTTATTTGCAAAAGCCTATATTGGGTAAATTTTAATCTTTAAATTTATTTTTTCTTTTTAAATTTTCATTTTCTAAAAATATTTACATTCTCTGGCCATAAAAATTGTTCATTTGAAAATCTTTGCTGCAAGTAGATATTGTGCCTCAAAATTAATTCCTTATTGTTAATTTACTTTATTCAAATCTTAGCAGGTGGAGTGGTGGAGAGAACTAAACCCCAAAAAAGAAAAGAGAAGAGAAAAAACTTTTCTTAATTTGTTACGGTATTTAAATGCTTTAATTCCCAATGCAATTTTCACACTTGTATTACTAACAGTTGCCATAGCACAAAAAAATCTCTGTAGCATACTTTTAGGCTTTTACACACAGAAAAGAGCATTTCTTTCAAATCGTTTTGCATTGAAACACAAAAAAAGCTAACTAAAGAGCCTAAAAGTATGCTCTATGCAGACATTTAAATTTAAATAGGAATTTAAAGGAAGCCTGCTGGAATAGAAGATGAAAGCCAGCAAAATAGAAAATAAAACGAAACGAAAAAAATAAAAAAATTCTTTAGAAAACATGAAATGAAAATGAACATCATGAATGCAACCGCATGTTGTAGCTGTTGGAAAAAGATAACCGAAAAACTGCATATAATGTGTCACATTCCTTTCCAGAGACAAATACACAAAAATATTAAAATCCTCCTCAACCAATCACACGCCTAAGAGTAGGCAACGAACTGTACTTTTTCTTCGAATTTTTGGTGAATTTCTTCTCTCTTTAAACTCAATCTTTTTTTTTCTAGAGATAGAGAACACGTTATGCATACATTTTCATTTTCTGCCTTTACACTTCGTCTCTAACTAACGTTTTATACGTTGAGGGTCTGTGCTAATGCTCTAAACAATTTCTATTTCCATTTTCATTACAGCCAAAGCTAAAAACAGGAATTGGGGAAACTAATATTGCAAAAACTGAACAGAACTGAAAAAAATAAAAATCAACTCTAAACTGACTTTGGAAAATGTCTCCAAAGGACTTTAGTTTAACCAGATGACGACAACAAATGCCATGTGGCTTTTAGCCAAGAAAAATAGGAATCTTTTTCCGCACAAATTGCAAGATACGAATGCTGTGTGTGTGTTAAAGTGCTTGTGTCTGTGTCTGTGCCTGTGTATATGCAAATGTCTAATAGCATATTGGAAAATAACATTTGGAAGAAAGCAATTGCTGGCTATACTACACTCTCCACTACCATGCACTATCTTCCTTCAATGAATTTTTATATGCAAAATAAGTTTAAAACTATACTCGTCTTGGTTATGTTTTTTAACGCGTTCCATTTCATATGATTTCGCTCGAGAACAAAATATATTTACATTTTTTTACATACAGATATAAATATTGCGTTTTTGCTCCTTTTTCTATTGATAGAGTCAGGGTTTGATTTTAGTTGCCTCTTTAGTTTTTGGTGTTTTTGCGTTGGCTGTTGTCATTATCCTTTGCTGACAGCCTGTTGTCGTTGCAAATGCCTGCATGTTGAAATGTTGCCGTATAAGTCTGTGTGTGTGTCATATACTGTCATTAGTTTCGTCTGCTCGAATGTCAACAATTCTGTCTGCAATTATTCTTTCCTTTTCATTAGCGGGGTCTTCAAATAGGGGTTAAATGCAGAGATTTTTCTCTGTTAGAACTTAAAGTATACATTTAAGAAAAGTATGAAAAATAATCTGTTAAGTTCGTTGAATTTTTTTAATTTTAAATTCAATGAGAGACAAGCCGTTTTGCAGAAAATTAATTCGAATTAATTTTGATTAATTTACAATTCACTTCAAATTAATTGGCATTGAAAATCTCCATTTTATCATTTTCATTCTAATGTGGATTGTTTTAAAAAAATAAAGAGCAGTTAATTTTACACAAAGGTCAGGTCCAGTTTCTCATACAATCCATACCTTCGTCCTACGTCTGCGTAGATTAAATCCTCAATCCTAACCTATAATATCCAAGTAATGTCTCTTCCACAGTACAGGGGTGTAAGACAATGCTTTGCCACTAGACCATTATTGGGCTAACAAACGAACAACATTTGCAAATTATCTTATGTTAGGTTAGGTTAGAGGACGTGTACTTATCAATTAAGACAAGTACAGTACCCGGAGGTCGAATTGACACACTGTACGACGTCCTAGTTTCTCACATCACTTATGTTGTGTGTGTTAATTTGTATACATGAGTGGTGGGACCTACAGTTTAAAGTTGACTCCGAACGACAGATTTTTGAGAAACTTTTTTCTTGGCAATTTTATTTACTCTCAGAGGTTTTGTAACAAATCTGCCGGGAGGAAGTCGACGAAGAAATACTTTTTGTATTTTGTCTTAATGTCTGGCCTGAGGCTAGAACCCTGGCTTTAAGTCTAATAAGCCAACACACTACCTCCTAGACTACGGCGACTTCTGCAAATTATCTTCATTAATTTCCATTTGATACTCGCCATACAGAGACAACCAAACGGGATATTCGAACTCTTGTGCCCCAACTTCAGACAACCCGTATGAGAAGAGTACGAGGTCACTTTTTTTTATCGAAAAACTATCTTAAGCTGAGGTTTTCAACTCAGTTGATATGTAGAAATGTAGAATTATTGAATTTTGAGTAGCCAGAAGTAGTTCCAGAGCTGCAAATACATGCTAAAAGGTGCACTATTTATAACTGGCTTGTGAGCCAATGACATTATTGATTATGCTTCTTCTAGAATCATGATAAAGTGTTAGGATTACTAGCTTTTCATCAAATCAATACCATCATTACCACACTATTATTTGCAGTAATGATGAGCCTTAGAAGCATACAAAGCATGTTGCAATCCTATAATGTCTCCTCCAAACCTAACAAATTTAAGGTTGCTGCTCGTTTTAAAAAATAACATTTCTCTACTTAGCACTTGATAAGCACTCAGCTGAGAGAAATAAGGTTCCACTGGTTCTAGGAACGTTACTTACTTATTTACTTAATTACAAACCTTTTATCAGGATTACGACCTAGCTTCTCATACTACTTATCTGATGTGTGTTAATTTTATACATGAGTGATGGAACCTACAGTTTAAAGTCAACTCCAAACGACAGATTGTTGGAGAAACTTTTCATGACAATTATTTATTTACTTTCGGAGTTTTTGCCAAAGTCTGCTGAGAGGCGGTCGACGAAGCAATATTTTGTTGTATTTCGTTTTGTTGTAGATGTCTGATCTGGGGTTTAAGCCGTGACCTTACGTCTATTTAGCCAACATCCATCAGATTCCAGTCACGATATATAACATCACAGCTGCTACGCCTGTGATACAGGCCGAAATGCTAGAAAAAGAATTCTAAAATCGCAGTTCACAGATGGACCACCTACAGCGTAGTCGCGGTCAACATATCCATGACATAATCTTTAAATAGTTATTAGATTTTGATTTAATGTTTTAACTGAATAATAACGGTTTTTTAGGGACACTATTGTGAGAGTGAATCTGTTCTATTATGCAATGATTTGGGATGTCGAAAATAAAAGTCTGGGAAAATTTTTTTTTTGTTTATTTTGGGTTCTTCTTATGCCAATTTGTCCATATGCTCAATTTGTATTTCAATGCAAGTACTTTGACTAAAAGTAATATGACAGCAAAAAACATTTATTGTGCGATTTTTATAAAATTCAAAGAACTTGATTATTAGACTTTTTTGTATTTTTTTACTTTGCCGACTGTCAAGGAGGGACATTATGCTGCATATCAAAAATGATACATTTCAATTTTTGAGGCTATATAACTCTAATTCAGAAAAAGTTAAATGCCTGATATTTTATAATTCGTTAGTACTGTTATCGCCATTATTTTAAACCAAATAAAAAAAGACAATTTCAAAATTCAAAAACTTCATAATTCATATAATTTTTGATACATACGACGTTTCTGGAGATTTTTTGGTGTCGTGTATGTAATTTTTTTAAGTTTTCAAAGATTTTGTGAAGTTTTATCTTAAATAATACAATATTTATGGTTTTTGAAAAAAGAATTGAAAGTTAAGTGTGGAACGAAAGTGAAAAGGTAGAATTTTCTATTCTTGATATGTCAGACCAAAGTTCAAACCTCAGGTCTGACATTTCCAATTTATAACGAAAGGTTGTAATGACCGATTATATATTAATTATATATGTAATATTCCTGCTGCTAAAGATTTTGAAGAGGAAGAAAATAGAAACTCGTCTTATGAACTGAATAAAGTATTGGCAGCAACAAACATGACAACAGGATGTCTATCGCCAAAGATGATACTACTTGGGACAGAACAAACTGCCTTTAGCAGTTTGGGATAAAAAAATATTACCAATTTTCACGCAGATTGCTAGCATCTGTTTTCTGAAGTGTTGTAGAATCTTTCTTACTGCTCTTCTCATATTTATCCCACGTGACAGACAAACATTAGAAAAATGTGTTTCGTCCCATGTTTTATTACAGATACTAATATTTCAGTCAATTACGTACGTATGAGATAACAGAATCATTCGCTTTGATAATGATATATTTGCACCTATTGTACAATGGGTCAATTCGACCTCCGGGTACTGTACTTGTCTTAATTGACAAGTACACGTCCTTTTCGAAAAATGAGATGAGAGCTGATGCTTAAAGACTTTTTTTGAAATTCGAATGAAAAGAATTTTTTTTTTCTAAAAAAATATATATATTTAGCTTAATTTTTTGTTAGAAAATGTGAACCATTTTCATAAAACGTTTATCACGCAACTTGTAGTTCTATGTAAGCAATAATACTCTATAAATTATTTGGGATTAGCTATCATACTTTCAGAGCAGCACATATATCCTTTTTTAAGATTTTTAAAAATTTAATTTTTTGTTCGCCTAAAAGGTAAGAAAGCTAAAGAAAATATATTTAAATAATGATGCTTATGTTTTTATGTTCCTTTTTGGTACATTTTCATCTCAAATAAAGTTTTTAGCAACAGAATTCAAAACTTTTTGGTTTTATTGTGGAAAATGAAAATTACTTGCAGCGATTTTAATTGAAATTTGATACTTAATGATGGAATACTTACAGTGATTGTTAGGGAAATTAATTTAAGGATATTTGTATAAATCAAGATTCATAAAGAGATTTACGGAGTAATGTTTGGTATTGATTTATGTTTTTTTCCTTTTTTTTTTGTTTTATTACCTTTTCAACTAATATTTAATTTTGTCGCTGTAGATTAGTAACTAATTGAATTTGACGGTCGTTATAAATTTCATGGTCCACCGAAGTCGAATTGGCAGTTTTAGATTCAAATACATGCTACGTGCGTAGCAACTACTTACACCAGTATTAGGGGAAACCCGTATCCGGGAAACCAGAGAGGAATCAAGGAGAGAGCATTGTTATTGACATAAACGATGTCCGATTGCAACGGGAAACTTTTTTACCTCACATGACGTTGACAAATATTTCTAACGAAATATAATAATGGTTTGTACCATAAGGTTTCAGCCATCCTTCAACTGAGAGTATTACTGATGCAAGTGCCGTCCTATCTAAGCAATTGGAAACTTATAAATCGCCACAAAGCAGGTTGCTAGACGTCAAAGTATTACCATTTAGAAAGAAATAAAACCAAGCTGACAATAAGTGCTTGATTTTTATGTAAAAAACCATGTACATCATGTCAAAAATTTTGGCGCAAATTTCATAAAAGTAATAATAAAATGTAATAATAGTAAACAAATGGTTTTATTAAAATGAATTCAAATATTAAAATTTTATAACAAAATCTATCAATAATCGTGACAATTCTATGTACTACAAGTATGTATCAAAAGTGATACCTAAGCTAGAATTATGAAGTTTTTTTAAGGTTTGATCTACGGTTAAATAGTTATTTTTCAAATATTTAAATGACTCATAAAAAATTATCTTAAAAAGAAAGTGAGCTAAATGCTACACTGAGAAAGCTCGTTCTTTCGTTTGCAACTATAAAGTATAGGATGTCACAGTTTAACCTAGGTGATATGAGCTCTCAAGACTATCACTACAGTAGAGTATGAATAAAGTTGTCCATGCAAGAATTTTCACAAAAATTATAATTTGCTGAATGTGTGTGAACTTTCTGAATTGATAGACATCTTAAAAAATTCTATACATCGTCTATTGATCAGAAATTTAGGGACAATCTTCGAATCTACTAGAAAAGCAAACGTTTAGCAAAATTCAAAAAAACGTGGCAATTTAAAATAAGTAGCATATAATCTACGAAAATCAGCAACGATAGGATGGGACAGAGATAACACGCCAGATATCATTACTGCATGATCATAATTGATTTTTACTTGACCAGAATTCACAGTTGCGTGCCGCTTATGTGATTAACATTACTTTTCTCCGTCATTAGACAGGATCGTATGCAGAGGTTCATAGTCAGGTATTCTCTGCAGAGTATAACTAACTCGATATCTGTGAACTTTGATTTCATCAAAACCGTATAATTGTTTCAGCGCAACTATATTTCCGTAGAATATCTCTGTATAACTCTTAATGAGAAGCGTGGAACCCTTAACTCCCGGATTGGTACACCAGCATTATCAACTTCTAGCGTAGGATTCTGGAAATTATTTTATGCAATTACTCCTTTATGTAATTATTGTTAATTGAAAACAAATTGAAAAACTTCGAATTTCAGTGGAAATCATTTTGTCATTCTCATAACAAAGAGGATTTACGTGACATATTTTTTTAAGCGTGAAAAAAAGACATTGTATACCACTTTCAATTAACTATTAAATTTAAAAATAATAAAATAATAAAAAGAAAATAATAAAAAAACATGGATTTTAATGCCACTTTTTTTCCTAGGCTTTGCTATAATGTTGCACAATAAAAAAAGTTTAATTACAAAAAAATAAAAACGAAAAAATAAAGTTAAAATGTTTATATGCTGCAACCAATTAAGTTAAAAAAAGTTATTGAAGCATGTTTAAATTCAATTTCACAGTTAAATAATTTTTTTTTGCTTTGCCTCTCTCAGTTGTCGGGTTTTTTCCATCCAGCAAATGATGGCAAGACATTAAAAAAAAACAACGACAACAGCAGAGAGAAATGAAAAACTGTAACTATTTATATAATGAAATAGTTTCAGATCATTATATTGTTGTTGTTGCTGTTACTGCCAATGCTACTGTTAAATATAGTAAATTAATACGTTCCAATTACTACAATAAATTTAAATAAATCCTGTGCAAAAGCTCTGTTTCTGTTCTGTACTCTACAGCTCTTCACAGCTATTTTTAATATTTTTTTTCTTGTTTTTTTTTTTAATTTTTTGCTATATTCAGTCACTATCAGTGATGTGGTATGAGTGAGTGAGTGAACGATTGTATTTGAGTAACTGGCCAACAACATTCATTAACAATTCACATGACACAGCCACATTATGCACTTGTGTCATCAATTTTACAAAGTGACTTAAAAATCGTACACACAGTATATACATATATACACCATAATGTTGTATATAATATACGAGTACATATGTACATGCAGGGTATCTATCTATATTTTTATACCCGTATATACTTGTGTATATATAAAATATAAATTAGGTCAACTACTACCACTACACAGTTACCATTTACTAATACACATACACATATACACAGCTGCATCAACGGGTAACAACAATTATTACTATAAATGCAATGCAAGTGTGATGGCAAATACTTGTAATGGCAGTAGTTGTAGTCGTAGTCGTAGTAAATCTGTGTATGCGTGCTTGTGTATTGGAGAGTAAATGAGAGACAGTTCGTAATATAAATAATAAACAATACAATACAAAAACAATGTTAGTAAAAGTATAAGAGAAAAGTATAATTTTTCCTCCTCATTTCCTCATTTCTTTTTTCTTTTTTTCTTTTTCATATCTCACCCTGACCATTTACAAAGAAAACAAAAAGAAAATAACAACAACAACCACAACAGAATATTTACTCTATTGTACGCAACAATTTCGAAAAAAATGTAAACTTACAAGTGTGGTGTATTGTGGCATTTAAAACATGCGTTTGTAGTTTGCCATGCTTTTCTTTGCTACCCATTTAAGTGCTCCTGTATTTAATGCCTCTGCAGTTGGCCACCCTCTAACGTTGCATAAACCACTGCATGTGTCATATCGTTTGTGGGTAAAGAGGATAGGCGCAGTTAAATTGAGTACGTGTGATTGACTGGTCAGGGAGAGGTAGGCTATTTAAATCGAAAAATTTGTTGTTGTTACAAATATCAACTACAATTGTTTGACTTTGGCTTTATTTTCTAGGCATTTACAATAGTTTAAATCCTTGACAATAGGCTTATAAGTGCCATACTAGTGTAAAGGCTTTAAGGCTTGTAGGCTCTCTCTCTTTAGTGTAGGGTATTTGGAGAGTGAAAATGGAATAATAAATTTAACATTCATTGCCAAAAGCATATTTTAAATAGAAAACCAGAAAGAACCATATTTGGAAAGGCCAGAAATTAAACGTTACTCACTCGGGACAAATAGAAAATGAGAGTAGGCAGCCACATCAGTCTGATATGTAGGCAGGAATAAATATTTTCTGGAACAATTTATTTATTTTAAAAGCCTTTAAAAACAAAAATGGACACAAAATGCAAAAGGAAAAAATTGCCATAATTTTTACGTTCTGCCTTACAATATGAAAACTGCAATAACTGTGGTGCGCCTTTCGAAAAAGGGAAAATTTAAAATAGAAATCCCTATCCATTCCTCACTGATCAATACATTCTTTTGAAAATAAGTATCGAATTAACGATACAAAGAACAACCCAAAGAAATTTAATTTTGAAGTACAGTCCTATACGAAATTGTACAACCTCTGCGCTAACAAACTTCTTCGATGGGATTGGTAGAATTTAGTCAGTACAGAGGCTGCGTTTACCCAGATCATCACATCAGGGATGCTATGTGTGCTCAAGAGCACTTTGGTCATCAAAGCTACCACTTCAACCTAACCTAACCTGTACGAAAACAGTTACAGATTCCATCATAAGAGAATTTATTGTAAATACTCCAATAGATGCTGACTTCTTAGAGAATCCGATACCCAGTAGCATTAAAAACGCATTCACTTAATAGCAATAAAGCCGCTGGCTATGATGGCCAGCCCAAAATAAAAAAACCTGTATGATATGGCCCAACAACAGGCGGATAAGCTTTCTCCCGACCCCAAGTGTACTGACTAGCCTATTGTGTGAACGATTGTCACTGGCTTTGCGTCCACTTCATTGGTCAAATCAAGCAATCTGTCATCACTGCTTTTAGTGTTATAAAAGGAAGAAGCTAACAAGACGGATATGGCATTAAATGTGGACAAACTGAAATATATGATGTCAACATATCGCACCCCAGGTTATCGTCAGCGATTATACCTTCATTGTCTAAGAAGTGTTTGTCTTAGCTTTGCCTTTACGAGCAAAAAATTGTCAGTCTGCAGATTATGTTTCTATTTTCTATTATGGTTGCAATAGGCAATCGAGTAGCAGCTATGGAGTTGCCTTGAGAGTATTCAAGAGAAAATCACTGCGTAACATCTTCGTTACTACGCGAGTCATCATATTAATACTCTACCCATTGTTTTGGTCATGTCCTTAGGGTTAAAGAGTGTTTTATGGATATTTTATGCGAGAATCATAGGACGTCTGCTAGTAAGATGATAGTGGCTGAATTGGAAGAAGCGAATTAAAAAACTTTGTCAACGACTGACTGACTTTCAAAGGCACCAGGAAGAAGTTACTAAAATCAAAAAAGGAGTTGTTAAATCTATTTAAGTATGTAATCTGGGCAATGGTTGCTGAATGTCCAGTGTACAGTTTTCTGTTTTATGCAACAACAGTGTACATGCCAGTGTACAGTTTCCTGCTTTATACAACCCTGCTAAATGCATTCACCAGCAAAGTATATCACCACTATGTGCAATTGATATATGTCGTTACAAGCCAGAACGGTTTGCTTCTTGGCTACAATTAAATTTATCAGCCCCTATATAATGATCGCGATATTATCAACCATTGCAGTATGAATATACAAAGCAATATACGCCAAACCAGAATATTTTGTAAGTCTGAAGAAGCTTTATAGTGCCTTAGCTTTTAAAAAGATATGCAAGAAATATATGCACTACTCGTACCCGATTGAAAATGGAATACAAGTCCCACGTATGGGCAGCCTTCGATGTTAAGTTGAAGAGTGACATACCCAACTGTCAAATCTACTGATCCACTGAAGCACTAGCGCAATGTGCCTTGTGTTTCACTATTCTGTTTCTACTGAAAGGAAATGTGCTCTTGTAGGGGCCACTTGCCACCAAAAATAGCCCATTTTTACGTAGTAGTCATCTTTCTCGAAGAACTCCTTGATTCATGGTTGATTGATCAATGATCTTCTGGCTAATATCTCTCTTTTTTTACTTTACTTTACTTCATTTACACCTTAAGAGACATTAAAATTTTAAATCGATTACAAAAAAAAAAAAAATTCCAATTAAATTAAATTGCTTACAATGTAATCCCCTAACAATATTTTCATGATAATATCTGGTTGTAATTTTCACATTTGCGGGTTATTAATTTGTTGTAATTTCGATCATAATTCAATTGCAATTAACCTGAATTTCTTGTTGTTTTTAGCATAATTTCCGTTGACATTTTCAAGGTCTCATCAAATATCTTCAACAAATTAACATTTGCATTTCAACAGTTTCGATTCCATTTGGTAAAGAGGAACGAATATGGAAAGTAAAAACAGAAAAAAAATAAAAAATTGTGAACATTTTCTCTCATGAAGAAGAAAAATGTTCTACATTGAGTGAGTGAGTGGTGGTTAATGTGATTATAAAGTTACAATCTACACAATTTTGTCAGCACTATCTCTGTTTTCCCCCATTTTTTTTTTGATTTTTTTCTATTTTTTTTTCCATTTTTTTTTTCTTGTAAAATTTCTATCTGCTGTGTAACTATGGAGATTGTTATAATGTTGTTGTCTATGTAACAATGAGTGTGTATCAGAGTGTAAGTCTGTGTGTGTTTGTGTGTGAGTATTTATGTATTGCAATATGCGCAATGCAGTAGTTATCGGAAATGGGTTAATCGATTTTTAAGAGGATCGCTCGTTATGCTCTGTTTCATTTTTGTCATAGTAACTCAGAGATATAAACTTAAATTGCATACTCATATACAAAGTTACAAATAGATTTACTCAGAGAGTGACAGAGAGAGAAAGAGGGAGAGAGAGTAATATACACTTACACTTAGACAATTATATTAACATCCTGGACCATGGCATTTGTTAAGAATGTTGATTATGATTGTGCATCAGAATTTGTTTAGACGTGTGTATGATACTGTTACTGTGTTAATAACATGCATAAGTATTTGTATTTCTATGTCAGTATTTGCATTTTAATTGTCATTTCTCTTCTTCATCTTCCCGTTGTAGATATATGTATATATATGTGTATGCGTGTGAACATCAAACCAGATGTGGTGTCGCTTGATAATGCCAAAATAGAACATGGAACAGCTCATGGAGAAATAGAAAAATTATTTGTATTAAGTAATCATTTAGTTGATGTGCTGTTGTTTTGTATGAATTAATTTCTTCTTTTCTGTTTTTTTCCAATATTTTTTCTCCTCTTCTAATCTGTTGTTGTCATATGCTGTTGTAAGAATGTCTGTGAGGAAATAAAATTATTGAAATTCTACAAATAGAGGAAACCGAGAAAAATTAAAAAGACCCAAGGAAACGAAATTGATACTCATAGTTTTTGCTCTAAAAAACTGCTTTCGATAGCTCGCTAAAGCAAAGGTTCTATGAAAATAAATTGTTCATACGAATCTTTCAACAAACACAAAAATAATTCAAGATTCTTCAAAATTAGTTTGTTTTTATTATCTGCTCTCTAACATTTAAACAAAAAAGACGACAGTAATAAGTATATCAAATGGTGGGGAATTCCTCTAATCCTTGACTGGTAGCTACTTTTAAATACATGCTGTGAATTGAATCATAATCTCTTTCTTGGATACGCTGACGACATAGATCTACTAAGCGAATAAGCTTAATTATATCGCTAATACATACATATGTACATACATAATTGGCCTTACAACCCTTCAGTCAGGATTACTGCCTTGCTTCTCACACCACTCATGTTGTGTGCGTTAATTTTATACGTGAGTGGCGGGACCTAAATTTTAACGTCGACTCCGAACGACAGATTTTTGAGAAACTTTTTCATGGCAGGCTTATTTACTCTCAGAGTTTTTTTTTTCATATTTTTTTTCATATTTCGTTTTGATGTCTGACCTGGGATACGAACTCGGGCTTTACGTCTAATAAGCCAACACACTACCAACGGCGACTTAATATGGACTACCAGCGACATAATATCTCTGACAGGCAGGATACTAATTGAAAACTGTGGCATTAGAGTGGATATGGAAGAACCTTTCGTATACTAAATCGGGGAAGCCGATGCTGTAATATGGACGCGAAATCGGGCATGTCATGGAAGTAATAGCAGCAATTATGCATAATTCTTTAAACGAAGTGGCTTGCACGTAGGAATATTAACCACTTGTATACATGTGTAATTAAGTTGGCAGATGTTTGTGTATACTTGGCCTTGGATTGCCAAGTGGTAAGAACGCTGAAAAGTGTTAAATACCTTCAGTATCTTTTCTGAGATGGAAATAATGTGGATCCAATCTACGAGGTTTTCGTTGAAAATGCATTAGTGTACGAATATTTTAAGGCAACTAACAAAAGCGTCACGTATTCTGGAAAAAGTAATACCATCAGCCCTGAAACAATGTTTCCAAAAAATTTTGTGTACAAAATTCCAAACAAGTCCAGAAGATATTGCACCAATTATAGTACTCCCGAATGAATCACATCAACTAGTGATGGAAACGTTGTAAAAGATACGAAAATAATGATGGCAATTCGCTGTTGGGCCGTAATCTAGTAGGTGGTGTGTTGGCTTATTAGACGTGAGACCTCGGTTCAAATGCCAGCTCAGAAAGCTATGACAAAATGTAATATGAAAGGATATTTCTTCGGCAATTGCAGCCTTTCAGCAGCTCTCTGCCAAAAGCTTTAAGAGTAAATTTAAATTACCATGAACAGTTTCTCAAAAACCTGTTGTTCGGCAACGACTTTTAACTGTAGGTCCTGACTGAAGAGTTGTCATGGCCAATTATGTATGTATCACTATGGCAAGTCGTATAACGTACTAGAAAAGTGTCACAGGTTCGATATATTTCTTGTATAAAGTTTTACCATTAACAAATAACTGTATTCGATCATTGCAGGAAATAGGATTCCAAGGTGCGAGGCTATGCATTGAAATCAAGTATAGAAAATGCGCTTAGAGGGTTTACAAATAATAAAAACAAAATTTTTTCATTAACTGCAGAATTTATGAATTCTTAGGACACAAACGACAAGGCCTATACAACCTTCTTGTAAGTTTTCTGCAAGAATAAAGACTTTACAACCTGTTTTAAATCTCCGCTTAGTCTTAGAGAAAAGCAAACTGTAAGCAAAACTTGGGCGTGCCATCTTCAATTCCCTATGATTTTTGAAAGATTCATGGAGATTTCAAACAATTGAAATTTTAAGGACAAAGAACTACGCAATAAAATTATTTAGAGGTTTAGAAAAGAATCGTATAATTTTTTTTATTTTTCTTGTGGGGTATGTAGTAAATATTGTTATAGATTTACCTGTCGTACATACTTATTTTCTGTTATTCACTCATTACCAAAGATTCGTTCACAAAATAATTGTGTTTATCGAATGAGTCGAGTTTTTCATTTCCATTTTATTTATTTGACAACAAGCAATAACGGTCCTCTGCCGCTAACGCTTTATAAAAGAGAAGCGTATTTTAAGAGAAGGATATCGTTGGACATTGCATTGCTGATGAGCTGACCAGTAACGGCACAGGGTTTAGGTATTTCTATTGCTTTAGTTAAATTGGATATTATCCACTAGGTTTACGAGGAGGCTCAATCTCGTTAGCAGCAGGAGAGCGCGTGCAATATTTCCAGACTCTGTTGGACACCAAAGGACAAGAAAAGGACTGACTCACTTCTGTTCTAAAGTCGCTTGGCCTTCCATCACGCAATGGTGATTCATACGAGTCACTGTCCTTTTGGTAGACATGCGGAAGGTGTAGGCATTCCGACTAATGATTTCTGCAGGCTCTGTAGGTCTGAGGAGGAGAATTTGCCAGCTCCTCCTGCTCTTGTCATGCAGAGACGGTGGTTTCTGACCTCTCATTTTCTGACATCTTTGATCGAGCTTTCTAATATGAAAATTGCCGCGAAACCAAAATTTAATTTGGATTCCGGATTTATCTAGGGAGAGGTTGGCCCCGGGTTATAATATATTGTGGTATCGCAATGGATTTAAATGCTGGCTTAAGTGGGACCTCTTCCTTCGAGGTGGTCCAGCCTAACCTAGTTGAATGAAACTAGCACATTTTCCCTATTTAGCTTGCAACACACTTTAATGTTTTCTTTTTAATTTTCCCCTTCACTATTTACGCTCCTGTATAAAAGCATGTCCTTTATAATGATGTTGCTGTTGTTGTTGTTTTAAATAATTCTACTTTTAATCGTATTTCTCTGTAGATGCAATAAAATTTCTGAAGAATTATTTTTGTTGTTGTTGTAGTTGTTGTTTTAGTGTCAATTTGTGGTTTAAGTATTGAATGATAATCTTGATTTTCTGTTTAACAATATCTCTTTTTTTTCATTATTTCTTCATTCATTCAAAAGATTCCTTTTTTACCCAGTAAACGTATGTGTGTGCATGTGTAGTATTTTTAATTGTGGCTAAGTACTTATATAGGAAACAGAGTTGGGAGGGTAGTTTAATTGTAAATTTACTGTGTTACCAGAGAAAACGAGGTTAATGGAAAAATTTTTTAAAATAAAGAACAACAAGAAAAACATGCTGATTTCTTCTTTTATTCTTTTTTAAATGGACATTTTTTTAATTGAAGTTTAAATTTTCAAACAAAATTTAAAAGGATTTAACAGGTTACAAGAAAGGATTTAATTTGAAGGCATGCAAAATAAATAAGAATCATCTGTACTGTAGACATTGTAGGCAATTTTCTTTTGTTATTTGCAACGAAAATGTTTAAAAGTGCTGAGCTTTAGTTTTCCTATTTAAAATAATTTAATTCATCACAGATTATCTTGAATATTTTCAGCGTTCAGAAGAAGGTTTGTGTAGTTCAGTAGTGATCTTCAGGTTTTGAAAAAAGCCCCAAATGTAAAATATTGTATGCAATTGTATAGAAAATCTTGCAAAATTATTGCAAGCCATTCAAGAAACACTTTCAAAAAGTTTTCAAGCAGTAATATTCCTGGAAACATTGGTAAAACTCGACACTTTACGCTTTAAACTTAAGATATATTGAAATACGAATTTTGATATTCGAAATCCTATGCGAATGCCATATAAAGTTGTTATTTTTGCAACGAATCATTAATTGCAATGAGAACTTTATCAATTCAAATACTCAAGATATTGCATGTGAAGCACAAAGAAAAGAATTATTCTTTGAAGCAAATATGGGCTACAAGTTAGACAGCATATGCGACCAGGCATGTAGCAGTAATATTCCATCAGGATAGCGCTTGGCTACTTAGGATATGAGCACTTAAAAACCATTTATATTGTTTTAGTTTGGAAGTTTGATACCCTTGGTCTTGTACAGTCCTATTATCATTTGTATCTCTCATACTACTCTCAGTAGTATGTGTACTTCGTTTCCGGACAAGGTATTCGTTTCCTTCTTTCTTGGGCTGAAACAAATGAGCATTTTTCATAATATTTAAAGTTTCAGTGAAAACTATATTTAAGAACAGAGGACACTTTATATATTTAAGATGTCTGCTGAGGTATTTGGGTAGTTTGATAGTTCTGATCAATATAGATTGCTCTGACTGATGTGTACTTCGCATCAGAATAAGGTATTCGTTTCCTTCTGTCTAGGACTGAAATACAAAGTGGCACAATCTTTAAAGTATCAGGGATAAACTATATTTAACGACAGAGAGCACTTTATATTAGTTTACGATGTCTGAAGATTATGCTGGCCATTTCCATTAGCAAGCAGCCAATCTTTGAGCAGCGTTTAGCAAATAGTTCATAAAACTGCATGATTAAGAAACTGAAGAGACTTACTCTTCCCTCTAAATAATCTATACGGAGAATAGCATGAACAATGAACTTCATGGGAGGATACAGCTACTCTAGCTCTTGAGAAAAAGTAGAATGCAATGAACAAAGTTCCTTGCAACTACACACAATACTACAATCCAATTCGTTTTTATACTTACTTAACTTTATTAGTCATTACAGTAAGGATTGTCTCACACCACCCACGTTGTGTATTAATTTCATCCGACGATTCCGAACAACAGATTTTTGAGAAACTTTTCATGACAATTTTTTATTTAATCGCAGAGTTTTTGCCAGAAATCTGCTGAGAGGAAGTCGACAAAGAAATATCTTTTCATAATTCGTTTTACTGCAGATATCTGACCTGTTGTTTGATCCATGGCCTCACGTCTAATAAGCCAACACACTACCTACTAGACTACGGCGACTTCCGACAGAGAACACTTTATATAAATTTAAGATGTCTGGAGACTAAGCTGCCCATTTTCATACTTAATACCATTAGCAAGAAGTTAATCTTTGAGCGGCATTCAGTAGATACTTCATAAAAGTATGACAAAAAAAAACTGCTTGAAACTGAAAAAGCTTCTTTCCTCACTTAATAATCCATACGGAAAATATCAGGATTACGACCTAGCTTCTCACATAACCCATATTGTGTGTTAATATTAATTTTATTCATGAGTAGTGGGATCTGCAGTTTAAAGTCCATTACAATAGATTTTTGAGAAACTTTTCATGGCAATTTTATTCAGTTTCACAAGAAGATTGCTAAGAGGAAGTCGCCGAAGAAATATTTTTTCATATTTCGTTTTTATCGACATTCCCGAGATATAGGTTGTACTTTGGACTCGCATATATTAAGCCAACGCACTACCTATTAGACTACGGCGACTTCATTGAAAATTTCTCATTGATTTCTACTCTTTCTCAAAAGGTTCGTGAAGTTGAATTGATTACTGGATGTATTGTTTGAAGGTTTTCCCTCGTAGTTGTCCGAAAGGTGTTTAGTTAGTGTGTCCTTTACAACGTATCTTATTTACGGCTTTTGATAGCCATCAATGGCCATTTTATATATCATATTTACTCCTCTGTTACTTAACCTGCAAGAGTATATCTTCTGCCAGCCATCATTATTAGGAGTTTAAATTACATTTTGCAGTACAATATTAATATAATAAGTATGAAACCAACTACGTGACTTTTTCCCTAATTTCTGTTCTGTTAAACCATTAAACCAAAACTCTTTAAAAATAAAAATAATAAAAAAAAAATTAAAGCAAAAAAATATTACGAGGTTTTTCCCACAACTATAAAATATATTACAATGCTACACAAAATTATGCACACATAAATTATTACAAATAAAATGGAATACAAACTCTTATTACTACTGCTTTCAAAAGGAAGCAAATAACGGCAAAACGCAAAGAGAGATATACGGTAAAAGAGAGCGAGAGAGCTAGAGTAGAAATGGAAAAATTATAAATAGTAAAATTATAACAACATAAATTACATTTACACATATAATACCACCTCCTTACACTTACACACACACAGACATAAACGAAGAACTGTCTCTCTTGCTTACCTACACAGTTACACAATGCCATGTACATTTACAATGGCTGACACATAATATTGCAATGACACATAAACCTAAACTTTAACGTTACTTTGGTACACTCTCAGTAAAAAGTATGTTCTCGTTTTCTCTCTCTTTCTTCTTTTATTACTATTTTATTAAAAGACAGACAATTTTAAAGAAAAATTAAAAGTACAAATTTTATAGAAAACAAAACTTTTCCTTGAGAAAACTTTATGGGTTTTTCCTTTTCTTGAGAAAGAAACACAGAAAAAGAAAACAGAAAAAATTGTAAAATGAAAAACGAGTTGTTAAAAGGTAAAAAAGAGAACAACAACAACAAAAATACTTGACATCATTTTATTTATTAGCAAATGCCCCATAACCTAAGCTATGTACATGCAGAGAGAAAGCAAAGTGAAGCCTAGAAACTAAAAAAAATTGAAATTTTCTTAAGAACTCAAGAGAAATTATTTAAAATTTTCTGTAACAGTTACAATGACAGCTTTTGAAAGTAAAAAGGGTTGTTGTTTACTATTGTTGTCGTTGTTATATTCTAACCTTTTTTTCTTTTGGATTCCCCCGTAAACAGTTTACTCTTTGAAGTTGTTAATAATGTTGGCTAAGGTTGATGTGGCTTGGTTTTGTTTTCATTTAAATTTCTTCTAAAGCAGGAACAGTACATACAGCAAAGTTTAACGGAGAGTGAGTAACTGTGTGTGTGTGGCATGCCCCACCATAACGTAAACACCATAATTAGTTAAAGCTTTACTTTATTCTTTTTTTGTTTTTCTCTACGTTTTTGTTTGAAAATTATCAACCAGAGTATAAAGTTTCTTAAGGTAATTTATGTGTATACTTTTGCTTTAATAATAGAAAAAGAGAGAAGAGCGCAAATTATTTCAATGCTGCAATATTTTCTAAAGGACATAAATATGTTGAACTCAAATAAATTTAATTTTTTGGATTGTGAGAAATGTTTCTTGTGTAAAAAATCTTTAAAAAGTTTTACAGCATACAGAGAGGAAGTAACGAATGAATATTTCTTTCAAAGAACTTTGTTATTCTTATACCAGTTACAGTAAAAGGATAAAAGTTTCGTAAAAAATAAAAGTACAACATAAATAAATAAATAAATAAATAGAATCAACTGATTTAAAAGGACTTTAAAGTATTTGAGCTGTTCTATTAAGGCCAATAAATATTATGCTGGGGCAACAGCGAATTTAAACACGACACTACAAAGAGATACAATACCAATACACAGCACAATATCACATACACAGCGTGATTCATTAACTTATTACAACAATTAAGACAACTTCTCCTGCTACGTTAAATGTTATCGAAAGTATAAAGTGGCTGGGCACTCACAATCTTAACCGGATCAACTGTGTCTTTTCTCATATAAAATCCTTCCTATGTTGACAATGGAAAGAAGAAATGGCTCCTGAACATTTACTATTTAATAGTCTGAGGGGAATTCATAGACAAACTATTACATTTTCCTTCGAAATTGTTTGACTAGTAAATAGTCTCGTTTAAAAAGACCTGAAGACGTTTTAACCAGAATGCATGCATACATCTTGCATTTAATCTCATTTACTTCATGGATTACAGCTCTTTGCTCATGTTCAAATTCAAGTTTTAATGAAAATAAGATTTCCTTATCAGTTTAACCAAAGTCCTGTGCATAAACCCTTAGGTTAGGTTAGGTGGCGGAGCCCCTCGAAGGCCCATTGTATTACTACAATTAATTCTACCCGGGGGTTTATCATTCCCTAGAGAAAAGCATTAGAGGAAATCCACGTTTCTTCGTAATAAGAGCAGGGTGAAAGATTACCTTTCTCCTCTTCTGGCCCACAGTCCCTGCAGAAGTCATTAGTTGCAATGCCGTGGCTTTCGACATGCCTACTAAAAACACAGTGGCCTGTAATAACCGCCATTGTGCGATTTAAGGACAGAAGAGAGTCAGTCGTTTTCTTGTTCATACGTGTCCAGCAGAGTCGGGTAATATTGTATGTTCCGTAGAATAAGTCAAATTAACCTAAGCAATGGGAACACCTATGGCCTGTAACATGTCGGAGACTGCTAGCTCTGCACTAGCACTGACCAGGTCATCTGCAATGGAATTTCCTACGATATCTTTGTATCCCAGAATCCATATAAGAGTTTCCTTTGGATGATCCGAAATTTCTCAAAGAAACAAAAACGGATATTGGAACTACGTTCGTTAGGGACTAAATCTCAGCCTGGCTATCCGAGTAAATCAGGAGATTTTCAGAGAAAACCTCGCCAACTTAACAAGCATTGCGCCACCTTAAAAATTTCCAAGACCTCTGCTTGGAAAGCACTGATCACTGCGGCCTGTAAGAAAGTTTAATATCAGGACCCTTAATAAAAATATCGCGGCCTACCTTGTCACTCATCTTTGAGCCATTAGTGTAAAATCCAAGAGTCCCCTTGGGTGCCTATATAGACCCTTACTCTAGAATTCGTTATCAAAACCAAATCTGTCAAAACAATTGGGCCCTATTATATTTCTATTGATATTCTACGTTGTCCTAGACACAACTGTGAGGGTGCTCTCATAGAAAAAATTGAAATTGTGTAACAAATCTACATATGGTTGATGACAATACAACGGGCTGCTCTCACTAATCTATTGACATAAAAACGGAGCCGAAAAGCTCTCAGATAAAAATAGCTTCCTACCGAAATCAGAATAAGATTTTCGGTTTGTAGACATTAATAGGCTTCAATTAGAAAGCCTTTTCAACCTAAACCTCTAGAGAAGACGACATCAACAACAAAGAATAAGGAAGCTCGAGTCGTGCCACCCATTAAGAAAGAATATCACATAATGAGCAATATTTTCAACGCAACATTTTACCCAAAAACACAGTATTATCCTGGGGCAGAACAAAATATTATCCTGGGGCATGCTACAAACCAAGAATTTCCTTTGGACCTCTGCTGTAAGTAATAATTTTTATACGCAATTTTTTCCAGCGATCGCAAAGAAGTATATTAAAAGTCTTGTGTTCTCTTGCTATTTGATTAAATTCTCTTACTACAGCTTCTTACAAAGGTTCGGTTACATCTCTTTTCTTTAACCAATTCTATCGTTATGTTGAGCTGTAATAGAAGCTATCAAAATGAAAAATAAATAAAGAAAATTAAAAAAAGAAAAACTTTTCAAAACAAAATAACTTTTGTCAGTAATAGGAACCAAGTAAGACCAGTAATAAAAATACAAAAACAACAATATACCAGTATTATATAAGAGAATAATATAAAATGAAAGACGAGATACAGTGGTCCACAACTAATTTCTATCGGTCTCATTCCATATTCTATAGGACTTATTCTTGTAATAATTTCAATAGGATTTTAATAAGACTTTGGTAAGGAAGAGAACAAGAGGCTCTTTTTTATGGCAACAGAATAAAATACATCCAAGGAACAAGGGGAGTTGTTTATTAGCTGTTCTTAAACCAGGGTTTGCCAAAAAATTTTTGGTTATGTATTAGTGAGTAAGAGAGAGAAAATTAGTTGAGAAAATTTATTTATTAAAGCCATAGAAAAGTTTTAGTAATATACGCTATTTTTATTTTCATTTCATTAACATACATATGTAAAGTTATCTATCTTTGGCTTAATAATTTTAGATAAATAAAAATAAAATAAAAAATCCATTTTTTATTAAAAAACATAAAGCTATCCATCATTGCCTTAAAAATTATATTTTTTAGATAAATAAAAAAATAAAAAAACCATTTTTTATTAAAAGAAAAAAGCGAGCATTCCAAAGCATTTAAAAAAAATTATACCATGCGACAAAATAAAAAAAAATTAAATACGCCCAGCTAATGACATACAACATTTTTAACATAAAATATTTTTTGAGTGTTATTCTGAAATAAAATGATAACGCATTCGCCGCACATGTGTTCTTGTCGCAGTCTGATCGACAACTAAATGAAAAAACACAAGAATGCGTGTGAGTTCTCTCTGCACAACTGTGCTATGAAATGGTAAACCTTGTCTTAAACACACATTCGCGTCAAAAAATTTCGAGCGCAGTATAAACGTTCATAAAGAAGGACAACGAACGATAACAAAACAATAAAGAAATTACGTGAGTAGGGACTAACAAGGATCAAATTGCAATAAAAAATACATAGAAGGAAAAAAGAAATAAGAGAACGACAATAACAAGTCACTAGTAAGTTCTAGAAGTTGGTACAAAATAATTCAATTTATGAATCCAAATATAAAAGTTTTTGGCTTGGATGGTAAGGTATAAGTTTGACGTGTTTTACGAAACATAAATGAAAATATATTTCTAATGTGGAAGCTCTCAGCAGATTTCTGGCAAAAACTCTGACAGCAAATAACAAATTTTTAAAAAATCTGTCTTTCAGAGTCGGCTTTAAACTGTTGGTCTCGCCACTCATATATAAAATTAACACACAACATAAGTTGTAATGATCGATTATGTACATATGTAAGCCAAATACAGAACAGTGTCTTGTATGTTATCAGGTAGGATAGCGTACCTACCTCGACATCATAAAATCCAATTTACTTCAAGGTATCGAAGAGTGAGAAGAGGAATAAGACATAAGAGTTGGTTGTTTAAGGACAATGGCTTGATAAAAGAATCAGATATTGTGAAGTCTTATCATATTTGGAACTATTCCAGTTTGGTGTAATCACTTTGTCTAAGTGTATTGCAAATGTGTGGGAAATTGTAGATGAAATATATTTCACCACCAGACATCGAGCACACATATCAGCACTACAAGAGGTAGGGACAGAAATTGTTACCAAAAGTATATAAAAGTTAGTGCAATCCATTTAAAGACAACTGCTTAATTGACTAAACAGGATGTCAAACTGGTTTTAAAAATTAAAATCATTTAATCATTCACCACAATGCGTTGAAGCAGGCATTGACTATACAAGTACTACTGATTTTAGTTTTTAATTTCGAAGTTTAAGAATTTTATCTTTAAAGAGAAAGTTTACAAAGTATTTCATAAAGTCTCCTTTGAATTTTGTCAACTTTACGATCCTTTTTGAAAATTATGTGGACTTTATCTCCTCAAAACAAACGGGTTGAAATGAGCTGCGAGCCACTGTACATACTCTTAAAGAGGGATGGATGCCCAGCTTTCGTAAAAGACAATTTTGTAACCCTTTTAAATTGATAATAAAAACAATAACAATAGCAATAGCGATGAAGAGACAATAAAAAACAAAAACAATATGCTATACAAACAACAACAAAACGAAACGAAAAGAAAAGAAAGAAACAAGCCAAACCATAAAACTTCTTTTGCTCATTTATTTTATTTCTTTTAAAACATGCTGCGTAAAGAAGGAGTTATACATCCTATTTCTCACTTCCTTGCCCTTTCTGGCTGTGAGGCACTCTACACTATTATAAATAAATGAATTATAAACACAGAGAAACAAAAAAGAAAAAAACAAAGAAAACAAAAAGTGTAAAGAAAAACTCTTTCTTTAAATATTTATTGTTGTTGTTGTTGTTGCTGCTGTTCTTCTTCTTGCTTTTAGGCAATTCAAAATATAATTGTATTGCAAAATGTTCTCAAATAAAGATAAATTGTGTAATTTAATATGCCAAAGTTTTCTTTCCTACTTTTTTGTTGTTTTTTTGATTTTCTTTTTTCATGATAGCGTTTGTTTGTTTGTTTGTTGGACTGTGTGTGATCAAGTTGTGCTTTTCAAATGATATTAATATTATTGCTGATGCTGATGCCGATGCTGATGGTGTTGTTTTGTTGTTCTTTTGGGTATTTTATTGGTCTCATAATAATTAAACTTCACATTGTTGTTTTGTTTTACACTTTAAGGTATATGTTGGTATCCTTCTCTCTCTCTATCTCTCTCTGTCATACTCTTACAGCTGTTGTCAGTGTTACTTTTATAAAAACATTTATTTCCAAAAGGGACACACTAAGAAGAGTGAGAAAGAGAGAGATACGAGGGTAGACAAGAAACTCTGAAGCTTTTAGAATTTTCACCTTTTAACTGACAATATTGCTTCAGTCAACAGTGCCATTAAGCTTATTATTATACCGAGGAGAGGTGCTACTCGCGCCCTAACATCTGATGTTTTGCTCTCAACCTATATATTTCCAAAACATAAAGTTCCAATGAGCTGCAGAACCAGAAGTATAACGAAGAACGTTGGTAGCTATCATTCACCTCAACAGAGAATGGAATACAGTTCGGCTTAGAGACTTCCTACACAAACAATTATGCCAGTAGGGACCGAAGTACTGACGCCAACTCGGCTTTAAACTAAAGAGGAGGATTGACAGCTAGAAACGAGAGAGGTAATGAGTTTTGCATCAAGAATTGGAGATAATAACGCCAAGAAAGTGGAATGCATGAAGTGTAGCCCATGTAATTCCCATAAGAAGTTGCTCAAAAATCTGTCGTTCGGAGTCGACTTTATGCTGTAGATCCGGCCACTCATGGATAGAATTAACACTCACAACATAAGTGGTGTGAGAAACTAGATCGCAATCCTGACTAAACGGTTGTAATGGCCAATTATGCATCATGTGGCGCTGACCAATTTCAACATATGGCTCGTGGCTAGTAGCTTGTAAGCATAACACGCTGTTTTGTAGTCAATAATCAATCAGGTTTTTCCTTTTCAAAGCATTAAGCACGCACAGTTTTCAGATATGTGTTCTGAAAATTCTTCCTCCGAAGCGCAGAAACCATGGAGTAATTATGCTTATATTTGACACTTGTACACAGCAGACTATAGTCTGATTTGACGAGAAAAATTATTGTAAAACGTGAATTCCGGGTGCTCATTTCATTAATCACCATTATTTGTATCGAATGAATTCCTAGCTTGAGAACTCCGCATAATTAATTTTAAATTTTGTTGTGGTCATACAAGAACAGAATATGTGTAATTCTCTGGATGATCAGTTGAAGTATTTGTACTCCAAATGATTGATAAAAATTCACGCTATACTGTTGGTTGTTCAGAGATTCAAATTCTCACACGGCTCAGTGAGTTTAATTTTGAATGGTGCCTTGGCTATGAAAACGCAAACGCGAGATCAGTGCTGCGTTATTAACAATCGTCGCAAAGGCAATCAACAAATTTTTAAGTCGTATCGTAATCGTAAACAGAATATAGATTTACCAAAACATGCCGGATACTAAAGAGTAGTTAAAACAATAAATTTCGCACCAAAGAAAACCGAGATGGCTTTTCAACCAGTAAAGTCATGCCAACGATTTTCTGCGATACACGCGGTATAATCCTCAACTATTTCCAATCGTCAAGAGGGCTGCCTTCAAGAAGCATAAAATAGTGAATAGTCAACTCATTAGGTCGATTTAATGAGGAATGCACAAAGTACAATCGCATTCGGCTTTTTTTTGCAATAGGAAAATGCAAGGCTACCCATATAAACATTAGACAATAATTTGATTATGGCTTGCCCACTTATCTGCAGTATAGTATGATAGTATTCGAGAGAAAAGTCCTGCGTAAGATCCTCGGTCCAGTGCGGGTTGGAGATGATTTCCGTCAACGCCATGGACGTTTCGCAGCGTATTAACACCCAGCGGCTGCATTGACTCGACCATGTCGTTCGAATGGCAGGCCGAAATCCATTAATCGGGTTGTTAATGGTCAATGAAGTAAGTAAGTAAGACTATTTTTTGTTACCAAAACTTGTGAAATAGCGCGAGGAAAAGAGATTTGACTTCAACTCACGTTAAAAACAAATTAATTTTATGTTTTGTAAGCGATAAAAGATTAAACAAAAGTTTTACAAAGTCTAAAATAATTCAGAGGCGATTGTTTCAATATATTTTTTATTCAACAATCAATGTTATATTCAAAAAGTCAGTGCTTAATTGAACCACCCTCGTAAGTAAAAAACAAACAAATAGAAAAACTCAATTTGTTATTTTATATTTTAGACATTTTCCAATTCCAATTTCAAATGAGTAATGAAAGTTAAAATACAAGCTTGAAAGAGTCACATAAATACGTACACAATCTGTAGCAGAGAGAAAAATGTCAATTTATAAGATTATTATGGGGTTTTTGGTTATTTTAAAACTGGCAATATTAATTTAAAATATTTTATTTATAACAATAAAGAATACCAACAACAAAAATATTTTTATAGTTATTGTTATTGTAATTGTTGTCTGGAAAATAGTCATTAAAATAAAAAAAAATAAAGCATTTTTTGCTCTCAAACTGCATAGACAATTATTAGTTCTGACAAAAGAAGTGCGAAAGACAAGCAATTAAAATTCATTTTAATTCTCAAATAATAGAAGTATTACAAATCTTAAATGGTGAACTTTAAGAATAAATTTATGGTGATCAAATTTCATGGTGTTAAGTATGAGTTTTAGGATTGAATATGAATTACATCTGGAAGTGAACTTAAATTTAAAATTGTGTTGAAATATTTTTAAACTGAAAGTAATTGTTTGATAACAAGCTAGAGGGTTCCTATAGGTTTTGTTTACTGTTTTTTTTTTTTTTTTTTTTTTGGTATATCAAATAATTATTTTGTTCGAAGTTTAAAACAAAATTTGTACAAGTTTTTTTTTTTTTGTACCAGAAAATGATGATTTGCGGAAAGCATAGATTTTTTCGTTTAAAGAAAAGTGCTGGAAAGTCATTTCAAATGCTTGTCCGATCATGCTCTATCAGAAGCAACGTGGACAAGAAGGTTTAGACGGCTCAGAGACAACGATTTGGATGTGAGAAATGCAGAACGTGGAAGACCACGAAAACGAATTAACGACGTAAGCAGTATTGGATGAAGATAACACTTTGAGTCCGAAATAATTGTAGGACAACAAACATTTTCTGATTGTTTAAAGGATATTGAAAAGATCAAAAAGTCTAGTTTTTACATTAACTGCATGGCAGAAAGACAAAAAACCGAAAAACTTCTTGTGAAATTAGGTTTCAAAGACACCATAGAAAATCAGTGTTGCATCGAATCGTTACTGGCGAAGGAAAATGGATTTATTTTCAGAATCCTTAACACAAAAAATCATGGGTTAATCCGGGACAACCATAAACTTCGACTGCAAAACCAGTTCTATTTGGAGGGAACACAATGCTGTGGATCTTGTGGGACCATAAAGGTATGGTGTAACACGAGGTCCTAAAACATAGTGAAATCGTTAATACAGAGCGCTATCAACAACATTTAAACATGCATTGATCAAAAAAAGACCATAAGACACGGTAAAATAATTTTGCTTGCAAACAAAGCAAAATAGGATACAATCAAAGCCATTGGCTTGGAGTTGATACCCTACCCGTCGCATTCACCAGACTTGGTTCCTTACTACTACTAATATTTCTTTCATCGATGGGAAGAACATTGGCTGAGCTTCCATTCTTACAAAGAAGTAGTAAATTGGATGACTAATTGGTTTGCTTATAAAGACATACAGTTTTATTGGCTTAGAATCCACAAATTGTATGAAAGATGGATAAAACGTGTAGCCAGCAATGACCAATATTTTGAATAAAATGTTGTTTTACTTTTCCATCAAAAATCAGTGTTTTATTGGCACAAAATAACGCTTAACGCCAGTGTAAGGTTAGATTTTAATTAAACCTCCAATATAATCATTCTGTAGAAACGTATGCCAGTGTATGTGGCAATAAATGAAATTGAAATTATTTTTTTTTTACCAATAAATGTTGGTAAGCAGGGGGGCTGAGCTTTACAAAAAAAAACAAAAAAAAAAATAATCCCCAACATGCAACAAAACATGTCGAAAGTTAAATGCTGCCTTCTTTTTATGATTAAAAAAAAAAAACAAAACCAGTCTGCTCTTGCAAGAGAAGAAAAGTTAACAATTTTGGCACCCAAAACAAATTATCGTGCATATAAAGTAACTCCCACATAATTTTAACAAATTTTATGACAAAAACTTATGCAACACTAAAGCAAGGAAACAGACAAAACAACAACAACAACAACAGCAAAAATCTTATTCTGTAACTCATAACCTCCTCATAGAAAAGAGCTGCTGGTAGAAGAAGAAGGTAAAGGTCTGGTGGTGGCTGTTTTGTATAACCGAAAACAGCAGTCAAAAGAAATAATTTTTGGCTAAAATAAGACAACAAAAAAGGAAAGAAAAAAATGTGAAAAATAAAAATGAAACAATTTTTTTTAAATGCTTTTACTCGATGAACATTATATTTGTTGGTACTGGTGCTGGTGCTGTTGTTGTTGTTGTATCTTTGCTAAGTGAATTTGGTGTCTGTTTTGGGTGTTGGTTCAACTTGTCTATTTATGATACTCGTTCTCTCTCTCTCACTCTCTGTAATACTTTTTCTTTTCCTTTCTTTTTCATTTTTCCCAAATGGCTGGTAATGGAGATTCTCATGGCGGTGGTGGTGCTGGTGCTGTTGTAATTGCTTTGACTTGGAAAGCTGTAAATCACAGCACAAGATTCAACATACCACAACAACAAGAAGCGGCAAAAACACCAACACCAACACCAGAACACAATAGTTAAAAGCCTTACAGAGAGAAAAAAACCAAAAAAAAAACAAAGGAAATCAGGAAAAGCAGATACCCCAAGTATTTGTAGTTTATGACTGTATGCACAAAACGGAAAAAAGAAATCACATATAAACACACACACACACAGACATCTATACAGTTATAAACAACTGGGGTTGATAATAAATTGTTAAATATCCCAGGACACCAGCTCTTTTTCGTGGGGATTTTCTTTTGTTTTATGAGAGTGAGTGAGTGAATATCAACAACATTAAGCAACATTTTAAGAAATCTTTTATTTATCAACTGGAAAATTATAAAGAAATAAGAGAGCTACATACATACACACATAAAAGAAATTCTCAATACATTTTTTTCTTTTCACACAAACACACATACATATATACAGATTTTTTAATATACGAAAAACACTTTTCATTTCGAAATTTGCTCAGCATTATTAAAGTAATCATCGTGTGGAAGTTAGATTTCAAGGAAGTCTTAGTAAAAAGCCTAGCACATAATGTAAAAACGTAAGAAATATTTAAGAATATTAGATAACTTTAAGAAGTATTTGGATATTTTAATAAAAATAAGTATCATTTTTCCCAAGGCTTAGGATATCAAAAATTTTAAAATATAGTCCCAGGAATACATTATTTAAGGATTTAAATTAAAACAGAAGAATTAATTTTTAATTCCCGTTAAATACCTTCACATATTTCATAGAATCTTTTCTTGAAACAACTTTTATTCTTAACGTAAGAAGTTTACGACCTTCAACATGACTTTTATTTTACGTCTGACTTGTCATATGTATAAGTCATATGTTACTTTGTACATACATACATACATAATTGGCCATTACAACCCTTCAGTCAGGATTACGGCCTAGCTTCTCACGCAACTCATGTTGTGTGTGTTAATTTTATACACGAGTGGCGGGACCTACAGTTTAAAGTCGATTCCGAAACTTTTCATTGCAATTTTTATTTACTCTCAGAGTTTATGCCAGAAATCTGTTGAGAGGAAGTGGCCGAAAAAATATTTGAATATTTTTTATTTAATATTTGATGTCTGACCTGGGCTTTGAACCTTGGCCTTACGTCTACTAAGCCAACACACTACCTACTAGACTACGGCGACTTACTTTGTACGTCTATCATATGTGTACATCTGACATGCACCATATGATTTGAATACAAAAAACTAGTGACATTTTGTGTGTTTGTTTCGAAGCAATGCATCGCAAAGAAGCGTCAATGTTATAACAATTTTCGATTTTTGTTACATCGATGCATCGATTGATTCTTGTAGCAAAATGAGAAAAACAGAAGGTAGTCATTAAGGCGCAGAGCTAGGGGGAGAACCTCGGCCAGATGATTTACTGTACTTCCCTCAACTTATATGTCTCCTGCATCCTCTTCAGACAGCTTTTCACTGTCAGTAAGACAGAGAGAAACACCCAGATGTTTTCTTATACATGCATTAAGGTCGTTTAGGCCCTAAGTATGTGACTCGTTTTTCTAATCAGGAGGTCTGCGTATTACAAAACAAAGTGTCCTTTGAGTCCACTATGTCCGCTAAATTGCCTATTACAATGCTCAGGTTACTTCTCCATAGTCTTATGCATACATACATACATAATTAGTCATTACAACACTTCAGTCAGGATTACGACGTAGCTTCTCACACCACTTATGTTATGTTTGATAATTTTATACATGAGTGGCAGGACCTACAGTTTAAAGTCGGCTCCGAACGACAGATTTTTGAGAAACTTTTCATGGCAATTTTTTATTTACTTTCATCTTGCCAGAAATTTCCTAAGAGCTTCCTTCGGCGAAGTAATATGTTTGCATATTGCGTTTTATTGGAAATGTTTAACCTGTAGTTAGAACGTAGCCTCGGCTGCTTATCATTAATACTGCATTTATTTCATTCACATTCCCCATTTATCCCTAAAAATATAAGTCAACAGTCAAAGTATGACAAATATTACTGCCATCTGCAAAAGCTTAGATAAGAATAGAAGTTGAGAAGCGACGATAATTACGCAAAATATGTATTTCTGCTGTGAAATATATGAAAATAAACCAGGTTCTAGTGGTACTCTTGAATTAAGCTTGAACTCATCGCAAAAGCTAAGTTTCGATGAACGAGTGCAGTATTATCCTTTATTAAATGCATATAAAATTCTGAAATCTCTTCTGAGATCTCTCTAAAGCGTTAGATGCTGGGTTTCGACTGACCCGATCTCAGAGATGGGACTCCTGAGGTCCTATATATGCTGTCTGTATACACCCTACATATCCTACATCCTACAATACTTTTGAATTTTATGGAATTTTAACCAGGAATAAAAAACAATTACCCCAACTACTAGGATTGCCTCTGTGCCATATTACCAAGGAAACTCTAAATTTACCAGAAAATTTAAACATTTTTCGTTCCTTTTTTTTTGTTGCTTTCCTCTTAATTTTGTTTGTTTTTTGACATGCTTTAACTATATCGTATATTAAAATGTTAAAACATAATGCTATTGCCGTTGCTGTTGTTGTTGTTGCCGATTTTAGTTGTTTGTACACAACCTACAGCATAAATAAATTAATGACTAAACGAGTAGAATGTTTTTTTTTTCTTCTGCTCTGTGTGTACCCGCATGTCTGCACTGATTTAATATGATTTTTCAGAGGGAGAGAGAGAGAGAGAGAGAGAAAGCGGAAACCACAAAAAAAAAAATATTTTCAAAATTACTGTGTGGCATTTTTGAAAAGGGTGCAGCAACCTTCAGAGTCCCAAAAATAATACACAACAATAGTGCCATAAAAAGACTAGACAATAAACCCCAAAAAAGAAGAAGAACAAGAAAAAAGCAAGAAGACAGACAACAAATTCATTAACAAACAAACTGCTGCTGGTAGTTGTTAAAAGCAAGTTACCAACAGCAACGCTATTAAATGAAAGACAGAGAAAAACAACGTACTGGGAAGCAGCATAAGAAAGTTTATGATTTCTATTTTTTCTAAAGCAATAAAATAAAATTTTAAAAGCAAAACTTAAAAAAAATTTTGCAAATGTAACCAAAAGTTTTGCTCATATGAGTGCTTGTAATTGTGTTAGTAATTGTCGGCAATATATGAGGAAGCATACATCACGGGGTAAAGTTTATAGTTTCGTTTGAATTTTAGTTTTTTATTATTTTTTTTACAGCTTAAAAACAATTAAAAGAAAGTGAAATTCTAAAACGATTTTTTTCAGCTGCACTTGCAAATTTTTATATATGTATGTTTTGTAGTGATGGACGATATATCCATGTTTCAAGAACACAATATTGAAAACAGCGCAAGTGGAGTCCGATAAGTTACAGAGATGGTCTTGTGGTCCGTGGCAATGAGTGCCTGTCCTTTAATGACACTGTTGTTGAATTAAAGCCCATTGCATAAGTGGCAAGGACCTGAGCAATGGAGACTATAGTCAGGTTCATGGGTGACAGGTTTAAACCAATATTTATGAAGGCATAATAAATGGCTGACATTCTTCTCTTAAATAACTTCTAGACCGTATCAGTAAACTCTATGATGCTAACGGAATTTATTAGCAATAAGACTGGTTTAGGAATTAAAGGAATCAGTAGGCTTTAACATACATTTTCTAAAAGAAAGACCATTCTGGGGCATATTGATGGTTCCAGGATATATAGTGAAACAGCCCCAATATAAAATATTCAGAACATGGACCAACTTTAAAGTTGTTACAGCATGATTGTTTCCACCATAGAGAGATGTGTGTAATTCCACATGGACAAACTACACAGAGGACGGAGCGTTGCAATACAATTTCACAGCCAGGCTGATCTGCTTTCACTTAGCTCATATGATGTTGTCTAGAAATTAGAATGGGAAGTTGAATCGACTAGGAGGCCCAGTTACGTAGGAAATCGCTGTAATGAACAAGCAGATCAGCTTATGTAGAGCACAGTTTCCACATTGCTGTTAAGACCAAAATCTTTCTCTGGTCTGGTAGAAGAGAAATTCTCGGCAAAAGAAGGGACCTAGAATGAACGGATTTGTTCCAAAATTATAATGACAATTTACTTGAGTTATGTATAAGACTATCGAGAAGTAGACTGAACATTGTTATCAGCATTTTAAGGGGCATATTAGATTCAAAGTCACCGTAGTCTAGTAGGTAAGTGTGTTGGCTCATTAGACGTGAGGTCTCGTTTCAAATTCCAGGTCAGGCATCTCCAATAAATCAAAATATGGAAAAATATTTCTTCGGCGACTTCCTCTCAGCAGTTTTCTGGCATAAACTACTCTCACAATGCCATGAAAATTTGTCGAAAATTTGTCGTTCGAAGTTGACTTTAAACTGTAGGTCCCGACTGAAGGATTGTAAACCTATGCTATGTATGTACGTATGCGAACCAAATACCCTACTCTAGGCAACTATGAAAATCTCTTTCTGCAGAAGTCAGAACAATGGATACCAATCCCCACCTAAAATACTTCCTTCTCTTATCCAACTGCTTCAGATCAGATCGTCTCCAGAGTGCAGGTTATGTTTAACACCAAACCTATCGATACTTCATGTATTCCTATTCCTACCAAAGGGGGTCAAATGACCCGTCTGCAAAATGTTATGTATATTACTATGTCTTGTGAGAAATATATCGATTAGGCCAATTTGGTACATGAATGAAACAATTTTTTTTAAATAACGTCTCAAAATAGTTTATATATTAAATTTAAAAACAAAAATAATACAAGAAAAAAATTAAATATTTTTCAATTAAATCTCAAATTAAGAAAATAATTAAATAATATGCTAACTTTATTCATGTTCACCGCATATTTTGAAAATTATTGGGTACTCGAAGGTACATTTGTCACACACATATTTATTGCATTTGAAACAGATTTTCGTAGTTTTGCTTTCTTTGCAAAAACCTATTTGGCGCCTTTTTCGCATTTGAACACGTGAATCCGAGCTTGAATTTGTTGACGTTTTCTGTTTCTCTTCTTGTTTTTCCTGTTGCTTATTTTGAAAATCTTCGACAAGTTCTTCAGTTAATTGAAATAAAAATTGCTGTCTAGAGATTTTCTCCCGGTTGTTTCTCTGTATAAAACCCAAGAGTTGATTCCAGACAGGTCAAGAATATTGAAAAAAATCTGCACAGGCCATCTTTGCGATTTCGATTTCACAGTGTATTTTCTGGCCATTTGATCCGTCATGTCTACAACGTGCTTAGTATTATTGTAAAACCTAATCGTTTCAGGTATACGCTTGCTATCGGTTTCAATGGTTACAGATTTATGCTTTGAGCTTAGCAGAAGGACTTTTTTGTTTGGCTTACTTTTGTAATGCGTAATCTTGACTGAAGGGTTGTAATGACCAATTATGTATGTATGTATGCATAAGTCTATCGAGAAACAGCCTGAGCATTGTTATCAACGGGTATATTAGACGTGAAACCGTGGTTCAAACTCCAGGTTAGTCACCTCCAACACGAAAACGAATAATGAAAAATAATTCTTCGGCCACTTCTTGTCAGCAGATGTCTGGCAAAAACTCTGGGAGTAAATGAAATTGCCATGAAAAGTTTCTCGAAAATCTGTCGTTCGAAGTTGACTTTAAACTGTACGTCCCGCGACTCAAGTATAAAATTAAGACACACAATATAAGTGGTGTGAAACTCTAGGTCGTAATGCTGACTGAATGGTTGTAATAACCAATTATGAATGCTATGTATGTACGTATGCAAACCAAACACCCTACTCTAGGCAACTATGAAAATCTCTTTCTGCAGAAGTCTTAGAATGGATACCAATCCCCATCTAAAAGCCTTAAGTACTTCCTTCTCTTATTCAACTGATTTTAGATCAGATCATCTATAGAGTGCGGGGTGTGTTTAAAAGAGATTAATTGCTACCACCTTAAACTAGGAAATTCCTAAAGTTAAATGCCGTTAAATCTAGAACTTATTTGGAATATTGAAAATGATGAAAAAATCTGTAAAACGTTTCTAAAGCAAAAGATTCTATTTAAAAATTTTATATTCAATGCCTTCCCTGCCTTATACTCCAAAGCTGATTATGACAGAATAAAAATTTTCGATTTTATTTACTTTGTTAATGAGAATTTTTTTTGCTGTTAAAAGTTTGCTTAAGTTTGACTCGGCAGTTAAATAAACTTTAATACTAATCGCCTATATTATACACACTTACTAAATACTGTATATGTGTGAAGAGATAACACACGTAGTGTTAGTACTTTGGCTCTTATAGAACAAAAATGCCAACTAATTTGACTGTGTGTTGTAAAAGCGATGGCAAACGAGAGGTAAATGAGTGGTAAGTAAACAGGAAAAAATGCTAACGCTAAATAAATAGAAAACAGCAGAACAGTGGGTTACACTTTGGCCTTTAGTGGCTAAGCCATTAAGGAAAAAAACCTAAAAAGTTAAAGCTTTTGCTGTTAAAGATAGTTCAGCTAAAGCCGCAAACATGGGCTGTAAGATTAGTTAAATAAAAAATTTTCACACATTTTTATACCCAAACACACTAATGCATACACATACGGTCTGTTTATATAACATTATGGAAATGATTAAAAAGGAAAAGGAAATAATACATGAGAGTATGTACTTGTATTTGTGGATAGTTAACACGTATAAGCCATAACATTTGGCTGCACTACTATTAATGCGTTATAATAGGTGGATGTGTATTTAATATTATGTTTACATTACATTAAGCTTCATATAACCTCTCTTACACATATGTACATACATACATGCATAGAAAAATGTTTAAAAAAAAAGTCTGAAGAAGAGAGAAGAGCAGTGACAATGTAAAGGGTAATGTTTATAAACATTTGTTAGAGACAAATAATTATAACAAGTTTTTTTGTTTTTCCTGAGCTTAATTTCACATGAACATGTATATGTTTGGGTTGCAAACACATGCACTCTCACAAGTACGTATGCCTATGTAAATGTAATGTTGTTGGAGAATTAATCCCATCATTAACAAGATATTCATATGAAAGTTCATGTACATATGGAACATATGTGTATGTGTACTCACACTTATATGGTATGTATGTACATATATGGTACATTTGAACAAGAAAAAAATTATAATAGTTTTCTACAATGTTGTTTGCCAATATTATTATAAAATCCCTGTTTAGCATAAAATTTTATTTCTCTCTTGTAGACATTTAAATAAGCTCTTCTAATTAATGTTAAACAATACGAGTAAGGACACTTTGAAACAAAGGATTTTTTTCCAAAGGTTATATGAGTTCAATCACATGAGTTCGTATACATATACATACGTTCATGAGTTACTCGTATTCTTATTTCATAATCTGTAGTAATGGAATTGTATTTTATAAAGCTGGCAAGCATTCTTAAATCTTTAAGAGGAGACAGCAGTACAGACGAGGTTGTTTCCCCATCAGCCTCATCAAGTTAACTCCAGGCTAGACAATGAATTCAGGCATAAGATCGATTATGCAAAGAACCCAAGAGTGTAATGCATTGTCCTGTTTGCCAAAGCTTAATAAAGATTTTTTAGGTTATGTTCAGTGCTCGCATAACGCGCTTAAATTTAAAAACAAAACTGTGAAACAAGGTTAAGAGGCAATAATCTCCACGGACTTGAAATTGAATCTGTTCACAGTGTTCAACACAGGAATTACTTTCACAAGAAGATCGTTTCGTATATAAATACCGCATCACGAATTTTCTAGAAATATATGCAAAACAAGTCTAATGAATATTATTAGGAAAATGAAAAATCTACATACTAGTGTTTTGATTTTACACTGCTTAACATTAAAATAATAAACAAAAGCTACGAAAACAAAACAATGCAGTAAACAAATCTGTTTACAAGTTATCGTACTGCTTAATATAAAAACAATGGTAAACACGTAAACAAAAATCCACAAACAACACTACAAGAATAAATGTAAACAAAATACACAAACAACAATAATGAATCAAAGATGTTTACTTTTATAGAGATCTCGAGAAGGCGAAGCCACGAACATTTGACTTCAAGAACATTCATCAGACTGTTTACGTTGTCATATAAAAGGCAAGACAAAGCAGGCAACGAGTGAGTAAAAGTTCAGTCAGTCTTGTGCGAAGACACGTAGCGTTTGAAGAGAGTAATCGTGGTTTGAAGATCTCCGTTATAAAGATCAATCGAACAATTGTTAGTGTTTACGCAAAGGGTGTAAACAAAGGAAAACAAACAAAGCAATTGTTGTTGTTTACATCAAGTTGTGAACAGTGGCACATATAATTGTGCGAATAATTATTATTTTTATATTATTTGCAATCTACGAGTTTATATTTAAACGTTTTTAAGAGCTAAAAACGTAACAATATTGAATTGACTGTAAATTATAAATAGTGATTCAGTGGTTGCTCACAAACCCAAGCAAAAAATTATGAAAAAAACAAATCCAAGAGCTCTCCTCTTCATTGAGGATTATAATAATAACTAAGAGGACTGAATCCCACCACTACACTCAATATGTAATCAAAGTGGACGTAGTTTTCAGAAAACAACAGAATAGCCAACTTCTCTTCCTGAGACCTTTGGAACATCTCTTAGCTTAGTAATGTAAGGAAAGTAGAACTAATATATTATCGTCTTCTCCTATATAACGACTAATAAACCTGGCCCTCCCTTTTCTTTTTTCAAGAAAAATTCACCGTTTTGGAATCGAAAATTAGATCTGCATTGTAACAGCCCTTGGAGACACGGAGAAAATTATATCAATTACTTCCAGGAATTATTCTGTTGTTATTTGAACACAGTTTCTACTATAGTTTGCCCCATTCTATTAGGTAATCATTTAAAAGGAAGAACCGAGATAGACAAATATGAGTAACTGGGATGACACAGATACACCATTTTATTTCAAGCTTATCTCCTTCCTTGTCGGGGGGAAAGCATCATATGGATTCAAGTTTCAAAAGTATAATGATTTATACACATACATCATTATTGCTATCCCTACAAGCAAACGGATCAATTCCATTATAGTCGATGTAAATCTAGAGGTCTCTCATGCTCAAACGCAGTAATATGATTCCTTTTCCAAATCGATTGTGAAGCCACTCTCCTATCTGTTTCAAGCTCAGAGATTCAAGAGATCATCTCATCTTTATAGTTTTTAATTGTAACAAAAACATCAGTATAAAAAATACTCCTTTGAATGCATATGTAAAATATTTCCAACAGTAGTAGCATATTTACATAAAAATTTAATTTAAAAAAAAATGTAATAAAATAAATAAAAAATTCTGATTGCATAACATTAAATGGAAGTATAAACTCACCTGCAAAATATGCCAACATGGCTGTTAGGACGACTGATATTAAAATTAAGGCGATACTCAAACATTTCCAGGAACAACGATGCTGACAGCGTTTATCTATGTGAAACCTGCAAATAAATGCAAAAGGAAACAAGAAAAATAAATATTAAACTTAAAGAAATAGAAATAAGGATACTTATCATAAGAAGAATAAATACGCATTAATTTGTTAGAAACGTAATGCACATTAGTTTTAACTGAAGAAAATTTTTGTATTCCTTCTTAAAGTACTTCAAATCACTTGTCCTGTAAATCACTATTTCCTACAATTCCTATAAGGGATATACATAGGTGCGCAAAAATATTTCCTTCAATCATCACTTTCGTTCGCAGATTGTTTGATTTCAGATTTGCTCGGATGATAATTTTGAAATCCGAAACCATTAAACGCACTGTTACATACAAAGTATGGAAAACGAACGGTGTACCTCAGAAAATAATTTGAATTATTAAAGTTATATACGCATACTCTCACAACGGGAGAATCTATCATACCATGTCCTCAATCACCAGCTTAAGAATAAAAGGAATTCGTTGGAGTTTCTCAACACAAAGGTTTGAATTATGCGGAGATAATTGTCTGTTATAATATATCCGGAGCTTGGGAAGGTTCAAAACCACCACTAACGCATAACAAGGGGGCTTAGTTCACACCGGGTAACACAATGAGCCATATGGTCCGCCGAGTAAACTTGCCTGTGAACGACAAGCTAACCGCTAACCTAATCTACTCCAATGTGTAAGTACAATTAAAAGACTTGGGCTCAACTCACTCAACTCACTCAATGAACTAACGTTGACAATATCAATGCCACAAGATCAACTAGTCCAAAATAAAATAGCTTATGTTGTCTAAACAGTATACTGACAACGAATGGCTTAGCAGTAAGAGACGAAAACAGACGGCTCAACAAAATGACAATGGCAACAATACAATCAGTGGGGAGAAGACTCAATAATATTCAACACAACATAGAATATTAAACGCTTGTAGGCCTACTCTTTTGTGCGAAAATTTCCTGACTAGTTTCGAAAAGAATTACTCAAAACTAAAGTAACCAATAAGTGTATCAGAGCTCCATACATCATTAGCAAAACGGATCTCCAAAACTTAAACAGATTAAAGGCAGGAAATGTAGGCGGGTGTATTGGTCATACTATTCGAAGTAGGGACGAAAGTGTTACAGGGACATGTTTAGGTTTGAGCACGCATAGCGGCCCTTTGTGACGCTACAGGTGAACACAGTCTCTGTACTGACCAAGTTCCACCAAACCAAGAAAGAAGAAGTTGGTTAGTGCAAGGGCGGTAGGTTACTATCTTCAAAACTTAAGAAACTAAAGTCAACAAAAAAATGCTTAGGCACGCATAATTCTCCACGAACTAGAACAGAGCGGCCTTACTTAAACAGACCCAAAGATAACAGCTGATCACCGTGTTAGATGGAAGTGTTTTTAGAAAGACATGTGCTCCCAGGAGAAGTAATTGAAAAAAGGTCAATGAACGATATAATGTACACAGGATAGCTTATGCTGGGTTGAAATGGTAGCTTTCATCACCAAATCAAACTTGAGCACGCATAGTAACCCGTTGATCGAATTCCACCAATCAAATTGAAGTTGATCAGCTCAGGGGCTGTATTTTATAAAACGGAAATTGGGTAGCACACCAGTTGAAGCCGTGAGGCATTCAAAGACGATTTTGTATATTCGAAATGCTGTTTGAATGTCAGAAAAAAGATATAATTTTTGTTTAAAAGCATCACTAGCTATGAAAAATAGAACGATTATGTTAATCAAGCCTACAGCGCATGAGGGAAGTAGACACAGAAATATTTTTTCATATTTCGATTTTTGTTGGAGATATCAGACCTGGAATTTGAACCGCGGCTTTACTGCTAATAAGCCAACACATTACTTACTAGTATACGACCTTAAGAATAGTGCAATCTCATATGGCTAAAATTACTACTTGGTTTCAAACAATTTGCAGTAAAGGAACTTAACACAAATATGATGTAGGAAAAATTAATTTTTTTCAATTTTTTTCGAAGATTCATTTACTATAATTGTTTAATATTTTCATCGAAAATCCTGATACTTTAGCTATCGCAAAAGCTAAGCATTCCAATTTAACGCGTTTAATTTTCATAAAATTTTATTTCGAATTAAATTAAAATTCGTTGCCTGTAAATAATAAATTTAAACAAGGTATTAAAAACAATAAGTATTAAATATTTATGTGTGGCCTAAAATGAGGCAAAAGTAAATAAACAAATATTGTAGAAATAATTTTAAAGTGTCATTAAAAAAATTTTTGTTTGTCCACTAAAAATACAAATACGGAAATAAGGGAAAAGTGTTGCTGTTGCAATATGGCATACTGTTGACACAAATGAAAAGTAAATAAACAGCGAGCAACAGCAATAGGTAAGCAAATAATAATATTACAACAGCAACAGCAAATAAATAGAAAAAAAATGCAACATCACACTTTCACCGAACAGTGAATAAGTGTCATAATTCAAATGCTCAATGTGCAGTGCAAGGCATGACAACTTATACTTGCTGACCAAAAAAAAAAAGAATAAAATGTATTCTACACTCACTCCCGCGTGCAGTTGTAAAATGTTGCAAATTTTTGCTAAACACCTTCCATTTTTTTATTTTTGCCTTGTGTCTAATGAAGCTTTTCCACTTTAACTAATGGGTAATAATTTTTTGTTCTTGCTGCTGCAGTTGCTGTTGCTGACTGACGCCTCAATGGTAGGAACGAAAGAACGTATGCATTCAAAGCTTGAAGGCAAGGTAGCGCACAAGTGTTCTTGACAATTTTACACCAGCTACTCATCTCTTCTGCTTTACAGCAGAGGCAGCCAATTCACACCTCTGCATTTTGCCTTTGTGGCAGGCAAAAAAAAAAAATTAAGAAAAAAACGTTGCAGAATAAAGCAATTATTCATTCTGAGTAACAACATATTGCCTTAACACATAATCACACGTATCTGTTATACACAATATACATATGTATGTATGCAAGCAAGATATATATTGTATATGCAACGCCTTCCTGGTTTCCAGAACCAGTAACAATGTTGCTGTTGCAATGCCATCTTCATCCGTGTTTAAAAAGCTCAGAAAAAAGAAAACAAAAATAATGAAGAAATTTGAATTCAGTGTAAATTTATGCCAAAAATTAACCAAACAAAAGGAAGCCATACAGTACGGGGCAAAATAATAGAAAAACTTAAAAGTTTATGTTAATTTATAGGAGATTAGTTTGTTAATAAGCAAGTCGTCGTAGTTGGCCTATTGGACCTAAGGCCACGATTCAAATCCTAGATCAGGCATCAAAACGAAAATATGAAATAATAAATCTTCGGCGACTTCCTCTCAGCAGATTTCTGGCACAAATTCTGGGAAAAAAAATGCCATGAAAAGTTTCTCAAAAATATGTCGTTCGGAGTCGACTTTAAACTGTAAGTCCCGCCACTCATGTATAAAATTAACACACACAACAAAAGTGGTGTGAGAAGCTAGGTCGTAGTCCTGACTGAAGGGTTGTAATGACCAACTAAGTATGTAAGTTAGGGAATTAAACTGAGGATAAAAACGAAATCTTTTATTGCTTCGGAGCTGTTTAGAGCTCTTTATGAGATGTTATCACTGCGTAGCTACATTAAGACAAGGAATTGTACTAAAAATCTTTAGTTTTGTGATTGCTCTACTCATTGAAAGCAAAAATGCCAGCTGGACAGTAAAAAGTGCCAATACCGTTGATGGTACTGCTGCTGTAATAAACAATCAGATATGATCAATTTCCATCCAGTATTTCTGACACCATGTACAGTCCAAATATTTAAGAAACAAATTTTTGACCTGAAGTTATTGATTTTTTTGTTACTTGAGTAACCCATTAAAGAAATGTGATACCTGCCAGATCTATACTACCAGCAGCTTAAGACTTTCCTTACTTAATTGGCCATTAACAACTCAATTGACGGATTTCGGCCTGCCTTAACACAGCCTTCCAGGCGTCTCTGCTTCCTACACGCCTTTGCCAGTTGATCACATCAAATGACTACAGGGCGTCCTCGATTTGGTCCTTCCAACGCAAACAAGGTCGTAGTCTTCGCTAACTTTCGCGAATTCCCGTATTAAATACGCCGGAGCATCCTCCTCCATTCACGGCAGTCGCTGAATGCTAATACGCTGCACAACGTCCACGTCGTTGAGGAGCTCATACAGCTAATTGTTGAGTCGGATGCAGATATCATCCCTAACTCGCTCTGGACTGAAGATCTTACGTAGGACCAGCCGAGTAAAATTAATTATAAAAAGACTCAAAAGACTTTTGACCCTTTTAAGCCAGTTGAATTTAAATAGTCAGGTTATATATAAAATAGTGATGTTTGAATCTGAAACATATACTGACCCTGAACAAAACCTACTAACTGTTTGCCGACATAATTTAAGCAGCAACTAAATCAGTATGAAGTTCGAAAAAGAAAAATGTATGTGAATTGGGAATGGCAAATCAAACCATATGATGAAATTCGCAAGTTAGTCATCAAATAAGATGCGTCGCCTTATAGAGCACAAGCTGTCAACTTTGGTGAACAGCAGAGAAGTTCGTTAGCATGAAAACAATGTCATGCCCTTCATAGCGGTGGTGATTAAACCCTGGGTTGTAAATTGTCTGAAGGCAGAAATCCACTAAAATTAGTCACCTTATTTTATTAGAAAAGCGACAAGTTTGCAAATATACCGTTGACTGGCACTTAATTACGTTATTGGCCATTATGACCTCTCTTAGTCAAAGTTACAGTCTAGTTTCTCACACCACCAATGTCGAATTTTTTCATGCAGTGCTGGGCCCACAGTTTACGTTGACTCTAAAAAGAAATCACTCGCTGTATTTTGATCAATTGCAGTAGATATGTTTATCTGAAGATCAAAAGGAAGTTACACATCCCAACCTGCATGGTTAGCTATTAAGTGAAGGAATTTTTAAAAACTTTCAACTCCATTTGCAAAAAAATATTTAAAAACTCAAATTGCATTGCTATTTATTTGTCTGCTACTGTTATAAAAAAAATCTCATACTAATGTATACATTTCCATAAGCATACATAATGTATGTAACTCCCTCATAAATACACACAGAAACAGTGTTACTGTGTGTGGTGTTAACATGCTATAAGGAAACTATTATTTAAACTGTGATTCATGTTTTCCTAAAAATCTTCTGCTCTTTTATTTTTGATTATTTTTTGTTTCTTGTTTTTTTTTGCTTCTTACTTCAAGCTTAAACACCCCCTCCTTCTCACTCTCTTACACACGTATATACACACACAAAAACAGTTTCCTTTCCTCTCACCTTGCATACGTTTCGTTGTGCATGCATTAAGAGTGTATTTTAGTTGATAACATGCTTTGGTAAGCATTTCATTAAAGGATGTGCATACAAAAACCAGCAACAACCATAACAACGTCAACAACAAATATTAATGAAAACAAAAATATTGTTATATTATATATGTATGTATGTATGGAATGTATGTGGAGTTGTTGTCATGACTACAACTGCAAGTAAAGTTAAGTGTCTTTTTAAATATATATGCATGTGTTTGTGTGTATGTTATATTCTTTTTTTCTGTTGCTTTTAAAGGCTTGCTTAAGAAACCGCCTACTCTTTGTGCATCCCATTTAAACTGTTTATTGTCTTTATTTCTCTTTTTCTTCCTTCTTTTTTTCTTTAATAGACGTTCGTTCCTCTGGTTTGTGTTTTTCGTTTTATTTATTAAAAAGTAAAATTGATTGGATTTTCGGTTTTTTTTCGTTTGTTTTTTTTTGTAAACGTTTTGCAATCTATTGCTTGTGTTGTATTTTATGTTTATAATGACAAAAGTCGTTATAATGACATAAATTGCCTGTAAAATGTCTTTAAAACATTAAATGAAGACATTAAAACAAACGGGGTGTTTAATTGAGCAAGGAAAAAGAAAAATGGAGAGAATGAATGATAACGAAACTATACGCGGTCAAGTAAGACTTGTTTAGACCTTACACCACAGTATATACAGCTCTTCATCGAAATGAAAAAGTCAGTACTTTGTTGGTCGATATCAACTAGAATGAAATGAAGAAAACTTGTCACGTTAATGCTTTTTTATAGCAAATTTAAATCTCGCTGTGAAACTATATCGTGCTTAAAGTCTTAAAAGTTAATCAATACATACGAAACTGTGCACTGGTTTGGGATAATATTAACCCAGAACCGCTTACAGACTTTGTGACTCTTAGCACAGCAATAATTAAAACTTTTAATTGGTGACTTCTGATCATCCTATTCGCTCCCGTACGAATTAGTTAAGGGGGTTATAAACAAACTGACTAAGAAACGAAATCTGTAGAAACTTTACAGTCATTACACTGGTGACTACGATCTGTAAGGCGTTATCTCCTGTAATGAACGCATCATTCACAGAAAAACAAGCAGACTTCAGACCACATCGATGTTTTAACGATCACATAAGCAGTTAGTGTGTCGTAGTGAAGAAGTGGATGGAAGGCGATCTCTGTTATTCATCAAAGTGTTTGAAATTCTACATCATCACAGAATCTGGAACGCAGTCCAATGTAAAAAAATTTCCTTGTGAAATAGGATACCAAATTAAGTTTGTCTATAGAAACACAACAACCTTAGTACGAGATGAACGCCTACTGAAAGACGGTCAAAAACACTGCAATACGACAGAAGTTTATTTTGCCACTTTTGTTAGTATACATCACAATGGATGCATAAGAGGAATTAGATGGGGTGTATTTGATTTGAAGATACCGACTATACCGATGATATTAACCGGGCATAAGAGCTACATAAGGTTAATACCTCATCTGCTGATATTTGACTGCATATTAAAATCAACAGTATTATTGGTTCTATTTAAAGATCCCATAGAATATTCTGCCCACACGAGCAGAAAATCGTTAAAATTCGAAATTGGCGATAATAGAGTGACTTTGTAACAAAAAAAAAAAAAAGAAAAATGTTTGTTAAGGACCTTAATTTCAACATCCCAAAAATATCACTATATGGTGTGGATTTTGAGGTGACGGCGTCATCGGACCATATATATGATATGAGAACAACGATGGCCAGGTCATCACACTCAACGGCGAACACCTTTTGACGAGGATTACCAACTTCTTGTAGCCTGAAATGGATGATCTAATAACCAACGACATGTGATTTCAACTGGAAGTTGCTAGGAGCCACTCGGCTCATACCATACTGCGTATCCCGCACGAGTGATTTGAGAACATGGTTATCTTACGTGTACGCGACATTGTCTTGTGGGCTTTTCATAAGTCAGACGTATATGCAAATAAGCCAACAGAACGCCTGCTATTGAACAAAATCAGCCTGATTTATACGCCAGAGTCATAGAAAATTAATTTGAATTTGAACGACATTGTATGCCACACACAATAACATCAATTGGTTTTTGAAATGAATGAAAAATTTCGATTTCAAAGTGCCTTTTCCAATAACTAAATTAAATTTTTTATAGATTTTTCTCTTGCGCCTTTATCACTACCGTGATAGTGATATATATTTCACTAGAGTGTAAGGAGACATACGATTACATATTCTCCGTTCTTTAAATTGTATTGAATCCATATTAAAAGTCGGTCAGTGTATTTGATACCATCACCAGTTCTTCGTGTGAAACTTCGAATTATTCGTAAAGATTGACACAGTATTAGTCGTAATAACAGTGCCATGTAGCCAGTCGCTATACGTTAAATACTCAGTTGAATGGTTCACGATGGTACAAAGTTGTTCTCAGAGTAGGGACAATATCAATGTCATCATGTATTGAGTTAGCAGGCAAATCATTGCACCAAAATTACAGAGATTTTTAATCTTTTTTTTTAACTTCGAATTGAAGACTAACCAAGTTCGAGGTGAAGTTTAATTTGTGAATATGATGTTGCATACGGACTTGAAATCTTAAGGACCAACGGTGGTGTTTGTTTTACGGTCTATTGAGTACTTGAACTCATAAATTTGACGCACCCTATGTATTCCCCAATTAAAGTACACATATGCCTGAGTAATAAGAGTACAAACGTAATATAAATCGACTTCCGAAGTAAACGTAGAGTATCTCAATAAATAAATTGATTGACTCTGCCTACATAATTTGAAGGTGTGACTTTTTCTCATTAATTTTTAAAAAATAATTTGTAATTCTTTTTCTCTTTTCGTTGCTTGTATTTTAAATTTTTATTGCGCTTTATAACAATTATATTTGTTTTATAGTTGAGTTTTTCTCTCTTTGAACAGATATTTTCAACACACTCTCATCACAAGCACTACGTTCTACAAAAACTTTGTTAACAAAATGTGTTTCTCTCTTTTTTTAGATATTTTCCTCGAGAGTTTCTTTAAATGTATTTTGTTTTTATAAAAATTGTACAAAAAATTTTAATTAAATTAACACATATGGCTATTGTATGTACATACAAACGCATATATACCTATATATGAATGTATTTAGCAACCTAAAACAACAAACATACTCTCTCAGCCACAGACCATTTTTTTGCAACATAAAAGGAAAGAGTTAAAGAGTTGGTTTTTTATCCTTTTTTTTTTAATTAAAAACAACAAAAAAAAACAAAACAAAAAGAGAAATACAAACATTTTGTTAAATGTGTCAACACTGTTTAAACGGTTTCTCTTTTTCACCTCATGTTTACACACACACACAAACATTTATGACTGTTCTCTTATTCTCGTTTATAAATGTATATTCTCCGTTGTATAGGCATTTGTGTAAACATTTTTATATTAAATAAATACACAACACATGTACATATGTATGTATGTATACATAATGTCGCCATGTTCATAAACAAAATATGCCTGTTTGTTTCTGTTTAGCATGGTCACTTATTTGTTGGGCTCTTTAACAGCCATTTTTAATTTGAAATGCACACTAACGTAGTGGATATGCATAGAAAAGCAACCCGAAAAAGGAAGAAAAAACACAATGTAAGCGACATGAACACAATCTGAATTGTTTTAAATGTAATTGAAACAAGCATGCTCTAAATGTTGTATTAAAACAAAATTAAGGAAGGCCTGGTTTTTATTTTTAAAAACAAATATTAATTAAAAGTGGACTTCTTTTTTTGGAAGAAGAACAATTATATAAGAAAATGAAATAAAAGTTCAGAAAAACTGATGTTGTTTGCATAGCATTTTTGGTTGAGTAAATAAAACCTTATTCTAAGATAGCATTTAGTGAAGAACTCATGAAGAACTTGGAAAACTTGTCTTTGTGTCCAATTAGTGCCAGAAAGTTTTCTCAATGATGACTTCCACCAAGGTGAGGTTAGTTGCCTAATTAACCGATATAGTGCTGAAATATAATTAGCACTAGAGTGCCATTAAAATCATTCAAAAACCACAGCTGATGGACTATCCAAATAAAAATGAAGGAAAATGAGTTACAGTCATAATGATCTGTTTATAAAATATCCAGGATTAGCTGCTAGATCTAGATTTTAAAAGAGAAAATAAATAATAATCTCCCCCGAATGAAGATTAACAAGAATAATAGGCAGGTATACGCAGAGTACGAAGTCCTAAGTCAAGGATTCCTCTATGTTCCGAAATCATATTGAGAAAATTGAGTATACGCTTTTAAGTGTACTTAGTGTATGTTCAATAGGGTCAAGAGGCCGTAGTTCAGTGCAGTGTGTAGTATATCGCTCGGAACTTAAAACTGTAAACTCCGTCACTCATGGATAAAATTAACACATAAATCATGAATAGTTTGACAAACTAGTTCAGCTTGCTGATTAAGGGATTGTAATGATCAAGTTTTTTTTTTGAGCGACAGAATGGCACTTATATCAACATGACTTCAACGGAAATTTTGATTCTACCTGAAAACTAGAGAAAACGCAAGTCAAGTAAACTGTAAAGTTGGCAGATTTATAAAAAAAGCCAGGTTTTGTACCGAATACTATCTTATATCCCTTTGTGGGTGGCTACATTTGTATTCATCTCCACCAGAGGCTAACTGAGATGCGCTAAAATACCTTGATGGCTAGCCAAGATTACTTTCAGAAGTTCAGTGCTCCCACTTCCATTGCATTCTGAAGTAAGAACGATAAAACGATGTGGAAGTCAATAAGCAGTAATTACTAAATGACTTTGAGGACTGGGTGACCGCTTTTTTGATCTTCTTCTCTTAGAGTCTCATTAGCGAATCTGTCCAACGGCTGCTGAGCTATGTATCTCCCCACCGCGTACTTACTAAGCGTCTTTTGCCAGAAAATATGTAGAATGTTAGGACGGCAACAGGTTACGAACATTTGTATTCTCTATATGGGTTTTTTATTTGCAATGATGACTGCTATTGATCGGGCTATCTGTAAACGATTATTAATGTTCTCAGTCAGAACTCGATATAATGTATCCAGGTTAACAGTGTTACCCGCCATCGTGTGTTATTCTGTATTTGGTTTGCAGAACTTGCACACTGTTCCATAGATACCGTATTAATCTTGAGTATTTTTGTTTTTATAAAACAGTTGCCGCTGTCAACATCACATTTTGTACGTCCTTTATGAGTTCTAAAAGCTGAGATTCAATAGGCCGCTATAGTTAGGAAATTCAAGATCAAAATTCTCACATTCTCGAGGTCATGAGTGCAGTACTGGTGTCAACCTTTCTAATGTACACCTGTCCATAATTGGCCATTAGAACACTTCAGTCAGGATTACGACATAGCTTCTCATACCACTTCTGTTGTGTATGTTAATACTATATATGAACGACAGATTTTTGGGAAACTTTTCATAGCAATTTTATTTACGCTCAGAGTTTTTGCCAGAAATCTGCTGAGAGGATATTGCCGAAGAAATATATTTTCATATTTGGTTTTGCGCTATCTGACCTGGGGTTTGAATTCTGGTCTCACGTCTAATAAGCCAACACATTACCTACTATACATTCGCTTGGTAATTATAAGAGCATTTTATTAATCATACAGTGCTGACTAATACCTCTTCAATTATTGGAATTTATAATATCTGTTGATAAATTTTTGTCAACTGACCAAACTGTTATCATTTATTGTCGTATTAAAGAAATCGCAACAAATTTCGACACAATCGAACTATCCCTATAGAAACTTTAAATTTATTTTGTTTCTTCCTTATACTCTGCAACTGCTTTAGAGATATGTAAGGAAATTTTTGGTTAATTTGTATGCAAAGGCCATATTCTTCTTTATGTAAATTTCCTTTTTTCTTTTTCTCTCTTGATTTCAAGATAAGCCTCATTAAACTTTGGCAACAGTTGTTAAACAATAATTTACAAAATTTTGTTGTTGTTTTTGTTGCTGTTCTGTTGCTTTTTTCTAGGATTTATCTTTTGTTAGGCTATGCTTTACCTATTCCCAAGAGCTTAAAAAATAATCAGTAACACAAGAACAAGAACAAGAACAAGAAACAAACAGTAGTTGTGTTAGAATTATTGTTATTGTTGTTAAACTCCCAGTTAATCCGATTGTGTATTATTGCTATACAACAACAACAACCACAACAGCATTTACACTCTTCCAAAAAAATCTTAAAATCAAAAAAAGAAAGCAAACAACAGCAACAACAAATCGTAGCGATTTGTTAAAGAAGAACAACTACGACTCCCACACGTACGATTCAAGAACCATTACGACGAAGTCTTGTTTAAAGATTTGTTCTCTTTCAGCTTGAATGAGCCTGTTTAGCCAACAACAATAACATGAACAACAGTAACCAACAACAACAATTTACATGCAAGCATGCAACAATACAAGAAGTGCATTTAAAGCCATATCGTTAGCGTAGACCATTTTTCTCGTAAGTTTTCCTACTTAAACGAATTGTTCGTAAAGTTTTCTTTTGGAACATAGCAACGCTGTGAGTGAGTGTTAAGGAAAAATCATCATCATTTTGTTAAACATAAACGTGAAATCTTTTAACTGAATTTCCATTCAATGCTTCTTCCATTTTCTTGGTTCAAACCATTTGCTTAAAAACACCAACCAGCAGATGAACCCAATAAGAAGCAAAAATATATGGGAGTAGAACAAATGACTGGTTAAAGCTAGAAACATGACTTCACCCATAAGAAACATTTCTACACATACGAGGTTTGTTTCCAACATTTTTTTTATTCATCTTTTGGGTTATATGAAAAGATTTTGTGGGTTTTTGTTATTAGATAGTATCGATGCTTGTATAACGGTTAACATTAATTTATGATTCAATGAAAATCTACTAAAATTACAAACAATTTTCAAAAAGTTCCTTTTACTGTATGAACACCCCTCGTAGTTATGTTTAAGTGAAGCGAAAAAAATAGGTGACAGCTAAAAAATGACACTGTCTACCACGCTTGCGTGTTTTCCTTCATTGTTATTGAAAGTGTCATAAAGAAGATGCTCTTTCGTGATAGTTAAACTAGAAAAAAATTATACAAACATACACGTACGTTTGTACGCACACACAAACACATTTCAAATAAATCCTTATTCTTTCTACTTTTAAGCAATCACCAACAAATTTATTCTACTTTAAGCAGAAAGCTATGCTTTCATTATACAAACATGAGCCACAAGTCTCAAAGTTATTGCAATCAATGCAATCCTTTAAATCTCTGTCAGTTTTTCATACTTTTTTGCCTTACAAAACCATGCAAATGACGCTAAAAGGCTGCATAAAAACGAAACGAAGGTGCAAATTTCGTGTGTAAGAAATGGGTAGACAGACAGACAGACAACCTGGAAAAATAATGATGATGATTTGTTCGTGAAAGAACTAAAGCACACGTTTTATGTTTAACCAAGAAAAATTGTTACAAAATGAACGACAAAGACGTTTTGAGCAAAAGCATAGAAAAAGAGAAACTTAAAAAACCATCTTTTCCACAGGAGAGAGAGAGAGAGAGAGAGGATAGAGAAGGTAAATTATAAGTGAAAAGTGTTATGTTCACCAAAAGCAAAACAAAAAAAGAAAAGAAAACACACGGAGAAAAATTATGTGTGTGGGTTTTGAATGCAACCAACACCGCTAACACCACCAGCACATCACATCAACTCTAGGCAACCAGCAATAGCAGCAACGGCAACAACAACGACAATTGCATGTTGTTAACAAAAGAAAATCTTGAGAAAATTAATTTCAAGCACTTTTTCATTTCAAGTTTATTAAATGCAAAAAATATGGAAAATTATGGCATAAAATAATGCCAGAGAAACACTCCCTCCCTCTCCTTCTTCTTTTTTTTGTATTTCTTGTCGTAAAGTATTTAATCTCCTCAACAAAACACTCATCAAGTGTGGTCATTAGGAAAATTAATGCCTGCAAAATATGTGCTTGTGTATGTCCGTATGTTGTGGGTGTGTGGGTAGAGAATAAATACACGTTTATTGAAAATTTGTAAAATGGATTTAATTTATAAAAAAATAAGAAGATCATGAAAATTAAATGGATTTTGTCATAAAGAACAGGATGTATTTAAAAAGACAAAAAGGTTTTACTACATGCCGTTTTGCAGCTGATCAATTGATTGTTTCTTTGTTTATGTGTAGTAATGGGGAACTTTGATAATTTTGTCAAGAAAGTGGGACTACTTGACCATTCTTCGCTGTTGTAGTTGCTGAGTCTGGGTGAAATTGAGATAAAACGGTAGATTCTTTGGAGGCGATTCAAGTTCGTTTTTTTTTTTATTTGAAAGCCATTACGATAATTGTTTTGTCTTCAACGGGGTTTTAAGTAGATTGTTTGTTTTGTAGTTAAGCTCGTCACTACAATAAATTGACAAAAAAATGGTTTATACATGGGAAAGCAAGGCCGCGTGAAGAACAAATTTTTGTCAATTATTCTGGAGAAAGATGCACGAACTTGTAAGATAAGAATCAAGTCATACAGTTATAGCAAGAACAATAACCAGGGCTGAATTTTTTAAACTGCAATAAAAAAATAGGTACTCCTGCAGACAATGAAGCTTAAACGATTACTTCAAATGATCTCTTGTGTTTCGGTTTAATTTTAGTCAAGATGTAAAAAAATAAGATGTTCGCAGAGGTTCAAAAGTACAATTGTTCAGCTTTTGAAGACAAGCCTCCATACAATGAGATTTAGGATTTAGTCCTAAATTGGATCAAATATATTGAGACTTATGATGTCAGAATGAGCTGTAGGTATTGATACATGCCCAAAAAATCTCTAAAATTTTTAATCCAAACTGCGATTAAGTTTCTATCGAACGTCCGTATGCATAGAGATGTATGCACAAGTAGAGGAGTGTTTCACTTTTGTTCCAAAATCGTAAGACAATTCAACACAAAATTGCGATTCTCACGGATCAGTGCCTTACTGGAAGGCACGCCGGTACATCTACAATTCCATTGAATGATTTGTGAAGGAGGTGTGTATCCAAGGAAGAGAAAGAAACTGTCTTTCGCCTCATGTTTCAGTATCCTGTTCTAAGCTATGTACAGGCTGAGGTTCTTGACCTCTGATTTTATATCATGATTGACTGAACTCACCAATATAAGGGTTGCTGTAATACATATCTATCAATTATGTATGGTCATTACAACCCTTCTCTTAGCTACTCACAGTACTTACATACGTTCTCTATGAGTGCCGGTACCTACAGTGTGATGTCGGCTCCAAACGACGAGAAACTTTTCACGACAATTTTATTTATTCTCAGAGTTTTTGCCAGAAATCTGCTGAAAGGCAGTCGCTGAAGAAATATTATTTTATTTTTCATTTTGTTGGAGATGTCTGACCTGGGGTTTGAACCGTGGCATCACGTCTAGTAAGCCAACATACTAACCTACTAGACTAGGCCAACTTCGTTGTAATAGCAAGATTTATTGTGATGAAGCCAAGTTGGTTTCCTTTTGCGATTGTTTGATTCGCGTGTTTGAATATTATTGGTATCACAATGAGACTAAAGACCACGATATAACGATGTTCAATACAAACTCAAAACACAAACTTGTTTTGTGATTGAAATCTTAAGATCGTCAACAATAGGTTAACCAACATTTTTTACGTTTGCCACCGTTTCTAATGACATTAATATATCCCAGTTTTCTTTTTCTACTTTTTGCACTATTCCGACTTGACGCATATGATTAGCGTATCATTCAATTTGAGAAAACCTCCGACATTAATGTATTCATTAGGTTGTCTTAAATATATTCCAAATGATAAACTGATCCCAATTAAAAACCTTGAAGTTAGTCTTTTGCATATCTATAGCCTGTTTTTCATATGTTATTGTAAAGTTACATTTACACTTGAACTTTAATAAAAAAAAGTTTACACTGACAAATATACTGAATATAAGAGTATATATGTATGTATACCTGATTCGATTGTGCTGCACAATGCAGAAAATAAAAATCCTTTAGAGCAAATGTTTTTTAATTCATATTTTTTTTTTACATTTCAACCTTTTACGCTTTCATATATTGTTTCATAAATATTTCATTTAAAATCAAAATCTGTTTTTAAATAATAAAAATAAAATCACATATAAATACGGCAATTGTTTTTATTATTTTTGTTTTCAATATTTGTTTAATAAATAATATTAAATGTCAACTACTAGACACTTTTTGACTTTTAATTTGTTCTATGATTTATTCAAACTAAAAATAAAAATACAATGTAAAAAACAACATACGCTTACAATACAACAATATTTCGCCTGTGTATAGGCATTGAAATACATTAACACTTGAGGCTTTTTGTTAAAAAATATATAAAAAAAATATTTTTTTTTTTTATTTTTTATATAAAACAATAACATAAATTACAATAACAACAACAAAAATTATTACAAAAACCATATTCATAAAAATAATTTATGAATACCATATAAAAACCATGAGAAAAATTACAGAACATGTTATTGTGGTTGTATTAATAGTTAAAATATGGAAAGGCAATAAAAAATATAATAAAAAAATAAAGCATACCTGGAAGGAGAATATGGTGAATAATGTGGTGCATGCGCTGAGTGTGAATTACGCAATGGAAATTGTGGCATAACCAACGGCTGTGAACCGCTCATCTGACAATGCGGCCCATTTGGACCGTTCATAGTACCGGGTATACTACCGCCAGGTATACCACCACCACCGCCGCCGCCACCACCGCCACGATCATGGCCACCGTGACCGCCAATCGTGTTATTACCCGTTGACATACTTTGTGGCATTTGTTGTTGGTGCTGTGGCATAGGACCCAATCTAGAAGTGACAAGAAAAAAATTTAAAATTTTTAATAATTTTTTTTTCATTCGATTTCATTTATTCATTTAAATGTCAGTGTAACTATACTATATATGTGTGTATATGTGTGCGCCTGAATGTATGCATGTAATATTGTATTTACATTACAAATTTATGTATTTAATATATGTTTAACCATTGTCGCGTCATATGCTGTTGAATTATGTATATTGACAATGGAAATGTTTTTGTGTACTAATAAAAATTCCAACATATCCAGCCATGTCAGTCCAGCATGCATAATGTATTTGTGAGTGTTTGTGTCATACATAAACACACGCATACAGACATGTAATATATACATATACTCTGATATGTAAATACTGTTAAACGGAAATTTTAAATTAAAAAACATAAATCAATAGTTATAAATGCTAGATAGACTTTATTTGCATGCCTACCCACAGTTGGTTGCCTCAAAGTAGGCTTTATGTAAAGTTAAATAATTTAAAAGTAAACACAATAAAACTTTTCTCTTTCACACACACATATGTATTTCATTTAAAATTGCCTGTTGTCCTTATGCAAGCGTATACATGTGTGTAACGGAGACAAAAAAATAACAGTTATTTACTGTATTTGTAAAGCGCAAGAAGTATTATCGAAAATAGCATTTAACGGATATAAGCCTACAGGCTTTAATATCAATACACTCAGTGCCTCTACATGTATACATACGATAAGTGTTTCCTTTTTATTTCGTTTGTATTTTGGTCGTCGTTATTCTTTTTTCGTTTGGCTGTGTATTGGATTTCCTGTGGGAAATTTATTAATGCCTGACAATGTTTGTTAATAGCAAGTTAACAATATGAAAATTGAAATTATTGTTAATAAAATATTATGCGACCGTAATGTGAAATGGCAACAAAACAAAAAAAAAGAGAAAAAAGAATGTGAAATATGTATACGCGCCTGAGTGTATACTGTAATATTTTATATCTTATTTTATAATTTATAACAGCTTTAAAAGTATGAAAAATCGTAATGCCTAGGACAATGCTTTATAAATTTTTAATAACAGACATTTTTCTACATAAAAAATAAAACAAATCTGTGTTTAATTAATTAAAATAAATTTGTTTTATTTTTTATGAGAAATTTTTAAATATTTAATATAATCCTAATGGTTTTTTGAGAATTATACAAAGCCCTAAACCACGCTACTAGTTTAAGAAATTTGCATAAAATTAAAAATATATGTTTAAACCGTTAATACCTCCTAAAAATATGCAGTAAATATTCAGAGTTATTAAAATTATTTTTCCCACAAAATTTTAGTTTCTATAAAAAGTTAAAAGCATGATCTTTAGTGTCTAATTTTAATTTTTTTTTATTTTATTTAGTAAGTGGCTGCAACTTCTTCTTGATGCCATAAATGATCAAATCTAAGCTTCTTCAAAAACACTCCTTTTATTGAATTTTTCCATTCCAATAAACATTGGGATTTTGAGATTCATACATACAAAGTCAAACTCAAGATAATATTAAAGCTGGTTGATTAGTCATAACATTATAGATACCATAACTGGGAACTACAACAATCTGCTTTAAATTCTGGCTTTCAACACGCAAATCGTCGCAAATAGAGCTCCGTAAGAGGTGACTATTAGTTGCATATTATGGTCAAAGGTATAATTGGGTCGAATAATGGAAAATGCGTTATTATCAATTTAGGGCCCTATGGCTGATCACACGGTGCGACAGTCATAAAAATTTATTTATATTTCTCGAACCCTTCAAACTTGTTTTATTTGACAGTTTTTTTATCCTTTCACACAAAATTATTGATTATCGAAATATTTGTTTAACCTATTTTCCAAACCTTAGGCCTTTAAAACGTTATACATAAACATACGGTTCAAACTTACATGTCATGAGTTTTGATCGGGTAAACTTTTAAAATATAGTTTTTTTCCTATATTTTCTTAATTGCAAAATTTAATTCATAAATATGAAATAAGTTGTAACATTCTGAAAGTGCACTATCTTTTGAGAGACTGACACTTCGTTTAATGAAATCGAACAAAAATTACCGTATTTATCATTTAAATTGTATAACAGTGGTGTTAAACTACATTTTATACATATCATCTTATCAAATGAACTATCAATTTAAAATTTTTCAAAATTTACAGCAAAATGTGTCAATTTTATGTTTGGGCGACAACCAGAAGTCGGCTAATATTTATGTTTCTTGCAAATATTATTTCATTTTGTTTGGTCCTTACAACCCTTTAGTCAGGAATACTACCTATCTCCTCATATTACCCATTTTGTATGCGGCCATTTAATCTATGAGTGGAGAACGGCAGGTTAGAGAAACTTTTCATAGAAATCTAATTTCACTCTCAAAGTTTTTGTCAAATCACTGAAAGAGACATTTTCTTTTTCACATTTAGTTTTATTTTAAACGTCTGAGCAAACGTTTGAACAAAGTGGTCTTGTGAAATAAGCACTGTGTAGATGCAATGAATTGAATGCTATACGTCCTTGTTACGAGGTGACATAAATTGTCCTTGCAGTAAATCCTACGACTATTTGTTGTGATGTTGTCTCAAATAAAGAAGTGATACCATTAAGTAACCTTGGGACTTTGAAAAGAAAATTTCAATCTCAGAGTTTACATCATGACATCGTGGAGACTACATAAAAAGGTGAACTTATAGTATACGCTGTTCATATTGAGAATTAAAATAATTCATAATTCGTTACATGGTATATATTTCTTTTCGAGATACCTTGTATTTTATGAATTTTTTTTCCCAGACAATCAAAATTTAGAAAAACATTTAATTTTACAACTTTCTCTTCTAAACTTTTTACGATACCACGGAAACGTTTATAACTTTCCCTTGAATAGCGAATAATATGTATATGGTATACGAATGCCAGAAACGTTTAAAAGCAAGACAACTAGACAATAAAGAAATAACTCGAGCTGACCAAGCACAAGCCATTATAATATATGTTCTCTTTCTCCCATAGACATTTCAAATACACCAACCAACTTATCTACATATCTACAAATTTAATGTCCTCTTGCTTATGTCTTGACTGGTTTTTTTATAAGGACATAAATTTACATACGTACATACATACATATAGATAGGTACATACATATATGTATATCAAGATAAGGAGACTTTAGAAAAGACTAAAGTAGAGAGAGAAAAAGGGAAAGAGAAAGTTGTATAGCAGAGTCTAAAAGCCGGAGTTTATGGTTGAACAACTTAATTTAAATTGTTTTAATCTATTTTTGTTGCTAATAAATCACTACAATTTGTACACAGACACTTACTAACACTCTCTTTTACGAATTTCACCCACACATTCACATATTAAAACAACAATCATAATAACGACGGACTTTCCACTAAACTTCAAAACTCGTTATAAAATATCTGTCGGATTTCAATAAAATATAAACACTCTTTGGCTTTACACACACACATACATATAAACTCATGTATATATACATATACAGTAGTCTTTGTTTATTATCTAACTCTTATCTGCATATATGTAAAGGGTCCGCCAAATAACTTTTTTTTTGAAAATCCTTTAAAAAAACTACTGAATATTTTCCTCAATTTCTTTTTTTATTTGAAAGTACAATCCTTCCGGTTAATAATGGAAAATAATTTCATTCAAATGGCTGCCTCGGCTGGCTTGAGAAAATATTCAGTAGTTTCTTTTTAAAGCATTTTCAAAAAAAAAAGTTATTTGGCGGACCCTTTATATAAAATAAAATGTTAATATTTATGTATAAATGTGTGAGTGTACACAGTGAGTTTAGTTATTTTTAGAGTTTTTTTCTACTAAAAGTCTAGCCATTTAAATTATGTGCTTGTCTATGGCCATTACCCCATTTTATTGCATTTATTTTAGGCTGAAATAATATAGTTTTGCGTAAATTTATGTGTAAAATTGTTGGCCATGTTAGTTAAGTTCTATTATCAGTATAATGTGCGTCTGTTTTAGAATTCGTTATGAAGGAAATACAAATTTTAAATACATAGACAGACTTTTCGTATGTATTGAGAGAGAGGAAGTGACTTTTAATTATGATGCTAAACTCTTAAATGTTAAATCAATTTGATAGTCAATTAATTTTTGGCCATTAAAAGCTATTGATGAAGAATTTATTTGTAAATAAAACGATAACTTTTCTTGCTTGAACACTTTAAAATCCGTGAATGAAATTTTTTTATAGATGTTTTCAGTTCATATACGATGTACAGTAACAAATGAGTTGATTATTACTGTGACTTTGTGCTTTTTTTTAACAATATAGAGGATACATTGGACTACATTATGGATTAAATCTATTTTGATATCAAAATGCAACCAATCAACTAGAAAATCGCTTATCTCAAACAGGCTGTAACTGTGAGCAGATTTAAACGCTTTTCTTGAGGTTAACAACATACAATTTACTATCTTCGAACTTTTTTGGTTCTGCACTGCCTATGTCATACTTACTTACATAAGTGGTTACTACAACCCTTTAGTCAGGATAAAAACCTAGTTTTTTACAACATAGCGATCCATTTTAACGCCACAAGTAAGCACAGTCCATGTTACTTCTGGATCACCTCTGTCTATATCTTACTTACTTATTTAAGTGGTCGCTTTAACCCTTTAGTCAGGATAACAACCTAGTTTCTTACAGCATAGCGACTCATTGTAATGCCACAGGTTAGCACAGTCTCTGTACCGTCCGAATTCCAGCCATCCCATAGAAGAAATTGGTCAGCACAGGAGCTGCACATTAAAAGCACGACTACCCCATGCTGCATACTAGGCTGAAAGTTAAGTAAAAGAAGCTATATCCTTGATGCCAATTGATGATAACTCAGCTGAGCTGGCATGGAATGGAAAGCCGAAACACCTAAGTCTACCCCTCGCAAGAGACGGGAATTGACACAGAAAGTGGATAACAGTTTCCTCCCCTTCAGCAGACCCACAACCACGGCAGAAGTCGTTTGTTAGAAGCTGCATTCTTTCCGTACATCTTCCTATAATGCAATGACCTGAAGCATGGTCACTGTGATCGAAATGTTATTGTGATTTGTTTTAAGTTTTATTCCTAATTAATGCCGAAAGAATTTTTGGCTAATGGCCAATTTAACCGAGGTAAGTGGCATACCCAATTCTAAAGTTTAGGATTCCGAAAAGAGTATACCTTCTCTAGCTGGCTAAATGGCCCTAAAGTTGCCTGCAATGTCCCTGTCCATAGGAATCCAGACAAAAGAGAGACTGAAGCGACCAGAGAGAACGTAGAGGACAAGTCTAGATTTGACCGTAACAGTCGAGAGGGATGTGATAGCAGCATTTCTATCAAAAAAGCAATGTTGATTAGGATCCATTGAGCCGCCTGGTAAATGGCCCTCGCCTCTGGCTGAAACACGCTGCAGTAATCCGGCAGTCAAGTTATTAATTATATATTTTTACATACCAAAACTCAATATAGGTTATTAAAGACACAAACCATGTATCAATATATGCGTCACGGTTGTAATTTCAGCATTTTAAAATGAAACATGTGAATAAAGCAAATATTAAAAAATGTTGCATAATTTTAGGAAATTTAAAATCCTTGTTTTGTTACAACAAAAGAAATAAGAAGAATATAATTTTTCAAACAATAGATAAACAAAGAATACCTAGAAGTATACCACAATAATTGGGTAATTGCTTCAATTTGTTTCAAACAAAAATTTTCGAAATTCAATGAAATAATTTTCTGTGAAGGGCTTCAGATTTGCTTTATTTTCATATTGAAACTTTTATTTAATAAACCAGCAGAATTAAATTGTTAACTTTGCAAAAAAAAAAATTTTGTAGCCTATTTATAGGGCTTTACATTGTGTTACAAAATCAAAGTCAGTTGGTAATTTTCAATTTGCTTTGATGTATTATTGATTTTTTTTGTTCTGGTTTTTTGTTACTTTCCATTACAGAGGTTTTAATACGGTTTTATTTCGTTTCGGCTTTTTGTTTTCTGTATTTCAGTAAAATTATTTTGTTAAACATTTAATATTGCCTAGTTTAAGGCTGTTTAATTAATTTATACTGTTATCTGGTTTCCAAATGTAGGAAAATATACTCAAACATACCACAATATGTAGTATATTTAACCTTAAACCTTTTTTTGTGTTTGATTTTGTCTGTTTTTTCTGTTCGAGTGAAACACAAATATACACACTCACTCAGTTAATGTGTATATATGAACGAATGAACGTATTCTCTAACAACCTACACGTGCTTGCCTTTAGGCCTTTTATACATAACCACCATAAAACATTCAATCACAAATTTACACACACACACACACGACTCACACATTAACGAAAACCAAAAATAAAAAGTAAAACTAAAAGAATAGAAGAAGATGAACGAAAAAGCAAAAAATCACCACAAATTTTCACCAACATTTCAATTTGATAACGATTTTCCACGGTAAATATTTATAGACTATTACGTGTTTCTGGGAAAAAAACGCACAAGAGGCAGCCACAAAAGCTTAAAAAAATACATTCAAAGAAAACAGAGACGTGGTAAAGCCTAAAAGAGAGAAAAAACACAAAATTTTATTTAAAAATTGTTCAATAAACCCTTTTATTTGCGTGTTTCACAGCCCTCCGGCATATACAATACGAACAACGTTTTCTGGCTTTTAATTTAATATATTTTATTGCATACCGTTTAGTCGTTAAGATTCTTTATAGCATATATGGTGGGAGAGAGTATTTGTTTTTTGTTGTTGTTGTTGTTGTGTTTTCTATCTGGGTTTAGTAGTTTTTGGTTTTATTTTTTATTTGTTTTGTGCGAAAATACGCATGTTAGTGTGGGTGGTTGGGTGTATGTGTGAGTATGTGTCTATGTGTGTTTATGTGAATAGACAATGAAACCATATCATTTCATTTACTCAAGCCAAAATAATCAATTATTTACGCATATTTGATTTTGGCTTGTTTTGTGTGTTAAATATACACCAGCCAGCCAGCCAGCCAACCAAGCAGCCGTTCTATCTTTGTTTAGATTTAAAGCCCATTGAAACCTCTTCAGCTGCAAAACCATTAAAGTGCTTTAGATTCGCGTATATGAACAAAAAAAATTTCTATAAAACGTATTTATATTTAATAATTTATTATTTAGAGGAAAATCTTTTTGACCCCTGGATTCTGGGAAACATAGTAAAGCGATAAGAAAAAAATATTTTTTAAAATTAATCTCTTCAGGCCCTGGATGGTGTGTTCTTTTTTATCTCCTATTGCAGTAACATTTTACAGTCCCTGCACGTTAACCTACTTCGAAATCGGTGTGAAAACATCTGAATTTATAAGAATCTACAGCAGGGCCAATGTTATGTTAGCCTAGGTGGTGGGTGGGGTCTTACTTAGGTCAGAGTTTAGGCTTGTTGTGATGGAATCAAGTATTCCCTATAGAGATCCAAATTAAATATTCCCGCAATTGCAAATCTTTTCATGCCAAGAGCCCTGCATAGACACAGGAGCTGAATATAGTCTTCCCTTCCCTAAGGCCTACAGCTCCTGCAGAAGTCATTTAAGGAAATGTCACGTCTATAGACATGCTTTGTAAGGATCTATGAGAACCGCTATGTTGCGATACATTATTTCAGCGGAGCCTAGCAACATTATACGTACTTTCCTGCCGATAATAAAGATGAGCCTCCCTGTAAATGGACCAAAGAACGGCGACTTCTAGTTATTATTCTGAATAAATCTACAAAAGCACAGAAATTTAAAATTTAGCACTAAAAAATTTCAAATACTTAACAGTTAGTACTTTTGTTTCAGAGTATATAGTAATTTTGTTAGAGAGTACTTAGTACCTTTGTTGGAGAGTACGTAGTACTTGTGTTAGGGTATACTTAGTACTTTTAGAGTACTTAGTACTTTTATTAAAGAGTACTTAGTACTTTTATTACAAATGGCGGTACTTAAACTGATCGTATATCTCCAATACCTGGATTTTTAATTTCGTAGCTTATATGGAAAGATTCTTGGTTTCAAAAATACAAAATTTTGTATTGTTGTATTGTTTTCCTTATGGACTGCTCGGTGGAAAATTATCGAAACAAGATTTTCTATCGATTTCAACGATGTGAACTCAAATTGGCATCGGTACTTCAAGTAGAATGTTATTAGATTCCAGAGTATCTTGAAAAATCAACAGGAACCCTTACAGCCTTGACTTTGATCACCACCAAATTCATAACCAAACTTGTTGAATTCAGGAGAAATTTAAATTGATGAAGAAAGTAATTTTTACTACGAGTCACCATCACAATCATAATCATTATAATCCATTAGGATACCTAGAAGAGCAAAAATTCTTACTTAGGCCTTGTCTAATAAGTCGAATTAGCGCTAATGTCAAAGCTAATACTGTGGAATTAATGCAACTAAAGACTATCAAGTAGCCGTAGTCTAGCAGGTAATCCCTTGGCCGTGCCTCAACCTCTGGCTCAGATATCTCGAACAAAAAGAAACATAAAAAAAATTTCTTTCGCGATTTACTCGGAGCAATTTTTAGGCAAAAAAAAGAAGAAACGGTAAATAAAATTGCCCTGAAGAGTTTCTCAAAAAGTCTGTCATTCGGATTCGAGATTAAACTGTGGGTCACGCCACTTATGTATAAAATTAACACACACAACGTAGGTGGTGTGATAACCAAGGACGTAATCCTGCCTAAAGGAAGGACCAATTAATTAATTAAAAGAAAAATCGCAAGCAAACCTTTTTTTTAATATTTATGTCGATATGTAGTTTCGGTTTTTCATAGTGTAATTCAATTGATCATAACTTTAATATTTAAGCCTAAAGGTATGCCCAACTAAAATTCAACTAAAGAAAGCCTTAGGGTATATAATAAATTTTTTGTTATAAACAATTATATTTTTAATCTAAACACAATTAAAAGAGTATTTTTAATATGAAATATTTATAAAATACCCAAAATTTCGTTGGTATCACCAATTAAAATACAAAAATACTATATTGACACTTTGTGTCGACAATAAAGACTAGAAACTATAGGCAAATGAGTTATTTCTCTCTCTCTCTATAAATTCATTTAAGCATACATACATATATGCATTAATACACAAAGTTATGCAATAAAAAATGAAACTCCACTAACAAGGGGATTTTGTTGCTGAGATAGAAAAAGCATCAGAATCAGCACCATCATTATCATTTTCATTCTCTTTTTTGTCTTTTTTTGTTTGTTAAACGAACATGTAGAAATTGTTTGTAATGTTCTGTAAAGTGGAAAAATGTGCACAAAACTTTTATTATTATTTTGTTTCATTTCGTTTCGTTTCATTTTATATTTTATTTTTATTTTCATTTCATGTATAATTTCATATTTTTTTTTCTTTATTTTTCAAACAAATTTATAATGGCTGCATACATACATACATATATATTTTGTTTGTTGTGCAAAAAAAAATAAAAAAATAAATACACAGAAATTGTTTATCATCAGAGAGGGAAAGCCCTGAAACTTCACCAAAATACCCCTCAGACATGTGTATGTTTTTTATGAGATGTTTGCATATAAATTAAATTATATTAAATAAGCACACATACATACATATACAACATACATACCATATATAGATATGTTGCAATGAAGGCCGCAATAAAAATGAAAGAGAAAAAAGTGAATGAATAGATATGATACTTGAAATGTTGGCAACGCCATATAGCGTTGAACAGTATCAGAGAATCAAAAAAACCCGTCGTTTTTTGCAACTTCAAAAAGTTCTTTTATGGTAGTTTTTGTTCATTTTTAATGCCGGCGTATTTTTTTTTTTGGTTGCTAATAGGACGTTAGTCTGGCTGATTATGCTGTTTGTAGTTGTTTGAATTGGTCTGGCATATTATCTTTTATGTATGGTATGCTAATATAATAACTACAGAAGAAAATACAAGAAAAAACAGACAAAGAATTGAAAATTGGCGGTATAGTTTTGTTTTTCCACTTTTTTGCATCTTCAAATAAGTTTTCATTCTCTCTTCTTTTTTTTCCCCAATTTAATCAGCAAATATGATAATTATTTGAACTTGTTTGATACAAAAAGGCAAAGCATACTTTATGGCATACAGAATAGAATTACTAATAGCATACTTCAGGGAGTAAAAATTGCTGTAATTGGCTGAAATATAAAATATCCCACATTATAACAAGCATTTCTAATGAAATCCTTAAGTCCAATAGTAAATGCAACAGAATACTGGGCAATAGTTTAATGCATATTGTTTAAAAAAAATTATCAAATAATTAAATAATTAAATTAATAAAATAATAATAATTAATTAAAATAATAAAACTTCGCTTCAGCTGAGTGAATTTGAATGAATTTGCAACAGTAACTTCCTCATTTTGGCGGTAAATAACGACATTCTTATTGAATACACATCTTTCAAATTAGTTGCTGTTTATTCAGTCGGTTTTACCAAATCACCATGGACGAAAATAGACAAAGACGCTTATTCGCTGTATGAGCTTTGAAGCAGTTAACAACTGACTCCAATGTTGATCAAAAAACATCTCCAGCAATGAGGCGCATTTCAGAAACGTGAACAAACTATATTGTCCAATCGGTGACAACACTAATCGACATTACAACTAGGAACGTCCAATGCATTCCCAAAAAGTCACTGCTTAGTAAGAATATTTGTTTTTCGGTTTATATCAAGTCACTGTCCAGGGCGAGCAATATAGGTAAATGCTTACCAACTTCTTTTGGGCTAAATTGGACACCTTAATCATGTAGTTTCTACAGGACCGGTGCTAAGTTCCATACTGCCCATGCTACATTCAAAATTCTGCATGATCGATTGGAGGACATGACCATTTCACATGGTGGTGAGGTGGGTGGTGGAGCTTTCTTAAATCGTAAGTGACGCGAATAAGCCATAAACCTCAGCCATCCTCAAAGCCAACATAATCCATGCCAATGGTACAATACCGCGTGATTTATTACCTGAGTTCTAGCAAATTAGACAATTCGCATGAGCTTCACCCAGAGTTTCAGCGACCGAGATTTGAAGGATGTTTTATTCCACACATAATAAGCCACACATCTATATAAATTTAAAAATAGAAAGCGCCTATATACAGACCATATATAAACGCCTTGTCCAGCTTTTTGTCCTCAACGGATTGTTATCGAACACATAAAATTTCATGCATTTCGGAAGTACTAGATTGTATAAGACAGTGAATCAGTAAGAGACATAGCTCTCTTACAACAACAACCAATTTATTATTTAAATTATTTTATTTTGTCCAGATACTTTTTAAAGTCTTTAGTGTTTTTTCTTTTCCCCATAGTTAATATGACAAAAAAAAACTGCTAAGAATTGAAGATGGATTTTTTTTGCTTCTTCCATATCACTTATTTTGTCTTAGAAAATCACCCGAGGAAAATGAAAATAATTGCTATTTAATCTCTTTTTCATGATCCGGTTGTTGTCTGTTTATTTTTTTATTTTATTTTTTGCACAAATACTTTCCCTAACTACCACATGTCTTCAGCTTAACGCAATAAGAGAGCTGACAACCCTTATCATTTTCAAAACAAAATTTAATATGATTTGGCAAATTAAAATATGCTTCAAAAGATTTACAATATCCCACAGGCCTAAAGAAAATTTAAAGAAAAAAAAAGTAAATAAAAACACAAAAAAAAAACGTCAACTAAGCGAGAAATCATACCATCGGCCTCCAGCAAAGATTTAAGGGACTTACAGCTTGGCGTAAAATGCTTAAGACATGTAATGTAGGGCAGCAAATGAAGAGTGGAAAACGATGAATTAATGATAAGACTCTAAAAGATCTGTATCGTATGTATACCTTTGTGGCCCTGCACAGGCCCACAAAAGCTAACAAATTTCAGAAAATTTTTAACCAATGCAAAAGACCGTCTTAAAATCAAGGCAAAATGTCAGACAATTATAAAGATTTAAACGAAAACGGATTGGTTAAAAAATTTCTGAAATTTGTTAACCGTATGTATACTTTAGTAACTGTGTGTATATATAAGTCGAGTAGTTGAAACAGTAATAAAGCGTGCCCGAATAGTCAATATTTTCAGCGAGCGCATAGCCGAGTCAAATATACAAGTCGCCCTAGGCTAGTAGGTGGCTTATTAGACGTAAGACAATGGTTCAAACTACTGCTCAGACATCGAAACAATAATATGAAAAAATATATCTCGGACGAATTCCTCTCAGCAGATTTCTGGCAAAAACTCTGAGAGTAAATAAAATTGGTATGAAAAGTTTCTTACAAATCTGTTGTTCGGAATCGACTTTAAAACTGTAGGTCCTACCACTCATGTACAAAATTAATACACACAACATAAGTGCTGTGAGGTGCTAGGTCGTAATCTTGACAAAAGGGTTGTAATGACCAATTATGTATGTATATATTGACACAAGCCTTGCTCATAATTTCTTTTAAATTATTAAAAGAGGGGCTATTTCGGTCTTTTTTGGCAGTTTAAAAGCAATGCTCTTCTCACGGAACACAAAAATCTAACTGCACAAGAAAACGCAAAAACAAACTAATTTTTCTTCTGGTGTTGTCGGGTGAATAATATTTTGACGAATTAATGAAACCACTTTCGTTGTTTGGATGAGAATCCAGGCATACAGAAAATCACATGACTTCCATGTTCACCTTCAACTACTTAGATGGTCGTTGTGGTAGAACTGCAGTAGCTTGGTTACGTGACAGCTAAGGCCGAGAATACTCTGAATTTTCGAGGATATATCAGTGAACAGACTCCTTTGCAAACATTTGAAGATTGAAGAATGTTGTGAAGAACTTGAGAAGAAGTACATACATGCAAAGCACTTGATATTCGAATTCGACACAGGCTAAAGGCCAACATGTCCTTGTAAAGACCTTTAAAAAAAATAAGCAGGTAAAACTGTTCATAAAATTTCCATCCTTTAGAGCCGATCGGTGATTAAATTTTTAAACCACAAACAATTGCGTTTAAATCCTTCACATTTAAAGCAAGTAAATGTCCTTGAACACACAATTTCTTCCACTCGAATTGAATTTAATGTAAATTTTTTTATTTTCTAATTGGTGCTTAAATATCTGCCTCTTGCATAAGTAACATGTTTTTTCCCCCAACTTTTTCTTTAACAGCCGAATGCTTATCTTGTTTTTGCTTCGATTTTGCAAATGCCTCATGCATTAAAAATGTCTGCTGCTGCTGGTATAATTTTGCCTGCAGAAAAATAAATCGTACATGCATACTTTGCCTGAATTGCGACTAATAACACCCTGAGGGACAACCAACAAAAATTATGTTTGAAAAAAATAATTCAAATCCATCCATTCAACGGCACAAGAGAGAATAACAATTCATATGCAACATATATAATAAGTGAGTGTGTATGTGTGTGCGTGGAAGTAAGTGTATTATAATATTGGCGTAAATGATCAAAGCATTTATAAAAATAAATATTCTATCAATGTGTGTGTGCAAAGGAAAGAGAGAGAGTTTGGAACCCCGTGCTAAATACCTTTTCAAGGTTTTTTCTTTTTTTTCTGTTTTCATTGGCAAGGAAAGACACGGTACATCTTCTATTGGTATAAAGGGGATTTCGCAATTTCTCTGTCCCTTCAAAGGTAAGCGCGATGTGTTGTTGCTGTTGCTAGTATAATTTATAGCCGAGGTTTTGTGTATTAAACGTAGTGAACGTTTATCATATTGGCAAATGAACGTTTTTCATTAGGGTTTGTTTTCTCATTTTCTCTTCGTTTTTCGTTGTTGTTTTTTGTTATTGTTCCTACACTCCAATTTTGGAGTTTTATCTTTTGCCGTATGGTTGTTATGTTGTTTTCTCTTCCTTCCGTTACCATTTTATTTATTTAGGAAGTTATTCATAATGAGTACGTTAAATATTTAAATTTAACTGTTGTGGCAAGTGTATGAAATGATTTTTTTGGGGAATGTAGTACATGTGGATTGGGGGGAAAATTATCAAAACTTAATGATATTTAAGGTGTAAAAATCATAAAGGAAATCATAACGAAAATGTTTTATTTTTAAAAGTGACAAATTTCTTTTCTTTGTATTCAATTAAAGTTTTATTAATGTTAACCTTAACAGTTTTTATTGCCTTTTTTTACAAATTTAGTGAAATGAAGTAAATGTATGTTAATCGTTCATAATCTTATAAGCGAGACCCTATCTTGAAATCAATGCGATATTTTTAAAATCAAGTTCATGTGATCAAAAACTAAAGACCTTAACAGTGACATCGTGGGGATGCCGCAGTCTAGAGTGTAGGCTACACTTACTAGATAAGTGGACAACGTTCACATCTCAGCTCTGATATGCTAAAAATATTTTCCTTGACAATCTTCTTGCAAAAGCTCAGAGTAATACATTAACGAGAAACGTTTATCAAACATGTATATATTAGTTGCATGTCTTGTCATCCATAGATTCTGACCAAAGGGCTGTAATGGCCAATAGGGTATAATTTCAAGTGTAAGTACTGAAGTTACCGAAAAAAAAAATTTGAACACCGTAGCTGTGATATTTTCATCGTAAGGGGGTTTGTGGTCCAACATGTATATGGTCATAAATCAAAGTCACTTACTTACTTACTTAATTGGATATTACAACCCTTCAATCAGGGTTGCGACCTAGCTTCTCCCACATGAGTGCCGGGACCTACAGTTTAAAGTCGACTCAGAACGACAGATTTTTAAGAAACGTTTTCATGGCAATTTTATTTATTCTATGGTTTTTGCCAGAAAAGTACTGAGAAAAAGTACCCGATGAAATACTTTTTATATTTCGTTTTGTTGAAGATGTCTAACTTGGGGTTTGAAACGATCTGAAAATAAAGATATTTTACCTGCACTATGTTTACGATTAAAACTTAGCATTTCCTGTGAGAGTGATATGTCCATTGTTCCTATGTTTTTAATTCTTGGGTAGTAAACAAGCCCTTTTTAGATAAAATATTCATATGCTAGGGGCGGTGATAATTTTATAGGACTAAAAACTGTGTTTCCCGAGGTGGAATCGTTGTGGGAATATGTTCGCTCTCCCCCACTGTTGAAAAGCCTGAATATTATGCGGCCAGTACCTCTATTAGTTTGCATCAAGCGACGCAACCTAAGTGTAATCAAAATTAGGGAGACCAAGATCATCACGAACAGTACAAATGAAGAAAAGTGCTTATTAGTCTGATTGACATAATCTGTTAGGCAACGGTAAAATATTTTAAATATTCCATTACTTTACACAAAGATTTACAGCGGAAATGATACAAAATTCTATTGGTTTAAAAAAGCATCAGATTTCCCGCCAGAATCTTCTCTTAGTAGATATGACAAATGTTCACCCTGATAAACACCGAAAAAGCCAGCGCTGATGCAATTGGAATTCAAGAAACTCGTATTTCATCCTTCAAAAGCCCCTTCATACTCTATAAGGAATCAAAGAGAGCGTGAGGAAGTGTTGACGTTAATATATTCGAAAATGACATGGAATGAGCAGTTAAGGCATGTACATACGCAATCGGTCATTACAACCCTTCAGTCAGGATTACGACCTATCTTCCCACACCACTTATGTTGTGTGTGTTAATTTTATACATGTGTGGCGGGACCTATAGTTTAAAGTCGACTTCGAACGACAGATTTTTGAAAAACTCTTCATGGCAATTTTTATTTACTCTCAGAGTTTTTTCCAGAAATCTTCTGAGGGGATGTCTTACCTGTGGTTGGAATCGTAGCCTTACGTCTAATAATCCGACACACTACCTACTAGATTACGGCAACTTCAAGTTGAGGCATGTACACAGTGTTATTTACGGATGATATAGTAAATTGCGTCTGGATGCGTGAATATTTCTATCTATAAGAGACAAGAGTAAAATAATACCATACGCTTCCATACAGCAATGCACTCAGTTCACTACCGCCTGTGTAAAATTATTTTGTCTCAATTTCGGCGACTATCTATCTGCCGCACAAAAATTCTAGTCAATTCTACACAATACGGAATATATTTCATAATTTAAATGCATAAACTTTGCATTATGTTTTTCTAGGTGTAAGATTATACAGGCAAATGGATTGTTTCAAAAAATTTTGTTAAACATGAATTGAACCGAATACGTAAAGTTGAGCCTATATTCCTATCTTTAACGTGTTTCCAAACTCCGTTAAAATAAAATATACTTTACGCTCCACCCAAAATGGTATGCATACCACTGGGCCTGTAGACTTTTTAAACAATACAAATTTGTTGTGAAAGTATTTTGAATTTTATTTATTTTTTTAATAGATTTTTGTCCAAAAAGAAAAAGAAGGAAAAGTTTTAAATTTATAACAAAAACAATTGAAACTTTTAGCATAACAATTATCTTAATCGATCTAAAGCTGTTTTTTAAGGTAAATATCCGCAATTAGTCGAAGACATTTCTCTTCTTGTGTTTTTTAAAGAATTTACGGAAATTGCAATAAAAAATAATCAAGAAAACCCATACAAAATGTAATAAAATTTTACTTTTTTTTTGTTAAATTTTTATACTTCAGTAACAATAATAATAATTACTTGAAGAGTTTCTTTTTTATTTCTGAAAGAAATAACAAAAAGCAACAACAACGATAACAATTATTATTTCCTTTAAACATTAACACCTGTCAGGTCAGTTGTAATATCTTGAACTTCCTTTATATCATGATTTCTTTATTCTAAAAAAAACGAAGAAAAACAATTCTTTTCATTTTAACCGCCTTTAATAAATTTTGAACATTTCAATTTTCCAACTATTGGGCCATAAATTTTGTTAATGACCGAAAAGTACTTTTTGGTTTCACTTGAAAAAAAAAAAATAAGTGTGTTGTGTTGTAATTTATTGTCTAATATTTAGTGTCAGTTGCGTAATAAATATTTGACAGTAATTATTCGTTAATAAAAAAATGCCTGCAACCGCCTGTGCGGCGGAAAGACGAAAAAGTAAAAGAATTAATAAAACAAGTCATGTACTTGAAACAAGTTACCGTGATTAGTTACGTTGTGCTCGGAGCAATTGAAGTCACTTCACAAACTATTACTTGTGCTTGAAAAACAAATTTATTCTCAACTTTCGCTGAGAGAGTTAGTAACTGAAATACGAAAAGGAAAAATCGATCTCTTTTGTTATTATAAATGCGTTTATAACCTTTTTCACCTCTTACTTTTCTGTGTGAGAGGCAGTAAATTAAAGAAGGAAAAAAGAAGAGTATCAAAATAATAATTTCGCTCATATTTCTGTGATAAACAGAGAGACAAGTAGCCAGAGTCTTGTGTATCATCAATAAATTCTCTTATACTAAGGCATTCGAATACAAAATTTTTACCTGTCTTCATTACTCATAACAAAAGAGCAGATGTTTTTTGTACGTTACATCTGATCCTCGCAAAGCGTCCTATTAACTATCTTATAGCATAAAATTCAAAAGAAAATTTGAATCTGTTTTTAGATTCTGTATATACCTTTTAATTACGAGTCTTTAATATTATGTAACAAAACCTGTAATAAGCCATACAATATTGAAAATTCATGTGAGAGTAGAGTACTCAGTGTTTTTAAAACAATCACAAGAAGGCATGCTAAAATTCAGTTTTTTCCTATTTGGTAATTTTTTAAGGCTATCAGCCAAATTTGAAATGTTCTATTGTCTTATAACAGGTATAAGAAATATGCCATTGCAAAGGCATATGCATTGTAGGAAAAAAGTAATGTGATACTCAGTAATATTCTCAGTATGCGCTGCAATTTTAAATTAATTTTATAACATTTTGAAAAATAGAAGTTCAATAAATCTCGATGGCATACAGATGAGTCAAGAATGGATCTTGGAACAGCAGCAAGAGTTTTTAGTTCCAGAATTTCAACCCTTCATAAAACCTCCAGTTTACCTTGGACAAAAAGTACAAAAGACAGAAAATAGCAAAAATATCTGACAGTCGAGCATTGGGCTCTTATGAAAGTGAATTAAAGATAGTAAGTATGGCACTGTCTGCGGAAGCTCATTCAGCTAGATGTTAGTGTTAGGTTAAAGGACGTGTACTTGTCAATAAAGACAAGTAATGTACCCGGAGGTCGAATTGACCCATTGTACATTGTGTAGTTATCATTTGCCGAGTTCCTGGTCATGTGGGAAATCTTGGCAATGATCAAGCATACGAGCTTGTGAGGATGGTAGTTTCCACGCTGTTGATGGGGTCAGAACGCTTCTGTAGAAACACCTGGTCAAGTATCAGGTGCTAGATAGTATGTATAAGTGTGTATAAGTTACATATCATTTTTAACACCGAGCAGTATAGTGAAATTTGTCAGGACAATAGACTTGAAGGATACACTGCAGTGTTGGAGGGGAGTACAATAGATCGTATGGTAGCAATACTAAGGCACCTACTGTCGACAACATACACAAACGCAGTCGCCGAGGAAGTATTTACTCACATTTCGTTTTGTTGAAAATGTCTGAATCGGGGTTTGAACCGTGGACTCACGTCTAAGAAGCCAACACACTACCTACTAGACGACGGCAAGTACAACAATATTAATAATACACACATACCTACATAATTGGTCATTACAACCCTTCAGTCAGGATTACGACCTAGTTTCTCACACCACTTTTGTTGTGTGTGTTAATTTTGTACATGACCTACAGTTTAAAGTCGTCTCCGAACGACAGTTTTTGAGAAACTTTTCATGGCAATTTTATTTACTCTCAGAGTTTTTGCCAGAAATCTGCTGAAAGGAAGCCGCCGAAGAAATAATTTTTTTATTTTGTTTTGATGTCTGGCCTGGGGTCGAACCCTGGCTTGTTGGCTCTAAAAAGCCAACACACTACCTACTAGACTACGGCAACTTACAATATCAGTACTTAATAATATCAGGCCTAAAATAATGTTTTAAACCGAAAAATGGAACGCTATTTCGAATGCATTTAGTAGTTATCGGAGTACTAAAAGAAGGTAATACTGAAATTCAATGGGATAATAATGTCTCCACACATTACATCTAGAAGTGAAAGTTAGCGAATTTCCTGATTAATATGATAGGCAATGCTGACTGTATTAATAAACTCTGTCTGATTGCTTCAATATCTGGAAACACAAAGGAATTTTTCATTTTCTTGCAAATACTGTTTGAGCATGAAACGTTTATAGTTCGCCGTCTGGTTTTAATTGTACTATAACCATCAAAGACTTTCAGTAGAAAATAATAACAAGTACGCCCGTTTATAGGACAACATTATTGGCTATACATTAAGTTCAGGAAGTATAAAGGGCATGGACACATCTTACGAAAACCGAAATAGGCAATTATGAATGCACACATGTACTTGATTTCATATGTAAACAAAGCATGCATTGTACTAGTCACGAATTGTAGAAAATAAAACGTTTAGCGAGTTACGTTTTATTGAAGGAAACAGGAATGGAAGGATTTTATTGAAACTATTTTTGTATAGACTAAGTTCTGTACATACAGTTATAAAGAATTATGAGACATGCCTTGGTTATAACAATCCAGAAATAATACAATGTTTTTTATATAAAACCTCAGGTCTACGCGAATTCTTAAACAATTTTTTATTGCTTCAACTTTCAATAACTCTGGGCAAATTAAAAAATGTGAATTATAATTGTGTGATCTTACCGTTTATTAACCTATAATTAAATTGTCTTTTGTGAACTTTAACAAATAAAATTTAAAGAGTTAGTGCGTTATATGTACCTGAACGTTCAATCTGAAAATGAATTTCGTTTTTTTAAAAACAATAACAGGAAAACAAAGAACAACAAAATGCACACACCCTAGGGTATGAGTCTAGAGGATGAAGAAAAAAGCGGTCGATATCAAAAACTCAACATAATTATAGAGAACTTAAGACAACCGCACTTAAAAACACTTCTACAAATACTACAATCCCTACGTTAGCTAACACTACCACCATCATTATTACCACCACCTCAACAACAGCAACATTAACGCGAGCATCATTGCCACTATTCGGTAAAATACTCCTTTTGTATTAAGAAAACAAAAGAAGAGAGAAAAACGTAGCAATAGTTGCATATATAAAGGAGTAGAAATACAAAAGAAACAAGCATAGAAAACTAAAAAGCAAGGGAGAGAGAATCTAAATGCTTTTGAGTGTTAGTGAGTATAAGAGTGTGTGTTCAGGCATAAAGAGCTCTGTTTTTGTGTACTGTTTCTCCTTTTTTGTGTTATTATTTTGCAGCTGTTTAGTATACCTTTATTTTAACGGGATACTTAGGCGAGAGCAGGAAGAGGCAGAGAGAGAGTGCCTTTCATACGTTGTTATTCTGATTATTAAATATAAGAGTGTGTATAATATTTAAGTAAAAGTGTATTCATCACTGTGATGAGCAGGAGTGTATGTATGTGAGTGCTTTTTTATTTCAGTGTTTATTTGCACATACTCCATGATCAACAGTTTCTCTTTACCAGATTCATATCTTAAGGAAATTTAAAAATAAAAAACAAAGAAAACCAAGCAATAATCAGTTTTTGTATAGTTTTTGTGGTGCGTATATGTATAAAGAAATTGAAATTTCTTGGAGTGAAGATGTTTCTTGTTTTACTTGAGTGTTCTTAAAGAAAAAAAGTTCATTCATCTGTAAAATTTTTTCTGCAACAAATTTTGGATGGTGCTCATGTTCATTCATAAAACAAATCTAAAGGAGACATGCATTTGCAAAGAAAGAGAGAAAAAAAACTATACGAACATGAGTTTTAAAAGAACAAACAAATCTTAAACATATAGAAACAGCAGAGATTATTATCGCGCTACCAGCATAAATTTGATGCAAAGACGATGCGAAAGAAAACTGAAAACTTTGTTGCAAGAAAACTAAACCATAATTATAATAATTTTTTCTTTCTTTTTAAACTCGTTTTGATTTGTGTTTAAAAATTAAGCAAAGGATTTTAATATTCATTTATTTAAGCTTCCAAAGTAGGAAATTCAAGTTTTTAAAATGCTTACAAATAAAATGCTGTACCACAAATAATTATAACAATTCGTTGGTCTTTCTTTTTAAATTACGTTGTTTTCTTTGTAGCTAATTTGAATTGAACGATGATAATCCTTCAGTCAGGACTACGACGTAACTTCTTACACCACTTATGCTGTGTGTGTTAGTTTTATCCATAAGTAGCGGGACCTACAGTTTAAAATCGACTCCGAACGACAGATTTTTTTTAGAAACTTTTCATTGCAATTTGCAATGCTGAGAGGCAGTTGCTGAAGAAATTTTATTTCATATTTCGTTACGTTCGAGATGTCTGACCTGGGAGTTTGAACCGTGGCCTTACATCTAATAAGCCAACACACTACCTACTAGACTACGGCGACTACCAATGAATGGCAATGAATACATTTGAATGCAATCAAATTCGGATGGAGAGTTTATTGTTATGATAGAATATATCTCCATCTGTGAGAACCTAACTGTGCATAAATAGTACTAATCATGACAAAACTATATTCAGGCTCTGAGGAATCATGTCTTAATATCTCTCTTCTCTTAACATCTTTAAGAGAATACAGAGGCACAGAGAAATTATGATGCGAAAGACATTGTCTTCTTATATGTAAGCCTATGATGTAATGGCCAGTAATCACCCCAATTACCTCTGATCCAGATGATCTTCTGTTTTGGCTTATGCTTTCTCCGCGTTAACATAATTTTATAAAGGGTGGGCCATTGAAAAGTTTAAATTTAAAAATAAATTTTTGTTATGCGGTACAATTGTTCCGGTTAGAAATGGAATATTATTTCATTTGTATGGCTGCCACAGCGGGCCTCACAATACCTTATTCGATGGGACCAATTTTCGTCCACTTTTTCAAATGTATGAGGTTGTTCCTCGGCAGTGGCATCACGAATGTTGGTCTTCAAATGCTCAATTGTCTCTGGTTTGTGGACATAATATTTTTATTTGACGTCGCCTCAAAGAACGTAGTCCATCGGTGTTAAATCGTAACTTATTGGCGGCCCATTGACATCAAGATTTCGGCTTATTAAACTTTTTCAAATGTATGAGGTTGTTCCTCGGCTGTGGCATCACGAATGTTGGTCTTCAAATGCTCAATTCTCTCTGATTTACAGACATAACATTTTTATTTGACGTCGCCTCAAAGAACGTAGTCCATCGGTGTTAAATCGTAACTTATTGGCGGCCCATTGACATCAACATTTCGGCTTATTAAACTTTTTCAAATGTTTGAGGTTGTTCCTCGGCAGTGGCATCACGAATGTTGGTCTTCAAATGCTCAATTGTCTCTGATTTACGGACATAACATTTTTATTTGACGTCGCCTCAAAGAACGTAGTCCATCGGTGTTAAATCGTAACTTATTGGCGGCCTATTGACATCAACATTCGGCTAATTAAAGGGCCATCAAACTTTTGACGTAATATATCGATTGTGGCATGAGATGTGTGGCAAGTTGCAACATCCTTTGAAACCAAACATCATTCACATCAATACGATGAAGAGCGGGTACAAAAAAATCGGTTATCATGGTGTGTAAGGTGTCTCCATTGATCGTAATGGTAGTGTTGTCCTCATTTTCAAAGAAATATGGGACAATAACGCCACCGATCCACAAGCCGCAGCAAACAGACATTACAATAATGGGCTTTGGCTTCGGTAAGACCATGTGTATGTTTTCTGGACCACAAATAGGACAATTTTGCTTATTAACGTACCCAACAAGATGAAAATGGGCTTCATTCGAAAAGATGATTCTTTTGTGAAAGTCGGCATCATCGTGCAGTTTCTAGTTCGCCCATCTAGCTAAGCGAGAACAAAGAGGATGGTCATGCGGCTTCAACTCTTGAACCAATTGAACTATGTAAGGCGTTATCGCAAAATTCGACGTTAACTGGTGTGTGAAATGTTCACTACTAGAGAACGATGAAGAGTCGATGTTGATTGATTCTCAGCTTACTCTCAGCTATAGCTTCGATATTTTCGGGTGTACACTCTGTATGAGCACGCTTACGTCTTGGCGCATCAACAATATAACCAGTTTCCCGAGCTTTAGCAATAAACTAGCGTCTACCGAGCACTGTTGCTTTTTCGCTGCGACCAAATTTTGTACTATATTTTCGCGCCATTTCCGATCAATTGTGTTTGTTTTGAAAATAAATTCCGACGTTGCTCAAGCGTATATAGATTCATTATGTTCAGTGGAAATAATATACTGAATTTTCTGATAGAATAGAAGGACATGAAATATTGCCAGATTCGAAATAACCGATGGTTTAATTTAAGTCGATAGATGGTCCACCCGATACATACATCAGCGTCAGCCGAAATAAGTTAATTAAGTTTACATTCCGCATAACATATTTGCATTTACCAAGTCCTGTTGAACTATTTTTTGAACAATTTTCGTTAAATTTTGTGCAATCAACACTTATAAAAATAAGTTTATAATAAGCCAGTCTGATTTTATTAGAACAGACAAGATATACTGTATACTGCTGTAAATCAAACATGGATAATAACGTATATCTGGTTAGTACCGTATGTCATATACCATAAGGATGGTGTTTGTTTTAAATTGAATTGGAAATTTATTAAATTTGTTTCTTATTTTTGTTCCAAATAACATTTTCTGTATACTTTAGCTGTCATTTATCATTTGAAATCCTCAATAACTAAATAAAAACCCTTATTTAAGGCATATGCCCCAAATCATATCAATTATATGCGACAAAAACAGTACAAAAAAAAAGTATTGCCTTGGCCCTGTCTCATCTTTTCTGGCAATTGAGAAGGGTAAATTTGTCATTAAATTTCTCTTCTAAAACGACATTTTTCAGTGGAAAATAAAAATTCTTTTGAAACTTTTCACTTTTGCGATTATTTGACATACATATGCGTGGAGAATATTTATTTTGTAAAGCCCTAGGCTTAAAAGGGTTAAATGTGAATTTTGCAAAAAATGAAAAGAATATTGTATACTCTTGAACGCATAAATGCTCGTATCTCGTATCAATTGTCATTGATAATAGATTTACTAACGATTGAACTCATTTAAAACAGAAATTGTCTGGGGTCGACAACTGTTTTGAATTTCGAATTAATTTAATCACATGGCCAGAAATTTACAAGGCGTAGCAACAAAACAATACAAAAACGTTAAAGACATAAGTTTAATTGTCAGCAAATTAAAAAAAAAATAAAGAAATAATTTTCTTAAGAATTTAAAAACAATTTTAAACACAAACAAATTTTTTATTTTTATTCCCTATTTTTGTATAAAACAGATTTAAATTGTGTTTTTTTTAATAGACTTTCTAATTAAAATTGAATACTTAGAAAATTCTTTTCAACAATGCCAGAAAACTTTTTCTGTATGGTCTTTGTGTAAAAGTCAAAAATATTGCTTCAAGGATATTGTTCTCTGCCTTTATACCTTGCCTCTGCTTTTCAGCGAATTCTCTACGTTTTTTTGGTATCGCCATTATGATTTTTCAATTAAAAGCGAACTTTTTTCTGCTTTTAACAATAAGCCGAAAAACGCTTATTGTGTAGCTCTCTCTATACACAAAAGTTTTATTGTCTAAAAGCAGAAGAATGTTAACGAATTTCATACAAATAAAATTGTTTTATAAGCTGCTGATATAAAATTTAAATACACCGGGAGGGTTTATAAGAATACATATAATATTTGTAGTAAATGATCTATGCTATGTACAACACCCATACAAACATCGATACATTCACATCGATGTTGTATTAAATCTGTGGACTCTTTTAAAGAATCTTTAAATAGTAACCGCGTTTGCCTGAACTTTCCTTCGAATACAAAAATTAAACAATTAAACCATTTCTGAGCAAAATGGAGTTTTAAGAGACACTGGGTTTTTTTCTTTAGAAAACCTTACTTGAAATTACTTTCACTTTCAATTTTCCCTTAAAGATGGTTAAACAATTCACTGGACACGATAGCTAACATGAGCGTGTATTCAATCCCAGCTTTTGAATGTATTGACTATCTGCAGTGCAAAGTGTCGTGAATAACTTTGGTTGGATAACCTAAGTAGACGGAAAAGAGTATACACCTCAGTCAAGGACAAAAAACATGTCCAATGTGGTCGTCTACCATAGTTTCAGAAACTTAAAAATTGAATTGAAAGGCAGAAGAGATATACAAAAGGCATGGCTGATAAGAGAATAAAGGCTTTTTATTATAGCATACTCTGCAGGAAATAGAAAAGATTGCGTTCCACCAATCTGACTCACCCTCAAAGCAATTTGCCTTATTTGAATCGTAAGAATCTCTAGACGCATACATAACATACATAATTGGTCATTACAAGCCTTCAGTCAGGATTACGACCTAGTTTCTCACACCACTTATGTTGTGTGTGTTACTTTTAAACATGAGTGGCGGGACCTACAGTTTTAAAGTCGACTCCGAACGACAGATTTTTTGAGAAACTTTTCATGGCATTTTTTATTTTCTCTCAGAGTTTTTGCCAGAAATCTGCTGAGAGGAAGTCGCCGAAGAAATACTTTTTGTATTTTGTTGTGATGTCTGGCCTGGGGTTTGAACCCCGGCTTTACGTCTAATAAGCCAACACACTACATACTATACCATGGCGACTTCCTCCTATAGACACAGGCTCAAGATTTATTCCGAACTAGAACGGAAATTTGCAATCTCCACTATTTCTTTCTAAGAAATATATTCCTTATATATTCACCCTTACCAACAAATGTAAGAAAACTGCCGGGTGTATAAGTATAAGTGAAGTGAGGCTCTTGAGAGTGCCGTAATACAATAACATATTCGGTGAACAAACATCAGTTTTCATCGTGTTAAATAATTCGCCGTAGTATAGTAGGTAAGGTGCTGGCTTATTAGACGTGAGGCCGCGATTCAAACCCCAGACATCTCCACGAAAAAGAAATATGAAAAAATATTTCTTCGGCCACTTCTTGTCAGCAGATGTCTGGCAAAAACTCTGGGAGTAAATGAAATTGCCATGAAAAGTTTCTCAAACAAAATCTGTCGTTCGAAGTCGACTTTAAACTGTAGATCTCGCTACTCATGTAAAAAATTAACACACACAACCGAAAAGTGTGAGTGGCTAGATCGTAATCCTGACTGAAGGGTTGTAATGAGCAATAATGTAGGTTGTAAGATGCTCTACAACAAGCTCAAAATTTATTCGAAGCTAGATGGGAGAGTCTCCTCTGTTTCTAAATAGCAAATCTACTCTCCATACTTTCCAAAAACAAGTATCGATATGAAGTGATCGTCAGGATACAATTGTCTCCATAAGGAAAATATATTGTGAAGGAGCCTTCATTTATATATTTTTTTTGTGTTAGCTATGTCACCTGTCAGATATATTTTACGAACAAACAACATCATTATAATTTTTCATCGTGTGAAAGGTGATGAATTTTGTACCAGTAAATGACAATTTGCAGATACAAAATTATTTTTTTGTTTTTATTTGAAGAAAACTGCTGGAGAGTCGCATTGAAAGCGTAGCAATGGTGATCAGGCCTTATCAGAAACAGCACTTAAAAGATGATTTCGACGGTTTAGAGACAACGATTTTGATGTGAGAAATGAAGAACGTGGAAGACCATTAACAAATTTTAAGCTGTCGAATTGCAAACCATATTTGGAAGGGATGACACTTTGGCTCAGAAACAAATGCCAAAAATGTTAAATGTTACATAACAAGCAGTTTCTGGTTGTTTAAAGGCTAAGGAAAAGATTCAAAAGTCTGGAAAGTAGGTGCTACATGAACTGAATGACAGAGAGATGAAAATCAAAAAATCACTTTTAAAATTTGGTTTAAAGACACGACAGAAAATTAATGTCGCCTAGAATTGCTGCTGGCGAGGCAAAAAGTATTTATTTTGAAAATTCTATAGGAAAGAAATCATGGGTTAATCTGAGACCATAATAAACTTGGACTGCGAAACCAGTTCGAATTGGTGGGACCAGGGAAGTATGGTGTGCTACGAGATCCAAAAACCTGGTGAAAACATTACAACAGAGCGGTATCAATAACAAATGTTGAATTTGAAAAATGTATTGATCGAAAAAGTTGCCATTGTCTATTAGGTACTGCGTTAGCTTATTATACGTGACGTCACGATTCAGAACCCAAGTCAGACATCAAAACGAAATGTGACAAAATATTTCTTCGGCGACTTCCGCTGGTTTCTGGCAAATACCCTTGTAATGAATAATTATGTATATATTGATCGAAAAACGACCTGAATGGTTCTCGATACACGTCAAAGTAATTTTGCAACATGACAATAATCAAAGCATTAAGTTGGGAGCTGCTACCGTAACCGCTGTATTCACGCATTGAGTGAGCAACATTGCGCTACCTACGAAGAAGTCAAAATTAAAACAGTTTTATTGGCTTGAACTTCACAAATTGCCTGAAGGTTTAGGTTTAAGTCATGCCACTTAAGGCAATTACAGTACCCGGAGGTCCAGCTGACCAACTGTACAATGTCCTAAAGGGGAGAGGATAATAGGGGAGATAGGAAAAAAGGAGAGGAAGTAGGAAAAGGAAATTGGCTGAAAGTTGGAACCAAATGGCAAATACTTTGAACAAAAAGTTTCCAGTAAAAATAAGTTTTTTAAACGCTCATTTCTAACCGGTTACATAGTACCTTTGCAAAATTTATTTTCTATCCTGCTTGAATTCGTTGAGATGCTACTCTTGCATGATTCTGATAATTGCAGAAACTTTTTCTTACGAAATACCGAAATACAAGTCCTGAAGATATAGAATTACTTACGAACATTATTTGTTTAAAAATCAAATAAAATTTAAAGCCCCCATAATGGGTTAAATTGAATTTCGAAATCACATTCAATTCCTTCTTTTAAAGGAGGAACAAACCCAATCAAAATCGAAACAACAATGTATCACGAAAAAACAAGACAAAAATTAAAAAAAGCAATTTTTTAACAAAATAGAGAAAAAATTTAATTTGTCGATCGTCGAAAAAAAACAAGCAACAATAGTGGCTTTAGCTATAACAATGAAATAAATGCAAAAAAGAAAAAAAAATCGTACAATATATGCCCCAGAGTATTGTTAGCGTTTATATTTGCTTATTTATCAAGAGAAACAAGAAATATTTTTTGTTTGGCGTTGTGTTGTTATTTCAGTTTTTAATATTTGTTGCATAAATTTTTGAAATTCCCTTATAAAAACAACAACAATAGCTGCAAATACAACAAAAACAACATTCATACATTTAAATATACGAAGAAAAACAAAGGAAAGGAAAACTGAAAGGCAATTGCGAGCCAGCAATACATACATACATACGTACACATACATACAATTGTAGTGTACACTGTACAGTGCTTATAAAATATATTTTTGGCCAATACCACCAATCAGTTTGAATGTGTGCATGGCATGATTTTGCCACACACTGCGTCCCTTAACATTTGTTTGTTGCGAAGGCAAATATCGAACAAAATGTTATTTTTTAGCGTATTTTGTGGCTTAACACTGATAATGGCATTTCAAAGTGGACGCATAAATTAAAAGCTATCAAGTATGTATTTACATACAGAATTTCCTTGCCATCCTATTTTTTGGTTTGGGGTTTACACTGTGGTTGGGAAATTTTAAGACTCGTTACCCAGTGTAACGTACATCAGCCCAATTACCGCGTTTTTCTTGTTTCTGTTTTTGGTCTGTTGCCATCGAATAACCTCAAACTCTAATGATAATTTTATGAAAACAAAGAACAGCTTAGTGTATGCGTTAGAAGGAACATCTTTAGGAAAAAAAGGTCTGTTGAGATTTAAATTCTATTTACGAGGGTGGTTACGTTTATTTCAATTTTAATGGTAGCCTTGGTAGTTGTGTTAACGTGTGCATAATTGTTAGATAAAGTTTGTTATTTCACCCAAGTAAACAAAAAGCACACACCCGCACACAATCTAACCGCCCACTTACACTCTCATGTTATATTTGGCCATAGTATGGCATATTTATAGGTGTATTGGAGTAGCTGTTTCTTGTTTTATATCCTGTTTCATTTTGTCTAGTTGTTTATTTTCCCATTTTTCTCTTTTTGGGTATTTTGTTTATTATTTTTTGGTTTTTTGTTTTCATCTTCTTTAATACTTTCTAAAGACAACAAGTCCTTGGTTTTTTTCGAATTATTTAAACAACACGTTTAAAGATTTTTAATAAGCTGCTTTACTTTTAGGTAACAAACGATAGATAGTAACAACAACAACAAGACATTGTAAACAAAAACAAATAATTTGTAAAACATAAGCAATATCGCAAAAGGTATAAATCGACTTTGGGTTACACTATGTCAGAAGGAACATATGCACGCAATGTCTCCAAATCAGCTTATTTTGAGATCATAAGACAGATACATACATACATAATTGGTCTTTACAACCCTCTAGTCAGGATTATGGACCTAGTTTCTCAACCACTTATGTTGTGTTTGTTAATTTTATACATGAATGGCGGGACCTACAATTTAAAGTCGACTCCGAGTGACAGATTTTTGAGAAACTTTTCATGGCAAGTTCATTTACTTTCAGAGTTTTTGCCACAAATTTGCTGAGAGGAAGTCACCGAAGAAATATATTTTTTCATATTTTCGTTTTGATGTGTGACCTGTGCTTTGAACCGTAGCCTTACGTCTAATAAGCCAAAACACTGCCTACTAGACTACGGCGACTTCATAAGATAGGAACCCATAAACTTTACCACTGAAGTTATGTTTGAGCATGTTGCTCAATATCGCTATAATCCTCGTAGCACAGCAATGTTGAACTTGTCTTCCAAGAAATTCTAAGACCATCTTACGATGAGATGAGCCAATACAATCCTTTTAGCAAGCTTGCAGCTTATGTTGGACTCAAGTCCGCTGCATATGGTAGTGAAAACGAAAGCTTTGCGGTCTGTGGTTAAGTTGATGGGAGACAAGTCTTTGTGTAAGTCCACTGACCTAAGGAATCAATTGGCAGACAGCTTTCCCCTTAACTGTCCGCTGGGCAGAATCAATAGACTATGTGACTCTATGGAAAATGCTTTACAACAAGACTTAGTAACAATAATTATTGGGGTAATCTGGAAGCTGTTTACTCTTTTAAAAGAGGAGCAGTTTGTATACATACAGATGTTTGAGGAACAGATCCTGGAACAGGTTCAATAGTTTCTGGTTCCAAAATGAAACATTCCGTGCCCATGGGAAAACTTGCGAGTGTCCTTTAAGCGAAAGTACAGTCATCGAGAGTTGTGCTCAATTCATAACATAGGAGGATATAGCAGTACTATCTGACAGTCAGATCGTCCTTCAATTTCTCGGCTGCTATGAGTTGAAATTGAATACAGTTGGGACTGTCTGTAGAAGCCGAATTGGTTATGTGGGGAAAAAAAGATTACCCTCTGCTGGGTCACAGGTCATGTGAAAATTCTTGGCAACAAGCAACCCGAAGAACATGTGAGGAAGGGATCTGCAACTTCCCCGATGGGACCAGTATCCTTCTGTGGAGGGGAAGCAGATGTTTTTAAAAGAATGATTAACGAAAGGGAAGATAAAGAAACACAAAGATTCCTCTCAAACCAACTGGGTTTGAGGCAATCGAAACTTTTTTTTGGAAACTACAATAGGAAAAGATTTGAGTCAGGCATCCGACTATACAGGAATTAGTTGAGGCAGGTAACCGGTCTTTTGACAGGGCTCTGTAGACTCAGGGTAATGCTTGCAACCTGTATGTCATTATTGCATACATACATACATAATTGGTCCATACAAACCTTTAGTCAGGATTGCAACCTAGCTTCTCACACCACTTGTGTTGTATGTTTTAATTTTATACATGAGTAATGGGACCTACACTCCGAGTGACAGATTTCATGAGAAACTTTGCATGACAATTTTATTTATCCTCAGAGTTTTTGTCAGAAATCTGTTGAGAGGAAGTCGCCGAAGAGATGTCTGATCTGGGGTTTGAATAGTGGACTTACGTCTAATAAGCCGACACACTACTTATTAAACTACGGCGACTTACAGCCATTATTACAGCCCAAACATTGCAAGAAAAAACACCTGCGTGCATATCAAGAATCGTAAAATTTGTCAAGGCAGTAGATTTGGAGGATATTTTATAGGGTTACCCTATAAAATTTGAAGGGATTCCTATAAATCGTATGGTCGTAGTACTCTAGCAGCTCTTCACGACAGGAATAATAATGTTCTGATACCTAAAAAATGGTAAACAAAAAATGACCAATTCAAGAGCCGCTAAATGTTGCTTGTTTAGCTCATAAGGCATCTATAGGTTTTCTAATAAAACACAATTCTAATTAATATTTATCAGCTGTACAAACATAAGCTCAAATATAACCTACCTTTCCTGTTTTCTTCAATGCTTGATGGCAATGGTTACCGACCGAAAAAGGTCCTTTTGTACGTTTTAGAGATAAATTTTGATAAAATTCTCATTTACATAAACAACAAGAACAGCTATTGTCCTTACTCTTTCTCTCCCTTTCTCCATGCAAGCATGTATAAAAGAATTGATTTTAAATTCAACAACATAAACAAATTCGTACACAATGTGTTGGTAATTGTTAAATTTAAAAACGTTTACGTTTACAGACAAATAAAAGCGTTGGGGCATTAATTAGGGTCAGCATGTTTTTGCTTTCGGGGTATTAGTTTTTGAACAAGCATTCATTCAACTTATAGGTAAGATGCGAGAAATGTTAAATTCAATTGATTTTCATACACAAATTTATTTTCCAAGCATAATTTATAAGCTTCTGCTAGAGAAGATCTAAAGGAAAACAGAAATTAAAATTAAATTATTCTAATCGATTAGAAAAAAAGGTAAATTTTAATTAAAAAATAATTACAAAATTATAATTTAATTGAAAAGTAAAAGAAAATTTTCAAAAAAAAAAAATATTAAAAATTATCAAAAGTTCAACAGTTTTTTAAAGCCAAAACTTTTAGCATTTGTAACAGTTGTGTGTTAACGATGTATGATAGAAGGTAAATTCTATTGTTCATTCGTATAACGAGAATTTTTTTAATTTTGAAAAATCTTTTATCCATAAAGGAGTGTGTTCGTTGTAGATATATAACTTATAGTTTACACATGATTTCTGACATTTTGGAGGGTAAACATTGGTCATTATTATCCTCAATTAGTTTTTAAGAGAATAAGGTTTTCTTTTAAATTTAAATTTTTTTCAAATTTGAAAAAAAGTGTAACAGAAGTATATCGATTCCACATAGAGACTTTTTTGCTGTGCAGAAGTGAAAGACAAAAACCGACCAGTCGTCACAAAAATATTAAGGTGCTGAAGAATCATGTCGAACCCAAAAAAGACATGAAAAACAAATCCGGATTGCTAGCAGCAATTTGAAAATGTTTGAATTCAGCAGAATTCATCAAAAAGCTAAACAAATTGGTTACCGCTCTTGAGAGCCATCATTATTTCCGTGAAATTTGTAATTGTTTCTTGCAAGTACAACAGAAGAGAGTCGACCAAGAAATTAATCAAAAAATGGACTTCTCAACTGCTTACACAAAAAACAAAAGTGCCAATTTAAGTATACACGACTATGGCTTCGCACCTTGTTTTCCATCATTGTACTGACTTTTGTATATTTTTTACCGTTACTTTAAAGAAAGCATCCCCTCCACCTACTCATTATTTTTTTTACATTGTTTTACGCTCATTATGAAATTTTTGCATATAAGCGACTGCAGCAGGTGGTAAGTTGAAAAGGTTGCTGTCTATCCTAGCCTAAAACTAAAAGTCTTTGTGAAAATATATTGGATATAGTGGTGAGGACCTTACCCATTGCGTATTTCTTTTTTTCCAAAGAACCGCTATTCAAAATTCTTATGGTATTCGCTGTTAAGGTTTCTTGTTTGGAATTTTATTTGGATTTTGGAACTTTGAAAATTGGATAAAAAAAAAATTTTTTACTTTCCTTTGGATTCGAAGATGAATTATGAAGGTTTCTTGTATCAAGCCTTTAGTCAGGATTACAACCTATTTTGTCAAACCACCCATATCGTGCGTGTTAATTTTATTAACTGAGAGGTGGAACCTACAGTTTATGTCGACTCCGAACGACAGATTTTTAGAAACTTTTCATTACAATTTTATTTATTTTTAGAGTTTTTCCCAAAAAACTGTTGTGATTTCGTTTTGTTCAAGATATTTGGGCTGGAGTTTATACCACTGCCTCACGTCGTGTACGCAACACACTAGACTATGTCGACTTTTTATTAATCAATTTAACGCATTCTACAAGTCACATTCAAACGTTTGTTATCCATTTTTGTCCTCCAAAAAGAAGCAGTTTTTTTTGGCGTGGAAAGTGTATATTGGGAAGATCGTAGCTAACGGCGAGAATTTTTTCAAATTTTTTTTAAATTTTTTATCAGAAATACTGTATTTTCAGGTAAAGCTACTAATCTAACTAGGCGAATACAAATGCAGTGCAATAGTATTTAAATCCAACTGAAAAACATCATTTGAAAATTGGCTGATAATACACGTATGTACATACCTACAGTCCGTATTGCGACCTAGGTTCTCACACCACTCATGTTGTGTGTGTTAATTTTATCCATAAGTGGCGGGACCTATAGTTTTCAGTCAACTCCCAATGACAAATTTTTGAAAACTTTTCATGGCAATTTTATTTTCTCTCAGAGCTTTTGCCAGAAGTCTGCTGAGGTGTAGTCGTCAAAGAAACGAACGAACATTGAGTATAGAACTCAAACTCAAACACGATTGAGGAGTTGTAATAAAACTGAAGATGCACAAAAAAGGAACGCCGCTATTTGGAAAGCTTAAGTTTCTTAGATTATTCACGAGAAAGAATTTAGTATTATTATGGGAAAACTTGAAGACTACTGCTTTAGTTTATTTGAATTTTATATTAATTTCACTCCTCCTACTAATATAAACCCTCATAAAATTTCAAAATTGTGTATAATTAACTCTATGATGTCGTTTTAAGCGTACACTTAATTGTATTCCAAATATTTGAATTCCCCCTTTTTAAAAATCATATATTTTCCTAGCAACCCTATTAAAAAGTAATCACAATTCAATTTATTATTAAATTTTTTTATTTACGCTCTAAGCGTATTAGACCATAAGTCCCAAAAATTGAATTGTAACTGAAGAACGCCTGCAAATCATGCAGCCAATAACTTTAAAATCCCAACAATTAAACTGGCTCAGCTAATAATAGCTTAAGAAGGAACAAAAGCATTGAAATATTTCAAATATTAGGGATTGAAAAAAAAAGAAATAAACTGAATAAATTGAAAGATGTATGGACTGGCATACAGTCGATGTATATTTATTTAATAAAAAAATCAATTTTCGTAGCACAGCGTGTTGCAAAAGAAAATATTGCAGGTTTCTTAACAACATTGAAAGCAGCACGTGAACGTTGGAATAACTAAATACAATAACAATAACAAATTCTATTTGTTGTATTTGTTGTAACAGTTACAGACTACAAAACAAAACAAAGAAAAACACCCTTTTGATTACATTGTATTGGTTGGGGAGGCAGCAACATACAGCTGCTTGTCACCAAATCTGTTTGTTCATAACAAAACATGAATTTTTTTCGTTTTTTTTTTAATTTATTTTGATTTGATTTTTCATATTTTGCTGTAATGTTTCCAAAATGAAACGAATTTGAAAAAAGTACGTAACGTAACGAAAAGCCCAATCAGTAATGAATGAAATCAAAGGCGTGCAAGAAAAAACAAAAAAAGCACACACTGGTTAAGGGCATTCACAAGAGTTCATTCATTTCATCATTTTTGTTTTTCCCTTTGAAAAATCTGGTTTTTCCTTTCCTTGCAATATGATTATTTATCTTATGATCTTTATTAGTCAAAATCATTCTATAGAATCTAATTGGGAAAGGGGACCAAAAAGTAACCACCACCACCAAGACTGCCACTGCCACCACCACCACCATCATCACCATAACCATAACCATCACTACTACCCTTTATATAAAAACAAACGTATCCAATGCGTTTCACAGCAACCGACTGGGCCTTGTATTGCGGCTGGCCTGTGAGTCAAAATCTTTTGCAATATTTTTTAATCGTTTAGTTTTGCAATTTAATCTATAAGTTGCCATTAGCAATGCAATTTTTTTTCTTTTTCCATTTTGCTATTAGAAAAAGTGGTGGTTTTTTGTCTTTGCTTTCTATTTTGCCTGGATTATTTTGCAAATATTTAATATTTTTTGCTTCTTTAGCTAGTCTCGTATAATTATTGGGCGCTACAAATTGCTTTTAATTATAGAGCATGAAAATTAATCTAGAAAAAGTATGTGAAACATTGACGAAATAATTACAAAACATGATATAAAGAGAGGTACACAGTTATTAGCGGAGCTTGAGTCAAGTTGCGAGGTGTCTAACAGGCAGTAGAAATTTAATATTTAAACAGAAGCATTTTATATTAAAAAATGTAATTTGCTACAAGTAAATGAATTCGAATATAAAAAACAATTAACCCTCAAAAGTGCAATACAATTTAGATATGAAAGAAGAGGACGTTTTACTATTTTAAGAGCGATAGGTATATAAATATAAATGAGTTCAGCTTAAACCAATTGTAAGTGATATGGTAAGTTAGGTTATGTTTAATTGCACAGCCTATTCGGGTCCTATAAGGCCTCTTTGTAATACCGATATGCCACTTATTCAACCATTTATTTATACCTTCTTTATGACAATTTTCAATCGCCATGATAGTTTTATAAAGTTTTATCACTTTTAGTCAGACTCATTCTGTCAATAAAATCTGAGTGTCCAAGCATCTCAGATTTCCAAATGCTGGACAATAACTGATAATATATCTTTTGGTGTTCTTCTCTTCCTTATTATTACAGTTCCCCTTAGAAATAATTTTGTAAGGTTCGGAAGCACATACATATGTACTCAGGTCGTATACAAGTAATCCACTATTCCAAATTTCTATTGTAAATTGCGTGAAATTTTTGTGAGATTATGTGTTTACTTCTCAACAAAGGAATGCTAATTTTACACATGAATTCAAGCAAAATTTCTATTTTATCAGCCCTTACAAGTAAGTCCAGGTTGTCGCTAGCCTGTATCCAGAAATCTCTATGGTGGTAACCGACAAATGCCTCGCTATGTCCACCATAGACTCTTTGCTAGACTTTGTTAGAAAATTTTTTGTGAAGTCGCTGTATTATAGTAGGTAGTGTGTTTGCTTACTAAGGCCTCGGTTCAAACCCCAGGTCAGAGATCTCCAACAAAACGAAATATGAAATAACATTTCTTCGGCGACATACTCTCAGCAACTTTCTGGCAAAAACTCTGAGAATAAATAAAATTGCAATTAAAAGTATCTTAAAATTCTGTCGTTGAAAGTCGACTTTAAACTGTAGGTTCCGCCACACGTGAACAAAAATTAACACACACAACATAAGTGGTGTGAGAAGCTAGCTTTTAATACAGACAGAAGGGTTGTAATTACCAATTATGTATGTATGTAAGTATGCCTATATGTCCAATTCGATGTACTCTGACACCGAAGATTCACACAGCGGCAGTCTTAGCCAATATTCCGGATTGAGGAGTACCAGCACATTGAAAGGGACAACCTAAGATCCAGTTCTTCTGAAAAGATGTCCGACTTTACGCGTAAACTAGATCTATTAAGGAAGCCCTGATGATGTTCTCGGGGGAGTGTAACCTGTTATATATTTTCATTATATAAACAATATTGTAAGGGGTTTAAACCCAAGATTATTGTATGGCCATGGCCATTTTCATGTTTTTGTGACAGTCTGTCTTCCTGCCGTGTTCGCTGTCATTTGTTTTGCCAACATGTCTGGTCGTAGCCAGTAAGGGATAGTAAACAGTGCATTAACGTAGTTTTAAAAGCAATTGTTAGAATAATCATCATCATCCTCATAATACCCTCAAATTGGGTTTAATGACTTCCGTTTTTCTAAAGCCAATCATCAAACTACGGCTCCATAAAATAGCGTAGGTTTGTTTACAATCTACCTCAGATTCTCATTACTTCTATTTCTTTGTTTCAATTTAATTTATCAAGCTTTTCAAGCTAAGCAGGGTTTGTTGCCTATGACGACACCCTGTCTGTTATTGTATTGGATGCAGTGGTGAGGAACGGTACCTCTTGAATTCTACTCTGGCTCCAAAGTTGGCATTGTCGGAACTTCTTATGGTGTTTGTTTTTTATAATATCTCAGGTTTCAGAAGACTTTCTGTATAGGGATTAATGTTTTTTATTATAATTTTAAAGTTAAAAAACGATGACCTAGCGCCAGTTGAAACTTTAATTGCTCTATTTCGTAGAGAAGTATTTAAAGCAATATATCCCGCTGATAAAACGGAATGAGCAGATTTTGATTCCTTGGTGATATTACGGAAAAAATTTTGGGAAATTGGCACTTAAGCAGCATTGCTAAGAAACTAGCATTCATTATCAAACTTTTATCAACCGTTTGAACAAATCTAGATACACAAAGAAGATTTATGCTTAATGGATCGGAAGTACTGGAATTTCTATTTGCGAGATCGAACAATTTCTGAAGCAAAGGACTACAAACGATGAAAAACGAATCCTGCGTGACAATAATGGGCGAAAAAAAAAAACAAGTAGAAAGGAAAGTGAAGATTCGTTGACGGTTGCAAAGTTGGGATTGATGGCAATAAACGTAATGCTATGTGTAGGAAATTGTCAAGAATTGGGAAGCAATTATAACCTGATCAAAGTACTTATTTTCCTATAAAAAGTTATCGAATTGAAGCCATCAATTTAATTAGAATTAATCAAGAGAAAAAGGTGTTGTATTTCGTCATGACAATTCCAGACACCATATATGTTTGGGACTGCCAGAAACTGAATGAACTTGGCTACGAACTGTCGATACATCTCCTATATAACTGGGATGGTATAACTTCAGATTATCATTTGAAAACTCAGAAAACTGAACGAATAATAATGACAAATGTTATCAATCAAAACAGCACATATATATTTGTCCTGATTACCTAAAAGTATGCAATATTTATCAAATTTCATTAGTTTACTTTAACAAAACTTTAAAGCGAGTATATTTTTAAATTCACGGTCTTTAACATGAACAGGAAACTATGATACTCAAACCAAAACAAAACATTCGGTGTATTGCTTAGGAAATGGTGGGGGTGGGGGAGTGGTAGACTTAATTTAGCTGAACTTATGGCAGTATTGGTTTTTATTGTATACAATTTAACATAATACAACCATTTGTCATGCAATTATGGCAGTTAAACATTTCCCCAAAGACCTTTAAAACGACACACATACTTATAAGGTATCATAACTCTTTCCCACTGCCACCCCTTTATGTAACTTACACTCAATTCAAACCATTCCCATACTTTAAGTGCCTTACGCTAAGGGGGGAATAGACAGACGACTTTGGGTCTTTTGCATAAACAGGATATAAAATTTATTCATTTGTTAAAAATGACTACGAAAAGTTTCGTTTGGAACGCATACGACAAAAGTAGCGTTAAATTTCATTTTTATTAAATTTTCCGTTTAAGGTGGAAATATTTAAATTTTCTGTATTTCGGGTAGAAGAAAAAAAACACGTGAATTTAAATTCTGTAAGCGCTGTACCTACATATAGGATAGTAGAGAAGATGAGGTAAATAAAAGTAAACTGTGTATGTGTGTACCTTGTGTGTCTATAGAAATCAGCTTGTGATTGTGATTGCCCTTACGCTTGAGCACTTCAATGTTTGCCAAATACAATTTTCTATTTGGCTCTTTGGGTGTGTCTCTCTACCTACTGCCATATCATCTGCTTTCTCCACGTTTTGTGGCTTTTAAAGCTCTAAAATTGAATTTTTTCTTTTTGGTTTTAAAGCTAAAAACGCCAAAATGAGTGTGTAGAGATCCCTCTGTTTGTTATACGTTTCCTGGCTTCCTTGTTACATTTACTCTCTTCGTCTTTTTTGCTACAGCTTCTTTTGTTCTTTTATTTATTCAGCTTCCTTTTACGAAATGTTTTTTTTCTCTTTTTTCTGGTGGTTCCACAAGCCAAACTTTCCTGCCACTGAAACCTAAAAAAATATTTCATAAAAATAAATTGAAAAAAAAAGAAGAAAAAATAGAACAAGAAGAAACGAGTGCGTACAACGACCCACCGGTACAAGCAGAAGCCAGCGAAAAAATAAACGGAATTTTTATGATTAAAATTTTTTGGCTTAGGAAACCACTGTACTTTTTCTTGTTTGCTCCTTTTTGACTCGCAACATAAAATCGAACTCTTTGGCTCCTAGAAATATGCAAATATTTTTCATTTATTTTTTTTTTCTCAAGCAAAAATTTACATGCTTAGCAAGATTAGGACTTTTTTCTCTCTCTGTTTGCTTAATTTTGTCTGTGTTTTTTTCTCTTTTTTGTGTTTCTCGCCTTACAGTTGAATATTACGAAAAAAAATATGAATTCATTTCGTTTAAAAGAAAAACATCCAAAAATATTGAATGTGGGTCAAGAAGATGTTTCAACTTAAGAAATTTGTAATTCTAAATATTAAGAAAAGAAACGAAACGAAAAAAAATGTATTTAAGAGATGTGCTAAGTGTAATCGCTTCAAATTAAAACTAAGACTTGGTTTTCAGACTCTTTTTCTTTTTGGTTTTATGTAAAGCATAGTTTCCGGGATTAATTAAGAAATTGCAGGGGGCAAATTACTTTGGTGTTCTTCTTAATGGGGCAGAAGTAAAGCAAACAGAAAAAGGAATTGCATTTTCCCAAAAATGTTAAATAAAGCTACTGCGACATGCCTTTTTAAATTGCAAGAAACGAAACAAATGTTAGAAAAAGCTTAATCAATATCAAAACCCCTTAAATTATGCAACAACATACAGTTAGCACCAGATATCCCGCCATGTTTTAACAAAATTCTCACAATTGTATACAACAAGTTATGATTATAATTCAGTCAATACCTGAAAGGGTTGAAGCTAGTTTCTTTGAAGTATGTTTTCCATATTTTTAGTCATAGAAAGAATGGTTAAATAATGGAAAAAAGGTTTCCTTATAACTTGCTCTACTAGTGCCCATACTGGCATACTGTTATATTGACATATATATAATGTATGTAATATGTTGGCTTATTAGGCGTGAGGCCAGCTCAGGCATCTCCTTCAATGAAGTATGAAAAAATATTTCTTCGGCGACTTACTCTAAGCAGATTTATTGGCAAAAGCTCTGAGAGTAAACTTAAATTGCTATGTCATTTGGCGTCGACTTTAAACTGTAGGTCTCGCCACTTATGGATACAAATAACACATGCAAAATAGATGGTATATGAAGCTAGGTCCTAATCCTGACTGAAGGATTGTAATGGTTAATTAAGAAGTGAATATTTACAACGATTTGGCATCATTTAATTTCTGTTTCAACTTTGGAGTTGGTAAACACTTTCCTCGAATTATGTCGAGTTAATAACGCAGAAGTATAACAATGCGGTTCCTTTTTGGATCATTCATTCGCTTCCTCAAAAGCCTTTTCGAAGTAGAGAAATTAGGCATAAGTTATGTTTTCTACTGGAAGACAAATGCAGTATTTATAAAGTCCAAAAAGTACTCCTCCGAATATGTGATACGAATATTTGGAATCTTTTTTTTAATTGGAAAGATAATACATCCCTATCTCTAATAAGAGGCACTATATTTATATTAACTAGGGCGCTGACTAGCTGGCTGGCAAGGGTTGTTGCGAGTATGGTTCGCATGTGCAAATCTCAGAAAAAATCTTTTACATTAACTAGCACTCAGAAAACCTATTCGGCTAATAGTCGGGCAAAAAGCAAAACACTTTCTGCAACCATCTGTTGGTTTTTTCATTTGTTAACCTGTAAAGAGAATGCAGAAACCCGGAACATCACTCTTTAAGGGCTGATACATGTGGAAACTTAAAAATTATTGTGCAGTTCTTATATTCAATTGGACAAAAGTCCTTCCTACAACCATACATAGAAAATTATAAGGATGCTTAGTTTCCTATGTTCAACCCCTACACGTCACCGAATTTAGCTGCTCTTTAACCCAATGAATGGCATATCCTTATTAGGTGAAAACTATGTTCTCTTCATTGCTGGACCTTTTCTGGAAGATGACTAAAACTAATGCTCAGGATAGAACGTTTCAATTATGATTCCACAAAAAAAATTTACATGCGGCAGGTATCTAGCCTTAACCAGATTTGCTGAGCTAAAATTGCAGGTTCCAAATAGGATTTATGAAGAAAAAATCGTAATGTCCTGCAAATGCATCCAAACTAGCGATATAATGTGTTGCATCGCTTAGTCATCTCAAAGAAGAATTAGCGGCAGCATACAATTGGCCCTAAAATCTTTAAGTGGAAAGGATCTGGGTTTCCGATATCTACAATATCCCTCAAAGTTAATGTCCTTACAATGAACAACCATTTATATTAATGGTTCTACCCTACCTAAACCTAATCTGAACTGTATTAACAAATATCCATATTATAGGGCCATTACCCCACAAGTTTGAGTTTCTATGGATTGAGATAATCTTCAAAAAATCGTTAGTAATTGTGAACAGCACTAACATGATTCTTTCCAAACTGCACCATAAAACAATAGAATAAATGAATGATGTATACCTTCACTTTCCAACAAAAAAAAAAACTATAAAAAATTGGTTTTAAAATAACTGAGTAATCAAATCATCATATCGCTAATCGGGCATATGTTCACTGTCGCGCTGTGTTAGTTACTGAGAAAATTTAAACTTTTATTACGTTTTTATGTATTGTTTCTATTATTTTATAAAAAAATATTGAAGAATCATGTTCAACTGAATAATATGCCTCATATTACTTGCCTTTTAAATATTCAGAAAAGTGTTAAATTGTTCTCTTGTTTAAACTGTGTTAAATATTTCATTTTCATTTAGAGCTGTAGAGTGTTTTTCTTTTTTTTTGTTTCTCTGTTGGTGTTATTGTGCTTATTTCTTTTCAATTTATTCGTTGACCCAGTTACCACAAAAAAAAGTTGCTCTAGAAGTTAAAATTAAAAACTATTCCTTTCGAATGGAGAAATAAACGGTCTTTTCGTTATACATTTAGAGACTGGCATTTCACGAACAAAAATGGAGAAAAACAGAAAAACAGTCTAACCACCACGTATACACATGCACATACACATACAATTTAATAAATTTCTACCAACACAACTGAATTAGCCGAACATTTAAGCAATCCTGTGTTTGTTTGTTTTTTTTTTTGTTTGTGTCGTTGGTATTTTTGTTGCTTTAATACTAACATTTCGCCTTGAAATGTTTTAAAATATAAATTTAATTAACAATACACCTTTAGAATACATATTATGTATGTACATATGTATGTGTAGGTGTGTGTGTGTGTTATAAAACAAAAACATTAGAGAAAGAGTTCTTGTGTTAAAAAACCTGCATTAACAAACTGTTACATAAACATTCTCTCTATCTCTCTTTCTGTTCTTCTCTCTCTCTCAAACTTCCATATAAATACACATACTTATGCTGTTTCTATTTTATTTACTTATTTACACGTATGAACAGAAACAAAAAAGAAATGAACAAAAAAATATGAAAGAAAAACAAATAAACATTTATAATTAGAAAGGAATAGCTGTGAGAAGAAAAACACGGAATTAGAATTAAAGGAGCGTAGAAGAGAGAGAATATAAGAAAAACAATGCACAAATACTTGAGTATGTTTTTGTGTCATCAAAGCACTTCCTAATGTTAAATAATTGCAGCAAATAATCAACTAAAAATTCTCTTTAGAACTTGAAAGGGTAACACAATAATAACGTATTATTTGCCAGGATTCTAATAAGTTTTGTCCACTATTCGGTAGACTACCCAGGCATAAGAATACATTGAGTTTGTTATACGAATAACAGCTTCTGTGGACATAAAATCAGAAATTTTCTATAAATTACTGGAAAAAAGGGATTGGAAAGTAGGAGTATGGTAGACAAAATCCTGATTGGAGGATCGGTACGTCAATATTTAATGGAGTAAGCAAACACGATACAAAATATTGTGCATCGACCATGTGAATAATCTTAAGGCAATAAAGGAACCATTTGTTTGACATTACTTAATTGCTCTTTGGGTTATTTTGACCTCTGGGCAAATACACTTGTTCCAATGGCAAATACACGTCCTCAAACCTAATTGCTTCCAAGCGCAATCGGACGAAACTGTCTGTATACACTAAGTTGTAAGAACAAAATGGCTATTATAGAGAAATAGGATCTGTAGAAAAGTGTGCATGCGTTATACAGGTCTTAACATCATATTGAACATGATAACGCCAAGTGAGGCAGTTATTGGGCTCTCAATGACTGCTTAATCAGCCGAGGTTACTCGAATGATATTTGTTTACATGCGCATAATATCACGGACATGCGGGAAAAGCCATGCTGGGTTGAGTTGATAGGTCCTTTATTGAAATCTAAAAGGTCCGCCAAATAACTTTTTTTTTGAAAATGCTTTAAAAAACTACTGAATATTTTCTCAAATTTCTTTTTTTATTTGAAAGTACAATCCTTCCGGTTAATAATGGAAAATAATTTCATTCAAGTGACTGCCTCGGCTGGCCATGCAGCAGCCTACACGATCGGTCCAATTTTTCAGCACATTATCGATTGTGTGCAGCTGTGTTCACGAATATTGTCCTTTAAAGCGTCAATTGTCTCTGGCTTGTCGGCGTAACACTTATATTTGACGGCACCCCACAAATAATAGTCCAACGGCGTCAAATCGCAGCTCCAAGGTGGCCAAACGACATCAGCTCTGCGGCTGATAATGCGATGTTCAAAAACATGGCGCAAAACATCGAGTGTAGCTTCGGCCGTGTGGCACGTATCGCCGTCCTGTTGAAACCAAATGTTCCCAATATCCTCCTCTTCAATTTTTGTGAACAAAAGTTCGTTCAACATGGTCCGATAACGATCGCCATTGACTGTAACGCCCACTCCTTGCTCATTTTCGAAGGAAAATGGACCAATTATGCCTCTGGACCAAAATCCGCAGCAACCAGTGACTCGTTTTGGATGCGTCGGCTTTTCAATGTATGCGTGCGGGCTTTCTGTGCCCCAAATGCGACAATTTTGCTTGTTTACATACCCGCCAAGATCAAAATGAGCTTCATCTGAAAAGATGATTTCTTTTGCCAAAATCGGCATCTTCTGTAAGTCGATCGCAGGCCCATTTAGCGAAGCGAAAACGCATTGGATGGTCAATTGGCTTCAACTCCTGAACCAATTGGACTTTGTATGGCGTCATACCAAGGTCTTTATGCAAAATTTGTCTCAATGATATCTCCGAAATGTTCAATTGTTGAGAACGACGGTGAATTGATGTTGATGGCGCTTCACGCACACTTTCTGCCACAGCAGCAATATTCTCGGGTATACGCACTGTTTTTGGCTTTTCACGCTTTGGTTTATCGATGAGGATGCCAGTTTCTTTCACTTTTTTCACAAGATAACGAACATACGTAGCTGACGGTGCTTCTCTTCTTCCAAAATCCGTACGCAATTTTCGCACACATTCTGCAACATTACCATGATTTTCAAAGTAATGTCGCAACATTTCCCAGCGTTGTTCAAGCGTATACACAACCATATTCGTTCAGCGGAATGATAAAACTAATTATCTGTCAAATCAGACATGAGCTAAGTGTTACCATTCACGAAATAAGCACTAGATGAAAAAAAAACGTTAGATGGCGGACCCGATATATACATAGATAAGGAATTCATCCTAACTATACGTTGTAACGAACGTCCCAACTAATTTAAATTCCAAATGGTGGCTGGTGATAGGAATTCCGAGAATAAATACATGAATACAATTTCACTTTCGCGAGGTATTTCTTGTGCCTTTCTTAGAAAATATAACCTGAACGTTTTCTCCAATACCATAGAAATAGTTTCGGTCCAGCTATAACATTGGATTCATACGCTTGAAATTTGACTGTATTATAATTGGTCCTGTATAGACCACCCTATACGTTAGAAGTGAAGGTTTTATTAATTTTCAATCAACTTCCAAAAGACTTTCTCTATAATCAATAGAAATTCTCATTTCATCGCTAGATTGGATTATCAAAATGCCATAGAAAGAATTTACACGGCGTTAAAGCGGCAGAATATTTACTCTTAGAAGCGAAGAAATATAGGAAACCAACTGGACACTCTTGTCCCCATATTTCCTATTGAAACCAAAGAAAATATTCAATGTGGCGTAAGTTGTGGGTCACATATCGACGTCCTGCTGAAACCAATGTCGTTAATATCCCGATCACCAAATTCAGGGGAAAAGAGGTTGATAATCATCGACCTATAGTGCTTACCGTTAACAGAGATGGCCATCGTCATTCTTAAAGAAATATGGATTGATTATGCCATTGGCTTGAAACTCACTCCAAACAGTGAATTTTATGGGATCCATCAAACGCTCTTCGATATTTTATTGATTGGTTTCGTCTCAAAATCGAGGATGCTCATGCTCCATGTCATTTGTTCATATGACAATTCATTCAGAATAGAATGTCACTGCTGAAGATGATTTTTCGATGGAAATTAGGATCAATTGCCGGCTGCTTCAGAGCCTCTTTAGCAAAGAAATGCAGTTGTTTATCGTCTGTGAGTAAATAAAATTGCCATAAAAAAGTTTCTCAAAAATTTGTCGTTCTGCATCGACTTCGAACTGTAGGTCCCGGCAGTCACGTGTAAAATTAACACACACAACATATGTATGTGGTATGAGAATCTAGGTAGTAATCATGACTAAAGAGTTACAATGATTTATTTATTGTTTATTTCATAAAAACATTTGGGATAAATATTGTAAGAATTTTCTTGCCACATATTTTTGGGTTACACTGTAATGTTGTGACATTTGCAGTAAGAAAAACAAACGCATGCATATACTTATATATGTATGTATGTACGTTGTACTTATGCTTACTCTTCATTATTGTTGCTGTAGCAAATGTCAAGTATTAAACATTAAACAGGACTTAGGTATGCATTCATAAGTTGAAGGTATGCGTGTGTATGTAATTTGGTTTTATTTTTGATTTTTTTGTTCACTCTCATTGTTGGTTTCTTTTGCTTTTGCTCACGAAGCATTAAACAAAAACAAAAAAACCAAAAAAAGAAAGGAGAATTAAAAATTGTATTATTTATAAATACAAATACAAATGAGAATATGAATGAGTTGAAATGGAAAAAAAGTCAAGGGGGAGAGGGAGAGAATTATAAAAACATTAGGAAATGCTTACATGTTTGATTACACTCAGCCATCCATACACAACATGTAACGGCAATAAAAATAAATGTCAAAAACAAAAGGATATTTTCGCAACACACCACATCACAACATAAAAAAGGCAATAAAAAAAAGTACCAAAAATCATAATAATAAAACGTCTTAACGGTTATACTACGTTTGGTGAGAGGTATAGAGAGAGAAAGAGAGAGAGGAAGACACAAAAGTTAAAAGGTTACAGTTTGTTTCTTATTCTTTCTGGTTTGTTTCATTCATTTTTTCTTTTTTTTGTAGTCTTCGTCTTTTGATGATAAAGACACTTATGAAGTACCAGTTATGGTTAATGCAACAACACTTGTTATTATGCTCTTATGCTCTTATGTTTCTTTAATGTTTTATAACATTTTTATGATTGTATGTGGTGCTATAAATATCGGTTACGGAAGAGCTCAGCATTAAAATTGTACGAAACTTTTCTTTCGTTCTTCTACTCTTGTTGCCATTTTTAAGTTCCAATGCACAAAAAAAAAATATCTTTCAGTTCTTAATAAAACAACCTTTTTTTATATCTCTACGTGTCATTACCCTCAGATCTGTTTTTCTTCACAATTTTGTTAAAATAAATTATTTTTCTGTTTAAGATTGATTAATACTTTTCGTGGTTAAATTGCTGTTAAATTTGTTAGCTGCACGGTTTTAATTTCAGCTTGAAGGCTTAATTTATCAACCAAAAAAAAAAAAAGAATATTTTAATGTGGCAATAATTTAAAATCTCTCACAGTATGCAGTGAATGCAATCTTTCCTAAAGAACTCAATTCAAATTGTTTTTATTTCTGCTAATTTCTTTTAAAGATGATAAATACTTCCTTTCTAAAGGAATTTTGCGATTTTTTATACTTAAGACAGTACTTGAGGACTGTGTTCACTAAGTCCTAAATTTTCTCAAGAGTTGAAGTTCTTTAATCATTGAACGATATTCGTTTTTAGTTTCTGTTTGAAACTAGTAGCAAGAGTTTTGCTATTAATTATAATATGATGGAGTCTAGTAAGTAGTTTGTTGGTTTATTAGACATGAGGCCACAGTTCAAACCACAGAGCAGATATCACCAGCAAAACAAAAAACGAGAATTTATTTCTGCGGCGACTTGCTCTCCGCACATTTCTGGCAAAAACTCTGACATTTAATAAAAAATAGCCATGAACATTTATTCAAAAACATCTGTTGTTCGGAGTCGAGTTTAAACTGGAGGTACCGCCACTCATTTATACAATTAGCACACACAACGTAAGTGGTGTGAAAAGCTAGGTCGTAATACAGACTGAAGGTTTGTATGCAGAAAAATACGATTGGTGATCCTCACAGTCCTAGTTTGGCATTGTAAAGGAGCATAAGGTTTTTATGTAAAACAAACTTGAGTGATTTGGATGTTATGTTCTGCCATGCCGCAAAAAGGGTGTAAACTATCAAAAAAAGTTCGAACATTATTGATGGCTATTGCTTTACTTGCCAGAGGAATTGTTGAGCATGCAATTATGTATGAAATATGGAAATGGAATTTATATGGCTTTCTCTCTCGGCACTGGTTGCAGTAATCCATCCTTTTTAGGTAGTTGTCGATGGCTTTTCTACATACTTTAGGTGATATTTTGCAGATACCTTAACAGGTTTTGGACTTCAAATACTCGAACGGATAGGGATTATCCCCATAGACTTGGTCTCTGACGCAGCAATATAAAAGCGTCTAACTACATCAAATCAATTGATTTCACCAACTTTCGGTAAACTTTTTACCCAATAAAGCCCAAAATTTCGTATAGTGCGGCTCACAGCACCGTTTTATTGAAACCACAAATATTTCAATTCATAATCTTCAATAGTAGGCCAGAAGAAATCAATTCTCATACGACCATAACTCATTGAATTGCCTGTAATGGGCCTTTCCGGTGCATTTTCGAAAAAATACGTCCCAGTTCCGCCTCCTGACATATAACGTGCAACAAGAACTCACTTTTTCCGTATATAATTGCTTTTCCCCATTCACTTCTGAATTCTTCGAGCCCACTATGAATGAAAAATGCTATTCACCGCTAGAGAATAGTTTGTTAAAAAAATCAGCCTGAAGTTCTAATACCCAATCAGCTTATAGCAAACTAAGCATATTGCAAAATACGCCACAATGAGTTGTAAAAAGGCTCCATTATTTCCTAAACTGCACTAAAAGAAGTGATATTTTTGGCAATTCGTATTTTGTGATGAAGCTCAGGTCTGCTCCTATCTGTAAAGTAATCAGTCCCTTCAAATTAATTTATAATTTCGCCAAAACTTTGTGCAGCGTGAAGACCACATTCTCTACATATAGCTCGAAAGTGGCCGTACTTGTAAAACTATTGTTACGCGTTCTTCGCGTGCTAAACAATTGATTTCTACAAATGTCAGTATATAAATGACGCTTCAGGTGAAAGATATTTAATAGTTGACAGCTCTGCCAAATCTGGCATATTTGATTGGAATACAATATTATAATCTGCACGAGTGGTCAATTTAAAACTGTCTGAATTTGTAACGTATCGTAAATATAATTTATACTTTAGCGAATCGTGTTTAAAATACAAAAAGGCACTCACTGTAGAATGTACATGAATAAAGCATTGAAAGTTGAGCACGGAATTCCCATCCGAATGCATATGAACCTGGTTATAAAATTTTGTTGAAAATATTCGGCATTCTTCAGATAACATGTAGGTATGTCTGCGATTAATTTCCTTCAATTTTATTGCAGCCTTTGGTAAATCCGTAAGACATTTCTCGGTCATATTTATCAATTTATATATTTTACTGAAAATACTCTTAAAATGTTATTAATTTTCATTTTAACAAGGAATTAATGAAAAAAAAAGTTCAAATGTTTAGTTCACGATACCACTGTGCATCAGTAAATAAAATATTTATTTACGAGTATCTTTTTTCATTTAAAATATATGTAAGTGAGTCATGCTTTTAACCTTAATGATGGGCCAATAATTAATTCTGTTTATTTTTTTCCTTTTTGTTTTACTGTGAAAAATAAGATTTACCTTTAATAACTCGAAAAACAATAACAACAGAGACAGAGACAGAAACAGAAAAACAGATTCTTTTTATAGACTTAAAACACACAAGTGTATGCCTTTATGATACGGGCACTTGTATATGTTTCCATATAATAAGAGTGGAAAAAAATATAATTAAATGAGTAATAATATGAAATCGAGAGAGAAATAATACAAAAAGAAAACGAGAGGAAAAAAAATATTAAGAAATGAAAAAGCCAATTAAAGTGCTTTATTGGTTATAATTTAGTGCTGAGTGATAAAAAGCATACCAAATACTACACATATTCACATGCTCGCACACATGCTAACGCACACTTGTACATTGTTAATGGGCATCTTGTATTCGAGATGAGTACAGGCAGGCAATATAAACATATTTTGTTTTTAAGAATGTCATCGTCATCCTCATCATCATAGTCATCATCATCATCAGTATTATTACTGTTACGCGTTGTTGTTGTTATTATTATGGTCGTCATCACTATCAATGTCGTCAGCATTCTCATCATCATCAGCATCATCATTAAAGGCATTAACACATAAAGCTTTTAACTTTCAACTCATTTGTTAGAGTCTTTGAACAAAAACAAAAAGAAACAACACATCACATAAGAGCCTTCCTTCTCTTGCCCATCCCGACATTTTAATCTTAAACTCATACACATATTCTGTCGTATATCACTACCATACCAAACCATACCATGTGTGTGTATATGCCTGTGTATGTTTTTGTTTATACGTATCACTTATTGGAACTGTTTAAAGCTGAAGCTCATTTGCTTATTATTGTTTCTGTTTTCTTCGTTTATATTCGTTTGTTCTTAATTTTTTTTTGCATTCCTTCTTGTATACAACAGAGAAAAATTACTTTACTTTGTGCTCTCTTTGTTACTTAATCAATAAGTGTGCGTCTGTGTGTGTATATGTGTGTGAGTTTATAGCAAAGTTGTTAATACTAATGACATTTTGTCAATGATTTCTTGTAACGATACGTTTGGTTGCTATTGCTGTTGCTATTTTGTCTCTTATATTGTATATGTGTGTCCCAATACAATCGTATAAGTAATAACGTTGAAGAGACAGAGAATAAAAGGTATGCATTCATAGCAAATAAATTATTTGAATGTTTTTTAAATAAATAAGTACCTGCTGGTATATCATTTCCAATTTAATTGATTTATTTTATTTAAGCTTACCTGTAAAAGAAAGAAGAAATTGTTTTTATTTCACACTTCCGTTCAATTAAACAGTATAATTAATTAGTTATTATGTGAGATTAATTGTAAAATAATATGTTTTATTGATTTCAATATGATGATATAATAGCAAACTCTGTATATGTTGTTATGTCAACAGGGCCTAGGCCATAGCGTAGATAAAAAGTTTATTAAGTATTGATTATTTCTGGCGTTTCCACGGTTTATTGTAAAAAAAAAAATAATTTTTCCGTCAAACAAAATTCTCTGTTCTCTGGTTACAAGACCACTGTTTTGTAACATTCTATGCCCTCTCTTAAAAAAAAAATACCAATAAATATAGTTATTAGCGGAGCCATTGTCTGGGTAGACATAATAAATCTAAAAATAACCCAAATGGAGTTGCAGAAGATACAGAGAGCACTAGAGTCTCTGTTGGATTTAAGCCATCGAACAATAGATTGTTGACAGCTCCATTTGTGACTGTCCCCAGGACTATATGATTATGGAATATGATTTGCAATGAGTCTTAATTACTCTTTTAAAAGAGGAACCATTCTTAGTATTCGGACGGGTCAAGAAGAGATATTGGGACAGGAAGTGGTAGTTTGGTCACAGACTGAAATATTTTAAGCACACGTGAAAATTCACGATTATCCCTCTAGCAGAAGTTTATGCAATCGCTAGATGTGCTCCGTTCGCTTTGGTCAGAGGGTATAAAAGATGGGTCATAGCATTACTATGTGACAGTATAGTGCTCTACATCAGAGCTCTCAGCTCTTGTGTACGTACGTAACATACATAATTGGTTATTACAACACTTCAGTAAAGATTATGACCTAGTTCCTCACACCTCTCATATTGTGTGTGCATTTTAAAGTCGACTCTGAACGACAGATTTTTGAGAAACTTTTTCATGACAATTTTATTTACTCTCAGAGTTTTTGCCACAAAGCTGGTGAGAGTAAGTCGTCTAAGAAATAATTTTTTCATATTTCGTTTGTCTGAGCTGGGGTTTGTACCGTAGTCCTATTAGACTAAGACGACTTCAAGGTAGGTAAAGAAAATATGATTACCCTTCAAGCCATCGAAAAGGTAGAAGTGGTTTCGAGGAAGGGAGCTTCATTGCCTCTGATTGGTTCTGAACCCTTCTGTGGCGTGAAAAGAGGTGCACTCTTTTCAAACCAAAGGAGTTTAAGGCAATCTGAACTTTTGTTTAGGAATAGGGTGAAAATTTGTGTCGTGCGCCTGGCTATCGAGAAAGGAATAGCAACGAATTTCGAGAATCTTCAGTGGTTTTAAATTTTGTCACTGTTTTGTAATTTTAGAAATTAAGACGCCTGAATTTCCCTTCAAACACTTCACTTCGGGAGCCAAATGATATCTGACGACCCAGAGTGATTAACGCCAATAGGTAGCTCGGACAATGTTACTAGCTTGAAAATGGGTCTTAATTACCACAGTTTCCTGCTACCCTAGCCATTTAAACGCAAAGAAGGTTGTACCGAGGTATTGACAGATGATAATGCTGTCAACCTAAGAACTGTTTAGGGTATGTGCGGTGTCCGTACATAACATGGCATTATATTTCTCATATCAATAGTATGATAACCTGTAAGTCTTTATAACTAAAAGTCAATGATATCAGGGAATGCATAAATCATTCAAAATCTCTTCCATTATTTTTAATGAGAGAAAATCTGGTCATAATAACTCTTCACAAGCCCTCGAAAATCCTTAGAGCATGCTGATTCCTTCAAATCAAGAATTCATTCTTTTAAATCTTATCGCTACGATAAGGCTCCTTATATAGCACCTTTAAGTATCCTTGCTGAGTGTGTATCTTGTTTCTTTTTTAATGCTTTTGTTCTTTATTTTTCTCAAAATTGGTGATAAGCAAATTGAATGCAGATTCTTTTTCTTCTTCAATTTTTTTATTGTTGCTGTTGTCACCGTTGTTGCCATTATTGTTTTTGTTGTTGTGTGTTGTGTGTTGGTGCTGCTGAAGCTTTATGTTACTAATAAATAACATTGATTGTTTTTCTGTTCTCTTTTTTCATTCTTTCTTTCTGTTTCTCAATTCCGATGTTGACTGGCTAATGTTGTTGCCATTTTTTTCTGTTGATATTGTTGCTATTGTTGGTGTTGTTGTTGTTGTTACTGCTGCTATTGTATTCGTGTGTTGTTAACATTAACGATTTTGTCCTTTTCATTCATTTGTTTCTATCAAACATGACAAAGCCGAATTGGGGTTCAACACAGAGCAGTGTGTTCCAAACAGAGCTGTGGTGCCGATTGTCACATTTTCTGTGCAGTTCAATTCGTTTGGTTTGCCTCCTTGTGTTGATGACTGTGATTCGGTATGCTGACACTGGCTCTGGTGCTTGGCTTAAGTGTTTTCTGTTTTTTTTTGGTCTTTTTTTTCTGAAAGGTAAGTAAGTAGTTCAGTAAAGTCTGGTCTGGTCTACGACAAAAAGCGTTTTATCGTTAAAGTCTCTGGAGTCTTTGTGCCAAATTGCTTAACATTAGTCACACTCAAAGGTATCCTCCATTTAAATGTGTCGATATTACAATTTTCGTTTTCCTTTCTGTTTTTTTTTGTGTGTGTGTGTGTGTGCGCTCTTGCTGAGGCCTTTTGTTGTTTGGTTTCCTTTTTTTTTTGCACCACTTTGTAGGGATATTTTTGATTGTCATACACTTTTTATCGTGCTGTTATAATAGGCCTTTTTTTCTGAGCAAATTTTTATTTTTGTTTTGCGATTTGTTTTTCTATATTTTCGTTTTTAATGTTGCCACTTTTAATGGAATCCATATAATGTTTTACATCTTTTTTTTTTTCTTTTTATTGTATTATTTATTCTTTAACAAGGGCTTGAAATATTTGTTGCCATTTTTTTCTGTTACTTTTCGAGGGAATTGGGGAATATTATACTCTTGTTATATTGTCATTGTCATCGTTACTAATATTATATTTGTTTTGGTTACCAACTACAGAGCTAGGGTAAGTAATTCTTAGAACAACAAAAAGAAAAGAAACTGTCAACATACAAAATATTTTTTTTTTTTTTTTTGGAGCGCCTTAAGGTTAAGTGTCTCAACATAAGAGCAAAATTTCCCATTTAAATATGCTGTGCACTTGATCTGACAAAACGATTTTCTTTAAGATTTTCTAGGAAATCTTTTGAAACGACTTTGAAGAAGACTTAAAATCTAAGCAGTAAAAATGGAAATTTTAGAAAATTATTTCAACACAACAACAATTTGATAAAAAATACTGAAAATTATTAAGTATTTGAAGTTAAGTAAAGTCAAAAGCATTAAAAACTTGGCAAACAAATAAATTTTTGAAATACTCTCCTTAAAGAATTTAAAACTTTTTGGTACAAATCAAGGAATAACATTCCGTCAAAGTAAAGTGTACACCAACATCTATAATTACGAGTGCACATCAGGGTTTTGCAATAAAATAAGTTTCAGCTTTTAACGCATCTTCAAAACAATTTAAATATTTAAATATAAAAATTAACGATATGTTGCATTTCGCTGTAGTTACACGTCATTTATTTTCGGCCTGACAACTTCTAGAACTCATTGTTTATATGGTTTTGTCATTGTTCTTCGTTTGTGAATTTTTATGTAAATTTGTTATTGTAATTTGATACTTGTTAATGGCCATACTCGTATTTTCCCCTTAGAATAATTCATATTGTAAAACCAACGATATCTCATTCAGATACCATATCTTTTTTGGCAATAAAAGCAAATTATACCTTAAGTTGGTAGAAGTATGAAGAAGCTACAATGAACTATTTGGTTTAAAGACTTGAACACATAAAAAGTTTAGACTTTTCATCAGTTGTTAGCAATTCAACAACCATTGCGTGAAATCTCTGCTTAAGCCATTCGCAATCTGGACCCTAAAGATGACAAAACCAATATCATTACGAGCCATTTGCAACTGTCGATATTGGGATACCAACTGGGATACCAAAAAGCAGTGTATGATACGAAAAGGACAAGTGTTAACACTAGTCTTGGTTGTCAAATGCTACAGGGCTATACCGAACAAATTTGAACTTGGAGAACCTGTAACGGCACGTAGCAATGGTGCCAATTGCACAATCTGCAACCGAAATTCTGAGGATAAAATTTCTGAGTCACCTAATCTCGCGTTTTTGTGATTTGATTTGCCTAATTTAACTGCTGTGGACTTTTTTGCGAAATTTCCTGAAGTAACGAATCTATGTAAGTCCTCAAAGTCAGGCACTATGTCCTCGGTAGTTCTGGAAGTACTTCTCGTAAATAATTTTGTGTTCATTTGAGCTATTTTTTTGACGGCTTTAGCTACTCAATCATTTAGCTTTTGAAATTGTTGCAAAGAAGGAAGAGAAGGCCGGGTCTAAAAAATACATAATTTAGCGTAACTACATATGTAACTGTAGTTTAGTTTTTTTGCTCAGATGTGCCCTTTTTCATTAACTCTCACTTACGACAAGCTCATATCTCACAAGCTAGTGAGGTCTTAGGACACGAATTCCAGATAAAATTGAAAAAATTTTACAGAAATTGTATGATTGTGAGGAAACATTGTAATATTTAATCTTTTTCTTTATGGTAGCATTTTATAATTGATATTTCACAAAATTTAAAGCAACAAAAAGAGACCCTTAATTATAGCTGAAAATGTTACCAACCCAGCCTTTCTTTATACGCAATTAAAACTCTCTTACGATATTATTTTTAAGCGAAAATCATTTAAAAATTAACGCCAATAATTTGTTTAAATCAAGTCTTTAAATATCAACTAAAAATAAATTCTTTTTAAATTATTCATACTTAATCTCATATAAAAGAAATTTAAAAAAAAATCGCAGAAAAATATTTATTTATGGCCAAAAATCCTTAAGCATATAGAAGACATTTAAAAAGGCCATAAAGCAGCAGCAGCAGCAGAAAAAAATCTCATTTAGATTATAATGTTAAGCCATTAAAACTTAAGGCTCTTATAATTATTCATAATGTTGGTCAGTATACGTTGTGTCAAATGCCAAAATAAAACATAAATTTAAAACAAAAAAAAAGAATGTCAACAGCATCATTTAAGTAATTATTTATTTTATTTTAAACTGCAATCGCAAACAACAATACAAAGAAGAAGTGAAACAAGTTATCGATTTTTTATTTTTTTTATTGTCTTAGCAAGATTTTACGTCAAATGATTTATTTATTAATTAAACCTAAAACGGAGAAGGTAATAAATTTCTTATACATAACGCCTACGATTTCCCAATGTTAGAGGTCGCCCTTGGTCGCCAGACGTTTCCCTTTGATATTGTATTCGGTCTGCGTTTTGAAAACAAAGATCAATGTTTCCGTACCCGGAATTGTATACAGAACATTTAAGGTGAATAAATATATTTCGGCGTTTTTTTTTTCTTATCCCTGCAGACGTCAGTAATTATAAAACCCCTAAAAAAATCAAGGTACAAAGAAATGTTTAATAGTTATGTTGGTGGTATTGATGCTTAAACCTTTTTTGACCATGATAATATGCTACCACTCCAATTTAAGGGCCCTTATTACAACTTGCCGTTAAAGTTGGGTTTAGTCAAAGGTAACTTTAGCTAAAGTGAACTTCAAAGTCACCTTTAACTTTTTTTCGTTATTACAACGTAATGATAAAATAAAGTTAACTTTTTCAAAAATATGGCAGTGCCGGAGCAATGTCGATAAAACTGCTCAATTAAATAAGTTTTTTTAAACGCAGTGTCAACGACGGGCTTCTATTTTTTTTGTTGTATTTGCTCATTTTGTTTATATTTGAAGTTGCCTTATTGAAAATTGTATATAGTATGGCAAGTTCAGAAGTCGCCGTAGTCTAGTAGGTAGTCTAGTAGGTAGTCTAGTAGGTAGTCTAGTAGGTAGGTTATTAGACGCAAAAGCCTGAAATCCTCTCTTTAGTTAACGGCAAATTTTAATAATGGCCTTAATTGTTTTTATCTAATAGAGGGCCTTCCAACAGGGACTTCTGAACTTTGGCAGTTGATAACGGCCAACATGCTGAAGCCACATGTGTCAAAATAGTAGTCATTTGTTCAGTCTATTTCGACTTATCACCATGAACTACTATAGATAACGACAGGTGTTCTCAGAATGGACTTTAAAGCAGTTGTCAACTGTCCCCAATTTCTCATCGGAAAATCATCTGCAGTGATGGATCCCATTTTTGAATGCACCGGCTTGGTGACCTCACGAGTGGATTATGTGGACTGGCCACCTAGATCGTTCGATTAAACTCCGTTAGGCTTTACCTTGTAGAGTTTTTCAACTCGCACAACCACAGCGGTCTTCAAAGGAAAATTAACACATTCCATCTGTCAAATTCAGTTTGATTCGGCATCAGAGTCATGAAAAATTGAACGATTCTGATGCGTTTCACAAAGAAAAGTCATGTACTCTTGGTTTCATCTCTTGATTTTTTTTAATTTAAGACCTTACCGAATAGTTGGGAAAGAATTTGCGTCGGATAGTAAAGGAGGCCACATATGATGTAAAAAAGCACTATTTAGCGAATATTTTCAGGTTTTTACTACACTCTGATTAATGCTAAATACCTAATTTTTAAAAGGAAACATTCTAAAGAGATTCTTTCAAGATCTGTAAAATACCGGAAATGTAAGGCTTAAGAAGGTATTTAAGCAGACGTGTTTAAGTGTAACGTGTAACTTTGAAGATCTGAAAAGGTAGGTTTCAAGTATCCTTTCTGGCTTTTTGCTCTTTAGTTTTTTGGAAAATCTGAAATAAAATTAAATTTTAGTATTAGAATCTCTAGGCTTTAAGAAAAGTGCAGAACCTTGTAAAAAGCAAATAAAAATAAATTAAAACGCCTAAAACTGGGCTATAACTATTAATGTTAAAATAAATCTTTATAACTGACTATGTGGCTTAATAGGCATACTTTTTTCATAGTCTATCTGACGGCCCTATTTTTTGCATCATAAATAATTTTTTTACTCTATTTTAAGGCTTAAAATATTTACTTTTGCTTCTGTATTACTTTCTACAAGTCCTTGAATTATATTTTTTTTTTCAACAAATTTTCTCTTTTTGTGATTGTTTTACCCAAATTACATTAATATTAAAAAATTTAAATTCTCTTTTGAAAATACAACAAAACAAAACTCAACAAAACAAAAGAATAGGAAGGAAAGCATAGGAAAATAAAAAAAAAACGAAATAAGAATTATTCTCCTCTGAATATAAACAATGACCATCAGAGCTTTACATAAATTATTTACTTTCAGTACTTTTTTATTTTCTCGTAAAATTATAATTTTTTTCAGTTTTTTTTCTTATTTTTCAACTTTGTAGGTTGCCCCCATTTATATTTAGTTTAGATACCTTTAATTTACATTTTTAATATATACATACATACAATATATAAAGGCAGAGTATTCGTTAGTCCTTCGAGGTAAAGAAAGAGACTTAAAGAGATTTTAAAGTATTTAAATTAAACTGTTCATGATGTAAATAGAAGAAGAAGAAGAGAGTAAATAAAGCAGAATAAAAATGTGATGAAAAGTTTCTGCGAAAGTTTATTCTTTCGCTTGATTTTTTAAAAATGGATTTAAATTATGCATAATGGTTTTTAATATGTGGGACTATTATACAATTAAGGTTGCTTTTTTAGGTTTCTTTCAAAAGAATTAAAAAAGATCCAAGTTTATAAGCGAATCTGCATACATCATACACCATTTTTTGCTAATGTTCATTATACTGCTTTAAATATGAATATTTTTACAGCATACTTCTAAGGTTTAATTGTAATGTCTTCTGAATAACTGGAAAAATCCTTTGACTCCATTAATTTTATTGTTTCAAATTTTCTACAAAACATCGAAGCAACTTAAAAATATTAATCGATTACTGGGAAGCTTTTTCTAAATAATTATTTCGTTTGCTGCAGCTTTTCTGGATTACGTTTACAAGTATAAATTATTTTAAAGTACTCCACAAATAACTTTAGAGAAAAATGTATTTACATACGTCTGTGCTATCATATCAAATTTTCTTTCACACATCGCAGCGTATGTATTATTCCAAAATTTACCCAAAATGCCTAAAAGCAGGCAATAAAATTTTTAATTCCATTCTCTTTAACATACCCTTTACAATATTAATTGCCGCCTATAAGTATGCAATATAATTTCCTCCTTTCTCAATATATTTTTGGATAACGTTGTAGACTGATCCTCGAAAAATGTATATTATATGGTGAATTTTCACGACTTTAAGTTGAGATTTGTAGATTTGAGACGATGTCAAAGTCAGGAAAGTGAAGAAAATTAAATGCGTTTTTGGTGTTTTTTTTTTTGAAATTTTAATAGGTTTATATGATATTTTTTTCTGGCTAAACGAATAGGGGTTTTATATTGATTTTTTTATTTGAAAGGTATGGGCAACTGCTACTTTTTTTTATATATATATCTCATATATTAATGTTAAAATTATTCGTTCAAAATTTAAAAATAATAAAAATTTCAAATTTTTTTACCCTCCCTAAAAAAAAGATTAGGATTTTAATGGTGAAAGTAGTTTTTAGTAGTTTAATGTTATATACCACAAGAAAATATGAACTCTCTACATTCAGGAACAAAAAAAAAATAGTTTGCGCAAATTTGCGCAATTACTTTTGGCGATTTTTTGAAAATTTTACTTTTTTTAAAATTAAAAAAAATTAGACGCAGTGCAATAAAGCCATAGGCAATAAAGCCATATAGCGTACGAATTATGTGAGGAAATTCAGTAGAAGCGATACCAATCTTGATGTCCTGAATAGGTTACTTTTAAGCAGTGACCCTTTTATAAGCTGCAGTACACAAAAATCGCGAAGGAATAGTATCATCAGATACTATGAAGTTACTCCTTCCTGACATTGATGATGATTATGATAACGATTTTAACGATTGTAGTTAGTTTCACTTTTTAAGTGTTTTTAAGTTAAGTATTAAATAATGTAAAATAAATATTATGAATAAATATTAATTATCATAGAACTTTAAAAACTTAATTACATATGTATATCGACTATTATAACAATATGAGATGTATATTTGATTTTCTTAATGGACTGTATGTGGTACCTAGGGGCACTTATGATCCGATCATAATAAAATGTGATCATAAATGATTCACATTCATATTAAGCATGTTCATGTCGAATATCATCGAGGTGATAAAATTTTTAAGCCAACTATAATTGCTAAACATATTTTGTTAAGGGACCTTATTTTGGACCTAGCGGTAATTATTAACCGACCATAACAAAATTTGGTAATGTGATTTAGATTTACAAAATACACGTTCATACCGAATTTCATCACGATACCGATGTTTTTAAGCGATTTATAAGCGCAAACGTGAATTTCTAAAGGGGACTTTATATGGGGACCAGGGTCAAATGTGATCCGATTTTCATCAAACTTTACACCATAATTTCTTAATACACAAAACTGAGCCATGCTAAATTTTATCATGATTGTTGCATAATTACCATAATTATGTGTAAATAAGTTCAATTTCGAGGGGAATTTGTATAGGGGCTAGGCGAAATGACGGACCGATTTGAACCAAAATCAGTTGCGTTCATCCTTGGGCCTAACTATATCTAACACTATCAAAAAATTCCAGCCATTAACTCATAAAACACTTCTATTAATTTTGGCCAGGTTTTCAGGCAAAATGCCACATAGTGGTTCGGCTAAGGTCTTAACATATGCCCAGAAGTAATCAGAAAGAAATTTGTGGAGCAAATATGTAATAAGCGCAGTAGTCTTAAACTTCTTGTATGGCCGTAAGGATTTAAAAAGCAAAGAAAAAGTAAAATGCTGGTCTATCACTCTTTTTGGAAGACAATCAAAGACATTACAAGGCACACTGCTTATTAGATTACATAAGATAACCGTAGAACAGGCAGACTAAATATCTTACACTTGGTATTTCCAAATACAAATTGGAAGTCTAAGCCTAGGCTTACGCTATTGAACAAGAGCGAAATCGCTTTTATTAATTGCTGTAGCTTGTATAACTTGTTTAAATGACACTATAAATAAAATAATAATTACTGCCTACTTTTAGGGTTAGCAGTGATAAAAGTTAGGAAATATATACAATAATTAGGAAAATAATTTAAAATGTTAATTTACGTTTCTTTTTTATTTATTAAATTAAAATTACTGTTTGCCTACAAATAGGCAGTTAAACATTTAAATGTTATGCCTGTGAATAGGCAACAAAACTTTTTCGTTTGAAGTTTTTCTGAATTTTTTTTCGATTTGTATAAACTTTAAACCACTTGATTTAAAGACTTTAAAACAAAATTGGTTTAAAGTTAACGAAATTCTCAGCCCTTTTAAAATGTATTTATGCTGCCTGTGACATGAACACCACCCTCGGGAACCGTATACAGCATAATAACATCATTAAGTCTAATAAAGTTTAAAAAAAAATATCAAATTTCTGTCAGCAGACGCTTAAACTCAAATCCATGCAGAATACAAAATAAGACATCAGACTAGACTTAATCAAGTTAAAATAAAAAGTTTTTAAATTCGTTTATTTCTTTCTCGTTTTGTTTTTTTCGTTTTTTTTTTATTTATGCCAAGTCTGCCTACAATAGACAATTAACGAAATTACTTTTAAGTTAAAAGAGACAAAAAGAGAAAGAGAAAAAGCAGAAAATTCTTATTAAATTTCAGTTATCGTATACACACGCTTACATACGAACGCATAATAAATTTCTTACTCACCTTAAATGTCAACTACACTGACACAATTATATGGAAACGTTTTTTTTTTTTTGGGAAACGTTTTCTTTCGGATCTTTGTTTTTTTTTATAAGCATTTGACATTACAAATGTCAACTGCATGCATCTGTATGTATGGTACATATGTACGTAACCAGTGGCACAGGGAAAATTTTCTAGAATAAGACTTGTGTGTGTAAGTATGTATGTGCATCTAGGTGAGTGTGGGTGTATGAGAGAGTGTAATGTGATATTGGTAGCAAAAAAAAAAATTGGAAAATGTTTGTTATTCTAAACATGGCAAATGCCAAAAAAAAATTGAAAGAAAAACGTTAAGCTATGCCTCAGCGTATGTGTATGGTATGCTGTGGTGAAAGCATACTATTGTGTATGTGTGCGTTTGTAAGTGTACGTATCCTTGCTTATATTCCTGTCTTCAACATTAACTCATATAATCGCAGTTGCTGCAGACTCAAGGAAAATTTCAATTTTCAAACATGGCGGCAATGCTGTCATCATTATCGTCATCATTATGTTCCTTTAAAATGACATAAGATACCAATTGTGTGTATATGTAAATGTGTATGTGTAAAAGTGTATGTGTAAATGTATATGTATATTGTAAGTATATAAGTGTATGCGTAAGCTTTAAGCATAAGTAGGTCGTTTTCTAGGATAAAGAGAGAGAGCACAAATGTGAAGGATGGCAAAACAAACAAACAAAAAACAGAAAATCCAAATATGAGTATAAGAGAAGTGAAGACCCCTAACATATGCTGTGATCCACATCATCATCATTATCATTTACACTACTGGAGTCTTCAGCTGTGTGTGATAAAACTTTTTTGTATGCGAATGTCATACAATTGTCGTTTTTTTATTTCTTTCCAGCCTGCAAATGTTTGGTTGTGGCCCAATGGCCTTGTAAAAAAATACACTCTGTTGACAGCTTTCTTTGTCTTGTTTTTAAGTTTTTCTTTTGTTTTTGCTTTTTTCCTCTATATTTGCGTGACATTATCTTAATTTTGTTGTTATGCTTGTTTTTTGTTTGTTTTGTGTGTGCTTTTACTAATTTAAGAAATCGTTTGCTATTCCTTTTGCATGCATATGTATCCATTTCGTTCATTTTCCAAATACTCATTATCATAATGACTATAATTATGATTTGACATTTGATAAAAGATTTTCTTTCCATGTCAAAAACTTAAAAAAGTGTGCCTCACAAGTGGTTAAGTTTAAAAAAACTTTCCTTTTTGTTTTTGTAAGCAAATATATCATTAAGGTTTCGTCCATGTTCCATAGAAAACATGAAAAAAATACTACAGCCTTAATTAATAAAACCTTGAATCTGATGATCCATATTACATAGAATAGCAGTCATTAGTTCAGGGTTGTTTTTATTTCTTTCTAGAATTAAGCTGTTTTAGACAGAAAATATAAAAGAAAATAAATGATTGCATACTTATAGGCACTAAAGGAAATTATGGCAATTTGTTAAATAAAAAATAATAATTTGAAGGAAATCTTCACATAAGAAAGACAATAAAAGTTCGATTTTATTTTTATAATATTTATTACGTAATTTTTGTTTTCGAAACCCTTTATACCGTAGATTTATGTTTTAAACTGGCAACCAAGTAAATCAATCTTTGTTGCCTACTTATAGGCGCCAATGAAAATTAAAACAATTTTAGTACAAAAACTAAAGGAAGGTAAAGAACGAATATGGTAAAGGTTGAATATGGTAAATTTATTTTTCAATCTTAGACCAAATTAGTATAATGGAGGGCAATGCTATTCTTACTATTCATAGATTTTGAAAACCAGTAAACCACTCAGCAATATGAAACACTTGGGAAAATAAAGGTGATCCTAAAACATTAACTTGGTTGATCTGGTCTTACCTGAAGATCGGCTGAACAACGCGATCGCAATAAAAAACAGCTCTGGGTAAATGGTGTAGTACGGTCCATAGCCCCAACAAAGGGGAGCGAAATTGTGTGGTTACTGTAACATCGATTGGTGGCCTTAGACTATCCAGATGATATTTGCCTGTTATGACACGCGTTGTGCTCTAAACTGACTAAGTTCCATGTGGTACAGGAAGCTACATAATTAGCTGCATACATCAAATAATAGAGGACCAATTGCAATACAGAAAAGAACAAGTAAAGACGAAATGTTCGTCCTTTTATCTGCATAACCGCGTCAAATCAGGGTTTCATCGACAGGTATACCTATCGAATCAATAAATCAAAAAATACGCACGTACTGCTAAAACTAAACTAATACTGCATTATGTGGACGAAGCATGAAATGTACTACAAAAAATTCAACAAACGCTTGAGAAAGACCCTATACATCTTCCTGTCAATTACGGCGTCCACCAATACTACATAAATAATCCGTCAAAGCCCAAAAAGAAAGCCAACTGAATTCGCCTTGAGTGTGCGTTCTTAAAGAAGTTGTAATATACTTTCACTGGAAAATCTATTGAATTGAATCCGTACAACAGTAGGCGGGTATGGAAATCTGAATTCAATTGGAAACAGTATTAATTGCAACTTTAGGAGAATCTTTGGCTTTGCCGAAACCATATCTTGAGGCAATTATTTGGGATAACACCTTAGAAAATTTTATTTAATTTATTGTAGTTTAGATTTAAGCTACAATTACAAATTTATCCTAAAAATATGAAATGGAAATCAAATTTTTTATTTGTTGCCTACTTATAGGCAGCACAGAAAATTATTATTTTGAAAATAAATAAATAAATTAATAAAATTAAAGGGCGAATAAATAAAAAATGTTTACCTACTTATAGGCTTTAAAGCATACAAGCAAACCCTAGTAAAACAAAATTCTTTAAGCACAAATAAAAAGAATAATGAATTGGTGCTTAACTCGTTTATTTAAAATTCTTTTTGTAATATTTTCAAATTACTTTGAACAAAATTATTTATTGAATTTTATTATTCTCCTTGAAGTAGGCAATTGTTTTAGTATTTTGCAATAGAACAAATTTTGTTGTTTTGTACACAAAAGTAATCATTATTTTAAGACCTTCAGCAACGTCAAACGAAATTTAATCGGAAATAAGAAAACGAACGAACGAACGCAAATGAGAAAAAACACAGACACTGTGGGCGGAGGACTAATAATAATCGGTCAAAGAGGCTATTAAATTCTCTTTTAAATTTTACTATATTATATCCTTATCTTAAAAACAAATACCATACGTTACATGGATATAATAGCAGTTGTATGTTGCCACGGGTGCAATCAGGAGACCACCTTACCAATAGACATGTGGTTCAAAAGTGAAATAGTTACCCAGAAATGTTTTCAGTTGACCTATCGGCAGTATGAGTTCGATAGGTCCGATAACATTTCGGTATTAGCTATCATTTAAAGCAGCAACAGCATGGAAATAGTGTAATAATAAAAATATTGCCTGCGTATAGGTGTATTTGTATTTCTGCGCCCCTAAAAGTAGCCTTTGATATTGTTAGCGCTGGTAGAAATTCAAATGATACACAAAAAAAAGGAATCAAAGAAATCATAAACAAAATTATAAAGCGATTTTAGAATTTCTGTACCCCTAAGAGTAGACTTTAAATCATGTATTTTCATATATTGAGTTATAAAGCTTTTCATAGCATATAATTTACTTTAGTTTTTATAATATATAAAATCAAATTTATACATTAAAACTGCTCAACTGCTCCGCGAACTTGAAAAGCTTTGTAATCAATATTTTTAACAAAAATTAAAATAATTCAGATCGTATTAGATATGCCGAAACGAATTCTATTCCAAACGTATTTTCTAATTTCCTTCTGTAAAAATTTTGTTGCCTACTTTAATGCAAATTATTTTTTTCTTGTTTTCTGTTTACGTTGTTGCTTAATATTTAATAACTACGCTGTCTTAGGGCTTATCATAAAAAAATCGTTTACCTTAAATAATTTATTTCTTCATTTCCACTGTGGCAATTATCATCAAAGAAGGCCAAAACCATAAACAAGGCAATTTTTATGTCCTTTTTCTTCTACTTTTAGCTCTAATTGCATGTTGGTATCCTGTTCTTTTGTCCAGCAAAAATTGCGTTGAAAAAAGGACAGGTGAAAACATGTTTAAGGTATCCTTTTATATTATTTCGTCTCTTTATAGGTTTATGTAATTGAAAGCTCTAACAGCTGCCTAAAACTGTGCTTTATTTTATATAAAACGTAATAAATTTTGTTTTGCTGTTGTTTCTGTTGTTGTTTTAGGTTATAAATAGACAATAACATTTCGAAAATAGAGAAAAGAGAACTGAACTGAACAGAGGGAAATAAGGGAAGTATTTTATTTCGTTGAGGTTATTTGCTGAAGTTAATGGTTTATTGATTACTTCTTGCTATAAATGGTTTTCTGTTTATTTCCCTTTCAAGTTGAACTTTATAAATCACTTGTAAATTATTTTGTTTTTAAATATTGAGATGTTCCATATATTTTGGTGTTTAAAAATATTTAATTTTACCAATTCAAGGCTTAACGCATTTGTGTTTAAATTAAAAATAATTCTACTTGAAGTATTCTATGCGGCATTTAAGCTTTGAAGTTATTTTCTAATTATGATTTATCCTTTCTAATGCTGTTTATGCACAACTGTATACGTGGGTCCAAAAATTTATCGTAAACTTATTTATTTTGCCCTTATTTATAGCATATTTCCAGGCATCTAAGCATAATATTCAAATTGTACATGTAATAACTATATCTTTAACTATTACCAAATGACTAACTCAACTGTTACTTATAGCCAGGGTATCTTGTGTGGTTGCTTGCCTACTTAACTGTGTTAAAACAAAGTCAAGTTATTTGTGGCTATAAATCTCTTAAACATACTCACACATACTCCTACACAGGTACATACATACACATATATCCTACCCCATGCACGATAATTTATTCTTAAATGAATTATTACCCTTAAGTCCAGTTATGACCAGTTACCCCCTTCTACCCATTAACTAATGTCTCTATATGTTTAACCACAATTCTGTTAAGCCTTTTGCTGAATGTATAGTGTAGTGTATATACAGCCTTGGCATAGGCAACATTAATTAGACTTATCTTAAGTGGTTTATGAAATTCTATGGAAATGAGTTATGATTTGTTATTACTGCCACCGTCATTGCTATTTACCGTTGCAATTTTCCTTAACAAGCGCTTAAGATAGTTATACGAAATGAAAAAAAACTTATTTTTGGCCCAAACTTTATTTGCATACGACAAACTAAAATTACTTAAGAGTACTACAGTAAAGTAGTTATTCGAACTGAAATTACTTACTTTGGTAAAGTAAACTCTTAGGGTGATTTATAAAGCCATCAAAGTTTATTGAAATTATCTAAACTGTTGCTATAACTGATTTAATGTGGTGGAGGGGAGAGGAAAGTAGTAGAAAATTTTGTAATTCTTAATTAATTATTTAAAAATATTGTTTTCAAACAATAATTACAGGATATAATTATAAAACAGCCTAAAACTATGCAGTGAAAATAAACAATTAAGTACATATATTAAAAATTAATATAAAACGGCTTTAGATATTAAATAAAATTTAAAAAACCGATTTTTATACCCGTATAATGCTTTGTAATCGAAAGTAATTGCGGGTTATACTCTATGAAATACATTTCAGGTATGCAGGAGAGAAATTTATTCCACATTTTATCTTTGAGGGCGTAACCACAGTAAACATTTTCTTGATTTATGCAAAATTTTAACTTGAAGCTTTCAGGTTAGTAGGCAAACATTATGGCACAGGTGCGTCGCCGTAGGCTAGTAGGGAGTGTGTTGGCTTATTAGACGTGAGGTCATGGTTCAAACCTCAAAAAACAGTCGTTCAGAATCGACTTTAAATTGTGGGTCCTGCAACTCATGTACAATATCGGCATACACAACATAAGTAGTGTGAGAAACTAATTCGTAATCCTGACAGAAGGGATGTATGTACATATTACCACAGAAGTAGGAAATTAGAAGTTCAAAACGCATTTTAAATAGAGTTTGCTAGAAAGAGTTCAAAAAATTCGTAATGCTTCATATTCGCTGCAGCTTGTACTCATGCTGTCCCGCTCTAATTCCATTTGACTTCCCTAGGTGTGAGCTAAACATCCTCTTCTTTATTTTTCTTGTGGGTTAGACTCTATGGCATTTCACATGAAGACGTTATGAAGCCTTTTATAGATATAGCAGATCCACCCTGGAAATTTTAATGCTTTCAAAGGTACGAATATCAAAAATCTACTTAACAGTGTTTCAAAGCAGAGGTCGGGGGGCGTTCACCAAAGTCAGGTTACAAAACATAAACGAAATCAAATGTCGCCTTTAAAAGTCAAAGTAATTTATAAAATGAAACCATTCTTCTTGATTTCTTATTATGTCTAGTAGAACCTGTAGCTCTGACAGGCTATAATTTGTCTGCACTGTTTTTAGGCGTTTTGCCCTTAAAAGATTCTTTTTACAAAACAAAGTCGTATAAATTTTGTTTTTCAAATCATTATTAAATGTCACTTCAATAAAGAGATTTTTTCGCCATTCTTTTTTTTCCATTGTACGGTTTTGTTTTTAACTTCCTATTAAACTTCCTTCAATTGTAATCATTTTTATTTCTCTTCTTACGCCAAAAACTTTTGCAAACTCATTTTTCCCCTGGTTTTTTTATTCTCGTTTTTCTCTGTGAAATTTAACAAACATTTGTCGTTATTGATGACCAATGGGAAGCATTTTAATGTAACAATTGTCCAGAAAAAGAAAAAAACCGTTCAAAACTTTGGTTTTTTATACAGTATTTTCTAAGCCTAGAAGTATACTACACATGTGGTACGTGTGTACTTTTTCGTACATACATATATGTGTGTGTTTGAGTGTAAGTGTGTGTATATGTTTGCAAGTAATGTTTTATGTCATTCTTTTCCGTATTGTCTTTAACCATTTCATTTAGTCATACAAACGTCCATGACTACATGTTTGTGGTGGTGCTTCTTTCGTTTTTTATTTCGTTATTTTTATGATTTTTTTTCTTTTTGTTTTTACAATTTCGTTATTTTTATTTTTTATTTGCCACTGCCAGAAATGACCATAGAATACATATGAGTTCTGTTCTGTCCTGTTCTCTTTCTATTCCTATGTCTGTTTGCTATTATTTTTGATGGTGCACGTTTTTGCAACGTGCTGTGTATCGAATGTTTATTTCTTTACGTTCTCAACCGTCCCTTCTCTACCGCCTTTTATGTATTCTTTTGTCTTAATGCTGTTGGTTCATTGTTCATTTTCAATTTGGTAACGACAGAACGTTACCAGCCAGCATTCTGGCTTTTATTGTCTTTAGCATTGCTAAAGATGCCAACACGAAGGGAGTATAGTTGGAACGTATTCGAAAAGTATTGCCGGTGTAGTTGTGTGTGTGTGTGTTTGTGTCAATTTTTGCTGAGATTTTAAGTTTGAAATATTTCTTGGTCTCTTGCAACGATTTGTTGTCTTTGGCATCATTTATGCCTAGACATCGGTCATCATTCATTTGTATGTTTGGGGATTTAGAGATTTAATGCCATGTTTACCCTTCCGAGTAGTAGGTTGGCAAAAAAAATTACAACTTTTTTTTTTAAATAAATAAAAGAAAATTGTAACGTTTCGTTTTGTAAATATGATGAGAAACTATACTATTCTCAACATCATCAACATCAAATATTAACAATAAAAACAGAGCAATTTAGACAAAATTAGAGAATATTACGAAAAGGAAGAAAAAAGAATTTAAATAGAGAAATTTAAACTTTGGCCCAACTTACATAATTGGAAAATATTTATATTTCATAGTTTAATGCCCAAAAGTAGGCATCGTTTTGTGAAATACATTTCATGATAAAGTTTATGAGTTAACATTTTAGTCTCTGTTATAAATTTCAACGTAGAATAAAATGTACGAATTGGTTATCAAATATATTGCACAGTTCTTAAATGATAAAAATTTTAAATATTGACTACCTAAAAATAGGCAACATTTTTATAATACGGTTCGAACTAAATTTTTAATTTGTCGACTTTGTAACTAAAATTTGTGTCCTGTAATATTAAGTTTATTTTAAAAGTTAAGTTTTAAGTTTAATTTGAGCACTAATTTCGTTGTCTAAAATTATGTATGGAAATTTTAAATGAAACGACCCTATGTTCCGAAGAGTACCTAATTTCAAAATTAGCTTCGCAATATTTAAGAGACATCACTTATTATTGCCATGCAGAAGTTACTTAGTACTCCGACCGTTAGATGATTTCATAGAGTATCCTTATAATAAATTTCAGAATGCTGCCCGATATCAGTAATAAATATTCCCTGCCAAAGCACTTGTAATGCGCGCTGGTGTTTCTTCCTTTGAAGCATTAAGGCCTCACAGGTTCCAAGAATGTATTCCAATGATTCATTCCTATTGCCACATGATCTACATGTTGGTCGTGCTATAGACAATTCATATTCTGTAAAAATGTGCCCTGTGTCTACAGTGCCGTCGCACTGTCAACATATTGGGCAAGAGACAATTTCTAGTCTGAAAAACTGTGCCCTGCGTCTACAGTGCCGTCAGAAGACTGACAGAAGACCATGCTCAATGTTCTTTCCCAACAAAAGTTTCATTTGCATCAAATTCACTTGATCTTTATTTTCCCTTTCGTTAATCATAATTTTCCAAACATGGAGTAGCGTGAAATCTCCCCTCCTTGTAAACTCGTTTGCTTACTCATTGAATATAATTCCCACAGTAGCTAGTATACAGATTTCGCTTTTCCAGACATTCCCACACTTTCTTCGATTCAGTCTCATAAGCGCCGAGTGCTCGAATGTCAGATAGTATAGTCCAATGTCTTTTGTACCTCCTATCCAAGTTGAATTCAGCACATCTTTCGAACCCTGTGAATAAATAAAATTGGAGCGAAAAGCTTTTCGCCCCTATCGTTTAGAGTCGATGTTGAACTAGAGGCTCCGCCACTCTTGATAACATTAACACACGCGACATGGGTGTTGTGAGAAGCTAATTTGTCATTTAAGTGTTGTAATGATCAATTAAGTTAATACTCCCTACTTTCCTTCTCCAATTTTGAGAGGTATTTTTGCAAGGGATCAAAAAGCTTTGACCCAAGTAAAAATGTATTTGATAAGAGTATTGAAAAATTTCCAATACTATTTGCCCTCATAATTTTTCAACCAACAATCAGAATATTTTTCTTTTTAAATATGATTAATCAATCGATCAATTTAATCAATTAATTCTAGCTATAAATTCTTTTATTCAAATCTGATTTAAAAATTAATATGTTCGGAAATTACCTGAAAGTATGCTGCATATTTAAGATTATAAGACTACATTTCGTAATGTTATGACACCATGTACATATGTTATTTACTTTTAAAACGTTTTAAAATGTTAAAATAATTATTTTAATTTTAATTAGTTGTCTTAAATAATGCGTTATTACTGCGAAAGTTTCTTAAACGCCTAAAAGTATGCAAAGTTTTTAAGCTCTTAAGCACGGTTTGAGGTTAATGATTTCGAATTTATGTATTTAATTGAATTTTAAATTTATATTAATTTGTTTAAGATAAAACATTATAAAAATGAAGAAATCTAATATACAGCCTATAAATATGCCACCAATTTAAATTTTTCTGGTTGAATTTTTTTGGGTAACGTTTTCATCTAATTTATGTCGTTTATTTGTGGACAGCAAAAAAAAACAGAAAAGATTTTGTCTTTTTATTTCATTATAGTCATTGTTGTCGCTAATGTTATCATTGTTGTTGCTGTTGTTGTTGCTTCATACATTGTTTATTGTGTCATGCCTAAATTTGGTAACACAAACATGTTAAATCCCATTTGAGAATTCATTCATGTTTGAATTTGTATGAAAATTGTTTATGCTGCCGCTATTGTTGTTATTGTTATTGTCACAATCTCAGCCATTTGTTAGATGTTTCCTGTCATTTGTATTTAGTTTCAGCAACTTTTTGTTTAGAACTTTCATCGTATGTGTGCCTTTCTTTAGCTGCTACTGTTAGCTGCATAACTGAGCTTGTCTTCTTATCATTTTTATGCCCGTTTCACTTGGTTTATATGACCAGTTTTTTCTCAATTTGTTTTTCGTTATGTTTGATTTGTATTTTCATTTTCTAAACATGTTTCAAGGGAATTGCTTTATGTTATGAAGAAGCAAATCAGGAAATAACAATTTGATTCTTTTATTTTCTTTTTTTTTCCTTTTGGAAAATATTCTTTAAACAATCATATCGATAATCATAAGGGAAATTAAGTAAAAAAGAAGGATTTTCATAAATAATTAAAGAAGCGTGGAATTTAATATATTGTTACGAAAATGAAAAATCAAGATACTGGCTTTTACATAGCTTAACATTAAAATTATAAACAAAAGCTACAAAAACAAAACAATACTGTGAACAAACCTCTTTACAAATTATCGTACTGCTTAATATAACAACAGGGTGCCCTGGTAGTCTAGTGGGTAGTGTGCTACACTATTAGCGTGAGGGTCGTGGGTTCGATTCCCACCAGAGACTCTGGTCTGTGGCACTTCACCGAGCGTATGTTCACGTTGCTCCGATCGTAAATAATTAGTATATAATTTGTAATTGTATTGTAATAAATAAATAAATAAAGTATAACAACAAACACCAGCATAAAAAATGCTAAACAAGGAAACATAAATACAACAACATGGTAAACATGTAAGCAAAAATATACCAACAACACTACAATAACAAATGTAAACAACGATGTTTACATTTATAAAGATTTTGAGAAGGCGAAGTGCTGAACGCTTGCTCTCAAGAAGATTAATCAGACTGTTTACCCTGCCATATAAAAGGCAAGTCAAAGCAGGCGGTGTGTTTGAAGAGTAATCGTGGTTTGAAGATCTCCGTTACAAAGATCTGTCTAGTAATTGTTATTGTTTATGCAAAGTGTATAAACAGAGGAATAACAAGAGCAATTGTTGTTGTTTACATAAAGTTGTGTGCAGTGGTACACAGATTCGTGCGAATAATAACGAATTTTAATTAAAACTAAACACAAATTTATTTTATTTTAAACGTTTTTAAAAGGCAAAAACGTAACAATTAACTTCGTAAACAGAAGAACTTATCTTATCAGTATTATTGAAGGCATCTTCAAGTACATTTCTTTGGTACATTTTAAAGTTTGGAAGTCAGTAATCACAAGTTCTCGGAAAGTGTATAAATGGATTTATTTTTAAATTTTTAAATATTTAATACACAAGATATAAAAAAATTTGTTTTAAATTTTTGTACAAATTTTTCTCTTCGAAATTTTTATCGATTTTTTCCTCATCGCTTTTCGCTTGCAAGGAATTTTTTTTTCTGTATTTTCCTATCTTTCGTTAAGTTTTACATAATCTACTTAACTGTGAATATAATATACGTTAAATTCATTTAATTTTTGTTGAGCTTGCAACAGCAAAAAACAACAATAAATACAAATCTTATAACAATGCCAGCCAGACAACCAAGTAACTCTACTAAAAGTATTGCAAACAAATACACAAAAAATACAGTCTCTGGCAACCAAATGTTTAAATCTCATTGAAAGTATTTTGCAACCATAAAAATAAAACAAAAACAAAAGAATACACAACTGCAACAACAAACGTTAAATTCATATAAAAGGCAAAAGCATTGCCACAAAGATAATAAATAACTTTGAATACGACCAGCTTAATTAAATAAGCTTTGCAAACAGATTTTAACAGATTTCAACACTAAAATTTTACATAAAGAAAGCAAAAAAAAAATAAGGAAAAACGACAAGAGAAAAGTATCAGAGAGAAAATAACATCTTTTAGAGAAATTCGGGCGGGTATTGCATTTTGTTATTCGAAGGAAGAAGTTTATTTTATAAGACAAAAGCTTTTTGTAACCACAATAGAAAATAAATTTTCAATGACAATAACTGAAGTGTTTTAGTGAAAATGGGCTTAAGTGTCAAATTTTATCAACTGCATAAAGGCAAATGCTGTAAGAGAACAATCAGACAATTCTGCAATAGTGGTGTGATAAAAAAAATTGACACATCCTAAGGTTGTTCCAAATCATGCTGAATTCTAAACTATAGTGTAGAAGGACACTTTTTGGTTTTTTCAACGTTCCCTAAATCTGGAGACAAGTACAAGTGGAATGTTCACTGATCTTGGGTTTTTTCTAGCATCCACTTCATAAAGGACAGGATATTGAATGAGAATGCATCACATTATATCGACGCCTTCGTTCTGTAACATTCTAAGTCGAAAAAGTGTGTTTTGAGTTATTAGCTCACAAAGTTTTCACGCGACATACGACTATATATATATTCTAAGTAGATTTTTCCCTATAACTTCCGAACGGATCGGCGCATTTTAACCAAATTTTTACAGTATTTAAGTTAGAGAAACTAGAATTTAAAAATGCAAGAACATTAAAAACGTTGTAAGTACACTTAAAACGTTATAGAATGGAGGCGTCGATATATAATAAGCTGGAGATTAGTTTTGTGAATAAACGGGCTCAAACAAAAATGACGAAGAAGATAACAAAACATTCCTAAGGCTATGTAGAGCAATAAGTTCAATAAAATATGGTTGATAGATCTAAGAGCTATAATTCACAACCGAACCTAATTCTTACAAGACTGTAATGCTTATAGGCCTCCTTTTGTTTTGAATATAGCAGTCCAAACATGTCTTAATAATCTAATAAGGGCAAAACTTTGGTTTAAATGTTCACTATTGGCGATTCGTGAAGAAGACAAGACAACACGTGGTACTATGCGAAAAAAATTATCTTCTTTTCCCAAAATTTATAATTCATTAAACACAGAAACGAAGATAGGTATGGATTTGATCGTAATATTCAATATTTAAATAATTTTCTCATTGGTATCAAATTTCCTTCCACTGAGCCTTCTCCTCAAGTTTTGAAGTAAGAAATAGGCTCTCTTTAGAATGTGCAAAGGATGAGTGAAAAGGAGACCAACATCAGTGGTCATCAATCAACAAAATATTAATGAACGTCAGTTAAAGAAGTAATGACAATTAAGGAGATTTTAATGGGTATACATAGGTAAATAAGATATTTATACGAGCTCTCCGTACCACTCTGCATTAAATTTCAACTCTCACTTTTCTGCACTCTTCCATGCCACAACAGAATTTTTTTAATACTTTTCCAAATGATTTGTGTTCCCTTTGTTCCTATTCTTTAAAAATGAATATTTTAAAAATTACAGCAGATTTATAAAAACTCATCAAAATATGTCGCCTTATAGCTGGTCAAAGAACGCTTTCACTATCATTTATCACTTTTAAGAGGCAATGTTTTAGGAGAAACTTATGTGCAAGGACAACTGCAATAACTTGATGATCTTTATCCATACCTGTACAATCTGTGCCTTAGTAGTAAAGTAAAGTTGTAAATATATAACATACATACATACATAATTGGACATTACAACCCTTCAGTCAGGATTACGGCCTAGCTTCTCACATCACTTATGTTGTGTGTGTTAATTTTATACATGAGTGGCGGGACCTACAGTTTAAAGTCGACTCCGAACGACAGATTTTTGAGAAACTTTTTATTGCAATTTTTTATTGATTCTCAGAGATTTTTTGCCAGAAAAGAGGAAGTGGCCGAAGAAATATTTTTTCATATTTCGTTTTGATGTCTGACCTGGGTATTGAATCGTGGCCTTGCGTCTAATAAGCGTAAAGTTGTACAGTTTCGTTTAATTACATTCAGAATTGCTACCTTCACATTAGTAATATAGTTAATATCAATGAATGGGCATCATTCATTTTTGGAGAGATAATGATAAGACTAAAGCAACACTTGAAATAAATTTATACAGTCCTCGCCCAAATTATTGAATGCATTATAGGCTTTTCACAAACAAAGATTCTGATCTTTTAGAGATCAATAATTGTTACAATTTATACCATAATGTCCATGGAATAACGAAATCTAAAGCTTTGTAAAAAATATATCCCTTTTAGATTACCCAAGTAATAGCATCCATATTACCATAATGTATTAACAGCGTTCAGAAAATGTCAAAGGAAAAGTGAAAAAGATCGAATTTAGTAAATATCATTCATCATCCTGAAACGCAGAATATTACTAAAAATTCATAAATTCCAGGCGGCTTGCAGCTCTTGTGACATAAAGTGCCTCAACAAAATATTCAATAGATGGTTGCGCTGGACAACCACAAACGATGTACCACAGAATAGTATTTTATGACTCGTTTTGTTCTTACTTTACTCCTGGGTACCAATGAGTGGATAGATATACACTTCTGTGAATTTCGCTAATTAAAGTTGCCGTAGTCTAGTAGATAGAGTGTTGGCTTTTTAGACGGAAGGGCACGGTTCAAACCCCAGGTCTGACATCAAAACGAAATATGAAAAAATATTTCTTGGGCGATTTCCTCTCTGCAGATTTCTAGCAAAAACTCTGAGAGTAAATAAAATTGCCATAAAAAGTTTCTCAAAAATCTGTCGTTCGGAGTCGACCACCACTCATGTATAAAATTAACACAAAAAACATAAGTGGTATGAGAAACAAGCTCGTAATCCTGACTGAAGGGTTGTAATGACCAATTATGTTATGTATGAATTTCACTAATGCCTATGCCTTTTAGTATACAAGAAACCCCCCATGAAGACCTTTGGTATCGGCACAATTACATTTTCCAGCCTTACATCTGAAAATGGCGTAATCTAGTATAGACTGTGTTGCCTTATCCAAACTATGGTTCAAACTCTAGCTCATATGTATATCTCGAACAAATCGGTACATAAAAAAAAATATTTCTCTTGATAACATGCTCTCAGCTGTGCTCCGGTAAAAACTCTGTGAGTAAATAAAATTGCATGGAAATGTTTTTCAGATCTCACGGTCGATACGACCACTCATGAATAAAAATAATACACAAAACATGGTGGTGCGAAAAGCTGCGTTGTCATTCTGACTAAAGTCAGGATTGTAATGACCAATTAAGTAAGTAAGCAATTAAAATACTGTATAATCTTTGGAAAGGCAATTCAGAGTGGATTGTAATATCATACTGTATAATTCATTTCTGGTACCAATATGGTGTTATGGTATAAAAGCTTCCAATTCCAAGACCGTCAAAATAACATGACTATAGCAGAACTCTGGTATATACATGAACGTTCAAAATGGTATCGACCTGGCAAGAAAATGTTCAGTTAGGTATCTGAACAAGCTTGACTTAGGTTTTCATCTCATTAGAACGATCACAAGTATAACCAAAAACCATTCCAAATTATTTTATAAACAGTTTTATAAGAAATCTAATGATTTTTCAAATTCTTCTCGTATTGCTCCTTTTTCACTATTAATGCCAGAGGCATTCATTCACAATGATACTCAACTTAAACATTCCTTAGCCAAAATCTACTAAATGTTGAAATACATTAAGGAATTTAAAATCTTCTCCTAAATAAAAAGGAAATATTTTTCGGAACTTTAACATTTAATAGCTGGGCAAATAGAGATTATTTTACTCTGTAGCAAAAGAATTTTTTCTAAGCTATAAAACAACAAAAAAATCACAAAAAAGAATAGAAAAATGAATAGAAATTTCTATTGAAATGAAGCAAATTATTTTTGCTTGTTTTTGTAAGAGAGAGATTTGCAACTTAAATTGTTTTGAAAAAAAAAGAAAAAAGGGAAGAGAATAAAATGGAAAATTATCTATTTGGTTCCTTTGGATAGCAACAAAAACAGTTGCGAATAGTAAAACTGTTTTAAAATTTATTTTTAAATGCATAATGAAACAAAGTTCGTTTGTGGTAACAAAAGTTGGGGGGAGTGAATCAAATAAAAATGCTGCTGAATTTGTATGGCAAAATAAGTCAGCCTAAAGAAATGTTCTATTTGTACTCACTCACTCACACCCATTGGTTATAATTTGAACAAGTGTTTGTGCTAAATATGCCTGCTTAGATGAATGCTGTTTCTAAACATGGTTTAATGCAAATGCATAATCTCTGGGAATTGTACGCCTGCAAAAGACATGTGAACATGTTTTGGTTTCTTTACTGCTGCTGTAGCTGATGCTGTAGCTGAAGCTGTTGCTGTTCCCTCGTTGTCTATTTGTTTCCTTTCTGGCTGGCTTTTAGATTTTTCTTAATTTCTGGCTAAATGCCAGCAAGAAAATAACTTGTTTTTGGCAAAAAAAAAAACCGAAAAAAGAGGAAAACTTCAGTGCACAAAACAAATTTCCAAATCACAAACCAAAACATTTGTTTGTGTTATCTGTCTGGAAATCTTAAAACCATATAACAGAACTTTCATATCCTAGCAAATATAAACACACACATAACAACCTACAGCACTACATAGAATAGCACAACTGTAATGTCAACATGTATGGATGAGATGTTACGAGTAGTTGGCTTAAACAGTTAAAAGATTTGATTTAAAACGTAAAACAACTGTTTATCATCAGTTCTAAGCTTAGATACAGAAATTAAGAAAAAAAAGCCATGCTAAGAGCCTAAAAATAGGCAACAATATTTACTAAACAAGAAAATTGTTATTCTTTTTCAATTCTCATGTATACAAACGTGTTCTTTTAAAGGCTAATCTGGTTGATATATTTGAATTAATTACTTTAAGCTTTCTCTTATGAAAATTAAAGAGACTCACATTTCTGAAAAGTTTTTCAAAAGCGTTCTTAAAATTTTCTGTAAAAAGGATTAGAAATCGTTTCATTCTTAGAAATCTATGTTGCATGAATTCCTGGTCTTCAGTGGCAACTGCATGGTGAATTTTCTTTGGAAAAATTAAGTTTTAATTGCCTGGATGGCCACTAGATCTTCTAGTAATGGACAGTGGTGTCTTTACAGAATGATCGGCGAACTACAGAGTCTAGTCGACATTCAAACCGTCCTCTGACGGGAAATTTACATCACAAAAGCAATAACGTCTTGATGAACAATTTTACTTTGGATATATGAGTTAATAATGCTTTTGAGAATTGTCTCTTAGTAAGTAAAGCGCGGTGTTTAGGGAATAATGGAAAACACACATAACATGTGGGTACACCCCATATGACATAGGCTGTCCATCCGACTTTCTTGGGTGACAGTTACCTCTACCGGCCTTCCTTCTTATACGTGGTGTATTCTAAAAGTAATGCGATATTTTTGATTTTAATTGATACTTGCACTAGACCTAGTTTTTGACTTTATCAGTTATTGTTGTATTCGTTGCAATACACGTACAGAAAGCAAAATTTTCCTTCGAATTATTTTCTTCTACTGAAAAATAAATCATCTTCTTTTAAGTTTGCCTATATTTTCCCCTAGCGCCTAAAAGTAGAATACATAAAAAATTTTAATTTAAAAATTTTGCCCCATTTACCTTGATATGCATTTACCAGAACCTTAAAAACAAAATTAAACTGTAGTTTAATTCAACCCAACAGTTTCTCTTCGCTTAATAACATATATTTTATTTAAAAGCTGCTTACATGCTAGAAATTTATTGCTTTTCTTGGAATTCCCTTGTGAACCCTTAAAATATGCAATTAAATTTTACAAATTGTATAAATTTTCATTCTCTTCTCCGCCTAACGTAATGCTGCATTTTCAATTAACACCGCAAATAGCTGGAAATTGTGAAAAACGAACTGAAAAAAGAAAAATGTTTTTACTGCTGCCTTATTTAACTACTGATGGTAAACCGTAACAAATTTATATGCATTTAATACCATAGAAATACCAATAACAGTTGTTATAGTAGTTGTAATACAATAACAAAACATGGAAATAAATTACGAAACATTACATTACAGTTCAATAGCAAATGCTACAAATTCTAAAAACAACATGAATATAAGAAATACACCCACCCAACAAGCTATTGCCGCAGCTAAAGTGGTACAAATTCCAGTTAAAACCAACAACAACCACACACAGATTAGCTGTACTTTTTCGGGGAATTTCCAAATTTCAAAAAAAGAAAAAGAACAGAAACCAATACTACAAATATGTGCGAGTATTTGTTGTTTTGGTTTTTTGTACAATAAACTGCAACACAAATAAGAAAATTTACAAGAAAATGCATCGAAATGCGGTTAAATCCTTACAAAAGAAAGAAAACCCTTAAAGTATACCAAGAAAAAACAAGTTGTGTGTGTTTAAATGTATTCGTGTGTAAATGTTTTATTCAAAACATAAGAAATAATACCACAAATGTAAACATGAGAGCATACTAGACATACACACACACAGAGAGAGGAAGAAAGAGTAAATAGCGAGATATTTGTAATTTCAGAAACATATGTTTACAAAAACAAATAAAGCATACCACCGTTCTTTTTAAAAGGGAAGTTATAACCCCCAAATAAATTTCAATACCTTTCCCCTATTGGCCAAAATATAGCAAGTGCTGTTAGCATAACTTCCCTTTAACATGATGCTCGTTTTACTTTAATTCATTCACTCTTATTTAAGCTGACGTTATACAGTTCTATGCCAAGCTTAAGCATGGCATCTAAATACATTTGTGTGAGCGTATATGATATATACATGTGTGTGGTACAAGTATATATTAATAGAAATAAAAGAGGGCATACATATACATATACTTGAAATAAGAAACTCTTAACATTTTATACTTGTTGTAAATGTACTTCAAGTTCATTACAAGTTTTTAAGCAGTTTAGCGGTTAAATAATAAACTTTTTTCTCTCTCAGCACTCTACTATGCCCCCATACCTTACCACTACTACTCTTTTATAGGATCCTTTATGCTCTCACTCATATGCTTTACCTGCAAATACATGTGTACATATTTAAATACGGGTATTAAAGAGTATATGCACTTGTATATGTGTGTATACAGGAGAAAGTGTATTTGTATATGGCATTTAGTATTTATTTGTTGTTGATGTTGTGGTTCTTTGTTTATTTACAAGCAGGTATTTTTGTTTCAATTTTTAAATACTTATACGGGCTTGAATTAAGTGCATATGCTTAGGAGCAAAAAAAAAATAAAATAAAATCGTTTTTAATTTTTTCCGTTAAGTGTAATAGAAAAAATATATTACGAATATACATATGAGCACATGTGTGTTATATACCATGTAATTTACAGCCTATATTAAAAAGAAATTAATTTACATAGAAAATGGAAAGTATACTTTAAGGAGGTATTTATTTTAAAACAAAATCTAGAGCATATGTTAAGCATGATTTAAATTGAAGGAAAAAAACGTAAAGAATTTAATTTATTACAATATAAAACGTATTATATAGCATACCTTTAGGTATCATACATGCATGCATACATATACGCCTTGAATTAATATGTAATCAAAAAGTATACTTTTAGGTAAAGAGCAAAATTTTTAAGGAAAATAAGAAAATTTTAAGCCCTTGGATATGTTATAAAAATTTGCTATCTAAAAATCGAAGTATATATTCAGGATAATTATTCCTTGCTAAACGTAGAATGCTTACAATGTCTCTCTCATTCGATTTTTGATTTTTTTTCAATAAAGTCTTTGTTTTCAGGCTTGTTTTGTCAATTATAGCACGACGTGTGCAAATCATGTTCGGCTAACTGCTGAAATTTGCTGTACAAATATAATGGAATTGATTTCCTTTAAATTCAGACATTCTTATTGAAAAATTTTGTTGAAAATATCACAAGGAATAAAATCGTATTTTTCATTTTCAAAGTAAACAGTTCCCTCTTGATTAATCATGTTTACCTTTTGAATGCTCTATGACCACCCAGCATGTGCCAATAAAAAAAAGGAAACAGCAGCCTACCAATCATATGCTGCCACCCAGACAGACAATACAGTTCCTATAAAACAAAGAAACTTCAATCGTAGCCGGGCTAACAACCACGCAATTTGATAGTAGAGTGGAGACTATAGACAGAGAGTTCATGTCAAGAAATGTCTGTAGCTACGTGCAGAACATAAAAAACGTGATAACCTTCCAGCAATAGTAACGCCAAGAGACGATAAAATGCTACAAAAATTAAAAGAGTACAACAACTGGTTACAAGAGCAAGAAGAAATATACCAAATTAAAGGCATCAAAGTGAAATAAAAGAAACAAACAAACAAAAAAAAAGAGAAAAAAGAAGAAAATCAATTTCAATAAATGTTCTAATAAACGTATCGGACAAAAAGCATTACCAGCCAGACATTAATTTTTTATGAAAAATTAAAATCAAAACAAAAAAAAAAATTCTAGATTGTTTTGTAGGGTTTCTTTGATGCTTTAATATAACGTGTTTAAATATGTAATTCCCATTAAAAAGAGAATTTTTAAAGGAATAAAAACATTAACGAAGAGTAAAGCGGAGAATAGGTTAGAGGCACATAAAAGGAACAGATTTTCTTAAAATCAATAAAACATCTTGATGGCCATAGAGTCACTGTAGTAAAAGAGCAATTAACCTCATGGGGAAAACAATTTACAAGTGCAGTAAACATGAATCCAGAAGGAACTTTAACTATGGCTAGACCAGAAGGACTATTATTTTCCCTTCAAACAGTTCATTCAAATCATATAATACTACACAGAAGATTATATCAACAACGAAAACCATAGGAAGAACAGTCAGCTCCAATTTCTTCCAAACACTTAATGAAATCACTTTAACCAAAACGAAAAGGATACCTTACAGAAGATGTTTTTAGCAGGCAGTTATTGCTAGCGACTCTATCATATTACACATACATACGTAATTAGTTGTTTCAACCCTTTATTCAGGATTACGATCCACCTTAACACGCCACTTATGTTGTGAATGATAATTTTATACTTGAGTGGTTGGACCTATACTTTTAAAGTCGATTCTGAACGACAGATATTTTGATAAACTTTTGATGGCAAGTTTCTATTTACTCTCAGATTTTTCTGCAGAAATCTGCTGAGAGGAAGTCATTTGTCCTGTATTGCTTCAGTAAAATCATTTGAAAGTATGATATCAGCACCAACAAAGAAGGCAGTCCAATACACACACGATTATGTTTACCTTACATATGTAAATAGCAATTGTGTTCCAATTGGTTCTATTATTTCGTGAAATCGCGGTAGTCTCGTAGGTAGTGTGTTGGCTTATTAGCCGTATGGCCATGGTTCAAACCTCAGGTCAGACATCAAAACGAAAATATAAAAAAATATTCCTTCGGCGACTTCTTCTCAGCAGATTTCTGGCAAAAACTCTGAAAGTAAAGAAAATTGCCATGAAAAGCTTCTCAAAAATCTGTCGTTCGGAATCGACCTTAAATTGTAGGTCCCGCCACTCATGATAAAATTATCGCACACAATCTAAGTAGTGTGAGAAAAGCTGAAGGATTGTATGTATGTTTCGAAAGCCAAAACATAATTGCACAGACATGAAGAATAATACATGTAAGACTTATTAATACAAGACAAATGTTAAAATACATGCAGGTCTTGTCAGAGGGTCTTTAGAATCAATCTAAGGCCAGTTATAATCAAAGGATGAAGAGCAACCACTGTTTGCAGACACAAAAATATTTCAAAATCTGTGTGAAATACGAATTTTTTGAGTGTATGTTCTCTCGTTTGTATACATACTTGCTTATCTACACTCAACACTCTTTACTCCTTTTTTTTTAACAATTTTTCACTTACGCTGAAATCATTTCCTTCCTTCTTTTTTCTTTCTACGAACACCCGTATGTTTGTTGAAAAATTGTATTTTTTTTTTTTCGTTGATTCATTCGTTTCGAAAATGTCTGCAATTCTGAAATTTTTTTTCAATTTTTTATTTTCGTTTTTCGCTCTAAAAACGTTGATAGAGTGATTGATTGATTACATTACAATCGATATTTTGTTGTACGTTAAAAATTTCCAATGAGTATACATATTGTATGTATGTCTTTTGATTTGTTGTATTGCACAGATTTCGTTATACTTTTGCGTTTTCCGAAAAACAACCGAAAAAGGGTGTTGCGAACAGCTGAGTGTTATACAAGATTTGTTCAATCTTGTTGTGAATATTATAAATTTTAAATACAAAATTTCAATATTACAAATTAGGTAAGTTAAAGCGCCTTAAAGACGAATATAATATTTAAAAAATTTAAACAATTTAGAAAAGATTTACAAATTGTAAGAAATATGGCGTATAAAGCAGGCCTTTAAGCATGTTCAGCCATAGGGCTTAGACCATATTTTTCGCGAAATTGTAACGTAATGGCATCACGCTCAAGCATCTTTTGGAAATCTTTAGTAATGTGTTAACGCGTGCTATACTCATGGCATGCAGAACAGATGGAAATTAGGGCATCGAAGACAAGTAAATCGCGGACCAAGTTGAATTAATTTGCAGCGCATAGAAAAGATTTGGGCGTAATTATCGAGACACTATGCTGCTTATGCGGTTAAATCGAAGATAGTATGGAACTGTTTGGAGAAGCTGAATTGGGTATGTAGGAAAAGTAAGGTACTGTTGGGTCCCAGGTCATGTGGGAATTCTTGGCAATAAGTTACCAAAAGATCTTGTGAGGAGAAGAAATTTCACTCTACTTATGGGAGCTTTCAGACATTTCTGTGAGTGTTACAGTGGATGTTGGGAATGGTAAGCTCATCGAAGGGGCAAAAAAGAGAGGCCTGACTTTTCTTATACCAAGTGGGTTTGAGGCAATCGAATCTTCCGTTGGGACACAATAGTAAGAGAGATCTTAGTCATCCATCTGATTCTCCACGAATAACCGGAGTTTGGAGCCCGTTTTTTTGATGGGGCACTGTATACTGAAGACACAGTTTTTTAGAATAGGAGTTGTCTTAAGCCTAATGTGTTTCCAACACATTCTTAGGATCTGTGAGGCAATAATGCATTGCAGGAAGAATCACCTGGGCGCATATTAAGTCGTCGTAGTCTAGTAGAGAGTGTGTTGTCTTATTAGACATGAGGCCACAGTTCAAACCCCAGACCGGACATCACGGACAAAGCGAAATCTGAAATAATATTTCTACGTAGACTTCCTCTCAGCATATTTCTGGCAAAAACACTAAGAGTAAATAAAATTGCCTTGAAAAAGTTTCCCAAAAATCTGTCGTTCGGAGTCGACTTCAAAATGTAGATTTCGCCACTCATGTATAAACTTAACACACACAACATAAGTGAGAAGCTAGGTCGTATTCCTGAATGAAGAGTTGTAATGACCAATTATTTATGTATGTAGTATCGGGCTATCAATTAAAAAAGTGAGATTGGTATCCGGTTTTCTGACAGGGCAGCGTAGACTCAGAGCACACTTTATCAGAATGGAGGTAGTCTCGAGCCCTACATGTAGATTCTGTGAGGATGAGTATAAATCATCGGAACACATTTTTGAATTCTGTGAGGCTATAATGCATCCCAGGACGGAACGCCTGGCCGCGTATCAAGTGTTAAGCAAAAACATGTCATTGCTGGCATCGAGTACCAGTCCGATAGGTTTAGAGGAGACATTATAGGGATATCGCATAAAATTCCAGAGGATTACAATAGATCGCATGGTCGCAGTATTAAGGCACCTTTTTACGACAATTTTAACAATAAAATTCTATTAATTTAAGTGAAAGGAATTTGTTGGATTGGAAAATCATGAACCATCGCTCTAGTATTATTAAAAAAATTGCCAATTATCAAGATTGCGTTTTCCTTACGAGGACTCTAACTGGTTATTGGCCGTGGATATATCGCTGAAGAGTCAAAACCAAATTAAAAATTGGTTCACATTAGAATCTGTTAGCACAAAAAAATATGTTTTGATTAAATACCAGCCCATTCCAGACGTACTTTGAACTGAAGAATTTACTACAACAATTAAGTGTTTGACGTTCGATATTTTAAAAATATTACAATTTTTCTCTTCTGAGCAATAATCTGTTTAAAGTTTATTGAACTTTTCAACTATTATGGCTTGTAATCAATATATGCTAATAAAAACATCATTTATTACACGTTTGTTTTGTTGCAAGCAGACTAATTGGAAAACCTCTTTAAACTGCTTCAATTAGTGGCCTCTTTTAATAATTTCCTCTAGAATTTCTGAGTATATTTCATCGTTATTTTGTATGTGTATGTTATAAATATTTATTTACCGTTGTTTTATTTGTTTTTTTGTTGTATTCTTTCTCTAAAGCCTTCAACAATTAATAATTGTTGTTTTATTTTTCCATTTGCCAATAAGAATTTTTTCCTGATTTTATTTGCATTTTTTCTTTACGTTTTCAAGGCACTCGAATAAAATAGCAGTGTTGATAACATCCATTTAATTGTTACAAGTGATTTTTCTCTTTTTGTTTTTTTTTGCTTTTATTTCAAGTAGTTTATGTGCATGTATTTATAAATAACAGCACAGGTATTTGTGGGTATGTGTGTGTGAGTGAATGAGGAAAGAGAGTGTTTATTTGTTGTAGACACTTCAAATAAACAAAAGTGTTAGTTTACATACAAACAAATACACAGCACAACATGCTTAAAAATGGTTTCGTTTTATACACATCCATACATACATTTACAGCGGCTGAGAGCTGCAGCACAGAATAAGAGAGTGTATTACTATTACACACACACAGAAACATTTCTGAAATCAATACTCAATCTATTTAAAGCACTGCTCCCTGTATTTGCACATACACATACATAGATACATACATGCATGCATGCATGGAAATTATATGCAGCCGTAAAACACTCTTGCATTTATTGAGAATATTTGAGGTGGTTTACGTTTCCTGTTATATTGTATTATTGTAACGGTAGTTATTGCATTAGCACAAGCTGTATGTATGTTTGCAAATTTCTGTATATGGGGGTGTGTGTGTGCATTTATTTACAAAACTTGAGTTTGAATTGTGATTGTGATTGATTGTGTTCTAAATGCAAGTGTTTGCTTTTAAAATTGAAATTTTATGTTTGTTTTCCTACAAAAAAAAGGAAAAAAATAATGAAAAATTGTATTCAATTTGAAATGGTTTCTTCGTCTAAGAGACTTTTTTCACTCTCTCACTCTCTCTTTTACTACAATGAAAAGTAATTGAATTTAAATTTTATTAAATCAAATTTTAAAATATTTTTTTTACTTTTTTTCTATTTTTACGTATTTTACTTTGATTTTTAAATAAAAATTTCCATATACTATGTAATGATAATAATTTATTAGCATACCAGAACTCATAAGAGTGTATTTGTTTAAGGATTGCCAGGCAAATAAATAGTGCTTACCTGAAAGGAAACCAAAAAATGGAAAAATAGATAAAAATTTAATTAAAAAATTGCATTCATAAGTAAAATAAAATAATAAAGATAAAAACAATTACTTAAATAACTATAATTGTAATAAAAGTGTTTTTGTAGAATATAATAAAAATATTAAAAAAAAATATAAAACTTTTATAAAACCTTACATGACAACAACCATACGTAGGCTGCTATTTATATGAAAAGCCTAAAATCTATTCACAGTTCCATAAATATAATCAAAACAATAATCAAAGCATTATGGATTGGATTTTCAAGATCCCCAAACAAAAACCTCCTCTTTCTTTTATAAAATGATCAGTAATGAGTGATGTATCGTTAAATTTCGAAAGGAATTTTAACTCTTAATAGCACGTAGTTAAAACACAAAATCCATTAATTTAAGTTCGGAAAATTTTATGAAGGTAAAGACGAATTGTTTGCACGAAATTAATGAACGCGTCCAGTATCGCTAAACCGTAATCCTTAATAAAAACCTGTAGCCGTAAATAGATGAAAGTTTAGTAGTTTAGGCTGAATTTCAGTCCTCTATTTGGTCATAAAATTAATGAAAAACTTTGATCAATTATTGAATTTATTGAAGTCGCTGTAGTATTGTAGGGACGTAGGTAGGTAGTTTGGAGTGGTAGCTTTGATACTAAAGCTTACTTAAGTACACATTGCAGCCTGTTAGGATGTCACAGATAAGTGCAGTCCCTGTACTGACCGAATTCCACCATTCTGATCAAAGAAGCTGGTAAACGCAAAAGCTGCACACTAAAGAATGATTCCCGTATTCTGGAAACCAGCCTGAAAGCTTAATAAACGAAGCTATCATCCTTGATAACAATGGATGAGTCTAGTAGGTAGAACCATGACAAGAGCCCGAAATATTAAAAAATATTTCAGTCTGCAACTTCCTTTCAGCATTTCAATGAAATTCTACTCAAATCTGTTCCGCCACTTATGGATCATATCAACAAATGCAACGTGGGTGGTGTGAGAAGCTAGGTTATAATCCCTACTAAAGGCTTATATAAGGAATTAAGTAAATGATGACGAAGAAGACATAAACAGATACGAGTTCAGCACTGCGTTTAGATCATAAGATCTTGAGCTAACAAATCCTAATGGAAACGAAAAGGACAAGAAAATGTAGGAATTTGTTCTAACTTGACGTGCTATTTACAGAAATTAAAATGTTTTTTTTGTGCCTGTTGCCCTTTGTTTTGATTCGAAGCAGGCTTTGTTTGGAAAATAAAATCGAAAAACTTGTATAGTTCGACCATACGTAGATCACCAGCAGAAATTCCTTTGAATACTGTTCTCAACAAACGGTAATTAAATAAGTTATCCAATAACAACTTTGTCAGAATCAAAGCATTCGCTTCCAATATTAAATGACTGAGTGCTCTTCCCTTTTATTATTTAGCATTGTAGGTCAGCTAGTATAGTAGTAGCATTTGCGTAGAAACCCAAGCAATCTTCTTTGGGACCCGCCTACAGTTTTTATGATCGATTTTAAATGTTTAGTATTAAAGCTAAACATTTTCAATCACTTTTCCCACAATCCATCTAAGAAGCTTTGTAATTTCCTTACTCCCACAAAGAGTAGAACGTCTACTACGATCATCATAAGAAGGGCAAGAATTGTAGCATTTTGCCAAAGAATATGATTTTTTTTCTGAAACCAACACTCAGGAGATGACCCCTATTCATGCAGTGCATTGTTTTGGAATATAGGAAAGATAGTTTATAGGAGAAAGAAAAGAGGGGATAATGTGCGACATTTTCCTTAATTATCACTAAATTATCACTTTCTCTTTTCCATTGTGAGTAATCACATATAATATGAGACAAGCAATCAGAAAAGCAAAACCACTCAGAATCTCTAGTAGGAATCTAATCCGCTTGAAGTTTCGCACATTACCAAATCGGCTATCGAGGCCGCCAATTTAATATATAAAGTCTTCAGCATTCAGCATTATATGCAGCAAAACAATACATTTCATTATCACACAGCGCATTGTTTCTAGACACCTAAAGATGGCAACCCTATTATTCTAGAACCTGTAAAACAATTGCCTGTTTAGTTGGAAGAACTTGATTAGAAAAGCCATAAAAGGATGGAGAAGTTGCTTAGTAATATGTTCTTAACCCTGGACGGTTACTCTTCGTTGAATCGACGAATACTTTAACCCTAAGCTCATTTACTCTTTATCATATAATTCTTTTATGTTTGACCAAATTTCGCTCTTTTTATCAACAATGTTGGTTGATAACGAAAGCTTGTAGTGAGTAAACGTGCCCTGGCCACTCATTTTTTTAATCCTGGACGACCAAAAAAAATTTTTTTCGTCTACTGACTGCAAGCTTTCATTATCAACTAACGTTGTTGAAAAAACGAGCGAAATTTGGTCAAACATAAAAGAGTTATATAATAAAGAGTAAATGAGCTTCGTCGATTCGACAACAGTAACCGTATAGGGTTAACGGACTTTTCTTTACAAAAGTTAAACTAATTAGAAATAATGGAAAACTAGAATAACACACTCCGTTAGTTTGTTAATAAGTTCTTAATTTTCATCAAAATTATTTAATTTTAAAGGTTATTCCCACAATATAAATTGCAGCCTTCCTAATCTACAACAATTGTCCTTAGGTTACGAATAAATGTCACTTTATTGCAATTAAATAAATTAAATTAAAATAATAAACTAAAGACACCTTAAAGGTATTTCTCTACTACTCTAAGGATATATGGACTTTAAAAATGTCTTTAAGACTGTAGATAAAATAGAACAAAATATAATTCTACTTTTTTTAATATTTTGTTTCATTTTTTTTTATTTTTTTTCTTCCTGCTCAATATTTGCTGAAGTAATATTTACTTTACAAAGAAATGAAACTTTCCTGCCGAGTTAAAACAGGAGCAAACAAATTTCAAAAACTCTGTTGTTTTGTTTTTTTTTTTTTTTTTGCAGTAAAGTAATGTTTGCGGAAAGGAAACAACTTTAAACAAAATGCTGAAATAAAATTAAAATTCAAAAAATAAATTAAAAATATTGTATATTCCTTGAGAACAGTACGGCAAATATTATTAAAGTTGTTCTCCTCTTTCAAGGGTTACAGCATTTTGATTATAAAGGATGTTGCAACAGCAACAACAATAACAATAACCATGCAAAACAACAGTTTATCTTTGACTTAAAAATAAAAAATAAAAAAACAATAAAAATAGTTATAAAAATATAAAACAACAACAACAAAAATAATCATTGGAGCAGAAACAATTTTTTTAAAAATAAAACAAAGAAATTCTCATTTCATGTTGTTGTAAAAATATTTCCATAAAACAGGAATAAGAAGAAGAAAAAAAATTATTTCTTTTGATAAACGAAATAGTTTAGCAAAATATTTATTAACGTTAAAGGAAGTTACAAACAAAGAAATTTTATAACAAAATTACTAAATATTAAAATAAAAAATTAAAAATAAAAATTCTATTGACAAGTTTCTTTGAGCAAAACGAACAGAAGTTAGAAAGACAGGTTTTTGGTTTTAGAGTGAATCGAAACTAGTATCGGGTTATGCATTCAGTGTCATTTATTTCGAGAAGAGTAACAACAGGAGACAGAGTATAATAATCAAAATTCCACACGCACATTTAAGTTCTTTTTATCGATTTTCTATATAAAACTTATAAAAACTGTAAAGACGGGCAGGATATAGTCAGGCTTGTTAAGTTACGCCCGATTATTTCGCTTCTATTAGAGAAAGTGTAACAAATATTTTTAAATTTATTGTTTTCATTGCATTCTCAGTAACTTATATTCTCATTGTGGCATATTTTGCATTTTGGATTGGCACCTTCATACATAGAAAATAATAGCATTGTTCATTACAACCCTTCAGTCAATATTATGAACTATTTTTTCCCACCACTTATGTTGTGGGTGTTAATTTTATACATGAGTGGCGGGACCTATAGTTAAAATCAATTCCGAACGACAGCTTGTTAGGAATCTTTTTCTCAGAGTTTTTGGCAGAAATCTGCTGAGAGGAAGTCGCCGAAGAAATATTTTTTCATATTTCGTTTGTTGGAGATATCCGAGTTGGGCCTCATGTCTAATAAGTCAACATACTACCTACTAAACTACGGCGACTTTGAAGTTTGGTGACCATACGAAATTTAAATTGATGCAGAGAGCCAAATAAGTTAATGAGCGATCTTGGTTCGTTCTGTTTCTAAACGGTCCTCAAAGCTGTGTGTTACTTACTTGCTTAATCAGTCATTAAAACCTTTGGTCAGTAATATAACCGAACTTCTCACACCACCCATGTTGTCTATGTTAATTTTATCATGTATACCGTGACTTACAGTTTAAAGTCTACCCCGAATCACAGATTTTTGAGACACATTTCATGGCAATTTTATTTACTCTCAGAGTTTTTGCCAGAAAACTGCTGAGATAAAGCTGCCAAATAAAATAGTTTTTTTACACTGGAGTTTAAGCAAGGAGCTCGCGTCTAATAAGCCAACACACTATCTACTAGAGTTCGGCGATTTAGGTATAGGTTAGCGGGTAGCTCGCCGTTCACAGGCAAGTTCACTCGGTGGTGTTAGTCAGTGTGAGATAAGGTCACTTGTGATGATAGTTTGGGGGTCTATTTGAACTAACTCGAGCTCTGCAAAATACGGGCCAGTTCACTTAGTGGCAGAGCTTCCAACGTTCCAAAAACCGATAACGTCTGTCCTGAAGTGAAAGGCACTCGCATAATAGGTGTTGCACCGATTCCGTTTCCTCCACATCATGGCAGCCTCTGCAGTAATTTTAGTGGGGCAGACCGAGTTTGTCAACGCCAATAGTGCAGTGTTCAATTAGAGTTCCTGTTCGAATGCGAACCATTTTTTTGTTGAACTCTAGTAGTTCCCTGGTTTTCTTGCTGTTCACTGCTGGACATAGCAGTTTTGAAATTCGGCAAATTAATTTTTATTGAATTCCTTGCTAAAATCTCATGTAGGCAGCAGAAGTCAAGTACGTTATAGAAACTTTTAATGAACAGTTCTTAGCCAATTTCTTTAGAACCACAATGCTTTTGTTTTCGCTTATTTTTAACGCCCGTGAGCAACTCCCATTGTGCGGAATCAGTCCCTTGGAGATCGTTCAATATTGTTCCGTTTCAATTTCCAATAAATTCTGGGGAACTAATTCAGATTTCTTCCAATGATTTGCAACTGTTAGGTGCTAAATGTCTATTTCCATACTAAGGTTTTTGCTGATTGTATTCCAGTAAATTTTCCCACGAATCCAACTATTTCTAAGTGATTTCTATTATTTATGGTATTTTATTAAAAGTACATTTCAATGATTTATGGTACTTTATTAAAAGTACTTCCTTAAAAGTACTTTTTAAAATTACTTTCTTAAAAGTACTTTCTTAAAAGTAGTTTCTTAAAAGTTTTTTATTAAAAGTATGTATTTTCTAAAACCTTTTACTTGTGTTTTTTATCATTTTTAAACATTCTATAAAATTACTTTTTACTACGTTTTGTCAAGTATTGTACTTGAAGAAAAAAATTACTTTTGCTGTCAAATTTAAGGTGTTCTTTTCAAATTAAATTTCCATTTTATGGCTAACAAAAGTGTAAATATTTAAAAACTATAAAGATTTTATAGTGTGGCTTTATGATCACTTTAGAAGCAGAAGGAGAGTACTTTTCGGAAAGGTACGTTATCTTTTATATGGAGTTGTTTAATTTTTCATTAAACATTAACCACACATTTTTGGCCATTTGAGGTACGTATTTATTGTTCATTAAATTTGATCTATTTTCTATTACTTTAAACAAAAAAAAATTGTTCATCAATTTATTTTTAAGTTTTATCACCAGAAAACAACAATTCATGAGTTTAATGGACCTGATGCCCTATTCAATGGGTTTTTCATGATGGTACTTTCTTGCAGAGCTGTTTTTTTTAAGCTTTAAAATTAATTTATTTTCTTGTAGTCTGTGGAAGACAACACAACATTCGTCAATAAATTTTGAAAGTCTATTAAAAGAAAGAATTTTTTTGTGGCCTTTTCATATCAACGTCATCCATCTATGGTACGAAGCGTATAAATTTATAATCAAGGCGTTTTTAATATCCAAAATACAAAGAACAATGCCAACAACAACAAAAAAACAAAGTAATAAAATCAAGGCGTTAAATAAAAAATAAACAATTTTTTTTTGTTTTTTTTTGTATTTTGATAGACAACAATTTGGTTTTTATGAGCTTTGACGAGAAGTGTCTTAAAAACAGCAAATGAAAGAAAAACAAAAAAAAATATTTTTTTAATGAACGTTAGACAAGGAAAATTTCAGAGCAGGAGAGAGGCAAATTCTAACCGAAACACCAAACCACAAAACTCAATCATAGGAAATCGATTTCTCTTCGTTTCTCTTCTTTCGCTGCTTTTCCAAGAGAGTATACATTATAAAAAACGATAAAATTTGAGAAATAAGGGCAGCCATAAAATGTTAAAGGAATTCAAATCGAAGAAGAAAAAAAAAGTTAATTATCATAGTAATAAAGCACAGAAAAAACAACAAAAAAATATAAAGAAAAATAATGAGGAAATATTTTCGTTTTATTTATTTATTTAAGACATTTGGTCTTTAATACTAATTGTTAAGGTTTTATTAAATATTTTTTCAACATTAGAAAAATATTTTTTAGAAATTAGTTTTTCTATTATTATTGTTTTGTTTTGTCTTTTTTCGTGAAACAAAGTTTCTTCCATAATTATACCATTTCAAGGCCTGTCACCGTGTCAACAACATGTGTCTTGCATTACAAATTGTATGTTGGCGTTGTGTTTCCCATCTAATTTTAGCCGCTGCTGTTTGTTTGTTCAGCAAGTGTCTCTGGCAATTAGTTTTTCAAGGAATTTTTCGTAAATTTCTGTTGACAAATGTCTAGAAGTTGTTGTAATTAGACTAACACAAGCAAAATAATATTTATTTAAGAACGCGCGCGCACACACACTCTATTTATGAAAAGTTTTCCAGAAACTCCAAGCTTTTCGTTGGAGTTTTATTCCACACAAAACGAAAACTCATTAATAATTTATTTACACGTGTTACGAAGGCCATAAAAAAACTGTTGTTTTTTATACTTTTGTGGTTACATTTTATGTTTGAAAACTAAGTGTTATCTATCAAGAAATTTTTAATAATATCGTGTTACTTTGTTTTTCTTTTTTATTATCCAAAAAGGGTAAAGCATTGGTATGATTTGATTAAATCTTAATGATAATGAACCATAAAAATTATCGTCAATATAATCCAAAAAAAAAGAAAAACACAACGCCGCCAGCATCTGTTAGCAGCTATTGGCTTGGGATCTATACCGTGAAAAATGAATAACAAAAACAACCTTAAAGTTTATATCAGATTTAATAACATTGTTTATCATGTTTTTGATAAAAAATAATTCCAATAAAATTTTGTTTTCAGAAAACACTTAAAAACTGTATCTTTCCAGCTATAAAAAATGAAAGGAGTATGTCGAGACTATACTTACTTGAGTGTGTTAACAAATACACGTTTGAGAAGCTTTAATTTAGTTTACATTTTAAGTGAAAATATTTAGTGCAACTCGTCACTCGCGTAAAAAGTTATATTGATTTCAAAATTTATTGGAGAAATTGATGAGCAGCTTATGTTTAGTAGTCGAAACAGGCGTCATCATATTTGTCTAGGTTTTTATATTTTAAAAATTTCTCCACCAGACGTGCAAATTTAAATGAAATCCGAATAGAAACCGTAAATACATTCCAGCAGCTTATGACTCTTAGTTAGAATTAAAGAAATAATTCCACTAAGCCTGACTCCGCACTAGGAGTCAATGACGCAAAAAAAAATGTGTAAATCAATTTTCAAAAGCTCCTGTTGACGCTAGCAAATAGTACAAAATTATATGCTAACGGCAGGGATAGAGATTTGAGTGTGAAATTTGCTTTTAACCCTGGACTTTTACCCTTCATTTTTGTACATTAAGGTTACTCTTCGTTAAATCGACGAACACTTTAACCCTTATTGGTTACTGTTCGAAGAAGCTCGTTTAATCTTTATCATATAATTCTTTTATATTTGACCAAATTTCGCTCTTTTTATCAACAAGTTTGGTTGATAACGAAAGCTTGTAGTAAGTAACCGTACCCTGGCCTCCCATTTTTTTCATCCTGGATGGTCATTTTTGTACTCTTTGTTGAATTGACGAACAAAAAAAAAATTTTTTTTCGTCTACTGATTGTACGCTTTCCTTATCAACTAACGTTGTTGAAGAAAAGATCGAAATTTAATCAAACATAAAAGGGTTATATGATAAAGTGTAAATGAGCTTCGTCGATTCGATGAACAGTAACCGTCCAGCGTAAATGAAGCACAATTACTATCTAATTGATCATACAGCAGCATTGACATTGTGAAAGATATCTTATGGATAATATAGGATGTTGCAGCAACAGATGCTACAATGACGTTTCAGGAAGGAGAAACGTCGAACAGAGACAATTCAATGTAAAGAACATGACATCTGAATACAGTCCAGCAGCATGTTTTAATTGTTTCAAAGCTCATGCATAACAGCATGTGACAATATTGTCGAGAGTGTAATAAAACAAATAACTGATGATTACTTGCCAAACATTCAATTGCTTCTAAATATTGTTTTGTGCAAGCTTTAGCTCCTGCGCGATCAAAACAGTCCTTATACGATGGAGAGACTTAATAGTTTTCATTATTTAGTGAGAAATTTCATCAATTTTACTTCCAGAGCAATGTACATCTTCGGAATTTGATATTATAGGAAAGGACTCGATAAAACTAAAATCGACTAATAAGACTAGATGTTAAAACATTTAGTACTACAACCGTTTGCAACGTGGTTTGCGACTTTACTATTCCGACTTTTATTTCTTTTTTTTTGTTTACAATTAATGGTTTCAGAGTTGATTTTCTTAGGGCTACTTGTACAGATCAATTCAAACCAGTACTCCTCACATCACACATCAAATTGTAATGACTACCGGGTAATTACGCCCGGCGATAACATCAGTTAGTTAAGAGTAAAGGTGAGATCCTGTATCTCTAAGAAAATGTAAGGTTTTAGGACAGTGATATACAGAAAAATTAAGAATACAAACAAAATCTTGCATTTATTATTTACCCTAAGTGCAATTCAAATTTAAATGTGGTATCTGAGGTACAGATAGTTAAAGAAAAAAAATAATATTATCTTTGTACCACGAGTTTAACTTCTTTGGTGCAACAGTAGTTTAAGACATTTATTTAAATGATCACAATATATTTTCTGTAGTTTTAAGCACATATTTCGGTAAGTTGTAATTTTTAAAATGCATGCATTTAAATAGCCTTAATTTAGTCACTGAAGAGAGATCACCTCTAACTAAGCATAAACATACTAACCATAAACATAAAACTGAAGAAGATAATAATCAATATATCAATAATCATAACAATCAATATCAATGGTATTGGTATTGAATTGGTAGTGTACTAAGCTTCTTATAGAAGTAAAAGCAATAAATAATTGAATACATTTTTAAAGAATTTTTAGAAAATTACATTTAATTTCGATCGATTATTTATTTATTTATTTTTCTCAAATCATCACACTGCTTGCCTCTAATATAATGTATTCCTCGTATAAGGTCTGTTTTTAAACGCTTTCTAATTGTAAAATTAAATAAAACAAAGTAAGTGTGAGGTATCATAGAAAAACCAATTGATGTCGCTATGTGTGGAATATGATAATGTTTAGGGTCACAGTTTCTATGGGTGAAGCGCATCAAAAATGTCTAATTTTCCACGACTCTAGCCCATATATCATAAATGGTATGGTTTATGTTGGTCTTAGAGGCATTTGAGGTTTGGGGATTATTCACATATGTATTCACATATGACTTAAGGAAACCTAACAAGAAAAAGTCTTACGGGAATAAATCACACAATCACCACCGATCAGTTCATTTCATGTTTGCGTGAGATGATCAGGCCCTTAAAATGTGTGGCTGTAAGCTGTCTAGTTGAAACCACAGGCCGTTGGTATCCATATATGTACATATACATACACATTTAGTCATTACAACCTTTCAGTCGGGATTACGACCCAGCGTCTCATACCACTTATGTTGTGTGTGTTAATTTTATACATGAGCGGCGGGATCTACAGTTTAATGTCGACTTCGAACGACAGATCTTGGAGAAACTTTTCATGGCATCTGCTGAGAGGCATCTGCAGGTTTAGTAACCTACTACAATACTGCCACCACGTTAAGATCCATATCATTTAATTCACACCAAAAGAAGTTGCTAATCATTGGCCCATAAAGCTCGACGTCCAACACCGTCCGGCTGTAGTCGATGATGCATGTCTATCTGGCCATGGTGATTTGAAAAATCGACTGAATAAAAGGCAACTAATTTGACATGTGGTGGTCGTTTTAAACTGTCGAAGTTGGGAAGCGCCTGTTGGAGGAACCTACCTATATTAATAAATCATTCATTAAGATATGTATGAACATATAAAAATCTATAGAAACTGTTCGTTTTTTTTTTGTTCTTTTGGTTTTTTTCTCATAAGTTTTATTTTTCATTTAAAATTATCTAATAAATCTATCAACACAATAACAAAAACTGTCAACACTAACATAAAACATGTCTCTGTCTCGTGTTATTTTTTCTTTTGTTTTTTTTTGTGTTTTAAAATTTTTTCTTCTTGTTTTGTAAAAATTTATCATAATTATGACACATATTCAACAAGGAAAAATCAAGAACAACAGCAACAACAACAAAAAACAACAACAATTTTATTTAAAATTCATATGGTATTTATGTGTTCGTATACATACATACATATTTATAAAAAAATTCTTAAAAAAAACGAAGAATTTTTTGAAAACAATAATGACTATAAACAATTTTCTTTTCTGATTATAATTTAATATGACATGATAAAATCAGAAAAAAGAAGAAACGAACAACAGAAATCTTATTTAAATGCAAATAAACCTGAAAACGCCACATAAACCTCCTCCTTCTTTTAAAAAATTTATACAAAAAGTGAAATGATATTAAAAGTACGGCTACAAAAAGAAAAAAAAATTAAATAAAAAACACGAATACAATAATAAAGACATCTTAGAGCATGCCTTAGCAGCGGCAACTGGCCAAACTCATAAAACTGTCTGCTTTAATTTCAAATTATTTCATTTCGTTTCAACTCTTCACGAAACGAGCTTTTGTGGGCAACCAAAACTCAGCAGGTATAATTGTCGCTGGCAAGAATGATCAAGAAACTCATTTAAAGGCACTTTCCTTAACTAATGAGTGCTATTTTTTGACAACAACACCTTTTGAACCAAATTTATTCTTGTCTCATTTTAATTTTTTCATTTCTTCTTTGTCGTTGTTGTAGCTGTCAACCCAAGTGTCATGTGTATTGTTTTGACCAAATAAACGTTTAAAAAACCATAAATTATTTCGTCATGTTTTAAACTGAAATAAAAGAAGGATCTGTGGTTGTTTTTGTTTTTATTTTTTTTTTTCTTCTCTTTTTTGTCTGTATTTCATGGGACACTCCTTTTGTTGTGCACAAAAATACCAAAAAAACTAAAAACACGCACAGTGGCATATTCCTTTCAATTCTTTATTTTGTTTTTCTTTTTTGGTACCTTTGTATTAAGTACTTGTAATGGGTGTGAGTGAGTATTTGTATGTCATTACTTATAGTGAAAAGTACTTCAGAATTTTAATGAGGTGTGAGATATTTCTTTCAATGTTTGGTAATCAAAACGAATTAGAAGCACACTTCCTAAGCAGAACACGTGATAATATTAAAAGCAAATTGTATTTGTAAAGCAAAAATAATTTATATTAAGGGAAAGTACTTTTATCAAAATAAAGAACAATAACAAGTACTTTTGCTTAAAGATCCTTTACATTAACATAAGAAAATTCTTATTTTTAATTTCATTCTTTAAAACGCATTTTATATATAAAAAAACGTACTTTTATCTGAAGGGAAAAAGTACTTCATATATACTTTATATGAGCCATTTATTTTGAAAGTGGTTTAAGTCCATTTTTTCATATATTGAGATATTTGAGGGTTTGCGTTTGAACTGTTTCAAAAATATTGTTAGCTGGTATTAAGTTGTTTTTATGGCTATGAGACCTTAAACATGTTGAACATATAACGTAATACGTTTTGTAAACTTTACTAGAAAAATAAGCTGTGTTTCAAAACCTCAAATGGACTTAAACCACTTTCAAAATATATAAAATTACTTTTTTGTTTGTGAAAACGAATAACACTTTGTGTTCTTTGTTTAATATTATTATAAGTTAATTTTTTTACTTGAAGTTACTCCACTAGTGATAGTGATTCCTCTAAATAGCTATCCTATACTTAGGAGTTGGAATGGGACGTACATTTTTGTATAATTGTGTTAATTTTATTTTGCTGAAGTTCCTTGGCCTTCCCCGATATAGTAATAAATCAAGTATTTTGAACTCTGTATCCACTTCCATAGATTCTTTATAAGTCATTTTATAGTGTTCACTTTTTATAAATCGCATCCAACATATCCTTAGCCAATTTAAAGATTCGCCACTAGTGTTTTTTAATCTTTTATGAATTGCTTCTTCCAGAGGTTTTGTAGAAAAAAACGTTTCATTTTAGTTAATATAAATTTGTTACTCTTTCGACATGTTTTTATGGTTTCATAGTAACCCTGGGGGACATTAAATTATTTTTCCTCACTCCAAATCTTTCTATCATTTGGCAAAAATTAATGTCCTGATAGTGAAAACTTATGGTCAATAATATCTGCATTATTTTCTGCAGATTGTACAATTTTCAACCATGTTACTTTCAATTTTATGGATTTCACTGGACTTAAACCAGTTTCAAAATAAATTTTTATGCATTTGTTAACTAGCTAATTTTCAAGTGTCCCAAATCATAGCGATTTTTATGATACTAGACTTAAATTGTTTATACAAAAAAAGTTTATATAGTATTGTGATTATTGTTATCATTAACTAATTTTTTTTTAAAAATGGACTTAAACCACTTTCAAAATAAACGACTCATATAGTACTATAAATACTTTATATATAGAAGTACTTTAATTTCATTACAAATATGTGTTTCTTTTCATGAAAAATTAAATTTCATTATTTGAAAAATATTTTACAAAAGCCAACGAAAGCATCTTTATTCTGCAAAAAACAGGTACTGTTTTGAAAGTACTTTCTCTACAAAAAATAAATATTTGTAAGAAAAATGTACACTAAAACTAGAAAACACTTTATTAAATATATTTTTATTTGAAAAAAAGTACTTTTAAATAAAAATAAATAAAATAAAAAAAGGATCTTTGTAAGAAAAGAGAAATTCCATTATTTGAAAACTACTTTTTCTATAATATAAACAGTATTTTTAATCTAAAAGGTACTTTTTGTAAGAGGTTTTGTTAAAGGAAAACAATTTTTTAATTAAAGATAAAAGTACTTTAATTTCAAATGAAAGACTTTTTTATGATAAAGAAAAATTACAAAACTATTATAAGTTTTCTGTATCAAAAGTACTTTTTTTAAACTTAAAGAGAAGGGGGAAACGTACATTCACTTAAGGAATAAATGTGTCACAGAAACAGTTCTTCGAAAAAAGAAAGTAGTTTTGTTGTGATAGAGGAAAAGTACTTTAAATTGAAACAAATAAATTGTATTATTTTTAAGAAACAAAATTATCCCTTTTTTGTAGCCAAATGAGGTACTTTTTAGAAGGAATGTGTTTTATTATTATTCAAAATTTAATTTCTTTCATGTCCATTTGCCTTACAGAATATGTTACCAAACTCTTATTGAATTCAAAACGTGATCAATTAAAATTATTATTATTCTCATTATTTCTTTGTTTTTGTTTCCGCTAAACTTGTTTAAGCTTTAATTTATTTGTGGTAATTAAACAAGTTAGTGCGTGTCGTCTAAGACTTTTTATTTAAATGGCTACAATTAAAGTTTTCTTGTTTTGATGAATTGTAAACACGTTTAATGGCCATTATATTATTAGCCATTTAAGAGCCTGATAATATCTTAGAAATTATTAAACGTGGTATTGTTTTACACAAAGTACTTACAGGGGAGTGGAAACTGTTGCATGCGCTGTTTGATCAAGTAATTTGATAAAACACACAATTAAAATGAGATGGATTAGTAAATGGAACAATTAAATTAGTACATGGAAAAATACAATTGTTTTCAAACGAACACGTATCGATTCCATTTCGAATTGAATCTTAAGGAGACGCAATGATGCTTTAAAAAATTTAAAAAGACATAGAAAATCTACTTTCATAGGGGGAGGGGAAGCCATTAATATTATTAACAAAACACTTGTAGACCCTAAATTACTTTTGTAAAATATTATAACATATGATAGGCAGGTATGTTGAACACTAAATCAGAACAACAAATCCAAAAGGATTACTCTGGCCGCACTAAACATGCTTAACCACTTTAGTTTCCTATAATTCAAATCAAATCAATAAAACTTAAGTTATTTACAAAAATATTTTAGAATAATAGTTCCATACCTACATACATGCAACACGATTAAGACCATGGAAAAGTATCGAAATAAATAGCGATTATGCATAGGCTCCACAGGGATCCAATAGACAAAAGAAGAAGGAGATGTTCCTTTTTTATTAATAAAAAAAGTAAAATTCAGACAAAACTTAAATGGAACCTGAACTTTTCCCAAAGTAGGTTCCTCTGATTTCCACAAATTTACTGATTTTCCCGTAATAACATACATACATAATTGGTCATTAGAACCTGCAGTCCGGATTACACACTACCAACGAGACTACGACGTAATAAAAACGGTTTGTAACCCATTTGCTGCAAATGCATTCTAAAAATGTATTGACGACTTGTTTTCGAGTATATTCCAGCCATTTTGAATACAATTTCTCATCAATTTATGGCTACAATTGCCTTCATAAACTGTGTTGTCAACATATCTAAGCTTTAGATGTCTGAGATTTCTAATGCATTGGAGGAGTTTCGTATGGCTTGAGAGCTTGTTCGCTTGATGCAAAATTTATCTGATTCTGGATTAAACCCAGGGGCAAAGAACAATTTTAGAATTTCAAATTTCTATAAACAGGGTTTTCTAGCAAGGACTTCGGACAGATGTAGAATTCAACATTACGTGGAAATAAAAAAATTGTCAAATGCGTCGCCGTAGTCAGACATCTCCAACAAAAACAAAATATAAAAAAATATTTCTTTGGCGACAGATTTGTGACAAAAACCTCGAAAGTAAATAAAATTGCACAAAAAAAGTTTCTCAAAAATCTGTCACTCGGAGTCGACTTTAAACTGTAGGCCCCGCCGCTCATGTATAAAAATTAACGCACGGAACATAAGTGTTGTGAGTAACTAGGTCGTAATCCTTACCTAAACCATTGCAATGACCAATTATGTATGCATGTATGTAAGTATGTTATGTGAAAATGGGTGTGGAAATGGTGTTTTGTTGAAGCAAAGCTTCGCCAAATTAAGGAACATGATAATCGTTTTATCAAGAGGACTAATTGCAGTGTTATGGATAAATTCGAGTTCATCGACCATCAACGCCCTCACAATGGCGAAACGAAAATATTGTTGCTGTCCGTCAGAGTGTGCATAAGTATATAAGACCGATGATATCGCATCGCTTACAAGAACTTGGCCTTTCACAGGCCATATCCTTGGGGAACCGATGGTAAACGTTTGTATACAATAACCTGTGTTCGTTAAATGGGGTATGAAACAGTTGGCAACAGAAAAATTATCGAAAAATTACAATCAGCGGCACAAAATTGTCGAATACTAATTAACATAAGATTCAAGAGCGTCTGGAAAAACTCACAGTTCATGTGGATTTTAGGCTGAAGTGCTATGTATCCATAATTCTTTGAGAACAACATTGGCCATGCCATCATTACAGTCAATGTCAAGCACTATAGGCTGTTGATTACCAATTTACTTTGGCTTAAATTGGATGATCTAGACACCAACGACATGTGACTTTAATGGAACGGAGTTATAAGCCACACAACTCATGACACCTTGGATATGCAGCTCGAGTCTATTATGAATCAATTGTAACATTAGGGGGTTAGCTTTTTAATCCAAATCTTAAGCTTTTATTAATATTCAGAGATTTAAGCAATTATAGCTTAGAAACGGTGTTTACATATAACACCAGCATCTATTCCTATCACTTGTTTTAAAATTCTAGATATGCTTAGAGACCATTTAATGCTCGCAGGATAAACCTCTACTGACCCAATTTCTGTTTCTTGTTACAACTTATTTTTTTTTAACAAGAAAACACACAAGATTCTATTACGTTTTCCAACTGAAACTTCCATAAGAAAATTGTTTAAGTTTTAAGTGTGTCTTTAAAAGCTCAGATATAAATCCTCTCATTTGCTTTTAGTTTTTACTCTTTTTCTCTTTTATTTTCTTAGTTTTCCTGTTAGTAAAAAATTCTATTTGGGCAAAACTTTTCCTTTCAACCTCTTATTCCTGCTCTATTAAGCAAATATTCAAGTACTCCTGTTAATTGTGGTTTTTTTTCTACATTTTCCATCCTCATCACTTTGGCACAAGAAACAAAATAACACAGCCACTGTGCGTTTTACCAACTCAAATTCGTTCTGTATTTTCTTAAAGTTTTCAACTTGAGGTTTTCCAAAGAGTTCTACTTTTTTCGTTCTGTTTTTTAAACCAAAAACTAAGACATGAGTTAATTAAAATGTTAAATTTTTTATGATTTTAAAATTCATGAAGAAATTTAAAAAAAAAATTCATTTCATTTGTTTGTTGAAATAAATATTTCATGAACAATTTTGTTTGGAATAATTTTCCTTTTCCTTGTTTTTTTTTGATTTATTTCAACAAATATTTTTATTTGCTTGTTTTAGAGAATGTGTCACTTGATTGAGTCCTTTTGACAAATTGAAAAATGTTTTTATTATTGTTGTTATTATTGTGTTTATGGCTTTTTTGTGGCCAAGAAAATATTGACCTTTTTTTTCTTTGAATGCCGTCTAAGAAAGGTTAACAAATAATTTCAGTGCTCATTTGTTAAATGTGTTGTGTTCTTTATATTTATAAAAACAATATTTGTTTGTTTATTTATTTATTTCTATAGATTTCCGCTCAATTTGTTAAAAATAATCATGAAAAGTTTTATAATAAATTATAGGCACATTATGTGCCAAGACTGAACGAATGAATGATGAAAAGGATGGTTGGAAAATAATCATGGCTTAAGGTAAATAATAAAAATGTGCACAAATAAATAAAATTTAAGGAAACTATCCTTAACATGAGGAACACGTCCCCTAAATAACTTTTTAACAAAACCATTTCGTTGAAATTTTTGGGTGACTTTTTATCAAAAAATGTTTCTTTGGAAGGCAACGCAAACATTCTCGTCCTATAATGGAAAATTGCTTGCTAACATTGCAAAATGTTAATGCCATATAGAAAATGCAAGGAATTCTTTTTACAAAGAAATTTTGTCTTTCTCAGAGAAAAAGAACCACCAGGTAATGCCTACACAATTTACACGTAAAACTCAATATTGGCTCTCATAAGAAGTGTCCTTTAATTTCTGTTTCCATATGATGTTGATGACCTTCAATCTGGCAAAATGAAGTTTGTTGTGTCAAAGGTGAAAAAAAGGTGAAGGCAGGACTTTAACTCATCGGGTGTGTAAAAATAAGTGAAATATCTAAGATATGTTTATACTTCAGAGACTGGGAGTGTCCGTCGGAACTAGAAGTGATTTGTTCGATTCCTATGTCACACTGATAGGCTAGTGACTTAAAAATTTAAAGACAATTTACATGTTATGCAGCAAAATTGTGCAGCTAAGTCGTATGCCTGACTAAAGGGTTGTAATGATAAATTATGTTTAAATGTATGTAGCAAAATTAACACACAAACTATCAGGTAATGACAGAGTAAAGCTTCGAAACATTTCAAAACACTAGTTATTCAGAGATGCTTGATGTTGTTTGATTGTCACTAGGATTAAGTCCAATAATTTTAACTGATCGAATTGCCACCAGCGAAGCAAAATACATACATACATAAATTTTCTAGGCATTCAATCTAGGCAGACAAAAATACATACATACATACATACATACACGCATAATTGGTCATTATAACCTTTTAGTCAGGATTACGACCTAGCTTCTCTCACCACTTATGTTGTGTGCGTTAATTTTATACATGAGTGGCGGGATCTACACTTTAAAGTCAACTCCGATGGACAGATTTTTGAGAAATTTTTCATTTCAATTTTATTTACTTTCAGAGTTTTTGCCAGAAATCTGCTGAGAAGAAGTCGCCGAAGAAATATTTTCTCGCATTTTCGTTTTGATGACTGACCTGGGTTTTGAACCGTGGCTTTACGTCTAATAAGCCAACACACTACCTACTAGACTACGGCGACTATCAGTGAAACAACGCTGAATAATAACAAAAATATATGATTTTTCAAGCACAACAGAATTTAAACGAAGGAAATCATAAGCAAGTGTCTGCAAATATTGCAGACACTGATGCAGTCAGGAGCAAAGAAGATTTTGAATCTCCACTGTTCACCATTTGATTGATGGTTTATACAAAATATTCAAGATAGTTTAACAGAGAATGTATATCAGAAAAGTTGTTTTATCTCATCTATCTTCAAGCTATCTATCGTTAATTTTTATTGTGAATTGTCATTGTCATTTCTGGGATAATATTGTTGCCATCTGCCATTGCCTGCCAATAACGCGTACTAGCTGTGCAAAAGGATTTGAGTTTAATGATGAAAAAGCCTGTTTCTACTCTTTCTTAAGAAGTGCATTGCTTGACCTATAACGTTCGTTTTTGATGTTGTCCTAACTGAGGAGTTAAGGGTAATTACAGATGAATTGTTTGTAGGAACATTGAAGCATAGGTTTGAGGACGTATACTTGTTATTGGGACAAGTCAATATCCATAGGAGATAAAGAGAATAAGAAAGGAGATAGGGAAAAGCAGAAGAGGTAAGAAAAGGAGGATAAGGAGACGGAGAAAATAGTAGCTTCTTAATGCTTTATATTTCAAAAACCATGATAAATTTTGTATCGCCTTCAACTGAACTCAAACCCGCATTGCTTTTGCATAAGAAATATTTGGATTATGATTGATATTGCGAAAAATTGGGACTTGCTGCAAGTATCCCACTTCATATGCATGAAATCAGGGATTCCAAAAACGTTTCCTTATGGTCGGCTATTGCTTGGCACCAGAGATATAGGTGACGAAACCAATTGTTTCCTTCAAATGGGCTGGAGAACCTTGGCATCAAGAATGCCAAAATAGGTTTTCTTACGGTCGGCTGTTACTTGGCACGGGAGATATAGGTGACGAGGCTAATTATATTCTTCAAACTTTTGGAGGTTCATAGTCAGAACATTGGAACGGCATCAAATACTCAAATGCCGTTTAGTATTCTTAGCATTCGCTATTCTACAATTATTTTCTGAGTACTAGTAAGCGATGCTGTGGGTTACCAATCTGGGACTAGATAGTATATATTATATTTATTAAAACCTCAAAATTATGGTAGAAGTACAGATATCATTGTTGCTTTCCATAAATATTTTGAACACTTTGATTTCTTTGCAAAAAAAGTACCAAAAGAGTACTTTTTCTTAATAATAAATATCTTCTATTATCAAATTCTGTTTCATAACATTTTTATTAATGTTTTTAATATGTTTTCTCTTTGGAGTGTATATAAATATAAGCTTTTCCAAATTATAGATACAGAAAAGTATCTACAGAGATGACAGAAAAGTCTCCTTTAAGTACTTTGGGTAAACTCAAATCAAAAGTACCTTCTAATCAAGGGTTCATAGTTTTTGAAAAATTTCTTTAATTTTTGTTGCATTGTGTAAAAAGCATATTTTGAATAACTGTTTTTTTTCAAAATTATTTTATGAAATATAATATAACAACACTGCTAAGAAAAAGAGATAAAAAATTATTTTTTTTATTTTGCCATGAGTGATGCATGCCTAATGACCCAGTTTATATAGAAAACGAATAACGAACTTTTAGGAGAAGAAGAATAAGAAGAAGAGAAAAAAATCTAAAACATCCTTCTAAATAAACTTTAGCTTAAGCAAACTTTTTTAGTTTGTTAGATTCTTTGACGAAAAAACCCCCCTGCTCCTACTCCCACTCCTCCTTTTATCGTTTGTGTACTCGTATGTACTCCTGTATATAAACGGTATATAATTGTACATTTTATATATTAAAAACCATCGTGTCTAGAAGCTAAAGGGAACCGGATTTTTAGTTTTTTCTATTTCAGTATCATGCATGTTTCCTTTGTAACTGGAACACAAGTATACCATGGAAGCAAACAAAAAAAGAAGTAAACTCAACTAAATCCTAATAACTCTTAAATTTACTGACACATCCACAAAGCTAAAGATGTAAAACGGAAAATCAACTTCTGCTATTTACAAATTGTTCCCCTTTTTTACCCGGGGTTGTGTGAAGCCAATGCCAACACCAACAACAATAACAACAACACCAACACTTTAGTAAATATAATGTGCAGGGTATTTGTATATTAAGAGTTGAACGAAATTTAGCAATAGTACGAGAAAAGTACCAAAAAAGAGGACGAATAGTTTAGTAGTTTTGTTTTTCAAAATTTTTTTTTGCAAATATGAGAAGACCACAGGCAATTTTGCAAGAAAAACTTTGTTTTTTCTCCCTCGCTCTCCCTCTCGTTTCCTATGCCCTCTTTATAACCTCCAAAAAAGAAAAGAAAACTTTTTACTTTGTTATGTTGATTTGTAAGAAAAAATAAAAAAAACACAAGAAATTAAAAAATAGTAAGAAAAACCTTAAAGAAAAACTCAAGAAAATATATTCCACCAAAGCTATGGTGTTCTGAACAAAATTTATTTACCACTGCCAAAGCATAGCGTATAAATGACCTCTTAACCTGGCATAGATTGGCCTCTATTTTCTTTCTTCGTTTTTTTTTTTGGGTGTTTGTTTTCGTTGACTGCAAAAGTTTTATTTCATATCTTTCGTTTCACATTTTTCCTGTGCAACATTTCTTTTTAACAATATTTTGATTACGATTTGTAGTTTATTAGGAAATATTGTTAGTCTTTGACAAAGATTTGATTTGTTTCTTTCATTTCTATTTTTTGTTATTAGATTTCAATAAATGGAGACAAATAATTGAAATAAAAGAATTCTTTTTGATTGACAAAGAGACTGCAAATTGTCAGTCGCATAAGAGAAATTGAAAAAAAAGACAACGAAACATTAGCATAAGGTTTATTGGAACAGATTTCCTTACAAACATTACTTCTTACCGAGTTTGGTCTTTGACAGCGAATCAAGTCCGTGTCTTACGATTCTATTCATACAGCACTGAAGTTTTAGTCCATTATGTTCTTCCAAATCTTGCCTTCCTCATAGGTATGCTTTCATGATCGCAACCCCAGTATATTATATAATGTAACGTGAACAGAATTCTTTTCTTTAGTGGTCTATGCGTAGGTAGCATATTTTGCCTGCAGAGGTCTTTCCCATCTCCTACAATGTAAACAGAATGAAATCTAATACAAAATTATCCTCAACATTGAGGACCATCTCTTGATCAATGGGTACATTGAGAAACAAAAGTGTCTAGTTTTGGGCGATATCAAGTCTCCCACATAATATGCAAGAGCGTCTAATGCATACCGAAAAAATTAATATTTTAAGTTGACAGCGTCTTCGGACAATATATCCTCGAGAATAACAATGGGCAGAACAGCAGTGCCACTGCCAGCAGTGAATGGCGAGTTCGTGACGATACTAATTCATAAGAGAGCTAAGAGCGTTCTACAAAAAAGTCACTGTTTTGTGTGCTGACAATGTCATCAGGCAATATTTTTTTGAGAACCATGCTTGCCAGGCAATAACTGCAAACCTTATAGGTCGATGATTACCAATTTCTTTTATTGCATTTGTTGTTTACTTTTTGAGTTGGATGATTTGAACATCAACGGCATGTGGTTTCAACAGCATGGCACATGCCACATTGGATATTCTACACGAACGAATTGAGGGCATGATTTATCTCACGTGGAGCTGATGCAAACAAGCCACCGAGATCGTGTTATTTGACCCCTAGTTAGACTTTTTCTTGTGGTGTTTTCTAAAGTCGTAGGTGTATGCGAATAAGTTGCAAACAACAGCAGTCCTCAAAGCCAACGTAACTCATGTCATCGGTCAAAATCAGCCTGATATGGCGAGTACTTAATAATGGAAAATTGGACATTTCAGTTACGCTGCACCCAGAGAAGCCGTGACAAACATTTAAATGATGTCAAACATTCGCTGATGATGATGTTCTTTAAATTTCAGATAGGAAGCGCTTAAAAAAAATATCCTATGTATTGTAAACAGACCTTTTAAATATGATCTCTGCGACAAGAGAAATTAGTGTGTCAAATTGCTCCAATGTAGATAGGAGTCCGCTTATTTATAGGGCTATTACATACAAAACTGACGAATGTTGAAATGCACGTTCTTAACATTCCATAAATATTGATATCTTTGTCAATAGTCTTGCAGCAATTAAAAATTAAGATACTTTCATAATGCAGAAAGGAAAATATGCACCTATAAATACATTCAATTACTGCTTAGAATTTGCAGCTCCTTAAGGACTCCGACGGTCCACTGGTAAGCCTTTACATCTAAGCTACCGAAAACTTCCGTTCATTCAATCTAGACAGACAGAAATACTTAGGAGAAAGGATGACCACATAAACACATAAAAAAGCATTCAATTACTTGCAGGATCTCAGGGACTCCAGGGGAATATTACTTGCAAGCCTTTATATTCTAGCTACTGAAAACTTCCTCACATTTAAGGCAGACACAAATACTTGGGAAAAAGGATGACCATAAAATCGGTATCAATCGGTACGTGAGTTGAAAAAGTACTCTCCATATACTCCGTAATCTTTTCACCATGCTTGTATTTTTACTTCATAGTGCAGTGATGTTTATGTTCCAAAAAAAAGTTACGCCAATAACGATAGAAAAACTCTTATGGAAGGTATGGTTAATCACAAGCAAAAGGTACGATTTCCTTTGGTTTTGTGCGGAGGCATGATCTCCGTAAAAATGGAACCAAATGGTTTGCGCAAAGGTTATCAGGACATTTGATAAAATACGAATGTATGCATCGTGCTTTCTTCTGATTTATAACGGGTTTTGTAATACATCACACTGTTTTAGTTGTTGCAGGTAGGATTCTATCAATTTTGATTAGGTTGAATTTGGTGTGTCCCAAGATTGTATTTATAATCGATATTTCCCTGATTACTATCTAAAATGTTTAAAGATTGGGGGAAAAATTGATATCTAATTCAACCTTTCACATTTAATCTAAACTCTGACTGGGATCGTATGAAATGCACGGCGTGTGATCTTGTTGGCTCTAAGGCATTTACTACACCTATATCCATAATTAAAATATAATTAAAGTCTAACAGTTTTATATACAAGGCCCACTGTATAGATATTCTATGGCAACTGCATAATTGACGTAGCAGATACTGGAGGATTGTTTAAGCAAAAAAAATTTCCTTCTAAGGATTATATACAAATATAATGATTTCAAGTTACTGGCGACTAACAACTACTATTACTTTTTCAATTTTTCTTTTGTTGTTATTGTTGGCATAAGTAACAATTCTCTGTTAAAACTAGAAATCATAGCAAAAAATCTTTTGAATTTTTTGGTTTCAAAGAAAATTCAAGAATTCTACGAAATCTTTAAATCACCACCACCCACTTGGATTGTTTACATACATGTATGAGAAATGCTTTTCGGGTAAATATTTTTGTTTACAGGTTTTTGAACTTTTGCCAAAAATGAAAGCAAAAACAAAATGAAACGGAATAGTAGAAAATGTGAAATAAAACGAATAACAAATAAACCGTAGGAGAAGTAAAAGAAATAAAAACTGAAATGTTTACCAACAAAATACAAACAGCGTCATAATAAAATAGGAGCAAAATTATATATTCACACACTCACACATACATGTTTTTATGCTTGTGTATGTGACCACCTCTAGGTTTACACATACGGGTTAAAGAACCCTTTTTTCTGGTAAACATCAGCGCCTACACACTCGCTCCAATTTTTTTTTTTTTGAAACTTTTTTTGGAAGAATTTTTAAATATGAATTTGTGTGTATAACGTGTTCCAAATAACACAGTATATAAATGGGTTTCTCGGTGTTAGTGAACTTAAATTATTGGCATATGTTATAGCTTCTATCTCGCTCTCTCTCTCTCTCACTTTGTGTTTCTTTTTTTTCAGACATATTTTTGGCTCCTTTAGGATGTTAACCCTTTTTTTTGGTGAATTGTATGAGTTGTTGAGTTTCCATTTCATATTCCCAGCTGTTTTAAAAACAAAAACAAGACAAAAAAAAAGAAAGAGGAGATACACTCTCATATACGGTTTGTTGTCTATAAATTCATGTTTTTCAAGAAAGTCCTGAGTCCTGTAAGATGTAGAAGAAAAAAAAGGAAAACAATAATTTTAAATAAGATCCTTTTTGTTTTATTTATGAAGACAACAACCCATGCTTTATGAAGTTTTATATCATATTCAGCAGTTTTTTTCTCCTTGCTTTCATCAAGTGGTTGGTTATGTCTTTACGACCGATTATGTTGAATTATTTTTTTTTCTATTTGTTCCTCTGTTTGGTAAACAAATGAATTTCTTTTATTTTAAATAAAATAAAACATTGTATGGCCGGCCAGGCCACCTATTTTTTTTATAAAAGTTTGAAATATTTGCTGTATTTTATTACGTTTTACTCGTTACTATTGACTATGGAATCTCTTAAGAAAAAGGGTTAGGCTGGCCTTTCCCTTTTTCGTTTTTATGTTGTGGGAAACTTTTTCATTGAAATGAAATGAAGAAAAAAAATAAATGTTGGGTTCATGTTGGGTCATCAAGAACAAATCGATTCTTTCTAATTTTAATGTATTTTTGTTTCTTGCTTTTTTCTAAATTTACATATAAAATAAAAGGAAATAAGGTTCGAAGATGGCAATGGTATGAGAAAAAAAGAGTAAAGTTTTTGAAAGAAAGAAAGAGGGAATCTAAGTAAATTAAAAATTAATTTTGTTCACAAATTTCATAAAAATTGGAATGATCACATACATGTTTAAGAACTGTCACATGCAAATTTTAATTTATGCCAACATAAAGAAATCGCCGTAGTCTGGCTTAATAAACGTAAGGCTGCGATTCAAACCCCAGGTCTGGTCTCTTCGGCAACAACCTACCTCTCAAAAGATTTCTGGCAAAAACTCTGAGAGTAAATAAAATTGCCATGAAAAAGTTTCTCAAAAATCTGTTGTTCGAAGTCGACTTTAAACTGTAGGTCCCGCAACTCATGTACAAAAAATTAGCACACACAGCATAAATGATGTAAGACAGTAGGTCGTAATCCTGTCCTCAGTTAAATTGGCCATTGAGCAGCACTTCTTTCTGGACGCCAACCCATCCTAGGTCAATAAAGATTCTTGCTCCACTGCCAGACTCACTTGGCATCAACCAATTACTCGGACTTGATCGTAGTGTCATTTCGATCACATTGGCAATGCTTACAGGTCATTGTATTATGGGATGACACGCAGAAAGACTGCAGCTGTCATCTAATGACTTCCGGCGTGGGTGTAGATCTGCTGAAGAAGAAGAAACAGGTATCCACTTTCTCTTGCGAAGCTCTCCATTTCTTTTCAGCTTAACGGAGTTATCGTCCACTGAGATCACGGATATACATAACATAACATAATTGGGCATTACAACCCTTCAGTCAGGATTACGGCCTAGCTTCTCACACCACTCATGTTGTGTGTGTTAATTTTATACCTGAGTGGCGGGACCTACAGTTTGAAGTCGACTCCGAACGACAGATTGTTGACTTTTCATGGCAATTTTATTTACTCTCAGAGTTTTTGTCAGAAATCTGCTGAGTGGAAGTCGCAGAAGAAATACTTTTTTCATATTTCGTTTTGTTGTCTGACCTGGGGTTTGAACAGTCATGGCCTTGCGTCTGATGAGCCAACACATTACATACTAGACTGAGCCGACTACATGTCACGGATATAGCTTCGTTTATTAAACTTTCAGGCTAGTTTTTCAGCGCAGCATAGTCGTGCTTTTAATGTGCAGCTATCTGCACAACTTTTCCCCTAGTTTGGTGGAATTCCGTCAGTACAGGGACTGCACTTAGCTGTGGCGTCGCAATGAGCTGATACGCGTGCTCAAGTGAGCTTTGGTAATGAAAGCTATCTCTTAGACCGAATAACTAATACTTATTCTCTGAAGACTCAGTTGACTTCATAGATGGATTATAAAAAACAGGTTTGAATCCTCTTACGTTTTAGAATTCATTCTCGTCGACACAGAATCTATCTGCTGAGCTCGAGACAACCTCCATCCTGAACAAGTGTTATCAACCTCAGCTTATTCCATAATAGTTTGATACATCTCCTCTGATTTTAGTTTTCGAGCAAAAGTTAAGCTTGGCTCAAACTTACTTTGGTCTTTCCCTCTTTATCATAACTTTCCAAACATATGTACGCTTCTACTTCTCAAAAGTTTTCTGAATCCATTAGCGGCATAAAAACTCCCTCCGTCACAAGCTCTTATCCTCGCATTGGTCAATTAAATTTTTAATTGAGTTTAGCTTTTGTATTCTCACAATTAAATTGGCTCACATAAACAAAAAGAAAAAAGCAAAAAAATTCCTTAAGTTTCCAAAAGCCAATAAAAGAATTCCCCTTAATTTCCGGAATGCAGCACATGTTGCACATGATATTTCACACTTTTACTTACAACACCTTCCAATGAAACATAACATTCCAAAAGACAACAAGAATCCTTAAGAAATTTTTATTGCGAAATTCGTCTTTAATTACAGTTTGAAAGAAATAAAAAGAAAGAAACCCAAAAAAAAAATAATAACAAACGTTAAACGAAAACAGTACTTTACAGGAACATGTGCAAATATAACGGAAATAGCGCATTAAAATACGAGGGCTCTCATGTAGCCAAATTAACACACAGAGATGACCATTGTCTAAGCTGTCTCAAGAAACTTCAACAGCAGCATTGAAAGCGAAAAAGAAGAACAATTTCGGCACAGGCATTAAGGGTCACTAGCGATAGCAAACAACACCGTTCCGTTTATTTAGAAGAGGGTGCAGCAACAATTGTTAATGTTGAATTGATGAGTTGAAATGTTTGACGGTTTAACTGGCATATCATGTCATGTTGCATACAAATATAAAATATGTGTACACCGGAAATTTTTCGTTAATTCAAGTTCAAGTAACAATTATTAGCATAAGACAGATAAAGCAAAAGGGGGAAAATGAATATTTTTCCTGTCATATGAGGAAAGGCACAAAGACAATAGTTTATTATTGTTGTAAAGGAAGTAATGACATCACAGTTGAAATGTCAAAGAGAATTTAATAGGCTGGAACCAATTGAAATGAATTGTTTTAAATAATTTTGTATGCAAAACAAGTGTTACGTCAGTAGTGCCTTTAGGTAGAATACGTATTGTATTAGTCATGCAAATATGTTTTATGGTAGCAATGGAAAAGGTTTCAAGAAAATTGTATTAAAGAAATGAAAAGTAAATGATTGTGATCTTAAAGACTAGCATAAGGTGTTGTTAAAAACAAAAGAATTGTTCAACACTTAATTACATTTTTAGGTCCTGAGGATATTTACACATAATTTTTGCTCGTAATTTTTTTTAATAGTTTTTTTAATTTGCTTTACAGAGCAATATCTTTTGCCTGAAACTTTGAATGAAACATATCATTTTGTTTTTCAACAAAGTGTTCTTAAGCCAATTTTTGTTTTATTCTACCCAAAGAGTAAGACTTTTTATTGAGATGACTGCATCAATGACGTCATATCTCCTTCCGCCAAGTTATTACTTCAGGTTTGGAGACGAAATATGATCACTTGGAACTAAATCTAAAGGACAGGGCACATTAGGGAGCAATCCTTAGCCTAATTCAATGATTTTTAACACAAAATTCAATTTTTTTACTCAAAATGCGCTTTAGTCTGTTAACCACGGCCGACATTAATGTTGACAGGAGTCAACTCAGAGATGCCGACTTAAGAGAGCAGTGTTAGTAGCGAAACAATATACTTCTTCGTTTCAGAATTTTTTCCAACAGTTATAATACATATTTTAATGACGATAAAAAGCACCCTCTGAAGTTACTGTAGTCTAGGTAGTGTGTTGGTTCAGAGGTCAGACGTCTCGAGCAAAAACGAAATATGAAAATTATTTCTCCGGCGACTAGAGTAAATAAAATTGCCATGAAAAGTTTCTCAAAAATCTGTAAACTCATGTTTTAAATTAACACACACAACACAAGTGGCGTGAGAAACTAGGTTGTAGTCCTAACGGAAGGGTTGCAATGACCAATTATGTATGTATGGACAAATTGACAAAAACTCTGAGAGTAAATTAAATTGTCTTAAATTTTTTTTTTAAAAATCTGTCATTCAGAGCTGATTTTAAACTGTAGATCTCACCATTTATGGATTAAATTAACATACAAGTTGGGTTATGTGAGAAGCCAGGTTGTGATCCTGACTAAAAGGGTGAAATGATTAATTAAGTATGTAAGTTAAATTAGTATGTGGCAATGGATGACATATTGCTCCATCAGTTCTCATTAAGTAGTTCGTATTTTTTCCTATGTTAGATTAGTAGCTTTTCAGATCAACCATTAATTGAATACAACTACCTTACAAATATCCAAACAAGTCGCTCTTAATTGAACAATTCATATCTAATAAATGTCCAGCTTCCAACTAAACTTTCCAGCTTCCAACTAAAGCAACAGTTTGTAGCTTTTATAACCTATAAATGAAGTATATACATAAGTGCCCTGATAATCTATAAGGTAGCTTGCTAGTGTATCAGAGTAGAGTTTGTAGCTTTGATTTTAATCAGTCAATTTGTTCTTTTAGGCTACACTGTTCATAAGGCTTTAGTCACTCCATTCGCATTATTTGGAGGTGAAGTAATAAAATTAGAAATAAAAAACGCCAGAGAAGTCTTGACGTCCTACTTGAAGAAATTCTTATTTATTCCAGAACCAAATGAAAATAAATTTAAGAAATTAAAGGAAAATATTTTCTGTTATTGTTTTATGTTTTTAGCAGACGACGTTGGCGGTTGCATTCTTTCATTGGCAGTCACTGGTTTACAATTTTTAATTTTTTTCCCCTTTTTTTGAAGTAGATTTCTAATAAACACAGGAATCTTTCAGAGCCATTTTATTGGCAAAATGAACTTGTTTTCGAATAAAACCCTACAAAAAGAAAAAAAGAAAATTAAGGAAAAAAGAACTCGTAAAGAAATAACGAAATATTTAAACAAAACAAGACATTGACATCTAAAAGCAATACACAATCGAAGAAAAAAGAATAAATTTTAAGAAAAAAAAATGAAAAAAAATGAACAAGTGAATGACAGTTGTAAAACTGCTGCATAAAATTAAATACTTTGAGTGAAAAAAATTTACAAAAACAAAAAGGAGTACTAAAAAATGAAGAAGAAATACGAACGAAATCAACTGGGAGCATCAACATGTATGAAAATAATAAAAATGAAAACGAAAAAGGAAAAACAAAACAAAAACAATAAAACTATCAATACAGTAGTTGTGGCAGTAAAATAAGTAAAACAGCTACTGTGAAGCAACACCACCAGCACCATCAGCTATGAATGGAGTAAGAGTAGACCCCCAACACCAGCACCAAGCTGATACCAGTCATAGTTGCAACAGTCATAGTAAAATAGTGGAAAAAATTTAAACAAAACGTGCCAATAGCAACAAAAAAACAACAATTGCAGATAGTGTACATAACGTTACAATGAATATTGACAGTTGCAACAAATGTACAGAACAACTTACGGGCTAACAGATAAGACAAACGTACAGACATACCGTACAACAAGCAGGCGAGCAATATGAAATTTTGCCACTGATAACTTTTTTTACACTCTCGTAATTTTCCAATGTTAATGCTGCCACGGTGTACAGAAAAAACAAAACAAAGAAAGAAAGAAAGAAAATTTTTGTATGCTACTCAGTGTAATGCAACATCTGAGGTAGCAAACAGGCAACAGTAGTAGTAGTATCATCCATCCAGTCATAATAATAACAACAGCAGCAGCCATGCTGTTTTATAATGTTTATAGACGTTGTAAGAGTTGAAAAACATTTTTATGATTGTACATTTAACTTATGAAAAAATGAATTTTCCAACCTCCACTCTATTTTTTTCATGTTTTCAAAAAAATGAGCACTCTCCACTCTTACGTATCTAAAAAAAAAAAACTGATGCTGCTGCTGCTGATGATGCTGTAGTAAATGTCAGCTAAAATGAAATGAAATGAAAAATAATAACAAAAATATGCAATAAAAACAACAATAACAATAGCATTTAACTATTGCCAATACAAAAATAAGTATTTTGACACATTTCAAGGAGTTTACTTATCGATATGATAAATGAAATGACAACAACAAGAAGAAAACCTTACCAAAAAAATTTCAAAAAAATTTTTCCTCTTTATCTTCAATTTATTCAACTCCCTCTTAAATTCTTTACCAAAAAAAAAAAAAAAGAATTTTCTTTTAAAATTCTTTTCCATCAACATTAATTAACATTAAAAACTCTTAAAAACATTCGCTTCTTAAGCTTTATGCAGCAGCAAACCAAATCTCTACACGAAACAGATAAAGTCAGCACACAAGCACTTGAAAGGTTTTATTTTATTTCTTGTATTGCAAAGAAAATGCAACCAAAGAAGTAAAGCTTTTCGGTTTTTTTTTCTCAAAACTACAAAAGTCACGTAAAAGACTCTGGCATTAGCCTTTGCTATTGACCATCAGTCTTATGCTCTAAGAGACAGTTAAATAACCAGACATTCTTTAAGACATTCATTCATTCACAATTTTTTTCGTTTCGTTTGTTTGTTTTCCGTTTTAAGCCACTAAATAAAACTGCAGACTTGTTCTTAAGCCATTAAACTGAAAATTGGTGTATTTGTGTAACGAAAAAAACAAAGCGAACAACGAGTAATAAGGAATCACTTAAAGAAAGATACCAAATAACATGTTTTTAAATGTCGTAAAAAATGATTAAAAAGAGTACCAAAACAGCAATTACTTAAGGACGAGACATCTATCACTGTACGGACGGCTTTAAACTATTGACACTTATTGATACGTTCACCTAACCTATGGTAGGTTATGTAAGATAAAATAGCAACCCCTTAAAAATTCACGGAGCTATACCCGAACAATCTAGGTTCGAAAATAGATGTCGAAAAAAAAATATGGGTATTTTCCAATTTATAAAACTCAAATCCTTCAAATAATTCTTCTAGGTCGATTTCTGACTCATTGACGATGACATCAACAACTAACATTTTATTGTAAAGGGGGGTCACAGTAAGAATTTCATTTTTTGCTTTTACGACAAAAATTTGTAATTTTGGACATCGCTTTCAATGGATTTTTGAAGAGCATTGTTCCGATTAAGTATGAAATAAAATATACGTCAACTAGCCGTCACGGCTCTGAAGATAGGTCATTAATATTTTCACAAAAATTTTCTCAGAGATTCAGTTTTATCACACAGTCACAGCAAATTTTCGCGTCATCTTCAAAAAAGGAAATCCGAACCAGACTAGTTGCTCGTTGAGCGTACATTTGTTTCCCATTGATTGCATTCGACAATTTTGTGTACTCACTTAGTCATTCAGGCGGAATAAAAAGATGACTTGTTTCGATGAATCGGCATTGAAGAAATTGCCGTCGCTTTCCTTGGTATGCTGGTTTTAGCTCTTCAGTAAGTTCAATTTTCTACTCATGTAGGTTGAGATATTTTTCCAAAATCTCCTGCGTAGTAGTGCTATGTGAAATTTGAAGTTGTTGATCGATATTTTCGGTTTTCCAACGACCCTTCCGTTTACAGCAGGGTTATCCAGACACGGGCCGGAATGTTGAAGCACAAGCGTTTTGTTGTCCATAACTGACCAAATTTTTTCGATTTGTTTGGCCCCTCTTCCAATGGTTGAGACATTAGGTAGACTTATGTTTGTTTAGCGGGTAACTCCATAAGCCCATTACATCTGCACAGAAGTGTAGTTTTCAGATTTTTTATTTCAATTTTGGTAATTTCTGATCCATCTTGACAATTTTGTTAAGCTGCGCATTTTATGTGAGCGTAGTGTAGTCGGTAGGGTGTTGGCTTATTATGCGAGGGCTCATTGTTCAAACATCAGTTCAGAGTCTTTTAGATTCTTCTGGAAAGAACTTTAAGAGTAAATAAAACGGCTATGAATAGTTTCTCAAAATTTACCGTTTGATGCTTACCAGTCACTTACTAACATGCACAACATGGATGGCGTGAGAAGTTAGGTCATAAACCAGGCTAAAGGGTTGTAATGACCAATTACGTATTACTCGAAAGTAAGTAAATACGGATTTTATGTATGTGCTGTTAAGAAACATATCCATCAACTAATTCTGTTTTCGTTTTTTCCTTCATTTTATTGTATTGCAGTCTAGTGTTTCAGGTTTTGAGTAACTGGTTCTAGAACAATAGGGTTACCATTTGGTATTATCCTCTCTGTTAAAATATGTTTAATGCTTGAATTAAATGCAAGAACTTCTTGGCTTTATTATATGGATGTCTTTGTTATGCTCTCTGGAAGAACAGAGGGCTTTTGCACGAGTTCGTTAAAGGAAAAGAAACAAAATGGAATGTGTGGAATGTAGCCAAGCATTTTAATCGCTTCACTATGTTATCAAATATATGGTCACCATATATTGTAAAAAAATCGCCCTTGTTAGACTTAGATTGAACAATTTGCACTCGGCCGTTTATATAGTTATCGATGTTCACCTAATAGCGGACAGAGAAAATCAAAGTCAAGCATTTTTTTTGCTCTGTTAAGATAGCGTCCTTTTTTTCGTGACTTAAGAACAGCGTTTGGTTATATAATTTCGGTTTCTGTTGCAACTCAAAAGCGTTAGTTAAATGCATATCATTTTGCAGCAGAAGAAATTTAAAACAGCACTAAAGGAAGAAGCCAAAGAATGTTAAGAAAATAAAATACAAGGAAAAATGAAACAGAAACAGAAGAATCGAAAACACACACACAATATGACAAAGTCAAGGAACGACATCTTGGTGTCCCTCTTGGTATACCGATATAAACAAAACATTGACAATATAAACAGAGATACAAATAAATAAAAAACTTTACATACATACAGCCGTACATACATATGAACATATAATGATAAGAAGAAAAAAAATATTTGCGTGTTGCAGCAACTTTGGTTAGTTTTTCGTTGGTTTTTTTTTGCATTGCAAGAAGCTTTTGCAATAACTTCTATCCTGACCATGGTATAGTCAGGCATGCAAGCAAGCAAGAAGCAAGCATGCACGCTGGCAGACAAGCAGTCAAGCAGGAAAACATAAATCTGGCTAAAACAGAAACTAAAGCAAAATCGCAAAAGCATATGAGCGTTTGTATATGTGTAGATGTACGGTTTTTATCTAAAGAAAACAAGTTTCTTTTATTTTTCCATTTTTTGCATCGTTTTTTAGTTTCTCAAATTATTTTGTAAAAAAAAAAAGAAAAAATCACAGAATTTTTGTATGTCTTATGTTGTGGCATGAATACATAAAGCCAATGGCCAATATTTTGTTGGTACATTTTGACCATTTGAAAAGCAAACAGACAACTTTTTCAAGTCTTAGTTTAGATGCTTCTCCTTTACTTTTTTCATATTTTTTTTGTTGTTTTTTTTTTCTTACTTCGTAGTTTGCTTGAAATCTGTATATAATTTTTATTTTTCCAGATTTTTTTGTCTCCCATCTTTATTTGTTAGTTTTTCCATTATTTTTCTTTATTTTCTTTTTTTATTTTTCATTCCGTTTGTTCTTCTGTTTTGAACATCCTTTAGGGCTCGTTTATGGCCATGAATGGCTCTGCTGTTGGAAACTGTTGGCAAATTTTGTGACTGTCTTTTAAGCTGCTTCAATACGTCTTTACTCTCTCTCTCTCTCTATCACTTCATTCCAATTTCTTTGGTTTTGTTTTAGTTTTTAATATTTTTTTAAAGCTTAAATGTCATAGCCATTCAATACGTGTTGTAAGTAGAAAAAGATTTCATTTTTTTTAAATTTTTTAACTTAAGCTGCTACTTTTTTTTCGTTTCATTTTTCTTTTTGTGGTTTTTCCAACGTTTTTTTGCTTCTCATTTCTGGTTTTTTATTAAGAAAATTATAAGATTTTTTTGGGTTTTTCTTTTATTTTTCTCTGTTTTCCTTTTAAGTTTGTTTGTGTCGTTTATCTTAAGGTCAATTTTATTGTAGATGAAACCATCAAATGATTAGTTATTAAGACAAAACGATGATGACTATTTCAACTGAAGGATTTAAAAAGAAAATATTATTTTCGGTTCTCTTTTAAGATTATTGAATTTAAGAGGTATTTTAATAAAAAAAATTAAATATTTTTTATTTAAATTAATTTATTTTAAATGGAATTTAAGAGAATATATTTCAGGTATTTAATAAAGTTTTGTTCAATCCTATTCTCCTCCGCTCCTATTACTTCGGATTCCAATCTCACTGGATTTTTAACTTTTTTTTTAAATTTTATGAAAACTTCTACAAGAACTTTATGCGGTTAGAAGACAAATTGATGGCTTAAGTGTACACTGCTAGGGCAAAAACTAAACTTTTTAGCTGATAACCTTCACTTCTTCACCTCTGCAATTGCAGAATATACAGCGCTTTTATATTGCTATAGTCACTGCAGTCCCATAGATCTTGCAGTTGTATAAGAGGTGCCGTTCTCTAGTCAGAATTAGGTTCGAATCCGGAAAAAGTCGAAGCTTTTTGCCTTGTGAAGTAAGGGTAGTCTAGTAGATAGTGTGTTGGCTTATTAGACTTAAGGCCTCTTTTCAAACCTTAAGTCAGACATCTCCACCAAAACGAAATACAAAAATTAAAAAAATTTCTTCGGCGACTTCCTCTCTGCGGATTTCTGGCAAAAATTCTGAGAGTAAATAAATTTGCCACGAAAAGTTTCTAAAAAAATCTGTCGTTCGGAATCGATTTTAAGCTGATGTATAAAATTGACACACAGAACATAAGTGGTGTGTCGCTATGTCGTATTCCTTGCCTTGTGGCTCACGAATAAAAAAAAAATAATGCATCCTTTGACATCTGGCCACCCTAGAGAACATGTTGTGGACAATTAACATTATAGGTGCTATCCTCCGTTTGAGACAGTGTATGAATAAACAACCAAAGTCCCTCACTACTACACCAAATTCATAATCGCAACTAATTTTTACAGATCACTTTGTTTCTTAGCAACGACAGATTGCAGCCTTATCTTCCTGGAGCCTGCTATAAGACACTAATCAACTAGTTGGATTGGCAAACTTTATTAATGAAACGGAAACCAAATAAAGAATGAATTAAACGGGTGGAGGAGATTCTTTTTGATAGCCGTATGTTTTTTTTTTTTAATCGCTGAGAAACTGTACAAATGCGTCTCAATGAGAAGATAATGGGCAGTCTATTCCCAAAAATCTATATATTTTCAAAGCATATGTTACGCTGCAGAAGCATCAGTTTTCCTGAAAAGAAAGCCTGTAATTCCCTCAACTATGGAAGGCTGTTATATATCAAATGGAATGAGATTTGTTACAAGGACTGTCAATACAGTTTTCCAGAAGCTTACAAAATTTTTATTAGATTTTAGAAATATATTTGAAACCTCATAGATTTCCATCAACATAATGTTCCAAATGTTGCTCAGTACTGCCGTATATACTTACTCATTTAATTAGTCGTTACAACCCTTTAGTCAGGATTACGTCCAAGCGTCTCACACCCGCGATGTTGTATGTGTTAATATATTTTGTAAGTTTAGAAGTTCAGAAATAAAAATACTAAAGACTTCTTTTATTAATCAGAACAAATTTCCTAATTTCTTTAAGTTACATTACCCTTCAAGAAAATGTTAAGAATGTGCCTAGGGAAACCTTAAGTATACTAAGAAATGTGTCTTTAAGGGGCTCATAAAAATAATATGTTAAAGCATACTTTCAGGCTACGCATTTTGAATATTTTCATAGAAACATGCCGTACACGTATTAAATTGAATACTAATATCATTGAAAAGACGAAATCCTATGATTGAAAATATTTTAAATTATTTAAAATATTTGTCATTTCAAACATGACATCATCTAATCCAAGAATTTAATATTGAAAATTTAAAATGTCAGTTATGGATTAACGCCCCAGAAAAATTCAAAGCCATGAAGGCAAAACAATTTGCGTTGAAAGGAAAAATATTTAAACTTGGCCTATATTGTGCAAAGTCATATGAAAATAATTTAATGTGAAGGCATAAGGAAAAACTTGACTAAGTGACTGACTGATGTTATTAAAAGAAAAGAAAAAAGCAAGAGAAAAAACTCACCAAAAGAAATTGCTCTTTTAAATGCCAAAACAAATTTAGCAGCAGCAGCATCGTATATAATCATCAAAAGACACAGGGCAAAATAACCAGCAGGAGTTTTCAATAACAGCAAATGGTTTATGGTAATACATCTAAGAACAACAACAACTATATAGGCGGAGACACCATAGACCTATATATAGTATAAATGGATATGTACATATATATGTATGTAAGTGCGAGATATACAATACAACCAATATTAACAAACGCCACAGTATGGCATGAATAACGATTTTTTGTTTTGTTTTGTTTTTTGTTTTTTCAAAACGTCACGATATTGATGAAAATTGTACGTGATAGGAAAAGCAACAAAAGAAAGAAAACAAAACAAAATGTGCCAAACGCTGCCTATCAATATGTTCTTTGGAAACTTCTTCGGTAATGAAAAAACAGCAAAAATTCTTTTCAAACCTTTAAAAGATGACTCTGCTCAAAAGGCCAAAACTGTCTTTGTGCTGTATAGTCAAGACGAACATGAAACATACGCTGTCTACTTCGAAAAGCTTTTGCTACTCACAGTTGAAAACTTTTTTGGCAACAACACATGAATACACTCTACAGGCAAACACACATACATAACTGCGACTGTTTCTTATTATTAAACGGAAATGGACTGAAGTAAAAGGCCAAGTAGATATGTATATACATATATATGTGTATATTAGATTAAGTAAAGAGTAAACAGTACACACCGTTTGGTAAAAATTTTTGACTAAAATTTTCGTCAATTCAGATCGTATCTTTTCCTGTCCTAATAAACCCACCACATTTTGTGTTGAGCAATTTCGATCTACTGGCGGAACCTGCAGTTTAAAGTTGACTCCGATCAACAAATTTGAGAGACAATTTCCATGGCAATTGTTTTTACAATTTACAAAAAAAATTTCACTTTTCGAGTTATCGTGTCAGAGGTTGAATCACGGGCTCTCATCTAATTAGCCAACACACTACCTACTAGACTACGGCGACTTCACCTTTGAGCACTCTTCCTTGATTCATTCAAACAATTGAGTTGGGAGCATTAGAAATCAGATCGAACCATAATTGCGTAGGTCTTTCCTACCGCATTACATACTATTTTTTAAACAGTTTGCCGTCAATAAGTGCTCCGACATTGTTGGTAGGAATCATCGCCATTCGATTTTTTTACGACCAAAGTTCATGGTAGACAACGATGACTTGTTGTCTAGTAGACAGTGTGTTATTAGAGTCGGAATCGTGATTCAAATGTCAACCCAAACATCTCGAGCGACTTGAAATATGAAACAATATTTATTTAGCGACCTCCTCCCAGCAGATTTTTGGCAAAATCCCTGAAAGAAAATAAAATTGACAAGAAAAGTTTCTCAAAAATCTGTCGTTCGAAGTCAACAGTAGGTCCCCTACCACTCATGTATGAAATTAACACACATAACATAAGTGGTGTGAGAAGCTAGGTCGTAATCCCGACTGAAATATTGTAATGACCAATTATGTATGTATGTATGTTTATGGGTTAGTGTTTACACTTGCAGTACAATGTGTTAGAACAAGGGAAATTCGTGGTGGAAGGGATTTGAACCTGTTTACGTTGTACGTGGCAGGATGAGAGTTTCATATACGGTTTGTGCTGATAAAGAACGAATCCTGTTAGTAATGTAATCCACAGGCCAATCGACCACGAGTGGATGTGTAAAAACGAAGTAAAAACCATTCTCTGAAGTGTGTTAAAAACTGAGCGCTGTTTGTCATTTCAGTCGAGACCAATCTCAACAAAAAATTGTCCTCCTCTTCATGTAATTACTGTCCTTAGGACCCTGGGGCAATTACTTTATTTGCTACTTTGTTAATACCTGAACAATCTATTCGTATTGTCTATCTGTTTTTTATGGCAAGAACAATTGTGGTTTGGCGTACTAAACTATTGGTCTGTATGTTTTCGTTATAACCAGTACCCTGAGTACATTTTTCAAACGTCTGCCAATAGATAGCCGTTTAATGCAGAGTATCTTCGTAGCTCTATAAAGGTACTGGAAATCAGCCAAATATTGAGCTGCTCTGAGCACACCATATTTTTTTTTAGAGATTCCAAACTCTGCTATGTTTGATGTTCTGTGCATATGATTTCTTCCGTGCGGCCATTTTAGTACGGAGCTACAAAGTTTTATACGTTTTCAATCATTGAAGTCAAATATATACTTGCTTTAGAAATGCTTTGCAAAATTTTGTTGTTGTTGTTTTTATAGTCAAACAGATAGTCTGTGTAATCACACGAGTGACGGGTTCAAGAGTTAACCTGAAATGTTTCCTTTCAAATGATTGTCAATTTGAAAAAAATGCTTGAGTTTGTTCTGACACATCAGCTATATCATCTAGTGTCAAATGAAAACAAACCACATGAACTTTTTATATAACCCAATACATTTGGCATACATATGTAGGTACATACATATATATATGTAACATGCTTTCAATAATAGAAAATCTATAATATTTCGTTTTTTGTTTTGCCTCAGCTAATGACAATCCTTGTACTTTTTCCTGTTCCTTGGTTTTGCCAATAATTTATGTTGGCATTGGCAATCACGTAGGCCTTCGTTACAAATGTTTTAAAAATTGTAATCTAAAGGAGGAAGCAAAAACAAAAGCTGTTTAAAATATTTTCAATTTAATATTGGCCCAAAAAACACACACACACACTGGGGTTAGTTACCACAGTAAAAGGAAAATATTTGGGGGGGGGGGGGGGCGGTAGGTTGACTGGAGATGTCGTATCCATATGTTACTTTAAGTATGAAAGATATTTGCATGTTGACAAAAATGTTTTTTTTTCTTAGGAAAATAAAAAAAACATGCTGAAGAAAATGTAATAAAAAGAATTCTTTCTTGCCATTTCGTTTAGCTGTCATCCAATGTCTTAACATCAAATTGATGTTACAATAATAACAACAAAAAGAAAAACAATAACAAAATTTTTGTTTTCTGTACAAATTCCGGCCATAATTCCCTACACAGGATACATGTATTATTGTGGCAGTAAGTGATGTTGAAAAGTGTCAAAAGGAGAAATATTTCATAGGATGATTCAAGTAATCTTCAAATGTCTAATAAATTTAAATTTTAAAATACTATGTACGGTTAAAGGATGGTTTGAGGAAATCTAATTGAATTTAAAAAAGAAGCTTTAGATTTACAAAAAAAAACGAACAACTGATTTTATTAAATTTTTTTGTTAACTTTTTGTTATTCAAAACACCCTGGGGATTATTTTTTATGCCATTATCAACCAACGCACCAAAAAAAAAAAAAATTAAGAAAAACATATTGAAAGGGTTACTCCACATCAGTGGACAACAATCTTATGGCGCAACCGACAGGTCGAAGACTGTAACTGGCGACATTCGATCGAAATGAGGGCAAGATTTGCAATTGTTGCCAAAAGTTTAAAGTCGACTCCGAACGATAGATTTTTGGGCAACTTTTCATGGCAATTTTATTTTACCTTCAGAGTTTTTAACAGAAGACTGCTGAGAGGCAATCGCCAAAGAAATATTTTTTCATATTTCGGTTTTGTTGAATATGTCGGACCTGGGGATTGAACCGAGGCCTTACATCATGCTACCTACTAAACGACACACGCTACCTACGACTTCAGAAACATTACAGATATGATAACCCTTCAATTGGTTCATATATCAATCGACAAGCAGGAGTTCTGTAAGTATAAAAAATAAATTGGAAATCTTTACCAAATAATGCCTGACATGCTTCAGCCTCAGTTAATGCTCACGCTCAGTTAATGAAATAACAACAGATTCTTCACACAGAAGCCTAAAATTCGAAATGAAGTCTGTAATCAGGAGCCTTAGATGAATGCAGAGTTAGAGATCGTAGTAAATTTTAAGAATTTTGTACGGATCTTGACCATGCTTTAGCAATAGACCATAAAAAGTTAAAATAGGCGTTGATACGGATGTTTTAAATTGTCTTTCACCCTACTTATACCTTTGTTTTGTTTCACTTAATTGGGGGCTCAGTTTAGCGAATCCATAACATACATACATACATTACAACCCTTCAGCCACGTTTACGACCTAGCTTCTCACACCACATAAGTTGTGTATTTATTTTGTATATGAGTGGTGGGATCTACAGTTTAAAGTCGACTCCGAAAGACAGATTTTTTAAAATCTTTTTTTGTCAGAAATCTGCTCAGAGGAAGTCGCTGAACAAATAATTTTTCATATTTCGTTTCGTTGAAGATATTTAGCCTAGAGTTTGAACCGTATCCCGACGTCTAATAAGCCACCATACAACGTCCTAGACTAAGGCGACTTCTACAGATGTTTTAAGTAACCTTACCGTCTGATTATGTCTTCGCTTTGTTTCACTTTACTGAAAATACACATCATATTACTTACAAAATTTTAACATACATTTGCTTAAAATAATAACAAGACTTATAAAAATAGCAAAAGAAAATCGAAATTCTTTAGGAAATATTTTCTCTTAAAAGCTGCTAGTTAAAAAAAATATACAAATAATGCCCCTTCGATAAAAAACAAGAGAAAATGTTCATCTGTTAACGACAGTCTGTTTAATTGAAAATCAATTGAACTTTTATGAGGCTTTTCCTGTATTTTTCTATACAGATGGAATATAAAATCAAAAAATAAAAAAAAATCCAGAAAAAAATGGAATTTTTTTGCAATAATGAAAGCAAAAAGCATACAAACATATATAAAGTAAAACTTTTTAATTTAACACATTGAAAATGGCTGGGGCGTATTATGTTTGAGTTATTTTTTATTTTTACAGACTCATATACTTTTCTCTTATTTTTCTTTTTTTTGTAACACACAATCAATAGATATTTTCTGTTTTTCATCTTTTTTTTAGTTCCAATTTACTCGTATTTTGTTGAATATTTTATTTTGTTTTTTAGTCAGGCCACCATGCACCACCGCCACATGCCATACATACAACATGATTTTGCAACAGCATGTATAATAGCAGCACTAATAGCTATTTGCAAAAGCATAAATCAATTAAACGTGCTGCTGCTTGCTGCACTCTGACTCCCTACAATACAATGGCTGTGAGACTACTATGACTCTGTAACACTCTGCTCTACACATTGGCTGCCCCACACACACACACACATTTATGTATAACAGAACTTTTTTTTCAGATCTCTTTCTACTTTTTATTATTATTTGTTTGTTGCAATAGTTTTTGCCTCTTTTTTTTGCTATTTGTATGTTCATATGTATGTGTATGTGTGTGTGGATATATTTGATTTGTTTTTCGTAGATGTATCATGTTTGTAGTGTCTATGCCACATTTGCTTTATACATTTGATATTTCAGCAAATACAGTAAAAGAGAAAAAATTCAAAATTGTTTCATGTTCAATATGAATTTTTTTCCTATGTGGAACAGGCGGTATAATAAAAAGAAAAGCATCTCACTTAAATAAGGAGAATGTTACACTAATAGGTTTTAAAATGCCTTTTAAATTCTGTCTACAAACAAATTTTTTTTAAAATATTGCCTATTTTAAGGTGTCATGGAAATTATTAGATTCCTAATGTCTACAACAAAAAGTGTGGCATACATCACTCACGTTAAGTATGATATTAAAAGCTTGTAAAAAATTTAAAATTTTGTTGCATACCCTAAGGATACGTTCTTAAGTTTTTTCTATTTTTAGGTGCCTTAAATTAAATTGTATATAACTTATGTGTGTGCGCTGGCCGGTCTCCTTTTCTGTACGTTAGAGTACTCCAGTCTAAGGATATGCACAATCCAATGACATTTAACACTTCTTATGGGGTTCGATAGGGAGATTTCAGGCAAAAACTCTGAGAGTATATAAAATTGCCATGAAAAGTTTTCAAAAAAACTGAAGGTCGCGCCCCTCGTGTATAAAATTAATATACACAACACAAGTGGTGTGGGAAGCTAGGTCGTAGTCCAGACTAAAGACGAAATATATATGCATGTATGTATATAATTCGATGGTGACTGCCAGAGCATATGCTCTTCAATAGTAAGTGTCTAGTATTTGTTTATTTTTCATGTCAGGTGTCCTAGCATTTGCGATTTTGCGTAACGCACAGAAGAATCATATCCGAAGTTATATTAACTAGAACTGCTATCAAAACAGCAGCTCTTAATTCCACAGCTCTTTTCATGCTTTATTCTATTCAGGATTTTTAACTCTCAATAAAGAAGTATTACTTTTCGAGGAGATTCTCATACAAACCAAAGCACCCTAAGTCACAACATAGTGAATCTATCATGTTTATAGACACGATGAAACGTATGTAAGCTGTTTATATGATAGATAACGGACTATAATTATAGAAAACAGAAATATGTTCTCTAAAACCTATTTTAAAAAAGTGTAACATATTTTTAGGACTCAATAAATTAATACATTTTTAACTATTATAATTAATTAACACGAATCTCTGATAAACACAAAATACCTACTATCCTTCACCAAATAAAGTTATTTATGAAGAAAAAAAGTAATTTTTATTATTCTTTAATAGGTATTAACATGCATTTAAGATAATTTTATTTTTAAAAACTGTATATTTATAGGCTAAAATGAAAACAATACTATATTCTTTGCAAAATATACAAATTAAGGTTATTTTCAAAATAATGTTCTAGGAAAACATTAGTTCACTAACTGAATAATTTAAATTTAAAATGTATATTTAAGGGTATAAAACGAAAAAGTTAAATGTTAAATATTACTTCTAGGCTGATGCAAGTTATTACAAATTGAATTTCTTAGTAATAACGACAATTTGTATTATTTTTATATCACCATGAAAATGTTGCTCTTCGTTTAGCCGTTTTTCTTCAAATTTTCTAAAAAATATACATAACAGAAGGCGTAATACTATGGAAAAATTTTATTTCATTTACAGATTGAATGTCAAGAAGCACTACAACGAGGATTTTATTTTTAGAATATTGCATATTGAAATGATATAATTGACATTTCTAACCCACGATTTTAATTTTTTAATAAATAAGTTACAATTAACAATTGCGTAAAAATTTGAAGCATATTTTTAGGTAATATATTATTTTAATGATTTATTTTTATTACGTTTCACTTATGATGAGTACAGCCATTGCGATTATATTCACGATGTATTTTATTAGAACCGAGACAACAGTGGAATTTCACTTCCGATCCTCTATGCAGACAGACTTACACATTAACGAAGGAATCCTTGAAACGTTTAATTAAATATAATGAAATAATTAAGCTATTCAGAAACTTATGCGCTACGTTAGAAGTTTACAAAATTAAGAAAGTTATTGTAAGCAATCTAACAAGCAGACCACAGACTTGGTGCAATATAGTCTGTAGTGGACTTATTGCAGTCTCTAATTAGATTTAATTTAATTTATCATTGCGTACATTCAGGGATACTTAATGAAGCGTAAAAAAATGAATTAACTTTGAATTACATTTTTTGCATTGACATAGTGTTAATGTATTTTTGACCAATCATTTTATTTTTAAAAATCCTTTCATCAAACAGAATAATTTTTTTTGAAAGTATGGCATACTTTTAGGATTCTTCACAAAATTCTATTACGAATTTGTAGCCACTGAACTGACTAAAGAACTGATCTAAGTTCATGGAGAGTAATATTATTTTTTTCCCTTTAAAGCTCTTATTTAGACGTAATAAAAGCATTGCCTACTTTTCGGCGTTTATTCCTGATTTTTCCCCTTAATGAAACTTAGTACTACTAAATTATAGTTTTTGCTGTACAATCAATTTTTAACATTAAGAATCATAACATTGATCTATTCTATGCTGACACGGCTTAATATTTCATGTAAAAAAAAGACAATAAAATATTGCATACTGCTAGGTACTCAGAATTTGTTTTAACTCCATTTTTACATTACACAGTCAGCTTATCGAATATTATGGACACTATAAAAAATTAAAAAAATTATTTGAATAGACATTCTTTAAAAAAAGTAGGCGAAATAAGATCCACACTTTTTTCCTCATATGTAGCTCTCACTCACTTCGCTATAAACTTTACTTCAGCTATTATAGTTGCTATTATAGTTTCGTTTTCCTGTTTTTTTTGCTTTATTTCCTTCATGAAATAACGCCTTTACAGCTGCTGCAGCCCGTTATGCTGCAACATTTGATATTGTGTCTATAAGTTAAGGGTGTTATTGGAGGTCAATTGTGTAGTTGTTCCTGCTACTGCTGGTGTTGTTGTCGTTTTACAGTACTAGCCGTCATGTTAATGGTTTTTGTTAGTGTTTAAGTGTTAAAATAAATCCATAGTGATATTGGCTGCTGCACAATTAATTTTTACAAATGAAATACAAAATAATGTTATTTTTAATTAAATTTTCAAATAGTATGCGGTTAAAAAGGTTTTAAATTTACTCGCTTTTATCGGAAAGTTTTTGTTTTTTTTGTGTGTTTAATTTTGAAATTTTATCTCTTTTTTCTACTAAATTAATAAAGTTTTAAATGTTGATCGCAACAACAACAACAATAAACAAGAGTGGAAGGCATAGAGTGTAATTGCAATGATTGCTTAAATGATTTTTAAAATTTAAATTGAAAACAAAGTTGTTTCTGTGGGGATTCTGTAACAAACAAAAAATAGAAAGTTTCTAATGAATTGAAATCAAAATATGGAGCACAGAAAGCAAGCTTGAACTAAAGTTTTTGGTTACCTAGTAGAGCAACTTTTTAACGTTGCTTTGCACCTGTCTATTTAAAAAAATCATTATTTTAATTACGGCTTCTGAAAATAATGGAGTTTGTCTCGAGCCTAACATTTAGATTGTATAATGATGGAAATGAATCAGCCAGGCACATTATTGGAACTTGCGGGGCATTTATATATTTCAAGGAGGAAACACGTGGGTGCATATTAAGGCAGGGAATTCTAATTGTTGACACTGAGATGCATCCTGATGTGTGTTTGGGCAATAGGCTTGGAGGAGACATTATAGGAACACCATGAATATGTAGTTGATTTAGACAAGATTGGATTTAATTTGGTTCTTTGTTTCTTGTCTAGGAAGAATTATGGATATTGTAGACAATTGAGAGGTGGATGGGCTGGGAATATCACACTATATTGGGATTGTAGTCTAAAGGATCACTTATAGAACCAAACAAAGAATATAAATTTGACAAAGCCTCCAATGTTAATATTAACAAAGCAATGTTATGTGTTTAACAGGATACACAACATAGAATTGCTTATGACATTAGGGAGTTTGTGATGAAATTTAAAAAAAAAATTCCTTCAGCGACCTCTTCTAAGTAGACTTCTAGTCCTCTTTCAATTGGTAACTAATTGCCATGAAAAAACTTTTCAAATCTATTTTTCGCATTCCAAAATGAATTTGATAACTTTAACCGAAACAGTACTTCTAAAGTTTTAAACATTCTTCATATGATAGTAACTAATAATTCAAGGATTGTCCTTATGTTCAGCGTAACAATCCAAATTTGCAAATCATTATAAGGAATAAAATATAATAACACCCGCGCCATGTAAGTTATTTATGTTGCCATACGCAAGACACTTTGATACAGAGGAATTTTACTATTTAAGCGACAGAGATTCTATCGGGTCTTCCAAAAGTTACTTTTGAATTTTGACAGTACATCCCTCTAATTTGTTCTCATTTATTCAGTTGGTTTTGCCAAATCGCCATGGATGAATAAAGCATGAATGTTCAGTGTAGCGGGCACAATGCCTATTTTACGATAGCCATGATAGTTCTACTGAGAGGACTATTCAATAAGCGAGCAGACAACACCAGTGTGTCGACGAAACACAAGACTGTAGAAAACTGCCACCGTCCGTGAGAGTGTGCAAACAAAGACTCGCCCTTTCCCAGACCATAACTTTTAAAATTTTGTATCGTGACTTGGGTTAAAATTCAATTAACTTAGGTAAACGACCATAGACAACGACGTGTGTCTATTAGCAAATGTATGCGAATAAGCTATAAGGCACGTCGGTCCTCAAAGTCATTACAATCGATCACATCAGTAAAATCCAGCATGATTTATACGCCAGAGTCATGAGAAACTTTAACAATCGGATGCTCCACGCAAAGAAGACGTGGCTATATATATATAGGTCGTTCCAACGAATAACAATTTTCGATGATATATCACATGTTTTATTTAAACTTACAGATAGGAAGCGCTTAATAAAAGACTCGGCAGAAATGTAGAGCTCAAATTATTCAATCTTTAGCTGCTGTTTTCTTGGTATAGTACTTTATCTGATGCTTTACAGCTTTTAAATATCAGAGCTTTTAGTGCCATTAAGAGAAAACTCTTATGAGAGCTTTCTTCAGTAAATGTAACCATTATTGCAATTGAATCCTTAGTTCAAATGCGGTTATAAAATTTAAAACCATTCTCTTAATGTTTTTAATCTTTAATTTTATTATTTTGTATTTAAAAATTGATTCAAATGTTTATATTTTCCTTCAATGATAATCTGTGGCTTTTCATAAGTTTTTTTATGCACTCTTTTCCCTTTAAACTGCATTTAAAACTTAACGATGCGTACGATTTTGTTAATGCCTTTATCTGTGTTATACACATGAGAAAAATCACAAACTAAATAACAATAAAAAATAATATTTTTTCAGTGTAATGACGGAAAATCTTGCTAAAAGCTTTAGCAACTAAAATACCAGTTACCAAATACGGTTGCATGCAACATACAGGGTGATAGAAAAGCAAAAAAAATTGTCCTTAAATACGAAAATCATGTAGAGAATTCAAATAAGGAATAAGCAAAAAAAAGCCACAAATTTTTACTGGAAAATGCCAGTTGAAGGAAAATATTTTTTAGGGTTTCAGCGTATAGGGAAACTCACATAAAAACTAACGTACAACGTTTATGTTTCTTGTTTTTTTTTTTTTGTACGAATAGAGTAGAGTAGTGTAGTTGCAGTAGCATTTGAGCAATATTTCTGTGTGCATTAAATAAAATGCAGTGTTGATGTAACACTATGAAGTTTGATGACATTGTTTTGGTTAACTAAAATGATGACAAGTCAACCAACGTCAATGACAATGACGCCGGCAGCTCATGATGACGATGACGATAACGATGATGTTGCTGATGAGAGTATGATGGTAATGACTGTAAGTTGATTTGAAGATATGTAGCAAGAATGACTGCGTTTCGTTAGTATGTGCTGGCTGGCGTTGGCATTAGATAATGCCTTTATTTGTTTCGTCAAAACCAAGTTGCTGCATATGCATGTTAAATTTTATTTCACTTGTTTTTTCCCCAATCCCTCTCTCTCGCTGTTGCTATCTATCCAGTATGATAGTTATTTTATACGTTTTACTTGCCACACAATATTCGTATCATTCATACATGCCACATATAAATCGATAGATCATCATCAAGCGCTTTATAGACAGACGCAATATATATACACAAAGAGTGACATTGCACTCCACCCTGTTTTTACTCGTACTAATGCTTTACTAATGGAATTAAGCAATTTATTGTTCATGTTGTAGTTGTTGTTGATTACTGTTGCTTAGCTAAGTTTGTAGTTTTCTACACATTATTTAACCATTTTTTTATGGTTTTTAAATTGAAGGAAGTGTATGTGTTTTTTAATATCTTTTCCAATACAAGTACATAAATAACCGGTGAAATACTTTCCAAAGGGCGTTGCATTTACATTTTCGTGTTTTTGTTTTGATTGTTGCAGAATTAAATGTCAAATTGTTTTGTTTGTGGGTTCTGTGTGTGGTCTATGCATCGAACATTTATAGGAAAATCAACAGACCTTAGTGTTGTATAGCACATGTAGGTATGTAAGTACTGACATGGTCTTGTAAATTTTTTATGCGCTTACTGAATAGTCTTCCTCAAATTCCATTGATATCAATGAATTCTGTTGTACTGTTTTATGCAAAAACCATTAAAAAAACCAAATGTTGTAATTTGTTTTTAATACGGGCAGATTCGATTTTGAATGAAAGAAGCTCTTTAGGAAATTAGGCTTGTAAGATAAGTAGGCAACACCTAAAACCTACTAAATGTTTGGGCTGGCACAGCTCTCACTCACTCTCATATGAAGGCTCTAATCCAAGAAAGTCTGCTAAGAATCTCTCATTCGGTAGTTCATAAGCAATTTACGTTTCATGAGCTTCCAGTGACTAACAAACTACAACTTTATTCGCCTTACCAAGTAGTTGAATATAGTCCAAGCACTCTCCGATTATTTCAAACGGAACTCAACGGAAAAACAATGCGTTATAATTGTGAAAACTTATTACAAAAATTTCAAAAAGTATGCAATGACTGCATGCATACTGCGGAGAATTTTCAGCCAACAAAGAGCACCTAATGCGTTAATCATTCGAAGAGTAGTAAAAAAAATTGAAGAAAATCAATCGGTTGTGGTTAGTAAGACTGCTTTGCGTCAATATACCGATGGATTCTTAGGAATATTACTGCTGTAAACGATAAAACACCAATTCGGCATCGATCTCAACATTTTCAAATTTTACAGAGCACTACACAGAGTATTTTGGCAAAAGACTTCCACTTCTATGAATACCAAAGTCAGTTTACTCAGAAGCTCAAAACAGCAGACCATGGAAAACGATGAAAATACATTCAATGGCAATTTTTTTATTCGATGAAGTAAATTTCCATCACAATGTCTCAGTGAACACACAAAACTGTAGAATTTGAGTTTCAGTAAATACTCATGTAATCAATTAAAAACTGTCTAGGGAGTGCTTTTTAGTCAAGTCGTTTGATTGGGCCGCAATTGTAGTGCCCGTGGCATTCGTTACACGAGCACGATAACAGACTTCTTGTTGCCTCAACTGGACGGCTGAATCTGGAGGTGTGGCGGAAATTGCAAGTGCAATCATTTTATTGCAGCAACGACTTCTAGAGGAAAATATTAAAAAAAAAAATCTGATGCCAACTGGTTACCAATATCATGCGACTTAACGTCGTGGGATTTTTTCTTGGGAGGTTTGCAAAACCTCAGACTTAAACTAATAAACCAGAAACAATTCCTGTCTTCGAATTAGAATTTCAACTCGTCATCTGTGATACACAGCCCCATCTGTGTGAAACAGTCTTAGAAAATTTCATGTAAATGATAGTGGATTGTGTTTGGAATCTTTGTCGTGACGGCCATTTGATGGGCGTTTTATTTCTAGATTTAACCCGAAAATGGCTTTATTACAATCCACTAATAGAATTAGTAGGAATTAAACCTATTTACACTTTTTGGTATTAATAAAGGCCGTGCTTGATAACTAGCTTAAGCTAGCCGAATCCTACGGGCCAAAAGGTGTTTATTTTTCATTGTCATTTTTCTCTGAAGCCTTGAAGCGTAATACATGGAGATACTTCCTTTGGGAATCATGGTCCACGTCTAATCTCAAACCATTTATGTTACATAATGTATATAATTGGTCATTACAACCCTTCAGTAAGGATTACGATCTAGCTTCTTACATCACTTATGTTGTGTGCGTTAATTGTATACATGAGTGGTGGGACCTACAGTTTCAAGTCGACTCCGAACAACAGATTTTTGAGAAACTTTTCATGGCAATTTTATCTACCCTGAGAGTTTTTGCCAGAAGACTGCTGAGAGGAAGTAGCCGCGTTTCATATTTCATTTTGTTGGAGATGTCTGGCCTGGAGTTTCAACCATGGCTTCACGTCAAATAAGCCAACGCACTGCCTACTAGACTACGGCGACTACACTTCCTACGAAAGAATATCAGTGCATTCTTTCATAAAATTTGGTAGCACAATGGCAGATAATGAACTGGCTTATGTAAAAACTTTACATCAATCACTATCAAATTAATATTACATGCCTACATAATTGGCCATTAAAACCCTCCAGTAAGGATTACGACCTAGATTCACACATCGCTCATATTTTGTGTGTGAATCTTATACATAAGTGGCGGGACCTACAGTTTACAGTCTATTCCGAACAGCAGATTTTTGGAAACTTTTCTTGGCAATTTTATTTACTCTAAGAGTTTTTGCCAGAAATCTGCTGAGAGGAAGTCGGCGAAGATATATTTTATCATATTTCGTTTTGATGTCTGATCTGGGGTTTGAACAGTAGCCTCACGTCTAATAACGCTCTAGCTACCAGATTACGGTGACTTCATAATCTTATCATCCTTAATAGAGATGTGGGAAACCAAATTGGAGGACATTAATTAGAACATAAGAGTTTAATAAAGAATATCATTGCATTCATTCATAAAATTTCGCAGCACAATTGGGGTAATGAACTGGCTTGAAAAGCTTTACATGCGCTCCAACTAACCTTACCTAAGTCTCAAAACTAAGTCCTAACTGTCAAAAAAATAGTACCTAGTAGTAGTTAAGATATGAAATTTTGAAAATTCGGAAAAGAAAAAAGCACATGGCCCTGCAGCTTAAGATTCATGTATAAGGGCGTACTGGGGCTTATGATTTTTTTAAAACGAACGAGTTGTGAGAGTATATAAACAGATTCAAATGTAAACTTCTTGTAACGAAAACAATCCTAGTGACTCTATTTTCTTACAATCGAGTACTATTTATCTAGTTTCTCTTTCCTTTTTAATTCTATTTTTCTAAATTTTATTTATTTCTTTCCATTTGTCTTTTTTTATTTGAAATTTTTAAGTCAATGAACTGTCACTAACCGTGTTTGTCGTTATAGACATGCAATTATATGTCATTGTGTGACATTTGATTTGTCGTTGGTTGAGCGAAAAACAAAAACACAACAAGAAAAAAATTCTCTATTTTGCAAATCTATTTTATTTATTTATTTATATATATGTGTACATACATATGTATATGTGCATATACATAAATATACATATTTAGACGTGTTGTTGAATACTTTTTTCTTTTCAAGTTTTTGAAAAATGATTTGATTTTTTCCAACGTTATATGAATTTTATATGTACTCGTATGTATGTATGTATGCCGTAGAGTAAAGCTAAAAAGGATAGGCGTGAAATTGGATACAAAAATCATACAAAAAAGTAAAATTGAAGAGACATTTTAAATAAATTTTTGTGTTTTTCATGGTACTTACTGCCTTTTTGAAAAATTACTTTTGCTGTGATTTTTTTATATTAAAAAACTTATCCCTTTTCTTTACTCTTTTCTTTCATATTTTGTTAGACAAAGTGAGTGTCTGCGATAGTAGAAGATGAAGATAAATGCGTAAAACATTTATTGTAAGTCTAAAGGCAAATTTAGAGAACGAGTAAATTGATTGAAAATAATGAAAATTAAAAACCATTTGAATTGGCAAATAATTCATTGTTGGATCTTACATTCTTCTTTGCTCAATTAGTTCTGAGTCATAAACATCAAATTTATCGCATCCTATGTCCTAGATCTGCTTAGGCTGAAAGGAAGACACCCATTAATCAAAGACACGCCAAGAACAACTAACTTTAGAGGGTAGAAGTAAAAAATCCAACCAAATATTTAGAAATCCACCCTAGAACGATGCCTTCCATGGTCATACCATACTGAGACTAAGGTTAGGTCAGGTAAAAGTGGCAGGTGCTATAAAAAACATAGCGCACTTGTGACTTAATCCCTGCTCTAAAACCTATTTTTAAGTTGTGAATTTTATTCAAATCATTTTCTAGACACATTTTGCCAATAACTTGTAAGTATTGTGGTGAAGAAGTCACCGTAGTACAGTAGGCATTGTGTTGGCTTATTAGACGCGTGTCCGTGGTTCTATCCTTAGCTCAGACATCTCGAACAACAGGAAATAGGAAAAGAATAATTCCTGCACGACTTCTGCATAAGCTCTGAGAGAAAATATAAATTGCCATGAAAAGCTTCTCAAAAAATTTCTCGTTTGGAGTAACTTTAAACTGTATGCCCCGCCACACATGTGTAAAATTAACACACAACATGGGTGCTGGGAGAAGCTAGGTAGTGATCCTGGCTAAAGGGTTTAATGACCAATGAAGAAAGTAGTGAAGTGTTACTTTAGTACTGCCGCCATACATTCTGTAGTGCTCCCGTCATACTTTATAGGGTATCCCTATAATGTCTCCTCCAAGCCTATTGAACTGATCAACATCAGTGTGCTACTCGGTGTCAGCAATAATAATTCCTTGCCAGGTATGCACCCAGTTGTTTTCTTTTGGGATGTATTATTACCTACAGATTCCAAGAATGTGCACCCATGATTCAATGTTATTATCACAGAATCTACATACTGGGCTGGAGACAACTGCAATTCTGTGCCCTGTCAAGCGACCGCATTTATTTTATTGCACAAAAAATATAAATTTATTGTCAAACACGTACAAAAAATTTTGATAATCCATTCGTTAGTATTTTAACATTTTTCCTTTATAGTCCAGTCAATATTTCATAATTCATTTCTGCCCTTTTAATTCGTTTCATTGAATGAATTTATTTTTTCATCAAATTTATATTCATCGAAAGCGACATAAAACAGCAAAAATTAAAGGAAAAGAAAAGAAAAAAGAAAACATTGGCGGCAAAAATTAGTTGCTTTTAAAGCAGGGAGGTCTATTGCATAAAAACATTATTAAAAAAAAACTTGCAACATATTAAAGCCTGGCCTCGCACATGAATGAATAACCAGCCGTTAAGTTAAACAGAAATAAAGAGAAACAACTGGCAGTCAGACTGCAGTAATACATCAAATGTTCTTCTTATTTTTATTGCAAAAAAATGTTTAAAAAATTATTAAAGAAAGTAATAAAAACAACAACATTCAATTCGTTTGTGTAAAATATTTCTTGCTTACTGCGTGTAATATCCGTGTAGTTTTATTTATAATTTTTTATTGAATAGAGCGCATGTGCGTATGAAAAAAAATTACAAAAATAAAGGAAAAAAGAAAAAAATTAAACGAAACACATCCTATATGAATGCATATGTAGACATACATACATACATACATACACATTTGAGTAGTTATGTATGTTTGTGGCATGTAGCAGAACGCATTATAATATACGAATGAAAAACTATAAAATGCATAAAAATATTAAGTGAGAGAAGTAGAAGTAGAATAGTAGAGAGTAGAGGAGGGGAGTATAGTGTTTGAAAAAAAATCTCCTCAACATAAAAAACCAAATGCTGTTATTCATATAAATTGTTGTTGCTTTCAGACAAAATTCACATATTTCATCATTCTCTCTACAACCATGTATAATACATCCATAGATAGTAGGGTGATACCATCAAACATTTCGTTTAAAGGTTCAACTAAAAATTCAATTAAAATTATTGTACTCAAATCAATCTTTAGAGGGTATCCTTATAATGTCAAATCCAAAACTTTTGCTTTGGCAAACTTCAGTATACTTATCGATGTAAACAATAACAATGCCCCACATAGCATCTGTTATGCACCCAACTGTTTCCTTCTGGAAATCATTAATGCTACACAGACTCTCATACTGAATAAGTATACTTTGGCTCTACAGTGTCCAAAATATCGGTTAACAAACTCATGTAAAGCATGACTCATACAGTCATAATTGGCTAACTCTTCAGTCAGGATTCCGATCTAGCTTCGCACACCACTTATGTTATGAGAGTTAATTTTATACATGAGTGAGGGAACGTACAATTTAAAGTCGACTACGAACAACAGATTTTTGAAAAACTTTTTCATGACAATTCCATTTACTCTCAGAGTTTTTACCAAGAATCTGCTGACAGGCAGTCACCGAGGAAATATTTGTTCACATTTAATTTTGTTGAAGACGTTTGAACCGTGGCCTTATGTCCTATAAGCGAACATACTACCTGCTAGACTATGGCGACTTCAATCGCCACAAATTAAAGGTGTGACATGATTCGCATTGTTCGCATGTCCTTGACGGCGGTGTCAAAGTCAACAATATCGGCCATTGGACTCCCAAAGCTAATTGATTACTTAACTCCTTACCATATGATAGTACCGTGTGGTTACACAAGATTAGGACGTTGTTTCTTACTCCTATAGTCGCCGTGGTCTAGTAGGTAGTGTGTTGGCTTATTAGACGAAAAGCCAGGGTTTGAGCCCCAGGCCAGACATCAAAATAAAATACAAAAAGTATTTCTTCGGTGACTTCCTCTCAGCAGATTTCTGGCAAAAACTCTGAGAGTAAATAAATTTCCATGAAAAGTTTCTCAAAAATCTGTCGTTCGGAGTCGACTTTAAACTATAGGTCCCGCCACTCATGTATAAAATTAACACACACAACATAAGTGGTGTGAGAAACTAGGTCGTAATCCTGACTGAAGGGTTGTAATGACCAATTATGTATGTATAGTCAATTCTGAATGTCAAAATTTTGAGAGAATTTTCATGGCAATTTTATTTACTTTCAGAGTTTTTGCCAGGCAGTCACCGAAGAAATATTTGTTCACATTTCGTGTTGTTGCAGATGTCTGAGCTGGCGTTTGAACCGTGATCTCAAATCTAATAAGCCAATACATTACTTTCTAGACCACGTCTATTTCAACTCCTCCACCAACTTTTTTTCCAAACGTGCATATCAAAATTGCTTAGGATTTGTAGATTTTTTTTTGTCTTTCGCTTACGGAATGTTTCCACAATGTTTTCTTTTGTCGCATGATCGAGTTTTTGTCCAAGAAGCTGTGACAAATCAGTCAAGACATATGCGCCATAATCCTTTAAAGATTACCCACATTTTCTTAAAATAATTTTTTCTGCTGTATTAGACACTTTTTGAAATGCCAATGACTCAGGATCTGCTTAATTCATAACTTTTTTTTAAAAGCCTCGAAGGTTTCCAGTTTTTGCGCCATTTTACTTCCAGAGTTCATCTTGTTAGAGTGTTTCGACAAAACCAAAATTTTTTACGAATTTTGTTTGGGTTTGCACGCATTTCAAATTTTCCTTCAGTGCAAAAATGTCATCAATATTTTTGTTTTGGTATTGAGAAATTGAAACTCAGTCCAATATAAAAAAAAATATAGAACTTATTTGGCCTGCCCTAATTTTTTTATTGACTGCATGTATACATATATTTTCCTATAAATCCCAGTTTCAGCATACATACATACATTTGTACATATATACCTCATTTGTTTTCATTTAATAAATATGTATGGTTGGTAGAAATAAAAAAAAATGGAAAACGAAAATACCAACTGCATATGACGCATATAGTGCATGCATGGCATTAAAGTATTGCTGCACCAGTGCTATGCCTTGGCAGATTTGTTTTTAGCACAAGGTTAAAGAAAGCTTCGTTTCGTTATGTTTCGTACGTAGTATTTTAGACTAAACAAAAATTCATAAATTAATATACAATTTGAAATACAAATATACGTACATATATGTCGGCACTAACAGCTGCTACTGATTGCGGCAGCCTGGCGTGGCAAGTTCATTTAAAGGAAGAAATATTTAAAATGGTTTGGATACGCAAATTAAATTTACATAAGAATTCCTATTTAGAGCATAGAAATTAAGCAGAGAGTTTTGGTAATGCGTTGGATCATAATGTAATTTATATGAATTAATATTATGTTTTCGCTATGCGATCAGTTTTGAATATTTCATGTAAATTTCATGTAAATATCATGTAAATTAGTCATGTAAATCCTTCGTTGGAATAAAGGCTCTGTAGGCCAAGCTATTTCCCCAATATGATAACAAGAAATAGTTACTCGGGAATAAATTCGGGAAAGGTTTTGCAGAGGATAATTCATATCACAAAAACACATTTTTACTGCAGTTGAAGAATGCTTATATGCCCAGCAACATGCTTGCATTGTAAGCAAAGACTGCAAGAATTTTTTCATTCAAAACCAGAATCATATTAAATACGTGTCTTTACCAGAAGCTCTTCAACTTTTAATGTACTTTCGTTCAACATCAGTTTCTGTTTCTATCTCCAAGTGCCTCCTGGGCTTCCTATGCTTCTTATCCCATTCCGGGATTTATAAGTCTAGGTAGCTGTTTTAATGACGTCGCCATAGTCTAGTAGGTATTGTGTTGGCTTATTAGACGTGAGGCCTCGGTTCAAACCGCAGATCAGACATTAAAACGAAAATATGAAAAAATAATTTTTCTGCAACTTTCTCTCAGCAGATTTCTGACAAATACTCAGGCAGTAAATAAAATTGCCATGAAAAATTTCTCAAAAAAATATGTCGTTCGGAATCGACTTTAAACTGTAGGTCTCCTCACTCATATATAAAATTAGCACACACAACATAAGTGAAGTGAGAAGCTAGGTCCTAAACCTGACTGAAGGTTTGTAATGACCAATTAAGTATGTATGTATGTAGCTGTTGTCCACCGAAGTGTCTGAACATTCCAACTCTATTTAGACCGCAGAATTTAGGTTTAAATTGGAGTTTTTTCAGTTTTCAACCATAAAAAGTGATGAGAGATGAAACCAAACATCACTCACATGAATACCATGAAAAGCGGGTCCAAAAATCGGTTATCATGGTGCGATAGGCGTCTCCATAGATCGTAAAGGTTGTGACGTCCTCATTTTCAAAGAAATATAGGTAAAGAAATAAACAGTCACTCGTAATCGGTGCATTGGCTTCTGTAAGAACACGTGTGGATTTTATGAGTCCAAAATACGGCAATTTTGCTTATCCGAAAGGACGAATATTTTTTTGGGCAAAATCAGCATCATCGTGCAGTTTCTCGTTGGCCCCAATTTCCTATAAATCTCATAGTTGCTCAAGCGTAAATGCTGAATTTTGTGACAGTGCAGAATGACATAAGTATTGACAGATTCAAAATAATCGATGGTTTAAATTTGAACCGATTGGCCCACCCTATAATATGCAAAACCAACTGATATTTCCCTAGAGCTAAAATGGAGTATTTTCATTATTATTTATCTCCGGGATATTAATACTTTACCCATACAGTACTTATGTTCTGTATTAGCAAAAGCATGACTACCACAAGCAGCTTTTTGCGACGCAGGGCTCTAGTGTTATTCGGCATGTCTTTTCCTAGCTTTCACTTAATCTAACAATTTATTTTTGACTCGTTTTCAATGTTACTCAGTCTTTAAATTCTTTCCGTACTCGTATGTCAATTTCTATTATTTTGCTAATATATATACGTATGTACATCTTCTTTATAGTCTCTGCTGATTGTGTCCACTATTCATGTGCACAATGCAATTCAGCTTTAGTCTTCATTCAATTAAACTCTTTTGAAATAGTTCAGTGAAATGCATGGAAAGAAGACTGATTTATTGTTTGCATTTATTCTTTGAATTTCTCTTTCTCTTTTCATTTTTTTGTTTTTTAAATCAGACCCCCTAAGTGTTAAACTTCAACACCACAGTTCCCTATCAATTTGTGTGTAATTTTTTTCACAATATTTTTTAAATTTTTTTTCTGTTTTTTCTACATATTTTTCATCTTTTGTTTTAATAACAATATAAACAAAAAATAAAAAAAAATTAAAAAGGATTTGCTTTGAATTAAATTGACATTTAAAACAATTGTTTTAAGGTTTGCATAACAAGTTTTGTAAGACACAGAATACAAAAAATAAATATTGTTGTTGTGTTTTTGGAATAAAAGAAAAGAATATATGTATGTATACTCGTACTCATATACATATATTGTATTGAATATTGTGTTGTCTTTTATAAAAGGATTATTTACAAACATTTGCAAATGAAAGCCTTGTAACAAGAGGTGCAAAATCCAGATTTTGAGAGAAATTTATTTTCAAAAACTAAAAATTTTACAAATGTACAGAGTAGAGTTACTAGAAATTGGGGTGACCACTGATAACTTCGTAAAGTTGTGACGAACATTTTTTTGCGCTACAGTCCCAAGATTTCAAATACGCGATCAGGAGGCGCCTTCGTTTTGAAGTTCTTCCTACGAAATTTTGTAAGATATTTTGGACCTTCACTAAAACGTGACTCTTAAAGCCAGTGCGTTGTAAAAATTTGGGGGCGAAAAAGCAGCCAGAAATTAAATTTGTTTCAATAACTACATCTAGTAATGGATTGTTTTCAAAACAAATGAATTTTGAAAATAAAAGAAAAGAAAACAGAAAATTGAAAAAGTGAAGAGAATATTTATTTGAGATACTCAACGAATTACCGCCGTTTACTTTCTATATTTACCACAGTTTCTCCAGCTTCCATGTCGGTATATGTGACTGACTTATCCCTGTGGACTCATACACTGAGCGCCAAAAGTGAGTAAACACCACTGAAATAATTCATTTTTTAGGATAGCGAGAAAAGTAAATGAGAATAGTCGAATAAATTTCCAAAAACAAAAACTTTTATTTATTACTTATACAATGTTAAAACAAAAAGGATAAAGGAACTTTTTTTATACTTAAGTTGTTCTTAAGTATACTGTTTTAGACTTAAGAACAAAAGTGTTGACTCTCTTATGGCGCTCACTGTATATCCTCCCTTTCCGACCTCTCCTCCTTTTCACATTTCCCTATCTCCTTCACTATGCCTCTCGTCCTAACTTCTTCTACCTGTGGGTATTGTACTTGTACCAATGGCAAGTACACGTCCTACATCTAACCATTCCATTCCACAAGAACCTTTAAGTAATTCTACAAAATATAACTTAATCGGATCGAATCACATGATCTTGGCTGTCAATGGACTTCTCCCAAACAGGAGATTAATAGATTCCTGGTATCATCTATCATCTAGCATGTTAATCTATATTCAATAGGATGCAAGTATATTATGTTAGTAATAATCCCACATTATAACTTTTTCCATGTTAGTGGAAAACAAGCCTACGTGATAGCTTAGGTGTATGACAATTGGCATGAGACCCTTGGTTGGTTTCCTCTTCTAAAACCTACGTACATACATTCCTCCATAGATTGTAACTTTTCTATTACAATCATCTTTGAAAATTTTCAGTACAACTAACCAAACAGTGCGTCCTTCAATACGATGTTGAACTGTCGGTTTTGCTGTTTACAGTAAATTTTTGAATGTTAATGCACCCAGTCAACCCAAGATGAGATGCGTCGTTGAAGTAAATTTTGAAATAGAAACACATTTCTCACACAGCACGAATTTTGATAATTAAATTTAATCTGCAATCGTTAGCCAATTTACGGTGAAACTATATTGAACAGTTTTGACGTTTTGTATACGAAAAAATTTACACTGGAAAAATAAAAAAGTACCCTTGCCCGTCCATAAGATAACTACGCATGTATGCAGTATGTAAATGGAGTGAAATGTTTGCAGACAAGCAATCAGTACCTTTTTTCTTGAAGCGTAGAATCTATAGCTTGGAACTTATTGCTTTTGGAACCACTACGTACGTACATAATTGATCATAACAACGCTTCAGTCAGGATTACGGCCTAGCTTTTCACAACTTTTATGTCTTGTTTTATATACGAGTGATGGCAGCAATAGCTTTAATGTCGACTCCAAACGACAGATTTTTGTGAAATTTTTCATGGCAATTTAGACAATTTAACAGAAGACCGTTGAGAGGAAGTCGCCGTAGAAAAAATTTTTCATATTTCGTTTTATTGGAGATGTTTGACGTCTAAAAACTTTACATACTACCTACTAAAGTACGTCGATTTGGAACCACTAATCTATGGCTATCGCAAATTTATTTCTTATTTTTGTTTTCATTTTAATAATTTGTACTTTAATTATACATACACTTTCGAATGTGGCAGTAAGATATATCATGGAAATGTTTATCCAGATTTTGACATTCCATCTCTTGTAGATGAAACCTTCTAATGAGAGTTGAATTTAAACAAGACTACTTAGCGGTTTAAAAGCTTAACTTGAATGATATATCAACTGTAGCTAGGAGAACCTTTAAATACTATAGGCAGGAGAGACATGCTTCTTGATACCATAATATCTTTAAAAATAATTGTTTACCATGTATTTCACCCACACGCTCCCAGTAATGTAATACATGATTCGATAATCTTAAATCTATTTTGATATTTCTCGGTCGCCTACTAAAATGTGTTAATAAAAGGCCCATTAGCAACAATGGACTATTTAAAGCAATCACTTCAACAATTCTCTGTCATAATACGGTCTGTGTTGTATTATCTCGTTGTTAGTACAACGGAAAGCGTTCTAATAAAATAAAGCCATTAGCTACCGACAATTGCAAATTTTTACGTTATCGATTGGCGAATGAATGAAAAACATTAGGCGGTATCTAGTGATTACACACAATATTTTGTATTTCCCTTCTCTTTCATAGTCTATTTCCCTATACATAGTGTGTGTCAGGCCATCCCCTGAGTGTTTATTGAGTATAGAAATGCAAAAAAAAATTAACAAATGTTTTATAATCAAGCAATAATTCCTGCTTGCAATTCTTATCTTTTTTTTGTTGTTGTTGAAAAATTAATGCAATTAAATTTAAAATTATTGCTTACGATACATGCGTGTGTGTGTGTCTACGTATATAATTTTCACTTTTGTTGTTAAAGAAAATTTACATAAAATTTCATTTCATTGGAGTATTTTCTGTGCGTTTTTTTGCCTGCAATTATTGCTTACACGTACGATTTATTTATTTTTTTTTTTCGTTTACTTATATTGTTTGTCTGTAGTCCACATATACATGTAAAGGGAAATTTAAATTTTATTTGTTTTGTTGTTTGTTGCTTTTTATTCAGCAGGAGAAAAAAAAATAGAAAAAAAATACACAAGAGAAGTTCCTGTTGCCTTCCTATGTGTACTACAGCATACTCCCCTGGGCATATTGTACGCATTCGATTTGTATTCCTTTGTGAATTTATTTATTGCTTTTAATTTATTTAATTTTTATGTTTTTTTTTTATTTTCTCCTCATATCATTATAAATTTACATTATGTTAGTCTATGTTATCTATGCGTAAGAGGAAGAGTGAGAGAGACAGGGACAAATAATAGGTGGGTACATTATCTATCTATTTTACATTTAATCGTTTCACATTTATTTTAAGAAATTATGGCGTAAGATATGGCCTATAAATGGATGTAAACCATGATTTATAAAAAATTTTTATTTGAACTTAGATGGCGTTTGATCCGATTATTTTTGGTACAACAGAATTGCAGCTACTCATATAACCAGCGCTCTTCTTACCAAATCCTTGTTTGCAAAGCTTAACTCTTTTTCTAATGTACTTGCTGCTAAACGCGTAGCCAAATTTGCCGCAACTAGACTCAATACCATGTCTCACTGGCGCATCACCCCTTCTATTTTGGAGGTTAATCCTACATTCCCACTGAACATCGACTATCTCCCTCCGGAATTTTTTTTTTTTGACAGGGGTTTTCATTTTCTGATTCCGAGCGGGAACGGCTCGCTACCTGACATGATTATTCTCCCAGAACTCCAGGATGTATACACTGACGGCTCTAAACTCGATAATGGGGTTGATAGCGGTGTCTACTCTGGGAAACTGGATCTGGACATTCCCCTCCGCTTGCCGGATTACTATATCAGGTTCCAAGCGGAGGTAATGGCCATCTATCGGGCCGCTCAATGGATTGTCATCGACGGCTCTCCTTTCACCCGCATCTTAATTTTCTCTCATAGTTAGGCTGCTATGAGATCTTTATAGAGCGTCATGAACAACTCTGGTCTCGTTAGGAAGTTCTGCCGCTGTCTCAACGTCCTCCCTGGCCGCTTCAATGTTTCACTTGTCTGGGTTCTTGGGCACAGCCACAGTCGGGGCGACTGCTGGGACGACGTGATCGCTAGAGCTGGTGCATTCATTCCGGAATCCTCGTTAATCGATTTGGGTATGCCATTTATCTTTGAAATTCTTTCGGGAAGGCAACATATCCTGGGCCAATGATGAATCTTGCTCTACTGCCAGATTCTCTTGGTCCTCGTTGGATAGAAGGCGCACTAACCGATTACCCGGACTTTAACGTAATGTCATCACGATCACAGTGGCCATGCTCACAGATTACTGTGTTGTGGGAAGACACGCCGAAAGACTGCAGCTTCCATCTAACAACGTCTGCCGTGGGTGTAGATCGGAGACTGTTATCCACTTTCTTTGTGAATGCCCATTAAATGATACAACTTCCATACTTCCGTGTGAATATTGTAAAGGACATTCAAATTTTGATCGTGCAAGTCTGAATTGACACCAATCCGTAACGCCTATGAGCAGCTGCTCCCTCTGGCAAGATATTGAAGAAATGTCTAAAACAGCACGTTCATCTGTTGTATTCTGGGCACTCTTGCGTATCACAATAATCTTATCCGACTAGCCTTTGAGTTTTGCAGTATTTGTAGAAGAAGATGAGGAAGCACTTCTTTACCTAAAGTTGCAGAATAAGAACTCACTTGGACTTCTATAACGCCATTGAAGTTATCGAGTTATAGGAGACGGACTTCGGGGCCATAATGACACTATATTCGGCCACATAGGCCATTGTAAGTTGGCAGCTGCTGTTACAACCTATTTCTGTTGGCGCGGAGTCTATATAATGTTAGAGAAATGGGAAAAACAGCAGCTAATGTTAGCAAATACTTCGAAGATATGTATATATTTCGTGCCTATATTTTACAAAAATTTATTGGAAAAAATAAACTTTTATATTGAACACCAAATACGATACCATATCATATTGCACGGGTATGCAAACAAATTATAATTACTGGCAACTGAGAAAGTTAACAATTTAAAGAAAATATTTGTATTCCATTTCGAAGAACTTACAACTGTTAGGATAAAAACTCTATTAATTATGTTACGAACCACAACAGAAGAAAAATATGTCTTCTATCAACATTACGAAACATGGGCGTAACGAAGCACAACAGGTTGTATTGTTTTTTTTCCAATAACATACAATATTTAATAAGCCGGTATAATATTTCCAATTAAATTGTAAATATGAAATTTCTTTGAGCGTTCGGTTATAGCTAAAGTTTCATATGCGGGTTGAATAATTCTCTATGTGAAGATATTCAGACTCCTTCCTATTTTTTTATTTGTTTTCATTGTCATTTAAATACGTAAAATTAAACCAATTAAAAAAAAAAAACAAGAGAAAAAAATAATACAGAAGACCTAATGAAACCTTACAATTTAACAGACAATAATATTTCGTTTTGAAAACAGCGGGAAGTTGTTCATTAAAGCCGTATGGAAGAAGTAATTTTTTAAAATTATTTTTTTTATTTTTTTTAATTTAAATTTAAATCTTTTATGGTATTTAAAATAATTTCTTTTAAAGGGATTTACGAAATTTTCTTTTATGCTGCTTTTGTTGGCTTTTTACATCTCTTTTTTATCTTCAAATAAAGTTAAACAAAAAAAAAAAAAGAAAAAAAACCAACAACAATTGTACGTTTGTTGCTGTTGTTGTTTTGTCATTAATTGACATTTCATTTGAACTTCATCAAATTGTCAAGTTGTCAATTACGGTACATGGACAACTCTGGGAAATTTTCAATTTGTTACACAATTGTCTGCAGTTAGCGATTGTTTTCATCGAGAGAGAGAGAGAGAGATGGAGACGATTGTTGTTATATTGTACAATGATGGTAATGTTTTCCAACTCTGGGTGTTCGATAGAATGTTTTTATTTCCATGATTTTTTCTTTTTAATTTTTTTTTATTCTCAATAAAGAGATTTCTGTTGAATTATAGTAAAGAGAATTGAACGAATGATGGTAATAAGTTAATTAATTGATTGAATTAAAATTTGTTCATTTTAATTTTTTTATTCTCCTTTCTTTCTTTCGCAATTCTAGAAATTATGAGACAATAAAGAGAAGAAGAAATAAAAAAATCATGACTAATTAAAGAAAGTTTTAAATGTTAAAAATTAATTTGTATTCGAATGAAAAAAATACAAAAAAATAAGTACCAACAGTTCTATTAGGTCATATAAAAAGTATTTGCGACATTTCTTTATTAACGAAAACTTCACCAAAAATCTGCCGTTCAGAAATGGCTTTAAATTGTAAGTCTCACCACATACATACATACATAATTGGTCATTACAACCCTTCAGTCAGGATTACGACCTAGTTTCTCACACCACTTATGTTGTGTGGGTTAATTTTATGCATGTGTGGTGTCGTGTAGGTCGTGAGTTGGCTTATTAGACGTAAGACCTGTATGAAGCTAGATCATAGTCCTGACTGAAGGGTTGCAATGATCAATTATGTGGGCTTGTATGTAATGACAGATCTCACGCCACACATATTTACATCATCAGCGAAAAAGAAGAACACATTAGTATTGTTTTCTTGAGAGAGGTGTCGTGTACAATCTAAACTACAAATATTTTTTTTATTAACTAAGTAGGCGTGACCGTTGCATTTATATATGATAATATCGTATAAAAAATTTCTTGTCATAATTTTTTTTTCTTATTTTATTAATCGTTAATAATAAATTCGTTTATGTGCTGTGACTCAGTTTAAGCCCTGTCTTGTTTTTCATGTACATCATTAGTCTTAGTTGTTTAGAAACCATGGGATTAATAGCTTTACTTATTAATATTCTCCTCTCTAATATTGTAACATTATCTAACGAAATCCATGAAATCGTCAGTAAATTTTTTACATCGTTTTTTTGGAAACTTAAATCCAATAAAGTCATTAATAAACACCCTTTTCTTGTATGGTTATTTGATTAAGACAAATTTTTATTAAAACAGCAGGAGCTTTAAGATTAAATTACCCAATAAATTTCATATTAAATGTTTTTCAAAAATTAAAAACAAATATAAAAAAAATAAAAAAATGTTTTAAACTTTAATTTTTATATTGAAAAAGAAATGAATTTCATGCTTTATGGTCATTTAATATTTTTATAAACGATTTTTATTGCTCTTTAATTAACAAGTTTTTTTATTTTTTAATGAAAATTTCTTCTTAAAAATCGTTGTTTAATTTGCAAAACAATTAAAAAAATTTGTTTTAAATTTCTGAATAATTAAAATAAGTTATGAAATTTAATAAAAAACAGTTAAGAGAAAGCTGCAATAAGTCCCTCATATGCAATTAGAAAACGGAGTAATGGCTGAAATAGTTGGCGTTAGTATCCCTGTTTGTTATGTCATTATCACTTATAGCGCATATTGTAGCCGAGGGTATTGATGAAGCAGTGGAGCCAAACGATTTTGCAATCACGCATATCCAGTATTGATCATATAAAGAGCTTGGCTGTGATTGTCCAACTGTTGTTTGAATTGTGAACACCCTTTTATTTAAGATGCCTTGACCACGAAATATCATTCGGAACCATATATTCCGATGACTGACTGGCATTGATTATATTGATGAGGCGTGCTGTTTCTTTTTGCTTTCTTGACGTTCCTAATCACGAAAGATCATTTAGAACCATACATTTCCAAGATTGAGTACAAAGTAGATTAACTTTGTTAGCATCTTGTATTACAATCATAGCTGCCAGATTTGACGACTTATCGTCATTTTGACGATTTTGTGCCCCAAAAATATCATATTGACGATTTGACGATTTATGCCCTTATTTTGACCTTTTTGGAAATTAAAAATTTACATCATATTCTTTACTTTAGTACATTAAAAGCCACTTTAAGCTTTGTATTTGCTTTGCAATTGTTACTATTGCAAAAATAGACGTTGAGGCATCGACCCATAAATGAGACTTGTATTCCATTCTTGGTCGGTTATAAATGGTGCAAATATTAAGATCAGATGATAAGATCTTAATAATCTTTTTAATAAACGTCTTTTTTATTTTTTTTTTTTTATTTTTTTATTTGATTTATAATGATCTACATAGCACAACAAGATACTAAATCTTATAAGTGACAGTGCTATGTTTACAATCAATAAGGTATAAAAAATTAACATTAATTAAATATAAAAAATTAGGGAAAGTTAAATTATGTATATAAATATTAAATTAAATTGATAAGGTAAAGTATAAAAATAATAATAATAATAATAGTAATAATAATAATAATAATAGTAATAATAATAATAATAATAATAATAATAATAATAATAATAATAATAATAATAATAATAATAATAATAATAATAATAATAATAATAATAATAATAATAATAATAATAATAATAATAATAATAATAATAATAATAATAATAATAATAATAATAATAATAATAATAACAATAATAATGATGACCTAAAAAATAAAATCACAAAATTTACAAATATGAGATAAAAATTTTAATTATGAAAATAATTTAAATAACTCCTTTTTGAACGCGTTTGCATTGCCCAGATTTTGGATGTTATTTGGTAAGGAATTCCAAAGACTAATGGTGTGTATAAAGAACTGTCGCTGAGACAGAAGAGTCCTGAATCGTTGCTGTATAATCCCCACACCCCGGTGGGATCTGGCAAACTTAATTTTACAATATAAATACTTCGGCTGTTTCGTGTAAATTATTTTATGAAGTAGAAGGAGGCATCTAGTTTTCAGGAGATTATCAAATTTGATACCAAGAATCAAGTAAGCTAAATGAGAAATGTGATCCCGACGCCCCTTAAGGAAAACATACCTGGCTATGTTATTGTACGCCAGGTTAAGTTTCCGGTTGTCATCATAACTGCAATTTGCGTATATCTCACATCCGTATAAAAGTACCGGAATCAAGTACGTTTTAGCAAGTTGCATGCGAATGACAAAAGGAGTTGAATCTATGACAGCCCACAAATTTCGAAGCATGCCATAAATTCTGCCAACAATGACACTTATATGGGTAGACCACGATAATTTGTCATTAAAGACAATACCCAGATTAGTAGCCGACCTGACAAATTCAATTTTATTTCCCCTGATACTCAATTCAGGTATGACAAATGATCCGTTTGTTCTCGAAAGTGTAATACATTTAGACTTAGAAGGATTGATACATAGTCCATTGGCCGAGGCCCATCCGTCAATCCTTGCTAAGTCACGATTAATGTAGTCCAAACAAGAATAAATATTCTCCCTTGGAGTATATGTGTAAAGCTGCACATCGTCAGCATACATGTGAACATTACAGTTAACCAAAACATCAGGTAGATCATTTATATACATGCAAAACAGCAAAGGTCCAAGTATAGACCCCTGTGGAACACCTCTACTAATAGTAAGTGGATCCGAAACTTTGCCATTGAAATGAACCTTCTGAAATCTGTTCGTCAAATAAGAATAAATTAGATTACAGGCAGTTTCGGAGAAATAAAACAGTTTTCGGAGCTTTTTCAATAGAACCGCATGATCGACTGTATCAAAAGCCTTAGAGTAATCAAGCAGAACCAAGAACGCCACACTATTACCATCAAGTTCCGACCTAAGTTCCTCAACTACATTTACCAGAGCGGTAGTACAACTCCTACCTTTCATGAAGCCCGACTGATTAACCGTTAAGAAATTGTGGCCCCTCAGATATTCATCGATTTGTCTGGCCATGATGTTCTCCAATACTTTGGATAAAAAAGGAAGGATTGCAATTGGCCTGAACTCACAATTAGTTTTCGGAATGGGAAGGATTTTAGCCAGTTTCCAACTTTCAGGAAAAGAAGACTTAGTCAGAACTGTATTGAACAAGTAAGTATAGTAAGGCAAAAGTTTAGGAGTCAGAGCCTTTAAGAATAAAGGATGCAAATCATCAGAACCAACTGCATTCGATTTTACCGCTGAAATACATTCCAAAACCTCAAACTGATTTACGCAACGAAAGCTAAAGGAATACTGTGGTGGAACACAACAGAGTTCATCATACAAGTTACCGTTAGACCTTGGGACCCTAGAATTTACGAACTGGTCATTAAGCTTGTCCACATCCACATCAATATCGGCCTTTGGACATTTTCGGCCTATTCCTATTTCACGAATTACATTCCATTTAGACATAATACAATCTTTTTGCAGTTCTTATGCTCCTGGTAACTTCCATCCGTGTGAATCTATGTAAAGCTTTCAAATCATCCGTCCTAAACCTCTTCCATCTCCTGTAAGCACTATCCCTCCTCTCAATGAGTGCTTTTATTTCCGCATTAATCTTTGACGATTTTTTCTCAAATATTTTACGATTTGATTCCTTATTTATCTGGCAGCTATGATTACAATGCCTAAACTAGAATACTGATCCTTCTGCTTTCTTAATATCATTTTTTTACGTAATAATAACCAGCATACTGACAACTCCTGTTGAGTGCCAAGGATGCCTGATTGGCGTTGATTATGTTGACATGTACTAGGTTATGAGGTGTTCTGTTACATTTTGTTTTTCTGACAGCCATACCTTTTTCAGGGAGATGCGATCACATCTTTGCAAAGAATAATTCGAAAATATTCCTTAAAATAGGAGATAGACTTGACCCATGAATTTTATATATATGTTACACAGCCCCCATATGTGAAAAGCCGTAACAAGAGAGGACGTTACGATTTTAGATAATGTGTAGCGAACTTAGTGAAGCCGCCGTAGTCTAGTAGGTAGTGTGTTGGCTTATTAGACGAAAGGCCAAAGTTCACCAGGTCAGACATCAAAACGAAATATGAAAAAAAAATATTTCTTCGGCGACTTCTTCTCAGCAGATTTCTGGCAAAAACTCTGAGAGTAAATAAACCTTCCATGAAAAGTTTCTCAAAAAAAAACTTTAAACTATAGGTCCCGCCACTCATGTATAAAATTAACACTCACAACATGAGTGGTGTGATAAGCTAGGCCGAAATCCTGACTGAAGGGTTGTATTGGCCAATTATGTATGTATAGCGAACTTAGTTAGCTTAGCTGTGAGGTAGATGAAACTGCCTATTTGTGATTTTACATATGGAATATAGTGCTGCCTGATGTAAATGCATAGCACGTCTTCATAAAGAGATGTAACATTTTTCAACTTTTTTCAGTACTTTGGCAATCAGATTGTCATCAAACCCCACATGAATCTGTAACAGTTCCTAGGTTAATATAGAATATCTTATTACTCATCTAAAAAACACCTGATATTACTTGTTTCGAAGAACTTCCTGTATACTCCTTATAATTACCCGAAATCAAGAAAAGATCAAGCGGAATATCCGTATCATAGCCTTATATGAAGTTGCCTAGTCTAATAGGTGGTGTGTTGGCTTATTAGACGTGAGGCCTTGGTTCAAACCCCAGATCAGACATATCCAACTAAACCAAATATGAAAAAATATTTCTTCGACGACTTCCTCACAGCAGATTTCTGGCAAAACCTCTGAGAGTAAATAAAATTGCCATGAAAAGTCTCTCAAAAATCTGTCGTTCGAAGTCGACTTTAAACTGTAGGTCCCACCACTCATGTATAAAAATTAACGCACACAACATAAGTGGTGTGAGAAAATAGCTCGTAATCTTAACTAAAGGGTTGTAATGAACAATTATCTATGTAAGTATGTAGCCTCATATGTAGCAAAACCTTAAAACTGAAGAAAATTTCCTCAACATCTGTAGAAACTTCAAACCAATTTATTTAGTTTCAGCGTATATATAACATTCAGTGTTATAACAGACGTCTGCATCTGTTGCTAGAAAGGATAACAAACAGACAATACAAATCAATTCTGGAACCATACTGCTGTCGGACGATCTACAATAAAGAATAGAGGTTGGAAAGTGCATGGGCATGTATTCCAATTTAATTTCTTAAGAACTAAATGAATCACACTATATTTCGTGTCATTGTACAGAAAGTTAAAGCTTTCAAATATTCTGTTAAGGTCCCTTAACAGTATAATTTTCCGGCCAAAAGGGAAATACTTTTTAACTATGAATCATACTCAAATCCCTTTATATATACATGCATATTTTATAAAATAAAGTTGACATTTTTGCAGCTTTTTATGGTCAAAACAAAAGAAATTGCATGGAAAGCATTTCAACAAAACTGTTAAATGATAAATATCTTGTTATAAATTTAAAACATAAACAAACAAAACAAAAAACCGAAAAACTTTAAAAATAAAATATTTATACGCGAGACTAAACAAAACATGCGCTAAATCCAAACACAACAAAGAAATGAAATAAAAGAGAGAGGAGAACAATAAAAGGAAAAAAATAATTGAAATTTATGCTAAACATTGGTAAACCAAATAAGACAACATGCAATAACATTGGCACGACATGCAGCCGTGTTGCACATACAACACATGCACCACTGTGGCTTATACCACTCGAACAACAACACCACCATCACCATGGTGGACATTGACAAAATGTCAACGGGTTTATGCATTTGTTTACTTGTTTTTTTCTGTTGAAAAGGAAATTCAACACACAAAACTAAAGCCTGCGTTTTTGTTTGCCCTACACGCAGAGGAAACCATAAAACAAACCACTTTTTTTTTTAAAAGAACTTCACAATTTTCTACTCGGACACTTTAAAAGCGTACGTATGTATGTATGTATGTGCGGAGTCTTTAAAGCTGTTTTTTGTCTTGAAAACTGTTTTCCTTGAAAGCGTAATATTGGCACAAGATTAAAGACAAAAAGGATGTCCTTTAAATTTGGTAACTTGGGGTGAGAAGAATTATTGTTTCGATGTTTCAAAGCAAATTAAGTAGATTAAGGAGATTTCTAAAGATTGTAAACATGGATGCTCGGACTACAAAGGACAACCGACCTACAGATAATATGTTGAGCTCGTTAAACTTGAAGGAGTGAACTGGGCAGGTGTCCTTACAAGGCACTCAACAGGACACTATACTTTAATGATATCATTGACACCTTACTGAACGTTATATGTATATCATGAAAGAGTGGATTGTACGATTTTGTATAAATTTATTTAGATAGTATGCTCCATTGGCGAGAGCTAAATACATGCCACTAATGCAGAGACATATCATTTTGATGATGATCTTCTCGCTTTAACGCTTAAGAATGAAGAAAAAGGGCTTTTCTACCAGCTTAGGTTGCATGTAATGGCAATTCCTCCCTTTGTAGACAACATAACGGTGATATGGACTCTTTCTAGACACTAATGCTTTAGGTTTTTGGAATGATAACTCGTACCTGGGGTGGGACTAGTGCCCAGTAAAAAGAATTATCCTTGGTTGCCTTGAAAATCAGAATGTATATCAATATTGAGGCCTACTTAAAAAAATTAAATTTCTAGTAGTCATCATACAATCTCGCACTGTTGTTGATTGAAATACTGGATGGTATGAATAAGGCTGTTCTTTACTGAATACTACTGCTAATGAAATTACTGAAGGACTTTATTGATCCAGAGATGTTTTGTGAGATTAACTGTTAAATATTCAGATAGGAGATAAGCCGAAATGGAATTCCCTTTCAAAGTCACACATACATCATCATATCATCGATGAAGCAAAGTACCCTCCAACCATATCACGTTGACCAATATCACGTTGTAGGTTTCAACCAGGTTCAATTATATCAAGGGTAAATTAGGTCTATTTCTATCGGAAATATCTTTAGTATGGAGAGCATTGATGTTTAAACATGATCTTTGGCATACTGAGATCAGAGTTGGACTGATAATTACACAAGGGTAATAGTTTTGTTTATCATTCGTGACACAAGCCATCTTTTCACTAACAGTGTCTGCCATTTGTGATTTCGATTTCATATTTCTTGTGGTCCTTAACTGGCGTGCCGCTATTAGAAAGTATTGTTACGGTTTTACCTATTAAAAACGTTTAAAATATGAGCTCGTAGATTGCAAATAAAATAAAAATAAATTTGTGTTTAGTTTTAATTAAAATTCTTCTTTTAACCAATTCTGTGTGCCACTTTTCACAACTTGTTGTAAACAACAACAATTGCTTTGTTCTCTTCCCTCCCTCTTCTTATACCCTTTGCATAAACAATAACAATTACTACACAATTATTCGACAGATCTTTGTAACGGAGATCTTCAAACCAAAATTACTCTCTTCAAACACACCTCGTCTTCACACAAGACTGACTGAACTTTTACTGACTGGTTCTGTCATGAATGTTCTTGAAGACGAATGTTCGTGGCTTCGCCTTCTCGAGATCTCTATAAACGTAAACATTATTGTTTCATTATTGCTGTTTATGTATTTTGTTTACGTTTATTCTTGTTGTATTTGTCGTTGTATTTTAGTTTACTTGTTTATCAATTGTTTTTATACTGGTGTTTATTAGTATATTTTTGTTTACTTGTTTATCATGTTATATCAAACAAGTTCACTGTTTTTATATTTGTAGCTTTTGCTTATAATTTTAATATTAAACGATGTAAAAGCAAAACACCAGTATCTAGATTTTCCTTTTCGTAACAGTATCCTTACTAATGAATGACCTCCTCACAGCGGTCTTCTGGCAAAAGTATTGAGGATAACTAATTGCTATGAAAAATATCCCCAATTTCGGGCGATCAGAGTCGGTGTTAATCTGTATGTCCTTTCACAAATAACGCGCACAACATTAGAAAGAAATTAGGCCGTAATCCTTACCAATGGGTTGTAATGCCAATCCCTTAAGTGACGTTCGATTGAACTGAATAAACCGATTGTAAATATCGAGGTATGTATATACTACAGCTTTCGTCATTAAATGAAACATTAGCGAAAAATCATTATAAATACATGTAAATATTGAAATGTGTCTCCAGAGGTCAATTTTATATAGATTTACGGACATGTAAACTATATTTCATCATTCTATGTATGAGTTTTTAAAATACTAATTGCTAAAGTTCAGGACCTGTATTATCCATAATATATTCCAAATATCCCAAGGAATTTGCCTAAATGTCTTAAAATCGTATTTTATATTGATGAGGTCGATAGAATCATTTGAAGAGAAAAGTTCAATCCATTTTATCTTTAATCACCATAACATTTATCGCCTGAATAAAGTCTGGCGAAACAAATCACTCCTTTTAATCCCCTAACGCATTTGTGCTTACAGATGAGTAAACGGACTGTAAAAAACACAAGATTTGTTCGCACCTGGCTGATGCAGGCTCAATGTAGACGAATATTACGAATTTAAACCAAAAATTTCGAAAAAAAAAAAACGGAATGTGAAAATGCATTTAACTTTTTAAATGGGCAGAAGAAGAAGCAACAAGAGTTTAATTTTTACTGTGGGTAGAAAAGGGGTTAAATGTTAACGGTAATGTAGGGTTTTGATATAATCATGTTTAAACTAGGGGCACGTGTTTAATGCTTTAATATTTTTTTATTCCATTTTTTTTGTTGTTTTCATTTATTCAGTCAGTCAATCTCTCTTATTTTAACAAAAGGGCTGAAATTGTGTTTTCCATTGTTTCCTACATTTAAAATACAAACACAGCAAAGGCAAGAGAAAAAAACAAACAGGACTGTTATCCTTTATTGTGAGTAAAAAAAAACAACAGAAATCCCATAAAAATTATAATACACATGCATACATATACAAAGAAATTTTTATTATTATTAATGTTAATATTGTTGTTATTGTTGTTGTTGTTGGCTTTATTGTAAGCAGTCACACGGATAACGAGCTCAAAAAGCAATGCAGCAAATTAGCGTTGAATAAATGGCATTTATTATGGAATACGTTTTACTTATTTCGGTTTTTTTTTCTTTCTCACTCTCTCTCACTATTTCGTCCTTCTTTCTGTCTTCTGCTGTTTCTTGATGTCCTTATACAGTTTTATAAGGGTTTTTATTTTGGAAAGCGTTATAATGTTTAATATTAAAATACATAAAATAACATGAACAAAATTAATATTTTTCAAACAATTTATACCAGAAATACAACATGTATTCCGTTTTTTTCTTACAAAGGGGGAGTTTTGAGTTGAGTTGAAACCAAAAAATGTTTCAGTTTTCAGTAGTTAAGGGAAAGGGAATGGCATTTTAAGAGGTCCTTTAAATTGGAGTGTGGACAATGAAACAATGAAATTATATATTTAACATGTCTACGTATGTTTTTGTTGTAGTTTCTTTATGTTTTTATACCCAAATTTTGTTTTTGGGTTTTTAGTTTTGTTTGTTTTTTCTCTACAGGGTCTTCATAATGGTCATTTAGGATTATTAATGGAAATTGTGGGCATAATATTTTTATTATTATTTATTTCTTATTCTTCCACTTTTGTTCTTACAAATAAAAATTATAACGATTGTAGTGTAGTGGTGGTTGCCTTAAATGAATTGGAAATTATTATCACAACACATTTAGTTTGATTGGCTTAAAGGTAAATTTAATACGAAACCTTTTTTTTTTTTTCAATGCAATCAGTACAAACGGAGACATGTAGTCTGTAAACCATATAATCGAAGGATTACTATATGATTATGGAAACATATCCTAGATAGTTTTGGCATTTAAACTTTCAAATCTGAAAGAATAACTGTAAAGCCTGTTAAGTTACGTTACGCTTTTTGATTGTGGCTTGATGTGAATGACTCACTGGCATCTGATTTACAGGCGTTACTTTCGTGTGGCGATTAGTGTACTCAAAACCAAAAGTTGACATCTTGTGGAACAACTGGAAGCTTCTGGGTATAGCAATACAATGGAATGTTTGCTAGAGCCACCATATTTTTCATCAGCACAAGTTTCAAAGCGAGCTAGGAAATATTTCATAAGTCAGACTTACTAGACATTTATCAAATCTATTCATTACAGGGCTAGTAATTCAAAATCTATTTTGAAACCTCTTAAGACTGATATAAAAACTTTGAGTAATTTTATTTATTACTTAAATGTTACGTTACTAGTCGTTATTCATTAGAGCATAATCACTTGCTTTCATTTTCAACGGTACAATACTTAACTTAATTAATTAGGCATTACAGTCAGTCCTTTAGTTACAACCTAGTTTCTCACACCACTCATGTTGTGTGTGTTAACAATATTCATGATTGAGGAATGTCGACTCTGAACAACAAATTTGAGAACTTTTTCATTCCAATTTTATTTTACTCTCAGAGTTTTTGCCAGAAGACTTTTTCAACGGTACATAAGTTGCCATTATAACCCGACATACATAGCTTCTCATACCACTTACGCTGTGTGTGTTAATTTCATACATGAGTGGTAAGGCCTACAGTTTAAAATCGACTCCGACCTACAGATTGTCGAGAAACTTTTCATGGCAACTTCAGTTTACCCTCAGAATTTTTACCAGAATACTGCTGAGAGAAAGCCGCCGAAGAAATATTGTTTTCGTTCGTAGTATTCGTCTTTAACGTACAGCGTATTCATTTACAAACCAATGTCGTCAACAGTATATGAAGACATTAAATTCTGAAAACAAAAATTTCTTAGTAGTATTCGTCTGTAAAATACAGCGTATTCATTATCAAACCAATGTACAAAATTTTGCACAGAGCATGATAAGAATATCAAACTTTCTGGCTGGTTTTACAGCGTAGGGTACTCGTGATTTTGATGTGCAGCCCTTGCGCTGACCAACTTCTTCCTCTTCCTTGGTTTTGGTAGAACTTGGTCAGTACAGAGACTGCGTTCACATGTGACATCACAACGGGCCGCTTTGCGTGCTCAAGTGAGCTTTTTGATATCAAAGCTATTACTCCGACCTAACCTAACCTAAGATAAGTAACAAATCAAAGTTTATTGATTAGGCATGGGCAGAATTCGAACGTTACCAACTTAGTGTTCGATTCATTAATGTTTAATATTTCGCGTGGAATTGTTCCACGAGTAAACTGAGACAATATCGCAGAAAATTTACGTGAAATATCTGGGAATATGACTTGAGAGTAAATTTAGATGCAGTGCTCATATAGAGAGTATCTCAAAAAAGGTCTGATATATGACATAAAAATATAAGGATTATATAGAAATCTTGGCAATCTAACCCAGGAATGGATGTATACCCTCGCAGTGAGACCAATAAGCTATGGGGCAATTGACAAGTCTAACATAAGGTTAGGTTAGGTTAGATGACTTGTCAATTAACACAAGTACAGTACCTAGAGGTCGAATTGACCCATTGTACAACGTCCTAGTTCCTCACACCACTGTTGTGTGGGTTAATTTTATAAATAATTCTTGGGACCTACAGTTTAAAGTCGACTCCGAAAGACAGATTTTGGAGAAAATTTTTCATGGCAATTTTATTTACTCTCAGAGTTTTTGCCAGAAATCTGCTGAGAGGAAGTCGCCGCAAAATACTTTTTGTATTTTGACTTTGATGTCTGGCCTGGGGCTCGAATTCTGGCTTTTACGTCTAATAAGCCAACACTACTAGACTACGGCGACTTTTAAGTCTAACAAAAAATCATTTAGGAATTGCCAGAAAAAATAATACAATGGCTTACGTATGCCCTGGACAGAATAAGTAGACTCAGTGGAATTGCAACATTATTTCAATACATCAGCGTTTCATATGGTGTATACTGTAAATAAGCCTCAAAATAGACATTGAGGCAACCAACTACCCGTACATAAGAGTTGTACATCATTTTCCGCAGGATATACATACATACATACATAATTGGTCATTACAACCCTTCAGTCAGGATTACGACCTAGTTTCTCACACCACTTATGTTATGTTTGATAATTTTATACATGAGTGGCAGGACCTACAGTTTAAAGTCGACTCCGAACGACAGATTTTTGAGCATTTTTCATGGCAATTTTTATTTACTCTCAGATTTTTTGCCAGAAATCTGCTGAGAAGAAGTCGCCGAAGATATACTTTTTGTATTTTGTTTTAATGTCTGGCCTGGGGCTCGAACCCTGGCTTTTCGTCTAATAATCCAACACACTACCTACTAGACCAGCAGGATATGGTAAGGAACTCTCATAGGATCAAGTATTTCTTAAGCCATCTTGAGAGAAATCCAAAGCTTGTGATTTACCAATATTTATAAAATCCGTAATTCTAGACGTTATGTGTCTTATTAATTTTGCACCAATTGGTCAGTGATACGCAATAAGGAACAATTGATTGTATAGTTCTAATGCATATAATGTGAATAACTAGGAACTTACGTCATCCAACTGGTATGTTTTTTTTTTTTTTTTTTTTTTTTGTACCTATAAAGCTGTTTCTAATTTACATAGGGATTACGGAAGAGGTATTTTTATATGGAAATCCTGGTAGATTTAAAAATTTTCTTTGCCATTAATTTGTATTCTCTTTTGTATGGTTTTTTAACAAATAAATTATAATAACATTTTTTTTATTTTTTTTATTTTTTTATTTTTAATTTTCTGTACTCAAAATTTTTGTTTTTTGCATGTATTTAAGATATCATTATACAATTTTAAATAAATCAAAAAAAAGAGAGAAAAAAAATGAAGTATTTATTTACCTGCTTGAATGATTGGGTTCATGGGCAAATGGTTCTGCATAAATATTACGTACTGGTGGTACACGACGTGGTAAAGGTGGTGGCACTGGATTATAACCATCCATAATTGTATCACAATCCGAGTATTTCATTGATTTCATAGTCATTTTGCTGGACAATTGTTTGTATAACAAATTATATGCTATCCTTTAATAATAATTATTATTATTGTAATGACAATAATACATATAAAATGACGACTATTGTTGGAATTCGTTTCGAGCTTATTCTCGTTTTTTTTATTAATTTTTTTTCCACTTTTTTATTTAAATGTTTGAGGTGATTTGTAAAACGTTTTTCATTAAAAACGAAATAAAATTTTTATGAATTCTTTCCTTTCTCTTTTTTTTTTGTTTGCTATTAATATGACAGTCGCATATACCATAGGTTTTAAGTGAAATGCTTTTAATGTGCTGTATACAGCACAGAGACGAAAGGTAAATACTGTTGGAAATTGTTTTTTAATAAATTTTTTTTATTTTTTTATTTTTAAATAACTGTGATATTTGTATCGTTTTGGTTGTAGTATCTGTGAATCTGTTGTTGTTTTAACGTATTATTTAAACGTTTATTTTCATATTTTTACTCATTTCACAATACACAATTGTGGTTAATATTAATTTCTTTTATAGACAAATTTTTCCATTTTCCATTTTATCGTTTACCTTTAACGGCTCAGAAAGATTTTCAATTGTTTGAAATATTTAAGGGGCTGGGGGTGAGGGTAATGGAGAAGCAATAGTGTTTGATGTGCATATATGTTTTGTGCATATATGTATATACGTTTCGAAATGTTTTTGGTTATTATTTGCCTGAAATGAATTTCATGTTTGTTTTAATATTTATTTTTTCTGTCGCTTTTATTATTTTTTTATTTATTTTATCCTTTGTTTTTAAGCAAATAATAAAACTGCAGCATTTTTGTGCCATTTAAGCACAAAAAATGCTTAATAATTAATTAATAATCTGGTGTTGTTTTTCCCTTCCCTTCTTTCTCCTCCGTTTCGTTTTGTTCGTTTCGTTCGCTATGATTTAATATCGTAATTAATAATGACGATAATAATACGAATAATTGTAATGATGATGATGGTCTTTTTCGTTTTTGTTATACATTAATAATACACACAATTAAATAAATTATATGTTCATATGTATGTATATATAGTGTATAAAGATCGTTAATAATTAATTAATAACTATTTATACACAATAATTTTTTTTTAATCGATTTTATTTTATTTTATTTTTTTGTTTAATAACTTCTTTACACAACTACTGCCATTTTTTGTTTTGTTGTTTTAAACCTAAAAGTAAAGAAGATTTAAATAAGGAATTAATAAAAAATAAATTCATTTAAAACAATGTTGAATTCTGCCATTACTTTGTTTGCTTTTTTCCTCTTACTCTTCTTAAAAGTGTTGAACCATTGCTTAATAATTTTTCTAATACATATTATTTAAATAACCCCAAGGCTATTTTATGTAAGGCTTTAATTTGTATTTATAAATACTTTGTAATTGATAGGCCCTCTTACTCGTATATAAAAATTTGAAAAAATCAATCATCGCAGCCTTTCAATTTATTCTGTACATTTATTACATTCAACCACTTATAATTCTTTTTTTAATTTCAAAGCTCTTTTATTTCATTTTTTGTTTAGAATTACAATTTTCTATGCAATTAAATAATAATGGGTTAAACAGTTTTTTTATTCAATAATAACCCATCAGATGAATAGAAATTATTGTAAATGGAAATACTTTACCCCTATATTTCTTAAAAAAAATAATAAATAAATACCATTTGATGTTAAACAAAAAGTAGTAATTTTCTTGTTAAAAACATTTCATGTTTAACATTTAATAATAATGAGAAACACTTTACCAGTATGGCTATTAATAAAATGAGACAACCACAGTACACTTTTGAGAACAACCGTACTTTATCGATCAAATAAAATTTTCAAAATTTTTTATGGCGAGAAAGAGATTTAGTTGGGATTAGCACCAAGCTTTCCACATCACTCCATGACAAGCGGGATCTACAGTTTCTTGACGACTTCGAACGCCAAATTTAAGAAACTTTTTATGGTATTTTTTTTACTTTCAAAGTTTTTGCCTCAAGACTGCTGAGAGGAATTCGTTGAAAAGAATATTTTTTTCTTATTTGGTTCTTATTTGACATGTCTGAGTCGGGGTTTGAACCACGGGGTCGCATCTAATAAACCAACACGGCGAAAAAAGAAAAAAATATTACAAGTTCACATAATGAGAAGCCCATCAAAAAAAAAAAAAAAAAAAAAAAAAAAAAAAAAAAAAAAAAAAAAAAAAAACATTCCAATAAGAAAGTCACTTAGGATTTAATAAAGATCCTGAACCAAATTTTTTTTGTTTGTATTAAGCATTAGGCATACATAATTGGTCATTACAAACCTTCTGATTAGGTTTGCACACCACTTATGTTGTGTGAGTTAATTTTACACATGAGTGGCTGGACCTACAGTTCAAAATTGACTCTGAACGACAGATTTTTAAAGAAACTTTTCATGGTAATTTTATTTACTCTCAGTTTTTTTGCCAGAAATCTGCTGAGAGCAAGTCGACAAAGAAATATTTTTCGTATTTCGATTTGATCGAGATGTCTGACCTGGGGTTAGAATTGTTGCCTCACGTTTAATAAACCAACACACTACCTACTGGACTACGGCAACTCGTTAATGAAAATTATTAAAATAAATACCATTTTTGATAAGAATTTTTAAAACCAAGTCATTCAATTCAAGCCAAAAAGTTTCTAATTCTCGCTGTTAACACATTCACGACAACGCCGACAGCTTAAAATCCGCACCAAACAGTGACTTTTTCGGGATGCATTGGACACTGCAATCGCCGTAGTCTAGTAGGTAGTGTGTTGGCTTATTAGATGTAAGGCCACGGTTCAAACCCCAAGTCAGGCATCAAATCGAAAATATGATAAAAATATTTCTTTGGAGACTTGCTCTGAGCAGATTTCTGGCAAAAACTCAGAGAACAAATAAAATTGCCATGAAAAGTTTCTCAAAAATTTGTTGTTCAGAGTCAACTTTAAAGTGTAAATCACGCGACTCATGTATGAAATTAACGCACCCAACATAAGTGGTATGAGAAGCTAAGTCGTACTGAAATCGGACTGAAGTGTTGTAATGACCAATTATGTATGTATGTGTATTGGATGCTGTTGGATCCCTTGTGGATTGGTATAATCTCACATTCGACAATTTTGTTTGTTCACGTATTCATTCACACAAAAATGGCCTAAAGATCGCTAAAGATGATTTTGTGTTGAAAATTCTGTTCGGATGCCTACTGCTGCAGAGTCCATTCTTCTAATATATGTCGTTGTTTATGGTCGTTTACCTAGCTTCTGGGTCAATTGAATTTTCTACGGATGCAGACACAAGACGACAAAAGTTGTGGTCCTGTGGATAAACACCGCAGGTTCTTCACCTACAAACTTTTTTGGACAGCGGCAAGTTTGCGACAAAATTTAGTTTTCGTGAACGTACAGGTATTTGTCGATAGTTTACTGAAACAGTGGAAGAGAATTTATCCATTATATTGCAAATAGTCTCCTCGGTGGCTTGGTTATGTTGATCGAATGGTGAATAAAGCGTATGGTACTCGGTATCCATTTTGATAAAACAATTTTAATATGTCGTTGTCCATGATGAATAAACAAAACAGAACGAATAAATAACAACTAATTTGGCAGATGTAGATTCAACATTGATTGAACGTTATCAACTATGTTGGAAGACTCATTATAAATAATTATTTATGAAAAAAACAAAACATATTTGATATGTAAATCAATTAAACGTAAAAAAAAATATTCTCAATTACAATTATTAACGAAATTACAAATTTCAAAAAAAAAAAAAAAACAAAAAAAAAACACGATACTTTTTTAAAAAATTGCCAACTCATTATGATCTCATATGAAACATAAAATGAAGTTGATGATGAAATTAAACAGCAAACTCTTCAATTTTTTGATGTTAATAAACATCAAATATTTTAATTAAAAAAAAGAGAAAACAATTTAGAAAATCTAAAACTGAAAAACAATTCCCACCCATAACTCGGAACAGATCATATATCATATTAAACCGTCAGACAAACAACATCAACATCAACATACAATCAAGGTGTGTGGCTTTATTTTTAGACGAAAAAAAAACTTGGTTTTAAATCAAAATTATTGTATTAAAACCAACTTTTTTTCCTCTATTTTTTGCTTAGTCATGTCGATAGATGATTGTAAGTGAAGTAAAAGGAAAAAAATTATTAGAAAAACTGTCGATGTTTAACTCTTCCTACAGCTTAGGATTTGATGATGATGATGTGTTTCTCTATATTTTTTTCTTCTTCCCTATTTGTGCTATTGTTGTTGCGTCTAAAAGGGAAGTGGATTATGTTTAGTATGTTGTTGTGCTGTTTGGTATATGTATGTATGTGTAATGTAACCAATATAATTTATTTAACATCAGGGGGATTTTCATTTCAAATTAAGTTTATGATAAGACAAAAACCAAACGAAAACAACAACAACAATAAAAATTAATGAAAAAAGAAGAAATAGTCTGTATATATATACATAAACAATGCCATTAAAACCACCAACTCTTAGACACTTGTCTCGAAAGAAATTTTCCAGAAAAAAAACATTGTAATAAATGTAATGCGGAAAAAGGAGTAAAAATACGTACAAGTTTAAGCAAATGCGAATTGAATTAATACTGTACGCACACCTGTGACGACAACTTTAGAAAGTTTTAATTGAAGAGCTACCTGCACTGCAGTAATTTCCAGGTTGATGTCATGGTTATTTTAAAATCGGCGCCATGATTGTCCTACAGAAGATCTTCGGCCCATCTAACGAGGTGTATGAACTCTTCAACAACATGGACGTTGTGAAGAGTATCTACATGCAGCGGCTTCGCTGGCTCGGCCATGTCATTGGATTGGAGGAGGATGCTATAGTAAAACGGGTATATGATGCGGAGATTTGTGGACATCGGCGAAGAAGACCTTGTTTGCGTAGAAAGGACCAAATCATCGATTGGTTTTACCAGATGGCGAAAGCGCGCAAGAAGCCTGACAGGATGTGTTCAAGGAGGCTGAACGAATCGAGGTGTTAATGGTCAATTAACTGAGAAAGCACTTGATATACTCGAACAGCCAGGATGCAAATAACGAACGTAGTTTCAGCGTCTGTCTTTATCCATAAATGCCGAGGATTTCTCAGAGAAATTTTGGACATTCAATGATAACTCTTTTATGATTTTTGGGACATAGGGATATCGTTGGAAATAGCATTGGTGATTCTAACTCCAATCTGTTATACGGCAATTTAACTCACCCGTTTTACGGGGAGTCTCAATGTCATTGGTAGCAAAACGGCACGTGCAATATTGCTAGATAATGCTGGACGTTCTTAAAACCCCAGGCCTTCTATCATACATAAGCGATTCTTACTTGGCATTTCAGCTTATAACTCCTGCAGAAGCTGTGGCTCAGAGGAGGAGGTAGACACTCTCTTTCACCTCATGCAACAGTGCCCTGTTCTGATCATAAAGAGGTAGAAGTTTTTGATAGCTCACTTCCTGACATTTATAGATTGCTGCAATAGCAAGATTTATTTCGGAATCGGATTGGACTCTAAGGAATGTTTGGTTTTGGTGTAGAATTGGACCTATTAACCCTTTAAAGCATCTACGCGGTATGTCCTTCAGTGGACTACAGTTTTATCATACTTTTTGCAGGGTTTTGGCTGGTATTTTACCAAAAACAGGTGCCATATTTTTGTCAGGCTAGAATTGTGAGTGGCTGATCCCATTATATGAGGAATTTCGAATTTCAAAAATAGTCTAGTGGTGTGTAGCCGGCTTAGTCTAGTAGGTAGTGTGCTGGCTATTAGACGTGAGGCCTTGGTTCAAACCTCAGGTCAGACATCTTCAGCAAAAAAATATTTCTTTGGCGAATGCCTCTCAGCAGATTTCCGACAAAAACTTTGGTTTGGAGTAAAAAGATTTGCAATAAAAAGTTTCTCAAAAACAATTTGTTCTTCGCAGTCGACTTTTAACTGTATGTCCCGCTTCTGATGTATAAAATTAACACACACAACATTAATGTTGTGAGCAGCTAAATAGTAATCCTGATAGAAGGGTTGCAATGCAGGTAATGTATGTGTTCTGGTGGGGTGAAATTGCTTGATCTTAAAGCAAAATTAATTGCTCAACAAATTCGCAGTTCTGTATCGTATGTAAACTTTCACTGTCATGTAAAAATCACATACTAACCAAGTCCATTGTACCATTTTGTATAATAAGGAAAACATCAGAAATAATTGCATGGTAACTTGCTTTACTCCTTGTAATGTTGCGATTTTCCTTGTTCTTGAAAAAATACGATTGAATATTACCAACGACCTAGAACCTACAGCAAACGGTGCATCTTTGAGGCCGCTTTGGCAGCTCTTGGTACTGTCTACGGCTGTTCTTTATATGAAATTCGACAATTCTGTTGCTTTACTCCTTGAATCCTGACCTCATGTATTTTTTAATTCTTTTATTTTATGAAATTATTGATAAATTAATAACTAGTTGAAGACCATTTTCCTAAATACTTTTGTAATTTATTTGCAATGTTTCGTATGTAATTATTTCAAATAAATTCTGCTTCATAGTGACCCACTCTAGAGTATTTCTTAATAAATGAAAAAAAAGTAAAAAAGATTTAAAAAAAACAAACGTTGGTATGCAACCTTTAACACCATTATAAAACAATTGTTTTAGACTTATAAGGATTTTTCATTTATTTCCCCATCATAACACCATACGAAAAGCCTACATTTGTACTATGCCACCCATACACACACAGGGAGACATTCTAAATACGATAAATAATAACAGGAGAAGCAAGCAAAGAAAGAAAGAAAAAAGCCACAATTGTAATAATTGTAATTGCAAAGGCTTTTCTCTCTTTTACTCTTTCTCCCATAAACACTAATACTAATAACATTACCTAGCCTAGGTTTAGTCTAGAACAGAGGCAGCATATACATACACACACATGCCACATGAAAAAGTTTCAACGTACATACATAGATATGGTCATGGAAAAAAATAAAAGAATAATTGTTTAACAAAACACTGAGACTGTGTTACCAATTTTTGTTGCAACTCCTTTCGTTTAGTTCTCGCAGATAGACGCTTATACACCACATACTTACCACATGAAAGCAGACCTTTAATACATTATAAAAAAAAAAGGTTTAACATTAGAAACCTGGCATTGTATTGTTGCCGCAAATATGTACGTAAGCACCAACAAAATAAAAATAAAATAAAATAAATACTAGCAAAAGAAAAAAAAAGAGAAAGAAAAAAGAAAAAGGAATGCTAAGCTAAGCACAAAAAGCCTTAAGGGATTTGTCTGAACAGGTTCAACAACATGTTGTATGTCTATAACTATGGAACATTGTTGCCACAATGAGCTGGAGAACGTAAGGTAAAATTAAATGTCTGCAACATAAAGGCTTACAATTGCCTCACATAAGTATTAAATAAAAATGTTACAAAAACAACAAGCAAATGAAAAGAAAAAAGAAAAATCTAGGAAGATAACAAAAATCTGCAAAAAAAAAACAACATAAAGAACAAAAAAAAAAAAAACAATTGCAAAGAATTATCGGAATATTCTTTTTTTTTATTTGTATTGATTGTTTTGTTGATAGTTGTTGGTGTAATCGAAGATATAATGGCTGGAATTATGAGGCATTAAAAAAGTAACAATTCCTATTCCTTTTGCTTTTCGTGCAGTCCTATCAAATCAAATACACGTTAGACACCACACAATGCTAGCTAGACTCGTCGTATAGATTGCTATTAAAGCAATAAATCTCTGGGTATATTATGGGTGTTTTTTTTCTATTCTTTGCCTTTGAAAATTTTAACAAAAACTGGTCCAACACAAACACTTGTTTCGCAGTTAAACATTTTTTTTTCATTTTCATTTTGACAAGACATGCACTTAAATTTAGGATATAAAGCATAACCCAGCGAGCATATTTTATTAAAAGTTGGGAGGGAATTAAAAGATATTAAATGTAAACACTTACATTGACAGTTTTTGAACAAGAATTTTTGTGGTAGCTTAAACCAGATATAGTTTCTAAATTTTTTACAATAATCGTGTTTTTTAAATGGAAATTTCTTCAGTTTCAAATTTATCCAAGATATCTCACTACCACTGTTCGAAATAACACTCTCGGTGCTACCTTTGGATGGTAAATATAACATTTTCCCCCAAAATGGTCTCTAAGTTTCTAGAGTCTCTTAATTAAAAAAAAAACGATATGAGGTAATCTTTAGTTGAGACACTCTCAGTTAGCGTTTCATTGACTCTCTTGCACTCTTAATATTCCTCTGTTGGTGTGAAAGTTAGACCTATTAAAGCCAAAATTTTCTATACGGACCGTTTTCAATTTCTTCTCTTCTTTAAATATAAATAAAACAAAGCTTTGTGTGAGAATAAAGTCGCCATAGTATAGTAAGTGGCGTGTTGGCTTATAAGGCCACGCTTCATACCTCAGATCAGATATCAAAACGAAAATATGAAAAAAAAAATTTTTCGGAGACTTCCTTTCAGCAGATTTCTGGCAAAAATTCTGAGAGTAAATAAAATTGCCATGAAAAGTTTCTCAAAAATCTGTCTTTCGGAGTCGACTTTAAACTGTAGATCTCGCCAATCATGTATACAATTAAATGATCAATTATGTATAAATGTTGTGTGGGATATCATCTAAATTTTTTAATCGCTTGAAAGACTTATTGAATGTGCAATATGATATCGTTCAAATGTTCGCCACAACTTCACTGAATGGAATTTGACCGTTGGCATGAATTATGTTGGTTTTTTAAACCTTTCTGTGTTTGTGGCTCATTCGCATATACGAAAAAGCTCTCACTGGCCAGTTCACATCAGCTCCTCGTAATATATCCATGCCCTCAAATCGGTCATGCAGAATAACTAATGTGATATTAGCTGTCTGTTTGAAACTACGTTTCATTGATGTCTATATCATCAAATTTAGGTCAAAAAAAATTTCATAATGCCTAACCTACAGTGCTCACTATTCAGAGTGATGGCCTGGCAAACTTCGTTCCCAACAAAATATGGACTGCTAATGCCCTCAGTCCAAGACTCACACTAAGCGATCACTTTTTCGGGTTGACGCTCTTGGTTATCATGCGGTTTGGTATCTTCCCAAAATCGACAATTTTGATTAATTACGTATTCATTCATCCAGAATGGTATTCACCGCTGAAGATGATTTTTCGGTGAAAATTGGAATCCATTCAGCGAGAACATGTTATGGTTTATGGCGATTTGACAAAGCAGGCGGCTGAATAAATGATAACTCAGTTGACAGATGTAATTTCAACAAGATGATCGTTATTAACTATTGAAGTTCGAAAGTCCCTATTGTAAGCCCTTAAATAGTAAAATTTTTATTTTCGTCCTAAGTATTCAAATTAGAATTTCTGTTCTTACACATTCACAATAAATTAAAGACCATGCTCTCCAAGAAAAGTAATTAAATGTTAAGCTATTGACCACTATTTTCTAGGATTGGCGTAGATTGTCGTCTATTGTGAATGGCCAGTTGCATGACAAACACATAAAAATTGTGGTAGTAATGAAGAGTAATAGTGGTCTTGAATATGACAAATGACAAATTATTAGTTGTATATGTGCCCGTGGAAATCTTGAAGCATATCTGGAAAATATTAACAGTAATGATGTCTGACATAACTTCTACGGTTTTATGTGGTTATATTCGATATAATAAAGGAGCAGATCGAAGATTGATACCTTTATGTCACACTAACTGTGATCTTTAATAAATGCAACGGTTTAGTATTGTAGTCGGCGGACTTAAGTATTCTGGGGAACAAAATGGACAGCGAATCAGAATACATGTTGACATCTGTATTACATTGCAATTCATTGCTTTAATATCACTTTGATGTTCTGATATATGTAGGAGACTCTGCGACTTTTGCATGAGAAGAACTGGCTATTCGGCTCTAAATGAAATAATATTTGAGAGACGCTTTTTTCCGAATTTTTTGGAATCTTTTGGACACTCCTCTTTATTGTTTATTTCAAAATTATCGACTCCGAAGTTACAATCCACAAATGGATTGTAAAAAAGAGTAGAGAATTCAACCCAACCCAAGTTGATACATAAGTCAGGCGCAGTCTGACTTAAACATGTCTATTAAACTTCGATAACTGCTTAACCCTGGATGGTTACTCTTCATTTTTGTACATTAAGGTTACTCTTCGTTGAATCGACGAAGCTCATTTACTCTTTATCATATAATTCTTTTATGTTTGACCAAATTTCGCTCTTTTTATCAACAATGTTGGTTCATATAGAAAGCTTGTAGTGAGTAAACGTACCCTGGCTGCCCATTTTTTAATCCTGGATGGTCATTGTTGTACTGCAAGGTTACTCTTCGTTGAATCGACGAACAAAAAAATTTTTTTTCGTCTACTGACTGCAAGCTTTCAACTAACGTTGTTGGAAAAAAGAGCGAAATTTGGTCAAACGTAAAAGAATTATATGATAAAGAGTAAATGAGCTTCGTCGATTCGACGAACAGTAACCGTCCAGGGTTAAATATTATATGTACTCTACTATGATTAATAGTTCTTAGCGGGCATTATTTAAAATCTATCGATTTAGAAGTATAACTGTGAACTTGGCTAATATAATTACTGTCGCATGTGCTTATTGCCTTAATTTTATTTACTGGGTTATATTGCTATACTTCCCCTCTAACATATTTTCCTTTTCGGTTGTTAATTTTTCTTTTTTTTTCTTTAAGATTTTGCCACAGGTAATCGCTCATTATATTTATTATGACTGTGTTTCTATTTTTCTTTTTCTGTGTTTTTTTTTTTTTCACTTTGTAATTTGAGCTGAATGCTTGTCTTAAAGGTTTAAACAAAGATCCGTGTAGCAGTAAAACAATTTTTTTTGTGTTGTTCTTTCATGTTTTAGGCCTTAAAATACTTTTCGACACATGCGTAGGTTTATTGTTTGTTAACCCAAAAAAAAAAAGAAAAAAAAACCAACTTCGTTCATCATTCTATTGGGGGGGCTTAAGAAACGTTTCGTTTTGTGTGGTTAAATATGCTTTGTAGTGCATTATATAGATTTTATGTTTACCAAAAGGAGAGAAACAAAAAAATGTTGACTCTAATGTTTGTTTGCTGTTGACTCGTGTATATCAAGTGCATAATTTATGTTTAAATTGTATTTGCTTTTGGGCCAGCTGGCTGAATGGCTGGCTGGCTGCTTGGTTAGCCTAGGGTATTTTGTTCATTTTTTGCTGAATGCTTATGAATGAATGAAATTTCAACAAAAAAATCACATTTTTTTTTGTCTATTTTACCAAAAGCATAAATCATATTTAAATAAACGCTGTCAATTGTTATGATATTAAGTTTCCAATGTAATATAAATCATGCATCATATTATAATAACATAGAGTGTATGGCAATTGTTGTTGTTTGTAATACAATACATGGCATATATAGTTTTATATACTCGTCGAGGAGTCTTTATAAAATGTGACACTTTGGGGAAATTTTCAAAAACACAAAAACAACAACTTGGAAATGTGATTGAGTAAGATAAATGAATATTTAAATAAAAATTTTAAAATTATTTTTTAATTTATTATTTTTAAAGTTTAAATCAAAAGCCAAAGGTCTTCGTATGTTTTTGTATTTTATTTTTTTGTGTTAAATTTTATGAATTTTAAATTTTTAAAAAATCTGGTTTAATTAGCATTCAGATTCAAACACGTATATGCCTTATTTAATATAATAAATCATTTGCTCTTTTATATTTAAACTAAATGTTGAGACAGTGCTCTCTTCTATTTGTTTAACATACTTTTAGTCGCCCCAAACTAAATTGTAAAGGGATTTAAAGGTATTTAAAAGAAAAAACCACTCATTTTAATGAACCACTAAATTTTCCAACAATTTTCAACTCTTTGAACTGAACTCAGCTAAAAATAATTTAAAAATTTTATGTTTTATTTAAATCACACATAAACACCTTGTGCCACAACCAATGGCCTTAAATACTCTCCTCAAATAATAAAAAAATAGCTACAGAACTACAAATTTACTGCTTCTCATTAAAAAGGGTGGCCCATTTAAAAAGTTTAAATTCAAATCAGCAATAAAACAAACGCGGTTTGAAATTTTGCCAAATTTAGTTTTTTGTTGCGAAATACAATTGAATATTATTTCATTCATATAGCTTCCGCGGCTGGCCTCTTAGTACATCATTCGATCGTACCAATTTTCGTATACTTTATCGAGCGTATGGGGTCGTATCTCGGTAATGGCATCACGAATATTGGCCTTCAAATGATCATTTGTCTCCGGTTTGTCGGCATAAAACTTTTTTAATGGCGTCTCACAGAAAATATGTGAAATTGCAGCTTTTTGGCGATCAATTGTGTCATGAGATGTGTGGCAAGCTGCATCATTCTGTTGAAACCAAACATCGGTCACATCAATACCATGAAGAGCGGGTACAAAAGATCGTTTATCGTGGTGCGATGACCGTAATGGTACGCTGTTCTCATTTTCAAAGAAATTTGGGCCAATGATGCCTCCGCTCCACAAGCCACACCAAAGAGTCGCTCGTAATGGGTTCATTGGCTTCTATAAGACCACGTGTGGGCTTTCTGAGTTCCAAATACGGCAATTTTGTTTATTAAGCTTGGACGGTTACTCTTAATTTTTGTACATTAAGGTTACTCTTCGTTGAATCGACGAATACTTTAACCCGAATTGGTTACTGAGCTTCGTTGATTCGACGAACAGTAACCGCCCATCATGATGAAAGTGAGCTTCATCCGAAAAGATGATTTTTCTTTTGCAAAATCGATATCATCGTGTAGTTTCTCGTTTGCCCAATAAATCCTGACGTTACTCAAAAGTAAATCGATTCTTTAAGTTTAATGGAGATAATTTTTTTTTCGAACGTTCCCGGCCTCACACTAACCCACCCTCACCCGACCGCGGAGGGCTCGTCCCCATTACGTAGGGACACGTACACACTATAGTCCGGACTGAATTTTGTGACAGAATAGTATGATCGTAGTCGCCGTAGTCTAGTAGGTAGTGTGTTGGCTTATTAGACGTAAAGCCAGGGTTCGAGCCCTAGGCCAGACATCAAAACAAAAATACAAAAAGTATTTCTTCGGCGACTTCCTCTCAGCAGATTTCTGGCAAAAACTCTGAGAGTAAATAAAAATGTCAATGAAAAGTTTCTCAAAAATCTGTCGTTCGGAGTCGATTTTAAACTGTAGGTCCCGCCACTCACGTACACAATTAACACACACAACATGAGTGGTGTGAGAAACTAGGCCGTAATCCTGACTGCAGGGTTGTAATGGCAAATTATATATGTATGCATGTATGTATGTATAGTATGACATAAGTATTGACAGATTCGAATAAACCGATGCTTTAAAATTAAGCCGATAGATGGCCCACCCAATATTATAGAACTGGTGCGTATGTATGGTTCGAATACCATGCCCCGAAAGTAAAATTTTTGGTTACAATTAACCCAAGAAAAAATTAGAAAAACTAACAGAAAATAGAATAGAATGGAAAAAACTCAAATAAATCATTAAAGTGTCTTAAATAGCTACAGTTTTACAGCCACAAAATCAGAATTTTCTGTGTGTTTGTGTGTGTTTCATGGAAATGAAATGAAATTTTTTTGTTATTTGTTTAGAAAATTTGGTAGTAACCAAAACAAACATTGAAATAATTAGTTAAAGTTAAATAAAAAAAAATCCAAATTTGTTTTTTATTGTTGTTGTTAAATATCCAGATAATGTTGGTTTTGTCTGGAAGTCTTTTCCGGTGTTTGTGTTTTCTTAATGATTCAGGTTTTCTTTTTACAATTATTTTTATGAAGTAATGAAAATAATAGAAAACCCATCCATATGAACTTATATAAAAAGGTGTGAACATTAAACAGCATCTTTGAAAAACACAGAAGAAGAAATGAAAACAAAATACTCAAATGTCATCATCCGTCTTTTAACGGCAAAAGAAAAGGAAAAAAGAAAAGAAAAGAAAAAAGAAATCATTTAGTTTGTTGAAATCTTACAGCCAAAGATCTCGAGATTCAACACCTACACATATTAGGTGGTATATTTCATTTGACCGCATATTTATAGGAGCTCTTAGAGAAATGAAAAATGGTGTGGCAAGCGTTAAGAAGTCAATTCAATTAACATTAATTAGCTGAACGTATTCGTTATAGTAGCGTAGTGCTAAGCTCTGTCCTATAGGCCAAATCCACCGTAATATCTATCACCTGGTAGTCAGTAAATATTCGTTTACTGCAACGAAAGTAAAGCAAAAAATATACTGAAGAGCTGGGGTAGATGTTCGTGGCAGACCTTTGCATTTTAAAGGAACAAAAAAGTCCTAAAAATATACAAGTTAGTCCCACATGAGACGAAACATCAAACGGCATTGCAAAAGCTTGTTATAACTGAAAAAAAGACACATCTAAGGAATAGTAGGTAAAAATCAAAAGCTAAGTCAACATCACTGTGGCCTTAACAAAATTTTAAAACAAAATAAAGACCTTGATGTACCAGGTTTATTAGAATGCCCTCAGAAAATATTAAGTGAGTAGGTCATAGCCAAAATAAAGGAATTGCCATTATTTTTAAAAACTTTCGGACTTTCGCTATGTTAGATGAAGAATTCCACTCTAAATGTTAAGCTACCATGGAAGGTTGGTGTACATATTAACAGTGGCACTCCTTTACCCGGAGAAAATTGAGAAAAAAGAAACTAGAGACCGAAAAAGCAGTTGAAAAAGAGTCAAATGTTGGCTACACCTGCATACATAATACATAATTGATCATTACAATCCTTCAGTCAGGATTACAAGCTAGTTTCTCACACCACTTACGTTGTGTGCGTTAATTTTACATCTACGTGGCGGGACCTAGAGTCATCTCTGAATAGCAGATTTTTGAAAAGCAATTTCTTTCTTGGCAATTTCTATTTACTCACAAAGTTTTTGCCGGAAATCTGCTGAGAGGCAGTCGGCTGAGAAAATATTTTTTTTGAGATTTCATTTTGTTCGAGATGATTGTGTTAAGGTTTGAACCGTGGCCTCACGTCTCATAAACCAACACACTAACTACTAGACTATGGCAACTTCATATCTTCATGTTAACTAGGACTTCTTCTTCGTCTCCCTATGTAATTTGGGCGTCATCTTCTTTGCATGGCTGCCTGGTTTCCATAATTTATGACATCGTTCAGCAGCTTTTCCACATTGATGAAAAAGGTTTTTGATTTTTGACAGGGGTCCTACCGTAGTGTATGTCGAGCGAGAATATAAATATCATCACGAGAAAGTTCAATTTTACGTTCTGGTGGAGAGAACACAAGTACCAGAAACATTTTAATTACTTACGCAAACCTTTAGTCAGGATTGCAACCTATTTTGTCACACCAACAATGTTGTGTGTTTGCAGTTAACCTCGACTTCGAACGACAGAGAATCTTTTCATGGCAATTTTATTCATTCTCTGAGTTTTTACCAGAACACTGTTGAGCGGAAGTCTGCAAAGAAATATTTTTCTAATACTTCGGTTTGCTAGAGATGTCTGGCCAGGTATGTGAATCGTGGCCTCACGTCTCATAATACGTACTAAATTTCGGGAAGTCACTGAAAGAACATAATAAAATGCGTAGGCGATTCTAAATGATTTTCTAAAAGTGGACCTTACCTTCGTTAGTTTTGTTTACAAATGCCAGATTAACTTACATCTTTGACTTGAGCCGTAAACAATTTAGAAATTTACTATTAGTGGGAAATACATGTAGAATAGAGCTTTATAAAGCTTGTGTTTAAACATGTAAAAATGTTTATTTTCTTTTGATATCAAAAATAATCAAAACCTTCAACAAATTTGCAGTTTGTAAGGCTCCGAAAGAAATTAATTACAAAATGCTACGGAAGAATTTAAATAAAATACAACATCTTTACCGCTGGTAACCTTTTCATTGGTCTTTATCTTATTCAACAACAATTACCTGGCAATTTCAGATAAACAGAGAGAAGTAAGAAATTCATGAAAAAACCCAAACGAAAATAAAACACAGCCATAAATTAAAAAGCCATAAAACTTTCAAGACAAATGCTAACATTTTGAACAACAACAGCAGAAAAACTATAAAAAAACCAAAACAACAAAAACAAAAATAAACGAAATTATAATAAAAAAGAAAGAAAAAAATCTGAAAAGAAATAAATTTCAAGACCAATGATCTCGCTCTCTCTGCACTGCACTGCATATAATTTTCAGCAGTGCAGGGCCCTTTTAACACATTCAATACTACTGCTTACTGCTGTATACACGTAGTATACTCGTACAGGCGACACACAGCAAAAACCAGAACGCCAGCATACAGCACAATGATGATGACATGATGATGCATAAGGCTTAGTCCATACTAAATACACTATTTTAACGCTGGTAATAATGACATTGACGCTGATTATGATGAGGATGAGGATGATGATGATGACGCTCATCACCATTAGTTTCATTACGTTATTATATGCCTGTGTATGCACTAGAAGAGCGGGGTTGGTATTTTTATTTCTTTTTTTGTGATTTTCTGTGGCTAAAGGTTGCATCTGATGATGAGGACTGTGTGTGTTAAGGTTGAATGCCACACCACACGTTTCTGTTATGATGACGATGATGATGGGCACGTATATGAACTTCTAGAACTCATAAAATGTCACTTGAATGTAGGAAAGGCGTACAAAGTTTAACTGGAACGTTACACACAAAAGTAATTCTATACCCGGTTAGTGGAAATTATTTTTTTTGTTTGTTTTTTTTTCTATTTTTATATTTGTTTATGCTTTAAATAAGTTCTTTGAAAGAAACTAAACAATTTAAACTAAAAACGAGGATAGGCTAACAAATTATAGGAAAAATATAACAAAATTAATTAGAAACCCAGGAAAGCATACAACCCTTAAGTCAGCATTACGATCTAGTTTCTTATACCACTAATGTTGTGTGTGTTAATTCTATACATGAGTAGTGGGACCTACAGTTTAAAGTCGACTCCGAACGACAGATATTTGAGAAACTTTTCATGGCAATTTTATTTACTCTCAGAGTTTTTGCCAGAAATCTGCTGACAGGAAGTAACCGAAGAAATATTTTTTGTATTTTGTCTTGATGTCTGGCCTGGATCTCGAACCCTGGCTTTACGTCTAATAAGCCAACATACTACCTACTAGACTACGGTGACTTCTACCCAGGAAAAGCAATGTTTATAACTCAGACCTCGTTGTTATTTGTTGTCCATTCTTTCGTTTTTAATTCATGCCATTGGAGACTTAAATACTGTGCAAAGCCTGTATGCAGCGGCACAAGTTCATAAACGGTTTTATATTTACAAAAAACATTTTTTCTTTGATTCTTTTGTTTTTCAATATCATTTTTATTTAATTTTTCTTTCTTTTCACTGCAACTCTATACGTTTTTCACGGCAGCTCATTTTCTTTTATTTTATGACCCGGATTCATTAATTTTTATAAATATTTAATGAAATTTAAAAGAGTTATTGTGTCACACTTAACGTTGACGATGCCGATGATGACGATGATGATGTTGTAATCCGACTACAAAAGAATCCAATCCAATCAAATACAATCAATAGAGGACAGTCATCAGTGTGTGTTATTCTATTTTGTGATTTTCATTGAATTAATTTAAAAATAAAACGGAGGAGTTGTTACAGTACGGGAATATAAATTCTAAGAATTTTAAGTGCTTTGATTAGACAAAAAATAAAACTTAAAAATAAGGTCAAAGAGGTGGTTCTAGTGTCTGTGTACATTTATATTTAAACAACACCATATAAATGAAGACATTTACTGTCTACATTCATTCATGTTCATATTTTGAAATGGGAGAAGTTTGAAATAAAATTATGAAATCAAAATGTTTAATTAAAGGAAAATAAAGTTCTTGAAAATGTTAAAAAAGTTGAAATGAAATGAATGTTTAATATCACAGGTGTAGAATTACAGGGCGTGTATTCTTTGTATCTAATTAAAACAAAATTTTAAAAGATGTTTTAAAACCCATGTGGTACCCTACATTCAAGAGTGTAAATCTCTTTTGAATATAAAAATGTTTACCTAACTTTGTTGTATATTATTTCAACATTATTTTGAATTTGTTTGGCTATAAAATCCTTAAAAATTAGTCAGAAAATTAGAATTTTAATGAAAATTGAAGTCGTCGTAGTCTAGTATACAGAGATTTGGTTTATTATTATTTACATACATACATAATGTGCCATTACAACCCTTCAGCCAAGGTTACGGCCTAGCTTCTCACACCACTCAAGTTGTGTACGTTAATTTTATACGTGAGTAGCGGGACCTACAGTTTAACGTCGACTCCTAACGACATATTTTTGAGAAACTGTTTCATGGCAGGTTTATTTACTGTCAGAGTTTTTGCCAGAAATTTTCTGAGAAGGAAGTCGCCAAAGAAATATTTTTTTTTATATTTCGTTTTGATGTCTGACCTGGGATACGAACCCGGGCTTTACGTCTAATAAGCCAACACACTACTTACTAGACTACGGCGACTTATTATTATTTGGCAACACGACATATGATAAAATATTTCTTCGGCGACTTCCTTCTCAGCAGATTTCTGGCAAAGACTCTGAGAGTAAATAAAATTGCCATGAAAAGTTTCTCAAACATCTGTCGAATCGGAATCGACTCTAAGCTGTAGATCCATCCGCTCATGCATAGAATTTATACACACAGCATAAGTGGTGTGAGAAGCTTAGTCGTAATGCTGACTGAAGGGTTGTAATGACCAATTTTCATTTGCACGTTTTGTATTCAGGTAACGGTACAATTGTTCCGGATTCTTCTTACTTGACAAGCATAGCCGCTTATTAAGCTTAGAAAGCTTAATGTCTGTATTTTGTATACAATGAGTGCTGATTCTTTAGATTGGAATGAAGCTTCCTCAAAGTTTTGAAAATTCTGAACAATTATGATTAAAATTCGTTTTGTCTGTTGCTGAATGCGAATTCTGGATGCTTGGATCCTTGACAATGTATTTAAACTTTCCTGCATCATTTTCTAATTGTAGTCCACATAATGATTGAAACTTGGTTGATTGTTACTTTTTATGATCAAAAGATTCCAGAATTCATATCTCTTTTACTAACTTGTTCCTTCTCTTTCAAAAGTACATCCTCTTTTCTTTTTGGACTTAAAGAAACATTTTTTCCTTTTTGTATACATCAAGACCAAGCAGATTTAAAGAAACCTATAAGCTTTCATTTAAGCTGGATGATCGGCGCGCTCAGCCGACATTTGACTTTACAAATGCAGTCGGGTGGCATATTGTCCACTTTTTGGATCCATGAAATCTCAATTTGTACAGATGATACTTTACCCTCTGCTAGATACCCGGCCATATGGAAATTCTTGACAATAAGCAAGCATACGAACTTGTTAGAAAAAGAGCTACCACACCATTGATGAGACCAGAAGTTCGGAAAAGCATGCTCATCGAAAAGAAAGATAAAGAGAGGCAAGGATTCTTCTAAAACCATGTGGGTTTGAGGCCATCAATATATTTGTTAAGAATTCAAAATAAGAGAAGATCTGAGTGACATATCAGCCATAACCGTTCGCTTGAGGATGTTTGAAAAAGTATGCTTAAAGAAAGTATGAAAGTAAGATAAAGGACTCTTCTAAAGCCATGTGAGTTTAAGGCAATCAGTACATTTGTTGGGAAATTAAAACAAGAGGAGGTCTAAGTCATACATCACACTATCAATAAATAACCTGAGGTGAGTAGCAGTCTTTTAACAGGGCACTATAGATTCAGAGTCTACTTATTCCGAATGGGGGTTGTCTCGCACTTAAATTGTAGATCCTATGACGAAGAATATTCCTAGAACCTGTGAGGCATTCATGCATTCCATTGTCATTGTTGTCACCTAACAGCAACCTAAAGTTTTTCTGGGCAATAGGTTTGGAGGAGGTATTATAGGAATACCCAATAAGGTATGAAGAGAGTATCATACAATACAACAGTAATAATAATAATAATAATACGTGTGATTTTTTGCAGGACATTTATCATTTAAGGAAGTGAATTGAACTGAAGAAGCGTATTCACGATAAGGATTTCTTATGAATTAATTTTGCTGTTGGTTTTAATTGATGAGCGCAAAACATGCCAACCTATTTGGGTGATGTTTCACTCTCTGCGCCTACCAATTGGGTAATTCGTAACGCAGTATTATTAAACAACCCTGGACGCTAAGATATACTGGCATTTAGTCAATTTAAATTAAAATTTATGTCCATAAGATATACCGGCATTTAGCCAATTTAAATTCAAATGTATGTGCAACTACCAATGGTCTACTGGTCTTAGTCAATATTAACGTAATAAGAGCAATTATGTGACCCACTGAATTAAAAAGATCGTTACATTAGGTCAGATATACTGACTACTGACTTTAATTTTCTTACTTCACTGATTTTAAACTCTTAGCCATAAATATCACACACTCATAATTATCTCTTCTGATAACTGCTCTAAATCTTTCAATACCCACACCTCAAATCCAATCGCTGGTTTACAGACAAAAACACTTTAAAAGAATTTTTTTTTTTCAAATTATAAATATTCGTACAACCCACTCGTTAAACACCTCATATTATAAATAATCGATAAAAAAAAACAACAACAATCTTGTAATTAAAGCACATACATTTACAACACTTTTATGAATTAAAGAAATCAATAAAATTCATTTACACGGCAAGAAAATGCATTCAAAGCAATTTATACATGGTCAGGCAGACAAAAAAAATTTAAAAAAAATTTAATTTAAAAAAATATTGTTTTATGATGGCTACGTTGATTTTAAGAGGAGGTTGTCGTTTAGTAGCGGCAAATTGTGATATAATGTGGCGTGTTATTAAAAATTGAAATTGTGAATACAGACAGGTACTTGCAATGGTTATTTACTTGCCAGCTAAGCTAAGGCCAGTAGCCATACTGTTGGCCATTAACAGCAATACTATGATGCTGTTGCACGTATATTGGCGGTTATTAATATTGGTTGCTGCCGGTTTTTGTAGCTGGTTTCGATTCTGTACGGCTTAAGAGCATTAATGGTAAATTTTTCGTATATAAAACGTGTGATAAAACCGAAAGCAGCAGCAGCAGTTTTTTTTTTTTTTGTTGTTGATGGCCTACAGGCCATAGATTATATTCTGTTCCCATAATTTTTGTTTTCCTTAAACAAATTGTATGCATTTCTTGGTCTTTTTCTATGTATAGTGAGCATCAAAAGAAACTGTACATTAAAAAAAAATATACATTAATAAATTACCGTTATTTTTATTTTAAAATTGAAACAAAAAAATACAAATATTTTCGAAATATTGTCAAATTTCTTTCGGCACTGTCCTTAAGTGGTGAAAGTTGAGTTAGAATTTTATCCTTAGTGTATAGTTTCTTTTGATGCTCACTGTACGAGTATATTTCATATGAGAAATAATTTTAAAATTCTTTTTATGCATCTGCCTCAATAAAAAATATGAATTTTTCTATGCATGGAAGGCATATGTATGTGTGTTATAGAATTTCAGCTTTTAAGAAATTTTATTTTTGAAACATGAGTAAAATAAATATCCTCTCTCTCTAATTGTGTGTGTGTGTGTGTGTGGTATGTGTTTTAATATTTTCTTAAGAATTATTGTTAAAAAAAAATAAAGTAAAATGAAAGGAAAGAATAATTATTATTTTTATGTACAAATTTTTATGTCTTTGTTAATAGTGATTGTTTTTAATGCGTCTTTAAAATTTCTTCACTCAAATCTCTCCCTCTCCAAAAAGGCTGCAACAATGCATACGTATGTATGCATGTATATTGTATAAGACTAAGCCACAAAAAAACTTTATCATTGTCACTGTCATTTTATGAAGTGTTAAGTGTTCCTTAGGAATAATAAATTTATACATGAACACTCTCTCACACACACACAGCACTCTGGCTCAGTGATAAACAAATATCTCTACACACTATAAGTTTTGAGTAGAACATATTGTTTTATAACCACTTTTATATTTAAAACAAAAAAACAAATCTCATCAGGGAATTTATTTAAGGAAAAAAGAAAAATCTGTTAATTTTCTTTCTTGTTGTTATTTTTTTCTAGTTTGTTGTTTTAATTAATTCCCTGGAGCCTTAAAAAGAATAAAAAAAAAATTTGTAAAGACAAAAATAAAATAATAATACAAGTATAATGAAAAGATGGAGAAGAAGATGAAGATGAAAATTAAATAAATATTTTATAAGAGAGACCTGACACCAAGGTCAACAGCTTTAACTTAGGGCTGTTGAGCAATTTCATTAAGCATTCCAACCAACAAAGTTTGAAAAAGATTTTTTGGTTTTTTTCTTTGGAAAAATTAAACATTAAATTCATATCAAATTACTTATTATAGAAGTTTTTTATATCGTTTACGTTCAAAGCATGAAAACCTTTAAAATCTGTACTTGAAGTATTAAAGCAAAAATTCTGAAAGAAAATAATTTTTGTCAAATACTTAAAAAATTTTTTAAATCAAGCATCTTTTCTATCATGATATACAAAACATATTTCATTACAAAAAATTTGTTTACAGTTACGTATGCAGCTGGAGAGAAATTAAACATAACTGACAAAAGCTGGTACAATAGCCATTTTAATTTGCGGCCATAGATTTTGCGGTCTTGAGTGCCAAAGAAATGATCGTTCACAAAGCGTCCTCATTCGCGTGGCATGATGAGGAAATGAATCCACTGATTTAGAGAACAGATAAATTTGGCTACAATCTACACAGAATCGACCTCAAGAACCTCATAGTAACTATAACAGGACACCGGCCTCTGGGCACACACATGCAATTATTGAAAGTAATTGAATTACTAGGAAAAATGGGATAAAAGGTATCATTGTTTATCATTGAAAAGCCAGAAAGAGAAGATTTTCAGCACACGAAGTTATCCACAAAAGGTGACTAGCTACTGATGGTTTGGGTAAATTGCAGGAAGCAACAAAAGTAGATAATATCAATGGGAGAAATTGGGCACCTATTCTACTTCTTACCAAGCAGCAAAATACACCTCATGGTATGAGTATTTGTTTGGTAGCTCCTATCAAATGCTCAACAAGTTTCATGATTTCGTTTGCGTTTTTGGCCGACAGACTCCTAAATGAGACATTCATATCAGTCAGTGCACCAAAATTATGTTGTGGACTCTCGCCTATTTATAACAGTCTCTTTATGTAAAGAGCAAAATGAGACATTTTAAGTCGATCTAGCGGATCTTCTAACAGTGACTTAACATCTTTATTGTGTACGCTACATCTAATCAAATTACATACATACATAACATACATAGTTGGTCATAATAACACTTCAATCATGATTACGGCCTAACTAACTAACTCACACCACTTATGTTGTGTGTGTTAAATGTTGTACACGAGTGGCGTGACTCCTCTCCGACTCCGAACTACAATTTTTTATTTACTCTTAGAGTTTTCGATAGATATCTGCTGACAGGACGTCGCCAAAGAAATATTTTTTCATATTTTGTTTCGTTGGGTTTGTACCATGGCCTCGAATAAGCCAACACACTACCTACTAGACTGTGACGATTTCTATTCACATTAGTTGCCATTTTTTCGCGCAAAAAATAAAGTTGTTTAATCAAAACGATGGTTCTGTTGGGTAAGCTTATCTCTCGTCGCTCCCATTTTACAGTCGCCTTAACGTCCTACCGAGAGGACTATGTGGCGGTTAAATTTGAGTCTGCTGATTCAGTAATCGATCAAACAACACCTGTACGTAGACGACAAAATTTGCCAAAAACAATCCGAGAATCCGCGTCATTCGATTCCACGTCTCCGAATGGGTTTCACGGGCAGTTGGCAGCGGACCCTAATTTTCATAGAAAAATAATCTTCAACTCTGATGAATGCAATGAATGAGTACGTGAATAAACAAAATTATCGACCATATAAAATCACATTCCAGGACAATGGGAAGCGCTATAGATCGATGATTACCAACTTTTTTTGATTGGATAATGTAAACACCAAGATGTTACCGTAGTCTAGTACGTAGTGTGTTGGCTTATTGGACTTGAGGCCACGCTCCAAACCCCAGGTCAGACATCTCCAACAAAATATTAAAATTATTTCTTCGGCGACTTTCCCTCAGAAGATTTTTTGCAAAAATTCTAGGTGCAAAAAGAAAATTGCCATGAAAAGTCTATAAACAATCTGTCATTTTTAGAGTCGACTTTAAACTTTAGGTACCGCCAACCATGTAAAAAATTAACACACACAACATAAATGGTGTGTGATGCTAGTTAGTAATCCTGACTGAAGGGTTGTAATGGCCAATTATCTATGTATGTATGTATGTAAGGTAAACACCAACAACTTCACAAGTGATTTTAGGCCAGGGGCTTCTCACGTGGAGGTGATGGTCTTTAGATGCAGCATAACCCAATTCATCGGTAAAATTCAGCATGATTTATACGTCAGAGTAATTGAAAATCGGATATAGAACATGGCGGACAGTTGAACGATTATACATATATTCTACACATAGTGGGATCAATAGGTCACGCCATATTAATTTCAGTGATTTGACGTATACTGACTATGCAGTCCACCATGCAAGTATAGCACTAATAAAGCTTTATAAGCTGAGACAATAATAAACATCAAAATAACAAAAGTTCCGTTAAAGTCATAGGAATATTTGAGAATCTCGACCACACCAATTAATGACGATGAAACAAGTGCATATACAGTGAACTCGCGAAAACGTGAACACTCGAAAGTGTGAACGTCTCAGAAACGTGAACAAATTTATTTTTCCACAGAGTATTCTAAAACGTGAACAAAATCAGAAAGCTCTAAAACGTGAACACTTTTTTATTTTTTGTGTTTTTAATCTGTTTTTCAATGATCAACTGTGACGGGAACTCACAAACTTAATTTACTGGTAATTGGAAAATCTAAAAATCTACGAAGTTTCATAAACTTCACTTCTTCAGTGAATTATAAATTCTCCAAGTCAGCATGGATGACATGTAAAATTTTTTATGACTGGTTTCATCAATGTTTTGTTAAAGAAGTAGATTTCAACTGACAAATTTAAAACTGAAAACTTTGTTACAAGTTTTGGCTTTAGGTTACTGAGTTCTTGACTAAAAAGGGGCTACCGGAAAAACGCCCTTCTGTTAATAGCCAATGCCCCTTCACATCCGGCTGAATATCAATTCATTTCTGATGACGGATTCATTTGTGCAGTGTTTTTGCCACCTAAAGTCACTTCGTTAATTCAGCCCATGGACCAGATCGTTTTAAAATAACAAAACTGTATTATAGAAACAGTCCCTTGGCATTAGTGGCTGGAAAACAAACAGAATTGTTAGATTCTATTAAGATGTTAACCATAAAAAGTGCAATTAATCTTTTTGACTCAGCATAGAGTAGAATTTCGCAACAAATTTTAAACAATTGGAAACGTAATTTTAAATTTAGTTTCGGACAAAGGTTACCCCGATGATAGTATTCCCTTAAGTGTTTTGAAAGAGAGGATACCTCGTCCAGAAATAAAACAGAAGTAGGAAGTATTGAAATCCAGGATAATACCGACGATGGTGATGATTCGTTTATTTTCGGGCCAGAAATTACAATTAAACCCAAGGAAGCTGTAGAAGCTTTTGATAAGGCTTTAATATGGGCTAAAAACGAGATGGTAGGCCAAAGTGACATTAGAGTGGAGAGAAACCTTAAAGAAAAAGCTGTGTTAAAGATGGCTAAACAAAAAACTACCCAAAAAAATGACAGATTTTTTCCTTTAAACTTCATTTAACTTAATTATCCAACGGAAGAAATGTTCCTATTAGTTTTAGTTTATTTTTTCTTGTTTTAGTAATTAACACGAATTGTTTGTATCCTTTATTTTATATTATTTTTTTTGGTATTTATCGAATGCGAAGTGAATTATATACATATGTATGTTCCATTAAAATTAATAAAAAAAATATTAATTAAAATAGTGTTTAGCATTTGTACTTAATAAAATATAATTTTTCATATTAAATAGAGTATTTTTTTTTAAATTTGGGTACTCGATAATGTGAACAAACTCGAAAATGTGAACTGCCTAGGTAAAAATTAGTTCACGTTATCGCGAGTTCACTGTAAATTCCAAATGCTGGGAATACGGCTACGTATTATATAACAAAGTCTTTAATGCAGAGGAGTAGAATATGTGAATAGACAGACAATTGCTTTAAAAAAGTATACAAAATAAAATTTGATTTATTATGCAAGAAGCTCATTAATTAATTGAACTCATTTATTTTGATGGCTATTTAATATGAGTTTCCAAATTAACTTCAATCCAATCAAGTACGAGAACCTATTGATAAGAATAAAATCCAAATAATATACAATAAAATAAGCATGTTTTTTTTCTTAAATTTCCTTATCAAATCTTGTTATTATTATTATTGTTTTTCAACAATTTAAATATATTTTTATTGTTTAAGTTCAATATAGAATTTTATTTCTGTTTTTGTGTTTTTTTTTCTTGGCGTGCAATATTTGCTTTTAACTCAATAGCAGTAGCAGTAGCAGAAATATTCAGAAATACGATATTATGGCTCTTATCTAAAATTCATGGAAAAACTTTTGTCTTTTCTACAATAAAAAGGAAAAGTTTCGTATTTCCTTCTTTCTCTCTCTCTCTGTTTTAAAAGATTTCATTTTTATTTCCTTCTTACAAACAAAAGTAATAGAGGCGTTGAAAAAAAAAACTAAAATAGAGCACATGCCGAAGCATCCAATAACAAATTATTTTCAGCAGTTATCATACCTATAAATGTACCCAGAAAGGATGCATGAATACCAAGTTTTTTCCATTTTTTTCTGCAGTGTTTTTGCCAAACAAAGAAGAATTGAAAGTTTAATGCATTTGCCAAAAAAAATTCCAAATTCATGCTTACTTCTCTGCTTTGCTTTTACCAAAAGCACAGAATAATTTTTTGTTGAGAAGAAAAAAACTGAAGATTCTGTTGAAATTTTATTTGGGGAATTGAATTTTCTGATAAAATTTATTTTTTCTTTTTAATTTTTTTACTGCATGAGTTTAGTTTTTTTTCTTTCATTTTCTTTTTATAATATTATTATACAGTTTTTTTCCAATTGCGAATCCTTTTTTTTCTTTTTTTTTTTGTGATGTCCGGAAAATGTGTGCGTCTGTGCGGAAATTGCATTTTTTTGCGCAAATTTTGTTTTTCTTTTCACTTTTTTGACTGCCATATAAACAGTGATGAGCATAAGTGTTTACATGTTCATTTTATCCTGGAGCCTTAATTCTTTACAACAAAAAGCCAGAATCCTACAGACACTCTCTTATGCCCACCACTTTATATGTACGTATATGCCTTGACTCTAGAATTTGCAGTTATTGTCTGCTGCTATAGTATAGCACCATTAATATATATATAAATGCATGTGTGTTTGTGTCTGTCTATTAAGGAAAACAATTTTATATAAATTTTATAAATTTTTTCAAAAAAAAATTTTTCTTTATTTTTTATTGAAAGAAAAGCAACAGAAAAAATGTTTGCAGAAATTTTTGTTCTTTGACTTTTTGGCTAAGCATTTTTATTGTTGTGTTAGCCCAGTAGTTCTACATTGTGTTACCACTTTAACCGCTTTTTTTTTCTAAAAAAACTTCGTTTTTATTTTCCTTACAAACAAAAAACGGCAACAAAAATAAATTTAAAAACTTCTTTAGAAAAGCAAAAATAAAAGAAAATTTGAAAATAAAAAAAATAAAAGAAAAGAAGAGGTGAAAGTTATGACAGTGAAAATTGCTTTGGTATTATCCAGAGGCAAAAATAAGAAGAAGAAAAAAGTTTCAGAGAAAAATCTAAAACGTTTAACTTAAAAATGACTGGCATTTAAAGGCTAAACAACTTTAAAACGATTTAGAATAAAACGTAAATAAAATCATACGTAATTATAGAAAATTTGATTTTAAAAAAATATGAAAATTTAAAAGAAGTCACATTCAGTTATCAGACAATGCAGCCAACGTCCCTTATAGATCCTAAAAAACTGTTTAAATACGCTTGAAAACTCATGAAAATACTTAGGGTGCCAAAAATTTATCAAAATAAGACAAGCAAGCCAAAGAAACAGTTGGATATGAACGCGAGATTCACTCGCCTACACTTTGTAAAAAATCGATTTGGAAGGTATCATCAGAAAATCTCGTATAATTGAAATTAATTTAGATACATATTAATATCGATCACAAGTCCCCTAATTAGCTTTCTGGAATCTAAGTTAAACTGATACTGATGGTATGAGTTGTGTGTCTTAATTTTATGAGTGGCGAGTCGACTCTGAGCGGCAAATTTTTTTGAGAAACTTTTCATGGTAATTTTATTTATTCTCAGAGTTTTTTTTGTAGAAGACTGATAAAAGAAAATCGCCGAAGAGTAAATATTTTCATGTTTCAAGTTGTTCGAGATGTCTGAGCTAGTATATGAACCACGGACTCGGCACGGTGATAAGCCAACACACTGCCTGCTAGACTAAGAGTTGTATTACTAGTCGTAGTGTTTGCGAGTTTTGTGCATTGAATCATTGAATGTTTTGAAGAGATACATACATACATACATACATACATAACTGGTCATTACAACCCTTCAGTCAGGATTACGACCTAGCTTCTCACACCACTTATGTTATGTGTGTTAATTTTGTGCATTAGTGGTAGGGGACCTACTGTTGACTTCGAACGACAGATTTTTGAGAAACTTTTCATGACAATTTTTATTTACACTCAGAGTTTTTGCCAGTAATCTGCTGAGAGGAAGTCGCCGAAGAAATACTTTTTGTATTTTGTTTTGATGTCTGGCCTAGGGCTCGAAACCTGGCTTTACGTCTAATAAGCCAACACACTACCTACTAGACTATAGCGACTTCCTTATCATTCTATGAAATTCGTTGCTAACTTTATCCTCTCTATGATTGACCAAGGGGCTTCTAGACGGACTAATTACAAAGGAATACAAGGCTTCAACAACCTTCATGTACTTCAAATACTAGGTGGAAAACTATAAAATAAAGCAGTGCAATGCAATGCAAAATATCAATAAATCTGTCAAAATTGTCTTTATAATGGAATAAATGTAAATTACGTCTCAAAACATCGCATATAATTATTGAAGAGAATTTCTTAATTGAACCAATCCTGTTCAGATAAGTGAAAAAGAAAAATATTTCTTAATTTTATACATGTGATTGAATTCCCTTATATCTCTGATATTTAACCAGACGACTAACAGCAAAATTAAATGTTAAGACGCCTTTCCCGCTTTGCATAAATTAATTTTATTTAATTGAATTTAATCCCTTTTTGATTCATATTCTGTCTGAATTTGTGAACAAATTTAATTTCTTCGTTCTCATGTAAAATTCTTTTTGAAATTTTAAAAAGGACTTGAGGCATATAAAAATTGTTTAATGAGAAGACGAATACAGATTACAATGTCTCAAGGTTTTTGTTAAAAGAAAATATTGAAATGCAAATTTATAAAATTACTTTTCAACGTAAGGTGTAGCCAGATGTTTCAAAGTCTCACTCGACTCCAGGACATTGTAAGGCGTTTGTGAATTGATCATTAATTCTTTTATTGGTAATATGAGCATGGCTTATTCATAATTTTGGTAAATAAACTGAGGTTATTTGAAATTTGTATATTTTATCAGACATTCAATCACTTTCAAATCAAAATTTATGTCTGTATGCTTGTGTGAGAAAAGTGTTTCCATCGAAAAATTATTTTCTGCGATGAAGCTCATTTTGGACTCCATGGGTACAAATAGAATTTCCGAATTTAGTGTTAAGAGCAGAAACATGCATGTGATTACATGGTGTGATTACCGAACCTTAAAGCCGACAGTTGGAGCTACATCTGTCAAATTAGTTATCATTTAATCAATCTGTTTTGCCAATTCAACTTGGAAGGCCACAGATATCGACGCGCGTTCGCTGAATGAACTGTGAAGCAATTGGAAACTCAGTTTAATTTTTATCGAAAAATCATTTCGAATGAAAGATAGGTAAACAAATAAAATTTTCGTATTTGGAATGAGATGCAACAGCATCCAATGTATCCTGAAAATGTCATTGTTTAGTATGGATTTTTTCAAAAGGACATTATGCAGGCTGTTACTGTCAACGGCCACCACTGAATGTCATTGATTACCAACATTTTTTTGGCTTGAATTGGGTGATCTGAACATCAACTATCAGTGGCTTCAACAGCACGGTACTATGTGCCGTACAACTCGCGATACATTTGGTAGTCTGCACTGTGATGTGATTTTACCAAAGAGATCGAATGATTTGACATCGTTAGACTTATTCTTGTTTAGTTTCCTTTAGTCACAGGTGATGTGAATAAGCTATAAACCACAGCGACACTCAAAGCCAGAGTAAGTCATATCAACGGTCAAATTCGAGCTAATTTATGCGTCTGAGTAATCGTAGATTGGGATTTCAAATGTACTCCACCCAGGGAAGCCAGAGTGGCTGATATGTCAAACGAATTAAAATGTTTCAATGATGTCTGACACACAACTTCAATAACGAAGGAAAGACCCACATTACACACAAGTTACCGCGTGATATTTATAGTTTTTTCTGTTCAAAACGGAATAAATGTAATTTGATGGAATTGAATGTGGTATAAACAAATCAGCACTTTATTCCAAACAACATCCGATACAATAAATCAAATGAAAGACGAGTTTGGTGAACAATGAATCCGACGGTGTCGAACAACATATTGACTGTCAATGCTATGCGATTTGTCTACAAAGTCAAAAAAAAAGGTGTCAATTGGAGCAGCTGAGGGAAACATTTTCGTGAAATAATCTTTATTTGCAGTGGCAAATAAATTCTTCGGTCAATTTGGCCGATTTTCTGTTTATTTTTCAATTTTCAAAACCCACAATCCTAAAATTTTTTACATCGAGCATAGAGAGTAACATTTGACATGTCGGCTGTAAAAGACACGAATTGTAAGTGGGGACTTAGAAATCACACTCTTGCCTTAAATATTACAAGTTTTTTGGAGGAGAATTTTAAATCAAACTTAATTACAGCGATTGAAAGAATTCATAATATGGGACTGGACCTGGAAATTTAAATATTTAAAATAAAAAATTTTTTTTGTTATGTTAGAATAATTTGTGATAAGTAATAAGAAGGTTTTAAAATTAGTTTTTAAATTTAAAAATTTCCATTATGAAAAATTGTTATTGCTTGTGAAATTAAGAAAAACCTTGCTTTAAACCAAATCCCTTTTTTTCTGCTGACAATTATTTTGTCGTATGTATGTAAGAGAATATTTTTTTGGCAAAATTGGTACATAAAAATAAATTGTGACAGTAAACAAATATTATGAAAATAACATAAAATTATGCTATTGCAAGCAAGTATTTGAACTCGATTCAGTAGAAAAATGCAAGCAAAAGTTTGTTGGCGTCAATGGAGAAAACTAAGCCAAAAACCTATTTGGCTTAAGGCCACAATTACACACATAAAGAGTTTAAATAAATAAATGTGACAAATAAAACGATAATAACAAAATCATAAAGAATATTTCATAACGAATGAAAAAAGTTTTTTTTTATAAATTTTAAATTTTTAAATAAATTCCCGTATTTAGTATTTCTTCTCTTTAAAAACAAACATAACAGGTTTAAAAATGTTTAAAAAGTTTTCTCTTTCCTTTCCCCTTAATGGTGTTTATTTGTTAAATCGTGTTTGTTTGTTTTTTTCTATTTTCCTTATCTAAGCCACACTCCCTATTTAGCGGTGTTGGGTTGTGGAGCATTAGAATCCCTATTTAAATTTTTTTTGTTTTAATCTTTTTAACATATTTATCTTGTCTAGTGCTATTTTACATAATTTTTCATTTTAATTTTTTGTTGTTCTTTTTTTATTTCATTTTTTTAAAACAAAAATGTTAATTGAACTTTTGTGTCATGTCATTTGTTTTGTTGTATTTTCCTCTTTCTCTCTTTTCATTTGTCATATGCTGTAACTGTGTGACAAAACATATCATTTGATTGTAATTTTTTTTCTTTCTTTATCAAATTCTTAACGTTGTATCTGATAAAAGAAGAAAAAAAACCTTGCTTTTTCCTTTAAGACTTAGCCGATGGTACATAGTTTTTAAGCATCTTAAAATCATAAAATTAAAACAAATTAAATAGAGAAAGAAGGCAGTAGTAGTAGTTATTGTAAAGAAGAAAACAAAAATATTTATTTAAACAAAATTTATTTCACTACTTAATGTATTTACAAAGTATTATAACGAATGGTCTTGTATTGTGTGGTTGTTTAAGATATCAACCATACAGCCATGGTTTTATGAAAATTCTTACCACTTGGGTGGTTACAACAAGACTTTGTTATTTAAAAACGTAACAATTTGTTTTGGTTCGTTTTAATGTTTGTCATTTAAACAACACTTTTTTTGAATAATTTATGAAACGGTATTGAAAAACAAAGATATAAAGGAAAATGAGGATTAAAATTAAATTAAAAACCCAAACAAACAAACAAGAAACAAATTTTAAAGTTTTTTCTCAATCATCATGGTAAAGAATCGTTGAATTGATCACATCATCTGCTTGGAAAAAGAGAAACAAAATGATATTGGTTTAGGCATTTACAAACTACAGTTAACAGCGGACTAATTGTATGGCAAAGTCAAAAATAATCTCTTATCTCTGTGTTGGGAGATTTTATCAAAATTAGGAATGTATGTTAATTGCGAAAGGATCCAAGGTAATCAATCACCAAAATATCTCAAAAATCTTGGAAGTAATTTTTTATTTCATCCATAAAATTTTTGATCTTTGCCATGATGCTAATTTTGGAGAAATATTGCGGCAAAGAAATATATTTACAAGGCTCTTTAACAAGCTGAAGTAAAGATCGCGAACGCTATAGATATTCTAAAGAATGGTAAGAAAGCAGAAAATGTTAATCCAAAATTGCGTAAAGACAGTGGCATAGCTATAAGAGGCAATAAGAGAGGCATAGCTGTCGCACAAGAGTGATCTTACTGAATTCAGAAACTTAAGAGTCAACAAATAGCTGAATATGACCAATGCATATCGAGACAATGATCAGGAGGCAATTATCACATCTCACATAGCCGCTTTATTATGTAGCGATCTGAAATGCATTTCAAAGCAAAAGAGTTCTTAGGTCATCTATAATTTCTGTTTGGAAATAAGCCGATTACATGATTGGCTGGTGAGTGCATCTGGTGACTGACCTCCATGTAATTAATAATCACTGGACTACAACCATAATTGATCATTCATAATTGATCATTCCAACCCTTTAGTCGGGAATGCAACCTAGCTTCTCACACCACTTATGTTGTGTTCGTTAATTTTATCCATAAGTGGCGCGACCTACAGTTTAAAGTCAACTCCGAACGATAGATTCTTGAGAAACTTTTGATATCAATTTTTTATTTACTCTCAAAGTTTTTGCCAGAAACCTGCTGAGAGACAGTCGCCGAAGAAAAATATTTTTCATATTTTCGTTTTGATGTCTGACCTGATATTTGAACCGTGGCCTTACGTCTAATAAGCCGACACACTACCTACTAGAGTACGGCGACAATCATTATTTAGTATCTTAATTACTGACTGGTCCTTTTAATCAGGATATCAACCTAGCTTCTCACATCACTCATGTTGTGAGAGTATATTTTTCAATGAGTTTTTTACTGTTTTTTTTTCTGTTTTATGTTGACTTCGAACGATAGCTTGGAAAAATCTTTCAGGTCTGTTGTGAGGAAGTTGTCAAAAAGAATAATCTGCTCATATTTCGTTTTGATCGAGATGTTTACGGCAGGGTGTGAAACACTGGCTCTCCGTCCATCAAGCTAACACGCCACCTACTAGACTATGGGATTAAGCAACAGACAATAAATAAATATAAATAATAAATAAAATAAAAAATAATAAATTATGATTGGTTGAGTTGAACATCAGGAGAATTCTGACGATATAACTTTCCCAACTTTTTCACCGTGTAAAAGCTAATACATCAGATAAGGATTGACAATGGGCTACAAAATAATATCAGTCAAAATAGAGAATATACACACGTATTAACACTGGTTACTTTTCTCAGTTCTTAGTGAACAACATGGAACTCAAAAGAGTTCATAATTTCATCTATCGAGAGTACTTCACATCCATAGTCAGCAGTTCATGAAAGGGTATTACAAGTTAAAAGGATATTCTTAAAAACATCTTAAAACTAAGCGCCGTTTTATACAGTAATGGACCTTGGAATAATGAAATTATTAATTTCTATTACAGCAAAATATTGACAATATTATCGCCAAAATAATTTCCAGCAGACACCTCTGGCAATGAACAAGTGAAAGTTGGTAATTATGGTGACGATTGTAAAACAGTTGATGGAGAAAGATAGACTGCTCGCCTGAAGATTTGAAACAGGGTTATTGTCCAACAGCGTCAATAGTATCTCCCAGTCTTTATGAACTACATAACAACCTAGCAGATTGAGAAACTATTGCATGAACAACGGTAGAATGCGAAAGTCAACAGCACTCTACATCATTTTAGCGTTTTTTATTATGATCTTCAATTCAAAGTAAACTTAATCGTATATACTGACTGTCTTATTTAAGGTTAAGTTATAACGTATATTTTAAACTATCCCACACCGAATTTTGTTAAGAAGATGTATATAAGAATGATCGTAAAATTCTTCCACATTTTGGTGCATACGGTTCATAGCTATTGTAAGAGGCTAGACGGTAAAACTATTCAACAAATCAACGTTAATATTCTAGAAGTTACCAGACCACAAAATTTGTAAAGTATAAATAGCGCGAAAGGTAACGTTGGTGGTGAGTATGAAGTAAAACACGCGTGGTGTATACATTGTAAAGTTTGACGTTTGTAGAAAAAGGATCATGCTGCTATCAAATAATATGTGTTGTTAAATTAAAATAAATAAATAAAGGTTTTATCATTAACCAAGAAAAAAAAATGTAAAGAATTTAATTTTCCGTAATTTAGTAGGCAGTGTGGTGGATTATTATAGGTGAAACTCCAAGTCAGACATCTGCAACAAAACTAAATTTAAAAAATAACAGATTGCTGACAAAAATCAGAGAGTAAATAAAATTGCCATGAAAATTTTTCTCAAAAATCTATTGTTCGGAGACGACTTTAAGCTGTAGGTCCTGCCACTCATGTATAACATTAACGCACACAATGTAAGTACTGTTAGAAGCTAGGTCGTAACCCTGACTGAAGTGTTGTAATGACCAATTATGTACATATATGTGTAAGGATTTCTTTATAAAATTCGAAAATGAAAACTAAACTACATTATTTAAAGTTACTGCAAAAATAAATCAATAAGTTATAGTCTTTTGTAAGCTTGCATTGCCATAATGAAACTTGTAAATCTCTGCAATAAGTTATTTATTTTATTTTATTTGTTTTTTTAATGTATAGTAACCCATTTTGCTTTCATTTTTGTTTTAAAATATCGTTTTTTTTTTGTTTTAAATTTATTTTCATTAATTTTTGGAAGTTGCCAGTGTAGAATATCTCTTAAAATAGTATAGCAGAGTAGTACTGGCAGTATCTAAATAACAACAAAAATTTATAATTTATTTCGATAATTTCTGGATACTTTTTTCATATTATATTTTGCTTGGTCTTCCCTCGAAATAATGATAATGTTTGAAAACATTAAATAATGGCTAAACAAATACTCTCTCTCTGCTCTTACAATAAATGATTTACTACTATTGCTGCTACTGCTGCTACAACTTAAAATAGCAGAGAACAACAAATTGAGGTCATTTTTACAGCAATTTTTTTGCTATTGCTGTAGATGTTGCTGTTGCTATTGCTGTTTTTGGAGCAAACAACTAACTACCACGAGAAAGATACTAAAATTACCCCCAAAAAAACTTGGTACTCTGTTAGACAGAGAGTGAGGAGAGAGAATAGTAAAGAAAGAAAAACATTAAAATGATATTAAATAAAAATTATATTGTAAAAGATAATGTTTTTTTTTTCTGTACAAAAACAACACCAACAACAAACATTTAATACATATATTTGCAATAATATATATATAGAGAGAGAGAAAGAGAGAGAACAAAATTTATAAATCACTTATTTGCGTGTTTTAGACAATGATAAAAAATATTTTGTTTTATATTTTGTAGCAAAAATAAAACAAATTTTAAATAATGTTTTGTATTTCGACAGGAAAAAAAGACATTAAAAATATAATCACTACTGGCAAATACTATATTAGAACGACCAAAAAAATTAAGAGAAATAAAACCGAAATATAAACTTTTTTCAAGCACAATTAAATGGAAAAATTATGTGCGTGTTAAAGTACTATACGAGTGATAAATTTAATTGGTAAATGAATTAAAACTTAAACAAAAAATTACAAACATTTTAAATTTCATGATAATAAACCTAAATGTTGTTGAAAAAAAATAAATTCTTCTACTACACCTCCCACTCTATTGTTGCAATAAATCTTGAAGGCCTAAGATACATCCAAAAAGCTAAAGAAAAAAATCTCTTCTGGCTAGCCTCGCCATTGATGAAGGAAAATATTTTTGGAATTTCCCTTTATAATCACCAATTAGCTTTAGAACATCGACAAATATGCCGAAAAGAAATGAATTTTCTAGCGTTTACTGTCTTATTCTTCACAGCATTTTGAAAGTGGCAAGATTTCTCCACCCCCAAACCTATTGATAAATTATTTGTAATAAATTTTAGAAATCGAAAGAGAAAAACAAAAAAAAAAGAAAAATTCCAAGAAAATGACAAAATTCAATAGGCCCTTAAGTCATTTCTCATTGCCTGGCATATAAATAATACAAACACATGCTCAGTTAAAGAAATTTTTTAAAGAAAATTTGAATAAATTAAACACCCAACGAAAACTCACTCACGAAGCCAATGAAAACCTAAATGCTGTTGTCTATTTTTCTATTTTTTCTTCGATTTTTTTTTAGAGAAACTTGTTGTGCTTATTTTGCCATCTTGAAAATCACCATTACGTTGTGCCACTTCTAAAGTTTAGTGGCTACAAAACTCTTGCAATCTTTGCCATCCAATGCCCAGCCCAATTAAATTAGTTTCTTTTTTTCAGGCAAACATTCCCAAGCGTATAATTTCGAAACAAAATTTAAAAAAAAAATACTTCAAATAAAATAAAGAATTTTCTTGTTGTAGTTGTTGATTAAAAAAAAATTGTGTTTTTCTTTTTGTAGCAAATTTTAGTGACACTTTTTTGCCATTGGGCTGTGTTCGATAAGCTGAATGAAGAACTAGAATGCTGACCAATTGAAAGCGTTTCGTTGGTTTTCTATTAGAAAATTGATTTCTTTTGAAGTTGAGACAAAAATAAAAGGGAATTTCGTCAAATAGCGTAATTAGTTCAGATATTTCAAATGAAATCAAGGAAATTTAACGATTTTGACGAACTTTAAAAGGCCAATCAGTCTAATTACCTGTAATTGCCGTGAAAAGTTTGTCAAAAATCTGTCGTACGGAGTTGACTTTAAAGTGTAGGTCCCGCAACTCTTATTTAAAATTAACATACACAAAACTAAAGACTAAAGTTTTGTAATAACCAATTATGTATGTATGTATGTATTGCAGCAATTCAAGAATGTCTTTTTATGGCTCTCGTCTTGTTCCTCAGAGCTCCCGCTTCTACAGAAGTCATTTGCCGAGAATACCAAATTTTTCAGGACATTGGCCCATTAGAATTACTGTAGTGCATTGGAAGGCCATGCTATTTAAGGATAGAATTGAGTCGATCCTGTTCTTATCCGAGAATTCCTAGGCGTTCGGCATGCCCGCTAGAATCGCTATAATGTACTGGAAGGCCATCCTATTTAAGGATAGAAGTGAGTTGGCCCTGTCCTTACCCGTACGTGTTCAGCAGCGTCTAACGATTTTGCACGTACGCTCTAGCTGTCAACGAAATTGAGCCTCCCCCTAAAATGAGTGCATAATTTAACTCAGACAATGGAAGTAGCTATGTCCTGTACCATTGGGAAATTGCGTGTTCGGTATCTGATCGGGTTTGCTCCTCAACAATGCAATATCCAACGATATCCCTATATCCGGAAACCCATATATAATTTGAATTTGAATTGAAATTTTCCCTAGAGATTTTCAGCATTCATGGATATATACCGACGTGGAAACTACTTCCATTTGTGATTTAATCGAAATCTGACTGTGTCAATAAATCAAACATTTTTCAAGAAAAAAACAACAACCCAACAACTATTTTGCAGCTTTTAAAATACTCATGACATCTGGCTGTAAAACACTGCAATGGTTAGGCAGCCTCATCAGCAATGCTATTTCAAACGATATACCCATGTCCCTGGACCCATACAAAAGTTACCTTTGCATGATCCGAAATTTTCCTGAGAAATTCTCAGCATTCTTTGACTACTGCCGACGTGGAAACTACTTACGTTAAGGAATTTATTCCAGCCTGGTTGTTCTAATAAATCAAGAAATTTTCAGGGAAAATATCGCAACCCACAAAGCATTGCGTTGTTTTCAAAATAGCCATGATCTCTGCTTGGAAAACAATACAATGGTTAGGCAGCCTATAAAAAATCACAACCCTTAATAAATGCATCACAATCCACCCTCTTACGTATCCTAGAGACAGCGGTATAAACCTCAAGGGTCCCTTTGGAAACACCCGGATCTTTGTATATGATAGGAGCATGAAAAATATTGATTATTACCCTGTGATCCTGAATGTAACAACGAAAACTTATTATAAATAAATAGGGTCCTGCAACAAAGAACTTCTTTGCTTTAGTAGCTTTACTTCAAATTGAAAACTAAGTTGACAAACATTTTAGTATGGAATGTTTTTTCATTTCTCTCTTCTAGAAAAATGAAATTATTACTTGGGAATTGGAAACTTTAAAACGGAATTTGTAATACCAGACTGAGGAATAAAAAATGATTAAAATTTTTAACACAATAATTTTAAAAAAAATATAAGAAGAATATTTTCACACAATATTAACAAATTTTTGGTTTTTGACAAATTCTAACCATATGGGAGGGTTATTGCATATGTTCAGATCAAATATCGAAATGAAGCAATTTTTAATACAAATTATTGTAAATAAAAACAAATTTCTTTCAACATTTTTCTTTAATAAAACAGAATTTCGGGAATTCGTTAACAAAAAATTAATTTTTGTTTTTGTTTTGTTTCGTAATGAACAAAATTTATACAGAAAAAATTCTTTGAATTCCTTTGAATTTCGAGAAGAAGAATTCATTCCCTTTTGTGCAATACATATTTAATAACACTTAATTCATCTTTGTTTCGAGTCATATTTCTGTTATAATTTGATTTAATTTTGTGTGCGTTGTTGTTTCATTTTTATTTTTTTTTTCTCTTGTGTTTTTCCTTAATGCCAACTTAATTTTTCTTTCTCTTGTATTTGCCACATCAAGCATGCAGCACAAGCAGCAATTGTAGCATCAGCATCAGCAACAACAACCGAGTTTTTGCAATGGTGTTAGCGGAGTCTTATTAAAAGGGAAATAAAATGTTGTGAGTGTTGTTTCTCCTGTTTTTTTGCAATTTCAGTGCGATTAAAAAAGTATTTCTATACAAAAGTTGAAGGTGCTACACATGGATGTGAGAATGTGCGACAGTTGCAAAAGGCAGGCAGGCAGGCAGCAGTCAGCAGGCAGGCTGGCAGACGGCAGGCAACGTTTAATTTTAAAAGAACATACTGCTGCTACACAAGGAGATTTAATTTTTTTTTTGATATTTTCTTTAAATATTTCAATGATGGGTTGTAGTGTAGTAGCTGACTTGGCTGTTTTTATTGCTGTTGATGTTGCTGTTATTGTTGGCATAGACCATATATACATATATATATACAGATTTATAATCCTATACCCGCTCTCTGACTCTATAGAATTCTTAATTTAGCAAAACATTTGTCATTATATCTTCTGAATGGTTGGAAAATGAATGAAGCAAAATACGAATGAATTAAGAAATGACTGCTAAAGTTGAAATCATGTTGTCGTTGCTGCTGCTACCAACATTCACTGAAAGATTTGTGTATATGAAAAGAGTAAAAACAGCAACAGCAACAGCAACAACATAATCAGTAAATGATGAGTATGTTTTTTTTATTCTTTGTATTCTTGTTTCCTACACAAGAAACAAAATAAAATTGTATTTGCTTTGTGTGTGTGTGTATATATGAAAATGTGAAAATTTAATGAAATATTAAAATTATTCAAGCAAAAATAAATACAAAAAAATACAACAACAACGATAATAATAACAACAGCGGCAACAACTAACAGCCAACACTCAATCAAGCAGAAAATGAAAACAAACAAAAATTAACTGAAAACTGAAATGAATGAACAGCAACAGCAGCAAATGCAGCAACTAAAATAAACAAAAACTTAAAATAAATTCTGGTATTAAAAAACAACGAAAACAAAACATCACAATATCCAACACAGACAATTGCAAAAATTAAAGGAACAACATCAACAGTAGCAGACAGAAGTGATATACAGTCTGTCATAATAAAATGTAAACTGGCACACAGGGTGTACTCTATTGAAGAGATCGTACACAACAAAGGAGAACAATTGAAATTCAGGATTTCAAATGGTAATGTCTTCTCGGAATTGTGGTTGGTGTATTCCTGTATACGAAAGACTTTACATATCCCTACAGAGAACAGTGCTGCGGGAAGAAATTGCATGATCCTGATCACTCAAGCATACATAATTGATCATTACAACACTTCAGCCAGGACTATGTCGACTTAACTTCTCATACCGTTTATGTTGTGTGTGTTAATTTTATGTATGAGTGGCGGGACCTACAGTTTAAAATCGATTCCGAAAGACAGATTTTTGAGAAACTTTTTCACTTTTTGGTTACTTTGTTCACTCTTAGAGTTTTCGTCAGAAATCTATTGATAGGAAGTCGCTGAAAGATTTTTTCTCATATTTCGTTTTGTTGAAGATGATCTGGCCTTATGTCTAATAAGCCAGCACAAATTACAGTGACCAGCAAAAGTGTTAATAATTGTTTATCAACCTTGTCTCGTAACAGGTTCATAATACGTGGCGCATACATGTACCGATTTAGATCTAAAAATCCTTATACGGTCCCTTGCTCCATTGACTGTAACGTTGGGATTTTCATCGATTGTCAATAATATTGCCTAAAAATAGTGCCTCGTTCACGTTACATTCCACATTTGATAATAAAATCCGATGAAGTCTAAACGTCCATACATACTTACATAATTGGTCATTACAACCCTTCAGTCAGGATTACGACCTATTTTCTCTCACCACCCATGTTGTGTGTATTAATTTTTATACATGAGTTGTGGGACATACAGTTTAAAGTCGACTCCGAACGACAGCTTTTTTAAAAAATTTTTATGGCAATTTTATTTATTCTCAGAATTTTTGCCAAAAATCTCAGTAGATGTCGTCGAAGGAATATTTTTTCATAATTTCGTTTTGTTGGAGATGTCTGACCTGAAGTTTGAAGGCCTCACGCCTAGTAAGCCAGCACACGACCTACTAGACTAGGGTGACTTCATTACGAATGAGAATGTACATACATTTACTGTACATCACTTTTAAAAGAGGCCAGAAATGCAAGAAGCATGTCCTCATGTCGGCTCTTCAACGAGAAACATAGAAGGAGGCAACATGGCTGACGCCGTTGGGGTAACCGAATTCAAAGCAGATATGAGTAATACTCTGTTAAAGTTTATACAAATACAAGAAGAACATAAGAGATTGATCCTACTGTTATAAAAATTAATGTTAAGATTCCATCTCCAGGTCTAAAGGCTGCAAGCTGTAGCGACAAAGAAGAAGCGAAGGGTACTAGACGTGCTCTGTGTCATTGATTCGCATTTGAAGACCTTAAATTACGAAATCTTGGACAAAAAACACTCTGTGTAAGGCCCATATACCGTGCATGAAAGCAACTGAAAGACAGAATGATAAAACCGACTAGAAGCCATAGAACATATGATACAATCGATACAAGGGATATATAAAAAAGGCTCCAAGTGATCATTGTTACACTTCAAAAGTACGTAATTCAAACATACATTTTAAACCCGAATTTTTTGCCTCTATCTCAAGGTAATCCGCTGTTTAAGCTACTCTCTTTGTGTAACCGCTTCTGTTATGCTTTAATATTTCTGCGTACATTTTTTGCTTTTTTCTGAACCTTATTTATATATTTTGAAATGTACTCACGCTGTACTCATGTATAGAGCATACAGCACAATCAGTGATAGTTTAGTTTCAAATATTTTTCTTTCGTTTTCATTTTGTTTTATCGCATGCTTATGATATTTTGTTTTTATATTTAGTCTCATATATATTTTACTTAATATCAAGACTGAGTACACTTCAAAAGCATAAGTTTCAACATCAGCAGCTACATCAACAGCATCTTCATCGCCTCTGCCTGCCATCATATGTACTATATATGGTACTCTGACAAGTGGCGAAGTAAAGGATGAGATATATTATGTATGGATGAGCATATGTATGTTTGCATACACTGTACTGGCCTGTAGAATTCAACAACTTAAGCTTGGTATTTTAGCTGCATACATACATACATATCTTTCAAACATTTGAATATTTATTTATTTATTTTGTTTTTGATGTCCCCCCTTTACATTTTTCTGAATTGATATAGTGATGCCCCCTGTTTCCATTGTCGTTATTATTATTATTGTCTGAGGATGATGATGATCATCTCTTATACTTCCTAGTTTTATAAATACTTGTTTCTGGAGTTCAATAATTTTTTTTCCTGTTTCTGTTTCTTTTCTTTTTTCTTTGTTTTCGTCTTTAGCGATGATTTAAAATTCAGTGCTTCAGTGTGCTTTTCTTGAGTTCTATTTTTCCTATTCGGATTGTTATTGTTTGTTACAATAATAGCAAATGATTAGCTTAAATTGGTTTCAATTGACTAGAGTTTAATTCCCAAATTGATAGTTTCATTTCGTTTCGTTTCGTTACTTTTCTCTTTCCATCATTCTCGGGTTTCTTTATTTTCTTTTGCATACCCTACAGTCCAAAAGGTTGTTCACTAGCAACTAAATTTTTCTTCAAACCATAATCGTTTTTAAAATTTAGTAGAAAGAAATTTAAATACAAAATTTTCGAATCCAGTTCTTCATATCAGTGTCATGTATAAAAGACCTAAAAGGATACTGAAAATATCCTTCTCCTAATTAATTTGAAACAGTTTAACATGAATAAAATTGTTCAAAGTAAGGCTTCTGACAACGTACCAGGATTAAAATTTACAACGCAGTTGTTGTAGAGGAAGTTCCATTCATTCATTCCCTTGTACGACCAAAAATGAGGTCAAAAACAAAAAGATGTACTTCCATCAAATTTACAGAGAGAAATCCAGTTACCTGACCTGCAGAGTATGATTATGACATACTGATGGGTGGTATAATTTCACTCGGAAATTGGGTAATTCACGCTATCGGTCAGGCTACGATCAGCTCTCGAGAATTTTTTAAGGAATAGGGCATATGGAGCTAGTAAGAGAATTACAATTTTCGAACAGTTACCAGATATAGGTATATCGACCGCTTTCATTTAACTGAGTACCTTATGACAAATTTATAAAAAGGGCCATGAGGGCGTTGGTAGAGGAAATTCCGCTCACACTCGCGGGTACAAAATTGAAGCCAAAAATATAGCAAGATAAGATCAATTTGAAGATATGAACGAAAGCTTTTACCAACGTTACATTCTGTCCTGCAGGTTATTTCAGGAAGTCTCCATAATGATGCCGATAGTTGGAAGGATTTTACTTGGAAATTTTTTAATTTACTCTGACGGCCTCGACAATTTTTCAAAGAAATTTTGGGACATCTGTAGTTAAGTTTTGTATTGATTTCAGGGCATAGGGAGCTGGTACAGGACTTGCAATTTTCGAACAGTTACTAGATATAGGATTGTCGAGTACTTTAATAATGCTGGGTGCCTTCCGACCAGTATATAGAGAGGATCATAAGAGCGTTGGCAGGATAAAGGCTCATGCCGTATTGCTATGCTCTATTGAAATGACTTGAATAAGAATGCACGATTGTGGTCATCGAAAGCATTTTGTTTGATTCTGCAGCAGCTATAGATCAGTGGATAGACCCCTAAAGTGGCGATACCATACCGAACTCTTGCTATAAAAAAGCAGAGTTTCTTAACTTTCTATTTCGTATTGTCTGAACTGAAAAAGTCGCTATAGTCTAGTAGGTAGTGTGTTGGCTTATTAGACGTGAAGCCACGGTTCAAACCCCAGTTTAGACATCTCGATCAAATCGAAATATGAAAAGATATTTCTTCGGCATCTTCCTCTCAGCAGATTTCTGGCAAAAACTCTGAGAGATAATAAAAATTTCCATTAAAAGTTTCTCAAAATATCTGTCGTTCGGAGTCGATTTTAAAACTGTAGGCCACATCACAGAACATAAATGGCAGGAGAACCTAGGTCGTAATAATGAGTTAAGGGTTGTAATGACCAATTATTTATGCATGTATAGGGCACAGGGAGCTTTTACAAGACTTGTAATTTTCAAACATTTTCCAGATATAGGTATACCGACTGCTTTATTTGAACTGGGAACCTTACGGCCAGTGTATAGAAATGTTCATGAGTACATTAGTAGAATTTAGACACATGCCGTATTGCTATCCTCTGTTGGACTGACCGGAATAAGAATTTTTAATCAAAATGCCATGAAATGCACGATTGTGGTTCTCAAAAGCATCTTGATTGATTCTGCGGAATTTACGGATCAGTGGATAATACCACTTATGAGTTCATACCGAACTCTTAGAATGGAAAGGCAGAGGTTCTTAATTTTCCATTTCGTATTGTCTGAACTGAATACTTCCACAATAGAAAAATTTATTTTTGAGTTGGTTTGATTTGATTACAAGGCTGTTTCATCCTCAGAACGCTTAAGGTATCACAATAGACGGACTGACCTTTATGGAATGTTCACCACCTGAACTAACCTAGCCTAGGCACGATAGCTGTCATTCTGTTACAGAGATTATCTTTTTAAGGCGCCAAGATGGACTCTTTTTTTTACGTTAAATTTAGGTTTAAGATAAATCCAGAAACTTAGTTGGGATTACTGCTTTACTACTAAGTGAACGCCGAAAAAGCTTCACTATCTCGGGACATAATTTAAATAGTGTGATCTCACTCCTTTCTTCTTTGTTTACAGCTATTTCTACTTGAAATTACAGTGTAAGCCTGGTGAGTGTTTCTTCCACAAAAATACTATTTTTAACCCTAGAGACCTCTCTCAAAAATTAATCAGAATTTAATTTTTAAGCTGTACAGAAATGTATCAATATTTGTGATCTACCTCTACTGTTTAGGGTGTCACTAAAGACGGTTTTGTTAGCCTATAATATTCTTGCATCTTTAATGTTATTGTTATTGCTGAAGCTACTGTATCTGTTGTTATTATTGTAAGGTTTTGTTGTTGTTGTCAGACTTAAATAGTTTTTATTTCTCTTTTTTCCCTGTTTTTCGTTTTCTTCGTTATTATAAAAGTTTTTCGATTTCCATTCAGTCTTTAACTTTTAAATGAATTGAACAGCATAAGCAGTAGCAGCAGCAATAGCAGTTGAAAATAAAAAAGAATCTTTTAAATCAAACAAAGCGCTCCTCTTTCGGTATGTATAAATTTATAAGGGGGGAGTTCTTTATTCCCATATTTTTTTATGTTTTTTTTCAGTACTTGTTTGTTTGTATATTATAATATATATTTTTTTTTTTTTGATGTTGTTGCTGATTTTTTATGAGGGTTTTCTTTTGATCAAAAGCAGTTTTATTTTATTTTTCTTTTATTTTTACTGGTTTATAAATTGTTTACTTTTGATTAGTCAATAAATGAATGCCAATAGTTGTCTTTTAACGGATGCTTCTTTATTCTCTCTCTCAATTTTTTTTTTGAAATTTTTTATTTCTTTCTTGTTTTGTTTTCTGTTTTTAACTGATTTTTTATCTTTCTTTTGAAAGCTTTTCTTTGATGCATCATGAATATTTGGTCAATGAATGTTTGAATTAAAGTGAATACGAAAAAAAAATTTACAAAAAAATTCCTTGAAACTTGTCATCAAGGGCTAGGTCCGTTTTGTAACGTTTTTTGAATCGAAATTAAAAGATACGTTATGGGTTTTTAATGTCATTTAATATGGTCAGAATTTCAAAAAATTTTCACATTTGCTTACTCATAACTGTCGACGACATCTCAGCGTAATTTCGAATCATTAAAAGATATGGATTTCAACACGCAGGGATATCGTTGTACAGAGCTAACAATCTGCGATATTTTATTGGACATAGATATTCCCATGAACTCAGTTAATTTGGACCACATGCAATCGTTTTAGGGAGAAGCTCAATCTCATTGGCAGCAAGATTGCTAAACTCTATGCAACATTCTTAAATCAAACAAGCATTAATCGCACAATAGCGATCCCCAAGATTGCTAAACTCTGTGTAACATCCTTAAATTAAACAGGCATTTATCGCACAATAGCGATTCCCGACGGCCCCTGTTCTTTTGGTAGACATGCCGAACAATGTGGCATTACGTCACATGGCTTCTAAAAGAGTTGTGGATCTGCTCTTGTCATAAAACGGCAAAGGTGTTTGACGTCTCACTTTCTGATATCCCGTGCAAAACTGTCTAATATAAAGACTACTCTAAAGGCTGTAATTACAAGATTTATTTTGGACTCAGGTTGGCTTTCTTTAGGAAGTGTTTTGTCGCCGGATTAAATATTGATTGTAGTACCACAAGGAGGGTTCGTCAAGTTACCTAACCTACCCTAAGAAAAAAAAACTGCGAAGGAATATTTCGCTTCTTTTCGATCTGATAATTTTAATGTTAAAGATGTACCTCTCTTTGTTCGATGAGACACAATAATGAAAAATTGAATCACTAGACAGAGGAAGGGTTGAATGAAGTAAGACACATAAGACTCATATAGGAGATTGATATTTGAGTAACACATAAATTTAAATCATAAAATTTCCTTTTTCGCAGCAAATGATTATGAACTATGAAAAATGAAAAATGAGGGACGTACGAAGCAAAATGAACCTTCGCCGAAGGAAGATTGTTACCAAGAAAGGTTTACACTGTATGTCTCGTAAGATTGGAGAGCATTGTTTGACAAACTAATCAAACGATTGATTTTGTGTCAACAATAAGCAACGCTGAAGGCGCCGTAGTCCAGTAGGTAGTCTATTTGGCTTATTAGACATGAGGCCTCGCTTCAAACAACGGGCCACACATCTCCAACAGAACGAAATACGAAAAAATATTTCTTCGACGACTTCCTATCAGCAGATTTCTTGACAAAAGCTGTGAAAGTAAAAAAAATTGCCAAGAAAAGTTTCTCAAAAATCTATCGTTCGAGTCGGCTTTAAACTCTAGGCCCAGCCATTCATATATAAAACTAACACGTTTGAGAACTGAGGTTGTAATACTGACTAAAGGGTTGTAATGACCAATTATTTATGTATGTATGTAAGTATATATGTACGTATGTATGTATATATGTATGTATGGAAGTATGTATGTATGTATGCATGTAAGACTGAAGCAAGCAAATAAAAATAATAAGAATGCCAGACTACACAAATCGTTGACAGAAACTAAGAGAGTAATCCTGAAAATTTTTGATGTATCCACCACACAGCTTATCCAGTCTTTTACACAGATTGATAAGATTTTATAAATAAAAATTGTTGGAAGTATAAGCTCGTTATAGTAGAAGAAAAAGTTGTATTTTATTTGGGAAACATTGCAACTGAAGTGAATTGAACGCCCATTCCAAAAAAGTTATTGTTTAACTAAGTAAATTATCATATTTAGAATAAAAACTGAACTTTTCAAGAAAAAAAAAAGTTTAGAAATTAAGATCTTACATACATAATTGGCCATTACAACCTTTCAGTCAGGATTACAACCCATGTTGTATGTATTAATTTTTATTAATAAGTGGAGGGACCTACAGTTTAAAGTCGGCACCGAACAACAGATTTTTGAAAAACTATTCATGGCAATTTTATTTACTCTCAGAATTGTTGCCAGAAATCTGCTGAGACGAAGTCTCCGAAGAAATATTTTTTCATATTTCGCTTTGAATGAGATGTAGGATCTTCGATTCGATATTTATAAAAATGTTATCCTACGAAAATTTTAAATTAAAAGCAATTTCATTTTCAATAGGAGCACGATCGTATGATCAATTCTTATATGAGAAATTAAAAAAAAAAATTATAAAAAATTTTAATAAATTTTAATAGTTTTAAGCAGTTAAATACAGTTACATTCATCGACTATTTTTAATTAAGTGGAGGATTTGGTTAATAATTAAATTTTAATGCCTCTTTGAAAATCATTTACATAAACATGTAAATTATTATGTTTGTAAACATATGTTATGGTAATAATATTTTATTTTCTAAACAATAATTTATGTTTTTTCTTTCAAAATAACAAATAACAATTTTTCAATTTTCCCCCCTTTTAAACAATTTAAGGGAACGAAAACGAAAAACACACATAAATTCAGCCGCAACTCTAGCGGTGAACAATTAAAAACTACAAGAAAAAATTAAATTAAAAGAAAACCACACTCTACCAAGCAAACAATAAAAATTTAAATCGGTTGGAAACGCAAGAGAGAAAGAGAGAGAGTGAAATAGAAAATAAGAAAAGCTATAAAATAATATTGTATAGGGAGCACATAATCATATAAATCTTAATAAAATAACAGAAAAAAAAACTTCACAGGAGAAGAAGGGCACGGCAAAAACTTTAGGAATGATTGTATGTATGTATGTACGTAGCATGGCAGAATTCTAAAGGAAGAAATGAAAAGTGAAAAGGACTGTGTTGGAAAAGTAAAAGAAAAACAAATAAAGTTAAATATGGAACAAATGCTCTGGGAAAAAATAGAAAATAAATGGAAAATAAATAAAAATTATGACAAAGCACTCGTGCTGCAATAAATGTATAAACAGACAGACAGACAGGCAAGAAAAACAAAGAGACAAATATTAACATAAAAAAAAACAAAATAAAACAAAGATTTAAATATTGTATATGAGACTAATGCCTTTGCTCCGGTTTGTGTTATTTTCTTTGGGAAATTAAAAAAAAAAACAAAAAAAATGTACAAGAAAAACTGATTTTTATCAACTAACCAAGCGTAACCGTTGGCAAACACTTCCTAAATCACTTGAAACTAACCGACACCATATCCCAATAAGAATAGCAACAAAACTGAACGTCATGCCACTTGAAATATAAATTTTATTTCACTTTTTTTTCTGGTTGAGTTGTGTGTTGTGTTTGTTCTTGTTGTTTCTGTTTATAATTCAAACGCAACGCATAGACAATAATATTTCCTGCCTTTAAATAAAGATGGGCCCTTATACTTGTCTAAGCGTTTAGAACCCACTTAGAAAAGAACAAAAAAAACCAAGCGAAAATATATTGTATATCATCATGGTACAGTGGTACAGAAGTATTAAAAAATAAATTAATCTACAGACAAGTGTTAAAGAAAATGTTTAACAAAATATCCTGTTATCGATTTTAACAGCGGGAGTGAAGTTGTTCTGCTTGACACCATAAGTAGGATTCTATTACTTGAAAGAGTTCAAAGTTAAATTAAAAAATTGTCTTCGATAGACACTCGATATCGATACTTAGGTCCTTGTATCTAGATTTAATTGATTTGGAAAGTAGTAAGAAGTGAAGGTGTACCAAAGCAAATCACCAATGCTATGTACGAGAATTCAGAGCTCTTAGTCCTTCCCAGTCTGAGCATCAGACTAGCAGTTCATCTCAAAGATGAAGTAAAATAAATATGGCATTTTTCGTTCATCATCGCTTTGTATAATATCATGAGCCAAGTCAGTTCATCAGGAGTTGCTTATGACAATTCAACACCTTTCTCTGTATATATGGTCTTTATTTAAGTGCTTCCTATCTTTAAACTGAAATAAACAACAACTGGAGTAAACAAAGTATATGTGAGATATCATCGACATTTTTTATTCGCTTAAATGTCCTATTAATGCCATTATGTGTGGAAAGCAACATTGTTCAAATGACCGCTATGGATTCTCTGCGTAGAGCGCATATAAAATGTCATTTTTCCATGACCATGGCGCATAAATCACTTTGAATTTAACCGTTGGTATGGATTATGATGAAGTCACCGTAGTATAGTAGATAGTGTGTTGGCTTATTAGGCGTAAAGCCAGGGTTCGGCGACTTCCTCTCAGCAGATGTCTGGCAAAAACTCTGAAAGTAAATAAAATTGCCATGAAAAGTTTCTCAAAAATCTGTCGTTCGGAGTCGACTTTAAATTGTAGGTCCCATCACTCATGTATAAAATTAACACACATAAGTGGTGTGAGAAATAGGTCGTAATCCTGATTCGGGTTGTAGTGACCAATTATGTATGTATGTATGGATTATGATGGATGTGAGGACCGCTATGGTTATTGGCTTATTCACATATACCCGCACCTTATGTAACCCTGAAAGAAAAAGTCTAACAGGGGCAAATAGAAAAATCCCAGTGGACAGTTAAAATCATCTGTACATAAGATGACCATGCTCTCAAATCCCTCGTACATAGTATCTAATTTTACTTACTTAGTTGGTTATTACAATCTTTTAGTCACGATTACGATTATACAAGAGTGGCGGGGACTACAGTTTGAAGTCAACTTCAAATGACAGATTTTTCAGAAACTTTTCATGACAGAAACTTTTCTAACAGGGTCTGCTGGGGCAGTCACCGAAAAAAATAAGTTTTCATATTGCGTTTTGTTGGAGATGTCTGACCTGAGGTTTGAACCGAGGGCCTCATGTCTAATAAGTCAATCTACTAGACTACGGCGAATTCGTTGGTGTTCAGGTCATTCAAGTCAGGCCAAAAGAAGTTGCTAATCATCGACCTATAATGCTTACCATTGACTGTGATTGCCTAGCCAGTCCAAAATCCACATCAAAAAGTGTCTTTCTCGTGATTTATTGGACGGTCTTTAATATTATGTGGATTGCTAGCGAACCAATTTCGGTAATTTTGTTTGTTCTTGTGCGTCTTTATACCGAAATGTTGAAGGACCCTATATATACCATTGCTCCAAATAGGTACATTGAGCTCCATAGAGGTTTCGTTAGACGCTCGCTAAATGATTAGAGCGCATCCTACTCTGAATATCGTTTTAGACAGGCTTTATAAAAGAATATTTGTATATTGTATTATAAAATCTATATATTGGGAAACAAATTTCAATGAAATCCTCCCTGAGTTACAAAATCTATACCCTTTTTTTCGATTTTCTAAACCACAGTGCATTTGAACCGCTTTTCATTTACTATACAGAGTGTCGTAGTAAAAACATAAATTATATTTACAATGCGAGAACACAGAGACTGGCAGAGAGACAGAGGGAGAGGGAAATTTTCAAAATAAACAAAAACACATATAGTATATAATAATAAAAAATAATAATAAACCAAAAAAAGAGGAGAAAAAAAAACAAAAAAATAAAAATAGAACAAGAAAAACACTTAAGCGCCAACCAGCACTTCATTAATTTATTAAAACAACAACAATGACGTGAGCAAAGCAATGTAAACCAGCAGCAGGCAACAATGAAAACAATAACAACATATTATTATAACAAAAGATATAAAAATGCTCCCTCTCTTACACACTCTTTGACTCACTCTTTCACTCTCGCTCTCGCTCTGTCTCATTTTGCCATTATCTGTAGCATAAATATTATAACGAAAGGAATAACAATAATATTGGTACACGTAAATTGCGTGTTTTGTTTCATTTAAAATTGTTTAAATATGAAAATTATTTACAGTTAAACGAGAGAGAGAGAAAACACACACACTTACACACTTACACTTACTGTAAACATAACAACATTGTTATTATCGACAATCACAAACATAAACGATATAAAATACTTTTTATTCCTTTCCTTTATATGTATTTGTAAACGTTAAAGAGAAAATAAGGCATTGAGAAAAACGAAAACAAAAAGAAAAGAAAATAAAAGTCACGTTTGTTTGTAACAGTTTTCCAAAAATATAAGAGAAATAGCCGTACCCTGCTAAAAAACTAGTTTGTTTGTTTGTTTGAGAGAGACTTAGCATGTGCAAGGATGTATCCTGATTGTTTTGAAATTCGTAGAATATCAAACAATTAGGAAGCAGAGAGTGCCAACAACTGTATAATACGAATGCAGGGTTTTTCATGTCCTTTTCAATAGAATTCAACAGCATATTTTATAATTACAAATATTTTTGAGCTGCTCAAACTCTCGCCAACTCTTGATAGTAACTTAACTAAACTATAACGACATCAGCGAAACCAAACGGGTTTTGAATACAGTCCTCCTATAAGACAACAATTCACCAACTCACACTAACACTGAAATATTTGCATAAACACATAGGCAATGAGCAAATTCCTGTTACTATCCCTACAGTGCTAGAGTGTAATACAATATTTCGCTTATTTTCTGGGTTAATCTCTAAGGGGTCATTGTAACACAAATTTTTGGCCATAAAAATAAAACGGAAGAACAATTTTTTTTTTTGCTTTTCCTTTATATTTTAGTAGGTAGAATAGTGTTTTTTAGAACAAGTTTTATGGGGTATCAAAAAAATGGGGAAAAAAGGAAAATATTAATGTCTAGAGGGGTAAATATGTTATAAATAAAACAGAGAAAATTAAACGTTTTTCCAAAGGCAATTTCGTAGAATAAAATGTAATAAAAAATAATATTTTTTTGTGAAATGGCATATTTTCTTCCAACAAAAGTTGGTAGACGTTGTAATGTAACTTCGAAATTTCAATTTCTTATTCAGTGTTCGTTTTCAAAACTATGAAACCTTAAAGTCATATTCTATAGCAATTGGATGCGAAGATCATGGTTATTAAAAGGCTTGAATATTTAATAACATGAGGAGTGTACTGAATGATATTGAAGTATAATTCTAATCATTGGAAATGTTGTTCTAGGTACTCAACTAAACTCTCAAAACTGGGTATAGTTAAAATACAAAAAAAAAAATGCAATGGTATAAGCATTCCATTCTGATCTGTATCGCTTCGTTTCATATTAAATATCAAATAATTCTTGACCTACCTAGAGTGAAGATGTCAAAGTCGTAGATATTATTCAATATTATCATATCCTGTTTATATTCGTTCTCACCTCAGTTTCACACACTGCCCAACACACTACCTACTCGGAAATGTTTGACCTTGGGCTTTAACTATGATCTCACGTCTCACAATCAAACACACTACTTACTAGACTACGGCGTTTTCAATAACCACAAATTACAAGATATTATATGATTCACATTGTTCGCGTGCTCCCAAACCCATGCTCCCGAACATATGGCTACCTCCCTTCCCAGTAGGTTAGGAGCAACGTGTGCCCTGAGACACGGGTCTATTAAAACCACACGTCAGACAAGTTCAATTCTTGCATTTTCGGTAAAACGAAGTCAGTAATAATCGCACCTTGCTATAATGACTGTAACATTAGCGGTTTCATTGTTCACTTTGATCTCGAGCCTAAAAACTGTACTAACCATTATATAGTGGACGAAATTTTAATAGTCGCAATAACAAATTTAATAATACTTTTATGTAGTTGGTTCACCTTGTTTCCAATTTACCAATATTTCCCAATATTCAGTAGTTGGTAACTAGGAAATATTTTTGTATACATTGTTGTTGGAATTTCCTCTCGATATAATAATAATGGGACTTTTACTCAAAAATATACCAAATAAAGAGCGAAATTTAAATAGGCGCAAGTACTATTATATAATTTTTACAGTTACAAAATGCAGATTTTTGTAAAAAAAAACTTGTGCTTTTTCGTGTTTGCATCATTGAGTATTAGCATCAGTCCATATCGAGAATTCTTAGGCGCAATGGGTAGAGGAAAACACGTAACACAAGAGGAGCGATCTTTAATAAGAGTTTTAAATGAAGAATGCTATTCAAAAAGGGAAATAGGTAGCAGAATTGGACGGTCAGAGCATCTAGTTCGTACGTGTTTGCAAAAAACTACAAAAAATAATAAATCAGCAAAGAGAAATAAGAGAAACACAAAACTAAGCAAACGGCAAATTGGTCAACTTAAACAAGAGGCCACTATAAATAAGCTTTATTCTTCCCGAATTGTCCTGAATTAGGCTTACCTGTAGGAAAACGTCGAGTTCAACAAATTTTATCAGCTGACTGTAACATTAAACGGAAAAAATCAGCGAAAATCCCACCGTTATCATGCTGTCATAAATCGCGGAGATTGGAATTTGCCAAATATACCATGTCATGGATAGAGGAATGGAGAAACATTATTTTCTCCGACGAAAAAAAAATTCAATTTGGATAGCCCGGATGGACACAGTCATTATTGGCATGATTTGCAAAAACCGAACGCACCCAGAATGAGCAGAAACTTTGGCGGAGGTACGGTAACGGTATGGGGCGGTTTCAGTTACTATGGGAAGCTTCAGTTGTATTTCATTTCTACTAAAATGAACTCCGAAACCTACGTGGAAATGTTGGAAGATGTTTTAGTAAATTATCTAGAAGATAATTTGGATAAAGACATGACTTTTCAGCATGATAACGCTAGCATCCACGTCTCGAAAGTCTCAAAAGCATTCTTTTCATCGGCTTCAATCCCAAATCTAGACTGGTCTGCTAGAAGTCCGGACTTGAATCCGATAGAATGTCTTTGGGGAATCATGTCAAGAGATGTTTATAGCAACGGAAAGCAATACAACACAGTGAGTGAGCTGAAAACGGCAATTCTCCAGTCCTGGCTAAATATTGAGCTTAGAATATTAAAAAATTTAGTAGAATCAATGCCCAGTCGTAAATTTGGTGTTATACAAAATAGAGGAGGGATTACTAAATATTAATCAGTTATTAATTTATTTTTTACTCTTAATGGAATTTGTAATTCTTATATTGTTTTAATTGCGTCTGATTTAAATTTCGCATACATTTTACTTTTTTTCCTATTATATTTTAATTTATCGTTGTTTTTATAATTTAAACATATATATTAATTTAAGTTAGAAATATGTTATTAATTAGGCGAAAAAAAATATAAATTTCTTTTGATTTGAATAATACATCGAAATATTAAATGCGACTATTTTAATTTCGCACACTGTATATGTACTTCAAGGTGGATTGGCAGCACTTTACCTGCATCTGACTGTTTATTCCATCAAATTCGACAAATCATTTTTCATTAGAAACACACTTTTCACATACCACGAGTTTTGACACACATTCATAGCGTACTTGCACTTTTCGTTTTGTCACATGTTATGATTCAAATTTATGCTGAAAAATCAAACCCGTTACCATTTAAAGAAATTATTTTATTGATATTTCTAAGGTAATTTATTAAAGCCAAGCTTTTAATTATTTTATACGAATTTATAATACAACTTTTAGGCAACATCTTTAAGACATTTGAAGGTATTGATATTAACTCCCAGAAATTAAAAATACTCTTTAAAAATAATGCTTTATTACCGCCATATAGCTTAAATATCCATAGCAACCCACAACTTTATAGCGGGAATTACAGGAGAAGAGTTATTAGCGCATAAAATACACTCAAACACAAATGGGATTAAATTTAAGTGATTTCCTGTTGGCAATTTAAAATTGTTTCTTTTTTTGCTTTTTGTTTTTGTTTTTCCTTTCCTAAATTAGTACAACATCATAAAAACATACCGCAAAAACAGAAAATCCATAGATACACTTAAATGCACACACACACATTTTGATTATAAATGAATTGAATGCCAAAAAGAAGAGAAAAAAATGCTTAAAACACACACAAAAATAACTACAAAAAAAAGAGAGGAAAGAATTAAACAACAACCGCGCCATTCATAGATATTTAATTAGTGAAACGAGTAGCTTCGAAAGAGACTATGTATGTATGTATGTATGTTTATGGATATGGATACATTTCATTCACTCGCTCCCTGTACTCCAGCTACAGATAGTCGGTAGTATATGCTCCTCCACATACACAGTTATAATACCTACGTTTGCTAATACAAATCTATCTAATGTTGTTGAGTGCCATCATTGAGTAGAGACTACTTGTAGTGGAGTAGAGTAGAGTACTAGAGTATAAACAGAAGATACACACAAGTAGCATAAATAAGCATACACTATATAAATATAAATAAATACAACAAACAGAAGCAAAAAAAAAATATATACGAGATACAGCTACAGATACAGATACAATACTCTCGCATCTCATCTCATATGTGTATACAGTATATAAATTTTTTTGTTTTTGTTTTTGTTTTTACAACATTCAATACGAGTTGAATTCAAAAAGAAAAAAATTTTGTATCAAGACAGAGATTAAAATGAATACGAATAAAAACCGACTATGACTGACTATCAGTATTTTATATCATCAGTATCATCAGCAGCTTTTATCCTACGTCATGCTCATGCTCATGCTCATCTTGGTGAATAAAAATCCAACTTGGCAATGATTTCCCATTAGAAACCAAAAAATACTAATATTCCCCCTTATCCTTCCTACAAAAACCAGCCTTGTTTTTGGCATTTGCTTTTGGTTTGTATTTTTATTTATTATTTTCCTTTTTCTCTTTCCATCTCCGTACTTCTCTTATCTTTTTTTTTTTCTTATTTTTTGGGTTTATTTTTGAAGTAGGAGTGTAAATAAATTGGCAAAATACATGCTTAAAATGGAAAAAAAAAAATTTTAAGTGTAACAAAATACCATACAAGACGACTATGATGATGATATTTTATGTCAAGCAGTGTATGAGAATTAATGTTCTTTTCTTTTTTCCTCTCAAGGAAACAAATTTTCTAATTAGGAATTTGGTTAAAAATTTAAATATAACTGTAGGGATTTCGAAATTAAAAACTGATCCAATTGTGTTTTGCAGGTGTCTATGGAATTTAAAATTATTCCCTTCTTACCATCCAGGGGAATAGAAAATCAAGCTTTACGAATTGTATTCCAGGTTTCTTAAATTTGAAGGTTGCTTATTTATTCTTTAAGATTTTGCAAATATGCTCGAAGGAGCTTAAATATTTAATTGAAAAGTATAATCGCTGTAACCATAATATTTCACAAGCTTCTGAAGGAGCAAGAGTCCTGGTTTCTTACTTTTATGTGTTCAAATGAAAATGGAATGCAACTGTTGATTCAAGTGTACTATGCTTTGTGGCCTCTAATTACATACATACATAATTGGTCATTACAGCCCTTCAGTTAGGATTACGACCTAGTTTCTCACATCACTTATGTTGTGTGTGGTAATTTTATACATGAGTGGCGGGACCTACAGTTTAAAGTCGACTCCGAACGACAGATATTTGAGAAACTTTTAATGTCAATTTTTATTTACTCTCAGAGTTTTTGCCAGAAATCTGCTGAGAGGAAGTCATCGAAGAAATACTTTTTTGTATTTTTGTTTTGATGTCTGGCCTGGGGCTCGAACCCTGGCTTTATTTGCACTGTCGAAATTTGTTTCGTCTTTCATCCCGTAAAATAGTACTTTTATAAAATATAATCAGGTTTTTAAAGAAATTTCTAATTTTCTACGCAAACCTTGTTTATAATGCAGATCACATCCGTACTTTATTGATTACAAACAATTTAAACCGATATTGAATACCAAACAAAAAATGAAGGAACATTAAGTATAAAAAATGGCGGAGAATAGAGCATGATAACAGGGATGACAAAACGTTCACACTCCATATACAAGATCACGAAAAGTGAAAACCTATTAAACGCCATGCAAACCTTTAAAAGAGTAATGTAAACATATCTCTAGCAAATCGTATTACATATCGCTAAGCATCCATTAAATTTCTAAAATTGTCTCATCTCTCTCCTTAATGCGCGATAATTTTTCAAATTTTCAGATTAAAAATGTCAATAAAATATTGAAAAAAAAATTTAAGAAAATATGCAAAAAAAATATCTTTTAAAAACCAGATGTTGCACAATCGTATGTGTAAATAGAAGCCAATAGCAACAAAAATATTTAAATAAATACAATACAATACAATACAATCTAACAAACAATATTTGAAATTATTCTTTTTGTTTTTTATTTATTAACACACACCCATATAAACGATATACACCCATACATAGTATAGAGATTGTTTTTCCATTTTATTTGCAAATATTTACTGTTTATTTAACAATTGTTTGTTTAAATACAGATTCAGAAAATTGTTGTTGCATTTTTTTTATTTTTTTTCAATATTTTTTTTATTTATTTTATTTGGTTTTCCCAAAATGTAAACATTTTATTAAAAACAAAAAAAGGAGGAGAAAATCTTGGTTTGAGTTTAATGACAACCAGGCGATGATGATGGGGTATTGACCATACTTCCTTTGTTGGCATATTTAGTTCATGGCATTCATACGCGTGTTCAGAACCTGGACAGTTTTTGATTATAAATGAGGGTTTCATCAGAAAAACCTTTTTAATTGATAAAGAGGGTTGATTTTGTTAACGGTTTTTGTGTATTTTTGAAATCTTTTTTCTTTTTCTGTGGCTACATTTACAGACACAAAAAGCAAAAGCAGCTGGCATTAGTTTAAATCCGAGGGTTGATTTTCGGCTTTCTCTAATACTCTTCTTTATTGATATCAATATCTGTTTGCGTTTGCTGTTGTTGGTTTATTGTAGGTTTCAGACAGACGTTTATTTAATTTTTTGTGTTTTTTTTTTGGTTTTGTTTTGTGTCTGGTTGTAGAATTTGAATTTTTGAAAAATATCTCTCTTCTAATGGTCTCTAATTTAATTGAATTTTTAAATAAGGTGTTATGGCATGCATACATATCTATTTAAATGAGTTTGGGAGGGAGTAAAACAAGATAAATTTTTATAATTAAAGTTTTTAATGTTTTCACTAATTATGGTTCATTATAGACATGTTTACAAGAATTTCTGAATTTATTTCTTTTTTTTTTAATTTATAATAGTCTATGTAATTAACATAATGTTTGTAAGGGTTTTAGATAAATTTGTTCAAAGTAAGAAGAAATATTTTGAATTTTATAAAAAAGGCAAAAATGATAGAGAAATAAACTATCTAAAGCATATAAAGCCTTCACCACAGTAAAATTTTCAGAAGAATGGCAATAGCTCAGATCAATTAATGCAAATAGCAGCTATGCTCTTAAGAGACCATGGCACCTACAAGCCAAACTGCTACAGCATCAGTTTCAGATGCCAGAAATATTATAATATGAATAATATTAAGAGGACTAAAATTGTTCGCTTAAATACAGTAAATAGCGAACGGTTATGCTTAAAAATATAATAAAGAAATATAATAAAAAAATATATAAAAATATACAAAACCCGGCAAACTTTTAGCCTTGGGACAAAACGAAACCTATTTAACTCTAGTGTGAGTGAAATCTGTTCTGCATTGTGAAATCAACAGATTTTTTGCCAGACATAACATCGACTAAAAACCGCTGCCCAATCTGGGATAATTTTCCTGCAATAAACAGGATAAAGTGGCACTGGCTGATCTAGCTCAATGGAAACATAATGTGAAAGAAGATTGATTGGGACAAAGAGGCGAATTCTAATGAAAGCTGCCATTTATCCGGAACTATGAAGAAGGAAGATATTATTTTTAATATTTTTTTACAAATGAAGATTACTAAATGCTTTCAATGCATGTGTATATTATCTGCAGCATAATTGCAACGTGATTTGCAACTGATAGAAATGTTTAATTTGCTTTGGGGAAGTAAGTCTGACTGAAACATAGTTTTACAATGTAGCTATCACGTAGTTATGATCTGATTACCACACATTATGTAATGACTGCCTGCATGTGCTTCGTTTGCCTTTTAAATATAGTTCGTACTATCTATGGCGGAATCGGCAGTTGTGGACATCATTCTCCCCAGATAGTAAAAATGTTCTACATCTTTGAGTTCCATAAGCATCAGAGACCAGCAATGAGTATTCAAAACTATGAGAAGATTCGAATCACAGTTATAAATTCTGATATTTATACGCATTCATACTTATTTTAATGTCATACTCATACTACTCATATTCAAAGTTTGAAATACTCATGGTACTCATACTTAACAATACGCATAATGTTATTGATTTCGACTCTACATGACTCATCGTATACACGAATCACAAAATAAGTATAATTCGCGTACGAACACTACAATGCTCACAAGAAGGTTGGGGTTTGCTCTGCATGCTGTCTTTTTCTTTTTTGTTTATGTGTCTTTCTTATTTCTTTGTAATTGCAACAACAACTAAGACTGTAAATTTTGGCGAATGATTCGAATCACTCGAATCATTTATAATTATTACAAGTATTTTTCTAAATTTATGAATCTGAATGAGTAGGCGTATAAATCAAATGTTATGAGTTTGATGTCAACATTGTACTCATTCTCATTGCAACTTGTACATATAAATCAATGTTGTACTGAGTACGAATGAATCAGAGTAGTTGGATTTCAATACTGTTGACTCACTCATACTCAAAATTTCATGAGTACTTATGAGAATCGAAAAAGCGATTCATTGCTGATCTCTGATAAGCATATAACTCAAAAGGGTTGCAGATGTGGACCTCCCACCTGATGTATTTAATCAAATTTGACAAACACTTTGGAAAAGTTAATTGTGATTTTTCAAATATCACCGGCATAATGCAAATCTTTAAGATTTAGTCGCATTAGTCTAGTAATTAGTGTGTTGACTTACTAGAATGTGAGCTGGTGGCTCAACCCCTGGGTTAGACATCTCATACAAAACGAAATATGATAAAATATACAGACGATTTCTTCTCACCAGTCTACTGGCAAATACTGTGAGAGTAAATAAAATTACCAAAAAAAGTTTCCCAAAAATCTGCAGTTCAGAATCGAATTTAACTGTGCATCCCGTTGCTTATGTATAATATGGGTGGTGTGAAAAGCTAGGTTGTAGTCCTGACTAAAAGATTGTAATCACCAATTAAGACGACTATTTATATCTCGTTTGATGTATCTTATATGAATTGCAGAATGCATGCATGTCATACCTCACTCTTTAATCTCATGGAATTGTCAGCCACAGATCGTACGAAACACATGCAATACACGTTGATAAGATTCGTAAGTTAGACGTTCAATCTACAAACGTTTTATAAGAGATTTGTCTTTTAGATTCCGGCGTTGATATCAACTTTATGTATCCTTATATTTATTTAAGTACTCATAATTTTCGCCGGCCAAAGACTTTAAGAGTGATAAATATTGGCACTATGGTTGGCGTTAGATAATATCAGAAAGGAAAACGGGATCTGCAGATATCCTAGCTTTACCCTAGCTATTGCTTTAAATGCTTCATATGTATAACCAAAATATGAGCCAATGAATGTTTTAGACATTTTGGTACAAGGTTAATAGTTTGTCATACAAATATTATGCATATCAGCCCAAATGCAGTTTATACAGTCGTAGTTATTGTTAAAGTAAAAGTTAATTAAACTTTTCTTAGAAAACTATTTATTTTCCGTGGTTATTACTTACGAAGAGATGACAGTGCTTAAATTACTTAAATTTCTTTAAGTTCTTTTAAAATAAAAAAAAAATCATTTTCTGATTTTCTTTCATTTTCTATTTAAAATTGGTTCCCCGATTTCCTTTCTCTTTTTTCAAACCATTTCTTTTTTATTAAATTAACTCTCTTCATGTATGTACACATGTAGATGTAGGTGTACATGAGTACGTTTTTATATGTTCTGCTACTTAAGGGTGTGTGTATAAGAGTCTGAGTGTATTTAAGTGTTAATCTTTTGAATTTTTGTGTTTTTAAACAAACGTGTTTTGTTTATATGACAAATTCGCATTGTTCTTGATGTTTTCTACACATACATATACAAAGCTATTGGGAAAGAGAGTTGCAGAGAAATTGAGAAATGTAAAACAAAAAACACAACAAAACAACCACAGACACTTGACTTTTAAAGTGTTGTTTTCCCGATTTTTGAGTTTCATATTGTTGTTGTTGTTTTTGGTTAAAAAAAATAAATAAATTTTTGCCATTTTTTTTTCTTTGTGACTCCTTTCTTCATTTAAGTGTTTTATGCTAAATAATATCCTGCTGTGTCTGTATACAAAAAACAATACAACATATGCACACACCATAGTAACCAACAAATCATTTAAGAGTTCTTATAAAACAGTAGCAAAAGTAGAGTAGAAACACAATCTCAAAAATAATGCAACAAAATTCGAAAATTTAATTTTTTTATTGCAATTTCACAATTACCCGGTTAAAAACTAAAGAACTTACTTAACTCTACCAAATGCAATGTAAAGCGTTTGAAAAACTGTTTAAGATTTGCAAGAAAGTGCCAAAAATTATATGTTTTCAGAACCAGATTAGGTAGAGCAATACAGAAATGAATGAAATTGCCATCATGGTTATGAGATTTAAAATATTTAACTCACCCTCTAACCCATGCGGAAGTCCTTTGAACCTAATAAAGATATAAAATTAGCAATTTTATTGTGGTATTATCAGGTTGGGCCACTTCTATTAAAGAGATTAACACTCAATAAGCAATTGAATTCACCAAATAAAACTACGCAATACAGTATCGTTGTTTTTAAACAAGATAGGGCAACCGTAGCATTCCAGTGCCTTATACCAATCTTATAGAATAGTAGCCTAAGCTGGAAAAACTTCATTAATTAAGCGAAAAAAGCAAGAGGAAAATAATAATGCAATGAAGAACCAAGAGACAACGCTTTCTGGTTGTTTTACAAGTAAAAGTACAAGATACAAGTTTATAAGGCCTCTCTTACAGCGGCCTTATTGTTATTTATTGAGTCAATACGTGCAAATAATAAAACTGTTTTATCAAAAAGGGGTGTTCTGTTCGGTCAAAATCATCTTCAGTGGTGGGATATTGGTAGATATTGGGACACTACCACTATACTTTAGATTCAAGAGTGTCCAATGCATCTCGTAAAAGTGACTGGTTAGTATAGAATTTGGACTGACGGTGTCATTTGTAGATATTTTTTCGAAAACGACATTGGACAGCCTATCACTGTCAATGGCGAGCGCTGTAGTTCGATGATTATCAACAACAGCATGTGGGATATGAAGGCACGGTCAACTCACGTGGAAGTGATGTAAACTGAGATATTTGGCGTTTCTAATGCGCTCCTCTCATGCAAGCCGTGCGGACATTTTAACAATTTTATATTCCACACGTAATGGCGTCAATTGGTCTGTCAAATGAATAAAAAACTTCTATGACATCTGAATTTCTATCTTAAATTTAAGGATAGGGAGAACTTGATGAAAGAACCAATGCAATGCTACTCAAAGAAATGAGTAGCGAATAATACATCGAGATTTTTATGAAAATTTTGAATTATTTTCGAATGTGTTTGTTGTGAGAGTGTCATTTAAGCCCTTCTTCATCAGGGCACTTAGTTAAGACTGGATCTAATAATATATAAAGTAATGATCAGGGCTATAGAAAAATATCAATGGGAAGCCCGCAAAAGTTATTTGAACAAAACTATCACACCCATTATTACATTCCAATATACTCAAATGCTAATTCTATACTTCTAGGAACTGATACGCTATACTAATCACTTTCTTACTTGTAATAGACTTGTTTAAATATTATTTCTTTTCTTTCGTACACTAAGTTCATTATTTTTCAAGCGGATTCTTGGTCGTGCTCTGTTGTGTGTAATTTTAAGATAGTGAACCATTATCATTCGTGTGTAATATATGTCCAGGTCATTGTAATCGATATATTACAATGGGCTTTACTGTATCCTTGTCGTACAGTTCGATTTTGATAATCCTTTTTAGTGCAAAATGGTCCACATATGATACGAAGAATTTTTCTACACCAATATTGGCTTCATCTACTTGTAAAATCAGTCATACTAATGCAGTATATACGGGCTCGGGTAATAGAATAATCCTGTAAGACATTAGTTTTATCTGACTTAGATCCGATTTACTGATCTGATAAAAGTTCCGTCTCTCATAATTTATACTTTTAACTCATAAAAATCATAAAGATTTCGAACCAGCTTCTATATAACTTTGCACCTTCGATATCCTTGCTTTAAAATCAGTATCTTATCCAAAGTACACCTCTACTGTTTAAGCGTTTTCCTAAAATACTTGTCCTCTTCTGTTTAACGCTTATAATAAATCATGGAAATTCTTTTCTTAAACAATTTGTTGTCCTATTAATAAATATGTATGTAAAGGAATAAAGAAGATGAATAACAACAACAAAATAAGCTCGAAAAATAAAAACATAAAACAAACCACCTCTAGGATATATTTGATGATGTGAACGACATTAACATGACAGGACAATATAAACAAAAAAAAATAGAAGAGAAAAGAACAAAATAAAAAAAGAAGCCAGCCATAGAGTGGCATGAAAAATCTCAAAGGCTGCGGAAGTTGCCAGCCAACATGAAATTTGTAAAGAAAATCCATTAATTTTAAATGAATAAAGCCCAGGTAGTATAAACAGAAAAACTGAACAAAAACATTAAAACAGATACGATACGATACGATGTTTAAACTCATGACTGCAAAGAAATATTCTATAATACGACAGCGCAGGAAAATAGAAACAAATATAGTCGAGGAATATTTTTATTATCATTTTTGTTTTTTTTTTGATTTTTTGTTTCTGTTACTAAATCAAGATAATGTTTTTTTAAGCTCTGTTTTTTAGATTTTCCTTTATAAGGACACAAAGAGGACGAAACAAAAACAGACACTTTAAATGCAGGCAGGATTTGTTTGGCGAAATTAAAAAAATTCAAGAAAAAACGAATAATTTTTTATTCTCATTATAAATGAAACAAATAAGGAGGCTTACAATGGGTCAAAACTGTTTATATGGTAGGCTAGTGAATACATCGGAGGAGTAAAAATAGGTCTGTGTACGAAATCTGTTACCATAGAAGTGTTTTCTCTAAAAATTATTGTTCTCAACCAGACTAACAAGCTATCCCTGCATTTCGTTCACTCGAATGTTCAGTATCAGTTTGGAACAACAAACAGGCAACATCGAAAATTGGAATGTTTGCTTTTACCATTATGGCTCCTTTGTCCTTTGGGATATAAAGGGTCCGCCAAATAACTTTTTTTTTGAAAGTACAATCCTTCCGGTTAATAATGGAAAACAATTTCATTTAAATCGCTGCCTCGGCTGGCGATGCAGTAGCCTACACGATCGGTCCAATTTTTAAGCACATTATCGATTGTGTGCAGCTGTATTTCACCAATGGCTTCACGAATATTGTCCTTTAAAGCGTCAATTGTCTCTGGCTTGTCGGCGTAACACTTATCTTTGATGGCACCCCACAAATAATAGTCTAACAGTGTCAAATCGCAGCTCCGAGGTGGCCAAATGACATCAGCTCTGCGGCTTATAATGCGATCTTCAAAAACAGGGCTCAAAACATCGAGTGTAGCTTCGGCTGTGTGGCACGTAGCGCCGACCTCTTCAATTTTTGTGAACAAAAATTCGTTCAACATGGCCCGATAACGATCACAATTGACTGTAACGGCCACTCCTTGCTCATTTTCGAAGAAAAATGGCCGAATTATGCCTCTGGACCAAAATCCGCACCAAATAGTGACTCGTTTTGGGTGCGTCGGCTTTTCAATGTATGCGTGCGGGTTTTCTGTGCCCCAAATGTGACAATTTTGCTTCTTTACATACCCGCCAAGATCAAAATAAGCTTCATCTGAAAAGATAATTTTTGCCAAAATCGGCATCTTCTGGTGTAGGCTACTGCATGGCCAGCCGAGGCAGCCATTTGAATGAAATTATTTTCCATTATTAACCGGAAGGATTGTACTTTCAAATAAAAAAAGAAATTTGAGTATATATTCAGTAGTTTTTTTAAGCATTTAAAAAAAAAAGTTATTTGGCGGACCCTTTATATTGTATGATTTCTGGCCAACCTGGCAAAGATTGCCATTTGAAAAACAAATGCTGGTTAGATAATGGTCGTGAATAGAGCATACTCCTCTAGAAGATATGGCGAAAACTATTTGAAATTGAAATACTTGAGAACAAAGAAAACCAGATGAAAGGTTTAATTTAGGTTAGAGGACATGTACTTGCCAATTGAGAAAAGTACAGTACCCGGAGGTCCAGTTGACCTCCTCTAAAGGGGAGAGGATAATAAGGGAGTTAGGGAAAAATAAGAGGAAGTAGGAAAGGGAGAAAAATCAGATAAGAAGTATGCCACAAATTAAAATGTTCTGTAATGAAGTTAAATAACTAGCTAGAGACAGAAATTTGTAAAGTTCTTCGTATTAAAATCGTTTAAATAAATAAGGAACATAGGCTACGACGTACTTCTTGAGGTACTTGCTTAAACAACGCTTCTCTATAAAAGATTTTTACGAGTTTGCTGTATCAGTTCAATTAAACTAAGTAAACATTTTATCAAAACAGTGTTAACAACTTACTTAAGTGCACAAATTGGAAAATAATATTCTTCTGCCAAGCGTAAACATATTCGCAGTGACTGCCATGCAATTCAATCGATTGGGATTTAAAAGTGTTAAAATAAAGCGACAGAAAAAAGTTCGCAGTTTTTAAGAATTGGGTGTGTCTCATTAAAATCACTTCTTCAGCAGAATAATGCTCTGGAAAATTTTTTTCGCAGACCCAAGGTAAAGAAGTTTTTGACTTAAGGCTTTGCTTCATTTCGTTGGAACGTAGTTCATCGTTCTGTTCTCTAATAAAGGGAAGAAGTCAAGTCAAAAAGTCGTCTATCATAGTCACATAGGCTGCCTTCAAAAATGTTAGTTGCTTTGTGTTTGAACAAAGTATCGTGTTTCATAATGCCGCTGTACAAAATATATACAATGTATTCCATTTCAAAACGTCGTCAATGTGTATTTTTAACGCAGTCAAAAAGCAATCAAGCATCGGGTTTATAGTTGATGCATTGTTTGGTTACTTTGCATATCTACATAGTTTATATACAGTAGTAGAACTGCATACAAACTTTGTATTGATACATTTTGGAAGGCAGCCATAATTTTGAATTGAATGCGGCTATAATTTTCAGAAGAATTGCAGTTCATATGGTTAGTCGCCGTAGTCTAGTAGGTAGTGTGTTGGTTTATTAGACGTGTGGCCATGGTTCAACCTCTCCTACAAAACGAAATATGAAAAACTCTTCGGCCACTTTCTCTCAGCAGATTTCTGACCAGAACTCGGAGAGTATATAAAATTTCCATGAAAAGTTTGTTAAAAATCTGGCGTTTGGAGCCGACTTTAAACTGTAGGTCTCACCACTCATGTATAGAATTTACACACACAACATAAGTGGTATGAGAAACTATGTCGTAATACTGTCTGAAGGATTGTAATGACTAATTATGTATGTATGTATAATTAGTTTAGTTTTTTTTTAAGGTGACGTGGGGTAGTGGTAAAAGTGCTCATGGCTTTCGATTTTATAAAACTAAACGATTTTAATCTCTTCCAAATAATTTATATTGGCATCCACCTGCCTTATGCTCCCAACCATTGAGGATAACGTCAATAACGAACAACGCAACACAAACTGTTGAAAAAGACTAGAGCCTAACCGCGACGGATATAATTTCAGAACATTTTACGGTAGACTTCTGCAAATAAATAACAATTAGATGACGACGATTTTTTATATTTGTATTCAGTACTCTAGAAGTGGCAGTTTTACAAGTCCATTAATATGAAAACGAGTTTCTTTAATACATGATTTGCATAATTTACCAAGTCCAACTTCGGAGTGATACGCTTCGGTATCATATAAGCAGCAAATAAATGTTACTGAAATGAATCATTAGAAGTTTACATAAAATTCGTGTAAAGAAGATTAAAAATTAGAATCGTGTTGAACAAATTGATGAATATTCTCTCTGTTTTGTAGAATCTTGCATCATTTCTACAATGTTGGTGTCCGTTTTTTTAAATTGGTTGTTCTATATTCGAATGAAAAGTAAATGACAAGTAGCAATAGTAACTGAATTCATATCCGATACTTCATCTCTTGCGGGGTATGCACGTTTCTTAAATTCTTTGCTGTCACAAGTATGTTTAAGAAATGTAATGTTTCTCTTGATATAACTTGATAGGCTTCTCCGATTTACATGATATTGCATTTAACAATGTTCGCTCCTAGACTTTTATAAAAAATTTTACATCAAAGAACACAAAGTCGAGCTCTGTTCCATACAGATAGTGATTGTGATAGGATGAATGTAATTAGCTGTTTGACTCTTTTAATATGTTTCGAAAAAGCTTTTCGGCCATCATACAACGAAAAAGAGTTTAAGGATACTCTCAATCAACGAGTATAGCCGTAGATAAAGGGTTAAAAGCAGCTTCTAAATTGCCCACTACTACCAACACAATCGCAATATATTCCAATCAACTCAGTGGTATAGGATGCAAATAACAAATTAAAAACATGGTAGAATTCGCAAGAGGAACTAAAAAATAATGCATGTTCTAGTGCAAGGCTATACATTTACTATGCATGTAGCTCTGTACGTATGCGTGTATGTATTTGTAAAGGTGTTCTAGCGCTACTCTTTCTCCTTTAACAGCTAATAGGAAAGCACTAAAAAATCTTGTTCTCATTTATATTAAAAAAAAAATCCTACAAAAACAACAACAATTTTGTTTTTCTACATTAAAGGAATGAAATAAACAGGGGTGTGAGTGTAAAAGAGCAAAAAAACAAAGAAATGAAGCAATACAAAAAGAAAAAAAAAACAACAAACAGGCACTTGAGATGATTTATGATGTCGTTGTGCACCTCTCTCTCTCTCTCTCGCTCTGAAGTTCTCTTTATCTCCTCCTTCATGTTTAGCGGAGAAGATGAAAAATGAGTAAAAAGTTACACGAAAAAAAAAGGCGATTCTCAGGGTAAACTGGAAAACTCAAGTGTCAAAACAGCAGCAACAACAATAAAAACGTTAAGCAAAAGGTTGTCTCTTAGACGGACATATTAAGCAGAAACACAGCAACAACAACAACAATAATAATAATAAATAACATCAGCTAAAGCAAAACAAGGATTCACAGTAATTTAGCAAAAGGTGTGAAATAAGAAAGATAAGATAATAAGTCCATAGAAGATGAACAAAAAAAAAAAAAAAAAAATAAGCGAAAATAAATGTGAGAGAAATGTGAGTAGCAAAAACAGAGGAAATAATCAAAACAGAGAAGAGCATAAAGAAAAACAAGAAACTGAAAATTAAAACAAATGTTTAAGGGAAATACCTTAAATGAAATGAAAATTTCTTCCAACTTTTTTGAAATCCTTATTTTGCGATCTCCTTAAGAGGTTAATAAAATCTTAAAAAGGCTTTTAAGCAGTTTAAATTACAATTTTAGTGATCAAGATAAAGAAATGTTAATAAGCAAGCAATGTTAATAACTAGATTTTTTCTTTTGCATAGATGTTATATATTGGGTGTGGGAAAAAATATTTTCTTAATCTATAAACAACTTAAAAAGAAGCAAAAAAAATTGAATGGAATATTTTTCCATTTCAGAAAACCTACAGAAGCTTTCCAGAGTTTCAATTAAAACTCATGTTTTGGTTGTTTTCGTGAGCATCATACTTAAAGTCATATTAAACAAATATTTAACGAAAAAGAAAACGTAACCAATACAGGAGGAAAGTATCGAGCAAATGTTAGTTCGAATTTGAAACGGGCCAAACACCATACGAATAGAAAAAGTGGAAATAAAGCCCTACATAAAGTTCCCGTTGATATTATACGGAACAAAGGGCTTTAAACGGTAAAACCAAAATGATTTCTATGTCCTTATGTCACTAAGCCGCTCACTCATAACTCCATAACTGTGCTATCGATACTCAGACCTAATATTTGTTAGATTAGACGTCTGACATTTCGGGATTGAATTGAAAAAGAGATGTTTGACGTAGAAGAGGAAGGATCCAGGGTGGGACAGATCGGTAAAGAGATTATCACACATACACGCATAATTCGTCATTGGAACCCTTTAATCAGGATTACAACCTGTTAATGTGTTAATTGTATACAACAGGTTTTTAAGAAACTTTTCATTTCAAAATTATTTACATTTAGAAACTTTGCCAAAAATCTGGTGAGAGGAAGTCGCCGAAGTAATAGTAATTTTTGTTTGTTGGAGATGTCTGACCTGGAGTATGAACGTCTACTAGCCACGTCTAATAAGTCAACACACTGCGTACTAGACAACGGTTTTCAAGACAAAAAAAGCTGTAATACATTAAAAAGACCCTTTTTTATTCGGATAAATTGGGTGTACAAGAAATTTAAAAACGAAAAAACAATATGCCAGCAAAATTATGACAATACCACTAATATCCAGCATAAGTTTGTTGAGCAGAAACACACGAACTCTTCCGAACTCGTCTCAACGGTTGTATCATAACTTATCTCTTGAACTTTTTGTAGGAATTGAAACACCAGCCCACTTTATTAACAATTTATTTAAAAATTAAAATTTTGTTTAATATTTCATGGCAATTTGTAACAGAATGTAAAGAATCCACTTTTAAAGAGCAGTTACCTAAAGCAAACTGCCATTTAATAACCATCTGTCTTTAAATCTTTCAGTAACTTAAAGGAACAGGTATAAAAATCATGGCTTCAAACTCAAGTGTAAACAGAAACAGATTTCTGTATCTCAGCCACATTGTTGGTCGTTTTTAATCTCTTTTTCGTTTAACCATTTTATAAAGATTTTCTTCACAGCTCTTCTTTCTCTGCTTATTTAATAATTTTGTTGTAGTTTTTATTCTGTTTAAAGATTATTGAACCATAAAATCAAGTGTTTTCAGTACAGGTAGCCAGAAATTTTTTACGTGTTGAATGGTCTTTTTTCTTTTTCACTCACAATGTCTGTGTTCAAGGTGTAAAACGATACGGCGACTACACATGTTGCATCAAGAGATTCATAAAAATTTTTGTCATCTCGTTGGACCAGATGTGACACAAAAAAAACATGAGAATGAAAACTTCAAAAACGAAAAAAACGATAATAAAATATGATGAATTAATGTTTACTTTTGTTATCAAATAAAAGAACACAAGAGAATTAATTTCAGTTTCATTTTATTTTTGGTATATAAATAAAGTGTTAAAAGTGAGTTTGTAAGGAATAGAAAATTTAATAGTAAATTAAGTTCTTCAAACTATTTTATATTTTGTTTTTTAATTATATTTCATTTGATCTGAATCTGATGAAAACATAGCTAAACTTGAAGACTTCAAAGAAACAATACCTTCATGGTATCGAACAATAATTTATAAAGACTCTAAGAACTCGGGAAATATTCAACATTACAAAGCTACATCTATGATTTCCTAACACAAAGCCGATCAACAGAAGGTACAGAAACTATAAGGAACAGGGCATTGTAACAAAGCAATGTAAATAAGTATTTAATCCAACAGCTATCTGTCAGTTAATTCATGTCAAAATTTGAACAAACTGTGGCATTTGGATTGTGCTGGTTAGACATTGATAGAGAACCACAAACAACTGAACATCGTATTCTCTTTAAGCATTAATTGTTTTTTTTTACAAAAAACTATTACTCTGACCACGACGTTGCTGATCCTCAGTTTTAAATGCACAATCGATTAAAATGAAAGAATTTTAGTGTACAGGCGAGGCCATCGAAATTATTAGAAAAAAATCCCGATCGGTTGTTTGCCGCTCCTATCTTAAAAGTGCGTGGTGTAGTAACATATCATGTAAAACATTCAGGAAATGAACTTTTCGCTAACTTGGTTTTTGACGAGCTTCAAGCGATACAAAGTCGAATTTTTTTGCAGTTCCTATGATACAATCACAAAGTTTCTTGGATCGAATCACCACTAAAAAAGCCCAAGATGGGTTTGCCGGTTAAGAAAGTTTTGGTGGTTTTGTGGTTTATTTCTTTAATTTTTTTGAATCGTACGCGAACCATACTAAGTTCCTTTAAACGGGTAAAACGATCACATACATAATTGTTCATCAAACCCTTCACGACCGAGCTTCTCATACCTCTTATGTTGCGTGTGTTAATTTTAAACAAGACTGGCGCGACCTACAGTTTAAAGACGACTCCGAACAACAGATTTTTGAGAAACTTTTTCATGACAATTTTATTTACTCATAAAATTATTGCCGGGATCTGCCGAGAAAAAGTTGCCGAAGAAATATTTTTTCATATTTTTCTCATATGTCTGATCTGAGGTTTGAACCGTGGCCTTACGTGGCCAACACAATATCTACTAGGCTACAGCGACAGTGACGAATATTTTGCCAACTTATTGGGCTGATTTAATAAAAGATGAAAGCTTTGGGCTTTTTGTAACAGTACAATACTGGGATGCAGTTTCCATGACAAAAAACATGAATTACTTGTATGTATACTCATTCGCTCTATTCTTCAGACTTACACATAGCCACAGAAGTATACATACTGATAACAAATTTCATAAACGTTTTAACCAATCCGTTTTTTTTTGAAAATATTTATAATTGTCTGACATCTTTCTTCGATTTTAAGACGGTATTTTGCTTTGGTTCAGAAATTTGTGAAATTTGTAAATCGGATGCATACTTTTGTGGGCCTGTGCAGGGCCACAATTCAGTTCAATTTCAGAAATTTTGTATCCAGTGCAAAAGACCGTCTTAACATCAAGGAAACTATAAAGATTTTCAACGAAAACGGATTAGTTAAAAAATTTCGGCAATTTTTTAACCGTACGTATAATTTAGTAACTGTGTGTAGCTCCCAGTGACTATTTATAGTTTTAAAATCAGAAGAAATGCCTAAGCAGAAAGGGTTTGGATACCAGTAATCAAATCAACTCACAAACAAACACCTACGATCACTGACGACCAAACAATTTTTGAATGCTTTTTTTAAGTGAAATTGTTGCTAACATAGATGAAAAGGTTATTTAATATTATTCTGGAAAAAGAACAAGGAAGAAAAACTACAATTAATTACCAAAATATAAACATCACCAAAGACAGAAAAGAAAGAAAAAATAACCCATCAAATAAAGTATAAATAAAGCAAAACAGTAACATTAGCGGTAAGCAGTAGTTAAAAGCCCTATGTCGATATATACCTTTGTGTTAAATACTGCGAAAACGAAGGATAACACATCAATAATGTCTAGAAGTTGTCAGAGAATCTAGAAGTTGCTACACAAAACATAAATGAATTATAAAATGTCAATACGTTGTCAATACGTAGTAGCGCGATGTTTATATCCTCTTGTATTACATACAAGACGTTTTTTTTGTACAGAATTAACAAATATTGTATAAAAATTGTTTTCATTTTAAGAAACTAATTGCCATTTCTTTTTAAATCTCTTACAATTTCTTTTCAAATATATAAAAAAATTTTGAAGTATTATATGATATGCAATTGTCTATCAATTTCTACATTTCATTTGATGTGTTTTTTTTCTTTAACAAATTAAAATGTACACTTATTCCATTTCACTCCTAGTATCTGCAGTTTTTTCTTAATTCTCAAATGTTTAACATTTTCTTTAAGCACAATAAATTTGTTAAAAAGGATTTTTTTTTTTAATAAAACTCACATGTTCTTTTTATCATTGTGATAACTGGTTAAAGAAATAAAACATAATAAAATATCAAATAAAATAAAATATAAAAGAATTGTTATTTATTTAAATCTATAAATCCTTTTAGAAAAACACAAATTCTCTGTCTCTCTCTGTAGCCATCTATCGCTCTTTATGATAACAATTCCCTGAGCACATAGTAGACAATTTTTTCGATTAAATTTTATATAGGAATTGTATAATAATATTGTATATTTTACTTTATTTTTTTAAAATATATTTTTTCTTTTCTTTTTTTATTTTATATCACAATAAATGAAAACAAGCTTAAGAGAGACATTTATTTGAATAAATATGAATACATATACATACGTTATATTGTATATACAACAATATTTTATCTTTTTTTTTTAAATATATTTCTATATTTCTAAATTTCTAAATTTGTATGGATATTTGTTTAGCAAATATATCTATCTATACATTTAACATGAAACATAAAAAATAAAACAATAATAATTCATCTGCATATGAAACGTGCATTTGAGAAATGAATAGCAAATCAGTGTGTATATGTACATGGACTATCTAAGCCTGTATTAGTTCTAAAAATGCAATTTCATTATAACCCAGTGAGCAATTCAAACTATAAAGAAAATTTTATTAAAAACAAATTGAAAGTTTCCTAAACATTTCGCAAAATTTTGTTCAAAATTTGGTAAAATTAATTGAAATCAATTTTAATAAAATTGTTTGGATTTTAAATAAATAAATAAATATACAAATTAAATTAAATACTGTATTTTAATTAATTTAAATTAATAATCGAATGAATATTATGTTTAGCTACTAAGACTGGCTCAATAGAATCTCTGACAAGCCACATACATATCTATTGAGTTTGAAGTGAGAAAAATTGTGTGGAGTTGGATTGGTCATACACTACATTAGTTGGATGACGATATAACCTAAACTTTTACAACGACGCCGTAAAAAAGGATTTCCCCTACACATATGAATAAATGAGAAAGAGCTGTAGTAAAATCAAGCAGATTTCAGGGAGAACATTAAACTGGTAATAGTTTATGGACATCCAATGCTTCTTGCAGTATAAGGATAAATAAACTTATAAACTGATTAACTTACAAAGACTTAAGTCCTGGTTAGCCAGACATGCACTGAACGTAACGGAACGTACGTTTATTTTTAGCATATGAAGAGTAATGCAAATGCTTCTTAAAACTAAATTGCGTTTGGGTAACCGCTCTCATTGCATTTCATATTCTAAAAACGAACATACATACGTTCCATTGACGTTTGGCTAACCGGGGGGACTTATGATAACTGGAGATCATTATTAAGTGGACTTCAAGGCCAATTGAAATTTTAATTGCAATGGAAAAATCTCTATTAGTCACCTGGCACAACGCGTATACGTATGTAGGATTTTTACAAGTGGAAATAAGACTTGACAAACAAATCCTGCGAAAAAAGAAAGATTGCGTGTGATATTCAGTTGACAAAAATATCTATAAGTAAGACAAGATATATGTAAATTGATTTTGAAAATGCAACTCTACAGAATACAAAAGTTGTAACGTATAACAACCGCATTTAAGGCTGTGTATGATAATTAATGGACTCTGTGTTCATAGTTCTATTTGTGCCATGTACATCAATAATGGTTTTCAAAATAATGCTCTGTATTCGTTTATAAACAAATAAAAAGCTAAAAAAATTTCTAAACTTTCCAATAGAACTCACAACTGTTCCTCAGTGATCAGTGTTTCGTATAGAAAATCTTTCATTCATAAGGAAATTATACAGATACGTAGCTCATATTTTTTCTCTTAATAACGGGGGGAAAATATCGTCACCTGCTGTATCAAATATTATAAACAAAAGTTTGTAAAGTCACCATTTTCTTTCATTAACGTTATTGCGAAATAATTTTTGATAAGTTTGTACCTTACGATTTAAAATAAAAAAATATACGGTTTATATTTAACTGTAAAAAGTGAAATTGGATTCCAAGTTTCAGCATGAGAATCCCAAATAAAAAAGTCCTGTAGATGTATACTAAAATTTCATATATCCTAAGAAAAGTAAAAAACTTTCAAGTTTTTAAAAACAAAATTATTGCCTCACTTGGACGTGCAATGTAGACGACTATTAAAACTAATTAATGGAGAAGGTCAGTACTTTAAAACATATTGAAATTGCGTTAACTAATCATACTAATTTTTACATATTTAAGCATTTTTAATAACTCAAACTGTAGCTTACACACAAAACTAGATTTTTTCACAAACAAATTGATGTAAATCGTTTAATTTAATTGCCAGTTTTGGAGTGGAAAATAAATTGAACACTTCTGGGCTTATGCTTTATACAGTAACTATAAAAATAATTACCGTTATCGCTGTTGTTGATCATTCATTTCAGTAAACATATGACAAGTTTTATCAAAACATCCTAACATTTTATAAAATATAGCAAGAAAAGAGGTCTAAAAGTCATATATTTTGAATATATTGTGAGAAAACTTATGAAGAAGCTGGTCTTAAGAAGTTAAAGTTGGAAAAATGCTAAACACAGAGCTAAGTATTTGGAAAAGGATTACTTTAAACAATACCGGAGCTGTTTAATGTACGATAAGATATATTTTAATTTTTTACACCACTTTATCACAGCAAGTCCATTCATTACAAAAAAATTGTTACTCCTTTGACACAAAAAGGTCAGACAAAAATGAAAAATAATTTAATGGACAGCGAAATGAGAATAACACAATAAAAGCGCTTCTTAGTTGATAAAGAAAAAATTAAAATTTTTTATATTTTATCTATAAATGAATTGTATTATAAATTATCTATAATAACACTTCCCATGCTGTAGAAACAACAGGTACATTTCCGAAAATACAATACAGAAGCAAAAAATTTAGCCGCATCTATTTTTAAAGATTTATTTGTAGAAGATCAAAGGTTGAAATGTTAATAAAGTAATGGAATATCATATTCAAATATTATTTCACACATTTTCCTTGTCATTTAAAACTAAAGTTTGCTGCAATTTGTTTTTTACGTATTGCTTAAGAGGGTTTTCGTGAAATATTTGCTTAATGTGACCGTACCTTAAGAGTATAATTCCGCGATTTATAGACTTAGGTTAAAAACAATCATAATTTCTGAAAAAAATTAATTGTAACCAAATAACGAAAATTCAGATCAAACGTTTGTTTCTAAATATTTACCATAATTTCGATATTTACCATAATAAATTGAGCTTTTTTAGAAAAACATGTTAAAACACTTAAGGCCTTGTCAACAAAGAAAAATAGTTTAATATGGAAATGAAAATGTAACATCAAAATTGTAACAGATAATACCATTGAAGGCCTAAGTAGAAAGAATTCCGGAAAAAATAAATCTTTTTTTGGTATTAAAGGAGTGCCACCATTTGTACATTAAAACATAAATAATAGTTTCCTTAAATCAAATAAAGATTAAAATAACTGTTGCATTAAATCTATGATGTCCACCACACTCGTGCAGTTTTAATTCGTAGTATAACAACGCGATAGTTTTTATGTTTTTTAATAAATTTTTTAGCCAAATTTTCTCATTATTAGCCAAAAATAAAATTAAATTTTTATCAAAAATTTTAAAACATTTTAATACGTTCAACTTTTTATAAATTAAACTTATATGTAATGTAAGTAATTAGGATTATTTGTTGCTTTCGCTTTATGCATCATTTAAGCAATTAATTGAGATACTTGTATAAATTTTGTATAATTAAGGGCTGAATGCTATTTAATATATCTTTTAAATCATTGATTTAATACAGATTTATTAAAAAACACCTTCATTTTATTTCAACTACTTCATGTACTTTGAAATAAAAATTTTAAATTTCTATAATTTTATTGAGTTTTCTAACAGAAACATGAGCAATTTAAAAGAATTAAAAAAATAAGGGAAATATTTTTGAGTTGTATCTTAAATTGTGTGCCGTAGGAGACATTTCATTAAGCAAATATTTGTAGAACTAATGTAATTCATTTTTATATTAGAAAGCATATTTGAAAGCATATTACGTGGTGCCGAGGAAATATGTTTTACTCAAACATCTTTACAGAGGCAGAATATTATACTAATACCTGATTTAACATCATTTATTATTAATAAATACGTGTATATATTGTATTTATTTGTCTGTTTATTTATTATTATTTTTTTCATTTTCGTACTGGTCACTTTTTCACCAAATATTTGCTTAATGTGAGCGAAACATCACGGTGCTGAAAAATAAAGTTACGTTGGCAAATAAGGATTTTAAAAACACTTTAAAATTCTTGTTTTTGTAAAACTAATACGGATTATTTTAAAAATTTCCATATTTTTCCTGCAAAACGTTCTTTCTACTTATACGAACAACATTTTCCTAAATTTCATTAGTCCTTTAAGAAAAATGTTTTGAGCCGGTTTTTAATGTGCTCGTGATAGTTTCCTAAATTTTGTGTACACAACAAGAATTTTTATTCAAAATTTCGTCTTTCTTTTAGAAGTACAAATGTTTGTTGGGTTTTGCCAAAATTTTATAAACCCCAGAGTATTATACTCTACAAAATATACCAAACAAAAGTGATGAGGCAGAGTGTGAGAGCACAAAAAAAAATTGCAACAAATTATTATAACAAGTAAATTGCATATCACAAGCACGAGAGTAACAGAACTCAAAGGAATATGGTTTGAGGATTTTTCTTTTTTTTTTTTTCAAAAAACATAAACACACTCGCATACACACTCATACTCATACACACACTCAGAGAAGTTTCCAAATTGAACCCTCACTCTCTAGATATCACTCTCACATAAATTGACACATACACATACAAACATACACAGCCACCTATACACATGTACAAAACAGTAATACGGCAGAGTTTTTTGTAATAATGAAATACATAAAGTCCATATGAAAATATCCTTGTTGTTGTTATAGAAATTTTTAGGTAAAACAAAAAATGAAAATATTTCTCACAACGTAGTTCTTGTGATGTTAACAATGGTTCAACATAATTTTTTTTGTTTTTTGTTTTTTCTTGAAGGTATAAAAAAAGTAAACAATTATGGCAAAATTCCAGGTATGGGAGTTATGTATCATAAGGTATTTGATTAAATTAAAGTATTTGTGAATTCAAGTATTTCTTGTTTGTTTCGTTTTATTGTGTTTTGTTTTTTAAACTTGGTTTTTATATAAAATATGTTATTTGATTATGTTTCATGTTTTTGTTTCTTGTGTTGTTTATGTTTTTTAAGTAAAAAAATGACCTACATTTTATAGTTGAAATTGAATATTTTTGTTGTTTAGTTGTTGAATTTTTGCAGCAGCTTCCATTCGTTTGTTGGGTGTTAATAAAACATTTTTGGTAGAATATTTTAATTTTCCTTTTAGGATTTTTGTTATTCCACTTTAATCCTTAAGTTTTATATAAACTTATGAATTTATATATTTTTAAGGTAATCCCATAATTCGTATAAACACTGGAAAACACTCACATGAATTTTGTTGAAACACTTTTATTGGAACTTTATTTTTTTTAATTGGCTTAAAAGGCTTAATTTTTATCTTTATAGCTTAATGTGATTTGCTTTATAAAAAGACTTTTCGTAATTATAGGGGTTTTCGTTAAACATTTTTAATTTAATGGATTTCAATATTTATTTAATTTTTCTTTTTTTGCTTTAAAACTGATAGAAATTTATTCTTGATTTCTTTATAAAACGCGCGCTATAGTAATCCTACGGATATAGACGCGTCTAAGCGAACCGACGTATAACACAAAACTAAATTCGTTTCAAGCATTTGTGTATGATAGAGCGGCGCGCGAGTAAAATGTAAATAAATTGCTCGTTATAATCAACAGCAATCATAACAGCTACTACATACAACAGCAATAACCGACAACAGTACAATGTAGACAAACAGGAGCATAAAGGAAAATTACAAAAAGAAAAATATACAAAAAGAGCAGACAAATAGCGGAGAGTTGGAGTTTATTTTCTGTGTTTGTTTTTTCTTTGTTTTTTGTTTTGTTTTTATAATGTTAAATGTTTGCCTTTATGGTTGTTGCTATTGGTATTTCTTTTTTTTTTTTTTGATAATATTTTTGTACAAGTTTGTATTATTTTACAGTTTCACTTGCCTATGCTATGTTAACATAAACAAACTCTCTCTCTTGGACTCTCTAACTCTCTCAAGAGAATAGATTTTTGCACACACTCGCTAATGTAACTAAAAGGATTTTTTCTTTAGCTTTACTTTATATTATTATTGCCTATGTTTTCAATTTGTTCATGAGAAACATTCGTGGAAATTTATTGAGAAAGAGTTTTCTTTAAATAGAGTTTTTAAAATAAAAATCTCATCGTGTTTTCATTTTCAAAAACTCTCTTTAATATTTTATTTAACAACAGTTACTTTGTTGCATGTATCTGTTAGCATAAATCAGTTGCTGTTTTTTAACTCTCACTCTCACTGCCACTGTAAATTACTCTCTTGCTTTGTAAGCAGCTATCCTTTCTGCGTTTTTCTTATTGCTCGCCAAAAAGAAATTCTTATTGGTTTTCTTTTTTTGCTTTATACTCTCTCTTTATGCTTATGTTTCTTATTAAAAACTTGTTTCTTAAATAATTTATTGCTTACAAGACATGTTTTTTTTCATACGTTTTGTAAATTGCAAAAGAACAAGAGCAAGAAAGAGAGCAATTGAGAGAGAGTTTTATCACTATAATGTTATTTAATAACATGTACGCATGTACCGGCAATATAAATTATTTATTGTAGTTGTTATTATTGTTATTGTTGTTGTTGTTTATACTTGTTTTATAATTTCTTATTATTCTCAGCAAAAAAAGAAAAACCTTCAACTTGTTTACTTAACACAAAATTTATAATTCCAACACTTTATAAGTTTCACGTTTGCTTTCCTAGGAATTCTAATTCCTTTATAATTTTTTTAAACAAACTTCTGGCTTTATTTAATTAAATTCGTTTTATAAACACATTTTATTTTAATAAATCTGTGGGTAATTTTAATAAACCTTTTGCTAAAGGATAAATACTTTTACTAAATAAAAATCATAACTTGTTAACATTAATAACATAAAATGTTTCTCTTTTTCGACGAACATAACAGCGGGTAATTTTTTAAAGAGTATCTCTTTTCATAAACTCTACACAAAAGTATCATTCTCATTGTCCACTCTTTAAATCAGTATGTACTGCTCTTTTGCCTTTGTTTTGTTTAACAAATCAAAAGAAAATGTAAACAAACATGGACGTTTCCTTTCATAACAAGGCAAGCAAAATCAAAACACAACAAAGTTTTTAAGAGCAATTATATCACTTAAGAGTTGCTAAGGCATGTAAAGAGCAGCCATTGTTTTGTTAAAGTCAAAAGAGTTAATATAACAGTTTGGTGTTTAAAACTCTTACTCTCTGAAATGTTAAAAGCAAAACTCTACAAAAACTTAAGGAATGTTAAATAAAACCAAACAAAACGACTCTTTATATAAATTAAATGGATATTAAATAATGGAAACAATTCAAATTAAAGTTTTTATTCTATTAGTTGAAGTCGCCGTGGTCTAGTAGGTAGTGTGTTGGCTTATTAGACGAAAAGCCAGGGTTCGATCCCCAGGCCAGACATCAAAATAAAATACAAAAAGTATTTCTTCGGCGACTTCCTCTCAGCAGATTTCTGGCAAAAACTCTGAGAGTAAATAAAATTGCCATGAAAAGTTTCTCAAAAATCTGTCGTTCGGAGTCGACTTTAAACTGTAGGTCCCGCCACTCATGTATAAAATTAACACACACAACATAAGTGGTGTGAGAAACTAGGTTGTAATCCTGACTGAAGGGTTGTAATGACCAATTATGTATGTATGTATTCTATTAATTATTTAGTTTCTAATGAAAATATCTTTTTAATCTGCATTAATAATAAAATAAAATATATTATGCTTCAATTTTCTCTTCCTAAACAACATTTTCGGTTTTGTTTCTTCTTCAGATAATTTCACTTCCCACTTGCTTTAAAAGCCTCAATAATTTCGACCAGTTCTATACAGTGTTGTTGCATATTGTAACCTCAAACTCTTTTCTGTAAAGCAGTTAACATTTACCGTTAGTTACTATTAACTGTTTACCATATATCGTCTAGTTTTAACAGAAGGTTGTGTTCTTTACTAAACTTATTACATTTCCTTTGTAAGACATTCAAAATCCAAGGTTCATTTTATCATAGTAGATACTAGTGTCCTATAAACGAGCACAATATTATTTATGGATTTCATTTTAAGGAGTTATTATTATTTCCTGCTAATAACAGGACTAAACTTTCGACCAGTTTGTATGGGTTTTAAACTATTTTAGATAGAAAGTTTTGTTTTATAAAATTCTTGATTTAGTTTGCAAAACTTTTGATTACAGAAACTAAACACAACGCCAGGAAAAATTTAAAAATTTTTGTTTTGTTTGAAAATATACTTTTTTTGACAAAAGAAAAACTCCACAAATTTTTGTAATTCAATTTAAATTAAATTAAAATTATTTAAAAAAATCTTGCATTTTTTAGAAAGACAAACACATTTATACAATTTTAAGGGAAGTTATTTCGTTGTTCCTTTCAACAAAAGCTTTTAAAATTTCGACCAGTTTTATTTAGTTCAGTACAAACATGATGTCAGATGCCCAAACAAATTTTAATTTAAAACCATTTAATATAACATCTTGTTATTAATGTTTAATTGTTAAAATTACAGTTATTTCAATTAATAAAGTCTTAGCCATTATTCGACTAGTTCCTCAGAATGTTAAGACACAAGGTTTTTCATATTTTCCTTTAAAAACCAGTCAAACAATTTCGACTAGTTTTTTTAGATAAACGTAGATTTAATGTACCAGAATCTATTTTTATTTACATACGAAATATGGTATTAAGGTTACTGTTAGTTTCTTAAATCCTTCTAATAAAATTCGACTAGTTTTTATAAAAGATTGTAGTCCACGCTAAACATTTTGCAATATTTAATTTGCATTATAATGTTATCTAAAATTTTTCGAGGAAAATTCGCTGCTATAAAAATTTTGTGGATTACATTTTAATCCTTAATATTAATCCTTAATATAAAATTGAAAACTTCTTCAATGTTAAGATTATTTACAGTTCGTCCATTTGTAACAGTGTAATGTTAAGCTTCTAGTATTATTACTGTAACAACGGCGTTATAGACATTACTTCAAATATGTAAACAATCCTATTTCACCAGTTGATTGTTGTAGGAGCATGGAAGTGTCCTCACTATTACTTTATAAAAATGCGAAGAATGTCCTTAAGAAATTCTTAATTTCTGTTCAGTTTTTATTACAGTATCAAAAGGTTTAGCAGAAGGTTGCAGTCCCCGCTAAATTTTATAACATTTTTTGTAGAAAAACAGAGAACTTCTAAATCCAAAGTTTATTTGTTAACTTCTGGATAATTTTATGAGTTTGGTGTTATGGAATGTATCTTTTGAATTCGACCTGCTTATTCATTAAACTTTAACATGTTGAGCAAGGCTATGGCTTACTACAATTCAACTAGCTTTAATGAAAGACATTTGTCCATGTTAATTGTCGACATTTACTGTTAAATATTTAAAAATATAACAAAATATAGCACAAAAAAAACTGTAAATTATTCTTTCTGGATTATTATTATTGTGATGAAACGGTCATTCGGTCTATTGTACTCCCCACATACTTTAGAGAGCATGCCTATAATGTCTAAGCCCACTATTCTGACAAACCTAAGAACAATGTTCGGCGTCAGTCAAGTACCTATCCAGTATGCACCCTAAAGTTTTCATTTGGAATGCACAGCTAATGCCTTACAGGTTAGAAGAATATGCTCCAAAGGTTCATTCTAATTCGTCACAGAATCTAAATATAGGGCTCGAGACAACTCCTATTCCGTTTAAGTATACTCTGAGTCTAGAGTGCCTTTTAAAATACCCGATTATCAATCTCACGTTAGTTCCCACTTGAGTTTAGTTTTAATGAGTTTTAATGTGCCACTGTAAAATTACAGTGGAACATTGTCGTCTTTCGTAGCTCCCTTATTACACCCAATATTTTTAGGGTCAATTAACAACACAAAATAAAACAATTTATTTGAAATTAATTATAAAAATTTTTTCATCTGACTTGCCTAAATGGATTCCAAAGAAATCTTCACTCTTAAAAATTATAAGCCAAACGAACAGAACAAAGAAATGCATTACGGTTGCATTATTGCAACATCAATCATGTAGTCAACACTTTTCAAATTAAACCAATACCCACCGCAAGACGACACATGCCAAAAGGAAATATTTTCAACGGCTTCTCTTCAACAGTCAGGCCTTTTCTTTAGGCATTCGTTTTAACAAAAATTTTTGAAAACAAACAAACAAACAAACGAACGTAAAAAGGGGTCATTAATAATCCTCTATTTAAAATAACGTACAAAACATTTATTAAACAAGTGATGAAATAATCAGAATATTTTTCTTTTCTCTTCTTGTTTTTTATTTTTTAACAAAAATGTTGTTCAACACCAAAAACTACTTGAAACGATTGAATAATAAAAGCATGAGGCATGAAGCCAGTCATGCAATAATAACAGGATCGGATCAACTTTAAAAACGATATAATCAAACAAAAGTATCACACAAAAGAATAAATGAATGAATGATTGGGTGCATGAGTGCGAGTGAGTGTAAGATAAAAGAGGCTTAGTGTGTTCATACACACACATACATACATAAGATATAAATGGACATAAATGCCTTTCACATAAAGTGACAGTTTGAAAAGGATCAAAAATATTTGATCTTCTTTGAAGCAGTAGCAGCAGCATATAATCTATATTTGTGTGTGTGTGCGTTAGTGTCGTTAATAACTACATAGTAGTAGTGGTGTATGTATGGTTTTTTTTGTTTGCTGATCATATATGTATGTATACTCAAATTGCATGAAATATCTTAATTTTATTTTCATCATTCATTTACTCCAGTCAAACATTCTCCTCAGCATGACATATCAAAAACAATATGTCATTATGAGAGAGAAAAAACAAAAAAAAAACAAAAAAAAAACAAAACTGACATGTAATGTGATGACATACATTATGCATGTTTCAGATAAGATCTAATTTACAATACATGAATGTATTTTGAAAACAAAAATTGCTTAATTCTGTATAAGGGTTACAATTAAATGAGAAAAGGGGGAAAAGTAAGGTACAGGGCATACAACATTCTACAAGTATATACAATACATACATATGTGATGTTAAATTTTCTGTTTTTTAAGAAGATATTATATGTCCCATCTACAAATATTATAAATAATTATTATATTAACAAAATATTTGAGTCTTTCTGTTCTTTTTTTATATAAAACTTGGAGTTAGAAATATTCCCTTTTCGTTATAAGAAAAAAATCTCCTGAGTAAAAAACTAGACTACATGATCAAACACACAAAGCATTTGTAGTGAACGAAACAGTGGCGTGGACAGTCATGTGAACTTCTGAAGATTAGAAAGTTAATAATTAGGAAGTATATATGTACTCGTATGTATCATTTATGCCTACACTATGATGTAATAAAAGCTGAACCTTTCCCTCTTCCAGAAAAACATCTCTCTGTTGGATTGATTGTTTAATAATTTCGATATGAATCCAATTGCAAATATTGTGATCTCAAAAAAGTTGCAACGTTTTCAAAAGGATCAGTGTATCGTTGAATTATCCTAAAATGCTGGATACAATACAGTCCTGCAATAGTAGAGAATCCACAAAATATTCACATTTGCTGGCATTAATTTAAAAATAACAAGAAATTGTGTCTTTTTATAGGAGCATCACCTCTTTCAGATTTATACATAATCATACAGCGTACCTAATAATTTAGCCAAGATTGTATCTAAAAATTTTAAAAACCTGTTCCAAGATATTGTATACCTTCAACCTATGTAAGATGAGCTCAGGCTATTTAAAATCTAAGATCCAAAAGAGAAAAAAAATTCGTTAACCAAGCAGATGGCAATTAACCGACGAAAAACGCTTACAAACCTTACTTACTTAATTTTTTAAATAAATACAACATAGCTTTTCACACGACCCTTGTTGTAAGTGTTTATTTTATCCACAACGATTAAGACTTTTGGCTCGGAACGACAGATTTTTAAAAAACTTTGAATAGCAATTTTATTTACTCTAGGAATTTTTACCAGAAGACTGATGAGAGGTAGTCGGCAAAAAAATTATTTTTCATATTTCTTACGATTGAGATGTATGAGCTGGGGCGAGTCAAGTATAATAGGCAAGCACACTACTCTCTAGAGTATGGTGTCTTCAATTCATAAAAATTTATTATCAAATGTTTTGCTGTGGTGAGATATGAGTTTCTTTGAAAAATTTTCTTTAACGAGGTGAAATAAATTTCGTTCAACGGGTATGGGTAGCAAATAGAATTCAAGTGATACTAATGCTCTGTTCGGTGCGGTCCGTAGTGGTGTGTCATATTTGGCAATCAGCAGGCATGGATATACCCAGTGAAAGAGAATATAGAGGATCCTCCGAAATCAAATGGGTTTAAGGCAATATAAGGGAATTTTTGTCATATGACTGACTATAAGTGGCAGTTTGTGAGAAGTAGAGCTTTCACGCAGAATTTTTTTGTGAATTAGGTAGATACGTTTAGATGGGTCTACTCAACGAAAGAATAAAGAGAGAGGCGAAGGATAATTTAAAGAGATTTGTGTCATATGACAGATAATAAGAGGTTAGTAACTGAATTCTTCATAGTATTCTATGGACATAAAGAATAATCGTGCGAACAAAACGTGTAGTTTCTGTGACAATGAGAATAAATCATTAAAACACATACTTCAAGTCTGTGAGGAATTAATGCATTATAGAAACTCCTGAGTGTGAATCAACTGAAGGGCAGGAAATTATCAGAGCAACAGTTTTAGAGGAGATATTATGGGCGTACACTATATAGCTGGACAGCAGTACAACCGATCATATGGTCGCAGGCAACTGAAATCTTTACACGACACTAATAAAATAATATTCCACTTCGGTGTTGCTGTACAGTTGCTGTTTTCCTGATTGATTTCTGAATACCTTACAATACAATAATACAATGAAGTCGCCGTAGTCGAGCAGGTAGTGTGTTTTCTTATTAGACGTAAAGCTCCAGGCCGGACATCAAAATAAAATACTAAAAGTATTTCTTCGGCGACTTCCTCTCAGCAGTTTTCTGGCAAAAACTCTGAGAGTAAATAAAAATTGCCATGAAAAGTTTCTAAAAAATATGTCATTCGGAGTCGACTTTAAACTGTAGGTCCCGCCATTCTTGTATAATATTTAACACACACAACATAAGTGGTGTGAGAAACTAGGTCGTAATCCTAACTGAAGGGTTGTAATGACCAATTATGTATGTTACAATACCTTACAATATCTAATTCATACTTGCCATTACTGAAGTCAATAACCTCTTCTCTAAGGATCCTAAATAGGTATGAATTAATCTATACCAGAATCATAGATCAGCACTTTGTAGCTGTAGAAAAACAGTGTGAAAAGAGAAATTGGAAAAAAATATTTTCAAAAATTATTAACCCTTCATTGCATGATTTTCTATTTTTTCGTGAAATAAATTACACTGCTATAATTCAGGCTCTATATTAAGGAAAAAGTATTAAAAAAATATTTAGTTCAAGTAATTAGCAGAAAATTAGTAAAAACTCATATGATGGAAATTTCCATCAACATGCAAATCTACATGTTTAGCTCAGTACAGAGAAGACACAAAATAAAATATAGCTTTTTATATTATTTTTATTCCACATGATAATTGGAAAAACAATTATTGTTCTTATTGAGGCATAAATTTACTTCACATTTGCTACAAAATATTGTCGAATAGCCTTTGCAATTTGGATATTTACATCTGAGTGATCCTCGTACTTTTGGCCAATGTTCAAAACCATATTTTCTAATATCTTTTGGGGGTGCAGTAGTTGTAGAACCTCTTTTTCTCTTTGAACACAGTTCGTCCCTTTATTGCGTAAATCACAGGCCAACTCATTTCTAAATAGACTCAAATTTAGTATATCCTTTTGAGGCAAATTTCTTTCCCCAGCATTTTTTTAATAAATTATCCAAGAATTTATAACTGCAAGATCAAATAAATGAAAAAAAATTCGCAAGTACCACTTTTTTGACCTTAATGTAATGTGGTTTCTTCCAGAAAGCTGTCCATAAGATCTACGCCTCCCATGTGTTAATTGTATTCTTGGACAACAAATGGACAGGTTATGCTAATTTTCTCTTTTTTGGTTTTATCAAATCTAGTAGCTTGAGATAAAGGCAATGCTTCAGCTGTTCGAGAGGATTCCTGATCATCTATAGCATCGTCTTCTTCGACTTCGTCCTCTACATTATCCTGGATGTTTTCCTCTTGCAACACTTTTGCAATTTCAACAGCATCTTGGTCCTCTTCATCAGAATTTTCAACATCAAGACCATCTTCTGATATCAAACCGTCTTCAACCTAAGCCAAAAACGTTTCAATATCTTCTTCATTTAAATATTTCTAAAAAACAGTATTTTGCAGTTTATAACAAATAAGTTTTTGCAATACATTATAAATGCAGCTAGTGCATAATGATGTAAATTTCCATCATATAGTTTTTTGAAATAATAATAGGTATTTAAAAAAAATTTTAAAAAATGTTACTAAAACATTTAGAACTAACCTTTTTTCCACTCATTTTCGATTTTTATTTTAAAAAATTTCGTCCGACCTTCTTTAAAAAATACCAAAAGTACTTAAGTTTTTGCACAGTTTACCAAATAGCAGTGGAATAAAACAAAACCAACGTATTTGTGGGGAATTCGTCTTTTTTACTTAACAATACAATTCAGTGTGTGAACTACTTATGTGAGATGTTGCCGACATCAAGCAATTTTTACCACACTGTTTCCATTCTTTTTTTTTCTTGAAAAAACGTTATGATGGAAATTTCCATCACGATGCAATGAAGGGTTAAACACAGCTGATCGTTAATTTAGACCTACCACCACTTCATAATGCCTTTCAATGCAAGCAGATAGCATAGAGGAAAATATTCAAGATTTGTTTGTAATTAATTGTTACACTCTAAACAAACACCAGAAATATTATCTGAGCTCAGTTGGAAGGCGGAAAAGAGGTTTAATTAATTTTCCTCTTGTTTTCCCCCTCTTACTTTTAAGCGCCAGGCGTCAATATAATACTGTTAGTGTAAATGCACTATGAACACTCTAATGGAAATACCACACACACACATACTTTCAATCTTCAATTTTAAAGGCTACTCAAGAGTCAAAGTCTTAAAACTAAAATTGAATATCCAAACAAGAAGCAGTCACAGGCATAAGGCATTGAGATATTTCGCCTCACATAAAAGGATCAATTTATTACAATAGACAGCCAATAGACAGCCGTCTGGACAGACAATGAGACATAGAGTAAGAGGAAACAAAAAAATAAAACAACCACCAGAACTAGCCCTGGATTTATTTAAGAGAACACACAAACTATCAATTGACCAAGAGAGAAAGAATCTTTATCGTGCTGCATAATCAGTTGAAAAACACAAAATTTTCTTCAGTTGAGTCAATTGCTTGGCTCTCTGTCAACTTGGCTGGTTGGTTTCGCTATTGTACTGTGTTTGGCCTTGAGTTGTTGTGTTAAATTGTTGCATGTTGTTTAACATAAATTACATGATGTTGTTCTGTTGTTCTGTTGTTGTTCAGTTGTTTTCATTGATCATGCTGCATGTAACATTTAAGCATTAACCATCAATGCTAGTTTATGTGTCTGTCTGTCCATCTGTCTGTCTGTTTGTCTGTCTGCATATTTCTCCATCTCCTTTTTTCTCTGTTTCTTTGTTTGCCTAGATCATATTACATGTGTAATATATCACAGTAATATGTTTTATATTTTCATCTTGTTCTTGTTGTTTTGGAAAGGAGGAACTTATTTTCATGTTCATATACAACGAAAGATGTGTGCTGTTGTAAATTATTAATCGTACATGCATAAACACTTAAAAAAAATAATGAAATATTCAAAACTGAGATTTATTTTCTGTTGTTGTTTTTTATTTTGCTTCTTATAATTACAGTAACAACAACTTAAGAAGTTTTATCACCTTAACACACCTTCCATTTTTCTGATTTGGTTTCGGTTTTTTTATTTTCAGTTTAAGTTGATTGTTTTATGCGCTATGTTGGGTTGTTGAAAAAATTATACGAAAGGTTTTTGTGAAGGATAAAGAAAGGCTTGAAATGAGTAAAGTAAACATTTTTGAAGAGAGACTTGGGAAAGAAATGAAATATAATGTGATAATTACTGTGTCAAAAAAGTACGTAAAATTCGTTAAAAATTTATCATATTAAAAAAGCACACATTTAAACCTGCTGGGATTTAAAAGCGAAACATCTCTCGTATAGCAAAATTAATGCTGAAGAAATGAGGTTTTCTCATCGTCCCCATGTTGCTCTATGGTACAGAAGCATGACAGGTATTACGCTTCTAAACAACTCCCTCTAAATCTTTTGAAAAAGAATTTGTGATGATATCCGCATCCAAAATCGTTGTCGTGTAGTAGATAGTGTGTTGTCTTATTAGGAATGGGGCCACGGTTCAAACCCCCTGGTCAGACATCTACAGCAAAATGAAAAAAAAAATTTGTTTCTTCGGCAACATCCTCTCAGCAGATTTTTGCCAAAAACTCTGGGATTAAATAAAATTTCTCTAAAATCTGTCCTTCGGAATCGACTGTAAACAGTAGGCCGCGCCACTCATGTATAAAATTATTATAAGAAGCTGGGTCGTAATCCTAACTGAAGTGTTGTTATGAGCAATTATGTATGTATGCATGTTATGTATTCGCATCCGAACCAACAGAGAGCTCATCAACTACAAGGACGCTGCTATGCTGAGAGTATCATGCCCGTTTCTTTAGCGAGACAGGGATTTGATTTATCAATGAAAATGAAATGAGAAAGTCTTCTTCAATGGTACGCGGGAACCAGAGGGACTTGGAAGGAAGTGTTATATCAGGTTGAAGCTTGACAATTGAATTGTTAAGATCAATTAAGCAAAAAAGGCTTAAAAGGAAGCCTCTGATTTTCATTGAAAATTCTTGAAGATAAAGAAAAGGACATTTTAGATTAGATTGCAGTTCATTTAAACGCTAAGATGCAATACCAGTTAGATTTATAATCTTATAAGGAATAAACGTTATAACCCTAGCCCATTTAAAGAGCTAACGTTTGGACTGGATTATTTCCCAGTGATAGCAATTCTAACTTGCCGCTGAGCTATCAACCATTGCCCAAACTTGAAGAGGCTGTGTAGCTGTGCACGGAAGGCTAAAAACTGAACCAACTTAGTGACATAAACGTTGTTCGAAATTAGTTATGGAGTACTAAGCCACGGATGGTTCCTTAAAAGCCCTAATCTTTGTAAAAAGAGAATTCGGAATTACTTGACTAATTATCAATTATTTATTGCTTTTTATTCCCTCTTTTTAAGTAACCGTGGCATACAGACTTACAAGAATAAGGTTCGTGGATACCGCAAGGTACTGTGCTATCTGCTTAAATCTCATGTACAGGAATGTTACTTCTCCTTGCCTCTCTTCAAAAATCGATTCTATTTACTCCAACACAATACATGACATGAGTAGAGAAATCCGCCTGAACAAAAAACTCTCAATAGTACAGCTTCTTCAGCTGGCCACTCTACACCCACAATTAACATTTTGACTTTTTCAATAATTTAATTTCGAGTCTATGTCGTCGCTTTGTTAAAAATTTTTCAGGTTCTTTATATTTTTTTTTTATTTCATTCCCTTTTCCTCATGATTACTGTATACAGTTAACCCTCCTAGAACATGGTAGAGTAAGTAACCATAAAACCAACCATACTGTAACGAAGCATGCTATAGGAACATAGCTTTTAATTGTTTGGTTCATGCAAGATCTCTGCCGTGTTACAAAAGAGCTTACTGTACATTTACGCATTCTATGTGACAGCATTAAAGCTGTGTGTGGATTTGTTTGTTGTCGGTTTTATGCGCTGTCTCCAGTCACTTTTAAGTAACTTTATCAAAGTCTTCAAAAGAAACTCGTTTTTTGCCTATAATTTCTTTGCTTTATTCCTCATTCTTCATTTATTCATTCATTTCTGTGTCTCTCCTTTAATCGTTCGTTTTGAAGACCGGCTTGTGGCTGTCTGTCCGTCTGTCCGTCTAGATGACTGCTTGGCTTGGCTAGTTGTACGTATGTATGAATGTTTGTATGAGGGTAGTATGTTCGTATGTACACTTTGCATTCATTGTCGCCGTATCTTTGAAATGATGTATTGCTTTACTCTCAGCGGTGGTAGTGGTACAGAAATGTCGTTGTTTCTCTGTACCGGGACCATGACCACCACCATATGTAGCTGTGTTTGTTTTTATTGTTGTTATTGGTCTGACAATCCAATCCAATTCATTTTATTTTTTATTTCGTTTTTTTTCGTATGTCTTTCCAACTCATCAATTTTTATGCGTTTGCAATGCATTCGATTTGCTTAAAGCTCAAGTATTGCCGTCGTATACGATTTTTTTGCTGTGCTTTTGTATATCAAATTTTGATATATTGCAGTTGGTGTGTATATTTCTTTATTTAAACAAATAAAGGAAAATTATACAAAAATAAAAAAATGCAGGCGACAATTTTACACAAAATATTTTAACACAATTTCGATTTTGTTTTGAAAAAAAAGGAGGAGGAAACTGACTAAGTATTGCCCGCCGTGTTTCATAAGATCATTGAAACAAAATTTATTGTTTTTAAGTACATACGTATGGTATGGTATGGTATATCCACCATATATGTATGTATGTACCTATAAAGGATGTAATTTATTACATGATTACCTAGTTTAAGGAATTATGGTGTTATTTATTTAAATTCCTTGGAAATATTTTATGGCCTACACGAAATTTGTCATATTGCTTGAAGGCTTGAAGAAAGAATACAAAAACGGCAGAAAGCAAATTCTATAGCTGACCTCAGGCTAAAATTAAGAAAATCCCACTATATTTACCATGTAATTCGTATTAGTCATTCGTATTAAAAAACTACACAAATTAATAAATTTTTATTTGTTTGTGTTTTTTTTTGTATAAATCATTAACGTGACAGAACTGAAATAAATTTCTTTATGGCTAGTGTAAATCACTTAATATGTTCAAATATTATGGGCTAAAATAAATCAGTTTCGATTACTGACCGTAAGAAGGTAATAATGGGAAGACAATAAACTTGTGTCGTAGCCTAAGTGAGTTTTAAAAAGGATATTCGAAAACAAATCACTGCCTTCGCATTGCTGCTGCCAGTGCATATACTTCCTTTACATTATAATATCGTGAATTCAAAAATATCACTTGACATTAAAAAACATATATGTAAGTCATGTAATCCTTCATTTTGTTAGTGCCTTTATAGTCAATGGAGAAGCCGTTAATATATTCGAAAAATATCTGGGAATTACACTGGATTTCTAATTAATAAACAAACAATTCAAAGCCATTGTTTCTCATTTAGTGTATTAATACAAGCAACGTATGCTGGCTGTACTCGAACCAACTCATTTTATGAGCCCGTAGTTTGGTGGTTGGTTTTGAAGAATCGATTTCATCATGAGAAAGATGTCAAAAAATGATGCTCTAAGAACTATACCACCTAATCCATCGTTCTAGACTTGTTGGCGAAATAAATGGCTCTGAACATAACTAAATGAGACTTAACGCCACCTGATATTATATATCAGTTCAAACTCCTCAAACTATCCGCTTATGACAACAAAGACAGTCGCCGCTGTAAAAGAAAAAATGGAAAATATTTTCTCTGTTGTTATTCGACACTTGTGTAGTAGTATACACACTTATCAAGCTATCGTAATGATTGGGAAATACCTTTCATTAATTGTAGACATATGGCGGAATAGAAAAGGGTCTTTCATTAAGCATTTCCTATAATTAAATTTAAATAAAACAAAATGTGTGTACGAGATATAATGGCAATTAATTTTGGGTGGAGGGCATATGAAATATCAAATTTTCCTTATAGTGGGCTACATTGGCTTCAAGAACCGCTGTAGTCTGTGGCTTATTCGCATACATTTGAGACTTAATAAAACCTCACACACTAGCCGGTGTTCAGTTCACATCATTCCCACGTGAAATAACTATATGTTGAAATAGTTCATATATAGAAAGATATATAAACACATAATCCGCACCAAACAGTGATTATTTCCGAATTGATGAAAAGCTCAAGTATCTTATATGAATTGGAATCGATCCGTACGTCCAGAAATAGGGCTCATTGTTGGAAATGCTCCTCATGCTCATTCAATGCTCATCAATGCTCATTCAGCGAATAGACCATAAACAAGGGGGAGCATAGTGAGTTGGCAAAATAGATTGAATAATACATACAAATAATTGATCATTACAACCCTTTAGTCAGGATTACAACCTAGTTTCTCACACCACTTATGTTGTGTGCGTTAATTTTTATACATGAGTGGTGGGACCAACAGTTTAAAATCGACTTCGAACGACAGATTTTTGAAAAACTTTTCATGGCAATTTTATTTACTCTCAGAGTTTTTGCCAGAAATCTGCTGAGAGGAAGTCACCGAAGAAATATTTTTTTCATATTTTCGTTTTGATATCTGACCTGGGGCTTGAACCGTGGCCTTACGTCTAATAACCCAACACACTTCCTACTACACTACGGCGACTTCATAAGGATCACTAGTCATTAAAATATGTACATTAGACAGCATTCATTACATTGGTGGCGTTTGTTCCTACCGTCAACGTATCTAACAACCACAGAAATATCTGCGAAAACTGGTGGAAACGGACCTTTATTAATGCATGTAACCTGGTGTATTAATGCAAGCAACGTATGCTGGCTGTACTCAAAGCAACTCTAGTTTATGAGCGTGTAGTTTGGTGGTTGGTTTTGCAGAAAAGAAAACATCATGCACGGGTTGAGCATTTTAAGAGAACGATTGCAATCACGATAACAGTTGCTCTAAGGAGTATATCTTGTAAGCTATCGTACGCATTACCACATTATTACACAAGACTTGTTATCGAAGAAAGTAGCTGTGAACACAGCAATGAGACTTAATGCCACCTGATATTATATGCCTTGTCACTGATGGGTCCAATTTACGTGATGACACCGTTTCGAAATCTTTTCACAATAGTTGAATCTTAGATTATTCCTGAAACTATCTGCTGATGGCTACAAAGACTGCCGCTATATGTATTCAGCATTGCATTATATTGAGTAGGACTATGCGAACAGATAGTAAAGGTATGTGCACTATATTTCAGATTGTCCTAGAGTATCTGTACACAAAAGCTAGACAGTTACTCTCTACCAGTGATGCACTAAACAAAGTTGATTATATTCGAATGAATTCATTTGAGAGTTAGTATTTCCCTGGGGCAGGTAGATGATCTAAGCTTTACTAGTGACGTAGAGACAATGGCAGTTAGCATTTATAGCGCGCAAAAGTTATAAATACCTCACAATGACTTCTGCAGTACATGAAATAATAAGGAAAAAGAAAAATAAAAAATATTTTTTCATGCGTTGTTCGACATTTGTGTAGTGACATACGTCCTTATAGAACTATCATGGTTGGAAAATATCAGTCACTGATATTCACTTAAGAAAACCCTACAAGGAAAAATTTAATGGGTCAAACTGGCCTCCACGTGAAATAACCATGAGTTCACATCGCTCATACAGAATATACAATGTGGGATGGTCTGTGTGACACGTCCTGTTGAAACCACAAGTCATTAACATCCAGATCATCTATTCAGACCAAAGTAGGTTGGTAATCATCGACCTATAGTGTCCGCCGTTGACAGTGATGGCTTGGCTAACGTTATTCTTAAAGAAAGGTGAACCCAAAACCTTCACCAAACATGGATCACATATTCGATAATTTTGTTTGTACACGTTTGAATTCATACAGAAATAGGCCTTATTGCTGAAGCTGGTTTTTTTTTTTTATAAAAATAGGAGTCAGTAGTCAATTGCTCCAAAGCTTATTCACGTAGTAGTATTCACGTAGTTATAGGAAGAACGTAGCTTGAAGAAGATGACGATTATCAACAGTCAAAGTTTGGATGTCCCTGTTGGAAGACCCTATATTATCGGTAAGCTATATTTGCTTTTAGGGCGACTGCTAAACCAAGCCTATAGAAACTTTTGTAACCAGTTTTTATTTCTTAACGATGGAGGAATGTTGTTAATTAAGTTCTGTTACGTAATACTATGTTCATATATGCGCTTTTATGGAGTCAATATTCGGTTAATTGAGTGCAATATTTTAAGTGTTCAGGCATAATAATATTCGCAGTTCAGCTGCTTATTCAATATTCATTTGCCAGCTGCTAAACAAAACAATTGATTGTCTCAACAACATTTTTTTTGTTTGTCGTTGCTGACATTTGAGTTGTCAAATATCAACAAAAAGTGTTCGGTTAATTGTAAATTGCTCAGTAAACAGGCTTATGACAGTTTTACTCAATATTATAACAATTTTCGTATTTAATATGCAATTATTAATTGAAACTTTATATGAAATATTGAGCTCAATAATGGCGTTTATTGCGATTTACGCAATAAAAGTGTATATCTGAACACCGTATAAGCTTGCACTTCATGGATGTTATTAATGACATGCTCTCTTTAGTGGTAGTTGATCAGAGGGCTTTTTGTATAGCTTATGTTTTGGTTACTGAAACCTTTTAGTACATGCAACTGAAAAGCCATGACGGATTTGTGAAATGATTTTCTTAAACTTAAATAGTTTATAGACCTCTGAACTCTTTGGAATAACTGATTATAAAGAGCGTTAATACTGGTATAGTGTATAGTTTTATTACAATACTTTGAACTGTTATGCAATGGAAAAGTAAACTTGAACATCTGAATTGTATTGCGAAAGTTACCTCTCTCTCACTGTGGATAAATGCCTTGGTAGCTATACCATGCTGTAGTTCTTGTCTGAAAATAAATTTATAATTTCCATTTATTTCTCACTCAGAAATGGCAAATTTCTCTATCCTAGAAACATTTTCTACTGTATGTGAGAATTCAGAGCCTAACAATTGTAGTTTAGATTTACGAAATATTTTTTTTTATAAAATTTAATTTTTATTGTATTTAACAGTTTTGTTAAGCCTTATCTCCACACAAAATGATGTAACTATGCAGCAGTATTTTTATATTTATTTTTTTTCTTTATCACATAAACAGTCTAATCTTTTCGACTGATATAATCCCTTGCCTAAATACAGGAGTGTCCATCAATTGTTTACATGAATTTCTTATATTTTTTGGATTTGTTTTTTTTTTTTATACCGAATATCTATCTACCATAACTAAGCTGCCATTAATCACCATTTCCAATGAAAATTATTATTATCAATTAAAAATAAATCCATTTTGTAATCCTATTTAAGTTTTAGATTTAAATTTGCTGTAAATTGCCGAACGAGAGGGTATTAAATCCAAATATAAACGGCATCTTAAAGCATTTCATATGATTATTTACATACTTGACACTCATTGACTGATGGTTCATGTGTGGCTGTAAATGTAAATGTAAACTATGCATGAGTAAATGAGTATACAGTGAATAGAGGAGCTTGTGTGTGTGGAATGGAAAGTGGAGAAAAAAACAAACTCTATACGATTATCGGTTTATTTGTAATTTATGCCATATGCTGTGTGCTGTATGCTGTATACCGAGCATGGAATATGGTAAAATTAAAACAAACACTCATAACACTAAACCATATGTAGGTAGGTATGTATGTATGATTGTATGTGTGTATGTGAAGTATGTATTTAATTCTTTATAGCATAAGAGTTACTTAAAACAATTGAAGCATAAAAATACCAAAAATTAAAAGACTGAAATCATGCTTGCGTACTGTAAATAGGACCACAATAATAACCCCAGCAATTCTTATTATCAACTGCTGTTGCCACTGCCACTACAAGAATAATGAAAGTCAGTCAACGACGTTATAAACTGAAAGTCATTTAAAAACAAATAAACCAACAAACAATCCTTTTTTTCCTTTAGTAAGAAGAAAAAAACTGTGAATAAAACAAATAAGATTTTAAGATTGTTTGTACGTTTTTCACTCCTGTTTTATTGATGATATTAAAACAAACAGAAACCGAATAGAAAAAATGTTTTTTTTTTTGGTTTGAATTGAAAATGTTGAAATAATTCAAAAATAATTCCAAGTTATAGGGAATTGTCATTCTTCGGTTTTATATTCACATTGACTTCAAATACAAGAGATATATAGTGTGTGTGGTAGAAAAGCAAAAGATGGAGGAGACATAAATAATCGCAAAATATTTGAAAAATCAAAATCATCATCGTTGTAACCATCATCAGTAAAGAAAATCGTAAATGATTATGAGGAAGACTACAGTGGGTTACTGTGCTGTGTAGTTAAAAAAAATAATTTGATTTTTGAAACGTTATGATTGATGTATTCATTCCTATGAAACCGTTTTTATCCCGTTATTGCGTTTATAAGGTTAATTATATTTTTTTTATAAGAACTAAAAGCATTCCCATCGGTTTATTTTCCCTGTAACTTTCTTATGAATCAAATATTTAAATTAATTTTTTACTATTTCCGTGTACTTGTTAAGATTTATTTTCGCAGGACACATAAGGTTTTAAATATCTTCACTGGTAGTCAAATCATGACAATAACATCCAGTGATACGGTATCAAGAACCTACACTTTTGAAGTTTAAAAGGGTGATTAACAATTATTCCACGTATGGTGCAGTACGCCCTATATAAGTACGCATACTTAGTCATCAAGAAATGCTCGGAATTGAGGAATCCAATATTCTGGTTTGTAGTCTTTGTATACACGTATGGCTAACCCCAAGTTAGACGTCTCCAACAAAACGAAATACGGTAACATATTTCTGCAGCGACTTGCTCTTAGCAGATTTCTGGCGAAACTTGGAGATTCAATAAAATTGGCATGAAAATGTTTTTCAAAAAACATGTCGTTCGGAGACTACTTTAAACTGTAGGTCACGCCAATCATATATAAAATTAACACACGTAACATAAGTGGTGTGAAAATATAGGCCGTAGTCCTGCCTGAAGGGTTGTAACGACTAATTATGTATGTATGTATGTATGTATGTATAATAATCAAATTAGGCCAATAACATCCAGTGATACGGGACCAAGAACCGTCTTGGAATCAAAACGGATGCTTATCAATTACTACCGATATGGAACGTTACGTATTATATGGGTATAGGTATGGTACTGATCAAGGACTGATCGGAAATGAGGAACTGAATAGTCTAATTAATATAGCCAAATTAATAAATTCCTTAAGCTTGGAAATCGCAATGGCTTTCATTGCATTGAAAAAAACATTAAATCGACTGTTGTGGAACAATGACAATGAAAACGATAATGAAATTACAAAGATATCCTGTGGCCATTCCGATGAGGGAACACCATAAGTGAACCACTAATGAATGTTCTCACGAGGCTCATCGCCATACATGTACACCTGAACCGTATTAGGGTGGTGGAAAATGATAAATGCAGGGCTATTGGTGAATACATCGAAATAATGGAACGGTGATTATTGTTCTACCCAGCATTATTAACCTAGAGATCACAATATTTTGATGAAGGCACTATACCAAACAAAACTTGAAGAAAATAAGGAACTTTATATACGAGATACATATTTCCTATAATAATCATGGTTGTCATTATTTAATAGTGAGCGCACTAAACTTGATGTATTAGATACATGTCTATAAGCATGAGACCCTTGTTTGGTCTTCTCTTCTTCAACTTACCTACTTAGCTGGATTGGTTCCTCTCCAAAGAACCACATATGATAGTTAAATTTTATAGTATAATTAAATAAAAAAAATATCCACAAGGTGTACGCGCGAATAATCTCGTTTTTCGCTTTTTGCATAATGTTTTTAAAAACGAGGTATTAAAATTATTAAAACTGGCAAATTTTGTATGAACATGGTGAACCGTTCGCATTGAAGGCAATCAAGTTTCTTTATTTGATCTTTAAGGAAACAGAACTATTACAAGAACAAGATCGAAAGCCCTTTTAGAAGGTTTTCGTCTTCGTTCAGATATTTGTCAAAATGTTCTTAAAAATTGTTTAGTCTCGATAATATGGCATTTGCATGCCTCAATATTCTAATTATCTACCCATAGAAATATAGTAATTATCATCAGAGGTACTAATTGTTTTATGTCAAGGCAGTAATCTACAGAGCCCTTAATCTGAGAATGGAGTCCGCAATATATACTGTTAGGAACATTTGTTTGTTTAATCAATTCTGTTAGTCTTTTTATGTACAAAATATTTTATATTTCTAAAATGATAGTCTAAGGTGTATCTTGATATTTGCTTTCTTATACAATATAAATTTGGTTTTCATTTTACACTTGGTTTCAGAATCTTGCGATAATAATTTAATATTAGCAGACATGAGAGACATTTAACGCATTCTCAAAACAAGAAAGTACTCTTCAAGACTTTTCAATATGTATTTAAGACCTCAGTTTATAATTGCTGTCATGCTAAATCATCCGTCTCCCTCACAAGCCACTGTAAATTATTGAATTAAAAACAAACATTTATCTCTACGTACACTAAATGCATTTATTTTATGGCGGTTTCCGTTCCTATTTCAAAAGAATATACAATCCTTGACGAGTGACTCTGCTTATATCTCTCTCTCATTTTTATTCTCTCATACACCTATGAATTACTCCGTGTTACCATTTCTTTTGCCAATAAAATCTGGTCAATATTGATAACAAATGCCAAGTGATTTTTAACAAGTGTTTGCATATTGTAAAAAAATACAGGATTAAGAAAATAGAAATCAAATGTAAAATTGCTATGAAACATATTCGTAAAACTCCTTTACATGTACGAGACGAATACATCATATGTATGTAGACAGGCAAACGTTTAAAGAAAATGTACAGACAGCCAGAGGAATATACTCATATGCAGCTGCCAATTTATGGTGTAACTTGCAACGTGTAATGTAATGAAATTTGCATATTGAATAGACACCAAAGATATGTGTTTTCGTAATAAAAGAAAGGAAGTAAAATGTCTAGAAAGCATCAACAACAAACAACATACAACAACAATAAAAGATCAAAACAAAAGTTTAATTTCATACAAAAAGAAAAAACCTTGTAAGTCTTCAACGCACAAGTATGTTTCACAAATGAATGTATTTTCTGTGTAATGTTGTAATTCGATTACATGTTGTATCGTAAACATATTCGATAGCTTCTCTGCGAACCAAATAATAATGGCAGCGTTGCCAATATTGGTTTAATGTCTACGAACACAGATAATATCTGTCTGATTGCCTTGTTTCGTTTACTTTCATTTTGTATAGAATTTGTTTAGATCGGTTGTTGTCTACGTCTATGGGTTACATTTATGACATGTGTTACATGGTTTAGTCCTGTATCCTTAACGAACTTTCATTTCCAAATGCCAGTTTCAAAACATTTTCATGGCCATACCACACACAATAATGGCAATAACAATAGCCATAATAAATATTATTAAATTTACAAGATATTGTACATCCTTTTGTTTTTTCTTGGAAAAAAAGACTGAAATTCATGCGCTATGGAGTCATATGGGGTACATGAAATTATTTCATTTGGCGGAATAGTTCTTTGCAGCTTTCTTTGCATGCTTTTTGTTAAACGTTCAGGCATGTTCTAAAGCGCTTAGAGTGAAATTATTAAGAGATATTGCTTATAAACGGCAACGGTAGGCAAATAAGCAACCAAATTCCTGTTAAATATTTCAATGGTAATGATTACGTCTGTTGTCACTATCGATCCACTGTTGACTGTTGAACAGTAACACCAGTTTCAATTCATGGAACATTAATCCATCATCCCATATGCGAAGAGTACGTACTGAAGAAAATGTTGCCACAATATCCATACACACATAATTGGCCCTTACAACCCTTAAGTCAGGATTACGACCTAGCTTCTCACACCACTTATGTTGTGTGTGATAATGTTATACATGAGTGACAGGACCTACAGTTTAAAGACGACTGCGAATAACATATTTTTGAGAAACTTTTCATGGCGATTTTGTTTACTCACAAAGTTTTTGCCAGAAATCTGCTGAGAGGAAGTCGCCGTTGAAATACTTTTTTTGGTATTTTCGTTTTGATGTCTCACCTAAGTTTGAACAGTGGCCTTACGACTAATAAGTCAAAACACTATGTACTAAACTACGGCGACTTCAACAGTGTCAATTCGCTACTGTTAATGTTTGGGCTCAAACCATCTGGAAGATTTTATGTAAGGGCCATCATGCTGCTGAACTGAAGTCAGGTGACGTATTACAACTAGTTTGGTTAAGGGACCTTAGTAAAGTATCCCCACAGACAAAGCAAATTTATAGCTGAGTGGGTCTGTCAACAAACAAAATTTCCAAATTTTGTATGAAGAGCATACAGAGACATTTGACGACGTGACAATGCAACCCGAAAGATGTAGTTTTTGGTGCCGTTTGTAGGTCGACTTCAAGGACTAAACAAATCGCGATGTTAAACTTAATGAAGTAAGGTACCATGCGACATTGTTTTGTCTAATGTAGACTTGGTTGACATGTAATTCAAATAAAATTATGCCACAGGACACTCGGCAGTTTGAGTCGATCGTAAGTAATGAATACCTGGTTTTTGAGCAGTCTCTCGTGTACAGGTCGAAGGAGTTATTGGGCTGTACTCCTTCAAGAACAATACAAATCACAATGTTACACTTAGCGGAGGACCATGCGACTTTGTTTCGTCTATTGTAGAAGAGTTGGACTTGATGGACATGTGATCCCAAAAAGATTGTGCCACATGACACTAGGCACATTGTACCGAGATGTTATTGGGACACGAGTTTCTCGTCTGTAGGTCAAAGGCATCATTAGGCTGTACTACTTCAAGAACAATGCAAATCAGAACGTTAAGTTAATGATGTAGGGTACCAAGGAAGTTTTTTTTTCCCTAAAATAGATGACTTAGTGTTGGTTGACACATGGTTTCTACAAGACTGTGGCTCACGACACGGGCACATTGTACCGAAGCTGTTCGGACAGAAGTTTGTTGAGTAATTAATCTCACGTTTTTGAGGTATCACTGGGCTGTACCTCTCCAAGAACAATGCAAATCACCATCAATGATGACTGACCTTTTTTTGGGTCGAATATTGAAGAGCTAAACTTGTTTGACATGTGGTTTCAACAAAAGACCGTGCCAAAAACCTATTGAGGTGCGAGTTTGGTGAGCAAATAATCTCAAGTTTTGAAGCAGCGTGTGAACAGCTCTTCATGTACCGGCACAATTCATCAACAACTGCAATCCTATACCAGCCGGATAGTAAAGTTTTCATTTAAATTGAAGCCACGTACGGGTTAAATACGGCTAGACCTTGAGCATAGAGTGAGTTTTTCAAAGAATTTTTTTAATTTTGTCAACATTTTAAAAGGCTTGAAGAACATAGCTGGTGATGAATCATGATGTTAAGGTTATAACATCGAAACGAAAATCCTATCATTCTAATGGGCTCACGTCGCATAGAATTTTTGATAAATCAGTACCACATATATGAAATATTTTTAAAATATCATGCATTGGACCGGCAGTAATACATTATTTTAAAGTTCTAATGATTTTTATCATCTGTTAGCCTATGTTTAGAAAACATTTTGATACAAAGTATTAACTAAACTCTAAATGCGCTGTATTTCGAACATGCTTTAAAAAAGTTTCCTTGTAAACGAGGCGTTTCGTTTTTTTACAGAATTTTGGATTTTTCTTAGTCACTCTATACATGATACTTCAAAAATTTGGCTTCCCTTAAAACAAAATTCGTACCATTTCTTCCCTTCCCTGCGTTTTAAAGTTTATTTCCTACCACTTTAAATCACTTGCTTTTCCTATCAAAGAAACATTTTTTCTACATAAAAACATTCATGTTTATAAACATTGCATTGGTCCAAACAAAATAGACTCGATTACAAGTGGAAACATTCGATTTTTATTGCTTATTCGGTAGGATTATTGTAATGAATTACCTTTTACAACGTACGAGCAGTAAGACGAATGGAATGGAAGGAGATACATCTTCTTCCCTAGTACATTTATAAGCCCCTTCTCTTCTTAAACACATTGTAGACAACAGCATAGACTGTGTGCCAATTTTTGATTGAAGGTGTAGGAGAATCGCTATGGACAAATACCAAAAAATCTTTTACTTTTCATTTCTATTGTTTACAGGTTTTTTTCTTTCGTTGTTTTCTTTTCGTTCAATGCAAGTGTGTTTGCTTTGCTACAGCAAATAATCCCTGCTTTAGTCCGAGAAATGTACTCACAATAACAGTCTGACTGAGTTTAAAATATTTACTGGCAATTTATACTCTCTACCTCTCTCTCTCTCTCTGCCTCTGTATGCATTTGTTAGTAAGTGATTGTTTGTATATGTTTGGGGCTTGTAATCCTTGGAAGAAAAAATATTTTCAGTGTGTAAGTGAATGAATTTTAACCACAAAATGTAAAATTCGTTCACATGTGCCTCTCTTGCTCTTAAATAGGACTCATAAATGTTAGATTAAGACTATGCTGCTGCTACTGATGGTACATGTTTTTCAGAGTTTCCTTTTTGTTAATGTTGTTTTTGGCACAAGAAAACAAGATATATTTGTCTGGCTTATACGTTGCTGACATATGTTTAAGATGCATTTCATTTCAATTTTTTTTGTGGGGTTTTTTCTTCTCATTTTTCAATTGTTTCAGCAAATTATGATTTGGAAAACCTGCTTATGTCAATAGCTTTGAAATGAGTTGGAAAATATTGCAGCACTTTGAAAAATTCTTAAAGTCCGAAATGAGTATGACACGTTTTAACCCAAATTTCTTTAACCAAAAACTGTATTAAATTTCGGATGTTTCACAATTGAAAAATGAATTGACATACACTGGAATACATCCATTTGTTGAAGGGAAATGGACATGTTTGTTGTACTTAACTTTTATATTTTTTCAAATATTGACTCATAGAAAAAGTTTTAGTGGGTTCTATAACTGATTTGTGTATATGAACACATACCAATTCCATCTCCGAAAGGTGCCATATCAGATTCCAATGCTTCAGTCTGCCTTAGTAAGAATTTATCAGAATGTAACTGAAAGACATAGCAAAAGTCTGTCCAGGAAAGGCTGTGATTGGAAGCAGAAAGAGCATACTTCGATGCATCAGTAATAATTGGAACTAGTGTAGCAAGTAGTCTAGTAGGTGGTTTATTGGTTTATTAGACGTGAGACCTCGGTTCAAACCCCAGGTCAGACTTCTCTACCAAAATGGAATATGATAAAATATTTCTTCGGCTACTTCCGCTCAACAGATTTCTGGAAAAAACTCTGAGAGTAAATATAATTGCCATGAAAAGTTTCTTCAAACTGTAGGTCTCGCCACGCATGTATAAAAATTAATGCACACAACATAAATGGTGTGAGAAACTAAAATTTTCTTTCACCCACTATTTCAAACTGATTTTAATCTACGAACTTTAAGTTGTTGAAACCAATGTTAAACAGATGTGCCTTAAATTTTCCTACAAACCTTTATTTTCCTGTGCTGTCTAGACATTTAACATCCAACATCCATCTAATTTAAGATTTTCATGATTTGGCAAGCATTAATGTCAGAGACTAATTTCAATTGTCATTCGCAAACAAACAAATAAAACTGGACTATAAATACATACGTAGGATTGTTATACACAAAAAAAAAATCCACAACAGACTACGCACTTAAGGTTTTAATTGCTGGTGCTATTCATTCAAATGGCCTTAATTGTTAACCATAACGACCAATTGTCATGATGAGAGTGATATGAGTATGGAATTTTTCCTAAGCAAAACAAAAAAATTGTGAAACTGTTTTTATCTTTTACTAAGGTTTTTAATAAAATTAATAGGAATTGTCTAAAATTATCGAATTGTTTAATAAGCTAAGAAAATTGTAATGATTAAACATCAGCACAAAAATTCGTAAGAACTTCAACAAATCTGAAGGGTTACGGCCTACAATTTTTTCCGAAAATTGTGAACAAAATGTTCTTTTAAGAACAGCTTAATTGTCTTCAAAAGGAATTATCGGATTAATTTGCCCAAGTAATAAACGACAGACGTCAATGATGAACTTGAACTGATCGCTTTGTGAATATTCGATCCAGATTGCTTACATGGGCAAACCCGAATTAACAATATTACGCATTGGTTTTATGCACTGTCTTTTGTAACATTATACGACATTTTATTTTTACTAGTAGATCGAACAGTCAGTATATGTTGAATATACATACACTCAGCCACAAAAGTATACATACGGATAACAAATTTCAGAAATTTTTTAACCAATCCGTTTTCGCTGAAAATATTTATAATTGTCTGACATCTGTCTTCGATTTTAAGACGGTCTTTTGCATTGGTTCAGAAATTTGTGAAATTTATAAATGGGATGCATACCTTTGTGGGCCTGTGCAGGGCCACAATTCAGTTCAATTTCAGAAATTTTTTAACCAATGAAAAAGACCGTCTTAGCATCAAGGAAACTATAAAGATTTTCAACGAAAACGGATTAGTTAAAAAATTTCAATTCGAAGAAACTCATGTATTCTGACAGTGTTGGCTTTAACGGATTTTATATTCTCTCATTGAATTACCACTCAAAACTTGAATGTTGAAATCCGTTGAATCGATTAAGACAGTTTTTAGTTTAATTAAACTTGAAAAATTAATTCTAAGGTCCGATATAAAAAAGTATCGTCAGATAATGAAAAACGATCTAAGTTTTATTTTATATCAGTGCCAGAACTCCTATGAAGTCGCCGTAGTCTAGTATGTAGTGTGTTGGCTTAATAGACGTAAAGCCAGGGTTCGAGCCCCAGGCCAGACATCAAAACAAAATACAAAAAGTATTTTTTCGTCGAATTTCTCTCAGCAGATTTCTGGCAAAAACCCTAAGAGTAAATAAAATTGCCATGAAAAGTTTCTCAAAAATCTGTCGTTCGGAGTCGACTTTAAACTGTAGGTCCCACCACTCATGTATAAAATTTACACACACAACATAAGTGGTGTGAGAAACTAGGTCGTAATCCTGACTACAACGCTTCAGTCAGGATGTCCCATTATGTATGTATGTATGCATCAGAACTCCTTAGAGAATAGCTGGTGTTTATGTCATCTGTTGTATTGGCTTGGACAAAAGCTACCTATGAGAGGTCTTGAATATTGACAGAGTTAGTTTCTTCTTAGCTCTGTTTTATTTCTCACCCTTTTTGAATTATAAGTCAAGTGATATGCGACTTATACATCGGCTTTGTTAAATCTAAGCTCGAGCGGTAGCTTCGGCATTTTAACACGTTCACGCCGGCTCTGTAATTCATGCCTGTCGCTCACTGGCGGCTGCAGTTAGTGCTTTTCGCTCTATCGGACGGCAGCTATTATGCAGCATAGGCAATCTAACAATGCAACGGTAACGTGTAAAGTTTTGTGTAATTGACTAAGGGTAGATTCTTCGTAAATTCCTCACTAAATATTCAGAATTTTTACCGTGAAAAAAGTGCTCAATTAACTAGGGAAGAAATAAACTTATTTATTGGAATTTTGCTTATAATGGGTGTAATTTATGTCCCAGAAATAAGTTTATATTTGTAAAAAAAAGACGAATACGAACGCCCTAATAAAAAACCCATTAAATGGTACCGAAAAGTAGTAATACAATTAATACGCGGAACTTCCCTCGTGAATTAGAAACAAAAAGTGGAAGTATTAAAGATCTAAATATGTGTTAAATCTGATTTCTCCATTAGTTAGGACAGAACTTCTGCAGATAACCACTGAATATAGAGTACTCGTTCCACTGTTTATATCTGCTATGATTGTTCTCTCAATGCCCCTTTTAAACAATGGGAAATTTTTAAATCAATTTAGTGTGACCATTTTCATAAATTCGATCACAACTGGATTGTTTAGAGATGATTTTACGTTGTAGCATTATTATAAACAATACGAAAACTGTAGTATTTTTTAGATGGAGATATAAATACCGTAACCGGAATCGCGTTTTCGTTTGGTTGCAGGTAAGAGCCTCAGAAGGCACTTTGTTTCATAAGCACGAAAACTAGATTAGGTTCTCATTCTATAGAGGAGGTTTTTGTTGGCCCCAATTCTCAAATCTACTACTCGTATAGGCTCCTCAAGATATCAATTTGATTTACGCAGCATATATAGAGATAAAGTGGGGAGTACCAAACATGTCAGGTATTATTGCGATGAACTTACTTGATTTAAATGATCATTACAATCCTTTAGTCAGGATAACAACCTAGCTTCTCACACCATTCTCGGTGTGTGGGTTGGTTTTATCCTTGACTGGTGGGACCTATAGTTTAAAGTCGATTCCGAACGACGGATTTAGAGAAAATTTTCATGGCAATTTAATTTCTCTCAAAATTTTGACCGCAGACTGCTTAGAGGAAGTCACGGAAGAAATATCCTTTTTCATATTTTGATTTTGTAAGAAATGTCTGGAGCTAGGGTTTGAATCGCGGGCTCGTGTTAATAAGACTACCTATCAAACTACAGCGGCTTCAATTATATCATAAAATTGAGCTTGAATCTACACCGAAATAACAACACGAAAAGTGGTTGATTTTCAATAATTAATAAACCACATAAGGATGCATATAATTGATTTATAAGATTATCCGAATGCCATTTAAAATTTACAAACCGACATTCAAATTTATATTGAAAATCTATGGAGTTTATTAAATAAAAGCCACCACAAACTAATGCTGTTGTGATTGTTTATTTTTGTTTTTATTGTTATTATTTTTAGTCCAAAACAATAATCCTTGTACGTATATCTGTTTGAATATGCAGTCGTGATGGTTATTTTCATTGTTTTTATTTTGTTTTTGAAAAGAGAAGAGTAAACATTTGATTTTTATTGAGCATCCTTTCCCCGTTTTCTTTTCCTTTTTTGTACAATTTTAGCCATTTAAAGCTTAAAACCCATTTGATTGGGCACTTGTGTGGCTCAATGTGATTGTGCTGGTATGAGTAGGCCTCTATGTATATAATCACTAGACATTTGGATTGTACTGAAGTGTATTATTTTTATTTCCCATAAGTGTTCGTATACATGCAATGGCCCACTGATTTTTTTGTTTTGTTTTCTTTAAATAGCCATACCATGTGTAAGAAATAAGGAAAACAGCGGATATCATTTAATCCACCTTAGTCTCATAAATCCTTTTCCTTTTTATTTTCCTTCCTTTTTTGTTTTGTTTTTGCTTATAATAGTCCGTGTTATTTGGTGGTTATTGCCAAAATCTTGTAAAAGGAGTAACACATATTGCCATAGAGTTTTTGCTTAACAAGCCTTAAAAGATTATTTGGTGATTTCTTTGGCTGGAGGTAATGATTTTAAAGAGATTTTGATTTATTATAAGGATTTCCGTACTGTCTGGCATATTGAAGCTGGTTGGTGGCTGGAAATTCCATCCAAAATTTTGTTGAAGTATTAATCGTCTTATAATAAAACTTGTTTAGATGTTACGGAACTATATATCCAGACTGTCAAAGGGTGTTTCTTCAACTCCAACATCTGTTGGAGATTTCTAATAAAAAAAGATTACGTTATCTTTCCCTCAGATCCGTAACTTTGGTATTCAAGACCTATAAAATAACACCGATTCCATCGCTCTTAACTGTTTCAGACAGACCGAATGTTTCAACAGGAACCAATAAATTACTTAGCCTTTCCAGCAGCAAATTTTATTCTAGAAAACTCAGAATAATCAGAGACAAAGTAACCCACAGGGCTTTACGCTGAAGATTATCAAATCACTTCCCGAACAGCCCAAACGATATCGAACATGAAGTCAGTGCTCTCAGAGTAGTTAGATTATACGAATCGACATTCAATATATCGACCCTAACAACTGTGTTCGTTGAAGGGGCTTTGCAGCAGTTGGGAAGTGACCTTAATCTTCATCTTCAGCGATGAGGCTCAATTCTGAAGGAACGAAAATGCACAAACCTTTAAATTTGAGACGATAGCAATACATATGGGATCCAAAGAATCCACAGCTTAGTACAGATTTTGTGCTTGTGAAGCCATCGGTTAATATTAGTTTGTGAACAACGTTAGCATGGCCATCACTGCCAATGACGCGGATTGCAGGTCGATGGTTATCAAATTTTTTTTGACCTGAATTGGATAATCAAAACACCAAAGATATGTGGTTTCAATAACATGGCGCTACGTACCATACAGCTCATGACAAATAGGATACACTGCATGAGCGATTTGAGGGCATGGTTATCTTAAATTAGTTTAAGACTTCTTCTTGTGAGGGTTTCTTAAGTAGGAGGTGTATGTGAAAATGCCACAAACCACAGAAATCTTCAAAGCCAACGTAACGTAAACTCAGACTGATTTATTCTTCAGAGTGATGGAAAATAAGACATTTCGGATGACATTTGCACATGTAATCCATGCATAATGGCTTTAAAAGGTCTTTCAAAATTTCGATGATCTCGCACACATACATAATAGGTCATTACAGCCCTTCAGTCAGGATTACGACCTATCTTCTCACACCACTTATGCTGTGTATGTTAATTTTGTACGTGAGTGGCGAGACCTACAGTTCGAAGTCGATTCCGAACGACAGATTTTTTTTTTTGAAAAACTTTTCATGGCTATTTTATTCTTCTCTCAGAATTTTTGCCAAAAATCTGCTGAGAGGAAGTCACCGAAGAAATACTTTTTGTATTTTGTTTTGATATCTACGGCGACTTCACACACGCAATTTTTTATTTAATTTAAAAGATAGGAAGTGCTTAAAACAAATTTTATAGTAGTAATGTATTGGTTTACTAGACGAGAATTCAGGAGTTGAAAGCTCAGCTCCGACGAAGTATTAGAAAATATATCTTTCGGTGGCCTCCCCACTGTAGTTTACTGACAATTGCTCTGAGAGTAGATGAAAATTTTATGAAAAGCTTCTTAAATCTGTCGCTCGTACGTTAAACTGTAGGTCCCGCCACTCATGAAAAAATTAACAAACACAACGAGGGTGGTCTAAGAAAATTGCCTTCAGTTTTCTTAACTGATGTTACAATTCTCAAAAAGAAAAGGGTGACTTATTTAAAACCCACAAATTAATAAAAAAAAATTATTTATTTAATCTTTAGAATTATTTTGAAATGTCAAGACATGTATTACGTTTACGTTTGCTAATCTGTATTCAACAATAAATCATCAACAGAGAAAGGACAAAAAAAAATAGATTTTTAATAAAAAACCCGATAACATTTATTGCCATCATAGAGAACAAAAGTTTTTATAATAAAAGTATTGACCGACAAGGAATAAAATGAAAGGAAATAAAATGAAATAAAAAGTAATCTTAAGAAAATAAAAGTTTTAACAAATTATTGAATTTACAATACAACACAATAGAAAATCATTTTCATAACAACTCGTATCATGTTGTGTTTTTGAAAGGAATCTTTAGATTTGTGGGACACTAAACACAGACGGTAAAAAGTGACAAGCAATTGTTGATGGTATAAAATTAACTACACACACACATACACACGCACACACACACACACATTATATATATACTTATGTGAAGAAACCAGTAGCCAACAGTTGGCAGGCAATAGAACTCATTTCCGTTATGAAAAATCTTTTCGTCTTTTAAAACATTATTTCATGTCTTTCCAATACAAAGAATTCATAACAATACTCGAACATCTACAAACATACTGATTATTTCATACACTCACATACTTAGTTTTGAGAATAATATTCACACACACATATACATGCTTAAAGGACACGCTTAAGTTTTATTTAGTCATACATACAAATAATTTTTTTTTTTTTGGAATAAGGATTATAAGTTAGACAGAGACAGAATGTTGAATACAACTCATAAATATCATTATCAAAGAAGAGACATGTTTTTTTTTTGTTATTTTTGTTGTTTTAGTTGTAGGTCATATCCTGTTTATACAAGTGCGTATGTGTTTGTAGTTGTTTGCTACTTTAAAAATAAGAATGCATTACATGCAATCGTGTTATTATTGTTCTTGCAGTTGTGTTTGTGCGAATATTATGCCCGTATACTTTATGGGGGAGACAACCGAATAGTATAAACTTGTATTCGGTATTTTATTAAAAAGCTTTATTACCAATTGAATGAAAAACAAAAAAATATTTGTTCACCAAATCAGGAACAATTTTTTAACGTTGCACTCGCCAGCCTGTTTAGCTATTAAAGATGTTTTTAAGGATAATATTATTTCAAAACTTCGCACATTTAAAAGTTTAGTGTCCAATGAAACTCAGTGAAACAGTAGACATAGAAGTAAAAGGAAGAAATGTTATACTGGTTGTATCAATATCGGAGTACAAATTCTATAAAAAAACTAGGTGTGGTACTAGCCATATTACTGGGGGCATCATCAACTCCGCTATTGTTTGCTACTATCCTTGAAGATTAAAATAGGCTCATATAAATGAAGATTAATTTGGAGTAGGGCATATAACTCGTAAACTTAGATTATTTAGGCTATATATTTGGCTTGCCTTGGTTTTTTATTTTATCCTGATCCACTGGTTGCTGTTGTTCACAGCAATGCAATTTCATTCACGTTGTCTGCACTAAACTTCCTAAAATTCTAGGTGTTAAGTTTCTCAATGCACGGAACGAACTTTGTTTAGTTGGATCCTACATCAATACAATGCACCAAAGAGTTCACTTTTTGCTACAGTGACCTTCAAACCGAGTAGTATGCTATTTAAGGAATACTCAAGCAACTACAGAAAGTAGAAAATGTCATTCTGAGTACGAATTGTCAAAAATATCGAAATGATATGGCGGGGCAGTCTTTTGGGATTTAGACATGTACACATCGATGCTAATATAGTTCAAGATAGGCTAGCGAAATAGGGTACAAGATTAGAAGTCGATTAATTGTCTAGTGCCTCACTATCTTTGCTTTAAATTTAGTTTGATTGCTTGTTATCGCTCTTAGATTAAGCCAAACATTCGAGAGAACTCTCTAGTGTGACAAATTTGTTGCCATTACGACTACAAAAAAATTAACTCAGCAATCATAAAAGCTTCATACACTTCTGCATTTGGGGTACTTTGTATTCAATGTCTTACAGTGTTGCACGCAAGAAGGTTTAATGTTCCACAATACGATTTACGCATATGTAATCATAAAGTTGATGTTTACGTTAATGGCTGGTACTTCCAAGCAATATGATAACATTATTGTACAGAAACTTTATGCTTAACTTAGTCATACTGGCCATGGCCTCCAGTAGATAAGGGCTTATCGAAGCGTTAAAATATTTGAGAGTGATTAAAGTGTATTGGTTCATGTAACACCAACCAGTTAGTAGATGCTAAAGAACTTATTTTTGTTACGACGTTAATTGAAGCCGTGAGGTGTAAAAAAGACGAATCTTAGGAATTTTCTGGCTCGATAAGCTATTGAACGAACGATGCACTTATCAAAGTGAATTTTGTTTGGAAAAATGGAAAGAAAAATGACGAAGGATTAAGTGCAATGCAATGGTGTAGCAGAAGCATTGAATGCCGTGTTCAATCTTAGAACAGACAAATAGATGTCGAGAGTCGATGTAGTTGGAAGAGCGGGAATAAAATTGAGAACCCAATAGCATTAAGGAGATTCAATTAGAAAAATGTAATCGAAGACCTGTGCTCCTAATAGAAACAAGAACAACTCGTTGTAATAATACTGTATTGGGCAGTTTTAAAGAAGTTTTTACAAAAGCTTCTTTGGATGGGGCATTGTTGAATTGGTCAACGATCATGTAACGGTAAAACTTGTAGTTAGTTTTCTGTTAGTTCAAGTCTAAGAGTCAAAAAGTTTTCTATTGTAATTAATCCAATGGATTTCCAACCGGCTTCTCAAGGTTTTATCCACTGCTGATGGATTGCGATTGTGTTTTTCGACCAAAACGAACGATAGAACAACTGATGATGATAAGGACATATTTCGTTGTTCTCACCTCATATCAAAGAGCAAATTTCTTGAAGACAACTGGCGAGTAGATAGCTGAATGCATTACAGGGAAAATTCATCCTTTAGCTGCAACATTCGTAAGTGTAACACTCATTTAAACATGTATTTCTTGCAAAACATATGGAAACCATTTTAAATCTAAGATCCATAAACACTTCTTACTTTTTCTCACACAACCCATAATCTTCAATGGGTAATGGGCCATTCCATTATTCATATAAATAAACAAATTGCCTTGAGCAGGATTTATATTTTGACATTAAAAAAAAGAGACTGAACTGATATTCGGCCAACTTTTCTCTTTGAGACGCACAGTGTTATTATTTATTTGTAAATATTCGGCTTGCCCCTCATGCATGTTTATTAAATACGAGCAGAGAATACAATAATAGCCATGCAACAATTGGCTGCATTTAGATTTAGATTTAGTTTGTGCTGCTAGTTCTTCTTCACATATTTTTGTTATTTTTCGTATACAAGATTTTATTTCAATTTTTTTTTCTTACGATTTTTATTAGATTTTATTTTCATTTGTATTATTTCTTTTCATTTTATTTTTCAGTGTGTCTTTGTGTTATTTAACAACAACAAAACAATGACTATGATGGGAAAATATGACAGAGAAAATGTGAAAAACTAGCACTACAAAGGTAATAAAATACAATAGTCATACTACGGGGATAACTAAGTACTCTGATGATGGCCATGATGCTATTAACCATACACACACACAGTACTGATCCTGCTGCCTGCTTCCTTACAATCATTTCTATTGTGAGCATTAGCCAGCAGTTTGAAAGATATTTTTAAATGCTAAAGAAAACTATCATGCCGCGTTTAGTTTTGTTAAAATGATGTTGTTTTTTTTTCTGTTGTGCTTTCAAAAAAATTATTACAAGATTTTAAAATTTTTATTTCTAACAAATCACGCAACATCTTGTAATAAATACGAGTATGATACGCTTACCGGATATGGTAGCAAATACATTGCCAAAGTTCTACTAATGCCATACAATAATAGAGAATGGTTACACCTATACATTTACAGAAAACAAAAAAAAAAAAAGAAATCATGGCTTAAAATAAAATTTAATGCTTTTGTTAGAGAGAAGAAGATTTTATTGTTATATGTCTACTTAGAAGGTAGAAAAGGGTCATCAGAGTTATCATAATAATGGCAAATCTTTTCTACTTTCATTTTCTATTTCATCAATAAATATTATTTGGTTTGTATTGCTGAAATCAATTTTGTATTACAATTTTTAAAAAGCTGAAAAGATTTCGTCCTTAATCTCTAGACAAAATTGGAAACTAAAAAACAATTCTTTTTAATTAAATTTATTGGATTAGTTTCGTTTTTTCTTCTTTATTTTTCTTCTTGTAATAGATTTTAATGGAAGTCTTTATTAAATTGTTACTCACCCCTGTTGACTTTGTGTATCACTGTTGGATGCAATTGACTTGGATTGACTTTCACTGCAACGTACTGTGTCAGCAATTAAATAATCTGCAATTAAAACAGGAAAAACATGAGAATTTTATTAATCCCACTACCACAACTATCATCATCATCATCATCATCATTATCTTCATCTATTCAATTAGAATGTTGTTACAATTCCAAGAAGAGTGCGTTAATTTTTTTTAACTGTTTAATTATTGTTTAGCGGCATTAAATTTTGCAATTAAACTCAAATAAATAATAAAAATTAATTGAAGATTATGTTGACTTTCATACAATTTAAGGAGAAAAAGTACAGACTCGGTTATTTTTCTGGTTTAAAATGAAATGACGTAATAAAACTGACGTTGCAATAGTAAGTACCTTAAAGTTAATTACACACAATACTTTTTTTTGCAAATAAAAATTAAAAGAAAAAAAATTAAAAAAGTATCACAAATACATTTCCCTGCATTCTACTTAATTTCATTCTTTCAATAAAATTTTCCGTTTTCCTTTACTTTATTCAATCGAGAACCAAAAAGATATGTTTTCATGTTGTTCATGTGCAAAGAAGTTGTGCAATATCCTTTGATTTTTCAAAGTAAAACTGACCATGATGAATTTGGTTGTTCAAAGTTCTTCTCTTTTTTGGAAAATCTATATGTTGTGCTAACACACTTCATCTCATTCTCTCCTGCTCGGCAATACAATTCATTCATAATGTTCAGCACTGATCGTCTTCATAAATGTCGTAGCATTTCTCTATCCACATACATACATAATTGGTCATTACAACCCTTCAGTTAGGACTATAACATAGCTCCTCACACCACTTATGCTGTGTGTGGTAATTTTATACATGAGTGGCGGGAGCTACAGATTAAAGCCGACTGGGGACTACAGATTTTGAGAAACTTTGACATTGCGATTTAATTTACTCTCAGAGTTTTTGCCAGAAGACTGCCGAAGAAATATTTTTTTTCATATTTTGTTTAATTAGAAATGTCTAACCTTTCGTTTAAGTCGTGGCTTCACGTCTAATAACCCAACACACTACTTACTAGGCTACGCCAATTAGACTCGTTCATAGTATTCAGAGGCCATTCTAGTTTGTTGGTAATGATTTTCAAAAATGCCGTCGCATTTATCTACTCGCTCTTTCTTAAAACAATGTTCCAATGCATATGTACACTATTGGATAAAACCTAAGCACCCGTCAGTACATTTTTTTTTTAAATTTTTTTAATTTAAGAATTTTTTAAGAAAACAAAATTATTAATAATTTTTTTTTTATTTTTTTTTATATATTTATATCCTTATTATTGAAAAACACAAACTTAAGGAATTCAGAATTCAATAAAAAAGTTATCATTCAAAATACATTTTAAATCGAAAATATAAGCGGACAAAACTAAAGCACCCCCAATTTAAGGTACAGATAAAAACTATTGAAACCAATAATTCTTTGCGAATCCTTTATTCTGGATGGCACATGCCATCCTTTTAGGCATAGAGGATGTTAAATTATTAATTATTTCAGGTGATATTGCTTCCCAGGCTATTTTTGCGGCTTCAAATATATCGTCTTTGCTTTTGCAATTTTCTAAGTTGAATTTTAAGTTAAGTTCTAGATTGGGTTAAGATCAATTGAGTGCAAAACACTAATTAAAAGTTAAAAAGTTTTTGCGGATTGGCCGCACATCTCCTACTCATTCTTGAGGAAGGGCACGTAAAACTTCGCGATATGACGACCCCTTAATTAAAAGGACAATCCAAAATGATCCTACAGCATCTTCTAGTCATATACAAAACCGCTTAGATTTAAAAATTAGCGAAAGGACGATTCGCAGAAGGACGGTAGAGGCCGAATTATTCAGTCGACGGCCAGAAAAAAACCTTTCATATCGTGAAACATTTCATATCGTCTGCGCACACGCTTTATGCCATCTGAATCCTTTAAATTAAACTTAGATTCGTCAGAAAATAGCACAATCCTCCATATTTACACACTCCAGTTGAGATAGGCCTTGGCGAATTCAAGTTTCGCTTTTTTATTTTTAGACGATATAAAAGTTTTTTTTTGCTGGTTGTCGACTGAATAATCCGGATTAATTGGCTTAAATGAAAACAGAACAGTGTTACAGCGAAGAAGTATTCAGTATTGGTTCCAAAACCCCCCTTTAATTCATTAGAAAATACTGAAATAGTTCTCCTTCTGATACGAAGTCCAAAGAGTTTTTAAGCATCATAATCTTTGAGAAGTTATACTTAAGCATTCTTACATCCTTCGGGTTTGGGTATTCAATACTCAATACGTTAACTTCAGATTCAATGAAGTAACGTACGTGATACCAGCAGTGATAATCTATTTGGATATTCTTTGGGTAGTAAGCCAGCTCTATCTAACTACCTTTTAAATGACAAATATTACTGAAAGGTCAGGCTGAACAACCTCTTAAAAACGTGCACATGTTATTGAAAAAAGTTAATCAAGTAGCCGTAGTCTGTGTTTGCGTATTAGACGAGAGCTCGTGGTTCAACCTTCTGGAACTAAACGAAATACAAGAAATATGTCTAGCGACGCCTTCCAGTCTTCTGGAAAAAAACATCATATAAAAGTAAAATAAAATTGCTACGACAAGTTTCTCAAATCTTTAGTTTGGGGCCGACATTAAACTCTGTGTTTCACCACTCATGAATTTACCACACACAACATGACGGGTGTGGGAAGCTAGGTCGTAATTCTAACTAAAGGATTGTAGTGACCAAATGAGTAAGTACTTACGTAACTGAGTAATATATTTGGAAATAGGGACGAAGACTGACGGCAATCTTAGTATTCTAGAAGTTGCAATAGTAGACGTATATCAATCCCCTGCTTCGCCAAAAAAAAATTGATTTAAGAATACGTGCAAATACTTTGCGACAGCCTTGTGTTCTTAAAAAAAAAACTGAAAGCTGACTAAGATTACACACCGTACATCGCTGTTGTACCAGTATATATTAGTCGTCATTTAATTGCAGTATGTGATCCTCGTCCGTAGTGCTAGACAGAAAGGTGTTGACATTTGAACTCTTAGTTCAGATTTATAGTGTCGATATTTGGGTAATCTAGTGGTTGAAAATAATCATCCACAAGTAACTAGTTTTCGCGAATTTCAGAGGTATGAAGTACCACTGGAACTACCCAAAATAATTCGATACGAAACAATTCGACAATGCTTTAAGAGGGAGGTTCTTGTGCATTAACTTTATATTGCAAATATCACTGGTTTTTTTAGATGACGAATGTTTCTGGTTGATTGATCTCATTTTTATTTACCAATAAGCACCAGATTTTCTCTATGTCTTCCAAAACTAGGACAACACATTTAACATATCAATAAACATGCTTAAAGCATAACGAAAATATTTGATTTTCAAACGGTATGAATATGCGTTTTAACAGACCTATCCGGTAAAACAGTAGCATTTTTGAGTTCGAAATGCTCTGTAGTTCTTACACAACGTATTACAATAAAATCTGTTTAAAGGATCCTAAACTGTCAACGACTTTATACTTCGAAGTTGTAAATATTTTTCTATTGTTGATGGAAATCATTACATTCGAGAAAGCTTTTGAAAGCATTACTGAGAAAATGAAAGACGGAAAACATGTAATTGCTAACACACGAGTTATACATACACATTTAACAGGACTTTAATATATTTTCTACACAACATGAAAACTTTTTCAAAATGTCCTTTCAAAATGAGTTCGCAAAGCTTTTTTCATCCCTCTATTTATATAAAGCTGTACTAAAATGTTATCGAAAGCTTTTCTAACTTACCCTTTTGCTGTTGTAGTTGAGTTTGCTGCTGCTGTTGCATTTGCTGTAATTGACTTGTTGGTATGAATTCCTCATGTTTTTGGTCACCCTTCTCTTCATATTTAAGCTTGTATTCCGAATGCTTTCGTAGCGACATTAAAAGCGATTGTGTTCGTGGTGGAATTTCTGGTGGTGCTGGTTCTGGTGGTGGTTCAGTTTCTTCACCACCAGACAATTGAAGTTCCGTTATTTCACCATGACCAATGCTTTCGATACTTTTTTCGAAGCCATTTAGTACAGAAACATTCGAACTTTCGTTATTTGATTCGGCATACTCACGCAGTTCCATTTGCAGTTGTTGTAATTTGAATTTATCACGACTGTTGGCATTATTCAGAGTGGCATTACTATTGGAAGACGTGGCACTGCTGGACGAAGTCATGCCACTTGTGCCCCGATTACCACCGTTACGACTTGTTTTCGAACGATGTGAACGCGTTGAGCTTGGCTCACGTATATGCGGATTTATACTACTCGCTGTCGAGCTTGACGGCAGTAGAAATGCATTATTCAGAACCGACGACGCACCGTTACCCGTTACAAAGTCGTTAGAGTTTTGTAAACGATCTATCATAGCCGAACTACCCGAAAACGATATACGATCACTGAGAGAGTCCGAATTTGATTGTGAGTCATATTTGGAATTGAGAAATGGATTTGTACTGCGTGTTGTAGGGAGAAACCCCAAATTGGCATTGTTTAGAAATTTATTATTGGCAGTTGTAGTTGTTGTTGTTAATGAAGCTGCCGCTGTTGCTACCATCCCTGCTGCTGGTGGTGTTGTGGTCGTATGCAAATTGGCAGTGAGTGTTTGTTTTAGTGGCGAACAAAGTTCAGTGCTTTCTTGTTGCAAATGCTGTAAATATGAGTGGGTAGCATTTGAATTCAAGGCAGCATCACGATTCGATGAGGAGGGATATTCATTCAGTCGTGAAGATAAATGATCTTCGTTTTCAAAATCGGAATTATAGCGATCCAAGTCTGAAAAAAGGAATTCGTATTAAAGATAAAATATTTTTCAAACAGAATGTTTAATAATAAATATATATACAGTGAGCGTCAAAAGGAACTGTACATTAAAAAAATTTTACATTAATAAATTACCGTTATTTTTATTTTAAAATTGTTTCATTGCCAGTTTTTAAAATTAAAACAAAAAAAATTTCGAAATATTGTAAAATTTTTTGGGGCACTCTCCTTAAGTGGTAAAATTTCAGTTTGCTGGTTGTTAGAATTGTATCCTTAGTGTATAGTTTCTTTTGATGCTCAATGTAGTGTATCTATTAATGGAAAATATGGGACACTTTAGAAGAAACAGAATCTATAACCATTTTCTCAAATTTCAAAAATTGGCAACTTGGCGCGTGTTGGTATAATCGTATAATGGAGATTATTTCCAAGAAGTCAATGAACCCAATCATAATGCTGCTAATATGTAGATGTGATTTGCCTGCCAAAGTCTTCACATGCTTAATACTCTTCCACAAAGTCCCGCTATGTCTCAAAGAGAGTACATAGGAGATCACTGGAAGAAGGTTTGCGTAGTCGCTAAGACTCAAATGAAAGTCAACTGAAGAACTTTCTCATGAGTGGATGGCGGCAAATATAATAAAAGACTTAAAAAAATATAGGTTATACATTCAGTACAATAAGAATCATTATCGAGGCATTAGTATGTTCCAACTTTCTCCTGGAATATGATACTTCTTGATCTTTCTAAACTTAAACTTAAGTTGATAGGACGCCTTTTGCACGTTCAAAGTACTTCGCAAAGAATTTTTACAAACTTTTACACTTTCTTTTAAACTTTTTTTTCTCTTTTGCACGTTCAATTGATATTTTGTTGTAGTGTATATGTGTATACAACCACCGGTAGAAAACGAACGAAGAACAAAGCAACTTTTCGAATACAAACTCAAAATTTTTCAAAGTATTTTTAACGCGCAAAAGGCATGTAGTTTCGCCGTTGAATAGAAGGTTATCAATTCTGTCAATTCTGATTTAGCTTCAGTTTCTCTTTGAACGAGTATTTCTCAAAAAAATTTCATTCGCTTTAAAATTGAGTTCGTTTTATTGCTATTCAGCAGCGATCCATATATGGACAACTGGTTAGTGTTAACTCCAATTGAACTGGAATTTGCAGTAAATTCCATTTGAGTCCAGCTATATTTAAGTGCATCTTTATGGTCTTTATTTTGTGAATGCTCCTGGGCGATTAAAACTGTGCTGAGGACTTTCTTTATGCAATTCTGATATTAATATGATCACAAATGCTTAAATAATTCAAAGTCCAAAAAGCACAAACAAATTATTTTTAAATAAAAATTTCATCCCTTATTTCGCGTTTTTCCAATAAAAAAATTGGGAGATACTCGTTAACACAATTATTTTCAAAATTTATGCCTTGAGAAAACTGTGTTTCTGTCGATGAAAAGTCTTCAGCAACGAAGTTAAAATTGCTCAAATTGGTTCGAAGAGCATTCATTGGCTGGCAACTCATATTCAAAATGCCCTATTGGACCGAATTTCTTTTGCCCAAAGTGGAAGTATTGGACCTGGTTGACATGTGTTTTCAAGAAATGTCGCATGCCATCTCTTTTCATAACGATCATTTGATTTCACTACACTATACTAGTTCGTGTGGGCGTTAGAAAAAATTTGGCAAAATTTGAACCCATGGGTGGGCTACATACGGTGTAGCCGCAAACAATATTAACATGAAATAATGGTTAAAGCTAAAACGGCAGGCATTCTAGAATACTTGTTATTTATCACGCATATTGCTAATCTGATCTATTGAATATGTAGGACACATGTCTAGGCCATCAATATGATTGCTTCGATACTCGTAACATTTTCATCATTATCATTTATTCTCAAGATATTATTACACACCGAGCGTAAGGACTATGCTACATTGCTCGTAATGTTTGTAATGTAAACAATTAAATAATTGATTATATTTTACTGCACTTTACATTCATATATACATACATTATTGGTAATTACAACCCTTTAGTCAGATTACGACCTAGCTTCTCACACCACTTATGTTGTGTGTGTTAGTTTTATACATGAGTGGCGGAACATACAGTTTAAAGTCGACACCGAACGACAGATTTTTGAGAAACTTAGAGTTTTTGCCAGAAGTAATCGCAGAAATATATTCTTATATTTTGTTTTGTTGCGTAGTCGCCGTGGTCTAGTAGGTAGTGTGTTGGCTTATTAGACGAAAAGCCAGGGTTCGAGCCCCAGGCCAGACATCAAAACAAAATACAAAAAAGTATTTCTTCGGTGACTTCCTCTCAGCAGATTTCTGGCAAAAACTCTGAGAGTAAATAAAATTGCCATGAAAAGTTTCTCAAAAATCTGTCGTTCGGAGTCGACTTTAAATTGTTGGTCCCGCCACTCATGTATAAAATTAACACACACAACATAAGTGGTGTGAGAAACTAGGTCGTAATCCTGACTGAAGGGTTGTAATGACCAATTATGTATGTATGTATGTATTTTGTTTTGTTGGAGATGTCTATTGGAGATGTCTGATTGTATTTATGTTGCTAAATAAATTAAAGAACAGTTTACTGCTAGTACAGCTACAAATAGTGCAAAATATGGTGTTTCCTCTATGCAAACAATCTTTTTTGATTTTCTCTTAATTTACGTCGTATTTAATAAAACCCTCTCTCTCCCTCACTAGATACTGGGCAACCAAACCAGAGAAAGTCTTTTCAAAGGCAATTGAAATTTAATTTCATTTAGATTTTAACGGCAAATAAAAAAAATAAAAAAGCGAAACTAATTGTTTTAAGCCCTTCCACTGTGATACTGCAAAATGAACTCAACCTTAAAATCTCTGTACTCTGAAGCGTTTTTCGCACCAGCTAGTAAGAGTAGCTGGTTAAACGACAGAAAAAAAGGAGACAAGAAAAAAAGAATTGCCATATAGACACTACAAAATGCTGGTAATAAAATAAAATAAAAAAAGAAAAATAAGAAAAAAACCGAATTAAATTATTTTCATCACTTCTTTAATCTCTCTGGAAATCCTCTTATCATAGTATCGCTAATTGAAAAACGAAAACGAAATGAAAAAAACGAAAAAAATTTTGTCCTTCTCTATGCTGAAATGCTGAAAGTCTATGTGGAAAAACGAAAGATTCCAATTCTATATTTTTTTTCGTATTTTGGCTGCTCTGTTTCAAATAAATATAGAATAAATCCAATTTTACTTAAACTGATATTTATATGTATATGTATGTGGCATATACACTTGCTCAAAAACAACACTCGTACAAGTGTATGGAATTGTAAACAGAAAGGAATCATAAAATCCAACACCAATTGCCAAGCCAAACGAACGAAAAAAAAACAGAAATTGAAATTCGTATGGGAAACTAACAAAACGTTGTAACTAATGGCGAGTTCATACCCCTTCTTTGTTGTTGTATTCATAGACGTTGAGCTACACTTATATTTGGAAATAATAAGCTTTTACCATGAGGATTGATTCGGATTGATACATGCAGAATTTCTAAGAATATTTTAAATACAATTTTCAGATCAATTAGGTTAGGTTAGGTTAGGTTAGCGGATAGTCATATTGGCCATATTAACGCATTGTGATGCCCTGCGTGGGGTAATCTCCCATGTCATTAATCGTTAGTGGTGGTTTTAAGCCACCCCGAGCTTCTGATGAAACCGGCCAGTACTGTTAGTAGCAGGTTCTGCATCATGCCCAGAACTTCAAACGTTCTGGTAGCCAAGAACAGCTGAAGTCTGTTTTGCAGTACAGGGCACTCGCTTAAATGGTGTTGTACTGAGTCCTTTTCCTCCACATCATGGCAGCTTCTGCAGTAATCCAAGTGGGACAGACAGGACTTGTCAGCAAAGCTGACAATAGTGCAGTGTCCCGTGCGAATCGCTCACTTGTCGTACTCAGCTAGTTTCTTCGGTTTCTTGCTGTATCCAGCAGTAGACAGCAGAAATTCGGCAACCAAGTATATTGGACTACCCACGGTTTTTTGAATTCCATGCCTCTTTTTCCTATTTGGAAAAGTATTCCTATAGAGACACATATATTCCCCTATTGTCTTCCCCTCAAACTTCTCCGATCGTGTCCGTGCTAGTTCGTTCACCTTTTCTTTTCCCTCTATGCCACAGTGGGCAGGAACCCAGTAGATGCGGTTGTTGTGTCGATGTATACCGACGCCCGAGATTTGCCAAGGATCCCAGTGCTTTGTTTGCTGCTTGACTATCCACAAATATGACCAAGTTCGAAGGAGGCAAGTCTCCTGGTGCAACCATGCATGCAGCTTGTTCAATAGTAAAAATCTCAGCCTGAACTACACTGGCCTGTTTAGGTAATTTGTATGATCCGTTCAGTGCCAATTTACCGGAATAGACCCCGGAGCCTACAGATCAATTAATGCCAGGGTAGTTGCTTTTGACCCAAAGCCTGTAATTAAAAACAGACGTCTCCCCAATTTTAATTAAGAAGTCATTAAGTTGCATATGATATTGTGTAGGCAACCTTTATTCCCCGTTTCTATCGGAAGAACGATATCACACGTTCATGTAATTGTATGGAAAATACAAACAAAATTGAGTGTCTGAAGAAATCAGAAAGCAAGGACGGAAAATTTACGGCAAGCCGGTTGAAATGTAAGGCATTACGTTCTGAGGTAATATTTTATAGCGGTAATGTTTTTGCTCAATTGGAACCCATTGGGTTCACTTAACTAAAGGATTTCAACAGAGAAATGCTTTTTGGTACCAAAAGTATTTAGACAACTAGATTATATCGGAGAACGATTACGTGGAAGAACATAAAATATCAATCCTATCTTTAATAGCTTCTTGTTGAAGCTCCATCTGTCAAATTAGTTGTCATTTAATCAAATTGTTTTGCCAAATGGTCATGCACAACCTTCGAAAACTACTTCAGTCAGGATTACGACCTAGTTTCTCACACCAATTATGTTGTGTGTGTTAATTTTATGCATGAGTGGTGGGACCTAGAGTTTAAAGTCGACTCCGAACGACAGTCCAGTCTAGGCCTACAGATGACAATACAAATATTTTCTTTGAATATTATTGATGTTTGCTTGCCAAAAATAGCGCCCTCTAAATGTCGCCAATTAGCCACACTGCAACTATTTCATACTCATATTACAATTTGCCTCTACCTATCTATAGTATGAAAAAGCATCCTTGTGTGTGGCATTATCCTAAAATGGCATAGAATTTACAGAGCATTCATACAGTTTTACACTGATTATACGAGATACCAGATACAGTCATATTTTACGATAGCGAGGCTAAAAATGTGAAAGACTTACGTACTAAACAAAACTACAAATATGGTAGTAGTTGGTAAAGGAGTAAGTAGTAGTAAAAGACCAATGTGACTTACTTGCCAATTGCTGACTTTGCAATAACAGCTGTGCCAACAATTGCGTATCGAATGCTGATGTCTGACCCGTATTTTGATATTCGTCTTCGCTGCTACTATTATAGGCATGACGACTATGCCATTCAGCTGAACGTTGCCTTCGTATGGCATGTTCGCCGCCATTAAAATAATATTCACTTCCGCCACTACCACTGCCACCACGTTTGCGGCCAATTGTGCCTGAATGGCTGGACATTATGAAATCAGAGTGTGTGTGTATGTGTATGTGTATGTGTGTGTGGAATATCCTTTTTGTTTCTCTTTCTCAAATTCTTATCGTGTTGGCGTTGTCGTCGTCGTCGTTTACGTAGCAGGCGTTTTGCTTTAGGCCATCTATTTTGAAAGTTATCTTGATGGCAGTCAATGTTTCTGCTCAGTTACACTCTGATTCCGTTATTCCTTCCAGTTGAATATTTTTCTTCGTTCGTTGTTGTTGTTGGCCCGTTTATGTTTTATGTTGTTATTGTTATTGCTATTGTTGTTGTAAAATGGTAGCAATTTAGATGATAGTGCTGCTGTTTAAAGTGTTTTTGATATACTAAATGTAGCAGTTGTTGTTGTTGTTGCAACTGTATAGGTGGGTTTCCCTTGATTACGGGGCACTGGTAGATTTACCACACAGTAACTGGCAAGAGTGTTTATGATTTATTTACTATCGGAACACATAATGTCATGCCAGTAGAATATTTTAATCATACTTTAAAATATCCAAAAGACATGTCTTTGTCTATTTCACATCCTTTAGCACATGTGCTGTCTTGGCCATATCTAGTGCTGGTGCTGGTGCTCTTCTGCAAAGATAAAGCGGTAAAAAGAATTCTCGTTTAATTAAAATATTTAATTTGAATATGATTTATTTATAATTTATTTTAATAATAAGGGATGCCATTGTACAGATATGGGTAGTATATGTATAAGGATGTGCTTATTTAGAATCATAATTAATGAAGGAAAAGGTAAAAAATACTTGGGAATATTTTCATAAGACTTTGTTTAATATTTTATATGTTTCGCAAGCTACACTATTAAATGATAAAAAAGGTAGATTTTTCTGACCGACTAGTCATACAAATAATGCCTCAAAAACTTATAAATTACTAGGTTGTAGCAGAAAACAATCAGTGATCCGAAAAGGTTTCTTTATTTAAAGGAATTGCAGAAGAAATTCAACAGATGGGAATCAGTTTGGATTATTTTTATTTCGGTAATTGTCACCGTAGTCTAGTAGCTAGTGTGTAGGCTTATTAAATGTGAGCCCACGGCTCATACTCCAGCTCAGACATCCTCACCAAAACGAAATGTGAAAAAATATTTCTTCAACGACTTTCTCTCAACAGTTTTCTGGCAAAAACTCTGAGGGTATAAAGTTTCGCAAAAATTTGTCATTAGGAATCGACTTTAATCTGGAGGTCCCGCCAGTCAGGTATAAAATTAACACACACCACATAGGTGGTGTGAGAAGCTAGATCGTTATCCTGACTGAAGACTTGTAATGACAAATTATGTATGCATGTATGTAATTGTCACCGATGAGATTTAAGATTGGCCGGTAATTGGAGATTACTTATCAGGCCTTGGCACCAAACTCCGATGAATGTTTTATAAACGTTGAATAAAAAGCACTGAGTAGTTCTTTTCTTAGAATGCTTTTTTGATGATTTGCACTAATTCATGGATTTGTTCATTAGAACGGGTTTTTTAAAGGAAAATGTATGTTGCGAGTAGTTTATGAAGCGTGAGTCTGAGAAGTATTTAACATAATTTACACGTACAAAAAAGGACAAACCATCTAAACAAAGTTTTCCTATTAGTTATCCTCTACTCTAATCAAATAATAAAATTAACTATCACGTCATGTTATGAGGATGGTGATGTTCATTATCATTCTCTTAGATCTATATCCACTGAAGCATCCTTAACTACGTGCTGCTAAACATGTTGCTAATGTATGTGGCTGCGAATACGGTAAAGAAACTGAAAATCACAAGAGCATGAAAGCATTAAAGCTTTAGGTTAGGTAAGATCGGAGTGGTAGCTTTGATACCAAGGCTCACTTGATCATGCATAGCAATCCGTTGTGATGTCACCGGTGAGCGCAATCTCCTTACTGACCGAATTCCACCAAACTCATCGTTAAAGTTGGTCAGCTCAGGGGCTGTACACTAAAAGCATGACTCCTCTTAGCTGGAAAACTGCCTGAAAGTTTAATAAATGAACGTTGATATCAATGGATGATAACTCCGTTAAGCTGACAAGAAATGGAGAGCCAAATAACCTTAATTGCGCCTTGCGAGGGATGGGCATTGGTAAAGAAATTGGATAACCGTTTCCTCCTCTTTAGCAGACCCACAACCGCGGTAGTAGTAGTTCGATGGGAGCTGCAGTCTTCTCGCGTCTCTTCCCTTAACGCGATGGCCTGTAAGCATGGGCACTGTGATCGAGATAACATTGCGATCAAGTTTGGGTAGCTGGTATGTCTCCTATTCATCATGGGCCAAGTGAGTCTGGAAATGGGGCAAGATTTCACATTAACCCAGGTTAGGTTGGCGTCACGAAACAATTGTTGCCTAATGACCAATTTATCCGAGGTAAATGACATACACAATACGATTGGTTAGGGTTCCGGAAGGAATGTACCTGCGAACTCATTAGGCCTACAGTTGCCTAAAGAGCAATGATTAGGTATGTTAGATCTGATGACACGATACCTGAAACAACTCTATGACAAAAAAAAGCTTAGAAAATATATATGAGTATGGTTTAAATCTTCCAAAGAACATAACCCAAGTATACAATGACGGCCCCTGATCACATGGTTGACCAAGGAGATTGTCCCAAAGGAATTGGAGATTGTCCCTAAGGCAACTCGATTTTTGTGATAGGAAAGTATAAAGAAATCCGCTGACCGAATTCAATTTTGGAGCATTTCGAGTCAGGACAGAAAACCGGCTAGAGTACATCCAAGATTGTCGTAGAACACCGGACGTCTCTGAGAGAGGTACAAGGCATTGAACGGCTGAGCTCAATTATGTGTCTTGACATTGATGGTAACATCATTACTAATGTACTTGCAAAGGCTGCTAAATAGAATAAATTCGTACGTGAAAGTGGAATTCCGCTAATGTGAGGATATCATATGATATCATATGATATCACACGGAATTTACTCATTTGCAAAGGCAAGATGAAAAATTAAATGCTTTTGCATAGAGGCCAGACAAATTTAGCCAACTATGGGGATACGCAGAACAAAATTTGCGTTAAATCTAACAGAATTCATTTTAGAAAGCTCAAAACAGTCACAACCAAGCACTGGTTCATCCCTAGGCATATACATACGTATAGGTTGAGAATACCTTAGAGAGCAATTGATCTCTTTTTTTCATAATTTTTTTATTTATTGAATCTTCTTTATAGAATTCACAACAATTATTCAAATCTAAATTAAAGAAAAAATTGCAAGTATTTATGTATGTATATTTATATATATTTACTATAAATCCGATGCCTGATTGCTTTTTGACTGTGTTAAAAATACACATTAACGACGTTTTGAAATAGAATACATTGTATATATTTTGTATAGCGGCATTATGAAACAAGATAGTTTGTTTAAACACAAAGCAACTAACATTTTGAAAGGCAGCCATAATCAGATCAGCTGTTTCAATTCTTCTCAGATTTTTGCGACCTTCAAACAACAGTAAGTTCCTTGCAAGACGGTTGGAATGAATTCTAATCTTCGTCACGTAGCTGATATTTGCTCTCCTGATTTTGTCACGAATAAGAAGCACATGGAGATTCCCCACATACCGATGGGCACCCTTTATTACTCTTAATAACTTAGATTGTCTTCGCTGAAGTTTTTCAACATTTGATGGTGAACCTTGTATAACATAGTTAACCGATCTTTATATACGATTTTTTCTGTAGACTAATACTATTGCAAAACAAAATGTCTATTAGAGTTGGTAAAGCTGTCTTTAAAATTTAAAATTCGATTCTAAAGAAATTATGGCCATGGTGTATGTGCGTATGTTGTCTGTTACACAGTGTTATTTTGTTTTCTAATTTTGCTTCCGAAATGCCTTTAAAAAGTATTTTAAACATGCGTTTGAGAGATAGCATATCTGGTCATAAACGAGTTCATTAAAATAAATAATTTTTCAAGAAAAAAAAGAGAATATGACTACATGAAAGGGGCCCTTTTTACTTTCTACGAACGGAAATGTCCTTGCGAGGCAAGACCTTTTTAAAAAAAAAGGGAAAAATCTAATAACAAATGCGTGCCATAAACGTAAGTGGCTTTAAAAAATTTATTGCCTGTACAATTAGTTGATAATTAGCCATTATTATGAAACCACAGTAACGCACAAACACACATACACATGTATACACATATACACTAACATATGAAGCTAATCATGTATGTATGTATGCCTGTATTTAGTATCCCTCAACATAAATGAAAAGCATTTTTGGTTGTTGGTTTAAGCAATTGTGGCAAACGGAAGTGGCATAAGTATTCAGAAAATTGGAACAAATGAAATTTTTTAATTTTTTTCTCTCTAATTTGTGCGTAACAAATGTAACCCTTTTTTGTTACAAAACAAGAAGTCGTGTTTTGTTTTTTGTTTTTGCTTGTGTGTTTTAAGAAGGGCATATAAATGGCTCTTGTGTTATTTTGTGTTGCCATTGTAATGAAGTTAAATATTTTCATTTTAATTTCTTTACCCTAGGCGAGTGTATTGTAACTTTAAAACAAGCAAGAATTCAATGGTTGATCAAAACCTAACTGTATGATACCCTACATCATATTGAACTTGTTGAGGTAGTTCTTTATCAGACAGTAACAATATCGATGTTGATTTGCATTTTCTGTAAGTTCTCTCAGGGAAGTTAGCTTAAGACGGCTGATATTGAATGATATTGAATGAAAATGATATTGAAAAAAATAGAGTTGACATTGGAGAAGCTACTAATAATCTAGGCATTTAATTTGACTTCAGCCAGACAGATTTGTAGATGTTTTGTAGTAAGTCAGAGTAGTTGCTACTCAAGCTAATAGAAATTAATTAAAAACAACTATTGTATATCGAAGTCGCCAGGTTTCAAACCCCAGGCCAGAAATCACAACAAAATACAAAAAGCATTTCTTTGGCGACTTGCTCTCAGCATATTTCTGGCAAAAACTCTGAGTGTAAATAAAAATTGCCATGCAAATTTCTCAAAAAATCTGTCGTTCGGAGTCGACTTTAAACTGTAGGTCCCACCACTCATGTATAAAATTAACACACACAACATAAGTGGTGTGAGAAACTAGGTCGTAATCCTGACTGAAGGATTGTAATGACCAATTATGTATGTTATGTATGTATTGTATAACGAAATTGAAATCAAACAGAGATGGTTGTTAAATTCATCATCAGGAAACAAAAGAAATCATCATCATTATAATCCATTATGTTGGTATAACTAAAACTTGGAATTCATATGAAAGGATTTACTTCAATTTATTTCGAACGTATAACAATGGATTTATTTACATTAAATACTGAAGATATGAAAGAAATAAATTTCTATTTCGGTTGTGATATAAACTAGGAAACCACATCTATTGTATTGGAGTTAAAGCAAAGAAAGCTAGCACTGCCTTCAGCACAACTGATCTATCTATTGGTAACTCATAATCATATACATCCCTAAATATAGCTGAGATATAGTCTACATTACATTTAGACCCACACTCATAAAAGTCTCCGAAGCACGATTAGGCCTATAAAACTCCAAAAGCTTTCGATTATCACAGCATCACACTTTGAGATGCAGTAATGCACCTCAGATTACTGCTTATGTGGAAGGACAACGAGTAGCCTTTATAGCTAAGGCGGGTTTCCACAGGAGTTTAGACCAGTAATTCTATCATCATATGATCGCCGTAGTCTAGTACGTAGTGTGTTAGCTTATTAGGCGTAAGGCTACGGTTCCAACCCGAGGTCAGACATCAAAATGAAATATGAAAAAATATTTTTCGGTGACTTCCGCTCAGCAGATTTCTGGCAAAAATTCGGAGAGTAAATAAAATTGCCATGAAAAGTTTCCCAAAAAAAATAAACTGTCGTTTGGAGACGACTTTAAACTATAGGTCCCGCCGTTCATGTATAAAATTAACGCACAACATCATAAGTGGTGTGAGAAGCTAGGTCGTAATCCTGACTGAAGGCTTGTAATGGTCAATTATATATGTTTTGTATGAGAATCCCACAGGAACTGTTAACTAATGACAGTGACGTCCCTAACCTTTCAAGAATGGAAATAAATTCTTGAACACAAAACAAAGCCCTTTCGTTAAAAAAATTCACAATTCTGCGTTAATATTTTCGAGGATTTGCTTTTTGAAATGCTTTGGAATCGATAAGAATCCGTATGTTAAAGTAATTGATTTCTGATAAATCAGGAGAGTGACATCGAAACCCACTCATTCCTGCTACAGAGGAAAATAGAGAGGAGAAAACGTAACAATTTGGTATTAGTCAAGGCTTTCTTTCTGTACAGCCAAGCAATATTATTAGAATACATAACGTTATATATACTAGAGACCATCAGAAGTATTACCTCGGAGCCGTGCATATTTCGAGAAAAGAATTAAAAAATCCAAACTATCGTTGAAAAACAATTCATGGCTTTTTATGTATCATGAGTTCAGAAATTAGCACGACAGTTATTATGTTTCAGTCTCAATGTTAATCGAATTAGACCTCTTTTTAAAACTAAAGAGAATTCTTGGAAAAGTAGAATACTTCGAATATGTTAGCGTTAATGACAGTTGTCCGCACAAGTTAGAGGCTTACACTGTAGTTCTAGTTGAGATCATATAATGAGATCATACATCAAGAGGCGACAGCAAGATATCATTGCATTTCCACTTTGACATCGTTTGTTTTGTTGAAAAATATGATAACATTTCTTTGTACAAGCTTTCCAGCATAATTGGTTTAGCTAAAGTTACCATACATACATAATTAGCCATTACAACCCTTCAGTCAGGATAACGACCTAGCTCCTCTGCACCACTAATGTTGTGTGCGTTAATTTTATACATGGTGGGTGCTACAGTAAAACGTCGAGTCTGAACGGGAAACTTTTCATGGCATTTTTTTTTCAGAATTTTTCCCAGAAATTTGCAGAGGCAGTCACCGAAAAAATATTTTTCATGTTTCGTTTTATTGGATTTGCCTGTCCTGTGGTTTTGAACCATTACATTTTGGACCCACTAGACAACGGCGTCTAGGTTTACATAGGTGACGTTGTTTCCAGATAACTACCATCGTGAAACCTTTGTATGAGTACGATTGTGATTTAGGATTACATCATAATATTCTTTGAGAGATTTTATATCAGTGAGTTGGATTAGCCAGGTTTAGGTGACATTAGAGAGCATCTTCTAAGTTTAATTGAACTTTTTTTTGGTTCGAGCTTTATAGAGGCAATGAATTATATAAGACCGATTAGTACTTTAGAATTATTTACAAGCAAATAAAAAATCTACGCATGCATAGCGCTCAAGCTTAGTTCAAACTCAGATGAGATCTTTGGCACATCGGATTTTTTTTATATTTTGTCCATTTTTACCAGCCCTAGAGTAATTAACCAATGTTGCATAAAGGATGCTAGAATGATAGGGTTACCAACTCCCTTCCAGAAAGTGTATTCGGTTTTTACATTGCATTTACTTGTGAGGAACTTTGCATATGTATTCCTACTCTTTCTAAAAAGGTAGTGTTGCCTGATCTTCTTGTGATGTTAGTTCTAGATGTCCTTCACACTGCTTGTCAGAAGTCAATTAGCGTCCTTGATAGATTACTTGGACGTGATAAAGTCACAGAATTTTCAAAATCACAAATCATGATGAACAAGTTTTACTTTCTAACACATTCAGGCCTAGATTGCATAGATTTGAGGTCAACCATGCATGTCACCTCTTTCGATCTAATTTGTTTAAGTAGTACATACGACTCAGAAGTTCATTTTAGCTATCAAAACTACATAAACAGAAGAAGCATCTAATTCTTCATAAATATATTCATATTCCAAACATTTCATCAACATCGCAACATCACGTAACGTTTGATCATTGTGGTGTAGGGTATAGCAACCCCAATATTAACAGTGTTTGAAAAGCTTTTTTTTTACTTTTTATTTTAATATCTATCTGTACATATGTATGTGTATGTATGTATATGTATGTGTGTTTATATTTTAGAAAAAGGTAACAAATTATTATTTATGCAGTAAATCACAATTATGCCAGAGCCAGTTGTAGGAAAAAAAAACAAAAAGCAAAAAAAATCTGATACTCAAAAACATTAAAAATGCTGAAAAGAATTCCATAAAAATATCCCAGTCACGTGGTAGAATTATTTATTAAAAGGCATCTTTAAAAATATATTTTGAGGAGCGTTACGGCAACATTGTTGTAAATTGTCGACTGTTTAACAAACGAAAAAAGAAGGAAAAAAAGTAAATTTTCAACATATATTTTTCACGGTTACAATGGCGTTTTTTGTTTTGCTGTCTTTGCGCGTTCCACTGACATTTAACCTCCTTATTTCTCTAATGCTCATAAATTTGCATGAGTTTGAATTTATTTTACGAATTTCTAACTTTTTTCCCCTTCTGTTTTTGATGTTTGAAAGCAAATTTGAATTCCTCAGACATTTTCGAACAGTTCTGCATGCGTTACGAATTTTTGGTTGTTTTAAAGTTTAAAATATTTGGCAAGAATATTGTTAAATGGATGGAAGTGAATAGATTTTTAAGTAATTTTTTTAATTTCTGTTGATATTTAAGCAACTTTGTTTTTTCTGGAATTTATTTAAATTCTATCAAAGGTTATTGGGGGCTAAATCTCAATAAAAACTTGCGAAATTTTTTCACACTGTTGTTGTAACTTTAATATTTGAAATGTGTAAAGTCTGTAAAAATCTCCTAAAAATGTTAAAAGTTATCTCTTCTAACTTCGTAGAATAAATGTTGGACGAAGAGCACCCATTATTAGAACAATATGTTGATGTAATCCTGGCTTATTTGCATACATATCCCAATCGGTTTCTTAAAAATAAGTTTCTTTTAACCTTTGCATCTTTGGGATGTTATCTTAAGATGGGAAGGCATTATCTAAAGCGACTGAATAATCAGTTTCCATGGGAAACATGAATGAAATGGGTGGGCAATTGCCTGGTACAGATTTTAATAAGTAAAGTTTAGTAAGACCCACAAAAACCTGTAATTTCCACGAAATTTTTATTTGATTATAAAATTTGGAACTTGCGACCATGTAGCAAACGAAGATATTGTTACGATTTCACCTTTTAAAAACGTTTCAAATATGAGCTCGTAGATTGCAATTAAAATAAAAATAAATTTGTGTTTAGTTTTAATTAAAATTCTTTATTATTCGCGCAATTATGTGTACCACTGTTCACAACTTGATGTAAACAACAACAATTGCTTTATTTGTTATTCCTCTTCGCACTCTTTTTCATAAACAGTAACAATTGCTCGACAGATCTTTGTAACGGAGTTTTTCAAACCACGATTATTCTCTTCAAACACACAGAGTCTTCACACAAGACTGACTGAACTTTTACTAACTTAGTTGCCTACTTTGCCCTGCCTTTTATATTGCAACGTAAACAGTTAGATGAAGGCAAATGATAGTTCGGTCATTGACTAAGCCTCAATAGCGGGGGACCAATTAACTTCTCTAAAACTTGAAACTCTCCTGCAAACTTCCTTTACAAGAAAGCTAAAATCGATTCTGTTGAGTTATACCTGCTATCACTTTATTGAAACCACATACTGGCCAATTTATAACCTTCAATTACAGCCCAAAGAAAATCAATTCTTTTAGGGTTATTTTGTAAAAAAAATAGGGCCCAACAACACTTCCATAATTTGCGCTAAACAAAGAGTTTTGTGAATGCAACAGTTTTCCTACGCAAACGTTCTCGAAACCTATATGCTATAAATTCCATTTATTGGCGTAACCACCGAAGGAGAAAAGAGTTTAATTGCTCAAAAAATTTTGTTCGAAAAATCATCATTGAAAGCTTGTATCCCTTGCACCGTATGCTGTTCGGCCTAGGCACGCATGCAAAATATGCCCTATTGAAGTATAAGATAAGCGAAGTTACTAAGAACGCTGTGGACTCTCTATATTAAGATTGTCTGACATATGTTCCCTAACAGCAGCGATATTTCCAGTAGCTCACAGATTGCGATGATAAGCAGGTCTGGCCATATTGGTAACACTCATAACCTCTTCAGATTTCTTTGTACTCTTGCCATATCCTTGCACAATAGGTCGGTTACAATGGCTGCAATTACCACGTAATGCTGATAAAGTGGCTCGTTTTACCCACCAGTTAAGTTTCAACTAATTTTTAATTTTCTTAACTTTTCCATCCGTATCCAACTGCCCTACTGCAGCAGTAAGCAGCACAAGCAGCCTTTCGCGCCCTAGCAAACAGATTCACCGTCCAGTTGAGTTTGGGATCGAGGATCAGGCCCAGATATTTAACCTCGGGACTTAGCGTGAGTCTGGTCCCGTTTATACTAGGAAGGGTGAAGGCCGAGAGCTTGTATCTCCTAGTGAAAATAATTGTATCGGTCTTGGAGGGATTAACAGATGGTCCAAAATCCCCGCACCAATCCAGTACAATTGACAGCGCCAAGTTCAGTTTATCAGATAGCCTCTGTGAACATACTCCCGACGCAGTAATGGCAATATCGTCACCGTAGGCTATGGCGTTATTGCCGGAGGATTCAAGTCTTCTCAGGAGTGAGTTGACTGCGAGGTTCCAGAGAAGTGGAGATAGAACACCGACTTGTGGTGTACTTTTACAGACAATTCTCTGACACTGTGAAGCCTCTCTCGTTGGAGGTTATTATTCACGATTTGAGGAGGAACTCAATAAGCCTGTTCTATAAGAGATTCTGTTTCAGGTTGAAAGAGTTAAGAGCCCTAACTATAGCATCCGGGTTGACGTTGATGAATGCACCTTCAATGTCCTGGAAAATGTCCAGAGTGTATTCTTTAACGTGCAGTGACTTTTCCACCCGAGAGGTAAGGGAGTGCAGTGCAGTCTCCACTGATTTACCTCGTGTAGGCATGTTGGGATGAGGATAGAAAAAATGGATCCATCGAGGCCCTAATATGAACATCAAGGACTCTTTCCCGTATCTTCAGAAGAAAGGAACAAAGGCTGATTGGTCTATAGTCACTTGCCTTAGTGTGGGATGGCACAAGGCACAATTTTAAATAAGACATATGCTCCTCAAGCAAATCGATTATATCTGTATAATCCCTGGTTGTAGTTCCATTTCCATTCTTACAATTTTTAAAACTAGCAAATGTCCCTCGTTTAATTTATATGAAGAACATAAATTGCAAATTTTTCAATTTAATTTCAAAAATGTTTTCTTCTTTTTTTATTTTCAAAGTATACTTCACCTGTCTGGGTGAATGTCATTAGGCTGACATTATTATTGTGTGCGTTTCCATTTGGTGTTTTCCTTTTTTTTTTTTTTTGTTAAAAATTTTCCAACAATTTCTTTTATGCAACAGCTTCGAATAAAAACTCAAACAGAGGTTTGTGAGGGAAAAAACATCGTTTGAAATATAAAAAAATTTAGAAATTCTTCTCATAATGAAATGATGGCAGCAACACTTGCCAGCAACGTTAAAAAAGAAAATTAAACAGAAAAAATAATAAATTTTTGGAATACAATTTAAATGCTTTAAAATTAAGCCATTTTACTACAATAAAGCATTTGATTAAAATTAATAAAATATCTTGTCTTTATAATTCAAGATATACATTTTATTGTATCTCAGAATATGCAAATGATGTCCTTAATAATTCTCTTTAAACGATGAATCGATTAAAAACCCTTTAGACGTCTATTGACTAAATCAACATTATCGTTGCTGTTATGATTACAGATTGTATTCAGTATCACAATAAAAGGAATTTTTACTCATATTTTCATTAAACATTTATACAGACAGTCATACTAAACGAAGTATGTATAAGAATATGTATATACATATGTATGTACTCGATTGTAGGTTAATATTGCTGTGAGATTTTATACTCATACACAGCTTAGATGAATATACCTATGTATGTACATATAATAAACGCTTATGTCGGGTTTATATTTGACAAATTTCTTAATGTCTTTACAGTCTGTTTGCAGGAAGAGTTTGTTTTTTTTGCTCTCTACAAATTCATGTACAATACATATACAAGCATTTTATGTCATATTTCTGTATACAGAGAATTGTTTCATGAATATAGGGGGTGACATGGTGAAATTTCACTTTCAGATATTACACTCTAAAAGATTTCATTATGCAAACGTAGTTACAGCAGTTTGTAGAGTGAAGAACTCCTTTTTGTTCTACGGAAAGATCCTTTATGTATGCAACAGCAAAGCTCTTGTCATGATAGTATTAAGTAATATAGGCTTCTATACCAAGTTCTTAGTGGGACATAAAATGATGGAAGTGAAATTTAGGATCCTAAAATAATATATAAATAATACGAAGTCGCTGTTGCCTAGTAGGTACTGTGTTGGCTTAACAGACGTGAGGCCTCCATTCAAACTCCAGGTCAGTCATCTCCAACTAAACGAAATATGATAAAATATATCTTCGTCGACTTCTTTTCAGCAGGTTTCTGAAAAAAACTCTGAAAGTAAATAAAATTGCCATGAAAAGTTTCTCAAAAATCTGTCGTTCGGAGTCGGCTTTAAGCTCATGTATAAAAATTAAAGCACACAACATAAGTGGTATGAGAAACTAGGTCGTAATCCTGACGAAAGTGGTTGTAATGACCAGTAATATATGTAAAATAATACACGATGTCATTAAGGTTTTCGTAATTTATATTAAATGAGTTCAACAATACAAGATTAGTATCTCATTTTCGTTGGTAGATGACTTGCAATATTTTGGGCATTGACTTGCATTTTTTTTTCGATAACTTGAAGTTTTTTGTCGATGTCTTGCATTTCTTTGGTTGATGACTTACATTTTATGATTGATGACATGCATATTTTGGTTGATGACATGAATTTTTTTTGTTCGATGTATTTTTTAGGTCCATGATTTAAATTTTTTAGATATATGACTTGTATTTTTTGTCGATGACTTGTATATTCTTGGTTGATGATTTGCGTATTTTTGGTTGATGACTTGCGCATTTTTGGTCAATGACTTGTATATTTTTGGTCGATAACTTGCGTATTTTTGGTCGAAGACTTGTATAATCGATGACTTGCTTATTTTTGGTAGATGGCATGTATATTTTTGGTAGATGATATAAATTTTTTTGTGCGATGACTAGCATTTTTTTGTGCGATGACTTGCATTTTTTATGTCAATGGCTTGAATTTTAGGTCGATGATAAAGATATGATATGATATGGTCATAAGTAATGCCCGACCTTAGCAAAAACTGTGTTGAAATCCTTGATACCATGGCTATCCACCTCGCTAGGTTTAATTCACACAGAATTTCATTTTCTATCTGATTTTGATCGATTTATGTAGATTATATTTTTTTGGCTAATTTGAAAAAAAAAGTTAGCTTTGACGAATATATCTCCGATATCAAATAATATCCGACCATAACGACAATTGATTTGGTTTCTTTGATACGATGGCTATCCATTCCACTAGGTATTCTAGAATGGTTCCAGGTATTCTTTTTTCCCAAGCAGTGAACTGATTGATATGTTAGGAGAACATTTTTCGGTATATAGAGAAATTGCAACAGCAGTAGATAGTTCTGAATCCAGCAATACAACCTCTTAATATTTCACCCTATGGCTGCTAATCTTTTTGTGATATTTTGGCAAACACTATTAACAAAGAAATATATTGTATGAGTAATAAAAATTGAAAGCAGTAAATGCTGGAAGACTTGTTTAAATCATTTGCTATTCGTAGGCTTTAACTTTGACATCCATAAATCATTTGGGTTTCCTTTTTGCTAATGCTCATGCTGCTGTTTATATATGTACATGGGATTCATCTGTTTTTTATGTGAATGAATTTAACCTTTTCCCTAAGCTCTTATGACACCTCTATTACCCATAAAAAAATTCTCCAAAACGAAACCGTATACGAAAACAACAACACAATTTTGTTTGTCATTTTATTAATAAAAAGTTTTTCACTAAAAAGTACTCCCCATAAATAAATTTCGTATGCGCCATATATTTTATGTCATTTGTTGTCATTGTTTCGGATTGTTAACATTTTGTTATGGCGTTATTGTTGTTGTTGTTTTAACATTAAGATTTATGTTTTTAACATCAATGAAATTAATTCAGGCAGAATCATTAGTCAAGATTATAGGTTAGAATATCATGGCATTGTATTGTATATTTTGGCATCAAAGGATTTCTTTTCTTCTCCTTTTTTTTTGGTTGGTTTTATTATAAATCTGATGATACACACGTGTAAAAACAAGGTGATACACTTACATTTGCCAAATACAAACGTATTTACATCCATACTGACACACTTCTAAGAAAACTTCAGATTGTATTAAGAAATGTTGAAATTTATTTGTACAAGCCTGTGATGTCAGAGTGTAATTGTGACAAAGTCTATACATTGTCTCGTAAGTTAATGTTGAGAAATAAATCATTTATTGAGTGTATACAAGGTTTACCAGAAACATTGTAAAGCCCATTATGATAAGGCCTGCCTTTAGATTTTTGCTGAGATTAGTCGTGGTGGGAAACAAGAATAACAGAAACAAATTTGTGTGTGTATTAGTTGGAATCAACTGTTGGTTAAAGAGAAAAAATAAAAAGGACAGACCATTTGTTGCCTGTGAATTATAGTTGGATGACAGGCACATCACCATCTTCAAATCCAAATCTTTATCATTTAGACGAGCTAATAAAGAGACAATAGAATTGCGAAGCATTAATAGTAAAAGCATGATTACAGTTCCTTCATCTTACTAAATTTTGGGGCGTATGTCTGGATGATTATGAATCTCAAGAAGTCACATATGTACATATGTAGGGTGTGACCTGGTAAAGAACTGAAAAATAAGCAAAAACTTCCTTCTAATTCTCCTTAAACCGCTCTAGAAACAAGTATCAAATCGGTTATCTCGAGATCTTTGCAAAATTAAGGTTGTATTTTTGCGTAAACTTGTCAACAGTTTATTAAATATCGTCTGTTTTCACTGCCCCGCTGCTCGGTGACGGAGAAAATCAGGTACATTAAAAGTTTGTAAGAATGCAGAGGCATGCCAGTACTATTATGAGCACTTCGCCCTCCGAAGCTTTCAATACGCTACTACATCTACTCTTAATCGGTTTGTTAGTTCTGGCAATAGAGGGTGTGTATTCTATGGCAAATGGTCATGCTAGGAGTCTCAGGAAACTTCAAAACTTATCACTTTTTTCAATCAGTTACTGGACTCTCGAACCTAACTTCCATAATTGATTGGAGGTGAAAACCTCTTATATATATATAGTCGTAGTAACCGATGTATACACAGGTTGATAGAAACAAATTGAAACATGGAGGTATTTACAGCTCAAATGTCATTCCGCTAAAGATTTTGTGTATTAAGGAATGCTGCGGAAGTAGTAGGCTCAACACTGTTATCGGGGTTATTATGGGGCATTATATTATGGGAACGCATACGAGGCGTATTGGTCTTAAACACCTTGAAAATGATTTCTGCAGAAGCTGTGGCGATGAGGAGGAGGATGAGACTCTTCTTCACCTTCTGTGCACATACCTGGCACTTGGTCGGAGGAGAAAGAGGCACCCGGGTGCCTACTACATGGGGGATCTGGATGAACTGTCATGGCAGTCTGAGTCGATTCATCGGAAGCTTCGAGGGGTTGCTGGATTAGGGGTGAATGTGAAACTGTGATATCACAAATGTGTGCTGCCTAAGTGTGCCCTTTCATGCCTCCATCGGGGGGACAGCCACTTTTGCTTACCTACCTAAGGAATGGTATATACTCTTATCAAAGGCTGAAGCGAGTTGCTCCCTCTGTGTTTGCGTTGACAATCAGGCAAATGTTCTTGCTAATTATATATAATTAATCAAATACCCTGAGTCTCATAACTCCAACAATGCTTATGTGGATTCTATCTGCATTATGTGAATACTATTCGGCCTCGATAGTGTTGAGGTAGATAGAAAGGAAAATACTCTACTGTTACTAGGGAAGGGCAAAGTGTAAGTATATAACTAATGGATCTTACCAGAACCGATCATGATACCGATCGGTCCAGTTCGCTCATAGATCAGAGCAGATTGATTATATTCAGAGTGCTGATTGTATTTACCGCACACTTTCTGATTAGACTACAGTAATGGGCACAGTTTTAATGAAGTGTAGGTGGAGCAAACAGTTCATTATTTACTTCAAGGCTGTAAAGCCCGAATAAACGATAGCCGATGGATCTTTGGCGAGTGATTCTTATTAGACATGTACGTGATGACATGAATTGACGCAAGTGATCTCCTTATCTATCGTAATCTGATAGAAAGCACTTTAAAGTTTTTTGTGATTTTAGTGCTTCGACCGAAATGTGTATCATACAGATCGTGAAAAGTGTCAAGTGGCTTATATTATAGCATTTTTTTAATATATTTTAAATGCTCAGAAGTAGTTCTGGTTTGAATATACATAATAGATATGAAACAAACCTCTCAATCAAAGTGCCAAGAGTAAACAATATAGGGAGACAATAACAAATTCGATCAATTGTCACGATTTTGTCTACTTATTTCGGTTACAATATCAAAGAATCAATAAACAACACACTACAGGCAAACAAGTCTCAAGCAACATTATACTCTATTCGAAAATTTCTAGCTTGAATCGCAGCTTTATTTGCAATAAAATTGAGTTCAATGATTGTAGCATTTATAAAGGTGGCATACGCCTCAGTGTAGCAAGTAAGTTGATAGCACAACAAGAGAATATTAGGATCCGTAATTAAAGATGTCAGACCGTAGCCCAGCGACATCCATTTGCAAGCGTTTGGAGCCGACCACTTCAATACTCTCCATACAATTGTAGAGCAATTAGCAGATGCCCTGATGCTAGTTGTGGAGTTACCTCCACAATGTGTTGAGTTGCAACTGTGACATTGCAATTAGACTTACTCTTTCCATACCCTTTATTCTTTAACATCGTTCTTGATATAAATGAACGTAATGCTATTCGGAGCTGCTTTTAAAGCAAATATACGTAAGAGCAAGATGTAGTCCAGTCTTGATATCATGGTAACATTTTGACGCGTGTGTATGACTCCAGTAATGATATTGTTACGCTTTTACTTTTTAAAAACGTTTAAAATATAAGCTCGTGGATTACAAATAAAATAAAAATATTAGTGTTTAGTTATTTGTGTTTAGTTTTAATTAAAATTCTTTATTATTCGCACAATTCTGTGTGCCACTGTTCACAACTGGATGTAACAGAACAATTGCTTTGTTTATTACTCCTCTGTTTACAGAAAGAATAACAATTATTAGACAATTGTTCGACAGATCTTTGTAATGGTGATCTTCAAACCACGATTACTCTCTTCAAACGCTCCACGTCTTCACATAAGACTGACTGAACTTTTACTAACTCAGTTGCCTGCTTTGCCATGCCTTATATATGGCAACGTAAACAGTCTGATGAATGTCCCAGATGTAAACATCGTTGTTTCATTATTGTTGTTTTTGTATTTTGTTTACATTTATTCTTGAAGGGTTTGTGTTGTAATTTTATTTACCATTTTTTATGCTGATGATTGTTGGTATATTTTTGTTTACTTGTGTATCATTTTTTATGCTGGTGTTTGTTGTTATATTACGGAGTGCGATAATTTGTAAACAAGTTCATTGTTTTTTTTTTGTAGCTTTTGTTTATAATTTTAATGTTAAACGATGTAAGAGCAAAACGCCAGTATCTAGATTTTGCCATTTTCGTAACTATGTATATGACCGATATATCATTCTCACAAATTAATTGTATGCTAACCTAATCTCTGTATGCATTACAATTACAATACTTCAACCGATTAATCCATTTGCTATCGAAATACTTAAGCTTAAACAGCGGTGGTTAGAATCTACAATAAAAAAATCTAGACAAAACGTAGACATCCTTCCTGGTGAAGACTATAATCTCACGTGTATTGTACGATTTTATATAAAATTTCATATGCAGAATCGATATTAAATAAATTTATTTTAATTGTATACTTTAGTTCGAATTTTAATCATATGGCAACACAAATAAACTGTAGTCTTACTAGCATACTCCAATACATCACCAACATCTTGAAATATGTATGTATGAATATACTCTCATTATACCATAATATTCCAAGTAGCCTTCCTAATTTCCTTTAAATATGGTTCTACAGTATGATTGTATTTAACAACAATTTCATTTTGTATCATAATAGGTTTGTAAATGAGCAAGAAAATATTTTAATTAAATTTACAACCAACATTTAATTCGAAAATGATTGTCAGGAGGCATAATTAAAACATCAGAGAGAGAATGACTTTGGAAACGTCTTTGCACAGCATAAAGTTTTTGGCCTAATCATGTCAAATTATTTGTGTTTAACGGAGAAGCATGACGTTTTGTTGTAACAGAAGTGTTATGTTCAATCTCAAAAGAAAGTTGTAAAGGGCGATAAATATAGTTTAAAGTAGATAGAAATAAAGTTAAAATGGTTAATCTAAAGGAGAATATTTTAAAGCTGACGGAGATAGGATATGCGAGGTTCTGGGTTCAGTTTGGACATCAAAATGAAGTTGGAAAATCACAATTGATCTGATATCCTCAGAAAGCCGTGTTTCTATTCAATTTCGAGTTATTGAATTACATTTCTAAAGACGTTTTTGGGGAGAATCTTCGTATTCTAAGTAGTTATAGCATGGAATATCCCTTAAAATTACCTGACCAGTGAATAGATATGAGAAAGGTCCCAAGGAGACTCTACTCTGAAAGTGAATGGAGAAATAAATTATGTTTTTTGTATATCCAGACGTTGGAATAGGGAATGTATAAAGCTATGTTGCCTGCAGTGAGAATTTCAAGAAAGTGTTACAGAGGCCAGAAAGCTGCCGTCTCAAAAACTATAGCAGGCTTAGAAAGAGTAAACTGCTGAGGGTCAACGGCAACAGATTAAGGAGTTTGAGAGAAAGAAAATGAGGTAATATAATCCACCTGTTTCTGTAGTTCTACATAGGTCGCAGGTATTTCCATTCCTTTGTAAAGAATTCTGAAGTTAAATTGCAAAGTTTGTAGCCTTACCTACTAAATTCATTATAATATCAAGAACATCATTTGGGAAAATGAGTGCCTTTAAAATATACATCCATAATTGGTCATCCCAATTCTTCAGTTAGGATTCGGACTTAGCTCCCTCACACCACTTATGTTGTTTAAAGTCGACTGCGAACGATAGAAATTTTTCTGAGAAACCTTTTCATGGCAATCTTATTTACCCGCAGAGTTTTTGCCGGAAATCTGCTGAGGGGAAGTCGCCGAAGAAATATTTTTTTCCATATTCATTTTTGAACTGTGGTTTGAACTGTGAACATGGTTTTAAACTGTGGCCTCACGTCTAATAAGCCAATACACTACCTACTACACAACGGCGACTTGACGTTCTACTGCCAAAAGCTGAAGAAAACTGATTTCCCATTACTGTACTTAATTGGTCCTTACAACCTTTTAGTCAGTATTACAACCTAGCTTCTCACACCATGCATGTTGTGTGTATTAATTTCGTCCATGATTGGTGGGCCCTTCTGTTTAATATCGACACCGAACAACAGATTTTTGCTAGAACTCTGCTGAGAGGAAGTGACCAAATAACATTTTTTTTTTTCATACTTCGTTCTGTCCGAGATGTCTGACAATACACTACTTACTAGACTACGGTGACTATATGATGATAGAATTTCTGGTCTGAACTCCTGTGGAAACTCACCTTAGCTATAAAGACTACTCTGTCGTCCTTCCACGTAAGTAGTAATGCACTTCAGTCTCAAAGAGTGATGCTGTGGTAATCGAAACTTTTTGTAGTTTTATAGGCCTAATCAAGCTTCGGATGAGTGAGGATCAAAACGTAATGTAGGCGTTATCTCAACTATATTTAGGGGCGTATATGATTTTGAGTTACCATTAAATAGATCAGTTGTGCTGAAAACAGTGGTAGCTTTAGTTGGTTTAACAATACAATACAATGGATATGGTTTCCTAGTTTAAATCACAACCGAAATAGAAATTAATTTCCTTTCATATCTTCAGTATTCAATGTAAATAAATCCATTGTTATACGTTCATAATAAATTGAATTAAATTCATTCCTATGAATTCCAAGTTTTAGTTACACCCATATAAGGTATTATAATGATGATTATGTCCTTTGTTTCCTGATGATGAATTTAACAACCATCTCTGTTTGATTACAATTTCGACAAAAATTCAATTTAATTGTAGAAGAAGAAAAACAAACAAACAAATATGAGATTATTAAAATGGTAAGCTTACCATATAATAACAGAAAATTATGTTTTTCCTTTTTTTTTGCTTAGAAATTCAATATTTTGATTTCCCTTTCCTTGGCATGGTAACAAGAAGAACAAAATAATTATAATTTGTGTACACTCCTCTCCACTTCATATTTATAAGGTTTTTTAATTTAATTTCATTGTATAGAAAACTGAAAACTGTTCACATAGAATCGATTTACAAATAATTGTAAACATACTTGGATATTTTGTAAACATCTCTCTCTCTCTCTGTCTCTGTATCAACAATTGAATGCCATACCCTACGTAGTATATTTTGTACGACTATGGTATGGTATTTACTATGAATGTGTTATAAGAATGTAAAATAATGTACATGTGTAGATGCTGTAGTGACCATGGGGGAGGACGAGAAGGGCTGGCTGGAAGATATTGCCATGGAGACTTTAACTATTAATCCAGTTACCAGTTGTTGTCACTGTTACATTTGAGTCATTCATAACATGAAATTGCTTTCTAAATTGCATTTTGGATTTAAATACCAATCTGAGAGAGAGAGGGAGAGCTCTGCATACCTACATATATGCATACTTAATGCTGCTTTCCCTTTCGAACATGCAACATTATTGTATTGCAGACTGACTGCCTGGCAAACCATATACATTGCTTGAATGAATTTGTAGAATAATTGCTACCCAACACTCACTCGTGCTTTTTTCATGCCAAATGAATTCCCCATATTATTTGATTGGAACTTGCAACACTTACACCCGAGGAATATTTGTATGTCTGTCCATCATTGTGCATTTCTGATATCCAGCTGTAGCTGCATACACACGCCTACCTTCACTCGCTCACATTACAAGTGATTTGATATTGTAACGTGTTTTTGTTAGGGATTTATAGGCACACCGTTGCTATTCAAGCCTGTATACGGTTCGTGTAACAATGGCGATCAAGTCAAATAAACTTTTGTAATTCCTTAAAGTAAAACAAAAAACAACAGAGCAACAACAAAAAAATTTCTCAACCTGATACGCATACTTACATACACACAGCCAAGGATTAAAATTGCATACCCTGTGAGCATATACAACTTAATGCTAAACGTTAATATGTTTCTCTTAATACGTGTGTGTAGATTGAGCCACAACTACTACAACTTATACACGGCTTTTGTTTGAGAAGCATTTTACAGTTTAAATTTGTGAAAATCTCAAAATTATACAGTTTATGGTTGAAACTTTACATGCTCTTGTTAGGCGTAATAGTTGAGTTAATGAATTTAACTAACAGGCAGCTGTTTTAATTAATAAAACGTCAGCAATAATTAGCTGTACTCGTATTTATTTTAACAGTCTCATTAGCTGGGGATTTGTGGGAATCTATTTAACACTACTGATGTGATAATGAATTTGAATTAGAATTTATTCTCATTTAAAAATTATAAAAATTAAAAAGAAATTTTTACTTTTGCGTAAAAGATTTGGAGAATCAGTTTGCCACTAAATACATTAGTTTGATAGGTCCACAGAAATTTATGAAAAAATGTTTGATTTTTGGTTGGTTTCTTTTTAGTCAACTACATGTTGTTGACCTAATTTAAATTAATTATCATCGTATACTGCACTAGATTTAAATTTGGCCACTATTTACTTAAATGGCCATTACAACTCTTTAGTTCGGATTATTAACTAGCTTCTCACACAATCCACGTTGTGTGTGTTAATTTTTTTCATGAGACTAAAACCCCATGGGTTAACTAAAAAAGTTTGAAGACGCTGATTTGGCTGATTGTACTCCATGACCACATCCATTATCAAGGAAAGCGAGTAGCACAGAAATTACAGCCGAGATTCGTTAAATATCGTGTTCGATTTTGATGCTATGTTTTAATAACGGCAATTTTTGTGCTGAATCCTCTTAATCAATGAAAACTAGAAAAGTACCCGATGATAAAATAGTACGTGAATAGCGAGAGGCTAACTAAACCATCTGACGGTCACGTAATGCTTTGTGCTGTTTTGTTTGAGTTAAATAAGTAAACTAAACTAAACTAAAATAAGTAAACAAGACAAACATACAACAACAAAATACACATATAATACGGTACTCAGAACTACATAAGCAAATATGTAGGATTTTGAGAGATGAAACAAAGCCAGCCAGTTCTAAGTTCTGAGTCAGTAAAGAGACGTGAGTTTTTAATTAATAATAGATAGCGCTTTAAATACATTAGTAATGAACATCAAAACAGTTAATCCTTGTGAATAATATTAATAGCGCTGTATTATTAGTTGAAGAACGTTTTAATTTAAAATAACTTTCGAAAGTAATTATTATTTTGATTGCAATCATTTAATCTACGATGAATAAAAGTTTTGAAAAATTTATAAACGTAACAATATACGTTTTGAAGCACCCCTACTTAACATATTATTATTAGTTGCAAGACAAACGATTACAGAGAATAGCAAAAAATATCTACAATTGATAACTATCAAACTAAAGCTATATAAATAGTGGCTCTTACCCCATAAACGACTTAGAGGTTCCACTCCTCGCAACATATTCTGCTTGCTTACTGTCCAGAACCCCTCGTTAACTGGGAGAGTAACCATATTTTGCATACCTCTTTGGTTTATCTTCCCTAAGCAGTCCCATACTGGCTTTAGTCTCATAAGAGCCTAGAGCTCATATGGCGGCCTGACGACGAGATATTTCCTTCTTTCTTGTCTTTTGTAGCTCCTATCCAAGTTGTATTACTTTGTTGGCTTTGTTTTGTTTTGTTGTGTGTGTTGTATTGTATTGTGGATAATAACGTACTTAACTGCCATGTTAAGGGGACATTTAAACTACAGGAAGGGAAATGCCGAAATATAACTTTGCTTCATTGACTTGTTACATTACTATGACCACATACATACATACATAATTGGTCATTACAACCCTTCAGTCCGGATTACAACCTAGCTTCTAACACCACTCATGTTGTGTGTTATTTTATACATGATTCGGTACGTACAGTTTAAAGTCGGCTCCGAACGACAGATTTTTTTTTAAAACTTTTCATGGTAATTTTATTTACTCTCACAGTTTCTGCTAGAAATCTGCTGAAATATTTTTTCATATTTTTGTGTTGATGTCTGGCTTGAACCGTGGCCTTATGTCTAATAAGCCAATGCACTACCTACTAGTATATGGCAATTTGAAAACATATACACATTATTAGCCTATCTTCTCACATCAGCCGATTTTCATCCAGTAATCTAACAGCTCATATCTTTGGCAGTTTTGGCGTCGTCAACAATCACAAAACTGTTCCAAAAGCTTTGCTTGGTGCAAATCGTTGTTTTAAAGTCTAAAGTTGTATATGTAAAATTCAAAAACCATCAATTAAAAGACTATTGGATTCTATTTTACGATCCGTGAAGTACATACCATGACCCAGTAAAGTAAGGCATGAGCAGGGTCCCACTCAAGTCCAACTCCCTGTATTCATTAAAAGTATTGTTTGACTGAGAATTTTGTTGTTATTAAGTATAAAAAAGTACCAAATAAAGCATATGAAATAGGTTTTTCTTTTTAATGATTTTCTCATCATAATAATACAAAATAAGGCCTCAATTTGTTGCTACTCCTTTGGTCCACTTGTAGATATTTTCTTTTGGCAACCAAAAAAAAATAAAGGTTTCATTATTAAAAACAGAGAATCAATATTTATTTCATGAGGGGTTTTAGTGAAAATAAAAGGTTGGTATTGAGTTTTAGGAATCATCAAAGCATTGAAGCAAATTCCTTAAGGACTCTCTAATGAAAAAAAGAACCTGATATTTTATTCATAAATAAGATTAAAAGTTTCTTGCCAAAAAAAAGAGAAAAAAAAATAATACAAATAATGACTTTTAATATTCTTATACATACGTATATAAGAGAGAAAATATTTTTATTTGAACCTTTATGAAAAAGAGAGAAAGGCAAAAACAAAATAAGCAAAAATATCCAATAAAAATTCTCGTTAACAAAATAACCTGAGTATTCAACAATTCACTAGACTTTACTCGTATGGTATGTATGTATGCCTTTCTAATATAACTTTTAATATTCATATTACAAGTGCAAGTCGGCAGAGAGATACTATACGTATGTATGTATCTTTCCATTCTAAAACCCCTTTTTAAATTATTCATAATCTATAACACTTTGAAGTTAACCTAAATCCACAGAAACATAGAACTGAGTCAAATGATTATACTATATGAGAAAAAATATATTCTACAATATATTATACAGACAAAGAGATAAACATATATACATATATATATATATGTATGTATTACATACTTAGACATAAACAAGTATATGTCTGTTTGTGTACATCTGTAAAAAAATCTGTTTATGTATTAGAGTATCTTTAGGGAATATACAAATACATTACAATTTACAAACACATGCATATACATATTTAGTTTGAATACATACACATACATGTGTTTAGTTGCATAGGTTTGTAAGAGCTACAAAGCTCCTTAACTTTACTACAGCAATTTCTTTATAGAGTTTTTTGTTCCCTAAATACGCTGGAAGCTTGTTGAATGAATTGAAATTTATAGTAAAAATATTATAATAAAACACAACAACAACTATAATACAGACAAAAAAAAACCTGGCATCATGGCATTATAGTGTCTATGATTTTATGGTATGCATATGCATGTAAAAATATTCTCTAAAGCGCCATACATAAACATAAACATTTATTGTGGGATATTTAGTGCATTTGTAGCTGTTTATATAGGTTACCATATTATGTAGGAGTAAAAGTAACAACATCGGGAATGTGGTCAATTGCCAATTCTTATTAATTCCATTTCAGTTACGTTATCGAAGAAAATTACTCATTATGTTGACTATTCGTTTGGCCAATATTATGCAATTCTTTTGGGTTCATGTTATGTTATGTTAATCTGTGGCTATTAGGCAAAGCAAATTTCTCTGGAACTCATGAACTTCTAGTAAAGTCATCAATAATAATATGATGTAAGGAACCCAAATAGGTGCCCTTTCGTAACCGAAAACAAATCATTTAAATGATCACACAAAAGAATCGTTGTAAGTCCGTTCATATATCAAGAAATGCCTCAATGATTTCGTGGAATAGTCTGTTGTATTGTATCAGAGATTTCAACCACAATATTGCACAAACTGCAAGTAGTCTTATCTAGGAGTTAAGTGGGGTTTTAGTCTTGTGAGTATTGTATCTAATTACTAGACGAGCGCTCGAGAGCTTAAACCTCAAATCTGACATCTCAATCCTTTTCCAAGCATATGCTGGCAACAGGTCTGCGAGTAAACAAATTGACAAGAAAAAGCTGCTCAAGTCTGTCGTTCGGATTCATTCATGATTTCAACCATTCATAGATGAAATTTACGCACACAATATTGGTGGTGTGAATAGCCAGACCGAAGTCCTGACCATAATGGTATAATAATCAATAATGTTAAGTATTTAGGCATGCATGTTGCATATACAACTAGGGGATACCCTGTGTACTTTCACCAACAATGTGGAAAGTGGTTGTGGATGAACTACATACTTACAACACTATCTGAGGCGGGCATTGGCAGTCAAGGGCATACACGGGAAATATTCTAGACTTCAAGGTAATGAGGTAAGGAGGCTTCAAGTAAATCTCTGTGCCATCTTTCAAAGAGATCTTGAGATTGTCGTTGGTCCATGATAGTGGGCTTGAGAATTAATCCTTAAGATGGTACTTTTGATTTTGTAGGTAAAACATCAGTAAGTCTCGTTGTTATTTATTCAGTTTTGCCAAATCACCTTGAACGGCCATAGATCTCGTCGTCTGTAAGCTGAATGAATGGCCTCTGGAGCAATTGACAATGTTTCTAATATGCATTGAAAAATCATCACCAGAAATAGGCCTCAAATCTGGAACAATTAAATTGTCGAATTTGGAAGGATAACAATCCACACGACGCAGAAGCGATGATTTTGGCCTGGCGGCATCATCGGTCAATATTTCTTTGCTAAAGGTTGCTAATACATAGTCATATCAATGACATATGCTGCCAATAGGATATCGTTATGTGATGTGAACTGGCCACTGATACTGATTTGGTGCGAGTTGATCCCATAAGACCTTTTGGAAAGAAGATCCCATATATAACAAATATATGGCGGTAGTTGTGACAGAAAAACCGTAAGAATATGTACAATTGTATTCGATTCAGAAAAGGTGAATAAAATCTGTATGGAGTTTATTGATCTGACTGGCAACGTAAAACATAACATAAAAATATAAAAGAGAAATATTTCAGACTACTGCCTTTGAAGTTGATAACGAAGAATGATCAACAAACTGAGTTTATAGCGGAGTTTGAAATAAGATAATAGAAGGGCTTGAAAGTTTTGTTGAAATCAGTTCAGCATAATTAGAGACCCTTTATGATGCCACATTAAGCGATATCTGCATTTAGCTGCCAAGTCCTAACTGACCTATCTCGACAAATAAATCGGGGCTTATTATCGAAGCATAACTCCTAAAAAATAAAGCTGTAAACCGGACTGAAGGATTAATAAATTCATTTGAGGTGAGCTATTTTGGTGCATTGAACACGAGACGATAGTTAGCGTTCTCTTCGACCAGTCTGAAATGTCAGCAGAAGTCATTTGCACTTAACAAAGTTTCTCCACATGCCTACCTAAAACACAGTGATTCATGAAATAATATACAGTTGAAAGCTGTTGTTCTTATGCATCATTCTATCCGAATCAGCCCAGGGGAATCTGCCAAAAAAGCAAAAAACCTACTCAACCTAGTATTTTAATTGGTATTCGTTGTGAGGGTGCCTGCAAGTTTCATCAGCTGCACACTGTGGATATATCTATGATCAGGAACCTATATGAGGTAGTTAAGAGACTGCTGAAAGAATATATCAAAACAGTAGCTACAGAATACTCTACAAGACAATTATCGTCCCCGTACTTCTTTATAGCGCTGAGGCATGGACACTATTAAGTACATGGATCAGCAGCCTTGAGAGTATTCGTGAGAAAAGTTCTACGTCCTTCCGCATTCTATTCAACAATGATCTGTATGAGCTCCTCAACGACATGGACGTTGTACAGCGTATTAATATCCAGCGAATACACTGGTCCGGCCATGTAGTTCGAATGGAGGCTGATGCTCCGGCGAGACGGGTATTTGATGCTTGGATTTGAGGAAGTCGGCGAGGAGGACGACCTTATTTGCGTTAAAAAGACCAATTGATGTTACCAACTGCCAAAGGCGCGAAAGAAACAGAGGCGCCTGGAAGAATCTGTTGAGACAGGCCAAATTTCGTCAATCGGGTTGTTGATTAAGTAAGTAAGTAGACAAATAGTTTTGATTTGAAATTCACAAATATAAGGCCCATTAGCAGCTGTGGAATACAATACAATAAATGATTTGATTTGTTTCGTAATCCGTCTTATAAAGATATTTTTATGAAAGCTCAGAAAACGTGTGTGTAAACTTTATACAAAAATTGGAAGCCAATTTTGTTAATTTCATTGCAAAGCAAGTATTTTTTAATTAACAAAAAAAGAAAAAATACAAATTAAAAAATGTACAAATTTATTCTTTACATTCTTTTCAAATTGGCTTTCATTTTTTATATTTATTTGTATATTTTTATTTTCATTTCATTTTAATGCAATTTAAAAAAAAAATACGAACATCATCTACTGAATAAGGAAAATGTCATCTTTGATAAGTTGAAATTTATTTACAGAGTTTATCTTAATGCGACCAACAACCATAGATCTTCAAAGCAAAGTGAATGTAAACGAAATTACTCTTATCGCAAACTAATCTAAACATTTAAGACTACAAATAAACGACAACAAATACAAACACGAATACAAATACAAATAAAAAAAAGAGAGAAAAATATAAAATTTTTAAAAAAAAAACGTTAGTATGTATGTATGTATGTATACAAACAAAGAAATAGAAACAGAAAGAGAGAAAAAAATGTATTAAAATTTCTCTGTATGAAAATGATGTGACGGCATTTTGTATGAAAAAAAATCTTTTCTAAGATTTTCCGAAACAAAAATCCAAATAAAGAATACCAAAAAAAAGAAAAAAATTGCAAACAACAAGCAAATGTATGGCAAAAATAATACAAAAATAAATACAAATTCTAAAGTCTAGTATAAAACAACAACAACAACACTAACAATAACAAAGACGACTATGACGACAATAACAAAAGCTAGAGAAATGCAAACACTTATTTTGGTTGCGCTCAATTTTATTTCGAAATCTTTTTATAAGATTGAGTTTGTATGAGTGTGAAAGAAAAATAAAAATCATACAGCCATACCAGCCAAGCACAGATACTTCGAGTTTAGTTTTGTAGTGCATCATACACTTTTTAAGCCATGCTTTATGCACCCATAGACTGCAATACACCAGAAACACAGACAGACAGAGAGAGAGCGAGAGAACGAGAGAGCGAGAGATTTTGTAACTTAAAATGAATGCACAAATGGATGTATGAAAATACATTGCATTTCATTTATTCTTGTTGGCTTGCCATACATAAATATATATACACATACATACATATATACATACATATGTCCAAGTATGTAGAAATCCTATTTGCTGTTTGCAATCCCATATGGCATGATGTGGATGGGATGTCGTCGGTAAAAAGATCGTCGTATTCACTGTTTCTATAAATTTTATTTCTCATTTATTTTTTATTTCTTTCCTTTTTGCGTTCAATGTGCCGCAATAACAACCTGCAAGCAGTGGTACAACCATCACATGTTGTTGTATTGGTGCAGGAGGATTATTTTTACGAGTGTGTAGAAGTTATTAAATGAATACAAAGAATAGGACGAATAGTCGATCGTTTATACATCCTACGTGATAGTACCTCAAATGTTACTGCTGTCACCCACATTGCTTTGGGCACCACATCAATGGAAATCATGAAATACATGATCTCACGGCTGAAGTTGCAGCATGAATGATGCTCGTGATGCTTAGGAAAACATCATCATCTTTGTAAATAGGTTGAGAATAACAAAGGAAATTGACATAATGGTAGCACCATGCATGGAAGAAAGAATTACTAATGGTGCCAGCAGACTGATCAATCTGGGATCAGTTCTTGTCAATTTCGAATGTGTTTTGCATTCCAGTTTAATTGGTCATTACAACCCTTCAGCCAGGATTACGACTTAGCTTCTCACATTACTTATGTTGTATGTGTTAATATTATACATGAGTCGCAGACGTAAGAGATTGTTTTCATGACAAATTTATTAACCATCAGAGTTTTTGCCAGAAATCTTCTGAGAGGAAGTTGCCGAAGAAGTATTTTTTTTCATATTTCTTTTTTTTGGAGATGTCTGCCCTGGGTTCTGAACCGCGGCCTCATGTCTAATAAGCCAACACACTACCTACTAGACTACGGCGTCTTCCACGTATTCTTCGACTTGAGACAATTAAGTTCTTGTTACTTTTAATTGGGAAAAGTGGTGAAAATTAAGAAAAAAAGTGTTTGGAACAAGTTTACAATCGTTTACGCAGTAAAAGAGAACTAATGGGCTCTTCGCCCTTTCACAGAATTCTGCTCATTGGCTTCTAATCATGTAACAGGTGATGTTATTTCGACGTCCAACCATGAAGAGGTTAAAGTTATGTGGCTTAAAAACAATAAAGCTGCCTGCCCGCTGTATTGTTCAAGACCGAAGAAATGAGGTGGTAGGATGATCCCATTATATCTGCCAACACAAGGGATGTAAACCTTACTTGCGTATGGTGTGAAACCACTCATCAAAATACTGAAATACTCATCAATGCGGTTTCAGACCAGATAAGTCTACCATCGACTAGATCTTAACATTACGTCAAATCTAGGAGAAGGTCATTGAAAAACACGTCGACATACATCATATTTTTGCAGACTATAAGTCAGCTTTTGATAGCTCTTGAAGGAATCGTTTTTTGGCACAATGTCTGAGCTCGGTATTAGTCATAAGACATATGACTTCTTCAAGTTCGAAACTAATAAGCCTATGCAGAATGATGTTGAGTAATTCCTTCAGCTCCGTCAAGGTAGGAATGTGCCTCTCCAAACCTTTTGATACCGAGGTGAGGTTTCAAACAAGGCGATCCCTTTGGGTCTGACAGTAAAGGGCAAAAGGACCTATATGTTGTCGACAAGTAGGGATCCTAAATTATGGGCGATAACTATACTTTTGATATTGTCATGGAATTTGTTACCAGCAAAAATAATGTCAGCTTAGAGATCAAGCCGAGTATCGTTCTTGCCAACAGGTCTCCATAGGCAATTGAGTAGCACAGACTTCAATCGTACGATGAAGCTAATACTCTATGGTGTAAAAGCATGTAAGCTATTAAAAGCCGATGCAACAAGTGTTCAAGAGAAAAGTTTAACCAAGATCGTCGGTCTTCTACGGGTTGGCCATTCAAAAATAAACGGTATGAGCTCCTCAACGACATGGACGCTGTACAGCGCATTAACATAAAGCCCCTGCGCTGTCGTGGCGTGTTGTGCGGATATGTAAAACGTGTTAGGTCTTTAAACAGAACATATCTATGTTGATAAGAGGTTAGCCTGTAAAGTGTGATCCCTTTAAATGAATGTTTTTCTATAAAATGTTACGAACATTGCCGCAAAATATTATACTGCTTCCAGCTCTGCTAATGTAGCGTAAAAATGTGAAATACTTTGTAACGGCAGTTAACCATATGAAAGACTACATATAAATGCAACAAAATGTGACACCACAACATGCATGCAACTTACACAGTTCTACATGCCACATACATAAATATATTCATGCATATTTGTTTGCATCCTTCTCACTTGATACTTGAGTGTGACTGTGTATGTCTCTGAGTCTGTGCCTTTGTCTCTCCGGTCATAAGTATGTGTCTATGCTAAGCTTGTATCTTAGTAAGTGCATGAGTAAGTGTGAGTAAGTATAAAATAAGTTTAGTAATCTTTTTACAGACACTTACAAGAGTATATTTTATTTAATAGGGTTTCTTATAATAGGAGGATTCTGTCTATAATTTCCGGTACAGTAATAAACTGAATAGGTCATTAAGTCGCTTCCCAACGTCAGGTTTAAGAACATTTTTATAGTAATTTAGTGGCCGTAGTCTAGTAGGTAGTGTGTTGGCTTATTAAGGCCACGGTTCAAACCACAGGTCAGACATCTCCAACTGAACGAAATATGAAAACATATTTCTTCGGTGACTTCCTCTCAGCAGATTTCTGGCAAAAACTCTGAGAGTAAATAAAATTACGGAGAAAAGTTTCTCAAAAATCTGTCGTTCGGAGTCGACTTTAAACCACTCCTGCCACTCATGTAGAAACTTAACACTCACAACATAAGTGGTGTGAAAAGATAGGTCGTAAACCTGACTGAAGGGTTGTAATGGCCAATTATGTATGTTTATAGCAAATTTGTTTCCTCTGAGAGTTTTGCCAGATGGGGGCATATTTTCTTTTGTTCGTGATGTCCTGTTTTTCCAGCTAAGCGAGTGATTGTTTGGATTGTAGCTGGTCCAAGTGATCTGGAAACTTGCTCTAAGTAATTTATACTTACTTTTGAGAGGTATTCCGATATTTTTTGTTGATGATAACATATGTAAGAAGCCGACGGGATTCGGAATAAGCATGATTTATATTTGATCTTTAATGAATACAATTGCTAGCTGATTAAAGGAACCATTCAACCAGTAACCCTTTCAAGCATAAACCTACAATACATGTGCATAAAAATTTATTGTGTTACTATTATGTATGTATGCTTTTACTTTCACTGAAATACTTCAACATTTTATTCACATATGCATACTGTATAGGCAGGCTTTAATAACTATGGCTGCAAATCACCAGGTAGTAAGCATATTATGAAGCACCCAACGAGCATGTGAGTTCATGTACATTTTTTCTTTCTTTTTTTTAATTCATTTGTGCAGTTTTTTCTTTCCATTTTTATTTCCTATTTTATTACATTTTCTAAGGTTCCACCTTCCCTCCCAACGAGATAAGTTTTCAATTTCCTTTTTTTCATTTCGTGCTCTTGCAGTTTCTGTGTCAAACTGCTTTAAACCTCCTTCACCACTTCTCTGTCTGTCTGTCTCAGTTGTTGCACAAATTCTTTGAAATTTTTAATTTTACGTTTTCTAGTTTCTTTTTGTTTGTTTTGCTTTGAAATAAAAAAAAAACTTGTGAATATTATGACACCTTTATGAAGGATAACGAAGTGAAAATAAAGCAGACAAAAATATTTCAACATTGGCATCTGTTGAACCAATTAAAAGAAAAACCAAGGAAAACATAAAAAATAACTTTGAAAATAGAGAAGGAAAATAGAAAAACAAAAAATGATAATAAGAACTCTGTCAGCATTTGTGTTCATTACTAGAAAATTGCATACAATTTAAGGGTTAATTAACTGAAGAAATTATTAGGATATGAATACAATCTTATTAATTGGCATTGCTAATGGCAACCGCATTTACTTATTTGCTGTACTAAAAAGTGAAGAAGTGAAGCTGTGATAAAAGGTGAAGAAGTAAAGTGAAAAATTCTAATAATTTTAATGAAAAACTTAATTATTGACTTTATTTTCTAATAAAAACTATAAAAAATTTAATTAATTAAAATTATTATTAACAAATAGTTATATACAGTAAAAATGTTCACAACCAAAGTAAATCTTGTTTAATTACGGCTGCAGAAACCTTTAAATTTGTGTTGTTGAAATTAAAATAATTTCATAATCAGATTAAATAATGATTGTGTTTCTAATACCGCTTTTTAATCGGATTAGTTATACAATTAATGGTTTTAATATAATTAAATATTTTGCACTCTATATTCCCCAAGGTGGTGGCATTATGAACCATTTTTGCCGTCTTTTATTGAACTAAACCAAATGACTCAGAATGATTTTCTAAAATATATAAACGAGTCTTCATTTAATGAATTTCATAAAATCATTATTAAAATAATATAAGTTTTTCAAAGGATTAAAAGAAAATAAAAAAACCAAATAAATTTACAAAAATATTTCAGGAGTAGCGTGATGTGTTGGCCTTTGGTGTATTGGCTACAATCCAAAGCACTTCAGATTCAAATACAGCAGATGACAAATAATTTACTAAAGATAAATTGAGGTCGCCGTAGTCTAGTAGCTACGAGTGTGTTGGCTATTAGACGAGAGGTCCTGGGTGAAACCCTGGATCATACATCGTGATCAAAACGAAATGTGAAAAAAAATTTTCAGCAATTTCTTCTCAGCAATCTCCTGGCAAAAATTCTAAGAGTAAATATAATAAAAATCTGTTGTTCAAAATGAACTTTAAACTGTAGGTCCCCCTATTCATGGATATAATTAACGCATACAACATAAGTAGTGTGAGAAGTTTGGTTGTAAAATCCAATTAAGTTAGTGAATTGACAATCGTAGGCAATCGAAAATATTGCTGAAGTTTACTTAGGTAATATTGTAGGAAAATAACAGCCTCAATGATGTGCCTCTTTCGATCTCATAAATTTGGTCTCCATCTGGCCAATCAGTAAAAAGTAAAAGTGATAAAGTGACACTGAAGTTGTGCCGACGTTGCTAGAAATCTGCTCGATAGTTGGAATACCTGAGGTTACATGAATACACAGTGAACAATTTTGGGTACTGAATTTCAATTTGTGATTCACCGAGATACACGGAAGAAAATCGAATAGTTTCTTAAACAAATGATTACGGGAGGCCATAATCCATAAAGCACGACGTTAAATGTCAGTCATACTTTAATGTCATGCTTTTTAACAAGCTTAATTTGACATATCTTTGCTTCAGTGAAAGAAGAAGAATTCAACCATCCGCTTGATAGCGGATTGCGTTAAGATATTTGAAGCCTGTTGTAGAGTTTCAACTCAAAATGCCTTTCGTTTTTTTTGGTCTGCATTATCCACCAAATATGTTCACAATCAGCAGAATTGTACGCAAATTTCATTTCCGACTCTGTAGGAAATGTAAAAGCTTTGCTGTTGTTCGCGATAATGTGGCAAAGGAGAAGTATTTCATGCACATCACTAGTGAGAGTTTCGAATAAAAATTTGAAGTTACACGATTTTAAGGTTCAATTGACTTAAGAGCTGAATCGTATTGACCATTTCAAGCATTGTCAATACAGCGAACAGACAGAAGTTTATAGTGACTTTAGAAAGCAAATCATTATCAGCGACGAGGTACATTTACACCTCAGTGGATTCCTTAACAAGCATAATTCCGCATTTGTGCAAATAATTATATTTCAGAGTCATTGCAAATATGGACTATCGGATAAAGATATGCTACCGAAGCTGTGCCGAGTATTTAGCTGATATTTTGTTTCACATGTAATTGTTATAGACCCTTCGATCTTTCTATTGTAATAAAAAACATTAAGAGAATTCTCTGAAAACCTTTTTAGTGTGTTGGCTTATTAGATGTGAGCTCATGGTTCAAACTCCAGGTCAGACGGCTCCAACAAAACGAAATATAAACAAATATTTCTTCGGCTACTTCCTCTCACAGATTTCTGGCAATAACTCTCTGAGAGTAAATAAAACTGTATGTCCCGCCACTCATGTATAAAATTAACACACACAACATAAGTGGTGTGAGGAACTATGTCGTAATCCTGATTTAATTGATGTAATGACCAATGATGTATGTATGTATGTTATATTGTATGCATACTTCTTTAAGCATTATTTAAGCATTACGTTATAAATGTTCTTTTTATGAATCAATACTTTGTCAGCGTAAACATATAGTTTGCTGACACTTATTCTATTCTCTTTTTTTGTATCGATATTTCTTATTGTTTAATGCTAATTGAGTAAAATGCTGACTTAGAATTAATTTAGTATATAAGCGATGCATTTTCTTAAATAAAATTTAGAATTAATCTAAAAGTCAAAACGAATGTTTGTCTTTTTAATTCTCAAACAAAAGGGGGATTTTGATGCTCGTAGAATAGCGGCTGCAGAGCTAAGATAATACTGGAAAACAATATTAGAAACATATGTTACAATGTTTTGATTGAACCACCTTTTATTAAGACATAGTATGTCTAAAATGGTTGTTAATTTCATCCTTTTTTCAACTTTTTTTTTCTATTTTCTACAAAATTTTTTAATTTTCAATGTAAAGTAAAGAATTTTTATTAACCTTGTTATTCCCTTTAACATAATTTTTTATCGTTGTTTTATAGATCGTTTATGTTTATATACTCTCTTAGTCTTAGTCTAAAATTAATTAATTTTTAATTAAAATATTTGTTATTAAATTTTCTATTTTTTATTATTTTATTTTGTTTTTGTTTTTTTTAATTGTCAATATTTTCCAAACCGGCTAACAATTTTAAACACAACGTACACAGCGTATACGTAATAAAGTTTTTTTAATTGCACTCATACGCCACAAAGCACTTTCATGTACATACACACGTACAGTATTCGACAAGCCATACATTTACAAAAAATAATTTTTATTTTCGTCCTTTGCATTATTCCATTAATTATTTTGCCAGCATAAGTTCAACACTTTATTTTAATTAATTATAATGGATTTAAAGAGATAACAATTTATGAGAAGCTGCGGTTAGGCAAAAAAGCGATTCCTTCTTAATTTAATTTTTCACACAAAATTAATAATTTGCTTAATGAGGCCACTTAAATATCATCATCATCAGTATCAGCTAATGCTCCCTCCCCAGTGGAGAAAAAACCAAGCAAAGCAAAACAAAGAAAAACTGTCCGTTTTGTAAACCACAAGCAAAATTAAAAAAAAAATTAATATTGAAGAATAGAAATATTCCATCACCCTCCTCTTACTACGCCTTCTACGCCATCTACAGTTTCTTTTAATTCAATTAAGTTAGCGTCAAATAAATGTACGTATATATGAATGTAAGTAGCGTGTGTGTGTGTGTGTGTTCATATTTCTGTAAATGAATATTTTAAGGCTATTGTGTCCTTTTTAATAAATAAATAAATTTCCTTTTCTTTACTTTTCATTTATTTTCCTTGTGTTTTCTTCTTTTTCTCTTTTTTATTCTTACTTGACAGTTATTATCTCTTAAAGCCTGCTTATTAAAAGACATATTTTTTCATTTCATTCGTTTGTTCTTTCGCTCATTTATTCCTTTCTGTCGGTTACTGCTGCTTGTGGCTGTTTTTTATGGTTTTTCTTTCAATATCTCGAAAAAGGGATCAACATTATGACAGTCCTTCAGCAAAATATAGATTTTTTTGGTTTCTTTTTCTGTGGAAAATATTTAAACATTCATTAAACAAAGAAAATACATATTTTGTGGTCATTTTAAAACGGAAATAGTATGGAAATATTTTCATCATATAAAACTGTAAAGGCTCTTTAAGGATATTAAAAAAATTTCAATAGAAAGGAATAATTTGCGCTTTTATCCTTTGATGGATTCATCTTTAAGTTTGTAAGAATTAAAGTATAATTACACCCACTAAAAATAGCATGTCAATCAATAGTTTGTAGTGATCGAATAAAAAAGCATATGCCTGTCATGTGACATCGGAACTTATAAGGCAGCCAATCGTGGTGAATGGTGTTTTGTCTTCCCCTCATATTTTATAGGGTATCTTTATAATGTTTCCTACAAACCTATTGCCGTGAAAAACTTCTGGAAGTTGCGCGGTGTAAACAGTGTAAATTCTCTACCCAGAACTTCTTATGCGCTTTCTTTCTGGGATGCATTAATGCCTCACAAGTTGCAAGAATGTGGTGCAAGAATTTATGCTCATCGTTACAGAATCTACTTATTAGGTTCGAGACAAGCACCATTCTGAATAAGTGGGCTTTGAATTTACAATACATACATACAAATTTGGTCCTTACAGCCCTTCAGTCAGGATTACGACCTCACTTCTCACACCACTTATGTATGTTGCCTGAGTTAAATTTATATATTAATGGCAGGACCTACAGTTTAAAATCGATTCTGAACGACAGATTTTTGAGAAACTTTTCATGGCAACTTTATTTACTCTCAGCGTTTATCCCAGAAATGTGCTGAGAGGTAGTTGCCGCAGAAATATTTTTTCTTTTTTCGTTTTATTCGATATATCTGACCTGGGGCTTGACCGTGGGCTCACGTCAAATAAGCCAACACACTATCTACTTGACGACGGCGACTGAGTTTACAATGCCCTGGCAAAAAAGCAGTTATCAATCCCAGGCTATTTCTTGATAGCCTGGGGCATCACTGTGATCTTCTTTTAATGAAATTGCTTTCCTTTGTAACAGGGAAAAGATAGTGGCAAACAAATTTGATCAGTTCCAACAACTAGAAAAGGCTCTTAATTTATTTGGACTGCTATAATGTTCCTAACGAACTTAGTTTCATAATGCCAAAGATTTTTCATCTGTATGCTCGTTACCGAGAATTTTCACATGAATTGACACCCAGCAGAGGATAACCTTATTAAGCTTCTTCAAACAGTCCCACAACATCTTCGATTACAACTCCTAAGTCGCGAATGCTAGAATGACGTGCTGACTCTCAGATAGTATTGATATATTCTGTCTTTTGTATCTCTTATCCAATTTTGATGGCATAGACTTTCGCTTTCAAGTTTCGTTTTCTAATCAAATCTTTTGCCACAACAAGAGATTTCTTCCAATTCAAACTCTCTTTCTTAGGAATGTGAAGAGAAAACGTTTTAATAAATTCAAATAAATTTTAATTAAAACAATCTAGTAATTATTCTCTACAAGAAATCCTATACAAAACAGGTGGTTTTATTCAACACTGCCTTGGCAAAACAAAATAACTTAATAATTGGCAGAAGAAGAAGAGAAGTGAAAAGCAAAAACTCAAATTCAAACTGAAAACATTTCCTTTTTTTTCCTTGGAAATAAGAGAAACACAATAATAAAAGTGTACAATAACAGGGAAAAGATAGTGGCAAATTGATCAGTTGCAACTACTAAATGATGACCTACAACATCGTTGATAACGTGGCGGTAAGGTAAAGAAGCTTTCATGACATCCTAATCCCAGTGAATATCAGTTTGAGCATGATTGAAGCCTAAGGTGCATAATTATAAGAGTGTATGTGTGAACAGTTTAGAGACTCTTTGAATGTAACCAAGTTTTAAAATAAAAAATAATAATGAAGTGAAATTAGAAAAAATTCATTCATGCAATAAAATCCCTAACGCACGTAGTTTCATAAATGCTAAAAATTTCACAGCGAAATTTCGTATCATTCAAAGCCAACTCTTTATAGGTTTCGTGTCATACAAATATCGCTGGTAATTGGATTACTGATGAGTTGTTCAGAGCCGGTACGGTGTTCCCAATCACCGATATGTCACAAGGCATAAGTAATTCGATTACTTCAGAAAACTTGGATGATACATACATACATACATAATTGGTTATAACAACCCTTCAGTCAGGATTACGACCTAGCTTCTCACACCACCCATGTTATACATGTCAAGTTTCATACATACATGAGAGGGGGACCTACATTTTAAAGTCGATTCCGAACGACAAACATTTAAGAAAATTTCTCACGACAATTTCATTTACTCTCAGAGTTTTTGCCAGAAATTTGCTGAGAGGAAGTCGCCGAGGGGCTTCATGTCTCATAAGCCAGCACAGTACCTGCCAGACTACGGTGACTTTTGAACTTGGATGATATCCACACTTTTTATTGGGAAATTCAATATCTTTGGCAGCAACGGGTCACGTGGAATATTGTTAGAATCTATTGGACGCGTACAGAACTGGTTTAGCTTTGTCATAAAATGCCATGGCCATCCATCACACAATAACTATTTTCATGAGCCACTCTCCTTTTGGTAGTTATTCTGGAATACTCGGTATTCCAGCAAATAACTTCTGCAGCTGCAATGGGTTTGAGCTGGAGGAAGAGACCATCTTGCACCTCATGTGTCAGAGCTCTGCTTTTGTCATAAAGTGAAGGAGGTTTTTGCGCTCTCGTTTTCGGGTATCTTTGAATGAACTCTCGAGCATAAAGATGGCTGCAACAGCAATATTTATTTTGGACTCGGATTGGTTGTCTGTAATGAATGTTTGACCCCCGTATACAATTTATTTTATTGTGAAATATATATATGCGGGAAATCATCCACATTACCTTATCTAACTCAGGGATTATGGTGAGCGGAGCACCAATTTCTAGCTTATTTCATCCATTTTTACCAGTTTGACTTATTTTCATTGGACGGTACTCTGCTACCAATGGACTTTAATTCCAACTATGTGAAGCAGATTATTTATACTTAGTGAGGTATGTTGACAGAAGCAGTGTTGTCCTTTCACTTAAGAGGCGAGAAATTCAGAAATACAAGAACTTATTGATCGATCTTCGTGGCATATAGATCAAATGGATTATCTAGCATCATAAGATGTGCAATACTAACTTCGTTTGTGACCCGCGCGAGTATTTGGGAGTTCTTTTAATCCTTTATGTCGATTGGATGATGTTTAAGTATTTAACAGTGGATATCTCCAAAGTAAATGGTTATTATGCTCACCCGCAGTGGGAATGCTGGGTTGGTATTGGACTGTATAAACATTTAATCCATTAAGGGAAGTACTATGTTATTTTTACAGATCAATTATTTCATTGCAACCTATAATTTCACTGCGACATCTGGGCTCTAAACTATGAATTAATACCTACGAAATGTTCCATGGACTTTTGCACCAATACAACTGCCTTAGATATATATCTCATAGTATAGGGTATAATCATAATGAAATTAGAAAAACAGACTTACTATCTGTACATATATATTTAAATCAGACAGTATTTTAAGACAATTTCTTATAAATAAAGAAAAAGACTGAAAATTCTTAGAAATTGCCGTGTGCTCAAACAACCGAAAGGAAACACACTTCATTTATTTCATTATATTTTTTTGTTTTGTTTCCCCCCCTTAAATGCTGCTGCTGCTGTTGTTGTTGCTCCTTGAAACTTTAGTTGTTCACCTCCTGTGGCAGTGTTGTTGAGTAATTGTTTTTTGTTGTAGTGAACCTGGATGCAGCAGCATGACTTAGGGGGCCAATAAAATAATGTTAAGAATTTAAATACTTCCTGGTTGGGGTAAAATTATTTTCATAAGACTCAAATTAAAAACAAAAAAGTTTATGTTCGTTTTTATTTTTTTCTTCTGTACAATGTGCAACAAACTGCTGCCAAAGTCGTGTGCAAAGGGATTTTAGACTCCAAAAGAACAAAAATGAAAACTAAATTCTTGACATGCCAGGCAATCAACTACAATTAAATGGGATATGCAAACGTTTTGGAAAGTAAATGAAATAACAATCCTCACTGGGCCAACACCAACTCAAGTAAAATAAAGACGTTAAAGAAATGCCAGACAGTGTTACAAAGAAAATTTATAAGAGTTTCACAAAAAAAAAATAAAAAAAATTAGAAAATAAATGTACAACAACAATAGTGTAGTTATTTAGGCCAAAAACGAAAGAGCCAAAAGAAATTAAGAAAATGAAGAAGAAGAAAACAAAATTATACAAAATGCTTACAAGAGACTTACGACTATAAACCCTAAAATAGAAAGAAGGATGCAATATGACGGCCAACAACCCAAAGCCTATATAAATACACGTTACACATGCAAAAACAAAAGCAAATAGTAAGGACTCTTGTTGCTGTTGCTGCTGTAGAACTAGTAACACTGAAACATAAAAATAAGCAACATAGAAAAGGCAACACTACATAAGCAGACTTTGCATAACAGCAAAACCAAGAGCAACAACAACAAAAACATCAACCGGATATATTAAAGTTTAGAGAACAACAGCCAAACAATGGTAGAGAAAATGGCAACAACAAACAAACAATCAACTGCTACATGGAGTACAACAAGGAACTGCAAAGCATTTGTGTATGTGTAGTAATCACAGATAACAACACGCAAACTAACAATACAAGCAACCCAGCAACACAGCAACAACTACAACAACAACAAGAAACATTAAAGAATATAAAAGCAACACTGCTTGCTAAACACGAAAGAAGACAAAGAACGTCAGCTCATTAAAAATTAACACAACATTATAATAAAAAGGAGGCAAACTTTTAGCTTTTGTTTCACAAGAAAACAACAACAAAAAAACCTATAAAAGAAAACTTTAAAATACAACAACAACAACAATGTGAACAACTAACAACAATTGCTCTTCATTTTTATGCATTTGAAGTGGTGGCAGGCAAGTAAGAACCCCTAAAAACATGACAAGAAACGTTAAGCAAAAGAAAAAATGAACAACAACAAGAGCAGCAAGAAAAAGGCTGTTACTGAACAACAAAATCCATCCGCAGAGTATAAAATAAGTTTTTTTACTTTGTTGCTTCAAGGGGGCCTAACTGCAGGAACATGATGTTTTGATTTTGTTCCGGCTTTCGAAAGCAAATTTTTTTCGTTGTCCAAAGAGGGAGGTATTCCTAGTTGTAAACTTTATCTCCTTGAGTAGAGTACCTCTGTAGTAATAGTTTTTAATTTTAAAATTCTTATATTCATTGGGTTCTTCCACTAAATATCGAGTTGGTGATTGCGCGTTAAAAAGGGAGCTTTCATATTTAAAAACTGGTGGTTATTTATACTGATGATACGTGAAGCTCTACACCTAGACAACGTGGCAAGGTTACCTATTTCCTTAATATGTTATAACGTGACATTGAATATATGGAAGTTAACTTTTGTAGAATTAATCTACAACGAGGTTTTCAGCCTGTCCAGAATGGGATGAAAACGTGGAACAAGTATGGAAATATGTCAAAGATCCAAGGAAGGTTAAACGTTCAACTATGACGGCAGTAACTTAGAGCAACACGTTCGCAAGGTGCCTGAGAAAAGTAAGATCAGATAATAAAGTATAAATCCTAAGTGTGTTGTAGTCCATATGCCTTATGGAAACAGAGGTTCAAGAACTAGTTTTAACACCATTCGATAAAGAGAATCCACTATATTATCAGCCAGGAAATGGTTAAGATTTCATACTTAAACTCTAATTTTTTTTTTGTCTTGAGAACCAGGAGATTATAGGGAAAGATTTCTAAGTAATTCCAAGTAGTAAGTAATCTAAGTAATTGTTCCAATTAGGATGGATTATGAAAGGAATTTAGATGATCCTTTTGTTAAAATTTTTGTAAAGCAAGCTTCGACTACCTCATGATGTGATTTAAAAAAAAGTGACTTAAATTTCGTAACTGAGCTGAGTAATATTAACGCAGCTGCACGCAGATTATGGCATTGTATCTCTATACTAAAGAATGGAACAGTCAATACTGTATATCAATTAACTTTTCTGATTTTTCCAACAACCAATTTGAAATGAACTCAGATTTTATTTGTATTGTAGAGTATAGAACGATACATACTCCCTAGACTTCTATGTACCATAATCCGGAATAGATACCACATTCACAAGGCAGCTGAAAAAGGGGACACCCTAGTCATACTTGGTATCGGTATACGGATGCCACATCTTCTCTGTGTAACAAGTTGTAGAATGATTCAAAAACGCTAGAATTGAACAAAACCGAATAGGAAAGATCTGTTGCGGTTGCTAAGGACCTGCTACAGTAGACCGAGCAGCAGATTTCTTAGCAGATTTCTGACAAAAAAAAAAAAATGAAACTGCCATGAAAAATTTCTCAAAAATCTGTCGCCCGGAGTCGGGTTTAAACTCTAGGACCCACAACTCATGTATAAAATTAAGACACACAACATAAGTAGTGTGGAAGACTAGGTCGTAATTCTGACTAAAGAGAGGAAGAATGAACAGACACTTAAAAGCTTTGTGATAGCGCTATGTTCCTTAAAAGGGAAAGAGAATAACAAAAAAATCTTTAATAGTAACCGTTGCTTCGACACTTAACCACAGAATGTATGTATTCGTAGAGTAGAACTGGAGTAGACCCTACAACAGTACAGCGAATATCTACTGAAAAATTTTCGTTATTGTAACAGAATTATTTTTTCCAGGACTCCATTTTGGTGATATGAGTTCTAGAAAGCATTTCTTCCTTGTTTCCGTTTATCTATTTTTGTTGTTCTAGCTAAGTAAGTGATTGGTCTGCTGTAGCACCGAATATTTGGTATAGTGGTGGGGACTTTTGCTGACTGCCTATTTCCTACGAGGTGGCGGCACTGCTTGACCTCTGTGACCTTTTTCCATTTCTAAGTGTTCAGAAGGCTTCTAAGATATATTGTATTGGAGGGGATATAGAAGCCACTTAATTTGAAATTTGAAAACCATGATGAACAATTTTTTTATTCAATTTCATTGGGGTTCGAACATTGCAAACATACATACATTAAATAAATAAATAAATAAATTAACGAGAAGTTAAAAGAGATGCTGTGAAACAATGCTAAGTCCCTACTGTAATGACAATTAAAAAATAAATCATTTGTTTATAATGCCCTAAAGCACACTCCATTCCTTTACATGAATTTAACATTGGTTTCCAGCAAGCAAACTATTGTTATAGGTAACCTTCCCATTTTGAGTTCCTCTTCAAGAATTCCTCTTCAAGAAATATAAAAAAAATATTCAAATGAGAAGAAAAAGAAATTTAGAAAATTTAAAAGCTAAACAATAGATGCCGGATGTTCATGTTCAATATGCCAAAGAAATCGCATCACACGATAATTTTATTATTTTTCATTTGAAAAGTTTTTACCCAACGTACTACAACAGAAACAGTGTCTTCACTTGTATACAAATGTATTGTAAACACAGTATATTTGAGGAAAACTAAATTACGGAAGCAAAGTAGAGAAAAGGTGTTTTCGCGTCTGAAATGATCATTTTACTTACATACATAATTGGTCATTACAACCCTTTTGTCAGGATATTGACCATGTAATTTTATACATGAGTGGCGGGACCTACATATTAAAGTCGATTCCGAACGGTCGATTTGGGAGAAATTTTTCATTTCAATTTTATTTGCTCTCGGAGTTTTTGCCAGAAATCTACTGAGAGGAAGTCGCCTTAGAAGTGGGAGATGTTTGTCCTGGGGTTTGAGTCATGGCTTTTATTTCAAAGAAATTTAAATTTTCTTCAATATTATTAACTTGTGTTATAAATTGCCACACATTTCTTAAAAATTTTGAAAAATGTTCCAAAATATTTAATAAGAATGAACTAAAATTGAAGGTTATAGTAACTAGTACTGGCCTTTTTATATAAACAACTTGAAGGTTTTCATAATGTTCCTCCTATTCGTTAGAAAATGCAATGCATAGAAACCAAAGGTCAACACATTTGTATGGTCCTCCTGAGGCAGTTTGTACAGCATTTTACTATGTATTCTTCTTTAACAATGCAAGACATTTTTACTTGTCCAAAACACTGTTCCAATTTCAGTGTTCTCTTGCACTATTATTTTGGGTTATTGTGCGGTTGATAGTAAACAGGACTTTACCTTGTCGTTTGTTTACAGGTTTATAGGTAAGAGGGCTTTTATCTCTTTATTCTCTTTTGTTGTTTTCTTTAAAACATTATCATCTATTTCTCAGTGCAACTCAACTCAACTCAACATTTTGTATTTTTCTACCATTTTTCCATCATTTAGATTGTTGTTGCCATTGTTGGTATTTCATTCATGCGCCAACATTAAATTTCCTGGTATTATTGACAACACGAATGGCAACAAACGTGATTTTTCTCTATTTATTCTTCATCCTGTTATATATGTTTCTTAAACACCACACACACACACAGAGAGTCTTTGTTAATGTATATGCAGTTTAACGGGTCTCTTCTTCTGCATCCTTTTCTTCCTATACAGGTCTCTGGGTCTTTATGTCTCCATGATATTCTGTATGCTATGAACGTGTGCAAGTGTTGTGGTATATTAAGAAGTATTTGTTCCCATTTACACTATAAATGTATTTGAATGTGCTATGCATAGAACAAGGAGTAAAGAGAAGAAAATAAAACAAAAACAAAAAAATAAAAATGAAAATCTATGGAACTTGGAAATTGCATTGTCCTTGCATAAGAATACAAGTAGAAAGAGTGTCGAAATCTTCTAAGCAAAGCAAGGCAAAGCATAACATATTGTCTGTATGAACATACAGGAGTTTAGAAATGAATGCAGAACGTCTACGACTAAAAGCCCACACATTTGCGAACAATAGAGAGAAGATTATTTCGTAGTGCAATATTTTAAGCTTCAATAGCAACAATAACAATCTTATAAACAATTGCAATTATACATGTTCGCATGTGCACTCCCACACACACACTTGCATTAAGTGCTTATATAACAACAGCAGTGTTTATAAATGTAGCAGAAAATATGGTTTCGATTTCAATTTATTCTCAGTTTGAGAAAACTAAAGCGATAAAGGATCATGAAGATATTTATTTTCGCTATGGAAGAGCTTCTCAAGTCCATCGTTACGATATGAGTTATCCTGATATCCTGACTAAACGGTTGTAACGGGCCAATAAAGGAAGTAGGTAGGTAGAAGTGGCTGTCCCCTCGATGGAGTCATGAGCAGACACATTAAGGCCGCTCACAGGGCCCACTGTTATACCACAGTTTCACCTCCCCCTCTAGTCCAGGAACCACTCAGAGCTTCCGATGAAAAGATCCATGAAAAGATCCAATATCCATGAATGACAGTTCATCCAGGTGCCTCTTTCTCCTCCGACTAAGTGCCGAGCATGTGCACAGTAAGTGAAGAACAGTCTCATTCTCTTCCTCTCCACAGCTTCGAAGACCAGTACGCCTCGTATGCGTTCCTATAATATAATGCCCAGTAATAACCCTGATAACAGGCTGGGCCTACTTCTTTGGAATATAGGCAGAACCGCCGCGCGCCTCTACCGAGCTTTGGCCAGATTTTTTGCGCCGTACTGCCCGTGTCCGAGCCGCCCATCTACTGTTGAAAAGGTCCACGATCGCATTGTCAATTATAAGCTTACAGGTACCCAAAGGGATCCCCAATGTAAAGAATTCATTCATTCAAAGAAAGTTCGATGGTCGTGCTCCTTCTGGCCAGTTCATCCGCTCTGCTGTTATGGGGAATATCCTTATGTCCCGGTTTCTCACACCACTTATGTTGTGTGTGTTAATTTTCTAGGTGAGTGGTGGAACCTACTTCGACCGATACATTTTCATCGCAATTTTTGTTTACTCTGAGAGTTTTTGCCGCTGAGAGAAAGTTGCCGAAGATATTTATTTTTTCATATTTCGTTTAGTTGGAGATGTCGACCTGAGGTTTGAACCGAGACCTCACGTTTAATATACCACCAAACTACTAACTAGACGACGGCGACTTCGACTAAGTTTACAATGCCCTGGCAAAAAAACTGTTATCAACATCAGGCTATTTCTTAATAGTATGGGGCATGACTGAGATCTCCTCTTATTGTAAATGTTGTCTACCTGGGGTTACGAACTAAGCTAAATCTGATAGAATAGTGATTTAATACGGTAGATGCCAGTGTACAATGTGATGTTGACCAATCTGAGGTTGAAAATGAAAGAGATTGAGAAGACCATAGCATTTCACAAAACTAAATGCTTTCAATTTGGAATCATAACTTGCTTTCGGCAAGATATGTATCTCGTTTGTCAACAATCGACCAGAAACATTTGATTATTTCCACGGCCTTGTTTGTTTGTTTGAACAAGAATGGAAACATTGGATTTCTCGGAAAAATTTGCTACCAAGGAGTGCCAAGGTGGGTTTGTAAGCAAATTGATGTTGTATAGTTTATAATGGGTTAGTAGTATACATAGAGAATACTTTTTCTAAATGAGAAAATAAATAATAATCTATAGTTTACATATTGCTATTGCAGTTAACACAACTGTTCATATACGTTTCCATAATCTCTATACTTTTATCTTTCATCTCAGCTCGGCTTTAAGACGTGGGCGAATGTGTTTGCGTATTCATCATATCCATTTATATCTCTACCGTTTCTCTCCCTTAAGTGTTTGTCTTTATGTGAAAAGAACGAGAGAGACAGAGAAACAAACAATGAAATAAAACGAGATGTCTCTCTGTGTATTTACAGTTACGTGCAGTTTTATTCGTAAGTCTGACTTTATGTTTGGCTATATATTGGATACTCTTTTTATGTGTATGAATGTTATGTACCAGAAGAATATAACCAGTCTGCACTTTTGTTTAGAATACCTTAAAAATTTTAAGAGTGTCTTCTGGAAATTAATATTTGGATAGCGTATCTAACGTTGATACTATATAAAGCTTCACTGCAACTGCCTATAGTTTGCCAAGAAAAAAAATTAAATTTTTTTAAAAATTAAGAGCCATTTGAGAGACCTCTGAATTCCTGAATTTCCGATATAAATTGGTTTTCCATTGGAAACTTACTTGAAGGCTTTGTTATCGTATACATTACAACCTTAAGCAACGACTGAAAGCTACATGTGACAACGAGTCCTGATAAAATTCTGTAAATATCTGATTCAATCTGGTCACCCAACCTTTGATGTGTCTTTTCTTACGATATAAGCTCCTTAGATTTTTCTAAACATAAAGACGAAGTTTACATATGTATATACATACATAACATAATTGGTTACTACAACCACTTGCAACATCATGATTACGACCTAACTTCTCACACCACTTACGTTGTGTGTGTTAATGTCATACATGAGCGGCGGGACCTAGAGTTTAAAGTCGATTCCGAACGACAGATTTTTGAGAATTCATGGGAATTTTATTTTGATCTCAGAGTTTCTTCTGAGAAGCAGTCGCCGAAGAAATATTTTATCGTATTTCGTTTTGTTGGAGGTGTCCGACCAACACACTGCCTACTAGACTACGGCGACTGCTGTATACAATTACTAGAGGGACCTTGATACTTAAGTTATCAAGGAAACAAAGTGGCTACGCAATGTTAGAGGCGGTTTGGTTCCAAATTTACGGACATGCAATCTATCATTTTAAGTTCTCTAGTAGAGGCTTCGAATATGTGAGAAAGCAGGGATCAACATATAAATGGTTGTTCATCTTCACTACACTAAGGATCTTTAGGTCTTTGTGTCTTATGTGGGATTAAGGGAACAACACGATGAAAGTACCTCAGAGTAATACACACGGAACGTAGTCGCTGTAGTCTAGTATGTAGCGTGTCGGCTTATTAGACGTACAGCCAGGGTTCGAACCCCAGGGCAGACATCAAAACAAAAATACAAAAAGTATTTCTTCGGCGACTGCCTCTCAGCAGATTTCTGGCAAAAACTATGAGAGTAAATAAAAATTGCCATAAAATGTTTCTCGAAAAGCTGTCTTTTGGAGTCGACTTTAAACTGTAGGTCCCGCCACTCATGTATAAAATTAACACACACAACATAAATGGTGTGAGAAACTAGGTCGTAATACTGACTGAAGGGTTGTAATGACCAATTGTGTATGTATGTATGTATGTAGTGCACACGGAACTAAGTGTTGGAGATTTTAAACGCTACGCTATGACCTAGTCCTAGCTAAGACAGTTACAGAGTTACAAACCTCTTAAAGTCTATAAAATATCTCCCCCTATTGATTAAGATTTGCCGAAACTGCAGAAGTCTCATGGGGCACGCTAGCGATATGGCTGCCAACGAAAACTAACTTCGTGTTTCTGTATATTAGTAAGCTAATATGCAAAAAAATTCTGAGAAATATGGCCAAGCGGGATATGTAAACCATATTTCTAAGAGATATCAAAAAGCAACCAAACTTTGAAGTCAAATACATGTTTATTGTTGGAAATTGTCGCTGTAGTCCAGTAAATATGTGTGCTTTACCGACTGTACATCTCTACTTTAGATATTTTCTTCTTGCTGTTGTTGCCAATTCATACTAAGAAAACATTGTATCTTTTCGTTCATTCTTTGCTCTCGGCACTGTAGCATTTAATAATGTTTCTTTATTTCATATCATTTCACTTCACTTCGTTTCTTTTTTAGTTTATTTTTATCTACTCTTCATGATTTTATTCTGAACGAGTGGGTGAGTTGTGGGGTAAGTGCTGGGGCTTTTGTGTCTGTGTTGTTAAGTGTGTCTACTTTTAGAATGCTTGCGGTTTGTTTTCATTGCTTCAATGTTATTGTATTTGCTTTACTTATTCCATTTATTTATATCCTTTTGCCAGGTTTTGTTCTTATTGAGTCCTCTTTGTGTTTTCTTAACGAAAAAGTGTCTTTGCTCGAGGTTTTCGTTTTCTTTGCTTTCCTCTCCTTTTGTTTTCTTTCTTTTCTTTCCCTTCACTTCCTTTTCCTATTCCTTTCCTATTCCTTTCATTTCATTTCGTTTCGTTTGCCATTGTTTGTTGTAAGTTTTGTAGCATTTATTTTAATTTTGTTTACCCTCCACTAAAAATTACGTTAAATGTTTAGAAAATGGGTCAAAACATTAACTCGCACAAGGAGTAAGAGTTGAGTTACGCACACATACTCTTGCATACACTTCCAAATAGTTGTGGTTGTAAAGAGAAACGTTTAAGGAAATTTCGTCCGTATTTCCAGCTGAATTTTGGCTAAGACTGCTAAAGTTTAAGCATAAAATATCATTGAAATCTTGTTTAAACTGTTATTTTTTTTACAAGATTTTTTTCTGAGCAGTTACCATTTAATATTTAAAATTTACGTTTAAAATTCTACAGGCGTAAATTCTTTTTAAAATAAAATTTAATTTCACGTTTTTAAAATTATTAAATATTCATTTGTTTCATAACATTTGTGTTTGTTGTAATTCATGCAATATTAAATGCTTGTATGCCTGTATCAGAAAGTAATTTATGTTACATTATATGTGTACATAGTTTGTAAAAAACAAACACGTTTATGCATGTAAATAAGGTCAAGTGAATTCTGTACTCATTTTAAATTACTCTTACGCACTGTGTAATTAAATTTTTATAAACAAAAAATAAAAAAAATAAAAAAATATGGACTTTAAACATGGTTATGTTCTAAGCTTTTTGAGTTAACATAAGAATTGTAATTTTCTTTGTAAATTTTCTATACAGGGAATTAAAATTTCAATGGAAGGCCACCCAAAGTGCTCCCAGTCAAGGCAACTTCTGCATATGAATTCTCATGGTCAAAATATCAGAATAAAAAATTTCTTTTCACAGCTTTCTCTTCTAGCAAAAGCTCGGAGAGTCAATTGTCATAAAAAAATCACCTCAAAATTGTTTAAGGGAAGCAACGTTAAACTTTATGTCCCATCTCTCCTGGATAAAAATAATATGCTTGACTTACGGTCTGCAATATTAATATCACTTACTTACTCGCTTAGTGGTTTTATTTGCCATTACAACCCTTTAGTGAAGATTACAACCTATTTTCTCACAACAACCCTGTTATGTTATGTTTTCATTTTGTCCATGTGTACCTTAATTTTGTTTACAATCGACTCCAAAGGACAGATTTTTGAGAAACTTTTTATGGCAGTTTTATATACCCTCAGAGTATTTGGCCACTACTATTAAGAACAGGGTCATTTCTTAAGCGCCTTCTATCTTTAAATTTAAATAGCTTATTAGCATATACTTACAAGTTAAGAAAACCCTACAAAAAGTCCAACGGGGTCAACTCGCATGCTATCGGTGGTGAGTTCACATCGGCAAGGCAAGCCTTTAAAACGTTCATGCAGAATATCCAATGCGGCATGAGTTGTGTGGCCTCGTCTTGTTGAAACAACATATCGTTGGGACAGAAGAAGTTCGTAATCATTAACCTGTAGAGACCTTCGTTGACAGCCTTAATAAGGCCGTTGTCAAAGAAACATGGACCGATGACGCCGTTAGCCCAAAATATTCTCCAAACAGTACACTTTTCGGAATACATTAGACACTCTTGCATCTCATGTGAGTATCATCGTCCCAAATTCGACATTTTTATTTGTACAAGTTGGCATTCATTCAGAAATCACATATTATCGCTGATAATGATTTTTCGATTAAAATTATGGTTGTCAACTCCAAAACCCATTCAGTGAACACACGTCGTTGTCTTAGGTCGTCCATGGTGATTTGACAAAATAGATTGAGAAAACGACAACTAATTTAATGCAGATGTAGCTTTAACAAAGTGGACGTAATCAACTTTCAAAGTACGGAAGTCCCTATTGGAATATGCTATACTAAGCAAAGAATTATATGAACAGCATTCACTATAGGGAAGCCCTATTCAGCTAGAGAGCAACACAGTAGCTAGCATGGTGTCGGTATTTTAGTATATATAGATAGCAAAGTTTATGAAAAAAGAATGATGAATTGTGCTTGTGCAACTGATAACTCCACCTTTCTTTAACTGTAAAATAATGTTTTGTATTCTTCGGAGTAAAGCATGAAAAACTTATTTTTTACCAATGAGTGTCTGATATTCAGTTTTTAAAACAATTTCCATTTCTATTTAGAGGTAACAACTGCGCTGTATATAGTTCTGATGGTAATCTCTAATTGTTGCATTCTCTAGCGAATTCATCTCTAGCGAAATATCTCTACTTTACGTATCTTTACAAAAAAATAAAGCCAGGACGCATCACTTGCTTTATAGTGCAATATTATTTGAGAACCAAACTTATATCTGAATGGACCGTGTGACATATGGCACAGTTTTGTTACAATATATCAACTAATTTTAATTCCTACGTTATTAAATATTTGGTTCTGGAAAGATATTTCTCCCTCAGCAGCAATAATACTAATTAAATGAAATGATTTGCTAGCGTTACATATTTTACATTTTTGTTATTGCCCCATGTTACGACTTATACTTTTTATTCTGAAAATTTACAAAAAAAAATAACGCTGTTTTCATTTGTATTTTATGTTTTTGCTCCACTGTCTGTACATAAAAATGACAATCTTTATAGTTGTTGTAAATGCAACAGAATAAAAAGTACGACATAAAACTGTAGCACATGTTGCGTGCTTTCAGTATATAAATTACTGAAATCTATGATGTTGCATGTTGTTGTTGAATTTCTTCCATCGTATAAATTTTATATTTAATATTTTTGCTTTTTATTGTTATTATTATTATTACTTATCCTTTAAAGGAACAGGAACAGAAAAAAGGAAAAATAAATACATTTTTATATTCTTTCATTATGTTGTACGATGCCATAGTTTAAGATTTTCAGATATTTTTTACAAAAATTGCTGTGGGACATTATCCATAAAATTTTACTTACAGTTTTACATTCATTTTACGGTTGTTTAATTTTTCTAAAAGTTATTAAAGTATATAGTTTTTTAAAGTTATTTATAATTTACATTTTGATTGTTGTAATAAAAAACTTAAGAGACCATTTTGATCTATGCAAAGAAGAATTCAAACAAGAAAACTAAGTATGCCTGAAGACAGATTGGTTGATTGGTTATCAAATATGGTTGCCGTAACCAACAAAATGTTTTTTGTTGGCTAGTTATTAGATAAGTTTTTATTTTATAATAAATTTAATAATTTTTCATTAAAAAAATCTGCTACACTTTTTGAACTGCTTTTATTACACCCAGGTACAGTGAGCAGAAAATGTCATTATATTTTTTCTGTAAAGTATGCTTTCTGATACTGATACTTGTTTAGGAATGAGTCCCGAATTTTATTAGAACGTAATAAGTGCTTATTGTTATATTACCTTTTATTTCCAGCATAAAGTTAGCGTCAAAAGAATATTTATTTTGAGTCGGAAAAAATTCAAGTCAAAATTGCATGAAAAGTTGAAAATGCTCGATAAATGATTATCACTATTGCAGTAGTGTCATTTCTAAATATTTTTCAAATTATGTCAGTGAAAGAAAGAGACAAATAACTCCACAATTATTAGGTTCTGGTTTGGATTTCTAAAGTCAATTGTAATAAGTAATTGCTTGTTTATGAAGTATTCTTCAATACTTCAATGTCACAGTAAATTAAAAAGTTACAATTTATTTTCATTTTCTCTCCCTCTCCCTCTCCCTCTCCCTCTCCCTCTCCCTCTCCCTCTCCCTCTCCCTCTCCCTCTCCCTCTCCCTCTCCCTCTCCCTCTCCCTCTCCCTCTCCCTCTCCCTCTCCCTCTCCCTCTCCCTCTCCCTCTCCCTCTCCCTCTCCCTCTCCCTCTCCCTCTCCCTCTCCCTATCTATCTTCTTCTTCTTCTTTTCATTCCTTTCATTCACTTTCATTTCATTTCAAGTACTCTCGACAATAAGCAAGCAAGAGATACATGGGTTATTAAATACTTGTAAAGATTTATATTGTGGTACTGCAGTGAGTATGATTAATATTTAATTCATATTCCCTATTAAATATTAAGTATACGTCCAGGATGTAAACTGTGTCGCCTCCTAAACAGTTTTGTTGCTTTGATGCTGGAAAATAATATCTTTAAAGATAAAATAAAAAATGCATTGAAAACAATTTCAATTTATCACATGGAATTAATGTTATTAAATTAGTTATTAAATGTACAGAGAGTAGGAAATGTACACAATTTTTAAACAAAATTATAAGCCAGTAAACTAAGTAGGTTGAAAGTAATATTACTTAATAATGCATTGTTATTATAATTACGGGAATATATTAAGAAATGTTAAACTTTTCTTTTTTATTTTTTTTGTTTATGAAATAAACGTTTCTGATACAAAAATATCCATGTATTGTTCGTAATACTCTTGGTTTTTGGCTAAATATAGCAAGAGTAGCCGCCTACGAGTCGCCGTAGTCTAGTATGTAGTGTGTTAGCTTATTAGACGTGAGACCACGGTTCAAACCCAAGGTTAGATATCTTCAACAAAATGATTTTCTCTCAACAGATTTCTGGCAAAAACAAAAATTGCCATGAAAAGTTTCCCAAAAATTTGTTGTTCGAAGTTGACTTTAAACTGTAGGTCACGCCACTCATATAAAAAATTAATACACGTAACATAAGTGGTGTGAGAAGCTAGGTCGTAGTCCTAATTGAAAGGTTGTAATGTAATGAAAGGTTGTACAGTACTTTTTGGTTGCAACGTTCTGAAGTTTCAGATAGAATAACTCAACACTAAAAATATTAACTCGGTAACGATTAGCAGAGTCCAAAAGTAAAAAATTTTAATCTCGAATATGCATTAGGGTGGTTTTAAAATATCGATTTCGGATTTTTTTGGGCGGCACCCCCCTAAAATGTTTCATTTTGTTAGATTTTAAGATTGTCAAAGTTTGAGCATGATTGACAGATGTTAACCCGTGCCACTGGGGCCTCAAAGTTGTGAAAATCTCGATTTTTTGGAAGTTTGGCGGCTTTGCCGACCCATATCTCGAGAACGGTTTAATATATTTGCACGTGTCATACATCAAATTGAAGTCGATACTGTTTATAAAATTTTATATGGAATAAAAAAATACGTAAATAGTACTCAATTCGTGATAATGAACCCAATGTCCATAGGAACGTGACTATGTTCCCCTAAGAGCGAAGTATAATAATTGTCTTTTTCATTTTATTCTTATTCAAATTTATTCAAGGGACCGACATAATGTGGTTTTGGAGCTATCTGGATACAGCTGACGGCATCTGCTGACTACTTGGAGAACGTATTGTTTTTTTTTTCTCGTCCTTTGTAAGTAATTGGTTGTAATCTGTGATGAGCTTAACTCCTCGGTCTGCCATGTCGTTCACAACTTTCAAGTTGTTTACCATCCTTTGTCCCTCCTGATAGTTGATGTTCTGTGCCAAGTTGCAGGATCTTTTTCCAGAAATTAGGTGTTAATGTTTAATCTTTTGAACAACAGATAAGGCTCACTTGTAATTAGGGCAGGAAGACCTTTTTCTAGGAATTTCATCACTTTTACGAAATGACACAGAATGACACTAATGTCAAAGTGTACGTGTTAGTAGCTACTAGTTTGGTTTTACCTGCTTAGGGTCGCCAGTGCTACAGTATGTAGGTCTAAAATTAACGGTATGCCATAGCAAACATATTTAAATGAAATGAGATTCCAAAGTACAAGTATTTGTCCACAATAACCAATAATAATACAAATAACCAATAATAATACAAATAACGCTCTCAGGTTTTAGTCACGTTTTTAGGGACATTGGCTCTATTTTTCGCTTTCAGTACTAGTTGCATATTTATTGTGTAGAATACAAAATATTATAAACAGTATGACCTTTAATTTGATGTATGACACGGACAAATAGCTTTAGCCGTTCCAGAGATATGTATCGCCGAAGTCGTAAAACTGCCAAAAAATCGAGATTTTCAAAATTTTGAGACCCCAGTGGCACGGGTTAACATCTTCCAATTGTGCTCAAACTTTGGCAATCCTAAAATCTGACAGAAAGAAACATTTTAGAGGGGTGCCACCAAAAAAATTCGGACATATTTTTTTTACCATATGAGATAAAACCACCCTAATATGCATCTACGAGAATTAGCCTTCTTCTCTGCAACTGCTACTCACATCCCCTTCTTCAACATCAAACTTCATCCTTTTCTTCAAAAGCACTGATAAATTTTTTGTATGCGTGGTATCACCACAAATAACGGAGACAGTTTAGCTGATGTCGAAAGCCGTATAATCTAGGCTAAGATCCCTTTTCACATTTCATGTACAATGTTCAAAACATTTCTTTTTAAAAAACAAAATACAACCAAATAACGTATGGTTTAGAGACAAGATTTGTTACAACAAAAATAAGTCGTCGTCTGCAGCCTCAAAAATTTTAAGGATATGGAATTATCAACTTCAATGACTCCCTTATATTTTGGAAGTTCTTTTCGATACGAAAGTCTTCCTATAGTAAAGTCCCTCTTCTTTCTGATCATTACAAATCTCAGCTCATTTACTGAAAAGCCTGAGACAATAAGCTTCGGTGAACGGCCAGTTTTTTTTCCAACCGAAAGTTTTTTGAATTAAGAGATGAGATACAATAAACGTTTGCTTGATTGCCGGATAAAGATTTTGTCACGTTTCTACCTTTTAAAAACGTTTAAAATATAAACTCCTAGATTGCAAATAAAATAAAAATAAATTTGTGTTTACTTTTAATTAAATTCGTTATTGTTCGCACAAATCTGTGTCCCACTGTTCACAACTTGATGTAAACAACAACAATTGCTTTGTTTGTTATTCCTCTTTGCACTCTTTTGCATAAACAATAACTATTACTAGCAAAAGAAATGTATTCTAATCGCATTTCCATATTTTATTAATCAAACAAAAATATAAGCATCTGATCAGAAAGAAATTATTTCCCTTAAAGTAGTTCCAAGTGTTCCTAATATTTTCCCTTGCAGTGTATGTGCTTCGAACCATCATAATTACATCTGCCTCTGTATGTGTTTATAATTATTGCATTAAAAACGAAAGGAAAATAAAAACGTCAACAGCAAGTAAGTTTAATAATAATAAAATGCAATTATTATTTGTTGCAACAATATTTTCTCTTTCTCCATGTGCTTCTGGTTTTTTTTTCATTTTTTCATTTCTGGATTCGTATGAAAACATATTGCCAACATGGTATTAGCGCAACACAAATAAGTACAAGAGTAAGCAACAGTAAATACAAGCAATAACACTATCGGGTATCAAAAGCCAACACTGACAATATTTGCATTGTCGATGAGAGTTCAATTTATCAAGATTTTCATCGCCGTTCAATTGTATTGCAGCACATACATACAAACAGCAATACAGGCTAATACCTACAATTACAATTTGAATTGTATTGTAAATGCAGTGACAGTTAATTTGTTGTTCGTTGCAGAAATATTGTTGTCGTCGACGACGATACAAAATAAAACAGAAAAAAAATTACTGGGTATAAAAGTCATTTAAAATACTTCCATTTATTCTTTCGATTACATTTGTTTAACATTCTAATGCTGTTGCTCTGTCCTTGTACTTGTTATTGCATTTGTTGGCAAAAATAAATTGCTTAGATAAAGGTAAACTTATTTATGATTTCGTATGACTTTAAATGCAACAATAAAATGCAAATCAACAACTAATTATAATGCGATCAATACAAGTGATAACAAATTCTATACACAATACAATTCGATTACCAATTCGATTGTTCTGGGAAATAAAACTTATTCAGATACATATACAGATAGCAAAACAAAAATACTAAATAAATTATAATAACAATAGCAATAATAATAATAATAATAATACTGGATTATATTATTATAACGAGCAAATATAAAATATTTCTGTTTAGCTTGGAAATACAAAAAAAAAAAAATATTGGCTTACCAGCTTGCTATAGCTGAAGTTACTCACCTGAAAGAGAACAATAAAAATTATTAATTTATTAAATTATATCGAATATATTATTACAAATTAATTATAGAGTATTCCAATAAGAGTGTACTATTATTATTAGAAATAAAATTTATATAGGGTGGTCCATCTACCGGTTGAAATTTGAAATTTCGAATCTGATGAAGCTCATTTTCACCTTTAATAAGCAAAATTGCCGTATTTGAAGCTTGGTGCGGATTGTGAAGCTGAGGCTTCATTGGCCCATTTTTCTTTGAAAATGAGGACAGCACCAACTACTACGGTCAATGAGGACATATATCGCACCATGATAATCGGTTTTTTTGTATAAGTTTTTCATTGCATTGATGTGAACGATACTTGGTTTCAACAGGTTGGTGCAACTTACAACACATCTCATGCTCCCATTGATTTGTTGCGTCAAACGATTTGATGGTAATTAGCAGAAATGGTGATGTCAATTGGTGAAAATGTAATGGTGAAAAAATAAAGCCTCCTCCACAATAAATGTTTCTTGACGCTCACTACATACCGGTACACCTGGTATTTAAACGTTCGATGACATTGTTTTCGCAAAACTGAGCCTATATCTTATCAAATTTTGCAACGATCGTAATCATGTACTCTTGAAATTTTCTTGTTTTACAAACATAAACTACATAACGCAGCAAAGACAATAAATTTGGAAACAAAATTTCTTTACTCCTCATCATCATAATCTCATTTTGTTTCGATATATTATCCACGTTGCATTCAATACGTTTAAATCCCATTTTGAAGGTATAAAATTTCTGCAGACTCTAGCGCTTTAGTAAATCTTTTATCTGCAAATAATTTTTCAAGTCTAGAAGTTGGGGTGCGTGATGAAGCAATCTGAATTCAGCACAAGATAGTTGAACTGATAAATTGTCTTACTGAAGCAAGAGTTTTCTTTTTTTCAATGCAATGTTTTTCCCTTCATTTATTTACTTAAACGCTGCAAGAAGTTGGTATAGTACATGCAGTTGAATGGATTTCCTTTCTGAAAGCAATACAAATAAAATTAGTCTACGCTTACCAGAAACCAAACATAACGTAACCAAACTAAACATGACTCATCAGAACAGTCCTCTGTTTTTAGTGCTCAAATAAGAAGTAAAGGCCATCTGTATCTTACATGGTTACGATTCTATGACAAACTAGACTTTTTCCGGTCAAACATCACAATCTTTATAACAACACCACCAAAAACCATAAATTCGTTTGAAACACAGTGTAACATGTCCATTTTATTTTAAACGTCACCATACTAGACACAATTCTTAACTAAAATATTCGCCAAAAAAAAAAGAAAACAATACGGAACTGAGCTATAGTCACTGCACAAATACTTTTCTTCAACTCCAAAAGCGCTTTCCTCGAAAACATTGATTAAATTCGTTGTAAAAGCAGTATCATAGCACCTAATGGATGCGCCGTGGCTGGTGTCGAATGCCGTACAATCACGGAAAAATCCTCTGTCATTTGATGTTCAAAGTCTGGTATTTAAATTATTGCTTTCTAAAGAACAAAATACACGCAAAATATGTTTTGGTTTGGAGACATGACTTACATACATACTGGTACATACTACATAATTGGATTACAGCCCTTCAGTCAGGATTACGGCCTAGCTTCTCACACCCCTCATGTTGTGTGTGTTAATTTTCTACATGAGTGGCGGGACCTACAGTTTAAAGTCAACTCCGAACGACAGATTTTAGAGAAGCTTTTCATGGCAATATTCTATTTACTCTCAGAATTTTTGCAAGAAATCTGCTGAGAGGAATTCGCTGAAGAAATATTTTTCCATATTTCGTTTCGATGTCTAACCTGGGGTTTGAACCGTGGCCTTACGTCTAATAAGCCAACACACTACCTACTAGGCTACGGCGACTTCATTGCAGACATGACCTATTACAACAAAAGCTGTCGATTTCAACCCTTTGCCAAGAGATGTTTAAACAATTTTGAGAGAATGTGGTAGCTTCGAACAGTCACAAACACTGAAAGAATTGGTGCAAGTTCAATATAAAAATGTTACATTTATTCTGAAGTACGACAATGTAAGCTGACTCGGTTGGATTACTTCCTATTATTATCGTACAGAGTTGTCTTAGTACTGCAAGCATACAACCTATTGTACTCCCCTAATATTTTATTAGCATACCCAATAATTTCTCCTCCAGGCCTATCTCAGGATGCTGATCATTATCATCAATCTCTAACTAGCGCATTATGTGCATTCGACGGTTACCTTTTTTGGGATGGGATGGAACATACAGGATCCAGAAGCATCTTTCAATGATTCACAGAATCTGCATGTTAAAGATTTCGTTTTTGGTAAGGATTAATGCCATAAAGGTTTCAAAAGTGTGTTTCGATGATTGATTCTCATCGCCATAGAATCTACTTACTTACTTATTCTGCATAAGTGTACGCTGAGTCATAGTGCCCTGTCAAAAGAACGATTGCCAAACTTAGGTTATTGGTGGATAGTCCGATCTGGGACTCTGATCTCCTGTTATTGCAATTTCACCACAAAGGTTTTGATTGCCTCAATCCTACTTGGTTTGACAAGAATCTTTGTCTCTCTTTATCTTCCCGTTCGTTCTGCATGTGAACTACTTCTTTCCTTAGAGCAAAATCTGTCGTGCTACATTTTTATTGAACCCACAATTCATTCCACTCTAACTTGAATGAATTTTCTTCATAATATTTAAATATTTTAAATATCATTCCACATTATAAACCATTATTTCAATTATTAACCGAAATTTATTTATTTCCTTAAGTTTATTTTCAAAACTGAGCAACTTGAGTTAATTTTATTTCATCAAGCACTTTGAATTTGTATGTATTTAATTTACTAATTCAAAAATATTCATAAAATAAACTTTAATGTTTTAAATTTTCCTTTGAACAGAAAAACAACAACAACAAGAAGAAGATGAAAAACTGAAAAACAAAAAAAGGAAAGATTTTAATTTTCTACCACCAACCACAGATACTCCTTTGATATGAATGTTCCAAAAGAGGAACTCATAATTTTGTTTTCAAAACTTTCTATTGTGGCCTCCAACACTTCAACGTACGTAGTGGTATTCACAGTTCTGCAAAGCATTTGGGAAAACATACAAACATAATTTGAGATCATTAACAATTTCCATTTCAATTGATAAGATGGGTTTTATTGAAGTAAAAGAAAAAAACATAAACTAATACCGTAAGTACAGCATTCAATTTGTAAATAAATACCGATTAATTTGGATAATTTACAGAAATTGCTTCTTGTAGTAGCTTTTAAAGTCGTTTAGTGTTGATGGTACTAAAAAACCCCTGGTATTTTTGAATGGAAGAATTTTTGCCTCAGAGCTATTAAAAAGCACAAAACGAAGGTAACTGCAAACAAACTTAAAATTCGTAAAACAAAAAAGAGAATAAAGCTGTAGAAATGTGGTTATTTAAGTTCAACTGTACGAGTACATAGAATAAGAGTTGGGTGTACTGAGGTTAATTACAAAACGATCAAGACCCAATGAAAAATTATTTGTTGAATTTTTGTATATATGCAAAGGTAGAGATTCTGTTTGCAGATGTAGTTTCAAAATGCGTTTGCATTATGCCAGGAACAAAAAGTTTTCTGTGGGTCATAAATCTTACATGTGTGTTTATGAATCGATTTCTTGTGTTGAATTTTCGTATTTAATACAAAGTCTTGGCCTTTCGTATAGAATCTCTACTGTTATTTAATATTAGTATTATTCCCAAACGACTATTGAAGGATATGTCACTTTGATCTTGGATTTCCCGCCTCCTGGTAGTTTTTATTCTCCCACTTCGTCAGATTAACTTGGGTTCTTGCCCTCAAATGTTGTTTGGCTGTTTTCGTATTAAGATATGACCCAGTCATGTCAGTTATTGGCGACATATTTGCGAAATAATGTCAAATTGGTACGAAAATTGGATCACTTTAATTAAGATTCGGGAACCCACTATATTCCTAAATTATTCTCCAAAAATCTCTTGGTAAAAATTTGAAGCCGACTTGTCCTTTTTTGTCTACTTGGTTGATTTCAGCCTTTGGCATGTGGTATTAATTGGATTATTCTCTAAACCTACTAGTAGATGGAACACCATGGCAAAAAATAAACAATGTCTTACAAAAATAATGGTTCTTCACATGTCTGGAAGGGCAGCGTTCGTTGTCTAATAAAGATAAGGAGGAGTGAGCTAGACATTTTCGTTAAAAATGATCAATTTCGTCTCCGATCTACACAACAACATACGTGCTTTATACCCGTGATTTTAGACTTTGGAGAGAGTTTGCTTGATCCTTCTCTATACATATAGCTGGTTAACAACTCACTTGCCCTTGCTTATTCTTCTTATCACATCGACTAAGACATTTCCATCGAAGCTTATGATAATGTTTAGATTAAAAAATTTGTCGACTTTTTGTTGGCAGTGTTTTTGATGCAGAAGATGGTTGAATGCGTAGTGTGCATTAGTTTTGTTTATAATACGATGAAATCGATTTTCTTGTGTGTTTAGATGAGGTCACTTATTCTGTCTTGGTGTATAGGATCTCTACTGAATGATCTTGTTGCGCAAAAGAAATTCGTCACTGTTTTAATTGATTCTTTAATAAAAATGTTCATTATTTTGTCTAGTATGGCTTTTAGTGTAGTCATGTATAATATAAGCGACAACACTTAACCTTGCTAAATATCAGAAGGAGTATAAAAAGATTCCTATGTACAATCGCTATGAACAATACAAACCATTCATTCACTATAATTAATCTGAGGCTGCTTATATGTTCAATACTAGATTTGCTAAGTTGATATCCCGTTCGACCTTTCCTTCGTTGTGCTAGATGAAGTTGCCATAGAACTCGTGACATCTTGAATAATACAAAATATGATAAAATACTTGTTTTTGTCGACTTCCTCTCAGTAGTGTTTTCGCAAAATCTTTAAGAGGAAATAAAATTGCCATGAAAAAGTTGTTCGGAGTCAATTTTAAGCTGTAGATCTCTCAACTCATTGGTAAATTAACTCACACAGCATGGGTGATGTGAGAAACAAGATTGTAATCCCTACTAAAGGCATACTCTCAGTTGCAATATATCTACAAAAATTTCTGGACAAACTTTGTTCAATTTACTCACCCGTTCTGAGCTTGTGTTGTGTTATTGCCTATTTTATTTCTTGTCTCTGAGACGGAAAAGCAGATATGGTTGGAAGTGTGTAGTTGTTTGTAAGTGGGTTGTTATGACTTCTTTATTAAATAAATTCAGCGTTTAATAAAAGTGGTATCGCTATCAGTCTTCTGGAGTTACTAGAATATTTCAGGTCTTGTCGTTTCTGTTCTGAGTAATTTTGTAAGGTTTTTTAGTTTGATAGGCGCCTTCTATCATAAAAAATAGTTTTCATGTTCCAATTTCTATTGAAGGCTTCGCTCTCTGCCTAAGGTTACCATAAAGCAATTTTTGTCATTTTATGTCGTTTTACTTGCTTTAACAACTTTTTAGGATTCGCGTTTAGTACTGCCTTTTTAACAAGGTTTAAGGTACTCATCAGCGTTATTTTATTGTGTTAAGATTTGTTAAGGTTTTTTAAAGTTTCTATCGAACGTTTTGAAATTTAGAACGTTTTGAATTAAATGTGAATTAATTAAGAGCTCGCCTTTGATGTTGTTATAGAGTTCGTTTATCATTCCCACTTGAAGATTTTATGATTCAAAATTAAGTCGTTTAGTACAAACCCTATGTCACACTCATTATTTACTACCAAATTTCATAATTTTAGATTCCTTCTGAGAAAAGTTACTTACTTAGTTAGGTGGTCATTATAATCTTTCAGTCAGGATTATAATCGAACTTTTCACTTATGTACCTTAATTTTATCCACGAGTGATGTAGCCAAATGTTTAACGTCGAATCTAAAGGCTTGCTACTTAAAAAAAAATATTTTAAGTAGATCCCCTTCTATCATTGTTGAAAATCTATTAAATTTGGGAGGTTTTCGTTTAAAACCGTAAATATTCGAAATACATGGACCTATGAAAATAATAAATAAAAATCTTTAAAATCTATAAAAATCTTTCTAACTTTTCTAGGGAACCCTTTCCTGGTAACGCAAAAAATGTTTGCCATTTATCTGCCATAATTTCCAATACCTCTGCTGTAGGGTACGAAACCAAAAATATTTTATTTCTCCGAAATTCTTAAGCAAAATATGTACTTTGCAAATTCCATGCCGTTTTCCAAACAAAAATTTGCTTCAAATAAATTTTATCTGAACGAATTCTCTCTCGTTTAAATACAAAAGCAAGGAGATGCAAAGATAAGCAGGGAAATGGTAAAAAAACTACGATTTAAACGAATATAAATGACTTGATAACACACACAAAACTATTTTGTAGTTGTTATCCTTTTTTACATCGCCCAGTCTTTTTTTTGTTCAATTTTTACAAAATTTATGAGGCAAATACAAGTTGAGAGGAGAGAGGGAGAAAATTATTTTCCACTATAAAATAATGCTGATGATGATGATGATAATAGCGGCGGTGGTGGTAGTAGGGAAGGTGGTGGTGGTGTTGAAAATGCAAAAGTATAGTTACAGCTAAACTTTATGTTGGTGCAGTGGATGCAGATATTAAATGTTGTGCTGGAAATTGTTGTTACAACAAATGTTTGTTGGCGGTACGTAAATGAATTGTATTGCACTTAAAAAGGGAAAAAAACGACAACAACATTAACATCAGCATGTGGGTCACTATCATTTTCCGTATTCGCTTTTTTCTTTTATTTCATTCTCTCTCATTTCTTTTTTTTACATTTTATTTTATTGTGATGATTTTTTTTTCATAATTTTTTATTTCATTCAGTAAAATTTTTATGTAGAGCATAAACAATTTATTGTTAAAATATAGTTGTAATGCAATAAAAAAAATGAAAGAAAGAAAAAACACAACAAAAGAGAAAAACTTAATATTAAATCGCTAAATTGTATATGAAAAAAACCAATAATTTTTCTTTTTCTGTTCATTCCCTTCATGGGTAATAATATTCCGTTATAAACTGCTCTTGAATATGATGAAAGAAATGAATTGAATTTAAACAAATGAAAATATTAATGCACAATATATTTTGGCTTTTTTTTTAACACCGAGAACTTTATTTAAAATAAATTAAAGCCAAATTTTGTTGGTTTCAGTTTGTGGTTAAAATTGTTTACACATTAAACAATAAATATAAATTTTTTTACAGATTTCTGTTTAAAGGGTTCACAACAAAGTACATACTGGTATTTCCAGCAACTAAGAAAAATATTCAATAACTTGTTTTAAAAGTTTACGAATGAAAAATTTAAAAAATTTTATAACAATATAAATAACAATAAAAAGAACACTAACTTTCATTGCAAGTAAATTCCAATTTAATATCCACAATACATAGAGAACATGATATATTTTTTCCTCTTTTTTAAAAAGGTCAAAGTTTTCTAAGAAATACCATGTCATTCATAGCTATAACTGCTAATGAACTTTGTATACATAATTCGTCTTAACCTAACCTTAAAAGATGTTAAATCGAATAGAGATTAGCATATGTGTAGTCATCAAGCTTATTATAGTCTAGATGTGTGTTAAGTTTTACATGGAAAATTGGAGGCTCATTTGCCTTTTGTTATATTTCCAATGTTAATACTCACCCTATCACATGTTTGGTTTCTGCGATAATTCTTTCTCTAAAATCAAGGACATTTTCAAAATCACTACTACAGACATGCATACATAATTGGGCATTACAACACTTCAGTCAGGATTACGACCTAGATTCACACACCACCTGTATTGTGTGTGTTAATTTTATACATGAATGGCGGGACCTACAGTTTAAAGTCCTCTTCGAACGTAGCAATGTAGTGTAGCTAGTGTTAGAGTTGGCGGCACTAATAATTCAAAGCCGATTCCGAACGACAGATACTTGAGAGTCTTTTTCATGGCAATTGCAATATAAATTTAGTCTGGTAATGATTGGCTGACCAAGGATCAGTTATCTGTCTTGCAGAAATGCTTAACAATGCTAGAAAAGGTGTTCAGTGGTCTCCTCTCATTCTGATTTTGCTTCTATTTATCAGTCTTGTACTGGTACAACTAAAAATTTTATGAAATGGTGTTGAAACAGATTCCGTCTAAACCGTGTGCTTTGTGTAACTATACTGCTCCTCAGAGTGAGAATGAAATTCCTTTATCGTTTTAAATACCAATAATAGCACACCTGCATTTTTTTTAAATTTATTTTGTATTATATTGTTGTATATTTCTTAGTCCAGGGACCCAACAACGAGGTTGAACAATAAATGTCTCATTACTTGCGGCAAAGAAAAATATAGAAAATCGCATGGGATCTACCAACCGCTTTATATTAGAAACAGCTTCATGATGTTATCCAAAGGATAGAGGCGAATATAAATATACACTAAATTAACTGATTTTATCCAGATTTTATTTTCAAATAAAGAGTTTGATATTCCCTTGGCCTTTCTGTATATCTGTGAGTTTCCCGCATAAGTCTTTAACTGCCACTCCCCATTTACACTGATATTCGACTGATTACACTGTACTATTACTTTCTCTATGATAATGTTTTTTATTCTCATTTTATTCTTTTTTAATTTACCAAAGTACGTCGTAATTCTTTCAGGTTTTTCAGTTCAAAAATTTGGGGATTTTGAGAACGATAAACGTCTGGTAATTGACACTTTATAGATTAATAGAAGGCATACGAGTGGTAGTGTAAATTAGTTCAGACTGCTCTTCATCTTCGTATATAGCTCTGACCAATCCTTTTCTTGTAAACGTCTATATGGTATTCCGACTGAAGGCAATTGAAGGCTTTCTTGAAATCGATGGACAGTAAGTTAAGTGGAGGAAAGACATTTCTAGAGATTGCTGTATTAAAATGCATGGAGTTTCGATTGTGAAATGTTTATATCTCTTATTGTTAGCTAGAGGATTAAACAAAGTAATCCTTTTAAAATTATTTCATTGAGTAAAGTTGTCATTCTTCAATTGTCATTTTATATGTGCCGCAGTTTTATTGCTTCTTAATTTGTTGATGTACCTTTTTATTTAATTTTGATTGAGACGGTTATGCGTTAATCTTAAGTTATTTTCTGTAGGGTTAGAATTAACTTCAGATTTGAAAAAAGTTCTCAAACTTAGACTAGCATTCTTACATGAATTGAGTTGTTGTTACGTTTTTACCTTTTAAAAAAGTTTAAATATGAGCTCCTGGAGTTCAAATAAAATAGAAATAAATTTGTGTTTAGTTTTAATTAAAAGTTGTTTGTTATTCCCACAATTCTGTATGCCACTGTTCACAACTTGATGTAACCAACAACAATTGATTTGTTTGTTATTTCTCTGTTTATACCCTTTGCATAGACAATAACAATTACTAGGCAATTATTCGACAGATCTTTGTAACGGAGATCTTCTGCTTTGCCTTGTCCTTTATATGGCAGGGTAAACAGTCTGATGAATGTTCTTGAAAGCAAATGTTCGTGACTTCGCCTTCTCGAAATCTCTGTAAATGTTAACATCTTTGGTTACATTCATTATTGTTGTTTGTGTATTTTGTTTACATTTATTCTTGTAGTGTTGTTTGTGGATTTTTGTTTACTTGTTTACCATTTTGTTGTTATATTAAGCAGTACGATAATTTGTAAACAGGTTTGTCTAATGCATCTTTTAGTTTTTGTGGCTTTTGTTTATAATTTTAATGTTAAGCGATGTAAAAGCAAAACACCAGTATCTAGATCCTTCATTTTGGCAACTTTCTGCAGTATGTCATTTTACAGCATTCTATGAGCATTAAAAACACAGGCGTGCTTTCAACTGAATGAATCACGTGTTTTCTATCAGTCCTGACAAGCTTATCCAAAAGCTAGTTGTTCTAGAACGCTAAAAAACAAGAAAATTACATTTTCAGTAAAACTCTCTCTCTCTCATTCGCTATAAATCCGTTAATGACCTTCTTTTAGCCAATTTTTTCTCGCTTCCAACAATTAGGCAATTATTTATTAACTTTTCATTTCTATTTCTCAAAGTACTTAAAACGAACACATACACGCCCTTTCTCTTGTCTATTTTAATTTGGCTACAAATTAAAACATTTATCTTTGGTGTTGTGAGTGGATTTCGAACATTTTATCCGAGTATCTTTTGACTTTCTCCGGCTTTTGCACTTTCAAAGCCAATAGACTCTATTCTTTGTGGTTTATTCGATGGAAAAGCCTACAAAAAAAAAATAAAAAAATAAAAAAAATTCAAAACGCAAAGTCGAAAAGAATGAGAGCAAAAGAGTGAAAGCGAGAGAGAGAGAGAGTGAGCGAGAGTGAAAGAATAGATTTTTTTGTTTTTTGTTTTACCACAAAATCCATTATTGCCAGTACCAAATCTCTTTGCATTTTTTGGTATTAGAATTTATCTACCCTCTAGCCTTAATAGCTTTTTACACTTAAACAAGTACAAACTACTAATACTACTACAACGACTTACACTGCTACTTGGTACTATAAAGTTATACATATAAAAGTAATTTGTGTGCTTGAGTAGGTGTGTGTATGTATCTGTGTTTGAGTAATTGTAAGTAAGCCAGTGTGTAAATGCGATTCAAAGTTTTGGGCTTCAATGTGTCTAAAACTGTTTGCCTTTATTTATTGCAGCACAATAAATTTCTTCTTGGCTCGCGCTAAAATTTATAGAAACTTTCCCTTTAACAACGCTATGTTGGTTTTTTTGTTGTTGCTTCGCTTTGTGCATATACACTTACAGTGTTTGGTGAGAAAATAGGCAAAGGAAGTGATTTTTGGTTAAAAGTTTTATTGAATGCTAATGATTTCAGAAAATAAATTAAATCTAGTGTTTACCACACAAAAGATAAATGCTTTGATGTTTTTTTTATAAGAATTTAAGTTTTAATCTCATTAAAGGAATCGTGAAGGGAACAAAGAAATTTTGAAAAGAAATCATAATTAACGTCATATTCCAAATTAAAGAAGGTCGAAAGTCCGTTGATAATTCGTAGCACTCTTGCGGACTCAAAGCTTAATGATCTGTTTTATAATCTTTTAGAATGCAATACTTTTTAAACATCGCGAAAAATAAATATTTCTTTCTATAAATATTTCTTCTATATTTCTTCTGTCTTTATATAACAGCTCGTAGTAGTCGCCGTAGTCTAGTAGGTAGTGTGTTGGCTTGTTAGACGTGAGGCCTCGATTCAACCCCAGGTCAGAAAACAAAACGAAAATATGAAAAAATACTTCTTCGGCGACTTCCTTTCAGCAGATTTCTGGGAAAAACGCCGAGAGTAAGTAAAATTGCCATGAAAATTTTCTCAAAATCTGTCGTTCGGAATCGACCTTAAACTGTAGGTCTCGCCGCTCATGTATACAAATAACGCACGTAACATCAGTGGTGTGAGAATCTAGGTCGTACTCCTGACTGTTATATAACAGCTCTACCTTTAATTAACTTTAGCCTCAAGAAGAATGCAAAAGGAAGTCACAATATTACTTATTAAATTGTGTCGCATGTTCTAGAGCCTGCATGTACTTCCCTCAAACCTTATATGATATATTTATAGTGTTTCCTTCAAGCATATCGCCCTAACAGATTTCAGTAGGCTTCTCGGGGTCAGCCATGACATCAAAATGTTTTTTCCTGGTATACATTTGTACCCAACAGGTTTCAAGAATATATTCCCATGATTCGCTCTCTCTAAGCAACCCCTATTCGGAATAACTATACACCGAGTCTTAACACACTCCCAAGAGACCAGTTACCAACCTCAGGTTATTTCTGAATAGTCTGATACATGGCCTCTTCTTCTTGTAATTTTCCAACGAAAGTTTTCTTTGGCTCAAATCTATTTTGTTTGAAAAATTTCTTTAGCTCACTTCACAGAAAGGTTCAGATCCAATCAAAGTCGTGAATATTCCCCTGCTTTCAAACCAGTCTGCCTTCTCATTGCCTAGAATGCCCTTCTGAATCAATAAAGGCATGACAATCTTATTTTAGCATCTGCTCCCATTTCACAGAAAGGTTAAGGTGCAAAGAACGGCGCTACTATAAAGGCAGTTTGTCAGTTATTGCCTAGAATGCTGATCTGAGTCAACAGACGCTAATTTTTTTTCTTTACCAAGCCCTTATTGTATTCTATTTAACCTTATAAAAGCCGACAGATCGAATGGCCGTCTGACTGTCAAATAGTATTGGTGTGCCCTGTCTTTTGTACCTTCTATTCACGAAGAATTAAACGCATCTCTCTATGATATAGGCTTCCATGGGGAAGATAACTGTAGGTTTCACTATGGGCTGGGAATATTTCATTATGGGAGCAAAAGCTCCTACTACTGTTCTAAGATCCGTTCCTGACACATCCATTTACCACAAAGTAGTGCCTGTTTTCAAAGAGTAAGCAACTTCCAAAAAACTTCATTCATTTTCGTTTTCTTAGCGCAATGAACTTTCTAAATTACCCCTTTAGGCTTCGTAATCCCTGCATGAATTTAATGGGCGACTTATTTTCCATCAACGTAACCATAGCCGCCACATACGTGGAGGAGGTGTATCAATTCTTCAGTTTTAAACATTCCCTTGCCGCAATTGGTTCTTTGTTTTATTGATTTTCTTTCCTTTATTTATTTATTTATAAATTTAATTTTTCTGTCTGCTTCAAAAAAATAAAAAAGGGATAGAAAACAATTATTTACTTAAACAGTTTCCATTACTTTTACCGCCCACTGTATGGACACAGTATTGGACAACATTTTTTAACATCAATACTGGCTTGTTTTCAACGTCTATAGCTGAGTGCAATTGGTTGTGTGCTGTTATTCTGTGGATTTGTGTTACAATTCTTGGAACCACAAACTAAATTGAGTTTGACAGTCAACAATATTGTTTGTTGATTCGTGCACATACATTCGCACTTAAACAACAACATTGACACCCACATGTATGTATACTAACGAAAACATATTCTTTAACACACACAAACACACACATACACACTTGGTTATATAAACACATACATAAAGTTGAAAACAAATGCCAAAAGAAAACGGATTGATGTAAGCGAGAACGATCCTAAACCAACCGAACAAATTTTACCAATTTAAATGAAATGGCCATAAGATGAGACCAAAAACGAATGGAGACTTCAGAGGAAAAATATGATGAAAATGTTTTCATTCTTTTCTTCTTCTTTTTCGTTTTCTTTCTTGTTTTTCTTGATTGTTTTTTATTTTTATTTGTATTGTTTTTCTTAGTCGTGAGTGAATGTGTTTATTTTTCATGGCGTACAACTTTTCTTAATAAAATCGTCAAGTCAATGTTGAAAAGAACCGAAGAAAAAAAAAAGAATTATTGGAGTGGCTCTGAGCAAGAAGAATAAAAAAAGCAAACAAATAAACAAATATTTAATCAAATTGATTGGTAATACAATACGAACAATAAAAATGAAACAAATATTCTTCGATACTTCAATGTCACAGTAAATTAAAAAGTTTCAATTTATTTTCAATTTCTTTACCTCCCTCTCTCTCTCTCTCTCTCTTTCTCTCTCTTTCTCTTTCTTTTCGTTTCGTTTCTTTCATTCACTTTCGTTTCATTTCAAGTACTCTCGACAATAAGCTAGTAAGAGATACATGGGCTATTAAATACTTGTAAAGATTTATATTGTGGTACTGCAGTGAGTATGATTAATATTTAATTCATATTCGTATTAAATATTAATTATACGTCTTGGATGTAAACTGTGTCGCCTTCTAAAGAGCTTTGTTGCTTTGATGTTGGAAAATAATATCTTTAAAAATAATATTGCAATAAAAAATGCACAGAGAGTAGGAAATGCGCTCAATTTTTAAACAAAATTATAAGCAAGTAAATTAAGAAGTAAATGATGAATTGTAGGTTGTAGATAATATTACTTATCAGTGCATTAGTATTATAATTACGGGAAGATATTAAGAAATATTAACCCTTTCTTGTTTTTTTTCCTTTATTAATCAAATAAACGTTTCTGATATCAAAAAATATCCATTTATTGTTTGTAATACTCTTGGTTTTTGGTTTAATTTATAGCAAGAATAGTGAGGCCAAGATTCTCCTTCCATAATTCACATTCCTTATCGTTATTTCTTTTATTTAGAGACATAACATTACTTTGTTTCTGGGTACAAATCGTAGCCAGACGAATACATATTGAAGATACTATAGGCTATAGGATACAAAGCCAAATGTCTGTTACAACATTAATAAATGGCCATTACAACCCTTCAGACAGAATATCGACTTAAAAACTGCAAGTCATCCAACCAAAATATGCATGTCATCCACAATAAAATGTAAGTCATCGACCAAAGAAATGCAAGTCATCAAAAAAAACCTTCAAGTTATCGAAAAAAAATGCAAGTCAATGCCCAAAATATTGCAACTCATTTACCAACGAAAATGAGATACTAATTTCATATTGTTGAGCTCATTTAATATAAATTACGAAATCCTTAATGATATCGTGTATTATTTTACATACACAACTGGTCATTACAACACTTTCGTCAGGATTACGACCTAGTTTCTCATACCACTTATGTTGTGTGCTTTAATTTTTTTAAATGAGTTTAAGGTTGACTCCGAACGAAAAATTTTTGAAAACCTTATCATGGCAATTTTGTTTACTCCCAGAGTTTTTGCCAGAAATCTGCTGAGAGGAAGCCATTGAAGAAATATTTTTTCGTATTTTGTATTTTCGTTTTGTTGGATATGGCTGACCTGGATTTTGAACCGTGGCCTCACGTCTTATAAAACTTCTTACTAGACTACGGAGCCTTCATATATCTGTTACAACTCGTATATTATAGCTGCTTTGGAATATTTACAAATAAGTAGACAGCCTTTAAACCCTATGAAAGGCCTGAATCATAGGGTTTAAAGAGATTACCATTTTCCCCTAGACTAAATTGAATGGTCATGCAGTCATTGAAATTAATTTATTCCATTTGCCTTAATTGATTCCCCAGCCTAGTTTAAAATTGAGTTTGAATGGAAAATGGAATTATCTGCAAAATTTAATACTCTTTTCATTGCTTAAAATGTAATCAAAATTGTTGTTGTCTTGTTGGATTCGCGGCAGCACATTGTATACGCTCTGATTTTGACTAACGAATAATCTTACTCCGAGGGTTGTCATATACCAATGCATTTGTGCAATGGCATTACAACGACTTGTATTTATCTGCTCAATAAAATAAAAATTTAATACAACAGAAAGAAAGTCAATTGTGCGAGGATAATTATTAGCTTCCGTTTGTCTATACGTAAACAATAGGTTAGGATATGTTATGAAGACAGTCATTTATAGTATTGTTTGTGTGGAGCCCTATATGAATATAGGGAAACAAAACGTATTTAAAAATTACAATTGACTGCAGTTTAAAACGTTTATAAAAGTTATATATCCTCCTAAGATATTGAAATTTTTCACCAAATTTTATGGCTTGTGGTTCTAATTTCTGTCTATTATGTCCTAATTTACGCAATAATTCTAAAAATTTTGATGTTTCTACTTTCCGATTATAATAATTTGAGAATTCTGTTAGCAACCACTAAGTGATTAACGCGTATAGTTTTTATTTAAGTCACTACAGTTTTGTGTGAAGTAAGTTATTGGAAAAAGTGCACATTTTTAAGATATAAAAACAGAAACACAATTTTTTTCACTTTTCTTGTGGCTTTACGTAACGTTGGAAAAAAAATGTTTTCTTTCAATTCATTGGCAATTCGTTTTTATGTTTTCTTTAAAGTTTTATATTTTTGACATTTTTACGTATTTTCTTATAATATAAGAAAAACAAAGTGTATGTGAGATTTTTTTCATTTGAAAGATCTACTAATGTTAAAATGTGTGAAATATAAAAACGTTCGAATGTCCGCCATGGCTTATCTGAGTAGTAGGCATATGAAACGTGCAATTATTCTTGTTTCTGGTGATGTAATCAGGCTGAATTTTAACGTTGTTATGCGTAACGTTGTGCAGCCCCTACGCTGAGTAACTTTTTCGATTAGTTTTGAAGGGAAATCGGATAGTACAGGGACTGCGTTTACCTGTAGCATCACAACGGACAGCTATGTGTGCTCAAGAGATCTTTGGTAATCAAAGCTACCACTTCAACCTACTTACATACTTTTGGGAAATTTTATTTTTAAGGTTTGAGCTTGTGGCTTATTCGCATACACCTGGGACTTAAGAAAACCACACAAGAAAATGTCTAACGGAGTCCAACAGCACGATCGCGGTGGCCAGTTTATATCATCTCAACGTGAGTAGACTGTGGTCTCAAATCACTACTGCTGAATATCGACTGTGGCATTAGCTTTTTGGTATATATTGCTGCCGTGTGAAAACCACTGAAGTTGGTGGCGGGATCATACTATTCAGGCCAAATGCTCGCTGTTGAGAGCGATGGCCAAACAAACGTCGTTCTTAAAAAATCAGGGCCCTATAAAATCGTCAGCTTAATATCAAATAGCTATTTTTCTTGGATTCCATTGAACGCTCTAGAATCTCATGTGGATTGGTGTCGTCCTATTCATTCAGAAAATAATTTTTTAATGAAAATTAAGATCAGTTACCAAGTTTTTCGGAGCCCATTTAGCAAACACTCGTCGTTCTCGATGATAATATATGGCGATTTGGCAAAACATAATTGGTCATTACAACCCTTGAGTCAGACCTAGCTTCTCACAACACTAACGTACAGTTTATATACATTTTAAAGTCGAATCTGAAAGACAGCGTTTTTGTGAAGCTTTTCTTGGCAATTTCATTCACTCTCAGAGTTTTTACAGAAATCTGTTGAGAAGCAATAGCCGAAGAAATATTTTTTCAGTTCGTTTTGTTAGCGATGTCTGACTTGGGGTTTAAACCAACGCCTTACGTCGACTTGGCAAAACAGACTGAATAAATAACATTTAATTTGACAAGTGTAGCATCAGAAAGATGACTATTATCAACACTTACATTATTTTTGCTAGGATGTACTATGCATAGATGCATTTTTTTAATACTTCATTTGGCTAATTGCTGTAACATTATAGAGGAATGAATTTCATTGTCTCATATTAAAAAAAACTTTAATATTTAAACATTAAATACATTAAATAGTTTTTAAAATTATATTTAAATATAAATTTCTTAAATTCCTCACCAGTCATTACTCTTTCCCCATGACTGTACTTACATTCCTTCACAAATTTTCAAATTCCTTTCATTTTTCAATTCATTCATTCTGTATCGTTTTCTTTTGTTTTTTGTTTTTCATAATTGCATTTAAATAAAAATTATCATGCATAGAATTTTAAATAAAATATTTAGAAATAAAAAATTGATAATTGAAGAAAAAATAAGAATAAAAATAAAGAAATAGAGAGAGAAACAGAAACAGAAGAAAAAGAAACACATTCATTCTTATAAACAAATATTTACCTTTTCCATTTGATTTTATTGACATGATTGCCATTTACCCAATTGCCAATTGCCAATTGCCAGAGTACATTTTCACTCTCATGGCATTTAAGTTCAAATTTTATTTTCTTTAAGTGCTGTAAAGATATTGAAATTTTTTGCGAGGCAACTTGAGATGTCAGCCGGTTTGTAACAACAAAAATAATTTCAAGACGAATTTTTGAAATCTTTTTAAAGATCTGTGTAGAGTATCTTATTACCTTAAAAGCAATTAAAATGTTTAAAGTCTTAAAGTCCACAGCAGCTGTTGTCTTTAAAGCCAATTAGTGAAATTCAATTTATCTTTTACTGTTCCAAAGTTCCTTTTTAGTATGAAATTTAATAAAAAAAAATATTTTTGGCGTACTGAAGCGCCTTTAAAATTGGTTCTATACGGTGAAGTATTGAAATCTCTTGTGTAGTATTTCCAACCTGCTGTTATTGTACTTTACTATGAAAATATATTCCATTCAAAACGAATAACAATTTTTGTTGTTATTTGCTTATTGCTTTTAAAAGATCTTGTTTATATTTTTCTAAAAATTTTCTTTTTTTTATTTCATGTTTTTCTACCTTTTTTCTGCCATTGCTTGAATATTTGTTGAGATATCAGAAGTGCAAAATACAGTTGAAAAAACAGGAAATAGTTGAATAATAATATTGTACAGTCTTGAACGAAAGTGAGCAGAAGTTTCAAAGATGATGTTCGATATTTTTAATTCAATAAAAGATTTAGAAATTGGAAAATGCCTCGAATACTCGAATGCTTAAAGGAAGTTTAAGCATGCGAGGTTAGCATTCATTTCTCAAGGAGGTCTTGAAGTTTCGCCCAAGAAGCACGACATTATAGATTCAGTGTCCATCAGCGTTATATGGTACTTACGGGCGATGATATTCTCAGAATATGCCGAGAGATACCAAAAATTTTGGAACTCTTTGTACACGTACGTGGATAATTTTTTTTTTATTTTTTTTTTTTTTTTTTTTTTTTATTTGATTTATAATGATCTACATAGCACAACAAGATACTAAATCTTATAAGTGACAGTGCTATGTTTACAATCAATAAGGTATAAAAAATTAACATTAATTAAATATAAAAAATTAGGGAAAGTTAAATTATGTATATAAATATTAAATTAAATTGATAAGGTAAAGTATAAAAATAATAATAATAATAATAGTAATAATAATAATAATAATAGTAATAATAATAATAATAATAATAATAATAATAATAATAATAATAATAATAATAATAATAATAATAATAATAATAATAATAATAATAATAATAATAATAATAATAATAATAATAATAATAATAATAATAATAATAATAATAATAATAATAACAATAATAATAATAATAATAATAATAATAATAATAATAATAATAATAATAATAATAATAATAATAATAACAATAATAATGATGACCTAAAAAATAAAATCACAAAATTTACAAATATGAGATAAAAATTTTAATTATGAAAATAATTTAAATAACTCCTTTTTGAACGCGTTTGCATTGCCCAGATTTTGGATGTTATTTGGTAAGGAATTCCAAAGACTAATGGTGTGTATAAAGAACTGTCGCTGAGACAGAAGAGTCCTGAATCGTTGCTGTATAATCCCCACACCCCGGTGGGATCTGGCAAACTTAATTTTACAATATAAATACTTCGGCTGTTTCGTGTAAATTATTTTATGAAGTAGAAGGAGGCATCTAGTTTTCAGGAGATTATCAAATTTGATACCAAGAATCAAGTAAGCTAAATGAGAAATGTGATCCCGACGCCCCTTAAGGAAAACATACCTGGCTATGTTATTGTACGCCAGGTTAAGTTTCCGGTTGTCATCATAACTGCAATTTGCGTATATCTCACATCCGTATAAAAGTACCGGAATCAAGTACGTTTTAGCAAGTTGCATGCGAATGACAAAAGGAGTTGAATCTATGACAGCCCACAAATTTCGAAGCATGCCATAAATTCTGCCAACAATGACACTTATATGGGTAGACCACGATAATTTGTCATTAAAGACAATACCCAGATTAGTAGCCGACCTGACAAATTCAATTTTATTTCCCCTGATACTCAATTCAGGTATGACAAATGATCCGTTTGTTCTCGAAAGTGTAATACATTTAGACTTAGAAGGATTGATACATAGTCCATTGGCCGAGGCCCATCCGTCAATCCTTGCTAAGTCACGATTAATGTAGTCCAAACAAGAATAAATATTCTCCCTTGGAGTATATGTGTAAAGCTGCACATCGTCAGCATACATGTGAACATTACAGTTAACCAAAACATCAGGTAGATCATTTATATACATGCAAAACAGCAAAGGTCCAAGTATAGACCCCTGTGGAACACCTCTACTAATAGTAAGTGGATCCGAAACTTTGCCATTGAAATGAACCTTCTGAAATCTGTTCGTCAAATAAGAATAAATTAGATTACAGGCAGTTTCGGAGAAATAAAACAGTTTTCGGAGCTTTTTCAATAGAACCGCATGATCGACTGTATCAAAAGCCTTAGAGTAATCAAGCAGAACCAAGAACGCCACACTATTACCATCAAGTTCCGACCTAAGTTCCTCAACTACATTTACCAGAGCGGTAGTACAACTCCTACCTTTCATGAAGCCCGACTGATTAACCGTTAAGAAATTGTGGCCCCTCAGATATTCATCGATTTGTCTGGCCATGATGTTCTCCAATACTTTGGATAAAAAAGGAAGGATTGCAATTGGCCTGAACTCACAATTAGTTTTCGGAATGGGAAGGATTTTAGCCAGTTTCCAACTTTCAGGAAAAGAAGACTTAGTCAGAACTGTATTGAACAAGTAAGTATAGTAAGGCAAAAGTTTAGGAGTCAGAGCCTTTAAGAATAAAGGATGCAAATCATCAGAACCAACTGCATTCGATTTTACCGCTGAAATACATTCCAAAACCTCAAACTGATTTACGCAACGAAAGCTAAAGGAATACTGTGGTGGAACACAACAGAGTTCATCATACAAGTTACCGTTAGACCTTGGGACCCTAGAATTTACGAACTGGTCATTAAGCTTGTCCACATCCACATCAATATCGGCCTTTGGACATTTTCGGCCTATTCCTATTTCACGAATTACATTCCATTTAGACTTGTTGTCCATAGCATTGGAAAACTTTCCGCCATAATACAATCTTTTTGCAGTTCTTATGCTCCTGGTAACTTCCATCCGTGTGAATCTATGTAAAGCTTTCAAATCATCCGTCCTAAACCTCTTCCATCTCCTGTAAGCACTATCCCTCCTCTCAATGAGTGCTTTTATTTCCGCATTAAACCAGGGCTGTTGTTTAGGTTTGATGTGCTTGGTTTTGACAGGAACGCACCTGTCGTAGAGCAAACGCACTCTGTCCTGAATAAACGATAATTGGTCATTCGCATTACCCAGTGTGTATACCTGGTCCCAAGATACGCTATCCAGTTCAATATTCAGAGTTGCATAATCAATGTTTCCAAAATCACGATACGTAATATATTTGTCCACGGGACGAGTTACGGACAAATTATAATTAAGGAAGAGAAGGTCATGGTTGGAGAAGCAGGAAGCAGAAATTTGGTCATATAACAATACCCTGTCAATGTGATTCACAAATATAAGGTCTATCAAGCTACTGGATGTTGAATGGAAATGTGTAGGTGTTGACACATTTACAGGACTGAGGTGAAGTGAGTGCATTGGTCCAATAAGGGGATTATCATGTAAAAGGTTATTGTTAAAGTCACCTACAATAACTATTGATGGAGATTTTATTTGCAGTTTATAGGTAGACAACGTATTGATGTTTGTGATATTTTCTCCACTAAAATTAGCGTTTATTAAAGCAAGTGTTGATTATCAATAAAAACTTTTTCTTTGTTTCAGTTTTACCAAGTTTTACCAGCTAAAAAGTGATTCGCCATCTGTCGCTCCCCTGTTACTAATCTCCACTGCAGAGAAGCTGATACTAGGGATACATGGCGACGTAAACTGTTACTATAGCTAGTGGCAGTTCATTCTTTTATCTCAGAAGGAAAAAAGGACTCGGCTTGAGAAAGTTGTGGCGATGTGGCTTACTTAAAACGGTGCCTCTGCAATCTAGGCAACCCGCTTATAGCACAGCAAATTTCTTGAGTTAGCTCTTGTAGATTTAATGGAGATCATTTAAGAGTCCTTGAATGTTCATTTACTGATATCGAGGGTGCATTTGATAATACTCATCTCGAGATCTTAAATGGGTCACTAAGTACTATAGATGAGGTATAGAACCTATGACATGATAGACGACAAAAGTTGTATACATTCGATCTGCGGAACCTAACCTAGAGATAACTTTGATAACAATGCTCACTTGAGCTCCGTAATGACCAAATTCCACTGAACTCATAGAAGAGTTGGTCAGCGCAGGGGCTGCACTCGATCTTTGGGAATACGTGCAAAAAACTAGATAGTAGGATCTGTGCAAACACGTGCAGAAAACTAGATAGTAGGGTCGTCACAAAACGGGGATGTGTCTTTCAACCACCACTGTGGAGCTTGGTTGTGCATGACCTCCTGACAAAACAATTTGAGGTGAGCATTGACTGTTAAGGTTAGGCAGAAGAGATATTTAATGGCTAAAAGCAAATTTGAAGAGATCCTCTGCGACATAATTTAAATTGGTCTTCAGATTTTAAGTTGTTGGTGAAAGACAGTGGGTCTCAAAATGAGCCCGGGCTTAACCGCAGTCAAGCAGACACTTTTTTGAAATCAACTGGATTTGAGGCGCTCAAAGCTTTTGTTGAAAAATTACAATAAAAAGACATCTGAATTATGCATCAGACTATTCAGAGATTACCTTAACGTGTTTTTTGACAGGGCACTGCAGACTCAGGGTACAATTATACAGAATGAGAAATGCATCGAGTCCAACATGTAGATCCTGCGACAGTAGAATGAAGACATATATCAGATGCTGAGCGAAAAGTTTGGCAGGACAATAGGTTTGGAGGAGACTTTCCAAGGATACCTTCCAAAATAGGAGTGAAGTACAATAGATCATATGATTGCAGTATTAAGGCACCTTTTTATAACAGTAATAAGTTCTCTGAATACCCAGAGAGAATAATACCAACAACAAAACTTCATAGGAACTGCTAAACAGCCTTTTCTATTTCGTTTTTATTAGTAGAATATTATCAGTGAAATAATTAAAAAATGTTCACTTGCATGTGAACTTTTACCTCATCAACTGTCTTTTCCACATGTACACCTCTCTAACGTTATATAATATTTGTTGGCACTGACAGCCAACACTTTAGGAAAACTTATTTGTTTCTTTAAAAATTATTTGAGAATATTTAGTTTTGCATACAAATCATTTTATGTACTCTTGGAAATACAAATATTATCACAAGTATTAGAAATAAATTCTTTTAGAAATTATTTTAAATCAAATATTTTTATTTTCACAGCACAGTCTCTAGCTGTTATGCTATTTAGTTCGTCATGAAGAGTAAAAGAACATTTTAAAGAAATAAGAATTAAATTTTTTTTTTTTGATAAGAAAAAAAGGAATTCTTAGAAATATGGAATCACAAACAATAGAATCAAACATCCTATCAAATAAATGGAACAAAATTCTTTATTCGAGTTTAAGAGTATGGTGCAGAAAATTATTTTTTAAAGAATCTTACATGTTTTGTTTGTGAAAAACTGCTTAAAATATATTTTTTTGTCATATGTAAACTAATGATAAACATACATATGTATGTGCAGTACCCTGTAAGCAAGTTGTAGAAAATATGTTTCCTTATTTCTTTATTTTTCTTAAACACATGTCACTGTAGTTAATTTAAATCGTACGTATGTTTAGCAAACATTTGCATTCCATTGGCTCATATGAATAGCGTAACGCCGTAAGGAAAATTCTTGCCAAGAAATTAAGACAATCTGGGTTAAGTGAGCATATTTATGTTATACATCATTGGTATGCTTGCGTTTAACATAACTTAGCATTTCTTCTGGTTCATCTAATCCAATATAAATATATATACATATAAACACACACGCACAATATGTTATAAGAGCCTTTACACTTTATCAAAGTCACATGATACTCGTACGTGCAAATATGTCTAAATATGCAAATTAAATACAATTAGCTGATGTTTAAATTTTGTTATGCATACAATTAAATGAATTATGGCATGGTGTGTGCCTGTGTGGGTGTGTTTGCCTAAGTAATATTATTATACATGGAGGCAATGTTATCTTTATAATCTCACTACGATTAGAAATTAAATAAGAAATTAGACAGTGTTTTCAGAGGTAAAACAAACTTAAGCTGGTGTTGACACAATTTGTTTGCCCCGGCAGTGCAATAAAAAAAGAAATTAAGTCAAGATTAAATGGTAGACTCATATTACATGCATAATTGGTCATTGCAACCCTTTTGTTAGGATTACGACCTAGCTTCTCACACCACTTGTGTTGTGTGTGTTAATTTTATACATGACTGGCGGGACCTACAGTATAAAGTCGACTCCGAACGACACATTTTTGCCAGAAATCTGCTGAGAGGCAGTCGCTGACTTGTCTGTCTGACTTGGCGTTTGAACCGCGGCCTTACATCTAATAAGCCAACACTGCCTATTAGACTAACTCAACTCCTATATTACACCCGTATGAATATAAGATTTGCACCAACAGAAAGCTTACATAAACCTAAGGTTGAGGAAAGTTTCCTGGTCTAAATTAAAATCCGATGAGAGGTCGTTTAGAGGTACTAAACTCTATAGTATTTAATTTTCCTTGAGTTGTCAGGAGTTTCTAATGAAGCTATTTAGATCCTCAAAGTCTTTACTCCAGAGTTTGTGTGCGCCCTTCATCTAGCCTTGGGTAGATATGTCACGCTATCTTTCTCTTGCCCGAAGCTGCCCAAGTTCTTTGTTGGCTTAATAGACCTAAGGCGATTCAAACCCCAGGTCAGACATCAAATGCAAAAGTATTTCTTTGACTATTTCCTCTCAGCTGATTTCCTTCAAGTCTGAAAGTTGAATAATTGTATCTCATCAGGCCAAATTATCTGCTTTGCAATTTTCCACAACATCACAATGTCCTGGTACCTATAAGATGTGAAAATTGTACAGATCTGTCATCTTGTTGAATATTTCGGTTGTATAATCGATATTATTTGCGTTGCCGAAACTTGGTTTCCTCTGGAAGTTCAGGATTCGGTGTACAATCTACAGGGCTTTAGGCTTTTCCGGTCAGACAGGAAGATCTTAGTTAACAATATGGCAACCAGGGCAAAAGGTGGCGGAGTTGCAATTTATGTTCGAAACGGTATTCCGTGTAAAGTAAGATTAATGACTGAAATTGGTAATCAAATAGAATATTTATTTCTTGATATTTCATCCACCAATAAAAAGAAGGTTTTATTAGGTAGTGTCTATAGACTGAATTCTAATATAAACTTTGATCCCTTTATTTCTATTCTTGAGGAAATTTCTATTCAATATGATGACATTATTATTATTGGTGACTTTAATAATAATCTCTTAGTAGATAATGCGCTATCTGATTCAATGTTGTCTCTCCATCTTAATCCTGTGAACGTGTCCTTGCCAACTCACTTCCATTCTTCTTCCAGTAGTCTAATCGATCTAGTATTTGTTAATGATATGACTAAGGTACTGTTATATGATCAAATTTCAGCCTCTTGCTTTTCCAATCATGATCTTCTCTTCTTAACTTATAATCTGTCTACGAGTCATAAGGACAGGTATATTACATACCGTGATTTTAAAAGTATCGATTTTACAGTTTTGAACAGAAGTGTTGATGATATCTGTAGGGATCAAATCTGCTCACTGGGTAATGTAAACGACCAGGTGGCACTAATTCAGGAAAATGTGCGTCTGCTATAAGACAGTTGTGTTCCTGTCAAAACAAAACTTGTTAAAGCCAAACACCAACCGTGGTTTAATGCTGAAATTAAAGCATTAATTGATAAGCGCGACATTGCCTATCGGCGATGGAAGAGGTTCAGAACGGATGATCTGAAAGCCGTTCATAAAGCCGCTTGTAGTGAGGTTACCATACACATTAAAATTGCAAAAACATTGTTTTACGTCGGGAAGTTCGCTTCCGCATTGGATAACAAGGCTAAATGGAAGGTAATCCGGGATATTGGTGTTGGACAAAGGTGTCATAATACTTCTCCTGATGTCGATGTAAACGGTCTGAATGACAAATTTGTTAATATTAATGTTCCTACACCTGGCAGTAACATATATGATGACCTTTGTTTTGTTCCGCTAGAAAACCCCTTTAGTTTTCGTTGTGTTAGTCAGCTCGAGGTTTTGGAATGCTTATCTTCTGTGAAATCGAATGCGATTGGTTCTGATGACTTAGATCCTCTGTTTTTAACAGCTTTGTCACCTAGACTTTTACCGTATTTTACTCATGTATTCAATTCAGTCTTAACTATGTCCTCTTTCCCTGATGAATGGAAACGGTCTGAAAATCATCCCAATTCCTAAATCTAACAACCAATTCAGGCCAATTGCCATTCTTCCGTTCCTGTCCAAAGTTATGGAAAACCTCATAGCTAGGCAAATGAACGATTATCTCACGAGTAATAATTTTTTATCTGATAAGCAGTCGGGATTTATGAAAGCTAGGAGCTGCACTACTGGTTTAGTTAAAGTAGTTGATGACCTTAGGTTGAAACTGGATGAAAATTACATAGCGTTTTTGGTTCTTTTGGATCACTTTAAGGCTTTTGATACAGTTGATCACAGAATATTATTGAGGAAGCTACAGACCCTATTTCATTTTTCTAATTCAGCTTGTAGCCTTATGCGTTCCTATCTCATTAACAGATCACAACGAGTTTACCTAAACGGCAACATCTCGAATTCGGTACACGTTGGAAGAGGTATTCCTCAAGGATCAATTTTAGGGCCCCTTTTGTTCTGTATATACATTAACGACCTACCTGATGTTTTGGATAATTGTAGCGTACATATGTACGCTGATGACGTTCAGCTCTATAGGAGCGCTTGTATTGATAATATCCGACTATTTGTACATACGATTAACGATGATTTACGGAAAATTGACAACTGGGCTAGTGCTAATGGACTTTGTATAAATCCCTCTAAATCGAAATGTTTATTGCTCTCCAGGTCTAAGAGAGCGTTTGATGTGCCGGATATTATTACACATACATAATTGGTCATTACAACCCTTCAGTCAGGATTACGACCTAGTTTCTCACACCACTTATGCTGTCTGTGTTAATTTTATACATGAGTGGCGGGACCTACAGTTTAAAGTCGACTCCGAAAGACAGATTTTTGAGAAACTTTTCATGGCAATTTTATTTACTCTCAGAGTTTTTGCCAGATATCTGCTGAGAGAAAGTCGCCGAAGAAATACTTTTTGTATTTTATTTTGATGTATGGCCTGGGGCTCGAACCCTGGCTTTTCGTCTAATAAGCCAACACACTACCTACTAGACCACGGCGACTTCATATTATTATTATCAGGGGGAATAAAATTGATTTTGTTGAATCGGCATCTAATCTGGGTGTTATCTTTAATGGTCGGCTAACGTGGTCTAGCCACATTAATGTCATCGTTGGTAAAGTTTACGGTATGCTTAGGAACTTATGGGCTGACTCCTTTTGCTATACGCCTGCAACCTGACAAAAAACGTCTTTGATTCCTGTTCTTTTATACGGATCGGAAATTTTCGCAAACTGTGATGCGGATGATAGGCGGAAACTCAACTTGACTTATAATAACATAGCCAGATATGTATTTATTAAGGGACGTCGGGACCATATATCACAATTTTCTTACCAGATATGTGGTATTCATTTTGATAATCTATTGAATATTAAGTGCCTAATTCTCCTCCATAAGATTATTACTTTGGAACAGCCAGTATACTTATTTAGCAGGATTAGATTTGCTAGATCCAACCGCGGTAGGAAAATTATCCAATTAAGGCATAGGACTCTTTTGTCGAAACGACAGTTCTTTATACACACCATCAGTCTTTGGAATACACTACCTAATTATATTCAGAACATAGGGAATGCAACTAAGTTCAAAAAGGAGCTATACATTCTGTTTAAGTAGTTAGTAATATATTTTATTATTAATTATTATTAATTTAATTTTAATTATTTTCATTTTTCTAATTTATTATTTAAGTTTCATTGTATCTCATTAAATGAATATATTTCTTTGTTTGTATTTTTCTTTATATTTGTATCTTTCCTAATTTAGTTTTTTACATGTAATCATTTTCTTATCCTAATTTTTTTGTATCGATTGCTGTTTCCTGAGGTTAAATCATGTTCTTATTCTTATTCATTTTTATTTATACTGTACTTCAAACAATTCATTTCTCATATAATGAGCGATTTGTTATTACTTTTTCCTCTTTGATGTGCTCCCATAGCACTTTCATTTATAAGATTATTATCTTGTTGTGCTATGATTAATAATAAATAAAAAATAAAATAAAAAAAAAATAAATATTTTGGTTTTAAAGATCATTACATTAGGATCTAACCACTAGGCGAAATCTAACAAAAGAGAAACCACCTGAGAGTATCATATCAGGTCAATTATGGGTTATGCTGTATTTGGGTTATGACTTATTCACATACATCTTCGACGTAACTAAACCCCACAAGAAGAACTCCAACAGTGTCGAAGCATGATCTCAGCGGTCAGTTCACCTTACCTTCTTAGAAGATGGCTATGTCGTCAAATCAAACCACATGTCGTTGCGTTCTGATCAGTCAATTTAGGCCAAGAAAGTTGATAATCATTCACCGTTGACAATGACGACCTAGTCAACGTAGTCCTCGAAGAAATATGGACTGATCCATACACAAACAATGATTTTTTCTGAATGTAGGGAATGCTCTTGAAGCACATGTGGGTTGGTTTCATACCAAATTCGAAAAATTTGTTTATTTATCCATTCGTTCAGAAATGGGCATGATGATGTTGATTTTTTTTTTTTTTTGTAAATTGGGTTAAGAGCGGTATACAAACTTTGATAAACTTTGATGACCATACATGGTTGGTCATTACAACTATTTATTCAGGATTACGACCTAGCTACTCACATTACTTATGTTGTATGTGTTAATTTTTATGCATGAGTGTTGGGAACTATAGTTTAAAGTCGACTACGAACTAGAGATTTTTGAGAAACTTGTTCATTTTAATTTTATTTACTCTCAGAGTTTTTGTCAGAAATCTAGTGAGAGGACATCACAGAAGATATATTTATTGTTGGAAATGTCTGAGCTGGGTTTTGAACCGTGATCGTACATCTTATAGCCACTACCTACTAAACAAAGGTCACTTAAAATTTCGAAAAAACAAATTTTATTAATTGCAAGTGTTGTTGAGGGCAAACGATTTGGCAAAAAAGATTGAATAAAGGAAACAAATTGAGAGATTTGGTTTATACATGATGGCAAATTTTGAAGTCCCTGTTGCAAAACCCGGTAACACATTTGAATGAAAATATCAAATTCACGTTTTCATCAACTATTTAAACCATTTAATCATAGTATGGTTGGTATGTGCATGCATACGTAGTCTAATTTAATTACATTTATTTCCAGCAATTGTCAAGCAACGCATGAGCATTATTCGCCAAAAATAATTGCAAACATGTTACTCATACGCCACATGCATCCGAATGTTAAAATATTTATTTAATTAAAAATCCAAAAGTACTTGTACGTCTCGTACTTTTGCGGATATAAAAATAAATGTTTTATTTTGAATTTTATTTCGAGACTCCCTCCACCTTTTATATGTTAGTTGTTGTCTGGTGTTTCATTTTTTGTTGTTGTTTTTTTGGTGGATATTGTTTTAGAATACTTTTAATCAGCTTTTGGAAAAGTACGAACACTATCAGCCAACCACACAATAGCACAACAATACACTTGACATTAATTAAAATAGTTTTCAATTATTGCATGACAGTAGTAGCACTTAAAAACAAACAAAAATATTTTTCACAAATTTTTTTTTTGTTTTTTTTTTCGAGAATAAAATATAAAAATAAAACGAAAACAAAATGAAATAAAATAAAATAAACGTGTTATTTTGTGGCAACTAAAACTATTGACAAACCAGCAAAAATGCCTGAATGGTTGTTGTTATGCACACACATAAAAAATGACCTTTTGTTAGCATGAATGGGGGAGAAAGTCTCCCACATAAATACGGATATTACACTCATACTGCATACACTTAGGCACACACGCCATAACTCTCACACACACACACATACGAAATAAATAAAAGTTTTTTAATTTCAAATGTATTTGCACATGCAAAAAACAGGGCAACAACAATGGCAGCATTTTCTAAAATGCATACATACCAACAACCAAAAAAAAAAAGAGAGAAACAGTACAAAGGATCCTAAAAAAACGAATATTTGTTGAACAGTTTTTGATTATTTCAATATTGTCTGCCTAAGCTCTATTATGTGTATGTGTATGTGTCTGCGTAGATGTATTTGTCGTGTGCAAAACCATAACATCACAAATATTTGCTTTTGTCTACAAACAAAAAAAAAAAAAAAGGAATTCAATATACAATGGAACAGAAATAAAGATATTTTTTTGTATGTGTGTGTGTTTTGTTGTGTGCGTGTCTTTGAAACAAATTCCTGTGGATCTCTCTATTTAATTGCTAATGAATGGTTTTTAAATGTAAGTTCTATGTGTGCGTGTTTTGCCATTACGAGAGATAACAGATAATGTTACACCATTTCCAAATGAATTTTCTTTTTTTAGTAGAAATATTCATAAATAAATAGTCCATCATTGTGACCACAATTTAATGATGTGGCAAAAGAAAATGAATGAAATAAATTTAAATCGTAAATCATACGGACATATTTTTATTTGTTAGTACTAGTAAGTACTTAATGATGTAATTAAATAATATGTAAGTTGTGTACAATATTTTTTAATAATTTTTACAAAACAGTTTAAATGAGATTTTCTGCCTTAAAACATACCACATAATTTAAAATAGTATCAAGATATCATGTATTTACAAAAGAAGTACAAGTGTGTAGAAAAAGGTATACGACTTTTTAAAACACACCCAGGGTGTAAGGAATCAAAAAACTTTCGTAATTTAGATGTTACTTAAAAAATTCTTTTGTGGGATGGCTTTAGAGTTGTCAAATCTACGTCTTTCGAGCTATTTGTTCATTAATACATACATAATTGGTCATTACATCCCTTGAGTGAGGATAAGGATCTCAGACGACTGCGTGTTGCGTGCGTTTATTTTATACAGGAGTGCCGGGACCTAAAGTTTAAAGTCGACCCCGAACGACAGATTTTTGAGAAACTTTTTCATGTAAATTTTTATTTATTCACAGAATTTTTGCCACAAACCTGCTAAGAGGCAGTCGCAGAAGAAATATGTATGTTTCAAATTTCGCTTTGTTAAAGATGTTGGGCCTGGGGTTTGAACCGAGGCCTCAAGTCTAGTAAGTCAACACACTATATAATAAACTAAGGCGACTAATTTAATATGAGCCTAAATACAGAAATTAAGGTAGTTGTGAAAGCAATTTCTAACTCGCCGTTGTCTAGTTGGTAGTGTGTTGGCTTATTATACAAGAACCTATGGTTCAACCTCTGGTTGGGATATCTCAAACAAAATAAAATACAAAAAAAAATATTTCTTTAGCCGAATTGGTCTCAGCAGCATTCTAATAAAAACTCTGAAAGTAAAATTAAGTTCCTTGGGAAGTTTCTGAAATCAATCGTTCGGAGACGACGTCAAACTGTATGTCCCACCACTCATAGTAAAATTTTCGTCCAATTAGAACACATAATTGATTTTTTTTAAAAGTTTCCGCTGTTTTATCACACAGTATTTTAGTCAGTGAAATATTTGATGATATCCCTCATGTGGGGCAATAAGGCCGACTCTTAAACTCTCATAATGCGGCAGAGGCAGTCAACATATCGTAGTGCTTAATCGATCAAAAGGTCTGACTACTTAAGCACCATTGATGTTTAAGAGCATAAGAATATTTGATTGACTAAATTACCATCAATAAATTGCCGGTCAAATGGAAATCAAATCAAACTATTTTTTTAATTATAATGACAAATGCGTTGAATTTGAAAATATTGATTTAAAAAACAATAGGTATAGATAGGATTAAAAGGGACTTGATAGATACGGGGTGTTGCATTATGACCTTACACAACCTAGGAAAACGATACTTGTTTGAATGAAGCAACCACAAAATAACAACCAGAATTAATTCAAAGAAAAAGTGCACATAAGTCTGTCTACTTTTGAATCAGAAACGATAAGAAGTCGAAAGTTTTAATGTCCAGTAAAAATTAATTAAAAATGTGGAACACAATTTTTCAGAACAATTTCCAGTTAATCCATTTTCGGGATTGAACGTTCATAATTAATTTTTGAAGACACACACTTTTACCACTATAACGTGCATTTCACTATTATAACTATTATTTATCGTATAAGGGGAAATGGATTAACCAGAGCCATACGTATCATGTAATTATGATTTTGACGGTGAACGGATCCTGGCTTAACACGAGATTATTCCAGAGGATCAGTAACATATCAATAGTGACGTATCCTAATACCAGATCAATTCTTTCCATATTTTGCTACATCTAGATAGAACGGGAAAGGGATCCTACATAGAAAACCCAGAAGCCAAACTATGCCGGACTACCGGAGTAAAATAGGGTTTTAAAAGCACACGTACATGTAATCAGAGAGTATATGATCTTGACGCAAAGGTATTTAGATATATTGACAGAATAATAAGGGCAATAACATTTAACGATACAGAATAAAGGACTATACTTGGCTGTAAAGGCTCATTAACAATTTCTTTAGGATGGGCACAGAACGTATAACAAGGCACCAAGAAGTAATAGACCTAGAAAATGGCAGACATTGGAGCCTTTTTGAGCAAGGATTTAAGAGAAAAGAGAAATATTACATACTCTATCGTGGACCAATGACACAACAGGGAAAGATAGTCTGGGGTGATCCTGATGAGCAGCAAAGTGAAGGTAAGCCGTATGCTCCCAAGTGTGGTAATGAAAATCTAAGTTAAAGAAAGGTTAATTACACTAAGAAGTATTCTTATGATGCACTTCGCTTTATATGTAAATCTGAATTGTATAAACGTAGCAGATAATAATTAGTGCAGAGCATCGACACGGTGGAACTGTTTTTATGTCAATGTCCAGCTCGAGATCAAAAAATTTTAGGTTAGTAAGGATACTACAACAAATAAAACCAATGGACATACGTACTCGTATACCAAAAATAGTTTGTTTAAAAGTTAAACGCCTTGCTAGTTTAAGATTCTATCAATTAAATTAAATTAAACGGTGTAATTTGTTTGCTTTCTTTCCAGACAGTTTTTATTTAAATTTTTTCTTCTGTCTGTATTTGTATTTGCGCTCTTAATGTTGCTTAATATTTACACACAGATACATATACCATATACATACATATATATGGATATATGCATAAGTATTCGAATACTTTTTACCTCTACCAGTAGCTTTATTATTCTATGCTAAATGAAAATGGTAAAGATACGATGAAAAAAAGCAAAAGTTTACTGTAAAAAATAAGAAGAAGAAAGAAACGGAAAAACTAAAGGTACTCTCAACATTTTGTTCATACACTTTGCTTATGTGCAATTTAATTAAAAAGTAATTAAGCTAACATTGCTAAAATTGCTAAATTTTCTTGTTTTTTTTTTGCCCATTTCGTTTATTTTTTTTTTTTGTAACTTTCTAGGTTTTTATGAAGCCTTCTTAGTTTTTTTGCTTGAAATTCTGTATCTTTTATTTTTTTCTTTTGCTGCTATTTAGTTTTAACGCTTGTATTTGTTTTTATTTTATCGCTTTTCCATGTTCTACTTTAGCGGAAAATTCGGGACACTGAAAGAGGGAAAGCAGACAAATGTAAACAATTAAAATTTTTTATGTTGGCGGATAAATTGTTCACTTTCTCTTCTCTTAATTTAATTAAACGGGCATTGCAGGAAGCACTTAAAAAGTTTTTTCAAAGAAATTAAAGTTTTTAAGACTAGATGCGATGCATTGTAGTATATTGGCACTGGTGGCAGGAATCGCCTGGAAAGAACTATGTCTTTCGTTGGACTCCATCACTTTAGAATTCTAATTGTTAAGGAAAACAAACAAACAAATTTTCAATTAATCGTTCAAGAATAGTTTCTGTCATATACGGATAAAATTAAGGGTTGAAAGGGCATTAATAGGGCCTGTATGTATTTATGTTTATTTCCCTGCTTTGACTTATTGTCAGGATTATTAATTAGTGATTATTTAAGCATTCACCAACTGCAGAGGCCAGCACCGTTTGGGGAAATTGTGTTACAGTCTTATGCAGGAATAGCGACATACAGAAATAGCGACAAGCATTATAAGACCTCCGTGGCGTATTCAGTTGTCGATACTGCAATGAGATGAACTGGAAGACATATCCAATAAATCTTTGAAAACTGCAAGACCAGCTATATTTGATTATCTTTTAATCAACTGACTAGAGGATGAGTAAATGAAGCAGTTGTTCTGACAGAGATTCTCAAGACGGGAAAACCATTACTACAAACCAGTATCATTCCGATAATGCAAAGCCATTAACCCTCATTATCAACCAACATTGTTGAAATTTGCTCAAACATAAAAGAATTATATGATAGAGTAAATGAGCTTCGTCTCTTCGACGAACAATAACTATCCAGAGTTAAAGTGTTCGTCGATTCAACGAAGAGTAACCTTAATGTACAAAAATGAAAAGTAACCGACCAGGTTAAGGGATTCGAAGCAGTCGCTTATATATTGTGTGGAATATAACATGGTTTAAGTATCCAACACGGCTTGTGTGGTCAAATTAGCAGAATACTAATTAACCAATCATTCAGAAATGGGTTTCATGGTTGAATGTGATTTGATGAAATGATTGGTCGCCAACCACTCCGGAGCGCAAGTGTCATTGTATGTGGTCATCATCATGATGATTTGGCAAAACAGACTAAATAAATTGAAAATTTGACAGACAAATCTTTAACAAGATTGAAGTTATCAAATTTCAAAGTTCGAAATTGCCTGTTGGAGGACCATATATGCAAAGAAGTCAGTCCCGGATAATTAAAATTATGCAGAGCTCAAATCCTTTAATGCCAATTCGTAAGAGAGGCCATAAAGAGTACAAATCTGACATCGCTTAACGTGGAAATATAAATGGAGTCACAGGAAGTAAAATTTATTAGTTATCGCATTATTTTGGCCGATTACAAGCTCAAAATGACTGCGTGAGAGCTCACAAAACTGGTTTAATGAAACAAAAAATATGTCACGAACTTTAGAGTGCTTAGATGAAGTCGCTGTAGTCTAGTAGGTATTGAGTTGGCTTATTAGACCTAAAGCCAGGGTTCGTATCCCAGGTCAGACATCAAAACGAAATATGAAAAAAATATTTCTCCGGCGACTTCCTCTCAGCAGATTTTTGGCAAAAACTCTGAGAGCAAATAAACCTGCCGTGAAAGGTTTCTCAAAAAGCTGTCGTTCGGAGTCGACTTTAAACTGTAGGTTCCGCCACTCACGTATAAAATTAACGCACACAACATGAGTGGTGTGAGAAGCTAGGCCGTAATCCCGTCTTTTTACACAGCTTTCTGTGAGTAAGATGATTCGCTGGAGTATTTAATCATCCACTCTGTAGCACTGGAACATAAGTGATACTGCGTTCTGTACTCACGCACACTAAAAGAACAGATTCTGCTGATTCATCTTTGACGTACTAAAGAAAATACAGAATTGATTAATCGTGTTCGAACTTCGTCTTTATTAAATGGACATACAAAATGCTTTCAGATCGACAGGATGGGAGAAAGCTCTAGCCTTTACTCCTGAATTCGAAAGTGTACGAATACAGGCTGATAAATTAAAGCACAATGTTCTAAGTTGCAAATTATCCGCGGAAGAGGCAAGAGTAAATATATGAAATGTGATCTGGCTTATTAGACGTGAGGCCATGATTCAAATCTCAGTTCAGACATCTTTAACAAAACGAAAAAAGAACAGAAATATTTCTTCAGCTACGCTCTTTCAGCAGATTTCTTGCAAAAACTCTGAGAGTAAATAAAATTGCCATGAAATAGTTTGTCAAAAACGCTGTCATTCGGAGTCGATTTTTAACTGTAAGTCCCACCACTTATGGATAAAATTAGCACACACAACATATGTGGTGTGAGAAACAAGGTCGTAATACTGGCTGAAGGGTTGTAATGACCAATTATGTATGTGTGTATTGTTTTGGTCAAATTACACATTTTTACACTCTGTAGGAAATTCAAAACACTCACATTAATTTACATGAAGTGAATGGTTGTAAAAAGACAGAAATATTGCAAAAATTTAGAATGAATTATTTTCCTATAATAGTTAGGACTTTTCATATTTAAATTCGTTTTTGGAAAAATTTTGATGCCATTTAATATGCTAGAAAAGTAATATCGCCATAAATTCTTAAACTATTTGTAAAACCTATTTTTTGGTGCGCTTTTCTTTTATTAAATTAATCCATCTAAATGCAAAATGGTTATTAATAACAACCTTTTCTTTTGAAATGCTAAAACCCATTTATAAAAAAACAAAAAACCAAAATCAAATGCATTCGTTGGATACCATAAAAGTATGCACAGCAAAAGCATATTTCCGAAAACTTGACATGTTTGTAGCCATAAACCTGTTGTATTTTTTTTCCTTTTTTCTAAAAAAAGAGCACCAGAAACAACAGCAGAAAATAAACTAAAACTGAACGAAAACAAATGGTAACAACAAATCATTTACAAGGACATGACACAGAAAAAAGAAAGAACCGAAAAAAGAAAAAAAGGAACACGAATACCTAAACTTGCGAGCAGAGAAATACAACAACTAAAACAAGTGTATCCATAACCAATAGTTCTTTATTTAGAAAGCTTAAAGATTTTATTTGAAATCAAAGTTGTATCCTGTTATAGTTGCAAAAAAAAATATTTTTTTAGTGCCAACCAAAACCACAAAAGACAGAAAAAAGAAAGAATAAAACGAACAAAAGTGCACTCACTTAACCATTTCCTCTAAAATATATTCAAACAGCAGAAATAAACGAATTTTAAAACAACTTTGGTCCAGCGGAGTTAAAATTCTGTGGAAAAATTGAAATGTTTTCGGCCTTTAGCTTATCACACCATCCTTGTTGTGTGTGTTAATTTTACACATGAGTGGTGAGACCCGCAGCTAAATTTGACTCCGAACGGCAGATTTTTGAGAAACTATTCATGGTAATTTCATTTACTTTTAAAGTTTTTGCTAGAAGATGATTTAAGCACAGACTCTCATCTAACAAGTCAACACACCACCTAGTACACTTCAATTCTACTCGATCTGTTAATATTTTTTTCAGAAGTCAGCAAAGCGAAAAGAGTTAAAAATGTTGCCACTTAATTAGCCTCCAATTTGGAAAACAATAGTACATTACATCATTTGTACTCTTCTATAGGGTGGGTTATCTATCGATTTAAATTTGAAACATCGGTTATTTCTGTCACGAAATTCAAAATTTACAGCACTGAACGTAATGATTCGATTTTCTCTAGAGCAGCGATGGGATTTATAGAGTTAAAGAGAACCTGCAGGATGGTGCCGATTTTGCAAAAAAAAAAAAAAAAAAAAAAAAAAAAAACAAATTTTCGAATAAAGTCAATTTTTATATTGCTGGTTACGTTAATAAGAAAAATGTCCGTATTTAAGGCTCAGAAAACCTACACGTGGTCTTACAAAAGCCAAAGCACACGTTACGTGTGTCTGTTTGGTTCGGCTCGCAGTGCGGAGGCATCATTGGCCCATATTTCTTTGAAAATAAGGACGGCGCAACCATTATTGTCAATGGAGATACCGATCGCACTATGATAACCGACTTTTGTGTACCCGCTCTTTATGGTATTGATGTGAACGAAGTTTGGTTTCAAAAGGAAGGTGTAACTTGCCACACATCTAATCGATTTATTGCGTCAAATGCTTAATGGCCGTTTAATTAGTCGAAATGGCCGCATAGAAGCTGCGTTTTGAAACCGTTTGACTATTTTCTGTGGGGCGCCGGGTTATAACGACAAACCAGAGACAATTGAGAATTTGAAGGCCAACATTCTCGTTTCCGTTGGCGACATACGATTGATCCGCTCGAATGAGATACTATGAGGTCAGCCGCGGCAGCAATATGAATTAAATAATATTCCATTCCTAGACGGAACCGTTATACTTCACAACAAAGAAATAAATATGGAAAAATCCCAAACCGTTTTTGTTTTATTGCATTTTTAAATGTAAACTTTTAAATGGCCCACAACCTTCTTTACTTACATTATGCTGATATTTAATATGTAAAATTTTTGATGACGAGTTTAGTACACATGTGACGTATGAGTGATATTTAATTCCATTAGTTACATACATGACAAAATCATAGACTTTTTATTGCATACTTTTCAGAGTAACTATTTCGGTACACATAATATGGTGCGTATGAGTAATATATTTCAAATTGAATTAAATAGAAGGTATACAAGATACGATGAGAAAATTTTAACGGATTTAAAAATTTTAAATTTTTCGAGATATCCTAACCTAAACTTAAATACAAAAACCACAATTCTAGGCTATATTCTAGTATTCTAGGTACTACATCATTGACAATATTTTTTTCCACAAAATCAAGCAATCTTACCGTTCAGAACTTGTTTAACTATTGAGTTACTTTTTTTCCCCCGGATATATCGTTGAATGTCGAATGCTTCTTTCCAAGATTGTTCGACTTTTTAACTTAATTACGAAATTTAGAAACTGGCCCAATTTAAAGTAGGAGAACCATTTTTTGTTTTAAATGTTCTTTTACATTCCGTATATACAAAAACAACAAATATATTTAATAACATACAAATTAGTAGAGCTTACATAAAAGAATAGAGAAAAATTAAAATTATAAAATCAGAATGTAAACATTTTTCCACAAAAAGTAATTCACTTCTTACAACTGCTGTATACACAAAATATTTTCTTTCCCTTTACATCTAAAATTTCACCTAACGACAACAATATTTGTTGGTTGCAAATTTTTTAACAGCTGCAGTCTTTAACTCTGTCGCGTTAACTTTGTATCTGTGTTCGTCGTGGTCTTACAGAAGTTAATGCACCCATTATGAGTGACTGTTTGGTACGGCTTATAGAGAGGAGGCACCATTGGCCAATATTTCGTTGAAAATGAGGACGGCGCAAAAACTACGATCAATGGAGTCACCTATTGCATAATGATAACCGATTTTTTTGTGACCACTCTTTATGATATTGATATAAGCGACGTACAACTTGCCAAACATCTAATGCCACAATCGATTTATTGTGTCAGACGTTTGATGGCTGTTTTATTAGCCGAAATGGTGATGTCAATTGAATGCGATTTGAAACCGTTGGACTATTTTATGTAGGGTGCTATTAAATAAAAGTGTTATGGTGACAGAGCAGAGAGTTGAGCATTTGAAGGCCAACAATCGTGATGCCATATCCGAGATAGGACCCCATACACTCGAAAAAGTGCATGAGAAATTATTGGATCGAATGAGGTACTGTGAGCAGCCATATGAATGAAATAATATTCCATTTCTAACTGGAACAAATTATACTTCACAACAAAAAGGCAAATTTCACAAAGTTTTTTGTTTGTTGCATTTTTAAATTTAAGCTTTTAAATGGCCTTTTTTATATATTTAAAAAAAATTTAGTAAAAAAAAGAACACCAAAAAATGTTTCCATATTTTACTACTTCCAGCACACTGTTTAACTAAACCGAATTTTTTAAAGTAGCATTTAAATTTTGCATGCATTTATCGTTTTATATTCACAAATACAACAAAAGATTTGTTGTACCACCTTCCAGAAAGAATAGAAGAGAATAGAATTTTATTTTAAAAATATTAAAAAATTTAACAAGACTCGGTCTTATGCCTTTGTGATACGGATTCAAGGAGGACACATTTAACAACTGAGATATTATCAAAGGAAACTAAGCAGAAAGTAAAAAAACACACTTCTTAAATATATACACGTATTAACATTTCAATACAATTTTCTATAACCAAAGCAAATGCAATTTTATTTCCCTTTGTGGTATATTCTGCTCTACTCTTGATATATAGCGGTGAGAGTGAGAGAAAAACAATTTCTTTTATAACATCCGCATGAGAAGAGGAGTATCAAGTATTAAATGCTTAAACTTTTTGCAAAGCATAGCAGATAGACCAACAAGAAATGTTAACCAACAAATAAAATTTATTTTTGTTTGTGTATAACTCCTGCTTACACATGCATATACTACGGATGCCGCGGAGTCGTAACCAGTAACTTTCGAGTATTTTAAATCGCATGACACAGGCACCCAGTTTAATCTCAAAACAGCGTTTTGGATTTATAACCGCTCAAGTCAGGAAAACGCGGTTGCGTTTCCTTCCTTTTCTTCTTGCTCTTTTATTGTTGTTGTTGTTGTTGTTGTACCAGTAGTTTTTCTTATTGTTGTCTCTTGTTATCATTATTTTTTTGTTACTGCTTTTTTTATTCGTATTTCTATTCTTATGCTGTGTGTGTTATCTTAAAGAAAGAAAGAAAGCAAGCAAGTCGTTAATCATTTTTTATCTGACTTTGTCCTGAAGTGTACTTTTGTTAAGATGGAATATACGTTATTACACCTACTTACACACATGTGTATAGGTTTACATTGTATTATCAAAAGTAAGACTAGAACTGATGTAAGATTGTAATGATGTTGATTGCAATTTAGATACTCGTCTTTAATTTTTTTATTTTTATTTCGCCTGTGATTCTTTTTTTAAAAATAATTCCCACATCTTTAGCTCTGTTGTCGAAATGGAGGAATGGAATCATTTAGGCTTTTTAGTGCAATTGGGCAATGCTATAACAATGCTGCTTAACTTCACCATACTGTTGCCTAAATTACATTTTAGCTTAGTAAGGTTTAACAAGAGAAGCAGAAGTTCGTGTTTTCTTGTACTGGGTGAATAAATAGCTTTAAGCGTGCAATCCAGGCAATAAAGTTTCGGATTACCTAGCTAAACTCAGCACTAAGGCCTCAATCCCATTAATTGCGAATATTAGTGTCCCATTCATACATATATACCTACAAAATAGTTTATTACAACCCTTCAGTTATGGATACGACCTAGCTTCTCACACCATTTAGTGGCAGGACCTACAGTTTAAAGTCAACACCGAGCGACAGATTTTTTAAAAGTTTTTCATGGCAGTTGTATTTACTCTCAGTGTTTTTGCTAAAAATCTGTTGAGAGACAGTTGCCGCAGAAATGCAGAAATATTTTTCATATTTCGTTTTGTTGCACATGTCTGGCCCGGGTTTGAACTCTCGTCTAATAAGCCAATCAATTACCCACTAGACTACGGTGACTTTAGTGTTCACGTCCATTAAATCTGAAACTATGCAATATGAATGCTTAGGTTAGATGGTACAGAAAACCAGCCTGGGTGCATAACAAAATGTTATGCGAACATTAGTATTCATTTGCATTGAGCAAATGTGCAGTGTTGGCATCGCTGGTCAATCGAGAAATCCGAGAGTTCCACGTAATTGCTTTTGTCATGGTCTTCAACATTGTTGAGGACTATAGGACTCTTTTAATCGCGAACTTGCCCCATCACATTCCATATTCCAACGTAGCGATGTCTGTGGATGCTTTAGATTATGGGTCATTCAAATCTTACGTGAGCCAGGCCATAAGGCTATTCGTATGACCCGTGTTGTAATCGTTAGTGCATGAATGGCATGACATCTTCCAGTCATGGACAGTTTAACTAGGGCAACAAATTTTAGATGATTTTTTATGACATATATTGTACTTGTAGAGCTTTTGTTAGAAGACTGTTGAGAGGGGACTATGAAAATAAATATTTTTGTTTGGTCCAATAAGCCAACACAATACTTCCTGTATTTCGGCCAACACATAGCTGATTGATATTACATTTTATGTTATTGATGTAGACAAAGTAGCTACATATATAGGGCACCTAGTAAGACCAATGTATCTATTGCCTGCCTGATCTAACCTAACTATGCCAAGCAGATTTTTATTGCCACCTTACACTACGTACTCAGTCGGCGTAGTTTAGTAGGTAGTGTGTTGGCTTATTAGACGTGAAATTAAAGTTCAAATCCGAGGTCTCCAACAAAATGACATATTAGAAAATATTTCTTCGGTGACTTCAACCCAGCAGATTGCCGGCAAAAACTCTGAGAGGAAATAAAATTGCCATGAAAAATTTCTCAAGTCGATAGGTCCCGCCACTCATGTATAAAATTAACAAACACAACATATGTGACATTGAGAAGCGAGGTCGTAATCCTGACTGGAGGGTTGTAATAACCAATTGTGTATGTATGTAAGCACTAAGCATTCTATTTTAAAAGATTTAAAAAAAAAAAATTATAAAAGTTTTGATATTAATTCACTCATTATGAATTTGCTTTTCTGTTGACCTACTTATCAGTAAATGAAAACAAAAAAAGCAGAGGAAGAGGAGGAAATAAATATTAATTTTAATGAATTCATTTCCAGAAAGATCTTGACAGAACGTGGTAAAATTCCATTATTAACAGTGCGATACAGAATGCAAAAAATTATTTTTTTTCTTTCAACGTATAATAATCGTATTGCATATCTTTTGCTTCTTGCTTTTAACATTTGTTTACTTGACATCTTTTGAATTTTAATCTTGTAATTATAGAGAGAGAGAGGATGGCAAATCGAAATATTTTGAGCAGATATCGACAGAATTATTATGATAAACTTTCTGGTTTTTGTATTGCATTGACTTCGTACTTATAAACTCAAACTGAAACTTCTTAACAATTTCTAAAAAATAAAAAACGTGGAGATGAAAGAAAACTTAACTAATAAGAGTAGCAATGGCAATGGCAAGAACAATAAAAACAGAGAGAGAGAGAAAAGAAAAAAGTATATGACACTACAAATATTTATAAAATCATCAATATTGATGCTTCAAGGCAAATAAAATAGAAAAAGAAGAAGAAAAGAAAAATTACAACTTAATAAAATAAAAAAAGTAGAAAGAACAAGAAAAACAGAATGTAAACGAAACAAAAATAATAATCATAATAATATTACAGTAACTACAACAAAAACAAGTAGCAAAAATAATAAAAACATAATAAAATAAAAAAACACGAAAAGAAGAAAAACTTTAAGTATAAAGTTTGTTATTATTACCCTGTATCCTGGTACTTTTCGCCCCCACTAAAACGGAAAATATCTCCTCAATAGCGGCATTAGCAACAGCCGCCGCTACCAAAGCAACACCAATAAGACATTTATTGTCAAAAAAAGGCAAAAAAACACTGAGCACCATCGAACAAAGCCCAATAAACGAACTAAAAATTGGAAAACTTTTACCAAAGCTTGTCTTCTTTTTTCTCGTTATTGTTGTTTTCTTCGAAATAAGGAAAGAAAAATAAGAGAATATTTATAGGAAAATGAAAGTGCAAAAGTATAATAAAAAAGATGAAAAAAAAACTGAAAAAAACAGACAAATTAATCCCAATAAAATATTGAGAGCCATGGCAATAATACCATAAAAAGGAATTATGAAAATGAATGGTATCCGTAAGGAATAAGATACAAATAAAAATAAAAATAATTTGAAGCAATTATCCAATATACTAATAAATAAATTGGAGCAACTACTTACAGGTAATACGCAATAAATTTTAAGATTGTTATTAAGAAAATTCAAGAGAAATCTAAAATGAAATCAATTCTTCCAAAGCAATTTCCATTAGGAAACCAGTTTCACTTTACGTAAAACTTGACTTCAATGTGTTTTTTGAATACTTAATTAAGTAAACTAAGTAATTAATTAATTAAACAAAATCCGATCAATCCATATTAAAATTCCTTAGAAGTTCAAAAATGTTCATGATTTTCAAATGCATAAAATTTTGTGGCTTCAATTTATTTATTTACGTACATACTTACTTAAAACCTATTAGTCAGAATTATCCCTTAGTGGCGGGACCTACAGCTAAAACTGAACTCCGTACACCAGATTTTTGAGAAACTTTTCATAGCAATTTGATTTAATCTCAGAGTTTTGGAAAGAATAATGGGTAGACGAAGTCACCGAAGAAATAAATTTTCATATTTCGTTTTGTTTGTGATATTCGAGCTGGAGTTTGAGCCAAGAGCTCGCGTCTAATAAACCAGCGCATAACCGACTAGACTACGGCGACTTCGACAGAGTGGCTTTTATCACCTTCAAATAATTCATCTGCATAACGTGTGTACATCATGAGTAAATTTTTTGAAAGAAAAGACATATCGCGCCAAATCGTGAAGGTCTTACACGGTATATTGATGATCTTGTGAGAGAGCTGTAGAAAAATTTTAGATCTTAAAATTTTTCAGTATTCTGACGAACTTGAAATAAATATCCAGGATCCCGAAACCATGAAAATAAACAATTTTCAGTTAAGAAGTCGCCGTAGTCTAGTACGTAGTGTGTTGGCTTATTAGATGTAATGCATGCTTCAAACCCCAGGTCAGGTCACAACGAAATATGAGCAAATATTTCTTCTCTCAGCAGATTTCTGGCACAAAATTGCCATGAAAAGTTTTTCAATAAGTCTGTCGCTCGGAATCGACTTTAAATTGTAGATTCCGCCACTCATATATAAAATTACAGACATATGTACATTACAGATGCACACGAATATGCATACGATCCAAGCTTAGACATTTTTTCCGGATATTTCAGAGTGTACCTGCATCGCATGGGGAAATGTCGCTCGCCATTCTGTATCTATGAAGAGAAAGAAACCTCGGAACCACTTACTTCGAGGTGGAATGATTCCCCGGTGAGGAGACAAGGCGGGTTTTTAGTCGGTATACCCAGTGGTAGAGCCCGACATATCATTTCTGGTAACGACCATCATGAATGCATAAAGCATTTTTCCTCCATCCCGCAAAAAAAAAAGAAAAAAAGCTTAGAACTTTCAACGAAACAATAACGTCTACTCTATTGCATAGAAAAAGCGCAACATTCGAATAAAATAAGTCAGTCCAATTACTTTTCTAGAGAAAAAATTCCACCAATTAACGCACAAAAGAGAGAAATTTAGTGAGAAATTTTTATTCATAATGGGAGGATTGGCAAAAGGAGAGAAGCTCTCACGGAATTGTTATTTGTGATTAGGCTGAATAAGTACAATAACTCAACGGCATATTAGTTGGGCAAATCATCGTCAGCAATACCGATCTGTTGAACTCAACTAACGATAAAGTTACACTAGAGCACATTAAACACTAAAATGGAGGTGAGTAGACCATACAATCAAAAGGATAACGATAGTACACCAGGAAGATGCTAAAGTTGAATACCGAAACAACACTTAAAAAAGAGTGACACTTCAAAGACTAGGACAATGTGATTTTACACTGCATTGCATAGAAATAAATGCAGCGAATCCTGTACGATGGAGAATAATTTGGAGTTGAAATCTCCAAATAAAATTTTATCATTGCGTTATACTAACAAAAAATGCAATTTAAAAATATAAAAACCCTACGAATAATACAATATATGGCTGAGTATCTAGTAAGTTTACATCAATTGTCTTACAACAAACGTTGTTGCAAACATATGGCTCCTGATTTAAATAGCAACCAAGCCTACATCACTTGTTCTGTTGTTTTTAGATAATGAGCATTTGCCAAACCCCAATCAGGAAATCAGATAGAGATATCATGCCTTTGCTTAGCCAAGACCTCAACCATATACATTGTTATCTCTTGAAGTACCACTTAGAGCAGTTAAAATACTCAGCAGTATATAAACCCAGTCTAAAAGCAAATATTTTACAATAAAAGGTCATGATAAAACAAATCAAAGGCATATTTAGGACAATTTGCATACCCCCAAACTATATTTTCCTAATACTATTGCAAAAATTTAAACACACACCCGCGTTATTTTCATTGCAGATCTTTTTATTTTAAAGAAATCTTCTGGAATTTACAAAACTTTTCACTAAACCAACACTAACTAGATGTTTAGGTGCTAAAACGTACATTTATTAACATACATATATAGTATGTGTTTTGTTGTTGTCGTGACTCTACTAGCCCCATTGGTAATACTTAGTGACAACAAACAAATTTGTTTAAACAAAAGCAGTATAATATAGCGGAGAAAGAAGAAGGAGAAGAAGGCGAAAAAAAACAAATTGTTGGTTTATTTTTTGGTGCCAGAATGTCTTTCTTTATAGCTGTCAGCACTTACCAAAACAGCACTTCAGTTAGTTTATATATACACACACGGTTTTTTATTTTTATTTGCGGACAGATCCACACATACTTATTGCCATAAATAACAACTTTTTTGCATAGCATATGTGTACGTTAAAGTCTGTGTTTGGGTATGAAGTCATATTCGGTATGGAAATTTATTCAGTATATTTATTTTTTTTTTTTGTATATTTGCATGTGGGCATGTGTTGAGACATACCTACAGAGACTGATATTTACCACTTTTCAACATATACCTCAGTGGCACCAAATTGTCCTCTAAGAAGCAATAGCTATGCTGTAGATACTGTTGGTTGAGTCAAAGAGGTTTTGATTTTGGACTTTAAAAAGTGGGAAAGAATTAATAGGTCAGTGCAGAAGAAGTGAGTTTTTTCACTTGTTTTGAAGTCGTAAATTTTGGTAGACAATGAAAGACATGCCCGCGTGATACTTCAAGTGTTGTGTATTGGCTTATGCCAATTTACTTTGGTTGCAGTAAAATCTTGAAGTTCTATTTTTAAAAATAGTACGTAATAAAGAAGCACTTAAGTGTCTAGGCTTTTTAAAACAATTGGAATAATACTTCACTTCATCTGATCCCGCCTATATTTACACCATTTACATATATCCGATCAAAAGTGAAATACAGGGGCCAAATCGCCGCAGTCGTAATCGAATGAAGTTGATCGAAATTTTAGCATTTGAAATCACCGCAGTCGTTAACGAGTCAGGTGTATCGAAATTTGAGATTTTGTCATTCGATAACGAGTACCCTTTCGAGTGATATCTCTCGAAACCTCATTCGATACTAAATGAGTAATCGAAATTGCACACGCTTTCTTTTTAATACGAAATAAACGGCAAATTTTTTATTTATAATAATATTGCCAAAAAAAACCGGTGGTGGTTCATATGAGGAAATACCTTTGTCTCATGCAGATGAACAAGTAATTGAAGCAGTCGATATAGAAGCCAGCGTTGAAGGTATAGAAGCCAGCGCTGGAAAAAAGTTTACAAAGAATTTTAGGTCAAAACGGCGAATATGATAATTCTTAACCTGAAAGTATAGGAAAACAAACTCCTAATCCTAAAAAACAAAGAACCATTTCAAAAGCTAAAAGCAAATTAGATCTTTTAACGTTCAACATAAATAAGAGTGAAGAATATCACAAAATTTGAAATTCGCAGCTAGATCTCCTTTTGGAGTTGCAGGAAAAGTCTTTTAAACTAAGAGAAGAAGAACATGCTGCAAACATGGCTATTAAAAATGTAGAATTACAAATTAAAACGATTGAGCATGAGCTCTTAAAAAACAACAATAATTTTTCTTAGCTAATTCCTATTCTCAAAGTACAAAGAATTGAATTGAATAATATTATAATTAATATATTTTTCTCTAATTTTACTTACTTGTGTTTTATTTCAAAATAATTTTTTTTTATTATTTACAAATGTGCCAATCATATGTCTTTGTACTATTACTAAACAAAAAATCTTTTACATTCTTTTTGCAAATTTCGATTCGATACCTATCGAATGCCGTAATTTGGTTATTCGATACGAAACGAAATTTTACTCGATACGAATGCTCATTCGATAACGAGTGCCGCAATTTGGGCCCAGTTTTCATGTATGATACGCTGATATGAAATACATTTTGAGACCTCTTGACAGTTTATAAAAGAGGGCGAAGGGTACTCTATAAGAAGCTCATATACCTAATTGTTGTTTCAAAAACAGAAAGCATCGCTAACGCGCACTGGACTGAAGATATTGCGTAGAAGTGTTCTCTCGAACACAATCAATATAGAAGCTTTGGTGAGTAACAAGGTCTACGATTCGGTAGCGCAAGCGACTACACATTTCTTTAAGGATAATGGGATCATTAAGTCTAACGAATCTTTGCAAAATCACCCCAATGTGATTTCTGTTTCTATGAACTAGCCTTACCTCAACAGAGTCTGCTCACGGGAAATAAAAAAAAAAAACTTCTCAAAATTGTTACGTTTTTGTTTAATGTACGTGCATACTTTCATGTAGAAGCCTTTCGTGGCAATGCAATGCACTGTACGAGAAGGGACCTTAATATACAAAATGTGGTAGTGGAAGTATGTTCATATCAAGGGTAATAATTTTAGTGAACTAGTGTACTCGTTTACTAAGGTAATCGATTAGTAACGTGATATTCTCTCGTAAACCACAATTCAATTCAAGCCTAAGAACTAAGACTATACTTAATACATATGTAGGTTATTAAAACCTTTAGTCAGGACTACAACCTAGCTTCGCCCACCACACATGTTGTGCGGGTTAATGTTATCAATGATTGGTGGGACCTACAGCTTAAAGTCGATTCTGAACAACAGACTTTTTGAGAAACTATTCATGGAAATTTTATTTACTCTCAGAATTTTTGTCAGAAAAATGATGAGAGGAAGTCGCCGAAGAAATATTTTGTCACCTTTCTTGAACTAGGACCTCGCGTCTAGTAAGCCAACACACTACCTACTAGACTAGGACGCTTTATTAGCATAGATAAAGACAAAGGGTCTACACAAAAAAGTGGGGTAATTTAATTTCTCAAGTTTATAAAATTATTATGCTTAAGTGCACTCTAAATTATCTATCCATTTACTCTGGCCTTCAAGGATTCAGAAATCAACCACAGTCATTTTATTTAAGCCACAGCAACTCTTAAGAAAAACATGAATTCAATCAGAAAAAATTTCTCTACACTACACCTAAAGCATTTTCACAGAGGGCTCTGTATCTAGATAGCGACTATGGTAATGCTATCATCCTAGGACCTGTTGTAGTTATAGAGACAGCAAAACAAAACGTTTCATTTTTAATGAATTGATAAATTAAAATCAAGGAACGAAGAGCTCCACAAATTCCTAGGAGGCTATGTTTGTTAAAGAAGATACTCACCGTGTTTTGTTCGTTACAACACTTTCGCTTATATCCTGGGTTACTCAGGTAAGAGAAACATAACAGTCGAACAGCAATTGTAAGGCAATTGAAGGGCTTTGTTAGGAGTACTGACAACAGTTGTAAATAACAGCAGAAACTTGAAAGGCCGTAACTATTAAACTGACAATGTGCCAGAGCAGTAAGCAACTACTGAATCTAACGTCAGTTATCTAAAGTGTGCTATACAAGCGATAAGTGGTTTGAATCTCTGCTATTGGAAGATGAGATGAATGTTCTAATTTCTAAAATTTCTGTATTGCAATATATGCATATTGTTCGATGGGAGACTATCCCCTAAAGGCTTTTGTTCATTTATAAAGAATAAAACACGACAAAACAATTTTTATGATGAAGTTGAATTTTAACGCGAGAATGTAGGTGTATTAAAAAAAAACGAGAACACGAAACTCCAACCACCATACATATCTACAAACGCTAGACAGAATATATTTTTTGTATAAAAATAAATACCATAAAAATTCCATGTGCTGGTCTTAATAGCACTTTTATTATTTTTTTTTATTTTTTGGCCGTTAATCGAGTCTCAGTTGTTTCATTCTGGTTATTTCTTTATCATATTTCATGAGTCAAAAAGGAAAATAAGATCTCCTCTGCTGTTAAAAACAATTCATTATTTTTGTATGATAAGGTTGTTTTTATTTTTTGTTTGTTTTTGTTTTCGTTTTCGTATCTCATTGTGTCTTCTGCTGCTTTCTAAACAAGTGGTTCGTGGCTGTTGGTGTTTTATGTGCCAAGTTGTCATGAGCATTTTATTATTAAGCGTAATTCAAAATGATGGGAATTAAAATATATGTATACGATATTATAATTATAAAGATAAATATTAATTACGTATTCACTTCATATACACACGAAATATTTACGAATAAAAAAAAATTACAAAATTATCTTAACCAGGAGTGCATTATTATGTGTTATTTAATACGTAAACAGCTTGGGGAATTAATACGCTTAAGTAATTTACTTTGAAATTTTAAATTTTTAAATAGAATATGATGTCCTCATAATATGTAGAATATATGCTGAAGTTTAAGGTTTACGTAATTTTTTAGAAGAACATACGGTTTTCATACAACTTTCATACGGGTTTCTTACGGTTTTCATACGGTTTTACAATGCATTTTAACAGGAACACACATAATCAATAACTATGTCCTGATATTTCTGTTCAGAAACGCAATTAAGGTAATTTTTTGTTCTCAAAATTTAAAGGGAACTTTGTCCATTTTACCAATATTATCGGCCTAGTGAGCATACAAGCTGTCATATGAGCTCTAGGCTCCTATGAGGTTAAATTGGAGATAGTATGACACTGTCTGGGGAACCTAGATGAGCAAAAGAGGAAACGTGGTGTAATCCGCTTCTGTATCCAAGGTCATATGGAAATTTACGGCAATGAGAACGCAGATAAGCTTGCAAAGAGGAGAACTTTCACGCCACTGATAAGTCCAGAACTTTTCCGTGGAGTAGGGGTAGATATTTGGAATGTGATATTTAACGAAAGAGAGGCAAATACTTTTCTCAAGGGGTGTGAGAAAATTTAAACTTCAGAAATTACTATCCTGTAACAACCATTTTGGGTTCAAGTCCCGGGCTAGACATCAAGACAAAATACAAAAAGTATTTCTTTGGCAACTTCCTTTCAGCAGATTTCTGGCAAAAACTCTGAGAGTAAATAAAATTGCCATGAAAAAGTTTCTCAAAAAGCTGTCGTTCGGAGTCGACTTTAAACTGTCGGTTTGACCACTCATGTATAAAATTAACACACACAACATAAGTGGTGTGAGAAACTAGGACGTTGTACAATGGGTCAATTCGAAATCCGGGTACTGTACTTGTCTTAATTGACAAGTACACGTCCTCTAACCTAACCTAACCTAATCTAACAACCACTTGTATGCGGACTTTTGACAGGACACAGTAAACTTAACGTAGAATAGAGATCTAATCGAATCCATCATGTAGATACTGTGATAATTAAAATTGACCATTTAAACACACTCTCGGAATCTGTGAGGTACTAATGCATTCTAACAAGAAACATGTGGGTGCATATCAGGTGCCAGGCAAAAAATTGCTGTTTTTGACACCGACCAGTATCCTAAAGTTTTTCAGGGTATTAGAGAAATACCCTATAAAGTTTGAGGGGAATGTAATAGATCGTACGATCGCCGTGTTATGGCACCTCTCCACGACAACAACCCATTTTTTTTCATTACCTCTCTATGGAGCAGATGGCTTCCACAAAGCATCTCCATCTGACACGATTCTTCGCTGATGTTTTGCTCCTTCCCGTCAGTTCATTAAGCCTCTCCAGGTGTTTTTTGGTCTGCCACGACAACAACCCATGTTATCTACTAACAAAGTCATAACACTCAGCAGTGTAAGTAACTACATTGTTTAGCCGTACTCCTCAATCAGGCACCAAACAGTTGAAATTTGTTATGAACACAGCATAGAACAGTCATAGAGGAAAAATGTTATTATTTCATTCTCATGTATGCCAGTGACACTAAACTATGCCAGTGAAACTGTATTATATTCTTCGCGCTTGAAATCCTTTAAACTTAATCACGTAGGTGGCATTCAATAATCTTTGAACATATTTTACAATTAAGCCAGCACTATCATTATACTACTAACACAGTCAAATTCCATTCTAATCACTTCTAATGGAACACTTAAAATGTGTGCTCCATGTATCAACAAACTCGAAGCAATGAAACATAGCAAAAAATTCAATTCGAAGTTCCATCATAGCCAATGTGCAGTAAATACTGCAGTGCTTATGTGTAACTTTTATTAGGCATGCCACTCATACGCCACAGTGTACAATCTGTTATTCAAGTTATACAAATAATTTTTTTACATACAAAAATACGATGGGGTTGTATATTGCGTGGATATTATGACGTTTTAGCACAGGAGAGGTTGTTTTCCAGTTTTTAATTTGACGACTTTGCTATTCGTTGTAGTTTATGTCCGCATTAAGTCTGAATCGTAAATATATATAAAGGAGTAAGATATCATTTTGATAGTAAATAATTCCAGTGATTGCCGTTGATGACTTGATATTCTCCATCAGATAAATTAAGAAGACTACCGTTAAGGATTAGAGTGGGTTGTCCGTATTAAAAAGGCATCAATGTGGGGTAGTGGTGTTGGTCTACAAGCAAAAGCAATTCAAGTTTGAATTCGGTAAACAATAAAAAATATTCATAATTGTTTATGTTTTTTATGACTTAGGAGCCTTCTGTCTCACAAACAGAACATCAAAATCAGCCGTAAAAGTCAGTGGAATACATTGTTTCAGACCAACATGGGAACACAGGGAAAACACTGACTCAATTTAAGAAATATGTTGTATAGTATTGAGAATTTGTACTAAAAGGCATTGCGTCCTCTTTGTGTCTTTGCATGTATTGCACAGAACGCTCAGTTTCCAATCATCGGGCATAAATATTCTGCAGACTTTATTTTACGTAGAAGTTGATGATTATTTAGTGGCCAACGGTTATATAATTCCTAACTCTCTTCACCATAGGACTTTTACTTAGAATGCTGTTTTAACCATGCATCTTTTCGGTTGCACTTAGAATTGCGTGGAGCCTACTTTACAAATATTTGCCTTTACAAAGGCTTCGAGAGATTTCTTTTTAGAGCAGACATCTAGGTTGCTAGCTTTTATTTTTATTAATTCAAGAAAAAATTGTCCTTATTTTTTATTACAAGGTTTTTATTCTTAGATATCCTGCTCTTTAATTTCGTCAACTTAGTAACATAGTTCTGTGTTATCAATAGATAGGTCTTCTACCAACACCGGTAAAAAACACAATTCCACAAACCTTTTTAATTCAGCCAACTATAGAGACTCCAAGTAGATTATTGAATCGGATAAGTTCTTTGGCTAGTACTGAACTTTATTCTAAGATTCAGCGCTCACTTAGGTGTGCCGGATAGTTCTTTTGTGGCTCACATTATGAATCGCATAGAGGAATCGAAAGTATGCTGATCTGTAAAAAGTCCTCAATGTTTTTGCGGTATTACAGATCATGTCCAAACAACGATGTTTACATTTACAGAGATTTCAAGAACGTGAAGTCATGAACATTTGCCTTCAAGAACATTCATCACACTGTTTACCCTGCCATATAAAAGACAAGGTAAAGCAAGCGAGTAAGTCAGTGAAGTTCAGTCAGTCTTGTGTGAAGAAGCGATGTGTTTGAAGAGAGTAATCGTGGTTTAAAGATCTCCGTTACAAAGATCTGCCGAATAATTACCTAATAATTGTTATTGTTTATGCAAATGGTATAAACAGATGAATAACAAAGAAAAGCAATTGTTGTTGTTTACATTAAGTTGTGAACAGTGTCACATAGAATTGTGCAAATAATAAAGAATTTTAATTAAAACTAAACACAAATTTATTTATATTTTATTTTCAATTTACGAGCTCATATTTTAAACGCTTTTAAAAGGTAAAAACTTAACAATATGTATTCAATTTAAATTGGTCATCATGTCACTATAAAAGCTTGGAAAATGTTTGCCGCCAGCATTTTTATATTTCTTTAATGCGTGTTTAGACAAATTTATAATTCCTCTGATGCAATAGAATATAAGTTACTCTTATTCCCTAAAACAGAATATTAAAAAAAAAAAATAAAGGAGTCGTATAATAGTAACAGTTTATTGGATTTTAGAGTTAAAGGACAATCAAGTATTTTATGGTATGGTATGGTAATACGTACCATATTGTATATCACCAGAAAATATTTTTCGGTGTGTTTATGTGTGCATTGTAAACATATTCTTCAATATAAATTCGTGAATATTAAAATATTTTTAGTGTGTGACTCTAAATGCTACAAAATATATTAATTTCAACAAACTATTAAAAGAAATATATTCTCCACATGTATTGTATACAGTGTCAACGAAATGCAAAATACCAGCACTAAACTAAAGCACTGACAATATTATTTGCAGTTATTTTTCATGTTTCTGGTCATGGTCGAGTTTATTTCATATATGACTGCCTGATTCTAATAATTCACAACAAATTCAACAACTACGACAACAGCAACACCAACAAAAAGAGAGAGAGAGAGAGAAAAAGAAAAAAACAGTGATAAACTCTATTTAAATAACTTTTATTTCGATCTCAATTTCAGCATAAAATTTATGTGCTCGTAAATATACCTGTGACTTTTTTGCACTTTTTGTTGAACAAAATTTTTAAGCTCTACCAGCAATTTACGAGTATTTTGCGTGGCAGCTGTAGGGAAGGGGGGGCGAGAGGTAAATAAATGGTGCACTGGTGCGTTTTAGTGCAAAAAGTTTTACGTTGCAAAACGATTTTTGCGTTCATCATTTTCAACATGTTTAAATAATTTTAATGAATATTCAGTTATTTTGAATATCACAACTACAGCAACGTTACTACTACGTTACGTATAGTAGTAGTAGTAGTAGCAGTTATAGTGGTAGCAGCTGTATGACATCATTGCCACGAAAACCAACAACAGCAATAACAACACCAACAATTTCATCACATTTAAACATAAACATTAACATATGCAGAGTCATCGTCGTCAGCTTTAACAACATCGTCGTCATAGTCATCATTGGTGTTGGTTGAGGTTGTATGGTGTTGATATTGTTGTTGTTCTCATTATATGCAGTCATTATCATCATCATCATTATGCTGTGCATTGAACAAACAAATTGGGAACAGATATCATTCATGTATGGCTATGTGCATGCAACAAAACCTTCTTTATTCTAGACATGGGTACATCAACTCAATCATCATACAGACACACATCATCATGCATACATCAAAATATATACGCCATCATACATATTTATGAATTTATAAATTACGTGTTGTGACTCTTTACGTACAAAATGTTTGCAATTTTTTAATTTTTCCATAATAATGTGTGGTGTACGTAGTTTTGTATGGGTCTTCCAACAGGAACTTCCAAACTTTGACTGTTAAAGCTACATATGCCAAATTAGTTGTGATTTATTGTGTCTGTTTTGCCAAATAACCATGGACGGATAAAGCTTTCAGCGACACAAATAAATAATAAAATGAAACATACGCCCTGGTTGTGCAACGTATCGTGCGCTTCGGCTTGTATACGATCTTCATAATCATCCTGCCAGTTATTCGCAACGTGATGAATAAATTTGAGATTGAGTAAACAATCGGCCACCATTCGTACATCGAAGAAACCGTTATCCGTTGAACCGTGCAGAAGAATCTGAAGTAGCCAACTTTGCGTCTGTCACTGGAACTCTGTTGTTCTCAGACCACAACTTGGAGAATTTTGCGACATATCTTTTGCTTACACTCGTGCAAAATTCAATCGGCTCTGGAACTAAAGGTAAACAACGTATGTTAACTGAATAGGCTTTAGAGCAGTAGGCAGTCAGCCATTCTAGATGAATGGGTGCGTAAACAAACAAAATTGTGGAATATGGGACTTCAATAACCCCAAAAGATCCAAGTGCCTCCAATGCATCCGGAAAAAGTCACTGTTTTGTGTGAATTTTGGGTGGTGGTGGCACTAGTCCATATTTCTTTGAGTAAGTTGTTGGCAAAGAAATTACTATCAAAGGCAAGCACGATAAGTCGATGATTTCCAACTTATTTTCACTTGATTTGGATGATCAGAACACCTACGTGCCGCACAATGCATGCCATATTGGATATTCTGCACAGGCGACCTGAAGGCATGGTCATCTCACGTGTAGGTGATGTGGACTGGTCAACTAGTTTGTGCAATTTGACTTCGTTAGACTTTTTCTTGTGGGGTTTTTCTTATGGCATGGATGTACTCTAATAAACAATAAACAACAGCGACCCTCAAAACCCATATAATCCATGCCATCGATCAAATTCAGCATGATTTATGCATAGGCGTCATGAAAAATTAGATATTTTGGATACACTCCTCTCAGAGAAACCGAGGCAGACATTTAAACGATGTTATATTCCACTCATAGAGGCATTTAGAGGTCTTTCAAGTTAATGAAAAATTTCGAGAATATCTCGCACATATTTTGTTTTATTTAGATTTGAGAATAGTAATCGCTTTATGAAAGACCTGTTATAAATGTCAGTTGATGCTAATGATAATAGCTTCCCTTACTATGTTATAAAATAAAAAATAATAATAATTTTAAGACCAACTATACAGTAAAAGTAAAAGAAGTTGTTCATGATACAATGAAAGAAATTTGGAATTTTAATTTATATTTGGTTCTCACTGTGGTTGTTCCTCAAAGCAGTCGTTAATTTATTAATTATTATTTTAAAATATAGTTTTATGATACAGAATAGTTATTTATATGTTAATTAAAATTTTGATTTGCAACAATATGAAAAATTATATTCAATAGATGTATGTTATCTTGTATCAAAATATTAATTCACGCTTATTACAGCAAAAAATTTAATTCGTATTAAAATGGCTATTTTCAGGAAGATTTCTTTTCTTTACTATTTCTTCAGTACTTTCAAAGAAGTACTGTGCTGTGATAAGTAATTTTCTTATTCGTTTAAGTTTGTTTATTTATATTTGTCTTGTCCAACAACACAATACTTCTAATTATCTCAAGAGTCTCAGTCAATTATTTGATACCAAAACTGGATGAGGTATTTCTTCACTAATGTACTGGATATCCTAAGCAAGGTCTGTGCAAAGACAAGAGTAACTTAAAGTAACAAGACGAAATGGAAAAACCACGACGGATAATATTTAATATAATGACAATATCAAATCAGCAGTAAGTTCCAGTAGTTGCCATCCTAAAAATAAATAAATTTTGACTAGAGAAAACGGGGACATTATCAGTAAGTTAGATTACAATAAAGCCCTTCAGTCAGCATTACGACCTAGGTGCTCACACCACTTATGTTGTGTGTTTTAATTTAGAAATGAATGATGGGACCTAAATTTTAAAGTCGATTCCGAACGACAGATTTTTTTGAGAAACTTTTCATGGCAATTTTATTTATTCACAGAGTTTTTGCCACAAATCAGCTGAGAGCAAGTCGCAGAAGAAATATATTTTTTTTACATTTCGGTTTATTGGAAATGTCTTACCTGAAGTTTGAACCGTGGCCTCATGTCTAATAACCCAGACTACGATGACTTCTAATGAATCATCCAGTTATGAATTCCATCAACACCAGGTGGACATGCTTCTAATACAGGCAAAGTGGCACAATAAATCTGACTAAGCTTGGATATAATGGCCACAAAGAGTATGCTTAAACTCCAAAAAAGTACGCACAGTATGATTATTGAAGTTGTTACTGGACAGTTCAATATGGGCACTCATTAGTTGTGCATTTTTCTGAGAAACATGGCAAATGGCAGTAAAGATTAGGAACAAAAAGATGCTCTTGTTAAACTACTTACTTAATTGGTCATTACAACCCTTTAGTCAGGATTACAAATTACTCACAGCACTCATGTTGCGTGTGCTAATTTTATCAATGAGTGATAGAACCTATTAAACGAATCCGAACGACAGATTCTAGAAAATTTTTCAGTTTACTCTTAAAGTAAAATATGCTGAGAGAAAGTCACCGGAAAAATAATTTCTTTAATTTAATCTTATACGAGATGAATAAGCCAGAAATTGAACCATGGCCTCTCGACTAATACGCCAGCACACTACCTGAATATAGGATGATGTGAACGTAGTAAGTAATGGATATAAGCAGTTTAAGCCCCTTTATTGTAGCCACCGGAGGATAGTAGGTAGTGTGTTGCCTTATTAGACGTCAGGCAACGTTTCAAACCCAAGGTCAAACATCTTCAGCTATATACGAAAAAAATATTTCGGCAACTTACTCTCAGCAGAAAAAACTCTGAGAGTAATAAAATTGCAATAAAAACTTTCTGAAAATCTGTTGTCCGGAGTTGACTTTAAACTGTAACACACACAACATAAGCACTGTGAGAAGCTAAATCGTAATCCCGATGGAAGGGTTGTAATGATCTATTATGTATTAGAAGCTCCGAATTGTTACTAAACTAGAGGAAAATGGATACATTTGGTATCACAATTGAGCTTATATGGACCTAGTGTGACTTCCTCAACTTATTTGGGTAGATGGACCATTAGCTTGCGTTTTACCATTTACTGCTAAAGAACTGCAGGATATAATATGATTTCTGTTTCTAGGTTCATGGAAACCCACCCAAACTACAGATGTTCGTTAAGAATAGCGTCAAAGTCATGTGGAGACTTATCTGGGCCGATGCTATCAGCAGCATTGATCTCTGGAAATTGAAGAGTGAGTCATACTAAGATAAATCAAATGGATGATGTTTATATAAACAAATACAGGTGTTGGTAGTTATTAGTCCTGACAAAGGAATCTGTCAGATAACATCATTAACGAAATTTAAATACTAAATTACAGCGGGTCGTATTGTACTCCGCATCACTGTTAATGTAGAAATGAGAACAAAGAAACCATATTAACGGTATAAACTACTAGAAATGGAAAAAAAATTATTTTTTGTAAATGATGCATTGGTTTTTATGCGCAGTTAAACACAACAATACATTATGCACAAGTATGCATAATATGCAACAAAAAGAACGAAAAAAAAGAATATGAAATAAAAATATGCAAATATAATGGAAAAATATTTTCAAAATCCACACACAAATCTATCTTACTTACTAGCCATACAATCACACTGTATATGAGTACTGGTTTAAGTGCTTTTTAAAAAAACTACTCAACTCGTACTCGTATACCATATTTACCATGTGATGTGTTTGGATATCAGAATCATGATGGATTTATTATGAGTTCACAAGGTGCATAAACAGTTGGAAATAAATTTTTTAAAAAATTATTACAAAGAGAGAGAGAGAGAGAAATGTACAAGTTAATAACAGAAATTGGCGGTAATGAAAAATATTTTCTAAATCATCATAATTAATCAAACCGATGATTTTACTCCCAATGTGTTGTGCTGTGATTGTACTGTGAGATGAGGTAAAACGTAATTGTGTGGCGGCGACCACTGTTGTTGTTGGTTTCATTAAATTGTAATTTCAAAAGTATCGGATTTCTGTATAAATGAGTAAAACGACCGTAAATTAAAGGTGGTTTTATTTATTAAATTTTTATGTGTAAACAGGTGTGGTATATTGTTGATTAAAAATTTGTGTACGTGTTTGTGTTGTTCTTGATTGAAGTGGGGGTGATAGAAAGAGAATGAACTATAAATAAAATCTTCTGCAGAGATATTAATTTGGAATAGTAAGTAGAAAGAAATTTATTAGAATTCATCAAAACCTCACTTCATGACAGAAAAATACTTGGTTAGACGATTAAATTTTTTTTGGCATGCTTCGAAAGGGTGGGTTATTTAAAAGTTTAAATTTAAAAATGCATTAAAACAAAAACGATTCGAAATTTGGCAAAATTTTTTTTTTTGTTGGGAAGTACACCTGTCCCGGTTAGAAATGGAATATTATTTAATTCATATGGTTGCTGCAACTGGCCTTACAGTACCTCATTCGATAAATTTGCTGGTATACTTTTACCAGTGTATGGGGCCGTATTTCGGCCATGGCATCACGTATGTTGATCTTCAAATGCTCAATTGCCTGTGGTTTGTCGGCATAAGACTTTTCTTTAACGGCGCCCCACAAGAAATAGTCGAATGGTTTCAAATCGCAACGTATTGACGACCAATTGACATCACTATTTCGACTAATTAATCGGCCATTAAATGTTTGATGCAATAAATCGATTGTGACATGAGATGTGGGGCAAGTTGCACCATCCTATTGAAACCAAACATCGTTTACTCCAATACCGCCGTCCTCATTTTCAAAGGAATATGTGCCAATAATGCCTTCGCTCTACAAGCCGCACCAAAAAGTCAATCCAAATGGTTGCATTGGCTTCTATAAGACCACGATGGACACAGATACAAAGTTAACACGCCAAGAATTCAGCTGTTAAAGAAATTCCGATCAACAGATGTTGTCGTCGTTAGATAAAATTTTAGGCGGAAAGAGAAAGATAATATTTTGTATTTGCAAGATTTGTAACAGGTGAATTTATTTTACTTTAAGGTTGGTTGTCATTACAAATGCAGTAAATTTGTAAAAAATGTTTACATTCTGATGTTATAATTTTAAGTACTAAGTAGAGTTTTGCTTTATTTTATTTTTCTATTTTTGTATGTGAGCTCTACTTATTTGTATGTTATTAAATATATTTGTTGTTTTTGTATATACGAAATGTAGAAGAACATTTAAAAAAATTTTCTTTTCCTACTTTAAATTGAAGCAGCTTATAATTATCGTAATCAGTTTAAAAAGTCGAACAACCTTAGGAAGATGCATTCGACATTCAACGATATATCTGGGACAAATAAATGTAACGCAATGTTTAAAAAAGTTCTGAATGGTAAGATTATCTGGTACCCAATAGTCCCTTCTATTTAATTGAATTTGAAAAATATTTCTCATACGCACCATATTACATGTACTAGAATACCTACTCTGAAAAATATGCAATAAAAAATCTTTGATTTTGTCATGCATGAAACTAATGGAATTAAATATCACTCATACGTCACATATGTACTATACTTGACATTATGAATTTTATATATACATATATTACTTATTAAATATGTGTATAATGTGAATAAATAAGGGTTGGGCCTTTTAAGAGTTTAAATTTAAAAATGCAATAAAACAAACACGTTTTAAAATGTTGCCAAATTTATTGTTATTGTTGTGTTGTGAAGCACAATTGTTCCGGTTAGAAATAAAATATTATTTCATTCATATTGCTGCCGCGGTTGGCCTCATAATATCTCATTCGATCGGACCAATTTTCGTATACTTTATCGAGCGTATGGGGTCGTATCTCGGTGATGTTGTCCTGCAAATGTTTAATTATCTTTGGTTTGTCGGCATTATACTTTTCTTTAATGGCGCTTTACAGAAAATAGTCCAACGGTGTCAAATCACAGCTTCTTGGCGTCCAGTTGACATTACCATTTCGGCCAATTAAATGGCCATCAAACGTTTGACGCAATAAATCCATTGTGGCATGAGATGTGTAGCAAGTTGCATCATCCTGTTGAAACCAAACATCGCTCATATCAATACCATGAAGTGCGGGTAAAAAAATCGGTTATCACGGTTCGATAGATATCGTAATTGACTGCAGTGGTTGCGCTGTCCTCATTTTCAAAGAAATATAGGCTCCCGCTCCACATGTCGCACCAAAGATTCACTTCTAACGAATGCATTGGCTTCTGTAAGACAGAGTGTGGGTTTCTGAGCTCCAAAAATGATAGTTAACGCATCAACAATGAAACCAGTTGCATGAACTTTAGCAATAAACTTGCGTATACAGAACGCTGTGGGTCCTTCTCAGCAACCAAATTGTGTACGACATTTTCGTGCAATTTGTCTTTGTTTTAGAAATAAATTTCAAATAAATCCCAACATTGGTCATGCGTAAATCGATTCATTACGTTTAGTGAAGATAATATACTGCATTTTGGAACAGAATAGAATGACATAAGTAGTGCCAGATTCGAAATAGCCGATGGTTCAAATTTAAACTAATAGAGGGCCAACCTGTTATCAAATGGAGGAGATAGTCTAGGATTAAAGATCAAAATATACATATATGGTAACACAAGTGCGTAAAAAAAAACTTTAGTGTAAAGCCATTGTAAGTTTATATTTTCCTTTCTTATTCTAATTTTAAAAAAATGCTATGCTATTATTAGTATTTTAAAAGCTAATTAGGAGATCCTTTAGCCCTTAAGAACCTAATATAAAATAAATATTTTTGAAATTTAAAATTCCCTTTTAATTTAAGCATGATAAATACCCCACTCAATGTTTATTGAAGCATTCATAAATATTTTTTCTACATGAATGAACTTTCATGAGATTAATTAAAATTAATAAACCAAACATTTTAATCTCATTCTTGTGACTTAAACCGTATTAATTCAACTTTTTATTGTAAAATACTTGAAACTATAAATAAAAGTTTATCCTTTTATCACATTTCCCCAAAATGACTTTAATGATAATAAGTTCTGGACCTTTTTTAACTCTTTGTTGTTTTTTTAAAGCCCATATCAAATGACATGACATTTTTGCTGCTTTTCTCACAAACACCTTAAAACTTTTCCAAAAATACCAAAAATTTACATTCAACAACGAAACGCATTTTGATGGATGTTTTCGTTTTCTATGTTGATGGCTTTTAAATACCCTTTTCAAACAAATTAAAGAGTTTTCATTAATGAACGAAAATATATTTTTGATAAGGATTTGCAGAAACAACCCAACCAATGTAAAAAACCTATGAATTAGATTGTGGGTTTTATTCTAATGAAAGATTTCTCTGCGCTTTTATTGTGTAATAAAAAATTGTGTAAGTGCTTGGCACGTGATTTTGACATATGCTCCTGGCTTAATTTTATCTACACTAGATACCAATGTCGCCGTAGTCTAATAGGTAGTGTGTTGGTTTATTAGAGGTGAGGCCACGGTTCAAACCCCAGGTCAGGATAAATATAATATAATAAAAAATATTCCTTCGGCGACTTCCTCTCAGCAGATTTCTGAGAGTAAATAAAATTGCCATGAAAAGTTTCTCAAAAATCTGTCGTTCGGGATCGACTTCAAACTGTAGGTCCTGCCACTCATGTAGAAAATTCGTGCGTGATATTGTCCAAGCTTCTGCACCATAAAGAAGCACGGGGGGATGAGCGAGTACAAGTTTTGTCGTACGACAGAAGTCTCTGCTACCCAATTGAGACCACGCTAGCACCTGTTGGCGAGAGTGATCCTAGGCATAATCTCCAAACTGATGTCATTTTTGCTGGTAACGCTGGAGACAATATAAATAAATTCGCTGACAACATCGAAGGTGTATTTATAAGAAATATGGTACTCAATATGCCTCGTGACCCTACTTGTCGACAACATTTATAGTATTTCGTTTTGTCCTCATTTTACTGTGCAGCCCTTGCGCTGACCAACTTCTTCTTCTTCCCTGGTTTGGTGGAACTTGATCAGTACATGGACTGCGTTCACCTGTGGCGTCACAACGGGCCGCCATGCGTGCTCAAGGGAGCTTTTGGTATCAAAGCTACCACTCCAACCAACCCTACCTACCATCATTTACTGTCACACTCATCTTGCTTGACTCCCTTTGGCTGCCTTTGAACAGTAGCAATAACTCCTTGCTTGGTACTGTCTATGATGTCAATGTCGTGAGCTTATTCAAGCAACTGGACACTTTTGTGAAAAATAGTACTACTGCGACGAACTCACGACATCCGCAGAACAATGACGAAGTTGAAGAGGTCCTATGATAGGAGATTGTCTAATCTGACGCCTCGCTGGGTATTTAGAGATTAGGACGTATTCTTTCCAACCTTGCTGTGGGTACTGCATACTCTCATTCTGCTTAGAAGCAGACATTACGTCAAATACACTTTTCCTTATGGGACAATCGAAGGCTTCTTTATAGTCGTCAAAAAGAGTTGTTTTCATTGGATCTTCTTTAGGGTTTAACATAATGTGAAGATCTGGTCGATGGTGGACTTACCAGATCGGAAGCCGCTCAGTCGTTTACACTATACGGTCGTAAGAAACTTATATGCGATCGTGAGAAGGGATTATTCCTTTGTAGTTGGCGCATTTCGTGCAGAGGACACTGAGGTTCCAATTGTTTGGCATATTTTCCTCTAGCCAGAAGTCGCCGTAGTCTAGTAGGTAGTGTGTTGGCTTATTAGACGCAAAAGCCTGGGTTCGAACCCCAGGCCAGGCATCAAAGACAAAATACAAAAAGCATTTTTTCGACGACTTCCTCTCAGTAGATTTCTGTCAAAAACTCTGAGAGTAAATAAAAATTGCCATGAAAAGTTTCTCAATAAATAAAAATCTGTCGTTCGGAGTCGACTTTAAACTGTAGGTCCCACCACTCATGCATAAAATTAACACACACAACATAAGTGGTGTGAGAAACTAGGACCTTGTACAATGGGTCAATTCGACCTCCGGGTACTGTACTTGTCTTAATTGACAAGTACACGTCCTCTAACCTAACCTAACCTAACCTTTCTCTAGCCGCATTAGCTGGTGCATGCCAGCTCATTATCTGCGGTCTTAAATAATAAAATAGTAGGCAGGTCGTCAGGGCCTGCAGATTTATTACACTTGAGTCGCTTTATCGCGAACACTGAGGTTCTAAACGTTGGGAATATTTTGTAGTTAAGCATGCACTTTAGCAGCTCATTATCTCCGGCCGTTAGGATCTACCATTTTATTGTTCTTGAGCTGCATAATGGCGACTTGGATCTTTTCATGGCTATGCGGCGGAATCACCACTCCGTCATCATTGATTGTATTCTGTACATCATCATCTCGAGAGTCAAAATTGGTAGCACCATCGTCTCGTGGTAGAGTAGAGAACTCTTGTTTCCATAACCTCAGTAGCCTGAACGAATCTGTAACCAAGTTTTCGTTATCATCTGCTGCAACATATTCTCTTAAAAATCACGCCCTAAAGATCATTCTCTCTGCATAGAACTCTTAAATTTTTATATTAAAACATTAAAATTTTTATAATATATTCCCTTGAATTCTATAGCAAAATGCAGTCAATCTCAGTGCAATTTAATGACTTTTGAATTTCGATGACAAACATAACTTAAGTAAACGTGAAGTGAAGGAGCAGAAGAAATGGAAAACTTCCATGAACACTTTTGCAAAATAAGTTTTATTTAAATTACATTATCCATGATTTGTTGTAGACGACAAGGAATAGCTTAAGAATGCTAAAGTCAATCAAATGGTACAACAACAACAAAGATACATATTTTAATACAATTACAACAACAACAACAACAATGTATGTATAAATATATTTACATATTGAATGCGACGGATTTGAAATATTAAATAAAAACGAATTTATATTTGCACGACTAAACACACACCACTCCACCAGGCACTGTTCAATAACTGAATAGGGTGGAGGAGCTATAGATTGAATGTACGAATGAATGAATGAATAAATGAATGAATGGAATCTTTAGTTTGAACAGCTGACGCTAATACGACAACTAACATTTTAATACAAACGTTTCCATTGCTGCTGCTGATGCTGTTCCATGTGCTGTTGTTATACTAAAAGCTTTTGCTGAAATGCTTACACACACTTGGCGACAATCATCGGGAGAACATATTTAAGGAAGTAAAATGCGCCAATGAATTGAATAGTAAAGTATTTCGAAGAGAACAGTAACAACAAATAAACACTATGTGTTCAGCATGCATTCAAACGATGATGACTAGAATTGAATGTTTGCTTGAGAGCTCGTTTGAAGCACATGACACATAAAAATCGTAAAACTGTAAATAACATTGGCATACAAACGTTGTCACAAAAACAACAAAACAACAAAAGAAATAAAAATCCAGAAAAAAACACGCAGCAGGTGCAAAATTCTTGCGACTTTAATTTCTTCCTTTTCTCCATTCCTTAAAGCCATTCTATACCCAAATGCATCGAAATTTCGATATTGTGTGTCAAAAAGTACAGCAAAAAGTACTTACACACATACAACCCTCTACCAAACTCTAGAGTCAGTGTAGTTTTTATTTTCCTCTTTACCATTTTCTTCTTTTTTTTACACCCTTTTTGATGTCAATTTGACTATAAATATTTATGGCTTAGTTTTCCTCACTTCTTTCTGATAGTCAGCACTAAAAGCAGTCTGTGACTTTGTATGAAGGCTTTCAAAAAAAAAAGTTTTTTTTCTTTGGTTTTCTTTATAGAGCTGACAGTATGTGGCTTTTACTATCATGATTCTGTCACGGCCTTGCAATAAGGCTGGAAATAAAAAAGTAACAGATTTTGTGTTTTTCAACTTTTACGTGAGCGCTCTTTCAATATCAAATAAAATGCCGTGTAATAAAACATAATAAATCGTATTTCCCTAGAATAGGTTAAATGGACAGGCCTAATGAATGATTTTCAATTATATTCGCTGAAGAGAAAGTATCAAAGTATTTTGTGAACGTTTAAGTAGATGCATACGTTCAGGGTAGAGCGTTCTCGAATTACTTAATTGGTCATCACACGCCTTTACAACCAAACTCCCCATGCCACTCATGTTGAGTATGTTAATTGTACCCATGATTGGCGTACCTACAGTTTAACGCCGACTCCGAATGACAGATTTGCGAATATTTTTCATGGCAATTATTTACTTTCAGAGCTTTTGCCAGAAAACTACTAAGACGAGATCGCCGAAAGAAATATATTTTTTAGGACTCCCATTTAATAAGGAAACACTAGCATACATGGGCATACTGCATTATAATTCTAATGCATTAAGCTGGTAATGAAATTTAGATTGCATTACCAGTAAAATTTACTTAATACTAATTAATTAATTAATTAATTAAGTAAAATTTTACTGTTTACTGAAAAAAAATTCAGTAAGTCAGTAAATGTTTACTGATTACTGAAAAAAATCAGTATCAGTCAAGTTTATTAATTACATGTTAGTGGAATTATTTTCTGAAAAAATTGCCTGCAATTCAAGGATTCGAATAAAATTTGCTTTGTTCAATAAGCTGAATTATTAACAATTGTTACTGGAAAAGCATTCATTAACTCAAAAAACTGAAATTGTCAACATTTTTTATCGTTGCAAATTATTACAAGTTCTATTTTGAATTATCTTTTGTTTACATTATTGTCAGAACAATTTAAAATCAAAATATTGTACAATATTGACTAATCAAAAATTAGAAAATTTAAATCATTTTGTCCACAACTTCTTCACAAGTAAAATCTGGATCTTTTAGAGAATCATCACTATTAAAATCTGTTAAATCACTAATTTTTTATTTCGCACTTGGAATATAACACTTCAAATAGACTTTTGTATATGATTTAAATATATTTTTTCACTTTGTAAGTAACGTCTAAAAATCTAAATTAAGGACTATTTCAGCCAAAACTTCTGCCTGGTTCAACAAAGCCATGAAACAGTATAAGGAAGATTTGAGCATTGAAAGAAAACCTGGATCAAGAAGAAAAAATGGTCTAACATATATCGGAAGCCAATAATTTGTAGCATCAGGCTCGATAAACACAGAAATATATACACTCAGGTTTTGTTTTAAAATATGTTTATTTTTCTGAATTTTACGTTTAAGAATATTTAAAATTTTGAAACATTTTATATTCCCAACAAAAACTTCACTTACTAACATAGAAGTAGTCTAGATAGCCAATTTAGCACTTTTATAGCAAAAGTAATAAAATTAAGCTGCAACTTGAAAAAATTTGAAGTTTGGTTTGATCCCATTTTCAAGTTTACTTCTTTATTTTAAAGATAAACAAGTATACCTATTCATTTTTTATGTCGAAAAAATATTAAAAAAATGTGAGTTGTTTACTTACTTAGACGACCGTCAAGCATAAATTTTTAAATCAATATTATTTTTTCTATCTAAATCTAGCACTTTACCTATAAAAATGTTGTCAACACTGCCAGATAATATTGCTTAACATGAGGTGTCGTTTTTAATCATAAACAATGTTTTACTAAATAACAACTTACAGCCTGAAATCGAAATATGTATGCAAACAAAAAATTGAACAGTTACTTTTTGTCAATTTGCGTATTTAGTTATATATTTATTTTTAGAACTCTTTTTCACACGAATAATAAATAAATTAGTATTAGAAACAACACACTTAAATATATAAATATTATATAAATATTTCTACTTATAACACCTATTAGAAATGTTGATAATTTTTTTATAATTAATAAAAATTTACTGGTAATGAATAATGGATTTCAATTTACTGGTACTGATTTTTTTCAGTATTCAGTAAAAATTTACTGATTTACTGCTTTTTTTTTTCAGTAACCAGTAAAATTTACTGAATACTAATTTTTTTTCAGTAAACAGTAAAAATCAATTTTTACTGAAATTTTACTGGTACTGCAAAGTGCCCATCTACCCAGCTACCTAGTATACATACATACATAATTTGTCATTACAACCCTTCAGTCAGGATTACGGACCTAGTTTCTCACACCACATATGTTGTGTGTGTTAATTTTATACATGAGTGCTGGGACCTACAGGACTGAAGTCGACTCCGAACGAGAGATTTTTGAGAAACTTATCATGGCAATTTTTATTAATTTATAATCTAATAATTTAATTTATTAATTTATAATTTAAATTTTGACAATATCATACAACCATATATATTTTTTGCTTCAAGCTCACATGTAATCTTCGTGTCCTTAATTAGTTGCACGCAGCTGTATATATTCCATTTACCATCTCTGCGAACTCTCTGGCTTTTGATGTCAAAAGAAGCCCTGACCACTTCTTTACCATATAAGGATTTAGCCACCCAAATACTCAAATACTTTAGAATTTGAAGTACTTTGTAGAACATTTTAAGTAGAAATCCATACTGTTACGTTTCACTATGTATTACTATCTAGAGGTACTAAAGTACCACCACCAAACGATCTACATATATATTGCCTTTATATAGCCAAATACCTTATTCCTCCTGTATTAGTATTTGACCCAGTAATAAACCACAGACTGGTCCCTCCATTAGGAAGTTAAGTAGTTTCAAACCTAATCCTTCTATTACCTTTTTTCGTTACAATCAATTCGCATAATCATGAAATCTATTTGTTCAATATTGAGAACAAGTAATTAGGAAACTATTAACCATTTTATCAGTGATATTAAAACACCCCCTTAGGAATCTCGTGTTCAGCCTGTCTCCCATTATCTTAGTTCATTACCAAGTGGTGTTCATTCCCAAGTGGAATGGACCTAAATCAACCAAGTCTTGTGTTCTAGTTATCGCAACAGGTTTCAGAATGTGTATCTTGTCCAACTTCATCAGGTTCATCTTACTTAACTACACAATTCTCTACCACTTGGCCTTATCATCGTAGTAGTAGGGATCCCGGGAATTCCCGCCCGGAACATAAAATCATATATTTACTTTGTTAAGTATGTATTTTTTATTCTAAATTCATATTAATGAGATCAAAAACATAAAACAAAATAACAATAGAACCATATAAAAGGAACAATTCTTTAAAAAATAAATAATTCAATGTATTTTAAAAACTAGTTAAAAATTTGGTAGCATATTGACCCGCGAGAGAGAAACTCTCTCGCTTTCAACAGATGTTGGCTTAATAGTTAACAAGGCCTCTAAAAGATTTTTTATGTTTTCCGTTTGCTTACCAGATTCTCCAAAAAATTTTAAGTCTTTTTTATCGAACCGGTAGGTACATTAGTGTTTGATGTAGATATTTCACTAATGTCATTTATTGCATCGTTTAAAGTGTCCTCAAAATTTTTATCTTCTAAAATATCATTATCGTTGCTTTCTATTTCTTCTAATTCTATAGTTTTTTCAGTAAAAAGACGGTTATAAATTTGTTCTGCATATAAAATAATTGAGTGTTTTGAAGCATTCGGAAAAAATGTATTATTTTTATTAAAAATTTCAGGATCTTTCAAGTATTTAGTCAAGGTATACAATTTTATAACTCTTCTTTCTCCAATTCGGCATATAAGAGATTCAAACGTTGTCTTTCCTAGTGAAGTATTGAAGAAATTTGTTGGCATAAAGTATTCACTATCACATCAGCTGTTATAATATTAACTTCTCGCCGACATTTTTCAAAACAATTTAATAACACGACGAGTTTATTCTAATACCAATTTGTAATTAGTATTGATAAATGTCGCCAAATAGTAAACATTTTTCATTCACAATAATTCCCGGGAATTCCCGAACAAATTTCCAGGGATTTCGGGATTGAAAAATTTGCGGAATTCCCGGGAATTCCCGTCCCGGGATTTGCCGTGAAAAACACTATTTCTACGCCAACTCGAATCTACACCCCTTCACTCCACACTGCACTTCACCAATCCTTTAAACAGTCACTTAGAAGCACGGATTTCATGTTGATGTGAAAAACGTTATCTTTGGTTTCAGTTAAGGTTTTACATTTAGTAGAACTGAGTTTAAATGGACCAAGTCTACTGTGTATATCACATGCCAAAACCTCGAATGAATTGAACTTGTTTTAGATATGCTGTCATCCAGCTATGGCTACACGAGCAGGAAATGCTTGGCTGTTGGTTCCAAATCATTTTTCCAATACAAATAAAAAATCTCTGATAGGATGGTGGAAAGTCGCCGTAGTCCAGTAGGGAGAGCGTTGGCTTGTTAGACGTAAGGCCATGGTTTAAACCCTAAGGTCAGACATCTCGAACAAAACGAAGTAGTATTTCTACGGCGACTTCCTTTCTGCAGATTTCTGGCAAAAATTCTGGTCCCGCCACTCATGGATAAAGTTAAAACACACACACAACAAAAGTGGTGTTAGCACCACTGAAGAGTAATCCTGACTTAAGAGTTGTAATGACGAATTATTATGTATTATAGGATATTAAGAAGAAAACCACAAGTTAGCATCCAGTACAGGAGAACATATTTAATGTGAGTATATCATAGAGAAACTTGTCACCATAAATTTTTGTCCTACTGCTATCATACCGGTTGCTATTACTGTAGACGGAATTATCGAGTCCGATGCGTCGAAGTTTTTTAGTTGTTATTCTATACTTCACTTTCTTGATTTATTGTCTTATAAAACTAGGATATGAATATTAGTTGATGCCTTTATTCAATTGCTTCTTCCTTTTTGTTTTTTTCTTAAATTGTTCTCGGTTTCGTAATAACAAGCTCCATAATAACAACAGCGTTCCGTTCGAATATTACTTACAGCACTTCTCACTGTTTTTTTTTATTACTTTTGAAATATAATTTAATTCTGAATTTGAATTTCAGTTACTGCTGATATATACTATGCTGCTTATATTTCAACTAAATGTTGCATATTATTTTATTGAATCGTTGTTGTTATTGTTGTTTTTGTTTTTGTTATTATGTTGTTATATAAGCATTATTACCCTCCAAAATGCTAATTTTATTTGTTATTTCTTTTAATACAATTTCGTAGTTAAAAACAAAGAAACGCAAACAATTGATTGCTGCGATAGTGTGCGAAATTTTAAAGGATTTTGTTGTCTTTTATATTGAAAAATATCTTAAAATACCAGCATTATTCCTATGTAGCACATGGAGTGAACAAACTAAGGCACTGATGAGTTTCTTTCTAAGTAACACTGTAAGAATTCAACATAAAGAAGTATTATCAACATAAGTCGGATATTGAATTGACAATTTAGTTATGCTCAAACAACTTCATTAAAAATATTGTGCCACAACAGCTGGTACTATTAATTATGAATTTTCGGTGAATGTTAGGTGTCTTATAAAAACTAATCTATTTTTTTCATTGCTGACCTGACACCAAAGGAATTCACAAAGACAATAACCGGCCAACGATTCTACTGTTTGAAAATGTCAATGAACAGCAGCATAATGAACCAGAAGATAAGTAGCACATGTACTTATGGCGCCAGCCATAAACGTGCAAAAGATATCATACATCTGGTGTTTTAACGCCAGAAGTATTTCGACTAACTACTTAAAAATTTTCATGTTAATGTGATACATACTTCCGCGTGTAAAAATACGTGAGTGTGTTTTGGTTTGGTTTCTACCACAGAAAGAGTAAGGATCTGGGTAATGATTTACGACGTCATATAATTAACTGCCTTGAACGCGATGGACCTTAGATGAAAAGCGCACCGGCATACCGGCACACCGACATACTTAAGCTAAGCTCAATTCGGCTATCTGGCTATACAGTTAATACAGTGGTAAAGATTTGCTCCCGCGGGTTGAAACAAATATTCTTCCATTTAAGCGTCTGTTATCTGTCTTCAGAGAGATTTTTTTTCGCTAATAAACTGCTATAAAAAAATGAGATGGCTAATAAAATGTGCATTTAATATTGTTGTCCATTCATTGTATTTTCTTTTTTTTTAGTTTGTGTTACATACGGAACGCAACGTTTGGCCCTAATTTTTATATTTTTTTTTAAATTATCGGAAAAAACCGACTTCATTACTACTTCCATATACAGTGGAGTTGTTGCACATTTTTATTTTGAGGTTCAGTGAATTATTGATTGTGTTAACATAATTGTTTTTGAAATTTGCTCTTCTGTTCGCAGTGCATCGCTGCCTACTTTAATGGACTTCTTCGCCATTTTTCACTCTTTTTTGAAAGTAGGATTACTTGCTTTGCTTTTTTTACGGGCAGGACTAAGAACTATGAATTTTGTGGATTAGAAAACAATTTTTTCCACAATTTTGTCTTAGTTTAGGTATTGGAAACATCCTGGTGATATATTAGCCGTACAGATGAAGGCCACACCTAAAAAGCATTGTTCATTAGGAACTAAGTTAAAATAGTATTTGCGATTATATATCGCCCACTGATAAGATGATTTTCATACCTTTCGTCAAAATCTTTTTCGTTTTACTACTTCCAGGATTTCGTCCATGAGAAGGAAGTCTGCCAGTATTCAACTGCAGACATAATTCGTTTTGGATTTCTTTCACCAGACGTTATAACTCGGTCGTTCCTATGGAGCCCATATTCATGGGAATAATTCCTGTTGCAACACCCGGCGATCTTCAGAAAGGTCTTCCTTTTTAAATATTGACCACTTATTCCTCTTGTCCTTATTTTCTAGGATTTCTATTTCATACTGTTGAAATACAAAATTACTTTACAGGAACAGATTCCTAGGTTGCCCCTATAGAACAGTGCATTTGAAGTGCTTCTGTGCCTTATAAATAATTGTTAATTTAAGACGTTGGTTAAAACTAATCTGTTCACCTGTATACGTATCTGTTAAGAAATTACAGTTTTGTTGAACTCAGACAAAATTTGGTTTACATTATTTTTTAGTTACTGAAGTACTGGGTACATACCTTAAAACAATTTTATGGATATGCAGGGTGGGCCATTTAAAAGTTTAAATTTCAAAATGCAATAAAACTAAAACTCTTTGAAATTTTGGCAAATTTATTTTTTTGTTGTGAAGTACAGTTGTTCCGGTTAGAAATGGGATACAATTTCACTGGGCTGGCCTCAGAGTACTTCATTCGATCGAACCAATTTTCATGCAGTTTTTCGAGTGTATGGGGTCGTATCTCGGCAATGGCATCACGAATGTTGGCCTTCAAATGCTCAATTGTCTTTGGTTTATCGGCGTAACGGTTTTATTTAACGACGCCCCACAGAAAATAGTCCAACGGTGTCAAATCATAGCTTCCTTCACATTACCATTTCGGTTAATTAAACGGCCGTCATACGTTTCACACAATAAGTCGATTGTGGCATGAGATATGTGGCAAATTTTACTTTCCATGAAGAGCGGGTACAAAACAATCGTAATCGTTTATATGCGATAGATGTCTCTATTGACCGTAATTGACCGTGCTCATTTTCAAACAAATATGGGTCAACGATGCCTCACCAAACAGTTACTCGAAATGTGTGTATTGGCTTTTGTAAGACCACGTGTGAGTTTTCTGAACCCTAAATATGGAAATTTTCCGGAAAGACAATTTTTTTTTTTGCAAAATCGACATCATCGTGCAGTTTCCCGTTGCCATAATAAATCCCAACGCTGCTCAAACGTAAATAAATTCATTACGTTCAATGGAGATAATATACTAAATTTTGTAACAGAATAGAATGACATACGTATTGCCAAATTCGAAATAATCGATAGTTCAAATTTAAACCGATATATGGCTTACCATATAGTTTACATATATCCTTTACCACAATGATCGATTTTCGAAAGCGGACTTAAGTTGATTTCGCCCATAACACTTATTGATAGAAAGCCACGTGTTTAATTTCCTACTCAGATAACCTAGGCTATGGTGCGTATGATTTATACAAGTTTGTATGTAAAAACACTCATACGCCTTAGTTTACACCTCTAACCCTAAATAGTACGCTTTGTGTAAATCTCTTTCATTGTAAAAATTTTCTGTCACTACAATTAACATATTGAACTTCTCTGCTAGCTGAGAAAGTCTATAATTCTTCCCCCCTCTGGTTATTGTTTCTGTTTAAAGACATTTTCGACAGCATGCTGTTCAATGTTCTCAAATAATTTTTTTCTGGTTTTTGTTTTTTGTTTTATATTTTCGGAAATCTGTTCTCTTAAGCATTTTACATGCAACCTAAAATAGCTTTAAAGAACATGTTGTAGCCCCATTATAAGGGATTATTTCACGAAAAAAAATCTACAGCATAACAAATACAAAACCAACAACAACAACAACAATATGTATGTATGTATATAGAGATTGTAAAAGATAAAATGATTATAAGAATTACAAGTGTTTAGCATGGCATTCCATTTTGCTAAATGAAGCACAACAAATTCAAAATAAATACCGGAGAGTATTGCTTATACTAAAGTAAAGAGCGTTTTTGTTGTCTGTATTAAGAAAATTGAAAACCGTTTTGGAAGAAGGCGTAACAATAATATTTTTATTAAGAGTTTTAAATTTAAAAGCCAAAAAATTGTTTCGAACAAGAAAAACACAAGGGAATTAAGTGGTTAATGGACTAAAACATTAAAGAGATGGTAAGTGTTCTCATTTTGCAGTATAACACTAACTTACTTGTCACTGTTGATTTTGGTGTAGGGTTCAGTTTACTTAAAGTAAGAAACAAAATATTTTTTTCCGGTTCCATTCCTATGAAGTGTTTTATTAAATGACACGCACTAAAGTACTATATTATCACAGGAGGATAACGATTACCGTAGAAGCCTTATACCTGGTGCAACTTAAAATTAGAGGCTGCCGATTACTTCCTTACTATTTTCAATAAGAGAACATTAAACCGAATTCAAGAAAGAGGAACGAAAATGATGAAAATAATCGTTCACTGCTCTGATGCTGTATGTATATCAAACGGACTCTGGCCCTGCCGCATTACAAAGGCTGAACTACAAATTGTGTACAGTTTTAGAGGATACGACTAAATAACCCAGATTTTAGATGTAACTTCACGATACCAGAAACTCTTTTCGGACGAGCAAACAGGAGTTACACTTCCACACGGAAAGAATGGCTGGCTGAAGCTGTCATCGACGGCATTGATTTTCATCGATGGCTTGAAAATTGAATGTGGAACTGGATCTGGCATTTATTCCGTTAAACTGGCCTGCAGATTACGTATACAGGTGAGCGTATTTCAGGCGAAGATCGTTACTATTGAACTAGCGAAACCGGGGACCTACCTCCTCCTAACTTATTCATATTTGTGGACAGTCAAACAGCAATCAATGCACTAGAACCATCCCGTCAAATGAAAGGGTGTCAGAAGTTGCATGGATTCTCTACACCATATACGTCGACTCAATGCCTGACTCTGCTGGATTTCGAGCACTGTGGCATATAGAGAAACGTAAAGGCAGAAGAACTGGCATCCAAGAGATCAGAGATCTCGTCTCTGTGGAGGAGACAATAGAGGGGATATTTGTGCCGCATACAAGAATACATACATAATTGGTCATTACAACCCTTTAGTCAGGATTACAACCTAGTTTCTCACACCACTTATGTTGTGTGCGTTAATTTTTATACATGAGTGGCGGGACCTACGTTCGACTCCGAACGACAGATTTTTGAGAAACTTTTCATGGCAATTTTATTTCCTCTCTGAGTTTTTGCCAGAATTCTGCTGAGAGAAAGTCGCCGAAGAAATATTTTTTCATATTTCGTTCAGTTCGAGATGCCTGATCTGGGGTTTGAACCGAGGCCTCATGTCTAATAAGCCAACACACTACCTACTAGACACGCCGCCTAGAAGAATACTTTTTCAAATTGGCAAAAAGCAGCATCGAATTGAGCAAACCGCGGATGGTGCGACCTAACTGGTTGATGAAATTCACAATTGCTATGCCCAGCAGTGGACAACGGAAGAACCAGGGAACTACTTGATTTCGACAAGACAACGCTTCGCATTCTAATAGGTATTTCGACTGCTATTAGTAGTTTCGCTGACAAGCACGATCTGCTTCACCAGGATTACTGCAGAAGCTGCCCTAATGTTGAGAAAACGAACCCGGTCCAACACCTTTTATGCGAGTAATCTTCAGAATAAACGTCAGCGGTTCTTAAGTGACAAAACCTTTGAAGATCTGGACATGGTGGCGAAGGACGGTTTCATAGAGAGCTCGGGCTGGTTCAAAACCACCACTAAGGGATCGTGACAAGGCTACCCGCTAACCTAACCTAACTTAGAGGATGCGGTTTGCTACAGAAGATACCTCAACATTGATTCGCTGAAGACAACCTTTTTGAATCTTGAACATCTCTTCATATCGCAAAACAAAACTAAATTCCTAACTTACAAGGAAAAGCACTTTCATTTTTACTTTTTATTTTAAATGAAAAAGGAAATAATTTTAAATTTTTATTTTGTAACGTTATTTATGTTTCCATTCATTTAATTTTTCATTTAAAAACTTTTCCTTTTTGTCTGTGTTTTGTTTTCCTTTTTTCTGTTCTTTACATTGGCAATGAATTATTAATTTGTGTAGCAGCCACAGAAGCGTGAATGGTAAACACGGATTTCGTTTTCGAAAATAAAATTTATCTTCGAGCAGAATCTATATGTAGTTCATGAGTATTAATTTAGTTGAATACGTTCATTTTTTTTTAGTTTTTATCTGCTTTTCATTTAATTTTGAGTTTGTACGCTTAAGTGTTAAGCAAACAAGTCTGTGAAAAAATGTCTGTTTAAAAAGTACTTTAAAAATGCCATGAGTAAGTGAATATTTTAAATTTGACCTTCGAATTTTATATTCATTAGGTATCTAAAAAACCAAGAAAATAACACAACGAAATAAATAAATGCTGACATGAAAGGAAACCAATATTATGGAAGAGCTTTTAATGAAATTGTGGTAAAAATTTTAATGAGATTGTTTGGCAAAAATGTGAAACCCTGCAGACTACAATTTAATAGCATCTTCCTCTTTTAAGGAGTAGCATTATAAAATTAATTTATTTTATTAGGCTTAAGCAAAAAGTTTATAAAGAAGATTAAAATTTAAAATAAATTGACTGAAAGATTAAATAATTTTCTCAGTTTATAAACTTACTTTGAATTTCTACTCGAAGGTTTATTGGGATTGACAGAGTAGGAAATCTTGAGAACATTTTATGTATTCGTTGTTATAAATGGAACACCGGACCTTTACGTTTAACATCTACTTACTCAGATAAGGTACAACGTAGTTTGTGTTACCCTTTTCAATTTATAGATATTACGATAGGTTTACAAATATGGCTGCATGGTTTCCGTGGTCTTCCCTAATCACAAGTGCAAGCAGTGTCTTGACAAAGTATTCGGATCTTAAAATGCTGCGTCCAACATAAAAATATTTCGTCAGATTAGGGCATGAAAGTACGTCAGTTGCCAATGAATTAGTTTATATTTGATTTGCCGTTACTAGCAAAATTCATGTCAGTCTGGAGATCAAGTGCATGATTTCTCTTTCCATTAAGTGCTTCTATGGTTCCAATAGGCAACTGGGTTGTAGAAGGCTATCTCGTAAGACAAAACTAATACTCTACATGATGCTCATTCTCCCCGTGTTTATTTATCGCTACGAAGCTTGGACAGTAACGCTAACGAATGCAGTGGCCTTGAGAGTATTTGAAGGAAAAATCCTACGTAAGATTTTCGGTGCAGCGGAAGTTGGGGTTGATTTCAATTAAGGAACCAAGTAATGTTAGAGGATAACGCTATGAATCATAGTAAACCCACCAATAGGCAATTCAGGAATTGGAGACCTCTCGTGTACGACGAAACTTATACTCCATAAGTCGCTCATCCTCCCGCACTTCTTTGTGGCATAGAAGCGTGGACGATATTACGCATCGAAGCCGCAGCCTTGAGTGTTTTTGAGAGAAAAGTACGTCAGATCTGCATTCCAGAGCGAGTTGATCATAATTGCCGCATCTGCTCTAACAATGAGCTGTATGAGCTCCTCAACAACATGGATTTATATCCAACCGCTGAGCAGGCTCGAATAGAAAAGGTTGCTCCGCCGAGACGAGTATTTGATGTGAAGATTAGCAAAAGTTGAAGAAAACCTGTCAGCGATTGGTGTGATCAACTGAAAAAGCCGCGAAAGACGCAAAGTCAACTGAAAAGATGTGTTAAAGCTTGCCGAAATCCGTTAATCAGGTTGTTAATGCTCAATTAAATACCTAAATAAGTAAGAATATCACTTACAACAACACACTGTATCCAAAAAATAATGTGTAAGAACCACTCGTCAAAGATGCTAAGTCAGATTTGGGAAAGACCGTGGTTCAAAACCCAGCTCAGACTTCTCGTACAAAAACGAAATATGTAAAAACATTTCTTCGGCGATTTAATCTGGACAGAGCAGAAAACCTTCTCAAAAATTTATTGCTCCGAGTAGAGTTTGAAATGTGAGTCCCGTCACTCATAAATAAAATTTACACATACAACATAGGTGGTGTGAGAAACCAGGTTGCAATCCTGACTAAAAGGTTGTAATGACCAACTAAGAACATTAAGTCATTGAATTTATTGAAATTCAGTTTTAAATTTTTCTTTAACATTTTTAAAGCATACTTCCCTCAAAAACATACCCTCATACATTTTCTCTACACATACAGACATATAAATTATGAAGAATATATTTTTATTTTTTCTAAAGACTTTAATATTTATTACTTATTTATGACCAACAAGGACCGGAAAATGAATTGAAAGTCATAAACATGTGAAAATATGAGAAAAAATTGGATCCATAAAAAAACACATAAAACAACACTTATTCACACTCTAACAATCGTATAATAAGCGTGTGTGTGTGAGAGAGAGAGAGTGTGTGTATACAATATTGATCAAATACCTTTTTTTCTACCTTTTATTTCTATTTTTCGCAATCTAACAGACGTTTTTAGTTAAAAGTTAAAGAAAAAATATGACCATTGCCTTTCAAATATCAACAGAGAGAGAAAAAGGATAATAATGGTAACAAAGAAACTGCTACAAGACAACGAAAATATGAGTACTAAATGTAGGTGTTCAATTCGCAGGGTTTGAATGGCAAAGTAACAGAAAATTTCTTCAACAAATTTTGACAATAAGCAACAGAAAAAATGAAAAAATAAATAAAAAGGGAGGTGCTAATAAATGGATATAACACACTAAAACACAGTCAAACAATCCTCCTCCTCTCCTTTTTTGCCTGTAGATACATGAAATATCTCCATTATATGCACACAAACAAGCACACACCATTTTTGGTCAGATAATTTATAATCCTACACACATGTAGTGGTATTGTATTGACATGGTTTTTAATATTTTTGCATGTGTTTGATCAACATCTCTACATAAACCATAAAAGTCTCACGAGGACATCAATATAATAAAACCATAAATAGCACAACAAAACAATATAATGGATGAGAAGCAGAGCAAGAGAAAGCGGGAGAACGGCATGAATATTCCTTAAAAGATTTATGGTGTCGTTTTTATGAGAGTTCTACTCATCTTGTGTGTTTTAAATGAAGGATTCACTTTAAAGTTTCCATAACACTAACAGCCATAAATTTCTTTCCGAGTTAAGCTATACAACATTAGGTATTAAAACTGAATTCTTTTTATAGTTTTAAGGCGCTTTTGTTCATAAAGAGCGATTAACGCGCATATGACGGAAGTGCAAAAGTGATCAGATAGAGGAGGAAATAATTCAAGTCATAAAGGCGCTGTTGCAAAGGCTTATCATTTAAGTGTAGGAATTGAGTACTTCTCAGAAGAATGGAAAGCTACACTAGAACAATTGTAAAGATCGCAAAGTAAAACCATTTGAAAAATTGTATCAATTGATGCGGTTTAATTGTTCTCCTTAATATGAAGCTACCTTGTAGCCGAATACATCTTCCAATTGTAACTCTCCCTAGCATCACCCAAGATCTTGAGTATTACCAAATACAAATACTTACTTATTTAAATGATCATTGCAACCATTTAGACAGGATTACGATCTAGCTTCTCCCTCAACTTATGTAAGTGTCTTTATTTTACCCTTGAGAACTTACAGACTTACAGGGCATACAATTTGACGTCAACTGCAAGCAACAGATTTTTGAGAAAATTTTCAGAGTTTTTACCAGAAGACTGCTAAAAGGAGGTTAGGTTAGGTGGCGGACCCCCTCGAAGGAAATAGTCCCACTAAAGCCATCATTTAAGCCCATTACCCGTACCACAATTAATTCTACCCAGGGGTGAACCATCCAGAGTCCAAAATAAATCTTGCTATTGTAGCCATCTTTACACTCGAGAGTTCGGTTAACGACGTGAGAAATTGAGCGGTCAGAAATCTGAATCTCTTCATGACAAGATCAGGAGGCGCTGACACATGAGGTGAAAGTTTCTTTCTCCTCCTCAGACCTACAGCGCCTACAGAAATAATTAATTCGAATGCTAAGTCTTTACGTACCTTACTGTTGCCAACGAGATTGAGCATCCTCATAAAACGAGTGCACAACATCCAAATTAACCGAAGCAATGGGAATACCTATGCCTTGTAACATGTAGGATATTGCTAGCTTACCGGCCCTGGCCAGCTCATCAGCAATGCAATTTCCAACGATAACAGTTGTGTTGAAAGTAAGTCGCCGAAAAAAATATTGTTGTTCTTTATTTTGCTTTACTCGAGATATCTGGACGAAGGTTTGAATCACAGACGCACGAGCTCGTTTCTGGGACGGTGTATAGTTATATGATATTTATACTACTATTTTGTTTATTGTAGTAATTATAATAACAATTTCTTTTAAATAAACAAAAAAAATCTATTGGCCAGTGGTAAATCGAAAAAACAAGATTCTTCCACCAGATAAGCAAACACAACGCAGCCAAACAAATTTTTAAATTCTAACGAAAAACTTCCAAAATTCGCATAATACGACGTCGATCAATCGAAAATAAAATAAGAAAAGTAAGGGCATCGTAGAATATCAGCCGCACAAAATCGCATCAGATGGTGGAGAGCTGTTATTGATAGATACCCTATGCTCTAAGGGGTTTCGATTGTCTTCAAGTAATTAATCCTAAAGGTCTACAAAGAGTCGTAAATAATATTGCTGGCAATTACAGAGTTTAAGACTTATAGTCTTGGGACCAGTATTGTAAGATCTAACATGTAAAAACTTCCAAAATTTAACAGAAATCCCAATATTGCCTGAAACGGAACTTAGGTTTTTTTGTTTCCTTGTGAATGCTACGATTTTGCTGTGAAATGGAAAAAAATTATGACAATTCTAGCCTACTATACCTTTTTGAAGTTGCCCTAGTTTAGTAGGTAGTGTGTTGACTTGTTAGACCTGAGGCCACGGTTTAAACCCCAATTCAGACTTCTCCAACTGAACGAAACATGAAATAATGTTTCTTCCTCTCAGCAGATTTCTGTTAAAAACTCTGAGAACAAATAAAAATTGCAATGAAAACTTTTTCAAAACTCTGTAGTTCGGAGTCGATTTTAAACTGTATGTCACATCACTCATGAAGTGTCACCGGAGTCACCGCAGTCTAGTAGGTAGTGTGTTGATTTAATAGACGTAAAACCAGGGTTCAAACCCCAGGTCAGACATTAAAACGAAATACAAAAAAATATTTCTTTGGCGACTTCCTCTCAGCAGATTTCTGGCCAAAAATCTGAGAGTAAATAAAAAGTTTCTCAAAAATCCGCCTTTCGGTGTCGACTTTAAAGTGTCGGTCCCGCCACTCATGTATAAAATTAACACACACAACATAACTAGGTCGTAATCCTAACTGCAGGGTTGTAATGACCAATTAAGTATGTGCTTACGTATGCCCGTCATAAGGACATGTGCAGACACATGAACATGAAAATTTTTCAGCTGATAAGAGTGTCCGGTAGAACAATTTGTCATTAACTTTGTAAAATAAATGGAATTCAGCGTGTATAGTCGCTAAGCAAACTACATTTGTTGCCAATTCAATACACTGAAATACAAAAGAGTTACGATTTCCTGATTTACTAAGCATATGCTACGAAAAGGAACGCATAATAGTTCCGGTGAAAAATGATTGTTTTATTTTAAATTGAATTTTTAATCAAATTTAATTCAAAATTGCATAATTTTATGTGAACATTTTGTGCCCACAATCATGCTAATCAAGGCCTTTGTTGCATGCAATATCTGGTATCTTTAATATGTTAATATAAACGTAATTAAACATTATTGCGGAATAAAACTTAAACAAATTGCTGTTATTTTACTCCATATTTTAATTCATTTTCTTTTTTTGTTTGGTGTACTTACCCAAGATAAACCACTGCATGCCATTTGCATTTGCATGGTATTAAACCACAGTTCCAAATAAATTTAAATACTTAGACGTGCAACGCTTACTTGTTTGTTCGTGTGTGTGTATGTGTGTGTGTGTGTTTGTCGTGCTAAATATAATACAATTTTAAATAATGGTCACAACATCTATTCTAATAAGTACAGTTAGTTGGAAAAAGAGAAAATAAACAAACAAACAAAAAATGATTATTAAGTCAGCCAGGCAGGCAGGCAAATGCATAAAACCACAATTTGATTTAATGCAATAAACTAAAGCCAAGAATAGATAGTAGAAGGACAAAGAGAAGGACAAGGCAGAGGGCTAGAAAACAAATATAATACAATAATGAGCATGAGCATGAGAATGGGTATGATGATGTACATGTAGTATACATAGATGATGATGATGATAGTGATGGAAGTATAAAATAAACTTTATTTAGTCCGTTAGTTTAGTTCAGACTTTGTTTTTCTGTATTTGTTTTCATATTTTTTTTTCTAAAAGTCGGAAAGGCAAAAATACAAAACAAATAAAAAGCAAAGGAAGGCAAAAAAAAAACAAAACTATAGCAACCTACAAGTGAGAGGAAAAATAAAAATAAATGTTTGTATACATGTGATGCATAAAAGGCTAAAACGAAATAGAACAGCAACAACCAGAACAACAACAACAGCAGGAGTAGCAGTAGTATAAACTTGCCGGACAGATAAAGTTTTTAATAGCTTTGTGGTAAGGGATATAACCTCACAATATACTTAATAAATACCCACAATTCATATATACATATCAACAAACATACATATCTATATGTATATAGAACATATACGGACATACATAAATATTTATATATGTATACAGGCTACATATCAAAAAGAAAGCCATTTAACCATTCAAGTGCAGAGTAGTGAAGGCGGGTGGTGGTTGTGACACGCTCAAAATACAAGCACTAGTATAAACACATAAATCTATATTGACCCTAAACAAACTCACGAAACTATTAACACAGTAAAAAGAAAAAAAAAACAAAGAAAAAACAAAAAATATGAGGAAATATTGCCATTAAAACGAGTCGAATTTCGTTGAAAGTCTATACACATATAAACCATACATACATACATATATTAAGTGTTACTGAGATTGGTCATGTTCACATAAAACTATTCCATTACTAGATTAAACAAATATAAAGAGAATTTAGAAAATTATAAAAAAATAAAACGAAATTCGAAAAGTAGAACCCAAAGCAATTAAAAATATAACACGCGGCATGCATTAAAAGGTGAGTTAAAATCATTTTTTTTTTTGATTTTGATATCTGTGGTACCCATCAATTACAGCCTAAGTCAACTTTGGCCAATTTGAGTTATGTAAGCTACCATATTCTGCTAATAAAATTTTATATATACGTGGAATTCCCATTTTTTAACAAAGTTTCTTAAACAGTTATTAAAACAAAAGATGCTGTCCTCAGTCATTATATCATTACATTTATTATAAGCGCTTAAATATACCAAGTATTTCCCGTAGTCTAGTAGGTAGAGTATCGGCTTATTAGACATGAAGCCATATTCAAACCCTATGTCAGATATCTCCAATAACACGAATTATATTATTATAACTCTGAGAGTAAATAAAAATTGCCATGAAAAAGTTGTTTAAAAATCTGTCGTTCGGATTCGACTTTTAACTGAAGGTTCCACCACTCATGTATAAAAATAACACATACAACATAAGCTAGGTCGTAATCCTGACTGAAGGGTAGTCATGACCAATTATGTAAATATAACAAGTCGGGCTTTATTATTATTTTCTTTCATTTTCTATGCTGGTGAGACCTCTTTGCGTCGACAGACTGATCTTTAAACCAATTGTGCTGTAATAAACAATAGTGTTGCCGAAAATCTGAAAACTTTTGTTCGTCTTCGTCTTCAACAACTTAAAATTTCACGAAGCAGTATGCGGAGAATTTTGACAATAAACATTCACCTTCATACATTCACCTTACTCAGAAGCTTTACCCAGCAGACCATGAGAAGCACCGGCAATTCGTTGAATATGTAGTGGTGCAAAGTTTAGTATGCAATGGAGTGAAGTCAATGCCACTTTTTTGAATAAATCATCTTCCATCTGAGGGCTTAGTGAATACTATGAAATTATCGTATTCGAGGCTCAAGAAATCATAATACAAACAAATGCACTCACAACGAGCAGCTGTCTGGAACAAAAATTTTTCAGACGGCGTGATTCAGCTTTATTTTGTATCAGGGGCTAAAATTACTGCCATTGTGAAGATCTTTCATATGGGAACATGATAGTAGAGCTCTTGTAGCGTCAACTGGACGTCATGGATCTAAACCAAATCGGCAAGGATTTGCGGACAAATTATACAACGATATTATCAACTACCCAACAAGATTCCAAGATTCAACGTCATGCGTTTTTTTTTTAACTTTTCTTAAAAACCTGGTTAAAATGAATAATCCAGAAACAGCTTATGACCTCAAATCCGAGATCTAAAACTTCATCAGTGAGATACAGTCTCATCTTTGTGTATATAATCGATAATTTTTAATCACTTCCGTTTTGAGCAGGGAAACGAAAACAGAAAATTTAAATGAGATATTTACTTAGGTTAGTAACTGAGTGTCTGTCATTTACACTTTAAGGACTATGTTATGTAAATGTAGCCCTAGGCTACACGATTGACGCTCAACCGGTAAGCTGTAATTTTCGTATGTTTTTCCCAAAATTTGAGCACTTAACTAACCAATTGCCGAAGTAATGTTGTCTGCTGAAATGGAATGGCGAACTTGCATCTGTAAACGATATACCTGACATATCAACACAAGAAATGGTCAAGCAAGATGGACTGCTTCCGCATCCCATTCGCTTTTTAACAGGTTCGTTGCATCTCGTGAAAAGGATATTTTTTTTTAATATGAAAAAGTACACTTCAATGTAAGCACCGAGCTGTATATCTTTTTGGGTACATTTTCAGTTTTTAAACCGACTTTACATACATAATACATACACAACTGTTCATTATAACTTTTCAGCCAGGATTACGATCTAGCTTCTCATACTACTTGTGTATTGTGCACTAATTTTATACATGAGTTGCTGGGCCTACAGTTTAAAGTCGACTCCGAGCGACAGATTTTTGAGAAACTTTTCATACCAATTTCATTTACTCCCAAAGTTTTTGCTAGAAATCTTCAGAGAGGAAGTCGCCGAAGAAAAACTTTTTCATACTGCATTTAGTTGGAGATGTCTGACATGGGGTATGAACCGAGGCCTCATGTCTAATAATACAACACACTACTTCTGGACTACAGCGACGAAATTTTATTCTATTCTTTGTTGTTTCGTCTGTTGGCGTACCCATTAGACTAAAAATGGGATTCTTCACGTAAAAGATAATTTTTCGGTAGATTTCTCGCTCAAAATTCTTAATTGCTTAATTGATTATTGCAACGATTTGGTGAGGATTACAATCTAACATCTCACACCACCTACGTTGTTTGCCTTCAATTTAGATATGAGTGGTGAAATCTACAATTTTGTGTCGACTTTAAACAATAGACTTGAGAAACTTTTCATGGCAATGTTATTTACTTTTAGTGTTTTTGTTAGAAGACTACTAAGAGGAAGTCGGTGAAAGAAATCCTCTTTTTAAGTTGGAATATGAATTTATTATAATAAAAATTATTAATTTTATCGAATAATTAATATTTTTAAACACATAACAGTGAACTTCCCTAATATTTAAACAAGCATTTCGATATTTATTTATTGTATGTCTATATAACAGTATAAAAGTTTTATAAACCACAAACATATATAGAGACATAAAATAAAAAAAACACACACACTCCTGCTGGCTCACACTTAAATAATAAAAAAATATGATTTTAAACAAAAAAAGTAAAGAGAAAAAAAACGTTTTAAATTCCCAACAAAAAAGTAGTCACGTGCAGAACAATAAAATACAGAAACTAACAGAGAGAAAAAAACATGTGAAAATATTCCGGAAAAACTTATTTTTAAATCCTCAGTACATATGTATCAAAAAAATACAACAACTTGTGGGTATAAGATAAATAGAAAGATAAAACAAATATGGAAAATATGTTTTTGATTTATTGTTTGGAGAATGGGAGATAGGAAAAAAAGGAAAGCAAACACAAATACAAACACATTGAAAGTAACAAATACGCTTGGACTTAAGAACGTATGGACTACACGCAAATATTTCTTTGAATCAATGTTTTTAATGGCTTTTTTAGCACTTTATTTGCAGTAAAGTTAATACCATTTTGAAATATTTAAATCCAATACAAAATGTTAAGGGCTGTAGACTATTAAGCAGGCTTAGCAAAAAGATTTTATGTCTTTGGGTATAAATACATTAAATACGGAGGGTATTTTATGACAACCTAATTTTTATTGTAAAAATTTAAAAGTTAAATGAGGCTGAATAAATATTCCTTTCGTAACTCTCTTGATGGGTGATAGCTAACTCATTTAACCACATATGCTCTTTTGAGGTTTCGGGCGTATGAGTTACGGCTATCTCCATTAGAGAAAATAATGGACTGGACATTAGAGAAAATAATGGAGGGGCTGAACAATCAATGCGAAGAGTTAGCATTGCTAAAGAACCTTCTAAAGCTTGTGCGAACCGTGGTGAATAGAATAACATGGACACTTGGCGACTTCCATGATTAACTAGGCTTACTTACGTACACCTCTGCACAGGTGGGCCTTCCCCTATTCTAAACTTAGGAACAATTACGCGTAAAGATAAAGAAAAACAAAATTACAAATAAAAATGATTGGTGATTACAACACTTTTGCCTGGATTGCAACATATGTAGTTTCATACATCAATTTTATACATTAGTGGCGGGACCTACAGCTTAAATTAGACTACGAACAACAGATTTTTAGGAAATTTCGAATGAAAACAATCCAATACTGATATGTAATGGAGCCAATAATCATCTTCGTTATTAATCGCAAGAGACGAAAATTATCAAAAATCTCTCAAAATATAATAAAATTATCCACCAAAAGCGATGGACATAGCACAACCAAGACTACTGAAGATGAACTCTCATACGTTAAGATTGCTTGTTTGATTTTGCCATATAGATAATCATTTAAGGCTGCTTGAGCTGTAAGTAGAAAAATTTTTATGGATTCGTTAGGTATTGAATTCGATCAGAATACCGAACAATTGTTGCATCTTCCAAGCGGTAGTATTACTACAAACAGCTGCTGTTAAATTTATTGAGGGGGAAACATAGTTCTGGTAGAGATATTAGCATAATTCTTGTTATGCAGGCTACTGTGAGAGTTCTGGGTTGTCCTGTAGTCACTTTGAGAACGCTTTTCTATTGACATTCATTTTTGAAAGAGCTGGCAGAGCTGCACAATATTTGTGTCACGTGGAAAGAGCGGCATTGTGGTATTCTGGAATACTGTAAAGCGTATGAATTGGTCAGATGTGGTACAACCACCGAATTTTCAAAAGAATTCACTACATTGGGCATCTCTTTGGGAACCACCAAGTACGTCTGTCAGGAAAAAGTTTAACTTTATTCGTCATCATAAACATTTTCATAAACGATAACAATGCGACCCTTTGCTTTAATCTAGAGCCACAGCATCCATATACGTATGACTTTCGAGACATTGGAAATGCTACATTAAAATGATTGCTAGTTTGTTTTCGTAGTTGTTCAGTTTTCGCTTAAGTTTCACTAAATTTTAGGCGCCTCCAAGTTTTCTAACGCTACCCCATACATTTTGCAAAGTATTGATTTAAATTGTGCCCTTTTGGATAGTATGTCCCACACAAAGTGTTGCCAAAAAATCTTAGTGTTGCGCTTATCCTAGAAAAATTAATAATGAAATGTAACCTTTTAAATGAAACCATAGAAATTAGACCTCATAATCAATAAATTAATTGCATTTCACTCATATTTCATAAAACTTATCCCCTTAAGACAAAATTAGCTAAGTTAAATGGTTGGCTAATTACAAAAAAAGAAAAAAAAAGGCGAACCTAGCCAATTATGTTTAGTCGCCCTTATAAAACAGAAAATTATAAATTAATTAGGTAACAATTAAAACCATAACTCCCATAGCAAATTAATAAAAAGAAAATTTTTAATTTTTCTAACTGTTGGTGGTGGGGCTTGCTTATTGGGTATAATTTTGGTTTGTGTTTTCTCTGTTTCTCTGTTTTCTTATAACAATTATTATTAAATTTTTATTGATTTATTGCTCATTTGATTACATAATTTATGATTTGTTTGTATTTGTTTGGCCATCATCGTCTAATGAATATCAATAATTTATTGAATTGAATTCATTAATTAGTGCAGACATTGGCCCAGCCATTTCTGGTGAATTTCTCACTTACACGTGTAGACATTTTCTACATACAAAAGAGAAATTGTTTGCTTGTAATTTCTATCATTAATTAAGTTAATTTTTCATTCTGTTCAATGGTGGCATTTGACATCTAGATTACACCCGAAAAAAAACTAAATATCGGGTCCGCCATCTATCATTCTTTTTTCAACTAGTGCTTATTTCGTGAATGGTAACACTAAGCTCTAAGCACTAAGTTTTAGTATACTACTGCTGCGAAAAAACCTAGAAAAAATTGAATGGAAAAAGTCCGCATATTCGAATATTTTTTATACCTCTGATGAGATTAAACATTTTCATTTTCGAAATTTTTAGTGACGAGATCACACAAGAAGAAGCTTTTGACAATGAAGTAAACGCTAGGAACACTTCTTCATACACTTTAAAAATATGTTAGTTCCAGAGAACAACACACTTATATTTGAGAGCTTGTTTCTCTCCATTATTTCCATTAATCCTAGCTACAGAAGACATATTATTAATGGAGCGCTTATGGATAAATAAGCAGTATTATATCCTTTTGAGTCACAAATCTATAATCAATCTACAATTTGTTTGATTAACTATCAGAGAAAGAAGAAAGAAGAACATTCATGTTACATGTAAAGAAAAACTAGGAACGAAAGAAGAACATACACACATACATAATTGGTCACTACAACCATTCAGTCAGAATTACAACCTAGTTTCTCATACCACTTATGATGTTGTGTGTGTTAATTTTATACGTGAGTGGCGGGACCTACAGCTTAAAGTTTCGAACGACAGATTTTTGAAAAGCTTTTTCACGGTAATTTTATTTATTTTCAGGGATTTTGCCAGAAATCTGCTGAGAGGAAGTCGCCGAAGAAATATTATTTCATATTTCGTTTTGTTGGAGACGTTTGACTTAAATCTCACGTCTAATAATCCAACGTACTAACTGCTGGACTACGGCATGTTAAAACACACAAGAGGTTGTAATGTATGCGCTTGAGCCATGTTTGGATCATTTTTATATCACAATTATCCATTTCACCTAGCCTCTGAGCCATAGGAAGTTTCTTATCAAGCGACTTGGACTCTTCCTAGTGTCTGTTAACAACCGATCATTCAAATTATACACCACTCCAATATATTGCTAGGCATGTCCCCAATAGTTAAAGAACAATTCCCTCCCCCTTCCTTGTCTTTACAGCACTTTCAGAAGTCATTTGGCGTTTGTCCATTTGGACTTTTGGCAATGCGTCGTTCATGAGCTGGAATAATGAAGCGTCCAGTAATGGCCAAAGCAATCTTACTGAGTGTACTCTCTTATAATTTAAGCAGGATATCCAGATTTGAACAAATTTACTGCGTTATACTGCCCATATCAAAGGCCGAACACGCTGGGTTGATGAAATGTATAACTTCATTAAGAATTATAAGCTTGCAATCCTTCGAAAATTCCCAATTTAGAGTTCTCACTGTGCTACACAGGCCTAGTGCAATCTCTCTGCATTTACCTGAAATATTACTATGCTCCGTAAACATATGATATGAATGTCGTAACGATGGAGAAACTTACGTCCGATATAAACCATCTTGGAGTTTGTTACTTTACAAGCTACCGCTTTGACCTCTGCCTAGCTAGCAGAAAGTATACTTATATCGCTGCCTAAGATATTTTTATCCTTAATAACCCTTAACTCAATCTATATTGGAGACACTTCCGCTTGTAAAAGGCTACATTGATCCTGTAGATGGGGCTATGCTCATTGAAAAAAATCCACCTCATATAATACCATTTAGTTTCAATTGAAATCGCATCGTTTTTTCAAATCTCTTTTTTCGGAATGGATTTCCTTGTGAAGTCATAGTGTGAGAGATGATGATAGCAAGGAATTACCATAACAAAACTGCAAAGAAATTGAAAGAATAACTAGGTGGTGTGTTGGCTTATTAGACGTAAGGCCACGGTTCAAACCCTAGGTCAGGCATCTCCAACAAAACGAAATTTGAAAAAATATTTCTTCGACGACTTCCTCTCAACGGATTTTTGGCAAAAACTCGGAAAGCAAATAAACTGGCATGAAAAGTTTCTCAAAAAGTTTGTCGTTCGGAATCGACTTTAAACTGTAGGTCCCGACACTCATGTATGAAATTAACGCACACAACATAAGTGGTGTGAGAAGCTATGTCATAATCCTGACTGAAGGGTTGTAATGACCAATTATGTATGTACATATATAAAGATACACAAAAATTATATTATAATAAGGAAAAACTACACAGGGAAACAACAAAATGTAAAAAGAAGCAATAACAAGCCAGCAGTAAGTTCTAGAAGTTGCCAGATCGAAAACAAACTCGCTAGTAAAACTCACAGGACACACAAGATTTATATTAAAATGATGTTCGATGGCCAATACCAAATAAAAAAATTTATTTTGTAGCCATATTTCTCACTAAAAACCGCTATTCCTCAGTATAATAGCAAAATTAAAACAATTTCTCTGAAAACATGTTCCAGTTCACAAGCAAAAATCGTTAAGTGTATGTTGGGGTTCATTATCGCAAATTGCCGCCGCTATTGTCATTAAAAATATTTTTCGTTTTATTTTTCTTATTTTATTTTCAAATTTTTTTTTTTTTTTTTGTTTTATTTTACTTGTCAAAGTTTATTTGTGTTAATTTCACTTTGACATTGAAAGAATATTTAATGACATGTCATTAACTTTATTGCACTTTCACATACCGGTTGTGCTCTCATTGGGTTTTTTCCTGCACATTTTCATTTCTTTTTTTTATTTTTTTGCTTCAATTTTTACTGTTATTGTTTGATTTCTCTTGTTGTTGTTGTTGTTGCTGCTACGTCTTATTTCATTCTTGTAGTTTATATTTCAGTTTCCTTCGTCTGTCACCACAAAAAGCGTTTTATTATCTTTTATTTTCTTAAATGCGAAGGAGACGAAAGGAAAAAGGAAAAAATAAATGAAGAAGACACCATAAAACATTATCATTTTAATAAATAAATGAAGATGTTGGCAGGCAAACCAGCAACAGAAATGGCGATAGCAACAGCACTGGCAATGGCACCGTCGACAGCGACAACTATAACGTTCGATGTAGACGGCGTTGTTATTGATAGTGATGACGTCTATGGTGTAGATGATGATGACGATGATAATGAAGAAGGAAAACGATAGTATTAACCCGAATAATAAAATTATTGTTCTTGTCATTATTATATAGCATACTATACACAGCCAACAGCAACAACTACAGTGAAAAGTACGTAACAAAACAACAGAATAACTAACTATTGAGAACAGCAAGAAACAATCACACTAATGAAATTGCATGTCATTGTATTTGTAGAGTGTGCTCTTTTTTTATATTTCTCGAATCATACACACTCTCTCTCTCTCCCTCTTTTTCTTTCTCCCTTTGTCTGTCTGTATGTATGTTATTGTTTTAATAAGAAAATAAATATTTTTTCTTGTGTGTTCTTTTTATTTGTCACTTCTTTATTGTTATTAAAATAAAGGAATTCATTATTATTATCATTATTTCTCTTGTTGTTGTTGTTGTTGTTATTGTTTTTGAAAATTATCATTATTCTGTCACACAAATTAGTAATTTTCTATCCGGAGGAGTATACTTAATATGCCCTACATTTCAAATACATAAATACATAGTAACATAGGCAGAGTTCAAAGGATAAATACTTAACAATGATTTAGCAATTTACTTTATAATTATATTTACTTACTTAATTGGCCATTACAACTCTTTAATCGGGATTACGACCTGGCGTCTCACACCATCCATGTTGTGTGTGTTAATTGTATAAATGAATGGCGGAACCTAGAATTTAAACTCAACTCCGAATGACAGATTTTTAAAGCAATTTTATTTGCTTTCAGACTTTTTATCAGACATCTGCTGAAAGGAAGTTGGCGAAGAAATATTCTTTCATATTTCATTAAATTCGAGACGTCTAAGCTAGGATTGGAACCGCTGTTCGTGTCTTATATGCCTAACCATCACCTACTACACTACGGCCACTATCGCCTGTAGAAGTAACACAGAATAAGTTTAGATGTTGGAATATATTCAACGATATTTTTTATTGAAGAAAGATAATACCTTAAGAAAGGAGAATCGGTCACTTTTGTTTTTCCTTTATACAAGACGATAAAAATTAGAAGGTAGGGTACATCAGTGAAGATGGCATTCAATTTTTTTCCCGCTCGATAATACAAAAATGTTCTATATTGTGCGTTACAACACGCTTCGCGTAAAAAAGAACTGCTGTGTAATTCTCGTATTTCAAACAGTATTGAATTTAATCGATCGTCATTGAGAAGTTTCTTACACCTATCGTACTAAAGATTCTCTTGTAACCATACTATTTCTGTTCATAATATATTAAGGATTTAATTAGGCAGCTGTCATTTAGTAGAGGACATAATACACGAAAGCATTTTGTTTTTCAACAAGGTATCTTTCGATGTCTTTATACTTTTTTCGATGTTTCTCTAAATGCTTTAGCACTTCCACGTAGTAAGATTTGTCGATTTAATCCGTGGGGCCTAATTTCCTTCCATTGAACAATTTTTTCTAGTTTTGTATTGTCACATAGGCCTGTGAATATAAAATAGTGAGAATAACATGATAATTCGCAGCCTAATTCATGGATAACCGATTCCATCTGCAAATGGTAATCATAGTATAAAATATAGCTCAAATTCCAGTCCACTAAAACCTTCTTTCTGTTCTGTAGCAGTTTCAGTTGGCACTATTGTATTGTAGTTTTGTGAATGAGATTGCCTATATACGAGTAGTGCTAGTTATTATAGCTGTATCTCTGTCAATAATTGTTTATTTGTCAATTTGTATAAATGGACGTGTATGTATGGATGTGTGTTTGTGTTCACATGTCTATGTATGAGTATGTATTGTGCTTATCATCATTTGTGTAAAGTGGGCTAAAAGTTTCCTTTTGGCATCATGACAACAATCAACACAAATTATTGTTATCAACGCCATCAACGGGCATGATAATCATCGTCATTACAAAACAAATAACAACACAAAGCAGAAAACACTTAAATTGTGTTCAATGCTTTCATACAACATACAACATACAACGCTGTGTGTTATTGTTAACAGTTATAACGATTAGCCACTCCATGTAATAATCGGATGGTTAAAGGAAATGAATTAGATTTGGCACATACATGAACAGTTATTATAAGAATTAAAAGTAGTAGAGCAGCTTTTGAAAATAATTTTAAATGAAATAAAAAGAATGAACAAATTTTATGGACTTCATGCAACATAATTGCTTTGTGTGTTTATAAGTTGCAGATAAATAAGGCCAAAAACCATATCGAATTCCGTGTTAGCCATTAAAATTAAAAGCAAAAATTTTCCAATCATTAAATGCAATTGAAAGCATAAAAACCAAAAAGGCTTTCTGCTATTCGCTGTTCGTTGTTTTAATGTTTGTTTTTGTAAAAATCTAAACCTCAACCAAAAATAAATATTTTATAATTATTTATTGCATTTGCATAATTAGAGCCTTTTCTGTGTGTGGCACAAATGCCAAAATAAATTCACAAATTATCTGCATATAGAGCGCGCGTGTATATAAATGTATGTGTGTCCGGTAAAATTTTTTGCCACTCCACTTTACTTTTCTTTGCTACATATTTTCACATTTTTTTTTTTGAAGACCACAAACTGACCGATATCCTATTAGAACTTGGCAATAACGGCTTCTACTGTGCTGCCACAGCCACTACTACTACTGTATATAGAAATACTGGCAACGACAACAAACCGAATTGCATTAATAATGTCTGTAACAGTAGTAGTAGTAGTGATGTCAACAAAGGCAGTAGCAGTTGAATGGGTTTTGGTAACTGCTTTTTGGTAGCAACGATGATGATGATGATGATGATAATGCTCATGGTATTCTTATTGGTAATGCCATTGGTAGTGGTAGCTTTGTTATAATTACTAAACAAACAAGCCAATCTACAACATGGCCTACAGAAATATTGGCGAAAATGATAATTTGTCAGGCTACATTTGTTTAGAAAACACTCTGGCCACTTTAATTATTTACCACACCATCGCATAGGCACCAAAATGGTCAACGATTTGAAATAGGCGGCTCTTGAAATAAAAATGAAAAAAAACCCGAACAAAAAAACACTTTTTGTGGTAAAACTCTGCTTATGGAAAACACATTTCCTTTGGTCATTATACCCCACATACATACGAGTGAGTATATTGTATAGCGTGTTTATGGCTACATACTTATCATTCCACTCTGGATCATTGAGTTTGGTCGTTGGTCATTTCTTTACAGAAAATAAAATTTAAATGCTCATACAACATTATGATTGCATTGTTCAGTTATTCTGTGTTCAGTGGTTTTTTGTGCTAAAATGTATGAAATGCTGATAAATATAGCACATCCGCTTTCAACAAAATTGTACTTGTGGATAAAATACTTTACGACTGTATCTGTGAAACTGCAAAAATGAAATTTATTTGTTGCAAATTATTATCATTTTTTGATTTTGGTTTGTTTCTATTTTTATTATAGGATTTTGAATAGAAATAAGTGGAATAATTGCAAAAATAAAGGGTAAGCCATTTAAGAGTTTAAATTTAAAAATGCAATGAAGTAAAAACGGTTTGAAATTTTGCCAAATTTATTTTTTTGTTATGAAGTGCAATTGTTCCGGCTAGAATGGAATATTATTTTATTCACATGGCTGCCGCTGCTGGCCTCACAGTACCTCACTCGGTGGGACTAATTTTCGTAGTCTTTTTCGAGTGTATGAGATCGTATCTCGGCAATGGTATAACGAATGTTAGCTTTCAAAATCTCAATTGTTTCTGGTTTGTCGGCATAACACTTTACTTTGACGCCGTCCCACATAAAGTACTTCAACGGCCATGATGTAGTACATTCTAGAATATAATCTAGGATTGTGGTTTTTGTATTTACTTTTAGGGTAGAATATATCGAAAAATTTTTAATTTTTTAAAAATCCATTACAATTGTCATATCATAGCTTGTATACTGTGGTATACTTTCTATGTAATTGAATTTGAAATATATTACTCATACGCACCATATTACATGTACTAGAGTAGTAACTCTGAAAAGTATGCAATAAAAATTCTTTGATTTTGTCATGTATGAAAGTAATGAAATTAGATATCACTCATACGTCACATATGTACTATACTTGTCATTATGAATTTTACACACTAAATACGAGAATAATGTGAGTCAATAAGGTGTGGGCAATTTAAAAGTTTAAATTTAAAAATGTAATAAAAAAATGGTTTGCGATTTTGCCAAATTATTTTTTTATTGTGAAGTCCAGTTGTTCCGATTAGGAACGCAATGTTATCTCATTCTTATGGCTGCTGCGGCTTGCCTCACAGTACCTCATTCGATCGGACCAATTTTCGTATACTTTATCGAGCGTATGGGGTCGTACGGCGGCAATAACATCACGAATATTGGCCTTCAAATGCTCAATTGTCTCTAGTTTGTCGGCATAAAAATTTTCTTTAACGCGCCCTTCATAAAATTGCGCAACTGTGTCAATCCCAGCTTCTTGGTGGCCAGTTTACATTACCATTTTGGCTAATTAAACGGCCATCAAATGTTTGACACAATAAATCGATTGTAGCATGAGAGGTGCGGCAAGTTGCACCATCCTGTTGAAACCAAACATCGTTCACAACAATACCATGAAGAACGGATTCAAAAAATCGGTTCTCATAATGCGATAAGTGTCTCCATTGACCGTTATGGTTGCGCTATCCTTATTTTTAAAGAATGATGCCTCTGCTCTAAAATCCGTACAAAACAGTCACTATTAACGGTGCATTGGCTTCTGTAAGATCACGTGTGGGTTGTCTGAGCCCCAAATACGGCAATTTTGATTATTAATGTAACCATCAAAATGACAAAATCAGCATCATCATGCAATTTCTCATGGGCCCATCTAGAGTAGCTAAAACGAAGCGTTAATCGATTCATTATGTTTAGTGGAGCTAATATACTGGATTGTAGTACAGAATAGAATGACATAAGTATTGCCAGATTTGAAATTTAGAGCTATAGATGACCCACCCTATACGATTTTGAATAGAAATAAGTGAAAGAATATTTTAAATAAAAAAAACGGAATTCAAGCCACATGAATGTATTATCCGGTGCATTAGTTTTGGAGCATTAGCGGAATTAGTGCATACAAATGAAAAATTATAAGGAAACCTTAAAGCGCCGCTAACTTACTGCTTAAAATAATTATCAATAGCTTAAGCTTAAAATTTTTTTATATATTATAGTGTTAGGCAGAAACAAATGTTATTATTATAAGTCTAGAAATTTTCTAAAAATTTTTAAAAGTTTCACTATTTCACCAAATCAATAATTAATTAATAAATCATATGCACACATGGTATCCTGTACTGTATTGTTGAATATAATGACATAAAGTTACTTGTAGTTATAACATACAACAGTTTAGTATACTTTTTAATTAAGTTTATAGTTTTTATTCATGTCCTATTTATCTATTGCTTCCTGTTGTTATCAGCCATGTTATATAAAATGTGGAAGAGTTGGAATAGAAAAAGTTATGGTCGAACACATAAATTGTTTTCATGTGTTTGTCATTAAATTCATACAAATTTCAACATATTCAAACAAACTTTAGCTCTGCCTATCTATTTCTATATCCTCTACCTGCCTTTCTCTCTCACTGTTTCTCTCTCTCTTTTTCTGTGCTTATCTGTGTATGAATATGTATTAGGCAAGTAATCATTTTTTTTTTTCATTCTGAATGTTCTTTTTTCGGCAGTTAGTTAGTGAACATAAATTAAAAAATTCATTTTGTTCAGTTTAAAATTTAGTTAAAATTTATTTATTATATTGTTTACACATACATACACATATTGTATGTACACAAAGACATATAATTTTTGGTTTTTTTTATACAAAAAAGATTAAATTTTATTATCCTTGTTTATTTTCCTGTATTTAGAAATTTAATGACAAAAATATCCTATAATTGAGATAAAAAAGAAAAAAAATATGAAAAATATTTATAATTCAGTAACTAAATGTGATTATGAAGATAAAGTGTTTAAAACAATATATTGTGGCACATAAACATGTACAGCAAAATGTAGCAGCAAGCAAAAATTACAATTTCTATTGACTATTTTCGATTTTTCATAGTATAACACATATTTTGCGTAAATGGATTTTAGAACTTTGCTTATACAGTTCTTAACTATTTTATATATCAGGGGTACCGGTATGAAATGTATGAACATAAAACACTAACTTTTAAAAGCAAAGTAAGAAATATTTTATCAAAGTATTGGCCATTCCAGGCTACCCATTTTTTTCAATATTTTAGGTCATTTGTAAATTCCACGCCAACAAAACTGTTAGTCAAACCATTTACTCCTCCAATTTCCGTCTTACATATATACATACGTACATAATTGGTCATCACAATCCTTCACTCAGGATCTTCTTCTAACATAACTTAGGTTACGTGTGTAAATTTTATATATCAGTGGCGGGAACCACGGCTTAAAGTCGACTCCGAAAGCATATTCATGGCATTTTTATTTACTCTCAGAGTTTTTACAAGAAATCTGCTGACAGGTAGTCGCCGAAGATATATATTTCATATTTCTTTATGTTCGAGATGTCTGACCCAGAGTTTGAACCGTGTCCTTACGTCTAATAAGCCAATGCACTACATATTAGACTACAGCGACGTTTTCGACTTCCTTGTAGGCTGAGCAAAAGCCAATGCATGCCCTATCAATGAAAACAAAGTCACAAGTCTGGTCAGTACGATACGTGGTATTGTAGCTATCAGCCTAATCGTTTCCTTGTATCATGAACAGATTTTGCTCTGTGTGCAGGTGCATTGTTATGTTGTAAAATTAATTTGCTTTGTCTTGTGGTACTTTCTAGTCGTTTTTCGATCAATGCCTTCCTTTCCTACCTCTGTTCTTTTTAAAATTTCCCTCTCTCCTTCACTATGCTATCTTTCTTCTAGGACGAGCTTACAATGAGTCATTTTGACCTCTGGGTATTGTAATTGTCCCAATGACAAGTCCTCAAATCTAACCTAAACTAATGGCAGTTTAAGAGGAGGTTTTAATCAGCAGGAGTAGTTTTTAAGAGCTCGCCGAACGCCACACCTTTCTAGTTCCACCAGACACACAGCATTGTTTGCATGCCGAATCAATATTGCAATCGAAATTGATGGTTGTCTCAGGTTAACTCATAATTTTTTCCGTTTATAATTCTAAAAATAAATTCATTTTTCATCGCCAGTAACAATTCAATGCAATAAAGATTTTCCATCGTGTCTTTAAAATAAAATTTCCCAAGTGTTTTTTCGGTTCTTCATTCATTGTTCTTTATTGTCATTCAGTTCTCTTTTACAAGATTTTTTTCATCTTTCCAATACCTTTTAAGCTGCTAGAAACTGGTTATTCTACAACATTTCTGCCATTTGTTTCAGGCTCAAAGTGTCATGTTCAGTCAATATTGCTTGAAGTTCTTCAAACTGTTTTAATGGCCTTCCATGTTCTTCTTTTCAGACATCAAGGTCGCTATATCTGAACAGTCAAACCATCTTCTGCATGTTGCTTCCGGTAGAGCATGATCACCATTCGATGTGACTCTCCTGGACTTTTCTTCAAACGAAAACAAAATATTAATGTTTCCCGAAATTCATCATTTTCTGGTACAGAATTCGCCATCGTTAGCACGATGAAAAATTTGATGTTGTTTGTTTACTAATTTGATGTATATGTTTGACAAATGTCATCGTCAACAAAAAAAAAAAATTACGACTCGTTCTCCAGAAATGTTACCTATGGAATCCCTTATGTTTCATCTTTTCGCTAACTTTATACTGGTATGCAGGAATTCATAAAATTGTAAACAAATATTCCATTTAAATTTAATCCTTTTCATGAACAATATTGTCTATTTGTTAATTCGATTGCCTTTTCGTTATTTGTAATATCTTTTACATTTTTGTACAAATACTGGAAAAGTTTTTTGAAGTTATTTTTTGTCATAAAATTAATCTTTCAACACAAGTAATTGCTTGTTAACAGCAACAAAATTGTAATTTTACCAAAAAATAATACCTTTAAGCCGTAAACTATTTAACATTTCATATTGACAGACATTTGGTAGACGAAAATAAATATGATTAAAAAGATAAATTATCAGCAAAGTTCAAATACACATGCTGGCACACTGCTAAACACTTATAAACTCACGTCAATACAAAAACGTAAGTACTAGGGAAATACGGTATTAAGGCATCCATAATCAAGAACTCAAATTATGTTCACAACATTGCGTAACAGATTTATTGAACAGAATAATTTTCGTGAATGTAATTTTAATTTGATTGCTATCTATCGTGAATATACAGGGTATGTATTATTTTAATAATTGAAAACTTATTTATTATAAAAGCTTCTTCAAGTTTATTTCTATAAGTATCTCGCATGCACTTGGACAGACAACTAACCTGCCTTAGACGCTAAGGTTATTTAAATGAAATTAAAACCAACTCAAATATACTGGCTTATCTCCTACAATTCTACGTTCAATTCAGATTATTTTTAATATAATTTTGGGATCAATACCACCAAATAACCAAGAGCACCAAAATAAAATTTAAAATTTTTTTTTTAATTCTGAAGAAAAAGAAAACAGAAGCTCCTCTTATGAACTGACGCAAGTACTGACAGCTGCAAACATGACAATAGGACGTTAATTGAAAAAGATGGTACTGCTTGCAATAGAGAACCTTATTAGTAGTTTGGTAAGGAAAAATATTATCAATTTTCACGCAGATTGTCACATGAAATGTTGTAGAAACTTTCTTACCGCTCTTCTCAGATTTATCTTCCATGACAGGCAAATATTAGAAAAAAGTGTTTCGTCCTATGTTTTATTTCAAAGATATTACAGATGATAGTATTTCGGTCAAATATGTACGTATGAGATACCAGAATCATTCGGTTTGATAATGTGCTACTCAGAAGTGATGATAAATTTACACTCTTCGCCTCTTCGAAGAATGAGCTGAAAGTCTTTCAGCTTTTAATAATCCTTACATTCTTTTGTCGCTATAGATTAGTAAGTAATTGAATTTTAAGGTGGTTATAAATTTCGTGGTCCACCGAAATCTAATCGGCAGTTTTAGATTCAAGTACATGGTACGTGAGTAGCAACTACTTATAGCCGTATTTGGGGACACCAGAGAGAAATGTAAGAGAGAACATTGTTATTGACATAATCGATGTTCTATTGCAACAGGAAACTTTTTTAACTCACATGACGTCGACAACAAATGTTTCTAGCGAAATATAACAATGGTTTGGGCTATTAGGTTTCAGCTAGCCCTCGATTGGGAGCGTTACTGATGGGAGTGACAATAAGCTGCCCCATCTAAACAATGGGAAACTTATAAATCCCCACAAAGCAAGGGAGCTAGATGTCAAATTATTACCATCTAGAAGAAAATAAAACCAAGCTCACATGAAGTGTTTAATTTTTACTTACAAACCCATGCTACAACGTACATCATGTCAAAAATTTTGGCGGAAATTTCATAAAAGTGATAATAAAATGTAATAATATAAAACAGTTTTATTAAAATGAATTAAAATAAATAAAAATATTTAAATCTTGTAACAAAATCTATCAATAATTGCGAAAATTCTATGAAATACAAGTATGTATCAAAAGTGATACATAGCTAGAATTATGAAGTTTTTTTAAGGCTCGATCTACGGTTAAGAATGATTACAGCTGCTGCCTACGAATCATCACTGTCCACATTAGAGATATGAATAAAAGAAATAAATAGAGGGACACCAAAAGATGGTGTTGTCTCATCTTTGTTTGAAGTGCTGCAGCGATTTGGTCTTAAGGCATATGTTTATGTGGATGATCTGGTATATTTCGTACCAGTATCTGTTTTTGATTTGCATACTCTCTCTTTGAGATGCAACAAGGCCCTAAAACTTAAAACTGAATGGTGTCCATGATGTGGTTTAAGACACCTATTTTTAACGAACTGATCCTTAATGGGATTCATTATACTGTTACGTTTTTACCCTTTTAAAAACGTTTAGAATATGAGTCCGTTGATTGCAAACAAAATAAAATTAAATTCGTGTTTAATTTCAACTAAATTCTTTATTGTTTTCACTACTTCTGTGTGCCACTATTTACAACTTGACGAGTACAACAATAATTACTTGTTCGTTTTTATTCTTTGCTTATATTCTCTTCAACGGAGAACTTCAAACCACTCCTTCACACGCAGCGCGTCTTCACATTAGACAGACTGAATTCTTACTACTTGTTGCCTGCTTTGTCTTGCCTTTTTATATGCCCACGTAATCAGCCTGATGAAGGTTCTTGAAGTAGAATTTTCGGGGTTTCGCCTTCTCGAGAACTCTATCGCGACTTCATTGTTGTTTGTGTATTTTGTTCTCGCTAATTTGCTATTCACTTTTATTTCATACCGACGTTGTTGGTTTACTTGTAACAAGTTCGTTGCATTTGTTTGTGTAGCTTTTGCTCATTTTAATGTTAAACGATGTACACCGTTTCCATTTTCGTAACAATACCATATTCTTAAACATCTAGGGGGTCATTCTTCATCCCAAGCCATTGAGACAGCTAAGAAAGCCACAATAAAGGTTTATATCTACAAAAAAAGCTTAGGCGAAATCTGGGTTCTTAGATCAACCATCACATACTGGCTGTATTATGCCGTGGAAGAACCCACTTTCCTTTATGGTGCATGTCTAGTGGACAGTGAGCAGACACCAATGCCACTGCTGACTTACAGACAGAGTACGCAGCCAGTCAGCTGTTCGGATCACTAGTGCACTCTGCTTCAATTCAACCAAGGTATTATTTGTAATACTCAATACCCTCAGAACTCCTATTAATCAGAGGGTTTAGTTAGTGGCAGTAAGACTCAATGGTTTTATAGAAGTTTCGAAATGGAAATTTAATTTTTGAATTCCAGACTGCTGGTCTCAATATCCGAAGGTTGCCAGTGTGATCCCTAAAGTGTATACAGGAAGTCCATAATTAAGCACAAAGTGAGCCATGGCATGGCATATTTATCTGGGGTCCTGATATCAAACTATTCTTGTAGTATTCTTACTTGGCCACTGTAGTATTTTTCAGAAAGATTTCATAACTATTCTGAAGGCAGCACATTGTTTTTTGGATGACGGGATTTTCTTTGAAAACCTCTTAATTTACTCGGACAGCAAGGTTGCACTTAAGACAATAAGGAACGTAGAGACAACGTCCGTTCAGAGGTCACAGCTGTTTTGAGAGTAGCGTATTACTTGTTGCATTCGCCATAATCTAGTAGGTAGTGTGTTGGCGTTTTAGACGTAAAGCCAGGGTTCGAGCCCCAGGCCAGACATCAAAACAAAAATACAAAAAAATATTTCTTCGGCGACTTCCTCTCAGCAGATTTCTGGCAAAAACTCTGTCGTTCGGAGTCGACTTTAAACTGTAGGTCCCGCCCCTCATGTATAAAATTAACACACACAACATAAGTGGAGTGAGAAACTATGTCGTAATCTTGACTGAAGGGTTGTAATGACCAATTATGTATGTATGTTGTTGGGTGCCAGTCGGGCATTAAATCTCTAACGAACTTAGTTTCAACGTCCGTCGTTTTCTATGAATTCCTGAGATTTCTTAGGGAAATTTTAGATTATTCACAAGTAACTCTTTTTTAGGTTTCGGTACCTAGGGGCTGTAAATTGTACTGATGCTGAGCTGGCGGAGCTTGTAGGATATAGGTATTCCGATTGCCTTAGTTCATTTGGACATTATATGCTCGTTTTACAGGCAGGCTTAATCTCGTTGACAGAAAAAGCGTACGTGCAATACTACCAGACTCTGTCGGATACAAATAGAAGCAAGAACAGGGCCAAATCACTTCTGTCATTAAATATAATGGCCATCCATTAAGCAATAGTGCTACTCACAGGGCACTGTACTTCTGGTAGGCATTATGAAAGATTAGGCATTTCCGTAAATGACTTCTGTATTAGCAGTGGAACTGAGGAGAAGATGGAAACTGTCTTTCAATCCATTTATGTGTGCTCTGCATGATAAGAGAAAACATACTTGACTGAGCTCTCGATTATAAAGACTGGTGACACAGCAAGATTTATTTTGAACTCGACTTGGTCTTCTCAAGGGAATGTTTGTATAATTTCCTTTTATTTTTTTTTCTTGAAATTTCTATTTAAACTTGTAAATCAGAATCGGTGATGACATTAACGTTGTGAATAAAAAAGACAGCATTTTATTAAAAAATATACAAACACTTTATATGAAATCAAGCAATTGTTTACCTTATATTTCATAATAAAATCATTAATAACAATGAACATGATGTCGGGTACTCTGCAGCACCCTACTGTTTTTGACTGCCAATATTTTCGAACACATGCTAGTGTTGCACAAGATGTTAAACATCAAATATCAATTTATATTCTAATTAAATTAAGCTTATCTTCTTTCCTTCTTTCCCTCTTGTTCCCTTTTTCGCCTCATCTTCTTTTTGCTTTGCTTTATCCCTGTTTGTATAACGTTAGAGTTCATCTACAATTCACCTCCATACATATGTATGTATTTGATATTTATTTATTTATGTGTGTGTGCGTTACACATTTTTTACATTTTTTTTCTAACATTTCGTTTTTCTTTTTGCAAAAATTAAAGATATTCTCCAACATATTTTACGTATTTTACTTGTATCCGGGTTGCTTTTAAAGATTCTTGGAAACAACATGCAAACATTGTGTATGCTCCTGTTACGAATAAACTTTATTTTTACTTTACATTCACATGTGTGTAAAGCAATATAGCTTTGTAGTTGTGATATTTTTACATGCTTTATAAACATACATACGTATCGTATATTGTGATACGTTTGTTTATCGAGTGTGTTGTTGCCCAAGTTTCATGTTTGCATTTTCCATTTTCTATGGGTGTGTGTGTGCATGTGTTTAAACTTATATGTAAGCTGAATGTGTGTATTTGGAAAAATGTCAAAATAAGATTTATTTGAGGTTAGAAATTTCCAATTATCACCTGCATAAATAACACACATTCATACATATATATTTATATACGTTCATACCTTTAGCTTTATTTCAAAATATATTTGAATTCGTATATATGTAAGTGTTACAGTGTACATACTTACATACATACGCATATGAAGGCATGTGTATGTTCGAGTTTTTATAAAATACGTAGAAAATTCGACACAAATGTTGTATTGACAGCCGACATTAAATTTATTCTAACACATATTTCTAACGCACACAAATACACAGTTACTTGAGCATGTGTTCTCTCTGTATTAGTCAATATATTGCATGCAAACGTACATGCTTCGTTCTCTACGTATATTGTGTTTAGAGATTAATGAAGAAAATATTTACATAAATTTAACACACACAGATTATTAAAATATTTACATTTATTCGTTACTTTTTTTTTGTTCTTAATTTATATAAGTACTCTATAACAAGTATATTAAGCGGGTAATGATGGTTGCAGCAATTGGAAATAATAGCACAGAAGTGAAGTCTTCTGTGTTGTGCAAAATAAGTTTGTAATAGTCGCACACACCAATTAACTGCACCACACAGTGTAATTTACGAGGACAATTGCAGTCAGTTCTGTCGATTTAAATGAGATTCGTCTCTAAACATAATTCTCGGTGGAATTACATTTATCACACGGTACGAACTGTGATGATAAATATGATGACATATATGATCTGTAACCGTTATTCGTTTGTTGGTTTTTTCACAATGAAATGACAAACCCTACTAGAAACTTCTGGCATTGTCGTATGTAATAAAAGCTTTTCTGATAAATCAGAAAATATATAGTCTCCGTAGTCTGGTAGGCACTGTGTTGCCTCATTAGAGTGAGGCAATGGTTCAAGTCCCTGCTTAGAAATGTCTAGCAAAATGAAATATGAACAAAAATCTGTCTGCGGCGACTTCCTCTCAGTAGATTTCTGGCAAAAACTCTGAGAATAATTAAAAAAAAAATGTCATGAAAAAGTTTCTCAAAAAAGCTCCGCTGCTCACGTATAAAATTAACACACACAACATAAGTTGTGTGAGAAGTTCTGAACGACAGACAGAAATCGTTTATTGAATATACTTCGCCAAAAAAATGTTTTTAAAATTTGTTTTACGTATGCACATACGAAGATTTTCCCAAAAATAAAATGTATATGGCAGCATAGGATATTACATTAAGCGCTTCTCGTATTTAATATTAAATAATGCAAAGTGTACGGGTCATATGATCAAAATTTTTTATTCACCTAAAATACCTATTGTTGTCGATATGTGCAGAATATAACATGGGCCGAATGTTTGTTGCTTATTCGCATCAACCTTCAATTTAAGAAATCTCCACAAGAAAAAGTCTAACAGGGTCAAATCGCATGACATCGGTGGCTAGTTCACGTCAGATGATCAAGCTCTCTAATCGTGATTTATTTATGTGGATTGTGTCGTTTCAAATTCAATAATTTAGATCCTTGATATTCATCCAGAAATGGGCCTCAATCTTTGAAGCTTTTTGGATAAAGAGTGGAGAAAAGTGCCATCCTGCAAGCACACGTCGCTGTATATGGTTAGTAATTTTGAAAAACAGACGGAATAAATGTCAACTAATTTGACAGATGCTTCAACAAGATTGCCATTATCGAATATTAAAGTTCGGAAGACCCTGTTTTAACACTCAATGTATTATAGGAGTGACACCTCAGATCTAGACAACATAACAAAGAACACACAACAAAAATTTAAAAAAAAAACCCAACATAATCTCCATTTACATTTGAAAACTGAGCAATCTAAGTTCGAATCTTGGAGAAACCTAAAAACAATTTATTGTGTTAACTATTATAATTTCGATTGGTCTTGACTCCCTATTATATTGTTACTGTTCGTGATAGTTGGAAAGATCTAACCATGAAAATAAGGATATTTATTGTGTCTCATATTTTTTTCGAAAATTCCTTATTATTGGGCTTGCAGTGCAAGGGATCTGTAAATTGTTTATTTGTTCTAATTTCATGAATTCTTTCAAATGCTCCTAAGCTCGAAATTTTGTTTAACATACAGTCAAATAATTAATGATTAATGTTTTCACACACATTTATTGATTTGTACTGCGGGTAATAAAATTGTCGCATACGACTGACTATAAGTTCCTGGTGTTTTGAGGGCGTGAAATTAAAAAATTAAATCAGAGACAATCTGTTGTCGCTGAAAATTGAATTTCTATGAGCAAAAGTTATGAGATGGGCTTGGTATTTATGAAAAAAATTAAACTTCTAATTAAAACAAGGAAAATGTATTCAATTTTCCCAAATGTGTTATGTTTCTATTGAGCTTCAATTCAAATGACAGATATTAGTAAAAGGGAGTAGTTGCAAATAGGTTATAGGAATATAGAAGAAATTTCAGCATATTTATGTCTTTTACTGTGTTTAAAAAATAATTCCTTTTAACCTATTGACACACCACTTGTATTGTGTGATAACGTTATCCTTGTGCGGAACCTGCCGACTCTGAACGACAGATTTTCGAAAAGCTTTTTAATCGTAATTATATTTACTTTCATAATTTTTGAGAGAAGACTGTTGGGAGGAAGTTTCTGAAGAAATATTTTTTCTTATTACGTTTTACGTGTGTGTTGTGATTTGAACTACGGGTTCACGTCTAATAAGCCAACATACTTCTATTAGATAACTATAATTTCACAAAAGGAGATTAGGTTTAGAAATAAATAGAATTTTTTTAAATTTGTTGTGTTTTTCATGTTGGTAAAGTTGGCTAGTTTTGGGCATAACCCTCTTATATAAATATATAGGGTTTTTCAAAAGACAGTTGCGAACTTTGCCATTGGTAACGGCCATTTGGTTAAAGCTACATCTGTCAGATAAGTTGTTTTTTATTCGGTCTGTTTTGACAAATTACCATGGACTACTATATATAATGATGTGTGTTCGACTAAAGGTCTCTGAAATAGTTGGCAATTAATTCTAATTTTCATCGCAAAATCATTTTCAGATATAAGGCTTCTTTTTGGATGAATGGGTACGTTAACAAGCAAAATTGAAGAGTTTGATACGACAACAATCTTTATGAGATTGAAGAGAATGCAATGTATTCTAAACAAAGTCATTGTTTGGTGCGGACTCTGGCAGCTTCACCGGTTTGCATTTCTTTGAGAAATATGGCGTTGTATTTTAGACAGGCCAACATTACTGTTAATGGGGAGGACTATAGGTTAATAATTATCAACTTCTTTTGGTTTGAAAGGGACCACATAGAGGGTTACACGTTGAACATTCTACGATGGTTTTGCTCATTGCGCTCGTATTAATTGATCCCACTAGATAACATTTTTTTAAGGTTTGGTTTCTAAAGTCGCAGGTGTATGCGTATAAGCCACAAGCCGCGGTGTTCCTCAAAGTCATTATAACCCAGGCCGTCGGTAACATTCATAATGATTGATGCGTCAGGGTCAAGGGAAATTGGTCATTTCACACGCGTTCTACACGGTGAAAGGGAACGGATTCCTGAACGATATATAATGGCATTCGAAGATCTTTCCTACGAATTAAAAATTTTGATTATATCTCACACACATCTAGCCGAGCATTGGTTAAAAATATCGATATCAATTCAGTCAAATATTTGAAGTTTTGCACTCTACATAATAAAGACTCTAAACCCATATGTGCTTATCGCCCCATTTTTAAAACGGTAAGCTATTGATCAGCTGTGTGTTATACCATATAGATACAAATAAATAGACAAAATCCATGGTTTTACAAAAATAAAAAGTTGGTCACATATGGGTTAATACGACCTTGAGCTTAATAACGAAAATTTTTATAAAGTTATGTGTCGTTTTTAAGATAAAATATGAGAAAATGGTATCGTTGCAAATATTTCTGATTTTATCATCTAGAAAATGAAGATACATACATGAGTCGATAGGTTTTTTAAAAAAATTTTTGTTTTTTGAAAAGTATCATCGAGTGACGATGATATTTTAATTTCCAATTATTTTCAAAATAAAAACTTTATGTGTGAGGAAATAAGGTTTGACGCATGTGTATGACGTACTTAGACAGCAAATATGATGTTACCTACCACTTCCTTTTTTTGGCATGGATTAAATAATATTTCGTTTATATTTCTCATACTTGTTTAAATTTTGTTATTATAATTGATTTCATTATAATTAAATATTATTATTTCAAAAAAAATTATCATAATCCTTTTTGCCTACAAATACACACACACAAGTCCTTAGGCCTGTACGGGTCATTGTTTTAAGCCATATTAATAATGAAAACAATTTCATTAATGTTAATATGCATTAAGAGAAAAAGTTAATTTCTGTTTTTAAAATGATAATACGAATGTATTTGTGTGAGAATAACAAATAAAAACGAACAAACAAATATTTGCATAAAATGCTAAAACATATTAAAAACAAAAACAAAAAACCAGAAAAACATATTAAAATAATAAAAATGTAAATGAGATCAAACAACAAAAACAAAACAGAAAAAAAATTAAAGGTACGAAATACCTTTTAAGAGCAGATTAAAATGTGATCCTTTTTCTTTTTTTTTTTTTTGAGAGCCCTCTAGTGAGTCTCTAGTGTGTTGGCAAAGGAATTTAAAAATTTTATTTTTTTTAATATTTTTTTTTTGTTTTTTGTTGTTGGCAGATATAAAATAATCCTTTATTATATTTGGGCTTATGATCCCCAATTTCATTTTGTGTTTAACGGTTTGATAAAGGATAACGAAGAGCAACAACATAACATAGTTGTACGCACGCAGTATAACTTTTAAATACACATATACAAACTCACACACACAACTTACAGCTGCTCTTAACTGTAGTTGAGGAATAACAACAAGAAAAAGGACAAGCATTAACAATAACAAAAACAACAATCATGAAAGTAAAAGGATAATAAAAGAAGGTTAAACATGAAACTGTTGAATTATTCAATAACTATTGACACGTTAGCACATTATTATTTATGCTACGAAACGTAATGCTATACAATTACATGCATATTCACCTATACAAGTGTAAGTAGATATTTACGCTTGTTTCCGTTTCCGTTTTTCGTTTTTCGTTGTTATTGCTGCTCATATTCGCTGCCTTTTTTTGTTAAAATTGACTCATTCATCCTGTTTTCGTTGCTGTTGTTGTTGTTGTTTTATACGGAAATTCATCTGTATTTACTCTTTCTCTTATTTACCACACTCATACTCATACTTTATTTTATTTTCATTTTATTTTATTTCGCTTATTTTCAGAAAACAGTTTCAGAGTCAGTTTATACGCATTATTTCAGAAATTTACCCCAGAAATTTTCCGTTGAATTTTCACAAGCAACAAACAGTATAGTAACAGTAAAGTAGCGGTAATAATAAGAAAATTAAAATATTTTTCATTATTATTATTATTTTCATTGTTGTTGTTGTTATTGTTATTGTATGTAGTTGTTGTTGTTATTACTCTTGTTGTTCTTATTGTAGCTGTTGTTCTCATAGTGTAGCGTCGTTGTAAATTGCTTATGAAAGCATAAAAGTGGAATACAATAAGAACAATAACAACGTTTTTAAATGAAATTGTTTTGGTGAAACCAGCCCCATTACAGGAATAGTTTACTGTAGCATTGGTGGTACAAGTATTTGTAATAAGAACAAGAAAACAGAAATATTTGAATTAATTTTAGAGATTTTAATGGTTATTAAAAATTAGTAACTTATTTATTAAATTAACTAGAAGAAGAGGAAGTGAGCAGACTGGGAGAAATAGAAAATGGCGTATATAACTTTAATATTGTCATGACTAGTCGCAAATGTAAAGCCTAACAGATATGGTATCGATTGTATACTGGATAAAGGCCATAGCCTATTGTGTGTAGAACAAAAATAAACATTTGTAATCGCAATTCAAAATTCAATTTAATTTTTTACGTAGTATCCTTCAAAAATATAGGGCTCTGCAAGACACCAATTGATCCACTAAAATATTTAGAAACATAGGCTAAGGTGAGCTATTGTAATGCCATGAAAATGCCTCCTCTCTAATCTAGTCTCTTGTAGATTTGTTATGAACTAACCCGTACTTCTGACAAAAACTTACTGGTTCGGTGGTGACATATTTTGGATACACCTGCGAAGTATCCTGCGAACGGACTCTTCCTCATTCTAATTTAAAATACTCATGGAGCTGAAATGACATGCATAGCTTGAAGTTTATCGTAGTCTATGAGGTAGTGTGTTTGCTTATTAGAGGTAGGACCCCGGTTCAAACAGACATCTCGAAAAAAACGAAATTAAAAAAAAATATTTCTCCTCAGCTGATTTCTGGCATAAACTCTGCTTCTTCTCCAATATATTGTTTTCTTTAAAAGCCTAATTGATATGCCTCTAAAGTTCGAAAAATTTTTTGTTCTTTCTATTGACAGAAAATGCGAGGGTTCTTGATATTTTGCAATTGCGACGTTAGTTCACCTGAGTTTCATCGCCCTTAGTTCATTAAACAAGTTGAAAAAAGCAAGTTGTACACAAATCAGGAATATTATTCCCTACAATGATTGAATAATAAGTATGGGGAGCCATACCAGTTCCACATGATGTCGCTTGACTTGACCTTTCATTGAATACTTACGTGACATACTTGATTGGTCATTAACCCTTCAACCAGAATTACGACCTAACTTCTCACACCACTTATGTTATGTGTGTTAATTTTATCCATAAGTGGCGAGACCTACAGTTTAAAGTCGACTCCGAACGACGGATTTCTTGAGAAACTTTTCTTGGCAATTTTATTTACTCTCATAGTTTTTGCCAGAAATCTACTGAGAGGAAGTCGCCGAAGAAATATTAAAATTTCATTTTGTTGGAGATGTCTGATCTGCCATCGAATAGATCTGCGAAATTACTGCGTTATAGTTGAAAGCATGGATCAATGCGATATTGTTTACGTAAATATGTTTAACTGAAGCTGCGCTATATGGTATGATGTAAACTACCGCCTGGTAAAAAATGCAGTGAACCTGAATGAGATTGAAAATTATGTTCAAGTAAATCGGCAAGCAAAAAGCAGATTATGCAGGTCATAAGTTCCTATGCACTTTATGGGCCCTACCGTAATCATAAGTGGGTATTGAGCCGCCTTTTTCTAATGGGACACTAGCGTAACTAATGAGTAAATACATCAGACCTCTCGACTTTCTGAGCCTTAGTAACGACTTGTAAATAATGATTCTCATTCAAAGCGTAGGAAAGAGTTCATTCGACTGACGATAGCAACAGAATACGAACAGAGAACACATGGAAATTATAAGCTGAATTTCAACCAACGGAATTAAGCATAACATAACATATAACTAATCGTATAACAAATAATATATTCAGCATGTCACTGCATTCTGGACAGAATTAAATCGCCAGCGAACATCGCAGAAGGGTTATGTATCGCCATCTCTTGAGAAGGAATGAGATACAATCAAGATAAAGGTCCTAACCGCTATACAAAGACAAATGGACCTGCTTATCATCTTAGGAACAGGTGTAGTCGTCTAGCTACTTACTTAGTTGAAGAAACTTGATGACTGTAGCTGAAGCAAAATTCATAAACGGTCCGTTTTCATACCAAGTCTTTAATTGCGTTCAAACTTAATTCCTTTTAATGACACGAAAATTAGTACCTCTTAAAAACGTTTAAAATATGAGCTCGTAGATTGCAAATAAAATAAAAATAAATTTGTGTTTAGTTTTAATTAAAATCCTTTATTATTCGCACAATTCTGTGTGTCACTGTTCACAACTTGATGTAAACAACAACAATTGCTTTATTTGTTATTTCTCTCTTTACACCCTTTGCAAAAACAATAACAATTACTGGACGATTGTTCGACAGATCTTTGTAACAGAGATCTTCAAACCACGATTACTCTTTTCGTCTTCACACAAGGCTGACTGAACTTAACCACACACTTGCCTGCTTTGCCTTGCCTTTTATATGGCAGGGTAATCAGTCTGATGAATGTTCTTGAAGGCAAATGTTAATGACTTCGTCTTCTCGAAATCTCTATAGATGTAAACATCGTTGTTTACATTCATTATTGTTGTTTGTCCATTTTATTTACATTTATTCTTGTAGTGATGTCTGTGGATTATTGCTTACTTGTTTATCATTTTTTTATGCTGGTGTTTGTTTTTATTTTAAGCAGTACGATAACAGGTTTGTTTACTATATTGTTTTGTTTTTGCAGCTTTTGTTTATAATTTTAATGTTAAGCAATGTAAAAGCAAAAGGCACCAGTGTCTAGATTTTTCATTTTCGTAACAGTATACAATAAATCTTTAATTGATTTTAAATTAATATTTTAACTGAAATAACTGTAAGCCATTTATAACCCTTCTCTTGTGGTGTATATTTTAATTAACAATACGCTTTTCACTCTGCTAAGAGAATTCATTCAAAAAGTTTCTGAGAACTCTTAAATGGTTTTTCATATGAAACCCGGAATTTATTCCCACATTTTAAACTGTAACTTTTCACTTATAAACCGTTTGGGGGCAGTATTTTATGAGCGTATATTTGTTTTAAATGCTGCTGCCATACGCACTTAAAATATTGAAAAAAAAACCCACGACATCATGTGCAATAGGAAAACCGTAATAGTTTTCCAAATAAATTAAAATTTTTTGTTTTTTTTTTGCACTTTGCCATCACAAATTGAATATTTTTCAATTTTTTTTTATTCTGGCATTTAAAAATAAACTTTTAGGTGAGGTTTTTCATTCGGTTATTTTATTTTTATGCCCTCTATGCATTTCCATTATGAAATATTTCTTTTTTTATTTCTATTTTAAAAGTTGCTTTTTTATTTTCACATTTAAAAGTTTTATGGTTTTACAATTGTGTTTAGGAAAGTATTCTTTAATGTTTTTTTAACACGCAATTGAGCCTTTTCTAGCAACACTAAATTGTTTTTAACACCGAAATCATTTGGGCTTTTTTCAAAAGTTTTTTTATTTTTTTGTTTGTTTTTTTTTTGCTTTTTTCGTGTTTTATTTACTTTTAGTGTTTTAGAGTTGTTTGGCTATTTTTAAAACGACTATACGGGGAATTTTTTATTATTAATCTCGTCTGGTCATCTAGTGATTAAGGGGGAAATTTCCAGTTAAATATACTTTCAAGTAATATGCAGTAATGAATGGGACATTCAGAATTTTATTTCAATTGTTTACAATAATTTCTTAAAACATGCATAACGAACTGTAATATTAAAACAATTTTTAGACTTATTTTTCTATTTCTTTTTTTTTTTTTTGTAAAGCAAAATTAGGCAAAATTAGTAGGAAAGATTTCTTACTTTTTTTTAATAAAATGTAAGCACTTCAGATGAATTTTGCAATACATACATATATACATACATAATTGGTCATTACAACCCTTTATTCAGGATTACGACCTAGCTTTTTAAACCACTTATGTTGTGTGTGTTTATTTTATACATGAATATTTTTAAAGTCAACACCGAACGACAGATTTTTGAGAAACTTTTCATGTCAATTTTTTATTTACTTTCACAGTTTTCGCCTGAAATCTGCTGAGAAGAAGTCGCCGAAGAAATTTTTTTTCACATTTCGTTTAGTTGGAGATGCCTGAGCTGGAATTTGAACCGAGGCCTCACGTCTAATAAGCCAACACAGTAGCTACTAGACCACGTCGACTTCTGCAATTGCAATACGAAATTTACATTGAGTTTAATTACTATTTTTAATACCGAAGATTAAAGAGCCTATAACTATAATAGCATGTAAAAATTAAAAAGGTACACTTTTTAGTGAACAAGTACTTTATGTAACCCAAATGATGTGAAACATTTGTACCATTTCCACATTTACAAAAAAAAAGCGTCATGAAAATTACTACACAATAAATGCCCCTTTAATGATTTTAAAGGGTTCGTTTGAATTGATCATGGCAAGCTATTAAAAATAACATTTTCACTGGCATAATTGTATTCATTCACCCTCTGTTCACATGTTAATTAACAATACGTTTTTCACTCTGCTGTGATATATCGCCAAAAAGTTTCTTACAACTCCAAAAAGTTTATTTTTTTTAACCCAGAATGTATGTCCATATTTTAAACTGTAACGGTTATTTATAAACCGTTTTATATGGGGTCATCAATTCCATTATCCCTTTTTTGTTATTAAAAGTGCCAGTAATATAAGAGCGTATATTTGCCTTCCACATGTCAGAGTAATGTGCTGCCACATGTCAGAGTAATGTGCTGCAAGTATTCACAGTTTTATTTGTTGTTAAATTTTTTAACTCCCTTTTTTTGTTTTTTTATTCTTTTTAAAAACCTATTACTTTTCGAGTCATGCCTCCATCGCCTTCGAAGTTTAAAGGTTAAAAAGATGTGCGTGTAATTAGTGGTAGTTTACTGGTTTTGAATGAAATTAACAGACACACAACACGAATATTGTAAGAAGCTAGGATGTAATCCAGACATTGACCAATTAGGTAGGTCAGTAGTTAACAGGTACCTCATCGGTAAGCTAATCCATCCAATCGATGATTTCGTACAAGCAAATTATTCTAGCAAAACTTACTGAATTTGATTTCAGTAGTTACCTCTCTTGATTTTCATTTAGCTTTAGGGATGATAAAAACATTTCTCGAATTCTCTGCAAATATGACAGCTTAGTACCAACTATATTGATTCAGTAAAGGAGAACTCAGGAAATTACTCTGTTTGATATATCAATATTCTGAAGGAATGTGTACCTTAAAGCTTCTTACGTCGAACAATACATCATTTCGTGCCTGCTTGCACTATAGTTACAGAGAGGATTTATTCTGTAACCCCATTACTGATATCGTATATTAGATTCAAAATTAATGTCCATAAGTGTTATAAGACCATGAATCAGTGTTAGCCTGAAGTGTAATAAAGCGTCAGCAATTCTTGTTTTTTATGTTGACAAACAATTTAAATTTTTAATTCAAATATTTTGAGATTATTCTTGCTCTAATTCCAACTTAACGATATTTGGATCGACTTTATTTTTATTTCACAGATCATCAAAAATGCTCATATCACAGTAATTGTTGCTCTATAATTGGTTTTAACTTATCGTCACAAAATATATTTTAAGCTTATGGTTCAAGCATTCTAAATTTAATAGGCTCACTTACTTTTAGGGGACTACAAATCGATAAACTTTCACTTGAATGTTTGCTTATACGTCTTTTCCATTGCCCATGTGTCGGCAACATCCCAGAGTCCATTTTACTTGCTTTTTTTAGTGTTACTTTTGTTTTTTTTTCCAGAATGAAAGTATAGGATTGGTTTTAATTGCTTCCTATTTAAATAAAACAAACTGTGTGTGATATTTTTTATTCATTTGAAAGACCGCCTGATGCCGCTATATGTATATGCCACGACTTCTTTGGATGAAGCGTATCTGAAATGTTAAATTTTTCATGACTGTGGTGAAGATATCAAGCAGAATTCAACTGATTTCATGGATTAAGCTTGTGCCTTAATCATATATTTCTGCTTCTTAAAAACCCCACAACAAAAAATCTTAGGGGGCCAAATCGTTATTCTCAAGTCGCTTTTAGCAGAATATCCGTTTATTGTGAATGTCTGGTCAACGTCAATCTCCAAAGAAGACCGATGACGCCACCAGACCAAAATAAATTTTTTCAGGATGCATTTAGAGCTCTTGGACCTCATGTGGATTGGTACAATTTCTTTGTTTACTTTACTATTCATCCAGAACTGTGTCTCATCACTGAAAATGCGTTTTTCGATGAAAATTAGAGACACTTGGCAAATGCTCCAATCCCTTTCAGCAAAGACACGTTGTCGTCGATGACCATTTAGCTTCAGTTCAGTGGGATCAGCTGAATTATATGAGGGTGTAGGCCTAAGTCACAGAGCAAAATTCACACGCAGACCACAGAAAAGCCTAGTTCCTATGAGCTACGTACAATCGATTGGTGATCGACAATGGTGATGATCTTTGCAGACCTTACGTTTCGTCGACGTACGGATGTTGGTTGATAGTTTACTAAAGCAGTGGAATTGAATTTATCCACGACATTCTAAATAGTCCTCTCGGCAGGGCGATTATGGTTGAAGCGCTCGATAGTGAAGAAAATTTTTCATTTTGATAATTAGTAGCAATATGATTCATACGATCATTCAAATAACAACTTCAATGATCGAATTAATAAAATAATTTCAGTTTTCCCAATGCTGTACAAAACCTGCAAAGTAAACAACATTTTTAAAGATTTAAAAATTTCTATTTTTATTGTAACAGTTTTAGCGTGCTCCTTTACGGTTGTACAAGTTGGAAGTTAAACCAGCCTGAGAACATTTTCAACTGATTTTTGCCCCAGAAGACTTACTTTCTTGGATGACAATAAAAAATCTGCTTAATTTGTTAAAACTCAATAGCATGGAAATTAGACGCACAAATAGAGCTGAATGTAAGTTTCCGTAGTGCAGTAGGCAGTGTGTTGGCTTATTAGACATAAGTTTCACAGGTCAGACATCAAAACCAAAATATTCTTCGCCGAATTCCTTTCAACAGATTTCTGGCAAAAACTCTGAGAATAAATAAAATTGGCACAAAAAACTTTTTCAAAAATTTGTTCGGGGCCGACTTTAAGCTGTAGGCCTCATGTATAAAATTAACACATACAACATAAGTGATGAGAGAAACTAGGTCGTAATCCTCACTGAAGGGTTGTAATGGCCAATTATGTTATGTTATATTATGAGTGTAAGTCACTAAGAAGTCACTGAAGTTTAGTAGGTAGTGCGTAGGCTTATTAGATGTAAGGCCATGGTTTAAAGGCCAAATATCTCCAACAAAACGAATTATAAAAAATATTTCTATAGAAACTTCCTCTCAACAGATTTCTGGCAAAAACTCGTAGAGTAAATAAAATTGCCATGAAAAGTTCCTCAAAAATCTGTCATTCGGAGCCGACTTTAAATTGTAGGTTCCGCCACTCATATATAAAATTAATACCTACATCATAAGTGGCGTGTGAATCCGGACTGAAGGATTGTAGTGACCAATTATATACGGATGTAAGTCACTAAGAAAATCAACTATAGAAATATTTTTTCCAATCTTAGAATGGAATCTGCAGGGATAAAGAATACCACCCATGTAGATCACCTACTTTCGACATGTAAATTATTAGAAGAAGTTGGAGAGATTATAAACCATTTGCAATGGCCAAACAAAACTTTATATAATTATTGTGATTGATGGTGAGAGCTTATGAACGTTTCGTCTAACTGTACAATAAAGTAAAGTTAAGAAATATGAACAATAGTAAGAAGTAATAAAAATGATAAGGAAAAAGGATGGACAAGGGTTATAAACATCGTTTTTAACGGCAAAAATATCCTTAAAGAAATTTCTTAACCAAGCTGTTTATTTTAAATTATCAAAATCCTTGAAAACCCCTGTCAATACTTCCAAAATATCGATTTTTAGATTCAGAAATTGTTTCACTTACCAATTTCTAAAATGTTGGTTGTATAGTATATCCTTTAGTCCATTGAAATCCAAAATGTAGTGAAATATAAATCCAATTACATAGCAGTTGCTTAATTTGTTTTTCTTTTTTATTTATTTTTGGCGTTTTTGTCAACGTTTAATTTTGCATGAAATTTAAATTGAAGCCAGCATTAATTTCTGTTTAACTTATTACTTGTTTTTCAAAAAAATTTATTAATTTATATATTTCTGTGTATGTGTTTATTTTTCTTATTTTTCTATCTTTGATTGGAAACTATATGTACGTATGGAATATATTTTTTTATATTGATTTCAATTAAATGAATTTGTCATATGATAGATATCTAATTGGTATGATTATAATTTATTTATAATGCTATTGATAGATTGACACATAATTTCATGTTGTTGTTGTTGTTGTTATTGGTTTGATTGTAATGATAATATAAAGGAATGCTTTGCCGTTAAACACATATACACACACATGCATGGAGTAGACAATATTTGTTCGTAAGCTTTGTTACACTTAATTTGTTTTATACTACGGTACGTATGAGTGATATTGATAATGAATATTACTCATACGCTGTACTAAACATTTAACCAGGGTACTAACAAATTTTGTTAGACTATTTAATTAGAAATTATTATGATTATTATGTTATAATTTTTCTTTTCATATGATTTATTATAATATTTTTAAAGAACTTATTTGGAGTGGTTTACTTTTTTTAATTATTAAATATGTTTTTTTGTGAATAATTTTTATTATTAATTTAAATGCTTATTTTTGATATGTAATTATTTAATTCATTTCCTTTAATTGAAAATTATTTTATTATATTTTTTCCTTTTTTTATTAACATTCTAGCCACTTTTTTGTATATTTTTACTGATTTTTTTTAATTAAAATTTAAAATAATTTTTTATTTTATTTACAATTTTTTTCAAGAGATTTTTAATTACTTTTTGTAATTTTTTTTATTTTTAAATTTAAATTAATTTTTTTTGTAATTTTTTCTTTTTTTTCTTTTTTTCGGTAAGAAAATTTAAATTTCTTGCATAAAATTTTATCTTCTCATACACTACGCGTATTGCTTTATTTAATTTAATTTTATTTTTCTTCTATTTGCTTAATTTCGTTTCGTTTTCACATCACTATGCGTTATAAAGCACGTTGCGCAAATATTTCCACTTATACACACGTTTACGCCTCAAAATACCGCCATGAACTGAAATTTTGTTGAAATTATTCAATATTTGGTCATCGTTTAACTGAGAGTGTAAGCATACGTATGTGTTTGTGCGTAAAAACGCAGGCAAAATAATAATAGAAATCCGTAAAACTTATACTTGAATTTGACTTCCAATCCTTTAGGATTCACGTGTTTTTCTTAAATGCATTCACCAAACGAAAAAGCTTTTTCCACCAACAACTCTTATATTGTGCAAGCATGCGCTCTCTCACTATCTCTGTATCTCTTCGAAAAGCCTGTTTTAATACAATATTTACCATAATATTTTTACTTCCTGGTCTATCTCAAAACAATTTTACTTTCAATGCCTATTATTTTGTCTGCTTTTTTGCTTTCGTGTTTTCTTTTTTTATCCATTTGAGAGAGAAAAATTGCCCCAAAATATTTAAGCTACGTGGACTACCACAATGTTGTTAAAATTGTGCTTTAATGTTTCGTTGTTGTTGTTGTTTTTTTTTTTTGGTTAATTGTAACCCTATTAAATAGAAGTTAATTTTTTGTTTAATTTTTTCCTTCCATATCTCTATGGTTTTGGCCTTATTCTGTTAACTGCTGATTTGCTATGGGGACCGGCTGTTTAAATTGCACCATTTAACTTGTCTGGTTTCGTTAGATTTATTTGTAGAAGTTTGGTAAGTGAAGATAATTACTTTTTACTAGTTTTAGCATTTTAATTTCATATTATTTTTATATATATATATATTTTTTTTTTTATTAAAACACCCTTAAATAAATGAAAGGAAAATTCGAAAACCCGTTCCGAAAAACAAAATGCAACACATCTCGTAAGAGACTCTGTTTAGGTGTTCGATGCTGGCTTCAAACTGTATGCAACTGTAGGTAGTGAAATTTTTTCAGAATCGTATGACTTGGCTAATGGATCACTGCAGTATTTTTCAAGCGGAAGAGTCGTCAACAGGCTGTGGCGAGAATTATTAAAAATTTAAAAGTGTCCGGGGGTCATTACCATACTTTCTGATAGCTAGGCGGTTATTAAATTACTGATTTCAAGCGTTCTGAACACCGATAGGGTGTATAGCTATCGCAGATTTCGCAACTAAGTGGCTGGACGGTATTTTATCTATATTGTGTAGGTATCGGGACACAGCGATATATCCAGTAATTGTACAGTGAATAAATGTAGCCGCCGTAGTCTAGTAGGTAGTGTGTTGGCTTATTAGACGTGAGGCTACGATTCCAGCCCCAAGTCAGACATGCCCAATAAAATGAAATGCGTAAAAATATTTTTTCAGAGATATCTTCACAGCAGATTTCTGGTAAAAACTGTGAGAGTGAATGCAATTGTCATAAAAAGTTTCACAAAAATTCTGCCATTCCGAAAAGACTTTAAAACTGTAGGTCGCTTCACTCATGTATAAAATTAAAACACACAACAGAAGCTAGGTTGTAATCCTGTCTGAAGAGGTGTAATGTACGTATATGTATGTAGAGCGAATTAAATGTACAATGATGTTTGATATCCCGATAGTGATCTCAAATCCAAAAATATTCACTAGACTCTTCAGAAAAGCATTGAACGAAACCGCGATATTTCTATACTCTTTGAGTACATCTGTCACTACGGTTGTCCGTTTAGTCTCTCTCTTCTTTGTCAATATTCTTAGTACCGTTTTAGAATCCCATAGATTCGATAATTTTTTAACTTTCATGGGCAATACTCGTTAAGGTATGTCTCTGTGCTTGTTATGTTGGTAGTGGTTACAAGACCTTTTACCAGCTACAGCTACAGCTAGCTACATATGTGTATAGCAGTGCATGCAGTAGTAGTAGAAATTTGCAGTGATAGTATCAGCATGTTAAGCATGCATTCTCGTACGGCTGATGTTGTAACCTTACCACACATACTTTGAAGCATATTGCAACCAAGTGGCATCTGCTTTCGACACCTTTAATATATGCGAACAATATTTTGTTGCAGAGGTTTTTCTACGATATTCTTATTCACTTTATTATGCTGCCAGTCAGCATGTTGAAAGCAATGGACAATGATATTAAAAAAAAAGAAGTGGATACATGCTGCTACAGATTACTTTAAGCTATAATTGTTAATGATCGGTCACTTCTTGCTACGTATGTATGTGTAAGTAGCTATTTCAGCGGCCGCTATTTATATGAAGAATGAATATTTACTGAGGGTTTAACCATATCTTTGTATCTAGCATCACATATGTTCTAGAATTATTCAAATGCATTGAATAAAAAAACGAACTAATTTGTTCATATTACGCGTATTTTAGTTTAATCCGACCTTAATTTTTTTATTTTTAATTTTTTTGTAAAGCAAAACCACTCGATTACAGCTGCATAACGTGTATTTCATCACTTTTTAAAATTGTTTTCATATTAAATAACTCAAAAAAAAAAAAAAATAGTTGAACATATTTTAATACTCATTTCGCTATTATTAGCAAGACTATAATGTTTTACATTAAAAATAAAATTAAAATAAAATGCCAGCTTAAAAAAGCACAGAAAAAACAATCAACACAGAAAATTAAAATAAAAAAATCCCAAAAGTAATGCCACATACTAAATACTTACAATATTACAGTTTTATGTTTTATAAATAATAAAAAAATATAAGAGAGAGAGAGAGAGAGAGAGAGAGAGCGCGAGCGAAATAAAAAACTGAAAAAAATGCAAACGAAATAATTTTTTATATTGTTGAGTGTTTTCCCTGAACTTAAATCTAATTGCACAACTGTGTATTAACAATTACATGACTATTGTGTATTTAAAGTTGAAACGACAAAAAATGAAAAAAAAACGAAAAAATTGTTGGCAAAAAAAGTAACCAAACGCTAATTATTTTTATGTTTTACATTTTGTTTCTGTTTTTTTCGTTTTTTTTTTTCATTTTTTTGCACAGTCTTTCATATTTTTTCAATTCATAATTTTAACTTTTCTTCATCATGTTGCTTGCCGCAGGGGCCAAGTAAAAGAAAAACCACAAAATACATCCTTGGAACCATAGGTTTCAAGTGTGAGGTATGCAGCAAAGGTGCAACAAAAAGAAATGTTAATATTCGTATTACTTACTTATGGTTACTGCCTCTTTAAAACACACACACACACACATACTCACTCACATGCATAGTAAGCATGAAAAGATATTCCAACAAATATAGATGCAAATGGACTCACTAATATATTTACATACAGAGATGTCGACATGTATGTAATTCTACATGGAATGAAAATCAGTTTACCCTCTGTGAACGTGTACGATATAATCTTGCCAACCATGTTTGCACGCTTTGCAGTCGATGTAGACGGATGACGATTTGTGGTGTGATTTAATGGAGCCATGTTTTATCCATTGTCACATATAGACGTCATATATCACTTCTCAGAATCATCAATTTCTTCTGATAATGCGGCACTGTCTTTGAACAGAGCTTCCCTGTAAGCAAACATGATTCTTCGTTATACTAGATTCCGAAAATCCAGAATACTTTTGTAAATTTTCTTGATGTCTGCTGCGTCCACTGCTATTATCCTTGGTCTTCATTTCGCCGTTTAGTCAATTCTCTTCAAAGAATAAAAATATACTCCAGCGCATTAGGTAGGTAGGAAGGTAGTAGAAAGCTATACATCCATGGAAGTTAGATAAACATACTTAGGCCACATGGGTCCCATTGTGATACCACAGTTTTCCGTCAGTCCCAGAGCCACTTGGAGCTTCTGATGAAGTGGCTCAGATGTGTGCCTGTTCATCTCGATCATGTATTTTGTATGTAAAAAATTGCCTTAATTTCCTATGTTGGACATCCAATAGGTGAAGAGCAGACTCCTTTTTTCCCTGACCTCTGCAGTTTCTGCAGAAATCACTAAAAAGGTGTCCGAGACAAATGTCCCTTGTATTCGTGCTCATAATTAAATGACCGCAACCACCGTACTGCGCTTTTTTGGAGTTTAAGCAGCCTTGTCGTGCGTCTGCCCTTTATCCAGTCTTGGCCAGGTTTTCCGTCCATCTATTGTTGGCGGAATCGACGAAAGCATTATCAATTATAATTTTGCAGGTTTTCAGATCGAAAATGCAAACTTATTTTTATTTTATTCGCAATCTACGCGGTGCAGCCCTTGCGCTGACCAACTTCTTCCTCTTACCTGATTTTGTTGGAACTTGGTCAGTACAGGGACTGCGTTCACCCGTGGCATCTCAACGGGCCGCTATGCGTGCTCAAGTGAGCTTTGTAATATCAGAGCTACCACTCCGACCTAAAGCTAAACCTAAACGCGGTAATATTTTAAACGTTTTTAAAAGTTAAAAACGTAACAATATTTACAGGACTCTTTTGACTTTTGGGTTATTCAAGGGTTCACTGTTATATGGTGCCCACGAAAACGAATTTTAAATGGAAAATAAAACAAAAACAGCAAACACGAGCATATGAATGCGGTTGATTATGTTCATGGTGGACAGGACTGTGGCAACACGGAAGCCAGTAGTGAGAGTGACTTGGCTGTTTCGTTTTTATTCTTTTTTTTCGGACAGTTTTATATTTTCCGCTATACAAACTGATTCAGTGGGTGTTTTATTTTTTCGACCCTTTTTTTGTTGCAGTGGAGAGTTGTTGTTGTTGCAGCAGGGACTTCTTGTTTTCAAATAACTATCAAAAGCACTTAACATACTCTTAACTTACAATAGCATTTATGCACTGCATATGGAAAGGCCTGCCTCTCTGTGTTTGTATAAGTATTTGTGTGGCATGTGAATATGTGGTGGCAAGTAAAAACAAGAAACCTCAACTCAACAACTGATGTGTTGGTATGTTGGCAGTAAAAATATGTATTTTTCCCCTTTTTTTCTCTTGCCTTCTTTTTTAATCTGTTTTTTTTATTGAAAAGGAGGCACATAAAAATTTGTTGCACAATCACAAATACCTACAGTTGCTTTATGAGTTTGCGAGTGGCTGGCTATAAACAAGTATGGGTGCAGGTACATTGTGTGTGTGTTTTTTTTATATCATTTACTCTCTTGTTGATGCCAACATAAAACAAGTGAATTACGAAAAAGAAAATGACAAAAAAACTTGGAGAAAATATGGAAAAATATTTTAGCAACACACGTTATAAGTCTATGTCTCTGTACTGGTTATGTTGGTAGCGGTTACAAGACCTTTTACCAGCTACAGCTACAGCTAGCTACATACAGCAGTACATGGTAGTAGAAATTTGCAGTGATAGTGTCAGCATGGTAAGCATGCATTCACATACGGCTGATGTTGTAACCTTACCACACATACTTTGAAGCATATTGCAACCAAGTGGCATCTGCTTTCGACACCTTTAATATATGCGAACAATATTTTGTTGCAGAGGTTTTTCTACGATATTCTTATTCACTTTATTATGCTGCCAGTCAGCATGTTGAAAGCAACGGACAATGATATTAAAAAAAAACGAAGAGGATACATGCTGCTACAAATTACCAACAATGTTACAATATAATTGTTAATGATCGACTATTTGGTGGATTTTTAATGCCGACGTGTACAAGGATTTCCATTCAGCCGTAATATGATGGCAATTTATTGAAATCTTAAGATAAACATTAAAAGTTTACGGTTACGCATTAAGATTTGACTTGAAGCCATGTAGTGTGCTCGTTATGGTTTGAAATTTATGTGTATTTGGTTTTATTAGGGTTGACATGAAGACTAAGGTTGTTATATATATATGTTCCTCTTACTCTTCTAAGGAGGATAGGGCCGCTTGTTATGATTTGAGATTATTTGCAAAATTTACTGGCTTGAATTTATTTACATTATCAAAGTGGATTCTATACTCAGAAACATGTTGCCACTGAAGGATGAAATGAATCTAATAACTGAGATTACATACATACACATAATGCAATATTACAACCCTTGAGTCAGGCTTGCGACCTAGATTCTCACACCATTAATGTTGTGTGTGTTCATTTTATTCATAAGTGGCGGGATCTACAGTTTAAAGTCAACTCCAAACGACAGACTTTTTTATTTACTCTCAGAGCTTTTGTCAGAAATATACTGAGAGGCAGTCGAAGAAATATATTTTCGTATTTCGTTTTGTTCCAGATGTGGCCTCATGTCCAATAAGTCAACACACTACCTACCAGACTACGGCGTCTACAAGCTGAACTGTTCACTGCACAGTAAATTTAATTGCAATCCAATCAGTTCGCGGTCCTACAGGAACTAATTCGTAGTAATGAATGTTGCAAGACAGTGTGTCAGTAAGATGAAGTGTCATTATTAATCTCACTCTTCTCTACCTTACATAACCTTCTAAGGAATTAATTACTTTACTCCAGTGCAATGCGTATCTTAAGGATATCGAACTGAGCTAGCAATACATACATACATAATTGGTCATTACAACCCTTCAGTCAGGATTACGACCTAGTTTCTCACACCACTTACATATATTGTTTGTGTTAATTTTATACCTGAGTGGCGGGACCTACAGTTTAAAGACAACTCCGAACGACAGACTTTTGAGAAACTTTTCATGGCAATTTTTATTTATTCTCAGAGTTTTTGCCAGAAATCTGCTGAGAGGAAGTCGCCGAAGAAATACTTTTTGTATTTTGTTTTGATGTCTTGCCTGTGGCTCAACCCTGGCTTTACGTCTAATAAGTTAACACATTACCTACTAGACTTCGGCGACTTCCCGAGCTAGCAATAGCGATACATTTACTACTACTACAGTCATCCATGCCCTGTGTGTATTGGAATTAGTTTATCTAGTTTTGCGATTAATAGACACTAATCTGATTTAATATTGGCCATCTTACTAGGAACTTTATAGAATTTTTCTGTCCGATACGCAAAAATCTATCATTGCCTGAACTTATAGCACAAGAGTATATGTCTGCGTTTGAAAGAGCGGCAATGTTATTAACATGGCAGAAGAGAAAGTGGTTAAGCCTCTTCTAAACACCAAATATATACAATGAACTCACAACCTGAGTATCTAGAGCAAGACTTTACAAACTCCGGCAACAAACCTGCTTCATTGTCAGTATCAGTTTATGTTCTGTTTTCTACTAATGACACTGCATTTAAGAGAATGCTGGAACCTGGATCTACTAATCGATAAACTGAACTTGATATAGGCAACCGCAATGCGAACTGAGTACGTTGTTCTACAACATAAATACTTTTAAAATCATTTTAAAATCAAAACTCGATGAATGCTAGGATTCTTCAAAACGCTTAAAACAGGTAACATGAATCGTAAAAAAGCTGTAACAAATAATAATTGCTTCTGAATACCGGCGGTGTAAAAAAAATCTGTTGTGTTCCAAAGGGGCTAAATTCTCCAATCTCTAACTTATTTATGTCGCAGGTTTTCACTCTCATTCAATACGCTTAGATAACCTCTACATATGTACGTACATACGGTTTGAACCAAGGCCTCATGTCGAATAAGCCATCGCAGTACCTACTAGACTACGGCAACCTCCAACTAAGGTAAGCTCTATGTTGAGCATGTACCACTACATATCATTACCCAAAATACTTATATTTGGACTTAAGGACACTACGCAGGCCATACTACCCATCGAGTATTCTCTTGTCCATTTCTCTGACGTAAAACCCAACCAAAAATCCAATGTTTTATTCAGATTCCTAGTGTAAGTGTCGGTTGTTGAGACTGGTGTTCAGCAGTGCTATTTTCTTTCAATGTAGATAGCACGTAGGACCTATTTCCGAAAGAAATAAAAACCTCTATTTTCACTTTAAAAACTCAAGATCTATCTGTTTAAAATAAACAAAAATTTTAATTTTTTAAAGCAATAATAATAAACTGTGTATGTAAATATACTCTTGTAATTTAAAAAAGTCCTGTGCTTAATTGCAAATAATCAATATTTTCTTGAAACCATTTCATATCTTTGTTAACTAAAGAATAGTAAAACAATACACTTACACATCCATACACATACATGTACACATACACACTTTTAACCAACGAATAATTTATGTAGATGTTGCATGCCACGTAAATATCGGTCAAACGCACACAACATGCTCAAAAAGGAAGAGAAGAAAAAAAATTGGTTTTTGCCTCGAACTTTATCAGACCGTCTGTTACCATTACTCATCCTTTTGTTTTACGGCTTGACAGTTGTTGCTGCGTATGCTTAATTTATATGCAACCAAATTCAATGGCATCAGTAGCGAAATCGAAAAATCAACGAAAATCTGAATAAACATGCCCAAAACCATTGAACAAGGCTACAAATGAAAAGAAGCAAAACATTGTCCTTGGCTGTACCAAAAAAAAAGAAGGGCTATCGTAATACTGTGACAATACTGAAGAGAGAATATATTTGCATGATACACATGCTATAAGGTCAACAAGCAGAAGGATCGGAATTTGTAATCGGAAGGGTAGAGAAGGCGACTAAAGGGAACTTCAACGGAATGAAGTTGCTTAACGAACTATTTGCTACATACGTATACAATGTGAAATGCGTTTTAAATATGAGACGTAACTCTTGTTAGTGTTTGAAGGAAAGATAAATGGAAAGTGCACTGATGTGACTTAAATCGACGAATTTATGCAAGGAAAACTATTTTTTAATACAATGTTGTCTTGTAATTAACTGTAGATGCTGTTCGGTTATTAAAGTTACTCTTAGGAACTTACTCTTAGATGGAAATCAAAGGAAGCAATCAAAGATGTATGCACGAGGTAATATCTCGAGCTTCTTATAGTGAAAATATGATAAATTTAACGATGACTATAAATGCCGACGGCCACTAATCTCGATGGCCACCAATCTCGGTGGCCACTAATCTCCATCGCCAATAATCTCGACGGCCACTAATCTCGATGGTCACTAATCTCGATGGCCACTAATCTCGATGGCCACTAATCTCGATGGCCACTAATCTCGATCGCCAATAATCTCCATCGCCACCAATTTCGAGGTTCATATCTCGAAACTCATATCTAACAATTATTAGATTTAAATTATATTGGGTTATGAGACATATTTGCAAACTGACTTTAAACGGCAACGTTTTTAGTTGCATTATAAAAACGACAAATTTTCCAAAAAAAAAAAAAAAATAAATACTCAATAGTTGTGATGTCCATAATACCGTTTCGGAATATGTTTCACACGGTTAGGAATAATATAAGGAATAAAGACCACCATGTTATCGCGATCATATGTCATCGATAAATGTCCGGCTTTTTATGGTTAATCCTCCTTAGGCTCATTAAACAATAGGGAAATTGCTGTACACACAGCCGGGTGAAGACGCCGTAGCCTAGTTAGTAGTGTGTTGGCAGATTAGATGTCGCGTACACTACGAAATATATAAAAATATTCCTTCCTCTCAACAAACTTCTGGCAAAAACTCTGAGAGTAAATAAAATTTCCTCGAAAAAGTTTCTGAAAAATCTGTCGTTCGGATTCGACTTTAAATTATGGGTCCCGTAACTCATGTAAAGGGTGTTTTTTATAGAGGTATAGAACTTTAAGTTGGCATTACTTTTCAAGATGGCGACCGTTAACAGCTGTCAAGTGATTTATTCTCAGTTTGGTTTGGCAATTCATCATGAATAGACTCACGCCTGAACAACGCTTGTAAATAGTGCAATTTTATTTCGAAAATAATGGTTCTGTGCGGAAAACGTATCGCGCACTACGTCCATTTTATCGTCGACAAAGTCGTCCATCAGAGCAGTTAATTCGATTAACCATGGAACGTTTTCGCACCACGTTTACTCTTATTGATAACTCGCATCCCCAGAGACGCTGTACGGTGCGTACAGAAGAAGCTATTGCTGCTGTAGAGCGTAGCATTGAGGAAGACCCGAATGAGTCCATACGCCATCGAGCACAGTAATTGGATCTGTGTCCATCCACTTTATGGAAGATTTTGCGGAAGGATCTTGGTTTGCGTGCTTACAAAATCCAACTCGTGCAAGATTTGAAGCCAAACGATCATCAAGTAAGGCGTAGATTCGTCGAATGGGCCCGATTCCCGATTTTCATAAGCGAATTTTGTTTAGCGATGAAGCGCATTTCTGGTTGAATGGCGACGTCAACAAACAAAACTGCCGCATTTGGAGTGAAGGTAATCCTCCAGTGTATGTGGAAGCACCGTTACATCCAGAAAAACTGACTGTTTGGTGCGCTTTATGGGCTGATGGAATCATTGGTCCGTACTTTTTCAAAAACGATGGTGGCCAGAACGTTACAGTCAATGGTGATCGGTATAGAGCCATGATTACTAACTTTTTCATTTCTGAATTGAATAACCATGATGTCCAGGAGATGTGGTTTCAACAAGACGGCGCAACATGTCACACAGCTCGTGCCACAATATTGATTTATTGAAAGACACGTTTGGTGACAGCCTAATTTCACGTTTTGGACCTGTGAATTGGCCTCCAAGATTTTGTGATTTAACACCGCTAGACTACTTTCTGTGGGGCTATGTAAAGTCATTGGTCTATGCGGTAAAGCCACAAACGCTTGACCATTTGGAAGACAACATTCGCCGTATTATTGCCGATAAACGGCCACAAATGTTGGAAAAAGTCATCGAAAATTGGACGTCCAGATTGGACTACATCCGCACCAGCCGTGGCGGTCATATGCCAGAAATCATATTTAAAATGTTATGCCACAAGATTATCTTTCTGATAAATAAAATTCATGTCAATCGAATAATCCATCGTTGTTTTATTGCAACTTAAAGTTCTATACCTCTTTAAAAAACACCCTTTATAAAATTAACATACGCAGCATAAGTGGTCGTAATCCTGACTGAAGTGTTGTAATGAGCAATTACTTATGTGTGAATGTATTGTCTTTAAAGAAAAATTAATTTTTATTAAGAAGACTTAAATCTTTGACTACAATCTTGAGCAAAAAAGGTAGGAAATGAATTTTAAAAATTACGAGTCCCATACTTGGCAGGAAAAACGGATTCATAGCTCGTAATATCGTAGGATTGTTGTGAAAGTTGGTTACCGTATACTCAGCATAACAAACTGATAACAATCCTATCATCCTGGTAATCTTTATTAATGAAACTGCAGTAAAGCAAACCAATAAAAATGAAGAGAGACTTGTTTCTTACAATCTTACGTTCAATATTGTGTATTAAAGTTAATGCATTGGTTGCTAGAGAACTTGGAATACACCGAGGCCTCCTCCCAGATTGTAAAAAGAATTTGCATCTGATGTTAATATTTCCTAGCACAGTATATAAATGCTTAAATACTTGAGAGTTCTTACATAAATAAATCAATTCAAACAATAATAGAGGGTCTATAGTGCTGATTCTGAAAGAAATTTCTTTTAAAATTATAAAGTCTCTATAAATTTACTTTAAAATACTTATCTTTACTCTGATTCCATTAGTCAACACTCTTATGGCATAAAGGAACTTCAAGATCAACTTTTATATTAAAAGCCCACAATAGTATCTATACATTTCCCACATTTAGGATGTAATAAATGCCAGCTCTGTTCCGTTAAAAATGTAATACCCATATAGAGAGGGTTGAAGCAAATGACGCCTATTTTCCAAATTCTAAAACAAGTTTAAATATAACCATTCACAGATAAAAATTGTGTGACGTATATTTTACCATACATTTGCTTCCAGTAAGCTGTCATAATGTCAGCGATACTTATTTAGGTTTTTTTACTTTTTTTCTAAAATGGCACAAACAGAATACAAAAAATTCCTTTGAATTCCTGTATGTTTTATGTTAAACAGGACAAACTAAAAAGGAAAAATAAACAAACAAAAAATTGAACGTAAAAACCAAGCAACATGAATGAAATTTCTAAAAGTAGTTTCAAGTAAATAATGCTCATACGTCTCAGTATTTCTTTAATAAATATTAAATTTGTTACTAACAACAACAACAAAAACGAAGAGTAATAACAAAAGGACAAATAGTCCCACTTATTCAAAACAAGTATGGTGGTGGTAGTAATTTAGGGACGTACAGTAAGAAAAACTATGGTTTCAAACGACAACAAATTACACATTTTGAGACAGTTTATCTATTCTCCTCATACTTACTCTTCTTTCCCAGCTACTTCTGGTTGTGGCAAAAGTAAGGACCAAGTTTTTTTTTTATTATATTATTCTTACTTAATATTTGTTTTTGTTTTATTTGTTAGAAGAGAAACCTTATGCTCGTAATACAACAAAATTACTAACGTATGAGGCAACTAAAGGATAACCACTCTCGCCCATTACACCCATAGATTCTTATGTTTGTTTGCATGTGGACAAACATTAAATAAATATGAGAATAACTTACCGTTCAAATGAATGTATATGTGTATGAGCGTGTGTATGTATGTTGAACTGTGAGTGAGTGGTGAGTGGTGAATTGTACTCTTCTTGCCATTACTTTACTACGCCTTTACTTTACTTTACTATACTTTACACTATCGTAGATCTTTCAATTTGTCTCCTCTTGAAAATACTTTTTGGTTTCCTTAAAAAACATTTCAAGCACTAAACACACACACATACACACATTGCCCAACATACAGATAAATACTATTACTGCCATAATGATGCATGTGTTAATTTTACAGTGAAGAGCAATTTGGTTGTATTTTTGGACAGAGAGTTTCTCAATCATGTATCAAATTGCCATCAATATCTGTGATGTTTTAAAATGTTCTTTATGGTGTCATAACTTCGAAGCTTTAGAATATTTACAGTTTATTTTTGGAAAGCTTGTCTATTGATTTCCAGTTGTACCTCGACTAGTAAACCAGCAAGTGAAACATGGAATGAAATTGTAATCGAACCGTCTCTCCCGTAAGATATCTGCATCAGATTGTGAAGTTATGTGTCTGGTGCGCTTTATACGCTGTATGTTTCATCGGCCCTTATTTCTTTCGCAATAAGTAAGCAATAAGTAAGGAGTTGCCTTTATGGAGAATGGAGTTGCCTTTATAGAGCAGCTTCAATGTTGTGCTGATTGAATTTTGTTTTACAAGAATACAGCGATATTTGGCTTTAATAAAACGATGCAACTTGCCTTACAGTACGCTTACCAATCGATGTATTTTAATATCAAATTGATGATATCTTTCTTTCTACAAAAAAAAGTTCTGTTCACTAGCACCCTCCATTGAAGGCCTTTGGATTACTTTTCTGTAGTCACCTTTGTGGAGTAGGTAGTGCGTTCAAGTCCCAGGTCAAATATCTTCAACAGAACGAAATATGCCAAATATTTCTTCGGCGACTATCTCTCAGAAGATTTCCAGCAAAAACTCTGAGAGAAAAATTAAATTGTCAAGATAAAGTTTCTCAAAAATCTAACGTTCGGAATCAACTGTAAACTGTAGTTTCCGCCACGCCACTCATGTATAAAATTAACACACACAACATAAGCAGTGTGAAAAGTTAGGTCGTAATTCTAACTGAATGGTTGTAATAAATAACTCTGTATGTATGTGTGTATGGATTACTTTTCTAAAGTCGCCGGATTCTAGTAGGTTGTTAGGGAAGAGCCCGCAGTTTAAACCTCAGCTCAGGGATCTCGAACAAAACGAAATATGAAAACAGATTTATATATTATAGATAGTTAAAGTAGTCTTGCAGTGGTCTTTCACTAGTCTTGCAATAGACTTGCAGTAGTCTTGCAGTAGACTTGCAGCAGACTTGCCGTAGTCTTGCAGTAGTCTTTCAATAGTCTTGCAGTGGTATTGCAATAGTCTTGCGGTAGCATTGCAGTGCTCTAGCAGTAGTCTTGCAGTAATCTTACAGTAATCTTGCACTAATCTTGCAGTAGTCTTGCATTAGTCTTACAGCAGTCTTGCAGTAGTCTTACAGTAGTCTTTCAGTAGCATTGCAGTAGTCTTGCAGTAGTCTTACAGTAGTCTTGCCGTAGTCTTGCAGTAGTCTTGCAGTAATCTTGCAGTAATCTTGCAGTAGTCTTACAGTAGTCTAGCAGTAATCTTGCAGTAATCTTGCAGTAGTCTTACAGTAGTCTGGCAGTGCTCTTGCAGTAATCTTGCAGTAGTGTTGCAGTAGTCTTGCAGTAATCTTGCAGTAATCTTGCAGTAGTCTTACAGTAGTCTTGCAGTAATCTTGCAGTAATCTTGCAGTAGTCTTACAGTAGTCTGGCAGTGCTCTTGCAGTAATCTTACAGTAGTCTTACAGTAGTCTTGCCGTAGTCTTGCAGTAGTGTTGCAGTAGTCTTCTGCTGAAAGCTCGAACAGTAAATAAATTGTCATGAAAAGTTTTTCCAAAATCTGTCGTTCGGTGTCGACGCAATTCAGGAATAAAATTAGCGCCTACAGCATGGGTTGTGTGAGAAGCTAGGTTGTAAGTAAGTAAGAATTACTTTTCATGGAGCAAGTTAAGTCATTAATTTATGTCAACAAACTAGCAACTGTGTAAGTATTAGAAGCCATACTAAAGCCAGCACTAATGAGTTGCGGCCACTAGTAAAAAAAAAAAATAAAATGATCGAATGTACCATGTAAATTCGAGCAGTGTCTGCCATAAGTTGGAAGTCATATTTAGGATATAAATGCCATGTAATTTGGCACCAGAAAAAAACAGCAACAAAGCAAAATTTCATTCTAACAATATTGCTGTCTTGTGTAATCATTTCAACTTCTCAACAAAACAAACAACACTCCTTAAAGTATTAACGTTTTCATATTGATTTAAAATCAAATTTCAGTTCATTAGAAAGATTGTTTTGTTCCCTAAAATTTTGTTCTTCACTGTATGTTTGCGTTAACATTACTTTTGAATATTCCTCAATTACTTCAATGTTTATGCTTGACTTACTCTGGTATGGATATGTGACTCTATATACCATAGGAATGATAATAAGTACGTACACGGAAAACATAGAAATACTTCAGGAATATCACAAACCCATTTAAGCATAGGAATGTATTTCCACAGAAGATAACAAGCATTAGTATCTTCTATTATTTATTATCACAAATACAATTTTCATGTGGAAGATAAGTTTTGGGAATCTTTAGATATTTTTCATATCAAATTTTTGGTGGTTCTTTAAGGCTACATTTCACACCATCTTCATGTGAATATTTTACTTGAACTTATTCACAGTCTTACGTGTACAAACTTTACATTTTAAAGTACATAATCGTTGTATACTGGAGGAGAAATTCTTCTATTTTCACCAATTATATCCAGTCACAGTGCACCTATTTGTGACTTATAAAAAAAAACCTACACATACATTTTCATACTTACAAGTACCACACTAACACTACCATAGTTTAAATATGTATTAAGAAGCAAGTGTGTTTTGTATTTTGAAAAAAAAGAGAAGAGAAAAAAAAAACTTATTTAAACCTTTTTAATGTTGCATTAAGTACGGCATTAGGGAAGAGTATACATTTATGGTGTGGCATGTTTTCTCATTACGTGTTATTGTTTGTAGCATCAACAAACGAAAGAAAGAAAGCAAAAAAAAAATGAAAAAAATATAAGAAATAATGTGTAGAAACGGAAGAAAATAATTTTCCATAAACTCTTGACGCAAGTATTTAATGTTGCCTTAGGGCACTTTTTCTCTGAATGACGTAAATCTTGTAAATCTTTTGCACAGTAATTTTTAATATCACGTTTTATCCTCTGACTCCTGTCACACTCAGTCACTGTTTCTTCTCATTGTCGTTTAGAACTAATAATTTACGTACAAATGCAACATTGTTGTTGTTGTAGTTATTTTAAGCCATTTATTTATTTTTCTTTTATGACGTACTCACCTGTGTTTAAATATAGTTTTGCACACTTAAAGTTTTTGTAACCGGACTTTAATTATAATAAAATGAGTAATAGAATTATAGTTAGTCAGGAGGGCATAAGTACTTTTAAAAGAAAAAAAATATATACTCTCATATACATATATGGGGACAACTATGTTTATATGGGTAGCGTAGTAACAGCTATGATGGCATGGTGTAGTGGTTTAAGTGCTCGACTAGAAACTCTAAAATACCAGGTGGCTATACAGCAGCCAACAAAATATGTTTTTCCTTCTACTCATTTTTTAAGAAAATTATGAGGATCCAAGATCAAGAAATTTCCAGACATCCGAGGGAAGATGACACTAAGGACGGATACTGTAAGAAGGTAGAATGGTTCCTTTGCAGTAAATTCAATACAACAACGCAGTACTTATTCGCTTAAGGAATAGTTTCTAGGCAGCGCCAGTCGGCAACCCTATTACTCCAGTATCTGCTATTGTAGACAAGATTAATGAAACAAAAATGTTTCCTAAGCAATAAATTCAATACAACAACACAGTACATATCCACAGAAGCAATAATTTCTAAGCAACGCCAGTTGGCAACCCTATTACTCCAGTATCTGCAACTGTAGACATGATTAATGAAACAAGAGAAAAGTATTCCCATGAGAGAAAGGTATTCTCAATTTTCCGCCACAGTGGGCCTCGGATCATTTCCCTTTAGAGGTTTCCATTGATTGCAATCGCATTTCCATTTTCGTTTTCAAAATAAATATGCACTGGAACACAAACCAAACCAAACCGTAACGTTTGCTCTAAAATAACTCATGGATTCTCTTCACTCCAAATACGGCAGTACTGGTGAAGTGCATCCGTATTGTTCAATATTCCATGACTCTAGCACAGGAATAGATCGAATTTAAGTTACGGCAGGAGTTACGTTGGCAGTAACAGCCGTTGGGGTTTGTGGCTTATTCGCATACACTCACGTCTTAAGAAAAGCTCACAAGAAAAAGTCTAGCACGGTCAAATTACACAATCTCCGTGGATAGTTTTCATCACCTCCTCTTAAGTTAACCATATCTCAAACCGCTCGTGCTAAATACCCAATGTGCCATGAAATAAGGGAGCGTATTAACTTCCTGTTAAACACAATTCGTTGGTTTTCAGATAATTCAATTCAGAAATTGGTTAAAATCGATTTAAAATGGTCGGCGTTGGCATTGGTGGCCTAGGCAACGTCATTTTCAAAGAATTATGCACCGCTGACTCAGCCCAAAATCCACACTAAATAGTAATTTTTTCGGTATGCAATGGGCTTTCTTGGATCTCATATGAATTGGTCTCATTCACAGTTCGACAATTTTGTTTGCTAACATACCCATTCGATTCAGGCATGGGTCTCGTAGCTGAAAATGTCTTTTCGATGAAATTTAGTTTCTAACTGATGCAGAGCCCATACAGCGAACAAATGGCATTGTCTATGGTTGTCCATGGGAATTTGACAAAACATACTGAACAGATGAAAACTTCAATGAGATGGCCATCATCAACTGCCATTATCAAAGTTCGAAAGTCCCTTTGGGAAGATCCAACAGGGTCTTAATGCTGTATGGGGAATGTTGAGAATATTTCGGCACGATACACACTGAAACAGCGTCTTACAGGTCAAATAATTCAAGTATTGAGGGTGTTATCGGAGGATTTATATGAAACTGTATTGAACATTTGGATACTCGGACTAAAATTTACAAGAGCGCTTCGTAAAAAAACCTGCAGTAATTTCATCTCCACATTGCTGTGAAAATTCATTAGTCTGTTAAAGATAAAAAAATTTTCGCCATAGTTTTGCGTTTAAAAAGTAAATTCCTCTTTTACTACACCTTTTTGAATTGAAAAATTCTTTGTAAAAAAACAAATCTTAGAAATGAAATGCGTTTTAATCCGCTTTGAATTCCACTTAAATAATATGTCACTGTGATGTTTGATTTTTATTTTTTTCTTCTTTTTTTTCCTTCTTGCTTCATTAATTGAAATCAATTTAATCATTAATCAATTTCCTTTTCCTTTTCCATTTCTTCTTTCTTGAATATTTTCGTTAATTTAAAATTTCTCTTTAATTAAATTTTTTTTTTTTTGCCGAACATCAATTAAAATTTCATTTCGTTTACAGGTTTCTCTCATCAAATATTTGTGCCATTTTGAAATTTATTTCCTTTAAAATTAATTTCCCTTTCTATTACGGGTTTTCCCCATGCGGTGACTTTTATAATGAAATAACGGAGATTGCCACACTAATGAGTGTTTTGTGGCAAAGCGGAGATGAAAGTAATTAAATTGCATGAAGTGTTGCAAATTTATAAATACAATACAATACTACAAATGCTTTTTGGCCATTTGCCTTAGCATGCTGGAAAATTAATTGCACTGTTTTAAAAGAAAAAAAATACGAAGAAAAATATCTGAAACAGTTTGAATTTAAAAATTGAATTTAAATTATTTTTAATGAATAGACCAGTGTGTGTTTAGTTTAAATGTCAAGAGCTCACGTCTTACAAATTGTCCAAAGTAGTGTTTGAAGCTTTATTCATAACCAAAACATAAACATTGATGGCATTAATTTATTTTTGCATACAACAACATATAACATATAAATAATAGTTTTTATTCTTTAAATGTCTGTCTGTCTGTTTTAGTTTTGTTTCCATTTCATCTCCTTCTCTTGCAAATACCTATCAAAATCATATTATATTGTATATCATTAACACACAGTTCATTTAATTAAATTCTACTCATTTGGCATTTAATTTATTTATTTAATAGTCCTCAATTATAGCTCATATACACATACACACTCTCACATGCATGTCCATACCCTATACAGGCCTATACATCAACATTGTAAAAATCACTCACACACTAATATAGTTACATAACATACACATTTATTTGCTTTCAAGAGAATCCATAATAAATATTTAAATGGTAATGATTTTTCAATAAAAAAAAAATAGTCAACAAGTCAGAAAGCTTTATACGATAATATCTGACGTGGTTATACCCTAAATCGAAAACTATATAATGGTGACAGTGCTTGAAAACAAAGTCTTGCATCACAGTTTAGAACACAAGAGAAGACTTAAAATTTATTTTTTGAAACGTATGTGAAAAACTAAGAATGTTGGGTAACCTGGTAGTCTAGGTCGTGGATTGCATTCCCACTAGATATTCTGGTCTGTATTGTCGGATTTCGGTCTGCCGTAACACATCCATCTAGGCGGCTCTGCTTCTTGAGCGCCTATGCCAGTTGGTCAGACTAATTGATGACAGGGCTTCCTCGATTTGGTCCTTCCAACACAAACAAGGTCGTCCTCTTCGCCGACTTCCGCAGATCACCGCATCAAATACCCGCCTCGCCGGAGCATCCTCCTCCAGTAGAACGACATGGCCGAGCCAGCAAAGCCACTGGATATTAATACGCTGCACAACGTCTATGTGGTTGAGGAGCTCATACAGCTTACTGTTGGATCGAATACGGAAATCATCGCCAACTCTGGACCGAAAATCTTACGTAGGACTTTTCTCTCGAATACCCTCAAGGCTGCTGCATCAGTGCTGTTAGAAGTTATTTAGCTTGTATATAACTTCTCTGCATAATATATCCAGAAGCTTATTGAGCTGTCATAGATAGTAATAGGAACAACAAAAATTATTAAAGAGTCATTATTCTCTTTAAAAGTAGTGCTCATCACTAGCATAGGCTTGGTTAGGTAAGATGGCGGGCCCTCCTGAAGGAAGAAGTCCCTCTTGAACCAGAATTTATGTACATTTTAATATCACAATCAATATTCAACTCGGGGATCAAACATTTGCTATAGGAAACCAATCCAAGTCGGAAATAAAACTGTTTATATTCGAGGCGCTGTATTAGAAGTCAAAACCTTTCATCTTTTTATAAAAGGGGTAGGGCACTGACACACGAGATGAAAGACAGTCTTTTCCTCCTCCTACGACTCATAGCTCCTACAGAAATTATTTGCCAGAATGCCAAGTCTTTTGGCATGTCCACCTAAAGGACTGTGCCCCATGAGAATCGTTATCGTGCAATGGATGGCCTTGCGATTTAAAGATAGAAGTGAGCTTCTTATCCATAAGTGTCCATCCAGTAGAGTCTAGTTATTTTGCACGTATGCTTTTTTAACAACGAGAATGAGACTCCCTGTAAAATGAGTGGAAATAACCCAAATGAAGTGAGGCAATTGGAATACCTACGCCCTGTAACGTGTCAGACAGAGATAAGCAGCTCATCAGCAATCCAATTGCTAACAATATTTCTATGTCCAAAATCTCGTATAAGAGGTAGCTTTAAATGATCCAAAATTTCACTAAGAAACCCTTAGCATTAATAGAAAAGGACAGAAAATTCCGCCACCCAACAAGCATTGCGCCGTTTGACCTCTGCCTAGAAAACGGTACAGAGTACAGGCGATCTCTAAGAAAGTATACTATAAGAACCCTTAACAACTATACTACGTTGCATCATCGGTAAAAATCGGTGCGAGAAAATTGTTAGGATGTTTTCATTGAAAGCAGGAAGCAGTCGACATATTTTATGGAGTGTGTTTTTCGTGCATAAAACTCTTAACAAAATACATAAAAATCGTTTTTGCTTTCCCTCTACACAACGTTTACGTCCAATAAAATAGTGGATATTCTTTTGCCTTTTATATTATTTCTTTCTTTTTTACGTATAAAATGTTACAAATTCTATTATAAACCCAATATACCATTGCCAACTGAGGTAGTGTACAATATATAAAAAAAACTAAAATATATTGAAAATCATTTAAATAAAATGTTCGATAGATGAATGGCCACATGGATTGATAGTTGGATGGCTGACTTTGTGGCCGTGGATGGAGTATTAAAAATCTGACTAATAATTTATATTTCCCAAGGGTATTATGATGAAATTAAAACAAATTGTACATCATGTTCTCTCTAAATAAATTTAAGTTAGATTTGCGCTAGTCGAATGGATGAATAAATTAAATGACAAAACAATACAAATGGAATTATTTACTTTAGATTGTATGTTGAATGGAATTATAAATGAATTATAAACTTTGGTTTTGAAAAAAAGAGTACATTTTTGATGTCAAATAGGTACCGCGATCTTCGTATCAAATTGAAATACGTTTTCAATACAACTTTCCACTTCAAACAATTTAAGTTAGATTTGCGGTGTAAAAAAATTAGTGAACAATCGGTTGAAAAATAAGTTATGGATTCGAACGTCTAAAAAATAATAATTACAATCTTTAAGTCCAAAGTGGAAGATAGTTCACATGGCTACAAGGGTCCTCCTCTTAACTGAAAGTGTAACATTGCACCTGGTAATAAACGTACATATCAGTGGTATTTAATTCATAACAGTCTAGCGCGTAATTTGAAGATAAAATTTAAAAATAATTAAAAATTATTTTCGCAGGAAGTAATCACCCTAATCTAGGCTAAGTTTGACAAATGCCATGAGATTACTGTTTCTTCAATTTAAATGATAAAAAAAATTGAAAAAGTGGACTAAATTACTTGGTGGCCGTACAAGCATGGAAAATGTCAAGTAAGAAATCATATGACGTAGTGGCGGATGGAAAACACGATTGGTAGTGAATGCCACAATGCGAGAATTCTTGCTTAGTGGTTACAATTATGAATGATCAGTTGGTATAATGAATGAATGATCAGTTCGTACGGCATTTTCTTACAATCGCTCATAAAGAAACCATTTGCCAACTTCGTAGAATTGTTAAGTGTTGTTCAACTGCTATATGAATGACTTTTGCAAAGTTTCGAAACCTTGGAAAGACTATAATGCCTATGTAGCACAGTAAATACCAAATAGCAATAAAAACAATGGACTTTTCGTGAGGAATCATAGCGTAAGAAAGGCTAAGACAGGGTTTTCAGGCGACATTTCTTTGGAATTCAGTCAAAACAGTAGGTGTTTAGGAATGAATTGGGTGGGTTGACAGGTCCATATAGTAATGACTATCTCGTAATAATGTAGTCGTAACACTGCATATTTCGAAGCGAATTGGTGCCAAAAAAAAGATGAACAAGTTGAGTTCAGCAGCTATCAAAATGATAACCACCGCATCTTTAAACGCAGGCAATTTAGTCTACTTGAAGTGTCCTTGTAAAATAAACAATGATTTTGGATTAAAGAACAATTCAAAAGTATGCACATGCCCAGATTCCATTACAAAAATTCTTGATGAAACAATGAACTGCTCGTCCACTTTATTTTGTGAATTTAACGCCAAGTAAATATTTATTGTTTCCATAATAGGCGGAACAATATTTGACTCGAATAATGACATCATTTCAGAAACAATTTCTTTCTTTTTTTTTTTGTAAACATACATACATACATATATAATTGGCCATTATGACCCTTCAGCCAAGATTACGACCTAGCTCCTCACACAACTAATGTTGTGTGTGTTAATTTTATACATGACTGGCGGGACCTACAGTTTAAAGTCGACTTCGAACGACAGATTTTTGAGAAACTTTTCATGGCAATTTTTATTTACTCTCAGAGTTTTTGCCAGAAATTTGCTGAGGGGAAGTCGCCGAAAAAATACTTTTTGTATTTTGTCTTTGATGCCTGGCCTGGGGCTCGAATCCAGGCTTTACGTCTAATAAGCCAACACACTACCATACTAGACTACGGCGACTACATATTTTTCAATATTTTTTCATATTTTGTTTTATTCCAGGTGTCTGGAGGATGTCGCCGAAGAAATTTGCGATATCTGAAATTAGCGATATCTGACCTTGGCTTTGCAATGTGGCCTCATGTCTAATAAGACAACACACTACCTACTAGACTACTCAACAACTGCGACTTATTCTGTTCTTTTTTTCATTCGTGTAGAAAAATTAATTGCGGAATTGTTACACAAGCTCTATACTGACTGTGTTGAAAATTTAAATAATTTTTTAAAATCAATAAACTTGTGTTTCATTAAAAAAAAAGTCACAGAGTAATTGAACCGCTGTTGTATTCATAGAAAACTTGATTTAAAGTCAGAATTATTGGAATTTATAACATTCCTTAAATAAATGTTTCAAAGTTTTAAAAAATATTTTCATTTATTTTATTTTTTTTCTGTTATTTTACCGTTAATAAAACCTTAAATGTCAATGAGTCTACAATTAATTGTTTTTTAATTTAACCAATAACAATATTTTTTTCTTTGTAATAGCAACAACAATTGCATGGTATTATATGGTATTGTATTTAAAATTTAATTCTATTTTAATAAAAATATTGTACATTTAATAATTCAATCATTAATACAATTCTTCAATTTCAATGTTTTTAAAAATTCTTTCCTGGAATTTTTTCAAATAAAATTATAATTGTGGTTGCTTTAACATGTTTGCGGTTGTTAGCCTCATCCACAACAAATTATGCTTGTGAGCCACAGTAGAGTAAATAAAAATTTAACTTTTAATTATTTACACATAAGCATACTCGTACATACGTACACAGCAAAAAATAAAATTATTAAATAAACTGTTTAACTAGACATACGTATACATACATAAATATATATTTTTAAAGGCATTTTTGTTTTTTTTTTTAATTTATTTATTTTATAAAATATTATAATTTATTATTATTATTATTATATTTTAAATAAATTGTTATTGTTTTTTTTTTTGTTTCTTGGCATTTTGCATTTAAAGTCAATATTTAAAAATTATTGGCTTTAAATAAGAATTAAAAAAAGGAAAATAAATGAGAACTTGACAAGTGTGTATTTACATACATTTTAATTTTTAAATAAAGAATTTGTATGAATATTTTAAATAAAAATGTTTAAATAATAAAACTTTTTACGATAAGATTTTTTACAACAATTTTATTTTCAACATGCTTACAAACCATGCCAAATTGCTGGCAGATTGATAAGATAAAAAAGAAAAACTTTATGCTGCCCAATTTCAGAATTCGTGCTGATAATTTCATTTCTTATAACATATAGGCGCATGTAATTTAAGAGTTCGAAATGGTAAAAATAATTTAACCTGAGGCGTATGTGAAATATTACTTTCAAAAAAATATTACTCATACGTACGGGAGCACGCTTAAGTTACATAAAAAATTCAAATTTTGATCGGAATTTGAAGGGTAAGATACCATTTGTGCTAGGTAGGTCGATTGTAGCGTCACAGGTTAATATTCAAATCAGAGATCAAATAGTCTGCAAAGACAATTATCCCGACACCAAAATTAATCTCTTGAAGTCAGCGTAGTCTATTAAGTACTGTATGTGCTTATTAGGCGTGAGGCTACTGTTCAAACCCAGGTCAGACAACTCCTATAAAATGAAATATGTAAAGATATTTCTTTGGAGACTTCCTCTCTGTAGATTTCTTTCAAAAAATTTGGGAGCAAATAAAAATTGCCAAAAAGAAGTTTCTAAAAAAATATGTCGTTCAGAGTCGACTTTACACGATAGGTTTCACCAGTCATGTGTAAAATTAACAGCTAGGTCGCAATCTTGACTGAAGGGTTGTAATAAACAATTAGGTATGCATGTGGATATGTAAAATATATCTCCCTATTAGGGTGCTCTTGCAGTCTAGTGGGTAGTGAGTCGTGAGTTCGATTCCCACCAAAGACGCTGGTCTGTTACACTACACCGAGCATATGGCCAAGTTACTCCGCTGGTATATAATTAGAATATAATTTGTAATTGTATTGTAATTAATAAATAAATATCTCGCTATTACGTTACGCCTCCTGATAGTAGGAACTTTTAGTTGACAGTTGAGGCGAACAATTCACATGAAGCTCTTCTATTCACTTGTGATTAACAGGCTCGATTCCAGTAGTTAATAATAGAGGGTTCGCAAATGGAAAATGAGTTATTTTTATAGCAACATTTTGCATTGAGTATTCAATTTATTCCTTTCTTAATGAATCCGTTGGAGTTCATATTTCAGTGTGTGCTTAGCTTACGAGATGAGAGCTCGTGAGCTCAGACTTCAGCTTTGACTTCTCGTACAATACGAAATAAGAAAAAAATAGTTCTTTGGACGACTTCCCCTCAGTAGTATTCTGGCAAAAACTCTGTGAGTAATAACATTCGCATGAAAATATCTTTTTAAACCTGCCCTTTAGAGTCGATGTTTAAATATACAAGATGTTTAAAGATAGGTTGCAATCTAGACTAAAGTATTACAAAGACGAATTAAGTAAGTTCAGTAAGTTTGAGCTTGACATTAAACTTTAGGCAACATCTCTACTGTTCTATGCTCTGTCACACGCAGAATAATTGATTTTTCTTAATAGACAATCAGAATATTTTGTGAGGATCCTTGTACTCTAATTTCAAATCAAACCCATTGTAATGTGATGAGGCACAGATATCCTTTAAAAACTTATGATGACCGTCCGTTCCGTCTGTAAAAGGGCAGATATAATAAAGAATGGATAATTTGATTTCATTGCCATATTAGTGATTATACACTAATGTTCCCACCAGGAGGAGTATAAATCTTTCATAAAATGACTTTCGTTTGTCTTAGAAAAGATTTTGGGGTCAAAACCACTTGCAATGGAGTCCATGGGAACATAAAATAGTGATGAACGTGTTCTGTTATTACTGCAACTGATAGTTATATCAGTCTTGATTAAGCTTCAATTCTTTTTCACTCTCTTTTATGCATTTAGGGCACAAAATATACACTGAATTTCACTTACCTTTTTATTATTTCTTTACTTTGTTTCTGTTCCATTAAGTGGTCTCCTGTATCAGATTCTAGGATAATTAGTATGCCGTTCTCTGTAAACTAGAATTGAGTGTAGTAGTAAGAAACCTTGTTAATTGAGCCATACTATAAGGTAGTGGTATTAGATTTCTCTAGGAAAGCGGAGAGGGATTATTTAGATGGGACTTTAAGCTTTTCAAATTTTGAAACACGACAACTACGATGGAAATTTTTTGGTATTCTTCGGGTTTTTAACCGTAATTCCGTGGGTTTGTACTCATTTGTCTTATAATTATAACAGCAGATTTCTGGCAAAAAAACTCTCGGGGTAAATAAAACTGCCATGAAAAGTTTCTTAAAAATCTGGTATCGACTTTAAACCGTCCCACCACTCATGTATAAAATTAACACATACAACATAAGTGGTATGAGAAACTAGGTCGTAATCCTGACTGAAGGGTTGTAATGACCAATTATGTATGTATGTATGTAAATAAAAATATTCATTCGTATTCAGGAAACGTTACAATTGTTCTTGGATTCTTCTTACTTGACAAACATGGCCGCTTAATAAGCTTAGAAGACGGATTTTCTGTATTTCGAATGCGATGAATGGTGATTCCTTAGAGTGGAATGATACTTCTTCAAAATTTTGAAAATTCTGAACAATTATGATAAAAAATCGTTTTATATGTTGCTGAATTCGAATACAGGATGCTTGGATCCCTCACAAGGTATTTCGAATTTCCCGCAGCGTTTTGCAATTGTAGTCCAAATAGTTATTGAAACTTGGTAGATTGTTATTTATTATGATTAAAAGATTCTAGAATTCATATCTCTTTTACTAACTTGTTCCTTCCCTTTCAAATGTACATCCTATTCTATTTTTGGATTTAAAGAGAAGTTTTTTATTTTCTTTTTTATATCCAGACCAGGCGGTAATACGGAAAAACCAGAAGCTTTCACTTGTGCTGGATTATCGGCATCCTTACGCAACATATGAAGTCGCCGTGGTCTAGTAGGTAGTGTGTTGGCTTATTAGACGCAAAAGCCTAAGTTCGAGCCCCAGGCTAGGCCTCAAAGACAAAATGCAAAAAGTATTTTTTCGGCGACTTCCTCTCAGTAGATTTCTGGCAAAAACTCTGAGAGTAAATAGAAATTGCCATGAAAAGTTTCTCAATAAATAAAAATCTGTCGTTCGGAGTCGACTTTAAACTGTAGGTCCCACCACTCATGTATAAAATTAACACACACAACATAAGTGGTGTGAGAAACTAGGACGTTGTACAATGGGTCAATTCGACCTCCGGGTACTGTACTTGTCTTAATTGACAAGTACATGTCCTCTAACCTAACCTAACCTACGCAACATATGACTTACAAATGCCACCTTTTGCATGTATGAAATCTCAATTATTATGGATGATACTTTAGATATGAACGTGATAAGGCCAGATCCCTTCGGCAGCGCATGTTCGGAAAAGTATGAAAGGTAAGATAGAAAGATACAAGGATTCTGCTAAATCCATGCGGGTTTGTATGTATGTAATATAGAGGGCCCAAAAAAAGTATACTGGAAATACTTGGTAGGAAATATTAAGTGCCTGATGTTACCTTTACAATCGTAATATTTTACTATATTTCATAACACCCCTGTTTCTTGTTTCTAAAGTTTTAGGAAACAAATTTTCAAAGTGGCAGTGTTCTAAAGATGATAAATGCTTATTGTGCATTAGAATAAATCCTTAATCTTCTTTAAATCTAATTAATTATTGTTTAAATATTTTATTTTTATAACAATAAAATAGAAAATATGTAAAGATTATTTGGCTAAGAATGATTTTCTAAGAATTAAATTTGAGTAGAAGGCTATCATTAGCTATCAAAACACTTGCATTTGTATTAATGATTAAATCTTAACAATACAATGCAATTTACTATTTGACTATTAATAATAATATTAATAATATAATAATAATATTTAATAGTTTAATAATTAAATTAATATATTTTTAATGAATTATAAAATTGTTTAATAAAAGCTTTAATTGTCATCTTTTTTTTTTAATCAAACAAATGCAAACGGATTTTAACTGAGATTTTAATGCAAGTGTTTAACGAAAATAATTGTTTCTTAAGCTTCAATGAATTGCTATATATTTGTAGAATAGAGCATCACAACTAAATACGTATGTATGCATCTGCTGTGTGTACATAACAAATATCTATCAAAGTATCTACCATAGTGTACATATATACATAAATATAAATATACAATTTAATATTGTTATTGTTGTTGCTATTTGATATAAATTTACATGCAATTTCATAAGTGGCTTAACAACTTGACCTGTATTTTAATTTAGAATATAAATTATGTTGAGTACACACGTTGCATTTAATATGTTTGTAGTTACTTACCCACATACACACAATTCTATACACAAATATATTAAAATTTTAAACACATTTACAAATCTTTTGCGTGTATGTGTGCATGTCACGGCAACATTTCTGCATAAGATAGCGATTTATCAAATGGAGTGTCTTTTTTGGAGCGCTTTTTATTTTTTAATTTAAATAAAGTATAGTGTGTATGAGCTATCGCCGTAGTATAGTAGGTAGGGTGTTGGATTATAAGACCTGAGGTCACGATTCAAACCCCAGGACAGACAATGAAATGAAACGAAATATGAGAAATATTTCTTCAGCAGATTTCTAGCAAAAACTCTGAGAGTAAATAAAATTGCCATGGACATTTTCTCAAAAAATCTGTCGTTCGGAGTCGACTTTAAACTGTAGGTTAACACACATAGTGTTGTGAGCAGCTATATAGGTCGCGATCCTGACTAAAGGGTTTTAATGACCAATTATGTATGTATGTATAGGTATGAGATATTTTTTAATCGTTTCATGGGCCTATTGATGTCATTCTGTTTGGCACATAACATCGTACAAATATCCTACAAAGCTTTCTGCCTGCATCAAACAAAGAGAAACTCACAAAAGGAATTTTAACGACGTCAAATCGGTCGTACAGAATATCCAATGTGGCATGAGTTGCGAAGCACATAGTGGCGTCCAATTCGAACCATATTTCGTTGGTGTCCATATCATCCAATTAAGGCCAAAAGAGGTTAGTAATAATCGACATAATGGCTGATTTTTTAAGAGCTATAGGAAAATTTTTCAAAAAAAAAACACAAAAAATTCAGAAAAATTCATGAAATCTTTATTTGAATCGATAGTACGGTCCATATAATTTAATGTTTGAAGATTATTTCATGCAAATGTTGACCGCGACTGCGCCTCAATTGGTCCATCCGTATAGTCCAATTTTGGAATACTCTTTCCAACATTTCGGCCGGTATCTCACGAATAAATGCTTCAATGTTGTCTTCCAATGCGTCAATTGAAGCGGGCTTGTCTGTATAGACATGAGCTTTAACATAGCCCCACAAAAAATAGTCTAAAGGCGTTAAATCGTACGATCGAGGCGGCCAATTGACCGGTCCCGAACGTGAAATAAAATGTTCACCAAACTCGCCTCTCAATAAGTCCATTGTTACGCGTGCTGTGTGGCATATGGCACCGTCTTGTTGAAACCACATGTCATGCAAGTCAAGCTCTTGCATTTTGGGCAAAAAAAGTTGGATATCATATCACGGTAGCGGTCACCATGCACATTTACGATTCGTAGCATCTTTGAAGAAGTACGGTCCAATGATGCCACCAGCCCATAAACCGCACCAAACTGTGACTTTTTCTGGATGCATTGGTAGCTTTTGCAATGCTTCTGGCTGATCTTCACCCCAAAATCGACAATTCTGCTTATTTGCGTATCCATTGAGCCAAAAATGAGCTTCGTCGCTGAACACAATTTTTCGACAAAGAAGTGGATCTTCGGCCAACTTTCCAAGAGCCCATTTTGATAATAAAATTCAATGATTTGCAAGCTTTGTTCGTTTCATGGTTAAATTATATACCAAGCTGAAGATGTTTGACAGTGAAACAAAACACGAAACGTGCGTGAGCAGTTTAAACCAGTGTTGCCAAAAAGATAATAGCTAAAAAATCACCCGTTATAATGCCTGCCATTGGCAGTGATAGTCTAGTCAATGTTGTTCTCAAAGAAATATGAGCTGATGACACTGCCAGGCCAAAATTCACATCTGTACCTTTTTGGGATGCACTAGACGCTCTAAGGCCTCATGTCGATTGGTATCGTCCTCAACTCTTCAATTCTGTTTGTTCACTTACCCTGAAAATAATTTTGGGAAACAAAAATTGATTCAACACTGCCCAAAAGGTGATCATCATTCACCGTAATGCCAGCTTCTTGCATATTTCGAAAGAAATAAGACTGATGATGACGCCAACGTATAAACCGCATCAAACAGACAATTTTAATGGATGTGATGGTGGATCATTAACGGCCTGAGGATTATCTCTCTACAAATACGGAAGTTTTGCTTATTGACGTAGCGATTTAACAAGAAATAATCATCATTACTTACTTAGCTGGTCATTATAACCCTTTAGTCAGGTCAACTTAGCTTCTCATACCCCTCATAATGTGTGTGTTAATTCTATTCATAAGTAAAGGAACGTACTTTTTACTAACGGCTCTGAATGGCTTAAGAATTTAATAAACTTTTCATAACAATTTTATTTTACTTTAAGAGTTTTTACCAGAAGAGGAAGTCTGTCAATGGAGTCTCTGAATATCTGACTCTAATAAGCTAACACACTATCTTCTAGACTACGACGACTTCATGAGCGTCATTACCAAACAGAATTCTTTGATAAAAAATGTTTATCTTAAGCCAGAGAAGACAATAAAACGACGAAATATTATCTTCGTCAAGATCTTACGCTACAAGCATCAATATTCTCTGAGGGAAGAGCAAAATTAGTGCGAAAACAATATAGAACTTGCTCACTAAGACGGTTATGTTTGCTGTAAAATAGACTAAGTGTTCTACGAACATTACGAAGAGAACTTTTTTTCTTTTTTAAGTAAATTTTCAGAATTTGTAAGCTTTGTTTCGGCATAAAACGAGTCATTATGGGCTTGAATTTCTTTCAAAATTGTCTGCTATCTCTGTAGGGTTAAAGAATTGCTCTTCTTTTAAACAATAAAGTTGCGAAATTAGTAACTCCTGGAAGACGAATTTTTGAAACGTGCAGGTAGATGCTTGCTGAGTGCAAATAAAATATAAACAATATTTTTGTATGTGTTTGTATGTTTTCATTAAAAGTGATTGTGAAAGTGAATAAATTAATGTATCTGCATGTGTTGTTGTATCTATTTATTGTATTTTATTGTATTGTATTGTATTGCATTGTATATGTTTATTTATCAGCATCATCATCGTCAACACCGTTCCTTCTATTATGATTATCATTATCATCATCATCATGATCGTAATTATTTATTATTTATTATGCATTCATGCATGTGTTTGTTTGTTGAACTATTTTGTTTGTGTCTGTTTCCGAGAATCCATTTGTGATTGTTTGTAAATTTGTGCAGATTGCATATTTATACATACAAATATCACATGCAAAAGAAAAACAAGAAAAAAAAGGACATAACCAAACTAACAAACACACAATTGATGTCATATCATAAGTTTTTATTTCAAAAATAAAATTAAATGAAATGAAATACAGTCAGTCAGTCAGTCATTCACTCATTCATTTATTCATTCATTTCATGGTTATAAAATGAATTTAAAATAATTTGTGAAAAATAAATACACACACACACATATATTTACACATATATAGTAACGCAAAATGATAGATGATATTATAATCCGGAATAAATTTTTAGATTTTTGGATTTTAATCGAAAATAAATGCTTAAAAAATTATACCCACATAAAAATTTAGTTTTAAGTGGTTTCTCAAATATGGTAAGATTTCAAGCAGATTGAAATACAAAAACAAAATGTTATTGTTGTTGGTAATTTTTGATAACTTTATTATGATATTTGACACGTATTTGAGGTGAACATGGAGAACATTTTTGTTATGACACATTGGTGAACATTTGTTATTTATTGCACTTATAGGCGAATACTGTTACTTGGCTTATGGAGAAAAAAGTTACTCAGATGTATGATGAAGTATCCTTAAATTTGCTTTCCATACTTTTAATATCTATGTGAGGATCATAGGATCTTCTTTAACATTCAAATGAAGTCCCCAAAAAGTTTGGTTTTAACATCTGCCTATGATTAACATTCTCCCGACAGAGAGTACGACTTTCGTTGGAGCTGTTCTTATGGCCTTATTTCACGAAAAGCACTCAACATTGTTCATAGAATTATATAATCATTATTATATAATATTAAAAAATAATGTAATTGATTACTAATCGTAATCGAAATTTAACAGGTATGAATGAACCACAGATGAACTAAGATTGGAATATTCAACGAGTGCGTAAAGTATATGCTGTTGTATGGAAGTGGAACTTATCTAGCTGCGAATGGAATTACGGTCACATTTTGAAACGAGCAAGGCCTAAGGACACCGTCTGTTTAAAATCTGCAGCAAATATTTGCTCAATGTTGAGGCATTTATTTCTCATGCATTTCTGCACGAAATTTTCTCAATGTCTCAAAATCGACAAATTTGTATATACAGAGTAAGTCATTTCCATGGAACGAATTGCCATCACTTTCCATAGTCTGCTGATTTGTGCTCCAGAATAAGCAGAATTTTTAAAGAATGAATGTGGAAGTCTTTAGACAAAACTAAAGGTGCTGATAACGTTTCCACATTGATGTCGTCAGGTTTTCGGTAAAACTCTCGTCTACAAGGCAACAGTCTACAAGAGAGGGATCAGTAGACTAACTAATAGCAGTCTTATTGTCCACCACCATTTCAGTTTCCTAACATTTTTAGTTTACTTTTCGAAAGCTTGACACATTAGGTGTATTCAGTTTTGGACGCGATTTTCATAGATGAGCTTAAAGCTAAAATTAGTTGCTATTTTTCACTTGAAAGCCCTGTGCTGAGCATATTGCTACAGCCGTAGTCTAGTAGGTAGTGTGTTGGCTTATGAGACGTAAAGCCTGGGTTCAAAACCCAGGTCAGACATCAAAACGAAATACAAAAACAGTATTTCTTCGGCGGTTTCCTCTCAGCAGAGTTCTGATAAAAATTCTGAGGGTAAATAAAAATTTGCGATGAAAAGTTTCTCTAAAATCTGTCGTTCGTAGTCGACTTTAAATTGTAGGTCCCGCCACTCATGTATAAAATTAAGACACACAATATAAGTGGTGTGAGAAATTAGGTCGTATTCCTGACTGAAAGATTGTAATGATCAATCATGTATGTATGTATGTTATGATTTAAAAACTATTTTAGGAAGTCACAAAAAATAATTCACTCTGACCTCTAACCATTCTACTACAGAAATTTATGGGGAAACAAAATTCTAGTACATGGTTTGGTCCCCTACTAATGATTGTAAGTTATTCAACTCTACTGAATTAATCATCTCTACAATAGAACTTGTAGTCGTCGTAGTCTAGTAGGTAGTGTGTTGGTGACTTGAGGCCACGGTTCAAACAGCAGGTCAAAAAACTATAATAAAACAAAGTATCAACAAGAAGTCGCCGTAGTCTAGTAGGTAGTGTGTTGGCTTATTAGACGCAAAAGCCTGGGTTCGAGCCCCAGGCCAGGCATCAAAGACAAAATACAAAAAGTATTTTTTTCGGCGACTTCTCTCTCAGTAGATTTCTGGCAAAAACTCTGAGAGTAAATTAAAATTGCCATGAAATGTTTCTCAATAAATAAAAATCTGTCGTTCGGAGTCAACTTTAAACTGTAGGTCCCGCCACTCATGTATAAAATTAACACACACAACATAAGTGGTGTGAGAAACTAGGACATTGTACAATGGGTCAATTCTACCTCCGGGTACTGTACTTGTCTTAATTCACAACTACACGTCCTCTAACCTAACCTAACCTAACCTAAGTATCAACAAATATTTCTTCAGTGACTTTTTCTCAGTAAACTTCTGGGATAACTTCTTTAAAATCTGTAGTCCCTCCATTCATATATAAAAAATTTGCACAAACAACATTGGGGTTGTGAGAAGCTATGTCGTAATCCTAACTGAAGTGTTGTAATGTATGTATATAAATATGTATAATGGAACTTTATTTCACTAATTTGTCGACAGTACAACGAAATAGTGCTGTACTGAATTTGGCGTTTAAATTTCTAATATTTTTCAAAGAGGATGTCAGTTTACTCACAAGTAAACAGTAAATCGAAATCCGTATATGTATACGAAATAACTATACGTGTATGGATTACACTTTCTGCAGAATATTTTTTTGTTTCTTATTGAGTAAACATATTTAAATCTAATGCCCATAAGCATAACTCATTATCATTCTCAAACTTCCAAAAATCTGTTTTTCAGCACAATATCCAGCATGATTGACTGCCATTCCTTTCATATTTATCGCATAAAAAAAGTAAAAATCCGTCATATTCTATGGCGTTATCTTTTGATGCACGTTAAGTAAAACATCTTCAGATGGAAGGAAATAATTTTTAAATGTATTCTGAGTCTCTTCTCTCTATCTTAAAATTAAAATTCCTTAATGTGCGGCTGTCATTTCAGTGTGTGTTCTATTAAATTAAAATAAAAGAAAAAAATTAATTTCTTTATTTTATTTTATTTTATTTTATTTTTATTTTAATATCATTAAAAAAAATGTCGAAGGAAATGTTGTTTTACATGCTGGTGCCTGTATATTATTTGTCTGGTGTATTCGAACAACACTCATGTAATAAATTATTGATGTATTATTTAGTGACTGGATGTTTCTCTTTTATTTTTTTGGTCCTTTTTTTCCTTTCTGTTGCTGTTCATGTTTGCTCTTGTTTCACTTAATTTTATGTCTTGTAAGTTTATGTTCGTATAGATACGTGACTGTTGAAAAATCCTGCTTAAATAAGATTGATGAAGAATGTTTTCTTTTTCTTGTACTGTCTTCCTTTTTCCACACTATAGTTTTAAGCATACAAATCCATTGACATACACATACACATACACACACTCAGACCAATTTATTGTATATGTATGTCCAAGTACTTTAAATGTATGAAGAAGAAATGCGAATGTGCAAATGCGATTACATTAAAGAGAAAAGCGGCGACCTGTATGTACTTATTTTTCGTCTTTAATTTCGTTGTTCGTATATGCTTTTGCTTTTTTTGTATATTAAGAGCACATAATGATTCTGAACACGTTATACAATTTGGTATTAATTATTGGTAGGGCAGATGAAAAGAAAAGAAAGAAGAAACGAAACGAAACAAGCAGTATAGTACATTTAAAAATAGGTGTGACCAATTCGAATAATTAGATTGCTATTGAAGAACTCGTTTTAATTGAAAATTTTGCAAGTGTCCTAATTTAAGTGGTAGAAAAACTGTGCACAATAAATAAATATTTTATTGCACGTTAATGACGAGTGGTTGGTAGCCGCATTGATGTGGTGTATGTGAAATGATTCGAGATGTGGTATTTGTTTTAATGTACACTCTTTTACATAGAGTTGTCTACTGCTGTCGATAAAAATTGATATTCAAATTTGTTTGATAAAGTGAATATATCTGCCGCAAAACAGATCTTTGGTGATGAACGCACTACACTACAAAATCGTTCTTTTGGAACGCTTAACTGCCTTTACAGTCTTCCTTACTTACTTACTTAATTGGCCATAACAACTCGCTTGTCGGGTTTAACACTTTCTTCCAGGTGCACCTTTGCGTATTGGTCAAACTTATTGATGATAGGGCTTAAAAAGACCGTCATCGACGTAGACATCCGCTAATCCACGTGTTATACACCTGTCTTGTCAGAACGTTCCCTTCCTTCCGAAAGGCCTTAACGATTTGGCCGTCTTTAAATTTGAACTCATAGACCTAATTATTGAATCACGTGCGGAATTCATCACCAACTCACTCTGGAGCCAAGATCTTACGTAGTACTTTTCTCTCGAGTACGTTGAAGTTGCTGTATTGATGCAAAACAGAGTCTGTGTCATAGGGAAAAATGGGAATGATGTCCGACTTGTAGAGCAAGAGTTTCCCTGCACTATAGAGGTACCTGCTACTCAATTTTTTGGCAACATCTTTTGCCAGGAGCTATGCTTGGCCTTCAGACTGGCAGCATTTTTGCTGGTAACGGCAAAGCCAATGTAGATAATCTCGCTGACAATGTCGAAAGCATACTTATTGGCCATAATCTGGAAACAATAGCGCTAAAGACGCAATGATATCAATGTCGTCACCGTAAGCAAGCAAGTAGAACATTTTGTAGAAAATAGTTCGCTTTCCGCAGAACATTCTGCATGAAAAAGTTGAAGAGATCGCTTTAATGGCGATCGCAATTTCTGAAACCTCGCACGGTATCAAAGGATTAGGAGACACCTTAACGGTAATGCAGGAGTTCCTAAGTATTATTCTGCGCAGCAATACCGAGCTCAGATAATCAAGAAATATATAGTGTCTGTCTGCTTGGTTTTTATGGTTCTTCTTTAGGATGTAACAGGCTTGAAGTCGTAATTCTAAGGTCCAATCAATGTTTTGGTGTCGTTCACGCTCATATAAGGTAAGAACTTTATACACGATAGTAAGAGGCCACGGTTCAAGCCCCAGGTCAGACATCTCCAACAAAAATTTGAATATTACTTCGGCGAAAAATCTGTCTTTCGGGATCGACTTCAAACTGTTCGTTCAGCTACTCATTTAAAAAATTAAATTATAAGTGGTGTGAGGCTAGGTCGTAATCCTGACTGAGGAGTTGATTATGCATGTAGTGAGAAGGCTTATACTCCAATAGTTACTCTAGCCATATTCTTTAATTAAACTGCAGCTTACCAGCAGCCTGTTGGCCCTAAGGCGCTGAGAAGCGACTTTAACCACGTCATGACTGAGTGGCGAAGTGTCCACGCCTGCATCATTGATTAGGTTCATTAGGGCATCTTCTCTACTCTAAGTAGAGTATTGTAGAAAAGTCTTGCCTGCATAACCTCTTCATCCCTTCCGAATCTGTTTCCATTATAATTTTTGAATCCTTCCAGGAAACTCGAGTTTTTGAATATAATTTGTTCTGTAGTTTCGCCTTCATTGGAATATTTTGAAGACGTTAAGTGTCGTTACGTGATTTCTATAACCACAACAAAATCTCTAGCCGAATTGTTGTATTGTAAGGATCCTGGAGAGGACGGGTAGTTTAATATAAAAACTCAAATTATGCAAATATTCATACGATAGTTGGTTGCAATAAAGTGCTTGTCGATGATGTTCCATGTTTGTAAAGTCTACCAGGATGTTGTAAAAATTTTCATGTTACGTATGCTACCAATGGAATGACTTTAAAAAAAATTTGCTTCATTTAAACCACAGGTAGTATCCTTAATAATCGTGACCTCTTTTACGATGTTTAAGAAATGAAAAGAAATGAAAAAAAAGAAATTCAAGAGAAGTCACATGTGTAAATAACCATTAAATATTCACATGTGGTTGCATTTGCCTGTCTGTCTGTCTGTGTTTGTTTGGATTCTTATTCTTTTCTTTTTACTGTTTTCATGTGATAGTTTCTATTCAAGTGGAAAAGAGCTCCACCTATATTTTCAAAAGAAAATTTATGTTATTTTCTGCATCTTTGGCATTTTAAATTTTCTATTTTCAAAATGAAAACTCCTGCAAGGTTTCAAAGAATTTTAAAAAATTTTCTCTTTTTTTTGCTCTGCTCCTCACATGCAACTTTAAGTTGATTTGCACTTCTGCTTAGCTTATACCCTACAGAGTGGATATAAGAAGGCGTTAAAAGGCTTGCCACCTGCATTTACAGAATTAAAAATTTGTATGACTGTATTGACATTAAGGTGTTTATATTTAAAATGTTGTGTTAAAGGTGCTGGTAAATTTTGTTTTGATATAAAGTTTAGCGTTCTTTAAAGTATATTCGACTGACTTTATCACTTTTAAAGTGTTTTACTTTGTAGCACTTCAATAAAATTTATATTTATCAGCCTTCACCTCAATAAGGACATTGATTTTTCATTTTTGCTGTCTTTCAGTGTTTCCCCTTTTTTTCGAAAAAATTTTTTTTTCCTTTTTATTTTCCTTTTGGTTTGTTTATTTGTTTATACGTTCTGTGTTATTGTTAACAAAAACAAAAAAAAGAGGATAAAAAATCAAAAGAAAAAAGTAAAAATTTTTGAAAAAAAAAATGTGTATAAAGTTTGATTGGGATTGTACAAACATACTCAGGTGTTTTTAAAAAGTTTGAAAATAAAAGTTTTCTTTTGTTTTTTCAACAAACCAACACAAAAAAAAATCCCCCAATAAAAAAAAACTGAAAGGTTTCCATTTGTTTTCTTACATATTTGGGTGTTTCTTTTCATTTTTCTGTTTTTTTCCTTCTTTCAAGATACTTTTCTTAAACAAAACCAACAAAAACAAACAAAGAGTGTAGAAATTTACTTTTGAAGCGGTTTGTTTTGGCAACATTTTTCCAATTTTCTTCCCAATATCTCCGTGAAATATTTTGTGTGAACTGGGGTAGGTGAATATGTCGAAAGGTTGTATGCTGTATTACGAGGTGAAAAATTTTGTATTTTAATCAAGAAACCATTTTTTGTTAACCATATTAATTAACTTCCTTTGACTTTATATAAACAAAATAAAGTAGATTAGTATTGGCCGATACGACTATCGTTTTAAGGTTTCAAAATTGTTTTGAAAAATTTTTGAAGACAAAGTTTTTTCCAATACTAAGGCACAACACTTATTCAGAATCATCGATTTGGTTTTTAAGTATAGAAGAAGCACAATACATACTTGAATTGTAAAATATCAGAGGAAAAGACTATTACGTGCAGTAGCATAATTTTTATCGACATTTTTAGAAATTATGATTGATTATGATTATGAATTATAAGAGGATTGTATATTTACATTGAAATGATTTCTTTCCTTATACTTATACAAACGAATAACTGGCCAGCTATTCATTATTATATAAGCAAATTTTCCAAGTTTTACTTAATTGAAAAATTCCTCAATCAAATAAGGTTTTCCTCGCCGTCTGTAACTGCCGATCTTTAAGTTGTGTCATGAGATGCCATTTTCAGTGTTTACCACTAGCATTTCAAGTATGAATACCTACTTCCGTGATGATGAGAGATTCGATCGAAAAATCTACATAGATTCGTGAGTAAAGTAGACTGCGGCATTCTCTCTACAGAGCTTAATCATAAGTATCTACAGCATTAGTTTTCAAGAGCTTGAGTTACACATGGCCGCAAAGAACGCCATCAACTGGTCTCTCTTTCTTCACATTGTCATAAATCCGTCAATGATCTCTGTAGTTTAATTCGTTCGGTTTAATATTCAGTCTACCAGTTTCCGTATATATACAGTCAGCAGTACGTGAAATGCTTCACTCGGACTAGATAACTCTCGATCTGATACAGAATCCTAAAGCCGTACACCTTTAATTTACACCCTTTTAATCGATCCAATATACAATACCTCAATTCAACTTTAGCCATCCTTACGACCTCTGATATAAAAGCCATTAAAGGTATCGCTTTGATTCCATTTCCAGAATGAGGTCATTAAGATGGAACCTATTATCAGAAGTCACCGTAGTCTAGTAGTTAGTGTGTTGGCTTATCAGACGTAAGGCCACGGTTCAAAACGAAATATGAAAAAATATTTCTTCGGCGACTTCCTGGAAAAAACTCTGAAAGTAAATAAATTTGCCATGAAAGGTTTCTCAAAAATCTGTCGTTCAGAGTCGACTTTAAACTGTAGGTGGATAAAATTAACACACACAACATGAGTAGTGTGAGAAGCTAGGCCGTATCCTGACTGAAAGGTTGTAATGGCCAATTATGTATGTATGTAGTTCACGAATACAGCAATTGGTTATTTAAAGAAGTTGTCGAGAATCGTAGTATGAACAAATCCATGTCATAGATTACAGTAATCTAACTGAACTAAATGCCATTGCGTTCGGAATTTTTTACGCTTTTGAGAGTAAGTGCAGGCTATTTGAAGGTCTCGGAAGGCGAAAGTCTTAATGCTCCACTCAGTGTAGGTCTTGTATACGCGGCTTATATATACAGATCATAATTATTTTTATTCATTCTACACAACACTCTGATTTTACTGTAGATTCAGAAACGAATTGATAATGTTTTCTACTCCTTTTGATAGTCTTGTATGCTCATATCTGATTTCTCTTTCTTGTATGTAGTGTGTGCTGATTTATGTTCAGCTCGGATCGCTGTCCGAATTTTGGATGCTTTTGAGAGTAAATGCAGCAGCCTATTTGGGAGTCTCGGAAGATGAAATTTACAATGCTCCACTGAAGACAATATTATTTGGCCTGAATATCCTATAAAGTTAAAGACGAATGCCGCGTAATCAGATTATTGTTGACATACCAGGCCGATATATGTTTAGCATACCACTCATTCCGAATAGGTGCTAGCAAAAAAAGTGTTTAGCAAAATCACATGAGCATTAACGTTCATGACTCGGTGTAGACTAAAGTTGTTAATCAATTCTTCAGCACCAATATGATGTTGTCTTGATACCTTTTTATATACGCAGCGGAGGGCGACTATTGCGTTGATGGTTGGCTGTGTGTCTTCACAGATATTCGTCTGTGTCTCTCTAAGTCTATTTTTTACGTGAGTAATGCTGAATGCAAACCGCTTATCTTGCCTAACCCAACACATGCCGCAGTCATTTTGTGAAAAACTCTTATAATACTTTAACTTCTGGCAGTAAACTAAGCAAAAAAATGTTTCTTTTAAGACACCCTGTACCTTAATAATTTTAAAATTTTTAAGACGTAAATTCCTAACCAAGAGAATTTAAAATAATATTTTCTTGTCAACATTTAACATCTCAACAGTAATGGCCTATTTATTATCCACATATATATATACATATGTACATATATTGTATGCGTAAGTGTCATTAATTTCTCTTGAATTATTATAAATGACATTTGATTCTTTTCTTGAATTGAATTAAATGTTCCATAAATAAAATAAAATTCATTTGTTCTTATGAGAATGTGTTAGATTTTGTCTGAAAATTAAAACCATAAAATAGTCGAAATAATTCTACTCACTTAACTTTCTTTTACTTTTACAGTGACTTAAGGCCATTTTGGTTGTTTGGCTGCTAAGCTAAATAAACTTTATTAGTGTAGCATTTAATTCTTATTAGTTCTATCACATAGAATAAGTATCAAAGTTTAAGGTGACCAGCATAATACGTTGGTTGAAAGATAAGTGTAGCATTAAAGGAATGCCTTAACAATACATCAGAGGATGGATTCATGCTTAGTAATATGAAACCACACGAGTATTATTATTTTTTTTTTCTTTTTATTTCTGTGTATAAAAGTATAACAAAATATTTGTTTTACTTGCCATTTACCTGCATATGTGGCTTTGCAAATAATCGAATGAATTGTTGCCTGAGAAAATATCAACAACAACAAGATACATGCTTTTGCTTTGCATTTACCCATGCTTAACAGATACATTTGTGTGTATCGGAAAATAAATTCTATTGTTTTATGCTTTGTATTGCTGTTGGCAAGAAATTTTCTTTTTTTTTTGTTTTTTTTCTGTTTTTCCTTGTACACACACACAATAAATATTTTTCCTTGTACAAATTCATAAATATGACTGGTGTTAGTAAAACTACACAAAATACACAGAGAATGTTCACAAAAACGTTCCCTAAAAGTAAACCTTTGGCAGACCAGCAACCTTTTGAGAGGGGACGACGACAAAGTTTCCTTTTTGTATTTTACCTGCATGTCGAAAAGTTTACTTTTTTCTCTTCTTGTCTTTAATTCGAGTTATTCTTACTTGGTAAAAGTGACAAACAAGTCAAGTGAAAAGACATAAACTTGATTAAAGAAATTGGGTTACAAGGCAATTCACATGTATGCAGGCAAAATACAATCCAAAGAAAAAAAAATTTATTAAAATTCGAAACGTATTCTGTCTAGAGGATTTAGTTTTAAAAATAAATTTCTTTTTTATTTTGATTTTACTTTAGTTTAGTTTAGTTTTACATAAAAGAAGGGATTTTATTCCTTTTAATTTTTTTTGGAAAATAATCAATAAATTAAAGGCATCTCAGTTATGAATTTAGATTTTTGGTAGAAAAGACGCTTTAATATTAGCCCGGAAAAGGAATATAGTATTAGTACGGTTATGAAATAAAAGACTGATTTGAATTGTTTTAAGGTACAAATCGCTTCGTTACATGGTACTTTAGAAATGTACTCTAACGAACACTTTCATCCTATTTGTGAGCGTCTCAAAGACGAGTTTAATGAACCCACCTTTATCAGAGAATATTTTTTTCGCAGCTCCGTTGGATGTACGTAAAGTAACCATAATTAGGTGCCTATGATGGTGAAAAATGGTTCACCATTTTTAAAACCAAGGTTTCTGTTTGACCTGGTATCAATAGAATAATTGATTTTCCTGGAATCTTGAAGAGGTGCTTTAGTATTGCGACCATACGATCTATTGCAGTCCATTTCAACTTAATAAGGTATCCTTATAGTGTCTAATGCCCAGACAAACTTTATAACTCTGCTTGATATCAACAACGACATTTCCTTGCCTAAACGCATGGGGGTTTAGTTCTTAAGTACATTAATGCCCAATAGGATTAAAAAATGTATTCCGACTATTTTCGTCATCGAATCTTAGCTTACTCCTGAATAGTCTGATGCATGACTTACATCTCAAAAATTTTAATTTGAGAAGTCTTTGTCCTCCCTTTGATTGAGCATTCTTTTTCAAACATACGAACCCCCAACCAGAGTTCTGGATTAAACTTAAACTGTGTAGGAGTTCTTTTGCTTGTCTACTTGCTCATTGCCGAGAATTTGCTCCAGATTAGCATAATAAACTAATTCAGCTTTCCCGTACAGTACAATGCTGCACTAAATTGCCATAAAAAGTTTCTCAAAAATCTGTTGTCCGTAGTCGACTCCTAATTGCAGGTCCCGCCTCTTATGGGTAAAATTACAACTCACAACATAAGTGGCGCGAAAAGTTGGGTTGTGATCCTGACTAAAGCGTTATAATGACCAATTAAGTAAATAAGATTTGAGTGCTCGAATGGCAGTTTGGCTGTCAGAGATTACAACTGTGTCCTGTTTTTGTACCTCCTAACTAAATTAAATTGAGCATATCTTTCAATTGCATGGATTGGAAGCTTGGACCTGTGAGTTTCTCCCTGAACTGTGAAAGTATCACTCTGGGATCAGTAACTTTCTCATCTGTTCCAAGATCCGTTATTAGCCCATCTGTATATTTAAAACTAGTCCATATTTTATAACACGTAACAAAGCATTAAAATGAAGAGCAGTGCCAATGGATTATGATGGATTATATTACAAAGGAAGTCAGTATTGCAGCACGATCAAGTGCTGCTGTAGTATTTTCTCCTTTACAAATACACATGCATGCAGCCATATGGCTGTTAGATTTGAATGATGTATTGCTGCATTGATGCATTTGAATGATCAGTGCTGGATATTCCTCTTCTAGAATCAATAAGGATCAAAAATGTACAGAATAGCACAACATTTTTCGAGCCCTCCTTATTGTAGTGTTGAAGACAGTTCTTTGTAAAATTCGATGGACGACACCTTTTGATATTTCTTTACTTGGGAACTTTTCTTTTTACCTGTTAAACCTAACTACATAAGCACATACGGTTTTTTTTTATCAAGGAGAAGATAGGAGATTATTTCATAGAAATTTCTTTGAATATTTACCATTACGAGAGTCGATATATCATGAGCTTCATTCTGTGAAAAATCAATAAATCTGCCATTATCCACACGTTGTCTGATCATTGATTATTTTGATAGAAATTTTCTACTTCTACCTACCGTATGCCATTCTTCTTAAATTTCTTCTCGCAATCTGATTACGAAGGTGAAGCTTCACATCATTAAAAAAGGATTATTTTGGAAACCACTCTGATAAGATATGGCATCAGAAGAATTTTTTGGGGAACATTTTTTAATTTGAACAATAACTTTTAACACTGATTTCATTTTATTTTAGACTACCTGTCATAAAAAAAAATTCAAACATTACCGCCTCCACTAATGATTCATTTAATTTACCTTCTCTTTACCAAGTATTAACAATAAATTTTGGGTCTCTTTCATTTAGGTTTCAGAAAAATTAATTCAAAAGGTTAAACCTTTTAGACGAATTCTAAATTTTGCTTAACAATTACTTTTTAAGTGTAAAAAGCATGCCATTTGAACTAAACTTTTACTTTAAAACTTTACGGTGAGACTTAATGTTGTAAAGTTCTTTGCTTACTTCATATTCGACATTACACGCCCACGCACCGGTGCATTAAATTCTATTAAATTTTTAATTTTTCATTAACTTAACGAACACCTTCTACTCGAAGCTTATGTTAAAAAGTGTACAAAAATGTTTTTATTACTTCGACAAAATAAACCAACAAACAAACATTGAACGTAGTGACCTTAAAACCCAAAATGCCGATTACATTACCCTCATTTACAACTCCCCAGTTTGATATGACGTTAAAGCATTGGAATGTTTTGTTTTGTGTTACAGTTTTCTACTGTCTTCTGTTCACATTGTCTTTAAACGGATTTCTTTAAATGAAGAAAATAGCAGCAGATGGTAGACAAAAATAAGACACGTTTCTTTAAAATTAGACAAGAAAATTCTTAAGGTATTGTTGCCTCATGACATATTTTATATTTTGAAGGCCTTTAGATTGTAAACATTCTTCTTACGATAGCCTTGAGTACGGTAATGAGGCGGTTTATGTAGTCCACTTTATATTGGGAATTGTAATAAAAGACGAGAAGACTAAAAAACTCTGCTTCATACCCAACACTATGTCGGAGAAGGGCATGCCTAGTATATTGAAGATTTGAATTATCTGTCATTAATGAACCACAGTCCATTTTCTTAGACTTGAGCTGGTGGTTCAAGCCTCAGCTCAGACATCTCGAACAAAACGAAATATGAAAAAATATTTCATCGTCTCTTCCTCTCAGCAGTGTATCGCCAAAAACCTTGAGAGTAAGATGAAATTACCATGAAAAACTTCTCAAAAATCTGTCGTTCGGTGTCGACTGTAAACTTTTGGTCCCGCCTCTCAGCGATACAATTAATAAACACAACACAGTTGGAGTCAGATGCTATGTTGTAATCGTGACTAGAGGGTTGTAATGATCAATTAAGGAAGGAATATTTCCGGGACTAGGAGCAACTGATAACTATAATGTCAAAATCGTCATTAAGACATTGGAACATTCTTTGAATGTTACTTATAATAAAGGACCAAAAAAACTTTTTGTTTGCCCTCAGAGGGACAACCTAATAATTTTTGTTTAAGGATAATTGCCTCCCTAATTTTTAAAGAATAAATTATTAAGGCCACTGGCAATACATTGCCTTAAGAGTGTTTTAGAAAGTCCATAAACCTCCATAAAAAATATTCCATTTAAAATTAATAACAAGATTTCTTATTTTAATTTAAATCTGAAGCAATATAAATAAATAAAGGAAAACTTCATTTCGACATGAGTTTTATTTTCTTTTTAATATTTTTCTTTTTAAAATTAATTTCACTTCTGTTTCATTTGTATTTACAGTAACTTTTGCGATGATAAATGTGTGCCAATGTCTAGACATGAGTTACAGTGCTTCTATATGTGGGAAGTTTAGCGTGCAACACATTTATTACCTTGTCAAAACAGTAAGTTCAACGGCACTCTTTTGTATCATATAAACCATAAAGTTGGTCTTTTATACAAACACAAAATTTATATGCATAAATATTTAAAGGGTGCACCATATCATACTGTTAATTTAATACACGATCATTAATATATTAAACCACCATAAGTCAAGAATGGAGGACGGCATGATATGACAGTAATTAAAAAGCTTGGAATCTGCGTTCAAAAACTGTACAAAGTTTTGAATTTAGAAATGAAGAGGTTGCAATCCGCGTTAGGCAATTATTTAAGAAGCCAAAAAGTGGAGGGTGGTTATACAATACCCTACACAACAATGTTTTCTTTCAACGATTTCCTCTCAGCAGTCTTCTGGCAAAAACTCCGAGAGTAAACAAAATTGCCATGAAAAGTTCTTCAAATCTGGCGTTCGGTGTCGATATGTGCGTTTCATGAACATGAATAGTATAAGAAAGAAGCTTGTAATCTTAACTAAAGGTTTGCAATGATCAATTAAGTGACTAGGAATATATCCAAGCAAACTTTTGTCAAAAATTTCACACTAAAACACAAAGAAATATAATTTGCGACAGATAAGAATGTCCCTTCCAATCTTCCTGCGACGTTGTGTGTTGCATTGTGTTTCTTTATGAAATTCTTTCCCAATTGATCGGTTGCTTCCTACTTACTTACTTAATTTGTCATTAGAATGCTTTAGTCAGGATTACAACCTTTTGTACATCAACCATGCTAAAGTCGCCGTGGTCTAGTAGGTAGTGTGTTGGCTTATTAGACGTGAGACCTCAGTTCAAACCCCAGGTCTGGCATCTCCAACTGAACGAAATATGACAAAATATTTCTTCGGCGACTTCCTCTCAGAAGATTTCTAGCAAAAACCCTGAAAGTAAATAAAATTGCCATGAAAAGTTTCTCAAAAATCTGTCGTTCGGAGTCGACTTTAAACTGTTGGTCCCGCCACTCATGTATGAAATTAACACACACCACATAAGTTGACTGAAAAATTGTAATGACCAATTATGTATGTATACGTATGTATTTTGTGTGTGTTAATTGTATCCATTAGTGGCGGGACCTAAATTTAAAGTCGACTCCGAACGACAGATTTTTTTGAGAGCCTTTTCATAACCATTTTTTTATTTACTGACGACAAGTCGCTGAAAGAAATTTGTTTTTTAAATCCCTTTATGTTCGAGTTGACTGTACCAGATGTGGAACCATAAGCTCTCCTCCAATAAGCCAACATGCTACCTGCTAGACTCCAGCAACTTCAGTACAATTTAAACCATTAATTTAGCCCATAGATGTTGCATGATAATAAATTCTTTTGATTTTCTTTTTATAAAAAAGAAACTCTATTAACCATGTCTGCCTATTAATACAACATAATGGGGTACCCCTATGAGATTTATTAAAATATTTATGAGACATGTGTGGAGGTGTTTGACAGTTGCCACTTTAATGTTATGAATTCCTAAGTGATTGGAGTGAAATATCGCTGAGTAATTTTCCAACGTGTGAGTGTTTGTGAATGTGTATGGGTTATATGTATGTATGTGTTGTATTCACTGATGTATTTACGTAATTTAAAATATTAAATTTTGCTTTGAATATGATTGGTCAACAATCTTATAAATTACAATGGAAAAGTAATTTATTATAATTTGTTACTTGAAACTAAAATAACAAAATCTTTGCTTTTATTTATTAAATTGCGGGATATATTCGGAGAATTGTTTTTATTTGCTCTTGAAGACTATTGAATTATTTTGTGATGTTTGTAACAAGAAAAAGTTTTTGATGGTAGTTTTGGTGATAGTTTCATAGCAAAACTTAATTTAATAGAATTTTTCTAATAATTTAATAGCGCAATGCCATAAAGTGGTTTAAAGTTTCTTAATTTTTTTGATACGACAGTTGTATAATTAATATACAATCTCTATGACGTTTACCTATATTACATACATACAAACATACATAAATGGTCATTACAACCCTTTAGTCAGGATAGCGACCTAGTTTCTCATTCCACTTTTATGGCAATTTTATTTACTCCCAGAGTTCTTGCCAGAAATCGGGCTCGTTGAGCTCGTCGAAGAAATATTCAAATTTCCTTTAGTTGGTAATGTCTGACCTGGGGTTTAAACTGAGGCCTTACGTCTAATAGATCAATACACCACTTACTAGACTACGGCTATTACCTAATTTTTCCTATAATATATCTCCTAAACCTGTTGCCCTGACGAACTTTCAGGGTGTCTGTTATTAGCCTAGCATGTAATAAGCGTACAGTTGTTTCCTGTCGACTTTAAACTGTAGGTCCCACCACTCATGTATAAAATTAACATACACAACATAAGTGGTGTGAGAAACTAGGACGTTGTACAATGGGTCAATTCGACCTCCGTGTACTGTACTTGTCTTAATTGATAAATACACGTCCTCTAACATAACCTAACCTAATGCTTTCACATAAAAAATCAATCCATATTTGAAGTTATCATTATCACGAGAGCTTAAAATTATACTGGTACATTTTGATTCTGTTCTTTGTAATCAATCAAGGAGTATATTTTAAATATTTTGTTAGGATTTTTTAAAAAACATATGATGATATGTAGATGCGTCTAAATTGCCGCATATATTTGCCCTTTCTAGATATTTAGATGAGTTAAAATGCTTAAGGTTTTATATTTAGTCATTTAATGATATGAAATTAAAACACCGGAAAAACCTCGATGCATCGAGCCGATGTTTTTCTGTGAAAGTTTTGCTACCATACGTATGAGTAATATCTGTTTGCCTTATAAATATTACTCATACGCGTAGTGCTCCAGCTTTTAACACAGAGGTGGATAAAAGTAATGAACAAATTACAAACAGTTGAAGATTTTTTTAAATTAGCAAAAAGAAACAAACGTTTACATTTATATGCATCTACTAGGTAAAAAAACTTGTCTTATTGACTGACAGACTGTTTTAAGAAGAGTATTTGCTTCTCTCCATGTATCCTTTCGTTGAGTATATCTTTTCAAACATATGACCTTACTCCAGAGAAAAACTCTGGCCCTATGAATGCTGTGTGCTCGGATTTTTTGATTCTGGTACCTATGATATAAGTATCTACAGTAAAAAAAGTCTACATACACTGCTGTCTTTTTTCCCTGTGATTTTTATCAAATTTAAAAAGGTGCTGTAGCGTTGTTTAACATATATAATTGGCCATTACAACCCTTCAGTCAGGATTACGGCCTAGTTTCTCCCACCACTCATGCTGTGTGCATTAATTTTTATACGTGAATGGCGGGAGCTACAGTTTCACGTATACTCTCAGAGTTTTTGCCAGAAATCTGCTGAGAGGGAGTCGTTGTTTAAGGCTATTAAAATTAAGAATGTTTGGTAATAAGAACGAATAAGAATGAATATCAAAATATAAGCTAGAAATTACTAGAAAATAATAAAAATTTGCTGAAAAACGTCTACATGCAGCCGTGTATGAAAACTTTTTTCTTTGACTGTATGTATCCAGTAAAGAAAACAGCGTGACACAGTTTTTATTACAACAAACAAAATCTAGTAATTATCAAAAGAAAATCCGTTGCTGCTTGTCCTTAGTTATTAAATATTGTTGGCTCAGATATATACAGCGATCACGTTCCCGAAAAGCTTTCTCATCATATAAAAGAACTTTATAAAATACTTTTACTTCCTCGAAAGAGAAAAAACGTTGAATTTTCCTAGATATTTAACTGTTTTATTTTTTAATATCGTCGTCATTAGCATTAGTTTGCAAACGTTAATGAAAACTTTACAAACGAAATGAAATTCTCATTTACGATGCACATATTGCACTGATAAGGATTCCAGGAATCTTTCATACGTGTCTGAAATATATTTGAGATGGAAAAATCAAAAAAAAAGTAGAAGGGAATATTAAAAACTTTATGAAATATTTTATTTAACACTTGCATTCAAATATTGAAAATTAAAATAAAGTTACAAATAAAATTCGTCATCATGTTCCATGGCTTAAAGTAAGCAAATTTATTTTTCTAATTGCTATCCAAGTTTTAAGCATTTTTTATTTTCTTATAAATTTTATTTTTTAGTTCAACTATTTTAAAACTTATAACTTATAATAGAATACTTACCAACGTCTTTCCTATATATGCTATTTGCAAATAAAACAAAGCTTTGATATCGTTGCCATGGTGGTGGCTTTATACTCAATTTAACTAAAGACGAATTGGAAATAAAGAAAATCCCCATTAGGGATCCCATTCATACTAAGACAACAAAAGTATGTACTTGCAAACTAGAAGAGTAAATGAAAACGTATTTAAAATAAAGACTAAAAAATCAACAATAAAAACAACAACAAAAGCTGCAAAAGGAAAATATAAAGAAGTTTTATTTTCTAACAAAACTCAAGTGATGTCTTAAGTGGTAAAAATGATTTTCCTTGCCTTTCTGCTTCATACCATACATGTATTTACCCAACGAAAAAACAAAATATTGAAGAAAATGAAAATCTTTATGTTTGTTTTCGTTGCAATGTGTGAAAATGTGGGCTCCGAGTTTTCACTCTTGGGAGAAATATTTCCAATTTAATGCGTGTTATTTGCAATGAATAATAAAAACAAGAACTAGAAAACAGATTAAAATGAAAAGGGGGGAAATTTTCGAAATGCAATCAAAATGGTATACAATGTCTGACGAACTAAAGCAAAATTCTTCATTAAGTTTAAATACTTATATGAATATGTAGTTTTATAGAGATATGTATGTATTTATATATGTATATTAGTATACAGAAATTCCTCTTCTTAAAATCATATGCACAGCCGTTAACTGAGTGCAAAAAAAATCGTTTTATTTGTTAAAATTATTATCTATAAATACATTAGAACAGTCATAGGAGTAGATCTAAAGGGTGGAACATTTAAAAGTTTAAATTTAAAAATGCAATAAAACAAAAACGGTTTTAAATTTTCCCAATTTATTTTTTTTTATTTTTTTTTTTTTTGTGTGAAGTACATTTGTTCCGGTTAGAAATGGAATATTATTTCATTCATATGGCAGCCGCGACTGGCCTAACAGTACCTCATTCGAGCGGACCAATTTTGTTCATTTTTGAGTGTATGGAGTCTTATCTCGGCAATGGCACCACCATTGTTGGTCTTTAAATGCTCAATTGTTTCTGGTTTGTCAGCATGACACTTTTCCTAACAGCGCCCTACAGAAAACAGTTCAACTATCCGCTAGAATATAGCCTAGAATTGTGGTTTTTGTATTTACTTTTAGGTTAGGATATCTCGAAAAATTTAAATTTTTTAACAATCCTTTAGTGTTGTCATATTATAGCTTGTAAGCTGTGGTATACTTTTTATTTAATTGAATTTGAAATATATTCCTCATACGCATCATATTACATGTACCGGAATAGTTACTCTGAAAAGTATGCAATAAAAAGTCTATGATTTTGTCATGTATGACACTAATGGAATCCGATATCACTGATACGTCACATATGTACTATACTTGTCATTATGAATTTTACATATAAAATATGAACATAATGTGAGTATGTAAATATAATGGTTGGGCCATTTAAAAGTTTACATTTAAAAATGCAATAAAACAAAAACGGTTTGAAATTTTGCCAAACATATTTTTTTGTAGTGAAGTACAATTGTTCCGGTTAAATTTGGAATATTACTTCATACATGCTGCTGCTGCGGCTGCCCGCATAAGATCTTATTCGATCGGACCATATTTCGTGCACTTTTACGACTGTAGTGCGTCGCATCTCAGCAATGGAATCACGAATTTTGGCCTTGAAATGCTCAGTTGTCTCTGGTTTATCGGCATAACACTTTTCTTTAACGGCACCTGACAGAAAATAGTCCAACCGTGTCAAATCGCAGCTTCATGGCGGCCAATTGACATCACCATTTCTGTTAATTAAACGGCCAACAAATGTTCGACGAAATAAATCGATTGTGGCATGAGAAGTGTAGTAAGCTGCATCAACCTGATGACACGAAACATTGTTCACATCAATACCATGAAGAGCGGGTACAAGAAAATCAGTTATCAGGATGCGATAAGTAGCTCCATTGACCATAATGGTTGCGTCGTCCTCATTTACAAAGAAACATGGGCTTCATTGGCTTGACATCGTGCATTTTCTCTTTGGCCCAATAAATCCCAACGTTGCTCAAGCGTAAATCGATTCATTACGTTTGGTGGAGATAATATACTGAATTTTGTGACAGAATAGAATGATATACATAAGTATTGCCAGATTCGAAATAATCAATGTTTCAAATTTAAACCGATTGATGACCCATGAAAAGTTCCTACAAAAATCTATCGTTAGCAGTCAGCTTTAAACTGTAGATAAAATTAACACAAACAGCATGGGTGGTGTGAGAAGCTACGCTGTAATTTTGAGAATACTTATTTATTTATTTCATACTTTTATACTTTTTTTTGTAACAATAAGGTAAGTATTGCAAATGCACTACACCACGATATTCAAATAAAATAGTGAACATCCCAACAGTCAATCCCTCATCCAAAATTTTTTCCTTCTTACCTAACGTTTTGTACGAAAACCTTAATAAATAAATCGTTTCTCAGACAGATTTTGTCAGCTATTCCATGAGTAGTCTGTAGTCTTTACTCAGATTAGTATCAGTATAAGACATTTCCAATATCCTTCGTTCTTTATTTCACCATCCAATTTCCAATATTTTAGATTTGTAAGATAAATTCGAAATTTTGACACAAGCCAGTCAATATTTAGAAGACTTCACTTTTCTGTGAAAGTGTGTGATTCTTTTATTAAATAAGATATACGTACTCTCTTATCTATATGTATTTTCATTTAGTCATACAATATGTCCTTATAGGCTGAAAGTGTGAAGATGTGTTCGTTTAATGAAATTTTCATGTTAAATGGTGTGTTTAAAATTGATTCAAATAAAGCAGTTTATGACAGTTTTGATTTGTTATCATCTTTAACCACATTTGAAAATGAATTGTTTAAGAGAAAAAGTAAATTTTATTTAAATGTTATGCTTATCATTATTTTGACAGAACCTGTAATGATTGTCAATCGAAACCATATTAGAGTTACTTTTGCGTAATTAGAGTCCTGTGTATATTAAGATGCTTTCGTGTATAGAATTACTATAAATAAAGTACGTCAAAAATGTACAATAAAAATGAAGGTAATTTATAGGGATGTATATAAGTAGATCGATTTTATTATATTTATTATAACAGTAAAAAAGGAAACTAAATAATGGTACCCACAGAAAGAGATATAAACATCAGGCTTAAGAGACTGTGAACGAAACTCAAACGAATAAAATCAAGAATAGAATAGAATCAAGACGAACTTAAAAAGGCGATATCAACATGTGGCCTTTTTTAAAGACATAAAATTGTGTTTCGTTTGGAGTACAAATTTGTGCCTTTATTCAAGAAATAAACATCAAATCAATGAAGAAATTTGTTTTTAATAATTAAAAATAAAAATTGTTACAAAAAATTGTGATTAAATAAAAAAAAAAAAATATGATAGAAAATACGATTTTAGACATTCGAATGCAATTGAATACACAAATAAAAAATGAATCACCACCTTATAAGAATTCTTCTTGGTCAAAATATTCAAGTCACATGTAAAGTCTACTCCATTTTATAGAAGCGCTACCAAGAAGGTATCGAAAATAAATAGAAAAACTACAAACACTCATCAAACAATTTTCTCAGGCTCATACTTAGGCAATGCATATTACAGGACTAAGAAACGCATACTGCTGATAAGTATAACAAAAATACAAAAATACAATACAATTTTAGAGTGTGTGTAAATCGTAGGGGACTAAGCAATTACTGAAGACGTACTGTGCTTCCAGCTTAGGGTTTTCCAACAAAGACTTCAGAAATTTGACAGTTGATAGCAGCTATCGTACTGAAGATACATGCATACAAATTGGTTGTCATTTGTTTTTCCCTTAATATTTTTTAAGGGCGAATATTAAATTAAATAATTTATAATTTAATGTAAATTAGACACTCATGAATTTAAGAAAAAAACACTCGCGAATAAGACCAAAAATATTCGAAATTTAAATGAAAAGACCGATGTCGTTTAGTTTACTAGTTCAACTGAATTCATTTATTTCATATTTCTTAAATCTAACTTATTCTATGTATTTAATCCTAACTGTATTATGTATTCAGCAACTCCGTTGCTTTATCTAACCTTGGACTACCTGTATCTCATATTATTCGTTCATTTACCTTAACGCTACTTTATTAATTATTATTTTACATTAGGGTAGTTCCTACTTCTAGTATTAGTATTATTATAAATTCATTTTTTTTATTATTATAGATATTTGGTATTATTATTTATATAGAGAAGTTAATATAGTAAATATAGTTAGTTAATATAGAAGTTAATATAGTATTGATGGGAGCCAACATTCCGGCCCCATTGAAGGACTTCACGTCTTCAATTATATGGTAAAGGTGCCAATTTGTGGACCGGACGTTTATATACGCCGTTTCGAGTTCTTACCTCCGCCACTCTGACCTTGCCGTCTTCGCCTTTGATTACGGCCACGACTCTCCCGGTCACCCATTGCTGTGGCGGGCGATTGTCGTCGTGGATGATTACCACTTGACCTTCTTCGAGGTTGGGCATTTCTTGATGCCACTTGGCTTTGCTCTGCAGCCCGAGGATGTAGTCCCGAGACCAGGCCTGCCAGAATGTCTGCTTGAGATTGCAGAGCAGACGCCAACGCTTGCATAACTTCGCTTCTTTGTCTTTCACGCCTTCTGCGGATTCTGGCGGCAGCGAACGCAGACCCTCGCCTATTAGTAGATGAGCTGGTGTTAAGGCTTCTCCGTCGTTGGGGTCTGGAGACAGCGGTGCAATTGGACGACTGTTGAGCACCGCCTCTACTTCTGCGAGCATTGTTGCCATCTCTTCTTGCGTGAGCGCCATGTTGCCCACGGCTCGCAGAAGTAGGAACTTCGCTTGTTTGACAGCGGCTTCCCATAGTCCTCCGAAGTGCGGCGCCCGAGGTGGTATGAAGCTGAACTTCACCCCGGACGACGCTGCGTACGACTCGACGGCCTGTCGACTCTTGTCGAACGCTTGGTGCAGCTCTTTCAGTACGCGGCTGGCTCCGACGAAGTTCGTCGCGTTGTCGCAATATATTTCTTTGGGTAGTCCTCTCCTGGCAGCAAACCTTTTAAAAGACATAAGAAAAGCATCAGAGGAAAGATCAGAGACTAATTCTAAATGTACTGCCTTAGATGTGAAGCAAACGAAAACCGCTATGTACATTTTCAATGGTGGGCGCCCACGTATTCTCAAAGACACGTCAATAGGCCCACAGTAGTCGACTCCGACTATTAAAAATGGACGCGAAGCTCTCACTCTATTAGTGGGTAAATTTCCCATTATTTGGGACATAAGCTTCGGTTTATAGCGGAAGCAATGTACGCATTTGCTAACTATCCTCTTGCATTCTTCTTTCGCATTCATCAACCAAATATTCTCCCGCGAAAGAGCTATGAGTGCTTTCGTACCAGCATGGCAATTCTCTAAATGTAAGTTTCGCAAATAAAGCGTGACAAAGCTGTTTCTTTTCGGTAACAATAGTGGAAACTTGGTATTATACCCCAAGTCTGCATTTAGCAGTCTTCCACCTACCCTTATCAATGAAAACGATTTATCTTCCTCAACAAATGTGTGCATAAATGGTGTTAACCTCTGGATATTAGAGGGCAATACAAGAGATTTCTGAAGCTTAAGTATCTCCTCAGAAAAGTTAGTTTTCTGGATCGTTTCTACAAGTCGAAAGAAGGCCCATTTCAATTCGATTACAGTAGGTTGACAATTTTTCACGACTTTGCGTTTCTTAAGGATGTCAACAAATCTGACCACAAACGCAGTGACTCGTAATAATTTTCCGTACGAGGAATACTTTTCTATGAGATCCAACAAGCAATTTTGTGAATCCTCTACTGCAAGAAATACATTTGTTTTCCTTTTTTCCAATAGTATTTGGTTCTCTGTTAACTCGAAATGTTTATTAACAGGCCAGGAAGAACTGTCATCTAATAAGAATGACGGTCCCTCAAACCAGATCGATTGCTTCAATTCCTGGACGTCGCATCCCCGAGAAACAATATCAGCTGGATTATGGTCAGTTGGCACATGTCGCCATGAAATTTTTTCTGACCACTCCTGAATCTCAGCTACTCTATTCGATACAAAAGTAGCAAGGGAGGATGGATGGGTCTTTACCCAATGTAGAGTTATTTCCGAATCTGTCCAGAAATAAACTTGATCGATCTTAAATTTGAACATGAGCTTAATTCGAGCCCACAACTTAGCCAATAGGTGTGCAGCACACAGCTCAAGTCTCGGAAGAGATTTTGTCTTGAGTGGAGCAACTTTAGATTTTCCAGTGAGTAATCTGACAGTAACTTTGCCAGATTCGAAACTTCTTACGTAAATGCAACACCCATATGCTCGCATTGAGGCATCAGCAAATCCATGTATTTGAATGTTTGCTGTGGAAGTTGTTTGGACGAATCTTGGGATTGTTATTGAATCGATCTCCATTAAATTAGATTTGAGATTTTCCCATGAAGTATCAAGTCTCATGGGAATCGATTCATCCCAGTCAAGTTTTTGAATCCAAAGTTCTTGTAGTAAGATCTTGGATTTTATACCAATAGGGCACAATAGTCCGAGAGGATCAAATAACCGAGAAGAAACTGACAATATGTTCCTTTTCGTAGCTTTCAAATCTTTGAAAGAATTATCTAAATGAAACTTTAATGAATCATTCTTCGGACTCCAATGTAAGCCCAAAGCCTTAGCAGAATCGGAATCGCTGTGCAATAGCTTTTCACTTTGCAGAGTACTAATAAATTTAGGATGATTTGAAAACCATTTCGCCAGATTGAAACCAGCTGAACTTAGGATCTCGGTGACTTGATTACGAATTGTAATCAGATCCTCGTAACTTTCACCACCGGTTAACAAATCATCAACGTAAAAATCACTGCGAACAACTTTCGAACCAATAGGCAAAGTCTCTTTGTACAAGTCGCTTAACTCAATCAGACATCTTATAGCTAGAAATGGGGCAGAGGCTGTGCCATAAGTCACAGTGTTTAATCGAAACACCTGTAAGCTATCAGATGGATTCTGTCTCCAAAGGATTAATTGAAAATTCCTATCATTATCGTCGATCAAGACTTGACGATACATTTTCTCGATATCTGCAGTGATTACGTACCGATGAAGCCGAAAACGGATGAGTGTAGAATACAATTCTTCTTGAATGGTGGGACCAACCATTAACAAATCGTTCAGTGATACATGAGAAGAAGTTCTACAAGAAGCATCGAAAACTACTCGAAGTTTAGTAGTTGTACTTTGAGGCCGCAGAACGCATTGGTGGGGTATGAAATAGTGAGGAGAAACAGGCATATTATCCAAAAGTGACATATGTCCCAAATTGAAATACTCTTTCATAAAGTCATGATACATATGCATCATCGTGTCGTCCTTAGACAGTCTTCGTTCCAACGAAAGGAATCGTCTTTTCGCGACTTCGAACGAAGAACCTAACACTTTTGCATCAGACTTGAAAGGCAGTGAGACTACAAATCGTCCTGACGCTAAACGTCGTATTGAATTTCTAAATTTATCCTCACATTGTTGCTGCTCCTCTGAATAAATTTTCCTTGATTCATTTGGAAGTTCCTCCAGTTCCCAGAACTTCCTAACTATTGAATCAATATTGCTCTCGTTTTCTATCGAAGTACTCAAATGACAAACGCTAGAATTAATGGAGCCCTTTGATTGATTGCATTTGCCAGTGACAATCCAACCAAGTGAAGTTTTCTGAAGGATTGGAAGGCTCGGGCCAGATTTTATCTGACCAACACACATTAACTCGAAGAAGATTTCTGCTCCGATAAGCAAATCAATTTTGCGTGGTTTATGGAAGCACGGATCAGCTAACTTTATATTGTTAGGAATATGTAAGCCGGTTGTATTTATAACACTATCAGGTTGGAAATTAGTTATTGAACTCAGTACCCAAAATTTCGCATTAAATTGAGTAGAGTTAACTCTCGACGTGACAGTTAAATTAACGCAAGATTTCGAAAGTGAATTTGCTTGACCAATGCCAGTTAAATTCAATCTGCCTCCTTCTCTTTTTAAACGAAGTAGCTGCGCAAGTTCCTCAGTTATCAGATTTGGTTGAGATCCGGAATCCAAAAGTGCTCTCGCTGGTATCAATTTCCCAGAGCTACTTCTTACACTGACTACTGCTGTCGCGAGAATAACTCTCTCATCGGACGAAGAATAGTTCACCGATCCATGTGAAGTTGATGATTGTTCAGTGTAGATGTTATTTGAACTTGCACTTGTAATGTACCTATGTAGCAATGAATTGTGTGAGCTACCACAAATTCTACATTTGGATGAGGTACACTTCGCTACTGTATGTCCCCTTTTCAGACAATTTATACACGCTGGCACTGATTTAATAAAGTCAAATCTTCGACTTACTGGCTCAGCAGTGAATGAAGGGCAATTATTAACATTATGCTGAACAGATTTACAAAATAAACATTTGTCAGCAGACAATTTAGATTTCGATACATTTAGTGAGGCTCTATTATTTCTCCTCGGAAAATGTTCAGGTCTCTGATTATCAAACCTCGGCCTTGAACTTGAAGACTCATCAGCTGCAATGTGCTGATATCGTTTGTTCAAGGCGGATTCACAGTCTGACCAAAGAGGAAGTTTATCAAAGTCAAGCTGTTCTTCCCATTTCGATTTGGTGACTGGGTCCACTTTTGACATCACTAAATGTATAAGGATGGCATTTGTAATCTTTTTATCGTCACCAATTGACAATAAAGAATCGTATATCGCGGATACTGTGTCTATCATGCTTCGCAAAGCACTAGCCGAAGGTTTTGCAATTTGTGGCAAATCGAATAGTTTTCTTATGTTGTCAAAAAATATAAGACATTCATTGTCATAAACCTTCTTCAGACTGGCTATTGCTTTGGGGTAATTTTCTTCCGTAATCTGAAAAGCTTTTACCGTACCCAAAGCTTCGTCGGCCAAGCATGATATCAAATGATTAAATTTCTCAATGTCTGTCAACGTCGGATCATTGTGGACCAAATTCTCAAACAAACTCATAAAATTTTTATAATCGGAATATTTTCCGCTAAATTTAGGAAGTTTCATGTTTGGGAGCCTCGACTGATGTGGTTGTCCGAAAAAGTACACTTCTGGCACATTTGATTGCCTATTCTTAGACAGGAGGCTCAAAAATAATGATTTAGTGGTCACACAAATGTCCTCAAGCTGAGCTCTGTCATCGTTTTCGGGATCCAAATTATCCACATCGGACTGGAGCTTCATAGCTTGGTCAATATAACCTTTCAATATGTCCAATCGACATTCCAACTCGATTGGATTAAAGGAAATCGTCTTTTCCACAATGGATTGACGAATTCGAACTATATTCTCAACAATTTTCGATTTCTTCGAAGTCAACTTCTCCAAACTTTCCGATTTGGAGGGAGAATCTTGTCTCTTTCTACTAGTCATTTTCAATTAACTTATGAAATCAAAGCAAATCGTAAGAAACCAAATTAATTTATTGGTTAAATGAAATTCCCAAAGGACGAATGATTTGCTTTGGACTAGAAGAGTTAACGAACTTATCAAACTCTCGTTGACTACAAAAATATTCGGGTCTGTGTTCTATTCTAGTTCCGTTATCGCGGTTTCCCTAGATGCTGGTTCCACAGTCAAAATAACTAAGTAGCAATATATGTATATTTTCCTCACAGCCTTTGATAAATGTAAAATTTATCAAGTCAAATGATGAATTTGTTCTTTCCCTTATAAAACAACAATCAAACAATTAACTAAAATTGTATCGAATTGTTGTCTGGAAATTAAATTCCGTATACAGTGAATAGTCCCACTGTAAGCAGCTGTGCAATATATAATTTATAAGCCGCTGTGAAATGTATATACTGTGAATGGTAAGGGAACGACGGAATGGAACACTGATCATATGCAATCTATATTCAGCGAACCAAAACAAGAACAAGCGAAAGAACAATTTGATAAAAATAAAAAAATGTAAAAATAATTCGCGAATATTTCCGTAAAAGAATTTCATAAAAATATAAATTATTTCAAATAAATATATTGACGGTAAAAAGTTCTGGTGCATATACACACATAATAATTAAAGTATTTACTTTCGCGTTGAATATAAATTGTTATACGCAATTGTGTGTATGACAAAACACGCACGGTTTTCACAAAATAAGGGCGGTATAAATCAAAAAATTCAATTTTATATTTAAATAAATGAATAATTTAAAAAATTGCAAGTATAAAATATATTATTTGTGTCCAACCTTCAGTCGTTAAGCAGTTTTTGAATAAATTACAAAAACCTCTTAAATTTGATTAACTTACAAATTTAAGGAAACACAAATATATTTTACACTTGTTACCTTGGATTCTGAGTTATTCTCAGAAGCACGTTCCTTTTTGCAGAGAATACAGCGGCAACGGGGCATCTGGGCAAAAAATTGGCAATCTTCCTTCACAATAGTGGGTTGAGGGTTGATTTGATGACCTGACGTCCTCTTGGTATGATGTGATGTTTGTTGTGGTTGTTTTGATTTTCACTACACTGCACTACACTTTATAGTTTTATATGAAATATGTAAGTTTGTTTGTACTTCTAATTATTATTATTTTTATTGTATATATATATATTTTTTATATTTCAATTCAATTTATCAACTTTCACACTATTTTATTTCTTTTTCGAGCTGATGGCCTTTGCAGCTAGAAATTTAAACTAAATATAATCCTTGGATCGTTTATGTTAACTTGTAACGTTTATGTTAGCTTGTTATATGTATGTTTTTTTTTTATCACTTTTGATTTTTTGTATGTTTTATTTTGATTTTTCTCTCTTTTAATTTTTGTATTTTTATTTTTATTTGTTATTTTTTAATTTTGTATGTGTTTGTAAATTTGGTTTATATGTTTCAATTATTTTCAAAATGAAATTTACATTTTGTCCCTGCTCGGGCGCCAAAATGTTTTTCCCTTAATATTTTTTAAGGGCGAATATTAAATTAAATAATTTATAATTTAATGTAAATTAGACACTCATGAATTTAAGAAAAAAACACTCGCGAATAAGACCAAAAATAATCGAAATTTAAATGAAAAGACCGATGTTGTTTAGTTTACTAGTTCAACTGAATTCATTTATTTCATATTTCTTAAATCTAACTTATTCTATGTATTTAATCCTAACTGTATTATGTATTCAGCAACTCCGTTGCTTTATCTAACCTTGGACTACCTGTATCTCATATTATTCGTTCATTTACCTTAACGCTACTTTATTAATTATTATTTTACATTAGGGTAGTTCCTACTTCTAGTATTAGTATTATTATAAATTCATTTTTTTTATTATTATAGATATTTGGTATTATTATTTATATAGAGAAGTTAATATAGTAAATATAGTTAGTTAATATAGAAGTTAATATAGTATTGATGGGAGCCAACATCATTTATTCGACGCCTTTTAGTTTAGTAGGTACTGTGTTGGCTTATCAGACGCAAGGCCGTGGTTAAAACATGTAGAACAATAAACACGCCCAAATTTAAAAAAAATATATTTCTTCAGCACACTTCTGGCAAAAACACTGAGAATAGACAAAATTGCCATGAAAAGTTTCTCAGAAATGTATCGTTCAGAGTCGACTTACAACTGTAGGTCCCACCATCCATGGATAAAATTAACACAAACAACAAATATGTGCTGTAAGAAGCTGGGTAGTGATCCTGACTAAAGGGTTGTAATGACGGATTATATAAGTAAGTAAATAAATTGTCATTTGTTCAGTCTGTTTTGCTAAATCACCATGGACTAGTATAGACAATGAAGTGTATTTCCTGAAAGCAGTTAACAACTGACTGCGATTCTCATCCAAAAATCGCCTTCAGCGATGAGACCTATTTTTAAATGAGATCAAAATTTCTGAACTCGGGGCCATACCAACCCACATGAAATCACATCCAATGCATTGCGACAAAGGCACTATTTGGTGTGGATTTTGGGCAGGCAGTGTCAGCGGTCCATATTTCATTAACAACAATGTTGGCCAGGCCACCAAAAGCGAACTTCTTTGTCCTGGATGGAATTATTTGGACACCAACGATATGTACCGCATAACTCCTGTCACATTGGATATTCGAAAACAGCGAGTTGAGGGCATGCTTGTTACATACGGGATTTCGAAAATAGGTTCACAGTTTTATTTAATCTTAAATAACAACAATGAATGGATTTTCCGTATACATATTTAACAATTTATAGTTCGCTGATCGAATCTCAGTTCATTTTTAGAACTACTTTCTTATAAACCTTTGTGATATGCACAGAATTAACAAGATTTAACAAACTTCAAGAAAGAATAGAATTCCATGCCTTCTCAATTCATACATACGTACATACTTAATTGGTTCTTACGACGCTTCCGTCAGGATTATGACCGAGCTTCTCACACAACTCGTGTTGTGTGTGCTAATTTTATATAAGACTGGCGGGACCTACAATTTAAAGTCGTCTCAGAACGACATATTTTTGGGGAACTTTTTCATGGCAATTTAATTTTACTCTCAGAGTTTTTGCCAGAAATCTGCTGAGAGTAAGTCGTCGAAGAAATATTTTTCATATTTCGTTTTGCTGACCAGCGTGTTGGACCGACGCCTTATGTCCAATAAGCCAACACATTACCTACTAGACTACGATGATGAACTCATATCGTTTTCAATTAATTGTGCCTTTTACTTGCACCACTCAATACTTCATCTGATACCGACAAATTGCGTTTTTACAAATAAGATTACGTTGTTCCAGTTGTTCGGAAACAAGTCTTTCATGTCTGCTTCTTACATTCTGTTTCCAGAGAAAAGATACTTTTCATAGTCCACGACTGATAAGTCAGCTTTAAGTTTAGTTGCTTAAGGGAACTTTACCTCATAAAGGAAGGAATTCTGCTGCATGCACACTTGACCACTAAATTGTGTTAATTTATTCTGTGTTCGTTGCAATGTTGTATATGTACATACAAGGTCGGTTTACATTATTTTTTATTATTTTATTAAATAATGAAAGAATGTTTTTTTAGTTTTTTTCTTTTCCATTTAGAAAATAACAAAATAAATAAAACTGCTCATCAATAAATTATTCATAGAAACGTAGAAAAATTAAGAGATTTGTTTTAACATAAAAAAATGAAAAAATATTCTACACTTGACACTATTTTTACGGCTATTCTCACGTATCTGTCAGATGTTGTAAACACAAAAAACAAAAATTTTATATTTTAACAGTCAAGGCCACAAAACCAACTCTATGTACCGTAGAACATTGGTTATGCTGTAGTTTATCTGCCATTTTAACTTCCTTAGTTTGATTTGTTTCGACTGTTTGCCGAGAGTACTTTTTCAATTAAAACTTTTGTGGTTGCCACAGATATTATTGTAAGCAATTCACTCTTCTCTCTGTTTTATTTCTCTTATTTTTTTGTTGTTGTTCTTGTATTATATTTTATTAAATTTTTTTATGTTTTACTTCTACACTACCTGTGACACTCTGCGCTGTTTGTAAGAGTGCATGAGTGTATATATGTGGGCAAATGTCCTTTACTATTGTCCGTTTGAATGATGGTAGAAAAGTATGTCAATTATGGTTAGTGGGTAGCACAGAGGTAACAAGTGAAAAAAAAAAACAACACAAAACTTTCACTAACAATTCTGGTAAATATAGGCAACCTCAGTCATCATAGTACATATTGCGTGTCTTCTTCAATTCACAAAAAACAAGTCCGTAAAACCAACTTTAACAACAAAATGTACTGTCACACCAACTACAGCAATACAACAATACAGCAACAACAAACAACGGCTGCCGTTTTAACAACACAAGAAACAGCAATAGCAGCAGCCGCACTTGTAGCAGCAGCAATAAAAACCACAAATGGAAAGAAGTGTATGATAGAACCGACAGATATCATAAGAGTCCAGTAAAAACAAACTGGCATAAAATAACTACAACTCTCCTGTTGCGTTTTGCTCTTTTTTGGTAAATTTACATGATGATGATGATGATGATGATGATCAGAGTGCTATACAACAAGTGCATCTCATGCATTTTAGGTAAATTTCCAAAAGTATTTAAACCCAGAAATTGTTTTCATAAATAACAACGACAGTACTGTGTGTGTGTGTGTGAGTGCAAGTTCAGGACCTTTTTTATGGTTAAAAAATTTGGTTGAATAATTACAAGTTTTAATGGAATGCTCAGAGTTGTTCTCAAAATTAAATTAAAAAAAATTTTACCACTTTTTTATGACCAAAGAAAAGTTTTCTCTCTGTTTTTTGTCGTCTTTATATTACAAATTAAAATATTTTTTAAGCAATTAAATTAAAAAATACTACAGGCAATATTTATTTTTTTGTTTTAAACAAAATTAAATTACAATTGCAATGAAGAAAGGAAGAGCAAACGAAGTTATTGGTTAATACTGAGTTATGTAAACCATACTGAAATCGGCTTTTAATACACGGCATAAATTATTGAAAACAAGCCTGTAAGGCGCAGTGCTAGAAGAAATTATATAGGAAATTGTGTACAAATGGTACTGCCAGCATAGAACTGAGATGAAATCAGATCTGGACATTATGAATGCTATTCGTTGATAACACTTATTTGGTTAGATATTGTTATGTTTAAAATATGAGCTCGTAGATTGCAAATAAAAATAAATATAAATTTGTATTTAGTTTTGATTAAATTACTTATTGTTCGCACAATTCTGTGCACCACTGTTCACAACTGGATGTAAACAACAACAATTGCTTTGTTTGTTATTCATCTTTGCACTATTTTGCATAATAACAAATTACTAAACAATTATTCGACAGATCTTTGTAACGGAAAACCACAAACCACAATTACTCTCTTCAAACGCACCGCGTCTTCACACAAGAATGAATGAACTTTTGCTGACTCCGTTGCCTGCTTTGTCTTGCCTTTTATATGGCGGGGTAAACAGTCTGATAAATGCTCTTCAAGGCGAATGACTTCACCTTCTCGAAATCTCTATAAATGTAAACAGGTTATTTACATTATTGTTGTTTGTGTATTTTGTTTATATTTATTCTTGCAGTGTTTGTTGTTGCCTTTTTGGTTACTTGTTTATTAAATATTTTTATGCTGGTGTTTTGTTGGTATATTTTTGTTTACTTGTTTATTATGTAAACAAGTTCATTGTTTTTGTTTTTGTAGCCTTTTCAGAATCGCCGAATTAGTTTTACATTAAGAGATCACCAAGGGCGCTGCGAGTCATGGTTTAGTAAGTCTATTGCCTCTTGATACATCCATACAATCATCTGCTGTCAATGCTTTTGCTGCTTCAGTTGCTGCAAATTCAATATTTTCTCTCAATTGTGCTGAATCTGCACAAAACTCGACTAGCACACTGACACGATTGATATGTCTCGTTACAGATATGTTTAACCACTGGTCTGTAGTCAAGAACATTCTCTAAAACACTATGTTCTTCGAATGAATCTGTTACACTTAAAAGTTAAGAGTCCTGCTGTTTTGAATTTACAGAACGGTTTGGAATTACTTACTTATTTAATTTATAGATCATTATAATATTTTATTAAGGATTACATCCTAGCTTCTCACACAACTCATGTTGTGTTTGTTAATTTTTTTAATGAGTTGCGGCACCTACAGTTTAAAGTCAGGTGCGAACACATGCAATCGGTCAGCATCTCTCTGAGGTTTAAGAATATGAGCATATGCTCATATTTGCATTTACCGTTTTGATGCATCTCTGAGCTCTGATGCAATCCTCTACTGGAGTGTGTTCGTTCCTCTAACTTCTGTTTCAGCGACGATGCTACACCTTTTATATTATAAAACCGGTCATTGATTTTTTAGCAAATGCCTATTCGGTTACTGTCCTTAAAGCGCAGGATAGCGGGCCCTGGAATTGGAACACAACCTGCAAACTTTGCAAAATTTTTCCTCAACAAAACTGTGTCCGTAAGCAAAAACGTTACTTTATCCCGAATGCGAACACTGCGAGACCACGTACAAAGGTTGTTTTATTGCCAGAGGTCGACGTTTAATATACTGATAAATGCTAATAAGATATTAAATGTCGACCTTCGAAATAAACAATAAATTTACCAAAGCTCTGGGAACACCACTTGTCGATCCAGGCCAACTAAAACCTCATCAGGGATAGAATAAAATGAAATTTATTCGTAGGAGTACTATGACAGTGTTTTAAAAATATTTTTCACTTTTGAAAAATTTGATATGTTAGCCATGAAAATTAATTTGTTTACGTATACCACATGTCATCATTCTTATCATAGGTATGTGTCATATTCATTATATTATCTCCTTTACATTCCATTGTAATCTATACTGTTTTTTTAATACGGCTGACTGTTATTATTAACTTCCCGCTCTATTAAATCATAATTTCCTTCCGTTACAAATTTGAGATATTTTGACATTTATTAACACAATAAGTTTGGCAATTAACTGCAGAGCAAATGAATACAATGAAGAAACTAAACAATAAACCCTTCGTCAGTATTTTTTCATCCTTTTCGATTTTAGCTGTTAATGACATTAATGTCATGACATTTTATGTGTAAAGCCACATGAAATAGAAGAAAAACAAACTAGAAAGTAACAACAACAAAAACTTTATCAACAAATTCGTTGACACAACTGACAAGTTCAGTAATTAATTAGCAATAGCGTTGGCATTGTCCTGCTTTAAATAGGTTACAGGCAAATCAAAGGCTATCGCGTGCCTTACACATACACAAAGAAACAAACAAACAAATAGTTTTACTCAATTCTAAGCTGGCATACTATCTGTATCAAGGCTAATGGACATTAATTTGTATTGACCAAAAATTTGGTCAATGGTCTCTGCTTTAAACGTTTTTAAAAGGGGTGTAATTGGAAAAACCATTCACATCAACCGTATATAAATAGAGTTTTAAGTTTGTTTTACTGACTAGGTATGGTACCTACCATATTTATTAAAATCATTAAACACATATGGCACACACACACAACCGCAATGAAAACATTTTTGGCAATAAGTTTTCTAAACCCCATAAAAAGTTTCCATCAATAAAGTACGCGAACTCATATACTACGGTCAACATTTGGTGGAATTGATTTTTTTTTTTTAATAAATTTTCATTCATATATATGTGTGTGTGTACTTAAGTGTACATGAGTAGCATATATGTATGTTTGCGTTTGTATTCATATGCAAACAATTGAACAAATGAACGAACAAGCAACACGATTAGAGAATGGGATTCACTTTCGAATTCAATTTTATACGAAAACAAACTGCACTCAACCACAAAAACAACAAAATGCAATAAAGCACGCGTATATTTTATCAACATACAAACAGAAGCTATTGAAGTAAGAGTTGCCAATTTAGACAAAATTCAAGGCCGATTAGAATTGAATATCAGGTGAATAAATTCAAATTCAAATTGCAGATGGTGAGACTTTCCACAGGGTATAATGTAATACAATAACATGACTTTCATAACATAAATCGCATTTTGAATCAGAAATATTTAGGATTTGCTGTTATTGTTCCTTTATCTGCTTGATGTATTCTCTGTCCACCTTACGACAGAAACCCCACTTCATTTATGCTTCCACATCTTACATCCTATATTTGAAGCGTGACAGCCTCTTTTTCAAAGTACACACAGATGGCTTTGATCCCAACTAATTTCCTTTCAAATTAAGTCTCTCTAGGTTATATACTCTTAAGCTACAGGCTTGTATACATGTATTTTAGATTTCAAAGGCATATGTTAACATAGGTTAACTCTATGAGCTCACGACTGAGGTATCTCTGAACGAATTAGCACCACAAGCCAGTCAATATGCACGACCTGCTTCTTTATGGATTTCTAAGTGCTTGCGAAGCTAAAACGAAATTAGACTGTTATTATTTTTTCCAAACTTCCACATTGAAGTATTAATTCGAGAGATTTCATAGGTGATTCAGCCTTTCAGTTCTGAACATCATGTTTTCTCTGTCACTATTAATGGTACTAAAACCGAAAGTTTTGACACACACACAGTGTTTCATTCTTCCACTGATATTAGCATCAGATCAATACAACGTTCATGCGTACTTAATTGGTCATAACAACCCTTCAGTCCGGGTTTTTTTAACCGCACCATTTCCCTCTTCTCTTTTGGACTCTTTGTGCCCACTGCGGAAATATCGTGGTATTACTTCAAAGTGGAGGCCGTCTGGCCATTTGGCCCCTTCTTATCCATATCCGCGTCCGTATTGCGCAACAAAATCTGAGAAGGTGTTCAAACATCCATTCTAATTCTCTCATCCAATTTAAATTTTTTAGATTTTAGCAAGGCCTCAGTGTAAATTGCGATGCTACTCCAATTTTCTTCACTGTCCCTTCAATCAGGGTCACGACCTAGCTTCTCACACCACTTATGTATGTTATGTGTGTTCATTATATACTTAAGTGGCGGGACCTACAATTTAAAATCCTCTCCGAACGGTAGATTTGTGGGAAAATTTTCATGGTAATTTTATTTATTCTTACGAGTTTTGCCTGAAGACTGCTGAGAGGTAGTCGCCGAAGAAAAAAATTTTCATATCTCGTTTCGCTGGAGATGTCTGATCTGATGTTTGAACCCTGGACCCTGAATGTCTAATAAGCCAACACACTACCGACTAGACTACGGCGTCTTCATAGCAAATTAATAGTGTTATTGGAGATTCTCTCAACAACATTACATTCACCGAGGATTCACAGAACTGGTCAGATATAACATTTATAAGTTTCCCTTCAATCAGGTGTAATCGATCTATAAGTTTATTTACCTTTCCTGGAAATGGTATTGGAACACAGGCTGCCATCTTCTTAAAGCCTTTCAACCGCATTAGCTAGACTATTATAAAAGATATTCACTGTAGTATCCGGGACCGGTTAACAACTGGAAGTTCACCGAGATGTCATTACCATTCATCTAGTCCGCCTATCAGAATGAGTCTGTTAGTCGGTCAGTGGCATTGGAATACAAGCTGCCATCTTTGCAAATTTTTCTTCCTCTTTATGTGCGCTGTTAGTTACGGCATCATAATTCCCGCAATCAAAAAAGCTGTGTACGTAAAAATTGTTCAGAAACGTTAGTGTAAGTATGTATCTGGATTTATAGATTGAAAAATATGATTTTTACAGTTATTTTCCTTTTTTTCTGTTATATTATACAGCTTTCATACTACCTCTACACGTTAGTTAATAGTTCTGTCGGGTTCAATTCAGTGAGTAATCACCATACTTAAATCCGTAGAGTTGTTGGATTTACATGTAATCCATCATTACGGATTGTTTTTTCTTTTTATCGATCTTGTGACACCAATTTTTTCGTTTCCAAATTGATTAAAAGTAGGTCTCGACTATCTTCTTTAAGAATGCTTAGGTTTTTCTTAGTTTGCTAGAAGCATGAGATCTTTAGCTTATGCCATTGTAGATATTCCACCTTTCCTCTTTCACTTGTTTCCATTTTAAATATTTTAAATTTGTCTTTTGAAATCTTCAGCTCGTCATCCTTGAAGTTTATTATGCGCCATAGGCTTGTTTAACATCACTGTTGTGAAGAGTTTTTCTAAAGGCACAATATTTTTTTGGAACTCCTTGCGAATACTCTTTTCCGAAGAGCATGCGATATTTAATGCCACCGAACGTTACACACCAATGTTCTGTCTATCAATTTTTATTACATAAATATCGGATCCGAAATTTCAAGCTTTGGTGATAATACACTTCGGAGATGGTTTTTTCGTACGTATATTTCGCCGATGTTAAAAGTATTAATTTAGAAATTGTTGTCAGACATCAGGATTCCTCTAAAAGTAAAAACATGTTTCCGAGTCTCGTGCATTTTAATACGTTTTTTTTTATTTCGGAAAGTTCTTAATTTATATTTCTGGCAACAATGTTTTGCAAACAGGAAGCACCATCAGTACTCCAGTGAAAACCAACTGCAATGGGTTAAATATTTTACGAACCCACAAAAATGTATGCTGTAATGTATACAAAACACTTATGTATGCTGAGTTACATTACACACATACACATAACAGCTATTTCGATAATAAATCCAAAAAACAATATGTATGTATGTGCATTAGGATGATAAGCTTTTGTTGCAAAAATCAATACAAGTTCAGCTATCAGTGACAGTTTTATTTGCGTATTCCTAACACAGTATTCACTGAACATTTGTATATTTCACTCTAATATTTTCAGTATTTTGGAAAGGTTTAGTGTTTCCTAAGAAATTTCTAATAAATTGATCACATTACAGTGAGGATTTTTAACCTCGATTTAATTTTATTCGACACATTGAAAGCACTTGCGATGTTGAATCTTTACACTGTATTTAAGTTTTTCAGTTAATTTTAATAGCAAGGGTAAGTTATGTTAATTATTTTATTAAGGGACGCATAAGTGTTTCCTCTTGGAATGCTCCACGGGTTCCAAGCATTTGTTCTGATGATTCTTTCTCTTCAGCATAAGATATACATGTTGCGCCAGTTATTATCATAATTTGGAACAATTCTACTTTGAGTGGAAAGACCAGCTACTAACCTTAGGTTATTCCTGAAGAGTTTGATAGATGCATAGATAATTCGTCATTTGTCTAGATTACGATCTAGATTCTAACACCACTTATGTTGTGTTTGCTACTTTTACAAATGAGTGGGAGGACCTATAGTTTAAAGTTAAAGAAAATTTTCATGACAATTTTATTTACTCTCAGAATTTTTGCCAGAAATCTGATGAGAGAAAGTTGCAGACGAAATATTTTTTATATTTCGTTTTGTTGGAAATGTCTAAGCTTGTGCTTGAGCTGTGGCCTCTCTTCTAATAAGCCAACGCCCTACCTACTAGACTACGGCGACTTCTAACTAACCAACTTCTAAAAGACCAATTACTAACCCCACAAATATCCATTTATTGTAATTTCCTAGATCTTCACTTTCGTTCAAATATCACATTTTCAAATATCTGCCCCAACTTCACCGAAAGGTTTTGGCCGTGTTCCCTACCTAACACTCTCATCTGCCTACTCTTTGCGTTAGATGACATGGTAGCCTCATTTTTTCTACTGAACTGACTCAGCTTTCTCTCACGATGCCATACTATTTTCAATCTGACCTCAAAGAAGCCCATTTATTGAATGACAAACTTACCGTCATATAGTATTGCTATGGCACGTACTTTGTATCGTCTATGCAAGTTGAATTGAGCACTCCTTTGGATGACATAGACTTTATCTTGAAAAATACACACAAGTTTCCTTATAGGTTCGAAGTATTTCATTCTGGAACTAAAATCTCCCTCTACTGTCCCCAGATCTGATTTTGACCTGCGTGTATACCACAAAATTGTTCCTCTTTTAAAAGGGTATGTGGCTCTGAGACTTCTACATTAATTTTTGTTACTAAGTCTCGATGCGAAGTACTTTTCAAAATTATAGAGTCTACAGGTTACGTCCAGAGGAAGTTTAGCCATTCGATTTATTACATCACGATACCGTCTATGTTATGTTGTGTTATACTTGCCTGCCATTTTACCAACCCTAGTCTCCAAATAATTATTACCTTTTGACTTAAATATAAATTCTGACACTGGTGTTTTGCTTTTACATCACTTAACACTAAATTTACAAACAAAAGCTACAAAAACAAAACAATGTAGTAAACAAAACTGTTTACAAATTATCGTACTGCTTAATATAACAACAAACACCAGCATAAAAAATGGTAAACAAGTAAACAAAAATACACAAACAACAATATATTAATAAATGTAAACAACGATGTTTAGTATATAGAGATTTGAAGAAGGCGAAATCATGAACGTTCGCCTTCAAGAATATTCATGAGACTGTTTACTGTGCCATATAAATGCAAGGCAAAGCAGGCAACGGAGTTAGTGAAGTTCAATCAGTCTTATGTGAAGACGCTGTGTTTTTGAAGAAAGTAATCGTGGTTTGAAAATCTCCGTTACAAAGAACTGTTGAAAAATCATCTAGTAATTGTTATTGTTTATGCAAAGGGTATAAACAGAGGAATAACAAAAAAATTTTGTTGTTTACCTAAAGTTGTGAACAGTGGCACACAGAATTGTACGAATAATAATGAGTTTTCTTTAAAACTAAACACAAATTTATTTTTATTTTATTTGCAATCTACGAGCTCATATTCTAAACCTTTTTAAAAGGTAGAAATGTAACAATTGTGAAATCTATCATCTTCATTTCATTGTGAGAGTTGGCATCAGGAGAATGACATGAGGCCGGTCACACAATTCTCTCCTGCCCACTTTTAAATAAAAATCCCTGAAAAATAATTTACTGACATAAACGTAGTATTGCTTCTATGTTCGTTCGCTTGATTTTATTTCGTTCGTTTGATATCTACTGTAATAGACATCCAGAAGTCACCGACAGTGAAGTATAAATACAGTTAAGAAGAATCGTCATGGATTAGCCAAGTTGAGCCAATCAAGAACTTTGTTTTCTGGCAAGAGAGTTTTCCATCATTAGTTTGTATTTTTCTGTAAATTAACAGTAATTAACAACGGTTAAGGTATTTCCTGTTACAAGCACACTTTTCTACTGCTGTACTTTTACTTCTGACAGACATCAGTACGTATAAGTAATAAAAAATATTAACCATACGCTTAGATGCCCTCAGTACAATCTTCAACAATTTCCTGAAATGCTTAAGTCGGTTAAATGGATTTTATTTTTAAAATTTAATTAAATTTTCTTTATTTCAACAATATCTGATTAACAAAATAACAAAATATCATTATACTACGCTCTGTACATATTAAAAAATCATGCAATTGTACAACAACAATCACACAGCAAAAGTAAATTTTATATTTTTAATAAGATAAACCGATAATGCCATGTCGTGGTATTTTATTAACAATTCATGGCATTGATGGTGGCGGTGATCTTAATTTGACACAGTTTGCCATGAAATAAACGTGGTATGTAGCAAAACATTGAGACTGCAAAGGATAAAAGGAAGCAGAACAGAAATTAAGTGTTGGAATCAAAGAATAAAAAAATAAAAACAAATTATTTTTTTTTTATTTTTGCTACTATTGTTGTTGTCGTAGTTATTGTTGTAAGAATACAATACAATCCAATACTAGAACAAAGACAACAGCAGCCACATGAACATAAATAGAGGCTACTAAAGATTAAAAGCAACAAAGAATGGACAACAATAAAAACAACACATTTGTTGCTATTATAGTTGTTGTTGGTATTCCAGATGTTGATTGCATGCTGCTGTTAATCCGGGCATTTTGTTGTATTCTTTTATTATCTGTATTATTAGTTGTAAATATTGAAAGAATAAACAACAGAAAACAAACAGAAAGAAATGAAAAAAAAACAGAAAATGAAACACAACAACTGTCAGTTAAAACCCACCAGGACCATGAGATACAAAACAGAGAAAGCTTTAAAGGAATTTTATTTCCTTCTATCGATACCCTAAAACAGGCAGTTTTTTTACTTTAGTTTAGTTACAGAAATACATATTTAAGGACAAATGCCTTCCACATAGTATGGTGCATTATTTGGGGTAATCTAAATCCAGTTTTTTGAACAAGATTCATAGTCTGTTTATCTGCTACATGTGATTATCTTTTTTAAGATAATCGGCCGCACTTTTCGCACAAACTTTCGAAAAGCCGAGAGATTTCTTTCTAAATTCGGCAATAAAATACTGCATAGCGTTAAAAAATGAGTGGCTAGCTCACTGCAGGCTTTCGTTATCAACTAAAGTTGTTGAAAAAAAGAGCGAAATTTGGTCCAACATAAAATAATTATATGAAAAAGAGTAAATGAGCTTCGTCGATTCGACGAACAGTAAACATTCAGGTAAAGTGTTCGTCGATTCAATGAAGAGTAACCTTAATGTACAAAAATGAAGAGTAACCGTCCAGGGTTAACTAAGCACCTTTTTCAGGCCCACAGTTCCTACAGAATTCATTCCCTGCAATAAGTGTGAAGAATATCCAAATTATGTATTCCAAATTGGAATATGTATGCCATGTAATATGTCGGAATTTGCTACATTCGTAGACCTCACCAAGTCAAATGCACTGTTTTTTCCAAAGACATCCTGGAACCCATATAAGAGTTAGCTTTGAATGACCCAAAATTTACCTGAGAAATCGCCGGCATTATTGGACAAGGAGGAACATTGAAACTACATTTGTTAGGGACTTAATTGCATCCTAGCTGTCCGAGTAAGATAAGAGATTTTCATAACCTCTGCCTGGAAAACGCTACAGTGATTAGACTAAAAGAAAATTTAATATCAGAGCCCATATCTTAGAGAGATTAGTATAAGCTTCAAGCGTCTCATTAAGAACTTTCGGATCTTTAGTCCATAAGTTAGTAGTTGGAGTTCTAATACGCGGCAAATAGTAAAAATGCAGCAAACGATGCTCCAATACAGATGGTCATACCTAATTTGAATTTTTTTTACAGTATCTATCATTAGTGAAAATGAATGAGGTTCCTTATTGGATGTATTGAGACTTAAGAGTCTCTTGAATACAAACTGATCGTAAATAGCCCAGCAATTCCAACACCTCTAAACGTTGTAAAATATGTAAGTTTATAATCCGGAATTATAATCAATGAAGTCGTCGTAGTCTAGTATGTGGTGTGTTGACTTATTATACGTAAGCCCACGTGAGTCCCAAAAATTATTTCTTCGGTGACATTCTCTTAGCAGATTTTTGTCAAAATCCGGATTTGACTTTAAGCTGTAGGTTCCGCCACTCACATATAAAATTAACACACACAACATAAGTGATATGATGAGCTAGATATTAAAACAGACTAAAGCGTTATAATGACCAATAATGTACATAAATGTGTAAGTAGTCCAGCAATAATATAATAAGTTTAGAATCTAGAATTATAACAGGGAATTAAAGCAACTCTATTTGGAATAGGTTTTACTACTCAACGTTTAGTTCAAAACAGTCAGTAAACACCATGCCATCTCTATTTGTTGCTATCTTTTTAAAGTAACGAAAAAAAACGAGTCTCTTCTTACACAACTCACCATACAGTCCCATATTCTAGATTTGCTGTTATTTATCTTCACCGCAAAAACCATGAAATTGTCTTCCAGTGTAGGTTTGCTGCGAGAACAGAATTTAACATACATTTCCAAGTTGTGGTTTAAATTTTACACTCTTTTTTATACATCCTACCCCTTAAACTATCTACCACGCCATGGAAACCAGTCTATGCATCCGTATTCAATTGGTCAAATTAATGAATTTTCCATAATTTGTTTGCATAGTTCATGAGTTACTTCGTTCAAACCTTAACTTTGACGTTCTTAAACTAATCAATTTAATTCTCCAAGTCGACTTTCATTTTAAACTCTGTTTGCTACTTCTCCTTGTCAGTGTTAAACCTTAAACCTGACTGGCAACTGTGCTACTGTGATTTTTAATATTTTTCATGTTCATGTTTCGACATTACATTTCTTTTCTTTTCTTTTCTCTGTTTTTTTTTTATTTTTTATCTGTTTGTCTGATCTTTTTTTTTGTATTCTCAAAGTGTAATAGTATTAGATTTAAATAAAAGCAAGGAAATATTAAAAAACAAATGAGAAAATCTACCAACTATAAAAATGTTTTTCTCTTTTCATTTCTTTTTTTCATTTTTTTTTTGCTACAAATGAAAATTATTTTTTTTACTTTTTTTTTTTTTCTTTACATGACTGTTGTGATTCACAGGTGATTGTGTGACTGTATGTGTGCTCAAACATCAGACAAGACCAATCCTTCAGCAAATGTAGGTCAATGTGAAATATTTTAAATAAAAAGAGAAAACTGAAAATGAAAACTTACAAACATACACATACACACACAATTTACAAATGTTACAAAAAAGATGGTATGAAATAGGCTTGTTCCCGTAATTTAATTGGAATGCATTTTTACAGGCAGATCATTTTCTAAGGTTGACGAAAAAATTATATGAATTCAAACTAATTTTGTACAGAAAATTTAATGTACACAATCCAATCTTTACTCATTATATGTCTTTAGTCAGGATTACGATCTAGATTCTCACACCATCCATTAACCTTATCCAAGTGTTGCGAAATTTTTTTTCATTAACACATGAAAATTCGATTGCGTTTGTTTCCTTATGAGTTTCTTCTTCAACAAATTTCTTCATAAAATTATTTTTCTTTTTTAATTTTCCACAATTTTACCTACAAAGTACGGTAACGTACCTATTATTTTTCAAAGTTGACTTAGTACATGAATTATAATCAAATCATTATATTTTATGCTTGAATAAGTTTTCTAATGAACTAAAAAATCTTTTTGAGATTTTTCTTGTAATGAATCACATACGAACTTTCAATTTCATGTCCTTAAATAATAAACGTATTACATTTAAACTTGAAATTTAAAGAAATTGTAGTTGGAGGCAGGCAGACAGTCCTTGTATAATTAAATATATGATCCGGTTAGGACATTAGAAGAAATTTTCAGCACCACCCCATGGTTAGGAAAACTGTATAGTATCTTCTGTGTCTCTGGCGAAGTCCGCTGACTATGTAAAAGCATTGACAATTTTTAAAGACCTTTGCGAATGGAACGAAGTATCTGGAATGAAATCTGCAAAGTAAGTTTGAGTTTTACTTCATATTTGTTCAAAAATCAATACAAAATATGGGTATAATTTTTACCCAAAAGTTCTTAATAATGTCTGACAGTCTGGGCGCCGTTCAAACACTCGATCTATCTGAATAAGCTGCAACTGCACTAGATAGGGAAAATATGATTACCCTGTACTAAGTGACAAATCATGTAGGAATCTCCAATAATCAGCACGCAGACGACCTTGCGAGTAGGTTACATTTGTCGTTATTGATAAGACCCTTCAGTTGAAGGAAGAGAATGTTTGGAAAGCTATGCTCAATGGGTCTGACAAGGTTTTTCTGTAAAGAGAGAATATGTCTTTCTGTAAACATATACCATAATCAATCATTGCAACCCTTCAGTCAGGATTACGATCTGGCTTTTCGCAAAACTTATGTTGTGTTTGTTATTTTATGAGTGATGGGACCTGCAGTTTAAAGCCGACTTCGAACGACAGATTTTTAAGAAACTTTTCAAGGCAACTTTATTTACTTTCAGAGTTTTTGCCAGAAATCTGCTGAGAAGAAGTCGTTGAAGAAATATTTTTTCATACTTCGATGGAGATGTCTGACCTGGTTGGAAACGTGGCCTCACGTCTGTTAAGTTAAACGGCGACTTCAAACTGGGGTATCTAAATAGATTTTATTATATCTTTTCATCTATACATACTTACAAACAACATTTCAAAGAACTATCAGCATAATTCAACCCGGTAGTGAATTATTGTTGACCTATTCATAGACATTACACGTTATTTTAATGACTTCTCCGGAAGTATTGCATTATTATTGACCCATTCATTGACATTACACGTAATGATTTCTCCGGAAGTATTCCGTTTATTAAATTTAAGCATATTAAGCCACGTAACCAAGCCTGAAGCCTCTAATTTTATTTCCCATAACTCGTCTGTCCAGTGTCTAATAATGATTCATAGATACGGATCATATTTTGCAGATTAGTTTTTACCAGTGATCTAGCCTGTTTTTTGGATAGTAATCCTGTGTAGTAGCTTTGCTGTTATGTTATGTTAGAGGACGTGTACTTGTCAATTTACGCAAGTACAGTACCCGGAGGTCGATTTGACACATTGTCCCTGTTCGCTGTTACCTCTGCTTTTGTTGTCAATATCGTAAAAGAGTTCTGTCGATATTTGTTCTTAACTTAGAATTTTAAATTTTTTTTCCGTTTGCTTCGTCGACTTCCTTTCAGAAATCTTCTGGCAGACTCTAATGAAAAGTTTTTCAAATCTCCCGTTCGGAGTCGATATTAAGCAGTAGATTCGTGGGTCAAACACACAACATGAGTGTTGTGACAAGCTAGGTTGTTTTTCTGACCAATTTAGTAAAAAGTTCCTGAGACGATCATTGCCTATTAAGTTTACTTAGTCGCTTTTTAATTCTAACGATTCATAGAAAATGTGCTCCATAAACTATTGGCCAACAGCTTAGAAGTTTTAAAATATTGAGCTGGCATAACTGTACAACAGTGGACTTATCCTTGGACACTGCAAAATTAATGGCAAGCAACAATTTTTCATTTCTTTTGCAGCAGCACACTATACACTGATTAAATTTAATTTTTGTTTACAATCATTTTTGAATTGTTTATATTTAATAAACATATGTAATAGCGAAATAACTTATTTTACACAGAAGCTCGTGGCTTTTCCCATGAAAGATAATTTTTATCGCCAATTTATGTACTGAAGACTTACAACATTTCCGGAGATGCTGATATTTACTCGCTGCTATCATTTCATAACATATATTATAGAAAGCGATTGTGAGTTACAAAACATGTTTATATATTTTGCAATTCAATTATTTAGTTTGGACACTACTGGGTAAACATAAACACACACCACAAAAGAAACTTAAGCTTGATAAGTCCTCAGTATGTTCAATATTTCTCATTGCTATTGTGCACCACAATGATACACAGCGTCAAGAGTAAAACTATTGGAAAAAAAATCACACATCGATAGTTTATTTATTTTTTGTTTTTTTTTTTCTTTAAAGCAAATGAAAGTTTCAACAATATGTTGCACAAACAATATTCTTTTATTTGTAATTCTATACATTTTATAGAACTTTAAGTGTGACCGTTTCTATGAATGAGTTCGTGATCATTATGTTTGAGTGTGTGTACATATGTGTGTGTATATACGTTTGAGAGTAATGTGTGTTAGTCAGTTAGTCAATATGTTAGAGACTGAGATTGTATTGGAAATTCACACCACTTACACGTACCAAATGACCATTATAAATTGTATACACATGCACAATACAAAACAAGCAAATACATAAACACAACAGAATGAACGGCACACACACCAACAGACATATATGGTGAACATGCACAAATAAACATTTATAAAGGAATCTCACATGTGTGTGCCAAGAAGAGAGAGTGCGTTGTATGCTGTTTTGTTAGTTGCTATGGTAATATTATTCTCACACTTGAACACCTTCCTGTTACACCTTTTCCCTTAGGGTTAGAAATGTATGCACACATACATATACACATTCATATAATACACTTACCTTTAACATTATCTCATAGGGTGTAATACAAACTATCAAGTACAGCAGACATATTTATTGACAAACACATACACACACAAATGCAAACATGTATTATTTTTTTTAATATAAATAATGCCACATGTGTGCCAAGTGTATACATACACACTCGTAAAGTCGCATTTTGTTTAAGTTTAGATAAATATAAAGCGGTGAAAGTTAATGTCAGACTACAGTGGACTGGAGTGGACAATGTGTTGGACTTTAGAGTCGATACTTTATGTCACTACACTTGGTTCGCTTATTAAGTTTACGAAAATACGTGTTGTAGTTGCCGTAGCCTTGGTTCAAACCCCAGCTTAGACATCTCGAGCAAAATGAAATACGAAAAAATTAATTTCTTCGGCTGCCTGCCTCTCAACAGATTTCTGGCAAAAACTCTGAGAGTAAATAAAATTTCCATAAAAAGTTTCTTAAAAATCTGTCGTTCGAAATCGACTTCAAACTGTTGGTCGCGCTTCTTATGTATAAAATGAACTTACACAACATAAGTGGTGCGAGAAGCTGGGTCGTAATCCTGACTAACACATATATACATACATACATATTGAATATATTTTAACTGGCTATTTTATAAACAAAACACTTTTTACAGTTTATAACTGTTCATTTTCAACATGTTCATTCCGGGGAAGGGAATGTTATGCCTAAACTCCCTCGGGTACGCTCGGTACTTAACTTCGTCCCATTCTAATTGCACATTTAATAGCTTTTTCAATAGTTGGTGTTTCCAAGTATTTCCAGGTCTCCGTACCTATCTATTACCCAGCGGGATCCACTTAATAGCTTGCCCGGCTATATTATCCCGTTTTCCTTCGATTTTTTCATTTAATTTTCAAGTGGCTGTGGTAACTACCGTTGACCGCAATATGCTTTGAACCATTTTGTTTGAACAATTTGTTAATTGAAATACGCAGTCTCTTAGGATTACATGGTAACATGTTCCATGTTTTGCAACCACTCATTATAGTAGATATTATACTCTCTTCAGTCTTAAGCTTTCATTCGGAGTGTACTTTAAACTGTTGGTCACCCCTCTTATGGATAAATTTAACACACACAACATGAGTTGCATGAGAAGCTAGGTCGTAATCCTGACTGAAGGCTTTTAATGACCGTAATGCTATGTATGTCACTTTAATAATTTATTTCGTCACGACCATGCCCACTTTAGCTTTGTGAAGGTATTTCTTGTTTTATTAATCCAATGGGTTACCGTATAAACCGACGATTTATCAAACTTTTCGATGTGATCTCTGACGGTCATAACATTTTCAATTCTTGATCGTGGACTTCTTCTATATATTGCTATTCCAGCTAATTCTGCAACTTTCTGTACGGCATTAAACTATACGGCCTGTAGAGAACATATGATTTCATATGTAAATATCATATGGGTAGCCTAAGTCCATCAATGAAGCCTATAAGTAGTGTTACATCAAGATTGCACGAGACAGTGGAGATCTGAGTACACAATTTTATCGAACAGTTTATTGCTTCAAATACTATCGCTCATAAAACTCTCATCTAAGATGCTATTTGCGGCATTGCAGGAAAAAAACTGCATGATTTGAAATTTCACTTTGTGATCTTTATATTCCAAAAACACTCCATACCACTCAGTGATATTAAAGGTATTTAAGGCTTTTCCAAAACTGGTACATACTCCTCATACTAAATAGGTGCTACGACAATGACTTTTCGTTCTTGTTGTTGACTGTATTTTGTTTGGGATTTTCGTACTTTTTCCTCCTCTTTATCATTACATTTTTATTCGCCAATGCGATATCAGTCTTAGCGGAAAGGTCTACAGGATCTGGTATTTATTTTGATAACCTTTTGGTTTATTTTAGATTGGCTGGACTGCGAGGTATATTCGACAACAAAATCTTGAAATATCGTTGCATAAGTCTTCCATCAACTGAACTATTCCCAGGGTATGGTACTGATAATTTATGTATTCGTTATCAAATTATTTATTTATTTTTTCTAAATTCTACTGTGTTAACCACTGTGCCAAACAAAGATATTTTTTTTTGCGATAAAGTTTTTGGAAAAATATAAAAATTTGTGAATATATTCACTTGCCCGGGATTAGTTGGTTGTATAAAAGGTATTGTCAGGTTACATATTGTCGGTCGGTGTGTGAAATATTTTATTATTATCGTATATTGGGGTCACGTTATCTATGCAGTTATACAGGGTCACATGGACAACAGTTTACACAATGTACACCTACAAACGATTACAAGTATGTACAGTGAATGCATATGTATATTTGTCGTACATACATATATATGAATACAAATATATATTTTGTATATAAATATGATATGTACATAGATAATCGATAAAACGAAACTATGTTGACTTTTTAGATAATTGCAGGGCAGAGTTTATAATAAAAGTAACATATAAAAAATTCTAATACACTGACAATTGCAATATTATAGGCGGTATATTGAATATGTGCTGATGTTTGTAACTCCTTGCAGGATCTTTTCATGGTCAGTTGCTAACTTCCCTAGAGCAATTTCAGCGTATAATCTCCATTGTATACGATTGTTTTCACTCTGTTCCTGGGTCGGTATAATATCGTACCAAAGCAAGTTGTGGTGTTTTAAAGACCGAGTTCTTGTGAGAGTCGTGAAATTAACTGCTTTGGATTTTCCTAAATTTATACGGTTGTAAGTTGCCAGGCGTTCTACATACACAGTTATGGCCTCTAGGCCCGCAAAAACTTTTAAACTTCACGATATGAAGTACGACGATCGGAAATTTAAAGTGCGAGTGATTGTGGAAGCAATAGGCATCCCACAATACTCTGTGGCTTAAGTTATTTATGATCGTTTGACTCCATATAATCATTTACACGATAACAATCGAGCAGAAATGCACTGGTGTGTGTGGCAACGTTGCAACTTTGTTCTTCAACCGCAACATTGAGGGGTTTTAGCTCTGTTTCGCAATCATGGGTGAAATACGGATCTTCCGCAAAACAGCAGAGACTTCAAAATATTGGCGAATTAAGGCCCAAAAAGGACCTTTGCATGGACTATAATCCGCGTGAAGTGCTTTCGTAAATTTGCGAGAAACACTTTTCTCAACAAATACGGAAGGAGTGTATGATATCCCTCTGTCGAGGTTAACATTAATGTAAATTTTTTGCTTATTTTTGTATTTACAAGTATGTACACTTACACAAGTAGAGAATCACGTACATGCATACTTTCTACGTGTATTAATGCGATTACACATGTACTAAACATGTGAAAATAAATTGATTTTCAATTGATTTCGTAACATGTTAAATTCACATAAAAAAAATTTCGAACAAAAGAAAAAAAACTTCAAAATCTTGAATTGATTGGTATTTAAAGTCCGTATGTATGTGTGTGTGTGTGCTTAAAACTTTGTTTGGTTGGACAAACACTTGTTGTTTAATTAATCACCACAATTTCTCTCTTTCTCTCTCTCTCTCTCCGAAATGAAACAATTGGACAATTTCCCATTGTAAGGATGCCAGTGATTGTAATTTTTAATCAATTTTAAATGAAGTATTTAAACGTTCAATTCGATTGATCGATCAAACATGGCTTAGGATGAATAATGGCGATTAAAATTGAAGACATTTTGGATTCTTAATTACAAGTGGTTAGGGGAAAAAAACCAAATGAAGATACTCTCAGAGGTTTGAATTGCATTAGAGTTGCAAGAGTTCTGATGATTGATAATTAAGTTCGTTTAGCCTGGAAAGCAATTTAAAAAATTTATTTGACAAACATGTGGTTTGAGTGCAAATAAGAAGGAATTGTTTAAGAATTATTTGAGATGAGATTAATTTTCAACCTCAGTTGTTTACAGTGAACGACTATGACTAGTTTAATAACCAAAGAGCAAGCAAAATAGTTAAAATTTACTACAAAAGTTGTGATTCAAAGGTGACCATTTTTCGTGCATTACGGGCATATTATGCTCGCCTTAGGCAGCGTACTATGTACGGAATTGATAAAATTATTTTTATTATTACAGGATAAGATATGATCAGGCCTATGCAGCTGTTGTATTGACACAAAAAAAAAATCATTCCTTCCACGAGGTCCTAAAAACTAATCCATTATTACCGCATATTATCGATTATTTGATTTCACATATTCTGTCATTTAAAATTCATCTCGCATGCAATAAATAAAGCCGGCTGACTAATAACAACACTGTAGATATGCTGATTGAGTGCTAGTACGCAGGCTTTCAGTTCTGATTTTTCGAACAAACTTTTCTTAATCGATGCAGCTTAATTCTCCTTCAGGAAGAAAAATTGTCACATATTGAACCATAAATACTTATGGAAAAGCCAGGAAAAAGTAACTACTATGGTCTCAATAGGCAATTTAGTAGCAGAGACCTCTCTCGTACAACAAAACTAATACTCTACAAGACGCTCATGCACCCCGTGCTTCCTTATGGCGCAGGGGCATCGACATTATTAAGCACTAATGCAGCAGCCTTGAGAGTATTCGAGAGAAAATGCATACATAAGATCTTCGGTTCAGTGCGAATTGGAAAATGACTTCCGCATCCGACCCAACAGTGAGCTGTATGAGCTCCTCAATGACATGGGCGCTGTGCAGCGTATTAATATCCAGCGGCTGCGCATTGTTCGAATGGAGGAGGAGGTTTCGGGTATTTGATACGAAGATCTGCAGAAGTCGTCGAAGAAGACGAACTTGTTTGCATTGGAAGTACCAAATCGAAGAAACCCTGTCATCCGTTAAGCGACTCTTTGAAATGTCTGAAAAAGTAGTTAAAAGGTACCTCGAAATGGCCACTTAAATACATTCATACATACTTACATACATACATACATACATAATTGGTCAGCCCTTCAGCCAGGATTCCGACCGAGTTTCTCACACCACCTATGCTGTTTGTGTTAATTTTATACATGAGTGGCGGAACCTACAGTTTAAAGTCAATTCCGAATGACAGATTTTTGTTAAGAAACCTTTCATGGCAAGTTTATTTGCTTTCAGAGTTCTGATGAGAGGAAATCTTTGACGAATTATTTTACAATATTTCGTTATGTTGGAGATGTCTGACCTAGGGTTTGATCCGCGGTCTCATGTCTATTTTATGTGTGATTTTTTAACCTTAATTTTGAGAAATGGATGACACTTTCGACAAGGCTATTATTGGCTCTTTACTACTTCTCAGTTTTGTTCCACATGAAGTATTGTTGCATCCCCAAGCTTACCTGAGTGTGATGAAAGAACTTTTGGCCTTATCTATACGAATCCAAATACTCCTTAATAGTCGTGTAAGTCCACTGTAAGCGGGTATATTTTAACTCAAACAATAACTCTGATAATGGGATAATAAATCAACAAATAAAAAGCAAACGTGTGTAGTTATCCCTCCTTACCATTTAAACACCTCCTTATTTTTAATTTGCCATCATCGTTCTCCTTTTTTTTCCTCTCCTTCTTTATCAGTGTATTTAATATATTTTATTTTATTGGAATCCATACATGTTTAACCCATTAAACCGCACACAAACACACATTGGCATTCCACATTCCAAGTGGGATAAAGCGTTTATCGCATTAAATCCATATAATAATAAAACACTTTTCAAATAAATTTTATGATTAAATAATTTAATTTTAATTGGCAACAAATGCGTGAATGCGAATCAGCTTATCGTACCGGCTTTGTGTGCTTATAATACAGAAATAATATAAAGAGTAATTGATAATAAAATAAATATAAATAAATGCAAAATATATTTATATTTTGTATTCACATGTATACACATATGTATTTAAAAAATATTTAATATAAATATACATGCGTTATATACATATAGAGAATATAGGGCAATACATAAATAAATATTGTATTTTATGTTTACATAAGACTTTTAATAATATGTTGTTGGAATATTTATTTTTTGATTAAAATATTACCAAATAATTCTTTTTCAATAATTTTTAATTCAAATTAGTAATTTAAATAACTATGCTAAGTAAATAACAATAAAGATTAGAGTAAATTTAAAAATTATATTTTATTTTCAAAATATTTATTTGTTTAAGGGTTTAATTGTTTTAACCCCTAGTCGCGTGAAGAATTAATAATCGTTTTATAATTAAATAATTTTTAACACAATTCTTAATTCAAACTTTGTGGCTTGATAACGCTTTCGTCATGATGGGAACCCAATATTCTGTTACCAATTGTAATCAAAAATTTTTAAATTTCTTTCACTTTGAGATGGCGAATCAATCACCAAACATACCATATTTGTTCATAATTTTTTTCTTTTTGGACTTCTGTAGCGTTTTAGTTTTTTGCTGATAACAATCAAAAATATTTGATGTAAATTTAAAATTTGAGGCGAAAAATCTGTGCTTATCTCGTGCTCAAAATGCATTTTTATGCACACGTAAGCCGTCGTTTGATATGAGAGTCAACAGATACCAAAAATGAATGCTTTCCACTTTTATGGCTATTATTAACTAAGAAAGGTTGTCAATGGTTTTTGTTGTATCAAGCAGTTATACGTTAGCACTAGATTCAGTTCATCAACAGTTCTTTTAAGTTAAAGACGTTCTAAGTGTTTTCAGTATATAGTGTTTCCTATACATACAAAATTGGTCATTACAACCCTTCAGTCAGGATTACGACCTATTTTCACACACCACTTATATTGTGTGTGTAATTTTATACGTGAGTGGCGGGACCTACAGTTCAAAGTCGAATCCAAACGACAGATTTTTTTGAGAACTTTTTCATGATAATTTTTATTTACTCTCAGAGTTTTTGCCAGAAATCTGTTGAAAATTTTTTTATACATGTTCCGACCTGGGGTTTGAACCGTGGTCTTACATCTAATAAACCCACACACCACCTACTAGACAACGGCGGCTTCACATGTGTTTCCTATAGTGAGTGAAAATTAACTGAATCATAAGATCAGAACGTTTTATGTACCATATTCTAAGCTGTTTTTTTTTTAAATTTTAATCTTTTACAAAACATTTCCCCCATATTCTAATTATTTCTTGTTTCAACAACTTAGCGCTTTCTACTATGCAGATGAGTTGTCTTGATGACTTTGATTGGCATATTTCGTTGACCAGAGAGAGCGCCATCTGCGAACACATATTGCATGTGGTTGTAGTTTATCAAAAACACAGTGTTTCATGCTAATTTCGAAGCAAATCATTCGATACACTGTGCGTGCTAAGCGCATAGTTATAAACGATGACTCGCAAGTGCAGTTGTCTCCACAGAGAAACGCTGGATCTTCAAAATTCCTGGAAATATTGTTTTTTCTGCAGTTTTAAAATTTTTTTTCACAGGGATTTCCGAATTTTAAACCGTAATAATGGACATCTTGTTGATACTATGTATGTCGTCTCAGTAGATGCAAAAGCACCACGGATAAGTATAGACTTTCACCAAAGCAATTGACAACTGACCATAATATTCATCGAAAAATCATCTGCAGAGATGAGGCCCATTTTTAAATCAATGAATACATGAACAAAACTGTCAACTTTGAGACGATACTAAGCCCGAAAGAATTATGCTGGTTGTCTTATATTCTCCCTCAATCATTACCCGCGTCTGATATTTGGCAGATAAATATACACAAAATGCGAGGAGGTACAATACGTTCTTTAAATGACGTTAAACTTAATTGCTGTATGGATTGAATTGATACTTATTGACCATCGTCTGCCGTTCGAAATTGATTATTTGATAGAGGATTGAATTTCGAAACTGAATCAGATTTTGGGGCAAGCTCCCTGTTAGCGATCAGAGACAACCCTTTGATTATACTGTATATTGTCCAAAATTTTTTTTGCACGTTTTTGGTGTATGTGTATAACATTTCTTCGCCGGTTAGCTTCAGAAATGTTAGCTTCAGAAATGCTTCTATTTCGTTGTGTTTAACAGCGAATGGCTATTGGATATTCAGCACAGTCAATTTTTCTCTGCTCTTTCACATCACATTTCACTAAAACACCGAACATACATAAGTAAGGATTACGATCACGCCACTTATGTGGTTGTGGTTTTAATTTTATACACAAATCTAGTCCGAACGATACATTTTTGAGAAACTTTTCATGGCAATTTTATTTAATTTTTTGGCAGAAATCTGTTGAGTGGAAGTCGCCGAAGAAATATTTGTCATATTTCTTTTTTTTTTGGTGATGACCAACAACCCCTGACCTGAGGTTTAAACCGTGGCCTCACATCTAATAACTCGAGACACTACCTACTAGATTATGGCGAATTCGCTCGCGGTTATCGTTAGCTTCAGAAATTACTCGATTTCTTTCTGTTTAACAGCGAAAGGCAATTGGAAGTTCAGCACAGTGAATATTTCTCTACTCTTTCATATGCCACTTAAACACCGTACTTCTGGCGTATTCAGTGGTCTTTAAATGGTTGATAACTGTTTGATGGTAAATATCAAGTTACTAGCTATGTCGACGCTGCTTATGTGCCGCTATTTCTAATATTTTGTTTTTAAAATTTCATCGTCTTTTTATAGTGATTGCTCGACCATTGCAAGATTCATTTCAAGCATCAAAATAATCACATCAAAAACAATCAATTAATTTTACTGTTGGTTTTCCAGTTACAGCTTCGTCTCTTTAAATTTCATTAGTTTTTTTTAGCAGCTTACGATGCTTGTTCTACATTAGAAAACTGAAATATATTTCGGATTTTCATTTCTTTGCAAAGTACAGATAGCTTCTCATGGAACAATGTGGTTTTACAACAAAATAAAGTTTGAAGGGTCAGGGTTCAACTAAGCAATAGTGTTACTTGATGTTATTGGTTTCAGAAGAAAGGATATTTCTAACAATCTACCTACAAACTGTTAATGAACTCTTTCAATAAACCAATAGGAACATCAAAAAATAATAGACCTTTTGAATGTAAGGTTAGTTAAGTCGCCTCTTTCAGGGTTAATATGTGTTAAACAAATTGTTTTGTTTACAAAATATTCAGTAGAAATGTAGAACGCGAAATGTAAATAAAACTATGGACGCCCACTAAGTCCTCATTTTTAGCACATTTATAGGTCGAAATACAATCGTGGTAAGAGATTACAAAAGCAACAAATTTGAACCTAATTCTAATTGCTTTTACTTAACTCAGCTGCATTATGCCCTTGGCAAAATTACTCAAAAAATTCTTATCTTAAGTAGCCACTTGGAAGGTGACATACAATGTATTGAATATAATTCAAGTTTCTTGGGGTATTTATATTTAATTTCACTTCTTCTTTTTTGTTGAAGTGTTTAAATTATAAACTAAACTTACCTACGTAGCCATTCACAACAATTTTTATTACCCATCGAATGAATACTAATCAACAATACCATGACAAGTAATTTCAACTAAAAAAATCGATAAACTATTAAAGCCTGCCAGCATAGTCAAAAGGTAACGTCATCAATGTTCTAAAATTTGTTTTTTTTATTATTTTTCTTAACCTTTTTTCAATTATACGTCTAGACAATTTATTAGCATTTAATAATCAAAAACAACACGGGGAGTACCTGACCAAACGTATAAAAAAGTGGTAAAAAAGGATATGATGGAAAGAGGACGACAGTGTAAAAAGGGACAAATTTAGGTTTAATAGTTATACTTGAACTATGCGAAGGCAAAAGTGTTTTATTGAATTTCACAGGACGTAGGTCTTATTTTTGTTTGTTTCATGTATATTGGTAACAGTGCCATGTCTGAAATATTAATCGAAAAATTAAAAACGTTTTCTTATAAAAAAAATACAGTAAAATGTTATGTGGCAAATTACTTCATAGAATACACAAATGTCTACTACATATAGTATAACTTAGAAACCGGTCATTGCCAAATAAATGCTTGGTTAAGATAGTTTTCTTGAAAGAACATGTCATCCAAGGTATTGGCCATCGGAAGCAATGACTTTTCCCACCTTTATTTTTAGCAATTTATGGATTTAGTTTAAAAAAACGCTTGTTTTTGGAGAATGACTCACGCCAATTTTTTAATTCTGCGCTTTAAAGTGAAGAGTACACTAGTGAGAGCGTTCTGCATCTATCGAAACAAGTGGCAGCCTGAATGAGCAAGGTGAAGGACCTCCAAATCACTGTTTTTGAAGCTTTTGGTGAGTGCCGCAATATGTGGCAGAGCATTTTCAGGATGGAAAAATTACGGCCTGATGGCTGGTTATATATTCAGGACGTTTTTCGACCAATGCCCGCTTCAGTTGAATTAATTGTTGTCTGTTCACATTTGCCGTGATTGTCCATCCCATTTTTAACAGCTCATAAGCCATCATACCCTTTTAATTCCGCAAAATACAGATTTTGTCCTAATCTATATTATGCTTGGCCGTAGATTTTGCTCGTTGCCCGAGATTCTGCTATAAATTCTCATGTTCAAATCAGTCGATACACTGATTAGGATAAACAATTTCTGGAAATACAGTTTTTAAGATTTTCAGAGGAAAAATTTTCTATTTCCGTTTCTATTAGTTTACGAGTCTTCCAAGAGGGACTTCCTAACTTTCTGTTGAATTACATGTCACTTATTCAGGCAATGTACCGCGTGCTCTCGCCCATTTTACGATATCGGCTTAAGGCAAGGAATATTTATGAAGATGAAGTTTCGGTTCAAGTTTCGCTGAAAACATCACTGCTGTCTGCCGTGAGTGTGTACATAAGCATCCGAAGCAGGCGCTTAAAAGAACTCGTTCTTTCGTAGATCACAGCTCGCCAAATTATGTGTCGTGATTTGGCCCTGCGTTGGGCAGCAACAAGAACTGAAGGTATAAGGTCATAGAAACTGACGCGTATTATGTGAATGTGTCCTGAACAGTTTTCAACTGACCCTAATATTCATGAGGGCCATTTAAAACGATGCCAATCCACGGTTTGGTGTGAAAGTCATTGGCAAGGGTACATGTACATGGCGAGTTGTATAGGTAGATGACTTCCAACGTCTTTTGGCCTGAATTGGATGGTCTGGTCACCAGCGAAATATGGTTGCAATACGACGTCGTTACGTGCCACACAGATCATGCCAGATTGAATATCCCGTACGAGCGATATAAAGACAGAGTTGGTGTGAATTGGCCATCGAAATCGTTAGATTTGACCCCGTTAGAATTTATTTTCTGAGGTTTTCTTAAGTCGAGGGAATAAGCGGAATTCGAAGCTAACGTATCCCAAGCCATCGGTCAAATTCTGTCTGGTTTATGCGCCAGAGAAAATTGAATGTTTCGGATGCGCTCTATCCAGATAAGCATAATGCCATCAATAGCTCTTTCAAAAGAATTAAAAAAAGATCGATAATAACGAGTGATTTTTTAGCTATTATCTTTTTGGCAACACTGGTTTAAACAGCTCACGCACGTTTCGTGTTTTGTTTCACTGTCACACATCTTCAGTTCGGTCTATAATTTAACCATGAATCGTCTTACAAACGAACAACGATTGCAAATCATTGAATTTTATTATCAAAATGCGTACTCTGTTAAGAAAGTTCATCGCGCTCTTCTTCCATTTTATGGTCAGTTTAATCGACCCATTGAAGCGGCTATTCGGGCTATTGTGACTAAATTTCGCACCAAATTTACATTGTTGGACATTAAACCACCAACACGCTTACGTAGAGTGCGAACTGAAGAAAATATCGCAGCTGTATCGGCCAGTGTTAGTGATGACCATCAATGATCGATTCGTCGCCGTTCGCAGCAATTGGGCCTCTGTTACTCAACAACGTGGAAAATTTTGCGAAAGGATTTAGGTGTGAAGCCTTTCAAAATACAGCTGGTGCAAGAATTGAAGCCGAACGACCTACCGCAACGCAGAATTTTTGGTGAATGGGCTCTTGAAAAGTTGGCCGAAGATCCACTTCTTTATCGACAAATTGTGTTCAGCGGCGAAGCTCATTTTTGGCTCAATGGATACGTAAATAAGGAGAAATGTCGATTTTGGAGTGAAGATCAGCCAGAAGCATTGAAAAAGCTACCAATGCATCCAGAAAAAATCACAGTTTGGGGCTGTTTATGGTCTGGTTGCATCATTGGACCGTACTTCTTCAAAGATGCTGCGAATCGTAACGTAACTGTGAATAGTAAGCGCTACCGTGAGATGATATCCAACTTTTTTTGCCCAAAATGCAAGAGCTTGACTTGCATGACGTGTGGTTTCAACAAGACGGTGCCACATGCCACACAGCAATGGACTTATTGGGAGGCGAGTTCGGTGAACATTTTATTTCACGTTCGGGACCGGTCAATTGGCCGCCTAGATCGTGCGATTTAACGTCTTTAGACTATTTTTTGTGGGGCTATGTTAAAGCTCATGTCTATACAGACAAGCCCGCTCCAATTGACGCATTGGAAGACAACATTGAAGCATTTATTCGTGAGATACCGGCCGAAATTTTGGAAAGAGTATTCCAAAATTGGACTAAGCGGATGTACCATTCGAGGCGCAGTCGCGGTCAACATTTGCATAAAATAATCTTCAAACTTTAAATTATATGGACCGTACTATCGATTCAAATAAAGATTTCATGCATTTTTCTGAATTTTGTGTTTTTTTTTTGAAAATTTTTCCTATAGCTCTTAAAAAATCACCCATTATCTGAAACACATTTCGTTTTATGTTGGAAGAGTGAAGAAAAGAAAAAAATAAAAAAAAATAAAGCATGGAAGTAATGTGTAAAAAAGCAAAACAAATAAAAGAAAATTGGTTACGTACGCTCACATTTATTATAACAAAGAGAGACGTAATATAAATAAGACATGATTTTTACATTAAATTAAAAATATTAGTTATCACCGCGGCGTTAAATATGCAACGTTTTCTTTAAGATGTTTTTGTCATTTAAGGATAATTATATTAGTATTGCTAATAACAAATGTCAAAATCTGTCTTAGCTGATTTAGTACCTCTGAATAGGAATTGTTAATAAACGTTTGTTAAAATTGAAAGGAAGAAAATCAAATGCGTTCTGTTAGAAAACCAGTCTTGTAACATAAATTTATTTGAAAATTTATTGAAATGTTTTCCTGAACATAATTTTGTCACATCCACAGATATTTAATTGGTTATGGTTTTCCCTGCTGAGAATTTATTGTATTGTTGAATATTTTGATATGCCAAGGTATTAATATTTTTTATATTTATAACGTTCCAATAAATCATTGTAAAATTGTCAACATGATTTTTGTGACACATTTATGCACACATTTAAGTGACAGACAATCGATAACATTTTTTTTTTGTTTTAGCTTTTAAATCCTTAAAATAATATTAAAAAATAAAAAAATATTCTTAAATGTATATGACAACGAAATAAACATGAATTACAGACATTAGCACATTAAATATAAAAAAAAATATCTGTAATAGTTTGACATTTTCAAAAATGATTTGGAAAATGGAGCAGATGGTCGAAAATGAAAAAACAGATTGAAAGCAACAGCAGCAGCAGTTGCTGATATTGGAATAGGGGTGTTTCTGGTATCTGCCTTACATTTCTTGTCCATTTCATGTCTATTTCATAAGGAAATCATTTGATTTATAAAGAAATTTATTACAGAGTAGAACAGATGATTTAAGTGTTAATTTTAAAGTGATAATTCAATTAAAAACTAATTTAACCTTAATTGGCTGTGCAATGTTGGCTGACTCACTTTATGCTGTTTTAGAGTTTTATTGGACAAACAGACTTTAGGATGGAACTTGAACAAGTGATTTGAGGAAGGAATCCTTTAAACTGCCTTATCCTTATTAATAAAAAAAAACTGTATTAATCACATTGTAGTCGTCATAGTCTAGTAGGTACTTTATTGACGTATTAGACGTAAGGCCAAGGTTCAAACCCCAGGTCAGACATCAAAACGAAATATGAATAAAAAAATATTTCTTCGGCGACTTCCTCTCAGCAGATTTCTGGCAAAAACTGTGAAAGTAAATAACAAATTGCCATGAACAGTTTCCCAAAAATCTGTCGTTCAGAGTCGACTTTGAACTGTAGATCCCGCCACTCATGTACTTATAAAAAATTAACACACATAACATAAGTGGTGTGAGAAACAAGGTTTTAATCCCGACTAAAGAGTTGTAATGACTTATTTTGTATGTATGTACGCATTATATAAGAGACCACTACAGGAGAAAGTTCATAGATTCTGAAAGAACACGGCTTAAAGGTCAGTCGGTGTCGTGAGATTTTACTCATCGACTCTCTTTTTTGCCGAGAGATGTAAATTCGACTACAGTCTTATCGTTTTTCTTTTTCGGCCTATATTCATTGCTTATATCGGTTTCTCTCATTTGTACATCTAGTGAGCGAGCAATTTTTGTTATTATTTCGTTTGGAGTCATCTCTTCATTTGTAACGTTTTTATTTCAATATTTCTTACAATATTTTGCTGTTCAATTTTGTTTATGCTTGTTTCCAACGTATCAATTTGTTTCTCCCTTTGTTTATCTTTTTCAGTGAGCTCTTTTACTTGATCCACTAATTTTGAAAGGGTATTTGTTATTGTGGAGAGTGCAGTTGTTAATTCATCTCTCATTTGTATGTGGGAGTTTTTAACACTTATTGTTAATTGCGCTATGTTTGTTTTGATATCTTTTATATCTGTTTTAAGGTCATTGACATCAGATTGAGCCGAGCATAAGGTCGAGTTAACAGTGTTAAGAGAAAGTGAAGTTGAGGAAACGAGGCCTTACGTATAATAAGTCCACATACTACCTACTAGACTACAGCTTCTAACATCTATGAACCCCAACTCCTAGACCTCCTCGGCACTTTTAAAAGAAAGTATTTGTCATGAATCCAGTTCTAAAGCCGACGTATACAATTTTACAATCATCTTACAGCGGAATGCTGATATCAAAAGCGGTAATAAAGTAATTAAAAAGCGAATTTTCTATTCTATGTACATTGATTTGATTGAAGTACAATTCAATTTTACAAGAATTTTTCTTTCATACATTGAATATGAATGAATCATAATTATAATTCAATCAATCAATCATCAATACTAGCAAATATCTGCCACATAATTCTTGAATTCATTCACTTTATGTTCATATTCTTAATAATTCAAGCAATTTTTCTTTGGTTTTTCGTTTCAACTCTGCTCTCATTATTCTTACTTGACATTTAATATCACAGCTAATACCAGGTGTATGTCAATTTTTCTCGTTTCTCTTTTCTTTTTGACTCACCTACTGTTAATTCTTCATCATCTATTGTCTACGGCCATCAAGGCTTTTATGCCTTCATTATACTTTTTATTGCTCCATCTGAACAGTTGTACGTACGCATTGTCCTGGATTGTAGTGAGTGAAGAAAGAACAACGCATGTATGAATGTGCTCATAGAGTTTTTATTTATGGTTTACCATTATAAATCTCCAAAGACCAGAAAAGAACAAAATTTTACGCAAAGAATGAAGAATAAGGAGTAAAACAACAATAGAACAGATATGCCACATGAAAGGCCATATGAAAGGAAATCAGCTAAAGCTGTGTGATTAACAATAAAGAGCAAATGAATGGACATCTAGTAGAGAATCTTTGAAATGAAATTGCATTCAGCCATTTATGCTATGCACTGTATAGCATGGCTGCAAAAAACTGTTGTTAATGTGCTGTTGTATTGATGTTTTTATGGCAGTAAAACAAAGAAAAAATATATCTTCTCCAATAAGCACACCCACACCCACACATACATTTTCATTTACACATACAACAGCAATATATTGATAATACATTTGGTTACAGATGCATTTTGTGGCTTCGCACAAGAATTGAGTATCCAATATTGGAATGAGTTGCTGTGTGCTAAACAAACAATCGGCACTGCCTGTTGTTTTTGATGTTGTTGTTAAAAATACACTCTTCGTAATAATTTTCGTTTTCGTTGCGATTTTCGTTTATTTTCTTCATTCAAGTATCCATTGGTCGTATATTGTGTGAAACGTTCAGCAACGTGGTGTAAATATGCTGTTACGGATAACAACACTGATTCTGTTTCTCATCCTTTTATATTTTTACTCTCTCTCTTTCTTTTTTATGGGATAAATTACTCAATATGACTTTTAATTACGGCAGTTATTCTTATACCGTATAGAAGTAGAATGTGGTTTGAGAAAAATTAGAAAATATTTGCTGAATAGGGTTAAACGGGTTTGACACAAATTAATTAACAAATGAACGTAATTTGAGGTAATAATTACACATGAGCCTTTAACACATGAGTCTCGAAGAAACGATGATCGTTGCCTAGGTAATGTAATCGAGAAAAACAGTGAGCGAATTAAGGAAATTTAAATTAAATTAAATTTATATAAATTATTTGCTGCCAGGCTCTATACTGTTACGAAAATGGAAAAATCTAGATACTGGTGTTTAGCCACCATGAAAGCCTAAAGACACAAACTTACGGACAATATTGGAGCCATTTCTGACCGCTTGAAAGCTATGGGAAATATTTAAAAGTTTGGAAAATTAGCGTCACATGAATGGAATGACAAACAGATAGAAAACCTAAGTACTACTTGTGAGATTTTGCTATAAATGACACGATAGAAAATTAGTGTTGCATTGAGTTGTTACTGGCAAAGAAAAGTGGGTTTATTTTTAGAATCCTAAATGAAAAAAATCATGAAACCGGGCCAGCCGTCAACTGAATGATTCGGTAGGAAGACAATGCTGAGAGTCTGATGGGACTAAAAAGGTGTGGTGTACTACGAGCTGTGAAAAACCTGATGAAACGGTTAATACAGAGCGTTACCAACAACAAATAATCAATTTAAGCAATGTATTGACTGAAACACGATCAGAATAGGCCACAGTATTATGCAAGGTTCTTGCAACGTGACAATGTACCTACTGCTAAATCAAAACTCTTTCAGAATATGCCAAAGCATTAGGATGAAAGCTGCTACCGCACCCGTCGTATTCACCAGACTTGGCTTTTTCCGACTACTATTTATCTCCATCGATTCAACATGCATTGGGTAAGCAGCACTTTGATTCCTACGAGGAAAGGTGTGGTGTAATGCGAGCTCCCAAGACCTAGTGAAATCGTTAATACTGCTTAACTACCGGTAAATAAGTTAATAGCACATATTATGAACAAGAGATTTTCAGATGTTGTAACTTCGTTTCTCATAATCAAATATTGATAACGTCTGAATGATAGCAGAACAATAGACGGAGTGGCTATATCTTCTATAGACTTTGAAGAGGCTTTTAACATATTAAATAACAATAAAGTTTGATAAATGAGCGACAATTGATGCATCGGTCATGTTCCCGCAAAAAAAAAAACTCGGAACGATTGCTTTTAACGTCGCTATGCTCTTTTGATAATTGCCACAGGGACAAAATGTATCGAATTTATACTCTTGTCTTTGTATTATATTTTTTAATTTAATCTATAAACTATAAAAAACACTAAAACACATTTTAATTATCTGAATAAAAAATAAATAACAATTCGAAAAACACCTAAGGATATCCGTAGCATCCGCTTTATTCTATTTTTAGCCCCCCTTTCAAAATATTTACGCAATTTGTTACATAAATTCACGCACTTTAGCTACTTAACAGAATAAAATATTTAAATTATATTCAGAAGTTGTTTTTTTTTTGTTTAGCTTGGTGAGTGATAAAATGAATTTCCATTTTTTTTATTGTTTGGCTACTTAATTGAGCGTTTTCGTAAATTGGTCATTTAAGATGATTATCATATAAACACGAACATTTCGAACGTTTAGCATTTTCTAAATATTTTCAATGTGGGGCCATAATTTAAGCAAATATTTTTCTAAAATTAACATAATTTTCTATACGTAGGCTAATCTATATTAAATTTAGTGAGATGGCGAAATATGTAGACAGTGAAGAGCAAAATGAGGCAGAAATAATAAAAAAATTATAGTATTAAAGAAAAATATAATCTATGTCAAACCAAATGTAATGACCAATTTAAAATTCACCATGGCTTGTAATGCTTAGAAATCTGGTAAACCTTTTCAATTGGTCCCAGGCAAAATTCATTCATGCCTTATAACTATATATCGAGCAAACATATCTTAGTCAATGATCTGAAGTAATTTTTCTCTGATCTAAATGAAATAAGAATTAAGGATGATATCTCGACTGTTGCTCACTTACAATCTTTTTATCTTCTAGAAAAAATTGGAGCATTCATCGCCATATTGCAGATAATTGAGAGCTGCTTTTCGACACAAGAGCATCGAGATGGTGGCTGAACTTGTTATATATTCAAAAAGTATTCTATGGCGACACTACTTTTTCAAATACTTTAAGGAGTTTTATACAAAGGAATCGTTTTCGCTTGTTAAGTCCTTAATTTTTTAAATGTTTGTTGAAGAAAAAACAAAACGGACTTCATTCCAAATGCGGGTAGAAGGAAACAAATAATGACTGAGAGGCTTAGGCCTCTTTGTCCTTAAGATGCTCAGGATAGTGATTACCAGTTACACGCTTGGAAAACAGAGTTAATTGTCAAGGTATGATATTCGTTTCCAACTAAAAAAGTAAAGTTTATAAACCATCTGGAGGTTCTGATTGTAAACGCCTGATGTGAAGGAAAGTGGCCTGTGATCTGGCAAAAGTTAAAAGGAGTGGGAGTTTGTATTTATTAATGCTTGCAAGACTTTTCCTTAGACCGTCTTCAACGTGATTCCTCCCATTGATTACCACATACGCTCTTTGTGTCCAGGGCAATATCTGGCTGCGAGCACTGGGTTTGTGGCATTTTCCTCCATTCTATTTCTCAGAAGGTACGACTCTGTGAATATCCAAGTCTTGTACTCAAACTATTATAGTCCTTTCAGCTACCTTTCTGCATTGACTTGTCGCACTCCGAAATTCTGCATTTTCTTCATTTCCTAAATATTTCAGGATTCTGTTATCCATTTCCTTTCTTTTTATTTATTTCGAATGATCCAACACAGTTACCATGCAAGATGATAATGGTGATTTGAACAGCTCGGTTTCCTTTACATCAACGCGTCTGCTTCAATTGAAAATTTTTTCTTTTTATTTTCTTTAAAAAATAAAATTTACTCGCCACTGTTTTCCATAGTCTGTAATAACCTTGAAATATATTCGTGTTTTTGTATCATCTTATCAACCAAAATCAACATTTTGAACAACATCCGCAACAACAATAATTTTGTTAAGGAATTACAAAAATTTTTCGAGAATGTTTTTTTAACCATATTAGTCTTGTTAACAATATTTGCTGTTTAATTTAACTTTTTTTCTTGTGTATTTCTGTTGACAGCTTTTGTTGGGCTTCATAAATAAGTTCGTAAATACTTCGAGGGCATGGAGGACTTGAAGGTAAGCAAGCAAGCAAGCAAGTATTTTGGTATTAACACGATAAGCATTAAACATTATAATTTATACAACTACATACACACATATACATTTATACGTATGTACGCATACTTCTAAACAAAATTACATTCACCCAAGCAATAACAAAAACAACAACACCAACAACAATGAACCCTCAAACGAAAATTTAGACATTCAACCAACCATACAAACAAACAATAGGGAAACGAAACTTACGATAAAATTAAGTTACGCTCGTAAACGTTAAGAAGCGTTACCACGTAAAACCTTTAAAAGCCACTTAAGCTAAATGATGTGTGGGTATGTGTGTATATGGGTATATATGTGTGTGTGTTTGTATGGCTTTATGTCAAAAACAATTTGCAATAAAAAAATTATAAGAATATTCGTTTCAACTCCTCTCCCTGCCTGTGTTTCTGTTCTCCCTGTAGCAAAAGGAAATATTATAGATGAGACAGACAACAATAAGAGTTAATTTTTCAAAAGGCGTAAAGAAACAAAACAAAAAATGAAAAAACTAAGAATAAAATGGCAAGTAGTCACATAAACAGAACAATGAAAAATGTAATGCTTTGCTTTACCTTTAAATACCTGTAAGCCTAGGTGTTCGTTCTGTTAATTTAAATTCTTCTTTCTTTTATTAAATTGTACACATTTACGTACAATATGAGTTGGCATCAATCATTTTCACTAAATTAATCATCAGATGTGGTGGTAGTCCACCTGACAAAATATCTACGTAAAGTTTTAGGCAGTAACACCATTCATCAAACTTTTATTAAATGTGGTGCGGGAAATTTGTAAACTTTGTTCGAACTTGTATTCGTACGTCTACATTCTTCTTAAATGTTCTTTATGGACAAGAATTATTTTATTAAACACTAGAATTGTAATTTATGTGAGAATATAAAAGTTTTTGTAGTTTAATGGACAAGAATCTTTACCTACCCTCACGTTGAGAAAATTGGACACTGACATCTAGAATACTTGATGTCTTCGTGGACTTCCACTCATCAGATTTCTGGCAAAAACTCTGATAGTAAATAAAATTGCCATAAAAAGTTTTTCGAAAATCTGTTGTTCGGAGGCGACAATTAACTGTGGGTCCCGCCACTCATGTATAAAAAAATAACGTACAAAACATAAGTGTAGTGAGGGACTAAGTCGTAATCCTGACTAAAGGGTTGTTATGACCAATTATGTATGTATGTAATAAGATCCTATTATTAGACGTAGTGAGTGAAGTGAAAGTCAAAACAAAAATATTTGAAAATAACTATATCTGAACTAATGAACCTATATACAGATAAACATAATTGGTCTCCTCACACCACTTATGCTGTGTGTTAATTTTATACACGAGTGAAGGGACCTAAAGTCCCTTCAAAAGTCGAGCAACTTTTTCATGGCAATTTTTTTATTCTCAGCGTTCTTGCCAGAAACCTGTCATTCGCATTCTGTATTTCGCAGAAGAAATATTTTTCCATGGCCTCACGTCTAATACAACACATGTCTACTAGACTACGGCCATTACAATCTACAATATTTATGTAGTCAACGCTTAGTATCTGTGTCTTAGTAACTGTTCTAGGTAGGTTGTTATCGAAGAGGTTTCACTAATTGCTTACGTTTTCATTCAGCCAAACAAGAGGAATTTGAATACCTTTCCCGCTCATTTCAGAGATGTTCTGCATCTGCTATTCAGGATACGTGTTATGCAAACATCATTCTAGGTGGTATCTAAGCTAGTTCTGAGCTCTATAGATCGTAAAAATTTGGGTTTCGAAAATGCTGTAGACATCTACTAGCCTGAAGATAATCAACCCGTTTATTTTCCTTCTTTTAATTTATCCGTGATGGTCTTAATCCCTATCGATCTGGTGTGAGCTTCTCTAAGAGGAATCGTTGTTGATTTGCACTGAAAAAATTTTAACAAAGGAGGAAATCGTAAGGTTGCTTTACTAGAATATATACGACGGTCTACTAGAATGGCTACAGACTCTTTTAATTACATTCCCGAATACTGCGTCACGAAAACCGCAACTTAACTTGAGTTTTATTGTTGGCCATTTAGTCAGGCAAACTGAAAATAAGTATTGGTGCCTTGGTCTGTTAGGCAAAGTAAATGTATGGAATAGGCTCAAGGGGCCACAACGAACATTTAAGTTCTAGACCCTCGATAAGGGCCAATATTGAGTTCTACATATAAGTATATGTGTATGCTTCACTTTTTCTTTGCACTGACTTCGCTCATGATATTGTCCAGCATGATGGTAAACACCTCGTGAATTTTTGTTTTATTTCAACATGGATTTAGAGTACTTAATAATGTTCCATCTGAAAAGGATTTAGAGCTTGTGACATCGTACTCAGTTCGATTTATTTTTTAGAGCGTACATACCCTTTTTAAATATTTTTCAAATTCGTCTGATAATATCGAGATTTTTTGGAAACTGATGAGCCGTAATAACAATGTGGTATAGCATGTTTTATACAACCACGGACACCTTTCCATACATATGATGTGAATGTAAAGTAAACTCTATTCTATTTTGAAGTCTTCCCCGCAATATCACATATAGGACTAATTTCTCCTCAGCAATTTACAAATAAAGTCTACGTATTCTAGTAGATAGTGTGTTGGTATATTAGACATAAGGCCACGTTTTAAACCCCGGGTCAGATATATCCAACGAAGCGAAATATGATAAAATGATTCATCGGCAACTTCCTTTCTTAATATTTCTGGCAGAAACTCTGAGAGTAAATAAAATTGTCATGAAAAGTTTCTCAAAAAATCTGTCGTTCGGAGTCTACAATTTAAGATCACGCCACTCATATGTAAGTGGTGAGAGGAGCTAACTCATAATCCTGACTGAAGGGTTGTAATGATCAATTAAGTATGTATGTAAGTTTACAATGCGGGATTTTTACAAATTTGTGCCAGCCATTGTTGCCCCTAAACTGATGTCAAGTGATACTATAGAACTTCAGTTAAACTCCATGTTCCCTGCCGCCCTACTCTTTTTTTGCTTCCCGGTGAACACATCTAGACTGGTAATGATATCTGAGTGCCGACATGATATCTGTAAGTCACTGATAATATTACTAATTTCTCTTTTCCTGCTCCACTGTGCATAATTGTTTGCTAGTAACGTACTAAAACAATCAGTGATTGCTTTACTTTCGATTTAATTTCTCCATATTGCGTCTAGATAGCCGTGTCAGTGTTTGAAAACGTATTTAAATATTTAATTTGTGGGAAAATACCACCATGATCAGCTGATACTGGTGTGATCAACAAAAAGTACATATTCAGTATGGTTATACACTAAAAATCTTGTTTTAATGGTTCAAATTCAATTCATCCTATTTAGTACCTGCTCCGTCTGATGCAGCAAAACCTGTGTACAGATTGAAAAATTGGATTCCTTCACAATTCATAATCAAAAATCATAAACTGTGCGGTATTGTACGTACCAGGTAGGTAATCATTCATTTGTGTGCATAAGTCTAGTGAATGCTTATCGAGGCTACTCACGTATCTATAACGCAGTCATGTCGATATTGTAACAACGTTTTTAACAACAGTGTGCAGAATGAAGTAAAAAAACAACAAAGTTTAATAAAGAAAAAAACTCCTCTGTAGTCTATATATGTGATGTGATGTTTTACATGACTACTTCCATAATGGTATGAGGTTTTGTACAACACGGCTATTAGGGTTGAAAGACTGTTTTTACATGCCACATACAAACATATACATATCCCTTTAACTTAAAGATATACATACGTACATACCCCCATAGGAGGAAGGAGGTGTCAGTTGTAAAGAAAGTGAGAGGGTATGTATGTGGAATTATGAGCCTGTAAGTGCATTGGGATGAGTAATTACTTACACGCACGAATCAACAACAACAATAACAACAAAGATTATTTAAGTTAAGTTTTTGTGTATGCCACGTATGCATGTGTCTGTACATATATGTACATAAATATGACTGTGTTCATTCGCGTATGTGGGTATGTGTAAGTCTGTTTAACATGCGGTTAATATTGTTGGTTTTATGCTTAAACTGTCAGTTCAAGAGACAACTTTTTAATGACCACAAGTTGTTTTAACCAAACACACACAAACATACACACACGAATATATTTCTTCATGTCGTAATATATGCATGTGTGGGTAAAATCATTCGCATCTACTTAACTGTATACATGTATATGTGTGTATGCATTTGTATTAATTCATTACCAGCCCTTTGTTGTTGCTTTTTCTGTGATAATTTAAGTTTCCTTTCTGTAATTAATGATTTTATTTCCTCACACTCGCATCCAGTATTGCCGTGAAGTGCAATAAAAAGTGAAAATTAATGATAAAGAAATGCAAATAAGAGGTGCTAGTCAACAACTATTTTATAAGCGTAAACACGTTGAGCAAAATTTTAAAAGTTTTTATTCAAAAGTTGAAAAATAAAAAAAAAAGTTAGGTTTACATAAGGTTTGGGTTCGAACCAGTCTATGTGTGATGGGTCGTTAAAGCCTTCTTACTCCATTGTTTCATTCATTCATCCTGCTCGTTCATATCGTCTATTTACACTGCTATTCGACTGGTTGGTACAGAAATTTGGGTTTTTTACAATGTTATTTTCCCTATTCCTATGATTTTAAGTCAGAAGTTGGTTCTTTCATAAAGCGTTTCCTATGTTTTAATTTAAATAAAACAAAGTGTGTTTGAGATATTATCGAAAGTTTTACTCGTTCAATGACATTATGTGTGGAATATAACATCGTTCAACTGTCTGCCGTTGTTTCTCTGGGGAGAGATATAGAATTTTCTATGACTCAGACTGCGGTTTGTGGCTTATTCTCATGCACTTGCAGGTTAAGAAAACCTCACAAGAAAAGTCACACGATCTCGACTGCCAGTGGACATCACCTCCATGTGAGATGACAATGTTGTTCACTCCTGTGGAAAACATATGACGTTTGTGACCTGATTTATGCGAAAATAAGTAGATAGTCATCGATGCTATTCACACCGTAATGGTCTGAGCAATGCCATTCTCATAAAATATGAACCGATGGTCGTCAGCTCAAAATCGACATCAAGCAGTGACTTTTTCGGAATACTTTGAATGCTCTTAGGTTAGGTTAGGTTGGAGTGGTAGCTATGATACCAAAAGCTCACTTGAGCAGGCATAGCGGCCCGTTGTGACGACACAGGTGAACGCGATCTCTGTACTGACCAATTTCCTCCAAAACAGTGAAGAAGAAGAAGTTGGTCAGCGCAAGGGCTGCACATTTAAAGCACGACTACCCGACACTAGAAAATCAGCCCAAAAGTTTGATAAACGAAGCTATATCCTTGACATCAATGGAAGCTGACAAGGATTGAAGAGCCAAATAACCTATATCTGCACCTCGCAAGTGATGCGCATTGACAAAGAAAGTGGATAACAGTCTCCTCTTCCTCAACAAAACTGCACCCATGGCAGAAGTCGTTGGATGGGAGCTGCATTCTTTCCGCGTGTCTACCCATAACACAGTGACCTGTAAGCATGGCCACTGAGATGATGCCAAGTCCAACTGTTTGCTACGCCTTCTATCCATCAGGGGCTAGGTGAGTCTAGCGGTAGAGCAGGACTCCTTATTGAATTTCCGCGCGATGGCCATCTTGACCCAGGCAAGTGGCATCCTCAAGTCGATTGAAGATGTTTCCGGAAGTAGTGCACCAGCCCTAGTGATCTCGTCGGCTCTGAAGTTTCGCGGGATATTACTGTGCCCGGGGACCCAGTTAAGTGTGACTCTGAAGCGCCCAGAAAGAAGGTCGAGGCAGCGGTGACATTTCCTGACGATCCTGGAGTTATTCACAACATTCGTTGGATGCTCTTGAATCACATGTGAATTGGTATCGTCCCATATTTGATAATGTTGTTTGCACATTTAGCCATCCATTCACCCATGACAAATGTCCATTCACAAATTAGGACACTGTCAACAACAATAGACACTTACTTGAAAATACATTGCATACCTTTGGTTCCAAAAGAAACTCAATAAAAACTAAATAAAGAAGATCATGTTGGAAAACCTCATAAACACGTTCAGTTATTGATCGCAGTTTTTTCGGAACCCACACCTACTGGCAAATATCCGTTTTTTTCTGCGATTATGTTGCTGTTTGATGTTATTTCATAATGTAAGCAAACAGAGCTCTTGGCCACCTCAATCTCAGATGGTCTCATATCAGTTGAATGGATTTATTTCCTTATTTACCTATTGATGGGCCAATATCATGGGGCCAATGATCGCTTCAAACGAGTTCAAAACATTTTCTCATAGTGCGATACTAGAGGAGCAGGATTCTTTGGTACCCAGAGTTTATTGACTATTTGTTGACACTATTTCGCACGATCACTATGATAAACGACAAATAGATTCCCTCAAAGATATCATACGTATATAAATGATACCCGATGTGTTGTCAATGTAAAATTCCAGCTATATGTTCATTTCTATAAATCCACTAAAGAGTCTGAATTATGTTTTATTTTTTTTTATTTAAATTTTTTTCTTTAGCACAATCGTTTATTGAAATTTATTTCTATTATTCTGTTCACAACGTTTGAACACCTCTGTATATGTACATTTGTTTAGACGTACATACTTACTTCTTTATATACTTATGTATGTATATAAAAATAGTCATTAATATTAAGTATAATTGGGACAAGTATTTCATAAAAAAATGCATTTCAATTAAATTTAACATTTTTAAGTCAAAAGTCAAGTGCAGACATTAAGAGTCAATTTATATTGACTGCCTATTGAACCTATTAAATGCAGAAACACATTAAACACATTTCTAAAGGCAAACAAGCCGCAGGTGTACATAAAAAATTATCAAAAAAAGACAATTAAGGTTTATAAATAATAAAAAAAATTCTTTTAATAAAGATGGCATAACAATGTCGTGTTAGGCAATTAAATGTTAAAGAACTATAAGCTATTATGGGATAAACCCTTAATAAGCAACATTCTGAACCATCATGGTGCAGCACGTCTAAGGAAGAAGAACATTGCTGCTCTCATTTCCATATAATATACATTGGAACTTCGAACAGAGACTTTCGAACTTTGATAGTTGATAACGACGATATTTTTTGGCATTTATTTAGTCTGTTTTGCTACATCAATACGGAGAGATGTAGTATTCAACATCACTTACAAATGCACGTGTTTTAGCAAAATGAGTGTTCGATTCGGGCAACGTGCCGCGTGATTCTCACATTTTATGATCGCCATACAAATCGCAAGGACTATTTACATAGACGAACCGCAGATCGTGTCGAAAACATAACTATTGTCTGTGAAGGTGTATAGGAGCATCAGAGGCAGTCGATTTCCCTCATAAGAACTCGGTCTTTCACACACCACGACTTTGAGAATATTGTGTCGCGATTTAGGCCTATAGTCGCCGTAGTCTAGTAGGTAGTCTGTCGGCTTATTAGATGTAAGGCCACGGTTCAAACCTCAGGTTAGACATCAAAACAAAAATATGAAAAAAAATTTTTCTTCGGCGACTGCCTCTCAGCAGATTTCTGGCAAAAACTCTGAGAGTAAATTAAATTGCCATGAAGAGTTTCTCAAAAATTTGTCGTTCAAGGTCGACTTTAAACTGCCACTCATGTATAAAATTAATGCACATAACATAAGTGGTGTGAGAAGCCAGGTCGTAATCCTGACTGAAGGGTTGTAATCACCAATTATGTTATGATTTAGGCCTGCACCTGTAAAAAATTCAATCGATCCATGAACTGAAGGTGAACGATCACAAACAACGACGTGTGTTCACTAAATAGGCTCTGGAGATGTGACTTTATTTTTCATGAGGCCCATTTCTTAAATAAATGAGTAAATGAACCAACTAAATTATCGAATTAAGGACGCTACTAATCCATATGATACTACAGATACCATTGCACCCTGAAAAACCACTGCTTTGTGGAAATTTTAGACTGGCGACATCATCGCTACCGATAATTCTAGGAGAGAAAATTTGGCCAGGACATCGCTGTAAATGGCGAGTTCTATAGATCGATGACTATCAACTCTCTTGTTCAGAACTGAAAGATTAGGATTCTAACGGCATGCAGTTTTAACAGGAAAGGTAGTGTCACCTCACAAGAAAGTGATGTGAAGTGTCCATCGAGTTCGTGTGCTAATCATTAAACTTTCAATTGTGAAGTTTTCTCCGCCGAACCAAGGGAGGGAGAAGTTAGTCAACGCAAGGGCTGCACATTTAAAGCACGACTACTCCACGCTGAAAAACCAGCCCGAAAGCTTGACAAAACAGGGAAATATCCTTGACATCAATGGACGATAGCTCCATCGCAAGGAATGGGCATTGATAAGTGGATAACAGTCTCCTCTTCCTCAGCGGAACTGCACCCATGGCAGAAGTCATTGGATGGGAGCTGCATTCTTTCTGCGTGTCTACCTATAACACAGTGACCTATAAGCATGGCCACTGTGATTGAGATGATGCCACGACCAAGTCCAAGTAGCTGGTTGGTACGCCTTTTATCCATCAGGGGCCAGGTGAGTCTAGCAGTAGACCACGACTCCTCATTGATTAATCCTCCTCATTGCATCAATCATTAATAATGATTCAAATATTATCATAGTAATCATTATCGCTGATGTTGGGTGCCACTTATCCGCTTTCATTTTGAAGTAAAAAAATACTTCGCTTTCATTAACCATTAGCCTGTCACATCCATTAAAGTAAGATCAATTAGTCGTAATTAAAATGCTCTTTAAAAAACAGAAAATACCTTCCACTTAAAGCTGATGCACTTAAATTCCTTGAAATCCTTAACTGTGCTGCATGTTCATATCAAGAATAATACAAAAGGCAACTCATTCACGTCATCTTTAGCAGCGCAAAAATAAATGATTATTAAAGCAACAAATATTTACATGGCCAATGCAATTTACAAAGAAAAATACTTACGTTTATGTGTATACAAGCATTTCAATATATATTTGACACATAAACAGAAAAACAACAAAAAAATACAATAATTTTCCGTAATATCATATCCTTTCAACAAAATATAAACACAAATACAACATGCATACATCCATACATACTTGTATGTACAATGGAAATGCACTTCGAACACAACTGATACGAAGCATAAGTATTGCAGGCAAACCAGGCCACAATTGCTTTCTATAGTGGCACTTTGAGCACTTTTAATATTTGTTGAAAGTTATAAAAGTATGGATTTTTTTCCTCTTCTTCTTCTTTTTCTTTTTGTTTGTTTGTTTGCGTTGCTTGAATTGCAATATAAAGGTAACGAAGAATTGCAAGAGGAAGAGGAAGTCCAACAAGTGTGGCATGGTGTACATATAGAAATAAATTTAAGTGTCGGAACAGATGCAAAGATATAAACGTGTGCTTAAGTTCACCAAAGTGTATCCAGCCAGGTATTTGTTGACTTTTTACAATAACGTCAACAACAACAACTGATGCAATAAATAAACAACAAGTGCAACAACGGAAGCATCGGCAAAATATACAATAAAATTATTAAAATTATAGACCGAGAGAAAGAAAGTTATTTCATACGCATGGGAAACATCATTTAAAAATCAAAGGATAAACAAACTCGTTATTTAATTAATTTTAAAAAGAATACATAAAGTTAAATATATTATCTGCTGTTTTATTTTTAATACTTTAATCCTGTGAAAAACATAATCTTAAGCTTAAAAAAAATTCGTAATATTACCATCATCATTCTCTGTTATAGGAAATGTAAAAAAAAAATGTATGGAAAATTGTGAAGACGGTGCCAGTAACTATAAAAATAACATCAAAATGGTTCGCTCTTATTCGTTGATATGATTTTGAATTTCAAGATACAACTAGATTTTTGTGGCCTGACGAAAATTGAGAGCTTGAGGAGAAGTCTTGCTACGCTTTACAGTATCAGATTTGTATTTGCTTCGATACGTAAAAAAATTCTCTTAATCGTGTAAATTCAAATTCAGTACGCGCCAGGATAACTTAATTGTATCAGATTTATTGCTTAGACAAACCTGCTGAAACGGCATATATTCCATTTAATAAATCTCGTGTTTAACTTAAGAATGCAAATTTTATTTTTATTTTCAAAATATTTTCTGGATTCTCCAAGCCCTGTACATAACATTATAGGCACCCATTTTTGGATCAATGACCGAAATTTGGAATGATACTAATCGACATGAAATCGAATTTTGAGAATGACGTTGACCAGGCCATCACTATCAACACGAGCACTATAGGTCGATGCCTATCCACTTCTTTTGGTCTGAATTGCATTATCAGAACACCACCGATATGTATTTTAAATAGGACGGCGCTACGAGTCACGTAGCTCATATCATATGGCATAGTCTGCGCTAACGATTTGAGAGCATAGTCATCTCCTGTGGAGCTGATCATCGAGATCGATTCCATTAGTTTGCTTTAGTCGTGGACAAGTCAAAAACTACAGCAGAGCTCTATGACAAAGTGAACAAAAGCGTTTGTCAAATTCAACCTGTTTCTGCCTTAAAGTTTTGAAAAATTTAATGCGTCGAGCTCTGATTATGCATGGTGGACATTTGAACAATTTTATTTTCTATGCATAATGGCATCATCGTAGTCTAGTAGATAGTGTGTTGGCATAAACAACAAAAAGAAATAAAAAAAAATTCTGTCACCGAATTTCTGACAAAAAATCTGAGAGCAAGTGAAATTGCCATGAAATATTTCTCAAAAATCTATGGTTCGGAGTAGAGTTTAAACTGTAGGTCCCGCCCCTAATTTATAAAATTAACGCACACAACATAAGTGGTGTGAGAAGCTAGGTTGTAATCCTGGGTTGTAAATCCTGTTTACAAATTATCGTACTGCTTAATAAAACAACAAACACCAGTATTAAAAAAAGGTAAACAAGTAAAATACACCAACAACACTACAATAATAAATGAAAACAACGCTGTTTACATTTATAGAGATTTCGAGAAGTTAAAAGAGCAAGAACTTTCATCAGACAAGGCAAAGCAGGCGACTGAGTTAGTGAAGTTAAGTTAGTCTTATGCGAAGACGCGGTGCGCTTGAAGAGAATAATCGTGGTTTGAAGATCTCCATTAAAAAGACCATACTGGTCAATTGACCAGTAATTGTTATTGTTTATGGAAATGGTATAAACAGAGGCATAACAAAGAAAAGCAATTGTTGTTGTTTACATCAAGTTATGAAATGTTGCCCACAGAATTGTGCGAATAATAAAGGATTTTCATTAAAACTAAAAACAAATTTATTTTTATTTAATTTGCAATCTACGAGCTCATATTTTAAAGGTTTTTAAAAGATTAAAACGTAACAATGTTGTTGTTTTCATAAGCAGTTAAAATTTTAGTTTAAATTGTCCTGAAAAAACAAAGAAAATAAATTTTAAAATCATTTAAATTCGATTTGGTGTTGCTATTAAAGTTTTACAAAATTTGTTACAATTGGAAAAAATTACAAAACTAAACATAAACCTAAAAAAAAAATTAAATAAAAAAACTTTTTTTCAATTAAAATTTCTGTCAAATAATGTAAAACATCTGCGTTCTTTTTATTGCACAACACATGCAACAAATTTTTACAAGCAGTGCTTAGCAATGGAAACCTGTGATTTGTTTTTTGTTTTTTTTTTTTTTGTTGCAACCATATCACTTTAAATCTGAAGATAATGGTTTTTGCTATTCTCTATACTTAGTTTTTATTATTATTTTTTTTTTTTATTTCCTCAAAGCAGGCTATTTTGCTTTTTTTCTTTTTTCCTTTGATTTTTTGTTTATGGGTGACCTTTTGCATGTCAACACATTGTAAATGTTTTTTAATTTTTTTTTAGCTTTTATTTTCGTTTTTTATTGCATTAAATGTGTGGCAAAAAACGATTTTCATTTAATCTGTGTAAATCTATTTTTTTAATGTCATGTAATACAAACGATAATTCATGTACGAGTATAAAATGGAAATTAAAAACAAAAGAAAAAAATCATAGAAATACATACTAAAACATGAAAAAGGTGAACAGGAAATGTTGTTGAAAAATTTAAAATCTTTAGCCAAAGTATGGACTGTAGTTTGAGAGGAAGTTGACTAAAAGTTTGCGAAATTCCTTTAGGTTGAGCATTGGCTCCAAAGTGCTTATTCTAAGTGATGGTTGCCACTGTATTAAAAGTACTCTATAATATAGTTTTCATGGTGAAGTTTCTTATAAATCCTGCAGCTTAACATTTTTAAAGATTTTTAGGCATAGTTTTGTCATAGCAAGCGATTGCCATTGATTTTTGCTTACATCGTTAGAAAAATTAAATTGTTACGTTTTTAACTTTTAAAAACATTTTAAAATAAATATATAAATAAAAATAAATTTGTGTTTAGTTTTAATTAAAAATCTTTATTATTCACACAATTGTGTGTGCCACTGTTCACAACATTATGTAAACAACAACAATTGCTTAGTTTATTATTCCTCTGTTTGCATCCTTTGCATAAACAATACCAATTACTAGGCAGCTGTTCGACTGATATTTGTAGCGGAGATCTTCAAACCACGATAACTCTCTTCAAACACACTACGTCTGCCCACAAGACTGACTGGACTTTTATTCACTCAGTCGCCTGCTTTGCCTTGCCTTTTATATGGTGGCGTAAATAGTCTGAGGAATATTCTTGAAGGCGAATGTTCGTGGCTTCGCCTTATCGAGATCTCTACAAATGTAAACATCGTTGTTTCAGTATTGTTGTTTGTGTATATTGTTTAAATTTATTCTTGAAGTGTTTGTTGGTATATTTTTGTTTACTTGTTTATCATTTTTTATGCTGGTGTTTATTGTTATATTACTCAGTGCCATAATTTGTAAACAAGTTCATTGTTTTTGTTTTTGTAGCTTTTGTTTATAATTTTAATGTTAAACGATGTAGAAGGAAAACACCAGTCTCTAAATTTTTTCGTTTTCGTAACAATATCAATTCGTCTTTGAATATTTGAATTTGACCTCTACTCATCTATGTATGTGAAAATGTTTTAAAGAAACAACAGAATCTATGAAGTATGATTAAATCGTTAACAAAATCTCTGCCAAAAAACTTTCTTTCTGTATTTTATACTCGTACAAGTTAATATTCCATAAAACTTTTTTTATTTACTCATCTTAATGTCAACTTCACTATCTCACTTTAGGAAGAAGAATATTTTTTTACGTTTTTTTTTTTATTTCCCCTCAAATTTAAGGCACAATCAACTCATTTGGATTTTTATTCAAAAATACTTTTTTTTTGTACTCAAATGTCCACTTTATAGCAGACAGTACTTGAACTTTTAATACCCGCAAGATGAAAACTGTTTTTAACCTTTTAATGTGACAGGTTTTCCTTCGTTTTCATTCTCTCCTCTCCCTCTTAATCACCAACCCAGTCACAGACAGTCATTGTAGATTGAAAGCCACAAATGCGGAAAATCTAAAAAAAACATCAAGTCTTTCTTCTTCTTTTTTTATGATTTTACGATTTTAAGACAGTCATTTTATTATCAGATTTAAAATATAAAAAATGTGATGTGATGTGAAGTGAAAGGAATACAAAGTGTGATACTTGATACAGGATGACTTTTAGCAAAAGTTGTATTTTTTTTGATGGCAATCATACGGAAACTAAATAGAAAAGTTTAAATAATGGAGCCCTAGTAGGACAATATGATACCATATGCCATCATAAGTTTTGTCTTTGTGCAGAATTAAATCCAATATAGGTGAAGCTGGGCCGGATAAAAGTTTACTATGCTCAAGGGCAATGTATTCCATAGCACTTCATAGGTTATTTTGGTCCCTTACCAACCATTATTATATTCAGTCAAAATAGCTTGAGAATAATGTTTAAAGTATTTTATTTTGAAGTTCTTACACATTTATGTGATCAAGATTCCCAAGAGGCCTTATTATTTTTATTGTCATAAAATTGTAATCCCATTCTACTTTATAGGATATTCTCATAATATTGTTACATTTTTACCTTTCAAAAACGTTGATCGTAGATTGCAAATAAAATAAAAATAAATTGCAACGGAGATCTTCAAATCACGATTACTCTCTTCAAACACACCATGTCTTCACACAAGACTGACTGAATTTCACTAATTCCTGCAACTGCTTTGCCCTGCCTTTTATATGGCAGAGTCAACAGTCTGGTGAATGTTCTTGTAGGTGAATGTTCATAACTTCGCCTTCTCAAAATCTTTATAAATGTAAACATCGTCCATTTATTCTTGTAGTGTTGTTGGTATATTTTTGTTTACTTGTTTACCATTTTTTTATGCTGATGTTTGTTGTTATATTAATTAGTACGATAATTTGTAAACAGGTTTGTTTACTGCATTGCTTTGTTTTTGTAACTTTTGATTATTATTTTAATGTTAAATGACGTAAAAGCAATACACCAGTATCTAGATTTTTTTACATTTTCGTAACAATATCTACTTCAAAGCTGTTGCCCTAACGAACATGGTTTATTCTCATCGTATTTTCCTATATGATAAGCCGATTTAAATGTTTTTGATATTTAAGACACGAACTACAGAGTTCTCTCTCTTTCTTATCAAGCACTACTATGGATATTACAGTTAATTCAAGATCCATGAGACTCTCAAGAAAGAGAAAAACTTGGAGCATTTTCTACTAGTTATTCAAGAAACTTTTTATCTCCATTTCGTTGGCATATTAAGGACTTTAATTTCAAGGCGCCGTAATCTGGTGGGTAGGGTACTGGCTTATTAGACGTGAGGCGCAATCTCAGATAAAGAGTTTCTTAAAAATCTGTTGTTCGGAGTCGACTTTGAACTGTAGATCCTGCCACTCATAGATAAAATTATCACACACAGCATGGATGGTGTGAGAAGCTAGGTCTAAATGCTAACTGAAGGGTTGTAATGACCAATTATGTCCGTATGTATTTTCAAAGCTCCTTGCTTGGAATAAAAAAATATTTCTGGTACAAACCAATTGAAAATTTGACTGTTACCGTTTAATTTAGTGTAGTAATGTTCCGGATACCAAAACTTACAAAAATTATTGACTCATAAAGTTAGAATTAAAGTTTACAAAAAATTAAGACTAGAATTTCGATAACAGAAGGTATTTTTAAATCGTTCATTACAATTAAATACCACAGGTAAAGATATTTTCCTACTCAAATGATAGTGGGTGATTCCCTTAAACTTAAGTTGCTTTCACATATATTTCGAAATATTCTATCACATTTTGCCATCTCTGTTTCCCAATTTCATTTCTAGGAATTTTTCATTTGTTTTGAATTCTTAATGCATACTTTTAGGTTGATTTCCTCTTTATTTCAACGAAATTTAACTCGAAGACATGCAAATCCCCTTAAGTATAGAGTTCAATGTTAAACCACCATCATCATCATCACCATCAATATCATCATTATCGTTAGTGGCAACGGTAGTAGTAGTGGTAGCAACATTACAAGCACTCAATGTAAATCAAAAGTATTTTTTATGACTGATGATGGCATAGGGAAATAACGAAGGTTAAAAGTAAGGAAATGAAAATGTTCACAAATAAACCACGTTTACGACTGGAATAGTGATGCCTGATTACAACGAAACTTAATGGCAACTGAGATTATATTATAGAAAATTAGTCTGTGACTTGTGTAGCGTATTTATTGAATTACGAATTTCATAAGAATTTTTAGAATTGATTTCTGTTTTCTTGGTTTTGGTAGTTATTTTCTTTGGTGTGTATGGGAAACTAAATATGTGGGAAAAAACTTTTTCGAAGAATTGGAAATACATGCAAGAGTTGATCGAAAAGAGTCGAATTGTTGTGAGATTTGAAAGATTTAAAGAGAGACTATTGTCAAATAGGGGACGTAATGTACTGGTGAAACGCCTTGTTCAATCCATGTTCATCATTGTTTCGAATTTTCAAAATTAACAGTCGATAACCTCCAACAAAATTAATTTGTCAGGGAAGCCCTTGAATGCTGTTTCTCTTAAAGGCTAAAACAATTGGGGGAGAGAATCAATTAGCAAAGATTCTTAGCTCTTAAGTTAATACTTAAGCGGCAAACATATCATCCTTGCACCAGTACATGAGCATATTGTTACGAAAGTTGAAAAATCTAGATACTGGTGTTTTGCTTTTACATTGCCTAACATTAAAATTATAAACAAAAGCTACAAAAACGAAAATATATCAACAAACACCAGCATAAAAAATGATAATAAGTAAACAAAAATACAACAACAAACACTACAAGAATTAACGTCAACAAAATACACAAACAACAATAATGAAACAAGCATGTTTGCATTTATAGAGATCTCGAGAAGGCTAAGCTATGAACATTCGCCTTCAGGAACATTCATCAGAGTGTTTACGTTGCCATATAAAAGGCAAGGCAAAGCAGGCAACTAGTCAGTAAAAGTTCAGTCAGTCTTGTGTGAAGGCGCGGTGTGTTTGAAGAGCATAATCCTGGTTTGCACATCTCCGTTACAAAGATCTGTCGAACGATTGTCTAGTAATTGTTATTGTTTATGTAAAAGAGGAATAATAAACAAAGCAATTATTGTTGTTTACATCAAGTTGTGAACAGTGGCACACAGAATTGTGTGAATAATAAAGAATTTTAATTAAAACTAAACAGAAATTTATTTTTATTTTATTTGTAATCTACGAGCTCATATTTTAAACGTTTTCAAAAGTTAAAAGCGTAACAATACCCTTTGGTAGCAGCATTAGTCAAAAGAAGATGTGTGACATTGCTAAGACGTGCATGCATGTCTTTAATGAACCTCCAAAAATAGATTGCACTTGGTTGTAAAGTTGTGATGCACCTTGCATCCTTATTTTCTTGGCATTGAACTGTCTTACGACTATTTCTTGCTGTCTGCAAAATAAAGGGTCCGCCAAATTACTTTTTTTTTTGAAAATGCTTTAAAAAAAATCTACTGAATATTTTCTCAAATTTCTTTTTTTTATTTGAAAGTACAATCCTTCCGGTTAATAATGGAAAATAATTTCATTCAAATGGCTGCCTAGGCTGGCACATTTAGATTGTGTGCAGCTGTATTTCACCAATGACTTCACGAATATTGTCCTTTAAAGCGTCAATTGCCTCTTGCTTGTCGGCGTAACACTTATCTTTGACGGCACCCCTCAAACAATAGTCCAACGGTGTCAAATCGCAGCTCCGAGGTGGCCGAACGACATCAGCTCTGCGGCTGATAATGCGATCTTCAAAATCAGGGCGCAAAACATCGAGTGTAGCTACGGCTGTGTGGCACGTAGTACCGTCCTGTTGAAACCAAATGTTGCCAATATCCTCCTCTTCAATTTTTGTGAACAAAAATTCGTTCAATATGGCCCGATAACGATCGCCATTGACTGTAACGACCACTCCTTGTTCATTTTCGAAGAAAAATGTCCCAATTATGCCTCTGGACCAAAATCCGCACCAAACAGTGACTCGTTTTGGGTGCGTCGGCTTTTCAATGTATGCGTGCGGGTTTTCTGTGCACCAAATGCGCCAAGATCAAAATGAGCTTCATCTGAAAAGATGATTTTTTTTTGTCAAAATCTGCATCTTCTGGTGTAGGCTACTGCATGGCCAGCCGAGGCAGCCATTTGAATGAAATTATTTTCCATTATTAACCGGAAGGATTTCAAATAAAAAAAGAAATTTGAGAAAATATTCAGTAGTTTTTTTTAAAGCTTTTTCAAAAAAAAGTTATTTGGCGGACCCTTTAGAAATTCTAGATAGAAAGAAATTGTGTTTGAGGTCCATGTATGATAAATAGTATGCATTTTTTTTTATTAAAATTTGTTTGCATTTCAGAAAATTTAAGTTTAAAACATTACCACGTAACCATAAACAGATGTTCCGTTTATAGGTCAACCAATTTTATGCAGCCACATAATTTTATGCAGCCAAACTACAATATTTGGATCACTTTAGCATAAATTGAGTATAATTTTCGGAAAGTTTTTTCCTTTAATTTTTCATTTTTCGCTTTTATTTCTTGTCTTTTGTTTACCACATTTTGTTTTATTATTGCCACAAAATAACGAAATGACATGATTTATTTAAATTTTACGTGTTGCAGCTTTAATTATTCATACAAAATTTACTTTCTTCTTTGCAACAGTTTGATAGTGTACAGCGCAAATGCATGAATGCAGCTTTACAAGGAACATTTTTTACAAGTGAAAAAGTCCTTGAACACGTTAATAATGGGAAAATTTACTAATTGAGCTGTCAGCAAGTGAAAGATTCATTCTACCACCACCACCCATGTGAAATGAAATGAGCAGTGAGCCATGGGTCTAAAGAGAAAAAATAGTAAAAGAAATCCTTTTTAATTCCCAGTTGGTTTTGCACAATAAAATTAAAGAACTTTTTGGTTGAACTCAAAGCCAAAGGAATACAAAAGCATCTGTGATTATGTAAAATTTGTAAAAATTCCAAACAATTAAATGAAAATGTAATTATTGAACGATAATAAATTTAGAACAACTGGTTAATCATAGAGAAATTGAATTGAATTGAATTGGAAATAAGAAAAGAAAAAATAATAAAGGAATTAACGAGAAAGGAAATCAGAACACAAATGCATTTAATTCCATAGAAGTCATTTTAATGAGATTTTCCTATGCATCTGATAGAATTTACAAATGAGCTACAAAGATATAAAGGCACCAATTTAAGGAATTTTTATTCAAGAAAAGTTTTTTTCAAAGTCACATTTGTTATAAATTTTAATGAATCAAATCCAGCATAAAATAATTTATTTTGTAACCTAAGCCGAAGGTAAACATCTCCAACAAAACGAAAATATGAAAATTCGGCTACTTCCCCTCAGCAGATTTCTGGCAAAAACTAAATAAATTTCACATGGAAAGTTGCTCAAAAATCTGTCGTTCGGAGTCGACTTTAAACTGTAGGTCCCGCCGTTCATGTATAAAATTAGCACACACAACCCAAGTGTTGCCAGAAGCTAGGTCAAAATCCTTACTGAAGGATTGTAATGACTAATTATGTATGTATGTAAGCGTTCTTTAGTTGTATAAGATCTATCGACAGCAGAGAATGTAAAACTTTTTTTTATTATTTTGTTCTCTGTTCCACTCATACTATGGCATTATTTGCTGGCCTTCTACTGAAGCATAGAGACGAGAAGGTGGAGTTAAATTCTAAAGGCATAGACACATTCAGGTCGTTTATATGGTTCCCATAATTTTTGAAATGGATTTTTGAATTCCAACTGAAGACTTCTGGTCTAAAAATCTGGAGGTTGCCAGTGGCACCCTTTAGGCTTCTAGCGTGGAGCGTGGGCTTCGAAATGCTCGACATAGTAAAATGTGGTATATTTATAAAGAGTTCTGATATAACCATGAACTTTCGCATAGGCTACCTCTATACTGAAGTGATTTCCAGGCAGGGATTATGGGCATTTTGAAGGTGGCAGAGTACTTGTTGGCTCACATGGTTTTCCTTGCAAATTTCATGGTTTAAGTGGACTTTCAGATTGCCATTAAGTTTCCTACAAATGACGTCCGTCCTCGTACATTAATGCCGAGGAACCCCTAGTGAATTACCGCATCATTTAAAAGCAAATTTTATTATGGCTTTGGAAATTGCGCTGCTGATGTACTAGCCAGAGATAGGCTGGATTTTAGAATTTCCAACATTATACAAGGCATGGGTATCCAGATTGTCTGATATTTTTCATTCATTTTAGAAGAAAGCTAAACTTCGTTAAACTTCTAAGGAATTCTTAGATTCTGATGAGTCTGTATGGATAAGAAGAGGACTGCTGCACTTCTGTCCTTAAATGGCACAGCCACTGTGTTATTGGAAGATTTACTGATAATCTTGGCATTCCAGCGAATAACTTCAGAAAGGGTGTCTACAGCTGAATTTGTTTCACATGTCAATTAGGTTATGTCCACAACATTTGAGAGCCATATGTGTTATTTTGTTGAACAGTACAAGAATAAGTATGCATCTTCTTTTTACCATCCAGGAAAAATTTTGGAAAATGTGTTGAATTTATTTTTCCTGTCATGTCCGTAATCTCAGTAAGTTATTGGTAGAAAGTGTTATTGTTATAGACAGTAATCTAGCTGATTACACTATACAACAAAATAAAAAAATTAAATACACCCAGCTAATGATATAGTGTAGGTTGTAAGTTTTGTTGAATAGAACTCAAAAATATTTTTTTATATTTCTTGAACCCTCTAAACTTGTTTTATTTGATAAAAACTGTTTTTTTTTGGTCTTTACGCACAAATTTATTGATTACATAAACATTTCTGAACCGATGTCCAAATTTAAACTTTTCTAGAAAGTGGAGGGATGGGCTTTTAAAAAGATATATGTACATATATATATTGTTTTACTTAACATTCTATGAAGTTTGATGAGGTAAACTTCGTAAATGCGAATTTTTTGCATATTTTTTCTAGTTTGTCCATTAATAGCGTCAAGCTTTAATTAAAAAATATAAAGTAAGTGGTGGCGCTCTTAAAGTGCATTCTCTTGTAAACAGATTGACAGTTCGTTTGATAAAATCGTACAAAAATTACCGTAGTTATTGTTTAAAGAGTATAACAGTCGTATTATATTTTTCAAATGAACTTTCAGTTAAAATTTTCAAAATTTTTGATGGATCTTGATTGTCTATTGGATAATGTGTCAATTGCACGTTTATGCGACCACCAGAAGTTGGCCAATGTTTGCGCAAAGCGAAATAATAATATTTGCATAAAACACTAATATTAGCCGACTTTTGGTAGTCGCCTAAGCGTGAAATTGACACATTTTGCGTTAAACAATCAAGATCCATCAGAAATTTTTAAAACTTTTAAACTGAAAGTTCATTTGATAATTTTCATTAAATTTTGCAATTAAGAATGGCTAAACTTGAAAAAATTAGAAAAAAAATTATATTTTCCAAGTCTACCCGATCAAAACTGATAACATGTAAGTTTTAACCATATGTTTGTGTATATCGTTTTAAAGGCTCGTCTCTTCCCTATTCAAAAAACTTTGCTTTTTGAAAATAGGTTAATAAATATTTGGATTATCAAAAATTTTATATGAAAAGATCAAATATACCGTTTTTGTCAAATAAAACAAGTTTGGAGGGTTCGAGAAATATAAAAAAGTACTTTTGAGTTTTACTCAACAAAACTCACATCCTACACTACGTCATTAGTTGGGTGTATTTAGACTGTCGCACCGTGTTATCAGTTTCAGATTATTTTAAATACACTTGCCCTGTGCAATCTAGTTTCTGCCTTTTGTAATTCACATGAGAAAAACTAAATATTGTTGAAGTTTAGAAACAGTAAATTTTAAATTTAAGTAAATTTAATCGCCAATTATGTTACTTAGTTTCCTTCTTCACTAGCTCTGAGTACGCTCAGTATTCCTTTAAGACCATTTAATTTGGAAATCTGTTCACCAATTTTACTGAATTTTAAATTTCCAACACCACACTTAACTGGCGTGGCTTTACGAAAATGTCTTTCGAACATAATAATTTAAGAAACGTTTTTCGCAAATACATAAAGAGGAAACATTAATCGATATGACCGTAACTTAAAGCATTACAATCTTTAGTCTAAATGTGATAAATATCCGGCTGAATATATAAAAAACTATTACCACAGCATGAATAACAAGAAAAATAAAATGAATGAAATACACAAAAAAAAAAATATGAAAAAAAATGAAAAAAACACAAACGAAAAAAGGAGAAGAATAGCATTTTAAGTCAACATTAATATTACCAGAGCCATTAACAGGATATTAACAACACTTGCACAGTATGGCAAACAAACACACGCACTTACAAAAAGGAATTCATACACAGAAATACCCAAGCCATGATTTAATGCTGCTACAACAAATTTATTGTGTGGTTTTTATTTGCTTCTTATAAACAAATTGCCTTCAATGCATTGCATTACACTTTATTTTTCTTTCGCTCTCACTCTCTCTCTCTCCTCTTATACAATACACACGCATACTTAGTAACACTTATAAACATTACATTGCCTTACATTCTTATTGTATTCTCCAACTTCTGTTCTGTGCTCATACTCTGGCATGGAATTTTCTTTAATGTCTACAGCCCAGACAGGGTGGAAGAAAAGTCAAGAACATAATCATGAAACAGCAACGAAAATAAAACAAAAAATAGCAACAACAACAACAAATATGTATACAATAAACAAAACATGCATTACTTTTGAAAGAGTGAGAAAGTATTTCTTTGCTTTTGCATGTATACATATATATATATATATGTATGTATGTGAGCGTGTGTATATTTTTATGCTTGTGGTAAACAGTTACTAAAAACAATAAACATTTACAAGGTTGAACAAACAACCATTTTTTATGAGCCTCTTTTAAGTGTTTATTTAAAAGAATGTGTCTCTGTGTGTGCGAGAGTGGGGAAGACAGGAGGAGAAAGAAAGAAAATGAGTGTGCGTAAATATGCCAGCACTTACAGTGTTAATGCTCTTATGTATGTGTGTATGATTGTGTGTAACGTACACAATAAAATGTTTCTTCTTTTTTTTGCGTTTAATGCAGTCATGCTGAAAAGTGTCGAAATTTTCAATTAAAAGATAAAATTTATGTTGATTTTATGCTGCTACGAAGGATGAGGTCAAAAATATTAAATGAATTCCGGAAACTCATTTCCTTAAACTTTAAAGTTCAAAGTTTATCTTTAATAGTGTAGCGAATGTAATAATCAAGTAATATTTGGCTTCAGATATTTGGGCATGTTTTTTTAACATAAGCAATGCAAGGTAATCTAAACAACATTAATTACGCAGATGACATCTGTGTTTTACATGACAGATTCTCAGATTTTGGTTGAAATTTGCTAATCGTCTGTTTATACTGGCACTCATGCACACAATATGGGTGGTGTGGGAAATTAAGTTTGTATCGTAATTAAAGAGCTGTAGGCCTATTTTAACAAACTAATGCACAGAATAGCTAGTAGCTGGGGGCAAGCAAGATCGTTGGTAATAGACGGGAATATGTTCAATACATTTGTTCAATACATTCGTTCCTATAGAATCAAGAAATTTTGATTAAAAATTGTCAGTAAATACCTCTGATATGTAATACCTCTAGTTTCACTAACTGCATTATGCAATTTGAGAGGCTTTCCTTAAACTTTACTTTGGTGGAAGACATTAGTAAATTCACATTCTTCTGTGAAATTTTTTCGGTATTGATATATGACTGGCAAACTGGAACCTAATCGATCTGCTAATTTCGATGATAATGATCCACTTAGCTCTGGTCATAAAGTCACTAAAAAGTCGACAAAATCATAATTAAACCTAAAAAATTACGACACATTTGTAACGCGAAAATTACTGGGAAAGCAAGCCTTCATCACAAAACGATTCTTCTCAGGAAGCTGGATACAGAGAGCAGCTTGAATTTGGGTCCCACATAAATGATACATACATACATAATTGGCCATTACAACACTTCAGTCTGGATTACGGCCTAGTTTCTAACACCAATTATGTTGTGTGTGTTAATTTTATGCAGGAGTGGTGGGACCTACAGTTTAAAGTCGACTCCAAACGACAGATTTTTGAGAAACTTTTCATGGCAATTTTATGTAATCTCAGAGTTTTTGCCAGAAATCTGCTGAGAGGAACTCCCCGAAGAAATACCTTCTGTGTTTTATTTTGATGTCTGGCGTGGGGCTCGAACCCTGGCTTTACGTCTAATAAGCTACCACACTACCTACTAGACTACGGCGACTTCAAATGATACCCCTCTGAGATTCAGATGTTCGAAATCGAACATTTTTGAAACGAATAATTACGAACTATGTTAAGTGGATCACGGCCGACAATAATACTGTGCTAAAAAAAATATCATTGTGAAGCAAGCATCGCGGATGTTAGCAAAGGCAGATAAAGCTGCGTGTCTACGTTATTTTTAGGAGTTTCAATTACCTGGTCCAACAATTGATTCCTTTCTCTGTCCTCAAAAAGAAGAACATGACTGTCGAAAGGAATTTAATTAGAATGATCAGAATTGATCAGCAGAAAATATGTTGTGTTCCATTATGACAACTGTGGACTACACAGTATTTTATAAACCCACATCAAACAGAGAAAGAGCTTGAAAGAGAAGTTTTTAATGCATGCATCACATAATCATGCCTTAGGCCATCTGATAATTGGCCTCTACAGAATAACTTTAATAATGAAAATTTAAAATTTTGTTTAAAATTCTTAGAATTGATTCTGGTTTAATATATTTCGTTTTAATTTTAGTAAAAATTAATATTTCTAGCCGTATTTAAACTAAAAAATTTCTGTTAGCTTTGCGAACAATCTACGTCTGATGAAATTGGTATTTGTTTTAACCAATATTTTCATTTAAAGACCTCAATTCAAACAACCGGTGTTAATTTTCCTACGGGTTGTCGAATAATAAATATTGTGTGGAGGAAGAGAATAAAGTTCGGGGATTAGATTTCTTTATTCCATAAACACTTAAGGAAATACCAGGTATGGTAATGGAAAAGAAACGGCTGAAAGTATGCGAAATCGAAAGATGATTGCCATTGCAAAAAGCACTGTACACGGGAGGTGGAAAACTTAATTTCAGTAGACGAAAACCATAAACTTGAAGATATTTTAATACAGACCAACTATGTCTAAAAGCAGAATGGGAATAGTAGGCAACATTGTTGTAAACTCTCTTCCAAACGAATTTGTCCAATGAGTTGCTGCCTGTTATAATATACACTGACTCAAACAATTGCCCGTACACTAAACTATTGAAAATATAATTTAATGTAGTTCGGAAAATATATAACCAATGAAAATGAGTTTTTGATTTTTAAAAAGTGCAACAGGCATATTACACAAATACAAACACATAAGGGTTAAAACAGAAATAAATTTTATTGAACTAACAAAATTAAAAAAATACTTCAGAAACCAAACTCAAAAAATTATCCGTACAGAATAATATTTATACTTTTTAGTGTGGTTTTAATAACGGGTGTGATATCTTTTGGCTTTAGTAACCTCTTTTAAACGGTTCTTCATTGATAATAGTTTACTAGTAATTTCTTGACCAATATTCAGCCATTAATCGGTAATAACGTTTTTGACCTTTTCCTTGCCAGTGATTGTAGGCTGACGGATTTATTTCTCCAAAACTCCCCATAGATGCTCTATGGGATTAAGGTCTGTACTGAGGATGATCAGAAAGCACTTCTTTTACGTTTTCACATAACCATTCACTTACAATTTTGGCCTTATGTTTTGGGGTCATTATCGTGAACGAGTCGAAAATCCCCTAGCATTCCTAATTTCGTTGCACTAGCTTCCAAATTTTCTGTATTTTCTCTACGCCACACAAATCTCCTGCCGTCTGAGCCAAAAATATTAAACTTACTTTCGTCCGTAAATATCACAGTATTCCAGAAGTCTTCTGATTTATTAACATAGTTTTTGGCATACTCCAGATCAGACGGCAGGCTTGAGTTGAAAAATCTAAAGCCAACTTTAAAACATGGTGGTGGTAATGCGATGGTTTGGAGTGCCATGCCAGCAGGAGGTGTCGGAAATCTCGTTTTTGTTGAAACTACAATGGATAAACACCATTATTTGAATATTTTAAAAGAAAATTTGGAAGCTAGTGCAACGAAATTAGGAACGCTAGGGGATTTCCGACTCGTTCAATAAAATTTATTTCTGTTTTAACCTTTATGTGTTTGTATTTGTGTAATATGCCTGTTGCACTTTTTAAAAATCAAAAACTCATTTTCATTGGATATATATTTTTCGAACTACATTAAATTATATTTTCAATAGTTTACTGTACGGGCAATTGTTTGAGTCAGTGTATATAATATATGTATGTGTGCCTTTGGGTAATACATACATACATAATTGGTCATTAAAACCCTTCACTCAAGATTACAAACTAGTTTCTCACACCACTTATGTTGGTTTATGTTATGTTTAAAGTCGAATGATAGTTTTTTGTAGAACTTGCCATGCCAATTTTTATTTACCCTCAGAGTTTTTGCCAGAAATCTTCTGAGAGGAAGTCGCCGATGAAATATGTTTTTGTATTCAGTTTGTTGGACACTAGGTTACCGTAATTTTTTCAAACTTCAGTAGAACAAAACCATAATCTTGAAGATGTTTTAATGGAGACCAACTATGACTAAAAGCATTAGAAACCATATGCAACACTGTATTACACCCTTTTCCATACGTATTTGGCTATAATAATTTATAGGCATGTGGCGCCGTTTGGTAATGCTTCGATCAGACTGATTATTCTAGTTGCTACTAATCTGCACTAAAGTATAATATTCATCACATTGTGTCTACTGACACCGAAGGCTCTCTTAAAATCAATTAAACACAGATATAGGGGTCTACAGTATTCAACAGTCTGTCTCAAAATGATTCCCAACAAAATTACTTTAAGAGAATAAAGTTCGGGGATTAGATTTCTTTATTCCATAAACACTTAAGGAAATACCAGGTATGGTAATGGAAAAGAAACGGCTGAAAGTATGCGAAATCGAAAGATGATTGCCATTGCAAAAAGCACTGTACACGGGAGGTGGAAAACTTAATTTCAGTAGACGAAAACCATAAACTTGAAGATATTTTAATACAGACCAACTATGTCTAAAAGCAGAATGGGAATAGTAGGCAACATTGTTGTAAACTCTCTTCCAAACGAATTTGTCCAATGAGTTGCTGCCTGTTATAATATACACTGACTCAAACAATTGCCCGTACACTAAACTATTGAAAATATAATTTAATGTAGTTCGGAAAATATATAACCAATGAAAATGAGTTTTTGATTTTTAAAAAGTGCAACAGGCATATTACACAAATACAAACACATAAGGGTTAAAACAGAAATAAATTTTATTGAACTAACAAAATTAAAAAAATACTTCAGAAACCAAACTCAAAAAATTATCCGTACAGAATAATATTTATACTTTTTAGTGTGGTTTTAATAACGGGTGTGATATCTTTTGGCTTTAGTAACCTCTTTTAAACGGTTCTTCATTGATAATAGTTTACTAGTAATTTCTTGACCAATATTCAGCCATTAATCGGTAATAACGTTTTTGACCTTTTCCTTGCCAGTGATTGTAGGCTGACGGATTTATTTCTCCAAAACTCCCCATAGATGCTCTATGGGATTAAGGTCTGTACTGAGGATGATCAGAAAGCACTTCTTTTACGTTTTCACATAACCATTCACTTACAATTTTGGCCTTATGTTTTGGGGTCATTATCGTGAACGAGTCGAAAATCCCCTAGCATTCCTAATTTCGTTGCACTAGCTTCCAAATTTTCTGTATTTTCTCTACGCCACACAAATCTCCTGCCGTCTGAGCCAAAAATATTAAACTTACTTTCGTCCGTAAATATCACAGTATTCCAGAAGTCTTCTGATTTATTAACATAGTTTTTGGCATACTCCAGATCAGACGGCAGGCTTGAGTTGAAAAATCTAAAGCCAACTTTAAAACATGGTGGTGGTAATGCGATGGTTTGGAGTGCCATGCCAGCAGGAGGTGTCGGAAATCTCGTTTTTGTTGAAACTACAATGGATAAACACCATTATTTGAATATTTTAAAAGAAAATTTGGAAGCTAGTGCAACGAAATTAGGAACGCTAGGGGATTTCCGACTCGTTCAATAAAATTTATTTCTGTTTTAACCTTTATGTGTTTGTATTTGTGTAATATGCCTGTTGCACTTTTTAAAAATCAAAAACTCATTTTCATTGGATATATATTTTTCGAACTACATTAAATTATATTTTCAATAGTTTACTGTACGGGCAATTGTTTGAGTCAGTGTATATAATATATGTATGTGTGCCTTTGGGTAATACATACATACATAATTGGTCATTAAAACCCTTCACTCAAGATTACAAACTAGTTTCTCACACCACTTATGTTGGTTTATGTTATGTTTAAAGTCGAATGATAGTTTTTTGTAGAACTTGCCATGCCAATTTTTATTTACCCTCAGAGTTTTTGCCAGAAATCTTCTGAGAGGAAGTCGCCGATGAAATATGTTTTTGTATTCAGTTTGTTGGACACTAGGTTACCGTAATTTTTTCAAACTTCAGTAGAACAAAACCATAATCTTGAAGATGTTTTAATGGAGACCAACTATGACTAAAAGCATTAGAAACCATATGCAACACTGTATTACACCCTTTTCCATACGTATTTGGCTATAATAATTTATAGGCATGTGGCGCCGTTTGGTAATGCTTCGATCAGACTGATTATTCTAGTTGCTACTAATCTGCACTAAAGTATAATATTCATCACATTGTGTCTACTGACACCGAAGGCTCTCTTAAAATCAATTAAACACAGATATAGGGGTCTACAGTATTCAACAGTCTGTCTCAAAATGATTCCCAACAAAATTACTCTCAGGCTCTAGCTACTTATTGACGGCAGAGTAATGACTCTCCAATTTTGGTACCCAATTTTTGGCAATTTGTTGATATAACAACACTGGAGGCATACTATAAGGACCAGAGCTTTTATTTGACTGATATGGAAATTTCTCATACGGTTCAATGTTTCTTACTGTGATGAAATATTATTTTACCACCACAGCCTTTCTTAAACCAAATTTATGATAAAAAATCTTGACTGCAATATTATTATTACGACCAAAATATTCGCGTAAAAATTATTTATTATTAATTAATTAATTAATTAATATTAATTTAAATAATTTAATTATTTTTATTATTATATTTTAATTATTATATTATTATTTTTATTTGCATTATTTAATTACAAATATTTTGAAAATTTCATTTCTTTATCCCTACAAACTAAGTGTGCTTAAATGGAATTAGAAATTCAAAAATAAATTAAATCTTGAATGTTATGCAATACCATGGCTTTATTAAAAACTCATGACAGTGTTTTCAAAATGTTTAACTTTCATGACGTTTTGTTGTTCTTTCATTTAAAATTGAAAACAAATTATAATTAGTTCACGCCCTACATTCGACTAACATTTTACTGTCTTCTGGTAACAAATATAAACAAGTGTTACATTTAAAAAAAGACGTACACTTACACGCTTTCACACACACACATACATGCAGTATTAATTCAACATCAAGTGGTGCAACTCCCCAAACTAAAACCACTAAACTGGTGTGTCATTTGATGCTTGTCAAGCCTCCGCCGCGCATTGGGAAATGTTTCAGAAATAAAAGCCGTACACCATACACCCGCTGGTGCAACTAAGAAGCACAGACGGACCGAAAATAGAAAAAGAAATGGACAGAAGACAGAAGACAATTAAACTAAAATGAAAACGAAAATGAAAATGGCAAGTGAAAAAAGAAAAACAGAAAGTGTAGCCTTAAAAGTAGAACATTAATACCACTGATCCAAGCAGTAACAGTCACACCATCATCATGAAGGGTATGTACATGGCTGAGTCAGGCTGGCTGTTGGATACAAATGTCGGGTTCGCTGTTAGCTGGGCTGCTTGTTTGTTGGTCAGAATGCCAGAATGGTTGGGACATTCGTGTAACACTAAACGAAAAAGAAATTGTAACAATTGCCAAAAGGGTTTTTGGCTGGTTGCCAGTTATTGTAACACAAGCAAAGCAAAGGATAGCATAGGATAATGGAGCGCAAAAGGAAATGAGAAGCAGTTTTACAATATCAAATAAAACAATTAACCACGGTATTTAGAGACGCAGCCGAAATAAAACTATGGCTTATACTATATGTAAGGGATATGAAATCCAATAGACTAGCAAATGCACACACTCATTTACTTACAGATTTTTAATATACTCTGTCAAATAACACACACACACAAAATTAGTGAATTACCAGCCAAGTCATTAGATGTTACTAATGTTTGCGACCGAATGCTTTGATAAGAAATTATTTTTCATATCGTATTACTTTTCTTTTTTTTTTCTGGAGCAGCAGCATATTTTTCTTTATTTTTATTACAAAAAATCTTCATTAATGAAGTCATTAGACTGAGTTTCTTTCCACTTTTCTTTCTCTCTTTTTCTTCTTTTGTAAAATTGCTTTCATTTGCATTATTTTACAAGAATAAAGAGCCATGAATAAGAATGTAAATATTTTAAGGGATAATAAAAGGTTTTCATTAAAAACAGAGAAAAAATATGTGCTCATGAATAAGTTACTAAGAAAGAGAAAAGATTCAAGCGATGATAGGATATTCAAAATGTAATTACTTTCTATATGTTGTTGTAGAAACAAATTGTCGATTAAATTTTCAAAATTGCAAAACAAATGAATGAAAAATTCTTAATCGGAAAACTTCTCATTCCCTGTTTGAATAAGCAATTAATTGATCCTATGCGATCTATATGTGTGTGTATAGACGTTTTCTGAGAGGAAAATGCAATAACAACGAGTTGGTCCATGTCTATATCAGGTAATTTTGTCGTTACAGAACTTATCGTCAAATTTGTGAGCTGACATATAACGGGTGATTTTTAAGCTATTATCTTTTTGGCAACACTGGTTTAAACAGCTCACGAACGTTTCGTGTTTTGTTTCACTGTCACACATCTTCAGTTTGGTCTATAATTTAACCATGAATCGTCTTACAAACGAACAACGCTTGCAAATCATTGAATTTTATTATCAAAATGCGTGCTCTGTTAAGAAAGTTCATTGCGCGCTTCTCCATTTTATGGTCAGTTTAATCGACCCACTGAAGCGGCTATTCGGGCTATTGTGACTAAATTTCGCACCAAATTTACGTTGTTGGACATTAAACCACCAACACGCTTACGTAGAGTGCGAACTGAAGAAAATATCGCAGCTGTATCGGCCAGTGTTAATGATGACCATCAATTATCGATTCGTCGCCGTTCGCAGCAATTGGGCCTCTGTTACTCATCGACGTGGAAAATTTTGCGAAAGGATTTAGGTGTGAAGCCTTTCAAAATATAGCTGGTGCCGAACGACCTACCGCAAGGCAGAATTTTTGGTGAACGAGCTCTTGGAAAGTTGGCCGAAGATCCACTTCTTTATCGAAAAATTGTGTTCAGCGACGAAGCTCATTTTTGGCTCAATGGATACGTAAATAAGCATAATTGTCGATTTTGAAGTGAAGATCAGCCAGAAGCATTGCAAAAGCTACCAATGCATCCAAAAAAATCACAGTTTGGTGCTGTTTATGGTCTGGTGGCATCACTGGACCGTACTTCTTCAAAGATGCTGCGAATCGTAACGTAACTGTGAATGGTGAGCGTTACCGTGAGATGATATCCAACTTTTTTTTGCCCAAAATGCAAGAGCTTGACTTGCATGACATGTGGTTTCAACAAGACGGTGCCACATGCCACACAGCGCGCGTAACAATTGACTTATTGAGAGGCAAGTTCGGTGAACATTTTATTTCACGTTCGGGACCGGTCAATTGGCCGCCTAGATCGTGCGATTTAACGCCTTTAGATTATTTTTTGTGGAGCTATGTTAAAGCTCATGTCTATACAGACAAGCCCGCTTTAATTGACGCATTGGAAGACAACATTGAAGCATTTATTCGTGAGATACCGGCCGAAATGTTGGAAAGAGTATGCCAAAATTGGACTAAGCGGATGGACCATTTGAGGCGCAGTCGCGGTCAACATTTGCATGAAATAATCTTCAAACATTAAATTATATGGACCGTACTATCGATTCAAATAAAGATTTCATGCATCATTCTGAATTTTATGTGTTTTTTGAAAAAATTTCCTATAGCTCTTAAAAAATCACCCATTATTATTAAATATAGGGTGGGCCATTTAAATGTTTAAATTTATAAATGTAATAAACTTTTAGTTTAGAATATCTCGAAAAATTTTAAATTTTTTTTATAAATCCATTAGAATTGTCATATCATAGCCTGTATACTGTAGTACACTTTCAATTCAACTCAATTTGAAATATATTACTCATACGCACCATATGACGTGTACTTAAATAGTTACACTGAAAAGTATGTAATAAAAAATCTTTTTGGAATTAGATATCACTCATACGTCAACTATGTACTCCACTTGTCATTATGAATTGGACATATTAAATATGACCATAATGTGAGCACATATATAGTATAATGGATTGGCCATTTAAAAGTTTAAATTTAAAAACGCAGTAAAACAAAAACCGTTTGAAATTTTTGCCAAATTTATTTTTTTGTTGTGAAATACAATTGATCTGGTTAGAAATGGAATATTGTTTCATTCATATGACTACCACTGCTAGCCTCACAGTATCTCATGTGATCGAACCAATTGTCGTGCAATTTTTCAAGTGTATGGAGTTGTATCTTGGCAATGGCATCACGAATGTTGGCCTTCAAATGCTTAATTGTCTCTGGTTTGTCGTCATAAAAGTTTTGTTTAACGAAGCCCCACATAAAAAAGTCCAACGGCGTCAAATTACAGCGTCATGACGGCCTATTGACATTACAATTTCGGCTAATTAAACGTCCATCAAACGTTTAACGAAATAAATGGACTATGGCATGAGATGTGTGGCAAGGTGCACCATCCTGTCAAAACCAAACATCGTTCACATTAATATCATAAAGATCGGGTACAAAAAAATCGGTTATCACGATGCTATAGGTGTCTCCATTGACCGTAATTGTTGCGCCGTTATCATTATCAAATAAATGTTGGCCAATGGTGCCTCCGCTCCACAGGCCACACCAAAGAGTCCCTCGTGTGGGATTTTTCTGCGCTCCAAATACGACAATTTTGTCTGTTAACGTACCCACCAAGATGAAAATGAGTTTCATTTAAAAAGATATTTTTATTTTTTTTTTTTTGCAAAATCCACATCATCGTACAGTTTATTGTGGTCCCAATAAATTCCAACGTTGTTCAAGTGTAAATCGATTTATTCCTTTCAGTGGATATAATATACTGAATTTTGTGACAATAGAATGGCAAATTCGAAATAATTGATGATCACACTATATCTATCCCACTAAATTTATAGAAAGTTTATTATCGATGTGGTTTTAAATAAAGAATTTAAGGATTGCGGTGCAGTAATAATACTACAGTCATCAGTTTAACAAATACTAGCACCGAGAAGTTCGAGCGTAACTCAAAGTAGTAGTGATCAATAATGTATGAATGTCTACGTCTAATTCTAAAGCCATGGTCTCATGAACTCATTAGTATCACTTCCAGCTGTTAAGATAAAATGTCAACGAAATGCACAACTTCTTCAAGGAAAAATAGTTCAAGTGTTGATCATTGCTTTGACAGATAATAGTGGCCATCTTATTGAAGTTTCATTTTTTAAAACTGTTTGCCATTTATACAAAATATTTTGTTAATCACGGTGGACGATCATAGAATATAACATTTGCTCACAGAATGTGGTCTGGAGCAGTTGGCAGTTGCCTCTAATTTTCATCTCATAATCATTTTCTGCGATTAGGCCCATTTCTGAATGAACGGGACATTGTCTAATTTAGGGAACCACATGGAATACACGAGTGTGCACTACAACTCGAAAAGGTCACTATTTGGTGCGGATTTTGGACCATCACTGTCAATATCGAGCGCTATAGGCCGATGACGACTCTTGGACTGATTTGGATGATATGGACGCCAACCGCATATGGTATCTACAGTACAGCAGGAACAATTTTAAAGCAGGCTCTTCTCATGTGCAGGTGCTGTGAACTGGCGACCGTGATTATGTAAATTGAGCCCGTTCGATTTTTTTTGAGAGTTCTTCAACTGCAGGTGTACCACAAATCGCAGTGATCGTCAGAGCGTACATAATCGATGTTATGCGCCAGAGTCATAGACAATTTGATACTTAAGAAGCCCGCCACACAGATAATCCGTGGTGGACATTAAAACAATGTTTTGTTTTAGGCCAATAGGCCTTTAAAGCAAATAAAAACTATCGATGATATCTCACACACACTTAGCTTTACTTAAATTTAAAGATAAGAAGGATATGAACGATATTTGGCACGAAATGGCCTATCACTACTAAGATGTGCTGTGTTGTTATCTACTCTGTACAGTGAAATAATTATTTGAAGGAACAAAGAATTTACAAAGTACTGAACAAATGTTTGTCTTCTGCTGTATTCGACTCTAGGATACATGATATGAAGTCAAACATTTTAACGACTACACCACCTTAACTTGAAATTTTAGACCAAATAGAGGAAAGGGTCTAAAAACTAGAAGAGTTATAGTACTGGCCAATAAGGCATACTCAGGTCTAACCTACTGCGTCATTTATTTTTTTTTTGTGTTAACCACTTAAAAATTTGTACGTGAACATTAAGAATTTTCATACACACAAGAGATTAATGAAATTTATTGAAAAAGATCTCTGCAATTAAATAAAAAAATACAATATTTTATTTTAAATTGCACTCATATACGGCTTCTTCATTAAATATTCATGCCGATGTTAATTTGTAAATGGAAGACATCAATTTAATAGCCTCCATGGAAATTAAAATTAAAACAGAAAATGTTTCCCATTTTTTTTTTGTTTTTCGAAGAAAATTATCCCAAGGCGATATAAGACATGAGAAAAATTTCGATACAAATATATCTTGGCTTGCAGAAGCTGACAAGAAATCGAAACGAAAAGAAAAGAAACGAAAAGAAAATAAAAACGCAAATGAAAATTGTCATTTTCAATTAAAGTTAAATGGTTTTTCACTTTCGTTTTCTTAAAAATTCTGCCATATTATTTGCATTACGATATCTCTGCGTTTTTTCCAATACATTTTGTAATTTGTATGGAAGAGAAAATGTCAGCATAGGAGCTGTAACGGTTTGTTCTGTCTTTTATATTACAGTTATAAATAATAAATTTTATTGATACATACGTTTTAACAATCATTTTTTTCTTTGGCTTTATTTTTTATTTTATTCTCCTTTTTTTACTGTATTTTTTTTTAAACGAACACGCTTTACATTATCGTACTGCGTATGATTGCCAGAGTTATTGGCATTCCCATTGAAGTTGTCCCCATCAACATCATCATCAGTGTGGCACTTTCATTTGCCATTACTGCTGCTGTTGCTGATGTACGAGTAATACTGTTGTTGCTGTTGTTGTTGTTCTCGTCAACATATCCCTCGATAGCAATAAAAATTTGACATATACGTGACACTTTATCTGATGACTAGAGTATAAAAACTAAATAAATGTTCTTTATTCCGAGTTTTTTTTTTAAAGAAATTGGGGTTTCAACAGTAAATTTTTCTTCTCTTTTTTTTCTTTTACATTTTCAATAGCATCAACATCCATGTATTATAATCAATGTATTCACCATCCTCATCATCATCTATATCATCATACCGAACATGTTGACATGGCAGTAAAATATTTGCAGTAAAAATTGTATTTTCCATGTGCAAAAAAGTGGATTACGAAGATTGCCTGGAGTGCACACAGTAAATTATTGGCTATTAAAATTGAATTTAATGTGAATGTCTTAATTAATAGGGTAATGAAATGGAATATTTCTAAATAAGAGAAAGTAACGATGAAATGTAGCAAAACAGGGACAGTAAAGTCGTGGCGGTGGTGACAACAGTCCCAAATTCATGTATAATTATTGCAAACGCCTTCTAATCACACAGCAATTGAAATTCAGTATGCATGTCAATTAAAATTTTCTTTTTATTATCATATAATGAGCTCCGTAATGAGCGTACTTTGTAGTCACCGTAGTCAAGTAGGTAGTGTGTCGACTTATTAGACGTAAGGCCAAGGATCAAATCCCAGGTCAAACATCAAAACGAAAATGTTGAAAAATACTACTTCGGCGACTGCCTCTCAGAAGATTTATGGCAAAAACACTGAGAGTAAATAAAATTGCCATGAAGAGTTTCTCAAAAAATCTGTCGTTCGGATTCGACTTTAAACTGTAGATCTCATCACTCATGTATAAAATTAACGCACACAACATAAGTGGTGTGAGACGCTATATCGCAATACTGACTGAAGGGATGTAATGACAAATTATATATGTACAGTCGTGTTCAAAGTAATAGGAGCGCCCTTCATTTAAAAGCAAAGTGTAAAATTAAGAAAAATAAAAAAGAAAAAATCAAATTTTTTTGACTTAAAATTTATTTCTAATTTATTTTCTAATTTTTTAACACTTAATTATTTAATTAAAACCACGAAAACAAAAAATATTTTATGTAAATAAAGCTTACTCTCAAAATTAATTGTTCAAAATAATAGGAGTGTTAGCAAACAACCTAATAATTTTTAAACAAAAGGCACAAAAGTTTGATATTATCTTAAAATGGTAAAGCTATTTTAGTATTTGGTTGAATAACTTTTGTTTTTAATGAATTCAGCACATCCACGAGGCATTGAGTCAATAAGATCTTGGCATCTTTTTAAAGGAATTTGATGCCACGCACTGCGCACTGTGATCTATAGTTCTGCATTTGAAGGTTTTTTTTGTCTGCAACATACTTTTTAACATCTCCCCATAGATGTTCTATGGGATTAAGGTCAGGAGACTGAACTGGTCACGCCATAACCTTTACCCCATTAACCCGAAACCACTCATTTGCCAATTTACTGGTGTGTTTCGGGTCATTATCTTGTTGGAATATCCATTTTAGAGGCGTGGAGTATGGTAACATCACTTCTCTCAAAATTCCAACATAGACTTTCCTATCCATTATGTCTCTAATTGGATGTATTGGGCTTACACCATTATATGAAAACCTTCCCCATATCATTAGTTTTGCACCACCATGTTTAACTGTCTTTTGTGTATACTGAGCTTTATATTTGGTGTTGGGTGGACATCTAAAATACTGTCTAGACCCAATGCCATCAAATAAATCAATTTTGCCTTCGTAGGTCCACAGTATGTTTCTCTATTTTTCTTGATATGTTGTTGGGCAAACTTTAAGCATGCTGCTACCTGTTTTTTTTGTCAGCAATGGTACCTTTCGTGGACTTCTTGCGAATAAATTGTTGTTCATCAGACGCCTACGAATAGTAAGGCCACTTACGGCAAGATTCAGATCCTTTTGAGTTTTTTTGCATACGCCGAAGGATTTATTTTGCTGTATCGCACAATTCTGCGGTCATCGACAGTTGATGTTTTCCGCTTGCGCCCACGCGTTTGGAGCTTTTTTCATATTTTAATGCATTTGCTATAATTTGATTGGAGCAACTTAAGGTTTAATCAATTTCTTTAGAAGTTTTGCCTTTTTTCGAAGATTTTTAATTAGTTTTCTCTTTTCTTCAGTACAGTGCTTTCCTCGTCCCACTATTACAAAAATTTATATGACTATCATTATATCACTGTAGAAAAAGTTTTAACTACATTTTTCCATACTTATTTTTCACTTTTTTCTTTAAATTATGTGCTGTTATATTTTTATTTTTAAAAGAACACTCACACTCCTATTTTTTTGATCAACTGAATTCAAGGGCACACACAGAAATAAATCAATTTCATCGTAAATATTAAAGTGATTACGAGATTTTTTTTTGTATTTTATTTCTCACATGTATTTTTAAGTACCATTAAAATATATTATGTTTTGCAAATTGGTACAATAAAAAATTTTAACTTTGAAAATATTATTATTTTGAACACAGCTGTATGTATGTTTTAAATGTGACAAGCACTTTCACTGGTTAACCATACAATAATAATGAGTGTGCTTTCCTTGAAGTAATAACCCTGCTCATATTATCCTGTACTCATTACCTACTAAGAAGATATTTGATTTAAACAACAACAATTTGCTTCATTTGTGATTCTTCTTTACACTCATTCGTTAGATCTTTACAACGAAGATCTTTAAACCACTATTATTCTCTTCACACGCAACGCGTCTTCACACAAGGCTGACTGAATGCTTTCTGATACCGTTGCCTGCTTTGTCTTGCCTTTTATATCGCAGTCTGATGCATGCTCTCGAAGGATAATGATTTTGCCTTCGCGAAATATCTATAAATGTAAACATGTTGTCTTCGTTATTGTTTTTTGGGCATTTACGTTTGTCCTTGCAGTGTTGTTGTTGCCTGTTTGTTTAATTTGTTATCCCCTTTTTTATACTGATGTTCTTGCTAAATTTTTCTTATTCGTTGATCACGTAAACAAGTCCATTGTTTTGTTTTTGTAGCTTTTGTTTATCATTTTAATAACACGATTTCCATTTTCTTAACAATATTTTAGTTACATTTGCTACGGAATTGCGTTAGCATTTAAATAAATTTCCGTTCGAGTCATTCGAGAGTTCTTCAATTGTTTCAGGTATCTTAACTGGACAAGCAGAACGTGCTTCTACATCCAAAACGAAATTAAATGAAAAAAAATTTGCAATTGGAATTGGTAGCGCATAGTTTGGCAAATTAAGCTGTGGTTTGAGCGAAAGTTTTTGTTCTACAAGAAATAATGCCTTAAGTTCATATCCATTTTCGCTCAAACCAAGTTGTATTGCCTGCTTTTATGAGATGAACGGTTTCACACGTGTTACATATTTTCCTTTGAAAATTTTTTTCTACTTCCGCAAAAGTCTATAAAATTTAAGAAAAATAATTGAAACGTTCAAACAATTATTCAGTAGAACTGCGACTAACCAGTGACTATAATTTCTCTTTTTATTTTCTTGTCGAATACATAAAATTCTGAAAATTGGTTTTTTTCCTCAAATTTCTGATGTCATCATATTTAAATTTAAATCATAGACATTCGTCAACGTTACTGTGCATTTTATTACTCAACCCATTCGTTATTAATTTCCGTTCTTGTGAATTCTTTCCCTCTTTTTTATTTTATTTTCACTGCCGCAATTCTAGAGAATATAAATCAATTACTGCCAATATTTAAAAATTGTTGTTCTTTTTGTGTGTGATGACGACATCCCACCTACATACCCTAACATCACTTTTTACTTTTGAGAATTTCGCTTTTTGTTTATTTCATGGTTACGTGAGTTTCAAACTAATCAAGTTATATTGTGATAGGCTTAGATGGCTCATTATTTTACTTCATCTCGCTTTAGCCAATTGTTATTGCAATGAGTGGCAGTGAAGCAAATTGAAAATATATTTTTTTTCTCTACGCGTTGGCCCTGCCGCCAAAGGTGTTGGAATGAAAAAATTAAGGGGCAAAGAATGTTTAAAGTCAACGCGTCAGTCTATACCGTAATCACTACCTGTGACACATTTTTCATGATAAAAATCTTTTACGAAGAAAATCCATCAAAATAATATCACCACTCTCCACTCTCCTCCCATTTTTATAACATTTTGAAGATTCTTTACCTTGAATGGTTTGGTAGATTGAATTTTCTGTTGTTTTGATGATTGTGATTTGGGTGTTGCTGCAAAGGTGTTGTGTGTTGCCGGCAAAACAACACGAAATTTTTACGATTTCTTTTTATCATTCTTTGCAAATAATCCTACTTGAGATGAATTTATAATCAGTTTTTGCTTTCGAAACTTTTGTTTTCTATTTTTGTGTTTTGCTGTAAATCCAATATAAACGTGCTTGGAATTAATGTAATTGTTGTATTAGAAAAAATAAAACTGTGCTATAAATTTGCCCATGGTTGATGGGTGTTCTTATGGGAGACCAATAAAAAAACAAGAAAGGGAACAAATAGTGTTAAAAGTGAATTTTTCGGGTATGATAATGTTTATTATTAATCAACATGATTTTTTTCACTTTAAATTTTAAACAAACAAATTTTAACACCTTGAAATTCATTCATTTCTTGCCTTTGTTGTAAATAAAATTTATTTTTGAAATTTTATAGGCATTTCGTGGATCATGTTGACGTGACCAAATGGTTTAGTGTTAATCAAAACAACAAAACAAAATAAAAAATATGTAAATTATTTAAGAAACAAAATGTTTCTAATTTGGGATTTTTTACGACCTTAAAGAGTCTATGCATAATAACTCAATTACACAGGGTGGATTGAGGTCATACTTTCTGATACCCTACATACATACATATTGTTACGAAAATGTAAAATCTAGATACTGGTACTTTGCTTTTTTATCGCTTAGCATTAAAATTATAAACGAAAGTTACAAAAATCAAACAATGCAGTAAACAAACCTGTTTACAAATTATCGTACTGCTTATTATAACAACAAACACCAGCATAGAAAAAATGGTGAACAAGTAAACAAAAATACACCAACAACACTACAACAATAAATGTAAACAACCATGTTTACATTTGTAGAAACAACGATGTTTACATTTATAGAGATTTTGGGAAGGCGAAGTCATGAACATTCGCCTTCAAAAACATTCATCAGACTGTTTACTTTGCCATATAAAAGGCAAGACAAAGCAGGCGACTGAGTTAGTGAAGTTCAAAGGGTATAAACAGAGGAATAATAAACCAATCAATTGTTGTTGTTTACATCAAGTTGTGAACAGTGGCTCACAGAACTGTGCGAATAATAAAGAATTTTAATTAAAACTAAACACATGCGAGTTCATATTTTAAACGCTTTTAAAAGGTAAAAACGTAAAAATATATAATTGGTCCGTACAATGTTTCAGTCAGCATTATGACCTAGCTGCTCACACCACTTATGTTGCGTGTGTTATTTTTATGTATGAGAGGCGGGACCAACAGTTTAAAGTCAACCCCGAAAAACACATTTGTTGGAAACTTCTCCGTGGCAATTTTATTTACTCTCAGAGTTATTGCCAGAAATATGCTGAGAGGAAGTCGTCAAAGACATATTCTTTCATATTTCGTTTCATTGCAGATGTCCGACCTGGATTTTAAACCGTGGCCTCACGTCACTGCCTACTACGGCGACTTCATTATCTGTTAATATGTCTGATATATCGTTGAATATGTCTGACCTGGAGTTTGAACCGCGATCTTACCTCAAAAACGCTAAGTAGAAACAGACGAGCGCGTGAAATCGTTCACTTTTCGAAAGCAGACCCTTCAGAAGTATAGCTTGGTAGTAATTTCTGTAAAAATAGTAAAATCTGAATCGGGCTTGATACCTCGATAGGTATCACAGCCGATAATCTCTAAATTGACTGATTCCTAATAGTGGGATACCCATGTAAACTATTCTAATGTAATTACATTTGGCTCTGATTTTTGTCAAATTTTTTATATAAAAATCTGCGCGGGCAGATCTATAAACTACCTTGTGTGTGAGGTCGTATCTCGGCAATGGCATCACAAATGTTAGCCTTCAAGTGCTCAATTGTTTCTGGTTAGCCCTCATAACACTTTTCTTTAACGGCGTCCCACATAAAATAGTTCAACGGCCAATTATGTAGTACCCGTTAGAACATAGCATAGAATTGTATTTTTTATATTTACTTTTAGGTTAGGATCAGAGGTCAGCAATGAGTATGCAAAACGATGAGTAGATTCGAATCATACTTATAATTTCTGATACTTATACGCATTCATACATATTTTAATGTCATACTCATACTACTAATATTCAAAGTTTGTAATACTCATGGTACTCATACTTAACAATACGCATGATGTTATTGATTTCGACTCTCTATGACTCATCGTATACACGAATCACAAAATAAGTATAATTCGCGCACGAACACTACAATACTCACAAGAAGGTTGTGTGTTTGCTCTGCTTGCTGTCTTTTTCTTTTTTGTTTATGTGTCTTTCTTCTTTCTTTGTAAAGGCAACAACAACTAGGACTGTAAATTTTGACGAATGATTCGAATCACTCGAATCATTTATAAGTATTATAAGTATTTTTCTAAATTGATGAATCTGAATGAGTAGGCGTATGAATCAAATGTTATGAGTTTAATGTCAACGTTGTACTCAATCTCATTGAACTTGTACTTATAAATCAATGTTGTACTGAGTACGAATGAATCAGAGTAGTTGGATTTCAATACTGTTGACTCACTCATATTCAAAATTGCATGAGTACTCATGAGTAGCGAAAAAGCGATTCATTGCTGATCTCTGGTTAGGATATCTCGAAAAATTTAAAATTTTTAAAAATCCATTAGAATTGTCATATCATAGCTTGTTTACTCTGTTATACTTTCTATTTAATTGAATTTGAAAAATATTAATCATACGCACCATATTACATGTACTAGAGTAGTTACTTTGAAAAGTATGCAATAAAAATTCTTTGATTGCGTTATGTATGAAACTAATGGAATTAAATATCAATCATACGTCACATCTGTACTATACTCAGCAATTTTACATATTAATATGAGCATAATGTGAGTAAATAATGGGTGAGCCATTATAAGTTTAAATTTAAAAATGCTATAAATCAAACTTTGTTTAAAATTTTACCAAATTTATTTTTTTACTGTGAAGTAAAATTGTTGCGGTTATAAATGGAATATTATTTCATTCATATGGCTGCTGCAGCTGGTCCCACAGCACCTTATTCGATCGGACAAATTTCCACGCACACTTTTCGAGCGTATGGGTTCGTATCATGGCGTCACGAATGTTGTCCTTCAAATGCTAAATTGTCTCTGGTTAGTCCGCATAACACTTTTTTAACAGCGTCCCACATAAAATTGTTTAACAGTGGCAAATCTGAGCTTCTTGCCGACCAATTGACATCACCATTTCGGCTAATTAACCCATTTACAGCCAAACAAAAACTACAAGTTAAATTTTTAAAATTTCAATGTATATTTATTTTTAACAATGCAAAAAAACAGAAACGTAAAACAAGTAAAAATGATAAAATTCAGGACATTAGAGGGGTGTACCCAAATTGGTACAATGGCCACTTATGAGTGATATTTTGCAAAACAATTTTTTTCAACGCAGAGTGTTTTTTGCATTTTTGCAACTTCAGCGGCTCTATTGTGGTAGGAAGCTTTTCTGGAACATGATCTGCGCCGTGTAGATGTAGACTCGGCAGGATTCATGGTCAATAGTAGCAGCAATGGTAGCAGCATTTTCACTACCCTAGTACCCAATGGCTCAGAAACAGGTGTAGTGGATTTACCACAATAAATATCAAAGCAGTAACAATATCCAGAGGAACTTGCTGCAACCCAGTTTTTATAACCATACCGAATAGGTTTACCTCGAATATACTGTTTGCTGAATGGCGACCGTTATATTTCACTATGGATTCGTCGAGAGAAATATGTTTTTGGAAAACACCCCATTGGTAAAATTTTCTGATAAGAATATCAGCAAGTTGACGTACTTTAAACATTTTTTCACCAGTTTTTGCAGCGTCGTTAGTAGTATACTTTTTGTATTGTACCTAAATTGGAACAGCATTATTATATGTTTTCTAAGATCTTATACATTTGTTGTATGAAATTAAAAATGCTTTTCAATGTTTCACTGTTTATTGAATTTTATATTATAATACAAATAACGACTATAAGCTTTAGGTAGAAAATATAACTTTGATTACCATTGACCGAACTCTACATGTGTATTGTTAGTGAAGTTTAAAATATTATTACAATAATAACAATAAATGTAGTTAAATTGTTTCATTTAGTATTTATTCAGAGTACTTTCCACTATTCAATAATGCAAAAATAAATAAACTCGAATAAACAGTTTTTTTTATACAGCCTTAATAATTAAGTGTTCCCAAATTGGCACAGCGACCGTAAATGGGTTAAACGGTCATCAAAAGTTTGAAGCAATAAATTGATTGTAGCATGAGATCTGTGAAAAGTTTCACCATCCTGTTGAAACCAAACATCGTTCACAACAATGCCATAAAAAACGCGTGGTTATCATGGTGCGATAAGTGTCTCCATTGATCATAATGGTTGCGCCGTTCTCATTGTCAAATAAAAATGGACCAATGATGTGTCTGCTCCACATGCCGCACCAAACAGTCACTCGTAATGGGTGAGTTGACTTCTGTAAGACCACGTCTGGGTTTTCTAATTCCCAAATACGGTAATTTTGCTTATTAACGTACCCACCGAGATAAAAATGTGCTTCACCCGAATTGAATCGTGCAGTTTCTTGTTGGCCCAATAAATACCGACGTTGTTCAAGTGTAAATCGATTCATTACGTTCAGTGAAGATAATATACTGAATTTTATGACAGAATAGAATGACATATTGGAAATAATCGATGTTTCAAATTTAAACCAATAGATGGCCAACCTGATATTATATAAAGAAATAACGAATATTCTAAAATATAAAAATTTTAAAGGAAAATTATTCCAGTAATTCATTGGATAATAACACGAAAGCGGTTTTATTTTCTTCAAGACTAGTATACTCGTTTTGGTCTGACAAGCATACTTAGAATAAACTGTTAAAGGATTATTTTCAGTTAGTCAATATATTTTATAAGTAGTAAAAATGTGCCGTATTTCACTCACTAAACTGGCGTGAAATTAGAGATTTAATCAAGTTTTTAAAACAATAAATGTAGAATAATATTATTGGTTTCTATGATATAAAATTGTATCTTAAATATGTTGTTATTTGTACACAATATATGTACATCACAATATTAGAACTGCTTTTCTTCAATTCCTTCCAAATACAATTTCACACAAGATTAATTTCTCAAATTTTTCTAACATCAGCACAAACTTGCAAACTTCACAAATACAGTACTGTACAGTACAGTAGAGTATTAAACTTTGTCACATTCTCTCTATATATTTTAATGCTGCAATTCATTAGCAGCATCATAAACATGTGTCACACTTCTAACAGCCAAACATTAAATTTAAGTTTCTTGCCGAAATATTAAATAAAAAAAAAATGAAAATAAGAAAATATTTTCCTTCACACACACAAAACACTTGTACGAATACGAGTGCCATACATTTCAGTTTTAAACAGTTTTTGTCTAAAACAAGCATAAGTTTTTGACTTGTGTCTGGGCCACACAGTTCATAAAGCATCAGTATCATGAGCATATGAGCCATAAAATAAAGTGCCAGGTGGTAAAAGTGTATTCATGTGTTGGCATGTATAGTGATAAGCTTATGAAACTAATGCAGCGTGCCGGAATATCAAAATGTGATAGAAATACTACTACGACTACTATAAGTTTATGGCATAAGCTTGCATATAGTAATGGAATATATATGTAGAAATTTTTTTCTAATCCATACTCAGGCAAAGGTTATTGAAATTCTTGTTAACCCATAAGTCACTGATGCGGTGCTCTTAGGTACCTATTGGGGATTAAAATCGATTTTCTTTGTTTGTATGAACTTGCAACTCATGTGAACTAATAATTTTAATTTTGGTTTGAAAAATCTTTAAATGTTCTTCCTATAACTCACTTACTTAGTGGATCATTGCAATCCTTTAGTCGGAATTACGATCTAGTTTCTAATCCTACTCACATTGTGTTCTTTAGAGCAGTAGAATTCACCGATTCCGAACGACAGATTTAACAAACCTTTCATGGCAATTTTATTTTACTCTCAGACTTTTTTCCAGAACACTTCTGCGAGGAAGTCGCGAAGAAATATTTTCTTCGTACTTCGTTTTGTTCGAGATGCCTGAGCTGGGATATGAACGACAGGCTCGTTCATAAATTTTCGACTTTGTTCTCGTCGCGCTGTTATCAAGTTGGTCTTTAAACTGAAATATGTGAGAGAATTAAAACTAAATTGTCAAATAATGAAAATCTCACAGTGTGTGGACATAGCTCACTATGACCAATAAGGGCAAATTTCTGAACAACTCAGCTCGTAAATAGTTTACCTATCATAGGGGAGCAATAAGTGAAATGTCGACAGCTTTTCATGTCCAAAAACAATGGATTCTGTGAGAATTATGAGAATCGAAAAAATCCTTCAAATCCTTGTGAAAACTCAGTTCAATTTATTATCCTGTGCTAGAGTATATTAGCAATCCTCAAGGACAAAGTGGAGCTCAATTGGCTACGTTTTGAGCAACGTTAACTAATTAACACCAGAGAGACCTTCCTTCATCAACAGAATTTGATTTCAGTGCACAGTTTTTTTTCTCTAGGAAGGAAGATATGTACAGAAGGGATTCTCCCGTTAAGGGTTAAAAGTATAATAGAACCACTGGATTAGAAACGTGACTAAAGCGTTAAATTGTTTAATGGTTTGAGGCAGCCATGAAAGCCATACAAAAATTACTTTCACTGTAGAAATTTTGTTTTATTATTCGGTTTTATTTCATATGCCTTCAAGTATAAACCACTTTGAGCTCTTTTCCACTAACATGCTATCAACTATTTAAAAATAGATTCCCCCTCTTTGCTTGCACCTAAAATGTTAATAAACAAGCAGGTGGTGGTAAGAGAAAACGAGAGTGTGTGGCAAACAAAAATGTTATTGAATATGAAGATGAATGTTATACAGTCTGCTGATTTTTAATTATGCTTTGAATTAATTCCACTAAACAACATCAACTATAAAACAACATTAACAAGTCTTTTCTTTTTTTTCTCTCTTCTTTTCTATTCTTTTAAAAAAATTATAATTATACCTGTATACCACATATATGCTGAAAAAATGAACAGCATACATAATGGAAAAGGAAACTGTCATTGAAACAGGTTAATACCTATACTTTCAATCCTTTCACACAGTCAGTCAGTAAAATAAAATGAAAAAAAATGAAAAAAATTCATTAATTTTCATAATATATACCACCCTTGAGTGTTTAATTGTTTATAGAGTGACTGTATTTTTGTTTACAAATTTGTTTAAATTGTATTTTAATTAAAACAAGTTAAAATTTAATTAATTTGATTTCATCAAAACGATATCTTGATTAAACCAATTAATATTGTCAAAATTTGCGGTATAAACGTCAATATAGAATAATATGGCCAAATGGTTCACAAATATACATATATATTGCCACAGCAATATAAATTAATTTATTTTATAATTTTGCACAGTGATTCTGTACAAAAAGGCAAATTAGGCAGTCTTTTGAATCAATTTGCAATAAAATTTAAAGTTTTAGGACGACATACTTTCACGTGATAATCAAAGCCTATCGATAGCAATGAAGAAGATTTTGGTAACTCTCGTATAAAAAGAAAATCTATTTTCAACTTTAGACCTGAAAATCAATGCACTAAAAGTAATAAAACGTGTGTCACAATAGCCAAAAAGTGTTGCTATTCATACAAAGGAAATAATTATTTGTATGTGCAAGACTTGGCTACATGATTGTGACAGCCCAGCTCTCTTAGTGTCTGCTGGGTTAATAAGGGATGCATGTGATCTGACGATGTCATAATAGAACACAAAACAAGTTCCATTGAAATCAATCAAATCTAGTCATTCTAATTTAATTCTTCGTTTCAATCTCACTTTTTGCTAACAGTAGAGATCAGAATCAATCTGACTAAATACATGAAGACCATAATGAACAATTTCTTTCAAATTCTACCGAACAACTTTCCTGGCTTTGCCACCAACTTCAGGCTTAATTTTGTTTTGTCCATGTTTTATTTTGACCAATTATTATCGAGCATAATCTACATGCCATAGATCGAATCATCCACTTCAGTAGTGGGTTGATTTTGGTTCGTTTTAGCAGAAGACGCAAATGGAGGTTCGACAATTAAATGAAATTTAAAAATCTTCAATGTTAATTGTGGTAACCAAGCATCGATCTTTATTGGGTAAACATTTGGTTATGAATTCCTAGTTTCCCACTAATGCTCACACTGCTTATAAGCCAGTTTTTCTAATTTTTCTTCGTAATAATTGGTCAATCAATCTTATTAAACTAATCATATGCAAAACCTTCTAAACTTCACAAATTTGTTCAGGTCTTAAATAGCTGAGACAAGCATTCTGAATGCCTAGAGAAAGAGTGACTAAAAAAGATTAGATTTAAAAAAATGATTATTTAACGAACATGGGTATAAAGAATTGGAAGGCAGCTGTGTTTGAAAGACAAAGTTGGGAAACACGTTAATACATTACATCTTCCAAAAAGAATTATGGTTTGAATGCTTTATGTGCAACGTCTCGGAAGATTTGGCACCAATTCCGGTACTAAGGTCTCATAATTCGTCATCAATAATAACGACTTTTTAGCAAATAACGATCATAATTAAGTTTATTCAACAGTTATGCAACAGTTTTAAGCCAAACTTCGTTCACAATCCATATGGACATAAAATACTAAATCATCCTAAACAGGGACGCTCAAGCCTTTAGAAACATTTCAGATTGTTGCTTATAAGATTTTTCTCAGCTGCGTTCTTGATATAGTCTTTTAGGCACTGGAGAAATTTGGTCATTACAACCCTTTAGTTCGGATTACGACCTAGTTTCTCACACCACTTATGTTGTGGGTCTTAATTTTTTACAAGTCGACGCCGAACGACAGATTTTTGAGAAACTTTTCATAACAATTTTTTATTTCCTCCCCGATTTTTTGCCAGAAATCTGCTGAGAGGAAGTCGCTTAAGAAATAGTCAAATTTTGTTTTCGTGGAGATGTCTGTCCACGGTTTATACCGTGGCCTAATATGCTACTTCCTACTAGACTACGGCAACTGCATGGAAGTTCTTTTCTACCCTTATTCGAGATATTATTTTACTCAAGCAAATTCACGGTTTGGTTTGAAAGAATTATGCGTAAAGCAACGAAAGTTTTAAACATATGCCCCATTTGATAGCATATCTAGAAAAAAATTTTAACTTTCTGGTTTATTTGATGCCAGTTTCTTAATTTCATCCCTGCCTTCGACTTTTTACTTAACTGACCTACTCCATGGATGATTCATGTTTCATTGCAATATCTATGAAGGCCAATATAAGTATCTTCTCAGATCTTGCAGTTCTGTGTAGTTCTGATCTTGTGGCTACATTCATGACATTACTAAACGATAAAGGAGGATGGACCATATGCCCTCCTGTGGTCTGGTTTGAGAAGAGATACAGAGCTTTTTTTAAGAGCTTCTGATACACAATTTCTATCAATTTCAATAAGCAGCTGTGCTTTGAGAATGACATTTCTTTTCACAATATACCCACATATAAGCCATTTTTAATTAACTGCAGTAAACGCTTGATTGCCCAACGTATTAGAAGCATTTAACTGATTGTAATTCCGTAAATTTTTATTTCAATTTGGATTATTTTATGAACACAACTCTTTGAAATTTAGTGCTTTATACTTTGTTCAGATGTGCACTTTTGTTGAGTCAAATTTCGGTTAATTGAGTACAATATTTTAAGTGTTCAGACATAATATAGGCAGTTCAGCTTATTCAATTTTCATTTGACAGCTGGTAAACAAAACAGCTTGTTGTTTCAACAATATTGTTTTTATTTTGGTCGCCATTTTTTGTTTGTTGTTTTTGAAATTAGAGTTGTCAAATATCAACAAAAAGTGTTCGGTTAATTGTAATATGCTCAATAAACACACTTATGAGAGTGCTGCATTTTAAGTTTTACTCAATATTATAACAATTTGCGTATTTATTGCGCAATTATTAATTGAAACTTTATATGAAATATTGAGCTCAATAATGACATTTATTGGGATTTACGCATATCTGAACGCCCTATTACACGGATACTTAACTGGTTATTACAACCCTTCAGTCAAGATAACGATCTAGTTTCTCACACCACTTATGTTATGTGTGTCAATTTTATAGATGATCGACAGTTTATAGTCGACTTCGAACGACAGATTTTTTGAGAAACTTTTCATGGCAATTTTATTAACTCTGAGAGTTTTTACCAGAAATGTGCTGAGAGGAAGTCGCCGAAGAAATACTTTCTGTTATTTCGTTTTGTTGGAGATTCCTGACCAGGGGTTTGAACCTGCCAACGCACTACCTACTAGACTACGTCGACTACAACGATGAGGCAAGGTTTTTAAAAACAAATTATCTCACGGCATTCTGATGTACACTATACTATACACCAAGGAAATGCAAATCTCGATGTCTGACCTGTTGTGCCTTACTATCGTCAAATATTTCAGTTTCTTTTACGGGCAACTAATAAAAGGTAAGATCTACATTAAAATGTGCTTTTAAATGTACCATTCGCAATACATTTTTCTTTGATGAAATTACATTAGTATTGGCCTGTCTGATTAATAATATTTTTCATTAACTTATAAATTCTTTATTTTTTCTGTTCTCCAGTTTTTTTTTTTTTAAATTCCAAATCAGTTTTTATAAAATCTAAAATTATTTCACTGTAGCAAAATGTTAATGCCATTCGCTATGTAAATATGTATTTTGTTGTAACCAACCAATAAAATCTCTTTTTACACAAACCAAAAATCAATGGTTTTGCATAAAAACAAATATGATTTTATCATCATAACCACTGTATTACTGAAATTCTAAAATACTTTATAAATATTTCATAATAAATATGAACAAATTATTTGACTGCCTACACAAACACATATATATTTTCATTTGCAAACATATGTATGTATGTACGTACGGTACATACGAATAGATATGCATAAATAATTACAATTTATTACATGTATGCCTAAATAATAATAATATATACCCTACACTTATCTGTATAATATTAACAGACATACTTCATTTAAGTTCACTTTAGTAACATCTTGTGGCATAGTTCTCTCACAAGAGATTTTAGCGTAAATAGTAACCAGGTTTAAACTTTATCAAACAATTTTAAATTTTTAAAAATTTATCCTATGTAGAGTATCCTCAAATAGTCCGTATTGCTGACCAATAGCCCTCTAATTTTGTTTCATATTTAAACTTTTTCAACTGTTTGTTTAATGTTTTCCTATCGTTATTTATGAATACGTATGTGTATGTACAAACTAAAAATTCATAAAATTTTTAAGTATTAAAATATGGAAAATCTCTGTCACGTTTTAACACAATTTTACTGCAGAGAAAATGTTAAAAAAAAAGGAAAAAATAAATGGAAATAAAATGATAAACAACAATCATGTTACGATATGTTTTGTCAAGTGTTTGAATGTGTGTCAGCAAATACATAACAAAATAAAATAAATTCCAATTTATATGATTGACAGAGTTATTGATTTTCTTCGGAATAAAAAAAAAATACAAATTTTTAAATGTTGATTGGAACATATTTTATTGAAAATTATTAAAACTTTCCATTTTTTCTTTCCTTTTTTATGTAAAATATTTAAATAGAACCGCAGTTCTGACTTTTTGCCACACAACTCAAAAATGTCATAATTTGTCAATCGATTTGACACATGATAAGTGTTTAAATGGTTACTTTGGTTATATCATTTAGTTCTTGGAATATTTTTCTTTGTTGAATAATTATTTTGTTCATATATATCTCAGAGCTCAATGGACTTACATATATATTACAGCTCGGCAGTAGCCCTAAACTACTAGGTAGTGTGTTGGCTTTTTCGACAAAAGGCCACAGTTCAAGCCTCAGGTCAGACATCAAAACGAAAATTTAAAAAAATATTTCCCTTCTGGCAAAACCTCCGGGAGTAAATAAAATTGCCATGAAAAAGTTTCTCAAAAATCTGTCGTTCAGAGTAGATTTTAAACTGTAGGTCCCGCCATTCGTATATAAAATTAACACATAGTGGTGTGACAAGCTAGGTCATAATCCTGACTGAAGGATTTTAATGACCAATAATGTATTTAATGACCTATAGATCACTATTGGTGTGACCATCATGGTATACATCCAGTGCATAACTTATGTTTTCCATACTCAGGATTGCCCTCCTTCTGAGATGTTCTCTATATGAGCCCTCTATGTCAACTTACTATCAAGTGTTATTCCATGATATTTCACCTCCATTTTCTATGATATTATCTCACCCGCAGATAGAATAATCTACAATTTATGAGTTTTTCTAATATTTGGAAATGGTCTTGACCGGGTTTTTTCTCAGACGCACAGTAATGCACAATTTCAAAACCTCTTTGAATTATGTCGCAGAGGATATCTCCAAATCTGTCTCTAGCCAACAAGGCCATATTCACCGCTTATACTTGGCAATCAATGGCCGCCTCACATAGTCTTTTAATAGCATTTCATCGTCTTGGTATCGTGGTATAGGCCACTCCAGTTTGGATCAGAAAATTTCATTATAGAACTTTCTGGCCTAACCACACAAGTGCTCTCACCTCTCCATTTAAGTGTAGGTAACGGTCTAGTGGCAATCAGTTGTCATTTGAATCTATAGGGTGGACCATTTAAAACTTTCAATTTAAAAATGCCATTAAACAGAAACTGTTTGAAATTTTGCCAAATTTATTTATTTCTTTAGCGGCCTCCCACATAAAATAGTTGAACGGCCATTATGTAGTTCCCACTAGAATATAGCATAGAATTGTGGTTTTTATATTTACTTTTAGGTTAGGATAAAAAAAATTCGAAAATCGAAAAATTCTAAATTTTTTAAAAACGCATTAGAATTGTCATATCATAGCTTGTATACCATGTTATACTTTGTATTTAATTCAATTAGAAATATATAACTCATACGCACCATAATACATATGGGGAATTTCGTGTCAAGTGACCCAATTTTTAAAATCGATGTCTTCCGATTTGGATGACACGCACGTCCTAACTTTAATACTGTTTATAAAAAACTAATTTCCGAATGTCCTTAGAATGCAAATACTTTTTTAAGATTGTTTAGGTAGTACGTTTTCATGCCAAATATTGAAAAATCTTATTCTTGAATTAAAAATAATTTTTTTTGATAGATATCCCACTCGCATCCCATTAAGCGATTATAAAGGCCTTAAAGGAAATTGTATAAGCTTTCTTTTGAGCAAAAAAAAATGGGCCCATTTTGAAAAAAAAATTTAAAAAAAAAATTAATTTTTTAAAAAAAAAAATATAAGAAAATTTTTTTAAAAAATTTAAAAAAATTTTTTTTTGAAAGATTGAAGAAATAGCTTTCTAATATCCTTTGTAAAAATTTTGCTAGGACCAATAGGTGAAAAGTTACACACATTTAAAAAAAACCCTGTATGACCAAAATGTCCAACTTTGGCGCCCTCTAACTCCGGCAGTCCTTGACTGTGTCTGGCCTACTATCCAATAGTACTAACCTTGGTGCAAATTTCATCCAAATCGGAAGACATCGATTTTAAAATTTGGGTCACTTGACACGAAATTCCCCATATACTCGAATAGTTACTCTGAAAAGTATGCAATAAAAAATTGTTGATTTTGTCATGTATGAAACAAGTGGAATTAGATATCACTCATACGTCACATGTGTACTATACTTGTCATTATGAATTTTACGCATAATGCGAGTAAATAAAGCGTGAGCCAATTAAAAGTTTAAATTTAAAAATGCAATAAAACAGAAACGGTTTGAAATTATACAAAATTATTTTTTTGTTGTGAAGTACAAGTCTACTATTTCCATCCGGAATTAATTGTATTATTCGTATGGCTGCCGCGGCTGGCCTCACAGTACCTCATTATATTGGACCAATTTTCGTATATTTTATGGAGTGTATGGGGTCGTATCTCTGTAATGGCATCAGGAATGTTATTCTTCAAATACTCAATTCTCTCTGGTCTATCGGCTTAACACTTTTCTTTAACGGCATCCCACAGAAGATAGTCCAACGGGTTCAAATCTCAACTCTTTGTTAGCCAATTGACATCATTTATTGACTATTTCAGCCAATTAAATGGCCATCAAACGTTTGACGCAATAAATCGATTGTGGCATGAGATGTGTAGCAAGCTGTTGAAACGAAACATAGTTCATATCAATACCATGAAGAGTACAAAAAAATCGGTTACCATGGTGCGGTAGGTCTACATTGACCGTAATGCTTTCGCAGTCCTTATTTTCAAAGAAACATGTGCCAATGATGCCTCCGCTCTACAATCCGCACCAAACATTCACTCGTAATGGGTGCATTGGCTTCTGTAAGGCCATGTGTGGGCTTTCTGTGCCCCAAATACAACAATTTTGCTTATTAATGTACCCACCAAAGTGAAAATGATCTTCATCGATAAGATGACATTTTTTTTGGTAAATCGACATCATCGTTCAGTTTCTCGTTGTCCCAATAAAACCCATCGTTGCTCAAGCGTAAATCGATTCATTACGTTTAGTGGAGATAATATACTGAATTTTGTGACAGAATAGAATGACATGTGTATTGCCAAATTGGATATAACCGATGGTTCAAATTTAAGTCGCCGTGGTCTAGTAGATAGTGTATTGGCTTATTAGACGAAAAGCCAGGGTTCGAGTCCCAGGCCAGACATCAAAATAAAATACAAAAAGTATTTCTTCGGCAACTTCCTCTCAGCAGATTTCTGTCAAAAACTCTGAGAGTAAATAAAATTGCCATGAAAAGTTTCTCAAAAATCTGTCGTTCGGAGTCGACTTTAAACTGTAGGTCCCGTATAAAATTCATGTATAAAATTAACACACACAACATAAATGGTGTGAGAAACTAGGTCGTAATCCTGACTGAAGGGTTGTAATGACCAATTATGTATGTATGTATGTGTCAAATTTAAACTGATAGATGGCCCACCCTATGTATGAGATGATTTATAGATGCAAGCATTACATAGTGAGGCGTTGATTTGTAGGCCGTTGTCACTATTGTTGTACGTAAATCATCAATTATTGCTTGCTTAAGCAATAACTTGAAGCGATTAGAAACAGAGCCTTAAGGAAGGACCTTTTAAGGCGTAAATAAATTCTTTGCGAGAATTAAGGAGACTACGAAACCCAAACGGTTACTGTCAAATGATGTTAAATGGGACTTGTTTTGTAGAACCTCATGAAACAATTGTAATACCTACCCAGAACAATTCGACCTTTTGATCGAAATCATCATGAAAAAGCAAATTTACTTACTTTAACGTAAGAATTCCTTACCAATGTCAAATTACTGCTTGTATCGTTATCTAAAAAATTCTTTTGAATTTTTTAAAAACCATGACTCAATAGCTTTCTGTTCTATTAGCATCAGCAAAAAGACTTAAATTTCAGGAAATAACTTCCCTATTGCACCACTACATGGCCTGAGATTGAAACTGATAACAATTTTTAATATTTCAACGTATGGAATTTAATATTTCAGCTTTTCCTTAATGTTTTATTATAACATTTTCAAGGAATTCTAACCCAGTATGTTAATCAGAAAGTATAATAAACGTTAATACAAGTTACAAGTTTACTTGACGATGTAAATGAACTCTAAATAATGTGACAATTTAATATACAAGTGGGCCACTTTTAAATGCACACAATCACAATATACATAGACACACACAAATACATTAATTCTTTCATTTTCTATGCGAGAAAAATCTGTCTGTTACTTCTAATGCTTAAGATCTTCTCAGCTTAAGTTTCTCTTACAATTGCAATTACAGCAGATTTTTCTTTCTTTCCTTCTTTCTTTTTTTTCTTTCTTTCTTCTTATTTTTCAAGTACTTGCTACAACAAAGTATTAAAGACAGTTTGTTGCTGTTGTTGTTGCTGATGCTAATGCTACTGCTTTTGTTGCAACATACAAGTACAGAGAAATATAAAAGGCTCGCAAATATTTGCCAACAACTTGAAGAAAAAGTTCTTTTGCATTGCAACTCAAAACAAAGAAAATCTTTCGCGTTTTTTCTTTTTTTTTTTTTACAAAAATATTTAGAATTAAGTTTTCTTTTTTGCAATTTCTTCAGCATTTTTTTGTCTGTCATACGTTTTATTTCCTATTGCCTTAATAAGCGTTAAGAAAAGGCTTTTTTATTTTCATTTCCATTATTTAAGAACAATGGCAGTAAAATTAACATTTCATATCATTTTTACAGAAACATTAAGCGAATTCCATTTAAGCAGTTGAATTGAATTTTAAGTAACTCACCAAATATAATATTATTGTAATGTAATCTATGGGAAAACATTATGAGGAAGACTTCGTACAAGTATTGGTTTTTATTCTAGAAACCATTGAAAAATAATCTTCAGATCTTATTTGATTTAAGACACAACTCCTCAGTATGTGTCCCAACGATAGAAGAAAACAGAGAGAACAATTCAAGTTTAATAGCCATCCTTAGAGGCTACGAGGACTTACTAGTATGCAATTTCACTAAGGGCCATTATTACAACTTGACGTTAAACTTGGGTTTAGTTAAAGGTACCTTTAGCTAAAGGGAACTGTAAAGTTACCTTTAACTTATTTTCGTTATTATAACTTACAGATAAAATATTTCAAAAATATGGCAATGGCGGAGCAATGTCGACAAAACTGCTCAATTATACAAGTTTTTTTTAACGCAGTGGCAACCGCGGGCTTTGTTTTTTGTAGTACATGCTCATTTTGTTTAAATTTAAAGTTGAATGAAATAATGAAAATAATATATAATATGGCAAGTTCAAACATAAAGTGACCTTTAAATGTTAAACGTAGGATGATCCTCCCTTTAGCTTAATGATCAATTCTATCTTATTGGGTACTTATAATAATGAAAAACAATTTATCTGCCCGTTAAAATCCTCCCTTTAGTTAACGGCAAGTTGTAATAATGGCCCTAAATGTTTATTATTCGGTAATCTTAATCACCGTAGCCGTAGTAGAGTAAATAGTATGTTGGCTTATTAGACATGTGGCCATAGTTCTAACCCCAGGCCAGGCATCTCGAAGAAAACGAAAAATTTAAAAAAAAATATTTTTTTCGGTCAATATATGAGATGAGATATTTAAGGGTTTGCGTTTGAACTGTTTCAAAAATATTCTTAACTGGTATTAAGTTGTTTTTATGGCTATGAGAACTTAAACATGTTAGAATATATAACGTAATACGTTTTGTAAACTTTACTTGAAAAATAAGCTGTGTTTTAGAACCTCAAATGGACCACCACTTTCAAAATAAATAAAATGACTTTTTTGTTTGTGAAAACGTATAAGTCCACTTTGTGTTCTTTGTTTAATATTATTATAAGTTAATGTTTTCACTTAAAATTACTCCACTAGTGATAGTGATTCCTCTAAAGAGTTATCCTTATACTTAGGAGTTAGAATGGGACGCACATTTTTGTCTGATGGTGTTGATTTTATTTTGCTAAAGTTCCTTGGTTTTTTAATCTTTTATGAATTGCTTCTTCCAGAGGTTTTGTAGAAAAAAATCTTCACGTGTCATTTTGGTTAATATAAATTTGTTACTCTTTCGACATGTTTTTATGGTTTCATAATAACCCTGAGGGACATTAAATTATTTTTCCTCAAAGCCATTTCTATCACTCCAAAATCACTATCATTTGGCAAAAATTAATGTCCTGATAGTAACAACTTATGGCCAATAATATCTGCATTATTATGGCGATTGCACACTTTTCAACCATGTTAGTGCCAAATTTATGGATTTCAATGGACTTAAACCAGATTTAAATAAATTTTTATGCATTTCGTTAACTAGCTAATGTTCAAGTGCCGCAAATCATAGCGATTTTAATGATACTAGACTTAAATTGTTTATACAAAAAAAGTATATATAGTATTGTGATTATTGTTACCATTAACTAAATTTTTTTAAAAAATGAACTACTTTCAAAATAAACGACTCATATAATATACAGTGGCTCCATCGCATAATCGGACAAGCACTAGTCTGATATGTATGTGCTTAAAACTTAAAAAGAAAATATTAAATATATGTTTTTTTTTGCTTTTATTTACACTCTACATTATAGACTTTCAGATTATTAAAAAAATTACAACATTTTTCATGATAACGGTAATTTTATAAAGAAAAAGAAAATTAACTCAATTTCTTGCGCTCAACGCATAATCGGACAAAGAAGAGCACCATTGCTAAAAATGACGAAAGAGAAGAATTAATACTTTGTGGCATATCCTTTGTTCTCAAGAACGGTCTGAAAACGTTTTGGAATTGCTTTTACCAAATTGTAGCATACCTCAAGTTCTATGGAGTTCCACGTTTCCAGTAAAGCCGCCTTAAGCTGATTCAAAGTGTTAAACTGCTGTTGGTATACTCTTCTATTTACCATACTCTTCCATTTACCATCAAAGTGGCAATAAATATTGCCATGTATATTAATATACACAACGTAACTGGTGTGAGAAGTTAAGTTGTAATCCTTAGTGAAGGGTTGTAATGACCTATGTAATGGAAATCAATCAAATTTTGAAAATAGCTCAGTAACAGAATACTCCTCTGCCCTCCCTTTAATATGTATGTTAATATGTAACAAAAAATTACAACTGACTACCACGTGAAATGAAGAGAAAATATGAAGCAAAAGAAAGTCGTCGCCCAAAAAAAGTTTGATAAACACATTAAAAAATTTGTAACTTCCAATTTAATCAAACAGGACGCCAATCAAGTAGGACGCCATACGTTCAGATGTGTCTACATGTGAAATAATTGGGCAAATTATTGTTGTAGTTTCAGTCAAACGGAGTAGAAAAATGCAAGATATTCTGAGAGTTATTACTCAGATATTTCAGTTTTTAATAATTATTTGTGTATGAAAAACTTTCCGGAAGGTGGGCGCTGCGTGTGCTCACAATTAACCACAAATGTGATCGAAAGACTTCTGTGAAAGTATAAGGCGTTACTCAACTGCAATGCGCACAATAAGTCAAATAAAGTAATGGCAACTGTTTTTTTCTACTTCAAAAGCGTAAAACAACGAATGCTGAATATTATATGAACTTATATGTTCAATTGAATGAGGGTTTGAAAAAAAGAACAACCGCATAGGACCAACGCAAAAGATCTTTTGCACTTGGAGAACGCAAGCGTGCATACAAGTTTACTTAACGTAGCAAAAATCCATGAAATAGGCAATAAAAATGACCAGGGGTGATATGGTTTTATTTTTAATTACTACAATAGTGAAGCTTGATGAGAAGCTAGGTTGTAATCCTGACTAATGGGTTGTAATGGCCAATTAAGCAAATATTTTCCATGATCATATCCAGACCATTAATTGGCAGAGATCATATAGAAATTGTTCGAAATTGTTCGACATTTTACCGAATCGATCTATTTCAATCATATTCGCCAGACATTCGTGAACATTCCAGCATGTTGAATACCCAAATCTGACTATTACGCGATAATATAGTATATATATCATTACTTATTAAGCCAAGTGAGCCTCATACTACAGTCCCCTTGTAAACTCTACAAACAGCTTCAGTTTAAGTGAATAATACGTAATCGGCGTATTAACATTTTATGAGCAAATGTCATAGGACAATGCATATGCTTTTATGCAATTGTCACAGTGTGGATAACAATGAAGTACGCCAAACTCGACCATTAATGCCCTAGCAAATAATGTGTGTAAACTGCGTCATGCAAGTGCTACATACACACATATATAATTTTTCATTACAACACTTCAGTTAGGATTACCGCCTAGTTACTCACACCACTTATGTTGTGTGTGTTAATTTTTTACATAAGCTGTGAGACCTATAGCTTAAAGTCGGTTCCGAACTACAGATTTTTGAGAAACCTCTTCATGGCATTTCTGTTTAATTTCAGAGTTTTAGCCAGAAATCTGCTGAGAGGTAGTGGCCGCGGAAACATTTTTATATATTTCATTTCGTGTTATAGATGTTTGACCTGGGGTTTGAATCCAGGTCTCGCGTCAAATAAGTGCACAACACCCTACCTACTTGACTCTTCAAGAGCAACAAATTCACTGAAGAACAAAGAAGAGGTTTTTGTCCACAGAACAACCGTTTCAAGTGAAAAGCCGTCTATCACAAGGGTTTTCCACGTAGTCGATATAATCCGATCGACCGAGAATAAAGATCACTGACACAATCAACGACGACAATGAAATATTTTCAGGAGATCTCTTCATGAAGGTAGCAATTTCACAGAGACAATTGAACTGTAACGAACAATCTAAACGGCAACTTGAGGTAGTACTTAATCTGTAGTCCTGATATGACCCCATCGAGGTTCTCAATGGATTAAAAAACTTGTTAAAATAATCCAAAGAAGTTAACAGTACGAACGATGTAAGTAGATCCGAAAAGTAAAGATATTTAACCAAGTATAACTTACCAAATTGTTTTAGTAGGTGTCCAACGTGTCTTCCATTTTTATTGTGTGTAACAACAAGAAACGATTGGAAGCTATTAATATTGTAAAGTAAGTTTTAACACAATTTATTAAATATTTATACTCATGTTATAACGACAAGAAAGAAAGAAAAAAATTTTTTTCTGAAAACAATACTCCTACAGTTTCACGTCGTTCACTTTAACCAGCCTGACTAGTGGTCGTCCCTTTAAATTGTTAAACTTCATTAAAATTTCACTTCACGTGTTTCAATGTTAGTGTTTGTACGTTCACTTCTCTGGCATTTAGTCTTAAAGTCAGTTTTATTTGCTTAAAATTTTAATAATCCCCAGTAAAAACAGTAAAAAAAGGAAAAAGTTTTTCACATTTTTTTTTTCTATTTTTAGTTTGATTTTCGAGAGGTTTGTACCTGAAAACTATAATTTAATGCAGGCGCTTCAAGGTTTTTCGAAGGTAAAGTGGGTAAAATTATAAAAACAAAAACAAATACAAAAAAAGAAACACAACAACAACAAACAAAGTTAAACTTTACTGGTACAGCGGCAAGTAGCATGTTGTACGAACAAAAAAAAAGAGGAGAAAAAAATCGGAAAAATAAACAATTTGTTTAAAGTTATGCCACGAAGTAGTTGACTGCAACAAAACTCGTAACAGAAGTAGTAGTTGTAGTAGTCATTGTCTTACTTCATGCCGGCTATAGTTGTTAAAAACTTTAGTTTTGTCGTTATTGCCTCTATGCGTTGCATGGCATGTTGTTGTACTAACGCCAACTTTTTTTTTGCCAATGTTGCCACTCGCTGTCGCTATTGTTGGTGTTTCCACGTCTTGTTTTCGGTTATACAAGCGAACACAAAAAAATTTTTTTTCTTCTACAGTTCTACAGTATTTACCACCTGTAACCACGTTTATGTATTTTATGCTCGAAGAAATATTAACAGTGATTAACAAAGTTAGTTCCCCTACATATACTACATCTTGTTCGTTATGTTAGCGTTTTTTTGTTTGTTTGTTGTTGTTGTTATTTTAAGTTTTAAGAAATATGCAGTGGTACAACATCGGCATAACCGTGTGCAACAATAACAAGTAGAGTTGTGTATAAAACCATGAACAAATTTATAACATTTAAAATAAAAGTTGGTACAACAACACAACAACAACAACAAAAATGAAAACAAAAAACAAGGAAAGTTTATTTTTTTTAGTTACCGGAACCATAACGTCATTTATGTCAAATTGAAAGCAATTTAATTTTCTTAAAATTTCTTTCACTATTTAAAGAGGGTACAGGGATTCGCATGGCAATAGCCGAAAATTTTTAAATCAAATATTTTCTTTTAATTTTAAATTTAAGTTTCTTAATTGGACGTTACGCAGGATAAATTACATATTTTAGCTCTGAATATGATAAAAACTTGAGTGGTTGATAAGCATAGTTCTCCATCTCTTACAGGTGACACAATCCCTTGAGATATCGCAGGCAGTAACGGCAAGAAAGAGCGTTTCCATTTTCCACAAGAATTGTGCCAGCGTATTTCAGGCGGAGATTTTTGTTAATGAACAAAGGGCACGCATGTTTGAACACGGTGACCTGCCTCCTTTAAACTTGATCAAATGTATGAACAGTCTAGCAGCAATCAAAACGCTACGATCCCATTTCGTCAAATCAAAGGAGTTGCATGAAGTCTCTACACCGTATTCGTAGCGTCAACAGCCTCTGCTGCTATCCGGGAAGGAAGGGAAACGACAAGGCTTACGAACTGGAACGTAAGGAGGAGACGATAGGGGGATATATGCACCTTTACTGGTCTAGTTTTCCGAACTAGAAAAACAGCATGGAATTAAACCAACCGTGTGTGGCCCAAAATAACTGGTTGACGAATTTCAAAATTGCTGTGTTTAGCAGTGGACAGCGGGAGAACCAGGGTTTGCTTGGGTTTGACAATAACATAATCACATTCTAACAAAAATTCTAACTGGACACTAAGATATTAGCAGTTTCGCTGACAAGCTCGGTGTGCCACGCCAGAATTATTGCAGAAGCTGCCATGATGTGAAGTAAACGGAATCGTTGCAACAACTCTTAAATGAGTGCCTTGAACTTAAAGACAAAAGTCGTCGGTTTCTGGGTGACAGAGCGTTTAAAGATCTGGACATGGTGGCAAACGTACTGAGGTGGTTTGAACCCATCACTAATGGATCTTGACAAACTGGATAACGCAATGAGCCATATGGCCACCGAGTAAAATTGCCTGTGAATGGCAGCTACCCGCTAACCTAACCTAATGTGTACCCAATTAAGCTCTCTACAAAGGTTTGTATCGATGAGGTCAGCTACGAATCACTATATTCTTAGTACCGCAGAAGTTTCATTTCCAGCACATCTAGCGAGACACAGGTTAATGCGAAGTTGAAAAAATTTCGTCACTTCAAATCGTTTAATTCACAAAGCTCTCTCAAACCAGCCATAGTTTTTTGAAAACAGACTTACGTGCGCACCGCTGAAGTCCTTTGTTTATCTCATCTCATACTGAAATTCCATGAATCTCAGATTGAAAGGCACCATCTGCCCCGAGGTATAGTAAGCCCAAATATTCTCATCCCTAAACCAGTGTCAGTCTTAGAATCATTCATGATTCAGTTCATGTGTCAGTTCAGTTGCAGTCTTAGATTCATTCGTAAATCACTTCATGTGCCAGTTCAGTGACAGTCTTGGATTCATTCGTAAATCAGTTCATGTCAATAAGATCAAGGCTTAACCCAATCTCCGGCATCAGGTAACATGATCTCGAGTAGAAATCAACACCATACTTCGGAATTAATTGGCTCCCTCAAAGCACTCCTCACAGCCTACTTCTACATAAACATGGCCTCGATTGCCCAAATTTTCACAACGTTTCTACAGTTAATCAAGTGATTTAGATTTCCATAAGGTTCCCATCTCTTATTGCCCAGAAACAATGTTCTCCATGGAAAAGTACGAGTGTTTATGTTAGGTAAGGTGCAGGAAAACTTGATAATTATCTACCACAAGAGCTAAAAGCTGACACCTTTTTGAACAACAAAATCGAACGGCATTGATTTAGTTCTTACAAACTGTTGGTTAATTTGAGTACAATGGTCACCCAGCGTACTCAATTTATATAAAAAACTTCCAATCGCTTTTTATATTTGCAACAAGGAGTTGAGAAGTAAATGTGGTCTGAATGACACACTGCATTGAGACAATATTGCCTGATATCTCTGTGGATCCGACTTTCTACTTTCCGTGTTTAAATAAACCAAGATTTGTGTCTCTTTGTAGCAATTAAAGTTTTCATCCTCAGACACAAAAGTTTTTCAACCACCTTCGAAATGGCATTTATATTATAGTTAAAACAAAAAGGTCTCCTGTTGAAATGTCTGAATTATCAACGGCTCATTTCGTACATAAAACTGTGGTTGCTTTTGTTTTCGTCAGCATGTATATGATCTACTTTGATTCGAATGATTCACACTTTGATAGGAACGTAGGAAAGTTGCTTAGTAAGACGTACGCTACAGTGCGTCGAAAACTAGCAAACACATTGAAAAGACGAGATATGAAGCTTTGTGTATATCGGCGCTCATAAAACTGCTTTTTTGAAATGCCAATGACGTATGCCAATTGAAAAAAGCGATCATGATTAATGGCTTGAAAACGACTGAGAGAAAGGAAAGCCCAGCGTATTGTTTTTCGTTATATTTGTGACACCAAGACGTTTTATTTATGAGTACCTATATTTATGTGTATCTTGCATAATATTTTTGGATCTTTAATGAAAGTACTTACCCTGTTTGGTATGTTATTTTATTTCGAAAAAAGTCGAATACAAAATCCAAAAAAAGTGGTTACATCACAGAACCACACAGCATTCAAATATTTTACTTTGATTTTCATTATTTACACGGAAACATCACATTTTTGACAAGTTTTACGTCAAAACTCAATATGAGTTTAAGCCAATAGCCTCCATATTATGTTTACTTTAAACATTTTTGATATGTTGCGTTCGAATTCACTGGAATTGTAATCATTTGGATTATCTGTTTTAAAATGAAATATTTCCGTTGACATAAAATAAACAAAATATTTCATTATGAATATTCAAACATTCATTACATTTTATTTCATTAAAATGTATGAATATTTATTAAATATTGCCGTATAACTGTAAAACTATAATCAGAGACTATTTTATGCTTCTATTAACCGATAAATTTCGTAAATATTCCAGAGCAGAATATATTTCCAATAAATTTGTTGTAATAAAACTCTGAAAATTTGTTTACTGAACAAAAAAAAAGTAAAACAAAAAGAACAAGAGAAAATCAAATGAAATTCCCATTGAATTTATAAATAAAATATAATTTTTGGCCAAAAAGAGTAATAAAATATATTTGTTTGCCTTTTTTCTTTATTCTCAGGTTTTTTCTCTCTCTTTCTCTATTTGGCATTAAATTTTATGTGAACGTCAGCACGTAAGTCTACCATAAAAAAGGAGTCAAAAGAAAATAAAAAAAAATCTGCTCGAATGTGAGAAAAAGTTTCATTTTTTTCTTTTGCTGTGTGTGCCTTATAGTGGCACTAAATCCTGCTTGTGAACAAATTTTCCATCCATATGTTTTTGAGACATACATACATACAAACACACACATACACATTTATTCAAGCAAGTTTACAACCACATAAGCACAAATGTGTATTAAATTATGAACACATATGAATTTAAATTCTTGGTAAAGTTGCGATATTAGACTGCACAATTTTTTAGATGATATTGCAACAGTGAAGGCGAGAAAAATTTGGAAAATAACACAAAATTGAAATCGTATCAAAATCAAGTTGTTAAGAGCCTTACAGTGATAATCACAGTTGTCGATAGCTCTAACTACCACTTTTGCAAATGTTGATGACAATAGATTAACGGGGCGCGGACGGGTAACATAATTGTTTAACATAAGTCAGCTTTTCTGTCTTCAAATATCTAAGTTCGATTCACTGACAAGAGCACTTGACAGGTAAAATATTTGCCTTTGAAATGTACAATAAAACTTTCATGCATAGTTAGACAGTGAGGACGAGCCTATTCCCTCATCCGACAACAGAGACACTCTACACTTGTGATTGAGTTCTTTGAGGTTATAGAAGTGGCAGACGAATGTAACTAACCCGGAACAATGAAAAATTCAATTGAATTCATACATGGATTGGCATTCAAATGCAAATACAAAAACACACAAACTTTGCACATTTGCAAAAGAAATGGTATAAAGAACTCACTTGCAGAGAGGCTAGACAGATCTGGCGCGATATGGACATATGTGGAACAAAATGTGTGTTAAAGCTAAGCCGGTTCCATTTTAGCAAACTCATATCAATTATAATGCAACATTGACCTCTGGATGCTTATGTTTGAAGACTGCAGACACTTCGTACCAGTTTCTGCAGAAGCTGTAAAAACGAGGCAAAAAATCAAGCCCCAGAACACGTTCTACATAATTTTCCCGAAATCTAAGAAGAAAAATACTTGGGCATTTCCTTTTGCTCCCTATTCTTTTTATACCTCAATTGCATTCCACTGTCAACGTTTGTGTATAAATCAGTGTATGATTGTGTGTGCATTTGTTCGCAATCATTGTAATCATACTTTATGATTGTGGTTTAGTAACTCCACATTTAGTTTCTTTCTAGTTGGCAGAACTGATTGTATTTTATTACAACCTTAAATCGTACACAACACACATATGAGAGGGTGAGAGTTCAAAGCCAGCCAACACAGCCATTTAACAAGCCAGTCCAAACTAAAACAAAAAAAAAAAGAAAAAATTTCAAAAAATTTTGTCTTCACTAAATTAAGACATTCTGTGCTTTTAATTCTTCTTTTTTTTCTTTTGTTTTTCATTTTATTTTTGTCGAAATTTTCTAAAAGTTTGTCGTTATTCTGTAATAAATTTGATTTATTTCTTTATTAAGTTTGTCGGTTGTTCTTGTGGTAAACTATCTACTCCTCCTTGTTAAATTGATATTTTAGTCTATGCTGTTATTGTTGTTGTAGTTATTATTTTCATCAGCAACAACAATAGGCATTTAAAGATTTTGTATTAAAATTTTTAATGTTCATTTTGATTTTTCCCTAGTTTAACATGTTGTTTTGAAAATTGCATTGATTGTCTTGTATATCATCAGCAACAAGATTTCCACACTTGTGTTTGACCTCCGGCTCTTTGCCGTTCTATCAAATGGATGAAATTAAACTCATGAACATTTTCACTTTTTTTTTAATTTTTGTAAAATTGTATTTTTCTTCGTTTATTTATGTGACATGAGGAGCGTTCCATATATGGAAAGGATTATAAACGAATTTTTTAAAATCCCTGCCCACAATGAATGTGTGTGACTTGTAGTTTGCTCACTATGTGTTGTACGTATCTAGTATACGTGTAGTCATCGTATCGTCACGTCTTTCCACATTGAAAATTTGAGTTATGAGCTTATTTTCTCTATTTTGTTGCACGTTTTATTGATCTTTAACCAGGTAAATATAGGGGCAGCATTCCTGTCTAAACATCCATTAGTTTCGTAGTAAAAAACTTTCCCTTCTTCTTAATTGATGGTAATCCTAGTTAGGCTCCCCATATAACTTGTTCTGCGATATTTGTAGACCCTAACGATGCAAATAAGGTACAGACAATAGTCTCGAAGTAATTGTCTAGAATTATGGCAATAATGGTGGCTAAACACCGCTGCTTATAGGCTAAACACAGCAGAGATGTGATTTAGTGGAACATAAGTTTCACTCCTTCATGTTAGCAGTCTGTAGTTAATATCCTCGCATTTTATTTGACTGACATAACAAGAAAATAAGCTTCAAGATAGAGCACTAATGTAAAGGGTCCGCCAAATACCTTTTTTTTTGAAAATGCTTAAAAAAAACTACTGAATATTTTCTCAAATTTCTTTTTTTATTTGAAAGTACAATCCTTCCGGTTAATAATGGAAAATAATTTCATTCAAATGGTTGTCTCGGCTGACCATGCAGTAGCCTACACCAGAAGATGCCGATTTTGGCAAAAAATCATCTTTTCAGATGAAGCTCATTTTGATCTTGGCGGGTATGTAAACAAGCACAGAAAACCCGCACGCTTACATTGAAAAGTGGACGCACCCAAAACGTCACTGTGTGGTGCGGATTTTGGTCCAGAGGCATAATTGGGCCATTTTTCTTCAAAAATGAGCAAGGAGTGGCCGTTACAGTCACTGGCGATCGTCGAGCCATGTTGAACGAATTTTTGTTCACAAAAATTGAAGAGGAGGATCTTGGCAAAATTTGGTTTCAACAGGACAGCGCTACGTGCCACACAGCCGAAGCTACACTCGATGTTTTGCGCCCTCTTTTTGAAGATCGCATTATCAGCCGCAGAGCTGATGTCGTTTGGCCACCTCGGAGCTGCGATTTGACACCGTTGGACTATTATTTGTGGGGTGCCGTCAAAGATAAGTGTTACGCCGACAAGCCAGAGACAATTGACGCTTTAAAGGACAATATTCGTGAAGCCATTGGTGAAATACAGCTGCACACAATCGATAATGTGCTTAAAAATTGGACCGATCGTGTGGCTACTGCATGGCCAGCCGAGGTAGCCATTTGAATGAAATTATTTTCCATTATTAACCGGAAGGATTGTACTTTCAAATAAAAAAAAAATTTGAGAAAATATTCAGTAGTTTTTTTTAAAGCATTTTCAAGAAAAAGAAAGTTATTTGGCGGACCCTTTAGTATTCTTCAGGCAAAATGATACGGAATATATATTCGGATGCCTACAAATAATCAGGCAGCTCCGAAGGACAGGAATGTTATACCCATCATGATTTGAAGATGGCAAGCATTTTTTAACAAGATGGCGTGCAAATTCTAGCCTACTAGTTCAGCTGGTATTAAGACTAATCTAGTCGCTGACTGGACACCTAAGCAGACGTTTAGCTGCCAGTCATAGACTTTTCTTGTAAGATCTCAGTGCCTTTCTTCACACATAAGCCTAAGGTGACCACTACGAATGGAAACACAGACTGAATAAAGCTGGTAGCCCAAAAGCGCCAAAAGATGGCCCATTTACAGAGCGACTCTAACCATAACGGATTGTTGGCATGGTGGGGGCAGTTTAGTAGTGTGTTGGCTTATCAGGCCCAGGCCTCTCGAACAAAACTAAACATGAAAAAAAATTTTCGGTTACTTCCTCTCAACAGTCTTCTGATAAAAATTCTGAGAGTAGAATAAAAATGTCATGAAAATGTTGCTCAAAATTCTGTCATTCGGGGTCTCGAATTGTAGGTCCTCTCACTTATGATTAAAAGTAAAGCACACAACATAGATGGTGTGAGAAGGTAGATAGTAATCCTAACTAAAGTGTTATAAGGGTTAATGAAGGTAATTAGGGGCTTGGAAGGATTATTGATCGCTGCCTCATAACTGATAGTCTGGGAAAACTATGATTTTCTGTAGAGGTTGTAATGATTAAATTCCACTCCTATTGTCGTCTGTGATGGATCTGCGATGGATCGAAATGGTAGCTTTGATTACTAAAGCATACTTGAGACCACTAGCATTCCGTTTGAGGCAACAAGTTGTCTGTGAATTCGGTAAACTTCGTCGATATATATTCGCAGGATAATTTTGAATTTGTAAACTTTAAAAAAGCTACATAGGATTATCAGTATTTCAAGATTACTTGAACTCGGCCCTAGATTTTGTTGCATATTTGATTCTTCCCTACTACATACATACATACATAATTGGCCATTACATTCAGGATTACGGCCTAGCTTCTCACACCACTCATGTTGTGTGCGTTTATTTTATTCGTGAGTGGCGGGGCCTACAGTTTAACGTTGACTTTGAGAAACTTTTTCATGGCAGGTTTAGTTACATAAATCCGCTGAGATGAAATCGCCGAAGAAATATTTTTTTTCATATTTCGTTTTCATGCCTGACCTGGGATACGAACCCGGGCGTTACGTCTAATAAACCGACACACTACCTATTAGACTACGGCGACTTCTTCCCACCCCAGATTCAATCATTTTAGTTCTCATCCAAAAACTTAATTTTTTTTAAAAAGAAAGAAATTGTTATTGTTTCTTTGTCTAAAATGCCCCAAAGACTGGTTTATCATGGCCAAGCCATATCCAAAATTATATGAAATCTTTCCTTTCCTATACGTCAACCCAAAAGATTCTATTCTGTGTTCAAACGGTTCATTTCATTTTCTTTAAAAACAAAAAAACCAAAAAAGGAACAAAAAAAGAGAAAATAAGTATTCCTGGCTTACGATGATCATACGTCTGCGTATGGGTTTATGTGTGTTTGTATTTGTATTTGGCAGCACAATGCATCCCATTGTGTTCTGTTTGTTGTCTTATACCAATTTTGGCATAAGAAATGTAGAACACGACTTGGACATAAGAGGATTATGCTTAGAAAACATGAGTAAAATTTAATGCCAATGCCAAGGAATCATCAACCGTTGTAAACACTCAAAGTGTCTGACATGAATTTTTGATGTTTCACTTCTTCTTCTTCTCTCTCTGTGTGTGTGTGTTCCTGGGTGTATGTGATTGTAAAATGAAACAATTTTTCTAAAAATGGTACAAACAAAATAAAATTACGCAAAAACGCTTTACGATGGAACATTAAGTTTTAATCAACAAAAAATAGGAAAAAAGAAAAAAATAGGATGCTGTGCGTAAAGTATATAGACGTAGCAAGTAAATTGTGCATGTTCAAGTTGAAGATGCATTAATAGTGGTGGTAGGGTACACATACACAAGTGGAATAATTGATTCAAGTTACTTTAAACAAAAATCAACAAAATTTTAGCTACGTAACTCTATGAGAACAGTTTGATAATTGAATGTGAATGGATTAGGATTCGTAGCATAGACTATTAATGGTGTAAGTGAAGATCATATTTTCAGGATTTGAACAGCTTTTTCTATGTGCTACAAAAATACTATGGCCATTCCAAAAATACTATGGCCTACCCATCCGTTTAAATTTGAACTGTCGGTTATTTCGAATTTGGCACTCGCCATCCCTTCCATTCTGTCTTAAAATTCAGTATATTATCTCCACTAAACGTAATGGATCGATGTACTCTTGAGCAACGTTGGGATTTATTGGGCCACTGAGAAACTGCACCATGAAAAAATGCCGTATTTAGGGCTCTAAAAACAATATGTGCTCTTACAAAAGCAAATGCACCCGTTTGGTGCGGCTTGGGGAGAGGAGGCCTCATTAGCTCATATTTCTTTGAAAATTAGGACGTCGCAATCATTACGGTCAATGGAAACACCTATCGCTCCATGATAACCGATTTGTTTTTGTAACCGTTTATCATGGTATCGGTGTGAATTGCCACACATCTCATGCCACAATAGATTTATTGCAACAAACGTGTGTTGGCTGTTTAATTAGCCGAAATGGTAATGTTAATTGACCGCCAAGAAACTGCCATTTGACACGGTTGGACTGTTAAAGAAAAGTGTTATACCGGCAAACCAGAGACAATTGAACATTTGAAGGATAACATTCGTGATGCGATTGCCGAGATACGATCCCATATACTCAAAAAAGTACACGAAAATTGGTTCGATCGAATGAGGTACGGTGAGGCCAACTGCGACAGCCATGTGAATGAAATAATATTCCATTTCTAACACGGAACAATTGTACTTCACAACAACAAAAATAAAATTTGCAAAATTTCAAACCGTTTTTGTTTTATTGTATTTTTAAATTTAAACTATTAAATGGCCCACCCTTTACATTCCGATGTCCTGTATACTTGCCACAGGAAGTGCGATTTTTAGGAAAAAGACTTAAGTTTTCTGGCAATTGCATTTACTCTCAGAGATTTTTACCACAACATTGGTGAGAGTAGGTCGCCGGAGAAATATTCTTTCATATTTCTTTGGACTATGGCGACTTCATCTAAGAACTACTTCCTTCATTCTAATTGTCCGCAACCTATCTACTCAACCTATCTTAATGCAAGAAACTAACTTTTTACTGCACATTGATTGACGTTTAATTAAAATGTTTTCCTTTTTCCGTAATTACAATATTTATTCCATAACATTCGAAATGGCCCTTCAACTAATACTTAATTCCTGTGCATTCCTGTGATTATTCAATCAAATTAAAATAAATGAGAAATTGCTTTCGCACTCGCCATTCATTAATGTAGTCATGGATAGACCCTAACAAAGAACCGCATGTACAATCTGATGCTACAATATTGGCAAACGGCGTACTGCTGCTGTTTGTTGATGCTGACAACGGATCTGCGGTTGTGTTTATGTTGCATATTTCATCAGTACATACTTATTTTATCTTTTTTTGTTCTTTTTTGCTCATTTTTGGTTGATACAAGTGTAAACTTATTAGGGCTTATTAGTTAATTTGTGTACATGGCCTCTTACATGTAACACTGTGCCTGTGTCATGCTATATGGTTTTGCAAAACTTAATTGTGGTTTGAAACCCACTAACATACATATTTTTCAACAACACCAACAACAACAACACAAACACAAGCATAAAAGTGCAGAAATCGCGAAAAGAAACAAAATTTTGTTTCGCTGTTGTTTGTTTAGCTGTTCACTTACTTTTTTCACGTTTTCACATGTACGCTAATGAAATTCAATTGAAAAATCAAAAGAAAAAAAAGAAAAACGATGAGGAAATTTTTTGTTGTATTTGATGCGTTAGAAGTTCTGCAGCATATTTTTGTTATGGCGTACATTGCAAGTAAAGGATTTTTTTTTCAACCGCGACATGTACGTACATGTTGTACGTATTCTTTGTACGCCCGAATAGTTGGTATAACGTTTTTATGTTGAGGTTTGTAACACGGTGCACATCAAATATGTTTCTTCATATATAAACTTTGTAATTAAAGGGTGTTTCTGAAAGAATGTAACTTTTTCAATTTAAAATTGTTGTTCAATTTTATAAGATTGTTGTGATATTTTTATTGCGTTGTGAAGAATACATATTTGGAATAAATATGGAACAAAATTTTCATAAAATGGTCGCCCCGAAACTAATGACAGACAAATATTTTTCTCATGAAGTTCACCATAACTTTTCTACAGAAGTAAGAGTAAGAACTTGTGACGGTTTAAGTCTTAGATATGAGCTCAGAAATTTTTTAAGATAATATACATTATTGAGTTACATTTTCTTGTCCGTAGTCAAGTAGGTAGTGTGTTGGCTACGAGACGAGGCGAGATGCCATTGGTCAAAACCCATGTCAGACATCTCTAACAAAACGAATATGAACGAATATTTCTATGGCGACTTCCTCTCACCAGCTTTCTGTCAAAAACTGTGGAAGTAAATAAAATTGCCATGAAAATATTCCTCAAAAATCTGTCGTTCGTAGTCGATTTTAAACTGTAGGTCCTGCCACTAATGTATAAAAATTAACACACACAATATAAGTGGTGTGAGAAACTAGGTCATAATCCTAACTGAAGAGTTACAATGACCAACTACATATGTACGAATGTGGTCGCCCCAACGCTGATGTCAAATAAGTACTCTTTTCATGAAGCTCACCAAAGCTTTTTTATAGAAATGAGACTGTACCTCACCATTGACGCGTTTGATATCAGATTTGTGCACAGGAATTATTTCGGAAATTACATCGCATTTCATTGATGGATAGCTGCCAGAATACTTTGAGACAATTTCAATCAATAAATCGATTGGGACACATTCGGGTGTACAAGGTCAAGCTGAAATCACATGTCAGCCAAGTCCATGCCATCTAGTTGAGTTCACAACAACACTTTCATCATAGTCCTGTAACAAATTTCGTTCACATTTGATTAAAACCCGCACTAGACTCGTTGTGGATGTATTTGTTTTTCATGAATAGCATGCGAAATTTCACAATTTTTTGTATTCACTATGCCACTCAGAGAAGATACCTTTTATCGAAAAGTTGGCATTGACTTCACTTTACTCATTGAACGGCGCAAATGTGACCGGCGCTTTCCATGGTCTCATAATTTGAGCTGATGAATAAACTGAATTTTCTATGCATGAAACTGGCGGACTTTAGCCACAATTCCCTGTGCATTGTTTCACGAAGCTTGTTGAGAGCAATGTTGTATGTAGGTTTTCAGATTTTCAAGGCAGCCAGGTTTTGAGAAACCGAATGTTGCAATGATGCATTAAAGTCCTACTGACCATAATTATAACAACTCAGCTTTTGACAACTCTTCGTATGGTGGACACATTAGATGCGCTTTCTCGACTGAAAAATCTTCGAACTCTGTCATTATAAGTGTTTCGAAAATTGTTGTTATAAGTGTTAATAATTAACATGCGTTGCTCTTTCGTAGTGCTTGATTTTTAATAATCAAAATAGAGATGGGTAACCACAGCCAAATTTCAGAGATGAAACATTTAAATAAAATGTCATTGTATACAAAAAGATTACTCTTACTGCGGCACCTTTTATAACCGCCATGTTAGTTGATGGATTCTTTTCAATAAAGAGATGGAAATATAAATATGCAGTTTGGAGGTATACCTCTTTCGGAACTATGGAAATGACTTGGGATTTGTAGTGGAGAACAAGAATCTTAATTAATTTTAGTCTTGAGTTTATCCCCCCTAATTAGCTTTTATTTGTTTGGGAATATTTGTATTATCCTTTAAATAAATAAATAAATAAATTATTATATTATAAATTAAAATAAATTATCCTTTTAAATATTTTTACACTGTTTGCAAATTATATTTCAAATATTGTTGACGAATATAATTCCCAACAGTAAAATCTAGCATAAAAGTCAGTAAATATCAATTCACAGAAAAACTACAATGAGAACCTAGAATAACAATGATCGAGATCCGTAGCCATATGAATAAATACATACAAGTACACATTACCCAAGTGTAGCGCATCATATAGTTATCCTCTACCACATTTTTGTCTTACTTGTTTCCATTTGATATTAATACATGCACATTTTAGTTGAAAGCCATCTAGGTCAGTCATGGTCTACATGATGGTGTTAGTTGTCACATATATATATATACACACGCACACATACATTACTTTATTCAAAACTACATATACAAAATCACACGTAGTAAATAACATCGGCACAATGTATACACGCACTGTCATTTTTAACGTAAAATAGAGGCAAGACATGATAAAACACGCCAAACGTGCAACATAGTAGAAAAAAAAAGAAAAAAATTACGGTTTCTTTTGAAAATATGCATGTTGTTGTTTCAGTTGGCTAATTAGTGGTCATTTCTGTGTTGCCTTTTAAATATTGCTGCCACTCCTGTTAGACATTTTCAATCCAATCCATGCAACTTGATGCCGCATAATCATGTTGCTGTTAAATATGAAATTCGATATTTGAAGACACAGCATTAATAAGCTTAATTGGAAGCCTTCTATTCAATGGGATTCTATTTGATGCGAATATTTTGAAAAACTGAAAAGGGGAAACAAACTAATCTTTGTTAATTACAAGCAAAATTTTATAGGCTAAGTAAAGAGCAAATTTTAGTTTGCAATGTAAATGAAGAAATTTTTTTTTAAATTTCGAAATTTTTTTTGCTATCAAAAGAAATGTAAAATGGGAAGAATTTTCAGGCTAATGGAGTTGTATGTTCTTAGCAAATGGCAAGTTGCTCTGAAAATTAGAATAGTTATTTGTAATACCGTGTACACTTTGTTAAATATATTACTCAACTAAAAAGTTCTAGTTGGCTCACTAGGAGTTGGCACTGTAATGATAGACCAGATTAGCTACATTCGTTACCAAAGGAGTAGATCTAGATTTACATCAATTGAAAGATAAATGGTAACTGAAGACCAAGGAAAAAATTTCGAATTACACGGGTATATATAAATATCTGTAGTAAGACCAAAAGGCGTGTGGTATACGTGTAGGGAGAGCCTGCCATGCTACTCTCAGAGGTACACCATCGATGGTGTAATGAATTTTCTTCACTATTTAACTATACATACATACTGTTACCTTTTTACCTTTTAAAAGCTCTTAAATATGAGCTTGTAGATTGCAAATAAAATAAAAATAAATTTGTGTTTAGTTTTTAATAAAATTCTTTAGTATTCGTACAATTATGTTTACAACTGTTCACAACTAGATGTAGACAACAACAATTGCTCTTCTTTGTTATTCCTCTGTTTACACCCTTCGCATAAACAATAACAATCACTAAGCAATTATACGACAGATCTTTGTAACGAAAATTTTCAAACACACTAATACTCTCTTCAAACGCAGCGCGTCTTCACACAAGACTGACTGAACATCACTAACTAACTCGTCTGCTTTGCCTTGCTTTTTATATTGCAGAGTCAGTCTGATGAATGTTCTTGAAGGCGAATGTTCATGGCACCGCCTTCTCGTGATCTCTATAAACATCGTTGTTCCATTATTGTGGTTTGTGTATTTTGTTTACATTTATTCTTGTAGTGTTTGTTGTTGTATTTTTGTTTACTAGTTTATCATTTGTTTATGCTGGTGTGCTGGTATGCCGGTGTGATTTGTAAAAAAGTTCATTGTTTTGTTTTTATAGCTTTTGTTTCTAATTTTAATGTTAAACGATGTAAAAGCAAACAATACATATATAATTCAACATTACAACCCTTTAGACAGGATCACGACCTAGGTTCTCACACCACTTTAGTTGTGTGTGTAGATTATATAGATGAGTGACTGTACAAAGGGTTTAAGGTCGATTTTGAACAACATATTTGAGAAATTTTCCATGGCAATTTTATTTGGTCTAAGAGTTTTGCTAGAAGACTGCTGATATGAAGGCACCGAAAACAATATTTTGTAGAAATTTTTTTTTTTGGTTTTTTCTAGTTGTCTTGGTTGGAGTTTGTACCACAGGCTCTTGTCTAATAAGCCAACACAATGCCTACTAGACTATGGCGACTTTCATTCATAATCATCCCTATAATTTGTTGTTTTAAATATTGGGAGACATACAGTTGTTTTTTATACACTCCATAGTCTTGGCATATTCTAACCCATTTCCATCGCTCTCCCTTTGTAACCTTTTAGACACTAAGAGGTCTGAAGAGGTCCGAAATATAAAAGTATGTATAAATTAATTAATGATATCATTTACCTCCGATATTATTAACAATCAATATTAAAAATTACATTTTATTTCTAAAATAAAACCAAAATTTTGTTTTGGGCGTATAATTAATAAACACAACCAACAATTAATTGAAAATCAATCATACGTCGCGTAGTACAGTATTGCGTATTGAAACTTAACGCAAATTATTCATGCGTCTGACTGACCGTTGAAAATTACAACGTCAGCACAATTAATTCAAAATTGTTTCTAAACAAAACGAAAAACAAAAAATAATTGATTGTCTGTTACAAATACAAACACATTTTGACACCATAAAACAAACACTGAAATCATTCTATGTGAAGTGTCAGACTTTTGTTTAAATTAAACTCAACTAAATGCGGCATTAAATAAATTGTATTTAAAAAGGCTTAAAACAAAAACAAAATAATTTTTAAAAAGAAAAAAAAGAAGAAATAATTAATTAAAATCATTTTGGTGGAAATATTTAATTCATAAGTATTAATTATACAAACACATACATATATAGTACATAAGTAGTTATTATTATTATTTTTTTAATACTTTTTTTTAACGAAATGCATCTCTTAACCGAGCGTTCATGTATGGTGGCTAGAAATTGAAAAGTGGAACAGTTAACCATTTAGTGGAAAAAAAGGGAAATGACCGCTGAAAATATCTCATGAGATAGGGGCCCCAAAAGACATACATTTATATTTCTTTTCTTTTTTTTATTAGACAACAGAACTGAAGTTCTAACCATCGGGCCCTTGCCTAGCAAACCAACGCACTACTCACAAGACCACAGCGATGAACAATATGAAAATAAGGAAATATTTGGAAGAAGATTATTGTATCTGAAGAGTATTACTTTAATTCCAACAAACAGTATTTCTTTTTTCCCAGATTTTCTGATATTTTTTAATAATTTTGATTTAAATCACATACATACATAAATAATTGGTCATTACAACCCTTCAGTCAAGATTACAACCTAGCTTCTCACACCACTTGTGTGTGTTAATTTTATCCATAAGTGGCGGTATCTACAGTTTAAAATCGACTCCGAACGACAGATTTTTGAGAAGCTTTTCATGGCAATTTTAATTACTCTCGCAGTTTTGGCCTTAAATCTGAGAGTCAGCCGCCTCAAATTTTGTTACGAAAATGGAAACAGTGTAATATTGTTTAAAATTAAAATGAGCAAAAGGCACACAAACAAATACAACGAACTTGTTATAAGTAAACCAACAACATCAGTATGAAAGAAAAGGGGATAGACAAGTAAGCGGGATCGTAACAACAATCAATGTGAACAAAGTACACAAACAACAATGAAGTCGCAATAGAGTTCTCGACAAGGCGAATACACGAACATTCGATTTCAAGAACCTTCATCAGACTGTTTACGTAAGCATATAAAAAGGCAAGACAAAGCAGGCACCGAGTATTAAGAATTCAGTCAGTCTTGTGTGAAGACGCGTTGCGTGTGAAGAAAACAGTGGTGGTTTGAAAATCGTCGTTGTAAAGATCTACCGAACAGTTGTTAGTGCTTACGCGAACAGAAGTGTAAAAATTGTTGTTGCATACGTCAAGTTGTCAACCATGGCACACAAAAGTAGTGCGAACAATAAAGAATTTAATTGAAACTAAACACCAATTTATTTTTATTTTGCTTGCAATCAACGAACTCATAATGTAAACGTTTTTAAAAAGGTAAAAACCTTAAAATATTTTTTTATTACTTATTACTAGTACTACGTATTTAAATCAGTTTTAATTAATTGGTTGCCATCTGTACTTGTCTAGAAGGAAAGACCATCTAATAAATATATTGGGTTGTATAGGGTCCTTTCTATTTTTAAATTTAAATTAAACAAAATGAAATATCATAGAAATTTTTATTCGTTTTAAAGACCTCTTGTTGCCATTATTTATGGGATATAGTATCGTTGGAATATAGGCTGGGCCTTCTCTGGGTGAAGTGCATCATAAATGTCCAAATTTACATGACTCTGGCGTATAAATCGGAATGAATTAAATCGATGGCGTGGATTATATTGGCTTTAAGGACCGTTGTGATACGTGATTTATAACTTATACACCTGTTACTTAAGTAAAACCCAACACAAGCAAAAGTCTAACAGGGCCAAATTACATGATATCAATGGCCAGTTCACTTGACGTCCACGTAACATGACCGTGCGCTCAAATCGCTGGAACTATCCAATAATTGAGATGTCTAGTGCATACTGCCGTCCTCATCTATCCATCAGATCATCTATTTCAGGTTAAAAGAAGTTAGTAATCATTGATGTATAGTGCGTGCCGTTGACAGTAATGGCCTGGCCAATGTCTTCCTGATAGAAGTCTGCACCAATGACTCTTCCAGTCCAATATTAACAGAAAACAGTAGCTTTTTCGGTATGCATCGAGCACTCTTGAAGTCGCCGTAGTCTAGTACGTAGTGTGTTTGCTTATTAGATGTAAAGCCAGAGTTTAAACCCCAGGTCAGACATCAAAACGAAATATGAAAAAAAATATTTCTTCGGCGACTTCCTCTCAGCAGATATCTGGCAAAAACTCTGATAGTAAATAAAAGTGCCATGAAAATTTTCTCAAAAATCTGTTGTGCGGAGTCGACTTTAAACTGCACTACTCAAGCATGAAATTAACACACACAACATGAGTGGTGTGAGAAGCTGACTAAAGGGTTGTAATGGTCAATTATGTAAAAATTATGTATGCATTGAGCACTCTTGAATCTCATGTAGAGTGGTTTCGTGTTAAATACGACAATTTTGTGAATTTGAGTATCTATGCATTTAGGAAAGGGCTGAATATGTATTTTCTCTGACCTAGAGCCCATTCAGCGACCACGCGATGTTAACTATGGCCATACATGGTGCTTTAGACTGAATAAATGAAAATTAATTTGACAGATGTAGCTTGAACAAAATGGCCGCTATCAACTATCAAAGTTCGGAGGCTCTTGTTGAAAGACTCTATAACATGTAATGATAGGAACTTTAATTATTGAGTCATACTGATAAAAATGCCACTTGATCTTCTGTTGATGTTCCTTCTGAAAGTTATTCTCTCTAATGCATCTGCAGTCAGAATGATAATTTTTTTGAATTTTGGGATCCGATATTTTGATTTGAATAATACATCTCTCAAATTTCTTTCTATTTTCAATGACAATTTGAATTCTATTTTCAAATTAATAATTAGAAATCATTATTGCATTGCTTTTTTCTAATTAACTTACTTTGTTTTTGTTATCGAAGCATCGTTTATCACTCAATAAATAAAAATGACACCGGAAGGATATCTGTTAATGACACCTCTTGTTGAGGTTTTTTTGCATTTGTTTTTGCATTTCTTTACATTTTATGCATGAATTTTGAATGAATTTACATTAAAAATTAAATGAAATGATTTAAGTTTCACTGCACAACTGATACTGTGTGTGGAAAATGTTTTGAAAACATTTTTTAAGCCGTATTAAATTTTATATTTTAATTTTAATAACGAAAGTACGTTTATTTTTGTTATTCTTAGTTTTGTAACAAAAGCGGATGAGATTAAGCAAAAATTTAATTCATTTTATTAATTATTTAATATTATTAATATATCTCTGCTTCTTCTACTTTTTGTTCGCATATAAAATAAATACATTTTTTTTAATAAATTTAAAATATTTTTAATTAATTGGAAATAAATTAATAGGTTTACGTCTTAGTCTCATTTGTACAGTATTGTGGATTGAAATTTTTTTGCTGAGAATAGATTGAATGCTGTGGTGGTTAAAGGATTACACTTTAAATACTGGTTAACAAATTTCAAATCATGGTTTTCGAATTTAAAAAATTTTGGGGCTTAAATCTCCCCACAGTAATCACTGACTCGTTCTGATGGGATAACATTAACAAAGAACATCAAGAAAATTGTCAAAGAATAGTAAAAATCGGAAACAATGAGCAGAGTTCCTTACCACGACAGGAGTTATTGCAGCACAATATATTTTCAAAGACGGCATTATTCCTAGACAGTGATATATAGCAGCCCTATTAAGCTAGTCATAGGTAGGTTGATTGATTATTAGACGCGAGCCCTTAGCAGCACAGACATCTGGAATGAAATGTAAACAAAAAATTTTTCTCTTGGCGACTTCCAGTCAGCAGCAGTCTGATAATAATTCCAAGAGTAAACGACATCATCACGGGTGCTCTGAAATCCACGCCGTAGACTAGCTTCGAGTTCAACCATTGTGACATCTTCCTCTGAAACGTTGTTACCAGAACTGCACTGAGGCTTAAATTCTCAGATATGTTTAAGCCATGTGCGGCGGGCCACGCTTCAATACTGCATGAAGTAGAACCCAAATACTAAGGGTTTCATGATACCGGAGACTGTTTTCAGACGAACATATAAAATTTACACTCTCACACGGGAAGAATGGATTGCTGAAGCTGTCATCGGTGAAGGTGCTATAATGATCTTTAGCGATGGCTCAAAAATGGAACGCGGAACTTGATCTGGGACCTATTCTGATGAACTGGCACTGAACGGGTCATACAGATTACCTAACCAGGGCAGCATATTTCAGGCGGAGATTTTTTCTATTGAACAAACTGCACACATGGTTTGAATCCGAGAACCTACCTCCTTCGAACTTATTCATATGTGTGGACAGTCAAGCAGCAATCAAAACACTGCGATCTCATCTCCTCAAATCAGAGAGCGTCAGGAGTTGCAAGGACTCTCTATGCTATATACGTGGACACAACTACCGGTTTTTATGGGTTCCAGGCCACAGTGGCATAGAGTCTGTCACGGAAGGGGTCGGAGATATCTGAAGAGCAGACGATTGAATGGATATATACGTCTTTATGGGGCTACTCTTAAAATTGGAAAAAACAGCATGGAATTCAACAGACCTGATTACTGAATTTCAACACTGCTGTGTCCAGCAGTGAGGAGAATTAGGATGTAGGTGGCATTATTACAGTTTAAATTTTAGTTCTCAAATTTGTATCGAAGCTACTAATGTTAGGCTAGTTATAGCACTTGGCATGACTAAGCAATGTTGCCATAATGAAAATAGTATATAATATGGCAAGTTCAAATATAAAGTAATCTTTAAATGTTAAAGGTAGGAAGATCCTCCCTTTAGCTTAACGATCACTTCTATCTTATTGGGTACTCATAATAACGAAAAACAATTTATCTGCCTGTTAAAATCCTCCCTTTAGTTAACGGCAAGTTGTAATAATGGCCCTTAGTTTTGAACCTTAATATCAACACCTAATATCACTAAATTATGTGATTAAAATAGAAATTTGATATTAGAAATTACGATCTTTATTTGACATTCAAAAACACCTTTAAACTTTGCTTGTGTTAGTTTTCACTTTTCACTATTGTTCATTCAATTATTGAACTTTCACATGTACGACTTAAAAAGTGAAAAAAGAAAAAAGGAATCAAAAACTTTCACTTGAACTTTTTTGTTAAAAATCCTGCTAAAAATCAATTGAAAAAGAATTTTCATTTTCGAGTTTTATATTCATTGTTTTTAGTTTTTTTGTAATTTTTTTTTTGTTTTGTTTTTTATTTTTTAGTTTCTAAATAATAAAAAAAGAGAAACTTTATTTCGTTACTTTTAAGTGGAGACACTTGTAACCCATTTGGCACAAAAAGCGAATATAAAAGAAAAACAAAAAAAAAGCAAGCAAAACTAAATAAAAATATAACAAACTTGACCAAAAGCTATTCATTTGTATTCACTTTAGAGAACCCAAAAAATAAAATAATAAAAAGATACCATAAAATAGTTTTAAAATGCTCCAAAAGTTTATATTTTAGGGTGTTCCCTTCTAAAAGATGGACTTTGCTTATAGACCGTTAGCGTTTTATAAACACGAAGTACAGAAAGCGATCAAAGGTTGTGTTAAAATTGAATTTTAATTTAGGTCTGAACTGTCATTATAGAAAATTTTGTTCAAACCATAGAGGCTTGATCATAGAGACAAACAATTAATAAAATTTTGTAAATCTTTTTAACCGGAGTAACCACTTATTGGTTGCTTTACAAAGAACTTCCTACACAACATAAAGCAATATAATTATTTAAATTCGTTTTATCTGATCGTCATACATACATACATAATTGGTCATTACAACCCTTTAGTCAGGATTACGGCCTAGCTACTTACAACCCTGATGTGTGATGCGTGTGTTAGTTTTATATATGTATGAGTGGCGGGACCTACAGTTTAAAGTCGATTCTGAACGACAGATTTTTGAGAATCTTTTCATGCCAATTTTATTTAATTCGCAGATGGTTTGCATAAATCTGCCGAGATGAAGTCACCGAAGAAATATTTTTTTCACATTTTCGTTTTGTTCTCTGACCTGGGGTTTGAACCGAGGCCTCACGTCTAATAAGGCAACACACTACATACTGGACCACAGCGACTTCTGATCGTCTACGTGTCTTTATTTTAATATATCTCTTGATTACAGACTCACGTCTTTACACTGATTGAATTCGTGGTAGCATCGTTTCACGCTTCATTTATTCTCCATTATTTTTCACTGGTAGCTTCACGAGAATTCTGGGAATTGTTTTTGTTGGATTGGTGATCTCTTCTTTTTTGTTTCTTTCTCTTAAAGTTCTAAGCAATTACTGTTTACCCTACGACATGAAAATTGTGTTATTGTCTGTTTGTCCTGATTGGTTAGTTTTGTTTGGGTTGTTTTTTGTCAACCCGCATGGTAAGTGGTTAAAAGCGTACGAATATCTCCAATACGTTAAAAGCCACAATCTATGAGCTATTAAATTAAATCAGATACTACATTATGAAACATAATGTAAACATTTTACAAGCAGAGTTGTATACAAACCCCACTACATATCGCTAAGCTGACTGCTAGGCAAATATGATCACCGGCCATACAGTTGAAAGATCGTCAAAGACGAATGTCTATGGCGCCAAACTAATACTCTGTTACGTGGTGCGGCTGGAAGGGTCTGAAGGACTATCTTCTATAATCTGTGTTGAAGTCGTAGCAGATTGACATATTTTAAGTCTTTAATTGAAAATTATGAACTGGGCTGTATGTGATTTCAGCAATAAACCAGCAGAGGGCAACCTTATTTTGACAATCTAACTGATTCAGTTTACCCAGACCGCCGCATACTATTTTTGATTTAATCGCATAAGAGATAGTATTGCTATATTCAGACTTTTATATCTCCTATCGAAATTAAATTCAGCAAATCTTGGCGTTCACTTCCGCTTGGAAAAATATCACCGAGTTTTTCCATGGACCCATCTCCCTCTTTATCTTTATCCCTAGTTATGCAGATTTTCTGTTAAGTTGTTGTTAACTTGCCGTAGTCTAATATATAGTGTGTTGGCTTATTAGAAGTGAAGCCACGGTTCAAACTCCAGGTCAGACATCAAAATAAAATGCAGAAAAATATTTCTTCGGCTTTTGCATCTCAGCAAATTCCCAACAAAAACTGTGATTGTAAATAAAATTGCCCTGAAAAGTTTTTCAAAAATCTGTCAATTTTAAACTGATTTTAGACTCATGTATAAAATTAACACACACAAAACATAAGTGGTGTGAGAAGCTAGGTCTTAATCTTGACTGAGTTTCATCTCAGCAAATTTCCGACAAAAACTGTTTGTGAATCAAATTGCCATGAAAAGTTTTTCAAAAATCTGTCGATTTTAAACTGTAGGTTCCGCCCATCATATGTAAAATTAACATACACAACATAAGTGATGTGACAAGCTAGGTCGTAATCTTGACTAAAGGTTGTAATGACCAATTATTTATATGTATGTCTAGTTAAGAAGCCTTTTTTAAAATTATAGAGTCTACTGGTTTTGCCCAGAAGGCAGTAAAGAAGGGAGCCATTAAACCATTTGATTCCTTAGACCAGGAAGTCCCCTAAAGACTTTCACACTAGACTTGTTTAGTGTCAAGTTAGTCATAGCCTCCAATGTTTTGGGCTTCGCTACAATGTGCAGTGACTTTTTGACAATTCGTATGAAAATAACTCAAAAATATTTGAGTAATTGAGTGCTTGTAGAAACAGAGAGCTAGGAATCCGCTCTCTTTTCTGTATCCTCTATCCTGTAACTTTTAAACAATGCTTTCGATTCTTATTTTGATTTCTGGATTCATACCTTTTGTAATTGAGTATCTTTTCACTTCACTGAACACCCTAATCTACGCGTTAATGTATTCATACGTGAATATACGCCTTTGTAATGAAAATGAAAGAAAAAAACCGAAAAAGGATACTCGAAAATATTTTCGCTTTGAATATTTATAGTTTTGAATGCATCTAAATACATGCATATATCAACTGTACATAAACACATGAATATATACAATATGGTATACACACAACATATACAATAAAAACTTATTGTTAGATTATATGCATGTATATATATGTACGGTACATTTAAGTATGTGTGTGTGTCTGTATTTTCATTGCTAAATTTTTGTACACTTGAATGGCTGTTATTGCTGCATTTGCATTTCGCAGTTTCGTACACTACGACTATAGTATGTATGTATGGCTGTGTATGTATGTATGTTTGTCTGGTACTTAAACTGCAAAGAATATTTGTTGCTGGTTTTGCACTTTCTGTACTGTAGAGCTGTTATTTAAGCACACAAGTACGGTTATGAATTTGACTCAAAAAAAAGCAACAAAAAAGAAAAAACATGAGAAAAAAAGTTGCTTAACAAAATATGAAATTGATTGGATGGTTAAAGTTTAATATTTTTGTTATTGCCTGTTTGTTGCTCGTGTTGTTGTTGTTGTTGTTGTTCATGTTGCTGTTTCTGCTTTTGTGCATTTTGTACATTCATTTCAAGGTTGAAATGAAATGCATAATTTGTACGCCATGAAAACGAATGAAAAAGTGTGCTGCAAGTGTGCTACATGCATAAGAGGTTGCCGGAGTGGTAATGGTGCTGGCATGGCTTACAATTGCATGTGAGGCCTGATATTTTCAACATTTTTAATGTTCAAAGACAAGCCGGAAATTCGAAAATGCAAAAATGCAAAAGAATGAAAAACAAAAATGAAAATGAAGAAAGAAATACGTACGTAAACCAAATGGCTGAATGAGCATTTAAATATTTCCTCTGTTTTTTCAATTTTCTCTGTGCTTTTCTATATTTTCAACAAAATACGAAGAAATAATACTCTTCAGTGATTCTTTAAATTTTCCATTGAAAATGGGTCAATTACATATAAATGTGTTGTTTGTTTGCTTGTAGGTCATGTAATGCCTTTCTTGGCTTTTAGTTTATACTATCAGTTGCAATTAAACAAGAGTATTAAACAAGAAACCTAACAAAGCCTTTTAAGAATGCCAACGTAATGATAACGTTTATGTTTCTTCAATTAATATGACCTCAATATTAAATAGAATGGTCCATAAGCCTCCTCTTGATATGAAATTGCTAATGAAACACACAATATTTTTAATTATAATTAAATTTAATCTGCAATCTTTAATTGTCAAAAATATTTCAGTATTTTCTGTAGGTTGTTAAATGCAAAATCAATATTGGCTTAGTGACATCAATATCATTACAGATTATGCCAGAATAATAAGCAATGCATAGGAAGTAGTTTACAATTTGCTTATATTACCACTTCTGTGTAAGGACTTTGCATTCGATGTGAGACAATACCTTAAGAAATAATTGAAAATTTCTTGTAAGCGGGTTTTAATCGATTTCATAAAAAAAAACTGTCAATATGTTAAGAAATCTTTAAGACTATTCACGCCCAGTTACATACGTAAGGAGCCGTGTAAACGAAACGAAACGTCAGTAAACGAAAAGTCAGGGCGGGCTAAGCTTGAAGACTAAGTTAAAGTATAAATCTTGGTTTAATCAGACGTTCAAACTTATAATCTTATCAAAACAGGCGGCATTCATAAATAAATACAATAAAAATTATGCAAAAATAAATATTCTCTGCAAAAAATGGGGAACTTTGTGTGCCTTAGTACAGAGGTGTGAAAAATCTGTTTGCAAGCACAACCTTCATATACAATATTTTACTTTGCCAAAGGGTACTTTATCCTTAAGTCAATATTACCTCAAAATGATGAAGAGGATAAACTATCAGCTTATGAAATATCTAAGGTGTGACAACTTGATCAGCTATAGGGAGTACGGTTTCCATAAGACCCGCTGTACTCATGACCTATTGTCATTAATCTCAGACAAATGAAATCAGCCTATTCGCCGATTTGTTGATAGTAAGGTTGTGGCTATTTCAAAAGTATCTTTCTCGATTTATTTCGTGCTTTCTTAATAAGCGCACTCTACGGGTTTTTAAAAATTTCATCAGATGATTTCAGGCTATCTCCAACTCTTTTTCCAATTTTTATTATCAAACGATTCTCTGACTTCCAATTCTGTATACATACATTTTTGCATTTGAAAGTAATATTTGGCATTCGTATTCTTTTAATCCTCTGTAGATTGAGACGAAAAGGTTTAATAAAAATGACTGACTGACTGAGTGTGTACAGTCAATATCTGCATGGGAATAGGGTAAATTTTTATTAGTGAAAAAACCAATGTTGTATATCTCGCACGGAAATAATATTACATCATTCTGATCATTCATAAGTCATTCTGAACACCAATAGCTTGTGATGTTCTGGTTAAAAAATTCAATCCAATGTTCCCATGGATCAACATATTTTTCAAATATCGAAAAAAGCGCTCAAGTCCCCATGTTTCTCAACTCGGTATAAAAACCGCTTCATTCTATCTTAGATTATTACTCTTTACACCACTTAGATCCACTCTAGAATCAAATAAAGCTTATCGAGCTTGCACAGTTTTTACTCTGCTTAGTATGGTTAAGAAAATAAACACCCAAAGAGAATAATTGTTTTAAAACCCGGAAGGCTTATCCGTCAATGAAGTCTGAATAATGGAATCCTGAATAAAGGATACTAAAAAGCTTTCCAATCTTCCACCACAAGAGGAAATACTTTGCTTGGTGTTCCATACAAAACTGTCCAGTTCAAAAACTTATTGAGGCCAGACATTTCGATCAAAATGATATAAAATAATATATTTCTTCGGCAACTTCCTCTGAGCAGGTTTCAAGCAAACACTCTGAGAATAAATAAAAATTACCATGAATTTTTCTTAATAATTTGTCGTTCGGAATCGACTTTAAACTGTGTGTCCCTCCATTCATGTATAAAATTAACACACACGAGTGGTATGAGAAACTGCAGTTTTCGCTTGAACCAGCATATTTTCCCTACATACATACATACATAATTGGTCATTACAACCCTTCAGTCAGGATTACGACCTAGTTTCTCACACCAATTATGTTGTGTGTGTTAATTTTATACATGAGTGGCGGGACCTACAGTTTAAAGTCGACTCCAAACGACAGATTTTTGAGAAACTTTTCATGGCAATTTTATTTACTCTCAGAGTATTTGCCAGAAATCTGCTGAGAGGAAGTCGCCGAAGAAATACATTTTGTATTTTTGTTTTGATGTCTGGCCTGGGACTCGAAACCTGGCTTTACGTCTAATAAGCCAACGCATTACCTACTAGACTACGGCGACTTTTTCCTCCATAAGAAATATTAAATACCTTTTGAACTCTCAACCACAAGAGAAGATAGTTTGCTCAGTGGTTCATACAATAGTATGCAGTTCAACCAGACAAGTAATGTTGATACAAGCGCACATTGCAACATAGTTGTACGCTTACACCAACGTTAGTTCATATGTTATTGGAAATTGCCACGAAATATGCTATGCCAAAAATTACAGGCTTTATTATTAGACTTCTGAAGTGAAGAAATTTGCTTTTTTATTTAATTTACTTTTAATCGCATCTGCAATATGAATATCGAATTGCAACATAGTATACACGATTAATGTTAATATAATTTAAAATAGAATATTTGAATGTTTTTTTTTCGCAATTTAATCCTGAATTAAGTTAACTTGATCATCTACCTTCGAATTGAAACAGCAGTTGTTGTCAATCAAAAAAAAGCTTTTGGCGATGGTGGCGGTTCAACACTTACCTTCAATTTACATTGCTTTACTGCAATGAATTATAAAAAATTTTTTTATGCCGCGGTCATTCTATGTAGGTTTTTATAAACACTTTGGCCACAAAATTATTGAAATATCATGACAAGTTTATACAGAAGCTAATCATTCGTTCGTTATCACTTACTTATCATAAAGCATTCTGTCGTAGCGTTTTCATTTTATTTCATGAATACAATCAGGTTACAAGCTTGAGGTGTATAACCGTTTATACTTTTAATTATTACAGCTTATGTCACCATATGACATCAAAATCCGGTTTAAATTAAATTATATACTTACCTACGCAGGCAATATTTTATTAAGAAACCTTGGTATAATTAATATCAATAAAAAATATTAATCATACGCTCTCATAACAATTATAATTAATAACACCACTCTGGTGAATATTATACACTTCCCTCCGACTCATTTATTAAATGAAAATAATAAAATAAAATAAAATAAATAAAAATAATAATACCTGTATAGTCGCCTCCTGTGCACATATTATTTCAAATAAAATTTAATTTCTGTTTATAATATGTAGACATACATACATATGTATGTAGTCACACATACTTACATACTTACATAAGAAATGATAATAAAACAAAATAATAAAAATTTATAAATAATTTTTTTATGACACCACACAACATATTATTACGTTAATGCCTTTATTATATCGTGTATGTTGTTGTTTTTTTATTTTACATTTTCAACAGATGCGTTTGAGGTCATAAAATGTAAAAAAAAATTAATTTGTGAAAAATATTTTGAACCAGAAAATATCTTTTTTTTAACGAAATATTTTTCGTATTCAAATGTTCATTCATAAGATACGTGAGGTTAAGTTGAAATATGTTATTTTCTTATATGTTGAGACAGTCAGTGGAAAAATGGCATGTAAATTAGGCATGTAAAGGAGGTTTCCCAGTTAGAATTAAACAAAATGCCTTTTTTTCAAAACGTCTATACGAGTGCAGTTGTAGTCGCCGTAGTCTAGTGGGTAGTACATTGGCTTATTAGAAGTGAGGTTCAAACCACAGGACAGACATCTCCAAATAAACGAAATATAAACAATTATGCTTCAGCTACTTCCTCTCAGCAGATTTCTGGCGAAAACTCTGAGGCATGAAAACTTTTTCAAAAATCCGTAGTTCGGAGTCTATTTTAAACGGTAAGTCCCGCAAATCATTTATAAAATTAACGCACGCAACATGACTGGTGTGAGAAACTAAGTAGTAATCCTGACTAAGGGCTTGTAATAACCAATTGTGTATGTATATATGCGAGTGTAGTACACAAATAGTTCGCCCTAACGTACCCATTTCAAACTCCTCATTATTCCTAAGTTGTTATAAAGCGCCTTCTAAAGGATCATGTTCAAAATTATAGTAAATAGTAGTCGTGAGGGGAGACATCCCTGTCGAATACTAATTCCGGCTGCCAACTTCAACTTGCTATGGTTAATTATGCAGAATGGGTTTCAGTAAATACTCTACAAGGGGTCTAAGTCTTATGGTGTGATTTATCGTGTATTACACTATCACAAAGTCTGTGAATAATAAACATAGTGGAGACCAGCATTCCACAGACTTGTTTCACTATGACAAGTACGCCCTTTATGTGGACGAATGGATGAGTATCGCGCTTTTTTGTGTCAATTTTGAGCAATTCCCTATATATAACAAAGAGCACGATAATAGCATCGAAGATTTTATAATTTGTGTAGCCGGTCTTTTTCTGTGTGTTTATGATAACTTTTCCAGCACGACCCTTAAGCAAATTCTTAGTCATCTTATAAATTCGGAATATGTACTTTAGTAGTTCAGTTGCAATATTGTTTACACCCAGAATTTTATTTCCTTTAAGTATGTGGATTGAATTCGAAGAGTCTACTAAGTTGACTGTTTAGCATATAACTTACGAACGAAAACAAACAAAACTTGCTTTTTTGGGAAGAAAGTTTGCCAAATGCTCTATTGAGATTGAAGTCGCTGTGGTCTAGTAGGTATTGTGTTGGCTTATTAGAAGTGAGGCCTCGGTTCCAACCCCAGAGCAAGGTATCTCCAACAAAACGTAATCTGTCGTTCGGAGTCGACTTTAAACTGTAGGTCCCGCCACTCACGTAGAAAATTAACACACACAACATGAGTAGTGTGAGAAACTAGGTCGTACTGACCAATTATGTATGTATGTATGGCTATTGAAATATATTGGAGCCTTTGTTTTTAATTCTATTTCTAGCACACTTTTTCCATGAGGACCCCTTATGTTTACATTTTTCAAAAACATGCCAAGCATAGGATTTCATGAAGTGATTGTACTTCTACTAACTCCCCTACGTTTTGATTATAATCATGAAATATGGGAGTTTTTTCAACAGTCCCTGTCGTGGACATCGTGGACCTGTAGTGGCTACACTGTCTTCGTCTTGGCAGCTTACATTACCTGCTTTAAGTTTTGCCAGCCAATATTATTTGGACGTATTCTTATGAAGGAACACACATTCTGCCACAGTAAAATTTATCAGGGATGTCAAATTTAACTACATACATAATTACACAGAACAACCTCATTTTTCCTTGTTTACAAATTCCACCAGACTATCTATTTTTAATATATATATATATATACATATGTTCCTCTTACTCCTCTAGGGAGCATAGGGCCGCATCTATTTTTAATAGCTTCAGAAACTATGAAAGCTTGTCTTTATAAAGCTAAAATCACTGTTCTATATGGATGCCATTGTTATTTTTGATCCACCCTCGTACTAATCAGAAGAAAAAAATTTAAAAATTTGTGCTCAATTTAGCTCCAGAAGAACATGCAATTTGACAAAGTGCTGACATATAATTGACTGACTTCATATTAAAAATTAAGAAATAAGAGAGAAACAGAAAATGGGAAAACCGAAAAAAAAACAAAATGGAATAGAATGAAATACAACAGAATCATATTCGCCTTGTTTACCCACACTTGATGGTATTCCTGTCATTTTTACTCTGCCAGAGGAAATAAGCATTAGCACGTGTTGTTTGTTATTCGCTCACGCTTGCTAGCAATGTATGGAAATATATGTTGGAATATATTTTCACATTTCGCGCGCTATGGCAACAACCTTGAGCAAGAGGAGTGCATTGGAAGAAGAAAATTATAAAGAATTCATTCATTTTATTTTATTCTTATTTTCTGCTGTTTTCATATGCAAAACTAGAGAGAGATAAGAAGAAAGAAAAAATGAAAACAATCAGATCAACAAAGAAAAGGAAGTACGTAATATATGAGATAAATCCTACAACAAAGAAATCAAAGACATTCAAATAAAGATGGAATGCTTTATAAAATAATTCAAGCAATAAAAGAAGTGTACGTTTGTATGTAGAGAATATAAGGTATGTGGAACGTATATAAGTAGCATTTCAGGACAGGTTGATGAAGTTTGATGAAGAGAAAAAATTAATAAGTGTTTAAGGATAGATAGACCTGCTTAAACAGATTTTCAAAGGATGTTAATGCTGATAGAAAATGGTAACTTAGGGAGTAGCATCAGAGAACGCAAAGTTTATGAGTACTTTGTAATATAAGCAAGCGAATAACGATTCCTGTTCGATTTAAGTACCCTAATTGGTTCAGTATTTGGGTACCTTATCACCAAAATAAGAAATTGGGCCTGCTACATTTGAATAGGAGTGATCTGAACAGGTTGTTAGATGTGCTTGCATGTCACTCCACTTTACAGCTGGAGCGGTTAAGTAATTATGTGGGCGATAAGCTGTATAACGATAAGATATAAAAAGTGATGGTGCCCTTCCTTTAAACTGCATAAACTGCCTACACACATATGTATATACCTATTTGAATATCAACCAAGAGGGGTGCACAGGGTGTCAGAGGGCCTCCTAGATTATTATAGAATCGGAGAGCATGATGAAAATTCTTTCACTTCTTAAAACCAAAAGTTTTTCGTTTATTTCAGGACTTTGAACTTGGACTGCTCCGGTTTCTACTCAAGTGATTACAAACTGTTTTAGTCTATCAAGGGCAGAACTAACTTCTTATTCTTACATACAGAGACTGCGTTCACATGTGGTGTCACAACGGGCCGCTATGCATGTTCAAGTGAGCAGTTGGTATCAAAGCTATCAACAATCCCTGTGTCGCTTTCAAAATTACCACTGTCTGCGCTGCAGTTCTGATACAGCCTATATAAAAATTTAATATCAGAACCCTTATGATGTACATTGTACTATTTATCACTGTGTCCAGATTTTTGGAGCCATCGGTGTAACCTCAATAGTGCCCAACTCTAGATCTTCAGACCATCTTTCTAGATCTTTAGACCATTATCAAATGTTAAACTTAGTAAGAGATAAGTAACCAAAAGCCGACGTAGCGTAGTATGTAGTGTGCTGGCTTACTAGACATGAGGCCACGGTTCAAACCCCAGGTAAATCATCTCCAACAAAACGAAATATGAAGAAAACATTTCTTCGACGACTTCCTCGCAGCAGATTCCTGGCAAAAACTCTAAGAATAAATAAAATTGCTAGGAAAAGTTCTCCAAACTCTGTCGTTCAGAGTTGACTTTAAATTGTTGGTCCCGCCACTTATGGAAAAAAATTAAAACACACCAACATAAGTGGTGTGAGAAGCTAGGTGGTAATACGGACTGATGGGTTGTAATGACTAATTAAGTAAGTAGGTAAGTGTATCTGAATGTATCCCTGACTTTCTACAACTCTAGCTGGTCTATAGTCCAGGTTTGAATAGAATTTAACAGCATTTGAGCCTCACTGCCATCATCTAAGCCTTCTGATTTAAAGAGAGAGAAGCCAATTCAGTATAGTAAATGATGCACTGACAATGAGAACGGCTGACTGCCTGGATATTCTGTCTGTCAATCGATTTCATACGTTCCCATAAACACAAGGATCTTAAAGACCCGATAGAGCCAATAAGTAAAAAATATAGAAACAAATTTGTCACGTGATAGTATTTAAGGAACCTTGGTTTGTGTTTAAAATAACTAGCGGCATCTGGGTTACGAATATAGTGAGAAAATTAAACGATTTTTGCTTCTATTATAAAAAGTACTTACTTAGTATTCGTATTCTAGCTGACAGGCATGAAAGATGACCTGATTTATTGTTTTATTGTGCAATTTCAGAAAACTGGCCACGCAAGCCAACATTGACCTTTTTTTCTTTTCCCAGAAGCCATTTATCGATAGTAGCACTGATATAATACGATTTTATTCGAAGCTACACAAAAATGACAGGTTTAGTGAGTACGAGACAACTCGTAGTTGGCTCCCTAAAAGGGAACGTAATCTACCAGTTATCTCGTAGTCGGCAGTCAACGTGTTAATTTACAATTCGCCAGAATAATTTATCTCGATGGAAATTTGTGTATGAATTTTGAGTAATAAAATATCGAAAAAGGTGAATCCATCCAATTATTCTGGAATCTCAAAATATGTTGTGTTTTATTCAAGAATTGGTTTTTTATGAATAAAATAAATCACGTGTATGTTTATATTAGTTGTTATTTATATTGTTTTTTATTTAAACAATAATAATCAACATGTATGTAAACCTTATTCATTCCTGAAAGAATACTTTAAAATAAAAAAAATTTAAAATTGTTATCATTTCTAAATAAAAATGTGTATGCATATTAATTAATTACTAAAATGCCCAAGTAATGTTCGTTCTCTACGTAAATTAAATACATTTTATTATAAAATTATTTAAATACTTGAATAATAAAAACATTACAAAAAAGACAAAAAAAAACAGAAAAATTAAAACCTCAACGTCACAATTATTTTATTTACATTTGAGCTCATAAATCAAAATTATTTTATAAAAAAGAAATATGTATGTATGTATGAATGTATGTATTCAAAATCATAATATTTATTGGGGGGGAAATGTGCATAAATTAAACAATTTATAAATAAACAAATTTAAACAAATTGGAATAAATTATTGGCAGACTTTTTTCCCCATATTTTATTCGCATTCATACGTATACATGCATATGTGTGTTTCGGAATAATTTGAAAAACAGAACAAAAATGAGAGAGACAACATCCGTTGAAATATATTTCTGATCACAATTTTTAATTTTCAATAATACTTTTTAAACCGCCGCAAATATTTATTTACTTAAAAAGTAAAATACAACAAATTACAAAAACAAAAAAAAAACGAAAAAAAGATGGTGGGGAAAACAACGAATCAAATCCATAAAATTCCAAATGAATGTCGGTCGATGTGTCAATCTGTCAATAGGATTCTCTGACTTGCCTGGTTTTATGTTGTGTATTCATGGATATTTTAATTTTTTTTTTTATTATTATTGTTGTTGTTGTCATACTATTTTGATTTTATTTTTTGTTTTTCTTTATTTTTTTTTTCAATATAGAAAATGAAAACAAATTAAATTTTTATGAAAAAAAAAGTAAATTCGGTTGTATTCTTCTATAATCTCTACAATTTTATTTAATGTCTACATATGTACATACTTGCATATAATACATTGTATGTATGTATGTAAATATGGAATGTAATATTAAATGTTTAATGGCATGTTGAAAGTATGCCCTTTCTTCGTATTTTATTTTCATCTTCATACTTTCAAAGGTTCTTTACTATTTCGCATTTTCCCCCCTGTACACTACCATAGGTAAAGTTGAAGTATTTTCGTTTTTAATGTCTGTTGTTACATCGTAACAAAGCTATTTCCTAAACTTCTTGTTGTTTTCTAAGCTGATGAATAATCTAGAGTAGCAGATATGATATAGAGATGGATGATAGAGGCCTTTTTAGGAACTACGCAAAGCGTGAAATCTACGTTTTATTCTGTGTACTGGATAGAAGCTTATAATTATTGAGTTCTTTTATTTTTCAAAAGGTTTCACTACCTGACTCTTCTACGATATGTAACTAACGCTTAGAAATCCTGCTCAATGGATAGTTTGAAAGAGGACACTCAATTTCTATGAGCGTAAGGAAAATCAGTAAAGGCGTTGTGGATAAGCACTCCATTCATTTTTCATCACAATATTGAAAGAATGAACACATCTTTGTTAGGCAAATTCAATACCAAACTAATTGTAACTTTCTGTCCTCAATAGCAACGAAACAGCATTGATTAATAACGAGTTTTTATGTCTTAGAAACGACTGGTTAATAATTTTGTTTTCCCGGCATTATCCCGCTCCCACTCCGATGTTAATAGACAGAGAAACTGCTGAAAAATTAAAAATATTCCTGTTTGTGAGTGCCCTGTTACGGTGACACCAAATTAAACAAAAGTTGAAGACTGGTCAGTCCATTAAGAGGAATTTTCTTTGAACAATACAGGCAGTTCTACGGCAATAAAAGATCTTAAAAGCGCTTCTCTGGAAATCGCGCACAACTTTTTAAGGCTAAACCCTTATGAAACCCTTATGAATAAAACTATCCCTTAAGGCTGCTTGACAAGGCATTCAAGAGATGGTTGACATAAAATGTCTCATAATCTACAACCGAAGTCGTATAAAGCCTGTATAAATAACACATAATTCGTCATTACTACCCATCAAGATGAGTCAAAAAGGAATTGAATCCAGAAAGATATTACAATATCAGTTGTCTACAGACTGTTCTTAGAAACCACTCAAAAATGTGTGACTAATTATTGTAACTTAAACAGAAAAAAACTAATCGAAAATTGCTGTAAAAGTCTAACCATGACAGGAAACATTTGATTCAAAAGATTACTTTGTAGTGGCCATACAGTCCTACTAGGCCGACAGTAACTTCCCTATTGTGTTTTCTCAATTTTTTTCTTGGCTCACATTCAAGTTTAGACCATTCATTCGTCCGATACGTATTCTGACTCTAACAATTACCTTCTTTTTTTCTTATATTCTTTTTATTCACTTTTTCCGTTTTCCTTTTTTTGTGTTATTGCCTCTACTGTAGCTAATGTAGTTGTTGCTGCTTTTGTTGTTGTTATTATAGATTGAAATTTTTCTTGCATGTATAATGCTTTTTTTACTTTTATGTTTTGCTGCTGCTTGTTTGAAAGATATTTGATGTATGAACACTGGAGAGCAAAAGTAATGGGCAGCAACGACAACTTCTTCGAAGGAGCGCATTTTCTTCTCAATGACTTGGTGAATACATTGAATTTTTCAATTTACCATTCAGGAACTCCTCATACAGTCAATTTGAAACAAATGCTTCCAAAACGAGAAAGAGTCCGGTGCGGTTTTTCATAAGGCCTCAGAAATAGGTCGTATCTTTTCAAAAAAGACCTCGAAATTTCAGTAATTTTGTAGGCCATACTTTACAGAATCACGATAACAATAACGAGTTGGTGTCGCCTCAACTCGACGTAATGTACCGGGGCCACCTGCCACTCTACGCTTTTAACAATAAATGTATTCCTGCATCGATAACCAGGACAAATTATTTCAAGAAATTTTGATGTCAACTAGCTATCAAGATCGAAATAAGACCGAAACAATTCCTGATAACCTAACCGAGATCATCAGTGTAAATATTTATGGAGGAGTTCATGAAAATAATGGCCTGTCGTCGGAGACATGACGGTCATTTGTTACGTACCTTAAAAGAACTTCTCTTCTTTAAAATCCAATAACTATTTTATGAGAAAGTGTGACATGCTTTTGATGACATTTTAATGAATTGGGGGGAAAGCCACTTTCACCTCTTATTTAATACAATTTTATAAATTTTATTCGAATCTTAAATTCTTTTAAAAAATTTGTTTCTATAATTTTATCCACCACTGTACTTGTTTACACATAGATAGAGGTTTACCTTCAATGAAGTAAAATTTATTTATGCATGTAAACGTATTGTTGCTCTCTGTCTGTGGAATTTCTAAAATGTAGAACATCTGAAATTATTTTCTGCATGAAATTCTATCGTCTCTGTTAATAGTTAATAACGTGTTTCTATCAAAACACAAACAAACAAACATACAAATAAAAAAATAAAACTAAAATAAGTAATGAAATGTAAACTATATTTAAAGCTTTTTTTCCTGGAAACTTTGATAGGCAATAAGTAATATGCATATTACAGTGTTAGTGTATGTATAGGTAAATAGTAAAAATAAAAAACTGTTATGGCCTTCATGTATATTAGAAACTATTTGAAGTTCAGTTCATAATACCTTTTGATTCAAAAACCTAGTTTAGGTTACAGCTGTAATGGTTATCTTCAATACAAATTTCTAAAATTATTGGCAGGCTAAAGAGCAATTGTAAAGTCAAAGACCATTGGGATAAAGGATATGTAATGCAAAAAGATTAGATTGCTTATATAGATTAGGTTAGGTTAGGTTAGAGGACGTGTACTTGTCAATTAAGACAAGTACAGTACCCGGAGGTCGAATTGACCCATTGTACAACGTCCTAGTTTCTCACACCACTTATGTTGTGTGTATTCATTTTAGACATGATTTGCGGCACCTACAGTTTAAAGTCGACTCCGAACGACACATTTTGGCAGAAATGGCAATTATATTTCCTCTTAAACTTTTTGCCAGAAATAGGCTGAGCAGGAGTCACCAAAGGAATATTTTAATTTTATTTCGTTTTGATCGATTTGAAGCGGGGCCTAACGTCTAAGTAGCCATGACACTATCTACTAGAATATGGCGACTTTGATGGATTAGATGTTATAATTAAATCGTATCTAAATAGTAAATCTTCAAGAACCATTCTATATAGAGGGCCAACGTTAGATGATATCAAAATTAACCCCAATCTTCTCTATTACCTCCTTCTAAATCCATTATGACTACGACCAAGTCCGGCGATCAGTTAATACTTCACCTAATTTGGATGTATCTTAACAGAGGGATTCTGGGCAAATAATATGTTTTAAAAGAAACAATTCAACGTATCTGTACAGTGCACACTACCTGTATGTGAGGACAAATAGCATAATTTATCATCACATCTATCTTATCAACGACGATATGATATATAACTCTTTTGCATTCTTAGGGTTCGTTGCCGTTTAGCCTGTTTCAATACTTTTTTTCAGTCTTGTAGTTACAAAAGTTAGAAGCATTGCACAATCATGTCGATTGTTTACCTTATTAGGACTTCGAAGGAGAACATACATACATGCATACATAATTGGTCATTATAACCCTTCAGTCAGGATTACAACTTAGCTTCTCACACAACTTATGTTGTGTGTGTCAATTTTATCCATAAGTGGTGGGGACCTTCAGTTTAAAGTCGGTTCCGAACGATAGAGGAAGTCACCCAAGAAATATTTTTCACATTTCAATTTGATTGAGATGTCTAATAAGCCATCACACTATCCACTAGACTACGGTAACTTCCATGATATCACACCCTGCATCTTATAAACTATTTCGAATACTTAGTTGTCTTTTTTTTTTGATTTTTATCGTTTTTTCCTTTGTTTAACAGTTAAAGAATATAAGATATAATGGCATTCGATATTTTATGGTTGCACAAGAATAATTTACAGAATATTTCACAATGTTTGTGTGGAAAACACAAACAATAACACTTAATATTAACAGACGAACGTTTGAAATCATTCGCATTACGAACGCAGGCGCTTAAGAAGTACAGCTTGGTAGCAATTTTCTTGTGAATCGCCGGATAGTTTCCAAATTAACAGACTGATAATAGTGTTATGCACGAAATGTATGCCACTGTGGCGTATACTCTACATAATACATAAAATAATAGAACTATTATTTACTCATACGCATAGCTGTACACATTACAATAGCATTGTCATTTGACATGTTTAATTGTATTTCAAGAAACTTTTTCTTCATTCTTAATTATATAAAAATAATTAATAAAAATATATAAAATCAAAATTAAAATTAATTAATAGAAAAGTACTAATAATCAGATTGTCAAACCATGTCTTTATTGACATATCGTTGAAATACTTTTAAGTAATGTCAATGCTGGTGTTTTCTTTGGAATCCATATTAAAGTCGATTTATTTTAAATGATTTTACGAGAGACTTTTTGCCAGGACTTAAATTTTTATTAAATATTGTAAATTGGATACATAGGTTAAGTTAAGTTTGAAAAGTGGCGCAACACTGTATCTACAGTTTCACGCCTTCATCCATAGAACAATTTTTAGTTGTGAATATTCATAAAAGAATCGAATGAAAGAGGGGCTTAGGAAAAGAGGAAAAAAAGTAAAAGAATAAGAAAATCAATAAAACAATTATTCTAAAAATATTCTCCTAACAGGTCAATTCCATTCATGAACCCTATTGGATCATCAAGTTTGCAATCCTTCTGATCTTGCAGTTCCACAACAAGGCGTCAACCTACCCATCTGTGCCTACGTACCAATAGACAAGGCCAATGACTTAAAAAAATTATCGTATGGCAACCGGCGGCCTTTAATAACGTGTGCTCGATGAAATATGGATTAAAAGCAATAAAATTTTTTATGGAGACATTACGAACTTAGAACTGATATGAGTTAAAATTGAAAACTTAAGCTCAAAAAATTATCGTAACTACAGCGATTGGCTCTTGATGTACATGTAACTCTGGAAACCCTTGTTGTTTATTTTCTTAGGTTTAGTTATGCCTTTCATTTCAAATTCGCCTTAAAAGTTTCAATTGTTCTTAGTTGGGAGACGTTGGGGGTGGCTGTTTACTCTTTATGTACATATTCTATATTTAAACTCGCCAAAGTAGAGCATAGTAAATGCATAGTTCTGGCATAATACTACACTGTGGCTATGATATTTTTTAGGAATCATGCAACTAAGGTCCGTTCTATACCCCCATGTATAGTTTACGAGACACCTTTTCCTCTATAAATCTAATGGGAAAGCTAATCGGTGGTTTCACCAACTCTTCTTCTAGCTTCCAAAACTTAACTTGATATTGCCAATTACTCCGCAACTTTGTTATGAATAATGCTGCAATGACCATGTACTCAGCAAAAGGTCGCTTAGTTGCCTTTTACACTGCCAGACCAGATTTGATTGTAGACTTTCAACTAAAATAACACTGCGTTTATTGTTTTTTTTTTATTCCCCACTTCTTTTATTTAAAAAACCGCAGCAATTGGTTAAATAAACATCTCTGTTCGATAAAACTCGTTGTGAAATAAAAAAAGTAACAAGGATTTATTATAGATCTGAATGCACACCCGGAATGCTTGTATATCTGGCGATCTGGTTCCACATCCATTATAATCTGCATAAATGAAAAGCGTATGTGAGTTTAAAGATCAAAATGCTATTGTAAGTATATTTCTCGTCTGCAGTATTCACTTTACGTTGCCTAAATCTAGTAGTAATGTGTTGGCTTATTAGATGAGAGACCACGGTTCAAACCCCAGGTCAGACATCTCCAAAAAAACAAAATGCGAAAAATATCTTTCTTCTTTAGCTGCTATCTCAGTAGATTTCTAGCAAAACCTCTGAAAGTAAAAAAAATGTGTTGAAAAGTTTATCAAAAGTCTGTCGTTTGGAGTTGACTTTAAACTGTAGGTTCCGACACTCATGTATAAAAATTAAAACACAAAATATAAGTGGCGTGAAAAATGGGTTGTAGTCCTGGCTAAAGGATTGTAATGAGCAATTATGTACGTACTATTAACCCTTTCATGCCCGTTGTTGCCTATAGGCAACATTGTACATTTTTGTTCAATTTTTAATTTTTTTAAAAGATTTTTTTTTTGCAAACAAGCTTGGTTAAAAACATGTAAAACCAGAATACGTAGGACTCTGAATTTAATATCACATCATATTTAGGCCATGACTAACAAACACATGTCCTTAAAAAAATTTAGCTCTGGCCCAAAAAATTCGGGCATGAAAGGGTTAATTGTTATTAATTGCTGTTAATTACACAGATCGTAAATCATGTTAAACCTTAAACCAAAATGTTAAACCAATGTTATTAACAACCTAATAACAGTTTGGAATTTCAACAACAATCCCTATTTTTTTTAACTTCAATATGTACTTAAATTCCTTGCTACAATCCAATTATCACAATAAACTTTTGTTTCCTTGTTTCTCTGCTGAAGAAAATACTTTCACAGTTCCTTGTAAGAACACTTGTAGAAATTTTATAATTTAATTGGAAAATATTTTAACATTTTTTTTTGCTGTTGTTGTTGTCCAACAAATAATATTAATGAAGAGAACAAAATATTTCTTCAGAAATTATGGTTATACGAACTCTTGACCAAAATTCTTTGCAAATTGGTAATTTGAAACTTAATTAAAATAGATGAGACCGCAAGCAAAAAAACTTTTAAAATTCTTTAAATATGTTACTCGAAAACGCCTTAATATCTGCAAATGAAACTAAAAGTTTCTCGTAATACGAATGGTGCAACGTATAGAAGCGTTCTCCTTGCTTTTTTTTCAACTCCTGTCGGTTTCCTCCAGCACCTCTAGTGAACGACTGACTGCTGAGAAACAAATTCAGGATGAAAATTTTCATTTTCGTTTGTTTAGTTTCCAATGCATTTACTCTTATACGCCGCATAAGGCATGCGCTGTTGTGAGGAGTATATTGAGAATGCTCTTATAATATTGGATAAATCGAAAATAACAAAAAAAAATTGTTGACTATAATTGAGTTAAAGGTTAAACATGAATGTTTTATAATAAATTTGACTCACACAGTGCATTTAAAGTGCTAAACCAGAGCTCATTGATGAATTTAGCACAGATATGATAAGAGGTCAAGATCTAAAGGATTAAAGCAATTTATAAAATACGTGTTTGGCTTTAAAAGCAGCAGGTATTGCTTGTAGCATGAACGTTTCACCATAAGAAGACGATATTAAACGTAAAGTAAGCATTTTAACTGAATCGCATTGAGTTCAGTAATATTTTTTTGCGTTTAAAATTTAAATTGTTCTGAAAGTTAATTTAGAAAATCTTTGATTGGAATGTTAAATGAATGATAATACAAAGAAATCGGTATTCTGGGCATACGTAACGACACACATACGTAACATAACATACATAATTGGTCATTACAACACTTCAGTCAGGTTTATGGACCTAGTTTCTCACAAGACTTATGTAGAGTGCCATAATTTTTTTATACATGAGTGGCTGGCTGTAGGTCCCAGTTTAAAGTCGACTCCGAACGACAAATTTTTTGAGAAACTTTTCATGGCAATTTTATTTGCTCTCAGAGTTTTTGCCAGAAATCTGCTGAGAGGAAGTCGCCGAAGAAATATTTTTAATATTTTTCGTTTTGATGTCTGACCTGGGGTTTGAACCGAGGCCTTACGTCTAATAAGCCCATACGCTACTTACTAGACTATGACGGCTTACGTAACGACACACCAGCAAAAAGTCATCATCAATCAATCATCCATTCAAACTCTATATATGTTTGGAAAGTTACACAAATCAATAGCACATATGTGCGTACATACATACAAGTTGCGTGAGTTAACTTTACACATAAGTGGCTGGATCTACAGTTTAAAGTCGACTGCGAATGACCGATTTTTGAGAAAATGTTCAAGTCAGAAATGTACTCGTTTTGTTAAAGATGTCTGTCCTGGGGAGAAATCCAACGAAGGTCTGAAAAAAGGTGTTAGTTAGTGTTCTCAGGATATAACATTGTCGTAAATATACCAAAAATTGGCATATGTTGCGACAACTTGCTGACTTGGAACTAACTATCACACTCAAAATCAAACTACATACAGAAACCGCTACCTTAATATCATCAATTAAAAGAATTGACGGCGAATCTTCACCATTGTTACAAAAATAGGAAAATCTAGATAATGGTGTTTTACTTTACATCGTTTAACATTATAATTATAAACAAAAACTACAAAAACAAAAACAATGAACTTGTTTACAAATTATCGCATTGCGTAATAGAACAACAAACACCAGCATAAAAAATGATAAACAAGTAAACAAACACCAACAACAAACACTACAAGAATAATTGTAAACAGAATACACAAACCATAATAATGAAACAACGATGTTTACATTTATAGAGATCTCGAGAAGGCGAAGCCACGAACATCCGCCGTCAAGAACATTCATCAGACTGTTTACGTTGCCATATAAAAGGCCAGGCAAAGCAGGCAACTGAGTAGTAAAAGTTTTGTCAGTCTTATGTGAACACGCGATGTATTTGAAGTAACTGTTATTGTTTATGCAAAGGGTAAAGACAGAAGAATAACAAATAAAGCAATTGTTGTTGTTTACATCAAGTTGTGAAAAGTGGCACAAAGAATTGTGCTAATAACAAAGAATTTTAATTAAAACTAAACACAGATTTATTTTTATTTGATTTGCAGTCTATAAGCTCATATTTTAAAGGTTTTTAAAATGTAAAAACGGTACAATATTAAGCCCTGTCTGGAACTCCACTTGTTTCGAGACAGATCAAGATAGATCGCAAAATTTCAAAGGAAACCTCTATTATATTTTCACCATAGATTTTACTTTCAATAGATTTTATGCTCTCCTTTGAGAATGATCCATAATGATTCTCACCAATTTGTACTCCATAAAAAACAGAATTATCTTCACATACATACCCGCCTAAATTGAGGTTGAGATTTTCTTCAGGATATTTAATGAAAGAAGTATTCTTCAAGCCGAAGTTTCCGGATTTTACGAAACAGCCAACTGGCTAATATAAGCGTGAGTATGGAAGAATAACGAACAGTTAAGCAGGGCTGATTGTTTTCAATTCACATCTTCCATCTGGTTAATAACATCTGAACATTTCTTACAGAGGTAGCGCGACATTCCACAATTGTCCTTCCTTAGATGCATAAACGTAGGTGACAATTAGAAACTAGAAACGTAGGCGGCAACTAAGGAAGGAGCTAAACGGACAATCGCTGATACTGGCTATATTGCCAGTGTGCTGCCAAAGATGCAGCAGCTTAAATGGGACAGAAAAATCCCTTTAATTATAACTCTGAGGTTCTAACCGTTCCATGATTTCCTTTTTGCTTTGACCACGATACATATGTCTCGAAATGTATTGAATACCACTCTATTGAATTGTACAGTGTTGTACTGGTTTGTAAGACCCTGGCAAGATACTACAATGGTAGTCTGCATAACGTTAATCCAGCTAAGGAGTGTAGTTCTTTTTTTTTGCTTGAATAAATTGAATTAAAAAAGAAAATCTAGGTTCTCTCAACATTGATTTCCGAAATCTGCCAGTCAATAAGGACCATTTTGTTGAAGCTATATCTGTGAAATTGGCTCTAATTTCTACAACCTGTATTACTAAATCACCATAGATTGCCACGAATAACCACGTGTGTTTACTGAATTGACTCCAAAGCAGTTTGAAACTGAGTCTAAACTTCAGTAAAAATCATCTTCAGTGATGAGACCTATTTGTGAACGAATAGGTACGAAAACGAACAAAATTTATAAATCAACATGGGATCCATGAAGGTCCAATGTATTCCGTCTGGTGTCTTCACCTTCTTTTGGGAACGGCAAGGTTTCAACAGAACATGCTACACAGCTCATGCCTCATTGCATATTCTACACGATCGATTTAAGAGAATGGTAATGTCACATGGAATTGTTGTAAATTGGCCACCGATATCATGTGATTTTACCCCGCTTGACTTTTTCTTGCGGCGTTTTCTTAAGTACTATTGGTATGCGCATAAAAACATACCACATCATACCAACATACCATGTGACATAGGGAAAATTCAGACTGATTTATGCGCCAGAATAAAGAAAATTAGACATTTCGGATATGTTCCACCCAGAAAAACTCAGGAAGACACCCAACTTCCTTAGATGAACTGCCACCTCTACCTATATGATACACATAATAGTATCAGTAGGTAGTGGTGGTTAAAAGAGACCCGCATGTCTTAGATAGAATGTGCAATCAAAAATTATTTTTTTTTAGATCAACACTCAGGAGATGTAATATCCAGTGTATATACCTTCGTCACAATTTTCTTTCCAGAATTGCTTTTTTCTCAGTTAAGTTTTTCTATTGTAAGTACTCATATACAAATCATATACAATACCTAGAGTCTCTGATGGAAATCGAACCCATGGCCTCGGCTCTTGAAGTTTAGTACACTACCAGCCTTCATTTGCTGTAACTTCACTAATAGGCTGCATTTAACATAACTTGACTGAATTTTTTTTTTTGTTTTTCATTTTTTGTTATCTTTTTTTCACCACATAATAAATAAATATTGCGATTATCGTATTTAACAAATGCCTTTTATATCATTTATCCGCCTGGATGTGTTTGATTGTGTGTAAATAAATCGAAAACGAAAGCGATAAAAAAATTTGTATTTTCGATAAATTGCATGATCGTCATGCATAAATAAATTGAAAACAATAAATAATTCATTTGGTATGAATATTTTCAATTTTTTTTTCTTTTTTTTTTTTTGTAATTAAAACATTGATTATTACACTGTAAAATGGAACAAAACCTAAAAAATATTCAGACTTGTAGTGCTACAACAACAAACAAAAGAAAAAAGGGGCACAAAAAAGTGTAAAAAAATTAATTACACAACACAGTGTAAATATAAAATAAAGGCTTCTTGTTTATAACAAATATACACTCTTGTACATATCTCACATGTCCTTTCTTTGTAGGTGTATGCGTACACTACCACACTACATTGTGTTAGTGTAGGTGCAGTAGCATTATATGCAATATATGTATGCATGTGTACATTAGTGTTTGTATCACCATATTGTTCATGGAGCATAACATGAGGATGTGCACGAGTGATTGTTATAAAGTGGTATTGGAACTAAATGAAGTGTAACTTATTGTAGTCAGTCATTCATTCATTCCTGCATTTGTTCGTATGTTCGTTCGTTCATTTACTCACTCAGTCACTCACTCATTGACTGAGACAGACAGCCAATGTGCCAGTCATTCATTCCAGCAGCATACTTGGGAGTGCAGAGTGGAAGAGAGTTACATTGTAAAGGATTATCTACAGACAAAATGACAACAACAACAACTGCAACAATAATAACTAAAATAATAGCAACAAACACAATATAATAAAAAGTAGCAAAAGCGAAAAATTTTTGCTGAAAATCGTAACAATAATAACAAAAACAATAACAATAACGACAACGACAACGACAGCAAACTAAAATATTGGATGTTTGCCAACTAGTAGTAGAGAAAGGGTGAGTTAAACACAGCTGTTAATATCGAAATACAAACAACAACCATGTTTTTAAATTATAATCAATCATTGGATAATTTAATAAAAAAATTAACCAAAGAAGAACATTAAATGTTGCCACATTTATAAACAATATTTTGGGTGGGTGTAAATCATTCAATATTTTGAAACATTCAGCCTCTTGTCTAATAGGTCAAAGGTGACAGGTTATGTGGGCTACGAATAGTGATTATGGGCTACCCTACTCTATTTTCTAGTGCAGGATTTTCAGTGAAAATAGAATAGAACCAGATCCACATGATTGGAGTTTGTTGTTTATAGAATTATTGAATTAGCAACACATGTTGCGAAACTATTTTTTGGTGAATAATTTGTAGTAAAATAGGAAAGCAATTTATACGATTGCATAATTAATTTGAATCCCACAACGAGTCAAATTTATATCCTTTATACATATTTTATAGTGACCGTAGTCAAGTCGTAGGTAGTGTGTTGGCTTATTAGACATGAGGCCACGGTTCAAACCCCAGCTCAGACATCTCACACAAATCAAAATATGAAAAAATATTTCTTTGTCGACTTCCTCTCAGATTTCTGGCAAAAACTCTGGGAATAAATAAAAATTGCTATAAAAAGTTTTTTAAAAAAAATCTCTCGTTCAGAGTCGACTTCAAATTGTAGGTCCTGCAACTCATGTATAAAATTGGCACATACAATATACATAAGTGGTGTGAGAAGCTAAGTCGTAATCCGGAGTGAAGGGTTGTAATGACCAATTATGTATGTATGTATGTAGTATTTTCAAGGGTAAACATCTGTAATTTAATTATTACGCCTCAGTAAAGCACATCAATTACTATTCGAAACTTATCCTGACAATATTCATTCAGTTTTTAAACGGAAAATAATAATTTCTCAGGTCAACAAAAAGGTACGAAAATAACTTATAGTCATCATTATTAGATCAATAATATCGTTAAACTCAGAAACAACTTGAAAAATCCATGCAAGTCTAGGACCAGTATGCCACTTAATTGTAATAAAAGAGAAAGCAATTTTTACATGTAACTGTTATTTGAAACCAATTGTAAAATTCGAAACATCTGACCTGCAATCAATCTCTGATTGGGTTTGTATCAATAGAACCAATTTTAATGCACAAAAAACCCCACGCTTTTTATACACATGCACAGCAAAAAAGTAACATTATCTGTAGCTATGTGTGGTGTAGATATTAGGGAGTCACAAGCTCTTGACATTCTGGTCATGAGAATTTAGTGTGATTTTCTCTTGAACCCCGACATTTTGCAAATCTCAAACCAAACATTCAAGCCCTTGTTTTTTTTAAGACGGTACTAGAAATACTTGACTATATTTAATATCCTTACCATTTACCAAAGCTTTAATAAAACCATCATGCATGGACTAATGCTTTGTAATTTTATATTTTAGAGCTTCTTAAGATTGTCATAGATAGGAAGATTGTCATTAATGACGGTATTATATCCAATTCTATTGATTCTTTTGAACAATGTTGCAATATGGCTTGTGTTTCACTATGCTATAGCTAATCCCGTACTTACGTTTCTGATCGACTGGTCAGTGGATCGCTCACTGTGTTCCAGACAGAATTCCTTCTAGAGCCGAACTACATATATGTGCATGGAACATCCTTCGTGCAGGGGTGTTTCCTCTCACTTATATAATTAGTTTCAAACATTAGTTCACAAACCCTACTCCCTCTTTCTAAATGTATCCTAGTTCCAACAGAATGCACTGCATTTTAGGGGCTATCCCTTGAATATTGGTCACAGTTCAACTTGTCGATTCAGTACAGATGCCAGATATGAATGAAGCAAAGGCAAGACTGTGTTTCATGTATAGCGACAATGAAATTTCCTGGAGACATCGAGACCGACTTAGATATGTAAGGAACAGATATAATCTGCCCTTCCTTGATCAATGGAAAACTAAATAACCTGTTTTGTGTGTGATAACCAACACAGACAGTACATACTTTATCTGCTCGATCAAGACGTACAGAGTAATAAGGTCTAGAAGCGTTCATTTTTTGGGTACAGCTGTTAATGGATTATAATGATTGCTTCTCAGAAAATATCGTCTTCTATCAGACATTCATCCGCACCTTTCACTTGAATGAAAAATTCAGTTGGTGTTAGAATTTCCTGATGACTAACTAGCAATGTGCAATGAAGTTTACAATTATTATTCCGATATGCTTTCTTGGTTTTGAACTTCTTTCAAGTTTATCGAGGTGCATGTAATGATAGTTTCCCAATGATTTTTAAATAATCGCCGGAATTACTTGCTCACCATTTACATCAGACATCTGTATCCTATCAGAATGTATTCTACATGTGTCAGGTATTATGTATCTGAGGAATTTCATGTGAGTAGAACAACTCCATTATCATAGACAATCATGATGAGAGTGAGTGAGAAGAGCACTTCTGATGTTTTTGATATCGCCGTGATGTATTCTCTTGACAGTTGTTTTTAGTTGTTGATAGACTTTATTTGTATTGTTGTCACCCTAGTTAGTTTACGTGTCTGTCTTCGATTCTTCCCATAATCTCTCTACATATAAGCCAAACAGCCGTTTTTTTCACATATTTTCCAACTAGTTAAATAGGAAAAATGAGATTTTTCGTTATTTTGATGAAAATACAAATTAGACAGACAACCAAAGCTTTCTGAACAGTAATATCCGCAATATTTTACTTACATTGAAAACAGAATTAGACTTCATATTGAATGCAACAAGAGCGAGGAAATTTACGATTTGATTGAAGACTAAGCTTGTAAATAATTTGTCACCCAAATAATTATTTCTTAATTGAAATTTAAACACAATAAATTAATATTAAGGCTGTTGTGTTTTGTTTTTGCTGCTGAGTTTTTCAACACTTCGGTAAAGCGATTGCTATATGCGCATTGCATTGTACGAAAGGATGTCGCCGTAATTTGCACCAAGGTCTGGCAGTAAATATCATTTTGAATAGAGAACACAAATCCGTTAGAGCCCTACTGGCTTAGTGTGATAAAAGGAAGTCTAATCTCCAGTACAAGAGAGTTCCATTATCCTAGCTTATCTTTTGATACTTACTTACTCGTATGTTGTTTCGTCAGTAAATTTTGATCGTGTGTCACTTTTGCTTTAAAGTGGCTATAGTGTACGAATCGTAACGCTATGTATTTCCACAATACAGAAAAAGCTTCCTTAAAAACTTGTAATGAAACTCAACTACAGAATTGTATAAAATGTTGTGTGTTATTTCAGTTTGAGACCATAATTTCTGAATAAAAACAAATTAATTCCTTTATGAAAAGCCCTTAAATTAAATCACTTCATTTAATTAATTACACCGTATTTAAACTTTCCCTACACATTTCACATACTTTTGCAACAACTATACCCTACATTAGTCTAGTTTTAACCTCACATACATATATGTATACAAACCCAGACATACATCTATTCAGCTGAAAATGTGCCAACAACAAACAGTTTATAGCAAAACAATGAAGAGCAAAACAGAAAAAAAATTGGGAAAAACAGAATGCAAACAAAAACAAAAAAACAGATACGGAAGCTATATTTAAGAGAATGAAATGGGAAGAGAGGGAGAGAGATAGCGAGGGGAAGTACAAATAAAACAAAAAACAAGAAAGGTTTATTAAATACAAAACAAAAAAAGGAAAAGAAAAAACTATTGTTCTCTCTATGAAATATTTATATGAACACAAACACATAAATACATACATACATACACATACATAGAGAAATTAAAAAAAAAAGAAAAAGAAAACAAATAAGCACTGGTGATACACATTTTGATGTAATGAAGTGAACACTGGATACTCAATAAAAGATTAGCAGATTTAAAAATGATTTTAAATGAAATTAAAACAAATAACAACATTTAATGAGAATCACTAATAGAGAGAGAGAGAGAGAGAGTTAGATAGAAAAAGTATCAAGTGCTAAAATGGGTCAAATGAAAACAAATACAAATGAAGAGAGTATAGTAGTTGTGCTATTATTTGTTATTCTACCATCAATGTGAAGTTATTTACAGAGTTTAAATGAAAATATTTTTGTTGGAAGAAGCACAGAAATTTAAAGTTAAGAAACAAAAAGAAATTAAATTGAAATTGAAACTTTCGTTAATATTAACCCAAATTTGGTGATGATAAACAAGGATTTAAAATTAAATAAAACCCGTAAAGCGACACTAGATTTGAAATTAAATTTTATGTTACTTACATAGCCAATAATCTGCCAAATCTTACTACTGATCCGATTATTTGTAGAGACTATTGTAATCACATTCACATCAACTTAGTAGAGTTAAACGGTTTGATTTTTCATATGCGAAAAAAATCCATATTTGTTCTGTAAATACTATTGCAAGATTGGATTAGCAACATAAGATGTTTTCCATACAAATTTAAAATTAAAAGACAACGCTAGAGAGGCATACATATATATGTATGTATATAGTGTGGCTATGGTTAATTTAAGGAACATAAGAGCTTAAGTTGTGTTTGTTACTGTTATCCGTAAGTACCGGAATCGACAGTTTGGCAACGACTCTGCACAACAGATTTTAAGCATTTTAATACAGCAATTAATTGCCCTCACAACTCTCGTCTAGTAGGCTAGTACTCTATTGTTTACCGACCAGCCATCATACTTTCCTAATATATTGTTACGAAAATGGAAAAATCTAGATACTGGTCTTTTGCTTTTACATCGTTTAACATTAAAATTATAAACAAAAGGTACAAAAACAAAATCAATGAACATGTTTACAAATTATGGCACTGAGTAATATAGCAATAAACACCAACATAAAAAATGATAAACAAGTAAACAAAAATATACCAACAAACACTACAAGAATAAATGTAAACAAAATCCACAAACAACAATAATGAAACAACCATGATTACATCTGTAGAGATCTCGAGAAGCCACGAACATTAGCCTTCAAGAACATTCATTAAACTGTTTACTCTGCCATACAAAAGGCAAGACAAATCAGGCGAGTGGGTTGGTAAAAGTTCAGTCAGTCTTGTGTTAAGACGCTGTGTGTTTGAAGAGAGTAATCGTGGTTTGAAGATCTCCGTTACAAAGATCGGTCGAACGATTGTCTAATAATTGTTACTGTTTATGCAAAGGGTGTAAACAGAGGAATAACAAACAAAGTAATTGTTGTTGTTACATCAAGTTGTGAATAGTGGCACACAGATTTGTGCGAATAATAAAGAATTTTAATTAAACCTAAACACAAATTTATTTTTATTTTATTTGCAATACAAGGTCATATTTTAAACGTTTTTAAAAGGTAAAAACGTAACAATATAAACAATCCAGTTTTATTTTCGACGCAAGCTTCAGGAGTTAATGAAGGTGTACTCAGTGCTTTTTCTTTGATTTCTGATGACATTTGGCTAGAATATTTTTAAATATTCTACCCAACTATCATCTGGCTTTAAGATTCGTCATTTTTACATTCCATACAGTTGTTAAGTATCCGGCCCTTGACGTGAATATGGATGCAGATTTTCATACTGATGTTAATCAGCCGAGTGTCTGGCCATTTTTATTTAATCTCGTAAGATACCTTGTAATAATAAAGGGTTCTTTATGAACTCCAAAATAGTGTACGGCTATTGCAGATATATCAACGAGATAGTGGAACGATATTATGTCCATATCATATGGGTACCCGGGCACAGTGGTATTCCCGGTAACTGCAGAGCTGATGAACTGTTTAGGCGGATTACGACCATCGAACTCTCCTATGCGATCATCGATTCTGTCAACGACAGATGGGCGGCTTCTGGCCAAGGCTGGATGAAGAGCGCACAAAGTCTCTGCTTAAACTCCAAAGGAGCGCGCTCAGTCTGGTTGTCGCGGTAATTACGGGGCATTGCATTATGAGTATGCAAGCGAGGCACATGGGTCTTGGACACCTTACTAATGATTTCTGCAGAACCTGTAGAGATGAGGAAGAGGTGGAAACTGTCCTTCACTTGCTGGGTACACGCTCGGCTGTTTGTCAGAGGAGAAAGAAGGACTTTGGTGCTTACTATATGGATGATCTAGAGGAACTGAGAAGGATTGACATTGGCAGTTTAAATCGCTTCATTGGAAGCTCCTCTGGTAACACAATGGGCCCTATGCGGCCTAAGTGTATTCATTCAATTCCCTTGTCTGGACAACCACGTCTACCTAACTACCTACCAATAAAGGATCTTTCATTAAGCGTTATCTATCAAATAAAACAAAATTATTCGTTTCCGCTATTTACAGACGCCGTTAATCACTACAACCCTTCAGTCAGGGTAACGACCTGACTTCTCACACCGCTTACGTTGTGTGTGTTAATTTTGTACGTAAGTGGCAGGACCTACAGTTTAAAGTCGACTCCAAACGATAGATTTTTGAGAAATATTTCATGGCAATAATATTTGCTCTCAAATTTTTTAGCAGAAATCTGCTGAGAGGAAGTTGCCGAAGAAATATCTTTTTATATTTCGTTTTATTCGAGAAGTCTGAGCTGAGATTTGGACCGTGACCCCACGTCTAATTAGATTGTTGGCTAATTAGCCAACATATCACCTACTACGCTATGGCGACATCATATCCATATCGGTCTGGATATCTCCTTGATATCGTAACCCTTAATTACGTTACCAAATTTAAACAACTTTGATGGCAGTATACCAAAAGGACAGTGGTTTGGACTACACTACTCCTGCGGTGGTTTACATTGTTAAGAAACAAAAGTTTTCTTTAATGAGAAAGCAATCTTGGCATATCGTGGTTTCAATACTATGGCATGCAGGGTAAAATATTTATAATTTTTTCTTCGGCTTTAGAATGAATTTTTAGCGGTAGCCAACTCTAGAACCTATTTCCAGCGTTAATCGGTACTGTGACCAAGTGGTTATGAATGGTTTAAGGTAAACGCTACAGTGATTTTTGTGTGTTTGAATTGATGGTTGCTTAAGTTTAAAGATCCATGCTAATCTGGCGTGTGATTAACAAATATTGTGTACGTGTTACGGAAGAGTTTAACGCAAATAATTTTTATCATACAATAATTGAATTCCCTTTTTAGATTAAATTGACTATTAAGTCTTTGAGCACATTATAATTGTTATCAGCTTCATATTTATAAAATTATTTTCATGAATAAATTTAAAATAATTTACACACAATTAAATATTTTTAATGGAAATTGTTGAACATGCTATAAACGGGGTTGAACACAGACAAACTTTTAAGCTGACGTTTTTTGAAAAATTTATTGCCTTTGTTTCTCTCAGTCACCCTAAAAGTTTAATGTTTTCTTGCTACATACCCCCTAACAAAATGAAGAACTTGATGAACTTTTTTTACATTAAATGGAATCAAATTTTATGATCATTTAAAGAAGAAAATTAAAATTTATTAAAGACACAGAAAAATCACAGCACAGCACAGCACAGAATACATTAGTTTTCACTAAATTTTATGCAGAGCTGAAGAGGCGAGGAAGAAAAAAAACAAAAACAACAATAGCAGCAGCAGTAGCAACACAAACAAATCCTTACATTATTATGTTACTCGAAATGATAGTTTAAGAAAATAAGTTAATTTAGACTGTATGTGTGTGTTAGACAAACATATACACACAGCATAAGACTAGAAGTTGTACTTTAACCCTATTATATTGAGATTGAAAAGAACAGTTAAAGGGGGGGGGGGCGAACGTACAATGTGAATTGAACTTAAAAGACAAAGTTCTTACATTAATGTGCGCAGTCAGTCACATGTGAACTTGTTTTTATATTTTCAATGATTTCTTTTTTATCTTCCTCTTCTTTTTTTGTTTCCGTTTATTTTTCTGCTCCTCAATTGCAAAACGTTCGTAACAAACATGGAAATACAATAAACGTTATACAGTGCTCACATACATAGAATTTAATGTCTGTATTTGTATAGTTCATACGTGTTGTATCGCACATACACATACACTGCCATATTACTGGAGTATTCCCCAACAAACAAAAAATATTCTTTAACTTCTACAAATGTTGTTTTTGTTGTTGTTGTTTCTTTACTTATTTCGTAGTAAAACTGAATCTGAAGCTCAGTAAGAATATTTAGTAGAAATTCAATCCGTATTAATCGGATTTTCAGCGCGGATTTTAAGTTCTTCATCTTTTACTTCGTTTTTCTTTTTCTTGATATTTTTTTTTTATTTTATTTTAACTAGTAATTTGCTCTATATTTCGTTTTCGTCTCTTTTTTCGTTTCTTATTTTCTTTGCTACTTGCATAAAAGTTTTCTTTGCGTATGTATGTAATTGTGTCTGTTACAGTACTTGTATAAGTGCAAAGTTTTCATATACTGGCAGAGAGTGTATGTATGTTACGTAGACGCAAAGTTTCGCAAAAAGTTTTCTTTACACACACACACACACACACATATTCATTTCACTTGTTTTACCCTACATGGTTTAACAAATAATTGGCCCCTAGGCCAGTTAACATGGTTTATTAATTACGGTTTCATTAGCCTTCAGCTATACAAGAAGAAAAGCATAAATTTGGTTCATTCGTACCTGATGGAGCATGTATATCCTCGTACTAATAATCAGCTTCGATTACGACTCTAGTGCCATCAAATTTTTTGTTTAAATGTCATGCCTGTAAGCCTATGGGAAAGTAAAGGCTACACCGTAAAACTGTTTTTTTTATTCCTTTTCATTTCTTTATTTCCACATTCATATATATTTTCACTCTGCTTATATATCGGTTTTTCTAACAAGGGCTTCGGACAGTGATAAAGGCCATCTTTTTGAAGCTTTATCTGCCAAATAATTGTCGTTTATTCAGTTTATTTTGCCAAATAACCATGGACGACCATGGAAAACGAGCAGACATAGAATAGTTGGCTATTCATTGTTTTCCGAAAAATATTTGATCGGAATCGCAATAAGTGGGAGAGCGTTGTCGTGACTGATTCCGTGCACACTTTAAACTAATGAATTGATAGCTTGGCCCGATTTTAGCAGCTCAGAATTAATCACCCCCTTCATATCCTACCAATGACAGAGCATTACGTCGGCGCAATGGATATTCTGCCTAGACATAGAGCAGTCGGCTGAATGATCTTTATTTTCATCGAAAAATCACTGAAGGTGATTTGATGTCGATCTCTGGATATTATTATTTATTTATTTATTAACTACAGTACAATTACAAATTATATTCTAATTATATACGAGATAATCAAGATACTCATGACTATATGCTCGGTGTAGTGTTGTAGACCAGAGTCTCTGATGGTAATCGAACCCACGACTCTCACGCTAATAGTCTAGCACACTACCCACTAGACTACCAGGGCACCCCTATCTCTGGATAAATAGGTAAAGTAAGCAAACAAAATTGTTGAACTGAAGACGTTAGCAATCCACATGAGATACAAGAGCATCCGATATATGCAAAGAAAGTCACTGTTAAAAGTATATTTTGGGCTAGCCAAGACCATCACTATCCACGGCGGTGAATGGTTAAGGTTAAGGTGTATGCGACTAAGCCCTAAACGACAACGGTCTTTTAAGCCAATATAACCTAATCTTTAGGTCAAATTCAGTCTGGTTTATGCGTTAGAGTCGTCAAAAATAGGACGTTTGAATGCGCTTTATCCAATAAAGCCTATAAAGCTGAACTAAAAAAGTCTAAGAAGTCGGTATTACTTCCTGTAGGGTATGCTAGCTTTTTTATATGATAAGGCAAATTCTGTTACATTTTTGAAACTGAAACATTATTTCCATACGCATGCTAATGAAATAATTAATTTTGAATATTTGTATGAAAGAAAGTTAATTTTGGTAAATAATTAAATTACTAGATACAGTGTATGCTTGTAATTATTTTCATCTCATAATATCTGTTACGTTATAAATAATTATTCAATTCCAGTAAACAAACTGTTCAACTGTAGCCAAGTGCACTAAAATGGAAAAACGAATTCCTTTTCATAATGTGTCACATGGTTTCGGTCACGAAGACCTCCAAGTTCATACTTCAGCTCTGACATCTGAATAATATGTGGTGATATGTTTCCCTTTCGATGTTGCTTTCTGTCAAGGAGTTTATGTAAAAAATGCTCTAAGAATTGTTAATTGCCTAGAAAAAATATAGAAAATCTGTATTAATCCTGACAAAAGTGTTGTAATGATTAATAGTTTTTGGTAAACTAAGCTTATAGCAGCAGATTTAAAAAATTAGTAACGAAAAGTTCATCTCAATTTAAGCAACACCAGGTTAAATTTTGTAATTTTATTTCTTTACGATTATTCTTCAGATAGCAGCAGGAGATATTCTATTGATTTTTTCGTTCAACGAAAATTTTATGCATTTGTATGCCGGAGTTTAGTTTGGAACTGAAATGAACAAGTATGAAAGCTAATGAAATTATTTAAGCAATTTCCACTTTTCTCTCTCCCTCTCTCACTATGTCTCTCTTTCTCTGTCACTCAGTTTGAAATAATATTTAACTTAATTAAATAATCTTCTCACGAAGTTAACACAATTTTCGATTGTGGCACAAACAAAGTTTGATTTAAGCCAACAATTAGTATTTAACCGTAGAAATGAAAGATAAATAAGAATCGAAAGACAAAAAGGAGAAAACTAATGACTGAAAAAGTGTTCGAATATACAAAGAAAGTGATTAAAGACAATGATGATGTTAAAAGTGTGAAAACAAATTAAATTCTTATTACAGTTTCTAGTTAAACATATAATTATTGTATGTACGAGTATGATGTCGTAAACACTATCTACTGATAAGAGTTTAAATTCTTGTTTATTAGACATGAGTTCAGTAAACATTGGTAATATTTGTTTAACCATTTAAAGACCGGCAACTTTTGTTAGAGTGATGAGTTAAAATAGAAAAATATTTTATAATGTACGGAACAGCATAACATTTTTAATATGCAGCGATGAAGTACAAGAAATGTTAGCACACAACAACCTGATATTTACTGATCGTGATAGTATGATGAGCTATTTTACAGAATCTATATTGTCTGCTAAGGAATATAGAATCTTTGTTTTTCATAAATTTTAAAATCAAGCTTAGTTCATGCTATTTTATATTTTTAATTCCAATTGCCTTTATAAAAAAGAATCACAAGCTAAGCGATGCTTCAATATTGTTCTAAGTACTCAAATAATTTAAAAAAAAATGCCAATAGTGATCCGATAGTTTGGGTGTGCTTACTCTCTGCTATTCAGCTGTTCAGAGAATTCTCTATTTATTCCGGACTCTCCAGTAGTCGCCGTTGTGTAGTAGGTAGTGTGTTGTTCAAACCCCTGGTCGGACATCTCAAACAAAAGGAAATACGGAATAGTTTCTTTGGCGACTACCTCTCAGCAGATTTCTGAAAAGAAGTCTGAGAGTAAATAAAATTGCCATGAAAAAGTTACTAAAAAATCTGACGTTCGTAATCGACTTTAAACAGTAGCTCCCTCTACTTATGTATAAAACTAACATACACGACATAAGTGGTGCGAAAAGCTAGGTCGTAATCCTGACGGAAGAGTTGTAATGATAAATTATCTATGTATGTATCTATCTTTTGATATATGAAAAGAATTTTAATTGTATTTCACGACATTTAAATACTTCTAGAACATTTTTTTAATCCTAAAAGTTAGTGTACAAATTTGATACGAAACGTGAAGCAATAATTTTTTTTTTATTCATTCATTTATTTTTGGTTTCATTCAAACCAGTGGCAAGTATTAATCCACTGTTGCCCAAGTTACAACACAAAATTCGCCATATTGTGGCCTGCAGAAGGCACAAGAGAAATCGACTGCCTCGGATTCTGCTTCATACTCTTACGGGCAGCGGCGACGTTTTCATCACAATGGCCGCTATCAACCATCAAAGTTCGGAAATCCCTGTTAGAAGACCTGATATAATTTTTTTTAAGAATTCTTTACGAGCCTAAAACAAATGGTATTTTCTTTGGACGCTCCATTGTGTCTCAATATGCTTTCCAAATAGCAAAATATACATACAAGCCTCCAGTCATTATAGCATATCACTTGTGTTGTGTGTTAATTTTATAAATGAGCGGCAAGACCTAAAGTTTGAACGACAGATTTTTAAGAAACTTTTCATTGTAATTTACTCTCAGAGTTTTTGCCAGAAATCTATTGCGAGGAAGTTGTCAAAGAAATATTTTTCACATTTCGATTTGTTGGAAATGTCTCACCTGGAGTTTGAACCCACTACACTAGGCTGCGATGACTTCTAGAAAAATAAGTCAACTTAATTAATCGATCGGTGAATTGCTCTTGCAAAGACAAATTCAATCCAACCAATCATGCTGCTTCCCATTACTATCTTGAGGTACACAGGAGGTATGAGGAAATAAGAGGATGTCGTCCAAGAAGTAGCCCGAATTTAGAACAGCTTTCACCCTAAAACCCCTTCATGCTACCAGTTGAATTTGTAATCGTCTTGTTCACCACAATATACAGAACGCAGTTAAAAAGCGGAAAGAATAATATGCTGCCCTGATGTGAAACGAAAAAGATTTTAATTCTCTCCTTGAGCAGGCTCAAATGTTAGCTCGGAATGTAAAGGGTACGTCTTTGCATTCTATTGTACTCCTTATAGCCTTGTGGTTCACTGCATCAAAGTCCAAATAAATACGTAATTTCCTCTCTACTTTGAGGAAGTATGAAGTCGCCGTAGTCTAGTAGGTAGTGTGTTGGCTTATTAGACGTAAAAGGCAGGGTTCAAGCCCCAGGCCAGACATCAAGACAAAATGCGAAAATAAATAAAATTGCCATGAAAAAGTTTCTCAAAAATCTGCCGTTCTGGGTCGACTTTAAACTGTAGGTCCCACTACTCATGTTAAAATTAGCACAAACAACATATGTGGTGTGAAAAACTAGGACGTTGTACAATGGGTCAATTTGACCTCCGGGTACTGTACTTGTCTTAATTGACGAGTACACGTCCTCTAACCTAACCTAACCGAACCTTGAGGCAGTATTTTTTGCCTAATCGTTGTCATGGGGTTCTGAATTCGGATTTGTGGACCGTGTTACATTTTTTATAAACTTTTCTACTTCTACTATCTTCATTTCTTCTACTTTTTTTATTTTCTCCATGTTTGAGATCCTGCGCTAACCAACTTCCCTGATTAGTTTAGAGCAATTCGGTTAGTATAGGGACTGCGCTTACAACAGGCCGCTATAGGTGCTCGAGTTTGCTTTGGTAATCAAAGCTACTATTTTAAATTACCTATCCTGTTCAAGACATCTGTTTTAGGTTTGCTTATACTGTTTTGCAACATTAATGGTATCACTTTTTAAACGCGACAGTTTCATTGAAATCTTTCAATATTTCGGATGTTCTGTTTTGAGGATCTTTCCACCTCAACCAAAACAAAATATTTTTAGGAAAATCTTTACCATTTTCAAAATCGTTTTTTTAACTGAATTTAATACATAAGAGACATGTTACTGTTAATCCAGAAACACTTTGATCACTTAAGAATGATTATACCAAGAATAGCGTTGCCATCTCCCCCCATCGTGTTCGATAATCTCGGAATTTTAAAATATAGCCCTTGTTGCACAGAATAAAATAGTAACTGGAAAAGTAATGTTTTGATTAGTGTGGAAATGTTCTTGTTACTATTCTAGTAATTTTCTATGACAACCAACGCAGTCTTGTCTACACAATCCTTTGACAGACTTGAGAAATCTTTTTTGATTAATTTGCAGTTTTTTCTTTTTTCCTTTAACGTTGCAACCTCATTCGTATGCGTTTCAAAACAAGAAAAGAAATGGGAACGTATGTATATGTGAACCATTTAATGGAAGAGATGCTGGAGGTAAATAGCAAAAGCAATTGTAGACAGTAGACAGAAGACAGTTATCAAAATGAGTGACAGGAGTACACTTTTAAAAGGAAGTACGCGTATGTAGAGACAAGCAAAAAACAACGGTAACTCCAAATGACAAAAAAGAAAAAAAAACAGAGCGCACACTATGAAATAGTGACACTGGCAGCTGCCATGATAAATTAACTTTCTAACTACAGGTGGCAGAATAGAAGTTCCTTTTACTAAAATATTTCCACACACTCTTAACGGTTCAAACATTTAAGCAGACGTAGGCAAATAAGATTTATATACAAGGAATAAAATTTAAATTTATTGTAAATAAAATAAATTTTTAAATTTCATAATTTCTTTTACGACTTTCTAAAGAGAAAACAAATTATGAAGAAAATCACATAATTTTATTACAACAATTTTTTTCTCCATTTTTTTTTTGCAATCATTTTCTGTACTTTTAATTTCATTAACTTGTTTTTCTTGCTGGGTTTTCTTTTGTTTGCATTACAAACAAACCAGAAATGTTTCTTAAATTATGTGGCCTAAATCTGTGCCACAGTTCTATTTATAACCAACTATCGTAGATAGTGTGTGGCAAAAGTAAGAAACGAAAAAATGTGAAAAAGTGTGAAAAAGTATGAGAAAAAAATATATGACAGCTGGAGTAGAAAAAAAAATTAACGAAAAAGAAGCGAAAACTTTCGTTTAACATAATTAAGAGACACACAACTTTTTACCATTTATAATCGAGTAAAAATCATTTTGTAAATGTAATAAAAAAAAATAAAAACTTTTGTTATGGGAAAGGAGGCAAAAAAGAGAGGGAAAGAGTAAATCTCTTTATGTAGACTTAGAAAAAATAAAACACAATGAGAAGAAATGGCAAAAAAAAACTTCAACTAAAGAACTAAGATTTTGCAAAACTAACTAAATTCATTAGGAAAAATAACAATAGAACTTTTTCAACAACAATAACAACAACAATACCAAGAGCAATAAATATACTTAAAACATGTACCACAAATTATGTTTTAGTTTTATAGCGAACAGTGGCACAAAGGTAAAGTATATCCTCTAACAACTGTTGTATGGGATTGCACTTAAACACATTAATGCGACGGCAAAAAAAGTTCATTGTATAACCCATTAACGCCTGACTCTAGAATCCGTGGTTCGATTGATTGAGTATTTTTATTTTTTTAAGGGTCTTGGGGGCCTCTGTAGGCCATGGGTATTTTTCTATCCACTTCGGCAGAAGTGTGTTCTGAAATAAAATTTTTTTCTCCCTATTATATGGCTGCTAAACAGCATAGTTAAACTATATATGAGAGTTTTATTGAACATGTGCCTTAAAAATTAAATTGCATATTTTTTCATAGTCTTTCTGTGGATGAACACATGATCGCATATTATGGTCGCCATTCCCTAATATATGTAGCCAATACGATTTGGCTACAAATACTTGGTGTTGGCTTCTATGACAAGATATTGTTATTTCTTTATCCCATATGCTAGCGTTTCTGTTAATAATAATGCTGACTCGGCCTTTGAGAAAACGTGGTACTACGACTATTAGAGAATATTTCAGATCCAAGCCAATATAATGTTACATTCGACAACTTTTTACCAGCCATAAATAATGATGTACATTATCTCGAAAAGGTTATTTTGCAACAGGTACATTATATAGGTACGCATTGTTGGATGATATTAAATTGATGAAAAAGAAACCTTCGATTTTTGCTTTGACAAAAATAACAATATTATCGCAGTTCGCTAGAACGATGCTACGGTAATTACCTGCACACTTATTTATTATCATGTTATACCTATGTATATATATTAAATCTTTCTGAAGGTGGTGATATCTAATTTTTTGGGTGTAGAGCCGATGTGCAAAACCAAAAGATATGACCGTAAACATCGCAAGACGACTGTCGTTGAACAACCATACCAACAACCATAATACATGTATATAAACACCGAATAGGTGGAGTTGACTTAATCGATAATCGCGTCAACAATTATCGTATTCGAGTCCGCGAAAAAAGTGGTATTGGCCATTACTCACTAACGCTATTGACGCAGCTATGGTAAACGTATGGAAACTACACTGCCATGCTAACGGTTGATAACGAAAAATTGTAGTGCGTAAACGTACCCTGGCCACCCCTTTTTTTAAGCCTGGATGGTCATTTTTGTACAGTAAGGTTACTCTTCTTTGAATCAGCGAACAAAAAAAAATTTTTTTATCAACTAACGTTGTTGAAAAAAAGAGCGAAATTTGGTCAAATATAAAAGAATATTATGATAAAGAGTAAATGAGTTTCGTCGATTCTGCGAACAGTAACCGTCCAGGGTTAAGAAACTTTCATGGAAAATTTATTAACTTACAGAATTTTTGCCAGAAATCTACTGAGAGGGAAACGCCGAAGAAATATTTTTTTGTATTTCTGGATATAAAAAGCCTGGCCTCACGTCTAATAAAGCAACACACTACTTACAAGCCTAAGGCAACAAGACCTATACTATTTCCCAAATAGTTTAGTAATATAAAGTTCTTCACTAAAAACTTTACCAGCCTATGTTTGAATATTGCGAAAGAAAAACATTTTTTATTCTGATTGTTTCGTAATCAGGAGGACTCTAGAGTATCTAGAGAGGATAAAATCAACAACATTGTCATATAAAAATTTGCCATTAAAGAGAAAAGGACTCATTGAGCAAGATTAGGACCCCCCCCCTGCAGAAATGGACAACAACTTATTTTCAAAATTGTTGTCGTATGCATCATCCTACGCTGTTTAAATCAGTCCAAACACCAGCATATCTGGTAAAAGAAACTAACTGGAACTTTCTAAAATAAACTAATGGCGCATTATGCAAAAGAATTATCAGAAATAACCAAAGCGTGGACAGAGTCTTTAATTCATGGCATCTTTCTAGCACTAGTTGCTTCAAATGAACGAATTGTCTTGAAAAATGTACTACCGGAACATATTGTTCTAAAAGTAAAGCCAAAAAAAAATTAAACGACATCTTCCTTTCCTTGTTTGTTTTTCTTAATTTTTCACCAGTTTCCCTCTCTTTTTTCTCCCTTTCTATTGGTTTTTTTTCTAGTTTCTTCATTCGTTTTCTTCTTCACTTGTAAGAAAAGTTTAATGGGTCTCTGAGCAAAGACATGAAATTGTGGATACAATCGCCTAACTTAACCCAACATAACCACTTCTGGATCGTATATAGCAGACAATCCTTTTGATGTACTTTTCGATCACTTTTCCCACGTGCTTGTCATTAAAATCTCAATAAATATTACTCAGGCGGTAAAGCCAAAAAAGGCATTGCATTATGAGTAGCCATCTGAGGCAAATTAGTCTGAGGCACCTCGCAAAGAGTCATCTTGGTGCCTACTTCATCGATGATGTTGGTGATCAGTCGAACATTGACATCGACAGTTTGAGTCGCTTCATTGGAAGCTCAAAGTGGTTCCGGGAATAGGGAATAATTGATGAAAACTGTGGTATCACAATGGGCCCCAAGTGGCAAAAATGGGTCCATCCGAATACTTTGGGGGGGACAGCCACTTCTACCTACCTACCTACCTAAAGCCAAAATCATTTGCAGTGTATACTTCGTAACCAGTAACCTTCTTCAATTGCATGCAAAAAAATTGATGTACATATGCATGAATGATGTTTTTTAATCATATCCATGCATCATAATGGATGCCTATAAATGTAGAATCCTAGCTTCATGGATTAGGGTATCGATTAATCAATCGGAGAGTAAACAAAAATTCAATACATAAAGGCTGCCATTTTTGCCAAAAATATTAAACGCTTAGTTGTTACCCACTGTGTCCTTTGTTTTCACAGTAACAAAAATGGCAAACGACCTCCCACATTAAATACTTGATACTTTATAAAATGCTTTCTCTAGACGAGGGACTACATTCGTAATACCCCCCCTCTCCATATTTTAGGCATTTATTTTCGCTTTTCTTTTGTATATTTTTTTGTGTTTTTTTGTTTTTGTATTTTTTTCTTCTTCTACATTATTTAGTTCTCTATTATTGTTCATTTTGCCATTGTACTTTTAACTGGTATAATGGCCATAATGGGTGACGGAAAAAACTTATCTTCCGTTACAAGGCTCGTACCACACCAAAATGCAACAACTACAAATTGGATAGTCTAGAGTACCAGTCCTGCTCTGTGTGCGGCCGCTATGGTGGTGTCAGACAACAAATGAATCTGATTTGGGTCGTTGCACATTAATACGTCCTGTTATTTTTGTGCAATTAAAATAAATTCTCTTGAACAACACAATTTTTGTTTTTTTTTGGAACGAAAGAAAACAAAGACCAGATGCTGGAATATGTTGGAGAAGAGATCTAATGCCAAGTTAACGATTTAACTGAACATATTAAGGTAAAACGTATTTAATTTTGATATAAGATATGATTGTGTGCCTTAATAAGGAAATAAATAGTTTATAGTAAAATATCATGTGTACGATACTTTTGATTTCAGACAACAACAAAATGGAAATAATTTTACATGGAAAATAAAACTATTGCTCGATATTAACAGAGAAAAAAATCTATATATTTATTATATATGAAAGAGCTGCTCTTCAAAGTGACTGACTGACTCACCGACCAATCAATAGATGCACACTTTTTGGCAGCTCTTGGAGTTGCTGTAGTCTTCTAATTTCATGTCCCAACGCAGGCATATGCAACAAAACAGAATTATCAAAAAAAAGGAGTTTTTTAGGCTACTATCTCTCAGCAGTCCAAACAAGAACACTGAGTCTAAACCTGTTGTTCGTAGTCGACGTTAAACAGGAACCCCATTAACAACTAAATTGTAATTCTAACTGAAGGTCTGTAATGACAAAATAAGTAAGCCGTTTACAGGCAAGTTCACTCGGCGGCTCATATTGTGTTACGCAGTGTGAGATATGTCCCCTTGTCATGATCCGTTAGAAGCGGGTCTATTCCGAGCTCCGGATGAAACTGGCTAGTTCCCATTGCGATAAGTTTGCCGCCATGCCCAGATCTTCAAACGTTCTGTCACTCAAAAAGCAATGACGTCTGTTTTAAAGTGCAGAGCACTCGCATAAAAGGTGTTGTACAGATTCCGTTTCTTTCACATCCTGGCTGCTTCTGCAGTAATCCTGGTGGGGCGCAACAAATTTCTCAGCTAAACTTCCAATAGTGCAGAGTCCCGTTAGAATTCCTGTAAGATTGGGAACAGTTTTCATGTCGAAATCAAGTAGTCGATTAGTTTTCCTGCTGTCCACTGCTGGACGCAGCAGTTTCGAAATTCGACAACAAGGTATGGTGGACCACCTATGGTTTGTTGAATTCCATGCTGCACATACTCGTACATAATTAGTCATTACAACCCTTCCGTTAGGATTACGACCTAGTTTCTCACATCACTTATGTTGTGTGTTTTAATTTTATATAAATATGAGTGGCGAGACTTACAGACGACTCCGAACGACAGATTTTTTTCATGGCAATTTTATTTACTCTCGAAGATTTTTGCCAGAAATCTACTGAGAGGCAGACGCCGAAGATATACATTTTTAAATTTTGTTTTAGTTGAAGATGTCTAACCTGGCGCTCGGCAGCTACAATTCCATGCTGTTTTTTGCAATTTAACCCTTATCCTGTATTAATGGGCCAAAATTGCCCAAACAGTTTTTATTGCTCATTTATTCTTGAAATACTCAGCGGATGTTTTTCAAACTTTTGTACAATTATTTTTTTAGTAAAAACTATCAAAATATAAAATATAATTTTTGTAGATCGTTTCACAAAGCGTATGTAAAAAAACTTACGCAATTGGTACTTTTGGGTCAAAATTGCCCAATGCAACATAATTAATTTACGAATGTGATACGAGCTAAGTAACAATTTCGTGGGCCTTGACAACTTCATACAAATATAGCAACAAAAAAATATGCGATAATAACGCACAAGTGTTTTTTGTTGTTTTTGGTTTTTATAACGGTATTACAAACTGCAACAAAACCAAAAAAAGAGAATAAGTAGTGTAAATATTTCATTTATTTGTATTTTTGAATTGAATACAAGTGACAAAAACTTCACCTATTTTGGGACAATGAAACGAGAAGAGATAAGAACTTTTCTTATGCTATCAGACTCAGGCGATCAAAACTCCAAAACACATCAAGTGAAGATGAAAACGACTTCGTTTCTGAAACTGCATCTGACTATGACCGCAACTCCTCGTCAGGCGCTAGCATGGACATTTCCGAAATTCTCGATCAAACTACGGATGAAGTTTTAATGTATCTAAACAGGACATAATAAATTTAACTCTTGGTCCAACGCGTTATTCTATTTCAAGAGGTAATGATATAAAATCTTTTCTTCTGTTATTTATGCCCAGTGGTAATATGAAATTATTTGTTGATATGATTAATTTACAAGGCGACTATAAGTGGTAATGTATTTAGAAGAATAAAAGCTATGCAATCGGTTCATTTAGGTCAATCCGTATTTGGAGAGATTTGGAGTTGCTGTAGACGACATTACAATTGAAGCATATTTCGGACTACTTTTGTTGGCGGGTGTATTTAGATCTCATGGTGAAGTTTTAGAATTTCTATGGGAATATCGCAAAGGTATTTTTTGCCAGAAAAAATTTTACAACTAAAACGTAAACCTGAAAACTGTGCTCACATCCTCTTCGACAATGGGAACAAAACAAAAATGGGATATGTACCTAAAAAAAATTGCTTACATCACGTCGAAAAAAAAGAGCAAGCTCCAAAAAGTCAGAAATAATTCATTTCTATAATGAAACGAAATCAGGGGTCGATACATTAGATCAACTTATAAGAACTCACACATGTAAAAGGAGAACTAATCGATTGCCTCAAGCACTGTTTTACAATATGTTGGATATATCCTCCTATAATGCCTATGAAGTTTTTGTAAAAATTAAACCACACTGGAAGGAAAATAAGAAATATAAGCGACGCATATTCTTGGAAGACTTAAGCATGGAGCTTATAAGCGGAGAAATATCTCGTAGACCGCACATGCCACAAAGTAGGCCTGCAGCCGTAAAAGTCTTCAAAAGGATTCTGCTGAAGTGCCGTAAGCAAAAAATTTAAAAAGGGACGTAGCAACTTTTGTCCAAATCGTTCTATCAGCACCAAATATGAAAATAAATGCACTGAATGTCAAAAATTTATTTGCAAAAAGCATTCTAAGACCAATATTGTTTGTAATGAATGTAAAAAATAAAAAAACTGAATAAATATTATAATTTTTTGTATTGGGCAAATTTTACCCACTAATGTCATATGCGTTTTATTTTTGAAGTACAGGATAAGGGTTAAAAAAGTTTCATTTAGGTGACCCATATATCCTCTCAGATATCACTGATCCATTGTGTGTCAGTTCGTCTGCCTTTTGGTTTCCCTCTATGCCACAGTGGCCCGGAATCCAGCAGAGGCGGGTATTGTGTCGACGTACATATATGGTGTAGAGTCTACGCAACTCCTGACTCCTTTTGATTTCACTAGATGGGATCCCAGCGCTTTGGTTGCTGCTTGACATATGATCACGTTCGAGGGAGATAGATTCTTGGTTTCAATCATGCATGCAGCTTGTTCAATAGCAAAAATTTCCGCCTGTCAGTGCCAGTTTATCGGAAAAGATCCCAGATCCCGTTCTACAGTGCATTTCTAACCCATCGATGAAGATCGTTATATGACCGTAAACGATGTCAGCTTCAGCGAGAAATTCCTTACGTTTGGGAAGTGTGAGTTTTTTATATTCGCTCGAAAAAAGTCTGTGGTACCATATAATCGATTAGTCATAGAAGAATTTATACATTATGTATGTATGATTCCTTAAACATAAACATTTTTATTTATACAAACCCATCTGAAAGAAAATGTATTTTTTTTTATTTCAATTGCTTTTAAATAATTTTGAAATTAGTTTCATATAAAAATCATACATTACAGGTCTTCAACAGCGAAAAAAAACTCTCTTTAACAATTCCTTTCGAGTGTTGATTGATGAAGAGGTAGATCCTTCATTTCACATGTTCAATTTAATAAATCTCAAAAGCAGCAACAATAAAAACCAACTCAGTACTTGTAGACCCTTTTTTTCTCTGTAACATTGTTCTCTCGACAAGCTCTATTGTGTTGTGGATTTTTTCATACAAAATTTTTAAGATTTTCTTCGGAAAAACAGAAGAGGAAAACAAACAAAGGAAAACAAAACAAGACAAGGGGGGGAATAAAACAAAAAGTACACTTGACTTGCACACAAGTGGATTTCATGTGTTCCTTTTTTTGTCTTTGTTTTGTCTTTTATTTTTCAAGGATGGCCACAAAGCTTGGTCTGGAATAAAGGAAGCATGTATGTGCTGCAAATATGGAAGTGTAACACATACATTTATGAAACTTTAACACTTAATTCATGAAATTAAATTTATGTTTTGATTGCACTTTAAAACAAATTTTTGAGTTTAAAATTCTCAATCAAAATTAATTGCAGATTGTGTGAAAGGATTGAATATTTCTTCTTCTATATCCGAAATTAGAATTTCCATCACTTGATTTTAATGATGTTTTAATTTTCGGAACACTATTAAGAGGCACAATTTTAAGAGGATTTTTTATTTGCAAATTTTTTAATTCATTGCTATTTGACCCAACATTTCACTCGTTGATACAAACGAAATTTAGTCTGCCATTGAGGCATTCAGTTTCGTGTTGAACAATATAAACAAAACAACAAAAAGAAAATAGTATTGGCTGTTCTAAAATAAATTCATTCATTAGTTCACTTCATTCATGACTATAAAGAATCGTTTCAAATTGTACATGCAACAGCAGCAGCAGAAAACATCATGAAATGAAGATTTAATTGTGTATGGAAGCGCAAAGCAATACAACTTCCACACTTTAGTATAAATAAACATTCATTGATATGACTTGCAGGTTGTTAATGTGGACAACAACAACAACAACAACAAGCAAATAATCGAAAGCATTGCAAGAACATTAAAATACCATGTATTAGGGTATACGTTGTATTTTAGAGTTTAATTTTGAATTTAGAAATTACGTTGCTCCTTCACACAAGGTTAGGTTTTAAGTTTTCTGCAACATTAAAGCAACAACTACCAAATCATTTAAATATTTTTTTATTCAAAATGTTTGTAAATATCAATCATACATACATAATTGGTCATTACAACCCTTCAGTCAGAATTACGACGTAGTTCTCACACCACTTATGTTGTGTGCGTTAAAGTTTAAAGTCGATTCCGAACGATAGAGTTTTGAGAAACTTTTCATGGCAATTTTTTTACTCTTAGATTTTTTAGCAGAAATCTGACTGAAAGGAAGTCGCCGAAGTAAGATTTTCGTTTTGTTGGAGATATCTGATTTTAGGTTTGATCCGAGCCCTCACATCTAATAAGCCAACACACTACCTACTAGACTACGGCGATCATGTTCTGATATTCATTCTTTTCCTTTATTTTGTTTCAGAGTCATTAAACATGTTGCTAACTGAACAAACTTATTCTAGAGGACCAGGATTGCCATCTAAAATAGTATAGAAGGCATGCCATATGTGCGAAACTCGACTTATAGGTTTAATTTCTCTACTAAATTAAACGCTAAAAGAAATTTTCTGCATGAAATTTATCTTGAGATACTTAAATGAACAAATCAACCCTGACTTGTTGTTGGCAACCTCTACCCTAGTAAAGTCTTATATGGAAAGGATCGTGGAAGAATCTAAATCCAGCAAACAAATATTCAGCATACAAAATGCGCTGTGTGTACATTAAAAATTTATTTCGCTAAATGTTGTCTCTACAATAAAACCATTGAATGTATGCGTTTGTATATACGGTATGTTGTAGTCTGTATATATGTATACAGTATGTTCTGTTTTAGTATAGTTCCTCTACAATTGTAGATAGGCAATATACTCGTAAGGCCATACATACATACATAATTGGTCGTTCCCACGACAATCGGATCTACGCTCCGGAACGACCCGATTCAATATCGGCCAAGGATTGTCAACTCAGCGAAAGCTGTATCAACCGGAAGTTTTTTCCCAAGGGAAAAGCTTTCGGAGACAACAGCCGAACTGTTACAACAACAACAACATAATTGGTCATTACAACCCTTCAGTCAGGATTACGACCTAGTTTCTCACACCACTTATGTTGTGTGTGTTAATTTTATACATGAGTGGCGGGACCTACAGTTTAAAGTCGACTCCGAACGACAGATTTTTGAGAAACTTTTCATGGCAATTTCTTTTACTCTCAGAGTTTTTGCCAGAAATCTGCTGAAAGGAAGTCGCCGAATAAATACTTTTTGTATTTTATTTTGATGTCTGGCCTGGGGCTCGAACCCTGGCATTTCGTCTAATAAGCCAACACACTACCTACTAGACCACGGCGACTTCGTAAGGCCATAGCTGTCAAAATATTGTATAATTAAGTTTGACTGAAACTATAGGTCATCGCCATATTGTTATTATATTTTGAAATATACAAACGAATCGCTTTGTATTTGAAAATATATGTTCTACAGGCTCCAATTATAATTTACTTTCCTCGAAAAGGCATCTGTAATCCAGAGGGCTCCGACAAGGATGATGCCCAATATTGGAGGATCAAATCCATTGAAGAGGAGGATAATAGCGAGGCTTATAACATCAATATAGTTAAATGCTTGCCAAGCAAGCGATCAGCGCTCTCTGTGGGTACGAGAATGAGGAAACTGTCCTTGGTTTATCGCCAAAGAGCGATTAGATTGAATATTAGTTTCAGGACAATATCTGATGTTTCGCTATTGGTATTGACAACAACGATATTGGCGGATGATATAGGGAGGATATACTTTGGCCTTCTCGAGGTCCGAGCACACACTGCAGCTATAAAAGCGGAGAAACGACGGACTTCCTTCTGCAAATAGCATAACCCCTTGGTTGGAGAACAAACATTACGAATAGAATTTCTACATGACTCTGATCCAAACTAGTCACGGATGCATCAAAAAATACCTGCACTGATTTGAACACGATAGCTTCCTTAATCTATCAAATTGTGTGAATTGGAGCATATTCTACTATGCTGATCGAAATAGAGATGGCCCGTGGATATGAATTTCAAATAAAACTAGAATTCTATGAAAACAGTACAGTCAGCGGCTGAAGTGATGCTGGATCTCCGAAGGCTAGAGATACAAAGGCGTAAATTAATGTGAGAAAGCTTTTAAACTAACCAGCAGTCCGCAAACAAATACCTGACGGCAGCCTCTCAGAGAGAGAGAGAGAGAGAGAGAGTGTTTGAAAGATATAGTGAGCAGGTTTTGCGCGTAGGCACAAGCGATTGTTAATCGTGCACACCTATGACGAAAGTGTACTGTGAACACACCTCCACCTCTAGTTAAGACAAAATAAAAAACAGATTATTAAAAATTAAACATCGCGTTATAATTGCGAAAACTAAGGACAATAATTTAGTGATTTATGCAGAGACAGCTCGCAAACTACGAATAATTCTCATTTGAAAAAATGGCGTTTAAGGTGCCAACCTTTTGAAGCGTGGTAAAAAAAATTTAAAAAAACTGAATATGTTATGGGTATGTTATGGCTCCTATGCGTCAACATACCGTTCAATCACTGGTAAATATTGCTTCTGTAAACGAGAGAATTGCCAAAAACGAGAAAGCCTTAATTTGGCATTGTTTTCAACGACTTTGAATTTCCTAGCGCACTACTCAATAAGTTTTGAAAAAAAACCTCCACTTTCAGGTGTACAAAGTTACACAAGTTATCAATTCAGCAGACGATTAAAAGCGTTGGTAACTCTTTGAAAGGGTTATGGAGCAAAGTGAAGTCATCCTCTCCGATGAAATGTATTTCTATCGAAATGGCTTAGTGGATACACAAAATTGTCGAATTTGGGGTCAGTAAATCTTTCTGGTTCAGTATGCGCCAACAATGAGCAACTATCTGCTGAGGGTTTTGGTCTGGAGACGTGATTGGGGGTTACTTTTTTGGAGATGAGACCGAAAGTGTAGTGGGTGAGAATGATCTTTGGCATAGATGGCATCGATCTGGACGATAATTTGATGTGATAAGTGTTCAGGAGAAAATTAAAGTTCAAACTCACCGTGCCATGCAATAATTTTCTTACAGAAATTAGTTTCAATTCGAGATATTTTCAAACAATATTCGCGGTACTACTTTGTTCTAACCAAAACCATACCCGTGACAGAAAAAAATTTTGTTGGCACATTATGATTGTTGCAACGTATGATGCATTCTTTAAAGTGTTACAAACATTAGCATAAATAAACTATACCCTCATATTCAATGATAGCACACACACCATAAAAAGTACAAAATTAGACGTGTGTACAGCAAGTATAAAAATGTACGGGTACGTAAAGACATCTTCACACTTCTATGGGAACAAACAAATAAGCGCACGCATGCAACACATGCCATGTGCGCAACATCAATTAATCCACAAGCAATAAAAACATTAAAACAGAAATACCGTTAATAAGATGAATGAAAATATATACAATTGCACATTTCAGTTTTTGTTGTTGTTGTTGTTATTAGTGTTGTGTCATTCAGTGTTGGGCGCTTCAGTTGGACGCATGGCCTGATGTTATTGCAACGTTTGATACACGAACACCGGAAGACCAAAAATTCCACAAAACGTCAATTTAATGAGAATTCATGCAATGCCACTTTTACGCCAAGTAGCAAAAGGCAAACCGAGTAAAACGTACAAGCATATATACATACATACATATACGTTGGGCATGTTTGTTTGTTGCGTATTATTGCTGAACAAATACGGTGAAGTAAAATAGTGAATTCTTTATGAAATGAAAATTAATAAAAAAAAGTAGAAATCAAGTTGCAATAAAGTGAGTTTTTGCCCAAAGTAAGTTATATTTGTTCTTGAATTTGTTTATTTAGTTTCTAAACGAATATCTGTTTGTTTTAAAACTCTGGTTTTAGTTCTGAATATCGCGCTTTTTAAGAGTGTGAGTATGAATTTGAGTTTTTATAGGTTTTCATGATTCTTCCACAGCAAATTTTTTGTATTTTTTTTTCCTTTCCTTTTGCTATTTTTTTGTGCTCCTGTTTGGCTACTTCTATTGCTGATATTAGACGAAAATTGCCAGAGTATTTTTTAAGTGCTTGAAAATTGCTTTGCAAGTGGATAAAATGTTTACGTATTATGGTTTGCTGTTGTTTTTCCTTTTTTTCATTTTTTCTTTTATTTGAGAATTTTCGTTTCCACTAAATGCCATGACAATCATTAATCTTGTCTAGTGCCGTGCAGTAAGCATTACCACTACCTCTCTCTCTTTACCATTCATCCATCCAATAGCATTATTCAATACAATTCACTGCCTTCAAATTATTTTTGGTTTCGTTTCTAGGTTCTTCTCAACCTTTGGAGTATTTTGGTTTGTTGGTACCAAAATATTTGGCTTTTAATTTTCTACTTTTCTATCACTCTTCTAGCTGTGCAACGATTTTAAAAGAATTTCTTCTCAATTTGAGCCTTTACGTTTAGCCTTAGCATTGTTAAACTGCACATAGTGCTTTTGCATAGCTCAACAAAAAACAGAAAGAAATTCTATTGCATAGCTGTTGCTAGTGATTTGTATTTTGCATTCCCCAGCCATTTTTTCATGTCCTTTGCTGTTCTGTGCTGCCCTGTTTAGGTTTCAGCTTTTTTATTCATCCTTTTTTCATCTTTTTTTTGGGGAAGAAAACTTAGGGAATATTTATTGATGATAGATGTAAATTGAGTTATAATTCAACATGAACTAAACAGTTGTTGAAAAGTTTTTACATGCCATTTAAATGCCATTTAGTGTCTCTATCTCGCTCTCTATCTCTCTCTTTCTCTCCTCTTGGGTATAAAGAAAATGGAAATTCGATAAACGGAATTTTTGTGTTATTTTTTTCGATTGCCTTTCTTTTATCCAAGCCTTGGCACAGAGGAACTGAGGAATTGATGTTTGCAATGGGCATACTTGTGCCCATAAACGAAATTCCAAAACTTCATTGCAAAGATAATGAAGAAGAAATTTTTGGACAGACAAACAGAAATTTTTTTAATTTTTATTTAAAATCTTTTCTTTTCTTCTTTTTTGTGTGAAAATAATAAAATTTTGCAAAAATTCTGAACTTATGAGTATAAAACAGACTTTTTCAAATTATTAGGACAGTTCTAACCGACTGTTCTACATTACTATACAAAGTTCTTATTAAACAAAAATCAGTTCGGGACTGAGGAGTTGGCATTGGGGAGTAGAGAAGTTTCTTAATCTATACTGAGCCGATTTTTCAGAAACAATTCTAGCTACAACACAATATTTGCAAAAGATTGTAAGAAACAAACCTGAACTGACTGTAGAATTAAGATTATCCAACCGTAAACGTCTTAGTATACTAGGTAGGGTGACAGCTTATTAGACATGAGGCCACGCATAAAACCTCAGGTCAGACATCAAAACGTAATAAGAAAAAATATTTCTCTCTCAGCAGATTTCTGGCAAAAATTCTGAGAGTAATAGAAATTGATATTCAAAGTTTCTCAAAAATCTGTATGTCGGAGTCGACTTTAAACTCATGAATAAAATTAACACACACGACATGGGTGGCGTGTGAAGCTAGGTTGTAATCCTAACTGCAGGGTTGTAATGACCAGTTATGGATGTATGTATAAATCAGACCATTTCTTTAAATCCATTTGCCCAATTCAACGTGGACAGGCATAAGGTGGAAATGACGAGATATAGCAATATCATCTGACACTCGAATCGCCATCCAACTATGCGGCCTCATTGTGGTTGTCTGAAAATTAACGTGGGACTATCGGGGCAAACTGAATAGTATATTGCGAACTGATCCTTTGATGGATCATATGTTGTGTGGGAGTTAAGGGCAATAAGCTGGAAAGGCGGTCTCCAGAAGAGTTTGAAAGAGTTTACTTGGTGAAAGGTACAATAGAAAGACACTGTATCTCTTCTCAATTCAGATGGAATTGAAATAATTTCAACTTTTTCAAAGAAATTATAGTGACAGAATATATGTAAGTATACAAGGCAATGAGTACAACAGGCAGATAAAGTAATACGAAGTAAAGTTTTCATAGCACTAAAGGCATCAACATTAGAATTTTACATTAAAGCTTAAGTCCTTTAGAAAGAAGCTGGAAACCAGTCTAAATATTTAATTATTAATGATAGTTTGGTTAAATTACGGTTGAGTCAACTAAGAGAAATCTACACTAAAGACGCATACTGGCAAATAAAGTCAACAATATGCTCTGGCTCCTCAACAGATCCACAAACTTTGACTTTACAAACTTACAGAATGTAATGTATGACAGAAAAGATGTATTCCATTATGAGCCAAAAGACCCTTAGACGAGGATTTTTAAAAAGAATGTAAATACATTAATGTAGTCGCCGTAGTTAAGCAGGTAGTGTGTTGGCTTCTTAGACGTAAGGCCACGGTTCAAACCCCAGGTCAGACATTAAAACGGCGACTTCCTCTCAGCAGATTTTTGACAAAAACTCTGTGAGTAAATAAAATTGCCATGAAAAGTTTCTCAGAAACCTGTCGTTCGGAGTAGACCTTAAACTTTATGTCCCGAAACTCATGTAAAAATTTAACACACACAACATAAGGGGTGTGAGAAGCTAGGTCGTAATGACCAATTATTGATGTATGTATAAATACATTAATTTTCTAATTGACAACGTAATTGTGGTAGATTAGTATTTGAAGGACGTGTGTTAATAGGTTCAGTAATAATACAATTACCCTCAACGTTTATTTGGCCAGAGAGTTTTGGTATATTGGCTAGGTAGGTTATACATATGAGGTGCCGGTCTGCCACTTCACGGAAGGAGTCCAACTAAGGTCTGCATTTAGGCCCATTGTGACACCACTATCAATATACAACAGGGATATCAAACATTCCCTGCAACCATAGTTCCAAATAAATCTCGTTAGGAAGTCATACAAGATTGCAAAAAAACTATGCGAAAGTCGAAAGCCGCAGTAGCTGCGAACCAATTTATGTCTGAAGGACCAATTACTACAGCTGAACAGTAGTTCAAGTTTCCTTAGCGCACTACAGAATAAATCAAGAGTTAGCTATTGAGAATGAAAATTTCGCGCCTGTTAAAAAATGGTGTGTGTTGTGTCAGTTTGACTAAAATTCAGTAAAAGTTTGTTGCTGTATTAACTCGATTGTATCTCACAGCATTTACTTTTGTTTTGGACTAAAATATTTGTGCTGATTTTAAACATTTTCGCACAGTGATATAATATAAATTGACTACAATAATCAGGCAGGAATATTTACAAAAATTCTTTTGTCGCTCCATTATGTATTGGTTTTATTCCCCTCCAACATTTTCCATAGAAATGGAGGAATGACTTTTTAGTATTATGAACTGACTGTAGATTAATAAAGAAGGGCTTTCATATGTGTGTTGAGGATTGGACTATTTTAATGAATATAAGCAATATTTTCGAGACGAAAGTCTTCATTTTCATGAGATATAATCACATGTTTTCTTTATAGCCACTATATCTTTCATTACTCAGTCCACCGATCAGGTAGGCGTTAAGCTATTAGGCTGTCCAAGACGTACGATGTAAATACTAATGTTCTAAACTAAAATTCCAATATAGCGCTAATTAAATGCAATAAAAGAACAAATATTGTGGCGAAGGTCAAGGTTAGCAATAGCGATTCTTATAATAATTACCTCCTCTCAAAGAGAAATGGAAATCTTGTTTTTAAATTAAAAACTTTCCTTCAATATTTCCACTACAATTTCCAAAGAATAAATTGTGCTTTCATTTCCTCTGTATGGACTTCCCTTTAGAATCCATACCCTGAGACTTCTCTTCGCTTAAATAAACACTTATGGTACATTTAGAAACATAATTTTTCATACATTTAGAATTTGCATTCTCTTCAAAAATTTAATTATTAAAACCATAATATTTGATATTTGAAAGATAAGCAATTTTTTTTTTAGCTAAAAATCAAAAATTTTTTCAGATTTATTTTTATGAATTTTAATCATTAAATCTTTACACAAAGTTTGAAAGCAAAAAAAAAGAAAAACAAAAAAATTACTGAAGTATTTAATTGACGTTCTATTTTTGTCACCTCTTAATAGACTTCATTATAAAAAATTTCGAAGTTCATTTCTTCTTTTCAAATTTCTTTGATCTTTTGATTTGTTTTCCTGCGTATAACCCATGAATTCATAAAATTTACTTCTTCGCATCATGTGTACTCTAATATACCATCTCTGATTGTACGTTAGCTGAAATATAATCGCATTGTAATTTTGCTTGAATAATCACAACAATTGAAATGTTTTTTGACCAAATTTTTGCATATTCAAATCAGTTCCTCTATAACTGTACGTGCGTGTATATAGCACTCAAAAGCTTAACCCGACGAATCTTTAATCATAATACCAGTTATGTTGCCCATGCTCGTGGGAGACTAATTCTGAATAGTGGGATGAGATTCCCAATGAAAGATTACGCAAATCAAAGAAACAAGAATTTTTAGTACATATTGCCGTAACACTTAGCTTGAAGAACATTGTTAAGATAATCGTGGGCGAGTCTAACACAAGATTCCTCAGACCCGACAAATCGAATAGCTGATAGGTCGCTACTTAACTGTCCCTTTGACAGAACTTAGAAATGCTTCGAAACAAAAAAAAAATATATAAAGTGAATGGAGCAATTTGGCAGTAACATACTCTATTCGGAACAAATGAATGCATGCACAGATGTCTTCCATAGAAAGTTGTACTCAATCCAATGTTGATATCCTCAATTCAAAGTTTGGAGGACCAGGCATTCAAGCTGTCATCCAAGCTCTTAGCTCCTACGAAGTGGACTGTCAGGGTAAGCTAAATCAGATAGGCAGAGCAATATTGTCAGTCTTTGCTTTCATGGAGTCATATGAATATTCTCGGCAATATAAAGGGAACTCTTTACTTGGTGTGAGGTGTCCACGTCGTATAAGGGACCAGAACGTTTTTGAAAGAAGGCTTTAGCAAAGTGTACTCGACGAAAGGAGAGATAATGAGACACAGAGAATTGTCCCAAGCAATGTTGAGAAAATATAAGTAGGGTGTATCTATAACTTGCTGACGGGCTGCCTAACCACTACAGCGTTTTACAGACAGAGGTCATGACTATTTTGAAAACAGCATAATGCTTATTAGGTATGAGGATTTTTACTGAAAATTTCTAGATTTACTCGGACGGCTAATTTCCAAATCTGCTTTGTCCACGAATGCCGAGGATATTTTTAAGGAAATTTCGGACCATTTTTTAATGGGTTCCGAAACATAGGGATATCGTTGGAAATAGGATTGCTGATGAGCTGATCATAGCCGGTAATGAGCTCACAATCTTCGACATGTTACTGAGCATAGGTATTCTAAGTGTCACAGTTAAAACCACTCGTTTTATGTGAAGACTCAATCTCGTTGGAAGCAAAAAGGTACGTGCAATATTACTAGACTCTGATGGAGTTGTATGCATAAGGAGAGGGTCTATCCTTAAATCGCATGGTTATCCATTGCAAAATGGAAAGCGATACGTATGGCTCATTGTCCTTTTTGTACGCATTCCGAAAGATTTGACATTGCGGCTGTAGGAGATGTGAAGCTGAAGAGAATAAGAAGACTCTTGTGTTAGTTCATTGCTCTTGTCACAAAAAGACGATGGTTTTTCGCCTCTTACTTTCTGATATCCTTGACTATTCTGTGTAATATAAAGGTTGATGCAAAGGCAAGATTTATTTTGTACTAGGGTTGTTTTCTTCTGGGGTATGTATGATGGTCGGATTGAATATTGATTGTGATATTATAGTGGTCCTAAGTGGGACCTTTTCTGTCAATGAATGTCCTTTGACAAAATTAGCTTCCAAAGTCAATTTTCTGTTTACCACACAAATCTAAAATATATATAGGTAGATAGATAAAGTCTTGATGCTTATTTTAGAAAACTTGACAGTTTGAGAAGTACATCAAACCAAAAGCAGACTATGTTAAGAAAAAATTATTCATAAATTCTAAATTTCCATGTTAAGTTGGCTACTTTTGGTATCCCAATTTTATGCATTTTCTCATTCACCAATTTAAATATCGTTTCATAATGGGTTAATCTATAATACACTTGTGTTATTATTTTGAAACTCGTGAACATAATTTCGTTTGGCATTAACCGGAAAATCCTGTCAATTTAGTTTTCCAACAAAATGTTTTTCTATTTTTCTTGTGTGTGCTTTTTTTTAATTTTGCGATTTGCAGTTCTTATTTATTTTATAGTTTCTCCAATTTCTCGTTTTGTTGTTTGTTTTTTGACATGCCACACGTACTTTACACGTAAAATGTATTTGAAGCATATTTGGCTGGGTGCCAAACAAGTGTGTCTACATGATTTCTAGTGACGTTCTTCTACATTTTGGATTTTTTGATATTTTAGGAAAAAATAAAGAAGAGGAAGAAGAAACATTTAAAATAAGGAATTAAAAATAGAAAAAGAAGAAGAATTAAAGCAATAACCATAAAATGAACAGAAATAAGAAACATTTTTTTAACATTTCGTGTTTCGTTTACATACACGGTGAAATACCCCCCTTTATTACGGGTATTTAATTACCATGTTTTATAATAATGAGCTTAGATTTCAAAGCAAAATATTACCGCCCCACAGTGTTTTTATTTTGTTGTTTTTTTCCAACTTTACCTATAAAACTGATCTCTCCATAACACATAAAACTAATTGTGTGTGATTTTAATCGCTGTGGCAAAAGATTCGTATCTCAGCAGGTTGGTAGTTGCTAGTGCAACCGGTTGAATAGTGTTTAAAAGTAAATTTATTATGCAGGCACTTCGTCTTCTTCGGTTACCGATAAAGTGCAATATTAAGCACCTTTTGAAAGTGCAATATTGATACCAAAAGCAAAAAAACAAAAAGAAGGCGTTGCCAGCATTTATTTCATACACATTTTTGCTATTTTTATTATAATTTCTGTTTATCTATGCATAAGATCTTAATTGCCCCACAGCAAGTAAAGCAACGTGGATGCCATTAACCTGCAACTGCAAACTATAGCTTCTACTTGATGACAAAATATGAGAAAAAATCACTTTTTTTGCATCAAATATTTTTGAAGCAACACAACAACTTACAGCCATAAGTGTATTCCATTCATTGAAAGCACATCAGCAAGCGCGATGCATTTCATTTTGAATTTTATAAACTGCTAAAGAGTATACGAGCTCATTAATGTCTTTAGCAATTTTCTTTCTTTTCTTGCTTCCACCTTTTTTTTCTGTCATTGCTCATCTACATACTGCTGTCAGAATTTTATTTCATTTGCCAAGATCAACACTGATTGTCGTTGTCGTTGATATTTTTAAGATACTATTATTTCTGTCATTCATTCGCAGTTTATTATTTTAATATGTAGCACGTTGAATTCTCTTTTCATTAATTTTTTTCGCAAATAATTATTGCAACAATGCCAATATGCAGCTGTTGCATGCAATACCAGCATTTTCATATAATTTTTCAAAACGACACATTTTAAGAATCTTATGAAATCAAAAAACAAACAAACACACATTATTAAGAATTTTGAAGTCATAGTTTCATATCATTTCAATTGATGTTCATTAAATAAAGGAAATTGTTTGTTATTCTAAAAGCATTTGAATAAATCACTTCAGTCTTGAACAAATTGTTTTGTTTGAGAATTAGTTTACGATGGAAATTTTTCTAAAAAAATTCTTAGACGATCCGTGTTATTCACATGTAACAAATTATTTTTGTAGGCTCCGGTGCTTATAACAGTATGTTCAGATATGAGGCTGCTTGCAAATCCAAAGATTTTAAAACAAAATTCTTAGATGCGCTGTCAATACGCTCTCATCTACAGCGAACCTGCAACCTCTACTGTGGCCTAGAAATCGTGTCAAATACCGTATCAGTATTAACAAACTTTTTCATCATGGTCAGACTGAAGTATAAGTCCTGTCCGATCTAAGTTATTGGAAAGACTGAACTGTAAAAAAAAACAATCCACCACCCATTACAAATAATTAGATGCGTTGTACTCCCCACAATCTCTATTAGGTCATCACAAATCCTGTAGTTCTGATGAACTACAGAATGTAGTTTATTGCCAGTAAGTGTAACTCCCTGTCCCTTTCATAAGCCTGCATATAATTGCTCCCGAAATATATTAAAGCCGCACAGTAAGTGTCCATCATGAACATGAATCCAACCCTACTACAAACAATTTTTCTTTAAAAATACTATGACTGTCTTCTCCGTCTACTTCTGGAATGGATCGCCTGATAAATGAAAAGTTTAGATTGTCTCAATATTTGCATAGAGAAGAGCCCTTGGCCTTTTCGTGAAGTACACTTTGTTGTCGCCGTGGTCTAGTAGGTAGTGTGCTGGCTTATTAAGGCCACGGTTCAAACCTCAGTTCAGACATATCCAACAAAACAAAATATGAAAAAAGAAAAGTTCCACACAAATCTGTCGTTCGGAGTCGACTTTAAACTGTAGGCTGCACCACTCAGATATAAAATTAACGCACACAACTTTAGTGCTGTGAGAAACTAGGTTGTAATCAAGACTGAAGAATTACCATAACCAATTATGTATGTGTGTAATGTTAACTTCTTGTCTAGTATTTGATAAGTTCGCATATAATTCCTCCCGATAAATTATGTATTCTGGTTACTCGGTTTATATATTACAAAACCTACATACGCGGATCATGAAGCAATCCCTAGCCGTAACAAATTTTCTTTAAAACTACAGTAACTGGTTAGAAGTGCGGCTAATATACTTAATCAGCTCCTGGACTGGACCGTCTGGTGAATGAAAAATTTAGATTGCTTCAACATAGAAAAGTGTCCGGATCCTTTTCGTTATGTACAATTATTTAAGTTCACTTTCTTTCTTCTTCCACAGAAAGGTTTTTGCCTATCAGCAGTATCGAAGCATCCCTGGCGTTTTTTGCCAGCTTAATGCTTAAATTTTCACATGACATAAGAAATAGCAAGGAATGGCTCTGTCTAACTGATTCAGCTTTGTTTAGACAGCCCCATAGTAACCTCACGTCATTCTTATACGAGCTTAGTGTTTGGATGGCAGTCTTACTTTAGTTTCTTTTGATGACGCTAATTTCGACCTAGAAGTTACTCGCGGATTATCTATGGGTTTGAAATAAACACTTCCTATCTTTGATCCATCCGTATGCAGTGGATTACATGTATAATTTGTCACATTGGTTACAACCCTTCAGTCAGGTTAACGACTTAGCTTTCCACACCACTTATGTTGCGTGCTTTATTTTCATGCATGAGTGGCTGGAGCTACAGTTTAAAGTCCATACCGAACGACAGATTTTTGAGGAACTTCTCATTGCAATTTTATTTACTGCCAGAGTTTTTGCCAGAAATCTGTTGAGAGGAAGTCGCCGAAGAAATATATTCCATACTTCATTTTGTTGGAGATATCTGACCTGGGGTTTGAACGTCTAATAAGCCAACACACTACCTACTAGACTTCTGGCAGCAACAGATTGGTGGTATACAAATTTTGTATTTACTTTCCTAGTTCGCGTATTCGAAACTTACAATAAAATGCCCGAATTTACTGATTATAATGATACGCTTTTATTAGCTGACCAACAATTTAGTCATGAAGTTTTTAACTGCGTTTTGTGAAGTTCTGTGAACAATTTAAATATTATCAGTTCATAATGAATATAATTTTGTTCTGACTATATATGAGCCTTTATAGAACGATCAACATCATGGCATCTGGGAAGATATAATCTGACAGTTAGTGCTGCAATTTTCTTGCCTCTTAAGATGAAGTACCTTGTCGCTAGATATTGACTGATGATAAAAATTAAAAAGAAAATTAAATTAAATAAGATTTAGAGTAAATATACCTTTGTCCCAATATTTTAAACTCAAAAAATCTTTTCCCTTCCTTTTTACTCCCAATACAATAAAATTTATTTGACACTTTCTTCTTTCTATTGAAAACATTTAAAAAAAAAATTTCATCTACTGGATGTTTCCAAGAAGCCTTTTATCCTTTCTTTTTGATACTTACTAAAGTATTTACTAAAAATAAAATTATTGTTCACCGTTATGCCTTTAAAATGCAACCCTGTTGTTAAGCAACACCTTTTCCGAACGTGGTTACTAAGCAACCACAAAAACAACCAACTGACATACAAATAAACTGAACTTTTTGAAATAAACAAAATAATTCCCGTCATTAAAAGCCTCTTTTCGTGGAAAATAAACTGAAGTAATATTTTTTGGGAAATTCATTTTCACAATTATTACAATCGCATCAAATTTTAAAAGCAAAGCACAGTAGTTGTCTAATAAGACTACTGAAGTGAATTCATTTTGTATTTGAAAAGTAAAATTTAATTAACGTTCAGAATGTTGCTTGTGTTGACTATTAATGAACTTAATGGGTTTAAATTTCTGTAAATACATCTATCGTAGTTGGTGTTGCTGTTGCTGTTCCCATTGCTGTTGTCATTGTAACAATTGCAAATATTGTAAAAGAGAACCACAAAATAGGTAAAAAAACGAAAACCGAATGAAGGAACTGAAAATACTCAGTAATAGTCAGTAATAATAGTGATAAAATGAGTCTCCTTTTATGTTTTTTGATTTTCCAATTTCACAATTTCACTTGTAATTAGAAAAGTAACAAAAAAAATAATTTTTCTTTTGTTTGAAAAATTAAAAACAAAGCAAAAAAAACGAAATAAAAACAAAATTATTTCTATTCATTATTATTTTTTACTTTTTTTACGATTTTTTACTTTAGTGTTGGCATTGTTCCAGATAAGAAATTAAAATTACTGCTACTGGGTATCCGTGGCAGTGGCAAGACAGAAATTGCTCATTATTTGTCAAAAACCCAACGTCTAGACTACGATTCAACAAATGGAGTACATAATTATAGTTTTAAGCTTTCGAATGCATTGTGTTCCCTAACAGAGATTGGCGGCAGCGATGATATGCAAAGGATATGGCATCATTATTATGTGGGCGTAAGTAGCATTTCAAAATACATTTCCTAGCATAAGTGCAATATTTACATGCAAATAGAGAGAGAGTACATGTTCACTATTGTAATGGAAAAAACCATTTGAATGTTCATTATTTTTTCTTTTTTTTTGCTTTTTAAATATTATTTGAGTAAATGTTGTAATGATTTCAGTATTCAAGTTTAAAAAAATTCAAATGAAATTGTAGAGACTTTAAAGCGTTAAAAAGTTTGTGTGGTGTTACTGAGAATATGTCCGTTTAGAGTTTGAAAAGCTTTGCATTGTATTACACATAATTAGCTATCAAGCCTTGACTTAAATTTTCATTTGGTCAGTTTCTATAGAAAATGCAAGTTGGTTTCGCTGTCAAACTTGTTAGATGATATGGGCATTGAGGAAAATAAAATCCAAAACCTTCAAAATCCTGTGGCTTTTTCTATCACTGAAAAGCGCGTATGGCAGAGAGCTGGTGTGGAATCTATCAGGCGTAATTAGTAAACACTGCATGTTGTCTAGTCTATATCGCCATAGTCTAGTAGGTAGTATGTTGGCTTACTAGACGTAAGGCCAGTGTTTAAACCGCAGGCCAGATATTTCCAACTAAACGAAATACGAAAAAATATTTCTTTGTCGACTTCCTCTCAGTAGCTTCTGACAAAAACTCTGAAAGTAAATAAAAATTGCCATGAAAAATTTCTCAAAAATGTGGCGTTCAGAATCGACTTTAAACTGTAGGTCCCACCACTCATGTATAAAATTAACACACACAACATAAGTGGTGAGTACACCTTCCAAGACCTACAGGGCTGCTTATTTTTCCATATACTCACTCTTACTTTAGATCAGAGCCAGGCAACACTTGCTATTGGTCAGTTGTTGCGAGAGCGAAAAATAAGAAAAGAGAAAAATTTATACTCTCACATTCACTACAATACAGGCATGGAAAATGTAAATTTTTAAATTTGTAAAATTCGTTTAGACTTCTTTGATTATATCTATTTCAGAAAACATTTTAGATTAAAATTTGTTTTTATTTTTAGAAATATACATATTTAATAGAAACCTTTCTGGGAAATTTATACTGTATTCACAAAATGAATGAAAACAAACAAAATCGATCAGTCTCGGTCGAGCTTTCATGCAGTGAGGTTTGCTTTACACTTGATGCTAGAGACACACATAAAAAATGTTTAATGTAGAATGGGAAAACAATTTCTTGTTTGCCGGAAATTTTTTTGGTAAACCCGAGTAAACGGACGATGGCACGAATTAACAAATTTTATGTAGAAAGACATTATCTTACATGTTTTTTATTAGATTTAAAAAATATTCTTTGAAAAATTTGTTTTAGATTACGAATCTCAAAATAAAGATGATCTTTCGTTAAAAAGGAAAGCTTCATACGTCGTTGCTGCAGCGCTTGCTAAACGATACCGTCCGTTCGAGGACGGAGAGTTTTTCAAGGAGCTGAGCAATGACGTTTTAGAATGTTTTGGAGCAAAAGCTGATGAAATTCGTAAAATAATAACAGATATTCCGTTATCCTCACGTACTGTGACTAGAAGAACACAAGATATCAGCTCATTTATATATTCCAATATTAAAAATAAAATATTGAATTGCAAATATTTTTCTGTTTGCTTGGATGAATGCACGGACATAAGTGATACAGCCCAGTTAATAATATGCGTAAGAACGGTAGATGAAAATCTTGAAATCCATGAAGAAATGTTGTCATTGGTTGCCATTCATGGAAATGTTAAGGGAAAAACTATTTTTGATATAATCCAAGAAACAATTTTTTCATTTGCTGATAGGGAAAAATTGTATACTGTATGCACGGATGGTGCTAAGGTGATGATAGGAAAAAATACGGTTTTATTGGACATTTACTGAAACATAATTTTAATATATACGCATTTCCATTTGCATTTTGTATAACTCAACAGCAGGCATTATTTGCAAACAATTTAAATTTAATGAATACCATGAAAACGGCAACAAAAATTGTAAACAAAATACGTGGCGGGCATAACGCCCTAAACCATCGAAAGTTTAAAGCCTTTCTCGATGAAATTAATGCTGAATATGGTGATTTATTGTTGTATACCGAGATTAGATGAAAATAATTCTGTAATGGAAATTAACGACTTACTGACGTCTTTAAAAGACCCTAATTTTTTTTAGATTTAGGATTTCTAACTGATATTACAGAATTTGTGAATCACTTAAATCTTCAGTTACAAGGCAAAGATAAAAACATTTTATAACTTGTTTGCGCAGTTAAACTATTTACAAATAAACTGGAAATGTTAATAACTAATTTAAAAAACAAAAATTTAAATACTTTTAAAAGAACTGCAGAAGTTTTCAATGAAAATTTAAACTTTAAATTAGATGAATATGTAGAAGTACTTGAAAATTTATTAACAAATTGCAAAAAGCGTTTTAGCAATTTTTCAAAAATAGAACACATAATAATCCATTGTTATGTAATATAAACAATCAATCAAATTAAATTAAAGTTGAACTTGATCAAATGATAAACGATATATCATTACCATTAGCAAATGGCATCGAATTTTGGAAAAAAGTTGATGAAAAAATTTACCCAAAAATAAAAAATGAAATTTTGAAATTATATTCGATGTTTGGTTCAACTTATATTTGCGAATCCTCATTTTTTTTTTAAATTAATAAAAAACAAAACCAGAAACAGTTTATCTGAAAATAATATTGAAAATCTACTTAGGATAAAATGTTATCCATATTCTATTAATATTGATGAAGTTATAAACAATACAGTATGAATGTGTTACATAACTTTATATATTTTTATATAATTTTTTAAATAATTCCTTTTTATAATCAAAATTTTAGCAATTTTTCCTTTTGTATATGTAAATAGTTTTTATGAATAGTGAAATGTAAGTTATTTTTGTTTTACTAAATTTGTTTTTTGTTTTAATAAATTTCGAAATATTTTCTTTTTTATAGAATGTTTTTGAAAAATACTTCTTTTTTATATGTACATAGTTTTTATGAATAGTGAAATATAAGTTGTTTTAATAAATTAGAATAATTTATTTTGAAAAAGATTATAATTCTAAAAACGTACACCATACGCTGATGTTAAAGACATTAAGTTTTCCATCCCTGCATTAGCAGGTCTTCGTGTACAAAAGCAACAAACATGCGACAACACAACCTCTTTCAATGAATGCTCAAACGAGACTGAGAGTGTTTTTAATACGTGTGAGTACGTTGTTGTAAATTTAGTAATGGCTGAAAAGCACGCGTGCATAGGAAATGCCGAGCTCTGCTTTAGATGTTTAGTTGACTGTGGTGTAAATTCCGTAAACTTTAGCTTGAAGAGTACTTCATTCATAAAATTAAGTGGTTTGAGAAAGTAGCTTTCACTCGTAAGTACAACATAGGTCGCATTGTTCCTGTTAATGGTATTTTAAGACAGTAGAACAAAACGAAGACAGTCTGATGTCACCATTTCCAGTATATCCACAATATTTTGCCTTGATTTAGTCATGAAAGGAATAAATTTGTTGTTTTTTGATCCTTGGCATGAATTCAGTCTGGTTTGAAGATATTTACAGGATACTGAAATGAACGATTAACAATTAATTTCAGCTGTGATCAAGAGGGTTACAAATTATGTGACTGATCGGTCCTTTTAGTCCACCAATGAGAAGATAAGGACCAATGACTGAATTTCTATATAAAACAAGGATTAAAACAGAATACCTTTCAGATATTGCATAAACTACAGGCAAGACTTCAAATGTGTCTAACTATCTAAAGTGCTCTACAGAGTTTACATCTAAGAAAATAACAGGTACTGCGAAATCGTTGCTCAGTGTAAAGTTTAATCACTTAGCCATTCTTCTCATATGGAAGCCACTGACGGATTTAGTTATCGATTCATTCATTTCGTATACATCTTTAGCCGATGTATTATTATTATTCGCTCGGAATATATGAAGTGTTTCGAAGTACAGTACAATTTTAAAGTTTTCAAATTAAAATGATTCTGCTGGCGTAGCTTACATCTGTCTTTTATACCATCAATCTGGTATGTCAGTGAAGTTAGAAAAGGTGCTGATTCAGGAGATTTATATACATAGTCTTTTTGGGAGAAATATTTTTACAGCCTCATTGTCGTTTAAATTTTAAAATTTTTGCACTTGCGGATGAGGACAAACAGTTGCGTAGTCAGCCAAGCTGGGGTAGCCGATGAAACATTTGCTTAGGAACCTGATAATATGATTATTATAATTCAAGCTTGAAAGCATAATCCTGTAGGACATGTATGACATATAATAAAACATGTAAGGCAAACGATACATACATACATACATACATACATACATACATAATTGGCCATTACAACCCTTCAGTCAGGATTACGGCCTAGCTTCTCACACCAATCGTGTTATGTGTGTTAATCGAATACATGAGTGGCTGGACATACAGTTTAAAGTCGACTCCGAACGACAGATTTTTTAGAAAGTTTTCATGGCAATTTTATTTACTCTCAGAGTTTTTGCCAGAAAACTGCTGAGAGGAAGTTGCCGAAAAAATATTTTTTCATATTTTCGTTTTGATGTCTGACCTGGAGTTTGAACCGTGGCCTTACGTCTAATAAGCCAACACACTACCTACTAGACTACGGCGTCTTCAAAGGCAAACGATACATTTAAATGAAAGTTTCAAACCAAAAAAATATGCCCTCAAACTACTGTTTCTTTGGAGTTTTGAAAAATCTTAAAGCTCTTAAGCCTCGTTGAGATAAAGCCTATGTTTTCTCGTTAATTTCAAGATCCTATCTTTAATTCTACGAAAAAATCTTTAAATTGTTCACGATGACACAATTTTCTAAACATATTCCAAAATACTTACCGCAGCAACAACTGTAGTTTTCCATGAAACATTGAATTGGTAAAACCTGCTCCCTATGATGAATATTCAAAATTCATACCATTTTTGGCATAAACATTGTTGTTTTGTCTTGACTTCCACATTTTTTCTATGTTTTTTCGTTTCAGACAATGGCAGTCATTTATTGTTTCGACATGTCCTCCAAATACGATGACTTGAAGAAATCATTCAAACTTTTGCGAAATGTACTGAAAAATCCCTACATAATGGCGAAGCCAATTTTATTGGTTGCCACAAAAGCTGATTTAGCAGACGACAGCATACAATTGTACGACATTGAGAATACATTTCATATACAACGTATGGCAGTTACTTATGGCAGCAGCATAAAACTGTGTTGCTATGATGCCCAAACAGAGCAGAATCGAGAAGAAAATATGAATCAAAATTTAAGATCCGGTATACAGTGGCTGATGAACTGTTTATTAAATAATTACAGTGTAACACAAATGCGTTTGAATTGTGACAAAAATATGCAGGTAACTGTAATAACTGTTATTATTTGTTAAAATTTTAGCTTCTAAAACACTACCATTTTATTTTCTTTTAGAATTGGGAAGAGCAACGCAATAAATTGGTGGCAGAGGGAAAAATTAATTTCAAAAAATATCAACGTTTTCCCAAATCTTCTAATCGTCAGAAGTTTTGGCGTTTGTCTCGCAAATGTAGTTTAGTAAGGCCTCGCACTGCACCGGCGAAAATTTCCTTTATCTCTACCATCGATCAGTCTAACAATGCGGCGAGTAGTTCTTCCCTTAAGCTTAAATCGAATTCTTCTTCTAAAGTGCCAAATGGTGATGTAAATAAAGAAGCGTAATACACATAATTGTTGAATGTTAAAAGGTTAGATTGTAAATGAAAATATTTCAGGATGCGAAAACTTACTTTAAGATAAAATTTTGTTTTTTTTTAATAAAAGTTACTAAAATACGTTCATCTAACCGAAGCTCTTGTTTAAGTAAAAAAAATAATTTTGCGTTTGATTTGTAGCGCTAATACAGGGGAATCTGCCTGAGGCTCATTTTTATAACGTGTCCATCTTCCTTAACACTGATTGGCATTTTTATAAATTGTATATCTACGCTTGGATGGATCCCGCGCCGTTATTGGAACATTGTGTCAGTCATAAACATATTTAGAAACTTTGTAGCTGTATCCCATAAGCAGATTCTTTGGCGGAATTGACAGAAGTTAAAGTAACTGGCGTCTAAGTTACTCTGTTTGTGGCAAGCGATGATACTCTTAATCAGCGGACTCAGGGTTATTTATGTTCACTGCATAGTCCTTAAGTATGGTCCTAAGTAGAGCAGATCTCTCTAAGCTACTCACTTAAAGAATAAAAAAACTGATTCCTCTGGCAGTTGCAGTAGCAAAATAGTGTAAGAATTTGTGTTACTTGGGATCTACTTAGGGGAACTGCTAATATGCACTGAAACATATAATGGCGCTGAAACCTATGTACTTGCAAAAATAGGGAAACCAATGCTCTGTGCTTTAGAGAAAAGAGTTCTTGAAGTCGGCGTTGTCTAGTAGGTATTGTGTTGGCTTATTAGAAGTGAGGCCTCGGTTCAAACCCCTTATCAGACAAACTCCAGTAAAACGAAATTTAAAAAATAATTATTCTGCGACTTTCTTTCAACAGATTCCTGGCAAAAACTTCGAGAGTAAGTAGAAAATTGCCATGAAAACTTCCTCAATTTTTCTGGCGTTCGGGGTCGATTTTAAACTGCAGGTCCCGCCACTCATGTATAAAATTAACACACATATAATAAGTGGATTGAAAAGCTAGGTCATAATCCTGACTAAAGGGTTGTAATGACGAATGTCTGCCTGTAAAGAAAGTAAAGACTGCGAACGAACTCTGTCAGTGTCAATGTGATACAAAATGTAGTAAAACGTATCAGAATATAGTGACTGTGACGTCTATTACATACCAGTCAAAAAGAAACTTCCAATTTTTGACAATTACTTGGGAGATGCAGACATTGATGTTTGAGGAAAAAACAGATGCAAATATGCCTAGTATTTAAAATACGAGACAGTAATTTCTTTAATAAGAATCTTAGGCTAGACAATGGTAAAGTGTACGTAAAGTTTGTAAAGTTATTTTGTGATTATTTGAAAAAATATTCAAAAATTTTCAATTAAAAAGTCCTTTATTCGAGACCCACGGGATTTACAAAATAAGAATTTTTATATTGGCAATGCTTAGTTAACATAAAGTAAATATCGTATGTTGTCAACAGTAAACGAGTAATCAAAATGCTATGAAATCCTTTTTTATTTACATAAAGGATATTTTTACAGTATAACATTTTGCACTATGCATTTTTAAAGGTTTGTGTCTTTGCTTATTTTTTTCATTAAGTATAGAACGGATAACCAATTTCAAAAGTTGTACAAATTCAAAATCCTGATAATTTTTACAGTAGTACAGACTAACGTATATAGCCTCTTATGTTGCATTAAATTCATTTTAAGGAACAATAACGATTTCGAAACTATACAATATGACTCTATTTTGAACAATGATGCTTCCTAGGCCAAAACGTTTAAACTCATGTAAACGTCATAAGATATACCTCGATTCAGATAAATAAAAACATTCTAAGTTTAAGATGAGTTGAGAACGACAGACCAGAGGCTCTAGGGGAGTCGAACCCACGATCCTCACGTTAATAGTCTAGTATACACCATACTAAACTATCAGAATCGGTAGTTATTTTCCATTAACAATAAAGTGAAGAAATTTTAGACCCAAATACCGTTCCAAAGTGCATAGTAATGATGACGTCATATTTTCCTCATTTCGAGGAGTCTTGCGTATAAATCAGGTTAACTTTGACCAAAGGTATGAGTTTTGTTTGCTTTTAGGACCGCGGTGGTTTATGGCTCATTCGAATATACCTGCTACTTAATATTACCCTACGCTCAAAGGTATGATAGCACAAAATCGCACGATCTCAATGGACAGTTCACAACACCTTTATGTGACATGACATGCCATCAAATCGCTCGTGTAGTATATTCAAAGAGGCATGAGCTGAGTCGTACAGTTGAAATGAGTTGGTGTCCAGATAATCGAATTTAGGCCAAAGAAGAACCATCGGCCTATAGTACTCACCGTTGGCAATGACTTTCTAACCTTAGCGAGGATTGCAGAATGGCCAAAATCGACACAAAACAATAACTTTTATGAAATACATTGATCGCACGTAAATGTCTTGTGGATTGATATCAACCCAAATTTGACAATTTCCTCTATTCAAGTGTCCATTCAACCTGAAATGGACCTTAACGCTGAAGATGATTTTTCGATGAAAAGTTCCAGCATCTAACCGAAGGTTTTAAGCCCGAATCGTCTTCCTGCAAAGATGAGAACGGAGACCTGATAACAAATTCGCAGAGGGTACTGAGGTTATGGAGGAAACACTCCTCTACTCTACTACGAGGCCTTTAGAGATGATGTACTGAACCCGATCAATGATGACGGCGTGGAAATTCTGCCGTCTAGCTATAAAGAGGTCAAACTTGCTTTTATAAGTTTTAAGAACAATTGGAACGAACCTACGTGTCCTATGCCCTGTGTTGAAAAAGGGAGGCAATTCCTGCAGCTCCGTCAAGGTAGGAATGGACCAATCCGAAATTTTTGATACCGTGCGAGGTTTCAGACAAGGTGATCCCCTATCATGCGACCTCTTCAACTTCGTCAGGGAGAGTGTCCTGCGGAAGGCGGATGTATATCGCAATGGCACTATTTTCTAAAAAAGCGTCCAGTTTCTTGCATACGTTGACGACATTGACATCATACGGCGTGCCAAGCAAAGTGTTACTGCTGTATTTAGTGCTATTAAATCGGAGTCTATTAAGATGGGTCTGTCAATAAATGAAGGCAAAACGATGTATATGTTGTCGACAAGTATGGACTTTTTGCGTGCTGGATCCCAGATTACGGCCTATAGCTATGCCTGCAAAATTATTTATCTTGGCTACGCCATTAACACAAAAGTAATGTTAGTCTGAAGATCAAGCGTAGAATCATTCTTACCAACAGGTGCCACTATGGTCTCAATAAGCAATTGGGCAATAGAGACCTCTCTCGTACGACAAAACTAATACTCTACAAGAAGGTTAAGGAGAGGATGTTTTAAGGCAGGCCGAAATCCGTTAATCGGATCCAATTCAGTGAGTAAGTATGGTCAGGCACTACCAGTATTAAGTCCATATAATTTTTGCTTTATCTTAACCTTTTAAAGACACGTTCAGAAATTTTGCGCAACTGTTAGGTTGTTGCATTAAACTACAGGCGAAATGCTGCTGCCTTCTTCTTTGTTTAAATCCAAATTCTATTAACACTAAACTTTTCTTCTGCCTGTATTATTAATACAATTAACTTTGTTTATTTAGAGAATTACTTTTTTAGATGGAACGACCTTTTACTAACAAACTTTATGTGCACGAACTAACTGCACACTGCAACCACATGTATCACACGCACATAATTTGTTTTTCAAGTCACACTTAAGCCGTTTAACTTATTTTTACTCTTTTCCCTTAGTAAAGCAGATAAATTTTCTATGAAAATAAACAATTTAAAAATAATCAATCAATTGATTTTTTAACCCTTGACTTAAGCGGGCCATGTATATTGTATTGCGGAACGTGTGGCAAACAACTGTCGTTAGTTTCACAAATAACAACCCCTTCTTGTAACCACTAAATGGCACAACAAATTCATTACAATACAAGGCATACGATGAATGTATGAAACGATTAAAATTATCATCGTCATCATCATTGCCAGAAGCATTAAATTACGAATAATTCAGACCTTATCAGGGGGTGTGATTTTTACGATGTTGTAAGGAAAACAAGTTTTTAAACCTACACTTAGGAAGAGGAAAAAAAAGCAGAAGGGAAAGGAAACAACAGGAATTAGTAAATGAATGGATGGATGGATGTAAGGTATGGTTGGACGCTTGATTGGTTTGGTTTCCCGGCATTTAACTATTGCCCGTTTGCCTGTCCACTGAGCCATTAAATATCTTGAGTGCCAATTCGCGTTTAACAACACAAACGGAAATGATTTTCTTGTTTTTCACCAGCTTATGGCCATCGATTCTCCGCTGTCCAGTAAAACTAGTTGGTGAACCCTTTTATTTTTTCACTCCTGATTTCTTCCACCTCAAATGTTATTTTATTGTTTTTCTTTGTTTTCATTCCTTCTCGTGTTTGTTTTGTTGTTTTTTTTTCTTTTTTTTTCTTCTTTTCAGAATTGAATTGGTTTTGGAAACTTTGTCTTGCCACATTGACTGACCTTTTGCATTGATATGTTTGTTTTTATTGCTATTGCTGCTGCTGATGTTGTTGTTGTTATGTGTTGTACGATACGAGAGTTGGCATTAATCCGCAAGCCGCAGACGTAAAAGTTTTTGTGTAATTGATCCAGTCAACCAAAAAATACAATTGCCCATTTTACTGGAATATATTTATTGCGTATGTACGTGTATTGCCCACATATATGATATTCATAACGATGTGAGCTCATGTCTATGCATGTGTATTTGTGACATGAGAATGTATTGTATTTATGCTCGTTATATGTATATGCCTGGAGAACAGGTGTTAAATTGTTGCTAAAATTCACACGAGCATTAAATCTGCCTGACATACAGCCAGAGAAAAGGATTTCCTATCAGCATTGAGCATTTATGCGTTTATTGAAAAAATTGTTGGTTACACGCACACACAGACATTTTTATATGTATTTATTGATATGAAATCTTAAATTTTCCTAGAAAAAGAATTCAATTCAATGTCGATATTCTTAAAAGAAAATAATTTCAGACGTAAGTCTTCAAGGAAAAATAATAAGAAATAAATAAAACAGGAGACCCTAGGATAATAAAAATAAAACTAAACTGCTCTGCTTTGTCTATCTCGACTTTCTTATAAGAAAAAACTAATAAAAATCTTCAAGACATAATTCGTAAACTTGTAACGACTCTTATTGATTTTTATTAACCATTCATGATGAAGTATAGCCACATGAGAAGCCTGAATTCATTCAAACCAGGATATAGCATCAACACAATGGAAGTTTCTTTCTTGTATAACAATTCTATCGCTCACCAATAGCAATTATTGAATATCCTTTGTATCTTACGTTTATTGATTAGAAGCCATTTAGTATCTTGGCATCATGCAAAATTAATCGCAGTTACGAACAATTTTTTTTTTTTCTTTTATTCAAAGAAGAATATCATGCCAGATATAGTGATGCATCATGCAATGCTGGGCGACCGAGGTATAGGTTATGAGTTTCGGAAAAATATGGAATACTTTAAATTTTACATCCATACTGTCTTACAGAAATATCAGGGAATGCAAGGCTGCAAATTAGTCGTCGTAGTCTAGTAGGTAGTGCGTTGGCTTAGTGGATGTGAGGCCACGGTACAAACAGCAGGTCAGAAATCTCCAACAAAACGAAATATGAAACAAATATTTTTCCGGCGGCTTCGTCTCAGCAGATTTCTGGCAAAAACTAAATTTACCATGAAAAGTTTCTCAAAAAATCTGTCGTTCGGAGTCGACTTAAAACTGTATGTCCCGCCACTCATGTATGAAATTAAAACACACATTATAAGTGGTGTAGGAAGCTAGGTCGTAATCCTCAGTGGAGGATTGTATTCACCAATTATATATGTATGTGATGAAGGTGTTACAGATTAATGCAAAACCTTCCAATCATTTTCTGATCAACTCTATATCAGTGAAGGAAGATGGGTTAGGTTATCGGGTAGCTTGCCATTCACAGGTAGGTTCACTCGGTGGCCCATATGGCCCATTGTGCCATCCATCGTGAGGTAAGCTCCCCCTTGTCACCCCGAGCTGCGAATGAAACCAACCACGTCCGTTAGTGGCACGTTCGCCACCATGCGCATATATTCAAATGTTCTGTCACCCAAAAACCAAAGACTTCTTTTCTGAAGTGCAGGGCTCTCTCATAGACGGTGTTCTAACGATTCAGTTTCCTCCACATAATGACACTTTTCTGCAGTAATTCTGGTGTGACAGACCGAGCTTGTCAGCGAAACTGCTAATAGCACAGTGTTCCGTTGGAATTCCTAGTATAGAGCAAACCGTTCTTAGGTCGAATTCAAGTAGTTCCCTGGTTCTCCCGATGTCTATTGGATTTCCTGTTAGAATGAAAACAGTTCTGTTGTCGAACTCAGACAGGTCTCTGGTTCTCCCACTGTTCACTGCTGCTTTTTTCAATTTGGAAAAGTATTCTAGTGGAGGAAGTTACACTCTTCAGCAATATACGATCAGCTATTAATAGAACTTGTGAATCTGATGCAATAGTCGCTGTAGTCTAGTACGTGATATGTTGGTACACTAGACGAGAGCCCGTAATTCAACAGCTGGCTTAGAGATTTCGATCAAAATGAAAAATTTCCTTCGGTAACTTTTTCTCAGCAGTCTTTCGGAAAAACTCTGAGAATAAAAAAATTACCATGAAAACTTTCTCACTCGTGAATAAAATTAACACACAACATAAGTGGTGTAAGAAGCTTGGTTGTAATCCAAACTAAAGAAAACCCCGTAAATTCTAACGGGGTCAATTCCCATGATCTCCGTCGCCCGTTCACATTATCTTTACTTGAGAAACAATACCCTCAAATCGCTCACGCAATGTGGTATGAGCCACATGTCGTTGGTGTCCAGATTATCCAATGAAAACCTCAATCTATAACGTTCGCCGTCGTTCTCAAATCAATACGAACCGATGACACGGCCAGCAAACAATATCGAATTAAGTCGCCGTAATCTAGTAGGTAGTGTGTTGGCATATTAGACGTAAAGCCAGGGTTCGAGCGCCAAGCCAGACATCAAAACAAAATACAAAAAGTATTTCTTCGGCGACTTCCTCTCAGCAGATTTCTGGCAAAAACTCTGAGAGTAAATAAAATTGCCATGAGAAGTTTCTCAAAAATCTGTTGTTCGGAATCGACTTTAAACCGTAGGTTCGACCACTCATGTATAACATTAGCACACATAACATAAGTGGTGTGAGAAACTAGGTCGTAATCCTGACTGAAGGGCCAATTATGTATGTTGTATGTATGTATGTGATCTAATGTGGATTGGTATCATGCCATATTCAACAATTTTTTCACATTCCAAAATTGGTCCTCATCTCTGAAAAAGATTTTTCGATAAAATGATGGTCGGTTGCCGACAGCCCTAGAACCCATTCAGCGAACATCCGTTATTGTCTGTGGTCGTAATTTAACAAAACAGTTTAAATAAATGGCAACTAATTTGATTGATGTAGGTTCAACAAAATGAAGATTATCAAGCGTCAAAGTTCGGTAGTTGCTATTGTAAGGCTCTGTAAAAATAACAAAAGAAATACAATTTAAACTTTACAAGCAAATACGGAAATATTTCTTCAAAAAAATTATGAAAAATGTTCATGCTCCACTTGTATTATCATCCTCATGAGGACATATATTTTAAAAACCAATAAAAATAATGTTTTTCAAAGTATTCTTATCATACAATACCATGCCATAATGGTACCCATTACTAAGATAAGGACCAGGAACTTCATCTCTTGCTTACAACAATAGCTGCAACAACAAATTTGAGCGAGATAATCATATTGAACGCGTGTCATTGTTACGAGTATTTCCAGAATGCTTTTTTGATACACTCGTAATCGTCATTTACAGCAACAATATGAACCACAACACTATCAACAACAACAATAAAAAGAACACACGTTTTATACTTGTAACCATAATGCATGGATTAAAACACTTCACGTGCTGATGCCTAAGATAAGTTGAGTTCCCTTTTATTACAACAACAAAAAACGCAATATTTACGTTAACAAAGTGATGAAAAATAAGAACAAAAATAACAAAAAGAATACTAAACTACAACAATAATAATAATAATAAACTTATTGTGCTTGTGGTATAATTTTCTTTCACTGTCTTGCTCTCTTTCCAGTGTACTTCTAACGCTTTATACGAGTAACTGATGAAGGCAAAGGAAAGGATGCGAAAATGTGTGAAATATGCATCAATCATCGCTTGTTATACGAAATGTCATCAATCAATGTACAGATGTTAAGACTGTGCACAGCCTGATACGATAAACAGAGCTGAACAGAACTGAAACGAACTGAAAAGAATTGCAAAACCAGGCTGAGGGACACACTGCGTACGTATTGTATTAAGGAAAGGAAAGCAGTTACGTATCATACATGTGCCTGTGTAAAGTTACACATCAAATTCAGACAGACGGTGAAACGTTACTTTTGTGAATTTTCGTGTTGTTGTTGTTCTTTTATTTACTCTCTATTGATGTTTGTGGTGGATATTACAATGCGTAGTTGTTGGGCATGGAATGGAAAGCAACAATACCATCAATGCCCATAAAAATCAAATAATATTGGGAATACAAATTATGAGAGAAGACGGCTGCACATACACTGAAGGAAATTGTTAAATTACTCACAGAGCACAATCGTTGGGTATTTAAATGTGCGAGAGATTGTACCAATAAAATGTTGTTGTAAAGATATGTATTCAGTAAACTAGAAAGTTTAGTTAACGTATAATAAAACGATGTGTAGAATATTCTTAACAGGCTGGTGCCAAACTTTTCTCTCGACCATAGAATAAACGCTATTTTGCCTATAAACAATCAGAAAATTTGTTTGAAATTCTATCGACTCTAATCCGAAGTTTTGGCGTAGAAGCGGAGGTTTGCCCATATATGGATTAAAAATTTTGAAACCAAATTTACACTGTAAGCAAACTGTTTGGGGAGACTGGAGATATTAAAGACCGCCACCAATCGGACTGTTTTACTCACAGTTCGAACGCCATGAGTCATCAATGCTGCCGAGTCAAATATTCAACAAAATCCGCTCCGAAAACAAAAAATTATGATAAAAAATTCCTCGTAAAAATCCATGAGTCGAGCTGACTTGGTGCCGCACTGCAGCATTCCCCAAAAAGATATTTGTAGTTAAAAAATATTTAATGTGCAGAAGGTATTTAGGGATGCATCTAATCTGCTTCTTCGAGTTCAAAACGGTCATCAGAGTGGGATACTTCTTACTATGAAATGAACGACATGCATTTTTCCGAACGAGAGGTCAAAACATCGACTAAAGTTTACTTGAAAGATTTTCTAAAACTATTTAGCAAAACTACTCGTTGTAATCTTACCAGCACGATTCTGCAACATCGCATAAAGCTAATATTCATTTTCTCTGCAGCATAGCCTTCAGTCGGGCCTGAATATAATCCGCTAAACATCAAATTATGGACAGTGTTAGAGGAAATGATTTGCTTTAAAAGATATCCTAACATATATCCTTTTAATACCGCCTTGATTCATGCTGTGACCAGTTTTTCCATCGATAAGATGCATGCTGCTATCGGTCATTGGTGAGTCCGACTTAAAACGTTCGTGAAGGCCAAAGGCGGACATTACGAATAACTGTGTAAAAAAATTAGTTCAGCTATTATATTTAACTTTACATCAAGTAATGTGTGTAACAGTATTTACGTCTCTACTAAGTACGTGATGTTTTGCAAGCGAAGATCATGGCCGTTTTTAAAGCAGCTCAATGCTTGTTGTGTGGTGAAATTTTCTATTAAAATCTCTAGATTTTCTCACATATCTAGGATGTAATGAAGTCACTAGCTCTCGTGCATGAATGTCGAGTATATTTCTGGAAAATTTCGATTTATTTCAAAGGTACTTCAGTGACTCTAGAGATAAAGCGATATCATTGGAAAGTAAGTGAACTAGTCAGAACCAGTACGGTGCTCACAATACTTGACATGTTACAGGGCTTAGGAACTATACCGGAAAGTTCAATTTAGTTAGCACCAATTAGCCATGTACAATATTACTAAACTCTGATGGACTAAAAAGAGGAGTAATTAACTTCAGTCATTAGAGAACATAATCATCTATAATCATACATCGTACAACTGTGATTCTCACGGGCCATTGTTCGATTTTAAGGTATGCCATCAAATGACTTCTACAAGAGCTGTGACTCTCAGGGGAAGAAAGTGAAGGCGCAGGTTCTTAACCTCAGATTTTATGGCATTATTGATTGAACTTTCCAATGGCTTGGTTACTATTTAAGATATTACAATGACAATAACGCTTGCCTGAGTGAAACCTTGTCCTTCAAGCCGGAATGTTATGCCATCACAATGTGCAATGGATCTTGAAGTGAATTCGCTTAAGTCTAGTTGGGTAGTCTAGTTGGTAGTGTGTTGGCTTATTAAACTTGAGGCTAAACCTCAAAACTAAAATATGAAAAAGTATTTCTTCGGCAACTTCCTCTCAGCTGCTTCCTGGCAAAACTTCTGAGAGTAAATAAAAATTGCAGTGAAAAGGTTCTCAAAAAATCTGTCGTTCATAGTCGACTTTAAACTGTAGGTCCCGCCACTTATGTGTAAAAATAAAGAGAAAATAGAGCGTAATTCTGACTAAAGCATTGTAATGACCAATTATGTACATATATGTGTGCACTATACTTTCCACCTTCCTATAACCTATTTTACTAAACCTGCACAATGCATTGCATGAGTAGGGGCCATCCCCTGAGTGCTGGTTTTACCAAAAAAAAAATAAAAAAATTCTTTCCACCCAAATAAATCTTCCAGTGTATCTTGCAATGCAACACATGTAACAAACTAAGCTACAAGACAATAGTTACCACTGGTTATTGATAGTGTTTTGATAATTTGAAGAAAAAAATACTCAAACGCGTTTTATTTTCTAGAATTTTTAAAACCTATTACAACTACGCCGTGCAACCAACCACCCTGCCATGTACAGACAAACGCATTTATCATCAAAAAACATATTCCTTGTCAACAAAAATTTAGATTTCAAGAAGAAAAGAATGAGGACGAAAAAGATTCTCAACTATCTGTGTCTATTTCAGTTCATATTGTATGACAACCTTATGTCAACTGAGGCGTAAAATTAAGATTTTAATCAAGATTTTATTTTTCCATATTTTTTTTGTTTTTATTTTGTTTTTGTTTCTTTTTTTATTTACTCTATACAAACATGATTTAGTCCCTGTGGTTATATATTGATTATGAAATATTTGCTGTAAAATTTTTATCATTTTAAATTGAAAAATATTGTCTCTGTTGTAACATAAACAAAAAAAAAACCCAACCATAAATTGTTTATTGAACGATGAGTCGTTAATAATGACATGCAATATACTTGATTTATTATGTGAAATTTTATACGCTGCCCACAGTGTTAAGCCGAAATACATGGAAATACAATTTGTTGGCATTGTTCTAAATTGAGCGGACATATTGCCCAGATTGGAGTGACCTTGTCAAGATCACTGTATTTTCTTCTTATTGAGAGACAAAGGCCAGCCGAGTATTTTAAAAGTAAAAAAAGTATTGTAGAGTAGTTCATATTCGACAATGACCGTCTGTTATTTTTTACTTTTATTGTATTATTTTGCCCCTTTTTGGCTTAGAAAATAAATCATGCATAATATTTTGATGATTTTCATTCACATGCCATCGCTTCCGGGTCAATATGCAATGAATGCGTAGTTAATTTTGCGGTTAAATTAATAACGTGATAAAATTTCGAATATAATGTTATGATGAAAAATTAAGTGATTGAAAAGTGAAATTAGTGGAATAAAAGTGTGTGGTCATGTGGTCCTTTAAACGTGTTATAAATTTAGTTGACAATAAAATTCAAGTCACTGAAAATTGTGCCAAAGTTTTTGTGAATAAAGAATATTTAATTCCCTGCTTAAAATGTATCAAATCAGAAACGATTTTAATTCTGGCCTACAGAAGATTGATTAAATGAATACATTTTTAATAAATTTATGATAAAAAATAATACTCAGAAGTCAGTCTCACTCAAAGGATTTCTTTTTACCAATTTTTGAAATTATTAATGATTTCGGTTAAAAGGGCTTCATCTGATTTCATGATTAATGAGTCTTTGATTCAGCATTTTCCAGCTACCGATACCAGGCGAAGTCTAAGCGTTCCATTCGATAACTATCTTGATCACTCTTCACTTCCATATACGAATCTTGTTGTGAATTGAAACCTAACCGGATTCTCTTTAGGTTATTACTAAAAGTGTTTTCAAAGTCGAATGTAAAATCTTTTCTGAAAAACTGAACATTATATTGTCCCTTGCACTACCAGATTATTGTATTCCTTTTCAGGCTGATAGAATGGCTATTAAAATTGCTGCCATACGAATTCACTATCAACGTATATCGCATGGTGATATATTTAGAAATTTACCGACAGTAAAGCGATTAGTAGATCTCTAGCGAATGTGAACCCCACATGTATCTGCAGCAGATAGCAAGACATTTGACGGTAACAATCGTTTGGGTTTCTGAACACGAACACATCGAAGGTAACAACAAGGCCGATGGACTTTCTAAAGCTGGAACCAAAGAAAATTCAAGTAAATTCCTAAATTGAGATTGTCGTTCCTCTGCAGATAGGCCAACAAATAGCAAAGGTAAGATAAGATAATGAAGTCGTCGCAGTCTAGTCTTGGCTTATTAGACGTGAGACAGGGTTCAAACAACGGGTTAGACATCAAAACGAAAATGTAAAAGAAAAAACGGTGACTTCCTCTCAGCAAATTTCGGGCAAAAAATTGAGAATTAATAAAATTGCCATGAAAAGTTTCTCAAAAATCCGTAGTTCGTAGTCGACTTTAAACTGTTGGTCCTGCCAATCATGTATAAAATTAACACACACAACATAAGTGGTATGAAAAGCTAGGTCGCAATCTCGACTGAAAGGTTGTAATGACCAATTATGTACATACGTATGAAAGATGAACCCACCTGTAAGGGCACCAGATTGATCTAGACCGACATGGAGTGAATGTGGCATAGAATTTGTATTCAATATATCGCGATTATATCTGTGTATCCTCATAGCGTGGATAATAGCTCACTGGCCTCTAGACGTTCACGCCAGGAGGCTGGGAATACCTAGTAATGACTTCTGCAGAAGCTGCAACGGCGAGGAAGAAGCGGAGACTATATAACATCTTCTTTGACATTGTCCGGCGCTTTGGAACCTGAAAAGAAGAATACTTACACACCCAGAATTTTTCGACAAAATATGTGTAACCAAAGACGATTTGAGAAAAAATTCACACTTTCTCAACATGGTTGGGAAGTATCAGCCAGGGGCTACAATTATATACATATACTCACATACATAATTGGTCTTTACAACTCTTTAGTCAGGATTATGACCTAGTTCTTCAGGAGCTATAACTAGAATACAATAAAGTTAAAATCGGTGTTACAATGGGACCTTATACGACCTAAGTGAGCTGTGCTCATTTAGGCAGCTGCCATTACCCAAATATCAACAAGCGGAATTCTTGTTTCGCGTGAGTACTAACTACTCGCAACTGAAGATAGTGTTCAGTTTAGTGCACCAAGAGATGTGGGGGCGAGACAACAATCGTGTCCAAAACTTAATTATTCTTTTTCGTTGTGGAGCCTCAACAGTACTATACCAAAGGCCATTATTACAACTTGCCGTTAACTAAAGGGGATGATTTTAACGAGCAGATAAATTATTTTTTTAATATTTTAAGTGGGCAATAAGGTAGAAGTGAGCGTTAATCATGAGCGGATGATCATCCTATCTTTAACTTTTAAAGTTCACTTTATGTTTGAACTTTATGAGCAACTTCATATATATGCAAAATGAGCATATACAACAACAAAAAGGATTCTCATCGTTGCCACTGCCTCAAAAAAAACTTATTTAATTAATCAATGTTATCGACATTGTTCCGGCACTGCCATATTTTTAAAAAATGCTAACTTTATTTTATCATTAGGTTGTAATAACAAAAAGAAGTTAAAGGTGACTTTAGGTAAAGTGAACTTTAAAGCTATAGGTTATTACAACTTGCCGTTAAGGTTCACTTTAGCTAAAGTTACCTTTAACTAAACCTAACTTTAACGGCAAGTTGTTATGCAAGTTGCCCTAAAACTTACAAAAAAGTCTAAGCAATCGAATATTATAGTGTTTAGCAGTTTTTTTTTTGTGAATAAACTTCACAGTATAGACAAAATGACTAATAAGCTACGTAATTATAAATTTTCTTCCACACATCGGCAATAATATATTAGAAGACAGGCATCTCAGTAGCAAAGAAAGATAAATACACACAGTCACTAGTTACTATACTGAGCAGGTAGTAAATGAATACAGGAAAAACTCTACTAAATATACTAACAAACACTACTCAATAATTGTTAATTTGGGAAACCTGTTCAAACGGAAAATGTTACTAGCATCTTTGGTAATTTGTAGTGTCTAGAGATTAAAGCAAAATATTTTTGATTTTGTTGTACTTTTTGTTGTATTTTCCATGCAATAGTTTACATGGCTACGGAAATATTTTAATATACATACGATTAATTTTGTATGGATTTTTAAAGTAATTTTATTCCATTAACGTCTGCTTTGTATTATTCTCAGGCTAATCTATTGGGTAAGAAAAGACTTCAAAGAGTTCATTACACTCAGCGCTTATAAGGCAAACAGATAAATGGACAGACTGTGTTTAAATGTATCCCCCATACAGTATTTGTCGTGGCTACTCGTTTAAACGATAATAAAGCCATTTGAACCCAAATGTCAATTGGTTTTAAAGTCTGTTTTGTGATTTACATTGATTGGCTGTGATTTCTTTTAGAGTTTGTATCTCTCTATCTGCAGTATTTTGAAATGTCGTGCATTGTTCGAATACCCTACACTAATGCAGACGGTTAAGCCAGTGCAGACTTGATTATACTCGTTTTTTTTGGGAATCTGCTACAGTAACATTATGCTGTAAGGCTCCAATATTGTCGTTCTTGATCGCACATTCATCAATTCCCTACTTGTTGTTTAAACTTAAACGTTAAATGAACAACTTTACAACATTCATTCTTGTCTGTGCATGAATGTGTGTATGTATGAGTGTTTATGATTATGTCCCTTTATATTGACCAAGTTTAGAATGTATTATTCCCTAAACGCACATTGTTTTCCAAAAGGCTTATAACGACACAACAGCAACTTATGCTGAGCGAGAGAGAACGAGAGAGGCATAAACTTGTTTAAATTAGAAAACTGCCTAATGATGCTTAAATATTTGCTTGACACTGTGTATGGATGGAATTTGTACGACAAGTTCAAAGGCACAGTAGCTTGCCGCCTCTTTGATTTGCTTCTGTTGCAAGATAGTGAGTCACTACAAAATTTACATTTCAATTGTTGAAGGGAAATTTATTTGCTTTTACAGCGAGATAAAAACTGTGTTAAATAAAGAAGCCAGCAGATGAAGCGATGGGCGTTATTTGAATATGAAAAGTGGTTTGTAAGTTATTAAAAAAAGAAGAAAAATTACGGAATTCTATCGTTAAAAAGTATGTAGATTGTGTGGTTTATTATTTAGAAAATACATGAGGTTAACTCATTCGAACATTAGAAGATTTTCGAAAATGTTTGGATTTTCTAGACAAACCTAAAAATGTCGATAAAATTACATTAGATTTTTAATTGGGGTTTGTTTTAAATAATCGGAGTAAAGCTAGGAACAGGCAAGAAAAGAACAAAAATTCTTTTTTTTAAACAAATTTATAAAACTTAAAAATTTTCTATGTGTTGTTGCAAGCTTTACTGAATTAACGATGATTGCTATGCAATTTGATTAATTGTTAACTCAATAACGTAGTGGTATAAATGACTGACAGACTCGATTAAAAGACTGCAGATGGCAAAATTTTTTACCACGAATTTTTCAAGTTTAAAAATTAAAAAGCTTCCATAGCACCCCAAAAAATCTAATTAAGACACATCCTAACACCACCACATTAACAACATCACATCCAAGGCTTACTGAAAACTTCAGTGCTTAAGTCTGCTCATATCTACGTTAAATGCATTTTCAGTGATAGTGTTGTTCCCAGGAAACGTCAGACGGATGTAGACCATGCATCTGCCGAATAAGTAACCTCAATATGGAAGTCGATTAGGATGATGGTGTGCTGTGCAAAAGACTTAAACCCATCGCTCCCGTCCATCCTGTCTTGTATACGTTAACTTTACTCAGAGGTAGCGCGGCGAATGATTTCAGAAGCTTCTTAGTGGCAAATAGTTACCCCAAGCTTTTGCCAGAAGAAGGAGATCGTCGAAAGAAATATTTTTTTCCCCGTTAAAAGACGTAAGAGCTAAGATTCGAAGTCGGGCCACACGTACATAACTTATTATATTATTATTTTTATTCATTTTCATTTTGTTCAAGATGCCAGAGCTGGTTTTTAATCTCGGGTTCTTTTCTAATAAGCTCACATATTGCCTTCTAGGCTACGGAGACTCCCGTATATAAAGCCAACATACTATTCACAAACATACGGTGAAGTTATATTCACTACATAATGTATCTTGAACTGATAGTTTGATATTTAAGACATCGTTGATAACTTAAGAGCAATTAATTGTCTCAATATATTGAATCCAAGTTGCAAACACAGATATGAACTGGTTCGAATTATTATTTGCTCAGATGAAAGGCTGTCGATGGTCTGCTTTTGCCCATTTTAAGGTATCGAATTTACATATGTGAGGTCTCTACATAATAATAGATTTATAGCTGGCACTTAATAAAACTGCCCTGAAGGGATAAAATTGCCATGAAAAAGGCTTCTAAAAAATCTGTATATACCCGCCACTGATATATAAAATTAGTACACACAACATAAGCGGTGTGTGGAGTTAGGTTGTAGTCCAGACAGAACATTTGTAATGTCCAATTATGTATGTCTGTAATAAAACTGTTTATTACATTATACATATTATTATTCCTTGACCAAGTGCAGAGTACTTGCTTACACCAGAGTTCCTTATAATGTTTGAAACGATAGGCCTGATTGATTGATGTTCGGCCTGATAACAACTGTGAATTGTTGGCAAAGACCCCAGCTTGTGTCCTTCACATCATTTGGAGATATACCCCTTGGTTGGCTACTATCAATATTATTTTGCGGTAGTCGGTATAATGAAAAGAAAAGAAAAGAAAGAGTAAAGTTATACCCTTTACACTTTACTGCTAACACGAATGATACGAGAACCATTAAATTATAAAAGCCGTTAACAATACCTGTAATGTGTATAACAAGGAAACATCGCTAATTAAGCGAATGGGTGTAAAATATTCAAATCGGCTGGCATTGGATATGAAAAAATAGTAAAAGTTTAGTCAGATCTTACATATGAAGGTGCATTAGTATAGTAGGTAGAGTGTTGGCTTAATAGGCGTGAGGCTACGGTTCAAACCTCAGGTCAGACAATCACCAGCAAAACGAAATATGAAAAACTCAGCAGATTTTTGGGATAAGCTCTGGGAGTAAATAAAAATTGTCACGAAAAGTTTCTCAAAAATCTGTCGTTCGGAGTCGACTTTAAACTGTAGGTCCCGCCACTCATGTATAAAATTAACACACACAACAATAAGTGGTGTGAGAAAATAGGTCGTAGTCCTGACTGAAGTGTTGTAATGACAAATTATGTATGTGAATGCGTATGTATGTACTTCTGTGGGAAAAGACATATATCCACGTAGTCAGAGGCATAAGGAAAAGATCACAACTCCTAAACTTTAGTCTGAGGAATTTTTTTTTTCAGTCTAGAACAATAGATTGCATTATTTCCTTCAAGGTAAGCAACACTATTATAATTATTTCCTTAACGATTATAATTATTGCAGACTTGAGATCTCCTATTATTTCATTAGAGAAAGGAGCGTTTATAGATTTGTTGACACTGCCAAAAATAAAAACAATCTTTTAAAACACAATTCAACATCTTTTCACATCTTTTAAATCAACATTATGTACGTTTGCCATCAAACTTCCCCAATATCGATTGCAGACTAACAGTTCATATTGAAATTAAAGTTACGTCCTACTCAGCGAAAAAAAATTTTTTTTTTAAGAATATTTTCAAGTTCCCATATGGATTCCAAATAAGCAACGGCAATCAAAACTAAATGCAACATGAAATTTGTTTAAAATTTTATACACAAAATACTTGCAGCAAAAAAATTAAAGGCATGGCAGTATGTACAGAACGTTACGTTACATTATGATTCCAAAGCAAACGAAATTAAATGAAATCAATTGGCGAGGAGGTAAATGGTGTGACTTTGGCAAACTTGAAATTGAGAATTGTTGCAACAAAATCAAAAGCAAAAGCTAAACAACAACAACAACAAATAACAATAAGCACAGACGACATTAACTTTAACTGGAGGGCACAATTATGCCAAAAAAGTAATTGTTGGCATTTACTGATGACGCCGTTGTTGTTGTTGTTGCTGTTGTTGTTGCTGTTGTTATCATGGCAAACAATTTCAAGCTTAGCGTTGGCTGATACTGGCGTGCACATTCGTATTTCGAAACAATAAAATTGCATTAAATTAAGGAGAAGAAGGGAAAAAAACAAACGTATTTTATTTATAATAAAAAAGGGTTTGCTAAACACACACGAACCAAGGCATTCAAATTAAGACCATTATTTAAAATGACTTTTTAAATTGTTTATAGGCAGAATACCCTAAACAGGAAGACAATTTAAGACTAAATGAAGTAGAACCGAAGCAAAAAAAGCACATCAAAGGCAACCTAGGAGTGTGCCTTACTCTAGTCTCCATTTAAAATAAATTCTAAAATGAATCGTCATAAAACTTTTGCATGATTTAAACAACTAACGTAGGGTACACCACCAATCGTAGAATCATACGACAGAATGACTGGATTTGCTTCTTATAAGCAGAAGGTATTCTCGTATTTAATGCCTTTAAAGGATTTCGTTCTGTTAAAAAACGAAATAAAAAGCAATTCAAAGTAAAATGAAATGAAATGAAGAGGAACAGTGCCAGCAAATTTAAAATATATTTCGCATGCAGTATAGCATTTGGGCGACTATCATTTTCATTTGATTTTTTATGCCCTATTAGCGACAGAAGAAATAATTGCATACGGTTTGCGTTGATCCATTTGCATAAATTTGAAAACTTACTGGGTTATTTTTGATTAGCTTCGTTCAATAATTTTTGGGAACTTATTAAGTTCGTCTCTCATACTCTCATTACTATCTTCGTAAGAGTTTACAGACGGATACGAGGAAATCAATTTTGCGTCGCTTACAAGGACTTGGCCTTTCCTAGACCACAACTTGGTGAATGTTGCATACACCCGTACAATATTCAAATTTCTGATACTGAAAGGAAACGCCATTGAGAATGATGTGTGTTCGCTGAATAGGCTCTGGAGTATTTGGCAACTGATGCTAATTTTTATCGAAAAACATCTGCGAGGATGAGGCTAATTTTTGCAAAAGCAAATTTTTCGAGTTTTGGGACGATAACGAACCACATAAGTTCCAGATGTGTCTAATTCACTCTGAAAAAGGGACTGTTTGGTGTTTATTTTCGACTGGCGGCATCATCAGCCCTCAGTTCTCAGCTCTTTGAGAACAGCATTGGCCAGGCGAACACTATAGATCTTTTGGCTGGAATAGATGATCTGGATACGAATGACATGGGGTTTTATCAGAACACACAGCTCATGCCACATTTAATATCGACTTGACTCAGATAGACCTTTATTGTGGGGTTTTCTTAAGTCTTCGTGGTACAGCAGGTAGCGTGTTGGCTTATTAGACGTGAGGCCTCCGTTCAAACCACAGGTCAGACATGAGAACGAAAATATGAAAAAATATTTCTTCCAGACTGCTTCACAGTAGATCTCTGGCAAAAACTCCGGGAGTAAATAAAATTGCCATGAAAATTTTCTCAAAAATCTGTCGTTCGGAATCGCCTTTAAACTGTAGGTCCCGCCACTCATGTATAAAATTAAGACACACAACAGCAATGGTGTGAGAAGCTAGGTCGTAATCCTGACTAAAGGATCGTCGTAATGACCAATAAAATATGTTTCATAAGTCACGGTTCTAAAAGCCAACATAACCTATGCCGTCGGTCAAATTTTGCTTAATTGCGCTCCAAAATTACGGAAATTATAAAATTAAGGATACACTCCACCCGGAAAAGGCGTGATGAACATTTGCACGATATTAAATTACATACATTATGACATCATAAGTGTTTAAAACACATAATAAATTTCGATGATATCTCCAACACACTTTATTTTATTTAAATTTCAAGATGGGAGGTTTTCAATAAAAGACCCAATAAATTCTGGTGTAGGGTTTCAATAAAGTCTGTTTCACTTCGCTACTTGAATATTTTCAGATTGTTATTCATAAAAGCGATGGATGGAATACATTGCTGGTGATCGTGACGCTTGATTAGGAACCTGTTTATGCTTCTCTTTTTTATCTTTCGATCTCTTTTTATGAATGCATCCATGCATGCATGCAGGCCAAATTTAGATGTAGGTGTACTCACAAACTGTAATACCAATGAACTCATATTATATTCGCTATCGGTTAAAAAAAGATTTATGGTATCGGTTATCGATGGGAGAGCAGATAAATCAATGCAATTTAACGCAAACATGAAAATTATGTTGCACACCATGAGACTGGTTCTCCTCCCATTTTTTATGTGTTGTTTGTGTTGTACAACAATTTTGTTCATTAAATTCTTGCTACTTTATGTAGCAACATGCCACAGGCAGAAGTTAGTTGTGCGTTTGGTTGTTACGCTTAGGCTGTAACAAGATTTCAGCGTGTGTGGGATGATGTTGCTGTAGTAGTTGTACATCATCAGTTTTGAAAATACTTTTACTTTTTAAAAGAAATTCGTTTTTTTTTCTTTAAATGTTTGTTTTTTTCAATCAAATCAATTGTTTTGTTCTTTTTGATTAATTAAAACAATTAAAAAAAAAATCAAATTGTTTTAACACTGTTTGTGAAAGAGTAACAGAAATTGAAATTTAATTTGAAGCAAATTTTTTAAGCAACATGATGACCTAAAAAGTATACGTTATAAATGGTGTTACAATCAATAAAAGGAAGCAGATTTTCACGATCTAAATTTAATCTAAAAAAGACAAACTTCTGGCAATAGCTGCTACAAATTTTACAGAACAATATGTATACGCATGAAGCTATAGAATGTACGGGAACATTAACTTGTCGTTCATTTATGCTTACAAAATAACCTTCAATCACATTATATTTCAAATGATAGGCACCGAATGTTTTATTCAGATTATTTAAGACTACTTTATTCCAGGCAACATTATGCCAAAAACATAATTCGCCCATTATGTTAAGTAGTTCGTAGGAGTTCAAAATATTTTAACCACCCCAACACCTCCAGTTAAGATCCTTATTAGACTGATAATAGCATGTGAGTAGGTCTGACAAATTTCATTCAAAACAGTTTACTTTCTAGAAAGTAAAGTTGACGATTAATGTGATTCTGCCAGCCATTAATATGGTCTGAATGGCAGTTGAGGGTAAATGTATGGCCGGGACATACGTTCATACATAATTGCTCATTACAGCCGGTATTTATGAATTTACGGATTACGAACCAGTTTCTCACATCACTTATGCTCTGTGTGTTAGTTTTATACATGAGTGGCGGGACCTACAGTTTAAAATCGATGCCGAACTACAGATTTTTGAAAAACTCTCATGGCAATTTTTTTCACTCTTTATCGTTTCGCCAGAAATCTGTAGAGAGGACGTCGTTGAAGAAATCTTTTTTCATATTCCGTTTTGTTGGAGATGTCTGACGTGTGGTTTGAACCGTGGCCCCACGTCTAATAAGCCAACACACTGCCTACTAGGCTAAAGCCAAGTAAAATGCTAAAGCCGAGGTAAATGCTTTTGAGCATTCTCTTAGAATTTTACAATGTGCACACATACCATTTTTTATAAGAAGCATAATATACTGAAGATTCGAGGTAGGGAGAACTTTGCGAATAACAGAGTCAAGCAAATATCTTGGTTTCTCTCTCGATTGATTTCCAATGCAGAGGCTTTAAGCTTATCGGCATTCTTCTTTAATATTGGAAGGAATTTTGAAAAATTGCAAGACAAAGTTTTACTAATATACCCTCAATACAGAACATGTTGTGTTGAAATCTTGAAGATGTAGCAAAGAATGAATTGAAATGATATCTATGATGCATCAGATTCTAACTGTTGGTCATTCTGCTGTCTGTAACGAATTCTAAGACGATGAAAAAGATCATGAAATCTTTCAATGGATTACTGCCAATAGCAGAGAAAATCTACAAAGCCTTTACAGAAATACAACTCAAGTTAAAAAGTATGACCATTGCAAGATCAAGAAACTAACCATCAGCAAAGTGGTTTTAGTTTTAGTCTGAAGGAAGCCAACATATTCACTGATAACTACCACCTTGCAACATAAAATTACATTAATTAAGAACAACAATGTTTTTCCATCAAAGTCAGCGCAGTCTAGTAGGTAGTTTGTTAGCTTATTAGACGCGAAGCCACGGTTCAAACCCCAGGTCAGACATCAAAATGAAAATATGAAAAAATACCTTTTCCGCGATTTCCTCTCACCAGATTTCTGGCAAAAACTCGGAGATCAAATAAAATTGCCATGAAAAGGTTCTTCAAATTATATATGTAAGTATGTAATGCTTTTTACTAAGTACGGATTCGTGGTATAAGACTGTTTGACATCAAGTCATTTTGAAAGTAGACTAATCAATGCAATAGTTCAATTATAGTGGGCTTTCCAGTAAGATATCGAAGTCTTAAAGGTGGGCAATTTTTGAGACTGTATCATTCCGAACAAACTCCGCGTGGAGTGTTACTAAGCAATGAAAAGAAAGTATCATTAATAACTCATCAGTATCTACTTTTAAAACGGACGTGAGGTTTTTTTCGAATGTCAAAAGCACTGGCACTGATAATATAAAGGGCCATCGAAAATTATGCAATAAAAATACTGCAAAAACAAAACAGAACCAAGAAAGTCATATAAAATAGTGAATGAAATCTTTAATAAGCAAGTATTGCTTACGTACCACAAACACGCTTCTGTGAATTGTATTAGAGAAATGGTGAAACCCCTTGTTTTTTACACATAAGGCTTGTATTAGATTAAATTTTTATTTCGAGATTCATTGTCCTTTACAATTATAGGAGATTCTAATTTAGCTATAAATATGAAGCTTGATTTTCTTTGGAAGCCTACGAGATTAGTTACAACCTTTTAATGATAATTTAGAATGTAATGGGATAGCCAAAAGTAGGTTGGGTTAGGTTAGGTCGGAGTGGTAGCTCCGATATCACAAAGCTCACATGAGCACGATTAGCGGCCACTTGTGATGCCACGGGTACGCAGTCCCTGTACTGACCAAGTTCCACCAAAATCAGGGAAGAGGAAGAAGTTGGTCAGAAAAAGGGCTGCACATAGCCAAAGTAAGTGTTGTCAAATTTTATTTGTGGGATGCTAATACCTGTCTGGAATTTGGTTAACATAAGAGCTGTAAGAGCGAATAAGTTGTTGACTTGACACGTGGTTGATGTTCGAAATCGGTATTTTGCTGAATGGCATCATGTGTGGAATGGACCACAGATATAATGACAAATCCATTTTGTCAATGGTCATTAAATAATACTAAATGCCCCACGAAAATAAGCGATTTTTTTTACTAAAAAAAAATAAGTCTCAACAGAAAATTTCAATCAATGCTCAGAAGCCTGTAAGTAAAATTCAATAATATTTCTTTGCATAAGGAAAACTGTATCAAAAACAATTTTTTTTTTTGCAAGGGAATAACTGTCTCTTTCCTCGTCAAGGAATCCATAAACTATAAAATCTTTATAAGCATCATTATTTCCATGGTAATTTACAAATGCTTTTAAACAATTAAATCCTTATAAGGCAAGAATATTTTCCTCAACATGAAGTTTATATGGTTTTAATTTCAAAATTTTGCAAATAACATGCATACTTGCGTAAGTTGCTCTTGTCTTAAAGATCGAAATCTTTGAAATCTTTTGTCTTTCATTTAATAAGAAGCCAATTAATACAAAAAGATTGATTCTTTAATGGCCCCGGCCATATTTTTAGATTGTCAGTAGTTGTCTGTTTTTAATTTTAAACAGCGTTAAACATCAAAGCATTAGTTCTATAACAATAAATAAATGCCAACCGAATGAAAGAAAGAAGAAAACTGGAAAAAAATGAAGAAGAGGAGAAGCAACTTGTCAATGCTGTCATTTCAATTAGCAGGCTTTCATACAATTATCGTGTGTGCACATCTCTGGTATCAAGTAGTCATTCAATTCATATGATGGATTCAGACATAAACATGGAAAATGGAAACATACAATGCACTCACGCTAACACGAGAGAGCTAAAATGCGTATAAAATATATGAACATGTGGTAAATGTTTAAATATTGGCTGGGGGGTAAAAATTATTTCCGGATTTAAGAGAGAAAAAATGAATGTGGAGAGAATAAATTTGTTTATATTATTCAACGGATGTCATCAAATACATACATACATACATAATTGGTCATTACAATCCTTCAGTCAGGATTACGATCTAGTTTCTCACACCACTTATGTTGTGTGTGTAAATTTTATACATGAGTGGCGGGACCTACACTTTAAAGTCGACTCCGAACAACAGATTTTTGAGAAACTTTTCATAGCAATTTTATTTACTCTCGGAGTTTTTGCCAGAAATCTGCTGAGAGAAAGTCGCCGAAGAAATACTTTTTGTATTTTGTTTTGATGTCTGGCCTGGGGCTCGGACCCTGGCTTTACGTCTAATAAGCCAACACACTACCTACTAGAATACGGCGACTTCGTGTCATCAAATGCTTTTAATTATTTAGTTTCATTTGATTATTTGAAGTACTCCGAGTCATGTTAGCATAATCAGTCAAGCTTATGACCAACACAACTGTAAACATTTGAAAATTAATGCATGCAAGCGACATGGATCCTGACGCTCATGTATAAAATTAACACGCACAACATGAGTGGTGTGAGAAGCTAGGCCATAATCCTGACTGAAGCGTTGTAATGATGTTAGCAACACGGTTGTTTTTATTCGATTAAAGAAATCGTCTGGATCTTATTGGTAACACACCAACTTTTCCTTCCACCTAATAATTACTCTGTGTAGTCATCAACAAGCCCCCAACTCTCTCACACTCTCTCTCTCTCTCTCTCTACTGCTGCTCTTCATTTTCGATTGAAATATTTTCCATTCATTTACGCCATACAGTCGATGTAAATTTATAAGAGCGAGTGTATGTGTGTGTGTGTGTGTGTGTGTATGTGATTGTATTGACGTTTATATGAAAATTTCAAATCGTAATACAGGCCATCATATTCAAATATGGCGTAATCTCATTTAGAAAATCGATTCTTGTGGCTCATAATTTGCTCAACCAGCACCCACTCTCTCCTATGCAGCCTGGCAACTATGCCAACAAACAGGCAACAGCTATTCATTCATTTATTCATTCATGCACGTTCTTTAGGCCTTAACATTCGAGGCATATGCATATTGTATTTAAAATAGAATTCACATGGCCATTGTGTTGCAAGGGTGTATGTGCAACTTTAGCAGGCATGCAACAAAAGCAAAAAAAAAAAAAAATAGAAGAGAATCAGCAAGTGAAATACATTTATGCGGTATTATTGGATGTATAAACTGTCATAATTACTGACAAATGTTGCAAATTTTCAGTTCGCTTGTCTTTTCACTTTCTGCCTACATGGACGACTGCGTGTTTATTTGTTGTCATTAAAGCCGAATATTACTTAAATAGCAGCATGTGTGTTAGTTGTACATGTGTGTGTTTGTGAATGTGTTAGTTTTGTTTATACTTATAATCGATGTTATTAGTTAACTGCATCATTACATTTCTGATTGTAACTGATTGTATTGTTTTGTTGTTGTTGCAGCTGTTGGTGTTGCCTCAACTGGCTGCTGTTAATGTAACATTTTGTGTGATAAGAAATATAATTATGCTGTACAACTATTTTCGTGGTTAATTAAAGTCATTGAAATTGTTTGGTTGCAACATGTTCACATATTAATGACAGCAGCAAGCACCACAAATGTATTTGAGAGTTTTAAGATGGGATGGTGTAGCAGAGACATAGCCATCAAAGCACTATTTATTTGAGAATGTCTTCAGTATTTCTCTTAATGATTGAAAAAAGGGAGACCTGAATCTCAAGGTCTTCTGAGTAACTTTATAAAATTTTCGGAGGTAAAGTTTCTGAAGACGCCGTAGTCTAGTAGGTATTGTGTTGGCTTATTAGACGTAAGGCCACGGTTCAAATCCCAGGTCAGACATCAAAACAAAATTTGAAAAATATTTCTTTGGCGACTTCCTCTCAGCAGATTTCTGGCAAAAACTCTGAGAGTAAATAAAATTGCTATGAAAAGTTTCCCAAAAATCTGTCGGTCGGAATCGACTTTAAACTGTTGGTCCCGCCACTCATGTATGAAATTAACGCACACAACTTAAGCGGAATGAGAGGCAATTAATAAATAATCCTGGCTGAAGAGTTGTAATGCCCATTTATGTATGTATGTATGTATACATACATATGTAAAGTTTCTTAAATTTTCAAAATTCTTAAACAATAACCTCTTAGCATTAGAAACTTTAACTATATATCCAGATAGCTGCTGTAGTAACCCCATATAATTCCGACAATTAATGCCATAACATATGTACGTGAAAACTCGTGGTAAACTTGCGCAAAATTAAAAGCCCATTAAAATCAGTTTTTTTCGGAGCTCAACTATCAAAATCAATCAATCAATCGAAATAAGACATGTTAACGCCGGATTGTCGCGACAATTCAAAGGATAAAAAAGCCTTTTAAGTCAGATATTAATGAAATTGCAATTCTTGAAACAGTGCTCTATGAGGCTTGATCATTGATTTGCTAACTTTTTCATTGCCTCAGATAGTGTCGGTATTTTTCCAATCTTGCTGCCATGTTGATAATATAACAGCTACCTCCCAATGCGGAAACAGGATAAGTTGATATCGCACACATTGAAGAATCTGTCCAGCAACTTACGGGGGATCTTAGAAGGACTTTTTTAAAATCATGCCCAATCAGCCGGCCCTAGAGAGCATGCTCGGCACCGTGGTGGTCATCGGAGTAAGGCTTCTTAGGAAGGCAACGAGAAGACTTTTCAATAGGGCTACACGAACTAGGGAGGATATAGTAGATACAGGCTGAGTTTCAATTCTCCTAAAAGAGATTCCCCGTAAGCCTAAAAACTCTTTAAACCATTGCCCCAATAATTTGTTTCCGCACTTTACAAGATTATGAAAATTATGGAAAACCATTACCTGAAAATAAATTAATGTGTTTCAGACAACATGATTTCTGTAAGACCTTTTGCTACTGGTAACTTATTGGTGTTACTCTCTCGAAATTGAATCAATCCAAGCAGCAATTTGGTGACCGAAAGATTGCAGCTCTAGGTATTTGGTTTTGGCAGCGTGTAGTGTGCTTTTATCGAACTTAGCTGCACTCCCTTCTATTTTTCTATCCAACTTTTTTAGGGATCTCTAAATGAGTTCATCCTATCAGATGATGTCAAAGCAAGTTTAAAAATTCTACATGTTTCTATTCAATATTCAACATACATATATTCCAACAGTTATTCTAACCCTTCCAAGCCATCCACATTGTGGTTCCAGCAATTTAACGTCGTCTTCTACGGACTGATTTGAGAAATTTGCCCATGCTGAATTATATTCTCAGAGAAAATCGTGCAAAGAAATGTTTGTTTTTCTTGCGTGATGTCAGAGCTCTCATATAGTAGAGAGATTTAATACCCTATTTTGAAAAGTTATAAGATTCAAACTTAAAGTCCATAAAAAACCTTTTTTCCTCCGACAAGCTGTCATCCTAATTGCCCGATTGCTAATTTGTTTGGATAACCCTGTTGTAATCAAAATAAATAATTAATGATCTTGGCAGAGAGATGAAAACGTCCGTCTCTCTTAAATTGAAGACTAAATTCTATGACGAAAGGGTAATATTTGGAAATTGTATGTGTCCCATTTTAATAATACTCTGATCAAAAGACTGTAGTAGACAACGTCTTTCTTTATTGAGTTCTTTCTAGAAACTGAACTAAAAGCTAAGTACATTATGTACTTATAAAATAACTTAATTCTAGATAACTTAAATAGGCCAGTCAGATACATATATACACACAGAAACTTAACCACACAGAAACTTAACCCTAAAGACAGTGACAGATATATATACATAAATTTAAAACTAATTGACATAAGTTACACTCTTAAAAATATAACTACACTCAAAGAAACAACCGGACATAAGCAATACTGCTACAAGACCAATAATTTTGGCATTTGAAAAAGAGAACATTTTATGCATATTTTAAACATATTTTTCTCTTTATTATTCAATTGTTTTTCATTACTTTCTTTAAAAAATTATTTTACTTTTCGCTCAAGTAATTATCATTAATTAATGTTGAAATAAATGTTTTATTTATTTAGCAGATTGCCTAATATTTACTTCCTTTATGCTCTTAAAACTTTTGTCATGTTGTCTTAAATTATGTCGCCGATTAAATATTTAAACATTAAATAAAAAATATTCTTCAGTTTTTTTTCCTAAAGTAAATTTTTTTGTTAAAATAATAATAAAAACTTTATAAATTCATCAGTGCATGAGTACAATGTGAACCAGTTCAGTTTGTGTTTAAATTTTCAGATTTTTTTGCCTTATAAATTATATTAAAAAGTTAAAAATAAAAACAAAATAAAAAAATTGTAAAACGAATAAAAACTCTTAAACTTTTAGCACTTTATTTGACACAATTTATGTAAGTTTGTACAGTTTTTTTTATTTTTATAACAAACAAATAATCTACTCAACTACACTTCAATGGTGAAATAAAAATGTAAAAAAATCATTGAAAAAAAACTCCACTTGCCACTAAAAACAAAGCTGAAGATCGTGTGTTATACACTGTTTCTGTCTGGTTTTTGAAAATTTGAAATTTATTAGAAAAATGTTAAAATTTAACTGTACATACTGTACATACATAATAAATTTCAATCAACTGAGAATTTATTTGATTGTTATGTACCAGGTCTTACACCCTTGACCGAGTTCTCCAATAAAAGGATTTATTTTTAATTCGGGAGAATGTTTGATCCCTAAGTTGAATATTTATTAAGGTATTACAATGGGCTTAAATGCTGAACTAAATGTAACCTCTTCCTTCAAGGAAGAAGGAACCTACTCCGAATGTTGGTTTTATACAGCTGCCTACAGCTATTATTATTATTATTGCCGTGAAGAGGTACCTTAGCATTGTGGCCGTACAATCCATTGTATACCAACATACTACGACTGCTTTTAAAGTACCCCTAAAATGTCTTCTCAAAGCCTACTGCCCTAACAAATTTCAGGATACTGTTCGGTGTCAACAGTGAGATATCCCTGCGTAGCACTTCACATGCACCCAGGAATTTCTTCAAGAATATATTTCGATGATTATTTTTTATCGTTAAAGTACGTACATTCTAAATAAGTGCACTTTGCTTCTACAATGCCGTGTTAATGAACACCACGTTGTTTTTGGACTCATGACTCAGATTCACTCTTCTAGTAGTTTCCCAACGAAAGTTTTAATTGCTACAAACCCACTTGGTTTTAAAAGATTTTAAGCCTCTATTTATGTTCCCTTTTGTTAAGCATAGCTTTCCAAAAATCTGTCATCATAGAAAAGTTCTCGCGTCATCAAAGGTGTGAAAGCTCCCGTAATCGTAATCTGATCTGCCCGGTCATTGCTGAAAATTCCACACGACCTGGGAACAAGCAGCCGATACAATTTACCGTGATAGTCCTATACTGTGTACGATTTAATCTGATCAGAACCGAGTTCTTCAATGGCAGATTGACTGTCAGATAGAATTGCTATGTCCTGTCTTTTGTACTTCCAATCCAATCAAATCCAATTAAATGGAGCATATCTTTCGATGGTGTAGCCTTCTGCTTGGAAGATAACCGCTAGTTCTTCCAAGAGTTCGGTATTTTTCATTCTGGGGATAAAAACTCCTGCTCCCATTCCAAGGTCCATTCTTGACCCATCTATTTATTGCAAAATAGTCAATATTTTATGCAGCTTCCATATTACTTCATTCAGCTAAGAGTTGGGAAATTCATAAAGTCACTGGTCGCCCTAAAAAATCCTTGATATCATTCTGGCTTTGTTTCCAAACCTTCCGAAAGTCAAAATTTGACAAAAAAAAAAAAACTGTATGCCAATAAGGCTGCTTAAAAGCTGAGATAATGACACATAGTGAAATAAATTCCACTTTTTGGAAAAAAGATGATTATCATCGATTTTAACACATTCCAGATACGTGGACGGAACAAATAAATGCAATGACAACGCGTTTCTGTCTACAGAGGCTGTCTGATGGAGTCTTAAGTTTTTTCAATTCAAGCCTGAAATTCAGTGACTGTGAGCAGTGTTCGTTAAAATACAAACATTCATTCATCATTTTTTAATTCATTAAAAACATTTTTTTTTAATTTTTTTATTTAATTTTGGGATTTCTGTTGGAAATGGTTTTAATTATACATGCATATCGGACGCCAACAATTCAAATGTTTAACAGCTTCGAAACTTGAAGTGGGACTTGAATTGTAGTGTTAAAATCATCACATATTTTTGCAGAAATAAAAAAAAAATCATGAAAATTTTACAGATTACAAGTAAGTTTTTCTTAAATAGGCACTAAAAAAATTACACTGGGCTACGGTTTCAATTTGGAACACTGACATAAGTATGATAGAAGGATAACGTGTCTATATAACACCGCTCTATCGATTATCTGTTTAGCATTATACTCAGTTCATCTAAATGCCATCTAAAGATCAGAGGTCACACTGTACGAATTGTTAACAGATGTTAAATTTCTTAAGATTTTTAATGTTCTCCGTAATCTACAAATTTAAAGTGCATAAAATAACTTGTGGGGTTACCGTTTGCTCTATTTATGTTTTATTTATTTGCAATGTGGCAACTTCTGGAACGTTTCAGTTGATTTGTTGATGTTATTTCATTGTTTTGTATATTTCGTTGTGTTTACATATAGTTTAGTTTTTATAATTTGATCTTATTATATTGTCGGCTCTTTGTTGTTGTTGTTTGTTTATTTTTATTTTTACAGACTAAATACTTACGGGATTATTCTGGTTTCACGTCAAGTTTCGAAAGAAGCAGAATCTGCAGGAAATTCTTTACATCCCATATGTGTATTAATGGTCTGTTGTTGTTCTGTCCTGTCTATATTTCCTGCTTTAATTGTTATTTACCGGACCTATACGATGTTTCAAATAAATGTGTAAAGTTGAGTGTGTCATAATAACAATCATAAATCTGCTCAACTCAATTTCTTCCTCTTGCATACTTAAAAATGTAATTGGTCATTACAACCTTTCAGTAAGAACTGCGACCTAGCTTCTCACACCACATATGTTGTGTGTGTTAATTATATAATTGGCGGGATCTACATTTTAAAGTCGACTCCGAACGACAGATTCTTGAGAAACTTTTTGATGACAATTTTGTACTCTCAGAGTTTTTGCTAGAAATCTGCTGAGAGGAAATTGTCGAAGAAATATTTGTTTTATATTTCGTTTTATTCGAGATATCTGAGGCTTGTAGTCTAGCCCTACATCTAATAAGCCGACACACTACCAAGTAGTATACAGCGACATGGTCTTCCCTATATCCCCATAAAAAGTTGAACAAATACTTGGTGAATTTGACTATCCAAAAACATGGCCAACATTCAGGCAATAAAGATGACTGGGATGTTGGGTACAATTCACAAGTTTTCTTACATACATACATACATAATTGGTCATTACAACCCTTCATTCAGGATTACGAACTAATTTCTCACACCACTTGTGTTATGTGCGTTAATTTTTAAACTTGAGTGGTGGGACCTACAGTTTAAAGTCGACTCCGAACGACAGATTTTTGAGAAATTTTTCATGGCAAATTTCTGTTTATTCTCAGAGATTTTGCCAGAAATATGCTGAGAAGAAGTCGCCGAAGAAATACTTTTTTGTATTTTGCTTTGATGTATGGCCTTGGGCTCGAATCTTGGCTTTACGTCTAATAAGCCAACGCACTACCTACTACACTACGGCTAAATATTCTTCCCCATATCCCCACAAAAACAAATTTTTAGTGAACTTGACAAAACATGGCTAACATTCAGGCAACAAAGATGACTGTGTTGTTGGGTATAATTAACAAGTTTTCTTACTTGTTTTAATTACATTTCATTTTCAAATTAAATAGCATTTTAATGAATCTCTAATAAGGCCAATAACCTTTAGCAACCACATGTTATAAATTATTTTTTTTCCTTTTTCTCTTCTTTACCATTCTTCCCCTAAAAAGTAAAAGTTAAGAGGAGGAGGAGGAGGAGGAGAATTCGCCATTGAAATCAAATTAAAGATACAATATTTTAACATAAAATATAAATTAATAGTAATTAATCAGCTGTCAGTCAAAGAAAGCGATTGCTACCTACTACAACGGCTTGGATTGTCTTTGTAAAATTACTTCAGAAATGCCGAACACATGTTGAACAAGCGTTCAATTCATCCATCAATGAAAGCAAAGCTTTTAAAAAGATTCTTGAATGATTCTAGTTGGACTGAAGGTTGAATTAATTGCCACACCCATATCATTTACGTATTTTTCTTTTCTTGTTTCTTCGAAAATAGTTAGCAAATAAACGAATAAAAATGAATATTATTTGTTGGATTTATTTTGCTGCTGCTGTTTATAATGATCCCCCCTTTAATGTTAAATTTATGCTAAAATATTTCTCCTGTGTATTCTTCTTTTTTGTTTTTGTTTTTTTTTTTTGTTTCTTTTTTGCCTGACACATGTTACACAAAACTTGTACATGGGATGACAGAAATGGTTTGGAAATTTTCTTCATTATTTGGTTGGCTGTGGTACGTATTATGGTGTTCTAAAAGAGAAGAGAAGAGTAAAAAGACAGGCATTGAGATTCTTGACATTTTACACATGTATTTGTAATTCGAACATTTCTTACAGTGGCAAGTATTTGTATAAAAGCATGTGGTTTTTTAAGTAAAGTTTCTTCATATTGTGGGTTACTAGTAACTGCTATTAATTCCTAATCACTATATGATATAAGGATCTATTTGGCTCCATGAGTTCGTTTCGTTTTTGAAATATAAAGTCCATGATTAAAGAGTCTGCTTCCAATATCGAGGAAGGTGATCGAATAGTTTGTTTTTGTTTTGTACCTTAGTATTGCGGCCATACAATCCATTGTATACCAACACACTACCCCTGCTTTTAAAGTTTCCTTAAAATGTCTTCTCAAAGCCTACTGCCCTAACAAATTTCAGGACACTGTTTGACATACCCCTGCGTAGCACTTCACATGCACTCAGGAATTTCTTCAGGAATATGTTCCGAAGATTAAATTTCATATTTAAGAAATCTACATGTTGAGCTAGAGACAATTCCCATTCTAAACAAGCGCAGTCTGAAACTACAATATCCTCCAAAACACCGATTTGGCCTGCCAAAAGATAGTTTGTTTCTGGCTGGTCTAATGTATGACTCAGATCCCCACATTATAGTAATTTCCCAATGAAAGTTTTAATTGTCTCAAACCTGCTTGGTTTGAGAAGAGTTTCAATCTCTTTTTATGTGACTAAATGTCCGAATAGTCAGGATATATTTTTCAAGCAGCATCCTGTACTAATTACTCCTATAAAGTTCAGCTCACAATCTTTACGGCAAGAGTTTCCACAGTTTTATTCACATCTTGAAGTAAGTCGAAGGATGTAATGGTTGTACAATAAAGAAAGTCCGGTTGGACTGACGCCGTGGTGTACTAGGCCTCGGTTCAAACCACAGGTCAGACATCTCCTGGATCTGATATGGACTTCTAATAGACTGGGAAAGCAGGCGATACCGATCGCAACCAATTAAAGATAAAAAATATTTTTGATTTCCTATAATGCCAACTAACGAATATTTCATGCAAGTGATATACAATTGATCAACAAGAAAAATGCAGTTGGTGCTCATAAACGTAGAATTACAGCTGTAAGTACACACTCAATATTTTTCGTTGTATGTATGAATGAATGAAGGAATGAATGAATGAGCGGTATGTTTGGTGGTATTTTTACGATTGATTGCATATAAAGAATGTTGAATGACATTTTCTTAATTGTATCGAAGTCATCTGCGAAATAAATTTTTATTTCTTTAGCACTTTCTTATTTACTCGGTGTATGAACACATTATTCGTATGATTAACGTGCAAGAAATTATATCATTTACTTAAAGACATGTGGCCACAAATTGCATACAAAGAATGTAACACAAGTTTGATGTGTGGAAAATCATATTCAAAAAATATTCAGGGGATAAAAACTATGAAGAAAATCAAATTCTTAGTCGACGTCTTCTAAAGGAAATAAGTTTCAAAATATTTGAGCAACATTTACATGCGTATCTAAAATGAAACATTTATAAGGAAAGATGTTCTTAATTTAAATTAGCTGCTGATTTCATTACTCTTAAAGCTTTATGATTTTGGAGGACTAAGTTAAACAGCCATTTATCTTCGATTCAATTCTAAGGAAATGTCTTTTCTTTTTTTCAAAAAAAAAAAAAAATAATTCTATATTGATCAGTATTTGTTTCCCTTCCTTCAAAATTATCTCTTTTAAATACACTAAACATGTGTTAAAGTTTTACGAAACGCAGCGGCTTCTTTTGTCGGTTTCATAACAATTTCCGCTACCGAGTTTAAAAAAGTTTTGGCTCTTGCCAAACGATTGTTTTAAGGAATCACCTCCACATAACCACAATTTTTCTCTGTTTATTAGTTTATTTAGTGAGTGTGATTTCAGAAACATTTAAAAACTCTAAGCCTGTAAAGACTTTCCTTCACGGAATGCTACAAATCCAATAATCGAACGACTATTCTTAAAATCGTTTGTCTCAACACTTGATCTAATGTTTACCTTTAAAGTTTACTCTCCATAAACTGAGCGTCAAACGTAAAGAGAAAAACAGTGCAGTGTATATGTCTAATATAGGGCAATCAGGTAATTTATTTCGACCTTGCACACATCTTTATGCACTTACGCATCAACCTTCTTATCGGTTATTTAAGCCATTTCTCTTGTTGAAGCTGTTTGAGATATGTATTCTCTTGTTGCAATACATACGAAATGTTAAATTTCCCACGACTCCGGCCAAAGAAAAAATGACCCATGACTTGGGTTATGTCAGCTTTAAGGACCTCTACTTAAACGCATACTCCTGCTACTTAAGAAAACCCCATAAAACACAGTCTAATGGTGTCAAATTATGCGATCTTGGTGTCTAGTACACATCACCTCCACTTGAAATGACCATGCCTTCTAGTCTGTCATGCAGAAAATCCAATTTGGCAACCGCTGAGTAACACGTAACGCCGATCTGTAGAAACCACATGTCTTTGGTTTCCATATCATTCAATTCAGGCCTAACGAAGTTGTTAACAATCGATCTATTGTGCTCGTTGTTGACAATAATGGACTGGCTATCACCATATTTATATACATTGGACCAATGCCATACCAAACAGTAACTTTCTTGGGATGCATAGAACGCTCCTAGATCTCATCTGGATAATCGCAAATACGATAATTTTGTTTGTTCACGTACTTATTCATCCAGAAATGGGTCTCACCACTGAAGATTATTTTTTGTTGAAAATTAGGAGCAGTTGTAAACTGCTCCAGATACCATTCAGCGAACACAAGTAGTTGTCTACGGACATTCATATTCAGTTGCGGGTGCACAACAAAGTCACGATGAAATGTTCGTCAAAATTCGGTCGCGAAATCGATTATTATAAAATAAAAAATAAACGTCTTAGGCAATATTCGCTTTCTTTCTTGTGTCAGTTCGACAGATATAGATTCAACATAGTTGGATAAGCCCGAAAACAGTTTTCTAGTTAACACTTACGAGCTTACGAGCTTGAATAAAATTGCCGTGCACACAACATAAGTGGTGTGAGAAGCTAGGTCGTAATCCTGACTGAAGATTTGAAATGATCAATTAGGTATGTATGTATGTATGTATGATATAAAGACTCAATTTTTGGTTAATCAAGTTTGTCTCTCATAATATAATCTGGATGCCTTAATCTGCATCATATTACAAAGGTTTCGATAATAATACTTCAATGAAAGAATTTTTCTTTACAAGCCACTTTTTTATTTTTTCTTTGTCCAGATATTTTTCAATACAATATTGAAACAAATTACAAAAATTATATTTTAAAATTCTTCAAAATACCATTTTTTTTAAACATTTATTCTTAAAAATTGTTTTCTTGTCAATTCATAGCACAATTGTTTAACCAACAATTGGAAAAAAAGTGTGAGATTTTACTCAATGCCAACGTTGTGTTTATAATTAACAAACATCTGATGAAATTCCCATAAAAATAATATTCATGCATACGATGATATCATACAATTCGTTGGTCAAATTTTTATTTTATTTTTTATTTTCTTTTCAATATTTTTATTTTCTTTTGTTTCGTTGTAAAAAATAAAAATTAAACGAAAAAAAATTCCACCTAAAAATTTGCAATATTTCGAGATGTGTACGAGTGTGTATGCCAAATACTTAACCAAGGGAATAATTGTAAAAAGTTTTCCGTTTTTTTTATTTACTTTGCCTAGCAGATCATCACCAAAAAACCCTTCTAAAGGGTGTTTTTTATAGAAGTATAGAACTTTAAGTTGCAATAAAACAACGATGGATTATTCGATTGACATGAATTTTATTTATCCGAAAGATAATCTTGTGGCATTACATTTTAAATATGATTTCTGGCATATGACCGCCACGGCTGGCGTGGATGTAGTCCAATCTGGACGTCCAATTTTCGATTACTTTTTCCAACATTTGTGGCCGTATATCGGCAATAATACGGCGAATGTTGTCTTCCAAATGGTCAAGCGTTTGTGGCTTTACCGCATAGACCAATGACTTTACATAGCCCCACAGAAAGTAGTCTGGCGGTGTTAAATCACAAGTTCTTAGAGGCCAATTCACAGGTCCAAAACGTGAAATTAGGCGGTCACCAAACGTGTCTTTCAATAAATCTATTGTGACACGAGCTGTGTGACATGTTGCGCCGTCTTGTTGAAACCACATCTCCTGGACATCATGGTTATTCAATTCAGGAATGAAAAAGTTAGTAATCATGGCTCTATACCGATCACCAGTGATTGTAATGTTCTGGCCACCATCGTTTTTGAAAAAGTACGGACCAATGATTCCACCAGCCCATAAAGCGCACCAAACAGTCAGTTTTTCTGGATGTAACGGTGTTTCCACATACACTTGAGGATTACCTTCACTCCAAATGCGGCAATTTTGTTTGTTGACGTAACCATTCAACCAGAAGTGCGCTTCATCGCTAAACAAAATTCGCTTATGAAAATCGGGAACAACGGTAATCTCGTTTTGGGCCCATTCGACGAATCTACGCCTTACTTGATGATCGTTTGGCTTCAAATCTTGCACGAGTTGGATTTTGTAAGCACGCAAACAAAGATCCTTCCGCAAAATCTTCCATAAAGTGGATGGACACAGATACAATTCCTGTGCTCGATGGCGGATGGACTCATTCGGGTCTTCCTCAATGCTACGCTCTACTGCAGCAATAGCTTCTTCTGTACGCACCGTGCAGGGATGCGAGTTATCAATAAGAGTAAACGTGGTGCGAAAACGTTCCATGGTTAATCGAATTAACTGCTCTGATGGACGATTTTGTCGACGATAAAATGGACGTAGTGCGCGATACGTTTTCCGCACAGAACCATTATTTTCGAAATAAAATTGCACTATTTGCAAGCGTTGTTCAGGCGTGAGTCTATTCATGATGAATTGCCAAACCAAACTGAGAATAAATCACTTGACAGCTGTTAAATCGGTCGCCATCTTGAAAAGTAATGAAAACTTAAAGTTCTATACCTCTATAAAAAACACCCTTTATAAACGAAAAAAAAAGAAAAATATTTCTACCGAGATTGACCCTCTCTCTGTAGGCAACCAAGCAGCCTCAACCAGCTATTGTTTTACCAACAATGTCGCCAACAACAAATTCAGTATTTTTGTGAGAAAATTATTCACATGTGAAATGGAAAAATTTGTTGTATAATCATCAGCAACAGAAAAAGGCAACCCAAAGTATAAAAAAAAGAAACGAAAAAAACTGAAATAAAATAAGTAGAGATCAACGTTGATGAAGATGATGTATTTTTATATCTGGCGAGAGAGAAAATAAATGTAAAAAAATAAGGAAAAATCGAAATGTATAGAGAATAAATTCTTAAAATTCAATAAATATTTATGAGCTTTATAAAATCAAATAAACAAGATACAATTTCTTTCCTTTTTCATGTGCTGTTTTCTGTGAGTTATTGGCCACATATGGATTTATTTAAAGCAAAGCTGAAAGAAAAAGAAATATTTATTTATGCATATATTTCATCAATATTATCACTCACAATATGTACGACATCATCATCAGCATCAGTACCGAGCATAGGCTCACCAATTTTCAATTTCTTGTCAGGCTGTTGACTATCACCTTCCTTGTCATAGGCCAAGAAAAGTTTATCATCATCAACTTCTTTATTTATTCCTTTTCTTTGTGCTCCACATTATATTTCCACATTTTCTTTTTTCATTTTTATTGTATATGGCATGGCATAAAAATGCATAAATAAATTTAATTTATTTGCTTTTGATTTTCTTTTGTTAAAGACGAAAAAAAAAGTGTTAAAAATAACGTAAAGAAATTATAATTATTTGATATCAAAGAAAAAATCTTTTAAGGATTTTAATTGTTTGCATAGTTTATTGCCTACAGAAAGGATTATTTAAAGGATAAATTAGTTTCCAACAGGGACTGCCAAACTTTGGCACGGCTGTCTTTGATAACGGCTGTCTGCTTAAAGTTACTTCTGTCAACGACCTATGTTCACTGAATGTCCTCTAGAGCATTTGGAAACTGATTATAAAAAACATCTTAAGCAATGAGGTCCATCTCTGGATGAAAAAAAAAATTATAGGTTTTGAACGTTATGATACCCAAAAGCATCAAATTCCTTCCGAAAAAGTCACTTCGATGTTGATTTTTATTTGGCAGCTAAAGCTAAGCAGCTAAAGTCAGCAACGTGTGAGTGTTCACTGAATGGACTTTGAAGCAGTTGGCTATTAATCACAAATTCCATCGATCGATTAAGCGATCAGGTCCATCTCTGGATGAATAAATACGTGAACAAACAAAATTAATGTATTTGAACGATCCAGATGAGATCGAATAGCGTTCTATGCATATGTTACTATTTGGTGTGAATTTTTGACTGGCAACGCCATCGCTCCAATTTCTTTAAGTATCGCGATATAGTCGGCGTAGTCTATTAGGGAGTGTGTTGCCTTGTTGGACAAAACCCCAGGTCAGACACCAAAATGAAAATATAAAAAAAAATATTTCTTCTACGACTTCCTGTCAACAGATCTCTGATAAAAACTCTGAGAGTAAATAAAATTGCCATGAAAAAGTTTCTTAAAAATCTGTCTTTCGGAGTCGACATTAAATTGTAAGTCCTGTCACTCATGTGTAAAATTAACACACAAAACATGTGTAGTGTGGGAAGCTGGGTCGTAATCCTGACAGAAGGGTTGTAATGACCAATTATTTGTGTATGTATGTATGTGTAGCGATAACCAACGTATCATTGTCAACAACGAGCCCAATAGGTCGATTGTACTCAACTTCTTTTGGCCTAAATTGGATGTTATGCAATAATAGGTACGTAAAAACAAAAACGATACCATGCACGTGACTTCCAAGAGCATCAAATGCATTCAAAAAAATCACTTCGATGTAGATTTTGATTTGGCGGCGTCATCATTCCATAATTATTTGAAAACGATGTTGGCAAGCAATCATTGTCTAAAGCAAGCACTATTGGTCGATGAGTAGCAACTTTTTTTGGCCTGGATTTGGACACCGACGATGTATGGTTTCAACAAGAAGGCTTAACATGCCACACAGCTCACGTTACATTGGATATTCTGCACGAGATGATGTGAACGTGATGTGAACGTGGAGGTGATGTGAACTGGTCAGTGAGATCGTGCGATTTAACTAAATTAGACTTTTTCTTGAAAGGTTTTCTTAAATTACAGATGTATGCTTATAAGCAGAAACCACAGTGGTCGTGAAAGCCAACGTAAACCACCGGCTGAATTCAGCTTGTCTCCACTCAGTGGATATAGTGACACCAACAGCCCTAAACATATCGCAAATATTTCACACACACATTGTTTTATTAAAATTTAGACATGATGCAGGAAATTTCGGATTTGAGTCCGTTAATTGCTTCTAGTCCATTAGTCTAAGTCTGAGATTTCTCAAAACCCCCTAAGGAATACGTGGCACGAGGTTAAGTCTCATGATCTTAAAGACTAGTTGGTATCATACTTTCTTATGAAAATTTGTTTTGGAATGCTTTGCTATAATAAGGCGATTATTGAACGCCCAGTTGGAAGGTAGTGGCGTTATGCTGAAACCACAGTTAAGATCACAAAAACTTTGTTATCATTTTCCTCTAACGAATTACATTCAAAGACACTGTTATTATGGCCTCAAGTAAGACCGAAGTAATACCCCAATAGAATAGTGAAACACAAGTCACATTGCGACGATGCTTCTATGAATCAATAGAGTTGGCTACCTTTCCGTCATTCATGAGCACTTTCGACCTCTATCCCTCAGGATAGACTTCAAGGCAACGGCCCCTCGAGGGATATCATAGACATTTTGCGGGTATCTGCCTCCTATCATACAGACACTCAGAGCTGAAACAAAAAACTAACAATCTGGTGAAATACAAATCAATCACTTTTATAACAGAAATTTCAATTTAAGGATATCATAACAGAAGAAGTATCTTCTTATTTACTTTACTGGTCATTACAACCCTTCAGTTAGGGTTACAACTTAGCTTCTCATACCACTTATGTTGTGTGTGTTAATTTTATACATGAGTAGCGGGACTTATACTAAGTCACCTCCGAATGAAAGATTTTCAAGAAACTTTTTGATGGCAATTTTAAATGCTCCCAGATTTTTTGCCAGACATCTGCTGCGAGAAATTTGCCAATCTGGAATTGAATTGCGAAGACAGAAGATGATCAGGCAGGGCTAAAATAATTTAGAGAAGTACTACTGGTTGTTATAACTTCCTTTGTTGTAAACTCGCTGTTGTCAATATCGTAATGATATCATCCTGATAACACTGTCACATGGCATCTATGGATGGTCTTGAAATTTAAATTATAAATTGTAAAACTCTTAATATTGTTGTTTCTGTATTGAATTGCTCATTTAATTTCCCCTATGAAATGTGGGTTAAACCACATTAAAACATTTTTAACCGAAAGAGAGAAGCGCATGTGAGTAAAACGAAATCCTTGAAATTAAATTTTTCTGCTGTTTTTCTTTATATTTTCATTGCATTTTTTTTTGTTTCCCTTTTTTATTGTTTCTTAAGCGTATTTAAACTTTTAAATAAATAAATAAATTTGCAATAAAAAAGAAAGAAAAACAAAACCAAACAAGAACAAAAAAAAAAGAAAATTGTTTTCTTTTCCTTTTTATCTCTCACACACTCTCTCCCGCTTAAAATGAAGCAAAAATCTCTACTGACACGAATTTTCTCTTTAATGAAGTTTTTCCTTTTCTTGTTGATAGTTTTCCTTTTTTTTAAACTCATTTATATATGTTTGTATGTATACATATATGTATACATGTGTGTAGAACGGTATTGAAGCAACAAAAATGAAATTCACAAAGTGTAGATGTATGCGATTCTGTGTTATTCTTTTGGTTTTCAAGCAAATATGTGTAAATTGCATTAGTGTTTGTATGTGTTAGAAAGAGAGAGAGTGTGAGACTATGTGTTAAAATATTTATGTGTGTTGGTGTTTCGGTTTTGTAAATATTTTGTATTCAGTTACTTTGATAAATGGCAGGATTTGATGATAAACTGAAGAGTTGAACTGAAATGTTAGTCAATGAAGAATAAGTCACATGTGCGTTAGAGATTTAAACTATTTATTTTAACGATACTTTCTTCTTCTTCTATTCATTTATACTTCTTCTTCTTGTTTCTCATTGCCCTTAATTCGTGTAGTTGTTGGTGTTATATTTTATCAGATTGACTCATTTTTTTTGTGTTTGTTGGTTAATTTTATCAATAGTTTTGGGTAAAACTTAAAACGAGAGGGTTTAAATTGGCTGACAACGCCAATATTATGGCCTACACGGCAAAGACTATTTCAGAATTCTTGCAGCTTTATCTTCTCCGTTCACTCGTAGATTCTGTGGTCGTAACATGTCTGGCAAGTTCATCTGCAGAACATGTGATGGAAATCCATTGTGATCATATGTTGAGAACTTTGGAAGGCTTAGCCATATCGCTTAGAGATATTCAGTGATCCCAAACCTTTCTCGAGATCATCATGTGAGAATATTCCCTACGAAGCGGAAGAGTATTCGTCTTTGTAAACATTTCCGTCTGGTAGATTATTTTTCTTTAAATAAATTTTGATATTCAGTTTGTCAGTTTCAGATGGAATGTTTTCAAGCTGGAGTTTCACTAAGAATGTGTCCCTCAGGAGCTCGACGTTTGCTAGTCTTCAGATATTCCGTATACCAGCTTCAGATGGAAAGCCTTTAGCTGGAGACTGACTAAAAATTTCTCCCTCAGGAGCTCGAAGTTTTCTAGTCCCAGCAGCTGCAATAAAACTGCTTGGTTTACGTACAAACATAGATACACTCAAATTGGTCATTACAACCCTTCTCAGTCATGATTACGACCTAGCCTCTTACGCCACTTTTGCTATGTATATTAATTTTAAACATGAGTGGCGGGGCCTACAGTTTAAAGTCAACTCCAAACGACAGATTTTTGAAGAATTTTTCATGGCAAAATCATTTACTCACAGAGTTTTTGCCAGAAATCTGCTGAGAGGAAGTCAACGAAGAAATGTTTTTCGTTTTTCATTTCGACTCCGAACGACAGATTTCTGAGAAACTTTTTCATGGCAATTTTAGAGAGTTTTTTTGCCAGAAAGTGAGAGGCAGTCGCGAAGAAGCATATTTTCATATTTCGTTTTGTCGGAGATGTCTGACCTGTGCTTTGAACCGAGACATTATGTCTAATAAGCTAGCACACTACTTACTAGACTACGACAACTTAAGGGGGGTGGTTTGGGAAATTTAAATTCAACGACTAAAATCCAGCAATTACTTGTTAAATTATGGTATGCAGTTGCCGGAAAAACTACAAAAGTTCAGGAGTCCTGGCTAAACGGAAAGTGGACATCCTTAAGAAGCATAAGGGTTTCGCTTTTCTAGTGATTGATTTGAAAATATTTTTATGAACGTTTGTACCAGCATAGATTCATGAAACTATTGAAGTCAATGGCTGCCTAATTTGTTTTTATTTTCTCCATTCAATACCCACTAACTTTCCTTCTGATACTATTTGAGTTAAAGCATTACAAACACTGGCGTAAACTGAATAACTTTTAGGAAATATAGGGTGTAATGAACTGAAACCAATATTTCTTTTTTGCCTGTATATTGTTGTTGATTTATCAATATGTTCGTTTGCTTATGCTATGGTTTATATGTACATGTCTTCATATGTTTGTGGAAGGATTATCGAAAGAAAAAGTCTTTTACAGAAAAAAAAAATAAACAAAAAAAAACAGAAATAATTGTAAATCTATGAACCTACACATGTATGAATATGTGAGTGTGTGTCTATGTATTTGTAAAGCTGCTAGCAATAAAAATTGTTTTGGGAGAAAGTTTCAGTTCCATGACTGGCATCAGTGTTTGTTTGGTAGATTGTCTTAAACTTTTGTCATTTAAATATTCCAAAACATCCTCTTTATTGCTTAATTCTCTTCTCCTCTCTTGGTAAGTGAGCTGGTGAGCTGAGCACTGAGGCATTCATGAAATATGATCGATTTCAAAGATTCTAGAACAAGAATTACTTTTTAACAAACTTCGTTTCATAAAAAATGTGAAACGAAAATAAATTTGTTAATAAAAGTTGACCGTTTCTGGAGAAACGATACATATTGAGCAGGATATTCTAATAAAGTTTACATTTAAAGAAAGACATATTTTGAAAGCGAATCCTATACATACACGTAGCCTTTTTACACGAAAATAAAATTTTCAATTCATTTTTAAATGGAGGGCCTATTGATGAGGAATTTTTTTTATGAATTACAAGCAGAGTATAAGAATCTCTAAAATATTTTCTCGTGGTTTAAGGCTTTCATAATATTTGTATGGCGTATTATAATCGTGTTTTTAGGTCAAATCTGTAAATCCATATCAAGTTTCATGAGGTCCTGGGCAATTTCCTTCAATTTCACAATTTCCTACAGTTCCTATGGGGGCATTAAGATCGGCACTCCTAGTTTTCTCCAAAATTTTGAAGTGAGTATTGAACAATACCCCTGGACGGTATCGTCCTTTCTCTTTCGACTCACAACTTCTGCAGATATTACGGTCATGATTTTTTGTGTGCAGCTCCCGCGCTGGCCAAATTCTTTATGAATTCGGTGGAATGTAAACTGTACATCCAGCCACTCATGTATAAAATTAACACACACAATATAAGTGGTGTGAGAAGCTAGATCGTAACCCGCTGACTAATTATTTATGATGACCAATTATTTATGTATGTATGTCTCTTAACACTAAGGGGAATTTAATGAATGTGCTGACAAGAGTAAGGGCTCTAACTAGTCAAGTAGAGAGAGAGCGATATCCAAATGCAACCCGTTTTCAAAACTAGTTGCTATATTTTCACATAATTTGCTTGTGGATCTGTTTACGTTTGGTATAACGGTGTCTACGTATCTGATCAGAAGTTTATTGAAGACTTTATGGTACGGCCAAGCAGCTTCTTATGCCGGCGGTTTGCCAAGTTCATTCAAATCTCCGCAAGAATAACTTATTACACCACGACGACAAATACTTTGGTGGGTGCTGAGCCTATTGTATTAGTAATTGGCACAGCATATCACTTTCTTATGTCGTTTGAAATTTTAATGTTACATACATTCTATTTAAAGGTTTACCAACAGACATGCGCTAAGCAAAACGCTATCGGTTCAACTAGGATGTAAAGCGCTTTCGAATAGTCTGTATACAGCTAAAGACTCTTAGAGAAGCTTTCAGATCCCAGTCAAATGAATTCAAATATCCGTAGGAGTTTTGAATCGAGGTATTTGAGCAGGGGAAACAAATTGAGATGAATTACATTCAGTTTACGAGGGTTGATTTTCTATATCTTAAAATTGTTAGTGAACTGCATCAGCTCATTAACGAGCTTATAAAGGTCTCTTGAGGGTAGGTCATCATAAAACCTTCCACCTTGTCACTCATGAAGTTACCACGTTTGAATCACCACTATTGTAATAAGTTTTATTTTTTTGTTCCTTTATTCATTATTATTAGCATTGATGGATAAATATTTCTTGTAAACACTTGCTAATCTTGTCAAATTTACAATTTCATTTATGATATCAAATTTAATGTCATGACCTTTTTATTAACATTTTTATTTATTTTTAAATTTTTTTTGTTTTTTTTTTTTAAATTTAAAAAAGGATTTGAAAAATAAGACAAAATATTCAAGGCATCTTTGCTACATAAAAATAATAAAACTTCTGCTACAATAGCAACAAACAGAAATAGCATCACTGCGAAATGGTAATGGAAAGAAGTAAAAACGACAAAAATATACGGAAAAGTGAAAGATAAAAATCTTCAATTGAACAACAATTGATGACAAACGACGACCAGATACAGTTATTTGCAATTTAAAATCAAATTCACAGTTATTGGTTGAAGTAAAAACATCGTATACCATACATACACACTTGGATTGTTATTTAAAGGATGCATAGACTACGTCTGTATATATGTTGAATAAAAAGTTTGTTTTCTAAGGAAAAACAATAAAAATAACAGAAATAATACTACAAACAAAAATCAATAATTTATAGAAATAACGCTATGGCAAGCATAATTTAATGATAAGGGGAGTGCGGCAACTCGCTTTTATTAAAAGGAAAATTTTGTGTTTTTATGTGCAAACCGAATGAAATGTTATGACGTTGTCAACCAGTTACTTTATATATAGGGTGGGCCATATATCGGTTTAAATTTGAACCATCGGTTATTTCGATCTGGCCATACTATCATATGGTCATCTGGCCATACTAAATTTCGATTTACGCTTGAGCAACGTTGAGATTTATTAAAAAATTATTTCCAAAACAAAGACAATTGTTCGGACTAACAATTCGCACAAAATTTGGTCACAGAGAAGGACCAACAATGCCCGATATACTCAAGTTTATTGCTAAAGTTCGTGAAACTGGTTTTATTGTATATGCGCCAAGATGTGAGGGTGCGGACACCCGAAAATATAGTAGCTGTGGCTGAGAGCGTGCGTAAGAATCCATTAACATTAACTCGTCATCGTTCTCAATAATTGAACATTTCACACACCAGTTTAAGTAGAATTTGGAGTAAAGATCTCGGTATGACGCCCTGCAAAGTTCAATTGGTTCAAGAGTTTACGTCGCATGACCAACCACTTCGTTTTCACTTCGCTAAATAGGCCAACGAGAAACTGGACGATGATGTCGATTTTGTAAAAAGAAAATGATCTTTTTGGATGAAGCTCATTTTAATTTCGGCGGGTGCGTTAATAAACAAAATTGCCGTATTTTGGGCTCAGAAAACCCACACGTCCTCTTACCGAAGCCAATGCACCCATTTCAAGTGACTGTTTGGTGTGGTTTGTGAGGAGGCTTCATTGGCCCATATTTCTTGGAAAATGATGTAGGCGACGTTTTAAAAAAAATCATTATGTCGGCAAACCAGAGACAATTAAGCGTTCGTGATGCCGTTGCCGAGATACGACCCTATACACTCGAAAATTTGCACGAAAATTGGGCCGATCGAATGAGGTACTAGGAGGAAAGCCGCGGCAGCCATATGAAAGAAATAATATTCCATTTCCATGCGGAACAATTGTACTTCACAATCAAGAAATTAATTTCACAAAATTTCAAACCGTTTTTGTTTTATTGCTTTTTCAAATTTAAGCTTTTAAATGGCCCACCCTTTATATATTTAGATTGCCTTTTAAATTGCTTCAATAGCTTTCAATAAGAAACTTAAATAATAGTTCAGTTGAATAAAGTAAACATTTTTTAACACTCAAACTGAAACATGACTTCAAATAGGTAAAAAAATTAAAAGCTGAGAGGTTGTTTGCCATTAAAAAAGTAATACGCAGTTGAGCAATACATATCTTAAATTCGTTTGCTTTTTGGTCCAGTTTTTGTTTCAACCTAATTATGCAACAATCCCTTCACTCCAGCGGAAATTTTCATCTACTTAAGAAAATTCTGTAGAAAATAATTAATTATATAATAATTAGAATAATAATTAATTAAACCAATGAATGTTATCTTGATGTTATCTATGACTGCCCAAAGTGTCACTGAATGCAGACAACTTCATAAGCCGTACCAACTTCATAAGCCAATAATGATTAAAAGCACTTAAAGCTGACAATTAGGAAAAGTAACAGAAAATGAAAAATTCTATCATGTTTGAGAAAATTCTGAACTGTAATCACGAGAATAAAGAATCCTTAAAAGTAGTCACAATATTCTAGTAGGTAATGTGTTGGCTTATTAGATGTGAGGTCCCAGTTCAAAATCCAGATCAGACCACTTTAACATAAGTTGTGTGAGAAACTAAGTCGTAATCCTGATTAACATAATTTTCTAGATCCGAATACGTCAGCAAACAAAATTGCAGAAAATTTGGAGTGAATATCCCAATTCAATTGAAAAACTAAAAACGCAAACTGAAAGATGTACTGTGTCCTGCAACGATTACTGACATTTATTAGCCAAGAATCAGCATGGCGCACAGACAACATTGTAGATTATACTGTTAAGATGTTAAGAGGCGTATCCTGTGAATGTCCTGGATCGATCACAGGCATTCTTTGATCACCTCAATTATATATTTTATTTCCTTCTGAACATTTCCTGTGTTTTTTTTTCAATTTTGTAAATGCAAGCGGTTAAAGAATCATTCGTTATTTGCTTGAATTTATTCAAGTTTGATAGCTAAACTGGTGATTGTTCTAAGATCGCTTGTCCTAAAACAACAGGTTTCTCATCGAGGAATTGTTAAATATACATTGGGTGCAGTAAAGACAGCTGTAGTGATTCACTTTTTTGGTAGGTTCAGGCATTATGGAGCTCCCTGTGTGAGTTACTATTGGAATGAAAGTTTCTTCAGTTGTTTAGTCAAAAAGCCACGACGATGATTTTTCGTCTTCTCTTGGATTTGAAGCTGAATTTCTCAGCCAATTGGAATTTGTTATTACCAGTCCGAAACTTTCACAATAGAGCAGCAGCTGAATATTACTTATATACATGCAAGAAGAATTTTCGATTCCCTGCGATTTTCTGTATTACAGTCAATACTGCAATGAATAGTAATGGATGTCGCAAATATCGGTGTTTTGCGGGAGTTTTTAAAAGGCAAAACTGAAAAACTGAACTGTTACGAACAAACTTTAAAGTTGTGCAAAAAATAAATTGGAAATAGTCAGTATTGCAGAAAAACATGTGAATGCCTCGTCTACATATCCTAAGAATTTTGTTTTTAAGCGATTTCTAGTTCTTCATTTGCCTTTGACAATAGTTTTAAATATCCATAGCCGACTACAGAGTAAGAAAAATCAGAGTATGGTATTGAAGATTGTTATACATATGTAGGTGCCACCTAGCCAAATCCATATTGAATACTACAGATAACAGCCATAAAAACATGCCGGTAAAATGTTCCATTTTAAAGAAGTAATACTCGCGTAAATTTATTACTATTAATACAATACATGTATAGGTACAGTGTCTGTCACAACACAATAAATAAAAACAACAATACCGTTGTTTACCAGGAAGAAAATAATCTTTAATGACATTCACCATAACGACATTCCCAGCGCTGACTTTAAAAGCAAAGAGAAAAGAAAAACAGTCATTTCTAACAATGTTGTCTTCAAAATAAATACAAATACAAACAAAATTTCGCACACACTACACACACAGGCACATACCTATGCATACTAACATGTACAATGACGAAAAAAAGGAAAACAACATTCCTTAAATCAAATGGTATTTTCATTGTGGCTGGTTGTTGTTTTTGTTGCTGTCGTTTACTTTTTGCACCATTAATGTCATCAATGAAAGATTTATGACAGGGCGAAAGTGACAAACATACAGAAATACTTTTGCTTTTTGGATGACAAAAGTGATAATAATAATGACAACAGCAACAGCAACAGCAACAACAACAACAACACAACGTAAGTTGTAATAATGATGTAATACAGATACCTGTCTGTATATATGTTATATACGTGCATAACTGCTTTCCTAGGGATTAAACAAACATCCACATACATAGTGTACGTATGTATATATACTTTCATTGTCATTATTATTATGGCCATAATCACCATTATTATCGCCATCAACAATGGCTTTGTGTGAAATCGTTATAAAGTTGTAAATGAATGAATGAATGAATGAATGAAACGATAGAATGAAAATTTGAAAATGTTGCAATACTCGCATGCCATTATTGGCAAACAAACAAACAATACCATGCCATTAAAAACTCTTTTTTTTTGGAGGGGAATTTACTGTGAAATATTTCGTTTATGCTGTCAAGAATTTCATTATCAAAAGCGAAATATTTTAAGTGATATATTGATTAAGAAAATGTTAATCATGTTAAATATGAATAATTTAAGTACCATAGGAATTGTTGTGGAATACTATTTCCAATTGCTTAAAAAATAAAGGCGAGGTAAATGTAGTACAATCTAAGGCCTTCAATTGGTGTAGAGTGTCCCTGTAAAGTGTGCCGTTGCTCTGGCAAGCTTTGAATTTATTTCTAATTTTTATTAATACGCTACTGTCTCACCTTGTCTACTATTTGGCATACGAGAAGAATATTTTTTATTCATATTCTTTCGATCATAGACCAAGCCGTCTAGAGAATGAGGTGAAAACAGCTTATTAAGAACGACTCACTCAAATCCGAACTGCACTCATTTTTCGAATGCGCTCGTGTGAATTGGGTCGACTTTAATGCTCGACAGATTCAATGTTGTTTCATAACCTATACATGACCAATACATGTATGTATGTATAAGTGCTGTAAGTGGTTAGGAGGTCAAATGGTGGGAAGTATTTCTTGTACTATCTTAAGAAAACGAGGCACGTGAATGCTTCTATCGACAATAGAAAAATATTCTGATTGCAGTGAATGTCACATTGAACATCAAGAGCTTCTGACTCCCCATTACTTACTCCACCTATAGCTACTGATGATGTTATATTTCCGTCGGGCTTGTAGGTTATGAAACAACATTGAATCAGTAGAGCATTACAGCTTAAAGTACACTCCAAACGACAGATTCTGGAGAAACTTTTTCAAGGCATTTTTATTTATTCCCACAGTTTTTTCCAGAAATTTTCTGAGAGAAAGTAGCTGATGAAATATTTTTTCATATTTAGTTTTGTTGGAGATGTCAGACGTGGAGTTTGAACCGTGGCCTCACGTCTAATAAGTCAACATACTACCTACTAGACTACTGCGATGTCCACTTACATATATTCTACTGAAAATGGAATACAACCTTCAGGTTGTATATATTTTGAAGCTTCGCGACCGTATAAAAGAAACGGCAAAGGTCCTTATTAATGGCAGCAAGGTATTCAACCCTATTGATTCTTTGGAATACTGTCCTAGTGTGGCTTGTGTTTCGCTGGTCTACTGCTACTTCAACGAAAAGTGTAGAGAGAAATAAACGGACTTCTTCCCGAAAATCGCATATTTTTACTTAATTCATGTCTGTAACGTGCTCTGCGTTTGTCCGTTTGTGGTCGATTGGCAATAGATCACATGATCCATTATAGACAGAATTCCTTCTTTAAAAGCACTTTTCGTATGTGGAACTCTCTTTCCGTGGAAATCTTTTATTTGTTTGTTATGTTATTCACTTTATATTATGTCCAATAGAAGGATTTGATAGGACAATCTCACCAAAAGACGTATTTTGTTTTCCTATTTTTAGAAACTTTAGAAATTTTATCTGTACTAAGTCTGAAATTTTGATTGACATAACGCTGGATGTAATATAGAATGTATAAGCACAAGGGGAATGGAAATAATTAATGCGGTAATGGCTTTTAGGCCATTAGAGCGTTCTTTATTTCTTTATTTGCGGCTGATAACTATACTTTCAATTTAGTCAAGGCTCCGCCGTTACCAAAAAAATGATGTCAGTCTGGAGATCAAGCACAGGACAACTACTACCAACAGTTGCTACTATAGTCTTAATAAACAATTGAGAAGCAGAGATTTCTCTCGTACGCCAAAACTAATACCCTACAAGACGCTCATCCTCCTCGTGCTTCTTTATGGCGCAGAGGTATGGGCACTATTAAGCACAGATGCAGCAGCCTTGAGAGTATTCGAGGGAAAAGTATTACGTAAGATTTTTCGGAGAGTTAGCGATGATTTCCGCATTCGATCCATCAGTGATCATACAGCTGTATGAGCTCCTCAACGACATGGACGTTGTGCAGCGTATTGACATCCAGCGTCTGCGGTGGCTCGGCCATGTCGTTCGAATGGAGGATGATGCTTCGACGAGACGGATATTTGATGCGGAGATTTGCGACGAAGTAGACGAATTGGATGACTTAGTTTGCGTTGTAAGAAGGAGGAAGGCCTGTCATCGATTGGTGTGACCAACTGGCGAAGGCGCGCAAGAATCAGAGGCGCCTGGAAGGATATGTTAAAACAAGCCAAAATACGTTAATCGGTTTTTTAACGGCTAATTAAGTAAGAAAATAAAAAGTCGCCTTAGACTGTTAGTTAGTGTGTTGAGTTATTAAAAGAGAGTCTGTGGTTCAAGGCCCAGATCACACATTTCGAACAAAGCGAAAGACAAAAAAAATTCTTCTAGTCACTTCCTCTCCGGGAAGGAAGAAAATCTAAGCGTAAATACAATACCAAGGAAATTTTTCTTAAATCTGTCTTTCGAAATCCATGTTTCCCTGCAGGTTTTGACACTCATGAATAAAATTAAAACACACAACGAGGGTGGCATGAGAAGCTAAGTTGTAATTCCGACCTAAGGGCTGGTAATGACCAATTTAGTAGTTAATTTGCATAGGATATCCTAAGAAGTCTTCGGAAAGGTTGATTCTGAGCTAGAGAAGTATGATTTTTTTTTTGCATTTAATTAACTTGTTACCTTACACCTTTTGCATAGAAAAACATTGCCTTGGAACTACAATAAACAGCACTTATTTAACGTTTGAAAATCCATTATTAACTGAAAATCATTTAGGAAAGCTATGTTTAATAATAATTTAATGAAAATCATTTTCCTAATGTTTACATAATCATTTCAATTACAATATTCATTATGTTGTTAATGAAAAATTCTTTGTTTTTTAATTGCAGTTGATTTGATTTCAGAGGTAAATATGCCTTCTTTGCAAAGGCATTTTAATAGTTTTCCCCTTTTACTACTACATACTGCTACCAAAGGCTAGACTTAATAGCACTTCAAATGTCAATAGCAACTTCGAGAGGCCTTAACCACAACATGTATAAACAAAATACAACTTAGCTAAATATGTTATGGCCAGACCAGTAATGATAAGAACTACAAGAACACAGCAAATAAGCAAATAAGCAGACAATAATTTTGTGAATGTGAATGCTTGTTATAGAAATTTCTTCTCTCTCTATTAATGATTACAACTTAATTAGAGATGAGATGAGATGCACACTGATGCACAGATTAACTTGAACAAGATTGTTGTTGCTGATTGAACATCTATGTGCGGCATAACATTAAACCAATATGATGATGCAAATATGCAACGAATTGGAAAGAAACAAAAAAAATAGTTGAACGTTAAAGTAGTAGTAACCGGTATTATGTAGTGGCCAAATAGAGTGGTTAAAATCATAAAATACAAGTATTTATTTGGTAGTGTGGTTCAGCATCATATTATTGCTGCTGCTGTTGCAACCACCATAAACACAATTGAAGAGTAAATGTATGCAATTCTAATTGCAATAACACTACTTGTAGTAGTGAAATGCAAACAAAATAGAGTTTTACACCAACGCACTGTACGTGTGCACACATACATTAAAAGGAGATAGAAAGAACAAACATTCTTATATACTCATACATAAATAAGCATTTGCATGCTCCTAAGCAGAAATTCGATACAGTTTGGTTTAAATTTTACGGAGCATAATACATGCATACATACATACAAACACAATTGGTCATTACAACCTTTTAGTTAGGATTACGACCTAGCTTCTCACCTCACTTATGTTGTGTGTATTAATTTTAAACATAAGTGAAGTACGACAGATTTTTGAGAAACTTTTTCATGGCAATTTAATTTTACTCTCAGAGTTTTTACCAGAAATCTGATGATAAGAAGCCGCCGGAGAAATATTTTTTTTGGTATGTCTAACTTGGGGTTTGAACCAAAACTTCACGCCTAACGACGACGACGCCTATTCACCCTGCGGAAAAGTTACTCCATATGCTGACTCTTTAGTAGCTCATTATTCTCTCAGAATAGACAGCTGAGAAGGCACCTTGATTTTACTGAGTTGAGAGCATTATCCATTTTTTATTTCGTTTTGCACGAGACGGCTGACCTGACATTAGAACCGTTGTTTCACATCTAATAAGCCAACACACTACTTACTAGACTATGGCGACATACGACATAGTAAGTTTTTTAAATCTCTGTTTTAGATACGGTTTCCATAAACAAATAAAAATTATAATTTCCTTGACATATAAATCACATCTTTTTTGTCCTACAAATTTTGGCCCCCACTGTTGTTAGGTTCCACTTAATAATACAACCATGTGTTCGTATTATCAGCACACAAACGCTAACGCTATTAATATTATTAAAAATATCATTGTGGTATGAGTGAAAACACTGCAGTGTGAAAGAGAGGGAGAAAACAAAAAAGAAAAAACAGATTCTTTCACAAGAAAAACAAAAACAAACACAAACACAAAATAAACTTTCACCATGAGAGAGTTTTAAGTGTAGAATTCCAATTAACAAATCGTATGTGTTATGATTACCAACTAATGCCACAAAAGCACATATGCATACTCACGCACACACACGCACATGCGTGCAAATACTCATACATTTATAATTGAGAACACAAACACATTTACATGAATGTATTTAGCACAACAAGCAGCCATATATACTTATTTAGTCAGTGTGGTATAGAAACTGGTCAAATAATTGCCATCCTAAGAAAGTTCAATGCCAAGTTGCATGTATGGAAAGAAATCAATGATTAGAAATGGAAAAGAAAATTCAGAAGAAATTTCAAAGGATATTTTCAAATTCAGTTATTATTATGGACGTTATTGAACACAAGGACGCACATACACTGATAGTCATACACTCTTTTCTAGGTCATGAAAAAATCGGAAAACTAAAATGTATGTACCGAACAGACTATACATGGTCTTGTATGAAATTTATTTATCCTCGGTTAGGATTAGTTTCAAAGATCGATGGAGCATTTGTACATTGTTTTTGATACCATACTAGGTCCGGCTGATGAATTTTTCATTAATTTCTAGTGACTTCTTAAAGCTGTGGATCACAACAACGGCACCAAGTGTTAAGGAGAATATTTCGGACATAAAGCCACAACTAATTGGTAAAACCGCTGCTACAGATATTATCTTCTCTGATGTGTTATCCCTGGGACGTCCCAAAATTCAACAGAGAAAAGTTTCTTCCAGAGGGCAAGTCAGAAACCTAAAGGCAGGCCAGGAAACCTGGTAAGACGCAGGCAAACTAGGGATGATCGGGTAATAGGGAGAAGATGCTTTCCCAAGGTAGACAACATGAAGGCGGGTCAGGTAATCAGGTTTAAACAATCTCATCTAAACCCTCATCTTATCTCTCAGGCAATATGAGTAGGGATAGGGAACATGGGTGTGCATCTTGCAAACGGGAAAGGTTGTTTCCCCCTGGCAGCCACTCTAGGTAGGTGGGCAACCGGTATCGGACAGGCAAACAGAGTGAAGTTGTCGCTCTATTCTGGGAATCTATAAGCAGAAGGAAACTCCAGGTAAGACACGAAACGAAATTACAAAAAAAAAATTTTGATGACTTCCTCTGACCAGATTTCTGGGAAAAACTCTGAGAGTTATTAAAAAATATTTGCGGGAAAAGTTTCACAAAAATCTGTCGTTCAGAGTCGACGTTAAACTGTAGGTCCCGCCATTCATGTATAAAATTAACACACACAACATAAGGAGTGGGAGAAGCGGGGTCGTTATTCTGACTGAAAGGTTGTAATGACCAATTATTTATGTATGTATGTAGAAGCAGACGGCAAACGGGGAAGGATTGACTTCCCCTGACAAGGGTGATGCGTACAAACTGGGGCAAGGCTTACCCACCGTATCAAATCCATCATCTTACGGTGGCTTTAATTTGACAAACTTCACTCTAATCAGAGATGGATTTAAAAAGATAGAACGCCACTGTTAAAGTAGCTAAAAACAGAAACAGCCTTATATCAACATGTAAGAGCACATGTATATTCATGTTTATATTCGATTCGAAAATCAATACTAAATGTCCCCATTAAACTGACCATGCACTGCATATGTAAATGGCAAATATTGACTTTCGCAAACAAATACTCACTTACATGGACACGCACACTTAATAGACAATAATTGTTAAATATCCTTTTGTATTGTATTTACGCGTATTCAAGTGTATTGTACACACTCGCAATATTGCTGTCGTACAAGTACATGTTCACGTTCATGTATGCAATAAGCACAACAACAATAGTTATTATAGTAAGTGTATTCATTGTGAATGTTTGTTTGTATTAAAGAGAGAGAGAGAGAGAGAGGATGAGGGAGTGGGAGAGAGAGTAAATCTTCAAGTAATTTCAAAATGAACGAATCAAACGTCAATTGTATAAAACAAACGAACAAATTAACACAAAACTTAAATCCAATTACAATAAACTTCATATTGTTCTTGTATGCGTTCACATTTTTGTGTGCGTGTGTATGCGTTTATATACATATATAGTAATGGAGCATGTGAAAGTGTAATTGCATGTGTATATGTAGACTCTCACGTATACAACTAAAGCAATTAAGCCATAATTAGCTTATTATCGATTGTTTTATGATAAAAATCTACGATCATATTAAGTATGAAACGAATTCTAATAATAAAACTATTGAACAGTAAAACAAAGTAAAGAAAAAGAAAATGCAAATGTTTTCCAAATAAACTAATTCAATATGCAGTTAAAATGCAATTGGAAAATTATGATTTATGGCCTATGATTTAGAAGACAAGAAGTACTTAAAACTGGAAACATGTTAATTTATTTTAATTGGGATTACACGTTTAACGAAAACTCAGTTTAATTTTCAAATTGTATGATCAAAATAATATAACAGAGGCTAGTGTAATGAACAACTTGGTAGTGGAAAATCTTATTAAATAATAGTAAATATCATGGCTGCTATTTTGGTGGTAATTAGATTCCCTAGGTTAGGTTAGAGGACGTGTACTTGTCAATTAAGACAAGTAAAGTACCCGGAGGTCGAATTGACCCATTGTACAACGTCCTAGTTTCTCACACCACTTATGTTGTGTGTGTTAATTTTATACTTGAGTGGTGGGACCTACAGTTTAAAGTCGGCTCCGAACGACAGATTTTTGAGAAACTTTTTCATGGCAATTTTATTTACTCTCAGAATTTTTGCCAGAAATCTGCTGAGAGGAAGTCGCCAAAGAAATACTTTTTGTGTTTCGTTTTGATGTCTGACCTGGGGTTTCAACCCTGGCTTTACGTCTAATAAGCCGAAACACTACCTACTACACTACGGCGACTTCAATGGTTTGTGATAGTCAGTTTATTTTCTGTAACTGAAAACCCGTTTTTATTGTAAAACATAGTAGAATCACATGCCGCTGTATTATGCATAAGTAATCAAAACATACATAAAAATTTGTTCAACTTTCAGTTGAACTTCACCTGCTGTTTGTGCTTCGAAAGTATGATTAGGTAAGTGCTATGATAGTTAAGTGGAAATTTTGTAATCAGTTATAATCCTCTTGAGAAAATTAGTATAAAATTTGTTTAAAATTTCTGATTGTGTGCGATAAGTTTCTAAGAATCTTTAGATTGTGTAATGGTAATTTGTTGATTCATTTTCATGTCTGTGCGATCGATTATCATTTTTACCTAGAGTCTATTCATACTCTTCTGTCGTATTATAGGCTTTTTTAATCTCTTGAAGCAATATTTTCTTCTAGGCATGAGGACTATCCAAAGAGATAAATATTATTTGACAATTAAAAATATCAAATTGTGAAGACACTTCTGTTGTGGTACTTCTACAAAAATTATTTAAGGCCAGACAATTGTTATCAAATTGTGCAAATAAAAAATATGTCTCTTTGCGAACTTCACGGCACAATTCATCCCTTCAGCATAATCTGCTACTAAGTTTACTCTGCTCATTTGAAAACCACCAAAACGACAAAATAATATGCTGCATATAATGTTGAAGTCGCCGTGGTCTAGTAGGTAGTGTGTTGGCTTATTAAACGAAAAGCCAGGGTTCGAGCCCCAGGTCAGACATCAAAATAAAATACAAAAAGTATTTCTTCGGCGACTTCCTCTCGGCAGATTTCTGAGAGCAAAAAAAATTGCCATGAAAAGTTTCTCAAAAATCTGTCGTCCGGAGTCGACTTTAAACTGTTGGTCCCTCCACTTATGGATAAAATTAACTCACACACCATAAGTGGTGAGGGAAGCTACTCCGTAATCCTGACTGAAGGGTTATAATGACCAATGTATGTGTATGTATGTATGGTGAACACAATTTCTTTTTGCTACTCCTAGAAGCAAAATTGCCGTATTTGCAGGAAATTTGGAGCAATCTCCAAGTCGTTAACGAATCACCATTCCAACAATTTTTGGTGTGCAGCCGACAGTGTGTAGCGTCATTATCAGTCGTTATTCCTTTCAAAGTTTTCAAAGAGCTGCCGTTACCATTCCGAGTGCATTTTTATTTACAAAAATTTATCAGCCAAACATCAACAATATTTTATTTCAAAAAGATGGCTCACCTTACCTTAAAAGATGGAAACCTTATAATCGATTTGTTGCAATTTAATAACTAATTTTTTTAACTTTAATAACTTTCTTACCAAAAGTCGCCCCATCGATCATACGATTTACCAGTTTAGGATTCATAAATTGAATTGTTCGAATGGATCATGTGGCTGGCATATGTTGAAAATTATATTAAAAAAAAATTGCCATGAAGTTATCTACCAAACTAAAATATAAACATTTTATTCCCAAGCTATTTCTCTTTCATATAAGTTCTCAAGCGTTTAATGATCTTACTTACATATTCAGTCGTTACAAGATTATATCCTAGGTTCTCCCACAACCCATGTTGTGTGTGTTAATTTTATTAGTAAGTGGTGGAAACTACTGTTTAATATCGACTCATAAGTCAGATTTGATACGTTTTAATGTCGCTTTTATTTTACTCTCAGAGTTTCCTCCAGAAGACTATTAAGAGGAAGTTGCAGAGAGAAATATTTATTTCCATATTTCATTTTGTTAGAGATGTCTAAACCGGGAATTGAACCGCAGAATCTCGTCAAATAAGCCAACACCCTGCCTACAGGACTACGGTTACTTTTTCTGACATACTTTTTTATGATATTAAGCAACTCTTTATATTGTATTTAAGTTATGAAATAGTAGAATAATTGTCATATTATTGCCTACAATTTGTTAAAATTTATGACAAAGTATACTTAATCATCATTACAAATAAACGTATCCACAACTTCCGTAACACTTTAAGGTTCTTAAATTAAATTTTCATTTCTCGTACAATTATTTTAATCCTAATCGTCAAAACAAAATTTTCCAATTAAAATATAAAAGAAAGTGAAAGAGAGAATGAGAGAGAGAAAGCATTATAGAGATAGAGAATTATTAGACAGTGGCATGCGATTAAAGAAAATTAATTTTAATTGGAAAGTCTTTCGTTTGAATTAAACCACTTGGAAATTGTATTACGTAATCATTGAATTATATTGTATTAGATTAGCCAATTTTGTGTTATGAATTCGTTGTAATTACACAAATAAACTCGATTTATGATTTTACATTTAATGCACATGCACACAAACATTTCAACAAATATTCAACATATTTTTCTATATCTAAATGCATATGTTCACATTTACATACACACCTCTGGGTATATAAGGGGTATGAGAGTTCACATACATACACGCACAATGCCACCCATACGTACTTTGTATATTTGAATTTATCTTTCTACCTCAAAAACATTTAATCCTTTAGACCTTTTCAAATAACCACAGCTCTTGTAATATTAACACCGGTATTCTGAGCAAAAAAAATAGGAAGGTGTTTTGCAATAGTAGGGCGTAATAAAAAATTGGTGAACGAATGCTAAAGTAAAAAAGATTTTTTACTTCACCATACGTGATTTATACGAATAATATTGTTAGGAAAACGAAAAGATCTTTTGCTTTTACATCGCTTCACATTAAAATTATAAACAAAAGCTACAAAAACAAAACAATGCAGTAAACAAACGTGTTTACAAATTATCGTACTGCTTAATGTATAACAACAAATACCAGCATAAGAAGTGGTAAACAAGTAAACAAAAATACAGCAACAAACGCTACAAGAATAAACGTAAACAACGATGTTTACATTTATAGAAACAACGATGTTTACATTTATAGAGATTTTGAGAAGGCGAAGTCATGAACATTCGTCTTCAAAAACATTCATCAGACTGTTTACTCTGCCATATAAAAGGCATGACAAAGCAGGCGACTGAGTTAGTGAAGTTCAGTCAGTCTTGTGTGAAAACGCGGCGTGTGTGAAGAGAGTAATCGTGGTTTGAAGATCTCCGTTACAAAGATTAGTCGAACAATTGTCTAAAAATGTTATTGTTTATGCAAAGGGTATAAACAGAGGAATAACAAAGAAAACCAATTGTTGTTGTTACGTCAGGTTGTGAACAGTGGCACACAAAATTGTGCGAATAATAAGGAATTTTAATTAAAACTAAATATAAATTTATTTTTATTTTATTTGCAATATTGGAACTCATATCTTAAACATTTTTAAAAGATAAAAAAGTAACAATATGTAGAAGTCCACAACATTACTTTATACGCTGACTGATTGATTTTTATTTCATAGAACATTAAAAATATTTAAATTATGTGTGAATAACATAATCCTCCCTAATAACTCTGCTTATGTTACTATAGTAATATTTCTGCACATAAATTACAACAATAGCAATAATTTCAAAATACAATCATTATGTCGTAAACTAAAATTGACCGCATGTCGAACTTATAATTTCAAGTGGTAGGAGAATATTTTACATACCACAACACAAATACCCAACAGTTCAAGAGATGACAATATATCCCTTATGGCACTAATCTTAGCCACTTTTAGTCTAATCCTTTGACCAGTAATGTGGGCAATGATTACACAAAACAGTAGCATTTGTAATGAAAGAGAGAAAGAGAGAGAGAGAGAGATATTTTCTTAGTCGTTTGAGCTTTTAAAATAAAAAAATAGTTTTTTTGCAGCGATACTTGTTATTTTGTCTTTAATTGTCCACTGCTATGTCGCAGACATTTAAACTCTGGGCTACAACTTTCACAAATTTCTAGTTGGCATGTAATACGCCAGTATATGAATTATGGCTGCCTCGCGTCTGTACACAAGAATGGCCTCGAATTCCTACCCAAATAAAAAATTAAAATGCAAATAAAATCGCACGCTCTTGGCAGCCAATGGGCTTCTACAAAATCTAAGATTATTTGCCCACTGTCAATAGAGCCAATGTATAGCATTTTGTAAAAATTCGGTTATCCCTTCTTTGTAGAGTATTCCTATGATATCTTGTCAAAGCCTATTGAATGCACAATTTTCAAGAACCCGCTCGTTTTTAACAATGCCAATTCCCTGCCCAGCATCAGGTATGCATCAAGATGTCTACTTCTGGTATGCATTAGTGCTACACAGGTCCCAAGAATGTGTTCTTATGATTCATTCTTATCATCACAGAATTTAGCGGTTATATTTGATACGGGTCCCAATCTGCACAAGTCTACGTTGAGCTTACAGTGGCCTCTGAAAAGACCGGTTACTAACCTTAGATCACTCATGGATAGATGACTTAAATCTCTTCCTAATGTAATTGAACAGAGTTTTTACTGCTAGAAACCTATTTGCTCAGCTTCCCCAGATAGCCTTATACTATTTTCGATTTAACCTTTTAGGAGCCTAGTGCTCTGACTGTTTGCATGTGTTGCCATATCCCGTTCTTTGTATATTCTCTCCAAGTTGAATTGAGCATATATTTCGATGGTATGTATATATGTACCTCCACTTGGAAAACACCTTAGCATTCGGAATTCATTATGTAATCAAAATTACACGCTCCTTTCCCCAGATCTATTCTTGATAAGATCTATAGTCGCCGTAGTGTAGTAGGTACTGTGTTGGCTTATTAGACGTAAGGCCTCGGTTCAAATCCCAGGTCAGTCATCAAAACGAAAATAAAAAAAAAATAAAAATATTTCTTCGGCGACTTCCTCTCAGCAGATTTCAGGCAAAAACCCTGAGAGTTAATAAAATTGCCATGAAAAGTTTCTCAAACATCTGTCGTTCGGTGTCGACTTTAAACTGTAGGTCCCGCCACTCATGTATAAAATTAACACACACAGCATAAGTGGTGTGAGAAACTAGGTCGTAATCCTGACTGAAGAGTTGTAATGACCAATTATCTATGTATGTATACGATGAAATGGTCCCTCTTTTATAAGAGAATGTAGCTTCTAGACTACTCAATGCATTTAAAGGTTGGTTGCGAAGCATTTTCCAAAATCATGGAGTTGTGATCCCACAGGTAAGCACAGTCCATGTACTGACCGAATTACACCAAACTCAACGCAGAAGCTGCACTGCCTTCCAGTATCCCAACCAAAGTTTTCTGGTCTTCACTACCATGTGCTGTGGACTTAAATCCAACGAAGCTCTAAGCCTCGTTTTATGACTAGTTTTCATTGCCCTTGTTGTATTAACAACCTCTAGTCTTTGTATCTTGTCCAGCACCATTGAACTGCATTATTCGTATGTTATATGCTCAAGATTTTCTATAGAAGCCTTTCGCATATTATTACGTCATGTCTGGCCTTTACAGTGATCGCACGTCAATTATTACGTGTTATTCGCAGATATTTTACCTTCATTTTCTGTGATATGAACGCACCCGATTATCGAATATTTTTCCATTTAGAAAGATTTCCTCTTGTTGTAACGATACAATTGTGCTTTTATCCAACCATAGAAAAGGGAATGTTAACTATCTTCAACCGATTAACCAATGAAAAACGTTCATTTCGAATATTTGTTTACGGTATCTGTGCCCGATACTGTTGCACCCACAACGAATGTACACAAGCATGCACAAGCAATAGCTTGTGTGATTATTTCAGTTGCAATTATAAACTTCCAACTCGTGCTACTACATGCTCTACCTGCTCCTCTTTTTAAACACCCTATATATACATACATAAACTATGTGTATATGTATATAAATTATAATGTTTACATAAGTCTACATATAGACAGACATTCATGTAGAAAAATAATGTGTACGCCTGATTAAGTATTTGTGAATAAAAATTCATTCAATGTATGTTACTATTATTGTATTTAGATGTGTGCAGGTGTATATTTACGGGATATAAATTAATGCAAATTTACTAGTTAATGTATGTGTCCATGTATGTATGTATGAATTTAAATCGTTTTAGTGTCTGTCTCTATTGATGTTTATTCATCATCAACACATTATCATCAACTTCAAAATGACAACAAACGTGTGTGTATATTATGCAATTATAATTTAAACATAATTTAGCTTTTGATACTTATAAACACTTATACACATGTATGCTTACAAATACACACACACAGATATCTATAAAGTATGTGTTATGAACTCTACTCACACAGATACTAACACTATATGCGAGTGTGGCTTTGTGTATATGTTTATATGGATTGTGTATTTAACATTTCAAATTAGCGTTGATTTAGTATTATAAGCATAATTATTTTCTATATAAACAACAACAAACAATTATGATGTTTTTGCAAATGTGTATGTGTGTGTGTCTATTAATGTATATATGATTGTAATTTTTTACTATTTTAAAGGGTGTAGTACTGATGGATTGCTTAACAAGTTGAAAACAAAGAAAAATAAGGAACTATGTATGTACTATAAGTACATATTTACTGTTCCGTTTTTACATTTTAAATATAATTAAAATATGAGCTCGTAGATTGCAAATAAAATAAAATAAAATTTGTTTTTAGTTTTAATTAAAATTCTTTATTATTCTTACAATTCTGTGTGCCACTGTTCACAACTTGATGTGAATAACAACAATTGCTTTATTTGTTATTCCTCTTTGCACTCTTTTGCATAAACAATAACAATTACTAGACAATTATTCCACAGATCTTTGTAACGGAGATCTTCAAGCCACGATTACTTTCTTCACACAAGACTGACTGAACCTCACTAACTCATTCGCCTGCTTAGCTTTGTCGTTTATATGGCAAAGTAAACAGTCTGATGAATGCTCTCGAAGGCGAATGTTCATGACTTCGCCCTCCCGAAGGCGACTGTTCATGACTTCGCCCTCTCGAAATCTCTATAAATGTATCTATAAACGTAAACATTGGTGTAGTGTTGTTCGTGTATTTTTGTTTACTTATTTACATTTTGTAAACATGTTGTTTTTCTGTATTGTTTTGTTTTTTATCTTTCGTTTATAATTTTAATGTTAAGCGATGTAAAAGCAAAACACGATTATCTAGATTTTTCATTTTCGTAACAATACATACATACCTACGTACATACATAATTAGTCATTACAACCTTTCAGTCAGATTGACGACCTAATTTTTCACACCTCTTATGTTGGCGGGACATACATTTTGAGAAACTTTTCAATGCAATTTTTATTTACTCTCAAAGTTTTTGTCAGAAACCTGCTGAGAGGAAGTCGCCGAAGAAATATTTTTTTAATGTTTTGTTTTGTTATAGATGTCTGACCAGATCTGTGTCTTCATATTTTCTCATATTTCTGGATAATTTTAAATATTTTCATTTCTAAATAATATTCCCTTTTTGTGTCACACCCTGTATGTATATGCTGTCAATATAATTTTGATTATTTAGCAATGAGTATGATTACTTCGCTGTATTATATAAGTGACATGAAAGTACATCAACCATTGACTAGTCACGTTTTCCAAGTCCATGGTTTATGTTTTAACGTTGATAACTTAATTAACGCTTAAATTAAATTAACATTTTACACTATCACGTTTACGTTTACTTTAAAGTGTTTTTAGCAAATCAATTTCCTATTAAATTCAATAAAAATTTAAAAATTAAAAATGTTATATAAACTACACCAATTTTAAAGTAAGGGTAGGTGTGAAAAATATTTTCAATGGGCAATTAAAAAGTTATAGAATTTAACAGTCAAGAGAATCAATAGACAATAGGATTTTTTGTTTAATTTAAATAAATTAAAAAACCAAAATACAAACATACCAACCGCCTAAAAGTTAATATCCACATGACATCATCATACAAAACATTACACATTGTAATTAGGGTCTGTACTTAAGGCAGCAACTAGCACAACATTTTCGAAATAAATTTATGGAAATGTATTGGAAGATATTTTTCATAAAAGTATTCATTTTATTTTATAATTTTTATTATTTTTATAATTAATTGCATTTAGAAAACACAGAGAGGAATTAATTTAAGAAGGCAACGTTGCCAAGAAATAATTTCTGACCATATCTCCATGTCTTGTAAAAATTAAAACTTTAAAACAGGACCAATACTGTTGGAACTCGAAGACTAACAAAACCCAACGCCTTTGGCCGTTCAACTGTGGCAGAGAGCATTCTGGTAGAGGACATTATCAACGCAACACTGCACGATTTGATTTCTGAGTGTAAATCGGGATAACGAATACTGACAAAGAGAAATGATAACGAAAGTAGTTTCTCAACAGATTTTTACGGATGGCTCCAAACTATATATGGATGTATCTATTTGTAATCTTCAAATAAAGCTGTTCGATAAGGTTATCGGTCTATTGTAGGGGTTGTTCTGAGAATTATTATTGAAAGTAATATCACAACAAAAAAGAAATAAATGAACATACTCTCGGTTAGCAAGTCATAGTCTCATTTAATGGACTCGAAAACGATTTCCAATTATTTACTGTTTCCAAATATTTGCTACACGGACAGTTTCGGAAAATGGAATGGAATGGAAATGAATTTGGACGATAGAATGGATTGTGATTGCCTTGTGAGCAGCCGTGCGTGTGAAGTATTCGCAAACACCAGAACAATTTTGCCTTTCGTTGACTTACGGTCGATCGTCTACTGAAGAATGTACATGGACTTATCCACCGCATCACGAATAGTCCTCTCGGCGGGACGATTAGAGCGATCGTAAAATGACCGAACAGAACGATACATACGTTACTCGAAGAGAACAGAACTGAAGAGGGAAAACAGCCCCACACCATGAGGCTGCCTCCACCATAAATATTTACATAAATATGTCTGAATCATTTTGGGACAAAATTATTTGAACAGACGAGTCAAAATATGAACTAAAAAATTGCAAAACTCGGAAAAGAGTGTGCTGTGAACCAACACAAAGGCTTAAATCGAAAAACCTTATCCATACTGGAAAACATGGTGGAGGCAGCCTCATGGTGTGGGGATGTTTTTCCTCTTCAGGAGTTGGTAGACTCGTTAAAATTGATTCCAAAATGTCTGGAGAGCACTATGTAAATATTTTGGAAGAAAATCTTTACAGCAGTGAGGAGAAAATGGGCTTGGGGGAGTTTATCTTTCAACAAGACAGAGCACCCAAGCACACGAGTAAGGTCACTAAAACATATTTGAAGAAAATAATGTTGAAAAATATGAATGGCCTTCTAAAATCCCAGATTTAAACCTGCTCTATCTTTGGGCTATCTCAGATGACAAAAACCCGATGGAGTCCAGAACAAATATTCAAACATTTTGGGAAAAACTGCAAAGTGAATGGAGGGCAATTCCTACAAGTACTTTGAAGAACCTTGCGCTAAGTATGCCGAAAAGATTAACAGAAGTCATAAATAAGAAAGGAGGAGCAACTTCGTACTAAATTTTAAAGTTATTTAATAATTTATAATATTTTCTAGTGAAGTGTTACTTTATTTTGTCACTTGAAATTCCTTATGTGCCATATAGTTTCTATTATAAATAGAAAATATAAAGAAAGAATTCAATGTTAAGATACTTTTTAGATAAAGTATTAACCGAATTAAAAATGAAACTATAATTTATAAACATTTGAAAGCAATAAACATATGATTTAATCAAAAAACAAAAAAATATTTCAAACCGCACTTTATTTTGTCCGACAGTGTATGTACGTATGTAGTTTTAACAGGATGACTGTTTTCAACTGTCAAAATTCATAAGTCCTTTTCGGAGGACCTTATATAAAACACGTAAATTTATTAAGCAGTGGCGAAACGACATTTTATTATTTATTTTTATTTATTTAATAGATATTTATATTACATATTTACATCTTAGAGATTAAATATTACTATATTATCTATATTTGGCATAACATGATAGTTGTGAGCCAGATTGGCATATATAAAGCTATGAGTTATTTCATTTATTACGTTGTTTCTAAAATTTCTTAGATTTTTTTTTTTTTTTTTTTTTTTTTTTTTTCATACAATTTGTAATAAAGAGGTTATTAAATTCAATAATATACAGAGTTTATTCAAATTCATTTAATAATAGTTTCCTGTATTTAAGACAAATTTCCAAATATTTATATAATGTAAAGTAATCATATTCAGCACCATTTAATATATTCAGAACTTCATTCAAATCTAAAGTAGTTTTTCCAAAATATTTTAATCTGAACTCGTAGTATATTGGACAAATTCCAATTAGGTGTAGAGTGTTTTCTGTAGCGTCTAGGTTACAAAGTGAGCACAGGCCAACTGATGAACTTTTGAAGGCCCTGGCATTAATATCTAATAATCCACCTCTTGCTCTTATTATTAAACTTGCAGCTGGAGAAGACAAATCTAAAGCAGAAAGGGGTTTCATGCAATAATCAACCTGCGAATATAAATCGTGAAATTGAGAGTTTCTTGCGTTAGCCAATAAATCTTCTCTTTCCTTAGTTGATAAAAGGTCTAGAATTTGTTTTGAGTATAAACATATAGGATTTTCAGCATTGTCGGGTACAAATTTAATATTTCCACGTAAAGTGATCCATTCCTCTGCCCAATACGTCTTTTTTGCTATTACCTTTTCAGCTAAAATACGTGGCAATCTGCAACTAGGCATGTGCAGTGCTTTATTAATGTAATCAAAGTGGAGCTTTAAAGTATTAACGTATAAAGAGTTTAAGCCAGTTTCAATATAAAGCATGTAATTTGGTGTGTTGCTTGGTAAATGAAGCATCTTTTTTATAAAAAACCTAAACAATTTTTCAACTTCGTCATATTTTTTAAAACCCCAGATTTGGGCTCCGTAGAACATAATAGATTTTGATGCTGCATTAAATATTTTTAGTTTGTTGCTGTTTGAAATTTTGGGGTGGTTTATGTACCTTGCCCATGTTGAAGAAATCGCCATTTTAGAAGTAGTTAATTTATTTTCTATATGTTTTTTGAAAGACAAGTTGAATTTAAGGTCCATGCCCAAATATCTATAGTTATTAACGATTTCTATGTCATCTTCACCATAATTCCATTTTAGATTATTCGATATTCTTGTTCCACTGCGAAATATTAATATTTTAGACTTAGCAAGATTTACCTTTAGGAACCAAATGTTGCAGTACGTATAAAGTTTATCAATCATATTCTGTAAAATATTTGGCGAATCAGATAAGATGACAATGTCATCAGCGTATAGAAGAATTTTTATAGGTTCATCTACTACATTTACACCACCAGGTAATGCTTCAGCCAGGTCGTTAAGGTATAAAGCAAACAAAATAGGACTAAGTATACATCCCTGCTTCACACCGTTGTCTACACTGAACGGATCAGAAAATGTGTTACCATAAAGTACTTGACTTGTGTTATTTTCATAGTAAAGTTGTAAGATGCGAATTATCTTTGACGATAACCCCATACATGATAATTTGTAAAAAAGAGAATTCCTTGGTATCATATCAAATGCGCAGGAAAAATCCACAAAGAAAGCGTATGTGTTTTTGCCGTTAAGCTTATTTAAATGAACAATATTTGCGAGATTAAAAACGTTATCAATTGTAGAGTAGTTTTTTCTAAAGCCTGCCTGATACTCGTTTAATATGTTGTTGACATCAATCCAATTAGTTATACGGTTTAAGAGAATATTATTAAAAATTTTACACAATGTGTCAATTAACGATAATCCTCGATAATTTGTTGGGTTATTTGGATCTCCTTTCTTCAAAAGCGGAATCAGAATTGACGTTTTAAAGCTGCTTGGTATGGTTTCCTTTAAAAAAATTTGGTTAAGCAGACAAAGAATTTCGTTTACGAAACAAACGGGAGCATATCTATAAAATTCATAACTGATGCCATCATAACCTGGAGCTTTGTTATGTTTTAATGAACGTAGCACTGAAGAGAGCTCATAGAGTTCAATTGGTGAATCAAGAAAAGCATCAGTAAAACAAGGCATACACCATTGTAATAAATTTGCTTGTTCTGAGTTTTCGAGCATAGTACTAAAATGTGTATGAAAGTCTTCTGATGTTAAGTCACCCCTCGTAATGCACGTTCGTGTTTTCATACCATTTGACAGATTCCACCAGGCTTTACTGCAGTTAACAAAGTTAAGTTGTTCTAGATTTTTTTCATACAATTCAAGTTTACTATTTTTGCATATTCTTAGATATTTGGCTTTGGCAGAAAGATACTTTGCCTTGTTTGCATTTGTATGCTTTTTTCTATACTTGTTAAGAAGTTTCATCATATTTTTTCGAGAACGTGCACATTTCCAATTGAACCATTTTTGTTTTGGTTCAAAGCAAAACTTATTGATGGTAGTAACATTAGCTTTTAAGATTTTGTTTTTAACAGATAGTACCATTTCATCAACAGAGATATTTGGTGTAAAATTTGCATTTCTAGTAAGAATCGTTAAATTTTCTGAGTACTTTAACGCAAATTTATCGTTCCATCGTATTCTTTGAGGTACTGAATCGGCTGCAGCTCTATTGTAAGACATTGGAACAATTAGTTTAAGTACAAGCGGCATATGGTCAGAGTAAGGTTTACAAGCAATACTAAAATCATCAACGAAGTTCAAAAAACTCTGAGAACCAATACAGTAGTCTATAACAGAGCTACCACTTCCGCCACAAAAACTATATTCACCCTGTTCGTCACCAACTGTCCTACCATTAAGTACTATGCCTCCCAAGTTTTCAACTAGATCTATAAGCCTGCTTCCTTTTGCATTACATGTTGTGTCTTTCGAGTGTCTGATCTTATTAATATGTGGAAGGTTGTGTAGAAGGTTAGGATCTAAAATTTGCTCATCACCTACACGTGCATTCAAATCACCAACTATGCAAAAATTTGTGGGAGAAAGTTCTAGTAAAAAATTTTCAAACGATTCAAAATCCACGTTCCAATTAGTGCAGTTTAAATAGCGGGGTATAAAATAAAACAAATTACCATCAAGATTACCTGTTAGTAAAACGTTATTATTTGCATGAATCGAAAATTTTAATTTAAAAGCTTTTTGTAATTCCTTTTTGAAGCCATACAAGCATCCACCGCTAGCACGACCAGCATTATGGGGTTTCTTTGCATCAATCCAATATAATTTGTAGTTTTGAAAGTATGTAGTAAAAAGTTGTCGTTTTTCAGCTATGACATGAGTTTCAAAAAGGAAGAAAATATCGAATTTATTTATAAAAGTTACAAAATTTCCTAAACTAAGAGAACTTGCAAGGTTTGCTACATTATATGAGACTAAACGGCATGTGTTGTATTGCTATTGTGCAGGGACATTTGTTGAGGTTGCAGCAACATCTTCAACATTATTGTTCATATTTCGAACTGTGACATCTATAGAGGAATTGGCTTCAGACAATAAATTTCTTAAAAACACAGCATCATCATTACAATTAGCAACTGCTTTTCCCATGGACCAAGTGTATCTCTTGTTATTAATAAAAATACAGAATTCACCCAACCTGACCTTCAAATTATTTTGAGGATTTGCAACAGCTTTATTTATTTGCCTTAAATTATATCTCACATTTTGTTCTTCCTTGGTATAATCCTTTTGAATGAAAATCGAACCATCATTCAAGTTACCCTTGGCAGCTATTACATTAATAGCTTGCATATTTGTTTCCAGTGTAAATAAAAATGTATTTTTCGATGGCAATTTACGCGCATTTACAACATGTATGTTAACCTTAAGTACGTTGGTACATAATTTAGTAAATTCATTTTTAGCTTCATTGTTACTATTGCTATTTAAACCACTAACAACAATATTTGCTGAACGAGTCCTTCGATCAATATATTCAAGGCGGGTTGTAAGTTTGTTGATGTCATTTCTTAGTTTAACGTTTTCTTCTCTAAGTTCCTCAATTTCTGTTTTGATAGATACAAGGTCTTCCTTTCTGGTGACATCTTTCAATTTTGCATCTAAAAGGTTGCAGAGCTTATCCCAAGAAAATACATCAGGAGTAGTTTGATTATCCATAATATTAGTTGCTAATTGCTTCTTGTTATTATTATTGGTTAATTGTTCCGGTGATGACAAATTTCTGTGGCGCTTGAAACTCATTAGTTTTTTGTTTTTATTTTTTACTAAAACTACAGTCTTTTCGTAGCTTTGATTTACTATGAAAGTAGCTTTTTAAACCCTGGTTATTATTTTAGCCTTTTTAAACACTGGTTATTATTTTATTTAAAAAAAAGTAAGGGCATACTTTTGGGCATACAGTGATATAAATATAATACGAGGCAATCTTTAAGTAATATCAAAAACAGCTGATAATTACAAACAAAAAAAGGCGCAAGTTACAACAATATCATCAAATATTTATACCAAATCCAGTTGAAAAAATCCATCAAAAATGTTGAATACTGACTGTATTTGTACTGTACTCCAACAAACTGGTATGCAGAATTCACAGATAGTTTATATTTCAGTGGTTTAGAACGTGTAACTATTAATTTAACTTGTAAAATAAACGAAATAATAGCACAGCTTAAGTAATTCACGTTTTGACAGCTTAAAAGCAGAGTTGCCAATCGGCGAAACGACATTAGAAAACTCAGCAGCATCATTGTGGGCTTTAAGTGGTTACAGGTTTAGTGATGGGTGGCTTTTTGTATTGTCACAATAGTGCATACTGATCTACGTAGCAGTGCCCATTTAAAGCATTAAGCAAATGCATACCACCATAACGTATTAAAAGAAAAGTTTTCTAGAAAATCTTAACTGTCCACATATTATTTTTTAATGAGGGAAACCTTTCGATAGGAACGATTAAAAGTTATCTGTAAAAGAGTTTATCATGTTATTGTGTAATATCTGTAAAGCAAATGCTTAGTAGCAGTGAGGAATAATGTAAAATCATAAAATATGTCGGCCAACTTTACACAAACGTTTCATTTTATATGTGACAAGGATTTATAGCTTATTGGATTTTAAGTGACGTTTTATAACATGTTTCACTTTAAATAATAACCATATCATGTGAACTTTAATATTTTGAAAAACAATCTAAAATACCATGTAAATGTGAATACTTGCCTGCCATGTAAAAATGTTCATTTCGACCAGTGTGGAAATACGAACTCTTTTTCAACTTTTTATGATGTTAACAGCACTTGATTATGCGCACAATATGTCTACACTATTGCAGAAAGAGTATTTCAAGTGTTATACTAACAGAAATTACTCTTAAATTGTTAACATTGTTAAGACAACATAGAGAAAGTCTCTTTCTGTATAGGAAATGTGGAGTTTTAGTGATTTAATGCGAGTACCTCATTTGCTTCAGTATATGGTAAAAGCAACATAAAGTGGACTGTAGATGTTAACACTCCCTATACATTTCAACTGTTGAAGTTTATCTGTTAAAGTACTGAGTGTATTCACTAGATACATGTGCATAAGTATCTATTTCTCTTGTTGCAAAATGAAATTTATCTCAACGGAATATTTTACTCTCAGTTATGGAGAAAAAAAGTAAGAGTAGGAGTAAATATCTAAGTAAAGTATAAATACCACTACCACTACCACAAGCGCATTACATAAAATATTTCATACAAAATAAATCGATTTTTACACGTAAAAACAAACGCACAAATACACAACTTTCATGTTCAAGGATATTCCAAGTGGAAGAACGCAATCAACATTATCTCATCATTTGCTCTTTACAGAGTTCACAGTTAATATCACAGGAAACACAAGAACAACAAGTTGAAACATGAAAAATATTCGTTTTCCTTCGTTCGTTTTTTCTCTTCTCGTTTCTTCTCTGTGAAGAGGGAACAAATGGATGTATGGCTGTGTTGCGATTATAGAATTATGGAAACGTACATACATACATACGTACGATACATACGATATTGTTTCCTTCTTTGTATGAAAATAAAATGAAAGGGTGCTAGTTTTTGTTGTTGTTATAAGCACTCATACACATATTATGGATGTTTAGTAGAGAATGTTATCATTTATACATGTGTTTATCATTTTTCCTCTATTTTTTTTGTTTTTTTCTTTTGTTTTGTGCATGTGAAATAGAAGATGCAATTGCTGTTGTTGCTTCGTAAAGATTGTCATTTATTTGACAGTTGTGTAAATAATTGCATATGCATGTATGAATTTTATAACATAAATTTTAATCTCATCTATACGTACCCAGTATCCATGTAGATATGTATGTATGTATGTATGTATGCAAAGGAATACCAATATATTCATACATATGTAAATACCATCAAGTGTAGTAGAAGTGTATAGTTTTTATTGTAGAAAACTTAAAATTTTCATTTGAATTTAAGGTGTTTGATGTTCAACCTCACATGTATACACAAACATTTTTATAAATATGCAAAGAAAAAAATTATTTTTTTAAACTCTTTTTGTACATGTATGTGTGTATCAGTGAATAAATGCATTTTATGAATATTTTAAACTTGAAATTTACTTGGTGAATGACAGTGGTAAGACATTAACTAGAAATTAAATTCATACAAAAACATACACAACAAATCAGCATAGGTAAGGTTAGATTCGGTCGAAGTGGTAACTATGATAACCAAAGCTCACTTGAGCACTCATAGCAGACCGTTGCGACGCCACAGGTAAGCCACAAATCAGCCTAGCAGAGACAAGCTTTCTATGTACGCGGGCCTTAAACCTGACTTTAACACCATTTCATACGAGGTGTTTTCGTCTTCGTTATGCTGCAAGAGAGTCCAGGACAAAAGAATATCAGTTTACATTACAACTCTTCCTTTGCTTGAGTGATTCATTATGCAGGTATTCAAGGAAATATAGTCACTGATTGGCAGGACAATATACTAGACTGGCAGTCACGTACATTGATCGTATATACATATAAACGATATTCCTTACTCCTTAAAACTTAGCTAAATTGAGTGTTAAAGGTAGACATAGGATAGTTGGTGTATGAAACATTCTAATGCCACAACATGGCAGGCGGTTCATAGGAATTCAAATTCTTTAGTCAGAAAGTACAGATACGATCTTGGCATTGTCAAGTCCAAGCCGATGAGGGAACGATTGATATTCCACATTGTAATTTTCGTTGAGGTTGCAATGATCGAGCGAAGAAAGAGAATATCATTCTGTCACTGTTCAGCGATGGCCGTAAACAGGGAAAATTTTCTGAAGAGGTTCTCTCTGAAGAGCTTAGCCGACTGGACATGTATGTATGTATGTGTAGTAGCAGGATATACGGTTTCATTCAAGTGTGATTGGGTTTTGCTGCATGAATTTGGTCGATGGTTTATGTTGACTTAGATGGCCACTGTGGTTTTTGGCTTATTCATATATCTCTATGACCTGAGAAACCTTCACAAGAAGGAACTAACGAGGTCAGCCACACAGTCTCGGTGGTCACTTTACTTCATCTCCACATGAGAACAGCATGTCCTCAAATACAATGTGGCGTGTAGCACGGTCCTATTGATACCACTTTTCATTCATGTCCAGACAGTCCAGTTCAGGTCAGAAGGAGCTAGTAGTGTTCGTCGTTGACAGTAATGGCCTGGTTAACGTTGTTCTCAAAGAAATATGGACCGATGACGCCGACTACCCAAGTTCCACTATGCTATTAAATCTCATGTGGATTGGTATCGTTAAAAACTCGATATTTTTGTTTGTTGAGGAACTCATTGACCCAGAAATGCAGCCTTATCGCTGAAGACTATTTTTCAATGAAAATTATGGTCAGTTACTCTAGAGCCCAAAGTCTCCGTATTCTAGTAGTTAGTATGTTTGCTTATTAGACGTGAGGGCACGGTAGGTCCGACATCTTCAAAAAAACGAAATGTGAAAAATATTTTTCTTCGGGGACTTCCTCTCAGCAGAATTCTGGCAAAAACTCTGAAAACAGAAAATAAAATTGCCATGAAAAGTTCCTCAAAAATCTATCTCCTGCAGATTCTACCACACACAACTTAAGTGATGTGGGAAGCTAAGCCGTAATTCTGAATAAAGGGTTGCAATGACCAATTATGTATGTACTCTAGAGCCCCTTCAGGGAGCACACGTCATTTGCAATGATCATCCATGTTTATTTCGCAAAACATACTTTAACGAAATGACTGTTATCAACTGTTAGAGTTCGGAAGTTCATGTTGGAGGACTTTGTCTTTTTTACAAAGAATCGATGTAAATTACATATCGTGTAACAAAGCATCCTTGTGCCTATAGCTGAAACTCAAGACCTCCTAGAATATTATTGTAACGGGCAAATGCCTGATATTTTAGGAATTTTCACTCCCGAATATTGTATTCTTTGAAAGTTAAGTAAAAGTATAGGTAGTGAGTATATAGGTAGCATTTAAGTGGAGGCCCAACTAATCGATAATCGATTTCTATCGAAAGTTTAATTTCTATTAAAATCCCTGATCTGTTATCACTTTGCTTACTCCGGCCTTAATAATTACTGCACAAAACCTATTACTTTGCTTCACTGTATGTCTACTGAAAATTAGTTTGTTTTTATGTATTAGTGAGTATATGTATGTGTGCCTGGATATGAATCACATGAAACTTATTTATTTGTCTTGTTGTATTCCTTATTTTTTTTTTGTTTTTCTTTTTTCAATAGAAAAAAACAAGTGTTTTTATTATTTTTCCAGGAGTTGAAATTAAATTTTGCAAGAAACAACAACAATTAGAATAACTAAAGATAAATGTATGTATGTATACGAATGTATGTATATGAGTATGGGTAAATGCAAAGTAGATTATGCCAAATGAGTTCTCAAACTCAAATACTTTCATATAAATGTAGATATGAATGCAACACACATGCAATGTTTTGTGTAGAAACCATTCCCAGCAAACGTTTATGACAAGAGATCTTTCCTATTCCCATTATAACCTTTCTGTCAGAGTTTGTATACTGTAAACAGGTTTCAGTTAATTATTCTTAATTTTACAGTGACTTGAACGGATGTTATCATAAGTATTTCTGGAGTCAAAGTTACCAACCAATTCCATTTATAATTGTATGCTGGGTATGCATAAACTTAATTTGAATACAATTCTATCTCTGTCTCTGTATGATACGTGTGAGTGTATTTGAATTCAGACTAAACATCTGTCTGTGTTTGTATAGCCGGAAAAAATTTCTCTCACATCTGTACGCATTAAAAAACAATCGAAATTTCTTTTATGATTCTATTGCTGTTATTGTTAGTATTGTTGTCGTTGTTGTTGCACTCAACATCATCAGGCTGCATGTTAAAGATTAAAGGAAAGATACTTGTTGAATATGCATTACTGCTGTTGCTGCTGCTGTTACTGCTATTTGCTGCTACTTCTGCAATTTGAATATATTTTGAGGCAATACAGTAGATTTTTACTCATCTGTTGTTGTTGTTTGTGCTTCCTTCATTTCCTTTAGCCTTGTTGTTTTTCTTTTAATTGAAGATGTGGATGTTGCTGTTGTTGTTGTTGTTGTTTTTAGACAGTTTAACTAAATTATATTATGACTTTAAAATAGTTTTAAATTTAATATGAATGCTTTTATATCCGAAATAAATTTTCTAAAACGCAATGAATTTTTCATTGTTGGTAGTTATGCATGGTATGTACACAAATACAGGGTATTTTACGTTGGAGATTATTCTTAAAATAAAAATTATTAAAACATACTTGCAGGTTCACACAAATCGATTACTTTGATGATACTTTTAATGACTTTTTGTCATAATTTGGTCCTGGCAGGACTTACAGTTGAAAGTGGACTTAGAATCACAGATTAAGGCGTGTATCAGTTATTGTCCAAAGGGCTGTTAAGTGTGATTTACCAAAATGAAGACTTTTTCAAGATGTTACGGCTGAAGTCTGAATCAAGAGATCTTGTCTAGCAAGTCAACACTCTATCTGAGAGATTACGGGAACATATTGTCTTTTCAGGCTCAAAACTCGTGTGGCTAATTATTCGAAATTTACACCCTAACAGTCTTGTCAAAAATTGTTTCAGAAGTTCATAAAATTTTCTTTCAAGAGGGTTGAAACCAATTATTACGTTTTTACCTTTTAAAAATGTTTGAAATATGAGCTCGTAGATTGCACATAAAAAATTAATATAAATTTATATTCACTTTTAAATAAATCCTTTATTGTTCGCACAATTCTGTCTGCCACTGTTCACAACTTTATGTAAACAACAACGATTGCTTCATTGGTTATTCTTCTTTTCACACTCTTTTGCGTAAACAATAACAATTGTTCAATAGATCTTTATAACGAAGATCTTCAAACCACGATTATTCTCTTCACACGCAACGCGTCTTCACACAAGACTAAATGAATTCATTCTGACTCCTTTGCCTGCTTTTTCTTGCCTTTTATATTGCAAGGTAATCAGTCTGATGAATGCTCTTGAAGGAGAATGACTTTGTCTTCGCGAAACCTTAATAAATATAAACATGTTGTTTACGTTATTGTTGTTTGTGCATTTTGTTTACGTTTGTCCTTGCAGTGTTTTTGTTGCCTGTTTGTTTACTTGTTTATCCCTTTTTTATACTGATGTTGTTGCTATATTTTTGTTCATTGGTTGATCATGTAAACAAGTCCATTGTTTTTGTTTTTAAAGCTTTTTGTTTATCATTTTAATGTTAAACGATGTAACACCATTTCCATTTTCGCAACACTGCCTGCAATCCGAATAAGCTCATTACCTCTTCTTCCATATTTCGCCAGTCGCTCTATGTGTAGGACCTTCATTTTGGCTCGGAGGCTGTTAGGTTTCTGTATCCTGTACACGACATCGTGTAACCTTTTATCCCCGCTAGTTTGTAGCTTGGGAGATAATCCTTTCTTCCAACATACTACCTGCTAGACTATGGCGGCGAACAATTTGTCAATTATGCTCAATAAAATTTATGATCAACTGGTGGTTCTTGAATTAAAATACATTATGTTGCATAGATAAAAAGGAAATTCTTTTACCAGCGGTTCTATTTACAAGTGATAGTAAGTTTACCTTGGCTTACAATTATTGGCATACAACCTTTAAAATTCAAGTCAGGCTAAAATCCAAATTTCTTTACAAGATTATTACACCACAGCCCTTAAGAAAATATTCTTAAAATAAGCTGACATCTAAAAGTCACACCAGACAGCTAGGCAATGCAGTAAAAATCATCAGCGACTTTCCGTTACAATTTATAGTTTTGCAACAACAAAAAAATGTATAAATTTATTACACTTAAGCAGCAGAAAAAAAGAGAAGAGATTTTGAACTAGAGATACTATGTATAGCAAAATTGATGTATCAGTTGCACTTGCTACAGCTGCTATAAAACAAATACAATACGTGATATATTAGCAATGGACACTGCAACATGCAACAGCAAACAAATTTTGAAGGAAAAAATGTATTTACCAAGCGTCGACTGCTATGACACTAAGCGACTGCTATGATAAGCGATCAGCAGCATTAAGAAGAATTAGCCGTAGGCTAGTAGAGTGTTTGAAAACGAAAATTGAGAAAAATATTTCTTGACGACCTCCTCTTAACAAAATGTTTTGTTCGAAGTTGACGTTTGAACCATAGATTCCGCCAGTATGGGTGTTATGATAAGCTAGGTTGTAATCCGGACTAAATGGTTGTGATGGCCAACTAAGTAAATAAGAATCCAGATGAAAGATTGAATTAAAGTGTTTGAAAATCAGTGAAAAAAATCATCAACTGGTCTTAAATAACTCAAATTTATCTTGAGATAAAAATTGATTTCAATGCGAATGTAATTTATTACGAAATTTTCCTTGTGTTGCATACCACTTAAAACACTTAAATAGCCCTGTTTGTGTAAGGCACCACCGCTAATAAAAATAACCCTCTCTCTCTCTCTCGAAAAAAAGACAAAAACGCATAATTTTCGCAGCACATGCCCAACGCATTTAGCCAACATGTATCACCACACTCGGCTATGGATGTCTTTTAGTGTATGAACGAATGAATGAATGTATGAATGAAGGGATAATAACGCTAATGTGCCACTAAAAAGCGTGACAAACTCTGGAATGCAATTGAAACAGTAAAAAAATATTAAATTCCGTCATTTTTTTCATATAAAAACTACACTAAAAATATGTTTCACTTGTTTTACTTTGACTTTTAGAAGGAAACGGGAGAAAAAAAAACATGAAATGACCATAAAAAATATTTTCCAGTTGTAACACTGCTATGCTTTATCGGAGAAATTTATTAGTGCCGCTTCACTATATTTGTATGAATGAATTCTAACCATATTGAGTGCATTGAAAGTCTGTTGTTTGCGTATCTTTATTGTGGGTATTGTTGGATATGTGTATGCTATAAAGCCGAGTTGAGGCATTTAGGCTTTATGTGTTAAGCCACCCTAAAGTGATAGTTTGTAACCGCATATAGGAGTTATAAAAAATCCCGGGTACAAATATAACTGACAACAAAATTGCACTCCATTCTCTATGATAAAATGAAATAGTTTTACTAACAAAAAAGTAAGAAAGGGGAAGACAGTTGTGTAGAGAAATGTAGTAATAGTAATGGGAAGACAATAGATACAAGGAGATGTCAAAAAAGGAAATATTTAATATGATAAATTATTTACTTTAATGCGATATTTACAGGCTTCATAACGATCGGGATGCCAAACAATGAAATATGTAAACATACATAGATGCATACGTAATTGGTGATTACAAACCTTGAGTCAGGATTATAACCTAGCTTCTCACACCACTTATGCTGTGTGTGTTAAGTTTATACACTATAAAGCCGACTCCGACCGATAGATTTTTGAGATATTTTTCATACCAATTTTGTTTACTCTCAGAGATTTTGCCAGAAATCTGCTCGCGGAAGAAATACTTTTTCAAAATTTCGTTTCGAGGAAGATCTCGGAGCTGGGGTTTGAACCGAGGCCTTACGTCTAATAAGCCAACACACCATCTGCTAGACTACGGCGGCTTATGTACACAAAGAAATTTTGCTACCTCCGTAGCATAGTAACATCAAGCGGTGGCGGGTAAGCAGAGCAACATCTATTTTTGGCTGCCTAACTGCCGTATGAAGAAAACCAAGTCTATAGGGAAAGACAAAAATTGGAATTTACGATGAGTGCGTAAAATTATCACTTTTATACGGAAGTCAAGCTCGGCCCAAAGTTGCAAGTATTTTTCAATAAGTGTCCATCGCATATTGTGGCCAACCACCATACGAAATTAAGACCTCTGGATCATATGAAAGCAAGCACTTATTCGTGTGCATATTCGCAGAAGGATATGGAGACCTGTCTGCTGCATACCGCGCAAAGATCATGAAAGCATTTGTTGAAGAGTTTTCGACAGGGATCTCCTAGACTACCATCGTCGGGGTACGCCATGTAAAATTTGGAAATGATTCATTCTAAATGACCTGAAACCAACCAAGGCCTTAAAACATACATACATACATACAACCTAGCTTCTCACATCACTTATGTTGTGTGTTATTTGTATACATGAGTGAGGGAACCTACTGTTTAATATCGACTCCAAATGAAATATTTTTTTGAGAAACTTTTCATTCAAATTTTTTGTTTTCTCTCAGAGTTTTTGACAGAAATCTGCTGAGAGGAAATCGCCGAGGAAATATTTTTTCATATTTCGTTTGGTTTGAGATGTCTAACCTGGGGTTTGAATCGTTGCCTCACGCCTAACAAGCCAACACACTAGCTACTAGAACAAGGCGACTTTAATCTTTAATACAATAGCTTTAAATAATAGTCGGTTGCCTAGTTTCAAATTTCAAATCCTATAGGAATAGCATTCTAGTACACTACTTTCCATATCCATCGTCACTTTAACTGTGCTTCAAAGGTATACGAACTGATCTATCCTACAATTCAATGTTATGCGGCTCGTCTGCGTAATGGTTAATCGTCCATGTCTGATATTTAATTTGGGTTTTTGAAAATTCAATTTTTGAATGCTAAAACTCGCTTTTCAGTATTGAAATTGGCCAAGATTTAAAATTTTAATCGAACATCACAATTTTTATTGCTGCAGCCATAAGAGCGATGCTTTAAATTCGTCTGAACTTGTTTAAAAAATAAATAGGCCCTCTGGTATTATTTAAACCCCATCTGTACACTTGCACACACATGCGTTTCCGATGATTTTTAAAAGGTTGAAGCAATTTTTTGTTATAATTTTATCAATACAAACGAAGATGAAAAAAACAAACGAATACATATTGTGCGTTATGGTTAAACATCATTTTTTTATTTTTTTTTTGCTGCTATTGTTGTTCTTTTAGCAGAAATATGTTGTCCGGATTTTTTTTTTTGTAGCATAAAAACGTGTAAATGTGTGTGTTTGTGTCCAAGTTAGCATGTATTTGTGTTGCATGTCCCTTCGTATTGTAAACTGTGGTCTTTGCTCTTCTATTCCACACGTTTCTTTTTATTTTTTTTTTGTTGGTTAAAGTCTCTTGTTGCAGTGTTGGTTTGTTGTCGTTGATGATTTTATTTGTACTCAATTCGTTGGTTAATTTTTTTTTGCGTTTTTTCCTTTTACAGATTTTTTCCGTTTCATTTTTTGTTTTTGTTGTAGTCATATTTCTCGTTTTCTTTTTCTTTTGTTATTATTGTTGTAGTTGTTGTTGATTTTATGGTGCCTTTTTTGTGTTTTGATACATTTGGGCCTGGGCACACAGGCAATTAGTGACAAATGTTTCCATATTTTTTGCATTGAACATCAACGCACATACTCTAAAACATATACATACACACACAGCTATATCCATTCAGCCATTCATATATTTATAAATGTGTGTGTGTCTTGGTTGTATGGTCATTTACCGTACTATTGTTGTCAAACATTTGAAAGGACACATAAATTTTGTCATTGTTGTTATTGTTTGTTTCGGTTGTCCTCTCTGTATCTCTCACTACCACCTCTCTGCTTACTTTTGCTTAGTTTTTCTATAACAACAACCATATGAACACAGGCACACACACACAAATACCCATTTACAATGTTCAATCAATGGTCGGTCTAATGTTTTGCTTATGTATTGTTGTTCAGCCATACTCTTTGACTCTCTGACTGTTCGTTTTTGGATGTTCAATTCTCGGAATACGTGCAGTTGTACTGTGCTCTGCTATGCTTTGCTTTGCTGTGCTCTGCTACATTTTGATGTTGTGTTGTTGTGTTGCTGGGTGTGTATGTGTGCTATTGCTACTGGGTTTTACTGGTTCATTTGGTTAAGTGTCAAATGTTCGGTTGTTATCATTTGTTGTTCAGTATGCGGTTAATTAGGAACAGGAACAGAAAAATGACAAAAACAACAACAACAACAAAAACAAATAAATGAACGTTTAAATGTACAAATAAAACGAAAGAAACTGAATGGAAATTTGTTATGAAAATTTAATTTTTCTCATTTAGCTGGTATTTGTTGATGTTTTGTTCCTTTTAATTTAAAAGTGATTTTATTTTAATTGCCTGGTAATTGTTGGAAATTCATTTAGGCAATACAGGCAATGTAGATTTTAAATGGCAAACAACGTCTCGAACAAATGGCCGATTCTATTGGCAGTACGTATGAATGACAGAAATAATTTGTGTGTGTTCTGTTTATTATTTTGTACGAAATAAAATTGTACAAGAGTGACAGAAGGAAAGAAACGGATACTATGCGAATCGCGCAGCAGGTCTACAGAAAATTTTTGTAGCACCTTTAGAAAGATAGTTTCAGAACATTAAAATATTTCCATATGTTCAGAATAAATAAGTTTTAATTGGTCTTGAAAACTTTCTTATTATTAAGCTGGAACTTACATACGGCTTCTAGATCGAATTGATTTATAATTTAATTAAACCGCTAATTCGACTTTGTTGTTTACAAAGCACTTGTGACGTCAATACGTTAACAAGTCACAACATTTTTCTGTTGCACTTGATATGAAAATATGAAAGCATTTTTCAGGGCCTAAAAAGCGATACAAAATTCGGTTCACACACATGACGTTATACGAGGTAAGGTTAAGCAAACAATATAAAGGACTTCTCAAGTACAAGGAGAAAGTCCTCATTTCTATACAGCGAAGTATAAAGTAAAGTTCTTTATTTTATTGTTCTTTGATATTGGTGGTGACGACTTTTCTCTATTTCTGACGTTGTCTACGTTAATAGTCTAGAGTATAACACAGCAGTGTTTTCAAGCTTTTGGCTGCTTTTCTATGCACACTGCATAACTTCTAATGGTTGCAATGCCTCTTTATTTAATATAATAAACCTGTGCATATATCGCAATTAGTAGTCTAACAGGTAGTATGCTGGCTTATTAGACATGAGACCACGGTTCAGACATCAACCAGGTCAGACATCTCCAATAAAAATAAAATATACGGAAATATATCTTCGGCGACTGTCCTTCAGCAGATTTCGGACACTAATTCTGATTGTAAATAAAATTGCCATGAAAAAGCTTCTCAAAAATCTGTCGTTCGGAGTCTTCTTTATACTGTATGTTTCGCCACTCATGTATTAAATTAGAAGACAAAACATAAATGGTGTGAGAAGCTGGCTAGTAATCCTGACTGTCTTCAGTCGGAGTTCTAATGACCAATTATGTATGTATGTATGTATGTGCGAATACATCGCAATTATTTTCCGACAGCAGTAGTAGAACTTACAGTTCCTTAAAACAGAAGCAACTTTGGAACAAAACTATCACTATTACATCAACTGTCGTCCAATGTGATACATGACAGATAATACCATGTGCGATTATTATAAAGTGTTAGACTGATGATGGCGTTCTGACGAACCGAAAGTTTTATTTCTACATAACATATAGAATTGGTCATTACAACTCTTCAGACAAAATTACGATCTAGCTTCTGACATCACTTATGTTGTGTGTGCGTTAATTTTATACACGAGTGGTGGAAGGACCAACTGTTGGAAGTCGACTTCGAACGGCTTTACATGGCTATTTTATTTACTTACAAATTTTTTTTCAAGAAATCTGTTGAGAGGAAGTCACCGAAGAAATATTTTCTCATATTTTGTTTTGTTCGAGATGTCTGACCTTGGATTTGGGCCGTGGCCGTCTAATAAGAAAACACACTACCTACTAGACTACTTCTGCTATGTTTAAATAACTGGAATGTGTGCTCTGTGTGAACTGCTAATAATCTTACCGCGAGAAAAGCAAGAAGGCTTTGGGCAGAGGTATAATTTTAGAATCATAATTTCAGAAGGTCTTTCTCAAAACTAAAAATTTATTCCATTAGCATCTGTTTCCTTAGTTGTGTCGTCTCAAAAGAGATTGTCGGTTTAGACCTACGTGTCTAGTTTTCCCGTAGCCCTAAGTCCTTCAGCGTGTGTATGAGCATTTTGGCGGCTGATAGTCTAGGTTTTGCCTCTTACAGAGCTACAGTTTTTATAAGTGTGACAGCGGGCATATAAAGGAAATCCTCCTTATTTTCATGTGATAAGTTTCAATCCAAAATCATGGGAAAATGATTCATAGTATCCGAAGCCCAATCGACTACACTGTCGGTATCAATTTGTATGCGATGAATCCCTGGTAAGTATAGTGATAGCATCAGGCACCATTAAATGGCAAGCAACTATTGCGCCAAAATCAACAACGATCAAGCAAGTCGACGACCGAAATCATATCCTGTTATCTGGCTTTCCGAAACCAAGTACCCCAAATAATCATAAGTTTCATATAGAATCTAATTTTATAGAAGTTGCACGCTTATTAGATTTTATTGGCTTATTCCATAGGTCTCCCAAGTACTAAAGCATGTTTTATGATTTTGGAACCATTTTCTTTCGAGCTGATAAAGACTACGACTGTAGCAAGTAAACAGCTCCGGACACAGCCTCTAAAAATAAACCCAAATGATGAATCTTCTAACAACGAATGGTGACGTAGAAACATAAACAAAAACCAGGCTTAACAAACCGACAGCAATATGATGTTTTTAAAAAAATATCCAGACGAAACTATCTTAGAATATACCACGTACGAGTGAAATCTAATTAATTAATTTTGATTGTAATCATATAAAAACCACAGATATTCAACAGGGCCATATATAGAACATTCAAATGCAACGCAATCAGCTGCAAGGACCTGTGGCACTTAGCCAACCAGCTGAAGTAACATGCTGAAATAAATTAATAGCACAAGCAATAGTACAATCAGGAATAAACCCGATAGTGTTGCAATTTTAAGTAAAAATTTGAATCTTCAACACACAAGGCGCCAAAGTACAGATAACAGCAACAAACCGTGTAAAACGGTTGGATATGTTTTGTGAAAGCCATATGCTTCTAAAAAAGGCAATAAAAACGATGCCCATGATAGTATTTTGAAACAAATAATTCCCTTTAATTATGATTAATGAACGATTTATCAAATTCATTACACCAACATACATACATAAAAATATTCCAGATATCAAACCCACTTCTTTGTGAATGATTTCTTGAAAAAAAAATACAAAAATGAAATTGAATTTTCCGCTCAATAACAATAAAACGAATTAATGTCAAAATAAGCACTTTTTCCCCCTTACACACATATATACTTAAGTGTACTCACACATAGAAATATCAACAATTTCCCTTTCCAAATTCATATGACGGAGTAATGCCCACCAATACAGTCGTAAATAAATAAATGGTTACACATGCTTAAATCAATATAATCTAATAAAAAATTTTGAATTTCATAGAAATAACAGTTTGACATTTGATTAATGGAAGTCAGACACAAAATAATACAAAAATACAAAATATTTTCCACACAGAAATGTCACCAATAAAAACAATCTATCTCTCTCTCGCTCTATCTTTGTCTCTCTCTCTCTCCATAGACATGGCAATTGTATGCAGCTTTAGAAAAAAAGAAAAAATTCAAAACATATGGAATGATTTTTCGTAAAAATTGTAAAAAATTGCAAAATATTTGAAAATCATATGAAAAATTGTTTTTTGACTTGAGTGAAAAAGAAATAAAAAAAACGAGTAAAAAAAAGTTGGGTATTTTATTCAGATTTGCATACTGCACTAGTTTAAGTGCGAGTAAGTGGAATAAGGCGCGCCAATATCTATTATTTCGATGTAATAGTTAACAAGGCAATATGAAAGAGCGACCATTTTTAAGTGGTTATTATTGATTCATTATATTGTCTGAGATCGCAGAAGAAAACAGCCTTGATGGTCAAATGCGTTCCAGAAAGAAGAGTTTGACTAAGAAAAATCTATAATTTGTGTGAGCAAAATGTAGTTTTTTTGTCCAGGAAAAAACCTAATAAAGTAGCATAAATGTTGTCAAAATAAAATGATGATAATTTTCATACATCTCAATAGCAAATGGTTCAAAGATGATTACAGTTTTATGTAGTTTTTATTAAAAAAAAATTATTTAGAATGCATATGTAGTTTAGGGCATATGAGCCATGTTAAATGGTCTTATAAGATTTACTTACTTACTTAATTGGTCGTTACAAACTTTTAGGCAGGATTACGACCTCGTACACCACCGATGCTGGATTTCAAATTGTCAATACAAAACAAAATTGAAGTGGCTACCTCTGTCTTTGTACAGCAGCTTATAGTAACGAGAACACTCTCTTCTATGAATTTAACAAACAAACAAACCGACTTTTAGTTTTACTTTTACTGCTAGGTGAACAAATTTTGTATATTTTCTGATATTTTCTTTTATTGGCATATGAAAAATTTTATACGATTTGAATTGTATGAGCGTAGTAGGTAGAGCGTTGGGTTATTACACATGAGGCCACGATTCAAGCTTCAGCTCAGACATCTCCAACAACACGAAATATGAAAATATATTTTTTCGGCAATATACTCTCAGCCAGATTTCTCCCAAAAACTCTGAGATTAAAAATAAAATTGTCGTGATAAGTTTTTCAAAAATCTGTCGTTTGGATTCGCCTTTAAACTGTAGGTTCCGCCACTTATGTATAAAATTAGCACACACAACATAAATGATGTGAGAAGCTAGGTTATAATCTTGACTGAAGGATTGGAATGACTCTTTCTGTATAGAGGTAAGTATGTACCAAATTTTTTACTTTTCTTGGATATGAAAAGTTGTATGTGGCACCATAGGCAAAGGGCATAATGAAAATCCATTCTTTATTTCTTAATTTTATCAAATAATACTCCGTTGAGTTGTCCCAGTATCGAAGTTACTATATTGGCTTATTAGAGTTGAGCCCGTGGTTCAAACCCCGGGTTAGACCTCTTCAGCAAATCGTAATATAACAAAAAATTTCTTTTGGCGTCTTCCTGTGAGCAGTCTGCTGGGAAAAAACACTGTAAAAGAAATTGCTTTGAATTGGTTATAATCCTTACTAAACAGTTGTAGTGACCAATTAAGAAAATAAATAAAGCTCAGTCAAAACTGCCAAGGATCGAACACTACTCCTCTATTGCACAAAATTTTATAGAGCCTGCTCTGTGCGTTGTTTATTATTTTCTTTAGGCGTTAAAAGAGAAAATCACAATGAAAAACCTAGAAAAATCGATCTTCGTTACATTATTCAATGCCTCCGTGTGAAGCTCTCATAGAATTGGAGTGAAGTATAAGAATTATATAAATATTAGGCAACCTGTTGAGTGGCACTTATTTTACACAGGGCATTTTCATTTTCACAGAAGTGGTTGCTTTTTGGCAAGTACAGAATCTATTCTAATCATTCTACAGCCTGCTCTAGTAGATTAACTGTGACTAATACGAAATTATGCTTCGTGTAAACAAAAAGAAAGGAATAAGAAATTAAACGAACTTCTTAATTTAAATTAAACGATTTATAAAAACTTAAATATTGTATGAAAAGGTATCCTATTCAAAGTGTACCCTAAAGTCGCCTTCAAAAAAGGAAATTTAATTTTATTTTTCTTTTTTTTTTTGCCTATTTTGATCCTTCTTTTATTCCCTGTTGTAACAGCTGTGCAGTATAAACAAATTTTTGGTGTTACAAATAATATTTGAAAATATTGTTGAAAAAAAAACAAGAAATATGTTTTCGTATTCTAAAAATCATAAAAATTCGAAATGCTATACAAAGAAAATAAAATCCATGGGAAAAATAAAATAAATATTTATTGCATTGATATTCCGTTTATGTGCTTCATGTGCATTTAAAATTTTAGGAAAGAACCAATACATGGAGTGAATCTTTTGGATGTATTTAATGGAAAATATTTACAAGTAAAAGGGCCTTCATGTGCACCATACAAGGTACACCAATGCAATAGGAATGTTAAAATTAAGATAAAGATTAAATATCACAGGTTGTGAAGAAAGGTATGTTTAAAATACATTTTTTTAATTCGCTGTAATCTCTGAGAGTGTATTTCATTATGCTCTATTTCGAGTTGATGCTCCAAGGTGTTTTGAATCTCTTTTGTTTTGGAATCCATAGTGCCCCACAAGTTTTAAAATGTATTCTGATCATTCATTATCTTCATCGCTGGGTTCGACACGATGCTCATGCTGAACAAGTGTACTTTGAGTTTACAGTTTCCGTCAAAGGATAGGACAGCTTATTTCTATATTTGATGCACAAATCAAATTCGTACCTATTGAAATAGAATTTTTTTTGCCTTAAATCCATTAGGCCTGAAAAGAATCTTTGCCTCTCTTTATCGTACCATTTGTTGAGTATACCTATCGAAATATCTGTACCCACAGAAAATATACAGCCAATTCCAATGTGACCTGGCATCCAGCAGAGGGTAATCCTATTTTTCCTATCTAACCGAGTCAGCCTTCCCAGTCAGTTTCATGCTATATCCGATTATACCTTACAGAAGCCTAGTCCTATCTTCTTTACCTCTTATTCAATTTTAATTGAATACATCTTGCCATGGCATAGACTTTCACTTGGAAAATATAAACGAGTTTTTTCATGGGTTCGGAATATTTCTTTCTAAACCTAAAATTCACCACTTCTGTCCCAGATCTCTTCTTGAACCATCTCCATACTAAGAAAATGGTCCCTCTTTTAGATAATGGCAACATACACTATTGGTCTGATCATCGCAGTATACAACTGGTGCATAATTCTGGATTACATACCCAGAACTTTTCTTAAAGCCTTCTGTATATCATTCTGGCATGTTGTCCATATGACCTTCATATAAATCCAGTGATATTTCTAGAAATGTTAACTGTTTTCTGTGATTTTATCTCATCTAGAACTCGAATATTTTTCCACGTCGAAAATTTTCTCCTCAGAAATCATACTTTTGTAGCCTTCTTCGGGGCCATCATATGCATGGTCACTGCAGATGAAAAGTAGAAACGAATGCGCTTGTGTTAAAATATTAAGAGGGAATATAAAAGAGGGAATCACGGGAATCACTTTAAATATAAAGAGAAAACAAAAATCATAACAATTGATTGATATTGCATTGAGGCTGATTGAATATGAAACAATGTTTGTAGCCAGCCATTGTAAGTGTAGGCAATTGAAAATAACTACCATAAATTGTATTACAAGCTATTCAGAAGAAAATAAGAAAAACAATGTGCTCCGATACATAAGATTAATAAATATTTCTAGTTTTATAAATACAATGTTATTTTCGTAACTTATAAAATATTAACAAGATATTCTTTTAAAAGTTTTGAGAGAAGGCAATAAATTGTTGTACAAAACAAAAGTAGAAAGAGGCATAAAATAATACCATGCACATGTCTGGAGAAACTAAAGGGCAAGGTACAGACTGTAGGCTTGGATTATCGTTCTGTTCTGTTACAATACTTGTACTCATTTTATATACTAGTGGCGGGACTTTCAGTTTTAAGTAGTCTCCGAACGACAGATTTTTGAAAAACTTTTCATGGCAATTTTATTTACAATCAGAATTTTTGCCAAAAATCTGCTGAGAGGCAGTCGCCGAAGAAATTTATTTATTTATTTATTTTTTATTTACAATCTAATTACAAATTATATTTATTTAAATACGAGCGGAGTAACTTGACCATATGCTCGGTGTAGTGCCACAGCCAGAGTCTCTGGTTTTAATCGAATCCACGACCCTCACGCTAATAGTTAGCACACTACCCACTAGACTATCAGGGCACCCTAGCCAAAGAAATATCTTTTCATATTTCATTTTGCTGAAGATATCTGACTTGGGCTTTGAACCGAGCCCTCGCGAGACCTAATAAGCCAACAAACTACCCGCTAGACTACGTCGACTTCATCGCACAGTCAATACTATACAATTTAAAAGCCACTACCATTTCCGGTCTTCTATTTAGAACTATAAATATGAACCTCTATGTCTATCATTTCCTTATGAAGGGAGATTGTTTTGCTCTAGAAGGTGTAGAAGAATGTAGTACTATTTCTCATATTGAATCTGTGTCTACCAGTATAGCATTTTATTCTCAGCCTGAGTTTCAAGCTATCGGTTTATCTTCTATTATGCTTGAAAATCGGTAGAACTACCATATTAGGACGTCGCAAATAGTTGGGGATCTCAAAACGTCTCCGATTTATAGCCTTCCCTATACACCGTCGTAAGGGATTTAACCCAACCGATTAAAAAATTATTTTTAAAATTGAAACTTTTGAAAAAAACTTAAAATAGTTCACAGTAGAACTTCCTTCAAATTTACATAGTTTCTGACCGCACCTCGTGTACTAGGGTTCATTATAAAACCTTAAATTTACATTCAAATTTGCAAATCTGCCAAACTAAAATATGTTTGCGCTTAATTTATACTCCTCTGTAAGTATACATTCCCGCTCCCGCCTCTTCATCTTCTATCAATTTTCAACAGATATTAATCGACTAATACAGTTTTAATGGATTTAAGCGAAATATTTACAACAGTTTAACGGTCTCAAAAAAAAATTTTTTTTCTGAAAATACTATATAAAAAGTGTTTTAATTGAAAATGTCAAGACATTAAATTATAACACTTAAAAACTTTAACGATAAAAACGATAATTCGTGCAGAATGGAGAAACGAGAGAAAAAACAAATAATACAACAATAACAACAACAAACAAACAGCAATAATACAGTTACAACAATAATTAAAATAATGAATACAACCCTTGAGTTGGATGTTTTTCTTTCTAAAATAGAAAATGTTTAACAACAACAACAACAACAAGAACGAGCATAACAATAATAAACCACTAACATTGAATGTAAATGTATCCGCAAAATGATTTCACTCACCACTAATAAAATTTTCTAAAATTAATGAAAAAAAGAAAAAAGAATCAAAAAAATTCTCGAATAAAATAATATTTTGTGACATTTAAGGGACAGAAGACGAAGGGAAATAAACGTACGGAGGGATATCCGATTTTAATTAGTGTTTGTAATCGAATAAATAGAATAGACAGACAAAGCAACAAACATAGATAGAAAGACAGACATACAGACAATGATGATGATGATGATACAACATAATGTGGCATCATGTATAATTTAGTGCTGTTGTAAGTTACAAGCATTAAAATGAACAATAACTGGTGAAGGGGGTGAAGTGAGACAGAGAGAGAAAAATAGAAATAAGAGGGGGTGACTACGATTATGTTGAACAATAATAAGCAGAGTATTAGTGGAAAGGAAATATTTGATCATTTGGTTAAAATTTAATGATTGTTTGGTTGATTTTATGACTTTTCTGAAAGAAAAAAAATCTAAAAAAGGCAATTTGAGCTATAAAAACAGATACACTCCATCCCTAGTTAAACATGTTCGAAAGTAATGAATATAATATGGAATACACTGAAGGACAAAAATATTGTACAACGTCCTTAAAGAGGGAAGGATAATAGAGGGATAAAAAGGAGAGGATGTAGGAAAGGTGAGAATGGGAAGAAATCTCGTATATTAATTGAATCGAATTTTCTATTACGTCATTTATAAGTATGACGGTCTGGTTGTCTTCAATGTCCCCGTATCTAGGAACTCCTATGAGGGTACCTTTCAAATACCTCTTCTTCTTTTCTAGAGAATCTCAACATTTTGGGACAACTTTAGATATGGTTTGCAGATTTTCTGAGGATCTAATGACGACTTTACTTTCTATAAATGTGAGTATAACACTCAGATACTAGATTTACATAACGTTATATTTATAGTCATTATTTTAGTTCGAATAGAACAATACTACAGTAATCAGGCAGTCCATCCATCTCTGTATGGATTCTAGGGTTTGGAAAAGATTCCAATTCCTTAGATGACGGAATTTAGGTAGAAGTAACAATGATGTTAGAAGGAAGAGGCAGGTGTTTGCCAACTGTTGCTTGTAGTTATCTGGGTTTAAGTATTTGTTCTTGGTTATTATTGTAATGAAGATGTACTTACTATTGCGACTATATAGTCTATTGTACTCCCCCCATTGTATCCCCTGGAGTATCCCTATAATGTCTACTCCAAGTCTTTACTCTGACAAACATCAAGATATTGCTCAGAGTCAATTCAATATTTCCCTATGGGATGGATGTCTCACAGGTTCAAAGAATGTGCTACGGTGATTCGCTTTCATCACGATTCTGAATAAGTTTACCCTGCGTCTACAGTCGTTAGCCAGGATTATGATCTAGCTTCTTACACCACTTATGTTTGTGTGTGTTAATTTTATACATGAGTGGCAGCACCTACAGTTTAAAGTCGACTTCGAACAAAAGATTTTTTGAGAAATTTTTCATGGCATTTTTTTATTCTGAACTCTGCTGGGAGGGAGTAGCCGACGAAATTTTTTTCATATTTCGTTCTGTTGGAGATGTCTGACCTGGGGCTTGAACCGTGGCTTCACGTCTAATAGGACAATACACTACCAACTACACTACGGTGGAGGCCCTGTTAATAACGTCAGTTTATTTCTTGGTAATATGAAGCATGACTTTGATCTCCAGTTAAAGGAGTTTAACAACCAAATGTTTGATTGTCTCATATCCACTTGATTTGAACAGAGTCTTGCCTCTTTTTATCTTATCTTTCATTGAGCATCCATTGAAAAATATTCGCTATCATGTTACAGAAGGATTTTGGCATGGAAGCTGTAGTCCTGATATCTGAGTATGAACACTTCAAATATAATTGCAAAATTAGAACGAGCTCGTAATCTAAGAAGCCATAAAGCTTAACTACACTAAAATCATTATTGCACCATTTTGTCGTTAACTTTCTGTTATTTTGGAATTATAGGTGGAAACACTTGGAGTATAATTGGAAAATAAGTGTCGATGCACCTTCTAGAAATAATTAGCGAACTGAAAATCTTATTGTTTGTCATCACTTTTGTCCAACACTGTATACTGAATACACAACAAGTGACATGTGTTTGAAAACAAAATCTCCAATACAAGTGTAAAAATTGATATCCTTTTCTATTGTTTGATTTTATTACTTATTATGTGTGCATACTAGAGTGCGTATTTGTCCCTGAGTACATTTTTAGTTTTTAATTCAATTTATTTTTATTAGGATAGTTTTTATTTTTGTTTGAACACTATCCTATTTATCGTATCTATCGTATCGTATTTGTTTAAAATTTAATGAAATGAAATTGATGTTGTTGAAGTTGCAAGTGTGTTTTGTAGGATATTTAAACGAAATACGAAATTGATTTCATGGTGGGCTATTTAGAGATGATGGCAAATTATTTATGCCATCTGTTCAAAATAAGCCATAAATTTTTAAATATATACAAACCTATACATCTACACATACATATATATGTATGCTTGACCATAAAAGGGCTTTTAATAATTTAGAAAAGTTCTGCCTACGCGTATATGTGAATGTTGTGTTGGAGTGTTGTGTTTTTGACAACTGCGTGGTCTACTATGGACAAATAAAATTTTTAATTTTTTCTTTCTATTTTGTTTGCACATAAAATATCATTACAATATAAAATCATTTAATGGAAAAATCCTTAATACAAATGCACTCTCGCAGATTTTATTTAAACAATAAATTTTAAAGGTTATTTACATGAATTATTTCAAGTACTAGGCAGCTGAATTTTATTTGCGAAATTTTTTTTTTTTGAAAAAATGTAAAATACTCAAGTGTTTAGCAGTTGCAGGTTGAAATCTATTTGACACATTTTTTAAAACTGCTTAATAATTTATTATGAGTTAAAAGCTGTGTAATAACGGCTATATATGGCACAATATTTAGTGAATATTAGAAATAAGCCATTCTAAAATTTAAGTATGGTTGATAAAAAAGAAAACAACAAAAAAGTTTTGAATTTTTCATAATATGTGTGGATAAATATAGACTCTACAGTATGTATTTGTCGAACTACAAATATTATTATTCAATTTGCTAGGTATGCAAACCAAGATAGGTTGATAGGTATAAGTCGTGTGCCTATCTATACATCTTAGACATCAAATAGGCTTGTAAGTATATACGAGTATATTTAATATTATTTCCTCTAATTCGTTTAACGACTTGTCGGTCTACTCTTTGATAATGATTTAAATTAATTGTTTTGTTTGACAATTTTTTCGAATATGTGATGCCTTCATGCAAAGGCTGCTTGGTTTTATCTTCAACTTTCTTGAAGGTTTCATTTAATGGAAACTGTAGTGATCAATTTTTCTGAATGTGCTTTCACCATTTTGCGGCGTTTGGTTGAAACATTTACGTGGTTTTATTGGAAGGCAATTAGTGAAGAGTTTTATTGCATTTAGCATCGGTTCTGTCGTAATTCTGTATGCTTGATCCGCTATAATAAATAACAATAAAAAGAGCTTATCTCTGGATCTCATAATTCATAACAGAAATTATTATTATTATTATTTAACTTTCTCTGCACTATACTCAGATTTGCTATATGTTTTCTTGACTTATGCCATTATACTTACCGGCCTAGGATTTCATTTGTTTGCTGGGCCTAAACTGTTTTAGTGTTTCTGGTCTAGTGTCTAGTCGTCCGTTGAAAAGTAGTCTAAGGAGAGCACTTTTTTATACCAGTTTCCTTGCTGGTGCCCTTTTCTGTTACGAACTCAAACAAAACTGTGTCAAATTTTTCAAAATTGCAGTGATGCAGTATAATCATTTGTAATCATTCGACCTTTGTTGATTATGATGTTGAGCCCTCAGCAGTTCCGCCATTGAAAGATACTATCCAACCTGGTTAACAAAAGGTATGTTCATTCTCTATTAGGCAACCATTTATATAAAAAGCTCATGTGTTGCTTGTGCTACATTTATGTGGACACTTAGGTTGAACAAAGTCGTCTAGGTCGCTCTAAAGTGCCTTCTGTAGAAGCGTTATCAGAGCGTCAAAAATAATTTTAAGAACACTCTCCTGTCGTACATTTCTATACTTAGAGTTGACCACTTATTTGTTGATTCCAATGTCTTCAGCAGCTTGCTCTTTCATGCACATCTACTCTCGTTCATTCCAAAGATATTATGATTGCATCGTGACTAATAGTAACGAATGTCTCTAGACTTTCGCTATATCAATACATCAACAATTAACAGCGTGGAACCAGCGCGTTCTTACGACAAAATGTACAAATTAAACACCAAATTTATTACCACTAACTACACTCTGTACAACAATATTTTCATAGAAGCATTTTCTATGCAATTATATAAAACAACACTATCACCGTAAGGCCTGTTAACGTAGATCAATCAAATGTAGATTAATTTAACTGGGAAATTTTGATTAATTAAACTGAAACAAAAAACGAAAAATTAATAACGAGAGCGAAGAAAAACATTTTAACTGTTTTGTGACCCTGCAAATAAAAAAAAATAAATATAAAAAACAAATGGAGAGGAAAGGTAATATTCGTCTGCTTTCACTAAGGTCTGTTTCGCTTAATGCCAACACAATGCAGTGCATGAGTTGTAATCACGCATACATAACATACATAATTGGTCATTACAACCCTTTAGTCAGGATAACGAACTAGTTTCTCACACCACTTATATTGTGTGTGTTAATTTTTATACATGAGTGACGGGCCTACAGTTGAAAGTCGACTCCGAACGACTGATCTTTGAGAAACTTTTCATGGCAATTTTATTTAACTCACAGAGTTTTTGCCAGAAATTTGCTGAGAGGAAGTCGCCAAAGAAATATTTTCACATTTTCGTTATGATGTCTGATCTGAGGTTTGAACCGAGGATTCACGTTTAATAAGCCAACACACTACCTACAAGATCACGGCGACTTTACCGTGTAACCAACTGAATGCAAAGGCATGACAATGTTATGCTGTAACATGTAACACGAGTGAGTTGCACATGTTTAACTCTTTTTATTAGACAATACCTATACGGCTAAATTATTGAGCTTTAATATGTTCTGGATCACTGTTCGCTATATCAGTAACACAATCTTATTTGTTAACAAAGTTTCTTTGGCAGTGAAAAACGGTTCTTCACCGTGTTGTTGCTTTAGAACATTTGGAATTTTTTTCCACGCCCCTTTTTAAGAATTCTGCAATTCATGTGTCTAAAAATATATCGATCCGAGCATCGCCACAGTTTTTTCTGCATGGAATTCCAAGGGCTTCGTAGCTAGGGTTATACCACTCACATGATGACGGTGATGTCGCCGTAGTCTAGTATGTAGTGTATTGGCTAATTAGACGTTATGACACCATTGAAATCCTCAATCAGACATTTCTACCAAAACGAAATATGGAAAAAATATTTCTTCAACGACTCCATCTCAGTAGATTTCAGGCAAAAAATCTGATAGTGAATAGAAAATTACCGTGTAAACTGAAAACTTTAAACTGTAGATCGTTATTCTGACTGAAGGATTTTAATGACAAAGTAAGAAAATTCTGATTTGCGCCACCTCAACTTTGTTTCATTGATTCATATCGCGGGCTTTAAGACAAATTGTTGATTTAAATTTAATTTTATTGTACAATTTTTTTTCACTATTTTATCCTCTACTTCAAGTTCAAAATTTAAACTTTCATTGAGAAAAAAAATGAAGACCAGCCTTTCTATTGTTCCCTGCAATATTGGTGGAGGAGCCATACAGAGTATTCATCCACATCCACATGCAATAATAAACAGTTTGACATGTTTAATATCCTTGGCATATGTTAAACACAAATAAAAAGTTTCTTGTCTAAAACAGTTGTAAAAAAACAACGGCAACGAAAACAAAAACAAAAAAGCGATGATGATGGAGAAAAAGAAGAAGAAACAATGAAAATATATCGCATAGACTGACTGACACTTTATTTTAGCGCACGACATGACAATAATGTGACATCAATAATAATGATGACTGCAACAACGGCAACAGCAACGACAATGACAACGAGAGCGAGGACGTACGTCATCCATGATGATAATGATAATGGCAAAGCATTTGAGTGTTTGTAAGCGGCAAACGGATTGAAACAATTACTTACATATTATAGATACAGTATACATACAGTGCAATAAAAAATTGCAAATATTTTTCACTTTTAATTGCTATTCAAAGATACATATGTATGTGTGAAGGTAAAATAACGCTTAATTGGTAAACATTAATCAATTGTTGAAGATAAATTTTATTATATATTAATTATATTATTATATAAATAAATTTCACAAAATACATTTCATTGCGTATAAAATTTTCTTTCCCACTGTAATATTTCAATATCACATTAGACATAATTCTGTTTTTTTTTATTTTCTGGATGAGATCTATTGTTACAAGCCAAAAATTTTGAACTACAACTACTCTGACATTTACATTTAATAACATGAACATTGTCTAGCTAAATCGTTGGTTTTTTTATCCAATTTTTCTATTTTTTTTCAGATTTTTAGCTTTTTTAATACAATTCCAGCATCAGTCTTTCAAATTGTGGCTCCAAAATTTCATGTATTGTGGGGGGAGGGGAAAGGGTGTAGGTTTCTAATAGCTTCCTTTATGCCATAGCCTTGATATAAAATTCTTTTCGGTTGAGTGTGTAAATTTTATAAATGACTCAGTCTGTGTAACTACTCGTTCACAGTCTGTCTGTTTGTCTAATGGAGTTTTGTCATGTCTATGGGTTCAATGCATGTCCGTCTATCTTTCACTGGGATAGCATATTGTGGCTGTGACATTAAAGCCAATAATGTCATAGTTGTTGTTGTTACAGATATTACTTATTAACTTTGAATATCTACAAACATACGAACAATTGGAGAACGGAGGGGGAGGTCAAAACACTTTCGACTAAGTGAACACTTTGTGAAGTCTGTTATAGAAATATTTGAAGTACGGCAAGCTAAGACGAATAAGAGTTGTGCGTCTTAGGAGGAGTCAGTTGCAGGCTCTTGTCATGAAGAGACAAAAGTTTAAGCCCTGTAATTTTCTAACACCGGTGACCTAGTTCTCTAATATAAAGATTGCTGCAATCGTAAGACTAATTTTTTACTCGAGATAGTTTTCTCTATGGTCTAATGGTCACCCCAGGTATTGTGGTACCACAATATTTTTAAATACTGGCCTAAGTGTGATCTCTTTCTTCTAGGAATGTTTAAAAAATATAATATCTCTGGCAATATTAATTGCATCCGACTATAACTTGTTATGCTTCAGTTTGTTGAAAGCCATTTTGAAGTTATTAAAGAAGTCGTCGTACTCCAGTAGGTAGGATGTTGGCTCATTACACGCAAGGTCGTGATTGAAACTTCAGCTCAAATCAGCAATCAATCAACAAAACGAAGAATAAGAAATATTGCTTCCCCAACCTCCTCTCAGCATACATACATAATTGGTGATTACAACCCTTCAGTCGCGATTAGAACCTAGCTTCTCACACCACTTATGTTGTGAGTGTTAACATTTACTCTCAGAGTTTTTGCCAGAGATCTGCTGGGAGGATGCCGCCGAAAAAATATTTTTAATATTTTCATTTTGATGTCTGACCTGGGGATTGAATCGTGGCCTAATAAGCCAATAGACTACCTACTATACTACGGCGATATCCTTTCGGCATACTGCTAGCAAAAAAATCTGAAATAAAAATTGTCCTGAAAACTTTCTCAGAAACCTGTTGTTCGGAGGATAAAAGGTTGTAATCGAAATTCGAAAAATTATTTCGATTTTCTACTATAAAAACGGTAAATATAGGTAGCAGCCTGCTGGCAAAACTTACACTGAACGGACACTGTGTGATTAGCCATAGAAACTTTCATAGAAGTGTTTTCTTTTGCAATTCATTTCTAAAATGGAACGATATTGCCAACCAGTTCCGAAACGGGCGATTATGGCTGTGAAAAATATATTATATACGACAATCGTATTGGATATCGGTGGGGAACAAAGGTAGATGTGGTTTCCCACATTGGGTATCCATTATTAATAAATATAAAGAAATGAAATTCATTGTTGTTGTTGTGTTCATAATAAATTTGGATTCATACACTATATAGTACCGCTCTTGTACACCCAAATTATAACTTTTTCGATACCTCTGCAAAGCTCTCTAGCGATGTTATTTTGATTCCGTAGAAGGTCGTAAAATGCCATTGCATTACTTTGACGCTTAAAAAATAGCAAAGCTATTTCATATCACGGTCAAATTTGTAACCGAATTACGTATCATGTTGGCACAAATTAAGGATATCAGCAAAATTTTCATTGTTTTAATTTTTTTCACCGATTAACCTAGGAGTGATTTTAGAGGCGCTCTCAAACCCTTTTGCGCCTCGCATTTAGGACTAAAAACTAGCTTCTCACACCACCCACCCAGTTTCAAGACGACACCGAACAACAGATTTCACCAACTTTTATGAGAAAGTCACCGAAAAAGTATTTCATTTTTCTATGCTTCCAAGAGAATAAAAGAAAATTTTAATGAAATTTGGTACACAGAGGTATCAGTGTAAAATTTGGTAACACACATATGTACATTTCATATCTAAATTTAAGCTGAAATTACCAAAATAGTTGCATGAAAAAACTGTCTGTGTGTAATTGTATGTATATCTGTTGAATTTGGTGCAAACGTGTATGTATGTCTGTGTACGAATTTGATGCAAATGTTAACACCATCAACTATGATGTGTTCATTCAGACTTGCTTTATGTTTTTTCTTCAAATTTTAATGCTTTTCACTCTTTCTCCCAATTTTATAATGTTTTTGCACTTTAAACCTACAAAATTTTGTCTGTGTATATGTATGTATTTTGTTGTTACTAATAGAACAATATGGTGGTAATGACTTTTTGCACTCATTTTCGTCTGCAATATTATTAAACAATGATTCACTTACACGTACACAGACGAACCCTACACCCACATTTAACAGTTTAGACTTCCACTGCCGCACTGTCTATGCGAGAGATAGAGAGTTTAAATAGCCCGTGTATGCGTTTGTCTCTTCATACAGCGTTTGTTGCAACAATTTATGCGACGTTCTTTTTTTCCAGAATTCTTAAACGTTAAAAAGTCAATTTTGTGCGGTGTCATGAGTTGTGTCTCGTTTGTTCATTGCAGTTATCGTGAAATGACAACGACCTAAGCCTAAACTGTTTACCATTTTATACAGTTTAAGGGTAAGTACATGTATTTGGCTCCTATGCACCGTATTCTCCTATCCACACCGCCCCCACCCCTTCCACATTACTTAATTTCTTTACAACATTTTGCTCATTTAATGCGGTGACACTTACACCAAAATTGTGTGTTCCATTGAAATCTGATACTTGCATGCGCTCATACCCACCCGATGGCATGTTCGTGTGCAAGTGCAAGTGCAAGTTTAGCTGATGTTGTTTAATTTTCGAAGGTTTACTAGAGTTGGGGAGAAATTCGTGTACAGGCAGGGGTAACCTTTGCAACTGGGTAGTATTTTGTATATTAACAGCACTTCTTACATGCATTATTTGCACTAAAATCATCATAAGTGCTAGTTTGTAAAGCATTTTTAACAAAAATACTTTAGAATTCAAACAATTCATTAAAGACAATGTTAATGATGCTGTTTTCATGTTTTGTATACAACAACAAAAAAGTCTTTAAAAGGAATGCGATTTACACATACGAGGTAACTTCAATAATAAATTACTATTCCCTTAACAATCTATTGCGACAATGATGAAATTATTGCAGACTGGATCCAAAAGTACACTGCACAACAAGAGATGTTTATTTTCATATTGTGTCACAATGCGTAGTAAAATACTAAACTAATGTCTGAACGTTTAACAATTCTATGTAAACAAATGTAACTTCCACTCCACATTCTTCTAAAAATACACACATACATAATTGGTCATTACAACCCTTCAGTCAGGATTACGACCTAGTTTCTCACACCACTATGTTGTGTGTGTTAATTTTATACATGAGTGGTGGGACCTACAGTTTAAAGTCGACTCCGAACGACAGATTTTTGAGAAACTTTTCATGGCAATTTTATTTACTCTCAGAGTTTTTGCCAAAAATCTGCTGAGAGATTGTCGCCGAAGAAATACTTTTTGTATTTTGTTTTGATGTCTGGCCTGGGGCTCGAACCCTGGCTTTATGTCTAATAAGCCAACACACTGCCTACTAGACTACGGCCTTCTAAAAACAAGCCGATCAAAAAGTTCGGTTACAAAAAGTGTGCATACATCAATGCCACTGCCGACTAACAGACAGAGTACTCAAGCTATCGGCTGTCTTGAACACCAATGCACTCTGATCCACTCAAATCAAGGCATTATTTGCTAATTGGATCCCCTCTAACCCCACGTGAAGTGGTGACAGAAAGACTCAATGCAGTTAAATCTTGGCTCGACGTAGACCAGACAGTTTGCAGTTTTGGGCAGACATGGATACATACGGATCGATTACGTGGTTCCTTACAGATTTCTGAATAGAAAATTCGATTTTAAAATATCAACTATGGACTGCTGGTCTAAAGACCCGAAGGTTCCCAATGGGATTCTTGAGGCTTATACTGGGCTTAAACGTTCTTATATTACACTTGACCACTGCAGTGGTTTTCAGGCGGAGGTCATGGCCATTTCGAAAATGCTTGTTGGGTGGCAGGATTTTCACTGAAAATATTTTGATTTACTCGAACAGCAAGGTTGCGATTAACTGCCTAACGAACATATTTTCAGCGTCCCTCCTTGTGCATGAATGTCGTCCTTGTTCACTCAATTTCAGATCACTCAAAGATAACTCTTATATAAGTTTTAGGACGCATGGGATATCGCTTGAAATTCAATTGTGTATGAGCTGGCTAACAGGCAGATTTACAATAGCTACTGTCTTTTTGGTAGACATACCGAAAAACTTGCCATTCTGGCAAATGATTTCTGCAGGAGCTGTGCCAACGAGGAGGACAAAGAGATTGTCTTTCATCTCATGTGTCAGTGCCCTAAACTTGTCATAAAAAGGCAGATGTTTTTGACCCCTCAAAGTTCCTTTAATATGTCGTATGAAATCGAGATTAAACCGCCACTCGTGAATAAAATTAACACACACATAACAGATGGTGTTAGAAACTCTAGTACTTTTCCTATATTTGTAATCGATTCTTCCTTGTATCAGTTCGTGGGCTAAAGCATGGACATCTCTGTTTCGCAGACGTGATGTCTATTATAAAACAAATGTTTTCAGTACATTAGCTTAACAGTGGGTGGTTAGCAGGGTATAGTTTGTTGGAAACATTAGTTTAACCTCTAAATATGGGTACATTAACAAGCGATTGTAATAAGACTGAATGAAAAAAAGTATACGAAGAGATGAAAAAATTGGAGTGTCACCTTAAAGTGAATTTTAAAAACAAAAATTTCCTCAAACCTTAGGACAGAAAATGCTGAAGAGCAAATGGAATTTAAAGTAAGAATCTCATTGTGGTTTTTAATTTTCCTTTTCTTTTTTTACACTTCTTTTAATAAATTTTCGTTCTTCTTTTAATGAAAAATATTTCCTTTTTAAGTTTAATAAAATTTCTTTAAATGCCTGCTTTTAAAATAAGTTTCTTGCTGCCATACAAGAGTACAAGATATTGTTAATAATGCTGGCAACAACTTTTCTTTCTTTTTCCTCCGAGCATAAATGCCAACGAATATGAGAATTGCTGCTGTGGCTTTGGCTTTGGCTTTGAGTTTGTTGTTCGAATGTTCGTTCTTCGTTGCTCGTTGCTGGTTGCTAAGAATATTACTTTGCAATTTGCATATTTGGCCACAAAAAGGATCATTAACTTTCATTCTTATTGGCAATTGCTACACAGAAATTACAATTGTTCTTATTACCGCCTCCACAACAGCACCAACAACAACAGCAACACCAACAACGACAACAATAATAAAAAAGGCGAGGCATACCAACAATGCCAATTCAATACATTTGTATGAGTTTCAGTTCCTTTTATACTTCGATTTTTTTCTTCTTTTTCTTTTATAGTTTCTGTTGCTTGTATTTTTTTTCTGTTTTTTGTTCGTTATTCTTTTTTTCTATCTTTTGCCTCATATGAGCACTGTTAATATCACACATATTATGCAACATATGCTGCGACATGATACAAGCAACAATAAAATTGTAGCTACAATATACAGACACCAACACACACACACACAATAACAACATGAAAATAATGTATTGAAAATATTACATATTCTATGCGTATGTGATTGTATGGCTGGCTACACGAGGGTAATTTTCTTTATAATAAAGCGGCTGCTGAAAAAAGATTTGTTGGTGTCTTATATTGTGGAAGAAAATCTTTAATCTTACCAACGTACTTGAATAAAACACTCGGTTATGTTAAGAATTCAGTCACAAAAAATTGCCAACCCCAAGAGTAAAGTATTTGAGACTTGTAAAGGACAATCAACTGACGTCTGGGGCTCATATAGACAGTATTTTAGAAAGGGTCAAGCATGCCTAAGTGATGTACAGAAACCTTGCAAGAAAATCTTTGAGGGTGTAAGGCGAAGTTTTTCAGCATTGAGAATGATCGGGTCCATGGTGACTTATAGGGCTATTCTGTGACCATGTATGGCGTATATTTTGGGTCTATCATGGACCATTGTATGACCATGTATGACGAGATGGAAATCAACTCCCGGAGTACCCGGTGGAATGGCTCAAACTGTTTGTTATGAGTGAGTTGCTACCGCCGGTACGGCTCTATAGTCCCTGTTTCGCGACAGGGTAAGAAAGAGAGATTAAGTAAGAAAGAGTGATTAAGACATTAGTTAACCATAAATTGATTGAAGACAACATGTGTGATACTCTATAGGGGCTCACTAGGAGCTTCTGTACTGAATATCCGGAGGTTCCCAGAGAAACCCCTAATGCCTGTATAAGATTTATTAAGCGTTCTGATATTGTCAGACCAATTTTAGAGTATGGATCCATTGTATGGGATCCTCACTATACTGTTTACAGCGATCACATCGAATCTGTGCAGAAACAATTTTTAGTCTTCTGCTTGCGTGGCCTTGGATGGAATTATTTGGATATGCCTTCATACACTAGCAGACTGGCATTAATAAAACTGCCTACCCTTAAGAGTCGTCGAACAATGTTAAATATATCCTTCATGATTAATCTAATCAATGGTAATATATGCTGTGAATTTTTGTTAAGATCTGTTAAATTCAATGTTCCTTGTCGTAACTTCCGCTGTTATAATCCTATTTATATTCAATTCTGCAGAACTAATTATGCTGTTGCTGATCCGTTAACTAGAATTTGCCGTCAATTTAATAATTTGTCAGACATTATCGACTTTTCTTTAAATTCTTGCGTTGTAAAACGGAACATTATTGTTTTTCTTAATACATAACTTTTCATATTTTCATTGTAACAATTGCTTGTATTTTTGTTGAGACTAATTGTAATTCTATTTAATTTTATTCGTACCTATTGTTGTTAGTAGTCAGTAAGGACTTTGTCCATTGACTTAAATAAATAAATAAATAAATAAACTTCTTATATGCTGATGACCACTGCCGTGTTCTAGATGCAGAGGTTATGATTATTTTTAAAGCGGGGCAATGCTTGTTAATTTCCCTGAAAATCTTTGATTTAATCCAACAGTAAGGCTGCAATGAAGACCCTAACGAAAGTATTTTCAACGTCCATTCATGTTCATTAATGGCCAGGATTTCTTATTGAAATTTTGGTTCATTCAAGGGTAACTCTTATATAGGTTCCCAGATATCGTTTGAATTGGGATTGCTGATAAATTGGCTAGAGGGGGTACAGAGTTCTTAATCTTCATCATGTTACAAGGTATAGGTATCCAAATACCTCAGTTTATTGGAAATTTATTCATACTTATTACAGAGAATTTCAATCTTTCTAGCAGCAGGAGAGTACGTGCAATCTTGCTAGACTCTGCTGGACATGTATGGATAAGAAGACGATAAGAAGAATCACATCCGTCTTTAAATCGAATGTATATTCATCGCACAATAGCATGCATTTAGTAGAAACGGCGAAAGCCTCGGCATTCAGGCAGATGACTTCTACAGGAACTGTGAGTCTAATGAGGACGAAGAGACTGTCTTTTACCTCATGTGTCAGTGCCCTGCTCATGACATGAAAAGATTGAGATTTTGACTTCTAATTTTCTTACCGAGGTTTCTAATATAAAGGTTGTTGCAATAGCAAGATTTATATTAGACTCGGGTTGGATTTCTTTAGGAACTGTTTGAGCCTGAGCTAGAATTGATTGCGGTATCATAATAGATTTAAAATATTGGACTTTTCAAAACGCCGATAGAATTTCAAGCTTCTCTTAAACAATTTCTTTCCTTTTAACATTTTCAACACACCCTCGTTCACTATACATACATAAGCATATTATAACACTTATGCTCTGAGTTCAATTACTATTACATAAAAACAGATACATAAAGGCACCCATACATATTATACAAATTTAGTTGTATACATTCGTGTGTAACAATGATTCCATTTCGAATGTATTGTATACGAATACGAGAATATATGGCAGCAACTATACATTGAGGTTTTAATATTGGTTTGTATTATAACATTTAATGTTTAGATTTATGAATTATTTAAGCCATAATAACTAATGCTAAAGCAATTCTACACATGCCTCTTAACGTTTACAATACAAAAGTAATAATCAGGCACAATGATATTCCATTCAGTATCAATAAAATGGAGATTCAGTATAATTTACTCGTAGTATTTTCAGTTTTTTTAATTTAGTTGTGATACTACTTGAAATAAAAGCTCATTGCATTTTTTCTTTAACAATTCAGATGCTCAGGGATACAAAGAAATTTTTTAAGCAACTTGTTTTAAAAAATTCGTTGAAAACATATAAGAAAAGCAGCAAGCTTTTATTGCTAATGAAATTTGTTTATTATTTAATACAATTACAAATTATATTTAATTATATATGATCCAAGTAACTTTGACCATATATGAACGGTGTAGTGTAACAGATCAGATCGAATCCACGACTCTCATGCAAATAGTCTAGCACACTACCCACTAGACTACCAGGACATTCATAATGAAAATTATTTTACAGAATTCATTAATTTTGAATTTATAAGTTCTGATATAATATTAAGCAGTAAATATTGATCGTCAAATATTTGAAAAGGTGACCATATTTGTGTTTAATTTAATGGAATTAAGATCGTGCCATTTGTATCAAATCTAGCGCTATATTCTTACACAAATTTATTGAAATGGTCCCTTATTTGTGAAACTAATAACGATTGGAAAGAAAACTTCATAGGCTAATAGCCCATTTACACTACAGCGAAATCTAGTACTTATGAGATTTCGAGCCAAATCTAGTTGATTTTAACTATATTTCCGCTCAAAACAAAATCTACTTATTTAGCAGATTTTGACAAAATCTACTCAAAATCTGGTAAAAATATAAATGCAACTATGTGTTTTGCCAAATAGTACTTAACAATACAACGCTGAGCAGGAAAAAAATGACAATTTAACCATAATCAAGTCAACATGTGCCTCTCCGACACATATTTCACTTGGTCATGTTGTAACTTCCTTAAATATAGGTTCTAGTTCTTACTGCTTCTTGAATTCCTACTTTCAATTGTTTTATTTAGAATTTACAAATTTCAACTAATAAATTAATTTATTTTTATTTTTTATTTTGTTTCAATCAAAAATGTTCTTAATCATGTCAAAATGTGTCTATGAGGCACATATGGGAACGCTAACTATTACTTCTATTGTTGGTGAACAACAAAATAAAATATAATAATGAGTTATAATGAGGTATAATGAGTTACGAAGAGTTCTGCCACCCATTATTTGCCGTAGTCTTCTAAAATTAAATAAAAATAATTTGTCCAATGTTCGGTCCATACAACACGAGGATGAATTCTCAAACCAGCCAAGGCAGATAGATATGCGACGTAGATGTTATAGGTGTCCACCGAAGATATGGAGTATGTGTAAGCAGTCTTGCAGTATTTACCACAAAAATACTTGCAACGAGCATTGTTCAAAAGTTCTAGTTTGCTTAAAATGCGAAAATAAATAAATAATATTTCATTTATGTAACTGAGAAAAAAAAAATAAAAAAAAAAATAAGTTAACAAAATTAATACGTAAATTCTTTGTATGTGCCTCTGAGACACATTTTGACTGGATTTGTAAAAATTTTTCCTGACTTGAATAGGGTTAAACTGAAATATTATTATTTTATTTTAAATTTCAGTCAGCTTTTTTAGTTATTAAAATGAAATCTTGCTACCGTCAAATAAATCCAGTGTAAACGATCTAGATTTTGAGCAAGATTTGAAATCTAATCTACTAGATTTCGCTGTAGTGTAAATGGGCTATAAGATATGAAAAAAAATTCTGGTGTAAAGTGATGGTGCCACGTTTCATCGAATGCCACTTAGTGACGTATAAATTTGGGAGTTTTTGGAGTATCAGCTTCAAATACTAATCAGAAATATCACTACGTTGTTGCCTTTGGTGGTTTTTGTGCTCCCGTGGAATTCACTTTGAACAGGGCTTTCGCATACCCAAGTATTCATACACGATATGTCTGTCCATCACGTTCCTCTTGTATCTTAAGAACCACAGCTATATCGACATACTTTGCTTTAAAAACCCTTTTGATGTCGTTATATGTGGAATATATTATCGTTTAAAAGTCCGCTACAGCTTCTGCGAACATACGAATTGTGCAGTTTACTATGACTCTGGCGCGTAATACAAATACGTAATACAACCCGATGGTACGGGTTGTGTTTGAGCATCGCTGTGGCTAGTGGCTTCTTATTCGCCTACATCCGCAAATTCACTAAATATCAAAAACAAAAGTTTTAAGGGGTCAAATCGCACGACGTCTGTGCAAGTTCACATTACCTGAACGTGAGATTATCGTGCCCTCAAATCTCTCTTGCAAAATATTCAATGTGGTGTCGGCTTCTCTTGCACTACATCTCGTTGGGGTCCAATCAGGCCAAAGAAATTGCTAATCATAGGTTTGCAGTCTCGTCATTGACGCAAGTGAATGCACGAAAACTCACGTCTTAGTCTATGATCATTAGTGCCACAAAGCACAATTCCCCAAGTCTGCGAAAAAGCGATTTCTTGTGAGCGACGAGAAATCGTCGGCCACGGATTCTCTTGCACGCTCTTAGGGGCTGAGTTGATGCTTTCGGCAAAACTTGCGTTTCGTTGACGTTCAGGCGTTGGCCGATAGTTTACTAAGCCAGTGGACTCGAATTTATCCACCACATTGCGAATAGTCCGCTCGGCAGGACCGTTATAGTGATCGTAAAATGGTTGAAGAGAGCAGAGCGATACTTTACTCGAACAGGACACTTGAACAGAACATTTTTCTTTAGCATTTGTTTCGTTCGATTCAGAATGCTTTCTCTGAATTATAAACTTGTATACATTTGACTAGACGTGTTGATTCAATAAATTTTGGGTGTCTAAGAATCGTTCGTCTCAGTTTCCAAAATGTCCGACAAAAGCAGTGGAGGTGTCCTGTAGCCTTTACTTCTTACTTGGCATTGCAACTTCTGTAGAAGCCAGTATGATGGACACCCAGTCGCAGAGCGTATGCCTAATAAGTGGGGTACCTACGATGGACTATACATTAATGGAAATTTTATTCTTTATATGTCCATATCTGATCCAGATCTGTCTTATTGCTCCACAAGTGGCCCCATTTTCATATCTTTCGTTTAAAAGTGAATAAATTTCTTCCATCATAATGAGGTTTGATTCACCTTAATCTTAACAAGAGAGCGGTGAGTTTGAAGCGAAATTTTTGATATTTTTGAGGAAATATTTCGAAGAAAAAAGATCATTAACAAAAATCCCAATTGTTTACAAAAATAATCATTAAATCCCATTGCCGTAGCCTTATTCAAATTACGTTGATTGTAGCAATATACTCGTATGTACGTGTAATCAAAGTCTGACAATTTTTATTTGCTTAATAAGAAAAGGTGTGATATACAGAAGGTAAAATTTAATTTGATTTGTTTTAATTTGATTTACTTCCCCCATTTACACAAATAAAGAAATAAAAGAGTGTGAATAATACAAAATAATGGCATCGTATTATTTTTTTTTTAATAACGAACTCAAAAGGGAAGAGGTATTGTAATTGGATTCATGGCGTTGCGATTACACACACTTACAAATACAATACTTAAATGAAATACAACAAAAAAATATTAAAAGACTATTAAAGCAAGCAACATACATAAACTATAATGAATTGAATGAAATAATTTTCACTTAAAATATGGCCACGAAAATTAAGTTTTCTGCAAAAATATACACAAAAATTGAAAGTTACTCAAGTGCGGCATTAGTTTGCACTTTCTTCTTGTAGAAGAAACCTTAAATACAACCGAAAAACAAAAAGAAAATCTTAAGAATTTCTTTTTCCTTTATGGTCTCAAGGATTAATAATTTCTTTGTTGTTGTTGCCTGTCACTTTTGTCTTAAAAGATTAAACTTTAAATGTCCCTTTTTCTCTCTCTCTCTCCTCTTTGTTATTATTTTTTGCTTAAGCACCATCGTCGTCATCGTCATTATCATCATCAACGTTGCATCATCGTCATCATGCCACCACGTTCGTTTAAACGTTTTTGTTGTTGTTGGTTTTGTTACCACATTAAGGGCTAATCATCTGTGACAACATTCACACTTTATTTTCATTTTTTGTTGTTGTTGTTGTTGTTGTAGTTGTTCGTTTTCATCTATCGTTTCTTTCTTCTTTCCTCTGCTTCGTTTCGATTTAAAGCATTGCCACCTACATACACAAACTCTGTACAATGTAGGAAAGTAAACAAGCGAATACAATTAAACTTTTATCCTGTAACATTGTAATAAACAAAATGAAGGGGAAAGGGTGATGAAGTGGTAACCCCTCTAACCCGGTATTACATCAAATGTAAAACTAATTACATTTACAGACATCTTTTTCTATTTGTTTTTTCCATTTGAACTCTTGCCACTGACGAAGAAAACATTATGAAACGAATGCCATAATAACCATACTGAAGCGTTACACATACATACATACATATATACATACATTCATTCATATATTTATTTAAAGAAATGAGACAATTTATACAAGAGCACATCTGCACAATGGGATACTATATTTTCAGCAAAGTCCACAAGGAACATAGGCTGTGGTAGAAGAATCTTTATTTGTCTCCTTCGTCTGCTATGTCCTAGTTCCTGAAAACTCAGTTACTTTTAAGATTATTAGTCTACAACGTCTTCGTCGTCCTCTTACTCTCAAAACCTATATGGCGGATTTCTTTACATGGTGTTCTAGGAGTATGATCAAATAGATTATAACAGGGGCTTTCAGTATTGACTTCCCATCTTTGTCAATTGATACTGGTCTTGTGGCTAAAGCTACATACATTACGGCCTAGCTTCTCATACCACTTATGTTGTTTACCTTCAGAGTTTTTGCCAGAAGACTGCTGAGAGGAAGTCGTTGAAGAAATACTTTTTCCATATTTTGTTTTGTTGGAAATGTCGTACCAGGGGTTTGAACCGTGGCCTCTCCTCTAATAAGCCAGCACACTACTTATTAGGCTACAATGAATTCGAAAGCTTTACTAGATAAATGAGGTCGCGAACTAACAAAATTCTGGAGTTTGAGACGATGCCAATCTACATGATATGATATCCCAGAGCACCCAAAGCATACCGAAAAGGGCACTGTTTGAAATGGATTGTAGGCATCGGTACATATTTCTTTAGGAACTAGGTTAGCCAAGCCAACACTGTCAACGGCGAGCACTAAAGAGTGTTAATTACCAAATCCGTTTGGTCTAAATTGAATGATCTGCACTCCAGCATCATTTGTTCAAATAGACAACGCTACGTGTCACCATAGATGACTGCAGACAATTAGGAATATTCACTGAAAGGGCCTGGAGCAGTTGAATCCACGTCTTATGGAAAAGACACTATCAGCTATGAAATTAATTTCCGGATGAATGGGTTCTTAAAACTGTAATTGGCAACAAAACAAATCTACATGAGATTCAAGGGCATCTAAGGCATCCCAAAAAATTCATTGCTTGGTGTGAATATTTATAGATTCATATGTCTTTGAGGACAAGCTTGACCAGACCATCACTTGCATCTGCGAGCATTATAGATCAATGATTATCAACTTTTTTTGGCTTGAATTGAATGATATGGACACCAGTGATATATGGCTTGAACAGGATGGCGCTATGTGCCACACACCTCATGCCAAATTGGATATTCTTTACGAGAGATTTGAGGGCATGGCCATATCAAGTGGAGGTGATGTGAACAGGTCACCGAGATCATATAATTTGACCGCTTCAAACTTTTTCTTGTGGGGTTGTATGAGATTATGTAACAAACCACAACGGTCCTCAGAGCCTAAATTATGCGGCAGAGTTACGGAAAATTGTAAGTTTCGGAAGATAATAATAAAAAACAAACCCTTTTCGCCTAGTTATAAAGACTCAACGGAGATTCTGCAGCCGCTGGATAGTGGGTTATAATTTGTATTTGTGATCAAGAATATTCTTTGCTTGGTGTTCAGCTTATGCTGCAATATGCCTGGAGGTTTTTGACCATACTGTAGGCCGGTCTTTGCAGTGCACAACGTATGCCGATTCATGTACACTTCCTTTGCTGAATTTCTATCCATTGGGACAGAATTTTCTATTTACATATCTTTCTGTGGCATTTGTTTATAAACATACTTAATTTTATTGCATTGGTGTTGTTCACATTCCATATTTCGTATACAATTTTTATAAAATTCAATCCATGGTGCATAGTTTATGTGTGTGACCAAAATCCTTTAACACTTTTCTCACGTACACTTGAATGGCATGACACAAAAAAAAAAAAAAAATATATAGAAAACACAGAAAAATGGAGTGAAACAAAACAAAAACATAAAGAAGACACAAACAAAAACAACAAAATGAAGAAGCAGAAGAAAAAAATAAGGATATCATTACAGTCAAATGAACGTGGTCGCAATTAAAGTGGCTACAGACTCTGAATACTAAATATTTCACAACTTTTATGTTGTTTTGTTGCTTGGTTTTGTATTGTTTTGTTTCATTTTATTGGACTGAAATAATTTACTCAAGTGACAAATTAGTTCGTCATTATTGTCTTGTGGTGGTAGTGATAATAATGTTGATGATTATTTCTTGATGCTTGTATGAAAGTAACAAAAAAAAGTGAATTGCTATTGATTTCTTGGAATAGATAGACTGATAAATCAATATTCCAATGTTAAAAACTATAAAATTTGATTAAATTTTATTCAAGCTTATCTAGCTTTTAAAAAATTGAATTTAAGTGTGATATGTTTTTGGTTTTTATTTGTTTTGGTCCGACCGTATTATTATAAAACAATTAACATCCTATATCCTGTTTTCTTTTTTCTTTTGTCATACAAACTATGTTTTGTGTGTGTAGAAAGTATGACAAAACAATAATTTAAAATGCCACCAGACCATAAAATGTCACAATTAGCATTCAAAGCATTCAAAACATAAACTGCACGCAACCGCAATTATACGTTGGTGGTACCTTTTTTGCTTTTTTTTTTTTGTTTTTTCTTTATTGGCATTTGTGTTTTTCTATTCATTTATTACCATTTGGCCATAAAACAATAGCAAAATACTGATTTCAATATGATTGTTTTAGAATACACCGGTTAACTAATCATAGAATTTATGAATATGAATAATAGAAATGAAAATCAAATAAATTTTTAAATTCTTTTAAATTTTTTGCAAGTTTGAATACACAAAATTCCCATACAGTCCCTCATTATCATTACTTTTAAATAAATCACAGTGTGTGTTGAATATCCTAGAAGAAGCTATTGATGTCATTATGTATGGAATATAACATAATTAAAATTCCAGCAACGTTTTCCCTGACTTGAGCCGCTCTGAAATCGTCTGCGACGGATTCTCTTGCACGCTATTAGAGACTGAGTTGATCTTTTTGGCAAAACTTGCGTTGCGTTTACGTACAGGCTTTGACCGATCGTTTACTAAACCAGTGCACTTGAATTTATCCACCACATAGCGAATAGTCCTTTCGGTAGGACCGTTATAGTGATCGTAAAATGGTTGAAGAGAGCAGAGCGATACTTTACTCGAACAGAACACTCGAACAGAACATTTTCCTTTAACACTTGTTTCGTTCAATGCAGAGTACTCTCTCTGAGTTATTTGACTGGACAAGTCCATTCGACAAATTTTGGGTGTCTAAGAATCGTTCGTCTCAGTTTCCAAAGTGCTCGCAACTTTTGTAGAAGTTAGTATGATTAGTACGATCTCCGAACGTATCCCTAATAAGTGAGGTACCTACGATGGACTAAACATAAATGTAAATTTTATTCTTCACAGTGTGTGTTGAATATCCTAGAAGAAGCTATTGAGTTCTGCAACGTTTTCCCTGAGTGGAGCACATTTGAAATGTCTAATTTCCGTGACTCTGGCACATATATCATGCTAAAATGGACCGATGGCATCAGTTGTCTGATGTGATTCGCATCAGGTTCTCTTCCACCTTCGATTTAAGAAAACCCCAGAAGAAAAGCTCCAACGGAATTTAATTGCTAGCACTCAGTGACCGTTTACATCACGTCTTAGTGAGATAACGCTTAAATCGCTTGTGCAGAATATCTAGCTGTGTGCACATTGCGTCGTCCTGTTGAAACCACATTTCGTTCGCGCGCAAATCATCCTACTCATGAGTTGTGTTTGCTTTGATTGCTGTTATGTAAAATGACAAGCTTTCGGTGGTCAGTGTTTTAATGTGACATGAGCTGGATGTGCAAGTGACGCCGCCCTGCTGAAACCATACCTCTTTGGTGTCCAAATCATCCAACTCGAGAGTTATGTTTGCTATGATATCTGTTGTGGTTCATGGCTGATTCGCATCCATCTGCAACAAAAATTCAACAAGAAACACTCCAACCGTATCAAATCGCACACTTTCAGTAGGCAGTTCACATCAGGTCTTCGTGAAATAGCGTTTAAATGGCTCGTGCAGAATATCTAATGTAACATGAACTGCATGTTCACGCAGCTGCTTCCTGTTGAAACCACATGTCGTTGGTGTCCAAATCATACAACTCAGGAAAAAAGAGGTTGGTAATTATAGACCGTGGTCTAGTAGGTAGTGCGTAGGCTTATTAGATGAAAAGCCCGGGTTCGTATCCCAGATCAGGCATCAAAAGGAAATATGAAAAAAAAATATTTCTTCGGCGATTTCCTTTCAGCAGATTTCTGGCAAAAACTCTGAGAGTAAATAAACCTGCCATGAAAAAGTTTCTCAAAAATCTGTCGCTCAGAGTCGACGTTAAACTGTAGGTCCCGCCACTCACGCACTTATCGCACACAACATGAGTGGTGTGAGAAGCTAGGCCGTAATCCTGACTGAAGGGTTGTAATGGACAATTACGTAAGTAATCATAGACCTATAGGGGTCTCCCTTGACGGTTTCAAAGATATATGAACCTATATCCAGCCTCCAGACCAAAAATCCATTCCAGCAGTAATTTTTACGGGTTGTTTGGGACACTGTATGTTCTCATGTCGATTTACTCGTCCCAAATTCAACAATTTTGTTTCCGTTCATCAAGAAATGGGCCTCATAGATGAGCATGATTTTTTTACATTCAATTGAATTTTCAACGAATGCAGTCCCAAGTCACTATACAAAAACCTCAAAGACTGAGTTCTTGTGAGCTTCGTGAAATCTCCTGCATACTTTCAGCGATAGAATTGCCTTTGACAGATCTCGTGTTTCGTCGACATACTGGTGTTGGTCTTTCGTATTTACTTTACTGATGGACTCGAATTTATGTGAGTAGTGGTCTTGGTAGAACAATTATGGCAATCGTAGTCTCAAATATACCGAACAAGGCAATAAATAATTTTAATACCAATTTGTCTAAAGTTCTTTAAACTTAAAAACAATGACCACAATCCCCCTTCAAATGATTCATCCAGAAACAAGAGACTTTCTCAGTTGAATATTTGGAGAAGATAAAAACAACTTTATTGGAAAGCTTGGAACGAGCATATCCCTTATCACTATACCCAATAAAAAAAGCCAGTACACTTTAAATGAAGATTATATTCATATATAATTGGTCGTTATTATCATTCAGTCACGATTACGGCCTAGTTTCTCACACCACTTCTGTTGTGTGTGTTAATTTTTATACGTGACTTGCAGTTTTTAGTCGAGTCCGAACGACAAATATTTGAGAAACTTTTCATGGCAATTTTTTTTACTCTCAGAATTTTTGCCAGAAATCTGCTAGGAGGACGAAATATCTTGTCATATTTCGTTTAGTTGGAGATGCCTGGGGTTTGAACCGAGGCCTCACGTCTAATACCCCAACACACTACCTACTACACCACGGCGACTTCAATACGACCACCAATAAATTTGTATGGAAGACTGAAACAACTGAAATAAGTCAAAAAAAAAGTAAGGGAAAAGGAAGGAAACCGAATACGATTCAGACACTTCGTTAAAGCTCTGTGTTCCTTAGGGACTTTAAAATAAAAAACTTTCGTGAATGCTATTGGAAAATGGTAGCTCAACTCTACCAGTGCACAGTATTTACAAGATCTTATAAACTAAGAAAACCTTAGTTAAGTGAACTCGTGACTGAAATGCGGGATATTGTTTACAAAAGTAGCCGTAGACTAGTAAGTAATATGTTGGCTTATTATTCAAACCCCAGGTCAGACATCAAAACGAAATATCAAAAAATATTTCTTCGACGACTTCTTCTCAACAGATTTCTGGCAAATATCCTGCGAGTAAATAAAATTGTCATGAAAAGTTTTTCAAAAATCTGTCGTTCCAAGTCGACTTTAAAGTGAAGGTCCCGCCATTCATATATAAAATTAACACAGACGGCATGAGTAGTCTGAGAAAATAGGTCGTAATCCCAACTGAAGGGTTGTAGAGATCAATCATGTATGTATGTAGTGTATACAGAGAAACAGATATTTTTACTACCTTGTTGAGGGTTTTCAAATGTTGTAACTTAAAAATAATGTTTGTTTAGCACATTTTAATTTTAATTTCATAAAAAAAAAATATGATAACGCCTAACCCAGTAAGAAACCATTAAAAAATATTTGCATACCGCCTCTATCAGTAGCAGGCAGTGCAACTTGTTTCCTCAAGAAACCCTTGTCAAGTACTAAAAAAATAAAAATTAATAAACATCAGAAGAAACACTCATATATTCGGTAGAAAATTCATCGTTAATAAAATTTTAACATCCATTAGTGTTGAGTATAGTGTAAAACAAACAAAAAAGAAAAAAGGAGTTGGAAGAGAGAAAAACAAAAACAAAAGGAAATTAAATTTAAATATTTATAAGAAATCAAAAATTTTCACCTTTTATAATGAATAATATTCAGTTTACCTTTGCCTTTACCCTGCTAACGGAAAACAATACCAAAAAGAAATGAAACTCGAAACAAAAAGTAGGAAGAAAATCCCAGTAGTTAGGAAAGTTTAGAGAAATTCATTTTGGCTTAAAGCAATCATTTGTTTTAGTGTGCCAACAAGTGATTTAAGATTTTATATCTTGTTGTAGAGGGTTTTAGGGATCCACTTTTATTTTCATTTTATGTTTTTGATTAATTTTATGCCTTCAGTTTTAATTTAAGCGCGAATTATTTTATTTTCCATTTCCATTTAAATTCAACCCCTTTTTTGATTGTAACGCCTTTACCTTTATTTTCACTACTACTGTGTGGGTTTCACGCTCCCTCTCTCTCTCTCTCTCTCTCTCTTTGGTGTTATTCTCGTTATGTTTGTTGGTTGGCCTTTATTTCTTATCAGGGACTTTTTCCGAAACCTTCAGGTTGAGTTTTCAGTTTAAAGGTGTATTACTTAGTTGATGATGTGCCAAAAATAAAGTGACAAGCAATTTAATTTTAATAACCCTTAAGTTGGAGCCAACAAGCCATGGTCGTGGTGGTGTAACGTTGGACGATTTTGTAACAGCAAAGTTATAAAATAACAGGCAAAACATTTGCTTTATTGCTTGGCACGGATAGATGGTGATGGCTTCGCAGTGTGGCTGTGAACTGAAAATATTTATTTACTTGACCCAAAAAGTAGAACATTTTTGTACACAATTTTTATCAACAATTTGCGTCAAATTTTATAATGGCAATGGCGTTAATGGCATTTAAATTCATGAATTTTATTCAAACAACTGTAATACCGTACTGCAATGGATGGTCTTAAAAATGGAAATTTTTCACTCTCTTTGAATATTTTTAATGCGTTTTAAATCAAGGCACCTCAAAACAAATTTTGAAACTTTTTAAATGTAAATATACTGTGACTAAAGCTCATCAGCTTAAGTCGAATTAATATTCTATTGGCCCCAAAGTAGTAATTCTTTCATAAAGACATATTTAAACCTGAAGTTTAGTATCTACTACACCATAATGGTGTTACAAAAAATTTGGCAACTCCCACTTTATCTATTACCATGACGATTATGAAAATTTCCGCATGTATTCCGATTTTTAGAAATTTGATTGGAAGTTGATCCACTAAAACTTCACAAGAAATTTTAGCGAAATAGCTCTTGTGATTGGCAATTCTGTAGAATGACAACTGAACGCCTTCATAAGTTTATTCTAAATGAAAATGACATACTTTACAGAACAATTTCGAAATATCTTTCCTTGAAAATATTAAATGAGGAAGTGTGGCTATCTAACAGAATTCAATATCTTGCACGTAGCCACAGGAGTGAGAAAAATAACACTTGAAAACCAAAATTTAACATTTCAAATGCCGTGTAGCAAGTACTCTATAGGCAGATTAAGAAATTTGTAAAGAAAGAAAAGAAAAAGTTATTGTAAGAACATTATCAGAGAATATCGCAAAAGTATTGTTCTCCTCTGCTTGGTTTAAACAAATTCGTAAGTAGTGTTAGCTGATGAAGTTCTTTGATATGATAATACGGTGACATAGCAACTAAAGTCTAAGAATTCCCAAGAAAGGTAAGGAAGGATAACCATTATTGAGCAATCGGTAGTGCTGAACTTCTATCCTACATGGCAGTCGTAGAAAGAATACTTAGTTATTTAATTCGTTACCGCAACCTTTAGTGAGAATTACAACTTAGCCTCGCAATCCATACATATTGTGTATGTTAATTTTTATCCGTCAGGAGGTCCAACTGATAGATTTGAGGAGCTCTCAATGGCAATTTTATTGAGAGTTTTTAAAAAAACATAGAAATATCAAATGATACATAGAAAGTAGCGAAAGAAATTTTGTTTTTTTTTAAATAGTTTTTCATTTTGTTCAAAATGTCTAGACTAATCAACCAAAACACTTCCTTCTAGATTTGAAATAAAATATCGCAATATCCTGGCTACATATTTTTGCCTATGCGAACGAGTAGAGTTGCCAACAAATCACCACTAAGACATGCAGAAATTCCGTTTCAAAGTTGGGTTTAAAGGTTAATGCCAGAAAACTAAATCAGTGCGTTTATACGTTACTAATTCCTCGGTTTCGACTTCAATAAGAAACGTGTGTGTGCTATGCACAAAAACGTATGTAAATCCCTTAACCATTTTTGAGAAACTACCACCCAAGCTCGACAAACTTGTCGATTTAAAATATTTTACTCCTTTGTTAAAACAATTTTATTATACGTTAGCGAATTCTGGCATGTTACTAATGAAATAAAGTAGAACTTTAAGCGTTTTTTATACGATAATTACGAGATAAATTAAGTCTACTCTGGTTCTGAAATATTTTAGTGTATCAGGAAAGCCAATGAATATTGAACCAGATTCTCCCAAAAGACACTGATACCATAAACTTTCTAGTTGACAGTTGAAATTCAAGATGCATGATATGAAGCCGATTCACAGCCTGTAGTCCATTCAAATGATTGATTTCTGGTCAATATTATCATATCATTCATTGTTACATATAAACGCATTAATTTGTGATTTTCCGTTTTTATTTTTGTTTAAAGGTGAATAATAGTGGCATCGATTTCGAGCAAAATTTCGATTACCATATATTCATGCCTTTGTATCATCCAAAATTATTTTTTAAATTTCTTGGTCTTTCTGTGATTAAAAGTCTTGTGAAATTTTGAATTTTCTAACTTGGCCCAGAGTAATTAAATCGACTTTATTTAGTGCCGACCGTATGGTGGTATTTTACCAAATTTTGTTGCTTCAAAGCAACGACAAAAAATTTCGGTTTGATCAAATTTAGAAAGCTATCATGGGCAGTTTTTTATAAAAACGATTAAACTTTAGTTCCTGCTTTATGAACGCCTAAAATCATTTGCATATTATGATTATTTCACAAGACTTACTCCTGCTTAATTTACTTTTAATTTAACGAATTTCACTGTAAGATGTTGCAACTCATTTCCGAAAAAGAAAGGCATTTTCTCTGTGATCTTACATCAATTCTAAATATTTTCGACTTTTTAAGCGCTTTTTGAAGTGCTGCCACTTCTAAGTGAATCCTGTCATCCTAAGACCTGGTACAGTAGGCCGATTACCCGTTTTGGTTAGACAACTTTATTTAATGAAATTGCAATAAAGCACGTAAGCAATAGGAAAACCCAGGATTCTTTGCCTCAGCCTTTTTTGTTTTATAAAAGGACCGAAAACGTGAGATCACGGTACAAACACCAGGTCAGACATCTCCATCAAGACGAAATACGAAAAGAAATTTCTTCGGCAACTTCCTCTGAACAGATTTCTGGCAAAAACACCTAAAAGTTAATAAAACTGCCATGAAAAAGTTTCTTTGAAGTCTATCGTTCGGAGTCAACTTTAAACTATAGGTACCGCCACTCGTATATAAAATTAACACACACAACATAAGTGGTGTGAGAATCTAGGTCATAATCCTGACGGAAGAGTTTTAATGACTATTTATGTATGTATGTATAAGGCCCCTAGGAATAGAAACAATAATTTTATAAACTGTTCCAGTAGTTCATTTAAAGTTACACAAATCTTTCTTTCATTCCAATTTTGAATTTCTCTCACAAATTTCGCTAAAAGTCTTGTTATCTCTTATTAACAACGAAATCCATTAATTTTAAAGATTTCTCTGTGAATCTCTAAAGCAAGAAATGTGAACTAATAAACGAGAATACCTTCTGTGTGAAATGAGAAACGAAAAGAAGAATATCAATTACTTAAAATGTAAGTTCAAACACACAGACAAAGGGAAAATGCAAAGAAAACTGAAAAAAACCAACGAACCACATATATTTTATAACTTTTTTTTTTTGTTGCAGATTTTGTAATAAAGAAAATTGAATTTTCATCATGCGGTCATTTATAACAAAAATAAGATAGAAAAAGTTTACATTTCCTGTTTACTTGATTATTCGGATGTGCATTATGAAAATCCTGATGCTGGTTTTTTTTTCTTTCTCTACTTTTTCATTTTCTGCTCCAAAGGACAGTAGTGTTGGAGGTGATACGGGAAATAACTTCCACTACGATATTGTGTGGTACAGAAGCTACACCCGGGGAGGGAGGCGCACAGACAAATTGTTGTTGGGAAGTTAGAGTTTTGCACTGCTCTCTGAAAATCCCAATAAAAGCATTTTAGTATAATACACCAGCTAGTGGGCTAGTGTTGCTAGTTGCATGCTACAATTATAGTTGCTTTTGTTGTTGTTGCTGCTGATTTTGCTGTTGTTATTTCGAGTTATTCTATTACTCAGTATAACTGCAACTACTTTTACAAACAATATTCTGACATTTATCTTTTACTCCATCTAATGTGGTTGAAAATTACCCACGATAAAAATTGGATTAGTTTTTGCAGTAACAAAACCAGCAGAAACATAAGCAAAAAACAGTAGCAATAGCGGTTGGGAAGAAAAAAAAAGTTTAAAATCCAAGTGAAAAATAGAAACATAACAACAGGAGCAGTAGTAACAGTAGGAAAGTCTTGTTGCAGGTTTTTGGTTTTGTTGTAAAACTACTAAATAGACAACAACAAAAGCAACATCAACAACAGTAGTAGTAGTAGTAGCGGCAGCATCAAGAGCAACAACATTAAGAACAATATAAGCATCATTCAGTATATTTAAGCTCATGTTACCAGCAACTGTCCCCGTTTGTGGCACAAGATAAATGAGTTGTGATAGATGACAGCAAATCAACGTAAGTGCATTATTATGGCGGTTTTTACTTAAATACAGAGTTTGAAAAAAAAAATACCGGAATTTCCTCTTATCAAATGTCTGTATGTGTAGGTATGAGCCTGTGTATACAATTGCATTGTAATTATTTTAAAGGGAAAAGTTTTTAATTTCTTTTTCTAATTCGTTTAAAATGCAAAACAAAAATAAAAAAAATTTAGAAAAATTATTTAAAAATTACTACACCCTGGCTAGATATAAATTAACGTATAAAATTCGAATAATGCATACATAGCATACATCTCATATTAGCCAGCTACTCGAATAGTAATAGTTTATGATTTTTTTTTTGTTTTTTCAAATTTGTTTGCTTTTTCCCTTTAAAAATTAATTATCACTCATACGCTACCCTCTATTGTACATCTTCTACAAATACGAACCCAAAAAGTATGCAACAATTTTTTGTTAAAGTTAAAACATATGCGTATGACTGATATTTATCTAGACGTATATGTTACCATATAACGTATACGTCGTGGTGCTCTTAGTAGCCAGCCTTTTAACACATTGTTATTACATATGAAAATTGTAATTGAAATTTTAGGTCAATTAAAATTGTATGAATTATTTTTCAAAAAAAAAAAAAAAATTTTAAATTATAATTTTTTTCTTTCGCTTTCAAAATTAATAATTTTTATTGCAATTAATTAATGCAATTGGAAATAATTTTAAAGCAATTCAATAATGTAGGATTTCTTAGAAAATTGGTTTTCCCCTTTATAGAGTTTGTATGCAATTAAATTAATAATTATGCTTAATCCTTTAAATTAGCAGCACTTTGGTGATGAACGAAAAAGATTTTGTGCCAGTTAATTAATGGTCTTGATAAACCGCAAAATTTACATACTCTTCGCATAGCGGTGTTTATCAATTAACATCGTTGTATGAATATTCAATTCACTGAACTTCGACTACAAATGAGCTGCTAATATTGTATAATAAGCTACAGATGAGCGTAGTTTTTGTGGTCATTCAGGGTAAGCAAGCAAATGAATAAATTTCGTAAAAGGCTGGTAATGAAATTTCGTTAAAGTTTCTTTAAATCTTATTAAAATACAAATCAAAAAAATACCAAAAAGTATACATTGTTGTTTAAGTTTTTTATCCAAAGTATTTAATAATGTTTGCATTTTCTTTATAATCATAGAAGCAAATATCACTGCAACCCACAGTCGAAATATAAAAAATTTTCAAAAATACTTACTGAATTGAATACTATGAATTGAGACTAAGACACGAACAACGTGGGCAAACCATTAAATTTTTTTATTTAAATTTGCATTTGGTGTGAAATGTTATCTTCATGGAGCAAGATAGTTTTTGGTTCTAAGAGAAACAGAACTTCCGAATGTGTTTACTCAATTAAAACAGTTTTAGGTTCCGTGCTTTCTCAAGAACTAAAACTCGAAAATTGCAAGGATACAGTAAATGTAGCTGCATATTTACATGGCGGTGGTCTAGTAGGTAGTGTGTTGGCTTATTAAACGTAAGGCCTCGGTTCAAACCCAAGGTCAGGCATCTCCAACTAAACAAAATCATAAAAAAATATATCTTCGGCGACTTCCTCTCAGTTTCTCAAATATCTGTCGTTTGGAGTCGACTTTGAACTGCATGTACCACCACTTATGGATAAAATTGACACACACACAACGTAAGTGTTGTGAGAAACTAGGTCGCAATCCTGACTAAAGGTTTGTAATGACCTATTATGTATGTATGTATGAGTGCCGATTTTTTTGTTTTGCCAAAATAGAAGTGAATTTGGTTTATTTGTTTATTTAATAAGACGGTGCCACATGTCAAGAGGGAGGTGATATCATGAACCTATTTAGATGCAAGTTCCAGGAGTAACAGGAGTACAGACATAGCTGCTATTGGTGGATACCGATTGTTTCCGTGGACTGTATGGGTGGTGGTGTTGTGATGGAGGTTGTGATGGCACTTTGTAATCAAATTTCTGCTGTAATTTCTGACACTAACAAAAAAAGGCGAAAGATAAGAGAAAATTTCTTTCGAAGTTTATATAAAAGAAAAACCAACACTTTGCTGTTTCTGTCCCTTAGACACACAATAGATTTCTTCATTTTATTTTTGTATCCACTCACTGGAGGTTTCAAATCGTAAATAATCACAAAACCAGTGGTATTACTTTTTGAATATATATTTTGTCTTTTATTTTAATTTTAAGTATATTTTTTTGTCATATTTTTTATGTATAACTTCACTTCTTTCTTTTACAATATAAATAATATAAATTTAACACACTATACTGAATTTTCTTTTATATTATAATTGATTACTCTTCACTTATACAAGTTAACAAAATGAATTTATTTTTAGGTAAACATTTTATAAGTCAAAGGCCTAAGTGAATTTAAATTACAATAGAATGTTAAAAAATCCCAAAATCTCCAATTATATTACAGTATGTTACAAAAAAAAACAATAAAAGCTTTAATTAATGTAGCGCCCTCTGTTGGACGTTAGGCCTCTTCTGGTTGATCGTCGGGGATGGAATTATTCGATCTCCGGACATAAACACCGATCGAAAAGCCGGAAAACACCAAAAGTGAAACTCACGGGTAGACGACTTGCATTGGAACATCGATGACACTTACATAAAATACTCTTCAAGAAATATCGCATTGAATTCTTCTTATCACTTTACCTACAAACTAATATTATCAGACATGCAAACTTCCATGACAACGATTTAACTTATCCTCTTCTAAAGGCTGTCGATCGACCCTAAATCATTTGTATCTTATAATGAAGCATATATCGCAAGTCAAATAAGCAAAGGAATTGTGATGCAATTATAAAAGCGTTTGTTAAAACCTACTGATGTGCAAGAAATGCAAATAATTTCTCCTGGAAACCCTACGGATCGAAAAATTACCTAAAATGTTACCGAAAAGTATATCAGATATATTATTCAATGAGTACAGTTCTTTAAAAGTAAACCCAATGGGTTTTTGTAAGACGCATATTTTCCACGCAACAATCGATGAGAGCTCTTTGATCAACACATACATATTTGATTAATGAAACTCAAATAGAACAAGGAAACACTACCCTTCAGTCATGATTACAACCTAGCTTCTCACACCAGTTATGTTGTGTGTGTTAATTTTATACATGAGTGGAGAGTCCTACAGTTTAAAGTCGATTCCGAACGACAGATTTTTGAGAAATTTTTCATGGCAATTTTTTAATCTCAGAGTTTTTGCCATAAGGCGCTCGACAAAACAGAGAGAACATCGTTTCAAATATATAAAGTACAAAAGACATCTAATGAGATCTTTGCTATAAAAACTAGGTTAACGTGATCTCTAAATAAAAATTCAATCTTAAAGTTATAGCTGTCAGTAGAAACTAATTTTCGTCAAAGTGGTCAGTGCACTGAGTTCATCTATTGTCGTAAAATAAGCAGATCGTCATACAAAATAGAAAATATACATTCCATTGCTTCATTGTGCATCATTTACTTCGTAGGCATGGCTGCCAGATAAATGAAGCGTCAAATCGTCAAATATTAGAAAAAAATCGTCAAAATCGTCAAATGCGTTCATGGAAAACGTGACAATAAATAAAAACCTAAATTAAGGGTAAAAAAATATTGCAGTGGAACATATAACGTTAAGTCAGTGTACATAGTTGAGTACAAAAATAAATAACGCTTTAATTATAAAAAAAAATTAAAAACGAGTGTTTTTTGCAATATATTTCTATGTTATAAACATATAGGTACATAGTTATTTGTATATTAGAAGGAATTTAGTTTCATTTAAATTAACTTGGCTTAATACTGTCTACATTAGCCGATGAATGTGATAATATTAATATTTTTTAATAAATTTAATCAAGGCTAGAAAAAAGCTACCATTTCCTATTTTCATTTCTGATTTCTGGTTTTTTTTCCAAAAATCGAGAAGTTTTATATTATTTTCAGGAAAAAATTGTTTAAGGTTTAAACAGTTGTTTAAATCTATGGGTGGTATAAATATTATGGAGTCAGAAGCTCTTGACGTTATGAGCATGAAAATTCAATGTGATATTAGCTGGAACCGACACATTTTTCAGTGTCTTAGCTTCTTAAGACGGTGAAAGAAATACTTCACTTCATCTGATATTCTTACTATTGACACCACTTATATCCGAAAGAGAATGGAATAAAACTCTTATGTATAGGCCACTGCCTCAAATTCTATTTTGAGACTTCTCGACCGCGTAAAGGAGAGCGCGAAGCTGCTCATTAATGACAGTAGGAGAATTGGAGCATTGTTGCAATATGGCTTGTGTTTCACTGTTCTATCGCTAATACATCGGATTATACTCGAGCGAAACAAGGGACATGTATTCCTACGTAACACTCACCTTTCTCGGCGAGCACATTCGAATGTGTTCGATTGGTCAGTCGATCGCACACTGTATTACAGACAAAATTCTTTCTTTAGTCGGACTATTCGTATGTGGAACCCCTTCGTGCACAGGTTGTAATTTTTTGGCTTTTAAGGGATCAAAGAGGCAAAGATACAGAATAATCATCACAGTTGTTCGCAAATAACTTAAAAATATAATACTTCACTCCTTCACTACTAACCTAAATTTTCAATAGTAACGATTGCAAAGTAAATACAAAGCTTAAAATGGCTTTTAATGTACTAAAGTAAATAATATGAAGTAAATTTCTAATTTCCAAAAATCGTCAAAATAAGGGCATAAATCGTCATATCGTCAAAATGATATTTTTGCAGCGCAAAATCGTCAAAATGATGATATATCGTCTAATCTGTTAGCGATGCTCGTAGGCTGGAAGGCTTGAAAACAAAGTTTGATGAGCCATAGTTCCAGTGTCATTACAATTTCTCTAAATAAGCTTTGCTAATCCTCAAGTCCAAACAAACAACTAACTAGTCATGCAAATACTTGGCAGAGATATTTTATTAGTGCCTAGATCAGTTATTTAGGAACTAAATTATTCATTAAAAATTATCCATTATTAAAGTTTAAATTGCTTTTTCAATTCAAAACAAACAAAGTTTAAACATAATTTGTGATAAATTTCAATTTAAATTAATTTCTTCGAATAAAATTTCTACCCAAGAATTTCTTTAAAAACATGATTTTAGAATAATTATTTCAAATTGTATGGAATGTGAAAATTGCTTTTTAATTTCTCGTTCACCCTTAAGTGTATAATAGCGATTATTAATTATTTGGCTGTGGTTGCTTTATTTTATTACAAAATTTGACGTTTTGCGGTTGAACAAATAATTTTTGATTTAATAAGCGTTTAATAATAATTTTCTCTAATAATGTAATAAACCATGAAGGTATTGTAATATTTTGATTAAGAAATAATTTACAAAAACAAAAAATAATGTATATACTTGCATTGGCTTACACATAGATGGTTTAGTTTGGCATTAGGTAGTAATAAATAAAAAAAATTATGAAATATTTACTAAATTAAATTCAATTATTCAGTGAGGAATTAAACTCTGTTAAGCTATTTATCTCCATAATGCAATTATCGTAATTCCATAAGTAGCAGTTTAACACATGTATTACATATTCAAGGAATGAACAGGCACTGCCATCTTCCTCTAGCGGTAGGACATCATATAGAAATTAACAAGGCTTTGATTATATTGTGCATGCATGCATACATACATAATTGGTTATTACAACCCTTCAATCAGAATTATGGACCTTGTTTCTCACACCACTTATATTGTGTGCGTTAATTTTTTATATGAGTGGCGGCACCTACAGTTTAAAGTCTACTCCGAACGACAGATTTTTGAGAAACTTTTCATGACAATTGTATTTGCTCTCAGATTTTTCCACAGAAATCTGCTGAGAGGAAATCACCGAAGAAATATTTTTTTTTTATATTTTCGTTTTGATGTCTGACCTGGGGTTCGAGCTGTGGTCCCACGCATAATAATCCAACACACTACCTACTGGACTACGGCCAATTCAATATGGGTTCATCCTCCCTTCCTCTCTACAAAAGCCTTACCCAGAGAAGCCTTCCAATGCCCGGTGTCATCTTTAATGTCCTTTAACTGTATGAGATTAATGATGCACAATGAAGCAATTCAATGAAGAAATTGAATATTACCATAGGATCTTTCAAATGACGATCTGATTATTTTACGGCGAGAGATGACCTCAGTCCACTGACCACTTTGACGGAAATTAGTCTCTACTGAAAGATATGACTTTACGGTTGAATTTTTATTTAGGGATCACATTAAGCTAGTTGTTATAGCTGAGATCTCATTACTCATATATTTTTTTATTACTTCATATATTTTTAACGATCTTCTCTCTCTTTTTTATACCTATGTCTCCCTATTCCTTTGCCAACCACCTTTTGGCAAAAACTTAGAGATTAAAATGAATTTGTAATAAAAAGCTTTTCAAAAGCCTATCGTTTGAGACGACTGTAAGCAGCAGATTCCGCCTCTCATGGATTAAATTAACACCCACTACATGAGTGGTGTGAGAAGCCAGGTAGTAATCCTGACTGACGTATAGACATGACCAATTAAGTACTTAAGTAAAGAGCAGAAAAGAATATTAAAAACATGGTAATAATAGTAAAATTTGAAAGTCATTGCAATTTCGATACCTATTTAATTGATTTTCAATTTTAGGATATCAAGTGAAAAATAATTATCAATCCTCTATGTAATAATGATTCAATGAACATAAGTATTGAAAACAAACCATTTTCTTCAAGCAAATATCTTAACAGCTTACTGTCCAATTCACAATTCAATTGATGGCAAAATGATTGTTTGTCGCTCGTGTTCATGACAAAGAAAAACGAAATATTTTTTAACAAATTTTTAAATAAAATGTCTTTCTATTCTGTTCAGGAGGTTGAGGTAAGTGTTTATAAGAAGAAAGAAGGCCAAAAATTTTGTACAACAACAAAAAACAAACGAACTTGTGAAAAATGTCAGTTTAAATAAACTCAAGGCAGAAAATATCTGTAGAAATACAATACAATACAAGTACAACTAATTACGTTGTTGCCACAGGGCAATTTTAAATGAAAAGACACAACATTCCCTATATAATAATAAAAATAAAAAAGGAAATAAATAAAAATAAATTACAAAAATAAGCACAATAAACAAAAATCCTATTGTGGCAGCATGTAAAGAAATAAGACGCAACTCTGGGGGTATAGGAAAGATAAAAGTGGCCAGTAATTATAAGAGAAATTTACAGAAAATAATACAAAATTACTTACCAAAGCATTTCAACAAGGTGAATGCACTGGCAAATAGTAAAAATATTTATGTTACATACAATGAAACCTGAAATTTTAATTTAAAGTCAACCCATACATTAGAATAAAAAATAAAAATTAAATTTCTCTTAAATTTTTTTATTTAATTTAAATATTCAAATTGCGTAGAAAAACTTCTGTTTCAATATCAGAATTAATCAAGCAACAAACCTCATTTAAAATTGTTGGATCAGGGCCCTATTTCACTAAGTTACAAGTTCACAAATCAAATTGTGTTTGCCTGTAAAATTGTGAACTTGTAAATAATTGTGTTTCATAAAAATACAATTACAAGTTTGTGGCTACAAGTGACTTTTACAATTTACAAGTCTACAAGTCATACTTCTACAAGTCGTTTTTTTTTACTAAAATAAATTTTCACTTGTACACTTGTAGAATTGTAGAAAAAAGCTTAGGGTCGACGAAGACTATCAAACAAGTTTACAAATTACAAGTGAATGATAAATTGAATTAAAATTTGATTTTTAACTATTTTTTAATAAAAATTACTTCAAATAAACACAAAATCAAACAATTTAAATATTAATTAGCATTTGTTTATTTATTTATTTTGTTTGTTTTTATTTATTTATTATTCGTGATTTATTTATTTATTTATTATTATTCGACACTAGCTCCTCCTCGTTCTGGGTAGGAGTCACTTCTGTGTCTGGCAGCAATGACACAATATCATTGCAGTCCTCTAAAGTGATACTCACTAACTTCTGCAATGACACTTGCTCACCATTAGGCTCCTGTGGTCGGATGCCGTCACATGTTGGTGACTCCTTTCCAATAACATCCAAGGCCAGGGTGTCCAGCTCCGTGAGGTTTTTGGCCTTTCCACCGGCCGCCCCTGTCTTTCGGGAGTTGTCTCTCTTGGCCTTGATTAAAGAAATATTATAATATAATGTTATCACTTTATAAAGCCAACTTACCAGTGCCGTCTTTTTGACGTTTGCCCAAAAAAATCACGCACGTGTTTGGTGTATTTTCCACTTGGCACCAGTCCAAGTGCCAGACACCTCATGCGTAGGTTTTCCCATTCTTCCATTTTTATCTCTTTGGTAAGTTTAGTAAGTTTAAAATCTGCCGCACCACTCTAACTTTATTGTGTTGATTTGCCATTACAAAATAATAATTATCAATTTTTTAAACACAAACTATATATGTTTTAATTGATTAGTGGTGTGATGACAATCAAAACAAATTATTGATATACATTAGAGTACCCATAATTGCAAAAGTATTTAAAATAATTTATGAAATTTTCATATATTTCATTAGTATTCTCACACATATATTTCATTTATCAAAATATCTTTGTAAAAATATTTTATTTTATTGTGATTGTAATTGTAGGAATTGTAGTTTACAAGTACAAAAAGCTACAAGTATTGTGAAAATTTTCATGAAACACAATTCATTAGCACTTGTAAGAATTAGAATTGTGATTGTAACTTGTAAACTTGTAGAATTGTAGTTTAGTGAAACAGGCCCCAGCTAGAAATGAATGATAAGGAGGAATACTATGGAACTTCAACTTTAACGCCACACTAAAAGCGAGGGAATATGCATCATGATTACCGCTTCAATAACACCACAATAGCCTTTTGACAATAAACATAACATTCAATTATCCACAATTAATTTCTGAACTTCAGAACTTCTGACTTCTGCGCTGAGGTTATTGCGTATTTGTTATGGGAATTCAAGATAGAATTTCTACACTTCATAAGTTGATACTCCCAGCAGCAAAGAAATATCTTTCAGTGTATACAAGAAACATATTGGAAAACTAACTGAACACATATATGTGGCAAAAAGAATAAATATGTGCCACGAGAGCAATGAAATTTGGAAGCAATTATGCTAAAATCTTAGATTTAGTTGACCTTGCGCTTCCCATTCACTGGCGTATACAGATCACGAAACAAAGTAGATTTCGAATCGCAATGAAACGATTTATTGCACTGCCCTCAAAGTACATTGAATATCCCTTCAAACTATATAGGCTATCCCACGCAATCTTGTTGGCTTAACAAACTTCAGGATGCTGTTCAGATAACTCTTTTCTTATTTCTTGAATAAACACTCTGGTGTTTCTTTCTAAAATACATTAACGCCGCATGGTTTCTAAATATGAATTTTGTTGATTCGTTCTCCTCACGACGAAGTCTATATAAGGGGCTTGAATCCTGTTCTAAAATAAGGGATCTTACAGTCTATGATCATCGATTTCTATGTCGATACCATGATGTATAACTCAAATCATTTATCATCTCAATTACCTAATAAAGGTTTGGATTCCCTCAAATGCGTTTAACGTGGGCATAGTTGCCGCTACTCCCCATTTTTCCTTTCACCAAATATGTATACCCTTCCAAACTTTTTTATTTCTCGCCTCATCGGTAGCATGGAAACTAAAATAGTTTAGATTCCTAAATTAATTTTTTTTAATTTTAATGAAAATTTTTTTTTTTGTTTTTTATTAATTTTTTTAAGTTTTACCAAATCATTTAAAAAAATTTTACATCACAACTCGTATCCTATAGTCCTTTATATGTATACCAAATTACAGTTTTATAACTGCTCCCGTTTAAAAGTTCCTCGTATATCCTTTTTTCAGAATTGCATAAAAAAAATTTATTTTTGCATATTATGGTTTCAAAGGTCTTTACGTAGCGTGTTTCTAAATATTGACTGAGCGTGCTACAAAAATAATTAACCGCTAAGGAAAAAATGTGCCATGCTATACAATTTTATGCGATATGGGGCAGAATGCAAGCCAAGTGCAGTATGATGGATTTCGTTTCAGTAAAATAGTAAACTAGCAAACTGATTTGCCTGCTCAATGCTGTAAATTCCTACATGATTTGGGATCACTCTCTACCCGGCTGTTTTAGTTTTCCATTCTAATATCCAGTCAACCTTATAGAAGCTGAGTGCTCGGAAATCATTCTGAATACATATACATACATACATAGTTGGTCATTATAACTCTTCAGTCAGGATTGCGACAAAGCTTCTCACACAGCTTAGGCATGTGTGTTAATTTTATACATTAAAATAGTGTCCGAACGAAAGATTGTTTTGATAAACTTTTCATAGCAGTTTTATTTTCTCTTAGGGTTTTTGCCAGAAATCTGCTAAGAGGAAGTCGCCGCAGAAATACTTTTTTTTGGAATCGTGGCCTCACGTCTAATAAGGTAGTTTAAGTTTTACATTAATTTTAAGGATGTGAATTTCAATTTTTAATTATTTTTTAATACAATTTATTTTTTTCCCAAAAAAAAACAAATTTTAATTTAGCCAGTAGTACGTAGTATGTAAAAATGAAATTTAAATATTTTCATTCCGCAAATATTTAATTCAACTTCCAAGATGAGTTTTACAATCATAAGAGAATATTTTTGTAATCATACATAAGAGTGCATGAAGCAAATAACGCATTTAAAATTTCCATTCATTTCATTAGTAATACAAGGAATTCTGTAACTTTACTTTGCTTATGAAACTAAATTAATATATTCGTACAGCAGATTCGAATACATACTGGGTGCTACAAAGTATTGAAGAGAAACTCCCCCATTTCATGCTGGCAAAAAGGAATTTAATATCAATATCATCGCATCATATCATATCATATCATATCATAATATGATGAAAGTAAAATGTTTAAAATAAAATCATAAACAAAATAAACTTCGCATGGAATATAATAATTTAGCGAAACATCACCACCACAATGTTGTTAACAAAAAACAAACAGAAAAAATATATGAAAACTTTTCAGTGGAGCATTGCTCCTTTTTTTATAATTTAAAATAAAAATTGCAAAACAAAACAAAAACAAAAAAAATACTAATAATTTCAAAATATAACTGTATGTAATAACATAAAACAACAACAATTTATAGGGAATGTCTTAGAAGTTATGCTCTTCCTTTTTATTTTTTTTTTTTTCGTTTGTGTTGTTACACTTTGCTTTACAACATATTTGTTGTTCGTTCGTTCGTTTTATGTTGTTGCCATTATTAAATGTTGTATTATACCCGCGAACTTTTACTTTTCGGCATTTCCTTTCCTTAAGTTTTTCTTCTTTAAGTTAAGTTTTTTCTTTTTTATGTTTTACAAATGCACAAAAATTGTTTCGTGGAATTAAAAAAAAAACAAAAAACAACCTGAGAAAATTTAAAAAAAAATTGAAAAAAATTCCTTGAAATTGAAAAAAAAATTGAAAAAAACATACAAAGAAAGTGAAAAACTTATTTTATTTATTATTAATATTATTTTTACGCTTTTACCTTCTCCTCACATTCAGCTGTGTCTCTGTGTAGAGGGAGGATGCATGCAGACATATATACATATATTGAGAAAAGCAAATTTAAGGCACATTTAAAGAAAGCTTGTATTTTCTTATGTGTTGAGAATACAGAGCTTTGAAGGAGCATAATTTAAAATTGGAAATAATTGTGAATAAAAACCTGTGAAATATCTTTACCACAACAACAATTGGTAAAATTGATCAGCATTTATTAAAAAGCCTACTTAAAGCAACAAAATTTGGTAAATTTTTTTCCAATTTGGAGTTTGTGCTCCAGACTCCAACTCTTTTTGTAGATATTTGTATGGTAAAGGATTTTTCAGTAAGTACGCACTCAACAATGATGCCTCCACTCCACAAGCCACACCAAAAAGTCACTGGTAATGAGTGCATTGGCTTCTAGTTATAAGACCACGTGTGGATTATCTGAGCCCCAAATACTGCAATTTTGCTTATTAACGTACCCACCAAGATGAAAATGAGCTTCATCCGAAAACTTATCATTATCATCGATTCACTACGTTCAGGGTAATAATATACTGAATTTCGGAACAGAATAGAATGACATAAGTATTGCCAGATTCAAAATAAACGATGGTTTATATTTAAGCCGACAGATGGCCCACAATGTACATACAGATCTGGTCATTACAAGCCTTCCGTAGACATACAATTTAAAGACAAGTCCGAACAACAGATTTTTGAGCAACTTTTTCGTGGCAAATTTTATTTACTCCCAGAGTTTTTGCCAGAAAAAAAATTTAATTTATTCTTCGTTTTGTTGGAGAAGTATAACCGGGGGCCTAACGGCTAATAAGTCAACACACTACCTTCTAGACTATGCCCACTATTTTAAAAGAATGTTGTCAAGACAAATGAAAGACTTCGACCGAAAAAAGTGTTTCTCGTAGCGTCCAGGCGTATGTAGTCCTAGAACACATCTCTATAGGATATATATCGATCAATTAAGGTATCCTCGCTCATTAAAGAATAAAAACAACCACAAGAAAAAGAGTTTAACGATGTTTAACCCCAGTAAGTTAGAGATTCGAATATAAGACATGGAGCAACCATTTCGCATCTGATAAACAGTATTAAGTTATGTATCTACAAGCAAAAGAATTATTCTTTTACATCCCTGTGACATTGCAACATATATTTTTGGGGAGAGTTTTCACTTTTTTTGTATGTATGTATATGTGTGTTTACATTCGATATTTTGCAACATTTTACCTTTATTTCCAGTCTTTGCGATTGGCAAGAATACGTGTAGGTACGTTTGTGTATGCATGTATGAATTTTACCATTTGTATGTATGTGAATGTGTATATACGAGGGTTCACTTTTCTTTTTTCTTCCTCTTGTTTATGTTTTTCTAAATTAAAAAGTATGAAAAGTACATGTATCCCCTGAGGTTAGTATGGTGTTGAAATTTTCTAAGTGAAATACAAAAAATAAGACGAAGAAACGCTGTATATATAAACAATTCTTTGCAGTTTTTCTTTTGAGAGTTTTTATTATTTAATAACGCTAATAAAAATAAAAACATTACTGTCCTTTAAATCCGGCTATAGAACATCCTATCACGAAGTCGACATTGGGTCTTTACAATGAGTATGTGGTTAATGGGGTTCAAACACATTTCTTACAAACTTTAAAAATCGAATTTCTTCCAAATAATTCATTGAGAAAACTCCCTGGCCCCTGTTTCATGGCAATTTTATTTATTCTCAGTGCTGCTGTGAGGAAAGCACCGATGAAATGGTTTTCATAATTCGTTCTGGTCTAGCTGTCTGAGCTGATGTTTGAACAACAGGATCAGACTCGCACATCAGATTCTAGACTACGACAACTTAAATATTGACGTGAAACATAAAGAGCGTTGATTAGTTGGGTTGCGGTCGCCCAAGAGTCGCACACAGGCTCTAATAGGAGTACTAGTTCTCCGCTAATTGCTATTTTCAATACTTTACTGAAAACATTTGCACAGTTTTTGATTTGAAAAACTTGAAAACTGATGCCCCGAAACTCTTAATAAAAGCAGCATAATATGTAGACAATCCAAAAAGCTGACAGTAGTGGGAACCCAATAAAGGTACTAAAAATGAGTCACAATATTGCATAAACTCGCATTGCTAATCCTGTACCCAAAATCTATTGCTTACTATCCTATGGAAAGAACTGGCAGGTGTAACGCTAAAAAGTTCATGTCAATCAAATAAACACAATTCCCATTATCAACCAGATATTGATTGAATTCGCAGTGGCTTTTAGCTATTTGTGAGGAAAGCCAACCCTCCGCCCAACCTCAAAACTGAGAAGGACAAGAAATTAGGGCTATATTTTGTCTACTGCCACTGAATTACTAGCTGAATAGGATTATTGTGATGATATGTGCCTTCCTGAACATAAGGTTGATAAAATAGAGGATAATATTTAATATTGTTACGTTTTTGCCTTTAAAAAAAAATTGAAATATGAATTCGTGGATTGCATTAAAAATAAAAATATATTTGTGTTCAGTTTTAATTAATTTCTTTATTGTTAGCACAATTCTGTGTGGCACTGTTCACAACTTTATGTAAACAACAACAATAACAATTGTTCGACCGATCTTTATAGCGGAGATCACAATTATTCTCTTCACACGCAACGCGTCTTCACACAAGACTGACTGTATTTTTACTGACCGCGTTGCCTGCTTTGTCTTGCCTTTTATATCGCAGGGTAAACAGTCTGATGGATGCTCTTGCAATCTCGAAATCGCTCTAAATGTAAAAATAGTTGTATTATTGTTGTTTGCGTATTTTGTTTACATTTATTCTGGTAATGTTTGTTGTTTTTGTTTATTCGTTGATCATGTAATCAAGTCCATTCTTTTTGTTTTTGTAGCTTTTGTTTATCATTTTAATGTTAAACGATGTAACACCATTTTCATTTTCTTAACAGTGTATAGACACGCTTAAAAAATTTTGAGATTGAGAGATTGTGCTTCCATTTAGGGTATAATATAATAAGACACTAACTCACATCCTGTAAATAGTTGCAAGCATTTGACTTATGCTACCGTATAATGTGCAGTAAAACTCTCTATAATTTCTTTAATAATGCAGCGTAAATGATTCTGCTTGGAAATGACAAAATCTTAGACAAACTTCTTTGTATGATTATCATCCTTGCGATCAAAATAATTATGAGGGAATACGTTTGAAAGAAAATCCAAAAATGAAACACACGAAAATAGATTTTCCATTTGACTTGATGTCTTATAAAATAAAAGCAAAACTTTTGTTGAAAACAAATCACAGACATTTTGAGTTTACAAAGATTTCTTGCAGAGATTTTTCTTAAAAATCTCAGTTAGAAAAAGTAGAATAACACAGAGTTGAGTAAGAAGATTTTAATATTTAATAATATTTTGCAAAATGACACAAAGTATATAAGTATGGTAAGAAAATAGTATTAAAGGTGGAAGATTAGAAAAACTAAAACGATAAAACGTTGTAAATCTTGAAATAAATTTCATCGAGTTATACGTACATCCACACCATGTATTCCAATAGAAGAAAACAGTATTCTTTTTATATTTTATTTATTATACTGTCTTCCAACATGGAACTCCTAACTTTGGCAGTTGTTAAGAGACACCTTGATGAAACTCTCTCTCTGTGTTTTCTCTCTCTGTCAATTGCCACTTACTCAGTCTGTTTTGCAAATCACAATGGATGACCATAAACAACAACATGTGTTCACCGAATTCACCGAAAATTCATACTCAGCTATAAGGTCCATTTTTAGAAGAATTGGTACATAAGCAAGCAAAATCGTGGATTTTGGGACGACGATAAAAATAGCATAAAATACAAAAGCGTCCAATGCATCCTGAAAAAGTCATCGCTTGATGTTCACGCATCATCGGTCAATATTGCTTTGAGAGAGACAACGGCCAGGCCATCACTGGCAATAACAAGCCTGAATTGGATGATCTGGACGTCAACGACAACAGATTAAAACAGGACGACGCTATGTTGCACACCTTATTTATTCTGCAATTTTGTTGTGGAGTTTTCTTAAGTCGTAGGTGCATGTGAATAAGACATAAACCACAGCAGTCCTCAAAGTCAACGTAACCCATTCTATCGGTGAAATTCAGCCTGATTTATATGTCAGTGCATCCAGAAAAATCAGTGTTCGGTGTGGATATGACGTTGTTGGCGTCATATGTCCATATTTCTTTAAGAACAACATCGTCCTGATCATCACTTTAGTGACTTCTTGTAATATCTCCTACAGGCAAAATTCATCTCCATTAATTGTTTATTACAACTCTATAGTCAGATTTACGACGCCACCATGTTCTGTGTGATAATTTTACCCACGAGCGCCTGAACGTACAGTTTAAAATTTGTGGTTAGGTTAGGTAAGGCTAGAGGACGTGTACTTGTCAATTAAGACAAGTACAGTACCCGGAGGTCGAATTGACCCATTGTACAACGTCCTAGTTTCTCACACCACTTATGTTATGTGTGTTAATTTTATACAGATTTTTGAGAAACTTCTCATGGCAATTTTATTTATTCTCAGAGTTTTTGCCAGAAATATGTTGAGAAGAAGTCGCCGAAAAATACTGTTTGTCTTCTGTCTTTGATGTCTGGCCTAGGCTACCGCGACTTCAAAAAAAATCTATTCTAAGAGACAAATTTTTGAGAAGTCTTTCATGGTAATTTTATTTTGCACGCAGAATTTTTGCCAAAAGTCTGCTGAGAAGAAGTCGCCGAAAGAAATATTTTCTTTTTTCATATTTTGTTTTGATCGGGTGCCTGAACTGGGGGGTTGAACAACATTAGTGTTCGATAGAGTAGGTTACAGATTCAAGACAACAAGAAATGTTACAAGAAGTCTTTTTTACAATTGCTTTTGGAACACAAGTTCTTCAGGGGCAGCAAAGTAATTAATCCTCAGCCTAATTTGGTAGTTATTGCTTTTAAATTTAACGAGGGGCCGTGTTAAACAAAAAAGTTAGTTTTCGACTGGAATTTTTCAAAATTCATAAGAAATTCCTTCTGATGTAACACTTTCGTAACACTTTCATTACTCTGATAAGCATTTTAAGAATAGCTAACGCATAGTATTTGCTACTGATCGCCAATTTAGCTATCAATCCCGCTATAAATTTTCAAATATTTTATCAATTAAACATTAATAATACCTGCACTACTTGCAAACGTTAATCAAGCAAAAATAATAATGAACCAGAGATTTTAATATTTGATACTCTTCTAAAAACGAGGGAATGAAATCTTTAAAAAATTTCAACCCAACTATGCCTCACCATTATCTGTCTCTTGTATCTCGTACAATATTTGTTGTAAAACCAAGCAACTCACAACAATTTGTATCTTAATTTGCCAAATGGCAACAAAATGTCAAAGACAACTTGACAGCGCTATAGAACATGAAACAAATTGCAAATGCTGTTTCAAGTGAACTGATGGAAATAGAAATACGAAATACGAAAGAGGAAGTGAAATAATAACAGAACACACAACAAGACACACAACTACAGGCAGTTCAACATTACTTTGCTGTACTCTTTGCTGTGACTCTTCTTACTGCAACTGATGCTGATTGTGTTTTTGCTTTTGTTGTTGTCTCTACTTTAAATTACACAGTTTTGTTGTGGCTTTTAACTTTTCAAAAAAACTCCCACTTTATTTTGCCCTGTCGTCTAATGGTGACAATGTTGGCGGTGACAGTGATGTAAAGACATCATCATGTAGACAACCAAACTGAAAATACAAAATACAAGATAAACTTCCAAATACAAGATATTATACACTATTGCTATACGCTGTACGCCATCTTTAATATTGTATTTCATAGTAAGTGTATTAATGTGTATGGGGGATGCATTCGGAAAAACTGAATTGATAAAATATTTATTTTTTAATAGAAAAAGAAGAAAAAATAAATCAATATTTAATTTAGAACACACCAAAATCTTCATAAATAACTGAACGGAATTCTGAGAGTCCTATAATTTTTGGGGTGACGTCGTGTAGTTTATATTTCATGACTCAAATCAAAAATCTACCGCTTAGTTAATAGGGCAACTGAGGTTAATCAACCCACCGGAAGATTCCTTAGTGACTATAAATGGCTACAGAGGTCTGCTCTGCACTGTCTTCTGTAAAGTTAATCAATACAAAATATACATGTCAGTAGGACAGGACTTGCTACAGTCCTCAAGAATCCCGAATTTATTTTATTTATGAATGGCGAAACGTACCGTCTAAACTCAATTCCGAACGATATGTTTTTAATGGCAATTTTATTTTACTCTCAGAAATTTTGCCAGAAGACTTCTGAGAGGATGTTGGTGAAAGAGATGTCTTGTATATATTTCGTTTTGATCAAGATGTCTCAGATGGGGTATGAATCACCGTCTAATTTCAGATGTTCATAATGATCCTACCTTCTGCTGTAGCTACGTAATACTTCGAAAGATAAAATTATCCCTTCTTTATGTATCAATATAACTCTTGCTGAAGTCATAATTTAAAATACGAGCTCAGCTTTTCGCCTAACCAGTGACCAAAATTGTTTTATAATCACATTCCGGATTTCATGTTACTGTGGCTCTATAACAGACTTTTTTCTACACACTTCGAACTTGTCCGTGTTGCCTTAAGTTTGTAATACCACATAACACATAACGCAATGGCAGTACTTTTTTCTTTGTTAAATATATGCCGAGATTCTGATGATAGCGATCACGGTCCATTCTTCAGATCTTTTTCAGTCAGCCACACAATTCAGCTACTATGATGTGTATCTGTGAAGCCGCCGTAGCTACGCGTAGTCTAGTCGGCAGTGTGTTGACGTGAGGCCCAGGTCAGGCACTATCGGTCTCATGGTTATATTTAGTTTTAGATGGAGTTTGCTATCCACTTAGTGCTGCACTATCAAGCAACACTACTCTTTGGAAATACCATCTGTTAATCATTAACGTTATAAGGGCCTGGCACCCTCTACGTGTAAATGTACTCATTTAACACGTTCGCTGCCGCTTCAATTTTCAGAAAGCTGGCCAGGCAAGCCGACAGTGACTTTTTGTTCTTTTCCCAGAAGCCATTTATCGATAATAGCACTGATATAATACGATTTTTTTCGTAGCTATACAAAAATGGCAGGTTTAGTGAGTACAAGATAACTCGTAGTTGGCTCCCTAGAAGGGAACGTAATATACGAGTTATCTCGTAGTCGGCAGTCAACGAGTTAAGAAGGACTGAAATCGCTAATTTCTCACACTATAAATTTGACATTCCATTCTCTGTATCTCACATTTACCGTGCTAGGTTATTAGCGTGAGGATTGTGAGTTTGATTCCAACTAGAGACTCTAATCTGTTACTCTACACTGAGCATATGCAAATAATTTAAAATAATTTGTAATTTTATTGTAATTAATAAAAAAATAAACCAAATATGTTGAAAGCCTGCAGACTGTCGTATTTAGCCATCGATGTACTTTTAATTTGCATTTATTTTTTCTTCGAGGATATCTGTTTATTCCCATGGAGTGCTGAATCAGACGTTTATTGTTAATCCGCTTGTACGACCTCGTGATATCGCCTCACGGAATGTATTCTGTATTCGAATTCAAACCTGTCACAGTCTTTCTCAAAAGGACGAACTTATGTATTAATATTAACTATAACCATGACATTCCTAAGGCCTAAACACATCGAGAATTTAATCTCAAAAATCATGAAATAAAATTAAAACTAGGCTAATAGACCCACCAATTTGAACCCTAATTTTACCTCCGTTGTTTAATTACTTGCTCTTGTCAGTATAAAATTTAACGAATGAGTTTCCAGATATCATTTCAGCAGAAATATAATTTGAGGAATTTGTATTACGATTAAGAAAGTTCATGAGTTACAAGACTTATACAATGTTTCACAACACAAAACTTAGCCACTTCAAGATTTGAGTATATTAGCCGAATGAGTACGCACATTGCCTTGTATTCAAAATAATTTACAGAAATTCCAATTTTTATGTTAAAATTTTAAACAATTTTCATTTTTTCAATCAATTAAGTTTAAGTGTCCAATTGTGGGTTTCTTTTGCTTCAAAGAGATACGAATATAGCCTTTACATCTTTCTCTTAACTGTTTCAAATCCGCTATTATATAACGCGTCGTATACTCGAGTAAATAGTGCAACAGAGATGGCAGTTAAAAGAAGGAGTAACATTTTTCTATTGTCAACAGGAAATAAACATGAAAGCAGGAAAAATGAAAATGAAACTGCAATTGTAGCAGCACCAAGCAATTCTTAATAAAAACGAAAATATAATGTTGGTTACAAGAGCAACAACAACAAGCAAACAACATCAAGACATTTTAACGTGTCTCTGCAATATCATTCATTATCATCAACGTGGTTGGATTTATCGAAATGTCATGCCTTGCCTTGCCATGCCATGCCATGCCAAAGGTTCATTTGTTCTATTCCTTGCGCTTCTAATGCGCTCTTCTATGCGCTTACTGAAACTACTGGCTTTCCATTCTCTTAGAGATTTACTTCGTACTTTTTTGCTTTAGTCATTTATAAATTTGTATCGTATTTGTATTTTCTTTTCCACTCATATCCTTGTTGATATATTTTGGTTTTGTATTCTTCTTTTATTTTTTCAGCTTTTACTGGCATAAGAGCATTTCGTTGTCCTTTTTTTGCGTCTCTCTCTCTCTCTCTGTGTGTGTGTAGTGGGATGTGCACTTTTGTTGCATTGCGTGTAAAGCTCTTCCTCGCTTAAACATTTTCACCACCTACTTCCGTTTAGTATTAAGCGTTTGACAGATTTTTTTCTTTCAGTCTTTTTTTTCCTCTTTTTTCTTTTTGCGTTTTTGCAAAATGGCAATAAAAGTAACAACAACAGTGATAACATCACGTGCCTGCAAAATGATAAAAAAAAAGAATAGAGACGTACACATGATGGCATAAAAAGTACGCAATCCAGAGATGCGTTTGCTACAGATCTAAATACACTCCAACCCCTAGTTGTGTGAAACAAAACTAATGGGAAATTAATTGCTTTAATGTTTAAAACTAAAGCTAAGAAACTTTGTTGACATGTTTTCTACACGTTTTATTAAGTGGTTGAATGTAGTAGAGATTTTATATTGAAATACACTCGAAGAAAAATTGTCAAATAAATACGAGTATTTTTTTTTAAATCTCCATTGGAAATGCACAGTTGAACCGACTGTGACATGAAGTCATCACTAGCAACATCAACCGTTATAGTCCCAATTGGAAATATGAAAATGACAGATAAGGACCTCCAGTTCTTCTAAAGGACCATCAGACAAATCACTAATTTGGAACATAATTGTATAATTTCGGTGATTGTTTCTTTTAGGCTTTAATGTGGGACATTATTGATCGGTATTAGAAATTTTGATTAGATTGATGAGGTTAGGGGATAGCTTCCCATTCACAGGCTAATTCACTCGGTGGCCTATATGGCCCATTGTGTTACCCAGTGTAAGGTAAGCCCCTTGTCTTGATTCGTACTAACTCTTTGAACTATTCTGAGCTTCGAATGGTACCGGCCCTTAGTGGTACGTTCACAACTTCGTTCGTATCCTGGCAGCTTCTGCAGTAATCCAGTTCGAATTCTTATTAAAGTGCGAACCGTTCTCTTGTCGAACTCAAGTAGTCAGACATCTCCGATCACTTCAGTGCCAGCTTGTCCGCCTTATCGTTTCCTTCATTGCACAATGGCCCGGAACTCATTAGAGGTGGGTGTTGTGTCGATGTATATGGTGTAGAGAGTCTGTACAACTACTGACGCCCGTTGATTTGACGAGGAACAATCCCAGCATTTTGGTTTGCTGCTTGACTGTCCATACATATGATCAAGTTCGAAAGAGGTTGATTCCCGGCTTCAATCATAAGTGCAGCTTGCTTCATTTAGGTGTTAACTTTGGGACATTATTGGTCGGTGTTCGAATTTTGAAGATAAGAGAGCACCTTATTGTAAATCATTCGCTGTCCATATAATCAAACAAAAACTTTTTAAGGGTTGTCACTATGCAGTCACTATCCTTTCAGCTCTAGTCGCACATCTTTCCTGAATTATTTCAATTTTGTTTCGCTTCCAAAAATTACGTGTCATTATGCAAATTAGGTGAAACCGAATGTGACACAATTTTTCTACATCTGGTGTTATTGTTTAAAAGATTTCAAACATTATTTTATATAATGTTAGCTTCCAGAAGTCGTAGTAGGTTGTGTGGCTTATTAGACCAGTAGTTCAACCTCCTGGTTTAGACATCTCGAATGAAACAAAATATGAAAGCAATTTCTTTTGGTTACTTCCTCCCAGCAGTTTTCTGGCAAAAAAAAACTCGGAAAGTAAATTAAAACAAAGTTCATCAAATTGTCGTTCGGTGTCGACATTAAATTATAGGTCCTGCCACTCATGTATAAAATTAACGCACACAATATGAGCGGTTTGAGAAGCTAATCCTGACTAAAGGATTGTAATGACCAATTAAGCAAGTAAGTTGCTTGGATGAAAGGCTGCCATTATTGGCTCTACACTTATCGTAGTTAGGCTTCCAGAATATCTTGTATTGTTTCAGGCAAAATTATGTTGGGCTGAAAAGTGCGTAGGCTATCATAAAAACGATCCAAAGCTAAGTGTTAATCAAGCTTTATATCGGGTGGGTCATCTATCAGTTTCAATCTGTCACAAAATTCAATGCGTTATTTCCACTGAGCGTAATAAATCGATTTACGTTTGACGTAACGTTGGAATTTATTGGGCCAATGAGAATCTGCACAATGATGTCGATTTTGCCAAAAAAAAAATATCTTTTTGGATGGAGCTTATTTTAATCCTGGTTGGTATGTTAAAAAACAAAATTGCCGTATTTTGGGCTCAGAAACCCCACACGTGGTCTTACAGAAGCCAATGCACTCATTACGAGTAACTGTTTGGTGCGACTTGTGGAGCGGATGTATCATTGGTCAATTGATGATACCATGATAGCCCATTATTTTGCACCCGCTCTTCGTGGTATTAATGTGGACGATGTTTGCTTTCAACTGGATGATGCAGCTTGCCACATACCTCATACCAAAATCGATTTATTGCGTAAAACGCTTGATGACCGTTTAATTAGTCGAAATGATGATGTCAATTGGCCTCCAACAAGCTGAGGTTTGACACCGTTGGACTATTTTCTGTGGGGCACCATTAAAGAAAAGTGTTATGCCGACAAACCAGAGACAATTGAGCATTTTAAGTCCAATAGTAATGATGCCCTTACCGAGATACGACCCCATACACTCGAAAAAGTGCACGAAAGATACTGTGAACCTTTAAATCAGATACGGAGTCCATATTAGAAGGTGCAGATATTGATTTATTTTTCCCAAATATGTTATAATTTCTATCACTACTAAGATCTGTATTCGTTTAAGGTCAACATTTGTTTTCATTTCCTCAATTTGATGGCATCTTTTTTTTTATCAAATTTTACAAACATTTATTTTTCGAGTGTCCTTGAGCAAGCATTAGCCTATTCATGCCTTAAATCGATTATTTATTTATTGTTAAACGATGTTTCCGTTATTGTCAATTGCTTATTCTGTGCTGTGTTGTTGTTATTGCTGTTGTAGCTGTTACCAACTTCTGATACTTTGATATTAAAATATTCTTACGAAGCAATACCAAACCAAAGAGTGAAAAAAAATATTAAATCTGCGATAGAGATAGTAAAAGGAATGGTAATGTTTGGTGGAGGGGGGAGGGTAGTGGATGTGAAATATACACAATAGTCAGTGACAATACAAAACGGAAAATGTTTTTATACCGATTGCATATCACATTGACACCACTATTGCCGACAACAACACCAACACCATCACCCTGCAATATAAGCGAATATATGGCTGTCACAACAGGAACTGCTTAGGAAGTGGGTGTAGTGTTGTAGTGTACGCTCGTATAATGGTAAGCAATGGCAACAACAAAAAAAAGAAGAAGAAAGCAGAACAGAACCAGAACTGAACAGATCGAATCCCTAAGCATTTCTAATGAAATATTTCTTTTGAATGCAAAATTTATTGTTGAAGCTCTTCAGAAAATGTTGCCTGGTTTTTCGTTTATAAACAAAACAAAATACCAGTAAAGACAACCTACTACAATCATAGACAAAATGTTTAAATATATTCTATAGTTGAGAGCAAAAATATAGCACTGTTTGAAATGTAAGAAATGTTTTCAATTTGAAATCATTTAACACAAATATTTAAAGTTACTTGCTGCTGTTAATAGTGTACTTAAGTGTTTAAAGTAACAATTTTATGGGTATTATGGTTAAAAGTAATGTTTAAATATCAAGATGTTCAATGTACTTGTAGCAAAATGCTGTAACTAGGCTATGTAAATAATCTACATTCTAGGCATAAATATTAAAGGGGGATAATAAATTCCAAAAAAAACATATTTTAACTGATAAAAATAAATTATTTATGATGCCTTTTGGCCTTAAGCCCTCCACCTAACAAAATTCCAAACAAACAAACAACTTAAAGCTTAAATAAGAAACTTAAATTTTGTATAAATAGAATACGAAAAAAATTTGCTTTTGAATTGCGAAAAGCAAAACAAAATAAAAAACAAACACAAACACATCTTAGAAGCTTGTCATTTGGAAATAATTGATGGGCTCCCCGGTATAACTGTCATACTCAGGTACTCGTCTCCAATGCACACACCAATTAAATGAGTGTTTTCTAGCAAAAAAAAAAAAAAAAAAAAAAAAAAAAAAAAAAAAAAAAAACTACAATATCCACTGGTAACAGCTTTAGTGAATGGAAAATCAAAAATGTTCACATGCACTCACACATATAAATTCGTCTGCCACATGCACATGCAAAACTATCGACATAAATAGTGGAAAAAATTCAATTAGAAACTCATGTTTTCGTTGCTTTAACCAATAAAAAAAAACAAGAAAAAAATTCCAACAAATTCTTGTCATATTTCCAGCAAAAAAATATTTTCTTTTTTTTTCATTTCCAACATATCGTTTTTAGGTTGTTCGCCTCTCGTATAAGGGATTGGCTGTTATATTAAGTGCTTTACAGTGCAAAACTAAAAAATTAAAACTAAAAATCGTTTTTTTTTTATTTTCTCTTTGCCTTCTAATATTTCGAATTCTATTTTATTCGTGTTTTTAGGCTGAATTTAAGACCATGAATACGTTCGAGTTTGTTTGTTTTCTTCCTTTCTTTCTTTTTGGGGGGCAACACATCTACATTGTCTTGTTATTTCTTTCATACATCCATCCATCTGTCACCTGAACGTATAACTAACAACGTCATTTATAATTGTCAATTTTGTTGTTGTCAATTTGTACATTCGAATTGTTGTTGTTGTCGTTATGACAGCATCTTGTTTTTCGAAAAGTTTTTTCCAAATTGTCAAACAGGGAACACAACATATCATCTCTCAATTGGTGCAATTAAGGGATTTAACATTTGCTTTTTTTGGATAATTTCCAGAAGAATTTTAAACATGATTAGAAACACCAAAAGAATTAAGAGAAATATATGGAGAAATATATATTGCAGGTAGAGGGTGGTTTGAGTTTGAAAAAATATTCTAATAGTAAAGGAAACATTGAAGATCTTACTTACATACATGCATGCCAAATATTGGAGGACCAGGTCCATTCGAAAGGAGGATGATTTCGGCGGTAGTAACGTCAATAATGCTGTATGCTTGCACAATAAGGTCGGAGGCACTCTCCGTGGGGACGACAAGAAAAATACTGTCCTCGGTGTATCGTAAGTTTAGTGGCTTCAGGACAGTGTCTGCTGAAGCGGTATTGGTATTGGCAAAAACAATATCAATAGACATATTGGCGGATTAAATGAGGAGGATATACCTTCGCCGTCTCGAGTACCCGGGACAAATAGCAGCTATAAAAGCGGACGAACGAAGGACTTCCATGCACAAATGGCAGTCACGATGGGAGAGCAGTTTAAATGGAAGATGGACATTTCGCATTGTCCCTGATGTAAACTTTTGGATGAAGAACGGACATTGCGTGTTGAACTACTACGTGACCCAGTTCCTAACTGGTCATGGGTGCTTCAGAAAGTACCTGCACAGATTTGATCATGACACTTCCCCTATATGCCCAAACTGTGTAGATGAGGACGAAGATGCGGAGCATATTCTAACTTGCTGCCACAGATTTAGATGGCCCGGAGAAACGAGTTTGGGACCAAAACGGCTAATGGAAGGGCTGTTAAATTGTAGGATTCTATGGAGTCAATATAGTCAGAGAATGGCTGAAGTTAGGCAAGAACTCCGAAGACTGGAGGAACGGAGGTGATGTTTGACTTAATTTAATAAAGCTTTCAAGCTAACCAGCCCTTCGCGAACTAATAACTTGCGGTTGGAGAGTGGTTGAAGTGTGTAGAGGGTGGGTTTAGCACGTAGGCATCAGTGATAGTGACTCGTGCACTCTTTTGTTGGAAAAAAGTGTCTTCCGAAGATCCCCACGTCAGGCTCAAGAAAAAAAAGCATACATGATTGGCGATTACAACCCTTCAGTCACAATTACGACCTAGCTTCTTACACCACTTATGTTGTGTGTGTTAATTTTATACATGAGTGGCGGGACATACAGTCTGAAATCCACTACCAACGACACATACAGTCTGAAATCCACTCCCAACGACAGATTTTTTAAAAACTTTTTCATGACATATTTATTTACACTCAGAGTTTTTGCAGAAATCTGCTGAGAGGCAGTAGTCGAGGAAATATTTTTTTAATATTCTGGATTGCTGAACCGGGGTTTGAACCGTGGCCTTATGTCTAATAAGACAACACACTACCTAATGGACTACGACGACTTCAAGATCTTACTTACTACACATAATAAGTCATTACAAACCTTTAGTGAGGATTACGACCTAGCTCCTCGCACCACCCATCTTGTGTTTGTCATTGTCTTTTGCACTGAGTGGTGAGACCTACAGTTTAAAGTCGATTCCTACGGATAGATTATTGGGAAACTTTTCACGACAATTTTATTTTACTCTAAAAGCTTTTGCCACAGAACTGCTATTTTTCCTTTTCCGTTTTGTTCGAGATATCTGAGCTATGGTCTAAAGCATAGACTCTCGTCTTACAAGCCAACACGCTAATTAATTGGCTACAACATACACCAACTCTAGCAGAACGTTTTGAAGATCACATGTAAATGCTGCCTGCGCCTCTGCTACAGGGTTTTCATGCAGTATTCAACCAATGTCAACAGCAATATTGTTTTCTGGGGCTGACATTGTCACCGTGTTGGCTTTAACGTACTTCACGTATCCTAAAAAAGTATCAATGTTGTACGATTAAATTGTATGTCATCAAATTCTTCCGGTAGTAAGTTCATGTTGTCCCTTGCAGTATCACCAGATACCAGGGCCAGACATAAGGAAACTACATGTCAATTATAACTGATTCTTTCATTTGCTGCCAAACAAAGTCGATATTTATTGTACAGTAGGTGAGTTCTAAATATGAGATTTCCATTAAAGAGTATTAGTCTCAGCTCTTCAGGAGCTTTCTGGATAACGTTAACCAGAAAGTGCAGCATCAGAATACTATAATGAGCGCATAGGATGAGCTCTATCGAAATAAGGATATATATTTCTATCAACCTACCGGTAGAATTGGGGTTGTCTTGACCCCAAGATTTAGATTTTATGACCGCAGAAGGTAACACCTGCGTGGATATTAGATGTTGGGCAGGCAATTGGTTGACACCGTGACGCATCCTGAAATTTGTCAAAGCAAAGTATGTGGGGTGCACAACAGATTTTTTGATTGCTGTATTATAGCACCACAACCACAACCTTTTTTCTAAACATTTTAAGTTCACAATTCTTCTAAACAGTTATGATGTGAATGACAAAAAATATTTTCCATTATATTTAACATGTAAGTACTAATGCCATTCACAAATACTTTTTATTTTATTTTCTTCCAAATATTTCCTTTCAAATATTTCCCTTTATAAAACAGGTCTTCAAATAAATGTCTTCATATTTATTCCTGATCAAATTCTCCCCTGCCAAGTTCACAATGGAAAAGAGTTGTCATGGTTGCCTATCGGCACGTTTAAATCTTAAGCCATTTCACTACGAATTGCTTACAACTTTAGCAATTTGCAGTTCATTAAAATGTTACATACTCATACTCATACTCATACCCATACCAATACAAATACCCATACCCTTGTTCACAGCCTTGTTCATTCGCGTTCTTATATAGTTTTTGTAGCTCCGCAATCCTGATAAATGACATTTTAATAGAAAATTTCTAAGGCAACCTCAATTTTTGATGGAGATAAAATATCTTAATCTTTTAGTTGACAACAAAAACTACAATAACCAGCAGCAAATTGCTATTGGTTTTTTTGGGGTGCTCGTTTGTTTGTACCTTTGAGCTTTTACTTGTTATTGTTCCATTTCATCTTCCATCAACTATGCACGTGCACAGGCTTAAATGACAATTTAACGCATTTCTAATCCTTGTGAGAATTGCATACAAAAGGGGAGTTCATGAAGGCATAAAGAAACTCTTACAAATACAAGCTCACGTGATAAGTATGTTTGTTGTTGGTTTTAAATAAATAAACAGCCAAACGCTCGTTTCTAGAGTAAGACATTCAATAAAATTTTATAGAAAAGCAAGGGGGATGAATTTTAGTTCTAATAAAGACTTATAGATGCGTAAAGCTATGACAAAATTGGAAATTGTTTGGAAAAAAGCACAATGTTTTCTTTTAAATATTTTAATTACAGCCTAAGACAGTTAAAAATACGAAACAAATCCCTGTTATTGCGAAGTGTATTAAGTTTGGATTTGAAATTCAAACTTCAATTATTATTAAAATTTATTTCATGCATGTTGAACTGACAGGCAATACAGTTTTTTGGGTGTCATTCTATAGTTGGATATCGGATAGAATCGCTTAGTGGAAAAGAACATTTTATTTAGAATAGAAACAATCGGGTCTCTCTTTAAGCGCTTAGCATATTTAAATTTAAATAACACAGTGTTTGTGTGAGATATTAACGAAATTTATGTATTCATTTGCAAGACCTATAGATGCCATGAAGTCGCCGTAGTCTAGTAGGTTAGGTTAGGTTAGAGGACGTATACCTGTCAGTCAAGACAAGTACAGTACCCGGAGGTCGAATTGACCTAGTCTAGTAGGTAGTGTGTTGGCTTATTAGACGTAAAGCCAGGGTTTGAGCCCCAGGCCAGATATCAAAACAAAATACAAAAAGTATTTCTACGGCGACTTAATCTCAGCAGATTCCTGGCAAGAACTCTGAGAGTAAATAAAACTTTAAACTGTAGGTCCCACCACTCATGTATAAAATTAACACACACAACATAAGTGGTGTGAGAAACTAGGTCGTAATCCTGACTGAAGGGTTGTAATGACCAATTATGTATTTACTCGTATGTATTTATAGATGCCATTATATATGGAATATAACATCCTTCAAATATCTTGCACGACTTTGCATTCGAAATGTCAATTCTTCCATAAATCAGAGAGGATTTGATTGATGGCCTGGGTTATGCTAGCTTTGAGGAATGCTATAGAGAAGACCCACGAAAAACAAGTCGACTCAAAACATCTTTTTGTCGACTAAAAGGCAGCCTTCGATAGCCCCATAAGGGTTCGTGTTTTTGCCGCAATGTCTGAGCTCGGTATACCTGCGAAGCTGATAAGGTTATGCAGAATGGCGTTAAGCAATTTCTACAACTCCGTCAAGGTAGGAATGGTCCCCTCCAAAACTTTGGATATTGTGCGAGGTTTCAGTCAAGGCGATATTTTATAATGCCACCACTTTAACTTAATTATAGAGAGTATTCTGCGGAAGGCTTGAATGTATCGGACTGGTACTATTTTTCATAAAAGCGTAGTCGCCGTAGTCTAGTAGGTAGTATGTTGGTTTATTAGACGCTGACGATGTTGACATCATAGGCCGTACCAAACGAGATCTTACTGCTGCCTTTAGTGCTATTAAAATGGGAGTCCATTAAGAGGGGTCTGGCAATAAACGAGGGCAAGACGAAGTATATATTGTCGACAAGTAGGGACATGCGGCGTATTGGATACCAGATTAAGGCCGATAATTATACTTTCGATATAGTCAAAGAATTTGTTTATCTTGACTCCGCCGTTACCACCAAAAATGAAGTCAGTCTGGAGATCAAGCGCAGGATCAGTGTTGCCAACTAATAACCTACAAAACGCTCATCCTCCCCGTATTTCTTTGTGTCGCAGAGGCATGTACATTATTAAACACTAATGCTTAATTCTGTTCGATCCAGTGCGAGTTGGCAATGATTTCCGCATCCGATCCAACAATGAGCTGTATGAGCTCCTCAACGACATAGACGTTGTTCAGCGTATTAATATCCAGCGGCTGCGCTGGCTCAGCAATTCGAATGGTGGAGATTTGCGGAAATCGGCGAAGAGGGACCTTTGCTTCTTGCTGCCTTTGCCAATTGATCACAACAATCTATGACAGGGCTTCCTTCATTTGGACCTTCCAACGCAAACATGGCCATGTTGATCAAATGGAGGAGATTTGCGGAAATCGTCGTTGTTTGCGTTGGAGGTTCAAATGCAGGAAGCCCTGTCATCGATTGTTGTGATCAACTTGTAAAGGTGCGAGAAACAGAGGTGTTAAGGCAGGCCATTAATCCGAAAACCATTAATCGGGTTGTAATGGCCAATTAAGTATGTAAGTTCTTATGTAGTTACTTGAAGACTTATTGCTCTATCCTACCTCTACCAACTGTTACTAAATTAAAAGATAACGAAATGAAAGAAGCGAAAAATAATTTTAATTTTCTCATCAACATATTTGAAGTTTTTAATATGGTGGTAAGAATGACATGATTTTTTACAGGTATGATCAAATGCTGTGGGTGAACATATACTAAGTATAAGGCTTCTCTGCAGCTAGTTCCAAGCTCTATAATAGTACCCCCAGAAACCATTACGATGTTATGCATGTTTGTACTTCCAATAAACAATCATGTGATCCTTTTCACACCACATTTATGTCGTTATTTACCTCCCACATTCAATTTCAATTTAAAAACCCAAGAATTTATTAAAAATTATTCGCTCATTACAATCTAAAAAGCTTCATAAGGCCATGAAATTTAATACCTGAACTCAACCTCAAAGTAGTAAAAGTTGTTTTAATTTTTATTCCTGCATGAATTTTTAATCAACTACACCCGTGAAAAATAGAAGGATAAACGTTAATATTTTTCAATACGAATAAATTTGAAAACATTTTCCATAAATGTTAAAACAACTTTTCCTACCCGATATTCACTTCACAACAAGAATAAGAAACTCAATGTTACCATGATTTCTGTTTTTTTTTTTCTTTAATGTAGTCCACGATTTGATTTGGCCTTATATCCAGTTTATAGCTTCACTTTCTGGTGTTTTTTTTTCTTGTCGTATCCATTATAACAACCCTTTTTATTTAATATTCGTTGTTGTAGCATTTCATCTAAATGTTATCTCTATAAGGGCAGTTTTTTTTTCTCCTTGCTTTTGTTTGCTATTGTTGTTGTTTTTATACTCTTTTTTTATTGTCTACGAGAAGGATTTTTATTATCTTTAAACTCGAACATATAAAAATCTATGGACCAAAAGCATTGGCGGTTATGTGTCTTTTTAGTCAGGCTGCAAAGCAATGAAAATGCAAAAAAGTAAAACTAGTGGAATGTGTTATGGTCGGTCCACAACGATTGTATTATATACCCTTCATAGCCATATGCATTATCGAAGATGAGTGTTATAGAGTGCCTTAATGGATACAAGCTGATTGAAAATTGTTCTTTTTTAAAAACAATTTTTCCAAAATTAATGGAAATTAGATAGAATTTCTGAAGTCGCCGTAGTCTAGTAGGTAGTGTGTTGGCTTATTAGACGTAAGGCCACGGTTCATAGCCCAGGTCAGACATCAAAACGAAATATGAAAAAAAAAATATTTCTTCAGCGACTTCCTCTCAGCAGATTCCTGGCAAGAACTCTGAGAGTAAATAAAATTGTTTCTCAAAAATCTGTCGTTCGGTGTCGACTTTAAACTGTAGGTCCCGCCATTCATGTATAAAATTAACACACACAACATAAGTGGTGTGAGAAACTAGGTCGTAATCCTAACTGAAGGGTTGTAATTACCAATTATGTATTTATGTATACAATTACTTAAAATTAGTTTTGGAACAATCGTATGAGTCCTTCAATTTAGTTTCCATGGTGCTTACGAAATTTATAAATGTCTTCGCATGTGCCAACAGGCGTTGTTTGTGAAGGGTACTGAACACAGACATTTTTAGTTTCATTTAGATATTGTACGCGAAATTTAAATGCCGCATACTATACAAACGTACGAAGCCGCTATAGTTTAGTAGGTAGTGTGACAGAAAAAGTCTCTCAAAGTATCCCTTGGAGTCGCCTGTTAGAGTCCCAGCACTCATGGATAAAATTAGCACACACAACATGATTGGTGTAATGATAGTAATGCTAAACATACATACATAATTGGTCATTACAACCCTTCAGTTAGAATTACGACCTAGCTTCTCTCACCACTTATGTTGTGTGCGTTAATTTTATACATGAGAAGCGGGATCTACAGTTTAAAGTCGACTCCGAACGACAGATTTTTGAGAAACTGTTCATGGCAATTTTAAGTATGCTATGCAACGGTAAATTATGAGATTTATTTGACGTTACCATTAGCGTAAGATAAGGATGTACCGAGAATTTTCTCAGAATCAACAACATAATGTGTTCGCTTTGGAAAGGTTGAAGCCAACTCCCTTCAAATACCTAGAATTACTAGAATATTCTGAAAAGGTATGTCTTCTGAATCAATACTTTCCAGATAAATCCGAAAAAAAATTTTGTTGCCATTATTCTTGAGTCTCCAACCATCAATTTAAAAATAATTCCTTTCGGCGAGACGCTCGCTGCAGACTTGTGGCAAAAGTTGTGAAAGTAAACTATAGTTGGAGTGAAAAAGTTTCTCAAATCTGTCATTCAGATTCGACACTAAACTATAAGTTCTACTACATACATACATAAATTGGTCGGTACAAACTTCCACACATGATTACAACCTAGCTTCTCGCAAAACTTATGTTGCACGCGTTAATTTGCTATACATATACATATGTATACATGAGCGGCAGAACCTACAGTTTAAAGTCAACTGCGAACGACAGATTATTTTTGAGAAACTTGTCATGGCAATTTTATTTGCTCCCAGATTTTTTGTCAGAAATCTGCTGAGAGTAAGTCAGCGAAGAAATATTTTTTCATATTTTAACTGACCTGAGGTTTAAACCGTGGACCCACGTCTAAGAAGCCAAAACACTGCTTACAAGCCAACGGCCTTGGAGGACCAGGTCCATTTAAAAGGAGGATAATTTCGGCGGTAGTAACATCGATAATACTGTATGCTTGCCCAATATGGTCGGTGGCACTCTCGGTGGGGACGACGAGGAGGATACTGTCCTCGGTGTATCGTCTAAGCGCGATTAGACGGATAAGTGGCTTCAGGACAGTGTCTGATGAAGCAGTTTTGGTATTGGCAAAGACAATACCAATAGATATATTGGCGGATGAAGTGAGAAGGATATACCTTCGCCGTCTCGAATACCCGGGACAAATAGCGGAGGAACGAAGGACTTCTATGTACAAATGGCAGTCACGATGAAAGAGCAGTTTAAAGGGCAGATGGACATTTCGTCTTGTCCCTGATGTAACCCTTTGGATGAAGAACGGACATTGCGAGTTGAACTACTACGTTACCCAGTTCCTAACTGGTCATGGGTGCTTCAGGAAGTACCTGCACAGATTTGGTCATGACACTTCTCCTATATGCCCAAACTGTGTAGATGAGGAGGAAGATGTGGAGCATATTCTAACATGCTGTCCCAGATTTAGATGGCCGGGAGAAACGAATTTAGGACCAAGCCGGCTAATGGAAGAGCTGTTAAACTGTAGGATTCTATGGAGTCAATATAGCCAGAGAATGGCTGAAGTTTTGATAGTACTCCGAAGACTGGAGGGACGGAGGCGAAATTTGAATTAACGTGATAAAGCTTTCAAGCTAACCAGTCCTCCGCGAACTAATACCTTACGTCTGTCCCGCGGGGGGAGAGTGGTTGAAGTGTGTAGGGGGTGGGTTTAGTACGTAGGCACCAGTGATGGTGAATCGTGCACTCTTTTGTTGGAACAAAAGTGTCTTTCGAAGATTCCCACCTCCGGCACAAGACAAAAAAAAAAAAAAAAAAAAAAAAAAAAAAAAAAAAAAACATGGAATAGAGGAACGGAGGAGAAATTTGACTTAATGTGATAAAGCTTTCAAGCTAACCAGCTCTCCGCGAAGTAATACCTTACGCCAGTCCCGCGGAGGGAGAGTGGTTGAAGTGTGTAAGGGGTGGGTTTAGTACGTAGGCACCAGTGATGGTGAATCGTGCACTCTTTTGTTGGAACAAAAGTGTCTTTCGAAGATTCCCATCTCCGGCTCAAGACAAAAAAAAGAAAAAAAAAATATAAGAATATGAATAGGATGATCCAACGTCGTAGACGGCAAAACAAAACTTGATCATACGGTGGTACATCGGCAAAAAATCCCGATACTATTTAAAGGCAAAAAATTATGCGAACCTGATGGAATGACGTGAAGGGCGATTAAGATGGCATGATGCCATTTAAATACGTTTGTTATGATGATGTTTCTGTCACAATAGGGACTCAAAAATAACAGAATAAAACAGATTATTTATCCTCTCATACACATATTCCGACGTACGACCCTAAGGAATGCTTTACTAATTAAACCCAACGTGCAATCACGTGCTCTGCCATAATTTGTTGTGTTTTCACCTTAAACTCAGCGAATATAAATTTTCGTTCAAAATACGTTGTTATTGTGTTACATAAATCAGCACAAGCTTAATAGACCAGCACCGGCCTTTAACGTGTAGGGCATAAAAAGAGTCACACGAAAAACAAAAATGTATCGCGGCATTCCTCCATTAAAAATGGGGGTGCGATAGAGTGCAATATTGCACAGAATGTTGAAGAGAAGCAATACAACAAACACAATAACTACAACAAACAAACAAAAAAACAAAATCGTTATCGTAAAAATAAGTAGATTTTTTCCACTTACGCCTGTTTACGGTATTTCATGCTTATGTTCCCCTTGGCCCTTATGGATCTTTCTTTTTTTATGCAGTCTTTTACGTGTTGGGTTTCATGCAATGTGCTACACATTAAAATCTGTACAATAAGTTGGTAATTCAGTATGGGACTTTGTTAAAATTAAGTCACAAAAAGTACTTAAAAAGTACAATTTCAGGGGGTAAAATACATAAAAAATTTTGGTATGAACTATGCTTGGCATTTCAATAATTTCTCATTGCTAAGCATAACGTATTAAAACACCGAAGTAGCTGACATTACAAGCGACTCTTGCCTGCTTTTTCGTTTTCTTTTTTGCATGTGTTTGTCTTTTTTATTACGACACAAGAACGTTAAGGGTACTTGAAATTAAGCACCCTATAAAATATGAAAAACCATAAGTAAATAGCCATGGAGGAACAAGCAACAAGCGGGCCAGAAAATACATTGCCAGTGGAAAAACAACAACAACAACGACAACAGCAATTGAAAATCTGGTTGACGAAGTCGTTGACAGGATAATTTTTATAGATTTTCCTGTTTTTTATTCTTCTGTTTTTTTTTATTTATTTTCGGCCTGCATAAGGCTATTGAAGAGTAAGCTTAAGGCTATTTATGGACAGATACAGTCGTTCTCTTAGTTATGTGATGGCGTTTTAACATTTTAATGTTATTGACTCGATATTGATAGATTTTTCTATAATGAATCCTTAAGTAAGGTTCATTTTAAATAAAATAGTTTCTTAATAAATCGAGAAAAATTAGTGGACTTTTTTAGTAAGGATTAAGAAAATGGAAAATGGATTGAATTAAAACCAGGTATACACATCTTTATTGGTAGTGGACAACATACATAGGAAAGGAAAAACATTTCCTCTTTACTTTTTAAGCTGTTGAGTTATTTTTTTATAATGTCAGCAAAACAAAATGCCGAGCATCTACCACGAGCACCATTCTTATTCAGACGCTGTGATGGTTGCCAAAAGGTGTATACTTTTTAAATTTAGATTTCACAGTAGCTGTAGTCTAGTGGGCAGTGTGTTTACTTGTTAAAGGCTTTACATCGCAGTTTTTTCCCTCACTCATAGCTAAAATTAACACACTCAACTTGGGTAATATGAGAAACGAAGTCGTAATCGTGGCCTAAAGAGATGTGATATTCAATTAAATAAATTTCTTTTGTGCATGTGGCTTCTCTCCAATTTGACAACACATAATAATTGTGAAAACTTATTACAAAAATTTAGAAAGTTGTCCCGAGTCATCTAGTCGCCGTAATCTAGTAGGTAGTCTGTTGGTTTATTAGATGTAAGGCCGCGGTCGGACATCCTCTCAGCAGATTTATGGCAAAAGCTCTGAGAGTAAACGAAACTTCCATGCAAAGTTTCTCAAAAAATTTATCGTTCGGAGTCGACTTTAAACTGTAAGTCAAGTCGCTAATTTATGAAATTAAAACACACAGAATAAATGGTGTGAAATGAAATGTGCCTAAAGGATTGTAATGATGTATCCATGCTGAGACTGCATACAAACGGTGAAGAATTTTCAGTCAAGAAAGTGCACCCAACGAGTCAGTAATGGACCATAAGCCTTTTGTCCTCAACTTACCCGTCGATCTATACAAAATATTGCTACTAAAAATCAGAGACCTCCAGCTTACACAGGAGCTTAAACCAGCGAACAACAAAATGTGCCGCCAAAGTGTTCAATGGGTAATAAAGCGAAGTCTATTCGAGTTATTTTCTCTGACGGAGCATATTTTCATCTCAAACTGAGTGGTTTAAAGTTTAAAGTTGTTTAATTTGGGGCTCAAAAAGTCCTCTTGAAATTCATTGGAAAAAATTCATCGAAGACGAGCAACAGCCTGACGTTATAAGGAGCACAAGGATGGGAGCATTCCACGTAGTCATTGGAGCCAAAACTTTTTTCTATGAAGTAGGAAGACACATTTGAGAGGCTATACACAGCAAAAGTCTCAGCAGATTTCTAGCAAAAACTCTGAGAGCAAATAAAATTGTAATGAAAAGTTTCTCAAAAATCTGTCGTTCGGAGTCGACTTTAAACTGTAAGTCCCGCCAGTAAAGTACAAAATTAACACACACGATATAATTGGTGTGAGAAACTAGGTTGTAATCCTGACTAAAGGGTCGTATGTATACATAGCGAAAGCGTAGATGAAGAGAGACAAAAAAGACTCTTCTCAAACCAAATCTGTTTGAAACAATTGAATTTTTGTTGGTAAATTACAATAGAAAGAGATATGATTATCCAAAAATAGCAAAGAGCCTTCTCACAGTGCACTGTACACTCAAAGTACACTTGTTCAGATTCGAATCCAATATTTAAAATCTGTGATGATGAGCAGAAATCATCAGAGCACATACTTGTCATCTGTGAGGAATTATGCATCGTAGTATCAAACTTCCGAGTGCAAATTAATCAAGAAATTAGCGTTGTTAACACCGAGCAGCATCTTGAAGTTTGTCGCAGCAATCAGTCACTTGGAAAAAATAGTGGTGTTGGCATATGGCATATGGTTTCAACAAGACAGAAACCGGTTACTCCAAACCTCTTAAGAAAGGAGTTTGTTAAGCAAATATTTCCACGTTACGGAGCATTCCATTTGGCAGTCAAGATCATGGCATTTGACCACACTATATTCATTTTACAGTCGACACCTAGTCTCTCATGATATGTAGTCGCAATTTTAGCTCAACAAGAAAACATTACGTGTTACATTGATGAAATATAGTCCGAGGTACTGGAAAAATTATACGAATTTTGAAGCTTATGGTTAGGTTTACCTGAAATATTACGTTTACTTTCCTTTTCTTTTCCTTTTTAGTCTGAATATTTATTTTGAAATAGCATTTCTAGTAAAAAAAGTTTCCCACATATGGTATTTTTTTTTTGTGTGTGTTGTATTTGAGGTCTGTGAATGAACTTGCCGGCGTCATATGATAATAAATGTAAAAATATTATGAATTTTCTTCTATAAAACGTAAAATCAAACAAAACAAAATGAGATAAATTTGAGATAAAAATAGCTTACCTGCAAAAGTAACTGACAGACAATGTGACACTATCATCAAATTATTTGTCAGCATTGCCCGTCAACATACAAAATTTAAGATAAAACCGCTGGGAAGACACGAAATAAAATTAAATAGAAAACCAAAAAAAAAACAAAAAACAACTCGTGTTTCTTTCTCTCTTACGTAGATAATTAAGTAAATTTATTTAAATATTCATCATTTCATTTGTATTTGTATTTGAAAGCAATAACAGTTGTTGTTGTTATTGTTGCAGAGACAATAAACCAAAGTGATCCCTTAAATGTATTACCAAAAACGAAAACAGAAAGAAAATCTTATTTTAAGCCAGAGACATACTTTCAAAGTGGAGAAATACAACAAAATTTGATTGTCAATCATAAAATTTTATTTCTATCCGTTTCAATATTAACTTTGCCTGATTTTAGCAAACAACAACAACAACAACTTACAACAATTCCTATATGTGAGTCCATTGATGCTCTCCCTCCCTCTCTCTGCTTCATATGCATTTTCGTTTAAGCAACATGTAAACACATGTTATCCACAATACCCCCGTCAGACTCCATTTTAGGCATCCAGTTTGAAACATTTTGTTGGATTTTCTGTTACTCTTTTGGATTTATTGTTATTGCTTCTTACACACGTGGCTTTAATATTATGAGAAGAGTATTCAACAATTTCCAGCACTTAAATGAGGGGACAACATTTGATTTTTTTGTATTAAAATTCTTGTATATGTTACATGGCAGGCTATCTTACAAGGGTTGACATGCGAAATAAATTTGAATTGCATTTTTATAGCTTTGCAGACAGTAAAATTTGTCTGAAAACTTTTTTAAATGGTTTTTGGGGAAAGTATTGGAGTAAACTTTTGCTTGAAATAAAATCTTTTGACTTCTTTACACAGGATATATTTGTTTTGTCATATGAATAGCAATTGATTTAAAAGGTCAAATGTATGACAATTGATTAGAAAATTACAGTCAATCTACATATTTTCGAACAGAAAAGCTTTTAATTTGTGGAATACAAATCAAAGCCAGAATTGGTATGAAAAAAATTTAAAAAAATTAAAAAGACTAAACAATATAGGCAAACTAAACGTATTAAAAGGTAGTGCCTGTGCTAAGCTGCTAGCTCACATTTTGATTGTCTCCAATTCCTGGCTGTTAAATATTCAGTCATTTTGTTTAAAAATGTTCACCTGAATTCAAAAGATTTTCATAATATAGACTTTAGACTTCCCAATCCAATACAACAAATATTTCTCAATCCACGATACAACAAATATTTTGTTTTAGTCAGTAAAACGATACTCCTACATGGTAATTAGGTTAGGTAAGGTAAAGTGGCTGTCCCGCCTTAAAGAAAGAGGATCCAAGAGGTTGTGATACCACAATCAATATTAATCCCGTCGATCAAACATTCCCTAGAGGTAACCAATTCGAGTCCCAAATAAATTTTGCTATGGCAGCAATCTTTACAAAGAAGAGCTCGGCCAATTTATAACAAGAACATGGCACATGAGGTTAAAGAGAGTCTCATACTCCTCCTCAGACCTACTGCTTTATGTGATTAAAGGAGTTTAAGATCCATAATCCATCCATGTCCTCTAGATGATACCCTTTTGGATAAGAAAAATTTGATCACATTAGAAATTAGGGAAGTGTCAAATCCGTTCTGTGAGGATTGATACTTAAACCACACAGTGAGTACCACTCAGTTATAAGCTTTAGGGCCTGGTTGCATCTTAAGAAGAGAGTGTGTGGAGTGTAAAAACCTTTCCAGATTATCCGCAAAATTATTAAACTTAAAACCATATCGCCGCAGCTATTCTAACAGGCTTCTCTATTCTCTGTAACGATATTCCACAGCGAGGGTGACTAAAACACCACCTTGTGGTATGCCTCAATGCACTTCTCTCGCTGTATGAGCCTCGCCAAATGAGGCAGTAATATTGCGCTTATCGAGAGCCCTGACAAAATTTTCCGAATTTACATTACTGACGGCGCCCTCTCGGCAATAAAAGCTGCAAATGAGTAATATTTGTGTGGCAAAGCTTTCACAAGGAGCAGCTTCTATTAACCTGCCGGCGTAGACGTGTTGAGCGCTACTGGCAAGTTCAGTAAACTTGTCCAGAATCCTTTCCAGTATTTTGAAGGCCTGTGAAGTTCGACGAATAAGTCTGAAATCATTCGCAGTGGATGTGGGTGGTCTCTCAACTTTTGATATACAAATAACCATCGTCTCTATCGACTTAACACGTACCTGGGAGTATTTAGGACAGGCATACTAGATTCTCTGTAACCAAACAATCACTATATCACATCAACACATGGTGATTTATAATGTTCGTAGGAGCTATTGGCTAATTGAAAGGTATCTATAGGCGGATTAGAAATAACTTACTGAGCAGATGGCTCCAATCTGGTATACTGCTTTACTCCATTAGAACACAGCTGTATGTATCACCAAGAAGAAATCGGAATCGAATACATTTGATTCGCTTAAAAAACACATTGAAAGAAAAGCACAGGAACTATGCAACGAGACCGTACACCGTAATATCCCATGTTAAAAACTCTCAGATATTTGTAGAACCAATAACATTAGAATGTAAAATAAAATTGGGCATTATTAGTCAAGAGCTAATGTTAATAAAAGAATTCTACACTCCCATGAATGCAATACAAATTCCAAATTAATTAAAAACGTTAAAAAATATATAAAATAGTTATCAAAAAAAGTTCAATTATAAGACAACAGCGATGCGTAATTTACTGTTTCAACTTTATGAACGTGGTAAACAAAACATGATCAAAGGAAGCATATTTATGATGAATCAAAATACCGTAGAATGAATCACTACACAGATTTATCTTAAACTCTTAAAAAACAAATGAAAAGAAAACAAAGTAATGACGTCAATTATAATGTTTTTATGCTGGTTAAAGTAAATAGAAAAATTGTTTATAATTTACCACGAAATCCCCTTAGATTTGTTTAGGCATTAAAGTAGTAACCAAATAGAATATAAACGAACAAATCCCTAGATTTCCTAATCTCGAGATAAAGCAATTTCAAGTACGTTAAGATCTAAATGCCCTAACACTCGTATTTCTTTTTTTCATTTTCATTTTCATCTTCCCTTCACTACTTAACGTTCGTACAAATATCAATGACTAAATGAAATTCAAAACAAGTACTTTTATGTGATAAAACACAAAAAACAAAAACAAATAAAAAATTAAAACAAAAACAATTATTACATAAAATTATTTGTTTACAAAAATTGTTATTTGTTATCAGACATCTGTCTAGAAGTCAAATTAAAAATGATTTAAAAAAAATAAAATAAAAATTGTTTGTATTCATAATAAATACCTGCTCGTGCGCAAAACAACAGCGTAATGATCTTGTTTGTACAACTATTTGATACATAATTCTACAAAAATTAAGAGACTTTAAATTAAATGTTAATCAATTCACATACATAAATTGAGATTCAATCATCAAACCATGAAATTTACAAAAAGATTTACAAATTAAAATAGTTCAGAATTACACCCGGTGATTAGCGAGTAGGTTCGAAGACCCTGCGGTGTTTAGTGATATCCTTTAAATAATACTTCCCAAAAAGACCTAAAAAGCCACAAAAAAATTGTCGATCGAATGAGACTCTCCTTAACCACGATCCTCAATCACTTGAACCAAATGATGAAATTGATCGGATTTGTGGTGACACATCCTTAAAACACTTCAAATATTTGAAGAGACATGAATCAAGGTGCCAATGTTTGTGAAACTCTAGATCAGGGTAGTCATACAAATGGTATTGCAATGAAGAATGAAGAGAAGGCATTGACAACGCCTCCAATATACCCATAATGCGGGTAACCATGCATTTCCAAAAACATTGGACTAAAAAGTCAATAGTAAATCTTTATCGATTTTCTCCCAAAGACCAAAAGTGCTTTTGACCTTTCCATTGATAGTATAAGTCAAAGTATTCTGGATGATTAGCAAGAGATGAAGTTCAGCTGTCAAAATTTCATCCTCCTTTAAGAGCAATTATTTCTTCAGTTCTACAACGCAAGCTATTAGCAATGGTGGAAAACAGTGCAGTCATGAGACAATCTGAGAGACTAGTTTTATTCATCGAATTAAATATCTGATCCATCTTCGAATCATTAGTGTAGTAGATTAGAATAGTCCCAGAGTAGTTCTTAAATATTCAATACCCTCAGGATCCACTCAGGCACTTACAGGATGCTGTCATTAGCAATACAAAGCTGGATCGCCGTAGTCTACTTGGTAGTGTTTTAGCTAAGTAAACAAGCCCTAGCTCAAAAATATCGAACAAATCTAAATACGAAATAAATTTATTTCTTACGGCAACATCCTCCCATCAGCCTTCTGGTAGAAACTCTGAGAGTAGATAAAATTGCGAAGGTTCTCAGGAATAGGAAATAGACTTTAAACTGTTGGCCCCGCCACTAATGGATAAAATTAATGCACAAAGCTTAATTGGTGTAAGAAGGATTGTAATCACCAATCAAATAAGTAAGTAATGTGGATCCCTAAGAACCAAAACCATCTCCGCAGAGACACAGACATCCAGAGGTCACAAGCCTAGTATTGTATTATGACTATCAAATGATGCAGATTCACCACAATCAGGATGATGAGATATGATCTGGTGTCCAGCAAACAAAGGCCATGGATGAAAAGTAGTAACCGTAGTGAGAATACATCTATTGTAGTGTAGCACAAGGTTCTTAGTAATTAATTTGTTCAGAAACGCAATGTAAATAAGATTTATTGATTTGTGGAGGCGTGTCAACTTCTTTGACACGTAACTTCCTTACAGGCACCCATGTTCTTTGAAGCTCATTGAATAATGTTTCCTTTTCCGCACATATGGTTTACAAGGTACCTGGATATCCTTTTTGGAACACTTTAGAATAATTTGTACATCATTTCCATTAAAATGTACGATAGGTAGGTAGGTAGAGGTCTATCTAAGAAAGTTGAATCGACACTCTTATACGGTGTTCAGATATGCACCTTTATTGCGTAAACCGCAATAAACGCCACTATTGAGGTCAATATTTCATATAAAGTTTCAATTAATTATTGCGCAATAAATACGAAAATTGTTATAATATTGAGTAAAACTTAAAATGCAGCACTGACATAAGCGTACTTTCTGTTGATATTTGACAACTCAAAAGTCAACAACGACAAACAGAAAAAAAAAACAAAACAAAAAATAAATAAAAACAATGTTGGTGAAATAACCAGCTGTTTTGTTTACCAGCTGTCAAATGCATATTAAATAAGCAACTGATCTGCGCATATTTTTATGCCTGAACACTTAAAATATTGTACTCAATAAACCGAATATTGACTCAATAAAACTGCATATCTGAACATAGTGTTAGGGTACATAGGTTACCACAGTTTTGCGTTATCCCCTAGTCACGGAACCATTCGGAGCTCCTAATAAAGCGGCTTAGACTGCCAATGTCAATCTGTGACAGTTCCTCAAGATTATCCAAGTGTTTGACAAAGAACCGGCCATGTGCTGCTCTGCAGTTTTAAAATGTAAATAATACATGAAATAATTTCAAAGAATACATATTTTATTACAGACTTAGACCATTCTGTATATGATGCATTTTACCAGAGGAATCCTTATGACTAATTTTTATGCTTTCAGAAATAAAAATAAAAAAAAATTTTAACATATTTGCGACAGTTTCTTCTTTGATTTCCCACCTATAAATTAAAATCAAATTGCAATTTCAAGTGCAAAGATACTACTGGTTTAAAATTAAAAAAAAATGAAATTGAAATACCTTTCTACCATAACCTATCTCTGCTTCGAAATGAATATCATGCGCTGGAAATATGACACTAACGAAATAACTCTTGTATATACATACTTAAACCCATGGCCAAACTTTTCCACAACAGAATTATTCGATTTAAAAGATAAATGAAATCCGGTTTCAAACAATGTCTGAATAGCCCAATAACAGTATTAAGATAACACCTGGCAGACTTACTTTTATGGACTTTTTTTCATTTGGCTTTATAAAGTGCTCCATCATTTTTCGGCGAAGAGAAATTGTTTGTACATCAAATACCAAATCGAATATCTGTCGAAAGCGGTTTTTCGGAAATGTAGTCGTCATCACAATGTCAAGTAAATAATTTCCGGAGGAAATGCGACTGTATTTTTTTTATTTACAATAAAATCTTTATTTAAATATTTAATAACAAAATTACTGCAACAACAAAAATAAATTAAATAAACAGAAATGAAAACAAGCAGAAAAGAAAGAATGAATCATTCAAATATAACAGTGACGCGTAAAGCGACACTTCTGCAGTTGGATTATCAAGTGATCGTTAAATTTATTAGACGTCTAAATAGCCGCTGTGCAAAGGAATTTTAAGATTCATTTTTTCTTTTCTTTTTATACGAGCCATTAATTTGATGAAATTTTTTATTGTTTTAATAGAATTTTTCGTTTATTTTTTTAAATTTTGAAAAAATTTTGTATCTTTATTATCTTATCTTAAATTTTAATGAACTTTTGAGTAACTGTTGTCTATGCGTACGACAAAATACTTTTTTTTTGTATATGAATGCAAATTATAGAGCAGAATAGAATAGAAAGAGTAAGAAAACCGAAGATTTAAAAGTATACAGAAATAAATAAATTAGAAACGAAATTTTAATGAAACAAAATTTAACTTGTATTATCACCTTATCCGTTAGCCGCAATGCCATAAATTTGAACAATTAAAAGCAAATTCTTCATATTTGTAGGGATACCAGGTACTTCGATTTAAATATGAAAAAAAAATGGGGAGTAATGTGGTTGGAAATACATAATATTTTTTTTCCAATAGCATGTCGAATAAATTTCCGAAATTAAATTCGTGATGCATTCTGCAAATTAGTGGCATATCATACTCTTAATCAATCCTTAATTACGTCACCTAACCCTGGACGGTTACTCTTCATTTATGTACATTAAGGTTAGTCTTCGTTGAATTGACGAACACTTTAACCATAATTGGTTACTGTTCGTCGAATCGACGAAGCTCATTTAGTCTTTATCATATTATTCTTTTATGTTTGAACAAATTTCGCTCTTTCTATCAACAACGTTAGTTGATAACGAAAGCTTGTAGTGAGTAAACGTACCCTGGCCACCCATTTTTTTAATCCTATATGGTCATTTTTGTACAGTAAGGTTACTCTGCGTTGAATCGAGGAACAAAAAAAAATTGGTTTCGTCTACTGACTGCAAGCTTTCATTATCAACTAACGTTGTTGAAAAGAAAGAGCGAAATTTGTTCAAACATAAAAGAATAATATGATAAAGACTAAATGGGCTTCTTCGATTCGACGAATAGTAACCGTCCTGGGTTAAGAACGTCAACAAGTAAATTCGTAGTGAAGATACACTATGTTATTGTCATTACTGTAGTTGTAGAAAGCTACCAAAATACTGCGACCAAACGATCTATAGTACTGCCCACAATCTAAAGGGTGCCTCAGTATTCCTACTTCACACTTCAATTCTCTACTTTCTGATTGCAAAATAAATACACGTATTTTTTGATTATTGGATCGTGCGTTTAGTGGATAGTGTGCTAGATTATTAGCGTGGGGGTTGTGTGTATAAGGTCGAAGTTACGCAGCTCTTAAGTAAATAAAATAAATAAATATTTATTTTGCTGAAATCACATGTAGTCCAGATCCATGCTATACACTTGATGGCATAAGAACTCTGTTATCATATTCGTGTAGTGAATGCCATTCACAAGAACTGCAATTTCGGCCCAATCATACCGCCTGATTAAAATCTCTACCATGCTATAAACACAATGAATCCAATGTAGCAAGCACGGCAACTTCGCAAATGCAACTTACTTATTTTCGCGTTGCCTTTAAATAATCATTTCAATATACTACATGGAAATTGCTTTTTTTCCTGCGTTGCGTTTATTGTACTTATATCAAGATAGATGCATTTGTTCCTCACGAATTGCATAAGGACTTTCGAATCCCCAAAACCACAATTTTGTCTACTTACTAAGTCATTCATAGAATTTTCAAAGAATAAAGGCGGAGGTCTTGAGGTATTCGGATTTTCTGTGCCAGTCTCATCTACATAAAGTAGAAATATTTTCAAGAAACTGATCAACAGATTTATGTTTAAGGGTCTTACTGCTCGCAAATAGCTTGCGAACTCTTTGAATGGTTGACAAAATAGATGCACTTTCTTCACATCTACATGGGACAACCGTGCCTTCAAATCGATGATTCAGAATATGGCATGTGGCATGAGCTGTCTTTGGTGTCCAGATCATTCAATTCAGGCCAAAAGAAGTTTATGCTTTTCGACCTATAAAATTCGTCGTTGACGAGATGGCTCTCAAAGTTCCATTTCAAAGAAATATGAATCGATACGTCGCAAACCCAAAACTAAACCAAACCGTAATTTACGAGTTGAACTGGTTTCGCCCTAAATGCTGCAATATTGTTTGTTTCGTTGTTTCGTCCAAAAATAGTTCTTACAGCTGAGGATAATTCTTTCATGAATAGTGGATTCTACATTGCGCGAACAGGACACTTGTTTTGATTTAAAAAAAAAATATGATTTGCACGTGTTATTAATTGTTATATCCGTCTATAGTGAATTGACAAAACAGTCTGAATAAATTAAAATTAATTAGAAATCGGAAGTCTCTGTTAAAGCCGCCGTAGTCTACTATTTAGTATGTTGGCTTATTAGACGAGAGGCCACCGTTCAAACACCAGGTCAGACATCTCGAACATAACGAAATATTAAAAAACCATTTCCTAGGCGACTTCATCTCATCAGATTTCTAACAAAAGCTCTGAGACTAAATGAAACTGCCATGAAAAGATTTCTCAAAAATCTGTCATTCGGAGTCGACTTTAATCTGTAATATTAACACACACAACATTAGTGACACCACTAATAAGCTCGGTTGTAATTCTGACGGAACGGTTGTAATGACCAATTATGTATGGCGTATGTCCCATATACATATGTATAAATGTTTTGTAAAATAATTTCACTTTTCATTCAGTTGGCATGATAGCCATTTGTATCATTCGTTCTCTATACGTTGCTTTTTTAAAGGATAGGAGCGATAGGGAGCCATGCATTGTAGTGCATGAATTTTTATAAAATAGTAAAAATTGACAACAATGTACTCTTGAATATATTTCAAGCCCCCACTCAAACCGTTCTCTTGACCCCACTATCTGCCTATGACCTTTCTGTATAAAGTATGAGTATTTTACCACGAAATTTTTCTATTCATTTTTATTATTTAGTCTCGTTGTAAAGTATTTTCGAAAATTATTGAGTATATTGGTACTGTCCTTGTCAGCAATTAAGGAAAGAGATGTCAGTCACTTGATGTGTGAGCTCATGATGCCCTCTGGAAAACCTCGTTTAAGCATATTTTCCATAAAATTAACCATGCCTTCCAAGGTTCGAGTTTTCTATACCGGCCAGCATTTGCCTGGTTATAAGAGCTCATTTCAGTCTCTCTGTCTTAACTGGAAGAATTTTTAATTTCATTCTGCTTTTCCAAACGATGACGTCATAGATCACAATTTTCCTGGCCTTCTCTTTACAGTCTTTACTAACTATTCTTAATTATTTTTTCATTGTCCCATTTGTCATATAAAATTTAGAAAAATTTATCAAATGTTTTGTACTTTTAAAATAGGAATTAATTAAAAAACTTGGCAACTCTGTATATCACCCATTGAACTCATTTGAATTATTTATAATTTCGCTAAAATAGATAAAAACAAAAACAAAAACACACACACAAATTATCGCAATCGTAATAGATAAGAAGTGATAATTTGTTATCAAATCAACTGAGAGATTCAAAGAGCTACACAGACAGACAAATATTTTCGTATGTTTCATGCAAAGATGCTGATAAGAAAATTCGCATAAAAAGGTAGTTTCGCGGCGGAAACGATTATAGTAACGAATTACTTTTCGAACTAAAACGATGACAACGAATAAAATATCCAGATTATTCCTATTGTTTGTGGTAAATTTACGTTCCAAGTAATACGAGCTGAACAAGATATCAAAGGACTTGACTTGATTAAAAGCAAAAAAAATAAATAAAAGTGTTTCGAAATTTTCAAAATCAAAATTAAATGCTTCACTATCATTGGATTTATCTCGTGTGTAAAACAATCAAAATTTTTCCTCAAAATTTATTTGTGTTTGTGAAACCAAAAAGAAATCGAAATATTTTTTAAAGAAATTAAAATTTAAATACTCGTATTAAATAATATTATTAATGTATCGCTACTGTTTTAAAAAAAATTCCGTGTATGGATTTGAAATGCCCAAAACGCTTAACCGCATTAAAAATGCTTAAAAAAAACAACAACAAAAAAATTTAGCTTCTCGGAATATCAATGCTTTGGATATTTATTAACAACAATGCGAATACATATGCAAGTTATCTAACCAAGTTATCTACAAATACTAACCCCCTAACCATGTGGATTTCTAACTGCTCTTAAAAGCAAAATATTCCAAAACAATCGCTCTAAAGATTCTCATTCTATTTTAGCTTTCGGCACTAGCAAGTAGTCAGGAACTTGTTGAGCCCCCATCAGTTGCAAACTCCGCTCAAGGGGGTGTCTCCAATATTAATTGCAATGGCAAAATAGCTGTATGTGTTGGCCCTTTAATGTATAAGGATTGTGCAGCGGGCAGAGGTGGTGAATATTTCGCAACTGGCAGTGCTAAACAATGTCCAGCAAATTCACGCTGTGTGAATGATGGTGTTGAAATATGTGTACCATTAAAGACTTCCACAGATGCTCCAGTAAGTGTAGCAAGAACAACTCCTGCCGCAAGCACAGTCACGGGACCCTCAACTGAAGGACCACTACCCACATCAGCACCTATAGTGTCCTCTAGTGCTGCTACTATCCCGGAATCATCTGCTGCACCCGTGGAAACTACTGCCGCTTCCGTTGCGCCAGAGCAAACAACAATCCAACCCTCCGTAGAACCTGAACTGCCTGTTGATACAACAATTGCTCCTGCTGAAACAACAAATGATCCCAGCTTAACCATAGAAACTACTGTTGCTCCAACACCAGGTCCCGAGGTCACAAATGCACCTGTCATTCCCGAGGAAACAACTATTATACCTGCGGAGCCCATAGTACCAATCGAAACAACAATTGCTCCCATTGCACCTGAGGTAACAAGTGTTCCACCTAACGGTCTCCCTGTTGAAACAACAAGCATCCCAAGCTCACCATTAGAAACTACTGTTGCACCTGTTAAACCTACTGATCCGAATGTTACACCATCAAGTCCTGTTGAACCAGTAGAGACTACGAACGCTCCCGTCGTTCCAGGTGAACCAACGGTTCAGCCAACTGTAGAGCCCGAATTACCTGTCGGAACTACAATTTCTCCACCAGAAGCAACAAACAACCCCAGCTTGCCTTCAGAAACTACTGTAGCGCCTGCTTCCATTCCACCTGAGGAAACAACAATTCTACCAACATCTGTTCCCATTAATCCAACAGCAGGTACAATTGAACCAACATCTGTTCCAATTTCTACATCAAGTACCGCAAATCCGACTTCTGGTCCCGTTAATCCCACATCAGGTACAGTCGATCCAACTTCAAACCCAGGTGTTCCTGTTGATCCAACATCTGGTCCCGTGATTCCTACAACAGGTACAGTTGATCCCACATCGAGCCCAAGTGTTCCAGTCGATCCCACAACAGGTCCAGGTATTCCAGTTGATACCACAACAGGTCAAGGCGGTCCAGTCGATACTACAACAGATCCATCTGTTCCAGTTGATCCCACCTCAGAACCCGTTGCTCCAACATCACAACCCGTTGATCCAACATCAGGTCCCGGAATTTCCACATCTGTTCCCGTTAACCCCACATCAGGTACAGTCGATCCCACATCGGGCCCAAATGTTCCAGTCGATCCCACAACAAGGCCAGGCGTTCCAGTCGATACCACAACAGATCCCTCTGTTCCAGTTGATCCAACATCAGATCCTGTTAATTCGACATCTGAACCCGTTGGCCCAACATCAGAACCCGTTACTCCCACATCAGGTACAGTCGATCCCACATCAGGCCCAAGCGTTCCAGTCGATCCAACCTCCGCCCCCGTTGATCCTACATCAGGTACAGTCGATCCAACATCTGACCCAAGTGTTCCAGTCGATCCAACATCTGCCCCCGTTAATCCTACATCAGGAACAGTCGATCCCACATCAGGCCCAGTAGATCCCACATCAGGCCCAGTGGATCCCACATCAGGCCCAAGCGTTCCAGTTGATCCAACATCTGATCCCGTAAATCCCACATTAGGCCCAGTGGATCCCACATTGGGCCCAGTGGATCCCACATCAGGCCCAGTCGATCCCACGTCAGGTACAGTCGATCCCACATCAGGCCCAAGCGTTCCAGTCGATCCAACATCTGCTCCCGTTAATCCCACATCAGGCCCAGTGGATCCCACATCAGGCCCAAGCGTTCCAGTTGATCCAACATCTGAACCCGTAAATCCCACATCAAGCCCAGTGGATCCCACATCAGGCCCAGTCGATCCCACGACAGGTACAGACGATCCCACATCAGACCCAAGCGTTCCAGTCGATCCAACATCTGCTACCGTTAATCCCACATCAAGCCCAGTGGATCCCACATCAGGCCCAAGCGTTCCAGTTGATCCAACATCTGAACCCGTTAATCCCACATCAAGCCCAGTGGATCCCACATCAGGCCCAGTCGATCCCACGTCAGGTACAGTCGATCCCACATCAGGCCCAAGCGTTCCAGTCGATCCAACATCCGGCTCCGTTAATCCTACATCAGGTACAGTCGATCCCACATCAGGCCCAAGCGTTCCAGTCGATCCAACATCCGCCCCCGTTAATCCTACATCAGGTACAGTCGATCCCACATCAGGCCCAAGTGTTCCAGTTGATCCAACATCTGAACCCGTAAATCCCACATCAGGCCCAGTGAATCCCACATCAGGCCCAGTGGATCCCACATCAGGCCCAAGCGTTCCAGTTGATCCAACATCTGAACCCGTAAATCCCACATCAAGCCCAGTGGATCCCACATCAGGCCCAGTCGATCCCACGTCAGGTACAGTCGATCCCACATCAGGCCCAAGCGTTCCAGTCGATCCAACATCCGCCCCCGTTAATCCTACATCAGGTACAGTCGATCCCACATCAGGCCCAAGCGTTCCAGTTGATCCAACATCTGAACCCGTAAATCCCACATCAGGCCCAGTGAATCCCACATCAGGCCCAGTGGATCCCACATCAGGCCCAAGCGTGCCAGTCGATCCAACATCTGGTCCCGTTAATCCTACATCAGGTACAGTCGATCCCACATCAGGCCCAAGCGTTCCAATCGATCCAACATCTGGTCCCGTTAATCCTACATCAGAGCCAATCGACCCCACATCAGGCCCAAGCATTCCAGTCGATCCAACATCCGGCTCCGTTAATCCTACATCAGGTACAGTCGATCCCACATCAGGCCCAAGCGTTCCAGTTGATCCAACATCAGGCTCAAGCGCTCCAGTCGATCCAACATCTGATCCCGTTAATCCTACATCAGGTACAGTCGATCCCACATCAGGACCAAGCGTTCCGGTCGATCCAACATCTGGTTCCGTAAATCCCACATCAGGCCCAGTGGACCCAACATCAGGCCCAAGCGTTCCAGTCGATCCAACATCTGGTCCCGTTAATCCTACATCAGGTACAGTCGATCCCACATCACGCCCAAGCGTTCCAGTCGATCCAACATCTGGTCCCGTCAATCCTACATCAGGTACAGTCGATCCTACATCAGGCCCAAGCGTTCCAGTTGATCCAACATCTGGTCCCGTTAATCCTACATCAGGTACAGTCGATCCCACATCAGGCCCAAGCGTTCCAGTCGATCCAACATCTGGTACCGTTAATCCCACATCAGGCCCAGTGGAACCCACATCAGGTCCAAGCGTTCCAGTCGATCCAACATCTGGTCCGGTTAATCCCACATCAGGCCCAGTCGACCCTACATCAGGCCCAAGCGTTCCAGTCGATCCAACATCTGATCCCGTCAATCCCACATCAGGCCCAGTGGAACCCACATCAGGCCCAAGCGTTCCAGTCGATCCAACATCCGCCCCCGTTAATCCTACATCAGGTACAGTCGATCCCACATCAGGCCCAAGCGTTCCAGTCGATCCAACATCAGGCTCAAGCGCTCCAGTCGATCCAACATCTGATCCCGTTAATCCTACATCAGGTACAGTCGATCCTACATCAGGCACAGGCGTTCCAGTTGATCCAACATCTGGTCCCGTTAATCCTACATCAGGTACTGTCGATCCCACATCAGGCCCAAGCGTTCCAGTCGATCCAACATCTGGTCCCGTTAATCCTACATCAGGTACTGTCGATCCCACATCAGGCCCAAGCGTTCCAGTCGATCCAACATCTGGTCCCGTTAATCCTACATCAGGTACAGTCGATCCCACATCAGGCCCAAGCGTTCCAGTCGATCCAACATCTGGTCCCGTTAATCCTACATCAGGTACAGTCGATCCCACATCACGCCCAAGCGTTCCAGTCGATCCAACATCTGGTCCCGTCAATCCTACATCAGGTACAGTCGATCCTACATCAGGCACAGGCGTTCCAGTTGATCCAACATCTGATCCCGTTAATTCTACATCAGGTACAGTTGATCCTACATCAGGCCCAAGCGTTCCAGTCGATCCAACATCTGGTCCCGTTAATCCTACATCAGGTACAGTCGATCCCACATCAGGCCCAAGCGTTCCAGTCGATCCAACATCTGGTCCCGTTAATCCTACATCAAGTGCAGTCGATCCCACAACAGGCCCAAGCGTTGCAGTCGATCCAACATCTGGTCCCGTTAATCCTACATCAGGTGCAGTCGATCCCACAACAGGCCCAAGCGTTCCAGTCGATCCAACATCTGGTCCTGTCAATCCTACATCAGGTACAGTCGATCCTACATCAGGCACTGGCGTTCCAGTTGATCCAACATCTGGTCCCGTTAATCCTACATCAGGTACTGTCGATCCCACATCAGGCCCAAGCGTTCCAGTCGATCCAACATCTGGTCCCATTAATCCTACATCAGGTACAGTCGATCCCACATCAGGCCCAAGCGTTCCAGTCGATCCAACATCTGGTCCCGTTAATCCTACGTCAGGTACAGTCGATCCCACATCAGGCCCAAGCGTTCCAGTGGATCCAACATCTGGTCCCGTTAATCCTACATCAGGTACAGTCGATCCCACATTAGGACCAAGCGTTCCAATCGATCCAACATCGGGTCCCGTCAACCCTACAGCGGGTACAGTCGATCCCACATCAGGTCCAAGTGTTCCTGTTAATCCAACATCCGCCCCCGTTAATCCTACTTCAGGTTCAGTCGATCCCAACGTTCCAGTTGGCTCTACATCATCTCCAGTTAATCCTACATCGGGAGCCGTTAATCCAACTTCAGGTCCCATTAATCCTACATCAGGTCCAAGTGTTCCCGTTAATCCAACATCAACTCCTGCTAATCCCTCAACTTCAAACCCTGTCGATCCCAATAACCCAATAGCTCCAGTTAATCCAACTTCAGCACCTCATCACACACATCATCCCCATCATCCACATCATCCACATCATCCTCATAGACCGCATCGTCCAGGCAGACCTTCTCACTCAGATAGGCCAAATTCAGAAGAGGTCCATGGAAGCCACGAACACAATCGACCACAACGCCCAGAAAGGCCGGGTCGTCCCGGTCGTCCGAATAAACCCGAGAAACCTGAAAAACCAGAAACTGCCGAAGCCGAGTCAACTGAGTCCAAAGAACCTGTAAAAGAGAAGCCAGTCTCAAAAGAAGATATTTCACCTGAAGACAAATCCAAGGAGAGGAAAGAAAAGGAGGAGGAGAAACAAAAGGAAAAAGCAGAAAAAGAAAAGGAGAAACAGGAAGAAAAGGAAAAGAAAGAAAAGGAAAAGAAAGAAAAGGAAGAGAAGGAAAAGAAAGAAAAGGAAGAGAAAGAAAAGGAAGAGAAAGAAAACGAGAGAAAGAAGAGGGAGCAGGAAGAAAAGAAAGACTCGAGTGAGAAGAGCGACGAGAAGGAAATTAAAAAACAACAAGAGAAAGATAAAAAGGAACTGATCAAGAAAATTCACAAAATAATCAAGAGCGACAAATGCAATGAAGACGATGTCCATCCCGATATAAGCGACTGCGAGAAATACTACCGGTGCGTTGAAAAGTCGGACAAAACTAAATTCGTACACTTGCACTGTGACGACGGCAAACATTTCGACTTTGAGGAGAAAAAGTGTGTTAAAAAGAGCAAGGCCCACTGTTTGCTGAAAGACGATTAATGCTGCAGACAATTCTACGAGAGTTAAGACCACATAAAGCTGAATAACTGTATATTTTATAATTTATTTTAATTGGTATGTATATATTTAGAACAAAAAAACAAAAGTCATTATTTAATTCAATTTGTATGTTTTTATTGTGAGAGAAATTTAATAAAAAAAAATTCAATAAAAAATTCATTGAAATATTCGATCAAGTATAGCAAGAAAACAAATGTGATTTTAATTTCTATTCGTTGCAGACATAATTGGTCATTACAAGCCATCAGTCAGGATTACGACCTAGTTCCACACATTACTTATGTTTTTTGCGCTAATTTTATACAAGAGTAGCGGGACCTACAATTTAAAGTCGACTCCGAACGACAGATTTTTAAGAAACTTTTTCATGGCAATTTTATTTACTCTCAGAGTTTGTAACAGAAATCTGCTGAGAGGAAGACGCCGATGAATTTTTTTTTCATATTTCGTTTTTTTTCTAAAAGTCTGACCTGGGGTTTGAACCGTGACCTTAATAAGTCGACACACTAACTACTAGAATACGGCGACTTCTCACATCTCTCATCTTCTCACATCTCACATCATGTCAAAGAAGCCTTAAAATTGAATTAAATATCTTGCGGATTGAGCTTTCCAGTAGTGCCGGTTTTGAAGTAATGCGTACTTGCAATAGATATCCTGCTACGTTGAAATAATCTTACGCATTAATGTCCAAGAATAAAAATATTGGGCATCTGAAGTTTTTTATGGTTTTTTATGCTCCTCTTGTGGTTAAGTACCTCTTGACTTGTAATTTTAAAGCATCAAAGACATTAACAGGTATTCCTTCTGTTTACGAATATTACCTTCAATAGTATTAAGAGACCGCTGCTGGTTCGGCAGATTTAAATTTTCTTTATAAAGACTTGTGGAGAGCTTCCATTGGTACATCACACTTGTTGCACTTAAGGTCCCAAAGAGTTGAATGGCAATACATGAGCTCCTACGGTACTACATTAAGACGTTTAAATCAGTTTCAATCTTAACAGAAAAAAATATTCTTTGAGATTCTCCAGTTAAATATTAGTGTGCTGTTTCTGTAAGACGAAAGGTTTCATACGATCGTCTGTTTATATGGAAAACACAAACAAAAACACTCAATATTATGAGAGCACAGAATGCCACTGCATCTCACAATAAGTTAAGTGGTTTGACTTCCTTTGGCGTCCTTTGAAATGTTTACAGGCAAAGTTATTATAGAGCACAGTAACTAAACACTGTAAAACTCTTGGCAGAACACAGCCTCTAGTATTATTTAGAGATACGTACTAACAAATTGTGAACTTTTAAAGGAATTTCGATCTAGAAACTCTTATTTCTTTGGGGTAAAAGACAAATTCAGTGAAGAGCACAACAAGACCAGAATTCAAATAGCTTTAGAATGTCTAAAGGCAGAGTTATTATAGAGCTCAGTAACTAAACACTGTAAAACCATTGGCGAACACAGGATCTTAGTTTTATTTAGGAGTGGGTATTAAAAAATTTTTAAGGAATTTCTGTTTAAATTTTTGTTTAAAGGGGATAAGGCAAATTCAGTGAAGAGTACAACACAAGAAAATAAATCAGATATCTTATGACTGCAGGGCTGTGAGTTATCTTACGATTAGAAAATATAATTCCTTGACTCCAAAAATTAAACTCTCGTTAAATAAGTTCAGGAAGTCGCCGTAGTTTAGTAGGTAGTGTATTGGCTTATTAGACGTAAAGCCAGGGTAGGTCAGACAGCAAAATGAAAATATTAAAAATATTTCTTCGGCAACTTCCTCTCAGCAGATTTCTGGCAAAAACTCTGAAAGTAAATACAAAATTGCCATGAAAAGTTTCTCAAAAATCTTTCGTTCGGAGTCGACTTTAAACTGTAGGTCCCGCCACTCATGTATAAAATTAACAAACACAACATAAGTGGTGTGAGAAACTAGGTCGTAATCCTGACTGAAGGGTTGTAATGACCAATTATGTATGTAAATAAGTTCATAGTACCCATTTTAAGGGAGGTTTGTGTCTGAAAATGGTAGAATTGAAGAAGTAGTATCCATTCGAAACTGTTACAACACGCCGATACGATTAATAATAATTCACTACTGCTGGACAACTGATCTGTTTGAACAAAGCAATAAACAAAGTTGATTACTATCATTTCAAAATTTCAAAAAATTGATAAAACTTGGCACTTACCGTAGAAACAAGGCATTCACCTATTACTTCCATAATTGATCATTCTAATCGTTTGTTCAGGATTACAATCTAGCTTCTCACACCACCCATGTTGTGTATGTTAGTTTTTTCAAACAGTGGCAGTACTGGCGGCTTAAGGGTCGACAGATTTGAGAAACTTTTTACGGTCAATTTATTTGTTCTCAGAGTATTTTTCCGAAGACTGCTGAAAGAAAGTTACATACATACATAATTGGTCATTACAACCCTTCAATCAGGATTACGACCTAGTTTCTCACACCACTTATGTTGTGTGTGTTAATTTTATACATGAGTGGCGGGACCTACAATTTTCAAGTCGACTCCGAACGACAGATTTTTGAGAATCTTCTCATGGCAATTTTATTAACTCTCAGAGTTTTTGCCAGAAATCTGCTGAGAGGAAGTCGCCGAAGAAATACTTTTTGTATTTTTTTTTTTTGATGATTGGATAGTCCAATCTGGACGTCCAATTTTCGATGACTTTTTCCAACATTTGTGGCTGTATATCGGCAATAATACGGCGAATGTTGTCTTCCAAATGGTCAAGCGTTTGTGGCTTTACCGCATAGACCAATGACTTTACATAGCCCTACGGCAAGTAGTCTAGCGGTGTTAAATCACAAGATCTTGGAGGCCAATTCACAGGTCCAAAACGTGAAATTAGGCGGTCACCAAACGTGTCTTTCGATAAATCTATTGTGGCACGAGCTGTGTGACATGTTGCGCCGTCTTGTTGAAACCACATCTCCTGGACATTATGGTTATTCAATTCAGGAATGAAAAAGTTAGTAATCATGGCTCTATACCGATCACCATTGACTGTAACGTTCTGGCCACCATCGTTTTTGAAAAAGTACGGACCAATGATTCCACCAGCCCATAAATCGCACCAAACAGTCAGTTTTTCTGGATGTAACGGTGTTTCCACATACACTTGAGGATTACCTTCACTCCAAATGCGGCAGTTTTGTTTGTTGACGTAGCCATTCAACCAGAAGTGCGCTTCATCGCTAAACAAAATTCGCTTATGAAAATCGGGAACAACGGTAATCTCGTTTTGGGCCCATTCGACGAATCTACGCCTTACTTGATGATCGTTTGGCTTCAATTCTTGCACGAGTTGGATTTTGTAAGCACGCAAACCAAGATCCTTCCGCAAAATCTTCCATAAAGTGGATGGACACATGATCCAATTCCTGTGCTCGATGGCGGATGGACTCATTCGGGTCTTCCTCAATGCTACGCTCTACAGCAGCAATAGTTTCTTCTGTACGCACCGTACAGCGTCTCTGGGGATGCGAGTTATCAATAAGAGTAAACGTGGTGCGAAAACGTTCCATGGTTAATCGAATTAACTGCTCTGATGGACGATTTTGTCGACGATATGGACGTAGTGCGCGATACGTTTTCCGCACAGAACCATTATTTTCGAAATAAAATTGCACTATTTGCAAGCTTTGTTGAGACGTGAGTCTATTCATGATGAATTGCCAAACCAAACTGGGAATAAATCACTTGACAGCTGTTAAATCGGTCGCCATCTTGAAAAGTAATGCCAACTTAAAGTTCTATACCACTATAAAAAACACCCTTTACTTGAACACCTTATAAAATATTTGGGAGCTCAATATTCAAGCTGTTGGTGCAAGCAATTGTAAAAGAAAGTTACCGAAAGAAATACTTTTTTTATTTTTTGTTTTGTTCGGGAAATCTTAACAGGGGTTTGAACCTCGGATTCTGGTCTAATAAGCCGACACAGTACCTACTAGACTACCCTACATTGTTACTACTTTCAACCTGTGAAATACTCCTTTGATGATAAAAAGAAAAAAGTTGTTAATCATCGCTACATGCGTTGAAGAAGGTTTCGGTGTAAGAGATTAAAAGAGCTCCAGTGCAAATACAAAAACCTGATCCATTGTGTATTTCGTCTGCAAAAAACTCGGGCTATGAACGACGACTGTGCTTTAAAACAGACAACTGGCAATAAATCTACTGCTAACGCTGCAAAGTATCCGAGTAAATTTTTCCTGTATAAAACACAAAGGCAGTACAGCAATCCACAACGGAAGCTACCAGAGAAAGTCACTGAAAACTGGTGAGTATTTGATTGGAGTTGAAAAGCAAATTTTACCACAAAAATTAAAAAAAAATAATAAGAAATTGAGGACCCCCAGTTATACTCATGCAGTATACTTCCCCAATTTAAACAATTTCTTTCATTCTTTCCTTTATTAGTTGGCCCTTATAACAGCGTCTATAAACAAAAGGTAAGTAAATTTTCGACTAAATTGAAATCCTCCAGTATTTGGTGGCAGAAATTTTTCATTGTTTGCACTTTGATTGGAGTGATGAAAAATCACTTTGAAAGTAATTTTAGCGTAAAATTTTCACGAGTCCTTTGTAGAGGACAATCATCAATTTCGTTTAGTTTGAGTTCTTTCTTTTTTTATTGTTTATTAGGGTTGAAGGTTTGTTCTCTTTTTTCTTTTTTTATGATGAAACAATTTGAAAGCCTTAGAAATGTTAAAACAGTAGCAAATGAGAATCACTACAAATCCTGTGATGTGCTTCAATTGCCATTTCTTACCACTGTGGGGGGTAAACTTTTTTAAAGAAATCGCACAAGGGAAACAAACAAATTTTACAGTTGACGTGGATTTTTCAGTTTTTTTTTCTTCGTTTTCATTTATAAAAGAAAAATATTCATTTTCTCAGCATAAAGTGAAAAGAAAAAGAAAAATTCAATGAATAAATGATGGAAGAGAGAGAAGAAAAAAAAAGAAAAAGAAAGTGAAACACATGCCTTTTGAGATGGCACACAGATTTATCGCAATTTGTTTCAGCATCAGTGAAGCTAATTTCATGGTGAAAGATGTTTAAATTGTTGCAAAGAAGCAATAAAAGAACATTTACACATGCATTCATACATTAATTCAGTCATTCATTCATTCCTTCATTCATTCATATGCAAAGAGATAAATCAAGATCAACTGTTTATGGTATTATAAGAACACTGTTACACGTTTAACGGCATTCATAAGGGCCATCACTAATTTACTTGTTTCATTGCAAATGGGAACAAATACTTTGAAACATTACAGTTACAGCTGTAAACCTACTAAGGCAACAACTTTTACAAAATTTTTATCGTTAACAAATCAGTGTTAACATATTTTGCAATTAGCAAACAACTATTCAACTATTTCTATGCCCCCTATTTTTAAAGCAAAAGATTGCACGACGCTTTTATCTCTTCATAGTTAGGAAGCATAACAACCAATACCATCATCATCGGTATTCGCTAGTAGCAAACAACTCCAATAACTAGAGGCCCTATGAGCGGATTCATGCCACCAGGTCTCTTTTCCTGTGGATAAAGTAGGATTTGAGCACTTACTATTCAAATTTAACAGAATAATGAAGACAGTGAGTATCTTTTATTACCACACAGCATCTATTATACAGCGGCTGTAGGAACTGAATTTGAAATGAAGATTTTAGGTTTTCATACCCATTTGAATGCCTTTAATTGTTATATTTTCTATACTTTTCAACAGAATTTAAGACATGAAGTTGTTAAATAAAAATTATTTTCCATCTCCGACTGAACGTAAGGCAGAACCTTTATAGCCGTACCGACCGCCAAAAATTCAGAAAATTATGAATTAGTGGTACTTACTCTCCAATAGATATGGTTAAACTCAACTTCAGTAGGAATTTAAAAATGTTTGGACGCCGTACAATTTATCTAAAAATAAGTTAAAACGTCTTTTGTAGCATGCGATTTTTCTAGAGAAAAACGATTGCTAAATGAGGTTAGTTTTTTTGAAAGAGCAGCTGTTGGATTTGATTGGCTTTACGGCCACAAAGGTTAAGTTAATTTTTTTCATCAGATTGTAAATTGAGTCTAGAACTTTGTTGATTACAGAAGATATATTAAGTAATGATACGCCTCCAAGTCAGACATCTTCAACAACAAAACGAAATGTGAAAAAAAAAATATTTCTTCGGCGATAGACTCTCAGCTGATTTCTGGCAAAAACTCTGAGAGTAAATAAAATTGCCATGAAAAGTTTCTCAAAAATGTTGTTCAGTATCGACTTTAAACTCTTGGTCCATCCACTCATGTATAAATTTAACACACACAACATAAGTGGTGTTAGCAGCTAAGTTGTAATCCAGACAGAAGGGTTGTAATGATCAATTATGTATGTATGTAATGACACGACAATGCCATCAAGGTGATAAAGCTTTTGTCTACAGAGTGCAGAACAATCACAAAAGATGTTTTCTGAGCTCTCAACATTATTTTTGCAACCTCGATGGCCATAAAGTCTCTAATTTAATTCAGACGCCTTAGTCTCACAGATAGTGTGTTGGCTTAATAAATGAGAAGCCGTAATTCAAATCCTAGCTTACACATTTTGAACGAAAACGAAACATGAATGGCAGTTTTCAACAGTCTTCTGTCGGAAACTCTGGGAGAAAATAAAATTGCCATGACAAAATTTCTCTAAATCTGTCGTTTGGACTCGACACTAAACTCTAGGTTTCCCCACTCATAGATAAAATTAACACAAACAACATGGTGGTATTAAACTGACTAAACGGTTGTAAGGCCAATTAGGAAAGTAAGTAAGTACCTCAAGCCATAAGAGCTTCTCCTGATTTAAGAGGTTTAAGTCAGTTTCAATCTTAACAGAAAAAATCTTCTTTGAGATTCTCCTGTTAAATATTAATGTGCTGTTTCTGTAAGACGAATGGTTTCATACGTTCGTCTGTTTATATGGAAAACACAAACAAAAACACTCAATATTGTTAAAATCGCTCGCCTTACATAAACAGACCTTAAGAACTGTTTTGACTGGCGCTATCTGCCACATTTACAACAGCAATTTCATTGTCGTTCATTTTCTTCACAAGCAACGGTTCATCGACAGTACATATCAAAATTTTTCCTTGTTTCGCCATATAGTCCTACATTACTCTCATAGTCAAGCTAATATAACAGCGTTATGGTTGAAGAGTACACACCATTTAGAAACAAGATGGGTTAAAAGGCTTTAAGCCGAAAGCACGTAGAGGAAGCTATTCCCCTTCGCAAATATCTCAATCGCAATAATTTCTGAGTGGAAAATGGTCAGATGACACTTATTGTGATAGAATTTCTGGAAATTCTGTAGCCATCAACTCCTGTTCTATGATATGCTTGCTTGGTTGTTAAAGTTGATTCGCAAGTTTTTAACAAGTTCTGCTATGAATAAGTGTACTCTGAATCTGAAACAGTACCCTGTCAAATGAGCGTTTACCAATCTTAAATTAATCCTGGAGAGTCTGAGGTATGACTCAATAAAAAATTCTCTTTGCCTCAAACTCTCTTGGTTTGATAAGTGTCTTTGCCTCTGAATATTTTCCCTTTGGTTGGACATAACTGAGCTAACATCCATCCCAATACCATAGAAGGATTATAGGAGACTTAGAACGGCGTGAAATCTCCCAACCTCTTTCTCTACGCAAGTTCGTCTGCTTGATTATTGCGGAATATTCCCCCATAAGCTGGGACCCAGTAGAGGTTAACCTTATTTTATCTACCTAATCGATTCAACTTTTCTAAACAGTTCTATACAATCTTCGATTTAAATTCGAAAGAGCTGAGTGCTCAATTGGAGAGCTGACTGTAAAATAGTATTGTTAGGTTCTGTCTTTTGTACACGACAACTTTCGTTCAAGTTGAACTCAGCACATTTTCCGATGACATAGGCTTCCACTTGAAAGAAACTCACATGGTCTTCGAAATATTTATTTATGCCCAGACAATTGCCTCTTAGGTCACTATTGTTCTGGCCACCATGGTATACATCCAGTGCATATTTCCTGGGTTTCATGCCCAGGCTTTCACTTTAAGCCTTTTGCGTGAGAGACTCTCCATACACGAAGACTTCATGTCATCTACTTATATATATTTTACGTACATTTTGTCTGATATTATCTCATCTTGTAGTCGAATATTCTTCTACTTAGGAAGTTTTCTTCTGATTGCAAATGGTCGAAAGGTATTATTTTTTTAATAATAAAATTTTAAATAAACTTTCGACCACACTTCATCACATTATGGTTGTCCAAGACATCGCCAGCCATTGCCATTATAATAACTGGCAAGAGTGAAAGTAATTGCAGTTCTTTAGACACAAAGCCATTTACGCTCGAATATTAAAAAATATTGTATTTGAACAGAGAAGTGCATTAAATCTTACTTCTATTGAAACTTTACCTTGGCCCGGCCATTGTTAAGTAACCAATAACAAATATTTTCCAAAAAAAAAAACATTTTTTTCGAACAATTATTTTTGTTGTTGTCCATGATTTTCAAAATACAAGTTCGTATTGGATGAGAGAATCAACTTGAATGTGTTTTTCAAAAGACATTAGCGATGAAGGCGAGCAAAGAAATGTTCGTTATGGTGTTTAAAGGATTTACTTAAAATGTGATAAAATGTCAACGTGACCTGAATACATAAATAAGTGAGAGTTTTATAAGCGAAAAGTAACAACAACAACGGCCAACCAACCAATAGAAATTGTTACATATAGAAAACAACAACAAAAACTGAAAAATTCAAACGTACATTCACGTCGTGAGACATTTTCGGAAAACTCCCCTCCCTGACAGCAAATTTTGCATAAAACAAGAAAAGAAAACCCTGAAAAACTAGAAATAACAGCGAAAATATTTGTATTTTCTAACAAGAAAGAAAATATTTTTGTTTGTATTTTGTAGAGAGTGAAATATTTAGTGTAAAATATTCTTAACCTTTATAGTTGTTTATCGAGGCATAGTTATGGTTATAAATATAGCACAAGTTTCTAATAAAATTATATTGTTACGAAAATAAAAATCTACAAGAATAAATGTAAACAAAATACACAAACAACAATAATGAATATATACAACGAAGTTTACATTTATAGAGATTTCGAGAAGGCGTAGTCACGAACATTCGCCTTCTAGAACATTCACCAGACTGTTTACTCTGCCATATAAAAGGCAAGGCAATACAGGCTAGTGAGATAGTGAAGTTCAGTCAGTCTTGTGTGAAGACGCGGTGTGTTTGAAGAGAGTAATCATGTTTTGAAGATCTCCGTTGAAAAGATCTGTCGAATAATTGCCTAACAATTGTTATTGTTTATGCAAAGCGTATAAACAGAGGAATAACAAAAGAAAGCAATTGTTGTTGTTTACATAAAGTTGTGAACAGTGTAACATAGAATTTTGCGAATAATAAAGAATATTAATTATAAACGAATTCCTATTTTAAACGTTTTTAAAAGGAAAAAAACTTTACAATATTTTGAATTAAATCGATTTTGTTAAAGAATAAAAGAGGTTATTCTAGAAGATCAGCATATTTCTGGCAAAAACTCTGAGAGTAAATAAATTGCCATGAAGAGTTTTTCAAAAATCTGTCGTTCGGAGTCGACTTTAAACTGTAGGCCCCACCACTCATGATAAAATTAACACACACTACATAAATGGTGTGAGAAACTATGTAGGTGGGAATCCTGTAATGGGTTGTAATGATCAATTATGTATGTATGTATGTATTCTAGAAGAAAAACAAAAAACACTGATCAGATTATAATAGCAAAACTATATATTAAATTAAAAAATAGAAAAGAAAAGAACAGCAAACACAAATCAACAGTCAGATTCTAGAAGTTGCAGGACCAAAGCCAAATGAAGCATAGATAGAGAGAAAAGTAACATTGCCGTGTATATACTGGAAATATTTTTAAGGTTGATATTTGTAATAAAATAATCGTATAGAAACATTGCCAGGACAGGATCATTTATAAAATAATGATGGTTGCAATTAAATAGTCAAAGTATTTATTTAAATAAAGAAATAATAACCGATAATCTCAAAATTGCAATTTTCAAATCAACAGCAGATACTCGTTTTTAAAAGATAAAGTTATATTTGATTTAGAAGCTATTTTAATAGTAGACTCACTCTTTGGCTGTACCTGCATACATATATAATTGTTTATTACAACCCTTCAGCTTCTCACACTACTTAGGTTGTGTGTGTTACATGAGGGGCGGAACCAACAGTGACAAACTTTCCATTGCAAATTTTATTTACTTTCGGAGAGGTAGTCACCGAATTTCATTTCTCGCATTGTTTGATATGCCTGAGCATAATATGCCTGAGCATAATATAAGATAATAAGCCAACACATTATCTATGTTTTCAATATGTTTAGAATTACTAAGCAACGGCGACTTCAATTCCATCAGTTAAGGGACTTGACTCTTCACATTTTATAAAGCCTTCTAAAAGGGATTTACGGGCTTTGACAGTTGACAACGTTCTTCTTGAAGCTACACCTATCAAATTATTTGATTTTTATTCGGTTTGATTTCCCAAATCGACTTAAGATTACTTCACTGTACGGCTTCTGAAGCAGTTGAAGACTGACCCTATTTCTCATCGAAAAAAAACAACTTCAGCGTTAAGATCCATTTCTGGAAGAATGAATACGCAAAGAAATATTATTATCTAATTTTGAATGATACCACTTCACATGAGTTCCAAGAGCATCCAATACATTTCGAAAAAGTCACCGCTTGATTTGGATTTTGAACTGACCGCGTTATCGATCCATATTTCTTTGAGAAAGACGTCGGCCAAGCCATCACTGTGAACGGCGGGCATTATATGTCAATGTCAATCAACTTCTTATGGCCTGAATTGGATGATCTGGACGTCAACGGCAATTGATTTCAACAAAACCACGTAACGCGGCACACAGTTAATGCCAAAATTGATTGTTCACGATAAGCGATTTCATAGCATGGTCATCCAATGTGGAGGTGATGTAAATGGGCACCGAGGTAGTGCGATTTCACACCGTTCTCAAAGCCAATATAATCCATTCCATCGGTCAAATTCAGCTTGAATTATGGACGAGACTAATGATATTTGGAATCCAGTCCATTCAGAGAAGTCATGGCGGATATCTGAACGATGTTATTTATTGTCTACACATAAGGGGTTTAAAGCACACTTTTTTAATTTAAAAAATCATAACGATTTTAGTATTTAATCACAACGTTACGCAATCACATTTACCAAGTTTCAACTACTTTTTTCACCTTCTCTGTAAATTATGTTCCTTTTTCTTTCACTTGCATATCGTAATTCTATAGAAATTTAAAATTTGTTTGACAAAATTGTATGCATACCAGTTTGTCTGGCATTAAAAACAGAAATTTTATATGAAAATAATACAACAACAACAACAATAAACTCTTATTCTAAATACATTACAAAAGAGATTCATTTTAAATGAAAACATGATTCGGTTCTATGCAAATAATCTGTCTGTCTCTCTACCTCTCTACCCAACATGGCAATTATTGTAGCAGCCATTTAACGCATAATAAAGCGTACATAAATGCCACATACAAGAACAGACAAGGACTTGCAGACAGACCAACTGATATAACTTTCATTGGAAATCTCCAAAGTCTTCTTTATGTTGATGGGTTTATTGGTAATCCTCCTCTGTCAATATTCTTCAAAATTTATGAAAATAAAAATGTTGTCTTACAACATCTCCTTTCATTTTAAGTTCAATGATGTTTTATATGCCACAATATACGTACGTTAGGCGATGAGTACGTTATTCGTTAACGTATTTGTTGTAAATGAAGCCGCTGCTCTGTTAGAGTTCCTTACTCTGTTAACAGCCAACTTGTAGTTGTACTCCGGGTGTGTGTGTGGGTAATCTTTTGGGATATAATTTTGGTAGTGCTTCGCTTGTAATTTAAATGTTTAAGGCTTTACTGGCAATTTGATATTGATTTATGATTATGATGCATTGATTAATGTACTGATTTATTACAAGTTCTTAAGTGTTGAAAATTTTGAATTTTAAATATCGTTTTTGTTTCGTTTTATTTTTTTTTTCTCTCGTTTTTTGTAAATTATGATTAATAGCTTAGCGTACGTATTTATGCACATTGTCAAAAAGCAATTAAGGTGTGGGACTATCACAAGTCAAATTTGAATAAACATTGATAAGGTGATTTTGAAAAGATGAAACTTCTTATTACGATATCAGTATTTACTAGGGCTGATCAAAATTCTCATGTCATTGACCTGTAGAATATTAGGGGTAATTATTATACTTTAGTGAGAAACTAGGTCGTAATCCTGACTGAAGGGTTGTAATGACCAATTATGTATGTATTATACTTTAGTTATTGCAAACGCTTTTTAAGTAAGCATTTCTAGCTTTTGGAAACCAAGATTCAATATCCAATTCATGTTTAAAAATTTATTGCAATTGTTGATGGCTTACAACTAATGTCTCTTCCTTGCTTCTGTTTTGTAAATTAATTTTTATTTATTTTCAAGCTAAGCACCAGTATGTTTCATAACGATAGTATTGCCATCTGTTACAGCTTAGAAAGAAGGTTATTTGGTAAGGTATATTAACCCATTAATGCCCGAATAACTTTTACCGTTTTGTTTTTTACACTCAATTTCCTCTCAGAGCATAAAAACTAAGGCAACCTCTGCTGGCAACTTAAGTTGCCACTGGGCACTAATGGGTTAAGTTTAGTATTGAAAACCTTTTTCGTACCATTCTTAAAACAGTGATTAGCATTATCTAACCTTCCTTCCTTTGATATTCGTTATTAACATCAGATGGATTCTAGAAATAGGATTGAATGCACCTAGCTACACTAGACACTGCCAGCATAGGAAGAAGGCTGTCAGCTTTTTCTTTTAAAGTGTCAATTATTTGGAGAATAATAGTTTATCGAGTACGGATACTGAAGAACACCCACAAATAACTGAACATAGTCATTTTTCGAGCTTACAAACTAATTATTGTCGCTATTCTTGACCTACAGTACAAGGAATTGAAAAGTGATTATAAAGCAATTTAAAGAAACTGGAAGCGAGATACATATAATTAGACTATGTACGCACTGTCGAAACGATAGTCAAAATTTGTCGACTTTTACGGCAGCTCTTATTTCACACTTGATATCTACATCATATAACAATTGACTATTCGCAACACGAAGGACTTTTGCATTGCGATTGTATGAGAAGTATCATGCAAGAGTAATTACATGTCTTGGCCATGTCAATTAGCGACAAAGATCATGAGTTTAGAAGGCATTAGACAAAGACTGTCACTGCATGATTAATACATTCTATCGATAACTAAACCAGGCATGTTATGATAACCCATATTATGGCTATGGAGTGTGGAGGACAAGAAATCGCTACAATGCCTTCTTTGTGGCTTCTTCAGTCTAGGGTATCTTACATTTATGCACTTTGTGGTGAATTTGATTTGGATTGTCTCGGTGGTGTGTCACAGACAAAGATATAAGGATATGCGTTGCTCTTTGTTACTCTTTCGTGTACAAATTTTTTGCGTGAGAGGATTGATATCAGTAACTAATTTATCCTCCGGCGAGATAGCGAACCAATATGGCATGTTGTAATGGGTTCAAGTACTGGATATTATATGATTGAGTCTAAGCGTATGAACTATCTAAAGAAGAGTATTGTGGAGGCTGATTGGGTGAAGAGGAAGAAAAATTCTTTCATATGAAATACGGGACCAAAACACCTTAGTATAGGTATATTTAGGAATGCACTGCATCGAAAATATTTCACTGTCGCATATAATAAAATTTGCCAGAAGTACTAGTTGGTTATTAAGGAAACCACATGTAATAAAAGGGGAACCCGATTAGAGAAATGAAGTCTTCCGTCTCTTAGTGAACTCGCTTGTTGCAGTTGCGAGAAAATTATGCCAAATTATGGTGACGTATTTCATCGGCTTGCTTGAAATTTTCACTTCAAAATCAAACGGATTAGAATCGATGCCTTTTGTACAGAACCAATCGTGGATTAGACGTTAGTGAGTTATTCATGTTAAACTATTTCCAATAAATCTCTAAATAGCTAGCCAGAGTGAATAACAAAATATTTCTACAATAATTTTTCATGTTTAGCATGTGATCTTTCTGAAGGTGACTAATGTAAGGAATTAAAAATTTTAAAATATCAGTAATAAGATTTGGAATTTCTAGACTTTGACTGGGCATATAGAAAGTATAAAGTGAATAAAGTGAAAGCGTCCACTGCGACCTGTTCAATGCATTCAAGATTTGTAGTTCGTGTAGTTTAGTAGGTACTGTGTTGGTTTATTAGACGTGAGGCCAAGGTTCAAACCGAGATCGGACATTTCTAACAAAACGAAACTAAAAAAAATTTCTATGGCGACTTCCTCTCAGCAGATTTCTGGCAAAAACTCTGAACGTAAATAAAATAGCCATGAAAAGTTTTTCACAAATCTGTCGCTCGGAGACGAATTTAAACTGGACGCCACTCATGTATAAAAAATTAACACTCAAAAGTGGTGTCAGAAGCTAGGTCACAATCCTGATTAAAAGGTTGCAATGACCAATGATGTGCATATGTTATATAATTATGGATCAGAAAGATTTTATGCTTATTGTGATGAAATTATGGACATTGGAAGAATAATTAAAATTTTCAAATGTAACTAATCAGCTACTGATTAACCCACTATGTAGACATTCAGGTTAACGCACAGAGTGCCGTCCACAATGTATTAAAGTTCATGTAAACTTTTAGCAATCAAGTGGCACTTCTACGGGATATTCTGCACGTGAAATCAGTATTGCATTTACGTCCAATAAAATATTTTCTTTTTAAATTTGGGGCTTCTTCATCGTTTCACACTTGCAATGCAAACAGAATTTAAAATAATTTTTAAAATTAATTTGGAGATTTGCGCAAACACTTCATGCAGAGGACTTACACAGAAAGAGGGAACTCAATGTTAAAATTATGAATTAATTATGCCTGTTTTTTTTAATGACGAATGTCAAGCATTGTAGAGTTTTCTAGAGCATTAAGTACAGTAACATTTCATCACATAATCAAAATAAAACATTTACTCGGTGAACCGAAAAACCTCCTATGCGGTAATTTTAATTTAATTTTTGTAATTTAATTGCGCGGTAACTGATTTCATTCTTTTTTTTAATAAATTTTTAATAGTATTTTCAAAATTTTAAATTACAACTATTAAATCTAAATTAATCAAAATGGAATTATTGAAGCAAGACGATTATTTACTGGTTTAATTAAATACTGTTGCAATAGTAGAATTTTTTTGTGATTATTTTATTTTTTTACTGTTTAAATACACACAATCTTAATTATCTGTTTAATAATTAAACAAGTTAATATTCAATTAATAAATTTTATTTAAAACCAACATTCTAAGCAGATTTGGCAACAGTTACTAGTTCGAAATAAAATGAAATATTTACTTAACATTTTATTTTCTCTACTAATTTTACAAAAATGTTTGGTAAGAAAAAATATCGTTTTTATTTATTTATACATGCTGGCTTAAATTAAAAAGAAAATAAAAAAAAATATTTTTCTCAAGAGTTTTCAATTAAAATTCACTAAAATCGATTGCAATTCTACCGATGAAAAGATAATGAAATTTGAAAAATGCATCCTAAAAGCTGTATCAAGAAACGAACAATACGTTTCATTTTATGCGAAAATTTTAAAAAAATCTCCTAAGGATATACGGGTAAGTACTAAAACTCTAAAAATTTAAAGGTTTTTAATAAAATTCTTTGGATTTGTAAACACTTTGGCTTTGAAGATACGTTTTGAGTTTATGAAACGAGCTAATGGCTGGAAACCTTTTCTATACGATGTGACTATAAAATGTGATGAACTAAGAAAACTAAATCCAGTAACCAAATTTCTATGGAGTTGGGTAAATGATGCTACCAATTTTAATAATACTTGTCCATACAATGTAAATAAAACAGCAGCAAATGAGAGAAAATTATTTACATTGTATGCAATTATGTGTTCTCTTTCTCTTTTTTTTATTTACAGAAAGATGTTGAATTATATCGCTTAAGCAATACATATATGACTACAGTAGCCTTAAGTGGTTTACCCGTACCTAATGGACAATATCGTCTTTTGATACATTGGCAAGAATCTGGAAAACTGAGAGGTTTTACTGCTTTTTATGCCACGATATATTGACGTCTAACGTTATTGTTTAAGTACAAATGCTATGTAACGTTAAAAAAAGGTAAAGGTTTCTCAATAAATCAATTAAAAAATCAATTTTAATTAAAAGTTGTTTTTTTTATCTGACAATACTTATGTAAAATTCTATTCTGTCACAAAATTCAGTATATTCAGTATCTCAACTGAATGTAACGAATCGATTTATAATCGATTTACGCTTGAGTAACGTTGGGATTTATTGGAAATTTATTTTCAAAACAAAAACAATCAGTCGGATATTGTACGAAAATATTGTACAAAAATTTGGTCGCAGAGAAGGACCAATAGTGCCAGGTTTACGCAAGTTTATTGCTTAAGTTCGAGAAACTGGTTTCATTGTCGATGTGTCAAGACATAGCATACACCCGAAAATATCAATGCTGTGGCTGAGAGTGTTATCGTTATCAAGAATCCAATTTTGCGAAAAGATCTCGTATGATTCCTTACAAAGTTCAATTAGATCAAGAGTTGAAGCCCTTCGCCTTCGCCCATTCACTTCATTTTCGCTTCGTTAGATCGGCCAACGTGAAACTGCACGATGATGACAAAAAAAAATAAATTCATCTTGGTGGTTACGTTAACAAGCATAACTGCCATATTTTGAGCTCAGAAAACCCACATGTGGTCTTACAGAAGTCAATGCAGCCATTACGAGTGACTGTTTAGTGCAGCTTGTGGAGCGGAGGCATCATTGGGCATATTTCTTTGCAAATGAGGACGGCGCAATCATTATTATGGATGTGCCTATTGCACCATGATAACCGATTTTTTGTACCCACTTTTAATGGTATTGATGTAAACGATGTTTGGTTTCAACAGGATGTAACAACTTACCACACAACTTATGCCACAATCGATATGTTGCGTCAAACTTTTGATGGTCGTTTAATTAACCGAAAAGGTGATGTCAGTTGGCCGCCAAGAAGCTGCGATTTGACACCGTTGGAATATTTTCTGTGAAGCGCCCTTAAAGAAAAGTTTTGTGCTGACAAACCAGAGACGTTCGTGATACTACGACCCCAGTCCGGTACGAATGAGGTACTATGAGACCAGACCGCGACAGCCATATAAACGAAATAATATTCCATTTCAAACCGAAATAATTGTACTTTACAACAAAAAAAAAATAAATTTGACAAAATTTCAAATGCATTTTAAATTTAAATGGCACATCCCTTATATCAGCATCAACTTTTAACATGAAATACTCGGATCGATGGTTGAGCCGTTTAATCACTACACTAAGCCATAACATCTTTATAGCTTATATTAACAAGTCTGTTCTAATACTTACAAATCGGCAAATTGCGAATTTAAATTTCACATTTAAATGCCTTTCAATTGGAGGAAGAGAAATTTTTAAAAATATTTGGGAACATCTATTAGTGACAACGCTCGATATCATCAGTTTACTTGAGAAATTGAATGCATTTCCGCACAAATATTAGCAAATTAATATATTGTAACATAAAAATCTAGGAAAGCTTTTAATTTTCCAGCAACATGCCAATAAACCATAAGACGATAATGCACCACTAGGTACGAGTAAACCTTTAAAAGGTGTTGTACTAATCTTGCTAAAAACACAAGAGAAAAAATCTGCACAATGCACATACTTGTCTCATTTACGGTCCTCTTACTTACATTATATGGGCAACTATTATTGAAATTGGTAAGATCATTGATCAAGGTCCACATAATTTTGGTTGCCGGATTTCTTTTTCTTGGTGCATCACATTTTACAGTCACATCGCTTAGAAATGGTTTCCAGCCATTAGCTCTTGTCAAAAATTGAAAACGCATCTTGAAAAGTGTGATTGGATTTTTTAAAAGGTTTAAATTATTAATTTTGAAATTTCCTTGTATGTCCTTAGGAGGTTTTTGCAGGATTTTTGCATGAACTGAAATGTATGTATTCTTCATTCCTGGATACCACTTTTAAGATGCATTTTTCAAATGTCACAGACTTTTTATCGATGGAATTGCCAGCGACTTTATCGAATTTAAATTGAAAGGCCTTGACACATGATGTTTTCGTATTGTTAAATCGAATAAATTTATATTTTATTATAATAATTGCTTTATTTCCCTGGCATTTTTTGAAGAGTAACAATTAAAATTTAAATAAAAACCAGAAATTTAATTTCAAACCGATCCGCATTCATTTTCAAACCCATATTGAGTTGAGCCAGACAATCATGCTTCATTTATAAAGTTTGCTTCGATCGCATACTGCCAACTTCCGAATTATCTTTCTATTTACAATTTCCCACAAACTTTGATTAACTAGACGGCTCATTGCAAGAAATATTAACAACTTAATTACTTAATTGGCCACTAAGAATCCGATTAACGGATTTCGGCCTGCCGTAATACATACTTCCAGGCGCCACTTTTTGTGCGCCAGTTGTTCACGTCAAACAATCGATGGCTCGGCTATGTCGTTCGAATGGAGGAGGATGCTTCGGCGAGACGGGAATTTGATGCTGGAATCTGCGGAAGTCGGCGAAAAGGACCACCTTGTTTGCGTTGGAAGGAACAAATCGTGGAAGCCCTGTCTTCGATTGATATTAACAACTTATTACTTTAAAAAACAATTCACTAACTTGATCTAATTTCTAATTATGTTTTTAGTGCTTAGCAGACTTTTACCAATAATGTTTAGTTGCTTCCTTTTTCGCTTACTTGTAACACCGCACATATTGTGTGTGTTAATTTTATACATAAATGGCGGGACCTACAGTTTAAAATTTCCGATTCCGGTCGACAAATTTCGTGAGATATTTTTCATGGCTATTTAATTGTATTCCCAGAGTATTAGCCAGACGACTAAAAGAGGACTAGAGTCTACGAAGAAATATTTTCTCATATTTCGTTTATGTTCGAGATGTTTGGGCTGGGGTTTGAAGCTAGGGTTTGAATCTAACAACTAGACTATTGACACTTCTAGAATTAACCATTTAATCAGATTTTGGACCATAGAAATCAACAAATATTTGTACTCAGAATAGTGTACTTTTTGTACTTAATTTTTCATTACAACCGTTTAGTCAAGACTACAACCCAGCTTCTCACATTTGAATACATACTTGATTAGCTATGTTTAATTATTATTTTTTTTAAACAATTAAAAATATGAGTTCAGATTTAATATCACTGTTAATTAATTCAACTAATTTTGCATCATAAATTTTATTTTAAAATATTGTTAACGACATTTTAATTTATGGGTAACAAAAATGGATCAAATTTTTTAACTTATCTTTACAATACTTAATGCTATCAACGGAACACACGCAAGTTCTTAACAAACAAAATACAGATGTAAATAATTAACGGGTGATTTTGTAACCGTTTGGAAATTCAAGAAGATGTTGAGAATTTGGTGAAGTGATCTTCGATTTTGAACAACTTTTCCAATACTTAGTATACACCAAAGGCATCTGTAATGCTGTCATTCAAAGCATGATGTACAGATGGGTTGTTTTTGTATATGAAAGAAAAGAAAATTACCAAATACACATCAGAGCAGATTTCGGCTGCCAATGGACTGCTCCTAAACAGTATCGCGTTGATGTATACTGTATATGGAATGGCCAGCATGTTTCCCAGTCTTTAACAATATAATAACAAATCTATGGGGAACTCTTTCTATGTGTGTTTTCGCCGAGAATTACTAAAATATAGATTTGCATACATACATAATTGGTAATTGCAAGCCTTCAGTCAGTATCACTACCTAGCTTCTCACACCACCTATGTTGAGAGTGCAAATTTTTTAAATGTGACTTGCCTTCACAATAATAAAATAAAAAATTTTAAGTTTGGAAGAATGGCGTAAAAAATTTAGTTTATTTTTTAATGAAGATAAACAAATTAACAAAACAGTTAAATAATACATTTAATTCTATTTTTAAAATTTATCACAAAAATTGATTTCAGCTTGAATGGTTAATAACAATGAAATTTATTCAAAATGTAATGTGATTACCAAGTTTGATAAAGTCGTGCATGTCAACCATTCAAACCCAACCAAATATAAATAAAAATATTCAAAATTATAATTAAATTGTTAATTACGTTGTATTGTTATTAAAAACATTTTTTATTAATGAAACAAATTTATTTCTATTTCAACATCTGGCGTGTCAAAAACTAGTGCAAGTGAGCGAAAATAAAACTGTATTCGTCACTATATGTGATAATATCGGCCGTATTACGATGTCCTGCAAACGAATAATATATTCTGAGATAAAACGAAATCCCCGTAGTCTAGTAAGTATTGTTTCTGCTTTTATACGTAAGGCCAGGATCCAAACCCCCGGTTCGGACATCGCCAACATTATGAAACACGTCGGTGACTTTCTCCCAGAAGATTTCTGGCAAAAACTCTTAGAGTAAATAAAGTTGGCATGAAAAGCTTCTCAAAAATCTGTCGTTCGGAGTTGACTGAAACTGTAGGTCCCATCACTCATGTATAACATTAATACATACAACATAAATGGTATGAGAAGCTAGGTCGTAATTCTGACTTAAGTGTTCTAATGGATGAATATGAAGAGATAAAGTTACTATACACTATTTAACACAATCCTCGCGAAACAGTGATTGAAGGTTGCTGAACGATCAAGCATCAAATGTATGCTTAGTTCGACTAGACATTTGTAAACTTCCCAGTACCGATTGTAAACGGGCACTATTCTTTTCGTTTTATTGAGCCTGCTATCACTCTATTGCCTACATAGCAGAAACTGTGCAGGCATTCAACTGATTGGCCAGTTAGCAAAATATTATCTGTGCTCAAATTGTTTAATCTCCAACTAACATTATGTTTTTCTAGATCTTTTAGATTTTCATGCATTTTGAAGATTTTGTACGGTTGTAGACAAATATCATAAGCCAATACCTTGAGATGTCATGAAAGACTGCATGTAAGTTTTCTTTTCTCTAGAGAAGTGTCGTTCATAACATCATTCAGAAGATTAGAACATCATTTATGCGATAGACACAACATCCTTATTTTACTCCAGTGTTTTTATAAAATAATAAAGAGTTAAGCAGCTTCTCCTGAGGTTAAGAAAATAAAAAGTTATATCGCAGTCATTATTAGTGTAAATTAAAAAAAAAATATTGTATTAAAGAAATATTAAAAATTTTTATTCGTATGTTTTATTTGAAATTATTTACAATGTTTTAACCATTCTTACACTGCGTTAAATTTAAAAATTTAAAGCAAAACAGTAATAACTGCTACCACAGCCATTATAAATATCTTTAAAATATTTCTAAAGAATTTTTGTTTTCAAAAAAATAAATTGGCTACTGTAAGCAACGACAAAAAGTTACAAATACAAGGGTTATCACAGATCGACTTGAATGAACAGAATATTTTATGTTCATTGACAAATTATTCTATAATTATTACAAGCTAAGAAAATTTGACTTTATAATCGGTTTGGTGGTTTCGAACTCACCAACCTCAATCTAATAGTCTAGTACACTACCAACCAGACTACCGGGGTAGCCAACACTTTACTTAACTGGTCATTACAACACTTCAGTCACTATTACGCCCTTACTTATCACACCACTTATGTTGTGTGCGTTAACTTTATACATGAGTGGCGAGACATACAATTTAAAGTCGACTCCGAACGACAGATTTTTGAGAAACTTTTCATGAAAATTTTATTTACTCTCTAATTTTTTGCCAGAAATCTGATGAGAGTAAGTCGGCGAAGGAATAATTTTTCATATTTCGTTTAGTTCGAAATGTCTGACATGGGTTTTGAACCCTGGCCTCACGTCTAATTAGCAAACATTGTACGTATTAGACTACGGCGATTTGGACATCCAACAACTCCACGGATTTTTTTATGCAATTTGGGGAAAACTATATTCCGATAGAGACTTGAGTTTTATACGATTGTTAAAAACACAAGTTAATCCCATTTCAGCTTCAAATGATCCCAAGAAGCCAAAATATAAAGCAAACAATGCTCATTGGGCTTTATGTTTTATTCGGTCTGTACATTATAGGCACTTTATGATAAAATGTTCTATGGAGACGAACGATTTTCCTGAAATCGATCCTGAAATAATCGCTACTCTCGATTCCAAGCACTATGACGGTATAACTACCGATTGTTTTTAAACTACAGCTGATGATTCTGAATAGGATATTTTGTGGTTGAAGAAAATGGTGACATGAGCCACACATCTAGCATGATATTGGCTTCATCGGGTCAGAAGTTTCCACAGAAAGTAATTTCACATTTCAGGGATTTAAATTGGCCTCCCCAACGTGAGATTTGATGCTGTTACACTTCTTTGTAAGGATATGTCTACGTATTTCTAATAGAGTGTATCACTATCAGAGTATTTGCAAACCAATTTTCAACAAGTTGTCGTCGGCACACCATCTGAAGTGTACTCAAGAAGTGATTACAATCTACATGAAAGGAATAATCTGCAGTAACATTGTATTTGACACATAATGCCAGGACCAAACATTATAATGAAATGACAGGTCCATCTCTGCTTTATCTATGTTTCATATATTTTTACATTTGAAACCAAACACTGTATAACCCTTTATTACGAGTGCTTTTTCAGATTTCTACTCAATTTGTAAATACTTTTGAAAAAATTTAATGTTTTAGTAAAACTTTATGAATTTTCTTCATTTTTAACTGTTACTGGCCCTAATACCCTTCAACGCACACACATATACACACTCATACATAGACATATTCCCTTAAAATATGCTGCAAGTAAGTCAAAAATTAAGTATTTCTTATGCAAATCCATACATAATAATAGTAAAACATTCAATTTTATCGCACAACAGGAAACAATAAACGTCAACAATGGGCGACGACAACAACAACAACAGCAACAACAATAAAAAACAACAACAAAAGAACTCTACTACGAAAAAGTTTTATGCAGACAGCAACAGAGAAATACTTGCACTTGTATTAGAAACTACCAACGTTTATGACATTTGAAAAGAAGGATTAACGGAAATCGTTTTAAGTTTTAAACGGCATCCAACAATAATTCAAAACTTCCGCTTCTATTTCACTCACTAGCTGGCATTCTTGCAACCATTTGCCACTCTCGTCGTCTCTTCTCCCCCCTTAGTAAATATATGCCATCCCCCCTTAATATTTATGTATTCGCGCTTCTTTCAACGTTACTAGTAGCTTGGCTTGAGGAATATTTGACATACTCACTGCGATGAGAAGTACGACTGGAATTTCAAAGGCAAACAAATGGACGAACCAACAACAAATTCAAACGAAGTGAATGAATTTTTTAAAAGGCACGTGAACGCGCATTTTTAACGCCCTCCGCTTTAGTTATTATTAAACAACGTTTGGCTTTAGTTTTTCGATTGTTATTGTCGTCAACACGACATCTGTTGGTGGCAGTTGGTAGGTTGGTTTGGCTGGTTGGATAGCTCTACTCGGTGGTACTCTTGTAAATACATGCTTATTTCGTTTTCTTTTTTATGTTTTTTCCCCCGAAAGACCATATTTTTTGAAATTCAAACAAACTTTTCATTTGTATTTCATTCTTTCCCCTTTCCACTCCAACTTATATTCCATACTTCTCCTGTAGTTTGACAGAAAATTACGAAACAAAACGAATCGTAATAAAAGGCAAAACAGAACAACAAAAAAAGAAAAATCAGAATAATTTTCATCATTTTAAATTGGTCCTGTTGTTTTGTTTGCTGTTGATTCATTGGAGAGGGAGAGAAAGTGGCGGTACAATGACAATTCTGACTACTTTGTACTTTTAATATGAATTTTTTGGGTATGGTTTGGTGTGGTAGACAAATAAGCGGATTTTTCAATTGCAATTTAAAGACAATATAGCCAATTTAGACAGACAGACAAACAAACAATGAAAAACTAAAACGAATGGTGTTGCTGATGAGTTTTTCAACAACTGACTGTGAATAGGAAGGATAGCTCATGAAATATGTGACAAATGACGTCACGGCAAGGCTTTTGATTTCCTTCAGCTTTGCAGCCGTATTTCACATCAAATGAATCAGATAATCAATCAAACTGCAAAAAATAAAAATAATTACAATGGAATATTCAAACTAGTCTGGAACCTCCATATCTGAAAAAATGATTCAATCATTATTGATCTACCTGTGACAATACCCATTAGTCAACAAAAATACGTTAGTATGCTCGAGTAAACCAGAAGGACAAGGTCTGGAGTTATTGGATTTCTCTTGTCCAATAGTGCTAGAAATGTCACAGTTGATTGGAAACCCCAAAACTCAGAAATGAGAAAACAGAATGTCAATTCCATCACTCACATCCAGATAATAGAAATAATTTAGGATTCTCAAAGAATAACGAATAGAAATTAAAAACCTATTTGCATATTGCATTCATAGATTCTGAAAAGATCACTACTACTCAATATGGTCCCGCCACTTATGTATAAAATTAAACACAACATAAAGGGTGTGGGAAACTACACACAGTTACTAAAGTATACATACGGTTAAAAAATTTCAGAAATTTTTGAAAATCTTTATAGTTTCCTTGATGTTAAGACGGTCTTTTGCATTGGTTAAAAAATTTCTGAAATTGAACTGAATTGTGGCCCTGCACAGGCCCACAAAGGTATGCATCCGATTTACAAATTTCACAAATTTCTGAACCAATGAACCGTCTTAAAATCGAAGAGAGATGTCAGACAATTATATATATTTCCAACGAAAACGGATTGGTTAACAAATTTCAGAAATTTTTTAATTTTCTTAAAATCGAAGAAAGTTGTCAAACAATTACAAAGGTTTTCAACAAAAACGGATTAGTTAAAAAATTTCTGTAATTTGTTATCCGTATGTATGCTTTTGTGGCTGAGTGTAGGTCGTAATCCTGTTGAAGGCTTGTAATGACTGATGACGTATGTGTGAATGTTCTTTTATCCGCTCAAGAACTATTGTTTTGACAGTTAAGAATATCAAATTGTGTTGAGATTTCTGTTTAGAAAGGTTTTGCAAGTTATCATTACAAATTGTTGAAACTCAACAAAAAAAGATTAAATTTCCATATGTCGCCAAGTTAATATGATGAACACTCTCCTTCGAGAAGTGGTCCTGTTCCCTGATTCAATCTTTCGTGCGATTTGGAGCCTATGGATTACTTTTGATGGACCTTTGCTAAGGTACTGGTTTATGCCGACAAACCAGCAAATCTTTTAGCATTGGAAGCCAATACATACGCTATTTTATTGATGGCATATGGGCAGATTTATTGGGAAAAGTATTAAAAAATAAGACTGAAGTTATGGAAAATGCTACTAGCATTCGCTAGCAATCATAAATAAAAAGAAATGCGGTGTAATTGTATGGCAGATTACAGAAAAAACGAAAATTCCTTTGGAACAATATTTCTGTCTTGTATTACCCTTTAAGGTTCTCAAGCATTTAACAAGCACAGTATAGCTTGATTCTGGTGTTCCAATATATCTCAAAAAAAACCCAAAGTTTGTAACAAAAAGAGGCATATATGCACACTTACATATAAAGGACCAAGTTGTCCTAGTATGTCTGAATAGATGCTATCCATCCCCTGTTTTATCATAATAAATACAATATTTTTGAAAAAAGTGGTGGATATGAATATTTTTGAAATAAATAATAGTTGTCGGCTCTGTTGTATTTGTTGTAGTTGTTGTTTTTCAAATGAAATTCATATTAATGAAATTCGGCAGAAAATAAATAACAATTATTTAGGAAAGACAAGGTGTGCCAGTGACACTAAGAGGCGTGTTTCAGTAGATTTTTGTTTTTCTGTTTTTCTTTCATTTTCATTTCATTTTAGAAAAGCCTTTCGAAATAACAAAAACCCAATAAAAGGGAGGTAATTAAATGCAGATAAAGCATGTTGTTTCGAGCCTGTAATATTTTTTACAAGCTAAAAGCTACTTTTTAACTATAAATATTTCAAATATTTGTTCCCGATTGGAACCTCTTTATTGTAAAGCAAATTTAAGACTAACTAAATTTATGTTTTAAAATGTAAAGCAAAGTTACAATAATTATTAATGATCTTGTTCAATGTAATGTACTTACATACACGCATACATACTTATTTACTAAGTAAGAAGACACTTTCGAACATAAGTCTCCAACTTCGAACATTTACATGTATGAACAGTATTGTGGAGATCGTAAGTATGTATGTGTGTATGCCTGTATGGAAATATAAATCGAACTGTTGCTAAGCAAAAAATAAAGAACATTAAATATAAAAACAATTTAAACTAAAATAAGTAAATAAAAAATAACTGAAGTTAAGCAGGGGCGTATCAGCATTTAACATCCTCCCCCCGTTGGAGGTTTATAGCCTTCAACAGATGATTCTATGGGTAAAACAGCAAGTTTAGTAACCGCGCGTTTAATTAAACCATTATTTGTGCGAACAACTGCGACACGAGCAACTCCATCTTCACCATTTATAACTTCAGAAATACGTCCAATTTGCCACTTCAAGGGTGGTTGATTTTCATCCTTGAGAAGAACCATTGCGCCGCAAGTTATATTTGTACCTTTTTGTTGCCATTTCTTTCGTTCTTGAAGAAGAGATAAGTAAGAACTGCTCCATTTTCGCCAAAAGATTTGTTGCAATTGGGTTACTCTTTGCCACCTGTTCAGACGGCTAGTATCCATTTCGGTGATATTAGGCTCAATTATAGAGACTAGGGGACCTCCAACTAAAAAATGCCCGGGTGTTAGCACCTCAAGGTCATTACAATTTTCAGAAATAGGAAACAGTGGTCGAGAGTTTAAAATTGCAGAAATTTGATATACCAAAGTTTGTAGCTCATCCAATGTAAGAGTGTTTAGTCCAACTGTGCGATAAAAATGCTGCTTAGCTGATTTCACAGCTGCCTCCCACAATCCGCCAAAATGGGGTGACCTTGGAGGGATGAACTTCCACTCTATTTCATCTTCTAGGCATTGCTGTTGCAGTGACCTCTGATGCGACTCACTTAAAAACATTTGTTTTAAATCGAATAACTCATTTTTAGCGCCAACGAAGTTAGTTGCATTATCGGACCAAATAGTTCTGGGCTTTCCTCTAATAGCGATAAAGCGATGAAGAGCCGCTAAAAAACATGGCGTTGATAAGTCTTGTACTACTTCCATGTGACTAGCTTTGGTTGAGAAGCATATAAAAATCGAAATATAGCATTTGACAGGTGGGCGATTTCTCACTTCAGACTTATAATAAAATGGGCCGCAAAAATCCACGCCAGTAGTGTGAAAAGCTCTGTTTGGGCGTACTCGATCTGCAGGCAAGTTTCCCATCACTTGCTGACTTAACACCGGTTTCATTCTGAAGCACTGGAGACATTTTGAGATAATAGAGCTTACCAATTTACGGCCTCCAATGGGCCAATATTGCTGCCGAATTGTAGCTAGTAAAACCTGAGGACCAGCATGCAACAACTTTTGATGAAAATGTATTATTAAAGACGATGTCAATGGATGATGTTTAGGCAAAATAATAGGGTGTTGAGCATCGAATTCGAGACAAGAGTTTTGAAGACGACCGCCGACACGAATTACTCCAAATGAGTCAATTATAGGCATCAGTGAGTAAAGCTTGCTGGACGAAGGTAAATTTTGATTTGATTTGAGGGCCTTGTACTCAGCTGCAAAATGAATTAACTGTATGTTTTTTATTAAAAGATATGTTCCGTTTTTTAAGTCTGTTGGCGTAAGCCTTTCATCTTGGGTCTTCAATTTAGGGTACGCAAATTTAAAAACATATGCAAATATACGCTGCATTTTTGGAAAAGAATTGTGGTACTTACACTGCAATGCAAAATCAGATAAAGAAGCTGTAGCTAGTATATTTCGACGTCTTTCAGGTAACTCCGTCAAAAATTCCATATTGGAAGGCCATTTTGAAGATTCAAGACACAGAAAATCAGGACCGTTGCTCCATAATGTAGAATTAAGTAATTCCTTAGGTGATGAGCCTCTTGACAGTATATCTGCAGGATTAAGGTTTGTTGGAACATAGTGCCACTTCATCTTATTTGTGATTGTTTGTATTTGAGAGATCCTATTGGAAACGAAGATATTATAATTTGAAGGCTGCTCCTGAAGCCAAGAAAGTACGACCATTGAATCTGACCAGCAATGTACATCACAATCATAAGGTAGTGTTTTTACAACTTCATCCACAAGTTCTGCTAGGAGACACGCCGCAGAAAGCTCAAGTTTCGGAATCGTTAAAGATTTAAGGGGTGCAACTCTAGACTTAGAGCATAACAATGATGCTTTAACAATATTTTTAGATTGTGATCTTATATAAACACATGCCCCATATGCTACCAGACTGGCATCACAAAAGGCATGTACTTGGACATTCTTGTTTGACTTCAAAACACATCGAGAAAATTTAAAATACTTAATGGAATCAAACTGCGAAATATATTCGAGCCATGATGAATGTAAAAACTGGGGAAGGCTTTCGTCCCACTGTAGCCCCAACTTCCATAAATGTTGCATAAATATTTTTGCTCTAGTTATAATCGGACCAATTAAACCTAGTGGGTCATATAAACGGGCAATGGACGATAATATAGAGCGCTTCGTAACAACTTTGCAATCATCAACAGAATTAAATGAAAAAATAAAATTGTCCGCTTTGGGATGATAAATCAGGCCAAGTGTTTTAGTGATATCAGTACCATCACTAAATTTTAAAAATGTCTCGCATTGTTCTGGCGGCGTGTCCTCTAAAACGGCTGGAACGTTTGAGCACCACTTTCTAATTACAAAATTTCCACGCTTTAGCAAGGCTGCGACCTGCCTTTGAATTATTCGCACCTCCTCAACAGAATCACCACCGGACAGCATATCGTCCACATAAAAATCACGCTTTATGACCTTTGCACCCACGGGAAAATTTGTTTCCTCTTCATGTGCCAATTGATGCATTGCTCGAATAGCCAGGAATGCTGCAGGACGTGTACCATACGTAACTGTATCCAATGAATACGTTTTGATTTCATCTTCTTCGTTTTCTCTCCACAGAATACATTGTAGATAATTATCTGGATAAGAAACACGAACACACCTATACATCTTGCAGATGTCTCCACAAAGAACAACTTTGAAGCATCGAAAACGCAGAAGTGTACTGAACAATTTTGGCTGTATAGTTGGACCGGTATACAAAATATCATTAAGAGACAACCCAGTTGTTGTTTTTGCAGAACCATCAAAAACAACTCTTAATTTGGTTGATGTGCTGTCCAGCTTATACACACAATGGTGTGGGAGAAAATATGTCTTCTGGGAAACCTGTGAAGAAATTAAAGACATATGATTCAACGATATATACTCAGCCATAAATTTTGCATATTGCATCTTCATATCGGGATTTCTTCTGAATTTTCTTTCTAAACCTTTAAAACGTTGTAAAGCACGCTGATAAGAGTCACCAAGTTTATGCCTACCACTTCCATCTATTTCAGGCAAACGAACGGATAATGAACCACAATCGAGGCGAACCATATTTTTTAAGAAATGATTCTCGCAGAAAATTTCCTCCTCAGAAAACGAACTACAGCTGCCAAAATTATTCTCCACTTCCCAAAAGCTTTTTACTACAGAGCACAATTCGTCATCATGTTTTGGTTTGGAACTAACTGCTAATGACCAGGAATGGTTAGAACGAATATTACCGCCAGCAACTACCCAACCTAATAATGTTTTTTGTAACATAGGCAAGTTTTCAGCCAATTTAATTTGTCCAACTGACATTAATTCAAAAAACAATTCGGCGCCAATTAAAATATCGATACGACCACATTTATCAAATGAGGGATCAGCGAGCTCTATATTGTTAGGGATTTTCCACTCTGACCTGTTGGAAATAATGCTGGGCTGGTAATCAGTAATGCTGGGAATCACCATAGCAGTCAATGATGTTGAATAATTTCCGTTCCTGGACTTGATTAATATATCAACTGATTTATCAATAGTTAAATTACCATCACCGATTCCAGAGATGCTTGCGAATGTCCTTTCACACTTCAAATTTAAAAAGTTTGCAAATCGGTTTGTTATTAGATTGAGTTGGGATGCCGAGTCGAGTATTGCGCGACAAGGTGCAAAAATTCCAAAACTATTTTTGACCATCACTACAGCTGTTGCGAGGAAAACGGTTGTAGTGGACGCTGATGTTATTTTTGCTTGTACATCATTGGACGAAATAAGCACCGTTTGAGCAGGGCTGGTAACCATGGATGAAGCGACGAGATTATCTGTGGGAGTACTATCAATGTGCAACAATGTATGGTGCTTTGAGGAACACTGACGGCAGCAACCAGAAGTACAACTTTTAAGCATGTGACCTTTCCGCAAACAATTAAGGCATAATTTTAAATTTTTTACCTCTTTAAAACGTAGAGAGGGGGATAAATTCAAAAATCTCGAACAATTACTGATGAAATGATCTTTAGAATCACAGAAAAAGCACAATTTATTTTGAGATGCAACATGAACATGCCGATTGATTTGGTTAGATTTTTTCAACATATGCGGTTTCGAAGGGTTAATTATTCCCGAATTTTCACAGTTTTCTGCCATGCGACACCTTTTGTCTAAAAATGCTGCCATTGAGTCCCAAGTTGGCAAGTCATTTATTGGTAGCCCTTCTTCCCATTTTATATGCGATTTGACATCCATCTTTGTTGTTACCAAATGGATCAATAAACCATCAGTAATTTGCTGTTGATTTCCAATAGTTTGCATAGCACGCAAATGTGCATTAAAACTGTCACTAAATCGACGCAAATCAGCAGCAGACCCACTTTCGGCACTGCTTAATGCAAAGAGCCCCTTTATATGCGTTTGAAAATTTAGCAGCTTATTGTCAAAACGATTTTTTAACAATACCATGGCTTCGTCGTAGTTAGCTTCTTTCAATTCAAGCGACGCAATTGTGTCTAGGGCAACACCTTCCAAATTTGCACGCAAGTAATGAAACTTTTCCAATTTACTCAAGTTACTATTATCATTTATAATAGTCGAGAATAATGCGAAGAAATTAGGCCACTCTGTGTATGAACCACGGAATTTCGGCAATTGGATTTCTGGAACCTTGGTTTTACGCGATGTTGCGTGAGACGGTGACTCATCGAGAGAAAATTGGCGAAATGTTGACGAACGTTGGTTGGAATCAGTTCTGCGAACCTCAGCGATTTGACGGGTTAACTTAGCTTTCACTTCGAAATACAATGACATAAAAACCATACTGTCACTAGTATCCGATGCACTGCATTCATACTGCTCTATCATGCCTTGAGCCTCTTCATAGCATTTGTTGATTTTCTCGACGTATTCCAAACGGACAGACAGCTCTGCATCATCATATTCCTTAAGCTGTGATTGCGTAAGGTTTTTATTTAGGTCTTCTAGTTTTTTCAGCGAAACAGCAATCTTGGAAAAATAGGGCAACAAATTCACCGACTTATCTGCTTCACCAGAATTAGAAGATCCTTCACCATTATTTTTTGACATTTTTCTTTAATTTTATTGTTAAACCGACGAATAACAAGAAAGTCTTAGTTATTAATATACAAATTTATATTAATTTACGAAATTTTCTTTTGGCCTTTAACCGAAAAAACAAGACAAACTAGTATCCGAATTGATACCAATTTTTTAAAAATTTAATTTATAAAAAAAATACCGACGGCAAACGAATTATCAATATTCGAATTAATATTGATCTTCAAGAAAGATTACGCGATACCTATCAATATCCGAATTGATGTTGATCTTTTAAAGTATCACGTCGGGGTCACCAATGTTTCGAGCCTGTAATATTTTTTACAAGCTAAAAGCTACTTTTTAACTATAAATATTTCAAATATTTGTTCCCGATTGGAACCTCTTTATTGTAAAGCAAATTTAAGACTAACTAAATTTATGTTTTAAAATGTAAAGCAAAGTTACAATAATTATTATTGATCTTGTTCAATGTAATGTACTTACATACACGCATACATACTTATTTACTAAGTAAGAAGACACTTTCGAACATAAGTCTCCAACTTCGAACATTTACATGTATGAACAGTATTGTGGAGATCGTAAGTATGTATGTGTGTATGCCTGTATGGAAATATAAATCGAACTGTTGCTAAGCAAAAAATAAAGAACATTAAATATAAAAACAATTTAAACTAAAATAAGTAAATAAAAAATAACTGAAGTTAAGCAGGGGCGTATCAGCATTTAACACATGTTTTGATATTTGAATTTATGCTTAATAAAAAAGCAAATAAAACGAAAAAAAAACAAAAATTATTTTCAAAATCAGCATATTTTGTAAAGAAGAAAAATTGCTAAAAAAAAATATCTTGAATTATTGAAGTTAAATGGAGGAATAGCCAATCTCAAGGCTGAAACAAATAAGGTTTTAGAGTAGTTTTGGTTATAAATATTACAGCCAAATTCAATTCAAAAAATATTTTCGGTATACTAAGAATAACCCAGGAATTTTAGGTTGATTTTAAAACTTTATTGTAAGATTTTGTTTAAATATAAAAATTTTAAAAGTATTGGTATGGAGATATGGAGTTCGCAGAAATCAAATTTCTGATGACTTGTTCTAAAGTGGATGTGTTCACAATCGATCGACTCTAAATTAAATTGAAGAGATGAAGATCTGACGCAATAAGCTTCTCAATTTCTATTTCTGATGATTTTTAAATAATCAATCAATTCTTCGTTTTTAACCTTTTTTTAATAGAGCTGGACAGTTTACACTTTCCGTAATTTCAGTAAGCAATCGAAACGAAAATATGAAAAAATATTTCTTAGGGGAATTCCTCTCAGCAGATTTCTGGCAAAAACTCTGCAAGTAAGCAAAATTGCCATAAAAAAGTTTTTAAAAAAATTGTAGTTTGGAGTCGACTTTAAACTGTAGGTCCCGCCACTCGGGTATAAAACACACGGAACATAAGTGGTGTGAGAGGCTAGGTCGTAATCCTGACTAAAGGGTTGCAATGACCAAGTATGTATGTATGTATGTATGTATGTGTGGTTTAGTTGCACTTTCTTTTCAATTCACCAGTTTTAAAGGTACCCTCTGTTTAAAGTAATACACCATTAAGATATTACACACAATGAAAATCGAAGTGAAAATCTCCCCACTACTGTTAGCATTCACTTTTGACAATATAATGTGCAAGTAATGTGAAAGGAAAAAAATTTTGAAGGCTCTACCAACTATTCAAACATTTTCGGACTGTAAACGAAGCAATAGAAAACAACTTTCATTACAAACAAATTTTGGTCATCCAATTTGTGTGTAGGCATACTAGATGAGCCCTCGAGGATTCGAATTTCAGCGACTCCTCTTAGCAGTCTTCTGCCAAAACCGGTGAGAGTAATTTAATTGATTTCAGCCTACAGTTCGCGTAATGGGTTGAAGAAAAAAAAGCCTCCCATATTTGCAATTTCGCAACTTCTGTGTGAAATTAGCGTGCACAACATGGGGGGTGAGAGAAACTAGACTCAGACAAGAAACTAAATCTGACTAAAGAGTTGTAAGCAACATTAGAGTGTGTATTGCGTGTAACGAAGGTCAGGAGATCTCTTTAAACTTTAACACATACAAGGTGAAGAAGATTTCACAGGCACTCAGCTCAATAGACTTTTGAGCCGTGTAGGTGGCCAGAAAGGCCAAATACCAACGTTATAAAATGGAGGAGTAGAGGCAACAAACCTCTGAAAACAACTGAAAGCATAATAACTCAGGAGTTAGAAAAGAATCTTTAAGACAATAGAAGAGATCTGCATACATAATTGGTCATTACAATCCTTTAGTCAGGATTACCACCTAGTTTCCAACACCACTTATATTGTGTACGTTAATTTGTATACATGATTGGCGGAACCTACAGTTTAAAGTCAACTGCGAACGACAGATTTTTGAGAAACTTTTCATGGTCGTTTTATTTACTGTTAGAGTTTTTGCCAGAAATCTGCTGAGAGGAAGTCGCTGAAGAAATATTTTTTCATATTTCGTTTAGTTGGAGATGCCTGACGTTGGGTTTGAACCAAGGCCTCATGTCTAATAAGGCAACACACTACCTGCTAGACCACGGCGACTTCAATAGAAGAGATGTGGTTGCACAAAAAATTGTAAGCGTCGAACCATCGCTGATTTTAATCGAATATCAATGATATGGAATAGTCGTGTACAAAACCTTTGGTAAACATTGTAATAAATAAAGTAATAAACAGAATGAAAGAAAATTAATTACGCCACCTTTAATTTGAAAATTTTTCTTTTGGCTTAGTGTTAAAATTTTAATGAAAAACTAAAAATATTTTGTTTTTGCCATGACTACGTATGTATTACTTGCTTTTGTTTTTTTGTTTTATTTTGCCAATACTAATTTCGTACAATTTAAATATAAAATATAAAATTGGATTAAATTTTAAACATTTTTTTGTTGTTGCGTTTATTTTACTGTATAACACCATACAGTGTGTCTAGTGAAATGCAATCAAAATGCAAATTTCTATACGGATAGCCACAAATGTACTTAAACATTAAATAATTCGAAAAATGAAAAAAAAACAGAAAAAAAGAAAACAAAATCGAGTTAAAAAAAAAGAGAAAACCAGAAAGTAATATTCACAAATACAATATCACAGAAATATTTTATTATTGCTATGTGTGTGTAGGATATTAAAATTGAGCCACAAATGATACATAAAACATTCCCAAGAGATTAAATACATTTAACCAAATCAAATATTTATTAAAAATAACTGCCAGTAACAAAACCATACTCCTTAAAACAATATCAAAAAAAAAGAGAATGAAAATAAATATTCAAATCATAAAAGCCTTTATATAGACAATCAAACAAACTCTTATGAATCCTAAGCCTCCTCTGCTGCATGTGAATTTTAATATTTTCGTAACAGAGGTGGTATGTAGAATTTTTTTTTATTTTTTAATATTTTCATACACCCAATTGCCAGTGTAAATAAGTACGAAATAAAGAATAAAAAAAAGAATTGTTGAGATTAAACAAAAAAATATTAGTTGATGAATTATTAATCATAATAAAATAACAATCCTTGCCATAAAATTTCTGTTTTACTTCTACTCCCTCTGTCTGTCTGTTTCTCTGCCTCACAAAAATAAAATTTCCCTGTAACAATACTAAATAAAATAAAATGAAAACAAAATAAACAAATAAAGTGAAAATGTAGCAACAATTTTAGTTTAAAAACAAATTTCTGTGTTTCTTTAAAGTTGCCCTCCATTACAACCCTTCAATCAGGATTACGACCGAGCTTCTCTTACCACTTATATTGTGTGTGTTAATTTTATACATGGGTTTCGCGACCTACAGTTTAAAATCGATACTGAACGGTAAGATTTTTGACAAACTTTTCATGAAAATTTCATTTACTTTCAGAGTTTTTGCCAGAAATCAGCTGAGAGGAAGTCACCGAGGAATTATTTTTCATATTTCATTTGGCTCGAGTTGTCTGAAATGGGCTTTTTACCGTGCCCTCACGTCTAATAGGACAACACACTACCTACTAGACTACGGCGATTGAATTGGCTAATCTATTATTATTTGAGATCAGATAGCACTGCAGCCTCTGGCGTTATTTTAGATTTTTATGTGGTGCCTGCCTGTGCTTACTTACGTGCACTGTACCTATAACAAACAGTTAGTTTACTCGCCCTATACGAACATTAGCGTGGAAACATTAATTTAACATAATTTCGAATGTTACGCGCTCGGCCATTTCAATGCTACATTCTCAATCTCAACTGTTAGTCAATAAAATTTTAAATGAAAATAATATTCCATTTTACTTTAAAAACATATACAAATTACAACAACAACAAAAATAGGAAAAAAAATGTGAGTAAGAAAAACTAAAAATAGTACGAGTATTTTCAACAATTCAATTAAATTAAATTTGTATGAATAAAATATGAGTGTTAAAATGATTTACTAGATAGTAAATGCATCTGCATTTACCAGTATTTATGGTAGTAAAGGGTGTTCTTTTTTTTCTTTAAAGGTTCATAAATTTGAGTTCACAGCACTGCTTCGTTTGAATTCCGATTTAACAATAGTTAGCTGCTTTTTGTTTAGTGTGGTTTGACATCGCTTTATGATTGGGCTTACACCACAACAATGTTGGCAAATTGTTGAAATTTTTTATCAAAATAATGTCCTTTATTCATCGAATTTTTTGTACACTTCGTTCATTTTATGACATAAAATATTGTTCCTTTGAGCGGCTAATTCGTTTCATTTTACTGATAATTTGCATAAAGTGAGACGCAGAACAGTGCACTCTGAAGAAGCTTTAGCTCAGTACAAGGATTCAAATCAATTACAACCCTTCAGTCAGGATTACGACATAGCTCCTCACACCATTTATGTTTTGTGTGTTAATTTTGCACAGGTGTGGCAGGACCTACACTTTCGGTCGATTGAGAACGACAGATTTTTGAGAAAGTTTTCAGACTTTTTGCCAGAAATCTGCTGAGAGGAAGTCGCCGAATAATTTTTCATATTTAGTTTTTTGTCTGAAGAAAGGATTTTGACTTGATGACTCATCTTTCGCAGGAATTAAAGCCAAGCAACTGTTCTATAAGCCACCGGCTCATTTAATGAGTTGCTGAAGGATTTCAACCACTTAGTTGTGGCTGTTAATTTTAAACACGAGTGGCGGGACCTGCAGTTTAAAGTCGATTCCGAACGACAAATTTTTGAGAAAGTTTTCAGATTTTTTACCAGACATTTGTTGAGTGGAAGTCACCGGGGAAATACTTCGTTTTAGTGGAGATGTCTGACCTGGGGTTTGAACCGTTACGTCACGTCTAATAATCTAACACACTACCTTCTATACTAAGGCAACTTGTAGCATTGGGGGAGGAATTAATCCACAAGCTTTTGTCAAAATCCCATCACATCCACAAAGAATTACTTTTTTGTGCACTTTATGGGCCAACTGACTTGTTTGTCCATATTTTTTCAAAAACAATTATGGTCAGAATATTACTGACAATGGTGAATGATACAGAGATATGATTTGATTTCCTTTTCGTTCCCCAATGAACTTCCTCAATAATCTTACTTACATAATGTTCCAACAGGACGAAGCCACATGTCACACAGAGCGCGTTACCTTCGATTCCCTTAAAGAAACTTTTCATGAAAGGCCAATTCGACATTACGCTGCAATTTATTGGTCATCAAAATCGGGTGAATTCACCCCATTGGATTATTTCCTTTGAAGATTACATACAGATAATTGTCTACATCAACAAACCTGGACATCAACGTTCGAAGAGTTTTTTGCGAAATGCGGCCGCGTATGCTGCGAAGTCGCCGTAGTCTAGTAGGTAGTGTGTTGGATTATTAGACGTAAAGCTAGGGTTCAAGCCCCAGGCCAGACATCAAGACAAAATACAAAAAATATTTCTTCGGCGACTTACTTTCAGCAGATTTCTGGCAAAAACTCTGAAAGTAAATAAAATTGCCATGATAAGTTTCTCAAAAATCTGTAGTTCGGAGTTGACTTTAAACTGTAGGTCCCACCACTCATGTATAAAAATAACACACACAACATAAGTGGTGTGGGGATCTAGGTCGTAATCCTGACTGAAGGGTTGTAATGACCAATTATGTATGTATATACTGCGGACAGCTTGTGCACACCAGTGTTCCATATTCCGTACTGCACGTGCAGGTCGGTACGTCTATATTATCGAAATCATGTTTAAACGTTAATGTCGTAAAACCTTCTATCCAACAACCTAGTGTCATCCACAATAAAAATATATATATATTTTTTTTTGTTTTGTCATAATTTTAATTTGCGTAACTATAAAAAAAACACCCTATACCTATTCACGTATAGGCTCATACACATACATATACTACACATCCATTTAGATATAATGTATATATGTATGTATAGATGTATATAAATAAAAGTCCATCTATTTGTAGGTATTAAAGTAACTGTGTGTGAAATATTTTCAAATTCCAGTTTAAATACAAATAAATTCCAATGGAATAGGGTGTGTAGATATAAAAACAAATAAAAAAAATGTTAAAATCAATGCAAAAAATATTGAAAAACAACCAAAATAAGGAAATATTTACAAGAATTTTGTTTATTTAATGGGAAGACAAAATGAAAATATAAATGCTGTTGTTGTTTTTAATACATATGGTGTGTATTCATTACCATTTTTAATAATATTAAATTAAACTTTCAACCTCAACTTGAGTATTATTATAGAATTTTTCAATTTCATTTACAATTTTATGTATTACGGCAATAACACACGTAATAACTTAAATACCAGCAAACTATCTTCAGTTAGAACTTCCGTTTCCGGTTTTAAAATAATTTGTTTAACAACAATTTTCAATAATAACTTTCAAAATTATTTCAATATATGATACAATAAATATGTGTGTGTTGTTGTTATTTTATTTAAAAAAAAAAATAAACGTTGAATTAATAATTCATATACATTTTGATACATATGCAAAAGAAAAACAATTATAGTTCGCATGTAAGGAGTGCGCATAAAAAATTTACGCATAAAATTTTGTTTATAAAAACAATGGTTAATGGCAAAATTACTTCAATCTTTGGTATTGTGTTGTATCTTAAGTACCACATTGAACAGAGAATAAGTTTTCGAATCAAAAGACTAACATCACTAGGAATAAATTTAGCTCTCCTTACTATTTATACACTTTTGTGGATATGATGTTCCTCTTTCATAGATCAACATCATCGTGGTATTCGGGAATGTTGCGAGGTATTCCTTGGAATGTCTGAAAATGTTTCTCTCTTCTTTAAACTTCCTTTGTTTTTTTCATTGCTTTGTAGATCATTTGAAGTTTACATAAGGTCCAGCGTGCATTAGTATCGTTTGCACGAACAGAAGGTCTGTTATGCGCAAGTCACTGTATATTACGCCTTAAGAGAAATAAAATTGATGATTTAGAGAAAGCTTTAGATTCCCCTGAAGTTAGCTTGAACTCGTGTGATTGCTTACCATTTCTAATCACTGAGCAAACACGTTTGTGAAACAAAATTTTAGATTTCTTTTCACATGAGACCAACAGTCAGGGAATAGTTCCTATTCATGCAGTACATGGTACTCTACAGTAATTATTTAATCTTGCTGAAATTGGTGTTCAATTAATTTCTTTTCTCGGTTCTGCTTTTATACTTTCGTCATCATTTTATAATAAACATTTTTTTTATAATTTTAATTTAAGAATGTGTGAAGGATTAGATCCTCTGACAGGAATTGATATCTCAACCACACGACAGATTAGTACTTCATTCCGTAGACTAGCGGAATAAGCTGTTTAATCTAAAAGCAATAAATTTCCAAAAGAGCATATCATGCTAAACTTAGGTTAGGTTAGAGCACGTGTACTTGTCAATTAAGACAAGTACAGTATCCAGAGGTCGAATTGACCCATTGTACAACGTTCTAGTTTCTCACACCACTTATGATGTGTGTGTTAATTTTATACATGAAAGTCGACTAGGAACGACAGATTTTTGAGAAACTTTTTCATTGCAATTTTATTTACTCTCAGAGTTTCTGCGAGAAATCTGCTGAGAGGAAGTCGCCGAAAAATACGTTTTGTATTGTGTCTTTGATGTCTGGCCTGGCGCTCGAACCCTGGCTTTGCGTCTAATAAGCCAACACACTACCTACTAGACTACAGCGATTTCATGCTAAACTTACTCTTATAAAAGTCCAGAGGCCAAACTTATCACGCCGATTTTTGCAGTGATGTCGCCTTTCAGAAGATTATCACTTCAGATCACCGATTGAGCACTATAACTTTTATATTCCATAAGATAGTGGACTATTATGTGATACATAATATTGGAAAATTTGAAGCCGTCGCAGTCTAGTAGACGTGAGGCCACGGTTCAAGCAGGTTAGGCACTTGAAAGACAGATGAAAAATATTTCTTCGGCGATTTATAGAAAAAACTACTAGGATTCTCATAGAACAATGAATAGAGCTGACAACCCATTTGCATCTTGTATTTATAGATTTTGAAAAGGCTTAGGGCAATGTATCCTACTACTCAATATGAGCATCATAATGTCCAATGTATGGAGAAATGAAAAAGAAACAGACAATTCTTGTAAATTGGTTTATTAGACGTGACGCCATGGTTCAACCCCTGACTGAGGCTTCTCAAACAACACGACATCCTCTCAGAAGATTTCTAGCAAAAATTCTAAGGGCCATTATTACAACTTGTCGTTAAACTTGGGGTTAGTTAAAGGTACCTTTAGCTAAAGCGAACTGTAAAGTTACATTTAACTTATTTTCGTTATTACAACTTACAGATAAAATTTTTCAAAATTTGGCAGTGCCGGAGCAATGCTCAAACTGCTCAATAATACAAGCTTTTTTTTAACCGCAGTGGTAACCGCGGTTTTTGTAGTTTTGTAGTATTTGCTCATTTTGTTTAAATTTGAAGTTGCCATAATGAAAATAATATACAATATGGCAAGTTCAAACATAAAGTGACCTTTAAATGTTAAAGGTAGGGTGATCCTTCCTTTAGCTTAACGATCACTTCTATCTTATTTTGTACTCATAATAACGGAAAACAATTTATCTGCCCGTTAAAATCCTCTCTTTAGTTAATGGCAAGTTGTAAAAATGGCGCTGAAAGTAAAATAAAATTGCCAAGGAAAGTTTCTCAAAAATCTGTCGTTCGTAGTAGACTTTGAACTGAGGACACCGCCCCTCTTGTATTAAATTAACACACACAATATATGGGTTGTGAGAAACTAGGTTGTATTACGGACTGAAGGGTTTTTATGTCCAGTTATGTTATGTATGTATGTTTTGGAAACAGCAGTTATCTTATCATACTCCCAGCAAGAAAGAAAATATCAAAACGATTTCGAACATCGAAGAGATTAGATACTGATTGAACCTAATAAAGAAAAGACTCGCTTCAGCATGCGTTCTAAAGTATCAACGTTTGTAAAATCGTGTAGAAAAAACGTATTTTAATTAAACAACAACAGTAAATTTTCTTTAACGGAAAACAACCCCTTTTACATTGTAACACTAAACCTGGAGAAATAATTTCCAGACATAACAACAGACAAAAACTTTGCTCATCCATCGAAAAGCCATAGAAATCACTTATTTGTAAGCGTTAATGAGTTTCATGTTAACGTGATAATTTAACATCATCTTTAAGCATAAGACGGAATATTCTGTTCAGGCTTCAATTTATGAAATTTATACTCTCAGAGGAAACTTACTCGAACATTGTGAAGAAATGGTTGTTTAATGAAAGCAAAACAAATTTCGTATTTAAATATTCATTAAAAGCCCTCAAAAGCATAAAAGATTGTCTACAGTAATGTTTGGATTTTATAACGCATAAAAAGATTTTTAACGTCTTGAAGGATTTTATTTTTTTTTTCAATACATTTTAAGGAAACGTTTTCTTAAATAAAACAAAGGAAATAATTATTAAAAAAGATAATTTTAAAAGATTTTTCGCTGATCTACTATTTATAAATCATATACAATTTCAAATAATTAAGTATGTATACTCATATAACATATCATATCTTATCATTGTTAAATGCTATTGTCCTTAATCACATTTCATTGGAATAGTGATCATTTTATTTGTATCATTTTATTTAAATTTTACGAATTTTTTGAAGCAGGCAAGTTTTTATTTTTCACGTTGTTATGGTTGTGTGCATGAAAAACGTGAACAGCACATCACATCCTTTTCATTGGAAAAAAAATGAAAATAAAAATAAAAACAAACAAAAAATCCTTTAAATAAAACAATTTTTTATGTCTTTTAACCAGTAAATATTAAAGTCGTTTACATTGCCAGCCATGTGACAGTAAGCGATTAACGGCCCAAAAGCGAGAGAAAAAAAGAAAACAATGATAAAAACATGCAGTGCGGGATGTTATACTCGCAGGCCATTGAATAGGAACTAATTATTAAGGAAGGTTTTAATCAAGTTCATATTATTAAGATCTTATCGTAGTATTGTATCTGAGAGCAAAGCAAATATCAGAAGAATTTAAACTAGATTCGAATATGCGAACTAATTTCTGTCGAGGATTAAGTCCAAACAGAATGTCATACTAAAAATTGCTCTTATTAAGAACATTCTCATGAAATGTTTAGTTACAAGTTAAAGAACAACCATTGGGGCTTTCAGTACAATTAAACAACCGGAAAATTATACAAGAATTATGTTCCGAATACATATAATCGCTGACAACATGAATTCGAGTTCACAAAACTTCTTCAGAAAGAAAATTTAATTCACAATATCCTTTCAAGCCGCCCTAGTCTAGTAGGTAGTGTGCTGGTTTATTAGATGTGAGGCCACGGTTCAAAGCCCAGGTCAAACATCTCCAACAAAACAAAATATGAACAAATCTCAACAGATTTCTGGCAAAAACTCTGGAATAAATAAAATTGCCATGAAAAGTTTCTCAAAAATCTGTTGTTCGTAGTCGAATTTAAGCTGTAAGTCTAGCCATTCATGTATAAAAATTAACACACGCATCGAAAGTGGTGTAAAAAGATAGGTCGTAGTGCTGACTGAAGGGTTGTAATGACCAATTATATATGTATGTATATATGCATGTATGTGTATCCTTGCAATTCTTATGAACACTTTAAGTTATTATTATTGTCTTGGATCCTCTTTTAACTCTACAATCAAAGAACTTTATGATAAAGCCATTCCACTTCCTAATGTCTAGACAGCACAGGTCAATGACTTCATCTGCATGGTAGAAGCACAAATGCATTTTTCATGTGAGGCATATGGCTGTACCAATGTAACCAATTTGAGAAGAATTGTCGTCTCTATTTCTTAAATTCTCTAATTCCTATAAAAGTTTTTGACTTGACAGACGACCACGTCACATTCGCCTCAAATAGGTTTTTAACATAGAATGTCCTGTAACGAATACTCTGAAGTTCAAGCATATTTTTCATGAGTCTATTATCATCAGCCAATACCAGTTTCTCTTGCCATTCTTCCCGCATCCAAAAAATTTCACAATATAGAACCTTGATCCCCAACTTCACTAACCGTAGTATGTTTAATTACTTAATCAGCTATCATGTAAGAACCTAAAGCTATTACAACAAACCAATTCAAAAAAGGCTAAGATCTATGTATGCTTTTCGAATATACGAGCGCCTTCTCAACATTCTAAAGAGGTGATGCTGTCTTATTTATCTTGGTGATATTATTCTATCTTGAGGGTCCTGGAAAGAGTGTACGGAAGGACTGCGTTTTAAAATTTGAAAACCATGCGTAAAAGTTGTTCCGTCTTCACATGGAATCAAACATGGATGGCTTATAATTCTAGTCACACATTACACCACATCATCTCTAGCAGAGAATGGATCACATGCTCGTTTAAGTCTCAGTATCTGTTTAAAGCAGAAATTGGCCACTACAAATCTTCAATCCGGATTACGACCTAGCTTCTCACACCACTTATGTTTTGCGTGTTAATTTTATACGTGAGTAGTGGGACATACAGTTTAAAGTCGATGCGGAACTCAAGGCAATTTTATATTCTCTCAGAGGTTTTGCCAAAAAATCTGCTGAGAGGAAGTCGCGGAAGAAATATTTTTTTCATTTTGTTGGGGATGTCTGACCTGTGGTTTGAACCGTGGCTTCACATCTAATAAGCCAACGCACTACCTAATAGATTGCGACGACTTCGTTCTTTATGTAGCCATTCAAAAATATGAAACAAAACTACATCTCCTGTCTAGTATAGGTTGAATTTCAGGAGGGGCTTGCATCATACAGAAGTAGAAGAACAAAAGAAAGCCTCCTTATATTGAACTTACACGAGACAATTAGCATCACATTTTGAGCTTTTCTCTAAAAACTCCGAAACATTTCTTTACTCCAATAAAGCGTTTAACAACAAATGCCTGTAACGGTTGAGCATTATTCAAAAGGAACTATAAAAAAAAGGGAAGAAAAACTCGTTGCATAGTTACGCGAGCCATTAAATATGTACAGGCAACACGCACACAAATACATTGCATTGCACAAATTGATTACCACATGCAAAATTAATTTGAATTCAACTGAAATGGTGATTTAAAAAATTAATAATGCTCATTATGTATCTTCAAAATATACATACATATATACATACATATCTACGTACACATAAAAACTGTATATTTCATAATACGAATAAGTATTTATCCGAATGACATATGATACATACTTACATGCATACATACATACGTACATAGGCATACATATACAATATTTATGTGCAGCATTTTATGGCAACATGTTCATGTAATAATACGAGTATTATAAAGGCATGTGTTAAAGCGTATGTTGCATGCAACAACAGCAGAAAAAAAAACGAAAAAACTTTATATATCAACGGTTCTTAAAGTTAAGTACGGCATTATGGTATCAAATTTTAAATGCTTGGAGAATAAACAAGAAAAACACAGGAGTGGAAAGGAAGAGTTTAAATATTTTCCATAGTTCATCAGCCTTCCATGCTTCCACAATATTTGTCTTCCTATAGGCCTACAAATAGATGGACACGTGTGAGTATATGATTTCTCTTATATTCGACGTTAAATGTCCACACTTTTATATTTGAATTCAATTTAACATCTTCTCTTTCTTGTTCTTTTTTGGGGTTTTTCTTTCTTTTTTTGTAGGCAAGCGTTTCCTAGAAACGTATTCTTTTTTTTCATGCTGCCGTTAAAAGAATTACTTCTCGTTGTTTTTATAGGGCGATCTTTTTTTGTGCCACATTTAACATTTATGTACGTTGTCTGGCTGCATCAGTTTGTATTGAGCTGATACTGTTGCCATTGTTGCTCATTTATACTTTAACTTCTTGTTGACCATTAAGTATGAAAACATTTCCGTCTGTTTAATTTCTTTGTTTTTTTTATTTAAGAGGCCGTTAAATATGTTTTCCTGTCACAGTTTTTAAAAACATATGGCAACAGTGCCGCAGCATTAATAAAGTGTAGAGCAAAAATATTTTCTTGGTCCTACACATACATCCATACACACTTAATTGGTCATTACAACCCTTCAGTTAGGATAACGACCTAATTTCTCACTCCACCTATGTTGGGTGTGTTAATTTTAAACATGATTGCCGGGACCTACATTTTAAAGTCGCCTCCATACGACAAATTTTTGAGAAACTTTTTCATGGCAATTTTATTTACTTTCAGGGTTAGGAATCTGCTGACAAGAAGTCGCTGAAGAAATATTTATCATGATTCGTTTTGATATTCGATCTGGAGCTTGAACCGAATCCAACATACTAGCCAGTAGACAATGTCAACTATAATTCGATACAACAGTCCATAAAACGCCTTAAATTGCTTTTTCGCTAACTTTGGCATTAGAGGTCCAACGCAGAGGTGTAGACCCAACTGTCCAACAATAAAATTAATTACCCAATTTAAACAAAAAAATATTAAAGCACATAAAGAAAGAGAAATAAAGTCTTGCAGATACAGTCACAGACGTTCAAGAAGCATAAAGTACGTGAGTCAATGTTGTGTGTTTACTCGTAAGCACGGCACTGATAATGACTTTTCTGTTGCTCGGGAGTCCGAAGTTCTTAATAATTACGACAAAAAGTAGAAAACGATTATTATTTCAGTGGTGAGAGTATCAACTAATACTCCTTCCTATAAACCCACTACGTTATTCTTACAGCAGATGGAGAATTCTAAAAATCGTGTCGATTTCTACTCAATCTAGACGGTAATTTGGAAAGCGGAAAACTAAGAACATTATGAATTAATCCAGAAAAAAAACAGATTCAAAGCGAAAACAGTTGTTGCAAACAACCCTCATTTTTGTTCTATGAAATTCAAAAGGATGACTAAATAAACGACTGGAAATCCATATCCTTTCAGATGTGTTAAAGCGTGAATTGAGTTTCATTTGATAATGTTTTGAACAGTAAAATCCACCGGAAATGTATTTGCCCAAAGATATTATTGAGCTTATTTGCAAGAGGTGGGTACTTTGTATTAATCTTATGCGTCATAGGAGTCTTACATACATACATACATAATTGGTCATTACAATCATTCAGTCAATATTACGACCTAGCTTCTCACATCACTGATGCTGTGTATGTTAATTTTATACATGAGTGACAGGACCTGGAGTTTAAAGTCGGTTCCGAACGACAGAGTTTTGAGAAACCAGAAATCTGCTGAGAGGAAGTCGCCAAGGAAATATTTTTCATATTTCGTTTTGTTGCAGATCTTGGACCTGGCCTTGAACCGCGGCCTTACGTCTAATAATCCAAACTTATGAATCAAACGAGAAACAACATCTTTAAAGAGGACACAGTTATTGCGGCAAATTATTAAACCCCTGTCGTAACTCGCATGTTGTTCGCATGTAATACTACTTGAAAATGTGCTCTATGAAATACAAAAGGGTGGCTAAGTTAACAACTGAAAGTCCATAATTTTAAAGAAGTGTTCGCAAAGTCTGAATTAAGTTTCATTGGGTAACGTAACACAAACTTGTATTTGTCCATCGATATTATTACGCCTCTTTGCAAGAGGTGGCTACTTTGTATGAATCTTAGACGTCATAGGGCTCTTACCAACTGAAACCACCACCAGTGGAATTATTTACAGCGCACCTGTGTTAGTGAGTTTGCAAACGACATCGAAAACTGTTTTCAGATTGCCTTGAATGAAGAGGTTGCATGTACGTAAACTTTTCTTACACAGTGAGTAACTTGTAAGAAAGTATGTCACAGGTTCTACAGCAGTTATTCCCTGCATAAATATTAAACCAGCATCAAATAAGGACGTCTATTGTCCTCCACCTATTTGCAGTCACTTTGGATTGCATTTTAAAATCAATTGCATTCAAGAAGGACGTCGGCGATACCAACACCATTTCTCAAAAGCCGCCCTAAATATTCAAAGTTCCTAGCCACAGCGGATAGAAAAATGCATCCCTAGGCAAAGGCAGATGGCAAGCCTATTATCTCAGGAAACCAAGCACCCCCTATTATTTAAATTTTTAGAATCCAAAGAAATCATAACATCAAGGAGGAAACGCTTTCTGACAGCCTTAAAGTCCTTATCAAATATTATTTGATTCCGTAAATGCTCTTCACTGTTACTATTGCTATTGCATAAGTGTTTAAATATTGTTTATATGTGTTGACGATTATCTACCATAGGTGTTGCGTATACGCCTCGGTGTGTCTTTAAAACAAAAAAAAAAAAAATTCTCAAAAAACAAAAACAAAATTCATGCAAAATTACCGGACATACTGGTCGAATGAGTATGCATTGTAAGTGTTTGTTATTGTGGGTGTGGATACAATCAATTCCATACGATTAAATAATTTCACATATACATACATACACATACGTGTACACATACCATTGCCATTACATATCCTTAAAAGTATGTACATATTATTGTATAAGAAGGAAAAGAAATATTTAAACTCTTGTGGATTTCTTTCCCTTTTTTATTATTTTTAATTTATTTTATGGTCTTCCCAGCATATTTGTTGTCATTGTTAATTTTACACGATTTAATTATTAAAATGAAGAAGAAGCGTAAATATATGTGCAGCAATAAGATGCAGCACAAGCCACCATAAGAATATATTCGCAGCCATTGTTTGCTTTTTTTTATACGAGGAAAAAAAAAGAAAAGACAATCAAATTATTGTTTTAAGCCTTGTATTAAAGACATAAAATTTTTAAATTAATTTCTGTATTATGCTGCCACCATGTCTGTTAGAGGTATGGTGTGGTTATGTTGGGCAATAAATTATTCGCTTTAGCCATTAACGTTTTGTTAAACAATATGTTACATGTTGCATGTAAATGCAAATTTGTGCATTAATATGTTAATAATGACTCTGTGTTACTTTATAAAGGGTGTTTTTTATAGAGGTACAGAACTTTAAGTTGGCATTACTTTTCAAGATGGCGACCGATTTAACAGCTGTCAAGTGATTTATTCTCAGTTTGGTTTGGCAATTCATCATGAATAGACTCACGCCTGAACAACACTTGCAAATAGTGCAATTTTATTTCGAAAATAATGGTTCTGTGCGGAAAACGTATCGCGCACTACGTCCATTTTATCGTCGACAAAATCGTCCATCAGAGCAGTTAATTCGATTAACCATGGAACGTTTTCGCACCACGTGTACTCTTATTGATAACTCGCAACCCCAGAGACGCTGTACGGTGCGTACAGAAGAAGCTATTGCTGCTGTAGAGCGTAGCATTGAGGAAGACCCGAATGAGTCCATCCGCCATCGAGCACAGGAATTGGATCTGTGTCCATCCACTTTATGGAAGATTTTGCGGAAGGATCTTGGTTTGCGTGCTTACAAAATCCAACTCGTGCAAGATTTGAAGCCAAACGATCATCAAGTAAGGCGTAGATTGGGCCCAAAACGAGATTACCGTTGTTCCCGATTTTCATAAGCGAATTTTGTTTAGCGATGAAGCGCACTTCTGGTTGAATGGCTACGTCAACAAACAAAACTGCCGCATTTGGAGTGAAGGTAATCCTCAAGTGTATGTGGAAACACCGTACATCCAGAAAAACTGACTGTTTGGTGCGCTTTATGGGCTGGTGGAATCATTGGTCTTCTTCAAAAACGATGGTGGCCAGAACGTTACAGTCAATGGTGATCGGTATAGAGCCATGATTACTAACTTTTTCATTCCTGAATTGAATAACCATGATGTCCAGGAGATGTGGTTTCAACAAGACGGCGCAACCTGTCACACAGCTCGTGCCACAATAGATTTATTGAAAGACACGTTTGGTGACCGCCTAATTTCACATTTTGGACCTGTGAATTGGCCTCCAAGATCTTGTGATTTAACACCGCTAGACTATGTAAGTCATTGGTCTATGCGGTAAAGCCACAAACGCTTGACCATTTGGAAGACAACATTCGCCGTATTATTGCCGATATACGGCCACAAATGTTGGAAAAAGTCATCGAAAATTGGACGTCCAGATTGGACTACATCCGCGCCAGCCGTGGCGGTCATATGCCAGAAATCATATTTAAAATGTAATGCCACAAGATTATCTTTCGGATAAATAAAATTCATGTCAATCGAATAATCTCCATCGTTGTTTTATTGCAACTTAAAGTTCTATACCTCTATAAAAAACACCCTTTACAACACGGATTGAGTACAATTTTTTTTCTGTTCCTGGTTGAATTTCGAATCGAATGCATTATGGGAGGTGTATACAGATGTTGTCGCTGAATTGTTTGATTAAATTTTTTCGCACATTTTTTCATTGAAATGCAACTTACCGAACATGTGGTAAAAAAATAAATACGGTCTAGTTACCATGTTAAAAAGCCACCAATAGACTCTACATTATTGGGCAGATGAATAACACAACTCCACTCAAATGTCAGAGAGGTCCATTGTGGTTACCTACAGTCTCCAGGTAGACCAAACATAGTACATACATACATAATTGGTCATTACAAACCTTCAGTCAGGATTACGACCTAGATTCTCTCATCACTTATGTTGTGTGTGTTAATTTTATACATGAGCGGAAGAACCTACGGTTTAAAGTCGATTCCGACGGAAAGATTTTTTGAGAAATTTTTCATGATAATTTTCTATTTACTTTCGGAGTTTTTGCCAGCATTCTGCTGGCAGAAAGTCACCAAAGAAATATTTTTTCGTATTTCGTTTTATTGGAAATGTCTAACATGGGTTTTGAAACGTGGCCTCACGTCTAATAAGCCAACACACTATCTTCTAGACTACGGTGACTACAACTAAGCCAAACATAAAAAAGGAAAAAACATTAAAATTAAGGGTGATTGTTGATCAACACCCAACCAATGACTGAGACAAACAATTCCAAGAAATCCTAAAGGAGTCTTACTCATCAGGGCAATTACAGGAAACCATGGGCCCTCGAGGCCCAGTCAACGCTACCCCACAATTCCGCTAATCGTGCATAGTACACAATCCGTTGCATAACGATCGATTCTGCAATCCACCATATTCTGCAATAAGCTGCCACCTATGATCAATCAGTCTAAAGAAATGTGTCATGGCAGGCCTAACAAACCTCTCCACTAAGACCAATCATTTTGTCCCATTTTCTCTTGCTCTCAATGCCTAGGACTCTATTCTAGGACTCGCCGCAATTGCAGAGCATATGATGGTCACTCGAATTAAGTTCCTACGCTTGTTGAATCTGAAAAGGTTTTGATTCAAGCCTCTTTCATAAGAACTGGGACACAACCCCAGTTTCTGAGTACTGCAACGAATTGATGCATTTGGGTTTTGTTCAATGCTTGACGGTGCAGCGACTATAGCTTCTCCAGTACATACTGATCAGCGTCTCACGGGATGTAAGAGTAAACGTGCCATTGCCATTGAAATTGCCCACTCTGAAAAACGATTATGTACAGCATAAAATGCACAAAGTGCACGAGAAGTCTGAAGAACAGAACGATTATTGCGTTAAAAAAATTTAGTAATTTGCAAGCTTTGTTCTGGTAATCCGTATGAAATGTCAATCCAACCAAATAGTGTTGCAAAGTTATCAACGTTTAAAAACAATCATTAAGCTCCTCTCATTAAGCGAGGATTAGTCTGCTGTTGCAGGACATCGGTTTATGTCTTGGCTTATTATGTGTTTTGAGAACTTTGCTGAATTCTTTTTGGTTTTTCTAAAGAGGCAGTGCTGGCTGACCGTTCTATGATGTTGGTTTGTGATGCGTCCCTCTCTAGAGAGACAATAGACCGCTTTCAAGCACTCTTGAACTTGTATTGAAGATTTTTTAACTACTGTGCCACTCTACTTCTTACCATTTTAGTGAACAAATATTGTGGAGAAGAAAAATACGCATTATCATAAGTCAAATGCATTGCTTTGTTTGGTATACAAACATTACCTTGTGTATTTATAAATCAAATGTAAAATACATGTCCTCCAAAAAAGCCTTAAGGTTTACCTACCTTCTTATCCATGTTGCCAGAGCTTCAATGAATAAAAATGAAAATATTTTTTTTCCAAATTTTCAACAACATGACTTTTATCAAGAGGAAAAATTTGTTTTCGGTTTAATATGAATGCCCCCCCCCCTGCTCTTCTTTTCAAAACATCATATAGAGAGACAATTTAAATATGCAACATGAGATCCAATTATAAACGCCACAAGAGTACAATTAGCTTAGCGCTGCATAACAGCAACAGAAACAGCAACAAAATAAAAAAGAAAGAAGAAATAAAATATCAAATGCTTGACAACAGCAACAAAAATTGAAACAAACAACAACATGAGATATTTAGTTGCAAATGCAAAAGATGCGGCAACAACTTTGGCTACAAAGACATCATGGAGGAAATGAAGTTTCGTTTCTTGTTGTTTTTATTTTTCGTTTCGTTTTTTTTTCCAGCGATAAGTCACTTACATTTTTTTTTTGCTTTCACTCATCATAAGAAACAAGAATTTTTAAAGAGAAAACAAGAAGCCTTTCAAAAACATGCAACAAATTCCCCAAGGATTTAATAAGAGAACGAAGATTTTCTTTCTTTCATTGAAATACCGGAAATTGCGGCCAGTAAAGAAAAAACCGAAGGATATCATAATGTACACAGCAGAAGAAGAAAAAAACTTATGAAATAAAAATAATAAGAAATATTAACTTGTTCCTGTTAAGTTTTGGATATTTTTAGTAATTCAGCCACACAATATTTTTCATTTTAATTTGAGAAACTTCAAAAGAATACTAAACATGGTAATGACATTATCAAGAATTCGAATCTCGATTTAATTTTTTTTTAATATTTTTGATTTTATGTCTCTTTAATGAACAACAATAAAGTTAAGAAATGATAAAATCTTAAATTAAATTGATTTTTATTTATTATTTTTATTTGAGTTGAAAAGCTTAGAAGGTAACGAATATGATTTAATTGTTTCTTTTTTATTAAAAAAAAAAATACAAATAAAATTAAGTTATAAACTAGTAGCTCGCATATAGGCATATATCGTCCGGAAAAACAATTAGGAAAGAATCATTTCTTACGATGAGCAGCTCTCACCAGTTTTATTGCAAGAGCAATGAGAGTAACTAAATGACCTTAAAACCCTACTCATATAATTCGTTCGGAAGTTAAACTTTAAGATGCAGCCACTCAGGCTAGTTTAGATGAACGATAAAGGCCCAGTTTGTCATTCCAAATCCAAACCGGAAATTAAACAGTGCCTATTGAAAACCGTCTCAAATCTTAAATAAATCCCTCTTTTGTAGTAATAATGTAAAGCTGAAATATGAAAAAATATTTCTTCGACGACATCCTCTCAGCAGGTTGCTGGCAAAAACTCTGAAAGTAAACAAAATTGCCATGAAATGTTTCTCAAAAAATATGTCGTTCAGAGTCGACTTTATACTGTAGGTCCCAGCACTCATGTATAAAATTAACACACACAACACAAGTGATTGCGAGAAACAAGGTTGTAATCCTGACCAAATGGTTGTAATGACCTATTATGTATGTATATATTGCAGTAATTATTATTTTGGGAAGCTCAGTTGAAAAATAGGTTTCTCCTACTTTTCGGATCTGCGACTATTAGAGAAGTTATTCGCGGGAGTGTCAAATATATGGTATGGCTTCCAATAGGACACTGGATCGCAATAGAGTGATGGATGAATTTAAGTGTAATTAAGTGAATTTAAGGAAGAAATGCAATCGAGTTCCATTTTAGTCCAGAACAGATTATAAATAATGTTGAACCATGCTGTCAACAGAGTTAAGCCTACTTCTACTACGACCAGCAAAAATTTCGACATTTTCAAACTAAAAAGTATGTTTTAATTTTCTTCAATACTTTTTCCAAGATGCGAGTTCTGAATTATAAACATGAAACACTTGCCTAACAAGCAAATTAACGGATGAATGATCATCGTAAAGAAATATTTTTACAATAATTTTGCGACCAAGCTAATAAACTTATAAGAAAATGCTAGTCTGTCATTCGAAGTCGACTTTAAACAGTAGATCCCGCCTCTCATGAATAAAACTAATACATAATAATCGGCTAATTTGACGTCGCGTGGTCTAGTAGGTAGTTGGCTTATTAGACGTGAGGCCTCTGTTCAAACTCCAGGTCAGGCATCTCCAACTGAACGAAATATGAAAAAATATTTCTTTCGAACTTCCTCTCAGCAGATTGCTGGCAAAAACTCTGAGATTAAATAAAATTGCCATGAAATGTTTCTCCAAAAATCTGTCGTTCGGAGTTGACTTTAAACTGTAGGTCCCACCACTCATGTATACAAATTAACGCACAAAGCATAAGTGGTGTGCGAAACTAGGTTGTAATCCTGACTAAAGGGTTGTAATGACCAATTATGTATGTATATATTGCAGTAATTATTATTTTGGGAAGCTCAGTTGAAAAATAGGTTTCTCCTACTTTTCGGATCTGCGACTATTAGAGAAGTTATTCGCGGGAGTGTCAAATATATGGTATGGCTTCCAATAGGACACTGGATCGCAATAGAGTGATGGATGAATTTAAGTGTAATTAAGTGAATTTAAGGAAGAAATGCAATCGAGTTCCATTTTAGTCCAGAACAGATTATAAATAATGTTGAACCATGCTGTCAACAGAGTTAAGCCTACTTCTACTACGACCAGCAAAAATTTCGACATTTTCAAACTAAAAAGTATGTTTTAATTTTCTTCAATACTTTTTCCAAGATGCGAGTTCTGAATTATAAACATGAAACACTTGCCTAACAAGCAAATTAACGGATGAATGATCATCGTAAAGAAATATTTTTACAATAATTTTGCGACCAAGCTAATAAACTTATAAGAAAATGCTAGTCTGTCATTCGAAGTCGACTTTAAACAGTAGATCCCGCCTCTCATGAATAAAACTAATACATAATAATCGGCTAATTTGACGTCGCCGTGGTCTAGTAGGTAGTTGGCTTATTAGACGTGAGGCCTCTGTTCAAACTCCAGGTCAGGCATCTCAAACTGAACGAAATATGAAAAAATATTTCTTTCGAACTTCCTCTCAGCAGATTGCTGGCAAAAACTCTGAGATTAAATAAAATTGCCATGAAATGTTTCTCCAAAAATCTGTCGTTCGGAGTTGACTTTAAACTGTAGGTCCCACCACTCATGTATACAAATTAACGCACAAAGCATAAGTGGTGTGCGAAACTAGGTTGTAATCCTGACTAAAGGGTTGTAATGACCAATTATGTATGTATGTACATATGTAAATCGGCTAATTTAATATTCATTTTATATTCAACCATATACGGTCAAATATCATTACAATTTTGAGGTAAATTTAGAAATAAAATAGAAAACATATCACAATTTTGCCAAATTTTTTTTCATCAGAAAAGATTCCTATTATGCTTTACACCACAATAAATACTATTTATTAAAAAATTTAAAATTATATAAAAATTCATATCAATAAGGCATGTACATTAATTAATATGATAACGCAGGATTCTATGTTTTATTTAAAGTTTGTTATACCACTTATTTAAGCAATTTTTAGATAGCAAAAGCACAGACGAATCAATGATATAGGCTCGCCTGCATATCGTCAGCTAAAATTCTCAAGTGCATAACAGTTTTCTTAAATTCAAAAAAAATTAAAGATTTACGGCCTTTGAAACCATTTCTTATGGCAGGAAGACCAAAGAAAACCTATATTGATATGATAATATTGATCCCCATCTATTAAAATTAACTAGGGATGGCAACACCCAAATTTTCAAACCTTAAATATAATATTCGGGTTTAGCATTACTATGGAACTCTAGCTACAAAACTGTATGACAGACTGATGCCGTTGAAGTTCGGTCCCACCTCGGGCAACTCTGGGCAAGGGTGTCTTTTTTAAATATCAATATTTTCAGGTTTCAGTTTAATTAATCAAGATTTCCCATTTGGGCAGGCGATATTGCTCGTATAACAGGTCATAGGATATTATTGCCAAAGCGACATTAGCTGTGAACATTTTAATTTTTTGTTTGATTGATCGGGTTGTTGTATCTTGTGTAGTTTAGACGAATTTTCTCATTGAGAACTACCTTTATAGAGAGGCGGCGCTATATAATCCTCTGTATTATACTATATTATCTTTTGCTGACATTATCCTTTCTGGGAAGTTTAAATGGGTAGAGATAAGATTGTCTTTTTCAGAAATCGGCCAGATGATCGTGTAGGGTCTTGCAACAGGAACTTCCACACTTCGATAGTCTATAACGACATTCTTGTTGAAGTTACAATTGTTAAATCACCATGGACCACTATAAGGCGACCAAACAACTTATCTGAATGAGGTCCATATAAGTTGGCAATTGACTTTAATTTTAAATCGCAAAATCGTCTTCAGCTGTGATGATAGTATGTGAACAAACATAATTTTCGAAGATGCGACGATGCCAATCCACATTTGGGTCAAGAGTGTCCCCTAAAAGTCACTGTTTGGGTCTGATTTAGGGCTAGCGGCATTATCAGTTCAATTTTTTTTGAGAACGATGTAGGCCAAATCATCAGTGTCCACGACGAGCACTATAGGTCGATGATTACCAATTCCTTTTGTCCAGAAATTTGTGATCTGAATGCCAACGACATGTGGTTTTAAAAGGACAACAGTTCATGCTACACAGCTCAAGTAAGATTGAACATTTTGAATGAGCCGCTTGAGAGTTTGGTCATTTTATGTAGAGATGATGTGAACCGGCTACCGAGATCTTAACTGTTTACCCCGTTAGTCTATTTCTTGTCGTCACATATGTATGCGAATAAGCCTCGAACAACAGTGGCCCTCAAAGCCAACATAACCCATGCCATCAGTCGAATTCGGAAGTCGGGTATACATGCACATACATATATACACTCAGCCACAAAAGTATACATATCGTTTTCGTTGAAAATCTTTCTTCGATTTTAAGACGGTAAGGTTTTTGCATTGGTTCAGAAATTTGTGAAATTTATTAATCGGATGTATACTTTTGTGGGCTTGTTCAGGGCCACAATTCAGTTAACTTTCAGAAATTTTTAACCAATGCAAAAGACCGTCTTAAAATCGAGGAAACTATAAAGATTTTCAACGAAACGGATTGGTTAAAAAATTTCTGAAATTTGTTAACCGTATGTATACTTTAGTAACTGTGTGTACTTATTAACTTTACATAATTTTTGTCGGGTTTACTGACTAGCTTCTTATACCACACATATTGCGTACATTAGTTTTTATCCACGACATTTAAATTTTATCGTCGACTCTGGACGACACTGTTAAAAATCATTTTTATGTCAATAACTAACCTATAAAGATTCTCTTTATTTTAAGACGTTAAAGTTGAGGTTTGAACCCGGAGCTCTCGTTTAATAAGCCAACATACTGCCTCTAGAAAACAATAACCACGTGGATTACAGTTAATGTACGAAAGAAAATTAATAGAAGACTAACATAAAATCATTTCAGGACAACAACGTATTGCAGTCTTGTTGACGGCTTAAATTACTTATTTTTCATATTTTGGAAAACAATTGCCCTGTCTGACACCAATCAAATCAAATAAAAAATTGTTTTTATTGCAATTACAATACGAGTGCATTTAGAATCATTACAATTTCAGGTGCCGCAATATACGAGTATATGAATACAAAGGCATCAAATATAGCCTCAGTTAATGCTTTCATTACCACATCAATTCACATGTAATTATCAGCGTCATCATTGTGATCAACCCATCATCTAGCAGCGGCTATGTGGTGCGCTTTAGTTAATCCCATTGTGGGATTCTGCGAATTACCAGTTACCACATTTATCTACACATACATAAATACACCTACACACCTGCACTCAAGCTGAGATGTACATATTGTGTATATGTTAATACTGTATGCAACGTATGTTAATATTGCTGCGTGTTTGTGTGAGTACATGATGGTGGCATGGTTGTAGTTTGTGAATTATCAATTGTAATTACTGACGTGTAATTTGTTGATTTTTGTCTGATTTTTTTTATTATGAAAAACAAAAAACGCATACAAAAAAACAAAAAGGATGAATGCAACAATTGCATAAAAATGAAAGAGGATTTGTTGCACTTTCGTGGAAATATGCAACCCGAATTAAAGATTTTTTTGATGGTGCAATATATCAATAAAGAATTTCAAATTAAACACTGTTTTCCAATGTAATTTTAATTCAAATAAACTCATGCTTAATTTAAATTTAATCGATTTTAAAACCAAAAAAATTCATGGAAAAAAATTATTGTGGTCTGTAGCCATGCAATATTTGTATAACGTAACTGAAATATGATTGTATTTATTCGTTTTTTTTTTATTAAAATTACACTGTTTAACAGAAAAAGGGGAATTTTTTAAGCGATTTCTATTCCTAAATTTAAATAAACAAAGTATGTCTGAGATATTATCGAAATTTTTTATTCGTTTGAAAGACCCTTGGAAGCCATTATGGATGGAATATATATTCGTTTAAATATCTGCCACGGCTTCTCTGGGTGGAAAGCATTCCAAATGTTAAATTTTCCATAACTCCGTAACGTAAATCTGGCTAAATTGAATGACTGCCCGTTTTTTGTTTGATTTGAGGAGTGCTGAGACTTGTTCGAACACATCTGCGACTTAAGAAAACCCGCCAAGAAAAAATCCAACGCGCTCAAATCATACAATCTCAAGGGCAGTATACATAACCTGCACGGAAGATAATTATACCCTCAAATAACTGAAGCAGAATATGCAACATGGCATGAATTGCATGGCACCTAAAGCCGTCCTGTTGAAACCATCCATTTTCCAGACTTTCTGTCTCTCTTATAGCTTTTAAACGTTCAGAAATTATTTGTTGTGGCACACTTCTGCCATCTTTATTCAATATATGGTACACAATTTGTCATTTTTAACATGATTAAAAAATTTTATGTTGTTTGATTACTGATTTGATGTATTCTGAAGATGTTTCACAGATGTCATCGCAAAGCAAATAGGGCTCGTTAACAAAAAAATTTTCCCCATGTTCCCTATTGTAGTCGCCGTTGTCTAGTAGGTAGTGTGTAGGCTTATTAGATGTGAGGCAATGGTTCAAACCCCAGCTCAAACATCAAAACAAAATATGAAAAAATATTTCTTCGGCGACTTCATGTCAGCAGATTTCTGCCAAAACCTCTGAGAGTAAATAAAATTGCCATGAGAAGTTTCTCAAGGATCTGTCGTTTGGAGGCGACTTTAAACTGCAGGGCCCGCCACTCATGTATAAAATTAACGTGCACAACATAAGTTGTCTGAGAAACTAGGTCGTAATCCTGACTTAGCTCCGGAGCATACTCCTCCATTCGAACGATATGGACGAGCCAGCGCAGCTGCTGAATGTTCACACGCTACACAACGTCCATGTAGTTGAAGAGCTCATACAGCTCATTGTTGTCGTATGCGGAAATCATCGCCAACTCGCACTGGACCGAAGCTCTTACGTAGGATTTTTCTCTCAAGTACTCTCAAGGCTGTTGCATCAGCGCTTAATTGTGTCCATTCTTTTGCGCCATAAAGAAGCACGGGGAGGATGAGCGACTTGTAGAGTGTTAGGGACTGAAAAGTTGTAATGACCAATTATGTATGTATCTCCTCCTATGTACATATGTATGTCCTCCTATCTTGATGAAAAAAATGAAATTTATATATCAAGCGTAGTATAAAACTTCCATCACTCTTATACAACTGAAATTCGATTCGAGTGTAAAGCATTTTATTTTATGAATAAATAATTATTTTTGAAAAAATAGAAGAGAAAAAAATTCCTATTTTAATGAAGAACAAAAAAGAGATATGATTGACACTATTTGAACTTGTCTTTGTGTTCATCACACCATACAGATAGATGGTTTTGCAGTCATAAATCTAAGTGTCATCTTCAATAAAATTTTTCTGAAAAATAAACTTGAATTGAAATTCTTTGAAATAACCCCTGGCATCAAAACTAATAAATCCACATGCAAATAGTAATTGTCAGTCTATTGTTTTAAATAAATATTTGTTTTTAATAGACATTCATTATCTTCTCTACTCTACGCTGCGACTCTACACTAGTATTCTACTTTATTATGAAATACAGCCAATAAACGGCAGTAGCTCACATTACTACACCATATCCAGCTGATTATGATTGTAGTTTAAGTATCATTTGTTGTTGTAATTGTCACTTTGTTATATTTTATGTGTTGTTGCTGTTGTTGTTATTATTGTCCATTTTTTCTTTCTTGTCTTTTTTCCATAATTAATTAAATAATTGTTGCATGTTTTAATTGCTGTAAATAAATAGAAAAAAAAGAAAAATACCTTCCCCTTGGGACATACAATGTCATGTAAAATTTAAGTGATGAATTCATTTATCCAGGCAGGTATAATAAAAAAAAACTATCTTTTAGGGTGGGGAGCGAATAATAAATGCCCCATATGCATATCGTATGTTATTGATGAATAAAATAATGAATACTTTTTATTGGCGTGAAACACTAGGGGCTACAAAAAAAAGAAATCAATTTTAATTCGATGCCAATTAATTGAAATGGCTGGTGCTGTTTTGAACACTTTGTTTTAAGGGCGGAAAATAAAATAAGAATATAAATAAAATACCAATAAATTGTTGGAATAGTCAACCCTTCATAGTGACTTGACGAGAACTAAGTCGCAAGACTAGACGTCATATCGAAGTATGTATTGTAAACTGTTTTGAGTACAAGTCTTTATGTACACGACTAATGTGTAGATGGAAGAGGAACTTATGTCGATCCAAAACTATATATAACATTGACGTTCAGGATTAATATCACGGTAACACTGTGGATCCAAAATAACAGCGACAATTTCTAAATAAATAAATCAACTGTAAGGCCTGAAAGCGTAAGGTGCACTACATTGTTGGCCATTTGAACACTTCAATTTGGATTACTTCATGGCTTTAGACACAAGCTATGTTTATCGAGGGACACCTGCGGTTCAACAGTGGCACTGAAGGATAGATTTGACAAATTCCTCCTTACATCGTAATCAGTTATAATCGAAGCTATTGCTAGCAGAGGCGTGTTTTCATTACACTGAATACAAATACACAAATACAAATAAAACAAAGTGTGTGTGAGATATCATCGAGAACTTTTATTCATTTCAAAGAACTATTGATGCGATTATAGGCATTATAATAGCATCGTTTAAATGTCACTCAGGGCTTCTCCTGGTGAAGCGCATTTGAAATATCCAAACTTTCATAATTTTTGCCCATAAACCAGCCTAAATTTGACCGAAGGCATGTTATATTGACTTTGAAGAACTTTCTGGTTTGCGGCTTACTCGCATACTTAAGGTAACTACACAATCTTCTCGGTCGAAATAGGAGGCCTGTTTATATAACCTCCACGTGAATGAGATGAACATGCTTTTAACTCCCTCCTTCAGAATCTCCGATATAGCATGTGCTTTTGAAGAACCATATTGTTGGCATCCATACCACGCGTTTTGGGCTAAAAGAAGTTGTTAATCATCAATGTATAATGCTGACCCTTGACACTAATGGCCTGACCAACGTTGTCGTAGTAGAACTATAATGCCGTCAGCGTAAAAACCACACTAGATAGTGACTTTTTCGATATGTTATGGACGCTCTTGGATCATCTGTTGATTGGTACATACATACATACTTACATATTTGGTCATTACAACCCTTTAGTCAGAATTAAGAGCTAGTTTCTCATACCACTTACTTTGTGTAAGTTAATTTTATACATGGGTGGCGGGACCAAGGGTTAAAGTCAACTCCGAACGATAGATTTTTGAGAAACTCAGAAAAAATCTGCCAAAAATCTTCGGAGAGGAATTCGCGAAGAAATATTTTTTCATATTTCGTTTTGTTGAAAATGTCTGACATGGGATTTGAACCGAGGCTTTACGTCTACCTACTAGACTACGACGACACATGTCGATTGGTATCGTTCCAATTTCCTCAAATTTTTTTTTTGGTTTCGAAACGATTATTTGGTGAAAATTATGATCACAGGTTAGATGTGGATAACTTTCATATGAACTGTAAATGCTTCTATGGAGTTATCCGCGCGGACCTACTATTTATTTTCTACTTATTTATATACAAATATAGTCCTTTCTGATCTTCTAGAATTTAATAAATAATTTTAATGGAAAACAGTTTACTTACTTACTTACTTAATTGGCCATTAACAACACGATTAACGGATTTCGTCCTGCCCTAACACATCCTTCCAGGTGCCACTGCTTCTTTCGCGCATACGCCAGTTGGTCAAACTAATTGAAGACAGGACTTCCTTGATTTGGTTCTTCCAACGTAGTAAGGTCATCCTCTTCGCCGTAAGTAAGGTCGTCCTCTTCGCCCATTTCCGCAGATCTCCGCATCAAATACCCGTCTCGCCGGAGCATCCTCCTCTATTCGAACGACATGGCCGAGTCAGCGCTGCCGCTGGATGTTAATACGTCGCACAACGTCTATGTCGATGAGGAGCTCTTACAGCTCACTGTTGGATCGAATGAGGAAATCATAGCCAACTCGCAATGGATCGAAGATCTTACGTAGGACTTTTCTCTCGAATACTCTCAAGGCTGCTGCATCAATAGTTAATAGGGGCATCTTGTGGAGTATTAGTTTGGAAAACAGTTTAAATGTAAGAGAAACCCTTCTCCGAAATGGAAAGTTTTCAAAATATATTGCACTTTAACAGTATTTATAAAAAAAACTCCTGTGTTCATTCTGTCGGTATTTATTGCATAAAAAGTTAATTTATTAGCCTTTTTAATACCACAAAAACAGAGTCCTTTAGTATTTAAATTTTGTTGTTATTGTTCAGTAGTGGGGCAATGATAGGGCGTATTATAAGCTTAAAAACAAACTTTATTTATGCACAAGAATTTCGCTTTTAAATTTATAAATTAATATGAGTATCAACTGGGGTTTCTATGTCTGTTGTTTGTTTCCTCTTTTTTTTCGATCCTAACATAATGGATTCATTTTTTTCTTTGTTGTTGTTGTTATTATTATCATTTAAAATTCTCTTTGTACCACAAATACATACAAAATGTCACAAAATAGCCTTTTTATTTTGCATACACATGCATGCTTTTATAAAGGGTGTTGCAAAATACAAGACAAAAATTTCAATTGAGTTGGTGGATAGAAAAAAAGCAATTTATGACAATTAGGGTCAATTGTAAAGCAATTTCCAGTAAATTTTGTAACACCCTTCAATAATTGACTAATAATTATCAAGCTTTATTAGCAAATCTTGGCTCTACACATCCTCCTTAGTGTAGTGTTTCCATCACATCTCTATTTTCTACAAAACCTGTATTCTCTCAAGAAATTTTTCATGAGAAGAATTTTTCAAGCCAGATTTTCTTAATAAATTCGATCAATCCGGAAATTCTGATAATCATGCTTTGTGAGATACTACTTGGTCTACAGCCTCTATATACATATACACTTCTCTATGTTTTTATTTTTCACAATACCCACGTCTTCACATCTTCTTCATATATTCCAAAGAGGATTTTTAGGAAGGTTTGCTTAACGTAAAGGAAGATAAAGAGATGCAAAGGCTCTTATCAAAACAATTCGAATATTTTTTTAATAAACCACCAACCAAGAGGAGATCTGACTCATGCATCAGGTCCTCAGGAATAATCTGAGGTTGGTAACTGGTCAATTGACAAAGCACAGTAGACTAATGGTAGTCTTATCCAGAATGAATGTCGTCGCGAGCCTAACATGTAGATTGTGACCGTAAGAATGAATCATCGGAACACATTCTTGAAACCTGTCGGGCATTAATCCTATTTTCAATCTGAGAAAAAATAAAATTACCATGAAAAATTTCTCAAAAATGTGGCGTTCAGAATCGACGTTTAACTGTATGTTTCTTATGCAATTGCATCCCGCTTTGTGATACTAAGAAGATAAGACTTTGTACAAAAAAAAAAAAAAAAAAAAAAAACAAAACAACTACTGTAACTGTGATTGTTTCTCACATTATATTTTGAGTTCTTCCTCGTTAAAGATGGGCGTCTGCAAAATTTAATCAGACGCTATTCGATTTCACGATTTTCCGGTAATTGGAAGTCAAAGAAGAACCTCAGGACCAATTATCATACCAGCAAAGTGAAAATACGCCAATTTTTCTATCATAATAGACAAAAGGTGTAGTCGCCGTAGTCTAGTAGGTAGCGTGTCGGCTTATTAGACGTAAGGCCACGGTTCAAATCCCAGGTCAGATATCGAAACGAAAATATGAAAAAAAATATTTGTTCGGCGACTGCCTCTCAACAAATCTTTGGCAAAAACTCTGAGAATAAATAAAATAGCCATGAAGAATTTCTCAAAAATCTGTCCTCCGGAGCCGACTTTAAACTGTATGTCCCGCCACGCATGTATGAATTGAACATACACAACATAAGTGGTGTGAGAAGCTACGTTGTAATCCCTACTGAAGGGTTGTAATGACGAATTACGTATGTATGTATGTATATGGTCTACATAAGTTGAAAAATTCAAAAAGTTATTTAAGATTTTAGAAATACCTAAACGTGTTAAATTATTTGTTAATAAAAGTTTGGGTGTTAAAAAAAATGGTCGTAAAAATTGTGATTGGTGCGTTTATTCTTGACCATGTAGTGTAAGTTTATTAAGAAGGCAACGCCAATGTTCTTATTTCCGATCATTGATTTTAAAGGATATTTTTCTTAGCTCTCTTCATCACAATCCATTCGAATTTATCTTGAATGTCACTTCCATTCTCAACATGCTTACACGTTTTTCTAGCGCTTAGACTTTTAGAGCGTTTGTTAAAGCTATCTATTCAAGGTAGCTTTAACGTGAGTTTCTTTAGGCTACATTCAGATTTTTCTTCATTTTTTCTTGATATAAGCCCGTATGAAAAGTTTTCCTACAGCGCTATACTCAATGAAACAGAATGTAAGGTAAACCCTATAAATAGTGTTACGTTTTTACGCTTTTAAAAACGTATAAAATATAAGTTCGTTGATTGCAAATAAAATAAAAATAAATTTGTATTCAGTTTTAGACAAATTCTTTATTGTTCACACAATTCCTTGTGTCACTGTTTACAACTTGATGTAAACAACAACAACTGCTGTGTTTGTTATTTTTCTTTACACTCTTTTGCGTAAACGTTAACAATTGTTCGGCAGATCTTTATAACGGAGATCTTCAAACTACGATTATTCTCTTCACACGCTACGCGTCTTTATACAAGACTGACTGAATTTTTATATTTATGGTAATTGGTATATTTTTGTTTACTTATTTATCATGTAAACAATTTCATTGTTTTTGTTTTTTTTAGCTTTTGTTTATCATTTTAATGTCAAACGATGTAACACCATTTCCATTTTCGTAACAATAAGACGTCTCTCTATTGGCTCTATTGGAAGCCAGAAACTTTTAGTCAATCACAGCTCCAATGGAGAACATATTTGAATACATCGAAGACAACCTCTGTCTTAGTTAAAGGTTTACATACAACCCTATATTAGTGACACAGCACAGAAAATTCTTAATAATTTGATGAAATATGGCACTTGAAACTATTTTATCAATCATATCTATTTGAGTATGTTTTCTATACACTTTCAACACCCTTTAAAGAAACACCCTGTTCGTATTTATATGATATTCTATATGCCCATATAAGTTTCTGTGCAAACATATGAAGGCTTTCAAAATATTGTGGTTAAAAACACAGGCCATTTTTTCAGCGATATATACTCCGTAGAGACAAAATAGAAAATGTGCACGAGAAAGCCGACAAATAAAAGGACAGACGGACAACGTTTTTTGGGGGGTATATCTATTAAATTTTGCGGTAGCCGTTTGTCTAGACAGCTTTGATACTTACGGGAAAAATAACACATGAATATTGCTATTGTTGTTGTTGTTGCTGTTGTTGCTTATATTAACATCCATACAAACAAACAAACAAGCAAAATTAATTGATAATTTTAAGCGATTTTATAATTTCCGTTAGAAACGTAGAACCAAACAAGACTTTAAAAAAGTTCAGAACGGAACAATTTAAAGTTTAAAGCAAAAGCAAGTCAAAGGGGGAGGCCTATTTACATTAACTTTACATAAAAAAAAGAAAAAGGTTTTGGCTTACGATGACAGCAGTAACATTCTCGTGATTTTTGTTTTTATTTTAAATTTTTTTCTTGTTATTTTTTGCTTAAGTTTGCGATGTGAACAACAAGCGTTTTCGTGTTCGTATATCCATTGCAGCATAACTTTGAATAATCAATTATACATGCATACATTGATCCATCCATCCATCCATTTGTTCGTTGATTCATTCATTCATTCATTCATTCATTTATTCAACCATCCATACATTTATTCAGTCATTCGTTCAGTCGACCATATTCATTTCCCTGTTCCATACGATTAAAATTTTTGTTTTTGTTTTTTCCCACTGCTCTGTTCATTCGCCTATACGCTCATTCGTTACATCTTTAATGCATTTGTTGCTTGTTTCTCTGCTGCTGTTTTACAGTTTCGGCTTGTGTGTATCTGTCTCACGAGCATCGTAGATTTTCGATGGCACTTTGTGAACAACAAACGCGCTCTCTTGTGTCCCCCTGTATTACGCATTCATGCGAATCAGAGTTTAAATCCGCTTTTGGGGGTATCAGTTATAAATGCGCCAAAGGATGTTTGTTTACAAATTGCAATAATCGCATTCACAGGTGAATACACCCCTAGCACTCTAACTCTCTTCAATCTCTCTTGTAACCTAAAATACCAATGGCATTGTCATAGTCAAATTTTTAGTTGTGCTCAACCGACTGTCCTTTAACTTAAATTTTTGAATTTTTAAGGATAAAAAATCAAACTTGTCAGGTTATTTTCTTACAATGCATTGGACGTCAAATCTCTCTGCTATTGCAGCCCAGGCATCTCCAACAAAGTGAACAACAAAAAACATATTCCTTTTGTGACTGGGTCTCGTCAAATTTCTGGCAAAAACTCGGAGAGTAAATAAAATTGCCATGAAAGGTTTCTCTAAAACCTGCCATTCGAAGTTGACTTTTAAACTGCAGTTCCCGCCACTCACGTATAAAATAAACACACATAAACACACATATTTTACAATGACTGAACTTAAAGTACATTGTGGTGTAAGGTATCCTATGTCAGGCTTAACCTACTACAACTTTTCCATATGTTAGAGATTGTGCTTATTTATATACATATGTATGTATTCAATCGCTATGTGTGTGTGCATTGGTGTGTACCTTTGTTTGAGTGTGAATTTGTAAATAAATGGACATTGACATGCATGCAACCAATATATGCAATCATATGTTTTATTATTCGCATTTATTTTATTCAAGAGTATCGCTTTGCTTTGATACATATTTTTTTTTTTAATATTACAATGTGTTACAGTGACTGAAAATTAAGCATTCCATATCATGGAAGCTAGTGTTTTGGGCTTCTACGTATACTTATAAGTAATTATCGACATAAAGATCTAAATAAACCTGGATAATCACCTCAACTAAAATTATGAATTCAATTGGAAATTTGCCAAACATGTGAATAAACTTTTATAAGTAATCACACACTGTATTGAACCCATTGTGCTACAGATGGGACAATTTTGTTTTTTCGCTTTTGTATATATTTGACCGACAGTGTTAATTAAATGAGACGTAAAATTCGTTAAGTTTTCAACTATTCAGCTGTTAATTTAAATCTTATTTATCGATTGTTTTATGTTTTTTTTCCTTTTAATTAATCTCATGCAAACACAATTGTTGACATCCGAAAAAGTTGGCATTCAAAATCAAATTCATTGAAATTTTATTTTTTTCTTTCTAACTCACTGGGTTTTTTACATTTGTAAACCAGCATCATTGTAACACCGCTGTTACTGTAACAGTTCTGTAATACTGATTTTACCTGTATATTTTGGGTTTCTACAGTATAATCACAATAATGAAATACAGGTTAAGCGTCTTCTTAGGTAGGTTGGTGGGTAAAAGTGCTTGTCAAGTCATGAAGGATAGGTATACGTATAGTAGGTCAGACATCAAAACGAAATATGAAAAAATATTTCTTCGACGACTTCCTATCCAGCACCAGATATCAGTTTATTAGGATATATCTGACTAATACAGTGTAGATAAGAACAATGTAGGCATACAATTAAGCATAGTTTGCTTCAGTTCACAGTTTGCTTGACTGAATATTGTTTGAGAGTGTGTCAAGAGTAAATACATACATCAACATCATATCGGAAATTTTGATATCAGAAATGCTCCCCCGGAGAATAATTGTTGACACTTTTAATCAAGTAAAAAAAGTCATCAAATCTCAGCTAAGGACATCTGCTCCTTCGCATCAAAATCAAACCACTTCTAAAGTGAGTGGTGGTCAATAAGAAAATAATTATTTATGTAAATGGCAATCGCGAATAGTCGTAATGAAAACAGGATAGGGTGGCGAATACGGTGGACTTACTTATGTAGAAACTAGACAATCTTTTGCTGATTGTGCAATTTATTTTAAGCAGATCCTCGGATGACAGGGTCAGCAACTTTCGTTGTCCAGAAACAACGTTCTATGTGAAAATGAATTGAGTTTGTGCCTGGGTTGTGTGATTTTGCTCATTGTATTGTTGTATTCTCTGTGCATTAAGCTCCTCTTTTCTTGATTTTTTTATGATGTTCGTTGTGGATGTTACCCTACGTGGGAATCGTTATGAAGGATATTCCTGGATGTATTGTTTGGCTGGGACGGGTGGTGTGATGTAGTACTCAAGTACCTTGTGTACAAGTCGAGAAGCTCAGGATCGTATGCCAATGGAAAAAATTCATCATGATTTTCGAATTTCAAAAAAATTAAATGGCTTCACCGCTTTAATACAATCCATTTAAATCGCTGCCTAACACACTGGAAAGTGAAAAAAGGATAACCTAGCGGGGAAAAAAGTTATTACATCGATTAACCACTACAGCACATACTCGGAGGGCGTTGTATATAGGCAATTATAGATTTCAGCCCCATTATCCTAAGTACTGAAGTCGCCGTGGTCTAGTAGGTAGTGTGTTGGCTTATTAGAGGTGAGGCCTTGGTTCAAACCCCAGGTCAGGCATCTCCAACCGAACGAAATATGAAAAAATATTTCGTCGGCGACTTCCTCTCAGCAGATTTCTGGCCAAAGTTTTTTTCCAAATTGCCATGAAAAGTTTCTCAAAAATCTGTCGTTCGGAGTCGACTTTAAACTGTAGGTCCCGCCACTCATGTATAAAATTAACGCACACAACATAAGTGGTATGAGAAACTAGCTCGTAATCCTGCTAAAGGGTTGTAATGACCAATTATGTATGTTTGTATATATCCTAGGACCTGCCACAGCAGACCAATCACCTGTTTAGGCGGAACAAGAAAAAGATTAACGAAACAGAAACAAGGCAGAATACCAACCAACTGGAACTTATGGCAATAGCCTTTGGCACTACAAATGGGAAGACGCAAAAATAATTGCCGCCACCCGGAGAAGATTGAAATGCATTGTGGAAGCTATATGCTCCCAAGAGGAATAATGAAAATAAATTGTTTGGCAGCGAAATTGAAGACTCGTAAGTTTTAAGTCAAACACAAGGTGCTAGTCTACTTTAAACGCTACTCCATGCTAAATCTAAGTTTATATCATTAACTATACGAACAAAAGAGTATATATTCGAAATGAAGCATTTTTATAAAGCATTACAAATTCTTCTTTTGTATGCAAACTGCCAATAAATCTTCAAAACCATGTAATATGCTACACTCCACATATAAAATATTTTCCCGTACTGACTCAGGCAAATAAAATTAAAATCTCTTGTCATATAAAAATAAATTTTAACTGAAACAGTTGGCATGAATTACAAGAAATTGTAGGAATAAAAACTGACTGTTCTGTTGTGCTAATGATGATGAGTGTCTGTCGCCAAATAAAACAGATGAATGAAAATAATTGCTGCATAATTATATGGGGTTTCTTCTTCTTTATACTGAATGTCATTTTTAAGTAATGATGTGTGTGGAAAAAGGAGGAGAAAAGTAAAGAACTTATGATGTAAACTGAAAATAATAATTTAGAGAAATTATTTTCAAAATATTTGTTAATGATTGGATGCCAGCAGTGGATGCAATGAATAATTTTGTTTTGCTTTCGTATTGTTATGTTGTATTATTATTATGTTGCAATTGCATATTCCCTCTGAATTTGGTATTCAGTTGTTTGTTTCAGAATAAAATATGGTTACGCTTACGAAAATATTAATTTCATTTAATCCGAATGCATAAATAAATTTTAAGTTATCAAAATAAAATAACAACAGAAACAATTCTAATAATAACATGAATAATAACAATAACAACAATAAAAAAAATATTTAAAAACATTAAACAAACAAAAATTCATACTCATTTCGTGTATGCAAATCTTCTGTTTATTTTCCCAGCTTCGGAAAATACAAAAAAAAAGATTTTTTCAAATACTAATGCAAATGTGGAAAAAAGGAGAAGAAGCAATTGCATCAACCAAAAGCATTTTAAAACCAAAATATCCTCGTCATCAACACTTGCAACATTAAATTGTTTTAGTTCGCACACAAAGCATATCACCATCATCATCAGGATCATCAACAACACATTGGATACAATAAAAACAACAAAAACAATATGTTGGCAAAAAAAATTTATTTTGTTTTGAAAGTAATTTAACTAAAAACAACAACATAAATAAATATTGGTATGCACGTGTGCTACATTCGTAATTTGTATGCCACCCTACGAGGGTTGGGAAAACTGGCAAGTGGACATATAATTGGTACAAAATGGGCCACGCATCTTCTCATGAATTCTTCGTTCTGTTTTAGCTTCATTAATCAAATTTCATGGGCAAAGTAGCCCATGCAGAACTGCTAGGTGCTGTTCTAGGATAACGGTTATGAAATCAGTCAATTCCTTGAAATATAATCATTTGTGCAAAAGTACAGGGTTGTTGTATTGAATATAAAGGTGTGTCATAACTCTTTGTGATGTTTAGAATCAGAAGATAAGTCGCCGTACCCTAGTAAGTAGTGTGTTGGCTTATTAGACGTAAGACCACGGTTCAAACCCCAGGTCTGACATCAAAATGAAAATATAAAAAAAATATTTCTTTGGTGACTTCCTCTCAGCAGATTTTTGGCAAAAACTCTGAGAGTAAAATAAAATTGCCATGAAAAGTTTCTCAAAAAATCTGTTGTTATTAGTCGACTTTAAACTGTAGGTCCCGCAACTCATGTATAAAATTGACACACGCAACATAAGAGGTGTGAGAAACATAACATGAGTGATGTCAGAAACTAATGTAATGATCAGTTATGTACATACATATGTATGATGGTTAGAAAGCATATTAAATCTCTTTTGCCTGCTTTTGTTTTTGAAACTAGAATGGAGGCTAAATAGTATAACTATAGGGCCTTTAAATACGGGTTTATGAATTATTAGAATTCATAATGACCACCTTGGTGATGCTACATTTTTCAAATTCGTCGTCCTTTATTCGCTTTGCTTTGCCAAATCATCATGGGCGACCATAGACAACAACGTTGAGCTGAGTGGGCACTGGAGCAGTTACCGACTGACCCTAATTTTCATCGAAAAATCGTACTCAGCGAATAGGCTCATTTTAGAATGAATGGATACGTGAACCAACAAAATTTTCGAATTTGGGATGAGTTCCAAGAGCGTCCACTTCCTACCCAAAAACTCATACTTTGATGTGAATTTGTGGATGGCAGCGTCCTGGGACTATATTTCTTTGAGAACGACCTTAGCAGGGCCATCACTGTTGACGGCAATGATTACCAGTTTCTTTTGATCGGAGTTGGATGACTGTACACCACAACATTTTAGGTATTCTGCACGAGTGACTTGAGGATATGGTCATCTCACGTAAAAGTAATGTTAACTGACCATCGTCATAGTCCGATTTCAGCCCGTAAGACTTTTTCTAGTGGGTTTTCCTGAACGCGAATGTGTGTTATATTACACTCATAATGACATCAATAGGCCTTTCAAAGGGATAAAGAATTTCACACACACTTTGTTTAATTTAAAGATACGATCCTATTCTATTCAGCTTGAAAAGTGTCTAAGCAAACCTAATACTTCATATAAACCGTCCTTTAATCCACAAAATTTTAATGATTTTGAAAGTGTTTGTCAATGGTTGTTTTCGCCCACCAAGTTATCTCACAATGTGAGATCTTTTAGCATTAACTTGAGATGCAAGATAATCTGCTGTTAAAAGTAGATATAAAGAAATAGATACATACATACATATATAATTGGTCATTACAACCCTAAAGTCAGGATTATGGACCTAGTTTCTCGCACCACTTATGTTGTTTAAGGCCGACTCCGAACGACAGATTTTTGAAAAACTTTTCATGGCAGTTTTATTTATTCTCAGAGTTTTTGCCATGACTCTGCTGAGAGGAAGTCGCCGAAGAAATATTTTTTCATATTTCGTTTAGTTGGAGATGCCTGACCTGGGGTTTGAACAGAGGACTCACGCCTAATAAGCCAACACACTACCTATTAGACCACGGTGACTAGATTCCTCTGTTTTCAATAACCGACAGTACAACATTATTTAGATCGCTAAATTTGTTACTCCCCGAGATTTTGACAAAGGACCTCTAAGAAGGAATCGTCAAAATTACATCAAAACGCCAACATCTGATAAAGTGAAGCGAAATTTTAAGGAATATTAATTTCGATATACGCACCATATATACAGCAAATGATGCAAATGATATGCATTAATATTCACCTGGTTTAAAATTTTAATGACGACACTCGTTCATAACGAGTTGGAAGAACAGAAAATAAATTTTATTATTGTATTATTCTAACATAAATTGCATAATCATCAAATTTATGACCACCATCTAAAATAATAAAGATTTTGTAATAAAAATATGCTGCTGAATATTGTTGTTTTTCGAAAATCTATTTGTGAACATTCATGCTGAAACAAAACAAAACAAAACATCTACTCGTTCAAACAAGATAAAGGAATGCATTTTCTAAATTGAAAACTTCACCTGAATTAATACATACATATGTATGTATGTGAGAACATTTAACGAACAATAAAAACGTTTTTACTATGAATTTTAAGTATTCACAAAACTAGACTATGAATGACGATAAAAATTACCGAAGATAACTAAAGAAATAGCTGAAAAGCAATAGAATATTAGAAGTCGTACTTGCAAACACCACCAACACGTAATCAGAAATAATTTGTTTTAATTCTGCCTGTAATGAAGCTGTAGTAATTATTTTGAATGTCTTTGATAAAGGTAAAGAAGTCGCCGTGGTCTGTAGGCAGTGTGGTCGTAATCCTGACTAAAGCGTTGTAATGACCAATTATGTATGTATGTATGTAAGAAGTCCTACTCTTCATTAATAAAGGGTTCTAAAACTTTTATTCCTATGATGTTCATTGTTGATGTTATTTTTTATTCGCGTCATAAGTTATTTGAAGCCTCTTTTTGTTTAGTATTAGAAAACTACGAGGCAAATATGTGGACCTTCTTCTTGGATGGCTAAGGTTTCTATTCGAGTGCCACGCCATTAAATCAAAAGGAAACTTCCCTTTCAATAAGAGGAAGGGTAAAACTTCTGGGTTTATTAAGCGAAAAACCGATTTGAATTGTCATTATGGGATAATAATCTAAAGTTTCAAATTCGCGGCTATATAATGCGAAAGCATCAAAACAATCAATTTAAAATTTTTCAGTTTCTACCGGGTAATCCAACTCATGTGTTATTGTGATACAACATCTCTTCTTTTGTTCTATTCTGCCCATTTTAATTGAATTGTTTGCTTCAAATCTTTATAATTATTGGCAATTGGAATCATAATCAACGATTTGAACAGGTTGTAAAATTTGATTGCAGAATGGAAGTCGTCGTAGTCTACTAGGAAGTGTGTTGGCTTGTTAGACGTGAGGCCACGGTTTGAACCCCACATCAGACATCTTTTACAGCGACTTCGTTTCAGCAGATTTCTGTCAAAAACTCTGTGAGAACATAAAATTGCCATGAAATATTTCGCAAACAAATCAGTCGTTCCGAGTCGACTTTAAACTGTAGTTTACGGCACTCATGTATCAAATCAACACACACAACATTAGTGGCGTGAAAAGTTAGGTAGTAATGATAGTGTATGTATTAGTGTAGCATTTCATAATAAACAATTCTCGCACAGTATTACCTTTCTTATCCTGCTTAGCAGCGTTTGAAAAGCATGGCCTTTCTTCGGCAATGATCCTTTTTGTTCTCAAATTACGCTGATCCACAAATTCGGTTGACTAAATTTTTAATTGTTTATTACAGTGGCAACGAAAAATCGAGCTTCTTTGTGTATCCAGTTTAGTTCGAATAGTTGATAACTCCTTAAAATGAATGTGTCTTATGAGCCGGTATCTTTCATATTATTTTCATCATTTTATCGACTTTGTTAGTGATTGGTCGAGCAGAACGAGTATAATATTTTCATCAAAACTATCTAATCGTAATAGGTCAAACTATTTCGCTGCTGATTTTCTAGTTTATTTGCATAAGCCCGAGATTTCACATTAAGCCCATAAAGATTATCAGTTGATATCAGAATTTCTTGAAGTAATTTACTTTGAAAATTATTGCCGCAATCGATCCGCGTCGTGCATTTGAGGACACCAGAAGTCCTCTGTGAATGTTGTTCTCAGTCACAGCAATTTCGACCTTCGTGTCCAAAATCCACAACAGGCGGTTGCTCGCGCATTGCATGAAGATTTTCTGTGTCAAAAATTTGACAATTTTGTGAAGTTACTGAATCAATTACTGAAAAAATGCGTTTCATCGCGGAAGATAAGTATTTCTAAAATATTGGCATTGATTTATTCCATTGCCCATTGAACGAATTTCCATGGTCCCCTGATTTAAGGTCCAGATTAAGCTCAAGGTCTTTTGTCATATTTGACAGCTGCCAAAATTCAGAGTTGCCACAAAATAAATCTCACTAAATTTGAAAAGCACGCTATTACCGGGACACTCTTTATGTTTTTATAGAAGTTATTATTCACCATTGGTTTTGTTAGTAAATTTACTGAAAATAAAATTTCACATTTAATAAACAAATGCAACAAATGTTGCATGCATAGTTTAAAACGCAGATCTCCTTGCTTGTGAAATTAGTTTAATAAAGATTTTCTAATGTTGATTTAAATTAAAAAAAATAAATAAATAAAAGAGAGAAGAAAATAAAACAAAATGGAAATAGAAATAAAGAGATAAAGAAATTAAATGAAAACATCTTGTTGCATCTTATGCGTAGTATAACTGTATGAAATTACGAATATATTTATTCGTCTATATATTCTTATTATTTTTCTTTCATTTAACCACCGCCAAGGCACATTAAGTTTTTATTAGAAAAGTTATTAAAACACCTGAAAAAATTTCTCAATTTTGTTTTAATAAATAACACAAGCTAAACTAAATATGGGGTGTATTGGTAATCGGCAAATTTTAAACAGAACTGCAACTATTTGTTTGCTTCACAAAATGTAATCAATTTAAGGTTTATGAACTTCCTTTCCTCGAGTGTATAATGGCTTTACACTCAACATCATTACAGCGGAATTCAACAGGAATAGTTAAATAAATACATTCACACTCATACACTCCTCTACACGCACACAGCCACACATACTTCCACGTAAAGAAGAAATTAAGAAGATTAGAAATGTAAAAGGTTAGGACGACAGTGTTATACAGACATATTCATACAAACCTTTACAGCAGCTTTTATGTAATTAGTAATAATATTTGTGCTACTCTTTAGATGTCAAATATTAGAAAATATTTAGTAATTTACATATATACATATATAATGGGTGATTTTTTAAGAGCTATAGGAAAAATTTTCAAAAAAAAAACACTTAAAATTCAGAAAAATGCATGAAATCTTTATTTGAATCGATATTACGGTCCATATAATTAAATGTTTGAAGATTATTTCATGCAAATGTTGACCGTGACTGCGCCTCAAATGGTCCATCCAATTAGTCCAATTTTGGCATACTCTTTCCAACATTTCGGCCGGTATCTCACATAAATGCTTCAATGTTGTCTTCCAATACGTCAATTAAAGCGGGCTTGTCTGTATAGACATGAGCTTTAACATAGCCCCATAAAAAATAGTCTAAAGGCGTTAAATCACACGATATAGGCGGCCAAATGACCGGTCCGTGCTGTGTGGCATGTCTTGTTGAAATCACATGTCATGCAAGTCAAGCTCTTGGATTTTGGGCAAAAAAAACTTGAATATCATCTCACGGTAGCGCTCACCATTCACAGTTACGTTACGATTCGCAGCATCTTTGAAGAAGTACGGTCCAATGATGCCACCAGCCCATAAACCGCACCAAACAGTGCCTTTTTTGGTTGCATTGGTAGCTTTTTCAATGCTTTTGGCTGATCTTCACTCCAAAATCGACAATTCTGCTTATTTGCGTATCCATTGAGCCAAAAATGAGCTTCGTCGCTGAACACAATTTTTCGATAAAGAAGTGGATCTTCGGCCAACTCTCCAAGAGCCCATTCACCAAAAATTCTGCGTTGCGGTAGGTCGTTCGGCTTCAATTCTTGCACCAGCTGTATTTTGAAAGGCTTCACACCTAAATCCTTCCGCAAAATTTTCCACGTTGTTGAGTAACAGAGGCCCAATTGCTGCGAACGGCGACGAATCAAGAATTGATGGTCATCATTAACACTGGCCGATACAGCTGCGCTATTTTCTTCGGTTCGCACTGTACGTAAACGTGTTGGTGTTTTAATGTCCAACAATGTAAATTTGGTGCGAAATTTAGTCACAATAGCCCGAATAGCCGCTTCAGTGGGTCGATTAAACTGACCATAAAATGGAAGAAGAGCGCGATGAACTTTCTTAACAGAGCACGGATTTTGATAATAAAATTCAATGATTTGCAAGCGTTGTTCGTTTGTAAGACGATTCATGGTTAAATTATAGACCAAACTGAAGATGTTTGACAGTGAAACACAACACGAAACGTGCGTGAGCTGTTTAAACCAGTGTTGCCAAAAAGATAATATGTTAATATGATGATATGTGGTGTGTGTGTTAATATTATACATTAGTGGCTGGAACTACAGTTTAAAGTCGAATTCGAACGACAGATTTTTTAGAAACTTTTCATGGCAATTTTTATTTACTCGCAGAGATTTCGCCAGAAATCTGCTGAGAGGAAGTCGTCAAAGAAATAATTTTTCATATTTCGTTATGTTCGAGATGTCTGACCATGGGTTTGAACCATGGTCTTACGTCTATTAATCCCACACATTACCTACTAGACTACGGCGACTCTACATATTTTATGTTAAATGGATGTATTCATGATACCGTTATGGACTGCTTAGTTCTTGTCTACAAAATTTGCATTTAAGTATTGATTGGTATTGCCTTCTGGCCACTTTATCATTAGACAGCATCTGTAAATGCTCACCTCTAGCTCCCTTTTTTCCCTATAGAATGTACTTTTTAATTGAAGTTCTTTTCTGGGTAGAAAATTTTACTGAAGTACGTACCTCATCCTCCTGTGTGTGCATATCCCGGCTTGGAATATTTACGGTTGGGAGGGAACCGTTTTGTCTTGACACTGTACTCTTGTTCCAAACATGGATGAGATATTTGGACAGTCTAGCTTCTTTAAGACTTCCTGGACTTTACCTAATATATGGTATCGGTGTCTTTGAGAGAGCTTTTTTCACTGTTCATGAACGTGAATTTAGAGCTGCGATCATGACCACATCTAACATTTTGTTGACTTCTCTGAAATTGTAGTTTCTATTGACTATCGTGTGTAAATTTGGATATATAGTTTACATCTGTATTTGAAGGATAGGTTGGCTTGAAGCTCCTAAGTTTCCACCTTATGATCCTCTTTATATTAGAAACAGAACTATTTTCTCTCGAACGAAGAATGATGACAATACTTGAGAGTCAGTAGATCCACACTTATCGCCAGTACAGTGCTTATCGCCATTATTGTAGATTTATTTTCTTTTGTTTGTATTTCCATTAGAAGTCGTTGTAGTCTAGTAGACAGTGCGTTGTCTTAGCAGACGTAAGGCCACGGTTCAAGCCCTAGGTCAAACATCTCCAACAAAACGAAATATGAAAACATATTTCTTCGGCAACTTCATCTCACTAGTCTTCTGGCAAAAGCTCTGAGAGGAAATAAAAGTGCCCAGAAAAAGAGTCTCAAAAATATGTCTTTCGAAGTCGTCTTTAAACTGCAGGTCCCGTCTCTCGTGTATATAATACATACAACATAAGTAGTGTGAGAAGGTATGTATGTATGTATTTTCATTACTATGTTTTTGTTTAAACGAAACACGCCCGTAGTCGATTGTGGTCCGCTGAAGCTTTGAGACTTAGATCACCTTGTCTTTCCTTAATCTTAACGAGCCAGTTTAAGAATATGGTAAATATGTCGTTCGTCTTCAACATGGTGTGGAAAAGTTTCGTAAGTTTGTTAAATAAGTTTTTTACACTAAGTAATTTGTAACAGGTGATCTACCATTTCAAAAAAGAACTTTTTATTTAAAAAGCTCTTCGCATCAGAAGAATACTTTGTCTAACTAATTAGTTTTCACCAACTGTATACGGGTACCACTTTATAATAGAAAACAACTGTCATTTTTACTTGATTCGGTAAATACGATATATACTTACACTTAAGTAAATACACACACATACACACGCGCATATTTAGAAACAGACACATGTGTTGGCAATTCATAGGAAGTCATGCCATTTGCGGTTGAATATTATTATCGCTTTGAGGGATTTTCGTGTATCAACATTAACTTGTGTATCTCTTTTACCAATAATAGTTGTTGGTATTGGTCTTGGCATTAGTGTGTCTGAGACACACACATACTACTACACTCTTATGAAAATTTTATTAATAAAGTAAAAATCAAATAAAAAGTTGTTGATAAAGTACGTGCAGCACATGTATTTTTATTTCTCTCTCTCTCTCTCTCTCTCTCTCTCTCTCTCTCTCTCTGTTTCTTATTTCAAACACAGAAAAATATTTCCACTTGCTTATACACAATGTATACACAATATACGGTATATTAAGGTTTAAATACATGTACGCATATGTACATACATATGTATGTGTAATGGAAATGTAAATATAAATATGTATGTATATGTATTAAAGCAGTAAGTTCTTTATGAATATGGTATTTGTATGCACATGTGAGTGCGTAATGCAAACACCAACAACCATGGCACCCATATGAAATAGGGAATATTTTAGTAGTCGTAGTAGTAGTTATGAAAATTATAATTTCATTACTTTATTATTATAATTCATAATTATCATTATGACAGTAATCATTATCACCATCATTAACAATTTAGAAGAAGCAGAAGAACTTCCACATTAAAACCCCTAAAAAATATTTATTTTGTATTACAAAAAGATATCCAAACAGTTTCAAAAAAACAAAAAATCTTCATTTGAGAAGAGAGTATTAAGATCGGTTGCTGCTGTTGCTGGTATTACAGGTATTAACTTGCCTTAAACAGTATAAGAGCAGGTGTTGGTGTTTTGTGAAAATTATTACAAAGTTATTCTATTTGCAAATAAAACTTTTTAAATAAATAATTAAATAAAATACAATAAAACAAAAAATTAAAAACAAAATCAAATATTGTAAGAAACTTTTTTAATAATCTGAATCAAATACCATGAATAACTAAACGGACTTTCTTGCTGTGCATGCAATTAAGGCAGAGCGTACCCCTAAGCAACTTAGTAATGTAAATATGCGTTAATAATTGTCTTTGAATTTAAATGAATTTTATTCCTTTTGAAGATCTATTGATGCCATTATGTATGGAATATGTATACATAATTGGTCATTAGAACTTTTCAGCCAGGATTACGACCTAGCTTCTCATACCACTTACATTGAGTGTGTTAATTTTATACATGAGTGGCGGGACCTACAGTTCAAAGTACACTCCAAACTACAGATTCGTTTGAGAAACTTTTCATGAAAAGTTTTATTTACTCTCAGAGTTTATGTCAGAAATCTGCTGAGAGGAAGTCGCCTAAGAAAAAATTTTTCATATCTCGTTTTATTTGAGATATCTGACCTTAGATTTGAACCCTGGCCTCACGTCTAATAAGCCAACATACTTCCTACTAGATTCCGGTGACTGCTACTAATATAACTTCCTTCAAAAAGTTCTCTAGCTAGAACGCATCTGAAATATCGAATTTTCCATGACTCTGGTCTATAAATCATTTTCAATTTGACCGATGATTTGTTTCTTATTCTCACATATTTACGATTTAAGAAAACCCCACACGAAAAGATCTAACAGCTCAATCCTTGCGAACTACGCGAAATAGAGTACCACACATTCTCCTGTATACTACTCTCAAGAATGGTTGCAATGTAGTCTACGCATCTTGAGTTTCGTCAAATTACCGGTATTGGCCTATCGCTTACAGAACCAATTAACCCGAATTCATCCACCACATAGATGGTAGGGCGACAATTACTTTAAAACGGAAAAACATATCGCGAATCAAAGTTTAGAGCACAATGGCAATAAAGTTAAAGTTCGCCGACATCCTCTGACCAAATATTCGTCTTACTGAAATATTCATTTATCATCGAACGATATGGGCGTAGCAGCTAGATGTTAATGTGTTGGAGAACATTCATATTGTTCAAGAGCCCATACTGATCATTGTTGGTTCGAATGAGAAAATCATTGCTAACTTGCAACTTTCCTTTGGAATACTTCCAAGGAATCGGTGCTTACCAACGCTATATACAAGCATGACTTGATGTCTTGAATAATAATACATTTGATCTCTAGCTTGACATTATTTTCATTAGCAATGAATGAACGAGGGTATATTCGTAAATCTGAGCTTTATACCTTGATCAGCAAATGCTTAGTCGTGTGAACCATTAAGCCCTACCTGTCCTTAGAGATTTTACAAAAGAACAGTTTAACAAATCTCCTAACTCAGGACAGATATATCGAAATTTTCATTATCAAATACTGCACCATTTTAAAAATTTCTCTAAGAAATTCATTTTAAAACGTATTATCCCTTTCACAATAAATTTAATTCCTTAAAAAAAAAAAAAAAAATTTGGAATAAATAAGAACGAAATGAAATTCCAATGTGGACATGTGTCACTGCCAATTATAATATTTTTCCTATAGTTCTGCATGGCATACAGCAGGTGTTTGACAGTTGTGTTGCCAAAGTTCTACACACATGTGTGCCAACATATGTTTGTAAAGAATGCATATTTGCAACAACAACAACAAAAAAGGAATCCAAATAAAACGATCTGCTCGAAATTGTGCGGCAAAAGTTTATGTTGCATAAAATATTGAGTAACCGACTAATGATTTAAAATTACACACGCTTGAATGTGTTAAACTGCAGCGACAGTTAACGTTTTGGAGGGGAATGAGACACAGATGGAGTATCTCTGTTTCCTCTGTGTGTGTGAAAAAGTAAAAATTAAATTGTCGCTTTCGCATCTTTATGTCACGGCAAACAAATTTTTGGGGCATTCACTGAATGCTGAAAAAGGAGATAAACATTCGCAGATGCACTGACTGCACTCACTTGCAGAAGTGACGTCAAAATTTTAAAATACTTGGGGAAAAAGAATACGAAATAAATACAATTTTTGAATGTGGCATATTTTGCATATGACCCTGTCATTGCATACAACATTGCACAGCATGTTGCATAAATGGAGAGAATGCAAAATGTGTATGACAGTGTTTACAACAGCAACAACAATACAACGATGCATGCAATGAAATGAAAATGGTTTAATTACGAAATATTTTTGTTTTTCTTTTTTTTTTTAAACAAATACAAATGCATACGAAAGCTTTTAATTCACGTTTTTTTTATTTTTTTAAGGGAATTAAAATTAAAAAAAAAAAATTAACTAGGCAGCATCATATTGGAATCATGCTGTAGAATAGAGTTGCAAATAGTATTCATCAAAACATACCAAACAGCATCTTTTTCTGTGATATAAGATTGCTAAGAACAGATATGTATTCAGAACTAAAGAAAATAAACCTACATTAAGACATGATATGATGCTATTGTCAATAGCAGGCATATTCCGAGAAAAAAGGAAAAAAAATTTTTTAAATTGATCATCATTTTGTCAACTAAATAAACTAAACCTTAAAGTGATGATCTCTGGACTACAATGCACTATACCCACGACATCAGGACCATAATTAGCAAGCAATTTTTGAGGAAGACCTGAACAGACTTTATCCAACAAAGGCTAATGTAACCATAGAAAATCTTGAAATGACTTTGTAATTGCTCCATAAAACTTATGGGAATTGTAAGTAATAACACACACATATTTAACCCAAAGGTGTTCCAAAAAAGTCCAAGTATTTTGACTCTATAGTCCGAGTCAAAAATTACTTTAATGCTCATCTATATGCTCTATCTTATATGCACTCCTCCACCCCACTCCTTTTTCTCCGTCTGGTTCTTCCAATGGAGTTTTGCTTTTCAAAAAAAATTCTTATCTGTTCATGCATCAATGTTTCAACAGCATAAAATCGTACGGGAAGTATGGGTATTTTCCCTGCTTCGGTCAACATAATATCGTTTTGAAAAAATCATTATACGCATTATTTCTAAACTGATTAGTTTTATTAACAATGATACCGAAATAAGCCACAATTTTATATGACCCAAACTAATAGACGGATTCTGTATTGAGACATACATACATAACATATTTCGTCATTACCACACTTCAGTCAGGATTACGACAATTACTCGGATTTGAGCGTAGATGCATCTCGATCACAGTGGCCATGCTTACAGGTCATTGTGATATGGAAATACAGAAAGACTGCAGCTCCCATCTAACGTCTTCTGTAGTAGATGTAGGTCTGTTGAAGAAGAGGAAACTGTTATCCACTGTCTTTGTTTCTTGCGAGGTGCATATGAAGGTTATTTGGCTCGCCATTCCTTGTCAGCTTAACACAGTTATCGTCTATTGATGTCAAGTATATAGCTTCGTTTATTAAACTTTCAGGCTTGTTTTCCAGCATAGGGTAGACCTGCTTTTAAAGAGCAGCCCCTGTGCTGATCAACTTCTTCCTTAGTTTGGTGGTTTTCGATCAGTACAAAGACTGCGCTTACCTATGGCACCACAATGGACCGCTATGCGTGTTCAAGTAAGCTCTTGTACCAAAGCTACCACTTCGACCTATTCTAACCTTATCGCGGCAGTTTTATTTACTATCAGAGCCCGAAATCTGCTGATAAATATTTTTCCATATTTTGTTTAGTTGAAGATGTCTGACCGGGTTTGAACCGTGGCCCCGCGTCCAATAAGCCAACATACTACTCGACTACCGTGACTTCAGTAGATATCCGCAAAGAACATTAGTAAACAGACAGGAACACCACCTGGTGTTTTCAACATTTCAGGGATATTTTATTTCCTAACACAGCGATTTCTGATGTACTCTTTAAGCATAATAATAATTTGAAAACTTTATAATGATGTCTGTTGCACATAATAAACCAGATTTATAATACTTATTTCGAATTCTTTTTAAATACTACAATCCAGACGAATCCTCGCCGAATCGTTTAAATGCAGAACATTTTTATTTGAAATCATTTATAAATTAACCTTGGCTTTCTATTCCACTCTCTTGGAAAATATATTTTCAAAATAACTTCAACCATTTTATGTACATTTTAAATATTAAAGATAAAAAAGACAACAAAAAAAATATGAAATCGACTGTGAGGAAATAGTGGCACATGTTGAATTTGCTGACAATATTACGGACGTGGTAGGGAATGTTGCGAAACGGAAACGTGAATAACGCACACGAGATGTAAATGTGCGTAAAACACATGCAGAAAACCATTTAATTACCACAAAACAATCAACGCATAATTAGTGTGTAATAATGGCACTCTAAATATGAACAAAAACAACAACAACAACGGAAAAAAATAAATAATAAAAATGGAACATTGCCGGCCTAAGTAACGTGTGTCAGCGGCAACCAGAAACACATGTGAAAAAGCAACATAAAGTCGTGTGCCACATTGCTGCTACAAAGTCAACAATTTGAATTCGAATTTTGCATTTAAAATTTTGTTGTTATCGTTGTCGTAGTTGTTGCTGCTATTGTTTTAATTTTATAATTACTCTCTCGGTGGATACGTTAATGGCAGCCAAAACTAAAAATATGTACGTTTTAATGTTTACTGTTATTGTAATTGTTGTTTTTTTTTGTTTTTGGTTTTACTGGTGATATTAAAGGCAACAACAATTTAGTGACAACCAGATAAATACCGAAACTACCACATTGTCACATCACTTGTCACATTCATGATGACAGTTTGGACACGACGAACAAATTGTCGACACCAAACAACCGTCAACCCCGAATGGTCAGCACCAGTCGTCACCAGTAACAACCGTTCAGTAAACGACGAACAGCAACAGCAATAACAACAACGATATGGACAATAATATATTGAAAATATCGTTAAAAATGTTAAAACGTTTGCAACAAAAACAAGAAATTCTCGCTGGTGTACCAAAACGAAATATTGCATATAATAATAGCGTTTAAAGGAAAAAAAATAATTTCGGAATATAATGGCTTCATAACCACTGCCTCCAATGCCATCACTACCAATATGATGCATATCATCTATACACATATACATACACATACACACACAACAAACCGCAACTAGAGCACAGACACATTATCATCAGCTAGCAAAGCAGCCCGTTATTGCTGTTGTCGTCGTTGTCGTCGTCATAGCCGTCAACACCATCAGCATCAGCCTCGTCATTGTCATTGCTGTCATCATCACCAGTAGTGGTCGATCCTGTAAAGTACCCCCCTTTTGTACTTGTCACTTCAACATTAGTTTCTTCCTTTTTTTTCTCTCCCAATTTTTTTGTATTTTTTATTTTTTTCTACAGATGATGTTAACTGGGGCACAGTGGACTGAAAATCTGTCCAGAATTCAAGGGAATAAATTAAATTGAAATGAAAAGTCTAAAACATCATGTGGATTTTTACGTGAATCGTCAAAAAAAGAGAACATATTGTGAATTAGAGACCTATTTAACGCAATGTCTTCCTCATTGCTGAGTATTAAACAGTTTTAAGATGAATACGGGTTTAACTGCTTTGAAACTTGCGCAAGTTTTCTGAGAAGTTAAAAGTAGAATTTCACCTTTTTAAGCTTTTACGAAACAAGGTGAATCGAGAAGCTAGTAAAGCGACTGTCACCCATATCCGCATCATTGTGTTGCTACACAGTATCAGTACCATCACACGCATGCAGGACTATCCTACCAAAACTTCTCCGATACAGTAGAACGATTTTATGACCAACCAAGTAAAGTGATCACAAATGCGAACAAGGCTGACATATTATTGGTAAAGATTCGCTGCAGCGCACAAATGTGTTTGATAACGCAACTCGGGTATTTCTTATTTGATTCCAAAGCTTAATTAAGTAGAATGAGTAGATATGGAGAATTATTCACGAAAATATGAGCGTGACGACAAGTTCAATTTTAACTAGCAAAGAATAAAACCAAAATATTTTATAGAGCCAATATTATGTGTTCAATTCATCGCAATTCATCGTCCTAAAGAAGAATAGAAGTCATGGTCCAAAAATATGCAAGTCGATGTCCAAAAAATGCGAGTCATCGGTATAAAAAGTGCAAATCGTCGTCCAAAAAATGCAAGTCACCGACCAAAAAATGCATGTCATCGACACAACACATGGAAGCCATTTACAAAAAATGCAAGTCATCGACAAAAAGACTCCAATGAGACAATTTTGCCCGATTTATATAGAAAACTTCTTGTTGGTCGTTTGGAGACAATAATTACTTTTGCCGCCTATATCTCTGAGTAACGCTTGACCATAAGGAGGCCTGTTTTGGAATCCTTGATGCCATTGCTTTCTAGCCCACTAGATCCATTTGGCCCACAAGTGCATTTTTTTATATGATTTAACCCTATTTTCACAGATCAATTTGTTTGCTCATTGAAGAAAACAATTAGCTTTGTAGCCTATATCTGTGGTCCTAACTAACGGCCGGCCATAAGGAAACCTGTTTTGGAGTCCTTGATACCATGGATATATAGTGGGATACCTGTAGAAAGTCCCATTTTTCCAGAAAAGCGCTTATCGATATTGTTAAGACAAATTTTTTTGTCTAAGTTTTCAATTTTCAAAACAATTTGTCAATTACTAGAGAAGCTGTTTCACTCATCAACGTTTGGGGAATAGATATTCCATTCCATGATATCGTAAATATATCGTATATAAGGATAAGATATTTCATGACCATTTTGTGTATCTTCTGTTAAACACTTAATATTGCTCTCTATTAAGTTTAACATTGGCTATGTTAAAATTTTTGACGCTATTGGTTACCAAGCTCATGTTATTCCTGGGTCCTCTGGCTCTGACCACCACTAATTATAAAAGAGTATGTGCCTCTCTTTATATTTCCTTTCTTTGATATCGTAAAAATTGACATCCTTTAAACTTCCTTTAACTTTAACCCGATTTAACCACTCTAAACACTTCGATAAATAACATTTAAACACAAATATTGCCAGTTTTGTACCACTGTTCAAAGTTTTTACGCTGAAGAGGCGTTTTTTTCCTTTTTTCATTTTCATAATTTCTTTTTCCTTTTGTGTCTATTGCTCTTCAACACTTTAGCGCATCATTTATCAAAATTTTTATTTTTAATCCCTCAAAAAATTATAATTTTTTGTTCAACCAAAAAAAAAAAGGATGCAAAGAGCAAAAAAAAACACACAACTCGTGCAACATAAAAACATTTTCGCCTTTTGTAATACTTTACATTAAAAACAACTTGTGTTTTTTCTATTTTCGTTTCCTTTTGTTGTTGTTGTTGTTGTTTTATAGTGGAGTAAAAAAAGGAAATAATTGCATTAAAGTCACGTTGCAGTTTAAAAAACTCTTTAACAGTTACAGGCTGCCCACAATGTTCCCTCGCCACATACTGTAAAACATACTTGAACGTTGGCACCCAATTCGGTTAAAGCGCTCATACCCCCAAAAGGCATTTGATTTGACATACACTCTACACAGCTGCCGCCACCGTCTACTTCATCATCACGACTAGCAGCAGAAGCGGCATCACCAGCAGAATGGCATGTTCTGCCTGGCTGGAATAGCCTGCCTGCCATCAACAAATCCAGTAAGTCTGAATATTTCAAGTGTGAATTTTGTGCTTCAACTTTTCCATTTTTGTGAATTTTTTTTCTGTAAATTTTTGGAGTAGTTGTTGTCGGTTGCTGCCAACTTATTTGTCACGCATAAATTTGTTAAAAATCACTCAATGTTGCCAACATGTTGAAGAGGCTATTTTGTTCGTTAGCTGGTACATACATTTTTTTTAATTTTGTTGTTGTTGTTGTTTTCTTTACAGAATTTTTCACTTTCGTAAATAAGATTTTTCAATTGTAGAATTTTTTTTCCAGTTTTCGAATTTTCAATTAAAAACTTTAACTTGCTGACATTTGCCGGGTTAAGTTGTTATGTTGTGTTGTGATGTATTGTGACTTACCAACCAACGAAAATTCAAAGCGCAAATAAGTAAATTACAGATTTAGCTGGAACACCCTCTACCCTCTACTTCGCATAGGGTAAGTAAAATAACAGAATGAATATTTACTGAACCGTAGAATCTTTTGGTTGCCGTGTTCTGTCCAGAAACGTTATTAGTGATCACACGAAAAGTTTACATTGCCACTTTGACCTCATTAACAGTGTGGCATCTATGAGCACATCATGAATATTGAAATGAGATTTCAGCACAACGTAAATTCTAAAATTATGAGAAAATTCTATGAGGTATTCTGCTTATGTTGCATTTGCTACTGAATTCTTTGTGACGAAGTGAACATGAATCTTTTGGGGGATGCACCATAAACTGCAGGTTAATTTAAAAGTCTTTAATGAGTAATGGAATCAGACATCTTTGATTTAATTTAACTTGTTGTGATGTGTTTAATAAAGTTTTGTATGTGAATAAATTTGAAATTTGCTCTCCAAAATTTCGAATCATTATAGAAGTTGAGAAGGATACCCTTATCCACACAAGAAATTCTTAATTTTTCACGAAATTTTTAACAAATTTTGGAAAAGAGACTTTGAAATAACTCAGCTCAGAACAATAGACTGGAGAAGCTAAGGAAGTTTGTGTATAATATAGACCTCCTGTAGACAGTAGGTGATGAAACCTAATTTATGGGACTCAAGTACATGCCGATACGCATCGAGATCATATTTAGCAACAATTCCAAACGGATGACTTAAACAAATGCGATCACGTAGAAAACAGTTTTTATAGTTCTAATATAGCACAAACGTACATACATACATAATTGGTCATTACAACCCGTCAGTCAGGATTATAGAGCTAGTTTCTCACACCACTTATGTTGTGTGTGTTAATTTTATACAATGGCTGGAGCTACAGACTCAGGGCAATAGATTTTTTTGAGAAATTTTTCATTGCATTTTTTTTTTATTAACTCTCAGACTTTTTGCAGGAAAGCCGATGAGAGGAAGTTGCCGAAGAACTATTTTTTTTTTCGCAAAAGAGCTCATGAATCAAATTTCATTTCCTCTTTGCTTCTGAAAGGCAAAAAATCAACAAAATTCTACATTAAATAGTGGTCAGTAACGCATAGTCGGTCAGGATGCATTAAGTTTATTACATCGTGTCTCTTTTAAAAAATTCCCATCGAATACTCTACTCTTATGAGATTAAATCGAAGATAGTATGGGACTGTCTAGAGAAACAAAATAAAGTTATTATCAGCTGGTTATCCTCCTAGGTCATGTGGAAATTCTCGACTAATATGCAAACATATGAGCTTACGGTACGTAAGAACACTTCTATGGAGCGAGAGTGAGGTGTTTGGAAAGATATTCTCAAAAAAGTGAAGATAAAGAGAGGCAAGGACCCTTCTCAAACCAATTGGATTTGAGGCAATCGAAATTTTTATTGGAAACATACATACATACGTACATAATTGGTCATTACAACCCTTCAGTTAGGATTATGGACCTAGATTCTCACATCATTATGTTGTGTGTATAAATTTCATACATGAGTGGCGGGACCTACAGTTTAAAGTCGACTCCGAACGACAGATTTTTTTCAGAAACTTTTCACGAAATTTTTTTTTATTTACTCTCAGAGTTTTTGCCAGAATAAAGTTTGAGAAGAGTACTAAAGATTGTATGGTCTTCACGACAGTGAATTTCCGAATGCTTGCAAGCAGTAGTTTTCAACCAAGAGAATTAGAAACCACTTGTCAACAAGAAGATGTTGTTTGTTGAAAATGCTGCTGGAACTTTATAGAAAGAATTAAAAGGGATGTCTTATGAGTTCATAAGGAATACTTTACATTGTTGAAATTCCAAACCCCCAATAGCTTAATAAACGTGAATTTACAATAGACGTCAGCAACCAAAAATAAAATTAATTCTACAACAGACAAAAAGGAACAATTATGAGCTCTAATCTCTAAACCATATGCATTTCCAATAGAAATCACATTTACGTCCACTACTATTTAGTAAACAGTGAACAGTGCTTAGAACGTAAGATTTCACATTTCAAATATTGCTGATGTTTTGTGTTGCCTTTTGAAAATCATTTGAGTAAAAACAATCTGAATTTATTGCCGCGACAATGTCATAAAGTGAATTCATATTTTTATATGAATTTTGGGTAAGAGCAAAAAACAGGAGGAGAGGATAATTTTTTTATGGAAAACCACATTTCTGTCTCCGTGTAACATTAAGTGGCCACAACAGAAAAATACTTTTTTCCCTGAATTTTTCATTTGAACAAATATAACGAGAGCAAAACCAAAACACATTCAAAATATTGTCATGTTTTTACTGAAAAAAAATTGAAACAAAAACAACAACAAAAGCATTCAAAAAATATATAAAAATTCTATCGTTTAAATTTTATTTGCGATTGTTTTTACTACAATTTGGAATAGTTTTACCAGACAATCGGACAAAACTCATCAGTTAAACAAAAAAATATAATAATAATACTATGTACAATGTTATCCTCGGCCCCCACTCTCTTTTCCCTATCCATTGATACTTTATCCCGAAAAAAAAATTATCAGGCGGAAAATGGGAAAAACGACAGAAAATGCAAAATAAAAAAAATATGAAAAACAGATAAAACCGCAAAAAAAGAGGAGGAATATTCAGAAATATTTGAAAACCCCAAAAGATAACAATGCAAACAAAAATTAAAAAAAAATAAAAACAAAAATAAACAATGAATGAAAAATAGAAATGTGGAAAAAAGAAAAACTCGGGTATTTAAAGGGCATTGTTTCCCCTACATAATGCCAATGTATTATTAATCAATTGTAATTAATAAAGACTTTTGCACCACCTTTTTTATGCAGACGATCCTTTTGGGATATTGGGGGCGTTATGCCCAGTGCTTGAAAATACAATGGCTTTAGCAGCAGCTATAATAGCCAGAAAGTAGAAGATACCACAAAACATCCGACTTGACCTTGTTCAGTAGTTGGAAACCTAATACGTACAGTGTTTAGGCACACAGACAAAACTTGTTTAGTCAAAGGAAATTTTTGAATGAAATCTTATGAAATTGACAGCATGGCTGAGAAAATTAGGCACACGATGTACCCCAGGTCAGGCATCAGAACGAAATTCGAAAAAAATATTTCTTCGGCGACTTCCTCTCAGCAGATTTCTGGCAAAAACTCTGTGAGTAAATAAAATGCTAATCGTAGTGGACTTTATGTATAAAATTAACACACACAACATAAGTGGTATGAGAAGCCAAGTCGTAATTCTAACTGAAGAGTTGTGATGATCAATTTACGTATATACATGTATGAAATATGTACAGAGGTAGGACAACGGCATTTAAGTAAACTAATCTAGCAGTATCATGGCCACTTCCAATTTTGATTCACTCGAGCCTACAGAGCTTTCTGAAGGCTTTACTAAAGGACATGCTATTTGAATTATCATAGTCTATCCAATACAATTTTAAACACAATTCTTACTCACTTAATTGATCATTACAGTAATAGTTTTTCGATTTACTTACTTACTTACTTACAACATTCATCACAACCCTTTAGTCAGGATTACAACATCGCTTCTCAAACCACCCATGTTGTGTGTGTTAATTTCATAAATGAGCTCCCAGACCTACAGTTTGTGTCGACTCCGTACAATAGATTTGAAAACCTTTTCATGGTAATTTCTTTTACTCTTACAGTTTTCCCACAAAACTGTTGAGGAGAATACGCCGAAGAAATATTTTTCATGTCTGCTCAGTGGTTTGAGCAACACTCTATCTATTAGACTGACTTTACACAAATTTTCAATCAAAATTAAGTAAGTTTTCTTCTTTACCATAACCTTGCCAGTTGACAATTGCACTTATGCACGCTTTGGTTTAGTATACCACACAAGGAGGCATTAAGGCTCTTATGACGTTAAATTGAGGATAGTATGGTACTGTCTAGATAAACTGAATCGGATATGTAAACAGAATAAGCGAGGCTACGCTGGATCCCAGGTACTATGGGAATTATAAAGTAACGTCTAAGCAGATAAGCTTGTGATTAAGAGAGCTTTAACGCCGCTCTTATAACCAAAATCCTTCCGTGTAGTGGGAGTAGATGTTTGGAAAGGTATTCTCAAAGAAAGATAAAGAGAGGGAAAAACTCCTCTCAAACCAACTGGATTTGAGGCAATCGTAACTTTTATTGGGAAACAATAATAACAGAAGATCTTTGTCATACATCAGACTATCCGGAAATAATTTGACCATTTTCGACGGGACACTATAGGCTCAAAGTACATTTATTGAGAGTGGAAGTTACACTCAGAGAACGATCGTTTTGATGTGAAATAATGGAGCCATGTGGCAGCCATTATCATATACCGATGCATAGAAAAGGATTTTTATGGCGGAATAGCTTCAAATACTGGCAAAAATGATTTCTGATATATTACGAGCCTGCGTGGTAACCACTCTGAGCATGGCTTTCGCATACAGAATATTAATGTCCACTGAATACATTCCTTTGAAATCTCTAGAGGCTCATATATTTCGACAAACCTTATTTCGCGTTCAACCAAAATTATATTGTGGACTTGTTTGATGATTTTACACATAACAGCCATTTTGGGGACATCCACTCCATATTTCACCACGTGTAAACTTAGCTAATCAGCAGTTGATTTCGTTAGTGTAATACATTATTTTTTTTCCTCTAGAGTAACAAACTCAAACTCAAGAGTAACAAACAAAACTCAAACTGCTCTAAACCACCATCTGTGTTTTAGCTTACGAAGTTTCCTGTTCAGAGCATAAGAGCGGATATAGTGTGTTCCAAAACAATTACTTTTATGCAGCTTAGGAAGGCATTTAGCACATATATAAGGGGCTGCCGATTATTCCTCTCAGTGCAAATATAGGACACCTTTTAAACTTTATTGCCTACTCCTTTTGTAACAAGTTTTAAACAGAAGCGTACTTCAGAAATGTTTTATAAAAAATGGAAGAGATCCGTTATAATTGATTTAAAATAAACATAGAAATGTATTCCCCATGTACGTTCTTATTTGTTTTGTTGGTCAGTGGAGAAAGTATGAGAATTTTAAAGTATGACTACGGCAAACAGTATTTGAAAGTTCAAAAAAAAAAATTGGAAATCATAAACGAACAACGACAAAAAAAAATGAGAATACAACCAAGTATTGTCATGACAACGTCTAAAAATGGTATTTCAAAAAATGGAAAAATGGAAAAGAAAAACAAGAATCGAAACGATAAAAGTTGACAAGCGAAAAACTGAAGAGAGCAAAATGCAAAATAAGCAGTGAAAACGTTGTCATAAACACGAATTGCCCGAAAATCTGTTGAACTGTTTTAAAAGCATTTTTTTGAAGCATTTTAATTGTTGAATTCAATTCTGTTAAATCGTTTAAGTACTTCTGCAAGAGAATAAAATAATTCGGGAGATTAAAGTAAAGCAAATCAAATGATTGGTTTTCGGAATTTAAAAATTTGAAGAAACCTTAAACATTTTAAACTCAATAAGCTTGTCAAGTAAATTTGAACTTTTTTAAAAGTTTTTATTGACAATCCTCAAAATGTCTGCTTATTATCGAAATTGTTGGAAATTGTCTGAAAACAGCAACTGAAAATGAAAAACAGACGACTTAGCTTCTTAAATGCGGACTTATTTACTGAGAGGTATGCAGAATAAAATGTTCAATATTTCGTTACATAGTATTGTATATGTGGCAGCTATGTTTCTATACAGTGTTGTCCAAAAATCCGATCAGCCCAGATACAAATTATCCAGAGAGCATACAAGCAACATACTATCCACTCTCCTCTACACAAAACCTATTCTCAAAATTTTACACATACATACATACATAATTGGTCATTACAACCCTTCAGTTAGGATTACAACCTAGCTTCTCACACCACTTACGTTGTGTGTTAATTTTATACATGAGTGGCTGGACCTACAGTTAAAAGTCGACTCGGAACGACCGATTTTTTGAGAAACTTTTCATAGCAATTTTTATTTATAATTTATTTTTGTCAGTAAACTGTTGAGAGGAATTTGTTGAAGAAATATTTTTCCATATTTTCGTTTTGATGTCTGGCCTGGACTTTGCACCGTGGCCTTACATCTGATAAGCCAACACATAACCTACTAAAACTACGGCGACTATAACAAAATTTTACACAGTTCGTTAAAAATATGTTCGTGGCTTTTAACTTTGGAAGTGAAATACAGATTTTTGAATACAAAGGACTCAAACTGAGCAGATAAAGAGTAAATTATTAAACATCTTTCCGCCAAGCCATTGCTTCATGTTTGGAAACAAGATATATATTCTCGGGACTGAATTCCAAGAATAGGGCAAATGGAAGAGTAGTTAGTTATCCAATTCAGGGATTTTTGAAACCTTGAATTGTCATGGTATAAAAAATGTTTTTACTTGATCAAATGCTATCTTGATGTTTCTTGATCGGATACAAAAGAAGGCGAAAGTAATCATTAATGATAGTAAGTAATACAAGTCTATTGGTTCATTAGAGCACCATCACAATTTAGCTTGTATATCACTAGAAGAAATTATGTTCCTGCCGCTTATAATATAAGCAGATTAAAATCTAATGTGAACACCTCTTACTTCACTCCTATAACCGATTTTCCTTGTTCCAACACAATGCACTGTTTAGGTAGGGGCACTGAGGCCCTGAGTGGTGGAGGTAGTAAAATGCGATGCTTCTTTCAAATCCTAATTAAATTGAACAAATAAGTAGGCCTCATATCTTTCTTTGATTGTTTAATGATTTTGAAAGTAGTTAATGTAGATTATGCTGCATGTATTTCAAAAAAACAGTCATTATGACTTGTTTGGGTCTGCTTTAATAAAGTCACTCCCTTCACTTTTGTTTAGTCCATCTATGTAGTGTGATAAATTGCTCGTTTGTACATTTGTCGGTTGAATAAGGCCTAACATTACAGCAAAGTTGTCATTTCTTATTGTAGTTGATTGTAGCCAAGGATCGCAACCAAGTGGTCATATACAATTGAAGCCATTGAGACATATAAGAGGCCAATGGCTTTCACTATTTATCTCACTGTCTCAATATCCCCTTAGCGAATTTCAACCATTTCGGACTCAGGGACGACTTGATCTAAAGAACATACGGCGTCTTCCGTTTCACTTCTAAACATGAAGGCTCAGCGACAGCATTCAATTTTTCAGGGAAGCCTTGGTTTGAAACGCTGGCGTGTTCCACAAAAATTAATTCTTAATAGACAAACCAAAAAAATGTTTCTTCAAATTTCTCTTAAAATTATTCGGCAGTGTGGTATCAATGCCTGTGAAACATAAACTGAATAACTGATGGTGTTCTAATTATGGCATTAGTCAACTGAGAGTTGGCTATTACTGACGAAATATTTATAAAAGTCTTGCCCATATTTGGCCGTCTATGGTAGCAATGTCTAAAGACTAAAATCTTATTTAACTTTCTCTAACGAAATACGCAGAGTATTTCTCTTTTTGGGCCGGTTTTTCTTCAGAGATTTTGGGAAGTTTTGCCAAAATACTTTTAATTTTATTTTCTCTTCTAGAGTCTGCATATCTTTTCTTTCTTCTAAATTTTCTTTCAATGCTCAACAGGACTTTATATTTTCTTACAACCAACCAAAATAGTTTCTCGGCTAAGAACGGTCAGTTTGGATGTTTTTCTTTAATTACGAAGAGGATTTTCATTTCAATTCTTATTAAAAAATATTAATCGAAGTGAAGGCACATACTTTACTGTAACGTATGAATAACAAAGGCAGACATTCGTCATGATAATATATTTTTCAAATTCAGTTAAATCCTTAGTAATTTACTTACTCAATTGTTCATTACAACCCCTTTAGTCAGGATTACAACCCAGCTTTTCACACCACTCATATTGTGTGTTTTAATATTTTACATGAGTATCGGGACCTATAGTTTAATGTCAGCTTCGAACAACAGATTTGAGAAACTTTTCTTAGCAAAAGAAATATTCTTTCACTTTTCGTTTTGTTCGAGATGTCCGAACACTCTTCTAATAAGCCAACACATTAACTACTAGCCTACGGCGACCTCAACGGCATATGTTACAAAAGGTTCTTGCATACTAAAATACTTTCTCCTTCAGATACAAAAATTCATTTTAAGTGCTTTTATACTGATTATGACTTCTAAGAATAGCCTTTCAAATGTTTTACAACAATTTCAACTTAAATGTACAAATTCTACCCTTTTTTTAAAGTAGCCTGAAGGAGAATGCCTTGGGGCATAATAAATATTATTTTTTACTGTTTAAGCTCATAAAAATTATTATTTTTTCCGTAATGAATTTTAATTAACCATAAAACTACAGCGGAAGTATTGGCCAATTAAAATAAATTCAAATCAAATATACGCTCGTTTTCTGCTTTTTTATTATGCTTTTAATTTGTGTTATTTTTGACGTTCAATGCGTTTATAAAGCATATAAATAAACAACAACAAAAACAAAAAAACTAGAATAGAAAGGAAAAATAAAACAACGACAACAATGAGTAGGAATCCACCTTTTATTATGACACTCATAAATCATAAACAGTTTAACACCGAGTAGTGGCTCTTCTGTTTTTCGTTTTATAATGCCATGGAATGACTGACGACAACTGGTGGTATGAAATGAAAATAAAAAGAAAGAAAAATTATCGTTTTTTGCATAAACGAATAAAGAAATGGATGTGACGGCGGCACTCCTTCTCCATATACAGTAATTTAGCGGGTATAGAAGCAGCACGATGTTGTATCATAATGTTGCAACAATCATAAATAACACTTTCACTAAACAGCCATTGATGCAAACACCCTCACCATCCATCCCCAAGCATTTACTGCACAATATATTCTTATTTATTTATTCTTCTTGGCGAAATTATGAACCGAAAATTAAAAGAAAGAATAGAAACAAAAAAAAATGGGGGGGGGGGGTGAATTAAAAATAAAAACTAATAAACTGTCAAATGAAGAATGTTTCGTTTTAGTTGAAATGACAATGTGCTGCAGAGCAAAAGTTGCATGTTTCTTTGGAAAAAAGGGGTGCTTGCTACTCACTTAGACGTTCCGTACAAGACCATAAACTTCAATTTCATAATTTCTCGCGTTTTTTTATACTTTTTTTTATTTGATAGATGCGTCTTGCACGTCAACGTAAAGTTTTAACGTTTGATGGTTTTAATGATGAAGTTGCGTAATAAACTGAAACAATATTCCGTATTATTTTACCATACTTTGCTAATTAAACAGATGAGTCCTGCTGCAAACTTGATTGGCTGCTTGCAATAGCAATAATGAGAAATAAATGCGAGTTTATTATTTTAATTTTTTTTGTTTTGTTTCTTTTTAATAAAATTGTAAAGAATATAAAAACACAAGCAATGCAATATACATTTCATATAAGAAAACTAATTAGTTTTATTATCAGCTATGTTAAGTACTAGAGGGAGTTTACAGCAGACTTTTATTGCCTCAAAGTGAAATGAAATTGGCGAGACAAAATTTATTTTAAGTATTCTCAATACGTGCTAATGAACTCATTTTAAAAATAAGTGGTATTACAATAAAGTCGCCATGGTCTAGTCACCGTGGTCTAGTAGGTAGTGTGTTGCCTTATTTTACGTGAGGCCTCGGTTCAAACACCAGGTCAGACATATCCAACTAAACGAAATTTGAAAAAATATTTCCTCGGCTACTTCCTCTCAGCAGGTTTCTGGCAAGAACTCTGAGAGTAAATAAAACTACCATGAAAAGTTTCTCATAAATCTATAGTTCATAATCGACTTTAAACTGTAGGTCCCGCCACTAATGTATAAAAATTAAAGCACACAACATAAGTGATGTGAGAAATCAGGTCGTAATCCTGACTAAAGGGCTGTAATGACCAATTATATATGTATTACAACAAGAATCTTTAGTACAAGGTATAGCAACAACTGAACTCTTTTTTACCATATAAAGCTTGTTTTAATTACAAACATCCTCCCTGTGACCAAAGAGCAATGTTTCATCAAAATATTTCACCAACAAATTTATTTCCCAGAGACAAAAGAGATGGCACCACTTGATAAATTCGACTTCAGCCTTTCTTTGTTCCAGTTTAAATACAGCGAATGTAATGATCCCATATCGTAACATAAAAACATGGGTCCTTTTTGGAAAGTTTGGGCTATCTATTGTGAAACACTGGTTAAGTCCATATTTTGGGCATCGTTAGACTAGACGTTTTTCAAATGGCAATAAATCGAATCCTGAAGTTGACCATACATAAATAATTGATCGTTACGAACTTTCAGTCCGAATTATTACATAGCTTCTCACACTACTTATGTTAAGTGTGATAATTTTATACATAAGTGGCGGCACTTACTGTTTAAAGTCGACTGTAAACGACAAATGTTTAAGAAACTTTTTATTGTAATTTTTTATTTACTTTCAAGGTTTTTGTCAGAAATCTGGCAGTCGCCGAAGAAATATTTTTATATTTCATTTTGTTCGAGAATTATAAGAATTATAAATTGAACTAATAAGTGGCGCTAATAACTCCGTGTGAAGGATCATAAGCAGCTCAGTTATTCGGTAGCCATCCGCTTGGAACTAATGATTCGCCCATTATTTATTTTGTTTACAAAGTAACCGCTTCTGTTGAAGTCGCCGTAGTGTAGTAGGTAGTGTGTTGGCTTATTAGACATAAAGCCAGGGTTCGAGCCCCAGGCCAGACATCAAGACAAAATACAAAAAGTATTTTTTCGGCGACTTCCTCTCAGCAGATTTCTGGCAAAAACTCTGAGAGTAAATAAAATTGCCATGAAAATGTTTCTCAAAAAAATGTCGTTCGGATTCGACTTTAAACTGTAGGTCCCACCACTCATGTATAAAATGAACACACACAACATAAGTGGTGTGAGAAACTAGGACGTTGTACAATGGGTCAATTCGACCTCCGGGTACTGTACTTGTCTTAATTGACAAGTACACGTCCTCTAACCTAACCTAATCTAACCGCTTTTGTTACTGTATTCTATTAACGTGTAGAGGTGCTAACTGAATCGATTAATTGTTCTCTCCTCAACTTACATATATATGCTTACCCTAAAAGATGTTTCTCCTTGCCTTTCTACTGATGCCCTGCAGTCCATTGCCACTAAGGATAACTCTTTATTCAGTATTCGAAAGACACCTTCATACATATAATTTTCAAATATTCGTTCTGTTATAAAAATTTCCAGGATGTTAGGATAACTTACTACTTAGTATTTGATAAACATCCTTATGTTTCCTTATGTAGTATCCTAATGAAACATAGGTTCGTTCTACTCATCACAGAATAATGGCTTGAAGCGCCTCTTATTTTAAACGAATATTCTTTGAAAGTAAAATGCACGATTAGAAAGCCGGTTATTTGTCTTACACAATGTCATCTGATGCTAAGCTCTAATACACTCCTACCATATCTTAGATCAGATGTCATATAAGTTATAAAAGACACAAACCATGTGAGAAAATTAATCCATCAGTACTGAATCCTATACTCGCATTGCATTTTCTAGGAAGAGGAGTAATTGAAATAGAACCAGCAATGATATAGGCTAGGTTAGTTTAGATAGCGAATCCCTTCGACGGAAGTGGTCCCAATTAGGCTAATAGTAATACCACAATTACACAGCTCCTGCAAAGCTCTTAGTTGGAATGCCAAGCTTTTCAGCATACCTGCCAAAAGGACAATATTCCGGAAGTACCACTATTGTGCAATGGATGGCCTTACGTGAGACAGAAGTAAGTCAGTCATCTTCTTGTTCAGCAGAGTCTAGCAATATTGTACGTACCTTTCTGCTTCCAACGAGATTGAGCTTTCCCGTAAAAGGAGTGGACAATATCCACAGCATAAAGCGAGCGAAATAGCTATGTCCTGTAATATTTTGGTGATTGCTTGCTTCGTACCGGCTTTGGCCAGCTTGTCCCTGGAACGCATACAAGATATAAAAAAATATCTCCCCAAAAAATCCTCAGTATTCGTGAACAAGGACGGCCTTTGAACCACGTTTGTTACGAACTTAATCGCAGCCTGGCTATCCGAGTAAATGAAGACAAGAAAAATAAGCATGGCGTCATTTTCAAAATTGCCATGACCCCTGCTTGGAAAACATTACAGTGATCAGGCAGCCTATAAGAAAGAAAGATTAATATCAGGACCCTTAATGAAGATACCACGGCCCACCATGTCACTCATCTTTGAGCCATCAGTGAAAACTTTAAGAGTTCCACTGGGAACCTTCGGTTCCTCTGACTAAAATTCTTAGTCGGAATTATAAAATCGAAATGAATCATACTCAGAAATTTAATGATTTAAATGGATTATAAGTTCGCAGACTAAAACAAATTTTACTTCAATAAATACATGAATATTACCCATCAGACAGATATTCTCCTATAAAAATTAAGAAAAAAATTTTTAAATTTATTCGTTATTAAATTAAAAAAATAAACTCTCGAATACAATTAGAATGTAAATAAAATTTATGACTTAAGTTAACAAGGTTATGAAATAATTTTACAAAAAAAATTATGCAAACTTTTCTACGGAATAATTTAAAATAATTGCTTTAAATAAATATCGTAAATGGCAATAAATTGTGACCTACTCATTGGGTTTATTACTCTATACACACACACAATCAGACTGGGAAACATTTTTCTATTCTCTTATCAAATAATGTATGGAATGAATAGAATGTGGCCAAATGAAAACAGAAACACACAAACAAACACATACACATGCACTCGCATATACAAATTATATGGACTATAAAATGAACACACACACATATACACACGTACAGAACAATGTATGGATGTGTGCATTTCCGTTTCATATAATCATACAAACTATAAACGTATATATAGAGAAGTGTTTGACTATGTGTGTGTACAGATTATGTGACGTTAGTAAATGATGACATTGTTGAAGAATTGCCCCTTGAAATGTCAACTGCCTGCAGGTTAGATTTTAGTACGAATAATTGTACGAATATATTTCTATGAGATATTATATTCAACAAACTGTCATCAACATCATTATCATTATCATCATCATCGTCATCAGCATTATCTGCTTTGTAGTCATCATCATCATCATCATGTTTGTTATCATTATTGTTTTATTATGATTTTCTAAGTTGTCGACGTTGTTGTTGTTGTCATCAGAATTGCCATCATCATCATGATGATCATCTGCAATAACTACAAAATCATTGTGGCCAAAGTCATTGTTGTTAACATTCTAGTCCACGTTCCCGTTCAACAGCAACCTCAGCTTCAGAGTCATAGTCATCAACAACAGCTGAAAAAAATGGGAAAAAATAAATCTTTTTTCATCTGTTTAGCAAAAAAAGTAAGGGGAAAAACAATCAAAATACCCTACAAAAATGCTTAAGGGAAGCCATAATACATAGAAGCATCGACTCGCTAAGAATATTTTGAAAAACAAAGAGTGGGAGAGAGAATGAAGAGTTCTCTGTAGAGGCGATGACACAAAAATTTCGAATACCTGTTACATTCCGAAAAACCTGAATGTAGTTTAAATAATTTAAGTCGCCTCTGAAATAGATTGGCTTTAGTGGATTTGATCATACAACAATTAAACCGCTGATCCATGTGAGTTACCTTTGGCATCAACAATCTCTCGCTGATTCCACCTCCGATTACCCAATATAATATCTCGATTTATTTGAAATAAATATATGGCATCTGGTGGCCTAGAACCTTGTTATCTTCTGATCGTATTTTTCTATTGACGGTATTCAAATTTAATCTTTGGTTTGGATGATAAATTTTTCCCGCTTAATATAACACATTTTTTGCCTTCAAATTAAACACAGAAAGTAAAAGAAGCAATTCATTCAACTGAAAGCCAGGAATTTTAAAAAGTCACAGATTTATTGACCCGCTTTCGGATATATCTCGAGTCTCGGCAATGGCATCACGAATGTTGGCCTTCAAATGCTCAATTGTATTTGGTTTGTCGGCATAGCACTTTTCTTTAAGGGCACCCTACTGAAAATACAGCAACGGTGTCAAATCGCACCTTCTTGGCAGCCACTTGACATTATAATTTCGGCGAATTAAACGAATTAAACTGCCACCAAACGTTTTACGCAATAAATCGATTGTGGCATGAGATGTGTAGCATCATTGACATCAATATCATGAAGACCGGATAGAAAAAATCGGTTATCAGGGTGCGATATGCGTCTCCATTGACCGTAATGGTTGCGCTGCTCTCATTTTCAAAGAAATATGGGCCAATGATGCCTCCGCATCACAAGTCACACCAAACAGTTCCTCGTAATGGCTGCATTGGCTTCTGTAGGTTTTCGTGTGGGTTTTCTGAGCCCAAAATATTGTAAGTTTGCTTACTAACGTACCCACCAAAATGAAAACGAGTTTCATCCGAAAAATTGATTTTTTGCAAAATCGACATCATAGTGCTCAAGCGTATCAGTCTGGAGGTCAAGCGCAGGATCACTCTTGCCAACAGGTGCTACTATAGTCTCAATAGGCAATTAAGTAGCAGAGACCTCTCTCGTACGACAAAACTAATACTCTACAAGACGCTCATTCTACCCGTGCTTCTTTATGGCGCAGAGGCATGAACCCTATTAAGCACTGATGCAGCATCCTTGATAGTATTCGAGAGAAAAGTCCTACATAAGATCTTCGGTCCAGTGCGAGTTGGCGATGATTTCCGCATCCGATCCAAAGAGCCGTATGAGATATAGAGGTTGTGCAGCGTATTACAGTGAGCTGTATGAGCTCCTCAACGACATAGATGTTGTGCAGCGTATTAATATGCAGCGGCTGCGCTGTCTCGGCCATGTCGTTCGAATGGAGAAGGATACTCCGGTGAGACGGGTATTTGATGAGCGGATCTGCGGAAGTCGGCGAAGAGGACGACCTTGTATGCGTTGGAAGGACCAAATCGGGGAAGCCCTGTCATCGATTATTGTGACCAACTGGCGTAGGAGCGCAAGAAGTAGAGGCGCCTGGAAGGATGTGTTGCGGCTGAAATCCGTTAATCGAGTGGTTAATGGCCAATTAAGTTCGTTACGTTGAACGTAGAGAATATACTGAATTTTGTGACAGAATAGAATGATTGCCAGATTCGAAAATACCGTTAAAACCGATAGATGGCCAACTCTATAGCTTTATTCAAAACACGGAGCCTCAATATAGGGTGCATAGAAAAAGAAGATTTCTAACAATGAAATTATAACTTGAAATACAAACGTACATTCATACATATGTACATACACACATATGCACACATGACATTACAAGCGTGTATGTATACAAACTAATAAACAGCGGCAAAAGAAAATTACATTTCATAACCCTCTCTCTAACACATGCATTATTAACGCATAACGTAGAGCAGCAACAACAAGGTATGTATATATGGTTTTAGATCCTCTTATACTTCAAAATTTCACCATTAATAGCAACAAAAACAACAACAAAAATAGCAACGACAACAACATACTAAAAGATTGCCTTTATATAAGTTTATGTATGTACGTGCAGCAAAACATATTTATTCCTGCACTCGTTTTACTCTTTATTACTCTGGTATTGGTGCTGAGTTAAAATAGAAAAAAACAAAATCAAGCGGTTGCTGATGTTGCGGCTTAAGTTTTGTAGTAGAGTTGCGGTTTTCTACTGCAAATGACTGTTGACGCTAATGTTACTGCCACTGCTAGGATTTCAGTTTAAAATCTTTGAATCTGTTTTTAATTTTTCCTCTTTTTTTTGTTGTTTTCTTCTCAAATGTCAGCCGTTAAATGCCGTCAATGTATTCTCGGCACAATGAAACGCTTAAAACGCAAGTTTCATTGGCAAGACCAGGGAGTTTTTTTTGTGAATATTACGGCCACTTTAGTTTTTGTGCGGCTTATTGTAGACGCTGCTGCTCTTGTTGCAACATCATCATGTTGTCCTTTATCATCATTACAGCCTCGCTGTAATCTTTCTCTGTCACATTCACATATTTTGTCGCCGGTTATATTTCAATAGTGAAATTTGTTTCTTAAATTTATAGAGTTTATCGTGGGTAATAGTGTATCCTACAAAAAGGGAAGGCAAATTGGGTTGTGCATTAAGTTTGTGGCACCTTTAAATGGAATGTAAATATTGGATTTGATTAACTTGGTTGTGCAATTATTAAATTTTGGCAAAATCGTAAGACATAATATGATCACTTACTTACTTAAGCTTACTGGAAGTCGCCGTAGTCCAGTAGGTAGTGTGTTGGCTTATTAGACGTAAGGTCACTGTTCAAACCCCAGGTCAGATATCAAAAACAAAAATTTGAAAAAATATTTCTTCGGCGACTTCCTCTCAGCAGATTTCTGAAAAAACTCTGAGAGTAAACAAAATTGCCATGAAAAGATTCTCAAAAAATCTGTCGTTCGGAATCTACTTTGAACTGTAGATCCCTCCACTCATGTATAAAATGAACACACACAACATATGTTAGTGGTGTGAGAAGCTAGGTCGTAATCCTGACTGAAGGGTTGTAATCACCAATTCTGTATGTACATACTTGCTTACTTATGTTGTGTGTGTCAATTTTAAACATGAGGGGCGGGATGTACAGTTCAAAGTCGACTCCAAATGACAGATTTTTGTGAAACTTTTCATTGAGCAAGAAATCTGCCGAGAGGAAGTTGCCGAAGAAATATTTTTTCATATTTCGTTTTACTAGAGTTCTCGAACCTGAGGTTTGAAACAACAAACTATATAGTCGACAATGGCGACTATGATTACACAACGTGCAAATGTGCCCTGTTAATTCTAATCAAAACTCATGTCACCATTATAAGCCCTCAGCACTATGGTATTTGGTTGCTCGTAAGGCTAGGAATACACTTCCCTTTTGGCATCTTAACCAGTCGAATGCCACATAAAATATAGAAATATCGGTCTGGAGGCCAAAAGTATTTTGTGTTTGTAAAAACTCCTTTAAAAGACTCCTCATTAGTAGAAGAGTGTTTACTTAAAATGCGACAACGTAGCCAAAAAGTGCCAAATTGATTAGACTGTTTTTTTGCTCGTACTATAATGCACATTATACCTCCAAACCCTTACTTTCTTTTCGACTCCAAGATAAATTATGTCTGGTCATAGTCATATACGTCTCATATTCCATCTTGACTGCCTGTATGTATGTAATACAATCCTGCTGTCGTTGTTTGTCTTTTTTTTGGCTCCCTAATGATATCAATTTTCTCCAACTTGCTTCCTTTTTTTTTTGTTTTCCTTGCCATCTACCTCCACACTTAACTCTCACTCAGGCTTTCGCTTTCATATCATTTCAATTTTAGCCTTTTGTGCTCACATACAGATTCCAAAGTGAATTTTCATTCCATTCTTTAGCATTCTTTCTGTGCTGACTGTAAATTTGCCTGCATATTTTTTACTTTGATTAATGTGCTGGCAAATATGGCCAGATAAAACAAAAAAAAACAAAAAAACAAAAGAAAAAAATGGGAAAATGGAAAAAAACTCAATAAAAACTAGATGGAAAAATGAAGAAAAAAGTTGAGTTTTTTTTTTTGTAGAAATAAAGGAAAATTATGCTAAAATAAGCATAAGGCAAGCACTAAAGCCTAACAATGAGTTGTGTTATCATCACTAGACAGATTCAAGGTGTACAAATAAACCCACACACGCACACTTCTTTCACTTGTATACACACTTACATTTATACTAAGGACAAATGCTTCTTTTACTTTAGTTTATGTATGTATGTGTATTTGTATGATTGTATTGCACGGTAATGAAATGTAATTGAAAATACTTGAACTATAAAGCAAGTGACTGCATGCCTGCAAATGATGTTATAACCTTGGAAATAATAGTTGAAGATTCAAATTCTTTTGTAAAAATTGAAATAAAAAACGAAATGATTATTTTAAAGAAAAGTTTCCAAATTTAGTTTTCGTTTCATTTAAGTTTAATGCGTTGAGGACTATGAATACTACATTGCTTAATTTAGGTTTCTTCTATAAAAGCAGCTGGAAGAAGAGCTTCAAATTTTGTTTACAAACCTAATATACCGGCTTAGGTAGTCTGGTCAAAATCAGTTCGATATAAAACAGAGGCTGCCTACCATATATCTAAATGTATAGAATTTGGAATTAGGCACTTCGTATTTTTAAACTTCAATAAAAGAAAGTGTGTTTGAGTTATCATCGAAATTTTGTATTTCTTTGAAACGTCTATCGATGCAATCATGTATGTAGTCTACAGTCGTTCAAAATTTTCAAACGTCTGCCATGGCTTCTAGAGGAAGAAAACACTCAAAATTTTGAATTTTCCATGACCCTGGCATACAAATCAGACTGAATTTGGTCAATGGTTGGTTTCTTAGGAAGATTGTGTTTGTGGTTATTTCGGATACACCAGCATAGAGTCTAACGGAGTCAAAATGCAAGATCGATGGCCAATTACCTTCACCTCCCTCAAAATTATGTTTTTCATTTAATGTTCTCCTATTAAACACATGTTTGAGGACTTGTAACGATAGATTAGAAAGTGGTTTGACTTCCTTTCGTTTCAGTAGCATATCACTGGTGTTAATGTTCACTTCAGAGGCTTTCAATCATAGAGATTCTTTGAGTGTCCAAACTTATTCAAGTTTTTCAAAACACTGTCTTGTTACAGAAATTTTTTCCGATTCTGTCTTCTAGTAAGTAGTCTACCAGTCTTATTTTGAAACTTATAAAATTTTATCTTGCTTTTCAGCAACTGGTGTACCATAGGTAGAGCATTGATGACATCACGTCCTGCTGCATATTCAACGTACATATACTTCAATTTTTTGAGCACGTTTCCTGCTACTACTAAATGAAATGTTTACAACGAAAATGCAACCTGAAATGTTACTCTTCAACCATATATACAACTACCACAGTCAAATTTATCTTGCCTTTGAATAGACTAACAAATAAACAACGCTTGCAAATTTTTGGATTTGATTTTCTAAATCGAAAAATCACCAAAGTTTAGTAATTAAGGTCTTAGGAAAAGTTTCTCCAATCTGTCATTAGGATTCGACTTTGAAAGATAGTGGCGTACTCATAGTTATAACGTTTCAGTCAGAATTACATCCTAGCTTCTCACACCACTTATGTTGCATGTGTTAATTTTATACATGAGAGGTAGGGACCTACAGTTTAAAGTCGACTTCGAACATCAGATTTTGAGAAACTTTTTCATGACAATTTTATTTGTTCTCAGAGTTTTTGCCAGAAATCTGCTGAGAGGAAGCCGCCAAAAGAAATGTGTTTTCAGTTGTGTTTTAGTTGGAGTTGCCTGAACTGGGGTTTTAACCGAGGCCTCATGTCTAACATATTATCTTATTATTTCACTACCTACTAGACTACGGCGACTACTACACAACATAAGTGGTGTGAGAAGGTAGATTGTAATCTTGACTAAAGGGCTGTACTAGCCAATGAAGTAAGTAAATTAAGTTAGTACTATTTTTGGAAGGAATATGTGAAGGGCGTCGAGTACAAAGACAAACTAGCCACAATGTCAGTCCCTAAAAGCTGCCATTGGTGAGAAACCTGCCGAAATTAGACCAAAATTGGAGCTCATGCTTCAACCATCTACGGCATAGTGGCGGACAACTCTTTTAAGAAATTGGCTTCAAAATTAAAATTGCAGTCAGTCCCTTATCACATCCAATTAAATATTAAATTCACTTTTTTTTTGAATTTTCTAAAAGAAAACATTTAAAAACATTCCCTTCACTTGTAGTTTTATTTGTCGTTTAATTCTTTATTATTTATTTCAATTACAAAAATAATAATAAATTTCTTCTTCTTATTCTTCTTACTACAGAGCCAGTCAATTAAATCTTTCCAAATTGTGGACAATTAGACAGTAGAATGTGAAAACCCATACCCTGTATATGGTCGAGCATGAAATAAAGTACATAATTACAGTACAGGGTAACAATAAATTCATTTATTACTTACCCATTGACTTAAAACTGTTTTAATTAATATTTTAAAATACTACATTACCAAAGAGAAGAGAAGAGAAACGTGAAGAGAAGATATCGAAAGAATTGAATCACTGAACAAATAATCGACATACTGGAAATACTAAATAAAACATAAAGAAAGAGAGAGAAAATTGAAACTGGGTTACAATTATAAATAAAATAATGAAAGAAAAAAAGAACCGAAGAACATTGAAGAAGAGAAAAATAAATTGTAAATTATTTGCAGTGCAAATACTTTGAAAGAAATACTTGAAAAGAAGGCATGTGTAGTTGCGGTTAGGCAGGGATAGGATAAATTCTTTGCTTTACTTTATTACTTCAGTCACTATTTGTTTCCTTTTGGCGCTGGACAGACAGACCGAAACGGCAGACCTGTGGCAATCAACGTTTATGTACATGCATACATACGTTATAATATATGGGATATATACTACATATATGTATGTTCTTATGTATGTGTTGTTTGTTCGTATGAGGTGAGAATGCCACTAAATATATTTCCTAACATCCGTTTGACCAACCATCCGTATTGTGTCTGACTACAGGACACTACATCCGTTTCTACTACCTTCCTGTAAAATGATTTCCTTTTATTTTTCAAAATAAATGTTTACACCTGTACATACATACATTTGCCTGTGTATGCATTGCCCCTGTATGCAGCATTGGGTTTCTGTAGTTGTTGCTATTTTTATAATACAATTTCTATTTCTATTATGGCTTCTGCTGCAATTATTTTACCTGAGCTTTCTATGATGGCCAAGTAAATGTTTCATTACTTTATAGCACCAGCCAAGCTAAAATACATGCATTTTTAATGAGTTTTTTATTTTTCTTTTCTTTTGCAGTTTTAACACCATTTCCAGTTTTAAATCCATTTAGAAGAGGTTTTGGAATTAGGGAAGTTAGTGCAGTCTTATTTGTGTCTTAATACAGAACATAATTTTCAAATTAGATTCATTTGTCTTGTATATATTCAAAGAAGTCTTCATAGCAATGTAGATACAATATATCTTCAAATGCCTTCAAGGATTTTGCGCTAATAAATACACGAGTGGTTGCGAATTCAGTAAGTGACTTAAATGTAAACCGGCTACTAGAATATATACTCCACGTAAGCTGACACAATCCAATTAACTTTTAATACCGGTTGCAGCAGTAATAATCCTCAGATCATATTCCAATCTATTTTCGTCAAATTGTCGATCGAGCATTAGATTGCTATTTTTATACCGAAAACTGTTGAAGTAAAAGAACTTTGTTGTAAAATTTGAAACCTGATTTTAATTTCGAAGAAAGTCAGAAGATTCCCGTATTAAGTTTGTTTTGATATGTCTGCCCATAAATACTAAATCCGGGTTGGTCTTGACTTATAGGGACTGGCCTCCCTAGCAGAGGAATGCTACTCCCAATGATGCTTGTAGAGGCCTACAAAAAAATGTTACCGATACTTCCCATATCCAATGAAAAGTGCTTGAAGTGGCTTTTATGCTGGTGGCGTTATCGGCGAACGCTACTTGTCAATGATTGGAAATTTATTTTGGTTTGAGTTAGATGATCTGAACACTAGCGACATGTAGTTTAAATATGATGGCGCTACGTATTACACACAATCAATCACACGTTGGATATTCTTCACTGGCGAATTAAGGGCATATTCACCTCACATGGAAGTGATGTGAACTGGTCACCGAAATCGTGCAATTTGAACCCGTTAGACTTTTACTTGTGATGCTTTTTTAAGTCACAGGTGGACGTAGTACTAGAAGTCGCCGTAGCCTAGTAGGTAGTGTTTAGGCTTATTAGACGTAAGGCCACAGATCAAACCCCAGGTCAAACATCAAAACGAAGATATGACGCCATTCCTGTATAAAATTAGCACACACAACATGAATGGTGTGAGAAGCTAGGACGTAATTCTGACTGAACGCTTGTAATGGCTAATTATGTATTGTGTATGTACGTAGTAGTGATTGATAAATCGGTTTTTAAAAGGCACGGTTGACTATAGCAGCAATAGATGGAACTGTTGTAAGGAAAATATTTTGTATGTTAGTCATGCTTGATTGTGGAAAAGCGTTCAGCATGCTGGGATCGAATCACCTCTAAGCCATGGTGTCTAGTGGTCCTTATTATATTGTCAAATTCGGATATTGAGAAGATCTGCTTGAATATAGTCAAGTTTACTGATCCCACTCTATGCTCCAAATTTGAAGCAGTTAAGACACTGCTGACGTCAATTATAAGAGAAGATTTCAGGCGTTTCAATGCTTGAAACTGAAATAATTGGAAGTCGATTAAGTTACGGCCATAATTTGGAGATTGAGAACGAAATAGCAACTAAGGAAATGAAATGGTAATCAGGCTTTAGAGACAAAGTATTCCTGCCGCTAGCTATGATATAATACCATGAATGCCAGTCACGTAGGACTTAATGATGATGATGATGTAGAAAGTAGCTTTAGTCGTAGTAAGATATTAGGTATATCCATTGACATCTGGAATCTATTAAAGATCACAAAGGAAAAATGCTGTGAGTTTATGTTAACATTTGTTCTGTTACGAGACACCATATACTCTTTCATTGTGCGCTAGTACTTGCATAGAAAGAAGGTCTTCATAAATTTGATGCAGAACTAAACCTGTTGAATGTTTTTCCAGGTATTTTTCAATTTTATTAGATTTTTTAACAAGCGTAGTATTAACGTCGATTTTATCAAAGTTTAGCCAAAAAAAGAAATCAATTTCTTCTCAACAAGGATAATTAATTACAAGAATATTTTTTTCTTCGGTGGAAATGCTGTACCATCATTCGTTTACTTTACGTCGTTGTTATTTTCCCAATGCACACATACATACGTACAATACATACATACATCTGTATATTGTTGAATGACCAACCAATTTAAACTCAATATGTATGCGAGTGAGTGAGTGTACAGGTGCGTGTGAATGTGTGAATAAATTCTCCAATAGTTTAGTAGATTTTTAATTGAAAACGATGTGGAAAATACTTTAGTGCAACACAAGCATAACTTCAGGTTCTTCTGGTTCTCTTTTTCCATCGCTGTCGCTCTCTTTCTATCATTACAGCACACTTTCATAAGTGTATCGATTAATACATTTCTAGTTTAGATTTGTTAGGGAAAAAGTGAAAGAAAAAAATTCATTCTCAATGCATTTACAATTGCAACCTGAAGCATTTTTTTCATAAGGATGGTTGAATATTTGGTGTTGGTGTAACGGAAGTGGAAACTAACTTATACACGTATACACATACGCACACTAACACATTATACTATATACCAACTAACTGTAGTCGATGACGAAGAATACAAATACAAACACTTAAAACGTGTGTAATTTTGTAGCTGCTCATACACGTACAGAAATCAATTGATAAATGGGTGGGTGTAGAAAGCAATTTCGTTTGTTCAATATCTGTTAAAACTATTCCGACTGAATTGAAATAAACCACGGCTTCAATTTTCTTCCTTACAACTGCAGTCCTCTGTCTTTCTAATGCCTTTCTCTAAAGGGTCTTGTAGGTTGGGTTAGGTCGGAGTGGTAGCTCTGATATCAAAAAGGTCACTTGAGTACGATCACTGAATCAGCAAGTCACCAGATAAAGACGAATCAAAAGTGCATTAACCTAACCTCCTAACTGCAGTCCACCTGCAAAAGAAAGCACTTTTGCACCTACCCAATATATATTGTATTGTTTATATATTTTGTATGAACTAATTTCCTAAATTTGTTTGCTGTTTATATTTTTCCACTATAGTTGCGATAGAGAAATAGAGAAGAGAATCACTTCAATTAAATTCAAGTACTGATAAGTTTGAAAAAAAAATTATAAAAAAAATATATTCGATCAGGAAAAACAAAAAGAAAAACAAAGAAGAAAAAACGTTTATTGCAGTATATTTCAAATAATTGCTGAGAAAGTTAATTAAATTGTTTAAATATTTTATTTTTTCTTTTTATTTATTCCTTCGTATACTTTTCTTAAATTAAATATTTAAGTTACGTGTATAAATATTTTTTAAATTCAATACCGACTTAAATTTAAATATTCTTATGGGAAAATTTAATTCATTTTCATATTGAAGAAAATATTCGCTTTTAAAAGCCAAGCAAACATATAAGAAAATTATGAACGCTTTTTCAATCATAAAGTGTTATCCAGTTTTCGGTTTCATAAGTAAAGTTAAATAAAACACATACAGAAAGCTATGATTTTAATGGAACTTTCAGTTCATTATTATGCTTGGGCCTAAACATTATGTACGACATAAAATGTTATTCAAAAACCGCTTTAGGACCGCTTTATTGTGTGAAATACAATAAGAGAAGATCTGTGTCATGTATCAGAATAACAAGAAATAATCTGAGGTTGGTTACAGGTCTTTGTATAATCAGATTACACTTGTTCAGGATATGAGTTGTCTCGAGCCTTACATGTAGATTCTATGGCAATGAAAAAAAATACTTGAAACACAGCCTTCGAACAAGAGATGTCGAGATGTTGCTAGTGAAGCTACTTTTACACTGAAGCTGTTACAACCGGACTACGTTAAGGAATAATCTTATTTATTTTATCAGAAGTCCTATTTTTTGTTTCTTTTTTATGACATTTTTTCACAGCAGATTTCTATAGGAATTACACCTCTTAACCCAGGAACGCTAGGAATTTATTTCACAATTCTTCAGCCTATGAATACATTGAAGACATCTTCTTCGTCATTCAGCGTCATGGCACCATCCCCACTGCAGAAGCACACAAACCAGTATCTCGTATGTATCTCGTCACCATAGTAATAATAAAAATATCAAATCGCTTCGTCTTCTTGTTGAATTAAACTCAGCTAAGGTGGAATTACTGTTTCGGAAATCTTACCATGAAATAAAACCAAAATTAGTGGTACTACGTAGCACGCCGAACAGTCTTGTTAATAAAAAAAAACGTTTAAAATATGAGCTCGTATATTGCAAATGAAATAAAAATAGATTTGTGTTTAATTTTAATTAAAATTCTTTATTATTCGCACAATTCTGTGTGCCACTGTTCACAACTTGATGTAAACAACAACAATTGCTTTTCTGTTACTCCTCTGTTTATACCCTTTGCATAAACAATAACAATTACTAGACAATTATTCGACAGATCGTTATAACGGAGATCTTCTAAGCACAATTACTCTCTTCAAACGCACCGCGTCTTCACACAAGACTGACTGAACTTCACTAATTCACTCGCCTGCTTTGCCTTGCCTTTTATATGGCAGAGTAAACAGTCTGATGAATGTTCTTGAAGGTGAATGTTCATGATTTCTCCTTCTCTGTCTTTAATTGAAGTGCAATTTTTATGGATGTAAGTGCAAATCCAAATACAAATTATGCTTTAATGAAACGTAGGATCGCTAATAGTAAGGACAGTGCGCAGATTACGATGATAGGCAGACCTGATCCCATTCGTAATGATTCCATTATCTTCTATCTTCTTGTATTGTCTTGTCAACTGCTTCCACAGGAGGTCGATTAAGATGACCATGATCCGTTGGTAACGCTAAAAGATTGAAAACGTTTAAATCACTGCAGTTTTCCTCTTATTAAACATTCCATATTAGATGAAACGTATTTAATAGCTGGCGGTTTTGTTATATTGGAAGATATAAGACCACTTGCTAGATACCCTTATAGTACGCTTTTAGTCACTTCTACATTATTGAAATCAAAACTTTATGCGTGTATTTACAATAAAATGTCTAACGTGGTCAGTTCGCATGATTTCGACGGCCAATGCAGTATATAACATGTGGAATGAGCTGTGTAGCGTTCTCGTATTGAAACCACTTTTCTTTAGGACTCATTGCTGAAGGTTATCTTTTTCGCCGTAGGTTACTTGTTGTCACATACAAACATACATGCATAATTGGTCATTACTACCCTTCAATCAGGATTACAACCTAGTTTCTCACACCACTTACATATATCGTATGTGTCAATTTTATATATGAGTGGCGGGCCTACAGTTTAAATTCGACTCCAACGATAGATTTTTCCGTCCAAGATAATTTGGCAAAACAGAATTTGACAAGAATAAAGGCGTTATCAACTAAAAAAGTTCAGATGTCTCTGTGGGAAAACCCGACTTAATGTTTTCTAAACTAAAGCCTCCTTATGTTGGCTTATGTTTATCATGCCTTGAAATTACTCCTTTTAAATCAATATTAAGAATAAGTTTTTATATTTTTTTTAGTGTACTCGCGTTAAAGTTTTATTCAATTAAATTCCACTTAAATTTATGTGTATATTAGAGGGCACTGTAAAGAATATACTCGTAAATATAATAGTTAAGCAAAAGTCATATAAAATTCATAGAAAAATTAATTGAAAACAATTTGTGATAAATAAGAAAATAAACGATTGGCCAACTACGACCACAAGATATGCTACACTAGAGCTCTTACAATTCGTTATGGCAACGTGGTACTAAGTTTGTTTTCAGTCGTATTTTTCATGCTCAACAATTCTTTTTCATCATCATATTCATATCATTTTTATTTTAGAATAATATGTACTGACGATTATTGACAATTATTAAAAGTATTGATTAGGAATCCATACTGTTCGACAGCCGAAAATCGAGGAGTTTGTCAGACAACAAGAAACTAGAAAAATATCTTGGGGAAGTCGTCTGTAAATAATAAATTAAAATTAAAAACATCTTAAATGCTTCTCCTAAATTCCATTAGAGACCTCGCATTTTCTTTATAGCGCAGGGTGTTCGACATGAGGTGTCTGCAAACACAATATTCGTTGTACCCGTGGCGTTGTAGGGTTATAGAACGTTTCGTAAGAAAACTTTTGTGTATATTTTTAGCAACAACAATTTAAAAACATTATTACGTTAACAAACAGAAACAAGCCGGACAATCAGCTAAAAAAAACCACCAAATAACAAAAAGAACAAAACTAACTCAATTAACTTGTCCAGTATTTATAGAAATTATGAAAGAAATGGGGGGTTTGTGAAAGGAAGACATGTTCCATGACCATTTCTCAAAGAGAAACTGAAAACTAACCTTCCAATAATTGCCATATAAACGAGACATTGCACCCATGAAAACCCATCACAACCACCTTAAATATATACTCATACCCTGAAAGCAACTTTTTAAGACAATAGCACACTACTGTTGTTCATGGAAATACTTTCATATTCTATAACTATGGACACCACATTACAACCCAATACTACTACTGATACTTCATGTGCTTGGTTGTTGGTTTACTGCTACCATGTAAAAGTGTTCTATTAGTCATTAATTTTGATTACGTTAACTAATTAATTGACTTTGGTGTGTAACAACAACAAGTATTGCCACTGCCACTGCCACTACCACTACCATTATTACCAATGCCACTACCATGGCCAATAACATTACAAAACCAAAAAGGGGGGTTGTAGACATGGAATTACAATAGCAACAACTTCAATACAAAGCGTATCAAAAAAAGTAGTCGTTGAGAAAATATAATGTTACCGTTAAGTTATCGAAATGCACAAGTTTGAGTTCTTATTACGTCCATATATAGAAGTACAGTAGCTGTTGAGTAAGTAGCACAAGAAGATTTGATACATTCACTGGATCCATACATTTAAGCTCTAAATTACTCACTAGAAAAACTAATTTGGTTTGGAAAAAGGCATCGACTTTAAGCTATCGAAAAGGGGCAATTTGAAAGATGGTAAACAAAATATCCAAGACATTCGCTTTGTTAATACAGAGAAGATTTTAAAACAAAATAGAGAAAAACCTGCGAAACGAGCTACGTAGACCTGGTCAAAACTCTACGCATGATGGAACAATTCATGGAATATTGAACAGACCTATGCTTAGTATTCGTAGATTTCAAGAAAACTTTTGATACCATAAACTGACGAACTGAATTATGAAAAGTATTAAGAAGTATTTGAACGCTTCAAAGTGTGAATATCAATCAACCAATTCATGCAAACGCCAGAGAAAAACAAGTACCTTTACACCTCAGCTATTCATCATAGCGCGCTGAATCATATTATGAGAGAAGTCTGTTGAGAGAATTGGATTGGATTTTCTAGCACAAACTTAAAGATTTCAATTGTGAGAATAAAATTTGTCTACTCTCGCATAAGACCTTTACCATGCATTCAAAACCAGTAGACTTGGGAAGAAAAACCAAAGCCATTAGAAGTAAAAACGCTAGCACAAGGCTAATAAGTCGAGTACAAAAATAGATTCTGCGAATGGCGTCACAGAGACAAACGTAAATGACTGTAAATGGCTCACTGAAGCCAATTGGAAAGAAACTCACAAACTCCCAAAAGAACCAACGCTTGTGTAAAGTCAATTCTATTGCAAGGGCGTTAAACCTGGTTAGTTTCGAATATACATACATACATAATAATTGGTCATTACAATCCTTCTGTCAGGATTACGATCTAGTTTCTTATACAACTTATGCCGCGTGTGTTAATTTTATAAATGAGCGGCGGGACCTACAGTTTAAAGTCAACTCCAAACGACAGATTTTTGAGATATTTTTCGTGGCAATTTCTCTCAGAGTTTTTTCGCGGAATCTACTGAGAGGAAGTCGATAAAGAAATAATTCTTCATATTTCCTTATGGCCTGTAGTTTGAACCGTGCTCTAACGTCTAAAAAAACTACCTACTACACTACGAAGGCTTCGAACATTAGCTTGCATAACTGCAACAAGTGACACAGAATCAGATGCAGCCTAATAACATCAGCAACATGTATATCTAGAAATGAAGGTGGATCAGTCTTGCTATCAAAACGTATCTGAAGATAGAGTATAAATAAGGATGCCGCTGTAGTGCAATCCTTAATCCTTAAAAATTATTCCCAACCAAAAAATCTCACTTTAAAGGTCAATTATGGAAGGGAAGACCCAAAAATAACAACAGCAAACCGTGCAAGGTGCAGATGCTCTATAAAATCTAGGTACTGGTGTTTTGCTTTTACATTGCTTAACATTAAAAAAGTAAACAAAAATATAACAACAAAACACCAGCATAAAAAATGATAAACAAGTAAGCAAAAATATAGCAACAGATACCAATATTAACATGTAAACAAAAATGCAACAACAAACACTGCAAGAATAAATGCAAACAAAAATACACAATCAACAATAATGAAACATCGATGTTTACATTTATAGAGATCTAGAAAAGGCGACGAACATTCGCCTTCAAGAACATTCATTCGACTGTTTACCCTGCCATATAAAAGGCAAAGCAAAGCAGGCGAGTGAGTTAGTAAAAGTTCAGTCAGTCTTGTGTGAAGGCGCGGTGCGTTTGAAGAGAGTAATCGTGGTTTGTAGATCTCCGTTATAAAGATCTGTCGAATGATTGCCTAGTAATTGTTATTGTTTATGCAAAGGGTGTAAACAGAGGAATAACAAAGAAAAGCAATTGTTGTTGTTTACTTAAGGTAGTGAACAGTGGCTCACAGATGTGTGTTAATAATAAAGAATTTTAATTAAAACTAAACACAATTTTATTTTTATTTTATTTGCAATCTACGAGCTCATATTTTAAACGTTTTTAAAAGGTAAAAACGTAACAATATGATATCTGAAGAAATAATAATTATAACATATTCCAAAATACAAACATCCAAATTCATACAGAACCATCGAAAGCAATATTCGTATGCACTGAGATACAACCAAGACGGTTTTTAATTTTCTTTGCAATTTTTTTTAATGAATTTAAAGATTTTTTTCAGTTATCCATTGCTGTATTGTATTTTGTTGTTATGGTATTGGTGGTGAAGGCAATGAAATTGAAGTGGTATTGGCATGGTGGCTCGCAGTCGCGGTTTATAATAACCGACGTATTTTGCTACTTCACAATTATGATTAGAAAGCATGTCCATATATCTACAGATGCAAACATCCACACACACATATACGTATATACATATGTATGTATGTGTAAACAGTACATAAATACGATTGCATACTAAATGTGAAGGAGTGTGTATGCAGCGTATGCACTTGTGTAGGTGTGGGTAATTGGAAATTATTGGTGTATTGACCTGTAATTTAAAACACGTTCACTTATAATTCAATTTTGATGCAGAACTATAAATGAACTATTAAAATGGAATAGCTAAAAAAACAACAAAAACAACTACACAAACAAAAACAAAAACATGTTCATTAATGTGTGAGTTTTTCCATTATTTTCTATAACCGCAGAAATTTCTTGGTCACTGTATGCGAATACCAGAAACGAGTATAAAATAATTTCAAAACCATTTTATCGTAACAGTAAACGGAGAACCAGCTAGCTATGCAAGTATTATCGCATTTCTTAAATATGAAAACATGTCCTAATGAAACCATAATTTTAATTGTTATAGGCCATTTACACTACAGCGAAATCTAGTACTTATGAGATTTCGAGCCAAATCTAGTTGATTTCAACTAGATTTCCCATACAAAACAAAATCTACTTATTTAGTAGATTTCGGCAAAATCTACTCAAAATCTAGTAAAAATAGAAATGCAACTATGTGTTTTGCCACATAGTACTTAAAAATACAACGCTGAGCAGGAAAAAAAAATGAAATTTCAATTTAACCCTAATCAAGTCAACATGTGCCTCTCCGACACATATTTCACTTGGTCATGTTGTAACTTCCTTAAATATAGATTCTAGTTCTTACTGCTTCTTGAATTCCTACTCTCAGTTGTTTTATTTAGAATTTACAAATTTCATGAAATAAATTTTTTTCTTTTTATATTTTTATTTTGTTTATATCAAAAATGTTCTTAATCGTGTCAAAATGTGTCTATGAGACACATATGGGAACGCTAACTATTACTTCTATTGTTGGTGAACAACAAAATTAAGTATAATAATGAGTTATAATGAGGTATAATGAGTTACGAAGAGTTCTGGCACCCATTATTTGCCGTAGTCTTCTAAAATTAAATAAAAATAATTTGTCCAATGTTCGGTCCATACAACACGAGGATGAATTCTCAAACCAGCCAAGGCAGACAGATATGCGACGTAGATGTTATATGTGCCCACCGAAGATATGCAGAATGTGTAAGCAGTCTTGCAGTATTTACCACAAAAATACTTGCAACGAGCATTGTTCAAAAGTTCTAGTTTGCTTAAAATGCGAAAATAAATAAATAATATTTCATTTATGTAACTAAAAAGAAAATATTTAATAAAACAAAAATAAGTTAACAAAATTAATACGTAAATTCTTTGTATGTGTCTCTGAGACACATTTTGACTGGATTTGTAAAAATTTTTCCTGACTTGATTAGGGTTAAACTAAAATATTATTATTTTCTTTTAAATTTCAGTCAGCTGTTTTTGTTATTAAAATGAAATCTAGCTACTGTCAAATAAATCCAGTGTAAACGATGTAGATTTTGAGCAAGATTTGAAATCTAATCTACTAGATTTCGCTGTAGTGTAAATGGCCTATTAGATAGTTTTGCGTTATTATATTACGTTTTGCTGGAACATTTGCTTAAGCAATGGTAGTTGGTTAGTAACATGACAGGCGATAATAAGGACATTATTTTTTACACAACGAATAGTAAATAAAATAATTACGGGGTTTTGTTATGTAAAAAAGTAAAACGAAGTTCACGAAGGTAAAAGCAAGAGGTTGGGTGAAAGAATATTAGTACGCTAGCAATTGAGGACTCGGAATATATGCAAACATGACGGGTAAGTTTTTAGGCCATGCTCAGGAGGCGTTTGTAGACGAACGATTAATACTTTACGACGAAATACAGAATCTCAAAGCTACAATGGCTCTGGCTGGACCGTTCGAGTAGACAGCGTAGTGTAACGGTTACAGAGCGGAGTAGGCGAAAAGTTTTCATCATGAGCTTCATATTTTTTTAAATAGAAAAAGAAGTTTGAATTCCTTTACTAACTTAATTAGTTACTACAACCCTTTAGTCAGGATAACAACATGACGTGTCACACCACACTTGCTGTGTGTTTTAATTTTATACATGAGTGGCGTGACCTACAGTTTAAATTATTTACTCAGAGCGCTAAGAATGATGAGAGAAAGTCGCTGAAAGAAATATTTTTCTCGTGTTTCGTTTTGTTCGAGATGCCCTACATGGAGTTTTTTCCACGTATTACTTACTACATAGACTATATAGATTCAAATCCCCTAGAATATAATAAAAGCAATCCTTGTCTCCTAAGAAATTTGTTATTCTCACAAAGCTTTGATTACCAAAGTTCACTTGAGGACGCATAGCGGCCCGGTGATGCCCTGTACTGATTGAATTCCATCAAACTCATCAAGGAAGTTGGTCAGCGCAAGGACTGCAAACGCGTTGTGGTTGGTAGTATCTTCTTGCGGACACCGCATATCGATATCGTTAAGTTAAGGCAACAATAGCTTGTCCTGTCACGAATATTGTTCACGGTCACTGCAATTTCGACTTCATTATAAAAAAAAACTGAGGCACAATCAAGACCAAAATCCGCAAAAGACTGTTGCTCGTTGTGGATGCATTTATTGTGGATGGATTGTATGAGAATTTTTTGAGTGTTCATTAAGCCATTCAAATGGAAATGTGCCTCATAGGAGAAGATGGTTTTTTTTTAAAAAAATTAGTACTGGCTTTACTTTGCTCCATTGCCTATTGAACGAATTGCCTGCGCTCCATTATTTATTGGTTTGAGCTCCTAAGTAAGCTGGAGGTGAAGGCTTTTTTTCAAAATTTGCTGCCTAATGGGTTGAGATATTTGAAGTTATTCATAACAACAGAACGAATTGATTCCCTCGAATTGATACTTTCAACACTCTCATTTACAGTGGCTATATATTCAAGGGATCAACCGGTACGCTGACGCCAGGGTATTTTTCTGTTCATAACCTACCCAGTTAGGTTAGGTTAGGTTAGAGGACGTGTACTTGTCAATTAAGACAAGTACAGTACCCGGAGGTCGAATTGACCCATTGTACAACGTCCTAGTTTCTCACACCACTTATGTTGTGTGTGTTAATTTTATACATGAGTGGTGGGACCTACAGTTTAAAGTCGACTCCGAACGACAGATTTTTATTTATTGAGAAACTTTTCATGGCAATTTTTATTTACTCTCAGAGTTTTTGCCAGAAGTCTACTGAGAGGAAGTCGCCGAAAAAATACTTTTTGTATTTTGTCTTTGATGCCTGGCCTGGGGCTCGAACCCAGGCTTTTGCGTCTAATAAGCCAACACACTACCTACTAGACCACGGCGACTTCAACCTACCCAGTTTCTTTAAATTTTTTACCACTTTTCGAATAGTTGTCACATTAAAGCATACGGCCTGCGGTAAGTTTACTATAACATAAAGTATCACGCCGTAGTCTACTGGGTGCTTATTAGACGTGAGGTACGGTTCAAAACCCATATCAAAAAAAAATATTTCTTCGGCGACTTCCTGTCAGCATTCTTCTGGCAAAAACTGCGAGAGCAAATAAAAAAACATGAATAAAACTGTAGGTTACGCCACTCATGTATGAAATTAACACACGCAACGTAAATGATGTGAGAAGCTAGGTTGTAAACCTAACTGAAGAGTTGTAATTACCAATTATATATGTATGTATGCATACGGTATCACAGTACAAAACAAATAACTCATGTTGTGCACTATTGCACCAATTTAAGATAAAATACCAGTCAGTCTTGGGAATTTCAATAATTTTCTTGAAGATATCTTCCTTTCATAACATCAGTTATTATTTTATTCTACAATCCAGCCTCTTCTCTTTAAACTTTTTATATGACAGTTAATTTCTTTTTTAACATCATCAGTTTACGGCGTTTAATGCTATTTTACAAAGTTATAGCCTTTATTTTATTCATTTCCTTAAATATACACCCCAAGTAAGCAATGAACCGTGAATGAAGCCGTTTCAAACAATAGAAAACAAATTTTGATTTCGATATTAATTCTCTCTCCCTCCCTTTCTTACTGCCTCTCTTTCTCGTTCGCTTGGTGGCCGGATAAAAGACATCAAAAGTTCAATATGCCTTTGTTTCCTTTGACCCAGAAAACACCATGACATTTAGGGAACAAGCACAGTATGAAACATATTGATTTATGGTCGTATAAATAACTAAAGTTTTACATGGTTTTTTAAGCCATAAATATTGTGGTTGTAAAAAAACAAACAAAGAAACAAACAAAACGAAATTTAATTCTAAACACAAGCAAAGTACTCTTCCTAAACCTGATGACATCAGTTATCAAGTGAGAAATGAGTGCCTTTGAAAATGCTTCAAAGCTGAATATTCAGCCACTACAAAAGGTTTTCACTGATTTATTGAATATTAAATCAAATCAAATTGAAATGCTTGAGACGCATTTTCCCCATTTTCATCAGCAATGTAAGAGCAGAAGCCAGAAAATTACATGAGAATCAAAGAAACTTTAACTACATTTCAGTTGAATATCTTTTAATCAATTTCGTTTCGATTTCTATGACTACAAAATTGGCTGCTGTTGCTGCCAATTGTAAATCTTTAGTTGGCAATAAGAAATTTGGTATCCACACTTAATGAAGTATTGGAATTAAAATCAAGTAGCAGAAGAAGTTTCTGTAAAACTACTCGAAAGAAGTGGAAACTTTAAGTGGCATATTTTATTTACTTTCATTTGATTTTAAAAATATTTTTCTTAACAAATACGTACTGGAGAAACAAATATTCAATATGTTGTCCTTATGAACAGATACTCACATAGTTTAGTTGGCAGACAGTAAGACATTCGTGCCACATCACTTCATTGGGATTTCAGGCGTTTGCATTTAATTTGATGTCCTTGTTTTCTTCTTAAATGTTGCGTAAGATTATTAATTTATTTATACGATTCTTAAGATGCTAAATATATCTTATTAGTTACAACAACAAAATAAAGCCAAGTAAACTTAAGTAATTTTATAGTAAAAAATTTTCTGAAATTGTCTAAATTTGAAAAAGTTTGGTTAAGGTAACTAAGGTCGATCCGATATCTTGATTGTCAGCTTGTTTATAAAAAATAATTTCAAAACTTCAAATCAAATGAAACATAAGATCAAGTTTCTTCACTAGCTTCGAAATTTTATTTAAAGGAAAAATATTTCTTAGCTTAATCAGAAGGTTTAAAGAGTTTGCAATCTCTTCCTTTTTTAAATGCCATCTACAATAAAACGATAAAGCTCACTTTGCGTATGTCTATTTTAAATACATAGTCCCAAAATAGTCCAGATAAAAATGTAGGGCAGAGTTAAAGGTTTGACCCGCAAAAGGCATCTATTAGCAGATAATTCTTTGAAACCGAACCTTCCAGACCCATAATACCAAATTGTCCATCTTCTTCAAGAATGAGATCTCCAAGATTCTTACCTTCTTTGTTGCCTGTCTTGCTCTCCTTTTTCATAATGACTCACAGATCGACCAAGCAAATTTTAGTCTTTGAAATATTACAATAAACTCGACATGCAACGCAACAAACGCTTATCGTCTTAACGTCTAAGACCACGGTAATGCTAGTCATACGTGATATCAAGTTTTTGGGTAGAAAAGACGGTACAGTATCGTCTAAACTCAATATATAATAAGAGCGTGCGCTATTGAAAGAAAATAAGATGGAAAGTTTGAGAGTCGCACAGCTCTTTTCGTTTTTTTTTTAATTTTCTAAAACCATTACACTTCAGTAGGTTAGGTTATAGGACGTCTACTTGCCAATTAAGACAAGTACAGTACCCGGGGGTCGAATTGACCCATTGTACAACAAAACACTTCAGTAGGTAGGCTGTGAATGTGCCGCACATAATACAGTCGACACATATTGTATATCTTCTGTATGCCACAGTCGGGACTGTATAATAAGCACAATCAAAATTATTACAACTTACCTTTAAAGTTGGGTTTAGTTAAAGGTAACTTTAGCTAAAGTGAACTATAAAGTCACCTTTAACTTATTTTCGTTATTACAACCTACAAATAAAATAACGTTAACATTTCCAAAAATATGGCAGTGCACGAGCAATGTCGATAACATTATCTTAATAATACAAGTTTTTTAAAACGCAGTTCAAGTATAAACTTAACTTTAAAAGTTACCGGTAGTCCCTAAATCTAATAAGTCTCCAGGTGTAGACGGAATATCTACAGGTTTATTAAAAGCTGATTAATTGCAGTAGTCTAGTAGATAGTGTGCTGGCTTATTAGACGTGATGGCTCGGTTCAGACGTTTCCAACAAAACAAAATATGAAAAATATTTCTTTGGCGGCTTCCTCTCGGCAGATTTCTAGCAAAAACTCTGGGAGTAAATAAAATGAAATTGGCATGAAAAGTTTCTCAAAAATCTCACGTTAGGAGTCGACTTTAAACAGAAAGTTCCGCCACTCATGTATAAAATTTACACACAGAAGATAAGTGTTGTGAAAAATTAGGCTGTAATCCTATCTAAAAGGTTGTAATTGCAAATTATGTATGTATGTATGATTCTATTCCAACGCCAAAATAATCTCACATAATTTCAGCAAGTTTTGAATGAATGAAAGTGTAGCTGATGTGGTCGCAAAATGCATTGCAATAAACACTCCCTATAACAGACTGTATTTAGAACCCACAAATCGATTATCGTGCATATAAAAAGCCTCCATATTATTGACGCACAGTCTGTTGAATGGCAATTACCACAATACAAGAGTTTTGTCGTTTGTGGAAAAGTCTTGGACAAATTAAATCATGGAAATGATCAAACACATGGTGTTGTGTTGATGCTGCACATGCCGAAAGAATGACAGACTTTCGATCGGTTAAAAGTTGTTTGGAATTCAGTTTCACAAAGTTGACAATATTTAACAATAATTTCAATTTTTTTTCTTCATAGTCGAGATTCATTCCAAATCTCCACTCGTGACATGCCGAAAATGCAGATGTTTTCGAATCAATATCTTTTATTCTGACCTAGAGAGCTGGTTTAATGACAGGCGGTGAATTGTTTACTCTTAAAGAAGATTGTGAACAAGAATTTCAAATTTTTCCTTCATAGTTGGGACTCATGGCAGGCCCGCAACAAGCCGAATGTCCAGATGTTTGTGAAATAATGTCTTCAGTTCCGGCCTAGAGAGCTGGTTTAATGACAGGATGTCTACACAGTAAGAAGATTGTGAAACGACATCACAAAAAATGTCATTGAATGGAAATCGCATGGTAGACGAATAAGGAGACATTCGGGTTTATTTGATGTGAATTCAGTATTGGAACAGGGCAGGAGTATGTGCACCAAATTTATTGAGTCCCTATGGCAACATATTTATAAATATACTGCGTGTAACATTCTCACTAAAAAAAGCTTCACTTGAAAACAGGGTATCGAAATTGAATTCGATTACATAATTGGTCATTGCAATCCTTCATTCAGGATTACGACATAGCTTCTCACCCCACTTAATTTGTATGTGTTAATTTAATACAAAAGTCAAGAGACCTACGTTTAAAGTCGACTCCAAACGAAAGATTTTTCAGAAAATTTTCATGGCATTTTTTTTTTAATTTTCAGAATTTTTGCCAGAAATCTGCTGAGAAATATTTTTTCATATTATCGTCTTATTGGAGATATCTGCCCTGGGGTTTGAACCGTGGTCACACATCTAATTACTACCTATCACTAAATGCTACGACTTCAAATTGAATTGGATTGCTTCAGAAAATTTAACTAACGATGGCTAATACTTTGATGAATTAATTGTTGCAGCAGTATTTCCTGATAGATTAGAGGATTCAAAAAATAAATGAATCATGAAAATAAAAGAATAATTGAATATCTCGAGAACTTATTGGGTTTCCATTTTCATATCATCTGCACCTTCAGTCCAAAAATTTGGTAAATTTTCGTTATTTCTGGGATTCATTGAAAATTATATTCAATATTAGGGTTCCAACTTTCTTCTCACACTTTGTTTTTCAATCATACAATTTCTTCTCCAAAAATTTAAAACAAATAATAATTGATGCCATATTTTTGGCATAATACCATAAAAAAGAAATTCTTTTAAAAACAAAATATGTAATTATTATTAATGTTATGAACAATAACAGCCTTAAACTGCATGCATTTTACAAAGAAACCAAGAAAAGGCAAAAAGAAGGCTAACGAACATAAAGAGAAAATAAAAATGTTGAAAACTTGGCGTTAATATTGTCATTATTATTGGTATTAGCAAAGGCATACCATACATACATACATACATACATAAGTATCATGATTTTAAAATGTCATACTGGAGATTAAAAATGAAAGACAATCCTTATGTTGTTGGCAATATGAATGTCATTCAATTGTTTCACATGCACAACTTCAAATGAAACAACACATTAAAATATCTACTAATACGCACACACAAAGACATTTCATTTGTATATACTCGTGTGTGTGTGTACGAGTATGGGTATGTTGTGTTGAAGCAAATGAATGTCAAAATATTGTTGAGAAAATGTAATCTTTTATGCATAAAATGTAAGTGGGTGAAATAGGATTAAAAAAGGATTTGAAATACATGTATATGTATGCGTATGCAATTTCTATATACATACATATGTATGCATGCATAAGTGTTGTTATATTGGAGCCATTTAAGTCGGTATATGATAATACGTTGCATATGAATTGTCTGTGTATTAATGTGATAAATATTATATAATGATGTGTATATGTATGATAAATCAAGCGACACATCTACATATATACACATAAAATATTATCGCATTTAAAAACTATTCAAGTTAAACTGTTCCAATGGAAAAAAAAAAGCCAAAAGCATTGAAATGAAAAAGAAAAATCTAAAAACAATAAAGTCATTGCACCCACATAATACATTCATAAATTCACACACACATTCGATAATAAAGAAAGACTTGTGAATGTATGAAATAATACAAGTCCTTTCCTATTTCTCTCTCTCCGTTACCCATGGTTTTAATATGCTGTTGCTTTACTTAAGTAGACTAAAATTTAAAACGCTTACATTGCTAATATCCCAACATATTCCATGCATAATATACCACCATAACATATTTGTTTTGAAATGTGATGCTAAACAGCTAATGTCAACTAATTAGAAAGAATATAACGAGGATTGTAATAAAACACGGATAATGGTACACATTTATTTCTATTGAACTCTTTCTAAATCTCAATGTTAAGTAAAAAGACACTTATTTAAGCCACATAAGAACGTGATAGGTATTGAAAGTACGGCCTGCTCAAAAGATAAACTGAAAAGTTGGTAAGTTACCACACAGATAATACAGTACTACTAGTATTAAATCAATGTAAATTTTAGTTTACTGTTGCCTTCAGTAAATACAAGAACAAGTTTTGTAGCTGTCGGACTATTAGTTTCTAGGACATCTCATAGAGTCCACTTTACAAAATAATTTTCGATGTCTGCAAAGTGAAGCTGATCGATAAAGCTGATGAGTGTAGGAAATATAGTGAATAAATATTTGGAAATGCAAAAGCTGTGGTCAAAGTGGGTGCTCCGAGAATTTAAACTACCTGAACAACTTGTGCATCTTATGTACGGTATATTATAACGAAATCAGATAGCGCGTCAGTGGATGTAGAAAACCACATTAAGTCGAATATTGGAACTCAATTTCAATGTCATATTCAGAATATTCAATTTCAATCGTCACACAATGGGGTTTTTGATGCCTAAAATGGGAATTAAATCGTGGGAGCTTTCCTGGTTGCTTTTTTAATTTTTTTTTGGTTTATTTCGCTTAAAGAAGATAAATCCATAATAATAATAAAAAAAACTTGACCTGAAATGCATAAGGGCCTAACAACCAAAAAATTCAAAATTGTGTTTTTGTTTGATTCTGATGTACTGCTTCAAAATATATGATCTGACAAAATTTTACAATCCTACTCTCAAAGATTATCTACCAACCAGATAAAATTAGAATTGAACATAGAAATGTTAATACAAATTAGAATAAATCATTTTGAGTATCAAACAAGTTTTAATTTCATTTTGAAGTCTTTGTTTCGGGCCTCTTGCGCTTCCTCAGTTAACTGCTCTATTGGTGTTAAAGAGTAGTTTATTACTTCTAGTCCGCGCCAGCAAAGATGAGGCATTTTCTTTCCTTTACGCTTTTGTCGTTTGGTTTTTGCTTCTATCACTGCAATTCTCGAAATCAACTTTCGATCTACCACGCTTAACACCAGAATGGCTCGGGAAACCTATTGACGATTCTAACCAGTACTTGTTGTTCTGAAGGAAACGCTCAGAGACTCTATAAGATGCATTCCAGCGATTCTTCAATTGGGAAATGAAATTTTTCCATGTATCGTTTACAAATTTAATATTTTTTTATTGATTGGCAATAAACTTGTTTCTTACAATTGAGGAGAATTTTGAAAATATTTTAGCGTAACATAAGCCCAATCATTAGACACAAACAAATCAAATAACAATGAAGCGGAATATCAAATGATACAGAGTTAACCGCATTGAGCATACGCAACTAAAACTCCATGACAACGTAACATGAACTGCAATATAATGGAATCTCGAAGGCAACTCTTATCTGTAAAAGTCTTCTAAGCGATATTATGTTAGATTATCTGGTAATATTAGGCTGGGTAACATTGCAGCAGTATTGGGAACCAAGTTGCGGATTAACTGGCAAGAGCAGATTCAATTTTAGAAGCTACAACAGAAGCACAGTCGATAAAACCACCAATAAACTTCTTGTTATGAATTATTGAGGAAAACTCCGAATAACATACAATTCCTGGGGAAGTAGAATGGACTGTAAGGTTGTTTGCAAGAGCCTTATGGCCAAAGTTCAATCAAATAAGAATGAAACTAATTCTGGAAATGAGACCTATTATAGTAGTACTAATGGGACTTTGCTTCTTTGGACATAGAATTGTCATAGCAGAGAGAAGTGAAGGTGCAGAGGAAACAGTGAATCATTTTTTATGCCACGGTCTTTTCTTCATATATGTAGTCACAGATAACTAGGTAGTCGATTTCTAGAGGAACTGGTAGAATTAAAGGATTAGAAACTGGAGAATTCAATAGGGTTCATAAACTGGATTGACTGGCTAAGGGGATATAGCTAGAAGAATAATTTATTTACGAGTGCCATACAGTTTATGTATATTTTTGCCTTTTTTATTTCTCTTTATTCTCCTGATTTAGTTCACCCTCCACGATCTTTTCTCATTTTATTCTCTTTTTCTTTAATACTATGTTCAGATATGCAATATTATTGAGTCAATATTCGGTTTATTGAGTACAATATTTTAAGTGTTTAGACATAATAATATACGCAGTTCAGCTGCTTATTCAATATTCATTTGACAGCTGGTAAACAGCTGGTTGTTTCACCAACATTGTTTTTATTTTTTAAGTTGTCAAATATCAACAGAAAATGTTCGGATATGCGCACTGAACATACTTATGACAGTGCTACATTTTAAGTTTTACTTAATATTATAACAATTTGCGTATTTATATCGCAATAATTAATTGAAACTTTATGTGAAATATTGAGCTCAATAATGGCGTTTATTGCGATTTACGCAATAAAGGTGCATATCTGAACACCGTATAAACCTTTTCTTCATTCTTTTCTTTTATGAAATTTCACAATGGAATGGGTTTCTGGGTGAAGGCATGGAACTGTGGATACAGTGGTACGCCAAAATCAAAGAAATTATATTTTAATGTTCACAGACGGTTTTATTTCTACAAAACTTAAAAGGGTTAAAAAAATCAAACAAAGCATAGAAGAAGTAATAAAAAGAAAGCAGAAAGCTTACCTTAAAGGAACGAAAAGTAAGATTTGAAATCCTGGCATTACTTCTTAACGTTCTTTACAGAAGAACTTTTTCTAATTACATAATCCGTTCTGTTCCCCTGTTTATATATTAAAATAATCCTTTTTTTATATAAGTTTGTATACAACATTGGCACATCGGAATATATTCCAACTTTTCTGTATATAATTTTTCTTTTTCATTTTCTTTTTCTTTTATCCATGCATTCATTTCTTTTATTTCTATTCTCTTTATAGCTTTTCAGGGTTTTACAGAGCAGGCCAAAAGCCCCATTGACTATGGTATGGCAGGCAAATGGAATACAATTATTATTATTGTTGCATTCAAATGATGCAATGATGATGATAATGATGCTTGAGTTGGCGCCACGTGCTTGATTAACTGGCAAACCGGAAAAAGGAAACGGAAATTGTTGGCATACGCGTTTATAATTTAAATATTATATAACAAGTCTTTCGGTCTTTTAGTCTTTCGGTTAACAGCAATCAACCAAACATTTGTTCTTATTTAAATACATAAATGGGCAGACAGACAATGCATTTTTATTTTGGGCCAAATTCCTTAACGATAAACTTATTTTAGGCTTAAATGTCTTAAAAAGTTATTGCATAGCATAGCTGGCAGCAAAAAGTCATTAGAAATTTTGTTAAATCCCCCCTCGTTTGTTCGAAACGCAAAATTTATTGAAAATTGTAGGAGTTGAGAAACTTAAACTTATTTTTATTGCATTTATTTAGGCCTCATTGATAATAATATGAGTTGAACGATTACATACAATAATGCATTAAGTGTAGTAAAGTTGCATATATAGTAAATATGATCTCCAAAAATTTATTTGAGAAAATTTATAAAAATTTTGTCGTTGTTTTTAAATAAATTATGGTCGTTCGGAACTAATTTTATTATATTTGCATGTATTAGAGATGCACATAAATTTTAAAGTTTGTTTTCATATAAATTTATTGAATTTTCTTATTAACATGCTAAATAACACAATGCACATGAATTTTGGATGAATTTCTTTACATTCCAAAAGACAGGCCAGACCTTTGCAAGTAATACTGTACCACACATTTGCATGATAACCAACCACACAAGTCGCTGCAGTCTAGTAGGTAGTGTGTTGGCTTATTAGACGTGAGGCCATGGTTCAAACCCAAGGTTTCTTCAAGAAAACCGAAATACGAAAAAATATTTCTTCGGCAACTTCCTCTCAGTAGGTTTCTGGCAAAAGCTCTGAGAATGAATAAAATTTCAATGAAAAGTTTCTCAAAATAATCCGCAGTTCACAGTCGACTTTAAACTGTAGGTCTTACCACTCATGCACATAACCTAACACACGCAACATAAGTGGTGAAAGAAGCTTGGTTGTAACCCTCAATGTAATGATCAATTCTGCATGTCAACCACAGACGACAAAACTTTACTCGTTGTAACAAGAGTTTGATAGCACGTAACTCACCTATACTGCACCACGTATGCTTTTTTATCCCTATAACCTCGTTCGTATAGAGACAGTACAGGTGATAACTTTCAATCACAAATTATGTTAATTTGTTCCCCTTTGTTATTGATTTGAATCGCTAACGTCCGGAAGCTATATTTATATATATATTATATTATATACTATAGTTAGCGTAGGTACTAAATCAGAATATTTAAGACAAAAACTAACTTTATTTTTCAATGGAATATTGTACGAGTGATAAAATCATGGAGGTTCTATGAGCTATAGCTGACTTAAGAGAACTATCTACGGTCTGTGTTGATGTACAGGATCCAACGTACCGGTAAATCTCATGCAAATATAGCTGCTGTAAGCTATAGTATCGCTGATAACCCGAAATCATCAATTCGGCTTGGTTCTCAACAAATTTCAAGTGAAGTTTATACAAAAAAACTTTCCACCTTGATCCATACAGAATTCAGCTTACACAGGAGCGCATTGAATTCGTTCAATAGGCAATGCAGCAAATTGAAGATAATGTCAAGTTTTCGAAAAATGTCATATTCTCCAATAAAGCGCATTGTCATCTGTAGAGCTTGGCGAATAAACAAAACTGTCGAATTAAACTCCTCTTGGAATTGATGAAAAACAAATGCATCCTAGAGGAGCAATAGCCTGGTACAGATTTTGGAAGATTTCATAAATTGATGTGACTGTTAAAGGCATTTGTATCAGGAAATAATAAAGTGTGTTCGTGTGATCTCAATTGGATGAAATGGATCTGAACGACATTCGTTTTGAACAAAATGTGCGTCTTATTACAGAAATTCTAGAAATTCTGATGATTCAACTGGTCATAGATCATGCAATGAAATCCCGAGTTAATGCTAATAAACCAGAAACAACTCCTGATCTCAAACCTCAGATCAAAAGCATCGTAGGTAAGATACAGTTACACCACAGTAGAAGAGTTAAAGAGGATTTCATGAAAATAGTAATGAATGTCCTGACATGAGTTCTGTGCATCTAATCTCTAATTTCTCACACCTTACAAGCCCATACATACATAGCTGGTCATTACAACCCTTCAGTCAGGATTATGGACCTAGTTTCTCCCACCACTTATGTTGTGAGTGTTAATTTGTATACATGAGCGACGATACCTACAGGTTAAAGTCGATACCGAAAGATAGACTTTTGAGAAACTTTTCTTTACAATTTTATTTACTCGTTTTTGCCAGAAATCTGCTGACAGGAAGTCGCTGAAGACATATTTTCCATATTTCGTTTTGATGTCTGACCTGGGGTTTGAACCGTGGCCTGACAACTAATAAGCCAACACACTACCTACTAAACTACGGCGACACTTTTCAAGTGTTGAGAGGTTTTCACCGCAGTAGGTAGTATGTTGACTTATTAGACGTGAGGCCACGGTTAAAATCCCAGATTTCTGTAGCAAAACGGAAAACGAAAATATGTTTCTTGGGCAATTACCATTCACCAGATTTCAGGAAAAAACTCAGAGAGTAAATAAAAATTTCCATGAAATGTTTCTGTAGGTCCCACCACTCATGTATAAAATTAAGACACACAACATAAATGGTGTGAGAAGCTAGGTCGTAATCCTGACTGAAGGGTTGTAATGACCAATTATGTATGTGTGTATGTATGTATGTATCTATGTATGTATATATGTATGTACGTATGTATGTGAGAAATTTTCACCATCCTGATCTAACCATTGGAGCCTTGAGCATCTTCTTATATGACCTCTCATGAAGTCAAGAATCTTTTGCTGGAGTATGTATCTTCGTTCATCCTCAGATATATTGCAGCAAAGGCAGCCTTAGCTGTTTAATGCATGTTACTATGTCAATGTCGGCATATAACTCATAAAGCCCTTAGCTCATGTGGTACCGATATCTTCCGTCTACATAGATTGCTCTATAAATATTGAGTACAATATTTCCCGCTAATATCATGAAATTAGCTTCATCTGGCGGTAAAAGCTTTTTTTTTCGAACGTCCCCGGCCTCACACTAACCCACCCTCACCCGACTTCCCTTATATTCTCTAAATCAGTGCTTGAAATACATGTTATTCGTGTCCATTATTATATAAAAACAGTTAAAAATTACAAATTATTTTGCAAATGTTTTCTAACTACTTCCACTTGTACTCCTACCGAATGATTTGAAATCGTCTTGGCAATTAAGCTTGAATTACTTTAAAAAAAATATGTCTGCCAAAAATAATTTAATTTTCATTAAAAACATACCAAAAATATATTTAAAAAATCGAATAATAAAATATGAAATTTATTTCTAAAACATATTTGGAACAAGAATACAAAGCAGATAATTTATACTCTTCCATTTGGCACAAGTGAGATAAACTTTTAACCTCATGTGGTAACATGTTTTTAATTAAAAAAAAGGAGCTAAAGTAACAGCATATTTACTTCATTTACAATAATAACAACAAAATATGCTACTCATTAAAAAATAAAATGAAATTTTAGATGTTGAAGCCACCAAAAGATCACCTGATTTACTGATAAATCTGCTCTGATGCAGCAAGTGGATGCCATATAGCGTTGCAGCATGGAAAATAATTTTAAACCCTTTTGTTGTTGAACTCAAAGTCATGTTACGTTTAAAAAGAAACGAAAAGAAATCTAAGTAAAGAAAATGACTACCTGGGATGTTAAAGGTGAAGTTAGATGGAATGCAAGGCATTGGGTGTTCCGCTGTTATTTAAGGTAAAAAAAATTAATTTTTTTACACAGAATTTTTGGACGTCCATTCCAGAAAGGGAGCACTAGAGAGATGGTGCAGAAAACCTCCCAAGGGACTCCGCACAAATTTACACCGATGGCTCCAAACTTGAAGGAGCCGTTGGAATTGGTATTTATTCGAAATCAATCAGAATATCCAAGTCTATAGGGCTACCGAATCACTACAGCGTCTTTCAGGCGGAAGTGTCAGCAATTCAGGCTGCGATGAAAATTATTGTGGACAAAAATGATCACAGGCGGAAAATCATCATACTTTCCGATAGCCAGGCGACTATCAAGGCATTGGATTCCAGTGTAATAAACTCCAAGACGGTGTACGACTGTCGCAGATATCTCAAGGAGGAGGCGAACCGATATGATGTTTGTATCACATGGGTACCGGGACATAAGGATATTCCCGGCAACTTCAGAGCGGATGCACTGACCAGAAGGGGCACGACCATCGAACTCTCTGATGAATTCTCTACATTGGGGATGCCTTTGGGTACCTGCAAACTTATAATTAACAATGCAATCGTAGATCTTGTCAACAGAATGTGGGCAGCTTCGGACAAGGGCAGCTTCGGACAAGGGCAGAGCGGCGCAAAAGATCTGGCCAAGGCTGAATAGAAGGCGCATGGCGACTCTGGTTAAACTGCAAAGAAGTAGGCTCAGCACTGTTATTGGTGTTATTACGGGGCTTTGTATTATAGGAACGCATTCGAGGCGTATTGGTCCTGGACACCTTGCAAACGATTTCTGCAGAATCTGTGGAGACGAAGAGGAGGATGAGATTATTCTTCACCTATTGTGCACATGTGAGGCACTTGATCGGAGGAGAAAGAGACACCTGGCTGCCTACTATATGGACGATAGAGATGAACTGTCATGCATGGATATTGGCAGTCTGAGTCGCTTCATGTGGGCAATGGGCCCTGTGTGCAGACTAAGTGTGTCGGCTCATGACTCCATCGAGGGAACAGCCACCTACACAGAATTTATGCAAAAATATTATTTACCCCCACCCCCACTACTCTATTTAACAAGTGATTGATTTTATAATCCGATATTTGATGGAACATTAATGAATTGAAGCGATTTAATTTCTAATTTTTGTTTTTGCGTAGACGACACAAGTGTATGTGACAACATTTCGATTTATTTTTATTAATTTCAGTGCAGTGCAAAATTATATTAATATTTAAATAAATACATGTAAAAAAACAAAGAAAGCAAAAAACGAAATGAAAAAAAATAACGAATTACCATTTCAAATACAATATTTGAAATAATAAATAACTGGAGGGAGTGCGCGCAATCATGGTATCGCATTACATTTTTATTGCAGAATAAACACTTTATTTACAATTGTTTGTTTTTAATTAAAAATTAAATTGATTTTTTATTACTGTCGACGTATTATAATAAACGTGCAGTTGTGGTTAAGTGAATAGCAGCGTCTGTGTTAGTACTTATTCTGTCTTCGCAATAATATTTTTAAGCACAATTTCAGACTCCCGAATGTCTACAGCAAACATGCGCTTTATAAGCGTATTTACAGAAAGCATGTTTTACCATAGTCTTTTAGGTAGTATGTTGGCTTATTAGACGAAAGGCCACGGTTCAAACCTCAGGTCAGGCATTTCGAACAAAACGATATATGAAAAAAATGTTTCTTCGATGACTGGCTCTCAGTAGATTTCTGGCAAAAACTCTGAGAGTAAATAAAATTGCCATGAAAAGTTTCTCAAACATATGTCGAATAGACTTTATGATATAGAATCACCACTCATGTATAAAGTTAACACACACAACATAAGGAATGTTTGAATCCAGGTCGTATTCCTGACTGAAAGGTATGTCTGTATGATTTCCCACAATCATGTAAAATATTTAGCGCCTAATCAGTTACATGCAATAAAGTTTCTGTAAGGATGCTATAAATTATGTGGTGCTGGTCATTTTTAAGTCATTTTATTGTGTTTGCGTTGAGATAATACCATTCGTTTAACACATGATACTACTTTCAATACTATTTCTTTGTTTTTTTCGACATATTACCTCATCAAACGCTATAAGAATCGTAAAATCTTAATATCAATGACTCAACTACAGCTTACTAATATGCAATCTCTGGATGGGATTACGTGCATAGGTATTATCTATCGTCTTATGAAACTGGCATTTACAATTCAACATTTAAAGTTATGTGGTTTTAGTCATTGGGGAGATAAAAAATCTTAATCTTCCCTACCACAAATTTTAGTGTTGTTTCCAGGACAGGAATATACAGGTTATTAATCTTACATAAAAATAAAAAGATTTAAGTGAATATCAACCCACATAGAGGATGGGAAAATTAAAAATTATAAGAAAAACAATTACATGAGGAGTTCTTTGAGGATACAAACGGTATCATAACTTCAAATCTAGGTCTTTCAACGAAATATTCCGGATTGTGTAATAGCAATCGCGATCACGAACCCTCGAGGGTTTGGAATAGTGAACCCCGTTTAGTTCCAGACAGCAGACATTTTAGGGATGGATGGATGAAATATGAACACAGATATAAAGGTGGGAGCCTTTAGACCAACTAGAAGGACTTTTGTAACTATTGGCAAATGATCAAGTGACGTTCCGGGTGAGTTTTAAACCATTTCTACGTGCCCCATAATAAATCTATAGACAGGCTTTTCAGAGGTGCGCACATAGCTATAGTTTCGGACAGTCAGGCCACATTGAGACCACTGGCTCATCTCGTTTGAAATCGCGGCTAGTAGAGAAGTACTTGAATTATTTGTAAAAGTTTGGTACGACAAAAAAGTTAATCTTTGCTTAGTCGCGTGATATTTCGGAATCGCTGACAGACTGATGAGGAAAGAATCTTCAGCAGAGTTTATGGATCCAGAGAGTCAAATGTGAAACGATGAGAAAGTCACTAATGTAGTATACTGTGGGCTACGCGGTTCGATAGGAACGTTATAACCTTAACCTTAATGGAAGTTGAACGTCGATTTTATAGTTTATTTTCGTCTTCTAATAGAATATTTACATGAATTCATTCAAAGTGTGGAAGTTTGCTATCTTTTGGCCTGACTTCTTCTATTTCAATGACAATTGCTTAGAATCATATCTGTAAGCGATGCACGTTTGCGGGTAATATGACACAAAAGTCCTTTCAGTCTACTGTTGGCCAAAATACTGTGTAAATATAATATAAAGAGAAAGATTTCTAAATTAGTATCCTTTTGACTTTTTAATGTCATTTCATATCATATCGTTTTACTTATTGTATTTTAAAAACCGCTGGTATTTTATCCACTTCTATACAACTTATGCACACGAATAAAAATTACAAAAAGCTTAATGGCGATCAACCCATCACAAATCCTCTATCACTGTGAATCTCGTTGTTATATTGAATAAAAGTTACCAAAACCAATAATAACAACAACTTATTTGTCACTTGATTTAACTGTTTAAAATAAAAAAGGCCAATTTTAACAGATTTTTCTTATGAAAATATATTTGTGAAAAATTTATTTCTTATTTTATACTAATTAAGAGAATGTAGAACTGGTATTCATTATTTCATTGCTTGCTTTAATTTCATTAATCTAAACTAATCACCTGATTGGTGTATTGTAGTAGGCGATAGGAGAATAAAATTGCTTTCCAGGAATAACTCAAATACTTTACTGACTGAATTGTAAGAATTTTCAAGAGGAGACAATTCTTAACCTTCTTATGGTGTTCATGATTGACGACATTCTCACTGGGGACTTCGGAGTCAGACTGCTGCCTACCTAGAGTATTCAACCACTGAACCTATGCTCATAAGTTTTATTCAAGTTATTTTTAATGCGGCTGCCTATTAAAACTGGCAAGGAGTCTATACTAAACTTATAGCAAAAACTTAAATGTTAACGATTTTCAGTTTGATTAGTAGAAACTTTAATGAATTTATATTTTAAAAAATATCCTTTGGTAGAGAATATGACTTTTTTTGCTAACAAATGGTTTAATGGTAGAGGTATTTTAAATTATGGTTCTATTTTAAATAAATGTAAAATAAATTTCCACAATTACTGTTAAAAAGCGCAGAGTGAACATTTAAAATTTTCAAATAAAACAAGTCACCGTAGTAGTAGTAGGTAGTGTGTTGGCTTATTAGACGTAAAGCCAGGGTATGAGCCCCAGGCCAGACATAAAGACAAAAATACAAAAAGTATTTCTTCGGCGACTTCCTCTCAGCAGATTTCTGGCAAAAACACTGAGAGTAAATAAAATTGCCATGAAAAGTTTCTCAAAAATCTGTCGTTCAGAGTCGACTCCGACCGAGTGGTCCCACCACTCATGTATAAAATTAACACACACAACATAAGTGGTGTGAGAACCTAGGTCGTAATCCTGACTGAAGGGTTGTAATGACCAATTATGTATGTATATCATCCGATTCAAAACCGATAGAAATGAACTGAATGTAGTTGTTAAAGGCATTACAAATATCTGAATAAACCTAATATATCAACACTAACTGAAGGACCAAAGTGTAGGGCACAAAAATATGAAATTTAAAATTATGAAACAAAAAAAAAGAAAAAAAAAATCGCCAAACGTCAATTATTACTTTTAATCGAAAATTATTTATTATCAAATCAAATGTGAAATTTTAATAAAATCTGTTCTCTTCCTCACATATTTTTATTATTTTTTAATTCGCCTCATATTGTAAATGGCCATTTCAAAAAAGAAAAAATATATGCCTGAGATTCACTAGGCAAAAAGCACGTCCCTTAAATATTTGTTAAATTTCATTACATACGTATGTATTTAACAATTATTTGTATGTACATACATACATATGTATGTATGTGTTTATTGATATTTATTTATTCACATTTATTTGTATTGAGTGTATATATGTATATATTTTTTCTCTCTTTTCTTCCCCTCCTTGTAATTTATAACAACAAAAACCTTCTGGCATTAATGACATTTACTGAACGTCTCTGTTAGACCATTTGGTCAGACTGATGATTGATTGTTTTACAATTGTTTAACGTTTTTTTTATACATTCTGTTTTTGTATTTTTAATCTGTGTTATTAGAGAGGAGTAGATGGCATCTATAAATCTATTGCTGACGGTGATTGTTATTAGAGTAGAGATTTCCGGCATTACGGTAATAAATTAAGCGGAAATTGTTATAAATATTAGCAAATATGAACGGACAAAAAACACGACAAATAAGTTGAACAGAAACAAAAAAAAACTGTAATAAATACAAATTAAATACGTATTGTTTTGTAATTTTTATTTTATCAAAAAAAAATGCGTGATAAATAAAACGAGTGTTAATGTCTACATTAGAAGGACCTACAACTGCAACTGATTCAGAGCCAAGAAATTAAATGAATTGTTATTGAATTGTATTTCCATAATAGCGATCCAGACAATCCAAACACTGTGATGAGATAAAAACTTCATCCAAATCAGAGATTTATCTGTGTTATAATTAACTCTTGAAGTCCGCGTAATTTAGTAGGTAGACACGATTCCACGGTTCAAACCCAGATCCCCAGCAAAACGAAAAATGAAAAAGAATTTATTGGGCGATTTCCAATTCTATTTACTCTCAGCAGATTTCTGGCAAAAACTGTGAGCAATTCTATTTACTCTCAATTATTTTCTCTCAGAGTTTTTGCCAGAAATCTTCTGAGAGTAAATAGAATTGCCATGAAATGTTTCTCAAGAAAATCTGTCGTATAAAATGAACTCTCACAACCCAAGTGATCTGAGATGCTAGGTCGTAGTCCTGACTGAAGGATTGTAATGACCAATTATTTATGTTGTGTTCAATACTGTACTGTTACTCCACTTTTGGAAGGATCTACCAATACGAATGCCAAGATCTGAAAAAACGAGAAAAAATTGAAGCAAATTGAAACCAATGAATGACATAAAAATGGAAAATAAACCACAAGTATGGTAGTGTTTTAGCTTATTAGACGTAAAGCCAGGGATCGAGCCTTAGGCCAGACATCAAAACAAAATACAAAAAGTATTTCTTCGGCAGATTCTGGCAAAAACTCTGAGAGTAAAGAAAAAATGGTCATGAAAATTTTCTCCAAAATCTGTCGTTCGGAGTCGACTTTAAACTGTAGGTCCCACCACTCATTTATAAAAAATTAACACACACAACATAAGTGGTGTGAGAAACTAGGTCGTAATCCTGACTAAAGGGTTGTAAGGACCAATTATGTATGTATGTATGTATGCTTGAATGATTTCCGATTTGTATATAAAAAATTTCGCAATTACCTGAGAGCCACTTCATATCAGAATTTTCCAAAATGTAACAAAAATCTGCATGAATTTAAATTTACTCTACCAAATTTTCAGCAGCAAAAGTTAAGCTCTTGCATAGGAATGAATATCAACTGGTTGTTGTCTGTTGCCGGATTTAAAAAAGTTTTTTGTATGAAATTTGCCACGTATGTTTGATGCGGCCCACTGGGAGTATGAGTTACATTTTTTTGTCGTGTTTTGTTTAATGTTGACAATTTATATATTAATTATACGCTTAGCTGTCCTGGTCATAAGTATGTGGAAATGTGTATATATGTTGTTTAATGCAATACATTTATTTGTTTTAATTATTATTCACCAACGGTCTGGTATCCAATACAAATAAATATATTTAAACACAATTTTTCTCCTCTTTATTTTTTTGTTTCGTTAATCCCTACAGGACATTTTTACTTTTGAAAAAAAATTATTTTAAATTTATTTTTTACATGTTAATTTATAGAAAAGCTGTGTAAAATTATACAAAAAAATCCTTTAAAACTATTAAATTTAAAATTAATGCATTTGTTTATTTAGCAGCAGCATTTTTAATTTGAAATAAATTTGTTTAAATTAAAATAAGTTGCACATATGGAAAGTGGCAATAATTTAGTAAAACTTATGGCAAATTTAGACACTTTTTTCAATAAATTTTTAGCGCATTCCGGGCATTAATATTTATTTTATTTTAGTAAGGACTTGAAAATATATTCCAAATTATAAACAATAAATTCAATTCGTTTTTTTCTATTTCTAACCCCTTCTCAGTTAAATAAGTTCTTTGCTTTGGAAAATTATTTAAACTGCTTTCGTTTAAACGTTTCAACATTTGCGGTTCATTCAACTCTACTGTTGGCTACTAAAAAATGAGAATAAAACACTGAGTTTGTATCCAAGTTTTCATAAATATTTCGAAACTGGTACAAACAAGTGCTTAGTTTTTTATTTTCTCTTTTATTTTAGTCTGTTATTATTCAGCTGATAAGAGTTTTATATTTCTTTTATATACTACTTAGGCCCCAAAGCAATTTTAGTATAAAATAATAAAGCATTTATGCATTTAAATGTATGCATGTTTATAATGAAAATTAAGCTATTGCTAGTGCTTTAGAAATATTGCATTTGAAATTAGTTTCTTAATGTATAAACATTTGCTATAAGAGTCCTATTTAAAGAGTTATTTAACAAATCATTACATTTATCAGGTTAATCAAGCTGTAAATTTTTAAATATAAAACAGATGACATACCGATTAAACTGCTTCATTATAAATATCGTGCAGACTCGAAAAGCTGAGGACACGAAACTCATACATTTCAATTTCTCCTTTAAATAATACATCAGGGATGCTATTGGGATGTCATCCAAAATTTCTCTCCGAAACACATTTATGAACGAAATCGGCCGTCGAGGAATTCGTTCATGAGGGACGTAATGCCAGCCTAGCTGACCGCCTAACAAACACTGTTATTATTTCAGTATAGACTCCACATTGCAGTTACCAGGTCTACACAAAGTCTAATATTAAATCCCTTAATATACAAACAGTCCCCGTGATATATCTGAAGCGTACCACCGGTAATCTCCGCATCATCAAACCAAAAGTTCGTAGTTGAAATCTTAAAGTCAAATCTAATATCGGCGACTCTGCTGTTGCTATAGTCTCCGAGAATTGCAACCTTACTGCCACAAGCCAATTGATTAAAGCAAATTATGCCTTAGTTCGAAAGGAACAGATTGTGCTAGGGATTTCTGGCTGTATTCACGTTTTGTCAGTCGTCGTAACGTAAGCACCGTATTGGAAAGTTGGTCTCTCCCACGGCGAGACAGAGTCAGTAATGTGATGACAAGTGTAAGTCCCCACATCTTGTTTACGGTCCTTTCAGAGGTGTACAGTTCTTTGGTCGCTCTCTTTAATGTCACCACTGAAATTCTAAAATAAGTTTAATGAGAAATATTATGCCGACTATTCAAAAATTTTATTGTTTTAAACTTTACATTCATTTTGACCAGAAAAACTACCATCATCACCTAGAATAGAATACTACATCTGCTTAACTTAAAAATGGATCAGAAATGGCGTCTTCTATAACAAAACCGCAGATAGAAGAGATGACAGAGATGGAAGAGATGGAAGACTTCATTTAACAATTTAGACGACGTTAAAGATAAATCTTTTACTATAACTTATTACTCCACCATTAAATGCGTAAACATAAAAAATCGGCACACGATGAGGAACTGTGGATTTATATTAAATCAATACCAAGTTAAAAATCAGCCTGAAAATTAAATAAATTTAGTGATCGATTAGATAAAAAATAACCACAGCTCCGTTGGGCATAGATGAAGTGGGCATTGACAAATAAAGAGGGCAATGCTCTATCCCCTCTCAGCAGTTAAGCGATGTCCTTTCGTAACGCTACCAATTATATATAAAGGGATAGAGAATTGCCTTCGTTCTAATTTAAAAGTTTATCAATTGCACAGTCGCCGTTGTCTAGTAGGTAGTGTGCTGGCTTATTAAACGTAAAGCTCGGGTTCGTATCCCAGGTCAGACATCGAAACGAAATATGAAAAAATAATTCTTCGGAGACTTCCTCTCAGCGGATTTCTGGCAAAAACTCTGAGAGTAAATAAACCTGCCATGAAAAAGTTTCTCAAAAATCTGGAGTCTACTTTAAACTGTAAGTGCCGTCACTGAAGTAAAAAATTAACGCACACAACATAAGTGGTGTGAGAAGCTATGCTGTACTCCTGACTGAAGAGTTGTAATGGTCAATTATGTATGTATATATATCAACTTTACCAAAAATGCCTTGTGACCTGACATGGCTTTGTGGCACTCAACTATATAGGGTGACTGTAAAAGAAGTTGCGGAGAATATCGGAGAAGTCAGATGTGATAGTGTAAGATATCCGCCACTCAGAATTTCAGCCCTTAACTTATTCTAATGATTAGAATCATTTATGAACTTGAAAGTTAAAGCATCAAATCTTTAAAGTCTCATTGAGCCAAATACGGTCTGACGTCGAGTATATCGCCAGAAAATGAATGAAATTTCTCTATTACAACATTAGTTGGCACAAGCTGGTTCACGAGAGCTTTCAGCTTATTTAACTGAAGTCGCCGTAGTCTACCAGCTAGAGTGTTGGCTTATTTGACTTGAGGCCACGGTTCAAAACCTGGGTCAGATATCTCTAACAAAATCAAAAAGCAGCAGATTTCTGGCAAAAACTCTGAGAGTTAATAAAATTTCAATGAAAAGTTTCTCAAAAATCTGTCTTTCGGAGTCGACTTTAAACTGTAGGTCCTGCCACTCATGCAAAATTTACACTCACAACATTAGGTGGTGTGAGAAACTAGGTGGAAATCCTGACTAAATGGTTATAATGACCAATTGTGATTATGAAGATGATGAAGGAAATCTTGAAATTTTCCCTCTTTATTTAAACAAATGCTACGAATATTTGCTACAAAATGACCTCTTGCGGTAAATGTTTATTTAAAATAAATTATAATATGATGGTTGTTGTCTCTGCTAAATGGCATTTGAGCATTTTGTTTTAAATTGTTTTACCATATAGGCGATGGTAATAATGTTTTATAAAGTTGGTGGTAAAAATGAAAGGCTCTTTAAAATTATTATTTAAACAATAAAAGCGTTGCAGAAATATTGTACAAATCGTAATAAAATTTATAAATCGTATAAATCCGAAATGTTCACAAGTGAATTAACTAAAGCTGGAATTTTTTAGTAGTGAATGTTTTAATTTGCTTTAAAAAGGTTTTTGTTTTCATTTTGATTATTAAAAGCAAGAATACATTAACAAAATCAAGCAAAAGAAAGGTTTTGTTTGGCCAAGTAGAACATACATATACATAATAGGTCACTACAACCCTCTAGTCAGGATTATGACCTAGTTTCTCACACCACCTATTTTGTGCGTGTTAATTTTATACATGAGTGGCGGGAGCTACAGTTTAAAGTGGACTCCGAACGACAGATTTATGAGAACATTTTCATGGCAATTTTATTCATTCTCAGAGTTTTTGCCAGAAATCTGCTGAAATGAAGTAGCCGAAGAAATATTTTTTCATATTTCGTTCAGTTGGAGATGCCTGGCCTTGTATTTGAACCGAGGCCTCACATGACTTCGTCCAAGTAGTACACCTAAATGATATTCAATAACATAACGTACTTTAAGTAATATTTTTTAATCCTTTTTGTTTCAAATTAACATAATTTGGCAACCCTGTCATACCAGAACCCGTTGCAGGAGATTAATCAACTGTTAAGCTTGATGAATAAAGTACCAATTCAGAGAATTTTTGTACTATTCTTCTACATACCATTTTAATAACATGAAATATATGGGCAGATACTGATTTCAATTTTTTTTACTTCTTTTGTGTTCTAAATCCCTAATTATGTGTTCCCATAACAAATTATTTTACCTGCAATATTTTTACCGGTTTAATAATGTGTTTAGGTAGATACAAAGGCAGCTAAATAGATATGCGCATGTTTTTATGTTTATTTGATCTTAAATATGACTTTGTTTTGTTACCCGTTTACCTATATTATCCATTTGTTGTTTATGTTAAAAGCTTTTATCGCTGAGTGTACGCACAATATCCATAAAATATGAATAAAATTATTATTCAAAACAATTTTTAAAACTTTAAACCCTAAAAAGTGATAAAATCAAAACAATAAATAAAATAAACAAATAAGTTCCAATCGGTTTAATCTCTCTACATGGTACGCTATAATTACATGTTTGATACATTTAGGTACTCGTGTGATACGTGACAAACAAAATAGCAACAAACAAATTTTAATCTAACTTCACATTACTATTATGGGTGCTTTAACGAGACTATCACAGACTGATTTTTACGAAATTCATCATGGTAAAGTATTACGAAAAATATGTGCGTATAAAATTATTCTTTAATTTCTTTATTAATGAACTATTAGCCCTTAATGGGAATGGGACGTTGGACAGGAAATTAAGGTTCATGACAATAAAAATTAAAATTATATCAATTTCCTCTGATATGTCTGTGTGATTCACTCGAAAATCGACCACAAGCGAAACTATGCAGCTATTACAGGAAAAAGTAACAGTCATTTCATTGGAACACAATTTGTTGTAGTACTGATAAAAAAAAAATGTGAATCATTAACCACAGTTTATCTGTATTCTAAGATAACAACCGAGTTGAATACCCTAAAGTTTTACATATATGAGCACTATTGCTACGATTTATATTTAGAAACTTTAATTCAAACATATTGTTTGGATTTATAAGGGTGGGTCAATAAGTCCAGTGAGTTTTCAAATCTTCCTTCTCTAACTAAAAGGGAGCTAGAGTTCCAATCAATTGGCAATTGGCCATTCAATACTTAAGCAACCCGCACAATATAGTTTGTGTTTATCAGTCATTTATAACAGACTTCTGCATGATTTGAATGGAAAATGGACTTTAAGCCAGACTTGAATAAATAAATACTACGTGAGCACCACATACTCAATTTCAATAGTAAAAAAGCTTTTTCCTCAATTCTATTGTGGCTCTCCAACAGAAACAGTCGAATGTTCTAAAAATCTTTACATTCTGTACTTGCGTTCAGATTTCTAAACTCGAAATAAATTTAAAATGAAAAAGTTTCTCAAAAATCTATCGTTCGTAGTCGACTTTAAACTGTAGGTCCCACCACTCATGTATAAAAATAACACACACAACTTAAGTGGTGTGAGAAACTAGGACGTCGTACAATGGGTCAATTCGACCTCCGGGTACTGTACTTGTCTTAATTGACAAGTACACGTCCTCTAACCTAACCTAACCTTACTCACAGCATGGACTTGTATAAACATCAGAGACAAGCAGAAGTTAAAGCACTAGATTTCAAAGGGCGAATCGTATAAAAAAGGCTAACATTAGCCATGATTATCTTTAAAAAAGAGAAATAATCTAGAGACTCTTCGTAGTTTAGTAGGTAGTATGCTGGCTTATGTGACGTAAGGCCACGGTTCAAACCACAGGTCTTCGGCGACTTCCTCTCTGCAGATTTCTGGCAAAAACTCTGAGAGTAAATAAAATTACCATGAAAAGTTTCTCAAAAATCTGTCATTCGGAGTCGACTTTAAATTAACACACACAACATGAGTGGTCTGAGAAACTAGGCCGTAATCCTGACTGAAGGGTTGTAATGGCCAATTATATATGTATGTTGGCGTAATAGACGTGAGGCTGTGGTTCAAATTCCAGGTCAGACATCTAGAACAAAATTTGAAACAAAATTCTTACGACGAGAGTAAGTCGTAAGTAAGCAAACTTCTGACAAATAGTCTGAAAGTAAAATGTGCCATTAAAAGTTTCTTTAAAATCTGTGGACTTTAAACTCTAGTTAGACACACAATATTGTTGGTTTTAGAAACTATTTTTTGAAAAGAACAAAAAAAAATTTGAAAATTGGAAGGGATTAAGTTGCAAAAAAAATTTTTTTTTTCTTCAATAAATAAATTTTAAACCGACTATGCAGGCCTACATGAGATTATTAGCAGACGGAGTGTCGCAAACGTCTTCTTAAATACAATATACCTCGATCACCTACAGATCCATATAAATAAACAAACTACCCTTACCTCTGCAACCGCATCAACTGCATTGAGTGAATAAACCTAAAGCCAAGCAAATGCCTTGAACATATTGAAATTGAAATTGCTAGGCGATAAGATTATGAATGAAAAATGCAAACGTTTTCGTATCGTATTGCAGTAAAATATTAAATTTCACCACCACTTACTCTACATAAACAAACATTCTTCATTAAAGAATCGAATTCAAAGTGTATTTATCAGTTTCAGTTGTTTTGAATTCGTCAAACTGTGTGCATGATCCCGTAATATTAAAGCATTTAATAGGAAAGCAGTTTTAAAAGGGAATTTTTTAATTGAATGTTAAGATTTTTAAAAAACATTTTTAAAATAAACAAAGTAAGTGAGAAGTAAAAAATTCCAAATTCAAAATAAAATAATAATAATATTTATAAAATAAGCATGATAAGCAAAATAAAAATCTATAAATGGTTGCATTAAAAAGTGAAACTGGTACTGCATCGACTTCTATGCTTTTTTTGTTTTTATTTTTTATTAGATTTTGTTATCAAAAAAGTAAAATTTGTTGGTTTTTTGTGTTTGAAATTACAAAAACAAATTCTATGTTATCACTGACAAGCACGGGCAAAAACTCATAAATTTTATAAACAAAAATAAAGAAAATGAATACACGTGCATTAGTGGCAAATTTTTGATAACTGGCACGTGAATATAAAAACAAAAATTGTATTCAACAAAATAATTAAAAAATAAAGAAAAAGATAAACAACGATAATAAATGATTAAAAAAAACAGACGAAAGCTTATCAACTGTTTTATTTAAATTTATTTATTTTTTATTGGAAAACAAACTGTTGAAATAAATCATCAATTTTTTTATTTTTATAGTCAGCGATAAGCATAAACACAAACACCTTAGAAAGTAAAATTCTTGTGGAACCAACAAAATAAAGTTTCAAAACATTATGAAATTTTGAATAAAATTGTAATAATCCACATGATTATTGCAATTATAAAATTCAATAACATTTGAACCTTAAATCTGTATAAGTGTACAAGAATTTTTAATAAAAAAATCGTTTTACGAAGTGAAATATTTTTGCAACTCATGCAAAAAAACTTTCACAAAGAGTTTTAATATCTACTTTTTCCTGGAATTACTATAAGCAAAAGTAAGGCCATATACACGTCACAGACTTTCGTTTGACCGCAGTAGTTTTTTTTCTTTAATTTAAATTTGTTTTAATTTAAATTTAACAAAATTATTTGCTAATTTTTTAGCTTAAAAAAATAAATAAAACTTACCATATATTTAATATGTTCTTAAATCCCGTAAAAAAAAATACAAAAATTAAAGGAAATTCGTTTGAACACTATTGTGCTTACATTTAATTGCAACGCAATATATCGGACTTTTAAAAATCTTCATGGTAAACTGAAGTGAAGTGAACTGCCCATATTATTCATAACAATGTTGAAGAGTTAAGTACTTTTGTACTTTTTTCAGTACTTTTTCATTTCAAAAATACCGCATTATCCCCGTGACGCTTTGAGTACTTTTTTATTATTACATTTTTTATATCTTCCGCTTTTCAATTATTAATGCATTAGCAACATGTTCAACATAATGCTAAAGGTAGAATTAGTTATTAGCCCTGATTAGCCAAACGTTCACGGAAGGTATGTTCGTTTTTAGAATACGAAAAGCAATGAAAACGCTTGCCGAATTGTAATGTAATTTCGGTAAACATTTGAATTGCTCTTCATATGCTAAAAACAAACGTATGTTACATTACGTTCCATCGACGTTTGACTAAACGGGGCTTTTACGTTTTGTTACGTTCCGAATCAGCTGTTTTTGCCTTGTATGTGAGGAACACGTACATATAAGTCGTTAGTTGTTCTGTTCCATTCCGTACGTGTATTAAATATAAATAAATAAATAGTCTAGTAGGTTGTGTGTTGACTTACTGGACATGAGAGCACGGTTCAAACCCCATGTCAGACATCTCCAACAAAAAGAAAAATGAAATAAAAAAATATTTCTTCGGCGACCTCCTTCTGGCAAGAAGCAAAATTGCCATGACTTTGAACTGTAGGTCCTGCCACTCTTGAAGAATATCAACACACACAAAATATGTGTTGTGGGGGGAATTATGTCATAATCCTGATTGAAGGGTTATAATGATCAATTCTGTATGTATGTATGTATTTTTTTTTATAAAAGTACCATTCGATGCAAAAAGGTACTTTTTCAGTTATAGTTCAGTACCATATCAAAATTAAATTTTGCAACACTGATTCATAACAATATTCCATTTGGCGTGTAATTTATGAGATTTCGAAGAGTTTGAATTTCAACATTTTTTAGTTTTTATTGTTAACTTGTATACTGTCTCAAATTTCTTTCCATATTTGTACGTTTTAGCTGCAAGAATTTATATGTAAATTTTCAATTGGATTGCAATCGGGACTACATATCGACTACTGGAGGACTTCATTATTTTTAGATAAAAAACCATTCAGTCAGGAATACGACCTAACACGACTTATGTTGTGTATGTTAATTTTATACATGAGTAGCAGGATCAACAGTTTAAAGTCAATTCCGAACTACAGATTTTTAAGAATCTTTTTAAGGCAATTTGCCACAGTTTTTGCCAAAAATATGCTGTGAGAAACTCGCCGAAGAAATACATACAAACATAATTGTTCATTACAGCACTTTAGTCAGGATTACAACCTAGCTTCTCACACCACGTTGTTGTGCGTTAATTTTATGCATAAGATTTTTATTTTTAAGAAACTTTTTACGGAAATGTTTACCAGAATTTTCGCTACTAATCTTCTGCGAGTAAGTCGCCAATACACTACCGACTAGACTACGGTCATGATCGTCTAAAGGTTAGGACCCTACGTTGTGAAAGATGTAATGTTCTTCATAATTTTCGTCAGCAAATTGCAAAGATAACGCACTCCTCACGCAATAACGCTTTCTGCGCGAAAATTTCCTTTTGATTGTACAAAACTTGCTTGGTACCCAGTATGCGAGAAATGATTGTAGTAGTCTGGGACATCTAAAAAAACTTTTTTTTTTGGAGAAACAATTTTTTTTTCAACCGATTCTGTTATTTTTATTTGGTCAAATACAAGACTCTTTTCACTATGCATCTTAGTTAAAGGGCTTCAATTTTTTAAAGGACTTACATTTTTTCTATTTATTCAATGATAGTGGTATTTAAAATACATGCGATGGATCTTATAGAAACAATAAGATTAAACTTTTCCTTTAATCCTCAACATCATAAAGAAAACAAGTTAAAAACAAGAAATTAAGTGCGGTCAAACGATTATCTATGACTATACATACATATGCCATGTACACGTATGTTCATATATATACTATGTATACTAGGGTGGCCCCGTTTGTATGGAGAAAAAATAAGGTATAGATGTTCCCAACTAAAATGAAAGTTTGATTCATTCTAAGACTACGTTTCTCAATTTTTTCGTCCTGGGGTCAATATTTGGTGAGCTGGATCAAAGGATATAAAGGTCCTTATTTGAGGTTTTTTGGGTTTTTTTCATATTTCTTCCAAAGGAACTATATATAAATTTGGTATCATATGAAAAGTCTTTAAGAGACGCTTTCAATAGGTTATCAGAAATTTTAAAAAAAATTTTGAAAATTCAAAAATTTTGAAATTTTCGGATAAAATTTTTGTTTTTTTAATTTTTTCATAGAATTTATTTAAGTAAATTGTTGAATTTTCTTGATTATAAAGGCCATGTAATTTAACCAAAACGGTTTTTTCCGTTTTTCAAAATTCAATCTAGTTCAATTTTTAATAAAATTTTTTTAAACCTAATTTATTCTCTATCTGACAACCTCTTTTAACTCAATTCATATATGTAATGGGCATCAAAATAATAAATAAAATATTTTCTATGAATTTATATTTTTTAGTTACAACTATTAACCAATATGTATCATTAAGCAAATAATATACTAATACAATGTAAAAATATATGTAGTAAACAGTTTTTCATTTGCTGCTTAAAATTTATTCTTAATGAATAACAATAAAATTACATTATAGCTGGATGTATCGCAAATGTTTTGGTTTGAATTGAAATATTCGTTGTATAACAAAATGAAAGTATAAGAAATTATACATCAATGGAAAGCTTATAAAATTTGCGTGGCCATTACATATATGAATTGAGTTAAAAGAGGCTGTCAGATAGAGAAGAAATTAGGTTTAAAAAAATTTTAATAAAAATTGAACTAGACTGAATTTTGAAAAACGGAAACAACCATTTTGGTTAAATTACATGGTCTTTATAATCAAAAAATTTCAACAATTTAGTTAAGTAAATTCTATGAAAAAATTAAAAAAAAAACAAAAATGTTGTCCGAAATGTTCCAAATTTTTGAATTTTCAAAATTTTTTTTTAATTTCTGATAACCTATTGAAAGCGCCTCTTAAAGACCTTTCATATGATACCAAATTTATATATAGTTCCTTTGGAAGAAATATCAAAAAAATCCAAAAAACCTCAAAAAAGGACCTTTTTATCCTTTGATCCAGCTCACCAAATATTGACCCCAGGACAAAAATTTTGAGAAACGTAGTCTTAAAATGTCTCAACCTTTCATTTTAGTCGGAAACATTCGTAATTTTTATTTTAGGGCCAACCTAATGTATACGGGTTATTAAATGGTTTATATAACAACTACGTCAACCACGTTGTCACATTTAACTTCCCTTGTCCAATAACCTGAGAGAGGGTAACTGTTGATCTATTTCTATCTATCTAATCTCTGTTATACTTATCTGCCATCATTTGAAATTATTTTCCAATCGGACCATACTACAGAGATCAACATTTCTGCAACCTTTTTTGCAAAAAATTCCAACTCGAGTGCTAAATATAGACCGGTTGTTATGGTATAGTTTTCGTTTCATGGTCGAAATATTCTTCTGGTAAGATGGGTAATATTTTCACTTTTTTGAACGTAAAATACTTTAGTAAAGTTTCGGAACTTTCAGAAAAAGATCTTAGAAATATAAGCTCTTTGATAATAATTCTAATAGGTTTTAAATACGGATTTCTATTATAGATTATGGCAGCCCGGAATATTTTAAGCTTAACCAATGAAGAGAAACGTAAATTTCTCGATTCTTTTGATCATGTCTTCTCGGATATTGATGGTAAGTCCAATACTTGCAATATTTTTACGTAGAAAATATTGTTAAACAAGACATGAATTCCTTATTTTAAAGGTGTTGTTTGGAATTTGTCACACACTGTGGAAGGCGCTGATCAAGGCTTTAATGAATTACGCAACGTTGGCAAACAGTTGACTTTCATCACCAACAACAGTGTCAGACCCGAAGAGCAGTGCATGGAAAAATTACTAAAAAATAATATCATTATTGAGGCAGTAAGTTGTATAAAACATGTTTAAAAATATTGATTACAGAGAAATGGTTTACGTTTTAGGACCATCTTATACATCCGGCCAAAATGATTGCGGAGTATTTAAAAAGTATTAATTTTGAGGGTCTTATATACGTTTTAGCCGCGGATAACTTTAGAACTATATTAAGTAATGCAGGTTTTAAAATCAAAGATGGAGTAAGTTTCGCTACATGAACGAACATTTTTTATGATTATGATATGCTCTAAGCCGTTTTCTTTTACAGCCCAATGTTATTGTAAAAGAATCTTTAACCGAACTAATGAATCATATTGTGGATCGAGATCCTGTCAAGGCTGTGATAATAGATTTTGACTTCAACATAACCTATGCCAAGCTGATGAAGGCTAATTTCTATTTACGCCAACCAGATTGTTTGCTAATTGGTGGAGCCACCGATAATCAATTACCGATTACTAAAGACTTTACTATATTGGGTCCTGGTCCTTTTGTTAAGGTATTGGAACAAGCCAGTGGCAAAGAGTTATTAACGTTTGGCAAACCAGGCAAACTCTTGGCCGAGTTTTTAATGCAACGTTTTCATATACCTGCACCGCAGCGCGTGCTTATGATTGGCGATATGCTGGAACAGGATGTACGCTTTGCTACTGTCTGTGGCTTTCAATCACTGCTAGTGCTTAGTGGTGGCTGTTCTTATGAGCAACTAATGGCGGAAACTGAGGCCGGTGTTATACCTGATTACTATGCCCACAGTATGCTAGACTTTGTAGAGTTTATGAAGGACATGAACAAGTCAAATGTTTAGAATAAAATTTTCCTATTTTTCGCTTTTATTTATTTTATATTTGTAACATATTTATACTTTAAAAACTTAATAAAAATCTTAAATTAAATTATTTAAATCTGCCAGTTTCGCTACCAAATAATCTGGCTTTTTATCCATTTTCAAGATTCGGTCCAAATCCTGTACTTTCGTACCGCCTGTGAGAACAAGCATGGTTTGAAAGCCAATGCTTTTGCCAAACTCAATATCACTGCGCATGCTATCGCCTATTATTAATACCCTTTCGGGTTGTTTAATATCAAAAGTCCTTAGCAGTAGTTCACCTAATTCAGCACCAGGTTTACCAAATATTTTTGCTTTACATTGATTTGCCTCTTCGATGACTTTAATAAACGCACCAGGACCCAATAATTCATTGCCTCCGAATGGTATTTTAGGATCTGCAGCACCAGCTATAAATAGACAATCGGAATTTTTTAAATGCAATTGAGCTTTCATTAGCTTCCAAGCTGTTAAATTGAAATCAATGTCTATAACAACAGCCCCTACAGGATCATCGCTGTAGATGGCTTTGTAGAGGTCGGATAAGGAGCCATTAATAATAAAACGTTCATCCTGTAGAGGAAAAGAAATTTTAATATTTTATGTATTCTTTGATAGATAAATACCAAGTACTTCTTCAACGATATCAAAACCATTCTCACGTAAATGTTGTTTAAAGGCTCTGGAAGCGAAGCATAAAATTAAACCATCAAAGTTTTCCAATTTCAAATAATCGCAAATGGTTTTAGCAGGATGTATCAAGTCGTTCTGGAATAAAAAAAAATGATTAAAATATTAAAATAAAAAAAAATTTATATTCTTGAAAGTTATTTTAACCATTGTGGAGATGATGGATTCGTATTGACAACAACTAATTTATGCTCTCTAGGAATGTGTTATAAATTACTATACGCCAAGGCCCTTACCTAAAGTCTATTTTATCCACTATACAGTTGACCTTAAATGTTTAGAACGCGACAATACAAATTAAAATCCCACAGAACAAGTTCCATCATTTAAATCCCATAAAAGCTTTCTTTGTGATAGCATGGCTGAAATGTCTTGGATATGCTCACCATCTTATTTATATCGATAAAATCTGTTTGCTGGACAATGACAGAAAATAAATTCTTATCATCTTCTGTTTGGTTTCAAAAATATATACTGGGTTGATTCGGGTACTTTAAGAACGGCGCAACGGTCGATGGAGGCACCAATCATACCATGATAACCGATTTTTTTTGTATCCGCTCTTCATGGTATTGATGTGGCGATATTTGGTTTTAACGGGATATAGCAACTTCCCATACATCTCATCAATCGATTTATTGCGTTAAACGTTTGAAGGCCGTTTGATTGGCCGAAATGGTGATGTTAATTGGACGCCAAATAACTGCGATTAGACACCGTTGGACTATTTTCTGTGGGGCGCCCCTAAAGAAAAGTGTTATACCGACAATCCAGAGACTATTAAGCATTTGCAGGCCCACATTCGTGATGCCATTTCAGAGACTCGACTCGAAAAAGTGCACAAAAATTGATGCGATCGCATCACGGCAGCCATATGAATGAAATAATATTCCATTTCTAAACGGAACAATTGTACTTCACAACAAAAAAGTAAATTTGGCAAAATTTCAAGCCTTTTCGGCTTTATTGGATTTTTAAATTTAAACTTTTAAATTTCCCATCTTATATATCCAAAATAGATCTAATTTATTCGATTTCTTTCTGAAATCCGAATTTGTTTATCCTCCAGACAGGAATATCTAACTAAGGAACAACATGTAACTTTCAAAGGCTCTGTGTCTCTGGGTTGCTATTCAATAATCTCCTTCAGAAGTAGCCTTACAATCACCGATTTGCTATACGTACACTTACAAGACATTTAAAAACCACTTAGTTATCAACTAATGTCTGTAAGTCCCTATTAAATATACTTTTAAAAAGAGAATGAATCTCTATAGCATAGTATTGGCTCATTAGGAGCGCGGCCGTGGTTCATACCATAGCTTAGACATCTCAAATAAAACGGAATATGGAAAAAATATTTCCTCGGCGACTTTCTCTCAGCAGTATTCTGCCAAAAACTCTGACAGCGAAGAAAATTTTGCCATGAAAAGTTTCTCAAAAATATGTCGCTCGGAATCGACTTAAAACCAGTAGATCCTCCCGCACTCTTAAGGGTTGTAAACTTGGATAATGTTCTCTGAAAAGGGGAATGAGCATATTGTAGACAACAGGGAGATCCAAATCCAACAGCACTATAGATTTTTCTTGATATAGTGGTTCTACGCTTTGTGGAACGTTTTACAAATTTTTTCAATCTTACTTGAAATAAAAATCCCATCGTTAATTGCGCACAAACTTTCAATCAATTGTTATTTATGACCAACAACGTTATGAAAACGCCGTAGTAGGTAGTCATACATAATTGGTCATTACAACCCTTCAGTCGGGATTACGACCTAGTTCCTCACACCACTGATGTTGTGTGTGTTAATTTTATACATGAGTGTATTTCTTCGTCGACTTCCCCTCAGCAGATTTCTGGCAAAAACTCTGAGAGTAAATAAAATTGCCATGAAAAGTTTCTCAAAAATCTATCGTTCGAAGTCGACTTTAAACTGTAGGTCCCGCCACTCATTTATAAAAAAAATTAACGCACACAACATCAGTGGTGTGAGAAACTAGGTCGTAATCGTGACTGAGGGATTGTAATGACCAATTAAGTTACTGTTTGTTGCATAATACATTAAAAAAATCTTGATTTCTTTTTTGTACTAAAATTTAGGTACACTTTTCCGGACAAGGTTTGGCTAAATCATTTGTAATCCCCTCCGGTCGTAAGTGCTCTTATTTCATTTATTTTAAACCAAATCATACTCTCTCCAAAAATAACAGTAGGCCTCCAAACAATGCTTATCTACTGTTTGGTTGGAGTGAAACTGAAGGACTCTATAATTGTATAGAAATTATATTTTGCCTACAATTGTAGATCATCGAACATCAGCTGTGATCTTGCTATACGCCCTAATCACTTTGTAGGTTTTATATTTACCAACAAACGTGTCTATTGTAAGTCCTAACAAAATCAATTCAAAAAAATAACTTCCTTTACCATAAGCTTACCTCTTTAATGTCTAAACCGCAACTGGAAAATTTCTCTAATTGATCTTTGGTGGAAATAATGCTGTTGTTTGTAACGAATGCCACTTTTTTGCCCATATCACGTAAATATTTGACGGCATCTGAGGAGCCAGGTATTTCATCATAAAAATTATGCCAAATAACACCTGCAAATTTAATTAAAATTATGATGACATCCGTTTTTAAATACGAACATACATACGAACATACCATCACAATCACAAAAAACCAAATCGAATGAATCGATAAAATCTTGCTTTTCCTCCGGCGTCAAATCGTTAAGAAAGGGTGGTGTTGACATATTTTCCATACGCGATTGAAATATTAACAAAGAATGGAAGTATTTTATTCTTTGTTTTATTATTCTATGATTAGTATTAGATTATCTTATTAGAATTTATTAGATTAGTTTGAAGCAGTTCTCTACAGCCAAGCTTCTAAACTAAAACTAAACAGATGTCGTTGATTTGAATTTCAACTTGATTGTGTGTATCAATTACTAAAATTTTTTGTTTGTTTTTCAATTGCATTCAAGTTGCACTTACAAGATTCAGGGCAAAATTATATGCTAATAATAGCAAAAAAAATATGCTATAATATGCTTTAAAACAATTGATATTTGTTTACAAACAACTGAACTGCATGAATAGTAAGAAATAGTGGAGATGGCAAGCAGAAATATTTCTGTTGGCAAATTCACATTAATTGATGTGAATTGCCAGTCGTCATAATTTCAATTTCAATTTCAATTAAAAAATTAATTTCAATACATTAGTATGCAACATTTTGTTTATATTAGCTTAGCACGTGCAACTTCTTAATTTTTTTATTCTTTGTAGAACTAAATTCAAAAGATGGTCGCCTTATAATTAAACCATATATTCGAAGTTATTTACAGGCATTGATAATGCAATACGACAGCATAAAACATGAGTTACTTTAGTATTTTGCCTCTATGTCTTCTGAACATTGAATGAAAAATAAAACAATTTAATTCCAGGCGTTGTTGTGGTCGCAGTAGTCTACTACGCTAGGACAGCTCTGACATTTAAAAAATATAAGGAAAGAAAAATATTTCTTTCGAAGTCCTGCTCCCAGCAGGCCTATGGCAAAAACTCTGACAGTAAATAATTTGAAAAGATTCTCACACCTAACGTTTAGAGTCGACGTAAAAGTGTAGCTCCAACCATAATATAAAAAATTGCCGGCTAATACAACTAACGACCAGTGATTCAGAAAAAACAATGATTCAGAACACCAAAAATGGCCATAAAAGTGTCTGAATGCCAAACTAACAACAGAACTATGGAATTCTTGTTTCAATTGCATTTATTTCGACTGTCAGTATAAGTGTTGGAAAATAGAAATTTTGAAATGGTACTGGACTCTAACTGAAATAGTACTTTTTTACATCAAATAGTACTTTTTTTAAAAAAATTATTTATTTATACTTAATACACGTACGAAATATGGAATAGAAATACTAAAGTACGTTACATGAACGTTTGGCTAACCGGGGCTAAAGACTAGTTCTACCTTTAGCATTACGTTGAACATGTTGCGAACGCATTAACAGTTGAAAAGCTGAAAGCGTCGCAGGGATACTGCGGTATTTCTGAAATGGAATAGTAGCTTCAATCATTATCAAGGAGTCAACAGAAAGGCACTATTTTTTTTTATCTGCATGTATAATTGTGTTGGATATTAGAATTATTTGAAAGTTGTGGAATAGAAGGAAGTATTTACTCAAGTCGCCGTAGTCTAGTAGGCAGAGGTGAGGCCACGGTTCAAACTCCAGGTCAGACATTTTGAACAATACGAAATATTTCTTCGGCGACTTCCTCTCAACAGATTTCTGGCAAAAACTCAGAGAGTAAATAAATATTGCCATGAAAACTTTCTCAAAATCGTTCGAAGTCGACTTTAAGCAGTAGACAGCTCCACTTTTTTATAAAATTGGCATACACAAGATAAGTGTTGTGAGCAGCTAGGATGTAATCCTAACTGCAGGATTGTAATGGCTGATTATGTATAGAAGTACGAAATTATGGACTTGAAGTTTTTATCTATTTATGCTGTAAGAAACAGAAAAATATATGTGCTGGAATATTATTCCACATGCTGATAATGCATCTGAAGAACAAATTCTCTCCTATCGACCAGGAAACACAGGTTTCCCTAGAACTACAGGAAATTATATGATTTTCGGTGCCTTATTTCATTAAATGTATTCTGTTGTTTTGAAACATAAGTTCAATGCGCCCTTTTCTTCGATTTAGAAACCTAAAGCATCTCCTCTATCTTTTACAATTTTCTGGTTTGTATCAATTTCATTAACCAAGTCTTTCCAACTTCCTTGAGCAACTACAGCCGGTCTTGATGTGGTAGGTTTGCCATTCCTTGTTTCCTGTAAACAGGCTTGGTGGTGAGATTCTACTCTATCTCTAGAGAAGTCGTTACTTGAACTCACATGATGTTAATTGCTATTATTTGCTCTGGAAAGCAAAAGTCAGGGACCTTCTGGATGAATTATTTTTGTAAGGTGTTGAAGACTTCATTTTCACAACACTTTTCAGTATTCTATAGGTTTTAACCAGAGTGTGTATTTAAATTTTCCTTTAGCAATGAGAAATCTTTTTCAATATTCGTTTAAACAGATTTTTTCGTAGGATGATTTCAACCTTCGGGTCCAACATATGTTCTCCAAAACAATTCTTCAGCTGTTGAAATAAGATATAGTCACTGAAAGCTAAGTCCGGCAAACAGGACACTGTAGTTATGCTATCAATGTCTGGCAGGGTTTATTCAACTGCTGACAGGAGTCATTTGAAAGATGACAATTGACAGGAAGAAATTCAAAAAGTCAAATAATTCACACATACATAATTGGTCATTACAACCTAGTTTCTCACACCACTTATGTTGTGTGTGTTAATTTTATACATGAGTGGTGGAACTTACAGTTTAAAGTCGACTCCGAACGACAGATTTTTGTTGTTTAATTTTCTTGCACTTTACATTGTCATAATTTTTCAGAGACACCATTGTATTGTAATTTACTTTTCTTTTAAACTCGCCGTCAATTAAATTAAACACATCATCCACACCCACTTCAGTTTGACAATGACACTCAAAAACATTTATTTTTTTTTTCTTTCAATTACGTTTCACATTTACTTGGACTTTAAATCATCAAAAAATTGCAAAAAATCAGCCATACTATCGGCATAGTAGTCGGGTTGATCGTCGTATGGTTTGGCTAGCATTTCTTCTTTGCTATGAGCACCACTCAAAACGAACAGCGTTTGAAAACCCAAATCAAGACCAAATTTAATATCCATTTCGAGATTATCGCCTACAAACAGCACCCGCTTAGGTTTTTCAATTTCGAAATGATCCAACAGATATTTGCCCAATAGTTGACCAGGCTTGCCAAATAAACGAATTTCTTTGTTGCATGTTTCTGCTAAAATATTTATAAAACCAGTGGGTCCTAGTGTTGTAAAATTCTTTGATACGGGTATGAGGCCATCGAAAGCACCCACTATAAGTTGACAATCTTTCTGGAAGAGATACTGTTGGGCTAGCGCCAGTTCAACAAAGGTCATATTGACATGAATATCAACAATAACGGCGGCAACTTTATCGGTGGGCTTAACGAGATCGGGTAAATCTTCCAATTCGATGTCGGGCGGTGTAGTCTAATGTAGGGAAAATATATTTTAAAAAATTAAATTTTTTTCGGTTATAAAATATAAATTTGATGTTTACATACCACTGTTTTAACATTTACACCATTTTCCCTGAGTGTCGTATTGAATGCTTTCGAACCCAACACCATACATTTCTCTTTGGGGAAATGTTCGTTTATATGTTTGACTATGGCTTTAACGGGATAAACTAAATCTTCCTTTAAAGAGAAAATTTATTTAATTTTTTTATTATTATTGTAATTAAATTTTGAAAAACAAATATAATAGTTTACCTCTATGACATCATCTACGTCAGTATCTATGAATTTCTGTAAATACTGCTGATCGGTTCTCATACTATTGTTTGATATGAATTTGTACTTTTTGCCAGCATTTTTCAAAAGATTAATGGCTGGCCCTGTATTGGGTATGGGCTCAAGCAGTAACCACACAACGCCTGCAAATAAAATACAATTTTATATTGTTAATCATAAAGAATTAAATGTTGTTATTAAAATAAAATATAGATATTGGCAGTCTGAGTCGCTTCATCGGAAGCTCCGAATGGTTTCTAGAATAGGGGAGATGAGAGACTGTCGTATCACAATAATCATGACTCCATCGAGGGGACAGCCACTTCTACCTACCTACCTATTAAAATAAAAGTGCTTTTAAGATTTTTTCTTGTTCAAGATGCTGCAAGAGTTGCGTGTAGGAATTAGCAATATAATGCGTATTCGAGGAAAGATGAATTGCATTCATTTGGAGACACAATTGATAAAATCTTCATTGTCCAAGCTCCACTCAGCCTATTTTGGGTAGATTGTGATATTTCAGGTCAGTTTTATCTAAACTATGCAATTGACCTTCTGAGTGAGTTTTTATATTCGCTTTCGGTTCTTTTTATAGATCATATTGCTCGTCTTAATACTTTTCGCCCATTTTCTTATTATTTCTTTGCTTTGCTTCAGTTGTTTAACCATTCTAGCTGGTTCAAGGTAAATAGAGTTGTGAAATTAGGAAATTAGAAAATAGTTTTCCCTTGAGAAATGAAACGTGAAGTGAAAATTTCTAACAAAATAATATTATTTATTGGGTTATCCTAGTAGTCTAGTGGGTAGTGTGCTAGACTATTAGCGTGAGGGTCGTGGGTTCGATTCCTACCAGAGACTCTGGTCTGCGACACTACACCGATCATATGGCCAAAGTTACTCAGCTCGTATATAATTAGAATATAATTTGTATTGTAAATAATAAATAAAATAAAATTTAAATTTAGAACAAAATTATTCAAAGTTAGTTCATAATGATTAGCAGTTTTGGAAGAAATTACAAAAAACTATTCCAAAGATAGAGTGATATAGCGACTAAAGTGCTCAATTACTCCAGTAAATGAAAAGGAGAAGGTTTTCGAATTCATTAAATTAATCAAGCCAATCTAGCAAGCAGCCCTCTTACCCAGTGACGGTAATAGAACACAACCTCCAGAGTTAAAATAAAAATCATCAAGTAAAGTTCTTTTTCCCTGCCCAAAATACATTTTCGCAGAAAGCTTTGTTTATCAGTAAGTCCAGAAGACAACACTATATTCCTAGGACCTGGTATCATAGCTGAATCGCTTACTTAGCCACAGTATACTGGATATTGTTTTAGCTTAATAGGTAAGAAGCCCGAACTCAAATCCCCAGTTTTGAAGCCTTGAAAAAAATATTTCCATTTTTGACTGTCTCTCAGCATTCTTCTGGTAAAAGCATTCAATGGAACTAATTTTAATAAAAATACTTATCAAATTAGAATTCTTACTGAGCATACGTTTTCCTTGTAAGGCACATCCGTTTGTGGTCGATTGGCCATTGCATTACAGACAGAATTTAGTTCCTTAGTAGGACTATCAGTATGTAGAACTCCCCAGCTGCAGAGGTCCTTCCTGCCACTTATAAAAAGATTAAAAACTAATGTCCACAAACACTACTCCCTCTGTCCTCCTTCCAATAACATATTTTCTTAATTCCAACACAATGCTCTGTATGAGAAGGTGCCATCCCCTAAGTGTTGGTCTTATAGAAAAAGACAAAAAGAAGGCAGTGAATGTTCATGCCCCAAAATAGTAAAAGCTTTTGGTACCACAATATTTACGGCATTTATAGTTACAGCCGACAAATTTTTAATGATGCGATTGCCAGTTAGGAACACCACTTACATCAATACTACTCGCATTGCCCTCAGTTTCGATACGTATGAGTTATTCATATAATGTCCGAGGGTTAAAGGCATATGAATGACGTATATGTGCTCCTGTTATGGAGATAAGATCAGTCATAGAAATAATAAATAGAGTTGGTTAAACCTTTCTGAGTCTCTGAGCCGAGGCTAAACTCGTCTGATCGAAAATATTGATAATTTGGAGACCAAGTACTAAGTGAGTTTGATCTAAACTACGAAATCAATGGTTACGAAATAGCAAACGGTATCGAAGGGGATGTTCATAGACCTATGAATTCCGGGCTAAAATTTGTTGCTACGTTTTGTAACTGCCCATCGCCTAACTAATAATAATAATTTAAAAACTAGAAAACATTGCTTGCTACCTTTGCTTCAATGGTATTTTTTGTATATTTTTATTTTGGTTAGAAGAACACAAACGGCGCCTCTACTTTACTCTTTCAAATTAGGATACTTGAGTGTTATTTATGCGTCAAGGTCAAGTTTAATGTTATGTAATATGTTATGTAATAAAATCTAAACATGTTGAAAATAAAACCTTTTTGGAAATTTTCCATAATTTCAAACGAAATAAGTAACACTAACACAAGGCTTCAAAAGTATTTGGTAAAATCCGTAAAGTATGTTAATTACCACAATAATGTATTACACAGTCAAAGGAAATATAAAAACCAATACATTTGAAGCTTTTGTTAGTATTGTATTAAAAGGATTCAAGCCAAAAATAAATCCATACATTTACCGCCAACTACCAAAAATTGATTTTGACCTTTAAATGTCTTAGAACGCTGTAGCGTATGACAAATACAATGTTGACTGCGTATGTAGAATGGGGGTGGCTCAATAAATTGACGAGTTGTTAATACAACGATAGAAATTTCAACATATTGTTTATAATTATTGGTGCGGTTTATAATCAATTCAAGAGAATTGAATAAACGTGAACACAGTGTGAAGTTTCACGTTCTCGATTAGTGATACAATATTGATACGAATTCGGTTGGATGTCTGTCTGCTAAGGGGACGGATTGTTTATTTATGTAGGCAAAGAGGTATATTTTTTATTGTTGTTGTGGTAATTTATGTATATGGTTATGGACAAAATTAATAACTATTGATGACTAGGCGGTTTTTTTATTTCAAAGGGAATTTAATTAAAAAATCACACGTGAATAAAATAACTTGATTCAACACGGGTGCTGTGAGAAACTAAACCATAATGCTGTCTAATGTACATATGTTTGTATGTAATTAATAAAAACCGAAAATATCCAGATATTGTTATGAAACTAAATTTGCAATAAAATATTTAGGGTTCTATACTTACCATCACAATCTGATAAGACCATATCGAATGAATCTAAAAATTGTTGTTTTTCCTGTGTACTTAGTTGCAGTATATGTCTGGGTTTAACAGCTTTAAGTGACATTTTTGGTTAATAATTTATATTTCTTTCCTTTCTTTTCTTTAATAAATAATTTAAATACTTTTTTATTTTCTTTTCTTAACGTCTAACTAACTTAAATTAATTTTTTGTGTGACTTTTTAATGTCTGTGCGAATTTTAAATATTTTTTTCTTTTCGCCCGGTTTCGTTAGTAAACAACCGGCAAGTTGAGTGAATTCAATTAAACTGAACTGAATGTGTAGACAAAATATGAGATTTAAATGCAAAGTCTCTAGGGAGTGAGCTATCATTTAACAGAACGCCTAAGTGATTCAATATTAGATTAAATGCCAATCGAAAAAACCACACGATAATAGAAAAATCAATCGAGTGAATAAAAATCATAAAAAATTATAATAACCTTGAAGTTATCAAACAATTTTCCAAATTCTTTAATAATTTATAACTTTTCAAAATATTTCTCTTGAAAAACTTATCATTAATGCGCAGGCTTGTTAATAACTATGTAGAGTGTATCATAATCGACCTTTCCCAATACTCCACCTTTTTTATGCTTCTTGCTAGTTGTTGCTTTTATAAAAAAAAATAATTTGTTTTCCTGACTGCTTTTATTTATTTTCCTATACAGTAGATTACAGTTATAACGTATTGTCTAGTCATAAATGACGTCAGGCATAAACATTCAAATGAGTGGCGGCTTTCACGTGCTAAAACTGTAGCAAATAAAACTCTTGAGTGTTATAATAATTCTGCCTAGAAAATTATTAAATGTGGACATATTCCATAAAAAAAAACTAACTAGCGCGTGTTGATGCATCAGTATTTAGTTGATGGTTCTTCATTCATACATAGAAATAATTGAAAACATATACAATTCGATTGAAAATTAAAATTTTGTTTTCAGATGATGAAATCTAAAATTTTTAGAAACAAATTCTTTCAGAAGTTTCTTTAAGAACTCGTTACTTTTAAAACAATCCAATGCATCTATGCAACATTCGGAGAAATTTTAACATTTTATTTGAATATTATTTATTGAAATACTTTTTAAAATAATATTCTTGTTTTGGTTCATATGAACTTTTTCATTAAAAAAAATGCTCTTAATTGAGAAAATTTTGATTTTTTTATTTCACTACAAGGAAGGCATATTTTAGTTAACAAATGTCCATCAAATGACATCACATTTTTCTGAAATTATTCATGGATTTTTAAAGAGATGTGGCTACATCCAATCGGTTTATTCGCATAAACCTGAAACTTCATAAAAACCCAAAGTTGAAATCGTAGGATCTTGCTGAAACCACGTGTTGCCCAGGCCTGTAAAGAATCCCGTTCATCGCCACTGCCACTTCGGCCTTATCTTAAAAAAGTAAGACCCAATCACACCACATAAATACATACGCAATTGGACATTACAACCCTTCAGTCAGGATTACGACCTAGTTCCTCACACCACTTATGTTGTGTGTGTCAATTTTTTTATACATGAGTGGTGGGACCTACAGTTTAAAGTCGACTTTGAACGACAGATTTTTGAGAAACGTTTCATGGCAACTTTATTTACTCTCAGAATTTTTGCCAGAAATCTGCTGAGAAGAAGTCGCTGACGAAATATTTTTTATCACTTTTAATAAGCCAATACGCTACCTACTAGACTACGACTACGGGCAGCCTATTCACAACAAGCGGTGGATTGAACAAATACTGCATTGCAATTCGTCATCTTACACTAGAAGTCTTCGAATTATGAAAATTATGCGACATCTAAACGCAATTCCTAGCATACAGTTGATCATTGCGGATTGTAGATCACTTCTCATGAGTCCCTAATTCAACAGATGGAAGAAGATGACTTTGTCAAAGAAGATGTTTGCAAAATGGCATGGGGCATCACTTTGCTTCATTATCAATTGAACGAATTGACAGCGCTTTCCATGTACTGGTGGTTTAAGTCCCTAAAGAAACTGAATTTTGTACGCTTGAATTCCAGCTTAATGCTTCGTAAATTGATGTTTTCGGAGCAATATTTTGAAGATGCCAATCGTTATGTTGGCGGCGCACAGTAAACTTACTGTCCATAACCAATCTTGCTTTTCCAAACTTTAAACTATGCTATAACGTGCCGTTTATCGACTGAAAAGTTTTCGAACGTTCTCAGCATAATTTCCCAAAAGGTTTGAAATAATTTTTCACAATTATTACGCGTTCTTCTTTCGTAAAGTTCTCGAACCGAGATATCATTATGCATTTAATATTTTTACTTTTATATTTAAAGGAAATTGAAACGATAAAATACTGATCAATACTAAAGACGAAAATCTCTACTTTAATTTCTTCTTTTATTTTAACGAATATTTCATAAATAAATAAATAAATAAATTCTATATTGGAAATGATTAATGTTTTATTATTTAAGTTTTTAACTTTATTTATGCCTGTATACATGTGTATAAGTAAGCAACTAAATTAAAAACTTATCTTCTAATAATTTCACTTTATTATCTCATAGTCATGATCGTAGTATTTCAAGTGTAACTCTTTATATCAGTAATCCACACTAAATAACATCGTGATACAAATACAACGAATACATTATTAATGCGTGCACATTATTTTCACTATAAAACATTGAAAAATTTCGATAACACTCCAAATAAGAGAGAGAAAACAGGGTAGAACTTGATATGCAAAGCTTAGTTAGGTTAGGTTAGGTCTGAGTGATAGCTCTGATTTCACAAAGCTCACTTGAGCAGGCATAGCGGCCCGTTGTGATGCCACGGGTGAACGCAGTCCCTGTACTGAGCAAGTTCCACCAAAATCAGGGAAGAGGAAGAAGATGGTCAGCGCAAGGGCTGCACATATACAAAGCTTGTTATTCACCACTTTATCATCCTACATACATACATAATTGGCCATTATAACCCTTTAGTCAGGATTACGGCCTAGCTTCTCACACCACTTATGTTTTGTGCGTTAATTTTATACATGAGTGGTAGGGACCTACAGTTTAAAGTCAGCTCCGAGCGACAGATTTTTGAGAAACTTTTCATGGCAACTTTATTTACTCTCTCAGAATTTTTGCCAGAAATCTGTTGAGGAGAAGTCACCGAAGAAATACCTTTTTTTTTCATATTTCGTTTTGATGTCTGACCTGGGGTTTGAACCGTGGCCTTAGTCTAGTAAGCCAACACACAACCTACTATACTACGACGACTTCATCCTGGTATCCGTTATACTGGACTAATCCTCTGCTTGACGGGACATACTAAATGAAACTGAGATACAACTTATATTTTCCTGCATTAAACATTAGTCGGAGTTCCTATATCTTTCGCTCGTATTAACATCATCAGGTTGGCGTAAAGATCGGGTTTTGTCTTCAGTGCAAATAATCGTGGCAGATAATGGAGTTTCTTTCTTTCCTTTCTAACTTGGTGTATGCCATGCCATACCATACCATACCATACCAATCTATCGATATTTTTCACTGTTCCTTTAACTTTACTTTCTTCTTCTTAAAATAGTAGATAGCACAGTAAACCCGGCACAATTTGCATGTAGCACAGTGTGTTTAAAAATGTTTTATGTGATGCAATTGAAAAAATTAAGATACTTAGCCACCAAATACATGATCTTGTTAGTTGATTACAGATAAACATAATCTGGACATTAATCTTATTTAATGAAATTCTATACAAACAATTCATTACCGTATAGCAACGAGAATGAAGAATTAAAAACAATTTATTGCTGTGATAAGAATTTTTTATTTGTTTAACAGTAGGTATCTAATACAAACGTACGATTGCAATTTTATCATTATAATTGCATTTGATACGCTAATTTGTAAAATAATATCCAGTGGCAATCATTATTTTCATAATAAAATCACAAATAGATGGTTAAGGACTTGTGAAGGGCTTATCCAAAGATAAATTATTTTTACTATTTGGGAGTATTTAAACACTGTTTTATCTCTAGTTTAATTCATTATCTATATAGGTTATGGTAAGTAAATTAAGTAGCCAAGAGGTTTGCAAATATTTTTGCAAATAGTTTTAGTAAATATTTCGTTTTATTTCAATTGTTTATGTGAAAACAAAATATTCTAGAATTATAGGGTTGCCACCCGCTGCTATAGAGAGTACTTGTTCATTCCTGATATTACTATAATGTTCTTTCTGGCTTCCTTGATCGATTGTTTGGTGTGTGTTGAGGACGTTTAATTCTTATAATTCGTAAACCAAAGTGAACATTTTTTAGATTTCTTACAGATTCATACCAGGTTCGTACGTGTTAGTAGCCTCTATATACATACCAAAATTCTCTTTCTGACATCATCGTTAGCATGCGTGTTCGCAGGTCAAAAAGCCGTCTTTGGCCTTTTGTCTTAAACTAAACCTGAACAGTGAGTTAGAAATAAAATAAAAACTTAATTTATCATAATGGAAACGGTCCACTCGAGAAAGTATAATTTTTTGTTATTACTCAACTAACTTAATTGTCCATTACAATCCTTTAGCCGAGATTACAACATAGCTTTTCACACCACCCATGTTGTGGGTGTTAATTTTATCTATGAGTGGCGAGACCTACATTTTAAAGTTGACTTCCAGGGGAAGATATATGAGAAACTTTACATGTCATATTTACTTACTCTCAGAGTTTTTGCTAGAAGTTGCATACATCAGGTTTTAATATTTTTGTCTATAAGAATACAGTTCTGGGTGCACTGGCTGTATATTGGGTAGTGTAATAGCCTATAAGTGTAAGGACGGTGCGTTCGATTCTCCCTTTAAAACTATAGTCTATTACACAACACAAACCTTATGGTTTAAGTTACTCGGCTCATATAATCTATTTCCAATGTCGTTAATAAAAAAAAACTATTAAGAATCCAGTTAAGTTAAGCTACGGCAAAGAGGAATAATCACCCAATTTCAACTTTCGCCGAAAGTTTGTCGTTAAATAATGCACGTGTTTTAGTAAACCACCTGCAGCGCAATAAACTTAATGTTATTTCAATAATTATAAAGGGTGTCCCAGTAAGAATGCTTTCTCCATTATAAAAATAAAAGCCCGTATTTTTGAGACAATTGTGATATGGAATTAAATATTCGACAATGGCCACCAAGGCTCTGATGGCAGGCCATTCATTACTCTTTTCGTGAAATTTTCTATGAGATATGCTTGTAGTCGCAGTAGTCTAGTAGGCAGTGTATAGACTTATTAGATGTGAGGCCACGGGTCAGATATCTCCAATCTGCCTCTAAGGCGATTTCTGGCAAAACTGGAGAATAAATAAAAAGTGTCTAAAAAAAATTGTCGTTCGGAGTAGACTTTAAACTGTGGATCCCGCCACTCATGTATAAAAATTAACACACACAACATAACGGTTGTGAGAAACTAGGTTGTAATCCTTCCTGAAGGGTTATAATGACCAATTATGTATGTATAGTCTACATATGTTTCAGCAACAACGAGTTTGATCTCGGATTTGAGCACAGTTTATAGGTTATTCGAATAAGCCCTAGATTTTTCAAAATTTCCTAAGACAAATATCGTACTTAATAATTTCTTAATAATTAGTTCTGGAAATCGCTGGAATAGAGCGATTATTGAGCGGGTAGTATGTCAGGTGGCAGCACCGCATATCGTTCAGATCCCTGCTATACAGTTGAAGCCACAAGGGCTGTTTATCATGTCCCCTTAACGATTGTTGCTCTCAGTCACTGTAAATTCGGTATCGGTTCGATCTTCAAACTTGATATCACTTTACTTGACCAAATCCGTACAAAAAATTGGTATTAACTTCACTTTGTTACATTTCCCATTAAAGAAATTGTCGACACTTTCCATGGTTCGGGCTGGTTTGAGATGAATTTTATACATATAAAAATGGAAGTCTTGTGTAAAAATTTCTTGTTTTCGGTTTCTTAAAATTTGAAGTCCTTGAGAATTAATGTTTTCGATTATTTGGCCACATTCTCGCTTACAGCAGTCATGTTTTTAAAAGATTGACCAATACATTGATTCTTACGGTCCGTAACCAGATCAGATTCTTAAAATTTTTACTCAATTCTTCGACATTAGGTGCACTTATTATACTGAAAATCCTTTACAGTTTGCGATCGGTGTTAACATAACTATTTAGCAAATTATAATAACTTTTTGCGTTGTTCCATCGTAAAGGACTCCATTTTTAATAACCGAAGTAAACAGCTTCTAAATTTCTGAGTTGAAATATAAAGCATTTGCGAGTTGCACTAAAAAGTGACACTAAATTTAAAAAGTGTACTCTTATTGAGACACCCTTTAGAATACTTCCATAAAAAGTCTCCAGTATAAAATCAATTTTAATTTTCAATTTATTTAATTAACAAGAATTGCATCTGTTTTGTTTGTTTATTATTAAATTTTTTATTTGTTTTCATTTGTTTCGTAATTAATAATATTCTATTAAATTTATTTATACATACTACTTATAAAAATATATATAAATACTTCAGTATTATTATTATTTAGTATTTTTTAATAATTAATTATTAATTTCATTTTTTCTTATAATTTTTTACAAAACTTTAACAACACATTTTAAATGCAAATTATAGCAAAAAGTTTTCTTTTTTTAACAATTTTTTATTTTCCATTTTATTTTAATTAATTTCTGTTTGTTTTTTTTTTGGAAATTAATTATTTATTTTGTTGTTTCTGTAGAAAAGCATTTATTTAACATTATTTAATTAAAATTTATTTTAAATTTAAATTTTTTTATTTTTAATTTATTTTTTTACTTAACAGTAGTATTTGATTATTTTATTAAATAAAATTGTAGTTCTTGTTGTTGTTGCTGTTGTTTAAGGTACATAAAAGATTGTATTTATTGTGGTGTTTCATTTCTTAGTGTCTATTCAACTTATTTGTATTTGTTTTATGAGTGTCTTCTGTCTTAATTATTAAATGTTTTTTTATTAAATTGCATTACACTTTGCGTTTTTCATTGTGATTTGTATTGAAAATGTATGGTAGTTACATGTGTTTTAAGCTCACAATATTGGTTTTTATTTAGTTTTGTTTTATATTTAAAACTTAAATTTAACACAGGATTTATTTATTGTAATCAACGCAATACTATTCATAATTAGATGTTCAGTTGCTATTAAATAATGCACTTGAAATATTTTTTCTGGGGCTGATTTTGAAACTGAAACTTTTCTCATCCATTGAAGAATTCAAATGAAAACAACATTTAGTTTTGTTTAATAATAATCCGAGCCCTTTAGAAATTTGATAATATGAAGACACATTAAAACATAAAATTTTTTTAATGGGGCCCTTTAAAACCCTTACCACAGTTAAACTGGATTGCATGTTATCACCCATGATATTCGTCTAAACCCTAGACACAATACCTGATAAACAAATGGTCATTAAGATAGGTATGCGTTGGATAACCAATCAACTCTTCGACTTCGTCAATCAGACTTTTTTCTTCATACACAGGAAAAAACAAATGCAAGTCAAAATTAACAACCTCGGCTTGCGCGTAAACGTAAAAAACAAACTTAGACTTCAAATTCCTGTTTCAGCGTCAACAGCGCTTCCATTGAAAAAGTAAAAAAACTATTTTTCTAAGCAACGTCATAACACCCGATGAAGCGGAATAACAAATCCAGAAGGAATTCCGAACAAAATTATAAGTTTTGAATTGCTCCAACTGTACATCAAGGCGACATTTATGCCATACTACATTGCCGAAAATCTTACATAATTGGTTTATACCCTGAGGAAACCTTATGACGATCTATGCTACATTCGAGTGGAACCTATAGTTCAGGTTGTAACAGGTGGTTTACAATTTCCCAAGGAGAGTGTATATATAAGAATAAGAAAACTATGATCTTAAATTTGTACGACAAACTTCGATACTTAACTGTGTAGATGGACCATAAAACACTTCAATTAGAACCTTCATATATTGGTTTAGTAATTTGGTATTTTCATGTAAGACATAAAGGCTGCAGTAAGGAGGTAAGAAGGTTAAAAAATCTTTGGAGAAGATACTACTGTCTGATAGCCCAACTCAGTCCTAATGTATCAAACTATAAGACAGTTTATGGTTGTCGATGGCGGAGTGGTACGACAATCAACGCAACGTAGCAATATTCTAAGTAACCGTAACTGCCCAAACGTGGCACAAACCACAAACTCTTCTCTAACTTGTAAACCCCTTTAAAGACTACCAAGCTTATAATTGGTAATACAATTCAGGATTGTATCAACGCCTGATAGGTGGCTTCGAATATGCGCTGAAATGAGCTGTAACTCTAGTCAAAGATTGAAAGGTGTTGCACGAAAAGTCTACTCAAAATGCAAAAGAGCCATGCGGTTTGAGGAGTCATTAGAGAACAATTGCAACTTATATTTGACGTATTGGTGCTGTGTGTTCTAACATGATGAACGTGGAAAGTAGACAACCTATTGGGGAAACCAACACTATGTCGGAGAAGACAAAAGTACATTGATGTCTACTATACCGACGATTTGAGTGAACTGTTGGTAAGGAACTTTGCTTCATCAGAAGCCACATAGACCAGGAAAAATTTAAAACTTTGGCAACACAATGGGCCTGATATCGCCTAACTTCCTGCCTACCTTGATATTTCACTACGATTTGGAATAATCGAAATGGCACCGCTTATACAAACTAACTATGTATTACCACAGAAAACGCAAAAGCAAATTTAGAGTGAGAAAAATTGTTGAAAAAATTTTAAATTGTCATTTGAAATCCAGTCAAAATCCAGTCTACATATAGTTATTATTGTGGTGAAGAGGGCTGCAGAAAATGTAATCCAAAATGTATCAATATAAAGTTTGTATGCAGTTCTACTACTGTATGTAAACTATGTAGATATGCAAAGTTACCAAACAATGCATCAACTATAAATCCGATGCCTGATTGCTTTTTGACTGCGTTAAAAATACACATTGACGATGTTTTGAAATAGACGTTCAAACACAAAGCAGCTAACATTTTGGAGGGCACGCGAGATGTCTTAGTATTGCGACCATACGATCTATTATGTTACCATCATACTTTATTGAGAATCCCTATAATGTCTCTTCAAAGCCAATTGCACCGACAAACTTTAAGATGCCGCTCAGTGTATACTAAGCTAGTTCCCTGTTCAGAATTTAGTAAAGCAGTTGTGTTTTTCTGGGACACTTCACAGGTTTCAAGAATGTATTCCGAATACACAGTGAACTGTCAAAAGACCGTTTACCAATCTCAGGTTATGTCTTGATAGCCTAATGCCTGACTCAGATCTCCGCTTGTGTTTTGAGTGTCTCCAAACCACTTGTTTTGAAATGAGTCTTTGCTTGTCTTTATCTTCCATTTCATTGGGTATACATTTTCAATTATACGTCCCCGCTACATAGAAGGGTTTTTGTCTCATCCACTTCCTTCCTCGCATATACTATAATCAGACGTTCTTGTTCAGCACTCGGTAAAATCTATAAAATATATAGTGTCTATAATTTTATAAAGTGTAGGACCCCATTCTTAAATCTCAGCTTAAAGTTTCACGAAGTATTAGACGATTGCGCTACTTGATAAAAATCAGTGTTGATAATTTGATTGTAATTTTGAATAATATTGCATTGATTAGTTGACATTAACGCGTATATTGTTTTGTAAAATGTTTGCAATTTCAATACAAAAATAATCTCTATTTCGTCTACTTTATACAACTAATTTAAAATGGACTGTTGTTGTTGTTGTTAACATATTTTCATTCCATCAATTGCAGTTTCATTGTTTTCATTTTAGTTTATACAACAAATTTTGTTTTGTTTTGTTTTTGTTTTTTTAAGTGTTTTGTACATAAAAATAAGGCAAATTTTGTGGGTGTTTTTTTTTCTTACTGTAGTTTACAAAGGCAAATTAAATAGAAATTCTGTAACAAATATTTTTTTATATTTTTTTTCTCTTTCTGTCATACTTGCAAAATACTTGTGCAGGTCAACTTAGAAATTTTGACTTAAGATAAGTACTTGAAACAGAGTTTTTTTTTGTTTTTTTTTTTTAATAAATAAATACACACGAAATTTTATAATAAAAAACATTTACATTATTTAACAATTAAACTTAAGATTTATGATTAAATAATTATAAAAAAATAAAATAAAAAATATTTGTTTTTATTTAGAATTAGTTGCATTACGTTTACACTTTGTCAAGTTAGTCGTTTTTGTTACTTAAAAATTAATCACAAAAATTATGTTTTTTTATTTACTGAAATAATCTCTTAAATTAAAAGAAAATAAAAATTAAAATTGAGACTTAATGGTGGCTGAGAATGAAGAACGAACGAATTTACAATTATTTTTACATTTAATTTAGGACACATGATTACACTGGCGTTATATGATCACGTGGTATATCATGATCACTAGTAGGATTGCCATTGTAGTTTTGATTGCGTTTGCGCAATTGTACGCCTTCATCATCTTCCTCCTCGATGGGATCAGAGAATCCGCTATTGTTCAAAGCATTAGTGACACCCTTCAGTATATTGGAAGCCACAGTATGTGCCTTATCGGCTAGTTTTTTGGCAGCTTGTTTCTGGGCCAACATTTTCTCATACTCAACAATATGCTCACGCAATAAAAAGTTTTCACGTTTTATGCGTTTCAACAATTTACCCGATTTATCGGGTATAAGCCAGGCTATAACAGTTTGTAGGCCACCAATGATGTTCTTTAAATAGAAAAAGGAATTCAATGTTAATTGACAAGTCCTTTTCAGGAGAAAATATCATAAAAATACCTGAAATACCACAATAAAAGCCAATCTGGCGGTTAGAATTTTCCAATAAATCATAGGCCTCTTATAGGGATGCTCATCCCAAGGTGGATTACGAAATTCGGTGTAACGACACGAAGTAACATTGGCATACGGTGACCCTTCCAATATTGGTTGCACTTGGAAGTCTTTGCTATTAAAATAGGCCAAAGTAAAGTTGAGATAACCTTCTAGGGTCTCATCATGTGTGGCAGTTTTGTAGACTAGTTTTGGTATAAGATTTGTCGAGAAGGCAATTATCATGGCACACGAGGCAACGGCAACTTTTGTCACCACCGTCATAATACCAAACCAAACACCAATATCTCGGGCCCGCTGGGCAACAGGCCGGCGTATAAATTTTAACATTTTTATCGCATCTAAACGAACCTCGAAAATGTTGTTAATCAAGGCCAACAAAGGAGCTAAAGGAAAAGCCAAACCGAACAATGTTATAAAGCCGTATTGCAAAACTATAAATTGAGAAAAGAAATGAATTTTTGATTTAAATTTTAAATTTATTTTTGTTTTTGTTTCATACCCATTTCCAAATACTCCAAATACATGGATTGATTGGTGAAGGGTATCAAATGAAAATCCTCGGTCCATTGATTGCAAGACACCAATTTCTCTTCGCTGTTCTTTCTACGCATACCACAGCGTGTGCCAAATTTCCTTATATTCTTGGTTAAATACGGTATAAACATTTCCACAATGGCATTGACAGCCTGTTTACCCACCATAATAATCACCAATTGCATGCACAGCTCCATTAGACAACCGCCTGGATTACATTCCTCCTGGCGAAAACCCAATATGCGATTATATTTTGCCGGATAGCCAACAAATTTGCCTTTTAGAAAGGCAATATAGAACAGAGAGGAATAGTAATTCACAAATTGAAAAACATAATTCTTGATCGTTAGACTCTCATCATATTCGGTCTTCGTGCGACAATATTCCCAATTAGTGAGTGTAACAGCTAAGGAACCATATGCATAATCCAATATGGAAATTAAAATTAAATCTATAATACCAGCTGTCATGGGTAAGAACATGATTTTATATGTCATGGAGTCCTCATTGCCGAAAATACTATGAGAGGCACGTTGGGCCATGCGGTAAACCACCATGCTGAAGATGGCTATAATTGATATGCAAATCTAATAACAAAAGAAACCTTCATTAAATAATGAAATGAATGCAAATGAGTAAAATGAAACCTTACAAATAAAACCATGATACTGTAGCTGGTAAAACTGGGCAGGAACTTTGTGGTCCAAAAAGGCACTTCAGGTTCGAATACACTATTCTCATGAGCATTTTCCAATTTGGCAGCCAGTTTTTTATTTTTTCTTATTTTGGCTAAATATTGAGTTCGTGGATGTTCTACATCTAATGTATAACCACTAAGACCCCATTTATGCATCAAACGCGCTGAATAACGTTTCCAAAGCTCCAGATATAAAACAGCTGAAATTTGAAAGTTGAAAACATTTGTTTTTCTTGCTAAACGCACATTTACTTCAACTTACCCCATAATGACATAATAAAAGCAAATACCACCGTCATATTGTTGTCAATTAAATAATTCATCTTTGAAGAATTACAAGTTGCCTGCAACTTCCAGAAATCACATCTTCGATCGCATTGGGGACACATTAAGGTGCTATTGTCTTGGCAAATTTCGCGGCTGAAATGAAAATTTTATTGAAATTATATTCTGTAAAAAAAAATTAATATTCCTACATACCTTATTGGATCTGAATTCCATGTTATGAAACCGTATATAAAAAACAGAATACCTATTATGCTAACCGGTATCAGCATATGGGTATAGAAACCCAACCAAGCAAAATATAATGCCACTTTAGCACCAAAGTACTCCTTAATGCTATCCAAAGGCTGTAAACTTTAAAACAAAATTATGTTCATGAGATTACCTGCTCATTATTGGCAAATGTTCATACTTACTGTTTCCATTTCTTCAAATTGGCCCACTCGCTTAGCAGTAAATCACGATCTGTATCCTGAATTTTAAATTTGAAAGCAAATCCATTAAAAATTAGAAACTCAAGGCGAATTTTACGTATTCACTTACATCATGCAGCGTATATGCGGATTCGTATACGCCATCGGCCAATAACTTCTCAATGCCTAAATTATCGGGTGTCTCTTCGCCTTCTATGAAATGCTGTCGTTCTAGTATAAAATTGATAATATAGTTTCGGGTACCCGCATCAAAGAAATTTGGTTGTTCGAAATCGAATCTGAATTTATAAGGAAAAAAAATTTTAATTTTCAATACATTTACAAATTATTTTTAACAGGCGGAAACAGACTTCAGTTATTCATATTTGTCCATCTGTCCCACTGGATTTTTGCCTTAACGTCGAAAAATTTTAAATGACTACAGGACTGATTTATATTATACTCGTATAAGAGTTAATCAAACGAATTAATCCAGTTATCGAGGCTTTAGTGACAATTATGTCACTCTATTTAGTGGCTTAAAGTAGAAAAATTGTGTTAGAAAGACTTGACTTTGAGCTAAAATTAGCTGAGATATAGTTTCTTTGCAAAAGTGAAAAAAGACGAACTCTTTTTATACACATTAATAGCTAATTATGCATTTCCGTTCCGTTAAATGCGTTTCGGTAAGTCAAGACTATCTGACTATTATTGTATTGACACTTTAGATGGTCCAACTGAATTTAACATTTCAAACAGAAAGGTTTAATGTACGGATTCTATATGAGTGAATTCGAAAAATCGTTGCAAGACTGGACCGTTTATAAAATCGTGATGTCTAGTGAATAAATCCGATGCTCTAACGCCAGTGTCAAGTGAAATCGGTCGTGATTAAATCACGGTGAATGAATAGAATTGTTATTGCCGTAGTCTAATAGGTAGTGTGTTGGCTTATTAGACGTAAGGCCATGGTTCAAACTCCAGGTCAGACATCAAAACAAAATATGAAAAAAAATATTTCTTCGGCAGAAGATTTCTGGCAAAAACTTTGAGATTAAATAAAAATTACCCTGAAAAGTTTCTCAAAAATCTGTCGTTCGGAGTCGACTTTAAACTGTAGGTCCCGCCCTTCATGTATTAAATTAACACACACAACATGAGTGGTGTGAGAAGCTAGGCCGTAATCCTGACTGGAGGGTTGTAATGGCCAATTATGTTATGCTATGTATGAATGAATAGAACTTGTGGTCATGACAGTGTCTCTTGTCTGTCCATAAGTAGAGAGTCCATAGTCAGAAACGTCAAATAGTGGTCAACTTAGGCCAATAAGAAATTATTGATACATCCAAAATATATCCTATGCGCCAATTTGCCAGTCGGTCTCCTGAAAATATGGTTGCTGTAAAAAAGGAGACCTGAAAACATCAATTCGGCAACAACTTTAAGTTTCACGAATCACTACGTCCACCTTTATGCGCACAATATATTAGAACATAGTGAAGTCTTATCTTATCTTATAAAGAGTATTTCCATCTGACTGGTCCAGTGGATGCACAAAATTGTTGAATTTAGGGCTCAGAATACCCATGAGATTCAAATACAGACACAACGAATCACTGTCTGGTATAAATTTAGATCAGGCGAAGTGATTTGGATTTACTTCTTTGAAGATGTGTCTGAAATTGTAGGGACTGGCATTCATTACTCCAACATGGTAACGTAGTTCTTGTGGCCTCAAAAGTAATGTGCGGCCTGTGGTCAGAACCGTGGCGATAAATTTTGAAATATTTTATACGACTTCTTTACATAGCAAATTGTATAGGCTGTAGTAAATTTACGCCTTAGTATAAACGATAACAATTACGATTTCACATTAAAAATCAAGCGAAAAATATTCCATTCCAAAATGTTACTTTTGATGACTCAATATCCGCATTCTCCATGGTTCTCAATGAATTGAAATTGAATTGTCGTTCTGGAACACAGCTCTTAGTTATACTTGGCGAGTGAAAAAATTCCATTACGAGTATATACATAGTCAATGTTGATGAGGTCCCACCTAGGCCAGCATTTAGGCCCATTGAGATACCACAATCAATTCTACCTGGGGCTCAAACACTCCGTAAAGGAAATCAACACGAGTAAAAAATAACTCATGCAACTGCACTAAACCTAACATTAGAAAACCCTTAGCTCCTGCAGAATTCATTTGTTTAAATACAAGTTTGTCGGCACAGTTTTCCGGACAGTGGCAATGGATGGCCAGACGATTTAAGGACAGACGTGAGTCGGTACTCTTCCTTTTCGTACGTGTCCAGCAGAGTCTAGCAATATTGCACATACACTCCAGCCGCAAACGGGATTGAGCACCCTAAGCCGCCGTGGTCTAGTAGGTCGTGTGTTGGCTTAGACTTGAAGCCCCGGTTCAAATCCCAGGTCAGGCATCTTCAACTAAACGAAATATGAAAAAATATTCCTTATGGCGACTTCCTCTCAGCAGATTTCTGGCAAAAACTCTGAGAGTAAATGAAACTGTCATGAAAAGTTTCTCAAAAGTCTGTCGTTCGGAGTCGGCTTTAAATTGTAGGTCCCGCCACTCATGTATAAAAATTAACGCACACAATATAAGTGGTGTGAGAAACAAGGTCATAATCCTGACCAAATGGTTGTAATGATTAATTATGTATGTATATGTACATATGTATGTCATGGAAATACGTAAATCCTGTAACATGTCGAAAATTGCAAGCTCCGTACTGGTGATAACCAGCTCGTCAGCAATGCAATTTCCAAGATATCTGTAGTTGCCGAAACCTATGCATTTAAGAGCTACCTTTGAATGATCCGAAATTTCTCTAAAAATTCATTGACAAGGACGTACGTTGAAACTACGTTCATTAGGGATTTAATAGCAGCCGGACTCTTAGAGTAAATCAAGACATTTTTAGAGAAAATGCTGTCACGCAGCAAGCATTGCCCCGCTTTCAAAATTGCCGTAACCTTTGCTTGGAAAACAGTGCAGTAGTGAGGCAGTCTATAAGAAAGTTTAATATCGGGACTCTTAATAAAAATACCACAGACCACCCTGCCACTTGTCTTTGAGTCAATATTGTATAGTTCAAGGGTCTTTACAATAACTATGTACAAGAACAACTATCAGAATGAGACGTCAATAATTGGAATCAGAATGTGGTGGAAGAAATTGGTTTTCTATTGATGATTTAAAATGCATCTATTCGGAAATCGTATGTAAAGTTTGATCAAGGCCGAGTATAGTGTAATAAATACCACTTTACTCTGAGATAATCTGCTACCATCTTATGTGAATTTCTGAAATTTAGTAAGAAAATCACAGGGGATCTAGGATTGACTGTAAAACAGACGACGTATCTTGTTGACAGACATGAGAACATGAATATTCCACTCTGATAACTCTCGTTGACAATTTAAATGATCATTTAAGCAGTAATTCGCTACAAATATGAGAGAACAAATGAAAATGTTTTAATACTGAAACCCTGTTTTTTCTTTCTTTTTTTAATAAAAGCGTGCTTATCGCTTATTATTGTTTCGCACTTCTGTAAAAATCATACAGAATTTCAGAAGTTATGGTTGTTTTTATGTAAACAGCGACTAAAATCTTTACGACTTCTGAAGTATCATATATATGTAGCCCAACAAATCATAAGTAAATTATTTGAATAATTTTCGGTGGCCTTATTTTATAAACTGTACGGCACAACATTTTGATTGCATTGTCATTGTTTATGACAATTGAAAAAAAAAATTTTTTAATTAATTTTTGGAAATCTACTTACAAATGCTCATAGTTTCGTTGAAATTCAAAATAAATACGTTTTGGTTTAGGTGGAAATTTTTCAGTATCCAATTGCACAGATTTAAACAGTTTCGCACAACACGTTCGCACACTATCGCTCAATTCAAATTCTTCATCATAAATTTGATCTTGGCCGGGTATCTAACAATGATAAACGAGACGCAAAACACACAGCACATATGAAAAAAAAACAAGAAAAAATATTAAATAAATTTAAATGAAATCAATGTAATAGAAGAACTCTTTTGATTTTGATACGCACTAACCTTTTTCATGGGCAATTTAATTCTAAGTATTTCAGCATAACGACACAACACTTCGTGGGGGGCATGGATCTTAATGAAATGTATTCGCTGGGTATTATCACGTTCCAAATGAAGGCCTTCTCTTTCTAAATTGGCTTCGAAAATCTCACGTTTCTTAATGTTATCCAATTTATAGTCGGCCCCATTAAAGGCCAAAACATAATCAACACTACGTTGACCATCTTGGAAGCGACGGCGTGTCTGTTGTATTATTAAGAAAAATTAGTATTTTTTTATAAAAAATAAACAAAAAATTATATAAAAAGGGATTTAATATAATTCATACGTAAAATAATTGAAATGCAATTTATTTTATATACAATTAACGAAAAAATATTCCTTAAAAGAGCAAACATACATACATCAGATTCAATTGTTACAGAATAGGTATCGAAAATTTTTTCCATACAATTGCCCATATTTGGTTTGATTTGACATTAATTTCACAATAATTATGCTTTAATTTCTAACATTTTTTATTAAAAAAATAAAACTTTTCATTGTATCTTAATCTTTAATTTTTATTCCTAAATAGTAAACATTTCCATGTGAATCACTTTGTTTGAATTTATTTTATAAAAAAAAACTTCACAGATCAGCAATAATAATAAATTCAAAGTTTAACAAAGAAAAACACAACAACAACTTCAGAAATTCTTAACGCGCTTCCCATTTGTTGTCGCGTTCACAGCTGTAGATCCACTAAATTTCCTCTCCCTCACGTAATAAGTTCATCTGTCAAGTGCTGTTCAGATTTCTCCCTCAAAAGTGTCATTCATTCATATTCCCGCATTGTTTTTTAGAAGTCAAAGCTCTTTGCCGGCTACTCAAAATTCTTGTGGATCGTATTTTCGTGTGGCCATATGAGTACATATGGCCTTTGGATAATTGAATTTCTCTTTGTGCAACACAAATGCTCTTTCTTTAAACCTTTTAAGAATTATTTTTTTATTTTTTATTTTAATTTCTTTGATTTATGTTTTATATTTGTTTTGTTCAGCTGTACAGATGCTGATATTCTGATTTGTGTTAACAGGTTTCATGGGCGCTTCTTCATAAACAATTTTATTTATTTTCGTCAACATATGTATGCTTTTGAAATGTTTATAAACTAAACATATTTTTAATTATTTTAAATATTTTAGTTAATTTGGTATTTTTCTTTAAATATTGTATGTTTGAAATTTTTATTTACTATAGATTTTGTTTACATTTAAATGCTTTGAACTATTAACAGTATGTGTCCAATATTTTATGAACCACTTAATGGCAAAATTAGAAAATATTGTTTAAAATATTGAAGAATATTTAAAAGGTTATAATTGAAATCGAAAGTGTTTTACTATCCTCCTCATAAACTATGAGGAAAATTGGGCTGACCTTCTGGACATGAGAGCCATAAAGGTAATGCGATGAATATCTCAAATGAAAAATTATCCCTAAATGTTCATAAGCCATTCAGTGAAAGAAGAAGTTACAGTTTGCTACTGACTGATGTAACTGTGGCGACCAGCATCGGAACAAACACTTATTAACCCGGACAGGGGAATTTAGAGCTACCTGTTTTGATATCTCGAGCATACTTTGGCTTCTCTACTCATGCCAATGCTATCTGAGGCATTACTTGCAACAAAATTGATTTCTCTTATACAAATGTCTATCATTTGTTTACATATTTTTTTCTTTTTGTCCTGCTCATGGTAGAAAGAGATTACACCATTTGAGACCTATTAACGTGCATCTAGTTAAGTTTTCGAAATCAATACAAGGATAGTTCTCAAACTGTTTGGTTTACAGTTCTCTCTTTCAATAATAAAAATAAAGTACTCTGAAAGTTCTAGAAAGATCGTTCCACCGCTATACTGTCCGACAGTTATATCTCCATCTGCACACTTAGGTTCTCTTAGGTTAACCAGAAATTAGTGTAGATATGTCTGACCGCAAGGCCACGGTGCAAACCCCATGTCAGGCATCTCGAACAAACTCAAATATGACAAAGTATTTTTTCGGCGACTTCCTCTCTGTAGATTTCTGCCAAAAACTCTGAGAGTAATCAAAATTGCCATGAAACATTTCTCATAAATTTGTCGTTCGGAGTTGACTTTAAACTATAGGTCCCGCTACTCATGTATAAAATTAACACACACAACATGGGTGGTGTGAGAAGCTAGGTCGTAATCCTGACTGAATGATTGTAATGATCAATTATATACAGTGCTTGACAAAAGAATGGAAACTTTTTTAAAAATGTATTTAATCGGACGAAAATTTGACATGTTTTTTAAAAATCGGCAAAACATTTGTGGATCTTATTAATATGCACTGTTATTAACATTTCTGTATATTAAAATTATGTATAAAAATGAATTATATAATTCAAAAATTAAAAAAGTTTCCAAAGTTTCCATTGTTTTGTCAACATCAAATATGTGAATAGAATTATTTTATTTTAATTACTGAATTATATAGTCTTTTTATATATTTTTTAAAATACAGAAATGTTAATAACAGTGCATATTAATAAAAGGCATTAATATTTTGCCGATTTCTTAAAAAATTTTTAAATTTTCGTCCGATTGTAACACATAAATAAATTTTTGAACAAGTTTCCATTGTTTTGTCATGCACTGTATGTATGTATCAGAGATCAGCAATGAATCGTTTTTTCGCTACTCATAATCACTCAAGAAATTTTGAATATAAGTGAGTGAACAATATTGAAATTTAACTAATCTGATTGATTCGTACTGACTACAACGTTGATTTATAAGTATGAGTACAATGAGTATGAGTAGAACGTTGACATCAAATTCATACCATTCGAAATATGTTTGATTCATAAGCTTACTCATTCAGATTTATAACTTTAGAAAAATACTTATGATACTCATAAATGATTAAGTGATTCGAATCATTCAACAAAATTTACAGTCTTAGTTGTTATTACATTTACAAAAAAGGAGAAAGACCAAGACAGAAAGCAAAAAAACACACAAACTTCTAGTGAGTATTGTAGTGTTCGCACGTGAATCATACTTATTTCGTGGTTCTTGTAAATGCTGAGTAAAGGAGAGTCGAAATCAACAACATCATGCGTATTGTTAAGTTTGAGTACGATGAGTACTTCAAACTTTGAATATGAGTAGTATGAGTATAACATTAAAATAATTATGAATGTGTAAAAGTATCCGAAATTATGAGAATGATTCGATTCTACTCTTTTTTTTTTTGAATACTCATTGCTGATCTCTGTTACGTAAGTATATAGTCAAGGCTATAGTTTGAAAATAGTAACGTGGCTTCTGACCAGTCTTAAGAAACATTTGTACAGAATAACAATCGCTGCAGACCACATGTGTAGATTATGAGATGATGAAAATATACTAAAAAAACATATTTAAAGTCGCCGTAGTCTAGTAGGTAGTGTGTTGGCTTATTAGACATGAGCCCACGGTTCAAACCCCATACCAGACAATACCAATAAAACGAAATAAATAAAAATATTTCTTAGGCAACTTTCTCTCAGCAGATTTCTAACAAAGACCCTGCGACTAAGTCATATTGGGATGAAAAATTTCTCAAAAATTCTGTCGTTCGGAGTCGACCTTAAATTGTGGCTCCCACCACTCATGTATGAAATTAATATGCTTAACGTAAGTGGTGTGAAAAGCTAGATCGTTATCCGGACTGATTGGTTGTAATAACCAATTATGTTTGCATGTATATACTGTATTTCAGATGGGGTATTATTTGTACTATCCTTACTGACAAGGCAATACTTTTGGAGGAGATAGGGCACCCTGTGTAAACTAAGAGTGTACAATAGATCCTTTAATTGCAGTACTTTGGGCGATAATAATAAGCTTTTGCTAACAAGATAAATTAAAGCATAGGTACACTGAATTGATGAACATGTTAAAAATAAAACTTCTGAAATTGACATTGAAAATTCCCTTTCAAATATAAAGAATGATTCTTGTATGCTTTACAAGGTGAAATTTTCTCAATTCAATTTCTTCTGCTCTACTTCTGATATAATCATTTAAAAATATTTTCAAAACATTTTAAAAGAAATCAATGAATTTTAAATATCATATTATTCCAGTAATTTAATCTATTGGAATATATTAATATGGAAAGTTATTTAAAAAAAACAAGAACTCTGTATTCAATACTTAAAACGACATGCAGTTACTCAAGCGTAAATTATCACACAATCAATCTGCTTAAATAACCAAATAAAGCCATAGAAAATTCTCATGTCTTTCTTTATCTTTTTTTTTTTTAACAATAATGAAGCAAAATTATATGAAAAATTTTAAAAATAGAGAAAAAAAAACATAATAAAACTCAACTAAACTAATTACAAAAGAGGGGATAAAAATTGCCATTACCCGTTCCCGCAAGCAGTTAAAATTTTCATTGATTCGTAAAAATAAAAATTAAAAATTAAATAAAAAAAGAAATAGAAAAAGAACAGGAAATTGAAATTGAAATTCATAAATAAATAGAAAGAAATGCAATATTTAAATAAATTAATTTAAAATAAATAATGAAAAAAAACAATAATGCCAATAAAAACAACTTTTATTTACGTAATAAGAAATGAAGTGCTATTTTTATGGGCATTAGTGTTGTCAAAAAGTGCAGTTAAAGAGAACATGAACAAGTGTTTGAGAGAAATCAATTTTTTTCGTTGTTGTTTTTAAGTGATAATTTAAAGTTAAGTGTGGTGGTATGTGCGCGTCTGTGTGTGTGTGTGTATTTGGATTTAAAAGCCAAAAGCAGTAGAAATAGTTTGAATGGCATAGATAAAGTGTGTGTGTTAAAGCATAACCGATTAGGATGGTATCTTTACCCTAAATTTCCACTGGGAGTACGTAATTGGCAATTTCTTATCTTTACTAGTTTGGTTACTATTCTGTAAGAGTCGTCTAGAGACCTCCATATCATTAGCCATATGCAATGGCGTTTCACCGGCACCCGCATTAACAGCACTATAATTAGCACGACCATTCTGTAGAGCCATTACCTGTGCAGCGATAACAGCATCGGTATAATCACCTCGCATTCCACCACCCATACCACCCGGCCCACCGCCTCCGCCAGCACCATAACCCTGTTGAATTATGCCATTTGTATTGGGCGGCATATATTGCTCAAATGGCGTGGAATGGCGATAATTTGGATTCCAAGCTGGTCTCAATTTATGACCATTTTCACGTAAACTGCCCGTTCTGCGGGCTGGTGTTTCATCGCCCGCTAAATCAACGGCCGAGTGATAGATTGTATTGCGGGATTGTGATAAGGATTTGCGATGGGCTGCCGCAGCAGCTGCTGCCTCTGAGTCGGCTAAGGAAATTGTATCAAAATATAGGCTCTCACGATCATCCATTTCGGATTCAGGATAATCGTAATCGTGTGTACGTACTGCAAATGTAAAAGAAATTAAAAATTTATTAATAAACTGGCGGCAGTAATAATTACAAATTCATGGTAATTGTTTTATACAGAAGATAAAAAACAATAATTTTTAATGACAATACATGTGCATGTGTTAAGTTGTTATAATAAACATATCGATTATCATTTAAGTACATAGTAATTAACCGTAAATATGTGCATACAAATTTAGTGCTAAACTGTTAAAATTGCTATGCAAAAATCATTATTTTTATTAACATTTAAAGTATAACAAAATAAGGTTACATATTTAAAAACTAGCCTTTGATAAGCACCAGGTAAACAACTGTATTTTCCGTTTAATAAAGGAAACTGTATGCATTTAGAGAATATAAAATATGTAAAACTTATTATGGATCAACTAGTATGTGAGTGAGCTGATTATGGCTAACCAAGTATAAATAAAATTGCCAAGAAAAGTTTCCCCAAAAAAAAGTATGTCGTTTGGAGTCGACTTTAAACTGTAGGTCCTGACTGAAGGGTTGTAATGACCAATTATGTATGTATGTATGTAAGTACATAGTAAAGCAATTCGAACTTTAGATTTATGATCATGGCCTTTCTTTCTCGCCACGTAGCCGTTGGAAAATGTTAGCATGGTACTCCTCGATTATTTTTTTTTGTTTTTAAAGATTTCTCCACTACCTTAAAAGAGCAGAGTTTCTAAATTCGTGAATAAATTTCAATTTATTATCAGATTCTTCAAAGATAGCCAGAGAGTAATAACCTTCTGACAGATCGTTTCAAGCTCAATATGTAGATTTTGTAATTTAGAAAATAAATATTTTTAACACATGTATCTGATAATCAAGTACTGTGCAAGAACTTATATTCATTGCTACCGAACAGAGATGAGAGCAAAACGTTATATAGAATCAGAACAATAAAACAAATTATCAATACGGCAACTCACACACTTTCAGTCGATGATTATCTATCTGTCTATCACTCAATATTCTAAATGCATAAGAAAAACAACAGGCTCCCCTGAAAAAGAATCCTGTCGCTTTATTTACTCGTACCTTATCTAATGGGCTGCCCTTAATAAAAATTGCAATGTAAAACGCTGTTATAAAGTAAGGACATCTAGTGGGTAGTGTGGTAGTCTATTAGCGTGAGGGTCGTGGGTTCGATTCCCACTAGAGACTCTGGTCTGTGACACTACATCAAACATATGGTCAAAGTTACTCAGCTCGTATATACTTAGAATATAATTTGTAATTGTATTGTAATTAATAAATAAATAAAGTAAGGACATCAATTGGGGAACAGATTACGGGTACGTATTACCCCAATAATAGCAATTTTTAAAGTGGTTAATGGATTTATATCCAGCCAGATAATATTTTGCACTTGTCCCAATACGACTATAACCTCTCATATCCTTACCATTTTGATTGGAATTTTACACTAGAAAGATTGGGCCTCGGAAGATTGGGCCACTGACATAATTATTTCTTAGCTTTCGTGAAAGTCTACACAGTTGTAAATTTCAAAATGAGATAGGCTGTAGAATACTACTGTAGGATTCAGGTCTCCTATTGCTAACACTCACTTTCATATCTAAACCGGTTAACTACAACCGCACCTTGGTTGACTGCAATATTAATTTAGTTTCAATTTCATATGGGACACTCCGGATAATTACGTGTTCAATGAACTGTTTACGGCAAGTATACTTTTATCAGCCACAGTTGGCATGTATATAACTCACATATAACATGCAAACATATATCCTTCCTTACCTCCGCTAGGCTCAGAAATCGATTGCGTAATGAGAAAGCTCGGGCTGAGGAAGAATTTTGATTCGCTTACTTAGCTAACCTTAATTGCACAGAAAGCGTAATTTTTTAATGCCATTATTACAACTTGCCGTTAACTAAAGTCAGGATTTTAACGGACAGATAATTTGATTTTCATTATTATAAGTGGACAATAAGATAAAAGTGAGCGTTAAGCTAAAGGGAAGATCATCCTACCTTTAATTTTTAAAGTTCACTTTATCTTTGAACTTGCCATATTAAATATATTTTTTCCAATATGGCAACTTCAAATATAAACATGAAAAATAAACGTTAATATATTAATAGCTTTTCAAAACAAAATGGGTATTGGCGTATTCATATTATTTATTTTAAAACAAAAAGTAAAAAAGCTAAGACCTCAACACACAAATTTTATAAACACAATGAATAAACATAACAAATAAGAAGGCACGTCGTTGCCACTACATTTTTTAAGTACTTGTTTAATTGAGCACAGTTATTTTATCTGTAGGTTATAATAACGAAAATAAGTTAAAGGTGACTTTAAAGTTCACTTTAGCTAAAGTTAACGGCAAGTTGTAATAATGGCCCGTAGTGTATCTATATTCCCAAAGGTTATTGTATAATGGGTAGGAATGCGAAGATATGTACATAGCTTTCTTTGTTTGAATGACACAGTGCCCATTGGATACTGTCGGTTTGTCTTCCTGCCTACGACCACCTATCAAACCTGTTTTTTTTTTGCACATAAGGACCATTAATTACAAGATATTTTTTAAATTCATTATATATTGAATATCGTTTATTTCACAATCTTTTGTATAAATGATCTGTGATGAAAATTAGTCTTTTAATATTTTAAATAAATTTAATGCACAAACATAGACGCAAATAAAATTAATTTACAAAAGCAAGGAATTGTTAAAAGGAAATGAATATCGAAGTAGGTTTACGTGTTAACCTAGGAATTTTCATTGCCGATAGCCTTTATATGCTTAATTAGCAAAGTCATTAAATTGTTGTCATTGACTTACTCTCGATTTTTGTATCCCTGGGTGAACAAAAGATTTTTTACAATACAACAAACAATAAACAAAACTGGCAGGTGCAAAACAATACAAAAACGTTTACAATTTTATAACAATCTTATCAGTTTCGTTCTGATTTTTTTTAATTGAATTCCTAAACGTAATGATAATAAAAATATTGTAACATTGAATAACAATTACAGCAAAATACAGAAGCTTTCAAGTGTGCTATTATGATTTATAGCACTGTTATACTGGGAGTTAAATAAATTATTTTACACTCAAATAAAATTTAACTACTCAATACAATTTGATATTGAAAATGTAAAGCGTCTATCTTTATAGCCTTTATTTTAGTCTGAATGGAAGCACAATAATTAGGTAGTAATTTAAGACTTAACTATTCCAAAAGGAATCCACATTCGATATTGTCGCGTAATCTTGATATGTGAATACTTGAATGATTTTCTCTAAGAAGTAGATCGAAATCAACTATATGTGCGCTTTTATCTGGTACTTAGTCTATATGTTGCCATGCTATGCCTACTAAGGTAGGTATGGAGTGTTTACTTTGATTACCAAAACTCACTTGAGCAAACTAACTTGTGACTCCACAGATGAGAGCAGTACTTGCACTGACCAAGTTCCACCAAACTCATCGAAGGAGTACGACTACCCTATACTGGACCGCAGCCTGAAAGTTTAATAAACGATGCCATATCCTTGATATCAATCAATGATAACGCCGTTAAGCTGACAAGGACTGAAGAGCCAAAGAACCTAAATCTGCACCCCTCAAGAGACGAGCATTGACAAAGAAATTAGATAACAGTTCCTTCTAAGAGTCGCCGTAGTCTAGTAGGTAGTGTGTTGGCTTATTAGACGTAAAGCCAGGGTTCGAGCCCCAGGCCAGACATTAAAACAAAATACAAAAAGTATTTCTTCGGCGACTTCCTCTCAGCAGATTTTTGGCAAAAAGTCTGAGAGTTAATAAAATTCGAAGTCGACTTCAAACTCTAGACTCCGCTACTAATGTATAAAATTAACACACACAACAAGGCTGCCTTCCAAAATATTAGTTGCTTTGTGTTTGAACAAAGTATCGTGTTTCATAATGCCGCTGTACAAAATATGTACAATGTATTCTATTTCTATTTCAAATTACGTCGTCAATTTGTATTTTTAACGCAGTCAAAAAGCAATCAGGCATCGGATTTATAGTTGATGCATTGTTTGGTTACTTTGCATATCTACATAGTTTATATACAGTAGTAGAACTGGATACAAACTTTGTATTGATACATTTTGGAAGGCAGCCCAAAAGTGGTGTCAGAAGCTAAATTGCAATCCTGACGTATTCCTGATGTGTATGTAGCCTTAACAATTATTAAATAAAGCGGTGGTAACAGGGAAAACGTAGACTATGTAATAGGAGGTGCTCATAAGCATTTTATAGTGGAGAGTTACAATGAGTTCATCAACCTCCAAAGGCAACTTTTAATGGTAAACTATTTTTATAAGCAAACATAACCTATCCCAACTTGTGACATACATATGTATGTATGCATTTGAAGAATACAATCATTTGCTGAGATTAAAGCAAAGGCCAAGAAATCGATTACTGTTGTTAACATATTTTATTTGCAATCATTATTTGCATACAGTAGAATCTCGACATACATGATTATTAATAATTTTCATTTGTTTACTTTTTTGTAAAAGAAAACTTAAACACTCAAAGAATATTAAGTTTGAGGCATAGTTATCGCTCTAAAAACTAATTTATTAAATTTTAATTAATTAATAGAAATTAATTTTCTTTAAAATTCTATGCTGATACTTTTTTGATAAATCACTTCAACAAAGAAAGAAAATACAAAATAAATAATTAAAAATGGAAAACACCTAAACATTGACAAAAAAAATCAAAGCCACATACAGTGCACATAAAGAATAAAACAAGCAAATCAAGCAAATTTTATTTTACAGTAAAAACTCCACATAGTGGACATATACAGATCTCAATACTCAATAATTATATTTAAAACAGACAAACGAAAACGTCAGACTGCCGTTTATATTGTAAGCAAGTTTTGAAATGAACATATAAGGTAATGCGTTAAAGTGAAACGTTAAGTGATCATATTGATTAAATTGAAATTAAATTAAATTAATTTGTATTGTAATAAACATACACAAACAAACATTTTAAAGACCACGACAAAGAAAAAAAATAAAAACAAAATAAAAATGGAAATAAAAAAAATTTCAATAACAAATGGGGGATGACGTGATTTGTTTTGTATGGACTATTAAAGCTTAATATCTAAGTTGTTGTGATACAGTGGTGCTTAAAGAAATAGCAACAATATAATTAAAAGCTGTATTTCGATAGTAAACTTATATGGCAGTTTCGAATTTGTGTTGAACTGGTCCTGGATACTTTTACATCGAGATTATGCATCTATAGGGATAAAAAATTTACAGAAAAGGCTTGGAATTGAGGACAAACTGAAAATTATTTTTTTTATCACGCTAAAAGTGCACATCAATTTTTTCCCGTGAATAACTTGTTAACCAAGAACCGACAGTATCTTGTGCACAAAATTTTAGATGCCTTTAAAAAGAATGGAGATTGATTGTGAACGAAGGAGGATTGAAAGACAACTTGCCATAAATAAATAAAGTATGCAGCAATTAGTTTCAAAAAAAAATTAATAAAATTGGTTCAAGAGAAATAAAGCGTTGCCTTATTTTTCTTCTAAAATTTATAGAATTTATGCATTGGATAGAAGTCCAAATACTTAATAACCGACTTTTTCACTTCCGAACTTATCTATCACTTATTAGCACTCTATTTAGGGTTATTTTATGAGACTTTCCTTCTCTTTGTAAGCCGAAATGTCGTGTCCACATTTAGGGTTTTTCATGATCGCTTCTGTTTATTATCAAACCCCATCCGATTTTATTAAGGCGTATTCAGAAGACAATCTATTAAAGTTGAGAGTTTTTATAGTTTATTTCGACGAATTTTTCACTTGTTGAACGATAACTAGATGAGGAAACTTGCCAGAATAATTGAATCATAGATTATTCCTGAGGCTACCCAATTATTTCAGACTAAAATAATGGATATAAAGACTAACAGATTGGATAAAACTATGCTCATGGCTACTGACAATAAGGTGGTCTTTATATCCGCATCCAAAATTGTAGGAGTAAATCTATATCTCTAGAGGAAGTAGGAAATATGTATTAAAAGAAATTGTTAACCTAAAGGCGTTTCGAATAAAATCTAAATATTCATTAAATTATCTAGATGGTTAAGGAATGCTTGCATGCTTATCTCCATTGAACGTAATGAATCGATTTATGCTTGAGCAACGTAGGGCCGATTTTGCCGAAAGAATTATCTTTTCGGTTGAAACTCATTTTCATCTTGGTGGATACGTTAATAAGCCATATTTTACCGCATTTGAGGATCAAAAAACCCAGACGTGGTCTTACAGAAGCCAATATAGCCATTATGAGTGACTGTTTGTTGCGGCTTGTAGAGCGGAGGCATCATTGGTCCATAATTCTTTGAAGGCACACCTATTCTATTAAGATAACCGATTATTTTGTACCCGCTCTTCTGCTTTTGATGTTTGATTTCAACTGGATGTTGCAACTTGCCACGTTGTCAGACGTTGGATGGCGTTCAAATGGTGATGTCAATTGGACACCGTTGGACTATTTTCTGAGTGTTATTCCGACAAACCAGAGACAATTGAGCATTTGAAGGCCAACATTCGAGATTCCATTGCCGATATAGGATCACATATACTCGAAAAAGTGCACGAAAATTGATCCGATCGATTGAGGTACTGCGATGCCAGCCGAATCACAGGAATGGAATAACATGAAATGGAATATTACCGGAACCGGGACAATAGTACTTCACAAAAAAAATTAATTTGGCTAAATTTCAAACCGTTTTTGGTTTTTCCGCCCTATATTACACGGGTCAGAATAGAATACATCAGAAAAGCAAACAGTTAGCTGAAGTATAGATCTCCAATACAGACCATGTTTTAAAATATGGCGAAATAGAAGTGACTCTTAAGGAGGTACTTTGATCAAACCACAGAGCACTGTAGGATTTATTTGATTCAAAATCTTAATCTTTTGCCAACATGTCGGTAACAGAAACAAACGAAGATTCATTAACGGGTGGGCATGTTGATAATGCTATAATTTTGAACATAACTGTGTATAATTACAAGTTTTATTTCAAATATTTTTTTTAAGAACGTTTGAATATTAAAAGTCATAAAATCAAAAAAAAATATGCAAAAAAATAAAATAAATGGAAATAATTTTTGGTGCCAGCAGATAATGAAATAATATTTTTTTTTGTTAATTTTTATAATAGAAAGCTCTATACACTCAAGCACATAATTATAGCATTACAATTAGAATAAATTTTATTTTATAAATAAAATAAATTGTAACTACAATATTTAAAAATAATAATTACCAGCTGAATACATGTTTGGTTTTTGTTTTTTACTTATTTTGCTTATTTTGTTTTTGTTTGCGGCTTATTTAAAAATTAAACTTTATTTAGTATATAAAATACGATAGTTTTCATATATATTTGTTTGTTTTTTTTTTCATAGAGGTGATGATGTAGTCAAAGTATTTAAATTAAAAAAAGCAGTGGTTGTTGTTGTTATTTTTTTTTTCATTGATGGTGGTAGAATTTAATGGAAAAAAATTAAGGAAGAGAAACAAAATTAAAAAAAGAAACAAATTAAAATATGTTTTTTTTTTCGGAAACTATTTGTGATTTTGTTTCTAACTGCTTTTGTTGTTATTTGTTGCCGTAGTTAATTTATTAAAATTTACAGGTTTTTGTTTTCTTATATTTTTTTCAAATTTTTTACAATAAAAACCAAAATTTTGTGCTAAATTTTGAGAAGAAAAGAAAGGAAAAAATTATTTAAAAAAAACATTTAAATTGTTTTTTTACAAAAGATTTTTAAACGAGTTTTTACTAATGCTGTTATTATGTATGGATTTTGTTGTTGAGTTTCTTTTATATTTTCAAGTTGAATTATTGATTCAGTATGTAGATGAGCAAACAGCCAAGCAGCATCACTTAATGTTGACAATTTTCAAATCATCACGTAACGTTACAATTGATGGTAATGGAGCTGCAATATCTCATAGTGTTACTGTTTCTATACGCATTAATTCCAACGGAAGTTAAATTTAAACATTAAATTTGCCCACTTTACGCAAAATTCATAGCGTTTTTCTCTAAACAAAACAGATGTTTAATGGCCGTTTTATTAGGTCATTGGCCGGCTGAAACACATTTTCATTTTAAAATGAAATTTTCTTCTTTTTTTATTAATTTAAATAATTTATATTATAAACAAATTATTAACACTTTTGCCACATAGTACATATGGTTTGGTTTTTTTTAATGCTTTCATTCATTCCATTTTTTTATTCATTTAATTAAACATTGAACTTTTGCTTCAGTTCTGTTATCAAATTTTGATTAGTTTATACGATTATTTTACCATATGTGAATATAATTTGTTTCTTTTCCTTTTTTTTTAATTTTAAAAATGATTAATCACATCGTTTTAAATCGTTAAATCGTCGTTAGAAATAATAAAAAAAATTACGTTCACACGTTCGCGTTTTAAATTAAACTAAATATTCATCAGAATCATTGGAATCAAACAGCAAAACAACCACTAGAACTTATTTAATTTCCATTCCTCTTACACTCATTCATTGCCGGCTCTCCCAGCAGAGAGTCTGTCTATATAATACACCTCTTTGCCTGTTTATGGTTTATATCGCTTTTTAATTCATTCAAAAAAAGAACACAAAAAGTACCAAAAAAAACTTAAAAACAGAACAAAATAATATTGAGTAACCATAGGCATCGGGCCGCCACTCAAGCGTTGCTCTTAACCATGATCCATCTAAACAGCCACCCATGTACAAACATATTCAATTTTAAGTGTCTTTCATTCAATTCAATTTTCCCTCTCTCTCTCTTTTACTTTCTGGCAGTATCGTGAGCGTGTGAGCGCCTCCGGACTGATAAAAAACAGAATTTATATTATGAGTGCCGGTACATTGCCTAATGGCTTGTTGTCGTTTGTGATTGTACCCTACAACCTGTTGCTATGTATACTGAGTTAAAGTAACGCAATATTCTCTAACTAAAGCAATTACACAGATTTTTATCATTTGTCTACCAAAAGATATGCAACCTGAGAGAATCGCTAATGGGTGATGGCAACAGAGCTTTGCAATATTGCACGTACCTTTTTCTGCCAATGATTAAGCCTCCCTATAAAACGACTGAATCATATTCAATTTAACTGAGGCAATTGGAATATCTTGTAGTCGCCGTAGTCTATTAGATAGTGTGTTAGATTTTTAGACTTAAGGTTACGGATCAAACCCTAGGTCAGGCATCTCTAGCAAAACGAATTATGAAAACATAATTCTTCGGCAACTTCCCTTCAAGGGATTTCTGGCAAAAACTCTGAGGGTAAATTGAATTGCCATGAAAAGTTTCTCTAAAAACCTGTCGTTCGGAGTCGACTTTAAACTGTAGGGCCTGAAATTAATATACACCAGATAAGTGGTTCGAGAAACTAGGTCGTAATTATGATTGAAGTATTGTTGAAGTATTGTTATGCCCTATTCAGTGGTTAGGCAGCCTATAAGAAAGTTCATTTTGTAGTATTGTTCTACTAATCAAATGTTTTGTTTTTAATCTTGAAAAAAATTTTCATTTTAGATAACGTTTTACAAACCATTTCACAATGTTCTACGGTGTACAATATTCATTGTCACCCATGCTTACCAAATTCACTTAACTTCTGAAAGAGCATGTATGTAGTATATGTGTATGGGTGTTTTAGCTCACATAGTATATTTAACATTTTGATCATCGTATTGTGCTGCCACTTGTAGAATGTTTTAGTTTGTTTTCGCTTTTATTTTGGAATCAAGTGTACGTATGTACGTATAGGAGAGTTCCAAATAAGAACTCAATTCTCTTATACTCGAACACATCAAACAGTTTGTGGTTCTCGCAAAAAATCAAATAAGCATTCTCTGTTTAGGGTAAGATCAAGATCAAATACGTATTGCTTGTTCAACAGTGTATTGAGTCATTGTGCTTGTCAAGAGCTCTTTAATAAGTTTATTTGTTTAGATGCCCATAAATTGTATTAAATTGTATTAAAAAATGTTATAAAATTAAATTTTTATAGGCGATTAATGTTTTTGAAAATGTTTTCATATTCATTATGGAAACATGCTTCATATGAGCGTATAATTATGTTGCAAAAATTCCGAACGTGGAAAATTAAAGAACTTTATAAAATTTTTGAGTGGATTAGTCTAATAATTTTGTTGAAAACTGTCTACAGTATCCACTTCTAAAGTGAGCAATGTTTTAACAGAAGGTAGAATCCTTATTTCAATTGCGCAATAACTTGTCGTCAAAAAAGGTTACAAAATGTCAACTTATGGGGATTATGGGAATACATACATTAAATAATTAATTGGTCCATTAACAGGTAAAACACACATTTATATTCGCAAATCTCCAAATAATACAAATAAAAAAGAAATTTTCTTCTTTCAATTGAATTCCTATGTATAGTCCTCTAGATCATGCATTGACCTCATCAAAAGTATCACATTAGTTAGCATTCTTAGACATTAAAGAGGTATTGATTTCCTATCCCATGAAGCTGCTTGGAAAACACTAGCCAGAGAGTTTATAGCGAAAATTATTCATATAATATCGGCCATTAATTCGATTATAATTTCAGCTTACGGTTTCTGTAAAGGGCGTAATTAGACAGGATTGCGTGTTATAGCCTGTTTTATTTAACAACGTCCTGGATAGCAAGAATGCTATGGTCTAATAGAATAGTACATAAATATATAATTGGTAATTACAACCCTTTAGTCAGAATTACGGCCTAGCTTCTCACACCACTTATGTTGTGTGCGTTAATTTTATACATGAGTGCTAGGGACCTACAGTTTAAAGTCGATTTCGACAACAAATTTTTGAGAAAGTTTTCATGCCAATTTTATTTACTCTCAGAGTTTTTACCATACAACTGCTGAGAGTCGGCGACTTCCTCTCAGCAATATTTCATATGTTTGGAGATGTCTGACCTGGAGTTTGAACCATGGCCTCAAGTCTAATAAGCCATTACACTTCTTACTAGACTACGGCGACATTCAATAGAATCTTTCGTTAGAATCTACCGTTTAAGAAATCTGAACAATGCAAATGATATCTATATACTGCACATACAATCAGTTAACGGCCGTTAAAGTAAGATTAAGAACCGCATTCTCTATCAATGAATTAATATAAATACGATAGCCACTCAACAAACTCTAATATCCGGTCTCCTTGAAGTCGTCTACACTTTTATTTAACCCCGCTCTTTCATTTCGAAAACAGGTGTTCAATATCAAACTTGGAAAACAAAACCTTCTGCATATAGCTTAATGCGGTATCCAGTTCTTACCAATTTGCAATCAGCAAAACGATGCAAATATTTAAAAGCAATGTTAATTCTATACACCATCACGCTGCAAGACCAACCAGCTAAATAAGTCAGTAAATTCTGCTATGTAAATAGTATAGTGGGAAGAAGTGGCTAACAGACGTTAAAAGCAGGATCCAAACAGAAAAAGGAAACGTCTTTCTAACAAAACGTATAAAAAGTTATTGATTTGTGAAAGTCATAAACATACGTACATACATAATTGGTCATTACAACCCTTCTATCTTCTCACACTACTTATGTAGTGATCGTTTTATACATGAGTGGTGGGACCTACAGTTTAAAGTCGACTCCGAAGGTATATTTTTTGCGATACTTTTCATGGCAATTTTTTTTATTCTTAGAGTTTTTGTCAGAAATCTTCTGAGAGGAAGTCGTAAAGAAATTCTTCATATTTCGTTTTGTTAGAGATGTCTAACGTGTGGTTTGAACCGTGGCCTTACACATAGTAAGCCAACACACTACCTGCTAGACTATGACGACTTCAAAATCATATGCTTCCAAAAAGATACCAACAGATTGTGTTCATTTATATTCCCTTTTGAATACATCTCGTATTGTAGTTCAAGTTCAAGAAAATCATTTTAAAATTGTCTTGGTTCGTTACTCAGCTATATTATTCTTAATTTGTTTATTTTATTCGATAGTAGTACCCGCGGAAAAAATTGTCAGACACTAATAATCTAGGAAATGTAATGTAAATACGAGTACCATTCCATTCATAGTCATGTTACAACAATTATTTTCCATGTTACAAATCATATTAAAAATATTCTCACAAGTCAAGCCATTCATATAATTTCAATATGTAGTGAAATTTAATCACTTACAAACGCTTACAATAAAGCTAACAATTGTAGCAACAACAACTATTGAAAATAGCATAAACATGACCACAAACAAACCGCAATGGGGGAAAAAACCTCAACTCAACTTGGGTGAACATGGAAAGAGGCAAAAACCAAACCCCTTAACATTCTTGCTTCAAAAGTCAAAAACCATCAGAAAAACAAAAAAAATCAAAACGAATAACAAGAATAAAGAATTTTGAAATTGTGCTGTTCTGTTCAGGGTTTGACAAAACAACGCACAACGGCTCATAAAAATTTTTTCGAAACTTACATTCTCAGGTATTTGAGTAAAAGTGTTATGTTGTGTGTGTGCGCGACATATGAAGTTAAGCATGTAAAGGTTGTGAATCAAAAGCCACAAGTGCCATCAGATTTTTCAAACGTGACAAATGACAATTCAAAAAAAAAAAACACAAACAAAAACAACAAGAATTGAATGAATCCAACTAAAATCACAAAAACATCAACAACAACAAATAGAAAGAAAAAGAAAGTTTGAATTAAAATCGACGAAAAAAAATTGAAGAAGAATGACAGTCTCATTTCCACTACCACTAGCACAACCTAGTGTAACAATACTTTAGAAATGGAATTGTCGTCAGAGTATGGGCACTCATATGGAACATTAGTTCTATGGCCTTACGGTGGCACATTTTCAATATTTATTACCTTTCTTTTCATTTCATTTCATTTCATTTAAACAATCAAAGTAGCATGAGAGAAAAAACAAAGCATAGATGAATAAAAATACATGCGTCACTAAAGGGAAACCAAAGTTGGTTTACGTTGAAGAGGAATTGAATTCATTTGAAAGCTTTTCATTAAGGGCACACCTTTTAAACGGATTAAATGAAGTTATTTGCGTTTTTTTTTAATTCTCCCTTAAGTGTTATTACCATGAATTAAGATTTATTGTAATGTTGCTGTTGTCATTGGATTTTGTATTATAATGACATTCAAGCAATAATACTTCCCAGCGGAAAGTGGTAGACACAATACAACACTGCGATAATAAATTATTGCACGGATTAATCGCTATCAAGCGAGGACAATTTATTGTTTAAAAAGAAATTAAACAACCAACTGAGATTTTACATTTGCAAAGAAAAAGAAAGCATTACGAAATCTTAGCGACTTAACCCAAGGACTAGACAACTGGCGTAATGGCTAGATGTATATATATTGAAGGCATTGTGCGATATTGTTTGAATAGATAGAGCTGAACAGGATACAGATACTAGCAAGTGTTACTATAACCAGGACAAAGAATGCTAGTCCTACAACGGCTCTGGAGGTTCTACTGGATTTGAGTCCGTTGCACATGTTAGTAAAGACCAGAGCTTTGGATACTGGGGACAAATTCATTAAGAGGCTTCGTGATCTCATAAATTGAATGGCAACTAACAACATACTCGTACATAATACATAATTTGCCATTACAACCCTTCAGTGAGGATTACGGCCTAGCTTCTCATACCTTTTATATCGTGTGTATTAATTCTATGCATGAGTGGCGAGACCTGCAGTTTAAAGTCGACTCCATACGACAGATTTTTGAGAAACTGTTCACTTTTTATTTCATCTCAGAGTTTTTGCCAGAAATCTGCTTAGAGGCAGTAATCGAAGAAATATTTTATCATATTTCTTTTTCTTTGAGATGTCTGACATGGGGTTTGAACCGTGGCCTCACATCTAATAGACAAACACTCTACCTACTAGACTAATTCCACTAACAACTCCATGCTTAGCTGTTCCCCTGGACAGAAGCAGTAGATTCTATGATTTTAGGGAATGCTTCGATACTTAGTAACAAAATTGTATGACGTAACTTTTAAAATGGTTACTAGCCTGTTCTATGCAGATAGGTCGAGAGTAGATATTGAAATCGGAGTGAAAGTTTTCGGCCCCAGATAAAATATTCCAAGCCCATGACAATTTCCAAACATGAAATCTATGCCATCGAAAGATGTACTCATTTCAATTTGTGCAAAGAGTATATAGTACGGGGCATAGTATTACTATCGGTCTTTGTGGTCACCCTTACAGTACTCGACTCTAATGATGTTAACTCGAAAATTGTATGGGACTGTCTGAGGACCTGAAATCACTTAAGTAGAGGAAATACGGCTCAAGTCATGTGGGCTTTCGCTGCAATAAACACTCAAAAAATCTTGCAATTAGTAGAGCTTGTATGTCGCTGATAAGGCCGGAACCTATCCATGAAATAGGAAAGGATGTTTGGAAGGGTTGTATTCAGGGAAAGTTAAAAAGAGACAGAGACTCCCTGCTAACCTAATGGCTTTGAGACAATATGGTAGGCTAAGTGATAACAATAGGAGAAGTTTAAAGTTATGCATCAAACTATCCATGAATAACTTAAGTTTAGTAACAGGCCTTATGGCAGGACTCTATATAACATTTGTACAAAATTAGGATCATCTCGAATTCAACAATATGGATGAACTTTGGCAACTTATAGATATAACTGCCTTAAATAGGGACAGCTTTTCATCAGATGAAAAGGAGCAAGGTACCCCTTTGATGTTGGCAATAATTTTTCTTACCCCTTTTGAGCAATTGATTTAAATTTATTTTTGTTTCGTCTTATTAGACGTAAGGCTAAAGTTCAAACCACAAAATATTTCTTTGGCCACTTCCTCTCAGCAGATTTCTGGCAAAAACTATCAGAGTAAAAAAAATTGCCATGAGATGTTTCTGAAAAAATCTATCGTTCGAAATCGACTTTAAAACTGTAGGTCCCGCCACTTATGTATAAAATTAACACACACAAAATGAGTGGTGTGAGAAGCTAGGCCGTAATCCTGACTGAAGGGTTGTAATGGCCAATTATGTTATCTTATGTATTTACGTTTGCCTTGTTCACTCTTTGACCTTTGAAAAATTAAATTAAACTCGTGAATTCTACATTTGCAAATATTCACTTGCCACTATGACGTCATATCCTCTAAAGAAGCTATGATCTTAGATACGATTAAATATTATTTGTTTAGGTATTTAGATTATGTAACGAACCTTTCTTGAAGGGTAAGATTGGGACAATGTTGATAACTCAAAACAATATCAGAGACTGTAAGTTATTTGATTAATGTTCTTCGTTGAAACTGCAGTTATGAGACATATAATTAAATAATAAAACCATTAAATGAAGAATTAAGTGTGAAGAGAAAAATAAAAATCAAATGTTTATTTAGTAAACTGTGATAAGCCTTAATACATAATTTGTTTACTTGTATTAAGTAATAAAATATTTTATTGTTGTATTTTGCTATCGGATAGAAACCGCACAGACCACAATTTTTACATTTATGGTGGGTGTTTTATTTTTTTTTTCAACATTTTCTATAAATGTTTACCAAAACTGCGCTAATTTTAGTCAAAAAATGTTTGCGTTCTGATAAGAATTAACGTCAGTAGGTTAGTGTGTTACTTGAAGCAGGCACGTTGTAAGAAAAAAGTAAAAGTTAAGCACTAAACTGACGTTAATTTAATAAGTCACTATCGTTTAAACGACTTAATTGAATAATTCGCAATTAAATGCAAATGTTTTGCATGAAATGCGATGAAACAGTGCAGCAGTAAGAAGATTTAAGAGGAAAAAATTCTTAAAACAATTTCAAAAATAAACCAAATTTCTTGGAATCAAAAATAAAAAAAAATAATGTATAAAGGAGACTTGAAAAACTGCTAACTGCAGACTACGAAAAACTTCAGAATTTAATTTTATTTTTTATTTTATTTTTTTGGGATTTGCAAAAAATAAATCAAATGCTTATCGTTTATCCACACCTTTTTAAGTATTTTTAACACACCTTTAATTAGTAGAATTTTTAATTTTTGTTCATAAGCAAATACATAATATTGATAATTATTTATTGTTTATTTTAAATAAATAAATTATTTACTTTATTATTGTGGATATTTAAGTGCACATTTAAGCAATCTTTGCAATTTTAAATGCAATTTATTAACACAGGTTCTATATGCGCAGCATGTAATGAAAAATGCAGTTCTAAAATTCGATTATCATTTTCTCCTCTCATGGGTAAAAGGGTAGTGTGTTGGCTTATTAGACATGAGGACACAGTTCAAACCCGAGGTCAGACATCTCCAAGAAAACGAAATATGAAGAAAATATTTCTTCGGTGACTTCCTCTTACTAGATTTCTGACAAAAACACTGAGAATAAATAAAAATGCCATGAAAATTATCTCAAAAAATATACATTCGGAGTCGACTTTAAACTGTAAGTCCCACCACTCATGTATAAAATGGCCACTATACATATAAGTGGTGTGAGAATCTAGGTCGTAATCCTGACTGAAAGGTTGAAATGACCGATTATGTATGTATATGTGTATATTTGAACTACAATACGAGGTGTGATAGAAAGAGAATATAAATGAATTCAATATGTTGATAGAAGCATATGATGGAAGCATATGACTTTCACACTACGACTTTGAAGTCGCCGTAGTCTAGTAGATAGTGTGTTGGTTTACTAGGCGTGAGGCCACGGTTCAAACCCCAGGTCAGACATCTCCAACAAAATGAATTATGAAGAAAATATTTCTTCGGCAACTTTCTCTTAACACAGTTCTGACAATTTAATTGCTATGAATGATTTCTACAAGAATTTGTCGTTCGGAGTCGACTTTAAACTGTTAGCCCCGGCACTCATGTATAAAGTTAACACACACAACAGAAGTGGTGTGAGAAGCTAGATCGTAATCCTCACTGAAGAGTTGTAATGATCAATTATGTATGTATGTATGTACAATTATTTATAATAATAAATTAGCATACGAAATGAAATGATGTTTCTTAAAATGTCGATGTATCGTTTGTATCCCTAATGACAAGAGAAACATACAAATGTTTGTGAACCGTAAACTTCAAAAGGTTCTTCGAATATTCTGGTAGAGATTATTCCAATCATATCAGATGATGGATAGATCAACAGCCTCTATCGAACGAATTAAGGAAACATAAATGGCGCAGAATTGTCATTAATCATGCGGACATAATTACTAGAATTGTCATTGATCTGAACACACAAATAAATTGTCCTCACTCACACATAGACAACAGAGAGAGTTATTAGAGAGTTATTCAACAAATTTATCACTTTTGCTGTGCATGCTATGTTTACCATAGCTTTACACCCGCGTGCCTTTATCTGATATACCAGACAAAAATATTTCAAAAATTTTATTTCATCTAAGGTACCTACACCATTTACATCAGATTAATTTCATTTATTTATATAACTTATATATAACTATATTATAATTAAAGAAAATAAAAGATTTCTTATGAAATAAGGGAGATGAATCATTTAAGAGTGAGTGTCTCATTTTGTTACTTGATTTGGTTAAACAAAATCCCACATGTAATTAGAAACAAATGCAAGAGGTAGATTGGTTAGTCACTTAAAAGTCAAATGAAAACATTTTTGATAATAAAATAAATAAAAAAACAAACTGCACTTACATTTTGAAATAAATGAAAATAAAATTCAAAACTGAAAAATGAAATTAAAAAGTTTACGTAGATTTTTAAATTCTTTATTTATTTATTTTTTAATTGTTTTAACACGATATTTTGTTTGATGGTATGGTATGTATATTTTGTAGTTAAAATTATATATATTTTTTAAATTGATTATTTAAATTTAACATTAATTATTAATTTTTAATTAATTTCTTTGTTTTTTAAATATTTCTTGTTTAAATTATTATTTTTAATTATTATATTTTTATTATTCTACCTTTTCTGGTTGCAGAATAAAAAATATAAACAAAACTATTCGCGAATAATTTTTTGTATTAAGTACTCATTCTTTTTAATTGAAGGGAATATATACATTAGCACTGGTATTTTTTATTTATTTCTTTAAAGAATATATAAACTATTCGTTATATTAATATTGATTTGTAAAGCATTTTCAATACATTTTAATATTTAATTTTATTTATTTATATTATTTTTTTTTTTGTATTCATATAATTTTATACGTATGATCAACTTATTTGCTTACATATGCGTAATTAAAACAATTTTTGTGTAATTCAGTGTACATGTTGTATTGAAGTCACCCCAAGACATTAGGCAATGTTTTGAATTACTAGACAAGAGCTCGAAAGTTCAAACCAGAGTTATAATGTCTCGATAAAAAAATTTTTATATTTCACCCGGCGATCTTCCCTTAGCAAACAAAAACTATGAGAGTACATAGAATTGCCACGAAAATTTAGTAAAAAAAAAAAACAATTGTGGATCCCGCCACTCTTGGATAAAATTGATAAACACAACATAGGTGGTGTAAGAAACTAGGTTAAAATCCTGACTAAAGGGTTGTAATAATCAATTAAATAAGTTGTGTCCATTTCAGTAAAGCTTTATTAATTTAACGTTCATTACAATACCGGTAGATTCAAATCTTACATTCACAAACATTATTCTTTCCTCCCTCTCTCCCAGAAACTATTTTCCAAGATCTAACTGCACTGCATTAGTAGGAAAAATACCTTATGTGAGGATTGTACAAAAAAACAGAATTGAAAAAGTTGACCAAAAATAAGAGAGCAATGATTACTGTTTTGTATTTGGACATGCTTGAGATATGGTTTCAACAAGAAGGTGTACTAGAATGCATGGCACGTGATACCACGAATCAAGTAAAAGCCGACCTATTGACCTGGACGATCATGTGATTAAATTCCACTAGCCTAGTTTTGTGGCGCAGGTTGATAGGTAGGTTGGAGTGTCACTTGATCACGCATTGCGGGTCGTTGTGATGCCACAAGTACGTGCAGTCCCTGTACTGACCGAATTTCACTCAATTAATCACAGAATTAGAACTTGGGAAACGATTCAAACACTGGAAGATGAAATTATAACTGGCTTTGGCAGGCAGAATATCGGCTGATAAGCTCGTTAAAATATAACAAAATTTGAGCTCTCGACTGCTCAGCGGGCAACATAAAATGAAAGAATAAAATGTCCTTTTTATCTTAAATGCGTTTTAGTCACACTAAATTTACTTCAAATTTTATTTATATTTTATTATTTAATTAAAGCTTTATTATTATATTCACATTTATGTATTGTATATAAATAATAATTTTTATTTAAGGTTAATTTTTTTATTTCACTTTTTTTAATTTTGTATTTTATTAATTTATTTTATTTTTATTTTTTTCATTTTATTCATTTTAAAAACAAAATTTTAGTTTTAAAAATTTTAAACTTCAATATATAAGACAGTACACATTGTCTTAATTACATTCTTTTTTTTTTTGATTACTCAAAATAATTTTTTTGCTTTCATCTTCAAGATGATGCAATTCGTTTTCATTTTGTTTACATTTTGTGCAATGTTTTGTTTTCTTTTTTCTTTATCTCTTTGATTAAGACACTTGTAGTAGTTTTATTTAGAATGCGTGTGGCACGTTCATGGTAATGTTCTCTGACTCTAAAAACACTGTTGCTGTTGACTTTAAAAACGACAAAACAGCTTGCAACCTTAGGATGTCAACAACAGCAATAACAATTGTTGCAAGTACGCGCACTTGAAAACAAAACAACACTCACTATACATTCATTGTATGAGCATGTATATGAAATGAAGAAAAACAAAAATAATTCATCCGAACAATTAAACTCAAATCATAAAAACCCTCAGAGTAGCAGTCCAAAACAGAATTTCTTAAACAAAAATATGAAAAAAAAATTAAGAACTGGTGGTTGAATAGCTTGATTGTTTCGTATTCATGTGGTATAGCCCGGAGCAAAGAACAAAAATACAAAAAAAAAATTTAAAAAAAATAGAAAAAACTCAAAAGTACACACACTCCATTGTTAGAAATATACGCAGATGTTGATTGTATTGTTGTACTACGAAATGTAATAATTTTTTTGTTTTTAATTGTAATGTTTTATGTTTTTTTTTAATATTTCTTCTGTATTATTATTTAAACATTATTTTGTGTTTTTTTTTTATTTTATTTTTTCATAATTTTGTTATTTTCATTTATTTCCATATATACACTCGTACTTCATTTATTTATTCATTCAACAAATGACATCATTTCACAAAAATTCATCATTTTCATGAGAATTTCTGTATTTAATTAATGAATATTATATTGTAACAGTTTTTATTATTATTTTTCTTCTTTAATAATTAATTATTTAGTACCATACATATACACACAGACACAGGAAATACATAGAAATTTTTTTTATTGTACGGCTCCCATATAACAAAACTACAATACATATTTACATTATTTTCGTATTTAATTCATTTTTTATTGTTATTTAACAAAATTAATCTTTAACACAACCAAACAGAGTCTGAAATATTTTCTTAAAACTCCCATAAAAAATAAAAAAAATATATTTTAATTTTTATTCCGATTTTCTTTTGCTAATAAACGCGTTACTCAATTTCGGGGAAACGGAAAAAAATAAAAGGAAAACAAAAAGGACGAAATACTAACACATACAAACGCGCGCACACATACACACACACTCTCTTTACACTCCTTATAATAACGACATAACACGAATCAAATAGCGTATGTATGTACAAATCGGAAAATGTATACAAAAAATATTCGGAAAAAGTATTTTATGAATGAACCTTAAGGTAACGTAGAAAATGTTAAACTGTCATAATAATGTTACAGAAATTCATTGCAAACTCTACTACAGAGCAGATACAATAACAATAATAATATATTAACAACAACAACAACAACAGCAATGTGTTTGTTGTACTATTGTTTGGTATATGGAAACGTCAAATACTTGATAAATAAGCTGCACAAAGAAAAATTGGAGAAGAAGAAACAGTTCCACAGCTGTTATAACAGCATGTCTCATAGTGCTAAATTTACAGTTAAAACTACAACGTATAACGGTGCCAAACTCTAAATTTAGTAGAGACAAAAACCACAAAATTTTAAGGTGAATGGATATGATTTACAGTAAATTCAATTTTCAAAAGCTGGCTTCATTGTTTCGTACTTATATGTGGTTTAAGCCAGAGCATAAGAAAAGAAATAGAAACTTATTCTACTACAATTCAACATAAACAGTGAAGGCAGAAATAATAGTGGCACATCAAAATTTCAATACTAAAATTAATGAAAACTGTTTAAAGTGTTTATAATCAGATTATAAAATAACCATATTTTTATATTTATAATGCTTGATCGTAGCTCCATGTATTTCTGTATCCTTTCTGCAATTGCCGATTTAATTTATAAGATTGGAACAAAAATTTATTTTTAAGAATAAAAAAACTCCTAGAAGCTAGTGTGTTAGGTCCGGCTTGGGAAGAAAATATTGTTCAGCATAAAAATCCCCCTTTACATAACATACATACATCATTCTAACCCTTTAGTCAGGATTACGACCTAGTTTCTCACACCACTTATGTTGTGTATGTTAATTTTATACATGAGCAGTTTAAAATCGACTACGAACGACAAATTTTTGAGAAACTTTTCATGGCAATTTTATTTATTCTCAGAATTTTTTTTCAGAAATCTGCAAACACACTACCTATTAGACCACGGCGACTTCAACAAATGGCGGAATTGAAAACTTTGTTTCGATAATCTCCACTTTTTTAACTGCATGGCAATCAACAGTAGAATGCAGGGCTCTTAGTTCCACAGAACTGGAGCATCATTCAGTCCTTTCATATTAGCCTTTGAGTAAAACAAAAATGTCCACTATCACTTCAGTAGTTCATGTCGATGTTGAATGAATGAATTACAGCATATTTCTTGTAAGACATCCAACCGAAGAATGAGTATAGTGAAACCAAAATTAAATATTTATTATCCTCTTAATCCAAGGCCTAGAGTTAATGTAAGAAACTTTATGTAATACTTCTTCTCTGTATGGTAAAAGATACTTCTTCCATGATATCATCGAATTCGGTGATGGAGAATGGAAGTGATTGAAGGCATCTGTGTTTTAATTCAGTATTTGAACGAAATTAAACTCTTTTTCATTTTTGAGCATTTTGAGTATTAATAGGTTTAGTGAGATGCCCATATGGATGACTTGTCTGGCTACATAATCACTGCACAACAGATTTTATGTTTTATTATCAAGGGGCAAGAGGAAAAGAAGAGTAGCAGGACCTACGGTTTAAAGCCGACTTCGAACGACAGAAATCTACTGAGAAGATGTCACCGCAGAAATATTTTTTTATATTTTGGCCCCTGATCTGGGGCTTAAACCTTGACCTCACTTCAAATTAGCCAACATACTACCTACTAGACTACGACGTTTGCTTCACGAAGTCATTAGTAGAGTGTGATGGTTTATGAATAATTTCTGCCAGATACCAATCGTACGCTCTTATTTGGTATTGAGTTTACATGATACGGTTTCGCTCTTCTATACAAAAACTTGAAATGCCGTACAATATGTGTGATCGTCTAAATGTCTCTTAAACTCACGTTTACTGACACAATTGGTTAACAAAAGTCTAGTATAAGTAAAGTTTCTATTTTCAATTATAGTAAAAAATACTAGCCTGGAAGTATACGTAAGTTATTCTTGCGCATTCCATATTCTTACTAACTATTCTGCAAAATAAGCGAATCAAAAATACTTGAGTAATTTAGCGTCTTATTTTTTTAGAAAAGTTTTCGATTGTTTTTGTTTTTATAGAGATTCCCTTGTGATCTGAAAAGTACTTCTTTGGAAACTTACGCAGATGACGTCGCCTTGGTCTAGTAGGTAGTGTGAGGCCTCGGTTCAAACCCCAGGTCAGACATCTGCAACTAAACGAAATATGACAAAATATCTCTTCGGCGACTTCCTTTCAGCAGATTTTTGGCAAAAACTCTGAGAAGAAAAATTGCCATGAAGAGTTTCTAAAAAATCTGTCGTTCGAAATCGACTTTAAACTGTAGGTCCCACCAGTCATGTATAAAAATTAACGCACACAACATAAGTGGTGTGAGAAACTAGATCGTAATCCTGACTGAAGGGTTGTAAAGACCAATTATGTATATATGTAAGCAAGTTAAGAAACATTTACTTAAGTTTACATAAATTTGGTTTTAAAAGATGTGTTCGAAAATTTTTATTACACACTTTATCAAAATAATGTTTTTTTCTTATGTTTGTTTTGCTTTATTTCTCATGCCTCTGCCTATTTTTTATAATAATTTTTTTTTTTTAAAGATACTCATAAATTTTAAACCTAACAGCCTATTAGAGAGAGGTTTCAGCATATGTTTTCAATTCAAAATTTATTTTCAACATTCAAAATACTATGAAATTCAGATATTTTTTTAAACATTGCTTGAATTTGTTTACAGTTTAAGCGTTATTTGAATACGAGCCTTCATTAATAATATTTGACGAATGAATTGAAATTTTTTTCTCAGCCAAATGGACTGTTAAAATTAACAAAAAGACATTATACCTATGAGCTAAGAGTAGAAGCTGATAACAAAACAAAACAAGATTAATAAACTTGCGAAAAACAAAAGAAATCAAATTTAATGGATTCATTAGAAAGTAACACAAGAAAAAATAAAATATTTTGCGAATTCTCTTGTAATTAAAGTTATCAAAAGCAAAGAAAAAAAAAAGAAGAAATTTTGCAAACTAAAGAAATTAATATGAATTACACTGTGCACTAACTGAACATGTTAACAAGACAAAGGAATAAAATTTACTGAAACACAAGAGATATTAGAAAAACATTCAATTAGACAAGCAATCTTCAAATAACTCGATATGATTTAAAATTTAAAGGTTATTAGGCATAGCTTTCATAACTTGAATGGAAACAACACAAACTATGACTACGTACTTAAAAAAGTAATATAAAATAATCACAGTTAATAATCATTAAAAACATCTTATTCATCTCAATCATGTTCACTGTATTATGCGATTAATAATGCATGACTGAACATTTGCTTCCAACAAATTTTTAAATTTTTTTAATTTTTTTAATTAATTTTCCTAATTTTTTCATCACAAAATTTTGGTCACTGGAGCTTTACTGAAAAATAACATATGATTTCCTTCATATTCATCTAAAGCATATATACCAGTAGACTTTTACTTTCTGCCATGTCTTGCCTGCAATAACAAACAACATAAATTCACAATTTTGTTGCATTTTAAATTTATATTCATTAGGACATCTAATTCAAGTGAATTAAAAGAGCTGAACTAAACCGGAAAGAGGATAAATGTTGAAGTACTTGCTTCAAGTTATGGATTTTAATTTTTAACGGATTGTTTCAATTTTTTCATTTCCTTCAAATTATTTTCCTTTCACCAAATTTATTATTACATGTAACACTGACGATGATGATAATGATGATGACACAATAGCTTAATTTATAGTATATTTTGACATGTTGCATAACGATTGTTTGTATGATTAACACAGCACTTACGTTCACACATTTTGTTTTTTCATTACTTTTTAAAAAAATAATAAATAAATAACCCATTAGGGGAGGTAAGCCAGCAAATTGAAATTACCTTTCTTTTGATGTAATTGCAAAGAACTCAGGACTTACAGCAGATAAGGTATTTTTTTCGCATGGGTGGTTCGTGGCTTTAATAACTTACAAATCATTTTAGACAGTCAACATGTCTTATTTATTGCCACTTGTAGTCGCCGTGGTCTAATAGATAGTGTGTTAGCTTATTAGACATAAGTCCACGGTTCAAGTCCCAGGTCACACGTCTGCAACAAAATGAAAATATTTCTTCGGCGACTTCTTCTCAGCAGATTTCTGGCATAAACTCAGAGATTAAATAGAATTGCTATGAAAAGTTTTCTCAAAAATCTTTCGTTTGGAGTCGACTTAAAACTATAGGTCTTGCCATTCATGTCTAAAATTAATACACACAACATAAGTGATATGAGAAACTAGGTCGTACTCCTGACTGAAGGATTGTAATGACAAATTATGTATGTAAGTATGTATGTAAAGCCTGTTTTGCGTAAAATTTTGTTGTTCTTTTGAAAGCTTGTATATCTAAAATAAATGCAAGCAGTAGATTCATCCCAAGGCATGGAAATTGTGTACCACAAAGTTGAAGCTGAAGGAACGTTGAAATACGAATTTCCATGATCACAAGAAACGCAATAAAAAATGAATTTTGCATCGAATTATCGATAACACAACAGATATGCATCATGACAAGGCAATCACAAATGGAAACAAGACAATCCCTGTATTTTATGGTAACAGAAGGATTCCATGAAATCGGCACGTACCGATTCATTTATAAAGAGCAATGGACTCAAAGAGCTCTATACATGCGAACGTAATATATACTAACGTACATTAAAACAACACCAGAACACATTTTCCAATACTAGTTTAGAATAGCTTGTTTGTTGAATATTGGGTCATCTTCGCATAGATTAATCCTTCGTCTTTTTTATTACCATTTATTTTAATCGAAGCAGAATACTCTGACTAAAGTACGCCTCACTTTAGTTATTGACTTTATGACTATCAGGCTTATATCCGTTTCAAAGAGAAATAGTAGACCTCAATCAAGAAAAAGTTCCTGTTCAGCAAATCAAATTAAATTTTTATTAAATAATTTTACCAGCATGCTTGCAAAACTCAGCTTCTCAGGAGCTTTAACCAACAGATCATGTAAAATGCCGACAATTCGTTCAATGGGTAATGAAGCAAAGTGAAGTCAATGTTCTCCTTGAATTCTCTTAAATTCTCTTGAAGCTTATTGCCATCTGCATGATATAGAATATACAGGAAATTGTATTTGAATACATAAAATCTAAGGCTCGCAAAATCCTCGTGCAACCCGTGAAAAGCACTTGCATCCATAACGATGCAGATTTTGGTCAAACGGTTTGGGTGGACCTTACTTATTTTTATATGAGGCCTAAATAGCAGTGACTGTGATATTGATTGCATTCAGTACAGAAACATTATGACGAGTTCTGGTGGCCTCTTCTGGACGGCATAGATCTACACGACATGGGGTTTCTACAAGATGAAGCCACCGAGCAAACAACGGTTTCAGCAATCAGCTTATTGCAGCCATGGTTTTCAAAACAAATTATTTGAAGACTTTTTTTGTTAACTGACTACCAATATCGTGCGGCTTAAAGCCGTGAGATTTATTCTTGGACATTGCAGTGGCTTGTATCTTCCAAGTCGAGGGAAGTAATTCCCTTAAAAGTACCATATTTTGTCAGGAATTTGATTCGATTTGTGCATCTATCTACGATGATAATTTATGGCATTAGAGAATTTCTCTGGTATCAGGTTTACAAGCTACTGTAAAGTACGTTTCAGTCGCTAGCCGCCTGAATATCGAATATTAACCCTAAGCTGCATATTCTAAAAATTGTTTATGTAGGACGTTGTATTGTAGTATCATTAGTAGTGTAGTGTCCAAACATTTGAAAAGAAACCTGAAACAGTTAATTTCATTTTCAATCTTTTTCTGAACCTCTCTTAATGGGTTAATATTTTTATGTCGTATTTTATATGTGCCAACGAAAACAGACACATTCCTTATTACACCATATTATTTCAAAGTAAATAGCATTCCCGCTAAACATCAAAGCAACAAGTCAAGGTTATTTTCAGCCCACAATTAAAAACAATTTGATCTTAAGCGTCAAATTTCGATCGCCTCCATTTGATAGCGCATTTCAAATCATTTTTGATTAATTTGTTAGTCCAACAATGTTTGTTGAGTAAATGATCTAAAAATTATTTTTTTTTTTCTTTTAAATTTTTAGGTTTGTTTTATTTGTAGTTTTTTTTTCGTGTTTATGGGTATCATAAGTGTGTTTTTAGCATAATTAGCCAGCGATAAATGCTAAAAGACATGAATTTCAAGCTGAAAAATAAAACGAAACGCATAAAATCAAGTCCAAACCAATCATGTCAGCAGTGTAGAGCGGCTTTATAATTTAAATTTGAAGTAATAAAAATTTAAAAAATAACACACAACAAAAACTTTAAGTTTATTTGTTATTTAAATTAATTGCAAAGTTTTCAATGAAACTATTGTACAAACTGGCTTTGATTTTTAAATTTATTGATGAATTACACAAAAAAGAGTTGTTGCCAAAAAAAAAACAACAAACAAAAAATATATTGCTTTACAATTAAAATTTTAAAAAACCTCTTAGGTTTTGAACAAGTGATGAATGTTTCCCAAACCATAAAGTTCCCACGCACTTGTTGTATAACAATGAAAAGCAAAATTTCTTTACATGATCGATGATTTTTAATTAAAGCGGTTTGAAGCTTAAAACACAAAAAATTTTTTTCCCATCGATTTTTGTTTCTGGCATCGTTATCAGTTAAAAATCTTATTAATCTTGAACAAAATTTACAACAAGAAAAAAAATTGTCAACAAGCCCTACTCAGCCTCAAGCAATTTACAATCGAACACAATGATGTGTTCAATTACAAAATCAACTATTATTACCTATAACATAGACATACTGACCATACGAGTTACTGCCAGACTAACTGACATACAGAAAACCAATTTTAGTTTGCGTGTTCAAAATTGTTAAACATTTAGGTTTTTCATAAAAATTAAATTGATACCATACACCAAAGTCAATGATTGCAATTAAGACTACATTTTCAAAACCGCTTTCCTTCTCCTCAGACGCAAAGCTCTTGCTCAGAAGTTACTTGCTGGAATGCCAAATCAGTAGGCATATCATCCAAAAGGACAGTGAAAGTCTAGCCGAGTCCACCAATAGTACGTGTACCTTCCTGGTGGCAAAGAAATTGAGCCTCCCTTTAAAAGGAGCGTATAAAACTCGTAACATGGCCAAGATGGTGAACTCTGTATTGGCCAGATCATTAACAATGCAATTTACAACAATATTCAATGTAAGAGTTACCTAAAATTGCCATAAGAAATCCTCAGCTCTAATGAATGAACGAGGACGTCGAAGAGATAGCCATTCAGCGATAATTATTGTCGATATAGGTTGTTAGGAGGGGAACGTTCACAACGCTGGTGGATCCATAACTAAATGAAATATTGAAAGAGAAGTTTAGAAGGAAAATAGATAAGAGGCAGTATAAATTGTATTTAAATTTCAATTACTAGACGAGAGCTCGATAGTTCAAATCACAGTTATGATACCACGAAAAAAAATGTGCCTCCTATCTGCAGGCTTCTAACAAAAGCTCTCAACGTACATAAAATTTAATGAACGAGGACGTCGAAGAGACAGCCAGTTAGCGAGTATAAAATTATTATCGATAGAGCTTCTTAGAAGGTAAACGTTCACAATACTGGTGGATCAATAACTAAATGAAGTATTGAATGCGAAGTTTAGAAGGAAAAGAGATAATCCACACAGTGTTGATGATGAAATACGATGAAATTTAAGTCTTTTATCTGACTATTCAGAACTTAGAAGTAGTAACCTGCCTTCTATCCGTACTGTCCACTCACAGAAATTTTGTGTGGAATAGAAACCGTTTCAGGGGCAATATGTATGTACATTCTGTGATAAGGACAACAAGTCACTAGAACTTCCCTTAATCGCACTACGTCTGAGGCCAGTTCATATCATTTCCTTGTGAGACGACTATACCCTTAAATCGCTCTTGCAGAATATCCAATCTGGCATAGGCTGCCTATCCCTAAATTTAAATAAAACAAAGTGTTTGGGAGTTATCATCAGAATTTTTATTCGTTTGACAGATCTATTGATGCTATTTTTTTAGAATATAATATCATTCAAATATCCGCCGCAGCTTATCTTATCTGTCAAAATTTTCGATGACCTTGGCACATAAATCAGGCTGAATTTGAGTGATGTCATGGGTTATGTTGACTTTGAAAAGTCGAATTGCACGTTCAGTAGCCAGTTCACATTATGACTATGTCCTCAAATTGCTCGTGAAAAATATCCAATGTGGCATGGGCTATGTGACTTGTAACGCAGTACCGTTAAAACCTCATTTCGTTGGTATTCATACATACATACATACATAATTGGTCATTATAACCCTTCAGTCAGGATTACGACCTAGCTTCTCAAACCACTTATGTCGTGCGTGTTAATTTTATACGTGGGTGGCGGGACTTGCAGTTTTATCACGGCAATTTTATTTACTCCCAGAGTTTTTACCAGAAATCTGCTGAAATCATTCAACTCAGACAATTGTAGTGCTTGTCTTTGACAATAATGGATTGGGTAACGACGTTTTAAAAAAAATATTGACCGATGAAGCCGCCAATTCAAATTCCGCACCAAACTTAGACTTTGACGGGATGCTTCTTACTTTTTTGGATCTCATGTGGAGTGTTGTCGTCCTAAATGTGACAACTTTGTTTGCTTAAGTACCCATTCATGCAAAAGTGGGATTCATTTCAAAATATGAAAATTATGGTCCGAACTGAGCAACCATTTTTATAAAACAATTAATCTTCATTTAACCTAGAGGTAAAAAGATCTCTTCAACGTTTCTGATCACTGACTTTTTACCCAGTGTGTAATGTGATTTGCTTTGCTAACAACCTCTGGTTTCTAGTTTACTAGGGTATCACATAGTCGGTTTGGATCGATTGCAATGTACTTACTTTGCTTGCTTCTTACATTTTTTCTTCTTTCTTTCTTATTTTTATTATGAAATGAAAGTGAACGCCTTCCCCGCAACCTAAATAAGAGGTCAATCACAGCTACTTAAGAAAACAAAACCCATCGCAAAGCTTTGCAGTACGCGAAAATGAAATGAAAATAAAAGTGTGTCCAAAATTTTTGCATAAGAAGTTCACTTCTACCAACATAATCAGCATGATCATCATCGTCTACAATGTCTTGATCACCACAGTTTTGAGCTGTGTTTTAAGCCATTAAATAAAACCAGTTTTAATGAAGTAAAGTTAAGTTTTTGTGCAAAATATTTAGCGGTCAACAATTTATGATGAATTTTTTTTTTATTTCTTTTATATTTTCTTTAAATTTTTTCTTTAAAGAAAATAAACTTAAACGGCAAATCAAATGCAGTTCGTGTTGCCATTTAAAGAGAATTAAGTCAAGTTAAATGGAAGTCTGGTTTTTTTTTTTTTTTTTGTATTGGCAAATGCAATAAAACGTTATGAATATTTGTCAAAAAAATTAATAAAACATTAGCACTTAAAGAAACATAAACAGAAACATATACTAACACATAAATATTTAATTTTTTTTTTATTTCTTATTTTTTAAGATTTCAAAAGAGTTACCATTTCTTAGAAATTAGTTCCCATCGAATTTTATAAGTTCGTTTGATTATTATGGCGAACATGTCTTTTGAATAATTTTTTTAGTTGTATTCGTTTAATTAATTCAAATGAATTTGGCAAAACTATATGTTTCGTTTAAAGAAAAAATAAATTTGTTAGTTTCTGAAGACAGTAAATAAAACTTAAAACACACTTTGAAAACGATAAAATCAGATATTCAACTCAGATAGTGTCTCTTCGTGTTGTCTGATTGGGAATATCAAACTTGGGAAAATAAATGACCGTGAGTCATTTTTTTTTCTTTGAATGTATGGAAGATTAAGGCAATAAATTTCCTCAGCCATATTAGGGTAGCACAAACAGTATTACAAACAGTGAATTGGGAGACCCTACGATATGCGCCAACTACATTGGTAAAGGGTGTTTTTTATAGAGGTATAGAACTTTAAGTTGGCATTACTTTTCAAGATGGCGACCGATTTAACAGCTGTCAAGTGATTTATTCTCAGTTTGGTTTGGCAATTCATCATGAATAGACTCACGCCTGAACAACGCTTGCAAATAGTGCAATTTTATTTCGAAAATAATGGTTCTATGCGGAAAACGTATCGCGCACTACGTCCATTTTATCGTCGACAAAATCGTCCATCAGAGTAGTTAATTCGATTAACCATGGAACGTTTTTGCACCACGTTTACTCTTATTGATAACTCGCATCCCCAGAGACGCTGTACGGTGCGTACAGAAGAAGCTATTGCTGCTGTAGAGCGTAGCATTGAGGAAGACCCGAATGAGTCCATCCGCCATCGAGCACAGGAATTGGATCTGCGTCCATCCACTTTATGGAAGATATTGCGGAAGGATCTTGGTTTGCGTGCTTACAAAATCCAACTCGTGCAAGAGTTGGATTCGTCGAATGGGCCCAAAACGAGATTACCGTTGTTCCCGATTTTCATAAGCGAATTTTGTTTAGAGATGAAGCGCACTTCTGGTTGAATGGCTACGTCAACAAACAAAACTGCCGCATTTAGAGTGAAGGTAATCCTCAAGTGTATGTGGAAACACCGTTACATCCAGAAAAACTGACTGTTTGGTGCGCTTTATGGGCTGGTGGAATCATTGGTCCGTACTTTTTCAAAAACGATGGTGGCCAGAACGTTACAATCAATGGTGATCGGTATAGAGCCATGATTACTAACTTCTTCATTCCTGAATTGAATAACCATGATGTCCAGGAGATGTGGTTTCAACAAGACGGCGCAACATGTCACACAGCTCGTGCCACAATAGATTTATTGAAAGACACGTTTGGTGACCGCCTAATTTCACGTTTCGGACCTGTGAATTGGCCTCCAAGATCTTGTGATTTAACACCGCTAGATTACTTTCTGTGGGGCTATGTAAAGTCATTGGTCTATGCGGTAAAGCCACAAACGCTTGACCATTTGGAAGACAACATTCGCCGTATTATTGCCGATATACGGCCACAAATGTTGGAAAAAGTCATCGAAAATTGGACGTCCAGATTGGACTACATCCGCGCCAGCCGTGGCGGTCATATGCTAGAAATCATATTTAAAATGTAATGCCACAAGATTATCTTTCGGATAAATAAAATTCATGTCAATCGAATAATCCATCGTTGTTTTATTGCAACTTAAAGTTATATACCTCTATAAAAAACACCCTTTATAAGCCTTCTCCCTATCGCATATAATGTTCTTACGGGCGTACTATGTGAACAAATGAAGCCATTCGTCAAGACACTGATTGGACCTTATCAGTGCGACTTCAGACCTGGCAAGTCCACCATGAACCAAATATTCACACTACGGCAAATCCTGCAAAAGACCCACGAAAAACAAGTCGACACACACCATATTTTTGTCGATTATAAGGTACCCGAAGTCGCCGTAGCCTAATAGGTAGTGTGTTGGCTTATTAGACGTGAGGCCACGATTCAAACTTCAGATCCGACATCAAAACGAAATTATGAAAAAAAATATTTATTCGGCGCCTTCCTCTCAGCAAATTTCTGGCAAAAACTCTGAGAGTAAATATAATTGCAATGAAAAGTTTCTCAAATACCTGTCGTTCGCAATAGCTCCCGCCACTCATGTATATAATTAATACACACAACTTGAGTGGTGTGAGAAGCTTGGGCGTTATCCTGACAGAAGGGTTGCAATGACCAATTATGTATGTGTGTATATATTTTGTCCCTTACTATCAGTTCTTCTTAGTTTTTTACCGTTCTTTCAGTGATTTAGTCTTTATCTGTACAATTATTGCAAACTTACTTACTCTCTTAATTGGCCATTAACAACCCGATTAACGGATTTCGGCCTGCCGCAACATATCCTTCCAGACGCCTCTGCTTCTTGGGCTTCCTCGATTTGCAAAACAGAGTGCTTTTATAAGAGTCATCAGTTTTGGAAATACTGGAAAATTGTTAAACTAGGTCAATGATTATGTTGCCTACAATGTTTAATATTGGTTTCGGTTTTAAATCAATCACAAGCTACAGAAAATGACTCGAAACATCGTCTGCATTTAGAAAATAAAAAAAAAATAAAAATAAAGAAAAATTTGTAAAAGTGAATGAAATATCTATTTCAGACTATAAATGACTTCGGTTTTTTAAACATTATTTCATATTAATAGTCGTCTATCTGTGAGTTCAAATTTTGAAATACTTTTCCCAATATTTCGGTCGAAATCTCAGTAACATAAGCTCTCATGACTTTCGTTCTAACTCTTCTACTCCTTATAGCAACATGGTACTGCAAATATTTTAGGATACTTCGGTTTACCTATTAATCAGAAAGGGTAATCGGGACTCTGGCTCTAATTGTTCTAAGCAAATGTACGCTAGGAAAATTGAAAGACAAATTAAATTTACGGGCCTAAGCTTCATGCAATAATTAGTGAAAATATTGTATAAAATATTGAGAAGCAGAGGCAATTGATTTTGCATTGCTCAGGACTCGGACTTTCGAATTTTGCGCTGTGATTTGGGAATTCGTTTTTACAAAATTCATTTGATCCAGGCAATGATTTTTCTAAAGTCAGAAGGCCTTTTTGGGATATTATTTAATCGTTCCTAATCATACCTTGCACATCGTATGTATATTGCAGTTAATATGAAAGAATATACCGCGGAAAAGCTTCGGTTTCAATAGACGTTCGATGACAATTTTAAAACTTATTCCTCGTGTTCAGTTTCATTTTTTTAAACAAGGGTTAAGACAACAAGTCATTCCTACCACTGTTCAGACTTTATCCCTTTCGAATACTATTTCTTTGGTTTCTCCTAAACAGCTTTATTTTTTAATAAGGAGTTAACAAAAATTCGTTTCGTACATTTCTGAATTCATAAAAAGATGCTCTGAACTAAAACTAAATAAGCTATTTTCGTTTACCGATGAAAATTCATGCCTTTACCTAATATGATTGGAAATTTTCTCTTATGAAAATAGGAATTTTAGAAATTCTCTTGAACTGGAAACTCTGCACTTTTATTAATCACAAATCTTTACTTTACTTCTGCTTTTCCTAAGGGAACCAGTTTTATTCCGCATGATGTGAGTAAAACAAAACGAAAGAAAAAGAGAAGGTGTGAAGTTTAAGGCAACGAAATGGGGGAATTGCATAAAAATTTACCTGATCATCGTTGGGGGCTTCCAAAAAAATTAAAAATTACAAAAAAAGCAAATCGAATAAATGTTCAAATATTAATGAAATTGAAAATTGATGTTGTATCATATAAAAAAATATATGGGATTTGCTAAAAAGTAATTTAACGTTATTGCAACAATAATTATAAATATTTTAATTAAAACGCAACTTGGATTCAAATTTAACAACATAATTGAGTCTTTCTTTTCAATAAGTCTAATACGTTAGAAGGCCAAAATGAAAATTATGCTGAATACAAGATACATGATCAATCAAATGGAATCAATCAAATGACCTGTTCAGAAATTTTGCTGGACTGGGAGGTAGACCAAATTATGGCTTGATATTCTACCATACGTACATACATACTACACACATACATACATAATTGGTCATTACAATCCTTCAGTAAGGATTGCGACCTAGCTTCTCACACCACTTACGTTATTTTATATATGAGTTGCAGGACCTACAGTTTAAAGTCGACCTTGAACAACAGATTTTTGAGAAACTTTTTCTGGGCACTTTTATTTCCTCTCAGAGCTTTTGCCAGAAGACTGCTGAAAGGAAGTCGCCGAAGAAATATGTTTTCATATTTCGTTTTGTTCGAGATTTCTGACCTGCGCATTGAACCGCGGCCACACGTCTAATAAGCCAACACTAAGGCGACAGTCACTTTGAAATAATCATTGTGAAGAATAAGTTTTTGGTAGAAGCGAAGACTCGAAACATTTTTTGTATATTTTCAATCCCAATTTAGCATTGTGCTGAGATTATATAGGGTCTGCCAACAAGGACTTCATAACTTTGATAGTTTTATCAACTGCCCACCTATTTGAGGCTACACTTGATAAATTACTTGTCAGTTATAGACAACGACGTGTTTTCGCGGAAGCAGTTGACAAGGAATCATCGTAAAATCGTCTTCAGCGATTAGGTCCATTTGCAAATAAATGGGATGGGTACGGGAACAAACAAAATTATCGAATTTAGGACAGTAACAATCCCCAATCCAAGATCGTAAAATGCCTTTCGAAAAAGTCGCTGTCTGGTTAAATTTTGGGCTGGCGGCGACCTAAACACATATTTGGTCATTACAACCCTTCCATCAGGATTACGACTTAATTTCTCACACCACTTTTTATACATGAGTGGCAGGACCTATAGGTGCAAGTCAACTTCAAACGACAAATTTTTTAAGAAACTTTTCATGGCAGAAATCTGCTCAGTAGTAGTCGTTTTGTTGGAGATGGCTGACCGGCAGTTTGAACCGTGGCCTCATGTCTAATAAGCCAACACACTGCTAGACTATGGCCGCGATATCGGTCAAGCCATTACTGTCAACGGCGAACATAAGAAGTCGATGATTATCAATTTCTTTTGCCCAGAATTTGCGGATCTGAACATCAACAACTTGTGGTTTCAACAGGATGCTGCAATGTGCAGTATAGCTCACACCATTTTGGATATTAAAGAATATGGTCAGCTCATAAGGAGGTGAGGTGAACTGGCCATCGAGATCGTATGATTTGGATTCGTTAAACTTATCATACGGGGTTTCCATAACTCGCAAGTGTAATTCAGCATGATTTGCGCCACAGAGTCATGCAAAACTGGACACTTTGAATGTGCTTTACCGAGATAAGCCGTGAACGATGTTATATTCTACAAATAATAGCGTCAATAGGTCTTTCGATCGCAAATTTCAATGATATGTCACACACATTTTGTTATATTTAAAGTCATATATAGGGAGCGCTTAATGAAAAACCCGGAAGTTGTCATATGCCTAACATTTACTGAACAATGTCTATGTACTTGTTATTAGATTATAGGTGTACAAACCATTAGCAAAGTTTACTCATCTTAAAAGTTATGTATCAAAAAAAATTCTGTTTGTAAACTAAAAACAGGAACTCATTTGGAGTTCTCTTCCCTTATAGGTAATCTATATCTGATGGGACTATATAAGGCCATAGACTTGATTATTGCGACTTTTCCACTTGTCTTTCAAAAGTTATGTATTGTCCTCATTACTAACGTTCAGCAATTTCATTGTTTTTTCGCGGTCTTTGTTAGGTCATAAGAAGTGCATGTGTCTGCAAGAGTTTACGGTCAAACACCTTCGATTTCATTTTGACTAGGTGAACAATTCTCATTAAAATAAAAGATTTGTAAGAGACATACAAATGTCACTTGCGTAATATCCTTTCACTAAGAGCTAACTCTCCTCTGAATTCAAAGAAAATTGTAAAAGAAATTCGACGATCGGGTCAAAAAACTGAAAATATTTGGAAAATATTTCTTCCCATTTCTTCTGATGACAGAGAAGGCAAAACTTGGAGAACATACACACATAAAAACATACTAAATGGCGAAATAATAGGTCAGAAGGAATACGTAACATGCCAAGGAATTTCCAACCAATATACTGAATACTGTGTTCCCCAGTAACACTACCATCTACAACTGTTACTGGCAATGACACTTTTTAAAACTTGATTTTCATTTCATTTCTCAAAAAAGATGCACTTTATCACGGGTTTCTTTTAAAATTCATTTTTGCCTTTCCGGTCACACGTGTTGTCCAAAATAACGTTTGTCGTTGTTGGTTACATATTCTTGTATGCAGACTTTCGCTTTCATTTGGGTCACCTTTACCTGAAATGCTGCAAAAAAAAATTATTGTATTTTAGCCCATATTTTAGCTGGCAACTGCGACGATGATGGTGATGTTGACGTTGATGCGGATGATGCTGCTGTTTATTAAGATGTTGTTGTTGTTTTTTTACTTTTTATTATAGTTTTACAAACCAAAATATGCGCTGTATCTCTCTTCATAATCTTGTTGATAAACGTTAATAATAACGATCGTAATACATAATAATGTTGAGAGTGTTATGCAGAAGTTTTCAAGTATAAAAGTTCGAGTGAGTTTTGAAGACATCGTTAGTTATCTAAACACAGTTTGGAACTACAGTTTGGTTAGCTTCGTCTACTCAATTTGAATTGAACAAAAAAAATTAAACAAAACTTACAACAAAATGAAGGTAAGTTTCTTGGCCTCTGGAATGAACATGCTTCACTATGGATATGAAGTTTAATTTGGATTTATTTCGTGAATAGGTTTTCGTATGCCTGTTTGCCTTGGTGGCTGCTGCCCAAGCTGGATTTTTGGGTGTTGGCGGTGGTAGCTCTGGCGGTGGTTATAGCTACTCCGCTGGTAACTCTGGCGGCTATGGTGGTGGCTATGGCGGTGGTCATGGTGGCGGCTATGGTGGCGGCTATGGTGGTGGTCACTCCTCTGGTGGCAGTGCTGCTGTTGTTAAAGTAATCAGTGAAGGCGGTCATGATCATGGTTTCCATGGTGGCTTTGATGGTGGTTATGGTGGCGGTTTCGATGGTGGTCATGGTGGCGGTTTCGATGGCGGCCATGGTGCCGTTGAAGATGTTAAAGTAGTCAAAGTCATCCATCAAGGCTCTGCTGGTGGCTTCGCTGGTGGTCATGGAGGTTTGGTTGGCGGTCACGGTGGCTTTTCACATGGTCATGGTGGTGCTGATGTAAAAGTTGTCAAAGTAATCCACGAAGATGGCGGCTTCATTGGCGGTGGTCATGATGGTGGCTTCATTGGTGGTGGTGGCCATGACGGTGGCTTCATTGGTGGCGGTCACGATGGCGGCTACTCTTATGGTGTCGGCGGTGGTCATGGCGGTTATGCTGGCGGTTTCGGACATGCCGGTGGTGAAGTTAAAGTTATCAAAGTTGTCAGCCAAGCTGGTGGTGATGGCGGTTACGGTTACGGTGGCGGTTGGTCCGCCGGTGGTAGTGGTGGTTGGTAAATTTAACCACTCATTTTACCCGCCTAGGAAGACTTTAAAATCTATCTCCCTGCCATTTCTGTAAATTTAATCTAAACTTTTATCTTTTGTGATATATTTCCTACTTCAGAACGTTAATCAGTTTGGCGTTCATCGCACTGAGATCGAGCTTTTTCTTATAGCCGATCATTTTGTTGTTAAGTTCATTAAGTTGTAACATGTAGACGTTGTTAATGTTGTTATTGTTTTTTTTTTTTAAGAAAACAAATTTTTTATTGTTGACCAAAAAAATAAAAATCCAAAAAAAATTTAAAATAAAAAAAACGTTTTTATTGCAAATCTTTTGTTAAAAGCTATGCATACGTGAATGCATACATTGTGGGCCATTATTACCCTTAAGTTATGATTAGACTCTGTAATAAGTAGAATGAATCAAAATACCTGGAATCTGTACAGTGTTAATACTTTTATGAAGAAGATTTATCAGCCCACTTGTAGCTCCTTCTTGTTGGTTAACATTTCTGAAAGATTTGCCGTATTTGCTGACTACCACGTCTAAATAATAAAATGCATGCCTTTTCTCGAATAGCAAAAGGCTATTTTTTATTTCGCCATAAGTTCATGAGCTGAATATCGATGTTGTACATAGACAATCATAAGATTCCTTCATCTTTTTCAAGTTCAGTTCTTCGATGTTATTGAAGTCTCTTCCACAGTAAGACGAGAAGGAACTTACTTTTTCCTTTCCGTATAGATCTTCCTGATAGGTCATGATGATCTTCATGTGTTTTCTAGTCATCATTCGTGTCATTTTCCTTGCTGGTTGAAAACAAGTGCCAGATAATATATTTACTTATGTGGTCTTTAAAGTGCATGCCCGTTTCAACCAAAATATTCATCTACAAACTTCGTTGTTATTGTGTTGAACATTCGTTCTGCGACAAACAAACAGAATAATGGATATGAAAATGATTATTTTATTTTTGGTAGCTGTGTATACAGTAATACCTCGATAAACGACGTCTTGAATAAGTCAAATTCTCTTTAATTCTGGCGCATAAACCAGGCTGCATTTGTCTGTTGGCATGGCAAGTTCCTCAAATCACTCGCTTCAAATATCCATTGTGTTACCATCGCGTTATTGTTATCCAGATCATCCAATTCAGGCTAAAAAGGTATCATCGACATGTAGTGCTATGGCTATCATCGTTTTCAAAGATCGATAATCCAAAATCTACACCAAACAGTGACTCTTTCAGGATGCATTAGACGCTCTTGGATCCCATATGGATTGATTTCGTCCCAAATCGACAAATTTTGCTTGTCCACGTGTCCGTTCATATTGAGGTGGGTCTCAAAATAACATGATTTTTCAATGAAAATTAGTGTCAGTTGCCAACAGCTCCAGACTGTTCCAACTGTGTTCAGCGAACACGCATCGTTGTATATGGTTATTTAGCTTCCGTTGAGTTAAATTTTGCATGGATGCAAGGTCAAATCACAATGCAAAATTCACAAAGTTGCGGTGAATCTGCGAAAGATAGATTTTTCGTTTCGCGGACGTACTTATGTCTGTTGGATGGCACTTTCTCCGAACGACACAACCATGAATTTAATTTTATATCTGTTCATGGTGACTTGAAAAAACTGTCTGAATAAATAATAGGGAAAGTCACCGTAGTTTAGTAGGTAGTGTGTGGGCTTAAAAAACGTGAGGCTACGGTTCAAATCCCAGCTAAGACATCTCCAACAAAACGAAATATGCAAAAATATTTCTTCGACGACTTTCTCCCAGCGGATTTCTGGCAAAAACTTTGAGAGTAAATAAAAATTACACACGAAATGTTTCTCAAAAAATCTGTCATTCGGAGACGGCTTTAAACTGTAGATATTGCCGTTCAATTATAAAATTAACACAAACAACATAAGCGGTGGGAGAAGCTAGGTCGTATGCACGTATGTATGCGTGTTTATGGTTGAACGAAATTCTAAGCAGACTTCCAACACAATGCGCTGCATATGTAGGGGACTTCCCCTGAGCATTAGTCTCACAAAAAAAATTAACTAAATGTGGAGTCGACTTTAAACCTTAGTCGACTTTAAACCTTATGCATAAAATTAACACACACAACATACAACCCAGTATATAGAATTGTCGCATTCTCAACCAGTATTTTGCACCCATATTTTGGTCAGGTATCGGATAGAAAATGAACGATACATACATACATAATTGGTCATTACAGCATTTCAGTCAGGATTACGACCTGACCTACAGTTTAAAGTCGACTCCGAACGACAGATTTTTGAGAAACTTTTCATGGCAATTTTATTTATTCTCAGAGTTTTTGCCAGAAATCTAATGAGAGGAAGTCGCCGAAGAAATACTTTTCGTATTTTATTTTGATGTCTGGCCTTGGGCTCGAACCCTGGCTTTTCGTCTAATAAGCCAACATACTACCTACTAGACCACGGCGACTGCGATTTACTATAACGATTTTAATTTCACTCATGAGGTCCATGGCATAACGCTGACCTAAGGGTAGTAATGACCAATTATGTATGTATGTGTGTAATTTGACAGCTGAAGGTTTAATAAGATGGTCTATATCATCTGTCAATGCTCATAAGTCCCTGATGGAAGACCTGATATTGACCTCATGAGTGAAATTAAAATCGTTATAGTAAATACAGTACATTTTCTATCCGACACTTGCTCAAAATATGGATGCAAAATATTGGTTGAAATTCTAAATACTGGGTTGCAAGAGCAAAGATCGAAATGGATCATATTCGATAACAGTGATAAAGGATTCCATAATAGTAATTCGTTTCAAACTCCCTTAAACAATGACCTTAAAAAGTATTGACTTTCATCGATATTTTAATATAAGAATTTATAATTCAAGCCTGTCTAGAATAATATAAAAAACCGGCATAATGGGTGAAGCAACATTACGCTAAGCTTTCAATTAGGGATTTCGTTAAAGGTGACTCATGATAGCATATATTGGCAACGATGGTTCTGTAATTATTCATCAAATCTTTATTTTTGTAAATAAAAATTTACTTTTTTATGTCCCTATTTTAAAGCACTAATAGAGGATTACTTTTTTTTAAGAGAAGACAAACTAATAAAATCGAAACACTTTCGATAACTGTAATAATAAAGCAAAAATGAAGAAACCAGTTAATAAAAACAAAAATAAAATAAAATAAAAATAGGAAATATTCATCAAAAGCAAAAACATTAAAGAGCCTACATTTGCAGAATATTAATGATTGTGTTCACTTCGCAAAGTGATGACGTGCATATGCATGCAAAGTCTGTGTCTGTCTGCATAATCTGTTGTTAATACGTGGTCTATGGCTGGGGGTATTAGAGTATAAAAGTTGAAATCAATTATCCAAATACCGTTAGTTATCTAAGTACAGTTAGGAGTAACAGTTACATTAACTTTATCTACATAAATTGATTTTCAATTCAACTAAACTGACAACAAAATGAAGGTGAGCATATAATCAACAATTGCAGAGCAATATTGTATCCAAACGATCGATGAAAAATACTTTCCTTTTCTCCTTTTTAGGTCTTTGTATGCGTTTTTGCTTTAGTGGCTGTTGCCCATGCCGGATTTTTGGGTGGTAGTACTGGTGGCTATGCTAAAGGCAGCAGTGGTGGTTGGTCTGCAAGCAGTGGTGGATTTTCGGGCGGCAATGCTGCTGCCAGCAGCAGTTCTGGCAGTATTGCAAAACATGGCCACAATGGTGGCTTCGATGGTGGCTATAATGCTGGCTATAATGGTGGTTACAATAACGCTGTTGGTAGTAGCCATGGCGTCGTAGAGGATGTTAAAATTATTAAGGTTATCTCACAAGGATCAGCTGGCAATCATGGTGGTTACTCTGGTAGCCAAGGTGGTTACTCCGGCAATCATGGCTTCGCTGGTAGCCAAGGTGGTTACTCTGGCAATCATGGCTTCTCTGGTAGCCAAAGTGGTTACTCTGGCAGTCATGGCTTCTCTGGTAGCCAAGGTGGTTACTCTGGCAATCATGGCAGCTTCTCTGGTAGCCAAGGTGTTTACTCTGGCAATCATGGCAGCTTCTCTGGTAGCCAAGGTGGATACTCTGGTAGTCAAGGTGGATACTCTGGCAGTCATGGTGGCTACTCTGGCAATCACGGTGGTTTGTCTGGCAGTCACGGAGGCTTCTCTGGCAATCATGGTGGTTACTCTGGCATTCATGGTGGTTACTCGGGTGCTCAAGGCGGTTTTTCTGGCAATCATGCTGTCAACGATGTTAAGATTGTAAAGGTTGTTCATGAAGACGCTGGTTTTTCAGCTGCCGGGCACGATAGCTTTAATGCTGCTGGTCACGATAGCTTCAATGCTGGTGCTCATAATGGCTTCTCTGCCCATGGAAATAGCGATGTTCAAGGTGGTGATGCTGGTTACTCTTATGTTCAAGGCGGTTTCTCTGCTAATCACGCTCAGTCTGGATTCTCTGGTGCTGCTGCCTCCAGCAACATTAAAGTAGTAAGCTCTGCTGGTGGCAATGCCGGTTATAGCGGTAACAATGCCGGTGCTGGTTGGTCCGCTATTGGCAAAGGTAAATGGTAATTTCAACCATTGTTTGTTCAACTTCCACGATAATATATTTGAAATCAAATTCATAATCTTGTGTAAAATATTTTCATTTAAAAACTGTTCCTTCACTCATATTTACCCCACAGCATTTATATATCTAAACACGTTCATTTTGTTGTTAGCATTTTAAGATCCAATGTGTAGACATTGTTAATATTCTTAAAAATTTTGTTACATTTTTTCTTTAATAAAAAAAATTGTTCCGAAAAAATATTAAACAACGTCGAGTATTTAATTTTAAAATTGCACTAAGAAGTTAAGTAGTAATCGATAACAAGTCCTTACTTTGTAATTAATTCGTATGTACTATGTACATGTCGAACCTTTATCATCATCATTATCAGCACATTGAAATTTTTATATTTTTGCAAAGCCTATTGATGTCATTATGTGTGGAATATAAAATCGTTTAAATGTCCGGCGTAACATCTCTGGGTGGAGTGTATACGAAATGTTCAATTGTCCATAACTCTTGCTCATAAATCAAGCTGAATTTAATCGATAACATGACTTAAGTTTTATTTTAGTACCGCTGTGCTTAGTGACCTGCAACGTAAACAGACAGTCAAGAAAAAGTCGTTCGGGGTCAAATTGTTTGTTCTCGATAGATTCAAATTGATCGCGGAGAATATCCATGTGGCAAGAGCTGTGTGACATGTAGCGTCATCCTATTGAACCACCTGTCGCCGGTGTCCAGCTCAAAAGAAGTTCGTTATCATCGACCAATGTCTGGCCAACGCCTTTTTTAAACAAATATCGAGCGATGATGCAGTATGTCCAAAATCGACATCAAACAGTGGCTTTTTTAGGAGACATTGGGTAGTCGCCGTGGTCTAGTAGGAGTGTGTTGGTTTATTAGACGTGAGACCTCGGTTCAAACCCCAGATCAGACATCTCCTATAAAACGAAGTCTGAAAAAATATTTCTTCGGTGACTTTCTCTCAGCAGATTTCAGGCAAAACCTCTGAGTATAAATAAAATTGCCATGAATAGTTTCTCAAACAAATCTATCCATCGGAGTCGATTTTAAACTGTAGGTTCCGCCATTAATGTATATAAATTAAGAGAAACTAAGTCGTAATCCTGACTAAAGGGTTGTAATGGCCAATTATATGGATTGGTATCGTCCCAAATCGACAATTTTTGTTTATTTACATAACTATTCGTCCAGAAATAGACATCATCGGTGAAAATGATTTTTTGATGACTCCAGAGTCCACTCAGCGAACACTATCTGTCATCTGCTAATCTCAACATTATCGTTAAGGAGAAATTTAGAGATTTGCTTGTGTGAGGATGCAAAACTGATGGAGTTCCATTTTCTTCTGTGCCGCTTTAAGAATCTTCTTGCTTTGGAGTGAAAGGATACTTCAATGGAGTACTAAAACTTCTAAATACCCTCTGCCACCCTATTTTCAAACTTATAGTTGATGTGCACGGGATACTGCAGAAACTGTAGGAGACAATCGTTTATCTTCTGTGTAAATCCAGGTCGCCGTAGTCCACCAGCTAGTGTGTTGGCTTATTAGACATGAGACCTCGGTTCAAACCCCAGGTCAGACATCAAAACGAAAAATATGAATAAAATAATATTTCTTCGGCGACATACTCTCTTGCCATGAAAAGTTTCCCAGAAATGCAGTCGTTCGGACTCGACTTTAAATTAACACACACAACATCATTGGTGTGAGAAGCTTGGTCGTAATCCTCACTAAAGGGTTGTACTGACCAATTATGTATGTATGTAAAGTCCAAGTCTAATATCCAGAGGTTGGCGCTGTATTTAAGCCTGGATTCACTTGACCTTAACCATTATATAAATAGCTTAAGCTGTCCATATTTATTTGCTTCATTCATCTTGATATGATTTGAAAACACCGCTCTAGTGCCAATTGCAGTTTATCATGTTGTCGGTTAACTAGCCAGTTGACCTAAACAAGCTGTTTTCTAAGTTACAAAAACGCTAAATTGTAATACTAATTAAAAACGCTTAAATAAATATTATTTGAACCAACATCCTAAAACTATACTCTCAGTTTAGCGAGTGTGAAACATTTTCAATCAATAAATTAAGCTGGTTAATGATGCCGAAATGCACAAGCCACGCTTTGAATACCAAATCTGATAATTAAGCAACGAAAACACTAAAAAAGAAGGCAATTATTTTAAGAAAACACAGAAGATAATCACGTTAGTATTATTATGCTTATTTCGTTTATTTGTTTGTTTATTTGTTTTTGCACTGTAATATACGATAAAATACACAGAAAGAGATACAAACAAAATAATTTTTATTATAATAAAATGACTTAAAACTGGCAAAAAAAAACTTGTTTTAAAAACCCCAAAATTAATCTCTGAATCAATGATGATGACGAGCTCTCAAAGTGATGAGATGATGGTTGATTTGACTTTTCAACAGGTTATTCCCACAGAAATTGAGGAAGAATTTTTCAAAACATTAACAATTTTGTTTTGTTTTTTCTTTTTGTTTTTGTTGTCTTATAACAAAACAATGAAATTCTTACTGTCTGCAACGGAACAAAAGTATAAAAGCGATTTACCATGCCAAAATCGGTATTAGTTTTGAAATTAGAATAAAACTAGAATCAGATTATGAAGGTAAGAAACGGATCGGAGTAAAGTAAATTAAATTGAAGGAGATCGTGTTAAAGCAAATGTTTTGGATTTTTTTAGGCTTTTGTTGCTGTCTTGGCTGTAGCCAGTATTGTGGCCTCAGCTAATGCTGGATTCCTATTAGGTGCCCTTAAGGGAGGCGTCGGCGGTGGTGGTTATGGTGGTGGTGGTGGCGGTGGCGGTTATGCCGGCAGTTATGGTTATGGCGGCCATGGTGGTGGCGGCTATGGTGGCGGTGGCTATGGTGGTGGCGGCTATGGCGGTGGTGGTGGCGCTCATGTCATCAAAGTTATAACCACAGGTGGTGGTGGCTACGGAGGCGGTGGCTACGGAGGCGGCGGACATGGTGGCGGCGGCTACGGTGGTGGCGGCTACGGTGATGGCGGCTATGGAGGTGGCGGCTACGGTGGTGGCGGTTATGGCGGCGGTCATCATGGTGGCGGTGGTCATGTCGATGTTTACAAAGTCATTACTACTCATGGTGGTAGCTACGGAGGCGGCGGCTACGGTGGCGGCGGCTACGGTGGTGGCGGCTACGGTGGCGGCGGCTACGGTGGTGGCGGCAATGGCGGCGGCTGGGGTGGTGGCGGCAATGGCGGCGGCTGGGGTGGCTGGGACAGAAAGAAGTAGATTCTAAGTAAAAGTCAATAAATTCTAATTTTAAACGAACTAAATTCAAAATGCATTTTTTATTATTCTTTTTAAATCTTGTTTTTCAAACTAAAAAAAGTAAGAAAAAAACATTCTAAAACAGGTACCTATCAATTAATTTAAATTGTTTATTAATGAAAAAAAACTAATTTAAAACCAAACAGTTTCATTAGTCAAGGTCATGATCAAAAAGAAAAAGAAAAAGTAATTCTAAATCATATCATCATTTATATCTTAAGTAAACTAATAACTATTTAACATTAAATGTTATCTTCAAATACTATAGTATTTAATAAAAAATTTCTATAAATTTCCAAAGCATATGTATTAGGTTTAATCCAGTATTGAATTTTGACATTGAAAACAAAACAAATTCTCGGCCACTGTTTTTGTTTTGTTTTGTCAACAACTTTCACTCGTATTAAGAACTTTATGTGCCCTAGCAGTCTAGTGGGTAGTGTGCTAGACTATTAGCGTGAGGGTTTTGTGTTAGATTCCCACCAGAGTCTCTGGTCTGTAATCCTACACGGAGCATAGGAGCGAAGTTACTTAGCTCATATATAATTAAATACACTTTGTATTTGAAATAAATATTAAGAAATCTAGATCTGTCCCAAACAATTTACCAACCAGATAACATCAGGCGTCAGTCGAACATTCCAGACCGTTACTGATAACTGGAAAGAAGAAACGGTATTGGGTGTTTTCGTCTGATGAACTTGAACTTTCGATATTTGTTAGATTGCCCGCTGAGTGCAACGTTTTCCAAGCACAGATTTACGAAAAATGTATCCGGACGACTAGTGTGTCAATCTAACGTAGTCTTCTCAGCTACATTTTCTTATCGCTCAGCTTAGACGACGTCATACGCAATCATATTCATTCGAGCATCTACAATTATGGTATTGTTGACTAGTTCGCTACTAGAAGTTCATTCATTTGTATGACTTTTGGGCAAAACAACCTTGGAAGATTTTGTGCGAAATTGAGGAAAGCCATTGACGAAAATGTGGGCTCATATTACCACCTGATATACATCCAGAAATCTCTGGCCTTTTCCGCCAATGAAAAGGGCGAGAACTCTTATATTTTTTTTTCTTTTTTAGAAGAGAGTGAATTACGCTTCTAACGACCTGAATTACTGAGAACTGCATCCGTATATGGGAGCATATGGGACTCATATTAGGGTTATTGCAAGACTGGTAAGTATGAAGAGTAGAAGGGATCAATGTAAAATCTTATTGGTGACTACCCCGCTCTACGAAAACTTGGTCTTGGACACTTTGGAGCACGTCTATCCTATGATTTTCCATGACTGTTTCCAGGATTCGAAACTAAAAAATTTAGCAAATTATTCCACAATTGCCTCTTGATACTATCAATAGCTCCAAAGGTAGGTTACAGTATTAGACTCAAGGTTTTTTGAGAGAGTAGAACGAAATGCAGGCGCTCTATTATGGCTACTTACAGTAAATTCATGATGCGGAAGGGTTTGAATCAAGCTTCTTACGGTTGTAATTACAGGATACTATATGACTGGAGATTTTGTGGTCGTAAATTAATAAGTAGTGAGTTGGCTTATTGTACGTGAGGCCACGATTCAAACCCCAGTTCAGACATCTCCAACAAAAGCGAAATCCGGAAAAATATTTCTTCGGCGACTACTACTGAGAGTAAATAAAATTGCTCAAAAATATGTCGCTCGGGGTCGACTTTAAACTGTAGGTCCTGCCACTCATGTTTGCAATTAACTCACACAAAATAAATTGTGTAAGAAGCTAGATCATAGTCCTGACTGAAGGTTGCAATGGCCAATTATGTATATACTCGCATATGATTGGACGTATGTGTATAGCTAATGCTACAAAAAAATTACTCTTATATGAGCTGTTTGGAATGAGGAGAATTGAGAGAGGGTGCAACAGTTTCTATGTGAATATCCTGCTTCATGTAAAACTGAATTAAGGCATCCAGGCTCAGGTAGTTTTTAGGACAAGGCCGCATCAGCCCCCAGTCTGATAACCTTAGCAAGTATGTACTGTTTTGTTCCTATGGGGACCACATGAAATGTACAGGGAACTAAAGTAGGCAGGTTGTATTTTGAAATGAAAAGCTTCGCCTAATGAGTTCAACTCTTTCTTAAGAAGCAGCACCACCAATGATCTAACTAACATGTTCATTGTTATTGGACTTCCTGGAAGCATTTTTTAGATTTTTTGAAAATTCTTCACTCGGCCTTGAACCCGGACTTTGTAATCAAGCACTTTAACCACTAGCAACTGCTTATTTTCTTATAAAATTTAATTCCCATTGTTAGTCATGATTGAACGTATTTGTTTACTATTTTTCCAAACAGGGCGAGTAATTTTACAAACAATAAAATTTTTGTGTTAAAATTATTTCGAACCATTTACATAAATTTACAACTTTTTTATGATGGAATCAAATCAATAATAATAAACTGGTTTTCAAAATGATTTGTTTACCAAAACATAATATTTTAAATAAAAATTTTAATAAAAAAATTAACTTTTTTTTTGTTTTTTTTTTATAAAAACTTGATAAATCATGATGATGATATGCAACGATACAGTTGTCATTAAATTATTAACAAATTAATTAATGTTAATTCAGTTATGTTATCACAGTGACTGGAGTAGGGTTTTAAATTCATGTTTTGTCTACATTGTTTTGAATTACAAAGAAAATATTTGTTTGTAAAGAAAGTGAAATGAATAGAAAAAAGTTTGTATCGTATTTTTTTAAAATTAATTTAAATTAACAAAAAAATACTTACAAAAAATACATTATACACAAAAAAAAAATTTTTTTTAAGTAATTTATATACGTTAACAATTTAACAATGCAACAAAACTCTGTTTTTTACTTTTAATTGCAATCAGCAAATTATCATAAATGTTTATGTTAATTTATTGGCAACATCGTTAATTAGCATGTTAGTATCAAACAAAGCCTTAATAAAACCCTGCTATTAAATTCTAAATCCGGCATATGTTCTACGCACATATGTACATGAATTAAATTTGAAATTTCGCCAATGACTCATTTAATCAATAAATAATGTTTCATACACAAAAGCAAGATATTTTAATTTGATTTCATTTGATAATATTCCTAGGTATAGAGGCATCGAAATGCATACGGCCTGTTTTACGTAATAATTTGTAATTAAACTCCAGTGATTTGTAAATTTTCTACATAACAAGGAATGACTTAAACATCAGATTTTGAAAGTTAAAATTCTTTATCAAACAAATACTAAAAAATATTGCAAATGGTTGTGAGCAAAGACATTGAGGAGAAATGGTTGTGAGCAAAGACATTGAGGAGAAGACTGACAATATCACCTTAAATTAATACTGATCCCACTGGCAAGTGCCTACAGATTGAGCAATATACAGAATAGAAGTCTTGTGCAAATACTTTTTCTCTTTACTCCTTTCCGTTACTTTAAATATCATAAGACTGTGAAGTCGCCGTAGTCTAATAGGTATTGTGTGAGCAAAGACACAAAACCTGAGCCTTTGCCGCTCTCTCAGCCCATAGATATAAATCTTTAATTTAGATTTCAATTATAAAATTAAAATAATAAAAATGCCTTTCGCGAATTGGTAGTTTTAAGTGACCAAACAACTTTTAATAAGTCTGCATACAATACTATTACAAGCTAATCTAACTATTCTGCACTGTAAGACAAGTATTACGTCATCAAAAGAAGCAAGGTTAGTCACAAAATGTCAGATTGCACAACCATTCAAATTTGGACTTTTTTGTGCAAATAAGATGGCTCCAGGTGTTTCCATCACGTAAGGTTTTCGAGAAAAAGGGGGTTTGAAACCCCTAAACACTGACGTGCTAGAACCAGACGTCGCTATTGTCAGAAATTGACAATTGATCTTTGCTCTTTAAATGAGCCCAAAGCCAAATTGTTTGCATGCACCCTTAAAGTAGGGGGTGGGTTTATGTCAAGGGGTGCAAGAGAAAAAGAAACACATTACGGAGGTCCTTAAAAATTAATCAGATTTACTTGAAAATTATTACTCAGGGGTTTTTAGGGTTGTGATTACAGATCTTCATTCATATTTAAAAAATTCAAAATGGCGAATCCAATATGGCGGTCAAGTAAATCTGATTAATTTTTATAAACCACGACCTCCATATTGGATCCGCCATTCTGAATTTTTTAAATTTCAAAATGCTTTCGGAAACACCTGGAGCCATCTTATTTGAACAAAATAAAGTCCAAATTTGCAGGGCTGTGTTATCATTGCTATAAACAAGGCATCATATTCAATATTATAAACCAGCGAGTCACGAGGATAAATGGAATTACTTACTTACTTAATTCATCTTTAAACCCCTTTAGTCGGGATTAAAACCTAGCTTCTCACATCACCTATTTTGGATGTATTAAAACACTACCTACTAGACTACGGCAACTTCATTCGAGTTCTGAAAATTCCGATTATATATTCCGAGTAATTGTTCTTTATAATTCCAATCACGCACTCAGCTACAATTAACCTCTTTTCTCCGGAATTAAATGAATTTTTAATATCTAGTATAACAATGACGCTTTAACAATACCTTCGATCGCGTTTGGAGCCATGTTTGTAACGAATGAAATTGCATAAATCTTTCCAGAAACTATTCTGGTTGTGTAGAATATTCTTGGTCTCTTCAACAGCTTTTAACAGTCGCCCTCTTAAAGCTAGATAGCCTAATACTACTGGTGCTCCGACTTTAGAATCAGTATGGGCTTCTGTTATTGCTTTCATCAGAAAATACTTCTCCTTTCAGACAGTCGATGAAAAGAATGTCAACAACATAGGGGTTTTGCCTTGAGTATAAACTTCTAGAATTTGTTTTGATATCTCCGTTGCGAGAACAGAAATTAATGATTTCCTCCTCATTCGTCATCGAACCACATAATGAATGGCTTTCAAAAAAATGAAGATCATCATTAAATTTGATGATCAAATTCAATAAATTTGTTCAAAACCATTTGTGTAAAAGAATTGTTCAAAATAAAACCATTTTCTGCATTTTCCAATTTGATATAAAACTACACGGACTAGCGTTCGTTGTTCAACTGTTTTCGGCAATAAAGCATATGTAACTGATCAAACAATTTAAAACACAGTTTGAGTTTTTCACCACCACTAACTTTAACTGCCGTATTATTTTTTTTATGATGAACATTTATTAGAAATTCGTGGAAGTATTGTAAATATGTAAGCGAAACGGTGTCAATTAAGATTATTTTCGTTCATCATCAGCCATAAAGATGAAATTTTTATGGGCCTGCTGTTATTATTACATATCCTAACAAAATCTTTGCTGTTTGAAATCTGGCCTAAAGTAAGATTCACTACGTATACGTACATATGTATATTTCATAATGGAACACACTCATTCACTTGAAGCCAAAAATCGATTTTTATTGTATTTGTTTAAAACCACAACGCTTATGTTTAAAGTCTTCATTTAACATGAAAAATAATATTTTTTTTTATTTTGACATTGAAGGTCGTCTGCTTTTCTATTTAAAGCATTAGAGACTATTAAGAGGTGAGAGGTTATAAAAACAAAAAATAAACAGAAGGTAGTGTTTTAAATATTTCAGCGAAGAATATAAATTTTAATAATTAATAATAACAAAAGCAACAAAACGATTAAATTAAATTGACCTAAAAATAAAATACATACAAAAAATTTTTCAAATCAAATTAAGTGGATTATTAAGAAATTTTATTGGGTTCTGCACTATTATTGGTTACGACTGTTTATTAATTTAAAAAAGTTCTAAAGGCACTATTCAAGGTTACAATACGTGTGATTAACTACCAGTCAATGATATACATATTTACAGTAAAGCATCTGAGCAGCGTTAGGCAATATGGATTAAGTAAAACCGGTTCTACCAGTAACCCTTTGTACTTTTTTAAAGATGGAACCAATGCGGTTTATCTAAACATCTCCAACGCTTTTTAAAGTGTTTGGCACGATACAATTTCATCGAAAATTATATTGTGTTGGCTTATTGGACGTAAGGCCAAGGATCTAACTCCAGGTCAGGCATCTCCACTAAAACGAAAATATATTTCTCCGGCGACTTCCTCTCAGCAGATTTCTGGCAATAACTCTGAGAATAAATGAAATTGCCATGAAGAAGTTTCTTAAAAATATGTCGTTCGAAGTCGACTTTAAACTGTAGGTGCCAACACTCATGTATAAAATTTCCACAAACAGAATGAGCGGCGTGAGAAGCTAGGTTGTAATCCTGATTGAAGGATTGTAAAGAGAAATTGTGTACCCATTGCCTTTTCACTTCTTTCGACTTAAAACGAGAGTTCGTCGTTTGCCGTATGAATGTGATTTTATTTAAATCACATTAAATCATCTAAATCACTATTCTTTCTCCAATTCGACATTTCAGAGCGATCTACCGACAATTTGTAAGTTCGTTTACAAACTGAACACGCAATACTTCCTCTGTTTTGTTCATATAATGCAAGAAACATGGAAACTCCCTTACATTTATACATACATAATTGGCCATTACAACCCTTTAGTCTGGATAACGGTTTAGCTGCTCACACCACTCATGTTGTGTGCGTTAATTTTATACATGAGTGGCGGGACCTACAGTTTTAAAGATTTTTCACCAGAAATCTGCTGAGAGGAAGTCGCAGAAGAAATATTTTTTCATATTTCGTTTTGATGTTTGACCTTGGGTTTGAACCGAGGCCTTGCGTCTAATAAGCTAGCACACTATCTACTAGACTACGGCGACTCCCTTAAACTCCCTTATGGGGCTTAATACATGGGAGTGATAAAATAATTATTTTCAGTCACTGATTAATAAAGGCACTGTCACAGTGTGAATTCGTCATTGAAAAGCATATATTTCAACGCAATACTTACCATCTTCGCAGAGCACTTTGCGGACCATCATAGCCATTGCAGCTAGAATTCTTTCTTTAGTTGTATTAATCGTATGTAAACCAACCGCGTAAATGTAATCATATTCTCTATACAAATCAAAATCTTCTCTACTTCCTTTTCCCAAAATCTTCCACACCCTGTATTCCTAGCTTTTTGCATGACATAACAAACAGACCAGACTATTCTTAACTTATTAGGCAATAAAAATAAAATAAGAAAAGAAAAGAGAAGTCTTATTGAATGTGTTCTTAATATTTATTTCATAAGGCAAAATCTTCCTCAAAATAAATAGACAATGAAAGTATTTCAATTAATTTATGATCTGATTGGCAACCATATCGTCTATTGCTTACTGACTAAATAAATCTCACGTATAACCTGTATGTGGATTTGAAAAAGAACTGGAATTCATGATAGAAACAAGAAAGTGTGCTACTTTTTGGAATGTTTTCCAAATTGTCAATTGATAATTAAAAATATTGTTTAATTTAAATATTAAAAAAGTAAAAATAAAAAATTCTTAACAAATAAAAATAAAAATTAAAACATCAGGAAATAATGCTACAGGTTTTTTGTTTTGTTTTCATTTAATTAAAGAGATTGCAAACGATTAAATACGATTGAGTTGAATACGATTAAATAATGCGAATATTTTTAAACATTAATTTTGAGTTTCCTTAAATAGCATCATAAGTTTGAAATTTGACTACGCACAGAACCCGTTTACCCTGAAGTAAACCAATGTAAACCAATCACCGAATAGAACTTATAAAATATCTCTTAGATTAAGGGCCATTATTACAACTTGCCGTTAACTAAAGGAAGGATTTTAACAGGCAGATAAATTGTTTTTCATTATTATAAGTGAACAATAAGGTAGAAGTGAGCGTTAAGCTAAACGGAGGATCATCCTACATTTAACTTTTAAAGTTAAGTTTATGTTTGAATTTCTCATATTATGTATTATTTTCAATATTGGCAACTGCAGATATAAAAAAATGAGCAAATACAACAAAAGAAGAAGCCCGTCGTTGCCACTACGTTTAAAGATATTATTTTAATTAAGCAGTGTTATCGACATTGCTCCTGCACTGCCATATTTTGGAAAAAGTTAAATTTATTTTAAAGGTGACTTTAAAGTTCACTTTAGTTTAAGTTACCTTTAACTAAACCCAACTTTAAGGGCAAGTTATAATAAAGGCCCTAAGATATAGTTCTAGTCCGCAGAATATAGACATTTGGATAGTTGACGAGTTTCTTTAGAAAATATTATGCTTTTTAGTGCCTTTAAAAAATGTTTAACTCTACGTATTGAAGCAGTAAGAATTGGACCTTGTTGATACTGTAATTTCGATATTTTGTACGTCACCTTTAGAAAAATATTAAATAAGATATTATTGCGAGCATTTCAATACCACATTAACGACTTCGAAGATAGTCAACAGGGACTTCCGAACTGTGACAGTTGATAACTTCGGGACAATGAACGAACAAAATTTTCGAATTTGGAACGATACCAATTCACATGAGTCGCAAGAATGTTCAATGCATTCCGAAGAAGTCACTTTTAGTTGTATATTTTGAGATGGTGGCTTTATCGGTCCATATTTCTTTGAGAACAACGTAGGCCCAGCCATCGTTATCAACTGATATCACCATATGTCAATGATTACCAAAATTTTTTAGCCTGAACATGTGGGCAACAACATATGGCTTCTATAGAACGGTGCGACGTGCCACACTGCTTATGCATACAAACAAACAATTTCTTCGCACAACATAAATGATAAATAGTAAGCCATTTATTGTGCAACAATTTTTTTCATAAAAAAGATTCGTGACAGGCGGTAATCCGAAAAATGCTCGGTAAGATTTGGTTTTTTCCCACGAAGGGACTAATGCATGGACAACGCTGGTAAATTATAAAGTTTTGTTTTTAACATAATTCATCCTGAGACGGAATTTACTTTTCGCTAAATGAATACAGAATTTTAAAATTTGATGTAAACTGCAATGAGAGGTATATACGCATGAAAAATAGTACTTCTTTTGAAACGATGAAAATCGCAACGTTACAGTCAATTGAGAAAGGAATTGCGAGATGAACACTGACTTTTTTTTGCCCAATAAAGCAATTGAAAGGTAAGTTTGGTAAACAATAAATATCGCCTTATGGAGCAGTACATTGACTGTCAAGATCGTGGGATTTGACCTCAATACGTAGCTTTTTGTTGGAATACATGACGGCTGCAGTGCACAGGAACACGCCAGCGCCAAGGACACAATGTTACAGCTGTCATTGGTGAAATATTGGACGAAATGTTAGAAAAAATTTAACTAACTTGAAAAGTTATATGGAACTATGAAAAGTATATGGAAGGGATGCATTTTGCACACTTATTGTTGTTATTGTTATTGTTATTTGTTGTTTTTGTTTTTTTTAATGTTCAAAACCCAAACGTTTAAAAAATCATCAGCATTTTTAATTAAAAACATTAAAAAATTTTAAATTATCAGAAGTAAAATTTTTTTCTAACGAGATCATCTTAAACAATCTTAGCTCTTCCAATACAACACATTTCATGAATTTCATGAATTTTTTACATACATTTTGAGAACAAAATTCTTTTTGCTGACTGTCGAACAAGATGGTTGACATATTTTTTTCCAAAGCAACTTCGAGAGCTGAGATGTTCAAAAGAATTCGAAAGCCATGATATTCGTTTTTCGCCGTAGTCTAGACGTAAGGTCACGGTTCAAACCCCAGGTCAGATATCAAAAACATATTTCTTCGGTGACTTCCTCTCAGCAGATTTCTGGCAAAAACTCTGAGAGTAAATAAAAAATTGCCATGAGAAGTTTCTTCAAAAATCTACCGTTTGAAGTCGACTTTAAACTGAAACTAGGTTCATAATCCCAACTAAAGGCTTGTAATGACCAATTATGTATTATATTTGTTTTTCACAATTCCGTGCATTATTTTCACATTGTCTCCATTAAACGTCTGCTGGTTTGGTTTGTTTATCAAAAAATTCTTTTACTCAAATCGAGAACATTTCATCAATAATTCTTCTGGTCAAAATATATTATTTGCACAAAACTTCTACACATTTGTTTATATAATGGCTATTTGATGATTATTTTTTTATCACTTCTTGTCGATGTGCTGCGGCGGCAAGCATTTAAACATGCTTTTAACTCGTAGTAGAAAGTTTAGGAAATCTTCCTAATTTGAATATAAAATTTAAATTTGAAAATAATTTTTTAAAGAGATTTACTATTTACTACTATTCTCGTCACCTAACCAGCTTAACGCCAATGCTGCAATGGTTAAGAGGTATTTTTATTTACTGTTGCGACTTTATATAACAAAATTCAATTCAATGCGATATAATAATACAAGAAAAAATATGAAATTATTTATGAATTTTGTATTTGTTTTTGTAAAAGTAAATCTTAAGTATCTTATAATTGTGAAGAAACTACGTAAGATTGCCAAAGGCTTTATAATCTGATCATAATTTGTTCGCATCATGCAAACCGAAAAAAAATGGGAATTTCAAAAGACACAAGACACAAAAAACTACCACAAATTTAGTTTAAGTACTTAATAAATGAGGCATGTAATCAAAAATGATTAATTTTAACATAGACAAAGAGAAACAGAAACAGAAACAGAAACAATGCCACAATGATTGAGCAAAACAATTTCAAATCAATATTTGGGCACTTGAGAAATTGTTTTGAGGGTTTAACAGAAGTACCATATAATCAAGGAAAGATGCAAGTGATTAGAGATTAATTGTCGGTATATACCAGCAGAAGTTATCGTCTATAAAGACGATTTTGTATTTCTTGTTTTAAGATATATTTTTATGATTTTACCTTTAAACTAATAATAGGGTTTTGGCCCATTTACGAATTAATTTATTGCATAATTATTATGTTTCTGGTGTTAATTATAATTATTAAAATTATTTTTAAAATATATTTACGTTTTCCTAATGCAACAGTAGCAATACAGTGTAAATAAATAAACAAACATACATAGGCAAATTTTTTATTTATGTTTAGGCTCAAAAGATATTAAAATAAAAATAAAACGCAGATTAAAAAAATTAATGAATATTTCATATAGGCATTGAGGTAAGATCCAAAATTAAAATTATGATGTAAAACATTATTCTGTTTTTAATATGATTAATATTAATACCATAAAAGGAAGTTGCCAGACTTAGGGCCATTATTACAACCTGCCGTTAAAGTTGAGTCTAGTTAAAGCTAAGTTTATCTAAAGTGAACTTTAAAGTCACCTTTAACTTCTTTTCGTTATTACAACTTACAACTGATAAAATAAAGTTAACTTTTTCAAAAATATGGCAGTGCCGGAGCAATGTCAATAGCACTGTTAAAATATACATTTCAAAAAAAAAAAAAATAAAAAATTTGCACCAGCATACCTGATTATATAAATGAAAAATCCGATTCTCTAAGAACTATTCAACAGTTATCGATAGCTATATGATAAGTAATATTACCTATTTAAATGGCCCTTACATTACTTTAATCAAGATTGCAATCTATCTTCTCAATCCTAACCATGTTCTGTGTATTAATTTTATTCATGAGTTTAATTTTTATCCTACAGTTTCAAGTTATATCGGAACGATAAATTTCAGGAATTTGTCATTAGAAAACGAGTTCTTGCAAGAGAACTGATGAGAGGAAGTCTGCGTGTGTATGCATATATATTTTTTTGTATTAACAAGCCTACCCACTATCCACTAGGCTACAGCGACTTCAGAACTAATAAAATAAAATAAAGAATGATAGGGGGTGCAAGCCTTTTCAAAGAAAAATTTTTCAGACTGCTTTTTAAAAGTTCAAAACAATGCTTATTATGCATACGACCTTTTGAAAAAAATTCGACTACATTAGCTGTCAGCGCCTTAATGGCCATAGCTTACTTAAATCCTATAACACCGATAGAATCTATTTCGTCATATAATTACGGACCCTAATTGCTATCTGTCAAGCCTCCTGAGAATCTAAGTATCCAAGAATGCTTCTTCTTATGTTACCAAGCGTCAAACAATGAAAGAGAACATGTTCTGTGCTCTTCTTTCTTGTCATTGCAGCTTCTGCAGAAGTCGTTATAAGTTATGCCCAGTGTTCTGGCGAGAACTGGTCGAAAGATCTGTGTCCCGTTATAACTGCTTTGAGGTTCCTTAATGATCAAGATGAATTCTTGATAGGTTCAATAGAAATACTGTTCTACATACGTCCATGTCGGTATGCCAGATCTGTGCAGTATCTCTACATGTGCGCTAACTATCCCATCTTACCTTTGCCAATGAATGGAGTATTTGTGAAGCCATTTGTTTGACTCTCTGCAGAAGAACGTTAATCTGATGTAGGAATTCATTTGAATATTTATTGGTGTCTGCTTAACAAGCAATACAATAACCCCGTATCCACTAACCCAAGTAAGGGTAACCGGCGAATCCCGCAATCTTCTTCAGATGTTCGCTAGGGATTTAAGTATCTCGGTAAGTATGCATATGTCACCATATGCATGGCGGCAATTTTAATAGCTATTATTTCAGCCATAGTCGCCGTAGTCTGGTAGGTAGTAAGTTGGCTTGTTCAAACTCCAGATCAGACATGAAAACGAAATATGAAAAAATATTTCTTCGGCGATTGCCTCAAAGCAGATTTCGGGCAAAAACGCTGAGAGTAAATAAAATTTCAATAAAGAGTTTATCAAAAACCTATCATTCGGAGTCAACTTTATGCTGTAGGTCCAGCCACTCATGTATAAAATTAACGCACACAACATAAGTGGTGTGAGAAGCTAGATCGTAATCCTGACTAAAGGGTTGTAATGACCAATTATGTATGCATGAATTTCGACCTGGGAAGTACTATAATAATCTGATAGAGCAAGGGACAGTCTAACATTCAGTTGTTCTGAAAAGATTCCCAATCCAACATTGTTGCATTTCCCATATTTTACCAAAAAAAAAAAAAACTAATAAACCATCTGGCAACACTGTCTTAATTAATGTTGTAAAATGTTTTTTTTATAAATCTTAAGCTGTGTGAGTGTAGTCTCAAGCCTCCAACAGCAATTTTTGCCTTAACACTGCCAAGGTAGATTTGTTGCTGTTGCTTATTAAAATGGATTTCTCAACTCAACTCTTTTTCTTTTATCATGATGCTATTATTGCATTTGATGTTCATTTTTTTATTGTCAAGAGCATCATAATTCGTAGACAGTGGCAAGTGGCAGACGACGTGGTCAAAGTTGTAACATTTCGTATATAAAACTATGAAATTTTATAGTTTCATTATCAATTTCAGTTAAACACTCTTTGCACTTTCATTAAAAACTTACTCCATACTCAACAAAGCTAAACATGAAGGTGCGTACCACAAAAAAACTTTACTTTATTTCCTAAAATATATGGAATGTAAGTATTATTGCCAAATACCAGGGATTATTGGCAATGGTGCTGTTATTTCCATTTAAATACGAAATACGGGATAACAAATCAACTCAAGGATTATTTATATGCGGCTTTGGTGTTAATTTGAGATTTTTTTTTCTTCAAATTCTTTAGATTTTCGTATGCCTGTTGGCCATTTGTGCTGTAACCAATGCCGGTTTCTTAGGTGGTAGTCTAGGTGGAGGTGGCGGCGGTGGCGGTGGTGGCTGGTCTAGCGGTGGTGGTGGTGGTGGCGGTTGGTCTGGCGGTGGTGGTGGTGGTGGCTGGGCCAGCGGTGGAGGTGGTGGTGGTGGCGGCGGTTCCGTCAAAATCATTAAAGTCATCTCTGAAGATGGCGGACATGGTGGTGATGATGGCTTTGGAGGTGGTTTCGATGGTGGTTTTGGAGGCGGTCATGGAGGTGGTTTCGATGGTGGCTTTGGAGGCGGTCATGGAGGCGGCTTCGGTGGTGGTCACGGTGGCGGTCATGGTGGAGATGTCCAAATCATTAAAGTAATCTCTGAAGGCTCCTCTGGTGGCGGTCACGGTGGTGGCGGTTGGGCTGCTCCTGCTCCCGTTCCCGTTAAAATCATCAAAGTCATTTCTGAAGCTGCTCCTTCTGGTGGTGGTGGTGGTGGTTGGGCTGCTGGTGGCGGTGGCGGTGGCGGCTGGTCATCTGGTGGCGGTGGCTGGTAAATCACAAACCATTCTAGATAATCTACGCAAAAAGCTGAATTGTTTAATTAGCTTTGTGATATACTTTTAATGAAATATTTTTAAAAGTTCATAATTGTTATTGAATATTGTTATTGTTATTATTATTGTATCGCACTTCATTTTTAAAGTGTGCTACAGTTCTTGTTTTTAATTTTTAGCATAAATTCGTTTTGAACATCAATCAAACTAAATGGTCATTAATTACTTCATCTGGTGGTATCTTTTTATATCGGGACGAAAACCTTTCTTTACTGTCCCAATATCTGTACTCGATCTATCCATTTGCGACAAAACTCTCTCTGTTTTAAAAGTATATATAGACTCTAAGTTACTCCATTAAGTCTCTTTTCAAAGTGTATATCAAAATCCACTGGTCTACAGGTTTGACCGGCGACAGTGAAAGAGGTTACCAGGTTTCGAAGTTCCCTAATGAATTTCGTATCAGTGTTCTCTCCCATTAACCTAACTACAGTTTTCAAAACTCTAGTCTTACCTACCATGTGGAGTCTCTGAATCTTATCCAATTCTTCCAGGTTTTGTTCTGCCTACCCAAACAGCGGCTCCATAGGTCACATATGGTCTGTCCATTATTTTATACATCCAGTGCAGAATTATTAGGTTGCAACGCAAGAATTTTTCATTCTGGACTTGCTTGAAACGCTTTCTACATGATCCTTTCATGTCTATTTTCTATCCAAAGAAGTGCCCAGAGATATTATCTCCATTATATTTCCATTTATAAAGTATATTCCATCTGGTAATTGGAAAATTTTTATTGTGCCTTGACATTTATTAAGCCAAGTAAAATGGATCCAATAATTCGATAAAATAAAAAGGGTGTGGTTTTCACGCCTAGTGGATCAAGTATTCCAAAACACATTCGCTTATGGTCGATTGTGACTAAAGACCGAAGATATAAGCGACGAAGCTAACTTTTCCAAGTTAGCAAAAAATAAGTGCTCTCTATATACATATACAATGAGCAAATTCGTATAAAAAATGGACCCAGCGGGTTAATGGAAATAGTGAGCTGGACAGTCATTATCTCAAGTATTCCAAAATAGGTTCCCTTACGGTCGTGCGTAGCTTGGAACCGGAGATATAGGCGAAGCTAATTCTTTTCTTCAAATGAGCAAAAAGTAGTTCTCTGTATAAATTGGACAAATTTGTTCGATGGCTTGCCTTTTTTGTTGATGACTTGCACTTTTTGCTGATGACTTAGATTTTTTCTGGCGATTAATTGTATTTCCTGAGCGCTGATTTAAATTTTTTTGGTTGATGACTTGCAATTTTTGGTTAATAACTTGCAGTTATTGCTCGATGATTTGCACTTTTTTGGACGATGGCATGTATTTTGTAGACAATAACATGCAATTTCTTGGTCGATTTTTTATTCGACAACTTGAATTTTTTTTTTTTTTTTTTTTTTGTTAGTGAATTGTATTTTTTTACCATGACTTGCATTACGATGTGAAAGAAATATTTTGGTTACTGCATACTCTTTTAAAAGAGAGAATGTTTTGTGTTATACTAAAAGGTCAAGGACATGTAGTAGGGTCTAAGAGGAAATATTCACATCATATGTTTCTATGCAAAATATATTAAATCGAGCCATGAAGTTAGATAGTATACTAGTAATATCTGCCTATGAGCAGGCAGATCACCCTGTGGAGAGTATAGCTTTTAAGCTGCTGATAAGGCCAGAACCTTTTTGTGGAGCAAGAAGAGCAATTTGCAAGGAAAGATGAAATTCGAATGGATTTGAGACAATTTTAGTTTTGATTGAGTAATTACAATGGAAAGTAAATCCAGTTATGCATCACACTATCGAGAACTTGTCGTTATTTTATTGGACATAATAGAATCAGAGTATACTTGCTTTGGAATATATGGATCGATTCAAATTTAAAATGCAAACTCTGTGAAGAGAAGAACAAATTACTGAACACATACTTGAAACTTATGAGGCTTATCAAATGATAAACGGGTAATTATTTTTAGTGACGCGGGAATTACGATGTCCGAGGGTTCATTGAAAATAAAAAAAAACAATTTATATTTTTTTTTCTTTTTCTTTATTGTTTTATTTTATTGATGTTCAAACCAAGACTAAGCCTAAACTTAAAAGTAATTACAATATTTATAAATTTTAATATTATTATATTTAGCTTACGTTTGTTGAAATAAATACGTTCCGGAAAAATAATAATTTATTGCTGACTATGAACAATATGTAGTTCATCAAACTTAATAATTTTGCAACTGTTTATATTGCTTACTAATTAAAATTAAGTTTGTTGAACTATTGTATTGTTGTTATTGTTGCCAATTGACTGGCAGGGAATATGTTGAGTTATTGGAATGGGAGGTTGACATAACTCCTTCCCCGTTTGACTGAAAACTCTCCTGAGTTTTTTCAATTATTTTTATTTTATTCTTTTTTATTTTTTTATAAATGCAAAATATCACTACTATGCCTAGAGCTAGTAGACTGAATATCAAAGCGAGGCCATTAAAAGTGTAGTTGTATTTTTTATGAAATTTTAATTCTTCAATTTTTTGAATATTTTTGATCTGATTCGATATTATTTCATCAAACGTTAGCTGAGAGGTGATATTACTTATATTAAAGTTATTATTAATTAGAAAATGTTGTTCAAATTTATCATCGAAATTACAATACAAATCTCCGTTTATTTCTATTTTACAATCATTGAATGTTATGAGTTTATTTCCGTTCAGATTAAATTTTCTATTGTTACAAGTACTGTTAATTATGGAGTTTACATGATTTTTTATGATTATTAAGCCCGGTTTTATTTCTACAGTTTCTATTTGTTTATTCTTTTTTCTTAGACAATTATTTGTAAAAATGCAAAGGTTAGATTTTTTTAAATTGCTTCTTTTTACTTCATTAGTAAAATCATACATTGTGTTATTTATTTTTAATATTTCTTTATTTTTAAAAATAAGTTCCTCTTGGTTTTCATTTGGTATAGGGATAAAAAATGATCTTTTTATTTTTCGTATATCTTTAGGTATTTGAATTACAAAAATAATTTTATTTTCTTTGTATTGGGCTGCACTTAATTTGGTATTTTGCATTTTATAAAGATCTATATTATAACGAGCTATTTCTTCACTTGTTAGTACATTGTTATTTATAGTGTTTGTTTTTGCTGCTACAAGGTTGTTCTGTATGTGTTCAATATTATCTAACAAAATTTTAATTTTTAATAATAAATCTAGATATATAAGCTTATTTTCTAGTTCTTCATCATTCTTAGTTATTTGATTCAATTTTGAATTAATCTGTGTTCTGTCATTTTCTATTGCGTCTTTTAGCTTTGAAACTGTTTCATTGAATATGTAGTTTATTTCAATATTTTTATTAAGATTTTCTATTACTGCATGGTTATTATTATCTATTGTGTGTAAATGTCGTTCTATTTCTGTCCTGTCAAAGTCGTCCATTGTCCCGTATAACCATTTCATTCCGGTACCTACGAAGTTAATTAATCCTCTTGGATGTCTGGTAGGGATTATAGTTTGAAGTTTCGATTTTGCTTTTAATAGTTCCATATTCAAAAAGTGTTTGTCATTCTTATCTAAGATTACTTTTGTATTTTCCTCTAGTTCTTCTATAATATTCTGAATTTCTCTAGGGTCAATGATGTGTAAAATAGTATTATAACTGTATGTTATGTCCACGTCCTCTAATGCAATTTCTGCGAAACCATTGTTGTTATTGATGTCTTCAACAATTAGAGTGATGTTGCTCAAAGCGAAAAGCGTCATTATTATTGTCATTAACAGCGTTATATGTACCTGAAAATTTGGTAGTTCTTTTTATATTTGTTGGATGAATATTTTCTAGTTTCATCTTTACGTATCTAGGTTCTTGTTTACATAACCTTCCTGATTCGTATTCTGATATTCTTCCCTGTTAAGGTTTAATTTTGAGATTTTTTTCTTTTGTGGTTTGTAATAAATTGTGAATTTTATTTCTTTCAATTTTTCCATTTGCTATGTCTATTGGTCTTTCCCTGGTTACAGAGTGGATAGATTTGTTGTACCATTCAGTACACTTGTATACTTTTTCCTGGACTGTTAAATGCAGATTTGCTTTTTTATTTTCTATTTCTAGCATTCTAAATCGTTCTCCTAAGGTGTTGTGAAATCTTTCGATGTCTGCGTTTCCTGTATGGGAGTTTGGTTTTGTGAAATGAATTTCTACTTCTTCTTGTCTGAGAAAGTCCTTTACATTTGTCGAATTAAATTCATTATCAGCAACAATTCGTTTTGGTTTTGAGTTGAGAGAAAAATATAAACGAAGTTTTTCTATAAGTGTTATGCTATTTCTGTCTTCTAAATAAATGGTGGTAGCTTGTTTGGAAAATTTATCTATTATGGTTAGAAAACTATGTTTTTTAATAACGTAAGTGTCTATATGTATTATTTCATTCGTATCCGTGGGAGTTTCAGTAATGAAGTATTTTGGTTTATATGGTTTTCTATCATATTTGCCTCTACAACAGATATCACAATTATTTATATATTTTTGAATAAGAGTTTTAAGATTTTTGAAGTATATTTTGTTTTTCAAACCTTGATTATTTTCATTTATCCCAGCATGACCAGTCTCTTGTTTGTGATACTTTTGAATATACCTGAAAGCTTCTTCTTCATTTCTCATATCTTTAGCATGGTATGAGCATCTATAGAATTTTACGCTTGTATTAAATAACTCTATAAGTTTTTGCTGGACTACATTGTAATCGGAATCTGAAATACCTGAATATATTCCTACTTTTCCTGTTTTTATATATCTTCTAAAAATGTCCGACATGAAACCACTTTCAATGTCGTCTAGGCTTACAAAAATTTTTCTTTTATTATCAACAATTTTAATTTCCTCTGTTTTACTTTCCGTTAATATTATTTGGGTGTGAAAACGGTTAACAACTGAGTCTAATATGTGAAAATGATCATTTCTTTCTTCCTCTTGGGAGTGAATAGTAGCGGCTGTACTTAAGTTGTCTAAATCTGTGTCTGCTGTGTCATCATCTACTGCGCAAATTTCTCCTGTGTCTGCATTGATTCTGCTAATGAAATCGGCCAAAGTGTTTTCTTTGCCCTTGATGTACCCAATGTTGATGTCATATTCGCCAAGTTTAAGTAACCAACGTTGAAGTCTAGGGTTTATGTCTTTTCCTTTATATTTTGTTTGAAGCCATTTTAGTGGTTGGTGATCTGTCATGAGATCAAAGTTCCTTCCATATATGTATGGCCTGAAGTAATTTACACTCCAAACGATGGCCAACAATTCTTTCTCAGTTGTGGAATATTTCCTTTCATGTTCGTTTAGAGTTCGGCTGGCATAGCTATAGGATGATTATCCTGTGTTAGCACTGCACCAATTGCGAATTCGCTGGCATCGGTTGCTAATTTAAATTTTCTGTTAAAATCTGGATACCTAAGTATGGGTGTGTTGATTAACAATCTTTTAAGTTTGTAGAATGCATCTGTATATTGTGGATCATTTTTATTTATTTTCGTATCCTTTTTCAAATATTTTGTCAAACCATGGGCAATTTTGGCATAATCTTTAATAAATTTCCTATAATAGCCAGTTATGCCTAGGAATGATTTTATCTGTTTCTGAGTTTCAGGAATTTTCAGTTTCTGAATAGTTTCAATTTTATTTGGGTTAGGTTTAATCCCTTCAGTAGTAAGGATATGTCCTAGATATTCGGTAGACTTTGCAAAAAATTTACACTTATCAACTTGAATCTTAAGATTATGCTTTCTAAGTGCATTGAAAATTCGTTGTATACTATCTTTATGTTCCTGTACTGTACTGCTAAAAATTAAAATATCATCGAGATATACTATACATATTTTGTTGATATATTCTCTAAGTACTGAATTCATGAGTCTTTGAAATGTTGCAGGTGCATTTTTTAATCCAAAAGGCATCCGCACAAATTCGTAATGTCCTAGTGGTGTAGAAAATGCTGTTTTTCTTCTGTCTTCCTCTTTTATGAGGATCTGGTGAAAGCTTTTGGCTAGATCAAGCGTAGTAAAATACTGTGCTCGACCTAATTTCTCTAACATGGTATCAATATTTGGGATAGGGAATTTATCATTAACAGTTATTTCATTCAGAGCTCTGTAATCAATTACGATTCTCCACTTTTTCTTTCCCGAATTGTCCGATTTTTTGGGTACGATCCATAAAGGAGAATTATATGGAGATACACTTTCCCTAATTATTCCCTGTTCCAACATTTCTCGCATCTGCCTATTGATTTCTTCTTCATGTATTTGAGGATATCTGTATATTTTAGAATATACAGGTTTGTTGATAGTTGTTGTGATCTCATGTTGTACTTCATGAGTGTGGGTCAGAATGTTGCCTTCTTGGAAAAAAAAGGTCAGAATTTTTTGAAATAAGTTCTGTTAAAAATTTTTCCTCTTCTTTATTCATATCTTCACGTTTTAATTTGTCTAAAATATTTTCTGATTGCACTTCTAAAGTTTGAATTTCTTCTGGGCTATATGGACAGGAGTCTATAAATTTGATATTATTACCATTTATTTGAAGAAAGTCTTCCTCGAGATTTATAATTGCAGAAAAGGCTTTTAATATATTTTGCCCTATTAAACCATCGAAATTTTTCTTACTAAAGTTGGTCAATTTCCAACACATCAGATTGTCTTCTTTAAATTCTTTGGGAAGAGGTGTAATAACCTCCTCCTCGATACAAAAGTTTCCATTTATTGTATTAAAAAATATTGGTTTCTTTAATTTTGTTCTTTTAAATTCAGGTAGTAGATTTTTATTAAGCAAAGAGGTTGTTGATCCTGTGTCAAGTAAGCATTTGAGGTTTGTATTTCCTATTTTTAGTTCGACTATCGGTAAACGAATTTTTGGGCATGACATTGAAAATTTACTTCCTGTGTACTATTGTTTTCAATATGGTCTACTTCCATTGGAGTAGGCCCATTATTAGTATGACCAAAAGTTCGGTTCAAATATTGGCTACGTCTGGATTGTTGAGTGTTGTTTGTGTTAAAAGGGTTTTGTCGAGACTGATTAGAATTAATATTATGATTAATTGGAGAAGGACTATAATTATATGAGTTTTGAAATGGTTGTCTTTGATATGTCTGTTTTTGTTGATATGTCCTGTTCTGTCCGTCTTCGTTATAGTGTCTTTGTTGTTGGTATTGTTGGCGTGTATATGAATATTTTGGAAATATATTGTCATATTGTCTTAGTATTCCTGTCTCTTCTAAAACGTAATAAGCTTCCCTAAGTGTGGATATATCTCTACTATAAATTATGCTAGATAAGCTTGGGTGAATTCCGTTCAAAAATGTCTTAAGAATGATTGATTCATTAGTAGGAGGTGAAAACTCTTGAGGTTTATTCATATCGAATTCATATTTATTATTTAACTTATCTAATATATTTCTAAGATTCTTAAAATATTCACTTACATTATTGTTTTTCATGTTAATAGCCTGGTGGTAGAGACTGTGGTAGCTTTCCTTAACTCCAAAATTCTTGACAAGTTCCTCTTTAATTTGGGTCCATGTTGTGTCTGATCCTAAAGCTCTTACTACTTGTAGGGCTGGTCCTTGAATTTTGTTTCTGATGTACCTTTCGAACACAAACTGCTGTAAGGTGGGGTTTCCTTTGAACAATGGCAATATTATTTCCACCTCTCTGATGAAAGACGACAAATCATATTCTTTTGTACCATGGAACTCTTTGATGCGGGCCGCTTCTTTCAGAAGGTCGGACCCGGATAGAACTGTTGATTGATTTTCGACGGACATTATCTGTTTTTTTTGGTTTGTTTTACTTTTATGTGTACTATTAATCGATCACAATTACACAAAATTTAATTGTTTTGTGTGTTTTTTTTTTTGTTTTGTTTTCACAACAAAGTCTTTAGACTATTTTTGTAAAAAAAAATGATTTTTCTTTTGTGCACTTTTGTGTCACTAGGTTCATTTACACAATTTTTAATTTAATTATGTGTTTTTTTCCTTTTTTCACTTATAAAGTCTTCAGACTATTTTTTGTTCTTTTGTGCACTTTAGTGTCACTAGGTTAATTTATACCGACTGCGCCAATTACGATGTCCGAGGGTTCATTGAAAATAAAAAAAAACAATTTATATTGTTTTTTCTTTTTCTTTATTGTTTTATTTTATTGATGTTCAAACCAAGACTAAGCCTAAACTTAAAAGTAATTACAATATTTATAAATTTTAATATTATTATATTTAGCTTACGTTTGTTGAAATAAATACGTTCCGGAAAAATAATAATTTATTGCTGACTATGAACAATATGTAGTTCATCAAACTTAATAATTTTGCAACTGTTTATATTGCTTACTAATTAAAATTAAGTTTGTTGAACTATTGTATTGTTGTTATTGTTGCCAATTGACTGGCAGGGAATATGTTGAGTTATTGGAATGGGAGGTTGACATAACTCGGGAGACGTGAGATGTAGGTATAATAAATCATTTTGTCGCTGTATGTACTTCACTGCCTGTGTGCAATAATAAGTACCTTTTATTTTTTCTTCCAGAAATCAATCAATGCACAGAAAACTTGGATGTAATTTATAGAAAATCGATTTAACATCGATGCGTTGGAAAGAACATTGATGTTTTCCTTTCATATCCATTATTTCATGACACTCTTATTTAAGTGTCTTCCAACGGTTGTAGTGTATTAACTTCGCGACCTAACACCTGAATGATTTTGTCTTACTTGTATAACTGAAAATAAATATTAGTCTAACGGAATAATTAAGGATTTCTCTTTACTAGCCCTTACATATGTATTAACAATTGCCTCTGCATAAAAACCAAAAAAAATTAAAATTTTTATTTCGTTACACAACATTATGTGGTAATGAAGATGTAAATGAAACCTTTACAGTTATGTCAACGATACCGATGATAAATTGGTGTTTATTTTAAGATTTTAATTACATTAATAGGCCAGCTAAGGTACAGAATTTAAATAGGAGAGTGGTGAATAAATTTATGAAAAAATAATTCAAGTTTTGTTGATGATTCTAAAATCATCAGTCATTTAAATGACCTCTAAATGAAAACCGGATTTTCATACATTTTTAATTTTTCAGAATAATAATTAATTAAAACTGCTTTAAATTTCTAATTACATCATGCTAATGAAAATCACTTTCTCAAACGATGAGATTCAAATTTGACCAATTAGGCAGTCATCACATAACTGATTGCATTAATAACAACGATTTCCAAATAATTTAATTTCTTGCTGAAAAGAAAGAAATTTGTAATCAACTGGAATCTCTTTTTAAATTCCGAATGCATTTTTTTACATATAAAATGAATTGTTTATCTTTACAAAATTTACATTAATTTGTAATAAATACAAAAAAAAGAAAACAAACGGGAATTTCATTAAAATGCGAGTAGTTTGTTTCAAAAAAAAAAAAACAACAAAATATTTCAAATTACAACATTTTACAACTGCAGGCGGACCACAAAATTTGATGACGACCTTGTGGAAATATTATGCATTTGAGCCCATATAATTAAAATATTTTTTTTTGTTTTATTTGTATCTATTTGAAGCCACTTGTCTAGCAGCATTCAAATATGCATATATTTTGAGCAGATGTTTTGAACCTCTAACACCGACTATCTTCAAATGCTTGTATTTTTTTATGTTTTAAAAGGTAATTTTCATAATCTTTAAATTGTTGTAACCAGTAGATATAGTTTTGTAAGCAGACTAGTTTCTTGTTTTTTTGAACTGCCATTCAAGTTACAATGCGGCCACATTAAGAGCTTAGATTTTGTATATAAAACCAAACGATTCTGCCATTTCAGTATCAATCTCAGTTGAACACTCTTTGGATTTCCATTCCAGAAACAGAATTGAAACAATCCAACTTTAAGCTTAGAAAAGCTAAACATGAAGGTGAGCATTAAAAGGATTAAAAATTAAAAAAAAAATTAAATAAAAATAATAAGAATCAGAATATTATGGCCAAAAAAACCAAGGATTATTGGCTGTAATAATTTTGAAAGCCTTTCGGCGTTAAATGTACCCAAATTGAAGGCTCAAAGTGTGTTAATCGTGTTCTATTTTTACAGGTTTTCGTATGTGTAATGGCCATTTGTGCCGTCGCTAGTGCTGGCTTCTTGGGTGGTGGAGGCGGAGGTGGTGGCGATGGTGGAGGAGGAGGTGGTGGTGGTTGGTCTGGTGGAGGTGGCGGTGGTGGCCATGGAGGAGGTGGTGGCTATGGCGGAGGTGGCGGCGGCGGCTCTGTCAAAATTCTGAAAATAATTTCCGAAGGAGGCGGTGGTTACGGTGGTGGTGGCGGTGGCGGTCATGGAGGTGGTGGCGGCTATGGTGGTGGTGGCGGTGATGGTGGAGGCGGCGGTGGCGGCTATGGTGGTGGCGGCGGTGGCGGCGAAGTCAAAGTCATTAAACTAATCTCTCAAGGCGGTGGTGGCGGTGGCGGTCATGGAGGTGGTGGCGGTGGCGGTCATGGAGGTGGTGGCGGCTATGGCGGTGGAGGTGGTTACGGCGGCGGCGGCCATGGTGGAGGTGGTGGTGGCGGCGGCGGTGTTGTTAAAATTATCAAAATCATTGCTGCTGATGGCGGTGGTGGCGGCGGCGGTGGTGGTGGTGGTGGTGGTGGTGGCTGGTCTGGTGGCGGCGGTGGTGGCGGATGGGCTGGTGGCGGTGGTGGCTGGTAAGCTCCAACCACTCTCCCCTTACCTATACAAACAAAAACTTCAATTGTTTAGTTAACTTTTTGTGATATGTTTCTTTTAATAACTGGATTAATCTCAAATAGTTTACTCTTGTTTGCAGCATTTTTATTTCTCCACACTTTTTTAATTTTGTTGTTACTTACTGTTTTTTTTTTTTTTTTAAATAAACTGTTTTTGTTGTTATTTTCTTCTCAAAAAAAAAAATGATATTTTCAATTCAATTTTGTAGAGGGAAACTGGAACCATATAATAGGAACGCAATAATCAATACGAAGTAATTTATCACAAGTGCTTCAAGTCATAAACGAATTTCAGATGATTCAAAAGCATTTATTAGTGCTTGAGTAGAAACATATTTAGTAACTCACAATGGAAACATTGATTTCAAACTTAAAATTAAATAATATAGGCAAACAGTTAGAAAAGCACACATGTTTCTATGAAGTCACAGAATCTGATATCTCTGCATTTAAGTCTACTCGACTAGGTTTCATATGCCTCACGAATGTAGACCAATGGCACTATGCTATGCATTGCTGTGTAAAACTTAAAGTGAAAAACCCCGTCTTAGACGTTAAGCCGTTAATGACACGAATCTGAATGGAGGATTCCCATATTTATACTGATTGTTCATGCTTAAGGCAATAACACATCAGTTAAATAATTTTTAATGGATTTATTCTGTATCAATATTGTCCATGTAGGCGAGTTATACGAAAATTTATAAATTGATTGACAGTGTAAGTAGAAGAGATAATTTTTTTTTTTAATGTAATGTTTAAATAAATAAATTACTTCCTTCGATTCCAGACAGAATATGCGTCAAGAAATCTTTCCCACTGTACTCCCTCTAATGTATTTCACCTCAAGCTACTCTATGACTCTCTGAACTTGCTGTTATCAATGTACCGTTTTCATACATTTTCAGATATTCCAGCACTTCTGATGAACGATGATGTTCGTCTGCATAAGGCATATATCCCACTGATATTTAAGGACATCTTGTATACAACTCCAAAGATTCATTAGAACACCTCCACAATATGACACTACACAACGAAATGTTCTTGACCACAATGTTTAAAAACTTCTGCGAACTTATGCATGCATGTTTCATTCACGGCTACGAAACGGCTTACCGCACAACAAGCAGCAGTAAAAACAATGGATATATCGGTAACATGGACTGTCAATTAAGTAATGACGACAGTTTTTGAAATTTGTATCCATCAACTATTACCCTCAACAAGTGTTCATTCCCGAATAATATGCCAGAATTTGAACTCATTTTGTTAAAAAGAAATTTATTTTGCTTTAGAATATGGTCCTATGTCCTATGGTCCTGAGTCCTATGCGGACGACATTGTTCTGGTGATCACCGGAAGATTTGTCGACACTATCAGGGACAGGATGCAACTGACTCTGAGGAGCGTCTGCGAGTTGGCATCTGATCGTGGATTGGGTGTTAACCCGGTGAAAACGGAAGTAGTACTCTTCACGAGAATGTACAGGCCACCTACTTTTCGTCCACTGAGACGGAACGGGCGGAACTGGGACTCAAACAGGAGGCACACTTTTTAGGACTCATCCTGGATAGGAAGCTGTCTTGGAAATAGAACATCGTTAACAGAATCAAAAATGCTTCCATTGCCCTGTATGCTTGTAACAGAGTGTTGGGGGGAAATGGGGCCTAAGACCTAGGTTGACTCACTGGATCTACACAGCGGTAGTCAGACCTATCTTGACCTATGGATGCCTAGTTTGGTGAGAATCCCTTGATAGGAAAGGTCTGCCTGTATCATCATTAGCGGTGCCTTGCGCACAACACCTACGTCGGCACTGGAGATAATTTTGGGCTTCTTTCCGCTTGACCTTTTCTGTAGGGGAGTGGCTGCTAAAATAAGTAAACGTCTCTGGGCGACTGGACAGTGGCAGGACTCGGATATCGAGTAAAGATCCTAAGGGAAGTTGGAGTTGTCGGGAGCAGTGACTACATGACACCGCGGTACGACTTCACGAGGAGGTTCAAGACATCGGTTCCGGACAACGGCGTCTGTAAGAGACTCCGTACAAATCTACACCGACGGTTCGAAGCTAAATGGAGCAGTGGAATTTTTTCGGAATCGGTTGGAATAGCTCAGTCTATAAGACTGCCAGACAACTGCAGTGTCTTTCAGGCGGAGGTGGTGGCAATACAGGTTGCGGCTAGAATAATTGGGGACGGAAGAGTCTCTCAGCGGAACAACACAATACTTTCTGATAGCCAGGCGGCTATCAAGGGTCTAAGTTCTAACGTGATGAATTTCAAGACGGTGTACGGCTGTCGCAGATATCTCGACGAGATAGCGGAACGATATGATATTCACATCGTATGGGTACCGGGGCACAGTGGTATTCCGGGTAACTGCAGAGCTGATGAACTTGCTAGGTGGGACACGACGATCGAACTGTCCTATGAATTCTCGAATCTGGGCATCCCTATGAGGACCTGCACGCTCATAACTGTTAATGCGATCGTAGATTCCGTGAACGACAGGTGGGCGGCCTCGGAGACGGGTAGAACGGCTCGTAAAATCTGGCCAAGACTGGATGAGGGGCGCACAATGAGTCTACTTAAACTCCAAAGAGGTGCACTCATTACGGTGTCTCGGTCTCTCGGTGTCATTACGGGGAATTGCATTATGGGTACGCATGCGAGGCGCATTGGTCTTGGACACCTTGCTAACGACTTCTGCAGAAGCTGCAGAGATGTGGAAGAAGAGGAAACTGGCCCTCACCTGCTGGGGACATGCCGGGCTCTATGCCAAAGGAGAAGGAAGTACTTGGGTACTTACTACATGGATGGTCTGGAGGAATTGTCCAGGATTGACATTGGCAGCCTAAATCGCTTCATCAGGAGCTCCGAGTGGTTTCGAGAGTAGGGGATAACGGATAACTGTGGCAGGACAATGGGCCCAATGCGGCCAAGAAAAATTTTCGGATGGGCAGCCACCTCTACCTACCTACCTACCATACGGTAAGTGCTGTTTCCATGCTAAAACTTCATAAATAGGTTTGCGAATTATCACTAATTAGTTCTGTTTTTCAGATTTAGCCGATTACTAGTATAAGCCAACTGTAATACTCTTTGCAACAGATAACGTAGAATGTTAGCATTTGGTCTCATTTCTCAAAATATTATTTTTCAATACATACAGTGAGCGCCATATGTGAGTCAACACTTTTGTTCTTAAGTATAAAATAGTTTTGTTCTGGCGTATAAAAAATGTTCCTTTATCATGAATTGTTGTTTTTGTTTTAACATTTTATAAGTAATAAATAAACGTTTTTATTTTTGGAAATTTATTCGACTATTCTCATTTACTTTTCTCGCTATCCTAAAAATGAATTATTTCAGTGGTGTTTACTTACTTTTGGCGCTCAGTGTATATACATAATTCGTCATTGCAATGCATCAGTCAGGATTACGATGTAGCTTCTCACACTACTTATGTTGTGTGTCTTAATTTTATAAATGAGTGGGGGGACCTAGAGTTTAAATTTGATTCCGAACGACAGATTTTTTAGAAACTTTTCATGGCAATTTTATTTACTCTCAGAGTTTTTGCCAGAAATCTGCTGAAAGTAAATCGCGAACGAAAAATTTCTTTTTGTTCGAAATATCTGAACTGGGGATTGAACCATTGCTTCGCATCTAAAAAGCCAATACACTGCCTACTAAACTACAGCGATTTTTTTTAATATTCATAAGTAATACTAAAGCCGCCTGGTGGATAATATGTTAGCTTATTAGACGAGGGCCAGAGTTACCATCACTGGCTCAAACATCTCACACAAAACAAAATATGAAAAACTGTTCGATTGGCGATGTCCTCTCATCAGTATTCTGGTAAAAGATCTGAAAGAACATAATGCTGCCATGTAAAATTTCTGAAAAAGAAATTGTTTGAAGTCGACTTTAAGATATAATTTCCACCACTCACAGATAAAAATTAGCATACACAACATGAGTGCTGTGAGAAGCTAGATCGTAATTCTGACTAAAGGGTTTTAAACAAACTCTTGCCCTGGATAACGTAGTTTAACATTTATGGAGTTTCAAAATATTATTTTTTATAATATTTTCTTTTCTGGTGTGTTTCCTTACATAATTGGTCATTACAATCCTTCAGTCAGGATTACGAAATAGTTTCTCACACCAATCATGTTGTGTGCGTTAATTTTTATACATGAGTGGCGGAATCTACAATTTAAAGCTGATTTCTAACTACGGATTTTTGAGAAATTTTTAATGGCAATTTTATTCAACAATGACACAAAACATTATCCATGCGATCATATAACAAAAAAAAAAAATATCTTACGTCCACTATACCTTTGGATGATATAGCAGCCTGGGGTTCTTGATTCTTCGATTGAGTAATTTTTTTTAAAACAAGCAGTCCATGTGATTTGCCTTTAGAAATCAAAAAAAGAGAAACATATGGTTTGAATTTTGTTGTTATTTTTTGTGTGCTTAGTTTCAATTATTTATTAGCACACCCACTTATTGCAAGAAAATTTATTTGCCTTAGATCACCTACATACCTAAGTAGGTTAGACAAAAGTCATTACAAAATGTTTAAATATTTCTTTTTGTTTGATCTCTTAAAGCCTGTTTAAAATAAACTCTTTCAGTAAGTGATGTTGTAAGGCACAGAGCATTACAAACGAAACTAAACTAAACTAAATTTCATTTATATTGTCGTCATAAAATTAATGATCAATTAAACACATTACCAGAGGTAAACTGGCAAAAAGAAGTCAATTTCATTTCAAACTAATACATACACATAATTAAACTAAATAGGTACAGAGGCAATGTAATTGATTGCCGATTTATTTTCTTGCATTATTCATATAAAATGAAAAAAATTATTTCTTTTTGTAAGACGAATTTAAAAGAAAAACATACCAAAATTACTAAACGATTGAACAATAACTAAACAAAAATTTATTTCCTTATTTAAATTGAAAACCCATTTTTGCGATTCATCGCAACTCCCCATAATGTTTTAATTAAATAGCAAACCGTCTGTGAAATAAGGCAAAAAAAAATAAAAAGGAAAAATCATTAATCATTTCATGAACACAAAAATTAAAAAAGGAATAAATAAAAAAAACAAAAACAATAAGGAATTATAACAAGAAAAGAAAGACAAAAAAACCAGAAAGTAATGATTAACACGAATATCTAGTGATATTTAATTGTTTGTAATTAAAAACAAACAAAAAATAAGAGAAAAAATATTTCAAATTATAACAAGACATTACACACTAAACACACATACCCTTCATTTTACATTTCTTGTAAGTCATGATTAAATTCCAAAACCTGATCTAAAAAAAAGTTATTGTATGCCAAAAAAAAAAAAGAAAAAAAATAAAACATGAGTTGTAGTTTGCTTATCAAATTTAAATAGTTTTACTTGCAAAACAATGAAGGGTTCAGTAAACATTACTTATCACTCGCTAACCAGCTGCAATAAAAGATGATCTTTTCTTTTTGTTAAACTACTCGTATAAATTTTAAGAAAGGTTGTGTTTAGAAATATGTTTTAAAATTAACCTTTATTTGATTTTATAATTGTTTGGTTAAATTTTAATTATTTGTTTAAATTTCTGCAATTTTTCTTTTAATTTTTAGCAATTAAAAATGTACGTCAAGGGCAATTTAATAAACAGCAATGGCTTTTCAAAAGTTTAATAAAAATAATATGAACGAAATAAAGAGCAGAGCAGTGATATTTTCATCAACTGTAAATTAAAATGCAAGGGTTTGGTAAAGACAATCTAATGCAAACCGATATCTATCGCGCTAAATTTTTTATTTTGAAACAATTTTTGTAACTGCTTGTCTAAGTAGCAAGTCAATAGGGGATATCAGCAAAGGAAAAAAAATATTTTTTTATGGTACGTACTTACTTAATCGATTACAGAAATGGTCATTACAACCATTCAGTCAGGGTTAACACCTATCTTCTTACACCGCCTTACAGTGAGCGTCAAAAGAAATTGTTCACTAAGGATAAAATTCTAAATTCTTCAATCACCAAACTCAACTGTTACAATTTAAGGAGAGTGCCCGAAAAAATTTGACAATATTTCGAAATATTTTGTAATTTTTTTTTTTTGTTTGTTAATTTTAAAAACTTGCAATGACACAATTTTAATATAAAAATAACGGTAATTTATTAATGTATATTTTTTTTAATATACATTTTTTTATGCTCACTGTATGTTGTTTGTGTTAATTTTATACATGAGTAGCGGGACATATAGTTTAAAGTCGACTTCAAACGACAGATTTCTTAAGAAACTTTTCATAGCAATTTTTATTTACTGTCAGAGTTTTTCCAGAAATCTGTTGAGAGGAAGTCGTCGAAGAAATATTTTTTATCATCTTTGATAACGCTCCCTCGATTGGGTTTCCATAAATTTCAAGTCAAAGCAGCACCAAATCTATGTTCGAAAATATAAAATTAATTCGAAAGAAAGGAAGCTACACGCATGGGTATCACATTAGCTAACATCGATGTTAGAATTTCTCATTTTTGGAATATTAATTCACATAAGATCTTAGAGCGTCCAATGTATCTAGAAAAAGTTACCATTTGGCGTGGACTTTGTTCCACATTTCTTCGTTGGCCAGGCCATCAGCGTCAACAGTATGGGACGATAATTACGAATTTCTTTTGCCTTGAATTACATCTCATTTTTAATATTTGCGCAAGCGATTTGAGGGCATGGTGATGTTAACTAATCAGCGAGTTCGTGTGATTTGACTCTATTAAACATTTTTCTTGTGGGGATTTCTCAAGCTAAAGACCTTTGATTCTCAAAGCCAATTAACTCATGGTCATGATTAGCATGATTCATGTAACAAAATCATAAAAAATTCAACATTTTGGATGCGATTCACCTTGAGAAGCCATGGCGATAGATCTTTCAAGCCAATAATATATTATGATGTCTCACACACGCTTTGTTTTAGTTAAATTTAAAAATAGCAAGCGCTTAATAGCAGACCCGATACATAAAATATACTTTACTTATGCCAATAATTTGTGATAAATAAATAATTATCAAATGTTTTCTTATGGTTTTGTTTGAATAATACAAAAGACTTAAGACACATGCGTTTAATATGGAAAAAAATGGGAAGAGTATGCAAAATATTGCATATAACATTGTAATGCTTAGAATGGAACGAAAACGTTTAATGCTGAAGCACTCCTTAAAGTACAACTTGATTAAAATTGTTTATCACAACGTTATTAAATAAAATATGATGAGTGTGTATGCAAAATTCGATTTTTTATTCAATTCATTTAAATTCTTTTTAAGATCACAGTCCATTACATAATGCTTTTCGTTGTATATTTTTATGGTTAAAATACTGTCGTCAATTAAAATTTTTATTGTTTCCACCAACCAGCAGCAGAGGATGAAGCAGAAGATGCTGCAGAAGCAGAACCATAGCCATAGCCGCCGAGACCGCCGCTGCCATAGCCACCGAGGCCGCCAGCGGACTTTCCAGCCCAGCCACCGCTACCATAACCGCCTCCGAGACCACCAAAACCACCAGATGATTTGCCAGCCCAACCAGAGCCATAACCAGCTGAGCCACCATAACCACCTCCAATGCCCACTGATTTGCCAGCCCAAGCACCAGCACCACCACTTCCATAACCTCCGTATCCACCAGAGCCATAACCAGCTGAGCCGCCGCCGAAACCTCCTACTGACTTTCCAGCCCAGCCACCAGAGCCGTAACCACCGGAACCGTAACCAGAGCCAAAGCCAGCCGAGCCACCACCAAGGCCAATAGATTTACCAGCCCAAACACCACCGGATCTGGCACCATAACCGCCAGCTCCTCCGTAAGAAATTTTGGGAGCTGAATACAAAACTGCAGGAGCTGCGGCATAGGAACCATGGCCAACGCTAGCATGTCTGCTAACGGAACCACCAAATCCACCACCATATCCACCACCATATCCACCACCATATCCACCACCATAACCACCACTTATAGCACCAGCACTGGCACTGGCAAAACCTCCTGATGAATGGCCTCCTAAAGAAGCATGCCTACCACCGGGCAAATAGCCACCACCGGCACTGACCACAGCCAAGGATGCTAAAGTCACAATAAATACCTGCAATTTGAAATAGTTTAGAAGAGAAGTTTTTAAAGATTTTTATGTAATAAAAATACCTTCATTGTTATGGAGTTGAGTAGAATTGAAGTTGTGTTTATGGATGTCCTCTTCAAATGCCTTTGAATGTTGGAATACTTTACTAATCTAAAAATGCTTGCATTTTATAGCAGAATCTATTCTTTTTCGGAAACTGAAAAAATACTTCATTTCTACTAAATCTTCGAAAAAAAAGTGAAAAACAAAAACGATTTAAATGTTTGCAATCATATTTTGGGTTTTTTTTCTGAAACAATTATTATTTTTGGCTGATTATGGTCAATACGAACTCAAAATATTTCTTGTATCTTTTTTTTTCTTGGTTTAGAATCTTCTTTTCTTTTTTGCTTTTAATTGTTTACGATCGTTAATTATTTTTATCTTCTTTCAAACCATTTATTTGTTGCCTTTTAGGTGGCATCAGAGGGGGTCAGATTCGTGCTTGAAATATATCATTAACAATAATTGGATTTAATTTTGTATGATTGAGAATATAATTGCTATTGGGTGAGGTTAGTTTTAAGATTTTAAACACTTGATATTGATTAGCATGCTGGGGTTTAAATTGGCAAGATCACTTCTAATTATATTAACAACAAGCTAAATTAAACGACAATGTATTTTGAAAACTATCCTTTACTTACCCTGAACAGACAGTCTCTACCCTTTCTAAACTAGTCATGCAAATAAGTTTCTTTCTTAAGTCTTTTGTTTTAAAAGAAAATTTAATCACTTCATTTGAAATGTTGATCATTTCAGGCCTTAAATTAATAGAAAAGAGAAATAAATTTATTTTTCACATTCATAAGATTCGGAAAATATGAGTGAGTACACTGTTCAACAGAAAATTAAATTTAGGTTGGTTGAACTTTTTGTTCTCGTCCAAACCATGTATTACGGTTTGTACAACCACTTAGTAATCTATAGATTAACCAAACCTATTCATATTGTTACGTTTTTACCTTTTAAAAACTTTTAAAATATGAGCTCGTACATTGTAAATAAAATGAAAAATATTTGTGTTTCGTTTTAATTAAAATTCTTTATTATTCGCACAATTTTGTGTATTACTGTTCACAACTTGATGTAAACAACAACAATTGTTTTGTTTGTTATTCCTTTTTCACTCTTTTGCATAAACAATAACAATATAATAAGCCTTCTCCCTATCGCATATAAGGTTCTTACAGGCGTATTGTGTGAACGACTGAAGCCACTCGTCAAAACACTGATTGGACCTTATCAGCGCTGCTTCAGACCTTGCAAGTCCACCATCGACCAGATCTTCACACTACGCCAAATCCTGGAAAAGACACACGAAAAACAAGTCGACACACACCATCTTTTTGTCGACTATAAGGCTGCCTTCGATAGCCCCATAAGGGATCGTGTTTTTGCCGCAACGTCTGAGCTCGGTATACCTGCGAAACTGATACGGCTATGCAGAATGACTTTGAGCAATTCCTGCAGCTCGTTCAAGGTAGGAATGGACCTCTCCGAACCTTTTGATACCGTGCGAGGTTTCAGACAAGGTGACCCCTTATCATGCGACCTCTTCTACTTCGTCATAGAGAGTGTTCTGCGAAAGTCGGGAGTGCATCGCAATGGCACTATTTTTCAAAAAAGTGTCCTGTTGCTTGCGTACGCTGACGACATTGACATCATTGGGCATACCAAGCTAGATGTTACTGCTGCCTTTAGTGCTATTGAACGGGAGTCCAGTAAGATGGGTCTGGCAGTAAATGAGGGCAAAACACAGTATATGTTATAGACAAGTAACAAGTAACGGCGTATTGATTATCAGATTACGGCCGAAAACTATGCTTTTGATACAGTCAAGGAATTTATTTATCTTGGCTCTGCCGTTACCACCAAAACTGATGTCAGTCTGGAGATCAAGCGCAGGATCACTCTTGCCAACAGGTGCTACTATGGTCTCAATAGGCAATTGAGTAGCAGAGACCTCTCTCGTGGGACAAAACTAACACTCTACAAGACGCTCATCCTACCCGTGCTTTATGGCGCAGAGGCATGGTTCCTATTAAGTACTGATGCAGCAGCCTTGAGAGTGTTTGAGAGAAAAGTACTGCGTAAGATCTTCGATCCAGTACGAGTTGGCTATGACTTCCGCATCTGATCCAACAATAAGCTGTATGAGCTCCTCAACGACATAGACGTTGTGCAGCGTATTAATATCCAGCGACTACGCTGGCTCGGGCATGATGTGAAAGCAAAACACCATTTCCATTTTCGTAACAATATATTTATTGAGTAGGTAATAAAATCTATCCTTGAGGGCAGAGTCATAAAAGTTTTTTTGTCCCATAGTGCAAGAGAAATATCTATTTGTTCGCCACTTGGAAAATGTTTTTGCAACATATCGAGGGATATAATTAAGCTACCTGTATATATTGAAATTGTTTGAAAAATTATAATTTAAGTGTTATCTTAAATCAGAAAGGAATTATGACAATGACAACAATTTCGATTCACAACGTTACACAATTGAGCATTGATGTCTTTAAAGCCATCGAAGGGGTTTTTTACAAAGATTTGTGATATAATTTGACGAAAATCTTGTCTGATAACATACGAATACAGTAATCCTTCGATCGTCGCCTCGTCGTTTTTTTGGAACCAACTGCGATGTAAATCGAGGGATTACTATAACTTTTTTAAGTTCCTTGTTAAAAATACACTACTTTGTAGTATAAGCAATATAAAATTCGATTTACGTCGTTTCGATTTACGTCGCCTTTTTCTGGAACCAACTGCGACGTAAATCGAAGGATTACTGTACTGTTGAATAATTTCAAATTTCGTTTCTAACTCGATGAATTAGTTTCTATATCTTGCCGATTGAAGCTGAAATATTCAAAAAGAATGATTTGGGATCCTCCACTGTACTTAATATTCAGAAATGCATCAGCACACATATGCACGTCAACATTTTCACCATTTCGCAGTATCTACGCAAGAACCATCACAACGACAAGAACCAACACAACGACTTCAGTGTCACATACTTCGGATGCAGAAATGTCCGAAAATATGGATAATCAAGGTCAAAGATAATTCAATGAATAAACAACTATCGGAGGTTAAGTAGAATGGCATCTGTTTAGACATGAGAGTAGAAGCAATATCGTGCTCATTTCTTTATCTGCAAGTGACGCTTGCTTTTCGTTTAAATCCGTGCAAATGTCGAAAATCATCAGAAAACAGTCGAAATTTAACCCACAGTCTCTTAGTGGCTTAGGTTAGGTTAAATTGGCAGAGAGTTTTATGATGGATGTAAATTTCATTCAAATCGCCCTTGGCTAGTCACATTCTGTCAATGTATTTTGAGTGCTAATAGATGCTTCTTTTTAGGTTCCTAAGTGTCGGACAATGATAAACATGGTGTTAAGTAGTCTCCTCAATTTCCAGGCCGTGAAAGCTTGGAATTTCATCAGGTTTACCCTAAGGGGGTTCCCTATTCTACAGTCTTTTTTTAAAAAAAATCAAACATTTCATTATATTATAGTCTTCTCATGATTTGAAAGTCAAATCGTTATTTTACGAAAACTTTTTTAAACAAAAAAAAAAAATTAAAAATAAGTTTGTGCTTTAAGTCTTTTGGTTTTTAATAATTTTAACGAAAGATGTCGCAAACTCTAAAATGTCTAGGCAATAAAAAAGGAAATAAAATATTAAAAAAAATACTTAATAAAAAGCTTTAAAAAACTAACTCATCCAACAGTTGACAGTAAAAGCCATGCTCCAACTGTTAAGCTTGAATTATCAATAAAGCTTGCTTTATTGAATACAAAATTAAAACGAAAGATGTCGCTTCGGTAAGCACACTCAATACAATGTTTCATTTGCAAGGCTTTTTAGAAATAGAAAGCAGGTTAATGACAGTAGTTTTTCAATACCCAGTTTCATATACGTCTGCATTGTGGTTACACAGGTTCAATGTCAAGTACAGAAAATGAAAGTACTGTGTTACCGGTGTATTCTGCCATTACGAGAGTCATGTTTAAATTTTGTTGTAGGTTTCTTATTATTCTCTTCATACAGCATGGCTTTAGAGAAAAATGCAAATGTTACTTTGATAAATACGTATACATATATTTAAAGAGACAACATTTATGTGAACAATATTGTAGACTTATATTGCAAAACTGTATTAAAAAGTCTCTATATGCAATAATTAAGCAAAAGGTATTATTATATTTGCTATGTAGGTACGTTACGTGTATTCATTTTATAGAATATTTAAAAGAGTCTTCTATTTTGATAAGATCTATGAATTAATTTAAAAAATTATTCATAATCTAATTAATATTCACTCTAGAAAACTTATAAAATAACATTTAAACATTTTAAATACTTGCTTTACATCATCTGGCTGTAATTTCATTCATTAAATAAAAATAAACAAACCACGCTTCTGTCTTAAGTCTTTTGTTTACTATCCATTGTAAAGGTGATGTAAACTATAGCAGTTCATGACATTTAATTTTTAAATTAAAACAAAACATTAATTTAATATTCATCACACTGTACATCCAAATGTTTCATTTTTCCCCAAACTTTCTGTCATCTACGTGATAAGAGTTTCAAATTAATACTCACCCGTATAAATATTGTAAATACAGGAGCAAAATAATAAAACGATTAGAACAGCGTATTTTTTTCATTTTTGGAGTTTTGGAAATTTTGATCAAAACACTATTTGCGTAAATAATTTTTTTTTTCATAAATTAGAACATAAGTTTTTATGTGTCTGTCCATAAAATAAAAGAAGGTGAATAAAATATTTTTAAAGTACTACCAGATATGCCGAAGTAATAGATTGTCATGCATTGTACTACATTGTCATTCATTAAGTGGTCAAACAGTATAAAAAACAAAGATTTTTTCTCATGTTAGTTTTAATACCGACAACAGTTTAGAAGTACTGATTTTAACTTAGCAGAACTAGGCCGCCCCCATGATTGCCTAAAAAGATGAAATATGATTATTTCTTTCAACTTACATATATCAGAGTAAAGATGTTACTTACTTCGACGTGTTAAAGCCGCCAATTTTGCATGTCTTAAATGCTGTCTTGATGAAAAGAAGTACCGAATCAATACTTGTGCTAGCTAACATAGTAATGGAACTTCTTGCATTGAGGCAGTATGGTCTTTAAAGTTGTTTTTTCATGCACCAAAGGACAGTGATGGGTTCAAAGACACGATTCCCATTTGTGGAGCGAATCAATACAAAAAACAGACTGTATACAGTCGTATTTAACTGTAAATGAGTGTTGACTACTTCATCTAGTTTGGTAGCATTACCTTGCGCCTTAAATCATATATATTGAAATGGCCCAAAGAGATTTTTCTTTAACTTTGAATACCACACGCATAGGATACAGTATCTTCACCAATATTTTCAACAGCTGAACCACATTGTGCGTGGATGATAGCCAATGCTCGGAATAAACTTAAATTATAACCAGGTCAGACATCAAAACGAAATACAAAAAGTATTTCTTCGGCGACTTCCTCTCAGCAGATTTCTGGTAAAAAAAAACTCTGAGAGTAAAATCAAATAGCCATGAAAAAAAATCAAAAAACTGTAGGTTCCGCCACTCATGTATACAATTAACGCACACAACATAAGTGGTGTGCGAAACTAGGTCGTAATCCTGACTGAAGTGTTGCAATAACCAATTATGTATGTATGTATGTGTAACCATGTTTTAAAACGAATGTTTAGGTAGGGTGATGGCTTATTAGAGTTAGTTCGAACTATGAAATATGGAAAAATATTTCTTTCGGAGACTTAGCTCTTTAATGAAAGTGGGATGAGGCGATAAAAGATCGTTGTTTTGGATGTCTATTCACGTTTAAAACTGATTAATCAACTAAAAAGTGAAGAATTCTGGTATTTTTAAAAAATAATTCAATCTTTTCCTCCACTGTAATAAGGATTATTGTATGTTTTTTTAACTTAAAAATAATGTAATTAATCTTGCCTCAATCGTTACTTTAACACGTAATCGAGGAAACTCTAATATTTATTAGGATTGTGGAGATAAATACTTTACCTCGAATAATAAACAGGCTTAACTCTGTACACAAATTTGTTGACCAGAAAATCACATAGGCGCTCTGTCTGTGGAAGATGAATTAAAGCAAATTGACACCTTATTTTCTGAACAAGTCTACCTTTCTAATTATTCAGTATTAAATTAAATTAAAAAAGTCATCTTGTTAACTTAATTACTTAAAACTTAATTAATGACCTTGAAAAAAGCCAAGAACTAGAATCCTGAATGAATAAATTGTAATAAAATACTGCCTAATTATCCAGGATAGTAAATAAAAATATTCAAAATCCTTAATAATTTTTTATATGCTTTTAAGTTGTTTACAAATTTAAGGTTTGTTTTTTATTACTTGTAAACAAATAAGAATGTCCGTTTATAGTTACTAAAGCAAACAAATGAAATCGGACTGTAATTAATGCAACACTCGTGCTTAACTTACGACAGATAGTTGGGAGTGATTAATTTATTTGAATTTTCAAAATATTTGCATTCGTAGGTGTTGGTGAATAGTCAATGTGTATGTATTTTGTTTTATTTTATTATAATATTTTCTTTTTTAGTTGAGTAAGATAATGAATGAGCTCAACGGCAAATAATAGCGTCGACTTATCGCTCTATGCAAGATTCAACAGCATAATAGTTGATAACAAAATAGTTTGAAAAATTGAAAAGAAAATCTCTGCTGAAGGATAAATTAGGTCTTATTACATACATAATTGGTGATTACAACCCTTCAGACAGGATTACGACCGAACTTGTCACACAACTTATGTGTGATAATCTTACACATGAGTGGCGGGATCTACAGTTTAAAGTCGACTCCAAGCGACAGATTTTTGAAAAACTTTTGATGACAATTTTTTTTGCTCACAGAGTTTTTGTCGCCGAAGAAATATTTTTTAATATTTCGATTTATTGAACATATTTGGGGATGTCATGTAGATTGAATTGTGGCCTCACGTCTAATAAGACAATAAACTGTCTAGTAGATTAAGGCAACTTATTCTCTTGTTCCTATTGTTAGAGTTAGATGAGATATACGATGCTATACTATGATATGCTGTATACGCACTGTAGGCTAACAGAAAAAAGTCTTGTAAATATTTCATCTGATTTTCTAGATTTTTAATTCATTAGTCTTCATAAGTACCTTCTAGTTCTTCTATATATTTTCCTTTGTCTACGTATATACTTTTTGTATTAAACACCACAGATTGAACAGATTTTTGTAACTTCAACTAATAAATATCAAATGTAAACAATTATTTTAGCCATAGCTGCTACCAAATAGTTTCATTATTAAAAACCGCAAATATTTGTTAAAAAATCAGAAATTAAAAAAAAGTAATTATTTTAATTTATAATTGGCAGAAAATTACAAATGCTTATAAATATTCAACATTTAACATCAATTACATCAGCATAACAAAAATTATTTAATTTTACGAAAACATTTCTTGATAAATTTTTAAGAGGAATATTTCTAATACGTCTGTAAATTGTTAATTTAAATTGAATGAAATATTATACTGGGGATTTGCATTGAAGTCAAAATGAAACAATAATTACCAAATCATAAATTCAAATTCATTACCGGTTCAATGGGGATTCACTTTTAAAAATTGTTTTCGGTTTTCCATTTACACTGTGCGACAGTGGTATTAGTGGATGCAAGTGGACAAAACATACAAAATTTCACAGTTAAGTTGGCATAGGTGTATTGTAGAATTAACTTAAAAAATGTCAGGCGTTGAAATGGCAAATGCAGTCTCCCTCCTTTTGAGGTGAAAGTAAATACGGTACCCTGGGATATTGTAAGCTAAGGACTTTCGGCGGAATCAACAGAAGACTTCTCGAAGTTGCCAAACATAATATGGATGAACTAAATATAATGGTAACGTTGTCACAGGCGATGTTATAAAATAATCAACATATAAATAATGTTGGACTTTATAATGACAAATTTAATTTTTATAGTAAAGGAAACGTGTAATAGAATTTATGGTGGATATTGTTAATTAAAGGGTGTTGTTAGTTTAAATAAAACAAGAAGTACTTTTATTTAAAATTCGAGAATTCATATGTTAAAGTATGAAGTGTAATACAATATTATAAAGCTTTAGAAATTGAATTATCCTAATGGTAAATTACCTGCGCTAATATATTTTCCAATCCTCTTGCATAACACATTCTAGTGGGTATCCTTTTGTGTTACTGGACTAGAATTCTGTGTTTATACCTCAAATATGGAACGTGAAATAAATATAAGAATTTGAAATATTTCTTTCGGCAATCAGCTTTCAGTCAACTTCTGGTTAAAGCTCAGAGAGTTTGGTGTTTACATTATACTGTAGGTCCAGCTCATCAAGGATGAAATGAATCCAATGGCCAATAATATATGTACATATGTATCTATGCATACCTATTCCAAAAACATAGCATCGTTGATTACTTAGTTTGATAATCGTTTTTGGTACCACAATGCGCCTAAGCTCTGGCTAAAGCCTGATCTTACCTTGCAAGGAGAGATGGCTACCTTACCTAAACAAACTTCAGGAATATTCAGCAGAATATTTTCAGATGTTTTCTATTTCTACAGTGTATTCGCTTGAAATCGCCGTTGTCTAGTAGATGATGTATTGGCTTATTAGACGTATGGCCACGGTTCAAACCCCAGGTGAGACCTCTCCAACAAAACGAAATATGAAAAAAAAATTTCTTCGTCGACTTCTTCTCAGCAAATTTCTGGCAAAAACTGCCATGAAAAGTTTTTCAGATACAATCTGTCATTCAGAGACGACTTTTAACGGTAGGTCCCACCACACATGTATAAAATTGACACACACAACATAAGTGGTGTGAGAAACTAGGTCGTAAGCCTGACTGAAGGGTTGTAATGGCCAATTATGTATGTATTCTCTTGAATTTTCGGAATAGCGATCTGGTACATAAATATTAGTAGGGCCTGTAGTTGATATCGATCATGATCGCTTGTCCATCTAATCGGGTAGTGTTTACTTCAATAACAAGATTTCGTTGCAGTGTTTCTCATAATTTAAAACTGGGACCCAATATGTTAAATATAAGCAGCACCTCATACATACATACATAACATACATAATTGGTCATTAGAATCAGTATGATGACTTAGTTTCTCACACCACTTATGTTGTGCGTGTTAATTTTATACATGAGTGGTGGAAACAACAATTTAAAGTTGACAACGAAAGGTGCGATCTACCGTTTAAAGTCGTCTCCGAACGGCAGATTTTTGAGAAACTTTCAGTGGCAATTTTATTTACTCATAGAGTTTTTGCCATCAAAGTGATGAGAGGAAGTCGCCGAGTAATATTATGTCATATTTCATTTAGTTGGAGATGCCGAGGCCATACGTCTAATAAGCCAACACCCTACCTACTAGACCACGGCGATTTTCATAAGCAGCACCTATTTAAGTAAAATTCAGACGTTTCTGTAATTTCTCACAGCCTGTGATACATCGAATTTGGCTTTTCTAGCCACTCCTTATTCCAGGAAAATGTACACATTTTTGTTATAAGATGTTATGTGAGGGTAAATACTATCCACTTAGACTTGAGATTTTATTTGACAGGAAAATGAACGTAATTTTCCACCTACCATTTGTATGAGAATTTGTTCAAAATATTTGCTAATATCTGAGAAATAAAATTCTCTAGCCCATCTTCCAAGATAAGTTACACCCGAGTTTTTGTTTCCAAATTTAAAAACAAAATTGTTAACCAGTGTTATTTTTTTTTTCTTCTCTGTCCACCTAAGAAAGTGAAATGGATTCAATTAATCATTACAAATTTGTTACATCGTAAAGACGATACAAATACATGAGAAAAACAATGAATAGAGGCTACTTAATAATCAATTAATCGAGTAACATAAAATCGTTAAATATTTACAAAACAACAAGAAAATGAGCAAAAATTAAAACAAAGATGAGTCGCAATGATATTCGATGGATTTCCCAAACTAATAAACACGCTCGCCATTAATTATAGTAATTTCTATAAGAGCGAGTACACTAATACGAAATGAAATAAAAAAATCGAAAAAACAAAATTATTATTCAAATCCAAATGGAAGGGTAATGGTCGACACAAAAGAAGTGCTTCTATGTTCATTATAAGAATTTTATCGCAAAGGAAGACAAAGAACATAATTTTGATTTATTATAACCAAGACCTGCTTAAGTACGAATTTGGTATTAGAATAGATAGACTATTAATTGTCATAGGTAACGCGAATATTTATGTGAAGGAAGAAGCTGGTATCACCTCCAATCTACCGAAGACTTTTGAGTCAAACGAGCTACCTTAATTCATACATAATTGGTCAGTACAACCCTTCAGACATGATTACGACTTAGCTTCTCGCACCACTTATGTTGTGTGTGTGAATTTTATGCATGAGTGACGGGACCTACAACTTAAACTCAATTTCGAACGACAGATTTTTGATAAACTTTTCATGGCAATTTTATTCACAGTTTTCGCAGAAATCTGCTAAGAGAAGGAGTAGCCTGAGGAATATTTTTTCATATTTCTTTTAGTTGGAGATGTTTGACCTGGGGTTTGAACCGGCGACTGAATTATCAGAATAGCGTTGTGTTTTCTATTAGGTTAGCGTAATCGGCTTTTTCAGAAGTTGTGCCTTATTCCAATTTGAAACAAAAAAAGACAGATTGTTCGTAATGTTTAACAACCTCAATGTAAAATCCTTATAGGCTAGCTGCCACTCTAACCTAAAATAATAATAGGGTAGTTCCACAGTGCTTATAACCTCCCCTTCCCTCTCTAATAATAATTACAATAAGCATTCAATTGATTTGATCTTTTTGCACGACCAACTATCCATCATATGAATGACGACATGAATTGATGACGTTGGTATGAATGGCCAGAACAGTACAGAACAGAACAGAACATCTCTCTATAGAGCATGTGAAATCAAACAAAACGACTGCATGAGAATATAACTGGGAATTCATATCATTAAAAACAATGTATAAAATAAAAATTAACTTAAAAAATAAAAATTAATTGAAAAACAAAAAAAAAAAAAACACACAAAATCAGAAACAGAAACAGAAACATGCCTAGAATAATATATTTTCCATGATGGAGTATAAATGTGAAGGTTTCTGTATCCAGACATTTCAGTTCATTGCAAGGTTTCTAATCAAACGTATAAGGGTGCACAGACATCAGTGACAAATTGGTGAAACAAAAAAAAATTCGAAAATTCATTTAAATCCGGTAACGTGTGAAAAATAGTATCCAGCAGTTTTACAATGAAACGTTTTGTGGTTTTGCTACTCGTATTGTTTGTAGCATCAGCTACACCTACTCTACATAAATTAAAGAACAAATTATTGTTTGGCAAAGGAGGTGGTGGTGGTGGCGGCGGTATAGGTTTTGGTGGTGGTGTTGGTTGGGGAGGCGGCGGCGGTGGAGGTGGTGGCTATGGCCGTGGTGGATATGGCGGTCAACAATATGGTCAAAATTATGGCCATGGAGGTGGTGGCGGCGGTGGCAATTATGAAGTTGTTGCTGTTAAACAAGTTCCCGTATACACTGTGCAAAAGGTTCCTGTAAGCTATGGAGGAGGTCATGGCGGTTATGGTGGCCAGGGAGGTTATGGTGGCCAAGGCGGCTATGGTGGCCAAGGAGGTTACGGTGGCCAAGGAGGTTATGGCGGTCAAGGCGGTTCTGGCGGTGGTGGTCAAGGTGGTTATGGAGGTGGTGGTCAAGGCGGTTATGGAGGTGGTGGTCAAGGCGGTTATGGAGGCGGTGGTGGTGGTGGCAGTGGCACTTACTCTAATAGTAATGCTGGCAGTTATGGCGTTGGTGGTGGCGGCAATGGTTACAGTGGCCACCCCGGTGGTGGTTGCAATACCTGTGGTGGTGGCAATCAACTTTATGGTGGTGGTGGCGGCAGTGGTTCATATGCCACAGCTAGTGCTCAGGCTTCTAGTGGTAGCTATTCCCACGGTTGGTAAAATTTGCCAATATTTTATAAAAGTATGTTTATAATGTAAGTTGATATAAAAAAAAGAAATTTTAATAAAAAAGAAAAACTAGTCGAAAAACCCTAAAAAATGGTGTGTTTCAAGCATGAAAAGTGAATACAATACAATACAGAAACAAATAATTGACAAAATTCGATACCTTGTGTTTAATAAATCCTGCGTTTTATATTCTTAAACCAAAATAGCGACTGGAAGTAACAAAATATTTCGACAAAACACAATTAACTCTAATCAGAGTACAATAAAATACAAAACCCTATCCCTGAAATTTCGTTAATAAATGTAATTTGCTACAATTACGCAGAGAATAAAATAAAATAAATGAATATGAATCTGTTTAAAGATATAATTTTTCTAGAATTTCGCCTCTTCTAAAAAATTTTAGAATTGCGCATAAATTAAAAACAAAACTTTTCACTTTAAACTTTGAATCGAAAACAAAAATTAATTCTAATAAATAAACAAAATAACAGAAATATTTTAAAAAGGAAAGTATTGTACTACTAATTAAATAATTTCACAGTCAATTAAATCCAGCATTACTTAATTAATTAATAAATTCATTAGACTGTATAACATGGATTAATAACATTACCAAAGGTTACAAGTCTTTGCATTTTCAGTAATACGTGTTAGAAGATAGGCTTTGGAAATATAGGCATGTGGGGAGTTTAATAAAGAAAAAAGGATTAAGTAAGTAGTGACCGGGGATACATCAGGTGCACTTAAGGCAGTAATAATATTGTAAAAATAATTATAGGGGTTGTCAAATTGCAATTGAAGAAGTTGTTGGAACTGGATTCACATTAGCCGGATGTTGGTACATTTAGTTCCAAAAATGTTTAGAAAAATTGCCTTTAAAGGCTTCTTTAGATACTACTGAACGAATTCAACAAAGAACATGATTTTCTTAAAAAAAAAATTGTAACCATAAACCAAGAGAAGTAAGTTATCCTTATAAAAGTAAGAATTAGTAGCTTAAGTCTAAATTTCGATTGGAATCAATGTTCTGCACTCAGTTTCATTTTACCATCATAGCGTAGAGCATCAGAACTTCAGACACAGAAATCATAAGGACTAGATTTTACCAAGAATAGTTGAAAACTATGTACATACATACTTAAATAGACATTACAATCCTTCAGTCAGGATTTCGACATAGTTTCTCACACCATTCATGTTGTGTGTTAATTTTGTACATGAGTGGCGGGACCTACAATTTAAAATCGACTCCGAACCACAGTTTTTTTGAGTAAGTTTTCGTAGCAATTTTATTTACACACAGAGTTTTTGCTAGAGATCTGCCGAGAGAAATTCGCCGAAGAAATACTTTTTTTTCATATTTTTGATTTGATGTCTGACCTGTGGTTTGAACCGGGCTCTCACGTCCAATAAGCCAACACACCGCCTAGACTCCGGCGACAAAAAAAATATATACTTATTTATTTAAATGGACATTACAATCTTCTCAGTCCTCATATGTATTTTAAATTTATTCATGAGTGGTGGGACCTACAAAGTCGATTTCGGATGAGAGATTTTTGAGATACCTTTCATGGCAGAGTTTTTGCCAGAGAAAACTGAGAGAAAATCGCTGAAAGAAATATTTTTTCATATTACGTCTTGTTCGAAATGTCTAAGCTTATGTTTGAACCATGGGCTCACGTCTAATAAGCCAACACACTTGGCTACTTTGGCGATCACGAAAACCTTCACATTATAATACAGTAAGACCCCTCTGATTCAGTATTATGCGGTAGTATTGGGATTCCCCTAAATCGCACACTGTATTGATACTCGTTGTAAATGTGTGCAAATGAAACGGCCATGCACCAACCAAAACCGGTGCTCTATATATCGAGGGTGTATACTATCTGTATCTTTTTCAAAGCTCTTTTGTCTGTCCAGAATAAAGATTACAACTGTATTTTCTGAAGTCGTTATCATAATGCTATTATGGGATTATATAAAAAGTTTCGGCAGTTGTATTAGATGACATTAAAGTCTTCGAAAAGTGACATTTTATGTTACACGATAGTCTTTAACTCTTAAATAGAAATACGCTTTATATGGACTTTGTTTTGTCCAAAAAGTATAAAATCTTACAAAAGCATGCTGGAAGACTTTTCAGGGTACGATGAGTATACTAGTAGGCTTTTCTCAATTGAGTTCGAAAAGTTCGCTGTGAATAGCACCATGTTCGCTGTAGAGATTCACACACTGTAAAAGTAAATGAAATTTGTAACAGAATATATAAGCGTAGGCACTAAACATAACCGCTTGACTATTTTGAGTTATTGGCAAAATGCTGCGATGTCTGACTTCCATATAAATTATCAAAAAACATTTAATGGATCGAATTCCCGCCATTAAAAAGATACTTAAAATCTTTTTTATTTAGTTATATATTATCCGTCCAATTCTAGCACCTTTAGGTGGTTGAGTCATGCGATATATGACGTATTTGTGCCATTGACAAGTGTGAAGCCTTCACTGATCTGTCACAGATATATCTTTGGGAGCCCACACTATGCTTGCCTTAGGATTTCACTGCAAGCTGGCTTGTCAATACAATAGGCTTGCGTATGATGTGGAAAGTCGCTATTTGATAGGCAATCATAATATTATGTTTCTCTTTCTCAGACATTTGTTTACAAATACCTGCAATTTTGTTGAAGTTGAGTTGGCTATCCTCCTTGTTTCGCAATTAGACAGGAGAAAAGATTTTCCGATTCATTTTGATTGCCTTTTTAAGACTCTAAAACATATGGGATGGGATTCTTAGTAAAATATGTATATGCACATTGCGTTCTATACACTCCTTTTACTACATCCTTAACCATCACAACATCTGTTCGAATAATGCTTCCATAATACGTGCAGGGATTCACGTCGTTAATTGTCAAGTCATTTAATCATACAAAAGTTTTTTATTGAACTTCTTAAATGATGCTCGATTTTCTTTTTAAACCATTCACTACAGTTCGGCTTTTCGTCTATTTACTTACCGAAGGTCAAAGATCATCGGACATTTAAATTTATAGTTTTAAAGAATTCTTCATGCATTTTAAAACGCTCCAGTATGTTAGGTTAGGTTAGGTAAGTGTGGTAGCTTCCATATCAAAAGCTCGCTTGAGCACGCATAGCTGCTCGTTGTGACGCCACAGGTGAACGTAGTCTTTGTACTGACCAAGTTCTACCGAACCAAGGAAGGAGAATTTGGTCAGCGCAAGGGCTGCACATTTCAAAGCACGACTACCCCACGATGGAAAACCAGCCAGAAAGCTTGATAAACGAGGCTATATTCTTGACATCAATGGATGATAGCTCCGTCAAGCTGACAAGGGTCGAAGAGGCAAATAACCTACATATATCTGCACCCCGCAAGACATGGGCACTGACAAACAGTCTATTCTTCCTCAGCGGATCTGCACCCACGACAGAAGTTGTTAAATGGGAGCCGCATTCTTTCCGCGTGTCTACCCATAAGAGAGTGACCTGTAAGCATGGCCACTGTGATCGAGATAATGTTACGACCAAGTCCAAGTAACTGGTTGGTGCTGCCTTCTATCCATTGAGGGCTAGGAGGAGCAGGACTCTTCATTGATCCAGGATAGGTTGGCGTCTCGGAAGAATTTCCGCGCGATTCCCAGCTTGAACGATGTAAGTGGCATTCTCAGGTTGATTGAACAGGATTCCGAAAGTAGTGCGCCAGCCCTGGCTAGCTCGTCGGCTCTGCAGTTACCCAGAATGTCGTAGTATCCGGGGACCCAGACAAGTGTGACACTGAAGCGCCCAGAAAGAAGGTTGAGGCAGCGGCGACATTCTCTGACGATCTTGGAATTATTCGCAACGTTCGACAAAAACTTTATGGCAGCCTGGCTATCAGAAAAAAACCAGATGCGAGTGAAAGGAACACCGTATGCGAGGATCCACTGCGCGACTCGGTAGATTGCCTTCACTTCCGCCTGGAACACGTTACAATAGTCCGACAGCCGGAGTAAAATGTCCAAGTCCAATTCCCCAGAGTAGACTCAGCTACCCACCTCACCATCGAGCTTGGAGCCGTCAGTATACACATCCATGAGTTCCGGAGGGACGGTCGTGTATTGGGTATCAGGAGTCCAATCGCTCCTGCTCGGGATCAGGAAGTTGAAACCCCTGTCAAAACAGTATTCCACATTGAGATAATCGATATCCAGTGGGGCCACAGGAGCAATCTCCAAAATAAAAGAGTGACCAGAGGGGACGACGCGCCAACAAGACACGACATTGAGTCTTGTCACAGTGAACTTAGCCACCTGCTTAGCGAGGAGCTCAGTAGGAAGCCAGTTAAGCATTGCGTTTTAAATTTTTCTTCTTTTTTTCAAATTTGTCTCTGTGTTATGTGAAAATCTCACAACTTTTAATTTAAGATGCTTCGATAACCGTCATGCAAACTTTTATATACTTGTGACGGCACAATACTATCATATCAGATTTTATTAGGCTCAATGAGAGAATTTATTTTTTTAAAAAGTTTATATCAAGTCAATAGAAAGTTTGAGGCTTGAAGATATTTTCTTTGGACTTTTATTAACGAAATTTGTTTTTAAAACAAATAAGAACAAATGAATGAATTAGTATTCGTAGATATTTCCAACTGGCAATAAAGATGGTATAGAAGGAAAGCCCTAAAAAATTTACATTGAAGGCAATAAATAAATCAATAAATTGTTAATTCGTCACAATGCATGAATTTCATTTCTTCCAATTTGTTTTAATTCAAACAGAAGCTAATTATTTAGTAATTAATAATAAAAATAATTTAAAAAAAATAATAGATTTTATTGTTTATTAAATAACACATTAAATATTAATAAAAAAAAGGTAATTAAAATGACGACAATAAATAATAAATTTGTCATGCAAGATCACTAATGCAAATACAGCTAGAAATGTTAAAAATAAAAATTCTATTAAAAAAAAGACAAGTATTTTCAAGTGTTTGTTGAATTTCAAAAATTTAAATTCATCTCAACTAGTATTTGCTAGTAAACAAAAAAGTTATAAATACACGCCTCTTCCAGTTAATGAAGAGAATTCTGTTTTAAATTAAGAACATAATGAATGGATTTTATTACTTGAATGCTGGTATGAATGGAATTTCATTTCATTTTATGACAACTGAACTGAACTAAATTTATAGCAGCAACTGGTTATGCAAATTCTTTCTTCCTATGCAGGCATTAAAAGAAATTTGTTTATGCATACAACAATATTGTTTTTAATCAAAATAATAAATTTATCTGGATTTGAACCGTTTCCTCACGTCTAATAAGCCAACACACTACCATCTAAACTACGGCAACTTCACGTGACATGAATATTCCCGAAAATCGTAGAATTATCTGTGTTTCATCGTCCCACTGAATCAACATGTAATTGGTGTCCAGATCTTCCAATTCGGTCTAAAAAAGTTACAAATAATCTTCACCGCCGTTGACAGTGGTGGCCAACATTGTTCTCAAAGAAATATGGGACGATGATGCCGCCAACCCTAAGTCAATACCAAACAATGACGGTATGAATAAGACCCTCATGTGGGTCGTTATCATCCTAAATTTGTCAACTCTGTTTGCTTACATACCCATTCATCCAGAAATTGGTTTGATCTCTGAAGATAATTTTTCGTTTGAAATGACCATTGCGATTTAGAAAACAGTCTGAATAAATGAAAAATAATGTGATATATCGAGAGAAGTCGCCGTAGCTACTCGGGTGTTGGCTTATTAGACGTAAAGCCTCGGTTGAAATCCAGGTCTGACATCTCCAACAAAACGAACTATGTAGAAAATTTTTTTCCGCAACTTCCTCTCAGCAGATTTCTAGCAATAACGCTGAGAGTAAATAAAAAATATTGGCATTAACCATCCATAATCGGTCATTACAACCCTTCAGTCAGGATTACGACCTAGTTTCTCACACCACTTATGTTGTATGTGTTAATTGTATACAAAAGTGGTGGTACCTACAGTTTAAAGTCGACTCCGAACGACAGATTTTTGCGAAACTTTTCATGGCAATTTTATTTACTCTCAGAGTTTTTGCCAGAAATCTGCTGAGAGAAAGTCGCCGAAGAAATACTCTTTGTATTTTATTTTGATGTCTGGCCTGGGGCTCGAACCCTGGCTTTACGTCTAATAAGCCAACACACTAACTACTAGACTACGCGAATTAAAGCATTAAAAGTTTCCCAAAAAAATCTTTAAAATGTAGGTCCCGCTACTCATAAATAAATTAACACACACAACATATGTAAGTGGTGTGATGTGTTAGAAGGTAGATCGTAATTTTGACTGAATGATTACAAATTTTGTATGTGTGTATGCATGTATATTTAAAAACATGGCCCATATCAACTATTAACGCCCCTTTTAGTACTCCCTATACTTGCACAAACGATGGTTTATGTTGAATTGATTGAAATCGACAAGGGAAATGGAAATACTAGCAGGTGTTTAGATCACAAATAAAATTAAAGCTTCAACATAGATTTGATGGAAGAATTTTTCTTATGGCCTAGTATTCTAGATTGAAAGAATAAACTTGTTTCTTTAGAAAAAGTGCTGATTCCAAGGCTGAGGTAATAAATAACTTTTTTATTTCCATTGTTAAGTGAATAAACCCGTTTAGAATCTTCGCTGAACAATATTTACAAAATTAATCCCTTAATGTTATAAAGTTCGTGCCTTAAGTCTTTTGTTGAGAGGCAATTCTACCATGTACGGTTTTTTTATTTTGATTTTAATGCGAACATAGTTAATTTTTTTAAGTATCGCCAGCAGAAAAATAAAATACGTACGGCTTAAACAGCCAATAAAATATTATTCTTGACAAAGTTTATGACTTACAATCGATAAAATTACCGGTTGTACTTGGCGACATTTAGTCTGAAGCACCGTAAAATAAATTAATTTGTTTAGAAAGCCTTGAATTAATACAAGTTCTTTAAATGGTTAAATACAGGTACATGTGTTGGTATCAAAGTGGGTAACAAGTTACTCGTGTGAATTTGACCACACTATGTATTGATAAGATATTGAAAAAATAAAAACGAATATCAAACAACGATTTGTCGTTTGTTTGAAATGTAAACCAAACTTGTTTTAAAAATAAACATTAAATTTAAAAACCTGAGAAATATAGGAAATACAGTCCATGTTAAGAGTTGTAGTTCAATGATCTGTTTGACATCTTCAAATGTAAATTGAAGATCAATTTGACTATGATTTCAATAGTTTTTCTAAATTCTTTGGTGTGGTTTGTTTAGGCAAACATACCAGTTTTTGGATATCTTGTACATAAATATTAAGAAATACTTGAAAAATTATTTGCTTAATAAAATATTTCAAGGCCAACAATTTTCAAGCGTTAATTTTTAGTTTGATCAACTTATTTTAAAACTTTTAAGAATTATTTTTAAACTGGAAAATATGAAGAAAACTCATTTTTAAAGACGTGTTGAAATATTGTCAAAATAAATAATAAATTTTGAATTATTACCAGCACGCAACATCTTTAAATGACTCATTTCAACTACACGCTTGACCACATTTTGTTGCCCCACTGAGTACACAAAAAAAATTTATTACGTGCTGGGTTTTCTTAAATAACCGGTAAAACAAATATGTAGAGCCTCTACCTCTCCTCGCATAAGTTGCTTGAAATTCAGAACGCAACATGTACATGCAATCTATAAAAAAATTTGAAATTTTTTCATTTAGAGGCATGTGTTCAATCAACAGGTAGCCTGAATACATTGCTGTTCGACAATAAAAATCATAATAAAATTATGAATTAACAAACAAAAATTTATATTTTTTATAAGTTTGGTTTTTACGTGGAAACGTCACTTAACTAGGAGAAGTAAAAATAGTTAAACCCGGAAAGTATTTAAAAATAAATAAAAATTTAAAAAAATCAAAACCGTTGTTTACACTGGGATATTTTATAAAAACAAAAAAGTGGTTATAATTATCACACTTAGGGCCAATATTACAACTTGCCGTTACGTAAATAATAAATTGTTTTTCATTATTATAAGTGGGCAATATGATAGAAGTGAGTGTTAACACGTTGACTGCCGACTACGAAGGATTACGAGTTATCTCGTAGGTAGCTTCCTAGAAGGGAACGCAGTCTACGAGTTATCTCGTACTCACTAAACTAATTTCTGCCATAAAAAAACATCATTTTTGCTTTTTGATGATACCTATGATCTAAAAATAGGGTTTTTAGTTATATAATGTGAAAGAATCAAATTGTCATTTTTGGCCAGTTTTCTGAAAATTGCCACGGCAGTCAACGTGTTAAGCTAACTCCTACCTAAGATCCTACCTTTAACTTTTAAAGTTAAGTTTATGTTTGAACTTGCCGTATTATATATTATTTTCAATATGGCAACTTCAAATATAAACAAAATGAGCAAATACAACAAAAAACAGAAACCCGCTGTTGCCACTTCGTTTAAAAAGAACTTGTTTAATTAAGCAGTGTTATCTACATTGCTCCTGCATTCCCACTATTTTTGGAAAAGTTAACTTTATTTTATCTGTAGGTTTTAATGACGAAAAGAAGTTAAAAGTGACTTTAAAGTTCACTTTAGAGTTACCTTTAACTAAACCCAACTTTAACAGTCAATTCATAATTGTTCTTAAATGTTTATAACTTACCCATTACATAGCATTTTTAAGTTACTGATATAATAGTCTGGAAAAGTTTTATTAAAAGATCAAAAAGATGCCACCAACAGATGGCGTGAATCATGGCAAAAAGTGATGTAAATATCAAAAAATTTAAATAAATTATCCTCTTGTAGAGTCATGTACCCATTAGGGCATTTGATAGTGGCCGTTTTGCCAAAGCGTGGTATTTTCTATCTTGGCATTTATTTTTGAGATGTTTGTAAGTCCACCAAGTTCGCATGTAACTACTTTACCTCACATAAGTCGCCTCTGATTCTTCAATATTATAATTTGATTGTGCTGGAAATAGCCATGCCAAAGTTGATCCAGGAAATAGAACGCTAAGTTCATTAATTATATTAGAAAATTATTACAACAGTAGACAATAGAAGATAATAGTTTTAAATACGAATCCATAATTAAAAATTACAGATCAACTAGGCTTTAAATAAGATCAGTAGGAAAGTAAACTAGCAATAATTTTTCTTTTCTTTAACCTCTCCTCAGCAACTTATGCAATATTGTTACGGGAAAGCTCTTGCATGCGAAGCTTTTTGGCAATGGCAGGTAATCACCATGCCTATCATACGAAAAAAAATTTTTCCGAAAAATGAAGATGATTCAGGTTGCCGAATTCATACGCAGTACTATAACGCAGTGCATCACTTAAATAATCCATAAATTAAATCAAAGGGCACCACTGCTTATGCTAGCACATAGCAGGCTATTTTCCCCCATCAAAATTTTAACACGCTGTGTCACAACCATTGATAGTAGGCCATGGCGTGATTTGAAGAGATAAATGAGAAAAAACTGAATTTTTGTGCTCATTACTCATTATTTATATTATTAGAAGTCGCTGTGGTCTAGTAGGTAGTGTGTTGGCTTATTAGACGAAAAGCCAGGGTTCGAGCCCTAGGCCAGACATCAAAATAAAATACAAAAAGTATTTCTTCGGCGACTTCCTCTCAGCAGATTTCTGGCAAAAACTCTGAGAGTAAATAAAATTGCCATGAAAAGTTTCTCAAAAACCTGTCGTTCGGAGTCGACTTTAAACTGTAGGTCCCACCACTCATGTATAAAATTAACACACACAACATAAGTGGTGTGAGAAACTATGTCGTAATCCTGACTGAAGGATTGTAATGACCAATTATGTATGTACTCATTATTTATTGTGGAAACCCAAACCATAGCTACTATGAAAACCCTACACTATCTATTTCAATAGCAAATTAGTTTTTAAATGAATTCCATTATGGCCGTAAAAGTGCAACAGAAGTCGAGCATTCCTGTTCAGATCTGCCCTGCAAATAACCGAAGCAATATCAAAATTCTACAATCCAATCGGACGTTTCTCTTGAGTCTTCTTCTTCTTCTTAATTGGCCATTAACGACCCGATTACCGAATTTCGGTCTGCTTTAGCATATCCTTACAGGCACTTCTGTTTTTGCGCTGATTCGGCAGTTAGTCGCACCAATTGCTGACAAGGCTTCCTTGACTTAGTCATCCAAACGCAAATCATCTTTGCTGACGTCCGCAAATTCCCGCATCAAATACCCGTCTCGCCGGAGTATCCTTATCCCTACGACCGACATGAGTGAGCCATCGTAGCCACTGGATGTTAGTACGCTGCACAACCTACAACTCTAAACGTCGTTGCGGGGCTTATACATCTCCTTGTTGGATCGAATATGGAAATCATCGCTAATTCGAACTATACCGAAGATCTTAAGTAGGACTTTCTTTCGAATACTCTGAAGGCTGCTATATCAGTGCTTAATAGTGTCCATGCCTTTTTTGACTTAGTTGTTTCAATTTTGAAAGATTACTTGGATGTAAATAAACTTTCCATATGAGGTACTCGTTTTAAGGTAAAATTAGTCTTTGCGCTAAGTGAGTTTTTTTGCTGTCGAAGGAACAAAATGTGGAACTGCCGCAGCTTACCAGAGATAAAATAGTATTCAAAATAGCAATTGATTGGGGCGAATAGTATGCTAACTTTTTGGTAAGATTATTATGACCAAGAAAAAGGTACTTTTATGCCAGAACAAAGCAATGCAGTTTCCAATCGCAGACATCCATAGATTATGAGTTCTCTCTCTCATTTGCACTATTTTACGTCTTAAGTCCAAAATGACGTTTCAAAACGGGTAGAACTGGCTTGGGTTGTCGAATACTATTCTGGATACTATTATTGAATAATAGAAAAAAAAATATTTTCACACTCTACTATAAATATAATTTTTTTTTTGTTATTAGAATCAACCGATTTTAACAGCTTCCATTCAATTGATTACATTTTTCTACAAACTTACCGAATCTTGGCTAAAAATAAAAAATCAATAAAAAAAATTATAATACAAGGTAACTATTAATAGTTTAAAAAAATAAAATAAATAATACGATACAATATAATTAATAAAAATTACTCCATGTTAATTGGAACTAATCTGCTTAACATCACATGTTTTTTATTTCGTTTCAAACTGATTTTATATTTCTTATAAACCTATAAACCTATATACCCACAAACGACAGCTGTTGTATGTTAAAATACCTGTTTATTTAAAATTTTGAAGATCACATACTCGTATGTCTTAAAATAAAAGACAACGGTATTGGATATGGTATATGCACAGCTTCCGATAGTTTTTTATTTTTTTTTTTCAGAGAAGAAGAAGAACTTCCGGCATTCAAACGGTTGTATTTAAATGCATAGTATGGATAAGACTAAAGTGATGACGTTTTTGTGAATTGTGATAAGTTTTTGACGAAAATTCACAAGAAACTGTATAAAAGCAAATCGCTTGGTGGACAAAGAAGATAATGAAGACAAATAATAAAAAAATACACTTGTTAAACAATAAATCAATAGACAATATATTTTTAACCCAAAACTATTAAAAAACTAACAGGCAGTGAAGTCCATCTATATGATACCCTAAATCAAAATGACTTTGTGATGCACTTAGTTTTCAGTATTGAATCCCACGTTAGTCGCCGTAGTCTAGTAGGCAGAAGTTCGGCTTATTAGACGTGAGACCTCGATTCAAACCCCAGGTCTCGGACTAAACGAAATATGAAAAAATATTTCTTCTTCTACTTCCTCTCAGCAGATTTCTGGCAAAAACTCTGAGGTTAAATAAAATTGCCATGAAAAGTTTCTCAAAAATCTGTCGTTCTGAATCGACTTTAAACTGTACCGCCACCCATGTATAAAATTAGCACACACAACACAAGTGGTGTGAGAAATTAGGTCTTAATCCTGACTAAAGGGTTGTAAAGACCAATTATATATATGTCTCCAAATACCCTTATCACAGTCTCTGCGGCTCTAAATATTTCACTAACAGTGTAGCCGGCTTAAATCCAATAAAGTCTGCCAGCTGTTATATCAGAGCCCCCTATTGCCACGGTTATATCAAGTAACGCATATTGCGTTTGTATACGTATTTGTATTAAGTTTTTAACTCCGACTAATTGAATAGAAAAAATTTCTGCATGGCGTCCACTACTACTCAGCTGCTTGATCAACATTATCTCGTGTGTAGTATATTGGCTTACTGGGCAAGAATTTGACATGTTTAAAACTTGACTTGAAAATCTTCAATAAAGAAACATGGGAAAAATATGTTCACCTTCCCTCAGCAGCCCTTTGGCAAAAATTCTGAAAGTATTGAACGCATGAAGCATGAAGAACGTTTCTTCAGGCTGTCATTTGCAGTCGATGTTGTACTTAAGTCACTATAGTCTAGTAGATAGTGTGTTGACTTATTAGGCTTGAGGCCACGGTTCAAACCCTTGGTTGGACATAAAAACGAAATATAAAAAATATTTCTTCGGCGACTTCCTCTTGGCAGATTTCAGGCAAAAACTCAGAGAGTAAATCAAATTGCTATGAACGACAAATAAATCTGTCGTTCGGAATCGACTACAATTATGTATGTATGTATGTTAAACTGTATTCCGCCAGTTATGGCTGAAAGTAATACACAACATGAACGGTGAGAGAGAATCTAGTGACAGATCTGAAAGCAACTAAACGAAGTCTTTTCGAATACTTACACATGCACAATAAAGAAAAAACTTAGACGCCCAACTCAGACTGTACTGAGCTAATATTTGTATTGATGCTGATGATTAATTATGAAATGCCCTTCATTAACATTATTCCAATGGCTTAATTCAGTTATCTACCTAAGAATTTACTATGTTTCATTGAATTTTGCAAGAACTTCAATAGAAAAGTTATTTGCCAATGTATATGAATGTATTGAGAGAATACGCTTGGATACCAAGTTGCAAAAGGGTCAATAATTTTCAACCTGTACGTAGCATCGAATTAATTTGATTTATATGATTAAAGCTAGTGATCCAAACGTTGCATAAAACGCAATATGCTTTTATTACCTCGACTTATGTAGAGTATAAAGGCACCGCCACAAGTTAATGAATATCAGCAATCATAATAGATTTTTTTTATTTCGAATTAAACAGATGCCAAGTAATATCCGATGAAATAAAATGAACCAAAAAAAAGACAAAGTCAGAGTTTATGACATCAATTGATAATTAATAATTAAATAGTTGAGAAACACAATGTATACGACAGACTGCTAAATATATATTTTTGTAAAAATAATCGTTACGATATAATTAAATTGAAACAAGAGAGAGATGTATTTAACGTTAACACACCCATTCAGGACAAAACGCATTAAATGATTTGTAGCTCATACCATCTGTCACATTTCTTTCAATTATAGCGTAGTCTAGTAGATAGTGTGTTGGCTTGTTAGACGTGAGGTCACGGTTCAAACCCTAGGTCAGACATCAAAACGCAAAAATGAAAAAATATTTCTTCGGTGACTTGCTCTCAGCAGATTTCTGGCAAAAATATAACTGTCATGAAAAGTTTCTCAAAAATCTGTCGTTCGGAGTCGTCTTTGAAATGTAGATCCTGCCACTCATGTATGAAATCAATAAACAAAACAAAAGTGATGTGTGAAGCTAGGCCGTAATGCTGACTGAAAGTTTATAATAAGCAATTATGTACGTTGTATGTACTACGGCCACTTTGCCATCAGCGTAAGCACGAAAATACTGTAAGGGCCATTATTACAACCTGCCGTTAAAGTTGGGTGTAGTTAAAGGTAATCTTAGCAATACTGAACTTTAAAGTCAGTTTTAACTTCTTTTCGTTATTACAATCTAATGATAAAATAAAATTAACTTTAATAAAAATATGGCAGTGCCGGAACAATGTCGATAGCATTGCTCAATTGAATAAGTTTTTTTAAACGCACTGGCAATGACGGCCTTCTGTTTTTTGTTGTACTTGCTCATTTTGTTTATATTTGAAGTTGCCATATTGAAAATAATATATTTATTTTATTTATTTATTTATTTTAAGTCTATGGAAACATCCTTACAGACTAATTACATTTTATATTTCAATATATGTATAAACATGGTAAGTTCAAACATAAACTTAACTTTAAAAGTTACCGGCAGGATGATCCTCCCTTTAGCTTAACGCTTACTTCTACCATATTGTCCACTTATAATAATGAAAAACAATTTATTTTCTTCCCCTTAAAATCCACACTTTAGTTAACGGCAAGTTGTAATAATGGCCCTAAGACTTGTAAAATAATAAGAATTTTGTCAAAGAACCTCTGGAAGAAAAGTTACACTTCCAATGTGTATCAACGCATAACGCTGTAATTGTGTTTGTGTCATAGATTTTCAGTTATCAAAGATTTATTTATAACATCACCCTAACACTTCAAGAATATTCTTTATTCAAAAATTATGAACATGTATTTGAAGCAGCAGCATTAAAACGTAACACGCGCTAAAATTCATGATTATTTACAAGATCAACAGACTGGTTTAGATTTTAAAATCCCGTTTGAAGCATGAACTTTTGATAAGAAATGAAATAAAATGAAACCAAAGAAAAAAAGTCGTCAACATGACTAGTTTTTATGCTGGAAATAAAATTAAAGTTTTCTTAGTTTATTTGTTTATTTTTAAAAAACTGGGTTATTTTTATGCAAATTATCAAAATGAAGCTGTTGTTTGATAATGTATTGAAGATTTAAGTTTCTTAAATTAAAAATTCCATTTCGTTAAACAATGCATATGATCTTCTCTTTCTTGTTTATGTCATTTAGGGAGTTGTTGGTTTTTTTTTGTATGAAAAGGTGTTCTAAACATTTTAAATGAATTCTATCGTTGTTGTCTCTTCTGTTTCGTTATGATTTGTTGTTTTTTTTTTAAGATTTCTGCTCAACAATAGTTTTGGAAAAAATATTTTTTTTTTTGGGGTATAAATGGTTGTTCTTAGTGAGTTGGTTAATTAGTTAACGTTTTGACGTTTCTAGCATTGGATTACTAGTTTGTGGATTATGAAGCCCTTCGCCTGTATTTTGGTAGTTTTAGCTGCTTTGGCTGCTTGCGGTCAAGGCCACAATATTCAAAAGCGCTCTTTGGGTGCTTTGTTGGGTGGCGGCGGTGGCGGTGGCGGTGGTAGCGGCGGCATCGGAAACGCTATTGGCGGCCTTGTACAAGCTAAACTTAGTTTGCTCGGTGGCGGCGGCGGTGGCGGCGGTGGCAGCTATGGTGGTGGCAGCTATGGCGGTGGCAGCTATGGCGGTGGCAGCTATGGCGGTGGCAGCTATGGTGGCGGCCATGGTGGCAGCTACGGAGGCGGCTATGGTGGCGGTTATGGTGGTGGCTATGGAGGCGGTCATTCCGGTGGTTCTGCTGGTAAAGTTGTTGTCGTTAAAGTAGTTAATGACGGCGGCTATTCCGGTGGCTATTCCGGCGGTCATGGTGGTGGCTACTCTGGCGGTTACAGCCAAGGTGGCAGCTATGGTGGTGGCTACTCTGGTGGTCACGGTGGCAGCTATGGCGGTGGCTACTCCGGCGGTTATGGTAATGGTGGCGGTGCTGCCGTTAAAGTTGTCAAGGTTATCCAACAATCTGGCGGCTATGGTGGTGGTTATGGTGGCGGTTATGGCGGCAGCTCTGGTGGCTGGAGCCAAGGTGGCGGTTATGGCGGTAGCTCTGGTGGCTGGAGCCAAGGTGGTTCATCCTGGTAAATCGCTTCACAAACCAAAAAAAAAAAATACAACCCACAAATTAGTGTTAATGCTGTAGACTAAGAAAAGAAAATAATTCGTAAAAAAAAATAAAAAAATTTAAATTTTTTTAAACCGAAACAACAAAAAGTTTTCATTTTTATTCGTATTCGTTTACTTCCTGCTTTGTGAAGTCGTTTTTATTGTCGTAACAGAAGTGTTGTTGAAGAGGCATAACAGAAGCTACACATTTCACATCAATTTATTGTGCAGGAGACCTATACCTTCTCATTGTAGGTAACACATGAATGTACCAGGAGTACCGGCATGAAATGAGCCTGTGTTTGTTAAATTAAAATATTCAATGGGAAAGTAAAAACAACATTTTATTCAAAGTATTTTTCTATTTTCAACGCAATTTCTAGATTAAATGCGAACAAAACTGCTCGCCTTTCAAAGCAAATCAATTCATCATTAGTTGTTCTGAAGCAGTGATCTGTATTAGCGGTTTCATCAGGTTTTAGGTCTTTTTGTTCTCACCAGAAACTCTGCATTGCCTTCCCGCCGAATCGATCCGGTTTTGCAGCAGAAATTGATGACTGTTTCGGTTTAAACCCTGATTTTTTTCTGGTATTGCTTTGTGTGCAGGTGCATTGTTATGTTCGAGAATTACTTTGCCGCGTCTTTGTACACCACTTTCTGGTCTCACCAGACACACAGCATTATATTCCTGCCGAATCGATCGAAATTGATGGCTGTCTCGGATTAACCCATGATTTCTTTCCATATAGATTCGCTGCAACACTATTTTAATCGCGTCTTTGATGAAAAATTTCACAATTTGTTTTTCAGTTTTTCATCTGTTGTCTGTCGATCAATTTATGTGGCACCAATTTACCACACCTTTGGATCTTTCCCAAAGTTCTTTATTGCTGGGAAATTGTTTGTTATGCAACATTTAATAACATTCCTGTTCCTGACTTAAGGTTTTATCTTCGTCCAATAGTGTTTGCAATTCGATTTCTTCAAACTTTTTTGGTGGCCTTTCACGTTTTTCATTTCGTGCATCAAAATCGTTCTCTCAGAACTGCCAAAAGAATCTTCTGCATATTGCTTCTGATTGACTCTGCAGTATTTTTTTTTCCAATGAAAACAAAACATTCTGATACAAAATTTGCCATCTTTAAAAGTATGAAAAAATATGATGTTCTTTTTTCACTGATTTTATGTAAGATGTCATCACCAACACAGAAAAAATCAGGACTTGTTCACCAAAAATCTTCGCTATGCAGACATTTGTATATTGACAGTCATTTCATTCCGGTACACCTGGTAATTCATTGCTGTAAAATTAGGTTGACATACATAACCGAATGACAGATTTTTTTTTAATTTCAGAGTTTCTGCCAGAAATCAGCTCAGAGGAATTTGTAGATGAAATATTTTTTTAACATTTCGTTTTGTTGGAAAAGTCTGACTTGGGCTACGGCTCAAAGCCTCACATCTAATAAGGCAGCACAGTACTAAGCTACGGCGACTTCAAATTTCAAAATTGGATTTACAATTACTATTCAGAATTTGAAAGATATTACACGTTAAGTGTTTCGAACACCAATATTTCATATACATACGTCAATGGGTTAAGGAGAACGCAACAATATTGAAAAATATGCCACGTTAAACTTTTGGGAAGACCGGTATCCCGCAAGAGTTTAAAGGTTGAATATGGCACAGAAATAAGCACATGATGCCATTAAGTTTAATTAAAATATGAATACTCAATGGATATTAAAGTTTATCATGTTTTCTATAGAGCCTGACAATTAGGCCTCTTATCACAAAACTAATAAAAAATTAAAACGAATTCCAGAACAGAAATTAATTAAGCCAAGTGGTATATGCTAAACGAGAACATTAGCTTTTAGAAAACGTTCTCAATATGTTTACCTACATAGTATAGTTTAAAAATAAATTGTTTTTTTTTTTAATGCGTATGTTAATTATGAAAAATACTGAATGCAAAAAAAAAAAACAAAAAAGATAGAAAAAGCAAACAAAAACCTGTTCGGTTTCATACGTCTTCAATAATTTCCATAAGAATATTTGTTTTGTTTTTTCTTCATATATACATATGTACGAGTATATAGAATTATTATTGATTATAATTTATTATTAATTTAATGGCATTTGCATAAGCGAACCGGGCTTACCTCATTTTGTGTTCTTAGTTCAAGAACCGAAATAGAAAAACAAATTTTTCAATACATTCACTTAATGTTCTCTTCTCTCTTGTAAAATTTTAGTCTTTCAATATTAAGAATTTAATATAAATTTTAGAATGTAAATTGAATATTTAATTAAGTCAGTGGGAATCCCCAGCATCAATTATAATCAATTATTCAATCATAATTAATATTGCAAAAGTCAGTTCTTCTATTGACACCAATTGATATCCCATAAAAATTGTATAAAATTAACATTTACAAGCATGCATATTTACATAATTTCTTAATTACATGCCTATCTATATACAGTGGACAACAAAAGTCTTAGTACGGCAATATATTTTAACAAAAAAACAGTCCCCCCAGTCTTGCATAAAGTCCCGATATGACTTTAAGAGAGTATTTAGGAGATCATTTGAAAGAACGGTTACGTAAAACGGTAACGCTAAACCTCAAACAAAAGTCAACCGAAAAACTTGCTCATGGTGCCAACAGAAAACATTAAACAAAACTTGTACATTCAATTCCAAATGCGTTAAATGGAGTGCTTGACCTTAAAGGATATTCTACTACATACAATGTTTAACATTTTCATATATTACGCCTTTGAAAATTAAATTTACTCAGGGTTCTTCTTAGGAGTACCTATGGAGTCTTCTGAAGCCTTTACTTATTTTTCTCTTGTTTTATGAAAAACATTAAAAAAATTTTTGTTTATTAATAAAACAGAAATAAATTTATAAACTTAATATGTAAACTATAAATTTCTATACAAACTTTTGGCTAAATTCATGAAATTGCTTAAATATATTGCCGTACTAAGACTTTTGCTGTCTCCTGTATGTTCTTAGTTCAAGAACCGAAATAGAAAACAAATTATTCAATACATTCACTTAATGTTCTCTTCTCTCTTGTAAAATTTTAGTCTTTCAATATTAAGAATTTAATATAAATTTTAGAATGTAAATTGAATATTTAATTAAGTCAGTGGGAATCCCCAGCATCAATTATAATCAATTATTCAATCATAATTAATATTGCAAAAGTCAGTTCTTCTATTGACACCAATTGAAATCCCATAAAAATTGTATAAAATTAACATTTACAAGCATGCATATTTACATAATTTCTTAATTACATGCCTATCTATATACAGTGGACAACAAAAGTCTTAGTACGGCAATATATTTTAACAAAAAAACAGTTCCCCCAGTCTTGCATAAAGTCCCGATATGACTTTAAGAGAGTATTTAGGAGATCATTTGAAAGAACGGTTACGTAAAACGGTAACGCTAAACCTCAAACAAAAGTCAACCGAAAAACTTGCTCATGGTGCCAACAGAAAACATTAAACAAAACTTGTACATTCAATTCCAAATGCGTTAAATGGAGTGCTTGACCTTAAAGGATATTCTACTACATACAATGTTTAACATTTTCATATATTACGCCTTTGAAAATTAAATTTACTCAGGGTTCTTCTTAGGAGTACCTATGGAGTCTTCTGAAGCCTTTACTTATTTTTCTCTTGTTTTATGAAAAACATTAAAAAAATTTTTGTTTATTAATAAAACAGAAATAAATTTATAAACTTAATATGTAAACTATAAATTTCTATACAAACTTTTGGCTAAATTCATGAAATTGCTTAAATATATTGCCGTACTAAGACTTTTGCTGTCTCCTGTATGTATGTTGATACAAACATTAAAAAATATTCTGATAAAAAATAGTTTCTCTTGTAAGTAATTTGTAAATGCTCCCATTTAAAAAAAAATGTATTGTATCAAAACAAATTTGAAAACTATTAATGCCTAGGAGCTAGTCTTTTACTGATACAATGTATACTGAAACTTAGCTTTCTATTTCTCGCAGTAGATCAACAATAATACGCTCGTAATTATTTATGTAAATAGAAAATAATTTAAACCAAATAAATGTCATAATTGTGAAAAAATTTCAATTGTCGATGTTTGAAAAAAACTACTATTGTGGTAGCTCTCCTAAGTATTTCATATCCCCACACCATCTTATCACTTCTTTGCTTTGTTTGAGATGAATTGGTTTACTGCAACAGATTATAGGCTAAAAGCAGCTTTACTCCTCAAAACAACTACCCCTGTGGACATATTATGAGTGTTGTGCAGTGGAACTTAACTGATGAATTCCTCTTTGTTGTCTTTTCCTCTATACCCTCTTTCTACACCCTCTTCATGAATATTCATCGTACTGTTTTAGTCCTTAAGGTAGAGTGTGTTTCTAAGTGTTCAATACCGACTTCTTGAGCCTTGTGGATTTTATATTACCTCCGTTCTTATTATACCGAGTCTCCTAAAAAGAACTTTGACAATTGTTAACGACATCTTATTGAATCTACATCGGTTCTATTAGCTGTCACTTATGCAGTCTGTGTCAAACCATATGAAACGTGACAACCATAGGAAACGATATACATACATTCATACATACATACATGCATAATTGGCCATTACAACCCTTCAGTCAGGATTACGACCTAGTTTCTCACACCACTTATGTTGTGTGTGTTAATTTTTATACATGAGTGGCGGGACCTACAGCTCAAAGTCGACTCCGAACGACACATTTTTGAGAAACTTTTCATTGACATTTTTATTTACTTTCAGACTTTTTGCCAGAAATCTGCTGAGAAGAAGTTGCCGAAGAAAATTTTTTTTTCATATTTCATTTTGATGTCTGACCTGTAGGTTTGAACCGTGGAGTTACGTCTAATAAGCCAACACACTACCTACTAAACTACGGCGACTTCATATGTATTCTTTTAATGGGCTCTGGCGCAGTTAGCAATTAATCCTAATCTTCATCGAAAAATCATCACCAACGATAAGGCCCATTTCTGAATTAATGTGTACGTGGAAAGACTCAATTGTGATTTTGTTACGGCATCAATGCACATGGGTATTTAGTGCATATCGAAATGCTTACCGAAAAAGCAACCATTTGATTCGGATTTTCGGCTAGCGGCACTATCATATAAACATAATTGATCATTAAAACCCTTTAGTCAGAATTGCGGACTAGCTTCTCACACCCTTTATGCTGCGTGTATTAATTTAATCCATAAGTGGATAAAGGTGTGGTTTAAAGTCGATTCCGAACAACAAACTTTTTTGAGAAACTTTTCATTTTTTTATTTATGGCAGATATCTGCTGAGGAGAAATCGAGAAGAAATATTTTGTGTTGATACAGAACCACTACCTACTAGACTTCGTAGTCTTCACTTTATCAGTACATACTTTTTTTTTTTTTTTGAGAATAACTTTGCCTAGGCCCTCACTGTCAATGTTACACCATGGGTCGAACACTACCTACTTTTTTTGGTATTATTTGGATGCTTTATACACTAACGCCGCGTGGTTTCAACAGAAGGGTTACGTGTAATGCCATAGAATGTACAAAAGCGCTTTGAGGACATGATATTCTCACGAGGAGGTAATGTGAACTGACAACCGATAAGAAATGATTTAATGTCGTCAGAAATTTCTTGTAAGGTTTTCTTAAGTCGCATCGTGGGTTCTATATTGACTATGCTGAAGACCTCTGTGCTAATGATATTAGACCACGATATCGTGTATATGGCTCTAAGGGACTTATTAATGAAGATTTGTTGGCATTGAATGATTGTATTCGAAACTAGCCAGATTTTACTTCCGCACAACAGGGTATATTTCAAACGGAATTGAATATTTATGACTATTTCTGCGCAACCAGTCGTTGTTCCTATATTGCTTAGAAAGCAGAGTTTTCGTGAAACAATATGTTTTCTTTACTAAAGTCGTTTAATATTCATTTCTTTCTTCATTTTTAGTCCTTTTAGTATTATGCGTTAAAGTTTTCTGATCTCTAGTTTTTGCTTGTGTATTTTAAGTTTGTTATACTTCCTTTACGAAGATGTGTGCGCTAAACATTTTTCCTTCACTGTTAAGTCATAGCTCTTTTTTGTTTAACATCTAACAAATACTATATTTAAGTAAAATACCTAAAAATATGTTAGAAAAATCGTTAATAAATCTATTTAATGAAATATTTTTATTTTTGAAACAAAGCTTTCGACTTAAAGCTTTTCTGCTACGGATTCATTTAAAAAAGATTTATTGTCGCAAGACTTTAATAAATTTTTCTAAATTGACTTCTAATGCTGTATTTGAATATCGTATGAAATATTAGGCATTGTGTGCGAGTGTGAATGTGTCTGTCTCGCATTTATTTTTTAATAAATTTTATACTAAAGCCAGTCTTTAAAAAATGATTAAGTGTTGTTAACGTTTTTTTTATTATTTTTTTACTTTTATTTTTAACTTTAATTTATTATTTATTAAAATTATAACTTTTTTACATACTTAATTTAGTTTTATGATTTACGGCATAATTACTATAATCGAGGAAGATTTTCTATGAATAATAAAAACAAAGAAAAACATAAGCAATGATAATAATAATGCAAAAAAATATTGTTTTTAATTTATAAAATTTAATTTCGAAAGGAAATATGTAATTTACTATAAGACATGTGTATCATTTATTTATAATGTTTTTGTTTTTAAATCAAATCATTGCACAAAATAAAACAATAGAATTTAAAAGCCACAATACGTTAAAAGACTTGTTTATATAAACGTTTTAAAATTAATTATGTGCCTAAAATATTCAATATCATGCCCTTTAAATATCATGGCTTAAAAAGTTTGACATGTTACTTATATTGAACAAATTGCATGTGATTTTTCACTGCCTAGTGGACAGTTTTTCTTGCAGTGCATTTTATTGGCTATATAAAAGTAGGGTATGGACGTATAGAAGAAGGGTATATTTAAGTACTTTAAATACAAATCTGTTGCGATTATAAGGGACAGAAAAGATTTTTGCAGAAGAACGTATATGTACATTCATACATAATTGGTCATTACAACCCCACAGTCAGGATTACAACCTAGCTTCTCACACCACTTATGTTGGGTGTGTTAATTTTATCAATTAGTGGCGGGGTCTACAATTGAAAAACGACTTCGAACTTCAGAGATTTTTGAGAAACTTTTTCATGACAATTTTATTTACTCTCAGAGTTTGTGCTAGAAATCCGCTGAGAGAAAGATGCCGTAGAAATATTCTTTCATATTTCGTTTTGTTAGAGATGTCTGAACTGCGGTTTGAACCGTGGCCTAACGTCTAATAAGACACTACCTACTATACTACGTCGACTATATAGAATAATAGATTGTATGTTTCATTGCAGTTGACTTCAATGTGCTTTAAATTTGCGAACAATGTGAGTACTAGGTACAGAGTATACGCCTCATTGCATTTATGTGCACTTTTTTCCTCCCCAGTATATGTTCGAGAAGGCGCATAAAATATACTTCAAGATACCTGCGCATAGCAAAGAGTATTATTTTAGGTTCGGTGTAATAAATTCAATGTGCACTTACATACATAATTGGTCATTACAACCCTTCAGTCAGGATTACGACCTAGTTTCTCACACCACTTATGTTGTGCGTATTAATTTTTTATACATACATGAGTGGCGGGACCTACAGTTTAACGTCGACTCCGAACGACAGATTTTTGAGAAACTTTTTCACGGCAGATTTATTTACTCTCAGAGTTTTTGCCAGAAATCTGCTGAGAGGAAGTCACCGAAGAAATATTTTTTTTTTCATATTTCATTTTGATGTCTGGCCTGGGGCTCAAACCCTGGCTTTTCGTCTAATAAGCCAACACACTACCTACTAGACTACGGCGACTTAGTCAATGTGCACTTACTATCTTTAAATTTAAATCAAACAAAGTGTGTGTAGGATAACTTCAAAATTCGAAAATTTTGAAATTGACGTCCAATCAATAATATTACCGGCATCATATTTTACTGTCTTAAGAGTAGACTGAGGATTGTACCCTGTGTTTTTTGGTCATCTCACAGCATAAGGAACATCGATCAGAATTGAAAATATTCGTTTCTGCTAACGACCTCAGTGTAGGTACAAACTTAAGACGGTTAAACATGGTGGCGGTAATATTACTGTTTGGTGGTAATTTTCCCACTATGGTGTTGGGTTACTATATTGTATACAAACTAATTAGTAAGAAATGTATTATGTTGTGATTCTTTAAAATTGCAAGCTACATTATGTCGCATAAAAATATGCGTGTTCTTAACATGCTGCAAAGTGAACTAATAAATGCTTCGAAGATCACAATATAAGCGTATTGCACTGGCCTGCACTATCTACAAATACAAATCCGATCGAGAATTAATTGAAATATAGTGGAAAGAAAAACAATCAAAGTAAAGTGCCTCATAAATTGTGATAGGCTTTGGAAATTAATTCAGACTGCGTGGTATAATACACCAAATTACATATATAGATTAATGGTCATTATAACCCTTCTGTCCGGATTACAACCTAGTTTCTTACACCACTTATGTTGTGTGTGTTAATTTTATACATGACTGGCAGTACCTACAGTTTGAAGTCAACTCCAAACTACAAACTTTTGAGAAAGATTTCATGGCAATTTTATTCACACTGAGGGTTTTGCCAGAAACTGAAACGTATTTCGTTTTGTTGCAAATATTTGACCTGGTTTTTTAACCGTTTCCACATGTCTAATAAGCTAACACATTACTTACTAGATTCCGGCGGCTTACTTGAAGTGAATACCCTTAATAATTGTGCCTCGAACGTTATAACAATTAGTCATATTGGTTAGAAGCCGATGGCATAAACCAGCATAGTTTTGTTAGTCTATTAAAATTAAATTAAAAACAAAAAAAACGAAAACAAACTTGAACTTGACGTGAATTTTCATACAAATTTATGTGACTTTTTGCTACGGTATCTTTGAATTTCTTTATTTTTTTTTCTTTTTTTTCTTCTTTTTTTTGGTAAATGATGAAACTTTAATTGAATTTAAACCACATTCATTAAAATATGTTGCGGTATTTATGATGACAGCACAAATTTCATTTACCTTTTGAGACGAAAACCTATGTACTGCGCGTACTACACACATAGTTTGAAAACATTTTCAATTCAAATTCATTTAACCCAGTTTATCTTAAAAAAGAATAGGAAACAAAGCAAAAAACTAAACATTTTGCAAAAATTTTGATTTATTTCTTCAATTATATGAGAAGACACAAATAGAGATCATAAAACATCTATAAATGTCGCTTATTGAACAACATTACAAAATACTTTAAAAATTGTAGTCAATAGGTTAAGACAGACACCTCGTGCTATTAAAATAACAAAAAAAAATGAAAATACGAAGAAATATTATGAATCATAAAATCTTAATATATATTAACGCCATTTTGTGGTCAATTCTTGGAACATGTCCGACAACCCAGGCTTTACAAAGCAATACCAGAACAACACAGACAGACAACAGCGCCACCACTAGCAGCCATTGGCCGCCAAGGGTTTATAATAAAAATCCAAATAATAATTGGATTTTACCAGCACCTTCACCATTTCGTAAATTATCTGCAGCAGCATCATTGCAACGTGCTACAAATTTGGCTGAGTCATCTTTAAGAATTGAACGTAAATTTTACCCTCTGTTGTTGCATGCAACACCGGCAGCAGCCTCTAATGTAATGCGCTTGCACAATATTGACATTAATCCGTATGCACAGAGCTTAAATGCGGAATTAGAAATAGCATTTGCAACAGTTGCATCATATGCCAATAGCAACAGAAACAACAACAATAACAATATTAACAATCATAAAAACATTTTGAACAACAACAACAACAATAACATGGCTATGAAACTATCTGTGGCAGCTACAAACAATTTAAATTTGGATCAATCACCTACAGGTGCCGACTTCTCTGAGGCCGCCTTGCCATCATTCGATTGGCATCGTTACTTTGCCATGGCTGTCGATAATGATGGTCGTTCAATATTTATACAACGCCAACAACAACTCCAACAACAACAACATCAATTGGCATCAACTGCTAATGCAGTTTATCACAGCCAAACGTAACAAAGCTATGGATTTTCATTCATCTGTTGTTGCCTTAATTCTACAGTACCTTAGTTTTTAAATTTATTTGTGTTACTTTGTAAGAGAGTTTAAATTTATTTTAGTTTTTAATGTGTATCTTAAATTAAATTAAATTGTTTACTTTAAATATAAATTTTAGATGAAAATTAAATGAATCGCAAAATATTTTAAAGTGGTAGTTGTGTCACTACATACCTAAAAAAACTACATGAACGCTGTTATCACTTTTAATTTAAATGCAAATTAAATTTAAACTGTTTATGGATTAATTTTAAGAGTGAAAGAAATTATTTTTTTATTTAATTCGCCTCAAAGATCAATGGTATCGTTCCTTTATGGTCTCGTTGTAGCCCCTATATTGCCCCAGTCGTCGTTGATATCTCTCAGCCATACCCAGAATTTAATGAAAATTTGCATTTTATTCATATCGCCTTTGGATAGGTTGCCAAGCACTTGACAATGGCATCTTCCTCGTTTTTATAGCTTTAGCGTAATTCGTCCGTGAGTATGCACCCAAACGTCAGAGTATGTGTATAACTGCTAGGAGGTTTTTAAGGTTTAATCTGATCATGTTAACCGTATATTTTGTTCAGTGAAGTCTGGTCTCTCTGCAAGTGGTATCATACTTTTTTTTTTGCAAATGAATAAAGTTTGTCTGACTTCGTTTGTTTGATATTCTGTAGGCGGAAACCCATCTCATGTACATACATACATTATTGGCCATTACAACCCTTCAGTCAGGATTACGGGCTAGCTTCTCACACCACTCATGTTGTGCGCGTTAATTTTATATGTGAGCGGCGGGACCTACAGTTTAACGTCGACTTTGAACGATAGATTTTTGATAAATTTTTCATGGCAAGTTTTTATCCACTCTCAAAGTTTTTCCCAGAACTCTGCTGAGAGGAAATCGCCGAAGAGATAAAATTTGTTCTCATATTTCGTTTTGATGCCTGACCTGGGATACGAAACTCGGGCTTTACGTCTAATAAGCCAACACACTACTTATTAGACTACGGTGACTTCAATGTACATATGAATTCAATTCAATTTACTGTTGTAATCTTCAATGTTCCCGTATGCAGTAACCCATATGAGGGTAACAATCAAATGTATTGCTAGACTGTGTATAATAAGTCCACAGTGGCCTGTCAAAAGACCGGTTATCAACCTCAGATTATTTCTGGATAGTCTGATGTATGATGTATTCAGATCTCTTTTATTGTAATTTCCCAACAAGAGTTTCGATTGTTTAAAGGCCACTCTTTATCTTCACTTTCGTTGAGCATACCAATCCAAACATCCGCCACAGGGTTCTGAACTCATCAAAGGCATGGAATCTCTTCTCCTCGTAAACTTATCTGTTTGCTGATAGCCGAGGATTCCCACAATGGCGTGGGACTAGACAGAGAGTAACCTTATTTAGCCTATCTAGTCATTTCAGCGTCTTCAGACAGTCCCATACTATCTTCAATTTCAGACCTGCGTACTCGCATGGCGGCCTGACTGTCAGATAGTATTTCTATGTCCTGTCTTTTGAAGCCTTTATTCAAGTTGAATTGAGTGATGGCATAACTTTCACTTGGAAGAAAATAACGACTTTTCCATGTTTTCGGCATATTTCATTCTGAGGGCTAAAACTACTGCTTCTATTCCACAACACTTTTAAGATAATATGCAGCTTTCAGATTGCTCCATTCATTTTTGTTAGAAAGTCTCGTTGAGAAGCACTTCTCAAAATCGTAGAGTCGACTGGTTCTTTCCAAGGAACTGTTAAGGAGGAAGCTGTCACGAAATCTCCTAATGGTTTTCATGTTTGACTTGTTTCCCATCAACCTAAATATAGTCTTTAAAGGTTTGGTTTTCACTACCAGTAGACTTAAATTCAACAGATTTACCAGCGACGCTATAGGACAGGTTCCCTGTTATTAAAACACACGCTAACCTCTGTACTCTCTGTATCATGGTCAGCTCTATTTGAGCTGTTTTCGGTTTTTGCAATCTCTCTAGACAATTGCCTCTTAAGCCACTATTGAGCTGATCATCATGGTATACATCCAATGCATAAGTGTTTTGTTGCTTTTCCTCAGCGTTTCTCTGAAATTCTTCTTCTGAATATTATTACTACATGTCTGTCCTTTTCTCAAAAGCTCTCAATATGAACGCAAAACCAATACTAGTGATTCGAGGAAAAACGAGTGTCAGTAGAATTTAAGACAGGCGGGATCAGAACAAAGAATTTTTACAGAAAATTCAGGATCATAATTTTTTTATAACTCACATAAAAAGTTCCAAAAGTGAGCAGCTAGGGAAAATTACGGTAGTTCCGTGTTTAAAAAAGGAATAGTGATTCAAGACTACATATATAATTTGGTCATTACAACCCTTTAGTCAGAATTACGACACACCACTTATGTTGTGTGTGTTAATTTCATACATGAGTGGCGGAACCTACAGTTTAAAGTCGACTCCGAACGACAGATTTTTGAGAAACTTTTCATGGCCAGTTTTATTTAGCTCAGAGTTTTTGCCAGAAATCTGCCGAAGAAATATTATTTCATATTTCGTTTCGATGCCTAACCTGGGATACGCATCCGGGCTTTACGTCTGATAAGCCAACACACTACCTATTAGACTACGGCGACTTCAAAGGCTTAAAGTATATTCAATTTAGAAGTTGACTGTCTCTTCAACACAGTTGCTAAAGCATAACAATGCAGCTCGTTGCAACACATGAGTATAGTCAGTAAAGACTATTTTTTAAAATTTAACAAACTTAAAATAGTAGGGGAATATTGTTCAAAAATACAATTAACTTTTTCTATATGGCGATATTTTCTTCCCTTTTTTTAAAATCTATAAAGACGATGAGTAATCATTACCTGAACGTTTAATATCTGATTAATGTTTCTAAATTGATTGTTTTCACAGCAAAAATATTCTTCATGTAATTTTAATTTAATTTATTTTGAAACATTTTAATATTTAACACGTTAATTAATTTCAAAAATGTTATAAACTTTAATATGAAAATACATTAACATTAAAGTTCAGAATTTTTCATTAAAGAAGAAAAATAAAAAATAAATTATTTTTTGACATTATTTCAACTAATTTAACAAATAATACACTTCACAGCTGTCAATCAGTGAATAGTTTTTTATTTTTGTATTTTTTGTAAAAAAAAATGTTTAAAAGAAACTCCGCCACAATACGTTCTTAGACAAATTACAAAAAAAAATTAAAAATAAAAAAGAGAATAAAAAAATCTTTATAATTATACAGATACTCAGTTACAATTGAAATAGACAGGCTTACTTAATAATCATGGCTGGCTTAAGCAATTTTTATTACAAAAACCCCAAAAAAAATGTTCGTTCGTTATTACACTTGGAGCACATTTGCATATTCTACTTGAATTACTCTACTTTGAACGCCTACAAAAAGTTGGGCAAACAAAATATTCAAATACTTTGATTTACAGTGGCTAATGGCAGAGGGAAATATTGTTGGAGTTTCCATCGACTGAAAATAAATACTAAGAAGAGTTCAAAGTTTAATCACTTAAAAAAATTACGTGGCAGTTCATATCTGTTGCATATTCGAAAAGAAATCCTTGAAACGCATAAGAAAAATAATTTTCTATTAAATATTATTCATTATTCATGGTGAAATCCATTTATTTTTAATTTAAGCACTTCAACGCTTGAAATTTTAAATGAAAAATATTTTTTTCATCAAATAAAAATTTTAATTTGATTTGAGTTCGCTTGACTTCTGCCAAAATCAGATAATAATGCTGCTTTCATACAATTCTTATGGTTATTGTGCCATGCGTTGTTACAATTGAATTTTTGAAAAAAAAAAGTACAATTTTTCAGTCTTAAACTTTTTCTTTTTTAGTTTTAATATTTGCATTATCGATATGAAATCATCATTTTATTTAAATTGTGATTTTGCATTTTAATTTTTTGTTTTTTTTTCTAAGATATAGAAAAAAAGATTAATAGTACGTGTACCACCTGTCATAATATTTGAACAGAACAGAATTAAACAGAATTGATTTGAAATATTGAAAGCCATTTTAAAATTCAATCACAATTATTTTAATTGAATATTGACTGAAACGAATGGCTTCTTTTTTTTTCTTAAATTTAAATTTAACATTTCAAAGTTCAAAACTTTAAGCCATGAATACAGATTAAAAGCAAAAATTCCATTGTAAAATATAGGGTTTTTTGATAAAATAAGGAGTTTCGATTGATAAAATTTATTTTTTTTTTTCAAGTCTTGGATCAGCAATCAGGCAGCTACTTACCAGGGAAAGATGTTGTGGGAAGGAGGAGAGATTTATGGTCAGAATTTTTACTCCTTGTAAGTGATAGGAAATATTTTTACTAGAAAACTGTTGCTTTAAAATAGGAGCTGAGCAACTGAAGCTGTTTTTTTATACTAAGGGCAATTATTACAAATTGCCGTTAACTAAACGGAGAATGTTAATGGGCAGATAATTTTTTTCCTTTTTAAAAGTGGACAATATGGTAGAAGTGAGCGTTAAGCTAAATGGAGGATCATCCTACTTCTAACTTTTAAAGTTAAGCTCATGTGTGAACTTGCGATATTATATATTATTCTCAATATGGCAACTTCAAATATAAACAAAATGAACATATACAACAAAAAAACGAAGCCCATGGTTGCCACTGCTATTAAAAAAAATTTGTTTAATTGAGCAGTGTTATCGACATTTCTCCGGCACTGCCATATTTTTGAAAAAGTTTACTTTATTTTATCTGTATGTTTTAATAACGAAAAGAAGTTAAAGCTGTCTTTAAAGTTCACTTTAGGTAAAGTTACCTTTAACTAAACCTAAATTTAATGGGAAGTTGTAATAATGGCCCAAGGTTGGACAATTTAAAGGCCATTTAAACAAATGGTCGAATGGATATGAACTATGACACAAGAATATCATTACTATACTTTCAATGGCAACCGATCTAAATTAGTAAACATAAACCGTATTTCAATAATAATGTTATGTATCCGTCTATTCCCTTGTTGGCGTCAAGAATGTATACTTAATATAGTTATAAATTAACTAAAACATCTTGTAACACTTTCAAACACCCCTACACTTGAATATTTCTTTCGGCATTCTGTCCCCCGTTACATATAAAATTAATGCTATGCTTATAATTCTACCAGTATTAGTTAGTCTTGAGAGCAATACAATGATATACTGCTTTCCACAATATCTTTTGGCTATAAATATGTTCCAAATATTAAGTTCCACCCGAATCTGCAATCGACTAAGTATGCCGGACGAATATTGTCATGATATAAGAAAGAATAAATGGGGTTAGGAGTTTAAGAGAGATGCTTAGTAAGAAATACAACAAATAGAGTTGAAACTGTGGAGTAAACTGAATTGGAGAGATTTGTCTCACATTTTATCAACAAATACCGCTACCAGCTAACATTCACTAAAACGTTGTAAGGACTGTTAACATCTTTCGAACAGTAAGTAGCTAACTCCAGGGAAACGGAATTATCAGTCGCTGTGCAGATTTCCGAACTACAGATATTTCAAAAGAGGATTGTTTTCCTGAACTGGTTTTTATTAACTGGTTTTACGAGAAGAGCATTAAAAAGAGCATTCCCTCAGGACCATAGTAAACTGCTAAAGGTTGAAAACACTTGTTTACTTTGAAATGTACAAGCAAGTGTTTAACCTCTCTGGCTTAAGAGAATATTCTATAAAGAACTACAGATTATTTTTAAAGACCTGGCCAGTGATTAGATTTTTTTTCGGGCAATTATCACTTGTGCAGTGACTTCGTTTACTCATCTGTGAACTCCAATTCTAGCATACGTCTTAAACCATTTCAGGTGGTACCTCAGCATTAGCATCATGTAGTGTTGTAGCTGCCATGTTGGCTGTTCCAAAACGTAAATTTAAATTTGACTTCAAATAAGTTCACGATATCGCATGCCATGTGATAAATGGCGCAATCTTGTAGAAACCACATCTCAAACAAGTTCAACTCGAAAAAAAGAGTCAGTGAGGTACAATACCTTGCTTCAATGACTGCAAATAGCGTAGTTAGAAATAGGTTTCAATAGTGTACTATTGCTGGCTGCTCTTCACACAAAATTCAGCAATTCTAATTGATGACGTACACATAGACCGAAAAAAGAGCTGTACGCTGAAAAGAATTTTTCGATTCATACACGTGTCTCGCACAGCATCAATTTTGATAATAAATTTCAGTTATTTTACAAGAGCTTAGCGTTTCTTAATTTAATCTTGGTGAAATGGCAAACCTTATTGAGCTTTTACGACATATGCCCTCCTGGACTGGACTGGACTGTTATCACCATCACAGAAACTTGGTATTGGTACTTTGAGATTACAGTGCCCTGTTACGAGAGCTGTTACCAAGCCCATATGGTCGGAGAAGAGTCGATGTCACAAAATTTTTTAATACTGAAAAAAACTTACACCGATGGAACCCACAGGTAAAAAGTCAATCCTTATTACATGACTTAATGTCGTGGTGATATGATGGTCTGTGGCCATCAAGGCGAAGATCTTTATTAACATGTGCATGATATTCATGGAAAACACATACATACATGCATAATTTTTCATTACAACCCTTCCAATCAGGGTTATGATCTAGCTTCTCATAGCACTTATGTTGTGTATGTTAATTTTATACATGAGTGGCGGGAAAATCGACGAGTGACAGATTTTTAAGAATCTTTTCATACCAATCTCATTTACTCTCAAAGCTTTTGCCAGTAATCTGCTGAGAAGAAGTCACCGAACAAATATTTTTTCATATTTCATTTTGTTGGAGATGTCTGACTTTGGGTTTGAAACGTTGGTTCGCGTCTACTAAGCCAGCACACTACCTGCTAGACTAGAATAGCGAGTACCACCTATAAAATCCATTATACATGGAAAACGACTCATTAGTTCATTTTTTGTGTACGTTTGTTAGAAACAAACAAAGGGTACCTTGAAATCGAAACTGTAAATTCTTGTAATAGGGCCTTCAATTATCTACCATGTGGTATATCTAGTACACAATCCTATCTTCAATTTCAGACCTGCGTACTCGCATGGCGGCCTGACTGTCAGATAGTATTTCTATGTCCTGTCTTTTGAAGCCTTTATTCAAGTTGAATTGAGTGATGGCATAACTTTCACTTGGAAGAAAATAACGACTTTTCCATGTTTTCGGTATATTTCATTCTGAGGGCTAAAACTACTGCTTCTATTCCACAACACTTTTAAGATAATATGCAGCTTTCAGATTGCTCCATTCATTTTTGTTAGAAAGTCTCGTTGAGAAGCACTTCTCAAAATCGTAGAGTCGACTGGTTCTTTCCAAGGAACTGTTAAGGAGGAAGCTGTCACGAAATCTCCTAATGGTTTTCATGTTTGACTTGTTTCCCATCAACCTAAATATAGTCTTTAAAGGTTTGGTTTTCACTACCAGTAGACTTAAATTCAACAGATTTACCAGCGACGCTATAGGACAGGTTCCCTGTTATTAAAACACACGCTAACCTCTGTACTCTCTGTATCATGGTCAGCTCTATTTGAGCTGTTTTCGGTTTTTGCAATCTCTCTAGACAATTGCCTCTTAAGCCACTATTGAGCTGATCATCATGGTATACATCCAATGCATAAGTGTTTTGTTGCTTTTCCTCAGCGTTTCTCTGAAATTCTTCTTCTGAATATTATTACTACATGTCTGTCCTTTTCTCAAAAGCTCTCAATATGAACGCAAAACCAATACTAGTGATTCGAGGAAAAACGAGTGTCAGTAGAATTTAAGACAGGCGGGATCAGAACAAAGAATTTTTACAGAAAATTCAGGATCATAATTTTTTTATAACTCACATAAAAAGTTCCAAAAGTGAGCAGCTAGGGAAAATTACGGTAGTTCCGTGTTTAAAAAAGGAATAGTGATTCAAGACTACATATATAATTTGGTCATTACAACCCTTTAGTCAGAATTACGACACACCACTTATGTTGTGTGTGTTAATTTCATACATGAGTGGCGGAACCTACAGTTTAAAGTCGACTCCGAACGACAGATTTTTGAGAAACTTTTCATGGCCAGTTTTATTTAGCTCAGAGTTTTTGCCAGAAATCTGCCGAAGAAATATTATTTCATATTTCGTTTCGATGCCTAACCTGGGATACGCATCCGGGCTTTACGTCTGATAAGCCAACACACTACCTATTAGACTACGGCGACTTCAAAGGCTTAAAGTATATTCAATTTAGAAGTTGACTGTCTCTTCAACACAGTTGCTAAAGCATAACAATGCAGCTCGTTGCAACACATGAGTATAGTCAGTAAAGACTATTTTTTAAAATTTAACAAACTTAAAATAGTAGGGGAATATTGTTCAAAAATACAATTAACTTTTTCTATATGGCGATATTTTCTTCCCTTTTTTTAAAATCTATAAAGACGATGAGTAATCATTACCTGAACGTTTAATATCTGATTAATGTTTCTAAATTGATTGTTTTCACAGCAAAAATATTCTTCATGTAATTTTAATTTAATTTATTTTGAAACATTTTAATATTTAACACGTTAATTAATTTCAAAAATGTTATAAACTTTAATATGAAAATACATTAACATTAAAGTTCAGAATTTTTCATTAAAGAAGAAAAATAAAAAATAAATTATTTTTTGACATTATTTCAACTAATTTAACAAATAATACACTTCACAGCTGTCAATCAGTGAATAGTTTTTTATTTTTGTATTTTTTGTAAAAAAAAATGTTTAAAAGAAACTCCGCCACAATACGTTCTTAGACAAATTACAAAAAAAAATTAAAAATAAAAAAGAGAATAAAAAAATCTTTATAATTATACAGATACTCAGTTACAATTGAAATAGACAGGCTTACTTAATAATCATGGCTGGCTTAAGCAATTTTTATTACAAAAACCCCAAAAAAAATGTTCGTTCGTTATTACACTTGGAGCACATTTGCATATTCTACTTGAATTACTCTACTTTGAACGCCTACAAAAAGTTGGGCAAACAAAATATTCAAATACTTTGATTTACAGTGGCTAATGGCAGAGGGAAATATTGTTGGAGTTTCCATCGACTGAAAATAAATACTAAGAAGAGTTCAAAGTTTAATCACTTAAAAAAATTACGTGGCAGTTCATATCTGTTGCATATTCGAAAAGAAATCCTTGAAACGCATAAGAAAAATAATTTTCTATTAAATATTATTCATTATTCATGGTGAAATCCATTTATTTTTAATTTAAGCACTTCAACGCTTGAAATTTTAAATGAAAAATATTTTTTTCATCAAATAAAAATTTTAATTTGATTTGAGTTCGCTTGACTTCTGCCAAAATCAGATAATAATGCTGCTTTCATACAATTCTTATGGTTATTGTGCCATGCGTTGTTACAATTGAATTTTTGAAAAAAAAAAGTACAATTTTTCAGTCTTAAACTTTTTCTTTTTTAGTTTTAATATTTGCATTATCGATATGAAATCATCATTTTATTTAAATTGTGATTTTGCATTTTAATTTTTTGTTTTTTTTTCTAAGATATAGAAAAAAAGATTAATAGTACGTGTACCACCTGTCATAATATTTGAACAGAACAGAATTAAACAGAATTGATTTGAAATATTGAAAGCCATTTTAAAATTCAATCACAATTATTTTAATTGAATATTGACTGAAACGAATGGCTTCTTTTTTTTTCTTAAATTTAAATTTAACATTTCAAAGTTCAAAACTTTAAGCCATGAATACAGATTAAAAGCAAAAATTCCATTGTAAAATATAGGGTTTTTTGATAAAATAAGGAGTTTCGATTGATAAAATTTATTTTTTTTTTTCAAGTCTTGGATCAGCAATCAGGCAGCTACTTACCAGGGAAAGATGTTGTGGGAAGGAGGAGAGATTTATGGTCAGAATTTTTACTCCTTGTAAGTGATAGGAAATATTTTTACTAGAAAACTGTTGCTTTAAAATAGGAGCTGAGCAACTGAAGCTGTTTTTTTATACTAAGGGCAATTATTACAAATTGCCGTTAACTAAACGGAGAATGTTAATGGGCAGATAATTTTTTTCCTTTTTAAAAGTGGACAATATGGTAGAAGTGAGCGTTAAGCTAAATGGAGGATCATCCTACTTCTAACTTTTAAAGTTAAGCTCATGTGTGAACTTGCGATATTATATATTATTCTCAATATGGCAACTTCAAATATAAACAAAATGAACATATACAACAAAAAAACGAAGCCCATGGTTGCCACTGCTATTAAAAAAAATTTGTTTAATTGAGCAGTGTTATCGACATTTCTCCGGCACTGCCATATTTTTGAAAAAGTTTACTTTATTTTATCTGTATGTTTTAATAACGAAAAGAAGTTAAAGCTGTCTTTAAAGTTCACTTTAGGTAAAGTTACCTTTAACTAAACCTAAATTTAATGGGAAGTTGTAATAATGGCCCAAGGTTGGACAATTTAAAGGCCATTTAAACAAATGGTCGAATGGATATGAACTATGACACAAGAATATCATTACTATACTTTCAATGGCAACCGATCTAAATTAGTAAACATAAACCGTATTTCAATAATAATGTTATGTATCCGTCTATTCCCTTGTTGGCGTCAAGAATGTATACTTAATATAGTTATAAATTAACTAAAACATCTTGTAACACTTTCAAACACCCCTACACTTGAATATTTCTTTCGGCATTCTGTCCCCCGTTACATATAAAATTAATGCTATGCTTATAATTCTACCAGTATTAGTTAGTCTTGAGAGCAATACAATGATATACTGCTTTCCACAATATCTTTTGGCTATAAATATGTTCCAAATATTAAGTTCCACCCGAATCTGCAATCGACTAAGTATGCCGGACGAATATTGTCATGATATAAGAAAGAATAAATGGGGTTAGGAGTTTAAGAGAGATGCTTAGTAAGAAATACAACAAATAGAGTTGAAACTGTGGAGTAAACTGAATTGGAGAGATTTGTCTCACATTTTATCAACAAATACCGCTACCAGCTAACATTCACTAAAACGTTGTAAGGACTGTTAACATCTTTCGAACAGTAAGTAGCTAACTCCAGGGAAACGGAATTATCAGTCGCTGTGCAGATTTCCGAACTACAGATATTTCAAAAGAGGATTGTTTTCCTGAACTGGTTTTTATTAACTGGTTTTACGAGAAGAGCATTAAAAAGAGCATTCCCTCAGGACCATAGTAAACTGCTAAAGGTTGAAAACACTTGTTTACTTTGAAATGTACAAGCAAGTGTTTAACCTCTCTGGCTTAAGAGAATATTCTATAAAGAACTACAGATTATTTTTAAAGACCTGGCCAGTGATTAGATTTTTTTTCGGGCAATTATCACTTGTGCAGTGACTTCGTTTACTCATCTGTGAACTCCAATTCTAGCATACGTCTTAAACCATTTCAGGTGGTACCTCAGCATTAGCATCATGTAGTGTTGTAGCTGCCATGTTGGCTGTTCCAAAACGTAAATTTAAATTTGACTTCAAATAAGTTCACGATATCGCATGCCATGTGATAAATGGCGCAATCTTGTAGAAACCACATCTCAAACAAGTTCAACTCGAAAAAAAGAGTCAGTGAGGTACAATACCTTGCTTCAATGACTGCAAATAGCGTAGTTAGAAATAGGTTTCAATAGTGTACTATTGCTGGCTGCTCTTCACACAAAATTCAGCAATTCTAATTGATGACGTACACATAGACCGAAAAAAGAGCTGTACGCTGAAAAGAATTTTTCGATTCATACACGTGTCTCGCACAGCATCAATTTTGATAATAAATTTCAGTTATTTTACAAGAGCTTAGCGTTTCTTAATTTAATCTTGGTGAAATGGCAAACCTTATTGAGCTTTTACGACATATGCCCTCCTGGACTGGACTGGACTGTTATCACCATCACAGAAACTTGGTATTGGTACTTTGAGATTACAGTGCCCTGTTACGAGAGCTGTTACCAAGCCCATATGGTCGGAGAAGAGTCGATGTCACAAAATTTTTTAATACTGAAAAAAACTTACACCGATGGAACCCACAGGTAAAAAGTCAATCCTTATTACATGACTTAATGTCGTGGTGATATGATGGTCTGTGGCCATCAAGGCGAAGATCTTTATTAACATGTGCATGATATTCATGGAAAACACATACATACATGCATAATTTTTCATTACAACCCTTCCAATCAGGGTTATGATCTAGCTTCTCATAGCACTTATGTTGTGTATGTTAATTTTATACATGAGTGGCGGGAAAATCGACGAGTGACAGATTTTTAAGAATCTTTTCATACCAATCTCATTTACTCTCAAAGCTTTTGCCAGTAATCTGCTGAGAAGAAGTCACCGAACAAATATTTTTTCATATTTCATTTTGTTGGAGATGTCTGACTTTGGGTTTGAAACGTTGGTTCGCGTCTACTAAGCCAGCACACTACCTGCTAGACTAGAATAGCGAGTACCACCTATAAAATCCATTATACATGGAAAACGACTCATTAGTTCATTTTTTGTGTACGTTTGTTAGAAACAAACAAAGGGTACCTTGAAATCGAAACTGTAAATTCTTGTAATAGGGCCTTCAATTATCTACCATGTGGTATATCTAGTACACAATCCAGGTTTTAAAAAAAAGTACTTTATTGCCATGCTAACAAGATATGTATTTTCTTTAATTACAACCGGAACTTTGATATGAACACGACTGGTAATGGAAGACAAAGAAAACCTAAAAATGAGCAGCAACTTAATCAAACACCTCCAGCTAATCATCAAGTAATTATTTATTTTAACAAAATACTCATTATCCATATACTACTTACATATAATTTTTACTTGTATAATGTCAAATGAAAAAAAAACGAAATATAAACAAAAAATAATGATTATGATCGTAATACTAGTGTGTTGTATGAATAAATGCAAAAATTAAAATTGTAATTAAAATTAAAATTCAAATCAAACTATAATTTTCTCACATCTGCGATACAATACCATACAATACGAAGCAAGCAAACAAATAAACAAAAGTTGAAAATAAAGTACAAACAAATTAATAATTAGGCAAACTTGAATAGCAATAAAATCTAATGGAATCGAAATACATACACACACACACACTTACACCCCATGTGGCATTGCACTGGCAAACACTTGAAAGACGAGACATGCCATGGCCTGGCATGGCATGCCAAGTCAAGCCATTTGAAAAAAAAACACTTTTACACCGACTGACAGAAGACGTTATTAAAAGCTCTTCAGAATAATTTGACCATAAATTGCAATTTTTAAATGTTTACAATACATACACACACACACTGACAAACTATTTCGTCTAAAAATTATCAGCCTGTCTGTTTAGCCAACTGGCCAACAATAATTATTAAACAACAAAAGCAACAAACGAACGAAAATACCAAAATAAGTGGCGCTATAATTCAAATTGAAGACGAGGAGACCTCGCAAATATAGTATAAACGATGATGATCGCCTCTAGTACGTTAACTGCGTCAAGTGCGAGTGCCGCAGTATTATTAAGTTGAAATAATTTTCTGGGTTTGTATTTGTGGTTTTGTAATGAATCCACGACTGTCGTCCAAGTTCTATGGCACAGTTGATGGTCAATTGCTTTAAACAATGTATTCAACTTTGGCTGGTTGGAAGATAGTCTTTCAGCCCAACCGTCACTTGTATTAAAGATAGTTTACTTGCTGTTCATTCTTGTTCGTACAGTTTAAGCAGAGGTGTAATAAAATGCATAAATGATTGGGGTTTTGAATAGAGCGTTTACACTGCACAATTAATTTTGTATGTTTTTTCTTTCTTTTATGTTTACATGCAAGTAAGGTACTCTAGAAATTCTATTCTTGAATATGAAAAACAAGCAGCCCCTACATCAACAAGTGGATCTAAAAGGAATGTCCCATATGAACCAAGTTTCCTCAATTTAAGGGAAGACATTAAGTTACGTAGAAGAATTTATTTCATTTGCGTTTGTATGGAAAGGATATATTTTACTATCTTTAATCCCTCTTAGAATAGAGAGAGGTGCTCCATACTCCGGAAGGCGTTGTTTTCACGCAACAATAGGTGACAGCACCATTATCACAGAACCTGCTGCAGCAGACCAATCACCTACTTAACTGGAACAACAATAAATATGGGATCCCTATAACGTCAATTCTAATGCCATTGCTCTAACAGAATTAAAGGTGTCAACAAAGACTGGTCAAAAGTCCAGTTACTAACTTTAGAAGAGTGCTTCGGGATAGTCTGATACATTACTCCAATGTCTTACTATATATGGACTGCACAAAACCTTAGTCTATCTTCCCTTTCGCTAAACATATACTTCCATGCATTTCATATCATTCACAGACAGTTTCTGGCCCTATAAATAGTTCGTAAGTTCATTTGTCTGCTCATAGTGCTAAATTCTGAACTTGTGGCCTCAACCATCTGTGAGATTGTTTCTCTCTTAAAAGAGTATGTAGCCTCCAGGTGGATCCGATAACTCTTCTTACTTGAGAAGCATCATCACAGAAGAATCTACTGTTTCTGTTCAGGTTACAGTTAAGGAGAGAACTGTATGGAGCCACTCAATTTATATTATCAGATTTGTCTCCTATTACCCTAACCATAATCTCCAAATCTCTAGTCCTCATTTTCCTGTGCAATGGTCTTAAATAGAGCCTCCAGCACTGTTGTAAGGCGGGTTTCCTTTGTCTCTATTATCAAGTAAATGTTTATAAATTCACTACAAATTTACCAATTTACATACATACATACATACACACGTACATACATAATTGGCCATTACAACCCCTCAATCAGCATTACGACCTCGTCACACCACTTATATTGTGTGTGTTAATTTTATACATGGGTGGCGGGACCTACAGTTTAAAGTCGACTACGAACGACAGTTTTTTTGAGAAACTTTTCTCGGCAATTTTTTATTTACTCTCAGAGAATTTGCCAGAAATCTGCTGAAGGAAGAGGCCGAGGAAATATTTTTCGTTTTGTTGAAGATGTATAACCTGGAGTTTGAACTGTGGCCTCACGTCTAATAAGCCAACACAACACCTACAAGACTACGGCGACTTCTTCTACAATTTAGGTGTTAAAAATGTAAAAAATTTATTTTTGCAGAGTTTAATTAGAGATTTAAATTAACTTTGAATTACAGAGCCCTTGGAACCAGGAATTATTTTTATTATTTTGTCTCAGACTGCGATGACTGTTTATCAAAAACCCCAAATCCACTGAACCGAAACTTCGCAATTACGCAAGTTTGGATCTCTTTTACAGCCGTCGTTTGTGTTTTTTTTTTCTTTCCAATGAAGTCCTCCCTTATTATTACTATCACAACCTCAACAGTCGAATGTAAGTCGCGTCATACTGTTATATCCATAAGTTATTTCGCTGGTCCTTTTGTCAGTCTGTTTAGGTATCGTCGAACATGTACTCCAAATGCCTCGAATCAATCTATTTTTTCGGCCCTATGGTTATTTATAGTATCTCTGGTAGCCGAATATTGCAACTAAAAAATTTGAATTCATTCGCATTTCCTTAACCTCCTCTTAATCCGATTTGGAGACGTGCATGGGGCTTTTAATCCTTCCGAGAATAATTCATCTTTGTATCATTAGGGAACTATTATATCAGCCGCATACAATCGCAATCGCGATGCCAATAAATCCAATTCAATCCATTAATATTCTCTTACCAATACCTCGGCTTGCTTAACAAACAAAAATTGATTTCTATCTGAATTACTTCAATTATGCCAATGGTTTGAGGTGTCACCAAATTCATAAAGTCATCGTCAAAGTCAATAATAATATGACCTCGACATTTCAGAATATTGAATACATCTGCCAATATTTAATATTCCTTTGTGGTCAGTGTAAACCGCCTCAGACAGCACCGATAATTATTTGGCTCTGTCGATAATGATAAACGCATTTGGAATACGTTTTCGAATAGATTCCATACAGGCTGTGCATTTGGTAACGTCATGGCGAAGGCGTTGTTTTTGTAAAGATTTTGAACGCAGAGATTGTACTCGTAAACACTGGTAGTTATTGCTGTTGTAGCTGCTGTAATTGTTGCCAGCATTAACAGCAAAACACAGCAACACCGCAACACAAGTTTTGTAATAAAACAAGCCTGTTGGATTTAAATGGTTGCTGCCAGCAATGATGAGACAGCATGGGATTCGCACAATACCTGTGTGGTTCTATGTATTTGAGAGTGTATGTATGTATATGTGTATGTGTGTAACTATGGCTATAAAGTGAATTTTATTGAAATATTGTAATAAATGGCACAAGTTGAGAGGAGATTTGTTGGTTCAAAAAGTTAACATTTCGGGCTGCCACTGCTAGCTGACTAACAGCTTGGCTCGCTGGCTGGCTGGCTGGCTGGCTGGTAAATTGCTATGTTTGTTGCTATTGTTGTTTGTTGTTTCGTATTACTGTAGCATAAGAATAGCAATAGAATTTGTAAGCAAAGTCATGATTTACAATTGGGAGGGGGTGTTAACTAGAGGTGATATTGGTGGTGGTGATAGTGTTCGTAGTGGCAGTGATGGCAGTGGTGCTTGCTGGGAGTTTATGGTGTTTGTTTGACGATTTAATGTTTCTATTTTAACCAGCAGCAGAATGTTGGGAAATGAATTGTATGAATTGAAACACAAAAAAAGAAAACAAAAAAACAGAAAAACCACTGACAAATTTCGTAGTCTCTACGACTTCTAATGCTACGTTGCCGGTATAAATAGTTGTTGTTAATCTCTAACCGTTATTAGTTGAGGCATTTCAATCTTAGCGATAAGAACTGCTCCTTCAGTTAAACGGTTTACTATGAGACGTTCAATTCTAATACTGCTGGTGGGTCTAAGTGCCCAAGCCTTTGCTGGATTTCTAGGCGGCGGTGGTGGTGGCTGGTCTGGTGGTGGCGGTAGCGGCTGGAAGTCAGGCGGTGGTGGTGGTGGTTGGTCCGGTGGTGGCGGTAGTGGCTGGAAATCAGGTGGAGGCTGGTCAGGAGGCGGCGGTAGTGGCTGGTCTGGTGGCAGCAGCGGTGGTGGCACCAAAATCGTTAAAGTCATTAGCCTTGGCGGTGGAGGAGGCGGCGGTGGCTGGCCCTCTGGTGGTGGTGGCGGCTGGTCATCTGGTGGTAGCGGTGGAGGCTGGAAATCTGGTGGAGGTGGTGGTGGTTGGTCTTTAGGTGGAGGCGGTGGTGGTTGGCCATCTGGTGGTGGTGGTGGCTGGTCTTCCGGAGGCAACGGTGGCGGCTGGAAATCTGGCGGTGGTGGCGGTTGGTCAGGTGACAATAGTGGCTGGTCCTCCGGTGGCAGTGGTGGCGGTTGGAAATCAGGTGGAGGTGGCTGGTCTTCCGGCGGTGGTCACGGTGGTAAATGGTAGACTCACCTGAAATATTATCTCGATCAGTGATATCATTTGTTAACTTATGAAGTCGATAAACATAATATGTAAATATTTTTTTATTTGTGTTAACATTTGTAAAGAATTGTAAAATAATTTAATTAATGTGGTGCTAAACAAAATGTATATGTATGTGTAAATAATCAAATTTATTAAATAATAATAGAAATAAGCTGAATTATAAAAATAAATCTATATCATTTAAAAAATACAACAATTTGAAAGAGTTTTAAATCCGATTTCAATGGAATAAAAGCAATCAAAAACTCACCTTCATGAACTAAAAAATTTTTCGTCGATAAAACAACTTTCCGATAGCTTCGCAATATTTTTAGACAATTTTAGTTTTAACTCGTTTATCAGCCTTTCGTGTCCTACAATATCGAATACTTGAGAAATTTCGATTCAAATCAGATGAGCAGTATTTCGTAATTTGAATCTACTTTTCAAAAGAGCAGTGTTTACATCTACTCGTATTTGCATTTACTAGTGGTATTATAGGCCTTTGATATCACTTTCGTATGCTCTTATCAGTTTAGAGTAGCATTTTAACAAAAACCTTCAATTTCTGAGAACGGCAATGAATCGATCAATTTGAATCTTCGTCAGTGCTTTCAGGTACAGCAGCTGCTACTTTTTCTATGCGAACTGTACGGCATATAATGGAATGCACATTATCAGTAAGAGTAAACGTAGTCCGCTGTGAAGGACGATTACATACGAAATACATAATAAATTTTATAAATAAAACCATTAATGGGAAAGTTTTTAAATGGAAAGTAAAAAACATTTTATTCAAAATATTGGCCATTGCTTTCTACACATTTTTAAGAATTCCATGCTTATATATCGCTTTTCGTGTTTTGAAGCAAACCAATTAGTCATCCAATTTTTTATTTCCTTGTAGGAATCGAAGTGCTGCTTAGCCAATGCATGTCTCATCGATGAAAGCAACTAACAGCTCCTAGCCTAATGCTTCGATTGTATCCTGATCCGGTTTTCTCTGCGTGAAATGTCTTGTCTCTCATTCTGGTCGCTTTTCAGTGAAGGCATGGTTAGTTATTTGTTAGTTACTTGCTGTCGGTATTAACGGTTTCATCAGCATTTAGGAACTAGTGGTACTTCTGCTATCACCAGACACACAGCATTTTCTTCCTGCCGAATCGATCCAGTATTGCACCCGAAGGTGATTGTTGTCCCGGAATCACCCATTATTTTTTATCACCTTTCTCATGTTTCTCATCGAAATCGTTAAATCAGAACCGTCGAAACCATCTTCTGCATATTGCTTCTGATAGAGCATGATCACCATATGCCTCTATAAGCACTCGATTCGAGTTATCTTCAAATAAACACAAAAAATGCTTTCCCCAAGTCACCATAATTAAATATCAAATCAAAATAAAGAAAGAACAACTTTTAGCTGTCATATAAATAATTGTTTGCCATTCAAAACCATGAACCTCTAAAAAAAATTATATCCCTCTATCCGAATTATATTATCTTCGAAAAAATTTTGTTAGGTTAGGTGGCGGCTTAGATGCAAAATATGTATATAGTAGTCTCACTTAGGCTAGTGGTAAGACTTATTATGATACCAAGTCAATATCTAACTCGAAAAAATTTTTAATTATGATGAGTTCTGACAGTTTGCTTACACTAGTACACTAACAAAGTCAATACTAATAAAGTTTAGTCGTTTTTTATTTCTATTAAAAAATAAATAAAAAATATGTTATTCAGATTGTGTCAGAATGTCGCTGACTGTAATGAAATGACATAAATTGTATGAAATCCTTATTGTAGAAACCACCGTGCCTTTATAATCTAAATAAATTTAACAATTTATGTCTTTTTGTTTTCAATACAATTCAAACTCATCCAATGATCATCTTCTAAATAAATTGTATAAAATTAGTAAATTTGAAATTAATGAACTGGTTCTAATAAAAACAGTAAGAAATTAATTTATTGTCATATAACCATTAAGATGGCAATTATTAATATATGCAGTCACACTGTGAATGGCAAAAACTTATAGTTACAGATGTAATCACTATTATTACGAATACTAGTTGGAAGTATTTTATAAGTCATTTGGCATACAAATTAATGTTGTTTTTTTGATTTCTTTATAGACTTTTATAAGCTTTTGTTTATTTGCGTTTATCAAAAAAAAAAAAAATATTTAAGAAAAATGCAAATATTTATTTATTTTGCTTTTTTTGTTTGCATAATGTTGATAGATTTTATGTGAGAAAAAATCATACTGAGAATTATTTTCATATTGAATAATAATTAAAATAATTGTAGTAAAACAAAAACCGAAAGTTATAAATTTACTATTTAAACAATAAAAATTTATTTGAAAATAATTGCAGAAAAATTCGGCCACAAAAGTTTCTAGACCTTTCAAGGTTATAGAAAATGAGGAGAAAAAAGCGAAAAAATTTTATTCGAAATTAATATTGCGCTTGAAAATAAATATGTTAAGTGTTTATAAACTTTTTAAAATTATTAAATTCTACTAAAATTAAATGAAATAAAAATTGACAAAATTATTGCGAAAATATCTTGAAGTTCTGTGCAACAAAACAAATAAAAGTTTGTTTCTTAAGTCTTTTGTCTTAGCAGAGCATTTTTAATAATTTATTAAAAGGTTTCTTTCTTAAGTCTTTTGTATAAAAATTACTTTCAAAAAATGAAGTTAACCATTTAAGAAAAACAAAAGAAAAAAATGAAAAAAATTTTGTATTTTCCAAGTGTACTCAGTATAATATTGAGATGACAGTTCAGGTTCAGTCTTCTAATTTTTATGTCAAGTACTGCCCACAGTTTTGCGCTAAGACATGTGTATATAAGTTAGAATTTCTCTAAGGACTTCCGGTGACTTCCTCTCAGCAGATATCTGGCAAAAACTCCCAGAGTAAATAAAATTGCCATGAAAAGTTTCTTAAAAATTTGTCGTTTAGATTCAAATTTAAAGTGTAGGTCCCGTCACTCATGTATAAAATTAACACACACACACAACATAAGTGGTTTGAGAAGCTAGGTCGTAATTCTGACTGAATGGTTGTAATGTATGTAAGTATGTATGTGTATGTATACTTGCATAACACTCACTTTTGCAAAGCACATTCGTTACTGGTCGTTTGGCCATTGGATTGCACACCGCAGCGTAGACAGAATTTGTTTTTTAGCCGATATATACATATGTATGTGAAGTTTTGCACAGGTTTTTCCTGTCATTTATAATATAAATAGTCTCAAATCTATTGTCCACCAACACATAACCTATTTTCCTAAAACCAACAGGAGCCATCCCCTGAGTGTTGGTTGTCAATTCAAACGAACGGTATGTTTCTGTACGGACCTGTGCAGCCCTTGCGCTGACCAACTTCTTCCTCTTCCCTGATTTTGGTGGAACTTGGTCAGTACAGAAACTGCGTTCACCCATGGCATCACAACGGGCCGCTATGCGTGCTCAAGTGAGCTTTTTAATATCAGAGCTACCACTCCGACCTAACCTGTACGGACCACAAATAATACCATATGCCGAGCAACTCAGCCTAGAAGGATTCGGTAGGAAATTGGTTAATGATATGCAGTTGTGAAGCACGATAATGGAAAACTGATTCAATATCGGAAATTCATTATTGGAAAAATCTTACCAATTGAACCAGTTGCTGATGCATTATGCCTCTTAAAATTTTCGATTGTGGTCTTTTTAGTCAGTAAGAATCTAAAGATATTAGAAACCTATATAGGATTTCCAACTTTCATATACAAGAGAATGATAGACCAGGTTATAGTAGAAGTCAGATAAATCGATATTGAAAAAAATTTCGAAATTTTAAATTGCAAATGTGTGAGCTTTACGTTGCTCCTGATTAAGGACGTCATATCCTTCAGTTCCATGATCGAAGGCTTCAAAAAGCTATTGAAACATTTCCTAATTTGAAAACAATTCTCATTCAAAAATTTTCTTCGGCGTATAACTACTAAATATGAGTGTGTTCAGGACAGTTCGATATTGTAATACTTATTTCATCGATATAATAAGACTATCCTGAAGGCAATTTTTTCTATTTTAACACAAAATTTTTTTACTTAACATAGAAACAACTGGTCAAAAACGTTTTGATTCAATTTCAAAACCGTTTTTGTTATCCTCTGCAAAATTACAGAGGACCTCACGTAGGGGTTGTGTTCCAAGACAAATTAAAAGTTTTCTATTTTATTTGGAAGTTAGTTGTTCAAAGCAATTGTTTAATAGCCTGACTGACTACATGCTTATTCCGCCTGGCAATCATATAATATTCCACCTTTATTCCATATTTCCTTTAAACAGTTACGTCCTTTTCTTAATTTGTTTAATAATGATATGATAAAATATTTTAATTTGCGTTTCGAATTGCATTTGTTTTCAAATAAAACTAATAACTTTTAGATTTACGAAACATATTTAAAAATATTTTATTAGAAATTATTTAAAAAATAACAATCATAATAATAATCAGTGAACACAAGTAAGAAGTTAATAAAAACATCAATTTCGGTAGTTGTCGTCAATACTATGCAACAGAAGGGCTGTAAAATTACCAGCCACCGCCATATTTACCACCACCGCCACCACCGCCGTATTTACCACCACCGCCACCACCACCGCCTTTACCAACAGAACTTATGATGTAGCCACCTCCACCTCCTCCTTTGCCACCGCCATAGCCGCCACCACCACCTCCTCCTTTGCCACCGCCATAGCCGCCACCACCACCACCTCCTTTGCCACCGCCATAGCCGCCATAGCCGCCACCACCGCCTCCTCCTTTTCCACCGCCATAACCGCCTCCTCCTTTTCCACCGCCATAACCACCACCACCGCCTCCTTTACCACTAGAAATTATAACATAGCCTCCACCGCCACCACCTTTGCCGCCACCACCTCCTTTACCGCCACCACCTCCTTTACCGCCACCACCGTAACCACCACCACCGCCTCCGCCACCTCCTTTCAGATAACCGCCAGAAACCACAGCCACAGCTGAACAGACCACTAGTAACACCACAATTAAACGCATTTTCGAAATTCTATTCGAAACTGTTGTAGTTTTTTCGATTGTTTTTTTTATGAAATGTCGCTAAATCGTTTAAATTCTGTTAATCAAACAATATTTGAAACTCGACTGACTCTGAAAATCATAATTCATTCAGTCTTTATATATGATTCTTACAACAGTTCTAAACTTTTATGTTGCAATCTTCATTAAGTGCAACTTATTTGAAACTTTTACCTTTTGTTTCGCTATGAACATCAATTAAAATTAGTCAAGTGCATTCATTTCATATAAAAATTTAATAAAATTTAATATAAAAGCGATGAAGAACATCGTTAAAAACATTTTTTTATTTTTTTATATATTTTTTATTATTTTGTTTCCTTTTTTTTTTGGTTATTGTTTGTTCTACCAACTGCATTTAGTTTTAGACGGTTAATCTTCAATGTAATGGATTACAAAACGATTTCGCATGTGTACAACAAAAAAATTTAGTCATTAAAGCATGCATTTTAGTACTTAAACAAAAAATTTTATTTAAATTTAGAAAAAAGAATTATTTATTTAATATTAGCAACAGCCTTTTAGTTTCTAAAATATTCTCTTTTTGAGACTTATTTCGACAGTATCTGATATATTTTGAAACAGACAAAATAATTGTTATTGGAAAAAAAATTCAACACAAGTATTCTTTCTTTTTATAGTTTAGAGGCCTATTTGCCTAGTTTTTAGTCAATTTCATTTATAATAAAAATTTTCCATACTCATTTTGAGAATTGCTTATTAATGAGTCCAATAAAAACCTAAGAAATCTATGAACAATTACGACGCTGTCCCCACCACAGCACTCAATGTGGAATTGAAAATCAACCGACTATGTATACGAATATTACTCAAAGATTAGAGACAATTAGATCTCTACAAAAAACGATTCAACTGATAGAGGCATTGGTCCTCTAGAGATGATAAAAGTCGAGCAGCAAAATTCTTGCTCCTGTTGTTTCTCAATACGGGAGTCAATAAAACTCCCAATTTAAAACGTTGAAGACATAATCTAACAAACCGCAGATATTGTAGACCAATTCTACAGCGCATGAATATCTGAATGATCGCCAAAAGACTGGCAATAAGTCTCATGCCCAAAAATGAAAAGAGCCTGATTCCCCTCCCATGAGTATTGCATATCGACGGTGTTAACAACCCAAAAGTGATCTTCAAACACCTTATCATAGACTTCGAAAAATCTTATTTTATCCTGATGCTCTCTATACAGGCGAATCACCCAATATCATAAAACCTATCAGGGGGGTCTTAATCCTGACTGGTCTAGGTCGTAATGAAGGGTTGTAATGACCAATTATGTATGTGTGTATCAGGGGCCTGAATGTTATCAAGGCAGATGGGATAAATATTTTTAATTACACACACATACATACATACATTACGACCTAGTTTCTCACACCACTTATGTTGTGTGTGTTAATTTTATACATGAGTGGCGGGACCTATAGTTTAAAGTCGACTACAAACGACAGATTTTTTGAAAAACTTTTCATGGCAATTTTATTTACTCTCAGAGTTTTTGCCAGAAATCTGCTGAGAGAAAGTCGCCGAATAAATACTTTTTTTATTTGGTTTTGATGTCAGTCCTGGGATTTGAACCCTGGCTTTACGTCTAATAAGCCAACACACTACATACTAGACTACGGCGACTTCTGGTTCTGCAAAATATCAGCATAACAAATACAAAAAAGTGATAAGCATTCTACATACGAGACCAATTTCTAGCTAAAATGATTCTGCTGTTTGTGTTACATAACGGACAAGGGTTGTGGGGTGGCTTCAAAGCTGATATACTTTTGGATGACGTTGCAAAAGAGACCACTTTTTGGATTTCTGACGTCTTAAAAGCAAAAAAAAGTAAAACATTTAGTCAATCGCACTGACAATTTTGTAAATGATCTGATACCAGCTCATATTAATCTAAGATGTAGGATACCAAATATTTTCGTCAACTACTTCTCACTTACCTTTTTTACATTATTTTCATTTCATTTTTATTTCAACTCCTAAACATTTTTATTGTATTTTAAATACTTTTAAATACTTCATATTGTTCATATGTAAGTGAGTATCTGATAATGTTTAAATCATGATTTGTCAATTAAAATATTTTATGATCTGTTTGGATTATTAATTGCAATATAAATCACTGTACGTTCATTGTTTAATACGCGGGAAAGCTTCATTTATGGATGCATGAATTCATTGCGGTTTACAATACACAGAGAAGGTTTTCATTATTATGAATAGTATTTGATTAGAGTGCAGAGTAAGATAACATAAGGCCGTATTTGTGCAGTGAATTTTCTATTCTAATCTTTTGAAATTGTTTTAATTTTTTTCTAATATTTTAATTAATATATACAATTTCGTTTTACACAATTTTATAAATAATTATCTAAAATTAAAGTTTAAGCATAAATTTAGGGTTACCCTTTTAGTGGTTTCAATACCGGGGTTTGGTTAGGCTTTCATCTTTAAACTGAACGGTTATTTACACAGTCAAGCCTTGTAGTATAGAATAGTATAGTATAATATAGTATAGTATAGTATAGTATAGTATACTATAGTATAATATAGTATAGTATAGTATAGTATTGTATAGTATAATATAGTATAGTATAGTATAGTATAGTATAATATAGTATAGTATAGTATAGTATAGTATAGAATAGTATAGTATAGTATAGTATAATATAGTATAGTATAGTATAGTATAGTATAGTATAGTATAGTATAGTATAGTATAGTATAATATAGTATAGTATAGTATAGTATAGTATAGTATAGTATAGTATAATATAGTATAGTATAGTATAGTATAGTATAGTATAATATAGTACAGTATAGTATAGTATAGTATAGTATAATATAGTATAGTATAGTATAGTATAATATAATATAGTATAGTATAGTATAATAGTATAGTATAGTATAGAATAGTATAGTATAGTATAGTATAATATAGTATAGTATAGTATAGTATAGTATAGTATAGTATAGTATAGTATAGTATAATATAGTATAGTATAGTATAGTATAGTATAGTATAGTATAGTATAGTATAATATAGTATAGTATAGTATAGTATAGTATAGTATAGTATAATATAGTATAGTATAGTATAGTATAGTATAGTATAATATAGTACAGTATAGTGTAGTATAGTATAGTATAATATAGTATAATAAAGTATAGTATAGTATAGTATAGTATAGTATAGTATAGTATAATATAGTATAGTATAGTATAGTATAGTATAGTATAGTATAGTATAATATAGTATAGTATAGTATAGTATAGTATAGTATAATATAGTATAGTATAGTATAGTATAGTATAGTATAGTATAGTATAGTATAGTATAGTATAGTATAGTATAGTATAGTATAGTATAGTATAGTATAGTATAGTATAGTATAGTATAGTATAATATAGTATAGTATAGTATAGTATAGTATAGTATAGTATAATATAGTATAGTATAGTATAGTATAGTATAGTATAGTATAGTATAGTATAGTATAGTATAGTATAGTATAGTATAGTATAGTATAGTATAATATAGTATAGTATAGTATAGTATAGTATAATATAGTATAGTACAGTATAGTATAGTATAATATAGTATAGTATAGTACAGTATAGTATAGTATAATATAGTATAGTATAGTATAGTATAGTATAGAATAGTATAGTATAGTATAGTATAATATAGTATAGTATAGTATAGTATAGTATAGTATAGTATAGTATAGTATAGTATAGTATAATATAGTATAGTATAGTATAGTATAGTATAATATAGTATAGTATAGTATAGTATAGTATAGTATAGTATAATATAGTATAGTATAGTGTAGTATAGTATAGTATAATATAGTATAGTATAGTATAGTATAGTATAGTATAGTATAGTATAGTATAATATAGTATAGTATAGTATAGTATAGTATAGTATAGTATAGTATAGTATAGTATAGTATAGTATAATATAGTATAGTATAGTATAGTATAGTATAGTTTAATATAGTATAGTATAGTATAGTATAGTATAGTATAGTATAGTAAAGTATAGATTTTATGTAGGTCTACGTCAGAGTCAACGTCTTAGCGAATAGCGTCTTATCTCTTAACGTTGTAATGTATAAAACCCAACATATCCAAAGTGTGCATTCAACTCACATTATATTGCGTACATAATTACTACCATCAAATATTAAAATTACAACTTTATGTATAGTTTTATAAAACTTTACATTTGAAACAACAAAATGGGCAACCCTTTATAACAATTTTTTTTTTCATTTAGCTTTACGTACAGCAATATGCATGCGGTCATAATTTATTACTAAACTAAGTAATTATTTTTCGGTAATAAATTAGTAGACGCTATTTTATTTTTGAAATTACAATTACAAGTAATTATATTTTTATTATTTTCAGTTTTCTTCAAGCACTTGAATTAACCACTCTAAACGCTACTCAGCATCTCAGAAAACATTTTGCGATAAAAAAAACACTTGTCTGAAGGTCGAAAAATAATTATTTTTTTTTTATTAATTATAATTAATCGCGCGCATATTTACAACAATTATATTAAATCTGAGTTTTATATTTGTTGCAAACTAAAAAGGGAACATAAACTCAAACAATTTAGTGACGGCTACTGTTTTTATTAATAATTTAACCTTAAAAATTAAACTACTGTGTCGCTGTTAATATTTAACTTCTTAAAACAGATAATTGTGATTTGTCACTGCATACAAAGTAATCTGTCCTTAATGTATTCAAACAAAAATGTTAAAAAATAAGTTTTAATTTTTTAGGTTTTTCAATTATATAGGGTTTTCCAAGACAGACTTCAGAATTGTGATAATTGATAACTGCTGTCTTGTTAAAGCTAAGTCTGTTAATTTAGATGTCATTTATTTAGCTATTTTTGCCGAAACATCACAGACGATCATAAACAACTGACTTATGTTCGTTGAATATGCTCTGTTTCGGTTGACAACTGACTAATATTCAGTGAAATGTTTTCTACAATGGGTCCCATTTCTGGATGTATAGATACGTGATACCAATCAACATGAGTTCTAAGAGAGCACAACTAATAGTACAGAGGATAATAGGATTTGATTGACATGTCAAAGGCCATGCATAAATTTAATGGGAACAGTAAGTCTACTACTTTTACTACTGACATCATATTACCACGATCCATGAGTGGCAGTCTACGATGGGAGGATATCATTAAAGCGCTACGGGAAAGATGGATAATTCATATGTACCTTCTGAGAATATTACGCAGCTACTTGTAGGATCGCAAGCTTCTTTACGACACACCCGAAGGCCGGAGGACCGTAGAGATCACGTCTGGTGCAGCTCAGGGATCTATTCTGGGGCCTGACCTCTGGAACTTGAGCTATGATGATATCTTGGGTATAGAGATGCCAGAAGACACATACCTCGTGGGATACGCGGATGACATAACGGCTGTAATTTCAGCGCGCGATATGAAAGATGCCAAGAGAAAACTGAATCAAGTCGTGATAAGGACGCAGATATGGCTCGAGGACCATGGACTTGAGCTCGCAAGGAATGAGACCGAGGTCATACTGATGACATTGGCTCACATTCCACTCGAGATAAGTATGCAGATAGGTGACGTATCACTGATCAGCACAGGCAGTGAGATACTTGGGCCTCAGACTAGACTGTAGACTTAACTACTGGGCCCAAATACAGCATATGGCTACCAAGGCAGCAAAACTAACGGGCATGTTGAGCATTCGAGCGAAGAAGATTATGGAAAGCGAAGAGGAAAACCTCGCCATTAGTACCGCAGACATCAGATCTCAAACTATACGGCGATGGCAAAGTAGATGGAGAAATGAAACAAGCGGAAGATGGACTGCTAAACTTATTCCATCTATAGAAGCATGGACACAGAGAAATTTTGGGGAAATTAACTACTTCCTGACCCAGTTTCTTTCGGGTCATGGTTCTTTCCGACAATATCTACACCGCATCGGCAAGGTGAATGATCCTGGCTGCATTTATTGCGAGGAAATGAGTGACGACACTGAACACACATTCTTCCATTGCATCAAATGGCAAGACGAGAAGAATGTGTTGATGGAATAGATTGGCGAATTCACACCCGACAACATTGCTGACGCAACGCTCGAAAGCGAGACGAAGTGGAACGCTGTGAGAAGATACGTAGAATGTGTACTCCGCAGGAAGAAGGTCGACCTTGATACAGTACGAGAGAATGATACATGAGAAGACGAGCCAATAGCATGAAGCTGGCTTCGAATATAGCATACCCAGACGTGGGAGAGTAGACAACGGTCCTTAACAGGAAGTCGTTCTGGGCCCTTCCCGAAGTAATGCAGATAGCCGGGAAGGGAGTATCCCCGGAAGAGGAGGAGGGATTGTTTTAGTGGAAGCTGCACTCGACGCAGCTGACGACGGTTACTGTAAGTGCGAAGGCATTTTGAACCCTACCTCACACACCAAAAAAAAAAAAATGAGTGGCAGGATTTACAGTTTAGAGTCGACTCCGATCAACAAATTTGAGAGAGTTTTTATGGCAGTTTTATTTACTTTCAAAGTTTTTGCCAGGAGACTGCAGATACGAAGTCGCCGAAAGAAATTTTTTTGTTCTAATTTAGTAAGCAAATAGACTACCTTCTAGACTGAGGCGTCTTCAGAATCGCTATTACCTCGCTTGAATAAGACTGCTTGGTGGGGTTTACTCTCTGTTGGCAACAACGGACCTTAATTCTTTCCAAATAAGGAAGAAGATGCTGTCACGGCGTGTGATGAGTTCTATTGATCCATGCTGATTGCATTTTTGGAAACAAACATCAACGATATTTCGTTCCGACAAGCCATCGCAACATATAGTGCCCTTCACAATCTATTTGTTGTAAAAGAAATTTAGGAACAACTTTGTTTAGTGAAATGGTCCTGTTCACTGGTCTCTCGTTCATGAGATTTAATACTTCTGAATTACTTTTTAAAGGATTTTCTGAAACCATTAGTTTTTGCCGCCAAACTAGTCATTCCTGTATCATTGGAAGACAGTATTGAAGCCAGACTTCAGTGCTCATCAGCAAAGTCGCATAAGCCCAGTTAATCAAACTATATTCACAACAATACAAAGTTTTATAAATATACAGTTATGTGAAGGATAATAAGGACACCAATATGACACTTAAAGATTTGATAAGAAAGTAAGTAAAGTGAGAAAATTATTGATTGCACCACAAACATCTGCCCTAATTGATGTTCACACTTTTTGTATTCTTTTAGAATTATTTCCTTTCGGAATTAGATTTCCTTTCAGTTGGTTAAACAAAATTTTATTTACGAAATAATTACCCAAAATAAAAATGAACTTTACAAACATATTTCATAACAGTTAAAACAGAAATTAACACTTTTTTTTAACAATTGACTTTTAAAGCTTTTTAAAGAACTTTTTACTTGCTGTGGCGACAAAACACATTTTTACCACCAACCACCGCCACCATAATAGCCGCCAGATTTCCAGCCGCCATAACCACCACCATATCCACCACCAAGACGGATAACTTTAACAACTTTAGGACCACTGTTCCAACCACCATAACCACCACCATAGCCACCTCCATAGCCACCTCCATAGCCACCGCCATAGCCACCATTCCAGCCACCACTATTCCAGCCCGAATGAATATAACCAGCCGAAGCAATAGCAATTAATGCGAATAATACGATTAAAACCTTCATGATCGATTGTATTCCTTAATATCTGCGTGCAAGACGTAAAATTGTTTCAGAACGAATATCTTTAGAAGACTGTTACTAAAATGCACGCATCTTCTGATATTTATACTACTCTCCTAGAAAGATTTGCCTTTTTTTTTTGTTTTTAGACAAACCACACTGATATCTGATAGTTGTCCCCAGTAATAATCCAACAACTGATATGTAGCAATAAAAATGTTAAAATTATTGAAGTTGCACCAGCATAAAGTCGACAAGTTGTTAATATAAATAGTTGTTGCCGTTGTTATTGCTGTTGTAGAAGTCAGGAAAAGTTTTTGTCGAAATCTTACTATAACCAGAACATTAAAGACTTAAGCCCCTCCCAGCCGATCATCAAAATTGTATGCTTCTGCAGCACAAAAAAATTTTAACAAGAAACTAATCAGGGTCAACTACTTCAAACGTACAAATATGTATGTAAGTGAGTACTTACCATAAAGTATTTTTTATCTTAATTTTTTTTAAAATACAATTTAAACGCATAATAAAATATCATCTAAAACACTCATACTTACATAAGGTTTGGACACTTGGCTGGCCACAGTTTGGTATTTTGGCAGAGTTGAAGTGCTTTTAAAATCAAAAGATTTCCTACAACGTCATTTGCATCAATCATTTCTACACCAGATTAACGATTGTAAGTAGCTTTTATTAAAAAAAAAATTAAATAAAATGCTACGAGATTAAATTATATTAAACGTTCCGAAAATCAACGAATGAACAACTTGTTCTTTTAGTTTCAATTTTGTTTCACTCACAACAAGAAGAAACAATGATTCAATGCATCACTCAATTCAGTTACAGGTAAAGCTGCTTTTAATTTGAGGCTGTTTTTTTAATACATTTTATAACAATGAAAGGAATGGGGAAGAATCTCAAGGACGAAATAAATGTACTGTTCAAGGATTTTTGTGTTCATTTCTTGTTCCAGTAACGGAATTGATTATAAAACTACGTTAAAGGAAAACGATTGGACCATTAAAGTACCCTACAATCTACATATAATAGACAAATAATTCAATTTATAGCCAATATGTTAATGAAGTCGCCGTAGTCTAGTACGTAGTGTGTTGGCTTATTACACGTAAGGCCACGGTTCTAACCCCAGGCATCAAAACGAAAATTAAAAAAATATTTATTCGGTAGAATTTTAGCAAAGACTCTGGGAGTAAATGAAATTTCCATGAAAAGTTTCTCAAAATCTGTCGTTCGGAGTCGACTTTAAACTGTAGGTCCCGCTACCTATGTATGAAATTAACACACACAACACAAGTGATGTAAGAAACTAGGTCCATAATCCTGACTCAGAGCTTGTAATGACCAATTATGTATGTATGTATGTATGTTAATGAACTTTAGGCCGTTTAGATAAACGAGCCGATATAAGGAAAACTAGCTCCACAAAAAAAACGGAAAAACCAAGACAGAAACATGAAAAAAAAATAAAGAAAATGAAGAACAACAAGCTGACAAAGAAATTACGGTAACTAAGAATTACAATAACAAAACAGCACAGAAATTACTAGAATAGAAAAAGGCAAAGGTAAAACTGCCACCACGAAAGTGGTCAAATCAACAGTTACTTCCAGAAGTTACCAGACCGAATAGAAAGGACCAAGCAATATAACGAAAAATAGTGTTGCCTGTGAATTTTTCCAACAGGGGCCACATGTAAATATTATTGTATTAAACGCAACAAAAGCTATTAATTAATTTAAGACTTCAATCCCCAAATTTCAGACGAAATTTTTGAAAGGATATAAACGCAAGGTGCCAAAAACTCAACAACGAACAAATTGTCCAACAAGGATGCACACTGCACTTGCTTGTATTCCAAATGGGAACACATAATGGCGGTAACGAAAACAGAAGCCCAAATAGGGCTCTGTTATAAAACTCTCTCTAATTATGTCAAAAATCTATACAGTCCCACATATATTATTGGACTACTTATCAGTATCAAGAAATAAAATTGATGAGAATTTATATGCATTCTTTGCATTGGATTCACAATTATAGCAGAAAGTAAGTCTGATGAACAGACAAGACATGCAAGGTCATCTAACCGGCCTACCTATCTTTAAATTTAAATAATCTATTGATGCAAAATTCGTCAAGTTGTAATCTGTGAAAGACCGAATTCTTGTGAGCAACATGTAATTGATAACTTCAAATTCTGCTGCACTCTCTTACGGCCTGTGGCTATATTTTCGGCTTAATTGAAGTACGGGTGTTGGCTGCTAGTTTACTGAACTAAAGGACTCGAATTCATCCACCACATTGCTTATAGTCCTGTAATTAAAATGATTATGATATTCGTTAAATGAGCAAAGCATGTGGTATGTTACCCGAAAAGAACACTCATACCACAAGGCTATTATTTCCACATGTTATTGAATGTTATATCCATCCCCAATTGTTTAGCAAAACATACTGAAAAAATGACAACTAATTGGACAAATATATCAACTGTAAAAGGTAAGAAGTCCCTATTGGAAGACTCGATAATTCTTGTGACCCTATAAATACGAGTTGCAATTTTATGAAAAAAAAATTGTCAGAAGAAAAGTGTGCAGCACTAAAGTGTGATAGTTTAAGAACTATCCCGGTTCGAATGCGCAAATGTCAAAAAATATTTATCATAGTGTTCGAACTTGTCGCCGTAGTTTAGTAAGTAGTGTGTTGGCTTATTAGACGTGAGGTTTCGGTTCAAACACCAGGTTAGACATCTCCACCAAAATGAAATATCAAAAAACTATTTTTTTGGTGACTTCCTCTCAGCAGGTTTCTGGCAAGAACTCTGCGGGTATATAAAATTTACGCGACTTAGGAAGCTGCTTGACGAACATCAGTGAAGTTGCAGTCACTTATAGCCACCATAGCAACGGAATATCACAAGATACAATTTCAACAGAGCTTCTAAATAACCATAGAATACAAACTCTTTGGAAGACATCGCTTCTTGACAAAAACATAGAATTCAATGATAAAATTTCTTAGCACTACGCTAAATACAACAATTCGATATATATTCACAGAAGATGTTGTTTCTGGGTAATGACAGATGGCAACCCTGTCATCCTAGAACATGGAATATTACATTAATCACCTGCTTAGTGGCAAAATTTGAAAACGGCAAAAATATAAAATCATCGATATCCTAACCATCTAACAATGTTTGCTGCTGGAGAATCCATAAAAGTTTACATACTGTTCGTAATGTCAGTCTTCAGTTATTCTTTGACCAGCCGCAGCTTTTTTAACCTTGTGAATTCCGCTCTAGTGGCATCAAGTGACCACTTCGAACCTTTCTTTTACTTTTAAAATCTACAAAGGGAAGTTAAATAAAAAGTGTTCTCAGCAATTCGTTACAGCTGATTAAAAAAAACTCTGTCAGAAATTGATCTCAATACAGTCATTAATGCAGGTTTTTTTTGTTGTTCTTGTCTTTTGTAAAACGACACTTTATTAAGTCGCATGGAATTTTTAGCTTTTTGCAATTTTCCATTCATTCAATGTATAACAACAGGCAGTGTGTTTATGTTTCAATGCTTTTGTTTAGTCATCAACAGGTTTAAACTGATGGGTTTTAACATTTACACACAATAGTGCCAAAATGAGGTACCAACAGAATAAAGAGAATTTCGTAGTAAAACAGCAAAAATTCCACAAGACAGAATAAAAATAAAAGACAACACTGTTGCAACATGACGCGAACAATTGTTTCCGCTATTTACGTCAGGTTTTACTGTCTTAAATCTTCTTCATTAAAGCAAACACAACTATTTTGAGGGTCGTTTGTAAGTGGTTTTGTGGTACTATTTTTCTTCTTTTTTATTTGTTTGTTTGTTTGTTGTTTGAGAAACAACTTAGAATGAAAAGAAAACAAAACGTAATAAAAATTGAATTTGGCCCACACTTGTTTGTGGCTAAATTGCTGCAACGTTTCTTTAACAGATTTTGTTTAAAATAATAAAATTTTATAGTTAAGCTTTATTACAAGCCAATTAAATTTTACAACAACTACTACTCTATGTAAGGCAAAAAAAACAAACCATTTTAAAAAAATAATTAAATTTTTAAAAATTTTACTTTTTTTTTTGTTTCTTTTATATTTTAATCAGGTTATTAAATTAAAAACAGAAACCATAATGAAATAACAAAACATAAACATATAAAAAAAAAACAAATTAATCTTCATTTAAAAAATATTTAAATTTTTTCATTCATTTTTCTTTTGTTCGCATAGGCCACAATTTTCAAAACTTAACTGCCGCTGTTTGCTACTATGTTTACCGTAGGGTGCCTCTCCATTCACCTCTAAAAAGTAATTACCCTTGGCATCGGTGGGTACAGCATAACCCATGGGTACCTCTCTGCTTGGGCATTTGCCCTCACGCACACGTGTCAATGAGCTACAACGTATACCAATGAAATTTTCCTCATTTCCAGGATACACAGTTTCAGCATAATATTGCCAGGCCCGTTCATGAGCACAAACCACACTCAAACAGCCGGTGGGCAAGGGATCCAAACCGCCTGGATAGAAATCAATATCACCCATAGCATCACGTTTGCCCAAAACACCCGGATTACTATGGATGATATCAATGAAATCAGCATCACCTCTCAATAAACCCGATAAAGTTTCGCCTTCGTTAAAGCAAGGCTTAGCCGGATCCAAGCCAGTAATACGTGGTATAGATTGTTTAGTAAAATATTGGAAATAACGTCCAGCAGCACCTACAATGTGAGCACCCAAACTATGCCCAATCAAATGGATATTTTCCACGGGTACAATTTTTATTAATTGCTGCAGGCCTTCGGCAATATGCATACCCAAGTCATCGGTATTAAAAGCAGACCAAGTATACAAAGTATCGACAAAACGGGCAGCATCTACAGCCTTCAAAAAATTATTCGTTATTATTGAGATAATCAACACAAATTTCATGCAACTTACCACAAAATTAACACCACCGCGACAACTGTAGGCTTTTGCAAACACATCAATGGTTTCCGATTCGTTGACTGTAGTCGTCCAGCCTGTGGCCAATATGATAACCTTTTTCGAAGGATCAAAATGTGGACTTGTCCACATATCATTGGCCTTTAATAGTGGAAAGCTATAGCGTTCACAGGCTGTGCGTAGCTGGAACTGTATTTTATTGATGTCGGGTGAAAATTTCGGTTGAATAGTCTTTGATGCCAAAGCCGATGAACCTAAAAGCGAAGTAATTTTAATTATTTTTTAAAATTTAAAATTGAATGTGATTAGAATCAAAAAACATATTTATTTAAAATCTCTCTTAATAGAAATCTAGTGTCAATACCTAGGAATCTAGTTTAGAAATAATATCAACAACGAACATCACATGAAAATCAAACAGCAATTCCCAAACAGCAATTCATAACGCAAGTTCCCTAACTTTACATCCATTACTACACCTCGACATATTTTCACATTTCTTTCTAAGCAAGATCAGATGGCAATTCAAACTATCATGTTAAGCGCCTATTACACGATCGAACTTTACCTACAAACACTTTAAGCTGGAAGCAAATAAGAACAGTTGAAAATCATGTTCGTTGCAATACCGCTACTGTGCACAGTAGTTTCCCTTATATGGACAAGCGGTCAAAAATCAACATCTCCAAAACTAAAAAAGCTAGGGTCTTCAAAATTGGTCAGCATGTCCTAAGAGCTTAAAGCATGCACATTTTTAGTAATTGCCACAATAACACGAAAATTTTTTTAATTAAGCTTAAGTTTTTTTGTAGGACTATGCGACGACAATATATGCAATAAAAACATACCACCATTTTCAAAATTTGTTAGATTCATAAAATTTTGAGTGTTGTCAATAAATTTAGTGCAATAAAGCTTATAGTGTTTTCACACCGAGTGGTTTTAACGCAAAAGTTGGTTTTAACGTTAAAACCAAAAATAAAACCTGATTTTACCATACAAAATTATTGTGTTAAAACCAAAATAAAACCTTTTTTGAATTGGTTTTATAGTGTTTTCACACCAAAATTTAAAACCTGATTTTATCATTAAAACCATAAACAGCTGATTTTGCGTTCACACTGCAAGTTTTATTAAAATTGGTTTTAAATTCATGACATTTATGACTGCGAGAAAAAAATTTTATGAGCAATATGCCTTATTTCATCTTGATATATTTAGCTTCTGACTTACCTTTCGCACAAGAAACTATATTCATTGTGACCAGAAACAACACACATTTCGATTAATAATTAAATAATTACAAATTTTTAAAATTTTCATTGAAGAAATTAAAAATATTCCAAATTTTTCCTTTTTTAATACAAAATAAATGATTATTTACATTTATTTATTTATTTACATTTGTTTTTGTTTTTATCAGCTGTTTTCAGGTTTTCAGAGCTGGTAGCTCTGATTTAGTACATTTAGTACATCAAAACGATTGACCAACATCCATCCGTATGTCAAGGAAACGCAAGATTAGAAGAAAATAGCGCCGCTTTTCGCAAAAGTGTTTAGGAGAATACAAGGTAGGCGATTTCTCGTCGCTATAAGTCTGCCTTTCGCAGACTACAAGTTAGCGAATTGTGTGTCGTGACTTGGGCCTGTGCCTGTACAATATTCACCTTACCGAGGAATTGGATCATTTGACAACTGACCCTAGTATTCATCGAAAAATCATCTTCAGCGATGAGGCCCATTTTTGATGAATGCGTTGAGACGTGAACAAACAAAATTGTCGAATTTGGCGTGTACAATGTCCCGAAAAAGCAGCTACTTGGTGTGGATTGCAGGCTGGCGGTTGTCCACATTTGTTTGAGAACGACTTAGCATAGCTGTCAGGGTCACCTTCGAGTGCTATAGGCCGATAAGTTTCAACTTCTTTTCTCATTTGATGCTCTAAATACCAACGACATGTGGTTAAAACACATATCACATTGGGTAATCTGCATAGCGATTTGATGTTATCTGACGTAGTCATCTCACGTGGAGGTAGTGTGAGTTGGCCACCAACTTCATGCGATTTAACGACGCTAGATCTTTTCTTGTAGGATTTTCTCAAGTTCTAGACGCATACGAATAAGACACAAACCATAACGATCCTTAAAGACAATGTAACTCTTGCCTTTGTTCAAATACAGGGTAAGTGCCAGTCATCGAAAATTGTGCTGTTGGAAGCACTCCATCTATAGATGTCTGTCGGACAGTTGAACGATTTTATATTCCACACATAATAGCATCAACACGCCTTTAAAACTAATAAACAATTTCAATGATATCACACTCGCACTTTGTTTTGTTTAAATATAAAAATAGGAGGAACTAAATGAAAGACTCGAAAGACTCGATGTATTATGGTCTACAGTTGTCCTACAAGAAATTGATTGCTGTGAGGTAATACTCGATCCAGTGACAGCTCTCGTTTCTTAATGGTTTCGTTTATTTTATAAAACTTTTCTATTTTATTATGAAACATTTTTTTGTACTTTATTCACCTCGAAACGTTCATATTTCAAGTCCACACTTACATATTGTATTTATCGATGACGATACAAATTCAAACGGATAACCGGCAATCACTTGTTTACTGGCTTGGAATAGGCCATTAGGCGTAGGCAATTTATTGGCCACATCCTTAGCCAAACCCGTTGTCACATCGACGGTAGATTTAAAAACATTCTTCAAACCGAATTGTGGTACACAATGTGTACCACTAAACGTACTAATCGCTATGAAAATGCTTAAAATTAGTTTACAATGCATGCTGATAATAACAGCAATTAGATTGCAATCACAAACAAATGAGAAAAAAAAATTTAATTTTAAAGGAAATTGACGTTTAATAAAACAACGTTTAAGTATTAAACAGCTTGACTGACCGAACACCTTGGGATTGATTCTAAAACTGAGCTGATAAATTTCTAAAAAATTTAATTTTATATGGGAACTGACTGATTGACAGATTGAGAAATAAAAAACAACAATGTTGTCAAAATAATTCGAAAACTTATATGGGAATACGAGATAATAATGAAAATAAAATTATAAAACTAAACAATAAAATCTAGAGGAAGAGAAGGAAAATAAATGAAATAAAATTGTTATTAAAATTTAAATAATTTGTTTAAATATTATGGGAGTCTAGCAGCCTATATAAACAATAACAAAAAATTTATTAGTGGACACATATACGTTATAAAGATCTCGTTGATATGTATATTGGATTTTATTGCAGTGCCGCCCAACACATTTTACGCTTTTAGAATTTTTAATGAAATTAATTTCTTGTATTTTGTATGTGCATTAATTCCTATGTTTTGGCAATTTTTTTTGTCCAACTCAGGTTTTTTAATTTTTAGATATTTTTTACTTTTGTCTGTACAAGCATCAAGCACAGACCACCAGTCAAAAAAAATGGAAGGATGTGCTGAAAAATTCATCTTCCGTTCTTGCTTTCCGGAGAATCCTCTGCTATTAAGTCAAATGCATTTAGATTAGATTAAGTCGCCGTAGTCTAGTAGGGATAGTGTTGGCTTATTAGACGTAAAGCGAGGGTTCGAGCCCCAGGCCAGACATCAGAACAAAATACAAAAAGTATTTCTTCGTCGACTTCCTCTCAGCAGATTTCTGGCAAAAAATAAATAAAATCACCATTAAAAGTTTCTCAAATCTGTCGTTCGGAGTCGACTTTTAACTGTAGGTCCCACCACTCATGTATAAAATTAATACACACAACATAAGTGGTGTGAGAAAGTAGGTCGTAATCTTGACTGAAGGGTTGTAATGACCAATTATATATGTATGTATGTATGTAAGTTAGGTGAGGTGGCGGACTTGCTTGAAAGACGATATCTCACTTTGGCCAGAATTTAGACCCATTCTACTACCACAACTAATATCTAACTAGAGATCAAACATGCCACAGAGGAAACCAACCTTAATTCAGAATAAATATTGCTTTTGCAGCAGCTCTCTATATTGGACGGCTCAGTTAAGAATGAAAACAAATTCTAAATTTACCTGAGGAATTTATCAGCTTAGAAGTGGCCGTAGTCTAATGTGTAGTGTGTTGACTTATTAGACATCAGGCCTTGGTTCAAACACCAGATTAGGCATCCTCAACAAATGTCAAATATCTTCAGCGACTGCTTCTCCGGAGATTTCTGGCAAAAAAACTCTGGGAGTAAACAAAAATTGTCATGAAAAATTTTTAAACAATCTGTCGTTCTGAATCGACAAACTGACTGGGACCCGCCAGTCATATGCAAAATTAAGATACACGGCATAAGTGGTATGAGAAGCTAGGTTGTGATCCTAATTCAAGGGCTGTAATGACTAATTATGTATGTAATCATCAGCTTTCATAGATGACTGCGTCCGTCCAAAAAACATTTGTTAGAGACTTAATATTAGCTTAATATTATATAGCTTAGCCACTACCCAATAAGTATTCCGATGCTTTCATAATGGCCATTACCTCTGCCTGAAAAATATCTTTTTAAAAGATCCTGGTTAACCTGAGGTAATTTATTGTAAGCGATTGATACGATTTAAAAATGAAGGCCTCAAGAAGCACGCATGCAGTTTAAGTTTAAAAATAATGTAGTAAGGAACTGATAATTTCATAAAAATTATGCATATTCGCGGCTACCAGGCAAGCAGTTTAAATTTAAAAAAATTGAAATTACCACGTGGCAGCGGTAATTTTATATTTCAAAGCAGGAATTCTGATAGTATTGTCCCCGTACATGAGACCTTTCACATATCCCTAACAAACAAAAATATTCCAGTGAAGTAAAATCGCAAACTTTTGTTTCAAAACGTGAGATTAAGTGCTCAGCAAACAATCAAATCCATTTTTTTCAATTTTATGCTAAAGACTGCGTAAGCATTGTTACTTTGATTGTAACATTATCATTTTCATCATTCATGCGAACGAATCATGCTGGTGGTTCACAAATCGCACCAAACAATACAGCTGTTAAGGTATATTGCCAGCTCCTTCACATAAAACTCGACAATTATGATATAAGTGTTGAACAGAAAATGGGCTTCACTGGGGAAGATAATTCTTCAATAAAAACTTATTCCTTTCTCCCCATGAAATTTGCAAATACTGACCAAATGGTACACCCCATAACGCTTTTTTGACATTATCTCAAGCCACCAATCTTTTCATTATATTGAATAAATTTACATTAAGTAATGCCATACCAAAAAAATCACCCGTTACATTAATAAACAGATTAGGATAGTGATCTACATAGTGCTGAACTAATTATTTTGTTTTTACAAAATTTTGTGATATTTAAACAATATTTAGTTTCCAATTATGTTATCAATAAACTTAATCGCCATGCTGCCAAATTTGTAGTTTTTTTTTAATCTGATCATGACATTGTCGCTGTACAACACTTATTAATTGTTTTAAAATAAAATATTTTTATGAAATAAATATATTTCGCTTTAATGAAAAAATGATTAATTAAATGATTTATGAATTGAAATTTCTTAAATTCAAAGAAAGCTTTTTAATACGATTTCATTCTGTACTCTTATCTCACAATTAACGATTCCATACAGCACTATATGTATATGTATGTAGGTATGTGTTGATTAATATTCCGATTAGAAAAAAGATTTGCTGATCACATTTTGTATTTAAAATATTATTTTTATTTGTACATTATTTTTTATTTAACATTATACGCGACCTGCACAACAAGATATTATAATTTATCATACAGTGACGGGTAGTACTTTTAGTATTTTAAAGCAAAGTTCTATGAGAACAATTTAATTAAAATTAATTGAAAAAAACTTAACATAATCACATAAAACATCAATTTCAAAAGAAAGTGGAAGAAAAACTCTTTTTTATATTGCATTTGGTTTTCTAGGTGTTTAATTACCAGTCTCTTCTTGTTCTTCTATATGCATTCGTTTGTCTCTATTTATTTATAAAAAAATTACTCGTACAGCCCTCTGTATCTTAGGTAGGTTGATTTAAGGACGTGTATAGCTATGGAGGCGCATACAGTAAGACCCCGCTTAACGCTGCTCCGCTTAACACTGTTTCAGTATTACGCGGTAGTATTGGGATTCCCCTAAGTCGAACACTGTATTGATACTTGTTGTACATATATGTGTGCAAATGAAACGGTCATGCACCAACCAAAAGCAGTAAACTATATGACGGTGTATACTACATACATATATATTTTTGTCAACGCTATTTCGTTTAACGCTTTTTCGTTTAATGCTGTTTCGTTTAGAGCTGGAACTTATTGGAACGTTAAGCGAGGTCTTACTGTATTAAAATTCCCAGAGATCATGGAACCTATTCGTACTAGAAAGAGAAAAAGAATTGAGGAGCGAGAGAGAGAGTGAAAGAAAAAAACAGAACCAAAGCAGAGGGCTTAGTTAAGCACACTCAAGCCCATTATAAAACATGGTTAAATAAAGTTTGGTAGATCTGGAAGAGAACATCGCAAGCTAGTAAGTAATGTGTTAGACGTGAAACCACGGTTCAAACCTCAGGTCAGATATCGCCAACAAAACAAAGTATGAAAAAATATTTGTTTGGCGACTTCCACTCAGCAAATTTCTGGCAAAAGCTCTCAGAGTAAATAGAATTGCCATGAACAGCTTTTCAAAAATCTGTTGTTCGCAGCCGACTTTAAACTGCAGGTCCCACTACTTTTGTATAAAATAACCCTACACAACATAAGTGGTGTGAGAAGCTAAGTCGTAATAGTAACTGAAGGGTTGTAATGACCAATTAAGTAAGTAAGGAAATTTGCATGTATTTGAATAAATTTCAATCCTTAAGTTATCTTCCTGTGCCTGCAGGACTATATATAGTATGGTATACAGTTGAAAAAATAAAAAGAGAGTACTGAGCGAAGTGATTCTAGCCACACCATTCCAATACAAAATAATATCTCGTATCTCAAATTCTGGTCTTTTTTAAAAACCCTTTTTAACGCAAATCAATTCAAAATGATATTAAGATCATCTCTATTTAAATGGTTAATTGGTAAAAGCAAAGGAAACTCAAACTCGGCAAAACAGAATTGTATGGAAGGTAATTGCTGTCGCAGCATAATATCATACCCTAAACTTAAAATTCGTTTGGAAAATTATTTGTTTTCTTCCACAAAAATGATGAAATCGGATAAAATTTCTTATTAGAACTTTGTAACAACTATTTACATTGAAATTTAAACACATTAAATTTACATCTACCAAATCTACATTCTAAAATCCCGGATTACTTTAAAACACTTTCAATCAATCTTTGTTCAACTTAAAAAGTTCCCAAATTACTCTGTGCAGACACCACAGTTTTCATAGGACAGCATGCGATGTTTATCACCATTAACACCATAAGGCGAATTGGGACGAACCTCCAAGAAATAATTTCCCTTAGCAGTGGTTCGTACAGCATAGCCCATTGGTACTTGTTTGCCAGGACATTTACCCTCACGTAAACGTGTTAAGGAACTGCAGCGAGTGCCAATGAAATTCTGCTCATTACCGGGGAAAATAGTTTCTGCATAATATTCCCAGGAACGAAGATGAGCACAGACAGTGGTAACGCAACCAGGTGGCAAAGGACTCAAACCGCCGGGATAGAAATCAATATCACCCATAGGATCACGTTTACCCAAAACACCAGAATTACTGTGGATTACATCAATAAAGTCAGCATCGCCTCTTAACAAGCCGGACAAAGATTCGCCTTCATTGAAACAGGGCTTGGCCGGATCCAAACCGGTAATACGTGGTATAGTCATATTGGTCTTCATTTCGAAATAACGACCAGCAGCGCCCACTATATGAGCACCCAAACTATGGCCAATCAAATGGATATTATCAACTGGAACAATTTCAATCAATTGCTTAAGGCCCTCAGCAACATGCATGCCCAAGGCTTCGGTATTAAATGCCGACCAGGAGTAAAGAGTTTCCACAAAGCCACCAGCATCAAGAGCCTTTATAAGAAAAAAAATTTTGAACATATTTTATAATCAAAATATAGTAAAGAGATTAAGGAAACTCACCACAAAATTAACACCACCACGGCAACTATAGGCCTTCGAGAATAAAGCTATTGTTTCATCATCGTCCACTGATGTAGTCCAACCAGTGACCAAGATTACTACTTTATTTTTTGGATTGAATTCTCGACTAGTCCACATTTCGTGGGCCTTTTTAAGAGGATAATTGTAACGATTACACGCTGTTCTTAACTGAAATTGGATTTTATCGATATCAGGCAAATATCGTGGTTCCACTGTCTGTGAGGATAAAGCAGAAGAGCCTGTAATACAAATTATCAGGACATTTGTTATTTATTTTTTTTTTATCGATTTTTAAAAATTAAATGAAATGGAATGGAATTTAAAAAACAGACGAAAATCGGTAACCTGAAGACAATTAAACCAAAATGATAGGAGAATAATTTCAAGTGTTTTTGAATCTGCAGTGTAGCAATTGGAAAGGACGAAAATACAGTTTGCTTTTTGGTACTTTTCAATTATAAATCGTTTTTTGTACTTTTTCAATTACTCTGTATTCTTTATATAAAAAAAATATTTTTTTAAGTTTAGTGCTTCTTTGAATAAAAAATTCTTAAGGGAAGATACTTGATGTCCTTTTTGAATCCACCTCTGAAGGATATAAACTTATTTTCTGTAGGCTTAAGTAACTTTAAACATTCTAATAATTAAAAATAAAACTTTCACCAGCTTCATGTCTTTAAAGTGGTTGGGATTTCTGTGAGAAATCCTGTCATTTTTTATTTCCAACTTACATATGGCATTAATCGATGACATTACAAACTCAAGTGGATAACCAGCTATCAATTGTTTGCTGGAATCGAATAGACCTCTTGGTGTAGGCAGCTTATTTGCAATATCCTTGGCCACACCGCTGGTAACATCTTTTGCAGATTCCAGAACATTTCTAATACCCAAATCCAGACCGCTAATGCCAGCGTTGAAAAAAACGCAGAATATTAAAAATAAAACATTAAATCTCAAAAATGATTTCATATTGATGTTAAAAATTTATTATTAAACACCGAAAATAAAGATTTTAGAACTTGAACTTGATGCCTTAGAATTTCTTCTAAGACTGATATGAAAAAGAGGCCATGAAACTCATTAAATACCAGAGGAAATATAATCTATTTATTGTATTGCATAGTACATATGTATAAATTGTAGAAGTAAATATTTAATTTAATAAAGAGATTCTATGGAAGAATGTATGTATGCACATACAAACATATTAAAATGCATATTAAAGCTGAAGAGAAAAATGCAATTCCTGATTAACAATTGCATTGACGGTGAGTTCAACAGGAATAAAGAGATAATGCAATCCATACATACTGTAAAAACAACAATTAATGAGGTCGACTGTAATAAATTTAAGAAATATGATCGTAATATATAGAATATGGTGATAGTGTGTTCGTTTATTAGAAGAGTACCCCTGGTTCAAATCGTAAAAACTCTGTGAGTAAACAAAATTTCTTAAATCTGTCGTTCGGGATGGTTCGGATTAAACTGCCGCTCATGTATGTATTAACACACACAACACAGATGAGAAACTAGGTTCTAATCTCGACTAAAGGGAAATAACCCCTATTCAGGTAGTGCATTGGAAAGGTAGTTTATAGGAGAAAGGAAAGATGAGGTAGCATGAGACAATTTTTTTGCAATGAGAATTTTTTGAGGAATGCTCTTTAGTAATAAATCTCACTTTCTTTTTTCTATTGTGAGTAATCATATACAATGTCAGACAAAAAATGTGACAATCACAATCTAATTAATCGAACCCATGACTTCGGCACTTAAAGTTCAGCACACTACCAAGCAGGGCCTTCGCTAACTAGGCTAAACTAAATGATTGTAATGACCAATTAAGTTAGTTATGTAATGTTGTGCCTGAAGACATTTCCAAACCATTAGACATTGTAAGCTTTTGGTGTCGGTTGCTACTCGTAAGCTAATAGGCAGACCAGTCGTGAGGCCGGAATTAAAAACACAGGTCAGACATGTAAAAAAAACGTAGTATAAAAAATATTTCTTTGGCGAATTTCTATTAGTAGTCTTTTGACCGAAGCTCTAAATAAAATTGCCATGAATAGTTTCCCAAAATCTGGCCTTCAGGGTCGATTGTAAACTGTATGTAGGTCCCACCAAATACAAATTTTATAACAACACTCTTGATCTGTATATTTTAATTGAATTGAATAGACTGAAGGCGTCGTAGTCTAGTAGGTAGTGTGTTGGCTTATTAGTCGGATACTTCAACTCTGAGCAGATTTCCTTCTGAGCAGATTTCTAGCAAAAGATTACAATTAAAAGTTTCTCTCTGTCGTTCGGCATCGACTTTAAACTGTAGATCCCATCACTCATGGATAAAAATTAACACACACAATATGGTTGGTGTGAGAAGATAGCTTATATGCAATCGTACTAATCTCACTTACTCCCTCTCTCAAGCAAACTTTTTATACAAATATTATTACACTTTTGGTCTGGGGCTGTATATTTAAATTGAATTGAATGTGTAGACTGAAGGCGTTGTAGTATAGTAGGTGGTGTTGGAATATTAGACGTAAGGCCATGGTTCAAAGCCCAGGTCAGACATCTCCAACAAAACGAAATATGAAGAAAATATTTCGTCGGCGACTTCCTCTAAACATATTGTGGCATAAACTCTGAGAGTAAATAAAATTGCCACGAAAATTTTCTCAAAAATCTGTCGTTCGGAATCGACTTTAAATTGTAGAGCTTGTTACTCATGTATAAAATGAACACACACAACAAAAGGGGTGTGAGAAGCTAGGTCGCAATTCTGACTGAAGGGTTATAATGACCAAATATGTATGTTATGTGTAGCTACTCAAATATTCGGCTATTATTGCCGAACATAAATTTCTCTTTTGTTTAGCATATAATACCAATGATTTTTTTTCATTTATTTGTAGAACATGTTTATTTATATTATTGAGGAACATTTTTGTTTTCATAATTTTATTCATTATTAAATAATAATAAAATAGAATAAATAGTTAAACTACATGAATTCATTAACACGCCAGAGTTTTAGTTCCATTATAATATTTAGACTGTTAATTAACTTGTTTTTCCCCCATATACCCATATACCCTCGTATTTAAACAAAACGAAAAAAAAGGTTAATATACAGAGTTAATTGCTAAAATATATGCAAATCATATAAATTATAAAGAATTGTAGTTAAAAAAAGCCAAAAACGATTTATTAAATTATTGTATTATAACATCTAACAGGTGTGACCAAATTTTTAAAACTGATTTTAATATTCAAAATTGAAAATATGGAGATGAAATCTTTCGAACTAGAATTACACGAGATTATATACCATAAAACAAGTCATAAATTAGGCCTCATTTTATCAATTCATATAAAATTTATTCAATGAATTTTTGAATTAAATTGTACACGTTCCCCAGCTCTGGCTGTTAGTTGAGATTCTAAATAGTTTTTCTACCTTTATTTTCAGCTTCGAAAAAAAAAGAATTCTGATTTAAAATTTTTTTAGTAAAATTTTCTAAATTATTTATAAAATGTTTAGTATTTAAATAAATTCTAACTGAACAACATATTGTTTCGCTTTTTTATTTTGGGGAGGAATCTTATACGGAAACCATGAAACTTTTAACAATTGCTGTGGCTATCATTTCAATTACAACACATCAGTGCTGGGCACAAGGTCGTTTTATATTAAATCCTGTACATTTCATTGAATCAGCGCGATCTGTGGTAACTGGCCTTGGCAATCAAGTGGCCCAGAAAGCTCTTTTACCGCGTTCATTATTCAGAGGTTCAAGGCAATTACTATTCGGTTTGCCAGAGTTGGCCGTATTTCGTACCATACATGAGTTGTGTAACTAAAAAACAATACGAACATTTTCTCTCTCTCTCAGTTTTCTTTAAAAATATATTTTCTTAAAGGCTCCTTATATCTGAATGCTGGCACCATTGATCCCAGCATAACACCCGACATCACTCAAATGTACTTTCAACTGCGCACACCCTGTAATTATTTAAGTATTCCCATACAACAGTCCGAACAAATAATTGAAGCAACAGAATTTGATAAAGATAAACCGGTGGTATTGTTTATAAGTGGCTGGACCTCTAACATAGAATCGGACAGCATACAGTATCTGGCCAAAGCCTATAACTGTAGGGGAGGCTATAACTTTTTGGTAAGTTTAGGAATTTTAAAATTAAGATTTTCTAAGAAAAAAAAAATAATTTTCCTTCAAGGCCCTTAATGCCTCGTATTTTATTGACACTTTGTACACGTGGTCGGCATTTAATACCGAAGAAGTTGGTCATATTGTGGGCCAGGGTCTGGTAAAGTTACATAACCAGCTACCTTCAACTAGTTTCCATTTAATTGGCTTTAGTTTAGGCGCCCATATAGCTGGCTATGCCGCCCGTTATTTTGAACAGACCACAGGTGAGAAAATCAATCGCATTACCGGTTTAGATCCAGCGAATCCCTGCTTTGGTGAAGGTCAATCTCTAGAGGGTTTACACCGTGGCGACGCTGAATTTGTAGATGTTATACACACTAATCCGGGTGCTTTGGGTAAAAAAGATGCATTGGGCGATATTGATTTTTATGTTCAAGGTTTTGCTCCGATCAAGCCTGGCTGCATGGTTTTCGGGTGTTCACATGCCCGTGCTTGGCAGTACTATGCCGAATCGGTGTATCCCGGTTATGAAGAGAATTTTTTAGCAACTCATTGCAGCTCTTTAAGAAAAGTAGAAAATGGTCAATGCAATGAATCCACTGTAACGCCTATGGGTTATGCTGTTCCGAACGATAAAAAGGGCACCTTTATATTGAGTGTAAATCCTCAATTGCCTTACGGCGAGAATGCTAGTGATGATGAGGGTGAACTAATACTGAATACATGCGGTTTATGTGATTATGAATGAAATTAAAGTCAATAATATTTATAGAAAGTGTTTCAATCAATTGGAAGTATTGGATTAATTTCATAAATGAGAGTTTTTAGCTGACATTGTTGGTATAAATTTGGAAAAATTAAGAGCGAAATTTGTGCTGTAACAAAACTACGTGTATTTTTTAAAATTACTAAGACTATAGTGAATTTAACTCGTTTATTTATATTCAAACATATGAAATTTTGTTATCATAAATAAAAAAATTAAAAAAATGCCAAACATTTCTATTTCTATTTAAGAGTTATTGCTGTTCCATGAAAAATTCCCTGGATGAGTGGATCTCCTCTTCAAGCCTTTGTGTTAAACTAGATGGCGATTTACCTCCTCTACTTTTTGCCTGCAAGTTCCTATAAAAGACTTCTCTGTGTATATTATCTTATCCACCTCAATTTCATGAATTCTTCTTCGCTTCTCACACTACCCATGTTGTGTGTTAATTGTATCTATGAGTGTAGGGCCCAACAGTATAAAGAAGAGTCTGAACGTCAGATTTTTTTGAGAAACTTTTCATGGCAATTTTATTGACTCTCAGAGTTAATGGCAGAAATCTGCCGAGAGGAGTTGCCGAAGAAATATTTTTTCATACTGTTGGATATGTCAGATCTGGAGTTTGAACCATGTCTCACCTCTATCTACAAGATTTCGGAGAAGCATACAACATTACTCAAAATTTACTCTGACGCATAAATCAGGCTGAACTTGGCCGATGGAATGGGTTATGTTGGCTTTATGTACACTTATCACTAATAATATGACGGAATCTAATCGCATTATCATTGTGGCCACATCACATCATTTCCACATGATATGTTCATCCCTTCGACCCGCTTGTGCAGAATGTCCGTGAATGTTCATGTCATGAACTATGTGACACATAGATCCGTCCTATTGAAACCACATATCATTGGAATCCACATCATTTGATTTACGCCAAAAGAAGTTGATAATCATCGATGTAAATAATATGGACCGCTGATGCCACTTTTTGTTTTTTGGACGCTTTTGGATTTCATGTGACTTGGTATCGTTTGAAATTCGATAATTTTCACGTACCCATTCATCCAGAAATGGGTCTCAACGCTGGAGATGATTATACGATGAAAATCAGGGTCAGTTGCCAACTGCTCCAGAGTGCATTCAGTGATCTCACGTATCTATGGTCGTTTGATTGGTGGTGATTTGCCAAAACAGACTGAATAAATAACAATTTGTTTGACAGATGTAGCTTCAACTGTCAAACTCGTAGATCCCTCTAGATTTTGTTCAGTTTTATGATCATCATATAAGAAGAATATATTAAATATACTCGTATATGTTTTTGAATGAGTGCTTTATATAAAAAATTATGTACCATTTAAGTTATACAACAGATGGCAACTCTATCAGAATATATAAATGATTCCAGAAAAAAATTCTATGTCTTGACTAACAAATCTTTTTCTTTTCCAAATGCAAACGCTGATGGAATTTTGTGTTGATGATAAACTAGCCTAGAGGACCAACAGACAATTGGTTGGAGTCTATTAGCTGTCCCAACTACGGATACAGACGATAATAGATGGGAGGTAGAGTTTTCGGTTTCATATGACACGGATAAACCTACTGGTAGTGACTGAATCACTACTGCCTGCTCGGCTCTAAACATCCTTGTATTTAAGCCTTTGCATTACAACAATTTGACTACCCATTTGCGAAAGAAGACGACGCCAGTTAATATTGATTCAAATCGACTTTTTATTTAAGATACATTCCTAACAAACTAACGCTATGAATGCAATATTTCGTCACCATATGCTAATATTGCGTTCAGAATGAAATCAAAATTGCCATGAATTAAAAATCTGATGCAAATAAATGTGGTGCGCTTCAAAACAGGTCGCACTGCGTGTCAAAACTTTTAAGTATAAAATTACACATCGTAGCATATACGAGCATATACACTCTAAAAAAATATTTTTAAACAGATGGCATGTTGTTTATGCATGTCGTCATAAAATTAAAATTTAAAGGATAATAATGTTGTGTTCTTATATATTTTTATTCATTTAGTAAATCATAACAGCGCAATCTATACAATGTTACTTTACGATTACTTTTTCGCAATCTCCTTCATAATGGCATTGGTATTAAGCCACCTTCCTGCGATATTCAAAAATGTCTTTTTCCTATTTTCGAAGTCTTCTAAAATTCTTTCCGGGTTAAAGTACTCTTCCGCTAATGCAATGAACTCTTCTTTAGCACTCTGAGTTTCATTCAAAGCTACTTGTGCATCAAAACTCTCCATTACCTTGTCTGTGAACCTTTTAATGGTGTCCTTGATCACATTTGTAATATCCTTGACTTTAATGCATTTGTCACCGCCAGGGAATGCTTTTTTTATATCGCCCCAAATTTTCTCGAAATCAATACCACGCTTTTGTATATGATGCTCACCACCACAATTACAAATTACAAAACTCCAAAGTAGTATAGCACTTATAAACGTAACTATTTTCATTTTAAATTCTTTTTCTCGTTATCTAATTTGATAGTTTCAACAGCACCTTTTCTAACCAGACTATCTTTTAAGGCAAGCTTTGCAAGGTTTTTATATAGTCAGTTGGGGCGCTTGTGTGAATTAATGCATGGAAATGTCAGGTGCTTATACGTGTTTAATAATAATTGACAATATTTTTAGTCTTATTATTGTATATTGTTTTCCGTAACTGAACAAAAGTTTGCAATAATTTCAATTTGCTTATGCTCACCACCCCTCAATGAGATTGAAGTAATGGAAAGTTAAGGGATGTATGCATACTGCTGGAGAATACTACCTACTACAGTCTTGGTTTGGCTTACACTAGTGGCAAATTTTCTCAGTACATCCTTCATCCAATGCGAAATGAAGTCCATAATGCTTGCCAATAATAGAAGTATCAGCGTATTGTCCTTAAACAAGGAATTTTTATAAAGAATTCATAGAACGAGTTAAAGTATCACAAAATGTAATATCTTATGATCTGCTATTATCGACACTATGATGAATCCTTTGTATTTGCATTAACACTAACGGTACTTTTCAGTCCCAATAGATCTGCCATGCGTATAATGAATAGTGAAGATCATCCCGGCTATTTTATTCTACAGTAACCGACAAATCTAGATTATATGTAATGAATTGAAGTCGCCGTAGTCTAGTATATAATGTGTTGGCTTATTAGACGTAAAGCCAAGGTTCGAGCCCTAGGCCAGACATCAAAACAAAAACACAAAAAGTATTTCTTCGGCGACTGCCTCTCGGCAGATTCCTGGCAAAAACTCTGAGAGTAAATAAAATTGCCACGAAAAGTTTCTCGAAAATCTGTCGTTCGGAGTCGACTTTAACTGGTAGGTCCCACCACTCATATATAAAATTAACACACATAACATAAGTGGTGTGAGAAACTAGTTCGTAATCCTGACTGAAGGGTTGTAATGACCAATTATGTATGTATGTATGTGAATTGTAATCCAATGAAGATAATATCAGGCCATAGTTGTCCTTTTGCTCTACAACTATACTTGATCTTTCTTGTTAATTACAGGCTTAGCTCCCACATCTACTTCTTCAATTAGTTGCATTTATCCAGCATACATATGTACATTCATGAGGACCTTTTTTCTTTACTTCCGTTTTACATCGTTCCTCACAGCAGAATCTGCAGATTTTAGCGTCAGACGTGCCCATCCTATACATAGTGACTTGAATGTAACCTCGAAACTTTCCTCAAGCCACAAATCCTTTACGTCATTTTGCAATCATCAAGCGCAATTGGACCATTGTAACGATGGAGGATATGAAATATATTCGTTTTTGGTTTTTGGTATACCTGTCCGCCACATCTATTGTTCCCTATGTTCCAGTAAACATTTAGTTCTGAATGAACAGGTTTTGACACCATTTATGACACTCCTTTACTACTTTCTAAGTAAATATGTGCTTAGAGCACGAAGAGTCTTCTCTTACTTACTTTCTAGGTGTTGAAACTTAAAAGCTTTTGCTTTCTTTAGCTCATTTAAACTGCATTTAAATTTAAATAACGGTTATGACTCTTTCTATTCCAGTTATTATTTTTTCGATATTATGGTACCCCTCTACAAAGGTAAAAAACTCATCTCTAGTTCCCAAATAAAGCTGTATCGATATTCAAATACGTTTCTACCTCAGCTAATAACTCCTTTAAGGGTCTTTCAATTTTCTGTGAAATATCATTTTCTTTAACCCTTTAACTGTATATGACGAGTATACTCGTCAGTGTGAATTAAAAACAGTTTCGCATAATGTCGAGTATACTCGCCCTAAAGAACACAAAATTGCATTCGTATTCTCATTTAATGAATCTACTGGAATTTTTTTGCTGAGTATGGTCAAAGGTCTTATAAAACTTTCATTAGCTTAGCGACCTTATTTATTTTAATAAATAATAAATAATTTTGTTTTTAAACAATGAATAAAAATAAATATATTATAAAAAACTAAAACGCAACATGTGTTTTTACTTTTAAAATTGCCTAATTTTACGCGCAGAAGCATTTTACTGTGGTAATGTCGAGTATACTCGTCATCGCTGGAAAATAATTACGCAAGAAATAAAAATTAAACAGCAACGACACTTTTGCCGTAGTCTCGTAGGTAGTGTGTTGGCTTATTAGACGTGAGGCCACGGTTCAAACCCCAGGACAGACTTCTCCAACAAAACGAAATACGAGAGAGTATTTCTTCGTGATTGCCTCACAGCAGATTTCTGGCAAAAACTCCGAGAGTAAATAAAATTACCATGAAAAAGTTTCTCAAGAATCTGTCGTTCGGAGTCGACCTTAAACTATAGGTCCGCCAATCATGTATAAAATTAACACACACAACATAAGTAATGTGAGAAGCTATGTCATAATCCAGACTGATGAGTTATAATGACCAATTATGTGCATATGTATGTATGAACACTTTTGTGTAGCGTTCAATTTTGATTTAAAAAATTGTTAAGCAATAGGAACAATTTCTTTCAAGTTAAGTTAACTTTTGCAACAGATGCAGTTTTGAATTAATGTATGGAAATTATAATTGTACATTTGTAATAATATAGAAGTCACATACAAACGTTACATTCGAAATCTAATCAGAAAAAATTTCAAACAATAAAGGTATGGGGTCTTTAAAATGATACTTAAAGCTCATGACTTTTATGTTCAATGAAGAACAACTTTACTAGAGTATGACCAGGCATTAGGCTCTAAAGGATACAAATGGAAACCATATACCAAATAATGGAATTGGTTTTCAGTCTAGCGTAAATATAGGAATTCATTAATTAGGTTGTAGGTCGTAGACATGAAAAGTACCATGGAAAGTTTCTCAATTCTGTCATTAAATTCTAGGTCCCGCCACTCATGGATATAATTAACACACACATCATGGGTTATGGGGTAAGCTAGGTTGTAATCCTCACTAAAGGCTTGTAATGACAAATTTATATGTATATTTGCTTAATTTCGAAAAAAAACTTATTTATTTAACATTTTATAACAATCAAAAAGTACCAGGAAATTTATGAATTAATTTTCATCACTCTCCCTATCACATCTGCCACACTGATCTGTCGCCTCATTGTCGCTGTTTGCATTCTTTCCAAATGGTTTATTTGCGTTCACCGACAGATAATAATTACCCTTCAAATTAGAAGGTACGGCGAAACCCATTGGGTACTTGTCGCCCGAACAAAAACCATTTCTTACCTTTGATATTGAATTGCAACGAGTAGCCAAGAAATTCTCTTCATTGCCAGGATAAACACTTTCAGTATAATATTCATAGGCACGACCATGAGAGCAACCAAACATCTTACAGCCTGGCTTAATGGGATCTAAACCTTCGACAAAGAAATCCACATCACCAACAGCATTTGATTTGCCTAAAACACCAGGATTTGTATGGATAACATCAATGAATGAGGCATCGCCACGCTGCAAGCCGGACAATGATTCACCCTCATTAAAGCAGGGATTGGCTGGATCGAGACCAGTAATACGTGGAATTGTTTGGCCAGTAATTTCGTTGAAATAACGACCAGCATAGCCAACAATATGGGCACCTAAACTGTGGCCAATTAAATGTATATTTTCCACAGGCACTTCTTCTACTAATTTTTCCAAGGCAAGAGCCACTTGGCGGCCAATTTCTTCCGTATTAAAAGCAGACCAAGTGTATAAGGTGTCAATGGCATTCGCGCTATTTAAGGCCTTAGGAATAAAAACAAAAAAGAAGTTTTAAAAAGGAAATTCAAAAAGAGAGACAATTCTTACCAAGAAATTATAATCACCCCTGCAGTGATAGGCTTGAGCCATATCAGCTACATAATCCGCTTCGGAGCTGGACATCCAACCTGTAACAAATATTGCCACTTTTTTGTTGACATCAAACTCTGGACTTTCCAGTATTTGCCCAGCATCAGTTAAAGGAAAACTCAATTCTTCACAAGGTGTACGTAAACGAAATGTTATCAAATGCATGTCAGGCATCACACGAGGGTTAATGGTATCGGAAGCCAAGTACACCGAACCTAAATGCAATTATATGATCATTTACTATTAAATTCTTCAAACTTATCAGATCTTACACAAATTATTTATGGTCTTGAATATGGCCACCTCTGGTAAACCGAACAAAATTTGCTTGGAAGCATGAAACAGTTCCTGTGGGGTGGGTATTAAATTCGGTATTTGTTTACCAATGCCAGAGACAATGCTATTAAATGATTGTGCCACATTGCCACCTGATAAAAATGCCTTGCCCTGGACATGATTGCTCTGCGCCAGGCACCAGAGTAACAACAAAGATATTAAAAGTTTCATCGCTACTTTAACTTCGACTTCACTTCAAGACACTTGATTTGTTAATCGTTCCAGATAACAACTGCCTGATACCTGCAACGGACTGCAGCTTTTATATAGAATAAAAAAATAGAATCTTGTATAAATATTTGCAATTAATTTCGTAAAGTAAATTAACTATTTATATTACATATACATACATACATATATACAAAAGATAATAATAACAGATGTCTTTGGATTATATCGCAAAGAACAATGGCAGTTAAAAGCGTGTGTTCTTAGGCTAATGAGAAAAAAATTTTCTATTTGATATGAAAAGAAAAAATTTACAACGAATACTTTATAATACTTAGTTTTACATTTCAGGGCCTATTTATACTTTCAAAGTAGATGACTATATACACAATTGGTCAGGACCTAGCCTCATACAACACATATGTTGTGGGTGTTAATTTTGTATATGATATGTCCCACTCAGTTTAAAATCGAGTACGAACGGCAGTGAAACTTTTTGAGAAATGGCAATTTTACTTACTCCTAGAATTTTTGGCAAAATCTGCTGAGAGCAAGTTGACGGAATAATTTTTTTTTATTTTTTGTAGATGTCTGATCTGGGAATTGAACCATGGCCTCACTTCTAATCAGCCAACATACTACATTTCCCCTTTGATTCTGATTTCTTTATTGGATTGTAAAGAAGAGATAGGGCGATATCCCACCAATTACGCATTGGATTTCCTATTCGTGGTCAAGAATTATTTCTGGTTTATACCAAGATTTACTAGATCTGGTGCAAGATTTACTAAGACCCTACAGAAAAAATCGTACGGCGTTAAATTGCTTAATCTTGGCACCCAGTTGACATCAGACTTTCTTGAGATAATTTGTTCTGAAAGCCATTGTGTCATCCAGATCCACTTGATTGAAGTTCAATAGCAAACCAAGTTCAATAAAAATATTGTGAACTTCGGTGAGAATTAAAATTGTTTGTTACAGAGAAAATGAGGCTCTCTCGAGATGACCAAATGAGTTTTACTTACTCTTGTACAACGAAGCTCATTTCTTCGTTAACGATTATTTCAACAAAGGGCCACCATCTTCAAAGTGACTATTTATTGTTAAATTAAATAAAATAAATAATTACTCCAATGAAATAATAAAAATCGATTGCTATACGTAGATATTTAACGAATTCCTTTCTAGCCGTTGGAAAACTCAGATATAATGCGGCCAGACTTGTAGAAAGGATAGGAGACCAACCAAAAGTCTCATGCCAATTGCCATACACCTGAGCCATAATGCAGGCTAATAGGAATACAACCTCACTTTCTATAGGAAGCCTATATCTTATAAATATTTGTATGAGTACAAGTTTGTATGAAATACAGACTTCCTTAACGTCTTCCAGTCCATTTCTCTGAGATAAGTTATATCTGGTATATCTGGTTCGTATGTAAGCCGGAAAGTGACACAAAAACTGCTTCATCGTTTCGATGTCTTCACCGAATGCCCTGCATTCATCATTTGCCACCACACCAATACGGTTCAGATGTACATGTAAAGCGAAGTGTCTCGTAAGTACGCTCAATAGCATGATCAGGTAGCCTTAATTGAGTTTTAAAATATTCATGGTTTTCTCCTCATTAGGTTCGCCTCAAAGTATTTTTGTAATTCTTCCTACTGTGTCATCATTCCACAGTAGTCGATGTGACGTTACCGCCATCTTTAATGCGCTGTAAGAAAATGTGTCATCTAAGCTTATGGTATGCAATATTCAGAATCTTCGCTTCCTAATTTGGCCACACTTTGAAGAGTGTGAGAGTGTAGGAGTTATCACTAAAAAACGTCACTATCGCGACGATTTTCAGAAAAAAAAACAAGCTGAAATGCCTATGAACTCGAATACTACAAATACACTCCGTAGTTAATTGTAAAAATATTTAATCTTTTATTGAAAATAATTGTGCCTGTGACCAATGAAAATTAACGCGAACTGATTTAATGTTTGTACCACCACTCACTAAAGATTTATGAACTCCAAATTCTAACTGAAGTTTTTACAAAAGCGAAAACCTTTAAATCTGAATCATTTAAAATAGCATCATGAATTCATTTTTAATTGCCTCATGAATTGTATTACAATGTGATAAAAAAAATGAAATAAAAAAAGCACACGTAGATTAACAGCAAAATAAAAACTCCATATTATTTATCTGTATCGGCAAGGTACTCCTTTAAAAAAAAAAAAACATTGAAAATAAATTACTAACGTTTCTTTCAATAGCCATAATTTAAATGATAAGTGTATGGTATACATATATATAGTATACCTATACACTGGGCCATACACAAACAGATGCATCTTGTTTAACTAGTCATTAAAGCAATAAATAAATTCATTTGCAATATGAAAATATTCTAATTAAAGTCAGAAATTTTGAATTGATGTTTTCACTTACCTGATGTGTCGTAATCAGCTGGCTTTTAGGTACACAATAATAATTTTTCTTATTTTTCTTTTCACTTTTTTTTTGTTCTTCTCTTTTTTTCAGTTGAAAATCTTTAGAAATTATAATGAAAAACAATAAATATTGCAGGTTATTAATTTTGAAATGGAATAGCAGCCAACTAAAGAAATCAATTGTTTTTATATTTCTTCAAAGCAATACTATATTCACACACAAAAAAAAACAATTGTAAGTAGGTAGTATGATAAGTTTATAGGTATGGAAATATAGAAACTATTATGGTAAAATTCTTTTAAAATACAAAACACTTACTCATATTTAAAACGTTTTCATTTGCGGTTATATCGATAAGATATTGCTTTGAGATTAGTCAACGCCCTTAGTTTTACTTACAAATCACGCCGTGTTTTATTTAAATATTAGAATTTAATTGATATTCATTCCCATATGGCTTATGATTCATAAAGTCATTTACTTTTTATTGTAATAACTAGAACTACTCTGATGAAAAGTGATAGAAATAGTTTCTTGGGGAAAACATTTTTGTGTGATTATTACGATAAATATACAGAGTGCTGCGCTCACAAATTTTTTTTTTTAATTTTTTCTTACTTAAAAAATTTCAAATTAAGGAAAAAGTCTTTGGTGAATAGTACGTATTTGAATAGACCACGATATCTTATAGGGATTAACAAATCTCAACAATGGAGAGCAGAGCTTTGTTTTTTACAAACTGTCGAAAAACTTATAACTGAACCAAAAGAAATACTGATGCTATGGTACCGTTTAAGGTAGTATCTATAGGGTTATCCAACTACTGATTTCAAAACTGTCGATCTAACAAAAATATCAACCCTAAAAATACTTAGATTCGTCATTATCAACCAAGTGTGCAAGGTATTAGCATACTTACAAGGAAATTTATAGAGACTGGAAGCGTTGCCCCAAGCCAGACATCTTCAAGAAAACGGAATATGAAAAAATATTTCTTTGGCGATTTCCTCTCGGCAGATTACTTGTCAAAACTCTGAGAGTAATATGAAATTGGCATGAAAAGTTTCTCAGAAAAAATCTGTAGTTCGGAGTCGATTTTAAACTGTAGGTCCCACCACTCATGTATAAAAAATTAACACACACAACATAATTGGTGTGAGAAGCCAGGTTGTAATTCTGAATGAAGGGTTGTAATGATCAATTATTTACAGTAAGACCTCGATTAACACTATTTCAGTATTACGCGGTAGTATTGGGATTCCTCTAAATCACACACTGTATTGATACTTGTTGTATACTATGTATCTTTTTCAACGCTCTTTTGTTACTCTGTCCAGAATAAAGATTCCAACTGTATTTTCCAAAGTCGCAATCGCAGTACGAACGCATCTTTACTGCATCACAAATGATTTATCAGTTGTCTCGTTTAACGCTGTTTCGTTTAGCGCTGGAACTTATTGGAACGGGGTCTTACTGTATGTATGTATGCGTGGAAACGTTGCAGACGCCGTCAGATCAATCATCGCAGTGTATGCACTGTGAAATGTATCGATTCTGTTAAGAAAAGTATGGCGGATAATCTGGATTTGTCGATTCCATGGTGTTCTAGAAATTGCATACTTACATACATAATTGGTCATTATAACCCTTCAGTCAGGATTACGGCCTACTTTCTCACATCACTTATGTTGTGTGCGATTTTATACGTGAGTTGCGGGATCTACAGTTGAAAGTCGACTCCGAACGACAGATTTTCGAGAAACTTTTCACGGTAATTTTATTTACCCGCAGGGTTTTTGCTAGAAATATGCTATGAGAAATTCGCCGAATAAAATTTTTTTTTTATATTTTCGTTTTGATGTGTGACATGGGGTTTGAACCGTGGCCTTACGTCTAATAAGCCGACACACTACCTACTACATTACGGCGACTGTGTTCTAGCAATTGGCAATAATTAACCAAATGGATACACACGACGCCGTAGAAATGCTGATTTGATAGGCTTTATATGCAGATTTTTTGAAAAAAAATTTCACAGTGATCGCTGCAAAACCACTGCAACAGGAAAACTTTATTCGAATATTCCAGCTTAACAAAAGGAGAGCAGAGCTTTGAACATGGATCTCTCGTTCAGCATGTCAGCACACTAGCCACTAAATTACGGCCCTACTTTGCTGACATGAATATGGCTGATATTGCAAATATTGGAATACTCTCCCAGCGTTGTTTTTATTTTCTTTCTTTTTCTCAATTGAATGTTTTAACCATTGAAGCAACACCCTTTATTTATTTAACTTATAAAGCCAATTACTTTTTAAACAAACCTCGCAAAATCTTAATAAATTTGTAAATCTTGTTTAAGCCATTTAACGTGTCACTGAAAGGCTACTTTTCATCGGAAATATTTTAAAGTTCAAAGCACTTTAAATATGCTGCGATGCCATGTTCAAAATATTCGAGTATCTGCCGTAATAAGTGCTCTTAACATCCAATTCAAGCTGTCAATTAATCTTCGAATCATTTTAATCATAATTGATACTCAAATCAAATGAAAAAAATCAGAAAACATTGAATTTAAAACTTTTGTTTTCGGATATTATTATGGCCAATAAACTATAAAATATTGAATTTGTTGCAAATCGTTTTATTATTGTTAATTGTGATGTACAATAAATAAGTTTCCGTTTAATTAAAAATTTATAAAAACGGCAACATTGAATTGATGAAGTCTGTTATAAAATCGTTAAAATCGAGTGAAATGAAAGTCATTTTACCGCATTGTGACAAGTTTCCTTAAGTGGCGAATACAAACAAACAAAAATATACGAATTTAAAACATTTGTTGTTGAAAAACAAAATGTCATTTGATGCCGAAATATCGTATAATAATTACAAACAATAATTAGGAAATGAAATTAAAATTAAATTTCCAATGAAAAAAAGAAATATTTTTAAAAATTTTAATGTCGAAAATTGGAATTTGAAGTGGTCATTCCTTTTTCTTAGATATGAAAAGTCATGAATAATTTTTTTAACAAAATACAAACATACATAATTGATCATTACAACCCTAGGTTCTCACCCCACTTATGTTGTGTGCGTTAATTTTTATACATGAGTGACAAGAATTTCTGGTAAAAACTCTGAGAGTAAATAAAATTGCCATGAAAATTTTCTCAAAAATCTGTCGTTCGGACTCGACTTTAAACCGTAGACCCCTCCACTTATGAATAAAAATTAACACACACAATAAAATTTGTGTGAGAAACTAGGACGTAATCCTGTCTAAAGGCATGTAATGACCAATTATGCATGTATATATGCATGTTTGTGAGTTATAATCGAATTTTTAGATTCGTTTGAAAGATCTGTTGATGCCATTACATGTGGATGAAGCGAATTTCCAAATTTCTATGACTCTGGCGCATAAATCATGGGTTGTATTGGCTTTGAGGACCGCTGTGGTTTATTCGCATAGACCTGCGACCTAAGAAAACCCCACCAGAAAAGTTCTAATGAAGCCAAATCGCAGAGTCTGGGTGGTCAGTTCACATTACCTGCATGTGAGATGACCATACCCTCAAATCTTTCGTTTGAAATATTCCATGTACTATGAACTACCATGAACTATATCCAGTTGAAATCATATGTTCAATTCAGATCAAGAGAAGTCGGTAAACATCAAACTTTAGTGTTCGTCGGGGCCAGTAACAGTGGTTGTCAAAAAAATATGGACTGATGACTCCGCCAACCCAAAATCCAAACTAAACTAAACACACTAAACTTTTCCAAACGCATGAGATTCTCTTGGACCTCAGATGGATATGGAAATGATTATTCGATGAAAATTATCATCAGAGTCTATTCAGTGAACACATGTCGTTGTCTATGGTCATCCGTGGTGATTTGGAAAACCAGGCTTAATAAATGACAACTAATTTGACAGATGTAGCTTCAACAAGATGGACGTTATCAGCTGAAAAGATGCGAAAGTTCCTCTTGGAAGAAATTTTTATAAATACATCATAAATTAAGGCTTGAAACATTTCTTAAAAGATCTTTTAACTAATATTGAAAAGAACTAATAATATTGAAATGTTTTAAGGTTGCGTTCATTCAGTTTACTGGATATGAAGAGCCATTTAAGTTATCCTTCGAAAATTCAAAATACTGACTTACTTTATAACTACATATCGTATTTCAAAGACGATGCTCTTTTCACAAATTAAAAGTTTTACTGAAATTTGATTCATAATTTATTTGAAACAATTATTTTCATTGACAGATGTAACGGCATTCCTTGATAGAATTTTGTCGGCCTGTCAAATAAAACTGTTCAGCAATTAAGTTGCACATGGTAATTCGACAGAACAATAAACATTATCCCATATAACTTTAATAGCAATACATAAAAGCATTTAATTACGAAGGCACTTATGAAACAAAAAAGTAAATTTAAATGTTAATAACAACACATTTCAAATCTAAAATAAAGCATTAAACTATGGCGCCATATAATTTTACAACAAAATTTGATATTGCTAGTCTCTAATGGTTTTTGATTTTCAAAATAAAAAAGTTTAAAAGACCAATAAAAAAAATTCAAAAATTTAGACCCTGTATCGCAATACATTGCACAATAATGAATGCAAAAATTTTGTTGTTGATAATAATTTGTAAAAATAAGTTTTAAACGATAGTCAATTGTCATTAAAAAAACACAAAGAAAAGGTGTGTTCTTGTTTGAACTTGAACTTCAGGTTGATAAATAAAAAAAGTGATAAAATTTACTAAAGAAAAGTTTATGAAAATCAAAACGAATTCAATGTTGCCGGCATTATAAAACCCTAATCTTAGATTACATTACCGTAGTGCACATTATAAAATTTTCCTAATGGGCTAGCTTCTCCTATCGCCAATCTTGTGTTTCCTTAATCCTTTAATCAGGATTGCCGCTTAACTTCTCACACCACTTATATTTTGTGTGTTAATTTTATACATGACTTATACTGTTTAAATTCGACTCCGAACGACAGATTTTTAAGAAACTTTATCGTGGCAATTTTATTTCCTCTCAGAGTTTTTGCCAGAAGAGGAAGCCGCCGGAGAAATATTTTTCATATTCGGTTTTGATGATTCGGAACGTAACAAAACATAAAAACCCCCGTTTAGACATATCGATGGGACGTAATGTATGTAGCATACGTTCGTTTGAAGAGCAATGAAAGTGCTTACCGAAATTACATTACGATTCGGCAAGCGTTTTCATTGCATTTCGTACTCTAATAACGAACGTAGTTCGGTGGACGTTTGGCTAACCGGGGCTTAAAACCTAACTCTACTTTAGCATTGCGTTGAACGTGCATTGCATTAATAGTTGAAAAGCACAAGTAATAATAAAATAGTACTGAAGGCGTAGCGGTATTTTTGAAATGAAAAAGTACTGAATTTTCCAACACTGGTAAAAATGCATTCAGTTGCTTGTTAGCTTCTAAAGAAAAAGGTTCATGTCGCTTTTTTCAGACTTCAATTATACACCCAAAGAAATATTACAGTAGGATTGACTAATATCAATGAGAATGAGACTTAGATTTTTGGAAGAATACTTGCCATGTTAAATACGGTGTCTTTAGGGATTTAGCGCTGTACAATTTTTCTATATTTTCCGCTCACATATACATATTATTGGGTTAATAAGTAGACTTGAAAATATTACTAACAATTTTCCTCTGGGTTAACACATGAACACAAATACACTCACATTTTTATTATGTTCTCTCTGTGCCGACGTCTGGTGGTGGGACGTATGCCTTGGTTACCCAAGCGTAAAAATCGTTAAATCGTAACGTACGTAGCCTTAAAAACGTTTGTATAGTTAAAACGTTCAAAACGGGACATATGTCAACGAAGAATGTAAATAAAAACGAAACAGAACACAAAGCAACACACAAACAAACACAACACAATGCAAAGAAATTGGTATATAGACGCATCATCAGTGTTGCCGTTTTTTTTTCAATGTGTAGATTATTCCGGATTTGGTTATTATTTTTCTTATATAAATAGCTTTTGTTTTATTTGTTAAAATTAATTAATTATGAGACTATAATTTTGTTTTCTTATTTTTTGTTTCATGTTTCTCAATTATAATTTAAATTTGAAAAATATAAAATAAAAAAACTGCGAATTTAATTTTGGTCATATTTTTCCTTATTTGGTGATTTTTTCCCAAATGTTGGTTACAATATTATTAATATTGATACAATATTCTTCTGGATCACACCAAGGCTTTTGATACGGTTGACCACAAAATATTATTGAGGAAGCTACAGACCCTCTTTCATTTTTCTAACTCAGCTTGTAATCTGATACGTTCTTATCTTGTGAACAGATCACAACGAGTTTATCTTAACGGCTAGATCTCGAATTCGCTAAGCGTTGGAAGAGGTATTCCTCAGGGAATACTCTCTTGTTCTGTATATACATTAACGACCTGCCTGATGTTTTGGATAATCGTAGCGTACATATGTACGCTGATGACGTTCAGATCTATAGAAGCACGCGTATAGAGGATATCCAACTATGTATAGACACCATCAACTGTGATTTACGAAAAATTGACAACTGGGCTAGGTCCAATGGACTTTGTATAAATCCCTCTAAATCTAAATGTTTATTGCTCTCCAGAACTAAGAGAGCATTTGTTGTGCCGGATATTATTATCAGGGGGAATAAAATTGACTTTGTTGAATCAGCATCCAATCTGGGTGTTATCTTTAATAGTCGGCTAACGTGGTCTAACCACATTAACGTCATCGTTGGTAAAGTTTATGGTATGCTTAGGAACTTGTGGGCTGTTATAGATTCGACTCCCTTTGCCATACGTATGCAACTGGCTAAAACGTATTTGATTCCTGTCCTTTTATACGGATGTGAAATTTTCGCAAACTGTGATACTGACGATAGGCGGAAACTCAGCCTGGCTTATAATAGTATAGCCAGATATGTTTTTATTAGGGAACGTCGAGACCATATATCACAATTTTCATACCGGATATTCGGAGTTAATTTTAATAATCTATTAAATATAAAATGCCTTATTCTCCTCCATAAGATTATTACTCTAAAACAGCCAATATACTTATTTAGTAGGATTACATTTGCTAGATCTAACCGCGGTATAAAGATTATCCAACACAGACATAGGACGCTTTTGGCACAACGCCAGTTTTTTATACACACCATCAGTCTTTGGAATACACTACCTAATTATATTCAGAACATAGGCAATGCAACCAAGTTCAAAAAGGAGCTATACATTCGTTTAAGTAGTTTTTAGCATATCTTGATTTTTTTTGTGAATTTTTTTCTCTCTATTTCTATTAATGATTATTTTTAATTTTTAATTTTTTTAATTAATATATCTTTAAATTTCATTGTATCTTAGTATATGTATATATTTTTACTTTGTTTGTATATTTCTTTATATTTGTATATATTGTTCTTTGTAGTTTTCCTAATTTATTTTTTACATATATTCATTTTTTTATCCTTTTTTTGTATCGATTGCTATTTCCCGTGATTTTAACACGTTCTTATTCATTTTTATTTATACATTATTTCAAACATTTCATTACATATATATTCAATGATTTGTTATTATTTTGTTTCTTTGATGTACTCCCATAGCACTTTCATTTATAAGATTATTATCTTGTTGTGCTATGACTAATAATAAATAAATAAATAAATAAATAAAAATAAAATAAATAAATAAATATTTTTTTCGTGGCAACACTGCTCTCTCTCATGTTCTCTCTCATGTTCAAATGTCACGTAACGTTTGGGCAAGCGTTTACATTATTCTCCATATGCTAAAAAGAGAACGTTTTCTACGGTACGTTACGTTACGTGTGGGTAACTCCAGCATTATTATTTACTTTCAAAGCTTTTGATCGGTAGACAGCTGACTACATATTCCTCAGAATTTATAACAGAAGTTTGGACTCAAGGTTCTCTTCAATTAAGCCAATATACTACAGGCTAAACTAAGGCGATCGCACTGTTTGGATTTCTTCAAAATAAAATATTAAAACAATCTTTAAAGTTTACATTTTATTCTATTTTTCTTGTCTATTTTCTTTTTCACATTCTTTTAAAATTATTAAAAGAATATATTATTAAAAGAATATAAAATAAATTTTATATGGTAGTTTAAATATAAATTTATAATGACTGTGTTAACAACAAATTATAAAATATTTTGTTGTCAACAACATTTTCTTGTAGTGAAATAATCATTTTAATTAATTATTTTTTTTTTTTACTCAATAAACAAATTCACTTGCATGTGTACAAATATTCATAGACTGGTTTTCTTCATGTTCACGAAATTACAGCAGACAGTGGAACCGGTCAGTTAAAAAGCTTTTTAAAATTGTATTAAACGCGTCCATACTTACATAATTGGTTATTACATCCCTTCAGTGAGGATTACGACCCAGCTTCTCCACTTCACTTCCACTTATTGTTGTATGTGTTAATTTGTATACATGAGTGGCGGGACTTACAGTTTAAAGTCGACTCCGAACGTCAAATTTTTTCTGAATAACTTTTTATGGCAATTTCATTTACTCTCAAAGCCTTTGCCAGAAATCTGCTGGGAGGAAGTCGCCGAAGAAATATTTTTTTTATATATTTTATTTTGTTGGTGATGTCAGACCTGGGATTTGTAGCGTGGCCTCACGTCAAATAAGCCAATACACTACCTACTAAACTACGGCGACTTCAATGATAAATTGTCCTTAACTTCTCTTAAGAGACATATCATTCTATGCTGTCCGAATGGGTTAAAGGCTACTAATGGTACAGGTGGGGTGCATTCGGAATCAGAATTAAGTATACGGAACGCTATAGAAACTCAAATATATTTTTCAAGCGAAAGAGGGTTAGAATTTAATTCCGACACAAAATACAGAGAATGCTACATAGCAATACAATCTGGCAGGAAAAGCACTTAGCTCCTTTGAGATTGACTTGAAATTGGTATGCGATCCCTGATTAATTGTGAAATCAGAGCAATAACCGAATAGAGTGAGTTTTCCACTCCAAGCACTAGAATCTTTCTGTAGAATGGCGAACGAGTTTTCTCAATCCGAAAGAGATTGAAACAATTTTAAATTTTTTTAGGCATTTATAATGGGAAGATGTTTGAGTGTTGACTTCAAACTCTTCATGAATAAACAAACAATTGTATGCAGCCTGCTAACCGGACATTGTAGATTCAAATATTTGTTAAAGACAAGTATTCGCTTTACATACATACATACATAATTCGCCATTACAACCCCTCAGTCAGGATTACGGCCTAGCTTCAAGTCTAATATAAAAGAAAAGCGAATCAGCATATCATATACATGGCCCGTGTTTGGTGTAACCCGCTTTAAGAGAAAAATCTAACCGTGGATTTATCTTTACTGATACCGGATAGCATTTTGAGCCTTTTTCAGGACTTTGGCAGAATCATTAAAATAAAACTCTATAGAGGACAATACATTGCAGAGGTTCTATGCGACTTTGTGATCTCCTTGCCTATCTAACGATATCGAAGAACAAAAATTATATTCAACGACGATATATCATTTGCTGCAATTATATCTCTACTAGATGGCGCCGTAAACTTTAATGATATGCCCTGGTAGTCTAGAGAATAGTGCGCTAGACTATTAGTGAGAGGATCGTGGGTTCGATTCCCAGCAGCAGCTCTGGTCTGTTACACTCCACCCAGCATATATTCTTAGTTACTTAGCTACTAACAATTAGATATACGAGTAATTTGTAATTATATTGTATTTAATAAATAAATAAACATTTACAAATAATGCATGCTTGTTCAGTATTGTCAAGTTAGGCCGAGTTAGTAAGACCATAATAGTAGGTACGTCACATATATTTTTATATTTATTTTCCTTAAGCCAATGTGGACCATAGGGCCATAAAAAGGGCTTTAAAAAGGATTTAAAATTTAATTCAAAAAATTTTCTAATTTAAACTCATTACTGATTTGCCCCACTGTTCACCAATCTATGACGATTATTACTCGTATTAAAATATTAACATTACTGACCTGTATTTAGCATTTTGTTAACAAATCTTCTGTGATATACCACAAAAAAAATAATAATAATGAAATAATATTAAACAAAAGACAAAATCTTTAAAATTAATATTCAATATCATGTGGCACTTAATCTTTTCAGATAATTTTTGCATGCACTGTAATGCATGCGCCTTTACAACTATCTGAGATTAAATTCAAATGTTAAAATGTTAAAAGTTTATTAAATGATCTAAAAGTTATGCCCCAAAGGGTTAATTATAAAATGTGGTAAAGTGAACTGTAATAACTGTGAAAAAAAAAACAAAAATTATTTCATTAAAATAAAGATTCCTTTATTCAATTTTATTTAATTTTATTAAAACAAAAACTATTTCTTAAGAAAACCGCAGAATACTGTAGAATTCACGCGCATATGTCTGAACACATAACATATATCAGCCTATCAGACATTATTTAAATACTAGTCGTGTTTAGACTTTATTGTAAAAAGATTTCTCAATGAATTTTTCTATGCCTTTGTGCTTAAAATTAAATTTAAAAATTACACCAGGCTACAAATTTTCCAATTGCAATTTGAATTGAAAAGTATATTATTTTGATCACACCTAAATACATACAAATGTAGATCTCTTGACCTATGACATCAGCATAGGAATGAAAAATAATGTTTTTAATAAGAGTAAGTATTTTATACAAAATCCTTAAACATTCGATTTTTTAATACATTTTCCAAGAAATATATTTAAGCCCAGAAATATCTGTTGCCCAGTGTTTGTTATTAATATGCGTGCGTGAAAATAAATTTACACTATGCTTGAGGTACATGCAACAATTTGTTTGTAAATATGTTTCTTAGTTTCTGTTTTCTTTTTGGATTTTACAGTTTTTTTGTGCGGTTAGAAATTGTTGTTATTGTTGCAATATTTAACGGAATATTTTAATGAGGTACGGGGAGTGTGAAGCTTGTACACCACAAATAAGCGTATCTAATTGGTTTATGTTTAAGCCAACATTAAAAAAAAGCAGAAATTAATTGAAAAGAATTTAATTAAGTTCTGAATGACTTGTGGATACCCTAACCTGCTTTTTTTCTAAGGTCAATTTGCATTTCCCCCAAACTTTCGGATTCAATTATAGTAGTTAACCAACGTATTAAAAAAAACATTAAATTACAAAACTACATACAACCATAATTGGTCATTATAACCTTTAAGTCAGGAGTACGACCTAGCTTCTCACACCACTTATGTTGTGTGTGTTAATTTTTTTTTTATATTTAGTAACTACAGTTTAAAGTCGAATCGGAACGAAAGATTTTTTTTTGAGAAACTTTTCATGGCAATTTTATTCACTACCAGCACTTTTGCCAAAAATCTGCTGAGAAGAAGTCACCGAAGAAATATGTTTTCGTATTTCGTTTTGATGTCTGACCTAAGGTTTGAAACGTGGCCTCACGTTTATTAAGCCAACTAGACTACAGCTGCATAACTGTCTTTAAATTATAATATACATACAGCTACAAATCAATATCATTTACTAGTCGAAATAATTTGAATGTAAGTGCTGCATATTAGAATATCCTCTACTGGACTACAAAAGAAGAAGCAGACTTCCATGCATAGAATATACAAAGTTTAAATTTCAGCTCAGTTCAAACGATCTCGCACTGGCTCACTATCTTCGAGTTTATATTTGCCCTGTAGACATTACACTAAGTTTCTTAAGATTTGTGAATGGTGTTACAGGTTTTTCTAAGTCCTCCAGTTAAAGTTTAATCAAGTTCTAGTTCAATACCCATTAGTCCTCGTAATTTTAGCTCGAAGTCGCCGTAGTGTAGTAGGTAGTGTGTTGGTTTATTAGACGTAATGCCAGGGTTCGAGCTCCAGGCCAGACATCAAAAACAAAATACAAATTTCTTCGGCGTCTTCCTTACAGCAGATTTCCGACAAAGTCTCTGAGAATAAGTAAAATTGCATTGAAATGTTTCTCAGAAAAAATCTGTCGTTCGGAGTCGACTTTAAACTGTAGTTTCCGCCACTCATGTATCAAAATGAACACACACAACCAAAAGTGGGAGAGAAGTGGAAGAGCTAGGTCCTCACTGAAGGGATATAATGACTAATCATGTGTATATAATTTTAGCTCTGCTTGCATTATGTATGATGCCCAACTCTTGTTCCACACATTTAGTACCGCTAGATTTTATGCTTCCAGATATTTCCATAAGAATACAGTGCAGTATATTACTCTTCAGTATCACTTAATATATTTGCCTCCCATACAATTTCCCGGTCTGTCGTACCATCGGGGGATATGAAGCTTCATCCACTGGTCAATAATCTTCTGTTACTACAACGACTCTCCTCTACTACTGTCGATGTTGATATGGATCTGCTGCGACGGCTAAATCACGAAATTTTGTAAATCAAATGTAATTCAAATCTTTTCTTGAAGGATATAGGTTTACTATCTTTCCCCTTTTGGACCTTGATAATACTAGAGTTCGTGGATCAATCTCCTACTTCGATTTAATTTAATTAACGTCCTTTCAATCAATTCCTTGGCAAATTCTTTGTGATGAACATTAGTCCGAGAAATTTTGATACATAAATCGTTTCTGATAATTCCATGGATTATTTGGGGAGAAGGGCTACAACCTATAGGGCTACCTTTAAGCAGCATTCTCTGCTCTTTCCTATTTGAGTAGTCAGTGACCAAGTGTTCAATATTCCCATCTCTGCAATTGCATCGTTCCGTGTTACTATAAATTGGAACAGGCGCTGTTAGATATTATCGCACTTTTCAGGAGTCTGGCTATTTCCTTTTTGTTTAGAATAATAATGAATCTGTATCTTTTCAACTCTGTTAGTTCTAATTCTACTGAATCTTTAAAGCGATTTGCTATCAATCCCGATCAACATCATCTTTCTGCTGCTTTCAACCAATTCGCCATTGTTGGCGAGAAAGAATAAAAGTATTGTATGTGCACCCTTGGTATATACTTCGAAAGGAAGTACATGCCCTCAAATATTAGCACATGGATACATTCCATGACTACTTCGATTACAGTCAGCTTCGAATTTTCCCGGGTCTTAACGACTCCGTAGCTATTAATCGCATTTCTTTGACCGGACAAAATACTTAACTGAGTTGTATCTTTTACATGTTTTTGGCTTTAATTACTATACAACAAATCTGAGTTAATTTGTTTGCAACTTCAAGGAATAGATGACTTGACAGTTTACTACTAGCAAAACTTGACTAATTCCAACTTCCGATTTCAAGATTCTGGCTTGATTAAATCTTACTTTTTATTTTTTTCCTTAAAGAATCTCTTTTCAAATTCCACGTATATAATCTCAAAATGAAATCAAGCATATCGTTTAACTAATTCTAATGAATTGTCTGATGTAGGGTATTAAATACAAAATTTAACACACACCATTTTTCTATACGTTTCCACTGCCATTACAAACGTTTTTTTAGAGGGTGGGTGTTAAAATCAAATAGTTTTTCTATAGTTTTTGTGTGTTCAATTTTACTGGAAAATATTAAAAATACAAGCGTCATCATTTACCTCATACTGGAGTGTTTGCAATTTATAAAAAAAAATAAAAACTTTTGCGAGTAGTTAATTCGATTTATCTGTCAGTCTGTCTGTTCGTCTGTCTGGCACGTTTTTTTTTATAGGCTGTCTAAATAATGATTACGCTTTAATTGTTTTGTTAAAACATATTTTATTATGGTTTAGTTTTATATTTTTATTTTTAGTTTCTTATTTTTATTTATTTTTTTGTTCATTTAATTTATAATTTATACAATGATTATTGCAAAATTATGTTTATCTAATAATAGTTCAAATACTAAAACAGTAACAATGACGTTTGAAATAGTTTTTTTTTCATTAAAACAAATCATTATACATACATACATACATATTTGGAAATGGTCAAGCACTGCTTAATTTAATTGTATTTACAACATGAAAATTTAAATTTTAAATGGAAATGGAAAAACTGTTTGTAATCATATGTATATTATTAGAGTGTTATATAAATAAACGAGAAAATTTTAATTCACTTTAAGCTGATTATGTTGGGAATTTAGAGGATTAAGTGGAACTTTAATACATATATTGCGATTACGAAAGAGGAATACTTTTTTAACCAATCTTTGTATTTGACAGATTAACACAAAATAACTAAAAATTTAAAATAGTTCAACATTTGGTTACATTTCTGTGGCTAATAAATTTAATTTTTTTTAATTAGAACACTCCTGAAAACCAACGAACCGTAATCTAATAATCCGTATGTACGCTTATTAAACGTGAGGACATGGTTCAAACTTCAGATCAGCCATCTTGAACCAAACGAAATGTGAAAGAATAAACGAAAATCTTTAGGGGCTTCTTCTCAGCAATCTTCTGGTATATACTCAGGAAGTAAATAAAAATTTCCATGAAGATCTTCTCACAAAAAAATCTGTCATTCGGAGTCGACTTTAAACTGTAGGTTCCGCCACTTATGGATAAAATTAACACACACAGCCCTCAGTGGTGTGAGAAGCTGGGTTGTAACTCTGACAGAAGGGTTGTAATTAACAATTATGTATGTATAATAACACACAGTCGCCGTAGTCTAGTATGTAGTGTGTTGGCTTATTAGACCAAAAGCCAGGGTTCAAATCCCAGGCCAGACATCAAAACAAAATACAAAAAAAAATATTTTTTCGGCGACTTCCTCTCAGCAGAATTCTAAAAAAAACTCTGAGAGTAAATTTAAAAGTTTCTCTAAAAATTTGACTTTAAACCGTAGGTCCTGTCACTTACGGATAAAATTAACACACACAAACACAAGTGGTGTGAGAAGCTAGGCCGTAATTGTGACTGAAGGCTTGTAATTATTAATTATATATGTATGTACGTACGTACAGGCAGTTAATGGCATGAATTTCGCCTCTAATTTATTATTTCGAAATCAGCACAAATTGAAGTATTCTACGAAAAGGATGCGCATTGAGTATGTAATTTTTGGTGGCGAATTCTCTAATTTATACTGAGCTTACGCATATTGCAAACCACATTGCATATGTTACTCTATTGAAGACTGGTATAGATTATGTCAGATTGTCACATGCCATGTATTTTGTATTTTGTCGGATTGTCAGCTGATTTAGGCAATCCCTTGTAAAGTTGTTCGTGTAATACTATCGTGTGGTCTAAGTAATATACAACCTGTTCGTTTCCAAGTGCTTAGTGCTACTATTATTCTTGTTGCGTCAATAATTCTGTATCATTGAATGTTTTTTGTCAGCATTTGTGGCATATATTTCAGAGAGATTTTTTGACACGCTTTATATAGTCTGTTTCGCTAAATCACCATGAACGACCATAGACAATGATGGGTGTTCGCTGAATGGGCCTTGAAAAAGTTCGTGACTGACAATAATTTTTACTGGAAAATCATCTCCAGCGATTAGGCGCCCCATTTCTGGATGGATGGATACGTAGACAAAGAAAATGATCGAATTTGAGACGCGAGATTTAAGAGCGTCCAATGCATCCTGAAAAAATTACTGTTTGCTGTGGATATTAGGCAGGTAGCGTCATGGTTCCATATGTTTTTCAGATACCTAGTACACCACTACCAACTGTCGGGCAGACTACGTACCACGCAACTCATGCCACATTAAATATTCTCAAAGAGTGATTCGAGGTCTTTTCACGCGGTCATCTCACACGGATCTGATGTCGTACGATTTGACTCTGTTAGAATTTTTCTAGTATAAGTTCACAAACGTATGCGAATAAGCCACAAATCACAAGCCAACTTAACCCATGCTATCTGTCAAATTCTATAAGGTGAAATCGGCTGGAAGTCACATAACCGCTCATTTCAGGGAAAACACCATTTCAAAATGGCAACAACGATGGAACGAGGAAGGTAGAGGAAGATGGACGGCGAGACTTATTCCAGACATAAGGCCATGGATTGGTCGGAAATTTGGAGAGATAAATTACTACGTTACACAGATGCTATCGGGTCCCAGATATTTTAGGAAATATCTGCACAGAATGGGAAAGACCGCCTCACCTTACTGTCTTTACGAGGAAGGGGAGATAATTGATGACGCAGAGCACACCGTTTTCGAGTGTGCACGCTGGCAGAGCTATCGCTCTGCACTGACGTTGATATTTGGGACGGTCACGCCCGTTAACATTGTCGGGGTTATGACAGCGAGTAGGGAAAATTGGACCTCAGTGGCGAATTACGTGGAGAGGATTCTAAAACTGAAGAAGAGGGATCTTGAGGCTGCAGAACATGTGGGCACGCCGGAATAGATGAAACTGGCACACGTATCAAGCGAAATTCGAAGCAAGGATCTGGAGGAAAGGAATAGTGGAGACACTTAGATGTCTCTTCAACTTTCAACACGTAATCCGGACGCGGATATGAAAAAGCAGGGGCCAAAGAGCCAAAGGGACTCCACTCCGAAGTAATACCACCGTAGTTCCGGAGTGGGCACAACATGTCCATGAGACGAGGGGGGAATTTAGTGGGTGAGGGCCCCACACACGGAGGATGTGACGACTTCCTCTATGGTGCGGTTAGGTACATTTACCCCTCCTCGGCGTGAAAAAAAAATCGGTCAAATTCAGGCTGATATATGCGCCAGAGTGAGTGGAGGTGCCCTACTCCACCCGGAGTAGTCTGGGCAGACAATTGATCGATTTTATAACTTTCAAAGAAATAAAATTTTTGGGTGATATCTGACGCGCACCGTAGTCTAGTAGGTAGTGTGGTAACTTAATAGACGTGAGGCCGTGAGTAATTAAAATTGCCATGAAAAGTTACTCAAAAATCTGTCGTTCGGTGTCGATTTTAAACTGTAGGTCGCTCCTCTCATAGATAAGATTAACACTTTATAATGCTCAAAAATTCCAAATTTTTAGCAAATTTTATGCAGCTATGCAAGTGGGCTTTTACTTTAGCTATTCATGTCTGGTATTGGAATTAGCAAATGAGGGTTTTATGGATTGAATTGCTGATAGTCATGTAAATATAATCGACCAAAAATACTTAAAAATTATAAAGTAAATCTTATACAGAAGGCTTAATTAAATTTGAATTATCATACATTATACCGATTTAGCTTAATCCCTTCAAAAATGTTTAAAACAAACATAATAAATTTGAAAATAATTTATAAATAATTTTTATTTCTGGTTGAAAACCTCAATTGATGTTGGAACTGAATTTTTGATTATTCACACCCTAAAAACGTTGCCGCAATAAAACTAAAACTTAAAGTTTTTTTATTCATAACTGATGACATTTGTAATGGCCATTTCGTTTAAACAAAATAAACAATTAATTGCAAGTACAATTTAATTATACACTAAAGTTATTTAAAAGTGTCACATCCCCACTTTCAAATCTTATGTTCATTTATTTTTTTTTTTTATATTTTATAGAAGACAATGAATGCAATTTTCTACCAATTTTAGTTAAATTGTGTGCACAATTGTTACATCAAACATTACATTATGACAGCATAAAAATGAAAATGTAACAGTCAGCTGATGGGGACGGACAACAAAAAACGTTAAACATCTACTTTAAAGCGCATAAAAAAAGCATAATTAACGCCCAGTGGTCAATCAGAGATTTAAACCGTAACAGAAAAAGTAAGCAGACATTTCGTAGCAACATACAAACGAATGAATGTGCATTTGTGGCATTTAATAGTAGCATAAACAGAGTCTTAAATGTGATCAAACTTTAATAATTTCTTTTCATTGTTGTGTAAGATTACATATGTACAGATTTCTTTATTAATCAATTGGTAATTACTCCTCTACAAAATAATGCGCCTTGGTGCCATTATTACAACTTGCCGTTAATTAAAGGGAGGATTTTAACGGGCAGATAAATTGTTTTTCATTATTATAAGTGGACAATATGGTAGAAGTGAGCGTTAAGCTAAATGGAGTATCATCCTATCGGTAACTTTTAAAGTTAAGTTTATGTTTGAACTTCTCATATATTATACATTATTTTCAATATGGCAACTTCAATTATAAACAAAATGAGCATATACAACAAAAAAAAAGCCTGTCTTTGCTACTAAAAAAAACTTGTTTAATTGAGCAGTGTTATCGACATTGCTCCGGCACTGCCATATTTTTGAAAAAGTTATCTTTATTTTATCTGTAAGTTGTAATAACGCAAAGATGTTAAAGGTGACTTTAAAGTTCACTTAAGCTAAAGTTACATTTAACTAAACCCAACTCTAACGGGAAGTTGTAATAATGGCCCTTAGGGTCATTACAACTCTTCCATCAGGATTACAACCTGGTTTCTCACACCACCCATGTTGTAAGTGTTAAAATTTATAGCTGCGGGGCGGGACCTGCAGTTTAAATTCGATTCCGAAGGATAGATTTTTGAGAAACTTTTCATGGCCATTTTTTATTTACTCACAGAGTTATTTCCAGAAATATGCTGAGTCACCGAAGAAATATTTTTTTGGTAATTCATATTGTTCGAGATGTCAAGGCTGTGGTTTAAACCACGACCTCACGTCTGATAAGGTAACACACTATCAACAAGATTACGGTGACTTCGCGCGATCACAGTCCAAGCCTTGTTAAGATTGAGACAAAAAGGCGTAGTGTGAATAACTCACTCACATCCGACATACAGTAAATCTCCTAATGCAGTCGAGTGAACATGACCGATTTTAACACGCTGAAGGCCAATGCTGTTGACACACAAGCGTGACAATATTATTGCGATACCTGGAGATATGGGTGGTGTAAGTATAAGGGAGTTAGAAGGTCTTGTGTGTGTTAATTTTATACGTGAGTGGCGGGACTTACAGTTTAAAGTTGACTCCGAATGACAGATTTTTAAGAAACTTTTCATGGAAATATTTTATTTACCCTCAGAATTTTTGCCAGACATCTGCTGAGAGGAAGTCGCCGAAGAAATACTGTTTTGTATTTCGGTTTGATGTCTGACCTGGGGTTTGAACCCTGGTTTTACGTCTAATAACCACACTTCCTACTAGAATACGGCGACTTCATAACGTGGTTTATGTTTCACTATTCTAACACTACTATCTCTATCGCTTCTTATCTGGACTTGTTCCCGAAAACAATTTTTTATGCGTTTTTCTCGCAGAGCTCTTCCGTTTGTGGTTGATTTGCCATCAGAACCCGGTATATAATACATGGAATACTCGTTCTTTAGCCGCTTTTCCTAGTTGCAATACCAGTCACAATCCTAAATGTTGACTGCATATAGAACACAAGACATTATGCTCTGAACTCTGGTATTTTGAAACAATTTATTCCTTTACAAACTGTTTAAGACATACCATTTAATGTTATCCACTATAAGATGTAATATTTCTCTATTCAATGTAATCACAATGAAACAAAAGTTAAAAAATTACTCTTTAGTGTTATAAATTATTCGAATAAAACGCCTCTAAGCAAAAACTCAAATTTGAATTTCATCTGAAAGTAAACAAAAACAAGAAATCATAAAAGGAAATAAAACAACAAATACAACAACATAAGCAAATTACAATTGAATGAGTGAGTGCATAACATGTCACTCACTGCACCACTCAACCAGCTGAAGTAGGAAGTTTTCTTTTTTATGGAAACCGCTTTTCCAACTTCTACGAAAATGAAAAGCGAAAACTTGGTCAGTGAGACGATATGCCTTTTTAATTTTATTACCCAAAATGCCACAACTTGTTGCAAAGATGTTCGCCCAGTTATTATTTTATTTTTTGTTTCATTGTTAATTTTTTTTCTTTTTTGCTTTGATGATTTGATAAATAATTACGGGACTCTTTAGTTGTAATAGCGGATTGATTTCTTATGATTACCATTTAATGTCTGAATAGTAATAATTTGTTGATGAAATAATACAATTAAAAATTTTGTAATTAAATAATTAAACAATAAATATTGTGTTTTAATGCATGCATGTCTGTCCGTTTAATAATTTTAAAGTAATAATTTTAATTGTATTAACTTAGAAACTAATTGGTATTCTATTGGTCAATAGGACATACAATTAAATATCTTCTTTTTTGAAATTATTATTTACAAATTTAATAAATGTATTACAACAACATTAGGGGTGGTTATAGTGGTTGAAAGAAATATAAATTATTGGATTAGACTTTGGTGGATTCAACAAAAACAAGTAAAAGATTTGCTAGGAATTGTTTTCATTACTCGACATACATTTCATGTTTGTACCCTACTGGTCTAAATTTTTGCAGTTTCGAATACGCAGGACCTAAGACGTTCGCTGCTTATGGATTTTTGAATCAACTCGACAATGATTCTAATTTGCTCCAAAAGAGTTAAAACCAATTACGAATCATGGGTCTACGGATATGACGATCAAGCTTTCTAGAAATAAACTTAGAATAGAAGTCATTTCAAGCAAAATATTCAGATTTTGTAAGGAAAAAACCAACCTAATAGAGCTTATATTTGTGTAGAAGGACGCTTCTAGGTGTTCATCAACTAGTATTCAGGGAGTTATTCTTCTTTCACATGATCTGATTCTGGGATTCGTAAGGAAATAAAATTGGAGAAGACATTCTATAGTGCAGAACATATCATCGCCTTACTTTAGAACCTCAACTCAACAATAATTTTAAACGACTGTTCATTACATCTCGATAATGCACTTCCCTGCTGAACAAACTGAAATCAAATTAATGCCTTTTCATATTCAGAAGTGGCTTTTTTCTATTCGCAAAATTAATAAAACCCCAGATCAGACAACTCCAACAAAGTGAAATATGAAAAAATATTTCATCGGCGACTTCCTCTCAGCAGATTTCTGGCAAAAACTCTGAAAGTAAATAAAATTGCCATGAAAAAGTTTCTCAAAAATCTGTCGTTCGGAGTAGACTTTAAACTGTAGGTCCCGCCACTTATGGATAAAATTAACACACGCAACATATATGGTGTGAGAAGCTATATCGTAGTCCTGACTGAAAAATTGTAGTGATCAATTTTATACATACATATACATAATTGATCATTACAACCCTTCAGTCACGATTACGACCTAGTTTCTCACACCACTTATGATGTGTGTTAATTTTATACATGAGTGGTGGGTCCTATAGTTTAAAGTCGACTCCGAACGACATTTTCATGGCAATTTTATTTACTCTCAGAGTTGTTGTCAGAAATCTGCTGAGAGAAAGTCGCCGAAGAAATACTTTTTGTATTTTGTTTTGATGTCTGGCCTGGGGCTCGAACCCTGGCTTTACGTCTAATAAGCCAACACACTACCTACTAGACTACGGCGACTTGAATTTTATATGTATGTAAAAACGAACGGACCTCAGTGAGACATTGTTAAATATGAATAAGCAAACTTGTTTGTGTCCAATAAAGTCACAACGTGGTTCAAACCTCAACTAAGGTATCTCGAACAAAATGAACAAAAAAATGTTCTTTTCGTTAACTTCCTATCAGCAGTCTTTTGGCTAAAACTCTTAGAGTAAATAGAATTGTTATGAAAAGCCAAACAAAACTCTATGTCTCGCCACTCATGAATAAAAGCAGCACACACAACTTGGGTGATGTGAGAAGCTAGGTTGTAATCCTAGCTAAAGGGTTGTAATATTAAGTATGTAAGTATATAAGTCTCTTCGCCGCACATTAAAGTAAAAATTTTATTAAACGGTGTTTAAAATAAGGACGATTTTAAACATATTTTAGTTGGCAAATCAATTTATTTGTAGACTATAATCCAAGAATATCAATTACAGAATGGACTGTCCCTGTTTCAACATATTCTGCTCGTACACGTCAGTTTAAAAAAGTATTTTTCATCAGTGCAAAGCAGTGGAAAGTTAGAATTAAACAGGACTTAAGCAGGCAGAGTCTTTAGATTTTTAGAAAATTAAAAAATATCGTGAATATCCTTATTATTAGAAAACTATAAGTGTGTATATAAAATAATGATATTAACAAGTATGTATTGGAATTATGCCACTTAAATATAGCATATAGGAGTATATACACACACACGTACACATACGTATATACATTTATCTAATAACGTAACCACCTGACCGTTTGTCTATCTTTCTAACCGCCTGCTGACTCATTATATACCCCTCTGGATAGTATACGAGTACACTTGAGATATGAATGCCGCATGACGATGTAGTCGCCTACCCCTCAAAATTTAAAAAATTCAGTATCATCATTAGCTTTTGTTTCGCTTATGAGCAATTTTCTTTTCCAGTATTTTGGTTTTTTCTTTTTTTTTTTGTTTGTTTTGTTTCTTGCTTTTCGATTTTTCTGTTATGATTTCTGCTGTATTTATGCTTTTCAAATCGATTGCAACGTTCATATATAAAACGCTTCCAACTTACCATCAAGAAATTAGTCGACTTGCAACGTCAAAACAAAGCGGTATTTCTGTTTTTATTGTCTTCAACATACATATTTTTGGAATAAACGTAACGTCTTCTCAAAGTCGAAAGAAAAGGATACGAAAGGATATTTTGACATTAAAATCATGTCGCCTTACATCATTTGTTTAAGCATCACTCTTATGGCTGGCTGTCTACAGGCTGGTATTATTTCCGGTCATTATGGTGGCCATTTAGATGGCAATGCTGAAGGCCATGACTTTAGTGAGGGTTTAGTTCAAAGCGAAGCTCACAACTATGAGTCATTGGGTTCTTACGGTGACCACTTGCAAGAATCTCACTTTCCCAGTGATTATGCTGAAGGCTATAAAGGTGCCGAATATCACGAGTCACCTGCTGCCAATGAACATATCGAATACGGTGGCTATGAACACCAACATTATCCCCAATACGAACATGAGCCCATAAGTTATGGTCACGATGTACACCTTGATTCTCATGATTTCGATACTAAACCAGTTCCGGGTATTAATCATGGCAAAGGTGCCTTAAGCTACAGCACCACCTATGAATTCAAAGATCCCAAACCATAAATGCGGATATGGTGATACAAAAATAAAACTTCATCAAATGAGTTTAACCAAAAAAGAAGCATAAACAAAAAGAAGAAGAAGAAGAAGATGATGATGAAGGTGAAGAAAAAGAAGATTGAATTTTATTTGAGTTCAAGTTTGAATGCGTGTGATGTGTTATTTTCATTTTGTTTTCCATCCTTTTATACTCTCCTCTACGAATACGTTTAGTTAAGTTTATAAATCTCGTTTTTAAGCTGTGATTGCGTTCTTCATTCATTATAAGATGGTGTTAAATAATACAACAAATTGAAAAAGAAACACCAAATGCAATAGCAACAACAACAACAACAATAGCAACTAAAAGTGAAAATAAAGAAAAACTAGTAATAACAAGTACCACAACAACCATAATAATTATCAGACCAAAGAAAAGTGTGTTTTAGAAACTTGTATGCATGTGCGTTACTACTTATTTTCTTTTTGCAGATGATGGCGACTGATTGTCTAATGGCACGTTCAAGGAAGATGTGGTTGTTGTTGCTATTATAGTTGATGTTAAATAATATAATAAATTGTGCAATAATTTTGTGTTGTTTTTTTTTCAATTTAATTTGTATTTAAAAGCTAAAAATACAGATACTTATTGCTATTATTAGTAGGTTAATAATAATAATAATAAAAAAATAGAAAATATTAATGTTCTAGTAAATAAATGTTGTTATTCGATATTTAGTTTATTTAAAAATATCTACAGAGTGTATTTTATTTAAAAAGAAAAAAGGGTTGGAAGCTCTTCTTAAAATGATTTGAGAATCCCGACAGAACAATGATCTTGAGATTCAAAGCATCAACACTTAATTACATAATGCCTTAATGGATTGTTTTCGTTCATATTCAGCATTGAATAAAAGAAACCAAAAATTTTTTTATCCAAAATTTTCAAATTTTTGTGTTAATAAAGGAAACTTCTTGAACTTCGCAAAACACCTACAGTAGATTTTGTCTTACAATCAAATACACGATTAGTACCAGCCAAAACCCATGATGTGAATTAAATGAAAATTTTTCAACGAATTGTCTTAACATTTTTTAATACGATAGAAAGATCTACGAAAATTATTTGTGAAACAAAATATTGACTAGATGCTCGCCATGACTTCAATAGTATACCTTTATCCAATGGACCATGTTTTTGCTGACACATTGTTAAGGTTCAATGTCGTTAATATTCCGAATGATCTCATCCTCTAGCTCTTGTATTGTTCTTGGTATATTGACGCTCATTTTTGCTTTTAAATGTAACCAAAGAAAGAAGTTCGATGGTTTCAAATCACATGATCGTGGCGACTAACTAACAATACCATTCACTTTTGTCTCTTCAACCAACCATTCGGCATATTGATGGCGCTTGTCATGATCATTATGCTTTAACTCTTTAGTCAATTGAACTTGGAACCTGAACGTGTAAACTCAAATCTTTATTCATAATTGTGGACGTTTTCAGCAGATTTCTGGCAAAAACTCAAAGAGTAAATAAAATTGCCATGAAAAGTTTCTCAAAAATCTGTCGTTCGGAGTCGACTTTAAACTGTAGGTCCCGCCACTCATATAGAAAAATTAACACACACAACATAAGTGGTGTGAGAAACTAGGTCATAATCCTGTCTAAAGGGTTGTAATGACCAATTATGTATGTATTTATTCATAATTCTTATCAGAGATGTTCGTGATTGTTAGGCACAATGGCGGAACGAAATTGACAGCTCTTCTGCTACACTGCCGCGAGCAACATCATTGTTTACCACTTAAAAAAAACTGGGCGAGCATGTACAGGTGTACTTACATTTCCTACAGACCAGGTTTGCTAAACTTTGCGTACAATTATCCCAAATGTGGACACATTTGGTCGATTATGCTGACTAAAAATATCACAAAGTGCATGTCCATTTTCGTAAAACCCTTTAACAATTCTAACTCGCTGCTCATTTGTGTACCTCTCCATAGATGAATTTGCCAAATCCTGAAACTAAGAAATATCAAATTAAGTTGAGTAAAAAAATTTACGTTGAGGTATGACTCACAGTCAACATTAAGTTTTATGGCTGGACCACCATTTATAATTCAAGACAATTTCTTTCCTAAAGTTTCTTACAAACAGTATTGACAATGTATTCTTTTGCGTTATTTGCTTTTCAAGATATGTCTATAGAAACGATTGGACTTCGAGTTGGATGATATAGCCATACACGTGTGGCTTGTTATCAGTTGTAAAGTTTTAGACCAAATCAGAGTTATACTAAAATCCGCTGACTTTCTTAAAAAAATTAAGAAAATTTATTACAAATTTTGTAACTCGATTAGAGTAGTTTGACTATACGCCTTATTCTAAGCCCTATTCCTCTACAAAGCAAGGAAAAATGACAGACTAATATATTTAACGCCTAGGACATCAAAGCTCTAAGAAAATTGGCAACCAACTTAACGTGATATATTACAGGTTCGTCAGCTATGTTTCACCATCGTACAGAATTATTGGTTTTGTGCCTTGCTCGACAGAGCATGGTTTCTTCATGAGACATTAAAAAGATGAAGTCTTGTTGATCCATTTACTGACTTAACTTACTATTGTAACGCTTATTGTATGGCCTTAGATACTTACAAACCATGTGCATCAGTATTTGCCTGAATTACAGAATATTCAATACCAAGCCTGTGACACTTTGTCTAGCTAGTTTGTCTTAACCTGCATATGAATGAGATTATGAAAAACAGATGGTGTTCTTAACCCTAACTTTCGGGAACTAAACTCTCTAAATTATACTTCTTTCATGGCAGGCTTCTTCAACAATTCTTTCAACAAAGCAAACATCAGTGGAGAGGAGCTTTTTATGTAATGCAGCTTAAATCCTGCCGCCTAACGCTATCCTAAAGTTTATAAACGACATTAAATCATTCGATTATGATGCTCTATGTATTTCATTGGTCAACACAACTGTAATAAGCATGAAAATCTACATACATACATAACTGGTCATTACAACCCTTCAGCCAGGATTACGACCTAGTTTCTCCAACCACTTATGTTGTGTGTGTTAATTTTATACATGAGTGGCGGGACCTACAGTTTAAAGTCGACTCCGTACGACAGATTTTTGAGAAACTTTTTCATGGCAATTTTATTTTCTCTCAGAGTTTTTGCCAGAAATCTGCTGAGAGGAAGTCGCCGGAGAAATACTTTTTGTAATTTTGTTTTGATATCCGGCCTGGGGCTCGAAGCCTGGCTTTACGCTCTAAATCTCTAAAGAATTAAAGAATTAAATTTTCACACTTCCGATCAATTTTTTTTCACACTCTGAGGAGTTTTAACATTCTGCTCATTTTCTATGATGAGGAGATTTCTACTCCGTACCATTCCCTTGAAAACACTGATGGTTATTCAAGCTAAATAAGCTAAGATTGTAGTGAGTAGTAAATATCAGCCTTATTATACTTAAGCTTTTCTGTCACAGTCTGTATTTCGTTCACTTCAGAATCTAATTTCCTCAGCTTTTGGACAATTCCACAACAATCAATTACTTTTACATTGTCAAAATTAAAATTCATAATTGTTTGAGAATATGAACAAATTCAAATGTTGTAATTAAACTCATCACACAAGTTTAATTACAAGGTCAAGATCAACTGATTTTCATGCGTAACATTATGTTTTTTTTACATTTTTTGTTTTTTCTAAATCTCATCTCAAGATGATGCTTTAATAAAATAAAAATGTCACTCTAGTTAATAAAATGCCACTCATGTTTGTTTACGTTTTTTTTTCTTGGTAGAAAAAAATAATAAAAATTTCATTGAAAAGTTGCTTTCATGCATAAAAAGTTCGTTTCCTAAGTCTTTTGTTTTTCTATTACACAAACAGACAATTCACTTGCGTACACGCTTCTCAACTAAAACAAATACTAAATACAATACAAACACACACATATGTATGTATGTAGGTATTACGGCATTTTAGAAATACTTGTACTGATTTAATTATTTACACACTTTCAAATACAATTTAAATTTGTTTAATATTTATATACTCATGCATATGTATGTACGTCGTCTATCAGCATTTATGAAGAAAAGCTAATTTTAAAAATATGGGTGTGGGAATATATATATTTTTGCGAGTATTTTTTCATATAAGATGCCAAGAAATTTGAGATCATAATATCATCATAATATACAATAAATAAAGGCAATATAGAGGAACAGATCATAGAATAAATTTAGATTGATTATTTTATGGATACTATTTGATATTAAATATTGACTTGTGGCAAATGAAATCTAAGTTTCAACAGAACAAACTATTTTCTAATAAAATACTTAATCTGTACAGTTATGTTTAATAGCAATGATGTTGATGTGCTTTTTTACTTCAGTACATGGGCGAAAGTTGCTAATTTGCTAAGTAAATAGCAGAAGAGATGAAACTGACTGCATAAAATGTAGAATTTCCTAAATATGATCGAAACCCATTTTAAAAAGAATTTAATAAATTTCATTAGAACATCAGCGTTAATGGTGTGATAAAGTGTTATTTTTTCTGTTTTTTTTTGCACAACTGCCCAGTAGAAATTAGGAAAAACAAATTGTTTCAATTATTTTCCATTTCAAAACGGATTATACTAATTTGGGATAACAAACGCTCAAACATTTCAATAACACAATGGTTTTTCCCTTCCTAAGACACTTATTAACTTAGTTAATTGATCATTGCAACCCTTTAGCCAAGATTACCACCTCTCTTTTCACACCATCCACGTTGTGTGTGTTAATTTTAGCCGTGAGTGGCGGAACCTACAGCTTTAAGTCGACTCTGAACGACAGCTTTTTGTGAAAACCAGAACTTTGCCAGAAGACTGCTTTGAAGATGCCGCCGAAAAGATTTTTTTCTTTGAGATGTTTGAACTTATTTCAGGAACTCAGCCATTTTTGCCAGAAGACTACTAAGAGGAAGCCGCAAAGGAATGCGAGATGTCTTACCTGGGGTTTGAATCAGGGGCTCGAGTCTAATATGCGAACACACTACCTACTACTACTCCCCTTCTAAGATAGTTGATGAAGTCACCAAACTCATTACAAAATACTGTTGCCGTAACCTTATTAGTCTATTGTTTAGTTTTTAAACATTCACAACTTGCGATCAACTCATATGCTGATCGTTTTGGTTCTGATATTAAATAATCACATACACCTAATTCTGTTTTTTCACGGTCTTTTTTTACACGGTTTTGATATAACACGGTTTGAAAATAAAATATTTTTAATTTTTGTTACACGATTTTATTCCATTTAACACGATTTAAAATTTTTTGTGCTTAAATTTTTTTGTCAAATTTAATTTTTGCAAAGTATGTTCATATCACAAATTTAAAGGAATTTCCTTTTTCGCGTACAAGCAAATTTACTGGTCAAAGCAAATGTAAATGGCACAAATTTAGGGGAATTCCCTTTTGTGCATACAAGCACAAAGGTCAGAGCAATTGAAATGTGTTAATATTTTGTGTTTGGTAAAGAAATTTTTTATTGGCAAATTTGTTTTTCTATCGTTACATTAAATTTAACGCATTAAGATAGAAGGTAAGCCAAAAAAATATTTTATATTTATTAAGTTATTTATATTTTTAATTTTGTTAAATATTTTATGAATCCCTAAAAGAAAATATCAAATACAAAACGTCTTAAAAAATCCTTGTTTTTCACTAATTTTAATAGGGTTTAGAGATTAGGAACCAATCACCTATTTTTGCATACGATCAGTGTCTTTTTTTACACGGTTTTTTTACACGGTTTTTTCTGGAACCAATTTACCGTGTAAAAACAGAATTAGGTGTACATACATATATAATTGGTCATTTCTATGTGGCGGGACCTACAGTTAAAAATCGACTCCGAAGGACAGATTTTTCCGAAACTTTTCATGGCAATTTTATTCACTCTCAGAGTTTCTGCCAGAAATCTGCAGCGAGGAAGTCGTCGAAGAAATATTTTTTTATATTTCATTTCGTTGGAGATGTCTGACCTGGGGTATATCACATATCGACTCTTAAATTCGATTTTTTTTTTTGTTTTTGTAGAACAGCTTCAAATATAGTTCAGAAACATCAATTCCCTTCTGTTTGTTTAATTGTGAACTCTTGCGGCACCTATTTGAACAGTTCTTTCGCATACCTAAGTATTTATGGACAATATTTCCAACATTACAACCCTTTAGTCAGGATTACGACCTAGTTTCGCACACCATTTATGTTGTTTGCGTTAATTGCATGCATAAAAAGTTCGTTTCCTAAGTCTTTTGTTTTTCTATTACACAAACAGACAATTCACTTGCGTACACGCTTCTCAACTAAAACAAATACTAAATACAATACAAACACACACATATGTATGTATGTAGGTATTACGGCATTTTAGAAATACTTGTACTGATTTAATTATTTACACACTTTCAAATACAATTTAAATTTGTTTAATATTTATATACTCATGCATATGTATGTACGTCGTCTATCAGCATTTATGAAGAAAAGCTAATTTTAAAAATATGGGTGTGGGAATATATATATTTTTGCGAGTATTTTTTCATATAAGATGCCAAGAAATTTGAGATCATAATATCATCATAATATACAATAAATAAAGGCAATATAGAGGAACAGATCATAGAATAAATTTAGATTGATTATTTTATGGATACTATTTGATATTAAATATTGACTTGTGGCAAATGAAATCTAAGTTTCAACAGAACAAACTATTTTCTAATAAAATACTTAATCTGTACAGTTATGTTTAATAGCAATGATGTTGATGTGCTTTTTTACTTCAGTACATGGGCGAAAGTTGCTAATTTGCTAAGTAAATAGCAGAAGAGATGAAACTGACTGCATAAAATGTAGAATTTCCTAAATATGATCGAAACCCATTTTAAAAAGAATTTAATAAATTTCATTAGAACATCAGCGTTAATGGTGTGATAAAGTGTTATTTTTTCTGTTTTTTTTTTTGCACAACTGCCCAGTAGAAATTAGGAAAAACAAATTGTTTCAATTATTTTCCATTTCAAAACGGATTATACTAATTTGGGATAACAAACGCTCAAACATTTCAATAACACAATGGTTTTTCCCTTCCTAAGACACTTATTAACTTAGTTAATTGATCATTGCAACCCTTTAGCCAAGATTACCACCTCTCTTTTCACACCATCCACGTTGTGTGTGTTAATTTTAGCCGTGAGTGGCGGAACCTACAGCTTTAAGTCGACTCTGAACGACAGCTTTTTGTGAAAACCAGAACTTTGCCAGAAGACTGCTTTGAAGATGCCGCCGAAAAGATTTTTTTCTTTGAGATGTTTGAACTTATTTCAGGAACTCAGCCATTTTTGCCAGAAGACTACTAAGAGGAAGCCGCAAAGGAATGCGAGATGTCTTACCTGGGGTTTGAATCAGGGGCTCGAGTCTAATATGCCAACACACTACCTACTACTACTCCCCTTCTAAGATAGTTGATGAAGTCACCAAACTCATTACAAAATACTGTTGCCGTAACCTTATTAGTCTATTGTTTAGTTTTTAAACATTCACAACTTGCGATCAACTCATATGCTGATCGTTTTGGTTCTGATATTAAATAATCACATACACCTAATTCTGTTTTTTCACGGTCTTTTTTTACACGGTTTTGATATAACACGGTTTGAAAATAAAATATTTTTAATTTTTGTTACACGATTTTATTCCATTTAACACGATTTAAAATTTTTTGTGCTTAAATTTTTTTGTCAAATTTAATTTTTGCAAAGTATGTTCATATCACAAATTTAAAGGAATTTCCTTTTTCGCGTACAAGCAAATTTACTGGTCAAAGCAAATGTAAATGGCACAAATTTAGGGGAATTCCCTTTTGTGCATACAAGCACAAAGGTCAGAGCAATTGAAATGTGTTAATATTTTGTGTTTGGTAAAGAAATTTTTTATTGGCAAATTTGTTTTTCTATCGTTACATTAAATTTAACGCATTAAGATAGAAGGTAAGCCAAAAAAATATTTTATATTTATTAAGTTATTTATATTTTTAATTTTGTTAAATATTTTATGAATCCCTAAAAGAAAATATCAAATACAAAACGTCTTAAAAAATCCTTGTTTTTCACTAATTTTAATAGGGTTTAGAGATTAGGAACCAATCACCTATTTTTGCATACGATCAGTGTCTTTTTTTACACGGTTTTTTTACACGGTTTTTTCTGGAACCAATTTACCGTGTAAAAACAGAATTAGGTGTACATACATATATAATTGGTCATTTCTATGTGGCGGGACCTACAGTTAAAAATCGACTCCGAAGGACAGATTTTTCCGAAACTTTTCATGGCAATTTTATTCACTCTCAGAGTTTCTGCCAGAAATCTGCAGCGAGGAAGTCGTCGAAGAAATATTTTTTTATATTTCATTTCGTTGGAGATGTCTGACCTGGGGTATATCACATATCGACTCTTAAATTCGATTTTTTTTTTTTTGTTTTTGTAGAACAGCTTCAAATATAGTTCCGAAACATCAATTCCCTTCTGTTTGTTTAATTGTGAACTCTTGCGGCACCTATTTGAACAGTTCTTTCGCATACCTAAGTATTTATGGACAATATTTCCAACATTACAACCCTTTAGTCAGGATTACGACCTAGTTTCTCACACCATTTATGTTGTTTGCGTTAATTGAAACATGAGTGGCGAGACCTACAGTTTAAAGTCGGCACCGAACGACAGATATTTGAAAAACTTTTAATGGCAATTTGATTTACTCTCAAAGTTTTTGCCAGAAATCTGCTGAAAGGAACTCGACGAAATAATATTTTTTCACATTTCCTTTATGAAATAGGTCTCACGAGGCCTCACGTCTAATAAGCCAACACACTACCTACTAGGCCACGGCGACCGGACAATATATCCAACACTGTTATTTAATATCTTCAACGCCTAATCTTTTCCGATTTTAGTCTTAATGATGTTGACTTCTTTGATGCTTTCGTCAGCAATAGCTGTTGGAAATTTCCACAGTATATATCGTCCTTAGTACTCGTTCTGATGCATTTAATTTTATCACACCATTCCTAACGGTTAGTTTTCCTAGTGCCAACTCCGAATATTGTTTATTAAGCCAAGTCTTGACTTCAACAGTTATTTTTTCTTTAAATACGAGCTTTACAGCGCACCATAAGGGTGAATTTCTATTTTCATCATTCTAAAGTAGCATTTAATACTTCCTAGAGTTGCCGTAGGCTGAAACGGCACAATTTGTGGTTGTTAGATAATGTTTTAAATGCAGACGATCTTTTAATTTTATAAATTCGAAAACCATAAACATTTAACGGGAATTAAACATATTTTCCTTTAACGTGTTTAAAATATTTTAAAACCAACAAAAATGTTTTCCTTTGCAAAATTAAAAATAACATCCAATGTAAGGAGTTTTCCCATATTACCATATATACCATATATTTTCTATTGGGTTTTTAAAAATCCCATATCATTTTATTAGAAATTATTCTTAAGATTTAACACAAATAAAACCACACACGCATCAAAATGAAATTACAATTTGAGAGTCTTAATGTCTCACTCAAACAACAAAAAAAAAGAACTCAAAATACATTTCGATCATACTCAAGTAACTTATTTACCATACGATTTGGAATAATGTTTGCTTTTTATATCGGCAACATTATTAAAGTCAATATTGTCGCTTATTGCTGAAATGCCATGATCATGAATGCTGCCACTGATGTCAGAGCCATAACCAATGCTACTGCTGCTGCTGCTGATCTGTGTGTGTAATTGTGAACTGGGCCCTACAAGAAAGGCTGAATGGCCCGAGTCGCCAGAATATGCAGAACTTGAAATGTACTCAGATGATGGATGTATAGAGCCTAAAGAGGATGAATGGGCATCCGATGAAATTATATCTGAGGAACCTATACCGCTTAGAGAATGTGATGAGATATCTAAAGCTGAAGATGTGTCAACGTGAGAAGAGGGTTCTAGATATACTTCATAGCCAGGCGAAAGACCAGATGCAGACCAAGGATCACCACCAGTGGCAGTAGAATCGAAATGGCTACCACTATCTAAGCTACTGATAGAATGTTGATGGCCATTATCACCATATTGCAAAACAGGCGAGCTGAGTTCTATGGAAGAGCTAAAATCTGTTTGAAGAAAATTAAATATTTTTGTATTAAAATGTCTGAAATTAAAAATTTCTTTTAACTTGCCATTGCCTCCATAGTGTGCAAAACCTCTTTTTGTTCTGTCATTTGCATTATTTTCTAATGCTTTGAGTGACTTTCCTTCCAAGCTAACAGCCAATAGACAGAATATTATTATGATTTCACAAATCCTTAACATGGCAGACGTCATTTCGTTGGCTATTGTTTACAGTCTGTTTAATTAACGAGTGTTTTTATTGTTTAAAAAAGTCTAGGCTTTTATATAAACTTTTTGCTGTCATTATTAACTAACAAAGTGTCGTTGCTTTTAATTCTTGAACGGATGTAATTGTTCAAGCATGAACAGTTTTTGAGGACACTGTCATTTGTTAGTATTTTTTCGTTTTTTTTTTTTTGTTAAAAATTATTATTTAATTACAATGCAATCGTAAGAAGGTGACATTAATTGCAATTGCATTCATAAATCATTGACTTGGTGTTAAAATAGTAACGTTTTCATATGTTGTAAAATAAATTTCATTCTTTAGGAAGGGTAGACTGCAATATGAAAAATGTTTGATTGGTACTTCAAAGGTTTCTCACTTGTCTAGGTTCCTGGGCACACGGACATTCTAGGCAACTGCAGGGCCGATAAGCTTGCAATAGCTGGTGCACTTTTTCCGGAATCCTTGTCAATCTATTTGGTATGTCAAATCGCCCAATGGCCAATTAAGCATAGCCATTGGCTAATTGGCCTTCGGAACGCCAAACATATCCTGCTCCACTGCCAGACTCTCTTGGCCCACGAACGATAGGAGGTGCACCAACCAACTACTCGGACCATACTTACAAGTCATTGCGTTATGGGAAGATACGCGGAGAGACTGCTCGACTTCTGGAGTGGATATGGGCCTGCTGAAGAGGTGGAAACTTTTGTCCATTTTCTTCGTCAATACCCATCTCTTGCGAAGTGCAGATTTAAGTTATTTGGCTCTCCATTCTTAGTCAGCTTAACGGAGTTATCATTCATTGATATCACGGATACACATACATACATAATTGGCCATTACAACCCTTCAGTCAGGATTACGGCCTAGCTTCTCACAACACTCATGTTGTGTGTAATAATTCAATGAGTGGCGGGACCTACAGTTTAAAGTCGACTCCGATCAACAGATTTTTACTTTTTACTTTCAGAGTTTTTGCCAGAAATCTGCTGAGAAGAAGTCGCCAAATAAATAATTTTTCCTATTTCGTTTTGATGTCTGACCTAGGGTTTGAACCGTGGCCATACGTCTAATAACCCAGCAACACTACCTAATATACCACGACGACTTCAGAAGAAGAAGGAAACACATTCATTTATTAGCAATCCCGCTTTACCGGATATTTAAAGGAAAAGAGCACAAAAACGAATTGACACATTTTTTGTAAAAGTACTCGTATAAAAAGTTTGTTTCTTAAGTCTTTTGTTTCATACTCGTAAAATCAAATGCAATTTGTTTTCTTTTTTAATTCATTTTGCAACACATTTTTATTGAAGCTGTTTTCAATATCACACCCTTCATACGTGATTTTAATTTATTTTCCGAGAAATTTTTAATTCAGACTGAAAACTTTTTTGAAAATAACACCATTTCCCGAGCTATAAACTTAACAAGCAATGCATAACATTGAATATTCTATTAACGTAAAGTGTTGCAATTGCATTTCACAAATAAGATGTAAAATTTTGAAATTTGAACGTGATTTTGTATTTTCCATATCAAATCCATTGTATTGACACATGCGTTTACTTAAGTTTGCCGTAAACTGTCATTCAAATATTTAAGATGAGTGCATTGAACATAAGCTGCTAAGCATGATAAGTCAGTCACCCAAACAATCTTTCTTTGTTTTTTTTTATTTTTTAAATGAATTGTGTTTCTGGCCAATGGATTGGCGTTTAATAATTGAAATTTGTACGTTTGATTTTTTATAGGCGAACAATTTTTAGCAATTAACACTTAAAAATTTAAGAAAAAAAAATTAAATTTTAAAAATTTTATTTTTTTATTTTTTTTATTTTTTATTTCTTATTCGGATATTTTATTGTATTTTATTTTTTTTTTTGTTTTTTATTTATTTTTTTGGTTTTTTTCTGATTTTATATTTGACTATTATTTAATAATGCTAATCGCGTGTACTTTTTTAAGGTTTTATTTGCTAGCGCATAGAAGTCTTTTTGCTAATTTCATTAATTTCTGAATGAATATGAATACGATGCTTGGGAACTACTATAAAGATATGTTTGATATTTCTGTTTCAAAGAGGATATGGAAATAAAACATTGTAAACATTGTTAATAGGCAGAAAGATCAATTAATAAATATTCGTTCAATATGAAGTTGAATGTTTTAGATTGTTTTCGATCTATAATTAACAGTGGGGCAAACTATAATACATACCCGTACATTACATAATTCTTCATTACAACCCTTCCAGTCAAAATTACAACCTAGACTCTCACACCACTTATGTTGTGTGTATTAATTTTATACAGAAGTGGCGAGACGTACAGTTTAAAATCAACTCCGAACGACAGATTTTTGAGAAACTTTTTCATGGCAATTTTATTTACTCTTAGAATTTCTGCCAGAAATCTGCTGAAAGGAATTCGCCAAAGATATATTTTTTTGTATTTCGTTTTGAGGTCTGACCTGGGGTTTGATTCGTGGCCTCCCTTCTAATCGACCAACGCACTACCTACTAGACTATAGCGACTTCAACTGAACTTTATAACAAAGCTTGCTGCTAAATAGCGGTGACCTTTTCCGTAGCAGCTAGAAAATCCCATTTATGGTCATGTCGAAGATGATATATGAGTGCATAGATCACCTCGACATTTTAGAAAACTTTAAGGCTTTTACATTAGGTTAGTTGCGTGGACATGAGGGCTATAAGGACAGGGGGATGGTAGAACCGAGGGACAAATCTGTTCTGTTATCATGTGAACGGCTGAAATCAAGGAAATTGCTTACGTTGCCAATCGCCGTTGCCAATCAAGTCGTTATAGATCAAGCATAGGAACACTCTTCTTAACAGGTGCTATCATAGTTTCTTTGTCTCTGAGACCAAAGGACTGTCGATTTTGTAAAAGGGACGCAGAAAGAGACTTCACCACCTAGTTATCATTATTGGTGCCTCAACAAAAGCTATGGAACGCGAAACTTCAAATTGTGCTCGAATTACTTAAAGGTCTTGATTCTGATGTTAATGCGATTTATTTTGTACAATAGCAGTGCTTCTGGCTAATTTACAGCCTGTTATTCAGCCTATCTTTAGCGAAATTCATTATCTCACCTAGAATAGAAGGAAAGGACTAATGATAAGGATAATCAGTTACCTTTACAGTTAGTGTGCTTGAATTCCTTAAAGATCTTGATTGGGATGTTATTGCGATAGATATTGTATAATAGATCTTCGATAGCTGTGCTTCTAGCCAATCTACAGCTTAGTATAGACGGAAAAAAACTAATTATGAGTGTAATCAGTTACTACCTTTGTACCAATAACGTTTAAGTTTTATTAAACAAAATTGTTGAGTCCTCCTTCCACTTATTCGCATGGTACCAATTACCAATTAGTAATAAAATTCTCCAAGTCAGGAATTCAAGATTGTGTACACCTCAGGGATTTCTCCACGACTCTGGCTATCTCTACACTTAGAGTAGTCTCCGTTGGGCAGCCCATTAGGTGTATTTGCTGGCTGTGATTCCAAACAAACTAATCAGATTACGTAGTATAAATTAAAACTGGAGTCTCTGCAGGGTCGTCAACATGACAAAAGTGAAGCTAATAGTCCCGAAGTTCCTTACTCTTCAATTTCCAAGGCGTTTTCTGCCTTGGAATGCAGTAAATCTGCTTAATTGTCTTTTTAAACCACTGTGCGTGCCTTTTATTGACAATAAAATCTCATAAATTTATGTTTTATTATTTGTTATTGTTATTGGGACGAGATAAATTACTCAATGCTGTGACTAAATTTACGAGTATGAGTACTTTTTTCGTACGCTGACTGCTGAAAGATGCTAAATCTCTGCAAGCGTCATAGTACATCATGAAATGGGTAGGGTTAAACGTTTTGCTACGTATTATATCGCCGTTTACTTATTTATTAAGTAAACATGAAATTATTTTCTATCGCTTAAGTACAGAGAGGCTTAAGGTTTTTTTCTATTGATGGAATATTTATTACAAGCAAACAAGCAATCAAAAAATATTGAATTTTGTTGAGCTTAAATAAGTTGAGTTTAAAATAGTTCTTATGCCGTACAGCGCTCATCTCATCTAGAAAATTTATTCATATTTCGAACGTATGGATTTGAATTGGTAAAGATTAAATTAAATTGGCCTGATTTTTAGTTTAAACTGAATTTACTTGTGACTATAAATTTGTGCGTAAAGTTATCAATTAGCATCAGTTGTCTGCGGTTATTGACGGTGTGAATTGCGTGTATATAATAAATTTCGTATTTGTTTCGAGCATTAAACGGGCCCATCTTTTGAGAATGAAATTGTACTTTTGTTTATTGGTTGCCCTATTGGCAATGGCTGCCCCTGCCCAAGCCTTACTGGGTGCCAAATTGGCCTTGTTGGGTGCATTAAAAAGCGGAATTGGTGGCGGAATTGGTGGCGGTTCTGGTGCTTACGGAAATCGTGGCGGTTATCTTGGTGGTTATGGAAATGGTGTAGGTTATAATGGTGGTTACAATTACAATCGTCCCGTTTACACTGGCTATTCGTCCAACAATGGCTGGGGTCAACAATCCTATGGTTATGGCGGCTATAATGGCGGCTATAATGGCGGTTATGCTGGAGGTTATAATGGAGGTTTTAATGGCGGTTATGTAGGAGGTTATAATGGAGGCAATGAACAAGTTATTAAGGTTATTAAAGTTATTGAGGAACCTCAAGTAAATGTTGAAAGTTATGCCAGAAGCTCATCTGCCGCTGCGGCTGTATCAACATCCTCTTCATCTGCTGGTTGGGTACCCGTACCAGCTCCAGCACCCATAGTACAAACATACTCTCCTCAACCAGTGCAAAGTGTACAAATATCTGCACCAGCACCTGTGGCTGTTCCTGTACAAAGTGTTCAAGTACAACCTGTACAAGTTCGTACTCCACTTCAAAATGTTCAAATTTCTGCTCCTGTACCAGTTATTCAACCTCCACTAAGGCCAGTATATGTGTCCAGACCCATTCAATATACTGTACAACAACCGATCTATCAACAACCCCAACCCTTGCCACAAGTTAGGACAGTTAATGTTGTTGTCGATGGTGAAACTCAACACATTCCCGCTCAAACTTATGGCCCACCAGCTCCACAGTATGTACCTCCTTATACAGGTAATAATGGTGCCTGGAATTCTGGCTCCTGGAGTAATGCCAATAGTAATGTGGGCTCATGGAGAAATGGTGGTGTCTGGGAAAGCATTGGTTGTTAGTAAAAAGTTAAAAAGTTTTCCTAGTTTTTTAAACAATTTTTTTAATAGTCATTAACCAAATACAACACAAAAAAATAGTTAATGTTTTTACGATTTTTTTAAATAAATATTTTAATATAAACAAATAGAAAAAAATATAAGAATTCAGCTGAACGCTTATGACGAAATAAATAATTTTTTAACAAAATTAAGTATTCTTAAGATAACCAAACTGTTTGCTTTTCTTTTAAGCAATATGCCCAGCATATTTTAATGAAATTTCTATTAAATTAAAATAAAACTGCAGAAATTCTTTTACTCTCCAAGCCAGTCATTAAGGATTGTACTAAGATTATCTCTGTAACATGCCATACATATTAGTTCGTCACATAAATAGTTGGCTTCCACAACAACAAGTAGTTTGCCGCCGTGTAAGTTTCAAGTCAGAGCAGTATGGTGAGTTATCATCAGAGTTTTCGTTAAGTGTATCCGGCCACATTTACTCTTCCTTATCTTGATGTTAACGTACGGCTGTAAGGTAACTTTTCTAAGCTCCTCATTGGATACAAATCGGGGCTGCTGTATTTACAGAATATTTCGAAGACAACGTTACATAAAGCTCTACAGTTTTGCTTTCATTTTTTCAAGCCATGTTGGCGAGCTGAATAACGTCACATAAATAGTTGACATTTACTCCTCCTTATATTGACGTTGATTACTGCTGAAAGGTTTCTTTGAAGAATATTTCGCACGCAACGTTTCATAAAGCTCTACGCTTTTGCTTTAATTTTCTCTAGCCAAGTAGACGATCTGAAGTCCTGTATAGATTCCACCTCGATTGAAGGAACACTTCCTATATATACGATGCTGTTAACGTCCTTTATGTTCTGGCTGTGGTTTAATTAAATTCCAATTATTGAGAAATTGATTTCGCAGGGATCTTGTTTATAAGGTATTGGTCCTGTTACTTAACTTTGTGGATTCCCACTGTTATTCGTTTAATACTGATTTCATGGACCAATATAATTAAGTGAATAAAAAATTAATAAAAAATCAACTGGTTTGCTGGTCAATTTTTACTATTTTTGCAATTTATTCTCTTCAACTAATGTTTGTGAAACCGTAGAAAACGGCTAAGGCCGAATTCTTAGTTAGTCTGAAAAAAAAATTCTAAAAGGAAAGTAGATAACATAGCTTTGTTTATTTATGTGCTGTTGATAACACAGCTGTCAATGAATTTATGCGATATTTTCATTAAACTTAAGTGGTCTTGAACTTCACTTCAGGTTAAATGATGACTGCAGCGTGTTTCAAGCGGAAATTTTCGCAATCTTAAAGGCTATTGAGGCCATAGCTGCTGATCCCGCTTCGGATTCGGAATCTTACAAAATCTTCGTTGACAGTCAGTCTGCCCTAAGGGCCATTGCATCGGTCTGGTTCAATTCACGGCTCGTTCGCGAGTGCAAGGAGTTGTTAAACACTTTTGGACCAGACCGTATTCGTCTATGCTGGGTTCCGGGTTCGCTTCCTGAGGGCGATTTAATAGTTGGTCCTGACCCTCCAATCTCCCACCTCTAAGGCCTCACCAATTAATGAGAGGGGGGAAGAGCAGAGGCGTTGGGGGAACCAATCGGGTTGTTATGTTTCTAGATGCCTATGGCCTGCAACTGTAAGAACGGTTTGGCTGCTGGGCTTGGATAAGGCCATTTTAAGGGTAGTTATCGGATTTAGCACAGGACACTGCGAGATTAGGTTCCAGATCCCATCCAGACTATTGCAGAGTATGTTGCGATGAGGAGGAGTTGGAGACTGTCGAGCACCTCCTCTGTAGCTGTCCAGCCCTTAGTAAGTTGAGGACCCTTGGCAGGGGCTTCTTTGAGGGTTTGAATTCTGTGTCGAGAGCCGATATCAAGGCTCTCCACAGATTCATTGGTAGCTTGAGCTGGTTGAGAAGTGCTAGAGCTTCATCAGTGTAGTCACGCTGTTCCTTTTTGTTTTGTTTGGTCTGTGTAATTCCTTCGCTTCCCATTCTCCCTTTCCTACTTCCTCTCCTTCTTCCTATGCCCTCTATTATCCTTCCATGTTAAGGACGCTCCGTACAATGGGTCAATTCGCCCTGCGGGTACTGTACTTGTCTTAATTGTACACGTCCTCTAACCTAAGTGCAAATTTAGAGGAAAAGTATCATAAGTCATTCATTAAGCGGGATATCAGTTTTGGGATTAATGTTGAAATTCGAGCATTAAATTCTATATATTTGCAAGAATCTACCTAATTGTAGGAGAATGTGTCAACCCATATCTAATAGTGTTCTGAGTATTGTGTGTTCTGCCTACTGTGTCTTCTGAATACTAAAACACAATTACAGCGTTGTCGAAATATGGTCCTTCGTCTCTTTCTACCTATTCTTCCCAATCTTTAAAAGATGTAAAACATTAATTGTAGAAAACATATGCCGATATTATGCATACATACATACATAATTGGTCATTTGGGAAATTTATTGTTATCTATATTGAGTCTGTTTTACCATGGACGTCCATAGACAGTGCCGTGTGATCACAATTTTCATCGAAATATCACCTTCAGCAATGAGGTCCATTTCTACATGAATGGGTATGAGAATAAACAAAATTGTTGAATTGGGGACGGTACGAATCCACATAAGATCCAAAAGCGTAAAATGCATTTCTAAAAAGTCACTGTTTGGTGTGAATTTTTGGCTGGAGGCGTCATCGAAACCTATAGGTCGATAATTAGCAACTTCTTTTGGCGCAAGTTAGATAACCTGGACACAAACGACGTGTGGTTTCAACAAGACGACGCTACTCGCCATATAACTTCTGGCACATTGTATATATTCAGAGGGCATGGTAATCTCACGTGGGGGTGAGATGAATTGTGCACCAAGGTTGTACGATTTGACCCCATTGGAACTTTTCTTGTGTGTACTATAAGACTGTTGTATCGAACACCTAGTTAAATATTTTAGAAGACTTATTGACAAAAGAACAAGTCACGTCCTTTAAAGTAACAAGGTTTTATTATTGCTACATTGAATTTATGAGCAGTCGACTGGAAAAAATCGTGTAAATTATTGTTATCGTCACTTGTAAATTATTCCACTGTTTCTTAAAACAACTTCAATCAATCATGCCTCAGTCATCCCTGATTTTTTATCTGAAATTTTTGCTTAAGAATGCCAAAGGAAGGACTCATAAAAGTTGAGCAGATATACACAGCACCGCCAGAGGAACTTTAAGTTATGATACATAAAGTTTAACGGAAAAGCTTCAGAATAGAATACTGATTAATTGAATTGCTTCAAACTAAAGCCACAATTATTAATAAAGAACAGAATCACCCAAAGGTTTTCGCCATAATATGAGTTTTCTGGAGCAATTATTTTCTTCAATTAGTGGCAGGTCCAATGTGGTTAAAATCAAATCTATGACTATTTATTAAATTATAATTTAAACACATTATAGATTAACAAAATAATGAATTAAAATATTTTTTGCGAATAAATTTACGAGCACTATTTGACAGTTGAATAGCTAATCGACTGATTAAATAATTTCTCTGCTCGTACAATTGACGAAATTTATGAATTTCATTGAAAAGGGTAGGGTAGGTAGGGTTGTTGTATTGATTAAGTAAACATTCAAATTATTTTCCTTTATATCCCATCAGACTCTTAATTAAGTTTAAGGTTTTTTTTTTCTTTTCTTTTCTTTCATTCGAGTTAGCAAATATTACACATTTAGTGATAATTTTTTTGGTAAGTCAAGCAGCGAATAAGCAGAGCTGCTCATCAATATAATAATTAGATTTGGCTTACGCTGGATTTTAAAAATAGTTTTCTCTCTCCTCCAGAGAATTTATTGACACATTTTATTCAAACTTTTTTTAAACATTTTTTTTTGACTTTTTAAGCCGAGTTTCATTTAGTTTTCGTTAAGTTCACATTGAATTAATTTGGACTATAAATCGATGTGTAGACTTGCAAATGATTATCAGTTTTCCGCAGCTGGCGGTACGAATTGCGTGTATTTTATAAGATTTTTTTCCGAACGATATATTAAAGCCGGTATTTATTAGAATGAAAGTGTACGTTTGTTTATTGGCAGCCATTTTGGCAATGGCAGCTCCTGCCCAAGCCTTTTTTGGTGCCAAATTAGCTTTGTTGAATTCTTTGGGAGGCAATAGCGGTGGTGGTAATAAAAATACCGGAGGCAATGGCGGCGGTTATGGTGGTGGTTATGGTGGCGGTTATGGTGGCGGCTACGGCAGTGGTGGTGGTGGTTATAGCGGTGGGTATAATTACAATCGTCCCGTTAACACTGGCTATAATTCAAACAATGGCTGGGGCCAACAATCATATGGTGGCGGCTACAGCAGTGGTTATGCTGGTGGCTATGGCGGTGGCAATGAACAAGTTGTTAAAGTTATTAAAGTTATTATTCCACGTGAACAATCTCAAGGATATTATGACAACTATGCTAGAAGTTCTGCTTCCGCCTCCGCAGTCTCCAGTTCATCTTCGTCTTCTTCCGGTTGGACATCTGTTGCAGCTCCTGTACAAACATACGCCGTTCAACCTGTACAGACTGTTCAGATTTCTGCTCCGGCTCCTGCACCAGTACAAAACGTTCAAATACAACCCGTACAAGTTCAAACTCCAGTGCAATCTGTACAAGTTTCAGCTCCTTCACCCGTACAAGTTGTTCAACCTCAACCAAAACCAGTTTATGTACAGCCTATTCAAGTGCAAACCCCTGTTCAATCGGTTCAGATTTCTGCTCCATCGCCTGTTCCAGCTCCCGTACAAGTTATTCAAAGACCAGTATACGTACAACCCCAACCTCTACCTCAACCACAATACATTTCACGTCCTGTTTATCAACAGGTTTCAGTACCCAGAACTATACAATATACGGTACAACAACCTCGTCCTCAGCCCGTTTATCAACAACCTCAACCTCAGCCCGTTTATCAACAACCTCAACCTCAGCCCGTTTATCAACAACCTCAACCTCAGCCTGTTTTCCAGCAACCTCCACCCCAACCCATTTACCAACAACCACCACCTCAAACCGTATATCAACAGCCTCAACCAGCACCTGTACCAGTTCCTCAACCTGCACCTCAACCCGCTCCTCAACCAGCTCCCCAACCTTTGCCTCAAACTCACGAAATCGTCAAGACCGTTAAAATAATTGTCGATAGTGAATCCGAACATGTGCCCGCTCAAACTTATGGACCACCACCACCAACTCCCAACTATGTTGCCCCCAGCACAGGAAGTAATGAAGTCTGGAATTCTGGCGCCTGGAGTACAGGCAGCAGCAGTAGCAGCGGCAGTACCGCCTCTGATAATAGTTGGAAAAGCGGCAGTATCTGGGAGAGCATTGGCTGTTAAATGCAACGAAATCGATTCAAGTCTTCCTAGTTTTTTAATCTAAATATGTAAATAGGCCTTCAAAAAAAAAACGATATTGTTGTTATGTGTTCTTAACATTGTTATTTCTATAAAATAAGAACTATTTTTAATTTTAACAAATAAACTGTATATAACGAAATAAAAACTTTCATTATGTAAAAAATACTCCGACGAAAATATATTCAAAATAATTGAATATTCAAAAGCATTTATGGGAAAAATTTTTATCAAGCAATAGCTTGTATGACTTCAATGTGATATATTTTATTGACCACACGATCCTCTAAAGATCAGCTAATGCACTACATAGCCTTTTTTAATATTTCACAGGATTTCCCCGCTTAACTTAATAAAATTGAGTAGCTTGGGGAAAAGAAATATGCTTTCCTTGCACAAAACATATGAAAAATTTGAACGCTTCGAACCAACCAAGACCTTATCACCATATTTAATTTCCTTTAATAACTTTCTACGATTTATTACAGCTGTTATCTTCATTTATTCAGCGCAATTGTAATCAAAAATTTTTTGATACACAAAAAAAATCCTATAATTCCTCTTGTTCCACATATTTTTTTTTAGCAACTTGTCCACACAAACATATACTCGTATACACACATAATTGGTCAGGATTACGACATAGCTTCTCACACCACTTTTTGTTATGTGTGTTAAATTTATCCATGACTGGTGGGACTTACAGTTTAAAGTCGACTCCGAGCGACAGATTTTTGAAAAACATTTCATGGGAATTTAATTTACTCTCTGAATTTTTGCCAAAAATCTGCTGACTTAGTTCGATTTGATGGGGATGTCTGGCCTAGCGCTTGTACTTCACGTCTAATAAGCCAACAACGTCTAATAAGCCTATTGGACTACGACGACTACAATAAACACACACATCCATATATTTTTAGCAATTGATCAGAAATACGGTATGGCTTCCACGCACCACCCCTGTTATATTTGCTAATTTTAACGAAGTTTAGCAGCAGGACGTTTTATTTAATGTAGACTTTGAGCCACAAATTTGGCAAGCTTTTTTAGTTGAATTACTTAGTGTAAGAAATCTTGGAAACTTTATTAGTCTAATTATTTACTAACAAAAATTTTGAATTTTTTGATCACAAAATTCCGAGATAGTTGCTATTTTTTCAAAATAGCAGAGCAGAGGATTGTAACCGGAAATTTCGCCTTGTAAGGCAACACATTACAATTGGCTACGGTGACCACACTAACCATAACTGTCTATCCTAATCAGTAGAGCAAACTTCTATTCAAGTATTCCATCAAATATGTTAGTATTGTGCAATCTGTTCTTGGGGTATATGGGGTAGTATGCTAGTCTATTAGTGTAAGGGTCATGGTTTCGATTCCCATCAGAGTCTTTGGTCTGTTACACAACACGTAGTCACTTCGCTCGTAATTATACGGTATAATTTGTGATTGTGAGTGCTCTCGTAGTCTTGTGGGTAGTGTGCTAGACTATTAGCGTAAGATTCCTACCAAAGGCGCTGGTCTGTTACACTATACCGAGCATGAGATCACGTAATTATTAGGTATTATTTGTAATTGTATTTTAATTAATAAATAAATATAACAAATAAATATTGCACAATATTTATTCCTAACGCTTACATTATTATACTATCTGTGCCACGCTATGCAGATACAATATTTCTATATTGAACACAGAAATTTCGAACAGAAAATACCAAAGTAATCCTTTAGACAGAAATCAAGGCCCAAAGCCGTGAACTTAATATGAATGAAATCATAGGAAAGGCGATACTCGTACCATTACGTAAAATAACTAAAATCATAAGCACTAAAATTGTTGAGATTCAGGCAAGGTATTTGGTGAGCAAGAGCATGATCTCATGTCTAATATGAACAAATCAATGAGGATCATAACAAGATACTGGACACAGTGTACTGGACTCAAATGCAATTAACAAATGGAAGGCCGGGAAGGGAGTATATCGAAACGCTCATATGGAATTCAATATTTTCAACAATGAATCGCCAACAATTATTATTTTCATTGTGGTCATTAGACGAAGGAAATTATATTGACGGAACCAAATTCTTAGGACTGGGAATTGCATTTCCAATTCCGTTCTTAAATCAATAAGTAGATCGAATTAAAAGTAACGCGACATTATTCTGTTTCCAATACTAAAAATAATTTCAGTAAGGTCGTAGAGTTTTGCTTCTTTGAAAATGCCCTAAGCTAGGCCAAAATGTGCAATAGGAAGATCGAATTAAAAGTTACGCGACATTATTCTGTTCCCAATACCAAAAACTTCAGTAAGATCGCAGAGATTTGCTTTAAAAATTAGAAGAAACATTCACCCTCTGGTGTATTAAATCTGACGGATATTAGTTATAAACACTTCGATTGCGATGATTTCATTTCAGTAATCAATAATTTTTAATTCTTTTTAAATATTTACTTAAATTTCACACCTTGCAAGGGGGGTTTTATTATTTTTTTTTAATTTTTGTTTTTAGGAATTTCCAAACTTCAACCATTTCACGCATAGTTAGGTTTTTTTTTCTCTTCTCATTTTTTATTTCGTTATTTAGTAAGAAATTAATGCTTTTAAGCATTGATTGTTGATATTAATATTGAAATGATTTTAATTTTTTTTCTTCTTTCTATTCTGTGTTGGCTCTATTTTTAAAATATTATTAAAATCAAATATTTTGATTGAGTGGATGGCATGTATGTTTTAAAATTTAACACTTTATTACAACAAAATTTCAATGTCTTTACCCAATTGTTCAGAAGCAAAAATCAAGGTTCATATTATTAGCAGCTATGGTCCAGTGAGGATGGTTATTGTATGGCTAATAAATATTCTTTCACATTAAATCAGAAAATATAAAATATTTATGCTCTGTACAGCAAACAAATAAACATGCTATGCAAAGTACAAGTAGGCATACATGACAATTAAACACTCTACAAAATTTAACATGAAGACTTAGTAAGCATTAACAGCTTTTATTTCGGCATCCTCCTGACAAACCTGAAACCTGTCTTTCAGAGTCTGCGTTAAAGCGTAGAGCACTTCACTCATGGATAAAATTAACACACACTACATCAAAGATATGAGAATTAACACGTAATCCTGATCAAGGGTAGTAGTCAAGCAATTTTAACCACCATACCATACCATCTCCAAAGTGTATTACTGGTTATGTTTTTTTCTTTTAAAGATGGGCCAATGACAGTCACGATTACTTAAATGCATAATAAACGGTATTGTTGTCAAGAGGTGCCTTAGCACTGTTACCATACGATCTTTTGTACTCCCCTTTAACTTAATAGGGTATCCCTATAATGTGTTCTACAAGCCAATTGGGTTGATAAATTTCAGGATGTTACTTGGTATCAACAATGGCAACGCCCTGCCTAGCACCTGATATGTATCCAGGTTTCATGAAAGTGTTGCGTTGATTCATTCTTAACGTCACAGAATTTTCATGTTGGTCTCGAAACAATCTCTATTAAGAATAAGTGTACCATGAATTTACAATGTCCTGGCAAAAGACCAGTTACCAACCTCAGATTATTCCTGAATAATCCGATGCATGATGCAGATCCCCACTAATTGTAATTTCCCAACAGAACTTTTGAATGCCTCGAACTCAATTTATTTGAAAAGAATATTTGCCCCTGCGTTCTGGTCCCATTAACGGAGTGGAAGCTCTCCTTTGCGCAAACTCACCTGTTGGCTCAATGCCAATGCCTTAATATGGTTTTTAAGAACCATAAAAAAACTCATATATCTTCTTACCCATGACAATATAGGGTACCAAGAAATAACTTTTTGCCACTTTTTAATGTATTTCAATAGTTAATAAGCTAGAAAAGCTTGCCTAAAACATTTTGTATTTAAAACTGATTCTCTGTGATTAACAATACTCCTGCTTAACAATGCATTCTTTGGCGTGAAACGCCTAATAAAGCTGACCTTGAATTATAAGCAGTAGCACAGCATACGAATACTTTCGATGGATGTTATGTGGATTTGCCTAAAAATACAAACGTTTGTCTATCAGTTTGATAGATGGATGGGTAGGTAGGTAGCGTTTTCAAACATATGCCATGGATGATTGAAAATTTTGTCGATTTTAATTTTTTTTCTCTTCTCAGTTGACAAGATCAATTAGTTGCTGTATGACTGCCATACAAATTAGCACCTTCTTTTATCTTTTTCTTCTTCTTCAGTTTGGTTATTGGTGGTCATTTTTGTTACTTTATGTTAAATTTGTGTTTTTTTATTTCGAGACAACTAAAAACCAACAAATTAAATACAATGTCAGTTTGTTTGTACATATGTTTCGATTGCATATTGATTTTTATGATACCCGCCTTGCTATGCTCATTTTAAGCGTAATTGGGTGTAAATATAAAATGTCTTTATACAATAAATAATAAATAATATTTATGATTGTTATTAAAATTGTTATAATATTGTGAATGTAATGTTCGATGCAGGTAATTTGAGGTACATAATTGGCATTGAACCTCATAACTTTTGGGTGTGACTAGTACGTTTCACAATATTGGACTTTATTGTAAGCAATTCTAAATATAATGGAGATCTCAATATCAATACACAGCACAATATCAATATACAGCAGTTAGGCAAGATGCTTCAGAATCACCAAGATATTCTCCACAATCACCAAGGTATTCTCTTGTTGTAGTTCATCTCCTAAATGTCCTTAACAAATCTAAATAATGTCTATCTTGCTAGAGGCTATTTTATTAACAGCCTTGCTTCACACCGACATTTGTCGTTAACATTTCGCTTCCTTCCATTTGGCCTGGCATGAAGTATAGAATTGGTACACATTCTTTTAATTTTTACGATTTCTTTTCATTAATACTTCCCCCATTCTCAAAGCTTCCTATAAAACATTGCATTTGATGATGTCAAACGCTTTTTTTAAAACCAAAACAAATAAACTAACCAAAATACAAAGAAGTGTATCATTATGTTCATTGCTCAATAATGATACGCAAAGAATTTATTTATTCCAATCAGCTGCGAATGAATAAATGAATGAAAACATGCATGCTCATGCCATAATGTTGGTTTTTTGCATTCCAGACTTTTATTTGTTCTTATAATTGATTGGTACAATTCAAATCAAATTCAATAAAATAGCAAACATATCACCAAATTAGGCAAATCCAACAAAAGAGATGAAGTCGATGAAATGCTTTAAGAATAATTACTCCTTAGGAGCGCATAAAGGCGCTGGAATGCAATCGTATATAAATTAGCAAAATGAAAATTGGAAATCGAGGAAATTAAAATAAAAATGAAAATACCCCTCAGCGGCATAAAAAATCAGAATGTTGTGCATGGTTGACGAAGCAAATATTTTAGGGGGACCAAATAACTAAAGGGTCCGCCAAATAACTTTTTTTTGAAAAGGCTTTAAAAAAAAACTACTGAATATTTGCTCAAATTTCTTTTTTTATTTGAAAGTACAATCCTTCCGGTTAATAATGGAAAATAATTTCATTCAAATGGCTGCCTCGGCCCATTTTGGCACAAAAATCATCTTTTCAGATGAAGCTCATTTCGATTTTGGCGGGTATGTAAACAAGCAAAATTGTCGCATTTGGGGCACAGAAAACCCGCTCGCATACATTGAAAAGCCGACGCACCCAAAACAAGTCACTGTTTGGTGCGGATTTTTGTCCATTTTTCTTTGAAAACGAGCAAGGAGTGGCCGTTACAGTCAATCGTTATCAGGCCATGTTGAACGCATTTTTGTTCACAAAAATTGAAGAGGAGGATACTGGCAACGTGCCACACAGCCGAAGCTACACTCGATGTTTTGCGCCCTGTTTTTGAAGATCGCATTATCAGCCGCAGAGCTGATGTCGTTTGGCCACCTCGGAGCTGCGATTTGACACCGTTGGACTATTATTTGTGGGGTGCCGTCAAAGATAAGTGTTACGCCGATAAGCCAGAGACAATTGACGCTTTAAAGGACAATATTCGTGAAGCCATTAGTGAAATACAGCTGCACACAATCGATAATGTGCATAAAAATTGGACCGATCGTGTAGGTTACTGCATGGCTAGCCAAGGCAGCCATTTGAATGAAATTATTTTCCATTATTAACCGGAACGATTGTACTTTCAAATAAAAAAAGAAATTTGAGAAAATATTCAGTAGTTTTTTTCTGTTCCGATCATAATAAACGCAGAGGATCAAGTACGTAAATAAAAACAGCACTTTGGAAATATGAATTGGGCACAGGCCAAACCTGACGCTAACAAGATCAGAAGCACAAGACATCAGATAATGATTGAATTTCGCTAAAATTCTGCAAACTAATCTCCCTACAATATTGTAATGTGATAAATGGAGAGGAATCACTATCTTTTAACAAAGTTATCATCCCAGGTCAGACATCAAAACGAAAATATGAAAAAAATATTTCTTCGGCGACTGCCTCTCAGAAGATTTCTGGCAAAAACTCTGAGAGTAAATAAAATTGGCATGAAGAGTTTCTCAGTCGACTTTAAACTGTAGGCCCCGCCACTCATGTATAAAAATTAACGTACACAACATAAGTGGTGTGAGATACTAGGTCGTAATCCTGACTGAAGGTTTGTAATGACCTATTATGTACATATGTAGACAAGATTATTTGATTCAAGCCCCAGCTCAGACGTCTCCGCGTTTTAGTAGTTTTTTGGTGAAAACTCCAAAAGTAAATAAAATTGCCATGCCTGAAATAACTAACCGATCGTTCCGATCATGTTTGCTAAATCGTTACTTTTAATTTTTATTATTATTGTCGTTGCTTATCATTGCTTTAAAATCTACTATTAACAACTTCTAATTGCCTGTAAATTATGTTTTGTGTCAGTTGACGTATTCGCTGTTGGCGATTATCGCTGTACTATGTTAAACAATATATCAATGCTTGTGTAGAAATGTCGTGTTACAATGCAGCTAAAAGAGCTCCTATAATTATGTTTACAACTCGTCCTCTTTATCTTTTTTCATTTTACTATAGAAAGCTTGAGTGCCCTTGCTTGACACTATTGCACTGAGAATATTTATATTCTGTTGTCCTGTTTTGCCGAATCTTTACTGATAATGTTCAGTTTAAGCAAATGGATAATTAGTCCACTGTATACATGATGGTATTGAGCCTACTTGTCCCAAATCCCACCCTACATAACTCCCAATTTGACGTGTTTTTTGCGAACCGCTCACTTTAGGACAGATAAAGAGCTGTGCAGAACACGTTTGTATAGATTCAATATATTGTTCTTTCTCTTTTCCAAAGATAACTTACCAATGACCGTATCTCTGCCTACCATAGGGTCTCGTAGGCCAGCTACTCGTCCACTAGGATAGGTTATATTTACCTTCAGACATTATTGCGTATGAGAAATATGTTGAACGCCTGCAATTTGCAAAGAGAAGCATGCGGTCCTATCAATCTCAAATTGTTTCAAAAATCTGCTTCCAAATTACTCCACCATCTTTTTTTCGGAAAAATCCTTGAATGAACCAGAATGCTGATAAATATCATTGTTTTGATACGATTTGAAAGAAAACGTTAAAGCAATAATTTTCATTCAACAATATCTGTCAGACAGAAAAGGGAATCGCAAAAATTCAAGATGGTTTTGAATGGTAAGATAAGCACTTTCAGATACTGCAATAAGATTTTAGAAAAAATCACAAACCGTGTTTTTGGCCTTTTAACGTTAGGATAACGTTGATTTTGGATTCAGGAGTAAAAGAATCACATTGAGTATCTCTTTGTTTAAACAACCAAATCAAGTCGTATTAAGTATTTTGACAAGTTAAGTAAAGTGGGTTATTACCAGTCCTAACTGTTGTATGTATAACTATTTCAATAAATTTCTAGTTGACTCGAATCTTATTAAAATAAATATTTACCTCTTATGAGTTAATGAACCTCTTAAATGTTCTGCAGCCATTGCCAAGAACATTCTTTTGAAGCTTTTTTTTTGTTAAATAATGACGTAAAAATATATTTCTTTAAATTTTTTTTACAACTTTATGATGTCATTAACACCAGACCAGCTCTGCTCTAATATTAAACATACGCTTGGAATCGATTATTAGTTTTTAATTAGAAAAAACCGATTCTTAGAACAAGATTCTCAAACAAAACGAAAACGACAACAACAAAGTGTTAAACTATGTTTATTTAAGGTTTTTTTTCCTTTTTTTCCTTTTTTTTTGCAAAATATTTCAACCACAATTCAATAAACAATTGTCGAGATTTGTTTGAAAATAAAAAATAAATTTAGTTTTAGAGTCATAGCAGAAAGGTTGGTATTAAAGGGGAACAATGTGATCATTGTTAACAAAATCGTAATCTTTAGTATTTAATCCGTGAAATGGCTGAACATTAATATCAGTTTACTGAAGTATTCCATTAGGAAAACAGTACCAAGTCTTCCAGTACCAAATTTCAATTAAAAATTAATATTTTCGATTTTAAAATGAAAGTGTTTGTTTGTGTTTTTGCTTTAATTGCCGCTTTGGCTCCAGCCCAGGCCACTTTCGATAAGCTTGGATTTTTAATTGGTGGCACTACAACGGGCACAGCAGGCTATGGCAGAAGTTTAAATGCTGGCTATGGCGGTGGTTATGGCACTGGCTACGGGTATGGCGGCGGTTATGGTGCTGGATATGGTACAGGCTATAACTATGGTGCCGGCTATGGTGGAGGTTATGGTGCTGGCTATGGCAATAATGTTAAGGTTATCAAAGTTACCGTAGTACCTGGGAGTGGTGGCTATACTGGTGGTTATGCCGGCGGTTATGGTGGTGGATATGCTGGTGGTTATACTGGAGGTTATGCAGGAGGTTATGGCGGCAGTGCTGTGGCTTATCAGCCTGCTGTTTCTACTTCAGCTGTAGTAACTCCAGTTGTAACTGCTGTCTCTACTCCAGTTGTAACGGCCGCTACAACACCTTTAGTAACTCCCGCTTATACAGGTGCGATTGGTGCTACCTACGGTGATAATTATGGTGCTGGATATGGCGCTGGTTTTGGAGGTGGTTATGGAGCTGGCTTTGGAGGTGGTTATGGTGCCGGCTTAGGCGGTGGTTATGGTGCCAGTCTTCCAGTTACATATGGCGCTGGTGCTGGTTATGGTGGTGGTTTCGGCTTGGGCTTTGGCCAACCTGGCGGTCTTTCCGATTTGTGTTAAATCGACGCGATATAATTATTTTTTTTTAATCGATCATTCTTTTAATGAATTTGTTGTTTTGTTTTTTCAAATAAGTTACGAATAAAATGTTAAAATTGTTTATTTACAGTTCTGTTAAACGATAAAATTTATTGTTTCTAATTTTTTGTTTGTTTTTAAACTACAAAAACAACTAAAACATACTCATTTTACGAATAAAGCTTCAGAACTCTCTGGTGGACATTACAAGCCTTTAGTCAGAATTACAACATAGCTGCTCATAACCCCCTGTTGTGTGTGTTAATTTTATCTATGAGTGGCGGGACTTACAGCTGAATGTCGATACGGACTTGAGGAACTTTTTGTGACATTTTTATTTTCTATCAGAGTTTTTGTCAGAAGAGTGCGTAGAGTTAATCGCCGAAAAAACCATTTTTGTTTTTATACTTCGTTTTGTTAGAGAAAAAATTTATGAAGAAATTTATGATGTGTTTGAGTGCGTATTGTTTGTGTGGTGGTGCTTCATTCAGATTGAATGAATTTGCTTATATTTGTTGTGTGTGTGTGTCGTCGCGTAATACAGCGCAGTTGTGTTGGGTTTGGGGGTAGGTTGTTGTGGCTGTATGCGGTGGTTGCATCGTTTGTGTTTGTTGAAATTTTATCGGATTTAACGGTTGAGACAGATGGACGAAAATAGGTACTATATTACCATAGATTACTGTGCTATCATTGGTGAATTAACCGATGTTGTATGTCTAGAATAAGTAATTTTACCCCTCCATTAGCGGAGCCATTGGATTAAAACAAACTCATCATGCATAAATTGGGGTGCGAAACAGGGATGGGAGAAGTCACGTAGTGTTGTCATTGTGCCGGTAATTTCTTTTTATTGCGCATCTAAAAATATTGAAATTAAAAATATTGTTTTAAAGCATAAAAAGATAAAATTTAAATTATTTTTTAAATAAATTTTTTAATACATTTTTTATTCTTTTAACTTTATTCAAAGACAGAGACTAATAGGGGATGAAAACAGAATTTTTTTAAAGTTTTGCTTCAAACTTAATATAATATTCTCAAAACGGTGGGATTTCTGATATTAACATGTTTAAATACATGGCTCATAATAGTAAGTACCTAAAAGTATGCTACATTATGTTACACATCTGCCATCTATTGTTTACTAGCATTAACATCATCACAGCTGTTATGTTTTCTTCTCTTCAATAATAACTCACAGCTGACTGTCAATTAATATTCTTCTTCTTCCCCATCATACACGAGCACGAACAAAATAGTGAGTGAATGAAAAATTAAAAATATTTTCCAAAGAAACTGAATTAAAACTTCCTTTTTCTTTCTTTTCAATTACAGTTACAAAATGTTCGTTCGTCAATCTTTAAGAAAATTACCTTCGTTGACCGTACGTCGCTATACAGCGACAGCAGCAGAAGCCACTGCTAGTGAAACAACACAACCCAGCCTAAGAGATACGCTTGTACCAACTGATTACCGCACCAATGAAATAAATGCAGCTGCTCATTCAAAGGTTCATGATGCTAAATTCTATACCATACCGGCAGATGTAAAGAAACAAATTTTCGGCGGTGGTGGTTTGCCCAAAAAATACGAACAACAACTGAAAACTTTCACAGAATCCACTTTAATGGTTAGGCAACCGGCTTTGGAGCTGATCAATTACATTAAAAACACCGACTTTACTAAACCCGTAGTGCGTTATGTGCTGTATGGTGAGAATGGTGTTGGCAAAACTCTTACTATGGCCCATGTTATTCACTATGGTCATCAGAATGGTTTTCTATTGGTGCATGTACCATGGGTTGCCAACTGGATGAAGAGACCCAAAGAGACAGCCAATGCTGCCCAAGAGGGTTTCATAGATTTACCATTTGATGCTGCTGCATGGTTATTACATTTTAAGAATCAAAATTCCAAATTACTGCAAACGCTGGACTTGAAAACTAGCCAAGAATATGTCTGGTCCAAACGTGAATCTACACCCGCTGGCAGTACTTTATTGGAATTAGTTGAACATGGCATTGCACGTATTAAATTCGCTTCCGAAACCATAACAGCTTTGTTGGCTGAAATCAAGCAATACGCCTGTAATAATAAATGTAAAGTTATGGTGGCCATAGATGGTTTCAATGCCTTCTACCATCCCATAACACGTATTTTAGGCGATAATAAACAAATTATTAAACCCGAACGTATAACTTTAACGCAACCCTTCCTTGATATCACCGCTTACAATTGGACGAATGGTGTTTGTATCTTGACTGTGGATAAAATTGCAATGACTGAAGGCTATATGGACTCGTGTATGCCACGTTATTTGTTGGGTCGCAAAGGCTTCGAACACTTGGATCCTTTTGTACCCATACATATAGAAAATTACAATGATAAGGAATTTCATAGTTGTATACAATATTATTTGGAACGTCATTGGATTCAAAAGACTCCTGAAGGTTTTGAGGATCAATTGAAATATTTAAGCAACAAGAATCCCTACGAACTAATGCGTCACACTAGAGCCTTGTAAAGTATGGTTATGTAGTTACATTTATAGATTTCAAATATTTGTTTGTATTATCAAAACGGCTAAAGAGAATTGTTAAATTGGAAATAGAAATTTTTTAAGATTTATTTTAATTTGTTTTCTCATTTAAATGACATTTGTTCTGAATAAAGTACGAATGAAAACAAGAAATTCAGAGAGGGAAATACAAATAAGATCGAACGTAAGACATTGATAAATAAATAAAACAAAACAACTTGAAACCTGAGCTTAGTTTGCATTCAGTCAAAACGTAAGGAAATAAGCAATTAAATTGTAATCCCTCATTGTCTAATATAAAGACATTAAAATCTCTTCATTTTAAATTGCAAAAAAAGAGTCTGTCTCTCCATATCAAATATTTACGTTACGTTATAGAAAACAAAGTAAAATGATACTATCTGTCGGACAAATTTCAGTTTAGAGGTATCTGCTAACCTTAAGGACACCGGGATAAAATATTTTATTTCAAGCCAAATGTAAAGCGAACTAAATCTATAATTTTTAAAGATCCCAATTCACGATTTTTTACATTTTTGTTATAACCATACTATCGAAAATATAAAAAAATAAAGTTACAGGTACTGGTAAGCAATAGGAAGATTTTTAATACAATTTTTTTAGTGGGACGATTATAAATAACAACCGATCTTCAGTTACCACACAGTTTCCGATATAGACAATTTTTAAATGCTCGTTGTCAATTGACTTCTGCAATAAATTTTTTAAAAACAGACAACACAACTTCAGTTAATAAAATCGTTTATACCTCGTTGCAAGACTACTACAATACGTATGTTGTTCACGCATCGTCCAGATATTATGTGCGTAAAATCTGTTTAGGCTTGTAATAATAAGAAACCAAAATGAAAAATAAACATTCGTCAGATTACGATATCAAATGAAGATTAGTGGCGAAATACCATAATAGCAGAAGAGTCTTAATTGCATTCATGTGGAGTTGTAATAGCTAATAATGTATGTGTGCTATTGGCGATTGTCTAGTGAATCTCTTCTCATTCCGCCTAGACCCATTCACCACTTTCAATTCGAGTGTTTATACTAGTCAAGTGATATTTCTGAGTATTCTATTCTCAAAACTATATTGTACTAATCTCCATACTATATCTGTGTGTTAAAACCATAATCACTACGGAATTAGTCGCAAAGATGTCAATCTCTATACAACCAAAAGGTATGTCCCGTTTGCGGATATAATGTTTCCCAATGTTAGGAAAAAATGATTTTAAAATTTATCACAAAGAAAAATTCAAATTCTATCCTCTTCTCTACTCCCCTATACACCAGACTTGTAGCCAATTGAACTTGTTATGGAACTAGAACCTGGAATTTGAGCCTATTAAAAGTTCATGGATTAGGACTGTTGGTTTCAATATCTCTGTAGTGTAGGATGTAAAAATTCTTGTTCTGAGTTTAAAAATTCAATACAACAACTCCTTTAAACAAAATACTTTTCAATTTGTAAAAACAGGTTTAATGCGCCATGGCCTATTTAAATATTGCAAGATATGATTCGCTTTATTCGGCAATTTACTCGTATAATGATAGTATTGACGAAATTTGAGCTCCCTTTCGTGAAAATCTCACATTTCTATGCAATACGAGCTTAGTATTTACACACCTCCTCAACACATTTTGACACCAACAGTATCCAATTACATGACTCATCTTCATCTCCTGACTACTGCTTTAAGATGAAGCCGAAGAAGTGCTAAAAATGTAAACAAAAATTAAGGAAAAGAACTGACGTATACGATAAATCAAAGAAGATCACCAGAACACATATGTACGTTTACCATAAAAAAGAAACGTTTTTCCTTAAAGAATCCTACTATTTATTACGTAAAATGATACTTAAACAAAACTAAAGTTTTAACTTAACACAACATCAAAAAATTTTATTTACTATAGTATATACGGGAAATAAAAGACTGAAAACGGTAAGGAAACTGCTTTTTTAATAAAGAATAATTGGGAAATTGTTGTAATACTAAATAATATGTCTTAAAAGATATAAATTAAATTAAAAAAAGGAATTATTTTTCATTGGAAAGTTTATTTAAATAGATTTTTCGTACTTTTTTCTTTTTTTTTTTTTTTGTTATGTTTTGATTCTCCTTTAATAATTCAAGAGTTTTATTGAACAGCATCGCATAATTGTAGGCGCTTTAGACTTTGTATTTTTAACTATGGGCAGAAAATAATTTCTTTGCAAACGCTGATAAATACATGAAGAAAAAGCATGAAAAAATGTTAGGGTTTTTCCTTCTTTTTTTAAGGGATTTAAAAATCATTTAACTATACAGGAAAAATATCATGAATACCACCATATCCACTAATGCTAGACTTGAAATTGTATGGGCCGAAAAAGCCGTGGCCAATCCACAAATTCCAATGCATAATTGAAGATGCCAGTGATACTAACGCCAATCATAGCGCCCCAGAAAAGCATGAACAGCAAGTTTTCTGTATTCAATTCGGAAGGTACCAGGGCGGTCAAAAAGAGCATGGCTATAGAGAAGATTAATATCGAAGGGAACTGTAAAAAAGAGAATATAAAAACAGTCAAACGTTTATTTGAATGGAATGAAAAGAATGAAAAAATGAAAAGAAATATTTACCGCATTATACCGCCAAGAATGTTTAACATCTAATGGTGAAGGCAGAGAGGTATTAATAGTAAAGCGACCCAAAAATAAATCAATGCCATCCTAAGATTTGTAAAATTTAATAAATTAAGTTTTATAACGGTATTACACTGTTTTATATGCAGCCAGATTTAACCTACCTGTCTAAAACCATCAGCAAAATTATTTAAATAATAACGTGTCATTGAATTAACGCCATCTTGTAACATACCAGCCGTAGTACGTTTACCAGTGCGAGTAAAATCAGTTTTCAATGCACCCGTACCTGAGTATTGTAATGATATCATATCGGCATTATCAGCCCATACACCCTTAAATAGCAAATCGAATTGTGAAGATGCAGATTCCACTCTCTGGCCAACATGTAGAATGCCTAACTTCTGTAAAGTGCCATTCAATGAACGACGCGCCAACATACTTTGCACAACATTAGTACGATCCAGACAATCAATGCAATTAGTACGGAAAACACCATGTTGAGTTGAGACCACTCGTCCATCATCGCGTATATGAAATACGGAAAATTCATCCTGTTCGTGTGCTAAACGATCGATTAACATATTTAGACGATCCCAACGCATCTTCTTACACTCGGCATGAAAATCGTAAGCCTCATAACGGATATTGGAATCGTTAAGTTGTTGGACAAACGTACGATAGGACTTTTCCAGAGCACCCTCGGCACCCTTCTGATCAACCTGTTAAGGAAATTTACATACTTGAAACATTAAATACATATTACTTTCGAATTAAGTTGACAAACTTACCAGATTTACTAAAACTTGCTTGCCATACTTTGCCAATTGTTCTTCAAAATGACGGCTACAAGCGCTTAAATGGTCACGGCCCGGTATAAGATGAGGTCTAGGCTTATAACGCAGATTAGGCAATTGGCGCCAATAGAAAGGCATGCTACCACGAGTCTAAATTAATATTAAAAACATTAGTAAAGATTTTATTGCGATAGATTTTATAAAGCAAAAAATACCTGCACAAAGGAAATATGCTCGTCATTGAATTCTACAATTTGTTCGGTCTCTACGAAATTAGCAACTTGGCCATCATCGTTAATGCCACGACTGAAAAAACGTGTACCAGCCTTATGTATCGAACGCCTTGATACAATAGACCAAACAAATGTTTGTCCATTAATTTGCACTTGGTTGATGGAAACAACTAACGAAAATACAAAAATTATAAAATTAATAGATTTTCATTTTTAAAATATATGTTTATATTTCGGTTATACTCACATCCCAATATCATTGGCAATTGAAATTGTTGCATTTCCTTGCAATTGAAATTTTTCAATAGAGCTCCATTCCACACAAAACGACTGTCGGCCCTCTCGAAAATATTTAAGCTTCTCTGTTCGGCTGTCATATTATTTTTTCGCTGCAGAGAATGGGTGATGTCGTAGTTGTCATCGTATGTAAAATAAAAATAATTTGTATCCAATGTTTTTCGTAGCATTTGTAAATAGGTTTCATTATGTTCCAACTGCTTTCGTTTATTACTCTCAAATTTTGGAATGTAATATCTGTACTTAAGTATATCGTAGCCAGCCAAACGCCATACAGCACAGCCATTTATCATACCAATGTAAAGGCGATGAGTTGCTACTATTATGTAATCACCATCTAAAAGACTTATACTACCTAGGATACCACAGACACGACGATAAGATAAAAGATTTTCCAATTCTTTTTTAGAATCTGAGTAGAGGAGCAAAAAAAAATAGTATTAAAAACATTAAAGAATTGATACTTTTGATAGCGAATTGTGTAATCTCTATCTATTCTAAAAAGCAATATTTCTGGTAATATTAATTTCAACACACAGACAACAATACTATACTATGGTTATAGTGACATTCTAATCTGTTTTTTGTTACAATACATAACTGAAACCACATTATTCTTAGGAAAGTTATCTACGTTTATCATCATATTTTGTAGAAAAGGTAAGTACGCATAGTAGGATGCTGAGATCTGTGAAGCATCAATTTTACTTTCCTATTTATTGTGTACGATTATAACGCATCTACAGTCAAGAACCCTGTTTAAATAGAAAACATTTTGCAAGATACACTTACTTTCCACTTTTATCATATCGGAATCACGATCCATTATCAATACTTTGTCTTCAGCTTCCACCATAAAGCGATCCGGACTTATGTACCTAAAAGCCAATAACAAAAACATTATAAAACAATACGAAACAAAAATAGAAAAAGTGGTCAATGGCAATTGATGAAAATCGGTAATATTTTTGGGTCAAGTGTTTTATTACAAACCCAATGTAGTTTTTGTTTTTATTTACCATACAATACAAGCACCACCCACTATGGTGGCAATATGGTCTACGCTTAATTGCCATTGAATTAATATGCAAATCAATGTAATGCCACGAATGAGTGGTAAGACTTACAGTTTCATGTCACCGTAAATACTGGAATTTTGTAACCCGTCCATATCGATTAAGAGAAATTCAGAATTTAAAACTTAATAATTTCGTTGTTTTGTCTTTTATTAAAAAAATAGGCTCTTTTTTGAACTGGATTGTAGTTACGACTTGGTGTTATTCTGTTGAGCTCTTCTGATTTGGTAAAAATAATAAGCTAAAAATCACACGCAAGAACTATACAACACACACACACAAACGCACGGCTACAAACAATTTATTGTACTTTAATCGATGAAGTCTTCCTGCAGCGCTGACGGTGCAAAGGCGTTTTTTTATAATTTTCCTTGTCGAAATCAATTAAATTTTGATAGCATTTGGTTCTTGTAGTATTTGATAAAAAATTTTAATTTTTTAAAAGAGAATTTTTCACAGAAAAATCAGAACAAAAAAATTTATTTCCTTCTATAATATTTGACGTTTCATTACTGTTTGACATCTGCTAATAAGCGATGACGTTTGCAAGTCAGCTGCTAAAATGGAAGTTGCCATACGGCAGATATTCAAGTTAATAACAGAATAAAACAACCTTCTTTTAGCGATTTTAAAGAAAATTTTTATTCCAGTTAGAATTTTAAGGAAATGATGCTGCATTGTAACAAGTGTAAAATCAACAAGTGCTTTAGTTATGTATATTTTTGAAATTTAATCTACCAAAAATTCAATATGGGTCAATAACATGGGGTTAAATCGGCAGCCGTCTTAAGCATTATTCCTTTTGTTTGACCCACATTCGAGGATAACACAATTTATGTAGCGTTTTGTGTCGGAACTAGAAAAATATATGTGGGTGTAAGAAATTGTTTGTGTTATAAGTGACAATGAAAACTTCTTAAAGAAAAGCATTACATAAACGAAGTGTTCGACTCCATAACGAATTCTTTCCCTCAGAGTGCTCTACTAAACAGACGAGTACCATGGAAAAATATGCGATTTTCGTGAACAAGCCATGTTGAGGCGTTGGATATCCGACCGTCATTAATAGGCAACCTCAGCCTTTCCTCTACGTGTACACGACCATATCTACTAAAGTTGCATTGCATTTTTCGTAAAATATAAATGATGTAAAAGGTAAGTGGGAACCCTTATTTCTTGTAGTCTTAAAAAAGCAAAGCACTTGAATGCTCTTTTTGGCATTTGAAAAATATTGTTTAAAAATGGAATTTTCATTTCTCTTCTATAAGAGATAAATGTGCACCTTTTCTTAAACGTTTGCGACAAAAATGTTTTCAAATCATCATAACCGTGTGTAGACATCCAATAGAGGAGTACAAGTTATTATATTTTCAGCAATAATACATACGTGCATTACCTACCCACATATGTATATCCTCAAAAGTTATTAAATGCCGAAAATAAATTTGTATTTCATAGCTGAAGAATAAATAGATTTTTTATTAGGAAAAACTATTTTTAGTTCATTCTCAAAATAATATTAAATTAATACTTGTGGTGCATTGATTAGAAATCGATTAATTTGAAATGTTATTGTTTTATAAACAAAATAATTAATATGTGGCGCCATTGTTGAAAATAGCAATACAAATCAACAGCAACAATAAAAGTGTATACCTACAGTATCGGCCAAAACCTAAGCACCCCCTCAGTACATTTTTTTAAAATGATTATTTTTTTAAGAAAACAAAGTTATTAATAATTTTTTTTTATATTTTTTTATTTATTTATATCCTTATTATTGAAAAACACAAACTTAAGGAATTCAGAATTCAATAAAAAAAAGTTATGATTCAAAATACATTTTAAGTCGAAAATATAAGCGGACAAAACTAAAGCACCCCCAATTTAGGGTACAGATAAAAACTATTGCAACCAATATTTCTTTGCGAATCCTTTATTCTGGATGGCACATGCCTTCTTTTAGGCATAGAGGATATGAAATTATAAATTATTTCATGTGATATTGCTTCCCAGGCTATTTTTGCGGCTTCAAATATATCGTCTTTGGTTTTGCAATTTTCTCGGTTGATTTTTAAGTTAACGATCTCCCACAAGTTCTAGATTGGGTTAAGATCAATTGAGTACAAAATATTCGATCAACAGATCAATTATTTCTAGGCTAATTCAAAATTTTTTCCATACCGGTCGCACATCTCCTACCCATTCTGGAGGAAGACCACGTGAAACTTCGCGATATGAAGACTCCTGAATTAAAAGGACAATCCAAAATGATCCCACAGCATCTTCTAGCCACATACGAAACCGCTTAGGTTTAAAAATTAGGGATGAAGCGATTCGCAGAAGGACGGTAGAGGCCGGATTATTCAGTCTAAGGCCAGCAAAAAACCTTTCATATCGTGAAACATTTCATATTGTCTGCGCACACGCCTTATGCCATCTGAATCGTTTAAATTAAACTTAGATTCGTCAGAAAACAGCACAGTTCTTCATATTTAGACACTCCAGTTGAGATGGGCCTTGTCGAATTCAAGTTTCGATTTTTTATTTTTAGAAGATATACAAGTTTTTTTTTGCTGGTTGTCGACTGAATAATCCGGCCTCTACCGTCCTTCTGCGAATCGCTCCATCCCTAATTTTTAAACCTAAGCGGTTTCGTATGTGGCTAGAAGATGCTGTGGGATCATTTTGGATTGTCCTTTTAATTCAGGAGTCTTCATATCGCGAAGTTTCACGTGGTCTTCCTCCAGAATGGGTAGGAGATGTGCGACCGGTATGGAAAAAATTTTGAATTAGCCTAGAAATAATTGATCTGTTGATCGAATATTTTGTACTCAATTGATCTTAACCCAATCTAGAACTTGTGGGAGATCGTTAACTTAAAAATCAACCGAGAAAATTGCAAAACCAAAGACGATATATTTGAAGCCGCAAAAATAGTCTGGGAAGCAATATCACCTGAAATAATTTATAATTTCATATCCTCTATGCCTAAAAGAAGGCATGTGCCATCCAGAATAAAGGATTCGCAAAGAAATATTGGTTGCAATAGTTTTTATCGGTACCCTAAATTGGGGGTGCTTTAGTTTTGTCCGCTTATATTTTCGACTTAAAATGTATTTTGAATCATAACTTTTTTTTATTGAATTCTGAATTCCTTAAGTTTGTGTTTTTCAATAATAAGGATATAAATAAATAAAAAAATATAAAATAAATTATTAATAACTTTGTTTTCTTAAAAAAATAATCATTTTAAAAAAATGTACTGAGGGGGTGCTTAGGTTTTGGCCGATACTGTATGTATAGTATATAAAAATCAATGTCTGTTTCTTTGTTTGAAAGCTCTCTAGCTGTTTACATTCAAGCGGAGAGTTTCTAACTATTATGAACTAATGAATTAATTGAAACTCATGGCGTATGAACTGTCATAGCTGGCTTCACATTGTCATTGTTCTTATGAGCAAGCTGCCAGGCGAATGTAATAGATTTAGTTTGAAGTACTAAGTACTAGTGTGTTGGCTTGTTAGACGTAAAGACAGGTTTCAAACCATAGATCAGACAGCAAAATGAAATGCAAAAAGTATTTCTTAGGCTACTTCGAATTCTGACAGATTTCTGTCGTTCGGAGTCGACTTTAAACTGTGGGTCCCCCACTCATGTATAAAATTAACTCACACAACATAAGTGATGTCAGAAACTAGGTCGTAATCCTGACTGAAGGGCTGTAATGACCAATTATGTATGTATGTATGTATGTACTAAAAAAATGTTATGTAGATAGCGAAGTACATTAAGTTATGGCCTAATCAAATATAAAACAAATAAATTCATATTGTTATCAATGAAATAATTAATAATACAAACAGTTTTCTGTGAGTTCAGTATCGTTTTATTGTAAATTAAGAGGTTTTCACAAACAATATTCAGTCAACATATTCATTTCAATGTCTTATCACTAAATAATTCAATTAAAAAAATTAAAATAGATTTGAATTAAATAAACCCCATTAACTGGAATTGACTCAGGGGATTTTTGTTTTTCTTTTCTTTTTTCCTAAGAAACTTCTTGTGTGCTATTTTTAATGTTTTGGTTACAAAAATTCTACGAATTACTCTAGATAATTACGTTTTAAATATAAAACAATAATAATAAGGAAATTGAATGTTATGACACTGTAATAAATTTATAATATTTTTATAGGCTTTATTTTGTTTTGTGAAATTATAAATCTCTATAATAAATTTTTTCGATTATCAAAGGCATAGAATGTAGTTCACTTCCTGTAGTTTTGTTATGAATATAAATAATACTGTCGATAGTAAAGTTGTCGTTATACTCTGATTTAATCTTTATTTTGTACTACTGTTTGTTATTATGCGTGTTAAATTGAAAACTTAGTTTTGTAAGTGCCATGAAGTTCCAAAGCATATTTTGTGCTGCATATATCCAAAAGCGAACTAAATTTGTTGGTCTAAGTACCTATGCCACCCTTTATAGATTAAGGGCAGTACAGTAGATCGCATGATCGGAGTACTGTGACTCCTTTACACGATAATCATAATAATAATAAGATCCTATCAAATCAATATATCAGAATAAACAAATTTTGAATTTTTTTAATTAATTTTAAACACTTTAAACATTTTATTTGTAAATAATTCGATAAAAGAAAAACAAAACAAGAGCATTACAAAATGAGTCAACAAAATTATTATTCAACATGATGTGTATGTGAAAAGTTTTTAATTAACACAAAGTGGAATAACCGGAAGTTTGACCAAAACCCAAACCGACCCCGCCACCATAACCGTAACCAGCACCAGCACCATATGAAGCAGGTAAACTGGCACCATAGCCGCCATTAAGACCAGCACCAAATCCAGCACTGCCATAACCGCCACCGTAAGAGGCACCAACTGAACCACTATAAGCAGGAGTAAGCAAAGGTGTGGTAGAGGCTGTCAACACTGGTGTTGAGACAGCAGTTACAACAGGAGTTACCACAGCCGAAGTTGAAACTGTAGGTTGATAAGCAATTGAACCACCACCATAGCCACCGCTATAACCGCTAACAGAGCCTGCACCATAACCACCAGCATAACCGCCATTATAACCTCCAGCACCATAACCACCAGCATAACCGCCGTTATATCCTCCAGCACCATAACCACCGGAATAACCGCCAGTATAGCCTCCATCGCTAGGAAGTACACTTACTTTGATTACTTTAACATTATTGCCGTAGCCAGAACCATAACCGCCATAACCACTTCCATAACCGGGACCATAGTTATAGCCTGTGCCATAACCAGCTCCATAACCGCTGCCATAACCACCATTGTAACCGCTGTTCAAACTCCTACCATAACTCTCTGTATTACCATCAATTAAAAATCCAAGCTTGTCGAAGGTGGCCTGGGCAGGAGCCAAGGCAGCCATTAAAGCAAAAACACAAGCAAACACTTTCATTTTTTAACCGAAAATATATTTTTTTTAATTTAATTTAAATTTGTTAATGAAGTTTTATTTCGAATACTTGGTAATGCTATCCTAATGGAATACTTTTGTAAACTGATATTTAAGTTGAACCATTTCGTGGATTAAATACTAAAGATTACGGTTTTGTTAACAATGATCACATTGTTTCCGTTTAATGCCAACTTTTTTACTTTGACTCCAAAACTAAGTTTAATTTGTTCATTTTTTTTTTCAAATAAGTTTGGCCAATTGTTTACTAAGTTGTGGTTTTAATATTTCGCAAAAAAGTGGGAAAAATAACTTAAATAAACATATTTAAACAATATGTTGTTGTTTTTTTTCTTTGTTTAATGCCGTTTTATTTGATGATGAACTAAAGATCAATATTTTGTCAATGATAAACTACAAGCAGTTCTAAGCGTGTGTTTGATATTAAATTAGTGTTGGCTGGCCTGGTGTTAAAATGACATCATAATGTTGCAAACAGAAAAAAAAGAAAAAAGTCACATTATTTGTTTTTACGTCATTATTTAATTATTATTTTAAATAACTTTAAACCTTGTTTAATACAGGCAAAAGTGTTAAAGCGTCATGCCTAACTTATGTGAAACAAATTTTTTTTTTTTGGGTGTCAAGCCTAACTCAGTAGAGAAAAATGATTTTATTTGATAGTGACAGTGAATGCATACCGAAAAAGTCACTGTTTAGTGTAGACATAATCGGTCCATATTCCTTTGACAGTGACGTTTGCCTGGTCTTCAATGTCAACTGCGATCACGATATGTCGACGATTACCAAATTTTTTAACGCTTAATTCGAAGGTCTGGACATCAACGACATGATAATTCAACAGGACGGCGTTACGTACCAATCTGTAATCTGCACGAGGGATTTAGTACATTATCCTTTCATGTGATGTGATTTTCGATTTGAGCTGGTTAAATTTTTCCTGGGGGGCTTTATTAAGTCACAGGTGGATGTGAATAAGCGAGACACCACATGAGATTAGATTCAGCATGATTTTGATATTTCGAATGCGCTCCACAATGCTATATTCGATAACATAATGTCATAAGTAAGTCTTTCAAACGAATAAAATATTTCGGCGTTATCTCATGCACTTACTTAAATTGGGCATTACTACTGTTTAGTTCGGATTACAACACCATCCATGTTGTGAGCGTTAATTTTATCCATAAGTGGCCGACAGGACTTACAGTTTAAAGTTGACTTCGAACGAAAATTTTCTTGGCAGAATTTCTGCCAGAAGATTGCTGAGAAGAAGTCATTGAAAGAAATATTTTTTCATATTTCGTTAAATTCGAGAAGTCTGTGACAAGGGTTCATCTTGTCTTGTCTAATAAGCAAATACACTGCCTACTAGACTACGGCGACGTCAACACAACTTTGTTTTATTTAAATTTAAAGAGAGGAAGCGCTTAAATAAAGACCCTACATTTCCGATCTTCTCTGTATTGTAATGTATTCTCTGTATTTCGATTCTCGTTACTTTCCCGAACTGTGTGGATGGTAAAAAAAATCCATTCCTCAGCAATGAAATGGAAGAATGAAATGAATGATGCTGGAGTCATAACTGAAATTTAAGGATGAGGTTGATGATTTATGGAAGTCGTAGCACTTTCATCATGATTTGAAAATTTTACAATGCTCTCCTGCACTGTGGAACAAATCGGATAAGAATTACAATTCACCTTCTATTAGTCATATAAGATAATATGATATCGTTTTACAATCAAATTTAAAGGAGTTCCTTACTCTCTCGCTCAATATTACAAAATTTCATTAAAATTTTAAATTGATTGTGAAGGGTTATTCAAAAATTTTTATTGAAATTGAATTGCATAAACGCTCAACACTTGACAAGTATAGATTGCGAAGTGAAAAAAAAAATCACAACTGTTATCGGATGATGAACTGCTGCAATCAATATCGAAAAATATTACATTGGCAGTAGCTGTGCTACCAAAAAATTGCATGGAATCAAATTCATGGAATCAATTTCTTTTTTTTTTGTGAACATAGGTTTTTACATGACAAAGAAAAAATGATCGAATTTTCTTTGTACATAATTTTTTAACAATTCATTTTATGGCCCTATAAAAGCCAAAAAATTTTTGTAAAGATCAGTACACATTCGGTGAACAATTAAACAAATAAACACGGGTTTTTTCTTTCTTAAATCGTAAAACGTCAAAATGTTTAGCAAACAAAAATCAATTTTTCTACTACTGGCCGCTTTATGTTTAATTACGGCTGTAATGGCTTCCAAAGTTCGGGAGTTTTCTACAAAGAAATTCAATGCAAATCTTCTAAATTTAATGGCACGTTCAAGCAATTCATTTAATTATCCGAAATGCTTCAAATACTATACGCCATTCATAAATGAATTATTGGCAAAGTACGAAAGAGATCACAAAACCTGCTGTAGCAATGCCGATAGCGAACGTAATAAAGTCGATGAGAGGACTCTACTCTCCCGTCAAAGATTGGCCAACGAAACAGATGATTCCTGCACTGTCCTGTATGGGTGTCCGCTGGAGAAATCAATTGATGATGAATACTATTGTTATGTGACAAAGGTAAGTGTAAATGATAAAAAAAAAGATACTTTAAAATTAAAGAGCTAGAGCTTTGCTTCATGATACACTCGAAGCTGTCGGGAATGATTTTATTTTAAAATTTGTAATTACGCTCTTAAATAAGCGAAACTAGAACTATTATAGTTCCGGATATGTATATAGATCCTATAGATGGCATGTGGAGAATGTATCACATATTTTGATAAATTCTAAGAGCATAAAAAAACCAGCTTATCTGTCATGAAGTCTTCTGAGTAATTTTGTAGTAATAAAAATATATTAACCATCTAGGAGTGATAGTAACGCATGCTGTGTCAGTGATGTTATTATTATGGTATTTATCGAAGGTTTTCGAAATTATAGGATGCGATAGTCATTCATACGCCATCATTTTACAATAGGAGCTATGAGATATGAAACTCAAAAGTAGAGAAACAGAATTCACGGCCTAAGTCATGAATTTTTACCCTGCGTTCTCTTGGTGCAAAATAAAATTTTTCTTTGCCAAATGCTGTGATTTTATCAAATATTCATTATCCTAATAAGCTGGCAAAATATTCAGCATTAATTTCAAGGCAGTTATTGTTGATGAAAAAACGGTAACTATTGCCTGATGTACTCACATTGACGCCGATTCTTAATCTGTAAAACCAACTGATTTGACTATTGCTTTGCTCGCTTTACATGCAATTTTCCTGCGAAATTGCTAAACTATTGGGTTTTTATGGTCGTGTGAGCAAACGCAGCACCCATATGATGGAAATCCTTCTCATCATTTAAAATTTAAACCACTGAGCCATATAGAATGTGTTTGAACTTCACATGCTCTTGGATTTTCAATCTCAGTATAGCCAACACCATATACGACCACAACGAAATGTAATGGGAGCGTATGAGATCGAAAGACAATATGAAATTATACGATTTACTTATCATGTAAACTACCCTGTACACAAATTTTGATTTTAAGTGTCAAAAATAAACGAAATAACGTTACTTGATTTACTTTTAGTAGGAGTAAACGGAAAAATACTTGGTAATAGGGACAGTGCAAGATTTCGGTTTTTTGTAACTCTGTTAAGTTGTCAAGTTATAAAAATACTTCAAGGGGAATTACCAATCTTTTTTTTCCAATATTTTACCGAATATTATCCTGTTTTTTTCACAAGGGCAATGCAAATCTGAAAAATATGCGTGATATATCTAATGGTGCTACATCGGACTGGGCCGCTTTCAAGGAACAAAAGCGACTTGTAAATTATAATGAGGAAAAATGCATCAATAAGACAAAAATTTGTTTCGAAGAAGAAAGTGATGCGGTCTACACACAACTGGACAGTTGTTTAGCGGGACTAACTGATGTACCCACACCATCATCCACAACTTCATCTACGACTGTAAAGGTATCCAGTACCTCCACCACAACGAAGCCTACACCAACGGAATCCACAACAACGAAGCCTACACCAACGGGATCTACAACAACGAAGCCCACACCAACGGGATCCACAACAACGAAGCCCACGCCAACGGGATCCACAACAACGAAGCCCACACCAACGAAATCCACAACTAAGTCTTCTAACGAAAATACAGATGAAGAAGACGATTAACGTGAAACGTTGCATTAAAAAATTATAAACAATATTCCTAAAACATAAATTGTTATTATAAAAAGAAATAGCAATAATTAATATTATTTTATTACCCACTTTATTTTGAAATAAACACACACATTTGAATCTAAAAGACTGGCACAAATATCACAAATTTTTTTGTTCTTTTTTTTGGTAATTTTTTTTTTTTGGTATCAATAGTTAATTAGCGTTTTGGCTGTCGTTAGAAATGCGAGCGTACTATAAATTTTTTAAATTACTTTTGGCCGATTGTAATCAGTGTTTATTTTTAGCACATAAACGTGTTGAGTTCATAAATTATTTTTAACAATTTTTTAATCATCTTAACAGTCGACGACGAAGTGTGTTACGGAGTGCAATACAGAAGCGTGACATAACTATACGCATTTGTCAATGATTTTATGATCATATATACATATATTTATACATCTATATACATAAGTAATAGAGAGGCATACATAGTCCCGATCAAATTATAATACAAATAATGAGTGTCTATTTTACAACAGCATTATAAAAATATTGTAGGTTCACGGGAAACCAAAGTTTTTTTTCTTTTATTTTTATTTAGTTCATGTACCTACAGCTTGCTGTGATAGATTTTGCTATCATAGGACAAGTCGTAGCATGAGTATCGCTTAGGAATTGGTAAATGACGTCAATGAAGATACTGAATTGCTGTAAAGTTTCATAAATGATAAGGAATCATGCGCCTAAGATAATAACGTCAAAACTAAAAATCCAATCGAACTGAAAGAAAAAACAAAACGATAAAATGTCAGGGTTTTTTGTATTTTCTTCGATTAATGTGGCAAGAGATTAGACTGGTTTACTTGGCTAGTTTATCGAAAACATAATTTAATACTCAATAAAAAATTTAAAAACAAAAAAAAAACATTCTGCGTTACTCTCCGAAAACTGGAATCCTAAAAAACATAATTTTTTATATTTATTTCTGTTTTAATGTCAAACCCGTGGCTCAAAAATCGACTTTAAACAACCACAGTACACTACCCGCTAGACTACTCTTTTGAACACCTCAAAAATATTTGTTTTATAAACTACCTTTGCCGTACGCCTGCTATTTGGAGATGCACGACTACAATGCTTATCGTTGTATGAATGACTCATTCTCATTTAATCTATAGACACCCCAGATTTTGTAAGTGTTCTCGGCAGTGAACAAGCAGACGATCTAGTAAGGAAAAGAGTTTCCAGTCCATTGATGGGGCCTAAATCCTTCTGAGGAGTAGGAGAGCAAGTTTGGAAAGGGATGCCCAACAAAAAAAGAGGAGAAAGAGAGACAAAGCTTTTCTCAAAACAAATGGGTTTGAGGAAATCAAAATTTTTGTTGGCAAATTGCAATAAGAGGAGAGGGTGATAACGGTGTTTTTGACAAGGGACTGTAGACTCAGGAGGGAATGGGAATTGTCTCGAGCCCAACATGTAGATGAGAATGAATAACCGGAACACATTCTTAGAAACCATTGGGAATTAATGCATACCAGAACGAAATTTCTGTGTGCATGTCATGTACTAGGCAGAGAATTGTCATTGTTGTCTGCGAGCGTCAACGGGGCAATAGGCTTGGGGGAGACATCATAGGAATATCCTATAAAATTTATATTGTATGATCGCAGTACTACTGCACCTAATCAATACAAATAATAATAACACCCTGCGCCAGGTAGGTGCATATACACCTATTGACACCTAATTAGAAACGCTTTTTTTCTTTAGCGCAAAGTCAGTTATATAAATAATTTTTGGGAAAACTATCGTTATCTTGACTTCCAAATACTTGTATTTTGTTTATTACTCTGTTTTATCTTTAAATGCTTTTACTTTCTTTATTAAGCATTTCAATTGCCGTTTTTTTTTTGCAAACACATTCTTAGTATAGTTTAAAAAAAGTGCGACACATAATTAGAAACGATCATTTATTGTTTAAAATTTGCTGTGAAAGGTAATATTTGGAAAAAGGTAGGCAATTTTTTTTTTAATTCAGTATATTTAAATATAATAGCCTAATACTTTCAAGTTTTTTAATGGGAAAATGTAAGAGCTGCACTTCTGAAATAAGGAGCTCTATTTTCAAACTGCGTAAAGCTGGAAAGTCATATAGAGAAATATCAGAGCAGCTTCAGTGTTCAAAGAAAAATGGTTTTTATCGCTCTGAAGCATTTCCAAAAATATGACACCATATCGAATGTTCCACGACAGAAAATGCCCAGGAAAACATCAGAAGATACCGACCGCTTGATTAGGCGGATCTCCAAAGCCGATCCAAAAAGTCGTCTGCGGATATCCAGCGTGAAATTTGCGACAGATTTAATATCTCCATATCCAAGAGGACCATTTCACGTCGTTTGGTTGAAGTCGCGCTAAATGGCAGAGCAGCACGCAAGAGACCACTTCTGAGAACAATTCAGAGAAAACGTCCCATTTGAATTGGACAGCCAATCAATGGAAATATATGCTTTGCAGCGACGAAACTAGGATAAATCGCCTTGGTCCAGATGGTCGAAGATTTGTTAGAAGGTCCATCAACCAAGAATTTAATACTCGCTATGTTTCACGTGTAGTGAAGCATGGTGGAGGATGGACTATGGTGTGGTCATGTTTTCCCTGGAATGGTGTTGGTCCAATCCACAAAATTGATGGAATTTTAGATAAGGAAAAGTACGTTGACATACTTAATAATGTGATGTTGCCGTGGGCTGAGGAGAATTTGCCTGTTATCTTTAAATTTCAACAGGACAACGATCCAAAGCACACGGCCAAGGTAACAAAGAAGTTCCTTGAAGATAATTCCATCAATGTTTTGGAGTGGCCAGCATCAAGTCCGGGCCTAAACCCCATCGAACACCTATAGGGCGATGTGAAAAAAGCTGCGAGCCTCAAAAATGTTACAATCATGGCGACTCTTTTCGAGGAAGTTAAGAAGGCATGGGAGGCAATACCAGTGGAACGATGTCGTAACCTTATAACATCAATGCGGAGGCGATGTGAACCTGTGTTAAAACAAAAAGGGTTTGCAACAATATATTGACAATAATAAGAATACAAACATAATATCAGAACTTTTTTCTAATGGTTTTTATCGTTTCTAATTAGGTGCCGCAGTCAATATTTGAAAAAATTTTGTTCTTTTTTTAAGTGTTTAGTAATAAGAGCTTTGTTAAGTCTTTTTGTTTCTTTTTTATGACTTTATAAAATTAAATAACAAATAGTTTGAAATGAATAAACAATATGAAAAATATTTCAACGTTTTGTGAAATTTTAAAGCGTTTCTAATTAGGTGTCAATAGGTGTATATATGAAAAATATAACACGACTGTGATACTCTTTAAATAATAATTACGGTAATTTTTGTTCGATTTTATCAAACGAAGTGTCAATTTCTTCACAGGAGAATGCACTTTAAGAATATCTCCACTTATTTCATATTTTTTAATTAAATTTTGCTACTATGAATGGCCAAACTTGACAAAAAAAAAAAAGAAAAAAATTCGCATTTTCCAAGTTTACCTCATCAAACCTCATAGAATATTAAGTCGAATAATATATATATGTATACCGTTTTAAAGGCCCATCCCTCCCCTTTCAAAGAAAGTTTAAATTTGTGACATTGGTTCAGAAATGTTTGTATAATCAATAAATTTGAGCGTAAAGTCCAAAAAAAAATAATTTTTGTCAAATAAAACAAGCTTAGAGGGTTCAAGAAATATAAAAATATATTTTTGAGTTTTACTCGCCAAAATTCATAACTTGCACTATGTCATTAGCTGGATGTATTTCATTTTTTTTATTTTGTCGCATAGTGTAATCTGTTGGCACGTTTTCCAGACTTTTGTAAATCTGGGGTGTTAGATAGGGGTGTTCAGTATTAAGCTACTTTTTCTTCTGTAAAGATGTTCTATAGAGTTCGCAACATTGAATTCCTGCATCAAGACAAAGAAGTGTGGCTAAATCTAGAACTTCATAAAGATAAATAGTTGCTACAACTGTTGTTAAGTTATTTATTTAACATCAGCTTAAAGGCCCCGGTCAAACCCAAGGCCAGACACGAACGAAACGAAATATAAAAAAATATTTCTTGGGCGACTTTCTCTCAGCAGATTTCTGGCAAAAACTCTGAGAGCAAATAAAATTGCCAGGAAAGGTTTCTCAAAAATCTGTCGTTCGTAGTCGACTTTTAACTGTAGGTCTCGCCACTCATGTATAAAATTAACACACACAACATGAGTGGTGTGAGAAGCTAGGCCGTAGTCAGTAGTGTTGTCGAGCCGGAACGCTCCGGAACGTCGTTTCGGTAGTTCCTTTTTGGACAGGAACGCGTTCCGGAACTAAAGATGATTTTTGATAACGAAAATTGGCTGACGTTTTGAAAAAAAAAATTAATAAGAATTGCTGATTTTTCTAATTTTTGACGAATTTTTATATGTAGCACAACACCACTGGCCGTAGTTCTGATTGAAGGGTTGTAATTGCCAATTATGTATGTATGTATGTTAACTATACTCTATGTAGATACGAATGTGAAAGGTCCACACATCTTATCTGAATGAATCACTTCCATTCGATCTTGTACTACTGTAACCAGCAGGCCTACATTTAAAAAAAAAAATCTTCTGTATTGTAAACTGTTTTGTATTCTTTAGCTTATTTCGTTGTGTTTTTCTTCAAACTGTTAATTTATGATGATTGTGTTCATGTCAACAACATTTTTTTCTTTCTGTTTTTTGTTGTTAGAATTTTTGCTGTGGAAAAAAACAACAAATTTTTATCATTCATCATTACTGGGGCCAATTATTTTGAGCATTTTAATTAAAACGAAATTTGTGGAATCAGTATGAAATGCGATCTAAAAACAAAAAACCAACAAGACAAACAAAATCATAAATTAATAAACAAAAATCAGTTCATTTTTCATATATCTTGCTGGTGCAATCATTAACCAATCATTAGCAATATTTAATAACAAAAAAGAAAAAAACCAAAAACAATAATAATAATTCGTTTATCAATTTGATTTGTTTAATTGCTTATATTAAAAAAAATAATGCGTTTATTTCTAATATAAGAAAAATTTTTAAAACATTTGTGGACTCTGGCTGCGTGTGTACGTTAAAAATGAAAAAATGATTCACCTAAGCAAACAATATTGCAGAATGGATTTCTGGTACTTTTTTTGTCGTGTCCATAAATTTTATCATTCTTATTATAGTTTGACAATATTGAAGACAATTAAAGTTAGCCGCAACTCTAAGAATTATCAATTCATTAAAAAAAATATCTCATAAAACAATTCGCATTCATATTAGCGACAAGCATATGACGAAGAATAAAAAGCCATGATAAGATTGTTATTGACAGTGATACAACAATTATTTGTCTGAATGTCATATATTTTGGAATACCAGCTATAAAAGAGAGCCAATTTTCTTTGACTATGATAACTACGACCAAAAATATAAAAAAATTAGATGTTTTAACTGCATTTAAGCGGTATAATCATTGGCATAATGGTCGACTTCAATACAAGGCTACTTTTTTCGTTCGCATAAATATGCATTTTTTCAGCAACTGATTGTTTTGTACACAATTTACGACCCTAGTAATAGAATTTTGTATTAGGACATCTATCCGGAATGCACTCAAACGGAGAGTAGTTCCTAGCAAAGTTATTGGAATGATTGAAGACGTCCTAGTTATCCACTCTCTACGTTATTGTCAACTGTTATCCTTGATGAAATAATGATATAAACAGGAATAATTTAGGTTAGCCAAACGTCCACGGAACGTAACGGAACGTACTATCGTTTTTAGCATATGAAGAGCAATGTAAATGCCTACGGAAATTACATTACTGTTAGGTAATCGCTCTCATTGCCTTTCGTATTCTTAAAGCGAACGTATGTTCCGTGGACGTTTGGCTAACCGGGGCTTTAGGCTATATGTAGGGAAGCTTAGTGAAATATTTTCGAAATAATCTTGAAGAGATGTATTTTCAGTTTGCATAACTTCAATGGGCTTTTTTCCTTTGCCCATCCTGATTACTTTTGAATACATGCTTGCAAATTCGCAGACATCGTATCCTAACAAACTTTAGATCTCTTTTTCAAACGAATTTAGCATCCTTTCATCAGATTCAAACATAGTTCTTGTCTAGGCATCGTACGCAATTGCTTAGAGTGTTATTGTGTTATAATACTGAATATCAGATTTGGTTTTCATGTAAGTAATTTGTTTAGCAGCATCAAAGACTTCGCTTCATTGAATTATTAAATGAAATTCTAGTATAAAAATTCTTGGCTTGCTTCGAATAGAGATGAGAGTGATGATGGTTCTCTTTTTTTCTGTTAATGTTATACTTAGGATTCATAATATATATGATGAATTCTATGTGTTCTGCAGACTCCACTCTTTTGTCTACAGTTGTTTGCATTGTGCGCAGAACTATGGTAACAACGTCTATATCAACCGCATATTTCATGAAAGTCCGTACTCTTGTCTGAAATATCTCTCTTACATTGTCTTTCATTATTTCAAGAAACTTACGTTATTTATGCTGCATTATGTGCACTTAAAGTTCTCTGAAGACTCGTGTATTTTCTTCAGAGTAATAAACTCAAAGTGATGATCGCAAACTACACTAATAACAACCATTGACATTACGTGTGGGCGGTTTGAGGAGCCTACTCACTTGTAATGTGTACCATATCATAACCAGCGTTAACAACAACGATTCCTCTATATATTTTCATCTTCCCTATCATCGTATTTTTCAAAATAGATGGCATGCAATGTACATTTCAAAATTCACTTGGAATTTGTTTAAAATATTTTTCTAATAAAATGAAGAACGAAAAGTTCTTAAACCAATCGTTTTCTTAACAAAACGATAAACGATCGATTAAAGCTTACTACGTAGGGCATTGAAATACAAGAATATTGTATTTGATATCAATTCTTGGTAGTGGTCGTAAAATTTAGTCTTCCGAGCAAATAACACTTCTATACTCTTGTACTCATATCTTGACTTTCTTTTACGAGGCCTAATAAAATTTGTTGTTGCCGGTCTTTATTTATTTTTAGTAACAGAAATTTAAGTTTTTTGGTATAAAAAGTTCTAACATTTTTCATACGATCAACAGTTTTTTCGAAACAATCGGCGACAAGTGAACTTAAAAGTGATAAAAAAAAAAGTAGAAATCAGAACAAAACGAAATTAAAAAATAATTATTTAAGTGAACAACGAGTAATAGTACTTAGTGGAATAGAAATATTTTAAGAATAATGAATACAAAGCGTAATTTATTTGTGGCATTGATTGCCTTTTTGGGCGTAACAATGGCTGTGGGCGGAGATCTGGGAATCCAGCATGAAAACTCTTTAAATTTGCTGAGCTTTATGACACGCTCTAGCGATGTACTACAAAAGAATCCGGCCCGTTCATTGGATTGTTTCGACTATTATGTTCCATTGCTTCAAGGAATTACCGAAACATACGAAAGAGAATTTAAGGAATGTAAACAGAAGACCGCTGACAGTAAAGAGAACGCTGAATCAGCCACTTTGGAACAACGCAATGATTTGGCCAAAAGATCGTCGGATTCTTGTACACTCTTGAGCGAGTGTAGTGCAAGCGATTCGGCTAAAAACGCATTTGATTGTTATGCTAAAGGGGTAAGTAGAAAACTAACTTTTACTTGATAAAATTTAGGATTTATTTTTTTCTCTTTTTCCTTAAGAGCTCTGATAGTCAAGTGGCCATGCATAATATGAATTCCGATTCCATACAATATTCGGCCGATTTCAATAGACAACTATTTTTAATTGATCTTGATGATGAAACATGCACCAACGCAACAAAAAAAACTTATGAAAAGGACAGTGCTAAAGCCTATTCGGATATGAATGATTGTTTAACTGGCAAATCTCCAGTGCCCAAGCCTACTGATCCTCCAGCCACCGATGCTCCAGCCACCGATGCTCCAGCTACTGATCCTCCAGCTACTGATGCTCCAGCCACAGATCCCCCAGCTACTGATGCTCCCTCAACAGAAGATCCTGAGCCAGCACCTGAAGACAAACTGCCCGAAGAAGATATCTATATGCTACGTAAAGCATTAGAAACACGTATGAAGAAACGTCGTTACTAATTGTTGTAATCAAAATTTAACTTTTCTTACCACAAAGTATTATTTTGTCTACACCCCTATTGTTATTGTAAATCATTTAAAATTTTCCACAACTGCTCAAGTGTAAATTGTAAAAATAAAATATTCGTGTCAATAAAATATTGTATATTAAATTATCTATCGGAACACATACATACATTTTTATTATTTCCTTTCAATATAAGAACACGCTCTTTTTTCGAAAGCGTTGCAAACTAACACCGGGGTAAACTAAGTTGATGGGCATTCAACTGAAATAATAATCCTAATACATACATACATAATTGGTAATTACAACCCTTCAGTCAAGATTACGACCTAGTTTCTCATATCATTTAATTTGTGTGGGCTAATTTTATATATAAGTGGCGGGATCTACAGTTTAAAGTCGACTCCGAGAAAATCTTTTCATGACAATTCTATTTGCTCCCAGAGCTTTTGCTAGAAATCTGCTGAGGGGAAGTCACCGACGAAATATGTTTTCATATTTCGTTTTATTCGAGATATCTGGCCTGGGGTTTGAACCATGGCCTCACGGCTTATAAGCCAACACACTAACTACTGTACTAAGGCGACTACCCTAATAGTAGGAAAAACTTAACGAATCCGATATGGAACACAAACAATCAATTCGTAGCTCTTGCGGACAACAAATAATTAATGTGGAGCTCAGTAATAACTTTGAAACAAACGAAGTCAAGCTTCGAATAATCAAAAACAAAGCCAAGCCTATGCTTGCTGGAAATCTAATCTGAGTGACATGCTTCAGATATCTGTAGTAGTAAAACCTAAAGCATCAAAATATTTGATAAGAGACAGACATGATAAGAGAACAGTTGCATTCCAAGAACAGTATATAATCTGAAAAAAAAGCGGAAATCATGCCAGGTGATCTAAAATCTTATTATCTTATTATTTAAACAGTGTCTAGACCCAGTTTTACATATGGCTGTGTAGCATGAACACTAAAAAGTCTTGATTTTGGGGGGAAAATGTCGTCAGGAGAATATTCAAACCCAGCAAAGTATCCAGTAATTTACCATAAAATTCAAAGCATTGACTGGCCAATGAATACATTAAATGACTCATTAGTATCGGTGTACGTTAAATCGCAAAGAATAAAATTAGCGCTTGATAACTACGAAAATATGGTTTGGAAATCAAATAAGAAACAGAGCAGGGAATACAGAGGATTGGACATGGCAATTCTATCGGACAGTCTGGCTGTCATCCGCTCACTATCATGAGGTTGAGACAGGGACACGACAATATGCAGACATATTAGCTTACAAAGATGGTAGTATCCATGCCGATGACGACATCAGAACGTCAGTTTAGAAGCGTACACTCGGCGAAAAAAAAAAGGTAGTGACGAATGCTCTTCTCAAATAAAAAGAGTTTAAGTTTACATCATACTATTAAAAAGTAGATTCGACATTCTTTCCAGTGTTGTAGATTCAAAGAATGTTTGTTTTAGAATAGAGATCGATTCAGGCTCAAAAGTATACTCAGCAATGAGAAGAACGAGTCACTATAACACATTTTGTACTTGCTGAACAGCACCTTGAAGTTTGCCAGGGCAACAGAATTGCGAACGATGTTATCTAGATATGCTATATAGGACTTATATTATAGGTTGAGGACAATAGAATGAATCATCTGACAGTCGTACTCAACAGTCTTCTGACAAAAACTCGGAAAGTAAATAAAATGCCTACGAAAAGTTGTTCAAAAAATCTGTCGTTCGAAGTCGACTTTAAACTGCATGTCCTGCCACTCAATGATGAAATTAACACACACCCAACAAGGGTGGTGTGAGAAGTTAGGTTGCAATCCTGACTAAAGAGTTGTAAAGACCTTGCAGTCAATTGAGTATCTTTGCGATATGTTGCATCGATGTTTATTTTTAATGTCCATCACTAGGGTAAAGTAAAAAGCTTTTTAATTAAAATGGTACGATTTTAAATTTCTTACTTTTGCTAATATTTCCTTTAAACTTGAAATATATAAAAATTACTTCCTGTATGCTCAACATGAAATTCTTGGAACATATAGTTTAAGCTTCAAATAACCAGTTTCATATGTCTGAAGTATATCGCCGTAGTCTGATAGGTGGTGTGTTGGGTTCGTATCCCAGGTCAGGCATCAAAACGAAATATGAAAAAAAAATATTTCTTCGCGGCCCCCTTCAGCAGATTTCTGGCAAAAACTCTGAGAGTAAATAAACCTGCCATGATGTATGTTTCTGCATGTTTCTCAAAAATCTGTCGTTCGGAGTCGACGTTAAACTGTAGGTCCCGCCACTCACGTATAAAATTAACGCCCACAACATGAGGTGTGTGAGAAGCTAGGCCGCAATCCTGACTGAAGGGTTGTAATGTAAGTAAGCGTTTAGCTTTTTTCATACTAAATTACTAAATTTTGTAGTTTCTGATATCACAGATAAATTTTTATTTTTTTTTTATTTTTTATTATTTTCAAAAATTAGATTATTACAAAATATTGTTGTTGCCTCAGCATCCATAGGGACATTTTTGAGGCCAGTTGGCAATGTATATAAAAAATCTTATCAAGTTATCAAATATTCAAAATATGTTTTAGGGGGAAAAAATTTGGTTTAAAAAGTAATAATATTACAATAGAAGCATTTCCATATTATCGAATAAATATTCTTTAACTCTATTCTTAAAAATTGAAATTCTTTCAATATTTTTTATATCTTCTGGTAATCTATTATATTCCAAACTACCCATATAAGTAACTTTTTGTTTAGTTTTTTCCAAACGGCAAAAGCTTGCACTCAGATTAATCGCGTTTCTTGTGTTAAAGTTATGTTGATTCCGTGAAAATAGAATAGTATGGTGACCAATATTGTGTATAGATTTATAAACATACAGTTAAAGTTGCATTTTGTGAAATCCATATATAGGAAGAATCTTTGTTGATAGCTCTTTATATAGCAGTAATGTTGAAAAGGTTGATGGCAGATTGAATACTGATTTTAAAGCTTTATTCTGAGATCTTTGAAGCGATCTAAGCTCATTGCTTTATTCCATGAATACACAATAGCTAAGTAATTTACACTAAGCGCCATAAGTGAGTCAACACTTTTGTTCTTAAGCATAAAACAGTTTTGTTCTTAAAAATAAAAAAAGTTCCTTTATCATGAATTGTTGTTGTTGTTTTAACATTTTATAAGTAATAAATAAACGTTTTTATTTTTGGAAATTTATTCGACTATTCTCATTTACTTTTCTCGCTATCCTAAGAAAATGAATTATTTCAGTGGTGTTTACTCACTTTTGACGCTCACTGTATATGACTCTGAACTAAAGCTGGATAAATCAATAACTTAGTTTCAACATTAAATTTGTTTTTAAATTTATAAATCAAACCAGTAGCTGAAGCAATTTTTGATTTTAAAGATTTTATATGTAAATCCCATGATAAGTTGCTTTGCAGATGCACACCAAGATATTTCGTTGAGGGAACTTCGTGCAAAGGTTTACCATCCAAAAAAATACTAAAATTTTGTCCATCAACCATATAAGGACTAAATCTTAAAACTTTTGTCTTTTTTGCATTTAAACATAGTCTATTTAGCCTCGCATACTCCATAATAATTGCTGCATCGTATTCCCTGTGAGCTTTTAGAGAATTTTCATGTTTATATGGATAAAACACACTTATGTCATCGGCAAACATATATGGGCAAATCACATGACTTTGTATCGTGTATGTTGTATTGAATACATTTGTTTGTTTGTGAACGCTCCATGCTATACTGTATTGTGTATCTCGTGGCATTCAAACAATTTGATAGCCCGAAACCAACACAAGTTTTTAAAAACATATGAAAAAAAATGTGTATAAGTGTATCGGAGTTTTATATGAAAAATATCAACAACAATCATATACTGTTGTATGTTTTTCCAACAATACAATGAATTGACCAATAAAGTTTACCAAAAAGTTTTAAATTCTTTAAGTCATTGAGATATATACTAAATAGTAATGGGCCCAATACACTGCCCTGCGGAACTCCATACTCAACCATACCAACAGTACTTTTGAGATTGTTTACTTCAACATATTATTTTCTATTGCACAAATAACTTTTTCCACTCTTCCACTCCATAATATACAAGTTTCTCAATAAGAATTGTATGATCTACAAGATGGAACGCCTTCGAAAAGTCGTAAAAGATACCCGCCACACCACTGAATCCTTCATCTAAACCTTTAAATATATTATTTACTACATTTATAACGGCTTTCTCTGTACCAGATCCTTTTTTGAAACCATATTGGCGTTCATATAATAGGCTGTTATCGTTAAAATATGACGAGAGTTGTTTATGGAGTATTTGCTCGAAGATTTTGTCAATAATTGAAAGTAAAGCTATTGGCCTAAAATCTTCTACTCTCACAGCGTTAGTTGTCTTGGGTATCGGTACAACTTTTGCAATCTTTAAATATTCGGGATATGAACCAGTAGCAAGCATATTGTTAAATATTGTTGTAAGATGAGGAGATAGATAATTTTTACATTGAAATAAAATTTTGGCTGAAATTCCATCAGGTCCACCCACAGCTTTTCTTTAAATCAAATTCTGTAATAATATTAATTATTTCAACCTCTGCTATATAAGAGAATGTAAAATACGCTTTGATAATGTTGTATTGTCTTTAGGCTATTACACGAATCACCAGGTAGACATAAAATTTCATCTTTTAAAGATTTTGGAATTTGAAGAAAATATTTATTAAAGGTTTCACTTTTCTGGTAACCAGTAGTAATCTCTTCAATAATATTAATTTCATTTTTCATTTTCCTACCTAGGGTTTTGTTTAAAAACTTCCAACATTTTTTTGGATCCCGTTGGATTTGATTTAAATTATCGCAGAATAAAAATAGTAAAAACTTTGTTTTTTGGTACTTTTTCTTGATGCTTCTTTGAAATGTTTATTATTGAAATAACATTAGATTTTAATGAGAATTGCTTTCCTTGTCAGATCTATTAAAATATCCACACAGAAAAACAGTCCACATTAGAAAGCATATGTTAATAATCAAAACCCGCCGTATTATCAAACACCAGCGTAGTTCCTTCTTCGGTAATTGGTTCAACTGTACTTACTTCTACTGTTGCTGTTATTTCGGGTGCCGAAGTAGGTGGTACTGTGGTCGGCTGTGGTTCTGGTGAGGGCTGTTCAGGTGCAGTTGTTGGTGGCGGAGTAGTGGGTACTTCGGATGTACCCAAAATGCAACTATTAAGACTGGCATAAGCAGCAGCAGATGTTTCTTCATAATGACGTCTACTGGCATTGGTACATTTGAATTCGTCACTCTGGATGAGATAATATTCTTGACGTAACTGTGCCAAGTCTTGGGAAGCGTTGCCATTTATGTCGTACACGATTTTCTCGCTACTGGCACTCTAAATAAATGTAAAGGGAGGAAATTAAAGTAAGTACGTTGCTATCCAATATGTATCTGAAACTGTAAACACTTAAATTTTGTAACGTAATTTACTATAAAAAGTTGTACCTAAAAAGCCTTAAATTGTTCGTAGGAATTATGAAAGCTTAAAATGTATTTTATGTAGACTGTATTGTCTGTCCAAAGGATTTCTACTTACCGCACTAATGTAGCACTCAAATTCTTTCACCACTGATTCGATTGCATTGCATTGAATCAACAAGTCACAGGTATATTTTGCTGCAACAGCTAATTCGGTACGTTGATCCAAGGTGGCCTCGTCGACCTTTGAACGAGCATTTACTGATGCATTTTGACAAGCTTTGAAATTTGCTTCGTATTTTTTGGCAAATTCATTGATAAGCGGTAAATAATAATTAAAACATACCACTGTACGGACGGGATCACCATTTACTAGATCGATCGAACGGGCAAAAAAATTCAAAAGCCCAACATCCGCGTCAATACCAATAGATGTTGAAGGACTCGTTAGGGCCAACAGAGTAACGAGGCTAGCGATAGTTGAAATATTCAATTTGAAGTTCATTGTATCCTTTTACCAATTCGTATTGTTTTTGAAAGCACTTTCCGTATGGATTACAATTAAGAACTGTTTCAATGGTTTGATGACAATTTAGTTTTTATAGTTTTGCTTCTGTTATTATTGCAACCGTTTGTTTAAAGTATAATTATTTGTTTAATTTGCTTTTCTATTTTCTTAAATCACAAAGTGAAAAATAATTAGTTTTGGAGAGTTACGATAAGTGATTCCATACTTGAAATTGAATTTTTTTTTCTAGGAAATCTCTTGATTTTATTTTTATTAAATTATTGATACTAAATATAGTTCAAAATCATTTAAAATTTTATCTTTTTATTACACAACTAAGACACACAATATGCTATTGGAGGCTATGGTATGTATGGTCATGGCCATAGTAAACCTATTAAACCAAAATTTTCAAGATATTAAATGAAAAATCTGACTTTTATCTTCAAAGGTTGAATTTCTGAAACGTATTTACATTTGAAACATTTGATTAGGGCCAAAAATCAATATAATTCTTACCTTAATGAAGAAACAAGGAGGAGTATATGAGAACTTTGAGAAGGTCAATAACCAGAAATGAGGGTAAAACATAGAAGCTGCACAGACAATAGATTAAGCAGCCTTGTTCTTTCATACAACATTGCCCCATGCGTCTCAATTTTTTGCAATTTCTCACCAATTCTTGCTAAGAACGATTAGCCCCTTTAATATTCGATAGTTTCCCACCTATCTATCGCTTCTTTGATCATCCCATTGCTCTGCTTTCTACTTCACTTCCAAAACCTATTTTCGTGGTTATGAAACTCCCAAAGTACCACCAACAAACCTTTGGAGAATGCTTTAAAGACAAGACAAGAGAGTTTAAATTCAGCAACATCATGAAACGGGATATGTTTCTTAATGGATACAAGAACTAAAAACTCAAAGCTATTTAGTAGCATAAGACACTAAAAAGACTGCGAAAACCCTAATAAAACTTTTATAATAATGGTTTTCATCTCAGAGAGAACGTGTTTGAAGTATTCACTGATGGATCCAAAACGCACTTCAAAGTTGAATATAGAATCTCTGCTCAGCAGTTGAACCTCATATAGCTTACTCTCTCTACACGATCATCAAAGACCTATTCATGCTGAAGTAATGGTTTGCCGCTGTGAGAGTCTAATATTAAAGGATATCGAGTATTTATGTCCCCATATCTTATCGGTAGTAAGACGGAGTATATACTGAATCATTCGATGGTTGTCCTCATTGGCTCTACGGTATGTTCTACTAAATTCATACAGGAGGTTGGCATTCCTCCAGAAAGGAACAATGGTCTCACACAAACTTACTTCATTCATTTGCAGAAGAAAGATGGGACAATAAACTCTCTTACAGAGAGACAAAACCTAACTGCTCCGCTAAATATATTCAAAACAGAATTTACGACAAATCTGAAGAGAGAAACCTCATATATGCGGTCTCACCTGTAATAAGCCAACACACTACCTACTAGAATACGGCAACTTCAACCTTTCCTTGATTAAATTTGTTTACTACATGGGACTCGAAATTTATAAAAGATTTACTGTTATTGGCTGTACATGCCATGAAAAAATCCTAAAGTTTAGACTTCAAATTGTCAGCTTCTCGAATCTGATCTGGGCATTTAGGTATCAGTCAGTAATGCATACTAAACTTATTAAATTTTTGGCTTTTCAATTCCTAGATGAATTTTTCACAACAAAAATAATAAAAACTGTTTGAGGTACATTTTTTGATGCTGCTTTCAAATGTTTTGTTATTGAAATAAAAATTGAATTTATTGAGAACTGCTTTCCTTGTGAGATCTATTGAAATAACCACACAGAAAAACACTCCACATTTGAAAACCGATGTTAATAATCAAAATTCGCCATATTATTAAAGCGTATTTGGTTCTTCGACAATTTATTATGCTGAAGGTATGAGTATCGTTTTAGCAGGTTAGGTTTCTATAAGACCGTCTGTGGCATTTCTTCTGTCTGCATCTGTGGTGATCCTACGGACTTTCCCATTGCCTATTGTTAATGGCTTTCGCAGCATTATGATAATAGAAGAAAGACCATTGACGTAACAAATCGCAAGAAATCTGTGCTGTATTTGCAATACCCATCCGTTGGAGAACGGTGAACACAACGACTTGTGAACGAGCTGCTATTGATTCATTTTCACAAGCCTGCAAATTTATTTCGTATTCGTATTCGTTGGCGATTTGTTTTTTAAGCTCATTATACACAATAAGACATAAATGTACTTGATCAATTTCTGTACGATTATTATTGGACGTTGTAGCATTCATTAAGGCCAACAGAGGAACGCAGCTAACGATCATTAAAATACATACATACATAATTGGCCATTACAACCCTTCAGTCAGGATTACGGCCTAGCTTCTCACACCACCGATGTTGTGTCCGTTAATTTTTACGTGAGTGGCGGAACCTACAGTTTAACGTCGACTTCGCCCGACAGATTTTTGAGAAACTTTTTCATGGCAGGTTTATTTATTCTCAGAGTTTTTGCCAGAAAACTGCTGGGAGGAAAACCCGAAGAAATATTTTTTTTCATATTTCGTTTTGCCTGACCTGGGATACGAACCCGGGCTTTACTTTTAATAAACCAACACACTACCTATTAGACTACGGCAACTTCGTAAACATTCATCATCATTAAAATATTTAACTTAAAATTCATTGTGTCCTTTTCGTAGAGTCTAATTCGTAGTGATTCCAAAAGCACTTTCCGTATGAATTACAACTAAGCACTGTTTTGTTGGTTTAATGGCAATTTCGTATTTATACATTTGCTTCTGCTATCATTAGGCTAAAATTTAAGGTTTGTTCATAAATCTCGGAGTGAATAATAATTAGCTCCGATTCAAGATGCTTTGGCCATTAGAGAATTTCTCCTAAGAAATCTTACAATTTGATTTTTAATTAAAGTCTGACTTTTTTTTTATTAAATTATCATAAATTTTTTTCTTTTTTTATTTAATGTCCAATTTGAAAAGTGAAAGATATTTAATGATTATGATTTTAATAGTCTTGCTAGCATTACTAAACAATAAATTATATGTGGAAGCTATTTCCTACATGACATGGCCTTTGCCTCATAGACGGCCTAACGGACATAAGAGATTTAAGAGGATCTGCAAATGTGTTTATTTTGTAGAAATGTGGCTGACAGCATGAGATTGACAAGCTAGTCGTGACAACAGCCACATCGTTTACAAAGCTATGATCGTAAGAGATTGGAGATTTGCTTTTAAGAGATTCCTTATTCAAAATAAATTCCGTAATACACTAGAATGATCACAGAAGCGAAGAAATATCCTAAGGTCAAGCTCTTTGAAACAAATTCTTCAGCCTACTCCATGACCAAGCTTAGAACCGTCTGTGTAGTCCATTATCAGAGGATCAGTCTTTTTAACTTTTATTTCTAATGTAAAAATTGAAGTCGCTGTAGTCTATTAGGTAGTGTGTTGGCTTATTAGACGTGAGGCCTCGGTTCAAACTCCAGGTCAGACATCAAAACGAAAATATGAAAAAATATTTCTTCGGCGAATTCCTCTCAGCAGATTTCTGGCAAAAACTCTGAGAAAAATCTGTCTTTCGGAATCGACTTTAAACTGTAGGTTCTGCCACTCATGTTTAAAATTAACACACGCAACATCAGTGGTGTGAGAAGCTAATGACCAATTATGTATGTATGTTATGTATATATTTCTATATTTCTAATGTAAACTTTCCTATCAGGGTTATTTTCAAAGTCAACATATTCGTATTTTTCCTTTATAGTCAATTAAAGCTAAATTATGAAACTTTCTCCATAACATTTCATAAGAAACACCAATATTTTGTGTTTATTGGCATATTTTCATTTGCAAATTAATGTTTTAATTGCAATGCAAATATACTTGTAAACTATAAAATAAATACAAAATTTAATAATTTTGTAAATGAATGTTTAAACGAAAATAATATTTTTTTGATATCTTCTTTGGTTTTTAAATGCTAGAAACCATGGCAATCAAATTTAATGTATTATGACGTGTTAAACGTAAAAAAAAGTAAAATTGTAAAAATAAATTTTAATATTAATGTGCAATATTGGATTGGAAATTTATTTCCAACTGCAACAATAAAGGTGACTCATTTTTTCAATCGAAAAAAACATTCCGTAAAAAACTACACAAGATTTAATTGCGAATTTTACATAATGTTTCTTGGTAATGGTTGTTGGTTTAAAGTTCCTTTACTTTTAAAGAAAAAAGGACGCAATAATAGTGCATAGTGAGGGTTTATTTAACGGGTTATATGCACATGGGAAACATTTCATTTGACGTTAAATGTTCTTGAATAGAAAGGAAATCACTTTTAGATATTTCTTGCTGCGTGATTTACTCGAAAAAATAGGAAATTTTCGATTAAATTATATTTAATTTTTAATTAAAAATCCATATACATTGCTAGAAGTATTAAATTATTTATAAAAATAGTTTCTAATCGATGACGCCTATAATACGAAATTAAATATAAATTCTATCGACTATCACCACAAACTTTATCGCTTATCAGATATGACACAACAACAATATAACGACACAACTACTCAATCAACTGTTGGTTGAATTTCTGTTGATGAACTGTCATTGATAACCCAGATCGTTGTCAACAATATGCGCTTCAACTTTGAAAATTGGTTGCCCTATTCTGATGTCCAGATACCGTTTAACAAACACTAAACGTGTCCACCTGATATTGCAAGAAAGTTAATTACTATGAGTAATCGAAATCAATGTTGTGACCGTAAAAAATAATTTTGAAGTGGAAGTGAAACGGATAGAGGTATAAGACGCGTTGCAATAATCAGCAAAATTTCTCCTGTGATTTCAAAATATTTTGAAATGTTTAGTTTTAAATAAGACATGATTTTATCATTTTTTATTTGAATAGAAATTAGAAATATAAATTGAAATTATTGTAGTTTTTTAATAGATATTTTTATTAATTAACATGTGAATATGTACATATTTATATAAAAACTAAATAATTCAAAGATTTTATATACATACATGTTTCAAAAATATAAAAAAACCGCACTTCTCAAAATTCTAAATTAAACTAAACAGGTTTACTTTATTTGCTTCTGATTCATCGTATACTAAAGAGGGAATTCCCCTTTTTCGCTTGTTTGTCCAAAATAATAGAAAATATTTTTTGCTTATAATCACGGATAATAGAGGTAATCACGGTTAAACGATGCAGAAAAATTTAAGTTGATCCAAAATAAAATTAAGTCGATGCAAAAAATTTTCTTTTTCCATCCCGGATAATTGATGTTGCCGGATAATCGAATCACGGATAATCAAGGTCCTACTGTATTAAAGATGGTCAACACATCCCACCAACCATCATAACAAAACCAGAAATTTACATTTTATTTTATTATCCTTCCTTAAAAGAACATAGGGATGCCAAAAAGCATCTCATCCATCGCCTTATTTCCTCTTTCTCTTTATTTCATTGCCATTAAATTTTTTCAGCTAAGCTAGGTTTAATGTAGCCGGCCTTAGAGTTGCCAGATCATAACATGTCCTCTGTGAAAATACATGGCGTTGTTGTATTGTATTTCGAGGTGATGAAATTTGGTTGTTGCGTCCTACTCTCTCTCCATTTTTCTCCACAAGTGGCGATGACTGACATTCCTAATATGTTTGGTGTTAATATTATCCTCTCGGTTAGGTCAGCAGGGGTATTAAAACGGAGAATTAAACTTTTCTTCGGATTCAATCAAACTGTATTCGAAAATGTTATTTTTTAAATGTGCTTTACACACATTATTGGCCTTTACAACCTGTTAGTTAGGATAACGGCATATTTTCTTACTCATCTCATGATGTGTGTGTTAAGTTCATTTGAAAATGGTGTAATATACGGTTCAACATCTATGCAGAACGACAGCTGGGAAAAAAACGTCCACATGGTAATTAGTTTACACTCTGAGCTGTTGTCAGAAAGTTGGTAAGAGGAGTCGTCGAAAAAAATATTTTTTTTTGTTTTTTCAAGACATATGCGCTGGGTATTTTTACTCGAGCCATTATATTGAAAGTCATCGCACTATCCATTCGACTAAGGCGACAACTGCTCTTCGATGTTCTCACTATGGGTTTAATTATTGGAGTATAAATTCAGAATATCATGAAAATCTTGTGGACTCAACAGCAATTACTAAACTGGACGATGAAAGCTCTGTAGCAGTAAGATGTAATTCGCTTTCAAAACCATTTGAAATTATTGGAAAATGAACTAAGAAATATGACCTAAACTATCTGGAGTCCATCATCATGCAGCTGTCAAATCAATTTATGTATAGTTAATAAGTACTGAAATATTCTTCTTATTTCTACACTTTGCACCAGGTTTTTCTAATGCTATAGAATAGTATTGTTTCACTTACCTCGACTACGAGCAATTACGGTTTTGTTTTCTCTATCTATGCTTTACCACTCGCTTTATTAGCTTAAATTTGAAAAATTGCCCACAAAAAGCTAAAGAAGCATTTGCGTTAAGTTGCTTGAGGAGAAGAAGAAATGTTCAGGAATCTAAAAAAAAAATTAAAAATATTTAAAATCTATGATTTTATATGGGCGTTAAACTTGTTTCATAATGAAAGCAACAGCACTGAAATTGCAGCAATTCATACATCTGGTGCCAAGAACAATTTGTAATGAACGCTTATGGCAAATTAAAAATCGATAACAAATTGTAACTGAAATATTATGAAGAAATTGCTGATGTTTGGATAATACCCTACAGAAGGAAGTGAATGGCGTCACTCATGCTGTGTCTACCCATTTTCTTATGCTCGTTGAGAGTATATTCGTCGTCAGAAGTCGATAATGGGAACCTCATTCTCTCCGCGTGATGGGTAGACATAACGCAATGACCTGTAAGCACGGCCACTGTGGTTGACGTCACGACCAAGACCAAGTAATTGGTTGGTACGCCTTCTATCCATCAAGGGCCAGGTGAGTCTAGCGGTGGAGCAGGACTCCTCATTGACCCAGGATAGGTTGGCGTCCCGAAAGAATATCCGCGCAGTGTCCAACTTGACCGAGGCAAGTGGCATACCCAATTCAACAGAAGAAGATTCCGGAAGGAGCGCACCAGCTCTGGCGAACTCGTCGGCCCTACAGTTTCCCGGAATTTCTCTGTGCCCGGGGACCCACACCAGTGGGACACTGGTGAAGCGCCCAGAAAGAAGGTCGAGACAGCGGCGACATTCCCTAACGATCCTAGAGTTATTCACGAAACCCGATAGAGATCTTATCGCGGCTTGACTATCAGAAAAGACCGAGACGCGAGTGAAAGGAGCACCGTTGACGAGGATCCATTGAGCGGCCCGGTTCCATTATATTTATTAGCAAGTGATTGAAAATGAGGAAGGAATATTCTGACTACCATACCATAAACTTGGATAATCCAGTTATTGGGTGCAGACAACCAAGAACATTTTAAGACTGAATACAGCGACGATTTGAGTAAAGTGATGAGCGTGCTAATGCTGTTTATCGTTTTACATTAATCCTAAAGGCGTGTTGAATGCTGGAAATGGGTTGAAGGCATCGAAGCGATGGATCCCTTTTCATATCACAGTACAGCCTTTGTAAACTTGCGATTCTAACTTGTCTCAGAAGAATGCACTGAAAAAAATTAAGGAAGTCTGTATTTTATATAAACTTGCTATAGAACGTATGGTTGGTATCCCTTAATAATTAGCGCAGAATATCCGTCTCTACTTGATGGCTTAGCTATATGTATGCCGATAAACAACCTAACAGAACGATTAGTTGAAATCTTTAAAATGAGTTGGAAAATTATGTGCCAAAACATTTATCTTTTCCGAGCTAACACACACTATAGTACGGCGACTGTTAGACCACTTAGGACTATGATCAAAGCAATATGAGTAACAAAATGTCACTGTCATGTGCACAAAATTGAATGGTATGAGAAGTTAACTTTTTAAATATGTTATCAAGTACATAGGGAGACAGAAAAAGAGGAAGAAGGAAATTTAACGAATAATTTGAAAATTATTAAAGTTTAACTACCATTATTAATAAACAGCTAAACAATAAATGGTTGCAAATATGTTCAGAGGTTAAATGAAACTTATAAATTTTCTGTGTATAGTTATAGCCTCCAAGAGGTCAAAAAATTTATTAATTTTTTTTTTTAATATACGGTGTTGCAAATTATTTTTTAATAATCTCCCGCTTTTCTGCAGATGTAATTAGTAATGGTTCTCATGCTGCTGCTCATAAACGTTTATAAATTTTAATAATTAAACATAAAATGTTTAAACAGGTGTCAGTTACAACTGTTAAATAACAAATATCCGATGCCGCTTAAAATGATATTAAAAATTAATGCGATACGATACGATACGATATGCAATAAAATACCTGCCATTATGAATGAAACTTTTCATTGAAAGAAAACAAAACAATAAAAACAACAAGTTCTAGCAAAATTGCTTTGAAAAATACTAAACGACATTAGCAGCAGCAGCAATAAGAATAAATTACACAAGTTGTGCATGTTCAAAAAAAAATTAAACTGAAGCAACTACATGTTACGTAATTGCTTAATGTGCTGGTGTTTGTATAGTATACTACACTGGGCATATGAGATTTGTTTAGGTACTGTTATCCATTATCCCTTTTGAAGTAATCCCTCTAACAACGACTTTTCGAATCTTCGAAACGCTTATGATAAAAACTTTTTGGGTAGAGGCATTGGCTCTTTGTAGAAGCAGTCATGGCCTCTTAAATTCTTCGGAATTTTTATTTTTTCATCATCTTCTTCAGTGTTGGGAATGTGAAAAAGACTTATAAGACGAATTCTGTCTAAGGCTGATTGTGATAATATTTTGGCAAAAAAAAAAAACTTAACAACGTTTAGTGTAAAACCTACATTGGCCTGGTCAATGATGAACACTATAAGTCGATGATTACCATTTCTTTTGATCTCAATTCGATAATCCGCACACCAACAACATTTAGATTCAATAAGACGGCGCTACGTACCACACAGCGCTATATTGGACTTTCTCCACAAGAGATGGCATAGTCATATCATATGGGGGTGATGTGAATTGGCCACCGCTGTTAATGCGATTTGGTTTGTCAAATTTTTTTTGTGGATCTTTTTTAATTCGCAGGTGCATGCGAATAAGCCACGAACCACAGCGGCCCTCAAAATCAACTTAACCCATGTCATCGGTCAAATTCAATTTGATTTATGCGTCAGACTTTTGGACGCTAATGGGTCTTTCACCCGTATAAAAATGTTCGATAATGTCTCACATATACGTTGTTTTACTTAAACATACGCAGCGCTTAATGAAAGACCCTATACTAGAATTATCTCAATATACACTGAGCGCCAAAAGTGAGTAAACACCACTGAAATAAGTCATTTTCTTAGGGTAGCGAGAAAAGTTGTATATGAGAATAGTCGAATAAATTTCCAAAAATAAAAACGTTTATTTATTACTTATAAAATGTTAAAACAAAAACAACAATTCATGATAAAGAAACTTTTTTATACTTAAGAACAAAACTGTTTTATACTTAAGAACAAAAGTGTTGACTCACTTATGGCGCTCACTGCAGAAAGATTAGAAGGATAATACGCAAAATCTTGAAGCGTTCGACTTTCTTTTGCGGTGACTTGTCTACATTGTTATCTCATTGTGATCCTGCAAGCTTAGAATTGATTATTCGATAATGGATTTCGTTAAAGGTTCGTGAGTAGCTTAAGATATATGCACGGTGCAAATATGGTTAGATGAACTACTTATCGACAAAAAGTTTTTAATGAAAACTAGATGGTCCCCGTAGTCTAGTAGGTAGTGTGTTGGCTTATTAGACATAAAGCTAGGGTTCGTGCCCCAGGCCAGACAGCAAAACAAAAACACAACAAGTATTTCTTCGACGACTTCCTCTCAGCAGATTTCTGGCAAAAACTCTGAGTGTAAATAAAATTACCATGAAAAGTTTCTCAAAAATGTGTCGTTCGGAGTCGACTTTAAACTGCAGGTCATGTATGAAATTAACACACACAACATGGTTTGAGAAGCTAGGCCGTAATTCTGATTGAAGGGTTGTAATGGACAATTGTGTATGTATCAGATCAGACAGCTACAACAAAATGATATATGAAAATATATTACTTCAGCGAGATTTCTGGCAAAAACTCTGAGAGTCAGTAAAATTGGCATGAAAAGTTTCACAAACAAATCTGACGGTCGGAGTCAACTTTGAAATGTAGGTCCTGCAACTCTTGTATAAAATTAACACATACAACTTAAGTGGTATAGGAAACAAGATTGTAATACTGATTGAGATGATTGTAATTTTTGAATTTAGAATCGTAGCCTATCTACTGAGTCTATTTTTAAATAGAAAACAAACTAGCCTTAAACAAAGTTATGAGTTATCTTCATACACCGATGTAGACTTTTTTCTTTGACTGGATATGTACGAGTATATAAAGTAGAGTATTTTAAATAGTAGGTCTTCATCAACTTTTTTATAAAAAAATGTTGTTACTTTTCTTAGCATTTTTACAACAACAACAAACTCTATAAATTCTTGTTAAAATAAAAGAATTTTTGATTTCAAACTGTTTGGCCACATCTCTTCATTCATTGTTTATATAAGATGTTGTTTATCAATATTCCAACGAATCAATATTTATGGCAGCAAAAAAGAAATTATTTGTAATTGTTTTGAAATAACGATGACCACATGTTTCATGTTCAGTCAATTGTATGCAATTCAAGAAAAATAAACGAACAAACAAGATAAAGCAATTCCATGGATCTTAATGCATTTAAAACACAATACAATATAAAAAATATTTATGGCAGGCACTTGTTAAAGAAAATAACATTTTTTATTCTTTTGTGTTTTTGTTTTTAATATTCAACCATTCTTGGTATTCCTATTGTAATCGCAACTTTTAATTTACAACAAGTAAGTTGTCTTTAATATTTGTTCTGTCCGTAATTAATTTATTAGAACAGAGAATACATTTGTTGTCTTCGTATTATTATTCGTAATTTAAACATAAATTTCATCATCATTCTAGAAGACAGCAGCAGTGATTAATAATATAAGAGAGGGCAGTGTCAAGTTTTCAATTATTTTCTAATTTTTTTTTTTTTTTTTTGTTATGGAGCTGCTTATATAAGAACATCTGTCCCTAGCTACTATGTCTACCATAGTATTTATTTGTTGATAAAATTATATAACAATTCTTAAATTGTTGTAAAAAATTCATTTCGTTTATTATTCTGTTTATATGAGTATCCCACAAAACAGGTGTTTTTAATCAACATTTTCTGAAAAGCCAAAAACCAAAACATTTCCCATAATAATCATTAAAATTTTTATAGAGTCATTCGGTTTATGACAAACACAGTCCATGACAACTGTCTACGTATGCCTAAAAAATTAATGTGATGGTGTTGAGTGAAGTCCAAAGTTTGTTTTTTCCCATTTCGGCGCACTTAATCAAGATGTCTGTGTGACGTTTTCGAAAGACCAAAATCAGACTATACTCATAAAATAATTTAAATGACGCTTTTTGTATGACGTTTAATTGACGCCTAATTGTATGCGAAAATAACGTACAAGAAATAATAATTTTATGCGTGGGTTAATCAATAAGTACTTGTGAAGCGAGGAAATAATTTTTTTGATATATTGCAATACCCTACAAATGCTTTCCCTTAGTCAGGATTACGACCTAGTTTCTCAGGCCACTTATGTTGTGTGCTTAATTTTTATACATGAGTGGCGGGACTCCGAACGACAGATTTTTCAGAAACATTTCATTACAATTTTATTTACTCTCAGAGTTTTTGCCTGAAATCTGCTGAGAGGAAGTCGCCGAAGAAATATTCTTTCATATTTTGTTTAGTTGGAGATGCCTGTCTCACGTCTACTAAGCCAACACACTACCTACTAGACCACGGTGACTACTAATGCTTTCCGTATTTTTTTTTTATTTTTTATTTTAAACTGTGTTCCAGAGATCAAATATATTAACAGGTTCAAAACTAGTCTGAAGAAAAAAATAATTCGTTCTCTAAATATCCTCACCACAAAACCCTATACGATGGCCAATCTGATAATGCAGTCTTCTAACAGGGACTTCCTAACTGACGTCTTGTCGAAGGCACATCTGTAAAATTAGTTGTCATTCATTCAGTCTGTTTTTCCAAATCAACGTATACGACCATAGACAATGACATGTTTTCGCTGAATGGGCTTCTATATCAGTTAACAGCTGAACTTCATATACAGTAATGAGTCTCATTTCTTGATAGATAAGTACGTGAGCAAAAAAAATTTAAAATTTGAGACGATATCACTACCACGCTTTAATGTGGATTTTGATTTTTGAATTGTCGTCATTTTTGTTCATTATACCAGCGACTGTATAAGTGCCTAAGCAATCTTGCTCTCAAAAGCAAACTCATACTATAACATGATCATCTCCTTGCTTAACAGTACCGGCCGGTATAATGAAAAAGATTTGACAATGTTGGAAGTTTGTCTATCGCCCATATAAACTTTTCATTCACTTTTGCGAATTTCTATTTTTTTTTCACATAAGAATTCACCCGTAATTTTAATAATTTAAATAAAGATTTATTCATATGTTTTGAATAAATTGTTTCATATATTTTTAATTTATTTAATAAAATATTTTATTTGTTTCATTCATACTGATTAATTTATATTTAATGTGTGTATTTATTATTTATTAGCAAAAAGTATTTATTTAAATAATATTTTTTAATTACATGCTTTGTTAGAAATAATTACATTTTTATTTATGACGCTGTATTATGGCTTAAACGTAAATTTTTATTTATTTTTATTTATTTATTGTTAACAGAAAAATTGCAAACAGAATAGAGATCAGCAATGATCATAAGCACTCATGGAATTTTGAACATAAGTGAGTCAACAATATTGAAATTTAACTACTCTGATTCATTCGTACTCACTACATTGTTGATTTATAAGTACAGTTTGCAATGAGTATGCGAACAACGTTGGCATCAAACTCATACCATTCGATATATGTTTGATTCATAAGCCTACTCATTTATATTCATAACTTTAGAAAAATACTAAAAATGATTCGAGTGACTCGAATCATGCATCAAAATTTACAGACTTAGTTGTTGTTGCATTTCCAAAAAAACGCATTTCCCAAAAAAGATACGTAAGCAAAAAAGACAGAGCAGCAAGCAGAGCAAACATACAACCTTTTAGTGAGTATTTTAGTGTTCGTACGCGAATCATACTTATTTTTTGATTCTTGTATATACGTGTTGTTAAGTATGAATATGAGTACTTCAAATATGGGTAGAGGTTTCATTATATAAAAATAAGTATGAATGCCTACAAGAAATTCTGAATATGATTCGATTCTACTCATCTTTTTGAATATTCATTGCTGATCTCTGAAACAGAGCTAGATTTAGGCACATTAATAGAAAAACAAAAAAATGTTTATTTGTTCGATTGTATTCGTCCAATGATTGATATCAACTGATAGCCGATAATAATAATGAATCACATAACATAATACCAGCTAATTGAAAAGTGTGTTTATATTGCAATAAAACTTAATTATTTAATTATTTTATTATATTTTGTTTCTGTTTTTTCTTTTGTGAATTTATGATCATTGCATACGTAAAGTGTAGAAAGTATCACAATCATAATCAATAAAAATCAATTTTTCTTTTTCCAATTAATTTCTTCAATAAATACTTCGCGCCAGAATTCATTTATGATTGTGAAAAAACCCAGCAAAAATTTTCAAAATTATAATGATTCTTTAAACAGTTCGAATTAACATTCACCCTTGTCTGTACTTAAAAACGTTTATACTTTAAGAATTTTGTTTAATAAAGTCACCGTATTATCAAATACTTAAATAATTAAAAATTTAGATTTTCACAGTTTACAGGCCTATTTTGAATATATCGTTTGATCTAAATTACTTACTAAAAATAATTGAATGATATTTTCTTAATAAAAAATAATTATAAATCTGAAACTGGATGGATGAAAAAAATACAGTGCATGGCAAAATATGATATTGTCGGTAAGGCTACTGAGTGGAAACCGCACTGTAGTAAGAGAAGCTACTGAATGCACGAGTGTGCAGGATTACATGGACGCGATTTGAACTTTTGAAAAAAAATTGTTATGGCCTTGGTATCACCATATACAGAAAAGTGCTCCCTCAATTCTATTAAATGTCTAAGTAATGCTCATTGCTTTTAATAAACACCGTGGCATAATGCATTCGATATTCTTTTCTCAAGATCATTTTTTCGGTCAAAAGTCAGTACTACCTAGAAGTAACGCCCCACTTGTGTAAGGCAATACAAACCACAGCTGGAATTGAGGGCGTTTTTTTTTTGTCAAAACTTTACTTTATTCATCTCTCAGCCTCCGTTGTAACCATATTTGATGCCTTACACCTTCTCGCTATTCCCGAAACTGAACACTCTTGTATAGAGTGAGATAAGTATTACTTATTTACTTACAAATCTTTAATCAGTAAAGTAGACTCCGATTGAGAAATTTTTGAGAAACTCTTGAGGGAAATTTTATTTACTCTCACAGGTTTTACTAGAAGATTGCTAAGCGAAAGAAATATTTGTTCATATGTATTTCGTTTTGCTAGATATGTCTAAGCTGGGGTTTGAATCCCGGTCTTTCTAATAATAAGTTTACGCATTACCTACTAGACTATTGCGACTACAATATTAAAAAATAGAATAAAAATCGCACACTAACCCATCTCTTCTTTCCAACACAATGCACTACATGAATAAGGATCTTTTATTGAGTGCGGTTCTCAAGAAAAAAATGTGGATCTACTTGCTTACGGATATGATACCAACTTTAAAGACGTTTTAACCGTTCAATGGACAGCTAAGTTGCAGACTCTGTCATCAGGAGTAATGTTCGACGGTGAACCCTGAAACGATCTCTAACATATTTTCCAATATTAAGCATGCGTTTTTGAGCTGATCATAATGAAAAGCGTAAAGAGAACTTTGCACCTATGTTTGGTCACTGAAGCAAATAAATGATTCGTAAAAACAATAGAACAAGTAAGGCTAGTATTGGAACTACTAGAAATATAATATTTAACAGATTATGTATTGGTCTTGGTATTATTCTGGTTTTGCTCAACCACAGGGATTTCAAACCAACATGATTAAATACCACGTCTAACAGAATATCCAAAGAATTCAAAGGAAATAATTGCGTTTTGACAAGCAAAATATGGTACAACTTATTTAGGATTATAAAGTACGTTTGGTACTTTCTTAAGGGGAATTTAGACAAGCCGTACGACATGTCAAGTTCTTGTGTAGAAGAGAGTGTTTAGTATTACGTGAATTCAATATGTTAGAATACAACTCTTTTCTTCAGAGATACATACGTTTTAGTCTGCCTTGATATTTTACTAAATGTGTAAAAGCAAAAAATCTGTCGTAAAATTTTGACCAACATTTTTAAAATACGCATGAAATTCTTTAATATTTTCTGTCTGACTTTGCGACTTTTAGACTCTTAGCGAAAAATTTTCAACATATTTGCTTTCGTTAACATAATTTTACAACGAGTTAAAATCATCCGAGTATACAATAGAATCTAAATTTCATCGGAATTATGAAATGAATAATCATGAGGTAGTGATAATTAATGGAAAAAGAAAACATTTAACATTGAAGGCATAGAAAACAGTTTTATTTAATTGTCATGTTTTTGTTTAACGTTTTTTTTTTTTTGATACCAAATAAAATTGCAAAAATCTTTATTTTCACGCAAATTAATTCGAAAACATTAAATAATTAAGAGTCATTTCAATATATTTGTTGGCACTTAAAAATTTTGCTGGGTTTTTATTGGAAAATAAAAAATAATAAAAACGTTTAAGAAATTAAAATACATTATAAAATAGACATAAAAAGCTTTTATAACTAAAAAGAATTTTTTTTCATAATTTTTTTTTAATTTTTAAGTAAAATTGTGTGTTCGTTGTGATTTAGGTTTTAGTTGTTAAGCAGTAGAATAATAATAATTGTTGGTATTAAATTAATTACAAATTGTTTATAAAATAATTTTCCATTGTTTTTTGTTTTCGATTTCTTATATAAAAATTGCACATGTTCTAAATGTTTATTTGCAATCATTTAAAAAGCTTAAATATGTATGTATATCAGTTATTTAAATAAAAACTAAAAAAAATGTAAAATAAAGTAAAAAATAAAATAAAAAATAATTAAAAATAATACAATAATAAAATATATATATTTTTTCATTTAATTACATGCTTATATGCTCTTATACAAATATAAATATGTTTATTACAAGCAAAATAAAATAAAAAAATATTATTAAAATATGGACTTAAAACAATACATTTTAAATATAAAAATAATAAGAATATAAATTTCCATTAAAACAAAATTTCTATAGAAATCCATCACTAGTCTAAAGACGCGTCCTATGCGATTGATTAAGTATGTAGTAAGAAACACGCCTCTTTTATTTTTATACCCCATAATTCTCGGTCACCCACTTTAATGCTGTCAATCATTATGAAAAATTTAGTTTCATTGCCACTGTCAATGCACGGTACTGCATTCGTACTGGCACTGTTAGACGATGCTTGTGAATTTAATTTGTTTTTATTTTATTTTTCTTCTCTTTTATTTATTTTTTTTTTCTATTGGCTAGCAATTATCGTTTAGTTGGTCACTACTCTGCATAAGCCAAATATTTTCATGACTTCTCTGTGTTTCTAACAGTTGTGACATTTTACCAAGCCCACTTCGTCACAATTCATGCATTTGAGTGCCACAAATTCAGCGGTAAAGTGATTTCGATGTACGGATTTCTTGGAGCCATTACAAGAGGGACATGGCAATAGACGATAGCCACCGCATGTTTGACATGTGTAGGTTGTTGATATTGACTGAAATAATAAAGGCCACAAAAAAAATCAAATTAAAATGTTAAATAATTTATGGTTTTATAATGATATTTAATTAAATAAACAAACAAAAAAGGAATTTAAATTATGACATACCTTGTAGGGTTTAAGTAACTGTCTTAGTTCACCCGTTTCATTAAGACGTTCCACCGTATCGGCATCCTAAAAAATACAAGGAAAAATAATTTCCATTAAAAATTTTGTGTAAAAATTAAGCAAATGTAGGAGCCCTTCTTTATATTTTTAACAAAATCTGTGATTCATCCTAAACCCTTACTACATCTTATGAGAACCAGCCCTTGTTCGATAGTTTCCTGTATGTATTGTTTTCTCCTGCCTAAAGTATTCTGAATCTAACGGAACTCGCATTTAAAAGGATAAATTAATATCTGATCTCTTTACAGCCTATAAGAGACGAGATTATTATATAGCTCGCAGCACTTCAAACAAAAACAGTTTTCCATGTCCCTTCCTTTCTTGTCTATCACTATTTCTTACTTTAAAATTAATTGAAAAGAGTTTAAGTATCCTGAATTTGTTAAATGCTAGTTTAGGTTAGTTCAGGTCACATTTCCCGTTTACCTGAAATTCTGTTTGCTAAATGTTCCCAAGTATCGGTCAATGATGGAGAATACATTCTGTGGCTTCTTAGATGCTGTATTTCCTATTCTACAAGCTTCTAAGCTTTTCATCTTAAAATTTGCCAATTTTTTTTAATATTGTTACTTTTAAACCTCCTTTCCATTGAAAAACTAAAGGACTAAAGGACTAAAATAAGGGGATCCAACTCCATTTCATATTTTCATTAATAATCTTATCTCTTTAACTTCCAATCTCCTTTAGAGTTTAAAGTAGTATTTGTTCCTTCAGTCATATTTCTTTGAACCTAAGATCAATTCATTGAACATTGCGCTGAAGAGGCATAATATAAACTTCCCCCTCGCATTCAATGTACAAACAAAATACAAATGGGTACCGAATAGAATCGGCACTCACAAGCGTGTCATTAATAATATGCCATCTGTAACTATGGACTCTATAATATTGAGAAGCTCTTGCTATTTTGAACACAAACGTTTAATGCGATTATCTTTATTATCTGCGAATTATTCAGAACATTGAGGCGCCTGGCAATTCAACATAACCTAACCTAACAAAACGTGCTATAACATTAATAATAAAAACGATATAGAAATGAGAAAAGTAGAACGTAATTAAAAAAAATTGTATAACTGATGTTGTTTTAAAACTCCAGAAATTAATTTACCTCCTCATTTGCTAAGCACGACATTTATTTTATTTAGATCACGTACTTTATTTAGATCACGTACTACACAGTAATAAACAACGCTTAATTACTTCAATTACTATTCTTTGAAAAAAAAAATATATTTGTTCTATTCAGAGACATGATATTGTAAATGTGAATGTACATGACATTACATTATAGGCTATAACGACCTTTTTATCAGGATTACAACTCTACTTCTTATATTAACCATATTATATGTATGTATCAATTTAATCCATGAGTTACGGACAGATGTGTAAAGCTTTTACATGAAAAAGCGAATTTCTGAGAGGGTTTCGGTAACGAAATGTATGTATATTATTCGTTCAAGACGTCAGAGCAGAAGTTTGAACTCCAAAACATTACCAACGGGACTACCACGACTGTCCATGCATACTATATATGATTTGAAAAAAAAAAACAGTAAATTGTGCATAAATGCATGAAATTTCAATTTTTAAAGATTATTTCATTAAAATGTTGGCTGTTGTAATCCTGGTCCATCCGTAAGCTTCAATTGTGGCTTACTTTTTCGAACAATTTTTATGAATGACTCATCCGTAGCGGACGTAATGTGGATAACTGTAAACTCTTGTGGAGTTAATTCAAATTGCTTGGCGGCTAATTGCTATTGCCGTAAAGCGGTACCATACGATGTACTGTACTTCCCTTTAATTTTATAGGGTATGTCTATAATGTCTTCTTCATCCTATTGCCCTGACAAACTTCAGAATGATGCTCTTCGCCAACAATGACAATTTACTGTCTAGCACCTAATATACACCCAGAAGTCTCTTCTTGGGTTACATTAATGCCTCGCAAGTTTAAAGAATGTGTTCAGATGATTTCAGATGATTCACCCCAAATAAGTTTGCTCTGAGTCTACAGTGCCCTGTCAAAAGACCGGTTACCAACCTCAGATTGTTCCCGGATAGTCTGATATATGGCTCAGATCTCTTCTTATTGTAATTTCTCAACAAAAGTTTCGATTGCCTCAAAAACACTGGTTTGAGAAGAGTATTCGCTTGTCTCTAGAGAAGGGTTCTGACCCTATCGACGCCGTGGAAACTACTGTCCTCGCAAGTTATTCTACTTGTTCATTGGTGAGAAGTCTCACATGACCCGGGAACCAGCAAAGGTTGACCTTATTTTGCCTACCTAACTCAGCCAGTTTCCCCAGGACAGTTCCCTATCCTATCTTCGATTTAACGTCATATTAATCGAATGCCTTGGTTGAAGAATAAAGAAAACACCATGATCTTTAAAATTTTTAAAGCAAGAAAATGCAAAATAAAACGTTTCAGAGTGTTATTGTGAATTTAAAATTAAAAAAATACTGATTTTCGGAAGAATACTTTAAAAATGCTTGGCAAGAAAGAGTCAACCAACCAAAAAATTACCATCTTAAAGAGTTCGCTGCTATATTTTCACGTCTTTCAAAATTGTTCTAAAATTGCACTGTCTTAGTTTCCGAAGTATTGTGCGTCTACAGATACAGTGGACAGCAAAAGTCTTAGTACTCCAATATATTTTGACAATTTCATGAATTTTAGCCAAAAGTTTGTATAAAATTTTATAGTTTATATATTTATTTTATTAATTTACTTCTGTTTTATTATAAAACGAACAATTTTTCATAAAACAAAAGAAAAATTAGGAAAAGTTTCAGAAGACTCCATAGGTACTCCCAAAGACAACCCTGAGTACATTTAAAATTGAAAGGCCTAATATATGAAAATGTTAACCCTTGTATTTAGTAGAATATCCCTTAAGGTCAAGCACTCCATTTAACCCATTTGGAATTAAATGTACAAGTTTTGTTTAGCGTGTTCTGGTGGCACCATGAGTAAGTTTTTCGGTTGACTTTTGTTTGAGGTTTAGCGATTACGGAACCGTTCTTTCAAATGATCTCCTAAATACTCTCTTGAATCATATCGGGACTTTGTGCAAGAGTATTAAGCCTGTGGGAAGTTTTTTTTGTCAAAATATATTGCCGTACTAAGCCTTTGATGTCCACTGTATACTTTGTCCACGGGTTTTTAAACCTCTACGATTTTTTTCTCTAGTACGGTCCTCGTTATACTATCAGTTTTAATTTCCTTTATCTTATTTATGTGCACCTTATTGGCAAAGTTCAGACATCCATGTTGCTAAGGTTTTTAGATCATAATATACTGTATGATTCTGATGATGAAAACACAGTAGCTGCTATAGTAGTCTTGCATAGATCCAAAAACTTATTAATAAAAATGAATAGAGAAAATAGAGAGAGGGCCCTATGTAAAAACTAATGAAATGTAATGTAAAGTATTGCAATTTTATTAATGAAAATTCCAATTGTTCACTCTTAATCTCAGCAGTATGGTGTTTTAAACACTAAAATGCTTGGCTATTCTAAAAATAGCAAACACAGTGAAATTGAAAGACATTTAAGAAAAAACAAATTTAATTTAATTTTTTTGATTTTTTTTTTGTTTAAATTAAAAAGTCAATGAAGTATTAATCAAAATGTTAAAAAAAACCAAATAAAAATTAAAAATTACTACACGGGGAATGCAAACAACCGATGAATAAAAAAAGCCACGACATGTTAAACATTATCAAACCCAAGGATCTCAATGAACAGCTGCAATACCAACTTACATGGATATACTTAAATGACTTAAAAACTTAAGAGATGTTAAAGCATCATTGTGGCCTGAACTTACTTAAATGTGGTGGCATTAAATGTTGTTGAAAGTCTTTTTAAACAGTTACAGCACAAAAACAAATAACAAAATAAAAAGCAGATAAAAAGTTGTAAGTGTCATCGTCAACATTATGACGATGATGATGATCATCAGCATCATGTGCTACAACACAATCAAGTGCTTCTTTTTTTCTACAGCAGCATTCGAAAGTGAAACTGTAGAAAAGTGTTCGATTTTGCAAAAAAGAAAAAAAATCAAAATCTAATACATTCGGGTACAAATAATGGGGAAAAAATAAAATAAAATATTGCTTTCATTTGAACGAACGTGAACAATGGTAAAAGTCGGTAAGAAATCAAAATTTTATTTTTTTATTTTTTTGGAAAACATGGTCAATGTCAAATGAAAAACAAAAAACCAAAAACTAAGGATATCTGATTGTAATAGCCATAAATACATGCTCTGGAATACCTCATGTATGTATGTATGTATACATAATATTATAATATTTCATTACAAAAAATTAAGATAACAAATGCTTAAAAGTGCCTCTTGACACAATCGTCATTAACGCTGTCAACAAATGCCTCTTATTTTGGCCATTGAAAACCGCAACAGTGGCAACAAGTTTTCCTATAATACTTTGCAAACTCTAACCATAAAAATTATTATTACAATATTGAACAACAATAACAAAAAAATCTCATTATTTGTAATTTTAATTGCTCATTGTCTTGTCGACATTTCTGATGAATTGCTTTCAAACAATATTTTCAATAAATTGCAGCAAATGATTGATGGTTGCCTTAGCTTTAAACATCACACAAAATTTTCCATGACGTTTTTGTAACTTAAAAAATAAAATAAATTAAAAGTTTAAACAAATCAAACCATGGTGCGTATTTACACAGTGCTGTGCAACATTTTTTCTTTTTTTACTTTACACATGAGTTCAACTGACTTTCGTGCGAAAACTGTTCACATATGTGTGTAAAATAAATTTAATAATGATAATGAGGATGATGAATGATGTATTTTATTTATTTATTATGATTTTTTTTCTTTTTCAAACATTTACACTCAAGAAAAAAAATTTAATTCATTAAATCAAAGAAAAAAAACGGTATACTTTAAGGGATGATGGCAATTTTTTTTAAGAATTTTGTTAGAAATTAGATTGGGTTTTCAAAAAAGTTCGGATAATAATTATTGGCAGATTACTCCAAAATGTAATATCTCCGGTAACATTAATTACACCATAGCTTCTGTCTAAGGTCAGATTTAAGGCTTCAATTCGTTAGAATTTATAATGAAAATCACAATATGCTGTGAAAAGTTGTCTGGATTTAAAACTGAGTGAAAATTCGAAAGTCGCCATAGTCTGACGTGAAGCCTCGGTTCAAATTCCAGGTCAGACCAACAAATCGAAATATGAAGAAATATTTCTTCGGTGACTTCCTCTCGGCAGATTTCTGTCAAAAACTCTGAGAGTAAATAAAATTTCCATGAATAGTTTCTCAAAAAATCTGTCGATGGGAATCGACTTTAAACTGTAGGTCCCCCGCCACTCATTAATACACACAACATAAAGTGGTGTGAGAAACTCGGGTGTAATCCTAACGATAGGGTTGTAATGAAAATTCGATACATTATCGTAATACGTAACGTAAGAATATGTCGCAAGCTACTGAAAGGAATTTACGAATTTTACGAGGATGATACTGCCTGAAAAACAAAAGGCAAATAAATGAAGTGCTCTTTATCCATCAATGGTCGAACAATAACCGAAAAGTCTCTAAAATCATACAAAAAATTTGAATGCCACATGTATTAATCATTGTGAAGCTATTAATCACAAGTGATGAAAGTAGATGAAGTCGTTGTAGTAGGTCGGGTAAGGCTTATTAGACGCCAGTGTGTGGTTCAAACCCAGCTAAGACATCTTGAAATATGAAAAAAAAATTCTGTCGACAGCCTGCAAAATTGCTATAAAAAGTTTCTCAGAAATCTGTCGTTCGGAGTCGACTTTAAGCTGCAGGACACGCCACTCATGGATAAGGCCTACAAAATGCAAACGAATGAAATTTTTCATTCAGAATGTTGTTAATGTTGTTATCACATAAAACATAGCGATAGTGAACATACATTTATGAAGCTTCTAGTAGCTTCCTTGTGTTGTATGCGGCAGGATCTTTCTTGGTATTATTTTGCAACGAAATGATTTCCGTATCACACAGTTATACTCAATGTCAAATGTCTTTTCGAAGTCCACGAATATTAAATACAAGTAAGATCGCCACTTCATCAAGTGTTCCGTGATTATATATCAAACCATTAACATGGTCAGTGAGTTGGAAACCCGTCTGTCTTTTAAGTATATCGAGGACGAGAGCGTATACCATTTATTCAGGATTATTTCACGATAAATTTTTCTGATTAGCTTTGAACATAAGGAGCTACCAAACCATGTAAGAGCTCATTGGAATTACTGAGGCTCAATTATTACTTGACGACATAGTTCACAATGCAGGATATTTAGAGAAATTAAGAAGATTTTCCTGCATTCCTTTAAGAGGCTGCTGTATAGTTTCTTTATATTAAAGGAATTGAAAAACAAGGTGACTAAACATACAAACTGTTGTAGAAGTTTGAGAAAAGAAATCCAACGAAACTAAAATAAATACGGACGCAGAAAACAGAACCTTGACATTACTTTGCTATATTTTGGGTCCAAATTGACACCCAAGAACTTACTTAGCCTACTGTAAGCAATTCAGTTCAACAGCTTTGAGTTTTAAACGTCAAAATTTTCTTTATAAGACTACTAAAACTATATGGGTTGGTCTCAGACTTACAAGCCATTGCTTTCTTCTACATACTGGCATCAGTTGGTGTTTCTAGATCATGCCAAAGGCATTTCGGTCAAATTTTCCATCCATTTCATCCATGGATTCTGCCTTGTGTAACTTAGGAAGGGGAACAATAAATTTCAGCACAACTGCTAGACTTTTGTGAGGTTTACCACGACTATTTCATTTGTATCGTATTCGTATTCCAATATCATTTTCAGGTCCTTAGTGGAAAAACGGTAAGATTTTTAAAGAATCTCATTGCCGCCGACTCTGGGGGTACATTTAATTCGAAGACATCAGAAATTGATGTCAAACCTTACATTAGTTTTTACCAACATTATTTTTTCGAGTGTATTCTCATGTATATTAACAAATATTTTTAAGATTTAGGGGGTCATTGTTTTTATACTATTTTTTTCATTCATTTGTGAAGAAGAAAAACAAAAAAATCTCACCAAAAGTTACAACAACAAAAAGAAATAAGAGAAGGAAAAAAACAACAACAACAAATTAAATAAACAAAAGGTAATAGTTTTTAATGAAAACGTTATCAATTTAATGATGTGAACTTCACGTCGTCTTGACTTGAGTGAAGTGAAGTGGAGTGGAGTGGAGTGGAGTGGAGTCAACTTAATAGTTGAGCCAGCCAGCCAGCCAAGCAACCCAGACAGGGTGTCAGTGTTTTCTCAACAATGTGCCAAATAAACCAGTTAATTACGTGTTGAATCGTGTAATATTCCACTTTGATTATGTATACGAGAGACTGTATACGACTATCTGGGTAATATGAGCGTAAATTTTAAAATATTTTTGCATACGTTATTGAATTTTTACGAACTAACAACGACAACTGCTGCAATTACGGTTAATTTATGTTAAACAGTTTTATGGGGTCAAAAACAATTTAAGTAGAAATAAAAATATATGTTTAGATAATGTATTTAAGTGGGTTTAATAAGTATGTCTAAGTGTTTATAATTAGAACATCAACGACAATGAGGAGGCTAACGATAAGCAAACATTGTCCACATATTCTACAAGCCATACAACACCTGTTTAACATTCATGATTAAGAGGAGTAGAAATCATGAGTGCAATCACTGAAATTATTTCATTACACCCCGTAATAATTATTCACAACAAAAAAGTGGTTGACGTGTTGTTTAAAAACGATGGCTTAAGTGAATATAAATGGTCCAACGACATTTTTAAAAATAATTTTCAAAACTTGTTACACATTTTAAACCAAAAAAAAAAAAAAATCACACAAATTAATAAAAATTGAAATAAAATGATGATTAATCATGTGTGTATATAAACCACTGGACAACAAACTGTTTAATGGTAATTGATAAATCAAGTCATTTGCCATTAATTTTAACGAAAAAAAAAATTGCATTACAATAAGGAGACTAATATCTGTTGGTTTAAGCGGGCAATTAATCTTTTAAAACTAATTAAACTTGGTGGGCGTGAAATTTAATAGTTTAGGTCAACGAACGAGTGCATTGCGAGTTATAAATTCGTAGCAAATGTTAACATGTTTACACGCAGTATATAACAAGCTTAGATTAAAAAAATTACAATATTTATGATTTTTAATTGAACGCATAAGAAAAGGACACGCCTTAGCGTAATATACGAAACTATATCAGTAAACTACTGAAACATAGTGTTCCAATGTACTCATTTTGCTGACTTACAACAAAAATGCCTATCAATGTAAGTTCTAAGTTGTTGTCTTGGAATGGAAAACATAAAATAATAAAAAAAGGACCAAAGACTGGAATTCTTGTTCTGATTTAAATTTTAAAAATAAATTTGAAGTTCATAAAGTTCAAGTTCAAACCCATGAAGTGAAATGAAAAAATTTCTTAAAAATCTGTATAAAAATTAAGGCACACAACATAAGTGGTCGTAATCCTGACTAAAGGATTGTAAAGACCAATTATGTATGTAGACAGTATCAAGCTCGACAAATTTAACGCTTGCAAACTACAAAAATTTCTACATCGTTATCTCAAGAATAAAAGGTAGATGTGCGGTAGACTCATTGCGTCATTTTGATGTGGTTTTCAACCTTCCTCTCTAGTGTCAATATTACCCTCCAGATAGCAATATCATGATCATATGTTTCCAATCTGTTCCTTTGCAACGTGAAGTTTTTAGTAGCCTGGGTGTAGTCCGCATAGTCTAGATCTTAAATATGGCCCTTTAAACGCCAGATTATGCCACTTGTCGATTCATTATAATACTAACTACGTCCACGTTGATGAGCAAAGCCGATAATAGACACGACACATGCATTAACATTACGGGAGTCGTATTCCCGTCTGCTATGTTTCGGGTTAACTGTCTGAGGCGAACACTGACAACCTGGGATATGTAGATAGTTTTCGGTGCCAGAATGAAACATTGCGAGGCTTTGAGAAAACTCGCTGGTATGTTTCAAGTGGAAGTCTATGCCTTGGAAAGATGTGCTCAATTTATTTTGGATAGTAAGTGCAAAAAGGTATGGGACTGTCTGAAGAAGCTAAATCAGCTAGGTAGACACAAAACGTCTTGTAGGAATTATCTGAAATGAGCAAGTAGACGATCTTGCGGGGATGAGAGCTTCCATGTCATCAACGGAGCCAGAACCCCTTTATGGAGTGGAGGCGGATATTTGAAATGGTTTGCTCAACGTAAGAGAAGATAAAGAGACGTAAAGACTCCTCTCTAAGCAAGACTGACAGTCCGGGAATAACCTGAGGTTTGTATTTTATTTTGTGACGAGACAATATAGAACAGGTTACATTTACTCAAAATGGGGGTTCCTTCCAGCTCAACATGTAGATTTTGTGACGATGAGAGTGAATCATTGCAACCCATCCTTAGAGTACTAATACATTCCAGAAGGAAACTCCTGGTAGCCAATTAAATTGATTTTTAATAAATCTTATGGCTTTCAAACATTATAAAATTGTTGCTTCAGATACTCCTAAAGATTATGCACATTCTTTTTGAGTTTGACTATCCATTCCTATTCGTTATATGCAAACTTTTTTAATTGAGCACACCTAACAAAAGAGACATCATATTTTCCTCTATAAAAGCTACGTCTGTTAGTATTAACAGCAATGTTATAGCCGCCATAAAATTTATGTTTCTCAACTTATTTTTACAACAAAAATTCCAATGAAATCTATTTTTTTAAATCTTAAATCTTAAAACTTGTTTCTTTGAACGTGTGTCTCTCCATGTTAAAAGTTATAAAACCAAGTTGTCACAAATTTTTATTTTTTTTAATTTTTTTCTTTAACAAATAATGTAAAAAGCTTAATTAAACACAATTTCCATTTAAAAAAAAAACTGAATTTCTAATTTCCATTTTATTGTTGAAAAAGAAAAAAAATATGCAACCTACAAAAGTAGGGTGCATTAAACTTTAAATTCATATACAATGGAGAAGAAAAGACAAAAACAACGAAACCTGTAGCAGTAGCATCTTCCAAAGATGATAAAAACAAAAATAACAAAATAGACGGACTAAAACTGATACTTCTTGTTTCCAATTTTTTTTTATTTATTTTTTTACTGTTATTGGCAGCAAGTTTTATTGGGGAGACTCTTCATGGAACATGTTTAGTTGCAGGCTGCAGTAATTGCTGGAAACTTCTGGTAACGTAGAGTAGTTCGTAGAGTATTTCTTGCATTGTTTTTTAAACAAAATCTTACATTCATCTTTAAAATGTTTTTTTTTTTAATTTAATTTTTATAAATAAAACAAAAAAACAACCGAAAACGAAACAACAACATCATCAAAATGTCATATTTGTCTCATGGTTACGAGTGTATTCTTGTTTGTTTCTCGATATTTTGGTTTTTTTCTTGCTTCTTTCCTTTACTAATTATAATTTGCTGTTGTTCTTGTTTTTTTTCGGTTATTACTTTAAGAAAAACCCTCAATTAAGCAATAAATAATGAATAATAATAATTTGTTTTTGTTGTTTTTTGTTTTTTCTTTTTTTAGAGACTATAATTTATAAAATACTTACACCAATATGTTGGCCTTCTACATATAATTGAGGTACTTTTATAACTTCCGAATGCATACGCTCTTTAATTTCTTGCTGATATTCGACACTCATAAAGACGTCACGTTCTTCGAATTTCACCAGCAGCGTTCTTAAAATCTTCTTAACATTTGAACATTTTGCATAAGTATCACGTATGATTCCCATACTGGTCGTATACAATACAACTTTGCCCGAGTCTTTTTCCTTGTAATTCTGCAACAACAACAAAAAAACACAGAGAACAGGAAAATTTTATTAAAAAAATTATTTGTGCAAAAATTTATTGTGAATTTGTACATACAAGTCATGGTAAATGTTAAATAAAATCTGTTACTGGATTGAATGTTAAAAATAATTTTTTTTTGGCAAATTGTTAAAAGAAAACTTTATTATAAAATAATAAATAAACATTGATTAATAAATTAATTTATTTTAAAAAAATTTACCAAAAATAAAAAAAAATTTAAAATAGTTCGCCTTCAAAGTTTTTTGTTCTGTCAAACCGTAAGGGAAGTAGCAGACTCAGTTGAAAATCTGTAATGTAGTCAAAATTTTGCTCCAATTTATATTTTTTTTAATTTCGTATTTATTTAAGATATTCTTTCCTCAATTATCCAAAGTTTTTCAATATGTTTCTGTTAACATTCACTATAATAAAAAGAATAAATAACTTTCGATCTAACTTCGATCACAAAAAAATTTTACGATTATCCTGAATGTTTTGACGATTTTATAAAACATGTTGCCGAAGAAGAAGTGGACGTGGCAATGAAATGAAAGTCCGGATTCTTAGCTTTAATTTGCTACCACATTTATGGCAATTGATGCCATATAAGCAAAGTTTTAAGCATTTACATTTAATTTTCTTAAATAATTTTAAGTGGGCGTGGCAAATATTTACGCCTACAATGAAAGTGCACGTTTCTACCTTTCATTTGATACCAATTTTATAAAATTTGATGCCTTCGTTACAAAGTTATAAGAAGTTAAAGCAAATATTTTGCCAACAAATATTACACACAGACACATCCACACACAAAAATGTTTGTGAAAATTTCATGTCAAAAATTTCTGGTGTTTTACCAGGCGAACAGAATTGTGTAGCAAGGGGATGTTTGGCAAAGTATTTTCTTTAACTTCTTATAACTTTGTAACGAAGGCATCAAATTTTATAAAATTGGTACCAAATGAAAGCTACAGACATGTACTTTCATTCTTACTGTAAATGTTATAATTTTTGCCACGCCCACTTTATTATATTTAAGCAAATTAAATAGAAATCCTTATAACTTCGCCTGTTTCGCATCAATTTTCATAAATTTGGTAGCAAACGAAAGCTAAGAAGCTAAACTTACATTTTGTTCTAACACCACGCCACTGAATCGTGTTTAGATAGATTAAAAATATTAGCTTACAACTTTGCACGTATTGAAGAAGGAACAGAAGAAGAGGAAGAGAAAGAAGAAGAGAAAGAAAAAGAAGTTCCTAGTGTTACTATAAAAAATAAACTTTGTGCAGCTTGAAAGTAATTTCCCCCCTCTATTAATCAGTGATGAGTTAAAGTTATTTTAATTCCTGAAACTTAAGGAATAAAATTTAATAAAATTACAGTATTGAATAGTGGAATTTGGAATGGGTTAAAAAGTGTAATGGCTCTTAATTCAATAGAAGGCGATAATCTACTAAGCGAAAAAAGCTCACAAAAAATAGGACTTCTGTTAAATAAGATTATCTTGTCAACGTAGCCTCGTTGTAACAGCTTCAGTGTGAATATCTTGCAAAGTTCCTTCACAAGAAACATCTCGTCGTCATTGATAAATAGTTAAAATTGTAATAATGTTTGCATCACAGTTCCAAGGATGTGTCATGTATTTATTCACATCGTCATAGAATCTAAATCTACCATATAGAAGAGAAGTTTGCCGAAAAAAATGTTTTTCATATTTTATTTTTTTCCGAGATGTCAAAGCTGTAGTTTGAACTTACGCACTCACATCTGTTAAGCCAACACACTACCTACTATAGTACGCGACCATAGAATCAGAACCTCTTATGAAAATATGTTCGGATTTGTGGTAGTGCTGTTCTTATTATGCTACAAAGTAATACCACTGGGGATTATGCAAGACGACAGAACATCCCACATCATTCAGAAACCGGTAAACTTTTGCGAAAGGCTTTCCAGATGACAATTTATTACGCAAATCTATTACATAAAATGTGACAATTTTTTGCTTTCGATTTGCAGAAATTGTATTTCAATTTGAAATATTTAAATTTGAATCAATTTTATATAAGATCAGGACCAAAATGAAACTGTATGCTGCAGACTCCATAACCTTGTTTAAAAAGATCCTATAGAGCCAAAAATGTTTGTTGTACTTAATTGCCTGGTATTTATAAGTTCATCCTAAGCTTAAACTAAATAGGTGCTCTTTAGAAGGTAATCAAGCAAATCCCAAGAGGTGTGAGCTTTTTAAGATGTAAGTTTTAAGCAGTTTTTTCGTTAAGGCTATTAAACCGTAAAAAACGTTATGTTCTCGTGACAATAGAACATTAAGGTAATTTGGTAATGAGTATTGATTAACGATACTTGCATGTTTTCTGTTTCATTAGTGATTTATGCTGTTCAATATGCCACCAGAAAAGCAATTCCTAAACATTCTATAGCGGAAGGTATGTAGTTGAGTAATAAAATCGTTTTCGTTAAATGTTATATTTTATCATTTGTTTTTTTATTTTTAATTTAAAACACACCTTTTATAACAACAATAATAATGTTTATAATTTCAATATTAAAAAATGTTAAACAAAAATCAATAATTGAAAGCCATAGCATTAGTTCCACTACTGCACTTAATTAATCTTTTTCATTTAAATTTTTTTGTTATGTAAACTTTTAAATTAAAACAACCATCATTATTATTAGCCTTACTGCGCTAATACAATGGCAATTAAAATTCAGTTTGTTTTTTTTTTTTCTTTACATCATAATGCATTCATTAAATGCATTCAGTGCCATCCATAACGTGTTGCATATCATTTGAAAAAATTTTCCTCAGCAGCTATTTTTTATTCACAGCGAGAAAAAGAAAAAAACTGTTCAGTTTTTGTGTTGCGAATTGGCGAAAGTCACAGCTGTTTAGCTTTATTTAAAGGTTCAATGATATTACAACGTCTGATGGTATTTTTAATTTTGTTTTACTTCTTCAATTAAAATGAATTTTTTTTCATTCATTCATTTTGGCAAGAAAAAATAAAACCCGCGAATAATTGTGATTTATTTAAATTTTTTAAATCGTGAAGGTGGGGGAACTGAAAATAGTCATGCAAGTTGCTTAATACTTGTATTGCATACGCATTTATTTACTAAAATTATAAACGGATTTGAATTTTGAATCATATTTTATTAATTAATTCAGGATTTGTGATTGAAAGGTGGTATGCAACATTGTATGTATGTGACAAAAGACAGACTTAGCCAACGAACTTTAAAAGTCAGTGTATTGAACTGTATTACCAAGACAGGTTTTAAAATCATAATAAAAATTATTTATTAGACAATAAACTGTAATTTTAAATATGAAAACTATGTGTTCTTGTTGCAGGTATTCACTCAGTTGAGGAAGCTGTAAATCAAAGAAATTTTAACTTTGAATGGGATTTCAGGCATAGACTAGCGAGCTATCAGGGCAAACGAATTGTCGACTACACATTGATATTGAAATGGATAGAAAGAAATGACCACAACAGAAGATTAGCAACTTAGTTTATATTGCATAATATCAATACATCGCCACTAGGCAGAACCCTATAGAAATCGGCCAGGAAATTATTTATTGTGAAACTATTTTGAGAGTGTTGCAAGCGCAAGTAATGTGAAAGCGTGAATGAATAGCAATACATGAACCAGGTGAATGTAGATGAACAAACACAAAGTTAGGAGCAGAATTCTGAATAAATCTGTTGATAATCTGTTGATAACTTGGGATGCTCCCCACCTATAAAATCACTTACAAATATTCAAAAATACAGAATCAATAGGTCTTATTAGAATGGAGAAAATTAAAATTGAATACAAAACAACAGATTCTAACATAAAAATTATAAGGGGATCTCGGGGCCTAAGGAATCGTTTGACTGTCAGCTCCCTACATAACTGTCTCCTGAACAGAACCAGTAGATTTTATGATTTTGGATAAAACTTTGCAACAAAACTTACCAACAAAAATAAATGGAGTAATTTGGAAGCTGCGCACTCTTTTAAAAAAGGGACTATTTTGTGGCAAACAAATAGGTCAAGTACAGATTTTGGAACAGGAGCAGGAGTTTTGGGTCCCAGAATGAAATATTCTGAGCCCTCACGGGTATCTTCTAAGCGAAAGTATATGCCATAGAAAGATGTGCTTAATTCGTTTTGGATAGGAAGTACAAAAGACATGAGAAACGAATACTATCTGGCATTCAATCTGCCATTCGAACACTCGACTGTTATGAACTTAAATCGATAGATATAGAACTGTTTGGAGAAGCTCAATCGGCGGGGCAAGGAAAATAAGGTTATCATCTACTAGGTTAAAGGCCATGTGGGAATTCTAGACAATAAGCCAATAGACGAGCTTGCAAGGAGGGTAGCTTCCATGCCGCATATGAGACCAGCAGCTTTCTGTGGAGTTAGAGCAGATGTTTGGAAAATTATGCTCATCGAAAGGGAAGATAAAGAGAGGCAAATACTCTTCTCAAATAAAATGCCTTTGAAGCAATCGAAACTTTTCTTGAGAAACTACAGTACGAGGAAATCTGTATCTGAAATCTGAATCTGAATTCAAAAATAATCTTAGGTTTGTAACTGATCTTTTGACAGAGCTCTGTAGAATCAGGTTACATTTATTCAGCATATGAGTTGTCTTACGTAGATTTTGTTACAATGAGAATGAATCACAAATCTTGGAACCTGTGGGGAACTAATGCATCCCAGTTAGAAACACCGGGATGGATATCATTTGATGCGCAGAGAATTGCCATTGTTGACGCCGTGCGTACATTATGAAATTTGACAGGGCAATCGACTTGGAGGAGACATCATAGGATATCCCTTCGAGGGAAGTATAATAGTTCGTATGGTCACAGTAGTAGGACACCTCTTTACGACAATATGAATAATAAGTGGCAGATAAAGATTAAATAACAAAAGAACTAATCCAGACAGACAGCCTCTAAGATTATCAAAGCTTTGGCAAAACAAATCACTATTCGACACGTAGACAAAAATCGACATGATAAAGCAACCAAAGAAAAACGAGTTGATGATGTTCGAAAATTGGCGAAAAAGTATTCCATTCAATGCTTATGCAACTACAATAGATAAAGGGGTTACAAAACGTGGAGAATTCGGCTTCGGAGTGATAGAGTAGACTTTTGATATAGAAGACCAAGACCAGATGTTAGAATAGCACCATCGTGAACTTCAGGAAAGCGTATGGGCCAATGAATTGAATGAATGCCATATATGGGAGGCCATAAAATCAAGGGTTATTCTAGCCGAATGCTGACTAAATAATTCACAAAACATAAAGTAAGCCTTTCCTTAAGGTTATAGTTTTTTTTTAATATTTAAAATATCATACGTTAAAGCCTTATTCATGACTACTTTCCTTCCATTGTTTTTGTTTTTTTTTTTTGATTATTGTTCATAAATATGGTCAATTATAAAGTCTTGTTATAAAGTATTGTTATTTTTGTTGTATAATATATAAATTATTTGATTATAATTATTATCGTTTTTTAATGATTGTTATTAGTTTTTTCGATTGGATTTTGCTGTTTCTTTGTTTTATTAGCTGATTAGCAATAACCATATGCGATGCAATGCGATACAATGCGATACAATGCGATACAACACATGCAGCCATTTTACCATGGCCAAGAAAAAATAATAAGCAACTTACCATATTTTTCTTAAATCATTAATAAACAATGAAAAATTATAAACAAAACAAAAAAATTAAATAAAAATTTAAAAAAATGCCTGATTGTCTGTTTAATGTATAAATATGTTTAGTTTTCTAGTTACAATGTCCATGTGTCCGTCCTTTAAGTTTGTTTGTCTGTTTAATCAAATATTTTGTTTGTTCGCTGTGCCTTGGAGGTGTTTTATTAATAGTGGCTGTTGCAGTGGTTGTTGGTATTTTTACGTTTTTGGCATGAGCTTTTTTTTTATTTCATATATTGAATTTATTATACGTTAAACATTAACTAACTTGATTAGAGGTAGTAGGCAGTCAGGCAGGTAGGCAGGTAGCCAGTCAGGCAGTTAGCCAGGCAAATAAATAGCCTGGCTCATTGAACCGGCCTTTTAAGTCACGAATCAAGATCATGGTTACTCTTGGTTAAATATTATAGTAAAACGTATTTATTTTTTAAAATTTTTCTTTCTCTCTCTTTCGCTTACATTATTTGCAAGTTAGACATGTAAAAATTGTTGTTTGTAGACTTTGAAGAATTTTGAACATGTAACACCACCATGTACAAGTACTTTCAGCGTGTACTTGTACTGTGGTTTGCCAAGCGCTTATTAAGGAAATAATAAACGATAAGATTGTTATTTCTTTTTAACAAAGAATTTATTTTATTCATTAATTAAAAAAAACACACACAATATAATTGGTATTCAAGGAAAAATGTTTACATTTCGTGGTTGTTTGGTATATCAAAGAAAAAAGTTTGTTTCTTAAGTCTTTTGTGTTTACATGCATAACGTATTGATAACGTATTTGCCTTGTTACGCAAAACTTTTTTAATTAAAATTTAATAGGGATTCGTGATATATAAGAGTATGAAGGTTTATATTTAAAAAAAAGTCAATTAGACGAGAACTATCAAACAAAGGCCAATCTAGCAGGACGTCAGGAAAAGTAAATTTGCTTGATAAGTTGAACATTCAGAGCCAACGGAGATAAAGCTGGCATTGTTGTACAATCCAAAGACTCTCGATGGACGGGCAAGATTATCTTGGTGGTGTACGAACCGACTGTTTTGATCACGAGCTATAGAACATTTTATTTATTGCTGATACTATATAGAATTTAATTTTGAATTCGAATTTATTATTCAATTAATTCACAATATTTTCTCTATGAACACACTGTATTAAAATGTTATTTACGTGTATTTAAATCAAATTACTTGACAGAAAACACAAGATTCTTAAAAACAACATTTTTTTTAAATCACATACGAGTACCAGTTTTGTTTACCTTGTCCCCACTAGACCCAAATAAATGTTTCAATTTTTTTTCTTACAAATTTCTAACAAGCATGATAAATATTTTTACAAAAAAAAAAAAAAAAAAAAAACAAGTAATAGAAATGATTAGAAATTAGTAGACTATTGAATACCGTATACCATTCCTTACTTGTGACAACAGTGACGACGTTTAATATTTTCCAATGACTAACAGTGCAATCTGCCTATCTATTGATCGCTCTTAACTATGTTCGATAATTTATATGTAAAACAAGAAGGCAAAGTAACTTTACAAAAAAGTTTTGGAACTTAATTTGGACAAAAAGTCATTATAAGGCATTACAAGTCATGGCATCCAGGGTACTCATGCGTGACACCTTGGTCTTAGCCGTGTGGCCGGTGACTTCTGCAGGACCTATAGAGAGAAGAAAGTGGTGAAAACTGTTGTTCATCTCGTGAGTACAAGTTCAGCGTTATATCAAGAAAACACTTGGTTTTCTGCTGCGTAGATAATTTACTAATCTGGCAAGACTAAACATTAGCAGTCTAAAAGGCTTTATCAGAAACTGTGAATGATTGCAGTGTTAAAGGAAATAAAAGACTGCTGTATCACAATAGGCCTCTCGTGGCATTGGGTTGATAACCACTTTTGTCCACAAATTATTTATTTATTTATTTATTTATTACAATACAATTACAAATTATATTCTAATTATATACGAGCGGAGTAACTTGACCAAAGTCTCTGGTGGGAATCGAACGCACGACCCTCACGCTAATAGTCTAGCACACTACCCACTAGATTACCAGGGCACCCATGACCACAAATGAAAAAGATGCGTTTACAACTATTTGTGGTAAAATATTTTAAATACAATTATGTATAGAGAACAATAACAGCGAAAATAGGTCCATGCATTCAATTCACTTTAGTAAACGTTATGAATATAAATTTCATTTGATAAACGTAAAATTTAAGTAAAATTTAAGTAAAATTTAAGTTAATTGAATATTAATGCAAATATGCAGCACTATATGTACGTATGAAGTCGTGTGTTGCCTTGTTAGACGTGAGGCCACGGTTCAAACTGAAGGTCAGACATCTCCAATTGAACGAAATTTGAAAAATATTTCTTCGGAGACTTCCGAAGCAGTCTTCTGGCAAAAACTCTAAGAGTAAATAAAATTGCCGAGAAATTTCTCAAAAATTCTGTCGCTCAGAGTCGACTTTAAACTGTTGGTACTGCCGCTCATGTATAAAAATTAACACACACAACATGGGTGGTGTGAGAAGCTAGGTCGTAATCCAGCCTAAAAAGTTGTAATGACCTATTATGTACGTTCAGCTGTGTGAAATATAATAGTAGCGCTGTATTAAAAATATTTTAGTTAAGTAAAAAAATTAATTTTTATTCCATTTAAAAAAAGTTTGTTATTACATTTTATTACCACCAGTCTGAACTATTGAAAAATAAAAAAACATCAAGACAAATATTAATTTTCCAAAGAAAACGATGCTAAATTGTTAAAAACTCAAAATATTTGGCGTGCAAAAAAATAGTAGTAGCATTAGAAAACGTATCTGCAAAAAAAAATGTTGTCACAAGTGATTACTTTTTTATGTTATTTTGTTAGATAGACCTTAATATTTAGTTGAAAAGCCCTTATTGGCTATTACAGCTGCGCAACGCCGAGGCATTGAGTCAACTAAAGATCTGCACCTCTTGATAGGAATACTTTCCCAAGCTGACCTCACTGACGCCCACAACTGCTTTACATTTCCCGGGTTATCTTTAAAAACATCTTTTTTTACATCGCCCCAAAGATGTTCAATGTTTTTTTTTTTTACTTAACTAAAATATTTTTAATACAGCGCTACTATTATATTTCACACAGCTATACATATGTTCGTCTGATAATGCAGTAACATATGCCTATTCCAACAAGTAGCGATTGATCTTGTTTGTTAAAGTTCCCTTCCTCGTATTATACGTTCTTAACTATAAGGTTTTGAAGACTTTTGTAGGTGGCAATAGTCAATTAGTTTTATTTCCATTCTCTCTGGAGACACACTTAAAGTGGTTATATTCGAAAAAAAATAGAAAGTTCAACTCTCTAATTCCATTGTACCCAGAGTATAGCAAAGCTATGAATGGATATCATTCGTGCATGATTTCATTTTACCAGTGTCACCATCCCTACTACACTTGCTCTATATTTGATCCATTGACCGATTATAGGCTTAATTTTAAAAGAATTTAAACCCTTCGTTGCATAAGTAATAATACTTGGTCATAATTAGAGCTGAATCTCATCAAATTAGCTTTTAAACGATGACCCATTTTTTTAAAGTTTACATGGACGAAAGGATAGACAATTATCTTCCAAAAATCAATTGTAGAACAATTTGTCTAATTAAAGAAAGCTTACAAACCCTGGCCTAATGTGTACATACCGTATATGTATTCTACCTACAGTAGTTTAAAGTAACAGAAACCTCAACCACTTGTTATAGACAAAGTGAAATAAGCCAAGCTGTCGAAAAACAAAAATCTCCCCTCAAGATACAATGACAACAAAACAAGTTCTACAAAAAAACAACAACAACAAATAAATAAACAAAAAAAACCTCATAGAGATATAATTATATGACAGCAACAAAATGTTACACGACCCACAAACCTACAATTGCAAAATGTAATATTTTTTTGTTGTTGTTTTATTTATTTATTTTTTGTTTTCATTCTGCTGATATTTATTTCGAAAAAAAAGAAAAATGTTTTATCCCTCCCCAGTAAACGTTATGCAGAAGTGGTAAGGCGCAGATATTAAAAAAAAAGAAAAACACTTGCACTTGCAAAACACTGTATAGAGTCTGTCAATTGAAAAACTATAACAGCCAACGGTTATAAAGTTTAAAAAATAAATCTTTTTAATAAAGGTGCATTCAAGCCATGGTCAATAATAAAAATTATTAAAACTATACGACTTGAAGCACTATAATAACAAAAACAACAACAACAAATAACTCTATTTCTAAGTATGTATAAGTGCTTTACTTTTAGCTTAAAGTCGACGTTTGTAAAAAACGAAGAAAAAAATAATAAAAAAAATCGAAATTAAAATTGTAGTAATTTGTCTGTCTGTTGCATTAAAGGCGTTTTGTTTTTTCTGTACCACACCAATCACGGCCAACAGCAGTAACACCATGATTCATATTATATGACCAAATGAATGGCTTATAAGAGTTAAAAACTTTTTTCTCAGACAATTGCTAGTCTTTTAGGTGTTTTTGGAATTGTTAAAGGAAGTAAAGGTTTATGCATGTTTTTAATGAGACGGTTACTCTTTCCGTTTGTCTGAAGCCAACATTTGTTGCGCTTTAAATTTTTTATGTCTGGCTCGTGTCGAATAATTTCGGGTCATTTAATAAAATTTAATTGTTATAATTTTAATAATTAAATTGTACTTTTTTAATATAATTGTTTCAATTTAAGATGATCATAAATGTTGTTATAAAAATACTGCCAAGTAAAAGTACAGATGATATCAATATAGTTTGCCTTGAAATAATTAATTATCTTCGTAGTCCCTAACTTATTTCCTATCAAATTACATCACAACTCTCGTATGATGGAGGAATCTATGCAACATCTTATGTACGAAAAGCTAGCATTTAGGGAAGTATTGGGGAAATTATTGCTTTCAGTATTTCAAATATATTGTAAACAGGAATTAAGCTTATACTAGCTGGTTCCAAGGAAGTCGTTAAAGAACGTTTGCCTCAGAAGTGATGATTTTGAAAGTAAAACAAGTTTGAAGATAACAAAGTCGGAGTCTTAAAAATTGTTATCAAATTAAAGCGAATTTGCATTATCATTTGAAGCCAACCAAGCTGCAAATTCATTACGTTAGCAAACAGAAAAACTCATACGAAAGCAATGCTGTTTCAAACAATTGAAAAGAATTACTTTTGCAGTGAATCGATACAAAAAACAGAAGTGCAAAAATTATATGTAAAGTTCGGACAGACAGCCGAGTTAACACCAAAGACACCACCAAACACCAGCATAAAAAAATGGTAAACAACTAAACAAAAATACAACAACAAACACTACAAGAATGTTTACATTTATAGAGATGTCGAGAACGCGAAGTTGTGAGCATTCGCCTTCAAGAACATTCATCAGACTGTTTACCCTGCCATATAAAAGGCAAGGCAAAGCAGGCGAGTGAATTAGTGAAGTTCAGTCAGTCTTGTGTGAAGACGCGGTGTGTTTGAAGAGAGTAATCGTGGTTTGAAGATCTCCGTTACAAAGATCTGTCGAATAATTGTCTAGTAATTGTTATTGTTTATGAAAAGGGTATAAACAGAGGAATAACAAAAAACGGCAATTGTTGTTGTTTACATAAAGTTGTGAAAAGTGGCACACAGAATTTTGCGAATAATAAAGAATTTTAATTAAAACTACAACACAAATTTATTTGTATTTTATTTGCAATCTTGGTGCTCATATTTTAAACGTTTTTAAAAGGTAAAAACGTAACAATATGTTGACAGAATGATGGGAAAATATCGTAGCTAATGATAGCCAATTCTTGAAATATATTTTTATTACACCAATATTTCACAATAAATGCCCAACATTTTCGAAAAGAAGCTAGCTTTTTACGTCAAATTTGATCAGTATTTTTAATCAAATTTTCGATGAAGTAAAAAAAATTCCCTGACTCATGCCATGTGCACTAAAAGTTTAATGCCTATGAAGCGAATTAATTGTCTGATACTTAATGGGTAGTGTATTGTCTTATTAAACGAGAGTTCGTGGTTCAAATCCCAGCGCAGACATCTCGAACAGAACAAGTTGTCTTTCGACGTCTTCTTCTCAGCAGTCTTATGGCAAAAACTCTGAGAAAAACATCCATGAAGTGTTTCTCAAAACTGTCGTTCGGAGTCAACGTTAAACTTTGAGTTCCACCACTAGTAAATAAAATTAATACGTACAACATGAGGGATGTGTGAAGCTAGGTTGTGGTTCTGGCTAAAGGGACCTTATGAAGGATGAGTGAATTTGATTATTTACTTTCAGAAAGTTTTTGTGCTTCCGTTCAATAAAGTTATTCGATGCAATTTGCTAGATTCTCGTTTCTTTTACATTAAAAACAGTCGAAAAAATTTGATACATCTTCCGAAAAAACTTTATTAACGTCGAGCAATGTAGAGAACAAAGCCTTGCCTAAGAACGCTCAGTTGTGCCATTTTTAAAAATTATTTATCGCTGTATCAAATTCGATATTTTTAGCAGACCTTAGACAGACATTTAAAAGAAACTCAAATATTTGTAGGCCTGTTATTTAGCTAGCATGATGTAGCATAATTTGGTAGAGATAAGTTTTTTCATTGCATAAATTTGACCACTGTATTGAATTCGTTTAATTTTGATCTATAATTGACCCAAGCAAACAAACAAAATATTTCGCTCTAAACTAGTCAAAATCAAGAAATTCTTTCATATCCAATCGGTACCTCACTACTAATTAAAATACTCTGTGTAGCCCAAATGAACGGGCCGATATGCGTGCTCAAGTGAGCTTTGTGATATCGGAGCTATCAATCCAACTTGACCTGAGCCCAAATGAAATTATCGTTCTTCCCCAGTTTGGTCACATAACTTTAGGAAACAGTAAAACTAGTATAGTTTTTAGGTTAAGGGGTCACCTTTTTATTGTGTTTTTATTTACTTTTCTCTCATTTAGAGGTTACAGTGCATCAAATATAATATAAATTTAATAGAGAAATAAGATTAAATTAGTTTTCTGGGCGTGCCAATTCCAAACACAAAGGATTATTAACAAATAATTTCGGGTTTTCAATTGAAGGACAAATTTCGAATTTATAAGGCGCTCATAATTGTGTACAAATTGGTCTCAGTTGGTAAAGAAAATGCGGCACCTACAGTAAAAATTAAACGTAGAGAAATGTATTATTTTAAATATATGATGAGTTTTAGTTTTTAATCAAAGTACGTTATGAAGTATAAAAGAAACAGACCAAGTGCCAATCAAATGAGTATGTTTGTGGGAGCGGTACCTCACCCAGAAACTGTTTAATAACTGAAGTACTTTAATAAATGACCTTTAAATTTCATAGGAAAACAGAATTTTCATGATAATAATTTGGGCATGTAATTCCATGCATTGAACAAAATGAAGCCTCAACAAATTTTCCTAATTGAGTAACAAAGACGGTATATAGATTCTAAACTATAGTAGAGCTTTGTCAACGTATTTCTACTCTCTGCTCAGATTCTCATTAATATGGACAAAAACCATGATGAATTAATTTACAGTCTGTTGAATTAGCGTTCAGAGCGGAAGCGATCCGGGTGGATCGAACCACACTGTATGATTTTTAAAGCGATTGACCATTCACTACAAATCGAATATTGTAAGGAATGCTCAACTGATCTGAGGATTTTATGGCCTATTAGTTTACATTTGGCATTTTTCTTCAGATTGTAAACTGTACTGCGAAAAGAGCTACACAGAATAGCTTAGTTGTGAAATAAATTTTGTTTCTTTAGTCGTACGACTGTTGAGTACTTTGCAGCAGATATCGTTGAAATGATTAATCGGCAAGTGAGAGAATCCGAGAAAGCCTTCAGTGTTATTGACATTAAAATGAGTCGCATTAAACATAACTTGAATCTTTGTGACTGAGTTAGAACAGAGCTTAGGACAGATAAATTGAGTTCGATAAGTAGAATCAATCTGTTGATGAATTAAAATGCATCATCAACTTATTGTTAATAATAGGCTCTAGGGAGACAATATTTAGGGCAATTGAAAACATAAACAATTCTTTTTTCCCAGGTATATTGCATTGTTACAAGTTTATTTAAAAAAAATTGCAAAGCAAGTGATGGTACCTAGTGCCGGAATAACGTTGTCTGATAAAAACTACACTAAAATCTAAATTCCTATGATCATTCACCACGTTTTTATTTTTTTAAGCGAACTGTCTGTGAATGACGATTATTTGCTTTTAATCACGCTAAAAGTGCCTCTATTTTCCAAAAGACAAGCGACTTACCGGATCCTTCGTTTGCAACAGTATAATTTCATTCTTCTCGTTTGTATTTTGCTTATCTTTTGCCAAGTCATCCTCACTAGTAACATTAGATGGGGTGTCTTTATTGTCCATGCTATCTTGATGTTCTTCTAAATCTATGGCATGGATTAAAGGCACAATTTCATTGTTTATGGCTTCATCTTGTTCATCGTTTACTTTGGGCGCATTATCCATTTCATCTTGCGAAGGTGCGGTGATTATTGCATCATTAATTGGATTTTCAGTGTTTTCACCAAGTGGCTTGGATGCCTTCCTAGTACGCCATGGTGTAATTGCCACTTCGTCTTGCGAAGGTGCGGTGATTATTGCATCATTAATCGGATTTTCAGCATTTTCAACAAGTGGCTTGGATGCCTTCCTAGTACGCCATGGTATAATTGCGTTGCTCATTCGCTTAGCATTAGAAGTTCTTTTATCGGAAGATAGTGTCTCCGGGTTTTCCGAAATTTTTCCAAATTGCTCACCCTCCTGTAGGAAACAATTTATCATATCGTCATCAAAAGGGCCGTTTGCTGTGTTAGTCGGATACGGAGTGCCTTCTTGCTGCTGCTCTTCTATGTTTGCAGAAGAAAACGGTATAATTTCATGGTTATGCCGTTGGCTTCCTCTGGTTCTACGGTTTCTAATAACATCCCCGAATGTATTTGGTCCAGTGAAACTGTCGTCAATATTTGAAAAGCGGAAATTGTGTTTATTTAAGTGTTGATTTAAATGACCAAATGCCTCATCACTAAGGACAAATTGCGAACGAAAGTCATCCATTAAAGTTTTAAAGTTCTGCAGAGCATTATTAAGCAATGATTGATGATCCATTGGCATCAACTGCTGCTTTGTCTGGACTTTATAGGGAAAATTCTGCATGTTATTAACCATTACGCGTTGCATAGATGAGCGTGTTATAGTCATATGAGTGGAATGCCGAGTAATGGATGTCATTGGTTTATCGGGTATATCTGCAGGCATTAAATGATGTACCGTCTGCACTTTATAGGGAAACATCTTCAACTCTTTTACCATGACACGCTGTAGAGACGAATGTTTATAGGTCATATGCATAGAACTGTGGCTGCTAGAAATTAAGGATTTATCCGGGACATCTTCTATAGTCACAGGAGTATCGGTCTCTTCTGGAATTTTGGAAACAGAAGAAGTCTCAGGTGCATTATTATCTATCCATCTTGTTGTTTCAATTTCCACACCATTTTGTGTAGGACGACGCCGTATTCTGATTTGTTCCTCAAAAGTTTTAGTGGTCTTACGTGCGAAATTATTTGCACGAATTTCATGTTCCTCAATGGTATTGTTTTCCATTTTGTGGCGATTCAATGTTTTTTTTTCGATATGTTTTCTTTACAAATTTCAAATTAAAACTAACAGTTGTAGGCATGTGCAAATGTTTTATTATTTTCCAATAAGAATAATATGTTCTGAGCCACCCATTTTAGCGATAAGAATTGTCTTTCTTATCTGCCTTGATAATGAGTAATTTTTGTGGATTTGTTGTCTTTAAATGGTTTATTTTGAAAACTATTGAAACGTATTGAAATTGATAACATTTGAAATGCTGCACCCTGTATTAGCTTAAGTTAATAATTTACCTTGAATCTGACTATTTTAATGACAATAAATAGGTATTTTTCAAAACTCATAAAAATTATATGGAATACTACTTCAGTAAAATGATTTTGAGCAAAATATTAAATGTTTTCAATAGAAAAAACAATAGATTTGGTTTGGGGAGCGCTATATTGATTTACTTTGATGTCATGTTGGTAGTCAAATGTCTCATACTATGGTAACAACTATGTATGTTTCAAGTCTAAATTGAACAAACTACTGTTCACGATCCATACAGAGAGTAAAACAAATGCTGCATCTAGGCCAAGCAAACATAAATTCAACCCGTAATATCGAAGGTAGCCATTCCGACCGATAGCATTTCATGGGGGCTAAGACCATCTACTATCCAGAGTTTACTGAGAACATTTGCTTAAGAAGTCCTGTGTGCGAAGATGAATTCGTATTTAACTAGCAAAGACAAAAACCAAAAAAATTTAAGCATTAACAGACCAATATTCAGATGTTAACATAACATATAATACGTGATCCTATAAATAATGTACTACTAAGGTTTCTTGGTGAAACAGAAACTGAAATTATTTTGAAAATTACAATTTTTTTTTTTAAAAAAAATTTCTGTTCAGGTCCTAATTTTCATTGAAAAATCATTTGCAAGGATCAGGCCTTTTTCTAGATCAATGGACACAGGAATAAACAAAATTGTCGAATTTGGGCCCATACCAACCCCCCATGAGACAAAGAGCGTCAACGCATCCCAAAAAAGTCACTCGTTGGTGTGGCGCGTCGTTGCAGCGTCGTTTGTTCATATTCCTTCGGAATGCACGTTGGCCAGGCCATCGCTGTCAACAGCGAGCACTATAGGTCAATAATTACCAACTTCTTTTAGCCTACATTGGACACCAACAACTTGGTCATCTCACTTGGAATTGATATGAACAGGCTACTAAGATCATGAGATGTAACACCGTTAGATTTTTCTTGTGGGGTATCCTTAAGCATATAAAACAAACCACAAAACTAATACTCTACAAGATGCTCATTCTTCCCATGCTTCTTTATGGCGCAGAGGCATGGACCATATTATTAAGCAGTGATGCAGCAGTCTTGAGAGTATTCGAGAGAAGAGTCCTACCTAAGATCTTCGTTCCAGTGCGAGTTGGCGATGATTTCCGCATCCGATCCAACAGTGGGCTGTATAAGCTCCTCAACGACATAGACGTTGTGCTTGGCTGGCTCGGCCATGGCGCTCGAATGAAGGAGGATGCTCTGGCCAGACAGGTATTTGATGCGGGGATCTGCGGAAGTCGGCGAAGAGGACGACCTTGTTTGCTTTAGAAGGACCAAATCGAGGAAGCCCTGTCATCGATTCATGTGACCAACTGGCGTAGGCGCGCATGAATCAGAGACGCCTGGAAGGATGTATTACGGCAGGCCGAAATACGTTAGTCGGGTTGTTAATGGCCAATTAAGTAATTAAGTAAGTAAGTAAGTTATGTGCCAGAGTCTTGGAGTCGTTGTAGTCTAGTAGTAGTGTGTTGACCTATTAGAGACGAATCTGTGACTCAAACCCCAGCTAATCCATCTCGAATAAACCGAAAGATTAAAAAATATTACTTTCTGTAACTTCCTCTCAGCAGTCTTCTGACAAAAACTCTGAACGTAAATAAAATAGCCCTGAAGAGTTTCTCAAATCTGTCATTCGGTATCGACTTTAAATTGTTGTCTCCCGTCACTCATGAATAAAATTAACACACACAATATGGGTGGTGTAAGAAGCTAGGTCGTAATCCTGACTAAAGTCTTATAATGACCAATTAAGTAATTTATGGAAAATTGAACAATTAGGATGGGATCCAACCAGGGAGGCGATGTTATATTCCACACATAATCGAAACAAAAGGTATTTCAAGCGAATAAAGCATGTCAGTGATATGTCACATACTTTTTGTTTTTTAAAGATAGCAAGCGCTTGGTAAAAGACCCGATATGTATTTGTACATATTCCTACGGTCATCAGTAAGTAACCTACAAATTATGTCGTCCTGTACCACTAAAAGCAAAAGTGAAGACATTAAACATCCCTCTTTTATATCAAATTGAACTTCTTTAGCCGTTAATAGAGTGTAGTGGTAAAATATTCGGTATTGGAAACTATCATCATTAATATTGGAGCATAGGCCTGGCCCTCTCAAATGGCATCTCTGTAGTTATTGCTGATCCGTAGCAAATCAACAAGACTGGCGTAACAATTTTATTGTTTTGCATGGAGGTGCGTTACTTAAATTGTTTTTTTTTTCAATTTTAATTTGATTGTATTTTTTTACTAATTTTTTAATTAATTTAATTTGATTACCTTGAAAATGTATAAAAATATCCAGAATTTTCTAAACAATTCTATAGCACAGGCTTACCTAAAAATAATAAAAAAAATATGTTTCTTGTTAAAAAAAATTTAAAAAATTTTATAAAATATTTATAAATTGCAAAACAAAACTTTAAAAATTAAAACAAATTCCAACATTTCATAGATTTGCTCTATATTTGTAACAAAAACAGCAATTTAAAGTTCAAATGCCTTTCTAAAATTTTTAAAGAAAACGAAACCCCCTAATGAAATCAATATGAACTAACAAAAATAGAATCTGACCTTGATAAACATTAAGTTGGACTGGAAGAAAAAAAGATCAAACTGGATAGGAAATACTAACGACTAAAGAAAGTTATTCATTTACAAGTTAAAAAATAAAATATTTTTTTTTTAATTTTATTTTTTTTTAGCAATTTTTGCTTAATCATTACTGGGCCAAAGACAAAATTTTGGTTAAAATCACAAACACACACACTAACGAGTATTTGCACTGGCTGTAATGATGACTGTGTAAATTTCAAATTAGTGGGTACATGAGTAATTTCTATAATTTTTAATGAATTGGAAATTGTACAGCGTATATCTTTTTTTACGAAGTTAAAGCAAATATTTCTTTAATGGGTTAATAAGTTTTTGGTAAATCTTCTTCGCATATGCCATTTACGCTTTTATACATTAATGGCGTATGAATTACATGCAAAATATTCATAAAAAAATAATAAAAATTATAAAACGGAAATTGTTTATGAGAAAATGTATACAAAAAGCGCCGTTTTAGCATTGCAAAGTGCGCTACAGCTGGGTTCTATCGAATTTTCAGTTAAAAGTAATAGAAACGAAGGAAAAAAATCAAAATATGAATCGAAAATTGTTTAGTATGGGCGACTAATTCAAAAATCAGCCGTTTTTATAGGAAATAAATGCTCTGTTAAGCTACCGATTTTTACTATCATTTTGGAAATTCATAGATTCCGGTCCAAAAACCCGCTCGTCTTTTAAGGCCAAGAATAAATCGAATCTATTTTTAATATCCTGCTCTAAAGTAAGGCGTATTGCAGTGAGATCGTTCTGCATCGATCGAAACAAATGGTAGCCAGAAGTGTCAAGGCTATATTGCAGGTGTGTCTACCAAAAAGTTTTTTAAATAATAGTTGCCTTAACAGGTCTCCCGTGATCGTCTGTTTTAGCAGCTTACAATTGATCACCGAACTAGAACCTCACTCCAGGAATACAATCATCTCATAACCAATGACCCCGTCATATTTTACTTTTGAAGGCGATAAAAAAAACTTGAAGAATTCTCGGATAAAGCGTACACAGCTCAAGGGCAATGTGTAGGTTAGGTTAGGTTGAAGTAGTAGCTTTGATACTAAAGATCACTTAAGCACGCATAGCGGCCCGTTGTAATGCCACAGGTAAGCGCAGTTCCTGTACTGACCAAATTCCACCCAAATTATCGAAGAAGTTCATCAGCACAGGGGCTGCACGCTAAAGTTGGACTCTCCTATGTTGGAAACGAGCCTAAAAATTTAATAAACGAATCTACAACCTTGATATCAATGGATAATAAGCTAACAAGGAATCGAGAGTCAAGTATCCTAAATCTGCATCTCACGAGAGATGAGCATTGGAGAAGAAAGTGGATAACAGTTTCCTCCTCTTCAGCAGACCCACAACCTCTGCAATTGTCGTTTGATGGGAACTGCAGTCTTTTCGCGTATCTTCTCATAACTCAATGACCTGCAATTGTGATCGAGATGACATTGCGATCAAGTTTAAGTAGTTGGTTGGTACGCATCCTATCCATCGTGGGCCCAGTGAGTCTGGCAAGAGAGCAAGATTTCTCATCAAGCCGGCAATTTGTAAAAATAAAACGAATTCTTTTTTTTTACTCAAAGAGGCACTAATTTATAGAACTGCCCTCGTCTTACGTTTGAATAGTTTATATTTTGTTTAAAGTAGATCTTTAAGATTTTGTGGATTTTTTACTGATTTCCGGCTTGTGTAACCCAATTGATTCACCCCTACCAACATGTTACTATTCATTGCGTAGGGTATTATATTGACAGTGTTCACCCGTTTGCTGGTTGCTTTCGTACAATTTCTTTTTATGTTCCGTTTGGTTTTAATGGCAACAAAAAAACAACCGTTAAACGTAGAAATAATAAAATTAATAAAAAAAAGAGAAAAAAGAGAAAAAAAGAAAGAAAAATACAATTGGTTTCTTTGGCGCTGCCTGGCTGAATTGTATGAGTTAGTCGAATGGCCTCTTGTACCCATATGGTAATGGACAATTATGGTCAGCAAAGAAAACGTTTATGGTCACTGGTTGTGGCTCACTACCGATTCATAAAATCAGAAGGAAAAAAAAACTTGAATATTTCTTTTAAAACCTGTGGTTTTGAAAAAATAATTTCAGAATAAAACATGCATGGATGGACAGACAGACGAACTCTTACTCACAGCAATATCTGTAACAATTTAAAAGATTTAATTTCCATTTCGATTGAAAAGAAAAGACAGTTACTTGCATGACTGGTGTGTGTGTGTGTGTGAAAAGCAATTCTATTGTATTTTCTCATTTGCCTTATTTGAACTGGCAGAAGAAGAAGACAAGGAAAAAAAGATTCTTTCATTTTCATTTGTTTGGCTTTGAGAAGAAAAATTTCTTTTTCATTCTCACATTTGACTCTGAAAATGTTTAATTGTGTGTTTATTTTTTTATTAATTTTTAAATTCTTCCTTTCTGTTCTGTATAATTAAAATGGCAGGCTTAAAACGATAGAAAAAACAGATTTCATGGTTTATTAGTCTCACCTAAGATTAGCTTCTATGTACAATACAAAACATAATGGAAAAAAGAGGGTCATCAGAAGCCACAACAGAGAAGAGAAGCAATCTTAAAGCATGCAACAACAAAGTTGTAGAAATTTTAATTGAAATGGAAACTTCAATTCAATAACGTTCTGGGCAATTTAAATGTCAAGCGTAAACATTTTATTTCACACTTTTTCTTTTTCTTTGAAGCTTATAATCGATAGTCTGTCTATAGGTGGATAAAGAATTGAAAAACAAATTAAAAATTTTCCTCAGACCTTTCTCTTTAAATTCTGTTTGGATTTCTATACCCTTTTCAATTCCTCAAAATAAAAAGAAAAAAATTCATTATAATGTGGTTATGGTTCATACGATTTGCAATTCCTTAACTGTTGTAATAAATTGTCTTTGTTTTCTTTTAATTAATTTGCCAATTGATTGTTCGTTTGATGGATTGATTGATTGATTTTCCTCATTTAGTTTTGTTAAACACCAACTTCCGTTTAATGGTCTCTATAAAAGCCAATAGAGTTTAACCAACAAAAAACGATATTTATTTGGTTTTTGGCTTCATTTCGATTTTTATAGATACGCTAAGTAACTGGTAGAACATGTTTCTTTTTTATTGAAATTAATTGAATTGAAAAAAAGCTACGCATTTATATATACAAACAAAATAATTGATTACTTGTTTATTTTTGCTAATAAATTGTCTATGAATGTGTTTAATTTGATTGTGAAATGATAATGATTATTAAATAAAAGGAATAACTAGAAATACAAAATGATCTGCAATAATCACCATCACCACCAGTTTATTCAATAAAGCGAGTGACAAAATTTGAATCCATTTAGTAAACAACAATAATATAAAACAACAGATCACATTAAACGAAATCGTTGTCACATTTCATGAAATTATGTCCTGTCACCTTGCGGAAATCATACCTACTAGCTCAGCACATTTTATATCATACAATATTTAAAAACTCGAAATATTTCAGAACTACTAGCTATAAACAGCAGGGGTCACGGTGTGCAGTCTATATACACTTAGATGTCCTGGTAAGAAACGTCTGGAAATGCAAAACTATCAGATGATAAAGATTTCTACACAGCTTGAAGTGTTTTGTTGCCGTAGTCTAGCAGGCAGTGTGTTGGTTTATTAGACATGTTCACGCTATTTAAACCCCAGGTCAGACATCTACTAAATCTACTCATCGGATTTCTGGCAAAAACTCTGGGAGTAAAGAAAATTATCATGAAAAGTTTCTTAAAAAATTTGTCGTTATTAAACTGTAGGTGGTCTTATAGATGAAATTAATGCACACAACATGGGTAGGATAAGAGGCTAGGTCGCTAGCTAGCCTGACTGAAGGGTTGCATTAACCAATTAAATAAGTAAGCAAGTTATGTCGACAGCAATGCCATGAGAAGTTTCTAAAATCCGTCTACCTTTAGCTGTAGGTCCCACCGCTCATGAATGAAATTAAAACAAACAATTCATGTAATGTTCAATTAAGTAAGGTTTTTGTTGACGGCATTACTGCTGCGTAATTCTACAAACACATCTTAATTAAACACTCCAAAACAAAGCTAATCAATTTGAAATCCAACAAAATAAAAATAAGAACTTAAACATCATACAGATCACACAGTTTGAACTCTAAGATCATTAATCAGACTCTCTTTGCAATGAAGACATGTTTTGATCGCTTAGAATAGTTACCATTGCCAAAATTCGTAACTTTAGGTTGCGTGTAATGTACAATTTGTTCAAAAAAAAATATTTCTTCTATGTTTTTCTGCAATTGCTGAATACTGTTACAAAGAGACATTTTTCCACATCCATCTACCTGTCCTTATTTGAAAAATCTTTTTTAATAATTCAGATCAAATATTTTTTAAATAGAATTTCGTTGAAAATTAAAAAAAAATCTTTTTTGAACCAATAAACTTCGTACATGTGCTTCAAGCAAAAGACTTAAGAACCAAGCGGTAATGTGTTGCTAAATAAACTGAAAAATAAAGTTTCGTTCTTAAGTCTTTCAATATTTTAAAGCTAAAACCACCTTAAAAAGAGAATTTAAAATATTTTTTTAAAAACTTTTGTTAAAAATGCATCACTTGAATATAAAACAATAAAATAAAAGAAGTATTTTTTAATGATGCAATACTTTTGAACTGTAGTTTATATGAAGGTCAGTACCACATATCAATGTTATTTTAACCAAGGCACTACGACTGGTAGTTGAGTAAATTTGCAACAAATTTTTGTCTAGCCACAATATGTTCATTCCATACTATTATCGTATTGTATTGCCGTATTATATTGTCGTATTATATTGTCGAGTAGAGGTACTAAAGTACTGCGACAAAGCAGCCAGTACCACATATCAATATTATTTCAACGATGTCAGTACGACTGTACAATAAAATATATTGTCGTATTGTACTGTCGAGTAGAGATACTAAAGTACTACACCCAAAAGATCCATTCTACTGCCCTCAAGGTGTGTAGATGGTTTTTCCTTTTCATATTTATTCTAACAATAAGAGTCAAACATACAAACTTTTTGCGATAGACGTTGCCCTTCTAAAAAACATATAGAAAAGGAGGACAACGTCTAATTACATAGTGGCTGGGGAAATCGTTAAGCTGATAGTAAATTACTAAGAAATCCTAAATCGTATCGTCCAAACTTAAAGGCGGAATTCAAATACTCTGAACCAAAAGAAACAGTGAGCATAAGCTTAAGCAAGTCACAATAACACCGACATCATGTTTTTTTAATTAAAATTAAAAAATTCCACTACAAACTGATACAATACTAACTGAAGAATCGAAAACACACCTCGATTGCATGAATCCGACACACCAGAAGAGCAATTTTTATAAATTTTTCCTGAAATTTTTGTTAATAAAAAAGTCAGCTTTCCAGAAATAAGTGTTTTGGTAGGGTACTGCAGACTCGAAGTACACTTATTCACAATGGGTTTTGTTTCATGCCCAACACGTAGACTCTGCAATCATAAGAATTTATAATCGGAACACATTCTTGAAACCTGTGCATTACTGCATCCTAGAAGGAAAAATCTGGATGCAAATCAAATGAATAGGCAGGGAATTCTCATTGTTGATACTGAGCAACATCGTGAAATTTGTCAGGACAATAAGATTGGAGATGGCCCTATAGAGCTGAAAGAGAGTACAAAGTACAAACATCTTTACGACAATAAAAATAAGCTCAGCTTTATAAATCATTTAGCATTTTACAACTGAACAAGTTTCTTTCTTAAGTCTTTTGTATGTTGAGTGTAAAAAAACGTGTCTGTAACCTGTCTGTAAAGTGCATAAATTATAAACATTTTGTTGTTATTGTTGTTGTTATTTCTTATATAACTTAAAAGCAACAAATTCAAAGAAATGCCGAATACACACATCCACACCAAAAAATGTGTGCTCAGTTTTCACACTCGCCACCTTAAAACCACACAAACTGATTATGTAGCAGCAATTAGTTATGCAGATGCAACAATGTTGCAAAGAAAGGCAAAAAGAAAGAAAAAACTAAAAACAGTTATGCATTCAAAACATAACTGTTGATATGTTTATGCATTCAAAAGCGAGAAAAACTCAAACACTTTTAATCGAAGTCAATAGCAATAAATTTTTTGAAAGGATTTTGAACAGCAATAACCACACAAAAAGGATTTTTGGAGAAATCTTTTTATAGAGAAGTCATTCAACCGAAAAGATGCTACAGTTTGTTTAAATTTGGTCAATTCATGTTGTTTTGCCCCCGCAAACAAAATAATGCCATTAATTGTCCTTTAAATGGTGACATTAACCAATAACTAAAAAGGTGGTGGAGAACCACGCTAAGCAGTGTGGTAAAATGTCATAATAAAACATTTTTAAGTTTAATTAGCTTTTGCAAACGATTTGTATGTATATTTTCTACACACTTAATGTAGTTCCAACAATTTTTAGTTCAAAATACTTACAACAGCTCATGGCAGCTGTAGAAACAAGTTTTAGTGAACAGAGAAAATAAAAATTCCCCACCAAACAATTGTCGTTGAAATAAAAATCATTAGACTGATTTATTTCGTTGTTGTTGATTTTGTTGGAGTCATTGTTGTTGTTGATGGCAAGAAACTTTTTAATTGTTTTGAAGCAAAAACAGAAAAAGAAAAAATGGAATCCAAATATTGATTTTGTCGAAACATTTATGTTTGCAAAACAAACAAATATTTTAACCACTTTATTTTGTGGCATTTGCAACATGCCTCGCTATAAGAGTGATAAAGCTAATCATGTCCAAATATTGGCTGTCTCTTGATGCATGCAACATTATAGAACAGGTTGCATTTTGTTTCTTTTTTTAATGAACATTCACCAGAGTTACAGCCTCATTATTTATGAATTTTAAATTTATTTTGAACTTTTTCCAACAGCATAATAAAATTATTTTTATCATCCTTTTTTTTACTAGCTTTATAAATAAAAGCGCTTCAAACGTAATGAATAGCCAATCGATTGCAATAAATATTATGCTACTTCCGTTTCGAAGGGACAAGTGATAAAAAATATTGTTTGGGACGCTGTCATAGGGTATAATGATGAGGAAGTTTCCTAATATCTTCACGAGAAGTAATGCTTTCTAAATGTAAATTATATAGAGAACGAACAGTTTATTTTACCAACTTAAAGTCTCCTTTGTTGCATCTACCCTTCGTCTAACATTTTTTAAATTTTTTCTTAACTTCAAAAAAAAAAAAGATTTGTTGTTGTGATTATCAAAATAGATTTTTTTGTGTCGTGAAATTCTATATTTTTATACATACAATAAGACGAAGTGATGTGAACACTTCATGACATAATTCATGTCATTTTTTGTCAGTTTTCTACGAAATTTGCGTTTTTCTAGTTTCTTCTCAAATTTCATCATAGTTTGCTACCAATGGCTGTCAAACTCAAACTATATAACCCAGATTGTTCAAATTTCAACAGGTTTTAGCTAAAAAATGCCTATAAACCTATTTAACCGATGTCATCTTTCTTTGAAAAGGACGTTAGTCAAGGCATTACTGTCAACGATAGGTTGATGATTACTGGACATCATCATCAACGCCATGTAGATTTTGCTTTGACAGTTGATAACGGTCATCTTGTTGAAGCTGCAGGAGTCAAATTTGTTATCATTTATACGGTCTGTTTTTCTTAATCATCTTGGACGACTGTAGACACTACTTTTCATCAAAAAATCATCTTGGCAATGAGGACTATTTCTGGATATAATGGGTAATATGGGACACTACCAATCCACATCAGATCCAAGAGCGTCCACTGCTTCTCGAAAAAAATTAGCTTTTGGTGCGGACTTTGAGCTAAAGATGTCAATCTTTCTTTGAAAAGGACATTAGTCAAGGCATTACTGTCAACGACATGTACTATAGGTTGATGATTACTGAACATCAACGCCAAATGGATTCAACAGGATGGCGCTACGTGCTGCACAGTTCATGCTACAATGGATATGCTGCACGAGCGATTTGAGAGCATGGTCATCTCGCGTGGAGGTGATGTAAATTTCCAACTTATTGTGGGATTTTCTTAAGCCATAGGTTTATGTGAATAAGCCACCACCACCAGCGGTCAAAGCGAAATTCTGATTAATTTATGCACAGAATCATAGAAAATTGGGTATTTAGGATGCGCTCTATCCAGAAAAGACGTGACAGATATTTAAGCGATGTTATATTCTACACATCATGGCATCAATAGGTGTTTCAAAAGAATAAAAAATTTCGGGAGACGAAAAGCTTTCATGCTCACGTTGTTATTGATTCATCCTCTTATTGTATATATACATACATACATAATTGGCCATTACAACCCTCCAGATAGGATTAAGATCTATATAGCTTCTCACACCACTTATGCTGTGTGTTAATTTATACATGAGTTGCGGAGCCTACAATTTAAACTCGTCTCCGAACGACAGATTTTTGAGAACGATTTCATGGCAATTTTCTATTTACTCTCGGAGTTTTTGTCAGAAATCTGCTGAAAGGAAGTCGCAGTGTTTTATATTTCGTTTTTGTTGGAGATATCTGACCTGGGGTTTGAACCGTTACCTTACGTCTAATAAGCCAACACACAACCCATTAGGCTACGACGACGTTAACTCCCTTATTAACGCCTGCTAATTAAATTTTTAAATAGAATTTTATAGTTTTGCTACAAACTGTAAATAAGTGTAAAAGAATGAGTAACAAAACATGGGTTTTAAAAATCAAATAACATTGTAAAAAGCAATAAAAAAATATATATAATATATAATAAAATAACTCATTACTACGAAACATTTCAAAAATATTGACGGTTTTGTTTTAACTATGACATCCAAATGCGAAATAAATCTACAAGAAAAATGTTAGGCAGTTTAAAAAACCCATTAACGCGCCTTAAAAAAGACTTCAATGACTTTAGGCTAATCAAATAGCAAAAAAAATTTGAATCTGAGCATCACCTTCTTATCTTGAAAAAAAAAGAAAACAAAAAGATACTGAGACTAAACAATTTTTTTTAATAAATTTTTAATAATTTTTAGGCATAATTTTCAAAAATAATTTAAAAGTCTTCATAATTATCTACACAAACATGGCAAAAAATAAAATGTATTTGTGAGCGATACGTAAAACTAATTATGGATGCCTGTAGAGCTTTTAAGATCAAAATAATTAATTTGAATGCTTGCAAAAGGCAACTTTGCAAGCTAATAAAAAGATAGAAACAAACATTAAAACTAATTTAATTAAAGTGCATAAAAATTAAAATCAATAAAAAAAATTTAATTTTTTTTCTTATATAAACCAGCAAAATTAAAAGATTTTCTGTGTACAGACTTAAAAAATATTATATAAGTTCTAAAGGACAACAACAAAAAAAAACCACATTTTAAAAGAGTTTCAAATTACTTTCAATTTATATTTATGACTCATAAATGTTTCCCCATACCTTGTAGCAAACGAGTAGAATCTTTTATTTTATGATTCCCTTCTTTTAAGCAAATTCAAATTGTTCTGCTGTTTTGCCTTACGGTTTGCTTACGTTTGTTGTTCACACAAGAAACATGTCGATAAACAAAAGACTTAAGAAACAAACTTGTTTTAATTTTTTCTTTTAATTTTTATTTCATTTGTTTCGTTTCGTTTCAACATTCATTGCCAGTCACTTTTGTTTCATTTTTTTTCGTCATTTTATTTTCGTAATTATTTCCTGTCACTCTTTGGCCACCACATGTGTCCACTTTAATTATTTATAAAATTGGCAACAATTTCCTTTTGCCATGTGTATTACAAAAATTCTTTTTTTGGTCTTTTGGTTTCAATTAAAATCATACAAAACGTATTGAAACAGTGAAATCCATCAAGTAACCCACCACCTATAGTATGGCAGTTAGATTTACCTTAAATTTAAACAAATTGTAATTAAAAATTAAATTGGCAATGGCATATGACCAAAATAAAATCAAAAAGCAAAGCATTATAATGGCCAATAACTTCATATGGAGTTCATGTTTTATGAAAATTAATCATGGTGGACACTTTTCCGACAACCGTTTTAAATGAATAGCAAGCATAAGCAGCCGATAGGAATATTCGAAATGGTTTAACAATTAGTCATCCATTGTATTTGCTTATGGTAGGTAGCTAACGTATGGAAAAAGTGTCAATGAAATGAAGATTACCATTTCAGCTTAATTAGATTCATTAATCAATTACAATACAATACAAGGCAAATACAGTGTGGTGTTGTTAAACGAAATCAAATTCAGTAACTCGTTAACAACTTTAAGTTTAAGTCCAAATAAAATCCCAACAATTTGAAAATTTGTAAAAAAGTTGTCCGAAATGTCACCTGAAACTGTATTAATTTCCATAGAAATTAATGGACAACATAGGCCTCTAAAACGTTACTAAACGTTATTTTGCAAGTGGACCTAAAACTAGATATCATATCTCAATCCTAGATACGTAAGACTACGATATATTCTCTTTGGCAATGTTTAAAACAGAATTTTTTGTGTTGATATTGGTTTCATGGATTCTTATTCCATTGAAGAGGTTAATCAGACTTATTGTAACTATTATTAGGGGTAATAAAACCTTTGGCTACACTGTCATTGTTGAAGACATATTCACACACATATACTCGTACACTTACTTCTGTAGCAACTTTCTATCACTTGGGCATAGTAGGCATACTTAAGATTTAAATGAACGCATGGTGCCCAATAAAAAATGTATTTTATTGTTTGTTAAAATATCTTTCAGATTACTAAACACATTTTGAGTTCTTGGCCAGTAATGGGTGATAATTTTTTCAGTTATTTGGTCTTTCTTTGGAAACTTTTTGGTATAAAAATAAAAAAACTTTGAACTTTTCACTAAAAGTTCATCAACAAACAAACAATGCTTGGCAATCATTGAATTTATCAATATTTATTCTATGTAATGAAAATTTGTCTTCACTTTTAGTTCCAGGGTTATGTCAAAAGCAAAATTGATGTGATTTTTTGTGAAGAAAGTTTAAAGCTGACAATGCAGTCTGAAAGTGGTATTGTTTTGTGCCGTTTGTGTACCGTTGGCAACATTGAGTTGTAAAGGAATACTAACTTCTTTTTACCTTAAATATAGTCTTGATTGACATGTGCCACATGCCATACAATACACAATACCTAGAACCTATTGGAAGCCATTTTGGAGTTGTCCATTTAGCGCCAAGATCATGCAGTTTGCACTCATTCTGCGTGATTTATTCCAAGAAGCCTAGTGTACAAGGACATACTTACATAGATAAGTGTGTATGTATTATTACAACTTAGTTTCTCACACCACCCAGGTTTAGGCTGATTAGCATCAGATATCTTCAGTCAATTATAATGACCAAACTCTTATGTTATGGGTGTAACGGCATCAAAAGGAGTCCAATACGCTATATTTTCCCATAGAAGAGTGTTTTAGACTGCATTTAAAGAGGGTGATTGATCGCCAGTTAAGCAGAGTTGCTTCTTTTTTTGAAACTTTGGACTTCAAACTTAAGTTATAGGTTTTACGAAAACGTTCCATAATACAAGGAAAACATATTATTAAACTAATAATACAAACACGTGCTACGAAACGCAATCTCTGCATTTTTATGTGCCAATGCCTGGATCTTGTGAGAATTTGGCATGAGAACGTTTGCATTTTTTCATTAATCATAACATAAGCGGCCTAAATAATGTGAAGAAAACAAATAAAAACCGTAAATGGCGAAAATGCATAAATTTTATGATTTTCGTGTTTGAGCAAGAAAAAAAATTTAATTTTTAAAAGCTTTTAAGAATCGTTTTTTAAAAAATATACAAACGCTTGATTTTCGTTTTATTACGAGTTTGAAAAATGAATGATACGTAAATGTGTTAATTTTTTCTACAAATATCTTTATAAACCAAGAATGTGCCTTTCTTGAATTGTTAAATTTTTGTTTGTAATACTTTTTTAAAAAGATTCATACAAACTCTTTACATTTATAGCGTTTTGTAATCAGCACACCCGTTCGAATTCCATTATGCAGCTTCATTCTCAATTATTATTCATTCTCCCTCATTATTCTTGTTTAAGAATATTTGAATAAAAAAACCACCATTTTTTAATAAACGATTGTTTCTTTCTTGTTCTTTGTTTAAATAAGCAATTATTTGAAATTATTTTTATTACTCGTTTCTCTTTTTTTTATTAAAAAAAAAAAGAACACAAAAAAGCCAATATTTGTTCTACCATGTAATACTTTTAAAAATAGATTTTTTTCTTCTTATAAGGCTTTTAACCTTTTATTATAATTTAACACTTTTTTAAATGGAATTTAACATGATTTCTGTTTATTCAATAGCAATGCAAATATTCACTGTAGGATGATAAAGAAAAATTTTAAACCTCTGAAAACAGTAGCAGAAAATTTAAGCAAACATTTCACAGCTGCGTAAACCTTATGCCAGTTTGCACAAGGCTTTAAACAAGACATGGCGTCGGTTATACATACATACATAATTGGTCATTACAACCCTTCAGTCAAGATTACAACCCAGCTGCTCACATCACCAATGTTGTGTATGTTAATTTGAGTGTCGGGACCTATACTTTACAAACAACTCTGAACGACAGTTTTTGAAAAACATTTCAGGGCAATTTTTTATACATTCAGAGTATTTAACAGAAGATTGTAGAGAGCAAGTCGTCTATAGAAATATTTCTTCATATTTCGTCATGTTCAAGCTAAGTTTTGAATCACGGGGTCTTGTATAAAATCTTTTAAAATTTTCACTGCCACTTAATGTCAATTAATGTATCCAGCTGGTTGATAACTGTTTGGTCATGAACGCCTAGCTCATTAGGAAGTTACACGCTGCTTAAATGCTAGACTAGAATGATTAGTCGACCAGAGCAGAATACACATACATACATACGTACTTAATTGGTCATTTCAACAGTCCAGAAAGGATTAAGACCTAGCTTCTCACACCACTTACGCTATGTGTGTTAATTTTATACCTGAATGGCGGGACCTGCAGTTTAAAGTCGACTCCCAACGACAGAAACCTTTTCAAGGTAATTATATTTACTCTCAGAGTTTTTGCCAAGAATCTACTGAGAGGAAGTCGGCCTGGGGTATGAACAGAGGCCCCACGTCTAATAACCAACACATTACCTACTAGACTAGGGTGATTTCCAGAGCAGAATACAGAGCAATACAGAAACAAGAAAATTATTTCACTACAGTTAACTTTGCAACACGTATCACCCTGCAACGCCTTCTCACTTATCCAATCACAGACTAAATATAATGGTAATTTTCCAAATTAGGACTCATCTTTAAAGGCAAATAACTCTCCACAAGCAAACTTAAGCTAAAATGTCACATTTCATGCTATAGCTGTGGTGTTGCCTAATGATATTAATATTACTGGAAATATAACTGCCTTCTACCTGCAGTTTGTAATTCGGATTTTCTCCAACACCAACATATTCTTAGCAGCTTAAAACTTAAGTATTTAAAGAACTAAAAATATGTATGTATCGTTCGTTATCTCCTCTTTAACATTCTTTCCATTCGAATATCCTACTTTATGGAAAACAGAAAAAATGCAATGAGGCCAACGTTACATCGACTTTGTGTGTGAATTTTATATTATTTTTTTGTATTTGTTTTTGGCTAAACTAAGTCACAAAATCAAGTCCAAAATCCAAACCAGTATAAGCAGGAATTCTATAAATACCACAACAGAATTGTGTCAACGCATTTATGCTTTCGCACATGTTCCACTCGCAATCACACATATTTTTTTTTGTTTCTGATTTGAAATACTTTTTCCAACGATAAATCAATTGTGAACTTTTGGGAATAGTTAAGTAATTAGAACGCTAAACGTTTAAATAAATTCGAGCAGACAGTCTGAAATGAACCGCAACCGTTTGATGTCAACACAAACAGACAAAATTTTCAAGTAATTCGATGCAATATTTTTCGAAAAAAAAATCAACCAAACTAATGAAGCTGAACGACTGACTGACTGCCTATTGCAATTTACCGCAAACAAGATTCGAAAGAATCTGTTTGTGTTGTGGACAGACAGACATCTGAAGCAATAGAATAATGATCTGCAAGTAAACGAATGAGTGTAATTGTTAACTGGCAGTATAAAGTGATAACTTGTTATAGAGCAAGAGAGGCATTGTGGCATCAGACAGATCTAGTTAATATAACAACAACAATTGCCTGGTTTAGTAATAAGAAACTGATCATAAAATGAACGCCAATTTATTTCCACTTGCAACACCAATAGCCAGCTACAACACTTTGTTGACTGACTCCTCTCTAAACTAAATACTGATAACAACTGCCAGCAATGACTAAAAGAAGTGAGAAAAAAAGAAACAAAAAGAGATGAAAACGAAGAAGCCGAGTAGAAAAAGCAACAAGGAAAAATGGCTAAAAGAAAAATATTGCAAAAGAAAATCAAAATAACAGTTCAATTCGATTGTTGGTGATTGTTAGCAGCAGCGGTGGTAGTAGTAGTATTACAACCGTTAAAATAAAATACAATAAAAACAATAACAAAAATCAAAACACTTTAGTATTGTGCTCGCATTTACCATCCGATGGTAGCAGCAGTTGCAGCAGCCATGGCAGCAGCAACAATGGAAAAAAAGTATGTACGTTAAAATGTTGAAAAACGTAAAAGAGAAAGCAGGTCACTTGTATGACAACTTTAGGCCATAAGTATAACCAATAGCAACAACAATAAGAAAAAAATTAAACAGCCAACTGTCTCTCGTCTCGTTCTGTTCCCCCAGCTCGCCGCAAAAAGTCGGTCTCTAGTGGTGTAGTGTTGTGGTTCAGTTGAGTCTTCAATTGTTTTGAAATATTTTACTATTGTCAGCAAGCCTATAGCTGATGCCGTTATTGTGACTGCAAATGTAATGACTGCAGCAGCAGCCCCATATGTAGTCGTTAACCGATGTATTCTTTGGTTTGCTATTGAATTTTTATGGTTTTACGACTCCTCTAATTTGTTGTATGTCGGACTTGTGAAGGTTGTTGCTGTCTTGTAGGTATATTGATCACCCATTTCCAATATTAGCATTTTTTTTCCAATATGTAACTATTAAAGAACTGTTGAAGATTAAAAAAAATTAAACGCAGTTAAGTTTTCAATAAGATTTAGTCACTGTGTCAACTTGACTAAAATCGATAAATAATTAGATAATTGGCTTTAGCATACATTTGTAATACAATTTTAATCAAGATTTCACTGCCTTGCTATAAATGGACAAAGGGATATACTCCAATACAAGCACAAACATCAAAGTGAGAGAAATTTATTTTCTTAATTTAATAAAGCGATAAAGTACCGCAGTTTATATATGACAATTATACATAAAACTATTATGTCAAGGGCTCATCAGACCCTTAAACTCTAGAAGAAAATTAACTACACTTGCTTTAGAAAGTTTAGCCAAACTGCGAATGTGTGGGACATGTTGGATGTATAGAATTAATTACGAAAGTTTTATACGTTTGACATGTAGTGTTCCATCTGTTTATTATTCTGTTGAAGTTGATAAAAATATAAATATTTACTCAATAATCGGTCAGGAAGGTTAGATCGCTATATATTAAAAGCGATTAGAATGATGCGTCAGCTTATCCAGAAGTAGCCTGAAGATACTAACCGGCCTTTCGACTGGACACTGTATACTCACAGAACATTTGTTCAAAATAGGGATCGACTAAAGCCTACTATGTAGATTTGTTTAAAAAGAGAACGAATCATCAGAACACACACTACAGTGTGAACGCTAATGCATATCTGACGGAAACACCACGGTTAGTATCAAGTACTATGCAGGCAGCTTACTGAAGCTTTTCAGAGTAAAAGAATTGGAGGAGGTATTATTGAAGTAGTTTAAACATGTTAGATGCAGTACAATAGATCCTTGCAATGGTTGCACTAGTGTAGCACATCTATTTGACAATAATAGGCAGAAAACTGTCGAAAATTTTTATAGAAACTATAATAGAAGATAGGATTCAAAGTGGATTAAGTTTTAATATTTAAATTCTGTGGTACGTAAATAAAGTACAAGTTTATTTGTATTTATAATGTGGTTTGATACTACAAGGAAGGCCAGGTTATAACGTTAAAAAATTTCTTACTTCTTCCTTTTATTATCACTTAGTTAACCAGTTTCTATGCTGTGCTATGCGAAATTAGTGAATTATTCAAAATAATTTCACAAATCGATTTGATTAATTGAAATCCATTTGCCAATTGGGTTGACAAAAATATTTCAATTTTATTTTGAAAAATATTATTCCAGGAAATAATTTTTTAGTGTCAAAGAACTTTTTACAGATGTGAGCAAAACAAAAAAATCTGTTTCTCATAAACAAACATAAAGATCTTCTGCCTAAAACTGTCAGTGTTTCTCTTATGAATTAAGCCGCTTTTTAGCCAGAGGGCTTATTATAAATTTGTATGTTATTTCAGTGAAATTTAAAATATAGGTGGGGTATATAAGATTTCTTTTAATACGATCAGTAATCAAGCAGTGATTAATTATTTATTGTATAAGTATGTATATTGCTTTGTTTCATAAGTAATTAAAAGCAAAAATGAATTTTAAAGATTTATAGGCATTTTATTTTACGCATTTTACAAAAACTTGGCTTTATTAAATGAATCTTAAAAAATATTCTTCAGATTCTTCTTCTTCACTCAACATGACAGGTGTTGGTTGACGTTCCACCCTTGCTTTAATAATTTTAAAATATCATTTTCTTTTTTATTATTTTTTTTTTTCAAACCATAAATTGCCTTTAAGACGATAAAAGACATTAATTATATAAACGAATAGACGCAAAAAACAAATTAGCGAATAAAATTTATTTTATTATTGACCTTCAAAAAGTAAAACAAGATTCATAAATTAGAAAAGAGTGGAAAAAGAGAAGAATAGCGTGAATAATTTGCATACTAGTCAAGCAATTTTATGCAAAATTATTGATTTGACAACAGCGATAACACCAACAACGACAACAACTACAAATGAAATAAATCGTAAAAATTAATATGAAAATTTAAGATTAAAATTGTTTAAAATTTCCAAAGAAATTCGATTGAAATGCTAAAAAATCACAGAATTTTAAGGAGATTTCTTTTAATAGAAAACAACAAATTATTTAATAATTAAATAGGATAAAGTTTGGGGGGTTTAAAGTTTAAATCGACTCGAATACTCTCTTAACATTACCATTAAATTCGTATCTTAGTTTCGATAGAGATTTGGGAAAAGCACTACCAATTATGCCTGACACTCTGTTTTGTTAGACACGGCAATTGGCATAGGAGTAGAAGCTTTTTATAAAATGCCTTATTTTCTCCACATACCTTTAAATCTTAAAGCCATCCAAATATTTACGTATGATAACGTTTCGAAGGTCTTCCCCAGCTTAGATTAGGTTAGATAAAGTGTAGGACCTTTCTTAAAGGAAGATGTCCAATTTAAGCCAGCATTTAGACTCATTGTGCTGCCACAATTTATATACAACTGGGATATCTAGCATTCTCTAGAAAAAGCCAAGCACCCGAGTTCAAAACAAAATTCATATCATCTTCCTTTCATGAGTGCTTGGGATCCAGAATAATCCCTACATGTTTTACCCACTTGGATAAGGAAAGTAAAATTCCATTAAGCATCGTTAAGGAGAAAATGTTCCTGTACAATGACAATGTATGGTACCTGGATGATAATCTTAACTTGGTCATTATCATATTACATGAGTCCCAGTGAGAAACTGGACAGTAATCACTCTAACAAATCAGTACGCCAGTTAAAATCGCATGAAATCCCAGAACACTTTCAGCTAGTTTCTTCTTAACATTTAAACTATTCGAACTAATACCATTCGTACCAATCGTACTTGTAAGCCACCTGTAAGTGTGTGTCAACCTCTGCGTTCAAAAAATCTCCGGTCAAGCTATGGTAATTTGAATGACAAATGTTGTTTTCATTATTAAGTAACGTAAACGTTTTAATAGATATTATCTGCTTAAAGCGATGATGATTTAATCAACCTACGCTTCTAACCTTGAAATTATTTCGAATTAATAACGCATTTCCTTTCTTTAATGTGAACAACTTTCCAAACGAATTTGTTATAAAAAAGAAAACAAAAAAAATCTTCTGTTTATTTTTAGTTAAAAAAAATTTTAAAAAGCATTAGCATTTTAAATTCGCAAATATTTTAGGCATTTAAAAAATATTTATGACTTTTTTAAATATTATTAATATATTAGGGGAGGTCATTAAAATTATTGCAGCATTTTTTAAGTTGAAAAAATTATTTAATTTTCATTAAAAAAAAAACTATTGTGGTCAGGAGGTTTATGTGTCAATATTTTTTTAAACAATTAGAGAATATAATCAGTTACATTATAATTAAGATTAATTAGCAAAGTATTCACGTTTTGAACAATTTTTTTTAAATTTTTGTTAAAAAAAAGTTTGAATTTGAAAGCACAAAAAAACTCATTATCAAATGTTGGATTTCTTATGAGTTTCAACAAACCAACGGATACTTGAAACTTGAACGAGGGGTGGAGTAAAAATTAACTTTATTATTTTAACTTTAGAATTTGTGCAAAAGCTGAGGACTTAAATATCCAACATTATTAAAACTAAGCTAGGCCTAGAAACTATAGTCAATTGAGGTATAGTGGATCTAAGAAAGACGAAACTATAGTGTACCACAAAAAGGAATTTATAATAAACTGAGAACTGGGTGAACTGTGTAGTGTTGCGTATAGACTCTCCGTCTCAAATATTAATATGTTATGTATGAGACGCACCACGCCAATTACAAACACGGAATTGCGGAGGGTTAGGGGCATAACCGCCTAATTATGGTTCATGACGTGTTTTGAGGAGGGGTCTTCAGCGAGTTCCTCTGAGTAGTCTTCTAGCAAAATCTCTGAGAGTAAAATAAAATTGCCATGAAAACTATAGATTCGAGTACTCATGGATAAAATTAATACACACAACATGGATGGTGTGACTGGTTAAAAAGTTAAAATGACCACTTAAGTAAGTGATAAGGCAATCAACTGATCGAGTAAAGTATTGCACGTTTCTGGTAGTATTTTAACATTGCGGATTCAGCATAATCCCCGAGGCTAATTCATACATAACATAATTGGTCATTACAACCCTTCAGTCAGGATTACGACCTAGTTTCTCACACCACTTATGTTGTGTGTGTTAATTGTATGATGAGTGGTGGGACCTACAGTTTAAAGTCGACTCCGAACGACAGATTTTTGAGAAACTTTTTATGGCAATTTATTTACTCTCAGAGTTTTTGCCAGAAATCTGCTGAGAGGAAGTCGCCGAAGAAATAATTTTTGGATTTCGTTTTGATGTCTGACCGGGGATTTGATCCGTGGCTTCGCGTCTAATAAGCCAACACACTACCTACTAGACTACGGCGACTTATTGTCACAAAAACTTGAGTTCAAAAATTTGTTAAAAAACAGATAATCTTGTTTAAATCTAACTAATCCATGCCCGTCAGTCTAAACACTAGACGAATTGAGGAAGATACGATTCACTAAGAAGTATACATAGAGTAAAAAATATTGCATTTACTTAGCAAAAACTGAATTAAGTATATTCAAACTTGCCTGTCTGTAGTTACATAATAGGGCTTACTTTTACATGTATAATTTTGTTTTATAATTAATAATATTAATCCTTTATTAAAATAAATTAATTGCGATTTATTACAAGACAATTGTTTTTAATTCAAAATAAACATTTAATAAATACTAAATAAATTTTAATTAAAATATAAAACATGTTATTGTTATACAATGAAATTATTACAATTGCATATAAAAAAATTTTAAAATAATTAATATTTATAATTTTGAATAATTATTGCATTAAATGAAAAACAAATAAACAAAAATAAATTTACAACAGTAACAAACAACAAAAATTGTATAATTATGACGGTAAACAACACAAAACAAAATGTTTTTGTTTTAAGTTGCTGCTATTGTTTAAGATTTTATTTCTTGTTTAATTTTTCTTAATTGCTGTTGGCCTGTAACACAACAAATTTTTTGTTTGAAACATTATTGCCGTCGACCTACCAAGTAAAAGTGTAAAAAATTATTTTCAGAGATATAAAATAAAAAACCATTAAAAATAAATCCAGTTGCATAGTGTTGAATAAGAAAATTAAGCAATAATTTTAAAGTTGCATATCAAAAACAAAAGAGCAACAATACAGCAAAGCTACAAGTAATGCACTTGTAGTGGTAGTATTATCAACATACTTGCAAGTAAATAAGGCTACAACAGCAATAGCAATAATCATAACAATAATAACAATAAATAATAATATAATAAAATATAATAATATAAATAATATAATAAAAAAAACGTAATAAAATAATAAAATAAAATTTTATCTTTGTACCACATTCATAATAACTTTGTTTATAAATAATCATAAGAATACACACACAATTAAAATACGGTTATGCTAACAACAATAATTATAAGAAAACTTTTAATAGGCCTTCTCTTTTTATTGTGATCATATCTATGTATGCGTTTAAATATTTGTTTATTCGTTCATGTGTATGCTCTACAAACGGATAATTAATTACAAATGGCTGTATGACTTGTATGTGATTTATATAATTATGAATGTATGACAAAGTTTTTTTTACTGTATAAATAATTGACAAACGTAGAATGTATTGTTGTGTGCATGCCTATGAGAATAATTTCTATAGAATTCTTTCATTGGTTTTGTTTTTTTCTTTTTTAATCCGTAGTGTCTCACACAGCACACTTTACAGTGCAATATGGAAATACTTGCATTCATTCACAGATGTTTATTAATTTATAACTTATTTTTTTCTTTATTTTTATAAGATTACATAGCTTTTATTTTTCCTTATTAGTGATCACAAATTATGACAACACGATAAAATTTTAATGCCCTTCATTAAGTCACAACTGATGATAGTATTCCTATAAAATAATAAAAATATGACTGTATACATACGTACGTGACGTACTTATCTACATACAAATATGTACATACATACATACATCAGTAAGCTTAGTAATAAAAAAAAATTAATTCATGAAGAGAAATTTTATAATGAAAGAAGATAAATATTTACACAGTATTGTTAACTGCTTATAATTATAAAAATTTCAATCCTAAAAGTGCGTATGTTTTTCATTTCACTTTTTCTCTTTTGTTGTTTGACGTAACAAACAATACAATAAGATTACTTAAACAGATAATTTCTTTTGAGAAATTCATTATTTATTATTACACAAGGTTTATATTTATATTCATGACTGCACTGCTAAGGGGTTTTCATACTGAATATTAAGGAAGGAAATAAATTTCAATACCGTGTTTTCGGTATAGGAAGGAAAAACGGCATGTCAAACTATTGAATATATTATTACAGATACAGAATTGGAAAAAAAAATTATGGAAAGAATACATTACTAATCTATATACATACATAGATAAACATTTTCCCACTCGGATAATTCACATTTAGTTTTATTATTTACTGCTACTGTTGGGATGAGGAGGCCTAGTTCTGTGACCATAAGGTCTATTGTACTTCCCTCAAAATTTATAGGTATCCCTCTAATGTCTTCTCCAGCTCTACTGTGCTGTCCATTCCATGCCTAGCAGGGTTTTCATCAGGGATGCCTTAATGCCCCACAGGTTCCAAGAGTGTGATTCGATAACTCATTATCATCGTCACAGAATCTACATTTTGTGCTTGAGGCAACCACATTCTAAATAAGCGTATCCTGAATCTACAGTGCTCTTTTAAAACACCCGTTTATATAGGAGTTTAGCTAAATTATTTTCTCATTTCCGATCACTCCTTGAAGACTAGGTACCCATACAATGCGTACCTTACCTGCAGTATTTGTAATCACTCTTTTCCGTTCCAAACCAGTCCTTGACCCCGTATTCCTAGATGCTATTGTCTTAATTGTTATTTGATTATTGGTGAAGACATTTGTGTTAAGTTTACCAACATTTTAATCGTCCAAATTATACACTAAAGATCAAAGCAAAACCTTTAACAAGAAGTCCTATAGCAGGCATCTGTGTCATGTTTCCTTTTGACCATGAAAGTTCAGCCCTAGTATCAGAGTGTTGCTATTGCTAGCGATTGTTATTTTAGGCATCATGATGGATATTTCCGCGTTAAGCGAGTATCCGTTCAATGTCCTAATTATATTCTTGTGGTACGACTTATGGCTCTATTTGATCTTTTTCCCCATAGCCAGAAGAAGATACGACGTGAATATCCCCTCGTACGTACGAATTGATTGAATAAAGAGTATCGTTGACCTAATTTAATGTGTTTTTGAAATTGGAGAAGATTGTTTAAACATTCAACATTACTTGAATGATAATTAAATTATTCCAAAAAGCACAGTCTAGTAAAGCGAGACTTGACCCACATATGTATGTATGTATGTAACTGTCTGTTCCAATATTTTATTTGAATAAAATGCGTCCTACACTTTTAGAAACCAAAAACATCTGTCGACAATTAGTAATATAATCGAAGTTATTAAGACTACACTACACCTCCATTTGCCAGCATGTCATATCAGATTCAATTACAAGAATCATTAACAGAAATATTAAAAAACAAGAGAGTTGATTTTCAAAACTGCACTCAATTTACGGCCTACACTTAATTTGTGAAACATATGTAAATTCAAACTTCAGTCGGAGTTAATCAAGAAAATAAGAAAACGAGTTCATTTAAATACCCCCTACAAAACAAATGAAATATTTTTTTTTTACTTTGCTTTGAAGTGATGAGTCAATGTTGAACAAAAAGATTTCTTTGATTTCTTTTAAAATATTTGTAAAACCGCCAAGAGGGAAAAAAATTTTGTTTTCATTATTTATTTTGTTATTAGCGTTGTTGTTTGTAACAATTTTTTCCTGTCAATTATTTGTCAATATGTCACGATGTAAACCTTTGCATATTTCTGACAGTTATGCGTGGTAATAATCTTTATTTATTAATTGTTAATAATATACCAGCGTATAAACAAAAAAATTCATAATTTAAAAAAGAACGAATTTAAATATATTTTTTTATTGTCTCTTTTAAAATATTTGGGTCATAATTAATTTTTTTAATAATTTCTTTGGCAAATTTTTATTTCATACATACATGACATAATTGGCCATTACAACCCTTCAGTCAGGATTACGGCCTAGCTTCTCACACCACTCATGTTGTGTGTGTGAATTTTATACATGAGTGGCGGGACCTACGGTTTAAAGTTGATTCCGAATGACAGATTTTTGAGAAACTTTTCATGACAATTTTATTTACTCTCAGAGTTTTTGCCAGAAATCTGCTGAGAGGAAGGCGACGAAGAAATATTTTTTCAAATTTTGTTTTGATGTCTGACCTGGGATTTGAACCTCGGCCTTACGTCTAACAAGACAACACACTATCTACTAGACTAAAGCGACAACCATTTAATTTCATTCATATTTTTTATTCCCATTTAATGTGTGTATTAAGTGCAGTGCACGCCCGCTAATGTAAACACCGCATAATATGAACACCGCTTAATGTGAACAATATTTTTGCTTCAGTGACTACTCTAAAAGATGAAAAAATATAAAAAGGCCTATAATTTGAACAGAATTTTTTTTAATTTGAAACGTTAAAATTCTGTGTTTATTAGTTGCGGGAATCCCCGTTTTAGGTGTACATATATACATATATGTATGAGTTAGTACATCTGCTTGCATATTTATTCTTCAATTGCTATTTAGATACTGTGAAGAAAGTTTGTGAAGATTAAATTATAAAATGAGTTCTAAAAAAAATCTAAAAAAAATCATAAATAATGATTTTTGTTTAAAAGATGGTATAATTCTGTTTTAAAATTTTCGATATTCGGAAATGTGAACAATTCGCAAAAGTGAACAACGCCAGTTTTAATTAGTTCACATTAGCGAGCGTGCACTGTATATACATACATACATATGACAAATGACAAAGAACATCTTAATATTTTTTTAGGTGCACACGTATTACATTCCTTGCAAAAGCTTAACTTCCGCTTCAACCGAATAAAAAGTGACGAAATAATTTTTATTTTAAAAATTAAAAAAAAATTTCAAGTAATTAGCATAGTTTTCCTTTGGCTTAAAACAAATAAAAATTTCTAATTTTGCCCAAAAACTGAAAAATAAAACTTAATAAGGAAACAAATCAATAATAAAAAACAAAAACTTTCATTTTATTGTATGCAATCACTCGCGTTATTACGATTATGGTACACACTGTTGTCAATACCTACCAAAATAACTTAACAATGGCGTACAACAAAATAACTGTTCTTTTCTTTTTTCTTTTCATAAAAACAATAGCGCAACCATATGAAGACAGCAACCAAAAAAAAAGAAAAATAGAAAATCAACCACCTAAACCAACAAACGAATAAAATGTAAACAAAGCTTAACAATTACAATACAAGAGAAAATTTAAAACCGAAAGAGTGCCAAAGAAACGGTATTAATTGTTTTTATTAATTTTCAAAATAATTTATAGGCTTTTGAACTGTTTTTCTGTTTATTATTAATTATGAATTGTATGGCCACATGCACAACAATATGCCTGTCTATAAAAAGATTAATTTATTAATAAATAATATTGTTATTATAAAAGGTGTAACAATAAACATTTTCCATTTGCATCTTGGCGTGCATGCATGCCGTTTGTTAGGAAGAGAGAAAGAGTTAGTTTTTACTCATAGAGAGTGTTATAAAGAAAATACGGGATTTTGTTTTATAAGAAACAGGGTATTGCATAGAAAATAAGTACAATTTAATATGCTCCATAACATTACTAAGCAGTTCCAGAGAGAGAGTGTAGAAATAAAAATGTGATTAAAAAACAATTGTTTTAAATTTTTATAAAAATATAACATATGCATACATACATAAATACATACTATATATACTTGCAGAAATAAAGCAAATTTTAAAAATAAAATGGCAACAATAATAATGAATTGTTTAATAGTAAAACGACTTTCACTTTAAATACAGAATAAATATTAAAAAGCGTTTCAAATCAGTTTAATCAAAATGTTGTAATTAAAAACAAATAAAATTATTTAAACATTAGACATACATTTATGTATGAATGTACAAACCCTCAAAACGTTTATAAACCGTGTAACAAAGTTGACGTTACAAAACAGCACTCGACCAGTGTAATTTAAAACAAAAATATTTGCTAGTCCATAATTTATGTAGCATAACGTGTTTGTATATATATTTAGTATATTTAATCCTTTATTTCTTTATCAAACTTAGGATTGCAGCAAAGTACATACATATGTATATCACCCATGTTCCCTAGTATTTCTTTTGCTTTGATTTTAATCCCCTAAGCAAGTGTTTCTAGTTAAGAAAGTGATTTATTATGGCAGGTCCTAGAATAATAGGGTTGCCATCTATCGTTACATATAAACCAAGCCCACTCTGGAGATATGTACACATATGGCCAAAAAAATAGGTGTACAAATTTTTTTTCTTTCAACTTATTAACAAAATGCAAAAAATTACAACCAGGCTAAAATTACTAAATAAATAGACTGGTATTATTGTTGCAGAAAGAAAAAAGGGGAATTCCACTAAAAATAAGCTTGTCTCAGATAAATAGTGTGGCAGTTTTGCTTTAAGTGCGAATTTTACTTGGACAAAATAATAGGTGTGTGATTTGTAATTTAGTTAAAATTTGATTTATTGTCAAAAAATTAGAAAAAAAGGAAGAAAGTAAGTGAGATAATATTAATTGAAAATAAATAAAACATTATTTCAGACATAATTAATTTTTAAGATGGGTCGTGGGCGCCATTGCAGTAATGAAGAAAGACTCCTGGTTCTTAAACTTCTCGAGCAAGGTAAAACCTACAAATTCATTGCAGATGCTTTAAATCGGTCTGAGAATTTTGTAACCAACGCTTTAAAAGAAAAAATAACTTTGAAACACGAGGTAGACATAGAAAAACTTCATTAACTACAGACAAACGCATAGTCACACTATCCAAATGAGACCCTTCTAAGTCATCTAAGGCGATTGTTAGAGAAATTGAAAATACAGTGTCATCATGAACTGTGCGAAGACGATTACAGAAGGCAGGCCTACAAGGTAGGATAGCTCACAAAGTCCCTCTGCTTAGAACAAAACAATTTAAAGAAGAGGAAAAATTTTGCCTTGGCTCACAAAGATTGGTGTGGAGCAGAGGGAGATAAAAAGTGGCGAAATATCCTTTGGAGCAACGAAACCAAAATCAATTTATTTGGAAACGACGCAGAAAAAAATGTTCGTCGGCCAAAAGGTAAAGAATTCGACAGTAGGTACACAAAAAAAGACCATCAAGCATGTAGAAGGCAATATCATGGTATGGGGTTGCTTTTCCTGGTATGGAGTAGGTCCAATTCAGCGAATAGAGCAAACAATGGTCAGATTTGTGTACAAAAATTTGTTATGCTACCACTTGCCGAGGAAAATATGCCTCTGATGTGGAAGTTTCAACAGGATAACGATCCAAAACACTCATCAAAGTTAGTAAGTGCATGGTTTCGTCAAAGGAAGATAGACGTTATTGAATGACCTAGTCAGTCGCCCGACTTGAGCCCGTTAGAAAACCTTTGGGGAGAATTAAAAGGAAGAGTTTCCAAGCTTCCTTGTTGTAATAAAGACCAATTATGGGGAAACGTTCAACATGTTTGGTACAATATTTGGGTAGAGACTTGCCGTAATTTAATTTCGTCTATGCCTCGAAGAATGGAAGCTGTCTTTAAAAACAATGGCAATTATACGGGCTATTTATGATATCATTTAGTTTTTATTTGTGAAAAACAATTTTTAAGTACAAATTTTTCATTAAATTTTAAGTTGTTTTGCATACACCTATTTTTTTGTCCACACCAAAAACTGATCTTTTTTGAATTCACTTTATTTTAAACATAATTTACTGTTATTTTTCCTTTCTTTTAACTTTTAAGAACGTAAAATACATTAATTTAATAAAAATAATTGACTAAACTATGACATATAAATAAAACCGAAAATATATACGAATATAGTTTGCTATGTAGTTCACACCTATTTTTTTGGCCATATGTGTATATTGGGTGTAGTGGTACAAGGTACTAAAGCCTCCTTATTTTAGAAATTGAAAGTCAGGATGATAATTTTATCGCCTTCGTGCAGGTTTGCAATTGAATGACCGGAATTGTAGTCAACCAAAACACGCCGTTTCAAGTATGTTAAATAAACTATGAAAGACTTCGAAGGAGTAATCTGAATGTAAATATGGAGCCCAAAAGAAGTGCATTTCAATTCTTTGTGGCAGTTCATGAGCATTTAGCTTCCGTATATGGCAATTTTCAAGTCGAGTTCCAGAAACTGATTGGGGAAGAGAAAACTCATGTCAGATAAACAAAATGCTTGCAAAATTAGTGAGAATAGATTTAAAACCAGAAAAATTGATCGACCTTCAAAGCAAACTGAAGTATTGTAATAATTGAGTACATTGGAGTACATCAAAGAAAGAAAATAATAACAAATCATTGATTATATATGTAATGAAATGTTTGAAATAATGTAGAAATAAAAATGAATAAGAACGTGTTAAAATCACGGGAAATAGCAATCGATACAAAAAAGGATAAAAAATGAATATATGTAAAAAATAAATTAGGAAAACTACAAAGAACAGTATATACAAATATAAAGAAATATACAAACAAAGTAAAAATATATACATATACTAAGATACAATGAAATTTAAAGATATATTAATTAAAAAAATTAAAAATTAAAAATAATAATCATTAATAGAAATACAGAGAAAAAAATTTACAAAAAAAATCAAGATATGCTAAAAACTACTAGAACAGATTGTATAACTCATTTTTGAACTTAACTGCATTGCCTATATTCTGAACATAATTAGGTAAAGTATTCCAAAGACTGATGGTGTATATAAAAAACCTGCGTTACCACAAAGATCAAAGTTTACAGCGCATATTTGCTGTACCTTTGTCAACTTACTGGCAACGTTAGGTTCTGCTCTACTTACACTTCATTCATTTTCTGTCCGACAACTTCTAGAACCTCACCGTTAATTTGTGATTGTTATCTTCTTTCTCTCTCTCTGCAATTTCTATAAAGTTTTGCTTTTGTATCCTGATTGCTGTGTATCCCTATCTCGTAATTCCTTTGTTATTTTATTATTGTTTATTTATCTTGTACTTTTTGTCCAACAAAAACATGTAGTGTTTCATTATTCAAAATTATTGTACATATGTTCCGATTATTTTTCCCCAATACTGTTTACTTTTATTAAACTCTTAAATAATATCTGTTTAATCTTCTTACTAAATATGTATATGTTAAAGTAAACTCCTTAACAAAGTGTTAAACTTTGTAAATACAAATCACGGTAATTTAAATTTTTATAACAAAAACTCCCCATGTTAAACTGTTGCTCTCTCTAAATCTTATGTTTACATTGTAGTTTACAAAAGAGAAAACAGAAAATACTATGATAACAAAAGTAACGGTATCTATTAACACATCATACAAGAAACATATTGCAACACTTGCATACAAACGAGTACGTTCAGAGGCAGGTATTATTGTGTGTGAGTGTTTCTTTTTTTCTTTTTTCTTTCAATACAAATAGTTTTGTTGACAAGCCACTCAGTGGCAAATACAAACCAAAAAGTTAAATTTAAAATAAAAAATGATTAATTAAATTGCAAAAGTGTTGCTCTTATACAGAGTATATCCGCCTAATTTTCTTACTTTACTACTGTGGTGATTTTGTTCAACAGCAATTACTTGGTGTATTGAAAAACAAACAATGAAAACGGAATCATTAAATTGTCAACAATTTAATTTGTTTTCCATTTGCGAAATTTCAAAAAGATTTTTTGTTGGTGTTGTTAGTATATGTTTTTTTTTGTAAACAGAATTATGTTGCAAATTTAACGGTTGTTTAAGAAAAAAAAATATGGGAATGTTATTGTTGACACAGTATTTTCGCTTTGAAATATTTTGTAATAAAGTAGAAAAATGTTGAAATTTTTATTTTATCAGGAAATATAAATTATAGCGAATATCTAAAGAAAAAAACAAAACAAAATAAAATCTCAGGAAAAATTAAAAAAGAGACCAACACATAAGTAGTTGGTTGTGTCACCAAGAATTCGACATCAAACCGAAGTCAACCATTTGAATTAAGTTGGAATTGTTCAACAGCTTGAACAAATGATTGATTCTGATCTCTACTGTCAAAAATTTACGAGATAGATGCCAGCAATTCAATAAAAATGGTCAGAAACAGACAAGGTGTTGTCGTGATAATGCAGAAACTTTGCTTGGTTAGGAAGTTTTGATCGCCATTTGTTTCGATCGTTGATGAAGAAGTATTACTCTGATGGAATTATGATTTTGCCTCAAAAATTATTGATATTTGGTGTAATAAAGCTCGTTTCAAACTGGTCAAATTTGTAAACGAATTTTACCAAACATCCTACATTTTGGATTCCCTTATTTCGAACTTTCTTTGCTAAAATTTTAAAAGAGTATCTATCCGTTAATTGTTATGTATATTAATCGTGAGTATATTTTCTAACGACAAATAAATTTCAAACATGAAAGTTCCGATTTTTTTTTGTCTTTCTTCTTTTGGTAATTTATGGTGAATCGATTATCAAACATTTTATTATCACACGAAATCTAACACACCCTAATTTAGTAACTGTGCATATGAGTGGCCTAAAAGACCTCTGTTTATCAGAAGAAATTTTTAAAACCGACAGCAGCATTAAAAAATAAAATTTCACAAATGAAAGTGAAATTTACAAAAAAAAAAAAAGAAACGAGAGAAACAAGGAAAGAAAGAAGGCCTTTCGAATACAAACAAAATCCAAAGAGAGACAAAAAATGGGTTTTTTTTGGAAATAATTAAATGCCCATCACGTAAAGTATGCTGAACGGATTTGAATCGAACTTGTAAAGGTTTTCAAAAAACAAAACAACAAAAAATTGGTTTCTTTCTCTAAAGAAATGGCTACTAAGAGAAAAATATCAGAGGAAGATGAGTAAAGCAATACACGACCGAAATTAAAAAATAATATAACCAAAAAAAAAAAGGTTTCATCGTTAATTTTTGTTTACGCTTTAATTATTTATTTCAGTGTAAATACATAAATAAATAAATAAATATTTATTATAATCATTTATTGTTGTTTAACACATCCGACGTGTATGAAATTACATGATTTTTCAATTTTTCCACTTTTTATAAATAAAAAGGAAAGTGGTACTGACTATTGAATTGTGTTATAATTTTTATTGTTTCTGTATTCGAAAATTAAAGTTCCCTTAACAACTGAAAGAAAAATTATTTCATATTTCGTCTTCATCAACTGAAATCGTTTTTATTTTATGCGTAATTTTTTTCTACTTTTTTTTTCTTTTTTCACTCCTTAACTACTCTTGCATTTATTCCATGCAATTGCTATTGTTTTTTAGTTTGAATACATTGTTTTGGTGTTTCAAATTTTATTTCATATTCCATTTCCTGATTTGCAAAAAAAAAAAAATAAAACAGTTTATTTCTTTTCAAATGCAAACCACTTCATTTCTTAAATGAATTTCAAACTGATTTAAAGTAATTCAAACTGATTTATTTGAATTTTTGATTAACGCGTGTATACATATCAGCATTTTAAAATTTTGGTACAAAAAAAAAACCAGGAAACATTTTTTATAAATAAATGGCCTTAAAAAAATACTAAAAACTATACTCATAGACTCATAAAACAAATGACATTATTTTGATGCAAACATTTTTAATTAAAAACCTACGAAATTAAATTTTTTTAAATTAGTAATTTTAATGTAAAACTGATTATTTTTGCACTTATTACACCATTTCCAATTGAAATGTTTACAACATATGACCCTGGTTCTTAATAACGAAAAGCATAAATTGCATCTTTTGTTTTAATACATTCACGCCGGTGGCCCGCACTAGACTGCAATTTATCATGCTATTAGACGATACGTAGTACCAAATATTTAGATCTTTAACATTTCGACTGTCGGAAAAAATACTTAAGAGCCACGTTCTTTTAAAAGCATTTATTTTTAATAACAATTATAACTAATAACGTCTTATAAATATAACAGCCGCCAGGAGGCGACAAGCATGAATTAAAGCGCCGGCGTGAAAATGTTAAAATCTAAAGTGGCCTTTTATCACACGCAGTGTAAAGGCATTCATTGTTTTTGCATTAAATGAAGGCATAAAAAGTAACCATTCGAGTCAAATATGATTTTTGTCATTTGATAATTGGTTATGTCTCTGTCAAGAAAAATCTTCTCGGTAATCATTCACTTCATAACTGGCTAAATTTCGTACCGTTTTAGCACTGAATTGCAAAGTTTGTTAAATTTTTTCACTATTAAGCTTCACTGCTAATAAAATTTTTTGTTCATCCAGCTTTAGCAAATCATTAATAATTGTTTAGTGATGAACGCCTAGTTCCCTAGCAACTAGTAACTTGTTATCTCAAGTTTTTCCTAGATTTCATTGATATTTTTAGTAGTTGCTCGAGAAGAGGAAAATACATATTTAACATCAAAATTATTCACTCTAAAACGCGCAAACACACAAATTTGCTATAAACTTAACATTTTTTAGCATTCTGTCGTCATATTCTTATCTTTTTTGTAATAAAAATGCAAAATATTTAGAAGCAGCTAACTTTTCTTATAATATTAGTTTAATGTCTTCCAACTAAGGGAAGCATAAACAAGCCATAGTGTTTCCTAATCACTTTTAATTCCTTATCGACCAACACCATATACATATTCAAATTTTCGGATTGTTGCAAGTATAAAGACCTTAACAGAGTGTCTAAAACGTTCAGAACTTTTGTTACGTTACGAAAAAAAAATTCAGTAGACCAAACAGATAGTGCTTTGATATTGAAATTTATGGCGCAGATTTGCCGTGTTTGTTTTTGCCCACAAAAATAATGCTAAGTAGGCACATAAAATTCAGTTTTTTAGCATTTTCTCTTCAAATCATGCGGTAGTCCGCGATCAATGGCTGTCAGACACAAATTAAATGGTGCTGCGGGTTCAAATATTGACAAGTAAACGATGAGACATGCAAAATTAAATTGGATTTAAAGTGGTTTCAATTAAAGTGCAAAACGGTGCCTAATTGATCAGTATCTGTAGATATACTATATATAGGGTACATTTTACTCGTAAATTTTATTGATGAATAGTTTCAAATTTATTTTAATTCGAATTCAACTGGAGTGTTGAATATTATAATTCTACATACATATATATACATAATTGGTCATTACAACCCCTTAGTCAGGATTACGACCTAGCTTCTCCTTTCCATGGCAATTTTATTTGCTCTCAGAGTTTTTGCCAGAAATCCGCTGAGAGGGAGACGCCGAAGAAATATTTTTTTCATATTATCGTTTTGATGTCTGACCTGGTGTTTTGAACTGTATCCCTTACGTCTAATAGGCCAACACACTACGTACTTCAATATTATATTCCTAACTTTAGAAACATATTAACAAAACGAATGTAAAAATCATGTTTAAAGAATCACTAAAAATTTTCATATCAAAACTTTAATATTTTTTATAAAATTTATTAAAAATATTAAAAACAATATCTTAACCTTGTCAACGTAAAATAGTGTCTTTTATTTTCAAATACACTCTACTTGTTACAATCCCACCGTCAAAAGGGAATGTATTAACACATAAACTTTGAAGGTTTGCATAGCATAACAAAATCTGAAACCCTTTCTAAATAATATGTCCATAAACCTAAAAAAACATAACTTTTAATATTTTAAATATCTATTAATTATATTGTAAGCTTGTTTTAAAATTAAAATTATTTTTTTTTCAATTTTAAAAAATAAAATAAATAAACAGATCCATTAACAAGTTGTTTAGAGACTTAATGGCAAAGTATTTAAAAAAAATGAAAAAAAAAACAATTCAAACTGTGTCAGAAATAAAATATTTCTAACAAATGGTGAGAAACAAAAAGACATATGAACATACGGCCATTGATTAATAAATTTAGCATAACAAAAACTATAATGAGCAAAACAATAAATACAAACAAATATTCTGTAAATTGTTTTAACCTCAAAAATTGTAAAAAAACGAATGTAAAAAAAAAATAAACAATAAAAAATGAAATAAGCAAACAAAGTATTTAATAGGTTTTCAATTCTTCAAACAAACAATAAAAAATCTATAAAAATAATTTAATGTGCTCCTTTGTACGTTGAGTAGATAAATGAAATAAAGTTTTAAATGAATAAAATAGGCCCTTTGAAAAAAGTACCACGCACTGAACAAAAGAAAGAAAGAAGGAGGGGAATGGGTGGCAATAATAGAGCAAAAGTTCTCGAGGTTTCGTTAATCAAATGAATTCTCTGTTGGTGCCATCTAAGCCATTAGTCTGCCTTAGTTTATCATATTTATAAAGCGATTCGCTGAATCTAAGTACAGATCGCTTAAAGCTGTCTTAACTAGTAGAACAACACAGGGTTTACCCTGTTGAATCAGTTTCACATTACCTGATAGTATCCATTTTAACCCCGAGAAATCATTCCCGAGAATGCTTTCTTATCGAATCTACATGACTTGAAAGAAGCCTAAAGCTTATATTTTAATTAAAATATTTTAATTAAATAATATTAATCGGTGAAGATATAAAAATTTGTGTTTTTAAAAAATTTTCATATTTTGGTTACTTTTCAATGTGACTCACCTTAATATTTGGTTGCTGCAATTGCAAGAACGTGGCTATTCCATTGCGCACACGATTCTTGACACCGCGTACAGTGCCCTTCGAAGAGCGTATTGTTGAAGTATTTGAAGCGCAACGTATATCTCTGTAGCCAGCAAACACATCGTCCTGTAAACTCTTGGTTTCAAAATCGGAAATGCTGAAAGAATCACTACCATTAGCACTATTTGAACCAAAACTGCGGAAATTATCGTGTTCGTTAACATGGAAATTATAGTATTTATCGGCCTCATAGGTACGCGGTATGGAATTCATTTTTGTATCAATAAAAGTGCCATCTTCGGTATTTAAAACAAAAGTTTTCGAAGGCAAAGAGGCTCTCTTTAAGGAGGAGGAAATGTTTAGCGGTAAATTACTAAGATTTTTGCGTGACTGTATGAATTCATGGGATTTAATATAGTCTGCAGGCTCAGGGCTAATCTTAGGATCATCGTCTTCGGCTTCATTTTCGGCCTCGTAATCGGTAGAGGAGAATTTTAAATTTTGAATTTCTCGCAACAATGAATCGGGTAAGAGGGATTTAATTTTTTTCGAATTATTAGAAGAATTGGAGTTTTTCAATGGCATGGGAGAGGTGGAAGAATGTCTAAGAAATTCATTGGAGTGCAAAGAGTCACAGCTCAAAGAAGATGCCTCACTCTCTTCGCTGTCGGTAAAAGAACACTGTCTCTGTTGGATTTCCAGGTTACTATTATTATTCTTCCCATTGCCTAGCCGAGCTTTAGCATTTTTCAATTGCATTTCCAAGGGAGCCAAAGAGTTTGTGGAAGCTGTGGACGACGATGATGATGAACAGGAAGATTTTTTCGTTTGCGTACTATTAGAGTCTTGGTTCTGTTGGCCATTACTTTCCAAATCACTGCCGGTACCACTATCCAAGGTATCGCAGGGTGAAAATTGGCCACTCGACATCATATAGTAGAGATACTGAGGATTCGAAACATTTAATTCCGTTACCGTTGTGGATGAAGCCGTTAAATTACCGTTACCGTTCACGTTCGCATTAGACGTGGGCGTATTGGAGATGTTTAAGTTAAGAGCCGTATTATTAACATTCGTTACCGTTACCGTTGCGGTATTAGCGGCATTATTTGAAGGTTTTTGCACCATATTTACTGCTTCGTTTACTTTTTCCAACTTTTGTTCGTTTTCAATATTTTCACTTGCACTGTTTGTATTATTATTATTGTTGTTGTTGCTGTTATTGAAATTTTCAATTGATTCTGATTTTTGGGTATTTTCTATTTTCACTACCGTTATTTGTTTTTCCGTTAATATATTGTTATTGTCGTTGTTGCTATTGTTATTTGGTTTAATTTGTATTTTGACCACGTGATTGTTTTTCTTCTCCGTGGAGTTTTCTTGAATATTCTGTTTGAAATTCAAATTTGTTAAACTTAGAGGAGCAACGTTTATGGTCAGCAGAGTTTTGCTCGACTTAGTATTCGTTGTAGTTAATGCATCCGCTTGCGTTAATAGACTGTTGGAGTTTTCTTCGTACAATGATCGTTTACCATAAGTAAAGTCATCAGCAACTTCTCTCTTAACTTGAGTAATACATTCACTACCAATACTAATACCATTGCCACTACTACTACTACTATCCATACAATTTGTTTCATTATGATCAACATCATTATTATGATTTCCTTCTCTATGAATTTGTTCATTATGATTTTGTGTTTCATTATTATTTCGGACATTATTATCTCTTTCTTCATTATCATCATGTGATTCATTTTGGCCATAGTCGGTTAAGAGGAGTTTTTGTTTTGTTGTTTCGTTAATAGAGCGGCTTTGACCATTTTCTCTAGTTTTACTGTTACTGTTACCATTACCATTTTCTTCAACCTGTTCAAAACAACTTTGCTGAATTGCTCCGTAATGCTCTTTTTCTTTATGTTGCTGTTGTTGTTGCTGTTGACTAGCTGTTTGGCCACTTTCTTCGTCATCATCTTCTTCCTCTTTAGTAGCCAAAGTTAAATTGAATTGTTGCTTTAGTTGTGGTTTTACTAAAGAGTTTTTGTTTAGTTCACCGTCTGCTTCATCGTTTTCGTTTTCTTCTTTCTCTTCACCATTTGCCAATTTCAAATGCTCTTTAATAGAAACGTTAACATCATCATTATGATGATGTTGCTGTAGATGTTGTTCGTTTCCCCTATGCTGCTCTGTTAAATGCTCTTCATGATTAGATTCCAATATTTCTTTTGCAATAGGGGAAATTTGCGCATTGCTATTGCAACAATCGATTTGTAAGTTGTGCTGTTGCTTAACCTCATGATTACCAAGAGACAAATGATCATTTGATGCAACATCTTCAGTATCATTAGGCGATTTAATATCGATTAAAGTCTTCGTGGTATTATTGGTTTTACCATTTCCAATAATGTTATCATTCAATGTCAACAGAGTTGTTGTTGTTTTTACTGCTGCTGTTGTTGTTGCTGTTGTTATATATTGTTGCTGTTCATTAGAATGTTTAATTTGTATAATATTGGTGGTATTCATGATTTTATCACAACCCGCTTGTGGATCAATTATTATTGAAATGCCTTTATTCGTTTGAGCCATATTGCATTCCAGGCAATTTATTACCGTCTTTGTGGCCATGTTTGTTATTGCTTTTGTGTTCTTTGTTTATAGCAATTCTATAATTATTCAATTTGTTTTTGTTTTTGTATTTGTTTTTAATTTCTTTTTCCTTGATTTATTTTAAAAGACTTATTGCGACTAAATTTGTAACATATTTTGACTTAAAATCTTGGGTTTTAGGTTTCGTTTCTTTGGACTTTTAAATTGTTTGGTTTCAATTCGCCTTAGAATAGCTGAAATAAGAGAAGAAAAAAATCAATTAAAGTTAAAAAATTCATTAAAAACATAAAAGTTAATACAAGTAAGTAATGCGTGGAATATAGTGCTCCTAGAAACTCCCAAGATCTTTAACACTTCAATTGTTCCTACAGGGTGTCTTAAAAGATATGCAATTAATTAATTTCACCGAAAAGCATCTTCGTTTTCATTTTCTACTGCTACTGGAGTATAACAATTCTGAAAGGCTATCAATAAAATTCTCATTATCTTAAAACGACCGTATAGACTGTGAAGGCAAATGAAAGCAAACACCGAGTTTACATTTATTGAGGATATCCTGTACATCATGCCAAGGTGCAGAAGAAACATAAATAATTAAAAATTTCGGAAATCTATATTATCTTCAATTGTGTCGTCACCTCCAAATAAATTAAGAACCCACAATAATTAACTTCGCTAACGGAGATTTACTGGGATTACAAATATTTGTGGAGAGGTGCTTACTTAGGTCAAAAATTATAAGCAACCAACAGCTATGGACCACGACAGATTACAGCCCAATAAACGCAGAGGTAATCATCGCAAATGGCGTAGAGTCAGACACAGTCACACGTGCATATCGTAAACTAGAATGCTATTTTGACTAGAATCCAAAAGGAACCGAGAAGCCATACGCGCATAGACAAGTAGAGTTAAAAATCACATAAAACAGTTTCTTTGGGATCCAATGTTCCTTGTAGGAATTAAAGAACTGTATGGAACGTATAATAGATGTAAATAAAGCAAGTATAGGGTCTTATATTAAGCGCTTCCTAGCTATAAATTTACATAAAACATAGCGTGCGTGAGATAGCATCAAAAATTTTTTATTCGTTTAAATATCTATTGACGCCATTATTAACGTCCAAAAGTCTTTGGGTGCAGGACGATCCGAAATGTCCAATTTTCCATGGCTCTGTAGTTTTATCCACAGAGTTCGCATACACCTGCGACTTAAGAGAAGCCCACAAGAAAAAGTCTTACGATTTCAAATCGAATGATCTCGATGGCCAGTTCATATCACCCTACGTGGTTTGCCATACTCTCAAGCAGAATATTCAATGTGACATGGGCTGTATGAAACCACATATTCTTGAAATCCAAATCATTCAATTCACGCCAAAAGAACTTGATGATCATCAAACTCTAGTGCTCGCCGTTAAAAGTGATAGCCTGGCCAACATCGTTCTCAAAGAAACATGGGCCGATAACATCGTCAAATCAAAATTCACACTAAACAGTGGCTTTTTCGGGATGCACAAAAGTTCTTAGAGCTCAAATGAATTGGTATCCTGCCAAAGTTGACAATTTTGTTTGTTCGCGTACTCATTCTTGGGCCCGGTTGAAAAAGATTTTTCGATGAAAATTACGGACAGACAAAACATTTAGTTTGATTAAACAATTTTACTATTATTGCACATGTTGTTGAATGTTGTATCCGGCCATGGTGGTTTGGCAAAACAGACTGAATAAATAACAAAAAATTTGACCAATGTAACGGCAACAATATGGTTATTATCCGGTGTCAATGTTCAAAAGTCCATGGTGGCACACCCGATCGAACTTCGTTGACATTTTGAAAAATTCAATTGGTTCTTAACTCGACTCACAAGTTCAGCTATCCCACTACCACCGTTCGAAAGATTACCCTCTGGACTACCATCTGCATATAGTCTGCATCAACTCAACTCACAAAATTAGTTCAGCTGATCTTTTAGAGAATTTTCATATATTTTTTGGGCCAAAAATCGATTTTTTCATAATTGAAAATCTCGAAGAGAGAAGACTCAGAATTAACATGTTTAGATTGTAAGTAAATTCTGTGCCATCTCTTTCAATAAATTCGAGGGGAAAAATTCCGAGAATGTTGTATGAAAGACGCTTTGGATCTCGTTACGTTAGAGCCTAAGATATTCGTAAAAAGGCATTGTAGTAGTAAATCGAAATTGAAAGATGTTTTATAACAATTTTTATATTGCTTTACCCCTGAATACCTTTTGATATTATTTTCAATGCCTTGCTACTTTAAGTACAATACAAAACTAAGCAATAAATGTTTTATTTATATTTTATAGCAACTTTTTTCTTCTTTTTTGTAATACGAGTCAATGCGGAAGTTTTAAAAAGTATTCGTACCTACTTTTTTTGTTTGGTTTTTTCTTCAGTTTCTTCTTGGTTTTTGGTCTTAATGTTGTTTTAACACGTTTAAAATTTTTTTTTTTCTTTATTTCTTTATAATGATTTAATTTCTTTTTATATTTTATACATTTTATACTTACAGTATTGGAAGAAATAATAGCAAGAATTTTATTTTTATCAATATATCATAATAAATAAATAAATAAGTACATACAAGCTAATAGAAATCAAACGTTTTTAAATTACAATACTGGAGACGAAAACGTGGAACAGCTGAGTGTTCAAAAAGACTTTTATTTCAGACATCAAAGATTTGAAGTTACCAATAACTTAAAGCCGAGCTTAGTGTTCCTGTTTCAAGCATCACAATAAGAAAAGCCTTGCGGCAAATGTATTTTGCGATCGAAGTCGTCAAAAATTACCCAAAAGATTGGAGTTTACCAAGTAACACCTACGGTCTTAAGTCAACATGGTACCATTTAAAGTGAATGCGGTAATTGCGAATGCGCTCAACAAGCAGCTGTCAGAACCTCTCGTCATCACCTATCGCAATGAATAGGCTGGTTTTCGAAATGTTCAGTCTAAAATTGATATCATCAAGAGTGTGCGAATTTACCCGGGACAAACAGTGGGGTACCTATCAATATTATGCCTGATATTCGCCGACTTTGAGAAAGCTGGCGACAAGCTAAACCGTTGCTGTGTGGAATTTACTACTAATACCAGAGCAACACGTATGACTGTATTTTTGTATAGGAACGCAGCCTGCCTTATTGCACTCAAGAATACGCCAAGCAACCTCATAAGTGTGGTTAGGTTAGGTTAGGTTAGATGACGTGTACTTGTCGATTAAGACAAGTACAGTACCCGGAGGTCGAATTGCCCCATTGTACAACGTCTTAGTTTTTCACACCACTCATGTTGTGTGTGTTAATTTTATACATGAGTGGTGGGACCTACAGTTTAAAGTCGACTCCGAACTACAGATTTTTGAGAAACTTTTTCATGGCAATTTTATTTACTCTCAGAGTTTTTGCCAGAAATCTGCTGAGAGGAAGTCGCCGAAGGAATACTTTTTGTATTTTGTCTTGATGTCTGGCCTGGGACTCGAACCCTGGCATTACGTCTAATAAGCCAACACACTACCTACTAGACTACGGCGACTACTATCAACTTTGCTTTTCAACGTGGTTGTGATTCAATTTACATCGAGTGCAAAGGGCATAACCTCGCGTTTAAAACCGATCGATATACATACAAACATATGTCTGCTATGGCATAACTTCAATGATATGCAGTCGAAACTGTAGCGGCATTATAGGGCTTCAGGATAAATATACCCAAATCCTAGAAAGTACCAAGAGCTGCAAATTAAAATCGTTTTTCTACCGCAATAACGATTAGAATAGCATTAACAGAACTACCGGTACATGTCGCGGTACACTAATCTGAATATTTTTAAGACCTGTGTAAACGCAGTTGCCTTGTACGGATGCAAATCGTGGAATGCTGCTTATTGTGATTTGTAAGATCATTTTCAACAAATCTTTGAGACAAACCCAGGCAATTTTTAAACAAACACTACCAATAATACTTAAATCTTCGCTCAAAACAGGGTTTCAATTGACATTGAATTTAAAGGACAAGAATGGCCAATGCCTGACACGAATTCAGCTGATTTTCTGGGCTAACACTATCAGAAATACCCAACTCTGAGCTAAAAGCGGATAGTCCCCAATTGAGATCAAGGTTCGAAGCCGATATTGCAGAGGGGTCAGGCACGGTGTGCGCAGAGCGCTGTCCGATACAATCAGGACTGGAATTTCGATGACAGACGTCGTAAGACATAACCAGTCACTTAATTAATTGGTCATTATAACCCTTTAGTCAGGATTACGACCTAGTTGTTGTATGTTGTGTGTGTGTTAATTTTTTTCCATGACTGGCGGGACCTATAGTTTTCAGTCGTCTCCGAACGATAGGTTTTTAAAATACTTATAATTTTTAAAATTAAATACTCGTATATACTTTATTTTATCTATGTAATGTTAAATAAAATCTTAAGAAACTTTAATTTGAAAATGTGGTCCCTATTGTTTCTCCCAACACTGTAGAAATGTTACAATTATTTTATTTTCTGTTTTTTATCCCTCTTTGATTTTGTGGTCATTTATCTCGATTTTAAGTTGCTGAAGTCTAAAGCTTTAAATGGTTTCAAATTACCATTTAAAATATAAAATTTTCTTTTCATACAATTAATGGGTTTAATTGGTTCGTTAAATGCCTTTAGATTAGTCAGTAAGTTGTAGACCTTTTTTGGTACACAAATGCCCATCTCTGGTAGTCTTAAGTTAGTATAATAAACATTACGTGCCATGCTGCAATTATTGTAGTTTCAAAGATTTTCAAATTTTCTTTGCTAATAAAAATTATATTTTGTTTTTTATGCTTAACATTGTTTTTTTTTAATTTTTAATGTAAAAACTAAAAATTATGATTCTTGTTTCTTAAAAAAAATAATTTCAAATTTATTTCTAATGTTTATGCATGTGGTACGTGTTGTAAAGTTTTGTGCATAATTTTTTAATGTTTTTTTTTGTTTTCTTTTCTTCTTCTGCTTTATTCGCTGCGTTAAATTAAATTAAATTTGTTCACGTTCAATTTAACGGACATGTTCGTTTAGGTATTTAGAAATAATATTTTTTTGTTAAATTTTTATTTTGCAAAATTGTTTTCCATTTCAAAATAATAAAATTTCTTTTCCATACAAAAATAGACTCCACTTTCGATAACTTCAACTTGACCAAAGTAAAAAATGTTTCGAAATAACGTTTAAAAGATTTATTTTTGTGATATTAGAACACGTTATTTCCTGTATATCGTGTATTCATGGCTTCCAATCTGTAGTTTGTAATTCACTAGAGGTCATCCGCCTGGTTATCGTTCACGTGTGATCATTCGTAGCACACAAAAGCTCCTTAAATATTTATCAGTAACCGATTGCTTGGTTGTGATGTTGTGTAGTGTTACTAGAGTACAGACGATATATTCCTTTTATAGGGTTGTGATTCAATGCTTGCCTAACTGTCCGGCCGATTGTTAGGTTATTTCTGAATACTCTGATACAACACACAAATTTCTTCTTTCTATAATTACACAAAACTAATACTCTACAAGACGTCCATTATACCTGTGCTTTTTTATGGCGCAGAGACATGGACCCTATTAAGCACTGATGCAGCAGCCTTGAAAGTATTCGAGAGAAAAGTACTACGTAAGATCTTCGGTCCAGTACGATTTGGCGATGATTTCTGCATCCGATCCAACAGTGAGTTGTATGAGCTCCTCAACGACATAGACGTTGTGCAGCGTATTAATATCATGTCGTTCGAATGGAGGAGAATTCTCCGGCGAGACGGATATTTGATGCGAAGATCTGTGGAAGTCGCCGAAGAGGTCGACCTTGTATGCGTTGGAAGGACCAAATCGAGGAGGCCCTGTCATCGATTGGTGTGACCAACTGACGTAGGCGCGCCTGGAAGAATATATTGCGGCAGGCCGAAATCCGTTAATCAGGTTGTTAATGGCTAATTAAGTAAGTAAGTTTAAACTGATTCAAACTCAATTTGTCTTCAATTTCGTTTTCAAAAAACTTCTTCCTATTCAATAGAAATGTTTGGTGTAAAAGCAATACTCATGCCATGTCCATTTACTTTTTCATTGGCCCGAATTTCCATGTATTATTTCCATACTAGATCAAGTTAGGTTAGGCATGAATTACTTTGGATTTGTAACCACCCTCTGTAAGATCGATACTAACTATTCCCTCAGTTATCTCTAATTTCTGATTGGTTATCTCAGACATACCGATTGCTTTATGAAGGTGGATTTTAACGAAATCACCTTTAGCTAGACACATTCGGTCCATGAATTCTGAATGCCAAAGAGTACTACCTTACAGTTTCCCAAGTGAAGAACAATTACAGATAGTGCCAAGCTATTGGGATTTTATTCAAATGACTACCTTATAAATAAATTCTGGATGTTCAAATATCCTTCGTTCCAGATTCCTAAGTTTCCAAGTGACGATTATGACAGAAAAGACAATTTCATACCAATCTCGAGTCAAACTCATAGCAGCTATATGCTCGAATGCTGGCATATCTGTCAGATTGTATTACTATGTTCCGTACTCTGTACTTCCCGTTCAATTTGAATTCACAAAAATCTTTCTTTAACGAAAACTTTCACTTGGAAGATAACCTACTTGAGCTTAACAAATTATTTGTCCTCTTTAAAACCCACTACATTCAAGCCATTCAGCTTCGATTTAATAGGCTATTTTCCATTTCTACATCATCTGTAATCCTCTTAATCAGACAAAGTGACATCTTTTTATTAAGACTCGTGTTACAAATTTATTTAATTTATGTTTTTACTAATTGAACGCTATCTCAACTATTTAGAATTTTTATTTAGTTTTTAAGCTGTTAAATAGTTGACAGACAGCATCAGCATGAAACATAAATATTCAATTATATTTAATTTAACAATTTAAAATTTAAAATATAAAATTTCTATTATTGAAAAAAAAGAAAAAAGTATCAAAGAAATTTAAGAACATTTTATTTATTACAGAGAAGAGGAGTTCAAATTGCCAACTGCAAAGTATAAACACGTTCAAAGCAACAAATTGTTGTTGTATTTTAATAAGAATTGGCACAAGTTCTCTCTTACTTTGTTTTTAATCTTGTTATTGTTATTGCTGCTTCTTCTTGTTTAACCTGATAATAATAAAACTCGTTATTGATTTGAATATCATCGGGATTTTTGTTTGCTTTTGTTTTTGTTATTAAAAAAGCAACAAAAAAAACTAAAAAGAATGATGGCATTAATAAAATTTGATTATCAACATGGATGAGCAATTTATCGGAGATGGGATGTTTGCATTGTAAATAAAAAAATGTAAAGGCATTTGGTTTTGTATTAAGGGGTTAGTATACTTCCTAAGGATATTTTTTCGACTTTGTTTCTGAGATAAATTTATTTAAACAAATTTATCTTTTTATATAGCCATGTAGGAGGGCCACGGTTTAAACAACAGGTCAGACCTCTCGAACAAAAAGAAAAAAGAAAAATATTTCTCCTGCGACTTCCCCTCAGCAGAGATGGGAGGCCAAAAAAAGTTGCCATTAAAAGTTTCTCAAAAATCTGTTGTTTGGAGTCGACTTTAAACTGCAGGTCCCACCACGCATTTATAAAAATTAACACACACAACTGAAGGGTTGTAATGACAAATTATGTACATATGAATATATGTATGTATGTAATCTTTTTATATATTAAGGAGGATATTAAATTATTTATAAAAACATTTTTTTCAATTATGGTGAAGTCCGGCAATGGTACGACAGCCAGAAGATGGTCATCTTAAAATCTGATGTGAGGAATTAGGAGTATCTCAAAGCGAAAATAGAAATTGATTCTTATAAAATATATTAATGGCTATAGCCTGAACTAGAATACAATGAAAAGATCAAAAAATAACAAAATGGTGGCGTTTTGAATTTTTTTTCCTATTTCGCCTATTTCTACCACCTTAACTGTTTAATAAAATTACTAATTATTGATGGAATAAAAAAATGCTAGTTTGGGCTAAAACTACTTGTTTTAGGAACATTGAACCAAAATTTTAGAGAAATCGGTCAATCGGTTAATGCTAAATCGTGGTCGCCAGGTCGAAAAAAAATGATTTTAGACGTCCACCAGGACACGTTGCGTTTTTCTATACGCCATTTACACTACAGCGAAATCTAGTACTTATGAGATTTCGAGCCAAATCTAGTTGATTTTAACTAGATTTCCCATACAAAACAAAATCTACTTATTTAGTAGATTTCGGCAAAATCTACTCAAAATCTAGTAAAAATACAAATGCAACTATGTGTTTTGCCAAATAGTAAAAAATACAACGCTGAGCAGGAAAAAAAATGACATTTCAATTTAAGCCTAATCAAGTCAACATGTGCCTCTCCGACACATATTTCACTTGGTCATGTTGTAACTTCCTTGAATATAGGTTCTAGTTCTTACTGCTTCTTGAATTCTTGAATTTTATTTAGAATTTACAAATTTTAAGTAATAAATTAATTTATTTTTATTTTTTATTTTGTTTCAATCAAAAATGTTCTTAATCATGTCAAAATGTGTCTATGAGGCACATATGGGAACGCTAACTATTAAATATAATAATGAGTTATAATGAGGTATAATGAGTTACGAAGAGTTCTGGTGCTGTCTTTGCCGCAGTCTTCTAAAATTAAATAAAAATAATTTGTCCAATGTTCGGTCCATACAACACGAGGATGAATTCTCAAACCAGCCAAGGCAGACAGATATGCGACGTAGATGTTATATGTGACCACCGAAGATATGCAGAATGTGTAAGCAGTATTTATTTGCAACGAGCATTGTGCAATAGTTCTAGTTTGCTTAAAATGCGAAAATAAATAAATAATATTTCATTTATGTAACTGAGAAGAAAAAATTTAATAAAATGAAAATAAGTTAACAAAATGAATACGTAAATTCTTTGTATGTGCCTCTGAAACACATTTTGACTGGATTTGTAAAAAATTTTCCTGACTTGATTAGGGTTAAACTAAAATATTATTATTTTCTTTTAAATTTCAGTCAGCTGTTTTTGTTATTAAAATGAAATCTTGCTACTGTCAAATAAATACAGTGTAAACGACCTAGATTTTGAGCTAGATTTGAAATCTAATCTACTAGATTTCGGTGTAGTGTAAATGGCCTACTACCTTAATTCTATGGCTCTAAAGTAACTAAAACCGTTAAAAAAGAATAAATTCTTTTGAAAATTTGCAAGTATACTAACCCCTTAAATTTCAAATCTAAACATAATGCTGTTAAACTATTACAACAAATATAAAAAATTTTAAATTTCTAGTTTATATTTCGCACTCAATATATGTACATACATACATATGTATTTGATTCAATTCATTATTAAAAACGTAATCATTTTACAACACTGTTTATCATTTATAATGTACCCGTACTGAGCTATTATTCTGGTTGTAAAGAGAGTTGAATTCAATACGAATTACGGCCAACCTTTAAAGTGTAAATATTATTTTATTTGCTGTTGTTGTTGTTGTTGCTATTGTTGTTTTATAAATGACACTTAACAAGGACGTGTTTACGATTAGTATGACTATGAAAATAACAAGCATTACAACAAATAAAATATAAAAAAAAACTCTAAATTGTTTGCCGTTGTTGTTGTTGCTGTTGAATGTGCCCATTTTTTCAAGATGCCAAATAAACCTGTTCCAGAATTTTATACTCGATTGTACTGTATTTATAAGTGTTTGTGTGTTTGTAAGCATTGTGCTCATCTTTTGCGATATTTTTCTTTATAAATGCCGATCATTCATTTACAAAATAATACTAAATTAACAACAACAGCAGATGGGAGAGTAGCAAAAGAAAAAATACATAAAAGAGGTGTAAGCGTTATAAGCAATAGTTGTTGTGTTTTTTTTTTTTTTTTTTTTTTTTTTTTTGACATAAACTTTAATTTATGTTGCCTTCAAAACAATTACACACGCCTGCTTACATTGTACACTTGTTTATGTGCCCTGAAAAACATGAAAACAAAACAGAAGGGAAGGGAGGGAGAACAAAATATAAATATTGTAAACAAAAACAAACAAAATATGTAAACAAATGTTTGAAAATGGGGGGTTTTACACCACAAGGAGTGTTAGGCCAAGGCAAAGAGACAGGAGAGCGAGTGAAAGAGAGAATATTGTTTTCTTGTTTGTGTTAAAATAGGACATATACACACACATGTGTAAAGGACTCTCATAAATAGAAATTAAAACAATTATCTGTATTCGTTTCTCATTTTATTTCACCTGCCAATTTGTTCAAACAAACTTTATAGTGTTGCTTATTTAGCAGGTTTTATGGTATTTTTGTAATTTATTAATATTTATTACGTATGTAGTTAAAAATAATGGGTTTTTATTTATTTTAATTAACATAAATTATTAATTTTATAGCAAAAGATTAATAATTTATATTGTTTTATTGCTATTGATTATGCAAAACCTAATAAAACAAAATTTATTTTATTTTGAAAATAAAACCAACACCTATTAACATATATACGAGTATGTTCAAACATACACGCATAAACAAAAGTTCTTTAAAAAGAATGAATAAATTGAAAAGACTTCTAACAAAATTTACGTTCTTTTTTTGATGGTAATTTTTCTATAAAAAATCTTTTTTTTTTGCGTTTTGTTTAGCCAACCAACATTTCTGTAAATTTCTGCCTATGCCTCTCTGACGAATTAGTAAATGCGGGGATAAACCACGGGTGGTTTTTTAAAATTAAATCATATTGAAAAATTTAGAAGAGTTAAGACGGAAATAAGCATAAAAAATTCAAAGAAATGTTGAGGTTATGTTTAGGTAAAGTTTTTCTGATTTATTCTGGCCTAGTGCAAGAGGTGAAATTACCATCTTTCGTTGTGTTGCCTATTGCGGAAGCAACAATTTAGGCAAAATGTTGATTTCTTTTTACCTTCAGTCTCCACAGACGAATTCAAGATAGTATACGTTATGGATTCTAGGGGTTGTCTCTGAATCGATCAACTTTCTAACATCCTTAAGATTATTGGAAGCATACTTGTCGGTATTTCCGCTGGTAAGGAAAATGCGGAGGGATCGGTGTAGAAAATAGTTTTTCCTGATTCTCAGATAAAGCTTCTGAATATTATCTTCTAAATTTAGAGCTTGGCATACAGGAACATCGTTGAAATCGTTGAATGAAAGAGCTGATGACCTTCCTTCCTAGTAGGGACTCAATGGATGTGTAATCTGTATTCAGTGTTGACCTATTATATACGTCGAGAGGGGAAACTGTTGAATTTTCTGTGCACGGACAGGTGATTAATCGAACTTTTTGGATAAAAGCAGTAAAACAATCAGTCTCAAACACCGCATTCACTGATTTCGAATAAATTTCAGTTCCTCTAACTAAGGAACTAACTAACCTGTGAAGGAACGGAGATTTGCGACGAAGCAAGTTGAAGCTTTGCAGTCGGTGACAAAGCCAGGACAGACACCAAGAAAGGATTTGAAATATTTTGTTTATTATAATCTTTTACAACCTGGTAAAAGTGTTGATAATGATCCTTATAGAAGCAAGCAGATCAATAAAAACAGCCAAAATTAATCAAGTGAAAAGATGATGTGTTCCATCGTGGCAACGCCAGACCACCCACACACATATTCGATGACCCGGGAGGAACTGAGAGAGGTTAACTGAAAAATTTGGAATGGCAATATATTTTGGCACATATTTAGTACAATAGAGATCATTTCAAATAGAAGAAAAATAGCTTTCTGGAGCACCAGTACTTCGTTATCAAATAGTAATTTACGAGTTATTTCAAACGCCGCTTGAAATATTGTTAAATGCCAATAAGAATACAAACCAAATCTTCCTTCTTTAGCTAAATATTTTTTTTACAAACATAACTTTTTTATTTAAATTCAAATAATTGAAATTCAAACGTATTCACACAAGCCTCTATTTCTGTTTTCTTTTATTGTTATTGTTTTTATGCTAATACTTGTCATGCGAAATTTTCGAATATGATGTTGAAAATAAAAATAAGAATTAATTTAAACAAATTATGTTCAAAATTAATAATAATCGTCTTCTTTTTGTTTTTTTTTTTCAATAAAAATCTTTATTAATAAACAGGTTGAGCTGTAGGAACCAGTTTCCGGATTTAAAAAAAGAGGTTTTAGAACAATTAAAAGGTTCATTTATGTTTATTTATTGTTGTTGTCGTATTCTTAGCCAGGTTTAATTAAGTTTAAGTTAATGACTAGCATTCTCATTCGGACATTAATATTTATCATAATAATTTTATACGAATGATTAGCTATTTAAGAAGATTTAGCAAAAAAAATGTTAATTTTAAAAATTAAATCGTTTATGTAGTCATCAAAACATTTGGACGGAAGGGAAGTTATCATTGCTACCACATCTTATAAAACTGAGGAATTTGAGTATTTAAAATTTGATAAAAACCTTAAAGATATAAATCCAAACTTTATTTGTTTTGCGCTACAAAGTCTCAGTCGAATATGACCAATACCATGGGTTGTGTTGGCTTCAAGGATCTGCCTCTGGTTTGTGGTTTATTCGCACACGCCGAAGCCTTAAGAAAACCCCAACAAGAAAACTCTAACGGGGTCATATCGAAGGTCGCGGTGGGCAGTTCACTTCACTGTGATACGTAGCACCGTCCTGTATAAAGTACATGCCACCTAATTCAGACCAAAGAGCACTAAAGTGCTCGCCGTTGATAGACATGGCAGACCTTAAATCCACACCAAACAGTGACTTTTTAGAATACATTATGAGCTCTTGGATCTCTTGTGGATAGGTATCGTCCCAAATTCGAGAATTTCCGTGTTTACGTACCCTTCCATCTAAAAACGGACCACATCGTTGAAAATGAAAGTCAGTTGCCAACTGCTCCAGACTCTATTGTCGTCCAGGGTGATTTGGCAAAACCATAATGAATAAATTACATCTAATTTGACAGACGTAGCATCAACAAGATGATCGTTATCAACTATCAGAATTCAGAAGTCCCTATTGGAAGACCAGATACTTTAGCATTTCGATTGCAGCATTTCCTAAACAGCTCTTGGCTTAACTGATTAAAAGATACACGAAAACAAGAGTTTTTGAGATATTACTTGAGAGGTTTACAGTGTAATTAAAAACGTGTGTCCTGATTTTCTTTCCGTTTTTGTAATACTTATATAAGCTGAGAATAATTGCAATTAACAACAATTTCGTCTTTTTTCTACTTTCTCATCAAATCCCTACATTTCAAATTGGTGTCCTTATTATTTTTCACATCACTGTGTACATTTTTTTCTTTCAAACTTTTATTGGACGACCCTCCCCCCTTGATGTTGTGTTTGTTTGTTATTAACTTAACTCCGCTATCGTTTTTAATTACCTTGTTAATGGGTTTGTAATGTATTGTATAATTTAGATAATCCCAATAGCCAATATAACACAGATGTCAGCACCAACAGCAACATACAGCAGCAGTAAATAGATCCCGGCTTACACAGCGCGTCATAAGTTAATAGCCAGCCAGCAATCGTGCAAATTAAGTTGAAATATTTTTTAATGATTTAACATTAAACTATTAAAACTGTGGCTTAAATTTTAATCAACAAAAAGACGTTTTTTTTAATTTCACAAGATTTTAACACACTGTTTTATGTAACACACAAACACACTTTGAATATTAAACATAATTTTCTTGCTTGCTTGCTTGTTTGCAGTGTTTGTTTTTTTTTCTTTTTTTGTTTCTCCTATAATTAATCAATTTCTTTTCTATTTTTGATTTTTGTTTTGGTATGGAATTTCACATTATTTCATGATGGTTTTTTCTTTTTTTTTTCTTAATAAACACACATGCACACACAATACAACAACAATACTTTATATTAGCGTAACGAAACAAGTGTAAATAGATTTCGTATTAGTGGAGGTTATGCTAAGAAGGTTATGTTGTTTTTGTATTAAAATTTTCACAAGAGAACATTTATAACTCATTCATACGTAAATAGTAAGCATTCCTAGAATGACTTTCATAAACAACTAAATAACTCTCTTGCTGTTATGTACTCTCTCCTTCTCTCTCACTCTCATGCACACTGTTTCTGGTTTCATTTATGCAAACACTGGAAATTCCTTATTATTGCTGCTGCTAAAACACTCAGGAGCTTTGATAAACAAAACATCGATGTTTTTGTTTTTGTTTTTCACACACACACACTGTGTCAACTTGTTTTGTCATTTAATAGCAGCAGCGGACAAAATTTTCTTTTCTTTTTTTGGAATTTCCTTTTCTTTTTACGTTCTTTTCAAAATTTTATGATTTTCTTTAAATTTCCACAAATTTTAATGCTATGTAGTGCAATTTTCTTTTTTGTTTTTCAAATTTTTAATTTCAATTTTCGTTTTTTCTTTTCCTTGGTTTTTTATTTCCTATGCATTGAAGGCGCGTGTTTTAACTCATTCAGTCAATATCACGTCGGCAACTGAATAGCATATGTTGCTGGCTGTTTGGTTACCGAAATGTTCCACACACCACGCTTTAGCTTAAACTGAGAAGACAGATAAAATACAACAAAATTACCAACAGCAACAACACCAACAATAATAAAAGCAGCAAAATATATTCATAACGATACATACGATTTGGCGTACTACGTTACTTCACAGTACAAGCAAGTGCTTCATTGAAATACTGAAAACAAAAACAACAACAACAAGAAAGAAACTTAACTTTAGCACACCGAATTACAGGCATACCAAGTAAAACATACAATTTCAGTCAGACAGTCAGTTATTTAAACACCACAGCAAAAAGAAAAACGTTGATTGAGTCGAGCTTTTTAGCACTCTTAAGTACTCAACAAGAAAAAAAAACAAACTACAACAACATAAAATACCTGCGGTGATCTATAGGTAAATTTCTGTTTAATGTTTTTGTTTTTTATTTTTTTTTTCCCAAACAGTGAAGCAAATAGGTGAATTCATGAAAACTTTAAAAGTTACATCAATAAAGCACAGTTAAAAACACGATTTCTAATTATAATGTGTTGGGAGATGCACTGGCTAATAGTCGACCAATTAATGTGCTCTCCTAGTAAGAGAAAAAGTCCTTAAGCTTTACAAAAATTTAAATTTTCCTTTAACGTATGCACTTATTTAAGCAACTGCCTACTTTACCAAATAACTTTACAATACAACAGAAACACCGCCAGCAACAACAACTTTACAAAATAAAGTAAAAAACACACACACAAATCCAATTCAAACAACAAAAAACCCTCCAAAACAAAAGAGCATTAATTTACTGAGAATTCCGAGTGATTTTTTTTTGCATGTTTTTTGTTTTCTTCACATATTAAAACAAAGACAATAATTTGCGGTTGGTCTCCGCTTAATATTAGTGGGCAGCGCAGTATTAATAACTGCGCAGTAAACTTTGTTGGCTGGCTGGTCGGTCGCTGCTATTAAAGGTAGACTGGTGACTGCCTTTAAGGTAGTCTGGTTATTATGACTTTTTCTGGTGTTGTTGATGTTTTAAGCACTTCTCCTTGCTGTGTAGTTATTGTTGTTGTTGCTGTTTGTTGCATTTTGTGAGTGATTGTATGTTTTGATATATTTTTTGGGAGGCTCTAGCAATTGTTTTTGTGTTTTTTATGTATTTTTTTCTTTTGTTTTGTTTAATTTTTCTGCTATTATAACCCTTTATTATAGTGATCTTTGTTATTATTGTTGCTTATCTTTGACAAAAAAAACACAAACAAAACAAAATAATTTTGCAATATTGCATGTTGCATTGCATACACTGGCTGTAGATGTCATATGCATACATACATGTACTCATGCACTTAAGTGTGTGTGTTTGCTTATAAATCATGTATGCAATAATTTTTTTTCTGTTTTTTCTATTAATATTTCTATCATTTTGCTTCTTTTCTTTTGTTTGGCTGCGTTTTTATTTCTATTTTGGCATCTAAAGCCTGAGAATGAAGAGTTTCATTGTTTTCAGAATCGAATCGTAAATATAATAAACAAACCTCTGCATGGACTTAATCACACATGTACATGTATGCAGTCAATAGCAAAAGTACACTAAATACATTGATTGCGTGTTGCCAAAGTCTTGTAAATTTTAAAAAAGATTTTAAATGTGCAACAGAGGCTTTAAAATGAACCAAATTTTGAGGGCAATGGAAAGTAAAGTGTTCAAAAAAAAATTAATTTCTTTAATAAATAAAATTTAAGAAATTAGAAAAAGAGTCTCTAACACATTTGTCAAGGTCATACGATCGACAAGCGTGGCTTAGTGTAACAGGATCAATGATAACCTGTTTTACAGCGGCGCTGGAGTCTTCATTGGATTTAAGTCCGCTGCACATGATAACGGAGACTAAACCTTTAGAGCCTACGATTAGATTGATGGCAGATAAATCTAATATGTCATTCATTAAGGGATTTTAGGAAACGATTGACTGACTGCTCCATTTTGAAGCGTCTCCTGGACAGAACCAATAGACTCTATGTGCTTCGCAAGGTGGCTTAATATCAAAAATGAATGGAGTAATCTGGAAACTGCATACCCTCTTACAAGAGGGACTCTTTTGTGATATATAGATGAATCCAGAATAGATCTTGGAACAGAAGCATGAATTTTTGGCACCGGAATGAAATCTTCCGGGCCCATAGCGAAAGTCGCGGATATCTTTCAAGCATAAGTTAATGCATTCGAAAGATGTGCTCAATTCAACTTGGATAGGAGGTACAAAACACAAGACATAGCAATACTATCTTATAATGTTAAATCGAAGATAGTACGGGTCTGTCTGAAGAAAATAAGGTTGCCCTCTGCTGTGTGACAGGTCATGTGGGAAAGCAACAAGCAGACGAGCTTGCGGGAAGGGGATCCGCTCGCCGGTGATAAGGCCAGAGCCTTTCTGTGGAGTGGGAATGATGTTTGAAAAGGGATGCCAGCGAAGGGGAAGATAAAGAGAGGGAAAGGCTCTTCTTAAACCAAGTGGGTTTGACCTAATCGAACCTATTGTTGGGAAGTTTCAATAGAGAAGATCAGAGACATGTATCAGACCGTCATCAGGTTATAATCTGAGCCTAACGTGTGGATTCTGTACGATAAGAACTTTTTATTTAATAGAAAAACTTAAACACGATAAAGGCCAGTAAAAGGCGAAAAACTTTTTCAACTAGGTAATGTAAATGACTCCCATTTAGGTAAAGAAGACTACTCAAGTATTTTTACCTTTAAAATCGTATGCAGAATATCATCTCTTCATTCAACTTAACTTAGCCATAGTATATTGAGATAAATTAGATATATTGAGATAAATCCACCAAAGATGTAAAGGCTGTAGGGTGATGACAGACGGCCACTTATATTTTATCCAAAGATCTGAAAACCCTTTTTCACAAAAATATTACAACCTTTTCTTATGAAAATAAAATTTATTTTCTTATTATTGAGTTATTTCGAAATCAATTCTTCAAAAAATAAGTTTTTTTTTAATAAATACAACATTTCTTAAGGCTTGTTTCTTTACAATTCCCTAAAGTTTTCTGATGATTTCTGTTGGCTTTTGTGTCGTTGTTTCTATTACTATTGGAAGTCATTAAATAAGATTCAAAATTACTTGGCAAAAATTATTCTTCTCACATAACAATTGATGTCTTTTAGATATTCTTCTTCAATTTGTTTTTGTTACTATATTTGCTGTAGTTGCTTTTATTATTATTCATTTGTTTTAAAACGTTATTTCGAAAAAAAAAATTAAAATTTCAATGAACTTTTGAGACTTGAGAAGGCAAACACCGATTGTGAGTAAAAATTTTATTTATAAACTTTAAAAATTTAAATTTCATTTAAACTATATTAGAAATTTTTCTATTTAAAAAAAAACATGTTCATATAAATTATTTAAATTTTTATGTAAACTATTATGCAGTCAGTAGTATTATTGTGATAAAAAAAAACAAACCATAAAAAATTTCACTTTCAAAGGGAATTTGTTTAAAAAAAAAAGATCTTCAGATTAAAATAAAAATTTATTGTATTTTATTTATTGTTTTTCTTGTTTTTTATTATTTTATTACTTATCTGATTCGTTTTTGTCTCTAATTAAAATGTTGTACTTTGTTTTTGACATTCAACATCCATAAAAATTAAAACACTTTTATGATTTTAATCGCTTTGAAAATGTTGAAAAAAGAAAAAAAAACAACAAAAAATATTTAAATTATAATAATGAGTGTGTTAAAACGTTTAAAAATAAATATAAAATTGAAAAGAAAATCAAAAGAAAATAAATTTATTGAACTTCACTTAAATGTTTGCAAAGACAAGAAAATTGAGGTCGCTTTAGTTTGACCGTTTGAAACACAACAACTCCATATAAAGGGTGTTTGTTTTAAAGGTTTACAACTTTTAACAAAAATAAAAGATACGAAACTCTAGAAAAGTGCTTATGAGCTAGTATTCAATGTTTTATAACCCACGACTGGAATGAGTTCCATTCAAACCTCAATTATAAAAATGATGAGACTTTTTTTTGATATCAGGAGTCACACTGTCTTTTATAAAAGGTATACCTCATATATTATTACTCGAGTCTTGCTATTAAAAGTCTCCCGATTTCTGAATTTCTGTCACCTTTCACCTGAATTCTCCAAACTAAGAAAGATTATTGCAATAATAAGAGTAGAAATTATTTTTTATAGGAAGCTCTAATAAATATAAGTGGGACAAAGCCCCTCAATTTTCTTTAAAATATTAACAAGTTGACCTAAATAATAAGATACACCTTATATTTAAGGAAAATATTGGAACGCACAAAGTGAGTACTGATGAGTGGAAAACAATATGGCACACATTTATTAGTTGATCAGGAAAAAAATTTTTAAACTCTGCAAGTAGGTCTTAAAACGTAATTTTATATGGTTTTCAAAATCATTTAAAATCGAAGACCTTTGGACTGCGTTAGTCATAAATTGCTATTTCCACATGATTTAATGCATATTTTTACGTTTTTTTAATATTTTCTACCATAAAAGCTTAAATGATTTGGAAACTTGTTGTTGAATCTGTCTGAATCACTCATAAGCGTGAATTACACAAACAATTACTCAGGCGTCTAGGCGTATTTGCTTCTTCTTTTTTTCTTCTTTCTTTTTCAACTCATTTTAATTACAATTGTTTAAGTACCGAAAAAAGTACTTGGAATGGGCCGTACTGGATGATGGGCGAAGAAAATTTTAATTTTTGTTTTTAGTAAATTATGTTTTATATTAAACTTTTATTTTTTATTTCGTTTGTTTTGTTTTGTATTTCATATATTTTCATTATTTTTTTTTTTTTTGTTATTGTTTTCAAATAAATTTTCTTTACAATTGTTTCCAATTGCAGTTGTATTGGTAGCAGCTCTAAATGCGCATCTTTGGAGCGCAGCTTCAACAATTAACAATAGCAACAACAACAACAACAGCAGCAACAATATATACAAAACAATAATTATTATTATGATTTTTCATTTTCTTTACGTTTCTTTTCCACTTTATGCTCTGATGCTTCTCTGATGTTTTGTTTCTTTGAGCTGATATTGCAACAATTGGCAACAAAAACGACAAGAACAATAACAACAACAAAAAGAAAATAGCTTTCTATGAAGGCGAAACGGTAGTCCATAAAAATGTTTATTGATCAGTCGGTGTATTGTTGTTAAATGAACGCCATAAAAAGAAATTAAAATCAAAAGTAATTTCTCTCTTCAGTTCTATTGCACTTAGATGTATTTTAGCATTTGAAATGATGAAAGGTCAAAGGTCATATAGTCACACAGTCATGGAAGTTTCAGAATGGAAGTTTCACTGAAAACTGACTATGATTAGTAAGGGATGGTATCTATAATGAATAGGTGACTGTCAAATTGACTTACTGTAAGTCTTAGAACAGACTTCACCAAGGCATATGACACACTTCATTTATCAGGCGATCAGGAAACTCCACTCCTTTTGTACTCTGATTATCTGTAGCAGTGTCCTGAGTATGACACCAACCGGGGCACTATACGCAATGCTAAATTTGCATCCTACCGATGTTTGCCTGGAACAGCAACCAACTGTCAACTTAAACTCGACAATCCACTGACCTAGGCAGCTTCACGAACATGGTTAAGTTAAAGACAGTTATTATTCAGTTCCGATTGATTATATCGACGCCTCCGTTCTATAACATTTTAAGTCGAAAAAGTGTGTTTTGAGTTCTGAGCTCTCAAAGTTTTCACGCGACATAAGATTATATGTGTATTTTAAGTAGATTTTTCCCTATAACTTCGGAACGGATCGGCGCATCTTAACCACATTTTGACAGTATTTAAGTTAGAGAACGTTTAATTTAAAAATGCAAGAACACTAAAAACGTTCTAAGTACACTTAGAACGTTATAGAATGGAGGCGTCGATATAGTCCTCTACAACTATTTAACAGACCGCAGGTTAGACATTGTCAACTAAAGACTACTGGAAAACTAGGCCAGGTCCTCCTCCGAATTGTAAACTGACGGTTTGAATGTGAAAACGATGTTTATGTAGTCTGCATATAAAGGACTTGGACTGCAATGGGAAACGATATGTATGTAGTGTGCATATAAAGGACTTGGGCATCAGGAACTCAAACAGACCCACAGAGTACTGGAGCATCTTCAAGACGGAAGTTGTATCTATCCGTATCATGGTGAAATGACTGCTCAGCAGCGGATATTCACTAAAAACATACTAATATATTCGGATAGCCGAAAATCCATTTTCGGAAGTCATTTCAATGTCCAACCTTGTCCATGAATGTCGTCTATTTCTCTGGGAAATGGCATATCATTCTAAGCTCTTGTTTATTTGGCTCCATGGACGTAGGAACATGCCCGGAAACTATGTAGCCGACGCGCTAGCTTTAGCAGGGAGTGCCTGCTAAACCTTCAGGTTGAGCCGGCCGAATCTTAAAGTAGAAAAAATGAACTGTTCAGTTTTCACTTCCGAATTGGAAATCATTTGTGATTTCTGTCTGGGCCATTGCATGATAGGGAGCCACGCCCTAATAATGGACCTAATAATCGCCACCTCAGTACTTTTTTCAGAAAATACGTATGATAAGGTTTCAGAACTTCACCATTTTAAAATATTAACCTATACATATGCCTCAACTAAAAAAAAATAAGTATTCAAGTTTTAATATCCAAAAAATAACCTGATTTTCCTTCTCCTTACAACTGCAACCAATTTCACTACATATTTGCTCTCTGTATACTTTATGCTAATTGAACACAGCTTCGAATATGTCAATATAAAAATGTAAACATAACAAAACAACAACAACAACAGCACCGTATAAGTATTTTTCCCATTTACAAATAAAAGTGTAATATTTTTTTTTTTGCAATTTTCACAACAAAAGAAGTTTGTGAATTGAAACATAATTAAATAATAAAATTTAAACAAAGCAATTGCAAAGATATGCAATTTAAAGTGTGAATAGTAAACAAATGTAAACGAAAACCGAAATAAAATACAGCTGACGATAATATACATACATATAAAACCAAATTTAGTAAATATTGTTTGTAAAAGGAAAATTAAAAATTCTGCTTTAATTAAATAACGGTAATAATAAAAATAAAATAATCCCATTAAGGATAATTGGAAAGAAAACGGAAGCAAAAGAAAATATTGTTAACCCTGACCTTGACTTTTATAGGCAGATAGAACGCAAAGGGAACATCAAGGATACCCTTTTAAGTACTGATTGCTGTGTTGTTTTTGTAGTTGTTGTTGTTGTTGGTGGTTTTCATAAAAAGCAGTAAAATAAAAACAGAAGCCATAGAAATCAAAGAGATTGGAAATAGGGGACACGTCAGTATTTTTGGGTGGTGCTTAATACCCGCTAATGATATCACCAGCCAGCTTGCTTATGTTCCTTTTGTTTGAGGTCTTTGGGAATTCATCAAAATTGTGTTTGGATTGCATTGGTGGACACAATCCCAGTCCACTCCGGCTACAACTATTGCCCGTACGCGTAGCTGGTTTGGATTTGGATTTACGCCCGAACAGCTACTAACACTGACACAGCATTTACAGAGATTGTGTCAGGCTCATAAACCCCTAAAGATGTCATCGTCAACGTCGTCCATCTCAGCAGAGGACGATGCACGAGCAACAGGCGATATATCGGTAGATGTTGATACAGTGGTTAAAATACCCCATCATCATTTAGGGCAACTAGAGACAGCTTTAGATTCAGACGATGACTATGAAGTAGCTGGTGCTATGGTTGACGTGGAAGGTTTCTGTTATGCTGAGTATCGCGTTGAGCAATATGCCCATAGTGTTTTGGATTTCAGCTCACAATACGGCATCGACTTGAGTATATCATATACGGCTCCCAATATAACAGGCAGGCCCTCTAAATATCCAGAGTACGGTGATTCACCTCAGACATTCGCCATGGTATGTTATTACAATTTCATGTACTGTATACCCATATGAAACTTAATTCTTTGCTCTTTAGCGCACTTATGGCGATTGGTGGGACAAGGCGCCCTCACGCTTGCCTGAAATAGCGCCGCAAAATCTACCCAAAGTACCAGCTGAAGATTTCATTGTTTTATATTTTGAGGATTATGTCATACCCGAAGAAATTGCAATTTTTGAAACTCTCAATCCGGGCGCTGTTATACGCATTTGGGCATACACGATAACCAAAACGTGGATTTGTTTATGGGAAGACACGGAATTCTATACTCGTCCGCCATATACTCTGCAAAGGTCTAGACGTTTTTCACCACCCTTAAAACGCATAAAACTACCAACAAAGTAAGTATGAAGAAATGTATTTTCGATTTTAAATACATAAACTTAACTGCTTGTAACTTATCGGACATAAGCCTCATGTGGCCTAACTGAATTTTTTTTTCCTACAGTTCTTATCATGCATAGAACATATGTATAAAAACTTTTAAAGATTAGGCAACCTTGTTAAGACGTATTATGGATGTCATTTACTCATGTTGACGCATATTTCTTATACCATGATGTTGACGTACAAAATAGTTCAACATTTTTAATATTCGGGAAATCAATTAAAAATATTTTTTGATTGTTTTCTTTATTAAAAAAAATAAAAAAAAATTTTCTGTGCCAGCAAAACATTTTATTAAAATATGATAAAAATTTTAAAGAAAATCAAAAATATGCAAACCTTACAAAACAATACTTCCAATCAATTTAAACAAGTCGAGGGTGTTGAATGTATTAAAGTTCCGAATTGTGATTGTGGTTTAGAAAGGCGACAACATCGATTTTCAAAAAATCACAAAAACAATGAAAACTATTATCAAACCCTGATACAAGTAATACGGGAAACGTATCCTAAAAATTTCCATTCACCTCATTATCAATTGGATACGTTGGTGGCTAAGCAAAGGAAAACTTTTCATTCGAATCGAAAACGTAATTTGAATATGGCTTGGGCTGAAAGTGATAAACCACGCTCTGCTCACCCGAAACTTAGTGTTACTTATCAGAAATTTAATGTGAAAAATCTAAGCAAAATAACTAAGTCTGCCGCCACAAAAAGTAATCAAATGTATGAAAACAATTCAAACGATAAAGTATCTATCGCCACCTCTACATCAGACTTACATAAAAATCGGTATTTGAAATCAATTTTAAAAAAAGAACCTCATAGTTTCATCCAAAATTATATGAACAGTATGGAGAAATTTCGTGTTTATTACAATAATTTACCAGTGCAAGCGTCTTATTGTTCTACAAAATCGGTAAAACTGCCACCACTGTGTAGAAAGCCAAGTAGAATTCCGATAAGATGTGTAACAAACATCGTACAACATAAATATATACCGGCAAAAGTTGTAGAAAGTGAAATTTGTGAAATTTTTGCGGAGAGACCATTAAACCAAACGGTTAAATTCGAAAACGTACCAAGTAAACAACAACGACTTAATAGTTCAAAGAAGTCGCAAAATGTTTTAAAAACGAACATACGTAACGTATTGATGCATAGTATTGATATATTATTGAATACACCATCTATGCCCAAACGTTTTGGTAAATATTTCAATTTTTTATTTTAAATAAAATTTATTTTATCTTTACTACTAAAATAATTAAGATAATTTGATAAAATATGTAGAATTAATGGTTGAATAATTAATTTTTGTGTTTAAGAAATTGCAATCAGTATATTTTTTTGCTTGCCTCATATAAATTTTAGGTTATACAGAAATTTATTCTTTATAATTCCCTGTTAGAATAAGGGAACACTCTTAAGTAAAATATACTTTCACCTAGAGCCCAGTTATTTAACAGTGGCTTTATTTATAAGGCATCTAAACTTAGGTTTTCTTGGTTTGTATAAAACGATTTATAATAAAAAATTAGTTCAGGATTTTTTTTTATCAAATTAAAAAATTATTCCAGCTAAGGTATTCGGGGCGTATGACCAACAATATAATTTTCGACTGTTTCGTCTTTCATACATACATATGTACATACATATATATAACTTGTTTTAAGTATACTCAACGAAATCAATATTGCACTTACTCTCTGAGCCACCCCGTAAAATCCAATTTTATACAGGCAATCGGAATACTATGGCCTGTAACATGTCAGAGATTGTGAGATTCGCTCCGTCCTGAGTGTTATACAGGTCACAACTTTATTTCTTGCTTGTCCTGAACATTGTAATGACAGCAACAAACGTTGCAGTCCCAAGCGCCAACCACTTCACTCACGTCGAAAAAGATCTTAATTATGCTGCCGAAGTTTCTTTACAACATTTGAAACACACGAATAATAAAATAAAGACTGCGCATGAAGCACAACAGTATTTGAGCCATCTGGCTGACAAGTTATCATTGTGGAAAACAGTTACAAAAATTATGAAACCGTGCTAGGACACCTAACGTGCAAAAATTAAATATATGATATCATTTTTAATCAGAGCGAACTTAATAAGGCGCAATTAATCAATTCGCAGTGTTTTTTTTTTGTTCTGGGTGCTAGATTGTTAAATGAAATTCGCCATGTACCTGAAATGACAAAGCCGAATTTATATAATGACATTCAAATTACTATTTTCTGTCATTTTTTCCCTTGTTTCTTTTATATGGCGTCTCTAAAAAGACAATATTTACATTAATAAACAAAAATTTTATAAATTACTATTTAATTAATTAAATCACCGTATAACACTATTGTAAGTATGTTGGCGTTAACATTGTAGCTCTAAATGAGTAACGTTGAAATCCCAAATACACCATCTAGACATCTTCCTCAAAAACTTTAAATTTCACGTAGCACTATAGCGCGCAACAAAATTCGTAGTTGAAGTCCTATAAAATAGGGCATTTCAGTATTCTACGTTTCCTACACTTATTTATTGTATTTTGACTTAAAGAATCAAACATTTATTTTTTAAATTTTTTCTTTTGATTTCAAAATCAATTCTTTTTTGTAAAAGTTAATTGTTGCATAAATTTTTCGTGTGAAGAAATTTTTCGTGTGAAAAAAATTTTAAAAATTTTAGTTGTATTAAACGAATCATGACAATGTCAATGATCACAAAAGCGGATCTGAAGAAGGTCATTGAATATAAGGAGAATAAATTAAGACAACTTCTACAAGAAATAAAACAATATGAAAAGATTATATCGTTGTCGAAACGGAAAAAGTTAAGAGGCTACAAAAAAGTACAGGGCCTTAAAAGAAAATTGCTCCTACCGACAAGCAACTCTCAAAAGGAATTTAAGAGGAATAAAGAAGTTCAAGGGGACTGCTTCGATTATTTATTGAAAGCAATGAAAAAATTATATTGTGACTTTCAGACTTCAAAAATGAATATCAAACAATATTTGGAAAAAGACGATGATGCCAAGAAGGGTCGCATTAAAAAGCTTAAAGCGGACTATATACATAATATTGATAAGACAAGTCTATTGAGCAGGAAGAAAAGGGACAGTTGTAATAAATTGAAACCAAAACGTAATGCCAGTCTAATATATCAGAAGACAACAAAACCAAAATTAATGCCTGGCCCTAAACAAAAACGTCGCTCAAGCAGTTGCGATTCGAGCACTACTATAGATTCCACAGAAATCAATTACCCCGCTTTAAAATATAAATTTCTAAACAAAAATGCAAATCGTGAAGAAAGTAGTTTAAAACTAGAAGCGAAACCAAATACCACCAGTATAAATGAGGTCTTAAAAGTGCAACAATTTCCTGGTCTAGAGAAATATCGTGTAAAACCAAATAGAATACAGCCAAGCTTTAACTCTTCGCCAGCTATAGCCTGTGAGGCAGTGAGTAGTCATAATAATGTCAATCATTATGGCAACCTTTTTGAGAGTATAGTCTATAATCAGCTACGTTCGTCGGTTGAAAATTCCTTAACAAACGTTCAGCATCGTCGAGAACATATGACTGAAGATATCCACAATGCCGTTATGCTAGGTCATGCCAAGAACTCTTTATATGATCAAAAAGTTAATAATGCCATTAGAAATTTAGTTCAACTACTAGACAATTAAGTTATAAATTTCGATTTACATTTTATGTACCAAAACAAAAACAAAGTGTTCCAATAAAATTCGAATAATTGTTCATCAAGAAGTAAAGCTTCTTGTTGCATCTGAATTTGAGTTGTATTATGAAGAATACCAAGCTGTACATACCTTCTTATCTGTAGTAAAATTTTGGACTGATATTGCTTTGGCTTACATCGATTTTATAGATTTGTTGCCAACAGTCTGTGATAAATAAGATCTTTCCAAGAGATCTTAATCTTGGACAGAATCTCTGATTAAATTAACAATAGCCGTTGCTACGGGTATACCACCGTAATTCTGCTATCGTCGTAACAACTTTGTCCCTGGAAGCCAATACAGTGTCGTAAGCTTTAAGTATTAAATCTGACCATAAACTCTCTGTTTACCTAACTATACCAGTTTTCCCGTAGGTTAGGTAAGGTATAAATACCAGGAGACGTACGCTTTTGTATTCCCACGATATATTTTTTGAACATAATTTATGAGAAGGCCCAGTTTATTTACCGATTATCACAGAATTAGTTATTGAGTCACACTAGCTGTGTTTTACAAATTTTGAAAAAGGATCTGTACGTATTCGTTAAAATGATATGCGCTTTTAAAGTATTAAATGTCATTTGTTTTTATCGAATATACTTAAGAAGTCAATATAGAGTCGCAGTGTTATTAGATAATCTCTTCAGTTATCTCAGATTGATTACAGTTAGGCTCACCACAGACGTGGATAATAAAGTTAATAAAAGCATTTTGCTCATCTCGAAGTTATACAATGGTCTCGAAATCATCTTTAAGGCATAATTTTCAACTGAATTGTAAAAAGGATATTTTTTCAATTTTACAGGACAATAAGACTGGAATTTAATCATCAAAGTCTACACTATTACACTGAAATTGATGCGGTACTATTAAATGGCAAAAAGTTTAACATGAGAAACATGCAAACCCTACTCGACTACTATGAAAAACAAAGAAAAGGTAACAAACAAATAAGAGTGAATTTATGTTTAATCAATCGTTTAAAATACTCTCATTTTATTCCTTAGGTTCCATTTTATGTAAATTACAAAATATGAAATTTCGACCGATATGCAAGGATAACTACCAGATACGGTTGCAACATTTTCTAATGCACGATTTGAATAAATTTATGACAGCCTTAAATGATGTACAAACCACTGATACAACAGCTACCAAAGACAACCATAAAACACCACATGTAGATCTAAAAGACATGCCGGTAATATCATCGTAATTACATTGTTTTAATTATTCAATTGGGTTTTAATCACGCTCTCTTTTTTAGTTTGATATTGTTTTAAAAATCTTTAGCTATTTAGATTTGGTTTCACTGTTTCGTGTGGGCCAAGTAAGCCGTTTCTTTTACGATGTCTCTACACATCCCTTGTTATATAGTGAATTGAATTTAAAACCCTATTGGCATTTAGCATCTACAGAATTACTTTCTACGCTGGCGAAAAGAGCTACCATATTAAAGAAACTCGATATGTCCTGGTGTGGTTGCACCATACAGACTATATCACCCACGGAGTTTAAAAAGTAAGCCTTATTAAATCCAACACGTAAGAAAATATTTTATAAAACAATTTCCTTTTTCAAGATTTATACAACAACGTGGTGATTCTTTAACACATTTACGTTTGAACTCGGCCAAGTTTTTAAACGCCAGTTGTATAGAAACTTTAGGGATAGTCTGTGATAATTTAAGAGGTAAGCTGTTGTATACACCTTCTTTGATTTCGAACAAATTGGATTAATTCTTTATTTCAATTTTAGAACTCTCTTTGCGTAACTGCTCTACTAGTCCGCCTTTATTAAATTTCTCCTGTTTGGCAAATTTAAAAAACTTGGAACGTTTAGATTTATTTCAAACGATTATTGAATCGGATTTACTGTTAACCATGTTGGAGAATAATCCGAAACTAAAACATTTAAATCTGGGTAAGTTAAATGAAAACAAATGTAAACCGAAGCAACAAACACCATAAGAAAAAATGTAATTTCCATGACTGTGTCTTGTAGGTCAGTGAGTTTTTCATTTTACCTTGTATTCGTACGATATTTGCAATCTTTTCGAATTCTTTGCTTTCATTGAATTTCATTTATTTTTAGCATTTTGTAATGTAGGCGTTAATATGGATGATGTTGCTTTGCACATATCCCAGTACAATAAGCAATTAGTGTCCTTGGATTTATGGAAAGCACATTTTCTATCAGCTCATGGTCTCATTGCTTTATCCGAATGCTATGATTTAGAAGAAGTGGATTTCGGATGGTGGTAAGTTTTTACACTCTTCTCTTTAATATATCACTCTCCGTCAATTCAATGAAATTTTCTTTTATTAAACAGTCTACGAGAAGCAACTTTAGGCGATAGTTTAAAAGAATTTCTTACGAAATGTACAAAAATCAAGAAATTATTTTTAGCTGCTGTACGAGGTTTAACTGATCGTGATTTAGAATATATTGCTAATTTATGTCCCAATTTGGAACAGTTGGACTTAATGGGTGTCTTGGGTATATCCAAAGAGAAATATTATGAGTATGTTTTGAGATTTTTTTGTAGCTAATAAACAGATAATTTATTGAAATTCTTTCCTTTCCACAGGATATTACAAAAATGTAAAGCCCTTCAATTAATGGATTTAAGTTTTTGTGATGTCATGGATTATGAGGTAATAACCACAAGCCTAAAATTTTGTTCTTTTGATAAGCTGTTTATTAAACATTTTTTGTATTCTCTTTGCAGGTGGCTATGTGGTCTCGTAACTTTAAAGTGAATATCAAATGTTGTCATGTACCTAACGATTTTAGATAAGATTTTTACTAAAAAACATTTTAAAACAAAACCTCAACCTACACGTTTAGTTTAAAATAAATTCTAAACAAAATTCTTTATGAATTTAAATGTAGTTTTTAAGAACCTGTTATTTAGATAGTGGAATAAATTACAGCAACTAAAAGTTCATATAAAACTCTTGAAATATATTTCGATTTAGATTTATAACGGTAATCAATAAAAAAATATAAAAACATTATCGTGTCGTTCAACGATTTTATGTTACCCTACTATGGTTATTTTATAATAACTATTGAGATCTAAACTTGTTGCAGTGATTAAAGATTACGTTGGGAATGCCAGCACATGTGGTATAAATGTCCTTTTCTAAAGGTTTATACATACATTTTCAAAAATGACTGGTCGGAACTATTGTTCATATGTTGTTTATTGTCTGGATAGATATTCTAGTACAACCTTCCGAGGATTCGACTTCTGCATTAGGAGAAACGTCTTTGGAAAAAGATATCCCTATATCTTTTTGTACAAGACTGATTTAGAGGTTGAACAAACTATGACTCTTGATCTTAATCGATTAACAATTGAATCTTACTACATGGACTCAAATACGAGACTTAATTTTCGTTCCGACTGAATTACTTATTAGGAGTGAATTTATAAAGTGATTTAATGTGTGGAAGGAACATTTTTAAATAATTAAATCTTGCCTTATTTTAATTTTTTTTTAACAGTCATCTACTAAATGATTTCAATACATTCTTATACAACCACGTTATCTACCATTTGCCATTTCTTGTTTCATTATTAGTTCTCTCTTTCTGTCATTGATCTATTACAGTCCATCACTCAAATTCTTTTAGTTTTTTTTTTTTTTTTGCATACGGATTCAAGTATACGGCCTTCTATTTTTTTCACAAAAAAAAACACAATTTTTAATAAACAAAAACATAAAAATTAATAAATTCTATGACAAAAAAATTCCCTTTAACAAATTAATTATACTCAGTGTTTAATTGCAAAATTGAAAAAATAACAAATCTTTTATCCAATTTAACAAAATTAAGATTATTCGGTGAAATTCTTAAAAAAAAGATAATTATAATTAAGAACAAAAAAGTAAGCATGACAAAAGCAAATCAGAAATTAACATACACAGGTGAACCGAGAGAGAAAAACAAAATGTCAAAACAATGTTTTTGTTTGTTTCTATTCTTATTTTGCACTTTTGTTATTGTTTTGCATATTCACAGTGTTGCTTAAATGATTGTCCGTGATGTGCTCTTTTTCGTAGAGGGCAGAGAGTACCAACCATCTCTTTGAAATATGTTAAGTGGGTTTAGGAAGATGGAATTATTAATTAATTAATTCGTTTGGCATTATTGCGATCTATAAACAATATTGTGTAGGTCATATTATCAAATATTCACTATATAGGCAAGAGTAAAATGAAACCGGATGTCAGTTGCTCTAGAAACTCCAATTGAGTGGAGTATAGGACTGTTCTAATTATAATTCACACAAGGACAACAAAAGTGCAAACATTCTTCAAAACTGCAGTTTCATTTCATAGGTAACTACTCCCTAGTGTCAAATGTTTATAATTACACAGAGTTATTCCAGTTTCTTACCAGAATCACAATATGTTTCGTAATTACCTGCTCTGGAATTCTTTCCAAATGCACTAAATAAAATAGTCTAGTCCAAAATTTAAGAGAATATTAATATACAGCTCCAAACGTTTTACCCTGTGTTTTTACAATGTACTACGCAACATATATACAACCCTGCAAGGCCGACGTACGGATGACATTTCAAATGTATCCCCATTTTTTCTTCTTTTTGTGCTCTTTTTTTGTAGTTATTCTGCTGACTTCTTCGTTTGTCGTACCGTTTCTCTTCATACAATTCGTTTGTGTGGAATTTCACTGTGAAATGCGTTGCAATTTCAATAAATTTTTATGCAAAAATTGCTGCTATTAAACGCGTTCATCAAAAGAATTAATAATATTAAATAAAAATTAACAACTATAACAAAATAACATAAAAATCAATAGCAGCAACATTTCTGAGAAACTAGTGAGTGAGAAAGAAAAAACCCGAAACGTGGTGGTACACGAAAAAAAGAAGAAAAAAAATCAAATCAGTTTTTTTTTTACTAATTTTGGCATAAAAAATAGAATTGAAGTGAATAATTATAAAAACCTATCCATATCTTTCTAAGAAAATTGAAAAAAATTGAAGTGCAAAAATTATTAAATGAAATGAAGTTAGGGAAGTAGAATAGAAAAAAAGAAGAATAGAAGAAATATAAGAGTTCTTTTGTTTATTATAAGAAAATACTTTTGCAAAAAAAAGGAAAGAAAAAATAAATTAAAAACCTATAAAATTAAACGGGTCACTCAGACGTTGTTCTTTCGGCTACTCCGTCTGTCTGACTCAGTGCGTTAGCGAAGAAGAAAAATTGCGTGTAACAAAAAGATCTGTTCTAACTAATCCAAAAGGGGGGACACATGAAAAAAAGGGGGGACACATCTAAAGAAGTGTAAGAATATGTTTCTTTTTTCAGCGATAAAGAGTTTGCGGCCAAAATTTGTGTTTCTTTTCTTGGAACACGCCTTTTTTGTTTTTGTTTTATCCGTCTACTTATTACAATAATAATTTAATTTTATACAATAGAAGTGTAGGGATGTTCTATGGTTTAATAATTAAAGATACAAATTAATAATTTTATAAAAATATTTCATATTAAATTTGTGTGATTTGTTGCCTCTAAAAATATCAAATTCATTATAAAAACAATAACAAAAACAAGACGAATACAATTGCAAAGCAGCAACAGTATTATCAACACAATAACAATAACAACAACAATAAATAACAAAATAAAACAACTGTCTGTCAGTACTGCTAACTAAAAACAACAATAATTAATAAATAAATAGAAAAAAAACTTGAAACTTAAAAACTCAAAGGTAACAACAACAATAAAGATAAAGCAAAAATTGTTAGAAAAACTAAAATAACCATAACAAAATGGATGAAGATGATAACAATGTGGCAAATAGTAGGAGCAATGACAGAATAAACAGTGTTGATAACATAATTGAGCAAGACGAAGAAGAAGAGGAGCCCGAAGAAGCCCAGGAAGAAGACTGACGATGATGATGATTTACTTGATACCATAGAAGTTACGGTGACCACAGATGGTGCCCCTTTACCCAGAGATGATGTGGAAGATATTGAAATTATAAATCCTTCACCAAATCAACAACATTTGACCGGAGCCTCTGCAATTTCGCCCACGATTAATATAAATGCACCTCCTCTTTTAAATTTAAGTGAAGAATTTCAAAATTGGCCCTGGGAAACGTTAAGCAATAATGAAGAAACCGACGATGCCATGATTTGAGGATCATCGTCTGGCCCCTCTACCTCGACTCGAGCAAATGCTTTGCTTTCGGTTATGTCTTCATCGGCTCACAGTGGTGAGGGCAGTGTTGTCGATGAAGCGGCCAGTAGCAGTAGTGGTGGTGCCGGTGCTGTTCCCAGCTATTGTTTTGATACCTCTTCATTTTGTTCACGGACCCGCAAAGAAGTGGCCGCCTTAATTGTGGCGCAATGCTGTAGTGGCGGTCCAACATCAGACTTAAACTACATTATGGACAGATTTTTTAATCCCAATACACCCATTGATAATCCGGATAATATCTCATGGATACGTTGGCTTATTGCTGGTGGTCGAACTATAAGTGATTTCGTTAAAACAGGTAAGTTTATAATTTTAACACACAATATAATTGTGGACAATAAAATTTTTATATAAAATGATATTTACTAATGCTAGTTGTTGCTGGAATAAAAAGAAATCCATAAAAGCTGGATTTTAAAAGTATGAAATTCTAGGGTTTGGCGGCTAGGACCCATAAAAAATAATTTTAAATGATTTAGTCATTTTCTTTTATTAAAACGCCTATGGGCAAATGAACTATACAAGAGAGCGGTTGTCTTTATAAAGGCTTATAATGATTTTAAAACGTTTTCTAATTATTGTAATTCCTCTAAATGTTACAATGATAGAAATACAAAGTCCCTTAATTTACTACTTACTTAAGGACAGTAACCAAAATATACCACAGTTTGAATAAAACAAAATCATGGCGTAATGATATTAAGATAATAGAGTACAAGAAAGTTTGTTTTTGTATTGTATTATTGAATTAACTGAGTTTTGAAAATTAGAGTATTATTTATCAATTTAGAAGTGACTAATAATTCGCTGGCTCAAAACCATCACATACATGGTTAAGTTTTGATTAAATCTTTCTTTAATATCAAACAAAACGTCATTTTTGGTCCAGTCTTACATTTACATTTATTTGCTAATTCTCTTTTAATTGAATTTTCTTTGTTTTTTACCATTTCAAACATCTTTTATTTACTTTTTTTTTGTCTATCAATGAAATTTGTTTTTGACTTTTCGCAATATTGCCTCTATTTCATTGTTATTGTTGCACTTGGCTTTTGGCCATAAATTACAAGCCTACACTAAAAGCTGCAATAGAAACAATTACAATAACAACAACAACAATTGCAACAACAAAAATCTGTTAAACAAAAAATTTTTATATAAAAAGAGCAAAAAAATTTGTTTGAATTTCACTTTAACAATGACGTCAGCATATTAATAAAACATTTTATTCAGCTAATTTAAGTCATTGCCCCGACTAGAAATATGCGAAACTTTTGTATACTCATACGTACATACATATGTACGTACATTTACCAAATTCGTGCATTAATTTAACATTGCAATTACAAGTTCATGCATATATTTGTACATATGTATGTATGTACGTATGTATATGTAGAAATATATTAATTAAATAATTTGATAATTTGCCGATCAAATTTTATTATTTTAATATTGCTGGGATTACAGTAATTTAATACAAAAACAATTTGAATTTATAATTCAAAATAATTTATTATAATTATTATGGTTAATTATTGAAAGCAGTTAATAATTTTTATTGACCTTTGTTTTAAGTAATTACTGCTAATTTAAAAGTTTACATTATTTATGGAAAGGATATTCATTTTACAATAAAAACCTCTTCCATATGTGTATTCTATTTTGTCTATATTGTTGGTGTTACAGTAATTTAATACAAAAACGAAAACAATTTGAATTTATAATTCAAAATAATTTATTATAATTATTATGGTTAATTATTGAAAGCTGTTATTAATTTTTATTGACCTTTGTTTTAAGTACTTACTGCTAATTTAAAAGTTTACATTATTTGTGAAAAGGATATTCATTTTACAATAAAAACCTCTTCCATATGTGTATTCTATTTTGAACAGATTGTACCCTGTAACCTTGAATGTGTTTATAGAATAAAAGGCACTACCTAGAAAAAAGAGTTTAAAATCTCAGGCTTTCAAAAGGTCATTTATCATCCTGTTCTGTTCGCTCTTATTAAGACTTAACAAGCTCTTGACCTTTCCAATATTTGGGTCGCCCCTGAGTAGTCTAGTTGTTGCTGTTATTGCAACAGTTCTGCTATATCTGAAAGTTATTCCGTATAGATTGTATTGTAATAAAGAAATTAGGATAGAGGTAACTCGGCTGGTGTTAATCACAGGTTTACTAGGCGCAAGGCAGTGGGCCCCGCTAAACAGTTAAATATGTGAACCCTGTCGTGAGGACAGGTGGTGGTTTATGGAGCCGAGAATAATCCTCATCGGTAGCGCCGAAGAGCGTGTTTGCCTGGGTAATTGTCTCTTCCATCATCATGAATCGCAGGCGTTTGTTTGCTGAGAACCGTTTTGCAGCTTTAGCCGTAATTGCCAGCAGATACAAAGGTTACTGTACATTTAATTTTGACAATTGGTAGACGCCAGAAGGATAGTCTGGATGTCTCTATGGACATATTAATAGAGAGATCTTTCATTACTGTTTGGTAATTAGGGTAACAGGTAGATAAGTGTTGTTTGATCGGTAAAACGTTATTTTGCCCGCGGACAATATCTGTGTCTCCTTATGTGTCCATCTAACGCATTCGGTCGCGATTCGAAACGCATTGTTTTGGGTCTTGTGCAGCACACGCCAATGTTTGCCGCTTAGGAGAAGTTTCTAGTAATGTTGCTTACCGTATCGTTGTTATTTAGCGTCCAAAGTGACATTCTGGTCCATTTAAGCATCTGAATTTGCAATAAGAAGTATCTCAACAAAGTCTTCCAATTTCTAAAGCGGATAGTAACTGCTGATGTAAAGTTTGTCGTTGACAACAACGTCCACCGAATGTATTCGTAGTTGAGTTTTAATTGGATAAATTTTCTATAAAATATGTAGTGCTCGAAGGACTGTATGCTCCCGAACTTGTTTGTCCATCCTCGTAGTTTGTATTGCTAACATTGACATTTTTTTGTTTTAGTGAAATTAATTTAAACAAATTTTACTTTTATTTAAACGAAAAACACCTTGTGAAACGGATGCACTTTTAAACAATTTTTTTTATTTTAAATTTTGGAATCATGACATAATTTTAAACACTTTGAATAGCAACAAGAAACAACACACACAATAAAGACGTACATATACACACAAAAATTACTTATCAACAATAAAGTGTCATAAATTAAAAGAAATTAAATTAAATAAAAAACAAAGCTAATGAGTGATTGCATTTTATAATTTTTCTTGTTTGTTTGTTTAATTATTCTTTCTGTTACTCTACTAGTTAAGCAGCTATAAACATAAAAGATGAGCAAACATTTTAAAAATTATTTTAAAATTTCTCTTTTAAAAATAAAATAATTAGGAAAGTGCTTAATTGTTAATTGGTTAAATTCTATTGTCAACGAAACCATTCATACAAAATACTATCGGAGGAAAACAGAAAAGGAATACCCATCTCACTAACAAAATAATCGCAAAGAATCTGTGCAAAAAAATCTAATCAAAAGCGGAAATTGAACAAAGTTTCCGCTGAGTTGATTTTCAGTTAAATTCATTAAGTTTTACGTCGCTGTCTCTGTTTATTTCATTTAATTTTATGGTCCCTGTTAAGGCGTAGTAATAAAGATAAATTTATATTGTAATTTTAAGTTTAACAACTTTGGTGAATTATTATTAATAGAGTTGTATTTTATAGTAATAATTTATATTTAATAAGGCAGAAGCCCTAACTGCTATAATAGTGTACATACAAGTTGAGAGTAATTTTCTTTTGTGAAATTAAGATAGTAGTTGACTTGCATCCGAAGCTTCCGGAGCCATCATTCTTTGGAAAGAATATTGAAATAAAGTGAATTTATTCTAAAACAAAATTAATCCGAGTTATTTCTGGTCCGTAAAATAACGGACTCAACATTTTGGTGCCGAAACCCGGGATAGTGATCCCAATAAATTTATAATTAATTTTCAATAAATATTAAAAGTTAAATTCTTCGAGGATAACAACAACAAGGAGTTAAATCTGCATTGTACTAGAGGTGTGATTTATAACAGAAGTTTGGTGATCGTAATTATTGAAATAGTATAACACATTTTAACTTCAATTTTAACATCAACACTGGTGTCTAGAATAAAGATTATATTCACCACATGTGTATTCGATAAATATTGAAGTTCATCACTGCAGTTATTAGCAAACACACCACCAGTGATTTTAAAACTGTTTGGATGATTATCAGCGGCTCTTAGATCTGTTATACCATAAGAAACAGAGAGCAAAACAAATCACACAGATAATTGACAAGTGACAACAAAGTTAATTGGATTAATGTTTGTTGTATTTGTTGTACAAAAACGTAAACAAAGCAACGTTAAGCTAAAATTTTGCTAAAATAAAAACATTTTGTTAAAATTAGTTACCAACAGTGGGTAATACCTTTGTGTGTTGCGAAGTATTAAAAAATTAAAAGAAGAAACATTTTGTACAAAGGGCTGAATACAACAGCAACAATTGATACAGCGTATAATAATAAAAAAAAGAAGATACAGTTTGTGCTACAACATTCAACTACGTAAATTATTTGGTGAACATGGCTCCACATGGGGATGAAGCAAGCGATGCAACTGATGCTGGCGCTGGTACAGAGTCATCACAAAGGATGACTGAGATGAAAGCGTTAAGAGCCAGTGCTAAAGGATTGTTTCGATAAAAAGGCGTTGATGTTCGAGGAACACGTGAAGGCGCTTTTTGCTATTCCCAAATTACCCAAACCATCTGCTACTCATCTGAGACAGGTTCTAGATGCAGTAAATGCGCATTTGAGTGCGATGCTGTCGCTTGGCGATCATAAAGATGTTGCAAACGCCATGATAATCCATATGGTGATGGAGAGGGTGGACGAAGATTCGCAAGTTAAGTGGGAAGAAACAGTCGACTACTGAATGTTCTGCTGTTTTGATGAGACGCTGTCAAAATCTTGAGGCTCGTGAATCAAAATCGTGTCCAGTGGATACCAAGCCTACAAATAATCAACGGGATTATAAAAATAAGCGATTTAATAAGACTTCGCTGTCTGTAACCAGATCATTATGTACAATCTGCCATGGCATTGGCCACGAGTTGCCAGATAGTACCAAATTTAAGCATTTGGCTTTGAGAGATCGCTCCAACGGCCTCACGTAAAACAAAAGTTTGCTTTAGATGTCTTAAAGGAGGACATTTATACAGAGATTGCTCCGCTGCGAAGTGTTCTAAATGCAACCAACCTCATCACGTACTTCTGCACAAAGATGTTGTTCGAGAGGCTACCGTACAAAACCCCAATGAATTACCATCAGCATCAACTCAATCTACTTCAAGATCATCAGTTATGAATTTGACAGCGGAACCTGAGGTTTTTCTAGCAACTGCCAGAATTTTAGTCAAAGACAACTGTGGTAAATTTCATCATGCTCGAGCGATATTGGATTCTGCTTCTCAAGTGAACTTAATGAGTGAAAGTCTAGCGCAGAAGCTACTTCTTAAAAAGAAATCTGGATGCCAGTGGTGTAGGCGAGGTTGAAACAATTATTAAGAAGCAGACAGTCGCTACGATTGGGTCAAGGCTAAACAACTATGAAATCAGTCATGAATTTTATGTATTACCGAAAATTACCGGTCCAAAACCAGATCAATATTATGATGTCACTAGTTGGAATATACCCAAAAATATACAGTTAGCGAACCCAGTATTTAATAAGCCAGTTAGGATCGATATTTTAATTGTAGCAGAAGTATTTTTTGATTTATTGTCTGTAGGTAGAATTCATCTTGAAGATACATTGCCTAAACTTCAAAAAACAGTGCTGGGTTGGATAATTGCTGACAAGGCCAAGGATTGTGTGGCCCCATGCCAAAAGGTGAGCAATCTGTTGATTAATAGTGAATCCAATGAAGATAAATTAAATCTTTTAATGGAAAAGTTCTGGGAAATGGAACAGATTTCACCAAAAACACAATTTCTTACTGAGGAAGAAGAAGAATGCGAGCGGCTCTTCCTAAAAACTATACAAAGTAATGCTTCTGGTCGATTTATTGCAAAAATCCCATTCAAATCATCAGTGAAGGAATTGGGTGGTTCATATAATGCTGCTGAACGTAGATTGCTATCGCTAGAGCGCAGGCTTAGCCGAGATGCAGGAACTAGAGTGGCATACAACACATTTATGGATGAGTACCTATCTCTAGGTCACATGACAGTCGTAAAAAAGGCTGAAATGGGTGAAATAAAATACTTTGCGCCCCACCAGCATGTACTACGGCCAGAGTGCACGAGTACGAAGCTGTTGTGCGAGTTGTGTTCGATTGCAGCTGTAAGACAGAAAGTGGTTTGTCACTCAATGACGTCATGATGAAAGGACCCCAAGTCCAACATGATTTACTATCAATAATTCTACGATTTAGATGTTATAAATACGCAATTACGGCCGATGTAACAAAAATGTATCGTTAAGCATGGGTTACTGATGATGATGCAAATTATCAAGTAATTTTGTGGAGATCTTCCCCTGAAGAAAAGTTGAAGGCATACAAGTTGCGGACCATCACGTATGGTACAACTTCTACCCCTTATTTGGCAACGAGATGCTTAAAGAAATTGGGTGAAGATTCTGCCGTTGAATATCCGATCGGATCAGAAAAGATTTTATCCGATTTCTATATGGATGATTTGATCAGTGGATCAAATAATGAAAATGAAATTTTTGAAATTTATAAGCAGGTATCTGCTGTTTTAGATACTGCCAAATTTAAATTGAGAAAATGGTTCTCAAATAGTAAAAAATTCCTTAAATATGTACCAGATGCTGATAAAGAAAAGACTCTTCGAGTGAATGATGAAGAAATTATAAAGACTCTTGGCATCACCTGGGCTCCAGTGGGAGATACATTTAGGTGCGTTTGGCCTTGTTTAGATAACAATAAGGCTATAACAAAAAGAATAGTGTTGGCAGAATTGTCAAAGTTGTTTGACCCTCTCGGTCTCATAAATCCTTTAACAGTAAAGGCAAAGATTTTTATGCAGGATCTATGGATCTTAAAACTAAACTGGGATGAATCCCTACCAATGCATCAACATTGTCTGTGGAGTGAATTCCGCAAGAAATTGAAAGAGGTTGAAAATATAAGTGTCCCTAGATTTGTTTTAACCAAAAAGAGATTTGTTCGAGTGGAAATGCACGGATTTGCCGATGCATCAAAAAGAGCCTACGGATGCTGTGTATATTCGCACAATATGTGATGATGATAGCGTAACGGTACATTTGTGGAGTGCCAAATCAAGAGTAGCACCACTAAAGACACAATCTCTACCAAGGCTGGAATTGTTGGGAGCTGAATTATTATCAAAGTTAGTAACCAAGACAAAGGCTAATTTCCCCATTACAATTGATGGTATCTATTTGTGGACTGATTCGGAAATAGTACTTGATTGGGTAAGTGAACATCCTTCAAACTGGACTACTTTTGTTGCCAATAGGGTATCGTCAATTCAATAAAAAACAAAAGATTGCATATGGCGTCATGTCCCCTCCAAATCCAATCCAGCGGATATAATATCTAGAGGTGCGTATGGGAATGAATTGCTTGAGTCTGTTTGGTTCACAGGTTCAAAAAAGTGTGATGAATGGCCAGCCAACAAATGGAAAAAAAACGAGCTGATATATAGATGAAGAAAGAAGTATTATAGCTGTTACATTGCTAGCTACTAACAAATTTCTTCCAGAAAAGGCTTACACTAAACCATCACTCATTATGTGGATGGAGACTTATAGTGATTTTGAAAAGCTGCAAAAAGTGTTTGTTTGCCTCTTAAGTTTTCGAAATCGTGCGAAGGGAATGGTGGAAAGGTTAGATGAAGCGCTCATTCGAATAGTATACTGTGTGCAACAGCATTACTTTCGTGACGAAATTACTTTGCTGTTAAAAAATCGTGAATTGCCAGCAACCAGTAAATGCAGATGCCTAAGCGTTTTTATTGAAAATAAATATGGTATACTCTTGCTTCGTGTTGGTGGTCGACTGGCGAATGCTGATTTACCTTATGATGCAAAACATCAAATTCTTCTGCCGAATAATTCAGAAAGAGTGAGGTGTTATATACGATTTCTCTATATGAAATACCTACATGCAGGTACCCAAGCTTTAATGGCCATCATCAGGCAGCGGTTCTGGGTCTTTCTTGGTAGAAGTGTCATACGTTCGGTAACTGGTAGCTGTCTTCAGTGCTTTCGATGTCGACCAAGACTTAGCAATCAAATTATGGGTGATTTACCTCATTCGAGAGTAACCGTAGCGAAGCCATTTGCTGTTGCTGGTGTGGATTTCTGTGGTCCTATTATAACAACATATAAACTAAGAGGTTGTCGAACAACAAAGAGCTACATAGCTGTTTTTATATGATTTAGCACAAAAGCTATACATATGGAGGTGGTATCTGATCTAACCGCAAATGCCTTCTTGGCATCATTCAAAAGATTTGTGGCTCGTCGAGGTCTATGCACACAGCTGTTCTGCGATAATGCTACAAACTTCGTAGGTACCCGCAGAGAGTTAGAAGAAATGAAGAAGACGTTTTTTGACCAACAGGTGCAAGGTATCGTATATCGAAATATTGTGCTGCTAATAGTGTTAAATATTGTCACATTCCTCCACGATCCCACCACTTTGGCGGTTTATGGGAGGCAGCAGTAAAGTCGGCGAAATACCATATAACTAGAATTTTGGGTCAATCCTATTTGACGTTTGAAGAACTTACAACGGTGGTTGCTGAAGTTGACGCTATATTAAATTCCGGACCGTTGACAGCCATGTCCAATGATCCTGATGATGAAGGTGTTTTAACTCCTGCACATTTCTTGACTGGTGGTCCGTTATCGGTATAGCAGAACCAACCGTAGATAGTAAAGACTATTCGCACTTAGATAGATGGCTACGAATTTCTGCTATGCAACAACACTTCTGGAGGAGGTGGTCAATGGAATATTTACACGAATTGCAACAGAAAGTCAAGTGGACTAGAAAGCAGAAAAACTTAAATGAGGATGATTTGGTTCTCGTTGCTGAAGATAATTTACCCCCGAAGCAATGGCTTATCGGTAGAGTTGTCAAAGTCGTTCGTGTCAAAACGAAGAATGGAGAAGTCCGTCGAGCTGTTCATAAGTTGGCGCCAATTCCATTTAATGGTTGATGTATTCCTAGATCCATCAAGGGCGGCGATATGTTAAGGCGTAGTAATAAAGATAAATTTATATTTTAATTTTAAGTTTAACAACTTTGGTGAATTATTATTAATAGAGTTGTATTTTATAGTAATAATTTATATTTAATAAGGCAGAAGCCATCAGCCATCCATAACTGCTATAATAGTGTACATACAAGTTGAGAGTAATTTTCTTTCGTGAAATTAAGATAGTATTTGACTTGCATCCGAAGCTTCCGGAGCCATCATTCTTTGCAAAGAATATTGAAATAAAGTGAATTTATTCTAAAACAAAATTAATCATGTGTGTGAAGATAAATTCGAATTTGAAAACCCAAGACGCAATCCATAAATTTTAGCAGCGCCACATTTAGCCTTAACAGTGCAAAATTTGCTGTTAACAGAGCAAAAATTGCTCTTAACAGAGCACTGTTAACTGTTTAACAGTATCAATCTGAACAAGGTTACTTGTTTAGAAGCTAATTTTAGGGCATATACTAGGTCTCTGAGTACCATATCATACTCAAAGGAGTGTTCCAAGGCCTCCTAATACAATAAGCAATAAAGTCATATATAAAGTGGCATGGTATTGTTGAAATTGGCTTTGCAAAAATACATTTTTTGATTGGAAATTCTATAGAAGATCAGTGGCCATTTGGGAACATATAAGAAATAGTACACCATACAGACTATATGCAAATGATAGTCCAGAGGGTTCTCTTTCCAACCGTGGTAGTGGGATAGCTGAAATAATTTTGTGAGTCGAGATTTTGAATTTTAAAAAAATCGATTTTTGGCCAAAAATATATAAAAATTCTCTAGAAGATCAGTGGCCATTTGGGAACATATAAGAAATAGTACACCATACAGACTATATGCAAATGATAGTCCAGAGGGTTCTCTTTCCAGCCGTGGTAGTGGGATAGCTGAAATAATTTTGTGAGTCGAGATTTTGAATTTAAAAAAAATCGATTTTTGGCCAAAAATATATGAAAATTCTCTAGAAGATCAGTGGCCATTTGGGAACATATAAGAAATAGTACACCATACAGACTATATGCAAATGATAGTCCAGAGGGTCCTATTTCCAACCATGGTAGTGGGATAGCTGAAATAATTTTGTGAGTCGAGATTTTGAATTTTAAAAAAATCGATTTTTGGCCAAAAATATATGAAAATTCTCTAGATCAGTGGCCATTTGGGAACATATAATGGAATGGAAAGAGGACCCTCTGGACTATCATTTGCATATATTCTGTATGGTGTACTATTTCTTATATGTTCCCAAATGGCCCTGATCTTCTAGAGAATTTTCATATATTTTTGGCCAAAAATCGATTTTTTTGAAATTCAAAATCTCGACTCACAAAATTATTTCAGCTATCCCACTACCATGGTTGGAAAGAGGACCCTCTGGACTATCATTTGCATATAGTCTGTATGGTGCACTATTTCTTATATGTTCCCAAATGGCCACTGATCTTCTAGAGAATTTTCATATATTTTTGGCCAAAAATCGATTTTTTTTAAATTCAAAATCTTGACTCACAAAATTATTTCAGCTATCCCACTACCATGGTTGGAAGGAGGACCCTCTGGACTATCATTTGCATATAGTCTGTATGTTGTACTATTTCTTATATGTTCCCAAATGGCCACTGATCTTCTAGAGAATTTTCAATCAAAAAATGTATTTTTGCAAAGCCAATTTCAACAATACCATGCCACTTTATATATGACTTTATTGCTTATTGTATTAGGAGGCCTTGGAACACTCCTTTGAGTATGATATGGTACTCAGAGACCTAGTATATGCCCTAAAATTAGCTTCTAAACAAGTAACCTTGTTCAGATTGATACTGTTAAACTGCTCTGTTAAGAGCAATTTTTGCTCTGTTAACAGCAAATTTTGCACTGTTAACGCTAAATGTGGCGCTGCTAAAATTTATGGATTGCGTCTTGGGTTTTCAAATTCGAATTTATCTTCACACACATAAATTAATCTGAGTTATTTCTGGTCCGTAAAATAACGGACTCAACAGTCCCTACCATCACATAAGTCGACGGTAGTTAAGAGATACATTTGATTTTGGTTATTGCATTAGACTCTTCCATTTCTTCTTCTTTTCTTTTCCTTCTTCTTCTACCTAAATGCAATGTCGCCAAATTGCGGCAGTTTTTAGAAAAATTAAATTTTTTTTTCAGCTTCACACATGTTGTTGGCAATTGTTTCGAAAATCAAGAGCGATAAAATAAAATAAAATGAGCAAAAAAAGAGCAATTAGCTTCATCGCCTATATTTTTAGGCTCAATTACTGCCCGACCGTAAGGACACCTATTTTGGAATCCTTGACACCATGGTTGTGCATCCCACTATGTCCATTTCGGAATGCATTAGCAACTTCCATTTAAACTCTAAATTGTTAATGAACAGATAGGGAGGAAGACTTTAATTTAGAGTTTGCAACCTTGCGAATTTTGTGGTCTTACAGTACCATTTTTAAACTAAAGATAGCACTGAAACTACTTAGACAATGATCAGGATGATTTCATCAGAAGTTCCAGACAAGATCATGTTAGGTTTTTACAAGAAAATGAAAAGTTTTAACATTGCGTCGCATGCCAAAAAAGTGTTTCGATGTATAAAAAATAATGGTGGCTAATGATTATCATATGTTGTGTTTATAAGACATAGTTAAAGTTTGTCAGAAATAATAGTTTCGGCCAGAGGCATACTCCTCGCTATAAAAATAATAAATTTTCCATTAAGCTAATAGAAGCCAATTGATCTTATAAGTCTAGGTATAAGGAGAAACTTCTTCACCATTTGATGAGATAAAACTCTAGAACCATCTATTTAAAAGCAGATGTTGATACCCTTCCTTGTTTCGATCTGAAACGACTTCCAACATTTTTAATTGGTCATCTTCTCTACATACAGTTCAAACAATGTGTTATCAGTGTGTGAAAAATGGTTTAAACTGTTCTCCTTTAATAAAAAAATCTATTTTCTTCGCTTTAATGTTTTGTTTATATCCTATAAATACATTTTTCATATTAATTTTATATATTCTATTCTCACAGACATTTAACCTCATTTTTATTAGTTGTTTACTTTACTGTTGTACGTTTAACAACACTACCATTCTAAATTGTTGCTTTATTTGTAAGAGGGAAAATACATACATACATACATATGTATATACAAGCATACGAGGGTGTATCAATAAGTCTGTAAATTCTTAAAGAGAACTATGTATGTGTGGCCAATGTTTCATAGTCTGTTTCTTGGATTTTTGTCACATTTGCATAAAATTCACTTTTTTTATAGCCTCCCAAAATTACGTGGTGGTTTGCGATCAAACTCTGCCAAATACATATGTAAATAATGCAGATTATATAATGCAGATACTGATAGATGACTGTTGACAGAAGCATGCGGAAATTTCCAAAAATCAAAAACTTATTGAACTGCACTCGTATATGCATATAGAAAAATTCAAAACTTATATTTTCAAACCTGATTCTCTGAGCATGAGTACGTACACTTCTTTGAATATTCTCGAATGAAAGGGATCCATACAGAATCGTATATAATCCTAGCAAACAATTGAAACTTACAAATAAATGTACACTATGGAGCAAAAGTGACAAGTTTTAATTAAATCAGATTTAGTCATTATATCATCTAAGAACGATACACTCGTGCATACGTATGACAACGCTATTATTCTAATATCTGGTACAGCAGCCCAATAAACTGCTTTGCTGGTTAAAAGGGTTCATTGTGGGAGCATTTAATTCCGAAGGTTACCCCAAAATAAGGACGGATTAATGTATTAAATAGAGAGAAAACAAAGCAAAAGAGAAGATTAAGAAGAGATTAGTGCCAAGAGCCAAAGAAGAATAAGCAGAATAAATTAATATTTTATTTTAATAAGTGGATTTAGAATTTATTAATTTAGTCAGGATTACAACCTAGTTTCTCACACCACTTTATGTTGTAATATAGCAGTGAAATAGCTACCAACAATCTGGTCCGAATCATTCTCTAAATTATATCGATAAATATTTACGAGTTATTTAAAATAATATCAATACACAATTGATTAACACCCACAGAACACTTCTTATCGACTTACAAACAGAAAATGCACGCGTGGTTATAGAAATCGTCATACTTAAAGTTTTATTCTTACAAAGCTTTTTAAGCAGGGAGAGTAAAAGCAAAAACAAAAAAAAAACAATAACATAGAAAGAGGAATAGAGGCAAAAGAGTAGAAAAACGTAACTGAGAGCTTCCTGTTAAACCATTACCACATATTGTATGTAAAACCGCTAATGAAACAATCTAAGCAACCAGGCTATAACCAATTAATTAATTCCAGCTTTACCTCTTCCACTCCATTATGCCCAATGATTTCACAAGAACAATTTTTAGAAATGAAAAATTGCCTCATTATTGGTGTTTCTTCTTTCATTTTTTTTTCTTTTTTGTGTTTAAATTATTATAAACTTTAGCTACAAGTGTGTTAATAGTAGATTATTCTTTTAAAGTTCTACCAAACACACGATAAAACCTTTTTAAAAGTCACTGATCACTGTTTACGCTGACTGATTGAAGACCGGGGACCCTTTTACATTTTGCTCGCTGTAATTATATACCTTTTGTTCCAGTAACGCAACAACTCATTCCATTAGATCGGTAAAATGCTTAAAAATCGTATCCGCCATTGTGAAATTACACAAAAATTCGTCCCCTTCACTCTTAAAATATTTTGTGTATTCGCGGTGAAACTTATGCTGGACAAAAAGCATAAAGGTATTATAAAGTTATTTAAAAAGATTTTTTTCTTAATTAACAAAAAAATTTATTAAAATTTTTATTTATTCACTGGACTGAATGACTTGTACACATTGATCCAGAACTATTTCGAAATTATTTATTTGAAAATTAAAGTTGACCAAAGCCATACGCTGGCAAACATCTTTACTTTTTTGTGATTTTTCTAAGCTTTCCTCCATGTCACTTCTTGTTTTGGTGTAGGTTTTCCAGTATTTTCCATTCATCAACGCTTTCAAATCTTTGCTACAGTCTTCTGAAGGTGGTGTGTCAGCATCATCATCTTCGTTGTAATTCGCATTCTTACAAGTTTTCTTATTATAGTTTTCAAACTTGTCAATAACTTTAATGAGCTTGCCTACATCTTCGAGTTCAGTTTTGAGAGCATTTGCCACCTTTGGTTTGCATGAATTGTTGACTTTGTAAGAGAATTCTTTGGCGGCTGCTTCCAAGTTTTGTAATGTTTCTGCCATACAATTGATTCCTCCTAAATTTGTAACGAGCACATCAATAGCATCAGAGAAATCCTCTGGATCATCATAGCCATAAAATTGAGCCTGAACTCCCAGAAGGGAAATAAAAACAAATAGAAGAGATAACTTTTCTAACATTTATAATCAATGATAGTGTAGTTTAAAGTCTCGAGCAAAACTAAAAACAAATTATGCAACTCTACAGAGTATATATAGTGAAACATTTCAATTGCAGTATATTTATACAAGTTTTTATTGTTTATTTAACAATTAAATGCATATTTATGTTAATAAATAATATTTGAAGGTGTTTCTTTGCAACACAATGTGACTTCAGTAAACTTGTTTATTTGTTTAATAACTTTGAAATAATTAGAGATATTCAGACAATTTTTCTAAATAAAAGCGTTTTTATGGCTAATACCTTATGAATCTTGATTGAAGAAGATAACAATTTCTTTGAATTAGGAACAGAAAGCCTTTAATAGTTTGTATTAAAAGACTGGTTCTGGTATTTACTGTCTATATGCCAACAATTTCTTTATTATTCGAGATTAATGAAATTTCCGATTTAAAATGAGCCGCAGACTAAATAGTTGTAATAGCCAATGAAAGTTTCTTTCAATACGTTGGTCATCATATGGCGAATGAGATGTGCATGAAAATAAATTCGAATTAAACTAGCAAAGACAAAAACCAACAATTTTAATAGAGGTAAAGTTATTATTAAATTTTCAGAAATTCATTAAATTTTCAGATGTTAAAGTTATCAGAGCAATGTTAAGTGGTTAACAGTAAATACAAAAAGTGGTTAAGGAAGAAATCGCCCATATATACGGAGAATTTAGTCTTTATACCATTCCTTAAAAATTATGCCCCACACAGAGTGGAACAGCTTCTCTGGTAATTCGGAAATTCTTTTAAAAATTGAAATATTTAGACCAAAAAAATTATTTTATTTTAACAATCTCTGCGCAGGATGATCGATATTGTCAAAAAATGAGACTAGCTCTGACAATATTCAAATTGTAGCTTAAAACATCCCTAATAAAACCTAATTAGTTGTATATCCCAGATAATTTTGGAACTTGAGAAATCGGGCTTGAAAAATTCACTCTGTTAACAGTGTCTGGGTAGGATGATTTCTATTATGGAAAAATGGGACTTACTGTAGGTAGCCCACAATATATCTCCATGGTATCAAGGATTCCACAACAGATTTCCTTACGGACGTTCGTTACTTATGAGCGAAGATATACATAGGCCTCGACACAGTAAAGGCTAATATCATTCTCATCAACGAATATCAAAAAAATTTAAGTCATCGACCTAAAAATGTAAGTTATCGTAAAAAAAAAATTCAAGTCATCGTCCAAAAACTGCAAGTCATCGTCCAAAAAAAGATGACTTTACTTCTTAAAATGAATTAAACCGGGCTAAGCACTCTACCAAATAGGTCAAAGTTATTTTATTTGAAAGAAAGGCAGTGAAATTGATTATTTGGTTATTTTTATTTTTATTAAAACTTTTGAAAACGTTGTGTAAAACTATTTCTGTTTTTCGGCCACAGTTTTACATTCGGAAACCAAATTTACAAAATCATTCAACGATGAATGGAAATTTTGCATTGCCTTCTTCTGGCATAAACTTGTGTTGGACGTGTCCTTTAATCCAGTTTCTATATCTTTGCTTGCTTTTACATTCGCTAAGTACACTTGAGTCATTTGTTTTTGATAGTTTCTGCGACAATTGTACAAAGGTTTCCGCTTGCCATCCCAGTCTTCATCGAATGCAGCATTATCGCAATCGTTATCGTTAATATTTAACAGTTCTGTAGTGTGCTTTATTAAGGCACGGGCATCTTTCAATTGTGTGGCTAAATCTGCGCCAGCACTTTGGCTACATTTTTTATCGATTTGAAATTTAAACTCAGCGGCAGCATCTTCTAGATCTAAAACGCCTTCGCTAATACAATTGAGGCCACTCAAATTGCGTACAGCAACAGTTACTTTACTATCAAAGTCGGTGGTATCGACTACTTTAGACGATACTATACCATTCCAGGTAATGGCTAGAACTACTAGAGATACTTTCAGAGACATTTTGTTTAACTTTTAATAACTGGAACTTATTTAATACACCTGTATTGTAAAACTAATTTGTTAAACGAATGTTTTTACCGACTTTATATAGGAAACGTGTTAAATTGTAATGCAAATAAACTATTTATTCAATTGATTATTAGATAGGGGAAGAACAATGTGATATTAATTAACTTTTTAAATAAATAGAGATTATTTTAAAAGTATCTTCAAGTGCTACTTGCCAGCTTGAGTTAATTAAAGAGGAAATAATCGTCATTAAAACGAAATAGACTATGCTACTGTTTTTTTTTTTTTTTTTTTTTTTTTATTATTATTATTATTATTATTATTTTTTGTTTAGTACTTAAAAGCGTAATGATAACATTTACTAGTACGAAATTTGTTTAAAGTAAATGTTTTTCTCAATAAATATTTATTGATCATTATCAGATGATATTAATAGTAGTAATCCTCCTCAAATAAAACACTTGCAATTCGCCAATATTCACTTATAATATTTTGAGGCTCAGTTTTTCAGCGACGCAATGTTTACCCCCTTCCTAGAAAAAATCTTTTATCCTTTCTGGGTCCCTTACGAGCAATTGTAATAATTCTATTGGCCAAAATATCAATCAAAAGCAACATGAATGATCAGTTTGTTTCAGTTGGATTAGGTAAGCTTTTCCTGTGAACCAAGTTATTAATCTACTGTAACAGGTCTTAGAATAATATGACCATCTGTAGTAGTATAGACACAACCCTCACTTTGAACAAATGTTGGGTAGTGGCGGACTTTCCTGATTTTGTTCTACGTTTTCCATTTCGGTGGCTGTACCTAACTTTACTGTTCGGGAATTCTGTGAGTTTCCTTAATGGATTATTTAGGCGGATTTGTAACATCTTATTTGTTAAAATTAAAAAAAATTGTTGTGTTTAACTCGGATTTGTACGCAATCAGTTTAACTACTACAACACTTTGTACATCATCGCATGCATTAACGAAATGTAAAAGTCATAACTTGCTTCTGCCGCAATTTCATTAATTTTTTTCTTATTAATTCTCGAAAATGGATCATAACTTCAAACTAGTGCTCCTTATGAGAGCATGCATTTAAAGCAAGGCAATGGATTGCATGTGTTTCGGTTTTCGGCTACTCTGGACTATTCTGCTGTAATTATTAGGTTTTTGTTTCAATGTCAAAAACCCTGATTCTATCACTACATACGTTTGAAGTATTTTAAAACCATGGTAATTCGACAGTTAATGGACTCTACGCGGATGGGGAATTTTATAACAGAAATGAAGAGTTTTACTATACATGACGCTGACAGACGTCTGGTACCAATGCATTCAAAAACTTGACATCACGTGAGCCAATAGAGATGCCTTCACCAACAGCGTTTACTTTAACTTCGCCTATCTTGCATCACCAATTTTTTTTTTTTTTTTTTCAATTATCTTTACAAAGTCCTCATTAGTCGCTGAGTTTGTTTACCAATTTTATTAACATTCTTGGCAGATCTTATTTCTATTAATATTTTCTAGGCATGCCATAAAATTCCAACAATAATTATACTTTCTGAATACATTTCTTTGGTAATTTAAATGTGTTAAGATATTCCATACAGAAATCAATGCATGGTCCATTAAAGTGTCGTTGGAAGTCTCTGCGATGCTTGAATCCCATTCAAGTGTTAATTTACGTAAACCTATGAGGAGACTCTTTCGCATTGCCTCACTACTAAACATCTGTTGGAGTTAAAGAAACTTTAATATTTATTATAGGTCGTTAGGTTAGGTCGGAGTGGTAGCTCTGTTATCACAAAGCTCACTTGAGCACGCATAGCGGCCCGTTGTGATGCCACGGGTGAACGCAGTCCTTGTACTAACCAAGTTCCACCAAAATCAGGGAAATGGAAGAAGTTGGTCAGCGCAAGGGGTGCACAACAAAAGCACGACTACCCCGCACTGGAAAACCAGCCAGAAAGTTTGATGAACGAAGCTATATCCTTGATGTCAATAGATGATAGATCCGTTAGGCTAACAACGAATGGGGAGCCAAATAACCTATATCTACACCTAGCAAGAGACGGGCACTGGCAAAGAAAGTGAACAACAGTCTCCTCTTCCTCAGTGGACCTGCTTCCACGGCAGAAGTCGTTAAAAGGGAGCCTCATTCTTTCCGCGTGTCTACCCATTACGCAATGACCTGTAAGCACGGCCACTGTAGTCGAGATGACATGACGACCAAGACCAAGTAATCGGTTGGTACGCCTTCTATCCATCTTGGGCCAGGTGAGTCTAGCGGTAGAGCAGGATTCCTCATTGACCCACGATAGGTTGGCGTCCCGAAAGAACTTCCGCGCAATGGTCAGCTTGACCGAAGCAAGTGGCATACCCAATTCAACAGAAGAAGATTCCGGAAGGAGCGCACAAGCTTTGGCGAGCTCGTCGGCCCTACAGTTTCCCGGAATTTCACTGTGCCCGGGGACCCACACCAGAGAGACACTGGTGAAGCGCCCCGATAGAAGGTCGAGACAGCGGCGACATTCCCTAACGATCCTAAAGCTAATCACGAAACCCGATAGAGATCTTATCGCGGCCTGACTATCAGAAAAGATCAAGACGCGAGTGAAAGGAGCATCGTTGACGAGGATCCACTGAGCGGCCCGGTAAATTGCCATCACCTCCGCCTGAAACACACTGCAGTAGTCCAGCAGACGGAGAGAAATATTTAGGTCCAGTTTCCCATAGAAGACACCGCTTCCAACCCCATTATCGAGTTTAGAGCCGTCGGGATATATATCCAGGACTTCCGGGGGGACGACCGTATTAGGATTCCAGTCATCCCTACTTGGAATCAGAGAGTGGAAACATCTGTCAAGACAATATTCAGCAGCGGAATAGTCCATGTTCACAGGGGCCACTGGATCAACCTCCAGAATAGTGGACTGACCAGAAGGTACAATGTGCCAACGAGAGAGTAATATTTATTATAGATTCATATTAATTTCTTCTATAGTCTTCTAATATCTATATAATTATCCTTAACCCTTCTGTAATTAAACTACACTTCAAAATTTAATGCTCAATATTTATTTAAATTTTTATTTCAATTATTTTTTCTTATAAGAATCGGCACAACTTTCAATTGCATCTGGAAAATATTTCAAATTAATGAGTAAATCATTTGCAGCATTGTCACTGCAAGAATTTCCAGTATCTTGTTTCACATCGTTCAATGAATACTGCAAGAAATTGTAAAGATGAGTCATCTTAGTTTTCATTTCATGGGCGCAACGAGATGAAGCCGTTTTCTTAGCATCTGATTTTTCATTATATTCATCATTTTCGCAAACATTATCGTTTACCTCTACAACCCGCTTAGACAATGCCTTCAAGAGATTACAATCATCCAAAATGGTTGAAACAGCTTCAGTCTGCTTAACATTGCAGACTTTAATGTCGTCAGCGAATCCATTGACAGCATTTTCCACTTCTAATGCCGATTCAACTAAACAATTGACACCGCCAAGTGTTTTCATTGAATTTTTCAGATTAGTTGTAAAGGAATTGGCCGATGAGGTAGACGTTTTTGTTGTTCTGGCCAAAGCCACAGCAATGTTGGCAAACAAGAAAATTATTATTTTGCTATTCATAGTGTTACAGCTTTCAGTGTGATACTAATAGTTATTGAGACATAAAATCGTTTATTTATATAGAATGTAACCGAATAAGGTTTTTAATTCAGCATATATTTTCATATTTGTTTACACAATCTACACGTGTTTTCTTAATTAAATTCATTTTTTTTTCTTCGTTCTTTAAATTATTTACAAATTGTTGAGACACTTCAAGCAGTTACACTTATTGAAATTCTCCTTAAATTATATTAATTTAAAGTAAATATTTACATTTAAACTGATTTTAATATAATATGTGACAAAATGTAACAGAACAATATTTGTTTATTATTTACGAGCTAACCACCCTCAATCAATCGTAACTTATTATTAAAAATGTAAGGAGTGCGCAGAAAAAAAATTTCCAAACCACTTCTAGGTCCACATATTTGCTGTGTTTGAATAAAATAATTACAGTCACTTTGTTTCCGTTCATTATCACTCTGTCTCACTAAGGACGTATGAATTGAGTATTGAAAGAACATTCAAAAGTTCAAACCAGAAGAATTGAAAGATTCAATTGTTTTGTGGCTTCTCTTTGTTAGGAAACATTATTAAAATCACATTATTCTGCCAGAAGTTATTTTATTTACGTTTAAAACTTACTCATTACAAACTTGGTCATTACAACCCTTTTGTCGGAACTACAACCTAGATTCGCACTTCTCTCACGTTGTGTGTATTAAATTTAACTATGGTCGGCTGGGGCCTACAGTTTAAAGTCAACTCCGAACTACAGGTTTTTGATAAAAATATTTTTTTATTTTTCATTTTATTAGAGATAACTGGGCTGGGATTTGTAGCACGGCCTCACGTCTAATAACACATTACTTACTAGACTAGGTTTACAAATAAGTGGGTATTCGAAACATTTCCGTCATATTTGCCATTTCTATTACAGAAAAGTTAAAAACGCCTTACAGGCTGAAACAATTTGAAAAGTTTACGGAAATGAAGCTGTAACTAAAAACCAGCACCGAAGTTGTTGGGTGGCCGTGGTCCAGTGAGGGGTGTGTTGTGTTCAAGAGCTTAAACCTCATGTCTGAAGTCTTCAAAAAAAATTTAAAGCGTGGGGATCTTCTAGCTCTGAAACTTAACTGATTGCCATGAAAAAGCTACTCGTATCTGTCGCTCCGTTTTCGTCAATCATGAATAAAAACATGGTTAGTGTGAGAAGCCAATTCGTAATATTCACTTAAGAGTTTTACTAGCTAAACATGTATGTTTGTATGTACGATTCATTAATAAAATGGAACGAATCCGAACCATTTTCGAAGCCAATGATTACATGCAATGAAAAATGCAAAACCAGAAGTAAAGTGAATTTTCGCAAAGGTTGTCATAGCCAACAATGGTAATTTCTTCAACAGACTTCTTCTACAAACTTTCCCCACCATATAGTTCGGACTTTGCACCTTCAGATTATCATTTGTTTCAATCCCTGCAGAACTGTATTTTTCTTTATTTTGTTGATTTTTTAACGTTTAAGTCATTGAGTGTATGTTAACGTTTGAACTTGGCTGTATGTTATTTCCAATTTAAATAATTCTGCAATTAGGCTTAATTCAATACGATTTTTTTCTTTATCTAAACAAGTTAGAAATTGCTCCAATTAGAAACCCTGTTTCCCGCAGTAACTCATTGGAATTCTTTAAGAATGAAAATAAACGCGTATTTTACTTTAACGCCTGTTAATGATGCAACATTTGCCGCAACTTCTTTATAATTTTGCTAATTGCGCTGACCAATTAGTCCAGTGTCAATGTGAAACAAGTTATCTGGCTCGTCAGTTCAAGAACTATTGATAATTTACATACTTAAACTAAATTAAGTCAGTCAGGAAAAAAACTTAAAAATTTGGACACAAAAAACAAACTGATACTCGATGTTGACATTGAGAGAACTAAAAAAAAATATTAAAATAATGCAGGAATTATTACGATTACTATTATTTATTTTTTAATTAAAGAAACGAAGTAAAAACATTTTTTAAACAAATAAAATAACTTGTTTTCATTTAGATTAAATTCTGTATGATAAAATTCTTTATCATGTGGAAAAAATAGTGCATCGAGTACCTTAAAGAAGAGTATAAAAAGGGCCGTTTATCACTTTCGAAGTCAGTATTACAAGTGACAACATTTTGAATATTATTGAAACAAACGGTACCATGTCCAATAAAAGTCTAATTCTGTTTGTGGCGTTTATTGTGGCTCTTGCTAGTGCTAAAGCAAGTTTTAAGACAAATGTCGCCAATTCGGTGAAAAGTTTAGCTGGCATTAACTGTCTGGTTGAAACGGCTTTTAACATGGAGAACGCAGCCAAGGACTATAGCTATGACATTGAAGTATGCAGTGCCGATGTTGAGGATATAATTTCCACCATTTTGGATAATGCCGCCGATATTACTGAAATAACTGGCAAAATTATTGACGTGAATGATGACATATGTGAAAATGCTGCCTATAATGAATTAACTGATGCTGAGACCATACCACCCAAACGTTGCTCCAATTTAATAAAGAATCACTTCGGTAGCTTGAATACTGCCATAACGACTGCTCAAAGTTCTTTGGCAAATCTAAGTAAAATTGAAAATTCCTGCAGCCGTACGGCCGCTTCAAGCTTTAAGTTACAGTTGGCAATTTTCAACGATTCCGTCAAAGAATGCAGCTCTCTCTAATTTAGGGAGAAAAAAGCAACAGAGAATCTTAATAAAAATACAAAATTTATGAATATTGAGCATTAAAATAATTCGGTTTTATTTAATTTTTCAAATAAGTGTTTTCTATACGCAGCGAATTTTCTTCCAAAGAGGAATTTAAAATAGTGTTTTCTTTTCCGTTTTTTGTATTTTAAATTTAAGATGCAATATTTAAACCTGTCTCGTTAAGATAATCAGTGGTTAGATTATTTTAGAAATGATTCACAGCTATTAGCACATAAAGTGAAAAAAATTAATATGAGATCATCGGTTTCTTCGATGCAGTAAACATCACATAATTCTTATACGAAATTAATTATGGAACATAAATAATAAAGACATTAAAAGATGACCGCTACTATTTTTTGAACATCTAGCATTAATAAAATTTAATAATAATTTTGTTTTTTATAAATAACACTTTATAAATAGCACATATAAATGACATTGTGCTATGGAAGAACATCATTTTTCGTTTCTGTTTGTGGCAGTCTGCAACTTAATAAAACCCCTGGAAGAAAACTTCTGACGCAGTCAAATCGTAAAACTTCTGTAGCCTGTTTACATCAGCCCACCGTGACTTAACTATGTATGTCCTCAATTCGCTCGTGCTGAAAGTCAAATGTAGCCTAAACAGTGCGGCACATTGCGCCAACCGTTTATAATCATACGTCGTTTCCAGATCATTCAATTCAGACTAAAAAAAGTTGGTAACCATCAACCTAAAGTGCTAGTCGTTCCCAAAGAACTATAGTCCGATGACACCGTCAGCACAAAATCCTAACCAAAAAGTTTCTTTTTCGTTCTGCATTCGATTTTCATCGTACCAAATTCGACTATTTCGTTTGTTCACGTACTCATTCATTCAGAAATGGGACTTATCCTTGAAGATCATTGAGAGCTGAAGAGCGATAAAAGCTTATTAAGCGAACATACGCCGTTATAGTCTATGGTGATTTTGCAAAATAAGCGGAATAAATTACAACTAATTTGACAGGAGTAGCTTCAATAATATGGCCGTTATCAACAGTTCTCAGATTGTGTCGAAAATATGTCAGATCCACCTCCACTTCCATCTTCGAATCTCAATTTCTTTTAGAGTCTTACGGGTTTGTGGCCAGCGTTAAACGTTTCTGATAGTGTTTGGCCACAAAATCCTCTGGATTCATCTCAGACATCCGAGGACAGAGTCCTGAATTGTTCCGAGGTCACACTGCGTTCATACATCTGTTAAAAATATTGAGTAATGTGTCAGAAGTTGCATACTGGCCGTAGACTTGTATAGCCCTGATAATAGGGTTTTCAATGTGCTTTTCGGTGATATATGTTCTGCGTAATCCTATATCAGATATATTGTTATCTGATCGCGTTTCTGTATGCATTTTCTCTCATTATGTTTTACTCGTGTGATATCAATGTGACCTTGTTTGTTCTGTGGGGGAAAAGTGTTCAACCAATTTTGAGATTCTGTGAATGTAATTGTAAAAAATCTTAAGTATTTAACTTTTATTATATCTAAAAATTATATAATTTAGTTTGAAAACATTCGAATTAATTATACAAATGTGTGCCATAGTATTTGGAAATGTTTTTGTATTCAGTTTCTTGCTATATTTCTATTATCGATTTACTATATTTTGTTATTTTTTTTCTTCATGTGTGACGTTTATTTTATTTTCTAAATATTAACTCCCATTATTTACACACATTATGTAAATATTCTAGTTTATTAACTTCAATTCCTCCAAATATTTACTTTGTTAAATATTACGCAAGCAATATGGGGTTTCAGCTTTCTTTGCACACCTTATAAATACCCTGCAATGTTTTGGATATTTTAATGTTTTCAGACGGTTAACTACTAACGTATTTTTTACGGAAGAATCTTAAAAATGAAGTTTAGTATCTGGATAGTATTATTTGTTTCTCTATTTACCTTGACATGGTCGATAGATTCAAACCCACCAGCAGTAGATACATTAATACCCGAGGAAGGAACTACGGAATCATCTTCTGGTGGTGAAACTGAAAACACAGAATCTCCTGGAGATTCTACAGGAACTCCTACAGAAACGCCTGGAGAAACAACTACAAATTCAGCTAATGACCACACAGAAACTCCTACAGAATCTCCTCCGGAAACCACTACAAAGTCAGCTGACGGCCATACAGAAACTCCTACAGAATCTCCTAAGGAAACCACCACAGAGTCAGCTGATGAAACCACCACTACCACAACAGCAACGTCGACAACTACTACTACCACCACCACCAAAAAACCATCCGCAGTATTTGCCGATGATGTAGACACTGCTACACAGAACTTTATCGGTATCGATTGCATCATCAATTCAATCTACGATATTGAAGATGCCACAATGAATTTTGAATTTGAAATTGATTTATGCGGTTCGAAAGTAAAAAAAGAAGCCTCAGCTATATTCGATGAAATTGAAAACCTTAAAGATTATACTCAAAAGGTACAAAACATAAATGATAACACTTGCAAAAATAAAAACTCTTCACAAAAGAATAAAACCACGAAGGCGCCTACCGCAAAATGTGTAAAAAATATTAAAAACGCCATGACGAAAGTGAGTAAAAGTATCGATACCACTACCAAGAGAGTAAATGCATATCGCAAAAAGACTTCAAGTTCCTGTGCTAAAATAAGTCTTACAAAGTTTAAACTGATGCTAGGTACTTTTGATGCAGCCATTAGTGAGTGTGCAGCAATTGCTACAGATGCTGAATAAAATCTTTTATTATATTTCAAGAATATCTTATGGTTTTTAATAAAATTATGGCTTTTAATTTAGTTTTAGAATCACTAGACTTGTAGGTATTTTATTTTTTTATTTTTCTAAAAATTCAATTGAAAATTAACTCAGAAATACTAGTTGCTGGGGCCCACTTGAAAACCCTTTCACAATTATCTTTAAACTTCTTTCAGTTGTTCACTTAGTTGTTTTTACTGTACAAATTATTGTGATTACATTTGAGACCCTATTGAACTATAAGAACCGTTCATCAACCATTTCATAGCTCTTATTAATCTATTAAAAAAAATTCTACATTCTATGTCCAGCAATAGCTAACATCATGGCAATTTATATAGAAAGTGAGAAATTTATTGTTTTCCTAAATACCCTAATAAAACAGTTATCAGTCCGACATTTAACAACAATTGACGACGGCCAGTGCATCAAGGATAGTTTTACTCATGAACATCGAACCCAGTTCTAAACAACACCGACATTGAATATTCTCGTTATATGAATGAATGAAATGTGGAAGACACCATCCATGTCTTGCATGTGAATTTCATCTATGAGTGAACTTCGAACGACACATTTAAGAAACTTTTTTATGGCTGATCGTCTTCTTGGGATGTCAAAACCAGAGTTTTAACTCTAGTATAAAAAGCCAACACACACGACAACCACGAATCAAACAATCTTACTTACTTACTTAATTGGTCATTACAACCCTCAAGCCAGGATTACGATCACCCCTGCCACCCCTGTTGTGTGTGTTAATTTTACCCATGAACGGTGGGACTTCGAACATTTTGGCAGAAGACTGCTGAGAGGAAGTCTCCAAAGAAATACTTTTCATGTTTCGTTTTGTTTGAGATGTCTGAGCCAGCAGTTGAACCATGGTCTCACGTCCAATAAGCCAAAACACTACCTTCTAGACTACGGTGACTTCAGACAATCTATGCATTGATTGTAATTGAGTAATCAGTAGTAAATAGTGAAAACGGGTTTAAAATGGAAGAGAAGAGTAGCTTTAATTATAGAGACACTGTTATTGCGTACCTTTTTAAATTTTAATACAATGTGTAGCATTATCTAGTCCTTAATAGAATGCTTTCATAAAAAAAATGTTTATTTATATGGCAATTATATGTTATGAACACAGGGTGCTTAAGCGCTTTGAAAGTTTATTTAACGTGCAAAACTTCCACCAAAATTTAAACCGTAAATCAAGTTTTTCCGACTTTGAAGACAAAAAACGATTTCAGATTTATTGAACGCCAAAGTGACTTCTAGAAAAGCAGTGCAGTAAAGAATGTGATCTAGGTAACCATCACCATCTTAAGTGATAACGATACATTCTTTTTTAGAAAAGTACATATACTTATGACATTTTGAAGGTGCTACACTTGGTGATAACCTACTAGGGCCACATGTCATGTTCAAACATATTCTTCACCTAAGTATAATCACTGTAATCTCCTAATTCAACTGCCATCTTCATGTGTCAAGAAGTCTTTCAGAATGACTTTGACGTTGTGAACTCCAATCTATGACACTTCTTGCAATATCGCCTGGAAATTTTTTTTTTTTTTTTATTATAGACTTTTTACTAGTATACCCTGAACGCCATAAGTGAGTCAATACTTTTGTTCTTAAGTATAAAACAGTTTTGTTCTTAAGTATAAAAAAGTTCCTTTATCATGAATTGTTTTTGTTTTAACACTTTATAAGTAATAAATAAACGTTTTTATTTTTGGAAATTTATTCGACTATTCTCATTTACTTTTCTCGCTATCCTAAAAAATGAATTATTTCAATGGTGTTTACTCACTTTTGGCGCTCACTGTATTTCGACATATATTCCGAAAGTTTGTAGCACTTAATACAACCACAATGTAAGACAGACTTTGTAGGTTATGTGGCTGTCCTATTTTAAATTTGATTTTCTTAAATCATCTGGGGTTATTGATAAAGCTTGTAATTGTTCGATAGTTTGATCTTAAACAATGTATTGCGCCGTAGTACTCCTTTATGTGTATCCGTTATGTTAAAATGAATTGTGAAAATATTTCGTTTTTTTAATATAATTGTATGAGCCCTATAGAGTATTTATTTTCGAATTTATTTTTGACACATTTCCCCTTTAATTCCTATTATTTACTTATTTTGATTTCCCTTGTTTTTTTTTTCTTTTCAGTTCGCAGTTATGCTAATCATGACAAATGTGGTTTAGTCTGGGTACCGCATGTTGTTGCCTATCGATGTCGCACTGAGACTGTTTTAAAAAAGGTGATCATACGAATCATGACTTCAATATGTTTCTATCACAAGCAGGTGGTGCCTGCGATTGTGGCGATACCTCCGTGATGAAGGCAGAGGGTTTTTGCAGTGATCACGGCATAAACAATCGTGTCAATAAAGAACCGGTACCCGCAAATCTTCTGGCCGTTGCAGAGGCAATAATGCCAAAGTTATTATTTCGTCTATTGCAACATTTCCGTGAACACAGTGATGCCACATCACAGTCATTTGTTGTTGTCGCTCAATTATGTGAGCTCTTCACAAATATGCTTATCGATCTGAACAATATGGGGGAAATAATGCGTAAAGTTATGACGCGGGCTTTGATTAATCGAGAGGTATACAAACAATTTGCTGACGTCAATTGCCTCGGTAGTAGACATGCTCGCGTACTGAAAAGAAATCGTGAAAAATATGAAGAGGCTGTTAATCGATTTCGCCGACCCGAACCACCTGATGATTATAAACACCTGCCCGCCTTAGGAGAAAAATTACTGCATACCACGCTGCTGGAAGAGTTTATTTTTTGGACTTTTAAATTTGAATTTCCCCAAAATTTGGTGTGTTTTCTTCTAAACATGTTGCCCGACCAAGATTATAAGGTCCACTTGACGAGAACATTTGTCATGCACTATAGTCGTATACCGTCAGTGTTGGAGATGTCAAGGGATCCGGATACTCTAAGTAATCGCGTGGTACACATGAGTGTACAGCTGTTTTCCAACGAGAGTTTAGCTTTAAAAATGGTGAACGAACTATCGCTGCTACATGTGATGATTATAAGTTTAAAACTAACGATGTCCAAGATACTCATACAGAATACTTTACATGGTAAGCAACTGCTGCAATACATAATTTAAACTACAAGTATTTGTTTGTTATTAAATAAAATTGAATTTTACTTAACAGATCCTTCAAAAAAATTTCCATTTCGTTATTGACTGCACCCGCCAAGTTATGAAAGACCATTGTTATTGGCCTTTAGTTTCCGACTTCAATAATGTTCTGTCGCACGAATCAGTGGCATTGGTTTTTCTACGTGATGACAATCTTATCGATATGTGGTTTCAGTTTCTTTCAATGCTTCAGGGCATGAATGTAAATGTCCGTGAGACAGCATCACATGTAGAATTCGAACCAAATTCATATTATGCAGCATTTTCTTGCGAATTGGAAGCCAGTGCTTATCCCATGTGGTCAATTATCTCTCATTTGCAGGATGGTAAACATGTTCACTTAGCTAAAAAGATTATTACCTACTGTGTTAATATGCTACATGAATGGTTGGATGCCATTTATTTTCCTGATCCGAAAATATCTCAAGTATGTTCGTTTTGTGTGTTTTTTTAGTTTGGAAGTATGTACTCTTCACTAAATTTTTTTTATATATAATTTCTTAAAGAAGGCAATGCTACAAGCTTCTTTTCATTTTCCTTTACATCGTTATTTGGCTGCTTTCGTTTGTCAGGCGGTTACTAGAATGGGAATGTTATTATCAGAAGTTTTACCCACAAGATCATATATTTTACCATTACTTATGATGCATCCTTTAAGAGTACAGGTAAGTTTCAATTTTATTTACTATTTTCGATATCATAATAATAGATAAAATGTTTAAGATGGGATCTGGAAGTTGTTGTAAATTTTTCCTTTTTTTATTATTATAAATATGATTTTTCAACTGAAGTCTATTGTAACGCAACTTAAGAATTGTATTTGAAATATTCCTTTAGGAGAGGGAACATATTCTAGTAGTCGTTTGTTACGTAGAAATTAAATTTCTTCAAAATGTGTAAAAGTACTTCACATCAAAAACTTAAGATTTTATGTGGCTCAAAATTAATGTCATAAAGCAAGTGTGCCTCTAAATTGGCAAAAGTCTTCAAATGTCGTTTTGCTTTTCCATCTGCGTGGCAGGCAGATAATGCATTTGGCATTAACAGGAAGCAGGTACATAATAAAGTTGTTATATGTTCTTTGACCAATTTTAAGTCGGTTGTTTTAACGAAGCATAAATTTCGTCACCCACAATAATATTTTATTCCCATGCTTCGTAAATCAGCGAAGCGCATTTGAATTTATTTTTATAAGCAAATAAAATTCCTTCAACAGGTCTACAAAATGCGATGTTTCCATTAATTTTTTGAAATTTTAACAGGAAATTTAAACACTAGCACTTACATCAATTAACCTTCCAGATTCTACAGTCTCAGATTTTGTTTTTTCTTCTCCTTCTGTTTTAAAGCTTGCATTATCACAACAAACTAGAAATCAATTTTTAAATCTTTATTATGAATCCTATTTATAAATCTTGATATCTGATACCATAAAAAAGAAAGTGCCTATTCGGATTCAGATAATTAGCGTACTGGACCCTTAACCAATGTATTTTTTAAATTCTCGAATATACTAACCAATTCACTTATACCATTCTGACTCTGTGTAAATATCAATGTCGGATCATTCCTTCTAAATCCAAACGCTTTTAATTTGGAGTTAGTTACTTTACCAAACCATTCTCCTATATTTCGAGCTTCTAAAACATTTTAAAATGCAAATATAAATCGCAAAAATAAAATGCAAATATAAATCAAGTTGAGTTTGGAATAAATGGTGATCTTTCTTTAATAATTCGAAATGAAAACGCTTACTCATTCAACAATTACAAGTATTTATAAGAAACTTAACATTCCCACGCAACGGACGCTTGTTAAAAGGCAAATTATATTATAAATAGGATTCTTCAACAACAAATTCAACAAATAAGGAAATCATTATCATTTATTGATTTGTATAAAAATGTATGTCGCTTTGTGCTCATCTTGTTTACTTTGGTTTCTTCGAATACAGAAAGATAAACAAACAGTGCGTGATATTATATTTTTTTTAATATTTTCTATTTTTTTTTAAATAGATTTGACTCATATAGAATTATACGTTGCTTTTCGCCTCAACATTTCAAATCGTATTACAAATGGAGCTTTGAATAAAATTAATCCATATTTTTAAATATGCTGTTATATCTTTAAAAGAGATTGTTGTGTGAAAAAAATTTCTGTTGGTGTTGATCGTTTCCACATGTTTAATCCTTTTTTAATTGCAATTTACGGATTACGATATTAATGTTTTCAACATATGCTCTGATCGAAACTAGTCGATTAACGAAAATTCTTTTCTTTTTTCTTCTTCTTTCTCCATGTCCGGCTCGAGTCTACAGTGCTCTGTGAAATCATCGGTTATCAACCTCTGATTGTTTGTTGATAGTATTATTATAATTTCCTAATAAAAGTTTTGATTGCCCTAAACCCACTTGGCTTGAGAATAATCTTTATCTCTCTTTGTCTTACCTTTTGTTGTGCATCTATTTTCAAGCATCACCTCCCACTCCACAGAAGGGTTCTGTCCCCATCATTGGCGTGGACACTCCCACCTCGCAAACTCGTATGCTTGCTCAGTTCCGAGAATTTCCACATGATCTTTGACCCAGCAGAGCGTAACCTCATTCGGTCTACCTTTCTTCAGGCTTACACAATCTGATGAAGAAGATCTGATCTCGTTTCCTTCAATTTTGAGAATTTTTATCTGAGAGCAATATTGTTTTTTGAAAAAGATAATGTAGCTTTGTTTGCATATTAAGTTTTTATATTAAACATTTAAAAGAATCCAATACTGTTCCTAAAGACGTATGCTCACCACACTAAATGATGACAATTTATGTAAATATATTGTGTTTAATTTTAAGAAATTTTATTTTTCTACAAACTACATACTTTTGAAATTAGATTCACTTAAATACAGTATTCGAAATAATTAAATATAGTATATAAATTTGGCATTTTATTGAATGCTTTCATTTATGAGGTGTCTATCGTCACCTAAAATGCAAACGGCCCTAACTAACAAAAAATTCAAAATTGACTTTTTCATTGATTCTGATGTATTTCATCAAAACACATGTTCACAAAAAAAATTGAACTGCTGCGGACAATAATGTCATTTTTATTAACAAAAAACAAACGGCCCTATCTACAAACGCAACTATGTAATAAACGCCAAAAGACCTAACTAACCGTTTGTATGTAAAACATTGTCAATTGTCAAAACAATACATAGATTGTACCGTTAAACAATTTTATATTGAAGAAAAACTAATTATAAACATTTTAAGGCAATTTACTAAATAAAATAATTTTATATTAAAAGTGTTGTGATTGATATGTACATAATATGTATTATATAGGGAGTTCTAAAATAAAATAACAATAAAAAGTGGTAAAATTAAAAATAATGTCTGAACTGTATATTGATTGCAATGCAAATTCCAATTAAAAAAAAAAATAAACAAAATTGGAGGCTTTGGAGTCAAAAAAACCGAATGGAAGGAAAAGAATATCAAGGCATCTCTAGAGGAAACGTATTGGTGCGTAAGCCTAGAGAAATGAAGGAACCATGTAATTCAACGTTTTGCGAAAAAGCTCAACCCGACATTGTTCCTATTTTGCTGAAACCACTCGTTAAAACATTTTTGACTCCTTTTGGAAAATGTCGTGAGATTATAAAAAAAAACTTTATGTCCAAAGCCTTGTAGAATGTTCTCAAAGACAACGTATTACTGTCGAGAACTCTAAACGGTCAATTACAAAACACTACTTTTTGAAGCACTACACAAATCAAATCCAAGTATGTAGACGAATGTTTTTGTCTACTTTGGGTTTATCCGAAAAAATGATACGACTATGGGTATGACTATGGGTATGTTCCGGAATATGATATAAAACTTAGCATTATTTAAGGGGGAAAATGTGGAGATCCTACTGTCAACACGTTACGTGCCTTGACAGACGAACAAGCAGGAACTATATAATTTAAAATAAATATAGATGACGATTATGCCCAGCTTCCACAAAGAACTGGAAGTAAAATAAATACAGTTTTACCTTCGAAGATTAAAAATGTCTAAAAAGAAATGGCAGAACCTCCAGGATCTAAAACGATTGCTACTAGAAGATTGTCATTATTTTTATGACAACATACCATTGAAAACTCTCTGGAATAAATAGGTAGTTAGGGCCTTTGATTTCATAAAATTACAAAACCAAAAGACTTATTTTATTTATTTATTTATTATAATTAACATAACACAACAAGATTTTAATCTTATAAGTTATAGTGCTATGTTTAGGATCAATAAGATATAAAACATAAAAGAATAATAAAAATTGTGATATATAAGAAATATAAGAAGTTAAGCAAAAATAACAAATTAATATTAAAAACAAATTGATTAAAATATAAAATTTAAGTAGAAATATAATTTAAAATAATATAGAAAAACTAACAAGACTACTACTAACATAGATCTTTAAAAATTCTAAAAGTTAATTTTATTTTACCAGAAATCAAATAATTTGTGTATTTTGAATAATATTGGTGAAAATTTCGATTATCAAAACTATACTTTTCATTTTAAACAGTTTTTTGCTTCTCCTGTAAAATTTTTAAAATGTTAGATAGGGCCGTTTGCGTTTTAGGTGACGATATGTAATATGTGGAGCGAAATCATAAGTTATAAGTTTTGGAGCTAAAAATCCACCATAACCAGGTCTTCCCTTATGATAAATGCCAACACCAGCCAAAGGCACTGAGGGCTTAGAGACAACGTCTTGTATATCTATAAATGGTACCGTAGACTGTGCAGCATCCTTTACTCTACTTGAAGCGTGAAATTTTGAATATTGATTATGACGTGAATCGGGCTGTGATTTAGCCTTGGTACGTATGGGAATATCAGGGTCATCCAAAACGATTTTGGCTCTGTAAGAAATATATATTTTTTTTAATTTTTTACATTTCTTAATATTAAAAGATTTGAAATACCTTCTATTATTATCATTCGATTTCCAAAAACTATTTTCTTTGGGATTTAGCAATTGACCGGTTTCGAAACTAAATTCACTTAATCTGGCTTGCAAATTCAAACGGGCACGCACTACACGAAAACGTACTCCAGTCACCACAAATGCATTATCTTCCGTATGGATATTATCCAAATCAATAGAACGAGCATCATAACTCAAAGTATAATAATCCCTATTATTATGAACACCCTTTCCATTGCGAGTATAATTGTCCACCTTCTTCCAAAGTAAAGTTGATTCATTAATCATGCCTCTCGGCAATAATTGGCCTTCTTGTATTTGCAAATGGAATACACGATTCTTTTTCGTAAAACGCAAACCCGTTACTACCCTGTAAAGAATATAAAAAAATATATTTTTTTAAGTTTAAAATTAAATAAACTTACTTGTTGTCATTGACGTCAGATAAAGTTTCACGTAAATTGAAATAACGATCGGTTTTCGGGCTGTTTTGATCATCACAGTAACAGAAACAATAGGAACAACGCCAGAACAAATAACGCCACCATGAATTAACCTTTAAAGTATTTTATTTTTTAGGAAAAGCATACAAATAAAAATTCTTTCAAAGTGTTTAGATGTAAATTCAAATGTAAAAATGGTTGAGGCTTAAAGTTATATAAATATAGAATTATTTCAAATCATTTTTAGCTTGCGAAAGTATTATGAGATCATATAGCGATGAACATTAAATTTTGAAACCTTATTTAAGGAATTCTCATATTCTTACAAGGTTAATAAGTATTTACGGGTTAAAGTGAGTCAAATTTATTTTTTTTTTTTATATAATATATTTTTTAATTTGTTAAAGTAATTTGAGCTCATAGTTAGATTACACAGTATATTTTTAAGCTTTAAACTCGAAATTTTTAAGTAATTTCAATGTCACTAAATATTTATGAGTTAAAGGGAGTTAGAAATTTTCACATAATGAAATACTTACCGACGTTTTACCGCGAGGACATTTACCGGGCTTTCCATATTTTACGCCATTATCATATTCAATAAATTCGTAGCGGCGTGCACTATCACGAGCCTACAAAAATAAATAGATTACAATAATTAGAAATTGTACAATTTGTAAAAAAAAACGATTTTACTAACCGAAGGACAAACCTTCATATAAGAATCTATAAGATTACAGTAACGAATGCGACCCAAACAACGCTCTTGACGTGCACAGAATTTATCCTTAAAGCAGCCTCTATTTTTGGTATTTTCAAAATCCCCACACGTGTCCCAACATTCCCGATTATGATGCATATCGACTTCATTTTCTATATAGCCTTGCACTAGGCGTGTCACCTCTTCATAGGTTTGGCCTAAAATATATTTTTCGGGATCACAACGCCATACAATGCGATCAGCACGATTCATGACCTCGCGCAACAATCGTGCAGTTTTCTGCGTACGCTTTTCATAGTCGTTACGCATTAGCTCGGCTTCTTGAGTGAAATTTCCTAAAGTACAATAGTAGCGAAATATTATAAATTCTTTTTTTTAACTTTCATCAAACTTATCATTAACTTACCCTTGCCATATGCTCTCAAAATCATCCATGAGAATACCATCATGGTGTAACCTTTAAGTTCCGTTAATGCAATATCCGTATATAATGAGTATATAAATTGTTGGGTCGATTGTTGATTCAAACATCTTTCTTTAGAGGCCTGTTGTAAATAGAATGATAGAGACAGAGGGGGGGGGGGGGGTAAATGTTTAATAATTCATGAAAAAATGTTATTTTTCTTTGTTTAAAAAAGGTGGTCTTCTTATAATTTTATCGGTTTTGTGCTGTCGTCTATACACATTTTAGTAATTATTACTAAATACATATGTATGTATGTATGTATTTGCAATAATTTATTTTATTGTTGTGTTATTGTTTGAAAATAAAAAATGTCATGTAAAAATTCCCAGATGTTTTTATTTCGTTTTTTTTTAATATTAAATGGCGTTTTTAATTTCCTATTGAATGTTTCATCATGTAATAGAAATCTAAATATACTAATGAGTAGATTATTTTTTGTTTATGTATATATATGTATTATGTATATAGTTTAATGATAATTTTGTCATTGAAAAATGCATGTTGAAATTAAAAAACAGTTTGGAGAAACCCAAATAAAAAAAATGAAATAAAGTTTTAGCTATTTGAAATATATTTAAAAAGAAAACACAAATATATTTTAAAATATAGTTTAGACATTTGTTATATCGATTTCCAAAATTTTTATATCAAAAACTGTATTCGAAAGTGAAAAATTATCAAAAGCAGACAATTTTCGAACGCTCGACAGTGAGAAATAATACATTTTAATTGAAAAAAGAAAATGAGAAATGTTACTAGAAATATAAACATTTTCGAATATTATACATTATTATCGAACAAAAAATATTTAAAAATTTTCACGAATCTGAAAAGACGCATTTGAAGTGTAAATTTTATGCGAGTGTGCAAAATTTTAAAACATGGCACCCCAAACCATCACATTACCACCACCATGTTTTAAAGTTGGCTTTAGATTTTCCAACTCAAGCCGTCTGATCTGGAGTATGCTAAAAACTATGTTAATAAATCAGAAGACTTCTGGAATACTGTGATATTTACGGACGAAAGTAAGTTTAATATTTTTGGCTCAGACGGCAGGAGATTTGTGTGGCGTAGAGGAAATACAGCTCTAGAGTTGAAAAATCTAAAGCCAACTTTAAAACATGGTGGTGGTAATGTGATGGTTTGGGGTGCCATGTCAGCAGGAGGTGTCGGAAATGGATAAACACCATTATTTGAATATTTTAAAAGAAAATTTGGAAGCTAGTGCTACGAAATTAGGAATGCTGGGGGATTTTCGACTCGTTCACGATAATGACCCAAAACATAAGGCCAAAATTGTAAGTGAATGGTTATGTGAAAACGTAAAAGAAGTGCTTTCTGATCATCCTCAGAGTCCAGACCTTAACCCCATAGAGCATCTATCTTATACAAGCATTTCTGTGGTAATAATTTTCAATCTGTTTGCAAATGTTTACATTACTAAATTGTTAAGAATTTTTATATCACAAGCAAAAATGAATAAAAAATTAAATTTTTTATTTACTTTTTTGCATTGGAATACACTTCTTTTTAAATAAGGTGAAATATTGTCTATGAATTGGCTGTCGAAATAAAAATTCATAGGTTTAGAAGTCCTTTTTTTGAATTATTAAAGCGATAATGCAGTTAATGTGCTTAAAAGGTGTTTTATAGAATTTAACTGAATGAATTTTGCGAAATATGAAAATGAATGAAAATAAAAGTATGATCTACATAGAGCGATTTTCGAACTATGATTTAGAAGGCTTTCCGATAAGCTTTCTAAAGCAAGAAATTACTATACTTTGAAATTACTTGTTTGAACTGATAGAATTCAAAGATCTGTTCGTTAGAAAAAATTTGCAGGAGTGTTAAATGATCACACACTTTCACTGTTAACAATCACACCATTTAAAATTTTTTAGAACATTTGTTTGGTTACAGTTAACTTTGGATATGCAATTTGGCCATTTTGGAATAATACAATTGTTGCTTGTTGTCAAACTCATTTCAGCTTATGGTGCAAAACAAAGTAATTATAAAAATTATTCCCTTGTTTATCGGAGAAAAATTTAATTTAATTATTGTGCTATGGCGGTGGTCCATCTTCCTCCTCATGTTTTTATTCGCTTTGTTTCAGTTTCATAAATGGGTTGGATTAATTGGTTCAATATATCAGAAAATTTTAATTTGATAGCGGTTAATTTGCATTAATTATTGATTTTATAGTTTCATAATTTCATAGTAATAAAAACGTACACAATTTATTCCATGGATTGCAAATATCACGAATTTTTTAGCACTTATGTACAATGGTGTAGGATATTAAAAAAAAATGTTGAGAATCACAGTATTTTGAAAATTTTCTATTTAATTCCTAGCTATCCACCACCACTCGTTATTTAGTTCTCATCGTTTGCATTTCTTCTTATTAATATTATTTTTTCCTTAAATCAGCAAAATTTTCGCTATTATTCTGCAAAATAAATCAAAATTGTATGCAGATGAATTCACAATCGTTTTATTTTTCTTTTAATGATTTTTTATGACTTCCTCAACTACTCAAATCTGCTGGATATTTAGCTAAACGATAGATAAAAAATCCGTCTATAAAAATCTTCAATAAACCCCTCCATACATACATTTTAATATATTCATTTAAAAAAATAAAAAGAATTGTGTGAAATGTGAAATTGTTCGTTTCTATATAGCTTTTTTTTGTTTTGTTTTGTTATATATTACCTTAAAATATCAATTAAAATATTAATTAAAATCACAAAAAAAAAAATAAAACGTTTCTTAATTATTTTGATTTGATTTTATTTAAAGTCGTTTATAATCATTTAATATTCTTTTTGTTTTGAGACCCTTTACTTTTCTTTCTTTACTAATCTCTGTTTGCCTTTTCCTTTTTAGTTAATTGGCATTAATTTAATTTATTTTTTTTTTCACTTGTTTTTCACATTTTTTAAAGCAAATAAATTGAAACGTGAATTCCGTCGCGGTCGATTTAGTTTTTTGTTTGTTTTATACTTGATTTTTATTAAAATCTTGTTTTTTGCGATGGAATTTTAATTCTTTTTTATTATTTTTGTTGAACAATCTGCTCTCAACCGTACCCAACGCGTTCCAAATTTACAATAAGAATAAGTCTCAGTAATACAAAAAACTCAATTTAGTTCAGCGTTGCCGTTTTGGTCCAATTGGACCAAAATTGGTAGTTTTTATTTAAAAATGCTACGATTGGTAGTTTGGTTGGTTTGTTCAAATTTCATTTATTTTTTGGTATGAAAATACAATTATTATCTGTAAGATTTAATGTTGGGGGTATTATTTATTTTTAGGTCTAAAAACGTCGCATTGTCCAAAAAGAATTACAGAATTCAATGAATTTCAAGATTATTGTTCCGTAAAGCTCCAAAAAATTTACGCATTTGTTCAACAAGATGGCTTTCATTAGCAGGTGTTATTTCTAGAATCATGGGATAGTCTAAGATTTTATTTTATTTCATGTTCATTAGAAGCTAATGGCATTCGATCAGCAGAATTAGCAAATTCAATGGGAACCAAAATTAAAACTTATTTCCTGTTCTTATCATATATTTTACCAATAATAAACGCGTTAATAAAGAATTTCAATCAGAAAGCTTTAGACTTCCATACCTTTATACGAATATTAAATCAAATTTTCTATTAATTATGAGTAATTTTTTAAATAAAATCGAATCCCTTGGCGTTAAATTTCTTGACAAAAATAACCATATAGATATAAATAAAGTTTTTGTAGGTACAAAAGCCGAAGTATTTTTGGAAAATAATTTAGATCAGGAAATTAAATCTAAAATTTTATATAGAATATTTAAACCAAATTAAAATAAGATTTGACTTTGGAAGAGAAGATGTAAAATTACTACAAATAGTAACACCCAGAATTATTTTTCCAAAGAAAAAATAAATATATTCTCTTGATACTCAAATTTACGAATTTAGTGGATTGTGATCCAGATAAAATCGTAACGCAATGGAACTTGCTTCGATGATTTATGTAATTTTATTTTTAATTTGCTTTCTCTTCCACATAGTTCTGCAGCTGCAGAACGAAAATTTTCACAATTAAGTTTAATAAAAACAAAACTAAGAAATAAGTTAGATAAAAGCACAATAAACAATATAATGATATGTAAAGAAGTTACATGCAAGTCTGAACCGCATTATGTGTGGTCTGCAAAAAAAGATCTCAATGATACCTGAATATTATAAATATAATTTCTGTTATATAATATACTATATTTAGTATATTAAATATTTTTAAACAAATTATTTATGTTAATTTTATGTTAAAGATGAATTTGTTATGTTTTTAGCCTTAATTTTATACACTATGTTTATGTTCCTTTATTTTTATATTTTTTAAATGAATTGTTTTGTTTTTTTTTAATTCAAATGTAAATCACATTAAATGTGATATACATATATGAAATTCTTTTGTTAATTTTAGCAATAAAACGTTAATTTCATACTGGATAATCTATAATTACTTAAATTCAAATTTTGGTAGGATTGGAATAATTTTGGAAAGAATATTGGTAGGGAAAATTTTTTCTTTGTGGCAACGCTGATTTAGTTGTACTTTTTATAGCTACAGAACTTTAGAGTTGCCTTGTTTCCAAAAACTAACAAAAATTGCCGTTAATCAAACTATACAAACAGAATTCTTAAATTTATTTAATACATGCATATTGTATTAAAACTAAGTTTAAAATAATACATACATAATTGGTCATTACAACCCTTCAGTTAGGATTACGACCTAGTTTCTCACACCACTTATGTTGTGTGTGTTAATTTTATGCATGAGTGGTGGGACCTACAGTTTAAAGTCGACTCCGAACGACAGATTTTTGAGAAACTTTTCATGGCAATTTTATTTACTCTCAGAGTTTTTGCCAGAAATCTGCTGAGAGGAAGTCGCCGAAGAAATATTTTTTGTATTTTATTTTGATGTCTGGCCTGGGGCTCGAACCCTGGCTTTTCGTCTAATAAGCCAACACACTACCTACTAGACCACGGCGACCACTTAATAGTTTTTCCTTGTATTATGATGTGAATTTAATAAGAAATGGCAACTCTTTGTATCTTCTTTAAACTGTCTCTTTTTTATTATCATCCATTCTCTGAACACTAAACAAATCGCATTTATTTCCTACACTGTTTCTCTCTCAGTTTTAATTACTCTTTACTGAGAAGAGTTTTCCCCATTTTGTGTCTAGTTTTCTTTGTTTTACTCTTTGTTATTGTTTTTTTTTGTCTGGTTTTGTTTACATTTTCATATGTATGTATTTTCTGTTTGTTATATTATTGTTTTCTTTTTGCTTTTTTGTTCTTGTTTATAGCAATTTTGTTTGTGTTTTTTAGTTTTTAAAGCCTCTTCTCTTTGTGATACTCTGTTTTCATGTGGCTTTAAAGCTGGATTCACCCATTGTTTCGGAACAAAATGCTTGTTCCGGAACAAATTCAGTTTTTTGAGCGTTTGTTCCGAAAAGATTCACCCACTTCGAACAATTGTTCTGTAAAAACAAGGCTACCATATTGTTACGCAAAGCGAAACGACCTAATATCGTTTAACAATAAAAACGATAAGCAAAAGCAACACAATACAAATACACTAACACTAAGAATACAATGAACGTGCTGATTATCTAAAGCTGCACACACACATGTGTACAACGAACCAGGTAGCAACAACAACATGGAATGAAGTAAACCAGCTACAACAAATATGTAACGAACCTGGTTGCGGCTGGTACATAACATTAGCAAGTACACAAACAACAATGTACTGTAAAGATCTAGCGAATAGTTGTGTGAACTAGTGAATAAAACAGATTATTATTGTTGTATCGTTAAGTGTGAACAGTGGCACAAACGTAGTGTGAATAATAAAGAGAGTTTAACTGAAAATAACCACATATTTGTTTTTACTTTGGTTGCAATTAACGAGCTCATATTTAAACGTTTTTAAAAAGGTAAAAACGTAACAATTGGTGTCAGAAGTGGGATTGCAAAATCCAAAAGTAAAAATAAATAAATAATTAAAATGAAGCTCACCGAACTAAGAGTGGAACGACTGAAACGAGAGTTGGGTAAACTAGAGCTGCCGGAACGAAGAATGAACTCCAAAGGCTGTTAAGGGAACATCTGCAGCTTCAGGGCATTAACATCGATTCTCACGAGTTCGAGGAAGAAGAGGAGCGAGAATTACAGGCCCCTGCAACTCCTAGCGGTGCTGACATAAATTTGTTGCTAGCTGCTATGATGGAGAAAATGCAAGTAGCAAACCAAAAGCTATTTGCTGACGCACAAGAAGCTTCTAGAGCCGAAAATCGCAAAATGCAAGAAGAGAACAAAAAGCTATTGGTTGATCTACAAGAAGCTTCTAGAACCGAAAATAAAAAACTTCTGGCTGAAGTACGAGAAGCTTCTAGAGCTGAGAACCAGAAGCTATTCGAAGCTTCTAGAGCCGAAAACCAACGACTGCAAGCAGCAATTTTGTCAAAAATTGAAAAGGAGCTGGAAACAACATCTGGAAAGCTGCAGGAAATCCATGAGTCGGTCAGCAAAAGGATCACTGGTGTCGAGGAAAGGGTGTCACATTTAGAAAAGGCCGTTGACACGAAAGTGGACAATTTGGAAAATACCGTCGGCGGATGGGACGATGGAGAGAAGGCTCGAACTAATTTTGGCGCTAAAAGGTGTCGCAGCTGAGATCCTAGAAACCATGCCAGCCAGCTGCAGGAAGAACTACAACGAGTTGATAGTGACGTTACAGCGTAAATTCGGCGATGAGCACAAAAGAGAGTTGTTCCGCATGGAATTAAGATGCCGGGCGCAAAAGGCTAATGAGACACTTCAGGCCTTTGCAATAGAAGTCGAGAGATTAGTGCAGCTAACATACCCCGGAGAAAACCACCCGCTGATATACGCGACCCTGACGTTAAACTAGCGGTATGTTCTACGCCGAAGACAACCTTTGCAGAGACCACGGTCTCTGCACTAGCGCAGGAGACCGCTCGAACGATTTCTAGAGGAGGAATGCCTTCTGAATAAACTTAAAGAAATGTTGAAGCAAGTTTCGGGAGAAGATGAACAAAAAGCTAAACTTAAACGCTTCAACTGTGGAAAGAGTTGTCATTTCCAGAGAAACTGCAAAGCGCCACGCAAGAGATCAAGATCCACCTCACCATCAAGGAATAAGAAACGGGCGAACTACCAGCCATCTTCACAAGAGTCCCCGTTAAACTAAAACGAGCTAGCACTGAGGGGCAAGTGCTGGCTCCCACAAGCGAGGGCCCCACAATCTCAATATCAGTGTTGCAACAGAACAACAACAATCTTACGGCCCACGGATACATAAATGGCAGACCACATATCTTCACAATAGACATCGGGGCGACGCATTCTATCATCAGACCAGATGTAGTGAAGGGAAAATGTGAGGCATTTAGCAATGTAAGACTACGGACAGCTACTGGAGAGTCTGCCACCGTCCACGGAAAAACAGAGGCGAAGGTGACTATAGCCAACATTAGTGTAAGTCACATCTTTATTGTTGCCGATATTGTAGACGAGGTTATCATTGGTGCCGATTTTATGATAGCTCATGGCATCAATTTGAATATGGGGCAACAGATTATGAGTTGGCGAAATGTGGAGATACCTCTAGACGTGGGGTACAAGCATCAGCCAGAAGGATAGTTGGGGTCGAACAACTTAAATTGCCACCTCAGAGTGAATCACTGATATGGGCGCGTATGGATGGAGATTGTGTGGAAAACCGCTTGTGGGTTGTTGAACCAGCAGAAATACAGACGGATTTAATATCAGCAAAGGGCCTCGTCAAATCCACAGAACAAAGAATAGTCCCGGTGAGAGTGCTAAATCTATCAGGCCATGAAAGAGTCGCCTGTAAAAACTCAGAGGTGGGCCAATGTGTTCCAGTAGAGGCGGTAATAAACAGCGAACAAACGCCGCAAACTGCCGATATGTCAGCTAAGGATCAAAAGGAATTTGGTGAAAATGTGGAGAAATGGATAGCAGGTTTAGCAGCTGCAGAGAAAAACAAAGCCAAAAAGCTGCTAAAGAGGTATGCTTTCGCTTTCGCCACGAAAAACAAAAGGCAAGGAAGAACAGCCATGGTCAAACATGAAATTGATACTGGCGAAGCGAGACCGATAAAGCAGGCACCCAGAAGCATACCGCTGGCGAAGCGTAATGAGGTCAAGGAGTTAGTCGACAAAATGAGGAAGAGCGGTGTAATCGAACCATCTTCGGGTCCGTGGAGCTCACCTGTAGTCTTAGTCAAAAAGAAAGATGGCAGTACAAGATTCTGCGTAGACTACAGGACGCTGAATGATGTCACTAAAAAGGACAGTTACCCGCTACCAAGAATTGACGACACACTCGACACGTTAGCCGGAACGAAGTGGTTCTCTACATTGGATTTACAAAGCGGGTATTGGCAGGTGGAGATTGCAGACAAGGACAAGGAGAAAACCGCATTCAGTGCGAACGGCGGCTTATGGCAGTTTAAGGTTATGCCATTTGGACTCTGTAATGCTCCGGCCACATTCGAGCGGCTTATGGAACGTGTGCTAAAGGGACTTCATTGGAAGACTTGCCTGGTGTATCTCGACGACATAATAGTGATGGGCAGAACTTTCGACGAACACCTCAAGAACCTGGGAGAAGTTCTGCAACGAATAACAACGGCTGGACTAAAACTAAGCGTAAAGAAATGTGCATTTTTCCAAAAGCAGGTGAAATATTTGGGGCATCTTGTCACGGCAGATGGAGATAAAATACGAGCAGTAAAGGACTGGCCTCGTTCCCAGAATCTTCATGAACTACGCAGCTTTTTGGGACTATGCACATACTACAGACGCTTTGTGCCTAACTTTGCCAGCGTGGCTGCAAGTTTGCATGAGCTCACCAAGAAGTCAAAAGTCTATCAATGGGGTGAGCCACAGGAGAAGGCTTTCCAGACACTAAAAGACCTATTGTGTGCTGCACCAGTTTTGGCGTATCCAGTCCCAGGAGAAAAGTTCATCTTAGACAGTGATGCTAGCGGATATGGTATTGGTGGTGTACTTTCCCAAGTGATCAATGGAACAGAGAAAGTCGTAGGCTACTATAGTCGCACATTGTCAAAGCCAGAACGGATCTACTGTGTAACCCGACGAGAGCTACTGGCAGTGCTGGAGTGCATCAAACATTACCATAAGTACCTGTATGGCCAAAATTTTCTGCTAAGGACTGATCACTCCGCACTGAGATGGCTGCTACAATTCAAGAACCCTGAAGGACAGTTAGCACGTTGGATTGAACGCCTCCAGACTTACGACTTCAGCATTGAACACCGAAGGGGCATAAAACATGGAAATGCTGACGCTCTTTCACGCCGACCTTGTAATTTGGTGTGTAAACATTGCGTGAAAACTGAGAAAAAGGAATCCATCGTCGATATCCGGCTAACGCGGATTGAAGCCAACGAAGACTGGTCCCAAGCACAAAGGAGTGACCCAATATTGGCGAAGGTAATAGCAGCGAAGGAAGAGGACAAACGACCTACAAGAAATGAGATATCCGCAGAAGGTCCTCTTACAAAAGCATATTGGGCACTATGGGTGCATATATCGACTTTGGGAAAGCGCTGATGGCAAGACCTCATCCAACCTATTTTGAGTCAGCTGTATTCCAGGAAAAGTGTGAAGTATACGGTATTAAGTAGACTCGAACGACGCCGCTTCACCCACAGTCAGACGGAATGGTAGAGCGATTTAACCGAACCCTGGAGGAATACTTGCGAAAAGTAGTGAGCGAGCAACAGAAAGACTGGGACGAACACATTCCGAGGTTTCTACTGGCGTACCGATCCGCGGTCCATGATTCAACATCTAGATCACCCGCCAAGGTTATCTTTGGGACTGAGATAAAGCTGCCCGGTGACTAAGAGTTTGGTGTTAAGCCTGGCACAGAGAGGGATGCCACATACACTGGAAAAGATGAAAGCCTAAATGAACTTCATGAGTTTGTGCGCACCCGTATAAAAATGGTCAGTGATAGAATGAAAGCCAGGTATGATCGTGCGGCAAACACGGAGGGCTTCCATGAGGGACAAATGGTTCTGCTATAGAACCCAAAGCGGAAGAATGGATTATCTCCCAAGCTACAAACCAGCTGGGATGGACCGTATAAAATAATTAAACGGTTAAACGATGTCGTGTACAGGATACAGAAAGCTAACAGCCCCCGGACAAAAATGAAGGTCGTACACATAGAGCGACTGGCAAAGTACGGGAAAAGAGATAATGAGCCTATTCGGAACGAACAGGCTTAAGTTACGCAAAGCGAAACGACCTAATATCGTTTAACAACAAAAACTATAAACAAAAGCTACCAGCTACTCCAACACAATACACACGACACAAATACACACTAACACAAGGAATACAATGAACGCGTTGATTATCTAAAGTTGCACACACACATGTGTACAACGAACCAGGTAGCAACAACAACATGGAATGAAGTAAACCAGCTACGACAAATATATAACGAACCTGGTTGCGGCTGGTACATAACATAAGCAAGTACATAAACAACAATGTACTAGCAATAGAGTTCTCGAGAAGCCGCGAGCAAGAACCTTCCACATCGAGAACGTTCATCGTACAGATTGATACGCGTGTATGCGGACTATAAAAGGGCTGGACAAAGCAAGCAGCAGTCAGAGTTAATTCAGTCAGCCTTGTGTGAAGTTGCGTGTGAACAAAATAAGTCGTAGTTGTAAAGATCCAGTGAATACTTGTGTGAACTAATAAAGTGAATAAGCAGATTATTATTGTTGTATCGTTAAGTTCTATACGGTGGCACACAAAAGTAGTGTAAATAATAGAGTTAAGAAAAACTAAAGACATATTTGTTTTTTACTTTGTTGCAATTAACGAACTCATATTTAAACGTTTTTTAAAAAGGTAAAAACGTAACAATATTTTTTTATTGTGTTACAAAGAAATTGTAAATTAAAACAAATCTGAAATTGTTGAAGTGAAAAAATGGATATCATACATGCATAAATAGATACATACAAATGTACATATAATATGATGTGGCAGCTCAGTTCAACTTTACTTAAAAAATTAAAGGAGCTGGCAGCACAGTTCAATTGTTTCGGAACAAAAATTAAAATTAAACCAATTCGAGCTGAAAATGTTCCGAAGCAAGCTTATTCTCTTTCACTCTCTCTCAAAAAGAGAAACGTCAAACTACATATAAAAAAATTGTTTCGGAACAAAAATTTTGTTCCGAAACAATGGGTGAATCCAGCTTAAGTCAGTGTTGTTAGATAGGTACATAAAAAATTGGTTTAAAGTAGTAGAACTAAATTTGGTACTCTTGATAAGGTATTAACAATATCCTTTTTCGATTTAATCCCAAGCACAAAGGAGTGACCCAATATTGGCGAAGGTAATAGCAGCGAAGGAGGAGGATAAACGACCTACAAGAAATGAGATATCCGCAGAAGGTCCACTTACTAAAGCATATTGGGCACTATGGGACAGCACATATTTGTTTTTACTTTGGTTTGCAATTAACGAACTCATATTTTAACGTTTTTAAAAAGGTATAAACGTAACAATTCGTGTCAGAAGTGGGATTGCAAAATCCAAAAGTAAAAATAAATAAATAAATAAAAAAAATTAATTAAAATGAAGCTCACCGAACTAAGAGTGGAACGACTGAAACGAGCTGCCTCAACGAAGAATGAGCTGCAAAGGCGATTAAGGGAACAACTGCAGCTTCAGGGCATTGATATCGATTCTCACGAGTTCGAGGATGAAGAGGAACGAGAGGTAAAGGCCCCTGTAACCCCTAGCGGTATCGACATAAATTCGTTGCTAGCCGCTATGATGGAAAAGATGCAAGTATTAACGGATGCACAAGAAGCTTCTAGAGCGGAGAATCAGAAGCTATTTGCTGATGTACGAGAAGCTTCTAGAAGCGAAAATCAAAAACTGTTAGCTGAAGTGCACGAGGCTTCTAGAACCGAAAATCAAAAACTTCTAGCTGAAGTGCAAGAAGCTTCTAGAGCCGAAAACCAGAAACTGCAAGCAGCAATTTTGACGAAAATCGAAAAGGAGCTCGAAGCGACATAAGGGAAGCTGCAGGAAATACACGAGTCGGTCAGCAAACGAATTACTGGTGTGGAGGAAAGGATGTCACATTTAGAAAGGACCGTCGACACGAAAGTGAACGATTTGGGAAAGACCGTCGACGGAAAACTGGTGATAATGGAAGAGAAGATCAACAACATCCAGAGCCAGAGACCGGAACCAGTGCGAGTTGTATCCGAAAGTACCGGCAGGATAAAACCATCTTGCTTTAATGGCAGCTCACCCCTATCCGTATTCAAATTCCAATTTGAGACAGTAGCCAGCAGAAACGGATGGGACGATGGAGAGAAGGCTCTAAAACTAATTCTGGCGTTAAAAGGTGTAGCAGCCGAGATACTAGAGACCATGCCAGCCAGCCGGAGAAACAACTACAACGACTTAATGGTGGCGTTACAGCGCAAATTTGGCGACGAGCATAAACGAGAACTGTACCGCATGGAGTTAAGGTGCCGAGCGCAAAAGCCTAATGAGTCGCTTCAAGCCTTTGCAATGGAGGTGGAGAGATTGGTGCAGCTCACATACCCAGGGGAAAACCATCCGTTGATAGACAACTATAAGACCGAGGTGTTTGTTAATGGCGTACGAGACCCTGACATTAAACTAGCGGTATGTTCGACACTGAAGAGAAACTTTGCAGAGACCGTGGCCTTCGCACTAGCCCAGGAGACCGCTTGAGCTATTTCTAAACCTCAAGTAAGCAAAGTGCGAAGAATGGAAGTAGAGGAGGAAGATGAATGGCTTTTAACTAAAGTTAAGGAGATGGTGAAGCAAGCTTTAGAAGAAAACGGACGAAGGGCTAAACCTAAATGCTTCAACTGTGGAAAGAGCGGCCATTTCCAAAGAAACTGTAAAGCGCCACGGAAAAGATCAAGACTGGTCTCAACAACAAGACGACGTGCCATTGCTACGCCTAAGGCTACTGATGAACACTACGCTGAAACGAGTAGTTCCAAGAGAAGGCGCGGAAAGCCCGAAAATGTCGAGGATCATGCCCAAAGTACCGAGAATAGAGGCTAATATGCAAATCGAAAAGTCCTCGGACACTTACACAGCTGCAGAAAAGACTGAAGTTATGAAAGTTAGAAGAGGACGCAAGAAGATCAGAACTGATTCCGAACTATCGCCATTAACAAAACGAAGAGTCATAAAACATGGCAAGGCTGATGCTCTATCAAGCCGATATCGTAATTTGGAGCGTAATCATTATGTAAAGGCTGAGAAGAAGGAATCCACCGTTGATGTCCGGCGAATGCAGATCGAAGGCAATGAAGACTGGTCCGAAGCACAAAAGAGTGACCCGATACCGGCGAAGATAATAGCAGCTAAGGAATAAACGACCTACCAGCCATGAGATATCCGGAGAAGGTCCTCTTACAAAAGCGTATTGGGCACTATGGGACAGTTTACGGTTGATAAACGGATGCTTATATCGACGTTGGGAAAGCGTTGATGGCAAGACCTTATCCAACCTATTAGTAGTAGTGCCTTCCTCCAAGACGAAAGAAGTGCTAAAGGAGTCCCATATTGGAGCTAGCGGAGGACATCTGGGAGTGACAAAGACCTTGGAAAGGCTAAAACGACGTTTTTATGGGGTTGGATGTCAGCAAGCAGTAGCAAACTGTACCCAATGTATTGCATCTAAAGGTCCAGTAAAAAGAAGTCAAGGTCAGCTGCAACAGTATAACTCGGACGCACCTTTGGAGTTTAGAGCTATGGTCAGTAATGGAATGAAAGCCAGGTATGATCGTGCAGCAAACACAGAGGGTTTCCATCAAGGACAACTGGTACTATTCTACAACCCAACGCGGAAGAAAGGATTATTCCCCAAGTCGCAAAGTAGCTGGGATGGACCGTATGAAATAATTAAACGGTTAAACGATGTCGTGTACAGGATACAGAAAGCTGGCAGCCCCCGGACAAAAATGAAGGTCGTACACATAGAGCGACTGGCAAAGTACGGGAAAAGAGATAATGAGCCTATTCGGGACGAACAGGCTTAAGTGGGCGGCAGTGTTACGCAAAGCGAAACGACCTAATATCGTTTAACAACAAAAACTATAAACAAAAGCTACCAGCTACTCCAACACAATACACACGACACAAATACACACTAACACAAGGAATACAATGAACGCGTTGATTATCTAAAGCTGCACACACACATGTGTACAACGAACCAGGTAGCAACAACAACATGGAATGAAGTAAACCAGCTACGACAAATATGTAACGAACCTGGTTGCGGCTGGTACATAACATAAGCAAGTACACAAACAACAATGTACTAGCAATAGAGTTCTCGAGAAGGCGCGAGCGAGAACCTTCCACATCGAGAACGTTCGTCATACTGATTGATACGCGTGTGTGCGGACTATAAAAGGGCTGGACAAAGCAAGCAGCAGTGAGAGTTAATTCAGTCAGCCTTGTGTGAAGACGCGTTGCGGTTTGAACGTACAAGTGGTATTGCTTGCAAAAAGGTTGTAAGCAGAAAAGATCTAACGAACAGTTGTTAGTGTTATCGCGGGCAGAAGGGTGAAATGGAATAGTGTACGTGGCATATTTATAACAGGTAGGAGCAACTCTACAACAAGTACAACAATGCAAAAACAACAGGCATTTTGTTTTTGTAAAAGTGCATTTGAAGTGTCAAAAAATTAACCCTCAAACCTCCATAGGAAATTAATTAAAGCAATTAAAAAAAACTAAATAAATTTTATATATTGAAAATTCTTATGATTTTTATGTCATAGTGCAGCACCTATAAATTAAAAAAAATTATCAGCTGCAAACGTTATTTCTTATTTATTATTGTACCAATTAAAATTTGTACTTAATTTATATTTATTTTATGACTGAATTTTGAAATTGAATACATATTTAAACTATTATTTCTTGAATTATATTGTGAATTATTTTGAATTAGCTTTAGTAGAAAATTGAAATCAAAAGTTGTACTTTAAATTCACTTGCTTCCACAACACTCAACCAAATTGACAGACTCAAAAAAGAAAATAAGAAATACATACTAATACTTCTTTCTTTCTCTTTTCTTAATCCCAATTATAATTACGTTTGAGTAATTATAATAACAAATTTTCAGCAGAAGATTGGCCCAATTTGTTTTAATCCCTATATCCCAATCTTCTGAAAGAGAATTTGTTTTAAAAATATCACACAAGTTATTTCAGTCATAGTTTAGGCACCTAGTTGGGGACATGGATATTATTTTTTTTTTGTAATTCATCACTTTCATCTAAATATCTATAAATATAGTAAACCTAAGTTGTAGTTTAAAAGATATATGTATTTAGTGTTAAAGGCTTAAATATTGTTAATCATCTAGCAAAAATTTTAATATAATTGGCTTAAAATAGTAATTCTAAAGAATTCCTAGAGTGCGTATCGTTAAGGATACATGCGGTACATATGAGGGTTTATGACTAATATAAATACGAAATTGAATATCGAAACAAAATACACAAAAAACAAACATTTTTTTTGACATTAAAAACCCGTCAGCTGTTGAGTTGCTCCTACCTGTTATAAATATGCCATGATAGTGTACAAGCAAATTATTGTTGTATCGTTAAGTGTGAACAGTGACACAAACGTAGTGTGAATAATAAAGAGAGTTTAACTGAAAATAACCACATATTTGTTTTTACTTTGGTTTGCAATTAACGAACTCATATTTAAACGTTTTTAAAAAGGTAAAAATGTAACAATATGTATGTTGTTTCATTGTTTAAAATTTAAATAATATTTTAAATAATAAAAATTAAGGAATTTCTCAGATAAGCTATATTATGTATCTACCAAATACTTTAATAATTACTATATTTTTAAGAAAAGAAATTATGCATTTCTTAATATAATGTTGATGATTTATGTAAACCAAAAGACAAAGATTAAACAACTGATAGTCTCTAAAGGACCCTTACATTTTACCATTTTTTACTATGGTCGCTATTACAACACTTCTAATATCTCAATATTACAAATATCTAACTCCATAGCCTAATAAATGTTGTTACCTACATACATGTATATTCTATCAATGAACGTGCTTATTAATATGCAACAACTTATTACTTATTAACAATATTTTTTGCATTATTTCAATAAATTATTGTTTAGAGGGATTGTCAAGTAATTATATGTTCAAAATTCATTTTTATACAATATTGGTTGTTTGAAAAAGTAGGGTTGCAAATGAGTAACCGTAATAAAAAAAAACCTTTTCTTTATTAAAGCACTTATGGAACAAAGTCATCGTTATATCAGTGTAGTACATCTAATCAGAGTAAGAATGTATTTTAAATAATAGCGTTATAGAAACAGAGTTAGATAAAAGTAACTGAATTATATTGAATACCAATATTTGTGGCCATAAAAACTTTACGAGTTCCACAAGTTGTGATTTATAATATATTAAAAATATCACAAGCATATTCGTGCTTGCAAATTATTTGTTATTTGTTGCACAATCTGAAATTCTAAGGCGTGCGAAGTGATTCATAAAATACAGCTATGGACATTAAATTAGCACAAAATCTTGTCATGAAAACAATCATATTTTTATAGTATTTTAAGTCTATTTACAAAAAAAAATTTAAACATAAAAACATAAAATGAATATTCTAGGTTAGGTTAGGTTAGGTTAGAGGACGTGTACTTTGTCAATTAAGACAAGTACAGTACCCGGAGGTCGAATTGACCCATTGTACAACGTCCTAGTTTCTCACACCACTTATGTTGTGTGTGTTAATTTTATACATGAGTGGTGGGACCTCCAGTTTAAAGTCGACTCCGAACGACAGATTTTTATTTATTGAGAAACTTTTCATGGCAATTTTTATTTACCCTCAGAGTTTTTGCCAGAAATCTACTGAGAGGAAGTCGCCGAAAAATTACTTTTTGTATTTTGTCTTCGATGCCTGGCCTGTGGCTCGAACCCAGGCTTTTGCGTCTAATAAGCCAACACACTACCTACTAGACTACGGCGACTTCCTAATAATAATTCTTCTTTAATAAAAAAACAAAAAAATTTTAAGAAATTGCCAATCGTCTGCTCTTTAAGACCTGCAACATATCAAATGCTAGATTTTAGTTGTACAGTAAAATAGCACAAATTAAATTTTATGGAATAAACATGCTTTCAATCAAATTCTGGCAACGTTCTTTGGGAATCGAGTACCAAGCATTTCGTAATCCAAGCCACAAATCGTCCAAGTTTTTGTACTTCTGTTGAGCAATTACACATTTCACATCGTTCCAGAGGTTTTCAATCGGGTTTAAGTCAGGACTTTGCGCCGGCCAGTCTAAAACACGAATCTGCTCTTTATAAAACCAATCCTTTACTAGCTTAGACGTGAGTTTGGGGTCATGATATTGCATAAATATAAATGAAACTGGTATATTTTCAAAAACATATGGTTCCATTTTGTTCTTCATAATGTCCAAATACTGATAACGGTTCATTTTTCCATTAATTTTGACAATTGGACCCACACCGTGTCATGAAAATGATCCCCACACCATGATGCTTCCTCCACCATACTTTATGGTCTTTTGAGTGTAACGTGGATTAAATACCTGACATTTTGGCCGATGAACAAAGACTCTACCATCCGGTCCCAAACGATTTATCTTTGTTTCATCACTCCAAAGTATTTTTTTTTTCCAAAATGAGAGGTCTTTATCCTTGTAGGTGCGAGCAAAAGCTAAACGCTTGACGCTTCTTTCGGTTAGAGCGTCCAAACAGCTTTGCGTCATTAAGACGTCTGCGTTTGAGCCTGCACGATAAATTTAACTCAAATTGGGAGTTAATTTCGTTTGCAATATCGCGTGACGACATGAAAGGGTCTTTCTTTGACTTTCTGACAATAGCTCCGTCCACGACTTCGGTTATTTTCTTGACACGTGGCTTCTGTTTTTTGTTGTCTGTGATATTATTTTTATTTGTTTTGAAGGGAATGATTACGTTGTAAATCATTTTCCGCGAGCGATTCAAAATTTGGGCAATTTCAGCCATCTTTTTTCCATCCTTCCACAACTTTACGATAATGCGCTTCTCCTCTTGTGAGCAATCTTTTCCACGTCCCATTTTTTACAAAAATTAATTTAAATGCCACAAAATTAAAAGGATTTACCGTAAGAAAAAAAATTTGGAACAAAACTTTTACCTACAACATTTTTGCTTGCACCTAAAACACTTTGTGCTAATTTACTGTCTAGCTCGAATTTCGCGACTGACACAAAATCTGCAATCAAAACAAAAAATGTGAATGATAACGGTAAATTTTTTTGTTAAACAACAGCTCGATGTCGTCTTGCAACACTGCAGACCAAAAGAATTGATATAATTAGGATAAAAATAAGAAGAAAAAAACATAATCAAAATATAAATGGATTTTGTGCTAATTTAATGTCCATAGCTGTATATGCGAAAATTGTTATCTTTCAACCCTAACTTCACAATAATTTTAAGTCGTTGCTTATGTACGTGCGTGTTTTGTGACCTGCAACAGAAAAAATTGTAGTACCATACCTGATAACTCAAAGCCAACATTTCAAACATATTTGTGCTTGATATGTTGGCTTTATCATCTGGACCAAATATGGTTAAATGCAAACGATCCATTAAATGATGCACCGAATATTCACTTGGTGAAACAGTCCATTCGGCAAACGCCAATAAAGTGGCATTTTCTAGTTTATCCTGATGCAATTCATACTGTTGCATTTGCTGGAAACGTGACGTAATGCGATTCATTGTATCCGTAATATAGTTACGTTTCGCTAACAATTGCAAATTGCCTTCTATGAAATTAGTGACAGAATCTATAGCCACAGCAATACTTTCGGCATTCTGAAAATTAAAAAGAAAATCACAATGTTTTCCTTTTCTGATGTTCAATAAGGTTTTGTTGATGTTCTTGCCTGATCTTCCATTTGTTGGATTTGATTTGAGACTTCCCTAAGGCGTGACAAAACTTCATCTTGGTGTATACCTGTTTGTACAATATCACAGATATTTAAAAGCACCGTAAATAATTCTACGGCGGCAGGGAATACAAAAGCTGGTAAAGCTGTTGACTGTTTGGGACAGGTCAGAAATATAAAAAGCAAGGCAACTGACCAGAGAACACTTGAAGGTTTCATTATTATTTTATTATTGTTTCTTTTTTTTATGATTTAATATTCTGACACGTTTTAAACAATAAATTTTTATACACTCAAGTAAAGAGATTTTGTTTTTTAATAAATGAAAACTGTTTTTTTACGCTTTATTTGTTTTTATATTTTTTGTTTTTCTTTTTATAAATTCTTTTTCCAATGTTCTTTCTTTCAGTTCTCGTTTTATTTATTTGTTATTTTTTATTATTATTTTTAAAATGACTAGAAAAAGACACACATGAAAAGCTCAAGAAGTAACAATAGCACAAATGCTTGTGGCAATTTTTTCGACAATAAATTTTGTTTTTGCTTAGAGACTGTCTGCCACATTCAAAAAATTAGAAAAAAACATACCACATGTGTGTTACTGCAGAAGCCGTTTCTGATGGTGTATCGACTTACTAACTCGAGTGTTAAAAACCATTTGACTTCTAGTCTTTAACGGTTTATACTCCCAAGCTGTGATAATATCACTTTTGCTTTGTTTGCATAATTTTTGTGTATTTACACTCTCTGGATTCTCTCTTTTTTTCAACCTCATTAATTTGAAGCAATTTCTTGTATTTCTCTCTATCTCTCAAGATTTTATTCTCTCGTATTTAACTCTTCAATTACATTTGATTAATATTTATATATGTATATACATAAAAATTTTTAGTGTCTACTTTCAATTAATTTCGTTGTAATTTATTCTATTTGGTTTATGAGTGTGTGTGTATATTTTTACCCTGCCGTCAAATGAGTAGCTAACTACAAAAAAAAACTAACTTTAAGTTTGCTTGTATCGACTAACTTAAAGCTAACTACTACCAAAGAATATGGATATAAAGAATACGCATCATGTAGAAGTAAAATTCCTTATGGCGGGTCATAACATTACGACCCGCTCTCACCAAAATCTTTTTAAAAATCATTTCTTGATGAGGGGGGAGGAAGACAGAAGGAAAATGAACACAAACAAAGAGCGTAACAATGTGTTTCTCTCATCGTACGTATGTACATGTGTATGTATTCTTGTGTTTTTTGATTTAGTTGTCGATCAGACTGCGACAAGAATACATGTGCTGCGGATGCTTTATCATTTTATTTTAGAATAACACTCAAAGAATATTCTGTGTTAAAAAGTTCTATGACATTAGCTGGGCTTATTTTATTTTGTCCCATAGTATAATTTTTTTTAAATTCTTTGGAATGCTCGTTTTTTTCTTTTAATAAAAAATGGTTTTTTATTATTTTTATTTTTATTTATCTAAAAAACATGGCCTAATTTTTAAGCCAAAGATGGATAGCTTTATGTTCTTTTGATAATAAAATCGATTTTTTATTTATTTTTATTTATCTAAAATTATTAAGCCAAAGATAGACAGCTTTACATATGTATGTTGATGAAATGAAAATAAAAATAGAGTATATTACTAACACTTTTATATGGCTGTAAATAAATAAATTCTCTCAACTTATTTTCTCTCTCTCTCTCACTCACTAATTCATTAACACATGCCTAGTTAACCTAGAGGAAAATTGTTAGTAATAATTTCAAGTCTACTTATGATACAATGATATGTATATGTGATCGGAAAATATAGAAAAATTGTACTGCACTAAATCCCTAAAGACACCGTATTTAACTTGGCAAGTATTCTTCCAAAAATCGAAATCCTATCTGATTGATATTAGTGAATACTACTGTGATATTTATTTGAGTGTATAATTGAAGTCTGAAGAAAGCGACATGAACGTTCTTCTTTAAAAGCTGATAAGATTTTTACGCTCTTTTTAACGAACATTCTTGATGTTCGTGTCCTATGTGTGTAAAAAGCCGAAGATGTTCTTCCCCTGAGGGACATTGGTGCCGACACCAGAAAAATAAATAAAAAAGTGGTCAAACAACAAAAACGCACGATGAGAACAACGCATTGTTACGCTCTTGGTTTCTGTATTCTTCCCTTTTATCTTACCACCACAACCCCCCCTCCCCCCCGCGTCATGAAATATTTTTGAAAAATATTCCAAAATATTGTTACGCAAAGCGAAACGACCTAATATCGTTTAACAATAAAAACTATAAACAAAACCACACAATACAAATACACACTAACACTAAGAATACAATGAACGTGCTGATTATCTAAAGATAATCTCGAGAAGGCGCGAGCGAGAACCTTCCACATCGAGAACGTTCATCATACTGATTGATACGCGTGTGTGCGGACAAAGCAAGCAGCAGTCAGAGTTAATTCAGTCAGCCTTGTGTGAAGTTGCGTGCGAACCAAATAAGTCGTGGTTGTAAAGATCTAGCGAATAGTTGTGTGAACTAGTGAATAAGCAGATTATTATTGTTGTATCGTTAAATAATAAAGACAGTTGAGAAAAACTAAAGACATATTTGTTTTTACTTTGTTGCAATTAACGAACTCATATTTAAACGTTTTTTTAAAAGGTAAAAACGTAACAATTGGTGTCAGAAGTGGGATTGCAAAATCCAAAAGGAAAAATAAATAAATAAAAAAAATAATAATTAAAATGAAGCTCACCGAACTAAGAGTGGAACGACTGAAACGAGAGTTGGGTAAACTAGAGCTGCCAACAACGGGCACCAAGAATGAGCTGCAAAAGCGATTAAGGGAACATCTGCAGCTTCAGGGCATTGACATCGATTCTCACGAGTTCGAGGATGAAGAGGAACGAGAGGTAAAGGCCCCTGTAACCCCTAGCGGTATCGACATAAATTCGTTGCTAGCCGCTATGATGGAAAAGATGCAAGTACTAACGGATGCACAAGAAGCTTCTAGAGCGGAGAATCAGAAGCTATTTGCTGATGTACGAGAAGCTTCTAGAAGCGAAAATCAAAAACTGTTAGCTGAAGTACGAGAAGCTTCTAGAGCCGAGAACCAGAAGCTATTTGAAGCTTCTAGAGCCGAAAACCAACGACTGCAAGCAGCAATTTTGTTAAAAAATTGAAAAGGAGCTGGAAGCAACATCTGGAAAGCTGCAGGAAATCCATGAGTCGGTCAGCAAAAGGATCACTGGTATCGAGAAAAGGCCGTTGACACTATAGTGGACAATTTGGAAAGGACCGTCGGCGGAAAAATCGTTATGATGGAGGAAATGATCTACAACCTCCAAAGCCAGCGACCGGAACCAGTGCGAGTCGTTTCGGAAAGTACCGGCACGATAAGAACACCTTGCTTTGATGGTAGCTCACCCCTATCCGTATTCAAATTCCAATTTGAGACGGTAGCCAGCAGAAACGGATGGGACGATGGAGAGAAGGCTCTAGAACTAATTCTGGCGTTAAAAGGTGTCGCAGCTGAGATTCTAGAAACCATGCCAGCCAACAGCAGAAACAACTATAACGACTTAATGGTGGCGTTGCAGCGTAAATTTGGCAATGAGCACAAACGGGAACTATACCGCATGGAGTTGAGATGCCGGGCGCAAAAGACAAATGAGTCATGACAAGCCTTTGCAATGGAGGTTGAGAGATTAGTGCAGCTCACATACCCAGGAGAAAACCATCCATTGATAGACAACTTCAAGACTGAGGCGTTTGTTAATGGCATACGCGACCCTGACATCAAACTTGCGGTACGCTCCACACAGAAGGCAACCTTTGCAGAGACCGTGGCCTTCGCACTAGCCCAGGAGACCGCTCGAGCTATTTCTAGACCACAAGTAAGAAAAGTGCGAAGAATGGAAGTCGTGGAGGAAGATGAATGCCTTTTAACTAAAGTTAAGGAGATGGTGAAGCAAGCTTTAGAAGAAAACGGACAAAAGGCTAAACTTAAATGCTTCAATTGTGGAAAGGGCGGTCATTTTCAAAGAAACTGCAAAGCGCCACGCAAGAGATCAAGATCCGCCTCACCATCAAGGAATAAGAAACGGGCGAACTACCAACCATCTTCACAAGAGTCCCCGTTAAACTAAAACGAGCTGGCACTGAGGGGCAAGTGCTGGCTCCCACAAGCGAGGGCCCCACAATCTCAATATCAGTGATGCAACAGAACAACAACAATCTTACGGCGTACGGATACGTAAATGGCAGACCACATACCTTCACAATAGACATCGGGGCGACGCAGTCTATCATCAGACCAGATGTAGTGAAGGGAAAATGTGAGGCACTTAGCAATGTAAGACTTCGGACAGCTACTGGAGAGTCTGCCACCGTCCACGGAAAAACAGAGGCGTAGGTGACTATAGCCAACATTAGTGTAAGTCACATCTTTATTGTTGCCGATATTGTGGACGAGGTTATCATTGGTGCCGATTTTATGATAGCTCATGGCATCAATTTGAATATGGGGCAACAGATTATGAGTTGGCGAAATGTAGAGATACCTCTAGACGTGGGGTACAAGCATCAAGTGCACGCCAGAAGGATAGTTGCGGTCGAACAACTTAAATTGCCACCTCAGAGTGAATCACTGATATGGGCGCGTATGGATGGAGATTGTGTGGAAAACCGCTTGTGGGTTGTTGAACCAGCAGAAATACAGACGGATTTAATATCAGCAAAGGCCCTCGTCAAATCCACAGAACAAAGAATAGTCCCGGTGAGAGTGCTAAATCTAACAGACCATGAAAGAGTCGTCTGTAAAAACTCAGAGGTGGGCCAATGTGTTCCAGTAGAGGCGGTAATAAACAGCGAACAAACGCCGCAAACTGCCGATATGTCAGCTAAGGATCAAAAGGAATTTGGTGAAAATGTGGAGAAATGGATAGCAGGTTTAGCAGCTGCAGAGAAAAACAAAGCCAAAAAGCTGCTAAAGAGGTATGCTTTCGCTTTCGCCACGAAAAACAAAAGGCAAGGAAGAACAGCCATGGTCAAACATGAAATTGATACTGGCGAAGCGAGACCGATAAAGCAGGCACCCAGAAGCATACCGCTGGCGAAGCGTAATGAGGTCAAGGAGTTAGTCGACAAAATGAGGAAGAGCGGTGTAATCGAACCATCTTCGGGTCCGTGGAGCTCACCTGTAGTCTTAGTCAAAAAGAAAGATGGCAGTACAAGATTCTGCGTAGACTACAGGAAGCTGAATGATGTCACTAAAAAGGACAGTTACCCGCTACCAAGAATTGACGGCACACTCGACACGTTAGCCGGAACGAAGTGGTTCTCTACATTGGATCTACAAAGCGGGTATTGGCAGGTGGAGATTGCAGACAAGGACAAGGAGAAAACCGCATTCAGTACGAACGGCGACTTATGGCAGTTTAAGGTCATGCCATTTGGACTCTGTAATGCTCCGGCCACATTCGAGCGGCTTATGGAACGTGTGCTAAAGGGACTGCATTGGAAGACTTGCATGGTGTATCTCGACGACATAATAGTGATGGGCAGAACTTTCGACGAACACCTCAAGAACCTGGGAGAAGTTCTGCAACGAATAACAACGGCTGGACTAAAACTAAGCGTAAAGAAATGTGCATTTTTCCAAAAGCAGGTGAAATATTTGGGGCATCTTGTCACGGCAGATGGCATAGCCACCGATGAAGATAAAATACGAGCAGTAAAGGACTGGCCTCGTCCCCAGAATCTTCATGAACTACGCAGCTTTTTGGGACTATGCACATACTACAGACGCTTTGTGCCTAACTTTGCCAGCGTGGCTGCAAGTTTGCATGAGCTCACCAAGAAGTCAAAAGTCTATCAATGGGGTGAGCCACAGGAGAAGGCTTTCCAGACACTAAAAGACCTATTGTGTGCTGCACCAGTTTTGGCGTATCCAGTCCCAGGAGAAAAGTTCATCTTAGACAGTGATGCTAGCGGATATGGTATTGGTGGTGTACTTTCCCAAGTGATCAATGGAACAGAGAAAGTCGTAGGCTACTATAGTCGCACATTGTCAAAGCCAGAACGGAACTACTGTGTAACCCGACGAGAGCTACTGGCAGTGCTGGAGTGCATCAAACATTACCATAAGTACCTGTATGGCCAAAATTTTCTGCTAAGGACTGATCACTCCGCATTGAGATGGCTGCTACAATTCAAGAGCCCTGAAGGACAGTTAGCACGTTGGATTGAACGCCTCCAGACTTACGACTTCAGCATTGAACACCGAAGGGGCATAAAACATGGAAATGCTGACGCTCTTTCACGCCGACCTTGTAAATTGGAGTGTAAACATTGCGTGAAAACTGAGAAAATGGAATCCATCGTCGATATCCGGCTAACGCGGATTGAAGCCAACGAAGACTAGCCCCAAGCACAAAGGAGTGACCCAATATTGGCGAAGGTAATAGCAGCGAAGGAGGAGGACAAACGACATACAAGAAATGAGATATCCGCAGAAGGTCCACTTACAAAAGCATATTGGGCACTATGGGACAGCTTAAAGATCATAAATGAGTGCCTATATCGACTTTGGGAACGCGCTGATGGTAGTGCCTTCCTCCAAAATGAAAGAAGTATTAAATGAATTCCATAATGGAGATAGCGGAGGACACCTTGGAGTGACAAAGACACTGGAAAGGCTAAAACAACGTTTTTATTGGGTTGGATGTCAACAAGCAGTGGCGGATTGGATAGCAAACTGCACCCAGTGTATTGAAGCTAACGGTCCAACAAGAAGAAGTCGAGGTCAGATGCAGCAGTATAACTCAGGCGCACCTTTCGAGCGGATAGCGATGGACGTTGCAGGCCCTTTTCCAGTCAGCAATGCTGGAAACCGATATGTTCTCGTTGTGATAGACTACTTCAGCAAATGGCCGGAAGTATATGCCATACCCAATCAAGAGGCGAACACAATAGTTAACGTTTTTGTGAACAACTGGGTATGCCGCTACGTTGTTCCAATAGAACTACATTCCGATCAAGGCAGAAATTTTGAGTCAGCTGTATTCAAAGAAATGTGCGAAGTATATGGCATTAAGAAAACTCGAACGACGCCTATTCACCCACAGTCAGACGGAATTGTAGAGCGATTTAACCGAACCCTTGAGGAATACTTGCGAAAAGTAGTGAGCGAGCAACAGAAAGACTGGGACGAACTCATTCCGAGGTTTCTACTGGCGTACCGATCCGCGGTCCATGATTCAACATCTAGATCACCCGCCAAGGTTATCTTTGGGACTGAGATAAAGCTGCCCGGTGACTTAGAGTTTGGTGTTAAGCCCGGCACAGAGAGGGATGCCACATACACTGGAAAAGACGAAAGCCTAAATGAACTTCATGAGTTTGTGCGCACCCGTATAAAAATGATCAGTGATAGAATGAAAGCCAGGTATGATCGTGCGGCAAACACGGAGGGCTTCCATGAGGGACAAATGGTTCTGCTATACAACCCAAAGCGGAAGAAGGGATTATCTCCCAAGCTACAAACCAGCTGGGATGAACCGTATAAAATAATTAAACGGTTAAACGATGTCGTGTACAGGATACAGAAAGCTAACAGCCCCCGGACAAAAATGAAGGTCGTACACATAGAGCGACTGGCAAAATATGGGAAAGGAGATAATGAGCCTATTCGGGACGAACAGGCATAAGTGGGCGGCAGTGTTACGCAAAGCGAAACGACCTAATATCGTTTAACAATAAAAACGATAAACAAAAGCCACACAATACAAATACACACGAACACTAAGAATACAATGAACGTGCTAATTATCTAGAGCTGCACACACACATGTGTACAACGAACCAGGTAGCAACAACATCATGGAATTAAGTAAACCAGCTACGACAAATATGTAACGAACCTGGTTGCGGCTGGTACATAACATAAGCAAGTACACAAACAACAATGTACTAGCAATAGAGTTCTCGAGAAGGCGCGAGCGAGAACCTTCCACATCGAGAACGTTCATCATACTGATTGATACGCGTGTGTGCGGACTATAAAAGGGCTGGACAAAGCAAGCAGCAGTGAGAGTTAATTCAGTCAGCCTGAAAAATGTTTCATTGTTTAAAATTTAAATAATATTTTAAATAATAAAAATTAAGGAATTTCTCAGATAAGCTATATTATGTATCTACCAAATACTTTAATAATTACTATATTTTTAAGAAAAGAAATTATGCATTTCTTAATATAATGTTGATGATTTATGTAAACCAAAAGACAAAGATTAAACAACTGATAGTCTCTAAAGGACCCTTACATTTTACCATTTTTTACTATGGTCGCTATTACAACACTTCTAATATCTCAATATTACAAATATCTAACTCCATAGCCTAATAAATGTTGTTACCTACATACATGTATATTCTATCAATGAACGTGCTTATTAATATGCAACAACTTATTACTTATTAACAATATTTTTTGCATTATTTCAATAAATTATTGTTTAGAGGGATTGTCAAGTAATTATATGTTCAAAATTCATTTTTATACAATATTGGTTGTTTGAAAAAGTAGGGTTGCAAATGAGTAACCGTAATAAAAAAAAACCTTTTCTTTATTAAAGCACTTATGGAACAAAGTCATCGTTATATCAGTGTAGTACATCTAATCAGAGTAAGAATGTATTTTAAATAATAGCGTTATAGAAACAGAGTTAGATAAAAGTAACTGAATTATATTGAATACCAATATTTGTGGCCATAAAAACTTTACGAGTTCCACAAGTTGTGATTTATAATATATTAAAAATATCACAAGCATATTCGTGCTTGCAAATTATTTGTTATTTGTTGCACAATCTGAAATTCTAAGGCGTGCGAAGTGATTCATAAAATACAGCTATGGACATTAAATTAGCACAAAATCTTGTCATGAAAACAATCATTTTTTTATAGTATTTTAAGTCTATTTACAAAAAAAATTTAAACATAAAAACATAAAATGAATATTCTTCTTTAATAAAAAAAACAAAAAAATTTTAAGAAATTGCCAATCGTCTGCTCTTTATGACCTGCAACATATCAAATGCTAGATTTTAGTTGTACAGTAAAATAGCACAAATTAAATTTTATGGAATAAACATGCTTTCAATCAAATTCTGGCAACGTTCTTTGGGAATCGAGTACCAAGCATTCCGTAATCCAAGCCACAAATCGTCCAAGTTTTTGTACTTCTGTTGAGCAATTACACATTTCACATCGTTCCAGAGGTTTTCAATCGGGTTTAAGTCAGGACTTTGCGCCGGCCAGTCTAAAACGCGAATCTGCTCTTTATAAAACCAATCCTTTACCAGCTTAGACGTGAGTTTGGGGTCATTATCTTGCATAAATATAAATGAAACTGGCATATTTTCAAAAACATATGGTTCCATTTGGTTCTTCATAATGTCCAAATACTGATAACGGTCTATTTTTCCATTAATTTTGACAATTGAACCCACACCGTGTCATGAAAATGATCCCCACACCATGATGCTTCCTCCACCATACTTTATGGTCTTTTGAGTGTAACGTGGATTAAATACCTGACATTTTGGCCGATGAACAAAGACTACCATCCGGTCCCAAACGATTTATCTTTGTTTCATCACTCCAAAGTATTTTTTCCCCCCAAAATGAGAGGTCTTTATCCTTGTAGGTGCGAGCAAAAGCTAAACGCTTGTTTATATTTTCTAGACCACAAGTAAGCAAAGTGCGAAGAATGGAATTCGTGGAGGAAGATGAATGCCTTTTAACTAAAGTTAAGGAGATGGTGAAGCAAGCTTTGGAAAAAAACGGACAAAAGGCTAAACTTAAATGCTTCAATTGTGGAAAGGGCGGTAATTTTCAAAGAAACTGCAAAGCGCCACGCAAGAGATCAAGATCCGCCGCACCATCAAGGAATAAGAAACGGGCGAACTACCAACCATCTTCACAAGAGTCGCCGTTAAACTAAAACGAGCTAGCACCTTCACAATAGACACCGGGGCGACGCAGTGTATCATCAGACCAGATATACTGAAGGGAAAATGTGAGGCACTTAGCAATGTAAGACTACGGACAGCTACAGGAGAGTTTGCCACCGTCCACGGAAAAACAGAGGCGAAGGTGACTATAGCCAACATTAGTGTAAGTCACATCTTTATTGTTGCCGATATTGTGGACGAGGTTATCATTGGTGCCGATTTTATGATAGCTCATGGCATCAATTTGAATATGGGGCAACAGATTATGAGTTGGCGAAATGTAGAGATACCTCTAGACGTGGGGTACAAGCATCAAGTGCACGCCAGAAGGATAGTTGCGGTCGAACAACTTAAATTGCCACCTCAGAGTGAATCACTGATATGGGCGCGTATGGATGGAGATTGTGTGGAAAACCGCTTGTGGGTTGTTGAACCAGCAGAAATACAGACGGATTTAATATCAGCAAAGGCCCTCGTCAAATCCGCAGAACAAAGAATCGTCCCGGTGAGAGTGCTAAATCTATCAGACCATGAAAGAGTCGTCTGTAAAAACTCAGAGGTGGGCCAATGTGTTCCAGTAGAGGCGGTAATAAACAGCGAACAAACGCCGCAAACTGCCGATATGTCAGCTAAGGATCAAAAGGAATTTGGTGAAAATGTGGAGAAATGGATAGCAGGTTTAGCAGCTGCAGAGAAAAACAAAGCCAAAAAGCTGCTAAAGAGGTATGCTTTCGCTTTCGCCACGAAAAACAAAAGGCAAGGAAGAACAGCCATGGTCAAACATGAAATTGATACTGGCGAAGCGAGACCGATAAAGCAGGCACCCAGAAGCATACCGCTGGCGAAGCGTAATGAGGTCAAGGAGTTAGTCGACAAAATGAGGAAGAGCGGTGTAATCGAACCATCTTCGGGTCCGTGGAGCTCACCTGTAGTCTTAGTCAAAAAGAAAGATGGCAGTACAAGATTCTGCGTAGACTACAGGAAGCTGAATGATGTCACTAAAAAGGACAGTTACCCGCTACCAAGAATTGACGACACACTCGACACGTTAGCCGGAACGAAGTGGTTCTCTACATTGGATCTACAAAGCGGGTATTGGCAGGTGGAGATTGCACACAAGGACAAGGAGAAAACCGCATTCAGTACGAACGGCGACTTATGGCAGTTTAAGGTTATGCCATTTGGACTCTGTAATGCTCCGGCCACATTCGAGCGGCTTATGGAACGTGTGCTAAAGGGACTGCATTGGAAGACTTGCCTGGTGTATCTCGACGAGATAATAGTGATGCGCAGAACTTTCGACGAACACCTCAAGAACCTGGGAGAAGTTCTGCAACGAATAACAACGACTGGACTAAAACTAAGCGTAAAGAAATGTGCATTTTTCCAAAAGCAGGTGAAATATTTGGGACATCTTGTCACGGCAGATGGCATAGCCACCGATGAAGATAAAATACGAGCAGTAAAAGACTGGCCTCGTCCCCAGAATCTTCATGAACTACACAGCTTTTTGGGACTATGCACATACTACAGACGCTTTGTGCCTAACTTTGCCAGCGTGGCTGCAAGTTTGCATGAGCTCGCCAAGAAGTCAAAAGTCTATCAATGGGGTGAGCCACAGGAGAAGGCTTTCCAGACACTAAAAGACCTATTATGTGCTGCACCAGTTTTGGCGTATCCAGTCCCAGGAGAAAAGTTCATCTTAGACAGTGATGCTAGCGGATATGGTATTGGTGGTGTACTTTCCCAAGTGATCAATGGAACAGAGAAAGTCGTAGGCTACTATAGTCGCACATTGTCAAAGCCAGAACGGAACTACTGTGTAACCCGACAAGAGCTACTGGCAGTGCTGGAGTGCATCAAACATTACCATAAGTACCTGTATGGCCAAAATTGTCTGCTAAGGACTGATCACTCCGCACTGAGATGGCTGCTACAATTCAAGAACCCTGAAGGACAGTTAGCACGTTGGATTGAACGCCTCCAGACTTACGACTTCAGCATTGAACACCGAAGGGGCATAAAACATGGAAATGCTGACGCTCTTTCACGCCGAATTTGTAATTTGGAGTGTAAACATTGTGTGAAAGCTGAGAAAAAGGAATCCATCGTCGATATCCGGCTAACGCGGATTGAAGCCAACGAAGACTGGTTCCAAGCCCAAAAGAGTGACCCAATATTGGCGAAGGTAATAGCAGCGAAGGAGGAGGACAAACGACCTACAAGAAATGAGATATCCGCAGAAGGTCCACTTACAAAAGCATATTGGGCACTATGGGACAGCTTAAAGATCATAAATGGGTGCCTATATCGACTTTGAGAACGCGCTGATGGTAGTGCCTTCCTCCAAAATGAAAGAAGTATTAAATGAATTCCATAATGGAGCTAGCGGAGGACATCTTGGAGTGACAAAGACACTGGAAAGGCTAAAACAACGTTTTTATTGGGTTGGATGTCAACAAGCAGTGGCGGATTGGATAGCAAACTGCACCCAGTGTATTGAAGCTAAAGGTCCAACAAGAAGAAGTCGAGGTCAGATGCAGCAGTATAACTCAGGCGCACCTTTCGAGCGGATAGCGATGGACGTTGCAGGCCCTTTTCCAGTCAGCAATGCTGGAAACCGATATGTTCTCGTTGTGATAGACTACTTCAGCAAATGGCCGGAAGTATATGCCATACCCAATCAAGAGGCGAACACAATAGTTAACGTTTTTGTGAACAACTGGGTATGCCGCTACGTTGTTCCAATAGAACTACATTCCGATCAAGGCAGAAATTTTGAGTCAGCTGTATTCAAAGAAATGTGCGAAGTATATGGCATTAAGAAAACTCGAACGACGCCTATTCACCCACAGTCAGACGGAATTGTAGAGCGATTTAACCGAACCCTTGAGGAATACTTGCGAAAAGTAGTGAGCGAGCAACAGAAAGACTGGGACGAACTCATTCCGAGGTTTCTACTGGCGTACCGATCCGCGGTCCATGATTCAACATCTAGATCACCCGCCAAGGTTATCTTTGGGACTGAGATAAAGCTGCCCGGTGACTTAGAGTTTGGTGTTAAGCCCGGCACAGAGAGGGATGCCACATACACTGGAAAAGACGAAAGCCTAAATGAACTTCATGAGTTTGTGCGCACCCGTATAAAAATGATCAGTGATAGAATGAAAGCCAGGTGTGATCGTGCGGCAAACACGGAGGGCTTCCATGAGGGACAAATGGTTCTTCTATACAACCCAAAGCGGAAGAAGGGATTATCTCCCAAGCTACAAACCAGCTGGGATGAACCGTATAAAATAATTAAACGGTTAAACGATGTCGTGTACAAGATACAAAAGCTAACAGCCCCCGAGCAAAAATGAAGGTCGTACACATAGAGCGACTGGCAAAATATGGGAAAGGAGATAATGAGCCTATTCGGGACGAACAGGCATAATTGGGCGGTCAGAGTTAATTCAGTCAGCCTTGTTTGAAGTTGCGTGTGAACCAAATAAGTCGTGGTTGTAAAGATCTAGCGAATAGTTGTGTGAACAAGTGAATAAAAGAGATTATTATTGTTGTATCGTTAAGTTCTATACGGTGGCACACAAAAGTAGTGTAAATAATAAAGACAGTTCAGAAAAACTAAAGACATATTTGTTTTTACTTTGTTGCAATTAACGAACTCATATTTAAACGTTTTTAAAAAGGTAAAAACGTAACAATACTTTATTTTTTTTGCTCTTACGCAATGCAAAATTTACATTAACCAAAGTGTATACAACACTCCAATTCTTAACGCCGTTGGATATAGATAACTAACGTCTTAGACGTTTGATTAATAAACAAAACCGCTTGTCATCTTTTAGCTTTATATTTTTGGTTAAAAATTTATTGTTTGCGTAAAATAATTAAAAAAAAAAAATACAGTAAATTAAAAAATACATAAATTCGCAAGGTTTGAAGTGTTTTTGTTTGAAGTGAAGTGAAGCAATATTAAAGGGCCGCTTGCCAAAAAAAGCTTACGGAAATTATCTTAGATGGTGTTCATGGTAAAAAGCATTTAAAAGACTGCTGCTTTTTATGACGCCTTAACAACTAAGTGCTAATTTGAAAATATAAGTTTTAACCAAGTCTTAAAACATGTAAAAATTTATATACATATTTTTTAAACAGATGTCACGATGTGGACACTGAGCTGCGTAACGCCTTAAAAATAATAAAAAAAAAACGTATTCATGCTAAGTGCATTAAAAATAAGAACGCAAATCAAAAAAATTAAAATATTTGAAAATGTTATATTTAGAAACTCTTTATCTTTTTTATTTACCAACAAATGTGCAAAATATTACTTGTGATGTATTGAAATGAATTTATTTTATTTATTAATTTATTTTTTTATTTATTTATTTTATTAATTAATTTATTTTCTTTTCACATGAATAAACTTTTGTTTTCTATTAAAATATAAATTTAAAAAAACTGTTTCATTTCGAATAATTAATATGATAGCTTATTATTGTGAATTTAAAGCCAACGTGTAAAGGACTGACTTTTCATTCACTGAAATTTAGCTAACTTATAATCAGTTTAAAAAAACTAGCTTAAAGCTAATTAAAAGTAGTAAGTTTATAGCTAGCTACAAATAGGTTTACTTTAAGTTAACTGCTAAGTAAATAACTTTAAATTAATGTAATAGTAATGCAGAGTCGGACAATTGACTACTTCCTAGGACATCGCAATGTTAAAATAGTTAGTCATTTCCATATAAAAGTAAACCAAGTGTCAACCACCACTGCTTGAGAAATAGTTGGTTTTAAGTTAATTTAAAGTCAACTGAGTGTACGACAGGGTAGTTTTCGTATTTTATTGAATTTATTCATTGTATATGTTGCGTTAATGTTTTATTGTTGTTGTTGTATTAATTAGGTTCCTATACATACATACGTATGCAAAACAAAACAAAAAATACAGCACTGCTTGAAATTATGGCACTTTCATCACATAGAAAAAAAAAAATTATAATACGCTTTTAAAGTATTAAATGTCATTTTTTTATCGAATATACTTAAGAAGTCAATATATATCTCTTCAGTTATCTCAGATTGATTACAGTTAGGCTCACCACAGACGTGGGTAATAAAATTAATAAAAGCATTTTGCTCATCTCGAGGTTATACAATGGTCCCGAAATAATCTTTAAAACATAATTTTCAACTGAACTGTAAAAACGATATTTTTTCAATTTTACAGGACAATAAGACTAGAATTTAATCATCAACGTCTACATTATTACAATGAAATTGATGCGGTACTATTAAATGGCAAAAAGTTTAACATGAGAAACATGCAAACCCTACTCGACTACTATGAAAAACAAAGAAAAGGTAACAAACAAATAAGCGTGAATTTATTTTTAATCAATCGTTTAAAATAATCTCATTTTATTCCTTAGATTACATCGTTGTCGAAACGGAAAAAGTTAAGAGGCTACAAAAAGTACAGGGCCTTAAAAGAAAATTGCTCCTACCGACAAGCAACTCTCAAAAGGAATTTAAGAGGAATAAAGAAGTTCAAGGGGACTGCTTCGATTATTTATTGAAAGCAATGAAAAAATTATATTGTGACTTTCAGACTTCAAAAATGAATATCAAACAATATTTGGAAAAAGACGATGATGCCAAGAAGGGTCGCATTAAAAAGCTTAAAGCGGACTATATACATAATATTGATAAGACAAGTCTATCGAGCAGGAAGAAAAGGGAAAGTTGTAATAAATTGAAACCAAAACGTAATGCCAGTCTAATATATCAGAAGACAACAAAACCAAAGCTTCTAGAAGCGAAAATCAAAAACTGTTAGCTGAAGTACGAGAAGCTTCTAGAGCCGAGAACCAGAAGCTATTTGAAGCTTCTAGAGCCGAAAACCAACGACTGCAAGCAGCAATTTTGTTAAAAAATTGAAAAGGAGCTGGAAGCAACATCTGGAAAGCTGCAGGAAATCCATGAGTCGGTCAGCAAAAGGATCACTGGTATCGAGAAAAGGCCGTTGACACTATAGTGGACAATTTGGAAAGGACCGTCGGCGGAAAAATCGTTATGATGGAGGAAATGATCTACAACCTCCAAAGCCAGCGACCGGAACCAGTGCGAGTCGTTTCGGAAAGTACCGGCACGATAAGAACACCTTGCTTTGATGGTAGCTCACCCCTATCCGTATTCAAATTCCAATTTGAGACGGTAGCCAGCAGAAACGGATGGGACGATGGAGAGAAGGCTCTAGAACTAATTCTGGCGTTAAAAGGTGTCGCAGCTGAGATTCTAGAAACCATGCCAGCCAACAGCAGAAACAACTATAACGACTTAATGGTGGCGTTGCAGCGTAAATTTGGCAATGAGCACAAACGGGAACTATACCGCATGGAGTTGAGATGCCGGGCGCAAAAGACAAATGAGTCATGACAAGCCTTTGCAATGGAGGTTGAGAGATTAGTGCAGCTCACATACCCAGGAGAAAACCATCCATTGATAGACAACTTCAAGACTGAGGCGTTTGTTAATGGCATACGCGACCCTGACATCAAACTTGCGGTACGCTCCACACAGAAGGCAACCTTTGCAGAGACCGTGGCCTTCGCACTAGCCCAGGAGACCGCTCGAGCTATTTCTAGACCACAAGTAAGAAAAGTGCGAAGAATGGAAGTCGTGGAGGAAGATGAATGCCTTTTAACTAAAGTTAAGGAGATGGTGAAGCAAGCTTTAGAAGAAAACGGACAAAAGGCTAAACTTAAATGCTTCAATTGTGGAAAGGGCGGTCATTTTCAAAGAAACTGCAAAGCGCCACGCAAGAGATCAAGATCCGCCTCACCATCAAGGAATAAGAAACGGGCGAACTACCAACCATCTTCACAAGAGTCCCCGTTAAACTAAAACGAGCTGGCACTGAGGGGCAAGTGCTGGCTCCCACAAGCGAGGGCCCCACAATCTCAATATCAGTGATGCAACAGAACAACAACAATCTTACGGCGTACGGATACGTAAATGGCAGACCACATACCTTCACAATAGACATCGGGGCGACGCAGTCTATCATCAGACCAGATGTAGTGAAGGGAAAATGTGAGGCACTTAGCAATGTAAGACTTCGGACAGCTACTGGAGAGTCTGCCACCGTCCACGGAAAAACAGAGGCGTAGGTGACTATAGCCAACATTAGTGTAAGTCACATCTTTATTGTTGCCGATATTGTGGACGAGGTTATCATTGGTGCCGATTTTATGATAGCTCATGGCATCAATTTGAATATGGGGCAACAGATTATGAGTTGGCGAAATGTAGAGATACCTCTAGACGTGGGGTACAAGCATCAAGTGCACGCCAGAAGGATAGTTGCGGTCGAACAACTTAAATTGCCACCTCAGAGTGAATCACTGATATGGGCGCGTATGGATGGAGATTGTGTGGAAAACCGCTTGTGGGTTGTTGAACCAGCAGAAATACAGACGGATTTAATATCAGCAAAGGCCCTCGTCAAATCCACAGAACAAAGAATAGTCCCGGTGAGAGTGCTAAATCTAACAGACCATGAAAGAGTCGTCTGTAAAAACTCAGAGGTGGGCCAATGTGTTCCAGTAGAGGCGGTAATAAACAGCGAACAAACGCCGCAAACTGCCGATATGTCAGCTAAGGATCAAAAGGAATTTGGTGAAAATGTGGAGAAATGGATAGCAGGTTTAGCAGCTGCAGAGAAAAACAAAGCCAAAAAGCTGCTAAAGAGGTATGCTTTCGCTTTCGCCACGAAAAACAAAAGGCAAGGAAGAACAGCCATGGTCAAACATGAAATTGATACTGGCGAAGCGAGACCGATAAAGCAGGCACCCAGAAGCATACCGCTGGCGAAGCGTAATGAGGTCAAGGAGTTAGTCGACAAAATGAGGAAGAGCGGTGTAATCGAACCATCTTCGGGTCCGTGGAGCTCACCTGTAGTCTTAGTCAAAAAGAAAGATGGCAGTACAAGATTCTGCGTAGACTACAGGAAGCTGAATGATGTCACTAAAAAGGACAGTTACCCGCTACCAAGAATTGACGACACACTCGACACGTTAGCCGGAACGAAGTGGTTCTCTACATTGGATCTACAAAGCGGGTATTGGCAGGTGGAGATTGCAGACAAGGACAAGGAGAAAACCGCATTCAGTACGAACGGCGACTTATGGCAGTTTAAGGTCATGCCATTTGGACTCTGTAATGCTCCGGCCACATTCGAGCGGCTTATGGAACGTGTGCTAAAGGGACTGCATTGGAAGACTTGCATGGTGTATCTCGACGACATAATAGTGATGGGCAGAACTTTCGACGAACACCTCAAGAACCTGGGAGAAGTTCTGCAACGAATAACAACGGCTGGACTAAAACTAAGCGTAAAGAAATGTGCATTTTTCCAAAAGCAGGTGAAATATTTGGGGCATCTTGTCACGGCAGATGGCATAGCCACCGATGAAGATAAAATACGAGCAGTAAAGGACTGGCCTCGTCCCCAGAATCTTCATGAACTACGCAGCTTTTTGGGACTATGCACATACTACAGACGCTTTGTGCCTAACTTTGCCAGCGTGGCTGCAAGTTTGCATGAGCTCACCAAGAAGTCAAAAGTCTATCAATGGGGTGAGCCACAGGAGAAGGCTTTCCAGACACTAAAAGACCTATTGTGTGCTGCACCAGTTTTGGCGTATCCAGTCCCAGGAGAAAAGTTCATCTTAGACAGTGATGCTAGCGGATATGGTATTGGTGGTGTACTTTCCCAAGTGATCAATGGAACAGAGAAAGTCGTAGGCTACTATAGTCGCACATTGTCAAAGCCAGAACGGAACTACTGTGTAACCCGACGAGAGCTACTGGCAGTGCTGGAGTGCATCAAACATTACCATAAGTACCTGTATGGCCAAAATTTTCTGCTAAGGACTGATCACTCCGCATTGAGATGGCTGCTACAATTCAAGAGCCCTGAAGGACAGTTAGCACGTTGGATTGAACGCCTCCAGACTTACGACTTCAGCATTGAACACCGAAGGGGCATAAAACATGGAAATGCTGACGCTCTTTCACGCCGACCTTGTAAATTGGAGTGTAAACATTGCGTGAAAACTGAGAAAATGGAATCCATCGTCGATATCCGGCTAACGCGGATTGAAGCCAACGAAGACTAGCCCCAAGCACAAAGGAGTGACCCAATATTGGCGAAGGTAATAGCAGCGAAGGAGGAGGACAAACGACATACAAGAAATGAGATATCCGCAGAAGGTCCACTTACAAAAGCATATTGGGCACTATGGGACAGCTTAAAGATCATAAATGAGTGCCTATATCGACTTTGGGAACGCGCTGATGGTAGTGCCTTCCTCCAAAATGAAAGAAGTATTAAATGAATTCCATAATGGAGATAGCGGAGGACACCTTGGAGTGACAAAGACACTGGAAAGGCTAAAACAACGTTTTTATTGGGTTGGATGTCAACAAGCAGTGGCGGATTGGATAGCAAACTGCACCCAGTGTATTGAAGCTAACGGTCCAACAAGAAGAAGTCGAGGTCAGATGCAGCAGTATAACTCAGGCGCACCTTTCGAGCGGATAGCGATGGACGTTGCAGGCCCTTTTCCAGTCAGCAATGCTGGAAACCGATATGTTCTCGTTGTGATAGACTACTTCAGCAAATGGCCTGAAGTATATGCCATACCCAATCAAGAGGCGAACACAATAGTTAACGTTTTTGTGAACAACTGGGTATGCCGCTACGTTGTTCCAATAGAACTACATTCCGATCAAGGCAGAAATTTTGAGTCAGCTGTATTCAAAGAAATGTGCGAAGTATATGGCATTAAGAAAACTCGAACGACGCCTATTCACCCACAGTCAGACGGAATTGTAGAGCGATTTAACCGAACCCTTGAGGAATACTTGCGAAAAGTAGTGAGCGAGCAACAGAAAGACTGGGACGAACTCATTCCGAGGTTTCTACTGGCGTACCGATCCGCGGTCCATGATTCAACATCTAGATCACCCGCCAAGGTTATCTTTGGGACTGAGATAAAGCTGCCCGGTGACTTAGAGTTTGGTGTTAAGCCCGGCACAGAGAGGGATGCCACATACACTGGAAAAGACGAAAGCCTAAATGAACTTCATGAGTTTGTGCGCACCCGTATAAAAATGATCAGTGATAGAATGAAAGCCAGGTATGATCGTGCGGCAAACACGGAGGGCTTCCATGAGGGACAAATGGTTCTGCTATACAACCCAAAGCGGAAGAAGGGATTATCTCCCAAGCTACAAACCAGCTGGGATGAACCGTATAAAATAATTAAACGGTTAAACGATGTCGTGTACAGGATACAGAAAGCTAACAGCCCCCGGACAAAAATGAAGGTCGTACACATAGAGCGACTGGCAAAATATGGGAAAGGAGATAATGAGCCTATTCGGGACGAACAGGCATAAGTGGGCGGCAGTGTTACGCAAAGCGAAACGACCTAATATCGTTTAACAATAAAAACGATAAACAAAAGCCACAATACAAATACACACTAACACTAAGAATACAATGAACGTGCTAATTATCTAGAGCTGCACACACACATGTGTACAACGAACCAGGTAGCAACAACATCATGGAATTAAGTAAACCAGCTACGACAAATATGTAACGAACCTGGTTGCGGCTGGTACATAACATAAGCAAGTACACAAACAACAATGTACTAGCAATAGAGTTCTCGAGAAGGCGCGAGCGAGAACCTTCCACATCGAGAACGTTCATCATACTGATTGATACGCGTGTGTGCGGACTATAAAAGGGCTGGACAAAGCAAGCAGCAGTGAGAGTTAATTCAGTCAGCCTGAAAAATGTTTCATTGTTTAAAATTTAAATAATATTTTAAATAATAAAAATTAAGGAATTTCTCAGATAAGCTATATTATGTATCTACCAAATACTTTAATAATTACTATATTTTTAAGAAAAGAAATTATGCATTTCTTAATATAATGTTGATGATTTATGTAAACCAAAAGACAAAGATTAAACAACTGATAGTCTCTAAAGGACCCTTACATTTTACCATTTTTTACTATGGTCGCTATTATAACACTTCTAATATCTCAATATTACAAATATCTAACTCCATAGCCTAATAAATGTTGTTACCTACATACATGTATATTCTATCAATGAACGTGCTTATTAATATGCAACAACTTATTACTTATTAACAATATTTTTTGCATTATTTCAATAAATTATTGTTTAGAGGGATTGTCAAGTAATTATATGTTCAAAATTCATTTTTATACAATATTGGTTGTTTGAAAAAGTAGGGTTGCAAATGAGTAACCGTAATAAAAAAAAACCTTTTCTTTATTAAAGCACTTATGGAACAAAGTCATCGTTATATCAGTGTAGTACATCTAATCAGAGTAAGAATGTATTTTAAATAATAGCGTTATAGAAACAGAGTTAGATAAAAGTAACTGAATTATATTGAATACCAATATTTGTGGCCATAAAAACTTTACGAGTTCCACAAGTTGTGATTTATAATATATTAAAAATATCACAAGCATATTCGTGCTTGCAAATTATTTGTTATTTGTTGCACAATCTGAAATTCTAAGGCGTGCGAAGTGATTCATAAAATACAGCTATGGACATTAAATTAGCACAAAATCTTGTCATGAAAACAATCATTTTTTTATAGTATTTTAAGTCTATTTACAAAAAAAATTTAAACATAAAAACATAAAATGAATATTCTTCTTTAATAAAAAAAACAAAAAAATTTTAAGAAATTGCCAATCGTCTGCTCTTTATGACCTGCAACATATCAAATGCTAGATTTTAGTTGTACAGTAAAATAGCACAAATTAAATTTTATGGAATAAACATGCTTTCAATCAAATTCTGGCAACGTTCTTTGGGAATCGAGTACCAAGCATTCCGTAATCCAAGCCACAAATCGTCCAAGTTTTTGTACTTCTGTTGAGCAATTACACATTTCACATCGTTCCAGAGGTTTTCAATCGGGTTTAAGTCAGGACTTTGCGCCGGCCAGTCTAAAACGCGAATCTGCTCTTTATAAAACCAATCCTTTACCAGCTTAGACGTGAGTTTGGGGTCATTATCTTGCATAAATATAAATGAAACTGGCATATTTTCAAAAACATATGGTTCCATTTGGTTCTTCATAATGTCCAAATACTGATAACGGTCTATTTTTCCATTAATTTTGACAATTGAACCCACACCGTGTCATGAAAATGATCCCCACACCATGTTGCTTACTCCACCATACTTTATGGTCTTTTGAGTGTAACGTGGATTAAATACCTGACATTTTGGCCGATGAACAAAGACTACCATCCGGTCCCAAACGATTTATCTTTGTTTCATCACTCCAAAGTATTTTTTCCCCCCAAAATGAGAGGTCTTTATCCTTGTAGGTGCGAGCAAAAGCTAAACGCTTGTTTATATTTTCTAGACCACAAGTAAGCAAAGTGCGAAGAATGGAATTCGTGGAGGAAGATGAATGCCTTTTAACTAAAGTTAAGGAGATGGTGAAGCAAGCTTTGGAAAAAAACGGACAAAAGGCTAAACTTAAATGCTTCAATTGTGGAAAGGGCGGTAATTTTCAAAGAAACTGCAAAGCGCCACGCAAGAGATCAAGATCCGCCGCACCATCAAGGAATAAGAAACGGGCGAACTACCAACCATCTTCACAAGAGTCGCCGTTAAACTAAAACGAGCTAGCACCTTCACAATAGACACCGGGGCGACGCAGTGTATCATCAGACCAGATATACTGAAGGGAAAATGTGAGGCACTTAGCAATGTAAGACTACGGACAGCTACAGGAGAGTTTGCCACCGTCCACGGAAAAACAGAGGCGAAGGTGACTATAGCCAACATTAGTGTAAGTCACATCTTTATTGTTGCCGATATTGTGGACGAGGTTATCATTGGTGCCGATTTTATGATAGCTCATGGCATCAATTTGAATATGGGGCAACAGATTATGAGTTGGCGAAATGTAGAGATACCTCTAGACGTGGGGTACAAGCATCAAGTGCACGCCAGAAGGATAGTTGCGGTCGAACAACTTAAATTGCCACCTCAGAGTGAATCACTGATATGGGCGCGTATGGATGGAGATTGTGTGGAAAACCGCTTGTGGGTTGTTGAACCAGCAGAAATACAGACGGATTTAATATCAGCAAAGGCCCTCGTCAAATCCGCAGAACAAAGAATCGTCCCGGTGAGAGTGCTAAATCTATCAGACCATGAAAGAGTCGTCTGTAAAAACTAAGAGGTGGGCCAATGTGTTCCAGTAGAGGCGGTAATAAACAGCGAACAAACGCCGCAAACTGCCGATATGTCAGCTAAGGATCAAAAGGAATTTGGTGAAAATGTGGAGAAATGGATAGCAGGTTTAGCAGCTGCAGAGAAAAACAAAGCCAAAAAGCTGCTAAAGAGGTATGCTTTCGCTTTCGCCACGAAAAACAAAAGGCAAGGAAGAACAGCCATGGTCAAACATGAAATTGATACTGGCGAAGCGAGACCGATAAAGCAGGCACCCAGAAGCATACCGCTGGCGAAGCGTAATGAGGTCAAGGAGTTAGTCGACAAAATGAGGAAGAGCGGTGTAATCGAACCATCTTCGGGTCCGTGGAGCTCACCTGTAGTCTTAGTCAAAAAGAAAGATGGCAGTACAAGATTCTGCGTAGACTACAGGAAGCTGAATGATGTCACTAAAAAGGACAGTTACCCGCTACCAAGAATTGACGACACACTCGACACGTTAGCCGGAACGAAGTGGTTCTCTACATTGGATCTACAAAGCGGGTATTGGCAGGTGGAGATTGCAGACAAGGACAAGGAGAAAACCGCATTCAGTACGAACGGCGACTTATGGCAGTTTAAGGTTATGCCATTTGGACTCTGTAATGCTCCGGCCACATTCGAGCGGCTTATGGAACGTGTGCTAAAGGGACTGCATTGGAAGACTTGCCTGGTGTATCTCGACGAGATAATAGTGATGCGCAGAACTTTCGACGAACACCTCAAGAACCTGGGAGAAGTTCTGCAACGAATAACAACGACTGGACTAAAACTAAGCGTAAAGAAATGTGCATTTTTCCAAAAGCAGGTGAAATATTTGGGACATCTTGTCACGGCAGATGGCATAGCCACCGATGAAGATAAAATACGAGCAGTAAAAGACTGGCCTCGTCCCCAGAATCTTCATGAACTACACAGCTTTTTGGGACTATGCACATACTACAGACGCTTTGTGCCTAACTTTGCCAGCGTGGCTGCAAGTTTGCATGAGCTCGCCAAGAAGTCAAAAGTCTATCAATGGGGTGAGCCACAGGAGAAGGCTTTCCAGACGCTAAAAGACCTATTATGTGCTGCACCAGTTTTGGCGTATCCAGTCCCAGGAGAAAAGTTCATCTTAGACAGTGATGCTAGCGGATATGGTATTGGTGGTGTACTTTCCCAAGTGATCAATGGAACAGAGAAAGTCGTAGGCTACTATAGTCGCACATTGTCAAAGCCAGAACGGAACTACTGTGTAACCCGACAAGAGCTACTGGCAGTGCTGGAGTGCATCAAACATTACCATAAGTACCTGTATGGCCAAAATTGTCTGCTAAGGACTGATCACTCCGCACTGAGATGGCTGCTACAATTCAAGAACCCTGAAGGACAGTTAGCACGTTGGATTGAACGCCTCCAGACTTACGACTTCAGCATTGAACACCGAAGGGGCATAAAACATGGAAATGCTGACGCTCTTTCACGCCGAATTTGTAATTTGGAGTGTAAACATTGTGTGAAAGCTGAGAAAAAGGAATCCATCGTCGATATCCGGCTAACGCGGATTGAAGCCAACGAAGACTGGTCCCAAGCCCAAAAGAGTGACCCAATATTGGCGAAGGTAATAGCAGCGAAGGAGGAGGACAAACGACCTACAAGAAATGAGATATCCGCAGAAGGTCCACTTACAAAAGCATATTGGGCACTATGGGACAGCTTAAAGATCATAAATGGGTGCCTATATCGACTTTGAGAACGCGCTGATGGTAGTGCCTTCCTCCAAAATGAAAGAAGTATTAAATGAATTCCATAATGGAGCTAGCGGAGGACATCTTGGAGTGACAAAGACACTGGAAAGGCTAAAACAACGTTTTTATTGGGTTGGATGTCAACAAGCAGTGGCGGATTGGATAGCAAACTGCACCCAGTGTATTGAAGCTAAAGGTCCAACAAGAAGAAGTCGAGGTCAGATGCAGCAGTATAACTCAGGCGCACCTTTCGAGCGGATAGCGATGGACGTTGCAGGCCCTTTTCCAGTCAGCAATGCTGGAAACCGATATGTTCTCGTTGTGATAGACTACTTCAGCAAATGGCCGGAAGTATATGCCATACCCAATCAAGAGGCGAACACAATAGTTAACGTTTTTGTGAACAACTGGGTATGCCGCTACGTTGTTCCAATAGAACTACATTCCGATCAAGGCAGAAATTTTGAGTCAGCTGTATTCAAAGAAATGTGCGAAGTATATGGCATTAAGAAAACTCGAACGACGCCTATTCACCCACAGTCAGACGGAATTGTAGAGCGATTTAACCGAACCCTTGAGGAATACTTGCGAAAAGTAGTGAGCGAGCAACAGAAAGACTGGGACGAACTCATTCCGAGGTTTCTACTGGCGTACCGATCCGCGGTCCATGATTCAACATCTAGATCACCCGCCAAGGTTATCTTTGGGACTGAGATAAAGCTGCCCGGTGACTTAGAGTTTGGTGTTAAGCCCGGCACAGAGAGGGATGCCACATACACTGGAAAAGACGAAAGCCTAAATGAACTTCATGAGTTTGTGCGCACCCGTATAAAAATGATCAGTGATAGAATGAAAGCCAGGTGTGATCGTGCGGCAAACACGGAGGGCTTCCATGAGGGACAAATGGTTCTTCTATACAACCCAAAGCGGAAGAAGGGATTATCTCCCAAGCTACAAACCAGCTGGGATGAACCGTATAAAATAATTAAACGGTTAAACGATGTCGTGTACAAGATACAAAAGCTAACAGCCCCCGAGCAAAAATGAAGGTCGTACACATAGAGCGACTGGCAAAATATGGGAAAGGAGATAATGAGCCTATTCGGGACGAACAGGCATAATTGGGCGGTCAGAGTTAATTCAGTCAGCCTTGTTTGAAGTTGCGTGTGAACCAAATAAGTCGTGGTTGTAAAGATCTAGCGAATAGTTGTGTGAACAAGTGAATAAAAGAGATTATTATTGTTGTATCGTTAAGTTCTATACGGTGGCACACAAAAGTAGTGTAAATAATAAAGACAGTTCAGAAAAACTAAAGACATATTTGTTTTTACTTTGTTGCAATTAACGAACTCATATTTAAACGTTTTTAAAAAGGTAAAAACGTAACAATACTTTATTTTTTTTTGCTCTTACGCAATGCAAAATTTACATTAACCAAAGTGTATACAACACTCCAATTCTTAACGCCGTTGGATATAGATAACTAACGTCTTAGACGTTTGATTAATAAACAAAACCGCTTGTCATCTTTTAGCTTTATATTTTTGGTTAAAAATTTATTGTTTGCGTAAAATAATTAAAAAAAAAAATACAGTAAATTAAAAAATACATAAATTCGCAAGGTTTGAAGTGTTTTTGTTTGAAGTGAAGTGAAGCAATATTAAAGGGCCGCTTGCCAAAAAAAGCTTACGGAAATTATCTTAGATGGTGTTCATGGTAAAAAGCATTTAAAAGACTGCTGCTTTTTATGACGCCTTAACAACTAAGTGCTAATTTGAAAATATAAGTTTTAACCAAGTCTTAAAACATGTAAAAATTTATATACATATTTTTTAAACAGATGTCACGATGTGGACACTGAGCTGCGTAACGCCTTAAAAATAATAAAAAAAAAAATTTATTCATGCTAAGTGCATTAAAAATAAGAACGCAAATCAAAAAAATTAAAATATTTGAAAATGTTATATTTAGAAACTCTTTATCTTTTTTATTTACCAACAAATGTGCAAAATATTACTTGTGATGTATTGAAATGAATTTATTTTATTTATTAATTTATTTTTTTATTTATTTATTTTATTAATTAATTTATTTTCTTTTCACATGAATAAACTTTTGTTTTCTATTAAAATATAAATTTAAAAAAACTGTTTCATTTCGAATAATTAATATGATAGCTTATTATTGTGAATTTAAAGCCAACGTGTAAAGGACTGACTTTTCATTCACTGAAATTTAGCTAACTTATAATCAGTTTAAAAAAACTAGCTTAAAGCTAATTAAAAGTAGTAAGTTTATAGCTAGCTACAAATAGGTTTACTTTAAGTTAACTGCTAAGTAAATAACTTTAAATTAATGTAATAGTAATGCAGAGTCGGACAATTGACTACTTCCTAGGACATCGCAATGTTAAAATAGTTAGTCATTTCCATATAAAAGTAAACCAAGTGTCAACCACCACTGCTTGAGAAATAGTTGGTTTTAAGTTAATTTAAAGTCAACTGAGTGTACGACAGGGTAGTTTTCGTATTTTATTGAATTTATTCATTGTATATGTTGCGTTAATGTTTTATTGTTGTTGTTGTATTAATTAGGTTCCTATACATACATACGTATGCAAAACAAAACAAAAAATACAGCACTGCTTGAAATTATGGCACTTTCATCACATAGAAAAAAAAAAAATTATAATACGCTTTTAAAGTATTAAATGTCATTTTTTTATCGAATATACTTAAGAAGTCAATATATATCTCTTCAGTTATCTCAGATTGATTACAGTTAGGCTCACCACAGACGTGGGTAATAAAATTAATAAAAGCATTTTGCTCATCTCGAGGTTATACAATGGTCCCGAAATAATCTTTAAAACATAATTTTCAACTGAACTGTAAAAACGATATTTTTTCAATTTTACAGGACAATAAGACTAGAATTTAATCATCAACGTCTACATTATTACAATGAAATTGATGCGGTACTATTAAATGGCAAAAAGTTTAACATGAGAAACATGCAAACCCTACTCGACTACTATGAAAAACAAAGAAAAGGTAACAAACAAATAAGCGTGAATTTATTTTTAATCAATCGTTTAAAATAATCTCATTTTATTCCTTAGATTACATCGTTGTCGAAACGGAAAAAGTTAAGAGGCTACAAAAAAGTACAGGGCCTTAAAAGAAAATTGCTCCTACCGACAAGCAACTCTCAAAAGGAATTTAAGAGGAATAAAGAAGTTCAAGGGGACTGCTTCGATTATTTATTGAAAGCAATGAAAAAATTATATTGTGACTTTCAGACTTCAAAAATGAATATCAAACAATATTTGGAAAAAGACGATGATGCCAAGAAGGGTCGCATTAAAAAGCTTAAAGCGGACTATATACATAATATTGATAAGACAAGTCTATCGAGCAGGAAGAAAAGGGAAAGTTGTAATAAATTGAAACCAAAACGTAATGCCAGTCTAATATATCAGAAGACAACAAAACCAAAATTAATGCCTGGCCCTAAACAAAAACGTCGCTCAAGCAGTTGCGATTCGAGCACTACTATAGATTCCACAGAAATCAATTACCCCGCTTTAAAATATAAATTTCTAAACAAAAATGCAAATCGTGAAGAAAGTAGTTTAAAACTAGAAGCGAAACCAAATACCACCAGTATAAATGAGGTCTTAAAAGTGCAACAATTTCCTGGTCTGGAGAAATATCGTGTAAAACCAAATAGAATACAGCCAAGCTTTAACTCTTCGCCAGCTATAGCCTGTGAGGCAGTGAGTAGTCATAATAATGTCAATCATTATGGCAATCTTTTTGAGAGTATAGTCTATAATCAGCTACGTTCGTCGGTTGAAAATTCCTTAACAAACGTTCAGCATCGTTGAGAACATATGACTGAAGATATCCACAATGCCGTTATGCTAGGTCATGCCAAGAACTCTTTATATGATCAAAAAGTTAATAATGCCATTAGAAATTTAGTTCAACTACTAGACAATTAAGTTATAAATTTCGATTTACATTTTATGTACCAAATCAAAAACAAAGTGTTCCAATAAAATTCGAATAATTGTTCATCAAGAAGTAAAGCTTCTTGTTGCATCTGAATTTGAGTTGTATTGTGAAGAATACCAAGCTGTACATACCTTCTTATCTGTAGTAAAATTTTGGACTGATATTGCTTTGGCTTACATCGATTTTATAGATTTGTTGCCAACAGTCGTACGTTGAAATATTGTGAACTAGGTGCACACAATTGTTTTTATCTCCATATGTTTGTGATAAATAAGATCTTTCCAAGAGATCTTAATTTTGGACAGAATCTCTGATTAAATTAACAATAGCCGTTGCTACGGGTATACCACCGTAATTCTGCTATCGTCGTAACAACTTTGTCCCTGGAAGCCAATACAGTGTCGTAAGCTTTAAGTATTAAATCTGACCATAAACTCTCTGTTTACCTAACTATACCAGTTTTCCCGTAGGTTAGGTAAGGTATAAATACCAGGAGACGTACGCTTTTGTATTCCCACGATATATTTTTTGAACATAATTTATGAGAAGGCCCAGTTTATTTACCGATTATCACAGAATTAGTTATTGAGTCACACTAGTTGTGTTTTACAAATTTAGAAAAAGGATCTGTACGTATTCGTTAAAATGATATGCGCTTTTAAAGTATTAAATGTCATTTGTTTTTATCGAATATACTTAAGAAGTCAATATAGAGTCGCAGTGTTATTAGATAATCTCTTCAGTTATCTCAGATTGATTACAGTTAGGCTCACCACAGACGTGGATAATAAAGTTAATAAAAGCATTTTGCTCATCTCGAGGTTATACAATGGTCTCGAAATCATCTTTAAAGCATAATTTTCAACTGAATTGTAAAAAGGATATTTTTTCAATTTTACAGGATAATAAGACTGGAATTTAATCATCAAAGTCTACACTATTACACTGAAATTGATGCGGTACTATTAAATGGCAAAAAGTTTAACATGAGAAACATGCAAACCCTACTCGACTACTATGAAAAACAAAGAAAAGGTAACAAACAAATAAGCGTGAATTTATTTTTAATCAATCGTTTAAAATAATCTCATTTTATTCCTTAGGTTCCATTTTATGTAAATTACAAAATATGAAATTTCGACCGATATGCAAGGATAACTACCAGATACGGTTGCAACATTTTCTAATGCACGATTTGAATAAATTTATGACAGCCTTAAATGATGTACAAACCACTGATACAACAGCTACCAAAGACAACCATAAAACACCACATGTAGATATAAAAGACATGCCGGTAATATCATCGTAATTACATTGTTTTAATCATTCAATTGGGTTTTAATCACGCTCTCTTTTTTAGTTTGATATTGTTTTAAAAATCTTTAGCTATTTAGATTTGGTTTCACTGTTTCGTGTGGGCCAAGTAAGCCGTTTCTTTTACGATGTCTCTACACATCCCTTGTTATATAGTGAATTGAATTTAAAACCCTATTGGCATTTAGCATCTACAGAATTACTTTCTACGCTGGCGAAAAGAGCTACCATATTAAAGAAACTCGATATGTCCTGGTGTGGTTGCACCATACAGACTATATCACCCACGGAGTTTAAAAAGTAAGCCTTATTAATTACAACACGTAAGAAAATATTTTATAAAACAATTTCCTTTTTCAAGATTTATACAACAACGTGGTGATTCTTTAACACATTTACGTTTGAACTCGGCCAAGTTTTTAAACGCCAGTTGTATAGAAACTTTAGTGATAGTCTGTGATAATTTAAGAGGTAAGCTGTTGTATACACCTTCTTTGATTTCGAACAAATTGGATTAATTCTTTATTTCAATTTTAGAACTCTCTTTGCGTAACTGCTCTACTAGTCCGCCTTTATTAAATTTCTCCTGTTTGGCAAATTTAAAAAACTTGGAACGTTTAGATTTATTTCAAACTATTATTGAATCGGATTTACTGCTAACCATGTTGGAGAATAATCCGAAACTAAAACATTTAAATCTGGGTAAGTTAAATGAAAACAAATGTAAACCGAAGCAACAAACACCATAAGAAAAAATGTAATTTCCATGACTGTGTCTTGTAGGTCAGTGAGTTTTTCATTTTACCTGGTATTCGAACGAAATTTGCAATCTTTTCAAATTCTTTGTTTTCATTGAATTTCATTTATTTTCAGCATTTTGTAATGTAGGCGTTAATATGGATGATGTTGCTTTGCACATGTCCCAGTACAATAAGCAATTAGTGTCCTTGGATTTATGGAAAGCACATTTTCTATCAGCTCATGGTCTCATTGCTTTTTTCCGAATGCTATGATTTAGAAGAAGTGGATTTCGGATGGTGGTAAGTATTTACACTCTTCTCTTTAATATATCACTCACCGTCAATTCAATGAAATTTTCTTTTATTAAACAGTCTACGAGAAGCAACTTTAGGCGATAGTTTAAAAGAATTTCTTACGAAATGTACAAAAATCAAGAAATTATTTTTAGCTGCTGTACGAGGTTTAACTGATCGTGATTTAGAATATATTGCTAATTTATGTCCCAATTTGGAACAGTTGGACTTAATGGGTGTCTTGGGTATATCCAAAGAGAAATATTATGAGTATGTTTTGAGATTTTTTTGTAGCTAATAAACAGATAATTTATTGAAATTCTTTCCTTTCCACAGGATATTACAAAAATGTAAAGCCCTTCAATTAATGGATTTAAGTTTTTGTGATGTCATGGATTATGAGGTAATAACCACAAGCCTAAAATTTTGTTCTTTTGATAAGCTGTTTGTTAAACATTTTTTGTATTCTCTTTGCAGGTGGCTATGTGGTCTCGTAACTTTAAAGTGAATATCAAATGTTGTCATGTACCTAACGATTTTAGATAAGATTTTTACTAACAAAACATTTTAAAACAAAACCTCAACCTACACGTTTAGTTTAAAATAAATTCTAAACAAAATTCTTTATGAATTCAAATGTAGTTTTAATAACCTGTTATTTAGATAGTGGAATAAATTACAGCCACTAAAAGTTCATATAAAACTCTTGAAATATATTTCGATTTAGATTTATAACGGTAATCAATAAAAGTATCGTGTCGTTCAACGATTTTATGTTACCCTACTACGGTTTTTTGTATAATAACTATTGAGATCTAAACTTGTTGCAGTGATTAAAGAAATGTGCGTCTGCTATATGACAGTTGTGTTCCTATCAAAACAAAACTTGTTAAAGCCAAACACCAACCGTGGTTTAATGCTGAAATTAAAGCATTAATTGATAAGCGCGACATTGCCTATCGGCGATGGAAGAGGTTCAGAACGGATGATCTGAAAGCCGTTCATAAAGCCGCTCGTAGTGAGGTTACCAAACACATTAAAATTGCAAAAACATTGTTTTACGGCAGGAAGTTCGCTTCCGCATTAGATAATAAAGCTAAATGGAAGGTAATCCGCGATATTGGTATTGGACATAAATGCTATAATACTTCTCCTGATGTCGATGTAAACGGTCTGAATGACAAATTTGTTAATATTAACGTTCCTACACCTGACAGTAACCTATATGATGGCCTTTGTTTTGTTCCGCTAGAAAACCCCTTTAGTTTTCGTTGTGTTAGTCAGCTCGAGGTTTTGGAATGCTTATCTTCTGTGAAATCGAATGCGATTGGTTCTGATGACTTAGATCCTCTGTTTTTAAAAGCTTTGTCACCTAGACTTTTACCGTATTTTACACATGTATTCAATTCAGTCTTAACTATGTCCTCTTTCCCTGATGAATGGAAACGGTCAAAAATCATCCCAATTCCTAAATCTAACAATGAATTCAGGCCAATTGCCATTCTTCCGTTCCTGTCCAAAGTTATTGAAAACCTCATAGCTAGACAAATGAACGATTATCTCACGAGTAATAATTTTTTATCTGATAAACAGTCGGGATTTATGAAAGCTAGGAGATGCACTACTGCTTTAGTCAAAGTAGTTGATGACCTTAGGTTGAAGCTGGATGAAAATTACATAGCGTTTTTGTTCTTTTGGATCACACTAAGGCTTTTGATACAGTTGATCACAGAATATTATTGAGAAAGCTACAGACCCTCTTTCATTTTTCTAATTCAGCTTGCAGCCTTATACGTTCCTATCTCATTAACAGATCTCAACGAGTTTACCTAAACGGCAACATCTCGAATTCGGTACACGTTGGAAGAGATATTCCTCAGGGATCAATTCTAGGGCCCCTTTTGTTCTGTATATACATTAACGGCCTACCTGATGTTTTGGATAATTGTAGCGTACATATGTACGCTGATGACGTTCAGCTCTATAGGAGCGCTTGTATTGATAATATCCGACTATGTGTAGATACGATTAACGATGATTTACGGAAAATTGACAACTGGGCTAGTGCTAATGGACTTTGTATTAATCCCTCTAAATCGAAATGTTTATTGCTCTCCAGGTCTAAGAGAGCGTTTGACGTGCCGGAAATTATTATCAGGGGGAATAAAATTGATTTTGTTGAATCGGCATCTAATCTGGGTGTTATCTTTAATGGTCGGCTAACGTGGTCTAACCACATTAATGTCATCGTTGGTAAAGTTTGTGGTATGCTTAGGAACTTATGGGCTGTTATAGATTCGACTCCTTTTGGTATACGCCTGCAACTGGCAAAAACGTTTTTGATTCCTGTTCTTTTATATGGATCGGAAATTTTCGCAAACTGTGATGCGGATGATAGGCGGAATCTCAACTTGGCGTATAATAACATAGCCAGATATGTATTTATTAAGGGACGTCGGGACCATATATCACAATTTTCTTACCAGATATGTGGTATTCATTTTGATAATCTATTGAGTATTAAGTGCCTAATTCTCCTCCATAAGATTATTACTTTGGAACAGCCAGTATACTTATTTAGCAGGATTAGATTTGCTAGATCCAACCGCGGTAGGAAAATTATCCAATTAAGGCATAGGACTCTTTTGTCGAAACGACAGTTCTTTATACACACCATCAGTCTTTGGAATGCACTACCTAATTATATTCAGAACATAGGCAATGCAACTAAGTTCAAAAAGGAGTTATACAATCTGTTTAAGTAGTTTGTAACATATTTTGATTGTTTATACATTTTTACTCTTCATTTTTATTAGTGATTAATTATTTTCATTTTTCTAATTTATTATTTAAGTTTCATTGTATCTCATTATATGAATATATTTCCTTGTTTGTATTTTTCTTTATATTTGTATTTTCTTATCCTAATTTTTTTGTATCGATTGCTATTTCCTGAGGTTAAATCATGTTCTTATTCTTATTCATTTTTATTTATACTGTACTTCAAACAATTCATTACTCATATAATGAGCGATTTGTTATTACTTTTTCCTATTTGATGTCCTCCCATAGCACTTTCATTTATAATATTATTATCTTGTTGTGCTATGATTAATAAATAAAATAAATAAATAAATAAAATAAATAAATAAATAAAATAAATAAATAAATAAAAAAATAAATAAATATGTTGGGAATGCCAGCACATGTGACATAAATGTCCTTTTTTAAAGGTTTATACATAAATTTTCAAAAATGACTGGTCGTAACTATTGTTTCATATGTTGTTTATTGTCTGGATAGATATTGCAGTACAACCTTCCGAGGATTCGACTTCTGCATTAGGAGAAACGGCTTTGGAAAAAGATATCCGTATATCCTTTTGTAGAAGACTGATTTAGAGGTTGAACAAACTAGGACTCTTGATCTTAATCGATTAACAAATGAATCTTACTACATGGACTCAAATGCGAGACTTAATTTTCGTTCCGACTAAATTACTTATTAGGAGTGGATTTATAAAGTGATTTAATGTGTGGAAGGGACATTTTTAAATAATTAAATCTTGCCTTATTTTAATTTTTTTTAATAGGCCATTTACACTACAGCGAAACCTAGTACTTATGAGATTTCGAGCCAAATCTAGTTGATTTTAACTAGATTTCCCATACAAAACAAAATCTACTTATTTAGTAGATTTCGGCAAAATCGACTCAAAATCTAGTAAAAATAGAAATGCAACTATGTGTTTTGACAAATAGTACTTAAAAATACAAAGCTAAGCAGGAAAAAAAATTAAATTTCAATTTAACCCTAATCAAGTCAACAAGTGCCTCTCCGACACATATTTCACTTGGTCATGTTGTAACTTCCTTAAATATAGGTTCTAGTTCTTACTGCTTCTTGAATTCATACTTTCAGTTGTTTTATTTAGAATTTACAAATTTCAAGTAATAAATTAATTTATTTTTATTTTTTATTTTGTTTCAATCAAAAATGTTCTTAATCATGTCAAAATGTGTCTATGAGGAACGCTAACTATTACTTCTATTGTTGGTGAACAACAAAATAAAATATAATAATGAGTTATAATGAGGTATCATGAGTTACGAAGAGTTCTGGCACCCATTATTTGCCGTAGTCTTCTAAAGTTAAATAAAAATAATTTGACCAATGTTCGGTCCATACAACGAGGATGAATTCTCAAACCAGCCAAGGCAGCCAGATATGCGACGTAGATGTTATATGTGCCCACTGAAGATATGCAGGATGTGTAAGCAGTCTTGCATTATTTACCACAAAAATACTTGCAACGAGCATTGTTCAAAAGTTCTAGTTTGCTTAAAATGCGAAAATAAATAAATAATATTTCATTTATGTAACTGAGAAGAAAAAATTTAATAAAATAAAAATAAGTTAACAAAATTAATACGTAAATTCTTTGTATGTGCCTCTGAGACACATTTTATCTGGATTTGTAACAATTTTTCCTGACTTGATTAGGGTTAAACTAAAATATTATTATTTTCTTTTAAATTTCAGTCAGCTGTTTTTGTTATTAAACTGAAATCTCGCTACTGGCAAATAAATCCAGTGTAAACAATGTAGATTTTGAGCAAGATTTGAAATCCAATCTACTAGATTTCGCTGTAGTGTAAATGGCCTATAACAGTCATCTACTAAATGATTTCAATACATTCTTATACAACCCTGTTACCTACCAATTGCAATTCCTTGTTTCATTATTAGTTCTCTCTTTCTGTCATTGATCTATTACAGTCCATCACTCAAATTCCTTTAGTATTTTTTTTTTGCATACGGATTCAAGTATACGGCCTATTTTTTTCACAAAAAAAACACAATTTTTAATAAACAAAAACATAAAAATTAATAAATTCTATGACAAAAAAATTCCCGTTAACAAATTAATTATACTCAGTGTTTAATTGCAAAATTGAAAAAATAACAAATCTTTTATCCAATTTAACAAAATTAAGATTATTCGGTGAAATTCTTAAAAAAAAGATAATTATAATTAAGAACAAAAAAGTAAGCATGACAAAAGCAAATCATAAATTAACATACACAGGTGAACCGAGAGAGAAAAACAAAATGTCAAAAACAATGTTCTTGTTTGTTTCTATTTCTTATTTTGCAGTTTTGTTATTGTTTTGCATATTCACAGTGTTGCTTAAATGAGTGTCGGTGATGTGCTCTTTTTCGTAGAGTGAAAAGAGTACCAACCATCTCTTTGAAATGAGTTAAGTGGTTTTAGGAAGATGCAATTATTAATTAATTAATTCGTTTGGCATTATTGCGATCTATAAACAATATTGTGTAGGTCATATTACCAAATATTCACTATATAGGCACGAGTAAAATGAAACCGGATGTCAGTTGCTCTAAAAACTCCAATTGAGTGGAGTATAGGACTGTTCTAATTAGAATTTTTACAAGGACAACAAAAGTGTAAACATTCTTCAAAACTGCAGTTTCATTTTATAGGTAACTACTTCCTAGTATCTAATGTTTATAATTACAAAGAGTTATTCCAGTTTCTTACCGGAATCACAATATGTTTCGTAATTACCTGCTCTGGAATTCCTTCCAAATGCACTAAATAAAGTAGTCTAGTCGAGGACACAACCATTCAAAATGTATGAGAATATTAATATTCAGCTCCAAATGTTTTACCCTGTTTTTACAATCTACTACGCAAAATATACAACCCTGCAAGGCCGACGTACGGATGACATTTCAAATGTATCCCCATTTTTTCTTCTTTTTCTGCTCTTTTTTTGTAGTTATTCTGCTGACTTCTTCGTTTGTCGTACCGTTTCTCTTCATTCAATTCGTTTGTGTGGAATTTCACTGTGAAATGCGTTGCAATTTCAATAAATTTTTATGCAAAAATTGCTGCTATTAAACGCGTTCATCAAAAGAATTAATAATATTAAATAAAAATTAACAACTATAACAAAATAACATAAAAATCAATAGCAGCAACATTTCTGAGAAACTAGTGAGTGAGAAAAAAAAAACCCGAAACGTGGTGGTACACGAAAAAAGAAGAAAAAATCAAATAATCAGTTTTTTTTTTACTAAATTTGGCATAAAAAAGAATAGAATTGAAGTGAATAATTATAAAAATCTATCCATATCTTTCTAAGAAAATTGAAAAAAATTGAAGTGCAAAAATTATTAAATGAAATGAAGTTAGAGAAGTAGAACAGAAAAAAAGAAGAATAGAAGAAATATAAGAGTTCTTTTGTTTATTATAAGAATAAACTTTTGCAAAAAAAAAAGGAAAGAAAAAATAAATTAAAAACCTATAAAATTAAACGGGTCACTCAGACGTTGTTCTTTCGGCTACTCCGTCTGTCTGGCTCTGTGCGTTAGCGAAGAAGAAAAATTGCGTGTAACAAAAAGATCTGTTCTAACTAATCCAAAAGGGAGGACACATGAAATTCCTCTAAAGAAGTGTAAGAATTTGTTTTTTTTTTCAGCGATAAATAGTTTGCTGCCAAATTTCGTGTTTCTTTTCTTGGAACACGCCTTTTTTTTCCGTCTACTTATTAAAATAATAATTTAATTTTATACAATAGAAGTGTAGCGGTTTTCTATGGTTTAATAATTAAAGAAACAAATTAATAATTTTATAAAAATATATCATTATAAATTTGTGTGATTTGTTGCCTCTAAAAAATCAAATTCATTATAAAAACTTGTTCGCTCTCTCTTTCTCTCTGTCTGCCGTAACGAAAAAGATACGAAAGCAACAACAAGGAATCATTAAAAAAGAAGACAAATATTCGAAGTCAGCGTCGACGCTGACGTTAACCGTCACCTTCATAAACAATAACAAAAACAAGACGAATACAATTCCAAAGCAGCAACAGTATTATCAACACAATAACAATAACAACAACAATAAATAACAAAATAAAACAACTGTCAGTACTGCTAACTAAAAACAACAATAATTAATAAATAAATAGAAAAAAAACTTGAAACTTAAAAACTCAAAGGTAACAACAACAATAAAAAATAAAGCAAAATTGTTAGAAAAACTAAAATAACCATAACAAAATGGATGAAGATGATAACAATGTGGCAAATAGTAGGAGCAATGACAGAATAAACAGTGTTGATAACATAATTGAGCAAGACGAAGAAGAAGAGGAGCCCGAAGAAGCCCAGGAAGAAGACTTTGACGATGATGATGATTTACTCGATACCATAGAAGTTACGGTGACCACAGATGGTGCCCCTTTACCCAGAGATGATGTGGAAGATATTGAAATTATAAACCTTTCACCAAATCAACAACATTTGACCGGAGCCTCTGCAATTTCGCCCACGATTAATATAAATGCACCTCCTCTTTTAAATTTAAGTGAAGAATTTCAAAATTGGCCCTGGGAAACGTTAAGCAATAATGAAGAAACCGACGATGCCATGATTTCAGGATCATCGTCTGGCCCCTCTACCTCGACTCGAGCAAATGCTTTGCTTTCGGTTATGTCTTCATCGGCTCACAGTGGTGAGGGCAGTGTTGTCGATGAAGCGGCCAGTAGCAGTAGTGGTGGTGCCGGTGCTGTTCCCAGCTATTGTTTTGATACCTCTTCATTTTGTTCACGGACCCGCAAAGAAGTGGCCGCCTTAATTGTGGCGCAATGCTGTAGTGGCGGTCCAACACCAGACTTAAACTACATTATGGACAGATTTTTTAATCCCAGTACACCCATTGATAATCCGGATAATATCTCATGGATACGTTGGCTTATTGCTGGTGGTCGAACTATAAGTGATTTCGTTAAAATTGGTAAGTTTATAAGTTTAACACACAATATAATTGTGGACAATAAAATTTTTATATAAAATGATATTTACTAATGCTAGTTGTTGCTGGAATAAAAAGAAATCCATAAAAGCTGGATTTTAAAAGTATGAAATTCTAGGGTTTGGCGGCTAGGACCCATAAAAAATAATTTTAAATGATTTAGTCATTTTCTTTTATTAAAACGCCTATGGGCAAATGAACTATACAAGAGAGCGGTTGTCTTCATAAAGGCGATCAATGATTTTAAAACATTTTCTAATTATTGTAATTCCTCTAAATGTTACAATGATAGAAATACAAAGTCCCTTAATTTACTACTTACTTAAGGACAGTAACCAAAATATACCACAGTTTGAATAAAACAAAATCATGGCGTAATGATATTAAGACAATAGAGTACAAGAAAGTTTGTTTATTTATTGTATTATTGAATCAACTGTGTTTTGAAAATTAGAGTATTATTCATCAATTTAGAAGTGACTAATAATTCGCTGGCTGAAAACCATCACATACATAGTTAAGTTTTGATTAAAAATCCAGTCTTACATTTACATTTATTTGTAATTCTCTTTTAATTGAATTTTCTATGATTTTTAACATTTCAAACATCTTTTATTTACTTTTTTGTCTATCAATGAAATTTGTTTTTGACTTTTCGCAATATTGCCTCATTTTATTGTTATTCTTGCACTTGGCTTTTGGCCATAAATTACAAGCCTACACTAAAAGCTGCAATAGAAACAATTACAATAACAACAACAACAATTGCAACAAAAACAAAAAATTGGTATTAAAAAGCACAAAAAAATTTTTATGTTTGAATTTCACTTTAACAATGACGTCAGCATATTAATAAAACATTTTATTCAGCTAATTTAAGTCATTGCCCCGACTAGAAATATGCGAAACTTTTGTATACTCATACGTACATACATATGTACGTACATTTACCAAATTCGTGCATTAATTTAACATTGCAATTACAAGTTCATGCATACATGTGCATATGTATTTACGTACGTATCAGTAAAAATATATTAATTAAATAATTTGATAATTTGCCGATGAAATTTTATTATGTCAATATTGTTGGTGTTACAGTAATTTAATACAAAAACGAAAACAATTTGAATTTATAATTCAAAATAATTTATTATAATTATTATGGTTAATTATTGAAAGCTGTTATTAATTTTTATTGACCTTTGTTTTAAGTACTTACTGCTAATTTAAAAGTTTACATTATTTGTGAAAAGGATATTCATTTTACAATAAAAACCCCTTCCATATGTGTATTCTATTTTGAACAGATTGTACCCTGTAACCTTGAATGTGTTTATAGAATAAAAGGCACTACCTAGAAAAAAGAGTTTAAAATCTCAGGCTTTCAAAAGGTCATTTATCATCCTGTTCTGTTCGCTCTTATTAAGACTTAACAAGCTCTTGACCTTTCCAATATTTGGGTCGCCCCTGAGTAGTCTAGTTGTTGCTGTTATTGTAACAGTTCTGCTATATCTGAAAGTTATTCCGTATAGAGTGTATTGTAATAAAGAAATTAGTATGACATACAAGGATAGAGGTAACTCGGCTGGTGTTAATCACAGGTTTACTAGACGCAAAGCAGTGGGCCCGGCTAAACAGTTAAATATGTGAACCCTGTCGGGAGGACAAGTAGTGCTTTATGGAGCCGAGAATAATCCTCTTCGGTAGCCAGATCTCTATTGTGTCAGTATAGACTGTGTTTGACTGGGTAATTGTCTCTTCCTATCAGGAATCGCAGTCGTTTGTTTGTTGAGAACCGTGCTGCACCTTTAGCCGTAATTGCCACCAGATGCAAAGTTCACTGTACATTTAATTTTGACAATCGGTAGATGCCAGAAGGAAAGTCTGAATGTCTATATTAAAGCGGCAAAAGTTTCGGCGATTACGCCTAGGGAGAGATCTTTCATTACTGTTTGGTAAGTAGGGTGAAAGGTAGATAAGTATTGTTTGATCAGCAACACGTTATTTTGCCCGCGGACAATGTCTCCTCATGTGTCACTCTAGCGCATCTGGTCACGCATTGTTCTGGGTTTTGTGCAGCACTCGTCAATGTTTGTCCTTTAGAAGAGCTTTTTAGGAATTTTCCTTACCATATCGTTGTTATTTAGCGCCCTATATGAAATTTCAACCCAGTGATGCAACTGAATTTGCAATAAGAACGATCTCCACAAAGTCTTCCAATTTCTAAAGCGGGTAATGACTGCTGATGTAAAGTTAGTCGTTGACAACAACGTTCACCAAATGTATTCGTAGTTGAGTTTTATTTGGATAAATTTTGTATAAAATGTGTAGTGCTCGAAAAACTTTATGCTCCCGAACTTATTTGTCCATCCTCGTAGTTTGTATTGCTAACATTGATATTTTTTTGCTTTAGTGAAATTAATTTAAACAAATTTCACTTTTATTTAAACGAAGAACACCTTGTGAAACGGATGCATTTTTAAACAATTTTTTTATTTTAAATTTTGGAATCATGAAACAACACACACAATAAAGACATACATATACACACAAAAATTACTTATCAACAATAAAGTGTCATAAATTAAAAGAAATTAAATTAAATATAAAACAAAACTAATGAATGATTGCATTTTATAATTTTTCTTGTTTGTTTGTTTAATTATTCTTTCTGTTACTCTACTAGTTAAGCAGCTTTAAACATAAAAGATGAGCAAACATTTTAAAAATAATTTTAAAATTTCTCTTTTAAAAATAAAATAATTGGGAAAGTGCTTATTTGATAATTGGTTAAATTCTATTGTCAACGAAACCATTCATACAAAATACTATGGGAGGAAAACAGAAAAGGAATACAAATGTGCAAAAAATCTAATCCAAAGCGGAAATTGAACAAAGTTTCCGCTGAGTTGATTTTCAGTTCAATTCATTAAGTTTTACGTCGCTGTCCCTGTTTATTTCATTTAATTTTATGGTCCCTACCATCACATAAGTCTACAGTAGTTAAGAGATACATTTGTTCTTGGTTATTGCATTAGACTCTTTCATTTCTTCTTCTTTTCTTTTTCTTCTTCTACCTAAATGCAATGTCGTCAAATTGTGGCAGTTTTCAAAAAAATTCAATTATTTTTTTTAAGCTTCAAATATGTTGTTGGCAATTGTTTCGAAAATCAAGAGCGATGAAATGAAATAGAACATTTCAATGTTACCGTTTTATTTTTATTTGTTTTAAAAGAAAAGTAATGTTATTGTCCACTTTTTTTATACTTTTTTAATGAAAATGGCAGCGCAGAAAAATTTCAATATACTAGAACTGATATGAACACCGAACGGTTAGTTAAGTAAACAAAGCCTATCACAATGTAAATTTAAATAGCAGTTGTAATCAATATTGAATGATTGAGATAGCTACTAAAGGTAAATATTGTTTAATGCAATAATATTTCGAAATAAGTAAAATGGCAATGTAGTAAAATCGCATTATATTTCATATTTTGTCAACTTTTTCCAAATAAACTAAATAAGGTTTTAATCCCGTAATTACAGTATATCACTCATGTTAGTACAAAGTCCGTTAATTTCAAAAATCAGCACAGTTTCATACTCCAATAATGTGTTTCCGATATTTTCGACAAACGCATATTTAAATACAGTCAACCCTCCTGTTTTTTGAAGTCGCCGTAGTTTAGTAGGTAGTGTGTTGGCTAATTAGATGCAAAAGCCTGGGTTCGAGACCCAGGCCAGGCATCAAAGACAAAATACAAAAAAGGATTTTTTCGGTGACTTCCTCTCAGTAGATTTCTGGCAAAAACTCTGAAAGTAAATAAAAATTGCCATGAAAAGTTTCTCAATAAATAAAAATCTGTCGTTCGGAGTCGACTTTAAATTGTGTACAATGGGTCAATTCGACCTCCGGGTACTGTACTTGTCTTAATTGACAAGTACACGTCCTCTAACCTAACCTAACCCTCCTACATCGCGGTATTCTCAGAACGCGGTTTCCATATAACACGGAGCTGAAATTGCGACAGCCTTCCTATACCGTGGTACTCTTACAGCGCGGTGTCCGTTCAACAAAATGAAAAAAATATGTATTTCAAAGTTTTATTGGTTCTTGATAACGCTGCTTGCTATGACATAAATTTGATCACCCAAATGTGAAAATTGGCTTTCTTCGTTCTAACTGCACGTCATTAATAGAACCTTTGGACCAAGGAGGCATTCCAACTTTAAAAATGTACTACACACGCCAACTTTTCAAAATATTTAAAATTTATTTATTTTTCTTACTTTTGTTGGAAAACGGTCTTTTATTTTAGTTTTTGTTTCATTTTTTATCAATCCAATACAAATAATTTATAATTTATGTTGTGTTTTTTACTTCTTGATCTCCATATAACGCGGTACGAATGATGTGATTTGTACTAATTCCGAGTTTATAATAGTGCGGTTTCCACACAACGCGATACTCACTTACCGCGTTATAAGAGGGTTGACTGTACATATACTTTCAACCTCGTATAGAATGAGTCTAACGCCTAAACAAGTGCTCCATATAAATCGGGTAAAATTCGATAAAATTTAAAAAGACGTGGTTTTCGGAGGTAGTGGGGTGGATAACTATTGAATCGCGGATTCCAAAACAGATTTCGTTACGCTCAGGTAACGACCTCTAGGATCGGAGATCTAGCCGGCGAAGCCAATTGTTTTCTTCAAATGAGCAAAAAAAGAGCAATTATCTTCATCGCCTATATTTTTAGGCTCAATTACTGCCCGACCGAAGGACACCTATTTTGGAATCCTTGACACCATGGTTGTGCATCCCACTATGTCCATTTCGGAATTCATTAGCAACTTCCATTTAAACTCTAAATTGTTAATGAACAGATAGGGAGGAAGACTTTAATTTAGAGTTTGCAACCTTGCGAATTTTGTGGTCTTACAGTACCATTTTTAAACTAAAGATAGCACTGAAACTACTTAGACAATGATCAGGATGATTTCATCAGAAGTTCCAGACAAGATCATTTTAGGTTTTTACAAGAAAATGAAAAGTTTTAACATTGCGTCGCATGCCAAAAAAGTGTTTCGATGTATAAAAAATAATGGTGATTAATGATTATCATATGCCGTGTCCATAAGACATAGTTAAAGTTTGTCAGAAATAATAGTTTCGGCCAGAGGCATACTCCTCGCTATAAAAATAATAAATTTTCCATTAAGCTAACAGAAGCCAATTGATCTTATAAGTCTAGGTATAAGGAGAAACTTCTTACCATTTGAAGAGCTAAAACTCTAGAACCATCTATTTAAAAGCAGATGTTGATACCCTTCCTTGTTTCGATCTGAAACGACTTCCAACATTTTTAATTGGTCATCTCTTCTACATACAGTTCAAACAATGTGTTATCTGTGTGTGAAAAATGGTTTAAACTGTTCTCCTTTAATAAAAAAATCTATTTTCTTCGCTTTAATGTTTTGTTTATATCCTATAAATACATTTTTCATATTAATTTTATATATTCTATTCTCACAGAGATTTAATCTCATTTTTATTAGTTGTTTACTTTACTGTTGTACGTTTAACAACACTACCATTCTAAATTGTTGCTTTATTTGTAAGAGGGAAAATACATACATACATACATATGTATATACAAGCATACGAGGGTGTATCAATAAGTCTGTAAATTCTTAAAGAGAACTATGTATGTGTGGCCAATGTTTCATAGTCTGTTTCTTGGATTTTTGTCACATTTGCATAAAATTCACTTTTTATAGCCTCCCCAATTACGTGGTAGCTTGCGATCAAACTCTGCCAAATACATATGTAAATACTGCAGATTATATAATGCAGATACTATACCTGATAGATGACTATTGACAGAAGCATGCGGAAATTTCCAAAAATCAAAAACTTATTGAACTGCACTCGTATATGCATATAGATAAATTCAAAACTTATATTTTCAAACCTGATTCTCTGAGTATGAGTACGTACACTTCTTTGAATATTCTCGAGAGAACGCTTTGACATGTTTATAATGAAAGGGATCCATACATAACCGTTTATAATCCTAGCAAACAATTAAAACTTACAAATAAATGTACACTATGGAGCAAAAGTGACAAGTTTTAATTAAATCAGATTTAGTCATTATATCATCTAAGAACGATACACTCGTGTATACGTATGACAACGCTATTATTCTAATATCTGGTACAGCAGCCCAATAAACTGCTTTGCTGGTTAAAAGGGTTCATTGTGGGAGCATTTAATTCCGAAGGTTACCCAAAATAAGGACGGATTAATGTATTAAATAGAGAGAAAACAAAGCAAAAGAGAAGATTAAGAAGAGATTAGTGCCAAGAGCCAAAGAAGAATAAGCAGAATAAATTAATATTTTATTTTAATAAGTGGATTTAGAATTTATTCATTTAGTCAGGATTACAACCTAGTTTCTCACACCACTTTATGTTGTAAAATAGCAGTGAAATAGCTTCCAACAATCTGGTCCGAATCATTCTCTAAATTATATCGATAAATATTTACGAGTTATTTAAAATAATATCAATACGCAATTGATTAACACCTACAGAACACTTCTTATCGACTAACAAACAGAAAATGCACGTGTAGTTATAGAAATCGTCCTATTTAAAGTTTTATTCTTACAAAGCTTTTTAAGCTGGGAGAGTAAAAGCAAAAACAAAAAAAAACAACAACATAGAAAGAGGAATAGAGGCAAAAGAGTAGAAAAACGTAACTGAGAGCTTCCTGTTAAACCATTACCACATATTGTATGTAAAACCGCTAATGAAACAATCTAAGCAACCAGGCTATAACCAATTAATTAATTCCAGCTTTACCTCTTCCACTCCATTATGCCCAATGATTTCACAAGAACAATTTTTAGAAATGAAAAATTGCCTCATTATTGGTTGTTTCTTCTTTCATTTTTTTTTCTTTTTTGTGTTTAAATTATTATTATTTTACTTCATTTGTTAAATTTATTTGTTCATTATAGTTTCCATGTACATTTTGTCTTTTTTTCTTTACAATCAGTCGCATTCTCATCCCGTTTTATGTTTGTTTTCATGACGTGTGCCGTTTTTATGTATTTTATTGTGTGTATGTATGTTGGAAACTTGTTAAGACATTTAGTAGATAGACATGCTAATAATTAGTTTTTAAGGATTGTAAGCTCGGATATTAAAGTTAACATCGTATAGCATATGCAAAAATTTAACGATCACATAAAAATTAATCGATCGATTTTCTAAGTGCTTTGCGCTCATAACTCTAATTGATAATTTGTTTTGCAAATAAGGAGTGTTCATGCAAAATTTTTTGGTATCCATATTTCTAGGCTTTTACTGTGATTAAAGAAACTAATTTCCGTTAATTTGGTGAACATGTGAAAATTTTGAAATGTTCATCACACAGGAATCATGAAAGGGAACAACTCAAAATTATCAATGAAAAAGCCAATCTTACTGGTGTTAATTGAAAAATTATTTCAATAGTTGTAAAAAATTATGTAAAGAGCTTTTGAGCCTTGAAGAAAAGAATGTAGAAGTTGAGGGAAAAAAGAATTTGCACACTTCCCAGCGAAGACAATAAAATTAAAGAATTTCGAAAGTTTTAGGAAGAAAAATGGCCTTGAAAAATCGCACATGTAATTACTTTATGAATTCATCATTACAAACCTTCACCCACCCACCCATGTTGTATGTGGTAATTTTATCCATGAGTGGCGAGGGCTATAGTTTAAAGTCGACCCTGAGCGACAGATTTTAGAAAAACTTTACGTGATAATCTTATTTGCTCTCATACTTCGTTCTGTTCGAGATGTCTGTGCTGCGGTTTGAAATTTGGTCAAGTGAAAGATCTTGGAAAATTGTTAAGAAAAATATTTTGTAGGCACAGAAGGTCCTGTCAAAAATGCAAAAGAATATTCAAAACACATTTGGAGAAGTACCAGCAAAAAAAGTATTCCTGAAAGAAGTAACAAATTTATTACTACTATTAGACTTCACACTTTCTTAAACAATACCTCTTTTAATTTACCACTAATAAAGATTGAAATAATTTCTAACTAAGTTTAGTTTTTATAAGACAAAGAGAATGCCCAATTTTTTTCGGGCTCACTCCTTACAAGTAAAATTTTAAAAATTATTTGAAACAAAATTCTCTTTGCTTATTTATGTTTGTATTATTTAGAGTCCATATCAGTATGATTTCTTGCTTCTTACTCTGTGTGCATAGTGAAATGAAAAATACCGTTTTTCTTTCCTTACATTTTGTTTACTTAGCGTATATTAAATTTAAATACGTATAATTAAATTTGATACTCTAGATTAATATTTGAATAGTTTCTTTTAAATTAAAATTTATTTGCAGAAAAGTAAGCTAACAAGTTAATTCAGATTTGAAAAAAGGTACATTTCCATAAAATTTTTCACAACAAAGATGGGCAGGCTTTGTCCATGTGGAAAAAACACAATTTTCTAGTGGAATGTGTTCCTTATACATACATAATTGGTCATTACAACCCTTCAGTAAGGATTACGACCTAGTTTCTCACACCACTTATGTTGTGTGTGTTAATTTTATACATGAGTGGCGGGACCTACAGTTTAACGTCGACTCCGAACAATAGATTTTGGAGAAACTTTTCATGGCAATTTTATTTACTCTCAGAGTTTTTGCCAGAAATCTGCTGAGAGGAAGTCGCCGAAGAAATACTTTTTGTATTTTATTTGAATGTCTGGCCTGGGGCTCGAACCCTGGCTTTTCGTCTAATAAGCCAACACACTACCTACTAGACCACGACGACTTGTGTTCCTTATAATTACTTAAAACCTAAATCTGTCAAGTGTTTAAAGCGCACTGCCTCAAAAGAATCAACTGCTACAAACAATCCAGAGGAGGTCATTTAAAAGGCCTTGTATTTCGTATATAATGGCAAATTTTAAGCATTAAAGTGAAATAAAAATTTCATCGAATCATTGCTTTTATTTAGCCGAAAGTTTGATAACATGCGGTTAGCCAGGCGACCAGATTTTGAAGACCAAAAAGTATTATCATCAGTGTTTCGAATGTCGTTTATATTGGTAATTGTTTATTCTTCTTGCAGTAGACATTTAATACTAGTATAGATAAAACGTTTGCTTGGCTATTACTTCCACTTCTGTTATTTATTTATTGATAAAAGTTTATAGTGTTTGATACCAGTATAGACTTCAGGTGCATCTAATTCGGTTACCGTCTATTCTGCGAGTTATATTGCACCGAAAGAATAATATAAAGAATAATTTATTGTGAATTGTTCCAGATTTATGTATTAAAATTTTTATAAAGAATAGCGTAATGCTTTTTCACTGTTCAGGTAATTCATATAACTGATACTCTATTTAATTTGTGCATTTTAATAAATATTATAAGCGCCGTCCTTCTTATTAACAATAAAAAAATGGTTTCAATCGCATAAAAATCCTAAATCATGGCTTAAACAAAGATTTCTTATTAATTTTTAATTGAATTCTGTTGAATTGTCCATTACTTTTAACTTTAATCTGGCATCACTGTTTATTACTGTTCATCTCCAGTTAATTTTGTACTCTACCGTTTCTCATTTATTCGTTAAAATTTGTTCACTCTATTCGCCTGAACGTGTGTGCAAGTGTGTGTGTGTGCGTACGAATGTGTATTATGATTACGATGATGCCATGAAGTTTTGGAGCATTGAACTTTATTTAATGTGTGTTTGAGCCATTTTTTTTTGTCATTTTATTTTTCGTTTAGCTCTTCTTTTTTTTAATTTTTTAAAATTATTTTTGTTGTTTTTAAGTTCTTGTATGAAAAATCTCAACAATTAAATTCTTAATTTCTCTTTAAGGCCTTTATTATTGTAAAAAGTAATGATTGTTTCAATCAATATATTCATGTTTTTGTTTAATTTGCAAATTGGCAAAATTATTTAATTATTATTAATTAAAATAACAAAAAAAAAAAGAAAAAAGAATTGATAGATGCTTGTAACGGCGTGGAAGGTGGAACTAAACGGGTGTATATGAATATTTCGTCAAGAAATTGATTTGAAAAACACACTAATTTTTATCGTTTTTAAAAAGGCGAATAGAAATGGTACTGGACCCCGTTTTTTAGATTTATATCATTCTATAGAGAGTTGGGAGTGAAACAATCTGTACTTAAAGTGCGATATCTCCTTGAAGGAAAGAAACCCTTGTCCCTATTGGCAAAATACTAATGTAAATTATTTTCATAATGCTATGGGATGATAATCAGACAGTATTGCTTGGATTCTCATACGATAATCCATAAGGGAGGTGTTAATTTAATCCATGAGAGGTGGAGACGAATGAAAGATTTTTGAAGGCTTGGCTATTAGTTTGCTCTCAGAGCTGTTGCCAGAAGACAAACATATTTCATATTTTTATTAAATAGCAGAGCTGAGGTTTAAATTCTGAAGCTTTCTGCTATTAAGTTAACACACTACTCACTAGACTACATATATATTGTAATTACTAGGCGTCTAATCCGGAGTATAAGGTGGATGTATAAACACGACCCCTGCAAAACCTTGGCTCTTGAAACAAGACATTATTTATGTGTGTGGCCTAGCATTGTCCTGATGGAGCTCTTAAACCATGTTGTTCGAGTTAAAATTTTAGCTACAAGTGTGTTAGTAATACAGTCGAACTTCTATGAATTGAATCACCATTATCCAGAAAAAAAACTTCAACTTATAGAAACTTCAACTTTGAGAAGTAAATTTACAAATGATCTAGATGCTGTTGCCGCAAGATGTGCTTCAACTTATAGAAACTTCAAGTAATAGAAGTTCAAATTATAGAAGTTCGACTGTAGTAGAGTATTAAAGTTCCACCAAACACACGATAAAACCTTTTTAAGTCACTGATCACTGTTTACACTGACTGATTGAAGACCGGGGACCCTTTTACATTTTGCTCGCTGTAATTATTTACCTTTTGTTCCAGTAACGCAACAACTCATTCCATTAGATCGGTAAAATGCTTAAAAATCGTATCCGCCATTGTGAAATTACACAAAAATTCGTCCCCTTCACTCTTAAAATATTTTGTGTATTCGCGGTGAAACTTCTACTGGACAAAAAGCATAAACGTATTATAAAGTTAATTAAAAAGATTTTTTTCTTAATTAACAAAAAATTTTATTAAAATTTTTATTTATTCACTGGACGGAATGACTTGTACACATTGATCCAGAACTATTTCGAAATTATTTATTTGAAAATTAAAGTTGACCAAAGCCATACGCTGGCAAACATCTTTACTTTTTTGTGATTTTTCTAAGCTTTCCTCCATGTCACTTCTTGTTTTGGTGTAGGTTTTCCAGTATTTTCCATTCATCAACGCTTTCAAATCTTTGCTACAGTCTTCTGAAGGTGGTGTGTCAGCATCATCATTTTCGTTGTAATTCGCATTCTTACAAGTTTTCTTATTATAGTTTTCAAACTTGTCAATAACTTTAATGAGCTTGTCTACATCTTCGAGTTCAGTTTTGAGAGCATTTGCCACCTTTGGTTTGCATGAATTGTTGACTTTGTAAGAGAATTCTTTGGCAGCTGCTTCCAAGTTTTGTAATGTTTCTGTCATACAATTGATTCCTCCTAAATTTGTAACGAGAACATCAATAGCATCAGAGAAATCCTCTGGATCATCATAGCCATAAAATTGAGCCTTAACTCCCATAAGGGAAATAAAAACAAATAGAAGAGATAACTTTTTAGACAGTGAAAGTTTCTTTCAATGCGTTGGTCATCATATGGCGAAGGAGATGTGCATGAAAATAAATTCGAATTAAACTAGCAAAGACAAAAACCAACAATTTTAATAGAGCTACACTAGCTAGTTATCAGAGCAATTTTAAGTGGTTAACAGTAAATACAAAAAGTGGTTAAGGAAGAAATCACCCAAATATACGGAGAATGGCGTCTTTATTCCATTTCTTAAAAATTATGCCCCACACGTTCCAGAGTGGAACAGCTTCTCTGGTAATTCGGAAATTCTTTTAAAAATTGAAATATTAAGACCAAAAAAATTATTTTATTTTAACAATCTCTGTGTAGGATGATCGATATTGTCGAAAAATGAGACTAGCTCCCACAATATTCAAAATGTAGCTTAAAATATCCCTAATAACACCCAATTAGTCGTATATCCCAGAATAATTTTAGAGAAATCGGGCTTGAAAAATTCGCTCTGTTAACAGTGTCTGGGTAGGATGATTTCTATTATGGAAAAATGGGACTTACTGTAGGTAGCCCACAATATATCTCCATGGTATCAAGGATTCCACAACAGATTTCCTTACGGACGTTCGTTACTTATGAGCGAAGATATACATAGGCCTCGACACAGTAAAGGCTAATATCATTCTCATCAACGAATATCAAAAAAATGTAAGTCATCGACCTAAAAATGTAAGTTATCGTAAAAAAAAAATTCAAGTCATCGTCCAAAAACTGCAAGTCATCGTCCAAAAAAAGATGACTTTACTTCTTAAAATGAATTAAACCGGGCTAAGCACTCTACCAAATAGGTCAAAGTTATTTTATTTGAAAGAAAGGCAGTGAAATTGATTATTTGGTTATTTTTATTTTTATTAAAACTTTTGAAAACGTTGTGTAAAACTATTTCTGTTTTTCGGCCACAGTTTTACATTCGGAAACCAAATTTACAAAATCATTCAACGATGAATGGAAATTTTGCATTGCCTTCTTCTGGCATAAACTTGTGTTGGACGTGTCCTTTAATCCAGTTTCTATATCTTTGCTTGCTTTTACATTCGCTAAGTACACTTGAGTCATTTGTTTTTGATAGTTTCTGCGACAATTGTACAAAGGTTTCCGCTTGCCATCCCAGTCTTCATCGAATGCAGCATTATCGCAATCGTTATCGTTAATATTTAACAGTTCTGTAGTGTGCTTTATTAAGGCACGGGCATCTTTCAATTGTGTGGCTAATTCTGCGCCAGCACTTTGGCTACATTTTTTATCGATTTGAAATTTAAACTCAGCGGCAGCATCTTCTAGATCTAAAACGCCTTCGCTAATACAATTGAGGCCACTCAAATTGCGTACAGCAACAGTTACTTTACTATCAAAGTCGGTGGTATCGACTACTTTAGACGATACTATACCATTCCAGGTAATGGCTAGAACTACTAGAGATACTTTCAGAGACATTTTGTTTAACTTTTAATAACTGGAACTTATTTAATACACCTGTATTGTAAAACTAATTTGTTAAACGAATGTTTTTACCGACTTTATATAGGAAACGTGTTAAATTGTAATGCAAATAAACTATTTATTCAATTGATTATTAGATAGGGGAAGAACAATGTGATATTAATTAACTTTTTAAATAAATAGAGATTATATTAAAAGTATCTTCAAGTGCTACTTGCCAGCTTGAGTTAATTAAAGAGGAAATAATCGTCATTAAAACGAAATAGACTATGCTACTGTTTTTTTTTTTTTTTTTTTTTTTTATTATTATTATTATTATTATTATTATTTTTTGTTTAGTACTTAAAAGCGTAATGATAACATTTACTAGTACGAAATTTGTTTAAAGTAAATGTTTTTCTCAATAAATATTTATTGATCATTATCAGATGATATTAATAGTAGTAATCCTCCTCAAATAAAACACTTGCAATTCGCCAATATTCACTTATAATATTTTGAGGCTCAGTTTTTCAGCGACGCAATGTTTACTCCTTTCCTAGAAAAAATCTTTTATCCTTTCTGGGTCCCTTACGAGCAATTGTAATAATTCTATTGGCCAAAATATCAATCAAAAGCAACATGAATGATCAGTTTGTTTCAGTTGGATTAGGTAAGCTTTTCCTGTGAACCAAGTTATTAATCTACTGTAACAGGTCTTAGAATAATATGACCATCTGTAATAGTATAGACACAACCCTCACTTTGAACAAATGTTGGGTAGTGGCGGACTTTCCTGATTTTGTTCTACGTTTTCCATTTCGGTGGCTCTGCCTAACTTTACTGTTCGGGAATTCTGTGAGTTTCCTTAATGGATTATTTAGGCGGATTTGTAACATCTTATTTGTTAAAATTAAAAAAAATTGTTGTGTTTAACTCGGATTTGTACGCAATCAGTTTAACTACTACAACACTTTGTACATCATCGCATGCATTAACGAAATGTAAAAGTCATAACTTGCTTCTGCCGCAATTTCATTAATTTTTTTCTTATTAATTCTCGAAAATGGATCATAACTTCAAACTAGTGCTCCTTATGAGAGCATGCATTTAAAGCAAGGCAATGGATTGCATGTGTTTCGGTTTTCGGCTACTCTGGACTATTCTGCTGTAATTATTAGGTTTTTGTTTCAATGTCAAAAACCCTGATTCTATCACTACATACGTTTGAAGTATTTTAAAACCATGGTAATTCGACAGTTAATGGACTCTACGCGGATGGGGAATTTTATAACAGAAATGAAGAGTTTTACTATACATGACGCTGACAGACGTCTGGTACCAATGCATTCAAAAACTTGACATCACGTGAGCCAATAGAGATGCCTTCACCAACAGCGTTTACTTTAACTTCGCCTATCTTGCATGAACAATTTTTTTTTTTTTTCAAATATCTACAAAGTCATCATCAGTCGCTGAGTTTATTTACCAATTTTATTAACATTCTTGGCAGATATTATTTCTATTAATATTTTCTAGGCATGCCATAAATTTTTTAAAAAAAAATTAAATTTTACGAATACACTTCTTTGGTAATGTAAATGTGTTAAGATATTCCATACAGAAATCAATCCATGGTCCTTTAAATAAAGTGTCGTTGGAATTGTCTGCGATTTTTAATTTACGTAAACCTATGAGGAGACTCTTTCGCATTGCCTCACTACTAAACATCTGTTGGAGTTAAGGCAACTTTAATATTTATTATAGATTCATATTAATTTCCTCTATAGTCCTCTAAGAGCCTATATAATTATCCTTAACCCTTCTGTAATTAAACAACACTTCAAAATTTAATGCTCAATATTTATTTAAATTTTTTTTTTCAATTATTTTTTCTTATAAGAATCGGCACAACTTTCAATTGCATCTGGAAAATATTTCAAATTAATGAGTAAATCATTTGCAGCATTGTCACTGCAAGAATTTCCAGTATCTTGTTTCACATCGTTCAATGAATACTGCAAGAAATTGTAAAGATGAGTCATCTTAGTTTTCATTTCCTGGGCGCAACGAGATGAAGCCGTTTTCTTAGCATCTGATTTTTCATTATATTCATCATTTTCGCAAACATTATCGTTTACCTCTACAACCCGCTTAGACAATGCCTTCAAGAGATTACAATCATCCAAAATGGTTGAAACAGCTTCAGTCTGCTTAACATTGCAGGCTTTAATGTCGTCAGCGAATCCATTGACAGCATTTTCCACTTCTAATGCCGATTCAACTAAACAATTGACACCGCCAAGTGTTTTCATTGAATTTTTCAGATTAGTTGTAAAGGAATTGGCCGATGAGGTAGACGTTTTTGTTGTTCTCGCCAAAGCCACAGCAATGTTGGCAAACAAGAAAATTATTATTTTGCTATTCATAGTGTTACAGCTTTCAGTGTGATACTAATATTTATTGAGACATAAAATCGTTTATTTATATAGAATGTAACCGAATAAGGTTTTTAATTCAGCATATATTTTCATATTTGTTTACACAATCTACTCGTGTTTTCTTAATTAAATTCATTTTTTTTTTTCGTTGCTTAAATTATTTACAAATTGTTGAGACACTTCAAGCAGTTACACTTCTTGAAATTCTCCTTAAATGATATTAATTTAAAGTAAATATTTACTTTTAAACTGATTTTAATATAATATTTGACAAAATGTAACAGAACAATATTTGTTTATTATTTATGAGCTAACCACCCTCAATCAATAGTAACTGATTATTAAAAATATGAGGAGTGAGCAGGAAAAAATTTGCAAACCGCTTCTAGGTCCATATACATATCTGCTGTGTTTGAATTTACGTTTAAAACTTACTCATTACAAACTTGGTCATTTCAACCCTTTTGTCGGGACTACGACCTAGATTCGTACTCCTATCACGTTGAGTGTATTAAATTTATCCATGGTTGGCTGGGACCTACAGTTTAAAGATAAATCTGAACGACAGGTTTTTGAGAAAAATATTTTTTTATTATTTTTCATTTTATTAGAGATCTCCGGGCTGGGATTTGTAGCACGGCCTCACGTCTAATAACACATTACTTACTAGACTAGGTTTACAAATAAGTGGGTATTCGAAACATTTCTGTCATATTTGGCATTGCAGAAAAGTTAAAAACGCGTTACAGGCTGCTGAAACAATTTGAAAAGTTTACGGAAATGAAGCTGTAACTAAAAACCAGCACCGAAGTTGTTGGGTGGCCGTGGTCCAGTGATTGATGATGTATTGGGTTCAGGAGCTTAAACCTCAGGTCTGAAGTCTTGAAAAAATATAAAGCGTGGGGATCTTATAGCTCTGAAACTTAACTGATTGCCATGAAAAAGCTACTCGTATCTGTCGCTCCGTTTTCGTCAATCATGAATAAAAACATGGTTAGTGTGAGAAGCCAATTCGTAATACTCACTTAAGAGTTGTATTAGATAAAAATGTATGTTTGTATGTACGATTCATTAATAAAATGGAACGAATCCGAACCATTTTCGAAGCCAATGATTACATGCAATGAAAAGTGCAAAACCAGAAGTAAAGTGAATTTTCGCAAAGGTTGTCAAAGCCAACAATGGTAATTTCTTCAACAGACTTCTTCTACAAACTTTCCCCACCATATAGTTCGGACTTTGCACCTTCAGATTATCATTTGTTTCAATCCCTGCAGAACTGTATTTTTCTTTATTTTGTTGATTTTTTTAACGTTTAAGTCATTGAGTGTATGTTAACGTTTGAACTTGGCTGTATGTTATTTCCAATTTAAATAATTCTGTAATTAGGCTTAATTCAATACGATTTTTTTCTTTATCTAAACAAGTTAGAAATTGCTCCAATTAGAAACCCTGTTTCCCGCAGTAACTCATTGGAATTCTTTAAGAATGAAAATAAACTCGGATTTTACTGTAACGCCTGTTAATTCAACATTTGCCACAACTTCTTAGTAATTTTGCTAATTGCACTGACCAATTAGTCCAGTGTCAATGTGAAGCAAGTTATCTTGCTAGTCAGTGCAAGAACTATTGATAATTTACATACTTAAACTAAATTAAGTCAGCAGGAAAAACTTACAAATTTGGACACAAAAAACAAACTGATAGTCGATGTTGACATTGAGAGAACTAAAAAAAAAGATGTTAAAATAATGCAGGAATTATTATGATTACTATTATTTATTTTTTAATTAAAGAAATAAAGTAAAAAACATTTTTTAAACAAATAAAATAACTTGTATTCATTTAGATTAAATTCCGTATGATAAAATTCTTTATCATGTGGAAAAAATAGTGCATCGAGTACCTTAAAGAAGAGTATAAAAAGTGCCGTTTATCACTTTCGAAGTCAGTATTACAAGTGACAACATTTTGAATATTATTGAAACAAACGGTACCATGTCCAATAAAAGTCTAATTCTGTTTGTGGCGTTTATTGTGGCTCTTGCTAGTGCTAAAGCAAGTTTTAAGACAAATGTCGCCAATTCGGTGAAAAGTTTAGCTGGCATTAACTGTCTGGTTGAAACGGCTTTTAACATGGAGAACGCAGCCAAGGACTATAGCTATGACATTGAAGTATGCAGTGCCGATGTTGAGGATATAATTTCCACCATTTTGGATAATGCCGCCGATATTACTGAAATAACTGGCAAAATTATTGACGTGAATGATGACATATGTGAAAATGCTGCCTATAATGAATCAACTGATGCTGAGACCATACCATCCAAACGTTGCTCCAATTTAATAAAGAATCACTTCGGTAGCTTGAATACTGCCATAACGACTGCTCAAAGTTCTTTGGCAAATCTAAGTAAAATTGAAAATTCCTGCAGCCGTACGGCCGCTTCAAGCTTTAAGTTGCAGTTGGCAATTTTCAGCGATTCCGTCAAAGAATGCAGCTCTCTCTAATTTAGGGAGAAAAAAGCAACAGAGAATCTTAATAAAAATACAAAATTTATGAATATTGAGCATTAAAATAATTTGGTTTTATTTAATTTTTCAAATATGTGTTTTCTGTACGCAGCAAATTTTCTTCCAAAAAGGAATTAAAGATAGTGTTTTCTTTTTCTTTTTTTTTTTTTTTTTATTTTAAATTTGAGATGTAATATTTAAACCTGTCTCGTTAAGGTAACAATCAGTGTTTAGATTATTTTAGAAATGATTCACAGCGATTAGCACATAAAATTAAAAAAAAAATTAATATGAGATCATCGGTTTCTTCGATGCAGTAAACATCACATAATTATTATACGAAATTAATTATGGAACGTAAATAATAAAGACATTAAAAGATGACCGCTACTATTTTTTGAACATCTAGCATTAATAAAATTTAATAATAATTTTGTTTTTTATAAATAACACTTTATAAATAGCAATATAAATGACATTGTGCTATGGAAGAACATCATTTTTCGTTTCTGTTTGTGGCAGTCTGCAACTTAATAAAACCCCTGGAAGAAAACTTCTGACGCAGTCAAATCGAAAAACTTCTGTAGCCTGTTTACATCAGCCCACCGTGACTTAACTATGTATGTCCTCAATTCGCTCGTGCTGAAAATCAAATGTAGCCTAAACAGTGCGGCACATTGCGCCAACCGTTTATAATCATACGTCGTTTCCAGATCATCCAAATCAGACTAAAAAAAGTTGGTAACCATCAACCTAAAGTGCTATTCGTTCCCAAAGAACTATAGTCCGATGACACCGTCAGCACAAATTCCTAACCAAAAAGTTTCTTTTTCGTTCTGCATTCGATTTTCATCGTACCAAATTCGACTATTTCGTTTGTTCACGTACTCATTCATTCAGAAATGGGACTTATCCTTGAAGATCATTGAGAGCTGAAGAGCGATAAAAGCTTATTAAGCGAACATACGCCGTTATAGTCTATGGTGATTTTGCAAAATAAGCGGAATAAATTACAACTAATTTGACAGGAGTAGCTTCAATAATATGGCCGTTATCAACAGTTCTCAGATTGTGTCGAAAATATGTCAGATCCACCTCCACTTCCATCTTCGAATCACAATTTCTTTTAGAGTCCTACGGGTTTGTGGCCAGCGTTAAACGTTTCTGATAGTGTTTGGCCACAAAATCCTCTGGATTCATCTCAGACATCCGAGGACAGAGTCCTGAATTGTTCCGAGGTCACACTGCGTTCATACATCTGTTAAAAATATTGAGTAATGTGTCAGAAGTTGCATACTGGCCGTAGACTTGTATAGCCCTGATAATAGGGTTTTCAATGTGCTTTTCGGTGATATATGTTCTGCGTAACCCTATATTGGGAGCATTGTTATCTGATCGCGTTTCTGTATGCATTTTCTCTCATTATGTTTTACCCGTGTGATATCAATGTGACCTTGTTTGTTCTGTGGGGGAAAAGTGTTCAACCAATTTTGAGATTCTGTGCATGTAATTGTAAAAAATCTTAAGTATTTAACTTTTATTATATCTAAAAATTATATAATTTAGTTTGAAAACATTCGAATTAATTATACAAATGTGTGCCATAGTATTTGGAAATGTTTTTGTATTCAGTTTCTTGCTATATTTCTATTATCGATTTACTATATTTTGTTATTTTTTTTCTTCATGTGTGAAGTTTATTTTATTTTCTAAATATTAACTCCTATTATTTACACACATTATGTAAATATTCTAGTTTATTAACTTCAATTCCTCTAAATATTTACTTTGTTAAATATTACACAAGCAATATGGCGTTTCAGCTTTCTTTGCACACCTTATAAATACCCTGCAATGTTTTGGATCTTTTAATGTTTTCAGACGGTTAACTAATAACGTATTTTTTACGGAAGAATTTTAGAAATGAAGTTTAGTATCTGGATAGTATTATTCGTTTCTCTATTTACCTTGACATGCTCGATAGATTCAAACCCACCAGCAGCAGCTACAGAAGCAACTGAGGCAATTTCGACTGATGGTCCTGAAACCACGACATTAATACCTGAAGAAGGAACAACGAAATCATCTTCTGGTGGTGAAACTGAAAACACAGAATCTCCTGGAGATTCTACAGCAACTCCCACTGAAAGTACGAATAACGGAAATACAGTATTTCCTGGAGATCTTACAGAAACGCCTGGAGAAACAACTACAAATTCAGCTAATGACCACAGAGAAACTTCTACAATCTCCTCCGGAAACCACCACAAAGTCAGCTGATGACCATACAGAAACTCCTACAGAATCTCCTAAGGAAACCACCACAGAGTCAGCTGATGAAACCACCACCACAACAACAACAACGTTGACAACTACTACCACCACCACCACCAAAAAGCTATCCGCAGTATTTGCCGATGATGTAGACACTGCTACACAGAACTTTATCGGTATCGATTGCATCATCAATTCAATCTACGATATTGAAGATGCCACAATGAATTTTGAATTTGAAATTGATTTATGCGGTTCGAAAGTAAAAAAAGAAGCCTCAGCTATATTCGATGAAATTGAAAACCTTAAAGATTATACTCAAAAGGTACAAAACATAAATGATAACACTTGCAAAAATAAAAATTCTTCACAAAAGAATAAAACCACGAAGGCGCCTACCGCATAATGTGTAAAAAATATTAAAAACGCCATGACGAAAGTGAGTAAAAGTATCGATACCACTACCAAGAGAGTAAATGCATATCGCAAAAAGACTTCAAGTTCCTGTGCTAAAATAAGTCTTACAAAGTTTAAACTGATTGTGGGTACTTTTGATGCAGCCATTAGTGAGTGTGCAGCAATTGCTACAGATGCTGAATAAAGTCTTTATAGTATTTCAAGGATATCTTATGGTTTTTAATAAAATTATAGCTTTTAATTTAGTTTTAGAATCACTGGACTTGTAGATATTTTATCTTTTTTTTTTCTAAAAAATCAATTAAAAATTAACTCAGAACTACTAGTTGCTGGGGCCCACTTGAAAACCCTTTCACAATTATCTTTAAACTTCTTTCAGTTGTTCACTTAGTTGTATTTACTGTACAAATTATTGTGATTACATTTGAGACGCTATTGAATTACAAGAACCGATCATCAACCATTTCATAGCTCTTACTAATCCATTAAAAAATGTTTACATTATATGTCGAACAATAGGTAACAACATGGCAATTTCTACAGAAAGTGAGAAATCTATTATTTTCCTAAATATCCTAATAAAACAGTTATCAGTCCGACATTTAACAACAATTGACGGCAGAAAGTGCATTGAAGATGGAAGACACCATCCATGTCATATATGTGAATTTCATCTATGAGTGAACTCCGAACTACGCAGCGTCTTCTTGGGATGTCAAAACCATTGTTTTAACTCTAGTCTAAAAAGCCAACACACACGACAACCACGAATCAAACAATCTTACTTACTTACTTAATTGATCATTACAACTCCCAAGCTAGGATTACGATCTAGCTTTTCATGCCATCCATGTTGTGTGTGTAAATTTTACCCTTGAATGGTGGGACTTCGAACTATAAACTGTTGAGGCTTTTCATGGCAATTTTATTTATTTACTGCCAGAGTTTTTGGCAGAAGACTGCTAAGAGGAAGTCTCCAAAGAAATATTTTTCATGTTTCGTTTTGTTTGAGATGTCTGAGCCAGCAGTTGAACCATGGTCTCACGTCTAATAAGCCAAAACACTACCTACTAGACTATCAGACAATCTATATATTGATTGTAATGGAGTCAATTCTCTATGGTAAGCAGTAGTAAGTAGTGAAAACGGGTTTTAAATGGAAGAGAAGAGTAGCTTTAATTATTGAGACACTGTTATTACGTACCTTTTTAAATTTTAATACAATGTGTAGCATTATCTAGTCCTTAATAGAAAGCTTTCATAAATAAATGGTTCATTTTAATATTATTTCAATTAAGACAAGAGTTTATATGAGACAATTTATGTATATGGCAGTTTTATGTTACGAACCTAGGGTGCTTAAGCGTTTTGAAAGTTTATTTAACGTGTAACAACTTCCACCAAAATTTAAACCGTAAATCAAATTTTTCCGACTTTGAAGACAAAAACGATTTTAGATTTATTGAATGCCAAAGTGACTTTTAGAAAAGCAGTGCATAAGGTGTAAAGAATGTGATCTAGGTAACCATCACCACCTTAAGTGATAACGATACATTCTTTTTTAGAAATGTACTCATACTTATGACATTTTGATGGCGTGACACTTGATGATAACCTACTAGAACCACATGACATGTTCAAACATATTCTTCAACTACGTATAATCCTTGAACTGCCATCTTCATGTGTCAAGGAGTCTTTCAGAATGACTTTGACGTTGAGAACTTCAATCTACGACACGTCTTGCAATATCGCCTGATAGCTTTTTATTTTTTGAGCACTTATGGTTACTTGAGCAGATTTTGTTTAAAACACGAAGACCAAATGTTTTATAGACTTTTTACTATTATATTTCGACATTGTATTCCGAAAGTTTGTAGAACTCAATATAGCCATAATTTAATACAGACTTTGTAGGTATGTGACTGTCCTATTTTAAATTTGATTTTCTTAAATCACCTGGGTTTATTGATAAAACTTGTAATTGTTCGAAAGGTTGATCTTAAACAATGTATTGAGCCGTACTGCTCCTTTATATGCATCGACAGCTTTTCGCATACATTAAAATGGAATTGTGAAAACATTTTCTTTTTTTTTAATATAATAGTATGAGCCCTATAAAATCTATATTTTCGAATTTATTTTTAACACAATTCCCCTCTAATTCCTATTATTTATTTATTTTGATTTCCCTTGTTTTTTTTTTTTTTCTTTTCAGTTCGCAGTTATGATAATCATGCCAAATGTGGTTTAGTCTGGGTACCGCATGTTGTTGCCTATCGATGTCGCACCTGTGGCATATCGCCGTGTATGTCAATATGTCGAGACTGTTTTAAAAAAGGTGATCATACGAATCATGACTTCAATATGTTTCTATCACAAGCAGGTGGTGCCTGCGATTGTGGCGATACCTCCGTGATGAAGGCGGAGGGTTTTTGCAGTGATCACGGCATAAACAATCGTGTCAATAAAGAACCGGTACCCGCAAATCTTCTGGCCGTTGCAGAGGCAATAATGCCAAAGTTATTATTTCGTCTATTGCAACATTTCCGTGAACACAGTGATGCCACCTCACAGTCATTTGTTGTTGTTGCTCAATTATGTGAGCTCTTCACAAATATGCTTATCGATCTGAACAATATGGGGGAAATAATGCGTAAAGTTATGACGCGGGCTTTGATTAGTCGAGAGGTATACAAACAATTTGCTGACGTCAATTGCCTCGGTAGTAGACATGCTCGCGTACTGAAAAGAAATCGTGAAAAATATGAAGAGGCTGTTAATCGATTTCCCCGACCCGAACCACCTGATGATTATAAACACCTGCCCGCCTTAGGAGAAAAATTACTGCATACCACGCTGCTGGAAGAGTTTATTTTTTGGACTTTTAAATTTGAATTTCCCCAAAATTTGGTGTGTTTTCTTCTAAACATGTTGCCCGACCAAGATTATAAGGTCCACTTGACGAGAACATTTGTCATGCACTATAGTCGTATACCGTCAGTGTTGGAGATGTCAAGGGATCCGGATACTCTAAGTAATCGCGTGGTACACATGAGTGTACAGCTGTTTTCCAACGAGAGTTTAGCTTTAAAAATGGTGAACGAACTATCGCTGCTACATGTGATGATTATAAGTTTAAAACTAATGATGTCCAAGATACTCATACAGAATACTTTACATGGTAAGCAACTGCTGCAATACATAATTTAAACTACAAGTATTTGTTTGTTATTAAATAAAATTGAATTTTACTTAACAGATCCTTCAAAAAATTTCCATTTCGTTATTGACTGCACCCGCCAAGTTATGAAAGACCATTGTTATTGGCCTTTAGTTTCCGACTTCAATAATGTTCTGTCGCACGAATCAGTGGCGTTGGTTTTTCTACGTGATGACAATCTTATCGACATGTGGTTTCAATTTCTGTCAATGCTTCAGGGTATGAATGTAAATGTCCGTGAGACAGCATCGCACGTAGAATTCGAACCAAATTCATATTATGCAGCATTTTCTTGCGAATTGGAAGCCAGTGCTTATCCCATGTGGTCAATTATCTCTCATTTGCAGGATGGTAAACATGCTCACTTAGCTAAAAAGATTATTACCTACTGTGTTAATATGCTACATGAATGGTTGGATGCTATTTATTTTCCTGATCCGAAAATTTCTCAAGTATGTTCGTTTTGTTTGTCTTTTTGTCCTTAACTAAAATTTTTTTTATTTAATTTCTTTAAGGAGGAAATGCTACAAGCATCTTTTCATTTTCCTTTACATCGTTATTTGGCTGCTTTCGTTTGTCAGGCGGTTACTAAAATGGGAATGTTATTATCCGAAGTTTTACCCACAAGATCATATATTTTACCATTACTTATGATGCATCCTTTAAGAGTACAGGTAAGTTTCAATTTTATTTACTATTTTCAATATCATAATAAGGGATAAAATGTTTAAGATGTGACCTGCAGATTTTTCCTTTTTTATTATATTTAAATATGATTTTCCAATTAAAGTTTATTATAACGTAACTTAAGAATCGTATTTGAAATATTCCTTTAGGAGAGGGAACATATTCTAGTAGTCGTTTGTTATGTAACAACTAAATTTCTTCAAAATGTGTAACAGTACTTCTCTTCAAAAACTTTAGATGTCAGGTGGCTCACAATTAATGCCATAAAGCAAATGTGCCTAAATTTGCAAATGTGTTCAAATGTCGTTTTTCTTTTCCATCTGCGTGGCAGGCAGATAATGCATTTGGTATTAACAGGAAGCAGGTACATAATAAAGTTGTTATATGTTCTTTGACCACTTTTAAGTCGGATGTTTTAACGAAGCATAAATTTCGTCACCCACAATAATATTTTACTCCCATGCTTCGTAAATCAGCGAAGCGCATTTGAATTTCTTTTTATAAGCAAATAAAATTCCTTTAACACGTCTGCTAAATGCGTTGTTTCCATTAGTTTTCTGAAATTTTAACAGGAAATTTAAACACTCGCAATTACATCAATTAATGTTCCAGATTCTACAGTCTCAGATTTCGTTTTTACTTCTCCTTCAGTTTTAAAACTTGCATTATCACAACAAACTAGAAATCAATTTTTAAATCTTTATCATGTACCATATTTAAAAACCTTGAGATCTGATAGCATTTATAACTGTAGACTGGTCCCTTGGCCAATGTATTTTTTAAATTTCTCGAAAATACTAACCAATTCACTTATACCATTATGACTCTGTGCAAATATCAATGTCGGATAATTCTTTCAAAAGCGAAACACTTAATTTGGAGTTAGTTATTTTGCTATCCTATTCTCCTTTAGTTCGAACTTCTAAAACCTTTTAAAATGCAAATATAAATCGAATATTTTATAGAAATAATTTCACCTAAAGTTATTGTTTACTAACTGAAGCTCTTACTGGACAATCAAGTTGCATTTGAAATAAATGGTTATCTTTCTTTAATAATTCGAAATGAATAACAGTTACAAGTATTTATAAGAAACTTAACATTCCCACGCAACGGACGCTTGCAAAAGGCAAATTATATTATAAATAGGACTCTTCCAACAAATAAGGAAATCATTATCATTTATTGATTTGTATAAAAATGTATGTCGCTTTCTGCTCATCTTGTTTACTTTGGTTTCTTCGAATACAGAAAGATAAACAAACAGCGCTTGATATGTGTGGAGTGGTAAATAAGAACATTTTGAAAAAATATTTGCTATTCTTTTTAAATAGATTTGGCTCATATAAAATTATACGTTGCTTTTCGCCTCAACATTTCGAGTCGTATTACAAGTGGAGCATTGATTGACTGGATATAAAATTAATCCATATTTTTAAATATGCTGTTATATCTTTAACAGAGACAGTTTCCACATGATTAAACGTTTTTTAATTGCAATTTACGGATTACGGTATTAATGTCTTCAACATATGCTCTGATCGAAACTTGTCGATTAACGAAAATCCTTTTTTTCTCCTTTCTCCATGTCCGATTCGAGAATAAATGTACCCTGAGTTTACAGTGCCGTGTGAAATCATCGGTTATCAATCTCTGATTATTTCTTGATAGTCTGGTGTATTATTATAATTTCCTAACAAAAGTTTTGATTGCCTTAAACCCACTTGGCTTGATTCCTTGGTAAAGATTCTTCACCTCTCTTTATCTTCCCTTTTGTTGAGCATCTCTTTTCAAGCATCACCACCCACTCCACGGAGGGTTTTTGTCCCCATCATTGGCGTGGACACTCCCACCTCGCAAACTCGTATGCTTGCTCATTTCCGAGAATTTACACATGATCTTTGACCCAGCAGAGGGTAACCTTATTCGGTCTACCTTTCTTCAGACTTACACAATCTGATGAAGAAGATCTGATGCCATTTCCTTCAATTTTGAGGGTTTTTGTCTGAGACCAATATTGTTTTTTGAAAAAGATGCATATTAAGTTTTTATATTAAACATTTATCCAATACTATTCTTAAAAACGTATGCTCTCCATACCAAATGATAACAATTTATGCAAATACGAGTGTATTGTGTTTAATTTTAAGAAATTTTATTTTTCTACAAACTACATACTTTTGAAATTAATTTCACTTAAATACAGTATTCGAAATAATTAAATATAGTATATAAATTTGGCATTTAATTGAATGCTTTCATTTATGATCCTCTGCTAGAAAATATACTTAAATTAAAAAAAGTTTGTTCGTTCTACAGCACTTTTGAACTATAACTTACGAGAATTCAATAGTGAGACAATTACGAGTTTAAAGTTGGATCAAAAAAAAAATATAAAAAATATAGGAATAGAATAATAATAGCAAATGCTTATGAAAATTTGTAAACATTAAATTAAGTTCTACGAGGTGTATGAATATGTGGAGCAAAGTCATAAGTCATAAGTTTTGGAGCTAAAAATCCACCATAACCAGGTCTTCCCTTATGATAAATGCCAACACCAGCCAAAGGCACTGAGGGCTTAGAGACAACGTCTTGTATATCTACAAATGGTACCGTAGACTGGGCAGCATCCTTTTGTATACTTGAAGCTGAAAATTCTAAATATTGATTATGACGTGAATCGGGCTGTGATTTAGCCTTGGTACGTATGGGAATATCAGGGTCATCCAACACGATTTTGGCTCTGTAAGAAATATATATTTTTTTTAATTTTTTATATATTTCTTAATATTAAAAGATTTGAAATATACCTTCTATCACCACTGACATCCGTATTATCATTCGATTTCCAAAAACTATTTTCTTTGGGATTTACCAATTGACCGGTTTCGAAAATAAATTCACTTAATCTGGCTTCCAAATTCAAATGCGCACCCACTACACGAAAACGTACTCCAGACACAACAAATGCATTATCTTCCGTATGGATATCATCCAAATCAATAGAACGAGCACCATAACTCAATGTATAATAATCCCTATTATTATGAACACCCTTTTCATTGAGAGTATAATTGTCCACCTTCTTCCAAGCTAAAGTTGATTCATTAATCAAGCCTCTCGGCAATAACTGGCCTTCTTGTATTTGCAAATGGAATACACGATTCTTTTTCGTAAAACGCAAACCCGTTACTACCCTGTAAAGAATATAAAAAAAATATTTTTTTAAGTTTAAAATTTCGTGACAAATTTATCAACAACTTACTTGTTGTTATTGACGTCAGATAAAGTTTCACGTAAATTGAAATAACGGTCGGTTTTCGAGCTGTATTGATCATCACACAAACAGAAACAATAGGAACAATGCCAGAACAAATAACGCCACCATGAATCAACCTTTAAAGTATTTTGTTTTTTAAGAAAAGATTACAAATAAAAATTCTTTCAAAGTGTTTAGATGTAAATTCAAATGTAAAAATGGTTAAGGCTTAAAGTTATATAAATATAGAATTATTTCAAATCATTTTTAGCTTGCGAAAGTATTATGAGATCATATAGCGATGAATATTAAATTTTGAAACCTTATTTAAGGAATTCTCATATTCTTACAGGGTTATTAAGTATTTAAGGGTTAAAGTGAGTCAAATTCATTTTTTTATATAATATATTTTTTAATTTGTAAAAGTAATTTGAGCTAGTAGTTAGAGTATACAGTATATTTTTAAACATTGAACCCGAAATTCTTAAGCAATTTCAATGTCACTAAATATTTATGAGTTAAAGGAAGTTAGAAATTCTCACATAATTAAATACTTACCGGCGTTTTACCGCGAGGACAATTACCGGGCTTCCCCAATGTTACACCATTTTCATATTCAATAAATTCGTAGCGGCGTACACTATCACGAGCCTATAAAAATAAATAGATTACATTAATTAGAAATTGTACAATTTGTAAAAAAAAAGATTTTACTAACCGAAGGACAAATCATCATATCAGAATCTACATAATTACAGTTATGTATGTGACCCGAGCAACGCTCTTGACGAGCACAGAATTTATCCTTAAAGCAGCCTTCATTTTTGGTACTTTCAAAATCATCACACGTCTTCCAACATTCCCGATTATAATTCATATCGACTTCATTTTCTATATAGCCTTGCATTAGGCGTGTCACCTCTTCATAGGTTTGGCCTAAAATATATTTTTCAGGATCACAACGCCATACAATGCGATCAGCACGATTCATGACCTCGCGCAACAATCGTACAGTTTTCTGCGTACGCTTTTCATAGTCGTTACGCATTAGCTCGGCTTCTTGAGTGAAATTTCCTAAAGTTTAATAGTAGGGAATTATTATAAATTCTTTTTTTTTAACTTTTATCAAACTTATCATTAACTTACCCTTGCCATATACTCTCAACATCATCCATGAGAATTCCATCATGGTGTAACCTTTAAGTTCCGTTAATGCAATATCCGTATATAATGAGTATATAAATTGCTGGGTCGATTGTCGATTCAAACATCTTTCTTCTTTAGAGGCCTGTTGTAAATAGAATGTGAGAGACAGAGGGGGGAGAAAAATGTTTAATAATTCATGAAAAAATGTTATTTTTCTTTGTTTAAAAAAGGTGGTCTTCTTATAATATTATCGGTTTTGTGCTGTCGTCTATACACATTTTAGTAATTATTACTAAATACATATGTATGTATCTCTGTATTTGCAATAATTTATTTTATTGTTGTGTTATTGTTTGAAAATAAAAAATGTCATGTAAAACTTCCCAGATGTTTTTATTTCGTTTTTTTTTTTTTTAATATTAAATGGCGTTTTTAATTTCCTATTGAATGTTTCATCATGTAATAGAAAGCTAAATATACTAATGAGTAGATTATTTTTTGTATTTGTTATAGTTTAATGATAATTTTGTCATTAAAAAATGCATGTTGAATTAAAAAAACAGTTTGAAGAAGCCCAAATGAAAAAAGTGAAATAAAATTTTAGCTATTTGGATTATATTTAGAAAGAAAACACAAGTCTTATTTTGAAATATAGTTTAGACTTTTGTTATATCGATTTCCATAAGGTGAACCAAATTTTTATATCAAAAACTGTATTCGAAAGTGAAAAATTATCAAAAGCAGACAATTTTCGAACGCTCGACAGTGAGAAATAATACATTTTAATTAAAAAAAGAACTCTGCTTTGAAAATGATCGTCATTTTCAAAACAGAAATTTTACTAGAAATATAAATATTTTCGAATATTATACATTATTATCGAACAAACAATATTTAAAAATGTTCACGAATGTGAAAAGACACATTTAAATTGTAAATTTTATGCGATTGTGCAAAATTTTGAAACCTGGAAAAGTATTTGTCGTTACATAGTTTAATATCTCAAAAACTTTTCCATTCGCATTACTAAAAATGGGCAAAAACTTTATTTTTTTACATTAACATCGCCAGGTAGCGTGTTATAATAAAATTAATTTTTTTATATCTTTAATTTAAAGTCATTGCTAATAATAAACAAATATTATATACAATAACGAATATTTCCACTAACCATCATGGCACGATAATACATTGTCTGTTTCACCATTATCAATTCGGTATCCTGAAATATGCGATCCATTGAAAATGTTTTATCGTTACGCAATATATTCTCCATTAAATTTTCCAAATCATTTGAACGTGTCAATTCAACACTATTCTCCTCAGAATTCAATAGAAGCTTGAAAGCATTAAATAGAGTTTCAATTTGCTGTAGGTCACGCTCCAAAATACTCCATTCATAGTGATTCAATATTTCATACTTTCCCATAGGCCACGTAGAGTTCATGCGTTCGTTAATAAGCTTACGATGACTATCAATAATTTTACGCATTTGCTGTTCAGTATTACGATTATTTGGCGAACGATTCAAATGTTGCCATAACGATTGCTCTAAACTCAAATATTGATCACGCGTCTCATCGATTTCAATGGCTGGTGTATTGCCTAAAGCCGTGCATTTTTCTATATTCACCGCCGTTAGGCAAATAAGAAAAGCTAGTAATAGTGGCATTATGTTTGCCACCAGTCCATTGGCTTTTCTTAATCTTTTGTTTGACGACGTCATTCGTATGTGGTCGTTAAAAATTTGTTTCTTTTTTTTCAATTCTGTGTTTTTTCTTAAGCGTCTTTCTTTTTTAGGTGTTTACTTTTCAAATGTTTTTTTTTTAGAATTTATTTATTCTTATTTCTCGTTCCTTATGTTATTATATATGCAAAAGTTTAAGAAGCATTTATTTTTTTTTTCATTATTTGTTTGTGTTGATAATTCAAGAAACGTAAATATTTAAATTAATATGCGTTCATTTCGAAACTGAAACCACACAATAACAGTCTTTTTGGTAAAAGAAATAAGGGGCATTAAAAAAGCATTCTTACTTTCAAATACAAATATTTATAAGTCAACTGCTTATCGTAATGTGGCTGGTAATTTCCTAATTTGTATTGTATAGCTTGCAGTAAAATGTAGCTGTACTGAATATCATAAATATTTATTTTTTATTATTCAAAAAACTTTGATATTTTAAGCAACATTTTCCCTCCATTTTTTTCCATTTTTTTTCGCTTATACAAGCATTTCTGTGGTAACAATTATCAATCTGTTTGCAAATGTTTACATTACTAAATTGTTAAGAATTTGTATATCGCAAGCAAAAATGATTAAAAAATTAATTTTTTTTATTTATTTTTTACACTTCTTTTTAAATAAGTTGAAATATGGTCTATGAATTGGCTATCGAAATAAAAACTCATAGGTTTAGAAGTCCTTTTTTGAATTATTAAAGCGATAAGGCAATTACTGCGCTTAAAAGGTGTTCTATAGAATTTAACTGAATGAATTTTGCCGAATATGAAAATGAATGAAAATAAAAGTATGATCTACATAGAGCGATTTTCGAACTATGATTAGAAGGCTTTTCGGTAAGCTTTCTAAAGCAAGAAGGAAATTATTATGCTTTGGAATTACTTGTTTGAACTGATAGTTATCAAAGGTCTGTTCTTTAGAAAGAAATTTGCAGGAGTGTTACATAAATAATCTCACACTTTCACTGTTAACAATCACTCCATTTTGTAAAGGTTTTAAAAATTTTTAGAACATTTGATTGCTTACAGTTAACTTTGGATATGCTTTTTGTCAAAATTATATATTTCAGCTTATGGTGGAAAGCAAAGTTCTCATAAAAATTATTCCCTTGTTTATCTGAGAAAAATTTAATTTAATTATTTCTTTAAGTGCTATGGCGGTGTCACATCTTCATCCTCAGATTTTTGTTTGTATTGTTTCACTTTCATAAATGGGTTGGAATAATTGGTCCAATATAGCAGAAAATTTAAATTTAATAGCGGTTAATTTACATTAACTATTGATTTTATTGTTTCATAATTTTATAGTAATAAAAACGTACACAATTTATTCCATGGATTGCAAATATCACCAATTTTTTAGCACTTATGTACAATGGTGTAGGATATGAAAAAAAAATGTTGAGAATCACAGTATTTTGAAAATTTTCTATTTAATTCCTAGCTACCCATCACCACTCGTCATCTAGTTCTCAACGTTTGCATTTCTTCTTATTAATATTATTTTTTGCTTAAATCAGCAAAATTTTCGCTATTATTCTGCAAAATAAATTAAAATTGTATGCAGATGAATTCACAATCGTTTTATTTTTCTTTTAATGATTTTTTATGACTTCCTCAACTACTCAATTCTGCTGGATATTTAGCTAAACGATAGATAAAAAATCCGTCTATAAAAAGCTTCAATAAACCCCTCCATACATACATTTTAATATATTCATTAAAAAACAAAAAGAATTGTGTGAAATGTGAAATTGTTCGTTTCTTTATTGTTTTTTGTTCTGTTATATATTTCAACCAAATCGTTGTATTATTATTGTGTGTTTGTCGAAGTGACCTTAAAATCAAAAAAAAAACGTTTCTTAATTATTTTGATTTGATTTTATTTAAAGTCGTTTATAATCATTTAATATTCTTTTCGTTTTGAGACCCTTTACTTTTCTTTCTTTACTAATCTCTGTTTGCCTTTTCCTTTTTAGTTAATTGGCATTAATTTAATTTATTTTTTTTTCACTTGTTTTTCACATTTTTTAAAGCAAATAAATTGAAACGTGAATTCCGTCGCGGTCGATTTAGTTTTTTGTTTGTTTTATACTTGATTTTTATTAAAATCTTGTTTTTTGCGATGGAATTTTAATTCTTTTTTATTATTTTTATTGAACAATCTGCTCTCAACCGTACCCAACGCGTTCCAAATTCACAATAAGAATAAGTCTCAGTAATACAAAAAACTCAATTTAGTTGTACTTTTTATAGCTACAGAATTTTAGAGTTGCCCTGTTTCCAAAAACTAACAAAAATTGCCGTTAATCAAACTATACAAACAGAATTCTTAAATTTATTTAATACATGCATATTGTATTAAAACTAAGTTTAAAATAATATCATGACTTAATAATTTTTCCTTGTATTTAATAAAAAATGGCAACTCTTTGTATCTTCTTTAAACAGTCTCTTTTTTTATTATCATCCATTCTCTGAACACTAAACAAATCGTATTTATTTCCTACACTGTTTCTCTCTCAGTTTTAATTTACTCTTTACTGAGAAGAGTTTTCCCCATTTTGAGTCGAGTTTTCTTTGTTTTGCTCTTTGTTATTGTTTTTTTTTTTGCCTGGTTTTGTTTACATTTTCATATGTATGTATTTTTTTTTTCTTTGTTATATTATGGTTTTTTTTTGCTTTTTTTATTCTTGTTTATAGCAATTTTGCTTGTGTTTTTTAGTTTTTAAAGCCTCTTCTCTTTGTGATACTCCGTTTTCATGTTACTTTAATTCAGTGTTATTAAACAGGTACATAAAAAATTGCTTTAAAGTAGTAGAAGTAAATTTGGTACTCTTGATAAGATATTAACAATATCCTTTTTCGATTTAAAGAACAAAATATATAAAAATGTTTTCCATGGTCAATCTAACAACGGGTGATTTTTTAGCCGTTTGGAAACAACAAAAACAGTATGACTCCATTTATTGTATTATTTTGGCAGTGAACTGATCCATGACGTGAAGTCAAAAATGAAAACTAAAATGTACACAATCTTTTGAGCAAGCAGTACCGAAATTTACAAAATATATTCTCCAAGGAACTTGCTATGTTTAGAAATCGATTAGTCTTATACAAATAAACAAATTAAAGTACGGTGCAAATCAAATTTTTGTTTACTTTGGTATCGTAACAACAAACAATTTTTAAAACATGAGTTTTAACATCTTCAACATCCCTCTTTAAAATAAACAGTATTTCTTTGATACGCTTATTATGTTTAAATATGTTTTCGCAAAATACATTTATATAAAACCACCGATTATTTTCTCAACTGTATCATTATCAAATACTACTTCATACTGGTTTTCTGCAAGCTTGCAAATTGTTTTTATTGACTTTTTTACTTGAGTGTTTTATTTTTAGACAGCGTAGTCATTAGTCATATACATGGTTTAAAGCGAACTTTTTCTTTAATTTTAATAAAAAGTAACAACAAAGCTTTGTCCGTGATTTTAAAAGTAATGCTGGAGTTAAGTGTGAATTAGCCACACGTAACGTAACGTACCGTAGAAAACGTTCTCTTTTTAGCATATGGAGAACAATGTAAACGATTACCGAAACGTTCTCTCTCGTTAGCAAAACGGAACGATCTGTATAAAACAGAATTCTCCCACGTTTTTACGTGACATTTGAACATAAGAGAGAAAACATGAGAGAGAGTGCAGTGTTGCCACGAAAAAAAAAATATTGTAACCAACATTTGTGAAAAAAATCACCAAATAAGGAAAAATATGATCAAAATTAAATTTGCAGTTTTTTTATTTTATATTTTTTTTTTCAAATTTAAATTATAATTGAGAAAAAGAAACAGAAAATAAGAAAACAAAATTATAGTCTCATAATTAATTAATTTTAACAAACAAAACAAAAGCTATTTTTATAAGAAAAATAATAAACAAATCCGGAATAATCTACACATTGAACAAAAAACGGCAACACTGATGATGAGTCTGTATACCAATTTCTATGCATTGTGTTGTGTTTGTTTGTGTGTTGCTTTGTGTTCTGTTTCGTTTTTATTTACATTCTTCTTTGACATATGTCCCGTTTTAAACGTTTCTATAACTACACAAACGTTTTTAAGGCTACGTACGTTACGATTTTACGTTTCTAACGCTTGGGTAACCAAGGCATAATAACTTTTTACAATTCACTCATTTGATATATTGATTGTTCTCTACAACTCTTCCCACTTTGCACTGTTAATTGCTCTCTTTAAAAATCACTGTCTCCCTCTCTCTCTCTTGTGTTCTCCCTTTGTTTAACTCGCCTTCAGTGATATGTTTTGAATACTCGTATTCAAAGTATTGCAAATGCAATTTCATGCCGATTTTTTTTTCTTTTATGCGTCAACCACCCGCAGTTACATTATTGTTGTTACAGGTTTTGTAATGCAGTGTTTGGAATTTCTTGTTATCTCTTCAGTTGTTGGTCTGCATATGTTTTTATAGGTAATTGTTGTTATGCTGTGTTTTCGTTTCTAATGAGGTTGCTTGACAATGGACAAAAGTGGAAAAGGCGACGACATTGATTAAATATCATCATTGTGAATGATACTTTTACATTTAAATAGGTCACTGACATTTATTTATAACAAAAAGGAAATTAAAACCGTTATTTTTATAGGGTTTTTAACTAAATTATGTACATATGTACATGTATTTTCATTCATCGTTGATTTATTTTTCTACATCTTTATGTAAGTTTCGTAAATGAGCTATCATATTTTTCTTCAAAAATTTCATGATGAATCATCATAACCAATTTGCACATTTTTCTGTGTACATATTATTTTTATTATTTAAATTGTTGTTGTTGTTTAAAACTTGTTTTTCTATTTAATTCTGTTTGCTAAATATATTTATTGTTTTTATTAACATTTAAAGTGATGGTTCTTTCACCCGCAATAAATGAACAATCTTTGTGTTCTCCACAATATGTTGCACGACAGACGCGCTCTTACACAAGGGTTGACTAAAAGAGCGGTTAGTGGAGAAAAAAATGTTTAAATTTTTGTTTTTGCACAAATCAGACGGTTACAAAGATGAATCACGGATTTTATTCAAAAGCCAAGACAAAAAATAAACTTTCTTTGTTTTATTTTCTCTTGATGTTAAACTGTCTTTGTATTAAATGTTATAAAAGTTATAATACTCTCATCTTATTTTCATGCACTCTCGCTCTCTTTTCTCTTCTTTTTATGTGGTTAAATTGGCATTTCCGAGTATTCTTTCAATACTAGTTATTATTTAAACCAAAACATTTTTGGCAATTATTCTTCTTCATGTTAAAATGAAATTTATTTATGAATCATTGAGTCGTTTCTTTTAATGCTCTTTTTTATCTTAAAGGATTGGTTTGTACATTAAAGTTGTTATTCTCTAAAGGGGATTTCCCCTAATTATAAAATTGCTGTAGAATTATGCATTCTAATTCCTTATCATTTCGCAAATAAGAAAGAATGGCTACTGTACAGTACGTTCTGTACTTGTACTTCAGCACCCATATTTGCATTTAATCAAAACGAATATATGTTGTTTCATTGTTTAAAATTTAAATAATATTTTAAATAATAAAAATTAAGGAGTTTCTCAGATAACCTATGTACCTATACTAACAAATAATTTAATAATTACCATATTTTTAAGAAAAGAAATTATGCATTTCTTAATATAATTTTGATGATTTATGCAAATCAAAAGACAAAGTTACAGATTTTAATAACGTAGTATATTTTCTACAAGGCTAAACAGTTCCAACTGATAGTTTCTAAAGGACCCTAACACATCTAATATCTCAATATTACAAATATCTAACTCCATAGCCTAATAAATGTTGTTACCTATTATTATATCAATGAACGTGGTTATTAACATGCGATAAATTGCAACAACTTATTACTTATTAACAATATTTTTTGCATTATTTTAATAAATTATTGTTTATAGGAATTGTCAAGTAATATGTTTAAAAATAAAATATTGGTTGTTTGAAAAAGTACGGTTACAAATGAGTAACCGTAACAAAAAAAACTTCTCTTTATTAAAGCAATTGAATTGAAATTGAACAAAGTCATCGTTCTATCAGTGTAGAACATCTAGGTTTGCTGAATTAAAAACTGATCCATATATGTTTTGCATGCCAATAAGAGAATTCTACAGAGATCGAAAAAATGGTAATCTGAATAAGCGAATTCCATGGTAGGTGGATGCAATCTTCTCATCCAATGCATGTAATCTTCTTGTCAATATTTCAACTGTTAGAAATTTCTAATCAGAGTAAGAATATATTTTAAATGATAGCGTAATAAAAACCGAGTTAGATAAAAGTAACTGGAATTATCTTGAATACCGATATTTGTGGCCATAAAAATTTTACAAGTACCACAAGTTGTGCTTTATAATATATTAAAAATATCACAAGCATATTCGTGCTAGCAAATTATTCGTTATTTGTTGCACAATCTGAAATTCTAAGGCGTGTGAAGTGATTCATAAAATATATACGAAAGTTGTCATCTTTCTACTCTAACTTTTTAATTTTAAATCATTGCTTCTGTAGGTCTGTGTTTTGTAACCTGCAACAGAAAAAATTGTAGTACCATTTCATGATTTCATACCTCATAACTCAAAGCCAACATTTCAAGCATATTTGTGCTTGATTTGTTGGCCTTATCCTCTGGACCAAACATTGTTAAATGCAAACGATCCATTAAATGATGTACCGAATAAGCATTTGGTGAGACAGTCCATTCGGCAAATGTCAACAAAGTGGTATTTTCTAGTTTATCCTGATGCAATTCATACTGTTGCATTTGCTGGAAACGTGACGTAATACGATTCATTGTATCCGTAATATCGTTACGTTTCGCTAACAATTGTAAATTGCCTTCTATGAAATTATTGACAGAATCTATAGCCGCAGCAACTTGTTCAGCATGCTGAAAATTAAAAAGAAAATCACAATGTTTTCCTTTTCTGATGTTTAATAAGATTTTGTTGATGTTCTTGCCTGATCTTCTATTTGTTGGATTTGTTTTGAGACTTCCCTAAGGCGTGACAAAACTTTACGTTGTTTTTCACGCATTAAAGGGAAATTTATATTTGAGCCCAATGGTGTGGTTTGTACAATATCCCAGGTCTTTAAAACGACCGTTGTGATTTCTTTGACGACATGGAATACATCCAAAGCATCTTCTATTAAAGCTGTTGACTGTTTGGGACAGGTCAGAAATATAAAAAGCAATGCAACTGACCAGAGAACACTTGGAGGTTTCATTTTTATTTTATTATTGTTTCTTTTTTTATGATTTAATATTCTGACACGTTTTAAACAATTAATTTTTATACACACACGTAAAGAGATTTTGTTTTTTTATAAATTAAAACTGGTTTTTTACGCTTTATTTTTTTATATTTTTTGTTTTTCTTTTTATAAATTCTTTTTCCAATTGTCTTTCTTTCAATTCTCGTTTTATTTATTTGTTATTTTTCTTTTTTTTATTATTATTTTTAAAATGACTAGAAAAAGACACACATGAAAAGCTCAAGAAGTAACAATAGCACAAATGCTTGTGGCAATTTTTTCGACAATAAATTTTGTTTTTGCTTACAGACTGTCTGCCACATTCAAAAAATGAGAAAAACACACCACACGTGTGTTAATGTAGAAGCCGTTCTGATGGTGTATCGACTTACTAACTCGAGTGTTAAAAACCATTTGACTTCTAGTCTTTAACGGTTTATACTCCCAAGCTGTGATAATATCACTTTTGCTTTGTTTGCATAATTTTTGTGTATTTACACTCTCTGGTTTCTCTCTTTTTTTCAACCTCATTAATTTGAAGCAATTTCTTGTATTTCTCTCTATCTCTCACGATTTTATTCTCTCGTATTTAACTCTTCAATTACATTTGATTAATATTTATATATGTATATACATAAACATTTTTAGTGTCTACTTTCAATTAATTTCGTTGTAATTTATTCTATATGGTTTATGAGTGTGTGTGTGTTTATTTTTAGTTTTCCCATTTTATTGAATTTATTCATTGTATATGTTGCAATAATGTTTTATTGTTGTTGTATTAATTAGTTTCCTATACATACATACATATGCAAAACAAACAAAAAATACAGCACTGCTTGAAATTATGGCACTTTCATCACATACTTCATGGATACAGACATATGTATGTATGTACATGCGTATGAACTGTTCAAAATTTACTTTATTTGGACGAAATCTTTAATAATTTGTTATTGTTTATGTAAGTGTTTTTGTTTTATTATTCCCACCAGAAATTATAGTCGGTTACATTACACCGAGCATAAGGTCTAGGTTACTCAGCTTGTGATAATTATAATATAATTTGAAATAGTATTCTAATAAATAAATAAAATCAAAATAAAATTATTCAAATATCTATAAACCATGAACGAAGTACAAAGCAAGTTTGTGATTATATTATATTGTGTATTAGCCCCCGTTCCGCCTATTAATTTCACTTATAACTCTATAGAAACTTATTTCTAACACACCTAAGGTGCCACTCTGTGGAGAATGTAAGCTGTGGAGAAGAGATAAGATGCTCTCTTCTATAATTATCTCATCTTTACTGAGACCATCAATAGCACTGTCCACTGAACGATTACGATTGCTGACATCAGAGGCTCGACGAGCATAATTTAATTCAAGAATTTACAAGCGTTGTTCATTTGTTAGTATATTCATGGTGAACTGGCAAACATGACATTGCCACCTGTCAAGAATCTTTTTTAGGATAAAAAAAAATTACTACGAAAAACTTAAGAGCAAAAAAAATTGAAATTGTAGTCGTAGTTTCATCGGTATATCTTTTTAAGTTTGACTATTGAAGCAAAACTAACTTTTAAATTCGTTGGAATCCTAAAGCGAATTTTATGCCAAAGTAGATCATCTTTGTGTCTTATTCATACATAATAGTTGTAAGAGGAAAATTTCTATCCACAGTCTTAACAATTTCAATCTGCATCGTTAATTTTTTCCTACAAATTATTTTGGCTCTTTGAAAGTCGGAATGTGTCAACTTCATTGAGTTCTACCTAAGTTAAGAATACTAAACTACAATTCATAAAAAAAGTTTCAGTGCAGTTATAGTCTTAGATAAATTTCCATCGAACAATTATTCCCAAAACATAAAGTGACCTGTAAAAGTATGTACAAGGATTTGCAATGATTTAAGAAAAAACAAAAACTGCTTTGCCCAATATGACAGGAAATAGGAAAAGTTTGGCATAAGTGTATTATATCTGAGGCAGATTACTTTAGAACGTCACCATATTTCTTTAAACTATCTGTTTTTTTGTTGTTATGTTAGATACGCTGAAATTTTTAAGTCTGACTTTACAATATGACGGTAAGACCAATTTTCTTACGCACGCTTACTTTACTTTTTTGTTATCTGTGTGTACTTACTTCATAATGTTTTGCCAAAATACTCAAAGGACTATTGTGCAGGCTCTCATGACCACTGCCCACTAAATCCAAATGTAAAATGCTCAGTAGATTATTAATGGAATTCGAATTTGGACTAATAAACCATTTGCAAAGATGAAAAATTGTCGAAGGTTCCAAGGCATGTTGATATCTTTCAATATTTTTCATTTGTCGATACATGGAATCGATGCGATTTCGTGTCTTTTCGATATTATGAAACAACATCATGGCCTGACTATTAGAAATAAAACTATTTCTCGTATTTGTATTTAACAATTTATTAATTGATTAGAAAAGGCAAAAGTGAAAAAAATAATTTGAAGTGTAACACAACGAGTTCTAGAAAAATCTAATTGTGAATTTATTGTCTGTGTTTATATGATTTGAATACTCAAATAATTTTCAACACTCCTCCTCAAATTAGTAAACACCAGATTTCAGTCTGAAGGTTTCCAGTTTTGTTGTAGGCAACGCTTTTGTCAGCATGTCTGCTATCATCTCCTCGGAAGGGCAGTAGTTACAGCTAATTATCCCCTTGTCGACGTAATCTTTTACAAAATGGAATTTCGTGTCTATATGTTTAGATCGATTGCTTAATTTCTCGTGTTTGATCAAATTCAGGCAGCTTCTGTTGTCTTCGTATGTTGTGGTTGGATGAGTTTGCTGACATCCCAAATCGGAAAGGACATTTCGGGTCCATATAACTTCCTTTGCGGCTTCGGAGAGTGCGATGAATTCCGCTTCTGTTGTTGACAAAGATACACATGTTTGTTTCTTGCAAGCCCAGCTGACTGCACAACCATTAAATAGTAATATATAACCAGAGTTGGACTTCCTGTCAATTGTGCTCTCCGCCCAGTTGGCATCTGCATAGGCGATCAGCAGATTTCGACTATCTGAGCCACCGTTGAGGTTTAAATACATATCAGATGTCCCCTTTAGATACTTCGCTATGCGCTTCAATTCATTCCAATCTTCATAGGAGGGGTTACTTGTCTTTCTTGCCAATATGGAGACACTTGCAGAAATGTCAGGACGTGTATTTACGGATATATATAACAAAGAACCCAGTAAACTTTGGTATTCATCATTTCGTGATAACAATTCAGATTCGTTTTTCCCGTAAGAGGGTTCCAACGGATATTTGGAGTGCTTTGCATCTTGCAAACCGAATTTTATTAATACATTCTCAATATATTGTTTCTGTCTCATCTTATAATTGAAGTCATCGGTTCTTATAATCTCTATACCGAGATATTGAGAAATAGCTCCAAGATTGTTCACTTCAAAGTTTTTATTTAACATACTGTAAACGCCTTTTATCTGTTGACCATTTTTAGCAGCAACCACCAAGTCGTCAACATAGATCAACAGGTAAACATCTTCCCCATTTACGACTTTGTGGTACATACATGGATCAGCCTTACTCTGAATGAAACCACCATCAATCAAAACGTTGTTAAGAGCTTTGTTCCAGACATTTGCAGCTTGTTTTAAACCATAAATGCTTCGATTAAGCTTGCATACCATTTCTTCGTCACCTTCGATAAAACCAGGCGGTTGTCTCATAAAAATAGTCTCCTTCAAGCAGCCATTCAAAAACGCGCATTTAATATCCATATGTTCAACAATCATTTTCCTGGCAGCAGCAACAGACAATAAAATACGAAAAGTTGGTTGACGCACAACTGGTGCAAACACCTCGTCGTAATCACAACCGTATTTTTGGTTAAAGCCTTGGGCGACCAAACGAGCTTTAAACCTATGGACTTTACCGTTCACATCACGCTTAATCTTGTACGTCCATTTGCAGCCAACGATATTCACTTTTGGGGGAGCACGAACCAAATCCCAAGTTTGATTTTCTTTCAGAGAATTGATCTCTTCCTGCATAGCAGCTTTCCATTGAAGTTTCTGTTCCGACATGATAGCCTGTTTATATGTTTTAGGTTCAATAATGTCATCCGACTCAACCAGATTAGAATATTTCGCAGGCGGAACACCCTTATTTTCCCTAGCCGATCGTCTAACAACTGGTTCATCAAGCACACTACTATCCCCGAAATACTCAAGATCAGTACTCACGCTACAAAAGGAATCGCCATCAGAATCATTATTATTTGCTCGTTTAGATGAAATATTAATTTCCAAATTGTTGTCCGCAAACGAATTTCGATCATCTTTAAACTTCATCGCAATTTTCATAGAAACAAATTTATAATCTCTACTTATATAAACTTTGTTATCGTTAGTATTCACAAAACGTAATCCCTTGGACTGCTCATCATATCCCATAAAAGTTAGCAGTTCAGCCTTATTATCAAATTTTGTTCTCTTCACTTTAGGTGTCAGCACATAAGCCTTGGAACCAAAAATTTCAAAATGAGAAATGTCGGGTTTTTTGCCTTCCCATCTTTCATAGGGTGTGCAGGGTATAGAACTGGTAACCAATCTATTTTGCAAATAATTCGAACACATAACCGCTTCACCCCAATATATATTAGATAAACCAGCTTCCGCAAGAAGACAACGAGACATCTCAACAAGATATCTATTCTTCCTCTCAGCGATACCATTCTGTTCTGGGTTATAAGGGACAGAAAATTGAGATCTGATGCCATAATTCCGAAGAATACTCTGCATCCTCTTCGATTTATACTCGGCACCGTTATCTGATCTTATACACTTAGGAACCATACCAAATTTGTTCTTCACCATTTCAATATATATTTTCATCTTCTCGAAAACTTCAGATTTTTCACTTAGTAAATACACCACAGTATAACGACTGTAATCATCAATGAGGGTTAGAAAATATCTTCTTCCGCTGGGGGTGGTATGTTTCATTGGACCGCAAATATCCGAATGTACTAATTCAAGCACTTCCCCAGTTTTAGTAACGGACTTTTTAGGAAATGGTTTCCGTGTTAGCTTACATTTTGTACATACTTCACAGGTATTGCGAATTCCACAATCGACAATTTTAAAATCATTTTCAAGCTTACCAGATTGCATAGCCTTAACTGCATTCATATCCCTGTGGCCAAATATTTTATGGTAAAAATGTTGACACCGATTCAGACTGCAAACAGAAACCATAGCATTCTCGCCTCTTTGCGTTTCAAGTTGATACAAATTGTTAACACATTTCGCGACGCCAATCTTATCATTATTCATATCAAGAATTTCGCAATTTGGGCCGTAGAATAAAATTTTAAAACCAGCAGCAGACAGTCTTTTTACAGACAGTAAATTTCCCTTAAATGACGGAATATACAAAACGTTATCAACTGTGACAACCGTTTGAGCACCCTTATCGTTCAGAAATTTTATCTTACAGGAACCTATACCGGCAGAATATACGATATTACCATTCGCTACTGTAACCTTTTCACACCAAGTCAAATCAAGATTTACAAATTCTTCTTTAATACTACATATGTGACAAGTAGCGCCAGAATCGACAACCCATATACCAGGTTCAGCATTCAACACGAAACAAAAGTTATCACGATCTCCATCACTTTCAGCAATTTTAGCATTCTGGATATTATTATTCGATTTTCCATTTTTATATTTCCAACAGTTTTTACGAATATGGCCAACACCATGACAAAAATGGCATATTACCTTTTTGGAACTACCAACATTTTGTCTAGATTTTTGGGTAGTCTTCAAAACGGTATCTTCACAAGGTTGTCTTCTTTTCTGTTTCTCATCCTCTTCTATTAATTTATTTTCGACCAAAGTCATCGTGAGATCCTTTTCATCCCTTACCTCGAGGGCCGTGATTAAAGTGTCGTATGTTTTCGGCAAACTACTCAACAGCATTGAAACCATCCATGACTCAGACATTACTTCTCCAAGCGATTGTAATTTTGAAAACAACAATTTCATCCCATTTATATGTTTGTCCATGTCACCACCAGGTTGAAGTTTCAATTCACATATAGTTCTCATCAATTTTACCTTGTTACTTAAAGTTGATTTCTCATGGTAGGCCTTTAAAATGTTCCGTGCATCTTTAGCATTCTTGCTACTCGCAATGCGGAAAACTTCTGACTCTTCTACAGCCAAGCCAATCAATATAGAGGCATCAGTGTCACGCTCTTTCCACTTTACATCAGGATTCACGGGAGTTTCATCTTCAATAACGTCCCAAACCTTTTCTCTTTTCAACAGCAACTGCATCTTGTATTTCCACAGCTCGTAATTGTCCCGATTCAACTTCGTTATCAGAAGTCTTGCATCAGCCATTTTCAATGACAAAAAAAATCAATTTGGACAATAGAACAAACGAAATAAAATCGCCTTCCTTTTACAATACAATGCAGGCACACAATGGAATTAATCTTTCTTCACAAAATGAAAAAATAGGGGGAGGCCCATAACCTATTAGAAATAAAACTATTTCTCGTATTTGTATTTAACAATTTATTAATTGATTAGAAAAGGCAAAAGTGAAAAAAATAATTTGAAGTGTAACACAACGAGTTCTAGAAAAATCTAATTGTGAATTTATTGTCTGTGTTTATATGATTTGAATACTCAAATAATTTTCAACACTGACTATGTCTCATAACAAAGTTAATGGTGGCATCTTGAAAGGCAGACATGTAATGTGAATGCTGAAGTTCGATACAGAAAAAAATAAATTACGCGTATTACCGAATTAAATAATATACGAATAATGGTATACCATACCTTAGCAGTCAGTTTCTCTAAGTCTCTTTCAATGGAATTAATTCGTTTTATAATTATCCGCTGCTTGTCCTTGATTATCGGCCATACCATATCGCTTTTTGTAGAATCTGTTATATACTGTGTTCCAAACACGGAAGTTTCTAAATTTGTCGTCAATTCAATGACATCTTTTAAATCTTCTAATTTGGAACAATCACTTGTTAAAATTATAAAAAATAGAAAATAAATTTTAAAATATTTTCCCATTTACACAGTTTATGTCTCAACGTAAAGATTTTATATGAAACTGAAATAAATAAATTGCCGGGAATTCTACAGAAATTTGTTGATAAGCCAGCAGCAATACATCAATACAATAATAATTTAATGAAATAAAAAAATTTTTTTTTTTTATAAACAAAACACATCCACAATACATGATTTTTATGATTCCGAATTACTCTTTTTTCTTATTCTTCTTTCAGAGTTTTTTCTATGAAATATTAGCCGGCATATGGGTACGCAACGGTCTACAGATCAAAGGTCAGGCCATGACTTATATCCAAGCCAACTTTTGCAATTCCATGGCCGATATGGATTTATTCTTTTTGCAAATTTGTGCAACAAATCTACCACAATATTTCTTTTTACAAAATGCTATCGAACTATTCGGGGTATCGCAATGGCTGGAAACAGCGCCGCTCAAGCAGCCGCAAAAGATGGAACAGACTTCAATGCTTGAAGGTTTTTTAACATTCCTAGCCACTCTGGTGACCAGTCGTACAAATTTGGGCAACGATGAGGCCACCCAGTGTATTATAGAAATTAGCGCATTGCTGGCGACAGAAAATAAGACTCATTCGCAACTGTTGGAACTGATGCCAGAGAGGTCGGGCAATGTGCATACCAAGAACTTCGAAACATTCTTAAAGAAATTGTCTGTGTATAAGGCTCCATCGGCGGGTTCGGAAAATCTGGAACAAGGCCTATTTACGCCCATAGATGAAGTATGGGAGGAATATTACGATCCCTTACATGTTCTCCTCAGAGCTGTTCATCGCAGAGACTTTCAATCATCTTTGGATCGTTTTACCAACTATGTAAAGTCGAAAAATAGAATGCCGGCCAGTGGAAATTTATGGCCACCGTTTAGATTGCCCAGACCAGTTGGTCCCGCTTTCAGTGATCCATGTCGTATATTGGGCTCACGTGTCTTCCATTCGACTATATTATCGATCTTGTATCGTGCTGTACATTCAAGAGATGTCTCCGAACACTTATTGGCCTTAGCAATATTCCTATTGGAAATTGCCGTTGAAACTAGTGAAGATACCAAACTGAAAGGCAGTGATAATGCCGCTGTTGTAGAATGTGAGGATCAAAATAAACCCTGCTATCGTTTTGGCATGCGCAGAGATCCGCCCAAGTTGTTCAAGTGTTATCCCACGGATAATTTGAGCTGCAATCTAAGACATATTGTATCGAAAATTTCCCTGAAATCTCAAGAGCCTCAAGTGACCCCAGCCCATTATAGATCGAATCCATTTTATCAGGATGTGGACTATGATCTGGATGACAATACGGCCGGTGCTATGGATATAACGCCGGCTTGGAGCTATGTTCACAGCACATCGGCTCCTAATGCCACCACAACTTCAACCGCTATAGTGCCTATGCGATTACAGAACATGGAAGTGGCCTTGCCCGCTGATTTGTCAGTTGTACCCGAAACTGGTCTTGTAATAAGACAGGATAGTCAGGATGATGATTCGTTAAGAGAAGTAGGCAATGCTATAGAAAACACTGGTGGATCCAATTCACCTGCATTAGAGTTTCGATTTTCACTGCAACCTATTACCATGGCAGCTGATACCGGCATGGAAGTGGTCTTGCGTGAAGGTCAGAACCCGGGCACCTCAACGAATACTGCCAACCAAACTAGAAATCCCATACCAGCACAAAATCAAAGACAACAGTCTGAAATGTTCCCTATTACCACAAATCTCAATTCAATAGGTAGCCTAATACCCTTTCCTCGCGTCCAACCCGTTGCTGTACCAAGTACCAACATGGATGTTGTACCTTCCAATCCCACGCTTGGTGTTAGCGCCTTAGGCGCTCGCCGAGCCTTTGATGCCAGCAATCGTAAACGTTCAGTGGACAATGCTATTGATGGCCTCAGTAAAGATGAGGTGATTATAGAGGAAAGCATCTTATCTTTACTCCTCAAATTACACTCCCAACTGAGTGGCACCTTGGACAGTTTCTCTTGTATCGATCCTGAAGACGAAGAAGCAGAAGACGAGAATGGAGCGAAAGGAGATTCGTTATACTCAGCCATGGATGTAGACTGTGAAGACTCCACGGAGCCTTCAACTTCTTCAGCGGCAGCTAAAGCCGCTTCTAGTCAAACTAAAAAGCGTAACATTAAAGTGTCTGATTCACGAATTGGTGATGGACCCTTCTTTATTGGTAATCTTCTGCGAAAGATAGCGAAGGCCGATGAAACTTGTGCCCAAAATATTGACGAAATTAGACGCAAACTCTGGCCAAATCAAAGAGAAAAACAGGCTGAAGCTAAGGCCAGAGAAGCTAAAGAAAAAGAAGAACGACGCAAGCGAGCACGCGAAAGGCAAATGAAAATGATGCAAGAATTTGCCAATAAGCAGAAGGAGTTCATGCAAACGGCGGCTGCTAATAATTTAGACGCCGGCATGGAGGAAGAAGAGGAACTTTATGAAGAACAACCCCGCGAAAAAGAATACGATTGCATCATATGCAATTGCACTACACCCAGCACAGAGTCGAATCCTATTGGACTGGTGGTTCTAGTAGAATCAAGTGGCATTGTAGGCCATCGGCATAGAACGGCGGAGCGATTGCCACTTCCTTTATCGCCTGAAGACGAAGAAAGACTTAAACATAGCACTCGGTTAGCCACAGAGTTTAATAGACGTACGGAAATTTTAAGTTTGAAATTTGGTGAAGAATCCTGGTATCTTTCAAACAATATGGCATATGAAAATGGTGTCCATGTACAGTCCTGTGGCCACCATTTGCATCTTAGTTGTTTAGACGCTTATCTAAAGACTTTGTACGCCAGCCAAAGGCAACATTTACATGAGCGGGGAGAATTTTATTGCCCAGTATGCAGGCAGCTTTCCAATTCCGTTTTGCCTCTAAGTCCTCAATTGGATCGTCCCACACCAGTTGTTCGTTCTGGAGTACAACCATTTGAACAGCTAGTCTCAGAGCTAACAAATCTCATCAAGGAAAACGAAAGACCACCGGTAAGTTATTCCCCGTAATTTTCCATATTCCATAGGCTCAACCAATTAAAATTCATTTCAGACTTCTACTAAACTATCTGAAGCCATGGGTCGAGCAATGGAAGACATGACGAATATCACGAATCGTAAAATGAAACGAATACCACCAACGTTCCGCAGTCTGTTCATATTTGTTACCTCAATAGCTCGCACCAATTTAGAGTCTGAAATTATACAGCGTGGTGGTTCATTATGTACCACAAATCCTACACGTTATAAGCCAAAAAGAGACTGCATTGTCCCTCTCTTACATGTACTATCCGTGCATGTGCGGGTGCTAGTCGAATGGCCTCTATGGAGCTCTTGGGCTTCGTTAGCTGGTATGCCGATAAAAGAGAGTGCACCAGTGCCCTCACATTGCCGCGAAGTAATACCGGGACTTTTGGCAGATCCCATAGCCTTATTATTGAAATTTATACTTTTAGCACCTTTACATTTAGATCAGGGTAAGTTAAAGCCTTCAGAAATTCATACTAGACTTGGACTTTAGTTTTGAATTTTCAATTTCGGTTTTTTATTAACAAATTTCAGAGTATTTCACTTGTATGGTTAAAGTCATGTACAATTTATTATATTATCAAATTGTTGTACAACTTTGCATCACTTTGACTGACTTAGAATGTGATTATATATTGGCTAACTTTAATGCGTCGCCGTCGGCTGAACAAAACTCGCTCTCTAGCCGACGTAATTCCATGCGTTCACCGAATATTTCCTATTTGGGTCGTGCTATGGCCCTAGTTTTGAAAAACACCAATCGTTTGTCTCACCTTAGACGCGATAGTATACCTTCCACTTCAGCAGCTGCGGCAAGTTCATCTTTGGGCAGTAGCGGTAATAACACTGCTGGCGAAGATAACTTTCTACTGGGCGTAGAAGTCAATCTAAAATCGATGGAAACTCAATTACAGACTCTCTGTCTACCATTCTTGCGTATAGCGGCCTTACTGCGTCAACATCTGTATAGAAATGAAATGCCAGAAATTTTAGCGCCTGGCCTAGAGTTTGTGCGTTTAGTTTACTACTTGGAATTGGTTACCGATTCAATGGATTGGGATTGCTTTAATGCATCGAAAGGTTTATGTTTTATACCAGGCACAGAGGAATCTCTGCCGAAATTCTGGTGTGAACAACTAATGAACATACGTCCACCAACCGATACCGTTCGAGAATTGGTACTACTTAACCAACATGCATCGTGGCAACAGCCAAAATTACTGGAATTACCAAGGGAATATGAAAGATTATTTACGGTAAAATATAAAGCATTCGATATATCGGATTTATTTAGAATTTTTAATCTTGGTTTTTCGTTTTTTTCTTTTTGATTTTAGTATTACCATGAAAGACCCTGTCTAAATTGTTATAAAGTTCCGAAAGAAAGTTCTATCTGCTTACTGTGTGGCACTATAGTTTGTTTAAAACAAAACTGTTGTGCTGAGAATGAATGTTGTGAGGCTGTTAGGGTAAGTTATCATAAAATCAAAGCGGCATTCATTGAAAATTGATTATCTTTCGTTTTTAGCATACGATATCTTGTGGCGGTGGTATTGGTATATTCTTAGTTGTGACGTCGACCTATATAATTGTAATACGAGGCCGTCGTGCTTGTTTATGGGGTTCACTGTATTTGGATGATTTTGATGAAGAAGATCGTGATCTTAAGTGAGTATAAATAGTATATAAATCTTAGATTTAGTGAATTTAATCAATTATAAAAAATTTCCAAGGAAATACAAAATAGTATCTTTCTAACCCTAACTATATACCAAGCAATATAGAGATTGCAATCTAAGAAATAATATAACGCTTCTTATTTTTTCTTCAAATTTTGCTTTTTTCCAGACGTGGCAAACCGTTGTATCTTAGTAGAGATCGTTTCAATTTATTAGAATCTCAGTGGTTGTCTCATAAATTCGCCCATACAAAACATACCTGGGTATTCCATAGGGATCTATTGTGAAATATGCAAGATTTATTACGTAACATTCAAGACATGATGGTAGTAGAAATTTAAAAAACAATATAAAATAAAAAAGATTATAATAACATAAAATTAACGTTAAATATTTACAAATATAATACTACGTTTACTTTCGCCCTCTATATGAACTATATCTACTATATACATACATACATATATATAATTTAAATAAAATAATAGTTTATAAATTATAAATTGATATTAAATTATAAATATGTATTTAAAAAAAAATGAACAAAAAACTCGTAAAATAATAATAAAAATTAAAATAAAACTTTGCTAAACATAAATTAAATCAATAATTGTTTCGAAATTAAAGAAAAAATAATATATATATATATATAGACTATAAAATAATAAATAAATACATAAATTAAATAATATATTTAATTTAATACTTCCTCACTCCTTATATAAATATAGTTTTTGTTAAACCTCTTATATACATATATGCATACAAAAAAGCAAAAACAAAAAACATACACCTATTAAAAACGTAATTGTTTTAAATTTTTCTTAATTTCTCTTTTCCTACTTTATTATTTTATTATTATTCTAATGATAACTTTATTTCTTCGTCTTTTTATTTAAAGTAATTATAAATTAATGAATAAAATTTGGATGACACTTTGTGTACGTAATAATTTTTTTAATAAGAATTATAATAATAATAAATCGAATTATTAAAAGTTATAAAATTTAAATAGACATAATTTTTTTTAATAAAACAGAAAAATCATTACATAAAATCAATTAAATAAATGCAAGAATTTTAAAGCGCTGTTGTGTTAATAACATTTACCGCAACGTAGTTTTGCACGACTTGATTTTGTAAGACGATTGGTAAAATAAAGTTTAACAACATTATGCACGGTTGTCGGCAACAAGTTCCCTCCTTGGATAAGACACATCCCGTCGATAAAACTGTACAGATCACGTGCTCTATTCATAGTCGATGGATTTTAGTAAAATTCTTATATGTACAGATATGGGTGAAGTAATATTTCTGTATTTTGTGGAAAACATCAAATATAACTGGTTTAGCTCGAGAATAAAAGCAGAAGTGGCTAACTATTTCACTGACAGTATTTCTATTTAGTGTAGAATTTATTGCAGCAATAATATGACCAGAAGTATCTCCGCACGTTTTTAAAGGAGTTCACTCTGGGCGACTGTACTGCTCTAAAGGAAGGCAAACGAAAATACATTATATGGGTTTAGTCAGTGGGCAACCAACGCACTAACAAAAAACCATTATAGGATTAGTCATGAACTCCCTTATAACATATAGTAAACAGGATCTCAAACTTATCGCTCTGGTAATAGCATATCACCTAACAGTCCGCCGTTTTAGAATTATTGCAAATATCAAGATTAGAATTAGGCTTTAATCAAACTGCTGACATTGAACAACAATAATAAATAATTCAATTAGACAATTGTCTTAAGGAGTTAAGTATAGCATACGAATTATCTTCCCTTTTCCGTTCTATTCTAATAAATTGCCCGATTAAATTTTAATCTCTTTCCCACAAGGGATAATTATTTTTTTAAATTGCTTTGGCAATACTATGATCATTTTACAACATCAACAATATTTTAAAACACCCTGTCAAATGCAACTCTGTATAGTATATCTTGAGAGCCGTTAATTGTCTGAAAAAATTCTGCTGCAATTTTCTATCAATATTTTCAATTCAATCATTTTTAATAATTGCTCGTGAAGTACTAACTTAAACCAGCATTATGGATACAAATATTGCTTATATATCACGCCCTGATATTTTAAACTTTCCGTTTCCCTATAAGCTATGGCTGGTTATTCATCTGGAATATTGTGATTTTTTGCGTTGGAATCGTGATGGTACCGTCATACTTTTAGATTTGGTCAGCCTTGAAGACTATTTGAATTCTAACCGGTCAATATTCAAGATAAAAAATAGCTCACAATTCTTGGAACACTTGGAAGAGTTCAAGTTTGAACGTTTAAATGCTACGCCAGAAGCCGAAGAGGATTTACTTCTGCAATATAAAAATGACAATTTCCAACGTCATCGTTTGGATTTATTGGCTAAAATTCGTAGACACTCATATCAATTGCTAGGCGATGTGTCGTCAGAAAAACAACCGGAGAATGTGGGTGATCAAAGCACCGCCATACCCAAACGAGTGTCGGATAGAATGTTGGGCGACTTGTGTTTCATGTCTCATGGCGGACTTTCAAGAATTAAGAAAAGCCGTATACGCTTCCAGACCATGTTGCATTTTTACAATGAAACGCGTATTTTAAAGGAAAAGCTTCTAGCTTCTGATGCTGGTCAACGTCGAAAATCTAGATCAGATGTTACATCTAATCGTTCGGGTGTTGCTGAAGAAGATCAAGTCATAGAGTTACCTGTGGAGTTATTCGAAAATCCTCATGATTCGGTTTTAAATTTAGGCGAAGATTTTCGCCCTGAATATGCGGGCTATTATGGAAATTGTAGCAAAGAACAGATTTCACGTTTCTTTGGGGATTATTTACCAAAATATGAAGACGGTTCAATGGAAGTGAGAAAAATTGTGGCCGATAATGGGTAAGTACTTACATTGGATACAGAATTGTGTAAATAACATTTCGGTATAGAAGTGTGATTGATTCATGACCTGTGAACAATATAGACTTGGATGTGTGCATCACACACCCGTTGACACATAATATGCGTGGAAAAATTTCTTTTTTTCTTTCAAAATCGAACGGTATTGGTAATGACTGCCTTAAAATTATTTTTCTCTAATTTACCTTTTTGTCGCACGTTTAAAGAGTGCAGTTAGTTAGTAGGCCTCATTCCGAAGTAATTTTACATTTTATTTTATTCATAATTAAGTGTGACTGAATGTTATATAATTTAACAAATGCCTTTATTCAACTATTCTGTTTCATATTACATCTTAATTTTACATTGTCGTAAAACAATTCTTTGCAGTACCGATAATGGTTTTAATTCTTCGAATGCATTTAATAACTCCGATCCTAATATAATTCAATACTATCCAACAAACATAATCGAAAATAATCCTAATATTTCCGTTACAAATACTGATACGGGAAATTCAATAATTAATTTGAATTTTTCTTCAAACCTTGAACCGATATTCAAAACGGCTGAAAATAATGAAACAATTCATTTGAGTGATCCAAATGGTAATAACACCTATTCCGTAACTCAAATCAATGCAAGCAATTTTGATACGGAGACCGATATTGCAATGGAAGAGTTTATAAAATTTAAAGACAAACAACACCAAGATACATTTTCAAACAATACACAGGAAATAAATGAAGTCGAAAAAGAAACATGCAAGGATGAAGAGACAAATGAATTTCCCCAAATGCCTGCAGCCGTTAAAATGGAAATAACCGAAGACGTAAAGGAAAATGAAGCGAATTTTCGTAATTTTTTTAGCCAATACCGAGCATCTTTAAATTTGTTGTATGAACGTCAATAGAGATTTCCCATTTGTTTATAATTTATTTGTTTTTGTATTATTTTGTGTTTGTTTTCAGTTAAATAAAAATGAATTTTAAATCTTTTTCGTTTATTAACTAAGCTTTGTTCTATTTGTGTGAAATCTATAGGACTTTAACCATTTTCTGATTCAATGTCTTCAGATGCACAAACTCTTTTAAAATATCCCATTTTCATTTATTACAAAAATTTTTTTTAAGTAAAATACTTTTCCTTTCACCGAAATTTATTATTTTCACATAACATTGTTAACGATTTTTGAATAAAAAACGTCTTTGGAAATTCCTTTTCTATTTGTTGTATATTTTTTTCTTTGCATTTTTCTCTTTTTACACTTTATACATAACAAAAGTTTTGAAACAGACAATTCAGATACACATCGGAACTACAACAAATTCGTTTTGTGTTTTTTTTTATTTTATATATGTATATACTATATTCTGTAATATTTTTAATAATATTTTTCAATTAATTTAATTCTTGCAAATTTGGGTGAGTGACTTTAAAGATTTTATTTTAAATTTTATTTATTTTGTAGCTAAGTTTAATAGTAGTAATAAATTTAATTTAAAATGTGTTTTGAAAACACTCTTACAACGCTTCACGAAAGAAGAAAGTTTAACTAAAATTTAACAAACAGCACGTTGTTGTTGTTTAGTATTTTGCTTATTGACCGCGGATATACATTTGGCCATGGTTGGAGATGCCCTGGAAATAGCATCAGTCATGAAATAATCACGTAATTCCTTCAATTTAATATCGATTGCAGAGTTATCAATTGATTTTGCCTAAAAATTATAAAAAATATGAACATTTTAATTTGTTTCGGTTTTACAAAAACGAAAAAAGGCAATATTACCACTGCTACTTGATCAGATAAGCCTTGGAAGATTGCAGGTTCCAATTTGCCCCAACGAGTCAGGTGAGGAGCAATGTCTTCGATGCGGTTGCGTAATTCGTCAAGGGTGTCGTAGGGTAGGGGAGTTCCTAAAAAAATAAAATAAGTTAATAAAGTAATAAATGGATAACATATTTGATCGTCTTATACAAACTGATCACTATAATAAAAAATTTATGATCATTAACCACCATTGACCATTTTTTATTTTTTCAGTTGTTCGCTTGAATAGCGGTTACTGAGAATTTGTATAAAATATAAACCCTTTCTAAAATTTTGTAAAATCCTCACTCAAAAATGTTTAAAGGGGCGGCATTAGGAAAATACTGAATTTTTTACATTTTTTTTTCGATAAAGTCAAAAACGCGAACCGGTAAGCTTAAAATATGATTTAATGTGGAGACATCTTCATTTTTTTAATGCAGTTTCCTTGATTGCGTGGATTCTCCACACGATTTAACGTAAGATGCGTTACTGACCACATTTCTATTACCTAATCGCTTCTGAATCACTATTTCCAATTTCCGACGCGGATGATCAAGTGATAGCGTTTTGTAGGATTGGCACGAAAGCATGAGGTAGTCTCCTGCATACGAATTCTTTATTCGATCCTACATTGTTCGCAATTAAACCCTGTTGCCTCACCTCGATTGAAAGGGCTCTTGACAAAACGGTAACTAGTTAAATAATTTCATCATTTATATGCACAAATAGTAATTTTTTTTGCTAAACCCTACATCATGTTCATACACAAAAAGGATGACTTAAATTTCGTCAGTATTCACAGAATAACTGCATACTTATTGTATTGTTGACTGATTTTCTTTAAATTATAAAAATAACTGATACTTACCAGCTACTTCAGAAAGAGCACGAACAATCTTCCAGTCGTCACGGGCCATTCCTGGGGGGGAAACAGCAACTAATGTTTGTTGGGCACGACCTTCGGTATTAACATAAGTAGCTTGCTTTTCGGTGTAAGCAGCACCAGGTAAGACAGCGTCAGCAATCGATGCACCGTTGTCACCATGGTGGCCAATGTAAACAATAAAACAATCTTGAGGCAATTGATCACGGCTGATTTTGCCTGCATCAGCGCCCAACAAGAACAAAACTTTTGGTTTAGCCTTAATAGCGGCTTGTAGACCAGGTTGATAACCAACATCATAGGCGCCAGTTTGGGCGGCATTCGTTTGTAAAACATTCAAACTATTCCAGTTCTAAAATGTAAATTAGGAAACGTTTAATATTCATGTGTAATAAAATTTATAAAAATACAGACGTACGGGCTTGTTCAATTTCTTGCAATAAGCAGAAACAGTAGCCAAGATGCCAGAGCCATCGTTACGTTCCAAAACATCAGCACCAATGATAATGGCGGGTTTCTTGGCTCCTTCCAAAACCTTAGAGAAAGCGTGAGAACCAGAGCATACGCTGGTAATCAAACCAGCATCATCACCCAAATGATCATGTTTATAAGAGAGATCTACTTTAGAGCCAATGGAAGCAATTTCCAATTCATTGTGGACATAGGCCTTACGCAGGCGGGTGTTTACCAAAGGAGCCTCATAACGAGGGTTGGTACCAATCAGCAAAACAGCATCGGCTTCTTCCAAAGCTAAAAACGGAAATGTGTTAAAATTACAACAAAAACTGTACACATGGCATTAAAAAACACTTGCCAGCAATTGAGGTGTTGCATATATAGTTGGAACGCAAATCAGTGCTGGCTCCACCTGTGGCAAAGCCCTGTTCAGTACACAAAACTTCAGCTCCATTACGATTAAGTAAGTCCTTAAGAGCAACCATAGCCTCAACATCAGCCAATTGTCCAGAGACAGCAGCCACTGCACCCTTAGCGTTCTTCAAAGCTTTGGCCACTGAAATGAGGGCACCTTCCCATTCGACTGCTTGCAACTCACCGTTGGGCATGCGAACCATAGGAGCTACCAATCGTTGACGTTTTAAACCATCACAGGCAAAACGCGACTTATCAGCCAACCATTCTTCGTTGACTTCATCATTTTCGCGAGGCAAAATACGCAATACTTCATTTGTACGTGTGCTAACAACAATATTGCTTCCAACAGCATCCAAAACATCAATGCTACTGATTTTACGAATTTCCCATGGACGAGCTACGAAGCTAAAGAAAATTTTAAATAAAATTTTGTAAGTAAACATTTAAGTTGAATTTTTAATATTAAGATATAGAATAAATGTGTATATATGTATATAGAATAATATCCCAGCTAGCATTTGGAAGACTGTTTTTTGAAAAATCACCTTGCTGAGTCTTTTTAGAGTACTTTTGGCGATCAAAAACTTCTTAGTCAGTTACATGGTTAAAAAAGGACTCATAAATGATTCGCGCCAATGAGTAAAATAAGTTCGATTTAAAATACAATAAAAAATTGTATAGCATTCGAAAATTAATCATCCAGACGTTTAAAATGTGACTATTATTTACATTATTTATAATTATATTCTACTTATACTGTAGATTGAAAAACGATTAATCAAAAACACATCATGCAGGTGTTTGAAAAGTGATTATAAGTATGTATTTATGATCATATTTTGAACAGATGGATGATTAAACAATGCTTTTTTTCACCCTCTCTATATAAATTTTCATTAATGTAAAAAGATGGCTATGAAATGAAGTACAATTTGTTTTTAAATATAAATATAATATTCTTTCTTTGGTAGTCGCCAACTTCCTTTCAGTTTAGCTTCTCAAAAATCCGTCGTTCGGAGTCGACATTAAACTGTAGGTCCCGCCACTCACGTATAAAATTAACGAACACTGCATGAGTGGTGTGAGAAGCTAGGTCGTAATGCTGACTGAGGGGTTGTAATGGCCAATTATGTATGTCCGTATGTATGAAGCTCCAAGCTCTTATTAGCCTGGGGGCTAGGCTAAAGTTGGATTTTAACAATCTTTTCGTTGTATGCCTTTAAAGATGGCCAATGCATTTTCATTTTTTGCCACCTTGATTAGTCGTTGGGGTCGGCAAAAAACACATTTTGAAATATGACTAATAAATGATTCAAATTATAATCATAAATGACGCAAAAAGGAGTCCAGATTAATACAAACATGACTGATAAATGACAATAAAAGGACTCCTAAACATACTGATAAATTACTCATAAAAGACTCGCTTGCGATTAAACAATGACTCAAAGACGACTCGAAAAAGAAGCATAAACGAAGTTAAATACGACTAATAAATGATCAGAAAGCGATTCAAAAATGATCAGAAAACTATTCGAAAATGCATCGAAAATTACTCGAAATTAATATAGAAAATGACTCATAAATGATTTTTTGAGAAGAGTCGCCCGTAGTAACACTTTACTCCCGACAAATGAGTCTTTTATGATCAGAAAATGAGCGCATATTCTTACTTTGCAATCGTGCAGAAGAGTCAAAAAAGACTCGAATTTGATTAAAATTTTCAAAAAATGCTGGCTGGGATATTATATATAATGTATATGTATGTATGCATACTGATTTCTTTTTTTTTTATCAAATTTATTAGTTATATAAACTATATAGTATGATGACAAATCTACTAATGAAAACTAAATGTGACTTTTTGTAAATAAATTATAATATATGATCTACATTATAGGCCAAACTAAAAACAAAAATTTAACACAGCCTTTATATTGGATCAATGGGATTTAAACACCTGAGTATATTTTGGAACTCAATTATAAGATTTTATAAGGTAATGTATGAAGTAATTTTGAATAATTTTTTTAAATAAACCACTTTAAAGTATTTTTAAAAATAAAACCCGAATAATATTGATTGTTTTGTTATTGTTATACCTTTCATAAATAATGTTTTATTTCGATTACAAATTTTGATTTTCATGCAATATTCTCTTTCAATACGATATTAATTTCTTGTGTTAAGGTTTACAATTTGTGAGAAAATAAGCCACACTTACCTGTAAGGTTTGTTCGTTAAAGCACCGACTGGACACAAATCAATAACGTTGCCAGAGAGTTCAGTCAAAAACAATTTTTCTACATATGTGCCAATTTGCATATCATTACCACGGCCGGTTGTACCCAAATCGTCGACACCGGCAATTTCCGAAGCAAAACGAACGCAACGTGTACAATGAATACAACGTGTCATAATGGTCTTTACCAAGGGGCCAATATCTTTATCTTCAACAGCGCTAAAAGCAAAATTAAAAGAAAACATCAGCGAATTTTTATCAAATAAAATTCTTAAATTAAATTATTACCGCTTGCCAGTATAATTGATGTCGGTGAAACGTGAACGATCCGAACCGAAAGCCATGGCTTGGTCTTGCAAATCACATTCACCACCTTGATCACAAATAGGACAATCCAGGGGATGATTCATTAACAAAAATTCCATAACACCTTCGCGGGCTTTACGTGTCATTTCAGAATTTGTCTTGATGCGCCAGCCCTTCATAACAGGCATAGCACAGGCGGCCACAGGCTTAGGACTCTTTTCGACTTCAACCAAACACATACGACAATTACCAGCTACAGCTAAACGTTCATGGTAGCAGAAACGGGGTATCTCTACACCAATCATAGCGGCTGCCTAAAAGCGCAATAAGAATTTTACAAATTGAAAAATCAATAATTTCTTTATAAAATATAACGAAAACTTAAAATTTACCTGTAAGACTGTGGTACCGGGAGCTACTTTTACTGGAATGTCATCAACAAACACTTCAATCTTTTCGGGAGCTTTGGCTGGTGTCTGGGCAAGAGCAGCGCTAGTACGCACCGCTTTCGTGGCGATTTGATGAGTGGGCGAGCCCAGTGTGCCCAAGGCCTTAACAAGCGGTGCACGAATCATATTCCTCTGTAATGGAAAAATCACAATTAATTTCTAAACATTCCTTAAAGTTCCTCCAATTGTCGGCCCAATTTTTAATTACATAAGTATAAAAGATGCAGTAGACATTTGTATGGCAAAAGCAAGAAAAAATGTCTTGAAAATTATTTAATGTAACATCACTTAACAATCGATTTTGAAAATTGAGATTCACTTTTATTTTTTGGCATTTGTTATGATTTTCCATTTTAATTTATTTATACCACTTACCTAAAAATATGAAAATATACAAGAGCAGCCAAATAAAATACAGTGGATAAAATATTCTTTTTACAATCGCCCGTTTGACATTTATTATGACATCTGAAACTAGTGTTGCCAACTTTAACTTCTTATGTTTAGACGTTATTCACAGTGCATTGATAACATATACTCCGTTAAAAATTTTGTTATTATTTTTAAGAATAAATTTTAATTTTCGAATGAATTTCTAATGATCATTTTAAACACATATATGTCTAATAGAAACATTAAAAGTTAAATTTCGTAATGATGAAGGTAAACTTAATCACATTTTTGCCCACACCACAAAGAGTTAAGAAGAATTCGTTACAATGCCGCTACATTTTTCTATATATTTGGGGTTGTTTCCATTCCAAAGGATATATGGCAACGTATAGAAGTCTCAATTATTTCCATTAATATTTTAGTAATCGGATACTTAGAAATTAACAGCACTATAAAACAATATTTGTAAGGGCTGATTGTATCCCAAACAAAAAATCAAAAGAAAAAATTTTTTTTTCGGAAAATCCAATATTTCTCACAAACAATTTCAAATATGGCACATAAATTAAAATATAAAAATAAAAACTTTACAACGAATGCACAAAATAAAACAAAATCTATTGGGACAGCACGTTTATTTAATAATTTTCAATTTAAAAGTGGCATGACAACAGATACCGACAAACAGGAGTACGAAATAAATGATTTGTATTCTAGAGAAGATGTGAGCAGTAATGATGGCAGTGCAGACAAAAGCGATGTGATAGAAATTGAAAGTGAGGATAATGTTTCAACGGGTGGTTATGAGGAACCCAGTTATAGTGGCGAAGAAAAGTATACGGAAGTGCTACAAATTCAAGATGAATGTGCCATTTGCAAACAGGTATGTGAGAGTCACCTTTCTCGGCACAGTTAATTACTTTGATCTGCTTAGAATCACTTTTAATGCCCAACCAAGTATCACAGATGTAAAGAATCTTGAAAACACCGTCAGAGAGGAGCAAATTTCTGAAACCATTGTGAATGCAATGAATCAATCTTTTTTTTATGGGCTAAAAGCTTTATGAATATACAATCTTTTGGAATGTCGATCGTTGTTTCTAATGTTTTTAATTGATATAGCAAGCCAATATTTTAATATACATATTCAAACCCTATTCTACTTAACATAAGCGTTGGCTATATGAATTTTGTAACCCTTTTAAGGTACTTCGGAACTGTCAGTATCAATATAAACATTTACTACGATCAAAAGTTTCGATACAAACATGTAAATACAAAAGTCTTTTATGTCAACTTAGTACCTTTTTAAAGTTAGATAGTGTTTAGTAATAGATAGTGTTAGCAAAAGGAACTTCAATTCCCAATTAATTAGGCATAAAAACTAAAGTATATTGGCAGAATAATTCAATGAATGCATTAATAACAAAAAAATGTAATATATACGACAATAATGCTTTACCTTTACATGCTTTAAGTAAATTATAACGTTTTTTAATAATAAAAAGTATTGTTTGGGCGGACCGTTAATTCGAAATTAATACAGAAAATATTAACTACCAATTTCCTGTCTAGAGTTGTCGTTATGGTAAGGTGCAACTATTTTATCGCCAACTTGTAGTACAAAACAATTTTTTTTTGATATTTGACTTCTATATCTATATATCTATTCCATCTGTGCTAAAAAAATTCCAATTCTATTACTTTCAGGTATTTGCTACAAAACATGCACTCGTTAGGCATGCGCATGCAGTTCATCCAAATGGAAGGGCGTTTAAATGTAAAATATGCAAAAGCGTCTTTTCCAAACTTGAATCTGTTCCTCTACACATTAAAGCAGTTCATGGTTCAGAGCCTAGACCGGAAACTTGTGAATTTTGCGGTCGTTCATTTATAAGCAAATCCCATTTGGAGAAGCATAAAAAATCCCACAGTCAGGAACGACCGTTCTCGTGTGACCAGTGTGATAAAAACTATAAATATCGGAGAAATTTGTTATTCCATAAAAAGACCCATTCAGCCCAAAACTCAGCGAAAAAGAACACTACTAATAATGATAATGAAAGCATAAACTATAATACCAAAGAAGATGAAGAAGAAGATTATGCAGTCGACTATGATATGGAGCAAGAGGAATACTTAGAACAGTCTTCAAGTGTCAATGAAGTCGATATCAATAACGGCGAATATACCTATTTTATAATAGATGAATTAAATACGGACACTGAGCAAAACAATGAATTTGAAGAGGATGATGATGTAATTTTTGAAAATGCCACAAATGAGGCTGACAGTGCTGCTAATGATTCTTATTTAAATTCTGAATCTTTGAAAGAAGTTGATCAAAATGAATGTGGAGTTTGTTTTCAGGTAATTATAAGAAACTACAATATACTAAACTGTAGTAATTCGGTTTTTAATATTCATAAAAAGAAATGCTATTCTGTTCTTTTAAGGTTTTTTAAGTCCTTTTAAAAAAATTTTATTTTAATAATTTTTCATTTTAGTTGTTTAATTGCCAGAATACCGTGCTTAAACATGTACACCATGAACATCCTGACACGGATATCTTTAAATGTCCCTATTGTGATGATAATTTTTACCAACTTAGCGTATTAGCGAAGCACGTTCGAATCCATAAACATTTGATAAAGAAAAATGTTTGTACACAATGCTTTAAGTCTTTTGATCGGGGCAACGATTTAAGACGCCATCAGTTAACACACAGCGATAAGCGCCCATACTTGTGCGACATTTGTAATAAAGGCTTTAAGCAGAGGAATCATTTAAAACGTCACCGTGAAATACTGCACGAAAAGAAAACTCAGCCTTTAAAGTACAAATGCACTTTATGTCCTAAGAATTTTTCTCGACCTGATGTTTTAAAACATCATATTAATTCGCACTATAAAAAAGCGGCTTTTTCATGTTCGGTGTGTCATAAAGACTTTAGAAGTGCTGCAGATTTGGACCAGCACGAGGAGAAGCATAACCACCACAAACCATTTAAATGTGGTTTCTGTTCAAAGTCCTACGATACTAATGCAAGTCTTCACCGTCATTTTCTTACCCATTCAACAGTACGCAATTTTACATGTTCGGTATGCGATAGAAGTTTCAAAGAACGAAGTCACCTGAAAAGTCACGAAAGGATACATTATTCAAATTCGTAAAATTCAATGCAATTTATTGAATATTATATATACAAACAAGGCAAAACATTTTTTTATTTATTTATGTATTAGTTTTAAAAAAATATTTATGTACCAAAAATTTTACTGCTTAAGTTTTCGTAAATGGCAAATAAAATATGAACTAAAGCCAGTTATTTAAAACAACGCGGTGGTAATAGATAATTTAGTTTGAATTAAAACCGTAATTAAATTTAAAGTTATGAAATTTTAAATAACAGCCGCTATGGTGTACTTATTAATCTAAGGACAGAGATTATTTTTTTTATAGTGGTTGGCAACAGTTTGCTTAACAGATATCTGTCATGTAAATAAAAATTCGTATATGGCAATACCATATGTTTAGCAAAGAAGAAGCAGAGTTTGTGTTTACAAAAGAGTAAAAAATAAAAAATTGAAACAATATTTGAGAAGGAATAAGGAAATTCGAGTTTTCAATAAAAAATTTAAATTATGAGCGAATCGATGCGCAAAATAATTTTTTATGAGAATATTTTGGAATTTAAGGAAAAGAAAAATGATCGTTTAACATTGAATGAAGTAAACAATTGGGAAATTTGCCGTACGTGCCTTGTGGACACAGATGTCAATGATGTGGATCTTGAAAGGATGTGTGTCATGGATTCTACACAAGGAACCTTTTATAACATAAAAGAAATGTTAGCCGCAATTACTAATATAAAGGTAGACGTTATAAGTTATAAACAGAAACCAAGGTATTACAAAATATTTTATATACACTTCTAGATATCAACTGAAGACAAGATTGCTATGAGGGTGTGCAACACATGCTTTAACAAAATCACAAGTTTTTATTATTTTATCTTGCAAGTACGTAAAGCGGAGCAGATTTTGAAACGAATGGCCAGTAAGTTAAAAGATGAAAATAGTCCTCCTTTAATAGACATTAAGAAGGAAGGAAAAGAAAATATCAAAATTAGAGAGGCTGAAACTGGAAACATTGAAGAAAGTATAATTATTGAAGTGGAAGAACTTTTTGGCTATATGCCGGATATGGAAAATGCTGTGGAAATAGATGCCAACATCATTGAAGATAATGAGATTTCTAACAATACAGAGAACTTTGAAAATGCCAATAGCCTGGAAGAGGAAGAAGAAGAGGATGGTATAAACTTAGACGTAGAGGTGAAGAATGATACTTTAGAAAATAAGCTAAGATTTGAGTGTCTTGAAGAACTGTTTCAAGAAGAATATGAAATTTTCGCTTCTGTGCAAAATAACGAAAATGAAAGTAATTGCGAGAAACAGTCACAGGAAGGCGAGACCTTAAAAGAGCCTGCAGACGTTAACAGAAATAACGAAGATATTGTATCTCAAGCAGACAGTTTTGAAGAGGTATTTGTAACAGATTCTGAATTTCTTGACGACGACTCCAAACAGTCGAAAAGCAAAGATTCAAGTTTAAACCTTGAACAAGAGTCTACAAATCTCAAACCCCGCAAGTCGAAACATAGACAACCACGTCTGGAACTACCCTTATTGGAAGAGCTTAAATGTCGTTTTTGTGATCAGGTTAATAAGTTCTATCTTCAATTTCTATTTACAATTTAAACATGCAATACTTTGATATTTCTTTTACAGATATTTGAACGTCAAAGTGATTTTGTCGATCACGTTCAAGATGAACATCCCAGTTCCAAAGCTTTCAAGTGTCGTTATTGTAATTCGGCTTTTGCTCATGTACAATCATTATCACGCCACGTGAATAAACATAAAACGCATCTGGTTAAATATACTTGCGAATATTGTTATAGAGAGTTTATGCGGGCGGATGACCTGAAACGTCATATAAGAACGCATACTGGAGAGCGTCCCTACCCCTGTGCGTATTGTGATAAGTCCTTTAAACAGCATGGTGAAATGAGATCACACGAGGATACACATTTGCCCAAGAAAGTTTTCAGTTGTGAGCTTTGTCCGAAAACATTTACATCTCGTAATGGCTTGTATTTGCACAAAAGGACGCACAATAACACTGTAGCGGTTGGTCGAAAGACACGTCCTTTGAAAAATGAAAAACGTGAGAAAAAGGTAAAAAAGGAGAATGAAAGAATTCTACAATTTTCTTCAGACGAGGGAGAATAAAATTACTATTCAAATTATATAAAGCGTTTTTATTTCACTATGCACGTCGTCAATTCTAGCATTATGAATAACATCAAATGCAGATTAAACTCTATGAAAGAAAAGTGATAGCGTAAGATAGCAAGATTAACAGGTAAATGGATAATGCCGTCTTATTTAAATAATTTTATGAATGAATAAAGATATTTTCTAAGTCTAATGGAGTAGCAAACCCGTACTTTGTGTTAATATCAAAAAATATATTATTGACGTCATTATTTTCGTACCTTCGGTACTAAAATTGCAAAATAAAAAAATTAATAATCATAACATCTATCTGGTTGCAGACACATTTCCAATTACTTTCAAATTTCTATTAATTTTTTTATAAAATCATGTTATCATTGTGTCTGGCGCTTCACTCTGTGGCGTTATCAATGATCTTTGTTTCAAACCGCCCGTCTATAGCCTGCCTAACATGTGAGTTAATAATTTGAATATCAATTTGATATGCCACAATCATTAGTAAATTGATGATCAGATTAAATAATAACGTACGTTTAACACAAGGTTGATTTTTTTGCGATGAGTTTAATAAAGCCCCTTGAAGCTAATAATAGGGTTTGAATGCAATGAAGCAATTGCTGATATACACTTAGGGGGTACAATTTCTACTCTTTATGTGAGATCTGACGAATTTATTATGCTATATTAATTACGTATATATATATAATTTAGTTCCTGTTAAGGAATATAGAACAGTCACAAAGTATTTTACTATTATTTTATTATTTTCCTTTTTTTATCTTTGCTTTATTAGTGTTTTATCAATCAAAGTTTTAGAGTCAGTCCAATGATTGTGGTCTATTGTAGCAAACTTTCGGATTATAACTGGCCTTGAATCAAAGACCTATGCGATCATGTGATAAAGTCATAGTTTTTCGGAAGAAGTGGCACTACCTACCTTTTCATTGACGTTTGTTCTTGATGTTGTACTCTTTGTTGAAAGTAGGAGTCAGAGGGTTTTATAAATTTGACAACCATGATTACAATTTTTTGCCGACACGGGGTTTGAATTAAATTGGGAGTTAGTAGTCGAGCACTTTAACCACATTACCTGCTGTACTTATTCCAAAAATATAAACTCGCATTAATGACATTAATGATCCGCTGGAGCTAAAATTGTTTTTTAGGTTTTCAATGCTTAGGATAAAGTACTCTGGAGAGCTACATACTTCGCAATCAGTTCAAGTTTATTTGTACAACAAATTCTTCTTAAAATTCTTCACTTTTAAGCTTTCAACTTTTAAATATCGATACTTTGAGAAATTGTGTGTCAAAAGTACCGAGTGTGAAAAAACTGTTGGAATTAGAAACGACCTTTATGTGTGGCAATGTTGCTTGTTGACTTATAAACGTGAGCTTGAATATACAGAGCCAAATGTGTCATTCTTCGCGTGGATTTATATCTACCAGAAATTAGTCACAAGGTAACAAAATTCCAGGGAGAATGCTTAATAAAAAAAGTACCTTTTCAAAGTACCTTTATCAATGAATCAATCAGAAAAACATAGAAATTAAAATGCAAAACGCAAAAAAGTGCATTGTTTCCCTATCTCTGTATCAAATTGAAAAACCTTTTGGCTTTGGACAGCATCAGCCAGCAGGCAACTGACTTGTTGTAGTCAGTCAGGTAAGGCGTCATTATGCTGATGTCTCAAGATTTTGTTTAACAGATTTGATCTCTTTACTTTTTTTATTTCGATATTGTTATTGATGTTGTGCTGCCGCCCGTGTTTTCCTACAGATAGCCCGATCTGTGGATACAAGCGCATGATGATGATCATCATCATCGTTACCTTCATTTGTAATACAACAATTGTTTTAACATATAACCAACCAAACAATTGAATGATCGTATTCGTGGTATTAAAATTAAAAAAAAAAGACGACGTCGTCAATTACAACAAAAACAACGTTTTCAAATCGAGAGTCTGTCAATTTGATTGTTGGTAGTAGAGGTTGATTCTTATTTTGATTTTTTTTTGTATTTTCATTATCATTTATTTTATTTTTTTATTGTTGTTGTTGTTGATTTTACTCTTGCTGCTGCTGTTACTACTTGTGTTTTGGTACACGGGACATACTAATATGCCGCACGCTCCAGACGTGTCGCCACAATTTGCCGCCAACTGGCGTCGGCGTGTTTTTTAAGCGCTGGAAACAAAATCGAGAAAATAGGGGGCAAAAAATAATTTTTAAAAATAAACTCAACAACAACAGCAATAATGGTAACAACAACAATTTTCACAGCCATTTAAGTATTAAAAAGTAAAACAAGAAGAGTAACAACAATAAGAACAACAACGTTTGTAATAAGAAAACTACAACAGCGCTAATGATGCGGTTCATTACATTGTTGTTGTCACTTGGTGACCGCTGCCTTTTATTGCTGTTGTTGTTAACATGTTGACTTATTGTTTTCTTTTGTATTCACATATTGTTGTTTCGTTGTATGGTGGCCAGGTAATGCAAGACTTGCAACATCATTCACTAAATCATTCATCACTACTAACCACCACTACTACAATATCCTTCTCTTAGCAGGCAGCAGCAGCTGTAGTAGAAGAAGTAACCGACTGTTACGAGTTGCAGTAGCATAATACCGTGGTTTTATATTGTCGTCGTAATTGTTGTTGGTGTTGCATTCTGACAAATAAGACATGATCTTTAAGGTCATTGGTTTTGTGTACAATTTTGTAAATAAAGATGACAATGATGTTGATGACAATGACGACTTGTACATTGGTTGCTGGAATATTTTTGCCACTGTTGTGTGTTGTTGGCTCGTTTAAGGAATTCTTAGAAATCCAGATCATTGTATTTATTCAGTGGCTCCCATTGTTTGCTATTAAAAATAAGTTGTCATAAAACTTAAGATTTCTGATTAAAACGGCGACAGTTTTCAGTTTTACATTTCAAATGACAATTTTTCTTTATTTTAATTAATGACCTTGACAAAGATCATTGAAATGATAGTTAAAATTTGGTATAGTAAAAACTAAATTAGCGAAAGTTTGTTATAACGAAGTGCCCAATCGGGACTTATATCGTTTAGGAACAGTAAATCCTTATTTCTGCCTCTTAGGTGAAGTAATGTGGTGTGTTGAACATCACATAGCAGTACATCCAAGGGATCTCTGATACATACATACATACATACATAATTGGCCATTACAACCCTTCAGTCAGGATTACGGCCTAGCTTCTCACACCACTCATGTTGTGTGCGTTAATTTTATACGTGAGTGGCGGGACCTACAGTTTAACGTCGACTCCGAACGACAGAATTTTGAGAAACTTTTTCATGGCAGTTTATTTTACTCTCAGAGTTTTTGCCAGAAATCTGCTGAGAGGAAGTCGCCGAAGAAATATTTTTTTTTTCATATTTCATTTTTGATGTCTGACCTGGGATACGAACCCGGGCTTTACGAATAGTAAGCCAACACACTACCTACTACACCACGGCGACTTCAATCTCTGATGAGTTTTGTGAAATTGAGAAATATTTCCATTCATTGTTTCATTTTTAATATACTTTTTACAAACGACGCATTAAATGCATGTTGGGGTTGTTGTAGCATTTTCTTGCTCTAAGTCTACGCTTAACACATAGTTGTTTATCAGAATATTATACGTAACAAATAATGAAGCTACTTGAGGCATCAACTGATTTTAGAAACGGTTCAGAAAGCTGGTTGTTCAGAAAATTTCGTCCATATTTTGCAGTGGAATATGCTGTCGAATGTAGTGGTATGAGGTAGGACAGAGCATTGTTATACATGTCCAATACGTTTTTGTCATGATTTCATAAAATGTTCGCTAGAATATTAACAGAAATTAAACTCCACGCAGTTCTAACACCTAAAGACGCATCTGTGCTGTTATTTTAAGTCTTAGAAATAAAATATTCGTTATGGAGATTATCTGAAAAGTCGTGTTAAGAAATTTTTATAACTCGAGAAAAAAGATATTTTTAGGAAATAAAATCCCAATTGATGGAAAGAAGTGAATTTCTTTGGTAATCCTTACATATGGGCCTTTTTCTAAATTTTTACGTATTAGACCAGTGCTGTTTAACGTGGGGATATCTGGTATTAGGACACTTTGTGGTGTTCCAACACAATGCACTGGTTGCATAGGATTCATCTTCTGAGTGTTGGTCTCAAAAAAAGAGTTGTAGAGGATAGGATTAGGATTGTAAGAACTATTGTTGAGGTTTCTACATCATGTTTAACGTTTAATATCCTTTTCAGTAGTAGTATTAAACATAAAATCAGTGGACATATAACATAAGTCTTCTGTGATATACACTGTGAATTACTATATAAATGAAACAATAAAAACATATCGAAGACACAGAAACCTATTCGGTGATATTGTGCAATGGCAATAATTGAATTAAGCTTTGAAATAGTAAAAGATCATCATGAACATACCAAGTTATGAGAACGTTAACAAAAAATAATGATTTCTTGTTTTATTAAAAAAGCAAAAAAAAAAAATTATTAACAACAAAAATTCATAAACAATTAAATTATTATAAATAATGTTCTGATCACGTTTATTAAACAATATTAGAGATCAATTGTTGTTGTTTGTATTTTCTTTTAAGCAACAAAATATTCTGTTGGACTCTTACGTTGCAGATCAATACATACGAAGAAAAAAGTACATTAACAACAAATTTTCAATTTTTATTTACTTAGTATTGCTCAAACAAGATTCAATCAAATTTTAACAAAAATTTAATATTATTTTAGCAACTTTGTTGAATGGCAATTGGTAATTGAAAATAATATCTAATGATGATTACATTTCTATACAAAGTATCTCACCAGTGCTGTTATAAATTAAACAAAAAAAAAAAAACTTATAAACAATATTTGACTATTCTATGAAGAAAGATATCAAAGATTTGAGGTATAATTGACTAGAAAAAAAAAGAGAAAATTTTACAAGATAATTTTATTTTATTATATACGAAGTAAATTCCAAACAATAAAGAGATTGTCCCAATTTCTGGAAAATTAGAGTCTTCCCGAGCATATTAGTGCATATCGATTATTCTGTTATTTTTGCTCTAGTCAACAGACATCAGTCAGTTGACTCCTATTCAATTTTGTGCAGGCTGCGTCATTTTGTTTGCGTTTGACCGCCATTGATAGCAGACTACCCAGTGATTGAAATTGAAAATGGCAAAACGTTTTGAACTTCGTTTGCTAATTAATAATAATTTCTTTTGTGCGAATTCATTTTCATATAATATAGTACAGGTTTCGGTTTAAATGATCAATTGGATATTGGGAAAGTTGCCTGCAAATTGATTACAAACTTTATTGTTTGACACAATTGTTTGGCGTTGTAGTAGCAACATTTTCCAATAACAGGCCTATTTAATGAGCAATTAAAAAGTCAGTCAAAAGATCCATTATTTAAAAATATAGTGAATAAAACCTTGAATTTGTTTTTGTTTCTGTTGCTTCCTTGCAAATGAGTTCTATTTTAGTTAAAAACTTTACTTTGGTGTCAATCAAGCAAACCATTTCATATTTCACTTTTTATCTGCGTTTATTTTATTATTTATAGTTTCATTCAGTACTCATTTCAATTCCGTACGTTACAAATTAAATGACAAGCAGACTAGAGCCTCCAAGCGGTTCTTGAAAAAGGGAAAAAATTGAAATTGAAAAGATAAAAATGAAAAAATAAGAATAAAAACGAAACGATCAATAACGCTGAGGAAGAAATTAATTGAATACAACAAACATGTACCAACAATGACAATAACAAAGATAACAACAGCAACAGCAACGACAGCAGCAACAACATCCATCAATAAAAACACAACAGAAACATGATGTAGTCAGTGGTACTCGTAACACGAACACAATGTTAGCGCCAGTGTCAGACTTTTAATATGAATTGACATTAATTTTGATTAAAAATAAAATCACTATGACACTACAACAACAGTAGTCACTAGAAAACCGAATGAAAGAGTGTCGGGGGGAGTACGCATGTTCATCACTTTCAAAACAGCAGTATAATCAAAGAAATTATTACAAGAAAAATATATAAACTGAGAAGACAAAATCAATTTCACTGATATTCTTAAATGAAGAGAGCAGTGAATAGGAAAATGACTCAATATTTATTTTAATAAGAAGAAATTATGAATGAATTGAGTTATTTTTGCGAGAGTAAGAGAGTGAGAATAAGTGAGAATGGTCTTTGATTTGTTGCTTTTAGAGAGTTCTCTCTGAGTATGCAATTGAAAAACAATCAATTTTTACCGGCATTAAAATGTAAGTGTATTGGTGAGATTGTGATTGTAAAACTGATCATTGATATTATGAAGCGCCAATCTAAAAGCTATCAAAACAAGCCTGTACAGTGGTTTAAAATACAAAAAAAGTGTTAAAATTTAAAATATAAAAATAGATTTTGTAATAATTTATAAACAAAGAGAAAGCTTACATGGATAGGACATGCATAAAATCCAACAACGAAATTGCCTTGCCGTCAATGCTGTACAACACCCAAAGCTCACGGCAGTGTACTCAAAGGAAATTATTACAATTCCTTTTGTTTATTTAAAATTGCTTCTGGCATAAATCGTTCAATACTTGTCAAGTACTGATGAAAATGCGATTTCGTAACAAGTTTCCCTGGACTTTGTGCCTCAAGTTCAAACAATTTTTGGCATTGCTTCCCTCAAGCGATGTCCAAGTAGGTAAGTTTGAACACGTGAATAGTTATGATAGCTTAGACAGCTAGTGGTCATGAGGTCCAAATTGTTCGTCTAGAAGGAAGTAAAGAATTGGGTTAGAGAAAGTGAAAGCAAATCAGAAATAAAAACGGCGCATTTCTTCAAACTTGTGCTAAGAACTCTTAATACGCTGAACGAAATCGTAACATTAAATCGGTTTTATTGTTGGTTCCATTCAATGTCGTAAATATAATTCCAATTCTTCCGTATTTCTACAACTTCGTTCAAAGTCGTAAAACTGTTGGTTAAGAATAGCTGCTGCAAATTCTTTGACTCATTTTGTTGAGTTACTGGAATATCGCCGAGCGCTTCTGAATATTTTACAATGGAAATGTATTTTGACTTTATTTAGTAGTGTTTTAAACACGGTAACTTTTGCATGCCTCGTTTTATTCAATCGTTTGTTGTAATTGTTTTTGTTGTTGTTTTTGTCGTTTTGTATTGTGTTTTTTTTTTGTATTGTTTACCGAAAACAATCATAACGATCATAAATGGGGAGCCAGCCAGACAGCCACCAGCAACAAAGCACACAAATACGAACGAACCAAACGAACAACTGTTTAGAGCCAACAACAGCTCTTTTAAATTCTCCAGCTCTTAACGATATTGACTCAGTTTGAGTTCATGTATCCAATGGATAACATCTGTACGCGTTTTTGCTTATAGGAAATTCAAATTTAAAGAAAAAAATAAAATAAAACGGGGAAAATTCATGAGTTTTTAAGAGGAAGAAAAGAAAAAATTGTTTACCGAGCAATTTACTTTAAATCTTTGCAGACCACGTGAAAATTTAAAGAGATTTTTAGGGAATTCCCTCTAAGGAATAAAGCGATTTTAAAGAGATTTTTTATGTGAAAGTGCTGGAAAAATATTTAAAAAGTGATATTCAATAAAAATAATCAAGGAATTCTTCTTTTAAAATAGAAATAAAGAAAAACTAATGAAATTTATATTATAGTGGCTGGTGACCATATTTTATTGTTGTTGAATTGAAGAAAAGAAAAAAAACTAAAATTTTCGCGTCGTTGCCTGCCGTTGTCCGCGTTTAACGTCTGTCGGACTATCGGTGAATCACAATAATTCGCTTAAAACGTGAAAACAAGCAGCAGTAAGATCAACAACAGCAACAACGACAACAATAAAAAAAGAACTTTAATTCAGTGCAAAACACGATTATTGGCCTTTTATTTGTGTTATCGTACGTTCTAAATATCTGTGTCTACCTTTTATTTTTTCATTAATCCATTCAACCATTCAGTCAACAATTCAACCATCCATCCATCTATCCAGCTACAATCTGTCCGAAAAGCGTCCGTCTGGCTGTCTTGCCTGTCTGTCTAACTGTCTGTTTGTCGTCTACCTATAGTCGGCATAAACAATATTAAACTCTTGTTTTTTTTCTCATTTTTGTTATATTTTTTTATCAATAATAATACAAATTGAAATAGTAAATAAAATTAAAAAAAAGAAGAAAACTAAGATTTTCAACAATAGCAATTGCAAAAAAATAAACAACAACAAACAACAATAATAGCGCGATTTATATTTTTTTTTGTGGTTTATCACACAGTGAAGGTGTATGTATGTATGTACGAGTATGTGAATGAGTTTTTATTTCGCGGCGGTGGCTCTGTCTACAAATAAACTATCAGCGTTTAAATAATGATCATTGGTAGGTTCGCAAAAAGGTGTATATTTATAAAATATATTAAATAAATAATAATAAATTAGAAAAAAAAAAAAATAAATCCACAAAAATTATGTTTATTGTGCAAAAATAATAAAAAAAAATTTTTTTTATAACTGGCGCCGCGTTAAACCTCCTTAATTTGCGTGTTGTTCTTCATATCTGAAATGAAAACGATGTGTTTATTGCTTATTTGCGTTTTATTGCCGCTTAAATAACTTTTAAATCACATTTAACGATTTAATAAATATTTAACGACAATTATTGTGATATGATTTATAATGTCTTAAATTAATTAGTGGGTCTTAAGCAGTTTCGTAAAAATTAATTTATTGGTAAGTAACGAAAAGAGATTGTGTTAAAATGACTGTGTATTTTGTTACAAAAAAATTTTTTAAAAAATTTAAAATTCCAAGGGATTTTCCATTTTTGGGAGGAATCTCGGCAATAACTCGACGAATTTTGGATTTTAAGTGTTTCTATGTTAGAGAATTATCCATGTAAATACGTTTTAAAACGTTGCCCCAAAGAGAAAAATTCTAGTGACATCAAACCTCATGCTTCTGATGGCCAAATGACCTCGCCAAAACGTAAAAATATTTTCTCTATAAACTTTTCATGCAATAAAGTCAAAATCGTTCAAGTTGTCTGGTTCGTGACACCCATACTGTTGAAACCCAGTACAGTGAAGTAGATAACCTTTAAAAGCTGGTCAAAAAACGGATATCATACAACATTGCGCTCTGATTTAACGTTAACAAATCTCCCAGGGTAATTTTCCAGAGAATACTGTCTAATAACACCTCCAGACCATAAACAGTCACTGTTTTCGGATGCAAAGGCTCTTCTACATTCATTTCAAAGTTCTGCTATCCTATTTGCTATAATTTTGCTTGTTGGTGTACCTATCGAGGAGGAAATAAGCTTCATCCCTAAAGAAAATTAGGTTGAAAAAATCAGCATTGTAAACGTGTGGCTCTAGCATTAGCATATGTGCGACGTTTCGAATAGTCAGACGGTTTTAATTGTTGCGAGGCTCCTTATAAGTGGTAGTACAAATCTCAATGCAATATCTACCATAATGAACCTCTAGGCAGACCAAATTGCTTAGAACGCTGTGGAATCGATAAATTCAGACTAACCACCACACTTTCTCTAACAGTAGCGATATTTTTCGGCAGTGTCAACATTGTTATAGTGAACAGTCCTGATCCAATCTGTAGCGCTCCCAGTGTCTAACCTTCTAATCATTACAATCCTGCACACAAATTAATTAGTGCTCGGAAAGTGGCAAAGTTTGAAGCACTATTTTTTAGTCAGTTCGTTAGGGTTCCATATTCATAAATTTCAAATGTTTTAATAGATAAACGACAATCTGAAACGTGATATATAACTGTTGATCGCATTGCTAGGTTTTCTTTTTTGAAATCTCTAAATGTATAACCTGTTATTCTTTTAATATTTAACACGATTCCATTTTCATAAAAACATCTGATAAAAATTCTTTGTAAAGTTAACCATTTCATCGTGAATAGACTAAGAAATAGTGCTAGAAAATTCGTGCTGCATGAGTAGTGTGTTGCTTCAGCACAATGAAAATCCCAACTTTACAGTCAATGGAACAGAGCGACAGTTTAACAAGTCGGTCCCAGGAATCAATTTAGAAACAGGTTTTTTAAGCAATTAATCTCACGTTTTGGGCTATCGATTGTAGTGACAAAAATGTTTCGTTCTTTCATATTCTAAGAGGCTTGAAGGACCTGGAGAGTCCTTTAGCCATTTTAAAAATGTGTTAGTTTTTAAAAAACACAATTTTCTTTAATAAGAGTCCCATAAAAATACAAAATTTTACGCTAAAACAACGATATTCCTTTCGCGATAGACCTAAACGTTTATAAGACATTACAAAAAATAAAAATTTAGTACCAAAGTTTAGCCCCAATTGGGAAAATACCCTCATAAATCACGAAATTAAATAGAATACAATACCAAAAATAGAAAATCAAACAAAAAATTCACACATAAAAATTCAAATTTTGTTTGTTTTCGAATTTATTTCAAATCAAAATACAATAAATTTGAATTCAATTATGACTAATTCTTAGAATTTGTCATGGATGTTTGTTTACTTGTTTGTCTGTCCATCTGGCTGTTTATTTGTTTATTTATTCGTTTATTTATTTTTAAAGAATATAAATCGTTCAATTAACGGAAATTTATTATGCCGGGCACAAGCGATCTGAACTAGAGTGTTAAATTAAAAGAAGCAAAAAACAAAATTAAAAATACAAAGAGAAATTATAGTCGATCATGTCCGACATTTAAATTTGGTCAATGATCATTTCTCATACAGCGAGAATTTTGATAATAAAATTCAATGATTTGGAAACCTCATTCGTCTCTTAGTCCAGTCATGGCCAACCAAGTTTAAGCTTTAAAGCAATAAGCAGAGAGATAGAATGAAATTTATTCTACAGCTAAAAATAAGTCCAAGTTTACTTACTTATTTAATTGGCTATATTCAACAAGGATAGGGAAATAGCTTCTCACATCAGCAATGAGTGGCGGGATCTACAAATTTAAAGCCAACTCCGAGTGACAAATTTGAGATATTTTTAGTGGCACTTTTATTTGCTGTCAGAGTTTTTGTCAAAAGTCTGTTGAGAAATACATTTTTGTATTTTGTTTTGTTCGAGATATCTGAGCCACGGATTACAATTTAATAAGCCAACACACTACGTACTAGACTACGGCAACTTCAAGTCTAAGTTTACATTTCGATAAACTAGAGTAGTTTAAAGGCGAAATTATCAGGTACATATTGAGCAATATTGGCATAGATCATCATCGTTTATGTATCTAGGTCATATATGTACATATCTGGGTCATATTGCATGATCGCTTTTATAAATACCCATGTTTTGTCACCATAGAACGTGTCTAATCTTAATCTAATCTTAATCGTTGTATGATCTGACGATATTATGCAATCAAAAACATAAGTTCACAGAAAAGAATTGTTATCAAATTTAATGGACTATCCACCGACGGTTGGCGTAGTCTAGTAGGCAGTGTGTTGGCTTATTAGACGTAAGGCCACCGTTCAAACCCCAGGTGTGACATCAAAACGAAAATATGAAAAAATATTTCTTCGGCTACTTCCTCTCAGCAGATTTCTGGCAAAAACTCTGAGAACAAATAAAATTGCCATTAAACTTAAGGTCCCTCCACTCATGTATAAAATTAGCATTCGCAACATAAGTGATGTGAGAAGCTAGGTCGTAATCTGACTGAAGGGTTGTAATGACCAATTATGTATGTATGTATGTATGTATGTATGTAGTCTTTCGTGTGTCTCTACCCCGACATTCTTTTTACCATGTCATCAGGCTTATCCTGTATGTCTAAATTTCTGGGTAATTTAAATTCTCAAGGTATCTATGTAAGCTCAAGTTACTCTTCTTTCATGTTACTCTTCTCCATTTCATGCTTAGTGCCTGAACAATATTAAGAAAATTATCTCAATGATGCTCACATATCTTGATGTAGGGCATTTAAACAGAAAGCAAATAAAGTCTCAAAAAAATCAGAACATAAGTAAGCATGAGATGTTTTTTAAGTGTCGATGATGATAATTTTTTTCGATTATTAGAAACAACAATCACGATTTCTATTCAAACGCAATCCAAAAAAAAAAAAGCAAGAACAAGATTAAATTATCAAAATACCGAATGACGTTAATATTGCATTAAATAAACCAAAACAAAAAAAAAATACATTTTAATTATATTGTGGGCGTGTTAACAATGAATTAATTTACAATCTATGAATTCATTCATTCATTCATTTACTTACTCATTCACTAATCGATTTATTCACTGATTCATATAGTCAGGCATTTGACCAAATGTATACGATCAAATATGAAATCACAAATTAAGTGGGGGATTTATAAGGCTAATCTGAAGATTAAAATCGTTATAAATTTACATTTAAATTGCCTTTCAAATGTTTATTAAACCGTTTCGAATATTTCAATTATTTACGGTTATCACCACTCTATGTATGAACATATATCCATATGTACATACGTATGTACATACATATTTGGTTATTAAAAGCATTTCGATTTTTTCTCGTATTTTTTTTTTGTCGTTTCTTATAAATTAAATTGTTAACGACATTGTCAAGTCAGGCTTTTCGAATTAATTTTTCTCACCTTAAGTGACAATAATTTGAAATGAGTTGTCATCGTTTATTATTGCTGTTGCTCTTATTATTATTGTTGTTATTGCTGTTATTGTTGTTGTTATTGTTAATAAACTAATTGGTACATAATTTAATTGAATAGACAAACAACAAAAACGGCATGTCTAAGGATTTCTACGATTTGAGTGTTCAATTAAAAATACTTCTTAATTCAAGATTAATTAATAACATTAAAAAACAGGATAATTAAACTTTTCGAGTTTTTAACAATGCGAGATGCGTTAATCCATCGGTCTGTTGTCTCAACATCTGTGATGGCTGCTCATTTTTTGGACTATCCTGTTGGTACCAATCCGTAACCTGTTTTGGGATGTCGTTCGAATATTTAAGTAAAGATTGGGGATCGAACTCTATTTATGTCTGTGTGTGATTAGCGTTTTATTAGTCTCCGATCATTATTGACGAGTCCTCGAATGACTTCTAATTTCCGTGTAAATGTTATAAAAGTCTTACATGAAGACAATTAAGTAGACTTGAGCAAAAGTTTTCATTAAGGACATTTAATAGCTTAACATATAAGTCAACCCCTATTAATTTAAAGAATAATACTAAAGTTATGAAATATTTATTGATCGCAAACAATTTGTTATTAATGATCACCTAAATAGCCCTTTAATTTAGTACCTTTTCATATCAACCTTAGGTCTCAAGACTATCGGCTTACATTTAAGCCATCAAGTAGGCTTGTTGTGCGCTCACAACAAGTTTCTCGCACTGCGTGCTAATAAACGTCATACAACTATATGGTAATATGTACTGTTAATTGTTCTTTGGAATTACAATCATTGTAAACATATAAATTATAAGGAAACAAAAAATTTCATGGCACGTGCCGACTGACATCACAATTTTGATTGTTTTGCTTCGCGATTTTCGTGACTTCATCAATGGTTTTGGCGTTTGTCGATGGACTGTGATGATATTAATTGTATGACAATTTGAAAACTTTCGCCATACCTGCTACATTTTACAGTCCGTGTTACAATTTACTATCATTTGTTTCGTTCGATGCCGAACCCCCTTACTGAAATATGATTACTTAACTTGATCTGAAAAGTAAGCATTTTTTTGATGCGGAATCTATATGTTGCCGTAAAGATTACGTTGAAAATAAATGTTTTACAATAAACGCCCAAAATTTGTTCAAATATCTCGCAATTTTCCGTGGTAAAGAAAAAAAATTTGTTTAAAAAAATTAAAAAAATGTCTTCAATGCCTAAGTAACAATGAAAAAGAAACATCAAAAAATACTTCAATTTAATCAATTTTACAACGGAAGTTGAAATTCCATTACAAAAAAAAAACGTCTTCTACACACATTCTTAAAATAAAATGGAAAAAAGAAAATTTATGTTAAAAATTTAACACTTTATAAAGGAGATTTAAAGAGAGATCGCTAAAAAAATAATATAAAAAACTGAACCCAACGCCAACAGATCTGTAAAAGTTATGGCTTTTTGGCAGAGTTTTTTTTATTTTTATTTTCATTTTCTTTTTTATTGTAAATCTGCCCACATGCTGTATAACCACGAGCTGATCGTAGCAGAGCGGCAGAGTGTATCTTTAAACATAAAATATTTGTAAAAGCTACAATATTTTACAATAAAATATTTAACAATACAAAAAAATATATATTAAAATAAAATAAAAAGTAATAAAAATAAAAAACGCACAGGCGCAAACACTCACGCAAAAAATCTTCAAAAACAGAAAAAAATAAAAGATAAAATAAAACGCGATTTAATGAATGAAATACAACTTTTGTGCCTGTATTGTACGTTTTACTCGTTTTTTTTTGATATTTTCATTCATTCATTCACAAAAAAAATTACTTTGCAACGTTAATGGGCATGAATAAAAACGAGATATTCAATGAATGAATGAACGAATGAATGAAATGAAAGAATATTCATTTAAACGCAGTGCGAGCGTTGTAATAACTACATCTTCTATGCGATATCACCACAGGGGAGCACGTACTGGATTGTTAGCATGAGTATTATGAAGTAAACATTTTTCAGTAAATCATAAAAATATTTCAAATATCTTAGCCTAAACATTGTCCGAGAGGGTTTGGCATAGTGTAATATCCTATTAAAAGTGTTGGCTGTTCTATATTTATTGATTGATAGTCACAGAGAATATGGTGATCATTGTTGTGTAGAACTAAGAATCTGAATTTTTTCTATTAGAAATGTTTAATTTATAAAGTTGAGTTCTGTTAAAAAATCCATTTGTTTGTAAATAAATATATGTGTATATGAAACATTCTATCAGAATTTTATTAATATCGCATCATATTTTGACCTAAGTTTCGTTATAAGCTGTCTATATTAGAATTTGAGTGATTTGAGCAACCAGAATCTATCTTTCATACGGATTGTGTCATGCCATATCGTCAAGTGCAAAAAGTGTATGAAGCCTTAATTCTGGGTGGCATGTTGGGATCACGTCAATAAGGCATAACAACCCCATGAATTTATAGGAAATTTTCTCAATTTCTTTCAATCCACTTTACTTATATAAATAACGTCTAGTAAAGTGTCATTCAAAAGTAATAACATTTCATGCGTCCAAAATGTGAACAATGACAAAGAAAGTGTTCCATCGTTTCGGTGTTCTTTATACATACCCTGCAGTCGCTTTTATTTACGTTGAAATTCATCTTTAATGCCTTAATACAGATTTAACAATCTCGTCATCTTTCCCATATCTAAGTATCCTCAAAGTGGCCTATGCAAATTTTATTAATCCTTCTATTGTAACTTGATTTCCATTGTTCCGAAAGTATATGGTTTCTCCAACTTTATCTCCTGCAATTCCCTTGATATGTTGATTAGATAATTTGCCCGTTCCTTGCCAACCACCCATACGAAATTTTACTTTACATTATACCACACTTATCGATGAAAACTATGAGCAAAACCTACACATGTAATCAAATTTGTTGTGTTTCGTTACTATCTTCCTTTTGAATTTCTTGAGGAAGCTTACAAAAATGACTATTCTAGGCAGCTTTTGTATATATTTTGAGTATTTTAATTCGATTTTTGATACACAATTTGATGCTAAAGCTTTAATTCTTTTGTAGAAAATCATAGAGCACATTGAGCACAAGACTTCAGGACTATAAATTCCACTTTATTTTCATATTTACTACCAGTAAATATGTTTAATAAACCTAGAACGAGAAAAAGCAACACTATAGTCTTAACTGTTATAAAAAAACGCTTTTTAAGGGGCTATAACCGAAACAGGGTATCCGAAAATTGTAACATGAATATTTCTTTTTTTAAGTAACTTTAACAGTCGCTAAATTAAATTTGTATGGCTTCAATGTAAAACGAAGAACTCGTTTCAGTCTATAAATGTAATTTTATTTATTAAAATTCTCCAAAAAAAAGGTTAATCTTGACACATGCCTGCTACTCCATTAAACACCGTAAATATTTCGTTAATAAAATTATTTCCATAAAAATTTTCGTCAAACTTTTACCATGACTTTACAAAAAATTCTATTTTCATTCTATTGAAACGAATTTCGTTTAATAATTTAATTTAAGTGATGACATTTTAATAACATTTTATGAAAATTTATATTCTGCTAAATATTCTAATCAATTCAAAACGTTAAAAGATAACGCACCGATCTGAAATCGTTTGGAATTTCGATAGAAAACTAGTTGGTGGGAAATCTTAAATGTTTAATAAATTCAAATTCATTCAATTCAAATTGAAATAATTTTTTTTCCCCAAATCTTAAATCACATCTTGTAATTTATGATAATGGTCCTCTAGTCGTTTAGTTTATTATGGGTAATTCCATTAATAAAAACTAAATTATACAAATTATATGAAATTTATTGAATTATTCATACATATGTATATATGTTAATACGCTACAGCATTCATATTAACTTTAACATAACATTTCACACATTAAATTTTAAGTTGTGGAAAAGTGTATTTTCCTCAACTGGTGTTATAATGGATGGGAATTTGTGGCGAAGTGTTTATAATTGTATTCAATTAAATTTAATCGGTGTGAATTAGCTTACTTTATCATAAGTCACTTACACACCGCTATCATCAGTCATTATGATTTGTATGTAAACAATACGCCGATTCAGAAGAATTTAGTTGTCGTAGTCTAGAATGTAGTCCTGACTTATCATATGAAACATTTCAGTTTAAACTTTAGCTTTCACATTAAAAGCTCTACATTAACTAATTGTCATGGAAAAAGCATCTCAAATTCGCTTTTCTGAATCGTTGTTATAATTGTAGATGCGGTTATTTACAAATAAAAGTAACATACACAGCTAGACCGTATTCCTAAATAAAGGAATGTAATGGCCAGCAATGTAATGTATTACACTTAACTGAGGCCCGACATATTGTAGTAAATAAAGTATCCTGTCAATTATATGCTAAAAATTCTTTTCATTCACTATGTAGGGTATTTACAATTCGTTGTTGACAAAACTAGTAGTGTTGAGAAATCTCTTTTTTGTTCAGTATATCAAATAGTTGTTGAGTTTTTACAATTTTGCCAATCATAATTGTTTTTGTTAATATCTTCTCTTCTTGTTTCTTTTTAATTTGACAATAGAATAAAACAAAAAAAAAAACAGAAACGCCAGCGTCACTCTCACAATTAAGAGCCACAAAACCTGGAAAGATGACGCTCAATGGCGCCTAGCATTTAAACAATAAAAAAAATTTAATGTGTATTATTAATAATACGAGTAAAACTGTTTTTTTCTTTTAATTTTTTTTTTCTAAATGTACACATGAGCTCAAGCATGAGTATAATATAACGATGTCTGTCTATCTGTGTGTCTGCCCGTACGAATGGCTAAGAGAAATATTTTGTTTCTCATGTTTTTTGGTGAAAAAATTTTTAAGTGTGGTGGTGATGCCACTAAAAGTTATTTTGATTCCTTAAAATCTGATTTTTATTCCGAATGATTTTTAATTAAACTTCTCTTCATAAATCACAAATCATTGTTATAATAAAATTATATTAAAATATAGTCATGATAATAATTTAAATTACATATTTGGCCATTACAACCCTTTAACCACAAACCCAGTTTCACACACCACTTATGTTATGTGCCCTTAATTTTTATGCGTGAGTGGTGGGACCGTCAGTTTAAATTCGACTCCGAACTACAGATATTTTGAGAAACTTTTCATTGCAATTTTATTTACTCTCAGAGTTTTTGCCAGAAATCTGCTGAGAGGAAGTCGCCGAAGAAATATTTTGTCATATTTCGTTTAGTTTTAGATGCCTGACCTGAGGTTTGAACCGAGGTCTCACGTCTAATAAGGCAACACACTACCTATTAGATCACGGCGACTTAATTTAAATTATTATAATTAAATATTAATATTTTGTTGAGGCACCTTTACTTGCCAAAATAAAACTGTTATGCCTACTACATTTTAGTATGACCTTTACATAGCGTTGATTTGGTTAGCGAATATATTTTTAGCCAATTCTCGCTCTATGCGTAATAAACGTGTTTAAATGGATTGTCTTTTTGTCTTTTAAGAAAAACTTTAGTTTTTAGAGGTATAAAATGTGTTCGACTGTCTCAGAACTCTTCACATTAAAGTACACTGTGCAGAAAACAGGTATGCCTATGGCCTACAAACTGGTCTTCGCCTAATCTATTAAGACCTAATAGATTTCCAACTCGAATTCAATATTTATTTATAAAAATTCTGCAATTTCTTTTGTTCAACCATAAATTGTTTGCTCTCCGTTCTAATGCCTTGGGCGATCTCTCCGAAGGAATAAATCAAGGGAGGTTTAACAGAATCTTCCGACATTATTATGACCTTATGACGTTACATAACTAGTCTCAAAGCGTTGTAGTGCCCAATGCTTTTATGCCTGGTATTATTCAGCATGGAAGATACTTGGAATAGCTTCGAACTATTCCCACAATAGACGAGCCGTGCCTCTATTTTCGAGCTATTCTCATAAGATGTTGTTTGATCAGGGAACCTGACCATGTATTCTACAAATATATATAATTTCATATCTTATCTTACATATAACACTTACATATCACATTCATCTATGTACTTACATATATCACAAGTTTCTCCAGTATTACGGTAGAGTGTGTGTACAGAATTATTAATAAAATGGTTCCCACAATAGATTTACCCTTAAATTATGTTAAATATTATGTTAAATAAATACTTATAGGATAAACTTTGAATATACATATGTATGTAACTTAAATTGAAGGTCAAATGTCAATAATTAGGGTCCATTATGTATTGGTTTTGTTAAAATTATCCGAGATAATGTTTTTAAACAAAAAATATGGCAACTGTATTCAATGCTGTTGAGTTTTGTTTCACATTGTAGCGTTTGGCGTTTGGTTTTGTTTTTATTACAGTTTAAGTTTTTTTCCTTTTTGTTTTAAATAATTTAAAATAATTTATTTTCATGTTTAAACAACAACGCGAATAAAAAAAATGTTTGAAGTTAAGCGCCTCATTATAGGTGAGATCTTATCAATGATTCCCATGTGTCATGTGTTCTGGCTAATTAAGACAAGCAGTACTCGTAACTCTAATAATGATTTTAAAAAATTACTTAAAACCTATAAAAATCAGTCAATAACCAGTTAAAGTCAACTCATTAAGTTTTGTATAAAATTTGTTAAAAAAAATTATTATGATCGCTTGAATAATTTTATTATTTACTCGTATTTTGATTGTTTTTATTTTTTTATTGTGCGTTATTCTTTTAATTATTGAAAACATAAATTGATTTGGTTTTAATTTATTTTCAATGTCTGTCTGTCTGTCCGGGTTTTATTGAACTGATTTTAATTGTGTGTTTATAAAGACAAAGACAAAGAAGAAAACAGAAGATATCAGTTGTCGTCATGAAGATTATGTTGAATTTTGTTGTTGTTATTGTTATTATTACTGATGGTTATACATTTAATGGCGCCAATTAATGTTATTAAGAAGATATTCAAATAAAAAGGGCAATTACGGTTTAAAAAGGCGCCATTAATGAAGTTGTGGTATGGGTTAGACGAGCGTATGTGGTAGTAATAAACTATTAAATGAAGTATCAGCACTACTGATTAACTCTCACTAAAAATTGTAACTTTTTTCTTTAACAGTTTAATTTATGAAATCATGCAATCATGAAAACATTTATGTGCTGTTTCTGGATTTTGAGAATTATACTTGCATATGTGCATAATTGCTTTACTTCTCCACTTCCTCACTGGTTATAATGGTGGTTTGGTTCGGTTTGATTGACATGATCACCATGAACCATCTTAATCGTCAATTAATGTCATGGACCACCATGAGTGTGCACAATAGCAAAAGGACCGCAAGTTTAGTTAGATAGATCACAGACGACTTAGATTCTATTGGCATCGTAGAATGATTGATATCATACTCGGCCCAGATACGTTTCGGAAAACATTAGGATCTTATTTCCCGCAATTTGCCCTTTCAAAGTCGTAATCGGAAATGCCTTTTTAATCGTTCTTATTATAATGATATGCCTCACTAAGGTATTAAATAGGAGACTGTGCTATTCTAGTCCGTTTGCTAGGACTAACTATGTGTCAAATTTAAGTTCTGTTACTACTATTGTGGTGTTTTTAGAGTCCATGATGCAAATCCCACATCAGCTGTCAGATATAAAAAGAAATACGAAAATTATTTCTTATGACAAACTTACTTCGTTTTGTTGTCTGACCTGGGATACGAACCCGGGCTTTACGTCTATTAAGCCTACACACTACCTACTAGACTATGGTGACAATTTACCTACTAGCAGGGGGTTAAAATCATGAATAATCTTGATACTAAAATAGGCATTACTATTCCTAAATACAGTGCAACAACAGCCAAATTTAGAAGCAATTTGATAGCAAATGAGTATTAACAAAGAAAATAAAGTATAAAGAATGTGTATTTTAACATATTTTGGAATATTTTTCAAAAATATTTCAGGACGCGGGGGGAAAGATAGAACGGAAGGTTACAGAAACCAAGAGTGTAACAATGCGTTGTTCTCATCATGCGTTGTTCTCATCGTGCGTTTTTGTTGTTTGACCACTTTTTTATTTATTTTTCTGGTGTTAAAAAAAGACGTCGGCACCAATGTCCCTTAGGGTAAGAACATCTTCGGCTTTTTACACACATAGGACACGAACATCAAGAATGTTCGTTAAAAAAGCGTAACAATCTTCTCAGCTTTTAAAGAAGAAGGTTCATGTCGCTTTTTTCAGACTTCAATGATACACCCAAAGAAATATCACAGTAGTATTCACTAATATCAATGAGAAATGATTTCGATTTTTGGAAGAATACTTGCCAAGTTAAATACGGTGTCTTTAGGGATTTAGTGCAGTACAATTTTTCTATATTTTCCGATCACATATACATATCATTGGGTTAATAAGTAGACTTGAAATTATTACGAACAATTTTCCTCTAGGTTAACACATGCCTATGGTTATGGATTAGTGAGTGAGAGAGAGAAAATAAGTTGAGAGAATTTATTTATTTACAGCCATATAAAAGTGTTAGTAATATACTCTATTTTTATTATCATTTCATCAACATACATATGTAAAGCTGTCTATTTTTGAACATAAAGCTTAAAAGCTTTGGCTTAAAAGTTAGGCCATGTTTTTTAGAAAAATAAAAAGAATAAAAAAACCATTTGTAACTAAAAGAAAAAACGAGCATTCCAAAGCATTTAAAAAAAATTATACTATGAGACAAAATAAAAGAATGAAAGAAATACGCCGAGCTAATGACATTTTAAACACAAAATATTCTTCGAGTGTTATTCTGAAATAAAATGATAAAGCATCCACTAAACATGTGTTCTTGTCGCAGTCTGATCGACAACTAAATCAAAAAACACAAGAATACATACACATTTACATACGTACGATGAGAGCAACACATTGTTACGCTCTTTGTTTGTGTTCATTTTCCTTCTGTCTTCCTCTCCCCTCACCCAGAAATGATTTTTAAAAAAAATTTGGTGAGAGCGAGTCGTAATGTTACGACCCGCCATAAGAAATTTTACTTCTACATGAAGCGCAATCTTTATATCCATATTCTTTGGTATTAACCATGTATCCAATGGATGCTGTCAAAAAACTCCATGTTTCATTATTAGTATATATGTATATGTAGATATGACATAGGGTATATTAATACAGACTACTTTTTGAATTTGTAAATAAAACCAGTGTACTTGTAAAAGTTGATCAAATAATAACTACACCACAATTATAAAACCACAAACGTTTGTGATGTATTCATTATACAGTTCCTTCCTGCCTTTAAGTTAGGGAGGAATAAATCTATTTTGTAAAGACATTTTAGTAATACAAATCGTACATATTCAAATACTGTACATTGAAACTCATATTACTCTTATAATATTAATTAAACGTAAACACTAACATAAAGATTTCAATAAATTTCGTTTTGTTTTATTTTGTTATTTTTTTTTGTCATCCTATCAAATTAATACCATTTTGTTGATTTAAACCAAAAGCAATTGATTTTTTAATTTGTTTATTTCCATTTCATTACAGCTTAATAACGAATTTCGGCCTACACTACACTTATAAGCATATATATAATATATACTTCCCCTGAATATCTTCGATTAATTTGTTTTGGACAAAATGTTCATCGGATTGCAATGTTAAAAATAATGTATAAAATTAATAGACTTATTGATAATGGATAATTAGTATTGAATTATTGAAACAACACAAGCCAACGTAAAAAAACAAATAAAAATTCAATTTTTTATTGTAAAACAATAAAGTTCAAAAAATTTTTTAACAATTCAATTATTTTACAATAACAAGTGCAACAAAGAAAAAAATAAATAAAAAATCTCAAATATTCAAAATGGAACCTCAATTAAAATTAAATTTGCTTTTATGCCTGGTACTCACCACTATATGGCATGTCTATGGAGCTAATGGAGAACAATTATATGGTAAGTAAGCCACATACTTCTTTTTATTTCAAAGTTTATTTTTAATTTCTTTCACTATTCAAGATAACATATAAATTTCTTATTCGGTTGTATTTTTACTGAATGAAAGATTTTCTTAAAATTTAAAATAAGTTCGAGATTATCAGTGCATAACACTTTAGTAAGGATTATAACCCAACTTCTCAGACCACTCATGTTGAGTGTGTGTTAATTTTATCCAACAGAAGAGGGACCAACAGTTTAAAGACAGACTTGAGAAATTTTTAATGGCAATTTTATTTCCTCTCAAAGTTTTCGCCAGAAGACTGCTAAGAAGAAGAAGAAGAAGAAGGAAGTCGCTGAATTGGGGATTGAACCACAGGTTTCCGTGTATTCGATTGCGGCGTCTATATACATATAAATTATCTATTTTCAATGAAGAGTAATACAGTTCTAATGCCTTATTATGCAATAGTCAATCTCATCCAGTTTTGTTTTCATTGATTTTATTTTTTTTATTTTAATGTCAAATATGCGTATGGCTGGAAAAGAAAAGATGTTCGATGTCTTCATTAAATTTCCATCTTCGAATTGCCTATTGAGATATCTATCCAAAAATTTCTTTCACTTCACAGAACGATTCTGGCTTCATAACCAGCGTGTAAGCTCCCATCCTCTGCTCATGTGAATTCCCACATAACTGGGCCCCAGCATATATGTATATTTGACCTGAATGGGATCGTTACAATACAATTACAGATTATTTTAAAAAGTAAACTTATGCAACCGAAAAGAGCCTCTGGTGACTGTCACACTGACAGTCCAGCACATTATCAAATAGACTGCCTGGATACTTATTCTGAGAAGGCAAAAAACACAATTTTACAAATGCTTTTCAAATAGTTTATCTCTTAAATTGAATCTTTGATCACCCAGCAATTCGACACGGATTCTTTGAATTATTGTAAGTGACAACAAATAAACAGTAAAACCGGGCTTTTAAAATAGTGACCTTGTCATTATGAATGCTTCTCTTAAAATCAATTTTGTATTGAAGTCAGCCAGTGAGTCAGACGGTGTCATTAATAAATTACAAATCGAATTGAAAATAAACAAAAGCAACAAAAAAAAAATAAGACAAAACTGTTGACCAAATTAAACTGACAAATTCATTGATTGTTTCAGTTGTATTACCAATTTTTTTTTTCAGCTTTTTTTTTCTTTTATTTTGTTACGAAATGTGGGGTACACCCCCACATTAGAATATCCCAATTAAAGTTTTAAGATTTGATCATAATGATGCCATAATAACGATTAAATACAATTTAATGGAGAATTTATTTTATTTTATCATTATTTTACTTTTTTTAATTTCGTTCGTTTTTGTTGCCACAACAATGTTGTGCAGGCTTTAATTAAATTTTATGTAATTCGATCGATCGTTCAATTGAAATTGATTGACCGTAAGTAAACTGGACTGTCATGTACACATTTTTTTTAGCACTGATTGCAATCAGTCAGTCACTCATTCATTCATTCATTTATTCATTCATTCAATCATTTTTTTTTATTGTTTTATATTAGCGAGTCAACTAAAATCATTAAAGGTGGCTGAAATGAATTTGTAAAATTTTCGAAAACAATATTCGCTTAAATTGATTCCCCCTGGTATTTTCCTCTTCTCTCTTTTATGCACTTTTTAAACACGATTTTAATTTAAATGTTGACGTTAAACATGGGTGGCAACTAAACGTGTGTTTAAAAATTTTTATTATTTTTTCTGTTTTTTTTTCTTTGTAACTAAAATTCTATTTAAGATTTATGGCATCTTGTGATTATAAATTGTACGCAAATTTTTAATAGATGTCTCTCTGTGTGTTTTCATTTTTTCAATTTTGTTTGTTGTTGTTTTCAATTTATCTTTTAGAATCTATTTTTTCATACAATTTACGCCAACGTATGATTTGTTGTTTATTGAGTGACTTTATTTTTATGAATGAAATTTCGTATTTTTTTTAATTTATTTTTTGGCATGAGTTGAGACGTTTAATTCATTAAAAATAAAACTCTATTGCTGTGTTTTTCGCTTTTTTTTTTTGTTCGGATGGCAAATTTTGCAAATTTGTATGCACAGGTAGAGAAAAACAAATATGTAAACATATTAAGCATGCGAAAACTACAAAGCCATACACAACCATTGAAGGCTCTACATTGAGTCCAAGAATATTAAGCCACTCAAGTTTTATTCCTTTCGAAACAGTTCATCTGTATCAACTTTCAAAAATAGTTTTAAACCAATACCTAACTAGAATGATTCACAATCGTTCTTAAGCAATAATGGGCCCTGCAGCTCAGTTAATTAATCTAATCATGTGAATATGATTCAATTTGGATTCAAAAGTTTCCGAAACAAAATCTGTTTGTGGCAGATGTAGGGTATTATAGTTTTTGGTTTTATGTGTGTACGAGGGATGATAAATAGCTTTAAAAGCATTGAGTTCGTTTTGTTACATTAATTTTCTTTTAATATTATATTATCAAACCCTTAAAGTGAGATAATAATTTAAATCTTTTGCCATTTCATTTAGGATTTCGTTTGAAGACCTATTTACGCAATTTCAAAATTGTGCGGCGCTAATCAGTATAATCCCTTCTACTTCTTCTACATGGATTATTGGATCTATGCACGGTTGAAGTTTCCAATCATTTGTTGAGAGTTGGTTACAACACATTCTCTTATCATTTCGGATGCTCTATTTTAGCAAGAAATACATACATACATAATTAGTGATCACAACCCCTCACTTAGGATTACGACCTAGTTTCTCACACCACTTATGTTGTGTGCGTTATTTTTTATATATGAGTGGAGGGACCTACAGTTTAAATTCGACTCCGAACGATAGATTTTTGAGAAACTTTTCATGGCAATTTTATTTGATATCAAAGCTCTTGACAGCAATCTGTTGAGAGGAAGTCGCCGAAGAAATAGTTTCTTATTTTCGATTTGATGTCTGACCTGGGATGAGCAAAAGATATTTAATCAAATTTGTCTCTGAAGTCGTGTAACTTTTTTTTTATTTCTTAATGCATGAGGAAATACATTTTTGGCGGTTAGAGGCCAATTCATCCCATAAAACGTTCTTATTATTGAACATTACAAATGCTTTGTTAACGTATTTGCTTGGAATGTTCTTAAAAAAAAAAATACTCTTGCTTATCAGCAAGAGCGAAATAATGTGCAATGGCTATGGTTAATTACTTTGTGTCAGTAGACCAATACTTTCAGTTGTGATTCGTGCATTTATAGCGGCAACAGTTTGAGTTCTTAAATAAAAAATTAAAATTTTTAAAACTACTCTCGTACATACGTACATATGTATGTATGTATATAAACATTTGGTATAAATCTTGCCTGTTTATATTACACAACAATAATAATTGGCCATAAGCATGTTGTACCGTGTAATTATTTTTAATTAAATTTAAATATCACTTCTAGTCACATATGCTGCTCACCAAAAAATTATTCCGTTTAATTTCTATTTGGTGTGATTTATGGGATGCACAATACGCGATAAATTTTATGCAAATTGAAGAATTAGAATTTAAAAAGATACAATAAAAATTACCAATAATAATAAAAATAAAAAAATAAATAATTAAGTTTTTGTCATCAGATATGAGATTTTATTGTGTAGAGCCTTTCTTAAGTTCTTTGGAGAAAACAATCGATTAATCGTTTCTGATACCAACTAGTAAAATTAAAAAAAAAACTCATAAATAGCGCTCCGCAATTTCGAACCTATATTTTAGTTCTGAACCGTGCGACCCAGTTTGAATGTCCAGCAAGCTGAGCTTCTGGCTATTCGCAGCGGTAATCAGTTAGTGGAAAACCTATTGAATTTCTGTTATTGGAAAAGCTAGCTGTTCGGTGAAGCAATTATAGATTTACCTACAATTTTCTCTACATATAGCTTAATAGAAAGTGCATCATCTCGTTTTATATTTAAAATCCCTTTTGAAATGCTTCACATTCTTAATTCATTCATGAGAGCGAAATTATTATATTCATTCTGCTGTTGACATCCATTTCGTATAACAATTTTGGTTAGCTTCGTTGGCACTCCTTTCTTTAAAGCTGTTCTTTATGAAATTTTATTTTCAGTGAATTGAAAGCTGGATCATAGGCTTAAAGTCTCTGACCTTTCAATAGCGGCTTCCAAACTTTGACAGTTGAAACTTTTTTCTCATCATCATGGATGGATATAACAGCGGTCCTCAAAGCCAATATAACATATGTCATTGATCAAATTTATAATCCAGAATCATGGAAAATTTGACATTTCTCATGCGCTCGACCTACAAAAGCTATGGCGTATATTTGAACAATAATGGCATGAACAGATCTTTTAAATGAACAAAAAATTTAAATTTCATCTCACAGACACAACGCTTGATTTAAATTTTAAGATAGTAAGCGCTTAATAAAAGACCCAATATATGTCGAATAGCTAAGGTCTGAATAGAGAGAGAATTTAAGTTTAAATTTTTAAAAATTCAAACTTTTTGTTCTACAAATTATGTGTGTTGAAAACATGTTTCTTTCTTAAGTCTTTTGTTTTTTTTTTTTCAAACTAAAATTATAATTAATTAATACTCAATAGTGCAAATAATTTCTCAATCGATTTAATATTGAATTTTAATTTTTTATGCATTTTTATGTTGTGTTTTGTAGGCCTGCATTCGGACGAACTGATTTCTGGTGAACTTGTCATACCAAAAAAAGTAACAAAATCTGGTGATTTTCTGACGCACAATCTGACGCATCATCACGATGAGCATTACAGACATCATCGGAGGCGTAGAAGTTTTAGCGTTACTGAATCTGTGCCAGAAACCGAAGTTCATTATCAATTAAAAATACAAAACGAAACGTTACATTTGGAATTAGAGTAATAAATTAACTTCTTAACTGTCATCAGTTGGAAAATAACTCAAAGCATATATTTTTCTTTCTGTTTGTTGTATTTCCTTTACTTGTCTAGACCCAATTCGTATTTCATGACGCCTCATTTGATTGTGGAACGGCATAAAAGAGATTTACGCACACGCAAACGTCCGCAAAAAAATACAAATTGTCATTATCATGGTAGAGTCAGAGGACAAGAACAAGACTCAAGGGTAGCGTTATCGGCTTGTCGTGGTTTGGTAAGTTGAAAAAAATTTGTTCATGTTGTCTTTTGGCAGTTGCCAAGATGATAATTTCTTGGTAATTTGAAGCTGGAGAAGAACAAAATAAACAAAACAAAACAAACAAAAAAGAGAGAAAAAACATATTTGCTGGTCTTTTAAAGCATTACAAAACATTACTTTGCATGAAATTGTTATTTTGTGTGGAATAAAATTGTAATGCTTATGGATAACAATGCTTGTGGTTGTTTGTTTGTCTTGTTGTCTATTTTGTTTCATTTCATTGCCATTGTCTGTCGTATTGCTGTGAGTTGGTGAGAAGGAGTTGGTAGGGGTTGTCTAATTACAGACAAAGTGTTAAGCGTGAGTGTAAAGTCTGGTTGACTGCCGGAATGGCTTTTCATGGATGTTGGTTCATTTTTATTTCGTAAATTATGGTGTGGCTTAGAATACAATGGCTATACCTGGCGCCACCTTAACATTCAATTTACGGCACAGTGGCATAATAAGATTTTCGACGGCGATAAAAATTAAAAATTGAATTTTATATCAATTAAAAAATTTAACGTAACAAAAATTATTATTAATCCCTATAACATATTGGGTGTTTAAAACAAAATCTTTTAATTAATGTTTAAAGGTGTTATGCGAATGGATATAAACCACTGTCTTTAGCCATTTCAAATGGCAAATATTGTTAAATTTCCAACATTCATTCAAAAGATTGTAAAAGAAAAAAAGAAAAGGCAATGAAAAAAAAAACATAGAACCCCTCTTATAAAGTCTAGTCGTGTTGTCGTGTTGTATCGTGTCTGAAAATGTTAAGCACTCACGTACAAAATATATTGAGTTGAGTTGAGTTGAGTTCTCACATTAACGGAAGCAACAATTATTTGTCATTAAAGTCATAAACACATTTTATGACACCACTTAAACGTTTTTATTATTATTTTCTCTATTACAATATTATTAATATTTATTAGAACAACAACAACAACAACAACAACAACAACAACAACAACAACAACAGCAGCGACAACAATAAGCATGTTTATAACAATTATTATTAGTTTTATTTATGCATTTATTATTGCATTTTTATTATTAATGTTGTTTTTATTTGTTTAGTTGTCATCACTTGTTTATGTCATGAGCCATTTTAAGTTCGTAATTGTTTTATTGACACCGCGTGTCTATCGCAACGACACGATTTTTTTTATATTAATTGCTTTCATTGAAAATAATTACTCGGAATTATTGATAGATTTTGAGAAATTTTGTAATGTTGCTGGGAGAAATTTTATTGCGGGGAAATTTTTTTCTTATAAATACACTCTTGCTTCTTAAGTCTTTCGTTTGCACGAACGAAACGTATCGTATTTGACACTTTGCTGACATCATTATTATAGCTAATCGATTAGGAACCCATTAGTTTTGTTTTAAAAAATGCTCTTATCAAAGCACGTTTGTTGTTTAAGTCCTTTTGTTTTCTTGCACTCAATGATTAATTGCTTTGTTGTAGTTGATTGACACTTGGCTTACATCTTAATTGCAGCTAATTGTTTAAAAATGAAAATAATACAATCTATTTAGAAAACAAATAATTTTGTTTTTTTTAGTAATTAACTAATGCAGTGGAAATATTTTATAACTTGTCTGTGTTAAAATTTCCATTGGCTTTTGTTAGAGAGAAATAATTATAAAATGAATAAAGATTTCGATTCAGAATCAGAGCAATTTTGTGGTATTTGTATTTCTGATTATTTATTGTTTATTAGCGTCAAGAACTCCAGTATTGCTTTCAATAATATCTACTGTGCAAAGCCAACCTCCCAACTTAAGACTTTTAAAACCTTCAGGCACTATTCGGGGTTTTATGTTTGTGGAACCACGACAATGGCAGCAAGCTGCTGAAGCCTCTGCCTGCCAAGTGTAGAATAATCACAAAGAATGTAGTCTGAATCCTAAGCGTTGACAGACGCCTAGGCTGCAGTAGCCAGTAAAGTATGCTGAAAACAGCTAATCTGTTGTTCCTCAGTTAGGGATTGCAAACTGATGCTGGTCGGCACAATTATGCCTCTCCCTCAGTTTTTACGTTCAGAAACGCTGCAAAGTACGCTAACAAACTCGCTAAAAGTTTTAGGCTAATATACAATTTTCTCAATGCTCGGAGTCATTTCAAGGAATTTTAGAGCTTTTGATTATCCGAAAATATATAAATGTGGGCACCTTTCAATCCCTTACAATGTTTTTATCTAACACATGTTCTTTTTTATTTGATTTATATTTGGGAATGAAAGTCAATGAAATCATGATTTGTTTTCTCGTCTTTGGAGAACTTGACTAAAGAAACAGTGGTCATTAACAAGAGTGTTTCCTTAAGGGTTTCGACTGCATAAGTAAGACTAACAATATTTTAACTTGTTATGCATTTGAATAAATGTTACGTAACTGTTTTACCTTGGATTCGCGTAAGAATAAGTTTATCTGGTGTTTTTTCTTATCAATTCCAAGGATAGTCTCTTATTCAACGAGGTCGATATCTTTTATGTAACCAAAATCCCACTAAAAATAGAAAATTTCTTCTTTTTTCCGAGAATTATGAAAAGTATGGATAACTGGCAATATGTAAAGTTTTTTCGGATACTCACTGCTCAGATGAGGTTAACATTATATTTATTTCATCAAATTAGATTGTATATAAAAACAGGTTAAATTGTGACTTACAAACAATCCCTTAGAAGAAGTTGTCAGTCAGTTTTCAGTCTTTCATTGCAACAGAATTATTGTTATTCGTTGATAATATCAAGTCCATGGAGTTAAATTAATTTATTTTGTCGAAGAAGAGGTTCCCGATGGCTGGATTAGACAGTTTCAATATTAATATTTCTATTCAAGCAAATAGTTAAATATGATTATCTATTGATGTAGGCTGGCTTATTGGTGGGTTTTTTCCTGTTAGTAAAGTATTTAAGTAAAATATGCTGATTTAAGAACAAAAAAGCTGTCTAAAAATTTTGATGTCTATTTAAAAACCATGACAAGTAGACGGGAATATACGATGAAAAAATCTCCTAACTAATTGCATGGAAGATAACTTTAATTCATATAACGTTTGTGTCTTAAGTCTTTTGATAATTCATGTATCTGTTCTAAAACTTCACATCTTTTCAAATATTGTAATAATTTAAACGATTTAACAACTATTTAAAGAAAGTTTATCTTTGAAGTCTTTTAATTTTAAACCAATATTCTCATGACTTTTATTATGCCATAGTTTTAGTCAGTCAGTTAGCGAATTAATGTTGGCTGTCGTATTCTAAGTTGGTAATAAACTTTTTAAATTAATTGTATTGAATTTTATATTTTATTTTGTTTTTTTTTTTTTTTGTTTGTTTGTGTCTTGTTTGTTTTTCAGGTCGGTCACATAAAAACTAAAAATAATGAATATTACATTGAGCCATCAAAACATCATACGGCCCACAACCTCGACGGACATCCGCATGTTGTATTTCAAAGATCTTCTGTTAAGGAAAAGGTAATTATGCAAAATTTACATTAAAATTGTTTTTCTTTTTTTATTCTCTCTCTACTTCTTCTTCTTCTTCTGACAACTATCTGCTCACATATAGACTGTATTAAAATACAGAGTTAAACAGATTTTAAGGGAAAAAAAACAAAGAAAATAAGGTGGGCTGTGTAGTTGTAAATTGGTTTGTTGGTTAGCTTTAACTGCCAGCCTGCCTGGTTGGATGAATGAATTTTTATAGAAAAAAAATAAGCAAATAAGTGTATGAGTGAGTGAATGAATGAATGAATGAATGAATGAATGAATGAGTGGATAAATAAATATATTTATGGTTTAAAATAGGCAGGAAGGCTGTCAGACAGATACACAGACAGATTCGCATTTAGCAGAAGAAGTAATACGGGGATAAACAACGTATAGAAAAGGCAAAAGACGATTTAATGCAAGGCAACGTAACAGACCAAAAACGCAAATAAAAATGTCAGACAAATTGCAACAACCCACTATGACTTGAAGAAATGCGAAAATAAGAAACATATTTTGTCCGAAATAAATGAAGAGTGTAAAAGAATGTCAACACTCAACATGCAAATGAGAGGAACAGGACTAAATATTGCAAAGGCTTTTACGTTTACACTGAGAGAATTACTTGAAGGGTATTGATTACTGATGTAGCCGTAGTCTAGTAGGTAGTGTGTTGGTTTATTAGGCATGAGGCCTTGGTTCAAACCGCAGGTCAGTCATCTTCAACAAAATGAAATGCGAAAAAGTATTTCCTCGGCGGCATTCTCTCAGCACATTTCTGGCAAAAACTCTCAGTAAATAAAATTGCCATGTAAATAAAATTGCATTGACTTTAAACTGTAGATGCCGCCAGTCATGTATAAAATAAACAAACACAACATAAGTGGTGTGAGAAGCTAGGTCGCAATACTAACTGAAGGGTTGTTTTGACCAAGTGCTTGTTCTATCGTAGTGTGGTCTTCGTTTGTTAACCTCTCCATTTTTAGTAATCACATCAATTGCAGTGGCTACCATTTTCTTTAATTGCCAGATTTTAATTTAATTTCTATGGTTTATGCAAAACTACACACATATTTAAACATTCATTTTCTTTCTCTGTATGTCTGAATAGTCAGCAAATCACAACAACAACGGCAACAGCAATAATAATACGAAGATTAAGAAACCACATAAACGCAAGCAGGAGCAACATAAATTGCAACAAAATGATGGAAAGAAGCCAAAGAAGGCTTTGAGCAATTGTGGTACAAAAGAACCCAAAAGACGTATCGATGCACGTCTAGTTGAATGGCAACCTCAAGGAAAGGTGAGTAGGTGAACGAGTATGATTGAATGAATGTAAAGACGTAAATAAATGGTATTTTATTATTATTTTTTTTTTCTTAATAAGTTTATGTTAATTTGTATGTTTGTTTGTGTGTTTAATTGTTTGTTTATTTAAATGAATTGAATGACAAATAAATAAGAGAAAAACTCATAATAATTATAATTAAATGCAGGTAAAAATTCAAGGTGGCAGAAGAATACGTAGACTACGTCATCAGCATCAACATAAACAGCATGAGAAATCACAATATAAATATCAGACGACAACAATGACGGATATTAAACAGCAAAAATATGAACAACCAACTTGGAAACATGTATACAACAATAATAACCACCACCAACAACAACAACAGCAACAACACAGCTTATCATCAACGGCGTCGTCATCATCTGAACAAACAACAATTGCTGGATTTGTAGGAGCAAAATCACAAAAATCAAAAAAGCTTCAGCTTCACTTAAAACCAGAGTTTCATCTACAACAACAGTCGCCACTGCAGCCGCAGCCGCAGCCGCAACCTCAACCACGACAATTGCAACGAATGAAACGTTCAATTAGCAGCCCACGACATGTAGAGACTCTAATCGTTGCCGATCCAACAATGGTTGTATTTCACGACGATATAGAGACGTATCTATTGACCATAATGAATATGGTATCCGCTCTTTACAAGGATCCCAGTATTGGTAATGCCATTGAAATTGTTGTGGTGCGTATTGTATTGCTGGATGATAATGATGCCCATCCAGACTTAAATTTGACACAAAATGCCCAACAGAATTTGGATACATTTTGTAGGTGAGTTTTCATACTCTTATCCATTTAAAAATTAATACCCATCGCATAAATATATTCTATGGAATACCCCTCAAACTGCAATGCAATTTGATCATCATCAACGTCATCATTATTATTGTGTATTTTATTTAGGCGCCAGTAATAGACTGTTTTTTCTTTTTTAAATCTTATTGCTTTAAGCCTTAAACGTATTGTGTGCACTCGCACAGAGAGTGTGTACACATGTGTTTTTGCATATTCTCTATAAGGTGGTGCTATTATTCTTTAAAAAGATTTGCAAATTAAGTTCGAATATATACGATATTTTATTGATACTGTCTCAGTTATGAGATGAGGCCATACATTGTAATTTTTAAAATAGATATTCTATTTGTACACGCATCATCAATATTACGTGATTATTAATGCTTTTTCTGTGCAATTGCCTTTGCAGTTGGCAACATAAAGAGAATACAGCCAGTGAATTGGATCCCCAACATCATGATGTTGCTGTTCTGATCACGCGTAAAAATATATGCGGCAACAATTGCATGTAAGTGTGCATATGGTGTATCCTGCAATAAATTCATTAATTTAGTAAGCTTTACTAAGCTTGAAATTATATTTTTTCTTTTATTTGTAATTTACAGGACATTAGGCCTAGCCAATGTGGGTGGCATGTGCAAACCTAAACAGTCGTGCAGTGTCAACGAGGATAATGGCATTATGCTGTCCCATACCATAGCTCATGAATTGGGTCATAAGTAAGTGATTTTAAATAATTTTTAAATTGAATTGAATGTGTTTCTTAATTTTCTTAATTATTACCTCCTAAATTGTTCACTGACTATTCCCAAATTAAGTCCATTTAGAGTATTTTCAACAATTCTTAGGTATTGCATTTTAATTCGAAAAATTTGTTTTAGGAAAAATCTTTAATCGATATTTCTATCAGTATTAAATATTAAAATTTCCAAGACTTTCACAATGAAATCATATTTGATTAATTTCTAAATAAATGTTATGATTTCATTATTAATTCTTATGAGTTGAACTATAAATTATACTCACTTATCAGATCAAAGAAAAACAAACAATAAATCTTTTCACCTTTGAAAATGAAATTTAAATAAAAAGTGGCAAAAATATTAAAGAAAAATTTAATTTAATGGAATAAATTTATTTTCAATGCATACAATTTCAATAAATTGATAACAAATTATTGGAAATAAACAAAAAATTAAAATGTGTATATGTATATGTAGTTAAAAGTGAATATTAACAATTTAAAACATGTTAATAATGGCGATGAAAGTCATTAGTAGTTAGAAAATAATTTAAATTCATTAATGACTGACTGTTACTATAGTTGTTGTTGTTGGTATTTGTATTATTGGTTCTTGCTGTTTTTGTTTTCATTTTGCCGTTTTAATTGTACACGTTAATTTATTGTAACATTAATAATAAAACAATCTATAATTACAATTATTATTAGAAAAATAAAAAAAAACAACAACTACTACTGTCACAACAACATTAAATCATTAAATTAAATGTAGTAAGTGTAACAACAATAATAAAATACCAAAGTTATAAGATAATAACCTCAATTTAAACTTTACCTGGTCAATATTGAAATAAATAGAAATGATATTTACAATCAATGTTTTAGATTTCCTAATCACATTTTGGCATAAATTATTACAACAGTCCAGAAATCTATTATTCACTTACCAACAATCCATTCATTGGTAGGGTACTGGTTTCGCTTGCATAATTAATTAGTAAAACAAGAAATTAATTCATATCATACGATTAAATGTGTGAAATTACGTCAATTTAAATAATTTATTTTTTATTTTTTAATCATAGAAAAAAATTATTATTCAAACTCTGTTTGCATTTCATTAATTCTGATTGAACTCCTGTTACATTTCATTACAGTTTTTGTTCAATAATAAAACAAATCTAGTTAAACGAACCCTATACGCCCTACGATTTACTGTGTAAAAATGGAAAACTTTGAAAACCTTAATAATTATATTGAGAGAAATATTATCGAAAAGTTTTCTGATCTGTCTCAGAATAATCGAATTTTATGCATTCGTGTTATTATTACCTCCTAAATTGTACACTGACTATTTCAATATTAAGATTATTGAGAGTATTTTCAACAATTCTTAGATATTTTAAAATATTTAATAGAAATAAAGCAAAAAATATTAGCCAAGTTCGGTCATTCACATGGATATGGGTACTGAGGCAGGATTAAGGAGTTGTTCTTCTTTTATGTTCTCTTTCGTTGCTTTAACTAACATAGAACTGCCACAATGTATCTTTCCTGCATTCTAGTTATTTCTCTCCAAGCCTATTGTCCAGATAAACTTTAGGATTCTACTCGGTGTCAGCAATCCTTATCCCTTGTCCAGCAATTACACCCAGATGTTTCCTGATGGGGTGCATTAATGCCTACATATTATAAGAATGAGCTTCCACGAGTCATCCCTCCTTCTTACCTCCATAAGTGTACTCTGAGTCCACAGTGCTCTTTAAAAGACCGGTTTCAACTTCAGGTTATTTCTTGACTCAGATCTGTTCTTCTTGTAATTACAAAATTTTTCATTGCATCAAACCCACTGGGTTTAGAAAGAGAATTTCCTTCTCTTTGCCTCCCCTTTCGTTTTGTATCCCTAACCTAGCCGAATCAGCTTCTCTAGACGGTTCCATGCTATCTTCGAAAAGAATGAATGCCAGACAGCATTCCAAGTTGAACTGAGTACATCTTTCGATGGCATAAACCTCCGCTTGAAAGATACCTGTGTGTTTCCCCATGGGTTCTGAGCATTTCATGTCTCAAGGTCCGTTATTGACCTATTTGTCAACCACAAAACAGTCCCACTATTAAGAGTGTGTGCAGTTTCCGGATTAATTCATTAATTTCTGTTACTATGTCTTGTTGTAAAGCACAATCTACACTTCAATGCTTTAAACTTTACTACCATGTGTGATATTTCAGTGCTGCTGTAGAACAAGTTCTAATTGCCCTTGTTAAGCCAAGACACAATAGTATCTGTGCTTGTCTAAATCCAAATCTAAATCTAAAAAAAAACAAAAATCGAAAGAAACTGTGAACTACTGTTTGAAAGTAAAAATTGACGGCTATCCAAAGAGGATGAACTCAAATTGGCCAAGTATGGTCCAATATGATATCGTATAAAAATCAAAACACAAACTAAGTAACAGTTATTATAGTCATTTAGTGTAGGGTAGAATTATGAATCCATATTATTTTTTATGCCATTTGATAGTTAAAACGTCGTAGGCAACAACAACAAAACAACAATTAATCATAGCTTAAAGCGTATCGTATGCAATATGTAGTACAACATTAATAAATAAAAATTTGTTTAAAATTCTAATTAAATTGCGTTTGAAAAATTGTATTTTAACTTTTTATGTCATTTGTTACAATATAACAATATTCTAAATAATGTTGTTGTTTTTATTGTTTTGTAATTGTTGCTATTATTGCATATGCATAAATGCAATAAATTATATAAAAAGCATTAAAAAAAATATAACAACTACCGTGAATTAATTAAATTCGTAGAACATGTTTCAACAAAATAAATGCGAAAGCGAAAAAGAGAAAAAAAAGTGAATTTGATTACGATTACTACAAGAATAAATGCAACAACAAAAGCATGAGAACAAGTAAATATTTACGAGCGTTTGTACACCAATAATGACCAAATAACTGACTGACTGGGTAACTGACTGTGATGCAAATGTTAAGAACATGACTCTTGACTGTGTATTGTCTATAGCCAAGCAGTCTAGCTGAAACGATAACAGCAATAGAAACGGCAACACCAACAATATAATTATAAATGACAACAATATTAGAAAAAAAAACACTTACAATATCAACAACAACAATAACAACAATTAAGCTATTTTGCAATTCTAATTTTGTATTGAACACGGCAGACTAACCGGCACTAGATTTGATTTTTATTTAAATTTTGTTTTTAATTTTTTTTTTGTTTTTCGTTTTTTTTTTGTTTTTTTTTTTTAATAAAAATCCCACACATCAATTGTATTTTTCAATATTCATTACAATTCATTTGTGCATTGCATTTGCTCCATGTAAGCTTTGTTAGTGTGTGTTTGTGTTTGTATGTAATTGTTACGAATAATGTTGTATTTTTGCATTGTTGTATGAATATTAAGTGATCAGTTAGTCAGTTGGTCAGTTTGATTCTTATACGAGTATTGTATGAACTTAAACTTGTTCAGTTTTCGTTGAATTAATATGGGAAGAATCCTTAGCAAAATATATAGATTTTTTAAAGTAAACAGGCATAATATAATGTTAAAATATCATGATTACACAGTGATGTCCGTGAGAAACCATGCTCATAAACTGCAAACCATTTGTAGCTCTTACGATCCTGTTTACTTTTCCCTCTATATTGTGGGGCGTTGCTTTAGTAATTATTTCGTCAAACACGATAATAAAGAGCATAGGAAATGACATAAACTAGCGTCAAGGTTTATATAAGTTTTATAGGTGATTAATATAAGTTTTATAGGCTCGGAAAACAGCTTGTTCTTCTTAGAGTTTAGGCATGCGACTGATGCAAATGTAATGAAGTTTTCACCCAGACTATTGGAAAAATGATTTAATTTTCACAATAATCATCCCATTTGTACTTTTTTCTTTTCTCTCATTAAAGAAGCAAGAAAATAAATTATAAAATAATCATAGCATTGAATAGCATGAAGCAACAAATTTTACCAAAGTGTAGCCACTGCAACTAAAACAATTGAATTGTATGGACAAATTGTAATATTTTGTTATACTTGAGCTTATTGTTGTTGCTGTCCATAAATTACATAAGATACTGGTCTTGTGTTTTATGTTAATTTAGTAAAGTAAAGTAAATCTTTTCCAAGTGGGTGTATGTATGCCTTCATCAAAGAGGTCAGTCTGTAACACAAAAATTGAAGAAAAATACGGGGTTGAAAATATCGTTTTAATTGTGCTTTACTCTGTTAAACTGCAGGCAATTTTAGCAACAAAGTAGAAATAATAACGCTTCAGGAAATCGATAAAACCAACGCACTTGATATAAAATATTAAAAATTTTTTAATTAAAAAATTTCTTATTTTCAGCAACTTTTTTGTGTGTTTTTCTTGGAGAACCAATTCAAAATATTGTAAAAAAATTTATGAATGAATTTTGATTCATTCATGCATTGAAAGAAATACAAATAAAAACGATTTTCACTATTTTAATTCAATTTGATTGGAGTAATACGAGTTTCTTGAATAAATTTGTATGTCAGTGAGTGTGTCTGTATTTTTTTTCTGCGTGTGAGTGTGTGTTTGTATATTGTATTAAATTTATTTCCGTTTAAGTGTAGGCTGTTCCACGCATGCTATTCTTCATACACACTCACACACGGACACATTTTCCGTTTCTGTCAGCCTCCAGTTAAGCACTCTGCAGCGATTTTAATGTGTCTGTTGCTCTACAGGTGGTATGGCTGTGAATCTACAATATGTTGTTGTAACTTGATTTGTTTATTTCTTTGTTTGTTGTTTACAAACAACCTGGTATAATCGCATATAAAAAGTTGTTTGAAGTGCTACTTGATTTTTGTTTAAATAAAAACGTATAAAAACAAGAGCAGTTTTACAAATCAATTCATCATTTTTTTGTTGTTTTCATTTTTTCTTTTTGTTTTTGTTTTCTCTTTTTGTATTTTTAATAAATTCAAACGACAAGTGTTTGTTGTGTTCACAGTGCTGTTAACTCACAGTGTGTGTTTGGGCATAACATTTAAATTAATTATTAAATAAATGATTATTTTTTGATGATTGATCTGATAATATTATTGATTTGACAGCTACTCTTTTTTATTATCATTAATGCTGTTTGTTTATGTGTGTGTGTGTGTTTTTTTTTATATTATTTTTGTATTTCAACAATTTAATTGATTTGATTTTAATTTCGATAATAATGTTGTTAACAATTTTGACATAAAGTTTCATTCACTTACAAAATAAAAATAATTATTTTCATACAATAGACTTGATTGATTCTAAAAGTATACGGAAGGTGACATATCAAAAGACTTAAGACACAAACGTTTTTTGGTAGGCAATATTAAATCTCTTATAATTGAATACAGAATATTTTTTTGGTTGACTGCAAATATTAAATACCAAATGCGTTAATTTATATTGAATTTACATGGACTTTTATTATTTATACCTTGTCTGAACCTAATAAGACTGATAAGAGATTTCACACTGGAATTCCAATCATACAAGACTAGTCCTGTTCTGACATGGCCTGTTGTGCGAATTCTGTAAAAGTCTATATTCTACACGGACAAATCTGAACTTGAGAATAAAGTAAACTAAACTACTGCAATGGGTTTCAGACACAGGTAATCGTAAATTGCACTGTGGACGTGATCCTGAGTAAAGCATCTTCTATTAATAGCCCTATAATCGTCTCTTACACTTAGGCGATAATCTGAGACCTCTTTCGCCTGCAATCTTCAGGTATAAACAGAATAACATATGCCATGACACCCTTAATCGAGATTCGCATTTGTATTTATTTTCGGACTATCGTGTAGCTAATGAAATTACTAGAGTAGGCTCATTAAATCCAAACCTTTTAACTCTGTTATGTTGTCGATTATTTATTGGCCAGTGGTAAACTCCCAGCTGATTAAAAAACTTGGTTTATTGCCACACTCATCTGTTGTAAATTTGATTAACATGAACATTTCTATCACATTATTATGGGTCATTGTTGAAATTATTAATCGATTGAGGAAAAAGTTTGTCGGCTTTATTTGCTAATGTCTGTTTCTGGCTCGATATAGACTTCTCTTAATCGGCTCACCCTTGCTGGATATCCTCATGGAACTATCGTAACTAACATCAATTTGTTCACGTCATGTTTTAACACTGCGAAGCTTGATATTCATGTTTAAGATTGCTTAATCAGTAATTGTCAGTTGTTTTCACTTGTACCGCTTCCTATCGTATCGCAATGGAAGGCTATTTTTGTGCGGTATAGGTTCATGCTGTCGCGTGTTGTGTGACATGTGATACTGTCTTGTTGAAACCACTTCTAATTCCTCCATTTTGGACAGAACATTGAATATTGCAACGTTGGAAAAAAACTGTAACGAAAAAGACTGTACGAAACACAGTATTAAAGCAACCATAACTTGACATTTTGTATAACAGAACGAACATGTTAAAAGAAACCGATTATTATAACATTTAATAAACCGCTTTGATTATTATTAAATTATATTAAAATAATCTTTAGGTAACTATTTTTCTATTAAATTTTTCATTTAATATTGCAATCTCTTAGGAATACGACAAATTCTTTCAAGAGTTTTGTGAAGACAGCAGATGAATCAATATTTTTAAAGGACATATCTTTGAGAACTAATTACCGTTTATTGTATTTATTTTTTATGGATTAAGACGAAATAAAAGATGTCATAAATTTGCTTATTGCTTAATTGGTCTTTCTTTCTTCCATTTTAGTTTTGGCATGTTTCACGATACTGCTAAAATTGGTTGCCACCCTCGAGTGGGTTCTATAGTGCACATAATGACGCCAACATTCGGTGCAGATACCTTGCAAGTGTGCTGGTCCAATTGTAGTCGAAAATTTATCACACACTTCTTAGAGTAAGTAAAACGTACACAGGAAAATAGAAAACAACATAAATTTATTAAAATCTCATATCTTTACAGCCAGGGATTGGGTGACTGTTTAGATGACGAACCCACCGATACTAACGAGTATGCATATCCCGAAGAACAGCCCGGTTTTCGTTACAATGCCGAAGTTCAATGTCGCTTACAATACAATACAACCGATAGTGAGGTGAGCGCCTGCTCATCGATGAATGAAATCTGCTCCATACTGTGGTGTCGTGTCAATGGTGAATGCATTACAAATATGAGACCCACAGCACCGGGTACACCGTGTGGAAATCGTAAGGTTTGTTTGGGTAATTTTCAATTGGAAAGTCATAAACATTTCAAATACAACAGAATACTTATTATGTTGTTTATTAAAATTTTTATTATTTTTTTCTTTATTACTTCCTTTAAAGTGGTGTCAAAATGGTGAATGTGTGCTACAGGAGTCATTGGAAAAAATCGATGGCGGCTGGGGTAAATGGTCTGAATGGAGTGAATGTTCACGTTCTTGCGGTGGTGGTGTATCCATTCAGCAAAGGGAATGTGATAATCCGTTACCAGCTAATGGCGGTTCATTTTGTATTGGTGAGAGGAAAAGGTACGCGGAGAAAATTGTTTCTTTTTTTTTTGTGAGTAATTTACATAATTTTTTGCTGTTTTAAGGTATCAAATCTGTAATCCTCACGCCTGTCCCAAGGATGAGCCTAGTTTTCGTGCCAGACAATGTGAAAAGTATAATAACAAGGCATATCAGGGTCAATTTTACAAATGGTTACCATATTTTGATAAACGTAAGTAAAGTATTCAAATGCATTCCTTATTCGAGTAACATTCTCTTTGTTTTTAGAAAATCCTTGTAAACTTTACTGTACTGACGACGACGATACCATTATTGCCAATTGGGGTGATGTTGTCTTAGACGGTACACCCTGCACATTGGGAACCAACAACATGTGTATCGATGGCATTTGCAGGGTTAGTATTATTCTAAATTATTGCCCAGCGCACGCTCTATGGAATTAAATCCACTAATCGTGATTTCCTTTAGAAAGTTGGTTGCGATTGGATTGTTGATTCTGACATGCAAGATGATCGTTGTGGGATATGTGGCGGTCAAGGAGATCAATGTAAACCGGTAAAGGCCACTTTCAATGAAACCCTCAAAGTGACAGAAGGTTATGTGGAAATAGTAGTACTGCCGCCTAAGGCCAGACATATTGTTATTAAAGAACTGGGTAACTCACCACATTTCCTGGGTGTGGCCAAAGCTAATACAAGTCTATTCTATTTGAATGGTGACAGTTTAATTTCAATGCCCGGAGAGTTCGTAATAGCAGGTGCAGAAAGTTTTTATGATCGCATTGATGAACAGGAAATAATTACAATACCCCAGCCTATACAACATTCCATAGCTATATATGTAAGAGCTCAAGAAAATCTAAAGTAGGAATGAATATAATGATAATGATTTTATGTTTCTGTTTCACAGATAATTGTTAGAGGCGATGAACCTAATGAGGGCATTTATTATGAATTTACTTTGCCTGCTTTAAATGTCAGCTCTTCCAAACACTTTCTATGGAAACTAAGTGATTGGTCTGCTTGTACGGTATCTTGTGGTGGTGGTGGCCTACAATACCGTGAACCCATTTGTTATGAAAATGGGCGTGGTAAGTTCATAAAATTAAAAGTCTGAAGTGATATTTGTTTTTCATCTGTTTATGTTGCAGTTACGAGCGATATAGAACTGTGTTGGGCTTTTGCCAAAAATCCACGTCCACAACGTTTAAGTAAACGTTGTAATGATACGCCTTGCCCCGCCCATTGGCTAACAGGTCCTTGGCAATTTTGCCCAGTGACATGTAAGAGCACAGATGCTCCCTTACCAGTACGTAGGCGTTCAGTCATGTGTCTCGATGAAAACGATATTGTGGTGGACGATGAAGAATGTAATCCCCTAACGAGACCTCTCGAAACAGAATATTGTGAACAAAACTTACCCGATTGTAGTATAAAAGAAAGATTTAAAAAGTTTTCTCTTTAGACAGCAATAAGTAGTTAAGATAGGATAGGTTAGCATAGTATATCATAGGTTATTGGCAAAAAAATTGTTTTCATTTAGGATTTCATAAACAAAGAAAATTTAAAATCTCATGATAAAATTCGCTGAAAAACACAAGTATTAATAACACCTAAAATTCTTTAAAGAACTAATTGCCTTATTCGAATGTAAATTAATTTAATTTTAGGTTTATAAATAATTTATTTCAGTGTCTGTAGGTAGTAGTTTAATGCTAGCGATTTAAGTATTTATAAATAATTTAATATTTTTTTATTTATTTTTATAATTTAATATGTTGTACTTAATTTTCAATACAATATTTGATTTTAAGCTCTTACAGAAACTTTTCAAAAAAGTTCTAAACATTTATACTCGTTCTAGTTATTAGTTAGTTATTCGTTATTCATAATTGGGTTATTAAATTAATAATCGAAACATAAAAAAATGTCCAATAATATTCGTGTTTTAAGTCAAATTTAGTAATAGTTTTAAATAAAAAAAAGAAACCTTAAATAAATAAAAAAATAAAAAAAAATTATTTCTTTGATTGGTGATGGTGCGAGAGGCTAGGTTGTAATCCTAACTATAGGGTTATAATGATTAATTATGTAAGGAAATTAACATTGTCACAAGTAGTTGCAGCGATGTAATATCATAATTGTTCCATAACCACATGCAAAAGCTAGTACCTAGTTTTTGGTTTTCTTACAGTAACTACTGACTTAAATAGTACAATTTTAACAAAAAAATACCAACTTTCTAGATTTTTATCAAATAAAAATTTCTAATCTTTTTCAACCCAGTCTTCATTGTATCCTAGTTGTTGATTCCTATTTGTCACTCCAAAAATCTGCAAAAAATTCAATTTAATGGAATAATTTCCATTTGAGGATTTTTTTGCTTGTCTTAAAGGTGCCTTTATGTAATCTCGAGGGAATCTTTCATACGAAAGTCTACGCTATCGACAGATGTGATCAATTCAATTTGGATGGGAAAGAACAAAGGATATCTGCCAGTCAAGGTGTATGATATTCAATTCGTATAAATATATACATATATTCGATATCAGCATTAACTGTTGTAAAGGATTTTATAAGGATGGTAAAATAATGAGCCGGGAGTTAAGCTCAGTTAATTTGTTCTTTAAATATGTTCCAAAGGGCGTGGTGGAAAGTGAAAATCTAAGTACTTAGCTTTGATTTGCTTCCACATTTATGAAAACTGGTGCTAAACGTGGCAAGTTATAAGCTGACAAATTTCATCTGTTTATATATCTTCAAGTGGGCTTGGCAATAGAGAAAGTTACACGAAACTTAAAATCCAATTCTTAAGCTTTCATTCGCTTCCAAATTTATGAAAATTAAAGCTACACATGCAAAGTTATAGACTTCTTTATTTAATCTGTGTAAATAGGTTTCAATGGGCGTGCCAGAAGAGGGCGTTGCACAAAAAAGAAAATTTCAGTCTTACGCTTTCATTTGCTTCCAAATTTATGAAAATTGGTGCATTACATGCATAGTTATGAGGTAATACATTTAATCTATCTAAATATTATTAAGTGGGCGTGGCACTACTGTTTATTACAAGAAAATGAAATTCCGTGTTCTTAGCTTTCATTTGTTACCAAATTTATGACATTTGTTGCCATATTAGCGAAGTAATAAGTATTTAAAATTAATTTGCTTAAATATATTAAAGTGGGCGTGGCTAAAGTTATAATACTTACAGTAAGAATGAAAGTACATGTTTGTAGCTTTCATTTGATACCAATTTTATAAAAATTGGTGTCTTCGTTACAAAGTTATAAGAAGTTAAAGAAAATACTTTGCCAAACATCCCCTTGCTATACAATTCTGTTCGCCTGGTAAAACGCTAAAAATTTTGACATGATATTTTCACAAAAATTTTTGTGTGTGGATGTGTGTGTGTGATGATGTTTGTTGGCAAAGTATTTTCTTTAACTTCTTATAACTTTGTAAGTAGAGCAGCAATTTTTATAATTTTGGTATCAAATGAAAGGTAGAAACGTGTACTTTCATTGTAGGGGTAAATTTTATTTGCCACGCCCAATTAAGATTATTTAAGAAAATTAAATGTAAGAGCATATAACAAAGTTTGCAAATGACATTTTAAAACGTGAGTTGTCATCTGCAATACCATTTGGGGCAACTGGCAATGTAACTAATATTCATTTGCCATAAATAATCGAGTCATAAGATCTCTTCTTTTTTTCCCCAAGGAAATTTTTGGGTACCGCAAAATATAAGAGACTATAAATAAAAATGTGATACTATTAGTGGCAGCGTTAAAAAGTTTAAGTTGAATTAAGTTGAATACAGATGGCAGTTATTGTTTCCTGTCCATTTTCATACGAAAGCTTTTTAATAAAACTTTAGCAAATAAAGCGTTTTCTCAACAACAATATTTAAAATATAGACTTAATTCAAACGTTACTTTTTAAACATTAAAAAAAAAAAATAAAAAATAAAAATTATAAAAAAAATGGTGTTGATCAATTGAAGAATAGCATAGTTTTTGAGAAAATGTTGGACTCAAAGGCAAAATTCCTTACCACTATACTAAATATAACAACCTGATATACATATTTTCATAGAGGGCGTTGTTTCTAAGCAACGACAGAAGATAGCTAGAAGTTGGATATCCGAAAGTTCGGATACTAGACAGTTTGATGCATGACTCAAATCTCTCCCCAATGTAATTCGCCAAAAATTTTACATAGGCGTGGTGGGGAACGCAATAACGAAAAGTTATCACAGGGGCCCGATTAAGATATTAAACGACCCGTACTAAGTATCAGTTGAGCTTGTTCTAATATATGACGAAAAATATAATCAAATCAAAAGGAGACAAAATAAACCTGCTAGTGAAGTGCGTAACAGAACTCGCAGACTGGAATATGGAGCATGCACACTGATAAAAGTCCTAGAGGCTCAGCTTCTACTAGAAGCAGCAGGCATCAGTGGTAATGCCTAAAGATAAAGCTTAGGAAATAGCATGGGCAACACTGAAAAAGCAACATTATTAACCATAAGTTTTTATGGGAAGAGTAAAGCAGAGGTGGATAGACTATTTACATCAGTGGTCGGCACAAAGAGAACATGATTAAGATGTAACTGCAGTTGTGAGAAGCATGTGTATGACCCAGAGGAAAGTTGTTAGTAATATTTTCAAGTGTACTTATTAATCTAATAAAATCCCTAAAGACAGCATTGCGCCAGAGGCCAGGGATGAAAAACTTTGGTGCAACAAAAGGAAGGGTGCTTAAGACACGATCTCCCTACCAACCTGGAGCTATACCATCGGTGATCCAGGCATGTTGTGTATAGTATCCCAGGTCCCTGGGAATTGAGCATTATTTTTTAATTTGTATGCCGTGAATTAAAAAAAATGTTTTTTTACTTTAATTTCTATTTTAAAATTTCTTTTTTTATAAATAATTATTCAATATTTTGTAAAACTATTAAACTTAAAAATAATACGAACTTAAATTAAAATTAGTATTAACGTTTTGTGTATCACAATTTCCTAAAATCTAGTATTATCGGGTAATTTAATAAAATATGCTATTTTGTCTTTGGCTACTTTATAATTGTGAATCCAACGGCTGCCTTTGCGCAACGAGCCATCAATGCCATCCTTCCAAACACCTTGAGGCAGATAAACTACATATAAAAACAAAAATTAAAATTAATAACTTTGAATTTAAATATGAATGCACTTCCAAGCCTACCTTCTCTCTCCTCACTGTCCTTTTCTAGTATGGGAGCCACTATCATCTCCTCGCCTACTGAAAATTCATCGTATATACTTAAACAGGCAGGATCATGGGGATCCAACATCCATAGTGGTCTCACCAGAGGCAAACCCTCATTCATAGATTCACTGAGATACTTCAAGAGTAACGGAATAACATGTTTCTGCCGAATAGTGGTCAATTCTTTAGCAATCTCGGTTATATAATCACTTTTATATTCGGAGGGTAAATGATTGAATTGCATGGATGGCATAAAGGTCATCAATTGCAGCCATCTTATATACAAATCCTGTTCCGGCAGCGAAGGTTGACCCAAGGAATAGAAGGAAATCATTTTCGTCATAGTTTTGTTTAAGGCATAATCACCACCTATGGCACCAGGCAAGACGAAGGGAAAGCCTATGACGCCATAATTTAAAACCGTAGACATAACCTCGTTGAGACCCGCCCAAGAGGAATTTATAGGCGGTGTACTGAGAAAGGCAGGAGGCTTAGGTACAATGCTGGCTGTAGATACACCAATATAGCCAATAGTTTCTAGACTTTCGGTAAATATACGAGCATACATATCGGGATTATCCAGGGTCTGGCGACACTGATAGTAATGCGGCAAATTAAAGCCGGTGCCCAAGTCCAAATAAAAGCTGTCCACCTTGTAGTCTTGTTTCAATTTCAAAAGCTTTTCCTTAAGCCACGCCACTGTATCATTATTAGTGATATCCAAAACGCCTGCACTGGAACAGCTTTTATAGCGCGTCAACGCTGGTATACTTCTCTCCGAATATCTTTCATAGATTAAAAGCTTCTTGCGTACAGCCTCTTTGAAATTATCACTGTCGGTGCTAATGAATGGCTGTATAGAGAATACAATTTTGAAACCTCGGCGATGCAACACATCAATGGTGTCTTTGAGAGTGGGAAAACGATTCTGGTCCACTGCAAAGTCACCAATATTTTCCTGCCAAAATTCATTGATCAGTATATGGCCCAAACGCATAAAACCCATGCCAATAACATCTTCCGAGTAATTGTAAATCGAAGTCTCGTTAAATGACAGTGCATGCGATTGATAAGGTATTTGCCATACGGGTTCCTCTATCAAAGAATGCAAGATTTTCATATCGGCCTCCTTTAAGCCATCCCATAAACTCTGTTGGGTCATAAGCATATGCAAGGATTTCATATCTTCGGTGGTACAAATTTTATACTTCAACTCTGGCAGTGCGGTCAATTTATTCACGAACGTATAGTCATCGTTCTTGGCTCTTAAACAGAATTCATTTCGACTAGCGTTTACCGCCAGATGTAGGGGAGTCTTTTCACTTACTTGTATGGCCACACCGATGGAATTTATAAAATATCGCTTGACACCATTGCCAAACTGATGCACTTTCACATCACCACTGGAGAAGGGAGCAAAATCAAATTCATTTTCACTGAGAGACCAAGTCATATTTTTCGTTATGCCACCACCAAACCACAGGCCATTATTTCTTTTCAGTTCATAACAATCGGTGGGATAATTGCTATCGCTTAACGCTTGCCATGTCAAGGTGTAACAGCGAAAAACATTCATATCTTGAAAGTTCATATACAATCTGGCCATGCCATGCCATTCTAAACACACACTGCCATCCGCTTTACGATTATCCTCGAGACAATGAAAGGGTTGTGTATCCTTATCTATCATTTTACCCAAATGACCGGAAATTACCTCCTCTTCGTCATGATTTAGAATGCGCAGAACGCGCTCTTTTGAATTGAATTTGATTTTATCAAAATATGAAAATGTTAGAATCTTACGCTGATAACCCACATAAGCAAAGCCAATCTGAAAATATCATATTTTTTTAATAAGTCTTGTTATCTTATAATAATTAATAGTGGACTCACCAAAAATATGATCATAAAGAACATAAGGACAACAAATATTTTGATTTTATAATCTTTGGTTTCTCGCTTCTTTTTGCGTATCATGTTGGGGAAATTCTTTAAATAGAAAAGAATTTTTCGTAAATATTTAGAAAGAATATCAAGAGTTTCTTATACGAACCTGCATTTTTTCTCTTAATAAACTGGCCAATGAATTAACGCTCGTTATAGAGGCTTGATTACTGGCCAAACTGTAAGTATCGAAATCACTGGCCAACATTTCTTTGTCATTTAAACGTAAAGCCGGCAAAGGGGCTATCGATGCTCTCCGACGGGTGCGAAAACGGTCTCTGGAAAATAGAGAATTTCAATTTTAATACAATTCAGATAAAATATCTTTCTTTTTACTTAAATGCTAATGGAAGTTTGATTAAAGATGCCTTAAAAGCTAAAAAGCAATACAAAATATAAAAAAAAAAAATTAATTGAGAGTAATGCACGCGGTATTCTATATTCTCATATCTTTGTTTTTATCTCAACTAAACTGAAATTTAATCTGCACAGGTGAACACAATTGTCGTTCACTTAAAAAGTTTATCAGTCTCCATATTTCCAATAATGTTCTGCTGCCACTAGGCAGCACCAGTGCCTAGTGTAACAGAGTTGGTAAGCAGTTATCTCCTCTTACTTTTCTAAATAATTTAAGCTACAGTAGTCAATATGTAGCAGAAAATAACTACTGCATCGAAGTGGCTGTTTGGGATTTAAATATCGATAAAAAACATAAAATTATCAGAGCATTATTTACTCGGTTAATTGGTCATTACAGTCCTTTAGTCAGGATTAGAACCTAACTTCTTACACTACCCATATTGTGTGCATTAATTTTATATATGAGTGGTGGGACAGTTTAAAGTCGAAACAGAACGATAGATTTGAGAAACTTTTCATGGAAATTTTATTTACTCTCAGAGTTTTGGTCAGAAGACTGGCGAGAGAGGAAGCCGTCGAAAAAAATACTTGTTTATATCTCATTTCGTTCTAAGTTGCGTTTTCAACCACTGGCTCTCATCTCATAAGCCATCTCACCTCCTACTAGACTAAGGTGACTTCACCACATTCATATACAACCCCCTTAAATTATATCATATTACACATCGTATCAGTATCTCAATCAAACTTCGTAATCCGTTAGGGTTCATAACGATCACAGATTAGTGGTTGTCATCAAGATGGAAGTTTTCTAAATTCCCATTCTAGTCTTATTTAACCCGATGGAAAAAATCTCTAGCATGGTCTGTGGACTAGTACTTGTTCTCACGTATACAATACCTTAAAAGGCAGTTATTCTACAAATAAAACCAAAACTTACGAAAACTAACTTCATAGACCGCATGTTATGCACATTGATTTGCGCATAAGAAAAGTTAATTGACTGGAATTTTTTACGTCTACGTATGTTTGCTTATTAGGGTGCGCTGAATCATAGAAATAAATGAATTATTTACACTTTCCGATTGTATAAATATGAATCGAAATAAAAATCAAAAGAAATAATTTTTTTTAAGTGTTATAAATCACAATTTACTCAAATAAAGATAAAAATTATATGACGTGAACAAGTTAAGCTACTCGAAAACTATAAACCGCCAACAAAATATTTCGAAATCACTTTTTATTGATTTACGAAGTGTTATTAACAATGTAAACATAAACACTTTTTAAAATAATATTAAAATAAAACTCGCCATTATTTTTATTATTTTTTTTTTACCAGTAAAAGGTACTTAGGGGTCAATAGATTGAAATTTTAAATTAAAAACGGAAATTGGCTTTCGTTAGCTACTTATTGAAGTTGCCGTAGTCTAGTAGGTAGTGTGTTGGCTTATTAGACGTAAGGCCACGGTTCAAACTCCCGGTCAGACATCAAAACGAAAATATAAAAAAAAAATATTTCTTCGGTGAGCAGATTTCTGTCAAAAATAAGAGAGTAAATAAAACTGCCATGAGAAGTTGCTCAAAAAAATCTGTCGTTCGGAGTCGACTTTAAACTATAGGTCCCGCACTCATGTATAAAATTAACACACACAACATAAGTGGTGTGAGAAACTAGCTCCATAATCCTGACTGAAGGGTTGTAATGACCAATTATGTATGTATGTAGCTACTTATTATCTTGTAAAATGAAGTACCAAGATATTGTCTTGATTGAAGGATGAGGACAGTTGTTTTAATATTTTTTAAACATTTCATAGAATTATGGATATTAGATATTTGGAGTAAACATTTGCAAACATTGTTTGATTCAATCGCAAATTAAAACCTTTAAGCCTTTAAAAATTGTAAACAATTTAAGTCTATAAGTTGTTGTTGTTCTCATTTAATGCAAATCGGTATTCAAACTTCTATGACTTTTTTTACTCTTTCAGATCAAATTTTAGTTCTAAGAAACACTCTTTGTTTTTTAAGAGATAAAAACATTTTTTTAATACGATTGTTTATCTTTTAATAACACTTGAAAAACGTAATTTATAGAAAAAATAACAAAAAATTGAATTAAATTAAAAGAAAATAACGAATTTAAATAACAATAATGACAACCTTTAAATATTATTTAGCAAATATTAAATAAATATTTATTTTAATGTTTAACACTTCACTTCAATAAAATGTTTAAAAATTTTGTTCGCCTGTGCTTTTTTTATGGTTTATAAATATAAAACTTGGCCTATTTATAAAAAACAAAACAAAAAATCTAAAAAATATGATAAAAACTGAATACAATTTTTTGTTTAATTATTAAATTCAAAGCAATCATAATTATTTGACGAAAAACAAAAAACATGAGTTCCTCATACTTACTAAAAAAAAACATTTTGCCAGATAACAGACAGACAGATTATCTAACAAACCGAAAAAAATAAAAATTAAATGACAGTAAAAACAAGACAAACATTTTTGTTTTTGTTTTCATATTTATTCTGCAACAACTGTAAACATTTTATTTTCACTCATAAATGATAAGAAATTAAATAATTTTTTTATGAGAATAATTAAAAAACAAAAAAGCAATTGAAAAAATAAAAGAAAACACTACGCAATTAGTTGTTTAACAGGTGACAACAAAAATTTTGAATTTATTTTTACACATGGAATTTTTGTTTCCTACACACTGAAAAGGTAAAAAGATGAAAAAAATAGAAAAGTTATAGTAGAACAAGGCTACGACGATTTGGGTCACTACAAATACCCTGAAATACGTACTTTTTCTTTAAATATAGTTGGGAGTTCAAAAATTCTATGTTGTCGGCAAATAGAAAAGAGCGATATATCACGATCCCATAATGTAGGAGAAAAATATACCTTTGATGTGCTCAAGAAATCTACATACATATGTATATACTTCAGCTCCTCTCTAACTTGCGATATCAGTCGGAAGTGGGATTGGAAATCTTTGACTAAACTCTCCCATATAAAGATTAACACAACTGTAAGATTTATTTTGGCAACTTCCAATAGGAACTGTTTGATAGTTAGGACGGATGTTGACTTATTGCCCAATCTAATCTGACGTAATGGAAAATCTTGCGGCAAATGACAAGACTATAACGAAAAGGTACAGATTAGAAATATGTTAAGTACTGAAAAAAGTTAGGCACTATTACGTAACATACATACATACTTGGTCATTACAATCCTTCAGTCAGGATTATGGACCTAGTTTCTCACACCACTTATGTTGTGTGTGTTAGTTTTATACATGAGTGGCGGGACCTACAGTTTAAAGTCGACTCCGAACGACAGATTTTTGAGAAACTTTTCATGGCAATTTTATTTACTCTCAGAGTTTTTTTTGCCAAAAATCTGCTGAGAGGAAGTCACCGAAGAAATATTTTTTCATATTTTCGTTTTGATGTCTGCCTGGGATTTAAACCATGGCCTTCCGTCTAAGAACCCAATACACTACCTATTAGATTACGGCGGCTTCACAACAATTGTATAACACCGGCAGACAATTACTACTGCTGAACAAAAAGCAGTAAAAATATTGAAAAATAAAGAAAAAAATATGAAAATATTTAGAATCCTTTTGAGAATTAGAAGTTGGTTACCTAATTTGTATGTACGTATAATATTTTACATATACTTAATTAAAATACTCATGCCCTGCAATATACAAAAAATAGTCATATATTCGTTTTTAGATTTAGAATATCAGTTATAAACTAAGAAACAGTGCACTGAGAAAATTAAAAAAAAAACATATAATTTGAATTTGCTATTTGAGAATCGCTGCATATATTTTTCGAATGGCTTTTGTATCACTGCATAATTATAATTTCAATTTCAATCGTTTAGCTTTGTTTGTTTATTTATATTTTCTCACAAGATAATTGCATTGCTTACTGCCTTAAACTTGAAATATTTGGTTTAAAATTTTCCAACTTCCAAGTTCTCTAATCGTAATATTAATAATTACTAAGCTATTCAATTAGTTTAAGTGATAAATAAGTGAGTATTTATCTGTTTTTAGTTGTTTTCTCAATTTTCTTTTTTGTTTTCAATAAAAACGCTTCACAATGGAAAAACAACATACTAAACGATTCATCAGCAGTAACACCTCTTAAAAAATGAAAGAAAAGTCATGTAACAAGTTAAGCTGTCTACTAATTAAACACTCCATAAAGTGAAAATAAAATAGAAAATGGTTTTCAATTATTTTTTACTCTCAGCTTAACGTTAAAGCAAGTAATCTTAGTTTTGACAAGTCATTTCGAACTATCATTCAGTTGTTAGAATGTGAATTCCAGTGAATTCATATCTTATTCAGGTTCTGGAGTATCCCCACAAGTTGTATCACAACGATCCGCTGTGTGTGCCCAAGTGAGTTTTGGTTCAAACGAAGCTATCATCCCCTCCTATCCTATTCTATACAAACTACACTAAATTTATTATATTTTTTTGGCGTGTTTAGGCCACAAGTGAAGATCATTAAAACTTTGTCCATTCTCTCTAAACCCTTTTAAATATGACACGCAGAAGTTTTCTTGGAATTATACAAATCTCACTTTGTACTTCGATTTCACGGGCAATCCAAGCTAGAAGCATTTTTTGATATTTTATTTCTATTAATATCTAAACGATTTCAGATCCATTTTAGCCCTATTGTACATCCATATATTCAGATAGTAGTTGCGAGGGCTACGTAGACATGCTACTGAACTTCGATTCATTGCGTCCAAGATTTGATCTGACATCTTAGAAACAGTGCTGTAGTTGGTTATGTACACGCTGGAAATCCTTACTACATTTTGCTAAAAGAACTGAAAAATCTTTTAAGGTGGTCGAATGGCAAATACTTAAACCGAATTATTCCAGTTTAAAGCAATGTGTTTCAAGAATCAAAGTCTTTGTTCAAACGATAATAAGAGTATCACGTGAAAACATAATAAAAATATTTTTAATTAAAAATTAAATTTAAAAGATGCACAAAGTCATTAAATTGGAGATAGTCTCTTAGTTCCATTATTTAAAATTGCGTTTTATGATTTCCTAATAAAAAAAATCTTTAAAACTTACCGACAACAAAGGAAAAAACGAAATTTTTATGGTGTTTTCTATTGCCCCACAGTTATTTTTATAATGTTCTTTAAAATTTTTATGAGATTCACAAAGTTTTATATCCACTTTATTTGTTCGTTTGTTTTTTTTTTGTACTTTTTTTTTTTTAGCAAAAACCAAATTTTTTCAAAAGTAAAGAATTTTTTTTGTTGTTTATTGATTATGCATCACACCTTTTTTGTTAACGAAATTTGTTTATAATTCTTTTGAAATAAACTTGAAAAATATTTTCCAGAAGAATCTTTGTTTTTTAATATTTTACAGAAAATGTTATTGCAAGTCATATACGATCGCCTTACTTTATTATTTAAATTTTTTTAATCACAATTTTTTATTTGTCACTAAAAAGATTTTTAATTCGCCTGTAATTACACACTTCGTTTAATCTCCATTGCAAATAAACTTCATTTTTAATTACAATATTCTGAAGTTTTATATGATATATTTTATTTGATTATCATTATTGAGAATAATCTTATCCGACTGAAATCCATTTTAATACTGAATAATTTGGTTTGATTTTTCAATTACGCGAGGCATTTGCTCTCCCGCTGACTATCGCCGGACCGTAGTGTAAAAGTAGATAAACCGTTTAATGAGTGTAAAAAAAACGAAAACAAACTAAAGTAAGTAAGACTTTAAAAGACTCGGGCATAATTTATTCCCATTTTTTTTAAATTAAAATTCATCATCAAATAAAACTTTAAAATCTCATACAAACTAAATGAAATGCTTGAATGGTACTCGCACAACAAATAAGAAAAAAAATCAAATGAATCTGCGAATTTTTAAACACAGTAGCAGCAATTCTATTTACTTGAATAAAGTCTACTTAAACAAGAGAATAAAATTTTTTAAGGCATGTTTACATGCTTTTGATTTTCTCAGAGTAAAATTGTTTTTTTTTTGCTTTTCATTTTCAACGAATTTAATAGCAATTGTTATCAAATAATTTAAAAATTTTTAGCTCTTAATTTATTCACAGTGAAGTCTTAATATGACGAATTGTTAGATATTTAAACTTTGTTAGTCTCTAAACTATTTTCCTCCTGGAAAAAAAAACAAAACCATTCCAGTAAAATAATTAGTTTTTTCATACATAATAATTCCTTAACCATCACGTTACAATAAATACAAAGTACTATTTAGAATAGTACGAATTGCTAACAACCGATAAAGTAATAAAAGTACTATTATTATATAAATATCATAAAAAGATAAGGAATGCTTCTTAAAGAAGTACAGTTTGCTGAAAAGTACCAAACAAACTCAGCGGCTACCTTATCATAATGTGGTTTTGCGGAGTGAGCGATCAGGGAATGAATGATTTGGGCTACTGATAATTTGCTAAACATGACGGATAGGTAAAGTCAAATGACAATTAGGGCAATAGCATCCAGGGGTAGAGGATCAATGATTGCCCTGAAATGTAAGAATGCTATTAACAAATATGTACTCCACTCATGGAGTACATTTTATATTATATGTCCTCAAGGAATGATAGGAACTAGGAAGCTGGCCATGAAAAAAATAACAATAATATTTCAACATAAGTTTGTTGTACACTTCACCCTCTTTTTTAAGGTATTCCAACACAATGCACTGCATGAATAGTCTTTAATTATTAAATTTGAATTCAAAAAATAAATAAATTTGGAAAACCCAATGCTGTGTATTGAAAACCTGTCAACAAAAATGAACGGGTGCGTTTCATCGACTATTTTGGAATAATAAAACACCAGGAAGAATTTTAAAGATACTCTGTAAAATTCCTAATGAGAAGAAAACCATGAGTATATTAAGACTGAATATGGACTACTAGTGAACAATAATGAGTATCGTTACGGGAGACTCTGCTTTACATATGTACATATGTATATACAACTGAATCGCACATGCATGGTAGCCAATGATGAATGCAGGGAGCTGCCACCTTCAGTTCAGTTCATATTTTTCTGAGGACGAAGTCGGCCAGGCCATCACTGTCAACGGCGTACACTATAGGCCGATGATTACTAATCTCTTTTGGCCTGAATTGGATGACTTAGACACCTTCCTTCAACGAGAGCGCGCTACATGCTACACAGCTCATGCCAGGATGGATATTATGCACCAGCAACTTGAGAGCATGATCATATCACGTAGAGATGATGTGTACTGGCCACCGATTTGATTGACCCCGTTAGATTTTTTCCTGTGGGTTTTTTAAAGCTGCAGGTGAAAGCGAATTCGGCCTGGACTAATTTATTATGAACTTTGGTTTTTAGAGTCCATTCCGATCACTTGTTTCTCGGAATACCGAGAACCATTTCTTTGTATTAACGCCTCTTGATGTTTATGAAGAACTGAAAAATGTTTGAATTTTAATTTCTTTTCTATGAAATGCAACTGTACTGTATGAGCATTCAACAATTTCATTCCCCCAACTTACACAATGAATTTTTTACTTAAAATGTCATCGGCGTTGTCATCATTTATGTCTGTAATTTGATCTTTTCATTCATGACCAAGATGAAAGTAGATATCTGAGTGTGTTCTCTCTCTTTTTATTTGATGTTGTTGTTGCGGTTAATTAAATTTATGATTTTAATTTCCTTTTTTTCTCTCTCTTAAATACATACGTAATTGACTCATAGAAGGAATTCTTCTGGAGGAATTTCATTCAATTGTTTAATAATGTAATAAAAAAATAAAATAATTGCCGGTATAATTGACTTCAAAGATTTGACATTAACTTTTTAAATACATGTAATGAAATATTACATTAAAACTATGGAAATTGATGAATTAAGAATTAATTCAGTTGTAATTGTATATTCCAAGCATTTATAGATTTGTGTGTAGTTAAAATAGAATCAGTGGATAACGTTTCGTATTTGAATAGCAAATGCTGTTTCCTCATATTTAGAGACTCTAAAACCATTCAAATTAAAATCATTTAAATTTACTTTTTATTTGTTTCTAATTTGTTAACAACCAGGAATCTTTTGAGACCTGTACATGGCTTTACATTAAATGAGTCCTGGGTGAAGTTACCGAATTCCAGAAAACAATCACTATCAACCGTCGAAGTTAATATTAAGTAATGCAAACCTTAATACTCCATTATTTATCAACGGGTGCCCTAGTCTAGTGGGTAGTGTGTTAGACTATTAGCGTGGGGGCGTGGGTTCGATTCCCACCAGAGACTCTGGTCTGTTACACTACACCGAGCATATGATTGAAGTTACTCAGCTCGTACATGATTAAAATATAATTTGTAATTGTATTCTAATAAATAAATAAATAAATATAATATTTATTAACGACTTCTCAAATTACGACGTCAAAAGATTTTGCTATTTAAGTAGCATCATCGACAACTTGGATAATCGTTATGCAAACATCAAGACGATCTGATCTTGATTGGAATCGACAGGGATTCCACACATATAAGGTATAATACAATATTTGTTTAAATTATTTATATTTGTATAAATTACTCACCTCCTTTTGCCATGTATTTCCAATTCATCATCACTATCGTCCTCTGGTTTTTCACACTGTATAGTGGTTTCACTTTTTTCCGGTACGCTTAATGTAACCGAACCGGATATATCATCAACAACCTACAATGAAAAGTTTTCATGTATTAATAGCTTATATAGTCCATGGTCTCTTTTTTCGGATAATTAATACAAAATTAGTAATTTTTTAAAAATATTTCTTTAATAATTTCGTTTCTCTAAAATCTATTATTTTACAAAAATAGACAGAATCTTAGATCATTTTGTGTCTCTTTTTCATACTTTATGATATTCGTATAAATACAACTTCACAATATCTTCAAAATGTACGCGATTTGTTGCAAACATTTAAAAATTAAACTCAGAACAAACGTTAGAAAAAATACTTGAAGTTGGTAAATTTGACTGAATCCTTGGATAGGATGTATTAATTCTATCCTCATTTAAAAGTTGAACTCGTTAGTGGTTTTGCTTTCAACTCTAAACACAAAGTAAACAATTGTTTGAATTGATAACCAACAATATCTACAGATATTTTGTAAATTTATTTTTCCATTCTAAGCATCGTATAGTTTAAGATGTCCCCTGTAATTTATAGTCTATTAAAAATTTACATTTAATCGTGAGTTCTTTAAGATAATTGTTCAAATTATACAATTAATTTATTCACATGGCTATTTCGAGCATAGTTTTAAATTTAAAAATTTCCCCTTTTTTAGTCATTAAAAAATGGAAAATGTAAATGCCTTTTTATAGAATTTGTTACGAAACACATATACCGCATTTAATGCCGCCTCAAGTATTTTATTATCATTGGAATTGAATTTTAATCATTTGAATAATATATTTCATTTAAATAAGGAATGTCTTTAACATAAACGAAACTCTTTCAAGCTTCGAACGAAAATGTTTAATGTCTTTCTCATATGTCACCTACACGCTACTTACGAACAAGATCGGATAACGTGTGTAACTAGAGTAGGGAAAAGACGAAAATGGTCTGCCATGACTGTGAAATAATATTGAGTCATATATATGATAATATATTGAGTAATTGGAGCACAGACACAATGTGTCTTCCTTTACACCACTTTTATCACTACGGAATGCTCTTTGTCCTTATATCCAATATTCAAAAATTTTTTATTGGCGGTAAAAGATCAGGATCTTTATCTAGATGGCATTAATCTTTCTTTGATCATGGCGGAAAATTTTTCGGTGAAAAGGTTAATATCATTGGATGATTGCCATACATATGAACGCTCTAAATGGTTTTAAGTTTAAAGGGTGGATTTTACTTCAAATAAAATCTCTTTTTTTCGGGTTACTCATAAGCATGGCATTAATGTTACGTATTCTATAAATATGAATAATGTCTGCGCTGGCGATTTTCTTGATGTTCTGGACATGAGAATCCAATATGGATTTACTGGAAAAAAGGAATTTTTTGGTCTTGATTTTTAAAAACGTATCCGACCGAGAAAAGAAAAAAAATTTCTTTGTAAGAGCTGGTTATTCGATATCTATTTTGTGGTTATCCATAAGGACTAAAAATATTTTTCATGGCAATTATGTTTACACTCGGAGTTTTTGCCTCAAGACTGTCACCGAAAATATATATTTTTCATATATCGTTTTGTTCGAGACTTCAGATCTAAGGTTCGATCCACGCGCTCGCGTCTACCTACTGAAGTGCGGCAACTCCTAGCATCCTCAATCTGATATTCTAAAAAGGAACTCCATCTAAAACACAAATTTCTTAATCCAAACACCATACATACATACATATATACATACATACATACATAATTGGTTATTACAACACCACTTATGTTGTGTGTGTAAAATTTTATAAATGAGTGGCTGGACCTACAGTTTAAAGTCGACTCCGAACTACAAATTTTAGAGAAACTTTTCATGGCAATTTTTATTTACTCTCAGAGTTTTTGCCAGAAATCTGCTGAGAGGAAGTCGCCGAAGAAATACTTTTAGTATTTTGTTTTGATGTCTGACCTGGGGCTCGAACCCTGGCTTTACGTCTAATAAGCCAACACACTACCTACTAGACTACGGCGACGTCTAATCCAAACACCATCCGTGTACATACATATGTGTATATGTGTATTCAATAACCTTTCGAATCGTTCCAGGTTTAAAAGGGGAAGGTTTACATAAAATCAATTTAACCCATAAGATTTAAAACTATAAAATACTTCTTTTCTATGGATCCATGACTGTAGTATACCATTGCCAGGAAATTATCCAAAAACCCATCTAGATGCGGTCATCGAACTCCAAATGTTGATAACATAATATCGCTTCATTTATTCCTTTCCTCTTTATTTCATTACAGAATAAGAAAATGTTATAGGGTATGTTGCAAAAAATGGAATGAATGCAAAGAATAATTACGACAAAGTGTGTCTATTAAAAATTAAAACAGAATTTGAGTTTAAAAGATTGAATTATTCCTTTGTACTGCCGTTTCAAATTTAAATTAAATTAGAACTGAAATGCAAACTTATAAAGATATATATAGAGAAATATATAAAGAAATATGCTATATACATACATATATGTATAATAAATCTTAAACTTAAATTCTATGAAAGTACCTGCCTTATCTAAAATATTATTGACACTATCGGCACTAGAATAATTACTATCATTAGTTTCAACATTATTAACACTTTTCCAATTATTTACACCGTTCGAACCGCTTGCCGAATTTGTTTTAACCGCATTTACCGCTTTTGTCGCATTAAAAGAATGGTTCGTATAGTTTTTATCATCACCGACAGCATCATTTTTATCAACACCCTGTATGAAAATATTTGCTAAAGATGCCATCACTTTTACAATTAAATTTTAAAATTAATTGTGTTAATTTTTTTTCTTTTTAATTTTGTTAATAATTTTAAATTTTTCCTTCTTTTTTTTCTAAAGGGAATTTTATTTTTTTTTAACCGATTTTAACGTTTTCAAGTCTGACGCTGAACTGAAAGTAAGTTTTTAGTCGATTTAATATCAAACCGAATAAATGAAGAAAACAATGCTCTTGTTGTTGTTGTTTTTAATTATTTAATCATTGTGGCACAGTGGGCTTAAAAAATATATGTTGAGCATATATTATTAAAAAAATAAAGTTTTTTTCTTGTATTTTAATTTGTTATTATCACCGATCAATCCGCTGTATTTTTTTTTCTGTTTTGTTTATTTTTTTTAGGTATTTTAATATTTAATTGTTACTTTTGTTTTGTTTCGTTTTTTGAATGATTACATTATAATTATTTAATTTTACTCCTCTTTTCATTTTTATTTTGTTTGTTTTTTTATTTTCATTTTGAGCTGTGATTTGTTTACAATTCTTTTAGTTTTTTTTCTTTGTTTCTTTGTTATTAAAATTCAATATTTAATTCCATTTGTTTTTGAAACTAATTTCCATGGCTTATTATTATGCTCTCTCTCCCTATCCTATTCGGCATGAGATCACTGTGTTTTTGAAATGATTTGTAACCGTTTAAAATATTTTAATGAGAAACTTTTGCTTTTCGCAATAAATTTGAAAACAAAAAGATAAAACTGGACAAATACAAGATGAGTATTCACCATGACCACTTATCTAGGCATGCAAGTGTAATAAAACATTGGCTTTAAACATAAATTGTTTTTAAAATTCCACTCGTACTCTGCCCATAGCTTAGCATAAACGATAAAACTTTTTTAGAATTAAACCAGAGAAATTTCGGTGTTTATTAATGGTTTTAATATTTGGAGTACTTTTTGCAGTGGAAAAAATAAGGAAATTTAAATTTAAAATAGCATTTAAACTTTTAAGCCTAACGCTAGAATTATCTGAACGTTCATGGAACGTACTTTCGTTTCTAAAATGCGAAATACAATGAAAACGATTAGCTAACCGTATTGGAATTACGGTATGATTAATTTTAGCAGCAGTTGTAAATTTTAATACGACTTTAGTACAAAAGGGGTTCAGTTTCCAGACTCCTCGATATTTCAAGAATATCAGTGATATGACAAACACTTCTCCCTGGAAGATAACCACATATTATTCTACGCTAATTATTTACTTAATTGGCCATTACAACCTTTCAGTCTGCTTTACAACCTAGCTTCTCATAACACCCGCGTTGTGTGTGTTAATTTTGCCCATAATGAATGGCGGAACAGCTTAATGTCGACCCCGAACGACAGATTTGGGACACTTTTAATGACAATTGATTTAGGTTAGGTTAGGTCTGAGTGGTAGCTCTGATTTCACAAAGCTCACTTGAGCACGCATAGCGGCGCGTTGTGATGCCATGGGTGAACGCAGTCCCTGTACTAAACAAGTTCCACCAAAATCAGGGAAGAGGAAGAAGTTGGTCAGCGCAAGGGCTGCACAATTGATTTGGTCTCAGAATTCTTTTAAAATATATTAAACTTCCGTCTATGGGACGCTATGCTCGTTTCGAATTCTATATAAAATACAAAGAATTTAGTTACGATAAGGACGACTTAACTTTCAGGTTAGGTTTAATGTGATTTGTTTACGCATTTGAAATTTCTCATCCAGCAAGTCTTTGAGAAATTAGAACAGAATAATCTAGGCAAACAATAACCGATGACGTGGTATTTGAATGTAAACGAAAATCTCTGTCGTAGAAGAAAGGGACATAATTTTATTGACCAGCAATGGTAACCACAAACATTCCGATTTTCAACAAGTAGATAATTTAGCCAGAGTGATCAGATATTATTTAGTGTCCAGATAACTCCGTATATAAAATATAACAGTGAAATGATGTACAGAGGCGGCATACAGAATTTTTACCCTTGACACGAATGGCATTGAATTTTATATTAAATTTACAATTTATCAACCTTTGGCCCACTGCTCCAAAACGTTTGCTGTCATAGCCCTATTGATCTGTTCTCCATTTAATTACAAACAATGGCTGATAGTGCGAGAACGATCACCATTTGGCCACAGAGGAACAAGAAGCTAAAGTTTAAAGAGTGAATTTTCATGTCAAATTGTATTTGTTTTTCAGTGATATTATTGTTGATGTTGTTGTTGTTTGTTTTTAAAAAAATATTATTAATTAACAGTTCAGAGGCAAAAATTATAAGAGAAAAAAAAATAAAAAAACAATATCATCACAACAACTTATAATGAAATTAATTTAATGGATTGACTGAAGATTTAAATCAAATGATCATCACATGCACTATTATATACTGTACACCATGCGACAATTATAAATGATTTCGATTTAAATTCGAATTTGATTTAAACATGCAATATTTTGTATTACAGAGTGACACGATGATTCGACGATGATCATTAAGTGATCACCGGCGATTAAGAAAAGGTTTATAAATATTTACTATGAAACTGTTTATTTGCATATTTAGTTTGATTGTTTGTTTGTTTGTTAATTTGTTATTATTTTATTATTGTTTTTACATTGACAGCGAATGATTATTGCCCGGGAATTGATAGACTTCTTATGATTGTTTTCAGTTCATCTACGTTCATACATACATTCCGTATCTCAGTATATGAGTTGCATTGAATTGTTTTAACGATTAAAGGTTTCTGATAAGATGGGAATTTATTTTTGATGTTGTTTTTATTTTTATTTTTAATATGTACGTTTTTATACCATATTATGGGTATCATAAAGTGAAGTAATTGAAATTTTTTTATGACAATTTTTTTAGTATTTTCACAATAAAACTTTGATTGATATGCGGATAAACCCTAACAGTGGGATTAAGAAAATAATTTACGATTTAAAATTAATTAAACGTATTAAAATACAACTATAGTTTGGTTTCAAGTCTTCTAACCGGACAACAGTTACATTTCAGTCGCACGCTGCTCTGCAAATACTTCCTTGCTTTCTGCGAAGCGTTTGACTCGTCCACTTCCACTTCTACTCTTTTAAAAGAGGGACTTTTGTTTTGGTATACTAATGGGTCAAGAACGAATCTTGAAACAGGAGAAGGAGTTTTTGGTCCCAGAGTGAGGCCATGGGAAAACTTGCGAGTCTATAGCATCGAAAGATGTGCTTAATTAAACTTGAACAGATGGTACAATGGCAGATGGCAGTACGTAGTAATACAATTTGAAAGTCAGGTCGCCATTCGAGCACTCGGCCCTTAAGAGGTAAAGTCGATGACAATTTGGGATTGTCTGCAGAAGCTAAATGAGTTAGATAGACAGAATAAGTTTATCCTCAGGAAATTCTCGGCAATCAACTAATAGATCTTTTCACCGTGTGGAAAGGGAAGCTCAACAAAAGGGAAGATAAAGAGATACAAGAGATCTGAGGCATGCATCAGACCATTCAGGAATTACCTGAGGTGGATTATAGGTATTTTGACAGTTGAATTTTGAATCATCGGAGGATATTGTTGGAACCTGTGGGGTATTAATGCATCCCAGAATTTCGCATGTTAAGTGTTAGGCAGAGAATTGTCATTGTTCATACCGAACAGCATCTTGAAATTAATCCCTTTAAATTATGAGGAGAGTATAATGGACCGTATGGTCACAATACTTAGGTCCGTCTTCACCACAGTAAATAATGATCCTTAAAGGAATGAAAGGCTTTCAGAAAAATATACAGGAAAAGCGATCCTTAGGCTTTTCGAAAGCGCAGGCTTCAAACATTTTGTGATCTATTACAACAACAAAGGTTCATGAAGTATTTGATAATATTTTACATTAAATAACAAAAAATCAAATCAATATCAAACATTGGTATGCATGCCTTCGCTTAATCATACCACTGGCTAAACGAAAGTGGTTGTTTATTGGGTTTTTCTTTTTTAAATAATTTTTTAATAAATTTTAAACATACTTTGCGGCTTTTAAAAAATTATTATACATGTGATATTAACCCCTTAAAGGCATCATTTAATAAAACAATAATTTTTAAACCTATATATATATTGTAAAATTCCGTACAATAGGTATAAATTATAGTGAGTTCGAGTGAGTACATGTAATGTGAAACTAATTAAGAATTTAAACTAATGTATTGCATTTAATTTAAATACATTTACTCAGCAATTGTTTTAAAACATTAGCGTATGGCACACAAATATTTATACAACAGTTTTATTAATATTAAATATAATGATCACAGAAATCATTTATTTTCTGTCTTTCCAGAATAACAACTGCGAAATTCCTTTATATATTAAAAAACGATGCCATGCATTCACTAATCGCATTAAAAATAAATAATTTATTATCCGCAGCGTATGAAAATGTATCATTGGTTATTTATTTTTAATATATTTTTTTTGTTTATAATAATTATCAACACGGTTGTAGGTCACATGACAAAGTTTAATTTTGGTTTTTGTTTATTTGAATATTTTTTTTTAAGTCAACCGAAAACCTGATTTTAAGAATGACTTTAAGAGGAAGACAAAAAGTGAAAAGAAACAATAACACCAGCATGTGATTCTAATGATTATTCATGGTTTTTTTTAATTTTAAATGTTAATTTAATTCCATTTCATAATCAAAGAAATTTCAGCAAATCAAGGAAGAAGAGTACTTTAAATTTATTTATGAATACTAAAGTCATGAATTTCTATGTTAATGTCTCATTTAAAGTTTCGATAAGCTTGTGTTTTTTTGCCAATACCCTTTTAAAACGATATGAAACTCAATAACAAGACGTTTCTTTACTTTTTACGTTAATTAATAACTTTACCATTAGCGATACTAATGCCATTCATGGCAGAGTACGGACGTCGAAGTGGCGTTATAGATGAAGGTGATTTACATTGTGCCGCCTTCAGTATGGCATTTACCTCCGCTTAGAAAATACTTCAGTAGCCAGGCAGCATTTACAAAAGTTTAATGTCAGAATCCTTAATGTATTAACCTCACCCTACACTTGTCCAGCGTATTGAAATGCTGACAGGGAAGCTCCGAATCATCAGACCAGAAGTCCCTAACAGGAATATTGTGAAATTAACTTTAGTATTTCTCTTCGAAGATATAAAACCTTTACCAGCATAATGGCGAAACTGACATAATGGCATGGAGTATTATCTGATGGTTAAATGGCTCTCTCAAAGAGCTAATAAATACAAATATCTACTATCGCATAGCTTCAGTGATACATGGTCGAAACAGAGCAAATTGTAGGTTGAACCAGGGCGATATGGCATCAAAAATACGAACAACTTTACACTGCAACAACTTATTTAATTGGTCATCACAATCCTTTAGTCGGAATTACAACCTAGCTACTCACACCACGCATGTTGTGTGTGTTAATTTTATCTATAAGTAGCAAAACCTACATTTTTATCGACTCCAAGCGTTAGATTTCAGAAATTTTCATAGCAATCCATTTACTCTCAGAAGACTGTTGAAATGAGGACATCGAAATAAATATTAGAAACGTCAGGTACGTTTTACATCCATTGTGTAATTCCCGACATATTTGTCATACTAAACTGAGTATTTTTAATTGCCAGCTCTAATTCGCGTACCTGACCCCTATTGAAATCGAGGTTTGAAAGCAGAAATGGTATTAGCGGAAATGTTTTGCGCAGACCACTAATCGACACAACCAGGCCGTCTAGGTCATAGCTAATGACCTGACATAATCATGAAATAAACTAAACTCACTTGCAGCAGATAAAGGGAAATTGATCTCAATTGTTGAGCCCTGTACTCCTTCTAGGACCAGGATGAACTTATATTGATATTGTGTATACAAATAGGTCGATAGATAGATAATTTTATTGTTTTATTTAATTTTCGATTAACGATGTTACAGGCCAAGTGCAATCTCTTATTAGATTAGAAAACTTAATTTAAAATGTTATTTTTCATAGGCAAAGAGCATTGAAACACTGCCACACAATAGCACTTATTTTTTGATAATAATTTCAATTAAATTATTGTATAATTTATTTATTTTTTATTACTTTTATTATTTTGTATATGGTGTGACTAATTGTGATTTTGTTATTGTTTTATTTCGTTTTTATTTCATTAATTCTTCTATTGATTTATTTCCATCCTCTTGATTTAATTATTTTATTAGACTGTAAAATAAGTCACAGCATCTGATGGGTGCTAATAATTAATTTTTTTCTACTTTTTTTTAACATATTCCCACTAATTTAATAAAAACTACTCGGAATATTGTACTGTAGAAGACAGAAGAGTATCAGACATCTGGTTATTAATTAGATTGTTTTATTGGGTCAATATGAGGTAATCTGGGAAATATTCAAAGAATTTCAAATGAAAAATGTTACACGTTTTTTACAATCACTTAAATACCATACGATTTAAATGAAATTCAAAACAATTATAGTCAGAGTATAAACAAGTGATTTTATTTATTTCCATTTGAATAAAAAAAAAATTATTGACTTCGATCTTGTTAAACGATCCTTAGACAAAAATGTGATCTCAAACGGGAGGAATAAGAGTCTTGAAGTTTGATGAAATTTGTTATGACATCGACTAAGTTGCCGCAATGGTACTGTTGTCGGAGTGTGTAGAGGATACAGATATGTAGAGGATACAGATTGAAAGACAGAACCAAGCACAAACATACGTTGATTGTCCGCTACTGTTTATTTGTGATAAATCACTTACCCATCTGATTGTCATCGGATCGCCATTTAGACTTTCGGAAAGCTGAATAGAATTGAGCAGGCATAATGTATTGTCATGGTTCGTAAGTTAATATTAATAATAATTCGTTACTTATATTATTAAGCCTTTGTATTCTACCTATAATTACACCTTTTAATGTTTAATTATATGGCAATGCTTTCAATTATTTTATTTACTATATTTATTAGTTTCTCTGTCATTCAGGTTAATTAAGATCAGAGTTTACAATTTTAATGAGAAACAAATGCAACAATTTGCTTTCCTAATAAAATAATTAATTTCTTTTTTAGTTTAATGACGAAAGGGAAAGTATTCGTTATTGTTTTGTAACATTTTTATAATTTATCTGAACGCTTTATTAATGATTCCCACCCATATATTGTATTGTGTATCGAAAGCAAATAAATTGCAATTAAATATTTTAATTTACAATGAGAAAAATATCGTATAATTAATTACAAATCTTCAAAAGATTTTAAAACTGGAATTATACACACAAAGAAAATTTAAGTGAAATTAATTACCGGAATGTATACAATTTTAAAAATTATAATAAATTTACTAAATTGTTAAAAAGGAAAATAGCGTCCTTGGACATATGCTCTATGTTTGGGTTTGGAGACTTTAGACTTTTTAATAGTATTGAAGTGGGCTTGGAGATAAAGCCCTGTTTACCAAGGAAACTGAAAACAAAGCAGAGGATACATTGGTTAGTTAGGGTTAATACCCTATGTTGGTTTAGAACCTTACTGTGCAGTACTGCTAACTATTGTATTCATTGTAATCAAAGAATGGAAAATTTGTAAATACTTCGATTAAAAAATACCAACCTTACCTATTTCATAGACATTAATCTCGAGTTTGGAAATCGCTCAAATATTCAGGCCATACCTGAGACTCATCACGTCTTTTCTTACGATTGCGAATTGAGAGTTCAACTACAGTGAGGAATCAATCACGAATGTATGAATATGAGGGCCCATGTGAAGTATCATGTCAGAGATTATCACACATCAAAAGGGTGAACACATATTATTCAAAAATGGAATTCCTAATAGAGCCTATCATCTAGGCACAGTGTCTAAATGGGAGATATTTTCACTCTTATAGTTTTATCTTCGCAAGCGTTTATAGGGAAAGCGGTAGATCTGGTAAACAAAAGGTTATATGTATATGCCTGGTAACTTCCACAGGGTGTAGTATATATACAATACTGTTCCCAGATCTACACAGAACGCGTGAATTATAATTTTTTTTACAAATATTAGCATATTGCCAATGTTCTTTAGTAATATCGAATTTTTAAATAAAATTCTATCAATTCAGTGATGATATGCAAACATTTTTATAAATTAAAACAATTTTAGGACCAAGGACTCTATAGTTTTTATAATTGACCCGAAAAAATGTTTCAAAACTTAATCTTCGCTAACACCACTTCCATAGCAACCAACAGGACAATAATTTTTTTTATAAAATGTTAAAAAAAAAACTTACACTTTCCGTGCGACTCTTTTCCTCCTCCGTTACAGGTTCTTGTTCTTGCATTTGATGTTTCAGCCTTAAGGCCTCTAAATCTTCAATTGCATTTAAACCCTGAGGCATGGATATTGAATTACGTCTTAAGCTCCGTGGCAAAGGTAATGGCGGTGTTTCGATGGCTATTGATTCATCTGAAGCAGTATGTGGTACATCATCAACGTCGCCACCATTAATTTTTGAATTCGAATTCTGATCCTGATGTATTTCTATGGTTAAATCAACATTGCGTCTACTGCTCAATGACACTTTACGACTGGGTGATTGGCTATTAGACTCCTGAGAATTATCGTCGGCAAAGGGTATTTGAGAATTATCGTCGTTGTGGATTTTAAGACTATCGACCGTAAGAGGTATACGCTGTTCTGATTCTTCTTCTTTAATGGGAATCATATTTGAATTCTATTTGTTTTTCAATACACTATTTACGTTTTTAATTATCTTTATTGACTTTTTTATTATTTCATATTCTTTTTTTCAATTTTTTTGTTTTTATTCCACTTTTTTTCTTTCTTTCAATGAAGAAATTGCAATTTTAAAAAGCTTTTTTTTCCGATTTAAACGTTGCGTTTAACGTTCTTTATTTTTTTAATCGTCATGCGTTTAATACCGCTCAGTTAAACTGCTTAACTGCCGCATACTAACTTTGACAGGCCGCTATTCAGCCCACCAGCTACCAGCTCTGGCAACAACTACAACAACAATTCTGACTGAAAATATCGTATACAAATATAACCGTTGTTTCTATAATTTGCAAACATCGGTTTTTATTGTATTACGATCATATCGCATCGCATCGTAGAGCTTCGCATCGTTGTGTTCGTTTTGTTTGTATTGCTGCTGATCATTTATTTGCTTTTGTGTTTAATTTTTCATTTCTTTTAATATTTTTTGTTTAATAGCGACACTTTTAAACGATATTAACGATTACTTTCCGTTAATATTTTTGTATTATAAAAACAACAACTATATCGGCGGCCATATCGATCGATAAACAAGGGTCTGAAATTGTTTAAACAATAATTTAATTAAAATTGAAAAATAATTTATTCAACAATAATAATCTCTTTCGTTGCTGTTATTGTTGTTTTCTTTTCGCATTTTACGTACGCGCTTGGAATTAAAATTTTAATTGATTCCAAAGTACTCTCCAAAAAAGAGAGGGCGATTGAGGCGAGGAGATAGGAGAAGTGTATTACTAAGCATTTGAAGCAATACAGTAGAATACATTTCGATTAAAATAAAATTCCTAACCGTTAGTGGTTATACAGTAAATGTGATGAATATTTTTACATCTTTGCGAATGGGTGATCTTAAGTGGGCGTGGCACTTTCATGCAAATGTTTTACTTCAAAAATCTAATTATAATGTTGGAAGCAGAATCAAAGATTAATTACGAGAGGTCTTTTCCAGACCTCTTTTACCGAAAATGCATGTCCTGAATTTCCTTAAGAAGTTTTATCGCAGCATTATGTGGACAATATTGCCGAATATACGAAATTCCTTCAGAATCTTCGCCTAAACAGTATTTCATCCAGTCGCTCAGTGATGCTTCCTAAAATTATCTCCAGTGCTAACGTAGGTACAGTGTTCAGGGCATCACTGACAACCACCACTAGAAGATTAACTGTTTCGCTAACATTTAAAATATAAAATAAATAAATATAAATAAATAAATAAAAAAGTTAGTACTGTGACAGACATCATAAATATATCTCCATACAATAATGGGCGATAATAAATAAATAACGACACATAAAAGTCAATAATTATTATTAAATAGTTAATAATTTATTTATTCTTAACGTATATATAATAAATATTTTCAAAATACTTGTCAAGATACAGATAAATATAGGCAGGTATATTATTTTTTATTTTTTTAATCATTTTAACTAAATTAATAAATTATCTCTTTAAAAAAACAGCAGAGATTATTTAAATAGAAAACTTTTGTGAATTTGCAAAGTAAAACAGGCCTAAAAATTTCTATTACTGTTTTTCTGTACTCCTAATCTGCCTAGTATCTGAAACCATTTTGAATTGTTTGACCTATGACCTCAAAACATTATATCATTGATCACGATTATTGAAATTTAAACACTTTTCACTACCAAGCCGTAGTTTTATATTTTCCATTAAACAATTATTGAACTCAACGTTTTCATATCAGTAGTATGTTTATGGCGTTTCTCGACCACTAACTCCATACAAAATTTGGCTCATGCCTACGCTACAGTCGGTAGTGTCGGTTAGTCGATAGGTTTGTAACATGTAATGTGAAAATGTATATTCGTATGTACGAATATTTGGACGGACAGAATGAGTGTGTGCGTAACATGTAATGTGTATGATCGTTTTTTAATAGTAAATTCTTACCACGTATTATCATACTCAATGCTGAAAAAATAGAAAAGGGATCTACACCTGTATAGTTGTTGTGTGTTTTTTTATTTTTTGTATGATTTAATTAGAAGGATCTTTAATTTTAAATGTGATAAGAAAGGATAGGTTGGTTGTGCGGTTGTTTTTTATTTTTTTTGTATATTTAATTAGAAGGATGTTTAATTTTAAATGTGATAAGAAAGGGTAGGTTGGTTGTGCGGTTGTTTTTTATTTTTTGTGTGATTTAATTTGAAGGATCTGTAATTTTAAGATGATAACAAATTCTTGGCACGTATTGTTCATGATCACAGGTAGAAGAAATAGAAATATAAACTATTAAGAAAGGGTAGGTTGGTTGTGCGGTTGTTTTTAATTTGATGAGAAAGAAATGTATAGTTGTGCCTGTGGGTTTTTTTTTTTTTTTCACGCATAAGTATAAGTAATATCTGTTTTCACATAATTGAATTTACTGATTGATCTACAACACCCCAGAGTATAAAGAGACTTGTTTTAAGGATTTAGAATTTTTTAGTTTTACTGTTTTGAATGAATAAAATTATATAATAAAGGGATTAATTAAAACAAATTAGTTTTTTTTTAGGTATACATATTTTATTTTTAGATTTTGTTATTTTGTACAATACAATACATATATCTACTTAATATAATAATAGTTAAACATTCGTTTATACAGATTAAATAGCTTAAGTGTTAACAAATATTGTGTATAGAATGTTTGACATCGACAAATGTTGAAAGATTGTGAATAAGTATTTTCACAGTTAGATCTATGTATAATATTATTAACACATATAAATGGATAATTTACATAATTACAAGTTCTTAGTTCATTGATAAGACTTAAAAATAAATCTATATGCTCTTTATCAATCTGATTACTATGTTTTGTTAATAAATAGTTCTTCCAATTCAGCTGATGTTACCATTTTTGTTCCCCTTCTTTAAAAATTTAATAGTAGGTTGTGTTAGTGCGGGACGATGTACTCTGAATTATTTCATTTTAATTTATATTTATTGAATAAAAATTTTAAACACAAGTGCCCACAATTAAATGTATTAAATTTTTGGTTTCGTTCATAATTATATTCAATAGGAAATTTTAAGTAGTTGACAATCTCAAGTGGTGGTTGTAAGTTTCCAAAGCTATCAAAGTATTCCTTATAGTTGTGGTTTTTATAATATGCTACCCAATGTGTTCCCATACCATTTGAATCATCTAAATTAACAATGCCGCATTCTTGTTTGAATGGTTTTTCAGGTAAAGAATCACGCATGAAAACACCCCTAAAATGTTTGAGATGTCTTCCATATTTATTCAAATCCAAATCTGTTAATGGGCGATTGGGAAGGTTATCTAATAGTTTTTTGGAGCTGGACTATAGTAGAGACCATATCCAGTTTTATATGGTTTGAGGTACAACCCTTTACCCATTGCAATTGATTCCATATATCTATTATGACGGTTAGCTTCAGCCAATTGTTCTTTTCCATTTTTGATAGCATTTACTGCTTTGACAATAGCGGATCCTCCACTTGCCAAACCACCAAGCGCTGACAATGCTGTTAGTACGGGAATAAGTGGAAGAAATCCTCCAATTTTCGGTACAGGTATAACTCTCGGTATTATAATGTCTGCTCGCTTTTTCCCTTTAAAATTTGAATGAATAGCCTTTTGAGCTATTTTAACAGCATCATTTATATCAAGGGGTTTCTGTTCTTTCAATTGTTTTAAAGTTGTTCTCACAGTAGCTGTGAATAATTTCTTATTACACTTATTCATTTTTCCTTTTCTTTTCTTATGTCTCTGCTCCTTCAAACCTAATCCAAATTTCACTTTAGCTTTCATAGCGTTTGTCACAAACAACGCGTTAGCACGTTCTTTAATATCACTATCTTTAGATTTAACTCGTTGCCAGGCTTTTTCAGCTAATATTTGATCTGCTTGATGTCTTGTGTCTATATCTTTTGATTGTGAATATGCAATATCGTGCTCTCTACAAGCTGCGTCTAATAAATTTATACCCTTATCTCCTCTTGCTAAACGTTTTTCAAGTTTTGTACCAGGTCCACAAAACTGATAACCAGGTAGATGTAATTCAACAGGTACTTTATTAATTAAGTTGTTTACAAATCCTCTTCTCATCTTACACTGGCTGGGGTTTTGTTTTGACTGTAGATTATAACAAATTTTTTCGTTACTTTTATACCTCTTCGCAAAAATAGCTGAAATCAAGACGATCTCCTATATATACAGCAATTTATATGATTTCAGTATGTTAATTTTTTGATATTGATTTTGATCTGCTTTGTATCTGATCACGATCTACTTTACATCTGGTTATGATCTGCTTTGTATCTGCTCACGATCTACTTTATATCTGATAACGATCTACTTTTTTGGTTTTGTCTATTTTATTTTAATTTTTTTTTTTATTTTTTTTTTTTGACATTACCATGTTTTAGGTATACATGTTCTACCTCAATGTTTAAATTGTTTATTTGATCAGCTAGATCATCATGTATTTGTGTTATATGTTTTTCGATTACGATATTTTTTGTTTTTATGGTTATATTTATTAAAACCTTCTCAAAATTTATTAATATAAGACATTTCTTTCACTCTTCTAATAAATTATGTTAGCTTCTTTAAGTTCTTCGATAATAGAGATTATTTCGTTTTGATGATTGTTGTGACCAGAACCTTCCGATGAAAGAAGTAAACGTAGTCTGTCAACTAGTTCATTAGGATCATCCCAATGTATGTAATTTGATCTCAGATTATTTTGTAATTTTAGCATTAAACCACTGCCTTTTGTTAAAATGTTTGTTGTTGTTTCAAATAAATGTTTAATTATTCGTATATATTTGAAGGCTCGTGTTCCTTTCACTTGTTCATTAGGTTCATAGCGACGTTTATGTGCATTGGTATTAATTAAAATCTCTTTATATTTTTTCAAATCATTTTTAGAATAATGGAGAGGTTTTTTATGAAATACTAGTTCAAATAATCCACGCGTCATTTTCAATTTCATATTCCCTATCTGCATAGTATTATCTCTATTAAATATTAATTTTTCCTTGCCATATCTCCAACTACCGTCTACATCTTGATTAAAACCATAAATTTTATCCAATTGCTTATTATTAATAAGTGTTTGTATATTTTCAAATAATGGAGAGCTTTTCGTCAGCTTTAAATATTGTTTTCTTTCCAAGTTCTTGATACATGTACTTGATACAGGTCTATTATGGTCATAGTTTTTTTCACCATCATTATCATCAGTTGAAATATTTTCATACTGAAAATCGTTATTATCACCGTTTACATCATCGTAATCATCGTCATCATCAATAGTGTTGTCTATATCTTTATGCTTATCTTCAAGTTTTCCGATGATTTCATTATCACCATTTACGTCATAGTAATCTTCCTCATCATCAATAGTGTTGTCTGTATCCGTATGCTTATCTTCGAGTTTTCCAATGATTTCATTATCACCATTTACGTCATAATAATCTTCGTCATCATCTATAGTGTTGTCTACATCCTTATGCTTATATTCAAGTTTTGGGATGTTTTCATTATCATCATTTACATCATCATGATCATCGTCATCATTAATAGTGTTGTCTATATCCTTGTATTTATCTTTAAGTTTTCCAATGATTTTTTTAAGTGGTTTTGTTATTGGTTGAAAGGTATCTTCTAATAAATTAACTCTATCTATTTGATTCAGTTTAATATTTTTTAACTTTTTCTTTAGAACAGCCCTTGTCTTTACAAGATCTTCCAACACTTTATTATGGTAATTTTTAGACATTATAATAATTTTTTTATTGAATTTGATCTGGTTATGATCTGCTCGCTATCTGATTATGATCTGCTTTGTATCTGATTACGATCTGCTTTATATCTGATCACGAACTGCTTGCTATCTGGTCACGATCTGATTTATACCTGATCACGATCTGCTTGATGGCTTGTGTCTATATCCATTGATTTTGAGTACGCTATATCGTGCTTTCTACAATCTACATCCAATAAATTATTCCTTTATTTCCTTTATTCTTGCTATTCGTTTTGAAGTTTTGTATCAGGTCCACAAAACTGATAAACAGGTGGATGTAATTCAATATATAATTTGTTTATTAAGTTGTCTACAAATCTTCTTCCAATCTTACACTGATTAGGTGTTTTTCTTTTGACTGTAGTTTATAACCATTTTTTTCATTACTTTCATACCTCTTCGCATGAAACACTACACCAGCTATACTAGCAAGCTGTACTAGCTATACTAGCAAGCTGTACAATCTGTACTAGCTATACTAGCAAGCTGTACTAGCTATACTAGCAAGCTGTACAATCTGTACTAGCTATACTAGCAAGCTGTACTAGCTATACTAGCAAGCTGTACAATCTGTACTAGCTATACTAGCAAGCTGTACTAGCTATACTAGCAAGCTGTACAATCTGTACTAGCTATACTAGCAAGCTGTACTAGCTATACTAGCAAGCTGTACAATCTGTACTAGCTATACTAGCAAGCTGTACTAGCTATACTAGCAAGCTGTACAATCTGTACTAGCTATACTAGCAAGCTGTACTAGCTATACTAGCAAGCTGTACAATCTGTACTAGCTATACTAGCAAGCTGTAGTAGCTATACTAGCAAGCTATACAATCTGTACTAGCTATACTAGCAAGCTGTAGTAGCTATGTCAGCTATACCTGCTATACCTGCTATACCAGCTATACCAGCTATACCTGCTATACCAGCTATACCAGCTATACCTGCTATACCAGCTATACCTGCTATACCAGCTATACCAGCTATACCTGCTATACCTGCTATACCAGCTATACCAGCTATACCAGCTATACCTGCTATACCAGCTATACCTGCTATACCAGCTATACCAGCTATACCTGCTATACCAGCTATACCAGCTATACCAGCTATACCTGCTATACCTGCTATACCAGCTATACCAGCTATACCAGCTATACCAGCTATACCAGCTATACCAGCTATACCAGCTATACCAGCTATACCAGCTATACCAGCTATACCAGCTATACCTGCTATACCTGCTATATCAGCTATATCAGCTATATCAGCTATACCAGCTATACCAGCTATATCAGCTATTCCAGCTATACCTGCTATTCCAGCTATACCTGCTATACCTGCTATACCAGCTATACCAGCTATACCTGCTATACCTGCTATACCAGCTATATACCAGCTATATACCAGCTATATACCAGCTATATACCAGCTATATACCAGCTATATACCAGCTATATAGCAGGTATAGCAGGTATAGCAGGTATATAGCTGGTATATAGCTGGTATATAGCTGGTATAGCAGGTATAGCTGGTATAGCTGGTATAGCAGGTATAGCTGGTATAGCTGATATAGCTGATATAGCTGGTATAGCAGGTATAGCTGGTATAGCTGATATAGCAGGTATAGCAGGTATAGCTGGTATAGCTGGTATAGCTGGTATAGCTGGTATAGCTGGTATAGCTGGTATAGCTGGTATAGCTGGTATAGCTGGTATAGCTGGTATAGCTGGTATAGCAGGTATAGCAGGTATAGCTGGTATAGCTGGTATAGCTGGTATAGCAGGTATAGCTGATATAGCTGGTATAGCTGGTATAGCAGGTATAGCAGGTATAGCTGGTATAGCTGGTATAGCTGGTATAGCAGGTATAGCTGGTATAGCAGGTATAGCTGGTATAGCTGGTATAGCTGGTATAGCAGGTATAGCAGGTATAGCTGGTATAGCAGGTATAGCTGATATAGCTGGTATAGCTGGTATAGCTGGTATAGCTGGTATAGCAGGTATAGCTGGTATAGCTGGTATAGCAGGTATAGCTGGTATAGCAGGTATAGCTGGTATAGCTGGTATAGCTGGTATAGCAGGTATAGCAGGTATAGCTGGTATAGCTGGTATAGCAGGTATAGCTGGTATAGCAGGTATAGCTGGTATAGCTGGTATAGCAGGTATAGCTGGTATAGCTGGTATAGCAGGTATAGCAGGTATAGCTGACATAGCTACTACAGCTTGCTAGTATAGCTAGTACAGATTGTATAGCTTGCTAGTATAGCTACTACAGCTTGCTAGTATAGCTAGTACAGATTGTACAGCTTGCTAGTATAGCTAGTACAGCTTGCTAGTATAGCTAGTACAGATTGTACAGCTTGCTAGTATAGCTAGTACAGCTTGCTAGTATAGCTAGTACAGATTGTACAGCTTGCTAGTATAGCTAGTACAGCTTGCTAGTATAGCTAGTACAGATTGTACAGCTTGCTAGTATAGCTAGTACAGCTTGCTAGTATAGCTAGTACAGATTGTACAGCTTGCTAGTATAGCTAGTACAGCTTGCTAGTATAGCTAGTACAGATTGTACAGCTTGCTAGTATAGCTAGTACAGCTTGCTAGTATAGCTAGTACAGATTGTACAGCTTGCTAGTATAGCTAGTACAGCTTGCTAGTATAGCTGGTGTAGTGTTTCATGCGAAGAGGTATGAAAGTAATGAAAAAAATGGTTATAAACTACAGTCAAAAGAAAAACACCTAATCAGTGTAAGATTGGAAGAAGATTTGTAGACAACTTAATAAACAAATTATATATTGAATTACATCCACCTGTTTATCAGTTTTGTGGACCTGATACAAAACTTCAAAACGAATAGCAAGAATAAAGGAAATAAAGGAATAATTTATTGGATGTAGATTGTAGAAAGCACGATATAGCGTACTCAAAATCAATGGATATAGACACAAGCCATCAAGCAGATCGTGATCAGGTATAAATCAGATCGTGACCAGATAGCAAGCAGTTCGTGATCAGATATAAAGCAGATCGTAATCAGATACAAAGCAGATCATAATCAGATAGCGAGCAGATCATAACCAGATCAAATTCAATAAAAAAATTATTATAATGTCTAAAAATTACCATAATAAAGTGTTGGAAGATCTTGTAAAGACAAGGGCTGTTCTAAAGAAAAAGTTAAAAAATATTAAACTGAATCAAATAGATAGAGTTAATTTATTAGAAGATACCTTTCAACCAATAACAAAACCACTTAAAAAAATCATTGGAAAACTTAAAGATAAATACAAGGATATAGACAACACTATTAATGATGACGATGATCATGATGATGTAAATGATGATAATGAAAACATCCCAAAACTTGAATATAAGCATAAGGATGTAGACAACACTATAGATGATGACGAAGATTATTATGACGTAAATGGTGATAATGAAATCATTGGAAAACTCGAAGATAAGCATACGGATACAGACAACACTATTGATGATGAGGAAGATTACTATGACGTAAATGGTGATAATGAAATCATCGGAAAACTTGAAGATAAGCATAAAGATATAGACAACACTATTGATGATGACGATGATTACGATGATGTAAACGGTGATAATAACGATTTTCAGTATGAAAATATTTCAACTGATGATAATGATGGTGAAAAAAACTATGACCATAATAGACCTGTATCAAGTACATGTATCAAGAACTTGGAAAGAAAACAATATTTAAAGCTGACGAAAAGCTCTCCATTATTTGAAAATATACAAACACTTATTAATAATAAGCAATTGGATAAAATTTATGGTTTTAATCAAGATGTAGACGGTAGTTGGAGATATGGCAAGGAAAAATTAATATTTAATAGAGATAATACTATGCAGATAGGGAATATGAAATTGAAAATGACGCGTGGATTATTTGAACTAGTATTTCATAAAAAACCTCTCCATTATTCTAAAAATGATTTGAAAAAATATAAAGAGATTTTAATTAATACCAATGCACATAAACGTCGCTATGAACCTAATGAACAAGTGAAAGGAACACGAGCCTTCAAATATATACGAATAATTAAACATTTATTTGAAACAACAACAAACATTTTAACAAAAGGCAGTGGTTTAATGCTAAAATTACAAAATAATCTGAGATCAAATTACATACATTGGGATGATCCTAATGAACTAGTTGACAGACTACGTTTACTTCTTTCATCGGAAGGTTCTGGTCACAACAATCATCAAAACGAAATAATCTCTATTATCGAAGAACTTAAAGAAGCTAACATAATTTATTAGAAGAGTGAAAGAAATGTCTTATATTAATAAATTTTGAGAAGGTTTTAATAAATATAACCATAAAAACAAAAAATATCGTAATCGAAAAACATATAACACAAATACATGATGATCTAGCTGATCAAATAAACAATTTAAACATTGAGGTAGAACATGTATACCTAAAACATGGTAATGTCAAAAAAAAAAAATAAAAAAAAAAATTAAAATAAAATAGACAAAACCAAAAAAGTAGATCGTTATCAGATATAAAGTAGATCGTGAGCAGATACAAAGCAGATCATAACCAGATGTAAAGTAGATCGTGATCAGATACAAAGCAGATCAAAATCAATATCAAAAAATTAACATACTGAAATCATATAAATTGCTGTATATATAGGAGATCGTCTTGATTTCAGCTATTTTTGCGAAGAGGTATAAAAGTAACGAAAAAATTTGTTATAATCTACAGTCAAAACAAAACCCCAGCCAGTGTAAGATGAGAAGAGGATTTGTAAACAACTTAATTAATAAAGTACCTGTTGAATTACATCTACCTGGTTATCAGTTTTGTGGACCTGGTACAAAACTTGAAAAACGTTTAGCAAGAGGAGATAAGGGTATAAATTTATTAGACGCAGCTTGTAGAGAGCACGATATTGCATATTCACAATCAAAAGATATAGACACAAGACATCAAGCAGATCAAATATTAGCTGAAAAAGCCTGGCAACGAGTTAAATCTAAAGATAGTGATATTAAAGAACGTGCTAACGCGTTGTTTGTGACAAACGCTATGAAAGCTAAAGTGAAATTTGGATTAGGTTTGAAGGAGCAGAGACATAAGAAAAGAAAAGGAAAAATGAATAAGTGTAATAAGAAATTATTCACAGCTACTGTGAGAACAACTTTAAAACAATTGAAAGAACAGAAACCCCTTGATATAAATGATGCTGTTAAAATAGCTCAAAAGGCTATTCATTCAAATTTTAAAGGGAAAAAGCGAGCAGACATTATAATACCGAGAGTTATACCTGTACCGAAAATTGGAGGATTTCTTCCACTTATTCCCGTACTAACAGCATTGTCAGCGCTTGGTGGTTTGGCAAGTGGAGGATCCGCTATTGTCAAAGCAGTAAATGCTATCAAAAATGGAAAAGAACAATTGGCTGAAGCTAACCGTCATAATAGATATATGGAATCAATTGCAATGGGTAAAGGGTTGTACCTCAAACCATATAAAACTGGATATGGTCTCTACTATAGTCCAGCTCCAAAAAACTATTAGATAACCTTCCCAATCGCCCATTAACAGATTTGGATTTGAATAAATATGGAAGACATCTCAAACATTTTAGGGGTGTTTTCATGCGTGATTCTTTACCTGAAAAACCATTCAAACAAGAATGCGGCATTGTTAATTTAGATGATTCAAATGGTATGGGAACACATTGGGTAGCATATTATAAAAACCACAACTATAAGGAATACTTTGATAGCTTTGGAAACTTACAACCACCACTTGAGATTGTCAACTACTTAAAATTTCCTATTGAATATAATTATGAACGAAACCAAAAATTTAATACATTTAATTGTGGGCACTTGTGTTTAAAATTTTTATTCAATAAATATAAATTAAAATGAAATAATTCAGAGTACATCGTCCCGCACTAACACAACCTACTATTAAATTTTTAAAGAAGGGGAACAAAAATGGTAACATCAGCTGAATTGGAAGAACTATTTATTAACAAAACATAGTAATCAGATTGATAAAGAGCATATAGATTTATTTTTAAGTCTTATCAATGAACTAAGAACTTGTAATTATGTAAATTATCCATTTATATGTGTTAATAATATTATACATAGATCTAACTGTGAAAATACTTATTCACAATCTTTCAACATTTGTCGATGTCAAACATTCTATACACAATATTTGTTAACACTTAAGCTATTTAATCTGTATAAACGAATGTTTAACTATTATTATATTAAGTAGATATATGTATTGTATTGTACAAAATAACAAAATCTAAAAATAAAATATGTATACCTAAAAAAAAACTAATTTGTTTTAATTAATCCCTTTATTATATAATTTTATTCATTCAAAACAGTAAAACTAAAAAATTCTAAATCCTTAAAACAAGTCTCTTTATACTCTGGGGTGTTGTAGATCAATCAGTAAATTCAATTATGTGAAAACAGATATTACTTATACTTATGCGTGAAAAAAAAAAAAAAACCCACAGGCACAACTATACATTTCTTTCTCATCAAATTAAAAACAACCGCACAACCAACCTACCCTTTCTTAATAGTTTATATTTCTATTTCTTCTACCTGTGATCATGAACAATACGTGCCAAGAATTTGTTATCATCTTAAAATTACAGATCCTTCAAATTAAATCACACAAAAAATAAAAAACAACCGCACAACCAACCTACCCTTTCTTATCACATTTAAAATTAAACATCCTTCTAATTAAATATACAAAAAAAATAAAAAACAACCGCACAACCAACCTATCCTTTCTTATCACATTTAAAATTAAAGATCCTTCTAATTAAATCATACAAAAAATAAAAAAACACACAACAACTATACAGGTGTAGATCCCTTTTCTATTTTTTCAGCATTGAGTATGATAATACGTGGTAAGAATTTACTATTAAAAAACGATCATACACATTACATGTTACGCACACACTCATTCTGTCCGTCCAAATATTCGTACATACGAATATACATTTTCACATTACATGTTACAAACCTATCGACTAACCGACACTACCGACTGTAGCGTAGGCATGAGCCAAATTTTGTATGGAGTTAGTGGTCGAGAAACGCCATAAACATACTACTCATATCCTTACATTAACAGATTAAAAATGACGCTATGACCTTGACACTAAATCAAGAGGTAAAACATCAACAGACATAAGAGAGATTGAGTTGTGGATTAATGTTAATAATTGGATAGGATATTTCATCCCTTCTGTATTAGAAAAAATTTCAGCTCATCTTCAATGTTTTCCTCAGTTATTAACATGCTAGGCCGTATAAAGTGAAATTCGTTGTTTTAAGAGTTTGCAGCTCTAATTTCACAGGAAGTTCAAAAAGTTATTTAATGTTTTGGAATACACTTCGGTACATCAAGGAGCGGCTTATCAAGTATTTTTTTACTATCATTAACATGTTAAATATCATATTCAATATCACAGTATTCAAATACGTGTCGAGTTTTTATTGACCCTACTAATTAGTTGAAAACAACTGTAAATAGAATTACAAATTAGCCGCAATGCATATGCGTTCCATTATTATTATTGTATTGTTATAATTCTAGAGCGTAATCAAAAAAATAAATAAAATTGACAAAATTAACAACGATAATGAATTAAACAAATACTTCAGCCAACAAAATCAAAGCCTTTTCATCCATCCCTCCTTCTCCCTATACTTTCAGCTGTTGTGTGAAGAGGGCATTTGCTTTAAAATCAAAATCAAATAAAGAAATCATTCTGATAAAATGAAATGAAATAAAATATTTGATTTAAAAGTGGATCGTAAAAATAAATAAATTAATCGCTTCAACAACAAATACATACATACGTATAAAATGAAATAAAATTAAACTAAGAACAAACAAAAACAGAAATAAAATATTGATTTATTTATTTATGACACTTATTATACGAGAAATTGTGATCGGAATTAATTTCGCACTGCGATCGATGACAGTTTAAGTGTTTGACACTTGGAGTCATAAAATGCCAAAATGTCGTCAACAATCTTCATTTGATTGATCGATTTTCCCAGTCATTTTTTTGTATTTCTTTAAAAAATTTTTTTTATTTGAAAAAAAATAAAAGTTTTGATGGATTATTTAATTATTTTATGGGGTTCTATGGTACTCGTAGCACATTTTTTTTTATTTATATGTTTATACACTTTTTTATATGTTGTATTTTGTTATTACTTTTAATATAAACAAATACTCAGCTTTGTTTCAAAGTTTTAGCCAAAAATATTTGCAAATTTTATTTCATTGCCAGTTTTTTTTCTTCGATGTACATATGTAAGTCAAGGAAATGTCTTTGGGTGACTGACTGCCTTATAAATACTCAAACTTTATGGATTTTGAATACCAAATGAGACGTGTAAAGTATGTTTGATATTTTTTTAAATAAATTTGTTGTATAAATTTAATTTTTGTAAACTCAAAGAAATGTGCAATGAAAGAGTATTTTAAAATAAAGGCCCGTTTTTCTTCAAATTGAAGGTGATTTGTTTATCTTATAGATTTCTTATGTGATTGAATCCCGCTTTGTGGTATTAGGAAGATAAGACTGCAACTGTTTTGTGATTGTTTCTCACATTAGAGTTTGAGTTCTTCCTCGTAAAAGATGGGCGTCTGCAAAATTGAATCTCACAATATTCGATTTTGCGATTTCCGGTAATTTGGAAGTCAAAGAAGAACCTCAATTTTTCTATCATAATAGACAAAAGGTAAAGCCCTAGGTGGGCTTAAAATGTAAAGTGTGTTTAAAGTTCGGTCAATGTAACAATTAATCGCAGACTACTTTGAGTCCTAGTAAGTTTGATCTAATGGATGAACGTTCTGGAAAGGCAATTGACGAAAATGTTGGCAAATAAAGAAAATCATGGTCACGTAAGTGTCGTTTATTTTATCCAGGTGTAAAGCAGTAGATCAAAAACCGTTTGGGATCACTTGAAAAAGACTGAAACAAAAGGAACTATGTTGTATACGCTCAGGGATAGAATTTCATCTGCGAAAAGCTAATGAATCCAATAAAATTAAATCAAATTTGAAATTGACAGTGACTATGACAAAGCAATAATAACAAATTTATGTTTGCTACTCAGCTTCTAGAAAATCTACCACATCAACCTGACCCCTATATTTCACCAATTCAATAGTCAATTAGTAAGTATTTTAAAATTCTAATAAATCGATAACAGAAGTTGTCAAATAGCAAAACTTGTATTACCTTAAACGTTTAGAATGACAAGTTTTCATTATGAAAATATCGGGTAATTTAGGTCCGATTACATACACTTTGCTCAAGCGTACTTTGTATCTTATCATTTTGATATTTCCAAGTGGGTATCACGCTTCTTCAGTTGAACAATATTTGAAAATATTTTAATAATGGTGCGCGAGTGTTTGCCATTTGCAAAAAAAAACACTTGTTTTATAAATTAATTTTTAAATAATTTTTTTTTGCTAAATTTCTTTGTTTTTATCATAAAAAAATATTGAATTTCTTTATCATTTGATGGCCGTACGATTATTTGTTGACTTGTCGTGAGCCGACTTCCCCCGTATAACAAATGCGATACGATATGATTAACAGATCAAGTGATCAAATGATTTTTTAATATGAGTATTTGTGTTTTCAATTTTCTTTTGTTGTTTTTGTTTTTGTTCAATTATTGACACTTGTTTGCAAATATTATTTTGTATTTAAGTATTGTTTTTGGTTTTACTTTTTTTCATTTCAAAGATAACCTTTTTTTTATCGAATTTCATAGAGACGTTTTAGTTATTTTTGGCATCATAAATATTTACTGAGGCAAGAGTACATTTAATAAGATTAAAATATACTTGTTAAATGACATTATAAAAATCGCTGTGATAATTAGGTAAAACAGTATAAGTGAGCTTTAAAGAGAATTAATAAAATAATGATTAATAATAATGACGTCTATTTTTCATAGTGCAACCTTGTTATAGGTTCGTGTAGAACGCTACTCACCCAAGTAATATTTTATTAAATATTAATAATTTCTTAATTAAATGCCTATTTAGCGAGCTCTACAAATATTTCGATATTCGGTTTTTAATTTCAACGCAATAGAAATAGACTTGATTATATCTCCACCACTTACCTTCTCTTCACACCGCTTATTGATATTCTCAAATTCCTCTCCGCCATCGGGCACATTACTACGAAATCTTAAAGCTTCCAAATCTCGATCACTTAAACCGGTTGGCAATGATATTGAATTACGACGCAATGCTCTGCCCACATTATGGACTTTAATAAGAAATCCCGGTAAAAGAACTGGTGCCCCAGAAGGTTTTCGATCCAAACGTGAATCACTCTGTTCCCGATCGCTATCACTCAAATGTACGAGAATCGATAGATCCACATTACGATTTAAATCAATGCTACCTTCAAAACTTGTGGTCTCCTCTTCATTAACCGATTCCTCATCAGCATAGGGTATGCATGACAAACTTAAATCACTCTGTTCGTTTATTAAAGGGGTTCGCGAAGAAAATTTTAGATTTCTAACGGATTTTGACATTTTTTTAGACAGATTTTGCTTTTTATTTAATTTGAGTGTGTGATGTTTATTTGCAGCAGATGCCTACTAATAGTAAACTTCAACTGAATGACAAATAATGACTTTTTGTTTTTATGATCTATTGAAGCGTTTGAAAGAAAAGAGTTTTGTGTGTTATTTTAAGTGGGAATGTATGTGAAATAATAATTTACACCTCCATCAACCATCATCATACTGCTAATTGCCACAAAAGGTAAAACTAATTTCAATACGTTGTAGTTTTATAATATTTAACGAAATGTAAACAATAATGCACTGAATCTAAGGAGGAACCATCCAAATTGAATGATTGGCGCTTCAATTTTTATGCATCTTCACCAGTTGGTCACACCACAAGATGGCAGACAAGGCTGACCTCAACGGCGACGTCTGCCGATGTCCGCATCAAATCAAATCAAAACATCATCTTTCTTCCTAACCTTTCTTCTTAACAATGTCCATATCGTTGAGGAGCTCATACAGCTCATTGATGGTTCGGCAATTATACTCGGAACTTTTCTCTCGAATACATTCCCAAGTCGGCTGTATCGGTGCCCAATAGCTTCAAAGCATGCTTATCATAGAGAAGCACGGGGAGGATGATCAATTTATGTTTTTCTGTAATTCAAATTAAAAAAGGTAAACGAATGTAAAAGTTTGTAAATCTTAAAATAGCTTCTTGCTTTGATTTCGTTTGAAAGAATGGTAAGCAAATCAAACAGGCATTTAAGAGCCAATAAGTCTGCGAAATACTTTTATTAATGCACTGCTGACTTAAACACCCTGTTTTTTAAATATCATTTTACATTTTCATTATCAATTATCATGTTTTCTAAGCAACACTGGCACAAGAAATAATTGAATAAGTAAACGAAAAACAATAACAGGAAAATAATTCGCAAATGCAAATACGAGTTAGCGTAGCATTTGTTTAGAACTAAAAAAAACAACATTAAAACTAAAGCTTAAGAAAAGAAGAAAAATTGTTTGTTTTACATTTTGTTTTTGCTCTTAATGTCAGCTGCACCTGATACAAAAATTAATTTGAATTACAAATTAATTATGCCGCCTACACTACTACTACAACACGACGGTATTTTTCAATTAAAAACAAAATTCCTTTAAGATTATTTGTAAAACAACAACAAGATATAAAATTATTTGTTTAATTTATTTATTTCTTACTTTATTTGTTTAAATAACGATAAAAGAAAATAATAAAACTTCCGAGCATGTTTCAAACCATTAAGCAAATTTACATACAACCAACCAACCACCATATGAAGGCGGGTTTGATAATTTTTTTTTCCGTTTATATCCACAATAAAAAGCAAAAACAATGACAAATAATTACCGATTTAATTAAAAATCAAAAAAAGTAAGTAAATATTTTTTGTTGGATTTTTTATTTCTATTTATATTGGGTGTATAACTTGAAAATGCGGAATTATTTTTATTTAACGATCAATTTTAGTGAACTTTAGCTTTCGTACGACCATTTTCTATTGATCTGGTATCCCACGCCAAAAAAAACTTCTAATATTTTAAGGCCTTGAAATAAAATACTTTTTTCTAAGATTTAATATTTAACTCACCCAGGATTGTCTTGATAGAATATTATGTTTTAATATCGGGTCAAATATTTCGGTGATTTTTCTTGAATAATGCTATCTTCAAACGAATTAATCGATCTATGGCTACTTTGCCCGATTTCAGTAACTCATAAGAGATCATACCCTTTTGATGCCGCCGCATTCATATTAGTACCTTGATACCATGCATATTTAGGGTACGCCTTAACTGGACTAGTTTTGTGACGCAATGAAACCATACAATTCTGTTATTACAAATCCATTTTTTAACGTCCCTTTTATTGTCGTTAAGTGTTACGCAGCAGTGTCAATCGACTTCAAATCGACTGGCACTCAATTTCCTTACTTTTGAATGAATTCTGCTGCTTGCTGAAATTGCTGCTTAAATGGTTCCCATTCGCCACTTCTAAGCTGCACAGAGAACCTCTAGCATATTAAAATTGAACAACGATTTTGATGGTACTATTATGCATGCAATCGACACGCTTATATATACACAAAATATGCCATCTGTTATGAGTCTCGCACTTTTAAATGTATTAATATGTGGGACAATATTTTCTTGGATTGGGGTTTCAAGAATAGCAAAAGCTCTTTATACATAAGGTGGCTGTTTCCTATTTTCAAACCGTTAATCGGATTTCGATCAGCCTTTGCTCTTCCTCAGTCTCCTTTGTATGACCATAAGTTAAAAATTAAACGCGTTTTACCCAAATACCTGTATTGTATTCAAAAAGACTCTGTTTAAGAAAGCTTAACATTCCCTCTTCCACTCCTCCATTAGGTCCTTCTGTATGTAATTTCTTTCATATCCTGTTGAATAGAAATAAAAAAATTAATATTTTTAAATACGTTTCTTTTAATTTTTCGTTTTTAAATTCATTTTACTTTATTTTATTTTAAAATTTTGTTTTTCTTTTGTCCTTTTATAATGGTTTTAATGTATTAATTAACACAATCATTCTTCTTTATTTAATTATAATTAATTATTTATGTATATTGAAGTAATTTGCTTTTTTTTAATATTTTGTTTTTATTTTTTACTTTTATTTTTTAATTACTAACAGTGAATGTTTCATCAGAACGATTGGGAGAGAGAGAACGACTGCTGTTAAATGTATACAATTTTAATTGTTTCAATTAAATGTTTTATTATTTTAATTACAGGCATAATTATGGAATAATAATTGTAATGATAATAATAATTAGAATAATAATAATAATAAGAGTGTATACATAAAAGTTGTAATTTTTATAATTTCATTTAATGTTTGTATATATGTAAATCACATTTTTCTTTTTGTTTTTTTTTTTAATAAAAAAAAGTATTGAAAATAAAAAATATATTATACAAAATAAAAAATAATAAAAAAAATTTTTAATAAAAATATATTTGTTAGCATATATGAATTAATTTAAAAAATTTTTTTTTAATTGCTTTAACAGTAGTTTGTTTCTCTAAATTTTTTATTATGTTATGTTTTTATAGTTCTTTTTTATGTTTATGCTTTATATTTTATTTTTAACATTTATTTAAAATTTTCTGATTGAGTACGATTTTTTTAAATTCTTAATTTAGAAAAGTTTTTATTTAATTTTTAATGATTTAATTATGCAGAAATGTGTTGTTCTATTCTTTATATATTTTTAATTTAAAACTTTGTTTTACATTTTTTTTAATAAAAATTAAATTTTTAATGGCCTCTAATATTTTTTTAAATATAAAGAAAGTTTTAAAAATATATGTATTTAATTTACAATCTTTCAAGTTTATAAATGAAAAAAAAACTTGTCACTAGCATTGTTTACATAAGAAATAAATAAATTTTTTTTTTAATTTATAATTTTTAAAGCATATTTAAGGCGAATTTGTAAGCATTTGTGTAATATTGAGGATCTTTAGCACTCAGTAAAGAAATAATATTTTGAAGCTTTTACTTATGCTTTCATTCAAAATGTGATGGATAACAAAATCTTACAAGAAATAAAGCCACTTTAGGACAGTAACACTCATTAAGCAGTAAGTGAAAGTGTTGCCATAAGTCAACTATTTGATATCATTATCAAATTAAAATTTCGTAATTTAACTCCGGAAATCAAAACAATACATCACTTACAGGCTAAGTAACTTAGACCATAAGGTCTACAAGCAGTATAAGCAGATCATATAATGGGTTTCCATTAATGATTTAATAGAATGTCGAATACATTCCGTCTGCATATCTTCGGGTATATTTAAAAATTTCGCTTTAAGAGCTTTAAATGAGATTTAACGCCGTGTTCGTTAGTTTTATCTTTAAACCAAAAACTATTCTCGATATCAAGATCTCGATACAACACACCTCTCCCCTTTAAGTAGCCGATTTTTTGAATACTTTGTTCCATCTTTAATATTTATGTGTATAATATAGTTGGCTTCTGAGACTTTTAAATTCTTAAGAGATTCGCTCAGCAAAATTAATGGAATAAGAATTATTCTGAATGAAATTAGAAATGCTGAAAGCAATTGAGAAATATTAGATTGACTGCTTACAATAAAAGACTTCACCACAAATTACTCTCGGTAAATATGTTAATTTATTAGTTAAACCTGAATTTTCTCGTTATATTATACAACTTACTGTGTGCCAAAAAATTCTTAATAGAAAATATCTTGAAATTATTTTAAAAATTTAGAAATTTTATTTCAAATAAAAACGTTTTATCGGATATTTAACACAAATTTATTTTCAAATATAAGTTCTTTTAAAAGCATTTCAAAGCAGTAATATTTTTGCCCAAAAACAGTTATTTCCGTTTTTAAACTGTTTTGTAAAAACATTTTCGATTATTTTGATTGCGTATCGATTTTCAAATTTATCAAGAGCATAATTTTTCGAATTAAAATTTTAATCGTATGCGAAAATAAAATAAAAACATATTGTTCAAGCAGATTTTTATTCGAACATCAAAAACTTCTCAAGTATTTTAAAATCGAACGCAAATCGATTGTCCATCATAATTAATTTTTCTTTGTCAGGAAAAACGGATTTGAGAGATTTTTTACTTCCTATTAAATTGAAATATTGGAAAATTTTTATTTATGCATAAGTAATGCTTATTTATTTAATTGAAAATTCTTAAAGTAATACTCATAACTGTAATGCTATTAATTTTCAAAAGAATTTCACTAGTTTATCAATTCATTAATTCATCAAATCTAAATGGGTTTAAAAAAATGAAAAGCCGATTAATTAGATTCGAAATTTTTTAATTTAAAATATAAATTGACTGCTATTACTTTATATTTTTTATCCTTTTCTTGCATTCCCTGTCTCTTCTCTCTTTCTGACTTTCTACTCATATCTTCTTAATAAAATGGCCTAAGAAAAGTGCAAAATTTGACTTTTTAATTATTAAAAGGGTGCTAGTATTTAATGTTTTTATAATTATTATGTGGTAAAGTTTCAGTTTCTATGATTTCATTTATAAATAAATAATTTCAATGTTTATATCATTTTTCTTGTTCTTTTTTACTTTTAAATAGTAAATGTTAACAGTAGTTTTTAGAAATCGATTTTAAACAGTTAATTTGTTTTTTAATTGCTTGTTAATCGTTTTTTTCTTTTTTTATTGTATATTTAAATCTGAATTAACTTTAGTGTAGATGTTTTTAATTTCTATAATTCATAATTCGTTTAATGATTTTTAACATTTAAATTTTATTTTTCTTTTTCTAATTTTATTTTACATATTTTATGTAAAATGCTGTAATCTTTTGTTTTACTAAATTATAAATATATTTTATTATTTTTTTTTATTTAAATTTATATTGAGACTTGATTTATGCCTTAATTTAATAAATGTATATATAATAATATATATGTACGTAATAATATTCATTTTTTTACATTAAAATAATTATAATAATAAATGATGCTTCATATTTTAAAGTTTATAATTGCAAGAAAAGAGATACATATACAAAAAACTATGATTTAAAAATAAAACTAAGTACGCTAAATAAAAATAATAATATAAAAATATACAAAAAACAATATCGTTTTTGATAAATGAAAACAATATTTATAAAAAAAATACATTGTTTAATAGGAATAATACAATATAAAAATGAATTTTGGAATGAGTTGTAAATATCGAATTGAGGCAATTTATAAATAAATTATTTTATTTACAGTATATTTATAGATTTCTTTTTTATTTTTTGTTGCTGAAAAATTTTTCCATGGATGTTGTATTACATATTCGAATTATTGTTTTAAAGAAGTTGTATTTAGATTATTTTTCTTAAAATACATTTAATCAAGATCTTAAAACAAAAACGATTTCTTCTTATTGTGTAGTTTGAATTCGAATCGATGTAAAAAAGTATTTTTTGTTTTGTTATTTTCTATTTCATTGATTCACCAAGACATTCTATTCCATGTGTAAATGCCTCTTCATTTGTAAAAAAAACTGTCTCCTTTCTATCCAATTCGCTGTTCAAAAGTGTTCCCAATAAGACCGCTAAAGTGACGCCACTTAACAGTAACGAGTTATAATTTGGAATCTAGAAACGTCAAAGGCAATAGAAATTACCTGAGCTATACGTATTTGCGCTTTAGTTTTTTAACTGCATACTAAAAATAGTGATAGACAAGGAAACGTCTTAAAGGCCATGCGTTCACAAGAGTCTGCAAGGTCAATCAGAGGACATTCGACCCACACTATTTATCACTTTTAAAGTATATAGGAAAAAAGGATAAAAACCCCTTAACCGTCTTCCTATTATCTATTTTGCTTTGTTTCAATTTTTAGTCATTGATTAAGTAATTGGTCTGCTCTAGCGGGTCTTATTGATAGCAGATGCATTTGTCATTGCCAACGTCCTCCATGAACACACTCTTTCACAACGCGCCTGATCTTTTAGCGACGAATACAAACAATAGAAACATATGACACATCTTTAGATATGCAAACATAATACAGCCGATTGCCGTTACGTATTTTATAGAGCTGTTTGACTTTGAATTGAATTAAACGAGCATTTTATTTCATATGGTTTGAAAAAAAAAAAACAGAAACAGAAACCAAAGCAACAAAAGTTTTTAAGCAATTATATGGAGTAAAGTACATAGAAGAAAAGTATAAAAATTTAATTTTGACAGTATTTAGTACGTAATATATTTGATAATAGATAAGATCTTTCGAATTTTAGTTAGAATTTTCTACCTTCGCATTATAAGATTGACACAGCCATAAAATAATATTTCCATTCCCAAGATTTTCTTGATGATGAAAATTTTGAAGCTCTGTAGCATGGAATGGTTATCAAAATGTATTCTTCAAATATAATGTTTTTAGAAAAATCTGAAGAAATTAAACAAGTAAATTAATGATGGAATATATGAATTGTATTTGCACTACAATAATTCTTCAATATTAAAAAAAAAACATTTTCGCTCGGGTCATTACTTCTTCACTTCTAACAATAATTGAAATGTTCACAGTTAATAAAGCAAAAACCAAAAAAAAAGAAATGTACGAAAGTGTAATATATATAAACGATTGGTATATAAATATATACTTTATAGTTGTAAATATAAGATCGTATAATAATTATAAGTTTACATATACAGCATAATGTATGTACGAATGTATGTATAAAATTAATTAAAGAAAATTTGTTTCATAGAGGCAAAAACAAAACAAACCAAAAAATTAATTATAATACGATATAAAAAAAAACAAAGGAAAAACAAAAACTTCTTTCTTAGATCTGAGATAATTTACAAAATGATAAAGAAATTGTTGTTGTTTTTCTTGTTTTGCTTTGTTTTGTTTGTTTTACGTTTGGTTTTGCAAACTTTTGTTCTCTTAAACTTAATCTTAAATGAGGATGTTTTAAGGGGGTTTCTTAAGGATTGATAGGTTTATTAACCTAACATTACAAACTAAATTAAAATCTAATAACGCTGTTGTTGTTGTTGTTGTTGTAATTGTTAATCGCCAGCATCTTCCCATTTACGTTCTTCCATAATGCGATCAAAACAATCAGAAAGAAAAGCATGCTTTAAAAAGAGAAAGAAAAAACAAAAACATTATTTTGTAAAGCAAAAAAAAAACAGAAATACCCCAAAACATACATAGGGTGTATAAACCTTAACCCATCGAGCTGGTTTGTCAGGTCGATTGTATTGGAAACAGAATGACATGGATTCTTCATCGCTCTCCCAGCGTGTTATGCTATCCCAAGTCAGTTCCACCATTTGGGCTTCCAAAGAGCCGTCTTCACGACATGCATGTAAACGGAAACTTTTCATGCCTAAAAATTTAAGAAACAATCAAATTTATTAAATTTTCTTTGGCATATAAAATGTTTACAGTTTTCAACGTACCTACTGCCGGCACTACATGACCCTCTTTGCGACTATCACAGGCGCAGTGTGGAAATACCACATCACCGTAACCGGGCAAAGTGCGCGCCAAAGCCAAATATTCTGAAGCTTTTTTAGCATCTTGCAGAGCTTTCAGTTCATAGAGACGTCCTTCCGCACGTATATTACCGCGATTAACTTCGTCTACAGCCTGATAGAATATAAATTTAGCTGCTTGCTCACCCTGAGGCAAAGTCAGTTCACGCGATACCGAAAATAGCCATCGTCTAACACACAAACATGTACTCGAGGCTGTACTATAGTTTTGTACATACAACTGATGGGGTATTTCGTGTGGCTGTAGTTTCCTTTCGAAATTATACTCAACAATTTCAAAAAGATAGAAATATTGCTGCGTATAGGAAGTGAAATTGGCGCGCTGCACTAAAATCTCCCATACAACTTGAGCATTAGCGGATTTTTTCACCGACACTGTGGTAACTTCATGGTCGGGTAACATCACTTTAATATCAACGGGCGAGGCAGAAATATCATCTTCGGAATCGGTTAGGAAATCTTGAACTGCATCACTTTCGGCTATAACACGCACGGCACAGACTTTCTCCAAGTACTGTTCGAGACCGCGACGTCGTGTATCCAACTGTTGTTCGCTCAATTGGAAGGGCCATTTACCGGGTAATTTGGGAAAATTAAAGCCGGTGAATTCTTTGCGAAGAATGGAGTGTAAATTGGCAAATTCACGATAGCGTCGCGAGCACAGCTGGCGTCCGGCCATGTGAATGTTAAATACAATATAACGTTCACCATTACGATTGATAATGCTGTAGTCAGGAATACTAAAAGGTAGCACGGCACAAGAGAATCAAAGAAAACAATAAATTATTTAATAAATGACATTAAGAAAGAGATTAAAGATGCTATAAAAAACAAAAAAAAAACTTACCTTATTGGCAATGATCGTTTATCAGAATAATCAATATACGAGTAACCACTTTGATCTTCTTGAGGTTCAAGTCGTTCTGCTTCCTGGAATGATAGAAGAAAATTAAATGAAGATAAGAACTGTAGTTAATTTATTTCAAGAAAAGAATTTTTAAACAAACTTAAACTTTTAAATTTAAACATTTCTGCACAAAATATTGCAAAATAAGAAAATATTTCTTTTAGGATTCTAAAATAGTCCAAAGGAAAACCGCCAAAGTCTTTTCCATAAATTTGAGATTTACGACTTATTGGGTTTTATTAGGGACACCTTAGGCTACAATTTGTATATAGTGGGATATGTGCAGCAAGTCCCATTTTTCCACAATATCCATCATCCGTCATCCTACCCAGCCACTGTGGGATATGTGCAGCAAGTCCCAGATATCGTATATTTGGGTGTTTTCTTCCTTGACTATTTTTCGCTTTTTCTGTTAACCACTTAACATTGCTATGTTAACTCTAACATTAGCTCTGTTAAAATTTTTGGTTTTTGTCTTTGCTAGTTAAATTTGAATTTATCTTCACACACATTTACAATCCTTAGACTATATTAAATCGATTCGGCTTGAAAAAGAACTTGCCAACAATCAATATTGATTTGATTATCGTTTAAAATTTGAACATTAGGTTTTTTCTTTCTTGAAGAAACCGTACCCCTTAGTTGAAAATTCACTCACTAAGGTATTTTTGAATTCTACGGGTAATTTTCAACATACAGAACCATTAAAGAATAACTCAAACAACACTGAGGCTAGTACTGGATCTTGGATTTTTGTCGTCTATACGCTTTTCTTCTTTCCGTCTTTATCATCTGACCATCTGCTATTATTTTATTCTGCCTTTTCAAGTTTTTCCCGTCAATTAACTAAATATTACCGTTTAAAAGCGTCAATTAATTAAATTGTATATCTTTTGTTCTTATTATTAAAAGAGCATCCGTTCTCTATCACATCCACAGTCAGTTTCTTTTAGACATTTTATGTAAAATTAATTAACTTTCCATTACATTTTGCAACAAGAACAACAATACATAGTAATATCCAAATAATAACATTGTACTTATTTTGTAACAGGTAACCCATTTGGTAGTTTCAAAACTACCGATATGGCAAGGTTGTCACCTGTTGAAGTGTAAGTATTTAGTGAAAGATTTTCTATTTACGAATATGAAGTCTTTGAGAAGAAAATAATTTTTGAAATCGATAAATGGATAACTCTTTATATGTGTATGTTGAGGGGCTTGCATACTTACTTGCTGTGTTACGGATATAACGGTTAATGTCAAACAATCACCGCCAGATTTAATGAGATCGACAACTTGTTTGTGTGTGGCACCTTCGACACTAATACCATTTCTGTAAAGAGAGAGAGGAATAGAAAAGAGCGGTTAATAAAAGCGTAAAAATTAATTATTATTGAGAATATTTATTAATTTTTGTTATACTTATAGAATCTATCTATAATATAGATACAATCATAAATTCTATTGTATATTTTTTTGATACACAGTTACATAGATATGCATACATGTAGAAAGTATGCTAATGAACGAGGAGAATGAATGAGATGAATGTAAACAGTCTTTAAAAATTCTTTGTAACAAAAAGTCACTCAAGTATGTGACTGCTGCGTGTTTGATTTGGATCTATTTTTTATTGCTGTTGTTGATGATCTAATTTTTATATTTTACTTTACTTTTATCCTTTTCTTGAGTGTGGTAGAATGCACTTGAAATAAACATTCACACACATGCATATATTTAAATGCAGTGGCGTTTGTATACAAATATTTGCATTTACTGCGGAAAAAGTATTGCCAATAAGTGAAAAAAAAATTTATAAAACTTTATTGAACAATTACAATAAATTGCTTTGTTTTGCTATATTTTTGGACCTTTGGGTCTGAACATTTCAAAGGCAATGCAAAATATTCGATTTCGCTGCACCAAAAGTGATATTTCTAAGGTAAAATGAAATGTATGTTGTACTATTTAATTTAAAAAATATCTCCTCTAATAAATTTTGTTTCTTAAATTAAAACACGTTTTTAAATCCTCTAACTATTGACATCATTTGGCTAATTTTGTCTCCTACTGCATTTGCAAATAAATTGATTTTAAAGTTTCATAAAAAAAAAATTAATTTAGAAACTTAACACAAGGGCAACCCTGAAAATTCTTCCTTTTAAAGGAAAGAGCTAAATAACGAAGAAGTTTACACTTCACACATTCAAGCAAACATACACAGTTAATTACACAAGGAAGCAATTTGTTGTTGCATTAGAAATCACTAGAGAGAGTGCAATTAAAGTTCAACTACGTGCGTATGTATGTATGTGTGAATAAAACCACCAAACAAGTACAAATTGTAAAACTCTTTCAGCAATAGTAAATCAATGTTCTTTGTAAGTATATAAAACAGAGAGCGGGAGAGAGGTATAGGAGAGAATTTGCAGTGAATTAAAAATCCTTCTTAAAGGATTTCTTTGTTTTTCTCTTGTTGGTTGGTTGGCAGCATTGGTTGAGATTATTTTGTAACTGACATCAGAAATTTAAAAGTATAATTTCAAAGCTCTGGTAGGGAAATTGTTGAGCACACTAAAAAATTCAATGAAACAGTCAAAGATAACATAAAAATCATTTGGAGCCACTTGTTTAAGGTATAATAAGTTCGACGTTAGCTTTCCACCTGATGTAACACAAAATGGGAACATGAATCTGAATTTCTGAAGCAGAGGATAACTATTAAGAGTTGCTTTTCTACACCAACCGTGAATGATCTATTAACAACTCCTGGTCCTGGCACATAGAAATGTTTTTCAAAATAATAAAACGAATTTTAAAAAATGGAGATGTGTTTCTAAATTTATTGTCTCAGTTCCATACAGTAAAACTGGTTAAAGTGTTTAAGGAATCAGGAATATGCAGGCAATTTTTTTTTTGGAATAAGAATTCCCTCCTTTACATTCTGTCTTATGCCCTTAAAAAGCTCTTCTCCATACATTGTATTTGAAGAGAAAGATAGAGAGAGAGAGAGAGAAAGGGATGAAAAGACTATGTATGTATGTATGTGGGATTGTATGACTGTGTGGATTGAAAGGCAAACAAAAAACAAATAATTTTAGAAAATAAAAATTGAAAAAATCTTAAGAGTTGTACAAAATGACAAAAAAAAGTTAGAAAAAAAGTGGATGTACTTGTCTGTCAGGGGCCAATTTAAAAGTCAAAGGATTCTAACTTTTATTTGAAAAAAATAAAAGGACAGAAAAAGAAAAAATTTAGTAAATCAAATAGAAAAGTTTAAAGCAGTGGATAGTGGTGAGAAATGCATCTCTTTATCTTTTCTTGGATCTACACACATACAGTGGTGGCCTTATAATTAGAAACGATGTTTCTGGAACAGAGTTCTCTGGAGTAACGAATCTAAGTTTAATTTGTCCCAATCTCATGGAAAAACGTATGTAAGACGTCCTCCAAACAAAGCCTTTGATCCCAGGTACACAGTGAAAACTGTAAAACAAATTAACAAACATACATGTTGCCAAGTCGTTTCTAATTATAAGGCCACCACTGTACATGTTAAAAAACAGTTAAAGACCTTTATTCTGAACAAACGTTCGTTGCTGATCCCCAGGATATTTCTGGATAGTCAAATTTGTTTCGAGACTCGTTTGGTTTGGGAAGAGTCTCTCTCTCTATAAATGAAATCAGAAGACAAAAAAGCAGAAAAGATAACGGTCGAGAAGCACACTCCCAAGAATCCAGATACATACGTAGGTCGATCAGAAACATAATTTAGGATCAACATCAATACCGAAGTAAAGTAAACCAGGTGAACAAATCATGTAATGAAAATTCTATCCATTAAGTCTGTCGCTGTTAGTTCATGCGACACCCAAATATCGAGTTTATTTGTGCGTCCAGTTTTCTTTAAATGATTGATAACTGTTGGGAGATGAATGCAGTGTTCCTCACCACACTGTTCGGACGCGATATGCGATTCTCTTTTGCTAACCATTTTCAAAAATACGAACTTAGTAATCGAAATGTAAAGTTTTATACTGACTGAGATGAGCGACATTTAAACTAACGGTAATTATTTATTTTTCAATCATAGGAAGAGATATAAGACTGGTCCAAATTTTTTTGTGCACACTCCTTATACATATTCCTGATTAAAGTTTAGATGCTCCATAAAAGGAAATTTTATTTGGAATCTCCATAATTTAACAATTCAATTTCTATTCTATTTCCACTTATTTTAGAACTCTCCTCTCCCGCTTGTTAACCAACAAAAAATGAATTATTTATGCTTCATTAAAAAAAAAACGAAAAAAAAACACAAGAAAAAAAGAGGAAAGAAAATAAATAATCGAATAGAACTTGAGCTTCATCATGTTGCTGGATTTGTTAGAAAATCGTCTTAAAGATTTCACATTGAAATCCTTAAGGATTTAAACTCTTTAATCCATTTACGAAGAATTTTATCGTTTACGTTACAACAAAACGCCTTTCAATCGTTAACTGTGTATGTGTCGATGTACGGATGTGACCGTGTGGGTGTGGGTGTAAAATAATACCGAAAAACGATATACGATACGATGGCATTTATTACGGGCCATAATTTTCTAGACAAACAGACAATTTTATCACAATTATGGGTGGGCGTATAGCAAAAAAAAAAAAAAAAAGTTGCCAGCATTAATGATAAATTCAATCGAATCAACGCCATTGGAATGAAATTCTTTTACGCAAAACTCTTACTTCCTACACTTGTTGAACAGAAAATCATTTTTTTATCGCTTAGTATTGTATTACATTTGTTTAAATAAATACATTGGGACGTGTAATCTAAGAATGCGGTATTTATCAATAGATGACATTTCTTTTACAACATAATTTGTGCCTCTAATAACTTATATAGCATTCTGAAGGCTAAACAACCGTCGTTAATAGTTCCTTAACCATTGAACAAATAAAATAGAGGGAAAAGGGGCGACCAAGGCTTTTAAACGTGTGAGAGATATTTTGAGCTGTTCAGAGGAGATGATATTGACGCAAAAGATACACGTGAGCCAGAAAAGATCGAAGATGATGAATTGAATGTTGTTGGCAAAGTCAAGAAGAAAAACTTGGAAAAATCATTGGGAGCCGCACAAGATGTTTCCAAGCAGATCGCAGAACTCTTAATCAAATAGCGGAACGGTACTCATGTCATATGAGCGGAGTGCAACCGAACTGTTCGGTGAGTTCTGATAATTGTTCCGGCGACACCGGGTTAGTGGCTTCGGATGGGGGTAGAATAGCTAAGCTAGTCTAACCAAAACTGTATAGAGCATGCACAAAAAGTCTGCTCTAATGACAAAGAAATACACTCAATATGGTGATTGGACATTGAATTATGAGTACTCATTCGAGACGCATTGGCCACATGGCAAATAACTTCTGCAGGAGCTGTAAACATGAGGACGGCGACGAAATTTTTAGCTACAGGGTATACATGCACAAGGTACATTCCATCATGACAACACTCGATCAGAAAACAGTGGTGGAAAAATTTTGCATAATCTTCGTTATAGCACAGTTTAAATACCTTTATACTACTTGCTCAAAATACCGTATTTTTAAATTATACAAAATGTTCATTGGTTACCTTAAACACTGTCGTTCGAATTCAGCGAATTGATGGCCCTGGCTAAGAGCAGCAAATTGTACGTGATTAAAAGGCAACATTTAATGAGTATGCCTGGAACACAACAGTAGCAGTAGAAGCAGCAGCAACAGCTTAAACACTGTTTTTAATTAATTTTTAAATTTTTTCCTTTTTGTTTTTGAAATTAGAATTTAGAGGAAAGCAATTAATTGTATTTTAATAAAGTAACACGACACAATGTTGTATTGTACAGAGTATAAGAGAACGAAGACAGTCGTTTTTATGGGAATGCTTGTTTTAACGACTTCACGTTTAATTCGTTATTAAAAATGCAATTTAAGAAGATTTTTGTTGCTGCTCTTAACACAATTTAAAATGAAATTAAACGAAATTTACTTTTTATTCACATTTATTTAATTCTTATTTTTATTTCTTATTTTCATTTAATTTGTTTTACTCTTGAAATTCTGGAGTGGAAGGCAAACAACAACAATAGCCAACAAATAAAGACGAGGATTTTCAAATCAAAATCAGTGGCAAATATCGTACGAATAAAATCTAGAACAAATGAAAATTAACAACAGCAATAACAATGACAGCAACAACAATATTAATACAGAAAAAAAACTGAAAAACATACTGATAAGAGAAACGTCCAACAACAATTCAAGTCGTTACGAGTTTGTTTATATGTATGCATTACCATTCCATCCTCCAAAAGTCAAGATTTTTTTGTGTTTGATTTACAATTTTACTTTCGTTTGTAAACAAAATTATTGGGTCGTATAAAAAGTAAAAGCGGTTTTTGTTTTCGGGTAAATTGTCGAACTGAATTCTAAAAAGTAATACGACGACTTGAAGCTTCGGTTGCCGATTACTTCAACTCGCTTACTGGAACAACTAGTGCGCCATCAAGTCGAACTAATTTTGGTTTCAAGTGCGCTGCAAAGTGGATTTCCCTTCGTATGGGAATATATATCCCCCTGATGCTGAATTTTTAAAACTTTTTAGACAAATGGACTTCTTCAACGTCAACTCAACGTAAAACTCAGTTGGACTAACATCGCAGTTTGAACAAATTCCAGAATTTTTGTATCTTTTCTGTGGTTGGAAAGATCCAAAACTATCTGGATTTTTGGGAAATAGTCCATTAGGCTTATAAAAGGCATAATAATGAGGTACTATAGCGAAGAAGCGAAGAAATCTATACTACATCTCAATTGTTACTGCTCCACTAAGACTTAGAGACCTTGGTATGTCAAATCTTGTCACCAAGGGTAACGGTTTACTCTCCCGAGACTACATGGTCTCTTCGGATGGTAAATTTTTTTTACCATCTACTGCGTTTTACAAATACTAAAACCTATAACAATTAGACGACAGCAAGTCCAGACAAGGTTAGATTAAATAGGACAACGGCTTAAGAAAATTTAGGTCTTTCCGAAGGACCCATTGTAATATTATTTTTCCTATATTACCGCACGTCCACAATTGTTGATATTTTCCAACGATCCTACAAAATTTTATGAAAATTTGGATTTTCTTTGACTAGACAAGTTCCAGGCGTCTCTCAATACCGGTAAATGATAGATTTTTCGAAGTTCTCCATCACTTGGGTGCCTAAGCATAGGCACTATAGGCCCGGAAACTGTGTAGCGGACGAATTAACCGGAAGTGGTCACAACAAAGATGGGAATTAGAAATAAATTTCATTTCATAGCTAACAAAACCGCCTCTAAACCCATAGAATTTAGGTCTTCTCGAAGCACCCATTGTAATACTATTTTTCCCATATTACCGCACGTCCACAATTGCTGATATTTTCCAGCGATCCTACAAATGAAAATTTAGATTTTCTCTGGCTAGACAAGATCCAGGCGTAGCTATAAATTTCTCTGATAAATGGTAGATTTTATGAAGTTCTCCATAACTTGGATGCTTGAGCATAGGTACACACCCGGAAACCGTGAGCCAAACGAAAGAAGTAGAAGGAGTCACAACAAAGCTGGGAATTAGAAACTAATTTATTTTATAGCTAACAAAACCGCCTCTAAAACCATAGCTTACTTGGGTCCTACAATGTCTCATTATAATACTGATGATATCTATTCCCTCATTCAACTGCAACGTTTAAATGGCATTTCAATTGTTCTGAAAATATTCTACAACTGACTTTGTCGCATGATACGAACCCATTTAGTGAATACTTGGACGAAGTATACCATATGCAAAGTGGGTTCTAGTAGGCGTGCAGCCAATAGAAATATCCCAAGGTGTTTAACAATTTTTTCGTGTACTGTCTTTAAGTTTTCAACTGAAAAAAAATGTTCGGCCTAATGTTAAGGAATTTTATGGAAGAGAAATGAAGTGATATTTAAATTAATATTCATTTCTCTTATAGTATTCTTATCTCAAATAAAACAAAAAAAAAAAAAAAACAAAACAAAAAAAATGTTAAAAAAAAAATAAAAATTCAATTCAGTCTGTGAGTTGCATATTTCATACACTCACTCCACACATCACCATTCGCTGTTCATAAAACAATTTAAATTTAATTTTTATTTCTATTCATATAGAAACCAAAAACAACAGTAAAAAAAATTGGCATATTTGATAACCCTGACCTCTGTCTGTATCTCTCTTGCATTCCAGTATTATGCATCTCTGTCTATCCTCGGCTTATATGCGATGTGCGTGTGTTGTCACGAAAGTGATAATAAAAAATGAAATATTGTCTGGTATTTCTGTTCGGGTTTTTTGCACTTTTCTGAAGATTATTTTTAAATTATTTTTAAAATTAAAAAATAAAAATTAATATAAAAATAATTATGGAAGAAGATAATTAATACTGCATTGGATGGATTGACTTTTATTAATGAAAATAATTCCCAGTACTGGCTTATATAACTTAAGAATGAGGGATCAGCATCATGTACCCTGCATTTCTTCACAATATTGGCAATCTTTGGCTATTATTTGACCTTTGTGAACACTTTTGGATATAAAACGTTTAATTGTTCGCGCTCTTCGATTCATTTTCAATAAGCAAAGCATATTTTTATAAAGACTTTCATTAATTTATTCATATCGCCACTAAGGCTGCGATAATAGTCTCAAGTGTTTAAACAACTCGCTAAACAATGTGTCTATCATCTTCAGTAAAATTGTTTGACTTGCAGAAATATAAACGCACTGAAAAATACACGCGCTTTTTTCAAATTTTCTTTCTTTTTTTTCGATTCTCATTCACATCCAGTATGACAAGCAGAAAGTTAGTTTCTTTGAACTTCAAAACAACCAAGAAGGAATGAAATTTGTTTGCCAACACAAAGTAATGACGTCAATCAATCTATTGATTTATTGTTGTGGTTTACACATTCAGCGAATATGGATATGAATGAGGAAGAAATAGAAAAATAGAGGTTCTATCTATCTAGGGTTTCTGTTGACAACAGCTTTTAAGGCCAATTACCTCTAAAAACACACCGTTTGAATTAATAGTTAAGCTGGAAAAACCGTGCATCCAAAAAAGGACTACTGGTCTAAAGATCAGGACGTTTCTAATGGAGCCTTTGAGGTTTATACTCATGGCTCAAAAATTCATGCATCCTGTGGTATATTTATTAAGTCGCCTGACATTAAACTTTCTTATAGACTGCCTAACCACACCTTTTTTCAGGCAGATCATGGAGGTTTAATGCTTGTTAGGTGGCGATATTTCCCTAAAAAACTCTTGGAATAGTCAGACATCCAGGATGCGATTAAGTCCCTAACGAACGTAGCTTCATCACTTATCCTTATCCATAGGTTAGGTTAGGTTAGAGGACGTGTACTTGTCAATTAAGGCAAGTACAGTACCCGGAGGTCGAATTGACCCATTGTACATGAGTGGGACCTACAGTTTAAGGTCGACTCCGAACGACAGATTTTTGAGAAACTTTTTCATGGCAATTTTATTTACTCTCAGAGTTTTTGCCAGAAATCTGCTGAGAGGAAGTCGCCGAAGAAATACTTTTTGTATTTTGTCTTGATGCCTGGCCTGGGGCTCGAACCCTGGCTTTACGTCTAATAAACCAACACACTACCTACTAGACTATGGCGACTTCTAAATCCTTATCCATAAATACAGATGACTTTCCGAAAAAAATTTGGATCCTACGTAGGGACATCGTTGGAAATTGCATTGCTGATTAACATGTGTGTGAAGATAAATTCAAATTTAACTAGCAAAGACAAAAACCAAAAATTTTAACAGAGGTAATGTTAAAGCTAACAGAGCAATGTTAAGTGGTTAACAGAAAATAGTCAAGGTAGGATTATCGATATTGTGGGCAAATGGGACATGCTGCACATATCCCACTATATACAAATTGTAGCCTAAGGTGTCCCTAATAAAACCCAATAAGTCGTATATCCCAAATAATTTTGGAACTCGAGATATCGGGCGTCATATATACCCTATGTTAACAGTGGCTGGGTAGGATGACGGATGATGGATATTGTGGAAAAATGGGACTTGCTGCACATATCCCACTATATACAAATTGTAGCCTAAGGTGTCCCTAATAAAATCCAATAAGTCGTATATCCCAAATAATTTTGGAACTGGAGATATCGGGCGTCATATATACCCTATGTTAACAGTGGCTGGGTAGGATGACGGATGATGGATATTGTGGAAAAATGGGACTTGCTGCACATATCCCACTATATACAAATTGTAGCCTAAGGTGTCCCTAATAAAACCCAATAAGTCGTATATCCCAAATAATTTTGGAACTTGAGATATCGGGCGCCATATATACCCTATGTTAACAGTGGCTGGGTAGGATGACGGATGATGGATATTGTGGAAAAATGGGACTTGCTGCACATATCCCACAATATACAAATTGTAGTCTAAGGTGTCCCCAATTAAACGCAATAAGTCGTATATCCCAAATAATTTTGGAACTGGAGATATCGGGCTTCATATATACCCTATATTAGTTAACAGTGGCTGGGTAGGATGACGGATGATGGATATTGTGGAAAAATGGGACTTGCTGCACATATCCCACTATATACAAATTGTAGCCTAAGGTGTCCCTAATAAAACCCAATAAGTGGTATATCCCAAATAATTTTGGAACTTGAGATATCGGGCGTCATATATACCCTATGTTAACAGTGGCTGGGTAGGATGACGGATGATGGATATTGTGGAAAAATGGGACTTGCTGCACATATCCCACTATATACAAATTGTAGCCTAAGGTGTCCCTAATAAAACCCAATAAGTCGTATATCCCAAATAATTTTGGAACTTGAGATATCGGGCGCCATATATACCCTATGTTAACAGTGGCTGGGTAGGATGACGGATGATGGATATTGTGGAAAAATGGGACTTGCTGCACATATCCCACTATATACAAATTGTAGTCTAAGGTGTCCCTAATAAAACCCAATAAGTCGTATATCCCAAATAATTTTGGAACTCGAGATATCGGGCGTCATATATACCCTATGTTAACAGTGGCTGGGTAGGATGACGGATGATGGATATTGTGGAAAAATGGGACTTGCTGCACATATCCCACTATATACAAATTGTAGCCTAAGGTGTCCCTAATAAAACCCAATAAGTCGTATATCCCAAATAATTTTGGAACTCGAGATATCGGGCGTCATATATACCCTATGTTAACAGTGGCTGGGTAGGATGACGGATGATGGATATTGTGGAAAAATGGGACTTGCTGCACATATCCCACTATATACAAATTGTAGCCTAAGGTGTCCCTAATAAAATCCAATAAGTCGTATATCCCAAATAATTTTGGAACTGGAGATATCGGGCGTCATATATACCCTATGTTAACAGTGGCTGGGTAGGATGACGGATGATGGATATTGTGGAAAAATGGGACTTGCTGCACATATCCCACTATATACAAATTGTAGCCTAAGGTGTCCCTAATAAAACCCAATAAGTCGTATATCCCAAATAATTTTGGAACTTGAGATATCGGGCGCCATATATACCCTATGTTAACAGTGGCTGGGTAGGATGACGGATGATGGATATTGTGGAAAAATGGGACTTGCTGCACATATCCCACAATATACAAATTGTAGTCTAAGGTGTCCCCAATTAAACGCAATAAGTCGTATATCCCAAATAATTTTGGAACTGGAGATATCGGGCTTCATATATACCCTATATTAGTTAACAGTGGCTGGGTAGGATGACGGATGATGGATATTGTGGAAAAATGGGACTTGCTGCACATATCCCACTATATACAAATTGTAGCCTAAGGTGTCCCTAATAAAACCCAATAAGTGGTATATCCCAAATAATTTTGGAACTTGAGATATCGGGCGTCATATATACCCTATGTTAACAGTGGCTGGGTAGGATGACGGATGATGGATATTGTGGAAAAATGGGACTTGCTGCACATATCCCACTATATACAAATTGTAGCCTAAGGTGTCCCTAATAAAACCCAATAAGTGGTATATCCCAAATAATTTTGGAACTTGAGATATCGGGCTTCATATATACCCTATGTTAACAGTGGCTGGGTAGGATGACGGATGATGGATATTGTGGAAAAATGGGACTTGCTGCACATATCCCACTATATACAAATTGTAGTCTAAGGTGTCCCTAATAAAACCCAATAAGTCGTATATCCCAAATAATTTTGGAACTCGAGATATCGGGCGTCATATATACCCTATGTTAACAGTGGCTGGGTAGGATGACGGATGATGGATATTGTGGAAAAATGGGACTTGCTGCACATATCCCACTATATACAAATTGTAGCCTAAGGTGTCCCTAATAAAACCCAATAAGTCGTATATCCCAAATAATTTTGGAACTCGAGATATCGGGCGTCATATATACCCTATGTTAACAGTGGCTGGGTAGGATGACGGATGATGGATATTGTGGAAAAATGGGACTTGCTGCACATATCCCACTATATACAAACTGTAGCCTAAGGTGTCCCTAATAAAACCCAATAAGTCGTATATCCCAAATAATTTTGGAACTGGAGATATCGGGCTTCATATATACCCTATGTTAACAGTGGCTGGGTAGGATGACGGATGATGGATATTGTGGAAAAATGGGACTTGCTGCACATATCCCACTATATACAAATTGTAGCCTAAGGTGTCCCTAATAAAACCCAATAAGTCGTATATCCCAAATAATTTTGGAACTGGAGATATCGGGCTTCATATATACCCTATGTTAACAGTGGCTGGGTAGGATGACGGATGATGGATATTGTGGAAAAATGGGACTTGCTGCACATATCCCACTATATACAAATTGTAGCCTAAGGTGTCCCTAATAAAACCCAATAAGTCGTATATCCCAAATAATTTTGGAACTGGAGATATCGGGCTTCATATATACCCTATGTTAACAGTGGCTGGGTAGGATGACGGATGATGGATATTGTGGAAAAATGGGACTTGCTGCACATATCCCACTATATACAAATTGTAGCCTAAGGTGTCCCTAATAAAACCCAATAAGTCGTATATCCCAAATAATTTTGGAACTCGAGATATCGGGCGTCATATATACCCTATGTTAACAGTGGCTGGGTAGGATGACGGATGATGGATATTGTGGAAAAATGGGACTTGCTGCACATATCCCACTATATACAAATTGTAGCCTAAGGTGTCCCTAATAAAACCCAATAAGTCGTATATCCCAAATAATTTTGGAACTCGAGATATCGGGCGTCATATATACCCTATGTTAACAGTGGCTGGGTAGGATGACGGATGATGGATATTGTGGAAAAATGGGACTTGCTGCACATATCCCACTATATACAAATTGTAGCCTAAGGTGTCCCTAATAAAACCCAATAAGTCGTATATCCCAAATAATTTTGGAACTGGAGATATCGGGCTTCATATATACCCTATGTTAACAGTGGCTGGGTAGGATGACGGATGATGGATATTGTGGAAAAATGGGACTTGCTGCACATATCCCACTATATACAAATTGTAGCCTAAGGTGTCCCTAATAAAACCCAATAAGTCGTATATCCCAAATAATTTTGGAACTCGAGATATCGGGCGTCATATATACCCTATGTTAACAGTGGCTGGGTAGGATGACGGATGATGGATATTGTGGAAAAATGGGACTTGCTGCACATATCCCACTATATACAAATTGTAGCCTAAGGTGTCCCTAATAAAACCCAATAAGTCGTATATCCCAAATAATTTTGGAACTCGAGATATCGGGCGTCATATATACCCTATGTTAACAGTGGCTGGGTAGGATGACGGATGATGGATATTGTGGAAAAATGGGACTTGCTGCACATATCCCACTATATACAAATTGTAGCCTAAGGTGTCCCTAATAAAACCCAATAAGTCGTATATCCCAAATAATTTTGGAACTGGAGATATCGGGCTTCATATATACCCTATGTTAACAGTGGCTGGGTAGGATGACGGATGATGGATATTGTGGAAAAATGGGACTTGCTGCACATATCCCACTATATACAAATTGTAGCCTAAGGTGTCCCTAATAAAACCCAATAAGTCGTATATCCCAAATAATTTTGGAACTGGAGATATCGGGCTTCATATATACCCTATGTTAACAGTGGCTGGGTAGGATGACGGATGATGGATATTGTGGAAAAATGGGACTTGCTGCACATATCCCACTATATACAAATTGTAGCCTAAGGTGTCCCTAATAAAACCCAATAAGTCGTATATCCCAAATAATTTTGGAACTCGAGATATCGGGCTTCATATATACCCTATGTTAACAGTGGCTGGGTAGGATGACGGATGATGGATATTGTGGAAAAATGGGACTTGCTGCACATATCCCACTATATACAAATTGTAGCCTAAGGTGTCCCTAATAAAACCCAATAAGTCGTATATCCCAAATAATTTTGGAACTGGAGATATCGGGCTTCATATATACCCTATGTTAACAGTGGCTGGGTAGGATGACGGATGATGGATATTGTGGAAAAATGGGACTTGCTGCACATATCCCACTATATACAAATTGTAGCCTAAGGTGTCCCTAATAAAACCCAATAAGTCGTATATCCCAAATAATTTTGGAACTTGAGATATCGGGCGCCATATATACCCTATGTTAACAGTGGCTGGGTAGGATGACGGATGATGGATATTGTGGAAAAATGGGACTTGCTGCACATATCCCACAATATACAAATTGTAGTCTAAGGTGTCCCCAATTAAACGCAATAAGTCGTATATCCCAAATAATTTTGGAACTGGAGATATCGGGCTTCATATATACCCTATATTAGTTAACAGTGGCTGGGTAGGATGACGGATGATGGATATTGTGGAAAAATGGGACTTGCTGCACATATCCCACTATATACAAATTGTAGCCTAAGGTGTCCCTAATAAAACCCAATAAGTGGTATATCCCAAATAATTTTGGAACTTGAGATATCGGGCGTCATATATACCCTATGTTAACAGTGGCTGGGTAGGATGACGGATGATGGATATTGTGGAAAAATGGGACTTGCTGCACATATCCCACTATATACAAATTGTAGCCTAAGGTGTCCCTAATAAAACCCAATAAGTCGTATATCCCAAATAATTTTGGAACTTGAGATATCGGGCGTCATATATACCCTATGTTAACAGTGGCTGGGTAGGATGACGGATGATGGATATTGTGGAAAAATGGGACTTGCTGCACATATCCCACTATATACAAATTGTAGCCTAAGGTGTCCCTAAAAAAACCCAATAAGTCGTATATCCCAAATAATTTTGGAACTGGAGATATCGGGCTTCATATATACCCTATGTTAACAGTGGCTGGGTAGGATGACGGATGATGGATATTGTGGAAAAATGGGACTTGCTGCACATATCCCACTATATACAAATTGTAGCCTAAGGTGTCCCTAATAAAACCCAATAAGTCGTATATCCCAAATAATTTTGGAACTCGAGATATCGGGCTTCATATATACCCTATGTTAACAGTGGCTGGGTAGGATGACGGATGATGGATATTGTGGAAAAATGGGACTTGCTGCACATATCCCACTATATACAAATTGTAGCCTAAGGTGTCCCTAATAAAACCCAATAAGTCGTATATCCCAAATAATTTTGGAACTGGAGATATCGGGCTTCATATATACCCTATGTTAACAGTGGCTGGGTAGGATGACGGATGATGGATATTGTGGAAAAATGGGACTTGCTGCACATATCCCACTATATACAAATTGTAGCCTAAGGTGTCCCTAATAAAACCCAATAAGTCGTATATCCCAAATAATTTTGGAACTTGAGATATCGGGCGCCATATATACCCTATGTTAACAGTGGCTGGGTAGGATGACGGATGATGGATATTGTGGAAAAATGGGACTTGCTGCACATATCCCACAATATACAAATTGTAGTCTAAGGTGTCCCCAATTAAACGCAATAAGTCGTATATCCCAAATAATTTTGGAACTGGAGATATCGGGCTTCATATATACCGTATATTAGTTAACAGTGGCTGGGTAGGATGACGGATGATGGATATTGTGGAAAAATGGGACTTGCTGCACATATCCCACTATATACAAATTGTAGCCTAAGGTGTCCCTAATAAAACCCAATAAGTGGTATATCCCAAATAATTTTGGAACTTGAGATATCGGGCTTCATATATACCCTATGTTAACAGTGGCTGGGTAGGATGACGGCTGATGGATATTGTGGAAAAATGGGACTTGCTGCACATATCCCACTATATACAAATTGTAGCCTAAGGTGTCCCTAATAAAACCCAATAAGTCGTATATCCCAAATAATTTTGGAACTGGAGATATCGGGCTTCATATATACCCTATGTTAACAGTGGCTGGGTAGGATGACGGATGATGGATATTGTGGAAAAATGGGACTTGCTGCACATATCCCACTATATACAAATTGTAGTCTAAGGTGTCCCTAATAAAACCCAATAAGTCGTATACCCCAAATAATTTTGGAACTCGAGATATCGGGCTTCATATATACCCTATGTTAACAGTGGCTGGGTAGGATGACGGATGATGGATATTGTGGAAAAATGGGACTTGCTGCACATATCCCACTATATACAAATTGTAGCCTAATGTGTCCCTAATAAAACCCAATAAGTCGTATATCCCAAATAATTTTGGAACTGGAGATATCGGGCGTCATATATACCCTATGTTAACAGTGGCTGGGTAGGATGACGGATGATGGATATTGTGGAAAAATAGGACTTGCTGCACATATCCCACTATATACAAATTGTAGCCTAAGGTGTCCCTAATAAAATCCAATAAGTCGTATATCCCAAATAATTTTGGAACTGGAGATATCGGGCGTCATATATACCCTATGTTAACAGTGGCTGGGTAGGATGACGGATGATGGATATTGTGGAAAAATAGGACTTGCTGCACATATCCCACTATATACAAATTGTAGCCTAAGGTGTCCCTAATAAAACCCAATAAGTCGTATATCCCAAATAATTTTGGAACTGGAGATATCGGGCGTCATATATACCCTATGTTAACAGTGGCTGGGTAGGATGACGGATGATGGATATTGTGGAAAAATGGGACTTGCTGCACATATCCCACTATATACGAATTGTAGCCTAAGGTGTCCCTAATAAAACCCAATAAGTCGTATATCCCAAATAATTTTGGAACTTGAGATATCGGGCGTCATATATACCCTATGTTAACAGTGGCTGGGTAGGATGACGGATGATGGATATTGTGGAAAAATAGGACTTGCTGCACATATCCCACTATATACAAATTGTAGCCTAAGGTGTCCCTAATAAAACCCAATAAGTCGTATATCCCAAATAATTTTGGAACTGGAGATATCGGGCGTCATATATACCCTATGTTAACAGTGACTGGGTAGGATGACGGATGATGGATATTGTGGAAAAATGGGACTTGCTGCACATATCCCACTATATACGAATTGTAGCCTAAGGTGTCCCTAATAAAACCCAATAAGTCGTATATCCCAAATAATTTTGGAACTTGAGATATCGGGCGTCATATATACCCTATGTTAACAGTGGCTGGGTAGGATGACGGATGATGGATATTGTGGAAAAATGGGACTTGCTGCACATATCCCACTATATACAAATTGTAGCCTAAGGTGTCCCTAAAAAAACCCAATAAGTCGTATATCCCAAATAATTTTGGAACTGGAGATATCGGGCTTTATATATACCCTATGTTAACAGTGGCTGGGTAGGATGACGGCTGATGGATATTGTGGAAAAATGGGACTTGCTGCACATATCCCACTATATACAAATTGTAGTCTAAGGTGTCCCTAATAAAACCCAATAAGTCGTATATCCCAAATAATTTTGGAACTCGAGATATCGGGCGTCATATATACCCTATGTTAACAGTGGCTGGGTAGGATGACGGATGATGGATATTGTGGAAAAATGGGACTTGCTGCACATATCCCACTATATACAAACTGTAGCCTAAGGTGTCCCTAATAAAACCCAATAAGTCGTATATCCCAAATAATTTTGGAACTGGAGATATCGGGCTTCATATATACCCTATGTTAACAGTGGCTGGGTAGGATGACGGATGATGGATATTGTGGAAAAATGGGACTTGCTGCACATATCCCACAATATACAAATTGTAGTCTAAGGTGTCCCCAATTAAACGCAATAAGTCGTATATCCCAAATAATTTTGGAACTGGAGATATCGGGCGTCATATATACCCTATGTTAACAGTGGCTGGGTAGGATGACGGATGATGGATATTGTGGAAAAATAGGACTTGCTGCACATATCCCACTATATACAAATTGTAGCCTAAGGTGTCCCTAATAAAATCCAATAAGTCGTATATCCCAAATAATTTTGGAACTGGAGATATCGGGCGTCATATATACCCTATGTTAACAGTGGCTGGGTAGGATGACGGATGATGGATATTGTGGAAAAATAGGACTTGCTGCACATATCCCACTATATACAAATTGTAGCCTAAGGTGTCCCTAATAAAATCCAATAAGTCGTATATCCCAAATAATTTTGGAACTGGAGATATCGGGCGTCATATATACCCTATGTTAACAGTGGCTGGGTAGGATGACGGATGATGGATATTGTGGAAAAATAGGACTTGCTGCACATATCCCACTATATACAAATTGTAGCCTAAGGTGTCCCTAATAAAACCCAATAAGTCGTATATCCCAAATAATTTTGGAACTTGAGATATCGGGCGTCATATATACCCTATATTAGTTAACAGTGGCTGGGTAGGATGACGGATGATGGATATTGTGGAAAAATGGGACTTGCTGCACATATCCCACAATATACAAATTGTAGTCTAAGGTGTCCCCAATTAAACGCAATAAGTCGTATATCCCAAATAATTTTGGAACTGGAGATATCGGGCTTCATATATACCCTATATTAGTTAACAGTGGCTGGGTAGGATGACGGATGATGGATATTGTGGAAAAATGGGACTTGCTGCACATATCCCACAATATACAAATTGTAGTCTAAGGTGTCCCCAATTAAACGCAATAAGTCGTATATCCCAAATAATTTTGGAACTGGAGATATCGGGCTTCATATATACCCTATATTAGTTAACAGTGGCTGGGTAGGATGACGGATGATGGATATTGTGGAAAAATGGGACTTGCTGCACATATCCCACTATATACAAATTGTAGCCTAAGGTGTCCCTAATAAAATCCAATAAGTCGTATATCCCAAATAATTTTGGAACTGGAGATATCGGGCTTCAAATATGCTATATATATATAGATACAAATATGTATACAATATAATATGTAGCAAACGTAGCTAACTTTTTTTATTTCATAGTACCTTTTAAAATTTTCGGACATATTAGATTTTAACAGAACAGATTTCGGATTTTAACAGAACTGATTTCTGATTTAACAGAAAAACAGGGTTGTTTATAATGGAGGGAACAGTAGAAGATTAGGTGTTTGTCAAACAGTTTATTATAGCAATACACTGCGGCTTCATTTGAAGGTGCTGTGGTCTAGTCGGTAGTGTGTTGGCTTATTAGACGAAAGTCCGCGGTTCAAATCCCAAGTCGGGCTTCAACAAATTTCTTTTTATTTTTTTATTTTTTCTAATACTTATCAGATATATAAAATTTTTCAGTATATATTTATATCAATATTTCAATTTTAAAATATATGTATTAGAAAAAAAAATAATAAAATAAAAAAATCTTTTTGACGCCCGACGTGGGATTTGAACCGTGACCTTTTGTTCGTTTGAACTTGGTCATGATTGAGAATAAGCAATTGAATTTATTTAACAATTTGACTGCCGCAGCAATTTTCAGGAAATTGGCCACAAATGACAATTTGATTTTTTTACATTATATGTATTACTAAAAGCTCTATTTTTTCAAAAAGAAAAACTGATGTTTTTTTAATGAGGACAAGTGGCTTTCCCTAGAAGGGAACGCAATCTACGAGTTATCTCGTAGTTGGCAGTCAACGTGAATTTTAAATTAATTCATGTTTCAAAAATATTCTCAAAAATTTTGTATTTATTTAATTAATTATAATAATTTTATTAATTTTTATAATTACATCAAATAATAATAATTAAATTAAATAGTTCAATTAAATAATTATATAAAATAATAAATTTAAAAAAAATCAGACAAAAACCACCCCAGTTAGGGATTGAACTCAGGCATGATAGAGAATAATTTTAAAAATATCCTCAAGAGTCTAGTACTTACAACTTTTAACAATGATGTCAAACAGATTGGTTTAGCCCCTGGCCAGGATGTGTTTTCTTTTTTATAAAGCATATATATTAATGTATTGTAGTTTTCTTTTTAGTTATTCATTATCATTAATTATTATGTTAATATCATTTCAGTACAAAATATGCGAGATTAAAATGCGTCACTTGAATGTAGTACAATGAAAACATCGGGGAAGCCCCAGTTTTGTTTTTACTTTTAAACAGTTGGTCAAAAAAAATTGCAAAGTTCACTTTCCGTCATGGTAACTAAAACCAAATATAAAGCATGCAAACCTCGATTCGCTGTGGTCTAGTAGGTAGTGTGTTGGATTACTAAACGAAAGGTCACGGTTCGAATCGCAGATCGGGTATGAAAAGGGTGTTTTTTCCTTTTTTTAAAAATATATATTTTTTCTAATACATATTAAATATATAAAATATATACTATTAAATTAAATTAAAGCTTATTAATATATATAATAAAAAAGAATATAATACATTAAATAAAATACGTACATCTTTGAAAGCTGAATGAATTTGAAATTCAATTGCTTATTCGCAATCATGTACAAGTTCAATCCCGAGTTAGGGTTTTTGCGTGATTTATTTTACTTTTTCTTCTAATACATATATTTTAATATTGAAATATTGATATAAGTATATACTGATAAATTTTATATTTCTAATATGTATTAAAAAAATAAAAAATAAATTTTTTTGACACCCGACTTGGGATTTGAACCGCGGCCTTTCGTCTAATAAGCCAACACACTACCGACTAGACCACAGCACCTTCTAATGAAGCTGCAGTGTATTGCTATAATAAACTGTTTGACAAACACCTAATCTTCTACTGTTCCCTCCATTATAAACAACCCTGTTTTTCTGTTAAATCAGAAATCAGTTCTGTTAAAATCTGAAATCTGTTCTGCTAAAATCCGAAATCTGTTCTGTTAAAATCTAATATGTCCGAAAATTTTAAAAGGTACTATGAAATAAAAAAAGTTAGCTACGTTTGCTACATATTATATTGTATACATATTTGTATCTATATATATATAGCATATTTGAAGCCCGATATCTCAAGTTCCAAAATTATTTGGGATATACGACTTATTGGGTTTTATTAGGGACACCTTAGACTACAATTTGTATATAGTGGGATATGTGCAGCAAGTCCCATTTTTCCACAATATCCATCAGCCGTCATCCTACCCAGCCACTGTTAACATAGGGTATATATAAAGCCCGATATCTCCAGTTCCAAAATTATTTGGGATATACGACTTATTGGGTTTTTTTAGGGACACCTTAGGCTACAATTTGTATATAGTGGGATATGTGCAGCAAGTCCCATTTTTCCACAATATCCATCATCCGTCATCCTACCCAGCCACTGTTAACATAGGGTATATATGACGCCCGATATCTCAAGTTCCAAAATTATTTGGGATATACGACTTATTGGGTTTTATTAGGGACACCTTAGGCTACAATTCGTATATAGTGGGATATGTGCAGCAAGTCCCATTTTTCCACAATATCCATCATCCGTCATCCTACCCAGTCACTGTTAACATAGGGTATATATGACGCCCGATATCTCCAGTTCCAAAATTATTTGGGATATACGACTTATTGGGTTTTATTAGGGACACCTTAGGCTACAATTTGTATATAGTGGGATATGTGCAGCAAGTCCTATTTTTCCACAATATCCATCATCCGTCATCCTACCCAGCCACTGTTAACATAGGGTATATATGACGCCCGATATCTCAAGTTCCAAAATTATTTGGGATATACGACTTATTGGGTTTTATTAGGGACACCTTAGGCTACAATTCGTATATAGTGGGATATGTGCAGCAAGTCCCATTTTTCCACAATATCCATCATCCGTCATCCTACCCAGCCACTGTTAACATAGGGTATATATGACGCCCGATATCTCCAGTTCCAAAATTATTTGGGATATACGACTTATTGGGTTTTATTAGGGACACCTTAGGCTACAATTTGTATATAGTGGGATATGTGCAGCAAGTCCTATTTTTCCACAATATCCATCATCCGTCATCCTACCCAGCCACTGTTAACATAGGGTATATATGACGCCCGATATCTCCAGTTCCAAAATTATTTGGGATATACGACTTATTGGATTTTATTAGGGACACCTTAGGCTACAATTTGTATATAGTGGGATATGTGCAGCAAGTCCTATTTTTCCACAATATCCATCATCCGTCATCCTACCCAGCCACTGTTAACATAGGGTATATATGACGCCCGATATCTCCAGTTCCAAAATTATTTGGGATATACGACTTATTGGGTTTTATTAGGGACACATTAGGCTACAATTTGTATATAGTGGGATATGTGCAGCAAGTCCCATTTTTCCACAATATCCATCATCCGTCATCCTACCCAGCCACTGTTAACATAGGGTATATATGAAGCCCGATATCTCGAGTTCCAAAATTATTTGGGGTATACGACTTATTGGGTTTTATTAGGGACACCTTAGACTACAATTTGTATATAGTGGGATATGTGCAGCAAGTCCCATTTTTCCACAATATCCATCATCCGTCATCCTACCCAGCCACTGTTAACATAGGGTATATATGAAGCCCGATATCTCCAGTTCCAAAATTATTTGGGATATACGACTTATTGGGTTTTATTAGGGACACCTTAGGCTACAATTTGTATATAGTGGGATATGTGCAGCAAGTCCCATTTTTCCACAATATCCATCAGCCGTCATCCTACCCAGCCACTGTTAACATAGGGTATATATGAAGCCCGATATCTCAAGTTCCAAAATTATTTGGGATATACCACTTATTGGGTTTTATTAGGGACACCTTAGGCTACAATTTGTATATAGTGGGATATGTGCAGCAAGTCCCATTTTTCCACAATATCCATCATCCGTCATCCTACCCAGCCACTGTTAACTAATATACGGTATATATGAAGCCCGATATCTCCAGTTCCAAAATTATTTGGGATATACGACTTATTGCGTTTAATTGGGGACACCTTAGACTACAATTTGTATATTGTGGGATATGTGCAGCAAGTCCCATTTTTCCACAATATCCATCATCCGTCATCCTACCCAGCCACTGTTAACATAGGGTATATATGGCGCCCGATATCTCAAGTTCCAAAATTATTTGGGATATACGACTTATTGGGTTTTATTAGGGACACCTTAGGCTACAATTTGTATATAGTGGGATATGTGCAGCAAGTCCCATTTTTCCACAATATCCATCATCCGTCATCCTACCCAGCCACTGTTAACATAGGGTATATATGAAGCCCGATATCTCCAGTTCCAAAATTATTTGGGATATACGACTTATTGGGTTTTATTAGGGACACCTTAGGCTACAATTTGTATATAGTGGGATATGTGCAGCAAGTCCCATTTTTCCACAATATCCATCATCCGTCATCCTACCCAGCCACTGTTAACATAGGGTATATATGAAGCCCGATATCTCGAGTTCCAAAATTATTTGGGATATACGACTTATTGGGTTTTATTAGGGACACCTTAGGCTACAATTTGTATATAGTGGGATATGTGCAGCAAGTCCCATTTTTCCACAATATCCATCATCCGTCATCCTACCCAGCCACTGTTAACATAGGGTATATATGAAGCCCGATATCTCCAGTTCCAAAATTATTTGGGATATACGACTTATTGGGTTTTTTTAGGGACACCTTAGGCTACAATTTGTATATAGTGGGATATGTGCAGCAAGTCCCATTTTTCCACAATATCCATCATCCGTCATCCTACCCAGCCACTGTTAACATAGGGTATATATGACGCCCGATATCTCAAGTTCCAAAATTATTTGGGATATACGACTTATTGGGTTTTATTAGGGACACCTTAGGCTACAATTTGTATATAGTGGGATATGTGCAGCAAGTCCCATTTTTCCACAATATCCATCATCCGTCATCCTACCCAGCCACTGTTAACATAGGGTATATATGACGCCCGATATCTCAAGTTCCAAAATTATTTGGGATATACCACTTATTGGGTTTTATTAGGGACACCTTAGGCTACAATTTGTATATAGTGGGATATGTGCAGCAAGTCCCATTTTTCCACAATATCCATCATCCGTCATCCTACCCAGCCACTGTTAACTAATATAGGGTATATATGAAGCCCGATATCTCCAGTTCCAAAATTATTTGGGATATACGACTTATTGCGTTTAATTGGGGACACCTTAGACTACAATTTGTATATTGTGGGATATGTGCAGCAAGTCCCATTTTTCCACAATATCCATCATCCGTCATCCTACCCAGCCACTGTTAACATAGGGTATATATGGCGCCCGATATCTCAAGTTCCAAAATTATTTGGGATATACGACTTATTGGGTTTTATTAGGGACACCTTAGGCTACAATTTGTATATAGTGGGATATGTGCAGCAAGTCCCATTTTTCCACAATATCCATCATCCGTCATCCTACCCAGCCACTGTTAACATAGGGTATATATGAAGCCCGATATCTCCAGTTCCAAAATTATTTGGGATATACGACTTATTGGGTTTTATTAGGGACACCTTAGGCTACAATTTGTATATAGTGGGATATGTGCAGCAAGTCCCATTTTTCCACAATATCCATCATCCGTCATCCTACCCAGCCACTGTTAACATAGGGTATATATGAAGCCCGATATCTCGAGTTCCAAAATTATTTGGGATATACGACTTATTGGGTTTTATTAGGGACACCTTAGGCTACAATTTGTATATAGTGGGATATGTGCAGCAAGTCCCATTTTTCCACAATATCCATCATCCGTCATCCTACCCAGCCACTGTTAACATAGGGTATATATGAAGCCCGATATCTCCAGTTCCAAAATTATTTGGGATATACGACTTATTGGGTTTTATTAGGGACACCTTAGGCTACAATTTGTATATAGTGGGATATGTGCAGCAAGTCCCATTTTTCCACAATATCCATCATCCGTCATCCTACCCAGCCACTGTTAACATAGGGTATATATGAAGCCCGATATCTCCAGTTCCAAAATTATTTGGGATATACGACTTATTGGGTTTTATTAGGGACACCTTAGGCTACAATTTGTATATAGTGGGATATGTGCAGCAAGTCCCATTTTTCCACAATATCCATCATCCGTCATCCTACCCAGCCACTGTTAACATAGGGTATATATGACGCCCGATATCTCGAGTTCCAAAATTATTTGGGATATACGACTTATTGGGTTTTATTAGGGACACCTTAGGCTACAATTTGTATATAGTGGGATATGTGCAGCAAGTCCCATTTTTCCACAATATCCATCATCCGTCATCCTACCCAGCCACTGTTAACATAGGGTATATATGACGCCCGATATCTCGAGTTCCAAAATTATTTGGGATATACGACTTATTGGGTTTTATTAGGGACACCTTAGGCTACAATTTGTATATAGTGGGATATGTGCAGCAAGTCCCATTTTTCCACAATATCCATCATCCGTCATCCTACCCAGCCACTGTTAACATAGGGTATATATGAAGCCCGATATCTCCAGTTCCAAAATTATTTGGGATATACGACTTATTGGGTTTTATTAGGGACACCTTAGGCTACAATTTGTATATAGTGGGATATGTGCAGCAAGTCCCATTTTTCCACAATATCCATCATCCGTCATCCTACCCAGCCACTGTTAACATAGGGTATATATGAAGCCCGATATCTCCAGTTCCAAAATTATTTGGGATATACGACTTATTGGGTTTTATTAGGGACACCTTAGGCTACAATTTGTATATAGTGGGATATGTGCAGCAAGTCCCATTTTTCCACAATATCCATCATCCGTCATCCTACCCAGCCACTGTTAACATAGGGTATATATGAAGCCCGATATCTCCAGTTCCAAAATTATTTGGGATATACGACTTATTGGGTTTTATTAGGGACACCTTAGGCTACAATTTGTATATAGTGGGATATGTGCAGCAAGTCCCATTTTTCCACAATATCCATCATCCGTCATCCTACCCAGCCACTGTTAACATAGGGTATATATGACGCCCGATATCTCGAGTTCCAAAATTATTTGGGATATACGACTTATTGGGTTTTATTAGGGACACCTTAGGCTACAATTTGTATATAGTGGGATATGTGCAGCAAGTCCCATTTTTCCACAATATCCATCATCCGTCATCCTACCCAGCCACTGTTAACATAGGGTATATATGAAGCCCGATATCTCCAGTTCCAAAATTATTTGGGATATACGACTTATTGGGTTTTATTAGGGACACCTTAGGCTACAATTTGTATATAGTGGGATATGTGCAGCAAGTCCCATTTTTCCACAATATCCATCATCCGTCATCCTACCCAGCCACTGTTAACATAGGGTATATATGAAGCCCGATATCTCGAGTTCCAAAATTATTTGGGATATACGACTTATTGGGTTTTATTAGGGACACCTTAGGCTACAATTTGTATATAGTGGGATATGTGCAGCAAGTCCCATTTTTCCACAATATCCATCATCCGTCATCCTACCCAGCCACTGTTAACATAGGGTATATATGAAGCCCGATATCTCCAGTTCCAAAATTATTTGGGATATACGACTTATTGGGTTTTATTAGGGACACCTTAGGCTACAATTTGTATATAGTGGGATATGTGCAGCAAGTCCCATTTTTCCACAATATCCATCATCCGTCATCCTACCCAGCCACTGTTAACATAGGGTATATATGAAGCCCGATATCTCCAGTTCCAAAATTATTTGGGATATACGACTTATTGGGTTTTATTAGGGACACCTTAGGCTACAATTTGTATATAGTGGGATATGTGCAGCAAGTCCCATTTTTCCACAATATCCATCATCCGTCATCCTACCCAGCCACTGTTAACATAGGGTATATATGACGCCCGATATCTCGAGTTCCAAAATTATTTGGGATATACGACTTATTGGGTTTTATTAGGGACACCTTAGGCTACAATTTGTATATAGTGGGATATGTGCAGCATGTCCCATTTGCCCACAATATCGATAATCCTACCTTGACTATTTTCTGTTAACCACTTAACACTGCTCTGTTAGCTTTAACATTACCTCTGTTAAAATTTTTGGTTTTTGTCTTTGCTAGTTAAATTTGAATTTATCTTCACACACATCTGATTAACAATCTCCGAAAAGTAAAAGGACATAGGTATTCAGATTACGTCAATTAAATTGGAGCCTCGAAAGACTTGGCACTCCAGAAAAAGACTTCTTCAGGGGGTGTGTGCCTGAGGACAAGGGAACGACTGTTTGTCAACTCATGTGTCAGTGCCGGAGGTTTATGTCCTCTCACTTTTTCATTGCGCCCTTCAATACAAAAATTGCTGCAATAACAAAATTTATTTTGGACTATGGTTGGTTTAATACTGGAGTTAAATATTGATAGCGTTACCTCAATGGGCCTAAATGCTGTCCTACGTTTGACCTCTTTCTCCAAGGAAGGTCCGTCACATTACCTAAACCTAACCTTATCCATTTGGCTGTAATTAACGTGCAAACAGTTTACAAAAAAATACAAATATTTTGATAATAATTTTCTTATTTTATAAACAAATGAAGCTTTAATTGATAATATTTTCTTAAGATTGATAATTTGATTTGAAGATTTATAATTAATATAATTAATTAATATATAAATAATTTTCTTAAGATACAGCACATGTCCTTCATGTCAGCTTTCAAATACTTTGGAGGATAATCAACCTAAAAAAGACTAAAGGTTCAAGTCCTTAAACAAAATTTTATTAATCTGTAGTCTGAAAACTTTTCTCAAATTTTCCTTTACAACAACTCGATAATTCAAGAGAGCATAGAAAATAATAACTCAGGTAATCACTTGAGATTCTTTGCAGTTTTTCATTTTAAATTTTTCTTCCCTTCTCGATGGAAAAACAGAAAATTTTTGTTTTCAATAGAAAATAAAAAAAAACAAAGAAAAAATTAAATTAAGAGACAGATAAGCAACTCGTGTCATTTCTTGAGGTAGTAAAATACACAAAGAAAAAAAAAAGAAAAAAACCGCAACAACAACAACATTATTATTATTACAAAGAATTTGTTGTTGTTCATGTTGTTGCTCGTTGCTGTTGTTATTTTATTTTTAATTTCGAATTACAACCACTTTTCCACTGTTAATGACTAAAAATAGTTTTGCAAACATTCAAGTTTTCTTTTTTCTATTCTATACAATTCAAATTCTATTCTCTTTAAACGAATCAACAGTGTAATGCGTTATAAATGATACAAAATTTTATAAAAAAAAAAAACGGAAAGAAAAATTTTGGTGTTTTACGGATACTGTAAGAATTTATTTCAACGCAATCCCCCTAGATTTTTCGAAAGATATATGCTTGAATAGAAACTTTCTTTTGAGATACCTTGTACAACAATATAAACATAATTTGTTTCAAATTTTAATTTCATTTGCTATTTAAAATGCGGGGTTTTTGTCTTTATTCGCATGATGAGAAGAATAAAAAAAAGTATCTCATCAGCGCAGCTGTGAGTGGCAGCATGTAGTCAAAATTAATTCAATTCAATCAGCCAACAACCAACAGTTTTCCATTCATCTATCCATCCATCCATCCATCCATCCATCCATTTAATGAACAAACGAAACGAATGAACCATTCAAGCAAACAAACTACCCGCACCCCAATAGCCATTAAATACTCGTAAGTTTACAAATTAAATAAAAATTAAAAGAATAATAACAAGCAATAAGGAAATATGAGCGTGTTGTTGTTGTGGCATGCAACATTTCAAATATTAAATTTAATAAATAATTCACATGAACAACAACAACAACAGTAACGGTATTACGCTGGCATTGTAATGTTTAAAAAACAGTTTGTTTTCGGTTACGAAATGAAAGAAAGTTTAGAAATTAAGCGGTTTTTTCTTTAAAGATATTTAATGTGATTATGAAACAATTTAAAAAAAAATTATGCCAGAGAATAATAAGAGCATATTCATAATCATTAATGGCAAGAGCATAAGCTATTTTAATTTCGTAATGCATGTCAACAACATACTTCTTTAAAATCTCTGAATGCTACAGAAATTCTTTTATTTTTACGTTTACATGCCTATTTACAAAAAAAAAATTCTCTTAAATAACCACCAATGCCATAGTGGGATGTGAATAGAGCAACCATAAACTGGAGTTACATTAATTTTTCTATCATAGTAGGCCTATATTTCACAAATTATAAGCATTTTAAAAATTTATTTTTAATCATAGACAACCACCAATTTACTGGCGATTATTACAACAGCGGTCTAGTGATAGTCTATAATGCATTGTGATGTGTGTACACGCGTGACCGCATCGGGAAATCTTTTCCTATCTTTAAATTTCTTTATAAGCTTGCCTGCTCCTTGTATTGCTGATGAACTGACCCGGGATGTTACATATTCCGATTGCTTTAGTTAAACTCGGTATTATCCCGGTATTGTTGTCGCCGTAGTCTAGTAGATAGTGTCTTGGCTTATTAGACGTAAGGCCTCAGTTCAAATCCTAGGTACGACATCAAAACGAAAATAAAAAAAATATTTCTTGGGCGACTTCCTCTCAGCAGATTTGTGGCAAAAATTTTGAGAGTAAATAAAAAATTAACATGAAAAGTATCTCAAACATCTGTCTTAAGCTGGAGGTCCCACTACTCATGTATAAAATTAACACACACAACATAAGTGGTTTGAGAAATTAGGTCGTAATCCTGACTGAAGGGTTGTAATGACCAATTATGTATGAATGTATGTATAATCCGCTCATATTAATGGGCGGTTCAATGGCATGCAATATTGTTAGACTTTGCTGGACACGTATGGGTAAGCAGAGGACTTCTATAACTTCTATCCTTGCATCGCATGTCCATCCATTGCCCAATAGCGAAGAAATGTCATGTGAGAAAGCATACCGATTGACTTGACATTCTATCGAATGACTCCAGCAGGAGCTGTGAGGAGGTGGAAGCGGCTATGTTTCGCTTTATCAAGAGTTCTTAACCTTTTATTTCCTGCTACTCTGGACCCAACACTTCAATCTCCAAAGATTGCAGCAATAACAAGATTTATTCTGTAGTCGTTTAAGGAATGTTTGAGCTTTGGGTTGGATATCAATTGTAGTGTTACACTAATCCTAAACGCTGGCCAAATTAGAACCTAGTCCATCAAGGAGATTCTATTACGTAACCTATCCACGTAATAGAATCAATATTTTCTTGTAGATCTGATCGAACTTGACCCGGATTACAAACTTCAGCGACATATTGAAAATCCTCAAATGTTTGAAATATGTTCACTGGATACCGCGCATCTGTCATTCTATACAATACCTTCATAACATCGATGACAAGAATGAAAATTAACCTCACAATATATATTTTTTTTTATCAGAATAATTTGTAAAATTTATGGAATTTTGAAAATAAAATCAAACGCTTTACAAATTGTTTAGTTTTTCAAAAGACATAGATTCCTAGAATCACAGCTTCTTAGAAGAATAACTCTATTGATACGTGCCTGAATTTACTTTAAAATTACCTGAAAAAATGTTCGTTTTAGCCTAAAACGTCAAAGTCAGCAACACCATAATAACGTTTAAAAATACAAACAATAAAAAAGGTAAAAGAGATTTACCAAAAAAAAAAAAAAAAAACGAAAGAAGGTAACCAAAATGAAGAAATCAATATACGTACATAGATTTTTACCCAGAACCAGTCATTTAGCATTCAAACAAACATTCTGTTACACAGCTCACTTCACTTCACTTCACTTCACTTCACCATATTTCAAGAGAAAATATTGATTTATTGTTTGTGAAATGAATTCTAAAATATTTTGTCATTAGAAAGGTAGAGAATGAGAAAGAGAGGGAAGACATGAAATTTTGATTCTATTTTTAGAAACAAACAACACTGGTTTAATTAGATTTTGGCTTATTTCAATTCGTTGTGGTAAACAATCATTTCGTTTTAAACATTGAATCCATTAACGTTAATGGCTTAGGCTTATGAGGTTTTAATAATTCTTAAATGTCGCATTAATATGATTCGAAAATAATCTGATAGTGATGTTTCATAGCGGACATTTGGCGGTTATTGAGGTTAAACGTGGCGTTATAAGCGCTGTATGTGCTATATAATAAAGGTTATGTGTAAAGAATTTCCTGGGAATGTGGGACAATGTATGGAGAGGCAATTGTTTTAATATTCGAGAAAGATGCTGGTTAAAATATGTACACACAGCTTGATAATATGGAAGCTCCAGCACCGTCGCAAAAACGAAAATCTTGTCAGAAATCTGCTGAGAGAAAGTCGCCGAAGAAATATTTTCTCATTTCATTTTGCTGGAGATTGTCTGACCTGGGGTTTGAACCGTGGCCTCTCGTCCAATAAGCCAACACACTACCTACTAGACTACGGAGTCTTCTAACACAAATATTGCGGTTATTGTGGAAAAATGGGAATTGCCAAGTGAGCTGGATAGCCATGGTATCAAGGATTCCAAAACAGTTTTCTTTACGGTCAGGCTTTACTTGGGTTTAGAGATATAGGCGTCGAAACTGATACAGGCGACGAGGAAATGCAAGTTAGCGACCAAAAAATGCAAGTCATCGTCCAAAAGAGAGCAAATCATCGTCCAAAAAATGCAATACAAATCATCAAACAAAATACTGCAAGTCATCATCCAAAAATATGTAAGTCGTCGTCCACAAACTGTCATCGACCAAAAGATGCAAGTCATCGACTTAAAAAAATGAGCGTCCGAAAATTAGGCATCGTCCAAAAAAATTCAAGTCATCAACCAAAGAAATTCAACTTGCGAAAAATACGGCATTTTGTTTGATCTACAGTATACTATATAAATGCATATTAACTCAATGAGAATTATTAAAATTTTTAAGTTCTTTTCCCCATATATGCATACAGAGCACTTTTCATTTTTGCTAATTTGACAAAAAGTTAGTTTCGTCGTCTATATCTTCAGTCCAAAGTAAAGCTCAACCCTAAGGAAAACTGTTTTGGAATCCTTAATACCATGTCTATCCAGCCCACTAGTTCCACTTCCCCCTACAAATCCATTTTTTATCCGATTTTGACCTATTCATATAGAGCACTTTTTTTTTTTTTTTTTGATAATTTGACAAAAAATTAGCTTCGTCGCCTATATCTCAGGTCCCAATTAACGCCCTACCGTAAGGAAACCTGTTTTGGAATCCTTAATACCATGGCTATTCAAGCCACTAAATCTTTGATCCTAAGTAACGCCCGACCGTAAGGAAACCTGTTTTTGAATTCTTGATACGATGGATATATAGAGGGATACCCACAGCAAGTTCCATTTTTCCACAATATTCATCATCCTATCCAGACACTATTAACAGAGGGAATTTTGTCAAGTTTCAAAATTATTTGGGACATATAACTAATTAGGTTTATTGCCTTCAATTTGTATACAGCAAGTCCCATTTTTCCACAATTTCGATCATCCCACAGAGACATTGTTACAAGCAAATAAATTTTTTTTTCTTTTCTAAATACATATTTAAATTTTCAAAACAATTTGCCAGAGAGCCTATTGCACTCAGGAACTTGTGGGGCATAATTTTTAAGGAAATTTTTTTGTATCTTCTGCTCAACATTTAAGATTAATCTGTTGCCTTTAATATTGGTTATAGGTTTTTGTCTTTGCTAGTAAAATTCGAATTTATCTCCACACACATATGCACGTAGGACTTTTATCCTTCGAAATCGTTGTGAAGCAATTAAAGAACACTTAAATTTATTCATTTTGGCCATTGAATTACTTTTATATGGTAACCAAAGCAACTCCCAAGAGGAGGAGGAGGTAAATACCCTGGTTTAGATTTTTTGTTTTCTTTAATGTTAATTTATAAATTGTTTTGGCCATTTTGTTTTTTCTTATTACTTCTCCAATCCAGTATTTCAAAGCATTCATTCATTCACTCCAATCGGGAATTGTGTATGGTGGATGATTAACGAAAATGTTTCACTTTTTCATTTGACTTGAGATTGTTTCAGAAGCTTCATAAATAGTACGTACAGATGGGTAGGTGGATGGCGACATGATGGTATAGTTTGTGATGCGATGACACAAAAAGGTCAATAAAATTTTTAATTGTTTTTATTGTCATGGTTATTGCTCTGCTTAAATTAATTTCAATTTAATATTCCATCATAATTTAACATTGAATAGAAAAATATTTGTATTGGAGAATATAAAAATTTGTCACGATTTTTATTTTTCTTTCTTTAGACGCAATAAAATACCATTGTGGAGGTAATCGAATCCACAAACCCCCACATTGGCACACTAGCACACTACACACTACAAGGGCACTTAGTTTCGAACCTAAAATTCGAAGGCGCAACATTAACAGAGCAAAACTAGGCATTAAAAGAGCATTGCTACCTGTGTAAAAGTAACAATATGAAAAAGCCCATTTATTCAGATCCTAATTTTAAGATATTTATGTATGTATATACAAGGTGTAGGTTTACCAAACGCATGTTCCAAAGCCTATTAATATTAAATTGGAAACATTGGTTACATGAAAAGTGGTATGGTATTGAGAAAATTATTTTTAAAAATTCAGTTTTCTTAAAATGTTAAAAATTCTCGAAAGATTAGACCATAGAGAAACAGTACAATTAAAATAAAATAATTAACAAATCATAATACAAAATTTGAAATCAATTTATCAAAAATTTTGAAATTCATATCATGTGTCATATGTCAGGTATACGACAGTAATTAACATACTTTCTTTCCCAAAAAACCGTTGTGACTCATAAATATTATATTCTTTTATATTTTTATCAATACGCATTCAAATAAAGTTGAATGCAGTGAAGGTAAAAATATTGCGAACAATAAGGAACCAACTGCAACAAGTGGATCTTTTCTGAAGGTTCAGAGTCCTAACCAAACTGGGGATTAGGTATGAAATTAAATATCTAGTAAAAGACTCCCGTTGTAATTCTGAAATTTAAGTTCAGTTTTCAATACACTTGTGATCGTATTTCATCAATTATGCATTGAGATTATTTTACATTTGATGTGAAAACCGATTCTGCAATAAATTCTTCGTTAAATGTTTAAAAAATAAAATAATTTTCTATACTGTCGCTATAATTTTCACCATCACTATTAACAGCCATATGCAACGGCATTTCTTACACTCCAAATTTCTTCTTTTCTGTTTATTTTTTTATTTTTCTTTCATATTCGCAAAGGAAATAAAAACACCACCCCACAACAACAACAACAAAATTCACTCAAACGTCCAGCCACTTCAACGAAGTGACTGAGCGAGTGTGAGTCATAGGCATACCACAATAAGATTTAATAATAATAATAACAGCAACAACAACATAGTAAACGGAGATTTGTTGTTCGTTTGACTGTGGTAAATAAAAAAAAAGAAACAAACAAACAAAGCAGAAGGAAAATATAAAAACAAAACGACTATTTTTGTTATATTCAAAGTTATTGTTGTTCCTATGCTGTGATGTGCATATTATATTGAAATTGTATTTACTATTGTTATTGTTCTTACAATAGTAACAACAACTTTTGTTCTGATTTTTAATGTTTCGTTGACATTGTCAAAAACAAATGTACTTTCACACACATACACACGTATGAGTATCACATTCATTGTTGAATGCTATTCTCATTTTGTTGTTTTGTTTCTAGTTCTTTGTGGTTGGAGCATAAACTTACTCATGTACAGAAAAACTCATTTGGTATGAATGGTAGTATGGCATGCAGTGCCATTTTTAACCGTTTTTTTGTGTTTATTTTTATTACTTTATTATGAAATCAAATACAACCAACAACTCTCTTTTATAAATAAAAATATTTGAAGTTGTGTGGTTATTATGACTGTTTTGTATCCATTGTCTGACATTTAACATCAACAACACGAAGCTGAATAAGATTAAAAACTGTGACAATTTTGCTAAATCTTAAGACATCGAGTTATTTTAGCGTTTATGATAGTTTTCATTTGAAAAAAAAAATCATTTAAATTTACAGTAGAATTAATACAAAACTCACAAGTATGTACAATAAATTTGATGACAACCTTTGTAAATTAAAGCCGTATGCATGCACACTTTACAACACTTGCTTTAGTTGCATTGGAAAAGTATATTTAATACCTTCTGTTTACAAACGGCTTTTAATTACTTTTCATTGTTACTAAACAACATAATATCATGGCTCTTATGATAAAAAATACCAGTTTTAGATTAATAAAATACCGTTAACAATGTAAAACAATCAAACAAAATGATTTGTAAACAATAAGAAGCACAGCTGTTTTTATTATAGAAAACAACGACACAAACACAGATTACATGATTTAACATGACTGCATGATAATTAACATAAGCATGTTAAAAATTGTTTGAGCTGAAATGTTCCCGAAGGTTAACAGTAGTATAAGAAAATAAAAATAGACGTAGAAAAAAATTTATTTGTTTGGGTAGTTTGCAAAGAGAAAAGGGCGGTGGTAAAAAGATAAAGAACCAGTTTAATAACAGTAACAGCCCAGGAAGTTCATTTTCAAAATTAATGTTAGTTAAACTGTCTGTGTAAATTTTGATTGGCGTTGTTGTTGTCACTGCTGTTTTGTTTATAGATTGTTATGACAGGCTGTATGATAAAAAAAAATGTACTAAAAACAGGTCATTCATTAAACTCGAAGAAAAAATATCCCTTTACACACACACACAACATAAATAGGGTTTGAGTTTACAACAGCAAAAAAAAAACAAACATTGACAACGATGACGTATGTCTGTGCTGTGGACTTTATATTAAAAAAAATTTTAAACCATTAGTATTTGTAGGGTGTACTTACACTTCTAAGATGCGATCGCCTTTTTTAATGCCTGCCTTTTCCGCAGCTCCATTCTCCAAAACCGCACTGACATGTTGAAGAGGGGCGTATAGTTCGCCGTTGATGGAACGTAACTGACCACCTTCGGACACTTGACCACGTACATTAAAACCGAAACCCGTTTCCGTTTTATAAATGGTCACCACACGAGGTCCCGCATTGGCCAGTGCTGACGAATCGCCCATGGTTTCTTAAGGAAATAATGTTACCAAATTTATTACAAGCACCTACACCCACACACAAACACAACACTGGAATGTAAAAAATTCCTTATTTTTTAGCAACAATTTGTAGCAGCAAACAAACTGTTCTCTCTCTCTCGTTAATGGCTTAATTACTCTATTATTTATTTATTTATTTTATTATTACACTTTATAACACTTGTTTTTCTTTCTATTTCAATTATTTTTTTTCTTTATTTCATATGCAACTTTTGAATTATTTGCGTAACTCCTTTTTAAGTTGCCATTTATTATTGCTTTTTACTTGTTGTTGTTGTTGCTTTTGAGTTTGATTCTTCTTTTTTTTCTCAAGCAAGCCTGAGCCATTCACCACCTTTTTCTCGTTTTTTTTGTCTTCTTTTTTCTCACTCCCAATATTGTTGTTGCTTTGGTGTAGCTAACAAACACTGGCAAATACTTCTCTTTTTCTACGTTTATTTTTTCCTTTTGTTTTATTTTCTTTTGCCAAATTCTGCTTCTTCTTTAATTACAAAAAAACCTATTTTTACTTGAATTTTCTGTCAGAAATTTCATTTGTTTTTCTCACTTAATTTCCCCGCATCTGATTTAATTTGTTTGGCGTTCCATTCCTTTGCAGGAGTATAATTAAATTATTGTTCTTTCTTTATTAAATTTAGTTTTTCACTTGGTTTTTCTATTCTTTGTGTATTTATTTTCAGTAACAACGTTACGTTTCTCTACTGCCTTTCTATCCGTTTTAAATGCAGGCAAATAAATGCCAATGATGAATGAAAAGGTATATAGAAAGAGTACAAATAGTGCTAAAGAGAGTAACTCAGTTACTTTTAGCATGAATTTGAAGACGTAAGAGAGAATATCAAATTCATTGATAACAGGGTGAAGCAGGTGTGAATATATTGAATTATAATATTAAAATAAGCACTTCATATGTTATACCCAAAATAAAACTCGTTTATAGGATAGTGAAAAATCGAATTCTTTTTGAAAAGTTTACAGTTGCACTGTTTCAAAACTATCTTAACACATAATGGATGAAATTAAATACACACAGCATAAGTGATGTACAAAGCTAGGATTAAGAAAAAACTTTGGTCTGTTTCACTATACATAAAATGCCTCAGCTATTTAGCTCGTAAACGTCAGAATATAATTTCTAATTGTATTGCAAATTATAAAAAAAAGATGTAAATGTATTTTTATTGGGCCTTTGAAAATTCTGAAAATTTTGTTCAGTGTACCTTAGTTACAACGCTGTTTCTGTAGAATACAACACTATTTTGTCCAACTTTTTATCTTCCTTTTTTTTCAATATATTTTGTTGTATGCTCTTTCTCAATTGCTGTTTCTCCCACCTCTTCTGCTCTCTTTTCAAAATATTTTTCATGTTTTTCTTGTGTTCCCTTGTGGCATTTGTGTTTTGTTTTTATTTTCACTTTATCGGTGTTTGTCTTTTAAGTTTCTTTTTTTAGTTTCTCTTTTCGGCAAGTTGTTCTGTTCATGGAAAAACAACGATACGACAACCGACCAGAGCGATATCAGAAAAAGAGTAGTAAAGTAAACCAGAATCATTTACGTTCAAAATGGCGTCGGAAGTTGCAACGGATGAAATACAATTTGTAAGTGAAACTAAAAACGAAAATTATTTATTTTTATTCAAACAAACAAATTTAAAAAAAATTGATAAAGAAAAAAACCACGATAAATAAAATGGACTGTGTGTGTGTAATTTTGTGTATTGAGATAAAAAGGTTTTTAATTTTTATGGACTTTTTTAATTCAAAGAAAATCACAAGAAAAAATGTGTACTTTTCAGAGTATGAAGTATTGAAAAACAAGTGTCTCTACTTATGCCCACACCTAAGGGACTTTAAAGTAAACCCGAATGAATGTACAATACAATTTTACTATTTTTCTTTTGTTTATTAAAGAAAAAAATACAAACAAAAAATTATAATTTATTTAAAGTGTAAGAGAAGTTAAGTGTTTTATACTCTTGAAAAGTGTTGTCAATTTGTGTGTTTTTGCCGAGGATTTTTTTTGTTTCTTTCAAGATCTTTTCTTAGAAAATTGAAATTCCTTTACATGCTATTTCACAGCAGCGGCACAAGCAGATGATTTTATAAGATGAGTGATGGTGTGGTATGTAGTAAACCCTGACTTGTACTATGAAAAAAATAACATAAAAAACCAAAATGCCGCTTGTTTAGCAAGTGGTTTTTTGTTTGTCTTTTTTACTGTAGAAAACAAGAGAATATTTTATTCTTCCATTAAGAGGTTCTCCTTGAAGTGGCATTTTATTTTTTTGCTACAACAAATCAAAACCACTAACCAGCTGGTTTTGTTTTTTCTCTTACTGTAGGAGCCTCTTTACAACAAACTTCCTGTGTTTTATTAAACGCCAACAACACCTAACAATAGCAATAGCAGCCATATGCATACATGCAAATGAATTGCACTTTTTTCTTTCGAACTACTTCGGCCTCTACTGTCGTTTAAGTTTCTCACAAACAAATTGCTCTCGCTTGTGCACTTTTTGTTGTTGCCTGTTTGTGAAGTGTGTGGTTATGTGTGTTTGTTTGTTTATCTACTTCATATACTGCTACTGTTTTTCTGTTTTTTTTATTACTAGAATTATGTTTAGTGTGCCTCTTGTTTTTGTTGCTGAAGGGGAAAGTGTTTTTTTTATTGTGTTGTATTGTATCGTTAGTGTTGCCATTTGGTGTTATTGTACTATTTACTTTATAGGCATACTTTTAGTAGTTTTATTGATACTTTTTTTATATTTTTTTAAGGAATAGAATACAATATTGGTGCACACTGGTAATAGACTTAATTGAAGCGGTTTCAGTTAACCAATTTTTAATTTGTTTGTTGTATTCTTAGAGTCGTTTCCTCTAAATTATGCAGAATGCTTAAATAATTTATCGTTCATTCCCGTCATTGCCTTGTTCCAGCATGTTTCCCTTTTTGTTTAACGTAATGTCTTTGTATTTTTCTCAATTTCCATTCATTTGACTAAATTAATCCTTTAAAGGTACAGCGTCATTAGTATTATACAACACAAGTCGTAATTCTTTAGTGCTGCTATGTAGACTATACTGTAAATCAAATTTTTATTAAGAAGTCTCTTTTGATGTTCACGATGTTATCTCTTTCAATAATAAAAAAAATAATAGAATATCTGTAAATTTTAATATCCTCTTTTTTTCGTACATCAAAAAAGTTTATTTTGTATTTAAAGGCAAATAAAATATATAATTAGGAAATATATCACATGAGGTATATGCTTCAATTTCAATTTCTGTAATTGGCAAAACTTGTAGTAGGAAAATCCTATTGACCGAATGGAAAAAACCAAACAAGACGGATAATATTGTACTTTTCATAAAAGATTTTAGTTTTCCCTCATCACCAAGAATTGTGTAGGATTTATAAGGCTAATGGCAACACTGATTATTTCCTCTTTTTACAATTGCATTCGCTTTCTCATGTTGTAATTGAGAGATTTCGTATTATTAGTATCCTCTCTCTCTCTCATTCTCTGGCTTTGTATTCTTCGTTGTATGTTAGTAACACACAAAAGGTATTTTTAATAACTTCCTTCAGGAAAAGGTACAAAAAGATATGCTTTCGCGTTTTACTTCCGCAAAATCCTGTTGAAAGGAAATTTTTTTAAATTTCAAAACTGTTTTAAAACTTGCAATATTAGCAGTTTGGAAACGATGAGAATTATTACAAGTACTAGATGATTAAAAACCATACCAAAAGATATTTCGAAATTGAATGTGAATGTTTGAACGAGGTTGTCAAGGTAAGGTTAGGCTAGTGTTTAGACCCAATTTAATAGCACAATTAATCCTACACGTTCAACAATTCCCTAGAGAAAACCATCTCGAATTCAAAATAAATCTTTATAGTCATAGAGGTAAGAAACCTCCGTCTCTTCATGATAAGAACAGGTCACTGACATATGAGGTAAAAGACAGTCTATGTTTGCTCCTCAGACCCGCAGCTCCTGCAGAAATCATTAGTTGGAATTCCGAGTCTTTCGGCATGCCCACCAAAAGGACAATGACCCATAGGGTCGCCATTGTGCAATGGATGTCCATACGATTTAAGGACAGAAGAGAGTCATACGTGTCTAGCAGAGTCTGCACGTACCTTCCTGCTGCCAACCAGATTGAGCCTCCTCGTAGAACGAGTGAACAGTATCCAAATTAACCAATGCAATGGGGATACCTATGCCCTGTAACATGTCGGAGATTGCTAGTTCCGTACCGTAGGAGGATGGCAAAGTCATTTTTAATATTTTAAGCCTTATTTTCTGGAATTATGTTCTTTATTCGTTCTCAATGATCTTACAGTCTTTTAGCGGTTGTTATGACGAGTACAATTTTTGATCTTTATAACTATTTGCTTAACTTTGCTTAAATCATGAGCACCATATTGTTACGAACTGCAATCTTTTAACTACGTTTGCTTAGTTTCTTTGAAGATGAAGAAAAATTTAATCTTAATTGAGGCAAAATGTTTAAAAACCCTGCTATTAATATGTCCTTTTTTTCTGCTTTCTTTAAAATAATTTCTAAAATTAAGATTTTTATTTTCATAATAAAAATGTTTCATCCCTTTTTGGGTACTTTTTTATTTTAAATCGTTTTCTATTTCACACTTCCTTCAAGGTGAATATCGTTTGTTTGTTCCTTTTTTTTATTTATTTTGAACGTCCATTCAACTGTGTCTGTTAATTTTAAGTTCTTGTGCAAAACAAACACATCCATCGAAATCATTTCAGTTTGCCAATACAACAGCGGCCAGCAACCAGGGTCAGTTTTAAAATGGTACGTACCTGGGATTTAATGATATTGAGACGTAGAGGAGAAATAAAAACAATAAAAACAACAACAACCTCCTGCCCATTTTTATAAACACTGCAATCAAAGCGAAAAATAAAAATGAAAAAAAAAATGGAAAATATTTATTCCGATAAAATTGTTTAAATGGAAAAATGTACAAAAATAAAACGAAAAACTACCCAGAACAAAAATAACATAAAAACAGATCAGAAAAAAAGAGAGAAACAAAAGCAAAAAAATGTGTAACAACAGGTATGGAGCTTAATAAAAACAAAATTCAGAGGCAAATCAACGTCAGCATCACCATCATTATCATCATCATCATCGTCGTCAGTGGCATCATCAATATTCTCAGCACGAAACTAATATTATGAGGATGATGAACAAAAATAAAAATTAAAACACTTTCGGATAAAGCTTTAAAATCATCGGATAAAATATATTGTTTTGCTATAACTCCGTATAGACGATTTTTTTTAATTTAAACTTCTTGGTTGTAGGTTTTGAACTCGTAAGCTTGAAATAACTAAAGAAATTGTCTCCACTTGACATTGCAGATTCAATGAATTTAGCAGATTGTAACGGATTGCCATATTTTCTGGTTTTTTTTTTTAACTTTTCGCTAGTCTCTTCAGTTACACTAGCTTTTGGAGCATTTCGTCCATCTTCTCATTTTCTTCTTGTTGCTCTGTTTTGTTTCAATTTCATTGATTAAAATTTTTTTTATATTTTAGCCTGTGTTTGGTCTGCATCTAGCAAGTTCTGGAATGATAGGGTTGCCAGGGTTCGCTGCCTCGAAAAAATTTCCTTGTGAAGATATTTGTCGAATTGCGTGTTATGGTGCGAAACGAAACCTATTAACATAAAAGGCATAGTATAGGCCTGCTCTACGTATGACTTTAGGTTGTTGATGTTATCGTTTACGATAAGCACTCCATAAAGACTGAATTCCCAAGCCATTAAAATAATTGAACATTTCGAAACGCCTTCCACTATCTTCCAAAAAAAAAAAAAAAAATAAATAAATAAATAAACAATGGGTTTTCAAAAACTTCTACATTATCCACCATAGACCACCAATAAATAGGTGGTAATCACACGTTGCTAGAAGCAGTCATAAAGTTAATCCATCAGATCTTTCTTACCAGGCATGGTTAAATTCCAATCTGATGGACTCTAAAACGGTGTATAACTGCCGCAAATAACTCAATAAGGCAGCAGTACGATATGATGTCCATATCATTTAGATACTAGGACACAGTGTCATTTCAGGTACCCGTGTACTGGATAAATTGGCTAGATGTGGCGTAACCATTGAACTCACGACTTTGGGAATCTATCTAAGGACCTGCGAACATACAATTAACAATACATTGACATTTGCAATCTGAGTCACTTCATCAGACGCTCCGATTGTTTCCGGTACTAGGGAATAGCGGAAGTGTGGCATCATAATAGGCTCTAAACAGTCCAAGTGTGTACATCCAACTCCGTAGGTGACCAGCCGCCACTACTTAGCTGCATTGAGGCATGGTGTTGTCGTACTGGAACACAATTCTTTTCTTCTTGGCCACAACTGCACGATTGTTTTCAATCCCATTACCTTTCTATTGTTTTATGTTCAAAGTAATCGTATGATTTTTTTTTCTTTTAAAAAATTCATTGACCTTTTCCGTATTTTGTTTTGTTGCGTTTATTTTTCGTTTAAAAATAAAATTTTCGTTTGTTTTTCACACCAAATTGTTGTCCTCTTGCCAAATTCCTTCCTTTTTTTCTCTCTTTGGTTTATTTTTACTATTCCCTGTACAAAATAGTAGCCAAGAAATTTCTTCTTTTTATTTTTTTTTTTGGTTACAATTTCCAGCCAAAATTGCAAGTATTTGTTTACAAAACAAAAGTTCATTGTTTCGTTAATTTATATGGCATTGGAAAACTAAATTCGAAGTCAATTTTATAAACTGAAATTTATTTTTATTTCTTCTCAGCCTTTTTTTTTTGGCTCTTATTGTGATATATGAATACAATATAAATGAATTCGAAGTATTTCATCTTTATTTCCTTTGTTCTGAAGATAGAAGTGCTCATTTGTTGTGGCCAAGAGCTAATAAAACTTGTTTAAGTTATCTTATCTTGTTCTCAGTTAAGCGTTCCTTCTATGCCTCCTTCTAAATGAATGAGTTTCGATGATCCATTATCATCGTCACAGAATCTACATGTTGGGCTCGAGACAACCCCCATTCTGAATAAATGCACCTAGAGTTTACAGTGCACTGTAGCCCTCAGATTATTTCTTGATAATCTGAGGCATGACTCAGACCTACTCTTGTTGTAGTTATCAAAGTTTTGATTGCCTTAAACTCACTTGGTTTAAGAAGAGTCTTTGCCTTTCTTTATCTTCCCTTTCGTTGAGTATTCTTTTCCAAACATTTGCTACCGCACCACAGAAGGATACTGGTTCCATCAACCGAGTGGTGCTCGGAGAGGCTTGCTCATTACTAAGAATTCACACATTATCTTGGACCCAGCAAAGGGTAACTTGTGCGGTTTAGGTGCGCCAGACAGTCCCATACTATCTTCGATTTAACCGTATAAGAGCCGATTCTCGGATCTTGTGTTTTGTACCTCCTGTTCAACTTAAATAGAGCACACCTTTCAACGTGGCATAAACTTCCGTATCGTGTTCCTGAGTTTTTCAATGAATGCTGAGTATTTCATGTGGAGAAAAAACTCTCGCGCCTGTTCTAAGATCTGTTCTGGAACCGTATTTGTACCAGCAAATAGTCTCTCTTTTAAAAGAGTATGTATCATCTAGATTATTTCATTCCTTTTTTGTTACTAAGTCTTGTTGCGAAGCACTTCCCAAAGTCATAAAGTCTACTGGATATATGAGGAGAGAGAGCTGTCGGTCATTCGATTTCATAGGGCACGAAGTCTCCTAATGAATTTCATATTTGGCTTGTTTGCCATCAACCTCGAACACACGCTAGTCTCTGTATCTTATCCAACTTCGTTTGAACTGTTTTCAAAGTTATTCTATTTGCTCACACAATTTCCCCTTACAGATCCAACACGATCCATTGCATGAGTAGAGGCCACCATCTCCTGATATTGACATTATCTCGTCCAAATGACTTAATGAGAATAAACGACACATGTTTAGCCTACAAAATGCCAGAAGTTATTAAAGACACGAACCATGTTTTAAAAGATAAGCCGGCAAGGTACATGAGTTCAATTTTAAATGAAGATATGCAGTTTTTTTTTAATTGAATTAGTGTGTGTGTGTGTGTGTTAAAACCTGACATTCTGACAACCATTACTAATTGCGGCAACATCTTTAAGCAGCACTTGCCTGTTGCTTGAACGGCAGCTAATGTTTCCAACATTACATACATTTGTTATTGTAGTTGTTGTTGTTTTTTTTTTTTTTTTTTTTGTTTATGTTCATGTACAATAATTAATTACGTTAAGCAAACAAACATGAATTATTCTCCAAAAGATTTTAATCTTGAAAACAAGTGAAAAGGAAAAACGTTTTTTTTTTTTTTTTTTTTAAACTGAAAACAATTGTGAGAATTGGCATAAATTTTTGACCCCTTCTCCCTCTACTGCTGGATTGACAGTGGGGAGAAGCAACAAATGAATAAAACATTTTGTTTGTGGCGTGTTTTCATTCTTTAGTTTTCCTTTTTGTTTTTGCTGTATTAATTCTGTTTACAAAGAAAAATACAAAAAAAAAGTTTTTCTAACGCCATAAATTAAACACAGAAGCCAACTGAAAAACAGCGAAATTATATCAATTGTCTGTCTGTCGGTACAAAGAATAAGAAAAACATCTGCGCCTCCCCTTACAGATTTTTTCGTATTTTTTAAATCGCATTCGTTCAAGGTGTTAAATTTTTAATAGTACTTGCAACACTTTGTTACCAAACGAATGAATTTTAAAGAGTGAATCTTAACAGCATATTTATTGCTGTTTTCCTTTTGAAAACAATAATTTTGATTTGTGTTTATCAGGCAATTTAACAAAACATCTGAGCAGTATTTTCTGTTTTTGTTTTGGTTTTGTTTTAATAATAATTTTCAATTTTTATTTCCGTTCGTATTTCATCACAAACTCAAGAACACAGTCAGTCTTAAAAACCGCCTTCGATTAAAATAAAAAAAAAAATAAAAATTTCATTGAATTCGTTGGATTAAAAACTTTGAATTAAAACATTGGATTCTCCTTTTAATGGTGTCAAGACGGCTGCATCCTCATTTATATAAAGACCAACACATGAGTCACAAATAACGATGTAGACTAGCCGATTGGTTGCTAACATATCTGGCTCCTAATGCGATGTTTTCTTCTGTAGTGAAGGCTTATTTCTCAGTCGTTGGTTACGTCCACAAGCAAAATTGTTGCATACGGTGCACAAAGAAAGTTGAAGTAATTTTGGAAAAGCAGTTTAGACCAGTTAAGAACCGTGGTCGATAATTTTAGCCTCAGGCATCATGCCATTTCTCTACTGTAGCAGTCCTTACGATGATAGCGAGTTCATCACGATGATGTTCACAGTGAGTTTCCCAGATGGACTGCTTAGAAGAACTTGTAGCCTTTTAATGGTCGATTATGGATGTTAAACCCACTTTAATTGCATTGCTGTCTGGTAATTTAAAAATTTTAAATGTTGATTGCCTTGTATTAAAGCTTTTTGGGCAATTAACAGCTCAATTAAAGTTCTGTTGTCATTCATAAACGTCTCATTATATATATATTTTTTTCAAGTCGAAAACATTATTTCTCTTCCGAGCTTTGATACTGAATTTCTTGGACTTGGACACTTTTATTACCACAGTACGTTATCCGGTCTTCCTTTCAGCCAATAATATTCTCATGATAGAGACTTTACCAGCCTAATTCCTTATACATATAATTTTTCATATTAACCCATTAATGCCCGAATTGTTTTTTTTTCTAACGGTTTACCGTTTTGTACACTCAATTACCTTAAGTTGCCATTGGGCTCTAATGGGTTAATACAAAAAACATTCAAATTCACATTTCATCACAACCAATAAAGAATGTGAAATGTATTTTACGCCATTCAGTTTGAATATAATGCCCATCTTCATACGAATTTACGTTTGTTTTGTTAAATTATTACGTTTTTTTCGACTCGTTTCTATCTCTCAACAGCACTCAGCTCGACTCAACACATTTTCCCAAAACGAAATTAATCCGACTCCAAGCCCATAAGCAACAAACAAATTGAAGCCACTTTTGAAAAGGATTCACAAGCTTCCTTTAGACACAGTCACAAGCAAATACAAGCAGCTAAAAGTACAATGACCTCAATTCTGTTTTCTCTGTATTTACGTTGTTGTTGCAGCCATTGTTGTAGTTTTTGTTGTGTTTTGTTGCATGAGAAATAATACAAGAAATAAAATTCTGTACATGATGATGTAAACAACAACAAAAAAAAAAAAAATAAGGAGAAACTATGCAGCAGGATTATAAAACAAAGAATAGTTCACACTTAAAACAAGAAATCCACTTTCTCCAGCCCTACCCTCCTCTTGCATGCCAAACAAAAACAGGAACTAAAACACAGGCAAACCTCCACTTCCTTTTTGAATCAAACAAAAAAACGTGAAGTGAAAAACACATACGCTTCATCAACGTCATCACAACACTACATCGTCATATCGCGTAAACAAAACAAAAACGTATTCGAAAGGAAGTTTGGGGTGAAGGGAAGCGGTGTATAGAAGTAGTAAAAAAAAGGCTCTAAACAACAATGATTACATGGGAGTAGATAGATGATAATAATAGCAAGGAATGGCGCCCTAAAAAATTAATAAAAAAAAAATAAAAGAATTTCTAAAACAGAAACTCCCTGTTTTTTTGAAATATTTTTTTCTAATAAAACCGGGATTCCTTTTTTAACGCCAACATAAGACAACAAAACATTCAAATGGAATGAAATGAAATGGTACTGTGGTAGTATGAAAATAACAACAACAACAACTCTGTGTTATAAAAACAACAGTAATAACAAGAACAATCAAATAGGGAATATGAATATGCCTATTTAGGTCAATATACCATTGGGGAGTTGAAACAATAAAGAAATAAAACTCACTCGCAACTACTCTCACACACACACACACACACACACACACACACATACGTACATCTCAACAAAATAGGGCAATAAGTCTAAAGAGCATAATAGGCCTGTAACTAAAACAAAATAGAGCGAGAGAATTAAAAAATAACATCAGCGGCAGCAGCAACAACAACAACAATACATAAGAAAGGAAGTACCGTTTATATATGTATGTAACTATAAATTAAATAGTTTATGTGGGTGATGTATGATTGTGATTAAAATTGAAAGCTGAAAAACAACAAAAACAATAGAAATATGATATAAAAAAAAGAAGAAGGAAAAATGAAATCATTGACTTGTTTAAATTCCTTGTATTTCTCTCACTCACTCTTCCTAACTGTTTATGTTATAACGTTAATGGAACATGTTTATATGACGACGACTGTTTCACACAGTTACATATCTATGCTATGCCAACAACAAAAGCAAAAACAAAACATCACTGAATTAGCAGCAGCAATAACAACTTCATTTTACAGTTAAAGTAAAAAGTCTACATACAATGGATTACAATCTAGTTTCTCACACCACCCATGTTTTGTGTGTTAATTTTATTCATGAGTGGCAGGACCTAGAGTTGTTAATGTCGACTCCGAACGAAGGATTTGAGAGAGTTTTCATGGCAATTTTATTTTATTCCCATAGTTTTTGCCAGAAGATTGTTGAGAGGAAGTGGCAGCAGAATTGTTTTATTCATATTTTCTTCGAGTAGTCTGAGCTAGGTTTTGAACCACGGGGTTCACGTTTAATAAGCTAAAGCATTGCATATTAGACTGTTGCGGTTTGGCAATTTGCGTTTCCCTTGACATAAACTCTAACAGAAGCAAAATTAAAGCCAACTGACCATTTATAACATTTTCTTCTGCGATGGACACTGATTTCCCATTTGGTGGTAATGTTACCAAAATAGCAAAATTATAGCATATTGGACTCGGAAAATCCATAAGTGATTATGGAAAATGTCTAATGACATCCAGTAAAGGTGTAAACTGAAAAAACCGTTTATGATTAATTCAGAGCGCTGTAGTAATATAGCAATCTACCTTGTTTGGTCTGCAATTGATGTGGATGGTATGTGGTTTCAACAACACGGTGCCACAAGCTGTATAGCACAACCAATTTTGACTTTATTGCACGAGATCTTTCCAAAAATAAGAATTTTCCGCTTTGACAACCTCAATTGGTTGGTTAGACTTTCGTCTGTGTGGAGGTACGTCTGAGACAGTGTCTATGCGGATTATCCCCTAATTTTTTAAAATATTCGTCAAGTTATTCTTGACATACGGCCCAAATTGTGTGAAAAAGTGTACGAAAACTACCTTTAAAGAATCGAGGTAGCATAGTGATCAAAGTCCAAGCATTACAATAAAAGTTTTCATACAAATTTTGAAGTTTCTTATTTTTGTTGTTGTTTCTATATTGATTAAATTCCTTGTTTTATAAATAAACTTATGAAGTTTCGAAAAGATTTTTTAAGTTTCTTTACAATTAAAAAAAGAGATAAGTAAAGTGTATGTAGAATTTTTTAACCAACTGTACTTTATACTTTACCAACTGCATACGGCATTGAGTTCTTACTAAACATTACGGTTTATGGTTTTACGGTGTTTGTCGTTGTATCATTTGCCAAAGATGAGCAATTACTCACTTGTGTATGTATGTATGCACAAGTATTTGTTTGCGTTTTGTTTGGAAAAATGTCAAACAGCCAGTCAAGTCAGTCAGTCAATTAATCAGTCGTTTAGTCAAACCTGATTTTTAGTCACGTGCCAACCACACACACAAAAAAAACAAAATTTTTCTTCAATTTTGTTGCAATAAATTGTTAAAAGTGAAATATGTATGTACGTGTGAGTGTTTATCATCACACATATTCGTTCTTTTATTTGTTTTACTTATTTGAGTGGAAATTTCTAAGAAAACAAAAAACAACAACAACATTATTATGGCATTGAAAGATTTTGTGTGTGTGTGTGTGTGTGTGTATGAGTATGTGAGTATTTATCATGTTGTGTTTAGTTTATTCACAACAAGCACATGGAATTTTATCTGTAAATTGAGAAAATTTTCTTAGAATTACGAAATTTTTTCATTTTTTTTGTGATTTTCCAAAGAGATAACAAACAAGAAAGAAAAAAAAACAAGCAAATGGTCAAATATTTACCATTAAAACCTATTCAATTTCGAGGTTACACCAAATATTTTTTTTTTAATTAAACTTGAAAAACAACAAGGTTCTGTGTGCAAAATTATTCCGAACAAAAATAATCTCTATTAATTGAAATCTATTATAGAAAATTCTGTAGAACAAAGCCTAAGAAAAACAATTCCGAAAATGGATTTTAAACGGTACTTCTGTGCCTTTCAAGAGAATATTTTCTATGAATTTTGAACAAAATTTGAGTTGTTTTCGGCCACCATATTTTGAGGACTTTTCTGAGGATTTTGTTGTAAATTGTATGAACTTTGTTAGCGAGTGCCTTTATCATTAGCCAGTTGTCGCTACTGCATAGCAATACTGGCTTGATGCCATAAATGGCGATATAGGGACTGATTTTTCTATTTGCATCGCTGATAGATGGAGCCTTGAACGTTAAATATTATGCTTTGGCTATCGACAGCAGCAGTATCGTCATTTGCTTAGATTACACTACCAAGGAAATTTGTTAACATTATTGTTAAAACGCCTTTGGTTGGGTTGAACACAAACCCATCATTTGATAGACAGGCCGCCTTCCGAACACTCGGCCATTATGAGATTAAGTCGGAGATAGTATGGGAATGTCTGAAGAAGCTGAATTAGGTTACCCTCTGCTAAGTACCCGGTTAGGTTAGTGGATAGCTGCCTTTTACAGCCAAATTCATTGGGTGGCTCATACGGCCCATTGTGTTATCCAGTCTCTGAGCAGACAAACTTTCTAGAAAGAAGCTTCCATGTCGTCGATGAGGCCAGAACCCATCTGTAGCGTGAGGGAGGATGTTCGGAAGGGAATGCTCAACGTAAGGCAAGATAAACAAAGGCAACGGCTTCTCAAAACTTTTGTTGGGAAATTACAATAAGAGCAGATATGAGGCATGCAACAGACTATTCAGCACAAACAAGTTTTAGCAAACTAAACTTATTCAGAATGGAGAACGTCTGGAGCCCAACATGTAGATTCTCCAACGATAAGAATGAATCATCGAAAAACACCTGTATGCATAGCAAGTGCTAGGCAGGAAGTTGTCAATTTCGACTCCGAACAGCATCTTGAAATTTGTCAGGGCAATAGGCTTGGAGTAGACATAGGGAAACGCTATAAAGTTTGAGGGGAGTACAATATACCGTATGATCGCAGTATTAGGGCATCTCATAACGACAAATAATACATAATAATACGTTTTAGACCCTTCGTTTGGATATGGTATAGTCCGCTTGACCTGAGATACAACCCATAATTAACTCTTAAATAAAGAGATTTTTATTTCAAGATTCTGTTAATTGTTGCTGTTTAAAATTCGTTTGGTTTGAGTCTTGGGTTTTCAAATTCGAATTTATCCTTCAAACATATAAATAAACTTGTGTGAAATCTTTTTGGAAATTTTTTCTGAGAATTAATTCCACAATCAAACTCAATCCACGCTTTTCAAATGATATTCAGTATGTGTAATGTCGCCGACGTCTTCTTCCACGCTTGAGATCTGCTTTTAAGTGTGTTTTAAGCGTTGCTTGTAAGATTTCTACCAAAGAGGGTTGGTTATTTAGGCCGATATGCAGAATAAAAATCTTTTTAATGTGTGAACAACATGAATGTGAAAAAGAAAACTTTTTTGATTTTCATTTGCTGTTCTTATTTCTGTTGTGTTATGTGTGGCCTTTGCAAATTATTCTACGACAGGAAGTGAAATCAACACACAAAACAAAAAGAAACTTAGAAAACCACACAAAATTTTTTTTTTATTTTTTCTTTTTAAATTTTGAAAATCAAGCTACAACAACAAGAACAACGACTATTAAAAATAAAAACTGAATTCATATGCGCAAAATAATAACAACGTTCATCATCAGCGTCATCATAAAATTTTTAAGTGAAACAACAGCAACAACAACGAAGAAAAAACAAAAACAAAAAATTCATAATAATTGTGTAAATTGGTGTTCCACGTTGATGGTTACAACGACCGACAGGAGCGCACAAAAAAAAAATAATTTTCTAGACTTTCGCACATTTTCCGCGCTTTAGTTGGCAACAGCTAAAGTGGGTCAGTGCGTTCGACCGACAATGTTTGTTGTTTGTTCATTAACGCCGGCCAGCCAACCAGCCAACCAGCCAACATCTAAGGAAACCAAACGCCATCATTGTGTTGTGTGTTTCGCCTACCAGGCTGACAGCATTCAAAAGCAGCAGAACAACGATAGACGACTATTTTTTTTTGTTTTTGTTTTTCATGTAGTTTTTCTATTCAATTGTTTAGATTTTTTCACAGACATCAAGTCTACAAATGTTGACTGTTGGGCTGTGGGTTTTCTGTGGTCATCTAAAGTAAAATCAACAAGAGAATAAACAGAGAAGGTAGTGTTGGCGTAAAAGAACGAAAAAAGACGACAACTTGTCCCACTCTTTGCTAAGGTGAAGTAAGTGAATAGAAAAGAAAGACAAAGCGTATGCGAGTTGATGGATTTTGTTTGAAACTTTCTTTTTTTTTTCCTTTTCAATTCATGTCGATAACGATTTATGACTTCCTGACATTAAAACGAACTGAAATTGTGCGTAGGACATCAAAACTTTGTGAAAATTTAAAAACACAATCAAGTCTTAGGAAAAAAAAATACGTTCGGTAGAGCAACAATAGGGGATCAATAAAGGAGCCCAGGTTCTGCTGCTATAATTAGCTGCTACTGGTGTCGCCAAGTAGCAACTCGATCTTAATTCTGGGATGCAAGGAGGAGATGAGGCTCGTCAGTAGTGTAAGTCAAATATCGTAAGAATCGCCATCCTATGACTGTCGTCGAGGAGAAAATCTGCAGATTTATCCATAGAAAGGCATAGAAGAGATGTAGATCCGTTTTCTCCTGCACTTCGTGATCATAGCATGAGCATATTCGTGATCAAGATTTAGAATGGTTTGCACGTAAGTTATATGTACTTGGCGTACAATGGCTAACAATTAACACATTTTCTGCACAATGTAAGGTTCAAGACTTTCATTAAAGTTATTTGTATCGCCAATTAATGCTGATATGGCACCTCGTCTACTCCGGAGTCGTCCAGATCTGATAGCATCTAGTGTTGCTCTCAATGATTTAGGACGTCAGAAAAATCTACATATAAATTTAAGCTATAATAACCCCATTTACGACACAATTTCTTGTTATTGAGAAGTATAGCGATTCACGATGTATTTTTGACTGCTCTCGTTTCCTATAATATCTTCCCGAGTCCTGTTACCCTGACAATTTTCAAAATGATGTTCAATATCAGTAATAATAATTCTTTGCCGAATACTTAATAAGCTTGCCTCTAAATTCTAAGAATGTGTTCTAATAATTCGTTTTTCAGAAGCACATTTACAGAATTTACATATTGGGCTTGAGGTGATCGCCTTTCTGAACAAGTATTATTTGAGTCTACAATGGTCGTTTAGAGGCCTGGCTTAATCGGAATAGTCTGATGCATAACTCAAATTTCTTCCCACTGTAATTATAAATATAGCATATAGTCTAGTAGGTAGTGTGTTGGCGTATTAGACGTAAAACCAGGGTTCAAATTCCAGGTCAGATATCAAAACGAAAATCTGAAAAAATATTTCTTGACATCCTCTCTAAATAAAATTGTCATGAAAAGTTCTTCTCAAAAATCTGTAGTTCGGAGTGGACTTTAAACTGTAGGTCCCGTCACTCATGTATAAAATTAACACACACAACATAAGTGATGCGAGAAGCTAGGTCGTAATCCTGACTGAATTTATAATTTTCCAATTATGTATGTACGTATGTAATTATCTAGCAAAAGTTTAAATTTTTTTCAAAGTGATTTGAGGAGAGTCACTTCTTTTCATTTTTCTTTTTGCCGAGTATGCACTTTCAAACTCCGCTTCCTTCTTGACAGAAAGGTTATGGTTTTATCAGTGGCGTAGAAATTCTCCTCGCAAGCTTATTTGTCTTCTCATTCCTTCATGACTGGGGATCCCTCTATTTCTCCAGTTCCATACTAGCCTTGAATCAGCTTCACAGGAGTCGAATGCAGGAATGGCGGCCTGGTTGTTAGATAGTATTGCTAGGTCTCGTCCTGTATACTACTTCCTGTTCAAGTTGAATTGGTCTCATCTTCTACGTATTTTGTATCTCAATTTTCATTTACCATGTTACCATGCCACCTTGTATATGGTCATAGATTCATGAATTTTTAATTTATTTTATTAATTAATAAACAAAAATCCTTTCGATACAATAAATCAATAATTCAATTACAGAATGATTTCATCTATTTTTGTTCATAATCAAATTTGATTTTAAAATTAGAAATTCTTTCTGCAAACATTTATTTGTCTTTACACAGGGTTTCTGTAAATAAAATTCCAGAATTAATTAAAAAATTAAAATGAATTGTTATCAATTGCATTATTTTTGCATTTTCTGTATATGAAAATAAAAATGGGAAAAATTGGAATTTTCCATTTCCATTGCCAATTGGAAATGCAAGTAAATAGAATCGAATTTGATTTCATTCGATTGCCATGGAACAAATGAATTTTTCTATTCATATATGAGTAACGACCACAAAAATGTATGCCACTACCGACGAAGACTGAGAGAGGTTTTATTTTATAGTATTGTTGTAGTAGCACTTATTGTTGCTGTTGTTGTGTGTATAAATAAAGCATAAATTTTCATTATCAGCAAAGAAGAATGCAAGCATACACATACATACGTACACATACAAACTGAAATCTAAATTGTTTGATTGAATGACTGAACAAATGAAATGAAACGAAAAAAAACTGCACATGGCAACCGGAACAATCAGAATTATTTGTGGTTTATAGCACTGTGGCTATGCCCCCCGTCTACTAAAGTCAGTGAAATTTAATATTTTTTTTTTATCTGTTTCGGCGTTTTAGCCGTTATCGATAAAGGTTGTGTTCTGTTGAAGAGAGCGAGAGAGAGGCATTCTCGGAAAACAAGAAAAAACAAAATAAAATTTATTAGACTTCCTTCCCATATGGGAAATGCATCATCATCATCGCCTTCACCATCATCATGACGATAATGCATTTGATTTAAATGCCCCACAGATAACAATGAATGAATTAATAAATGAATCGGCGATAGCTTATAAAAAAAATACGTCAGTAGTGCTTTAATTTATTATCTCTAGTTGCTGGGTTAGTTCATTTTTCTACGGGTATAGGCCCAAGTCATGATGCAAAATTCATAGAAGTCGTGTTTTGTGAAAGGCAGAGTTTTTGTGAACGACTCGAAATCGACTGCCTTGGATTCTCCTGCTCATTCTAAACGATAGTTGGGATGTTTTCGGCAAGGCATTTGTTGAGCGGGCGTTGGTCAATCGTTTGCTAAACCAGTGGACTTGTATATATCCACCACATTGTGAGTAGTCCTTTGGTTATTATTTTCATGTGCTTTTGAATTCTATATCCTCCCATGGCGATTTTGCAAAACAGACTGAATTAACTTGACAGAGATTCAACAAAATGGTCCTTATAAACTGTAAAAGTTTAAAAGTCTCTGTTAGAAAACCTTGTACAAAGAAAACGAATGTTTATTAATTAATTTTTAGCTTCTTACACCATAAAATATTTTTTTTTTTATTTTTTTATTTTTTAACACAGTACTTATAGCGATTTAGTCACCAAGTGTTGCCGATTTTTATTATTAAATTTCATTAAAAAAGTTGCGATAGAATACTTCGCTTTAAAAGCTAATATTTATGCAATAGTTTGTTTCTAAACATTAAAATATTCTTTGAAAAAAAAAATTAAAACATTTACGCTTAAAAGGTTAATTGTTTGAATAGCGTTTGTTAAACAAAAGTATACAAAAGAAATACAAAAAAAAAGGAGAAGAAAAAGCATAAACAATTTCCTTTGTAACATGATTATACTTGTGCTCTTCTACACACGCACACAAACACACATATGCCTCTCTTTTGTTGCCATATTGCTTTTAATCACTTTCAAAAGAGAGCAAAAAATGAATTGCTTTGGAAAAGGTCAGAGGGGTATAGTTTTCTCTCATTTTTCTCTGCTTTTCGTAACAGTTTCAGTATTAATTCCAAAACATTTATTCTTAAGAATTCGTATTAAAAAAGATTTACAATAAAAAACGCTATTAACAAAAGATTTGCAACATCATTTTCTGCCGCTCTCTTGTTTTTTTTTTTTTTTTTGTTGTTGGTGTTTTTCTTTTTCAAAGTTATCTATTCAAATAACATTACAATTTTTTTATTTTTTGAACTACACGCGACATATCGTCTGTAGCTTTTAAGCAGATTGGCTTTATTATGTTTGTTGTTCGCGCAATTGTTTGTTTTGTATTTGTATGCCATTCTTATCAATTGTTAAACAATATGAATTTTATTAATTATTATTATTATTGTTGTTGTTGTTTTATGAGTTTGCTCTTAACAAAACATTTTACCGTCCATATACTTTCTCTGCATCCCTATATTGTTATAACGGGTTATCCTTTTAAGGGTCATTTTTATAATAAAATGTTCGTCATTTATGCATACGGATCGTTGAAGAACGTGTAAAAATAGTTCAAACTTCCAACATAAGTGGTAATCAAGCATTACAGGGTAATTCAAGAGACTGTAGTGTTGTAGAGGTAATTGTGGAAAGGCCAACCCTGTGGAATTACAACCCTTTAGTAGGGACTACGACCTAGCTTCCCTCACCAACCATTTTGTGTGAGTTAATTTTATCAATGAGTGGCGGAGTACAAAGTTTAAAGTCTTCTCTGGTCGACAGTTTTGAGAAAGTTTTCATGGCAATTTTTATTTATTCACAATTCGTTTTTATGCGAGATGTCTATGCTGCGGCTTTGAACCACGGGTTCGTGCCTTATAAGCTAACACACTACCTACTAGACTATGCCGACTACAAAGACCATTCAATATGCAAAAAACTGACTGGTTGCTTAATGCACTTTTTGATCTGCAGGTTTCATGTGGCTGTACTTTTTCGAAAATAACCCTGAAAAACTCGTTACTGTCAATTAGAGCGCTTTTTTGACTCCGATTGAAAATTATGAATTGGTGGTTATGTATACATATAGCATAAGTGATTTTGACGTTATTGCATATGAAGTTTCTATAAATAGTAATTTAATGTTTTTGTGACGCCACTTAGATTAGATTATGCGATTTAAAGCCGTTAGATTTGGTTTGTGGGACTACGTCAATAGCCCTACAACGTGAGAGCAGTTGAAACCCCAACATTTACTAAGATTCCGCTTGAAATGTGCAAATATGTAACCGAAAACTACTGCAAAAGCATCACATAATGGCCAATATCCAAGCAATATGATGTAAACACATAAAATGCACCAAACGCTGCCTGCCAATATATTAAAAATATAATTCTTGCGTGTTTATTTAATAGTGTTTAAAAATATAGTATTAAAAAAGTGCTGATGCTGCTGCTCCTCATTTCGTCTAATTTTTATTTTTGGTCCCGATAATGAATGAATTAAAGCTGTTAATACAATAAGATGCATGGAATATTTGTTGCTGCACTATATACATATCAAGAATGAAATGAACTGCCGCCTTTAAAATAATTAAAGCGCATGTTGTTTAGCTAAGGCGACACTTGTAAAATTGCCACGCAGCATTTGGTGTCTCTTATGTGTTCATAGCATTACAAACAAACAAAAGATCCATTAAATCCATCTTAGCTTCAGTGTGTTCTATTTAGCTATACTTTCGACCCCAAATTTGGATAACCCTTTATTATTAAATACAAATGTAGGCTGACATGTACGTAACAATAATAATATATTTTATAAATAACTTTTCAGTACAATTATTATTGATTGTTGTTGTGCTTGTTGCTACTGCTATATACATAGTTAGTTGTTGTTGAGCGTTGTTGTTTTTTTTTTTTTTTTTTCTTTTTTAATATCATTCTTGATAAACTATTTTAGCCGGTTGATGAACTGTGTGGTTAACAAAGCATTCGGTAGGATTAAATGCAAATTATGATTAAGACATGTGCTCAAGTGTATGTGTCTGTGTGTACTTATAGGTCTGTATGTTTCTTAGTCTATCAGTAATAATAAATTCTGAAGCATCCTACTCCAGTGATTGATATACAAAACCCTGTTTGCTTACAATTAATACTCACAGCTCAAGTACCACGTCACATTGTAACAGCAACAGTGAACAGCTATTAAATTAATAGCGGAGAGAGTACTTAAATTGACAGAATTTTAAACAGAAGAACTAGAGAGAGAATGGAATTAATGTCTCTGTTTATAAGAGATTTCTGTTATGTTGTGAAGTTTTTTTTTTTTTTTTTTGAAATCAATAAGTTTTGTTTACATTTTTTAAAAACTTACGTATTAGGCGTGTTCTTTTACAAAAGTTAATAAATAATACACTTACTATATTTAGATTGATTTATGATTAAATTTTTTTTGGTCTCTCTCTCTGTCTATAATAAGAATATACAATTTATCTTTTCATCATTAAAATGTTAATAACTTTCCTTTACAAATTTCAACAAAAATTTTATGGCATTTCATGATGTCACTATTGATTTATTTTTTGCGTATTTTAAGGTTTTTTTTTTTTTTGCTCTGTCTTGTTATTAATTAATTTTATTTCAAAAATATCTTAAAAATGATTGATTAATTATAGCAAAAAAAAAAAAGAAAAATATGTGTGTATATTGACAAATATTTAATTAAAAAGAATTTTTTTGCTAAATACCACAATAATAAAACGTTTAAATATAAAATAATAATAATAATATTAAATTGTTAAAATTTTCGAGGATGTACCCTTTTTCATGTCAAGACTGAAGACAGTGGCAGATTTTTTAATAAAACAACATAAAATAGGTGGATTTCATTTCACCCCTATAATTTGCCCCTCTAACTTAAAAGCATTTAATTAATTTGTATTTCTAATTAAAAGCTTAAATAATTAAAATAACTGTAAATCACAGTGTACACTTTCACTGAAAACTATTAAAAAATATTTAGGTTTACTTTGTTTCATATCTTCTTTAAATGTCGACTGGAGAGACCTAAAGTTGTGTCCATGAAAGGTGTAGTTTTTGGGCGTGGCAATGCAGAATTAATCTAGTAAACCTGCACCTATGCTTTGTTATGACTTGGAATGCCTGTTATTGATGTTTTATTAAATCAAATAAGCGCCATTTGAATAGAAGATATTTTAAAACTTTTATGTTACAGCCATTATTTTATTCAGTGTAGAATTTGTGGGTTTGCTAAGTGAAAAACAAATCCACTTGCATTTGTGTTAAGCTGAGCTTAAAACGCGTCTCTCAAAACCTTTTTAGTAGTCATTTTCATCATTTAATTGTCATCTATAGATGTTTAATAAAACTTAAGCAAGGTTCTTAAAGCTGTTTTGGGTTTAGGAACTTAAATAAAACTTAACGAATAATTTGAAAAAAAAAAATAAATTTTAAAAAACTTATTTAGATTGTTGCTTAGAAAGCTATTAAAAGTAAAAAATAACCTTATATAAAATTTAACGAAACTTCTCTAATATTCAAAATATATGAAATCATTTTTAGAAGATTTTAAACCCAATTTTAACTATTTTACGCACTTAAATAAAACCTAACGAAGGTTTTTAAAAGTTAACGAAACTTAATTTTATAAAAATAATAACCATTATATGTATACAAAAGTTTATTACATACTCTGTAAATCAATTCAAATATTAGGTTCCTAAATAAATTCTCATGAATGTTTTGAAAACTTAACGAAACTTGATTTTTTCTATTAAATAAATTTGAAAACTTGTTTAGTACTGAAATTGTTCCTTAGAAAGTTATTTAAAGTGAAATATCAACCTTAAATAATACTTAACGAATAGTTTTAAAACTTAACGACACTTAACAATATTGTTTTTTATTTGAATTTATGGCTTAAGAAGCTATTAATAGTTATGTATTGTAAATAAATTCGTTATTTAATCTCATTCCATATTTGCCTTTAATTTCCCCAAAACCTTAAAAAATGTTGCATAAAACAAACTAAAGTGCCTAGTGCAAGCAATAATTTGTCAAGAATCCATTCCAATTCGTGTTCAAAAATTGTTTTCTATTTTTGTTTTTGTTGTTGCTTTGCAATTTTTAATGTTGTTTTTGACAGAATCTCTGGAATACTTATAATAATTTGACAGTAAAATACTGTGAAGAAAAAAAAAGCGATGTAAACGAAACCATGTCATCCCTCAACTTTAATGAGAAAAAAAACAAATCCATTAGAATAAGGAAATCAAAAGCAGAAAATTTTAGAATCACTAGCTATGAAATCATAAATCCATGACCGATTTTTATTTACTAACGTTGGTTGATGAGTTTGACCGATATTTCTCGATGATAATGAGCAGTAGCTGCTACAGCACAAGCAGCGGTAGTTAAAGCCAAAAAAGAGAGAGAAAAATGTAATCATCATAAACCTACTTTAGTTAAGTTGTCATTGTTGTTGTTGTTGTTATTGGTGTTGTTGTTGTTGTTGTCGTATTTGTATTTTTTTGCAATAGTAATAATAATTAAAAAAAATATATTCCCTCTTCACTCCCCCCATTTTCTTCCATTTTCATATGTTTGTTGATTTTAAATCTTTTGGCTTCAAGCCAAAAAATTCTTGTGTTGGTTTTGTGGCTTGTGTGTTGTAAAGCGTTGCTATCTTCCATTCGCCGTTTGTTGTACCTTTTTCTAGAGATTAATGAGAGATTTGTTAGCTACTGTGTGTGTTTGTGAAGCCTTAAATAAAAAAATAAGTTTCTTAAGTAGATTTAGTTGTCTAATTAAAAGATTTCTTAACGATTTACTGTTACAATTTGTTTTTTTTTCAAGTTTTTAAGAGACAATCTTTTTTATCTCTTTTTCTCAATTTCAAGAGTTTAAATTCTAGTTCGTTAAACCTTAAGCAGTTAGGTTTGTAGACTGTTTTCTTTCTCTCTTAGGAGAGATAAATAAAACGTTTGTTTTCTGTAATACTCTTCAACAAGTAAAATTTTTAATGTAAAATAACTGTTTTGCCGCGAGTGTTGTTTGTAAACATAAAGCGATGTTAGTGCAGTTGTAATAAAAAATATTTTTGCATAATTTTTTTTTTAATATTATTTTTTACTAATTTATGTTTATGGCATCGAAAATGTGGTTTTTTTGCCTGTAGTCCGTAAAATAAAAATAAAATGCAGAGAAATTTTGTTTTTAAACCTCACTTATGGTGAAAATGTTTGTTAAGATTTTATATTTTTTAATGTCTGTACACAATTGTATTTAACATGATAAAAAAAAACTCCATGTAGTACATAAATATTGCTTTTAATGTTAATTTCTTTTTTATCATTATTGTTGCATCAATTATAAACATGACAGTATGGTCATTAACAACCCATGCATTACCGTTAAAATAATGTTCATCATGAAGAAAATCAAATAAAACTGTTGATTTGTTAACCATTTATAACACAGGTCTTAAAGAGAGAAAGAGATAGAAAGAGAAAACTCTATTACAGTGCTTCGTCCTTAAGTGCTTCTTCGACCACACATTACATTTCTTTACGCAACTGTTTATATGTTTTGCTACAACTCACATGTAGTAAATGAAAATCAAACAAATTTTGATTTTCTATCTTCAAGCTAAGTCTAAACAAAATATTACCCTCACACCGCCGAATTGGACGAAGGAGTTTGATGTGTGGCCGCAGTTTACTTGAATCTATACAACATATCTTTTCGTTTCACTTCTCAAAAGATCTCTTACGCAGCAAGAGAGTATAACAGTTGAGAGAGAACTTTTCTTGCTCTTCTCCTTTAGGATCATCTCTACATTTGCATTTCAAAACTCATGGTTATCTGGCAATTGTTTTTTTAGCTTGCGTTAATATTTTTATGGTTTTATTTTAACGTATTTTTGTTGTTGTAATTATTATAAACACTAGACTTTAGTGACTAGAGTAATGTTTGTAAGCATTTTTTTATTCGTGTTTTACTCTACCACTAATGAAGTCGCCGTTTATAGTTGCTGTTGAGAACCTCCACTGGAAATCATTGTCAGTTTAACGAACTTTTACTTCCACTGTTGTTTTGCTGGGTCTGTATGTGTGTGCGTATGCATGGTTTTAATGGGATACAAAATATAATGAAAGATTGACGTGAAAACTTACACTCAGAGAAATATTTAAAAAAAAATTAATGTTGCTTATATTTCCTAAGAAAATTCTCTGCATTAGAGACTTGGAGAAAAGAGTACAGCTAAGACAACTAATTAGAAAAGATTTAAAATGAAGTATGAAACATTAATTTTTTTATTAATGTTAAAATATTTACTAGTAAAATTTGTACAGACCATTAAAAAATAACTTAAAAATTTACGAATTCGTCGACTCCACAGTATTCTCAACAGCTAGGCCTCATTAATTTGCATTTAACTTATCTCTTTCCATTCTTGCAAAGTCCAATTCACTCGAATTTTTTTTTTTATTTTTTTAATAAATATCCCTTCACCAATAGAACTTATAGAGTTTAGAGAACCCAGAAATCATTGCATCTGGAAAAAGTGACTGTTTGTTGAGCATCTGAAGTTGCCATTCGGCCGTGTTTTTTCAAAAATGATCTCGAGAAACCTTTTCTGTCAATTCAAACCGCTAGACCATATCATAACCGACGCTTGTTTGGCCTGTAATTGTAGATTATGAACTAGAGGGTTATGGTTGCAGTAAGCCTTTACCACAAGTCACAAAAAACGTCGATTTTTGACTTGATTACATGAGAAGTTTTCAGAGGGAGTAGTTTCATGAGTCACACAACACGATTGGTTTCGGCTTTATTTCTTCAGAAGAAGAATTTCACGTACATAAATTAGCCACCCAAATTATGTGATTTGACTGCGCTAAACTTGTTTGTGATTCTAAGTCGAAGACTACGTCTACTGCCCGCAATGATCACAGAAGCGGTCGAAAACGAAAGACTACTGCCACCAATCCAGAGACGTACATTTAAACGAAATTGTATTTCGTAAACATTGGCAAGGTCGAAGGAAGCTATATAATGAAAGAAAAGTTGAATCGAAGTCTTAGTGAATTTTCATGTGACCAACATTTTTCTGCATGTGTACATTTCTTTGTTTCGCTCTGTTTACATATATAATGCATCAACAACGAAATGTAATCAACCATCATAGGTTTTTACGTATTTTTCTATTTAACTGACAGTGTTTTTTTTTTATTATTTTTGTTTCTGCACACATTTCTGTTCCTTTTTACTCTGTCTCCCCCTCCCCTCTCCACTCCAGTGTTTTTGTAGCTTTGATAATGATCTCTACCTTCTTTATGTTTTCTTTAACTCTTTTTTTCTATTCGTCTACATTCTGTTGTTTTTCTTTTCAGGCCCTTTGTTTGCAAACATTTCGTATTCCTTGTCTATTTTTAGTATCCAACAACAGTAGTTGGAGACTCTGGTTTATTTTGTCTTTCACTATCATGCTCTCTCTTTTTCTATCTCTTTAAAATATCGTGATGCTAATGATCACCAAGGGTATTAAGGATTTAAATACAGGGTTAACGCGTTGCCCATTTTAAAGAAAGTTTTGTAGAAAAACTGTGATTTAAAAAAAATAAAGAAGCACATGTTTAATCTGAAATGAAAAAACAAAAAATTTGTTTATTTTATTAAAAATCTTAGAAACTTTCACTCTAAGTCTTAAAAATTTTAAAATTCTAATTAAAAAAATTGTAAAAATTCTCATGGTTACCCTAAACATAGAAAAATAATAATAAAGATGATGGTGGTAACTGATCCATCATCGTTTTTCTAGCTTTCATTTGTTTTTGCGTTGTTGTTGTTATTATTTTAATAATGATTCTTTCTTTTTTGTTTGTTTTTCTTGCGGCTTTTTGATTTAACTGGCTTGAATGTTTAAATCATTAAAAGAGCCTTTGGCTATTTGTGGTCTATAAGAGAAGTTTTAGATTTTTGTATTGTTTGTTGTTTTGTATTGTGTTTCGTTTTTACGAACATTCTTTGAAATTTGCCAGTTTTTTCATATTTTTTTCTCTGGTTATTATTTAATGTGCGTGAAAAACTTTTTACTCACACAGTACTTGAAAAGAATGTAGTTTTTATTTAAGCCGGCAAAATAATACTGATTTTTTATTTTTAATTTTTCTTTCTTTTGGTGTAGGCGATCATACAGTTAAGGAAAAATGTCTACATACAGTTCAAGATTTTCAAGTTTTAGAAAAACAATTTCACATCAATACCTGAACTAATATAGAAAATTAAGATTAAAAACAAATAAACCACCGTTAAAACGAGACACTGATGGAGGGTGCATATAGGCTGATTAGTTGCCAGATCGTGGTTCAAACCCCAGGTCAGACATCTTGAAAAAACGAAATGTAAAAAAAATTTTCTTCGATTGTTTCCTCGGAGCAGTCTTCTGGCAAAAACTCTGATAATAAATAAAATTCCCATGAAAACTGTAGGTCTCGCCACTCATGGATAAAATTAAGGCGCATAACATGAGTGGTGTGAGAAGCTAGTCTGTAATTAAGCATTATAGAGAGTTAGGCGATATCAATATCTTGTCACCTATAGGCTGTAATTGCCGGCTTATTAGATCCCACAAATACTATATTTCGCTTTTTAATTTTTAATGCGAAATAAAATTGATTTTTATTTTTTTACTGCGAATGCATGTTCCTTTTTTTTTCTCATCAATATTTAAAGATTTTGTTTTTTCCTCTATTTAGTTTTTTTTGTTTGTTTTGTAAATAAAAATTTACTTTGTAGTTGGTAAAGAAAGCATTACTTTAAATGAATGTCTTTAGAAACTCTATTATAGCGAATGAGCGTTTCACTTTGTATGTATTTTTTAAGGTGTTCTTTTACTATTCTCTTTATGGATCACAATTTCGCATGTAAAATATTTTTTGTACTTTTTTAAAGCTGAGCTGTATTTGCATTTACTGCTTGTTTCGTTTTGTTTTCTGTTAAACACTGTATTAATTTTTCATTTACATACATTTCTCTCATACTCTCTCTCACTCTCTATTATTATGATATTGGGTAGTACTGTTGTTTACATATGTAGGTATGTTTATAATGTGCATTGTGATGATTATGACTCTGACTAAATTGTAATAATTTATTAAACCTATAATTTAGTATTGTTGTTGCTATTGTTTTACAGTTCTTCCTCGTAGTCTTTTTTTTTTGAGTAGAGTTTTCGGGTTTACAGTTGTTGTAGCTGTTGTACGTTTTATTACACTTTTTTATGTTCTTTTGATTGTTAAGCAAATGTTCATTTTGTTTACTGTCGTTTTTGTTGTTGTTTTAAATGTTTTACGACAAACAACGCGCATTTAGTATTTTTTTTTTAATGTTTAACATGACGTCTCTGCTTAACTTAACGCACTCTGCTGCTTCGCAGTTGAGTCGTTATTATTTTGTTTTCTTTCCTTTTTAAGTTTTTTTTTTAATTTTTTTTGGCTCCATGTCTGTCTGATTTTTTGTTTTGTTGATTTTCAGCCGCAGTTTATTGTGGCATTAAGTGAGAAACGTTCCCCCGGTTACAGTTGCGGAAGCTGTTCAAGAAATAAAATTTCTTCTTTTCTTTTCGTGTATATTTTTTCTTTTACAAAAAATAAAATCGAATTCGTTTATGAAACAACAATAAAAAGAAAACAACATGGATAATGTGATTTTTTTTTCAATGTGTGTAAAAAAAAGAAGTGTTAAAAGAAATTTAAATTTTTTATTTCGTTTTTTTTTGTTGGTTTTATTTCGTGTGATGTTATAGCAACAAAAACTTCTCAGATTTAAGAGAAATCGTTTGTGTGAAGTAAAAAAAAAACACAGAACTTTCATTTTCAAAAAAAAGAAGAAGAAATTAAAATAAATATTGAATACAAAATTAAAATCCAATAAAATACATATTAAATAAAGAGTTTTTAAAATTAAAAAAAAATCAAATAAAATCCCCCTAAAATGGCTCTGAGTTTTAAAAGGAAATTATTTTAATTGTTCTGTTTGTAATAATTTCTAAGTATTAAAGAAATTTCTTATAATTTGAAAGCAATAACAAAATCAAAACGTGTGGATGTGTGTTAAAAAATCCCTAAACAAATTCCAGCAAATTTTTACAAACAACCCAAAAAATCTATGCAAACATTAGACAATAAGATAATTCTCCTTAAAACAGCTTAAATTAAATCTCACAGTATTTTAAACACAACAACAGATCTGTGCAAAAATTTTCCCTGTCAAAAAAATCCCAAAACAAATCTTATCGTATTCTAAACACAACACCGGCATCTCTATTAGCAAGTGAATAAGGAAATTCCTATCGAAAAATCCCTTTAAAATCTCTGTTATTTCCCTTAAAATAAACAAGTGAAGTGCGTCCAAAATGTGAAACAGTGAAGTTAACGAGGAATTCTTAAGAATTTTTAATTTTAAAAGTGTAATTTAGTGTTATTTAAACAAAATTTATTCATTATGATTGAGGATTGCAAAGATAATTGTCACCGCAAGGTATTTTTCAGTATTATAAAGGTTAGTTTGTTTTATAATATAATTTTCTTGTCTCTGTAATCTTCTTCTTTCTTAATATCTCCTGTTGTTAATTATTTTACTTATAAATTGTGGTGTGATTGTTGCATTTGGTCATTAAAATCAAACATTAGATTAGTTTAGAAAATAATATCTAGAGGAACAGTAAGGTACATAGTATTTTTATTTTACGACATTCACTCGGGATGGCTCTTACTCATGCATGGAGCTCATGTGTTGGAGCTAGTAAAATTGGTTATGTGAAGGAGGAAAGAGGGATTAGCTTAGATTGATATCTCTTTGTATTATAAGTGACAGGAAAAACCTCTGCAAAAAAAGGGAATTCCACATTTGGATAGTCCGGCTACAGAGCGAATTCTGTCTGCAATGCAGTGTGCATTCCACTAGCCAATCGACCACAAACGGATATGCAATACGAATTGCGTAAGAATATAGGATTTTCGGAAACAAGTCGCTTTATTTCTCTAGAACAAAATTCGTTGTAGTACCGATAGAACACAAGACAGATTGCAAGGTGCTCCAAGGAATCAATAGAGTTGGATAACCCTATTGTCATTAATGTGCACCACCCCTCCTGTAGGCGGACTTCGAAACGCCGTTCCATACATGAGAGTTGTATTCCATTTTTGGTCGGATCTATGTATGTGGTGTAAATAGTAAGGAAATCAGATGAAGTGAAGTAGTTCTTGCACCTTGAATACTTCTTTCGATAATTGAAAGATGTGCTGGTTTCCATTTGAAAATATTAGACAGAAAGGCCATTTGAAAGGCCTTAACATTTTTTCTTTCATGACTGATTCTATATAAAACTAGAAAGTACGGCAGTGTTCCTTCGTGATGTACGTCTTTGAAAATACGCCCATATATTATTTACAGTTCCTCGAATATCACGCACACTTACGTCTTCCAAATCCTGTGGAACCGATGTGCTAGTGCCAGTCCTAGCATGCTTTCTACCTTTACCTTTCTCTATATGTTCCTGTGACTTGAGTCACATGTTAAAGCGTCACGCCATCTTATTAAAAGAAGACCTCACAGTCAATTCTTGCCCTAATGAATGCCATTTAGTCCCAATAAGAACTGTTCATGTACGTTGAAGCCGAAAAATGTTGAAAGTTAATTTACATCTTCACAATACTGCTTGTATGCCATAAAACGTTGTTAGTTTTTGTTGAATCGTTAGCAAAGATGAATAAAGAAATCCACTACGGAAACCCCATAAGCAGGATATTTTTTGTGAAGCTAAAGCAACCAGTCAAATCAACGCCAAAGTTGAATAATTATGGCGATGCCCTGTGTTTCGCGGGACCATAAGCTTCTTATCCATTATATGCCGCTGCTGAAGTCCTAGGGTTCCGGACGAAATTTTGATATTTGACATTAGTGGCTTTCGGTTTGGAAAATGTTCAGTTCTTTTAAAACGAAATTTTGTCTTCAACGACTATTTGAAATTGTTCATGGTTTAACTGGTCATTGCTTTAATAGGATAAATCAGAATGAATTCAAAGCCTACAATCTACTGATTGAATCAACATAACATATTCGACTTCTGACCATTTGAAAACACGTGACAATTTTTTACATTTCAATTAAACTGTCAAAAATATCTGCTTAAACCTAAAAACATTAACCCCACGTCGTTAATAAACTTGAGCTTAAAGATTTATTAACCATCTCGTAGTATATTTTAATTTTTTTTTTTATTATTTTTTCATAAGTTTACAAGGTTCTCAGGCTGACATTGTTAAGTGAACTCGCAAGTAAAGTTCATGCATTCAAATGACTCTCTTAAGCCTCCTAAGCTGTAGCTGTGATAACAATTTTTTTTTTCTATTTTTTATTTGTTTTCCTAATAATTTTATGTGTATTTAGAAATAAAACGTGTTGGTTATAAAACTTAATATTTAATTACACTTTTTTTGTTTTTATCTTTTTGTTTATAAAAAAAATAAACACACATTTACAGTCGTATAATGGTTTCCCATGTATGTATATTCCATTCAGCAAGAGTTGTTTCTTTTTTTTAACAGAATTACAGAAGAGGAAATCAAAAAAACAGCAAGTCAATGAAATCCAATGAATTTCTCTTCTCCTATAGAGAGATGTCTGTTCAAAAGAAAAACGTAAATGACCATTCCAAGTTGTATTAGACGATGGCGACACTTATTCACTGACTCCATCATTTAACCCGCCAGACCCAGCCATCCGTTCGGAAAAACATTCATTCTCGTCTTGAGTATCGAGTGTAAATGGGATTTTTACAATTTCTGTTCTTTTTTTTTCGTTTCTTTTAATTCTATTAAATTGCAATTCTTTAGTATTTTTTTTCTTTCCTTTTCCTCTACATTTGTTTTTACTCGAATTGAAACTCGTAGGAAACGTGCTAAAATCTAAACACTTCTACAGATGGAGAGGTAATAGTTCCTACAAGATAGGAAGCGAAAAACAAAACAATTTTAATATTTTTAATTTTTTGCTTCCAATAGTTTTGTGTTAAAAAACAATTTTTACATTATGTTTGAGCTGTCAAACGCATGTGGGTTATTAAACCCTATTGCGTAATTATTTCATTATTTATTTACTTATTTAATTGGCTAAAATTCGATAGCTATTAGACCAAGGATTCCAAAACAGATTTCCTTACGATCGGCCATTACTTAGGACTAGAGATATAGGCGACGAAGCTTACTTTTTGTCAAAAAAGCAAAAAAAAAAGGTATAAATAGTCCAAAATCTAATAAAAAATGAACTTGTGGGGGAAATGGGCCTATCCAGCTTACTGATAGACATCGTATCAAGGATGCCAAAACGGTTTTCCTTAGGATCGAGCTTTACTTGGAACCGAAGATATAGGCGACGAAGATAACTTTTTTATATGAGCAAATAAAAGTGTTCTTTAAATTAAATTAAATATTTTAATAATTTACATTAAGTTAATATTCATTTATATATTATAGATGTAACAAAATGTCGTATATTTCGTAAGTTGCATTCCTTTGGTAAATGACTTGCATTGTTTTGGTAGATGGTTAGCATTTTTTAGGTCGATGACTTGCATTATTTTTGGTAGAAGACTTGTATATTTTGGACGAGGACTTGAATTTTTTAAGGTCGATGACTTGCCTTTTTGTGGGCGATGACTTGCGTATTTTGGTTGATGACTTGCATTTTTTGCTGATGATTTGCATCTTTTTGGTCGATGACTTACATTTTTTTATATATAGCACTTTTTTTTGCTCATTAGAGGAAAACAATTAGGTTCGTCGGCTACATCTCCGGTCCCAAGGGTTACTCGACCGAAACGAAAACTGTTTTGGAATCCTTGATCGAATAACTCTCCAGCCAGAAAACCGCACACAATACTCTCGTAAAGTTCTTAGATGCGATAGTTGGGGCACATCATATTGGGATGTTGGACAATCAGCGTTTGCTGGCCCTGTTGTTTTTATGTCGCTGAATCGCAACATTATCTTATAATAGCTGGGTAATTGGTTTCAGTAAAGTAACTCCTCTAAAGTAGAAATTTGTGTCATCATGGCCTGTTAGTAACGTGGACTAGTATTGTCTTCAGAACTTTCCTAATCTGTAATCAATTCCTCCGACCATAATTGTCTCGATCCATTTAATTATTACTTGTGGTTGTTTTTTTTTTAAGTTAATTTTTTTTTTTGTTTGTTTTGTATGATCCTGTTCGTTTTACCCTGTATGAATTAAAATGCTGCACCATGATGATGAACATGCAGTATTATTTGCCACTTGTTTAGTATTCGATATTTGCTGACATTAATTTAACATTTTACCACCGGTAGTCAATAAGTGGCATAATCCACGACGTAAACGCAATAAACCAGAGGAGGCAACTATGAACAACGATGTCTACGTAGTACGTGATGAAAGCCTATTCAATGAAACATCAGTACAGTGACAATGACAAACATTTTCACAGCAATGATAATGATAAAATGCTGTCCGTATTGGTTTTTTGAATCCAATAACGTGTAGAATATTTTTCTCTACTTGCCACCGCCACGCTATGAAACTGACTGGAAATCATACATACAAACATATTGTCGTAGTAGTTGTCTATTATGCAACAACAAATATAACATAATGTTTAATTTTTTTTATATCTGTGTCCATACATTTACTATTGGCTGCAATTTACTCATGTAACACATACAACACGCACACATGTACATACATACATACATACATATGTATTCTATTATCGTAAATCGTAGGCAATTCTAGCTAATAGTGTTTTCACACCAAAATTTAAAACCTGATTTTAGCATTAAAACCATAAACAGCTGATTTTGCGTTCACACTGCAAGTTTTATTAAAATTGGTTTTAAAATTTAAATTCATGACATTTATGACTGCGAGAAAAAAATTTTATGAGCATTATGCCTTATTTCATCGTGATATATTTAGCTTCTGACTTACCTTTCGCACAAGAAAATATATTCATTGTGACCAGAAACAACACACATTTCGATTAATAATTAGATATTTACAAATTTTTAAAATTTTCATTGAAGAAATTAAAAATATTAAAAATTTTTCGTTTTTTAATACAAAATAAATGATTATTTACATTTATTTACATTTGTTTTTGTTTTTATCAGCTGTTTTCAGGTTTTCAGAGCTGGTAGCTCTGATTTAGTACATTTAGTACATCAAAACAAGGTTGTATTTCATAAAACCAACTTAAAACCAATTCAAAAAAGGTTTTATTTTGGTTTTAACACAATAATTGTGTATGGTAAAATCAGGTTTTATTTTTGGTTTTAACGTTAAAACCAACTTTTGCGTTAAAACCACTCGGTGTGAAAACACTATAATCCGGAAGCACTCATAAAGAAAGAAGAAAGAACTTCAAATATTGTGTGTTATGAATGAAAAAAAGTTATCGCTGTGTATTTATGTACATATGTATGTATGATGATCTGTCTGTCTGTCTATAACTTTTGATGGCAACTATCCAAACACTTTTATTTTCCCGATTAAACACTTATTTTGAAGTGTTTTTTTATGTTTTTGTTGACCCTCTCTTTCTCTCTCTCTCTCTCTCTCTCTCTCTCTCTCCACTCTCTCACACTGATATCTGTTTGCGATGGATAATAAAAATTGCTTGAGTTAGTCAGTCAGATCCAATGATTAATTATTCTTTGTTTAATGAATGTGTTATAATTCTTCTTCTTTTTTCTAATCATGATAGAAAAAAATGTATGATATTATCGATTGTAATTAACCCATTAAGGGCAAGAAGATTATACGATAATCATTATTTATAGACATTATCTGTGCTGTTATGAGTCAGGCATAAATCAGGCGCTGCAAATACTTGATTTTTGGCAATAAATACTCACTCACATGCAGCTTAAGCCTAACCAGACTCCAGAATAAATCGTGATGTTGAAGCAATATTTTTATCTCCACAGTTCAGTCAACGATAACATGACAAGAACAGGAGATTGACAGAAGAGGTGAAAGATAGTCGCTTACTCCTTATCTTTCCATTACATGAGTCAAAACAAAGGAATATGACAGTCCTTGTGTACGTCGAAGACATTGACATCACTGGATGTACCACAAGAGATGACACGGTTGCATTCAGTGCTATAGAACGGAAGTCATTTTGTGTCTGGCAATAAATGAAGGCAAAACGAAGTATATGTTTTCGATAAGTATGGGCGTGTAGGGTATTTTATCCGAGGTTACGGAACGTCTGTTGCTTAGATGTTGCAAAAGCATTTATTTAGCTTTCGTCCATCAGAGTTAAGCTCGAGCATAGAATTACTCTTCTAAGGGCCATTATTACAACTAAAGGGAGGATTTTAACGGGCAGATAAATTTTTTTTTTTTCGTTATTATGAGTACCCAATAAGATAGAAGTGATCGTTAAGCTAAAGGGAGGATCACACTACCTTTAACATTTAAAGGTCACTTTATGTTTGAACTTGCCATATTATATATTATTTTCATTATGGCAACTTCAAAATTAAACAAAATGGGCATATACAACAAAAAAACGTAGCCTGCGGCTGCCACTGCGTTAAAAAAAAAAACTTGTATAATTGACCAGTTTTATCGACATTGCTCCGGCACTGCCATATTTTTGACAAAAGTTATCTGTAAGTTGTATTAACGAAAATAAGTTAAAGGGAACTGTAAAGTTACCTTTAACTAAACCCAAGTTTAACGGCAAGTTGTAATAATGGCCCTAACAGGTACTATTATGGTCTCAATGGGCAATTGAGTAGTAGAGTCCTTCATTTGCTTCTCTGCAACGTGAAATCATGAATGTTGTTACACTCAAATGTATTTGTCTTGGGAGTGTTCGTAGGAAAAGTTATACCCAAGATTTCATTTCCATTTCCTATTAAAAACACCGTTAATATTCACAATTCTATCGATTTCCTAGGCTCCTCCTAAGTTTCCTATTACTATGACGATGGGTTAACAAGTGCTTGTGTTTGTAACCGTAACGCCGGCGGGGTCTCTGATGGTTGTGTAACAGGAAAAATTCAATTTCAATTTTTCATTAAGTCTTCTTTTCTTTTATGTTTCATGCAACATGGCAAATAGAAGAAAAACTTGTCCCTTTTTTAATACAATTCCCATCGTAATCGTCAACATCAGTGGGCCTATAAAAAACTGTTTCCATAGATTTGCAATGTCTACAAAGGAAACGGAAACGTATACAAACGATTACAATGACGACGATGATTATGATGACGATGATGATGATGATGATGAAGAGGCTGGTATTACTTGTATTGTATTACTTTATGTTTTAACAATTTCATTTGTATTGCTATTGTGTTGTTGTGTGTTGCATGCCATAGGAAATTGTTTGTAACAAATATCCTGATGGTGCCTGTTAGTGCCTCCCTGCTGTACTTTTATTTTTCTTCGCATACAATATTGCAATCAACAGACGGACACAGGCAACAATTTTTAATAGTTTGTCGTTGCAATTTTTATTTATTGTTTAACAAAATAGGAAAAAAAAGGAAAAAGGAATCATAATAATAAAATAAAATATTAAAACTTCAGAAACAGACAAAAGAACAACAATAACAATAATTTTCATCTTTTCTTTCGTTTGTTTAACATCTGTTGTTGCAATAAAATATTGACTTCCGTTGGCCATTTAATAGTCCAGGTTATTATTGGTATTTGAGTGAACGATAGTGGAACCCTTTTAAGTGCTACAAACAAGTTCGAAAAAGTATTCTTTGCAGCAGATGACTGTTCAGTCAACACTGTAGCTGGCTTAATTGCTTGTTTGACTTTATTAGAAGACGTTATTAAAATCACATTGTCCTGTGAAAAATTAGCTGCACTTAAAAATTAGTACAAATTTGCTTCATTACCGTTACATATTTTAGTTTCCTTTCGTATTATAGAAGAGGTAGGACTGTGTTTAGGTGCCACAGGAAACGATAATAATGTGCGTAAGAAAGTTAATGGCTGGTATGATTATAAGGAAATTCTTCATTGTGATCTTCTACAACCGTCACTGTAGTCTAGTAGATGGTACAGGCATCTCAAACATAACGAAACCTGAAAAACCATTTCTTTCAGCGACTTCCTCTCATCTGTCTTCTGACAAAAACTCTGAGATTAAAATAAAATTGCCTTGAAGAGTTCCTCAAAAATCTGTCATTCGAAGTCAAGTCTAAAGTGTAGTGACAAGTAAGATCTTCTGCAACCTGACCAAATTAGACATCCAAGAAATTCAAGAATTGATCAAGAGAAAAGGTGTTGTGTTCTATAATGACAGGCAATGCTTGACTACTTACATCTTTTACAATCCAGCAGAAAATGAGAGATCATGCCTGGAATGTTTTTCAATTTCAAACGATCATTTGTTGCGGTCTCTGCAAAATTCCCTTAATGGAGTGAATATAAATTCTGAAGGGGTCTGCAAAACGATGTCAGAAGACCTTCACTTCAAGTGAGACACTGATTGATTGATGGATTGACGCATAAAGTGGTCAAACGTTATCGATCAGAATGCCACTAATTTGGTTTAATAAAGTACATTTTAAATACAAAAAAAATTTGTTCCATTTGTAACCAAATTTTTCGATCATTCTTGTAAAGCTTTTACTGTATTAAAAGTGTCTTTTTTTTTTGTTATCGTTCTTAATTTTTAATTGGTTTTGCTGCTGCTGCTGCTCACCATATGAAATCCAATAAATAATGTACCCGTCATTCATACTACCTCGTTTACCTTTTCTGTTTTAATTATTTATTTTCATTTTATATGATTTTATTTTTAAATTAGTTTTTTTCCTTGTTATTTATTCTTTGTTACATTCGGTATTTTTTTTTTCCTTATCATAAAATGTCATCTTTTGTTTTAAGTTTTAATAAGAAATTGTTATAAAGTTGCACAATATTCCTGTTAGTTTGTAAAACAAACAAAAAACCCCAACACCAGCAAGAAATCGGAACTTGAACATTTTATAACACTTCCAGAAGTTCTATAATTATTTATTATTTTATTTATTTAATTAGAATACAATTGCAAATTATATTATAATTATTATGTGTTGAACAACTTAGCTTCTGTGCTGGTGTAACAGACCGGAGGTTTTAGTGGGAATTGAACCCATGACTTTCACGCTAATAGTCTAGCTTACTACGCACTAGACTACCAGGGCACCCTTTTAGTTATTAAAGAAATAAGATGAACTGCACAAAATTGTGTCAAAAGGCGAATGGCAATTATTAACACCATATATTCTATTCGCCAATTTTACTTTGGAATATTAAGCAACAGACAGTTGCATTGCATTTGACTTTTGTACAATTTCAAGGCAGATATGAACTGAATATTAAAAGGAAACATATTAGGATAGAAGGAGCATATCCAGATTGGTGTCCACTGGCCGATTCTTGTCACGGATGGTCCTTTTGTAAGGCCACAGTTTTCCGTTATCTTCTAGTCCCAGAACCACTCAAAGCTCCTTATGAAGCGACTCAGACTGCCAATGTTATAAAACGTGATAGCTTCTCCAGATTATCTACATATACAGTATGCACCATAGTTAGAAGTTGTATGCAGTATAGCCTCTAGTTAAAGGCGATTTGATATACTTAAGAAGTCTGTTTTTATCTTAAACTGTATGTCCATCTCTTATCTCTTACCAAAATCTGTAGCGATTGGTTTTTTCAAGCAAATCAATTGTTGATTGGTATAGCCATGAACCATATTATATATGATTCCATAATAATCTCACCAAACATACAACAAAACCTTCCTGACTATATCCTTCCAATTCGCTTAATCCAGTTCACCACGATTCGACCAGGACGATGCACAACTTGATCTTGTTACAAGTGACTCACTTCGTTATTATCCGTTATTATTGATCAAAGTAGTTTGAAACATGGACCCATGTTTACAACTTCTTTTTCTATCCTGCTTATATGGTTGTAAGACTCAACAATTTTCGTTATTTTCTTGATATTTTGAACAACAAACCGTTTTATGTCTGTAACATTAAATCTATGGGAAAAAGAACCCATGAAACTAAATGTTCAATTATTGGGAGGAAATGCTACAGTGCCATGTAAACACGACCCCATTTGCAGATTGCCTGAGGGCGGGTGTGAGTATACAAGTCATTCATATTAAGCAATTACTTTACGCAATCTCCAATGACATTCGCCTTCAGTCAAAAGAATCTTAATGACCAATATTACTGTTATCTGCACAGGTGTAGATAAGATTAAAAATAGAATTGGTTGCCCTGGATTTAATTAGTTTGATTGGATTCCAACTATCACACTCCACATAATGCGATACATACATACATAATTGGCCATTACAACCCTTCAGTCAGGATTACGGCCTAGCTTCTCACACCACTCATGTTGTGTGCGTTAATTTTATACGTGAGTGGCGGGACCTACAGTTTAACGTCGACTCCGAACGACAGAATTTTGAGAAACTTTTTCATGGCAGTTTATTTTACTCTCAGAGTTTTTGCCAGAAATCTGCTGAGAGGAAGTCGCCGAAGAAATATTTTTTTTTCATATTTCATTTTTGATGTCTGACCTGGGATACGAACCCGGGCTTTACGAATAGTAAGCCAACACACTACCTACTACACCAATGCGATCCCTATGACAATATCGTTCTTCACTTTATCAAACACAGTGGAAATATCCAGAGCCATAAACTTGCTCTCAGCAGATCGTTAGATACACTAATTCCACTGATTAGGTGAGCAACACTAACAGGTCACCAGAAGTTAGTAAAAATGCGCGTATCAACCTGATCAAACAATATAGAGTCAAGCACTCATAAAACTAAAGAAATTTCTTCACAGCACAGAATGTGAACTCAAATGCACTTAAACAGTATTGTAGTGACGTACAGTATTGTATAGAGTATCATACCGTTTTTCTTTCATTACTTTCTTGTTTTTTTTTTTTTTTTTTTTTTTTCATAGAAAACTTAATTTTTAATACCTTTACGTTACTGCACTAGTGTATCAGTATCAGTTTCATTTGAAATTGAAATAAAATTTTGTACTACGTTTTCTCTTTATTGCCGCATGAAATGATGTCGTCGTCGAAGTTGCAGCAGCAGATTTTGTTGAAATCTTTTGTAAGAAATTTTCACAGTAAATCACATTTTTAGTAAATTGTGTTTCTGGTTAAAAGAGAACAACACAATAAATAACTTTTATTTGAAATGGTTTTTGCTTTCTTTTTTTTGCTAGAGTCACATCCGTAAGTAAAATTCCCTTTAATTTTATTCATGCTCAAATGGCATTCTTTTTTTTTTTTTTTATTTTTTTTTTGTATTGTTTATAACACGTTACACTGTATTTGTTTACAAACATCATGCAGTCGTAAATAAAAATATCGTTAAAACGCAATTTAAATGAACGGAATTTCATCATTTTCCTTAGAATTATTGCAAAATTAATTCACTTTCCCCTTAAAAATTATTGTGTGTGTGTATGTATGTTATTTCATTGGCTTTGTTTTCTTGTAGGAATGTTGTGTAGCCTTTTAGAGGAAAAAAAATTCTTAAAATTCTTGTGAAAAAACTAATTGTTTTTGAACACGTTGATGTGGTTTTTAAAACAAAAATAATTAAAATAATGACTCAATTATTGCATTTAACTGCTGATCTTCAAAATGTTACGTTTTGATGACACGTGCAAAATGTCACACCACTTCACACACCTCCAACAGAAATTAAAAAAGAAAATTCTTCCGTATCGTGCTTTAGTGGAATTTTTTATTTTAATTTGTTTTGTTTTGTTATTGGCAAACAAATTTGTATTAATTAGACACGTTACCTGCTAGACATTGTTAGCATTTTTTGATTTGTATTTTTCCGTGTCTTGTATTAATTCAGTTAACGAAAAAAAAACCCTTCCGTAGTCTTCATATCTTAGCGGATATTGTTTGTGGTTATAACAACAACTTACAACATCTATGTTGTCTTCTTTCCAACACTTGAAATGTTTTTCATAAGCAGTTTATGTTTTACATCCATTACAGAGGCACTATGTCGCCCTATACACATCCACTACTAAGTCTTCTAAGAACTCCACGTATATAATGTGCGTACGCTGTTTCCCGTGCCTACAAACATCCACACCCATGATTGTCATTCTCTCTAGATGAGCTCACAGACTATAATAATTCGCAAAAAACCCCTTTAGGAGTTTTGGGTTCGATTTAACTTACTTGAGAACAACATTTCGAAGCCTTCTTATGTGTGTGGAGATATATTCAAATATAAAAAGCAAAGACGCAAACCCCCACTTTTAGTAGCGCCCATTTTCGCCTTTAACAAGGACAAAATGTACTTTTAACAGAGCACTGTTAACCTTTTAACAGCTACCTTACTACGGTTCGAAAGAGGAGCCTCTGGACTAACATTTGCATGTAGTCGGGTAGGTGTACTATTTCTTATATGTTCTCAAATGATCACTGATCTTCCAGAGAATTTTCAATCAAAAAATTTATAGTTTCAAAGCCAATTTTCGCAATACCATATCACTTTGTATGTGACTATATTGCTGATTATATTAAGAGGCCTTGAAACCTACCTTTGAATATGATATGGTACTCATAGACCTAGTATATGTCCTAAAATTAGTTTCTAAACAAGTGGGCTTTTCCAGATGGATACTGTTAAACAGCTAACAGTTCTCTGTTAAGGGCAAATATTGTTCTGTTGAGAGAAAATTTCACTCTGTTATTGCCAAATGGGGTGCTGCTAAAAATTATGGATTGCGTCTTGGATTTTTAAATTCGAATAGCATTTTTCGTATAAATCTGGTTACCGCTATATCCCTGCAGATTTTAAAGCTTTCGTGAATCACCAGTTGTGAAATTTCATTTGCTAAAGCAGCGGCTATATTGTCACATATTTTCGCAGCGTTTGCATGACTTAATGCTTCAGATATTTTATTCCTTTCCAAATCAGTATAACTTTTTATACCAATTAAAATAAAACATTGTCTTAATCAAAAATGTAACTTGAAGTTAGCTTTACTATATGAAATCTAATAGGCACTACACTTATATTTTTCAAAGATTCTATTTCTGCTAGACTTATACAAAACAAGCAGCAGTATAGTCTTCCTACGTTTTCCACTTGAATCTCTAAAAATCGTTCTAAAATTTATTTCGATTCGTTTGGTTTTCAATTCCTTTTAATCGATATGACTAATGGCCTGTTATTAATACACAAGACCGCCATGGTTGCATTCCTTAAAACCTGACAATTTCCGTTTTTCCTTTGATTATTTAAAACCCTTTTAAAATAATAAAAAATTTGTTTTCTAAAGAACATTTAAGTGCCAGAAATTTGTACGATTATCAACACTTATCATCATCATTATGCAGAAAAATAAATTTTAATTGTTTTTTTCTCATTTATTTTTTCAATATAAAAAAAAAATTTTATTTCCGAAAAACAAACAGTGTGTGGTATCAGCAACGATTCCACGTAAAACTCAATATGTTTTTGAAATTCTCTGTGTTTGTTTTTCAAGACAGTAACACAGCGTTATAATGAACCAACCCGACTTGAATTTCTTGCACAAATCATTGATTTTTGTTAAGCTTTCTCTGTGTTAAGAAATTTTAATTGTTCAGGTTTTAAAATCTCTAAAATATTTACTGTCTGTCTATGCGGGTATATTGTTGTGTCGTGGCGAGAGTGTTCATTTATGTATCTTCTGTAGAATTTATTTTTAAGCCAATAAAATGGAAACTTTGTGACGCACCAAGTGCAAGTTTGTTCGTTATAAAATTACGAAATATGACAGCCAAGATGACAATCTTAAGCACGGAGTTGTATAAGCACTCAGTCAGACATACATATGTTTGAGCCATGATGTACGTATTTTTATATGAATACATATTTAATTGTCAATAATTATTGTAAATATCGGAAAACTTCAAAGAAATTTATTTGTTAAGATGGTGTTGGTGCAGCTTACGATGGTTAGTTTTTTGCCTTTGTGACTTTGTTAATAAAGGGTTATACATTTTTCGGTTTCAAAAGAAAAATGAAATAAAACACACATAAACCTCTATTGCCGATGACACTTTTATTTCAAAAAAATTCTTGGAACTATACCATAGACACAACGCAACTGCCTGCCTTTGGATTGGTTGCAACAGTCTGTACTTCGTAGTTCGATTTTTACCATTTTTCCCTGGATTTCGATCAGTATTTCGTTGACGAATAACGAATGTATGTTTTGAAATGCTTCTACTTCAGAGGATTATCCGCCCTGACATTGTCTTTGGCGCAGCCTTAGAAAAACTGTCTAACTGCGTCAAAATCCATTATATTCATAGCCAATAGGCATCGCCAATTAACGAAACTACCTCCTCTGAAAACTTCTCATGCAATCAAGCCAAAATTAATTTTTTTTGTGGTAAGAAATTGCTTCAACCAAATTCGGCGATATCGCTTTTAATAGATAGAAACAGTTTTTTCGAAAAAATTGTCGAAAAATCGGGCCCAATCCCACCTCCAGACCATAATACGCACCAAACTGTCACTTTATCCTAATACGATGGTGTTTCCACATTCACTTTTGAATTCTTGGAACCTTTGATCGTTAAATTTTGTTAACGTAACCATTGCTGTAGAAAATTCCAAATGAAAATCGGCTTCGAAACACTATTGTCCTAACTAGCACCGAATCTAGCATATCTACGGCGATATACCGTATTTACGATACTACAGAATCGATATTTTGGCCATTGAGTACATTGCCGTGATGAATAGGTTTGGCCCCACCTGTAACATTATCAGTATCTTCAAATTTCTTTAAAATCGCACTATTTCCTTGCATAGAAGGTCGATAATGGTGATCGTAATACGCCAAAAGCGGCCACGTTTGAATCATAGGTTTTGCAATCAGATTTAATGATTACTACACGTAAACCTTCCATTAAATAAATTACTGTTCAGATGAAATGTATTTAATTGAGACCACCGTTAGTTTTGAAACCACTAAATGGATAACTCGATATGAAAGAGTTCTTACACACTCAAACAAATTAATGACAAAATTTCTCTACAAATTACTCAATTTTAACTGTCATTATGTATAGTTTTTATGCCTATGTGTGCATACATGTGTGTGTATGTATGTATGTGCCATATCACAATGAAGGCGCCAAACGTTAAAAACGCTTATTTTTTAATGATTATTTTATGTACAATAATTAGTGGGGATTTGTTTAACTTTTGGAAATTTCTCAATTTATTTGGAAGTGAAATTTTATTTTATTAGTGCACAGTGGGGACAGTAAAATTATTTTTAATGACATGAAAATGTTACATTTAAACCAATAAAAAAAAAGTTATATAAAAAGGTATGATATTTAACTGTTCATCATCGTTATCATAGTTTACAGCGACGTCGTAGTCGACCGCGTTCAGGAGATATTCACTAAGATTGTTCATTAATGACAGAAGAATTTCACACTTTTGATTCATAAGACCATCGCCGCTATATGTCTTGTTTTTCAGTGTTTTATCTTTAAAAAAAACCCGCATATTGCTCGTATGTCGACTAGTCCAAGTTCGTTTGTTGATTGGCCAGCGGTTTTCACATACTTTGCTTCAGTAAAAACTGTCAACTATCAGTTTGGACTATAACATCGTAAATATCATTTATTTTTTATAATTGTCCCAATAACAACTGCCAGAGTTTTTAGAACATTCATACACAAATATTATTTAGTACTTCAAATCATTTTATTTTAAACTTTAAATAATTTATTTCATTTCAATTGTTGTATTCAATATTTTTATAAAACACGTTTATTATTATCACATAAAAATTAAAAAAAAAAAAATATTCTCACAAACTTCACACAATTTTTATTTGAAATTATGCCGACAACACTCTGTCGCCCACACTCTGTTTTACTCCGTTTGATTGATGATGCATCACCCACCCATAAACACCTTAACACACTAGCCCACTATGAATGAGACTCTATTAATTGAGAGTGTATATGTATGTATGTAAGTAAGTGTGTGTTTAGAAACAAGAAAACTAAACTTACCTACACCAACTCAAATCAAATTGTGTTGATTTCGCGTTCAGTTTTTATCATCAACGGGCGTCAGTGGTGTCATTAAACAAGTCAAAAAGTTAAACACGATTAAGGTCGACGATATGATGACACCCTACACTATAACATCTTATGTATTTGGAATTATTGATTTAAATCATATTCGCTATAAAGATTAAGAGTTTACAGGTACAGATATAGGTTATAGTGACAAATTTCATCTAAATAAGGTTTCTTATTGTGGTTAGTCATAACGTATCTCTCCCCTTAATCTCGAAATCACCCAGAGCTCAAGAAAAAAACCTACGATTTTCTTAATGTCTATCGCTAGCTTATCAGTGACTTCATCTGCATGGGTGCTTTCTTCACCTGCAACATAATGTTGAGCATATGCCCATTACGTGAACAATCATTTCCACCTCTTTCTCGCCTTTGCAGCTTTTATAGAAGTCATGGGCCGGATGCCATAGTAAAATTTAATCAACTACACTTACTACTTTACATTAGGATGGACAGATTACTCACAAGCTTACAACGCAAGTTCAATCAGAGTCCCTATGGGTTCTTGTGGTACGGTAAAAATTCCTCGTTAATATCGCACCGCCTATTGCTCTTACAGCAGCCTGGCTCTCCGTAAGTATGCAAAAACTCTATCCGGAATTGCTGAACTTTCCATTAATCTTCACCGTAGGGTTTATAAATAACACTTCGGTCTCTGGAAAATTCCGTAATGATTCAGTAGCCTTGTCGCGTGAGCTATACCCAGTTACTTCTGTAAAAATTTTTTGTTGAGAGTCCCATTTAAATATTCCCCCCATGTAAAACAATGATTCTGAACTTCTCCTTGGCATGAGCTGTGTGGAAGCAAACGTTTAGACGACTGGAGAGTATCGTGGTGAAAAATCAGAATGATTAAGTTTTACCCACCGCCAAAGTATTTAAAAATGTTTTCGCTTTTTTAATTTCGGGTTAAAATTTCTGTCTCTTATGTGCTCTTGAAACGATTTTCTGCATGTTTGATGGGGGTTATTAAAGTGTACTGGTATCCGTTATGTTAGAAATTTGAGCTGAAAACATAGTACCGAAACTAATGAAGGGTGTAACAGTCAGAGAGTAGTATTTGTATGTAAAAGAGGACAGAGTCACATCTCTCTTTTTTTTTTAAGTATGACGACTGAATTATTTCGTACATTTTTTGATTTTTTTGTAATAATAATGACGCCACTTTATAAAATGCTTCCATGAGCTATTTAATGACAACAACAAGAAAAACGATAAGTTTATTACTACAGCCATTAATTAATGACACAGACATTTACTACCACTTTTTCCCTTTTTTTTCTCGTTTTTATAAAAGTTTTTTTTTTCATTTTATCAAATAATTTGGCCAATACTCATAAATGAAAATGTAAATTATGTTGAGAATGTGTGTGCGCATATATATACATACTCGAATGTTTAAAACGTCAATGACTCAAATTTAAGTTATGCAGCCCAGTCGTCAATGTGGTTAATTTATAAAACAAATAATAAACCGGGTTAAAATGACACACACCACTTTCGTGGTATTTTTACAGTGAGGCGGCAGAAAGTATATGTTGTTAAAAAAGAAATATTGAAATACCTTCCTTCCCTTGTGACTTTATAAGGCAATTAAGTTGATGGCAATGCTTTTAACAAAATAAGTAAACATTTCTTTTTTTGTGGGGGAATTTGATACTGGCATTGCATTTGAGAGCTCCGTCTTTTCATGACAAGAGCATGGCACTGACTGCTTCTGCATATGTTTTTCGATGTGTCTATCAAAAGGAGGGAGATGGGATGTGTATGGATGTAAAAGCCTTTTAACCTAGCAATAAAAGTTTTAAGCGTATTAGGTTCGAAAGATATAAACTGAAAGATCGTTTCTCTTTAATCCTTTTTAAACATGCATGGTCTACTCGTATATTATCACATCCACAAAGTCATCAGTGCAATCCGTACAAACGAAAATTCCCAATTGCCCAGAGTTCTACTAAGAGAGAGGATCACCGAAAGAAATATTTTTTTTAATTTCTATTCTTCAGGACCGAGAATTGAACACTTGAGTTAGTGCGCCAATATACTACCCACTAGACTACAACGAGCCTGTTATATGCCGTATTGTGTTTTTGAGATCGCTTTTCAATATATGAACATTTTTAAGCTAGAGTTCCTGGCAATATAATTTTAGTTTATCTACCTTCATTTATGTTACTGCTTCTTCCAGTTTAACAAAATTCTCCTTTTAATAACATAGTGTAAGAATTCGCCAAAATTTAAAGCATGTTGTAGACAGAATTCGCAGACAACTTTTTTCCTGTCAAAGAGCAATTATCGCTGCCTAAATGTGAATATCCATCCAAATTTTGAATTTTTGTTTCTCAAAACTTTTCCAGTGTATCAGTGCACACATACATACATAGCTCATCAAACTTATATCATTCACTAACTGCTCTACGACTAAGGTTTCATTGCAATGACATATTCCGCTTAAATACTGATTTTTTGTTTGTTCTTTAAATCGAAATCTAACACCACATTGTTTAGTAATTCTTAAAAATTGCTCTATGATTAGATTCTAATGAAAAACTTTTTTCAATAACAGCCGTGACTGCGCTGATCATTAGCATCTCAATCAGTAAACATGCAGCCAAACAACAGCAACAGCGCAAACGAACCGTCATACAGTCTAACAATTAAATGATGAAATACTCTGTGATCAATGCAACATCTGATATTGAATTGACAACCGTTTTTTTCTTTCTTTCTTTCTTTCTTTCTTTCTTTCTTTCTGTTTCTGTTTCTGTCTTGTGGTTAATGGCTATAAAAGCCTTATTTTCTTAGAATTTTAATTCGGTTTTAAAACGACAGAAAAAAAGACAAAAACACACCCTCTAAACATACATAGTCACTCACCACCGTGATAATACAACAGAAATTTTTTCTTCTGAAATTTCCTATTATGGCGTCTTGCGCCCGCCTCACCCCCTTGAATATTGCGTGATTTTTTAACTTTATACCCAACCGTGGTATATTGGCTGGCGAGTTTTGTTTATAAGTTTTTAATAACCAATAACAACAAAACGTTTATTTAAACGGCAATTTTGTTTAAAAAGAAATTCTTTTGAATTTTTTTTTTTAATGCTTTTGGGTTATTGTGTTTAAAAGATACGGACGGATGGTTGACGGTTGGTGGAGGGAGGGGAACGCAAAAGGAAATACAATAAATACTTTTTATAATTGATGATCGTCAACGGAGACGACAAAAGCAGCAAAAAAGAAAAAAAAAATAACAAACCGAACGTCTATCATCCGTTGTCGTTGTTCTCTTAATAAGAGTAGTCAGAGCGTCAAGTTCCGATTTCAATTTCAGTTATGAATCAAACGCGAACGGGTTCAGTTAAAACGCCGCAACACATTATTTTAAACCATTTTCCAGCTGCTACCATTATCTCTCGTGATAGTAGCAGTACTAGTAGTAGTAGTTGTAGTTGTTGTAGTAGCATACAATCACAACAACCATATAAGAACGAAATTTACGAATATTTTTATAAAAAACATATATTTTACAATAAAAGTAACGAAGTTTCTTGAAATATTTTTTGAAAAAAAAGTGAATTTAACTAAAATTTATTAAAAAAAAAAAATAATTTCCTAAAATGGTGCAACAAATTTTAATATGCAACTCCAGCATCGAGCAATATAATCAGGTTGGTTGGTAGTTCCTCAATAAAACCTCGCGCTAATAAATACCCATATAAATTGAACGGGAATTTTCTTATCATTTTTTTTTTCTTTTTTAATTCTTTTGAAAAAAAATAAGAATAAATAGAAATAAAAGATAAAAACTGGAAGTAATAAAAATTAAAAAAAAAAAATTAAATTGCCGATAACAAAAGCTTGTGCTTGTGTTGTGTCTAAGCATTTAGAATGTTAACGACCGGCGTTAAAACCATTGACAATACAAATGCCGACAATTTTCTGAGTAAAAACACAAATTATTGGAATTTTTAATGCATTTTTCGTATTTTTTTTTTTTATAAAATTAAATAAAATATTTCGAAATGATACGTCAAAATACTTTGTTTAGCATTTCAAATGTAGCAAAAATGTTGAACTATTGGATTGGAAATTTTGTTAATAAAATGTTTTCGAATGGAAAAACAGTTGTCTTACAATCAACGACGTGTTGTTAAAAAAAAAAAAAACAAAGAATGGGGGACTTTAACCCGTCGTACCGAATATATATTTTTTGGATGAAACTCTTGGTGTTTACAAATGAGTTTAATCCCATCTAAATAATCCAATCGGAAAGACTTTTGACCTCTACCCCAACAGAGGGGCTAACATCAACAACGAATATCATAGGAAGGTCCGATCAAAAAAAGGTTGCACTAAATGGATGAAGTGTTTCTCCCTACACCACCATATGTGCGTTATTTCAAGACGTAGGAAACTAACAAACCTATCACTGAATATCCGTTACAGCATCCAAGTGAATATATGCGTAGGCTGTACGTATCAGAATGAGAGCAAAGAATCCATACTCGTGAAATGCTCTTCAATGTGGTTTCATTGGGCTGAATCTAACCAGGCCTATTCGATTCTATTGAATATTCCAATATACTCAGAAAAACCGAATGATGAATCGTTGAAATTCGTGTCACGGCTTCGAGTTTTGGAGTTGCAGGCACTGAAAGCAAATATCTATAATCAGTTCTAGTTGAAAGCGTTTTATGTAGCCTCGATATTTATGGACTTAGAGGGGAATATAACCGGCAACTTTATACATTGATCGTTCGATTACCTTTCTTTAAATCCATAATTAATAACTAATGAACTTAACACTGTGTGTGGATGTGAAATATGCACCAAAAAAACAAACCTTGTAGTCTCTTGTGGCAAACGACAATTGCATAGTGTTATCACTTTTTGAAACTATTTTAGAAGCCATCTAGAGTACACCTGTAGTTAGAGTATTTAGGTCCATCATGGTATGGCAAAAACAAAAAAATGTGTCACAGTCGTCTGGGATGCGTAAAAAAAGCTGTTACAAGCAGCGAATCTCGAATAAAACAAAATATAAGAAAACATTATTTCTTTCAACTACATACATACATAATTGGTCATTACAACCCTTTAGTCAGGAATACGACCTAGTTTCTCACACCACTTATGTAGTGTACGCTAATTTTTTTATACATGAGTGGTGGAACCGAACCCTATAGTTTAAAGTCGACTGCGAACGACAGATTTTAGAGAAACCTTTCATGGCAATTTTATTTACTCAGAGTTTTTGCCAGAAATCTGCTGAGAGGAAGTCGCCGAATGAATATTTTGTCATAATTCGTTTAGTTGGAGATGCCAGACCTGGGGTTTGAACCAAGGCCTAACGTCTAATAACCTACTGCCTACTAGACCACGGCAACCTAATAACAGTCTTCTAGCAAAAATGTAAGAGTAAAACAAAAAAAAGAAGACGAATAGCTTCTCAAATCTGTTGTTCGGAGTCAGCATTTAACTGTAGGTGCCACCAATCATGAATAATATTAACACACACAACGTGAGTGATGTGAAAAGGTAGGACGTAACTAAAGGGTTGAAGTGAGTAATTAAGTGAGTAAAGTAAGTTGTACTAACCAATGTATGCACGGACGAAAGAAGAAGATATCTGTGATAATGGCAAGTAATATGAGAAATACTAACAATAATTGTTAATATTTATTGACGAAATAATCGCCAACAAAAAAAACATCATAGTCAAATATTTACTAAATATCATATTTTCTCTGAACTTGTAACAGGTTTTAAAACTTCTTCAATAACCTGTGAATACCCTCTTTAACAAAATAAACAAAAAAAGTGTCAAAGAAAACTGAAAAAAAGTACAAAAACAAACATTAAATAAATGGCTTTTAGGAAATTTTTTAAAGACCTTTACACCTTTTATTTTTTTGCAAAATTGAGTCATAGTGTGATGAGAAAGTGTTTTTGTTTTTTTATTGTATTTTATTAACCCATTAATAATGATGAGCATAATAAACGCTTCTTTGTTAATCAAAAAACCAGTTGGATTTAGGAAACTTTTTCTTTATCATTATAACACGATGCATAAATAATAATTCTCTGCAAAAAACAGAAAAAAAAAACAAACAAAAGAATAATTGCTTAAATACTTTAATATTTTTATAGTTTTTATGTGAAGTATATGCAATTGTCTTTCGTCATTATTAACATTAACGCCAAGCATTATTGTTTTATTAAAATAAATCTAAAAATATTCCATTGGATGGAATCATAAATTCAATTCAATTAAAAACTATTCAATTTACTTTTGATTTATTTAATTTTATAGTGTGTGATGCTAATTAATAACACTGTTGTTTCCTTTTCTTAAATGTTTTAATCATTTATAATTTATTAATAATTTATTATTATCAAGTATAAATATTATTAATAATAGATGGATTTCATTGAAATTGAAATATAATTCAATTCCTCTTAGTACTCTCATACTCACTCATACGGATGTGAAAATAATTGCAATTATTAATTAATTACGGGTGATTTTTTAATCATTTAGATTTTGAAAACGTCGTAACATCGGGCCGTCAATGAAAGACGGGCATGTAAATGTTTGCCTACGGCTATGCAAAAGATGTTACCTCCAAACTTTTCGTGCATTTGGGCTGGCACCTCACTGAAACTGTTGCTAAAATTGCCACAAAAAATAATCTATTGCCGCATAATCTTACCAGCCAATATACGTAAAATCAGTTGCTCATCAAACTCGTCGTGTATCAATATATTTGGAACACATGTGTCAACCAAGTCTAATTCTGTCATTTTAGGTGAAAAAAATTATCTGTAATGATCTCACAGTACCGTTGAATTCATTAACTTGTAACGTTGCAATTTCCATGTTTTTTAAAGAAATACGATCAAACAATGTCGTTGTACCACAAAGCGCACCAAACAGTGTATATTTTTCGCAACACTGCTCCTGCTTGTTCTTCGTTGAAGCAGTGTTCAATAGTTTTAGCACCAGCTTGGTTTCAAAATACTACTTTCAATAATAATTCAATTTATTTGTATCGTCTTTAATATCATTTGAAACAACTTAACATTTTTGTGACCAAATATTTAAACTCAGGACTCTGGTCGATTACTACCAATTTTCAAAAAAAAATCAATTTACTTTTTTCACGGTTTTATTTACTTTATAGCCATAGAATTAAGTCAGAAATCTTCTTTTCCCCCAAACGATATGAAAAGAACTAGAAAAATGCAAAATAGTAAAATCCGTCTAGGTGTGCGATTTAAAATCAAAAATCTCAAAATCACTTTTTCCGATCTGTCTACCACGATTTAGCAAATTACTCGACCGATTTCGTAGCCATCGTAGCCTAATAGGTGTATGGGCTTATTAGGCGAGAGACCACGGTTCAAACCCCATATCAGACATCTTCAACAAAACTAAATATAAAAAATATTTCTTCGGTGACAGCAGATTTCTGGCAAAAACTCTGAAAATAAATAAAAATTCCATGAAAAGTTTCTCAAAAATCAATCGTTCAGAGTCGACTTTAACCTATAGGTTGCGGCGTTCATGGCGGTATTACCACATACGATATGGTATTAATACACACGATATGGGAGGTTTGATAAGCTAGGTCGTAATTCTAATTAAAATGTTGTAATGAGTGATTAATTAATTAAGTTGTGTATAGCTTACTAAATACAAGGTGTTTAACATTTTCTAAGGCTTCGGGAAAAAAAGACAAATTTCTAATTTAAACAGTGTATTGCAAATATGATGCTAACATACATATGTAGTATTTTAATTTAGTAAAATGATAAAAATAAAAATTACTAAATTTTGTAATTTGTTTCTAAGAATTCATTGTATATTTGCATAATGAAACGCTTAAAAATGCATACGTTTTAAGCAGAAATTCGCTGATAAACACTCTGTTTAAAAATAAAAAACCACAGAAAAATTTCATTTAATTACAATAACAGCTAATAGAATTGCATTTTTATCTCTCCAACTAAGTCATAATAATGTTAACACACACATGTCTTTCAAAAACCATTATAAACAATTCTATAAACAAAAATAAATTTATTTTTATTGAAAATAAAATAACTCTTCTGCGTTATTGTTTATTTTTATTTTTAATTGACTTTCGCACTGAAATGAATGAATTTCTAGAATTAAACACGCTGAAGTGTAAATATACAATTCAGTAGATTTTTTTTTTATTTTTTCTTTTAATTTTATATTTTTAACTTTTCGTTTATTAAAGCCATAAACAGTAATCGCTGATTATAATTATATTTTTTTTTATTAGAAATTTCATGCGAATTACTCTGATTATAGAAGATAGTAAACGTGTTGCGGTGGAAGTAGCCAATAATTATTTTATAGCCGCGTTTATTAGTTTCCCATTATAAATGTTTTATAACAACGTATTCCAAGAAATATTTGTTTTTTACAGAGGAATCTTATTGCTAAGTGTGTAAATAAATTGTTGTTAATAAAAAATACTGATATATACATATGTGAACATACATATATTTATAAAATTATTACACTATCAATGTCTTGAGTCTGTGGCCTGTTTCAGTTTCAGAAAAAACTCGATTTATTTTTATTTAGAATTCTATAAAGATTTCTTTGAAATTTACATTTATTTACGCAGCTTTAAATCAACTTGTGTAGAAGACTTGCATTTCAGAAACGTTGTTTCCTTTCATTTGTTGCAAATCTCCATCCGTTCTTGAGCTTCAAAATGCTTTGTTAACAGAAATTTATTACAGGATATCAAATTCATTGAATAGATGGTAGGAAAATCGTAAGCAAAGATTACTTGATTGAGCATTAATAATCCGATTACCGGATTTCGGTCTGCCTTAACACATCCTTCCAGGCGCCTCTGCTTCAAACAAGATCGTCCTCTTCGGCGACTACCGCAGATCGCCGGAGCATCCCCCTCCATTCGAACGACATGGTCGAGCCAGCGCAGCCGCTCCTCGTTGAGGAGCTCATACAGCTCACTGTTGGATCGTATGCGAAAATCATCGCCAACTCGCACTGGACCGAAGATCTTACATACATACATAATTGGTCATTACAACCCTTCAGTCAGGATTACGACCTAGGTTCTCACACCACTTATGTTGTGTGTGTTAATTTTATACATGAGTGGCGGACCTACAGTTTAAAGTCGACTCCGAACGACAGATTTTAGAGAAACTTTTTCATGGCAATTTTATTTACTCTCAGAGTTTTTGCCAGAAATCTACTGAGAGGAAGTCGTTGAAGAAATACTTTTTGTATTTTATTTTGATGTCTGGCCTGGAGCTCGAACCCTGGCTTTTCGTCTAATAAGCCAACACACTACCTACTATACCACGGCGACTTCCAGATCTTACGTAAGACTTTTCTCTCGAATACTTTCAAGGCTGCTGCATCAGTGCTTAATAGTGTACACACCTCTGCACAAGCAAGGGAAGGATGAGCGTCTTGTAGAGTATTAGTTTTGTCGTAAGAGAGAGGTCTCTGCTACTCAATTCATGAATTATTTTCCCCTAATTTCTTAAAATAGCTCCATCATTGTGGTCTTCACAAGGCATATTCAATCCATTTCTCTTTTCGACTTTGTATCTCATTTTCGACTGTTTGTATCCTTAGGTTACTGTTTGTGTGTGGTCAGAAGATATTTAGGATTCGCCGAAGTCATCGGTTAATGAACATAGTTGGAATTGCTCTGACATTCATTATTTTCAAAACTGCATTCTCTAACGTAACGTACGTATAGAGTAACAACTGACTTTACATAGCTCTTAAACAGATTGAACTTGGTTCGCCTTGAGATACATTTATTGCGAATTCTAAAATTGATTTTGGTGACAAGTTAGTAAAACGACTGGACATTTGGGACTACTTGTTGTACAGTGTTAAATTGTTTGGTTTTAGCTTATTAATCCTCATTTCTTTAGTCTGCTATATATTAATTTTAAGGCCACATATTGCTACATTAGTTGTGGGATAGCAGATGTATTTCGTCCTCGTAATCAAGGCTTGCGAAGCGGCCGTCCAGTCCCTATACGATGCCTCTTGCTTTTGATGTTCTTTTCGCCAACATTAAAAAATGCAAAAGTGAACATCCATGGTGAATTTCTACGTTTACATTTATGAAAGGATTTATAGCATTCTGGTATTGCATGTGGCATCTAACAATCGTCTATAGGGTCTCAATGAAAGCTATGATCTTTCTTGATATGCCTTTACAGTGAAGTGCCGTCCATGTAGTGCAATGATGTCGGAAGCCAAACAAGGGTAACCATCATTCTATCATTTGTTACGCAATTATCCTCAGATTATTAATATGTTCAACACCGGACCGCGGGATATGTAGTAGGTGCGAGCGACAGTCTATTTTTTGTTTACTATTTTCGCAATAACGTTGTTTGTCCCCTTCAGTTTTTACATTCCAGTCTCTCTTTCAATTCGTCATAATTTTCGAAATAAAAAAATGTTTAAAAAAAATTTATATGCGAAAAATTTAATTAAAACATCACTTCATTTTATAGTATTTAAATTGTTAAACTTAATTAATGTCTAGTTTAATGACAAATAAACTAACAACACAAAGAATAAATCGCATTACTCACTTGATTTAGTATTTACAAGGCAGAGTGACAGTGTTTACACTTGGAGTCAATTAATTTAATTGTTTTTAATGAAACTACAGCAACAACAACAACGATAATAAATAAATAAACAAACAAACAAACAAACATTTCAAGTCTTTTAATATAATGTGTGTATTTTGTAAAATAAAACCGTTCAATAAAAACTAAAACGTAAACAAAAACAAAACCAATGAAAACAATGAGACATGCTAACATTTATGTAAACAGAGCTGCACTTGATAGTATTACTTACAGTTGTTATTATTGAAATTGTTGTTATTGTTGCTGCTTCAAATGTTGTATTCAATTAAAGTCACATCTCTGGAAAATGCATGGCAAAGTTGAGACATTAATAAAAGGAAAATTGACAGCGACAATAAAAGTTTAAAATGTCAGTCATACAAGAAAACTGCGATTTTAAAATCCTTTTATACAAAAAGGGAAATGCAACAATATAATATAAATTAAAATTTATTCTTTTTCTTATTTACAGGCTATTAAACAATTTATTGATCTCTGCAATAACATCGGTTCATCATGTACTCCCAGACGTAATATATCAGAGACAACAGCTGTCAAGTTCCTTTATGCACGCAAATTTGATGTACCACGTGCTGTATCGCTTTACGAACAACATGAACAAATACGTCTTAAAGAAGGTCTCTACAATATTGATCCCGATATAGAACCTTTACGTTCAGAATTACAAACTGGCAAATTTACTATACTGGTATGTATTGATTTTTTGTTTTGTTGTCCTATACAAAACGGATTATTGTTATAGTTTTATTAACAAAATTAATCGATTTCTTCTTCATTTACAGTCTGCTCGTGATTCCAGTGGTGCTGCTATTGCACTATTCACCGCCAACAAGCACAGTCCGTTAAGTGTAACACATACAACGACCCTGCAAGGCATTGTCTATCAATTGGATTGTGCCCTTCAAGATTCTGAAACACAAAAGGCTGGTTTAGTTTTTATATACGATATGAGCGGTTCAAAGTATTCAAATTTCGATTATGATTTATCACAGAAAATATTGACTTTATTGAAGGTGAGTAGTATAGCTCCTTATATTAATTTTATTATACGATATTATTTCAATAATTTTTATTTTATTTAACACTGAAATACTACATTATGCTTCTAACTGTTATTGATTACTACTACTGTTAAATAATAATAATTCCAAAGGGAAACTATGTTCTGTAGTTCTTATATCCTAATTTCTTTCACTACACTACTCCTACAAAAATTAAATTCATTCAGCTCATCTAAAAGCATTTAAAAAATATTAAGGCAGAATAAGGCTTTGAGCATCAAATGGTATATTCAAATTCCTATGAATGTTCTTCATAAAAGCACCTAAGTTTAACGTAACTTTTCGTTCTTTATTAAGTCGCTTGGGTAACATAGAGCATTTCCTTAATTCCTTCTAGGATCATTGATCTCTTTCTTCCTATATTACTGATATCAGTTTTGCTTTTTCTTGTTTCGGCAACCTGTTCGTCCATCCTTTTTTCTTCGTGAGTTAGACCTAGAACCTCTAACTTGTATATTTAAATCTATAGCAGTTTGGGCTATGCTTAATGCTTACATGGCTTATGTCAAATCTAACTTCATTTACAACTCATTTCAATTTGAATGGGTCTTTGGTTTGTTTGTATCCTTAACATGCTATCTGAAATTGAGATGGACCAGTATGTTGCCGCGAGTATTTGCAAATATCTACTGTCTGAAAATCGTGTTCAACAACAATATTTATATTTGAGGTAAAAAGAGACGCATGCACTTCGTCAATTAGAAAATTGGCACAACACGAATTAAGATTGTCTTAAGAGAAGTGACAAACTATGGCTAAAACTGTGCACAATTCGTAGACCAATGGGTTCATATTAGAACTGGCAGGTCGTAATTCTTCAGAGGAGATGAATGCTAGTAAATCCTTTAGGAGCCACGTTTGGATCGATTTATTTTTACGAGCTGGTGCATAATCTTGCTAGAAATAGCATACCATAGAACAGTTATGTTTTTTTCAACGGTTTCAAAAAAGGCTTCTTGGTAAAGTTTAGTCGATGTTTTGACCCCTTGTTCACAGAAATGCAAACCTGTGATCGCACTGTAAGAGACAACCCAGTTATGAGTGAAGGTAAAGAGTTAGTAACAATACGTTCTTAGATAACTGTATATATCCGCCACTATTTATTTGTTAAATGTTTTCTGCATGCTAAAGCAAGTTAACAGCGTGCTTCATCAGAAATTGTTTGGATTTTTCTGTTCTAGTTTTTTTTTTTTTCAAATCTGCAATCAGCCGTACGACGCTTGAAAAGCACACATCTAAAGCCTTCTTTAATAATTGAACTTTTAAAAGACATACGTCTTTATTTACGAACTGAATTTTGCTGTATTCTTGATTTGACAGATTTTAATGACTTCTTGAGTTCGAACTCAGAATGGACGTCCCGATTGATGGTGGCCTATAATAACTCCAGACGCCTCAAACGATTCTATACACCGGTAGACAATCATGCGACTAATTCCGAGCTAGTGTATATCATTTTATTTTTGCATATCACGCCTAAATAGCGCTTCAATACCGATAAACTTCTTTTTTCTGAATACCACATGATGAAAACTGAAATAATTTAGAATTCCCTGTACAGACTGATGTATTGCAGATTACATTTCATAATACATACAGTAATAATGTCTTGTGTTCAACCCTTTTATAAGTTTTCAATGTTGAGACAGTATCTTTAATCATACTGTGAATGCGTCTTTAACCAAACTGTCTAGTTTTTGAGTATCGATTTAATTTTGTCACAAGATATTTAAAATTTCTTAATGTAATTCGGAACTGTTGTACCCCAGGTAGATTTTAGATACCATACCGTTCTTTCTAGCAGCTCTCGTAATTCCGTAATTTATGAAGATTGTGTTCTTTCCATCCCAATCTCGTGTTACTATCATCAACTGAATCATATGCTGCCTATGTTCTATGTTCAGTTTAGTATTTGGTCAGAATATTCGGTGTATTATTTATAAAAATGTACATCATAGTTTAAGTAATAAAATTTATTTTTAAATGTTAATACTCATTTCAATGTTTGCTGGGTAGATTATATAAAAAAGTGTACAAACTGAAGTCTACTTTATGGCATTTCAAAATACTATTTTAAATATTTATAATTTTTTAAATTTAAATGTTCCACTCTACTTATTAAACAATACAATATGAAATACAATTCCAAGAAATCGTTTAAATGTTAACCATTAAACGATAAAAGATGACAATAATTAATAGAGCAATAAAAAAACGCCTTTTAAAAAAAGAATCTAAAATCCACAGATCAATAATCATTATTTGTCTGGGTAGACGACAGCCGGTGTTCATTTAGCACCATGATTTAATTAAAATGAGGCAAATAAAATACGAATGCAAACAGATTATAAAAAAAAACAGAAATGTAGACATTAAAATGAAATAGAAGGTTGACTGTTGAATTGGCCGCTTGCCTAGTTGGGTAAATGAGTGATGGCGTATTGACAGGCGGAATATATTTTTCGATTTTTTTCTCTCCACTATCGCTTAAAAAGCCAAATGAACTGCAGGGGTGAAGTGATATTGTTTTGGCACGTGTTCAGGTATACAGTTGTGTTGATTTTTTTTTTTCGAATTTGCATAATTAAACATACTTGTTACATGCAAAAAAAAAAATGCAAATAAAAGTATAAAAAATTATTTTATAAAATAACATTAAGTCCTCTAACAAGTAGTATTTGTTGCGACAGCGGAAATATTTTTAATTTTAAGAGGAAATAATTACAAGTATTTACGGCTTAGTTCGGGATGTAAAATTTGTCTACAATTATTATAAAATTGTGTAACAAAAGTAAATATCAATACAGGTTAAAGATATTACTTTTTGAAGTTTTATTAAATTACTTAACCTCTTCACGCCCTTGGCCACATATGTGGACGTTTAATTTTTTATAATTATAATAATAATAAAAAGAACAAAAATTTGATAATAACTTATTGACTACCAAGTCCTCTAACAAGAAAAGTAAACATTTTACCGTTTGTCTGCACTGATGATATTATTTCCAATGCAAAATTAGATACAAAAAAAAATAACGTGAAATATTTCATCTGCAATCTGTTTATTGGATTATATCAAGAATCATTTCAATTATATCAGTTATATTTAATATAATAAGTTTAACCATCACTACCTAAAAAATCTAAAAGCTGGACTCAAATTAATCTTGGAATTAGACTGGACGGTATAGGTCATTATTCTAAATACAAGGAACTGAAAAAGCCCCCCAGATGTCACGACAAGAATTGTGTAAGACGAACTCTCTACATTTGTGAGAAATGTTAAGAATATGTATGCCTGATATGCCCGGAATGTATGAAATCATTTCACACATATATTACCATTAACGTTCAGTGGCCACAAATGTGGACGTTATCCCTTTTTGTGAATTTTCATTGTTTTTTGCTTTCTAAATTTCTATTAAAATTAAATTTAATTAATTAAAAAAAAAATTTAACGATTTTTTGTCATAAAAAAAAATAGTCCTTGAAGAGGTTAAAGGCTTTCTACATTTTTCTGTATAACTTTGTGTAAAAGTCAGAGAAAAGTTAACAAAATAACTGTAAATATTTTTATAATTAAGATGACTTGCTCTCTCTCCCATTTTTGTGCCAAGAAATTTAGAGTAATGTTCAACAACAATTATTAACAGTGTCCCTGTTATGTGTACCTTTTTCATTTCACTCTAAACTCTATTTGTACGCCTAGATACATTATATATCGCCTCGAAATGACACCTTCTCCTAAAAGGCTTGTCAGAGTATGTGTTAACGAATTTTTATTTCGTTAATAAAATCTTTCATTATTTACAAGGCAGTTAATTATACTAGTGCCTCCAGCTTATAGATCCGTTCTCAGCCGTAATAGGCCAAATTGTTTTTAACCGCAAAGTATTTCAAATTTGTGGAACTTTGGTTGCCTTACATTTGACATTTTTGTACTCTGCGACCAGTGATCAAATTTATTTTTCTTTTATTTAAATTGTGCAATTAATGATATGTTTACACCGCATACATACATACATATGTACATATGATTAAGTTAGTTATAAGGCATGCTCAAAACGATAAAACGCTTAACAATTTAACAAATCAGCGATTGTCATTGCCATACGATGCCCCAATTACATTAAAAATGCCCAATATTTAGTATATTACACGTGGAGCACTACTACTTTACCATGCTACGTGCTCAAAATGCATTTCTAACTAAAAGTTTGAAATTTTTTTTTATTATTTTCAATAAAAAAAAAATTTATTTCTTTTTGTGTAATGCCGGCGCCTGTCAAAAGAAACGGAACAGAGTGATTTGCTTCCACTATAATACGTCCTAGACTTAAATGTCGTCCGTTATTTCCGCATTGAACCATGAACATTGAAACGTGCACAATTCGAAAAACAGCACACACTCAAGTATAACAATAATTTAGTGGCTTAGTTGTAAAAACAAATTTACAATGTTTTCAACAATTCACTTATTTAATTTCAACAATAATAATTTAAATATTTACAATTTTTTTTTTTGTAGTTTTAAAAACGACGATTAAACTGTTTGTGTATGTGTAGTTTACTTTATAATTTGTTACATTTCGTTGGATTTTCTTTACGATAAGAAAGAGAGGAAGAGAGTTCACGTTTTGGTTTCTTACTCTGTGTTTACATTTTAGTTGAAGTTGTTGTTGGGGAGAGCCTGTTAAAAAAGAAAATATGTATCGGTGCTTTTATTAAGCGTTTTCTACCTTTAAATTTAAATATAACAAAATTTTATTCATTTGAAAGATCTGCAGATGCCGTAATTCTGTCCCCCACGGTTTCTCTGGATGGAGCGCATACGAAATATTAAATTTTCTATGACTCTGACACATAAATTAGTCTGAATTTGACCGATTACAAGGATTATGTTTGAAGACCGCAGTCGTTTACAGCTTATTCGCATACACTTGCGATTCAAAAGAAACCCTACAAGGTAAAGTGTAACGGGGTCAAGTCGACCGACCTTGTAGGCTAGTTCATCTCCGCGTGAGATGATCATCGCCTTAAATCGCTCGTGCAGAATATCCCATGTGGCATGAGCTGTCGAAATCACATTTTTTTGGTGATGATACAGATCAGGCCAAAAGAAGTTGGTAATCATTGACCTACATGTAGTGTTCGTCGTTTACAGTGACATCCTGACCAACGTCGTTCTCAAAGAAATATGGATCGATGACGTTTGGTATCGTCGAATATTCGACAATTTGTTTGTGCACGTCGTACCCATTCCTCATCGGTAAAGATAATTTTTCAATGAAAATTAGGATCATTTGTCAATCGCTTACCTACAATTCTTGTGTCACGTTAATTTTGAAGGGAGCAGGCCCAAGACATGATTGAAATTTCGCCAAGTTTTGGTCTGCGAAAGGTCGAATTCTTGTAAGCGACTCCAAATTGACTGCCGCAAGAGCGGATTGAGATTGCATACTCTCAATCTTTCGGTAGATCTTCCTTTTCGTCGATGTACGGATGTAGGTCGATCGTTTACTGAACCACTAAACAGAATTTTATCCATCACATTGCGAATAGCTCTCTCAGTAGAACGGACACTAATTTTAATTAAACAATTTTATTATCTGCACGTGCTGTTGAATAATATGGGGATTTGACAAAATAGACTGAATTAATAACAATTAATTTGACAGACGTAGCTTCAACAAGATTGTCGTTTAAATTTCGGAAGTTCCTGATTGCAGACCCGACAGTATAAAATAAACGCAATAACTGTAAATATTTTTTATAATTAAAATGTTTTTTTTACACTCTTTTGTCTTGCCATTCTAAAGAAAAACTAGAACAATGTTCGCTTTTGAGCCTATAAAAATGACAACAACAACAATAATTAACAACGAATTTTTTAGTCGTTTATAAAACATTTCATTATTTACTGTCATGTGCGTTCATAATACGGCACGTGATGTACAAAAATTTTAAAAGTTATATTGTTGTTGTTGTTTTAGTAAAAAAAATAACGTAAATAATTAAGCAGGCAAAATTGTCTACCAATTCACCCTTTTAACATGGTTAACGTATGAAACAGTACGTGTAGGAAGAGTTATTAACCGGGCGTATAATTGATATAAAAAAGTAAGAAAAATTAACCTGTCGTTAATGACTGTTATTTAAAAGAGCATTAAATATGTACAGTTATGAAGCTTCAGTTCATATGCTGAAATAGTCAAGTGGAAATCCAATTAGGCAGGTTATGTTTTCGATGACGTGGCGATGCAGAGGCACCAATGTCTGGAAAAATATGAATTCAACTGAAACTGTTCATAACTAATCGCGATAATTTGCGTTATAACAGTGCTAGAACTATAGAAGTTAGATTGTTGGTGAGATTAGTGAGATTAATTTATTGATTCTGGCATTCTATACACGTTTCGAATCGAAAGGACAAAATCACATAATATTGGATTTTTTTACAAAAGTCGCCGCAGTATAGTAGGTGGCGTGTTGGCTTATTAGACACGATCCCATGGTTCAAAGCCCAGCTAACGAACAAAACGAAATATGAAAAAATATTTCATCAGCGACATCAGCAGTCGTCTGGCAAAAACTCTAAGAATAAATAATTTTGCCATGAAAAGTTTCTCAAAATTCTGACGCTCGGAGTCGGCTTCGAGCACGCAACGCATGATAGTAAACTTTCTTTGAATTATTATGTTCACTAAACGAACAACCCCAAAAACGTTGTAGCAGTTGAGAAATCATAGTTATTTAGTTAAGACGTCGGTACTAAAGTGCATTCGTCACAACGTAGCAGCCTTTATAAGCCATAAACAAAAAAGTTAAACAAGTTTGTTCGGTTGCTAATGTTAATAATGTACCGGATAGGATTTATACGAAAATTAATTATACGATACTACCAGAGGCTGTGCGCAATATGATCAAGAAACTAAAAGCTTTCTGCGACGCAATCTTTTTAAGCTGCCTCAAAATTTTTTGGGAATTTTATTTATTTTGTTCGATTTCCTCTCATTTTAACGCCCTCTATTTGAATAATTTTGTTAATTAATTATTTAAATTGTTTATTGTTTTTTATATTAATGGTTTTAAAAATTCTGAAACTCACGCAAACTCTTCGTTTTTTTTTTTCAATCTTATTGTTCAAAACAAATTTTGACGACGTCAAAACTTGCTCATTTCAGTAATTTCTACTTCCTATCTCTTGTTTTACTACTAAAAGCAGTACATGTGTGTGCGTATATGTGTGTGTGGTTTATCATTCATACTTTCTTTTAAAATTCATTCATAAAAATAAAAAATGTTTTTTGTTTATTTATTTTTTCTGTTTTAGTATTATTATTCCACTATTTTTAGCAAAAAATGTGTGTATTTAGCGGAGTCTTGTGGAAGAAAAAATTCCAAAATTAGACAAAAATGCAAAAACAAATATAGAACGAGTTCATTTTTTAAGAACGGCCCACGCAAACATTTCGTTAATAATACGAGGGAATAAATAAACAAAAGAAATTAATTTAATCCACCGGAAAACGTAACTTTCTACCAGCGCTGCTACTGCTTCGATGACGAATACCCCACAACCACGTTTTACTACTCATGTATTTGATATTTTCTTTAAAAATAAGTGTTGACAATGTTTGCGCTACTTTTATATCAAACTGACGTTTTTTTATATCAACACCACACTACTGAGCAGTGAAAATATTCACATCCTTAAAACGATGAAATAACACCAAAATTCCTTAATTTGATAACACTGCTCGCGTTTTTTTGTTTCTCTCCTTTGAAATTAATGTAAACACACGTAACAACTAAAACAGTAGGCGCCATTAAAGTAAAATAAAAACAACATTTAATGTGTGTTGTTGGGAGGGCGAGAATAAAAATAAATGAAAACAAAGTCACTCAATTACATATATACACACAATGAAAATAAAAAGAATCCTCTGCTACAGGCAACGCATACAACTTAACTACCTGCCTTCTTGTTTGAGTAGCTTGCCCACTTTTATTTTTTAATTACTCTGTCATGATTTTCATGAAGATAATCCAAGAATTTTTCCATGAATTTGAAGAATTTTTATTTCAATCGTTTGCTGGGTTTTTTTCTAAACGAATTCCAAGTAAATCAAAATTTTTTTTGCGATTTTTTTTGTTTTATTTGTTTTCTTTTTTAGATTTTATTAAGTGAAAATAATTTAATTATTTGGAAAAGATTAAAAAATGTTTATTTTGTTTATGCAGCTAAAAATTCATTGCAAAAAACTTTCTCACAATTGTAGTTTTATCAGTGAGGAAATGTGGAGCATCTATGTATACACATACGGGGCTAAATTGTAGAAAATTAATGTTAACAGTAATTCTTAGAATATTCCAATTTGACCTTTTATTTTACACAAGCTTTATTAAACGAATTATGTTGCATGTTTGGAACAAAACCATTATTAAATCACTTTAAAACTCCTGGGTTTTCTGAATTTGAAGATCCTATTGGATTTTGCAGACCTTTAAGGAATTTAAATTTATACCACTGAGAGAGTTCGGCCTAGTTTGACTAGGTTATAGAAGCTCATAATGAACAATTCCCTTCAAATGTCACCAGAAATACATCATTATCATCGCCTTGTCTTTTTCACACTTAATTTTCATATGTGATCCACAGAAATAGTTCCACTGGCCAACTGGCACGAGTTTCTCTGTGTATATACATATGTAGTTTTCTTCAAATGGTTAACGACTGCATGATGAGCGACAAGTTTAATAGTAACATCCATAGTGCTTATGTGCCAATATTTCTAAATTTTTCCATGATTTCATGGAATTTTTAGTGATTAGTCGTCCAGCGAACCGAAGATCTTCAAAAAAAATTTCTTGAAAGAGTACGGGTGTTTAGAAAGGGATGCTCAACGAAGGGGAAGATAAAGAGCCAAATGGATTTGAGACAATCAAAAATTTAGATGAGCAATTACAACAGGTAGATGCTGTGCTGATGGGAATGAATCATCGGAATACATACATACTTTTAAAATGTGCGGAATTAATGCATTCCAAGAAGCAGCAACTGCACACATTTCTTTTGAATACTGCATAGTCAAAATGTGTGCTGTGTAACTGTCGGCTGTCATGGATTTCCAAGTGATTAAATATCTTAAACGTGTTTCATTAATTCCAATGGGCATAATTCAGCTTTTAATGAACAAAGTTATAAGCATTCAGCGGAGTTAAGTCCTTGTTAAGCGTTAAGCGTTGCTTTGTTCACATTTTTAGAATCAAAATATCACTTTTGCTGCTACCGTTTTACATAAAACTTAAACTCCTCTAATTATACCTTTTTTAATGGATTCCTTTAAGTTTATTAATTGTAATAATGTGGCAACCTCCCTGTGCACAAGCAAAATAATGACATGCTCTTTTACATACACAAACACAGTAGTGCAGTACAAAAAAAGGAAAACTCCTACACATTTGTATATACACGCGCATTTTTTTTTTCTTTTAACATGTTATATCGGGTCTTCCAACAGAGACTTCCGAACTTTGACAGTTGATAACGGCCATCTTGTTGAATTCCATCTGTAAATGAATTGTCATTTATTACGTGTGTTTTGCGTAATAACAGTGTCGGATATAGCATTCAACAACAATTGGAATTAATAAAATTTTTTTAGTCCTCCTACTGAGAGATCTATTTGTAATGTGGTGGATAAATTCGAGTCCATTGGTTCAGTAGTTGATTGACCAACACCCGAACGGCGACGAAACGCAAGATCTACCGAAAACATTGCATATAAACGAGTGAGCGAACAAGAGTAGCAGTTGATTTCACGTCGCCCCACAAGAACTCGGGTTTTCTCAAAATGCAACTTGGGTCGTGCCCGTATAATATTCAACTACCCTAGGCACGGAAGGTAAACAATCGTAGAGAACTACATATGTATGTTCCCCAAAATGGGCTCAGGATGAGTTGGTAACTGACCCCAATTTTCATAGAAAAATTGTCTTCAGCTATAAAGCACATTTTTGAATTAAGAGCGTCCCTATGGATTTTGGGTTGGTGGCACACATCGGTCCATATTTCTTTTAGAACGATATTGACCATGCCATCACTGACAACAGCGAAAACTGCAGATCTGCATTGGTTTACCTGGATACCAACGAGATGTTGTTTCAAAAGTGCGACGCTACATGCTACACTTCTTATGCCACATTGGATATTCTCACGAGCGATTAAGAGCAAAGTCATCTCGCGTGGAGCATAGTCATCAGGCGTTGGACTTTTTCTTGTGGGGTTTTCTTAAATCACAGGTGTAATCAAATAAACTACAAAATACAGTCATTCTCCAAGCCAACATAACCCATGCCAATGATTAAATTCAGCCTAGTTTATGCGTCAGAGTCTTGGAAAATTTGACATTTCGGATGCGTTTCACCCAAAGAAGCCGTGGCGTTCTGTCATTTTGATGTCACTTGGATCAATAATTCTTTCAAACAAATATAAAATTTGGTTTTATTTAAATTTAAAGTTAGAAAATGCTTAGTTAAAGACCCGATACTTGTTTTTTGTTGTTGTTTGTGTTTTTGTACTCTCACTTTAAAAATTACAAATGCTACTGTTTATACTTATTGTTGTAGTCAATGGCAGTTGTTGTTATAAAAATTGTTGTTGGTTTAATTGTAATGTTAGCGTTCTACTATATGCTCACACATACTCTTACAGACGGCAGGAAAGCACGCACATGTTTGTTTTTTAACTCGCAAACAATATTCGCTGAAGAATTAACCTCCCTCTCTCGGATTATTCTTTGTATTTCTCTTCTTTTTTTTTTGTATAAGTTTTTTTTTTATTTATGAATGAAAGAGAGAGGGGTTTTTTCGTAGTTTCTTTACGTTGTCGTTAATGTCAATTACGTCTTAACCACTTATCCCGGAGACATTGGCTTGGAATTATAAGTTGTGTGCCGGTGTAAGTGCTATTATATGTGCGTTTGTGTAAATAACCAACAGGTTGGTTAGAGAGAGGTGGGTGTTTAAATGCGTCACCATCGTTTTATGTTAATTTTTTTTTTGTTTTGCGAAAATGTTTAACATTTTGTTTTTATTTTTCTCCTTAGCTTTATTGAAATAAAGATAAATTGCGCTTTTAAATTAAAATAAAAAAGTCTCTATTCTCAGAAATATGTAGATTTTAATAAACACAATTTTTTTAACATATAAATTTTCATATGCATACTAATATTTTTAATTATAAAACAATATTATTTTTATTTGTTTTCCTTAATAAAAACAAATCGTTAAAAAGGATCACGCAAAAACATAGAAAATATTTACCACCTGAGCAAAATAAAATAATCCAGAGAAGAAATACCGTTATCTATACTCATTTCATAACTCGTATTCTCTTCGTGTGTGTGTACTACGTCTGTATGCACGTGTAAGTGTAAGTACTTTCATTACACAAAACGAACAAAAGCGCAAACTCCTCTTCTTTTCACAATATTTCAAATTCCAAAATGTTTCTCACAGCCAGTCTATAGCCAGAGGTGAATAAGAACCAGAAAACACTTTTTTGATAAATTTTTTTTATCTTTTTTTGAAAGTATGAAACAGCTCTTTAATATTTTTTTAATTGAATGTAATGATTCATTTATGAAAAAATAACTTTTTTTTATTGAGTGATCAATGTACAGCAAACACGTTTTTGCCGCAGTCTTCACATTTTAATACAGTGTTGTTATAATTGATAGAGATTGATTGGTAGGGAACAATTTCAAAAATATTAAAAATATAAATGGAAATTATCTCAAGATAATAAGCAGTTACAAATTGTCCAGACAGAAAGATAATGATAACCGGAGTTAGTTAAAGTTTAATAAATAAGACATTGTCTTATTATATCTTAAAATAAGATTCATCCAAAAGTGTGTGGAAAGGAGACACGTTAAATCTGACCAAGCAACCGAATCAACTTCATAGACGTTGCTTTAGAATGGATCTCTATTATCATTTCTTTTGTTTCCTACTATATTTTTCTTTTATCTCAGTTCATATGTCAAGTTTTTAAAGCTAAGTAGGTTCTAAGATAACATGCTTGCAGTTTACGACTGTATAAAACAATGTTTTCTGTGTTGTATTCAGTGTAGTGGTGAGATATTTTTCTTAGGAGATGGCGCTGCCTGGCATTTCTATGATATTCGTTGTTAGTATTATTCTTACTGAGGGGTAGGAAGGGTTTTGGGCTTCCAAAAGGGTAATTTCCGAGTTCGAAACTAAATTATCAGGTTTGCACTTAAACATATTAACCAGGAGGTCTAGTTAAGTAGGTTTGCCTCATCCGTGTTACAGTTCAAACCTTCCCACATTCGATTACTATTTGTTTCGCTCTATGCAACACGCGCACACTGGAATACACTTAATTTGAAAATAGGATCAAGTTTCCGAATTAACACACACACAACATAAGTGGTGTGAGAAACTAGGACGTTGTACAATGGGTCAATTCGACCTCCGGGTACTGTACTTGTCTTAATTGACAAGTACACGTCCTCTAACCTAACCTAACCTAACCTTCCGAACTGCTAATTAAATTCGAATATATCTTGAAACGTATTTATAATTCCAGTTTTCAATATATCTTTTACTAGATGTTTTCGCTGTATAGTTTGAGTTACATAAAACAAACGGGAAATTATTTCAAAACAAAGTAGTTTTTTGCATAAGATTTATCAATTTCAAATTTTTTTTATTATTATTTCCATTGTAAATTAAATTTAAACGTTACATTTTTTGTTTACGTGTTGCACGCTGTTACTGTTACGTAGGACAAATAAAATGAAACGTAATAAAAATGAAACATTATGTTAAACTGACACTTATTATGTTAATATTCTTTAAAAATTTAGAATAAAATTTTAATGTCTTAAGTATTTACATAAAACATGTATTGATTATAATTTTTTTAATATAAAATTTAACAAAAAGAATTAGAATTCTTTACTCTCACTTTCGCCTCTTCTCCTAATACTCTCTTTCCAAGCAGTTGTTCTGACTTTACTTACACCCACTTGATTGAATTTTTACTGTGTTTACTTTCAAGATCTCCCACTCTCTCAACCTTTCTCGCTCTCTCTTTCTCTTTTAATATAAACAATAGTAATAATAATAAAGACATACATATTATTTAATATGATTTACGTTTATACAATTTTCGTTTTTGTTGTTATCTTTCGTTAATTTCTTATTTTCTATTTCTGTTTGTATTATTGTTTAAAACCCCATTAATTCATAAAGAGACAACGACTTACGTAGACAATAAATACCATGTAAGAGTGTTTGTGCTTTTCAGTGCTGCTTTTTTTTGCTTGTGTATGTTTATTACGTTGTTTTTCTTTTTGAGAGAGTATATGTTTGTCATATTTTTTTGCTTAAACGCAACCACTTTTATCGCTCTCTCTCTCTCTTATAATTTGTTTGTTTTTGTTTTAATATGTATTTTGCTAATTTCGTTTCAGTTTTCTAGTTCTAGTCGTACGTTAAACTACAGACGTGTTTACACGGTTCGTTTTGAATAATTTTTTAGCGTTTATAAAAATACCCACAAAAAAATAACAACAACAACCAAAATACATATTGAAAACAACTACAAAAAAATTAAGAAAATTATTCAAAGAAAAAGTACGTGCGTTTTTATAATTGAATTTTAATTTGAATTTCATTTTATTTTTATAAGAAGTTCTTATTTTATGAGACTGCCTGTAAAAATCGAAAAAAGAAACAAACAAATTTTTTTTTATTATTTTTCTCTTGACATTGAATATGTAAATTATTTTGAAATTTGCGTTTTTCTGTTTTTTTCCTCTCATTTTTATTCTTATGATGACCTTAAACTAATTTCTTTTTGTTGTTGTTCTTGTTATATTCTATTTAAAAAAAATCTAGAAAAAGTGAAACAAATTCCCAAAGTGTTGTAACCAAATAAAATTGAAAATTATTTGAAAACGTTTTTGTTTATTTTCTTGGCAAAAATTTTCTCTTTGAAAATATTTTTAAATGTTTATTTAGCGATTTTGTTATTGCCAATAAGAGAATTTAATTATTAATTCAACGTAAATCAGATTCCGATCTCCAGTTGTGTGCAAAAAAAAAAAATTTAAATAAATTTAATAAATAAATGAATAAAAAGTGCTAAAAAAAAAAAGAATTGTTTAAACAAAAAATAAAAATTTTAGTTCATTTCCCTGCTATAAATTATCGTTAGCAGCCGTTTCAGTTGTGATTTATTTTCCCTGTCAGTGGATTTATTTTCTTCGTGTCAAAAGCGAATTTTTATGTAAGTGATTATAATCTGTTGTTGTTTTTTGTTTTACTTAACATTATTAATATTATTGTTGTGTAAAGGTGTTAGAGTATTGCGATTTATTATAACCAATTTATATGGTATATCCCTATAATGTCTCCCTTAGTGATGTTGCCCTCTAGGAGCTCTTTATGATGTTCGGTAGTACGATTCCTTGCGTAGTATTAGTTAAGCATGAGGTTGATTTGTTCTTCTCCTCATCAAACCATCAGTACCTTGGAAGCTCATCTATCTGCTCATATTCGTGAACTCTCATATGACCGGGGATATAGTTATAGAGGACTCTGCTTAGCTTATCTTTACAATCCCATAATCTGGAATCAACAAACCACCTGCGGCTACACAAGATCCCAACCATTTCCTCATAATTATAGCTGCCGCAAAAGATGTTGTAAAGAATTTCCCGTCTTTGAATGTGTATTGTTTGTGGCCATTGTCTTGTTTTGACGGCTATGGGGTGCCTAATGTGAATTCGAGGATGAATTTAACGCAAATCGTATTCTCTGCCTAACTATAACGAAACATATTTGCCATGTTACTATAAAGTGGCGCTAATTTTCTTATCTTTCCTTTTACAAATGGGAGATGCATTTGAGAGCATTTGTTTGTTCCTCATGAATCAATTTATTGGAATTGAACCACCTTTTGTGAATGTGTCAGCTGTGTGGTTATATTATATACGTCTCTCATGAGCGGAAATATTGAATATATCGCTGTCACCTTTAGAAATTCCCAGTGTTCTTTGGATAATCTTTAGGAATCAAATCTATTGACCGCTTTACCGTCAGTTAAAATGACAGATATTTTGATAGGAATTTTGTATTTGACAACCATAAAAACAATTTTCAGCACGTCATACCATAAACTCACAAAATTTGTATATCCTTCTTTGTTTCTATAAGGAACATAATACTGTTACAAAACATATTCACCATAGTTTTGTTATTGATTTGTTTTATTTCAATTAAATTCATTTAATTTATCCAGTTAAAAAAGGTGATTTATTTACTGTAGCAGATCCTAGAACGATACGAGTTGTCATCCGTTGTTGTCAATACGGCAATTACTAAAATTAGTATTAAATATTCTTCGATATTACTTAGTGACCTTGTTTTCTAAACATACCGCGTAGTAATATTTAAATTTGTCTTATTATCTTGTAGTTCTAAATAAAAACGTAGAACTTTTAATGATTTCACAACTCCATAATATAAAAACGAACATATTAATTAAAAATAAATATTATTTTTAACAACATTACCTTAAATGTTGTCCCCAACACTGTTAATTTCCTCTCACAATTCTATAAAACTGCATTGCCATATTTGTTTTTATTTTATAATAATTTTTTTTTTTGTTTTTTTTTGTTTTTAATTTAAATTAAAACAACAAGAACATTAGCAGCTTACATACGAGTATGTACAATGTCCGTATATAATTTAGCAACAATTTATTGAAACAACAAATTATTTAAACCGTTTATTTATTTACTTTACTTAACTTCACATTTTATTGCAACATGTTTTGCTACGTTTTTTTTCTCTTGCATTTACTCAATACCACCTGATCCCATAATAACAAAACCACTTGAATAAACGCTTAAATGCGGCTACACTGTTTTCAATTTCAATTGCATAAAAACAAACACGAACGAAACAACTTGGAAAGAAAAAATTTTTGTTGAGTAATGACTGACTGAGACAACAACCCCCATTTATGGAATTGAATCAGCAAAATTGGTTAAGACGCACAACTATTGCATAAAATTAAAGCAAAAACAACAAATTGGTATAAACACAACAAAAATAACAGCATCACTAAGCAACAATCAAAAGCTGAAAGTATACGCTAAAAAAGAGACACAGAGAAAATAAACAACCCCAAGCAACCCCATTTTTGTACACATTAAGCACTCATATATACATACACATGCAAATATTATCTTGTTTACATGTATTCCATCCTGTTTTTTTTTTTTACATTCTCTACAGTGGTGAATTTTATTTGTCATCTTTTCATTTTCCTGTGTGTTTATTCTTTACATTTTCATGCAATGTTTATCAGTGTATAGATGTGTATGTCATATTTGTGTTTTATTACACAAACACCTTTATACGGTTATACAGATTTGCGTGTTAGAAAAAAATAGCAAAAAATAAAACAACCTATGCGCAAAAAAATTGAGAGTTCATTCGGAAATACAGCAGATATAAAGAGAGAGGGTGTTTTTCTTACGGAGAGAAAGTGTGGCCTACTTTAACAAAGGATTTTATTTTTAAAACGCGATTTTTATTTACAGACTATTTCAACAATTTTAATTCGATTCGTTAATATATGCATTTTATAAACGAACAATTTTCTTATTTTTGAACTAAGCTTTATTAAACTAAATAGTTGTCGTATTGATCTATAACAATTGAACATTTTTTTAAGTAAAAACCATTATTCGATAAGTTTAAGACTTCTCGTCTATCTAAGCGAAAAATTGATGCAATTAGGTTTTTGCAGGCCTATACTGAATTTAAATTTACATCATTAAGAGATTTCTGTAGAGATCGATACAAATGAAAGTGGATGGGCGGACCGGACCGGGTTATGTGGTGGATTCATCAAACTTCCCAGCCGATTTCTATCTGTTTCTGTCGGATCTGCAGAGATGTGTGTGTTGCGTTGTTGTAATGGAACATAACGCCTTCTCTGTTTAATAATTCTGATCGTTTTAATTGAATTGTTTGGTCGAATCTCGCTAATTGTTGACCTCAGAGATCAGAACTTTTCTCCAGGGCGCAGAAACTTATAATGAACAATTCCCTTCCAATCCCACTGGAAATATAACATTAACTTTTTTTGGTCAAATTCATCTGCTGCCACGAAATTTCAAATTTAATTTAAGGCAATATTTTTGAAGTCGCCGTAGTCTAGTAGGTAGTGTGTTGGCTTATTAGACGTAAAGCCAGGGTTCGTGCCCCAGGCTAGACCTCAAAACAAAACACAAAAGTATTTCTTGGGCCACTTCCTCTCAGCAGATTTCTGGCAAAAACTCTGAGAGTAAATATAATTGCCATGAAATGTTTCTCAAAAAATCTGTCGTTCGGAGTCGACTTTAAACTGTAGGTCCCACCATTCACGTATAAAATTAACACACACAACATAAGTGGTGTGAGAAACTAGGTCGTAATCCTGACTGTAGGGTTGTAATGACCAATTATGTTATGTATGTATTTTTGGCGCTTATTTTTCACCTCAAACGTTTAGCAACACTGTTAATTATATTATCCGTTATTCCATTTCTTTTTGCTATTTTTTCTGTTGTTGTTTTATTCAGTAAGGTAAAACATAGAATAGGACTCGAGAAAAAAGAAAATCGGGTATAAAATAAAATCTGGAAAAACAATAAAATAAAATTGTATCGAACACACGTCGAACTGACGTGTAAATCAACTGATGTCGTCTCTCATTCGCTTGTGATTTTTTCATTCACGTACAACGATTAAAAAGTGTTGATATTCAAAGGAAAGCCAAAATAAATTCTGAAAAAAATAACATAAATAAATTATAAAAATAAGAAAAAAAATGTAATTTTATAAAATAATATTAAAAAAAATTCAATAAAATATACACGAAAACAAAGCACTCAAATAAAAATTGAAAGTGTAATACATACAAAACAAAAACAAAAGCAAACAAAAGAGAAACAAAATTCTCAAGGAATATTTTAAGAAAATAAAAAACAAAAGTGTTGATTTTAATCACAAAAAAAATTAAATATTATTGCTAAAGTTTAACAAACGTATTGTTTTTCTTTGAAATCTCTTAAAATATAAGAAAATAATTAAGAAAAATAAATAAGTTTTTAACATATTTATGCATTAATATAAACCAGTATTGAAATTAAAAGCGGCGACAGCGTCCAGGTTCAATAAGTGAGTGAGTGTTATACAATTTTTAACCACTTAAACAACAGTCGAGCACCTCGTTAAGTAGTATAAGAAATCGAAACAAAAAAAAAATATTGAAAACGTCAACACATTTATTTTGTCATAAAATTGTAAAGCAAAGAAGAAAAAAAAAATCAATTTTCAAAGTCAATTTTTTTTTATCACCATATTCAACTCTCCATACTCTTAAGGTTACGCTTTTAACAGACAACCACGCAAAGTGCAGAAAGAAAAAAATTATTAAATTTTAATATTAAACAAACAGAGAAAAAAAAACGCAAAATAATTCACATAAAAATTTTTCTGTTCTGGCTACCGACCGTTTTCTTAATAATTTAAATACACTCACAAAAAAATTCCATATAATTGATAAAAGTTTTGAAACAAAATAAAAAATAAAAAAATTCAACAAAAATTTCCCTTAAAAAGCAAAAAGAACAAGAGATCAGCTGCCTGCAATATATTGACACAATTAACCCAATTTCTTATACAGTTTCCAAAAATCTTTTGCCATTGTCACTGTTTATTTACAGGTAATGACGTGATTTTCCGTACTAATTTATATGTATTTTTATAAGTATGTATACGTATGTTTCAACAATACTTAACAATAAATCATTTAACATGAAAATCATGTTAAATAAAAAGTTCTTGTTCAAAATGAATTTATTGTTCTATAAAGAATTAATGAATATTTAACAAAACTTAAGGTAGAATAAATGAAATTAAACAGTACCAGGAGCTAATGAAGGAATGCCCCAATGATACTCCCATTGGTACTTAAACAAGGCACCATATGTGTTGCTATTTAATAATATGATACGATTACACCGCCTCATGTAAACGAAATGTAAAAATACAGACAATACTATTCTTTAGTCAGTACTAGAAGCTAGCTTCTCATACCACCCATGTTGTGTGACTTAATTATCTCCATGTGTGGTGGAATCTACAGTTTAATTTCGATTCCACACAACAGATTTTGAGAAGCTTTTCATTAGAGAAAGTAAATTAAATACTCTCATAGTTTTTGCCAGAAGCTAAGCTGTAGTTTAAACCACAGGCTCTAGTCTAATAACCCAACATACTACCTACCGCAGTATATACACCAACATTGTAAAATTATAATAATTTCCATCATGGTTTTCAAATTTCTTAAATTAAGAGACTTCAACCCCTTGCAAATAATCTAGGGAACCCGGCAAATCTTCTAAGAGGATAAAATCATTAACAGAAGTAATCGAGAGATCAGTCAGTGCCCTCAGCAAAGTTCCTCACTATTACACCTAAAAACTGGAAAAAACGAAGCAAAGAAATAAAAAGAATGATGGGGGGAATGTTTTGTTACAGTTCTACATTTCTTAAAAGGAAATATCCATCGGAAAAGTAATTTTGTTTATAAAAATTTATTCAATTACGTTTGGAGGTCTATTTAAACTTTAAAAATATCTTAATCGATTAATATGCCTATGTGCTGATGGGGCATCTTTTCAATTATATTTCTTTATGCAATGAAGACCTCTTTTCCTAGTTGTATTTAAAAAATTATATAATTTACCTTAAAAAGAATTTATCTTATGAATACCAGTTTTTCTTTTTTCTAATTGAATTCAGAAAATATAGTCGAAACTGCATATTATCTAGCAATCCCTAGTTGTACGGATTTGAGTATTCTTTGGAGTATTGTTTTGAGCACCTGAGAACATCTTTTCCCTATCAACTCTTAAAGCAATAAAGATTTGTCCATATTTACGATTGGCGGTCTATTTACTTTGATAAGAGCTTTTAACCAAAATCGTTAATTAAATTATAATCTGCAAGTTGAAAACAAAAAACCTCAAATTTAAAATTATGGTTTTACATTTGAATTATTTTTTAATATTTATTTCTAATGCCAAAAACCACATTTATTATTTTAAATATTTCCTATTAAAATACTTACCACCAAGTGTTCTTTCTTTGATAAGTTTATAAGTGGGACAAATTATCGCTCTTAATTTTCCTGTAAATTTCTCGTCAATTCTTCTTTTATTTCCTTCCAATGTTGAAAAGTTCAAAACTTATTAAAATTTTTAGAAACATCCTTCAACATCAACACACACTAAGCGCATATTAATTATCTTGTTAATTCGTTTTTGTTTTTTATCCCTTTTCGTATTAAAACTTATAAAAGTTTCTTTTTAACAAATTAAATTGTGTTTCGTTTGTCTGAAAAGTAGTTGAAAAAAATGTTTTTTGTTTTGTTTGCGACTTCATTATAGCGATGACCCAAAATAAAGGAGAGATGAATGCTTCAATCGATTTTTAATTGCAATATTTTTCAGGTCAATTACCGGCTCTTTAATCACCCAACCAAGTAGTCTGCCAATCGGTTAAATTTGTTTAACACTGTAGTGTATTATTTAAGAGCCATTTTCAACACTCATATCTTTGACGATAACACTGTTTCCAATATTAAAAAAAATATATAATTTATGAAAAATATTTCAGTTGCCTTTTAACAAAAAACTCTATTAAAATAAGATTTTTTTTTGCCCTTGGAGTAAGGATTCCAAAACAGTTTTTGTTACGGTCGGGGACTGACGAAGCTAACTTTTTATACGAGCAAACAGTGCCCTCTAAATCGTAAAAAATTCGACAACATTTAAAAAATGCGGTTTTCTGATCTAGTGCGATGGGTGACTATTGTATCAAGGATTCCAAAACAGTTTTCCTTACGGTTGGGCGTTACTTAGGACCGGAAATCTAGGCGCCGAAGCTAATTGTTTTTTGTTGGAAGGAGCAAAAAAATATGCGCTGTATGAATGGGGCTAAATCGGAGAAATGTGTAGATCTAGCCTCGTACCTAGTACAGTGCATAGCCATGGTATCAAGGATTCCAAGAGGTTTCCCTACGGTCGGGCGTCGATTGTCAAATTAGCAAAATAAAAATATATAAAAAAAATTTCTTTGGTAGATTACTTGAATTTTTTGGCCGATGACTTGCATTTTTTAAGTCGATGACTTGAATTTTTTTGGTTGACGATTGACATTATTTGGGTCCATGACTTGCATGTTTTTAGTTGATGACTTGTATTTTTTAGTCCATGACTTGGATATTTTTGGTCAATGACTTGCAGCTTTTTGATCTATGACTTGCGTTTTTTTGGTCTATGACTTTCATCTTTTTGTTCGACGACTTACATTTTTTTGATCGATGACTTGCATTTTTTTTGACACTGGCTTGCATTTCTTTGGTCTATAACTGGCATCTATTGGTCGGTTTTTTAAATTTTTCAATTATGTTAACTTAAAAGTATTTGTTAACATAGTAATGTATATATATACATATATATATAGTATATATACTGTAAAAAAAGAATATATCTTTCGTAGCTAACTTCACATGTATTATCTACTGAGTTTCAAATTCACGTCCCACTTTCAATTTACTGCGCACTCTACACAGTGATACACATATCAATTTAAACAAAAGAACCATAAAAATATTATAATAGAGATGACATTATCTGTTGTCTATAATTATGTCATAAATCTCTAAACAAACTTCAAATGAATAAATGACTATATAAGGGAATAGATAGACTTTGACTTTGCTAAACGCTTTTCATTTAATCACCATATATAGCAAAAAGTTTTAACACAAATGTTATGACGTTTAAAAACAAATCTTCAATAAATTTTTAATAACCACAGTCAATATTTCTTTACTCTACTTTTAAGAGAGCGATAAAAGGAAGAGCATAAAATGAGTGAATCAGTTGATGATGTAAAGTTAACGAGCCATTAATGCTGCTGAAAGAGAAATTAATAAAGAAAGCAACGTTTTTATTTGCCATTCCTGCTGTGTTTTTATTTTTTCTTCTATTAAAAGTTTTAGGTTATGGCAAATTATTGTTTAACTCTTTATAGTTAATTGGAAAATGTTCGCAAAAAATCAAAAATCTAGAAGAAGAATTTGGAAAATATTCGACTCGACTGAGTTTGAGTACAGTGTGTACTCTAGCATTCATTCAATAGAATCGTTAGAAATTTAATAGATAAGATTTCATTTGTCATAAAAGCGTCATAATAAATATGCAAGAATATCTATCGTATTCGATAAACAATTGTACAATACAACGAGGTTGGTTGTTTGGTTTCATTAATAAAAAAAAATAGAAAAAAAAATCAAAACACACTTGTTAAAAGTAGCAAATATTAGAAAAATTACAACATATGTGTGTACTTAAAAACAATTTTTATTGGATATGTTTTTTTTTTTTTTTTTTTTTTCTAATAAAAGTGACAATATTTCAATGATAAGGAGAAATAAAACTTTGTTTATTTATTTATTATTAAGTCACATGTACTAGAATACTCTTAATTTTTATTATTATTATTATTATTTTTGTATGTAAACAAATAGTGGGTGTAGTTTTTAATTTTTTGTTTTCTTTTAAATATGAATTCGTCACTGTCTAATTGGTCTTAGACTCAAGTGTTTGTATTTAAAATTAATTAAATTTTTATTTGAAACCCATGAGTCAGAACAGGTGAAACAAACCATGATAAAATAGCAAACGTATTACCTGTTCTCTGTAGTCATCTATAAAATTATATATAAAAAAAATCGTTTAATATCATCAAAAATATTTTTTAGGTGAAATGGTAAAAAAAAAAATACGTGGAATTTAAATATAAGCAACTTTTTAAATGTTAATGAACTTTTGCATTTAGTATAAACAATAAGGCGTTCTCTCCCTGATGGAGAAGGCTCGACTTATACCAGAGTTTATGTCTAAAGGAAATCATTCCAACTTCGAAATAAATCTCGTTATTACGCTAATTTTCATTTTAAAGAATTCAGTGAAAGATGACAGGAAATGAGAGGCCAAGAACCTCCACCGTTTCATGACAAATGATGGGCACTGACATATAGGGGTAAAGTATAGTCTCATCTGGTTGGCACACACCCCACTTTTACAGAAACCATGTGCGGGGAGAATGGCTGTGCATGGTTCTTTTGTTATCCGTCCAGCAGAATTTATCGATACTAGATACATATGTATGATATGCAGATATGCTGTCAATAAAATGTCATTTACTTAAGTATATAACATCTGAAAGATACCAAATTAAACTGAAGCAAGTTAAACTGAACAATAAAGCACTAGAACAGGTCACTGATACTTTGGGAATGCTTCTGCTCATCTAGGTGAAACGCTTTTCTGCTCTTCTATGCCGAAATTATTTACAGGTGAAAATTTGCGCAGGACAGGGGTCAAAACATTCCGCTAAAACTGTGAAATTGTAGTTTCAATACAACCTAAACCTATTGAACACATTTAGAAGGAGTCTCCAAGAATAAAATCTCTTGTCATAACCAAAAGAAAAAAGGGAATAAAGATTTGAAAGTTTAGTTTTCTAAACCACCGGTACTTTGAACCAATTTTGTAAATTCAATGAATTTATAGAAATGTGGGCAGATTCTTTAACCAAATATTGAAATTGTTTAATTTTAATATTTATTGAGCACATTTCTTTTAAAATGTCCCTATTTTTCCTCCACTATTGTGTGAACAGTGCGTGAAGCTTTCACTTGCATTAAATATAAAAAAGACACGAATTAAAATTTGCGAAAATCTTGGAATAGCCCTATAATTTCTTACACAACTGTGTTGCCTCCAGTTTGAAGACTCTAAACTTTCATTCACTTTAAAAAACAATCAAATTTTTTCAGATTAAAATGTTTTTATGATATTTTATAGTTATTCAATAAAAACAAAAAAATGTAATCATTAAATGGCAACATTTGCAGCTCTGCCCGCCTCTGTATAATGTATAAACCTTACATACAATGTTTCATTAAAAGTTATAACAACAAATCGGAAATCCTAATATAATTAGCAAACTTTAGTTTTAATATCTTTTTCTAAAGCAACCTCTGTTCGCTAATCTTATATTAAAGGTTGCCAGATTAAAAATGAATAGAATTAACACTATTTTGCATAGAATGCCAGGCCGTATACATTATATTTTTTAAGATTCTACTTAATACGCCCCATCGTCTTACAATTGAATACATATACATACATACATACGTACATACGTACTCTCTCTCTTGTTATTTCCCTTCATTACATCGTAAATATTTATTTAAAATTATTTTCTTTAGAAACTGTTTAAACATTTTATATTGTGTTATAGAAATTAAGAAGAAGAAGACGAGAAAAAAAACCTGAAATAAATAAAAAGTATTCATTTGAAATTGAAAATTAATTTCATTTTTCTCATTTTCATTTTTTTTTCTTGTTCTTATTCTTCTTGTTTTCTTTTAACGTTTTTGCCATTTTTATTTTGGCAAAAGCACAAGAAAAGTTTATTTAAACAAATTAATACTGAATGTCGGTCATTCGAGCCACATACAATAAACGAAAATTAGACAAATCTAGGAGCGGGAAAGACGGGCGGCACTATGAGAGAAAAACGTAAAATATACAAAATCAAATCGTGTATTATTTACGTAGTATGTATGTACACACGTATTTTAATTATTTTGAACGTTATACTTTTGTTGTCACTTTTAATATGGTACATGGGTGGTTTTTTCCACCCATTTTTAATATAAAAATAAATAAAAAAAAATTATTCAAATTAAGTTCAATAACGTAAACAAGTACTTAATTTGATTAGTAAATTGTATTAAGTAATAAAGAAAAACAAAACTTGTGTAACTAAATATTCTATTTAAAGTTGAGTGTCATTAACAAATACATTTTATTTTATAATTACACACAAAACTAGAATTAATTATCATTTGAAAATAAAATGAATTTAAAAATGTTATTTAAATATTACATTTCGATGTTTACGATTTTCATTCAAATAATAAATTTCAGATGAAATTAGAATTCGTGTTCGTTTGCTTTAACAGAGCGAAACCTAGTAACCAACTTGAAACATTCTTAAAAAATTGTTTTTTTATCAGCTACAAAAGCTATTGTATGGCTTAATTTTATTTCAATCAACTTATAACTTTGGAGTTAGGTCTGAGCTTTAGCTTCTTTTGCTTTGAATTTCTGTTCGGATACCTAGTATTCTATGTATACTTCTTATCTCGTCCAAACCTTCAAACACTTTTGAATAAACTCTGTTTAATAGTGTCTTGAACGTGACTTCCTCTCAGCAGTCTTCTGGCAAAAGCTCTGAGGGTGAATAAAATGTTCATGCAAAATTTTGTCAAAAAAAAATTTCGTTAAACTATAGCTTCCGCCACCCACGCATAAAATTAGTTCACACACAATATGGATGGTGCGGAAAGCAAAGTTGTAATCCTGACTAAAGGGTTGTATAACCAATTAAATAAGTAAGTTATCGTTGCTTCGAATCCTATTCACTGATACTTTAGGGGTTCTGAGGAATTTTGTGTGTCTAATTTCAAGGGGGTCGATATCTGATATTCTTAGTGTTCTTGCTACGTAGCCATATAAAAAATGAGCTCTACACACTATTTAAGTCTCTCACTTTGCAAAAATATATTTGGAGATAAATCGATTTTGTTGCAAATACGGCTTGGTCCTGGAGTGCAATCATTTGCTGTAGTTTTCTATGTCAATCTCAGTTCAGCAGCATTTTAGAAGCATTTGACAAAAACATCCTATAGAACATAAATAAAACGCATATAAATTAAAAGATTAAGTTTGTGGGGGTGAGCAGGGAGAGGATAAAATAAAACATTCGGCGAGAGGTGGGGTAAATAAAATACAAAAGTATTAGTTTTAAAATAATCAAATTATTATTTATTGTACACAAAACGTACCTTCGGGTTGGGGGGTGGATCGAGTCTTAACAATTCACAATATTATACAGGGTTGTTTATACACTTTAATAAAACTTAAATCTAAACTTAAAAGTAGGGTGGCCAGCGTGAACAAAGTTTTTCACATAAAATTTTAAATATTTGCATTTGGAAAGATTTAAAAAATTAATTGTTTTGTTGTAAATTAATATGAAAATATAATTTTATATTGTGCATTAAAATCAAAATTTTTATTTGACAAACCATTGACCCTTTTCTCTTGAGTTCTTTCATACATCTTTTCTTTTTTTTTTTTTTTCTTTCATTTTTGACCATATGAGGTCAAACTAGAGCAAATATTGCTTGTACTTAGTTGTTGTTATGCAAGCATATAAAAGACATATTTTTGTTTGAATTTACTTTTACTGATGGTATGCCATAATGGCTGGCTGTCATTAAGGCCGGTCACTATTCAATTTATTCGACACGCTCTTTTTTTTGCTTCTTTTTGTATACAAGCTTATATGTAATTGAGCAGATGAATACATACATACGTACAAACAGACATGCATAGATATTTTCATATCTCGTAATGGTTTCAGATTCATGGGCATTCATAAACGCTTTTATATGAACGTATTTATAGAATTTCACATGCTTTCTTTTTTTTTTTAACATTATGTTGATTTTCCATGGGGGATTTTTTATTTTTATACAATATTAGCAGAATTTATACTTTATCATTTACAATGAATAGTGAAAATTTACAAAAAAAAAAAAATAACAAAAAATAACAATAATAATAATAAATAATGGAAACAATTTAAATAGGTTTACGGTATGGCAACCAAGATTAAATGTCAATTTCATTTTATTGCTTTAAAATGATTATTTTTTTTATTTTTCCTGAAATTTTCTTTCCGAAATAAATTAATTTTTTGTGTTTTTATTTATTTTTTTGTATTTATTTTATAAATCATTCAAATACGTCATTCACCAATTATAACAATGGATAACAGATTACACAGGGTATAAATAGTTTATTTTCTACCTTAAGGAAGTCTTATTTTCTTTATTTTTTCTTCTTTACTCTTACATATTTAGAGTACGTAGAACTTTTACAATAAGTAGGTTGTTTACTTATAAACAACAGCATTAGGGGAAACTAATACAAGAAAAAAATCTTATAATGAAGAAAATATAAAGCAAAGAAGCATAAAAAAGTCCTTAGGAAACATTCAATCAACCAGTCGTTTTCAGAAAAGGGTTGTTTTTAATTTTGCTGAAACAGGGTTGTACACTTTTTTTCTCTCGGAAATCAAGCCTTGAATACAAAGGTATAGTGGCAGTAAATGGATGCGACCAACTACATTTTGTTTTTCTGACATTAATTTGTTATGAATTAACTCTTCTTTAAACTTTTACAATATTTTTCTTAATTTTTACATTGTTGGAAAAATATTTACGTAATTCTTGTTTAATATTTTAATTTTTTCGGTTATTTCAAATTTCTCTTATTTAAATTTTTTAATTTTGCTTGCAAAGAAAAATTTTTAAACAGAATATTAAAAAAAAACTTCATAGCTGAAAGAATTTAAAGAAAAAATTACTACCATGAAGCTCTTACGAGAAAAAAGTTCTACCTATTACAAATAAATGGAAGAAAATTTATAAAGTTTAGCAAAAAAAAAAAATAACTCCAAAATCTATAAGAAAAATTTGCTGCCATCGATTATGGGCTATAATGCTGGGAATGCTATATGACAGCAAGAGAAGTAAACTAATTTAAATTTATAAAATCAACGAGGGATCAATTTACCTATTTTGACTTCCTGCATAAATACATAGCATACCTCAAGAGCCGTTGTTATTTAACAAAGCGTAGAAAAATTCCCTGCTCGTAAAATTCCCTGATATAACAGAACACCTTCGGACATTATTGAAGTGAAGGATCCGTCAAGCATGGAGGAGTGTGATACATCAAGTGCACGCTAATCCACTGTTCTTAATAAAACAAAAAATTAAACGTGTTGACAGCAGCAAGACTTTCTTAATTAAGACTCTCAAATAAAAGTTATCTCTTCAACGCTACTTATCTCTTTAGAAAAATATCAGCCTCCATCACCCATCTCAACGAATTTACTCTTTGAGTTTTTTTTATTATAATTTCAGACAATAACGAATTCAAAAGAAACAAAAAATGAAAAATTGCGTACAAAGTTGCTAATGTTAGCCGTAAACGAGTGAATGCATAAATAGACAACATAACAACAACAATAATGTCTGTTACATATTGTTTGCGCTATTATTGTGTTTAATTTTTGTTTTTGTAGAAGGATAAAAAAATTAATAAAATAATAGACTTAAAAAAATTTCTAACTACATAGGCAGCTAAGGCGAAAGCATGTTGTTACATTAATTATGTATGAAATTAAAGGAAATGCTATTAAATAAATTGAATGAAAATTCTTTAAAATTTTCACTTAAACAAATTAAACGTAACGTATGTACGTACGTACTTACGTATGTATTTATAATTATTATGTATTAATAATTTCAATTCATTACAATTGTAAATAATTCTCAAAAATTTAATTTTAATTTTGAGTGCATGAAAGTTTGGTTATAAATTGTCCGTAAATATCTCTCAAAAATATAAAACCTCGATATTAATATTAATTTCATTAGGCAATACTACAGCTTATTTGATAGGTAATATCTTAACCTTCACTTTGTTAGAAAATCCAGAACATTATCGTGATATTTATGTCTTTCTATCGCAGAGAAGGAAAGAATGCGTTGCAGTCTACTAAAAATATTTGTATATAATTTATGAAGAAGATACTACTCTATTCCCGTTGTTCCAGTGTGTAACATACTGTTTTAATAACGACCGTAAAACTGTGAGAGCTTGACTGGCATATTTTGATGCATTAACCATAAACCTCGATCCTTAAAGATCCACAAGTTCTAAACTGATGAAATAATAAAGCTCCTTTTAAATATAAGACAAATGTGTTACATTTCTGTTCAAATTTGTAACTGAACTTTTTCAAACACCCAATATTTATTCCTGGAAATTTTGATTTATGATTAACAAATTTCTTAACAATTCAAGCACGAACAAAATTAATTAAGATTAAAAAAATATCGCATTAATTGAACAATTTTAATTGTTTAATAGAAATTATTTCTATCTAAAGACAATTATTCAATAACCATACTTCTAAGCAACTGATGCCAATAAATCTATTGCATGAATCTGTTTACGACAATCTTTACATAAAATAATTAGTAATCCTTGTAAAATTCTTTCCTATACAAACAGACATATTCGTTCTGTATGCCAAAACAAATGTCTATAGAGACCGGCAGTTTCTATACAAACATACTATCTACTCATATGCATATACATACATATATACTTCAGTATATATGGAAATCCTCTTGTATATATGGAAATCCTCTTCAAAATTACAACACAATTGTCAGAATCATGTTCTAACACTTTCGCTAAGAGCGAATTATAACACAGTAATACGTATGGATATATACATACATATACATATATTTATGTACATATATGAGTACAAATAGCATGCATATAGACATATATTATACAATGCTAACCGAATAGTCTTTAAACAACCAGGCCAATATAATTTGAATTTTTCATGGCTTGTAAGTGAGCGGTGCCACATTGAAATTTTGATTTTAAGTAATATTTCACATGGAATATCTTAACCAGAGTATTGCTTCAAATTTTTAATGTTTCCCCAAAGAGTTTCTGTAGAAATAAAAGTTAGGAACCAAGGCTGATCACTTCGTAACTTAAATTCTATTGGCAGGAAATGATTTCTCAGCCTTTTGACATGTTTTATTTATGCTTATTATTCTACTAAAAGACTCTTTTTCGGTGGCATTTTTTATCCAAAATGTCAACATAGTAATGCTGATACATAATGTAATATTTTTTAGCACTACACTATTGGAAACACCTTCTCTTCATTACTTGAATATGGTGTGCTGAAACCTCTCTAAGTAACAAATCGAAATCGTGAACGCAGTAATGTAAATCGCTTTCTTTCTTTTCTCTTGTTTGTAAATGATTTTTCTAATGTATCTTAATTTAAGATAGGAGACAGCATTGAATTTCAGACCATAAGAACAACTTAATTTGATTCAGTCTGTAGTATCTGTCATTTATAAGACAGTGAATATCACAGTCATCACATATACGCCTAAAAGGCCTAAAGTCGTTGTTACGATGACGCCGTCAATCTAATATCTAAACCAAGTGATGACTTTTACGGCATTCATTGGACGCTCTTGGATCTCATGTGGATTGGTATTGTAACAAATTCAAAAATTTTCTTTGATCATGTACCCATTCATACAGAAATTTAATTATTTGCTCCTTTTGTTGAATGCTATATCCGTGTACGATGGTTTAGCAAAATAAACACTTTGACAGATGTAGCATCAACAAGATGGAGGCTATCTACTGTCAAAGTTCGAAGGTACCCGTTTGAGAACGCGATATATATAAGTAAGATAGTAAATATATTTTTTCGAAATCTCATCCAGCTCTTGTTTCTATGCAACTCCTATGTCTATGTCTATGTTGTTGTAATATTTATTTTTATTTTTTAATATTTTCCCTTCTACCGTATATTGTGGTTGGTAGTTGATCAATGGCTGTTGTAGCCGCCCATCCCAACACCAATCAGTGAAAGGAAAAACAACAAAATAGGGTAAAAAACAAAACTGATTCATGGGGGTTTATAGAAAATATTTTAATATTTGCACAACAAATTTGCCAAAAAAAAAAGGGGGTCCTCAGTGCATATACATACATATGTACATACATATGCGCGTGTATAGTAAATAAACCGTGCCGTGATGAAACGCTATAAAAACCAGATATTCTATGAAAAATCTATTTAAATTTTTATACAAATATTTTCACACTTTTTTGGTGGGAAAACTATAAATAACAAAAAATAAAACAAATAAACAAAAAAAATTTATTGACTATTCAAAAAGAAATTAATGTAACAGGTATACATACATATGTATGTACATACGTATTAAACGGCAACCATAGCGTTGACATACATGTAGTGGTTTTTACTTTTAATTTTTAAATATTTAAAAATCATATTATTTTATAATACTTTTTTATGTTCTTCTAATAGAAATATTTTTTATTAAAGAAATGAAACTTTTTATTGAATAGAGTTGTATATAAAAAAAAATAATTTACTTGTTGTCTGCAAAGCTTCGTGAGTTATTTTAATAGGATATTTTTGTGTTCTGATATGTTCTTTTGTATGTCATTATTAAACAAAAAACATCAACCAAATATGACACATTTTTTTAAACATACATACATATGTACACATGCTACATCTGTGCAGTGTATTTTATTTCTTATATACATATGTATGTATGATGTGTGTGAAGATAGATATAATCTATCTCCCCAGACACAAATCAAGTCAGTTAACAGAGCTCTGTTATGTTACTAACATAACTCTGTAAAACACACTAAAATCTATCTTCACACACATCTATGTACATTTGTACATAAATACAATATTAATTTCTTTTTTTTTTTTGTGCTTTTGCTGTATAAACTAGGTTGGTTGTTGTGTTTTATTAAAAAAATATATTTCACAGAAATTTTTTTTTATATTTTAGTGCATTGGAATACGCGTTTACAAACAAAAGAAAGCAAAATTTAATGGAAATGTTGTTGCATAAAAATATCATAGTTATATAGTTATGTATGTATGTCCAATAAAGTATGTTCAATTTAAGTACTTTAACTTCATTTATTTCAATATTTGTCATAAAGCAATTAATTCATCCAATTTGTTGTGTCATATTAGTCAGTCCATTTATTATTATTTGTGCTGATTCGATATATGAACAGTATATTATGGTCCAATCGCATATCTAATAGAGATTTACTAACAAATAAAAATCATTATTTATAAGGAAATGAACAAGGATCGATCAAAGCTTCCATTAAATTATTGCGAACATTGCAAAGGCCAGTCTGCAGATGTAAATCTCGAGACAAGCCTAATTTGGCTCGCCAAAAAACCATATATCGTAGGTCAATTAAAGCGGAACACCAGATAAAATATTTACATTTAATTTACATTTACATAGAACGTATATCAAATACAAAGCAATTTCCAAATAAAACAATATTAACCAAACATCTAAATAAATAAAACTATGCAGTTATCGTTAATCTATCGTTAAAGTTTTAAGACATTTCTGATTTCCTTTGATTCTTGTAAAAATGTACATACCTTGCGTACTCTAGCGTATGAGCGTGTTTAAATTATAAAATATTAATCATACGTATGGAGGGGAACCAAATCCTATATCGAATTTAACAAAACTATACGCATCTTATTGATCGAATCTTGCGTATTTTCTTTTTGAAAATTTCAAATTAATGTGACTTGTGAAATGATATCACCGAGGCTAGGTTGTTGAATAACTTAGTTGTGTATAACAACCAAAACTTTTCGGGAATATCACATATACTGATATGACCTCGGATACTATAAGAATTCTGTACATAAAAATTTAATCAAATAAAACCGAATTAATGCAATAAATATGTGCGCTACAGCATTACTTATGACCAGTATGCCATGAAATTATCGTTATTATTGGAACTTGAAGAAAATTAAACCACTAATTTGATTCATGTCATAAGCCTACATTGTAAAATGATACCTTTAGGACATAAAGAGAGAGAGAGAGAGAAAAAAGCAAAGTACAATTGAATTTATTTGTGGCAAATTGCCACTGGGGCGGGTTGTTCGTTTGTTTGTTTGTATGTGGTTGCATCTAGTGCATATTATATTGAACAATGTTGTTGCAAAAATGACATATAGACAGATAATAAAGGAGAGACAGAGAGAAGAAAAAAGAAAAACATGTCAATCTGACCCAGCGCACAACAAAACACTCGAATGCCTGTCCGTCTGACTGCCAAACTGCACAAGTAGAACGAACTGCTCGTATATTCAAGTGTTTTTAATTTTTCACTTCACAACCTCTTTCTGTATGCTATTCAGTTCAGTTCTGTTCTGTTTTGTCTTTTGTTCTGAGTTTCATTTATTTTTTTGAATATTATTTAATGCATTAAAAACCTCTCAGTTAAAGTGATTATGTTCGCAACAACATTTTGGGTCAATGCGTATTTCAATTGTACACAATTTTTTTGAAAATTGGTGGCATTTATTTCTGTCTATCTCTCTCTCTGTCTCTCTCTCTCTCTCTCTCTCTTGTGTTCTTTCTTAATTCTTTGGAAATCTAATTATATTGTATCTATGTGTACAGAGAATATTTTGTTTTTTTTTTTTTTTCAAATATAGACAGTATAGCATAAGATATAATTAAAAGACATTTCCTAGAACATCAGTGACAGGAAAACCCATTAATAATCATAATCATTCTATGAAAAGATCCTCTACAATACTTCCTCTCATACTTCATATGTATTAATTATAAATTATATGTAAACGGTCTTCAGGAGGCTTATGGTTGTGAACATGAAGATGAACAGTTCTGGAAAAGTAAGATTAAACAGTATGGATTCAGGAATATATTCAAAAATTTATAAGCTTAGATTATTTAAGAGGGATAGAGATTTTTGTCTAAAAACTTTTAAAGTTTTAAACAATGTTCATAAACAGCTGTTTTTAGAAGAACCTTAAAAATCTTAACTTTATATGACACGAAAGCCTTTACAACCATTCAGTCAGGATTACGACCTAGCTTCTCACACCATTTATGTATGTTGTGTGTGTTAATTTTATACATGAAAGGCGGTACCTACAGTTTAAAGTCGACTCCAAACGACAGATTTTTTGTGAAACATTTCATGGCACATAACTCAGAGTTTTTGCCAGAAATCTGCTGAGAGGAAGTCTCCGAAGAAATATTTTTTCATATTTCTTTTTGATGTCCGACCTCTGGGGTTTGAACCATGGCCTTACGTCTAATAAGCCAACACACTATCTACTAGACTACGACAACTTCAACGCGAAAGTATTACAAACCTTAAAAACTATAAGCCAAAGTATATATTAGAATGAATCCTATGACTTTAGGTTAGAGCTAATGTTATACACTTACTAACATAATTAGTAAACACAACCCTTTACCTAGCTTCTCTGCGTGTTAATTTTCACCTACCTACTGTTTAATGTCAACTCCCAACGATAACCAACCTTTATTTTATTTTATTCTCACAGTTTTTGCCAGAAGACTGACAGAAAGTAGCCGAAAGAAATATTTGTTCATACATATTTCGTTTTGCTCGATATGTCTGACCCAGGGTTAGACTAACGGGTTCTCGTCTAATAAGCTAACATCCTACCTACTAGACTTTCTTCAAAAGTTAAACATACAATCAATAAACAAAAGTTAAATCCAACGATCAATAGTAAATCTAGTTAAATACGAATAAAATAAGAAATTACGGATAATTGAACAAGGGTTTTGCCGTAGGAACTTATTTTATGCTTCCAATCTTGTCGAAAACCAATTGATGTTTCCGATACAAGATCAGTCCGAACAGTCAAGAATCGATTCGTCTAAAATTATAATATCTAGTCGAAAATATAAGAAGTTCTTAACTTGTTAACTTGAATTTAAACTCTAATCTATAAATTGAGTGCTCTTTCTGCCCTTATAATTATGTACTTCTACAATTCAACGCTTATGTGTTATTTTAATTAGAAAACTTTTAAAATTCTATAAAATAAAAATAAATAATGAATGCATTTAAAACTTCTTTAATTTTGAATTTTTAGCATATTTTATTTATTTCTAATCACCATGTGGTAATTTCCTTGCTCGTTTATCAATACCTCAGTGAAGTAATTTATGAAATTAATTCTTACTGGGGTTACCTGTTTCATTTCTTAAACAATAATAATATAATAATATATAATAACAGAAGAAAAATATATATGTATGTATGTATTTGTTGTAATGACATTTGCCTGTACTATTTTTATGGTAGCTTTGTACTTATTTTTTTATCATCCCTTCTTAAGAAACCCCGGAAAATCCAAAACAGAAAGAAAAAAAAAGAAACTAAACATAATCCTTTTGAGGTACAAACTCTTTTGTAAGATAAAAAAAAATACTAAAAGCAAAAATATAATAATCTTGAATTCAAAAAGTAGAGTGTTGGGATTCATGAAATATTTACGTAATATAGAAATGAGCTGCATTAAAAAAATGGGACGAAAATAGCACACTGACCTGCGGTAAAAAAATAAACTAATTCTCACTACCCCTAAATAAATAATGGTCTTTAATTTATGACAATGATGAAAAAAAAAAATAATTGCATCACATTTTTTAAACAAAATAAAGCAAATTTGAATTGATTTTAATTTCTAAAAATATTCCCCTGCATTTCTATACTTTATATAAAAGGCCTTGAAAATAGTTTTGCTTTACCACAACTCCCTATAATGTTTAAAAGAAAGGCAACCTGCTATTGATGCATTTTTAATTAAATTGTGAAATTATTTGTTATTAAATAATCATATGAAAATAGCTGCTGTAAGATCAAAAGCATGATGACATGATTTCCAATTACAAAATATGACATCTTAAAAATAGTGTATTGTATTGTATTGTATAAAAGCAGGAAATAAATGGAAATTTTAAAAGAAATTAAATGCAAATGTTGTCACGTTTCTTTCTTAATATTACACAATTAAAATAATCTTTTCCAGCAACTAAGTTAGCAATCATAGTGTAAATCTAAATTAATGATCAGCGTGATAATTAAAATACTATCATTGTACACCCACACAATATAAAATTTAAAACAATACTTAACAAACTTTTAATTATCTTAACAAAAGCATACGTACATACATATGTACATATATATATAATGTATTTCATTTAAACTTCAGTATAGTCTTTATTTTATTAATAATTCTGTTTTAATTTTCTACTTTCAGGGTGGCTATCCAGCACGTTTAAAAAAGGTTTTAATTGTTACGGCGCCATTGTGGTTTAAAGCTCCATTCAAAATTCTTCGTTTATTTGTTAGGGAAAAATTGCGCGAACGCGTTTTTACAGTATCAGTGCCTACGTTGAGTTTACACGTGCCTCGCAAAGCATTGCCCATACATCTCGGTGGTACACTGGAAATTGAACACAACACATGGTTGCTGCATTGTCGCAAATCGATGACGAATCGTGAAGACGAATTGCTCGCCAATATTGGTGGTTTGTCGGCAACAACAACAACACCAATAATAAATCAAAATAATTTAATTGCCAATCAACAACAGCAACACATCACATCAACAGCCGCCGGAATAGCAGTAGTGACAAACGGTGATTGTCAACGATTTCTGGCGGAACCAAACGAAAACATTCAAACAACATCAACCCTAACCAACGGTCATCATCATCATACATTAGTGCCAATTGCCAACAATACATTAAATAACGTTGTCAGTAACACCATCGCCACCAGCAACAGCACATCACCCATACATAATAATAAATTGATAAATCTATCAAACGGTTCTACACCAAACGGTGATATATTAGTAGCACCTCTGGTGGTTAACGGTATTAACGGTGATACGACAACGACGACAACAGCAGCAACAACTGGTGGTGTTGGTGGCAATCAAACGGGTCTCGCCGATTTTTGGACAGAGAACCCACCAAGTAGTGCCTCGTCCGGTTTTAGTGATGACGACAGTCTGGCTGGCCAAGAGGGTGATCCGAAAACAATTGAACAGATTGTTCAAATGGTAAAAACACTAGGACGTCAGGGACTCGTTAAAGAATATGCTGACATACGTAGTCGAGCTCCTGATGGCACATTTTTACATGCCAGGTACTTACATTAAAAACATTAACATACATACATACATACATACACATTTAGACTTTATTCAAACCTTTAATCATATGATATTGTTTGCTTTTTTGGTTTTTTTTTTTTAGAATGCGCAATAATTTGACGAAAAATCGTTACACAGATGTCCTCTGCTACGATCACAGTCGAGTAGTGCTTTCACGGGTTGATGGCGATGAATCAGATTATATAAATGCCAATTTTGTAGATGGATACAAGCAGAAAAATGCATACATTTCAACACAAGGTAAGTGAATTAGATAATTAAATTTATCGAAAGTATTATCGAAGTTATTGGAAACACATATTTTATATATTTTTTTTTAATTCAGTTTTAAAGTTTTGAAATTATAAAAATTTTACTTTCATAACTCTACAGACATTTGTTAATTATAACTACTTATAGTAACGTAGATAATACGAAGTTTTGGATAAAACATTGCCCATTTTTTTGGTTCCTTTCGCGAGTGCTTGGTCGATAAATCGCACAAGTTATTGCAGAGTAAATTTACTCACTTTATTTACTCACTCCTTTACTCTTTGGTCCGTTTTTACAATCTTAGTAGCTGTTATAATCTTTATTCCTTTACTCTGGAAAGACTTTTCATTCAGTCAAAATTAAGCCTTTTCAAAACCAACTTCGCTGGCATTGCCAAATGCGAAATGTCGCAAATAATTGCAAGACATAAGCCAACTGAGATGTCGGCACTATCAACAACCCTTGTTTGGGCGAATCGAAGATTTCCTACAACAATTTTATTTATTTCTTCAACGCTTTAATCTGTTGTTAATACACGGAAACAAATTCGTCATATGCCTGCGTCAGCATTACAGAAATTTTATAGAATTTTGATCTAATTTGTACAAAACTTTTGTGAAAGTTGTCTTGGCCCCAGAAAATCGTTTAGCATATTAAACATTTCTAACCTTTATGCCTGTAAGTTAATGCAATAGAGAATATGTTAAGCTGTAAGCACTGATTAGGAATATTACTCCTTCAATTCACTTTGAATATACTTTATAAAATTAGCTTTTCTTAAAACAAAACATAAGTAAAATTAAAAATAAGTTTCAAAACAAGCAATTCCAGACTCAAATCTTTCATATTGTAATGTCGTTGAATTATTTATTTATTATTATTAATATTATATATTATATTATTTGAAATTGATTCTTTTTGAAAGAAAGAAACTATTGAAACTATAACTATCGCTAATTGTTTGCAATGATAGGTGGTGATGTTGTTCTATATTTATTTGCCAATTGTGACCTTAATGTTTTATTTAAACACAAATAATGAAAGTACAAAATCAACATGTTTCTAAACACAAGGACACTTAGTTCGCTCGCTCTTTTTTTGTTCTTTTATTTTATTTCTATCTTTACCATGCTGTCATCCAGCGTTACTAACAGCCTTTTTTTTCTTATAAAATGAGAATGAAATGGTCAAAGTATGAGAACAGAAATTGAGGTGACAAGGGGGGAACACAATAATAAAAGTGCACTCTGAAATGAAAATACTTTGTTTACATTACCTAGTTTTCTAGCTTTAAAAAGGAAAGAAAGAAACTTTTAATATATTGTAATCAGAATCATGTTTTTAAGGCAAATCCATGTTTCAATAAAAAATGTTAATGTTTTTAAAATGTTTCCATATTTCTCTATAGTACATATATACACTCATAATATGAAAAAGTATGCTGCTACGAGCATGTAATATTCAAGAAAAGCTTATTATTGCCTAACATGTTAGATTGTTCTTTTGTTATAGAATAGTATACCTATTTTATTTAAAATATATTAAGTGTTTGCACACTTTTTTAACGCGTAATAGTATGAGTACATTATATATGTACATACATATTGAGTATATTTTTAAGTTAATGAACGTCCTTGTTTCTTTTTTTATGGTGTTGTACGAGTATAATGTATTTAATGCGGTTTTATATTGATTTTATTTTCCAATTGCTTTACTACTACTATTCTTTCTTTCTCCATTCCTACTCTTCTCTTTAAACTACATCATGCGAATTATAGTGGTATCCACAATCATCATATTGGTGCTTAAGTGCCTGCTTTTCTCTCTCTCTCTCCTTTGCATATGTTATTAAATGAAGTCTTATAAATGATTTAAAATAACAGCTGCGTTTTATATTCTGGCATTATACAGAAGTATGACTGTTCTACAGTATATGAAATAAATTTTATATACTTTATGGTGTATACTTTAATAGAATATGAAGTCTTCTCATAGAATTTTTCAATCCTTAGTAAATAATTGCAAATGTTTGTACATGAAGAAAATATTTTCTTGCAGTTGAAAGTACGACCTAACCTTGACCTACTTTTTTGTTGAATACATTCTCTTAAAACAAAAGAAAAACTTTCTAAATAAAGTTATTATATGTTTATATGACTATTTATCTGCTTATTTTTGAATTAAAATAGAATCTTATGGTTAGGAGTGTATGTTTTCTAAACAACAACCACACCTTAAACTATTGCACGGTTTTCCTAAGGATATAAAAACAAGATAATATTGCGATCGTTTGCCAATTTCTTTACAAATGTGCGGCTAGTATGTATCACTCAACGATTGTTAGTATAGATTCGAAAATCCTTTCTTATAAAACAATTCGAGAAGTAAAGAAATGATACATTATATATTTACTTTTTTACTTTACAATTATTAAATTTAAAACACTGAATTTTAATATCAAAAGTCGTTTTCTTTTTGTGTATTTTAGGCCCATTACCAAAGACATCCCAAGACTTTTGGCGTATGATCTGGGAACAACATTGTTTAGTTATAGTTATGACAACACGCGTTATGGAACGTGGACGTGTAAAGTGCGGTCAATATTGGGAACCACAAGAGAATAGTTCCTTAGAATTTGGTAACTACCATGTGCGAACACTTAGTATAGAAACTAATGAAGATTATACAATAGCCTCATTAGAATTGAGAAATACAAAGGTAAACTTAATTATTTTGCTTCAGATTAACAAAAAGATTATGTTGAGAAATATTCAAATTATTTTCTGTAATTTTTTTTTTCTTTTTTCGTTTCGTTTCATTAGACTGACGAAGTAAGAAATGTATCACATTGGCAATTTACCAGTTGGCCAGATTATGGTGTGCCCAGTTCAGCTATGGCTATGATAAACTTTTTACAAAAGGTGCGTGAGAAGCAAGCACACATGGTACAAGCATTAGGTGATACATGGGCTGGACATCCAAGAGGACCACCAATTGTTGTGCATTGTAGTGCGGGCATAGGAAGAACAGGTATATATTACTAATAACTAGTCATAATTTACTGTCGATTTTATTTATGTTTCAATGCTTTTATTTTAGGCACCTTTATTACTTTGGACATTTGCATATCTCGTCTTGAAGATGTTGGCACAGCTGATATACGTGGTACTGTCGAAAAAATACGTGCCCAACGTGCATATTCAATACAAATGCCCGACCAATATGTGTTCTGTCATTTGGCCTTGATTGAATATGCGATATCTCGGGGTATGATAAAGGCAGTCGATCTAACGGATTTCGATGATCGCGAAGAAGAATCAGATTAATTATACAAACACAACAACAACATGTTATTGCTGGGCAGTAGAGAAACAGTCAACAGTCTGCGGACATACACGCAGAACAACAAAGATAACATTATTTAGGAAATGTAAGTAATTTCTTAATATTAATACTGAAAGCCAACACTACCAACACCACCAATTCTTTATAAATATTGACAACTTCTTTAAATGAACTAAAAAAAAATTGTATAACTTTTTTTTTTAAATAGAAACTACGTAGTTAATGATGAGTAAAAGAGAGAAAATGTATTATTTTTGTTGTTTATTTATTAAAAATTTTCTAAATGTAATTAAAACTAAACAAAAAAAGCAAAAAAACAAAGAAAATTTATTACTAAAGCCGTTGGATGTTTCAATGCAGTTTCAAACAATCATTCAAATATCCTCTTTATTTATTTATTTAAACCAGAACAAACAAACAAATTAGAACCAGATGAATAAACCATTATAATCAAGTAATATATATACATATATATAAATATATTCATAAATAATTGTGAACTTAAGGTTTAAAAAAAATGAAGAAAAACATTAAATATTTATATTAATTTTTATATATACATACATATATAATACCTATTTATACATAGAAGCCCATTTAAAAGTTCGTCGTGTAGTGTTTTTTGTCTGTTTTTTTTTTTTTTTTTAGTTGAAAAAATTTTAATACGTATCTGAAAGAGTAAACAAATAAAAATTTATGTTAGTTTTCCTTGTTTTATTTAATATAATAATTATTATTTTATTTTAATTTCAATAACCTACCTATACCTAATATACTATATACATATATGAAGATGAAAAAAAGAAAATATTTTTAATTAAATGCAAAATTAAAAGTATAAATGTTAATATAATGCTAAATTTAAATTTAAACAAAATACAACTTAAAAGTAATATTAAATGAAAAAAAAACAAAACATCATTTATAAATTTAAAATAATTCATAGTAAAATGAAATAAAAGAAAATTTAATAATAAAAAAAATATATAAACAAAAATTGTAAGTGATTACAAACTCATAAACAAAATGTTTAATTTATTTTTCTTAATTTCGGAATTATTAATTGGGAAATTAGAATTAGAAAAAAATATTTTTTCATCTATTTATCATCGTTTTTTTAATCAATTCTTTTAAAGTCATAAAGACATGTCCATAGAAACTCTACCATAACTGTTTTACAAAAAACAATTGATCGATTTCAATTTGTTTTAGCGGAAAATCAATTTCTATCGCCTACAGGTCAATAAAACTAAAAGAAAATTCTTTAAATCTAAATTTATAATTGAAATATTTCCTCAACATCTTTGCGTTTTAATGAAAATTTCTTAAATTCGAAATTACTAACATGTAGTATATTCAAAGATGTGACTCAATCGTTCAACCTGCCATTGACTAATTCTAAACAATAGATCAATATCGAAAATTCATCCGTTTTAAATTTCTCACAAATACAATGCTATAAAATCTGCTGAAAAGGAAACCCTAGGCATAAAAAGCATTTAATAGCGTGGTGAGTAAAGTTTTAAAATTTTTAACAAGTATATTTGGCTTAAAATCCTAATTAATATTTAATTTTTTTAATGGGATTGCAGGCAATTATCTTATAATTTAAAAACGTGTATGTAGTATAGGATCATACGACAAACGATATGGAATCAAACTTTTTATACATTACCTTTCTTAAATCACCATTTTAGACAAAAATTATTTAAATACAGTTTTTCAAATATATTTATACGTTCGGAATAGTATTTTATGCAATTTCTCAGCATAATAAAATCACTATTACTTGAGTACTATCTCTATCGGCATAACTTAAAAGGGTCCATGAATTGAAATTACTTATTAATTTCGCTGTCATAAAAGTTCTTGCCTGAAATATTTATAATAAAATATTTGTTCTTATTATTTTAAAATAGTTGTTTAGTACATAGTTGACATACATACGTTCTCTGCAACACAGTTTTCCTGCTGAAACATTGCCTGCCTATGTAATTTTCTAATTATGCTTTGCAATATGCGTTTAGGAGGTCGGCCTATCTTTATTACTTTTGTTACTTATATACATAAATCTGTAAGTCGACTCATCCTATTCCAAATTGTTTTATAACAAAATTTTTTTAAAAATTTTTAGAATGATTTCCTCAGCTGACTTAGAAAAAGTTTTGCTGTACTGAAATTGTAATAATTAAGATAAATGAATGTAGAAAAATGTTATTAGTGCATACGACGAAAAACTTTTTAAAATTTTATAGGAAAATAATAATACATGCATACAAATTAGTACACATACCATACATGCATACGTATATTTGCGTCCTTTTAATAGGTAGTACAATAAAAAACAAACAAAGTCAAATTTATTCCAAAATATTTCAATAATATTTTGTACTTTGGAATTAGAAATTTAATAAAACATCATTCTAGCTATTATTGTATTAGTCTTAGTTTATTATTTAAACAATAGTATTGCTAGAGTGTATTATTAAATGTGACTTTAAAATAAATTTTGCTTTCATTTGAATTACATATGATTTCAATAATATTAAAATAAAAATCATGCTTCTAGCAATGGTTTACAATTAATCTAGGATAAAGGATTATTATAATAGTTAAACTGGAAATAAAAATATATATACATATATTAAAAAAAAAACACATGCAATAAACGATTTAAATAGAAACGTCTAGAAAAAATATTTGGGTATAAAAACGACTAAAAATAAATTACTATTTTTGTAACGCTTGAAATAACATGGAAAAAATAGAAATAAAAATAAATAGAAAAATTGCATTTATAAAATCAACATATAATACAAATTAATTACAAAATATAAAGTATTTGAAACAAAAGTTATAAAAATTTTAAATTTTTCATAAATTATAAATAAAAATTTTGAAATAAATTTCTTTAAAATAACTGAAACAAGAATACTTCACAAGAAATAAATGTTGGTTTAATTTTTCAAATAAATTGAAAGTATCTTGCCGTAAACAAAGACAACACTTTTTTACAATTTTTTTTTTGTTCTTTTTTTAATTAAAACTATTCACATTTTGAACAGAATAGCCCCAGAAATTTAAAAATAAAATTGTATATTTATAAAAAAAAGAAACAAATTTTTTATATATACATACATGCATACATACAGATATAATTACATAAAATCCATATTTATATACATATATTACAATTGTTATTGAAAACAACAAATCCCTATCCAAATTGCAAACAAAAGAAAATAATTTCATTTCATTTAAATTCTTAATCAACCTGTCCAATTAATCCAGCCCAACGTTAAGTAATTTTACAAAAGAACAAATAGTCAATGACATTTAAATGAATGTTTAAAATAATTGTATATTTAAACAAAATGCTATAATCATTTCTTTTCCTATTAAATAACAAAAACAACATTATTCCAAAGAAAAACCAAAAATAAATAAAGAAAACAGAAAATAAATAATATGCGAAACGAAAAATAGAAAGATTTAAATGTGTTTTATTTAAATAATATTTAATAAAGTTAAAAGATGTATGAAACAGGGAAAATATTGAAGTATCTATTGAAGCTGTAACTGAACCTTATAAAATATGTCTCTCTTAATCAATTGTATTCATTTCTACGTATAATTTGTTAATTTTATAATCGTAGTTTTGTTTGTAATAAAAGTTTCGTTGTTTTGCTTTAAAGTTCAAAATCACTCACTACACATGGAAAATATGAATTTTGCTTTTATTTCCTATTGGATGAAGGTTAAAAATCTGATAGAGACATTAAAGCGTACGTTTAGGCTTTTATGCAGTGGCGCAGTAAAAATTTTGCATTCATTTTTCATGAATAAATTAGGATTTATTAAACATACCTTAGGGGTTTCAAATATTAAATTATTTTGTTATACCATATCGGATTAGATCTTAATACATACTTTTAGGATGTTGAGAAATTTTATTGAAAATATTTCGTTGTTCTGCTAATTCTGTTTGCCTGGTATTTATGTGTAAAAATCTGAAACGAAAAATTTTCTTTTCTTTCAACAGTGGTGGCGAACAAAATTGATTAAACAACTTTTTAACGTAAGCGCTGGAAAATAATTTTAATGCTTATTTATCTTATTTTTTTAAATCTTTCACTCTTTAGTTTAAAAATAAATAGAAGAAGAACAATTTGTTTAATATACTTGGATATTTGAAATTTACTTTTATTGAAATTTGTAGAATTGTGATGTCAGATCGAATTGAATAAAGCAATAACTTCGTTTATATCGCAATCTTTTCATAGTATCGGAATTTTGTTTAATTTTTATTATCGATTATAAAAATTAGCTTAAAAATAAACAAATAAAATGTTGATAATCAACATAACAAAATATGTAGATTTTGTTAGCTACACACTCCACTACTACTCCATTATGAGTCATAAAAATTTTAAATTATTAAAAGTAGAATGCATTAAAACTATCATTTTTTTCTTTCTTTCTTTTTCAAAAATAAATTTAAATACAGATTTTAATATAAAAACCATGTTTAGATGTTAACTGAAAATATTAAAGGTCGTAAAGCTACTAGGTAAACTTAGGAAATGATAGCATGAACAAATTTTATTTTAGCGTCCTAAAAAACTTCTTGACCAATTCTTAACAATTGGTTTAGCTTTAGCTTGTTCCTCACGTTCGCGTTCTTGCATTTGCTCCAATAATTTTGCTTGATTTTCACGGAATTTTTTAATCGGATCTTCAAATTGGCGATAATAATGTAGAACTTCGCGAACATCATCCACGTCTGTTGTAGCAATGGCTATTAGAGTATAAAAAATGTAAATTTAAAGTTTTTACCAAATATTTTTTTGTTTTAAGTTATTTTTAAATTGTCTAACCTTTTAAGAAATTGATCAAATCGAAAAGTTGTGTGTCATCATCATTGCCCTTCCAACGTGCAATATTAAATGTATTATCCGGATGCATTTGTGTAGCATTTGGATCCCAATCAACGACAATCACCTAATGGATATATATTAAAAAGGTTTAAGGGAGGATTAAAATTAAAATAAAAATACGTAAAAAATTGTATTATATACATATATACAGAAACGGTCAAAACTAACGCACCCTACAATAAAATTATTGCATATCACCGTTTTATATTGCGTATGATTTTGTCTTGTTGTGGAGTTGTATTTCCATTTTTTTTCATTTATTTTTTTTACTGACAAACAATAATTTTTTGGAGATCTCGGTATACAAAAAACATATTTTGATCAAAAAATATTTAAGAATATGAAACGCACGCACATCTTTCATAACTTTAGATAATATATGTATCTTCTCACGCTATTTTCACAGCTACGAATAAGTTTTATTAATTTTGGCAAATTCTCGTGATTTATTTTCATATCAACAAGTTCTCAATTGGATTGTCATGGAGAGATTCAATCCTATTTTTCATTAGCAGCTCCCAGCAAACTTTGAAAGTATGTACGTTTAGGATCACTATTCTTATGGAACCTCCATTGGAGTGGCATCTTTCATCACCATATGGATACATGAATTAAGCCGTTATTCCATCAGTACTATAAATTGGTTCAATTCTTTGGCGGAAGAAACCCCAGACTATTACACTGCCTCTGCTGTGCTGAATAGGTGCTTTAAAATTAGAGATGAGCGATATTTTCAAAACTGTGATTTAATCACGGTGATTGATAATTCACTGGTAACTACAGTGATTGAAATTGCCAAATAACAGTTACTAATAATGTCGTTCTTTCAAAATTGTTACATACTCAAATTTATTTCATTTTATTTTGAGCGAGGCAGAATTACTATTAGATGATGCTGATTATTTACTTTTGTCTTTTATACAAGAACTTTCTGTGAAACTTAATTGTCAAACTTCATATAAAAAAAATTACAATAAAAATAATAACATTGATGACACCACTTTGATTTTGTTTAGTAGTCTTTTCGTAGTATGTATCTAGTTGTCTCTTTCTTACGACTTAATAAAATACGTTATTGTCATTATTGTTTTCTTTTGGAATACTGTGACCACAATCACTCTTTTAAAGAACAGTGATTAACAAATCACGTTCACTGTGAACAACGTTCTTCAAAAATCACTGGATGGCTCATCTCTATTTAAAATACTTAGCCGTTCATACTTTTAACCTTAGGACCCGGCTTATCCATCTGAATTTTTATATTGAACATGAATTTGTCAGAATACCTAACCTTTTTCTATCATTTTTATTTCAGTCTACCCGTTTTATTCCCTAAATGAAAGTCTTTTTTGCTGATCTTCGACAAAATAGTATGACTTCCCTTGCTCTTCTATGAATCATTTTTTCGCAAATGCGTAAATTTAAATTGTTTTTTATTTGATTTATTCCGTGGTACACCAAATATCTAATCGTCAATAATTTTAGCGTTAGACCGAGTTGAATACTCCTCTCTTGACATTATTATCATCAGTGACACTTAACTGTGTAGCAGTTCAACTACAGTGCAATAACTATGTTTTCTTTTAAAATGGTTCGTCTGATATAGGACTCCAAGTGGCGGATAGAGGGAGTTGGAATTAAGGCACTGTGATCGTCGGGGATATGTGTGTTCTTAGACGTTCTTGTCGGGTGAAAACAGAGCGGATGTCCTGAATGGCTAGTGAGCATCTAAATTTACCAGTCGGTAACAGCTCCCCTCCAACGCCTTAACAAGGGTTGGCTGTAATTCCAGTTACTTAGGCCGCGTAAGCCGTTACTGCGCGTAACTTTCCTTCCACTCACGTACATACTCGTGGGACAAAACAAAACTAAGGAAAATCAGGTAAGAGGACAATGGACAAAATACAAAAGGGAAGACGATAGAAATTCTGACAGAGACAGAAATACAAAAACCCAAAGACTTCTGATGCCTCTTGGGAGGCGAAAAGCTAATGGAGATATACGGAGGCATACTACACAGCAAGAACAGATGCTTACGGTCATTAAGAGTGAACTTTCAGATCTGTCGGGAGACTCTCTGATGACAAAAAGCCAAGAAGCGGCTGATCGATCCACCACTCCCGTTGTGCTTTCCGAATCAAAAGGCTCATGAACAGATGGGAAAGATGTTCCTAATAAACTTGTTCGATAGAACGCTCTGTCACATGGCACAAAGTAAAAAAGCCGAACGAAAGAGGAGAGACCAAAGAATTGTACGAGGGCCAATTTAGCAATCTTACATAATCTACATAAGAAGGACCCTTCGCTATATTCTGACAAGGAAGTAGTAAAATTTAAAAGAATTTTGGCGCCCACCAGTGTTCTCTTGGGAAGATCGACCTCTGAACACCCACCCTTATCTGTCGACGCTGTGACGGACACTACTCGGCAAGAAATTGTATATCTGGCACTGGTACCAGAAGTAGTAGTAAGATAGCGGAATCAAAGGTAACTTCAGTTAGCTCGCCCATAATTGGTGAGCCAATAACTGCTGGTACGTTAGTAAAAAAGGTGAAGGAGTTGAATAAAGGTACGAAAACGGGAGAAAGTAAGTAAGTAAGACTAACCTCCTTATGACCAACAAACTTACATCCAAACATCCAAAAGGACACTCAAAAATAGATCGTTAAGTGGGCCAGATCTGTAAAAGACCAACCTACTACATGTTAGGCGAAAAAGTAATTACATATTGATTAGGAGCTGATGGCAGCTGTTAGAAAACGGTCTGATACTGATGGTGGGATTAGTACGGAACTATGGCAGACGGTAGAAAGCTCGGTTTATTAAGCAGATCGTCGTAATCAAAGATAAGCCAGTTGACGTAGAATTAGTCAAAAGGGGTCAAGGTTGTTAATTTCAGAAACAGGAAATCTTTTTATTTTCTGTCACAGGTGGTCAGCAGCTGTAGGGACCTTTGCTCTAAGTCTAAGCTGGAGGTAATATGCGTATCTGAGCTACCTTTGAATCCAATAGTGACAATATGGATTCCACCTCCGGTTAAAACGGTCACGTATCAAGTCGGAACAATAGGGACTTTGATACTCGATTGTGAAGCCAACACACATAACAACCAATGAAATACTTGTCTACTACAGAGGACATTGGCTAAGGATAGACGCGCCTTCTCCGATCATAACAGGATAGAGTTTTATATTGACTTCACCAGTTCAGGTAATAGAAATTCTAGGAATCTATAGATAGGAGCACTGCGAACGAGGAGTGGTGACGATCATCAAAAAGATTAGGGAACGTGACCGGAAATATTACTCGCCCCTAGTAGATAGTTTTCAGCGCGTTGTCCACTTGTCTATCTGGATTGGCCGAAACCCTGTAACCCTGGATTTACTTATGAAAATCCACTTTTCTTGTTGTATAGATGAGGATAGGAAGACAACTATTGAAGGAGATGTTATACTCACAGTTGGAAAATGGTGATCAAACACATTTTAGCCGTAGAAATCGCCAGTCCGGATGGAGATTTTCTAGTCATACTACAGAACTTATCTGACAGTGTACTGAAGCTACTGAGCTCAAATGCTACATACTTGGGGGTGAAGGAAGGTTAGTGTGATTTTCAAACGGAAAAACCTGTCACTCAAAACCTAAGTATTTCCGGCCAATCAGCCTATTGTCTTTTCTATTGAAAATATTAGAGAGACTGAATAACGTTCATCTTGGGAACACGATTGATGTGGATCTCAACTTGTATACCTTATTCTATTGAGAGCGCTCTTTATGGGGTTGTTTGTAGTATAAAAAGGCTCTGCGGTATGGAGAATACACGCTAGTATATTTTTGGATATCGAAGGAGCTTTTAATAATATTGAGATAGAAGCAATAAAGGAGGCATTAGAATCTTTAGGAGTTCAACCCCTTTTAGCCGAGTGAAAAATTCTGACGCTTAGCAGCAGAGTTATTGCATCCACATGGGGGGATGAAAAAGTTAGGAAACTTGTTAAACGGCGAACACACAAGGGTGATTCCCCAAAGGAGTTATCGCATCGACATGGAGGGAGAAAATAGTTAGGAAACTCGTTATACGGAGAACACCACAAGGGTGATTACCCAGTCTTGTGGTTACTAACAGTCAGTGGTTGTGTTGAGCCAAGTTGAAAGTAGGGGAAGGAAGATTGTAGCCTACGCTGACGACGTAGTACTCCTAGTCAAGAAAATATTTTTGTCCACTATGACTCACATACAGTAAGCCCTCATGAAGTCGTAGTAAGGGTTTGTGGATTAACTCGGGCAAGACGGGGATGGTCTTAGTCACTAAGGTATGTATATAGATGGTTGGATTTAAACTGCCGGTTCTATATGTAGTGGCGTAAAGACTTAGGGTAAAATACTTAATGGTTATACTTGACTCCAAGTTCTTGTGGAGACTGAATATTCAGGAGATTAGGAAAGCCTTCAATGCATACTGCATATGCAGAAATTCCATAGGTAGGTAAACTGGGTTTACTCCTCGATTGTTATATATGTCCTTACCAATCGATGTACGCTAATACTTTAAAACCACAGAGTATTTAAAAGTACAGAGGGGGGCCTCTGTTGGTATGACATGTGTCAGTAAAAGCACATTTCAAGCAGCTCTGGATGTCATTCTTTTACTCCCGATTGAGGAACATGTGAAAAAGGTGACAGTTAGAAGCCTCTTTAGACTGAATGGACTAGATCTAGTGAGTTCCTGTAGGTTGGGTTACTCGGTACTGCTAAAGGAACTAACGCGGCGTTGCCACATTATTTCGACTAACGGTATGACGGATTCATGACTGTAAAAGTTCACTCATGGGAAGTCTGGATATGTTCGGATAAACTCTTCGACGGCTGGGCTATTTTCACTGACGGGTTCAAGATCAACACGAGAACGGGTGCAGGTGTTTTCATTTTTGGAACAAATCTCAGATACCCAGGATCTGGCGAAAGCTGTGACCTTGACGATTCTTGTATCATTTTCTGATAGTAATTGATAGACTTCCACATACGTTGTAGATATTGCTGAACAATTGGACTTTATCTAAATTCGTTCTCTATAATATGACCATCAACATTCACTTCATATAGGCGTCCGACGGAATGTAGCGTTATTCAAGCGGAGGTTCAGAGGATCGTTGAGGTCATCGAAAATCAGGTAAAGGTCAGCGGAACTTATCCCAAGCATGAGAAGACGTGAGATGACAGCTATTATAAGAGTATTAACGGGGCATGGTTCGGGATCACAGGTTGGAATAGGGGTATCTTGGACTCCTGTATGCTATATGAAAAAGCAGAGAAAACAGAAGATAATTTTCTATGCCACTATCTTTGCTTGCAGATGCATAGGTAGAGATGATTAGGTAGTAGATTTATTGACTAACTGATACTGTAGACCAGAACGGTTCATAAACGGGTTTGATTGGCTATGGGTATACCTTCAGAGGGGAAAATAATTGTTGTTTTTGCCTTTCTTTATTTCTTTTTCTTCTCTTAATTTGTGTGTTTTCTCTTCTCTTCTTCGTTTTCCTCATACCTTTTTTCTTATTTGAAGGGTTAAAATGAACTAATAGGTCTCTGGGTAATTGCGCGGAATTGAAATATTTTTGGCATATATGTATGTACAATTCTTTATATCGAAAAATTTCAGGTATTTGTAGTAGCTTAAAATCCCGTTTAAAGTGGGTATATTTAAATAAAATTAGTTTTTTTACACGCGACGGCAGTAATTTTTAAGTTTTTACTAAATTTGTTTCAGTACTGAAATATTCAAATTATTTAGACCTATCTTTGAAAATATTAAATATTTTTCTATTAAAACATATATAACAGCTAATAACCAATATTTATGTTTTAAAAAATGTTAATTAAACAATAAAAGGGTACCAAAAGGCTAATAAAATTGTTAAAAAATATGTGTACCTCACCTTCTTCAAATCACGATTCAAATTATCCAAGTTTTTCACATGATGACCATCAATGAAATGTGTAGCGTCACGAACCAAGCGATACATAATGTAACCATTAGGATCTAAAGCATCCAAGATAGGGAATACCGTCATACCTTGTTCGGCAGTGAAAACGACTATTTCAAAATGTTTTGCACATTCTTGCAAAAATACATCAACACCAGGACGTTTTTTAAAACGCCAACCAGTTTGATAAGTCCAATCAGGGTGAACTAGCACATCCTTCATTTCCAAAACTAAAGTATATGGTGGTTGTATATAGGGTGGTTTTAAAGGATCTGGCAAAAGCTGCGATCTTGACGGCTCCTGTATCATTTTCTGATAGTAATTAATAGACTTCCACATACGTTGTAAGTATTGTTGAACAATTGGACTTTTGCTAAATTCGTCCTCTATAATATGACCGTCAGCATCCACTTCAGGTTTGCCGAATTCATAAATGCCCCATACAAGTAAAGCTGCCCCGGAACCGCCAAATACAGCAAAACTTTAAAAATTGCACCATAAAAGAAGTAACAGAAGTAACAATTACGCAATTTGATGCATTCGTTGTAACAACGTCTCTCACTTTATTACTCACCCTAATTTCATACGTTTCCAGGCCTTTTCATTTTCTTTGGCTTCCTCTTCCTCCTTACGTTTACGTTCACGTTCAGTTTCCTCATCAACATTAACGGCGGTTTGGGGAAACAATTTTGACAAAATTTCTGGACTTGAAGCATTCTCTGTAACAATAGTCGTTTAAAAACTATAGATGAAGAATATTTTAAATATGTCGTTTATACTTGTGCTATCAGTGCTATACATGTATTTCTTATGACCTCCGTTCCACAATAATGCTTTAGCCGCATGGTTGTGACTTATTGAAGAAGTTGTTACCAATGGCACTGCTGCATAGCCACTTGTATAGCATCGTTTGCCAATATGCTGCAATGTATAGCGCAACACTTTCGTGAGTCCACTTTGGGCCATTTCACTTTTTTACAGTCTGAATGATTTTTTAATTAAAAATTATACGAAATTATTTGTGAAAAATTAAAACCGGCGCAAGTTTATATGTTGGATAATTTCTGGTTAGAATTTTGTCCATATGTTTTGACAGATGTTGACTTACTGTTGCCATTCAATTTTTTTACTCAAGATGGCATTAGAAAACAAATAATATGATTGCCAATATTCCTTTATAATGTGAAGTGAAGTGCAATAAATGGTGAGTATTTTACAGTTCACCTTTTAATTTAGAATATTAAAAAGTATTATTGTACTTAATAATGTCTATTTCAACTAAATTTGAATTTTTATCGGAATTCCAAAATGTTTCAAAACAAGTCTAAAAACAGCTGTTCGATAACATTCTGTTTAATGTAACAACTCTGTTCTAAGAATACAACTCTGCTTTCAGTAAAATATATTCTCAATTAGAAGATTTGCTTGTAGAAATTGTGAATTATTACTAAAAGTAAAAAAATTTAAATAAAATAAATATTATTTAAATATGTCAACAGAAATTACAGAAGTTGTCATATGTCGAACGTGCGTTGGTGAATGTAAGGAATATAAATCTCTGTATAAACAAGGGCTAATAATGGGAGAAGTGACCACCTTGGCATCTTTGTTGTATTTTTGTACAAATTTGGATTTTTTGGAAGACGATAACAGTACCTTGCCCGGCTTTATTTGTAATAATTGTGTACATGAGCTGGCTAAATCGTACGCTTTTAAGAAAAAAGTTTTAGAATCAAATAAAATTTTAAGTAGTCAAATAGAAGTGGATAGAGGATCCGGTGCGGAGGAGGAGGAGGTAGAAAAACAGACTAAAGAAAACGTTATTGTGATCAACGAATCGGAAGCGGATTTACAAGAATTAGCGGAAGCTGCTCAAATCAAACGGGAACAACTAGAACAGCAGTTGTACGACAATGATGAAGAATACCTACAGCTCACTGTATTGGATAATGACGTTGAAGTAGAGAATCAAGAGCAACAAGAAGAGGAACACAATATTGATGAGCAGGAAGAAATTGAAATGGAATACGTTGTTCAAGATGTAGCTGAAACGACTGAAATATATGATACTACCATAATAACAGATTCAGAAATACAACACATGGATGAAGATGAAGAAATGGAACAGGAGCAAGAGCAAGAACAGAGGGAAAATGAAGATATTGGAGGTCAAGAAGAAAAGGTGGAATATGAAATTCAAGTACATGATACCGAGGAAGATTATGTAGAGCTTATAAGCGATAGTCAGGATGGTATGTCCCAACAAAGTTTTAAGCGTCCTGCGGATGACGCAACTAACTCTGGGTCAGAAAATAATATGGGAAATACAACGAGAAGGCGAAGAACGTCTTCCGGAAAGCCAGCTAATCCAGAACACCAATGCAAGGTAATAAGTGCAATAATAAAAGGGATATCTATTAAAAAATAAACAATTGTATGTCTTTCAGGAATGTGGCAAGCAATTAAGCAATGCTAGTTCTTTTAAGTATCATATGAAATTACATTCTGATGAAACACCGTATAAATGTGATGTATGTGGTGAAGCATTTAAAACACGTAACGCCTATGATGGTCACATATCTATACATGATCCTAACAATCCAAATACGTGTGAATTATGTGGGAAATCTTATCGTCAACCATCTTCTCTTCGCATGCATATGTTGACACATTCAGGTGTAAAACCGTTTACCTGTAACATTTGTGGCAAAAGTTTAACACAAAAATCTGGTTACAAAAAGCACATGCTCACACATACGGGGGAAAAACCATATTCTTGTGATATATGTGGCAAGGCTTTTCGAATTTCTAGTAATATGTTAGTACATCGTCGCTGTCATACGGACCAAAAGCAACATCAATGTTCAGAATGCGATAAATCATTTCTCACAGTAGATCAGCTTAAACGCCATGCCATAATTCATTCAGATGAACGTCCTTTTAGTTGTAATATTTGTGGCAAACAATTTAAACGTCAAACAGCATGGCGGTCACATTTACAAACTCACCAAGAAGGCAAAAATGATAAATCGTACGAACTGGTATATTCTGAAGATTTTGATGAAAATAATTGTGAAAAGCCTACAGTTGTAGAGATTTTTTAACGTTAGCATATCAAATCTATTAAATTAAATTTTAATTTCGAATAAATACATTTCTAACTACCTTTATTTTGTATATTAAGTCAAATTTTTATAACGCCTCTTGCCATTTGAAGTAATCTCATTTGAAATTGGACATCTAAAAATATTAAAACTATAAAATTTCTACTTTTTTGTTTTTAAAAAGTAAAATTTTTGAAATTAATATAATTTTGTTGAAAAGTATTCGCTACCTTAATCAATCAATCAATACGTTTGTTTCACCATTTGAAAAAAAAATTTTTTTCATTCTATGTAATACTTTACTTTTTAGATTAGAAACACAATAAATTAAAAAGAATATTGGGCATGGGATTCAATTTTTTATGTTTATATAAGCGTAACTCGAGCAATAAATTAATAAAATATACTTGTTACATACAAAACAATTAGAAACATTAGACAGCAGAAACAAAACAATTATAGGTAAGTTAATGGAAATTGAAGAAATTAATTATAGAGATTGGCAGTTATAACAATATTTAGATCTTTAACACACAGCACATGAACTAGATACACCATGATACTTGGCAACGGGATAAGTACGTGAACTGCGACAAGAAACTAGAGCATCACCAGAAGTACCATGCGGACATTTACATACAGCTAAATGAGCTTTAGGCTCACATTCTGCTCCAGAGCCGCATTTTCCGATGCAAGGGTTAACACACTGATAGTTGATGCAAGCCTTGTTATCAGGACATTCACTGTTGCTTAAACATTCACCCTAATAAGTACAAAAATTTAATTAACAAAATATTTGATAACTAATTTCTAGGTAATTTCGAACTTACTCTTGAGCAATGAGTCAATGGATTACCGGTGTGGCCAGGTGAACAATTACAAACAGGACGTTCACGTCCAGTGTTATCATGGCCGGGAACACAATAGGCATTTGTACCACAAGGGTTGGGTTCACACAAGTCAGCTAATAGTAAGTAAAATAAATAAAAAAAATTAAGTTTAAATTTGTAGTTATATTGAAAAATAAATAATAACCTTTTGTAAATGGACGGCACCGAACGAAAGGATCACCAGTCATATCACGTGGACAACTGCAAACAGGTGTCAAGCCGCGTAGATTACAATCGGCGTTTACACCACAAGCTCCATCGCATGTGTTTTTGCAAATACCATAGAAACATGCTGGTCTTCCAGCTGGACAATCGGAATCGCCGTAACATTCAGGGCGACATTCTGTATACGGACTGCCAATATAGCCCTTTGGACATTCACAAACAGCACGATGATTGTTTACTGTAGCACAAGTGGCTCCCGTACCGCATTGTTGACAAGCAGGTACGCATTTGAAATTGCTACACATATCGCGGGAACTACAATCACCATCATGATCGCATTCATGGCGACAGCCAGACAATGGATTTCCAACATATCCATTTAAACAAGAACATGTGGCTACACCATTTATAATTTCGCACTTAGTATTAGTACCGCATGGGCTTGGATGACATTGTTCCTCTAAATAAAAAAGTAAACATAGTTTTATTAAAAACTGTATACATATTTAAGGTAATTTCATTACATTTCTAAACCTAACACATTCGATTCGACATTAATATTTTTTGTTTTTTTTCATGATCAATAGTTTGAGTTGTTCAAAATTAAAATATACATTTTAAGTTACAGGAAAAAGTATTGTACATTATTAAAACTACACTTTTTTCAAAAATCAACAAAATAGTATTAATAGATGTCAAAACTAATGAACATACGTACGTAAATGTACTAATTTGGAGATGACACGTATCTTGATGTACAAGAAAATTAAATTTTAACTGTTTTGCAAGAAGTATATTTGTGTATATATAACATATATGTATAGCACATGCATTTCAATTGAAATCTAAATCACTTTAAAATAAAAAAGTGAACCCTAAAATTCGATTTTAGTAAAATGAACTGTAAATATATTATGCCATAAAAAATTCTTGGAAACGGATTTTGGCGCCAGAGTAAGCAAAAATAAAAAATAAATTATTTGTTTTTAATAAAAACTACTAGCTTGAAACCATTCACAATTTAAACACCTACACGTATTATTGATCTACTGCTAACAATTACTTCCTTTTATTTAAAAAGTTTATAGTATTGTAAGATAATTTCTTGCAATGTTAAATATTTATTGTGTATTAATTTCTGGTATATATTCACATATTTCACATGCATAAGTATCATATGTGCTTATCAAAATTCTACTTGCATATATGAATGAAGGTAAACTAGTTTTAAAGTAAATACAAACTTAGTATACTGGTTCGTTTAAAAATTACGTAAAATTATACATCTACATTCAAATTGATGCTTATAGAGATGTATAGATCTTGTAACAACTGCATTTCCTAAAAAGTCCATTACATTCATTATTAATATCATTACATAAATTTATTTAAAAATATTGTGGGTTTCTGTTATGAAGGGTTGAATAAATTACTAATGGATTCACTTATTAAAAGTTATAAAAAAAATCTGGTGTTATTCAAGATCAAGGTTATTGCAATATTTATTACAAAAGTAGAAGCAAATTTTTATTGAATTGTTTATGATGTGTAGTGGGTCATTTTAAATTTGTTGTAAAATACGACAACAGCAGAAGCTATATTATAAATACGTATTTAGTATTGTTCACATTTCGTTTAAGCTGTACGTAGGAAGGAAATATGCTTTTTTATTTTATACAATTTAATTACTTTTTTTACATTCCTTCTACGTATGTACTATACATTTACATGTTTAGGTCTCTTTTAAGAACGTTGGTAGTACAATATTTATTATATTTTTTTTAATAATATTTACGGTTTTCTTTCTATGAACAGTAGTAATACTTTTTTTTGTAAAAAATCAAAATAGTAAATAAATTGTATATTTTTTATATGAATATAGAATACACTTCAGTGTATAAAGGTATGTTCGCATTAGGCAAATATTTGGAGGAAAACGTAATGCCAGTTTCTCTAAATATTAGAACAGTATAAGAAAAACACTTGCAATATGTTTCAAATATAAATATGTAGTATTGGTCGTTGAAAACGTTTGATCAAGATGGCACCTCTCACCCGTCTTAACTTCATCAATGAGTTATGGGTCCTACAGTTTAACGTCGACAGCGAACAACAGATTTGAGAAACTTTTTAATGGCAATTTTATTTCAAATATTTAAATATTAAATATTTCTTAAGATGTCAGGGATGAGGTTTGAACTTACGACCTGGGGCGATTTCCATAATAATAAGTTAAATAAAGAAACGCACTTACCAGGATCAGCAACACGACAAGAAGTAAATGGATCACCATTGAAACCAGGGGGACAACTACATACGGCCACATGATTTCTAGGCTATAAAGTTAAAGGGAAAATATGAAAATATTATCGTAATTATTTGATGGAACATTTTTTTTAAAATATACCTCACAATTAGCGTTAGATCCACACGCACCCACACATGGATTAACACACCTGCCATTTTGACATTGCAGATCACTACGACAATCAACATTGTCCAAACATTCACCACGATTACAGTGTGTCAAAGGATTGCCACTATAACCGGGTGGACAAGAACACACCGGACGGCCGCCTGCAGATTCTTGGCAAATAGCATTTACTCCACATGGATTTCCATGGCAACCATAATTTGAGTCGTCCTCTAAAGTGTTTAATTCAAAAAAGATGCAAAAATAGGAAAGAAACCAAAAGAAAAGTGTTTATTTAAATGATTTGGTTAGTATTTACTACGTGTTTTCTTTGTTTTTAACACTCAGTTAGGAAACACAGATGAAAGTGAATACAAATATTGTTTTTTGTGTTTAAACATAACTGAAATTGCTAAAGATTATTAGAAATATTGTAAATGTACGGACATGTGCATAAAAAGTGCAAAAGAATTGAGAAAATATGAACAAAACTACTAAATTTTAATAGATTTTTGAATACCGCGTAGATTAAAACAGTTCCGGTATAGAAATCTCTGCACTATAGTACCACAGCCGTAAGGATAATACGTACGTCTACTATATGAACATGTCGAACATGTGTTGCGTTTATCTACTTTCTTTTCTTTTTCCGATTCTGATTTTACCTCGGTTGGCAGTTCAACATCTTTGGCATGAGTATAAGTGAATATAGTGAGCACGAGGAAAGCTCCAAATAAAAATTGTTTTGATATCTAAAAAGAAATTAAAATTTTAAAAATTATTTAGTTGATTCTAATAAATGAATGAATGTATGGATGACTAAGAGTCAATAATTTATTTGACTTGTGTTTTTAAATGCTAAATGTACATATTTCTATATTAATTTCAAATGCATATAATTTAATCCGCCCACACCTTTAAATATATTATAATAACATTTATTCATTAGTATTATTTTGTTTTTATACTGCTATTTAACACCTTGTTATACCGGAATCACTTCTAATGACGCATAAAATGTGTTATTGAGATACGCTTAAATTTAATCGTTTCAACTTAAATTCGCATATAATTAAGTGTGGGAATTAGAACGAAAGTAAATTAATATGGATTTAAACAGGTTATACGGCACCATATTATTTGCTAATAACAATTCATTCATCTTTTCATCGCTTTCAATACCTAAGAAAGAATATTGTTAAAGAATTATTTTTTCTACTTTTACTTTTAAATAAAATACGACCACTCATTTCTGAATCCTGGAGTAATATGCATATACTTTTGTAATTGAAAACCACTAATTATTATTAATATTTTTAATGTACAATATAAGAACAAATACTATAATGTAGGACCACAGTATATTTATAGTATAGTTATAGTATTTCTTCTATACATTCGGAATAGAATAAGTTTAACACAATTAATTTTGCATTAGTGAATAAAAAGATAGAGATGCATAGTTACAGCCCCTATACCCTATTAAAAATCTAATTTTCAATTAATTAATTTAAAAATAATTCCAAAAAAATGTTAAGGGTTATATATCTTGTTGTAAAGCTTGTTTTTAAATTGAGATCAATTAAATTTAAGTTTCACCATTTAACGCCATTTCATAATCCTCATAAACTAGCAAAAAGCGTGGTGAATTGTCGGTGTAATTGATGCCACTGAAAACTATTTTAAACGTTAGAAAATTTAGTGTCTCCCATGTATTCCTTCTCTAAGACAAGATATCTATTTTTTAAATATTAACCATTGAGTCACTTTATCAATAGTTAGGATCCGATACATTCTTCAGAGTGGTCAAAATTATATAAAATTGTGGTTACAATAATTAGAAAATTCATCTAAGGCGAGTTCTGTGCACTTATGTAATTCCCATATTAGGAAAAAAGTATTTACTCCAGCAACCATTTTAGTGGAGAATATAACGTAATATGACTTGAGAATGTTGGAGTAATTACATTCACTTTACATTTATTAATTTGTGTAATTTTCTTATGTATATAAATGTAATTATTAGAAATTGAATATTGTAATTACCCTGTTGTAAAACTCTATATTTTAATTATGAATTTTCTACAACTTGATTTTTATTCAGAAAATGTTCATTCCAATAAAAGCATTCAAACTAGAAAGTTCTCGGCTTTTCTAATATAGTCCAATAGGTTATGGGCCTTTGCTAAAGTTTTGTTGGAATAATTTAAAGTAAAGAGCAAAATATCAAAGAGCAATATAATTATAAAGTTTAAATTAAAGAATTTTACTGCTCTATACGGACATATTTTGTTATTTTAAAGATAATTGCATTAAAGAATGGCGGACATAAAGCCGAAATTTGTAAAACTTACGAACAACAACTATGCAAATTGGAAATTCAAGATGGAACTTTTGCTTCGGAAACAAAATTTATGGAAGCATGTCATTGAAGGCAAACGTCCCGCACCAATTTTTCAAAATGGTATTATTTCTAATCAGTCCGTAATAGATGATTGGGAAAATAAGGATGACGAAGCAAGGGGTACCATAGGCTTGCTCGTGATGGACGACCAATTGTGTCATATTCGTAATATGAAAACTGCTGCAGACACTTGGAAAGCACTAAAGGATTACCATGAGAAGAATACGTTAAGCAACAAGGTACATTTGATGAGGACAATTTGTAGTCTCAAACTTGAGGAAGGCGGCGATGCAATTGCACACATTTCAGCCATGAACGATTTGTTTGCAAAACTAAGCGATGTCGGTGAAGAGGCTCTGTCAGACAAATGGAGTGCTGCTATGCTGTTGAGCAGTTTACCTGAAAGTTATGATACGCTAACAATATCTTTAGAGTCGCGCAAGGAAGATGAGGTAACATTTGCTTTGGTTCAGCAAAAGGTGATCGCAGAGTATGAGCGGCGTTTACATGCTGGTAATGGTACGAGTGATGCTGTTTTAAAAGTTGTTGGTAAGAATAGTGCTGTTTGTTATTTTTGTAAAAAACCCGGTCATCAGAAGAAAAATTGTGGCAAGTATAAAAATTGGAAACAAAAACAAATTTCAAGTAACAACAAAATCAACTCGGTTGAAGAAAAATCTTCAGATTTTCTTTTCACGTTTGGTAAATATAACAAGTTTTGTTGGCTGGTAGATTCGGGAGCGACACGGCATGCGGTAAATGATTATAAATTTTTTGAAGATATCGATAAATCGTATAAAAGCCATATTGAATTAGCAAATGGGAAAACAGCAGCTATTGAAGGTATTGGGTCTGGACAAATTGTGTTGTGTGATGGAAGCGGCAATAAAAACAGAATTTTGGCTAAAGAAGTGTTATATGTACCCAGTCTAGTGGGTAATATACTTTCAGTCAGACAATTAACAAAAGCTGGTTTCGATGTATCGTTTAATAAAAATTTTTGTCATATAAATCTGAATAACAAAAACTTTGGGGTTGCAGATATGGATGGTGAGATGTACATTTTACGTCAGTATGATAAGGCCAATATTATAACGCAACATAATGAGAATTGCATTCATCAGTGGCATCGAAAGCTAGGTCACCGTGATCCTACAGCTATTAGAAAAATGTTTTCTGAAAATTTGGTTGATGATTTAAAGATTGTTGAATGCAATATTAAGGAAATTTGCGAGACATGTGTTAAGGGAAAGTTAACAAGAATTCCATTTCCAAAGGAATCGTTAAGCAAAACTACAGAACCATTACAGTTGATTCACAGTGATGTTTGTGGTCCAATGCAGACTGCTACACCGTCTGGAAAAAGATATATCGTTACATTTATTGATGATTACTCCGGTTTTACGACTTTATATTTGTTATCAAGAAAGTTTGAAGTGGAAGAAGCATTGAAAAATTTTATTATGTATTGTCAAACAAATTTTGGTCGAACTCCAAAGGTAATAAGATCGGATAGAGGTGGCGAATACACTGGAAAGAATTTAATAAAGTTTTTAGAGTCTGAAGGAATTAAAACTCAATTAACTGCTCCTTACAGTCCTCAACAAAATGGGAAAGCGGAAAGAAAGAACAGAACCCTAATTGAAATGGCGAGGTGTATGCTCATTGATGCCAATTTATCGTATATGTTTTGGGGAGAAGCTGTCACGACTGCTAATTATATTCAAAATAGGACTTTTACAAAAACAATCAATTCAACACCACATGAATTATGGTACGGCTCAAAACCAAGTTTAAAAGAAGTTCATATTTTTGGATCCAAATGTTTTGTGCACATTCCTACTGAAAAAAGGCGTAAGTTGGACAATACAGCGGTAGAAATGATTTTCTTAGGTTACGATAGTAATTCTAAAGCTTTTCGTTGCTATAATAGTGTGTCAAACAGAGTGGTCATTAGTCGTGATGTCCGTTTTACAGATATTTTTCGGAATCCTGAAAACACAGAAATATCTCTTGATCTCTTAAGTCAAGCCAATCGTAAAGTTAACCCTTTGTTGATTGAGGAGGAGAATCCTAAATCCGTTGAGGCGAATGATGAGAAAGCAATCAACAATGATATTGTGGGTGCTGAAGTAAATTCCGAAGTTAAAACAGGCACATCTACTGTTAGAGTTTCAAGCAGGATGACTAAAGGTAAAGAGCCTAGAAGACTGATAGAAGAAATTTGGTTAACAAAGGAGCTTAAAGAACCTAAATCGTATCAGGAAGCTGTTGAGAGTGAAGAAAAAGAGCAATGGTTGGCTGCCATGCAGGAAGAAATGGAGTCGATGAAAATTAATCAAACATGGGACTTGGTAGTTTTACCTGAAAAAGCTATCCCCATAGGAAGTAAATGGGTTTATAAAATTAAGCGTAATGAGGATGGTGATGTTTATCGCTTTAAGGCTCGTCTTGTGGCTCAAGGATTTTCACAGAAATACGGAATTGACTATGATGAAGTTTTTGCCCCAGTGGTTTCTCATACAACTTTTAGACTTTTGCTATCAATTGCAGGAAAGAATAAAATGATTGTTAATCATATAGATGCTAAAACAGCTTTTCTGAATGGTAAACTATCAGAAACAATTTACATGAGGCAACCGCAAGGTTTTCAACAAGGTGACGGAAACATTGTGTGTCTACTGAAGAAGAGCATTTACGGTTTAAAGCAAGCGGCAAGATCGTGGAATAATACTTTACATGAAATCATTTTGGAAGCTAAATTCGAGCAAAGTTTAAATGATCCATGTTTGTATTATGGTAACATTTACGGAAAGGTATGTTACATAATTGTCTATGTCGATGATATAATTTTAGCATGTTATACAAGGGAACAAATAAATTATATTGAAAGTAAATTATCTGAAAAGTTTACTTTAAAAAACCTTGGAGATTTAAAACAGTATTTGGGCATTGAAATATCAAAAGATGCTGATGGGAATTTCCAGCTTTGTCAATCTCTTTATATTGATAAAACTGTCAAGGAATTTGGACTCCAAGAAGCCAAGCCAGTTAAAACACCAATGGATTTAAGTTACGGAAAAGGAAGAGAAACAAAACCTCTTGAAAACAACACTTTGTATCGTAAATTGATTGGCCACCTATTATATATTTCAGTTAATACCAGACCTGATGTTTCAGCAGCTATAAGTATTCTAGCACAAAAAGTTTCAAAACCCACATATGAAGACTGGAACCAATGTAAGCGTATTTTAAAATATTTGAAAACAACCTCAAATCTGAAGTTGTTGTTGAGCAACAAAAATCAAGATCAACAATTAATCGGCTATGCGGATGCTAACTGGGCTGAAGAAAGGACTGATAGGAAGTCAAATAGCGGTCGAATATTTTTCTACAATGGTGGGACAATTTCGTGGTCGTGTCAGAAACAAACGCTCGTAGCTTCATCAACATGCGAGGCAGAATACATTTCGTTATCAGAAGCAGCAAAAGAAGCAAAATGGTTAAGGCAACTTTTAACAGACTTGCACCAACACATAGAAGAACCGACAATAATATTCAATGATAACCAAAGCTGTTTACGTCTTTTGAATGATGACAAATTTTCTTTTAAAACAAAGCACATGGATACGAAGTACAAAATGACGAAAGATTTAATCAAGAAAAGTATTATAACTTCAGTGTACTGCCCAACGGAAGAAATGATAGCCGATATTCTGACAAAGCCGTTGGCACCGAACAAACATAACTATTTTTGTAATAAATGCAATTTGAGGTGAATGAGGAGGAGTGTTGGAGTAATTACATTCACTTTACATTTATTAATTTGTGTAATTTTCTTATGTATATAAATGTAATTATTAGAAATTGAATATTGTAATTACCCTGTTGTAAAACTCTATATTTTAATTATGAATTTTCTACAACTTGATTTTTATTCAGAAAATGTTCATTCCAATAAAAGCATTCAAACTAGAAAGTTCTCGGCTTTTCTAATATAGTCCAATAGAGAATACCTAGTGTAGTTACTAGAATAGAACACACTGGATTAGCTATTTTATATAAAATGCTACAGTTTATTTAATATAAATTAAGTATTCGAAGTGGATTTTCAGTAACTTCACCTAGTTTTTCGTACGTTTTGCATAATAAAATTCAAAAAACAAAATTTAAATTGAATTTTTTAACTTTAGTTAAAATATTTCGGTTTCGTAATACAGAACATGTGAGTTTTTATTTTTATATTTTTAGAGTGAGTCAGTTTTCTATGTTTAAACTTTATACAGTAGTAAAAAACAAACTTTTATTCATTTTCCTAGAATGACATCAACGACAAGAGTTGTTTCTCTTTAAAGAAAATGCAAAAACTATTATGTTTAATTTCTAAACTTATTAATTACAATTGTTATAAGATTATTTATTCTAGTTATTGTAGCAAACTATCAATATTGTTATTATGTTTATTTTTTATTATATTTTTTTATTAAATTGGATTTCTTTTTGTATCTCCTGCTTAATGAGTTTATTTATCTTTCCCATCACGAACATATAAAACACAACACTCTGGCGTACTTAGCACATACAAATATGTACTGATATATGTACATATTGTTTATAAGTTACAATGGTACATATAATTAAACCAAAGACGCCAGACACTAGTGGATAATTTTGCACTTAAAAACTTCAAGAAGAGAACTTACCATTTTGATATCTTAATTTAATATTTAAATTCGAAACAAACAAAAGATATACGGCGTTTTATACAAAAGACGCCGTTAAGTAGACAAGCGCTTTTAGATAACTAAACTGTTCTCTGTTTCAATACTGGCTTTTATAATCACTTTTAAAGCCTTAGAAGTTGTTGCAAATACAAAACGTTTAGACGCAGCGACGACCTCTCTTCGAGCGAACATCACTGAGGGCGGCTTAAAAACATTTTTAATTTAAAAAAATGTTTGTTTCATTCAGGTTTCACTTATGAGGAGTAAGAAAACCTGTAGAAGAGTTTTGTTTAATTTAATTTTTTATTTTTTTTATTCAATTAGTAGCTTTACCAGTACGTCATCATCATTATCGAAAAAAAATCATCAAGAGAAGAATAATGAATAAAAAATTTTAATATTATTGGTGAATTTAATTTAATGCGTGGGTTTTGCATATCAAAGAAAAAATTGATAATAATAATAAAACATCATTCTATTCATATTCATTTCTGTTTGCTTTTACTTGGAAATAATAATTTTATTTATTATAAAATTATTTTAATGCAATACACACACAAGCATGATAGAAAGTTTAACGAAGCTTAAAATATTTGATATTTTTTTTACTTTTTTATTTCTCAAATAAAATTCTGTACAACAGCTTATTTTTAAATTCTAGTTCGAATTCGTTGGTTTCTTAATAAGACTTATCCTTGTTGATATCAGTATAATATTCCAGTTTACTTGAAAATTTGTTCTCTTGTTGAAAATAGTTCTCACTTTTAAACAAATTATACGTGAATCATTTATAAGATAAGATAGTTGAAAATAGAATACCACTGAATTGAACATAATTTATTTCTTATTTCATTGACTTTCATTACTTTAGTACGCAACACGTAATATATCAATTCATTAAATACTAAAAGTACAAAAAAAAATAAAACTTGAAATCTTTCAAAAATTATATTATTTTTTCGATATTTGCTATATATATATATATATCTTTCTTATTGTATATCGCAATGTATTTAATGATGAACACTCGGTTAATGCTGAAGCCTCTGATTCAGACTTATTAAAGGCAGTTGTCCAAGTCCAATATAATCCTGAAAAGTAGCAATGCAAATATTTTCTTCGCATTTAACAATACTTCGTAATCAGTTTCAATTACATTTAATTTTCATTAATATTAAACAAAAAGTTAGAGGCACACAATGGGATTTACTGACGTCAATATCCCAAAATTTTGTTACATGTTTGATGCAATCCATTAACGTAATATCTCGTTTTTTGTTCACCTTTATGCACTTTTAGTATTCTTCTGTTATAATTTTGAAGTTTTGGTTAACTTCCAGCGGAAGTTATTGTAATTTAAAGGTCACATCTGGAAAAATGTGGCATTCAATGACTTTCGGTTTTTTTATCTATTCCGATTCTTGCTGCGAAAATGCTTGTCCAATTTTAAAAATATCTTTAAATAGACTGTTCTGTTATCCAGACTTTGGAATTTGTTTTATAATCTACATGTAACTTCTAATCACCAAGAAAGCAGCGAGGTATAGCAATTCTATCAAGAGATTTGAAAGTTTTTTGTGAAGCGTATACATATATTGACTGCTAGACATAACATTTTCCTTAATGCCTCTACTTAAATTTATCGTTCCAACATGAGCTCTCGATAAAGCGTTGCAAACTGCATTACTACATATGTATGTATATGCATGTTTTAATTTTTAGCTACTGTAAATCAATTGCGGATAGGGATTAATTGGGATCACTAATTAATAATTGTAATTATTTGATAAAATTGATAATTCATTATTTTTAAAATCGTTGAGCCAGTACTAGTCTGGATACCATATGTTTCAGCTGCCTCATTTTTCTTTAACACACCTTAATCCACAAACCAAAATAATCAAAAAAGCAAAATACTTTGAATTATAGAAAATGTCTGTATGTCGTTTGAGTTATGGAAGTTCGTGTCACGGAGGGAGAATTGTATGTTTCTTATTCTGTAAAAGATGCTGCCACTCTAATAAGTTCAATTTAGAGATAATTTGTGTTAAAACAATTTGCGTTATGGAATTCAACTGTGTCTACAAAATTACGACCTATATAAGATTTACAGTAGGTCTTTCAGGCCTAATAACAAACTTACTTATAAACAAAATGTTTTTCAATACACTTTAACAAGTCACTTTGAGAATTTAGACTGTACATATTGATATTTGTTTTTATCATATTCGGATATGCAATCAAAAAGTTTTCCGCTTGACGAATTCTAGTTTAAAAAGTAATATTTTAAAAAAATAATGCTATGCTTTGTAAACTTAGAGATTGGGGTCATCAGAAAACAATGCAGGATTAGATTCGATAAATACATGAAGGAATGACAAAACAATTTTAATTATATTATTATATTATATTATTGTATATGTTATATTTTCATATTTCTTCATATCTTTACATTATTTCTTTCATATTATCCCAGACATTAGAGAATGAACTAAAATCAGTTTCGAACCAATTACATAACATTCAAAATTTGGGAAGCTAAAAGTCTAGCTTATAATTAATAACATTTATTATACATAAAAATAAGTGTGTATACTTGTGAATGAGAATTAATATAAACTAATATACATATGTATGTACATACTTAAATAGACATACAATCATCATAAACACAAAATTAGCGTAGGTGTAAGCAGAAATAATAATCTATAATAATAAAACGATTTTTTGATAAATAAAAATGGACGGAACAAGAAATGCCATATTTTAAATTAATAATTCCAAAATTTCTTTTATGGTGCAGTAGCAAATTTGTCTTTATTAGAAACAAAGTGATTACTAATACTTATCAATGAAATAGAAGAATATTTCAGAGTTTGTTTTTTTTTTCATTTATTTAATATTGTGAAAAATATTATTTGTTGCCAATGACATATGTATACTTAAAGTCGACAAAACTAACTTGACCAAAAGAGCCATTTATTTGAACCTATAAAAGTTTCCTACAGACAAACTGCGTTATCAAATATTGCCTTATTATTTCATATATTTAAAGGTATTTTTAAAATGTTTACAATTTATAACAATATAATAAAAACAACAATATAAAAAATTTATAATATAAAACATATAAATTTATATATAAATAATTATTTAATTCCTATTTTGAACTTTCGATTTAAAATACATTGGCGACAAACAATTAAGTTTTTTTATGTAGGCAAAAGTGTTAAGGAGTTACGCACTTACTATAAAAAATTACGCCTACATTTTTCTTTATAAAAAAAAACAATTTAATAGTAAAATTATTTTTATCTTTATTTAAATTAAAATAAATGTTTAAGCTCTGATTAATTAGATTTTACTGTGTCATCCTTTATTATTTTGCTGAAAGCTCTCCAGTTCGTACTAAACTTTTGTTCATTTCTAGATGAGCTTTTATTATCTTTCAAATGTTTTGTTACCAATATCCAATAACTCACGTTCTGGACAATTTGATACATCTGCCTGTCTGCTTACATAAGCAACATTATTCGTCGTATGGTACCAATTGATAGTTTTCTGCTATAGTGACAAATTGTAAGGTCTGGCCACATTTAAACGTGTAAAGTTCTCGCCATACTAGAAATGTACCTCTATACATTTCGGTGCATCTAATTTTTCATCAACACAACCCCTTGAATTCGCAACATATTTCTCAAGCAGAAAGCTGTGGCAAATCATCCAACAATGTCTCATCGCTAAACAGCACTCATATTTCCAAAAAAAATCCTTTTGAAAATTTCTTGCTGTTTTTTAACATATTTTGGTTTTTTTAATAATCATCAGGCACTTTCTAAACTTTAAGTCCAGACTATAAATATAAACACTGTTTAAAAATTGAAACGAATGTATGCGAACGTTAGAAATTCTTATTATTTGGTCTGGCCGTTATTCACATTAAACAATTTGATGTTGGCATTGCTGTACTGATGACGCCATCTGTTGCAAACTTTATATTTTATATGTTAAAAAACGTAACACTGTTTGTAACGTTGTAAAATTTAAATTTTGAAATAGTACTGAACTATAACTGAAAGAGTACCTTTTTGCATCAAATGGTAGTTTTATAAAAATATATTTATAATTATTATACTTACTGTACGAAATGGAATAGAAAAACTAACACATGTTTCTCATATACAAAACAAAAACAGTTGATTCGAAACATAAGGTTTAGTAAAAAAATGTCGACACAAGTTCATTGCTTTTCGTAATCTAGTTAGTTAGCCACTGGCTAACCGGGGCTTAAGACCTTTACCATTAGCCTGCCTAACCCATTTATATTGAAAAGCGCAAATCATAAAATCAGGAATCTGTCTGTAACCAGTTTTTTTTTTTGAAAAGAAAAAAATTAATGAATTCTTTAAAAATTTTTCCTGATCCGATTTTTAGATCCGATTCAAACAAAAAAGAAGTACTGAAAAAAATACAAAAGTACTGAATTTTTCAACACTGGTTACAAGTTTTCGAAATGTCCATTTCTCGAGAACTTTTCACTATTTGATTTGAATTTCTTGGAAACGAAACTACAGTAGTAGTATTAAAATTTATTAATTAAAAATTAGAGAATTCGTTAAATGGAAAAAAAATGTTAATGTAAATGTTTTAAATAATAATATACATTAGTTTATTATCAATACATTTCCATAATTATTTTTTAGAAGGGTTGGGTTTCTTACTTTTTTTTTCTTCTGGGAGCATTGAAAAATAATAGCATATTTATAGACATTAAATTTCTATATTTCTGGTCCGATTGTAATTCGTAATGAGCTCATAATATTTAATTTTTTACTAAATTTATTCAGTAACTACTACTTACAAAGAAAACATCAGTAGTTTCCTTTTCAAAATTAAAGACAATAATAATTATTTTATTATTAAACTAGCTGTACCCTGCGCGTGTTGCTGCGCCACCAACTAAAATAAATTTGAAGGAAAGACATTACACAAAAATCAAATTAATTTTGAATCATTTTATTGATTTTGTTTCCCGTTGTCCAGATGATTCAGACGAATAGGCGGCCTGAGTTGTACGCATTCGGTCAGTTTCTTATCTCAATTCTCGTTGTTCAAGTGATTCATGCCAACGGGTCTCAGCGGCATGTACTCGAAGATTTTCCAGTCTCAATGCTAGTTTTGCCCGTCTGATTCTAAGGCTCGTAATTACCTTTTCTTCCGTGCTCGAGGTATAGGTCGACCAATTGCTTGCCGCTTTGGAGGCATGATGACACGGGAACGACGTGATCTCACAATGTACCCAATCCAATTGAACCCAACAGCATTTTTAAAAATTTTCCAAAATTAAAATGTTTCAACGGGAATGAGTTATACTAAATGTTATTAAAATCATAAATGATAAATTCTAAAATGTCTGGTATTTGCCCGATCAACACATGATCAAATGCACAGTTTACGATTTAATTCATTTTAGTAATTTTCAGTGGTGCCACCTGTCGTAAATTGGTCATACCAACTTAGAAACCTTCGTCGGCTCATGCGCAACAACTTTGCTGAAGACCATAGCATGATCAAAAATGCATAGTTTACGATTCTATTAATTACATACAAACAAACATTCATTTTTATATATATAGATATATTAAAATAAACGAAAAATTTTACGTATGTAGACATGTAACGTTATTATTAATGTTAAAGTACTTTTTATTTATAGTAGAAACATTACAGCTATTTAATTTTTATATATACATACATACTAGCTATACATTCACATACAAAAAACATAAACAAAAATAAAGTTTAATTATCAGTATTCACTGAAGCCTTCACACTTTTGCATAACTATATGCATTTTTTTTCACATTTCTAATTAATTTTAATTATATTTTGGTGTATGAAAATAATATTTTTAATAATTATGATTACTCAAAACGTTTAATTTTTAATACACTTATTTAAAGAAAGAACTTTTGAAGTTTTTTCTTATTTTACTTTTTTGAGGTAAATGACTATGAAAACCAATTAATAATATAAAATTTTTAAAAACATATCGCTTTTATATTTTCAATAAAACAAAATAAAAAAAAAACAATAATAAAATTTGTAACAAAAATGATTTTACTTAAACGTATAACATATTTAATTTAATTTTAACTACAAACAAATAGAAATCAATCAATAACTTTAGGAATGTTACTGATAACAATTCCTTTCAAAATTGGCACGAATTCATTTAAAAATATACACATTATAAATATCGCTTATATTACTAATTTAATTCCAGTTCACTCAATTGGGCAATTCACAAGAGCCTTTGTATCGTTGTATTGAATGTATTATTGGACGAATATACAACAGTGTATGCTTTTTGTTGATAATTTTCATACAAAAATTCTATACACATACAAATATTCTTCATATGTTTTAAAAGGTTGTATTGATTTCGTGCTATCAGTTTATGCAAATGCCAGTAATCAAGAAGAAGAATAAAAATACAAAATATCTTCTACGTAACTTAAGTCAACAATTAAAATTTCAAAATTATATTGTTCGCACAGATTATTAATTAATTTACTTATTCCCGTAATAAATTTCATTTTTTTGCTTGAACATCAAATCATAAATATTGCTATTCTTCATCTTATCGCTTTTTGACGTTTGGAATACGAAATACACAATACAACATAACACTGAGCGTTCACAAACAAAAAGTGTATTTAATACAACATACACGTTACAAAGACGTGTGAATTGACCAAATATGTTAGAAATTAAAATTTATAATAAATGATCAATTAAGTGAAACTAAAAAAGTTACTCAATTTTGTGGGGATAAAACTTGTTAATGATCCTGAAAGTAGAAACTTACAGTTCACAGAGCAGATTTTATGCGATGTATTTCTGCAGGAGCATTACAGCTTAAAGTTTTGGTGTCTTGTAACAAAATAGTTAAACACGGTTTTAATCATATTATTTTTCAAAATTTAGTAAATGACTCTTTAACAATTTTATACCTTTGTAACTATATACTAGGTTATTTCTTAAATGTTCTTTTAACATGTAGCAAGAAGCTCCCGATAAATGGACTAGAATAGAAATTTTACGAAATGTCAAAGAATTATAAAATTAATTAAAATAATTAATTTCGTTGTTAAAATTTTGCTTAAAATGAATAACTAACTCATCAACATTTTCCCTGCAAATGAAAACGTTAGGGCATTAATAGGAATAATATAATTTTGGTATTTTTCTAACAATATTCTATTCTAAGAAAAAGTTAAATGACAAGTGTTATTTTTATTACATCTTAGCGCTAGAAAAAAATAAATATTATTAGCAGATACATTTTTAGAATAAAACGTCCAGGTCTAGAATGAAATGCCCTTAATAAGGCATAAAGATTTTAGGGGTAAACAAATATTAAAACTTAAAAGAGCACACAGAAATTTTGACAAATAAAAATAACTTTTCGTTTTCGATAATGAAGGAAGGAAAGTAAAAATATACCGTTAAGTATTTAATACATAGTTCCTTTAAAATACATGACGACATCATATATTGTATAATTGTCAAATGCTCATTACAAAGAAAGGAAATATTAGAAATAATTCAAGGAAGTCAAATTATTAACTTTGAGATGGTTCTATAAATAACAGATAAAAATGTACAGACGGAAACATACTCAATGAAAGGAAATTATTATAATTATTTGTTCTTGCGTTCTTTGACTTTGAAAATAATTCTATTATAAAGAATATGTATGAATGTTTACACATTATTTGAGGATATAAATTGTAGCTTACATAGTAATTGATAAATCTGTATATATACATACATCCGTATACTTATTATATACTATTATAACAGTAAGTAATTACTTAGTTTACTTACATAAAAAACAAAACTGAATAAACAAATAAGAAACGTGTCCCATTATACAATAATACAACAGTCCTTACTAAAGTACATCTGGCGGTGAAAGTTGTAATTGTTGATTTTGTTTTGGTCGATCTTTAGCGTATTTCAGTGAATTAGGATATTGTTCTTTATAGACTTCATATTCATTTTTAATATTTGTTAAAAATTCATTTTGTTTTTTGTGTTCTATAATAATGGCATCCAATTTATTATCCAGACATGTGGGTAGACTTGAACAATGTTGACGTAAATTAGACGTATGTGCATCAATGCTATCTAATGATTCTCCAACATGACGCAGAGATGACGAAATAAAATCACGAATGTCAGCGTCATTATCCGTTCTGTCAGTGGGGGATAACAAACATGAATTTGATAACGAACTGGTATCACGATATGGGGTAGATGAACAAGAGGAATAACTTAATGAACGTTTAGCTGGTTGTTGTGAATGATATTCCTCATCTTTTAAAACTATTTTTTCAGATGTATCTACATGTAAACGTTTAAGAACGGAAACATGTTGTGAACTGTTAATATTACTAGGTAAATGGGAATCGGTCGATGAATATGAACTAAGATCATCATGGCCATGTTTGGAACTTATTTGCAATACAGTTGGACGTTGCAAATGATTCGATTCATTATTACTTGCATCTTGCGGTGAATTATTAAATATTTGTTCATTTATTACCAAATTATCGGTTGCATCGTTCTTAGTATTTTCGCTATGGTTAATGTTATTTTTATTCGTAAGGTTGTTTTGCACCGCTAAACTTTTTGCTGCTGTTGAAATTACTACACTTACAGATTTCGATATTGAATTTTTAACTGATGCTGGTTCGGGCGGCACCAATGCTAATGGCGGTGTAGTTGTATGCCGTTTTGCATCTTCTTCTGAATGAATTTCATCCACTACACATGTATTTGGCTGTCTCTTTTGTAAATTTTCTATTAAATATAATACAATTCTTTCCAACTGCTGTGGATTTTGCGATGCCGGTACATCTTGCATTGTATTGGTAGGTACTTTAGCGTTGATTATGATCGAAAATTTATTTTTCATTTCTTGAACTTTACGCTTTCCTTCTTCTTCATCCAACAACGTATTTACACAGACAAAAGAATGTACTTTGTTCGTCCCTTTGTCTATTTCGAGGTAACCTTTGGTATTCAGGTAAATAAATCTTCCGTTTCTTGAGAGCAATCGATAGCAGCTTTCGCCATAGTCACTGTTACAGTCATACATTTGTCGTAAAGCCACAATTACCCAACGAACATCATCTTGATGCATAAATGAAAATGGACTTAAATTACGAACCTTCAAATATAAAACAATATAAAATGTCAATAATTAAAATTCGTCAGATTACTTATAAGAAATTATTCGATGGAATACCAGTAGCAACAAAGAAGTTGTATGTAATTACAATGGAAATTAGCTTATAAGTTATAGTTACTAAACAAAATTATCTATTAATGATAAGTTATAAAATTAAATTCAATTTGAGTATATACACAAAATTGAATACGAATTTCTAAGGATTAATGTATCTCAAATGATTAATTTCTCTACGCATTTAAAAACTTGCCCTCCTTTGAATATAAAAGGAGTACATTTCATACGTTACGTCTGCCTCTTGTAACTAAATAGGCTGACATTGTAAAGCAATGTAGCTCTGTCTTTCTATTTATAGTCGGATACTTTAATAGAATTATTTTAATTTTATCCACTAAATGGGAGTTTTGAACCCAAAATTATAACTATTTTATGTTAGTTCACTATGGTATATTATGGTCAATAAAACCAAGTTAAAGAAAAAATATTATTGGCAAATTTGTCAAAATGTTTAGACAGTTTATCGGATTGCATTTAAACTACTTGATCGGCTATTCAGAATTATTCTATATTATTTATAAATCAATCGGAGAAAGCACTAGTGAAACAGTAGGAAAAACTATACCTTAATAAATAAAATTATCAAAAACGTCTAATTTATAGAGAACGTATCTTAACGAATCTTAATAAATTAAACATGATCTAAGAATATCAGTTAATAAAAACTTACTTCTTCTTTTAAATAACCAGCAACTAAACCAATTCGATTATCACAATCAATAATACGACCATCAATTAAATGGCGAGTTTTATATTCAAGGCGATTTGCTTCCAGTGAATAGTTCATAATTTTTGGTGAGCGTATTATTCGAGCCATTGCTACAAGAACAATGTCATTGCCACTAACGCCATGCAAAGCTGCCTGAGCAATGGCATCATGCTGCAAGAGGTGAGGCATAAAAACTCCAGTTCCCGTGCCACTATTACTGCCATACATGGAAGACGACGATGACGAGCTATTACGTGATCGTCTTATAAGTTGTGAGACAATTGGATAATTGCAAGAACCGGGTGCTAAAGCTGAAAAATCGCTTCGTCGGAAACAACCATCGATTTTAACAATTTCATATATTTTCTTTGATTCTGAACGATTTGACGCACGTGACAAACGTACGGTAAAACAACGTTTATCCGCCCGTAGTTTTTCATCGATTTCTGCTAGATAATTTTCATCGTTTTCTAGTTGTTGTTTGCAGTTGCAGTCATATTCTTCTGTGTGTGGATGTGGTTGGGATGCTACGTAGGAACGTTGTTGATGTGAGCAATTAGAAGTGGACGTATCTTGATTTGATGTACCTTTTGTGGAGGAATTATGATAATCATAAAATAATGATTCGATGTCGCTAGGTATTAACTCTTGTCGTAACATTTCCTGATCCTCAGGGTGCGTTATTTGTAGCAAGTTTTGACCATACAAGTCGGATTGACAGTGGCCTAGCAAATGTTCCACACTAGATGAAATTAAAACTATTTGACCGTGGCAGGTAAGAGTTATGAAAAAACTGTCAAGAAGTTGGAGCAATGTGTTTGTCATTGAATCATTATCCCCTTTATGTAGTGTCTTTCGTCGAGCTGCCGATTTACCAAACACATAATGTAAACGCAGTCCATGAGTTGTAAGCCTTAAAACAGAAGTTTTATCAAGGCGTCTTGGTGAATCAGCAACATGTGGCACCATTTTTGCTAATTCACCTATGCTGGCATTTAATTTATCTCGACGATGCTTCTCTGCCAAATTTCGCGCTTCACGCCCATTTATCACAACTGAGGCAGAATCGCCAGAATCCGAAGGCGAGGCAACCGGTGTGGGCACTAGTGTTGGTGCCGCGGACGTACCGCATGAGTTAGAAGAAGAGACAGATAAAGTAGTACTCTGCGTGTTTGCCATGTTTTTAGAACCAATTTTAATGGATTGAACTAAAGTTTGTGTTGTCAAAGTCGTCATTACTTAATTCGTATAGCTCACTTAGAATACAGTACCACCTTTTTGTTTTTGTTATTGCAAATTATTCAACTTTTTACATAAATTATATTTGTTTGTGTTTTATTTGTTTACTTTTGATTTCTCTTATTATTGAAATTTTCTATTTTACACTCTTTTTTATCACTTATATTTTGATGTTTTTCTAAACTTCTTTTTGACAAAATTTTATTCTGTTCTATATTATTTATTCCTTTTGTTGTGTATTATTATTTTTCAAGGTCTTCCTTGTATGTTTTCTCACCGTTACTTTTCCCCTTCAGCGACTGCTTTAGACTCTTCTTATAGCAACTGTTTATCTGCTTCGCCGCCACCACCTCCTTCCATTAAACATCATACATTATATACCTTATACCCTAACCAAATACCCATTCGTCTAATCGCTCTACGTCTTTTGGTTGCGTGTCCGTTTTTCTCTTAATTATTTTTTATGACTGATCCGATTCACTTTTGAAATTTATCTACCTTTTATTTTTATTACTATTGTAAAATTTTAGTTAATTCTTAATTTCTTACACTTGTTCCATTACTCTTTGTAGCGTTTTCTATTTCAACTGTCTTTAAAATTTGTTTTAAGGTTTTTTTATCAGCTACGAAATGGAAAAGTTCCACTGAAAATAATTGTCGTCTCAATTTTGTAAAGTAATATGTTCAGTGCATGTCAAATTTTTGTGTGAAGAAACAGACATAAAAGGAAGACAAAAATGTTCGAGTGTAAAAACGCCAGACAGGCATTAAACAAGGCATACTAATCATAACTAAATAGTTCCGTCAGCTGATAATATCCTGAAATTTAGATGACAAATTTATCCTTTTCTAAGTTTGCTTCAAAAATTGTGCTAACAAAAAGAAATGGAGAAAGAATTGCGAAAATATATACCTATCTATCAAATGATTTTAAAGATGCATTGATGTCAGACTTCAAATTCAAACAATGTATTCTCTTATGAACTGTAGTGCATTATTTGTAGTACCGGTATTTTATATTATTTTAAAAATGGAACAATTTATTATTTATTCATTCATGTTATATGCCATTCATTAGTATTACTTTAGAAGTCCCTATAGGCAACTAGCGGATTAAATATTAACATTAACTAAACATACCCCATTCTAAAACAAAAACATTTTTGCAACAGACAGATAATCACAAAAAACTATTCCAACAAAATAATCACAAAGTAATAAAAGATAATTTAAAATGATTACTAACTAAATATATACTGAAACTTGGATCATAAATAAAAAAGAGTGGCAAATATGTCCAAAATAAACAACGAACCTAGTTCACCAGTGCAAAAGGTATGGAAACCAGAATTGTATAAAATACAATTGGAAGCACCAACACCCAAACCATTGCATTGTAACAAGTTTTTGTCTAATGCATACGATGAGGATGAAAAAATTCCTAATTTCTATGGTTTAGAGTACCATGGACGTATGGGTCACTTGCAGGCAGAAGAAATTTTAAATAATACCCCAGACGGTACATTTATATTACGACGGAGCCCGACTGCAAAGGATTATTACACTTTAAGTTTACGTTTTAATCAGAAAACAAAACATTTTAAAATATATTACAAAGCTGGCAAAGGTCACTATTTGCAAGAACAATCTAAACATTTTGAAACCATATACGATCTAGTCGCCGATGGTTTAGTAAACTTTTATATGCAACTGCATGCAGCACCTATTATACAACAAATAAATCAGCAAACTGGTAATTGCTATAATCAAAGCCCTTATATGACCTTAAATCGTAGAAAATTAAGGGCTCTCTCCAATGACTTACGAAAGTCTTTAATTAAACAGACAAATTGTTCAAATGATGAGACAGATACAAAATTAACTGCCGCTACAAACACGTCATCTGAATTGGATGGTTGTGATAAACCCAATGACCACATAGAGGATACAATATTGCCTTTGGTGTACGAAAAGGATCATGCTTTTAAAGTTCATACATTTAAAGGTCTCAACTGGTGCGAGGTTTGTGCAAATTTTCTATGGGGTTTCACAGCACAAGGTGTTAAATGCGAAGATTGTGGCATAATCGCACACAATAAATGTTCTGAATTGGTGCCAGCCAAATGTGTACCAGATTTAAAACGCATACGTGGTGTCTTTGGTACAGATCTAACCATAGTTGTGCAACTATATCAATGTAGCATTCCATTTGTTGTTCGACGTTGTGTGGAGGAGGTGGAAGCTCGAGGTATGCTACAGGAAGGTATATATCGAGTATCTGGTTTTGCAGATGAAATTGATGCACTCAAGCTGGCGCTTGACAGTGATGGTGAAAAGACGAATATGTCAGAATCAGCTTATGGTAACATAAATGTTATTGCAGGCACTTTGAAGTTGTATTTACGTTTACTGCCTGTACCACTGATAACATTTCAGTCATATCCCAGTTTTATGGAAGCGACTCGTAAGTTGATTACAGTCAGGAAAAAATTTTGTTAAACAAAAAATACAGTATAGTTATATATTTCTTAAACAATTAATAAATATTTTATTGAAAGTGACAAAAAATCTACTTAATTTTCCTTCTTTAAAAACAAAAAAAAAATATACATTCGATTTTGATTGGAATATAAACTAGGCGCCAAGTTCTTAGGTCACAAAATTATTTTTCTTCTATTTGTAAATTATTGTTAGCAATAACTGCATTCAGGCTTTCAATGTAATGTTATGTCCACGGACTTTTAAGCCGAATGAGATCTATATTTACAATATTTCAATATAGTGTAAGGTTATTGGTGTTATTTAAAGAATTCAATATATAATATTTATTTATAACAATTATGATTTGGGTAATAATTTTGTAATTCTAGGTAACAACGGGCAAGATGAGCAGATTCAACAAATGCGGGAAGCTGTAAAAAAACTGCCTTTAGCCCATTATAATTGCTTAAAATTCATGATGGAACATTTAAAGAGGTAATATAACTACGATATTACTTTTAATTCTTATTCTTAAGAAACTTAATTGAAATACATGTTTAATCATTGCAGAGTTGCTTCTCATTATGCCGTTAATAAAATGAATGAACATAATTTAGCGACTGTATTTGCACCAACTTTAATAGCTACGCCACAACACCTTACCAATTTAACAGAAGAAATTTTTATGCTGTCTTCGTTAATAACAAATTGTTCCCTTATTTTTAGTTGAAACGATTAATTGTAAAAATTCAAATTTTTTATCGAATTTAAATCTATATTACATTTATTTTACTAGTTGTAGTACTCGTGCACCAAAGTATTTATAAGAATTTTTATTCCCATCATATAACAAACACAATTCGTTATTATTTACCCCACCCACATATTTACTCTAAAAGAAATTTTATACATACACGTGAGATTTATGGATGACAACTGAACGAACTCCTGTTAAAGTTTCCAAAAATTGTTTATTTGGGTATTACAGATGGTCACTGCCAACCCAAATTTTTTATGGTTCAATCAATGCTACTGAATTTCGATTGCCATCCATAATCAGCACGTTAGTACTTTTTACAGACAACAAAAAGAAATATTTTTGTATAAAAATAAATTTTAACGTCATTTTAATTTTACTTGTAGTTTTATTTAATATTTTTTATAAATAAAATTGAACAAAATTTCAATATATTTCCTATAAAAACAATAATGCAATCTCGTTACAATACAAAAAGTTCAAATTTATTTTTCTAGTTTCTTTGTTATCCCTCTCTTCTCTGTTATTAGCAAAACAATATTTAAAATTCTGTTATTTTGCATCTAACATTATTTGCAAGATATGAAGATATATTTTTAGTTATACTATAAAAATACTTAAGTATTTTATGTTAAATTTATAAATGTCTTCTTTTCTGTTCAAGTACTACCTGGTACATTATCTTTATTTTATAGAAAATATGGAGTAATATTATGAGGTGGTATAACGCGGTCTGTTTCGGGTACTGCAGAAAATATTTTTGTTGTTCTATCTTTGGCGGTTTGAAAACTTAATATGGCAGCCACATTGCCGCAACGATAGCAATAGTTTGGAGCTGACCAAACGGTTACCAATTTGCTGTCGAACATGTATTTTATACCTTCATTAACTAGTTGATGAGCGCGACATATTAATTCTAAATTATTAATTTGCATGAAATCTTTAGTGACTAATTGGCCAAAAAGCCAACCAGCGCCTCTAGGACTTTGGCCCCTAAAAATATAAATAACATTTTTAAGATTAGTAGCTTTCTTTTTCGAAAAAGCTTGTTAATATTAAATATGTTATCAAATTCAACTTCTAATAAGTCTTACCAATAATCCATATCTTCGGGATCGGACCAAACTAAATCACAGAACGCGCCTTTATATGGAATTTCTCCATTTCTTTCAATAGTACGTATTTGATCAAGAGTAATGATTTCGGGACTAAGGCCGCCATGAACACATAAAATTTCTTCATCAATAATCTAAAAAATATGCTATATAAATTAATCCAAATTCTACACGATTTGTCAAGAATTACTTACAGCTGCTATAGTTAATAAATCGAACACTTTACAACAATACTTCCACGCATTGGCGTTACCATACTTGCTAAAACATTCTTCATAAAAACCATACACTTTTGTGATTTGGCGTGATTCATGGTTACCTCTTAACAAAGTAATACGGTCAGGATAACGAGCCTAAGTGAAGATAGAGTCACATTAAAAACATTTTTTTAGACATGACAGGTACGTCACTCTTTTTTCCAAATTATTAACATAAATTAACACAGTTTTATCGAAATATTGTGTGTGTAAATAATAAGATATATTTTATTTCACTAAGTAGGCTGATCTGCCAATTAATCATATAATTCAAATACAAAGAAGAAAAAAGAAATTCTGTTCCAGTAAGTTTATGGCAATCTGATCATATATTTGGCCAGATATCAATCGCCATATTAATGTGTCAAAAAGAAACAAATTAAATAAATGGTTAACTATTAAATCGGAAAAACTCATCCCTAAACTTTATCTTACTGATTACCAAAAGAAAGATTTTCAGAATTAAGTGTACATGAGTGTATGGCTGGCTATAACTATTAATATAATACTCACCTTTAGCGTCAATAAACGCGTCAATGTTTCCAGACTGTAATAACCACGATCTACAAAGTCTCCCATAAATATATAATTGGTATCTGGTACAGGTCCTCCCGTACGAAAAAGTTCTTCCAGATCATAGAACTAAAAATTAAAGGAATTTAATTAGTTTACGCCCCTGTCAACACACTAAACCGAATTACATACCTGACCATGTATATCACCACATACTGTTACTGGTGTACTGACGGGTTGTATATTAGATTCTTCCAAAAGTATTTCACACACAAGATCACAAAGCTTCTTTAAATCGTTTTCTGGCAAGTATTTGCATTCCTTAACTATTTCAATCCATTTATCCAAATCGGCCATTATACTTATTTATTTATTACAATTCCAGGTAAATAAATTTATCAAAATAAAATCACAGAAATGCGTTCGCTAAACCGTAGTAATTTTTTTCTGATGCTTCTTCTTCAAAAATTTGCAACATACTATTCGCATTAAACTAATATCATGAGATTTGTCAGGTTTCCTAAACCTTAAAAACAAACACTATTTATTTTGTCTATACCATATACAGATATGATTGGCATAAGTATAAATATTATTTTAAATATATATATTTTTAATTAACACTCATTATGCGCTTCGCAGGGTTCTTATCACATTATTTCAAATACTACGAGTAATACTTTTTGTATTCAATCCTTACTCTGACGAAAGTTGTCATCACTCCGTAGTGCATTGTTACAGAAGAGCCACATCAGTGATGCAAAATTAAAATTTTAAAATTGTACCGAACTGTAACTGAAAGAGTACTTTTTCGCATCAAACGGTACTTTAATATAGAAATACACACATAAATGGTCATTGCAACCCTTCAATCAAGATTATGATCTAACTTCTCACGCCATTTTTTTATGTTTGTTAATATTGATACATGAGTGACGGTACCTATAGTTTCAATTCGACTCCGAACGTCAGATTTTTTAACAAAGTTTTCTGGAAGTTTAATAACTCTCAGAGTTTTTGACAGAATGAGGTACCCAAAGGAATCTTTTCTTCATTTTTCTTTTTGTTGGAAATGTCTGACATGGGATTTGAACCGTGGGTTCACATCTAGTAAGCCAGCACACTACCTATTAGACTATTTATTTATTTATATTTAATACACGTACGAAACTGAACAGAAAAACTAACGACTTATACGTGTTTCTCACATGCAAAAAAACTGCTGATTCTGAACGTAACAAAACGTAAAAGTCCCATTTATTCAAACGTTCGTTTGTAGCATATGAAGAGCAATGTAAATGCTTAGCGAAATTATATTACGGTCCGGCAAGCGTTCTCATTGCTTTTCGCTTATCCAAACGTCCAAAGCGGAGCTAAAGGCTAATTCTACCTTTTTCAATGCGTTGCGAAAGCATTGATAGTTAAAAAGCGCAAGACATAAAATATTTAATAACAAAAAAGTACTGAAAGCGTCGCGAGGGTACTGCGGTATTTTTGAAATGAAAAAGTACCGAAAAAAGTACTGAATTTTTCAACACTGAACTACATACAGTGTTTGCAATTGTAATGACAATTATATGTACTGTGTGCGTTTTTAATTGAATTTTAATAAAAACATAATACTAAAAAATTAGTATAATTTAATTTATACATAAGTAATATAATGAATTGTGAGTTGTGCTTTAGAACATTGAGACGGACCAAAGCCTTTAGCATTTACGAAGAACATTTTGATAATAATTATCGTTTATTGGATATAATAGAAAGGTATTTACAGATTAAGGTATGTGTCTGTGCTTGTAAACAAGAAAAGAGAAGAACGAAAGGGAGGAGTGAAATTATTAACAAATTAATAAAATTTGATTTCTTCATAACGTCCAGGTAAAAACTGCAGATACACAATCATCTTCAATATGTCAAACATGCTATACACACTTGGACGATTTCCATAAGTTTGCTTTACTGATTAAGGAAAGGCAAGAATCACTCGTAAATGAGATTCCAACTATCAAATTGGATGATTCTGACGAGGATGAAGACCAAGAAACTGGTTATATAAGGGATACAGATGTATTAGTAGAATTTAAGACTGAAGATGGCGACATAATGGTAGAGAATGACGAAATGAACTTTAACCAAGAAGATGACCTTTTGATGGTCAGTGAAACAATGAAAGATTTCCATAATAATAGCAGTTTCAATAATGACAATAGTTTGTCAATGTCCAGCTTCGAACATATGTCCTGGCTCGGAGGTCATAATCCATTATCAAAGTAAATATTTCACGTTAGTGATAAACCTTTACAGAAAAATTTCACATTTTTATATATCTTATTAGATCTAAATCTAAAGTTCATAGAAAAACACCATATAAAACTCATGCCCCAGAAGATCGAGCAAGAATTGTAGATGCCGCTAACCGTGGTGATGACTGGTCAGCTTTAGCCACGGAAATAGGTGTTAAATATAAAACAGCATACACATGGGTTTCAATCAGCCGCAAGGAAATGTTTTTAAAAAATGGCAAAAATAATACAACATTTACAGAAAAAGAAATTGACACCATAATACAATGGATAGAGGATAATCGACAAATTACTTTAAAAGAAATTGTAGCCAGAGTAAAGGTGATTATGCGTAAAGAAGTATGTGTTTATTTCGTCGAAGGTAGTCTTGAAGGTCGCCTTTATCGTCATAAACGTTCCCTTGACTACCATTCACAACTGATCAATACATTAGAAAATAAAACGAAACGTTCCGAATACGTAAATACTCTCAACTATTATATGAACATGAAAAAAACAATCGTTTGGTTCGGCGAAACAAATTTTAAGATGTTTTGCCGTCGCGCTAAAGGCCGTTTTAATACAAATTCGACATTTGCTACATTCGATCCTACAATTTTTATTATGGGGGCTATATCCACAGATGGTGTAGTTGGTATTCAACACAGTCGAGAACGTGTAAATCCGGGAGACATTTTCAAAGGGTGGTGCCAAGCAGAAAGTGATAATTTATCTAATTTGGTAATTGTATGTGATAGTGATTATTGCTTCTCAGAACTTGATGAATACTTTAATAACTCTGAAGTAACGTTATTGCTAATTAGCCCGTACTCCTATATGCTTAATCCAATGGAAACTATTTGGAATAGTTTACTATACAAAGTAAAAAGTAATCCTAATATGTCCACCTTTATTTCCAATGAAATAAAAGAACAACGTTTAGTAACAGCTGAAAATAATATTGATGAAATCATAGCCGCAATATCCACAGATGATTGTAATAAGGCTATTAAGAAATCAAACAAATATCATAACGGCATACTTGAGATGGAAGATATGCCGGTTAAATAAGCATTACCATTTAAAACAGCATCTGTAGTTATGATTTATACGAGTACATTCACATTAGTTTTAAGATATAGTATTTATAGATTTTTAGACCATTAAAACTAAATTATATTTAATAAAGATTAGTACAAATTGTTTAAATTATTTTTTTTTTTACGAATAATAGTCTTTCTAGTAGTAGAGCATATAGAATACAATAAATAATTGATTTATTAAATGGATGTTATGAAAAATGTTTGCCAATTAAATACAATTGTGTATATATTCGAGAGATTTTCAAAAGCTAATAATATGTAAAACTTATATTAATTGCCAAGAGCTCTATTAAATTCGTTCACCATTCGTAGTACGTACTTTTCTTTTTCTTCAATTTCTTTCTTAAGCAATGCCCGCAAGTCTTGCAAATTGGGCATTGAATTACAATCACGAATATTAAGCAACGTTTTAAAAACCTCATCCCACAAGCTTTTATTCACATAACGAGGAACACGTGTTTTATGCATCCAAAAGCCTCTAGCGTTTTTCTCAATGTCCATATACTTACCAAACAATAATACATGGAAGACACCTGCTAATCCATATAAATCTAATTGATATGTCCATGGTCGTTCTTCACGCATTTCTGGACATTTAAAAGAATTGTCGTTGTGTATGAAGTTAAAGACTTGCCCTTGTTTAAAAAGTTTCATATCTATGGAAACACCAAAATCAATAAGCTGAAGACAACGCTCTGTTGGTGGATATTTCAGTCTGAAATATGAATTAAATAAATTATTTCAACATAGTAATTATCTGAAATATACAATAAAATTAATTTAATTATAATTACTTGTTCATAAGCAAAAAGTTATCGGCTTTTATATCGGCATGAATGATGTTAGCAGCATGTAAATGGTCCATTATCTCTAATAATTCACTCGCCAATAGCATTACAACATATTCGTCCACATTTTTCATAGTATACTTTTTAATTTTGTTACAAACAGTTATAAGAGAACCGTATTGGGAAAAACGTGATATGAGTATACTGGAATTATTGCCAATAAGTGCATGATCGACGCTCATATAGGCAGGTAGCTGTCAAAAATTATTTAAATTCCATATTTTAGCTTTGAAACAATAATTTTTAGATTACAATTTTATAAATTACCATTTCATCGACTCGTATACGTTCTTGTATTTCCAAACATATATAATATTCCCAATAATTTGGTGGCTTTTCTTGCTTCATTGCCACCTGTTTTCCAGATTTAACTTCTTTTCCGCTGAAATATTATGTAAATATATTGTGTATTATTATGTAAAAATATGTTAAATTATTTTTCGGATATTGTTTATACATGTACATATATACTTAGCACATTTAGTATATACATAGTATATATGTATAGAAAATATTTTAAATTTTGAATTTAAATTTTTGCGATGCAGAAACTTTAAATTTTGGAACAAACAGTAAAATATACGTATATTTTTATTAAAAACTTACCAAAATACAGCACCATATGCCCCTTCACCTACTAGTTTTAAAACTTCAAAATTTACCCCCTTGACATCAATTGTAGCATGAGGTTTTAGTCGTTGCACGCCACCAACAAGTTTACACGTTGGCAAACTTTCCAAATAGCTGATAACATAGTGTTGCTCCAGAAATGCGTTTATCAAATCTACATTGAATGGATTCACATTTGGATCAATAACCATGTTCTCAATAATTTGATGTGTTTGATTTAAGTCCGTTTCAGCATGTACATAATGATTATTCGTAGACAATTTTAATGCATCAGAATCATCCCAAATATGAACTTCAGATTTAGGTGTTTTGGGAGTCTTTTTATAGTAAATACTCATTTCACAAGAATCATCATTTGGTTCTGGTGAATCTGGAATAAAAATTGATTGAATGGTATTTGTTGATAATTTGTTTGCATTGATGGCTGCCAATTCAGACGCACTTATCTCAATGCTAAAATCATTATTACAAAGAGGTTTTTCTGTAGAACTTAATTTCGACGTTGTACCACCTCCGCATTTGCCATTTTGTGGATCTTTTAATGTAGGGCGAGAGAAAGAAGTTGATGAAATTTCCTCATGTTTGATGTGCAAGGAATTTTCTTGAATTTGTGACACTTGTCTATTATTATTCACTAGGCCCGGACCATGATTTGGTAACCAAGTTGAATTCTTAATCATACTAATATTCGTACCGAATAATTCAGTTTCACAATTAAGTTCAAAATATTTATCATTTTCCTTATCTGTAGAACGAGTTTTTTCCTTCTGTGGGGATGTTACAAGTCGATGTTCTGGGTGTAAAAAATTCAATTTTGTTTCCCGGCTTAATGATGGAGAAAGTTTGACAACTATTGAATTTTTAGATTTTTCTGCATATAAATCTCTATTTTCGGTTTTTTTATTTACTGATTCATTCAGAAATCTTAATGAAGTGTTTTTAGATGGTTGTACCAATGCTATCTCCTTGAAGTTGTTAGGTATAGGATGGGGTTCTGAAAAATCTTTCATGAACGTGTCCATAAGAATGTTTTTCAAGCTAGTACCTTCTTGGGTAGAATTTGAAACGGCCTTGTCTTTGGCTGTGTGTTTCCAATAGATATCCTCCGCAACTTTATTTTCGTCCACGTTAATTTTACTAAAATCGTCATGAAACGGTAACTGTAAACTAGAAGTAGTACAAGTCTGTTTCAATATTCTTGACTCTATAGGCTGAGATAATTTAATTACGGACATATCTGGCTGAGTTTCAGGAATATATGAAATATCTACTGATTTAGTTTGTTTTCGCTGTTGATCTTCAGTATAGGAAAATTCTGGTAAAAAGGATTTATTTATTGACTTAGTTTTACATTCAGGTGATTTTTTAGTAACGGGTTGTGCATCATCAATAATCGAAAAATCAGGTATAAATGAATCTCTAAAAACTGATTTACTTTTTTTGAAAATCTCTTTGTTGTCGCCAGTCTGTTTCGTGGATTCATTGTTTTCAATTAAAGAAAAATCAGGCAGATTTTTACTACTGAAATCTATTTTACTGTTATATTCTTTATTTATAGAGTGCTTGAGTGGATCGGCTTTACATTCAAATAAAGCAATTGGTTTTGACTTTTGTAAGTCTGGCGTATCATTATCACAAAACCTTTTACAGTCTCGTGATAATGGAGTTTGCGTATTCATGGCAGTTCGCATTTGTGGTAAAAGTCCACTTTCTAACTGTTTACAAACTAAATGTTTCGAAGCTTTTGGTGGCGTTTGACCGAAAAAAGCAAACGAATCGTCCGAAATACCGCTCTTTGTTTTAAAAGTATCAGAAATATCGTCTTCAAATTTCGAAAGTTTTGGAGGTGCTAACATATAGTTCGACATGTTTTCAGTTGTATCCTCTGGAAACTGAATGGGTTGTGGTGGATTTAGTAATATTTTTGATGTAGTGTCGGTCTTCTCTTCCGGTAATTGAGCAGACAACATTGGTTGAAAAAATATTTTTGGTAAAGTTTCAGTTTTATCATCCTGGAATTTTAATTGTTGTGATGTAATGTGAACTTTTGTTATAGTTTCAGTTTTATCATCCTGAAAATGTATTGCAGGCACTGTTTTGAATGCTTCTGTATCTTCCTTTTCTTCTAAGCGTGAAAAGTTACCAACTTTTTTTACATCTGCATTGTTTACATTATCTTCGAATATTGAAAAATTTAATCCGGTATTTTTTGTCCTATTTTCTAATCTCATAGCTGCTGGAGTTGCAAAGATTTCTGGTTGTGATTTCAAGACATTGTCTGTTACATCTACAATTTTCATGCTGTTCATTAATTTTTCAACATTTTGTTCATAATATCTAGGTGAAGCTACAAAAAATGATTCACAACTTGATTCTTTAACAGGTTCCAAAGCTGGTTGTTGCTGATTGGCCGTAGCTGTTTGAGTATGGTGTTCTAAATCGAATTCTGGGGAACTTAATGTAGATTTTGTGGTTGCGCCGGTTGTATGTGTTCCTTGCGTGGTCCCATGTTCTGAAGTTTCTAAAATTGTTGACAGTTGCTGTCGTGGTGGCGAATATGTAACTGTAACAGTAGTAGCAGCTGAGGGTATTGGAGTCCCTGTGCAAGTACTAAATTGTTGATCCTCCTTTTGTTCCGTTATAGTTAGTGTTACTTCTTTTAAGATACTACCAATTTGTATTTGAGGTTGACACTTTGTTATTGATTTGGGAGTGCTTACACTTTGTGCTCTTAAAAATATGTTAAATGTATGTGTTGAACAAGTTTCTTCTGGGTCGAAGAAATTAGTTTCAGTTTTTGAGATAGAATTTGTATTGTTGTTCGGCAAGTTTACGTCTTCAAATATTTCAAATTGTATTTTGTTTGATGCTCCAGGGACAGAATTTATTACTGAATTTGAAAGTGGTAATGCTGGTGTTTTAAATTGAAAATCATTATCTGGTGTCACATTTGTCTTAATTACAGATGGAGCATTTTTTCCAAGTTCCGTCACACTTTCATCCTTAAATATTTCAAAAGTTTTAGGGGACGTTGTTTTTATATTAACTTCATCAATACATTGTTGCGACTGAGTATGGATAGTAGTATTATCAGTCGTCTCTTTGCTTGATTCGAATGTTTCATTGCGTACATAATTTGTTAGAGGCGGAACAACTGAATTTTCCTTAGGTTTAGAGTGGGATGGTAAAGTACTATTTTCCTTGCTGGCGCTTAATGAAGCTTGAATTGATATGGATGGTTCTGTTAAATCCTTAGATGACGATTGCTCACCTGCTTCACTAGAATCGTATTTTACGGACATTTTACTTAAAGCTTTGAAAGCTGAAGGTGCAAGAGATTTACGCATTGGGAAGAAACTTTTACGTCGCTGTATTTTTTCACTAGTAATACACATTGTTTCTTCCATATCAGTTGCCGCTATTATGGTTTCATTACGCTTAATTCGTGAGGCTAATATCTCTTCAAATTGCAGCTCAACTTTTTGATCATTATTATAAATTTCGTTAAAAGCAACCACCATACCGGGCATTTTACTTGGAACGTAAATTTCATCATTTTCAACCATGTTTTGAGTTTTAGACATAGTCACAAAGTGCGGATACATACGAATATTATAATCTGGTCCACATCCCCAATATATGTCACGTTCTTTTGTAAAGGCATTATTAATACTTCTTTTTTTAAATATCATGTATCCCTTTAATTCTTCAGGGGAAAACTCCATATTAGGCCTGGGATACAATTTACACTTATTATATTGTGGTATTGCATTTTTGTCGGGCTTTTCTTCTGTGGTTACTGGAGTTATCCAACCTTTTATTGGCTTTGACTGTGCGCAAAATTTTGGTGGATAAATAAAGGGTTTGTTGAAACTTATCTCACTGTCTGCAATAGGTATAGGTGGAATACACGGCGTTTGAACATTCCCATAAGTGATGACCTCATCATCATCCTTATGAATTTCAAATCCCAACTCATTTGTAGTTGCGGATTTTCCAAACAATTTTCCCTTTTTGTGACCATGAGCTTTATTCCAGGGCCCTGGTTCCTTTTGATTTTCTTGATTACGTGCAGCATCAATGATGGAATGCACTGCAGACTTTACTTCCTCAGTTAAATCATTAGGAGCTAATGGAATTGCATTTGGTCTATCGTTTTCGTCGGTGAATACCTCCACTCTCTCATAACCACGTTGAGATGTTGTAGGTTGATCAATCTTTACAAAATAAAACGAAAAAAAACGGATAAGCGGTGATAAGTCATTAATGAATCTTTGCTAGTGTTTAACATCTACATAAAGCATTAACATTATAAATTGCTAAAATATTTACAACAATATTTTGTTTTGAGCTAATCTCTAAATGTGTTATTGTCTGTATCAAAATTTAATGTAAATTTTAAATGTTTCAGTTTTAAAATTCCATATACGGGTGCACGGGTACTCTAGTCTAGTAGACATTGTGCTTGTTCAATTCCAATCAGTGATTCTATGCAACTCAACTTGTAATAAATATGTATAATACAATTCGTAATTGCATTCAAATTTATTCTAAATTAATAAATAAATATGTAAGTCTCAAATATATCCCATAAACAATAAAACGGTAATTTTTTACAATTGTTAACATGATGTATATGAACCAACCTTTATTGTACCCGGCATAACACTTTTCACTGCTAACCCCGTTCTAATACTACCCACTATTTGCTTTCTTCGATGACCTCTTAACGAAGCTAACGCCAAACGCCTCTCATGCAACTGACGGTTTGTTTCTTCCTTGACACTGTCGTTATCTTTGTACATTAGACGCTGAGCCACAGAGAAACCAAAGTGCTGATGGGCTTCTTGCAGATCTTCCAACGGTTGTGCACGACAGGATATGCCTCGCCTAAACACCTCATCCGCCTTTCGTATATTATCAGCTAAATCATAACAATACGCCCAGGCAATATAAAAATCGGCTACCATCGTACCAATTCCAGCATTAAATAGTTGTTGATAACATTCTGCTGGATCCTGGAGACCATCAATCTTTCCAAAGAACATTTTTCTTAATTATTACATGTTTAATAAGCAATTAGGATCTACATTGGCACTTACAAACTTTATGTATAATTTAATCATTCGTCGATCTTGCTTATACCTTTCATCGCTTTCATATTTTGATAAACATTTAGATAACACTTCTTTCAAACCGGATTCTTTGCCACCGGAAGGAAAGCTTTGTTCTATCCATTCTACGTAATTATACCACACAGATAATGGATCATCGCCGCTATAGTTGTGAATTTCCTTTTCTAATTCCTTTCGCTGCACCAGCAATTCTTGGGGAGACTCTATTTTAAGAGATGCTTGTAAAATGCTAGCATTTCGCCCTTGAGCTAAGGGCTGAATATTTTCTTTAGCACTATCAAAATCCATTTAATTATCAATTGTTTACAACTGCTACGAAAAGTACAAAACAAAACCTCGGTCTTATTCACAAACAAAGAATATAAATATAAACGCGCTAAATTCAAATATTTCGTTTAGGGAGTAAAGTTAGCTGCAGTTCTAAACACACAATTAATGTTGCCAGATTCTTAAATATGATAAAGTCTAGTCAGTCAAAAATAAAAGAAAAAAATTATAATGGATCAAAATTATGGCACGTAACAAACATAACCAATTTGTGTGATATTATTTATAGATTATTTTAAAATACACTCCAATAATTTAAAATAGAAATGAGTGCTTGCCGAAAACATAAATCTTACATATATAATTAATTAAGAATATTACTCAACTCTTTATTTTACCATTGTAATTTTTGTTGTAAATATTATTCCTTTTGAAAAGTACCCATTTAAAGTTTTTAAAGTTTTAATAAAAGATATTTAAGTTTTTCTTTCAACTTTTTATTGTTTAACTAAATAATAGACAGTGAGAAATTGCAAAAAATAAATACAATAAAAAATATAAATAAAAAAATATTTAATTTATAATAAAATATTTGATATATACTGAAAACTTTACAAAAGGGCTTAATACGTATTTAAAAATACAACAAAAAAAATACACTAATAGTTTCAGTGACATCTGGTGACACTCTTCAGTCAAAAAAAGAAAATAAAAATATAAAATATACTTTTGTAGATTTTTCATATTTTCGATTTCAATCTAGCTTCTCATATGCGATTCATACCTTCCATTAATCTAAAGAATTTTATATTAGGAACAAAACAATATAAAAAAACGTTTCTTCAATATATATTTGATTCATTAGACTGTCCTGAGCATACTGAGCATTTTATAGCGAGTGATTTTTTCTTAGTTATTGATCTCTTAATTAGTTTTATATTCCCTTTCACTCATCATTCAATATCGTTGTTTCTTCAATTATTTGTACACATAACGGTAATCTTTGATTTAGAACTTTGAGCAAATAATAAATTTAAATTTTTTTATACACTTTATTTATTGAGTTTTAGATTAACACAGTTGTGCATGGCTTTTTAATATGAGTAGAAATACAATCCTTATTAAATATTATTAATTAATATACCTACAAGTTTAATAGCATTCATTCTGTATTGATCTTTCAAGGGCAAAACTGTATTCTTCGCTTTCGTCTAGAGAAATTTGTCTTGTAAGGAACGCTAAAATGCCGTCAACTTGGGTTTGTGTAAGGTCAAATGTATTTTTGACGCACAGTTGGGGTGCCAGAACAAATGGTACATCTTGAACATAAGGAACCGCAGTTTGATGAGTGTTTACATTGCTGGATTGTGCTCCATGAGGAGGATAAGGAATTGGAGGATACTGTGGTGCTACCCCAAATCTAGGTGGTATTGGTGGATACATATTATTAGCCGGAGGTTGCCTTGAAGGATCGTTTTCACCTTTTTTTTCCACGAATATGAAGTCATCACCTGCATTGGCATTTTCTGTAGATTCTGATTGGGGCCCCTGTATAATTTCCTCAGGTGGCGTGTCCGGGCTTTGTTTCTTCTTCAAAAAGAACGATAGCATTTTGATATTTCAAACTTATTCACAATTTCTGTTTTAGCTAATTAATGTAAAAAATTCCTTCTATAAAAATTGTTTATTAACAATGAGATGCGTAATACATTAAAAAATCAAAACAAAATGAATGAAGTTTTTCAGTATGTTCAGTTAACGCTAGTTTGCAATGGGTATGTTTAGTAGTTTGATATAGTGAATTAAAATTGCAGCCCTGACTTAATTTAGTACTCTTAAGTTCGTTGTACAATGTTAAGTAGTGAATAAATGTCAAACATTTCATTTACTGAAGAAAACGGAGAAGTCCTTCAACTCATTTATTTTTATTAAAATAAACCACTATTGGAAAGGAGATTTATAATTAAAATTATTTAAATATGTCTAAAGTGGATACAACGTCTATTGAAGATCTGCCCATAATGGAGGTAAGCCTTTGAACACTGATACAATTCAAGTGAAAGCCTGATCAATTTGGAAATGTATTAACAAGGAAAATTGGGAAAAGAGTGTAACATATTGCTTTAATTTGTAATTGCTTGATATAAGAATAAGTTTTATAAACGTAATTTTATATGTTAAATAGCAAATACAGCAACTAATTAAACCACCCCCAAACGAGGAAGAGAAATTGGGCATAAGGCCTGCGGTGGTGAAACATCCGTATTATAAACGGCCAGGACGTGGTCATAATCATGATTTATGTGATGCTTGTGAGGAAGGCGGGGATTTGCTTTGTTGTGACCGTTGTCCATCAAGTTTTCATTTACAATGCCAGTGGGTGCCATTCATTAATTTTCGCAATTATTTTAACACATAACCTTATATGGAACCCACTCTTTTTTTCAATTTCAAGTGATCCTCCTTTAACCGAAGATGATATACCGAGTGGTCAATGGCTATGTCACAATTGTCGTATGACTTTAAAGACGGCACCATCCTCTTCAAAATCCAGTTCAGTGGAGCGCACCTCATCGGCGTCGGCAATTGTAAGTTCACGCCCTAATACGCCATCTGCTGGAGGAGATTTGGAGTCAATACCTTTAAAAATACGACATCTACGAAAACGTAGCAGTAGTCGAGCTTCGTTTTGCAGTGATTTAAGCAGTACTGAAAAATATCTCTCCAAGCTACCAGTTGGCATACAACGTGCTTTGGATCCCAATAAGAAACCCACACCATTAGATGAATTAATAAAAGCAGCAAGTATTTTAAATCCTAAACAATTTGAGTTACCTCGAGAACTAGAGATACATACGCAATTTCCTGGCAATGATAAAAGTAAGTTTGTTCCTGCTACTAATTGATTCACAATTTTTAGTAACTTCGGTGCAAAAAATACATGTGTCGTTATTTAGGTCTTTTTTGTTATTATTAAATGTGTACTAAGTTATAAATTTTATAAAAATATTTATTAGTTGAACCAATACGAACGAATGGCAATGGACATAAAAAACCGAATTTTCGTCGCAATTCAAAACCGTATGAGTTGGATACGCAAGGTTTAGTTCCATTACCAGCCAAAACTTGTTTTTATTGTCATCGTTCATGTAAGAAGGCACCGCTGGTGGCTTGTGACTATTGTCCACTATATTTTCATCAAGACTGTTTGGATCCACCAATGACAGCATTGCCGACAGGCTTATGGATGTGTCCAAATCATGTTGAAAATTTCATTGTAAGCTACTTATCGGAACAGTATATATTAAAAAATTATATATTCATTATATTATAAATTTTAAGGATGAAAATCTTCTAACAAGCATATCAGCAACTGAAAGAGTACGCTTATGGGACAAATTTGCTCAACCGTTTGATCATGAAGCAGTGAAAATGGACTTTTTCCGCCGTGTACACATGAGAAATCCACCATTTCGTATTAAAGTGGCAAACAAATCTAGAGAAACTATTGAAATTCCACCTATGGTGAAATACCACTATGAAAATCCGCCCCCTTTACTACCCTCTTTAAGAGAAACATTACGTTACGATATAGTAAAACGGCGAAAATGTTTACCGAGTGCTCCAGAAATGATATCAAAGGAGAGTGTAGCTGAATCGCTAGTAAAAGATCTTGAAGCTCTAAAGACAGCAAAGGCTAAATTTAGAGAAATACAAAAGGAATTGGGGAATGTCGAAGAGCTTAGTAGCAGTTGTAGCGAAAATGAAGATGAAGAGGAGAAAAGTAGCGATAACGAAAAAAAGGCTTCAAAAGAAACCGCAACAAAGGAAGATGAAGATTTAAAAGAAAAAATTGTAACACAAAAATCTCATCAAAAACAAAAACGTACAAAACAAAATTCAGCAAGTCAAAGCGTTCAAGAAATACAAATAAAAACTGAAGAAGAAAATTTAGCTCATGAGAAAGATGAGAAGCTATTACATATAATGAGTGATCAAATTAAATCGGAGAATGATCATAGCACAGAAGAAACAGATGATGAGACTAAATATGATCCTAAAATTGACGCCGAACTTAAATATCTTGATGTAGATCTCATAAAGAAATTAGCTTATCAACGATTAAAGCAGTTAGTACAAGAGCATCCTGAAATTGTTTTTCAATATCAAAATCGGACAGCTGCTAAACGTGTACGAGAATTAACACAATCTCCACAAATTGATATGCAAACAAGTGCATCAATCACGCCCTCTCAAATTTTATCACCAACTGATGTTCGTCGTTTATGTTTAATGTTTACAGGTGAAACATCTTCAATTTTAGCGCAACCGAATTCTACCGATAATGATTTGCCTCAGTTACATCCCGCTTTAGCAACTGCGGCAGCAATTGTAGCTGCTGATGAAGAAGAGCAAAAGTATACACCACGTGAAAGGACTGACCAGGAAAAAGCGTTTGAAATTGCTTCCCGACTAGAGCTTAAGTTATTAAGAAGAAAAATACGTGCCCGTGCTGTGCTTACGCCACTCGGTGATATTCTTGAAGACAATCGTTGGTTTAGTAACATTGAGCTACACAACTCTTTCTTTATGCGGTATCGTAGTTTAAACGTCGGCTACGGTGATTCAAGTTGTGGCGTTGATGTCAATTTGTCACTAATAGGTTACTGTCGACGCATATCTCCAAAACATGCTACAATATTTTATGATGATTTTACAAAAACGTATGAGTTAATTAATTATTCGGAACATGGCACCGAGGTGAATGGTCAATTGTACACGTGCGACTTTACGGAACGTGAACCGACGCCGGCCAAAAAATTAAAAAATGAAGATGTCGCATTACAAAGGAAGGTTCAAGCTATACTTGATAAAAGACGAGGTATACAACGGCATTATTTCGTGCTTGATAATAGCTCAAGGTATGTAAATTATTGTGTAATACTAACTTTTCAGATTATCGACATCTAACTGATATACATATGTACTTATGTAATATATTAATTTAGAATGGCACCGCCTCCAAAGCATGATTGTAAATGTTGTCCGTATAATGATTCCCCCATGATTACTGGTGCTTGGGAAGGTACAGCCATTTTACAACACGGTTCACTCTTACGTTTCGGTTGCTTAGCATTTGTTTTTTCAATACCTAAATTCGATACGTATAACGGCCAAGGCTAATTCAAAGAAGGAAAATATGATATCAAAAAGGAGTACAACAAATGATATTTAAGAGAATTAAAAAAAACTGTATTTTCACGATTTTATAATTTTTTATAATTGTTTTAATTTTTTTTCTTTAATTGTAATCGTTTTTAAAGCAAGTAATTGTAAAACGTATTTTTTTAATTAACTGAAAATATAATTAATTAAAAGTAAAAACCACAATGTACAATATCCTAAGTTGTATATTGGTTTTTTAAAGTTATTATAAAAATGGTCAATGTAGCATGTATACTCTGATTAAAGGTTTAGATTAGTTTTGTTAGTGTCCATAATATAATATTGTATTTAAAACATGTAAAAAACGTGCACAATATAAATTTAATAAAAGTAAAATAAATATTAATTTCATAAAACAAATTTGTGTTTACAATAAAAAATTTATTTCGTATGTAACAATGATTTAAAACGACGCTAGAGAGCATTATAAGTTGATTCCTTAGGTATCAATCTGCTACTAAATATCGAATTTTTCATTTCAATTCAATTTTTTTTGTTTACAAATAATTTTGAAGGTTAACAGATATTTGGAAATAGTGTTATGAAAAGATATTTTTAAGTGAAACAAACAAAATTATTAACCATTTTTATTTAAACCTCTTTGTTTTGAGTTTTGCATTGTCATATTCATACAAACTAACATTTACTCATTGCATTCTTTATTTCTGTGTTGTTTTTTTTAATACAGTACAATATAATACTATGTTAGTTAAAACAGACGGATAAATATAGGTTAAATGTATTTATTTACATTGAAAATTAAAAAATAATACGATTAAGAATTTATTATCAAATCTTTAGATACATAATTAAGCATTTCTTATATTTTGGAATACTTTTTAAAATTTTTTAACAAAATTTGAGACTTAATTATTATTCTGGTATTGAGGACTGTTGTGACTCCTTTGGGGGAGTATTATTTACAAGAGTCTTTCCTTTCAGTTCACTTTCATCGACTCCATCTTCGGGTTTTATTTTATAGCGTTCCTGTTTTGATTTCCACCATTCGTCAGGATGCTGCCTTTTTATATGTACGTACATATTTGATTTTGATCTTGATTCTTTACCACAGTGTGGGCACGTATATAAATTTGTATCTGTATGCATGGCCATGTGTTCATCGAGGTTACGTTTTTCACGAAATACTTTATCACAATAACTACATGAAAGATTTCGCTCTCTTCGATGCCAATAGCCTTTGTGCCGACTTAAATTCTTTTTAGTTTTGAAAAATTTACCGCAAATATCACACGCAAATTGTGTGTCCTCATGCGTTTGATGATGAACTCGTAGACTGTGTTGATTCTTTAGCCATGCCCCGCATATTGTACACTGAGCTGGTGGTTCAACGATACCCCGGTGTTCGTCATAGTGCTTTTGAAATGATGTCTTTGATTTAAATTTCTTCCCACAAATATCACAAATATGGTGGTATATATTATTGTGCACGGACGCAATATGATTACGCAAACGATATATTGTTGCACATCTAGATAAAATTTAAGGAGTTTTTTATTTGAAATTAATTGGTTTTACTGATAATATGAATTTATTAAGATAAATATATTTCCTATTCTATAAAAACTCTAATAAAACTTAACAGAAAAGCCAAATGTCATGTACATTTAACAGCGTCGAAGTTTAAAATATATTCAATGTACGTACTTTGGGACTTTGTTTATAGGTATACAAATGTTTTAAATAAGGATAAAATTATAATCAGTTTTATTCATATTTGAACAAATTTGTTTTAGGCTTTTGTATCATTCATATTTATTTATATTGTTTAAATGAAACATTTCAACAAAAGAATTTAGAAAAAAAAAAATGAACTAAAATTGTTTTAACTCCTTTCCACCTTCTTGCATAAGCTGAGGGTTTTCTGCACTTAAATCAATATTCACACGTTCCATTTTTGATTTCCACCACTCAGCAGGGTGTTGTCTTTTAATATGAACATACATATTTGATTTTGACCGAGACTCCTTTTGACAATGCGGACATGTATAGAGCTGTGCACCGGTATGTGTTGCCATGTGTTCTTGGAGGTTACGCTGTTCTCGGAATACTTTTTCACAAAAGTTACAATAGAAATTTAAATCTGATTTGTGCCAGTATGTCTTGTGTCTGCGCAAACTATTTTTTGTATCGAATATCTTTCCACAGACATCACAGGGTGTTGGATGTTTTTCATGAACAAAACGATGTAATCTTAGACTGTTTTTGTTTTTAAGCCATTTATGGCATATCGAACATTGAACGGCTGGTTCAATAATATCTTGATGCTGGGCGTAGTGATTTTTGAATGAATCTTTATTTTTGAACATTTGACCACATATATCGCAAACGTGATATTTTCGATTCCTATGTAAGTTTTGTATATGACGATTTAGGTTTGTTTCGGAGCAAAATCTATACAAAATTTAATTTAAAACAAAGAAAGGTCATTATATAAAGAAAACTATTGTACATGTTAAATCAATGTTATATTTTGCAATTTTGTCTTTTAAATACAATAATATTGATAATATTGCAGAATGAAAAAAACTAATGGCTATTTGCAAAGAAAATATTAAATTAACACCCTAGATCATGTACATTTTTGTAGAATATAGGCTTTAGAATGTATATAATCAGGTATGTAGGTTTAGCTCAAATTAAAAAGCTGTTTTGTTTTATGTTTTAAATAATTTAATATACATATAGTTTCATTTAATGTATTTACGAGTTAAGGAAAAGAAACGCAGTTATTGTTCACGAAAAATATTAAGATATTAATATAAGTATATATTGACAAAACATTTCTTTTTTATATTTATTCAGTTAAAAATCCAAAATCCATTTTGAATAGGTTGTCTCTTTTTTTTTACTTTAACGTAAAGTCATATTATTTTAATTTAACATCTCAAAATATTATTTATCGTTGTTGTTAATGTTTAAATTTAAGCGTTTCATTTTGGATTGCCACCATTCGTTTGGATGCATTCTTTTCACGTGTACATACATATTTGATCTTGAACGTGACTCTTTGCCACAATGTGGACAATTATATAGTTGAGTGCCAGTATGCATAGCCATATGCTCGTCTAGGTTGCGTTTTTCACGAAATACTTTATCGCAAAAATTACAATGTAAATTCATATCAAGTTTATGCCAGTATTCTGTGTGTCTATTTAAGCTACGTTTTGTTTTGAAGCTTTTTCCACATATACCACAGTGGTTCGGATGTTCCTCATGTACGAAACGGTGTATACGTAAGCTGTTAAGATTCTTTAGCCATTTGTTACATATTGAACATTGAACAGCCGGATCAACAATGCCCTTATGTTCGTCACAATGTTTCTTAAATGAATCTTTACATTTGTATTTACGACCACAAATGTCACAGACATGAAATGTTTTTCCCTTATGAAACGTATCGATATGACGTTGTAAATGGTACTCTGATGCATATCTATATGAAATTCAATTTAAAAATATATGTATATTTAAAGAAACGGCTAATTATTGTTTACTTTAATGTAAATTATATATTTTGAAATTGTCATTTTGTTTTTAATAATGTCGATATTAAGAAAAATAAAAATTACTTATTAATTTAAAGTGCATCCGAGTAGCCACTTTTACTAAGTAAAGTACATAATATTTATAAATTTATAATGACACAACATTGTAATTGTAATATTACTTTCAATTGTGGGTATATACATTTATTTACGATTTTATTGATCATTGTATAAATTTAAGAGATGATTAGCACCAACCAAGAACGGAAAGTAATCGCGATTTTCAAAATTGTATGTTAAAAATTATATCTACTTCTAATTTCCCTATGTGATATTGATATTTTAAGAATTGGATTGAAATTTCTCCAACATTAAATTTGATATACATATGTATGTATGTATGTACATATGTTTATAATATTATTATATTAATAATGATAATAGTATTAATAACACATATAATACAATAACAGTTAACTATATAAGTCTGCTTACCTTTTATTGCAAATATGGCATTCAACTTCCTTCTCCTTGTTGTGGGAACGTAAATGCTTTTTAAATAAGTTATAATTTCGCACACGTTTTGAACAATGTTCACATTCATAAAACTCAATTATATCCGCCTTATCTGGATGTTCCGTTGTTATATGTGTGGTTAAATTTCGTGCACTGGACATATTTTGATTACAAATTTGACATCTAAATTTTTTTATTAAAATTAATATTATGCATATATATTTTTTTAGTATTTATAAACATACTTGAACATTTCTGGATTTTTATGCCATTGAAGATGATCGGCAAGTGCTCGTGGTTTACGGTAAATAATATCACAGCATTTAATGTAGGGTGTTTTGGTATGGGCAAATAAGAAATGTTCCCTTAAGGCTTTCCATGTGTCAACTTTGGCTTGACAAATATCGCATATTAAGTCCATTAGCATGGCAACTTCTTTCTGCGCTGATAACTTTTTCTGAATTGGTTTTTTTTCCTTACGATCCAAACCAGGCTTAATAGTTAATTTTTTGCGTTTCTTTTTTTGAGAAGTCTTTCTAACTGATTTCAATTTTATTAGTGGCACATCGTCTATAGATACAGAAAATTGTAGGATTAGCAATTATTATATATATATGTATGTATGTAGGAAAGATTTTAATCAATCCCTATGCTCAGTTGCATTATTTCATTTTTAACAGAAATGTTAGTGTATTTAAATTGGCTCATAAGTAATAAGTAAATAAATAATAAAGGAATAGGAAAGACTAAGAAGAATATCCCTTGATTTCAAAAGAGCGTTGCAAACAGTTAACAGGCAAATAATGATCGGAAAACTCTATATATATGATTTAAGTCGTACTTACAAAATAGAAAGCAGACAACTAAAGTAAATGGTTCCCTGTCAGAAGAAATACAAAATGATCTTGGTGTACCAAAAGGTTCTTTACTAGGTGCCCTGCTATTTATGAGGTATATTAATGACATGTCAAATAATGTGAAGAGATGTGAAATGCTTAAAATACATACATAAGAAAAATGAATTGTGGAAAAGCTAAAGTATTTTTAATATTATTAAATAAATAACCAAAAAAATACACAATATCAAGCTTTATCGTCTATGTTATAATTCTTAATTACAAAATAGTCGGTCCAAATACTTCAATTGTTAATGTAGTCAACTATTTTGTAAAGCCTTTCTACGCAAAGTCAGCTCAGTAATCCCTATCCATTTCAAATTCTCCACTATTCTCTTGAGCAGTGTCTGCGCGATATTTTCTTACAAAAATCCTTCTCTACCGTTGAACGATCATAAATTTAATCTGCATAACTACTCTGGCCTATGTCGATGCGTAAGACAATTTATTCCTCAAGTGATATAATTAAAATAATAATATCACAGGAAGTCAATGTAAACTTATTTCAATCTTACCATCAGATGAATGCTGACTGTTGAGCTCATTCATAGCTACACTATCTGGTGCAATTATATCCTTCTCATCATTGTCTATACTCGTATCGAGTAAATCCTCAGTAGGCATTTCTTGTTCATCATCTTCATCATTATTGCTTTCATCTTTGAAAATATCTATTGGACATGTGACAGTTATTTCTTGGGTATTATCTTGTATATGTACATTTATTTTATTCTCGGGATCATCACTATCCCAGACATCATTATCCTCATCAAAATTAAATTCTTTTTTAAGATTTACATCCAGAAATTCATTACGTAGCGTTAGTTGTTTTTCGGCAACTTGTTGTGAAAATTTATGGAACTCCTCTAAGTGATCAGAACAATCCTGGCAGATAATTGTCGACACAACATCGTTATGTTTTATCTAGTAAAACATACATAAAATACTTATATCAATTAAAACCAAACACAATAACAATCAAGACAGTCTTTTACTTCGATTTCCAAATACTTTTCAATCAGTTTAATCATTTCCATTGCTTCGGTTGTTGAATCCACATTTTCATATAACTTTATACTGAATTCCTTTGGTATATCCTTTAAACATAGTCGACAAATCATTTTACATTTAAATCCTAATTTAATGAAGAAATTTTTATAAAAATATAAACTATTTCTCTCCTCCAGATGCGTATAGCTTCTTCTTAAAGATATCTTTCACTCACTATGAAATAATAACACTGTTGGTTTATATTGGGGGATTATAAAAATTTCGTGTTTTCTAGTATGTTGTGTATTACACACACATTAGTTAAATACCCTGTGATACATTATTTTAATTTTTAATAAAAAAAAATATGTTTTAGATATGTACATATACATTTTTATTGAATTGTGCAAAATATTTTAACAATAATATTAAAAATTGAACATACACTTTTCTAACTTTTTGTCTACATCTTTTGGTTCCGCCTTTGATTTACTTTTATGCTGTATTTTCTTTTCGGCTGCCCACATTAAGCGTTCCTTTACATAGTTGTCCATATTAAAGTCAACTTCGATAGGTTGATTGTCTTCTGGATTACGTGTTGACGCTAAATCTAATGCCTTAATAATTATACTAAGTAATGCATGCGATAACTTGTGGCACACTTCATATTCGCTTCCTTCTTTGGTATTGTAATAAATCGCTGCATGATGTGTGGGTTGGACCCCAATTGATAAAAGAATATTGCAAAATATTCCGCGTTGCATTCGCGCATAAGGGTCAATGAGTGTGGGTGGGATATGCATTGTTGTTGCTAATTTAGCTATAAAATTGGAAAACTTGTTTAGCACGACGTTCAAATACTGTGCGCGGCACTGGTGCTCCAACCTGGTCAGGAGATCGTAATAAATTTCCTGCTTACGTTTCATAAAATCTTCTTTTTTGCGTTCTTTCGTCTTTTGTGTTCGAAGAACTTCTTCTAGTTGTCTACGAAGATTTAAAAGAAATATGAAATAACTATTAACTTTTTATTTTTATATATACGTACTCAATAGTAATAGTTTCATGTTTGGCAGCTAAACGCGTTAATCGCTCTCCTCGTTGTGGAGGATCCATAAAATCGTAAAATTGTTTTGAATTGTCAATTAAAGTTCTTCTTCTAGGTTGGGCTAGAGATTCAGTATGTGGACTAGCTTTTACTGGCGCTACTGGTTTGTAAGCCATTAACTCTACATAATTTTTGAGTCTAGTAAGATTTTTATTGTGACGTAATTCTTCGGCAGTTAATCCTTCTTCAGTATCGTCACTTTTTTCGCTTGTTGTTGGTAATGGTTGATCCCAATCTTCAACATTTTCACTTGCCATTTTGCAATTAATAAAATTTGATTGTACAATTTAATATAATACACAGTAAATTTTTTCACCGAATTTTTAAAAAAATGCTAAAAAATTTTGATTAAAAATTCAATATACGCTCAATTATATTTTTCTTTTCCTTTAATAAAACTATAATAAGTATGAAACACAAAAACTGTTTATTTTTTAACAGGTGTGTCCCGATTTACAAACGAAGATAAAAAAAATATAAAGACAAAGTTTTCTTTTTATTGCAAAAACTTTAAACATAGCCATTGGTCAGGTACATCGAAATCTTCTGCAACATGTTGTGTAAATTCTTTTTTATATGGTAAATGCCAAGTGCTTTCCACTTTATGAGCGCATATTAAAAAACGAATTGGTTCTTTTACAATAATTTTACCGCTGTCTGTCTGTGTTACAAGTGAGTATTGATGCTCTTGTTGCCATCTTCGAAATATAGTTTTAATTTCGGGACCCAGAAGATGAGCATGCTGTCGCATTAGGTCTCGAGAAAAAAAGTCGGTTGTCTGCCCACTTTTCAAAGTTGCATACAGTAGAAATGGATCATCTTGAGAGCTGAAAAATATTAGGTTATATAATTTTTATCAATGAGTACTAAGAATAATTAAAAATTTCAAGTAATATGTATTAGTTTTGGTTTTTTTAAATTTAAATAGCAATTTAATAGTACAATATTTTATAGAAGCACTTACATATCATTTGCAAGAAATACAGCGGCATTGTCCTTAACGTATTGCATTGTTTTCCTTGGCCAATTATTCATATGTTTTCGTCCTAATATCAGAATGTGTTTATTTCTGTTTTGAAAATATTTCACTACAGAGGCCAACTGTTTAAATTACAATGATTTTATGTGCTATAAAAAAAGAAATTTTTTTGTACCTACCAAATTTGCTAACGCCTGTGCAGGCTTTTTACTGCCCATAGAATATGCAACATTAAGCCCGTCTACAACGCAGTCGTAAGGTCCTGTACGATCAACATAATTACAAAACTGTTTAACTTCCTCTGGTGTAGATTTTTGAAAGACGTCGTTACGTATTAATACTTTTTGTAAGAAGGAATCTTGTATTTTTTTAAAATCTTCATACTTTAGTGAAACATTTTTCATGTGCAAACCACAGGACGAACATTGGCCAAAACGCTTTAGGTTAGTGCGAGTTATGTTCATTAAATTCGGATGATTTTGTGAAATATCTACTAAAGCATTAACGACCTTTTCGGTTATGAAAATTTCATGCGTTTCCAACAATATTAAAAGCTTTTCAAACTCTGTGAGGAAGTTTTCGAAATGCTTATGTTCAATCGTGTTTAATAGTGCTAAAAAGATCTCACACTTAGGTTGTTTGCGATGTTCAAGCATTTGTTGCAATAACAGCCATCCTAAAGATAAATCGTTTTCGGCAAATGCTTTAATAGATAATTCAGTATAAGCTGGTAGAGTAGGAGTATTGTTAGTTATTTTCATCATTTCTAATAAATCTAGACCATCTCTCCACTTATCAGTAGTTGTTAAACCATGAATAAGATTTTCACAAGAGAAAGAGTCCAAAATATCATGTTTATTTCTTATTTTTGTACATATCTCTAAAACTTCTTCTTGTTCTTCCCTCGTCAAGGCATCTTGTGTACCGCCACGAGCATGATATGCGGCATTATATACTCTCAGTAATTTTCCTAGGGTTGCATCATTTGGTTGCCTTCCATTTTCCACTAAATGTTTTATATAACTTTTTGCCAACAACAATTGTTCTGAATCATTACATACACCAACTATAACTGCATCTACATTATTTTTATTAATATGTTTATATTTGTTTATTAAAATATCTGTTACAGTTTTCCAATCCGTATTAGTTAACTCTGTTCGATTTCGAAAATAGGTTTCTTTTATTTCAACCAATTGATCACTTCTCGTTCTTAATTGAGGTCTTTTATAATTACTGGATTTCCTTACAGCATTTACATGGTTTCGGAAATTTGTTTGTGCACTGTTAATGGTTACAAACCGGGTTAGTTTGTTAAAGTACATTATGAATGATTAAAGTTAACTTTTGATAACTATGTATTAAATTCAGTTTTTGTGGTTATGGTGCTTTGTTTACATTCAACATATGATAATTGTTTACAAAAAATTAGATAGTAGTGTTGCCTATTCTTAAAATAAATAGCAGTGGGATCGGTAGTAATCTGTATTTGTAGCCACCCTGTTTAAAGAACTATGCATTAATTTTAATCTAATATATCTATAAAATTATATATGAACATATTTTTAATTTAAACGAGATAAACCATGTTAATCTTTTAAACCTTTTAAATTAAAATATTAAATGTGCTATTAATCCTAACGGATAATATCGTACATGAATATTGACATTTTTGTATTGCAAAAACTTGGTAGGCCTAACAGCTGATTGTGTTTTTCTTTTCTTTTTTAACTCTATTTCTATTTTTATATTGTTATAGCGTAGTATTTGATTGGAGAAAGAAGAAAGTGGTTGGAGCAAAGTTACTTTAATATTAAATACACTTAAATACGGTTTATTGTATATATTATATATAAGAAAAAAAGAACATCCAAATTAAAATCGTAATGAGCTTTGTAAATATTAACAACCATGAATTCGTTACGTAACATCTTCAATTCTCGAACTCTCAACTACCTTCGGCAAAATGGACAAAACGCGCTCATTAACATCACTCAACCAGTGGACAATGCCGCCAATTCAGGAGCCGTAAATACAAATTGTACAAACAGCAATGCAGAAAAGAGACCAAAGGAGCCCCTGATTATACCCCGGACAATATTAGATGCTACTGTTTTTACAGGCAATAAATTTCCCACCAACTCGTCTGCGGGCTCAATATCACCAACTACTCTTAAGAACTATCGACGCATGTCACGCAAAGTAGACATCATATATCGCTGTAATCTTTGCAATACACGTAATGTAAAACAAGTCTCTGAAGCGGCCTATACAAATGGTGTTGTTATATTACAATGTGATGGCTGTTCGGTCAATCATTTGATCATTGATAATCTTGGATGGTTTGCTAACACCAAGGGAAAGACTTTTGATGAAGTTTTGGCCGAAAATAGTGACAGTGTTAAAGTTATTAAGGTCAATGAAAAAGGTGAATTAATCTAGTCAGGTCTCTTCTTTATTTAGGCCAGTTACTATTGATGATTGTATTTTTATTGTTTATAAGTATTTTGTGACTCAAATATTTTTTTTTTTTTTATATTAAAACAAATTTGGTTTTAGATAATCAATTTTTTCGTAAATTGAAAAAGAAGAACAACAAATTGCCAATACATTATTATTTCAATTGTATGAGAGAACAAAAACAGTGATAAAATATTTTTTTAAATAAAATATCTGTATATTATTACACAAATGCTACCATAGATTGTTTATTTCTAAGAATTGTTAAATTTGTTTTCAAGTATTACATGCGTGTGCCGATGAGAATGAAACATGACAAACAAAAAATTATTTACCAAAATGGTATTCATTGAACTTATCGGGAAGATACGCTAATGAAATTCAAAGACCTACAATGGGGTTTTAATTAGTTTGTTGTTTGTGTACACGTGCTTTAAACAGAAACCAGAAATTGAAAATGCGTATAAAAAATTAACTTAAAAAACCACACAATTTTGTCAAAACATATATTTGTTTAATATTTCAATAGTGTTGTTAAACACATATTCCCGTATCACGTATCTTGTATGCATGCATTAAGATACATACAGTGCTGTTCAATCAAATAGTATAACCGTATTGTCCAAAGAAAAGGAAGTTTTTTTTTTGCGTTCAGTTTCAATAGCGAAAAATAAATGACATGAAACAAGAATTTAACTAAAATGAAATAATTATATTGTATAACACAATTAAATTGGTCTATGCGCAATAAACTAGACAAACACTTATGGAAATTAATTTGTTTACCTCGACAGTTACCTGTATCAGGTATCCATTTCAATGGCTAAGTGAACCTTGCGATTTTGTTCTATTTATTTTTTAGCCTTTATTTAACGGTACATATATTAAAAAAATGAATTATCAATTCATTAAAACATTCGAATATTCGCGTGTTTATATAGAAAATCAAGTTTTTCTGATGATTAGCATGCACAATCAAGCATTTTTGATAGAATGTTCTTGTACTTTTTGAAAATCTATAATCTGAAACGTATTCCAGAAAATGTTAAAATACTAAATTGTTGCTTTTGTTTTGCCCACATTAATATAGTGATCTGAAATGTTTAGGTTTATTTTTGACGTAAAATTTAAGGGGTTTGCTTGTTTTTATTTTGTTATTATAGAGCATTCAATCTACGTGAATTATTAAAATATTCTTTTGTTTCAAAAATGAAAAATTATTGATTTATTACGACTTTGTCAAACTGATTAAATTTTTCGATGTTTTTTTCCGCTTATGATTATTGCCCTGTTATTATAACAAATAATATTGATGATTGCCAATTTCAACTATTTATTCCATTTATTTAGTTTATTAAAAAATTTTTCTATATTTTTTCAAATAATATATTTCGATTATGTATAGATTTTTATAGACATATTCGCCATAAAAAAGTGAATTCATTTCAACAAATTATGTTATTAAATAAATTGAATTTAAAATAAATCAGTAAAATTAATAATAAAAAATGTAAATTTAACAAATTAAAAAAATATAATTAAATACCTTTCCATAAGGTAATTCTGTAATTAAAAGAAAAAAAACGTAATTCGTTTTCTTTAAAATATGATATTAGAAATATAATAATTTACATACCGTCGTTTTTGCCGTCTTAACAGAATTAAAATCTTTCATTATCTGCTATTTTACTATTTTTACGTTTGTGTTAAAAGAGCAATACACTGTATAAGTAATGGGGAATTGAGCAAGAGTCCAGTGTCTTCACAATGTAGAATTTGAACACATTTACCAAAGATTTGCTTTAAATGAGGTCCCGTGTTATTTAAAACTGCTGGTGCCATTTGTTCTAGAACACCAAGACGGAAGTTGTATTTGTACGCTTCTTGTGTATATTTTTCAATATAGTCCGTAAACATGGTCCAGTCTGATTGCAATATTATAGCGACCAGCGCGTCTAATATTGAGGCTGATGTATTCCTACTCCGTTTTAAGATTAGACGACAGGCGTTAGCGCGACTCAGTCCACATTTGACTAGTCCTTCATATGTATCAATAATAAACTGAGCATGTTCTGGATATCGTTCGCAATCATTTATCATATTTAATAGTTTTATGCGATCATTTTTCGTAGTATAATAGGCACAAAAAGTCTTAAAGTAATTACGAAATAGTTTTATATTATTGTAATGAATTTGATAGCTTATATTTATATTCTGCTTGCTTAAATTACTTAGACGCTGAAAAACTATGCGTGGATCATTGAGTTTGTGAGATAATTTACAACTTGTAGAGTCAGTACATTCGTCCGCCAAATATGGTAAGCAAGAAATGCCAAATAAATTGTTTAATGCATATGAATTTGTGAATGTATCTTCTAGACAAGATGTTAGACATTCATGTTGATTAATTTTATTTTCTGGGTTTACGACCATTTCGTTTGAATTTATTTGAATATTTGTTGGTGGTGGATGTTGTGCAACACTATTTGTTACAGTTCTTGTAATTTTTCCCATATTTGTAAAAATTGTTTTTGATACAATTGCATTGCCTAAGGCTGGTTCGTTAGTTTTTGCATCAACTGGGTTTGTATTTTGAATTTTCGGTATTTTAAAAGGTTTAACTGAATCTTCTAATAATACTTCTGTTACAGATTTTTGAGAAGTCGTTTCTTCTGGTGTTTGTTTTAACATGTCATTATCAGCGACGGAATCCAAAAAGCGGTCATCGTTTGGAGAACTAAAAGACATATACAATTAATGTAAAATAACATTTCACGCGACCTTTAATGTTTTGTGCTCCATGTTGTGATTTACTTACTCAAAACATGAAGTTGTTAATGATAATGCATCATCCAAATCTTCTTCAAAATCTAATGGATCTTCTAATTGTGATTCCAAATCTAAAAGTGTTAAGTTTTTTGATGCATCTAATTTACAAGGCGATGTTTTCTTTGCACCTAAAAACAAGAAAATGTATGCAATATAGAATATATTGTATATTTTTTTTTAATCTACAAACCTAACGGTTCAACTTCGCTTGATTTCTTTTCTTGTTCGTTATTTAAAAGTATTACAGCATTAGTTTCAATTTTTACAGCTTTCATGTTATTAGAATCAATATTTTTAGGAGAAGAATTTAAACTTTTTGATTCATTTTTAATATCATTAATTTGACAGTACAACTGTTGGGAAATATTTGTATTTATAGTTTCATTTTCACATTTATTCATTGTTAAATCAACTGAAGAGTTTTGAAAATTAGTATCTTTATTATTTAAATCATCATTGCAGCTACAACTGCCACCTTCGGAATAAATGTTTAAATTTGTAATTTGATTATCAATAGCATCGTTTTGATTATTCAAATGATGGGGATGGATATCTATTTTAGTATTATTATCATTTTTTAGTATTGTGAAATTTGAATCGAAATTATTTGTACAAGTTTCCATGGAAGCATTGTTATTTATACCAATGTTGTCGCAAGATGTCCCGCTAGCGGTATCACTATCGGTATAAATGTTATCATCTTCACTTAATGTTATTTTTGCTACAGAAAATACAATATTGCTATTGGTCTCTTCTATATTTAACTTAGATTCTGAGCAACTATTATCAACAATAGCCTTTTCGTTTTGCACTTCGCTTTCGTTAAAATGTATGTTATTATTTTCATTTTTAGTTGACTTCTCCGTACATTCCACTTCCGTTTCATTAGAATGCGAGACTTTATTTTTATTTATAGTTGACTTATCTGAATTTGTGGATTTTGCATTTAAATCATTTTTAGATTTTATATTTCTCTCAAATTCCGGACTATTTAATCCAATTGATTCTTCTGTATCAGAAAACTTTAAATTTAAAGATATTTCTGATGACTTTGAAACATTAAGATCTTCCGCCTTTTGGCATATGTTGATTGTCTTTGAAAAGGGTGAAGAGGCAGCTGTTATATTATCTTTACATTCGGCTGCAGTTTTTTGTTCTAAATGGGTCTTCAATAAACAAGAGACAAAAACTAAAATATTGATTCGTTTAATTAATGGACGTTCACTTACTATTGTTGTTTCATCAATATCTACTTCATTATTTCTAATTCTATTGGAAGTTTCTTCTGGTATTTGAGGCTATGCAATTGAAGGAAAAAAGAGAGTAAATAATTTTATAATTTTATATGATTTGCAAGAAATGATACTAACCACGTTTATTTCAGAGTTCTCAATGTCAGTCATCATTGAATTTTGCATTCCATTGTGATGAAATTCGGTTTCGTTTAAATCTTTATAATTTAAATCTCTTTTGTTATGAATCAATGCATTAACGGGTCCGATATCTAATAGTTGATCGAAAATTTCCTTAGTTGAGTGATCAGAAAAATGCAAAGTGTTTTCAATAGATAAACCTTCTGCTGCCATTGAACCATAATTAGAATTATCAACATTTGTGCCATCATCACAATTACAATTTTCTGCTAATAATTTTTAACAAAAAATTTTCATAAACATAATATTTATTATAAATTAAAATTGCATTGAATTTACCATTTAAATTACTCGGTTCATTATTATTGTGATTATTTGAAGTTGTGGAATGTTTTACCAATTGATCGAAGGCTGTCTCATCTATGTCTAGAAGTGGCATATCTAAGGCAGCTTTAAAAGATTTTCCGGTATCGTACGATGAAATTGTTGAGTTACATCCCTTTTTTAAATCTTCAGAACCATAATCAAAATCGCTTGTCTCGATGAGACGACGTATAAAGTCATCATCCTGATTGTCCTCAACACCAGGTACACAATTATTTTCGGAGCTTTTTATTGATAAATCTAAAGGTAAATAATTTTCTTCCGCATTTGGAATGTAATTACCCTTATTTTCATTAGATATTTTCGTGGTATTAAGAACTTCGTTGGAAACAATATCCACATTGTTTTTTGATTTAAGTGTGAGATCTAAGACTTCAGCATTTGAATGGGCTGGTGGAGGTAAAGAAGGCCCAATGTTGTTTGGTATACTGGGAATTTGAATATTTATAATGGGTACCGACGAATACTGCATAAACTGTTCAGAATTTTTATTTGTTTGATTTTGTATTAAATTTTGAATGCCTACATTAGCTATGGGTAATGGAATAGATATAGGCAAGGAGTTACCATTATCCAAAACTCGGGCTATAGCGTTGTTTCCGGTATCAGAATTATTATCAATATAGTTTACCTTAAAGGAAATAATACATCAAGATAAATAAAGTAAAAGAATGATAATAATTAACATATTCTTCTTAAGGAATTTATTATCAATATGGGAATAAAAGGCGTTTTTTAAAAGTGATACGCTGGCCAATCGACCGCAATCCACTTTGTGCAACAGCCTCATTCCCATTTCTTCAAAAATTATGCACTGGATATGCAAAGCCATACCCCACTGAAGCATTGAACTATTTACATTAATAAAACATTGAGAAATCAAATGTTGGATTAATGCTTTTAAATAAATAGCAATGCTACAATGCGTCTGCACTCAGAGCTTTAAGTAAAACCCTGCTAACAATTGTGTCTAGTGCAAAGACGAGCACCCTTTTTAAACACCTAGAAATTAAATTAGTATATATATATAAAAATATTCATTAACTAAATGAGAATTAAACAATAATACATGTTATGAGTAATTTCTATAATCACATGCTGAAAACCTGTTACCATACTTAATGATTCTTAAGGATAAACAATTTTAAGCGTATTTGCTTTTTAGTTAATAAATTGTAATTATTAAGTCATATAAAAACAACATAATATTTCTTTTTGAACTATGAATTGTGTATTAGCGTCGCTTTGTATTGATATGTTATAATTTTTTATTGTAAATTAAGGCAATGATATTAATTTTTAATTTGGCGATTTTTTTATTTAGTAATCTGGCTGCATCCAGATAAAAGTTTCTATAAGCGAATAAAATGAATCGTAGAAAAATGAATAAAGTAAAGTAATATATTAGTAGCAAGTATGGATGTAAATACAAACATAAATTGTAATAAGTTGATCATTATGAATTTATTGGGTCGAGAAAGTCTAAGAAGTTAAATACATATGTATATAGCAGCAAGTAGAAAAAATTAACTCAGTCTTAAAGATCTAACAATAATATGCTTTTACTGTCACGTTTCAAAGTTAACGATAGATCAAGTACAGAAATATGAGAGGTTGCAGAGAGGTTAGAGTTACAACCCAGACTCCATCGTACAGAACGGAATGGATACTGAATGAAATCCATTAGCATAGGTAATGGTTCTTTTACTGGGAATTGTGCTCCAGGGGCAAGGTTCAACTTGTGGAACAGATATTTTTTCTATGTGTGTGGTTTGCGCAAATGTTGAGGAGCCTGGAACTGTCGAGCACATTATATGCTTCTGCTCTAGTATGTAAAAGCGAAGAATCAAGTTTTTCTTTTTTTAATTTTAATGTTCTACTCGAAAGAAATAATACTGTATTATGTAATAATATCATTAAATCGTTAATTGAGTAATAATACTAAAGACTAGTTACACAACTAATTTCAATTTAAACTAAAAATTAAGAATACACGTGGTTACACTTATATCAAATTACTTACAAAGTCTTGAAATGGTACATTAATATCCTCAGCATTCAATTGTCTGACATCCACAGACATGTTATTTGAGGGCACTAATTGGCAGAGACCACCATTAATCCAATCACCATCGATGTAATATGTAATTGGTTGATGTTGCTGCTGCTGATCAGTAACTTCAAAGTTATGTGTTGTTGAAGAAACTAACGGTTGCGACATTGTTGAAGACGCTGCTGGTGTGGACGAACCAGGCATTAATTGATCGCAATCGTTTGCAAAATATTCCACATATTTGGCTAAATTACTTTTTGTAGGTAGTTGGGCTTGTAGAGGACACGAATCTTCGCAAGAAACTTTATTTTTCCTTGGTTTACGTCCTCTTTTCTTAGGTGGTTCATTTGATTTTTGCTCATTTGAACGTTTCATATACTTACGCGGTTTCTTGACGACGCCGTCATTTTTATCAGAACTTATCTGAGAATTCGATTGAGAATTTTGCGACAACAAAAATTCTTGTGAAGATTGTGAAAACGATAAAATGGAACCATTTGTATTGGAATCATAATTAGCCATTAGATTATTGTTAATATTTTCTAAAGCCTTTGTGGCCTGTAATGTTTCATCCTTACAAGCTTCCGCCATTACATCTTGTATAAGCTGAGAGAGTTCCGAATCTTCACCCTGCTGAGAGAGTTGTTGAAATATTGATGTTTTAACCTGCGTCTGACTAGATTTTTTAGTTTTGTTCTCCGACATTAAACTTTGTTGCTTAATCTCTTTCGCCCGATAATCAAAAACTTTACGTGCATATTTTAGACTGTCTAGGACAATATAATGAACATTGCCTCTATGTAAAGAAGGTATTTTTATGTGAAGTGTAGGCGTTGAGTTAATGTCTTCCAAAGGCAAGTCATCATTGTGGTGTAATACTACACCAGACGTAGACACCGTGTGTTCCTGTCTACTGTTACACTTTGTATTATAGTTTCGTAAGTTAGAAGTTGACGAACTAGAATAACTTTTATAACTGAGTTTGCGCTCCCTTGGTTTCCTACGCAAAGCATGGCATGGCAACAATTCATTTTCAACCGCATCCGAACTGTCAATATGTTTTGGTCGTGTACTTTTTACTTTGCCTTTCCCCATACGCTTTTCTGTACTATTTCTCTTCGCCCTTATGTTACTCAAAGTCTCATCGTCGCTAGAATCTGATGATAAATTCAATTCAGCAATATTTTTTCCTCTCCTAGTCGCATTTTGTAGCTGATGTTTCGGTACCAGAATATCTTGTAGCAGCATCAATCTTTGTTTCAGACTCCTCATAAGGTTTTCACATTCTGCATCCATGGGTTGTATACTCACTATTGGTTTTGACTCAATCAATTGGCTGCGCAATTTCTCACTTACATCTTCCTTATGGATGGATGATTTTAAACTCGGTTTATACACAAACAACTGTTCTTCCAATCTTTCTAAATTTATTGAAGTGTTAAATTCCATAATTTTTGATATTTTTGTGTGTTTACAAGAGCAATAAAATTTCGATTGACGTTTGCAAATTATTTCAGCACAGAAATGGCCAATAAAAAAAATTATTCATATCCTCAAAATGTTTCTCGTTTTATTTAAAAATCGTAAAATTTTATTTCGGTTTTTAAACTCCTCTAATATATTCGAAACTATTTACTTTATTTAATTAAATTTCTTCACTTTTATTCGATATTAACTCGTGTCTAGGCAAGAATTTGTAAAAACCGTTATAATGGCCTGAATGACGCGGAACATTATTGCCGAGTTTATTAAATTTTGCTATTTTGCCATTATTAAGAGTTGCCAGTATTCAATGCAGTTTAAAAGGAAATCAGGGGGTATTTTAAAAAGTGTGTAATACGACCCCAATCGTTGCGAGTCGGATATATTTATATATAGGATATATATAAATTAAATAATTTTAAATTATAATTTTTTAAAAAAATTATTTTTGTGTTGAGTGTTTTTTAAGACACACAACGTCTTTATTTATTAATGGTTAAAACAACAGTGAAATTTTATTAAAACTACCCTAATCACCTAAACGATGTTGTTTTGATCACATACCTTTGCTGCATCGCTCATGTTGCTTGTAGACATAGTGTCAGCATTTTCCCACCGTTGGACTAAAGTTGAAATAGGAACCGAGCAAAGTTGTGAATTATGCAAAAGAGGTGTTAGTAAAAAAAATTAGAAAAAAACGAGCAAAAGAAATAGAGGTGAAAAACGACAATTAGCCATTACGGCAACCTTAGATACATTCCTGCCTCTAAAGATAACCCCCAGCCAGTCATTTCCGTTCACGGACCCTATTAGATCTTCAAGTCTGCAGCCTAATCTCACCAGTTTATGCCAAAAAACTACATTGGAGGTTCCTTTGCAACTTCTTTACTAAAAATGATGCAATGAACAGGTACCCTGCATAATTCAATTTAATAATCCTACCTAGCAGCCTTCTAGACTCCCAGACTAGATGTAACCAAAAAACATGTGCCCTCAAAGCCTTTAGTGTTGACTGCTCATCTACATAAATTGTAACTCTTGACCTCTTCGATATGTGTTTCCTCACCAGTTGGGTGGCCTAACGACCCCCAAAACTTCCATCTGAAAAACATATGCATTTATATAAGCAATATTAAAAAAAATAAAAAGCCTATTATATCTCGAGATAAAGACTCACTTCCTTGAAACTAAAATTCTTTCTAAATAAGGCTTTCGTCAATGTAATTCCAATGATGATGCTCCTATCAAATAAACCAGACTGAGTATTATTATTTCTTAAAAAAATAAATACTCGTATGTATGTACTTTCATCATTGATCAACCAAATTTTTACAATGTTTATAACTTAAAAATAAGTCAACTTAAAAATAAGTCTCAACTTAAAAATAGGAAAGTAAACCATTCTCTATGCAGTGTATTAATTTAATAAAATTTTATTAATTATTAATTTCCACACTTGAAACACAAAGTTTATGATCATAAAATGAACAGGTGGCCATATATAAAGGATTTTCATTTTTATCAACATTTAAACACCAATCTGCACCATAACAAATACTTTTATGCTCAAAATATTCCCCAACTAAATTTGGAGAAATCAAATCAGCCAAATCAACAATACTAAAGTTGTGATACATGCAGGCTGTCAGTATTAAATTATGATGCAATGGATGCGATTTCAGACGCCAAATACCACCACCTAAATTTATTTCACCCATTGGTTGTTTCATGGAACGAGTATCAAAAATGCGCAAATATTCATCGTAGCTTCCGGTCAAAAGTATATGTTCTTGTTGGGGATGACTTAGCAGACATGTTACACCAGCCATATGACTTTTGTTCAATAAAATTTTAGTGTCCATACGAAAATCATAAGCATGTAAAAAGGTGTCATCACCACCCGTATAGAAACGATTTTCGTCCCATTTATCAAATGAACATATCCATGCCTCAAAGTTATGTGCTGACCAATTACGTTCATATGTAAGAGTACTGTCATTGGTCCAGTTCAAAAGGTTTATTTCTCCTTTTGAATCGGACACTAAAACTCGATTTGATCCGTGAGCGTGGTCCCAATCTAATGACAAGGCCAAGAGATTTTCAGATTCTTTATCTATGTCGTAAGCATATAAAAACTTGAGTTTCTCTTCATTTAATTGATAAACTTCTACTTTTCCCAAAGCGTTTGCAGTTGCTAATAGAGGCAAAATAATGCCATTACTGTTTAACCATTTCATATCGAGTATTGCAGCCGTTTCCAAACGTTCCAATTCGTTTAAAGAATCTGTTATGGGATCAAATTTATATAAATAAATACGACCTTTACGTTTGCATGGTGGAGTTACTGCAAGATTCTCATTTTTGTTCTCCTCCAATTGATAAGTGCCACATACAAAAAACTTGTTGAAATTAGGATGAGGACACCATTCAATAGAATCTGCAGAATACTCCGTATCTATGGTTTGAAGTGTTTGAATTTTAAACATTTTGTATCTGCAAGTATAAAAAAAAAACAATTATTTGTATTCAAATTTAAATGTGTATTGATGTGTGTTGGGAGAGTTCAGTTAAAAATCTTATAAAATTTAGAAAACTTTTAATTTTTTCAATGATAAGACAAACATTTTTATATTTTATTTAATTTTTTTTAATATTGAATACTAAAGACTGTATTCAATCTCACATCATTCCAGACATCGTATCTAATCGACCAATTCTATCCACTAACCTACTTTTTACGACAGTTGTTTCTTGAAATATAATAATAATATAATTAATAATAAAAGTAGTAACCCTTTTTCTTACGATATGATTCGGAATAATATGCGAAAACAGACTATTTAATTTTAATGCATCTCTGCAGAAATAATACTCAAATACTTTAATTTTAATGAATAAATTTATAAAATTATTTTATTTATGTAATCTATAGAAAGACATAATTAAAAAAAAAATAAATTGAATTTTAAATGCTTAATGAATTTCTATCAAATTACTTACTTGAGGATAAATGACAATGCATTTTTATGATAAACTATTTCAACAAATTTTAGAATTAATTAAAATTTTACTCTCCCATTTATGTGACATTTTCAGTGGCATTAATATGTTGCCATAACTTTACGCTGGTAGAGTTGAAACGACAATTTTTATTTACTACTTTAAAAAATTATTGATTTTATTATTACGTTTTATATTAGTGTTAAATCATACATATGCGTTTTTATGTATACAGTATATTAAATTATATGTATATATATATAATATTGTATATATATTGTAATCTTCATTATTTTATTATTACTATTATTATTTTTGTTTTTCAATATTATTCATATTGTATGTCGTTTTATGAACATACATATGTTATAGATTTATTATTATATTTTCTTAATCTTAGATATTTTGTTATTACACAGTAATATTACCTTAATAGTTATTATATAATAGTTTTACAATCTTAGTATAATATTAAAATTTTTCATGTTATATGTATATGTATTAACTTTTGTTTCTTACTACCATATGTATACTTTTCTACATACATCAATTCTATAAAAACAAAACTGTAATAAAAATATATAAATCGAAAAACAGTATCAAAATTAAAATATCGTCTGTGTTCGTTAAAAGTAAATTAAAAAAAAACGTGTTCAATATATAGCTACAGAGTGAAAATTTTAAATACATATATAGTTCATGTATACTTTTTAAATATTGTATATTAATTTTATTCTACAAAATTAGTTGTAATCCATAATTATTTGTTTTTCCCTTTTTATTTTAATTTTAAAATACTTTCGTATTTAGGTATAAAGGATTTATGTTATCTGTTTAACTACAGTGTCTAATTGTTATAGGTTTTATTTCTATTATTTTCTTTTTAATAGGATTATGATGATTTGAGTGTATTTTATTTTATAACTTGTAGGTTAATTTTTCCCATAACTTATTGTTTTTATTTAAAGGATTATATTTTAATGTGTTAATAATTCTTTTCAATATAATTTTTAATAATTCGGACAACTACATGTTACTGTTGCGTATGTGAGTGTAATTATATTATGCATACTAATAATGTATGTAAGTATTATTGTAAACAAATATGTATGTATGATTATAAAGGTATGTATCTATGTTTTCAAAGATTTCTTATTGTGAAATAAAAAAAGATTTTGAAGATTTTAACAATTTCAATTTAGCATTTGTATTGGAAGGAATTATACTCTATACTTGACATAATTTCTGTTCATCTTAATTTCTCATCTAAAAGGCTAATTTAGACTTTTCTATAAAGAAATTCTAAAATTTACCACAACTTATATTGCTACAATACAAATGCTAAATTGTTTAAAATTTTTTTATGCTTAAAGGTACAGTCAGACTGCAGAAATTCGACGAAATATCGTTGTCAATACGGCAAAATAAATATGGAATAACATTAGTTTAAACTTACAAGCAGTTTGTAAGGGCAAACTACGTCAACAATTTTAATTTTTGATTTTGCTGTTGGAAACATACAAAATCACTGAATTAATATATGTACATACATATATATATATGGAAAAAGTATGGATAACATTATTTGGCAAATGTTTGTCGTCGATCGTCCCTTAACATACCATTCATACACTTACAATTTTTGAGGTTTACGTTTTTCCTATTCATTTTGTTTTCATAACAATTATGGGTTCGAGAATTTTTAACATGTCATTATTTTCAGGTTGACCATTATTGTATTCTTTGTTGCCTTTTATAAAGTTATTATTATTGTGATTATTCATTTGATGTAAATTTGGTGTTTGACCTGGAAGTAACATACGTTGTGTTTGCTGTTGCTGTTGCATTTGTAAAAGTTGCTGTTCCTCACTGTTAGAGGCACTTTCATGTGATAGACTACCACTACTTACACTACCACCACCATCACCACCATTTGTTGCTACATTAAGGGACGATTGTTCATAGATGCCGGATGCAGTGGGGGTGGAGCCACCATCTTCAGTTTTGGTGCGATAATGAGGAGCATGAGTTCTTAGACGACGCATGCGCGCATACTCTGCTTGTCGGGAAAGCCGTATTTTTTTCTCTTCTGGTGTTTCAGTAGCACGAACTTCAGCACGCTTTTGTCGTGCTCTTTCGCTTAGTTTTTGCAAGCGTATTATACGTTGTTCTGGTGTTTCGTTAGCACGTAACGCTCTTTGATGAGCAGCCATTTTATCAAGTCGTTTTCGCTTCTCTTCGTCACTTTCATATTTTAATTTACCATTGCTGCGTATAATGTTAGCGGAGGATGAGGAGGAATGTTCTTGTAAATTTTGTTGTAACTGTTGTTGCTGCTGCTCTTGTTGTTGCTGTTGTTGAAGTTGTTGCTGGAGCTGTGAATTTAAATGTGAATATTGTTGACCACGTCCGCGGCGTTGAGCATATTGTGGGGATGCTAACATTTGATTAATCTCTTGTTCTAATAGAGCACTCATTTTCTGCTGTTGCTCCTGCTGCTGAAGAACATCGTCCTGCGACGTTACACCTGCATCTTTGATTGAGCTATTAAACAGCTTTCTAGGACGACCGCGGACCGCCTTTGGAAAATCCTGTATTACGGCTGGTTGTTGACCCGCTGTGGTGTTACATAGTCAGTTATTAGTTTTTTATAGAAATTTATTTGTTAATATCGGTGGTGGGGTATATAATATGTATTGGGTAAGAAACAATATTTTAAAAGAAAAACAAACAAAGAACAAATTAATTACAAATTTAGTGAGATCCATTCGATTTTTATTTAAATTTTCCTACCCGTAGTGTTCGGTGGTGTTGTCCCAACAGCATTTGTGGGTGTTGAAAAGTGTACTGGAGTAAATGGTGGCGGCACTGTATTCGGCGCTATACCGAGTTGAAAGCCATTATGATACATAGGATAATAAGCAGCTGTTTGGGTGGGAGTATTTGGCGGAGTTGTTACAGCCACCGTTGTGTTGGCTGCAGCAGCCGGAAATGTGGCCAAATATGGGAATTGATTATAGAGCGGTGTTGGCGGATTTTGTATTTGTGGATGGGTAGACTTTATTTTAGCATCATTTTTTTCATTTTGTTCCCCTCCGGAATTAACTCCAACAGACCCGCTGTTGATGTTATTGTTATTATTGCTGTTGCCATTGTTTGCTGTATTATTTGTCTGAAAAACATGCCGTATTTTAGACAGTGTTTGTTCACGTTGGCTAAAATCTTACACTATGCAACATTAAAAATTGACGTTCGATAACTAGTATTCTCTTTTGAATAAATAAACATTTAGAAGTAATATTTCACAATGTTCAGTGACTGACTAATGGTAAAAATTACCAAAAAAAAAACCTTACTCTTTCTTAATTATTCAAATTGAATAGAACAAACATTTTTTGAACTTAAGCTTGACTATAGCTTTGCGCAAGAACCTTAAATTTGTCTTTCAATCTTCGTAAGACACTTATGTTCAATTAATAAAACATAAATTTTTTCTATTTTTGAACTTTTTATTTACATGTGTTTTTATGTATTTTAAATTCAGAATTATATTTATTTTTAATTTACGAAATATTTTTTACGAGCAAATGTTTTTGGTCCCAATGTTATTTCAACTTATTTAAAACTACTGAACAACTGTAAGGAGATACAGATAAATGGGAGATTATTTAAATTTAAAATTTCATTATCATTGTTTATATAATATAAAATGACAAAAAAGAAAGAAAAAAAAAAAAACAAATTGCAGAAATAGTAATTATAGGACGTAAACTTTTTTACTTGTTGCACAGCGTTTGATTTCAAATTAAACAATAAATAGCAAATGATTTCAAATGAAGATGTTAAGAACAAACAGTTGTCATTATGTTATCATTTGTTATCGAATACATTTTTGTGAAGAAATATACAATTGACAGCAACTTGTAATAATAATGTTAACGCATTCGTATTGATTTGATTTGTTTTGATTTGATTTATAAAAGTAAAATCACTAAACAAACAAATTCGTAGTTTATAAATTTTCTACTGTTTTCGAGTTTGGAATACGTAAATAAATGTATTGTATTGTATATAGTTTAATCGTTTTTAAGCAGCATCATTGGCAAAGTAAAAATGATATTATAAAAGAATTAATTTAAATTAGTAAATAAACAACATTAAGTAAAAATTATGTATTATGACTCACATATTAACAGTTAAACGTCGAAATACCAGCAAGAGTCCATCAATGAATTGTCAGCAGATCGAGGGGTGCGGATTTTTTAAAGGTTTACAGATAAATCACAATATTTATACGAAAAAGGTCGACGAGATATAAAAAATAATTTAACATGGCGCAAACTCCGAGTACGTTGAAAAATATGTTTTTGTTTAAAAAAGAATTATAAGTCCCAACGACCATTGGGAACAATGGTAATTATGCGTAATTTTAAGTTGTATTATTCATTATTTTTATGAAATCATTTGCTATTTTCTTCTTTCCATTTATTTTATGTTAAATTTTTAGCTTTGTTGGAGGAAATTTTAGTTAGTTCGACACTATACCAACCTGTTGATTTTCCGGCTTTTTGCCATACTTATTCTGGTATAATTCTAGGGATCCTGCGATTGTGCTGAAATGAGGAACATTAGCTGCTGTTTGTGGCAGTTTAGAAGATACCTTTTGTGAGGCCTCATCATAAAGCTGTTGCTGAAAGAGATTAGAAGCTTCAGATTCTAGAAGATTTGACTGTTGTTGCTGCGAGTTACTAAAACGATTCTGCTGATGGTTGGAGGATTGTTGCTGTGGTTGTGATGGCTGTGTTTGCGGTTCCTGTTTTAGTATGGCAGCACTGCCTGTGCGTAAAGTGGCTGGATTTATAAATATATTTTGATAGTATTCAATGGGATTGGCTGCAAGAGCAGCCGCCTGTTGATATGATGCTGAAAGCTGTTGCTGTTCGTCTGGGTTGCCACCACTGCCACCGCCGGCAGTTTGTTGGGATAGTTCTTCATTACCAGTCGGTGTAGCTGAGGCTGTACCTGATGCTGCTGTTCCGCTGCCTGTAGAAGGTGGTGCCTGATGATTTAGATTTAAAGAGTCGTTATTATTACAATTTATTGAAGCGCTTTGCGTCGTATTCGAATTCTGATTCGAATTCGGAGTCTGCGCCGCGCCGTGTTTTAAAATTTTTTTCTTTTCTCTGACCTTTCTCGCATATTCATTGAGTTTTCTTAGTCGCTCCTTACGCTGCTCGGGCGATTCACTGGCAATACGTTGTCGGGCTCTGGCTGCCATTTCGGCTAGTCTGATTTTCCTTTGTTCCGGTGATTCATTAGCTCGGTACATACGCATCCGTTCAGCAAGTTTTTGCAGTCGTTTTGAGCGTTGATCTGGCGATTCCATGGCGCGACGCAGACGCTGTCTTGCGGCGTTACGTACTAAACGCATGGCTCTTTCCATTTCATTTTCGTTCTGCCTACGCATCCGATTAGCTTCGGCATTTCGTGCCAAACGCTTTCGATATTCATCTTCGGTTTCACGACTGCGCCGTTCTCGCATTCTTTCAGCATTACGTGCTAAACGGCGGGCTCGCGCCTCTGGGCTTTCGTTCCAACGATGACGAACGGCCGATGAGGTTGACGATGTTACTGATGCCGGCCCCAATGTTGTTGTGTTTGCATTAACCTGTGCTACTGATCCACCACCACCACCACCACTTCCTGTCGTGTTGTTCACAGTGTTATTAATGGTTGTTGGTAGTGGAGGCTGCTTGAGTGATAACGGCTGCGGATAATTGGCCGCCGCTGCCAATTGCAATTGCTGGTGCTGCTGTAGTTGCAGTTGATCCTGTTGCTGCTGTTGTTGCTGTTGTTGTGCGGATAAATGCTGTTGCAATTGTTGCTGTTGCAAATGATGTTGTTGCAACTGCTGTTGTTGTTGCTGATGCTGCTGCTGTAACTGCAGCTGTTGCAATTGTTGTTGATGGTGCGACAACGGCACAAGCAGCGTAGATGGATGATCGATGAGAAGGCGGGCATTCGAGCCATTGAGAGCAAGCAAATTCGTAGCATATTGTTGATGATGATGCTGCTGATGCTGCTGCTGTAAATGTTGCTGTTCTAAAGATGGCTCTATTTTTATCCCATTGGGACCAGATTCCATTATTTTTTACACCTCAAGCGCAAGCTCTGCTCAAATGCAATCACGAACAATTTTTGCAACACGTTTCAGTTGCCGCTGCAGATGCTAATGATTTTGTGGAGTGTTGAAATTCTTTTGCTTGCAAGTCAAGCGAAAAACTCGTACAAAGTGGAATAAGCGATGAAGACGGTGACGTTATGGATGAAAGTGGTGCAAAGTTAGTTTTCCTTTTATTCCACATTGAAAATGAAAAAGTGCCCTACACTTTATTAACCCTCTGCTCAAGTCGACCTATTTCATTATTTCACACAATTATATTTTATTTTTTCTCTTTATAAATGTATGGAAAAAAATACGTAAAACTTTTGCGTTTATTTTGTTTTTTTTTCAATTTTTTAAGCGTTTTCCTTCTTTTTGGTTTTGTTTCTCCTTTTCGTTTTACTTCTTCGACTACATTAACACACTGATGTCACTTTATACAATAATTAAAAAAACAACAAGCACATAAAGCAACAGTAACAGAAAATTGCGCTTTCACGTATATTTTGACATTTCGCTTTGAATTGTCCAGTTCTTCTTCTTTTTCCTTTGTATTCGATCTCTGTTGTTGTTTGTGATATTTTGTTTTTTTGGCTTGTCTGTACGTAATAAACGTTCGGATGTGTGCGTACAAATTCCAATGTCATCTACATGGCATTGGAAATGACCACAAACAGATTTTTTCTTCTACGCTTATATATGCTGAACTTCCAATCGATTTTTCACATGATTTTTTCGGCCTTTTTTTATTTAAGAAAACTAATATTTTTTCTCAAGTATATTAAATACATTTACACTTTGTATAACAAATTTCTTTCCAACAGTTCGATTATTAAGAATTTTACAAAATAAAAGCGTTAAAATATAAATATCGGTTTCCCTTTATTTTTTACTTTTTGCCATATATAGAGTTTTGGCTTATTTTCTTATGGTTGTATATTTTAAGGTAGCTATTTTAGTGGTTTCTTTATTGGTGTTAATTAATTATCACGTGTTTAATATAAAAATTTTATAAACAATAATTTTTATGTTGTTTTTTTAATTAAAAGAAATTAATATTTTGCACAAATGCACGAACACCAACACTCTGTCTCCACACAAAAAATGTAAATAAATTCTTATTGGAAAGCGGTGTATTTACGTGAATTGGAAAGAGTAAGTACACTCAATTGTAAATAGTTAGTAAAATTTGAAAGTAATAAGAGACATTTTTGCTTAACTTATTCTAATTATATGTTAATTTTTTAAATGTTTAAATTTAGTTCTGAACTAAGTTAACCGGCGATTCTATTACTCAGTTTATCACTCCTGTTGAATTTTTCGTCTTGCGAGAAGTTAGATTTCGAATGCCGCTGTTACATTTCACAATCTAATTTTATGTACAATTATTGAACTTAAAGCTTATTTGACAATACTATATTTTTTATGTTAGACTAATATTGAAAAGTTCAACAAGTTGTAAATGCAAAATTCTATTTATTAAGATGTACACAAATATTTCTTTCAATGTATTTACTTTTCAAAATTATTCTCTATTTTTCTCTTCAATGTACTATGTACATACGTATTTACTTTTAAAATCTTGTTTACCATTATCATCATCAACTTTATCATTATCGTCAATAATGGCAGTTACTCTACATATAAAAAAGGGGTTTGATTGTATGTATATGCATTTGTAAAAAAGGATTAACTTCCAATGCACAGCCAGACACACTCATTCCAATAATATATAGGAATAACTTTTTTTTTCTCTCTCTCTCTCTTTCTTTTGAAATTCAAACCCAATAGAAATATTTTAGCAACTCACAGTAATAAACTCTATTCGAGTTTAAAATATGTCAAGGTGGGTGGGGGTGAAAAATCAATAAAATTACTTTACGTCTTTCTTTTCTGAACGCTTAGTTTGAAAAAAAGAAGCAATATTTAAAAAAACACTTATTATTTTCAATTACTGACTAAAAAATGGATTTGAACCTTGGCGGTCAAACCTTTTGAGGTAGTGTTAACCAACTTCTTTGTACATTTTGGGCGGTATTTTGGTGATATTTGCCGAATGTCGGTTTTTAAATATCCCAATGTTAGGGGATTATCTGCGTAGAGAAGGAATTTAATATAGCCCACTAATAAACGCCAATTGACATCCCTTTCCGGAAATTTATCATGCAACAAAGTAAAAATATGACCACAACGACATCACTAAAACGTTAATTGAAGTCGCTTTCCGGAAACTTCACACATACTAAAGCACAATCTGTCGTGTTGTGTGGCTCGTGGTACTTCGTTGTTGAAACCTCATACCGTCCAGTTCATAATCTTCAATTGCAGGCTAAAAATGTTGTTTATCATAAAGCCATAGACCTGAGTTGGCGTCAACGGTTCTTTCAGGATCAAAGAAACGGGGCCAAATAGCACCTTCAGACCATAATGCGCACCAAAAAGTAACTTATTCATAACAATTTCTAGTTCCTCCATGGTCCATATGCGGTAATTTTGCTTATTGACGAACAAGAACACTTTTCCAGACAGTTTTAACTATTTTCACAACTTCTTCGACTGGTAGATAATCCATATTCGTAAATGCTAAACATTTCACTAAGTAAATTACACTAGAAGCTAGTCCGTAATCCTGACTGAATGGTTGTAATGGCATAGTTTATTAGAAAACAACAAATTCAACCTTTTTATTTCCAATAGCATGTGATGATTTTGAAATCAATTTGCAGTTTCTCAACTATTCCAATTTTATTAAATTATATGAACATACTCGTATAAACTAAATTGAAATAAAATCATATTTAAGATTTTTTTAAAAATGTGAATGCAACTTTATTCATAATTTCTGTTGGTTTTTAGAAAGTGTACAATTACAATATTATTTTCATGTTGTTGTTGTTTAATCAATACAATCATAATATTTGATTCTTTTGTTTTTGAAATTATTGGTTACATTAGAATTAATTAAAACAATTTTCTGATTTTTTTCCTTCTTCATTAAAAAGTTTATATTAATTACTTAATAATGTTTCACATCATTTTCTCGTTATATATGTATAATTTTTCCTTTTAATAATTTTGACTAGAACTAAATTAAAACAAAAAACAAATTCGTTTAATACAAGTTAAATAAACAGATAATGAAAAATTTTCAAGTTTAATGTCATTTATATTTTGTGGTGGAGGATTTTTGCAGGCATGTTTTTACGAATAAAATTGTGTGTTTGTTTCGCCTTTCAATTTTGATTTTATTAGAGTTTTTTTTTTGTTTACGAAATTAATATTTATGAATATTAGTACTTGCGAACGTGTAAAAAATTGATCGTTTTAAATTAAACGTTTATAAATAAGATTTAAAAAATACATACACACACTCTTTTCTAAGCAAATATACAAATACAAAATTTTTCTAAGGGATACAAATGGTTATGACTATGATGTACGACAAAAAAGACAAAAAAACGCAGGTAGTTTAATTCATTTATTAATGAAATAATTGTGTAAAATAGAAGAAAAAAACATCTACAGTGAAAATATTAAGGAACTCTGTTAAAAAAAAAAATAATGTTAGAAGCAAACCATTAAGCAAAACGACTAAACAATAGACCTTGTGAAAAATATTTAGAAGGACTACTCCGTTTATAGCTGAAATCATATAATTATTTTAAAAAGTAATGTCTATTTTTGTTTTTAAAACCCTGGGTCTTTGTCTATACATTACAACTGTTTTACTGTAATAATTAATTTGTAAATAAAATTCTACCAAGACTTGAGGACAAACACATGACCATAATAATCGGTAACATCATTATATATTTTTCAATTTTTATGTAATACTGCATGACTTTGCCTTATTTATTAATTTGCAGGTTGACTATAACATTAAAAAATACCCTGAAATTTAACAAAACAATAACTTTTGATATAATTTAGCGGAATATGTAAAGAATTGTGTACGATTGCCTGAAAGTCTTCACTACGGAACATCCTTATCGACCCATACTGAGTCTAATTTCAGTTTATTTTCGATATTAAAAAACCAGATATATATGTTTTGCACTATTAAAATTTAATTTAAAAAATCAGCTATAAAATAACAAAAAAATTGTTAACTTATTCAGCAAGGATTTACATTCTAAACGAGACTTTAAATCATAAAAAATTAGACACGCAAAGTCCAGCTTGGAAATAAGGTTTCCTTATTTTGTATATGCTGATTTCTTAAAAAAAAAAAAAATAGAAAAACCAACTATTATGTCTTTTGTGAATTTCTATAATAATGTATATGATTTTCTTTTGCTTTTGCTGTTATCCAATTGTAATATAATTATGGTTTCCAGTTGCAAAGGATTGCTTTGGTTATTTCTCATTATGTTGTATATAATTTTTAATTTTATTTGGTGTATTATTTTTGATGTTGCAAAATGTTATTTTACTTTCTGAGTGTATGTTGTATTTATTTCATTTTGTTATTGTAAAAATTTACATATGTAAATATTATAATTGTTTTTTTTTAATGTTCTTATTATATATATTTTTTTGTTACAATTTGTTTATTGTGATATTTTGTGTTTATTTTTTTATATATATAATTGTAAGCATACATGTATAATGCATGTGTTATAAAAATACTTTATTATATATTTATTTTGTTGTTTTTTATTTTATCTTAAAACATATTGTTTTTAATAATATTAGTTTAATTATTATTTTGATGAGGCAAAGTGTATTACTTTAAGTTACTAACTTTGCAATTATATTATATAATCTTCATTTATTATTATATCTTATATATATTAATGTTATATTTGTTTTACTACAGCTACAAATACATTTTTTCTCTTATTCCTCCTCCCTCTACTAATTATATGAATATGTCCATTTTTACGATTTGTTAATCCTCATGTTAATTCTATATTTTTTTTTTCAATTTTATTTATATGTTTTTTTTACCTACAGCTACAACTACATTTTTATATATATATATATATGTATATTAATTTGTTTATTAGTAATATTTTTTGTTTTCAATATATAACATAATTTAAAATAAATGTATTTTATTTTCCAAAGAGATAAAGCTTAAAATTTAAAAAAAAAAATAATGAATTGTCGTAAGGAGATACTCTGTGCGTTATTAAATTTGTCTTATTTACGAAGAAGGACCCCAAAATTATTAAATTTAATAGTACCCATAAAATGTTTACTTACATAAAATGTTTGCTTTCTGTCATCACAATATCTAAATAAATATACGTTCAAGAGATTTTCACGAAACATGCTCAAAACATACATATTTTCCTAACTTTACTGCAATAGCATATTCAACTCTAAAAAAACAAGTTCATTAAATATGTATGGGTTGTTTTGAAGTTTTAAGAAATTTTCCATCTTCCTTCTTCATTCTGACTGACTGTTTTATGAAGTAATGCTTCCAAAGACGGTGTTTATTTTTCCAGAACGAAGAATATTAAAAAGGAATTCACGATTTTGAATAAGCACGAATATTAAAAAAAAGTCTTATCTCTACCTGAATTTAATTTTTTTTCGCGTTTTAGAATTTTATATTCAATCTTTTTCCTACATGTTTTATTTATTTGAAATAAAATACAAAAGCCAATCAATCCCAAATTAATTTGTAATTCTCTTTGAAATTTTTTTTCCTTATATGTAGATTTTAAATCCAGAATTGTTACGATTCTAATTTTCTTAAATAAAGGTATTGACAAAAAGTTGATATTTAATATATTAAAACTATCATGCATTTAAAAACTACACAGTATTTGATTTTCGTAATTCCCAAATTACTACAAAATCTTGTATAGTCCTTTGAAATTATTGAAACAATTTAGAAAAAATTTGTCTAAAGGCAAATTTTTGTTATAAATTTTTTTTTTATTTAAATATAAAGTTTTTAAACTTAAATAAGACTATATTATAAATTTAGAAAAAAAAGAAAAATAATTGAATATTTTGTATTAAATTTGATTAAGCTTCACCTCTTTGTTAAAAAATACTTAAACTTTAATGGTTTATATCAAATATAAATTATATACGTTACAATAAAATCAAATAAACTATATATCATTACATTACAATGATATCTTACGAAAGAGATGTATGTGTTATTGTTATTTTTGTATATATATTATATATATATATAAATATTAGAAGTGTTTTTAGTTTATTTGTGGTGTATTATGAGGCGGTTAAAAAAGGTAAAGGATCAAAAACTTGCATAATTTAATATTTCTTCTCTCTTTTTTATTTTTTTTGTTCAACAAAATCAAAATACTAAGTTTTTTAAAAAATCACAAAATTAAATAGTAGAATAGATAATATACAAATACAATATATTATAAAAATTAAATAATTATTTTTTAGTAATTAAAACAAGTATAAATAGAAGTTTAACTGTTGCAGGATATTTTTTAGAGCTTCAAAGAGCAAAATCAAATATACTACAAACATTAATTAAAAAAAAAAAAAAAAATTAGAAATAAAAGAAAATTATGGGATTAAATCCTTTATAAAGTTAAACAGAAAATAGTTTACAAAACCTTTTCTTTACAATATTACATATTCACATAAAATAAGGCTCTCTTGCTCTCTATGCAAATATTTAACTTTGTTTTAAAGGTTTTCGTCATCGTACTCATCAAGAATATACAATTAAAGAAGTATGTACGTAATAAAGTTTTTGAAAAGAAAAATAGATCCTCTCCTGCTTTAGTCCAAAAAGGGGGTGCTGTGTCATAATCGTTTTGTTTTGTTATTATTGTTTTATAAATTTATTACTAAATGTGCTGTTGGTGTTTTTATTTTTCTTAAAATATTTTACTTTTTGTTTTTGTTGTCATTTGCTGTTTTGAGAGGGTGTACGAGTGTTTGTTTATCGTATAGAATTTTGTATAGTATCATATGAATAATATGCTGCCTTCGACTTGTATTCAATATCATTCTTCTTGTGTTTTATTTTTTCTCTTTTTTATATGCATAAAATTAAAATGAAAGCTTACGCACCTTTAGCCACCGATATTGGAACTTAGTTACCGCTGAATCTGGTCGTGGACAGTGGTCGTCTTGAAATACAAAAACTTACATTACAGACAAACATACATACAGACTGTTACAGTGACAGATGTTAGAGACTGACTTGACTTTATTTCGGTAAGGAACGCCATTTATGTGGCTTAGTAGCCCTTGAGACGGTCCGCTAACGGTGGCTTGGGTATTTTCGGTTGTTTGGCACGCGCAACACGCATACGCTCAGCTGCCTTGGCCAAACGTTTTTTACGTTCCTCTGGAGTCTCACTAGCACGTCGCAATCGCTGACGTGCTGCATTTTTCATCAGTCTTAAGGTTCTTTGTACTTCGTTTTCATTCTGGCGTCGTACCCGATTCGCTTCGGCGTTTTTCGCCAAACGCAAACGATATTCGGCCTCCGATTCTTTGGCGCGTTTTTCGCGCATTCTTGCAGCGTTACGTTCCAGTCTTCGTTGGCGGGCCTCAGGGGATTCGTTACTACGGCGTCGGGCGGCTTTTTGGGCTCGTGTAGACGGTGTGCTGCCGGTACTGAGTGTTTGATGTAGTGGGTGTGAATTGGCGGTGTTAAGGGTACTGGTGTTCTGCTGTTGATGCTGAGCCTGATGGTGAAAAGTGTTCTCCAAATTAAGTGCAACGGCAGCTACTACCGATGAATTGGCGGTGACAACGTTGGCAACGTTATTATTATTGGTCGTTGTATTCGCTGTGGACGAGGAGGCGGCTGAAGAGGCAGATGTATTATTGGCGGCGGCGGCTGCTGAGGCTGAGGATGCGGCTGCTGCTGTTACTGCTGCGGCCGCTGCTGTTACCGTATAATTATTATAGTCTATGAGTCCCCGATTACTTGGGTAGAGGTGATGCATGGGATTATCATAATTGAGGTATTCCGGTTTAATTAAGAAAGGGTCGCGTGCGGACAGTGGGGCCGTGGGTGAGTTGAGGAAATACAAGCGGCTATGATGATCTGTCGTTATGCTCCCTCCACCTCCCACTCCTGTGGACATCTGTAGTGGTGGATTTGCGATGTTGTATCAATCGCAGCTTTTTTAAACTTTTTTTTTATTTCGCCAACTTTTTTCTACCCTCCACTTGGTTTTTTTCACTTTATTTTACGCGCTTTTTCTTTGTTTTATAAAAACCTTTTCATAAACACTTAACAAAATTGAGAAGAACACTTTGTTTTTGTTGTTTTTTAAATAGTAAAGGGTATTTACCCAAAAAAATTTTACACAAAATTTAACAAAAAAAACTCTGAGTAAACAATAAAAGCGACATAACTAATCAATATGGAAAAAATATTTCCAAAATCTGGTTGGAAATCGGGAAAAAGTGCGCAAACGTCATTTCCAATAAAAATAAAAAAACATGAAGATCTTCCAGGCATTGAAAGCAGAGTTGTTATCATTGAAACAAACGTTCGTTCATTCACAACAGAGAGGAAAGCAATTTTGCATAATGGTCTATAATTTATATATAAATCGTATAAAGAAAATAATATCTGCAAATTAATTATTGAATTTTTCGTGTGAAACGTTTCATTGATCATAAATTATTTTTATTCTATTGTAGTGATTGGTGGTAGGTAATACTATTTAATACAACTGTGTGTGTGTGTTCTCGTTTTTTTCACATGTTTACTTTTTTCTACACATTCCAATTGTCAAATTAAATATATATTGTTTTGATTATTTACCAATTCACAACCACGACATTTCTTACTAGTTTACTAAAAATTAATAAAATATGAATTAAATTTACCTTAGTATATAAACAAGGTTAAAATATATTTATTTGTTTGTTTATGACTTCAATAATGGGAAAAATAGTATAAATCAGTGTTGAAAAATTCAGTACTTTTGTACTTTTTTCAGTACTTTTTCATTTCAAAAATACCTCAGTACCCCCGCTACTCTTTTAGTACTTTTTTTATTATTATATATGTTATGTCTTGCGCTTTTCAACTATAAATGGATTAGGAACATGTTCAATGCAATGCTAAAGTAGGATTAGGGTTTATTAGCCCCGGTTAGCCAAACGTCCGCGGAACGTAAGTTCGTTTTTAGAATACGAAAAGCAATGACAACGCTTGCCGAACTGTAATGTAATTTCGGTAAGCATTTGCATTGCTCTTCATATGCTAAAAACGAACGTAGTTACATTACGTTCCATCGACAAGACTAAAGCCCCAGTTATGCTACCGTAACGGAATGTAACCGCAACAGTAATAAACAGCTGATCGTTTTTGTTATGTATAAACCAATACGAATGGTATAGAAATGTAATGTAACGTAACCGGAACGTAAGAATCTGTAAAAAATAGAATTTTCTTACATTTTTACGTGACATCTGTTTAGCAGTGTTAACAACATGTCAATATTAAAAGCCACCAAAATTGAAAATTGAAATTATAAACAGAATTTACATTTTGTACGTATGTTATGTTTGTCTGTATGTGGAATTCTCTTTAAATAAAACTTCACATATTTTAAAAACTGAAATTATAATTTATTTCATTATTAACTTTTATACTTTAAAATAAAAATAAACACTATTTTACTATTACATTATGTAGGTAGTGTTTATTTTTATTTTATATTAGAAAAATATAGTTATCGACTTTTAACTAATTAAAGCGTTCGAAAAGCATTTCAGTTTGCATTTTACTTTTACTAGAAAAGATAAAAACGTTTTTATATTCGTACAAATTTGGTTTCTGAAACACATGACCTGTTTCTGTAGGATAAACGATTTCACTTGCTTGTCTATTTATATGGAAACTACAGTCAAAAGCACTCAATTTTAGTTTTGGTTTGTGTGAAAGTAAAATTGTTTGGCTTACAGAAACAGTACATAAAACTTTTAATAAATACCTTTAAATAAATATAAAATCGTTGAAATGAATCCGAAAACCCTGTAGCGATAACACTGGTTAACAGCTGAATTAAATAAAAACAAAACACACCTTATTGGAAGTGATAAAAGGAGTGAAAACAAAGTCTTTAAAATTTGGATTTAATATTAAATATGTTTAAAAACCAATAAATAATAAAATAAAAACTCAAATGGAAAAATATGTCTTCTATATCCATATCTGAATTTTTGTCTGTTAGTTTTTGCAATTTTTATTTCTTTATTTGTTTTTGTTGATTTCTTTTATTGTTTTGTTTACCTAAAAACATATGATTACGTTTTTACGTTCTATAATTGCTCTTACATTTTTACGTTCCGTACACGTTACTGTTACATTGCGTTACATTACGTTCCAGTAGCATAACTAGGGCTTAAACGGGGCTTTTACGTTTGTTACGTTTCAAATCAGCTGTTTTTGTCCTCCTGTATGTGTATTAAATCTAAATAAAGAAATAGTCTAGTAGGTAGTGTGCTGGCTTACTAGACGTGAGCCCAAGATTAAAGCCCAATGGCAAAACGAAGTATGAAAAAATATTTCTCCGGCGACTTTCTTCTGGCAAAAATTGTGAGAGGAAATAAAATTGCCACGATAAAGTTTCTCAAAAATCTGGCGTTCGGAGTCGACTTTAAACAGTAGGTCCCGCCACTCGTGTATAAAATTAACACATACAAAACAAGTGCTGTGAGGAAGTTATAATGACCAATTATGTATGTACTATGTATGTATCTTTTACGAAAGTACTATTTCATGCAAAAAAGTACTTTTTCAGTTAAATCAGAACCATTTCAAAATTTCAGTTTTGCAACACTGGTGGTCAGTGAGTTTTTAGAACATTTTTTCCTTCCTGGCAACGCTGATGCAGTTGAGTACAACAATTTTTTCTTTCTGGCAACACTAGCGGTTGGAAAAATACGATTTTGTTTGTTAAAAAAATGAACCTTCTAATTCGCACATTCTTTTTCCGTTTCCCGTTTATATAAGTAAAAATTAAGCTCCTGTTGTTTTATATGTTTTGGATGTTTGTTGCTGGGTGAGTAGTGTGTGTTTGTTGCTGGTTTTGTTGTGTGTGGTACTTGGGTGGGTGGTGTGTTACAATGTGAAGGAGAGAGAAGGGGGAAGAGAGAGAAATAAGCAAAAGGGAGAAAGGAAGTTACTGTTGTTGTTGCTGTGTGTGCTTTTGCTATTTGTTGCTGTTGGAGGTTTGGGTTTCCACTACGAAGGACGGACGGGCAAAATTATTTAATTTTCTTGGAGTGTGGTGAATTTTGTTGTAGTGGTAAGTTTCCAGGGTGGTGAGTTGTTGCAAAGTGTGGTTAATAAAATCGAAACTAACCAAAGTGCCGTTATTCGAAATGGTACTGTATTACCATATACCGATGTACTGTGTATTGTGAATTGGACGGTATGTGTCGAGAATAAGTAATTTTCACCTATGATATCGGAGGCATTCACCGAAATGTCTGGTTACCATTATGTACTGTATTACCAACGGCGTGGTTTGTGTTTGGATAAAGGACAATTAACTTCGATTAGTGAAACACTGATATCTAGAAAATAATTTCGGAGTTGCTAATTTCTAAATTGGAGTGCAACATTGAAAACAGTCTGGCAATACTGCTGGTGTAATACTCTTTAATATAACGGTGTGTATGTGTTTCCTTTTTTCCAAGTTTACACAAGCGGATATTTGAAAAGAATATGGAATATTCTTTTCTGGCTTTCTTTCATGTTTCACTGTACAACATGTCGCCGGTGATACTCCATTATTATTGTTTGTTTTTCCCAATCGCCTAGATGCATTGGATGGCAACACAAAGCGTGTCGCCGAGTACCGAACACAAAACCGATTTTCTCTTCCCCACTCGTAATTTGTCTGCAAAATAAATGTCTGCCTTCTAAAAGTCTTCGTACATTTTTCTTCCACACATTCCAAAGGGTAGATAGTATTTGGATATTAACTATGATAGCGAGAATTTGGTAATGAATTTTAAACGAATTCAATGGACCTTGTTCTTAGTTATGCTTATACTTATGAAATACTTTATTTTTCTCTGTTTTCTAAACGTTAAAAAACTTATGTTCATTTATTTGTACAAAGTTAGTTCATAATTAGAAATTAACTGGAAGAGGCAGAAGAAGAGAAAGGGTCTTCAGCCAGTGCCCATTTCAGAGTTCGCTTCTTTCATTTCTTTCTGGCAACCTTCTTGTTGGTGCACACTGAACACATCCTACACTAAAAACGAAAGAACGTAAATAAATAAACACTTGTTTGTGTTGCTGTGCTGTTATCACTTGCTTCATAGACGGTAGTAGTAGAATAATGACAGAGTAAATAAAGAGATCACATACGCACACACACACCAAATGTAAGTAAAATAGTAATGTGGCATGGATTTCTTATTTAGTATTACAATTAAAGTCCAAGAAGTAATAGTAATTACGCCGTGAGTGTAGTTGGAAGCAAATTAATATATGGAATTAGATTAATTAAAAATCGTTGAACACATTTAATGGATTTTCGTAGTTAGAATTGTAAAAAGTAACAGTCGTTTTTTTAAATCAACATTAATAAGCATTTTAAATAAACAAAACCAAAATGCAGTAATTTTGCGCCTTTAATTTGATAGATAAACAGTGTGTGTTGTTGTTGTACTAATTTTTATTTCTTTCAATTAATGGCGTTTGAAAAAATGTAAGTTATTTATAAATCTAAACAACAATGATTTGAAATTAATTATGAATTATGAGGTAAAATAACAAGTGATAAAAATTAGAAATTGTTTAAATAACTAAAAAGCCAACAAATGTGAGTCTGTAAAACTGTCAAGCTAGAGAAAGAGAGAGAGAGAGAGAGAGAGAGTAATTGTTAAACTGTGTGTGTGTAATGTGTGTTTTTAATTGAGAAGTGCTAAAAGACAACAATAATAAGGAATAGAGTGAACTGCTTTATTTTAATATTATAACGTAGTGTTGCTAATTGTTTGAAATCAAAAAGCGCAAGAAGCTAAATTTTTCTGTAAAGTTACACAAAACATATAAAGTTATGGTTTTGATGAAACTTTAATTTCATTATATTATATTATAGTCATTACATATGAAATATGATATCATTATTGATTCTTTTAAGGTAGTTTTCCACCACTTCCAATGGTTTTCAAATGCTTCTCCGCGTAAGTACAGTATTTGACGTAACCAGACAAAAAAGTGTAATGGAGTCAAATTGCACGATTTTGGTGGCCAACTGAATTTGCCAAAATATCATATTGCCCTTAATAAAAACTTCTTGAATAAAAACTTTTCGAAAAACTACAGCCCAAGGATGCAGACCACAATGCGTCCTAACAAGCACTTTTTCAGGACATTTTAATGACATTTCCTCAATCTCTTCTGGATCTTTTAAGCACCATATGCGATATCTTTGCCTGTTGCCGTAACCTCTATGTGAGGCCGCGAATTTGCTAAAGAAAATTTTATTTGAAAATTCAGAATTGCTGCTACTTTTACAACTTTTCAGAATATCTAATTGATTTAGGGCCATTATTACAACTTGCCGTTAAACTTGGGTTTAGTTAAAGGTACCTTTAGCTAAAGGGAACTGTAAAGTTACCTTTAACTTATTTTCGTTATTACAACTTACAGATAAAATAAAGTTAACTGTTTTCATGTTATGGCAGTGCCGGAGCAATGTCAATGTCAAGACTGCTCAATTAAACAAGTTTTTGTTTTAACGCAGTGGCAACGACGGGCTCCGTTTTTTTTGTTGTACATGCTCATTTTGTTTATATTTGAAGTTGCCATATTGAAAATAATATAAATATGGCAAGTTCAAACATAAACTTAACTCTAAAAGTTAACGGCAGGATGATCCTCCCTTTAGCTTAGCACTCACTTCTATCTTATTGAGTACTCATAACAATGAAAAACAATTTATCTGCCCGTTAAAATCCTTCCTTTAGTTAACGGCAAGTTGTAGTAATAGGCCTTAGAATTTCAAAATCTTCACTGTTCAAATATCACGGGATTCCTTCTCTTGCAGAACAAAAAAAATCCAGATGTTTTTCAAAGTTCTCTATTAATTTTCTAAGAACATTTGTTTAATTATCAATTGTAAAAATACGTTTTTCTCCTCTCTTTAATTAGTTTCTGGTTTAGGTATATTATGCTCCGTCGTTGGCAGAAAAATCACTTAATAAGCATCATTGATTTGCCTATAAAAGGTATAATAACAGAGAATCAGAGATTAAGAGAGAAAAATAATTCTCTTTACTTTGCCGATTGCATTGTATTTGTAACTATTATTACCATCACTATTTACCCATATTGCTATTGCTTGTTTTACTATCATTATAGCATGTTTTTAATTTTCTTAAATAATAACAATGAATTGAAACTATTTTTAAATAGTTTTTAATTAAAAACGTTTCGATATATGCCAATCTACTCCAACTTAAGAGTGGGAGGGAGAGGGTGTGGTTGAATTGAAAATGATAATTATGAAATTTTTATTTAATTTAATTTCTTTTTTACTGATCCTATTAACTCTCTCTCTTTCTCTCTCTTACTATTTTCTTTTAAATTCATTTGATTTTTGTTTATCCCACACCAACACACACACTATCGTATCACATGTGAATGTGAAAACGTACATTCCATACAATTTATTAATGTTTGTTTGCTTATGGATAAAAACAAAAACAACCACACACATTTTATTCATATTCATAGACATTAAATACAAATAAAATACATATTAATACAATATAATAATAATAATATAAAGCTAAAGAAAAAAATAAATCAGAAATTGTTGTGAATTTTTGTATGGTTTCAATTCATTTGTTGTACACATATTTAGTATTCTATTGTAGTTTGATTTTCATACCACCATTTACATTTATATTTACGTTTACAGTTTAATATTATAATTTTTCATTGTTACTGTGTTCTAACGAGTATATTTGAAATATTATTTTTTTTATTATTATTTGTTTTCTTATATTTCCTTATTATTTCATAAAAACACGTACATACATACATATTTATGTTTGTATGAAAGAATGAATTGAAATTCATAAATGACGAATAAATAAATACTCGTACATGCATACATGTATGTATTTATGTAAGGTATGGTATGAATATTTTTTGGTTTATACATACATTTATTGTTTAATTTTGATTAAATATTGTTGAGCGTCATTATATTGATCGATTATATTACCTTGGTAAGCCGCTAAAACACTCTTAAAGTATGAGAATATACATTACTTTTCCAAACTGTTTCTCGGATTGTAAGGAGTTATGCATTTAGGATTTTAAAACTGTGGGTCTAGCAAGGTGAAACTGCTGGCAACCGAATAACATTTATTCCTTTGAAGTAAAGTTCAGCGACATACATAAGTACCAAAGTACTCGCACATTATATTGAAATTTCTGAAGAAACAACAAACTCTGCATGGACGAAGAAGTTAAGAACGAATTTAGGCGTTTAAGTTATTGATAACCTTCCAGCACCCGCACGCCACTCACGTCAGCACGAAAGTGAAAAGTCAGAACAATGCCCTCAAAGCAATCGCTGTATCGTCGGATACATTGATGTATCGGGATATTCAAAATAATGCGCTTATGAATGCTACTAGTTGCAACAAAATGACTAACCTATATCATCTTCATGAGGAGGCGAAAATGCTTCTGGTCAGACAACAGAACGTGCTACATAGGTGCGGATTGCACAACCTTAACTCTCTATCAGAAGTTTTAAAACTTTGACCTCTGTTGTCTCATCATTTATGCTCAAGTTGATTAAAGTTAAAATTCGTTTAATATCTATTTTCCAATCGTTTTCACTATGTATTGTTCAGATTAAAAATCGCTATAAACGTGCATTTATTGCTTTACATCGGCATCCCTATTAATTACAGGTCATTGTAGTATGTCTGAAATCGTTCATTTAATTACATTTAAACGAATTCCATCGTTATTTAATTTCATAATTTTCCTCTTCCTCTTAAAGAGCTCACTTCACAAGTTTTTCTCTTCTTTTCTTATTTTTTCCTTAGCAACATACTTTGTTTTTGAGGTTTTATGGCATTAATATTTAATAAGAATTACAAATTAATGTTTTTAATTTTTAAATTGATTGCCTTCACCCTACACGAAAACAGACCCACACACACACATATATGCATAGATATTTGCACATACTATTACAAAAAAAAAAAGAAAAAATAAAAAAACAAAATGAGTGTGGCATCAAAACTTTATTTCATTTTCCAGTTTTATTCCATTTACATACTCAGACACAATACACACAAACACACAAACACACATCCATATTGGTCATATTTAATAGGAGTACATAATAAAATTAAAGAAAAAACAAGAAAAAAAAATAACTTCATTATATTTCTTAAAGAAAAATATTATTTTATCGCAATAATAATCATTATTATCATATGCTTCCTACTTTTCTATAAGTGACTCTCTCTCTCTATTCATTTACAATTTTCAAAACCTCTCTTTTATCCGACAACATTGCCATATACTCGCACAATATTTTTCCTTTGTTGTTGTTAATTTATACCATTGGAGCACTGAGAGTGTGAGACACAAAAATCATTGTATTTCATTATTATAATTTTTCTTTAAAAATATGCAAGAAAAATTACTCTCTCACACACGTACACATACTTACACTCAAGTATGTATTTATATGCCGTGTTTGAAAAACAAACAACAAATTATTAAATTAAGAGAAAATAATAGTAAAAATAGTATTGACATTTAGCGATTTTTTAAGCTTAAGTTACGTTCTGCATTAGGCGTTTCTGTTTTGACTGATTCTAACGCCTGAAGTGTCATTTATTTAGTGAAAGGTGTGCCATTTACGTTTTTGAATCGTTTAACAATTGAAGAATGCGTAAAACTAATTAAAACTTACAACAAAATTGGTCGTCCAAACGTGCATCGCTTATGTCAAAGAAAATGTGTCGGATAAACCGATTTCACGGCACTCCTAGCAATTGGTGCTATTTTACAGCTCATTACAGCTAAGAAAGAGAGAGAGAGAGGGAGAGAGAGAGAGAGTGGGAGTGTAATTTCATGCAATTTGAATCTGTTAGTAATTAGTCTGCCTCAAAAGGACCGACTGTTGCAAACAGTTTAAAAGCTGTCATTGACATCATAGTTTTACATGCAATAAGCTTGTGGAAACACTAGGTTCTCGTGTGAAATAAGTAAAGAAGATCAGTTTAACTATATTATATAAACACTTAAATTTCATTTAAAAGTTATGCATTCATTTTTTTCGTAATAAAAAAAAAGTTTAAAAAAAATTTCTAAAAAAACGCGTTTTTACTATTTTAAGACAATGCTGTTTAAAAAATATAATGTCTTGCACGTAGTCTCTCTCACACACACTGATTCTCTTTATTATTTCCCACACTAATATTTTCGTTTCTTATTTAAAGAAAATTAAACGAATTTCAGCAAAGGAACTAGCTATACGACGAGTACGTATGTATGCATGTACGACGATATTACACGTACAATAACAATTATAATGAAAAATATGAACTCTACGTTGGAGTTCAAATAAAAAATTATTTTTTTCATTAATGGAAAAGGAAAGAAAATTAAAAACAAAACAAAATTTTTCTCAGCAAAATATTTTCTTCAAGAATCTTTTTTTCTTTGTTTTTTTTTTTGTAAACAAACAAAAAATTGTCAATTCGTATGTAAAAGGTCTCTGCTTCATGTTTCGTTAACTGAAAGTAACAGGCGACCAGAATTTTTAAAACGATGCAGAAAAGTTATTTCTTATTTGGCTTGCTTTGTGTGAGAGTGTGTGCATTGCTTTGCAAAATACAAATGAACACAGCAACAGCAACGAAACTTCATTATCATCTCTAGATTTACAAAATAAAAAGAAAGAAAAACAACGATGTTCGTTAAAACGAGGAAAAAAACCGAAAACAAAATTCTTGCATATCCGTTTATATTAGAAATTAAACTCACTAACACCAGTAAACTAGCAAATGAATGGGTCTTTTATACAATTTTTGATTTGCATTGTGTACGGCTGTATGTGCGTGTGCTTATTTTGTTTCCTTTGTGTTTATGTTTTGTTGTTGTTTTTATTTCTTTATTACAACAACAAGAAAATGTAAAATGAGAGCGTAACGTTAGCGAAACTGAAAACGTTGTCGTCGTTCAATTGATTTTTATTAAATTTTATTTATTTTTATAATTCGTTATTTCTTTCTTAAGGTGTCCATTGTTGTTGTTGTCATACCGTTAAAATCAGAGAAAATACGGAATATCAATAATATTGTATGACTGTGTAGTGTTGTTGTTGTTTTTAAGTGTTTGACATTTTTTTGGTATGGAAAATTTTAATTTCGTTTTTATTATTTACGAGAGTATTATTCGTTTTGTTTTCTTTTCTTTTCTTTTGTTATTTGAAATTTCTATTATTATTGTAGGTATTATTAATTTAAATATTTTTAATGCGTTTCTCAATGGGTAAATGAGAACAAATGTTTGATTTTATCACTTGTTCTAAAATTTAAAAAAAAAATTAATTTTTTTGGATTTTTAAAACTAAACTTAAATTAATTACACCTTTGAATGAATTTTTTATTTCATTATAATGCTTGGATCCTGCCATTACATATGAAATACAATGCCATTCAATTGAGGTTGGTTTTGATAATTTTTTCCCACATTTCAGTCGGTATTTCGGTATTACCCAAATATACCTGCAGCAAAAGTAATTGCTTTACAATATCGACCAGCCACCCCAGACCACGTTAACATAGTGAATTTTCCAATTCCGCTTTTTATTTATTTTATTAGGGAACCCGTAAGCTTTAGTTTGCAAATAGTGAGATACCTGCAGCAAGTCTCACAATATAAATTGTTAATACAAATAAATTGTTTTTGATTTAAAATTTTAAATTTTTAAAACAATATGCGAATTAACAGGGGAGCTGTTTCGATCAGGAACGTGTCGGGTATAATTTTTAAGGAGTGGATGTCGTATATTTGTGTGATTTCTTCCATAACTATTAACTTTGTTAACTTTAATATTGGCTTTGTTGAAATTTTAGGTTTTTGTCTTTGCTAGTTAAATTCGATTACCCAAGAAAATTAACTCAGGGAAGGCTTAACCTCATCCAGCTCCTTCCATTCCTTGCCAACTCATCTGCAATCTCATTATCCACACCTTGGAACCCAGCGCAAGACCATCCGATACCTTTTCAACAGCATCTATTTTCGAGCAATTTTTAAACATCCAATCCTATTTGCGAATACCAATTAAACACCTTTTCTTGTTTCCATTTTATACTAGATTTCGGTGTTTGTAAACTTTACCTATGCCCCTCGTAACTTAATTAAAACGGCAATTGCAATAAGCGCAATACTGTCACATAAATTCTGTTTTTCTTCTTATCGTATAAGACTGGCTGACTGGCTAACTGACTGTTTGAATGACTGACTCTTCAATGAGTCTCTCTTTCTGCATTAATCGCGTTATTCATTCCATATCGTTTTCAATTTTCTTCCTCCATCTACTCCACACTATTTTGCGAAGTTTAAGAAATTTATTGCATTTAAAAAATAAAGTTTTTCTTTCTTTTATTTTTCTTTTTTTTTTTTTGTCGAATATTTATTTGCAAACTTGTTTGTTAATTTGTTCGAATGCTTGTTTGTACGTTTGTATGTTTGTATGTTTGTACGTTTAATTTTAATTCAGTTTTTATTTTATATTTTGCAGTGTAATAAAATAGCTTTTTTTTCTGTTTTATTATTGTAAATTATTATTATATTACAAACATATTTGCATAAAAACGTCGTTGTTGAAATTCGTGGAAAGCCAAGCCCAAAATAAAATTTAACGAATTGGAATTTAAAAATAAAAAATGAAAACACAAGAATTATTATATTTTTCCATAAATAGTATTAACAAATAAAAGCAATTGAGGAGGAGGAGGAGGAGGTATACAATGGTTATAAAAAGATGATTTAATGCGGGAAATGTTATTAAAAGTTAACTCTTCATTATTGAATATTTGAATAATTAACATGTAAAGAAAGGAGGTTGGTTACAAAGACAGAAAATATTAAAACGATTATTTGAGGTCGCTATCGACTAAAAGAACACCTGTCCAGAATAGGGATCGCTTTAAGTTCAGTATATAGATTCTGTGATACTTATTTATTTACTTAATTGGACTTAACAACCAGTTTATCTAATTTCGCTTCCTCGATTTAGACATTTGAGTACAGGCAAAGTCGTCCTCTACGCCGACTTCCTTTAATTCTCACATAAAATAACCGTCTTGCGGAAACATTACCTTCCATTCAGACGACATGGCTGAGTCTGTTCAACCGCTGCACAACATCAACATGTCGTCGAGGAGCTCATACAACTTCTTGTTGCATTGTGTGCGGAAATCGTCGCAAACTTGCAACATACTTCTTAGGCTGCTGCATCAGTGCTTAAAAGCATCCATGCTTCTGCGTTATAGAGAAACATGAGAAATATGAGCGACTTGTAGAGCATTATATTAGTCGCGCGAGAGAGGTTCTGCTACTCAATTGCCTATTGAGACTATAATAATACCTGTTAGCAACAGTGATTCTCCGTGTGATCTCCACACTATATAGTTATCGGGTATTGAGAGTATAGTTATTGGCCGCATTCTGGGATACGCCGCATATCTCTACTTGTCGACAAAATATACTTTGTTTTGCCTTCATTTACTGCCAGATATTGATAGAAGATTACCGTTCAATAGCTCTAAAGGCAGTAGTAACATCTCGCTTGGAATGCCCGATAATGTCAATGTCGTCAGTGTACGTAAACAACTGGATATATTTGTGGAAAATAGTGTCATTGTGATGCACTCCCGCCTTCCGTAGTATACTTCCCATGACGAAGTTGAAGAGGTCCCATTATAAGGGAAGCCTTTGTTCGAAGAGGTCCATTCCTACCTTGACGGATCTGCAGAAGTTACTCAACAGCATTATGCACAGTCTTATCAGCTTGGTAGCAATAACCATCTCATACATTGCGACAGAAACACGATTCCTTATACGGCTAGCGAAGGCAAAATGATGATGTGTATCACAGGATGTGATGTATAGTGAAGATTTGATTTATGGTGGACTGTAGAAGATTCGTATTTTGACGAATGGTTTCAGTCATTTACACAATATACTCGTAACAACCTTATATGCGATGGGGAAAGGGGGGATCTCCCTGTTTCAGGAAATACATAGAAACAATTTCCATAATTTTATTTTCCTTTATTTCATAAATTGTTTTATAAACAGTTAACTATAAAAATTTGTTTTTATACAGCAGGTGGTTTTTATTTACTATTTTAAAATATTTCCGATTATTATCTCTTTGTCATGCAAATTATCGAATAAAATGAAAAAGCAATGAAAAAGAGAAATAAATTCCAATTTTATCTTAAAAAAGAATTTCTAAAAGAATCTAGAGAGTAAAACAGAAAAAAATTAAAATAAAATTAAACAAGAAGATTATCAAGTCAATTTATTTTATTATTTTTTATTACGAGCAGCAGCAATTTTAGTTTTTTTTTTTGGGTCTTTAAACACGATTTCTGCTTCATGGAATGGCTCTTCAACAAAAACAAATACTTGAAATAAATTCATACTCTCGTTCTTTATTTCGTTGTTGTTGATGTTGTTGATGTTGTTGACTTATATAATAGTCTTCTAGTCATAGTACAGCTTAAATAAACAAACAGCAACTACAACAACAACGACTATAACAAAAATATTACAATTTTAAGTAATTTACTCGTACAAGAAATTTTAAAATTGAAATAAAAACTAAAACTGGCTACAAAAAAATAAATCAAGAATAAAACAAGAAAAAAGATAAATAAAAATAAAAAGATATAGAAGATGTTTTTTTTTTTGCACACAGCAACGTTCAAACCAAAAATTTTAAATTAAAAAATGGCAAATAACTGAAGACTTGTATAGCTGATACACAGGCAGAGGCAGCGGTAGACAGACAGACAAACATTGGATGCAAATACTATTTTAAATGTGATATTCAGACAAAAGATCCATAAAATAGAAAGAAAAGAAAAACGACAGATATTTCTGATTGCAATAACCTCTAAACAAATAATGGCACTCAAAGAAAAACACACACAATGCAACAAAACGAACTAACCAACATGCATACATAGATGATATAAAACGCATTGCAGACGTAGTAGTTCAAACAAAACGTAACAAAAAAAGTAACAGCCAGGCTCATAAAAAGCAAATCATCCATAAATGCAAGAGTTGCAGTACACGCACAGCCACACATACAAGTGTAACACAATAATGAAAATAAATATCTCATCTCTTCTTCTTGCCAACCAAAAATAAAAAAGTTCACAGACTCAATTGGCCGCTCTCACACTTACTTATTTACAAACTCTCTCCCGTTCTCCTTCGCTCTACCTCTCTCTTACACATTTACTATTTTATTTTAAAGTAGAAGAAGCAGAAAAAACAACAACAACAAACAAAAATTACATATTTCTTACGTTTTCGTTTCTAACGAAAACACATGCATATTTTTTAAATGCATCAACAACAACAACAACAATAACAATATCAACAAAACCACCAAAAAAACCCGCATTCAATTTTATTTAAAATCCAAAACTCATAGGCATACCTCAAACATTTACTACTCACTTGTACTTACACTCTCTAATACTCGCATTCACATACACACACACACACATATATACATACATAAAATAAAAATGACTTTATGAGGAAAAATTAATAATAAGAAAAATACAAAAAACATTTGCTTTATTTTCATCATCGTGTTTTTGTATGTTTTAATAATGAGAATTCATTTTGAGTACTTACTTGTTCTCTTTAACTATTTTAAATGTACAACAACAATAACAAAATATACGACAATGACTGACTTTACGATTCGTAATAATGTATACTACTTTCGTATAATAGTAATCGCACAGGAGTACGTTGGCAAAAATTGTGCATACAATACTTGCAATGTATTTTTTTTAAGAACCGACCGACTGTAGAGAGAAAATGTACAGGAAACATACATATATATATATATATATATGTGTGTGTATGTGTGCTTCTATTTTAATTTAATATTCGTTCAAAAAACTAAGAACAAACAGTAATTACAATTGTATGCGTTAAGAAAAGAGTTGCTAAACCTCTTATTTTATTTTTTTTATTGGAATTCAAAGTTTTGGATTATTTGAGAACAAAACGGATATAAAAAATCCACTCGAAATTTGACAAATTGTAAGGTTTTCTAAGAATTTTTGATAAAATTTTGTGCATTAAACTCAAAACCTTATTTTTCATCATTTTCATTCATCTAGATAGAACAACATAAGGGACAAGTACAACTAGCTCCGGGGAAATTTATTGAATGGGCATATTTTTTATTAATTGGTTATTATATTATTAAGCTTCTTATGTGGTGTGTTTAAATTTTATTCAGTTGAGGTGGGACTTACATTTTAATATCAGTGACCTCTTTTAATGAAGTGTTGAAGAAAAAATATGGTAAAAAATGTGGAATGACTGTATTGTCACTACTGTATAGCAGCGTTCACCTTTCTTAATCTACGTACTATGTCTGGTATGATAAAAAAAACCTCGGCAAAACAACTGGACTGGTTCTGTATCCACATGTACTAATGTCTGTCTGCATCATTATTATTACATCTACCTACAGCGCTGGAGATAATTGTACATTTTTTCCGCGAGGTATACGTGATAACTAGTATTCTTGATAACTGTAGAGCCAATAATACCAACAAAAAAAAAAAAACATCTTTGGGGATTATAACCTCTTAATTTTTTACATTTTATAATCGCATTGTACATTTTTCGTCTTCTCTGGTGTTTGAAGCTGTATTACTGGGGTTTTATTTGTTTACCAGATTTTATATTTAAAGTAAATTTGAACTAAATTAAGTTAAATACTAAAAAATATATAAATACCATATAAACTTTCTATATTTTTGAGCGGGATTTTAAATCTTATACACTTTCGGTGTACAGGAAATACCTCATTATTGTGATTATTTTAGGATTCTAGTATTATTTGGAGAAAAAATAAACAGTACTATTTTTCTCCCAATCTACTTTGAAAATTAATTTTTTAACATTTGGCAACATTGTTCATTCGTTACTTACTTATGTTTTTGTTTGTCTTATTAGTCTATCGCGATTATTAGCTTTACTTGCATACGCCAAATTTGTAACTCTTTTATTTAATTTTCTTTCGTTTATTTTATTTCTTCTATAACATAATTATTTAAAAGTCACTAGATTAATAAAACACATGAAATACTTCAAATTAATAAACGATCCGCAAAGAGAGAAAATAAAACAAAAATGCAATATATTCCGAAATTAAAATAGAAGAAAACGAATAACGAACAACAGCAACTATAATCATCATATATCGTATATACATACATACGTACACACATACATACTCATACGCATTTCAAGTCGTTCATTTAAACGATAGGTAAGTACGACATAGTAAAACACAGGAGATCTACTCTCCTTGAGAGTTTGAAACAAATATTTTTGCCCGAAAATATTAAACGAACCACAAAAATAAACCGACGACGAGTGTGTTGGCAAGAGCATGGAAGCGCCGAAGGACAAGTTAAATTCAAAACAATAACAACAACAGCAACCTTAAACAATAATCAAAGAAACAAGATATAAAACAAGTCATTTTCTCTCATCCATAGGCACTTAAACTTACAAAAACAAAATAAAATTTTATATTTTAAACTTGACTAGGCACTCACCTACCATATTCTCCTCATCGCTGTTCTCATCATCCCCTTTCGCAGTCTTGGCCCACAAGCAAGTTTTTTGTTTGTGTACAATTTATGTACTTAAAAATAAATTCCTTACACAGGCAACAACAACAACAAATATAGTGAGTGTGTGCGAGAGTAGTTTAAATTTAGAAACAACAAAAACTCACACATAAACACATACACTGAATAGCATCACTGTCGTCGGCAGATAGTGTAGTAAAAGAGTCACACAGTTCATTTATTTTAACTAGTGAAACAGCATCAGAAGAGCATGGCAATCTCCTCCTTCTTTAACTATGCATGTATGGGTACCTGATTTTTACTGCTAAGAAGAAACTTTCTTGGAGCCTGACAACAACAATTGTATGAGTAGGATAAACTAAGAAAAGAAAAAAAGCCGAAAAACTTACGAAATTTACAAGAACTCGTAAAGTGGTTTATTTGGTTTGTTATTGTTGTTGTTTTTGTTCGGATTAGTTTTTTCATTTCGTTTCAGTTGGTTAAAATTTATTATTGTTTCATTATGATTTCTTATTTAAAGTATTGTTGTTGTATTTTATTTGTCCAGATCAGAGTTGCCAATATTTATTATTTTATTACTGTTCTTTAGAGTAACAATCACCTCTATCGTAAATAATGTGGAAATTATCTGTTCACATTAAATTTTTATTTTCATTTTCAATAAAAGTAAGGTCTTCTCCATCATCCTTGCACTTTCGGCAGAAGTTGTTGTGCGATATCCCAACCTTAGTGCGTGTGTATCTGCTATGAAGTTTCTAAGATGGTTTCTGGTTAGGTTGAACGAATACTTGGTCTGTATATATCAATATCTGGTCTCTATTCAAGAGGGTTCGTTAAACCAGCCTTTAATTGCAAATGACTTAAGAATTTTCCAGTCTTGGCCTTAAGGAATTTATTACGAAACCAGCTTTGTCGAAATCTTAGATGAAAAATTGAAAAATTAAGTGTTTTTCTTGAGTCGTTTGTTCCGACCAAGTTAGAAATTTCTTGCAGTCACATTTTAACTTTCTTACATCGAAAGTGTGGTGAGATTTATTAAATCACAGATTCATTTGTATTATTAAGCTCATTTATTGGTATAAATTATTTTGTACTTACTACTCCTTACACTTGATTTTTTCATTATAAAAATTGTTCAACACCACACATCCATCATTCAAGAAGTGTTACAATATACATATGTAAGTATATCCATTGATTTACACATACATACATATTGTGAAAATTGGTAACCCTTAACGATATATCTTACAAGAAGTCTAAAAACAAGAACAACAATATTGCAAAATAAATTTCAATATTTATTTTCTGCAGCCTATTGGAAAGAACTTGCATACGTTTTAAGTTCTCTTGTTTTTTTCCCGCATTCTCTATTCCTTCACATTTTCCTTTAGTAAACTAAGAAGAAGAAAAAACACACAATTTCATTACAAGAATCTAGAAACTAATGCAGCCTTGCAGCAGCCACCTCTGTATGCTGCCAAATATCGTTGTTGCAAAAGAAAAAAAAAAACGTACCAACAAACAAAACACCAAGAAATATATCTCAGTCTCACTAAAAATAACAGCACCTTTATGTGTGAAGAGCGAGAGAGAGTGGTTATGAGTGAGAGAGGGAGATGTGTATGAAGTGAGAAAAATATTGAAGAAAAATTTTGTAAGAAAAATCAAAACAAAAACAAAAAGCAAACGAAATAAACAAAAATGGAAATATTTTTCATACGATTTAAGGTCGGTTGTTTAGACGGAAGCGGATGATTGTATGGCAATTGAAGTGCTGGCTGTGTGTGTGTTTATATTTTTTTTCTGTTCATGTAAAGTCAGTCAGTTCAGTTAGTGTTGGTGGCGGGTTAAGCTTTAACGGCTAACGTTTCCTTGCCGTGTCTTGTGTTTGATTGCAATTGCCTTGACTGTTTCGTTGTGTTTTGTTTTGTTTCGTTTCAATTCGTTTCTGATTTGTTTTGGTTTCGAATCTCTTCGGCGGTTACTTGCTATTATTCCTGTGACTTTGCTCTTTCGTAGCCGTTGTTTTTGTGTGTTGCTGATGGTGTTTTCATAGTTGCCCATTAAAATATTTGTTTTTGTTGTTATTGTTTGTTACATTTTATTTACAATTCATTTCTTTATTATGTATTTATTTTTTTATTGAATTTATCAATTGCTATTTGCATTGTTATCTATTGTTGGGTTTATTGCCGTTGTTGTTGTCTTTATTTTAAATATTGGTTAGTGTTTTCTCTATTACCATTGTTGTTGCTGTTGTTTTTGTGCTAAATATTGTTGTCATTGTCGTTTGCAATTGTTTTTGTTTTCCTTGATTTTCAATTTTAATTTCCTTTTTGTCATTGTCTTTCGTTTTTCCTGAAAATATTGCATGAAATTGTTGTTATATTTTCGTGAGAGTCGTTTTTGGTATCATTCGTTGTTATAATAGCAAGTAGATGTGTCCGCTGTTGCTGTTATTGTTGTTGGATTTTTATAGAAAATCAAGTTGAAGTCATAAAATATTCAAAATATCTTACACTCAAAGAATATTTTAGTTAATAAATGTTGTGAGTGTTTCAATTACACAGTAAAAATTCACAGCTATGAAAATTTTAATTCATAATAATGTTTGGACTTTGTCATTATATACGAAATGTTGCTTTGCAGATGAATCAACATTAGGAATTATTAAAGTAAACGTGGTGTTTGATAAAACCTCACAAAAAGTCTAACTGCGTCAAATTCCATGACCAATTGAAAATATGCAATAAATCATAACCATCAGGTGGAAAATATTCAACAGCTGACAGCTCTACCAGATCGAAAGTTTTGAAACCTGTAATTAATAATCTATTAGTTATTGTATTTGTAGCACCGCTTTTTTATTGATTTCGGTCTCGTAAAATATCGAAAATTTTCAAAGAAATTCTTTGAGTGTACAGGAAATCAAATTAAATAAATATTGTAATAATGTAACAACGACAACAATAACAACAAGATGAAGAAAACGAGCGAGAATCTTGAAATGAAATCTTAGTACATACATGTAGCCTAGAGACACTCCTGACACTTATTTCCAGTGCATGTATTATGCATATGTGAGTGAAGAATGTGAGAGTAAGGAGATAAACTCTCTTTTTGAACTCACTTGTTTGTTTTATAAATTTGACTTGAGCAGTTGTTTGTGTTGTTAGTTTAAAAATTATTTGGAAAAAGCAAAAAAATAAACAAAAAAACATAAAAAAACGAAAATATTTTGCGCTCATTACATTATTTAAACCGTGCTCGTACTTGTATTCGTACAAATAATACGACTGACAACTCTTTATTATTCGTTGTAGCAATGGCTGGCTGGTTAGTTGGTGCTGTTGTTGTTGTTTTGTGTTTTATTCCCTGCTGATAGATAAACTGGTAAAATTCATAGTTTTCAATTATTTTTCTTGTTTGCTGAGCGAGAAAGAGAGGAAAAGAGACGGCAAATACAATAAAAATAATTTAACTGTTTGATTTTATTATTTTTCATTTGTTTGTGTTGTTGTTTTTGTTTTTGTGGAACAATGAAACGACGACGCGCTTCTAAGTTTTCAACAACAACAACAACAGCGATATTATAAAATATATCACAAATAATAAAAATTTAAGAAAACACAAAAATGTATGAGTGTGTAAGGAGGCGGGGGGGTTTGGATTTTTTACTTGTGTTTCTTCTTTGTAGTTTAAGGTTTTGTTTTGTATGATTAGCAAATAATACATATTTGTATGCATCGTATGTGTGTGTGTGTGTAAAATATGTACATATGTACGAATTTGAAAATAATAAATTGTACTATTTTTGGTTGAGTCTTTGTTGTTGATCTTTTATTGTATTATATTACAACAACAATGGCAATAATATATTATTTTTGTATGTTGTCCGTATAGTTGGATCATTGTTCGTTTGGCTTGTTGGTTCGGTTTGGTATGAGAGATGGAAGTGGAGTGGCTTCGAGAGGTGGTGGTATGGTTAGTTGGTTGGTTGGTTGGTTTGTCAGTTGTTTGTTGGGTTGGAATGGATGTTGCTGGATAACTTTGAACTCTTTTTTTTAAAGAAACTTATGAAATGCTTGCTTGTGTACATGCTCTCTGTTTTTTTTTGCTGCTTTTTAGTGTGTGTGTGTTTGTGTGTGGATACATTTACGAATACTTGATATTTTCTTTTCATAAATTGAGCCCCCGATTCTTTTGATTATAATTTTTCACAAGTTGTTTGCACAGTGCTTTGTGAGGATAATTAATGTCCATAAATATTATAATCTTTAAATAATCATTATAATAAATAAATCATATAAAATAATAAATAAGTAGTAACAAATTAACACAGATTTTAATTGTTTTTTACATGGCTCAGAAAATAGAATTCATAACTCGTTTTAATTTTCAATAAATCGTTTTAAATTTAAATTAAAGATATGATTTATTTGCAAATAAAAAATATTAGAAATCTTTATCTCGCATTGGATGAATGCGTGAGTACATATATGGACAAAGTTTGGCTACGATTCTCGGTAAAATCCTATACAAATTACATTTTCCAACCGTTTTTTGTGCTCTCGAACTTAAGAGAAGCGAAAATCTTTTCATGCTCGGAATGGAACCCAGACAATTACTTTAGAGTCTTAAATAATAGGATCCACACTACATGCTAAGTTGTCTGGTCAATATTGCGGGGTACTAGGCGACATCTTCACACACAGCCTACATCAGCTGAAGGGCTGCTCAGATTCCGCTTAGATTTGATAGTATCACGTGTTATCCCACACTTTTCTAGGCGAGCTGCTAAAGATCGTATAAAAATAGTTCAAACTGTCGTGATTCCAAAACGGTCGCATCGTTGCAATGTACTCACTTTCGAAAATATCGTGATAATTCTACTTATACAGGCTTGACTGTAGGTTACATGCACTTGAGAGCCAATAGCAATTAGTTGAGGAGCTGTGTGGACTTTGTAATGGGACAACTTCAAGCCTTTCGCTAAAATTCTATACAAAGACCTCAGTTGAGTGGTGAAGACTTCTGCATCATCGTCTTCTGCCACGATCTCTGAGCAGAACGGCTGCTCTAGGGATTACTAGAACTAATAGCACGTTTCTAGGTAAGCAACTAAATGGACGGCAAGCATAATGATACGTGTCATATAGGCGTGTATTTTGTTTATGGTTACCCCAGGCCGTTTACTTTTTAAAACATATTTTTCCACAACTGTTCACTGTCTTACTACTCACTGTGCAACATGAATAAGAAAAGAAGTTCACATGTTTCAGTTTCAGTTTTAGTTTTATGACTCTTTTCCTCTTCCTATTATTATTTGTAATGGATTTTTATTTATTTTTCCCATTTTTTTTTTTTAATTTTCATTTGAATAGCAGCAGTAAATAAGTACAATAAAAAAATAATACAAAATAATGGAAAGACAAAAAATGCCATGCCATGCCATGCCTTCTTTAGTAAAGTTATTTTTTTTTTAATATTTTTGTTTTTATTTCTTCTCTTATAACACAGGTACATAGGCCTACATATATATATGTGTGTGTGTGTGTGTCTTATAATATTAAGAGCTTCGTTATAAGCATAGAGTGTATGGATTTGTGAATTTATTTACAGAGTCTATTATACAGTTTAAAAAAATAGTAGCACAATAATAATAATAACAACAATAGCTAATGAAACGTGTGCTAACTTAGACGTTGCTGTCTGTTATTTCTGTTGCTTATTTCTTTGTATGTGTTTTCAAATAAAGCTACCGGTATGTACTATTGTGAGGTGGTGTACTGTGCTGTAGTGTAGTGTGGTGTGGTACTGTGCTGTGGTATCATTTCATTTCATAAAATTCAATTCGTTTATTTATGATTTTTTAATATTATTCTTGTAGTTGTTGCTGTTGTTGCTGTTGTTTTTTGTATTATTTGTGTTTTCACAAATATGGAATTTTTGAATTTATGTTTAAATAATTGAAAAATGTTTTTTCCATTATTGTTATTGTTGTTTTTGTATGGCTGGAGTGTATGAAAGCAATTGTATTGAAATTATTTCTACACATACACGCGCTTATACACACTGTAACATATTGAATATTTTCTTTCGTTTTTCATATACGAGTTCGACAATTTTTGTTGCTTCTTTTGTTGTTGTTGTTCGAAAGCACAAATATTAATAAAAAAAAATAAGAAGTCGAAGAAGAAAATAATTTTTATACTCATAATGAAATAAGAAAATAATGATACGTAAACTTGGATTTTAACAAGGTACACTCAGGCACACACACACTCGCATTCGCACTGGCATTTGTGGGCTTTTTTTTTTGGGGTTTTAATTTATTTAATAGCGCGCTGTGCTATATTTTTTATTTCTTTTTTTTTTATAATTTTTATTTGTATTTTTTTTATTTAATAAATTCAATTAAATTATGTGCTTGTGGTTTTTGTAAACGAAGTGAATGTTTAATAATGAATGATTGAATTTGAATTGTAAATTCTCTTAAAAAAATCTTTTAATTTCTCAAGCTTTTATGAGGCTTAATGCTGTACAAAATTGATTGCCATTTCTAAGAATTTATAGTCGTGTTTGAAGGCCTATTTATTGTGTAATACATAAGTATTCGGAAAAATTCTATGTAAAGCGTTTGCTGAAATAATAGGGACAATTTCTTTTTTTTTTTTCATGTGAACCATTTTCTCCCATAAGGGAACCGTTCAGACGTCCTTGAAACTAAAGGAGCTAACCATATGTGCGTTTCTTGACATAGAGGAAGCATGTGAATACACTTCCCACGAGGTCATTAGACAGAAGGTATGATATCCAGAAGATGTCATACACAATCAATCTGCGAAAATATACACAGGAAACAAGAAACATTAAAGGTCGGCACAATCAGGACATGCCCATACAGGGTGGAGTCCTTTCATCACTAATGTGGAGCCTGGTTGTGGATGGTCTCCTAACAAAACTATTAGAGGCGGGCATTGACTGTTAAGGACATGCAGATAATAGTCTTAATGGCTAGAGGCAAATTTGAAGATACTCACTGTGCCTTCAATGAAAAAGGTGAGTCGTTGATGCATTACAGTGGGTCAAGACCATAAAAACTCACATATAAAAAAGTAAACTTTCTAAATGGAAGAATATTCGACTCCTGGGTGTGACATTATCACATAAAATTGTGGTCAAATCCAGAAATAGTACTGAATAGTAAATTAGCATGGAAGGCTTATATATTGATAATCTCAGGAAAGGTTAGACACAGGCCTTGCTGTCACAAAGCATGATCCCCATATACTTATAATTTTCATCACTTTGTTGCCACTTTCTTTAGTCAAGTTTTTTCTCGATCAGCGGTTAATTCTGATAGTGTTACAGGTTCTAAGATAGTAGAGTTGCCATAAAAATGTATTGGGATACTTATTCTGTGAGTGTATTTCAATTAGCCCCATAGAAAATAATCTCAAAACTCTAAGTCTGGTCAACTGCAGCAAGCCAGTGATGATTGATGAACAAAAAAAAGTATTGCTGGTTCTATGTAGAGATTATCCTCGGTAATATTGTACAGTCAACAATAAGACCATTTGCTGAAATCCAAATGTGGGCAGGTGTTGTGTACCACTAAGGTAGGCACCTAAACAGTTAAGTCAAATTTCAGAACTTCTGCTGAGAGTACAGGTCTTATAAAACTAATAAGTAGTATGTTGGCTTATTAGACGTAAGCCCGTGGTTCCAAGCGCAGCTCAGATACCTCGAACTGAACGAATAGTATATGAATGAATATTTCTTCGGCGACTTCCTCTTAGGAGCCTTTTAACAAAAACTCTAAAAGTATTTCTTAAATAAAGCCTTAAATTGTACGCAAAAATAAGGGATTTCTCTTTACTACAACCTTTATTAACTTATTTAGAATCTATTTTATTTAATTAAATTTTATGTCTTTTTTACTTTAGTGTTTATTTTTTTGTTTGTCAATAAAATTCTCATTTAAGTTTTACGAAATTAATTTATATTTAAAAATATTTTTTTCTTTAATTGGAACTATTTTACCATATGCATGTAATATAAGTTGTAATTAAATAAGCATTCATTAGAAGGCATCTTAAGTGCTTCTGTGTGTGCGTGTGTCCGTGTGTGTGTGTGTGTCAATAAATCGTATTATCCTAACGATTACCATACGAAAATCGTACTCCACTTCTTTCTCGCTCTCTTTCTCTCTATTTTGTAGTGTTTTTAATTTCATTATTTTTTATTACACTCATTTATTTCCAACAATACATTGGAAAAGCAAAAACAAATACCAGAACATTTCTAGAGTGTACAGTATTTTAATTTCTAGTTGTTGCTGTGTGTGCGGTGCTGTTCTAAGTGTAAGTGTAACAGTGTGTAAGAGAATGTATGAAAAAGAGAGTGTATAAGAAACCTTTGCATTTCTTAAAATATTTTTGTCTTTTTTATTTTTTTTTTTTTGTACAAAATACTCGTTTCTTATTAAAATTTGTAAATAAATTGTAATTTCTTGTAAGAAAAAACGTGTATTTGTGTGTTTGCATATACGTCAATGTATGCGTGTATGTGTGTATGTTTCTTTTTTAATTTTATTTCATTATTAATATACAAAAACAAAATTTTCTTATTCTCTTCTTATGTTTATTGTTATTATTATAGTCGTCATTGTTGTTGCTGTTTCCATTACAGTCTGTTTTTATTTAAGTTTTGTTTTTATTATTTTTATATTTTTTCTTTATTTGTTTTTCTAGATTCACTTGGAGTCAGAGTCAAACACAAGACACAACCAGTCGTAGTCACAGTCTGTTTTCGTTATTGGATCAGAGTTGTAACGTCGTTAACGTTTTGCCGCCGCAATACGATTTTCAAATACAAAAAGTGCTTTTCATTTATTTATTATTGTGATAAAAAAAATTAGAAAAAAAAACAAAATCAAATAAAAATTTTAAAGTTATATTTCCTTTTTCCTGACTCTGCTGTTTCATAAAAATTTTAATTAAAAATCCAAAGAAACAAAAAATTAAAAAAATAAAGATTTAAAATTATTTAAAAAACTTACGCGCCTACCAGTTTAGCAGAAATATGTGAAAGACACTTAAAAATTATTGCTTCGTTTACGCGCTCATTTCCCATTTTATTCATTTACTCTCGCTCGCTCTCTCTCTCTCTCTCTCGGTGTATGTTTCGAGTGCTCTCAATCACGTTGTAATAGACGGTTTAGTGCTTTAATGAAAAAAAAATATGTGTGATAATTCCCTTATTGTTGATTTAATTTGATTATTTTTTATTTGAGCTCTCTCTCTCTCATTCTATCTACCTCTCTCATCGTATGTGTTACAATAAAAACGATATAATTTGTTTATCTATGCAAAATTCTCTATTTTACTTGTGCTCTCTGTATCTTTTGTAAAGTAATGCTCACACACTTGTTGTTTGCAATGTACTAAAGAGTAAATGCGTGCGTAAGTGTGTGTGTTAAATGTATGAATTTGTAAATTGTTTACACTTGCAAGTTGTAAGTGGTTTGCAACACATGTTACAAAGCAAAGCAAAAGCCAGAAGCAACAACAAATAACACATAACGTCCAAAAATTTCTAATCGGAAACAAAACAAGCAAAGAAATAAAAATAATAAAAAAAATATATTGTATGTGTTTGAATGAAAATTTTTAACCACTTGTTGTGCATAGTTTGTTTACATCAATTTGATTTGAGATTTTTTTTTAAAACAAGTGTTGAGTGTTGTGTTGTATTTGATAAAAATCAAAATAAGAAAGTGAAACAAGCAACAGCCACCCACCAAACCTCTTACAATCGTTTTAAATGTTGTTGCCATTGTTGTTATCAAAATGGAATCCACGTTATTACTATCAACACTATCAAATAATTTGCAATTGTGTCGTATATGCATTACACCAGCAACAGCAGCAGCAGCGGCAGCGGGAACAGCTAATATTAACAGCAATAACTGTTCAACGCAAATGATTTCAATTTTTGGCGAAGATTCACTGTGGAAAAAGATTACAACATTGGCTGATGTAAAGGTAACAATTAAATTATAATTTTTTTTTTTGTTCATTCTCTTATATTATAATTGAATGCAACATTTGTATGCGCCATATAAAATGCAAACAATGCATATTTAAAATTTTTAATATTTTTTTTTCTATTTATTATTGTTATTTTTTTTTTGCTTCTTTTTATATGCAAGTAATTTAATACTCATATAACCAGTGACGGTGAATGTGTTTTTTTTTATTTTAATAAAATAAAGAAAATAATGAATATTTATTAAATTCATTTGAAATTAATTTTATTATTATTCATGATGGTGTTTCATTTCTTTTTCATATGCATTCAATAATAACAACAACAAGAAAAACGGAAAAAAATTAAATTTTATTTTCTATTGAATTTCATTTTGTCAGTGTTTGTAAGTGAATAAAATATCATATAAAATCATATTCATTAGGTGTTGTAATCGAATATTAAATTTACAATTTAATTCCTCTTTTCTGAATGTGTGTGTGTCTCAACAAAATATTTTCATGTGCATAAAGACAACAAATTGTTTGAAATATATCGGGTTATCTATTTCCATATAATGTTTGAACCTTTCCACGCCTTTGTATACGAAACAAAATATCATTGAAATAACCTTGTCTGCATTGGTAGCAACAGATGGACGGATATCTCTTTCACTGCCTCTATTCTATTCTAAAATTTAGCGCTGTCATAAATCCAATCCATGAACATTAAAATCTTTCTCTGATACATACTTTAGTCGCTCAATCAATGGAAGTTGTCGTTCTTTTACTTCAACTACCAGAAATTTCTTTCTTTTGTGTGATAAATCTGGGCATCTACCCAGTAGGTAAAGACTCGTTTTTTTTTCTCTTTTTCTTCTCTGCAAGTTCTACAAAAGTCATTTGACTAAAATGACTAAACCCAGCACGTTTCGCATCAGCACTCAGTATACAATGTTTAAGAATAATTCCAACAAAGGTGCTGAGTATTATCCTTCTGAGTTCGAATGAGATTTTCATGTGCTCACTATATTATTGTATTTCTTAGTCCATCCCTTTGACCGATACTTCTTCTAGGAGGACACTGCAATGGTCCGATAACCTTATCGAGTTAGTTGCACCTTCCGATTTCGAGAACATACCTCCATTCATAGTTTCATTCAGTTCTGAGCCAACTTTAAAGATTTGTTCGTATTCTAGTTATATTCCATTTAACCATTCGTCCACATTTGGAATAGTTGTCTTGAATTTCCTCAAGAAGTCACAGTGCAGCGTTATTTAGTTAAGGTTCTCGAAAGTTTTCAAATTTGTCGGAAATTTCGAATGACCAATAATGAAACCATGCCTCCCTCTGTCCAGTTGCTAAGAGGTTCTGACTTACATACAACACTGACGTAAGTATAGTACGCAATGCAAACTCAAATTGATATTTTTAAATTCAATTTGTTTTCAGTTCCGAAATTATTCTAGACATCCCATTATCACGGCTAGAAAGAGCACCCTCCAGTCCATCATTTTTATTAAATGGGACATGTGCACCAAGTCCCATTTCTTCTAAATTTATTAATCAAAAATTGATTTTTTTTAATGCAGGCAGGTGAAGATACAACATAGATCCGATCACCGCTGTATACGAATCATCTTTGTTTTGATACAAGATTTCTTCCAAAACTTTCCAAAACTCTTTATTTCAGGACAAGCTTTACTGCATGCATACTGTATAGCTTCAGTGGCTGTTCTCTGTTACTGGTAGTAGCAGTAGCAAACTCCTCTTAAGCCAATCTTATAATTTTACTTAAAGACTGCTGTCTACAGTAACGATTACTCTGTTAAAACATATGGAAAACATAGGTTGATGTTTTGTTTTGTAATCAACAGAATATAGTAAGTCACGTGATAATTAACACTATATTACTAACTTAAATTTGAATAGTAGAGAATATTTCAAAAATTTGCAATAAATAAATGATAAAACGAAAACAAATAAAATTCTTAAAAATACGCAACACTTAAAAACAAATTTTCAAAGTTGAAAATATTCCAAGAAAATCAAAAATTCTTTAAAAATCATTTCGAAAGCGAACCTCCCTCCCCTTTTGTGGTATACGGAATTGAAAAAATTTAAATTTTGAATTGAAATGAATCATTCATTGAAGAAGAGAACAACAACGATAACAATCAATTTGATTTTACCAGACAAATGAATTTGTCTTGTTGTTGTTGTTGTTGGAAAAGTTAATAAAATTTAACAAATTGCCGCTTAATTTATTCAGATTTTTGAATTTGTTTTTTTATTTTTTTTTTCAATAAAGAAACCGCAAATAAAAACAACAAAAGAATAAAATTCAATTCATAACAAAATTTGAAAAACACAAACAACAGAAAAAAAAACACAAAATTAAAAATCACAAATAATTTCATTAAATTAATTAATTTTTAACTTGTTTATGAGTTTATTATAAACGAGTATGGTATGTATGTGTGGATATTATTTAAAAACACACACATATACACAACGATGCCACATTTGAAAACTGACTTCCAACGAAAACCCCTAAAGTCGTATTAGAAATGTGTGAAGAAAAAATCTAAAAATTTTATGAATTTTATTATGGTTTCCATTCACAATTCAATTAAAAACATTTATGTATGTATGTAGTTCTCCATTCACATGCTATGTATGTATGTACATATACACATACAGTCGCTACTAAAACAGTGTCTACTATTATTTTGCATTTTTTTTTTTTATCTTAAGTTGTTATAAATGTTAGGTTAGGTTGGACCTGTTGTCTGCGACTAGAGAGTCAGAGGTCCTGTTTTCCAATGTGAGTCATGAATAATCTAAGCGAGACATTTTGTGGTTCAGCTCAGTTACTAACACATGCTGTCACCGGAAGAAACCCACCCTTAGGACCATAGATTTGTGTGGGGGAAACATTATGTACTTGAATGATCCTGTACGAATATCACAGTGTAATTATCACAGAGTAATTATTTGAATCTTTTTCACCCTTGACCTAGAGGACAATATATTGGCTTAATAGACGAGGGTATCAATTCTAAATATGAAAAAAAGGACACTAACTTGATTGTTTTTCTGTATGTATGTATACAGTGATAAGATACATTGTATAAATTCAAATAGGGGCAGCGAAACACGCTGGGTTTTGTCTAGTTTGAAAATAAATTAAAAATTTATTGTTACGTATTGTGCTTTGGAATAATTTGGAAAAAAAACATTTTTATTTTCAATTCTTCATTCCATTGGTTTATTCAGTAATTCATTCATTAATTTTTGTTTTTAATTCTTTGGTTTTTTTTGTTTTGTTTTCTCTGCTTCATTTGTTCTCTTGTTCACTTGTTTTTTTTTTTTTGTTGTTGCATGTATTATTTTAATTTGCTCTTAAAATTATTCAATTTTTCTTCTCTCTCGCTCTTTTCTTTTCTGATTTTGTTGTTGTACTACAATTTATTATTAATTTTTTTTTATAATTTTGGAAATCTTAATTCTTTTTATGATTTAAATCGTCAATTTTGTTGTTGTCGTTGTTGTTGTTTTTCTTCAGTTTGGTTTATAATTTTATTGTACAAAAAATTATAATTTACCGTTTCAAACGACGGTTTTTATTTGTGTGTGTGTGTTTCTTGAATTTAATTTTTTATTTTTTTATTTTATTTGAATTGATTATTTATTTTTCTTTTTGTGTTACATTCAAACTTATTTTAAACAGAATATTTGTGCATAGGTATGTGTGTGTGTGTGTGTGTGTGTGTATGTATGTATAAATTATAATTTATTTGTTTTGTTATTATTCTGGTCGTTTTATCTTAAGTACAGTCTTACACCATTTCCAAAAGAAATTAAGAGATTTGCGTTTAAGCCAATGATGGGAAAAATAGTTTATTTGTCATTACATTCGCACGTACAATAAATAAAACAAAATGGAAAAATCGACGCCTCCGTTCGATAACATTCTAAGTCAAAAAAGTCAAAGTTTTCACGCGTCATACGACTATATGTGTATTCTAAGGAGATTTTTCCCTATAACTTTGGAACGGATCGGCGTATCTTAACCAAATTTTGACAGTAATTAAGTTAGAGAACGTAGAATTTAAAAATGCAAGAACATTAAAAACATTCTAATTACACTTAGAACGTTATAGAATGGAGGCGTCGAAATATACGCACAAAATATTATAAAAATATAACAATAAAAAAATAAAAAAACTAAAAAAAAAAATTCAAAAAATATGCGTGGAGGGGACAGCAGAGATATTTTATAATTTAAAAACAAAACAGTCTTAAACAAATACGTATCATACTGTTTACCCTAATTCTTCTTCTTGGATCCTTTTTATTACAGGTCAATTTTATTACAGGATCCCTTTACTACAAAGATCAAACTTCCGAATGTATAGTACAACAATTTTACACATGCATCGCACTATAACTTAGGCAACAATTCTCTCTGATTACACTTCATCCATTTCAGTTCAGCAACTTTTAGAATCTTACTGTAATGTAAAGTGGTGCACCCTTCTTGAAGGAAGAGGTCCCATTAAGACTACTATATAGGCCCATTGTGTTACCACAATCAAATTTCAACCCGGCGATCAAACTTTTCCTTGAGGAAACTAACCAAACCTAGAGGAAACTAGTCCGAAATGAACCTTACTATTGCAGTAATCCTTTATATTAAAGAGCTCGGCCATGGATGTCAAAACGTAATTGATCGAAAGCCTTCGTCGCACATAACTCCTCCTCAGACCCACAGCTCCTGCAGGAATCTTTTTCCGGAATACCAGGTCTTTCGGCATGCCTACCAGCTCATGTTCCTATGTACCGCAATCTACATATATAAGAGTAACCTTTGAATGATTCCAAATTTCCCTAAGAAATCTTCGACATTTAGAGACAAGTGTATATAAGATAAGTCGCTGTTTTTTTTCCTACACTTTGAATTCGAATAGAATTAAAACAAAAACTTTTCAATTTTTTATACGATATTATTATTATTATTTTTAATTTAATTATCATTTACAATAATAAGTCTTAAACTTTGTGCTCCTATTAAAATTTCTAAACAAAATTCTCGTTAAATATTTTTCGACTGCCGATATGGTGTAATAAATTGCTTTTCTACCATTACCACCACACCACTATTAATAAAAAAATATTTTCCATATTTTTTTGTTATCATCGTCTTTTCCAACAAAAATTTTTTTCTCTTTCTTTTTCCCTCTCCGCTGTACATATTTTTGTGTATGATTTTTGTTTATTTTTATTTAATGTCGTTTCTATAAAATTTAATATGCAGGTACATACATACATTCATACATACATACAAGTATTGTATATATGTATGTGCATCTCTCTCTGTGTATGTATTTATTTTTATGATGATTTTCATAAATAAATTCAACTTCTGCGAACAAACAAACCAATCAACAAACATTTCATACATCGCTCTCTTGCCTCTTTTATACTCCGCTCTATACTACTGTTCCGTACACTACTCTACTCTGTTCTGCTCTCTAGTCGTAATCGTAGTTTAATGTACGACAATACAATTTACTTTACTTCAATGTTTCTGTTGCTATTGTTGTTGTTATAATTTTTCATATATTTTTTTTTGTTGTAGTTGTTTTTATTATTATTTGCTTAAGAAGTTGAATGTTCGAATTCCTAGTTTATGGCTTATTTATGTTGTTGTTGCTATAATTCTGTTTTAAACGCGCACATATTCACAAAAAGAAAAAAATAAAAATAAAATACGTTTTCTAAAGCAAACGTTTGTGGGGAGGGGAAAGAGATAGGTAGGTGAACGTTTACAATTTGTTTTACATTTTATTTTTCGTTTTTCTTTAACGACGTTTTCATCTTGTTCTTAAATTCTTACTTCCCAATCTGCTTACAAACTTAGAATATTTTGTTATTGTTTTTGTTGTTTTTATTTCGTCTAAAATACCTGATTTTATGATACAACATGTATGCGTGTGTGCATGTTTGATTTGAAAATGTTCGATGCAGTTCGATGATGACGGCTTGGGGTTGTGTGGTTTGATGGTTTGTTTACCAGTTGGTTGTGAAGTAAAATAGTGATGGAAATTGTGTGTGACATTAGGAGGGTAGTTACTTTAATAATTTATTAATGTTATTAGGCATGGAGAGCTACATCACGAACTTGAAGGTAATTGAATAAAACAAGTACGGTTTATGAAGTCACCGTAGTCTAGTAGGTAGTGTGTTAGCTTATTACACGTGAGGTTCAGAAGATTTCAGGCAAAAACTCTGAGAGTAAATAAAATTGCTTTGAAATGTCTCTCAAAAATCGACTTTAAACTGTAGGTCACGCCATTCATGTATAAAATTAACACATACAACAGGGGTGGTGTGAGAAGCTATGTAGGTCGTAATTCTGACTGAAGGTGAAATGATCGTGAGGTGCTATGACCGTATAATAGCCGAATTTTCTTTGACCTGCTATAGAAAAATAAGAACTGGACAGTATGTGGTTCCAACAAGACAGCTTCACAGGCCTCACTACAGTACTGGAAACTTACCAGAAGGATAGGGGAAGTTTCCAGAAGTAGTGATTTTACAATTTGGCCTCGTTAATTGGCCACCAAGATTATGAAATTAAACGTTGTTAAGGTTTTTTGTGGGGCTACGTCAACGACAATTGTCTACGCGGAACTTTTGAAAACCAACATTCGTTCAGATTTTGTGGTGTAAAACTGCTTCAAAAGATTCATTGATATATTTTGCAAACAATGGCATTGCTGCAAAGCAAATTTTGAAACCCAAAATCGAATAATTCACTGGATAGATAACCTTATTTGTATCGCACACTCATGTGTGAGACGTTCACACAATATGATGAATAATATTTTATAGCCTGTATGTTAAGTTTTAGATTTAAACAATTTCCGTTTAATTTAAATGAAAAAAATTCAAACCTCCAAAAATCAAAATGCTTTTGTCTGTGAGTCTTTAAATTCAATAAGAAAATAAGAATAAAAAAACAATTATTTTCTTTAAAAAAAAAAGCAACAAAATATCTGCAAAAAAAAACAAAATAAATTAACTACTACGAGTAATGAATAAATGAAATACAATTTTTTTTAATTAAATTTTGTTTTCAAACCCAACTTTAAATATTTTATGTAACACTGTAATAATACACACAGAGCTACGCATACAAACATATATGCATAGATACACCGCATTACTCTCTTATTGATGTGCTGCTTGTATTTGTTTATTATTTTTAAGTTTTTTTGTATTTATTTTCTTATTTACACACACTATGTGGGCCTTTGTCTCTTTAGTTGTAGGCAAGTGAATTTGTATATGCGTGTGTGTGTGTATTTCTTTTTTGGGTTGATTAAATTATATTTCCTTACAGTTTTCGCTGTTGTTGTCGTTGGCTTCGTTGTTGTTGTTGTTGTTGTTTTATTCATTTATTTATTTTTCTTATTAATAAAGTGTTATTTCTGTTTCTGTTTCTGTTTCTGTTGTTTTTGTTTTTATTTGTTCTGTTTTTCTCTTGTGTTCAATTCACTTTGAATATACATATTTCACCATTATTTTGTCTTCTTATTGTATGTGTGTGTGTGTGTGTGTGTGTGTTTATTTGTCTTCTTCGTATTATTTTCGGTCTTGTTATTGTTATTGTAAATATTTTATTCAATAGTTTCATATTTTTATTTCAAATTTTTTTAGATTTTTTTTTTTAATTTTTTTTATTTTTTAGTTTAACAATTGTAGTCATTGTTGTTGTTGTTGTTGTTGTTATTATTATTGTATTATAATTTTTTTTGAACCACTCCCTACTTGAAGAAGCCAAAGAAGGAACAAACAACAGCTACAACAACAATATATACACACACACACACACACACACACACACAAATAATTTACATTTTTAGTTTGAAATTTTTATACAATTTTATTGTAAAAACATTTATTATTTGAGGTAATTTTTGTTGCTTTTCCTTAAAAAAAAAAAGAAAGAAATAAAAATTAAATAAATTGTACGTATAAATATTTTATATGATCGTTAGAATATATGGGAATAATTGCTTGTTGTACTTACCGTAGTAGTTGTCTAGTCGAATGTGAATGGATGATGGCTGGCTGGTTCACGTCGATTGGATTGCATAGGAATGTAATGTAATGAATTGAATTGAATTGGATTGGAAAGTATGAATTGGCTTGGCTGGCTATTGAATTATTTCAAGTTGAATTTTGTAAACAAAAATGTTTTCCTTTCTAATATCCTACTTTTTTTTTTTTATATAGGATCTTTGTATGTAAAGCTCATTCTATCTATAAATTTATATAAAAGAAAATATGTGTAAGATATTATCGATATTTATTCGTTTGATACCATATTGTATGGAATATATGTACTTACTTAATTGCTTATTACAATCCCTTAGTCAGGATTGCAACCTAGCTTTTCACACCATCCACGTTGTATGTGTTATTTTTGCCATGAGCGGTGGGAGCTACAGTTTAAAACCGATATTCTGAACTATAGATTTTTTAGAAACTTTTCATGGCAATTATATTTCCTCTCCGAGTCGTCGAAGAGATAATTTTATTTTTATTTGTTTGTGACATCTGAGCAAGGGGTTGAATCCCATGGCCAACTATCTACTTACCATACTACGCTGATGATTCAGTATCGCTGATGTTTTGATTTTTAAACCCCCTACTTTCATCACATTGTAGTTCCAGCATTACTTTAGCCATAGCCATACTGGCACCACACAATTAGTTTCACACAATTGCAGAATTCATTCAATTCAAGATTTCATCAAGAAATTGGCACGGAATCCATTTCGAATAGCTGAATAAAATACATTCCGCTTATTCATCACCATCCATTCAGATTGGGCATATAGGGGATCCATCACATTCATATTTGTGCATGTATTAACAGCCTTGACCAGTCATGAAGAGGCTCGAATTGAGGTATATTCTCTCCATCCAAGGGGTTATAGTAGGGATAGGTCCATCTTTCCTTTAAACTGTCGTCCTACACTGACTGCTATTAGCATATGAAAAATCATTGTTCTCCGTTTTCTATAACAGCAGGCTCATCTTATTCTCCAATATGTCTATCGGAATTGCTTTTGCCAATACGAGTGCAGTGCGATATTCATCGGTTATGGTCCTGAAATAACTTGCCCACATAATCCCTCTTAGGCAGTGCTCTCTTCACTCCATCGTGTATTCTCTTGAGATTGATTAACTAAAAATTTTAGCAGCTTATCTTCATTATAATTTTACCAAGCGATTAACTTTGTGCATTTTGTTTCTATCCAACAATTTCAGATCGAACGTGACGATACATTGCCCCAGCAAGTTTGCATAACCTGTGCCAAAAACATCATATCGGCATGTCTATTCAAAAAGAAGTGCGAAGATGCCGATAATTTCTTTCGACAACAATTGCTGATACGAAAAATCGAAAGTAAAACGGATCAGAATGAGATTGTCGAAACGGAAAGCGATGAGGGTGGTGGTGGTGGTGGTGGTATGGTGAATGGTCAAAACTATGGAAATAATAATACACACAAAAGCGATGAGGAGCCATTAGGGGAGGAAGACGAGGAAGATGAGGATGAAGAACAAAAATACAAACACCAGTTACACCAGCAGATAAATGGTGTACATCGCCTTCAGTTGGAAAACTGCGAAAATCATGAACAACAATTGGACAACGAGCAGCATGAAATAGTCGAAGATGATGGTGAAATTAAAAGTGCCAATGGACAAAAGCCAGCCTTTGATTTGAATTCAATACGTCTGATGCAAGAGTATATGCAGCATCATTTAAGTAAATTGAATGGCATTCAGTCTAATGGTGGCGGTGGTGGGGGTCATCGTGTTACTGATGACGAGGGTGGAGATGGTACGGCAACAGAATCGGATCAAGAGGATGACGATGAAGATGGTCCTCTACCTCTTATACCAGAAATTGAATTAATAACACCCTCCGAAGATGGCGGCTCTATTGCCAACAATAGTAATGGCGGCAATGGTGCTGTAACACAGGATACCAGCCCTGTTGTCTTAGGACAAATGCGTGACTATCAGTGTCCGCATTGCTTTCAAATATTCGAAATGAAACAAATATTAAAGGTTCATATGCAAACTGTACATAATACGTCCGTAGTTTATGAATGCACCAACTGCAAGAAGACATATTTCTATAAACGTTTCCTGGAGAAACACATACGTCGTGGCCGTTGTGTTAAGAAGAGACGGAATCAAACGTAAGTTAAAAGGCAATATTATATGAAATATTTCAGTTTCAGTTTGAATTCTTTCGTTGGTTGAAATATTTAGACGGCCCATGCAATGTTCCGACTGTAATGTTTTATTTCCTACCGGCCATCATTTGGGTTGGCATAAACGCACTGGTTGCCCTTCAAAGACAGCTAAAATGTAAGTGTCCTTAATAAGCTTTGTTTTGCAATAGGTTTCCATTGCTTCCATTGGTTTTATTTTAGGCCCCTGCAACAACTTTTCAAACAAAATATCGTGCAATACAATAACTTTCCCAAACGTATTGGCATACGCAAGCCGGAAAATGCCATTTACCTGCATAATCGCAAGTGAGTTATTTTCATTAAGTGATGATTTTTTCCTTTAATTTTTTCTTTAATTTATAAACCATTGTGTGTGTCATTTACAGAATCATAATGGCCAATAACAAACGCAAGGGCCGAACTCGCATTAAATTGGATGCCCGTAAAATAGCCTTGGCCAAGCAATTAATATTACGTGAAGCCACTACCACCGTTATCGCCAATGAATTAAATATTTCGCGTACATTTGCTTGGCGTCTAAGAAAAAGTCTCGTTAATGGCATTAGTCTACACGAACGTGTTATTGATCCACCCGAAGATGAGGAAGAAGCAATAGAAGGCAATGATCCTCAGGGTGAGGGTCAAATGCCAGATAATGGCGAATCATTGAATTTGGAAAATCATAACGAATATCATTTAAAACATCAACCAATTATTGAGCACATTAAACGCGAGCGGGCCACAACAGAAGAAGAAGAGGAGGAGGAAGAAGAGCAACGAACGCAGGTTTCTCATAATCGTGAAAATAATCAAGAATCTGAAAATGAAAGTGAAGATCACCAGCAACACCACCAACACCACCAACACCAACTCCAACACAATCACAATCAACAGCATTTAGAAGACGAGCAATCACATCACATTCCACAAAAGCCACACTTAATCCACAAAGAAGGTTTTAGTGTGGCCACATCGGTTATACAACGAACAAATGAATTGAAACTGCATAATGCTCAGCAGCAGCAACAACAGCAACAGCAGTTTTTAACAATACCAACAGCGACAGCAACAGCAACATCAACATCGTTATCGACATCAACAACAACAAATGCCATATTAGAACAGCATAAAATGCACAATAAAATATCTGTAGTACAACAACAAAGACTTATGGAAATTAATAATAAAAATGCTCATTTAGAAAATAATCATGATACAGCTAGCGACACCGATACAGACACCGATAATGAAGAAAATCATACAAATCATCCGTATCTGCGTCAGCAACAACAAATTCTCGAACAGCAACAACGGCAAATGAAACATCAAGAGACTGAAATTGTTAATAGTCATGCACAACAGCAAATCCACCAACAACAACAACAACACCACCACCAACAATCTTTATATTTACAACAAAAATCGTCAACAACAACGACAACTACTTTCAAAGATCCTCAAGAAGATGCCACACCGGCAATAGCCCTGAGTGGTAATAACAAAATACCCCTTATGAAGCAGCTGTCACCAGCTGTAGCGGCAGCAATGTAAGAGGCTTTAAGTTTGAGTTCTTGTAGGGATCCTGGAATAATTTTTGAATTTCTCTTTTTAATATTCCAGCCATCAATTACCGGTAAATCTTTCTATACGTCCAATAGCATCAATGCAGAATAACACAGAAAAGTAAGTGGACACTTTCTTAACAGAAGGCCTATTTAACTCATTGATTTTAAAATTTTCCAAAGCAAATATAATCCTCTCTCTGCCTTTCTATTAAGGATCCGATTTATATGCAAACAACTATTCATTTTCATAATAATTTCATTCCAGGCCAACAAACACTGACAGTAGCGGTTCGAAAAAGAAGCCACGCAAACCCAACGTGTTTATCGATGATGAAAAGTATGCCATGGCCAAGATGTTGGTTGGCCAAAACGCCTCCACAATGGAAATAGCCAAGGCCTTGAATGTTTCACAAATGACTGCTTGGAAACTTAGAGATGCCATAATTAAGGGTGTGCCCCTATCATATCGTAATAAACGTGACATACGAATGACTGTCATGCGACATGATGAGGATAATGGCAGCAACAGTGTTGTGAATAGTGAAAACAGTGATACACAGCGAGAAAGCGAAACCGAAAGACAACAACAGGCCTTGATGGTGCAACAGCAATTGGATCATCAACAAAAATTACAACAACAACATATACAGCAGCAACAACAAATACAACAATTATTGCAAAGGCAACAACAGTTGCAGCAGCAGCAACAGCAATTGGAACAACAAAAATTGCAAAGGCAACAGGAACGCGAACAACAACTTTTATTGCAGCAACAACAGCAACAGCTAAAGCAACAACAGCGGCAAAAGCAACAACAACAAAAAGAAACTCATAAGCAACAGCAACCACAACGCCATCAAGAACAAAAAGTCACGAATCCGCGACGTCGTTTAAAGGCCGCTGAACGTGAGGTGCGCGATAAAGAAATCACCCGAGAGATTTTAGAACTCATTAAAGAAGACAACAATATACAGTATTGGAAGGTATCGGCACGTTTGGCCGAAAAAGGTTATGCCATATCACCGTCTTCGGTATGCCAGAAATTAAAATCAATGGGTATACACAGGCGCTGGAAGCCTGGCGATAAACCACCACTAATTGATATGGAACACCTAAAGGCAGTAGCTGCTGGCAATAACGCAAATATTGTAAACAATAGCAGCAGTATGGCAGCTTTAGCAACTGCGGCAGCTAATGCACAAAATGCTTCATCATCGGCCGATGAAAGTTACGAGCCACAATTTGATATGGGCGGCGCTCATTTCTTAAGTGCCTTTACACGCTAAAAGAAAAAGTGAAATAGAAAAAAAAGGAAATGAAAGGTAAAAATTGTTTAGTTTAGTAGTGAAAAAAAGTAGTGGAAAATAGTTTAAGCTAGTCTAAGAAGTATTTTACGCTAATAGAGGAAGGAGAAAATTAAAGACCGAGATATTGTAAATAAAAAAGTATTAAATGAACAAAATGAACGTATGGCCAAGAATATAAGATAGTACGAGTAGATGTACATATGTATATGAACAAGTGCCACAGATATCAATTCTTATTTGAATTTTTAGTTTGAATTGCGGTCAGAAAATTGTTTGAAAACTTTGATTTTTTTTTTCTTTTGTAACGTTTTGTTTCAAATTCAATTATTAGTTATTAAAAGACAACCTTGATAATATTAGAAACAAGAATGTAAGATAACATTAGAATTGCATTGAAACATAGACTGATTCGCCAGCTTCAAAAGGACATCACATATGCTACATATATTTTAAAAGAAGCCTCTTTTTTTAGTTTAAACATAACAATTATTTTACAAAATTCGATTGCTTGCATGTAGGCCTATTAATTAACGTCTTCGTTTATGTTTTATTGAAATCTATCATTTTGATAACTCTATTACAGCAATGCAAAACTATTTCGTTATAGAAAATTCTAAAGTTAGTAAAATTTTGTTTCTGTTTTTATGCAGGAAATGATAGCCAAATTTTTTTAACACCATAAATAATTCTTTTTCAAGTCAATTACTCGTAATAAATATTTGTTTGTTTGTTAATTAAGTAAATATTTGTTATTGTCTAGTATTTTTTTTTTAATTTTTTTAAATCAGTATTGAACAATATATTGGAGAGACATTTTGATGAAGCCAAATAAATCTTGTAAACCATAAGTCTGCTTTCTATTATCAATTTCATTTGTCTTTTGACTTAATGACACTTTTCATCTGTACCTCTTATATCTTCCTTTTAGAGATAATAGCTGTATTTATTATTAATTTTCTTTCATTTATAGGTTAAGCTCTTTGAGATTTGCGTAAAATAGGTAGTTCACCAAAGAAATCGCATGAATATGATTGTTGTCTGTAGGACCCTAAATAGTATGCACGCTCAACTGTGGCTAATCTAAACATTGATGTTGTGGCCTTAGGACTGCAATGCATTGTTGGCTGACACAAGTTCATATTTTAAGTTTTCGAAGAAAAACTTGAAATACTCTAAGAAATACTTTGTCTCAACTGACGAAGTAACTCTTATTTATGTCTTGCGTGCATAAAGAAAAACGTGAAAGTGCCTATTAATAATAGCAGGTTAATAAACTCTGTTAATAAAAACTGTAAAGTAACCGTGTTCGGTTAGCCGGTACAGCCCAAGGCATTATTGAGAATATTTGTTATTTAGCCACACTATTCGCAAGTGCCACAACACTTTTCCTGTAGACGAGGTTACTATTCATATCAAGTTGTCCATAAACTTAACCTTTTTCGCTTTTTTCGTCTGTTTATTAATCCAATATATTGATTAAATCCTTTATACAAATATGGCAAATGAATTTCAGCTGTGTTCCAAATTAAAATCTTATGATTTCGAAAAAAATTCAATTGGCAACTGATAGCGACAATAACAGTGGTCATTTACAATCTATTAATTGCTCCTAATATTATTTGAGGCTAAATTGAGAATGTCCACCGAACTTCGGTTGCATTGCCAGTTAACAAAAATAGTATTACGAGTGGTACTTGCAATTTTTTTTTTTGGAAGCTAAAAATTTTCATGTTTTCATATTCATTGATTTCACTTTCCGCTATTGTTTCAATTAATTAGTCATGATGTTGAAATTATTTATTTTATAACACAATTCTAATATGTGGCTCTGTTATTTTAAATTCGAAATTATTCAACTGTTGTTTTCACTTGTTATTTACCAGCCATTATTTACATTATAAGATAGTAAGGTTTTATGTCTGTTTAAAAAATAAGACTTTTCTAAAAAAATAAAACAAAAAACAAAAACAAAAACAAATTTAGTTGAAATTACATTCCTTTGTATGATTTTTATAAAAATTTTTCTTAAATTTTATCATTTTTCAAGTCCCTATTGAGTCTAACTAAATAAAATATTTTAAAAGTATTTAAAAAAAAAATGAAACGAATGTGTAGTATTTTATGAAATATTTAATTTTTAAATATAATTTCTTTTTAAAAGACATGATTAGTATGTAATATCAAAACGAATAACCATTTATATTATTTATACTAACAAAGAAAAAAAAAACAAATAATTTTTTAATTATTAATTAAGGCTTTTCGTTATAGAAAAATATTTAAAACGTAAATATTTATCAAACTGATAAATAAAGAAGACAAATACAAAAAAAGTGCAATTATGTATAAGAAGGAAAGAAAGAAATACATTTCTTCAGGTTAACCAGGAGAATATGTTACAAAAACAAAAACAAAAACGAACAGTATAATTTAAAAAAAAGTATGTATTTTTATAAACAAAAAGGCTAAAAATAAATAAATGCAAATTTAAATATCATTAAAACGAAAGCAAAACTTTGTGCAGCTTTAGAAAAGAATGAACAAAAAAAGGCAACAAATATTTTTCATTTAAGGATTTATGATTTTTATTAAACAAATTACAATAATTCCTTTACATATACCGTTAATGTATCTATTTTAGTTTTTATTTTTTTTTAATTAATATTTATGTATTTATATTTTATTAAATAAAATATTTATAACAAAATAGTTGTGCCTCTTGAACACACGCACTATTAAAATATAATTTTAATTAAATTTAGTAATCAACAAATAAATTATATAAAATATAATAAAACGATATAAATCGTTAGTTATTGACTGGCAGCCTTGGTAGCAAAATATATATAAACAAGAAAAGCAAAAACAAACAGAAAATAGTTTTAGTCAAGCACTCATGTATTAAAAACAATAAAATTATTATACAAAAATTTAGTATATCCATACATACATACATACACCATGAAGTAATAGTTTACTGAATCAATATGCATCATACATACATATATAATATAGAATATTATTAAAGAAAAGATTTAAACATTTAAAAATGTTACATTATAATTGTGTAAGTTGAAATCATTCCATCAATTTATTTAAAAAATAAATAGAATATTTTACATACACATTAAAACATCTGCATACACAAATTTAGTATACAAACATACATACATATATAAAATATATTAAAATGAAAGTTAAAATATATAAAAATAAAGAAATAAAAAAAAAGTATTTTAAAAATAATTATTAAAACAATTTTAGTTTTAATTGCTAAAAGACTATTTCAGTAAAACACGGTACAAACGCCTAAAATAATTATAAAATGAAAGATATAATGGAACCCTTGATATGATTATAATTTAAACAGTTCTATATCCCAAGAATTATATTCGAACAATTTATCGAATTGGATTTAATTTCAAAAAAGCTTTCGACACCATAACTGAGTGTAATATGGACAGCAGCAAAATGTACTGGCATTCCTACTATATTGGTAATCATTATGAAAGCGAAGTGTACCGAATCTATTTCGCAAGTTTCATATGACAAAATTTACAGCCAAGCATTTGCAACGACAATAGAAGTGAAACGCTGTTACTCTCTCGGTCTATTACAATTTGCTGTTACTCTTGACAAGATCATTGCCAAACGAATTACTCCCAGAAATTTATCCCCAAACATTTTTGTGTACTTTCAAGAGAAACTGAGTAAAACCCGTGCCCCCAAATTGTAAATAATTAGCAAGAAACTGACATATGAAATCTGTTATCCAATACATTTGATGTCTAATGTCCTTTGTTTATAGTAAAACGAGGTTTTGTTTATTTTTCTTTCTTTTTTTTTTTAAGTAACAATAGAGTATATATTTTAAACTTCGTTTATACATTCAGTGATGTAGTGTATAGAATTGATGATGGTGATGAAATGATTTTCTGTTATATGTTTATATAAAGTAAGCATGCATATGAGCGATAGAATGTTAAAAGTTATATTATTTGTACAAGTATTACATACTATGGAATTGTACACAAAACAATTCAAGTAGCTAAGGGAATTAATGATTTCAGAATCTTTAAAATTCCATTACAAAAAAAGCTAAAAATTAAAATTCTTTTCAGCCAACTCAATCCAATTGATAATTTACATTGAAGACAAATCAATGTTACTGCCATCACCTTTGTGAATCTTCTCTTGACTTTCGGTCCATGCTTTAGCAATCATTTGCTTAGTCTTGCTATCGCCGCTCTGATACATTTTCTTCATGATATTGACTAAAGCATCTGAAGGATTATCGGAATCTGAGGATTTCACTTCGCTATCTGCCTGTTCCTTTAGGCGCTTTTGTATCGATGTCAAACACGACCAGTGGTGACCCTCTTTGGCTTTCTTCAGATAAACGGCAATCATGCCGGTCTTTATTTTGCGATAACTCTTTACAACATCAATCGGTTCAAGTAAATTGTTTATGATCAGGCCATAGTCTTTGTCACGCAAATTGTTAACGTTTACGTTCAATGAATTTTCGGTAAATTTAGTAACAATCGCTGATTCATCCAGATTCTCGACACCAGCCAATGTAATGAAAATCTTGACAAATTTGTCACTTTGATCCCAACCATATTCTGTCAATTCGCTGAAATACCTGTGTGAGTAAGAACAATTAAAATAATAAAGAAAATTAAACAATAGAATGCCAATATCTTAGCAATATCGTTTGTCGGTCAATATAAGGTAAGTAAGTAAACAAACAACTGTGCTCGAGAGAAAATCAAACAGAATGTTCTAGAATGCTGTATAGCATGTGCCTGTTAAAAAAAATGTTCTTACCTTCTGGGTGTTTGCTCTTTACGTTCCTCTGCCTGTTTTGCCTTAATCTCCAATGTGACTATTTCACGGTCAACTTCTGCCTTGGCATGTATCAAAGCATCCTTAACACGCCTCCGCGAGGTCTGCTCCAACAATTTGGTAAATTCCTCGGAATCTTTTCTCAACTGTAAACATGAGTTTTATTGTCTTTGTCAATGAAATTATAGTGGTTTTATTTATTTGTTTATTACCTCTTCAATACTCATTTTACTTATTGATTTATAAATTATAAAGAGACTAAAATCGATAAATGTCTTCTACACGCTTCTTGTTTCTTTGATTAATAGAGATAAATAGGTCTGTGATTGACAATATTTATATGAGTTCGGAATGCTTCTCTTACAATTAGCAGCTCGCAAAAAGTATTGTCGTTATACAGAGTTGCAATATTTCTTATTAATTGACGACCAATATAAACTTAACAATGTTGCCATTCAATGTTTTTAATTACGTGGCCGTTAAACACTGCAATTGGTTGAAAAAAATTTTATATTTTTAAATTTAAATTTAAAGTACTTAAACCTCCATGGCCAGTTTAGCCCGGATTCTTGTTGCAGATATAAGTTTTACTACCATATTACACAAGAAAGTGTTCCCTTATTGCTTAAGGGATATTCAAATTTCATAACACATTAGACCACCATCGCATAGCGGTGACATTTCACTGCTATATCGTTACTACGACTGTACTGGTCTTAAAAATGATGACAATCTTAGAGTTCTTCTTTTATTATTACGTCATTCACGTATAACATAACCCGATAACATATCCCTAGCTTTTTCCATTCAAAAGGTTTTTATTGTATTTCACAATGTAAAATAATTCAAATTTATCATCCATAAAGTACAAACTCTTTCACCCATCCAATAACCTATATGTATAGTTTAAAAACATGTCATGTAATAATAGGAAACATCCCCTACCTCTCTTTGATATGTGCTGATATAATAAGTATATGCGATAATTAGATCAAATATGTATATTGTATTAATATTGCATTAATTATATTTATATTGTAAGTACCATACATGGAAGTATTTTGTGCAGATTATAAAATCATTTTTTTCATTTCAAACTTTATGGCGTTTATTGAAGTGCTTTTTTTTGTGTGCTTTAATTGCTGACCAAATATGGCGACATCATCAGTTCACAGTATAGTTTTCAAAATTTAATTGCCACACTGTCACACCTGCAAATTATAATACAGTCTTAAAGCGTTTGATTTTTGTGTATAAGAACAACAAAAAAGTTGTTAAAACAACAATAAGTGTAAGTAACTACAATTTGTTTTAACATCACTGGGTGACGCAATATAGAAATGCCATACATAGTGTGTGTTGAGTTTTGTAAAGTAAGGTTGTGATCGAATTATGCGAGTTATTATACGCTGGATCCCATCAGATAAGTTTAGAGCCTACTGTGTTTTGATAACCTTCTCTCCTTAACTGTTAATCTATCCCATATACACTTTTACGTCATTCATCTCACAATCAATCTTCCATTGAGGCCTTGCCAGTGTTGAAAAATTCAGTACTTATGTACTTTTTTTTAGTACTTTTTCATTTCAAAAATAACGCAGTACCCGCGCTACTCTTTCAGCACTTTTTTACTATTACATATTTTATGTCTTGCGCTTTTCAACTGTTAATGCATTAGTTAGCAACACGTTTAACGCAATGTTAAATAGAATTAGGTTTTAACCCCCAGCTAGCCACGCCCACGGAACGTGGAACGTTCGTTTTTAGAATACGAAACACACTGAAAACGCTTGCAGTAATTTCGTTCGGTAAGCATTTTCATTGCTCTTCTTCTACGAACGTAATTAATTACATTACGTTCCATCGATGTGACAAACGGGGCTTATACATACGTTTTGTTACGTTCTGAATTAACTGTTTTTGCCCTGCATGTTCTTAAATATAAATAAATAGTCTGTCTAGTAGGCTAGCTTACTTACTACTGTCGGTCGTAATCCTAGTTTTTAATGACCAATTATGTACGTTGGTTGTAGTATGTATGTATCTCTTACAAAAGGACTATTTGATGCAAAAAAGTACTTTTTCAGTTATAATTCAGTACCATTTGAAAATTTTTGTTTTGCAACACTGCTCATCATTATGCTTTTAGAATATTTTTTCCTTCCTGGCAATACTGATGCAGTTAAGTACCAAAATTTTTTCTTCCTGGCACACAACATACATACATACATAATTGGCCATTGCAACCCTTCAGTCAGGATTACGGCCTAGCTTCTCACACCACTCATGTTGTGCGCGTTAATTTTATACGTGAGTGGCGGGACCTACAGTTTAACGTCGACTCCGAACGACAGAATTTTGAGAAACTTTTTCATGGCAGTTTATTTTACTCTCAGAGTTTTTGCCAGAAATCTGCTGAGAGGAAGTCGCCGAAGAAATATTTTTTTTTCATATTTCATTTTTGATGTCTGACCTGGGATACGAACCCGGGCTTTACGAATAGTAAGCCAACACACTACCTACTACACCACGGCGACTTCACACAACACTGGAGAAAAAATTCAGTTTTGTTCGTTCAAAAACGTAAACGTTCTTTTAACACTTTATAATTCGCACAATCTTTTTCCGTTTCCGGTTGATATAAGTAAAAATTAAGCGCCTGTTGTTTCAATGGCGTGTGTGTTGTTGGGGTGTTTGTTGCTTGCTGCTTTGGTTTGGGTGTGTCCCTCTGGGAAGGAAGGAAGGAAGCAGGAGAATGAAATATAAGCAAAAGGGAAAAAGGTAAGTTTGTTGTTGTTTGTAATTGTGGGTTGTGTTGCGCACCCGCTCTGCGTTCTGATGAAACGACGGACGGAGGGAGGGGGAGCTTTTTCAATTTTAAATCTTGTTTGGAAGTGTGGTGAATTGTGTTGCTGTGATGAGTTCCAAGTGTGGTGAGTTTTACAAAGTGTGGTGAATTTACCCGGTGTGGTGAATAAAATCGAAACTCACCAAAGTGCCGTTATTCGAAATGGTACTGTATTACCATATACCAATGTACTGTATCTTGTGAATTGGATGGTGGGTGACTAGAATAAGTAATTTTCACCTCTGTTAGCGGAGGCATTCATCCGTATATGCCTTAAATATGGCAACGTTCTAAAAACTTGCAGGATGTTGTCAACAGGGTGATGTGTGACTTACAAATCAAAAACACAATTATTGCATAGCTTTATATTACCGTATTTCAAGTCGTCTGCGTTATTGTGTTTCTACGGTCCAACACTAGGAGTTTTGGTTGGAACTAGGAAAATAAATAGGGAAAATGGGAAGGAGAGACATGCGGACATTATATTTGAATGTATTTATTTATTATAAACGTTATGTAAAAGAGCTCTGCAGGAAAGGAATCCACATCACGGATAGTTCTATTAAAGAATGAAGGCCCCTACCACACATAAGAGTTGTATTCCAGTTTTGGTCGGATATATGTATACGTGCAAATATTAAGGATATCAGATAATATGAAGTATTTCTTGTACCGCCGCACTTAGATCTGTGCTAGCTAGCTTTTTCCATTGCCAAATAGCAATTTATTTTTTATGTTTAATAAAAATAAATCTTGGCAACCCTATCGAAACTACGGTTATAAATTAAACATTCCCAGTGATTTGATTTACAACACGCACTTTCAACGTAAGCAAACAAACACATGCATGCATGCATTACTGTAATTTGATTTTAATCAATTGATTTTTAATAACATTGACTTCTTTTTTTTTAATTTCAATTTAACATTTGATTGTTTATACATACTCACGCACATTATTAAGACAGTTCTGTCTCTATCGATTTATTTATATTTCTTTACATTCTTTCGTTTCTTTGCTCATACGGGAAAAGAATATGCAAGTACCATTGCTTGAGTATGTGTGTAAGTGGAGAATCAAAAGTAATGGAATTTAATTGGAAACACCCTGTTGAAGAAAAAAAAAGCGAAACGTGAAGAAAAAGTCGCAGCAACGTTGCTATTCTTTCTACGACGGAGGTAATAGAAATAGAAAAATTAAGAAAAAAGAAAAAATAAAAATTATTTAATGTTTTAAAAAAACCGAAAATTGTTGCATGTCGTTTTGTTTTTATTTGTTTGTTTAATAACTAAAGCAATTTTCATTTCTGCTCTTTTCTGTAATAATGGCAAAGAAAATCATAACAAATGTTTCGTTTTCTTTTTTTGCAAACGAAAAGTAAGTACCACTACTGCTCTTTACACATGCCTGCCTGCCTGCCTGCTGCTGCTGCTGCCTCGCCACCCATATTATAAAGAAACTAAAACACCACCACCACACCACAGTCAGTCAATTATTACGTAATTTGATTTGGTGTCTTTTCTTCTTCTTTTTATTATTATTATTATTGCTGTTGTTGGTGTTTCTTGTTTTGTGCTACATTTTATTTATAAATTTTTTCGTTTCAAAAAATTTCTAGTAAATTGCTTGCATGCGACCGACTCGACTCTCTGCTCTGCAGCACTCGATTGAACAAAAACAAAAAAACGTACAAGCTTATAAAAAACTATAAAAAAAATTAAAAAATAATGTGAATTAAATTAAAGTACAGGAAAAAAACAAAAAAACCGAAATGAAAGCGAAAATTTAGTGTTAGTGAGAGTGTAGCGGAAAAGAAGTTAATCACATACAGTACATGTGCACTTTTATTATTGTTGTTAGAAATCGAACAAAAAAAGAAGCAAAAATTATAGAAAAAACAATAAAAAGAATAATCAACAAGAATTTAATAAAAAAAGTAAAAACAAAATAAAGCAAAAAGTAGTTAGAACATAACAGTGGATAGGATAAAAGTAAAGCAAGATAAACGAAATAAATAACAATAAAAGTAAAGTAAAGTGAAGAAAAAAGAAGTCGTCGTGTAATACGCACAAATCGCCACATAACACGCAAACTTTTGGTCTTTAGTGTTTGCAATAGTGAGTGCAGTTTAGTCCGCAAAAACAAAAGGAGTTTTTAAATCTCCGGACATCTCATCACCGTTATATTTGCAATTATTTTTGTTTCGCTATACAGCAGTGGATAAAAGAAATACAAAATAATCGAGCGAGTGTGGAATAAATGTGGAACGTATAATGGTTTATATATGTACTGTGTGAGAAGAAGAACATTCATTTACTATTTAGAAGGTATACAAAATATTCTATTTATAATACAATACAACAACGTATTAAAAACGTTGAAAGAAACAAAAAATATACACTATTGTCATAAATAAAACGAAATGAAATAAGAAAATAATAATAAAACAATAACAAAAACAACAAAGAAATACAAGAGATGTGAGGAATGCTTAAATTAAAATAAATATTCACAATTTAGACAATACATACTCATTTTCCACATATACGATATGTATGATATGTATGTACGAATGTATGTATGTTGGTATGTAAATGAATGTATGTTGTATATATACATATGTTTATAGATGGTATATATCTTATTGCAAAAACAAAAATAAAATTAAAGAAAATATATTTTGATAATAAAATTGAATAATTTGCTCAAGTATGTGTCTATCTGTCGTCGGTCGGTATGTTTGTGGAAATAATTTAATTTATCATCTATGATAAGACATGGATTTAAACCCTATTTGAATTATTTCAATACAAAATAAACAATAACAACAACAACCACAACGAAAAATTTGTAACACTTTCAAACATACAATCAAAAATAAATAAACACCACAGTTATGCGCATACATACATACATGTGTTCATACATACATATATACTCGCACACCATAAAAGGGCTTGTACATTATTGACGTTTTGCTACTCTAACCGGACAATTTCCCCCAGTGACCTACAATTGGCACTTCAATGTCAGTGGTGTAAAAGAAATAATTCTTATAGGAATTGTCATGTTGCTATTGGATTTTTTTAAATTGCTCTGCTTGTATTATTAAGCTGTTCTTATTGTATTGTTTAAATATTAATACTTTTTTTATTAAATTCTTTTCAAATTCTAACACCATGAATTTGTAATAAACAGCAATTATGTTTTCTTCTATGAACTGTGTATAAACAAAATGCTAAAGCAAAGTCCACATATGAATCTTTAACAAAATTAGTGGCCTATCTATCTCTCCTCTATCAAACGATTAAAAATCCATGCTCCATAGGGAGATCAGAACTGAGCAGCAATACTGTTTTAATTAAAATCTTACAAAATTCCAAATCTAATTTTCTTAGATTTCCTTAATATATTCGATTTAGTTGGATATTTAACTGTCGGGTTCTGTCGTAACATTTGCTTAAAGCTTTAGTTGTTCTAAAAAACCGTAATTCGTTTCATTTGTTACCTGAACTTTATTGTCATAAGCCCTGTGGAAACTATTGGCATTCTCACAGTGTTACATCAAACCGCGTTCAATTCTTTTAATTTTTAATTTTATTTTTGAGGATTGAAAAAATACTCATTTCACCAATATGATATTTTCCCATCGGAATTCAGAACGCATAGCGATCTGTTGTAATACAAGATAAAGTTTTCTGATATGCAATACGCTGACCTCATTAAGCGGTGACTAAGTGAGAATAGATAAAGTGGTTAAAGTCTACACGGTCTAATTTAATAAATTGTATCCTCTGTATCCAAATGAATATGACAACGAATTAAGATCCTCCTTCAGTCTATGATTTATAAGCGTCGAGTTGTTGTTGTTGTTGCAGCTCTACTGTGTCCGGAAGTGTTTCCCTGTTAAAGTAGAATGAAGTGTGAAATATGAATAAGTTTATGTGTTTTGATGAATAGATAACAGTAAGATGGATTAGGTCACAAGAAAGTGGGCTTACATGTCGTATAACGGTTCAAACCTCTCTCAATAACAAACGAGAATGCAACCGCTCAAAGGAGGTAGAAGCCGGTTAGGGTTCGGCAGGAGAATACCTACTCTAGCAAGTTCAGCGACTACATAAATAGCCGGGTTGGCCTTGTGGCCTAGAATTTATATGAGATTGACATAAAAGTCGTTGTTAAAAGTTGAGCGTTAAAGAGATATTGTCGTTTTGTTGCCAGAAAAGATTGAAATTGTAGTAATAGGAGATCCCATATTCCGAATTATTTTGGCATCATGATTAACGAACAATACTTAGTCCAAAAACGCACTACGTAGTCAGAACTACGAAGAACATTCCACACCCTATTGAAACCTTCCATGTAGACTTTTGTCGAACCTTCAGATATGACCACGCCAAAGGTTTAGGCTTCTCTGCTTAGAATTCTAGTGAGAAATCTCGTATCAAGAAAGATTCAGGTAAAATGTAGTCCATTGTACTTAGAGCCTGGTGATCCTCAGATAGATATAGGTGTGTCCAGATGAGATAATTAACTAGCGTGACAATGAGATTTGTTTATATTCTTATTCTTACTAGCTTTTCTATGTGTCTTTCCATTTATAGTTGTATAAAATTGTTGGAAATAAGTATCAGGAGAACGTGTTTATATGTAGTTGACATGCTTTAACAACCAACCAAAAAGGAAATATTCGCCAAGTATTAATTAATACATCTTGTGATAACATAATTTAATAAGGATTTCTTGTTATTTTGTATTATTTTTATAATTTTAATCTTGTACATATATTAAATTAAAACTTATGTTAATGCGTTTTTTTTTTATTTAATGAAGACTCATATAGGGCAGAATTTTTTGTATGAGTTTTTTGTGCGATATACATTGAAACATTAACCACAAAAATAATGGAGTATATTTGGTATAGCTTCGAAACATAAGTTTTAATGCTTAGAACAGGAAACCCAATGATGCTATCGAAAAAAAAAATTGTTTTTTCGTTTTATTTTAACAAATATTTCGTGGTTTTAAGTAGTGGTTTAACTAAATTTTAACAAAATTTTAAAATATAAGAATAATTTAAGTCACAGCTTATTTTGTGGTAATATAATTTGATCGAATTTTTTTTTACCAAATAACTAAGGGGAATTTAGAGGTCGTTGTTCAATTTGGTTCTTTGGGAATACTATTTGGAATACATTGCTTATCGTTTGTAAAACTAGTCTTTAACAGTAAAATGGGAAATATTTAGTTGATGTCGTCAAGAATTGTTATATAACGCCATACATACATAATTGGTCATCACAAACCTTTAGTCAGGATTACGACCTAGTTTCTAGTTTCTCGTATAACACCATAAGATTAGTTTAAAAATCATGCAAACGTTTCAAATCTGTACACACAGTTGTAATGTTAAATTGTTTGTGTAGAAGTATTTAAACAAATTCAGAGCCAATACCTTTTTATCAAAGTTTATTTAAATAGCAATTATGCTATTTATGATATTTATTTAGACTTTTTTTTCATAAAAAAAAATAAATTAACTTTATTCAAGTTTATCTTTATAGAAGTAATAGAAAATATTTTATTTTTCAATATTGTATATTCAAATTTATACGATATTATCACATTATTTACTAAATAAATATTTGTAATGATAACATATTGCTTGACAAATGTTTTAATTAAAACCGTTCACATTTAAAACGATACTTAGTTGTATATCTGCATTTACATTGTAAATATATTTAGAAATAATAGAATTCTTTGTTAAATTTTTTATTTTAATCAGTCTTGAGATCATATCTAGTCTTTCTTTTTTTTATGGCAAAGGAAAATATGTATTTGAGAAGAAGAAACCAGTAGAGAATTTTATTCGATTTCATGTTATTCAGCAATTATTTTATTTTAACATTTTTTTTTAGAAATTCCATTCCATTATTGTTCCATTTTTGTAGGTTAGGTTTTGAGGTGAAGTTAAAAGTTTTTAAAATAATTAATAAAACATTAAAATTTTTTTAAATCGCATTACAAGTAGAAAATTTTTCAATGAATAAGACTATTAGCATCTAAATAATGTCACGAGGCTTTAAGTAAGTTTTAACGAATTATTTTTTTAATCTGCTTTCTGTGAACTACTTTCAAAAACGTCAGTGAGGAGTGCGCAAGGAAAAAACTGGACATACTCCTATGCTCACATCTTTTAAGACTAAATTACATGTAAAGTCAGACAACAAATATTACAGAACTCCATTCGCATTTCAAAAATAAGAGAAAAAATCCTACAAAGACAAATTAAAATGATCTGATCTAATAAAGTTCGATGGTTTTTGACATATTTCAAAAAGCGATGATAGCCGTAAGATTGCCAAAACTACTTCCGTATTTTCTATCAATGATGTACACTCTCATTACATATTGAGTTTACTCGATACTATACGTTCCATTCTACTTGACATTTAAAATATTCCCCTTTACAGTAATTGAAGAAGTATTTATCGTTTTATATGATCTTGTATACACTTGTAAAGTTTCATTCTCATTACAAAATCAGTTTTTTTTTTTTGAAAAAAGATGTCGAAACAAATCGTGTACAGGAATAATTCAAATATTCAATAAAAATCAGTTTCACTGTTTACAAAAAAAGTTCTGAAATGTTTTACTTCTTTCGTTATTGCTTTAATTTTTTATTCTAAAGCATAGTTTACCATTTCATAGCACAGTTGTGCAAAGAGAACTCACACGCATTCTTGTGTTTTTTCATTTAGTTGTCGATCAGACTGCGACAAGAGCACATGTGCGGCGGATGCTTTATCATTTTATTTCAGAATGACACTCAAAAAATATTTTATGTTAAGAACAAAATCCTCTACAAATATATGTAAAAAGAGTTGCCATTACTAATTTGTATTTGCTAAGAAATATGATTTTATTTTATTACTTTTCATTAAATAGATTACAAAAAAAAAACTGCGAATTTTAATTTTATTTATTTTTAATTTACTTGTAAAAGCATGAAATTAAAACACAACTTCCATAATTAAAGGCTTTTAAGTTTATTTTATATCTCTTTTAAATTCCAAGAACTTTTTGAAAGATTTTCAAAATTTTAATGATAAATTTTAAATTAAATACAAATTATGTTTTCTTTTCTGTGTAATGAATATTATACAGATTAAAATTTAATTAATCAATTTATGATTGATTACAGTTTATATTTAAATCGATTTTGGAATTGATTTTAAATTTCGTTGCAATATGAATTTCTAGTTTTAATTTTAATGATAAGGGACAGAAAGAATTTTTGCTTTATTGTTACCAATGTCGTAAATAATTATAAGTAAAGAACGATTTCTTGTTAAAATATTTACAGTTTGAGTCAAAATTATAGTTTTAGTTGCATTGTATTTCCGTCCCTATTTTTTTTTTCAATAGAGTCGTAAAGGTTAACTATTTGGTTGTCATTCAGTATGGGAACCATAATGACTGACTATTATTATATAATATACTAGGCGCAAAATAGCCTATACTACAATTGGCGCCTTTAATTGGAGGAAACTACGCAGTAAACTATGGTTTCTTAAACGACGCAAATTGAAATTTTCATGTGTAATAAAATTGTAAAGTAGTTGGCTCTTATTTTTTTTAAAAGATTTCAATATGGTTGTAAACAATTTTATTACTTCATGACTAAATAGCGAACAGATTCAATTTATAAAAATAAAATAAATTCGTCATACAATTTTAATTATAACACAGGTTTTCAGTTTTTCTTGCAAAACATTTCGAGTATTGAAAATTTTATTTGAAACATTCATTGAATAAAAACGTTTTAAAATTAATAATTTCAAATTTAAAACTGACTGTACTCACTTACACGTAGTTTTTAATTGCATTATCCGTGTTCATAATCCATTTCCTTAAACTTTTCCTCAGAATTAAACAGAATTTCATGTAAAATCTGTTAAAACTATGAAAAGTTTGAAGCAATGAAAGTTGAAAAACAAGAAAAATTAAGTAAAAGTGGCACAAAACAATTAATAATAATTTCCTATATTATTTAATTTAATTGCTAGTTAAGGAAACACCAGAGTATATGAATTTTATGAGTTGCGGGTAAGTGTTTTGCAATTCATTTGCCATTGTCTTACATAAAATATTAAAAAAACGAAAATTATATTTCTTATAATTAAGATAACAAACAAAATGAAATATGGGTCGCTAAGCAGCAAATAAATTACATGTTGATATTAAAACATAATTCATTAACGGGCCCAGCAACCATACCATTTCCTATTGAATAAAACCCAAGTTTTTGATTACCTTACATCACCAAAATAAATGTCAAATTTCTCTGATCAACGCAATGATGTGGTGTTTGCGTTATCCTCGCAGGCAGAGCAGGTTTTATATTTTTATTTCCATCATCATATTATATGTAATTATAATTGTAATTTACTCGTATCGTATCATCCTTTTTTATGTTTCTCCTTGGGATGTTACTCGAGTTGAAAGAGTGTGTTGATTTTTGTTTTTGTTTTAATAAGTTTTCATACACTTACAGCGCATATAAGAAAAACATCTTAAAGGATAAAATGTTGTTGCATGCCCCGTTTAAAGCGTACATCAAAGCTGATAAAGAAAACAGCTAAAGTGTTGCAAGAAAAATGCTTGGCAAAAAAGCTTAAATAACGACAATTGGTTAAACTAAACAACAGCAACCTAATTGGCTACAAATAACAAAGCAGTTTATAGTTCTAGGCAAGTATTTGAAGCTTATTTCCTCCTACTACTTACTCTCTTTATAAAGCAATAATAAGCACTATACCCTAGAAATTATTTTTCTTGTAAACTCAATACCAAAAGTCAACGATTTAAAAGAGTTCTCAGATTTTTTTTAAGGAAAATAACAAATACAATGCATTGTTCTTAATATCATAGCTATATACATATACATATTTATACATACATATATTAGTTTAAATATTAATCGTATTAATATAATATAAAGAAGAGAGAGTATATTTTATATGTATGAATGTTTTTAAAGAGCCACTTGTATTATTTAGATTTTTAAAAAGCATTTAAGCTTTTCATTTCTGTTAGAATATAAATTAAGTACACTTTCATTTAGTATGTTGGTTGTTTGCCTACAGAACATTACTTTCTTTTTTTATTTATTAGTGTCGTTATTTGTGCATTAATTAAAGTGAAGAAATTCTTTTTTTTGCGTGTAAAATAATCCACATTAAGAAGTGACAATTGTGTTAATAATCCTTGTACTAGAACCATTAAAATTTAATGCTGTTTTGTTAACAACCAACCTTAAAGAACAACCAAACAAACAAACATAAAGTGTGAAAAAAATATAAAAAAGAGAGAAGCAAATCTGAAGGATAAACATTTGAGCACAAGTATTATCAAAGCTAATAGCTAAATACATCATATCGCTTTACAAGTAAGTTGTATAAATTACTAATTAAACGTTCACGTATTAATCTTACAATTTTACTTTTTTTCTTATTTATAAAGGTATACAACGCTGTATATTTTGGAAGAGCCTTCACGAAGTCGTAATTGCTGGAAATACAACGAAAGAAAATGTTGCCAAACAAAATTAAACCAAAGGCTTATTTAAACATCTTTATCGCAAACAAAGTAAAGATTGTATAGACAATATGATGGTTCAATAACTCAATTTAAAGACTGTGTGTTTTGTCTACAACTTAATAAGTTACAACAAAATTTGTCACAAATGCTGAGCTTAATAAAGTAAAGTAAGGTAAGGTTTGAAACAATTTCATTAACTTTTCGCCTTTAATTAAAAACGGAACTTTGTTATTAAATTACTAATAATTGGTTTGTTTATTTAATACTTTCGTTTGTATTCAAATATGTTTTGCATAATTTTATTAAAACCGTTTTTGCTTTTCAAGTTTTAAGTTTGTTTGTTGTTAGTTTTTCATTAAATATTAGCTAAATGTGAACTTAAATCTTTAGAATAATTATTTTTTAATACATATAACGGTGATTTAACTTTAAATTAAATTCAGCTTCAAATGCCTCTAGAAATTTATTGTTATAATTTTCAAAGTCGTATCTAAAAGCGTTTTATAAAATATAGGCTAGTTTTAATCCCACTTGCATAAGATCTTTGTCGAATTTTAAAACTATTCATATTTAAAATCGATCCATTTCCATCATATATCAAATACATATAAACATTTTTAATATTTTTTTTTGGTAATTAATTTAAATAGAATTGTTTGACAATTACACCTGATGAAATTAATTACTTATAATTTATATAACAAATTTTTACCGTTGTAATATGCCCCAATATACTTTATTTTTCATTAAATTTCTTTAAACTTTACTTTTCTTTACTTGTCTTTAATCAATCTTTGTCTACCCAGAGTGGCGATTTTTGCTTTTCATTTGTTGAATTTCCATCTGCAGCTATAGTTTTCCCATTAATAAATACGTCAATTGTTGAATTTGTCGTTTAAAATTATTAAAAATTTCCCTCTGTATTCAAAAAAAAATATACGATCAATTCAGCACCTTGTTTGTTGTAATATGTGGGTGTTATTTCAATCGATTGGCGAATACTGTTAACAACTTCAACGCTCTTTTTATCCATATTCCACATTTCACATGCGTACAATAGTACAGACTTCACGCACTTGAATATTTCGCAAATATATGACTTGATTTCCACACTGATCTTTATTGGCCGAATGCCTGGCCTGCCCCCTTTCGCAATATAACTTCGAATTATGGGGAGGAGTTCACATTGACGATCGATTAGTTTCCTTAGCATGCCTTCATTTCATATTATGAGGTGGTTTGTGGTTTTAAATGCCTTTTCAATGTCTAAAGTATACCAGTGAAATATGTATTGCTTAATATGATGTAGTATATTGTTTCTTTATTCTTTTACAACAATAATGAATGTTTTTTAGACTAAAGAATTATGTTTTCCATCGTAAATTTTTGTTAATTTTTTTTTTTAATTTTTAAATTACTATTTGTTAATAATTACTGTTATTATTATATATTGACACACTTGTTAATATGTTATTTGAATATATTTGAGTAATATTCAGAAATTCAAATGCGTACGATAAAAACAGATTGGAGTGTTTGCGGATTTTATAGTTAATACGAAAGCTTTGTGTAATTTTAAAATTTATTTCTTTTGCAATCAATTTTATTTACACGCTTACAAATACCATTTACATTATTGGCCACAACAACGCTTTAGTCAGGATTAAAACCTAGATTCTCATACAAATATTGCTAGTAATAGTAAACATTTTTAAAACAATATTTTTGTTTTATTTTTAATTACTTTGAACAACACTTAACCTAGCATTCCTAACTAAGAATTAAAGTTTTTTGCTTAGTGTCTTATGAATAACGTCCTTTAAAAAAAGGACGTAACTAAAAAATTTGCTCTAACAAGCATTGACTTACTAATTTTGTCAAAAAGATTGGAGAAAGATTTTCAAATCAGAAATTTGCAGAAGAAAACCAATATGTTAAGGTACTTTATGTAGTGAAAAGAAATTAAAATATGTACACGGTAGTTAGAATTATCCCATGAAATTGAAATATGAAACGTTTTGTTGCCTTTTTGAACAAAAATTTGCTTCACCGCACATTCGTTTATCCTTATGCTTCTATTCAAACGAATTATTATTCGTAATACTTCGAAATATTCAGCGAATGTTTGAATTGTGGTTCGGATTATTAGCACGATTGCTTGCTCTAGAACCTTACAAATCGTGTTTCGGAGCTTTAGGCGAATCTCCTCGTGAATATGATTTGGCGTTGTCCTGTTGGAACATAATTATTCTTCTATTGTTCGAAGCTTGCAGCTTGTGAGCGATTGTTTCCTTTCTACTGGTTCAATTTTTGATAATATAAGTCCGAATGTTGAATTTGGTTCTAGGCGGCTAATTGATTTTCCACCAAAAAATTTCCTGTCCCTTAGTTTTAGCTTAGCTACCTTTTGCTCCAGATCTGAGTCTTTCGTCCACTACCTTTTGCTTGAGAAATGTATTAATTCGATTGGGGGTAACTTTTCTCAAATGAATATATTCTACATGTTGTCTCTTATTGTTAGATCCTGTGCATTGCATTCAAAATGTTTTTTGTACTAAGCAATAGAAATAGTTTTACATTGTTCTCGGACTTCATTATTTCGTTTACCTTGTGGACTATTTACCTTTCAGATGATGACGAATCTTTGAAATTTAAGCTTACTAAAACGAAACGCAGTACATGGACTGCGTTCACCGCTATGCGTGCTCAAGTGAGCTTTGTGATATCAGAGCTACCACTCCGACCTAAACCTAAACCTAAAACGAAATCGACGAAACGAAAAATTATAGATTATTGCTGCTACAATCTCTGTCTGGTGTTTTCAGTTCTGTATAAGAAGAAGCAAAATCTGATGTATTTTCTAAATACAATTACAATTTAATTTGTAATGGAATAATATATATTTTCGGGAAGATTATGGATAATAATCGAACATAGAGACATGTTTTACAAGTGATAGTTTAATATTTTAATTGCCATCTTTTATACTTTATGTTTGACAACCTTTGAGTTGTTTCGAGTGGAAGTATCTTCTAATCGACCCATTCATTTAATTTCTTGTTTATCTAATATTTATTTTTAAATTTCTTAAAACAGAAAATAATGCCTCAATTCCAATAAAATTAATTTGTTTTTTCCTTATTTACAGGAATGATATAAAGATTTACCAAAGACAGGACTATTTTCTGCGAAACCTAAAACAATAGATTGTGTATCATCAAGTTGAAAATGAATCGGAAAACTGCCTTAAAGAAGAAATGAAGAAGAAAGAAACTCTATTTATTATTTGTGGATTTGTTATATAAGTTTGAAAAGATAAATAGCGTGAGTTTTCCACTTAATCAATAATTTCTAACAGTTTTCAACATGAAATACAGACACAATGTGTTTTGTATGTATAAATATTTCTCTCTGTGTGTGTGTGTGTATGTTGAGTGTAAATGAAATGAATTCTTGACAAGATTCATTCATGTGTGCCATATAAAACAACATTGCACAACAGCTATACACTTAAAATAACAATTCGACAACTTACATTTTGCTATGACTACAACAAGAACAACATCATATTTAATGGATTGTACATGTAATCATTTAGTATACATTGTGGATTAAATTAAGAAATCATACGCCATTATAAAGTCTATCAAATCATCAGTTAACATTTACACAACTGACACATTCAGTCCGTCAATGCGCGGGAGAGATACTCTTTATGTTTATGTTGCTGTTTATGTTTTTGGTCGTGTATCTATCTACAATATGACTTTTATCATTATTTTTTTTTTTGAGTTTTTAAGAAATCATTTGTTAAAATATTGTATTGTATTTAAATACTGTAGTGTAAAATTATTTTTTATCTCATTGTGTTAAATAAACTAAAAAAAAAAATTGTTTTTTTTTCTACAACAAACAAAAACGAAACTCAATGTTGCCTATTTATTTAAAGCCCAGCTAATACTAATTACTACTAATTAGTGTGTATGTATGTATGTATGTACATATACATATGTACATATATTTGTATTAAAGTTATTACCTACTAAAGAAAATGAAACTAATTATTAAAGCAATAAATTTAATATCCATTGTAAGTTATCATTATAAGTTATTAGAATAGCAAAACAATATAAAATATACGTTTAACTAACCATAAGCTAGGCAATAATTAAGCTTAATAGTGTAAATACAGTAAATAGACAGTAAATTTATTGTGTCTAATAGGCTTGACGTAGTTTATACTTTTATTATTGATTATCTTATAAGACTTGCAAATAAGTATTGTGTTATTTTTCTAAAACAGAATTCTGAAAACTCATAAGGCTTGGCATCAATTAAACGTAATGTTCTGCATTATTTTGATGTAGCTAGTAAAGTACATGCTACTATAATTAAACATACATATATGTACGTATATTGATTTATTTTCGATTTTCGAATTGATTTTCGAAAATACTTTGTAAAAAATTTATAAAATTCGAAAGTGAATATTTTTAAAATTTATGGAATAGTGTCATTAGGATAAGGTGGAATCTCTTAACTTTATTCTTTGGTATCTAACAAGAACGCTTTATTAAAAGTTAACTGCTTGTATTAAGTTTTTTTGGATAGTTGTATTTCCTATGAACCTTCTCCTTCTGCTATAATTTTCGGGCTATTACCATTTGTTAGCTTTCACTTCCATATAGTAAAGCTGTTTTTACACAGGCATTAAATACTCTTACCTTGGTTTTCTTGCATTATTTGTGAAAATTTGAACGCCCAATTGCCGACCTCCATTTATTCTCTTTTCCGTCTGCTGACATTGTGCAACCAGGGCAGCAAAATGAGCCGACATATTGGATGTGCTGGTCGTCATGTGTAATGTGCTTGCGATAATGTTATTGACTGACGTCGCATGCATTTTTCTCACATTTAGCTTCAATCTTCTATTTCTATTTCTATTTCTTTCTATTTTCAATATTTATAAGACAGGAAGCCGATATCGTCTGCAAATTTGAGGTCTTTAAAGTAAACAATGAAAGTTCTACGCTATTACTCCCTTAAAAAGAAATTTTTATTTACTATAGTGATACTAAATAAATGTAGGGTTTGTAAAGAAATAACTATGCTATCATCCTGTAATGGAGATATGCTATTAGCATTCACCGGACTATATTGTATGAAAGATGCCGAACCATCGTTTGAATTGATTCTAATTCAATCCAAAGGATATACTGCTTTCTAATTTACGAGTTAAACTATTTTGCTGTCATAAGCTCTGGGTCTGTTAGTACTCGAATGTTTTTTACTACCATACTTTTAATAAAGTCATGGATTTTCTATGCAAAAAGTATTTTTTCCCTTTTATTTTCAGAAATACTCATCTGAGATTACCACATGCGTATGAAAATTATTTTGATATTCAAACTCAACTCGGCTTATATGTGTAAGTATTATTTACTAATACAATAACCAAAAAGATGAGTTTTGTCCGTGATTTTATGTGTGGCTATGTAACTTTAGTCTTTGATTTTGAGTTATAAAATCTGAACTTAAATTGCATTGTCAGCTGAGAAGTAAAAATGTGTAATTGTAGCAAAAAAAGTGTTTACAAGTGAAATTTTAAAAATGTTGTTGCAATCTGAAATACCTTTTCTAACACGAACTGTTCTAATCTAAAGTACCGGCAATAATAAAGAATTTTCAATGAGTTGACTAAGGAAGGAGTTTCCCTACATATTGTACAAACAGAATTTTTGAATTCGATTTATTTCTCTTTTTTGTATTTGAATTTTCTATTTTTTCACAATTCAAAAGAAAGTTTAATTATCTCTTTGTATAGTTTTTAGATTATGAGTTTCATAACAAATTTGAGAACACTCAGAGAGCTGGTATCTAGAAACATTTATATTCCGATAGGATCTTGTCCTAAACATATCGTATTCAATCTTATATACACGCAGAATTTTGGAGAAAGACAGGTTTAATTTTTTTTTGAAATCATTAAACTTTTCTTTCTGAGTGCGTGTGGTAAATCAATCAATATATTTTAATTTGTATTACAAACTACATACATACATATGTATATAGTATACATATTATTATTTTTATTTATTAGTTCCCATATTAGTTGGTTGATATGTATGTATGTACATATCAACTGTTGACAAAAAATTTCTGTGAACAATTTTTTTTTTTGAAATTCTTTTTCTATAACTTTAGTGTGGGTATTGTTTACACAACTGTTGTTGTAGTTATTGTTAATGTTGTGGGAACCATTGATAGAGTTTCCAATAAGGGAAGGCGTAGTTAATGAACAGATACACTTTTCATGTAATGTTTGTATATTTCATTTTAGTTTTTACCTATCGAACATGTTCGATTTGTTGTCGATATTTATTGTTTTCTTCTATTTTTTTTTCTTGTATCGATATTGTTCTTGTTGTTGTTGTTGTTGTTGTTGCTGCTATTGTTTATATTATCTTTAATAATTGGGTAACCTACAAATAAGTGTGTACATACATGATGTGAGTATATAAATCCATATATACGGGAACATTTTTGAATTTTCACCATTACACCACCAACGTTAAACACCCCAATTTGATTTGAACATCAATATTTCAAGTCAATAAGTTTGTTGTATGGATGTGTAGGAATGCTTGCTTGTCTGTTGATTGGAAAATGCTATACAAATACAAAAATTGTTTGAAAATTTTCGTTTGGATGGTGCTGCTCTGCTATTCAAAATCCAAGTGGTGTCTCTCACCTTCGGTATCATTTATTCCACCCCGTCTTCCTCACACTGCATCCCTCTTAATGGTGATGGTATGAACAACAATATCTTTCATTAAATTTTTCCTTTATTTGTTGTTAATTTTTATGGTTTAGGTGAGTGGTTCATAGGCGAAAATATTTCTGTATTAAAAAAAAAGAAAAATAAAGAAAAATAAACAACAACAACAACAACAACAAACAAACAAAAAAAAACATTGTATATGGAAGAAATTAACTTCAAAGCCATAAATTTTTGTAGGAGCTGTGTCGGTGTGCCAGTAGTGTGTTGTTTATGTCTGCCAAAGTAAACAAATATAAAAACAAAAGCAAGAAAAATAATTATTTTGGCAACACAAAAAGTAAGAGAAAAAGCTTGTTTTTAGCCAAACTAAATTCATTTATGTATTGCCAATATTAGTATACGATTGAATGAATGAATGAATGAATATCTGGATTGAACTAAGTGTGAGTAAGTTTGTATTGTGGTAATTTTTAGCACCCGCCTTATAAATGTGTTTGTGATTAACCCCAAAAGAAGAAAAAAAGAAACAACAACAAAATTATTGAAATTATTAATATCAATACTAGATGACTTTAATGGAGTCGTATATTTATTTAAATTGCTTTCTTGTCTTGTTAAATTAAGATTTTGTCTTGCCAAACAAAAATTATTCACTTATAAGGCCTGATTCAATCAAGGTGGTGTGGTTTGAAAAGTTTTTGGATTTAGGTGCAGGAATTTTGAAATATGTAAGGAGATTTGAGGACCCATTCTATATGTCCTAGAAAGGAGGCAAAAGTGATGTAAAGGAAACGATATAGAGCGAGAGACAGAAACTGAAAGAAAAGTGGTAAAAAACAGAGGGCTTAGTCTCATTATAATGCTCAGAAGGGCATGCATGTCAGCCGCCGAGAGACAGTTCGAACTCTCTAGGAGATCCCCTCCTAGGGAAATCAATATTTTGCTAAAAAAAAATGGACAGCCATAGAGGAGATGCTCTATTGTCTGCGACTTCTCATCTCCACATTACTTACATACTTAATCGATCATTACATTCCTCTAATCAGGATTACGACCTCCATGTGGTTTGTGTTAATTCTATCCACATTAGTAGCAAGGCCTACAGTATAACGCCGATACCGATTCAGTTTAACATTGTCTTTTTGACCTTTTCCTTTACTATGTATTGATATGATTGAAATATTTTATCTTCTCTGGAAAGATCGTTGAGAATATGTAGAGTTTCGTTTTTATATGCAGTGCGCGATTGTTTTCATCTGTTTTGCGGTTCTTAAAATTCTGAAATTCTCCCCATGTTGCCGATAGAAGACTTTACAATTCTTGCAGACTATTTGTACTGAATTTCTTAAACGATTTCTGTTCGGCAACGTGTGTTTTATTAAAGGCTACTGCCGCTATTTAATCAATATTTTCAGTCATAAAATGAATCATTATTACAATGTTGGGTTTTTTGTTGTTGCTAGTAACTGACTGGTTACGGCTTAGCTTATTAAAGAACATAAAATTTTATTAAAGAAACAAGAAAAAAAAACTGTGTTTTATAATTTTATAACGCCGTTTTCCTGCTGCCGTTTTGTTTTTTTTTGTTTAAGTGCCTTCAAATAATCTGTTGGCAGAATTTTAAATGCGTTTATCTAACCAAATAAAGTTTGTGTGCATATGTATGTTTTGTATGTATACTTGTATTAAATATAATAAAACATGAAGTGGCATAATGATTTATTAAGTGTAAAGTTAATAACATTGTATTACTAGCACACCAGCTAAATTACCAAATGGCCACATAACCGCTTAACCGCTATTAACTCGCCACTCTGTTGGCTGCTGTTGCAGCAGTTGTGGCAACCACTCCATATGCAGAGAGCCTTTAATTTGGTTTTTAATAAAACATTTTAAATCTTTTAAAGTTTCTAATAAAAAGCAGAACATTGAAAAAGGCATGGTATCAAGCTTTACATGGTCCATACAGTTCTTTTTATAGAGGTTTTGAGTGGTGAGCAATTCTCAATAGATTGCCTCCCTACACTTCAAGTGCAGAGTATTAGAAGTGGGAAAATATATTACAGAAGAGGGGAATAGGCATTATATTTGCATCTGTTTACATTGTAATAAAGAGCGAGGAAAGGTATCTCATTTTTTAATTTTCTTTGAAATACTTTAAGTTATCCAAATCAGCTTTTGCTAGACATGTTCTTTTAATAAATTCTGCGTGCCCAAGGTTTCTAATGAAAGAGAACATACCGTGTTTGTAAATTTTATTTTCCTGCAAACTATTCCTACTAAAGGAAGGGGTTTACAATTCGTTGCGTATTTGCTTATTTTCATTAAAAGCGACAGACATTTGATAAATATGCAGGCATATAGCATGTAATTATGAATTTTTTTTTTTGGTTTATAATGTGTTTTATCCATGCAATCGGTGCTGCAAATTATTATTTTAGATCATTTTAGATTATTTAAGAGTTATTGTTGATTCAGAAAAATTTATTCCAAATCTATGGCATTCATTAGTATGTTTGGGTGAGATAGATAGCTTGCAGGAATAATCAATTGAATAATAAACCTCCTGCAGGACCGTATAAACAATTTTCGACCATAAAATTATTAATAAATTAGAGTTGAATTGAAATTCATAAAATGAGTTATTTTTACAGTCTACAATTTGAATTATCCACGTTTCATTGAACATTTTTTGAGCATATTTAGTTCGTATCAAAAGATATTTGTTTTTTGTTTTTTGTCTTTCAATAGTCCTCAAATAATGTGTACGAAATTAAAAAATATTTTATGCCTATGTTGCCTAAGCACACTTATTGTTAACTGCAACATATGTTGAATATGTTTAATTGATTTTCACAGTAGAAAAACAGTTTGTATTGTCTTGAAGTAAGATTTGATACTGGAAGACAAAGTCTGGCCAGGTCAGGCAAAAACGTATGCAGCTGATCAATTGAAAACAAACAACACTATCAAAAATTTTATCGTCAAATTAAAGAAGAACTCAAGCAACAACTTAAGAAGCTTGTAAGCAGCTGAATTCAATTCAAAAGCATATACATTTACATCTCTGCTACAAACATTTATTTTATTTCCGCCCAAAGCTTTTATTTCTATTCTAAGGAGGTTCTAGTTACCAAAAACTTGTACTTTTTGGGTATATTAGACTCCACCGTTCTATGTTTTGCAATGGTAGAGTAGGATTGATTTTAGGTTCATATCATATATCTTAAGTTTCATTGTGCCGCAAAGGCTTAATGGGTCTCCAAAAGGTCTGTTTCCTCCTCATTACTTGGTTTTAATGTCATCTTTAGAACCACCAATCTTTGCTATAATGCTGTCTAAATAGCAGGAGTTTACATCTCCCTACCCAGAAATAAATATTTTAAATTCGAAATACAGTAGCAAGAAGTGATTGAATGACTTTTTTTACTACACCAGGCTAGTTTACTTACACTGTTTCATTTATACATATAAACGGCTTAGTAAAATATCAGTTAGAAAAAGTAAAAGTTACTGCCAAGATCTCACACTTTATAAGTGGTAGGTTGCGACCATAATCTTTTAACAAAAGACACCAGCACGTACGATGAAAAACAAACAATCGTTTAAGACGAGATGAAATTAAGAAAACTGTTGCCTAAACTTTAAATTGGATGAATGGATCTTCACAAAGAGAAAATATAAAAAGAAAAATAAAAAACCTGTAACAGAAACGTTATTAGAAATTATGAATTTTAAATAAAGATAACAAAAAAATCAGATGGGAAAACAAAAAAACAATTAAATAAACTGACGCCCACAAATGACTTTTGAAAAAAGTAAAAACAACTATTAACTGGAACTGATTAAATACAAGAAGTGGACGATGGCATGAATGGGTGGACAGATCAATAAACAGACAGACAGACAGACAGATAGGCATAACAATTTGTATGTTGACCATTATTTTTCCGTAACTCATCATTGAACGCTTTCGTTTATTTTGTTTTTTTTTTGTTTGGTTTAAATTATCGATCGATCAATTTACCATCTGCATACCAAATGATGTTTTTGTTAAGGCATGGAATATTAAAATAAATCTTGGATCTATAATGGAGTCGCAAACACTTTGTTTCTACAGTTTAAAAATCGCCCCCCGCATCTCAATTTTTTTTCTATTATTTTTCAATAGATTTGTTAACCATTTTTATTTCTTTTCTTTATAGTTTGAATTGAATTGCACACCCAAAGACGTTTGTTTTGTATTTAAGAAAGCCGTTTAGGAAAACGAAAGTGTTATTTATGGTTGTTATCACTCACAGCGAATGTAGGCAAAAGCGACAGGTTTTCGTTCGAATTTTTCCAAAATTTTAAATCAAATCAAATATTCCATGCCAACGATTTATTGCATTTGTTTTATTAAACGAAATTAGTGTTTTAATTTATTTAAAAATATGTTTATTATCTGTCACTTTTATGGCATTAATAACAGCCATAAAAGTTAATTATTTAATCATGTTTTCTTTGAAACAAATACTATCAAATGTCTAAGTGCCAAATTTTCATATTTTATTAGGCCTTAAAACAACAGAGGACGTTGGTTTTAGAGGCTCTTTTCTAGTTGGGCTTTGTAGAGCGTATTAATAAATTAAATTTTACTTTTTTATTTTTCCAATTTTAGTTTCGAATTTATTGCTTCTTATTTTATAATATTGTTCGATTAGGTTTTACTATTCAAAAGTAATCAATCTTACGTTTTTCAAAGTGATTATCTAATTGTTAAGATTAAGCTAGGTAAAGTTGAATTGGCTGCCATCTCAAGAAACATAATTTACTTGGATTCTGTCAAGTGTCGCTGTAATACCGATAGTATGTATCTATTTTGTGATTAAACTATAACTTCTGTTTGGCATTTTCCTTTCATCCTGATAGTTTTATGAATTATTCAAATCGAATTCAAAATTTTTTGGCTAGAAACGTACTGTCAATAAATTCTGGGTGTTCAAAAATTATTCGTCTCAGGTTTTCTAGAGCTGTCTGATGATGACAGACAAGATATTCTACAGCAGTGGTTGAATTTAGGCTTGAGTATCCAGTGGTCGATGTTCCTACGTGCTATGATATTCCTAAGATGGATTCTGGCTAGTCTAGTTTATAGTGTGTTGGCTTATTACACGAGAGGCCGTGGTTCAATGAAGTTAGAATAGCCAGTGATTCACAATCATTTACCCTGTTAATGCAATACCTGAGTCCAAATATTTCATGATTTTACCTCTAACGATGCTGTATTTTCTGTGTTGATATCTGTATATGAGTGCGAATTGCTTTTTTAAATTTTTTCAAATAATTCTGCTTAAAAAGTAATTTTCTTAAATATTGAATGATTGTTAAATTTGTTTAATTGTCTGGAATTTAAAATATTTACATAAAAATCAACAACAACAACGGCAAAAAGATAAAAAAATATTTAAAAAATCAATTTTTCAAGCTGTCAATTGCAATTAAGACGAACACATACACACGTGGCATTTCTTTAAAGTTGTTATCTTTTGTACTCGTATTTAAAAGAGACACATTGTCTTATACAAACATTAACTTACATTCTCACTCTCCTTCTCACTGCCTAAGTGTGAGTTTTTGCTTTGCAATCACACACACTCGCATAAATGTATGGCATGGCATTGTTTTGTTATTGTTGTTGATTTTTGTTTTGTTTATTTGTCATACAGTTTTGTTTTCTTGCAATTTCAATTATTAATCGTTTATTTACACTACTTTAAAACGGTACAATTGCTAAATTAACAAAACAAAAACAAACCCCCCGTACTTCTTACACTCCTTGTCTTACGCTCTCCTGCTGCTTTTGTATTCAGCAACAACAACAAAGCTAATCAAGTGCAAGACAATGCTGTTATATTTGTGCTTAAATTAATGGCTGACGACAATTTGATTGTTGCTGCTGCTATAGCTGGTGTTATTATTGTATTGACTTTTAATATTTATTTCTTTATTATTATTGTCTGTTGTTGTTGTTGCCGCTGTTGCTGTTGCTGTTGCTTCTATTGACAATGTCAAATTTGTTATTATTTTTAAAACCATTACAGATTCATATGTAAATATCTCTGTAGATGTACATAGATGAGAGAGCAAGAAAGTATGAGTACTCTGAACTCAGAGTACATACATACATATGTATTTGCAAAGGAGAATTGATTTGTTTTTCATTAATTTTGTATTAAATCCTCTTCTTTATTTCTGCTTCATTATTTGCATTTTTCTCGAAAAGTGCTTGTGTTAAATAAATCTGTACATACGTATATTGTTTCTTTGTGTGTATATGTGTGTTGCACACAATATATTGTTCTCATTTAAAAAACCATTAATTTGTTTTGTAACTTTTTAATTAACGATTATTAATTATTATGGCGAATTTATCATTTCGTAAGACTATGGAAACACCCACAGTCACTAGCAGTAGGTTGACCAGCCAAAGTGTTTCCAATTTAATGAAAATTAATGATTTCTTCTCGTAATTTCTTCAATTGATTTTTAAAATTTTGTAAAATTTTTGTTGTCTTTTTTTACAAATAATCGATTCAATTAATGCTTCCATGAACAATCTCTATAGTTATCGATTGCTTAATGTGTTTTTATTTTTATTTCATTTTAATTTTTAATGCTTTTTTCTCCCAATTAATTGATAAGTTTTCAAGGTAAAAAATGTTTTTTTTTTATTATCCATAATCGTTGACAAACATTAATTGAACAAAAATTGATTAATTTAAAATAGAATTTGTTCATGTCATACAAAATCTTGAAGGAATTTTGAGAATTCCAAAAGAATTAAAGAAAATAGGAATTGATCGATTGCTTTTAAATTAAAGCTCTTATAAATTTATTATAGCAGTATTAGACTAGGTTAAGTCACGAGGACACGTGTGTGTGAAAAACACACCTCCACCCAGAGATCACAGAAAGGTCCATTGTCGACACCTTCATAGACAGAGATAAACAAAAAAATCACAAGAAGAAAGAAATGACTGACAAAAGAAATACGCAATAAAATAGGAAAGATAACAAAAAGGGATTGTCAGAAGTAAAGCAAAAGAAAAAATCGAGTCAAATAATAAGAAACTAAGTCACCTCATCGTACAACTGAGGCCAGGGATGAAACTCTCAATGTCAGAAATCTTAATAGAGGCCAATTGCTCAAGGATAACAGGATAACTTTGCAATTATTTTTTATAGGATGATTTTTGGTGTTAAGCTCGATACAACCGCCATTCTAAATAAGCGTACTCTAAATCTACAGTGCCCTGTCAAAAGACCGGTTATCAACCTCAGATTACGCCTGGATAGTCTTTTATTGTAATTTTCCAACAAAAGTTCTAACTGCCTCAAATACACTTGGTTTGAGAAGGCTATTTTCTTGCCTTTATCTCTACTTTCTCAGAGTACACTTTTCCAGACAACTGCTCTGGATGAAAGGTTCTAATCTCATCAACGGTGTGGAAGCTACCCTATTGCCAAGTTCGTTTGCTTTCCCATCGCCGAACATTTCCAACTTTCCTGAGCTCCAAGTGATTCGGCTTCTTCAGACAGTCTCCCATAGTATCTTTGAATTAACCTCATAAGAGCCGAATGCTCCAATGGCGGCCCGACTGTTACATAGTATAATTCCATACTTATTTCATAGCCGGCTCGATTCCTAAAAGCGATATCTATTGTAGCAATTGGACATGTATCATTGTCACTCTGACGCCAACAGAGATGGCACGATGAAGTCACACTTTCTTTTGCATAATCTTAACCAATAACACAGAACTAGTGAATATTCTATGCTTATAAACGACGCTACCATTAATTTGTTTTCGGCTTGCACTATGAACTGTATATACAAAAAAACTCAAATAATGAACAGAATTATGAATTTGAATTCCGTACATTGTATTTGAATATTTTAAAATTTTGCGTGAATTTGTAAAGAATTTATCATAAATTAACTGCAATTAAAAATATTGTTGCTCGTATGGGATTTAAATTTCTGTCATAGCATTGGAGACAAGTGTTTAGATTTAATCGCAGCTGCATATGTACGTACACTGTGACAGACAAGCCAGACAGACAGTCCAAATCGGCATTTCAATACGTTTTTCAAAACGTTTTTCTCAAGTCAACAATTTTCATTTTTGAAATTTTTATTTTTATTTTTTTTTTCTGTTTTTGAATAGTTTGCGGCGTATACAGTTTCTTTCAGTTGTTGGAGTTGTCAAAGTTGTATTGTGGCTGTGTTGCATGAGGTGCAAATATGCAACCAAACAGCAACCAGTGCAACAATTTCGCATACCAAAATGTCAACATAAAATCATAAATTATTTTATTTCAAACATTAAACAGCAAATATGAATAAAAAAATATTTTTAGAATATAGCCAGTTTAGTTAGAAAATCAACAATTTGCAATAAAAAAAAAATAGAAAAAAAAATTTAAAAAAAAATCATTTAAAATTTTGAAACGATGGCAAAGAAACATAAAAGCTAAGCCACACTCGTATGCCGGTGTTCGAACGGGATGCCATAAATCAATTTTACACAAAAAATAAAGAAAAAAAATACTTTTTCTTTAATTGTTTAACAACATGTGAGAAATTTAAAGAATTTTTTTTTTTCTTCAAAGACGTATTACGATATTTAGTCAGCAATACAAACAAACATTATTGTTGTTTGTTGAAAAGTTTTTCGTTAGTTTTTGGATTGCTAGGATTGCTTGGATTGCGTTTAATTCAATACTCGAATTTATTTAAATTCATTGCCAGTTGAATGACTTTGATAAGGGGTTTGTTTTATGTTTGGCTTAGAAGTTTATCTTCATCAAATTATGGAAATATTTTTACAATGATTAATTGAAAACGAAGATCAGACATTTTATTTACATTTATTATTAAATGTTGATTTTTGAAATCTTATTTTCTCTCTCAAATTAAAATTTGTTTTAAAGTGCAATGACTTAAACTCTATGGAAATAGGAAAAACACTGTGAGTTAACGGTTTTGGGTTTTCCGAAAACCTTATGTATACTAACTAACACAACTAGCGACTGACAAATGAACTCCAATGCTGAAGAAAATTTTGTTTTAAAAATTAGATTTGAAAGCTTGTTGCGCTAGCACGCAATCTACACATTTGCGTCGCTGTGAACTTTCAATCGACTTTAGTTGCTGTGTGAGTTTGACACTATGTGAATGGAGGCGCAAATTCAATTTACAATTGGCATGGATTATCCAGATTTGGGTTTTCGAAGTATATGGTCTATACACTGCCACTTTTTTTTACGAACTTCTATTTCCTAACGGAATTTGTCAGATTTGCGTTATCAGATCTTCGTTCCATATGGTTCGATGTATTCTTCTAGGGCAGTGACAAAAGCTTTCACGTTCAGGGAAATACTGATATAATATCTAATTCTGATGTCTTATCATATTGGATACAGTATATCGATCTCACATTCCAGTTAGCAGAAGTTTTCGTCCAGATTTTCCAGGTGGCCTGGAGATGCGAGCATATATCATCTGCATAAGCCAGTTAATTAAGAAATTTTCTATCAATTTTTCTCTGAGTTCCTTGTCTCTGAATTTCTATTGCAATAAGAATATTTCCAAAAAATGCAGGTGATGACAGTATGCAGCCCATACGCATTCTTTTAACCGTAAAGAGGTCATGGGGTTTATTTTCTATTTCAATTTGAAAGAAGGTTTTTATGTGGTCTGGAACATAGTGCCAGTGTTACCAGTGTGCTGTCGCGATTTCTGCCTTTTTTGCAAGACATGGTGCCATTTTATAGACTCCTCATGTTCATGTTCACAAATATTCATCTCTTGAATAACATAAGTTTTCTATTAAGTTCTTAAGTTTTTTGATTCATTTTTTTCTTTTACCGGGCACTTGTTTCAGCACAAAAAAAATTACTATTTTTAATAGTTTTTTTCTTCAAATTTTTATTGTTAAAATCTTTTATTAAAACTCTTTCAAAAATCTTATCTTTCTACTGCTTTTGAAATATTTTTATTTTCTTTTTAACAATTTACAATTTTTAACTGCTCTTATTTAAATATTCTGTAGTGTAAACAAGCATGTTCTTTTTTTCCTGTAACTCAATTGAAATGTTTTCTTTATAACTTTTCCTTTTTATTTAAAACATTTTTATTAATCTGGTAACTTTATTTTTCTTAACACAAGTACTACATAACGGTAATGTGGTCTGTTTTAATATCCTGTTTTACAAAAATTTCCCTTTTTTAGGAGACAGTGTTGTATTCTGTTATAACGTAAGTTTACTAAAAGACAGAAGACCGTTAAGAGAGCCAAGTACATGCATAAAATAAGAGAAGTAAGATAAAGAGAGTATTCATTTAAGGGTAGTTACCGTTAGAAAAAAAATATAGTGTTACCAACTTGTGTATAATGGTTGGCAGTGTTATGGAATTTTAGTACCGAAATTCAGCTTCTGCGTAGAAATTCTCGCTTAAAAATATGTTCCCATTTGTTATGGGGAGATGTATAACGGTATGCAGACAAAAAGAATGACGAAAAAAAAAATAGAAAAACAAGACAATTTTTCCCTATTCTACGTTGTATTTCCCTGTGTATGTTAAGTGTTGTATGTTCGCGAGGAAAAAAGTGAAGAAAAAGTATAGGAAAACGCATCAACCAACAACCAACCAATGTTGAAAATGTAGATACAAACTTTTTTCTCTGCTCTCTGGTTAAGTGCTTCGTTAACAACCAAACGAAATAGAAATAAAATATTGCTTAAAAAACCAAAAATTTTAATAAAAAAAAAAAAACTTAAAATTCCAAATCAAAAAATTAGAAAAAAAAAATTACAAACTGTTGAACGGTAAGAAGGAAAAATTTGTGTGTGTGCCATGAATTTTCACAAATTAAAGTTTAGAAAATGAACTGAACTTATTAAGTTTTGTGGTGTATTTTTTTTTTATTAAAAACGAATAAAACCCAATGGAAAAATAATCAAAAAGAAAACCGAACTGGAATAAAGACAAAAAAAAACAAGAGAAAAAAGTATCAAAAATCATTACAGGACAAGGACTGATTAGAATTTACATATACATACACTTCCGTTATTCACAAGTTCTATATATTTTTTCCTTCTTTCGTTTTTCGTTTTTTTTTTGTTTCTGCTATGCTGTTGTATTCTCTTCTGCCCCGAATCTGGGTCAGTTGGAGTTTAAGACACAAGCGAACAAGATTAGAAACCGTAACAGAAACAGCCTTTTTTAAACGCATTAAAACTTACAAAAAGCAAAACTAAAGGCAAAAAACTGTAAAGAAATATTAAAACAAATAAAATAATAATAAACAATAAAAACAATTAAATTAAATTTTTAAAAGTAGTAAAATTTAAATTAAAAAAAAAAATAAATAAAATTTAAAAATTAAAACAAACTATAGATACTCTTTAAACGAATATACTCTTTTTTTTATATACAACATATAGTACATACATTTTTATGTACATATATACATATATCAATACGTATATAGTACATACATATGTTTAACAATATATACATATTCATACCTACATATTGTATATAAAAAGAAACAAAATACACAAGAAAGGAACAAAGAAATGAACGAATTTTTTATTTTATTTTTTGTTTTTAAATAAATACTAACCAAGTGCTTTAATAAAAAATTATGGCTCCCTTGTGTTATATATGATGATTATTATTTTTATTTTTATTATTATAATTTGTAATTATAACTGTAGTTGTGTGTTTTTAGTGCCCTAGTGTTGTAGTTGTCGTTTGTAATTAAAAACCCCAAAAATAAAAGAAGAAACGGAGAAAATATAAAAAAACTACTGCTTGCTCTACATTTACACTTGACACACACAAACTCACTCTCTTCCCTACATACTGAGCCTAAGGAATAATAAAATAATAATAATAAAAAAAAACAATAACAAAATAACAACATTAACAATAAAATAACTAAAAAAAAAAATTGAATAGTTTGAAAAACCAAAACACACATACAAAGTTAAAAATCAATTTAATCGACTTGTTTTTTTTTCTCTCTTCTACGTTCTCTTTTTTCTCTTCCCAAATATAGAGTTGCATCTACAACAACAAGAACAACAGTACCAACAGCAACAGCAACAACAACAACAAAAGTAGCAGATAAAAAAGCAACAACACGAGGATTTTAAACAACATTTGAAAAAAAAAAAACACTGAAAAAAAGGAAGAAAAAACAACACCAAAGAGAAACACAGTAAAATCCACACAAACAATCAACAGCAACATTATATTTTGCCGACGACGACGACGATAACAACGACGACGACGGATACGACGTCCATAACGGCGTTAAAGACGGCAACAACAACGATATACTGAATTAAGCCACGATTAAACACAAACAGGAGCCGCCGCAACAAGCATACACTCTCACACTTACCACAGCACAGTCACTCATCCTCAGCACTCACACTTACTCACACAGCAACAAAAAAAAGGAAAAAAGAAAAGCCAAAGAGGAAACCCCCGAAACCGAACAAGTGTTTAAGGCAGGAGGAATCCAAAACGTACAAGACTTTTTCGTATCAAAAAAAAAAAAAGAGAGTTAGAGAGACTAAGAGAGAGATATAGAGAGTGATACAGTGATAGAGAGCAAGCAAAAGAGGGAGCCTTATAACAAAGACTACTTCCACCACCACTACTACTACTACTACTACGACGACGACGATACCGACGACGACATCAACAACAACTCCATCATACTCTTCTTACTTGACGTCGTGGTGGGGTCCTTAATTTTGTTGCCGCAATAGATTTTCTCAAGTGTGCCATCGCGATGGCTGCACCAGCAGCCTGTACGCGTTTCTCGGACAACTATGAAATCAAAGAAGAGCTGGGCCGAGGCGCATTTTCAATTGTAAAGCGTTGCGTTCAAAAATCCACAGGCAATGAATTCGCTGCGAAAATTATCAATACGAAAAAGTTAACAGCACGCGACTTTCAGAAATTGGAGCGTGAAGCGAGAATTTGTCGTAAATTGCATCATCCAAATATCGTGCGACTGCACGACAGCATACAGGAGGAGAATTATCATTATTTGGTATTCGATCTTGTTACCGGTGGCGAGCTGTTTGAGGACATTGTCGCCAGGGAATTTTATTCGGAGGCAGATGCATCGCACTGTATTCAGCAGATATTGGAATCGGTAAATCACTGCCATTCGAATGGTGTTGTACATCGGGATCTGAAACCGGAAAATCTACTGTTAGCTAGCAAGGCCAAGGGTGCCGCTGTAAAACTGGCCGACTTTGGTCTGGCCATTGAGGTGCAGGGTGATCATCAGGCCTGGTTCGGTTTTGCCGGCACTCCTGGCTACCTCTCACCGGAGGTGCTCAAGAAGGAACCGTATGGAAAGCCAGTGGACATTTGGGCTTGTGGTGTTATCTTATACATTTTGCTCGTTGGTTATCCACCGTTTTGGGATGAGGACCAGCACCGTCTGTATTCCCAGATCAAGGCTGGAGCTTACGATTACCCATCGCCCGAATGGGATACGGTAACACCAGAAGCCAAAAATCTCATCAATCAAATGCTTACCGTCAATCCCCACAAGCGCATAACGGCTGCAGAGGCCCTCAAACATCCCTGGATATGCCAGCGCGAGCGTGTTGCCTCCGTTGTGCACCGTCAAGAAACTGTTGATTGCCTCAAGAAGTTCAATGCTCGTCGCAAGCTGAAGGGCGCCATTCTAACCACAATGCTGGCCACGCGCAACTTCTCCAGCAAGAGTATGGTGACCAAAAAGGGCGAAGGTTCGCCCGTCAAGGATTCGACTGACTCATCCAATACCACATTGGAGGACGATGACGTTAAGGCCAGACGCCAGGAGATCATCAAAATCACGGAACAACTGATTGAGGCCATCAACAGTGGTGACTTCGATGCCTACACCAAAATCGGTGATCCGCATTTGACCGCTTTCGAGCCGGAAGCCCTCGGCAATCTAGTCGAAGGAATTGATTTTCACAAATTCTATTTCGAAAACGTTTTGGGCAAAAACTGCAAGGCCATCAATACGACAATTCTCAATCCGCACGTCCATTTGTTGGGCGAGGATGCCGCCTGTATTGCTTATGTACGCTTAACACAATATATCGATAAACAGGGTCATGCCCACACCCATCAGTCGGAGGAGACACGTGTCTGGCATAAACGCGATAACAAATGGCAGAATGTCCATTTCCATCGTAGTGCTTCGGGCAAAGCTAGTGGAGCAACGACTTTTGATTTTGTATCAAAAAATTAGATGTGGATGGGGACGGCGACGGCGACAGCAGAGACTATGATGACGTTTAGGACGACGACTACGACGACGACGACGACGATTATTTCGATGATGATGATAATGACGACGAAAGCCACGACGACAGTATGTCTACCACTATATAAACTAATATAATAAAACCAACAGCAACAACAGCAACAACAACAAATTCAACAACAACAAAACTACTTACAACAAGATTATATGTGTGAAAACCAACAACAACTAGAGTAGAAGAAATGGAGAAAGGAAGAAGAAACAAATCATACGCCAGAAATCAGCAGCAGCCGTTAAAAAAAGCGAGAGAAGAGTCATTTGAGAAGATTAAGAAGAAAAAATAAACTTTTTTTATTGAACAAAAAATATTTAAGAAAAAAAAAATAACAAAACCGTGCAAAAAATTAAAACTTTTTTTTTTGTTTTTGGGTAGAATATAAACGAAAGAAGTTGGTTGGAAAAGTTAAGAAATTTAATACAGCGAGAAGAGAACAAGTTGAAGAAGAAAAGAAGAAGAAAATGGAGATGAATGAATGAAGATAATCTTTTTCTTTATTTGGTTTTTTTTTTTGGAGCAGAACCAGAGGATGAGGCAGGAAGAAGCCGCAGCAGCAGCAGCACTTGTCAGTGTTATAATTACACAGATATTTTTTGCGTCTACGTCACCATTTTTTTTCTTACTTTAGACTCTTATAAAACAAAATATACTTATAATTATAAATTAAAAACAAAACAAAAAAATAATATTAAAAAAATACAAAAAAAAAACAAAAAACAAAATTCGATCGAATTCTTAAATAAATTATATCACAATTTAATAAAAATAAATAAATGAATACAAAAAAAAAAACAAAAACAAAAAATCCCAAAAAAACATACATGTAAACATTTAAAATTTAACTAACTAATTAAATTTAATTCTAAAATAAATTCTAATTAAATTCTCAAAATAAAAAACAAAATAAATAAAAAAAAATAAAAACAAAAAAAAAACCATTTCTTTTGTATCGAATCGATGATACGTATACGCCACGTGTGTATATGGTGGACTTCCGTTAAGTATTTCATTTCATTTCATGGCAACTCATTCTCATTTTCATTTCCGATTCTCTAACAATTCCATAAAAAATATTTTCCTATTCATTTCACACACTCATCAATAACATCTCTTCGCATACACATACTCGCACATACATACACTGCGAAGCTCTTTTGCCTTTCTCTTCATTAATTGAATAATGGCTACTATGTATGCACATATGAATGTGTGAGTGTGTGTATGTGTATAAGCTTGTGAATATCAAGGACTGTGGGTATCATTGAAAATAAATAATCAACAGCAATGACAACAAGAGCATCATCATAGGCTTCATTATCATCTTTTCCCATCCAATGCCAACAACAATAAGGCACTCTGTTGTCTATACAAATCATTTATAGAGAGAGATCCATACATGCATACATACATATTTGAACATGTTAAAACTAAATGACAATTTATTTCCTTAACATTTCATTATACTTTCTATCAAACAGCCTCGCACTCTCTATCTCTCTCAATACCTCCTTGACTCAGTTCTTATTTTAATAGAGAAATTATACTTGGCACAGGGCAAAAAGGCAACATAACAACAGCAACATTAAGAATGATTTCAATATGGTTTACAATGCTTGTTTAAGTTACTATAGAGGACCGGAGAGGGCGAGAGTAACAGATAGGGAATCTGTATGTTGGCTCGTGCAATTGTATTTATTTTTAACACTCAGCCATATTGTCTACATTATTGAATAGTATACTGACGTCTGACATACATATGTATGTATGTATGTGTGTGTGATTGTGTTAGTAATAGACAGACAGGAAAAAACCCTGTTGCTTCTGTTTCAATTTTCCATGCTACTTTTGTATACATTTCTCACTGAGAGAGAGTGAGTGAGTGCTTTGTATGGGACAATAAGGACTCAATAGGGGAGGTAAATAGAGAGCCGTTGTCGTAAGTATGATGGTAAAAGTAATAAGCAAAAGAGAAAGAAGCATGTTTCTACACAAAAAAGCAACAAAAAAAATAAAAGACAAACAAGAACAAAAAAAGGCACCAACAAAGAAATGGATGCTGCTGCTACTACATGGCAACACTTAATATTTTGGCTACCCATTCTGGGAAGAAGAAACAAACAAAAAAAAAAATAAAACCCAACAATTGTGCGTATGACAGTCATCACTGTGGGTGACTGATATAATGACTTGACTACACATACCATACAGAAACCAAAGAAAAAAATACAAACCCAACTCATTTAGTTGTGTTTCTCAGTAAGAGGAGTATCGATATATTGCTCGTGCATACAATTAAGCCAGTAATCGTTTTTCGTAAACACGAAATTCAATACACATTTAATTGCTAAAGAAGGAAGATTAAATTCCTTAACCCCCCCTCAATTAAATTATTTGTTTTCTATACCCAACAAAGTAGTCTTCTTCTTTTGTTGGCCGAAGAAGCTTTGTGGTTTCACCACACAACAGAGGAAAACAAAGAAGAAAAGAGAAATTGAAGTGTTTATTGATAAATGCTTGAAATGTATGCGTAAGTATGAGATTTTATTTGGTCACTCTATCTAATTAATCTCTTTATTTCTTTTTATTCACTCACTATCACTATCTCTCTCTCTCTCTCTCTCTCACTTTTAATCTTTGTATTTAGATTAAGAGGCAGACAAGCAAACAAACGGTATTAATCAACAGTAATATGGTACATGGCATATTTATATCAGGTAACCGCAATTCAACAGCTGACGAGGCTTAGAATGTCAAAATTTTGTTGTTTTTTTAGTGTTTTGTAACCATTTTTATAAATTTTTTTAACATTTCTCTTTCTATTGTTATTCGTCAGTCAGTTATGAAGCTGTTTTTGACATTCCGTGTACTCTTTAACAAAAACAAAATGCCTGTTGTTTTTGCATTGTTGTACTTGTTGTATTCTTGCGGTTACCTGATATAAATATGCCTTGATATGGTATAATAGTACCAATTGGGAGATTATTTTTGAAAACGCTTTTGTTACTGTAAGGGTTTAGGACATGCGAGGGTCACAGGTGGTTTTTTGGAAGCAATTTAAATAAATGGGTTTTTTTTTATTATTTTCAATAATTACCGTTATTGTGTTAAAACACAATATGGGCTAACTAATGTGCTTATGATAGCTAATACAACTCAGCGAGTAAGGGATTAAAACTTAATGCAGCAATGAAACAAGATACCATACCGATAGGTGGAGCCGTGGATTGCTGTGGACTAGCAGGACTACAGGTAAATTCGATAAATATTAGAGAAACGCCTTTACTGAATTTCGTTGTGGCTGAACAATCATGAAAGTTGTCAAACGTTGTGGACGGCGAGTTAAAGTGTACAATTTCATCGTTAAAAAAATCATGATATGGTGTTAACCGATGTGAAAGTGTTTGCCGCTGTCCATTCTATAAGTTTAGACAAGTTTTTGTGCCGTTTGTTGAAAGTGGGCGAAAAGCGGATCAACCTCAGTATTTCAGAGACCAATCAGCAGTCAAAACCGTGTATTTCTCCGGACGATTCTGTGTCATAGAAGACCAATGTCCTTTTCTGGCCGTTTTTGAAGGACCAGAGATGAAAAGGTTTGAGATCTAATATATTAAGTCAGTGAAACATAAATTCAGAAATTCTTCGTGACCATACTTTATTAGGTATTACAATAGTCGCACCGATCTCATTGCAAACGGTTTAATAGCGTGCTACCTTACATACTTAATTGCCCATGAAAATCCTCTAGTCGGGAATACAACCCAGTTTCTCCCACCAATCATGTTGTGTTTGTTAATTTTAGCCATGAGTGGCGCGACCTACAGTTTAATGTCGAGTCTGTTGCACAATAGATTTTTCAGAAACTTTTCATGGCAATTTTACTTTACCCTTAGAGTTTTTGCCAGAAGACTGTTGAGAGGAAGTCGCTCAAAGAAATATGTTTTATTCGTGATGTCAGAGATGAGCTTTAAACCACAAGCTCTCATCTAAATAGCCAACAAAACTACTACGGCGTGCTGCCACCTATCTAATTTAAAATAATAGTTCGGCAAATATTTACTTCTTCTCCTTCAAATGGCGTCAACTTGAAATTCTTCGCGTTTGATTAGCCTTGATTTCGTATGGCTCATGTAAAAAATTCTATTTCAGGCGATTAAAAACTCAGAAAAAATGAAAAAAACGAATTAATTGTTGTTACCATTTAAAGACAGCAACATATTCTATTAATAATTTTTTTTAAATACAACAACTACAACAACAATCACAATAAAAAAAAGAAAAAATAAAAACAACTACAAATAATTTAAGTACCCACGAGGCATTATATTTCATGTCTCCATGTTTTAATTTTTTTAAATTTTATTTTTATTAAAAAAGCAACAACAACTACAGCAACAACAACAACAACAAATTGTTTCATGTCAAACATCTATTGTAAGACTACAAGAAATAAATTCTCGAAAACTAAAACACCAACGAAAGGAGAAAAAACAAACTTTAATTTGAAACTTTATACCGTTGATTAGAGAAAAAAATTTTGAATTTTTTTTAAAATTTTATTTTCAGATTAAAAAAAAGAACACTTTTACACATATGTACGTAAACATAGTTGTTGTATGTGATTTATGCGCTGGAATAGAACGGGTGATCTTTTTTTAGTATCTCGTTTTGTTATTGTAATTGATTTTTAGCAACTGAAAGAGATTCGTGACATGTCACAATGCTATAAATGGGGAGTAGAAGATGTCATTTCACCAGGAATAGACTAAGAAAGCAACAATTTTTGTAAAACAAGAGTAAATATAATTGCCATTAAAAGCTTCTGAAAATCTGTCGTTCGGAGGCGACTTCAAAACTGTAGGTCTGGCCACTCATCGATAAAACTGACACACATAACACGTGTTGTATAAGAAGCTAGAACGTAATCCTGATTAAAGCGTTGTAATCGCCAATTAAGTAAGTAAGGATGATAAGTCCTCAGACCACCAGGATTATGTGATACGACGTCATTAGACATTTTTAAGAGTCTACGGCAAATACCGTCTTTGCGCGAATATTTCTTCAACGTCAGTACATGCAGAAATTCAACATTCGTCAAGTTATCGCCAAGATACTGTCAGAAATGTGCGAAAAAGTAGTCGTAAACCACCTCAATAGAATCAAGTGCTGCAACCAATCGAGAGACGATCATATAAATGACATTGAATTTCGCATTTCGTAATGGCAAGATCCTCAACCATTATAGGAAATTCCAGCTTTATGTGTCTTCTATTATGGATGTTGCTTTCAAAACCTAAAAATGGATAACCCTTTAAAGCGCAGGTAGTCATTCCTTTTTGCAAATTTTCTGTGATTTTTTTTTTTCAATTTTCAAAACTTAAACGTTAAGAAAAATCACCCGTTATAAGAAATAATTTTAATATGCAGTGTAAATTTGCTAAAAAAAAAGAGTATTTTTTTTAAGAAACAATTTCAAACGAAAGCGAATAAAATATTCACAAAAAAAAAATCTGAAAATTAAATCAAAAATAATTTTTTAAAAATGTAATCGACTTCTAATCCATCTTTTTTGTTCTTTTCTTGGTGTTTCAGATGTTTGGGGGTGTTCTGGCTGGTGTTTGTGAATTGTAACAGAATATTCATCAGAGTTATAGTCGCCGTCGCCGTCGTCGTCGTCGTCGTCATCGCAGATCATACAACACAATCAAGACCACCTATTAACCACACCTTTTATGGTTGGCTTATAGACTTAAATGAACATGATCGAAATTGTAAATTGATTCTTATGAACATAAACAGTTTAAAGGTTAGTTTTTTTTCTTGTTTTTTTTTGACAAGTTCTTGTTGTAAACCATAAACAATAACTAACGTTCATAAATAAATTATTTTAAATGTTTCTTATTTCTTTTGAGAGCATAAATTCACAATTAAATTAAATTAAATTAAATTAAATCAAGCGTTGTATTGAATTTCTTATTATTTTTCAATGTTTATCAAAAGGGCAGTTTATGATTTAAAATTTCAATGTCAAATGTTTACGATTTTATTTTCAAAATGTGGCTTAGAATCCCAAAGTTTGTCTATTTTATTCAAGGACATTGTTAAAAAAATGTTAAAAAGTCTAAACAAATTTCAGAAAACACGTGGCTGTTATTTATTATTCATTCCGTGTTCGATTGCCATCTGCTTAGGTTAACTAGAATTCATCGTGAATAGAAAAGCCTTAGTATTGCTTACCATCCATCCATACCATCTCTTATTCAACTTTATAATGTTTCCCTATAATGTCTTCTCCAGGACTTTTGAACTGACAAACTTCAGGATGCTACTTGGAAGTTGTAGTTGTTTCCTTCTGGGATGTATTTATGAGCATCAGGTTTCATTTTCATCATCACAGAATCTACATGTTGGGCTCGGAACAACCCTTATTCTACAAAAGTGTACTCATAGTTTACAGTACTCTTTAAAAAGACCGCTCATCAACTTCAGGTTATGCTTGGATAGTTCGAGGCATGACTTAAATCTTTTTTGTGTAAAAAAAATTTTGTTTGCCTCATAACCACTTGGCTTGAGAGGAGTCTTGGCTTTTCTTTATCTCTCCTTTCATTGATCTCATACCCTTCAAACACCCACTCCACAGAGTTGTTCTGATTCCATTAGCGGCGTAGAAGCTTCTCTTCTCGCAAGCATGTCTGCTTGCTTGTAATCGAGAACTCTCATGTGACCGAGGACCCACCTAGTCGATTCAGTTTCTCTAGATATATTCCCGTACTACCTTCGATAGAACCCCATAAGAGCCGAGGAAGTTGACTATCAGTGAATCACGAATCAGTCTATTAAATACTTCATTATTAAGTTCATATATATTTGGTAGTGAATGGGTAGTTCCTACGGACGATGGTCTTCCTCAATTTTTTTCCTTGATTTTATCGCCAGATGTTGTTTTGCTATTACCTGTCACAATTCTCAGACCGGGCTACAGACAATCTGATGGACGTATTTGACAAATACTTCTCTTGGAACTTGGAGCTAACCCTCAAGTAGTCGGGTGGTCACAGTTACTGTTGCATTGGCCACAGTAGTATTCATGGTAGGGGTCCGCATTATTAGTTAAACCCTTGATCTTGGGGTCTTCACTGTAACATCCCACACATTCTGAAGATTTACGACATTCTTCTTATTTTTGTTGTAAACATACTAATTCTGGAATGTGTAACAATGCATTGTGGTTGCATCGCAAATAGAAATACTATGTAACACTGCAAATCATAAATAAATTATAAATAAATCTCTTTGAATATTTTATGCAAATAAATCTGACCATATGCAGTTAAATTACCACCTTAATTTATAAATACTTCTAGGAACTTTCTTCCTCGCCACAAAAGTAATAAAATTAAGTCCCCTTTGTACCAGAGTCCTATTGTAATTTTTCATTTAAAAGTACACTTGCAGTACGACTGTTTGATACTAATATTACCACAGGAATGGAATGTGGACGCTAAAATTAGCACTCCCATCGTAATGTCTGGTGCACAGTAGGTGACATAGAGGTGAAATTCGGAATAGATTTACAATTTGTTGTGTGCATAACATATAAAATATCATTCGAAAGCTTAAAGTCGATTATTTCAGTCTATAGCCAACATAATGGTTCCTATTGAGCAGAATTTTTCGAGCATGCATGAACTTAACTCGGAATAAACATACCTTGGTAGTAAACATCGCTAAATAAGTTGACCTGATAAGCTAAAAGAATTGGACTTAAGTGCAGTAAATAGCTCCCCTATCGATGGCACTATTTTCACGATTTAATCTTTCCAGCAGAGGTAAGGTCGTCGTCGATTCCACTAATTCCCGCCTCAAATTCCCGTCGCGCCCAAGCTTGGTCAAAAAGACGCCTGATTTTGCCACACAGAACTTGTAGTTTTGAAATTGTCCCGCCTCGATACGTGTTTATATTTTATATAAGTCGAGTGAGACCTAGATAAACTATCAAGCAATTGAATTGACTTTGTTTCATTTCATTCATAAATTTCTATTCGTAAAGAAAAAATCTGTTTTTATACCAAATCCATCCACTGTTCTTTGCCAGCCAAGTGTGGAATAACAGACGTCCTATTTATTTTACATTTCGTTCTTGGGTTGTTTACATTTCACAACAATGGCCAGAATGTTTGACAATGTTTAACACCTTTTTCGCTAATGTCTGTCGCATTCTAACATTTCTATTTGAATAACAGTTCACAGCACAGCAGCGCAGTATGTAAAGCATTGACTTTTATTGCTACAGTAAACACCCTGTGGTTTAACATGAATGCTTCAAGCACTGTTAAATAGAAACTGTTAAAACACTGCCAACACGTTGTATTATGTTGCTACAGAGGTTGTGTTTACGTTCGTTCATGTAAAACACGACAGACACGAATATAAATTTTTAAACGAATTTTTAGCATTTCATTTAAAAACATCAGATGCCAAACATTAAAGTTTCAGTACAATTTCTGCAACGTTCGTGTACGTGTGTTCGCAGTTCGGCAAAATAGTGTTTCAAAAATCGATGGAGTAGCAAAACATGGAGAAATTTATCAAAAAAGTTTATTTTTAATTTCAAATAAATTTGAATAATTTATACAATAAATATTTCAAACCAAACCAGACAGCAACACAAATAAAAATTCATAATAAATAACGGTTTTAAAAGTTCAATGGTTTTTAAAACAGTTTGTGTCACAAATTTGCAAATAAAAATGAAGTAAAGAAATTCTAAACAAAAAAAAAAATTCTTTTTTAAATAATTTTGGAAGCATTACAAAAAAATTGAATACAATAAGAAAATTGAAAAATAAAAACAAATCGAATTTATAAAGGTAAATAATAATTTAAAAATAAAAAAATTCAAGTTTACTTAGTTTTATTATTTTTTTATTAAGAAAAACAAATTAATAAAAAGTAATAATTTTTTAATAACAATGTGAAAACTGATTTTAAAAGGTTTTAAAAAAATAAATAATGTTCCTAAAAAATGCTTTATTAACTAAAAAGGAAAATGTGATTGACAAACAGAAAAAAAAAATTAAAAACTAAGTTATATAATCTAAAAAAATATATATTTATAATATATGTAAAATATAATAAAAATTATTAAAAAAAAAAAAATAAAACACAAATTATAGTCTAGTTTTGAAGAAATTTTTTTAAAATAATTTCTTCAATTTTTTTTAGAAAATGAATTTTTTAAATTAATTTTATTAAATTATTATTTAGAAAAGAAATAGACTTTTTATTTTAGAAAACAAATATTAAGAAATATTTTTTTAAATAATATTTTAAACATATTTTTTTGAAAATTAATTAAAATTTTATATTTGGTTTTTGCAAAATTATAAAAAAATTGTTTTCTTTGGAATAAATTTTTTTCGTTTTAAAAATAAAATTTTTGTTGAATCGTCAATTAAAATTTGTTTATATTTTGAAATATTTTTTTTAAATCAATATTTTCGAAATTATTATTAAGAATTTTTTTTAATAATTTAAAATTTAATTTCAATAATACTCAAGTTAAATAAAAATAAAATGTTTTTAAATAAATGTTTTGAACTAAATGCAACAAACAAAAAAATTATTTTAAATTATTTTTTCCAATTATGTAATTTCAATTTTTTCTAATAAAAAATAGTAATAAATTCAAAATTTTTATGAAATAATTTTTTTATAATTTTTTAAAGATATAATATTAAAAAACATTTGATATATTTTAAAATAAATTTTATTGTTTAAGATTGAGAAAAAAAAATTGTAAAAACCTTAAAAATTTTAAATTTTTCTCTTATTATTTTAAATTAATTTTTTTTAATATTTTGTAAAGTTAAAACATATAAAATATACTTAAACACCGTAAGAATTTTATTAATAAATTCGTTTGATATATTTTGTAGCATTTTTTTTATATAAATAAATTGATAAATTTTAAAATTTTATTAAAATATATTTTTATAAATTCTTATAGAAAATATATTAAAATTTTAGAAAAAGAAAAATAAAGATATTATTTTTAAATTATTATATTTATATAAAAGTGGAATATTTAAATTTATTACAAAGAAATTTTTCTATATTATTTAAATATTTTGGAAATATTAGGTTTGCAGCTAATTTTGTAAGGAAAATTTAAAGTGTCTTAATATAATATATATATACATACATATATATAATATATACATATATAAAAAAATCCAAAGTATAATTTTTTTCTAGGATACCATAAATTTTTCTTAACAGAATTGAATGAATATTAAAAAAATATTAAAAAAATTTAATAAAAGTATCATACCATTAAAAAAAAATATTAAAAAATAAAAAAAATTAAAAAATATATTAAAAATAATTTAATATATTTTTTTAGTAATTTTTTTTAAATATTCATTCAATTCTGTTAAGAAAAATTTATAGTGTTCTAGAAAAAATTATATTTTGATTTTTTTTTTTTAAAATTTGGAAATTTTTTCGCTACATTTTGTTAAGAAAAATTTATAAAAAATAAAAATTTATTTTATAGATTGTGAAATCGACTTGATTAAAATAAAAACTAAGAAATAAATATATCATCATATATCAAAATGTATGTGATATAAAATTTAATATAAAACTTAGATAAAAAATAAATTTAAGTGACATATAAATAAAAATTTTATTGGAATATTGTTGTGCTATAAAAACTAAACTTGCTATAAAAATGTGTAAAAAATTTATATAAATTTAAAATATATTTTTTTATTTTTTTAACAGGAAAGCAAAATTTGTGGAACATAAATTAATTAAAAGAAAAAATTTTATACATTGAAAAAAAAAAATATAAGAAAAGAAATATTAAAATCTATATAACAAAAATAAAAGCATAAAATTGATAAAAATAAAATTATTAAAAGTGTTCTTTTTAAATGCAATTCTTTTAATGAAAATTGTGTGTACAAGCGCACTCATCACACGTCTTTCATTCACTTTCCGCCTTCTATGGCTTAATTTGTTGGATTCTAAACGATTTAAATTAAATACAAAAACAAACAAAAACAAAAAACAACTCAACAGTTTCTAAAAAAGGTTAGTATAGTTGTTGTTATTATTATTTATTTATTCTTCTTTCATTTTTTGTTTATAGTGATTCATTTAAATTTTTTTTTATTATTTATCGTCAACAATTTTGCATGAGTATAAGAGTTCGTCTCTCGTTTTATTTGTTTTATTATTCTTATCAATTTATTTTAATAAAAAATTGTTTAAAAAAGTAAACAAAATATGATTGCAGTTTATTTATATACCCGTTTCATCTCCGGTTTTAAAACAAAGATTTATAAATTGGGGTCAAATTGAATGATTTTTTTTTAAACTGTTGTACCTCGTAGTCTAGGTTTGGATTTCCTGAGCATTTGAAAGGATTGATTGAAATTCTAATTGAAATGGAAGTTATTTTCTTTATCTTTTAGAAAGTTTAGTTTGTTTTTATTACTTTAAAACATTTGATAAAAAATCTTGATTTTTTATTCTATTTCCAGCTTTCCCTAGTATTCAATTCGATTACAAAGATTTGATTAGTGAACCATTTAAAATTGATGCATAAATTAAAAAAAACTATTTAATGTATTACGTGTAGTAGCGATTGATATACATATAAGCACTTTAGAACTGAAGAAATTAGCGATTTTTAAAATATGAAAGTAGCATAAAATCGACAAATTAAACGCTTTTTAAATGGAAGAAAAACCGGAAAAATATGCGGAATTCTTAGGCACTATTATCTGCTATGTCCCCGAGAGTGTTCTCCAGCTGTTTCTGTCTAGATCCAAAACAAGGCCCGCTCTACAGCCGATTAACCTGAGAATCAACAGAATCCTGTTACAGCCTAATGTTGGAGACTGAAGTGAAGGTCTCCTCAGTCTCCTGCTTGTCGCATTTCATTAGAGCCAGTCATGATCTGCAACTCATTTTAAATGAATTTCAATCGGAGAGACCAGGTTGTTGCATCTGCTGTTACCTCTAGTTAGGCTCTGGTCGTAAATGGTAAATCATTTCTGAATAGATAAGTTTTATCGACTAATTTCTGCATGGCTGAAAATCGGTTTTGTCATGTATGAAACGGAGCATGTTGAGAGACAAAATGTTGAGTGATTTTCTCTTCCTTCTCCACAACTATCGTTGTAGGATGGTTTCAGCTTTAGGGGCAGTGCTGTTGTCGAGCCGGAACGCTCCGTAACGTTGTTCCTGTACTTCTTTTTTGGGCAGGAACGTGTTCCGGAACTAAAGATGATTTCTGGTAACGAGAATTGGCTGACCTTTTGAAAAGAAAAATTAGAAAGAATTGCTGATTTTTTTTCTAATTTATAACGAATTTTTATATGTATTTTTGTAAACAAGGGTTTGAACCGAACCCGAACCGGAACAAAAACTGGAACGAACCGGCTTGTTTTTCCGAACCGTGAACCGGAGTCCGGAACGCGTTCCGGTAAAAAAAAATTAGCACAACACCACTGTTTAGGGGTATATGAGGATATATCATGGACAGTGATTAGATTTGACGAAAATAGTGTCCTCTGCATATACATAATTGTCTAGATTTGTCTGGTTTCTATATAATGAAATCATTGTGCGATCATTTAAGGGAAATGCTGACCTTATGTTGTTATCTTTTGTTTAGGAACGCACATGTGTCGCTTGCATGATGTATGTTGCTTATGAAAAATACAATCTTTGCTGGAATTATTCAGAATATATTTTTGAAGTCTTATTGGTTCATTAGGACGGTGCTTTGTATTTTTTCTTTATTTCTGCTAACTTTTCGCCTTCAAATAAAAAAAGTACTTTTATGCTGTTGTGATAAAATCGTAAGTTTCTATGTGCCGATGCCTCCTCATTCTTCAATAGGTCCTCCCTTATCTGAAACAAATAAAAAAAATTTTTTTCATTGAAATGAAACAAATACTCTCTCCGTCTGTGTTATTTTTATAATTTTTTTTATTAATTTCATATTTTTTTCTTCTAATTCTAATTAAAAATTTTCTACTTTGAACTCATTTTATACAATAACACTCTCGTATTCGCATTTAATTTTCACTGCAATTGTATTTTCATTCTACTTTTAAAAACATTGAAAAAAAAGTAAAGAATGAAAAAAATATCTCAGCAGCTAATGATTAAGTTGTTAAAACACAATAACTTGTTATAATTAAATTACTTAATCACTCTGTCTCTATTTAGTATACAGATTAATAATAATCACTCGTATTATTAAGTGTTGTTATTACTTGCGGGCATTTAAGGAGAAACTGTTCAAGTTTGATTTTTCTTTTCTTTTGAAAAGTATTTCGAATTTTTTTCAATAAAATTTTTATTACAGAACTCGCTTATGGTTTACTAACATCTCTAACATCTTAATTATCACATCATCACTACGTTATGATCACAATAAAATAATAAAAAAATATTTGAGTTCTCTTTATTAAAAATGTAACACAATTGAAATTCATAGAGAATGTTTTCAACATTGAATTCGATTTTGTGTTCAAAAATGGGGAAAAAGTTTACAGTTTTGAAGTGGGCAACACTGTTTTATTTTGAAAGCTGACGACAGTTATACTACCTACGAAATGTTGATACTCGTTTCCTGAAATAGCAACTCCCAGCACAAGCCATCAGTTTTAAGGCCTTAAAACCCAAACCCACTGTATGCAATACATATTCACAGTTGTCGTTTATTCTCGGCAGATGGCAATCCTATCATCCTAGAAACTACCACAGTATAAGCAATGAACTGCTTAAGTCGAAAAATTTGATCAAATGAAGTGAAACAAGACTACGAAAAAAAATCTTAAATTGAAAACGAAAAAGAAAATATAGATACGATGTGGCAGAGCCCCATGCTCCTTAAAAGCATTAAAGCAATAAAAAATAGCCGGTTTTGTAAGTAAGAAGGTCAAATGAAGTAAAATCCGTATTGCTGGTTTCAGTGAACATTGCATTGGATATTGTTTGTCCCACGCATTCCATAGGACACAAGCTTTTGGTTGCTATAGATGACACATCGCTAACGATATGCTTATGAGTCAACAAATGACATCAAATTGAGTCTTGCGCATTGAATCTTTATTCGGCGGTGGTCTGCAGGTCAGTTTAAGTGAGTCATTCATGATACACCTTTTCGTCCTTAAAAACAAAAAACGATTTCATCTCCAATTAAAGGCAAGTCAATGACAAACGTTGCTGTCATCTATAAGAGAGTTGATAGGATTACAGAAAATTTCGATAACAAGACGTTTGGATTAAATACAGTCCTGCCAGACAAAGTGGAGTGTAAATAGGGAAAAGTGTTTTCCAACGTTTAGAGCAACAGGTTTTGGCAGAACTACAACGTGCTTCTTCAAACGTTTTTTAAAATAATTTTTAAAATTAAGGTTCTGTGGCATTTTCACTGTATACTACTCTGGTCTTAGGGCTCTCCGAGAGCTAGCCACGCCCCAATCCGGTTGATGGAATCGAACTGACTTACTGGGTCATTGCAAACTATTAGTCAGGATTACAACCTACATAGCTTTTCGCCCCACCTATGTTACGTGCATTAATTTTATTCATGAGTGGCGGGACCTACAGTTTACGTCCACAAATTTGAGAAACTTTTCATGGTAATTCCATGTTTCCTTCAGAGAACTCTGCTGAGAGGATATCACCAAAAGAATATTTTTTTTATTTCGTTATATGACTGAGCTTGGATTCTTCACATCTGGTCGAATTTCCTGGGATTGTATCAATTGTGTCTAGGCACATGTTCCTAGCTTACTTTAATCAGGTCATGATGAACCGGACCATTCTCGTACCACATAATATAAAACATTACTAAGGCGCCTTAGATATTCGGTTCTGTCGTTAATTAGGCTGGCTGCCTGGGCTTCTCTGGTGATTTCTTGGACTTTCCGTTGTTGTAGTGAAATCATATTCAAGTGGGTGATTAATATTTGAAAATATTTTTATTGTTCATACCATTAACTTTTTTTTTTGTTATTTTTACTGAAAACGAATTTAAAATAAACTATTAATAGACAAACAATTCCGTAAAAAAACAATAAAAAAGAATAAAATAAAATTTCTTGTTAGTAAAAATAGTCAATGAGAGATGATTAAATAAACAATTTATTTCCAAATTGTTTATTTTTTATTATTATTAATTTTGATTATTTAATAATATTTAATTGTTTATTTAATAATCAAAGAGTCAATAAACTTTAAAAATTTATACAAAAAAGTTGATTGTGTTTGATAGCCATTTTTAAAATAAAATAAAATTTTTAATTTATTATTATTAAATATAAGAAACTAACTGCTTTATTTTGAACTCTTAATCACCTTAGAACAGGGAGCATAGGCAAATTAAGAACTTATTTTCATATAATTTTTAAAATAATTTTTTTAAAATGCCTCACAGTGAATTTAATCACATTTTTGGTTTTAAAAAATTTTATTTTTATTTTTAAATCTATTAAAAATTAATAATTTTCATACTTTCAAAATAATATTTTTCAATGTCATTAAGAAAAAATAATTCTTAAAAAGAAAAAAAAAATTAAAAATTCTGGTATCATTTAGAAATCAAACACGTTGGAAGTCATTTTTGACCAGTCAGTCACTCAATCAACTGAAATCGACACACATGTGGGCTTTAACAGTAGCTGTAGACAGAGTTAATGCTAGTCAAGGTTGGCTACTGTTGTTAGAAAAATAAAAACAAAATTTAAAGTACCGTTATAAAGACATATTTTATAGGTAATTTGAAATTTAACCTTTGGAGATTTAACCTTTGGAGATTTAAGGATTTATTTCTTTTGTTTAAAAATGTTTACGATTTAATAGCCAACTGTTTACATGAAATAACAAAATAAAAAAAGTAAATTCCGCTTGAATACAATATTTAAGCACTTGTAACGTCATTTAAAAGGAAAAACACTTCCTTAATCATTTCGATTTTATGGCTAAATTATAAATGAATAACCCCATCGTGTTACATGATGGCAAAAAAGCAAAATAATCCTTTTAAAAGCCAGCCGCTAAAGAAATAAACAAAAAAACAGCATTAATGTTTAAACAATTCCAATGAAATTCTTTTGAAAAAAAAAAGCCACAGTTAATCTCTTTAAAACCCTCTTAATGACAGCCATCATCAACCAAACAACCACCACATAAAACTACCGAATAATAAGAAAAACAACAAAAAAAAACCGAAGAAATAAAGATTCAGAGATGGAAATAAACCACTTGTCTTTAGTTAAAAACACTGATTTCTGTTGTTATTGTTGTTGTTGTTGCTATTAAATGTTTGATGTCTAACAGTTGCAATCTAATCGAACCCAGAGCAGCAACAGCAAGAGCATTTGCAGCACCAACAACAAAAAATCATTAAAGAAAAGTTACAAAAGAACGCCTTCACACATTCTGCTGCTGGTGCTCTTGTTGTTGTTGTTATAAAGTTTGTTCGAGAGTTGATATAAAACAGAAAAAAATGTATGTGTTTTTAATTTTTTAAAATTAAAAGTATTAAAAGTATGTGCTACAAAAACAATATTGTGCTCACCTACAACAAAAAGGAGAGAGTGTAAGAGGAGTACAATAATGTGAATGAGTATGATATAATAAGCAAATGAAAACGAAATTGTTTTTAATACCCTACAATCAGCATAGTTGTTACGACACATTACAAGTATTAGCTCGTTGTCTCAAACTATTTGGAAACCTTAAGATATATCGATAAATAAAATCAAAAGATGAGTGTTTTTATTTTGAACTTGAATAGGAACATTGTAATTTTATTTTCGAAACAATTCTTACATAGCACATATCACAAGCTTTTCTGTTCATTTCTGTTCTTTAAACATGAATCAAGAACCAAATAGTCTATCATTTATTAAAGGATTAATCGCAATTAAGCTACCTTTAAATCGTATTTTCGTATAGACTCACGTATAGTAGCAATAGACCGAACGCGACCGACTGTAACTCAATAACATGATTACTTTTCTTGTTGCTGGTAAGCTCACAATGCGTGTGTTTTCTTTTAAAGAACATTTTAATACAAATACACATTCGCACATATGGTTAACCATAATCAGCTGTTGTGTTGAATATTGATATTATTGTAGTTGTTTTCAGTGTTCATTGCAAAGAAATCAATAACACATTATAACAACAACAATAATAATACCGAAAAAAAGAACTTTAGCAATAATGAAAAAATAACAACAACACCACACACACGACAAATATGTTTCAAACAATATAAAAACAACAACCGATACTCTTGCAAAAAAAAAAGAAACCTGTGAGAATTTCTTGCTCTCTATTTTTTTTGTTGGTATAACGTGAATCTTTTTTTAACTTCACTTAAAATTAATGTTCTTTCATGTGATACTGATTAGATATGAGTTGAGTTGAGTAGAGTAAATGGTCAACAATTTCAAAATATTCCTTTTCTTTATCTTGAGAAAATCTAAAGGCGCTTAAAGTAATGAAAGAACTCAGCTCACCTACGCTTGAAAAAAAGCCTGTGTAAATCTCTCGCTCTCCGTCTCTCTCGGTTTTTTTGTAATTTGTTTTGAGGTGAACCTTTCGTAATGGCACTTAAAATTGAAAATTGATTCTCTTTAATGCGATGCTGATTAGATGTGAGTTCAGTGTTCTTCTTCTTTATCGTTAGACAAAATCTAAAGACGGCGCTTGATGTTGATTAAATTAAATTAAATAAAAAAAATATGTTTAAGAATGTGAAAAAATTCTTTAAAATTAAAGTTAAAAAAAAGAAAAAGTGGAAAACATTTGCCTTTATGGAATTGTGTTGTGCCAAGTGAAAAATATTAAACTTTTCGGTGCTTTAAACGTAAAAGTGAAATAACCTTAGTATTCAACGTCAGGAACTTTAAAGAATCATTTGCTTGAACTTTGTACAGATAAAAATTCGTGCGTGTGTGTGTTTGTGTTTTTTTTTTAATTTTAAATTGAAAGAGATAAGAAAATTTTGAGGGGTTTTACTGTTTATTAAGGTAAGTGACGTATTAAATTATTTACATACAAAAAATATATTTGATTACGTATTACGCAGTTCTTTTGTGTTCTCATTCCACTGGTCGACTAGATTTTTTAACCCAAAAACCAGATCATACTTTTTTAAAACCATTTGGTGCACTGAATCCGAGGGCGGTCGATGCCTTTGAGATATCCTGACCTAATTTTAGCTGTATTGCAGTGAATATTACGCGGTGAATTAATTCTTTTTCCTGAAGTCAACATTGATTTTTCTTTTGTTACGATATCATTTTTTTCTCGAGACTATTATTGAATGAAAATTACTACAATAGCGTTTTCGTTCAATGTTAAAACTGTGAATACTCTAACGTATTAAGTTTCATTCATTTAAGAATGTCCCCTAGGAAAGAAAAGTATCACAAAAATTTAAAAAAGAAAAAGTTTTCCATCGTAAAATTGACACTTTAAGTGCTGCAACGAGATTGAAAAAAGAAATTAATTCACTACGTGATATAAAACGGAACTTATTTAGCTTAAAGTCGTGTTTTTGCACTTTGAGGTTAGGGTATACCAAAAATAAAGTATGCATTGAAAATGCAGAGATTCCCATTCAAGGTACCAAACACTTATAGAAAAGTATAGTCTGGCTCCTGGGTTATTAGTTTTTTGAAATTTGTTCTGCCTGTCTTTTTTTTTTGAACTGTACATTCTAATTTCTGTAGAACATTTCTTTTGTTGTATTTTTTAGTATTATACTATAGATTCCATTTTACATTCGGTAAAATCTAACGAAATTTTATTTCAATCATCGGAATACTAGCTTTTTACAAGAACTGTATGTAACTCACTTACCCTTTACAACTCTTTAGTTAGGATTACGACCTCGTAAGTTGTGTGTTAATTTTATCCATGAATGACGGGACTTGCAGTTTAGAGTCGACTTAGAACGACAAATTTTTGTGAAAGTTTTAATGCCAATTTTATTTAACTTTTAGAGTTTTTGTTATTATTTTTGTTTGTTTCATATTTCGTTTTGTTCGCGATGTCTGAGATGGGGCTTGAATCTGCCTAAATCTTTACTGCATATTTTCTTTCTTTAGTTTTTTAGAAACATTTACTATTTTCATTATGTTTTAAAATTTCTTACAAGAATTTATTCTTTTAGTCACTGAAAACTATAAAGCAGCAGAAATCATATGTTTTTATGTGTTTTTTTTTGTGTGTTGTTTTTACTGTTACATGGGATAATAATTGTAATCAAAGAGAGAAAACATAACGGCAGTTAAATTCCAAAGAGCAATGAGAGAAAGACATACAAACGTTCAAACAAAAACATATGACTGCAGGGAGAAAGAGAGAGTATAACAAGAAACTCAACAAACAAATATCAACTGTTTTCGAAAACGGCGGTGGGGTGGAGGGGGAAAATAAAAAAATGTGTACCTTTTAGGAGAGCATGCGCTTTCTAGGCAAAATGCGTGCAAATGCATGAAAATTTGACAGTTGCTGTCAAGAATCCATTTATTGGGAGAAAATAATTTTTGTTTTTATTTGTTTTGCTTTGTGTTCTATTTCCGTGTAGAGTTTTGTATGTAAAGAGGCGTAATAAACATGGATTTTTAATGCATATACACGCATGTATGTACATATGTACGTATGCATCCTTTTTTCCTTTTGTTGTGCTTAATTCTCCACATCATCTGCTGCTTTTGTCTATAATAATTTACCGCAATTCCAGAGTTTACCGTAATCCTTTGTAACGTTAAGACGTTATTTAACGCTTCTCGTCTCCTCTTTGGATACATTTTTTAACGTAACATTGTTATTATTGTTGTTGTGTTGTGTGTGTTATTAAAAAAATTGTTTGTTTGTTTTTTTGTAAACGTTCTCTCGTTCGTTTTTAATGAAAATTTTTCTTTTCAAATAATCATCATACGTTTGCGGAATTTCCGTTTTTCTTGATTTTTTTCTTGTTTTTTTGTCTTTCATTTAAATTTTCCTGTCTTGTAAGTAATTTTCCTGTATTTATTGTTGCTGTTTGGCTGTTGTTCTTTCACATATCGGTCGGTGGTCGGTCTGTCGGTCGTTCGTACGTGAGTTTGGGTTTGTTTAAAGAATTTTACCGCTGCTGTCTGTTCCTGCCTGACACTGCTGCTGCTACCGCTACTGCCTTTGGGCGAGACGGGAGTGTTTTTTTTTTGGTTTGTTTGTTGTTGCCGTTGTTACTAACGTTCGTTCGGTTTGTGAAATTTTTCTGCAAGAAAATCCAAAAAAATATTCTTTGGGGTGGAAACCATTGATTTTAAATAAAATAAAAACAATAATAAAAGAAGAAGAATAAATAATAATAAAAATAAATATTCTTAATAAATATTAAAGCGATAAAACCTCAGCAAAATAATAGAAAAAAACCGAAAAGGTGGGTAACATATGTATATGAAATGAATGCTTTTTTCTTTAATTTTTTTTTTTTCGATAAATATTATCGAAGAGGGAAATTTAGCTACAAGAACAATCAAACAATAGCAAATTAACACATACACATGTACATATTTACCATTTGTACACATGTCTCTCTCATCAATGGGTCTGTCTATTTGTTTATCTCTGGTACATACAAACATTTTGCCAGACAGTTTAAATAGCTTACATAGATACAAGTTCTCCTCTTTTTCCTTCTCTTTTTATTGGTTTCTTTTCCTGTCCATGGCAATATTTTCTAAGGATTTGATTAAAATTTCTTCAATTTGTTTGATATTCGGACATAAAATATATAAAAGCCATGGAAAATAAATGAAAAACTATTAAATTAATGCAGGAGATTTAGTTTAATAGTGTTTAGAACCTAAGAAGGAATAATCTTAGTTTTTGGGATTTGCTTGTAAACTATTTTAGGGGATCAAACTATCCAATACGTATATGAACACCATTTAACTGTAGGATACCCGTATTTAAAGATGATAGGTATGTCTGTAGTACTGTAAGTCCGGTGTGTAGTTAGCTAAAGTGGTTACACATTAAAAAAAATAGAAAAACAGCGTCTAATGTGACCCACTGTGATAGCACAATCGTTCTCTTTCCCTAATCCTGTCACCATTCTGAGTTCATTATAAGATCGCTTAGTTTATCAATATACTTCCCTGGCAGTTTAATAAGATCCATTGCATGCAAAAGCTCGGATTTTTCCCCTTCTGGACCATAACCGTGGGCATGCATTCAGTAGCTCCATTACCTTTTCCAATGTAAGCAACATCAATGCATCTCGCATTACAGTAATCCTTCGATTTACGTCGTCTCGATTAACGTTGTTTCGATTTACGTCGTTAAATTTTTTTGTTCCCTCTAACTTCAATTTGCGTCGTCATTCGATTTATGTCGCCTTTTTTTGGAACCAACTGCGACGTAAATCGAGGGATTACTGTAACTTTTTTAAGTTCCTTGTTAAAAACATACTACTTTGTAGTATGAGCAATATGAAATTCGATTTACGTCGTTTCGGTTTACGTCGCCTTTTTTTGGAACCAACTGCGACGTAAATCGAGGGATTACTGTAGTATACAGAAGGTAATAACGACGTTGAGCAAATTGCTTTGGCGTTTCAGTAGATTTTCCATGCGTTCTTTATTTAAATTTCCGCTAGATTTTCTGCGTTTTCTTATCCGTATTTACAGAATCTTGTCTCATATTGTAATTTTTGAGAAAATTTGATCGATAGTTCGGTGGTTGTGCCACATTTGTTAAATTCATCAGCTCGGCAACTCCATGGAATGCCGTTATATCCCGATACTTGTATAACTTTTTGCAAATTTTTGTAATTCATGATTGTTTTTCAGTGCTCATGTAAAATTTCAATCAGAAAACGCGAACAAAATTATTCAATATTTGTCAGGCATGTGTCATAGCATAGCAACAGAAATTGATTTTAAAATCCGATTACAACAATTTTTTTTCTGCTTGCACCTACCTCCCTTGAAATACAACAAAAATAAAAAAATAGAGGAGGCAACACTTAAAACGCAAACGGTACGAAAATCTAGACTAAAAAGGTTTTAAACAATAAAAATGGATTAAAATAATTAAAAAGAAAATATTATTTCCACTATTTGTGTTATTGCTGTTGTTGTAGTTTTGTCGAACATAAGATTTTGTTTAATGAGCTTAAGAAACAACCAAACTGAAGAACAAAAAAATCTTTGTTTGTTGCCAATAAAAAAGCCAAAGCAAAGTTTAAAATCAATGTCAAAATAAACACTTATATGTACAGTGGCGAGCAAAAATGGATGCATCCTGCCACATTCTTAATAAAAGTACTATAAAATCCTAAAGAAATAAGCAAATTAAATAAAGCTTCAGGTATATATTACATTTTTTGATATATTTTTTGAACATATAAAAATAAATATAAAAAAATTAAATGTACTTCATTTATTTGCTAAAAACTTAAACAGTTCGATTATTCCGCTTTTGCACGTATTCGAAATTTTTAAATATTTATTAATTTTTAATATTTTGTCCATAGTTCTTTATGTTTTTACGCTTTTAATGCGCTTGGGTATACTTTCCACTAAATTTTCTATGGTTTTTTTTTGGTACTTTTCTCCATACATCCTGTATCCTAGTCAAAAGTTCGTCTAAATTGGTTGAAGCTCTTTCATATGCTGCCAGTCTTCTCTTAATAATTGTCCAATAATTTTCTATTGGATTTAAATCAGGGCTTTGTGGTGGCCATTTAATCAATTGAAAATGTTGATGGGGCATCCAATTTTGAACAATTTTGGCGGTGTGTTTCGGATCGACATCCTGCTGGAAAAACAGTTCTTCTTCAGGGCACGCACTTTCTTCAATGAATTCTGGCAATTTTGTTTGAAGGATACTGAGATAATTATCCTTTCTTATTATACCCTCTATTTTCACTAACGGACCAACACTCCACCAAATAAAACATCCCCAAACCATCAAATTTCCACCTCCATGTTTGATTTTCTGTTTTACCTGATGCATTTGAAGTTTTTCATGCGGCCGGTGCTAATAATACTCTTTTACATCTGATTGAAATCGCTTAATTTTTATTTCATCCGACCAGATCACGCATTTCTATTCGTCAACTGTCCATTTACCATAAGTTTTGCAAAATTCTAAACGAGCCTTGACTTTTTTATGCAGTACAGCCGGCTTTTTTAGCTTAATGGCGGATACCAACCCGATTCTGCGAAGTGTTCTTCGGGCTGTCCACTCGTTGACATTTTTATTTATGGCCTTGGCAGTTAGCTTTGGTGTTTTTGTGTCCTTATTTTTCATAAGACGTTCTATAAGTCGAGCATCGCCATCGGTGAGCAATCTTGGTCGACCTCCAGTTATAGAAACTGGCTGCACATTTCGTGGTTTTCGAACACTTAAAACCACATAGTGTGAAATTATGTAGTGCTTTTCCTATTTTTCTTGCAGATCCACCTTTTTCTATTAGAAACACAATTCTATTTTCAATTTCAACACTTATTTTTTTAATTTTATTAATATTATAAGACCAATTTTTAATAGGGACGATAATTAAGTTCAAATCACTACTGACAGCTTCTAACTATTAAAATGATGCAAAGAATATAAAATAAAAGAATTTGTATCGTTTTTTTGCTTTTATGCAAAAATTAGCATAACGTGCAAAAGTGGAAGAATGGACATCAAGCACGTTTATTTAAATTAATTTCTCTTTGGTAAAATTTTTTGAATTTTTATTTTGAATACACTAAAGTAATGCAATTTAGAAGAAAAAACCTCAGCAAGAATAATCATATACCACACTATTAAAATTTTACAAGATAATAAACGCGAAAATTAAAAACATGCATCCATTTTTGCTCGCCACTGTATTTTGCAATGTATTGTGTATGGAAAATGTAATCTAAATTTAAGGCAACAGAAATTAAAATATGATCAAGGTAATACGATAAGGTTGGACAGTCGAGGAATAAATTCATTAGATTCCTAGAGAGAGCATCATACACTACAACCCAGATTATTTAAGACGACTGGGTGTTTTTAGAGGCGATGGCCAATGCCAATTAAGTCTTTAACAAACAATAACGATGCACATTTCATAGTTTTAAAACAAACGTTACCATTAAACCTCTACATTATTTTAAAAATTTGGTTGAAATTCCTTTTTTTTAAATTCTTGGGGTTGGTCAGTTGTTTGAATTAAACAGATTGGAACAGGGAATATTAAGTTACTTAACTTTTATTTCTCATTGTTTGCTTATTTTTCTTATTTAGGTTCTACTGGCAGCCAGCCGCCTCAGTGGGCACAGCTTATGTGTATTACCCATTCCGTTACAGAGAGTCTTACGAAGGTGTTAATTTTTTCACATCGCCTTAGACTGGACATGTTTTGTCACTAAATTCTGGGTGACCAAGAATTGTTCTTCATAGATTCCCAAACGCCGGACAATGATAGGGGGATGTTCTGTGATCTCCACTTTTTCCTCTTCGTTGCAGAAGCCGTTATAACATATTGCCTGTCTCCGGTCGTGTAAACCCCGAGTCCAGTGTCCCGTTATAATAGCTATGAAGTTTCTCTCATGGAATCTTAATAGGTTTAATGCAAATTCCGTGCCATATACATACATATGTGCGTATACTCATGTCGGGCCAGATATGATCTAGGTGTCTCTCACAAGTGGTTTCATAATTCCATTTTACCCTTGCCAATGGAAGAAATTTTTGCGACCATTTTGTTTATGTCTCTGCAGAGGAACGCTAATCTCATAATTCAATTGAATTTCCTGTTTTACCCGTACCCGTCCAATGTCTCGTTTTCTTCTCCAGAGATACCCGGCATTCTTGGAGAATGGTGGTATACACATTCTCTAGGGACTAATGACCGCTTTGTAGTCGGTAAATATGCCCATATCAACATGCGATGTACACCGATACCGAATTCGCACTGCGACAATTTTTATAGTCTTATAGTACTGAAAAGTACTACAATAAACTGGGAGTACTAGGGATTATTCAGCTGTTCTCAAAAGATTCCATATCCGACTTTGTTGCGTAATCTCGATCCATCAGTGAAAACTTGAATATCATTTCCTGGGAGGTGTAAACCGTTTTCACAAAAGGATCTATCCGGTTGTATCATTGTAAAACTATGGTTAGACCAACCATACTCAAGATTTTGGCATGACCAAGCTCTTTTAACGCTCAGTCTCATTGCCTCGTTCGCAGCCACTTGTTTCGCCAACTTGTCTGGTGGTTGGCAGTTAAGGGTAGTAAACAATGATGGATAATGTAGTTCCATCATGTTATCATGATCGCCTTCATTCTCATAATCCGCTCAAACTGGGTTTGATGATCCCTTGTCTCTTAAGACAACGATCAATATGCGACTCCGTAGAATGAAGATTATTGGAAACAGATTGAGAAGCTCGGCAGTTCTTATATTCTTCGATTAAAAAGGTGACTCTATTTTAGTCACTTGATTTTCTTGAAACATTTACGATTCTACAGTTCAGTTCACGTGCTTGTCAATGTTTTGGATTTTTGTGTCCTGCATAAATTTCCAACTTAATTGCATTTCATATTTGGTAAGGGAAGCGTATAACTGGAGCATATGACATCTTTAATCTGTAATTGAAACAACGCCAAAAAAGTTTTTTTTTCTCTAAAATTTTAAGGAAAATTATTTAATTCTGTCATTAACAATTACAACAACGAGCAAAAAAAGGTCAAAAACAATAACTACAACATCAAGTAATTAGCGAGTAATTTAATGAGAAGTTTTTATTTTTTTTCACGCGTTATTATGGTTGTGATTGTCAATAAAATGTTGGTGATGATCCATACATCCATTCACTCAATCAGCCGTTCAATTTAAATAAAAAAACCGCAAAAATTAATAACAATTGTTACAATAATTAGAACAATAACAATAATAATAATAATAATAATAATAATTGCAATTATTATTGGTGTCGCTATTGTTGTTATTGTTGTTATTTAAGGAAATATTTATTTTTTCTTCATTTAATTGCTACTTAAACAGATCGTTTTACATACCCTGGCCCTCTGTTCTCTCTTGCTTCCATTCATGGATAGATTGGATCCAATTAGAAACAAAAAACATGATTTATTCGCATGCCCTGCCCGTATTATTGATTCTTCTGGGAACAATTTATGTGACAGTATACAAGGGAGCTTGTAGCAAACAGAGGGGGGCTGGTGGTAATTGTAACCAAATAGTCAGTCTGGCATAGAAGAATATTAAATTAATTATTGATTATTTTGCCATTTTGTTTTTATTTACCGTTTGTTTATTAAGAAAAATCTTTTTTTTTGTTTTCGTTTCCCTTTTTCAATAATTGTGTCATCATCGGTTTATTTCTATTGTTTGTAATTCTTTTAATTTTTTTTTTGTTTATTTATCTTTAATTTACTTGTTGTTTATTTTTAAAGTTTTTAGTTTTTGTTGGAAGTAGTTTACGAATTTACGCCCGTAATATTTCTTATCTCGTTTATTTCTAATAAAAAAAAATGAAAAAAAAACGATTAAATAAAGTGTGCGTAGTAAGTTTTGTAATGGAAACGCCCTTAGAAGAGAACAAGCAAAAAAAAATCCCATTCTTCATGATTAATAACAATTTCTTTGTTATTTATTTATACAATAAAAACAATACAATAAAAATAGAAAATAAGATTCATGTGAAACCAAAGAATATTTTTAAAAATTATTTCAGGGTCACACAAACCAAACGAAGTGATAATTATGCCTCTGGGCTATTCTAGACGTGCAGAAAATATTGTTGCTTCATTAAAACCGAGTATTTGCTGTGAATCCATAGGATGTTATTAATTTTGCAATTTAACACGTTCACACCGGCCCTGTAATTCATGCTGCGTTTAGTGCTTTTAGCTCTATCGGACGGCAGCTATTATGCAGCATAGACAATCGTGTAAAGTTTTGTGCAAATTCTTCGTGAATTCGTCTCAATCCCACTAAATATTCTGAATTTTTAACGTGAAAATAGAACAGAACTCTATTATTACGTTAGTAATTATAATTGTTAATAAAAATAAATGCTTTTAATAGAGCCTGACTGTCAAGTATTTTTTTCGGCAGTAGAAGTGTTAAAGATATAAATATTTGGTGTTACGTACCGTCTAATAGCATAATAAAATGCGTACCACCGGTAGTACATGTCACCCGATCTGGCAGTCTAGTGCGGGTACTCGCCGGCGTGAACGTGTTAAACGAAATTTTACCCATTTTTCGATTTCAAATGTAAATTAAAATAAAACATTTGTAATACTAGGATTTCGAGGAAACTTTTGGTTCGTTATAATGCTTCGCCCTTGCCATTATGTACGACTTAGAATGTCATTTAATGACAACCTTTAGAATAATAGCAGCATTCGGTGTTTTCAGATGGCTATCGATCACATTTTCACACATTCCTGGTGGTATCCCGACAAATACTTAACGTATGTTCAAATACTCGCATCCTAAGGGATTATCTTTGTTGAGACAGTCTTTGACATGGTTAGGTTAGGTATGATAGCGGAGTCCTCTTAAAGCAAAATTTCCCATTTAGGCCAAAATTTAGGTCTATTATGATAAACACGATCAATATGCAACCCCAGGAATTAAACATTCTATAAAGAAAACTAATCTGAGTTCAAAATAAATCTTGCTATTGCAGTAATTTTTATATTAGTGCGCTTGGTCAAGGAGAGGTAAAAAGGTCAAAAAGCACAACCTCCTTTCATGGCAAAAGTAGGACACTGACACATGAGATGAAAGCCAGTGTGACTTTCTGTTTCTGCGATCCACAGCCGCTGCAAAAGTCATTTGCCAAGTGCTGGGGTTCTAAGCAACGACAGATGATGCCCTATCTTCCTAGGATCGGTTACAGTAGACAGACCAACAGCCCGCTAAGATGTAAAACCTGATCTGTTAAAGTGTAACAAGAAACAAAACCACAACTGAATGAGAGCTTGGTGGAACTACCTACTACTTGACTTATCAGACGCAAGTTCGTGATTCAAACCCCAGCTCACAGACATCTCGAAGAAAACGACGCACTATGTGGCATTTTGCCTGTAAACCTGGCCAAAATTAATAGAAGAGTTTTATGAGTTAATGGCTGGAATTTTTTGATAGTGTTAGTGATAATTAGGCCCATGGATGAACCCAACTGATTTAGGTTCAAATCGGTCCGTGATTTCGCCTAGCCCCATACAAATTCCCCTCGAAATTGCACTTATTTATACATAATTATAGTAATTATAGAACAATCATGATAAAATTTAGCATGGATCAGTTCTGTATACCAAGAAATCATGGCGTAAAGTTTGGTGAAAATCTGATCACATTGGACCTTGGTGCCCATATAAAGTCCCCTTTTGAAATTCAACTTTGCGCTTATAAATGGCTTAAAAAAATCGGTATCGTGATTAAATTCGGTATGAACGTGTATTTTGTAAATCTAAATCATATTACCAAATTTTGTTATGGTCGCTCCATAATTGCCCCTTGGTCCAAAATAAGGCCCCTTAAGAAAATATGTTTAACAATTATAATTGGCTTAAACATTTTATTATTATGGATGTGAATCATTTTACCTGATTTTATTATGATCGGATCATAAGTGCCCCTAGGTACCACATACGGTCCATTAAGAAAATCAAACATACATCTCATATTGTTATAATAGTCGATATACATACATATGTAATTAAGTTTTTAAACTTCTATGATAATTAATATTTATTCATAATATTTATTTTACATTATATAATACTTAACTTAAAACATACTTAAAAAGTGAAACTAACTACAATCGTTAAAATCGTTATCATTTTCATCATCAATGTCAGGAGGGAGTAATTTAATAGTATCTGATGAAATGAATGCTTTTCTATTTCTTCGAGATTTTTGTGTACTGCAGCTTATAAAAGGGTCACTGCTTAAAAGTAACCTATTCAGGACATCTCGATTGGTATGGCTTCTACTAAATTTCCTCGCATTCATTTGAGGATTAAGTCCATATGGCTTAATTGCCTATGGCTTTATTACACTGCGTTTAATTTTTTTAATTTTTCAAAAAAACGTAAAATTTTCAAAAAATCGCCAAAAATAATTGCGCAAATTTGCGCAAACTTTTCTTTTTGTTCCTGAATGTAGAGAGTTCATATTTTCTTGTGGTGTATAACATTAAACTACTAAAAACTATTTTCACCTTTAAAATCCTTATCTTTTTTTCAGGGAGGGTAAAAAAATTTGCAATTTTTATTATTTTTAAATTTTGAACGAATAATTTTAACATTAATATATGAGATATATATGAAAAAAAAACTGGAAGTAGCAGTTGCTCATACCTTTCAAATAAAAAATTATCAATATAAAATCTCTATTCGTTTAGCCACAAAAAAATATCATTTAAACCTATTAAAATTTCAAAAAAACACCAAAAACGCATTTAATTTTCCTTACTTTCCTGACTTTGACATCGTCTCAAATCTACAATTCTCAACTTAAAGTCGTGAAAATTCACTATATAATACAGAATTTTGTTGTCTATCGAACTGCATACTCAGTTTCTTAAATTTCTTTAAATTCATTTTTGCCTTTTTGGCCAGCTTTTCAGGGTAAATGCCACATAGTGGGTCGGTTACAGTAGGCCAATAGCCCGCTAATATGTAAAACTTCATCTGTTAAAATCGAACAAGACACAAAACCGCAATCGAATTAGACCTTGGTAGAACTACCTACTAGTTGACTTATTAGACGCGAATTCATGGTTCCAATCCCGGCTCAGAGATATCTCAAACAAAACGACGTATGAAAAAAAATGTTGTTCAATAACTTCCTCTCAGCAGTCTTCTGGCGTAAAATAGAATTTCCATGAAAAGTTTCCCAAATCTGTCGTTCGGTAATGATATTAAACAGAAGATCCTGCCACTCATGGACGATATTAACACACTCAACACATGAGTGGTGTGAGAAGCTCGGCTGTAATCTTGACTAAAGGGTTGTAATAAGCAAATAAGTAAGAAGATGCAATCCTGGAATGAAGTTTATTTTTGCCTAGAAGCTGTTCTCTAATTGTGATGTGATGATGATGTGATCAGTTTGATGTACACTGCATTGTTTTCGCTTTTCATTTAAACACTTAAAAAAACAGAAGAGTATACCGGATTTTAAAACTTGTTCGCAATAATTAAAAACAACGAAATTAGCTTAGAATTAACATATTCTTGTCAGAACTTTTTATTTAAATTTTGTTGAAATTTTTTATATTTTCTGTGTGTGTTTTTGGGGGGTATTAAACTCTAAATGGCCTGCTAGAATATCTGTTTTCAAATAAGTTTTGCATGAATTAAATTGGAAACCTCGTTCTCATTTCCAATTTAATAACCATTAAAACCTTTCTATTTTTATTAAGAAACATAAAAAAGCAAAAACTTTTTGCCAAATTTATGTATGTTGCCGTCATTTTAAGGTTGTTTTTTTCTTTTTTGATAATTTTCGATTACATTTTCCTGTAACTAAGCCATGTAACAGTCGTCATCGGTCGGTATCCTTGTAAACGCGAAATATTGCATGTCATATGCTGTGTTTTATTACAATAAAATAAAGAAAAAAATCTGCCGCATTAAAAAAAAATGGAATAATAATTTAATACAACAACAATACCAACAATTACAAAAACAAAAAAAAAACACAAATAAAAAGTGTTTCTATTTTATACGTTCCAATACGTCAACATTTAGGGGAACGTCATAAAGAGTTTTCGTCGTTTTTTTTTTTCGTATTTTGGTTTATTTCGGTTGCATGACTCACGACGTTTTCCATAGAATTCTTGCCACAACTTGCCTGCCGTATGTACGTACAACTATTCAAACGATATAGAACCTCTGACACCATTTACGAGTTTTTTTTTTTTTTTTGGGGGCTTTTGCAAATACAATATTTAATAAGATATGCTCCCTGTGCCTCCCTTCTCCACCCTGCCTCTTTTTCCATAGTGGGGCTTAGATATCTTTTCTTTAAGCAGATATAAACTGCCATAAAAATAATTATTATTTTGATGAAAATGTTGAATTTAATTTTTTTATTATTTATTTATAAAATACGGCACGAGTCACTACCAGCCGGCGGGCGAGTCATATGTAAACGACACTCAACGCCATGATACGCCACTTCACTTCACTTCACTTACACAGTCACTTTACACCGTCTGTCCATATGGTGTTTAATTTAATTTTTTTTTTCGTTTATTTTGTAAAAAATGAAAAATTTATTATTTGTTTGTAACATTATTCTTTAGTTTTGTTGTTGTTTTTTTTCGCTGTTTTTTTTTTGCGCTATTGACGGTTGTTATGACGAATGCTAAGTAGTGACCACTCAAAGGAAAAAGTTAGTCAATCTAATCAAATATATCTCATCTGTTTATATAGAAATATTGAATGTTATCGTTGTATTAGCTTTGTCTGTCGTACTATATATCTGAGGTTGCCTAGACACTAGTGTTTTTCATTTCCCGGACTTATTCATTTCCCGGGAAACCGGGATTGACTTTGAAATTTCCCGGGATCCCGGGAATTCCCGCCTAGAACATAAAACCATATATTTACTTTGTTAAGTATGTATTTTTTGTTTTAAATTCATATTAATGAGATCAAAAACATAAAAAATAACAATAGAAACATATAAAAAGTAGTTTTTTTTTAAAAAATAAATAATTCAATGTATTTTAAAAACTAGTTAAAAATATGTACATGAAACATAAAAAACTATATATCTATTAACATATTTATTTAATACCTTTAAAATGAGTTTTTAGAAAACTCTCGCTTTCAACAGATGTTGGCTTAATAGTTAATTTAATTTAAATGTTATTTTTTGCATCGTTTAAAATGTCCTCAAAATTTTTATCTTCTAAAATATCATTATCGTTGCCTTCTATTTCTTCTAATTCTATATTTTTTTCAGTAAAAAGACGGTTATAAATTTGTTCTGCATATAAAATAATTGAGTGTTTTGAAGCATTCGGAAAAAATTTATTATTTTTATTAAAAATTTCAGGATCTTTCAAGTATTTGGTGAAGGTATAGAATCTTACATCTATTCTTTCTCCAATTCGGTATATAAAAGATTCAAACATTGTCCTTCCCAGTGAAATATTAATTAAAGAAATTTGTTGGCATAAAGTATTCACTATCACATCAGCTGTTATAATATTAACTTCTCGACGACATAAAGCTTCCACAGCTAATTTTATTGGGTTTAAAACGTCCAAAAGCTTTTGCAAATTATTTATATTGGATTCTATCCAAAGATCACCTATTTCCAAATCAATGAGGCTTTTCTTTATTGCATTTTTATAAGTAAAAGTTTTTCGATCATTGGAACTAGAGAATTCCATCTGGTTACTATATCCAATACAAGGCAGATTTCCTTATTATATTCGGCCAATACATCTTTTTGTAACACAATTTTTTGCTGCACTCTTTCTAAACAATTTAATAACACGACGAGTTTGGTCTAATACCAATTTGTAATTAAATGATAAATGTTGCCAAATAGTAAAAATTTTTCATTCACAATAATTCCCGGGAATTCCCGAACAAATTTCCCGGGATTTCGGGATTGAAAAATTTGCGGAATTCCCGGGAATTTCCGTCCCGGGATTTCCCGTGAAAAACACTACGAGACACCCATGCAATTTTTTCCCTTTCAACTGCTGAAGTTAACAGGCATTTGCCAGCTGACCGCTGTCAAAATACGATCAGGCTACCAGCCTTTGACAGACAAAATGGTTAAAGATCAATAAACTAGACTACGATTCGTTACTTCATTCATTGATTTGACAGAAAGAGATCCTGACACCAACGATGGTATCATTTTCCAAAAACTATTTGATGACCTCATATAAAGCTATAGAGACCAAAGGATAGATACAGTGTTAAAAGATAAAATAATTTTTATCAACAAAACTGTCTTTTATTCAACAAGTTTCGAACCTATCCATTATAAGCTACTGCATTAAGCATCTCGAGCAGTCGTAGTTTTAAATCGTCTTAATCCGCTAGCGTTAGCAAAGGTTTATTGAAAACTTTTGGAATTTATTTGTTACAGCTATGTACGTTTGTAGTTGGCAACCGATTGCCAATAAAGTTTTAAATATTTAAGAAAATTTGTGGATTAGGTTTTAAGAACGGCAGCCCTAGAGTTGGGATATTTACTCTAAACTTTCGAAAGTGTTTTTATTGAAGGCAACTTCTTGTTATGAAGGATTTTGAAGCCAAATATTAGTAGAAGCTTTCTAAGGCATCTGACCTCGATTCGTTATTAGATCCGGGTTATCTCACAGTGAAGTTTGTGATAGATTTGTGGTCATCAACGTTATTTACCTCTATTAAGTCGATGTAGTCTAATAGGAAGTGTCTTCTTTTAATAGGGAAGAGTCTGTAGTTCAAACCCCAGCTCGGAGACGTTTTGAACAAAACGAAATATGAAAAAAACACTTCTTTCGGTTGACTTCCTCTCATCAACCTTCTGGCAAGAACTCTGAGAGTAAAATAAAATTGCCATGAAAAGTGTAACAAAAATCTATTGTAAGGAGTTGACAATAAACTGCATTAGGTTTAGGTTAGAGGACGTGTACTTGCCAATTGAGACAAGTACAGTACGCGGAGGTCCAGTTGACCCATTGTACAACGTCCTAAAGGGAAAGGGTAATATTGAAGATAGGGAAAAAGGAGAGAAAGTAGGAAAGGGAGAATGTGGAAGCAGATTGATTACACAGACCAAAACTGCATTAACTTATGCATAAAAGTAACACAACACACCACCCGTGTGAAGCTAGTTGTTGGGACTACAGGTTCTTTCATACTATCAAGTATGAAACGTTTCTGTCAATGGGAAGATCGATAAGCTTGTTTATAATTTATGACATGGGCGACAATGTTTAGTCCATATTCCCCGTCTTGTTAAATATTTGTAGGATGACAAAACTCTGATCTATGACTGATTTAACAGATTTACAGTCTTCTCGCACAATATCTTTGAGAAAATATCTCAATTTAATGTATATTATCGTTGTAAATTGTATACGTTAGCTCAGGTATATTGGAAATTCAGCAGATCGCATGAAGATAGAGGAAAGCAGAGTGGAATAAAGTACAGTAGAATACAGCCAAGTTAAGTACAGTATAGATAGTAAAGTAGAGGAAGATGGAGTAGAATATTACATAATAGAGTGGAGTAAAGCAGAACAGTTTATAATTGAGTACAGTAAAGTGGATTGATATAAAGCGACAGGGTTTTGTAGGAGTAAAGCAGATACGAGTAAAGTATAGTAAATTATAGCATAGTGTGTAGGGTAAAATAGAGCAGAGTAAGAGCGAGTAGAGCAGAATAGAGCACTTTTTTTAACACTAGATTTACGGACCGAGCCAACTTGACTCATTAAAAATTTTATCGCTATATATATAGACAACTTTAATATTACTTTTTAAAATCATACGTTGGTTTTTAGTTAAGTAATGAAATATATGTAAACGTTCATTCCGTTTCCCCACACACCCCTTCATTTCGCATTATCGAATGTGGTATACTTACTTTCACGGCTGTGAGCCAATTTGACTCATAGAATGGTTTAATAGTTTAACAGCCTGGGCAACAATCAAGCCTGTGAATTTGTTTCTCTGATTGTTACTTGTTTTCGCTACATTATTACCTACTTCTGTCATCATTTTGTGTTATTTATTCATAACGTGTGAGCCGTTCATTTATGGGAAAAATCAGAAAAATTGTCTTCTGTTGAGAAAACTAAAAATAAAGAAAGACCAATCAGACAATGAATCGGATACAACTGATAACGAAATTGATTAGAAGAAGAAGTCAATAATATTGAATCTTTAAGCAGTGAAAATAAAGATCTTTGTTATAGTATAGCTCCGAACAAAAAGAGAAAGAAAGAAGAAAGAAATTTTAGCCGAAAAAACTGCTGACGGGACTTTATGGGAAACATTGAACGAAGACAGAAACGTAGACAGATCACCGATTTCTATTATATTCAAAGACGTTTCTGGTCCAACTGCCTACGCTAAAAGGCATATTATGCTTGGTTCGCCAAGTAGCGCATTCAATTACATAATTGACGAAGGTATGACGGCATATATCAAATCATGTACCAAATGACCCGAAAATATAGCGTTAAAGCAAGTTCACGCAGATGGCCTCTACAAGTTTTCTACAACATTTTAGTTTTAGCAGCTATCAATGCTTGGATTCTGCATAAAGAGACGACTCAAGTAAATATTTCACGAAAAGATTTTATTTTCCAATTGGCTGAAGAGCTAAGAAGTAAATATAGAGAAGAAGTAGAGAACACATTCTTCCAATGACAGAAATTTATGCTACTAACGCACGGAAGAATTGTCAAGTTCAACAATCATGCAAAAGAAAAACGGATCTTCAAACTATTGTACTAAATGTAATAGAAATATTGGCGGAAAATGTGTTTCAAAAAGAGAGTATATATGTAAAAAATGTTTTCCATGAATGTTTTTGATAATAAATATTTCATTTAAATTGATTTGGAACTATTTTCTTTGGAAAAAACTAAAATTTTCTTGTATGAGTCAAATTGGCTCACTTCAGTAAAAATAGTTTACTACTTATGAAAAGAAACATTGTATTAAAAATTTTTATTTCAATTTTTATTTCCTTCATTTATTGTTTAAGAAACAATTACAGTGCGGGCTGGATTTGCGCAACTACCTATTATTGCAACTGACCGATTTGCTCAACAGCCTAATTTTTAACATTACTGTCTTTATAACAGCAACTTTTTTCAAAAAACAGTGGCGATAAATGCAACTTTATTTTTTATTTTGCAAATGTTGTATTATTTGGCAGTTATTTTGTTTCATTTCCTTTTTATTCTCATAGTTTTTCAATCAGAAGCGTAATTTAAAATTGTTTGACAAATCATAGGAACCTAAAAAATCCTTTCACGACGACACTGGCCTCACAAAAAATTTTGACTGTTTATTTACAGTTATTTTTTTGTTTTGTCTCTGTTTCTTTGATTTTATTTAAGAAATGAAGAAGTGAATATGTGGATCAATGATAGTGTGGAAAATGAGTACGAAGAAATGTGCCTTTCTGATGACGAAAATTCAGTTCATGTTAAGGTACAAGAAATACCAAAAATAAAAACTGATGATGTCATTAAAGCACTTAACGTTTGCATAGATTGGGCAACAACAAATGATATTTCAAGTGAAAATTTTGTTGCACTCCAGGATATAAAGAAGTCTGCAATTAATAAAAAGTTTAAAAAATCCAAAGTTCAGACAAAAATCTCCAAATTTTTTGTTTAAATTAGTGAATACCAAATTTATTATATTAAATATCATTATTTTTTTATTTTTATTAGTAATATATTAATTTAAACCTTTTATTATAACTTTAATAAATGAATTAATTATTTTATGTTAATCATTATATTATATTATATTATATTATATAAATTGCTTGTGTTTGTTAAAAAAATTAATTTAAAAATTGCACTGTATTTAGTGGTCGGTTATTGCAACATTTCGAAAATTGCAACAACCCCGATTTCCTATCGGTTGCGCAAATCGAGCCCGTACTGTAATTTATTTTTGATTTTTTTAAAAAACTTTTTGAGATTTTTTATCTTTATTGTTCATATTTATTTCGTAACATTTATTTATAAAGTCCTCCTTAATCAGTTATGACCAGTTAGATCATCATCATCATCACATTTCAATAGGCAGAGAGACAGACAAACTAAAATATTTATAACAATAACAATTTAATTTTTTTTATCAAAAACAGTAATAAATAAATAAATAAAAATATAAATAAATATTTATACACAATATTTATACAATATAATATAAATACATACATATAATAATAGAAATCAAATAAAAAAAAAAGAAAAAAAAAAACAAATTTAATAAGTATTCTCCACTACCACTTGATGTAATTAATCGAATCCATTAAAATAGTTTTTGTTGTCTGCGCATTAAAATAGACACACTTTAAATGTTGTAAAACAACAACGTGAGTGTGTGTGTGTGTGTGTGAGTGAAGAGGAGGGGGTGTTACGGGTTCAAAACCCATTAACAAAAAATTAATTGGCTTTTAACAATTTATGCCACAACAAAAAACCCAAACAAACAAAAAAAAACACAATATTTTTATTTTTTATTTTTACAATATTTTTCACACACTTGTTAATGCAATAATAAATAGACAAAGAAACTGTAACGAATCATTTGAACAAAATTATTTTATTTTCTACAGTCACTGCCACTGTTCAGCCGGTTAGCTGGCTGTTTAGCGTACGTGTTTCATTCAAGTCAATTCGTTTTCGTTTTCGTTTTTCTATTTCGCTTTACAAATTCAACCACAATAAGACCTTAAAAGACTTGAACCAAAAAAAGAAAGAAACAAACAAATTTAATTGACATTTTAATGTGACTTCATTACATCAAATCGTTAAGAGTCGTAGATAATTAGCTGAACAGTGCTTTCAAAATATGAAACAAAAAAAAAACAAATTTAACGAATAGTATCGCATGGGGTTTTTTTAAAGGGTAAGAAAGGAAATACGAGGTTTGCTTGAGATTATTAGCACTCGATGTAACTGATTTTTTTAATGGTCTTTTATAATTCTGTAATGTTAATGCCGTTGACAGTAATTATTCGAACAGTCTGCGTAACTTAACATACCACTTTTCATAATTTTCGTTGTATTCGAGAGGATCTTAAGAGAGGCATTACAGCAGAATATCTCTGTAACGGCTCATATCATCTCTCCAATTAAATATCACTAGCATGACACGTTGTCTAAAGCACATTTGAAGCATTATTGGAACGTACAGTACATAGCTCGCAGTGTAGCAAAGTCTAGAACTGGGCGTCACTAACGCAGAGTAGCTAAGTCGCACAGAATAAAATTGAGTAGAGCCGAGTAAAACAGATTAGAATACAAGTCAGTCAAGAAAAGTACAAAAGAGTAGAGCAGAGCAGTTTTAAAAAAACAACTCAGAGTAGATACGATCAAAGGACAGTAGAATATAGATGAGTAAAGTAGAAACTATCAAAGGAAAATAGAGGAGAGTAGAGCCAAGTTAACCACAGGGGTGCAGAGCAGACAGAAATGGAATTAGTAGAACAGAGTAGAACAGATTAGAGTGCAACTTATTCAGATTAGAATAGGGCAATGCAAAGCAAATTAGATCAGTGTTAAGCAGATTAAAATCGAGCAGATCACAACTGAATAGCAGAGTCTCTAGAGAGTAGAATTAAGCAAAACAAATTAAAGTTGCATAGAAAAACATCGAGCATTTAGAATAAGAGCTCTTTCTCATTGGCTCCGTACACGTTGTATTCTTATGTCTCTTTATTACTCAGCTAAAAATTTTCAGAGGTTGTTGAAGCTTATCTGGACAGAATATAAGAACAATTATTATTCTATTCGAAGCATTGAACACAATACTTCTGCTTCATTATATAACCTTTTCACAAGAATTTCAAAAATGCAAATGCTTTTCCATTTTAAATCTGAGACATTCGCTAGTTAATCGTAAAAGATTAGGTTAAGTTAGGAGTGGCAGATCTCCATTGAAGAAAGAGGTCCCACTTTGGTCAGCTTTAAGGTTCATTGTGATACACATACATAGTTGGTTATTACAACCCTTCAGTCAGAATTATGACCTAGTTTCTCACACCACTTATGTTGTGTGTGTTAATTTTATACATGTGTGGCGGGACCTACAGTTTAAAGTTGACTCCGAACGACAGATTTTTGAGAAACTTTTCATGGCAATTTTTTTACTCTCAGAGTTTTTGCCAGAAATCTGCTGAGAGGAAGTCGCCGAAGAAATATTATTTGTATTTTATTTTGATGTCTAGCCTGGGGCTCGAACCCTGGCTTTTCGTCTAATAAGCCAACACACTACCTACTAGATCACGGCGACTTCATTGTGATATCAAAATTAATATTCAACCCTGGAATCAAACATTCCCTTAAGGAAAACAACTCGGGTCCAAAATAAATCTTGCTATTGCTACAATCCTTATGGAGTTCTAACTTAGAACTGATCTACAACTCTATAAATGCCATAATACATGATGAATTAATCATTTTAAATGTCTGTGTAACTACGCTTTTCTTGCGTTTCTTTTCTTTGTTTTTCAAAAATTTTATTTGATTTTTGGGAGTTAATTTTGTCACTATTTTTTTTGGAGTGTTGAATCAATATTTTATTATTGTTATTACTGTTTTTATTGTTGTTATTAAGTGTTGTTGTCGTACTGTTTCTTTTGAAATGACATTGACGCCAAAAACACACACACACAGAAAAACAAAATTGGAGTCATTTTTTTTTCGTTGTCTGTCATTTAGAAGTAAACAGCGATAAAACAAACGAAAGAATCATAAAAATAATGATAATATAACTGTCATTCAGTCGAGACAAAAGGACTGACTGACTACATATACGCACACAGGCATACAAACTATTTGGCAATCAATTGAATGAATTTAAGCTTCCAATAAATACGCGTAATTGACGAGACAGACAGTAAAAATAAAAATAAAAAAAATATTTTTTTTGCTGTTTATACTTGCAAGTTATGAAGAGTGGGGGACAAGGGGTGACCTATAGTGACATTGCCGTCTTTGTCAACGCTGCCTACTGCCTGCTGCCAGACGTCATGTCTTAAAGGGCGTCAATTATTACAACCGTGCCATTTGGGGAAAAAATGTCTGTCTGCCCGCGTACAACTCAATTAAAATTTTTGGTTGCAGCCTTAAGAGGAAAATTTAAAATTAAAAAAAAAAAAAAAATTTTTTTTTTTTATTTGGAAACTAAATTGAATGTCAATATTACATGAAGAAGAAGAAGAATATTTCTTAACTTTACAATACAATATAATATAATTACGAGTACAATTTAAGAAAGAAATTCTATTTTCATAAAGAAAATTTTGTGGGCATGTTGCCCAGTGTTTATTGTATAAGAAAATTTGAAACCGTGAAACGAAAAAAAAAATTCAGTTCTTCTGGTGGTTGTGATGATGATGAAATAATACTGACCTACAACACTAAATTTTTTCGTTTTTAAATTTCAAAAATAAAATAAAAAAGATTAAAAAATTGTTGAGCCTTCCTCTGATAATAGACAATAGCAACGATAACAACAACAACAACAAGAGCAATAAAATAACAAATTCATGTCAACAACTTGAATATTTGCTCGGCGATGTGTAATTTTCTTTAAACGAAATATTTCAACGCCTTTAATTGTGATTCATTTCAACTTCTGTTCTGTTCTGTTCTGTTCTGTTCTGTTCAGTTTAGTTTTATTGGGTTCTTGTCATTTTTCTTCAGAAATTTTTCTTTTATTTTTTTAGGAATTTGAACTGAAATCATCACAACCATCGTCATCATCATCGTTTTAATTTTAATGTGTTCAAAATACTCATGAATTTTAATTTGATTTGCTTTGGTCTTGGCAACCAAAAAACAACGGCCATAGAATATTTGAAAGGAATTAATCGTTTATGGAAATAGAAATTTATTAAGAAATTTAAAAAAAAATTTTTTCAAAATTGTTTACGAAAAAATGACAAAAAAAAATCGATATAAGCAGATATTTTTTAATTAATTTGATATGTAGTTCCAAAATTGTTTAAAAGTCCAATAAAACATCTCATCTGTAATTTAATTGGACTTTGTTTTAACTCCCCTGGTAATCTACAGATGTACAGTGGTGGTGGCCTTATAATTAGAAACGATGTTTCTGGAACAAAGCTCTCTGGAGTGACGAATCTAAGTTTAATTTGTTCCAATCTGATGGAAAAAAGTATGTAAGACGTCCTCCAAACAAAGCCTTTGATCCACAGTGATTTGATCTACACAGTGAAAACTGTAAAACAGATTAACAAACATAGGCCATCACTGTATATGCTACATGCCGTTAACACTTCTGTATGGCAACCTTTCGCCAATATTCAGAATTCTTTTTATAACATCTGACCATTTGTTGTTACTGAAGCTGCATTCTCTATGAGAAAAAAATTGCTAATTATGCCATCCCGTTTGTTAATGCTCTCCCCAACCGGATATTTATATTTTTATCCATACATTACGTCAATATTGCAGATCATTGACAAACTTTTCATTTAACACTCTCAAAGCGGCTCAACTCTTTGTCTTTTAATAGTCTCTCTAAGCGTTGTATAGAAAACGCTTTGGTAGTAAATTAACAGAAGTCCTAGTTCAAGAAGCCAAGAAACGCTAGTTTATGCAAATCCACCCTCTAAGACTGAGGTAATCATTGCTTTCAAACTCTTATAAGAAATCAACAGGTTTATGCGCCTACAAACAGGCCAATTGAAAAAATATATGGGAGCTCAAACTACACGTTATTAGAAGCGACTTTGAGTTTCAAACCCCAGCTGAGACATCTTGAACAAATCGAAATATGAAAAAATTCATCTCAGCAGTCTTTAACCAAAAACTGTCAGTCAGAATTGACTTTAAATGTGTAGGACCCCACCACTCAAGGAAAAAATTAACACACACAACACGTGTAGTGTGCGAAACGAAATTGTAATCCTGACTAAAGTGTTGTAATGACCACTTAAGTAGGTGGAGTAAGCTTAGCTGACTTAACTCTGCTGGACTGGAAGTTAATTAATAATTTTGTAATCATTGTGACATCTTGACATGTTTCTTAACAAAAACTTATACAAACTTAATAAAAGGCAAGCGAGCAAGAAAAAAAATGTTGATGAATATATCTTATGAAATGCTTCATATTAAACAAAAATTAATTTATTTTCATTATTTCTTTTATAATTTCAGGTAATTACATTTAAAATGATGTTATGGACCACAAAATCCATTCGTATCGTAAGTAAAAATCCAAATCCAAATAAAATTTTAGATTTAAAGCAGCCAATTATGAATTTTGTAGAATAGTTTCTGATCAACAAACACTTCTAGTTGTTGTGGCCAGAAATATTTCTTTTCGTCAGTAATTTTATAGTATTTATGTAGACGTTCTAAATTTCTCCAAATGAGCATATAAATAAATGTATGTCAGAAGGTTTGCTTTGGGACTCGTGTTTACTTGAGGATCTGAATACAGACAGTTTGAACGGCATTCTTTGTGTAAATTTGGCCAGTATTGGGTGTTATGACGTAGAATAGTGCTCTCGTAATAGCCGTGTCACAGTAATAATTTGTAGTTTTTCCATGCTGACGAGATTATTTTGTGCGTTCTTGATTGGCACATGGGTATACTTTTTATTCAGAAACAGCTTTCCTGTTGATTTGTGCACTGTTTTCATGTTGTTTTTTTGTGCTTCCGTTTTCAATAAACTAACAATTTCCTACAACAACAGTTTCTTAAGAGAAAAAGAAAATTCAATGATTTGCAAAATTGTTCAATCATTCGCACAATCAATCACAAAATCCACGAAATCTTTTAGCTTGAGTGTGATAAATCGTATAAAAATCTACTCCATGTCAAGCAGCGAAAAACTACCATAAAAGAGTTTGCATGCAAAAAAAAGCGACACTGTTTGCAAAAGCAAATGCAAAAAAAAACAATAAAAGAATGTAAAGAAATGTTAAAAACCTTATTGCATAGTCAGACAAACTTCACAACAAAACAGTGAGTCTTAAAGATTTTTTCTTTCCAAATTCATAACTATTGAAATAAAAGTTAATTTGGTTTTAAAAACATTTTTATTCTGTAAATTCGAATTGTATTATTTAAAGCTAAAAAAAGACATTGAGAATCTTTGTATTTTTTTGTCAAATTTAAAGCTTGTCTGCCAGTGACATATTATAGCTTTACAATCATAACATAAGAGCCATGAAAAGCATCAATTCTTATACGTACTGATTGATATTTCAAAGAGAGCTATAACAATAACAATTACATTAAATATAAAATATTTCATACACTTTACATATGTATGTACTTACAATAATAAAACTGGTTTTGTAATATTCATACACGATTATTAAGCATCACAAACTGTCACTATCACACATATTACATGTATGCAACTCATAATGCTCTAAAAAATTAACGCACGTCTGAGAGACCAAATTTAACATTCTTTTATACACGATTTTAAGCAGGCGCTTAATCTCCCTCTCTCCCGTTTCTGTTTCTTTAAATCACATAATGATAATGAGGTGTGACTACAATTTGTTTTTATAACGTTGCTTTCTTCGTTCAATGTTTACAATGTAAACAACAAATTTTTGATTTAAAATTTATTGTTAGAGAAGAAAGAAAACAAAGGTTTTCGGTATTTTCTTTACATGTATATGTGAGTGATTGTCGGTGATGTGTTATAATTTTACAATCATAACATATGAGCCATACACTCCATCCATCACTCACACTTAATTGATATTACAAAGAAGAACAAAAAATACCCACAGCAATAACAACTAAAATGGTGATAAAATAAGACATGCTTTGTCATTCATACATACAATAGTTTATACAGCTTAGGTTGTGTTTTGTTTTAATTTTACAACAATAAAGCATAGTTTATTATATTAAATAAGCACAACCGTACATAAAGAGTGTAAAATTTAAGTGCTCGTACGAGTTATCATCGTGTTTTTTAGGAAAATAACGATTATCATTACTATACTCACCACTTTAATACTGAGAAGAGAAGCAATTCAACTTGAATTTTTTATGTATGAAATTCATGATAAATTCATGTTACTTATACATACATACATATGTATGTGCATTACAAATGTTACTTTTCATTACACATTACTTTAAGTAGACACTAGGGAAGCATTTTGCCTTTGCCTCTCTTTCGCTCTCTCCTTTTATCAGTCAGAATGATAATGAGGTGTGAATACTTTAGTAGTGGTAGTTTTTGCTTGTGTTATTTTCCTCCGTTTTATTTACTTTAATGGTTTTAGTTATTGTGTGTGTATGTGTGTTTAATTTTGGAAGTGTTGGTTTTTACACGCTCTCTTCACTTCTGTTTGCCGTACAAGGTTTTACCATGATGTGTATATGTGTGCGTGTGTGTTTTGTATTGTAAAGGAGATTATTTTCAAATGCTTTTTCATAGTTATGTGAAGATTAATTGGTGTGGAAAAGAGAATTATTTGATAATTCACTGTGGTAGGGTATGAGAGAAAAATGAGAGAAGAAACCTAGAGATAAGACAACAGAGATTCTGAAATGTTTTAAAACAGAATTTTAAATTTGCATGTAACTTTTAAGCTTTCCAGCCGATTTAATTAAAATTTGGCACATTATTTGGAAACCATTTTCCACCATTTTTGAGCTTTACTGTTACTTTTTATATAAAAGAATGTGTTTATTTAGCAACAAATTATTAATTAAACCGAATACGTGTCATTCGACCACAATTCAGTTGCTCAATTTAAATTAAATTTTTCTTTTTAATCTCATGCATCAATCATTTAAATTTGTTCCCCCTTTTCTCAAGGGGTAGAGGCGATGTGAGGCGATTAACCATTAAATCTGATAATATTTATTAAATAGAAAAATAAATGTTTCTAAACTACCGCATTTCACATCACATCACATAAGAATTTAAATTCAAATTAAAATTATTAACAAAACAACAGCCAGCAAATATTATCACAGCGCTATTCTAGCAAAACCACAGACACCTCTTGAAAAAAAACAATCCGTCTGTCAATCACTTCGTTTAATTTTTGAGAGGAGAATGACAAAAAAAAGAAAAGAAAAATAAATTCCGCATTTCAGACGCCATGTCATCATGCCTGCTGTTTGTTTTTTATGACACTTTTTAAACGAAATGACATGCAGAGATCAATAAAATCAATAAAAATGATTCAAAACAAGTCTTTATTGCCTTTTAGATTTTTTACTTTCTATTGAACATAAAAAGGCGTAAAAATTAAAAATTCTCAATTTGTTTTATTTGTTTAATAAACTTAGCGATTGAAATGAACATATTTTTATAGGCGGTCATAGAACTGAAATCGTCTATAAACGTTTTGCTGATGACATGTCATCAATTTTTGCTTGAACTTATTGATTTATTTTTGATTTGATTGATCGAAAGATGTTATCGTAATAAATTTCATGCGTTCCACCTGCCATATAATGTCTACAGTTATCCTGTTTACAGTGCTTTCCTCTGGCAATACTTTACAGATAAGTTTGATGACATTTACAACAAAGTTTACACGTGAACCTTGTTGAAAAAATACAATTTACCACCCATAGAAGAAGATGTCGAGGCTTGGGAAAAACCTTCAATAATAACGGGAAGCTGAAATAAATATATTACAGATGAAGGGAATTTGTACGGTAGCCTGAAATCGTTTCCAATGAAGGTGACCAGCAGAGATACCAGATGTAAGAATGTCGTTCTGGTGTCGTCCTTGTAAAATTCACTCTTCATTCATAAACTTATCAAATTTATGCCAACTATCGAACGAAATTCAAATTTAATAAAATTATTAAACTTTTAAAGTTTTTTAGAATTCAATGACGTAATTTTCACACTTGATATGCCGCTAAAGAAATCAAGGTGATCTACTGAAATTGAAACCTATGTTCGTGTTACGCTTTGAAAAGAATTTTCTAAGATTTGTGGTGGTAATTTGAACAATAAAGCTCAACCAACTCAACTCTGGTCAATTAAATTTCTTGTTTAAGCCAATTAATCTATTTAAATCAGCTTAACTTCCACATTATTTGTTTGATTTTTTTTCTCTTTACACAAGGAAGGTCATTCTGTCAATAGCTTGAATCCCTTGTTAACAACTTGGCATTCGCACACGTAAATGGCTCGTTCTATATGGTGTCATAGACCCTATACTTAGAAGGTGCTGAATGTTTTTGTTTGCCATACTTGTGCGTATTTGTTGTAATGTAAAGTGTCATGTGAAATATGATTCACAAAGGCATGTTTGCCTACTGATGTCATCATCACCCATAATAAACCTTCTCACTCTTTTGAGAATAGTAGCCCCCCAGTTAATTTACTGTCAATCGTTTTCAAAAAAAAAAAACAAACAAACTTTGGAAAAGACAAAAAAAAAGATAAAAAGAGTCACAAATGTTAGAAAGAAAATCCAAAAAAAAAAAATGACACATGAATGGCTATGGGAATGTGACTAAAATTAGTCGTTCACTAAACTTTAGTTAAACAAACTAAATATGGGCTGGTCTTTTTGACTAATTTGTGTTTAAACAATAATTTTTTTATTATTTTGTTTTTAACGATTATTGTGTTCTTTTCTTTTCTCTCAAGTTTAAATTGTTAACAAAAAAAAAAAGAAGGAAAAATACTTCTTTTGTATTTTGTGCTCGGCAGTCTATTTTTATAATAAATATTGAAGGGGGGTTCTTCAAGAGGCCAAATATTGACATTTAACAGCAAAATTTTTGTGCGTATGTAACAAAAGATTTTTGATGACTTTGCCTCTTAAATGATCCGAGGTTAAGTTAATTTCAGTCTATTGTTCTTAAAAATACTCATCATTATTACAGGTATTTAAATATTAATTTGTTGTTATTATTCTTTTTTTTTTTTGTTAATGACTTCATTATGGAACCTAAGAATAATGCGCTTTAAAGAAACCTAAACTAAACAATGAGTCGACTTTTTATCAGCAATTTTCTGTAGGTCGATCGTTCAACTATAAGTTTATCCCTCTCAATGGACTTACTAATTTAATCGCGTATTAACTTAATACTCTTATAAAGGATGGGGGGATATAGACTATACGTGATTGGGCCATTTCGCCATTTAGAGAGGGATGTTTTCTTTTAAAATCTTCGTCGTCCAAAAAATGTAGGCCATCAACCAAAAAATGCAAGTCACCTGTAAGAAATGCTAGTCATCGACCAAAAAAGCAAGCCATCTACCAAAAAAATTGACCAAAACCATGCACGTCATCGACGAAAAATGCAAGTTATCGATCCAAAAAATGCAAGTGAGAAACTATAAACCTGCAAGTCATTGACCCAAAAAATGCAAGTCATAGACCAAAAAGATGCAAGTCGTCGACCAAAAAATGCAAATCATTGAACAAAAACGTGCAAGTCATCGACCAAAAAATTCGTCAACCAAAAATATGCAAGTCATCGATCCAAAAACATGCAAGTAATCGACCAAAAAATGCAAGTCATCAACCAAAAACATGCAAGTAATCGACCAAAGAAATGTAATTTGCGAAAAATATGATATTTTGATGGACCTATATATAAATGCATATTAACTCAATGAGAATTATTAAAATTTTTAAATTCATTTCCCCAAAATTTCCTTTTTATACTATTATGAGAGCACTTCGTCGCCTCTATCTTCGGCCCCTAGTAAAGCTTGACCCTAAGGAAAACTGTTTTGGAATTCCTGGAACTAAACAGCCCACTAGGTCCACTTCCAACACAAGTCCATTTTCTAGCCTATTTTGACCGATTTACATATGTAGTGTACTTTTTTTTTTACTAATTTGACAAAAAGATAACTTCGTCACCTACATATATCTCAGGTCCCAATTAACGTCGGACTATAAGAAAACCAGTTTTGGAATACTTGACACCAAAGCTATCCAGCCCACTAAGTCCAAGACTAGGCTCATTTGCCTCAGAAGTCCATTTTTTATCCGATTTTGGCAGATTTGTGTAGAGCAATTTTTTTTTGTTCATTTGAAGAAAACAATTAACTTCGTCGTCTAGGCTTCCAGTCTAAAGGGTTACCTGACCGTTACAAACTATGTTGTGGATACCTTGGTCCAATAGCTATTTAGCCCAATAGGTCCGAATATTGCATCTTTTTAAATTGTATCGACATAACAGTCTCTGGTAACATAACATTTACTGTAAAGAAAAGAATATAACTTTCGTAGCTAACCTCATACTTATTCTTCGTTTGTTAAACAGTCCCTATTCATTAAATAAATGATACATCAGATGAAAGGCCTTGCTAGAGCAGCGTTTTAGAAACCAATAAGTGGGTAACCTAATACAAAAGTGGTACCCCATACATACATATGTTATGTTAAGCATGTGTAACCTAATAAAAGTGAAAACCGATAAGAGAAATTTTAATTTTTTTCCTCCCTAACATTGCCTCAAAACGAGATGGATTTCAAAATTTGTTTTTAATTTTGAAAATTTACGGATTAATAATAAACCACTTAAGTTATGTTTGTGCTACAAATGATCTGACTATTGAAGTTGATCAGGGTAAATGACGAATGATTTGTTTTTTTTTGTGGTGCCCTTATCACACCAAATAATTGGTGTGGTGTGGTGGTGGTGGTGGTGGGTAATTCGTTTAACATACGGAAGAGATTAAAATTCTGCTCTTCTTGTTTGAATATATGTACATCCAAATAAAGCGTAAAATAAGTGGCAAAGACGACTCCATTAAATCAAAATAACCCATAAAATACAAGGGCAGGAGAATGTGCAGGCCGGCGGGCTAGGCAGTTAGGCTGCCACAAAATGTATGAAAAAAAAAACTGAAATAAGGGAACCCGTATGCCACATAATTCAATTCAATTGAAGGGAATTGAATGAAATTGAATTGAATTGAATTGTAAGAATAAACAGACACCCCAGTTCGGGCACTGGGTAACAGAATATTTTCTCATGATTTAAAACAGAAAAACAAAGAGAAATGAATGGATGGGATGGTGTTATCAGCGTATTACACGTACTTAAAGATTTCCGTTTTTTCATGTTTGGAAATTCTATAAAATACAATTACAACAACAACAATAATAATAAATAAAACGCTTATAATTAAATTAACAGCCTCTGTCAATTACACAGACACGAAATGATACAAAGAAAAAGTAGAAAAAATTTCTTATTACACCGGGCTACTGTTGCAGTATTTTGTAAGGCTCGGAATTGATTGACATAAAAATAAAATTTTTTTTTGGAGATATTTGATTGAAGTAGAATGAAAATTTTGAATTTGGCTTTTTAGAAAAAATGCCTCTTCAAAAAAAGGGGGAGAAATCATCGTTTGAAAAGATGTTTTTGAAGCATTTTTAAGCAAATACTGTACAGATGGGTACACGTGCATCTCCGTTTTTTTCCACTTATTTTTTTCTGAATCCATAAAAACACCATTAAAATCATTAAATTCATAAGCCTTTAAGCCATATTTTAATGATGTTTGTTTGTGATGATGATAACGTTGACTTGACGCCGACCGTGTTGTGAATTCAATCAAATGCTGTTGCAATTGAGGTTGATGGTTTAAGGGTTTAGGTTTTATAGGTTTTGTAATGCTGCTGTTGACATCAATAGGCTTCTGAATACTTTTTTTATTATTAAATTTTCTTATAAAGGTTAAAAGAAATGATTTCTATTTCGTTTGGTTTTATTTTTTTTTTATTATTTTTTATCACTTTCATAATCACTTTCGTAATTTGTTAAATGGGGCTTAAACATGTTTTATAGTGAACACTACCTAAGCATCAATCATTTTTAGATGTGTAGACAAAGTTTCATAGATTCAATCGCTATTTTATTTTTTGTGACAGGAACGAAAGTGAAGAAAAATTTTACTTAAAAAACGATTAAGTTTTCATCTGTACTGTTCGGGCACAACCAAGACTCTTATTATCGATCGTAATAAAATTATTTGGTTTTGAAAATTTAGAAACGGAAACACAGTGAATTTATAAAAGTGCGATGAAATTTTAGTGCGATGAATGTATGGCTGCCATTTACTTTTTTCAAATTTATTTTTTATAAATGTTATCCACAACCACACCATAAGTGATCTGTGTTGGTGATTTTCAAATATATCAGACTTATTCCAATATTTGAGACAATATCTCACTAAAGACAGGGCTGGTTTGCCATTGTGGGTTCAAGTATATCCGCCAAAAATTGCATATTCTTGACGGCCTGTTGGACTGTTTAAAAACGTGGGATTATTTGTCCATCAAACACGATTCTCGTTAGGTTTTTCACATGCCGTCAGTTCAATTCTTCCATTCTTCTAAAAACACAGTCAGTTAAAATTGTATGGAGTCTTGCTCTTGCATTGAGCGTAATATTAAAATTTGTATTGTGCTTTAATAAATACGGTTCAATGAGTGCCCATAAACAACACAAAACAGTGCAGTTTTCGGGCTGCGTTGTCAAAATTACAACCTAGCTTCTCACACCACCCGAATTGTGTGTTTTAATTTTATCCATAAGTGGCCGTACCCACATTTTAAATTGACTCCGAACAACAGATTTGAGAAACTTCCATAGCAAAAGAGAAAAGCCGCGCGTTCTAGATCAGATATTTCGAATATTTCTTCAGTGACTTCCTCCCAGCGGTCTGCTGGCAATGGTTTGTTTTACCATTGGGGAGTTCAATGTCATTTGAATCACTGTTTCTATATTGATTGCAAAGGTTGAACCTTGTGTGATAGATTTTGATTTTTTTCGCTCATTTCGAACGGCGTCTGGCCTTCACGAATGTTAATTTTCAATTGCTGCAATGTTAAGATATTATTAGTGTAGACACAGTCCACATAAAAAGTTTAACCACGTCAATCAAAAAGGGTTAGCAATACACCAGTCACAGTCACTTTTGCTGGTAATGATGGCTTTTCTACAATCGGTGTTCTAAATCACTGAAGAAAATTTTGTTTGAAAAACCAGCATAGAAAGCGTGTTACGTGAGTTACATGGGATTTGGTATGAATGGAAGGACAGATTCAAATCTATAATATGCTATATGAAGATGGCACATCCAATTGTTGAGAAACTATATTTTTGTTAGCTATGACGGATGGTAACCCTATTATTCTAGAACCCGCGTATTGTATTTTGCCTTGTGCTGAATATGGAAATTCAATTCTATTTCCTAAAATTCTATTGCCTATTAGCTTTATCTTATGGTTTTATTTATAGTCTTCAGTTCCTTTTACTTTTTATGGTCATGTTGAAAGAATTCACTGTCAATTTTCTTTCCTCTTATGTTTTTACAAAACGAAAGAAAATTTCAAAAAAAAGACGAAAAAATCTTTCACTTTTTAAGCGCTGAAGACCAAAAAACCGCACGCAATTGTTCCTCTTAAAGTCTGAATAATCAATGGCTGGCTGGCTTGTTGCTGCTGGTTGGTCTATAATAACCAATTCAGCCAAAAAAATAAAAGAAAATAAAAGAAAAAAATATGAGGAAATGCTTAAATATTCACAAATTAATTCAGAAATCAAAAAATAAAAACAAAATAAAGAAAACGAAAACGAACAAAAATGATGACCATAAAAATGGAAAAACGAATTGAATTGAATTGAATGGAATGGAATAGAGTGGATTGGATTCGAATGGAATTGAGTTGAGTGTTTCGTTAAGGCGTTTTTGATTATGGCCAATTTCACGCACACCATAAAACAAAACCACAATTATGGCGGCTGCGACGGCAAACGGCAACTGGTAATGAATCATTGAATTCTTTATGAAAAACAAAAACACAAACAAAAATAAAGAAAAACGATTGCAAAATACAATGTTTTTCTGTACGCATATCTTCCTCTCTTTCGAAAAAAAAACGCAACTTAACGCACCACACACTTTCCGCTTCAAATCCACAAACAGACAATGAATGGCCAACAAGAGTAAGACAATCGATGCTGAAGATGATGATCATCATGACGATGATGTTTAGACGGCATTGAATGCAAGAGGTTTTATTCAAAATTTTAAACAAATTCGCCAAAAAAAAAAAATATTAAAAGAGAGTGATTTTTGGCTATACAGTACCCTACAAATAAAGTTTTTTAAATTAAATGGCTAATTGGCTCCTTGTCAGGAGTACGAGACTCAATGATGCGTGACAGGGTGGGCTGTGGTATGTTTGTTAAGGGTTTTGATATCAAATTTTCTTATAGCTTGCAAGACCACTGCAGTGTATTCCAGGCAGAGATCATGGCAAATTCGAAGCAGCACAGTGTTTGATGTGTAGTGGGTTTTTTCCAGAAAATCTTTTGATTTACTCAGCCAGTTTAGCTGCTAATAAATACCTAACGAACGTAGGTTCAATGTCTGCGTGAATAACGAGGATTTTTTGAGAATACTTCGGATCATTCAAAGGAAACCTCTTTTATATGGGTTCCTGGACATAAGGATATCGTTGGAAATTACGCTGCATTGAGCTGGCTAGGGCCGGTAAGCAACTCGCAATCTTCGATATTGTACGGGACAGATTGCAGGCAGGATACGTGAAATATTACAAGGCATTGTTGGACACATATGGATAAGAAGATATCCGACCATCGCACACTAGCGATTTTCACGATCTACTGTCCTTTTAGAAGGCGTGCCGAAAGACTTGGCATCCTGAGAAGTGACTTCTGCAGGAGCTGTGAGTCTGAGAAGGAGGAAGAGACTGTATTTTACCTCATGTGTCGGTGCTTTGCTTTTGTCAAAAATGTCGAAGGTTTTTAACCTCTCATTCTCTGACTATCTGGACCGTGCTCTCAAATATAAAGGTTGCTGCGATAGCAAGATTTATTTTAGACTCGGTTTGGTTTCCTCTAGGGAATGTTTGGTTCTCGGATTTAATATTGATTGTCGTAGCAATGGGCCTAATTTGTGGCCTGAGCGTGACCTCTTACTTCAAGGGCGTTCGCCACTTAAACTGACCTTAGCCAAGAGCCAATTATGGATTAATTTTGATCGGAACTCAAATAGTCATGTCAAATCAATTCTCTTTTGTTTTTCATGTCTGAGAGAGATTTCTTGAAATTATGGAACAGATTAGGATTTTTCTGTAGTCCAACATTAGAGAATCTTTAAAGTTGCACTGATTAGTGAGACTACAAGCTTTACATAAGGAATAGATCGATGTGTGGAAAAATACCATGACGTATACGCATTATTTTTTTGTGCTAGTAGCCTGTAGCTACAACTATTACTTGTAGGGTATACTAATAGTAGGGGAAGTGAACGTGCCTCAAGTTGATAGTGATGTTAATAGCGATGATGATGATGACGATTTTATGGTCATATGAATGAATGCCAGATTACAAAATGATTCAACTTCATTTCATTACAAAAAAAAACCAGAATAATTTAAAGCGTGTCTAATCAAGTGATGGTCACCAATAAAACAGCAACAAATTTAAAGCCGTCAACAAACTATCAACAGCAATAACAACAACAGCCAACAATTGTTAATAATAATACTAAGCATCATCATTATTATCAACAACATCATTGCGATTATTTACCAATAAAACTTGCATTAGACAACCTACGCACGTGCGCATCACAATCGAACATTTCGAACAAACGAACGATTTCGATTCACATACGGGTGACCAAAAATAATAGGAGACGAAACAACAACAACATTAAGAAGAAGAAGAAACAGAAATAAATTGAAGACATATCCACACTAACTCACCACAGTAACTGTGTCTATCATTTTTAGTTCGAAGATATGGAGAAAAAAGAATGTAACTGCCATACAAACGAAATGATGGTCTTTTTTGGAGTCGGGAAAAAATATTTCTTGGATTTGTTTTTGTTTTGATTTATTATTGTTTTCTTTGCATTATAATAGCATAGCACACTAATGAATGAAATTTTAAAATGTTTAAAGTAACTTACAGTACAGTAAAGTTCATCAAAAGTTCATAGGCTTTAGCATGACAGTTCATCCAAAATGAGTGTGGCTTAGCGTTGTCATGTTGCAATACAGCAGCAGAGATCAGCAATGAGTATTCAAAACGATGAGTAGAATCGAATCATACTCATAATTTCTGATACTTATATGCATTCATACTTATTTTAATATCATGGAACCTCTACTCATATTCAAAGTTTGAAGTACTCATCATGATGATAAGTATTTTTTTTAAAGTTATGAATCTAAATGAGTAGGCTTATGAATCAAACATATTTCGAATGGCATGAGTTTGATGTCAACGTTGTACGCAGACTCATTGCCACCTGTATTTATAAATCAACGTTGTATTGAGTACGAATGAATCAGAAGAGTAGTTAAATTTCAATATTGTTGACTCATTTATATTCGAAATTTCATGAGTGCTTATGAGTAGCGAAAAAATGATTCATTGCTGATCTCTGCTTCAAAGGCCGAACTGTCATGCTGTTCATACAAAATGAGTGTGGCTTAGCGTTGTCATGTAGCAACACAATACCTTTTCCACTTAATTATGAACTGATTTCTTGGGACTAGTGGAGATAGTTCTACTCATAATAGGTTATTGCCTTTTAAACACAAACAAACAATGAACATAACATTCGAAACTGTTCGACGACAAGGATCCTCTTAGTCTGTATGATACTTGATCTTAAGCCGATTGTATTTGGAGAAGTTTACGTCACTCGCAACAGATCGTTTTCTCTGTTTTGTTTCCTGTTTAAGAGAACATATTTTGTCGTTTGCTCTGTCAAACTCAAGTTCGTTATACGTAAGGAATGTGTGGAAATAGGGCAGTGGAAGAAAGATAGGCTTTGCACACCCTTGCAATGCAAGAAAATTAATAAGAATTTCTTTAAAACACCACAGAAAGAGAAATGATCCAAAAACTGAACTGCTACAGGTTTTTTTGTCAGCGCTGGAGATAATTTTATGCCTCTTCCCTTTGAAAGCGCTTATACTATCCAGAATCTATGGGTAATGGGATCAATCAAATATCGGTTACTCAATACCGACGCACCCCGTGAATAACTCCATACAAATCTAAGTGTATGTGTCGAAATCAGATGAAGTTATTTTAGGTGTAGCCTATTCGGTAAGGCTGCCGAATCATTGTAGCGGCTTTCAGACGAAAGTGTCACCCATACGGACTGGGCAGATGATTATTAAGTATAACAACTTATTTACTTAATTGGTCATTACAACATTTTAGTCAAGAGTAGCAAAGTAGGTTCTCACCTACCACTAAAAGTTATGTGTGTTACTTTTATTCACGAGTGGCGGTGAGTGGTTTAGAGAGGACCCCGAACGACAGATTTTGGCAATTTTATTTTACTCTCCGACTTTTTTTGCGAAAGAAATATTCCATCTTTTCTTTTCTGTCTGAGCTGGGGTTTGAACCACAGGGTCTCGTCTAATAAACCAGCCTGCTACCTAACGGAATACAGTGACGGATGACAGCATGAGATACTTTCTGATAGCCAGATGTCTGTCAGGGCACTGAGATGCAATACAACGACCTCTAAGGCTTTATATGATTGCCAGCTACCAAAACCGGCAAACTGCAGAGCGGAAAAACTTGAAAACTTGCGCCAGCTCAGTATAGCTAACGTAGTAATGGATTAATTTAACGCTAAGCGTATGTATACAGGTATGTATACAAATATGGCCAAGGCGAGATGGTGAAGTAACGGAAAGTCCGCAGAATGTCCAAAAAGGCACTCTTAGCGCATATGCCGGAGTTCATTATTAATCGCAGCATTCTAGGTATTTATACACGGCGAATGGGTCTAGGCTATGTGTGACTAATGATTCTTGCAAGAGCGAAACGAGCAGGGGGAGAGGAACTGCTTCTTTACCTCTTGAGTATAACCCTAGACTATGCCGTTATATACTTGGGTTTCTATTACGCATATAATCTCACTGAGATCTCACTGATCAACATTGGGAGTCTAAATGCCTTCATGTTGTGGTATTATAATGAGTGTGTTTATTCTTTATAACTACCTACGAATCAGTGGGTAGTCCCCCTTCACTGCAAATATTCTTTTGCTTTTACAACTATCACGAAAGTATTGTTACCGAATCCTACAGTGGAAGCTCTTCTTCTTAAATTTTCTAACCAAATTCACTGTAATACATAACGCGCAACCATTGTGATCATAAAACAATATCCAGTGTAAGGCAGTGTAGTGTAGTGCCCCAAAAAGAAGTTAAATAATCCAATAGTCCGTCAAATAATTTAAAAAATACGTTTCAAATTGATATTACAACGAAACCGTTTTAATAATTAAATCAATTACGTTTACAAAATCCACTTCTTCTTATGAAACTTTTTTTTTAATTTTTGAGACCATTTCGAAAATCATAGAGGAGATGGGAGATGATTGTCTAAATAATGGTAAAACTAAACGTTTATATTCGTCTCTCTCTGTCCAGTTTTTCAATTCATTTTAAATTGTTGCACAATTATAACGAACAATGCGACGATCAATCTTTTTTCAGACTCACTTTGCAATTGATTTCGAATTTTTAATGTGAAATCAGAAACAATTTTTTTTCGAATATTTTTTTTTTGTGATTGCAGCTGCTGCTGTTTGATCTCTATCTTAAATTAACTTTTAATTTTGATTTTGTATAATTATAGAAAAAAAAACAAAAATACAGACAAATTAACAAATCATTTCGTTTTTTTTTTTCTTTTAAATTCATCTTAAATTTTGAAATCTCAACTAATTAAACTCATCATCTTCTGGGCTTTTGATAAAAATCATGCGTGTAAACAACAGTAAAAATCGATGAAAAAATTTTCATAAAACAGCCGCCGACAAAAAAATTCAAATTCAAATTAAAATCAGTTTTAAAAAGTTCGTGGTTTTCGAAACTGAAACACACAAATGCACGGTTTGTTAACATTTAATTAAGAGTGGTGGGGAAAGAAAATGGTTGGTTGGTTGTGGAATATAATTAAGTTTATAAATATCCAATAAAATAAAAATTAATAAATTTAATATTTATGGGGAGAATATCTTTAAAAAGATAATTAATCTCTTCTTCTATTTCACCATCGTTATCACAGTACGTTTCCATTGTTGTCCAAAAGCAAATTTTTATAAAGAATTATTTGATTATAACCCTTGACCTTTTTTGTATTTCATTTTATTTACGCGTAGACTTAATTATTGATTGTTTTCTTGTCTTGTGTGAAAAAAAAGGTTGCGATAGTTTCATGCAATCAAAAATTACTGAAAATTAATAAATTTTATACTTTTTGTACGCATAACCTTTAGATTTCTAAACCTTTTAAAACCTTTTTATTCCCTTATTTTTTTTTACATATTGATGGTTATGTATTACATTAATTAAGCATAAGAACTTGTAAAGCTGAATAATGTAGTTGATCTTAATTCTTTTCCCTCTGGATCTACAATGTCATGTTGGCACTTCGACGATACTGATAACCCGAAACGAATTAATCGAAATTGGAGTTTCGCGTTGACTTCTACATCACAGCAATGGTTACGACAATAAACTCTTGCCTCAACTCTTGCATATTTGATCTGCACAATCCGTTAGTCAGAACCTACAACCTAGCTTCTAACACTACTAATATTATGTTGTGTGTGTTAATTCTATCCATGAGTGGCGGGACCTAAAGTTTTGAACTCGATTTCGAATTACAAACTTTTAAAAAGGTTTTCATGGACATTTTATTTTACTTGCATAGTTTTTACCAAAACGCTGCTGAGAGGAAGTCCCCGAAAAAATAGTTTTTTTTTCATATTTCTAGCTGGGTTTTGAACCACAGGTTCTCGTTTAATGTGCTGTCACACTATCTACTGGACTACGACGATTTGGTTGGTACAGCTTTAAAAGGGCATATTTGAGTCAGCTTTAAAGACCTTGGAGTAGATTATATATTAAATTCAACTTTTTTACTGAACTGTCCTTCCACTCAATGTATCCGTCATTTATATTGCTTTCAATTGGTTGTGGTATTATAAATTATACAACAAATTTATTCACACCTTGACATACAGTCCATGGCTGCCGACAGCCTTCTAAATGAAATAGCGGAGTGAAACGCCTTTCATTTCATAGCGATATTCCAGGTCGCAATAGAACGGATGAAATGGCCACGCGCAACCATTGAACTCTTTACATTTGGAAACCTTTTGAAAGACTCTGATCTTATAATTTACAATGCAGATATGGATTGTGTTATATGTGTTATGGGCAGTTTCGGATACGGACAGAGTTGTGCAGCAAATGACACATGAAAGTCTTCTCACAATTTTAAAGAGTATGTTCAGTAAAGTTCTTGAACATTGCAATATGGGCACTCATGCCTGATGTATTGGTGTTGGACACATGACAAATGAATTTTAGAGGAGCTGTAGAGACGGGAAAAGAGAAGGAAACTGTTCTTTAGCTATTGGATACATGCTCACAACTATATCGGAAAAGGAATAGGCATCTTGGTGTCTGCTAAGCAGACGATTTGAATTATTTGTCAGTAAAGGACATCAGGAGTCTAAGTCGCTTCATCCGACTAGAGGAAATCGGTAACTGTGGTATCACAATGGGGATTTTATAACTAAATTGTGTCTATCCCAACTTTTCGGAGGGAAAGCCTACCCACAGAAATACGAAATTCCTCATCCCTTCCCTCATAATTAGGAACGTTGAACTTTTCTAAATAAGATGATGAGATATCCTATTATGACCCTTGTCAGAGCGTTTGATCATGAGAAGAGAATAATCTAGTTGCTGTTCGGAATATCGATCACATGTTTGGTAACGCATTATCCTTGCTTGGGACTTTCAGTGAAAGAAACTCGATCAATTTCTATTTAAAATCTTGCTTGCCAAATCGTTCGATCCGTTAATCTTAGAATGTACTTTGTAAGTTCGTTAGAAATTCTTTACTATTATTTCTCACAAAGCTTTCAAGTCAAGAGTTTTATTAGGAAATCTCATAGAATATCATTCCTTTAAAATAAAACTCTTTTAAGCTGTAATCTAATTATTGTCCAAAAAATGGCATTGACATGTTTTTTAACTCGCGAGCTTTATTTGTGGTAAAGAGTTTTATTAAAAGAGGAAAAAAACGATCAATAACCACTGACGGTCGTTTTACTTTGCAAATCTTTTGATCTTCGCTGATGTTGTTTTGGTGAAAGACAACTCTTTGGAATTCAATAGCCATTAGAGGAGCGAGCCTTTTCAAGTTCTGGAGTTCTTTTTTTAAATCATAGGACTTATTGATTACATCTATTGGCTAAGCTACTAAAGAGGTTTGGATTTTGTTGAATTGAGGAGTTTTTATTAAATTCTACAGAGTTCTTCTCATTACAATTGCCTTTACCTTTCGCTCCCTTTGCTTTATAATATTTTTTGAATAATTCCTTCAGCGTATTACAAGCATTAACAAGTTGTTTATAAAGCTGCCTGAGTCACTGTATCGATCCCAATCAATCAGTTACGGGAACATAAATAATTCCTGTTAACAATTCTTGTTCTTGTCGTAATACACACGATTATCACTAAGGCAGAGTATGTATAACTGAGTGGTTTCAGTTAGTAGCTTAAAAAGCGATCATCTTCTTGGCTAGCCAAACAGACGGCCGGCCTGCCAGCCAGCCAGCCAGCCGCTCATTTGACCAACAAGTCAACTCAATTGCTATTTAGCATGTGTTCAAATTATTTACTCTGTGTGTAAAAGTGTGTTTGTCCGACTGTCTGTCTGTCTGTCTTGTTTAATGGCCAAGCTTAGCAAATCGCTTTGCGAGTTTTAATTTTTCACATGCTTTACAACACACATAAAAATCCCGATAAAATTTGTCTAAGAAATGAGGGGAAAATCCGAACAAAGCCACAGCCAGAGTCAGAGCCAGATCGTCAGAGAGCCAGAGAAAAGGAGAATTGATGATAATAAAGTGATAATTAAACATGAGTTAATGGCAGTCCGATGGTAGTAGCATTTCTCCCCATTTAAGTTGTATTGCTGTTGCTGTTGCTTGTTGTTACTTGTACTGCTCATATACCAAGAATTGATGAAGATCGTAGATCGTCAGTCAGATCTATGCGTGTGTGCTTATTAACTGAAGAGCAGCGCAGTAGTAGTAACAGCAGTTATAAGGAGCGGTAAGAGTAGAACATTTAAGCCATTTAGCATGCAAGCTACATAAATTATCCAAAACGAAAACGACAAAAATGAAAAAGAAGAAGACATTAAATGGTAGCAGTTAAGAGAGCTGGCTTAAGCCACACATTTAGGCCGTTGTTGTCTAACTATCTGGCAGCCTGAGCAAGGCAGAGCAGAGCAGAGCAAGCCACATGAGGTAAAACGTACGTATTTAATTTCAATAAAGGAGTGTTGAAATTAAACCTGATTGCCATATTAAAATCCCATAATACAATACAATAACAATAAATAAATAAAATTAAAGATACAACACAAAAAACCAAGAAGAAGAAGAAGAAGAAGACGATTTAAACAAATACTGGGTAAATAGTTTTTGTGTGTTCGTTTTTTTTGTTTTTTGTTTTATGCCGGATACTGATGTTTAGTGGGACAGTTATTGAAGCTCTTTAGAGCACTGGTTCGCTGGCAAGCAAGCAAACAAGTGTTTGGAGATCTTTTTTTTCTGTGTTTCTGTGTTTCTTGTTTTTGGTTTTTCTTCATTGACCAGAGAGACTATTGGGTACCACAAAACTGTGTTAAACATTTTAAATCGCCTTCATCGTTGTCTTCGTCTTCGTCTTCTGCAATTCAAGCGTAAATGATGTTTTGATATGCCAGATAATAAAACCTATAATTACTGCTCTGCTCTGCTCTGCTGCTACTCTGCATATGCATATGCAGAGGGAGAATTAGTGGAGTGGGGTGGGGTGGCGTGGCTAAATTCTAAAGATGAACAAAGTTGTTTATTGTATGTTGCATTAATTGTCGACATTTGTATTGAGTTGTATATTGAATGCAGATAAAACAGCCACATCAGACAGACACATAAATTATACACACGTTTTTTTCGAACATGATTTGTTGTTAGCTGCCTAGATAATGATTATAATGAATGATAATAATGATGCAGTTTTTAATTGACCAAAATCAACTTCCTAGTCGCGCTACTTTACTTGCTCTTTGTCTTAATTATACGCATTCAAATCTATTCAAAGTGTTTCAAAGTCAAAAATCAAAGAAAGAATGTGAAAAAAAAGCGGGGGGTAAATCATAACAGCATAGGTCACAGATGCATAAGCAGTTGCACTAAGGCTTGATAGAATGTTAGCTTCAACTTGGTGTAGTAAACTGTCTTTCAATATAAGACACCCATAGTATAAAACTGCAGGACCTTACAGGTCAAGATAGATTCCTGAATGAAGCCATAATTTTTCAAATTCCCACAAAAAACTGCGATTACTCTTTTAGATTGGAAAAACCTCCAAAGGCATGATGTAAGATACAACGAAGAGCTTTAGTCTCAAGCTACATTTTCTTTCTTCCGTATGATTTGAATAACATAGTTGGGAATTCTTTGTTTGATATTGTGGGAGTGTGTAGCATTAAAAAGTGTTAAGCCTTCAACTCTGCAGGACTATTCACAAAAATATCAACACCATTGTGTTCAAGGCAGAATTGTACGTTAGATTCGCTGTTGTTTTTATTTCGAATGCAAGGGAGAGTAGAAATATGAAGTCGCCGTAGTCTAGTAGGTAGTGTGTTGGCTTATTAGACGCAAAAGCCTGGATTCGAGCCCCAGGCCAGGCATCAAAGACAAAATACAAAAAGTATTTTTTCGGCGACTTCCTCTCAGTAGATTTCTGGCAAAAACTCTGAGAGTAAATAAAAATTGCCATGAAAAGTTTCTCAATAAATAAAAATCTGTCGTTCGGAGTCGACTTTAAACTGTAGGTCCCACCACTCATGTATAAAATTAACACACACAACATAAGTGGTGTGAGAAACTAGGACGTTGTACAATGGGTCAATTCGACCTCCGGGTACTGTACTTGTCTTAATTGACAAGTACACGTCCTCTAACCTAACCTAACCTAAGAGTAGAAATAAGCATCTCAGAGTCAATCATCATTGAATACTGCGACATCTGTGAATGCCTAAAGACCATTTAGATGTCTCCAAAGAGCGGATTTAAATACCTCAACAGGCAACACTGCTCGCAGGACTGTCTCATTTTAATGCCTCACAGAGTGATCAGTTTCCAGGTTTATTTTCTAAAAATTATCCTGATGTAATGAAATTGATCACTAGCGGAAGCGAGGTTCAATGATACGGAAGCGAGGTTCAATGATCCAGAGTACCGTCAGACGAGCAGCCCTATTATCCTAGGACCGGTCCTCCTGGAATAAACTTGACTAACTTGAAGTAGTAGTGTAGTGTTGTAGTGTGTTGGCTTATCAGACAAGAGCCGATGGTTCAAACCTCAGACATCTCATACAAAACGAAATATGAAAAAAATATTTCTTTCAGCGACTTCTTCTCATCAGTCTTCTGGCAAAAACGCTGACACCTGAAATCTGTCATAAGTCCCGCTACTCATGAATAAAATTTCCACACATAACAGGGGTGGTTCAGGTAGATAGGTTCTAATCCTGACTGAAGAGTTGTAATGACCAATTCAGTTAAGTAAGTAAGAGTCCTTCGATTATCAAACTAAGACAATTTTTCAGATTGGTTTCGGTATCCTATTTTGATAGCTTTGAAACTCATTGTGGAATTTTTAGTATTACGACTGATTTTCAAGTCTTCTACATATCTAGCTTCATAGTTATCAGCTCTTAGATCATAAAAGTCGGTAGCTAACATGACATAATTGGTCATTACAACCCTTCAGTCAGGATTACGACCTAGCTTCACACACCACTTACATATGTTGTGTGTGTTAATTTTATACATGAGTGGTGGGACTTACAGTTTAAAGTCGACTCCAAACGACAGGTTTTTTGAGAAACTTTTCATGGCAATTTTTCTTACTATCAGAGTTCTTGCCAGAAATCTGCTGAGGGGAAGTCACCGAATCATATTCGTTTTGATGTCGTACCTGGGGTTTGAACCGGGGCCTTACTTGTAATAAGCCAACACACTACCTACTAGACTACGGCGTCTTCATAGCTAACATGAATCACTTAATATTGTCAGAAGCTAAAGTATGTCGTACCTTAGGTGGCTATTTGTTTAATCTCTGAGGTCACATTGGCTTAGGGACAGGAGCAGACGGCGACCGAATATAACTGAACGAAGCAAGTAAAAATTCCAAACCAATGGTGTTTGATGCTTTCTTTTGCTGAAGTTGGTTGAAAGCTATCTTCGAATACCTCTTATATACAGTGGTGGCCACGAATTTAAGACACGACATATGACTGACTTAGTTGTGATAATATTTACAATCCTGTAATATCAAATTTGATATTCATTATACTTCTATGTACCCTGTAATATAAAGAAAAAGTACCAATATTTTATTTTGTTTCTTTTTACATTTTGTTGCTTTTTGATCATATTATTGTAAAAACGTTTATTTGAAATTGGCCACGAATTTAAGACATTTCAGAAATATCTGATTTTAAGTGATTTTTTAGTGTTTTTTGAAGCTAAACGTTGAGCAGCGAATGTTTTATTTTATTTTATGTGGGAATACATAGAAATATTTAATTATAAATGGTCAGAGGTACTTGGAATACCGATGCCGAGCGAAAACTGATCCAAGAACTAAAATTTTATGGAAAAATAATAATGGAGATATCCAAGCTGCTTAAATGTTCTAAATGGAAGATTTACAACGCGCTGGAACACATCAAGTAACATGGTACCACCAAAAATGTCAAACAGCAACCTAGAGCCCGAAAAACTACACCCTAAAGTAGCTGCTAATAATTCTTTCACGAGCTCAAGTAAAATAAAAAATAAAATTGCATTGGATTTTGGTATTGATATTTCGTCTAGGGCAATAAGAAGATGTCTAAATGGGAAAAACTGACGTGGGTGTATTGGACAACGTAAACCACTTGTGTCAAAAAAAATACCAAATCCCGACTGGCATTTTGGCTTGATCTATATATGTAAATAAAAATTCTTAACCAAATATAGGTAGCAAAATATTATTAATTTATCTTCCTAATATTACTAAAATCTTAAGAAAAATATAATTGACCTAAAATTTTTTTGATAAGATGTAAAAATTATCACAAATGTCTAAGTAAAATGTCGTGTCTTAAATTCGTGGCCACCACTGTATAATAATAACAATTTTGAATCAATTCCGTATATTTTATCTTTCATTGACCTCAAATAATAAAAATATTTTGTTTTTCTCTTTTCTTTTCAGGTAATTATTTGTGGCTTGAACGGAAAATTTGAAATTTTTTAAAGCGAGTGAGTATTTTTTTTATTAAATATCTGCATGCAAATACGTTGAGTTTTTGATGCACTCAGAATTGGTAAAACAATCAGTACTTTTACAGAATAGGTATGAACCGTCTTCTGAGCTCGTTAACAAGTTTAAACGGTAGGGTTTGGTTTTAAGGATTGATAAGTTACTCCTTCAAAAGGAAATGATAATTTAGATTTCACAGATGGTTCGAAGATGAATGTGAGAACAGACGTTAGTATATCGTTAACTGTTCTTATCATTTCTGTCCATCCATCTGTTCATGAGTTTGACCTTCCCTCACAATATGTTTTTAGGGAGTTTTTTCGTTTGTGGTGAAAATACATCACATTTTATGCCAAAGTAAAGGACCGTTTTATCGACAAATTAAATGATTGTCTTGATTAAGCTTGCCTTGGTATGTAAGCTTTCAATCAAGTGTTAATTTATCACAATCGAGTCGGTGTTGCTAGGTATTAATTCTGACTAAAGGATTGTAATGGCCAATTAAGTAATCAAGTAGGAAACAATTCATGGGGTCTTTCACTATTAAATTAAAGATAAACCGCTGACAAACAATCTAAGAAAGAGTCCGCAACAGATTTTTCGGCTAAAAGCCGTTTAAAAAGCAGAAGACAGACCCAAGGTGGACCGACGGAAACATTCTTTTAGCGTTGCCTTTCTTCCATGCAGGACAACTGTATAAATTACGTAATTAGCGTAACATTAATACTTCAGCTATCATCTCAATACGTCTTGTGTCCTGGTTAAGACAGAGCGTTAGCGCTGTCTGAAAACTATTGAAGTTGTGCATACATTTAGGACAACAGTATTCAGCAACATTTTGAATCGGAATTAATTGAATCCGCAAGAAATCAGATCTAGTTCTATAACAGATTCACTCAACTTTATTCGGTAGGAGGAAAAGCGGTTTTTAATTGAACAACAATTGCATAAACGGAGCAATTAATATTCGTAGGTTACAAAAGCTCTTGTAGGTTGCAATACTCAAGTTCGTTTCCTTAACTATACAATCGCTAGAGTGTTCAGACGTACCATAGAATGCTCTTTAATCCATTCATAAACTCTTGTTTCTTAAATTTCAAAATAAAAATGTAGCCGTACATTAAATAAAAAGCAACGAAAAATTATTTGAATTCTTATGCCAAATTTAAAGCGGCTTTATTCCACAATTAAAACCCTTTATGGACAGTATTAAGTTACCAGGGACATGCAAGCCAAGCGGTCATTTCATTTTGAACGTAAATTTGCCATAAAATTCTTAAGACCGGTTTCAGAATTAGACAAATATGTCTGTCCGCGTATGTGTTTGTGTGTGTGTATGTTTATCTTAAATCGATATACAGAGAATATGTTTTTTGTTGTTGTTGTTGGATTACAAGCATTGATTTGTTGCTGATTTTATTTCATTTGAATTGATTTGCTGACACTCGTTGCATTAACTTTACAGTTAGAAACAGAAAAGAGACCGAGAGGCAAAAAATACAACTTCCGTTTAAGGTTTTCTACTTAAAAATCAATGAGATTTTTAGAAGAAAATCAAAAAAAAAATCACAGAAATTAAATTAAAAAAAAATACAAACAGAACTACCAACAGTGCGTGGTTGTATTTAAAACCACTTTACGAGAGTATGCATGGAAGACAGTCGAATAGATTTTAAGTGAATAGGCACACAGGCAGTAAGTGACAGACAGACGGACGCGACGTATAACACAAACAATTCAAAATAAACAAAAAAAAAAAAAAAATAAATTCATTAAAAAAATACTAAAAAAAAAACAAATTAAACACACATTCATCATTCAAACCAAGCAGCAGCAGCAGCAGCAGTGTTTGAAAAAATGTTAGAAAAATAAAAAATCTGACAATTTGAAATGAAAAACAAAACAAAAACAAAAAAAAAACACAAATTAACGTCGTCGGTAGGAAGTTGAAGTAGCGATGAATCACTTCTGAATTTAAATTTGTACTATAAACAGAATAAAAATTTCTGAAAAGCTTGCCGTACAAATAATTTCAAATTAATAAAGAACAGCTGTTTGACAGTTAATAATATAAACACAAATAACAATAACAATAATGAATAAAACGAAACGAAAAAAGCGAAGAAATAATTAAATTTATTTCAATTTATAAATAAATAAACGTTTGCTGTCTCACTCTCTTTCTCTCTCTCTCGCTCGCTCTCGCTCTCTGAAATACGGTTTTGAGTAAGAATTCATTTTTTTTATGGAAAATGTGTTAATTTGCATAGAATTTTATTATATAAGTTAATATACGAGGGCTGTTTATAAATTTATTTCTTATTTTATACGACCTTGACAAGGCCTTTTTAATACGAAATATTAAAAAATTAAACAAACAAGTCTTAACGACTTTTAATCGATTGATTTTGGTGACCAATTGATGTTGCCAAAGATATTAATCTTTCTGAAAACTTCAGATGCGAAAAAGGCAAACGCGTGCCTCCCTCTTCAGGAAACCACATACCATCCATTTCATAATCTTCAATTACAAACCATAAACAGTCGGTTATTATACGGATTTCTTACTTACTCAACTTAATCGGTCATTATAACTCTTTCGCCAGGATTGCAGGTTCTTACACCCTCAATTCTATAAAACAGCGACAGACACTAAAGTTTAATGATGACTCTGAAGGACAGATTTTTGAGAAACTTATCACGGCATTTTATTTTTTTATTTTTATTTTAAGTTTTTGTCAGAAAACTGATGAGAGAAAGTCGCCCAAAGAATTTTTTTTATATTTCGTTTTATTCGTTTGCAGCCACGGGCCAATACATTACCTGCTAGACTACGGCGATTTACATACTTCTTCAATTATAGCCCAATAACATTTTGTTATCATAGGGATATATTCACGATCTGACGGTTCTACCAGGGTCATTTCTGAAAAAGGACAGTCTATGCTTTACAATATACGCCAAACTGTCACAATGACTTCCCATAATCTTTTTCGTATTCTTCGAGACCCATGTATGACTTGTTGACGCAACCATCGATTGAGAACTGAGCTTCATCGTTGAAGAAAATTTTGTTTGAAAAATCAACATTGGAAGGCTGTAGCTCTAGCATACAAGCAATACATCTGCGGCATTGTTAATGATCAGCAGCATTTAATTGTTATAATGGTTGGATTTAAGTGGATGGGGGGTGTAATTAAAATGTAAAATATGCTACATTGGGAAGTAAAATAGGCTTAAGGACTTAGAACGCTTTGAAATGCTCATTTTACTATCCACCAAACTTTCGGTAGCATATTCATTACACAGCCATGATTACATCTTTAATGCTTCCTTTCTCTTTGAATTTCATTATAATCTTGCCAATTTTTTGCAAAGTAAGTCGATTATAATGGCCATAATTAATCTGTAATGCTCTCACAGTGGTTACATTTGATTCGTTACGTTTATGCGAACTTTTAATAATTTTTAAAGGTCCTTCGGGTATTAAACGACTTCTATTCGTAAATGGCAATGCTTTCACTACATAAATTTTAGTTCAGAACGAATTTTAACAGCTGACTGCTTAATCTGCAAACGGGTAACTGAATACTTAAAAAAATGTTCCATCTTTTAAGTTCTAGAATCTTGCTGTTGTATTGTTATTCTTCTCCTTTCTATCTTTTAATGTTTATCCACAAACTTTCATGATAACATGCATGCATGCATGATTACATCTTTAATGTTTCCCTTCTTTTTGAATTTAATTGCAATCTTGCCAATTATTTGTACAGTAAGTCGATTATAACCACCATTAGTCTGTACTCCGTTTGAATGGTCACTTTTGTGGGAAACTTTAATAATTTTTATAGGTTCTTCTGATATTAAACGATTTCTATTCATAAATGGCAATGATTTCACTAAAGAAATTTCAGTTTAGTTACAGAAGAACAATATTTAACAGCTGACTGCTTGATTTGCAAATTGATAACTTAATACTTGAAAAAAATTTTCGATCTGGCAAGTTCTAGAATCTTGCTGTTGTATTGTTATTGTTGTTTTGTATTTCTTCTGTACCGTTTAGGTACTTTTGCTATTGAATTTCAGTTTTGTTTATCATTTACTGCTTTTGTTAGCTTTTCTTGACTTTTCTTCACATTTTCAAAATAATTTTTTTGGGTTTAATACTCTGTCATCTTTATGTTTTCAAGAAGTTTTCTTAATATTCTTAACATTAATTTATTTTTATTTTTAAATTTTATTTTTGCAATTATTACTCAAAATTTATTCAATAAAAACACAACAAAAAAAAAAGTACAAATCTGTCACGATATTGACACGACAATATAGTACCGTTGTAAATGAATTTGCTGCCTTTGTTGTTCGCTGTTGTTGTTATTATTTTTAATACGAATAATAATGTACAATTTAATTTATTTATTTTTTATTATTGTTATTATTATACTTGTGGTGCTGTTGTTGGTGTTGGTGTTGTTGTTGCGTATTTTTTTCTATATATTTTATTTTATTTTTTTAATAATAATTTTTATTTAGCCAACTAACAATCGTCGTCGTCAGTCGTCAGTCGTCAAACTTGATGACCATGAATTTATCAAAAAGACACATCAACCAACGGCTAAGCAAGAGTAAAAGGGAAAAAAACATTGCTTAGCACACGGCTATTAGATGGTTGGTTGACTTAAGTGGTATGACAATATCAAAGTTTTTTTTTTCATTTAAATTAAACAGCGTTACACACAATCATTTATTTGCGCGAAAAAAAAGTGGAAAAAGATTTGAAAAAAATTTAAAAAAATCTCTGTCAATAGATTAGTGATTCAAAACGGTTTTAAATAGACGAATCGAGACCGAAAGACGGTCAACTAATTTCGAATTTCACATAAAAGTGTATCTATTAAGCCAGTAAAATAAATATAAAAAAAATACACGAATAATAACGTTGAACTAAATCGTTAAATAAATGACAAAAACAAATAATAACAACAGCAGCAGCAGCAGTCAAGTCACTTTAAAGGTAATCTCCTCAACAAAATCGCGTCAACTAAATGAGACCAATAAGCAGCTACAGTTTTACAGACAAGGCTGGAGACACAAGACACACAAAACGATTTATAAGTTCAAGAGTTATGATTGGGATTTTTTTGTTTTGTTTATTGAATTTCGTTTAGTTTAGTTTCTGGGACTTGGAAGACCATTTTATGAATGGAAATTTAAAAAAAAAATTAATATTTTTAAAGAAAAGAAAACGATTTCAAATAATATTTTGGTTTATAGCAGCAATACGTGGAATTTTTTCATAATATTTTGAACGCAAATTTGTGTTTTATTGAAATTTAAATTTCATGAACTTCATAGCTGTCAAATTCCATTCCTTTTCGTATCTTTAGAGCTGCCAGAAAGTATCTCTTCTCCGTTTTTTCTTTTGTAACTGAGCAGGTCCTAAAATGAATAGACTTGTCATCGGCGTTTCTCTCTGTAAATATACTTATGCAGGCAGGTTGGCTGTAGTGGTGAAAAATTATACTCACTGAGACCCATCTTTTGGTCTTCATATGATTTCTCTGATGATATCAGCTTCACTAAAGGGGCCTGCGCAAATCAGGATACATACATACATAAATAATTGGCCATTACAACCCTATAGACAGGATTACGACCTAATTTCTCACACCACTTATGTTGTGTGCGTTAATTTTTATACATGAGTGGCGGGACCTACAGTTTAAAGTCGACTCCGAACGACAGAGTTTTGAGAAACTTTTTCATGGCAATTTTATTTACTCTCAGAGTATTTGTCAAAAATCTGTTGAGTGGAAGTCGCTGAAGAAATATTTTTTCATAATTCGTTTTGTTGGAGATGCTTAAACTGGGATTTGAACCGAGGCCTCACATCTAATAAGCCAAAACACTACCTACTAGACCACGGAGACTTCTTGGATGACTTATTTAATTTTTAAATTGCGAGAAACATTAAAAAAAATTTATTCGCTTACGCATGAAACAGTATCGACGCCCCGCTATTGCGGTTGGAGAACGCAAAACATTACAGTGTTGGCATACGATTACATTAGCAATCAATTGTGAGCCTTGTGTGGTCACTTACACTCTCAATATCCGATCGGCAAACACCATATCATAAATTTTTTCAATTGTTTCGAATATAGACTGCATTGGAGAGTTGTGCAGCGTATTTATCAGGCTCAGTCTGTCTTTATGAACACACGAAATTCAGTTTTCTCCTCAAATCACATCATAGTCTCCTATCAATGTCAAATACGTTTTGCAGAGATCAGTTGGCCGCCAAACTCACGCCATGTGAAGCCGTTAAACGTTTCGTGGAGGCTTTGTCAAAGAGTCATTGCCGATCGATCCCGCTAACAAGTATAAAACTAACTCAAAACGATCGATTGCTGTAACCAATCCAAAGGCTGTCATTTAAATGACATGATCTTTCATACATAATGGAAATCTTCTCGCAGAATTCTAATATGAATGGGGAACCCTTTACATTACTTCTTTTTTGAGAACAAAAATGAATTTCCATAATCATTACGTTATGTTTTGTGGCCATTTAAGGTCCGTTTAAAATCGTTTAAAATTTAAATTCAACACGAAATGGAAATGAAATAAACTTGGTTGTAAATTGTTAAAATCAAGCCAAATAAAGAATTATTTTTAAATCGTTTGAGGCTTTCAAACAAAAACAAAAAAAACAAAAAAGAGAACCAGCTTGGCAATAAACAGCAGTAGCTTGCAATTACAAACGAAAAAAAAATCAAATTTAACGCCCCCGCTTTAAACAAAGCGGCGGTGGTTAGTCACACACACACACACACACACACGTTATAAAATGAAATGAAATTAAAAATTTATTTGTTGTTTTTTTATTATTTTTATTTGTTAATAAGAATTCTTTTTTATTTTATCGCTGTTGTTATTGTTGCTGGCAGAATAATTTTTAAATCTATTTTGCAGTTCGTTTCTACATACGTTTGCGTTTCTTTTAGTTTCTTTTCAAATGTCATGTTTAGTTTTAAAGCCGGTGTAAATATTTATGCAAAGTACATAAATTGACGACAATAACAACAACATGTTGCTGCCTTTAATAATGTGTTGCTGATTTGGTATAAAGCTCTTATAGCGTAGTGTCGCACTAAGTCACCGATATTTTCTTTTTTGCTTTTTTCTTGGATTTTTTTTTAGGTATTCAGATTAGTTGGTCTCCGTTTTACTTTTTTTCTTGGATTTTTCCTTATTTTCTTTTTTTTTTTTTTTTTTTTTTTTTTTTTTAGCAAAAACCACTTTTTTAATGTAAATATTGTGTTGTTTTATTGCTGTTGTTTCTATTTTTCTAGCTGGCGGCTTAAATCAAAAAGATTCGTTTTGTTTTGGTTTTTTTTGTCCAATTGTTGTCTTTATTTAAACTATAATAAGCCTTTACAAGAAAGAACAAAAAAATAACGCAGAAAAAATCACTGCAACTGCGAGTGTGTTGTATACATTGTTGTGGCAATAAAAACTGCAACTTAAGCACGCATACAAAAATCATTTATAAGTGCATTTATCCATACACATACACACATGTATGTGGCTTTGTCTGTGTGTGTGTGTTTATATTGTCGCTTGTATAATAAAAATCATGTCGTTAAAAATGTAAAAATTGCTCGCGCGCCTGCGCATTTTAAACTTCAAATCTACTGCCATCATCATCAACCGGCAAGCAATACAATCAACATCACAACCACCACCACCACCACCACCACCTCCACCGCCACCGTCTGCTAACATTAGCAACAAAACAACTTGGCCAATAACAATTGCAAATAATACAACATCATTATCATGATATTAACAACAACAACAACAACAACAATGCCACTAAAAAAAATAATAATAAAATGCTGCTGCTCAAAAGACTTTTTGATATTTTTTTTATTCCTTCGCTTTGTAGTTAAAAATTTTAAATAAATTTTAGAAAATAAAAATGTTTTGTTTTTGCAAAAAATAAAAAAATAACCATAAAAACCTTTTAAGGTGACCATATCTAATTACATTTGATAAACGTATATGGTAGCTAAAAGGCATTTAGAATGAAATGATCACTTCCAAGACAACCTTGCATATTAAATTCCTCACTTTGTTGTTTCTTTTTCCACTGAATTTTAATTTTCTGACAGCCTCTACACACACACACACACACACACACAGATTTAACACGGTTCTATGAATTCTGTATAGTTTTATGATATGGTTTACGGGGTACAGCAGATAAATACTACAAAATATTTTTCATTCCATTCATGGCTTTAAAGCTAGGCTAGGATTTTTGAGATTAACTTGCAAAGTGATTGACAGACTTACTCACTTCGGACCTACAGAGAATAGACAAATCAAAATAGTGTGTTTATCATTTTTTCTTTATTATTAAGCCTTGCTTTTAATCTAGAACTTACCAGCTGTGTCTATACTAAGCATATGCTTTCTATATTTCGTTTCCTGTTTCGTTGGATTACATCGAGATCTCTAAGTTATTTCATATTGATGAACGTACATACGTCATTGAACATTAAATTTACTTCTTCTAAAGTTTATCTCCTAGTTTTCGGTTTCACTATGTGTAGCATCAATCTATACTAGTGCATAGTGACACTATTTTCCTTCTGCAATTTAGGCAATCCACGCCCAATCCATCCAATCAATCCAAGTTCTTCAGTTGTCACTCACATTACTTAATTGGCAATTTTAAGCATAGACAAGGTCTCTAACCTTTTACAAATTCTTTCAACGAGTTTCTAATTTTATTTGCCATACTTTTGAGAATTCTACAAGGCCTCCTTAGTCTAGTTGGTAGTGTGTTGGCTTATTAGAAGCGACCAACCGTGGTTCAAACCCCATCACAGACATCTCGAATAAAGCAAAATATGAAAGAACATTTCTTCAGCTACTTAATCTCAGCAGATTTCTGCTAGAAAATCTGAGAATAAATAAAATGTTCATGAAAAGCTTTTTAAAAATCTGTAGTTTGGAGTCGACGTTTAAACTGTGGGTCTCACCACTTGGTTGTAGTCCTGACTAAAGAGTTGTTATGACCAATTATCGTGATCGTATTTTCAAGTAGTACAATGTTTTAAAATGCTGCACTTCTTTCTGAGATAGTATGACAGGAACTTATTGGACGCTAAGTTAATTCTCATGTGGAGTATTTATTTTATGAGCAATTTTTCTCCAGACCTTAGAAGTCGCCTTAGTCTAGTAGGTAGTGTGTTGGCTTATTAGACGTAAAGTCAGGGTTCGGGCCTCAGGCCAGACATCAAGACAAAATACAAAAAGTATTTCTTCGGCGACTTCCTCTCAGCAGATTTCTGGCAAAAACTCTGAGAGTAAATAAAATTGCCATAAAAAAATTTTCTCAAAAATCTGTCGTTCGGAGTCGACTTTAAACTGTAGGTCCCACCATTCATGTATAAAATTAACACACACAATATAAGCGGTGTGAAAAACTAGGACGTTGTACAATGGGTCAATTCGACCTCCGGGTACTATGCTTGTCTTAATTGACAATTACACGTCCTCTAACCTAACCTAACCTAACCTTTCTCCAGATCTTTCGCCAGGTCATACAATTCCGTTTGGCCTTTCGCATAATCTGTGTTGAAGTTTACCCTTGTCATTTTCCAGTTTTTTCAGTGATATAAAATGTGTATTTTTCCATTGAGGATGCCATACTATCCCTCGAAGCATGTTTTAAAATACTTTTCTTGTAATCGAAGCAATTGTTACAAGCAACCGATGTGGTGAATAGAGACGACCCCATTGTATACCGTATATCGTATTAGATGTCCCTTCCAGCTGTATCGAGCCCTGGAAATTCTTATTGCTTCTAAGGACAAATGACGTCATCTTTTTTAAAAGTCCTATATTTTATCATTTTATTCAAAGACAAGCGGGAGCTTTACTGAATAGTACGTGTTTGCGTAATCCTCAAACAGAATATGAAGAGGGAAATGCATTTCAATTGCGTGGTCAATTATCTCAATAGCTTGCTCCGAACAAAGCTTCCTCTCTGCTAATACAATAAGCTAAAGGTTTTTGCTTGTTATTACTACGCCTCTCTTTTAAACTGTGAATACCCTTTTAATTTTAATGTTTGCTTTGTTTTCACACCCCCTAAAAACTTTGATCATATGAAGCTTTGAAAACAAATTAATTTCAGAAATTGTCAACGTTTTGGTTATAAAAAGTTTCGGCGTTGTTGTTGTTGTTGTTGTTAATTTTTATAAATATTTACGTTTTTCTTTTTGTTGGCGAATGAACGATTGAGTGTTTGTTTATTCATGATCGTATAATAATTTTTTTTTGTTTAAAAATTTTTTTTTTAATATTTTTCTCTGTATTTGCTTTCAAGAATGGTGAGAGCTAAGCCGCCAGCCATTTAAAGACACTTTTTTTCCGAAATAAAAAATTCTGAAGCCAATTAAATGAAGCGCTTTAACGTTATAACGCGCGTTGCTTATGCTCATGCGCAAATTATTTAAAAATCTTGTCTGCCTTCCCCCTTCCCCCTCAGTATTAATTGAATAAAACATTGACTGGGAATGTTTATTTAAGAGAAAAGGAATAAAAAATTTAAAATTAAATAAATTTCAATAATTTTTTTATCATATTTTTTATTGTTTAAAGAGACAAAATAAATAAATTTGAAGTAAAAATTTCTATTTTTAAATAAAGTGTCAGTATTCGTTTAGAATAGAGAAAAGAATATAAAAAATATTCGTTGGTTTTTAGAAACTACAACCATTTTATTGTAAATATCTTAAGGGCAACATGAGATCAAAGCCAGTGTCTGCGTAACAATAACAAAAACTAGTTTCTAATGGAACCTTTAAATATTATCACCGACTATTGATCATTGATTTGGCTGGTGTATGGTCTCTAACACTCTCCTCCAACCTGGTGACAGGGTGAGCTGTAGTATATTTTTAAAAGTTCTGATATTAAACTTTCTTATAGGTTGCCTGACCACTGCAGTGCTTTACAAGCAGAAATCATGGCTATTTTCCCTGAAAATCTCTTGATTTATCCTAACAACCGGGATGCGTTTAAGTCCCCTAGTTCGTCCTTGTTCTTGAATTCTAACGATTTCTCAGAGAAATCTTCGATCATTTAAAAGTAACTCTTATATGGGTTTCGGGACATATCTTTATATCGTTGAAAATTGCATTACTAAAGAGCTGGCTAGGACCGGTATGGAGTTTGCAATCTCCTTTATAGTAAAGGGCTTGAATATTTAGATTGCCTCAGTTAGTTTGAATACTATCCACACATTTTAAAAGGGAAGTTCGATCGCGTTGGCAGCCAGAGGGTACGTATAATATTGCTGGACTCTGCCGGATACATATACACAAGAGGAGCGAGTCTCTTATGTACTTAAATCGCATGATCTTCCATCGTACACTCCTTTGCTAGGCATGCCGAAAGTCTTTGTATTCTGTGAAATGATTTTGCAGGGGCTGTGGTTCTGAGTAGAAGGAAGAAAGTGTCTTTCATGTTTCAGTGCCATGATATTGTCATGAAAAGACGCAGGTTTTTAACCTCTCACTGTCTGATAACCTTGACTGAGTTATCAAATATAAAGACTACAGCCATAGCATGATTTATGTTGGACTCGGGTTGGTTTCCTCTAGGGAATGTTTGATTACTGGGTTAAAAATTGATTGTAGCGTCACAATGGGCCTAAATGCTGGTCTAATATGCCCTACTTCTTTCAAGGGGGTCTGCCATATTACTTGATTTAACTTAACTTTGGTTTCTGTGTAGTCTATGAAGACTCCAGGTATAATCTATAATAATTACGAAAAAGTGTAAAAACTCGTCAATATTGTGGTTAAGCAACTCTAAACACAGCTGGGACGTTGCTACAGATTGAATATGTGGTCCAAACATGGCATCAATATTGTACATACATATGTACATAATTTGCCATTACAATACTTCAGTCAGGATTACGGCCTAGCTTCTCACACCACTCATGTTGTGTGCGTTAATTTTATACGTGAATGGCGGGATGTACAGTTTAACGTCGACTGCGAACGACAGATTTTGGAGAAACTTTTTCATGGCAATTTTATTTACTCTCAGATTTTTTGCCAGAAATCTGCTGAGAGGAAGTCGCCCAAGGAATATTTTTTTTCATATTTCGTTTTGATGCCTGACTAGGAACATGAACCCGGGCTTTCCGTCTAAAAAGCCAACACACTACCTACTAGACTATGGCGACTATGTGAGATGCTCTAACTTGATTGCTTTTTTTATAGGACAACAATTTTACTGATTGGTGCTTAATCTTGAAAATTTATTTTTTCTGCTATTTTTTTAACGAAAATTTTCTCCTTATTTTGAACTTCCCTAATGATCATAACTTCCCACCCCCATTTGCAGTTTGAAATGTTTTTTTCTTTTTGAATAAATTACATTCAAATTGTAAGATTTCCGGCTTGTGTATAAAGTACCAGAACTCAAAAGCTTAAAAACTGAAAGAACTACAATAACCAGCAAAAAATGTAATTAAAATAAAATTCTTTTCTTTTCCTTCTTCTAATTCTTGTAAAATTTAAAATGCAACCGGTGTCCACAAACTGGATTAAATATGCGAACAGAATAAACATTTTTTACTTCTGTTTTGTTTTTCTTCTTTAAATTTTAAATTTTAAAATTTATTACAGATTTTTTTTTTTTTTTTTTTTTTTGTTAAATACTTCGCTCGTTACTTGGGGTCATGTTTTGTTTTCATTTTTTTTTCATTGTTTTTGTAATTTATTAGAATTTTTTCTCTCTCTTTCGTTTCGTTTCTTTTAATTTATTGTAATTTATTTTGTGTTTGTTGTTGTTGTTGTTGTTGTTGTCGTTGTCACTGTTATTGTCGTTGTCATTGTTGTCATTTATTATGCAATCGAATCGATTCTGGTCGTGATGAGTAAAAATTTTGACATTTTCGAAATCGCTTTTGAAAATTTGTTGCTTTGCTTTGAGTTTGGTTCGGTACGGTACGGTGCGGTTGATTGGTTAACTGGTTGCTACAAATACTAAAAGGAAGTTGTCAGGCCAAGCCAGACACCAGATCAGACGAAATTTGGAAGAAAAAAAATTGTTTTTGTTGACAATTTTTGTTTTTTTTTGTTCATTTTCTGTTTATTAAAGCCTGGGTTTATTTAAATTCGTTGTTGTTGTTTTAAGTTAAGATTCTTTTTTTTTAAGATTTGTATTCAAATTGATTAAATTTATGGGAAATTTGATTTAAACGTAAACAATGTATTGTTTTTTAATAAAAACAAAATCAAAATCAATAACTCGGGATATTCATTCAACACGACAACAAATTTTGATTTTCCATATTGTATCGACATAACCATACAAATATATTTTCTCTGTTGTTCCCGACCGACATAAAACTTAAAAAATCGCTTTTTATTGGAAATTTGGAAAATTGGGTTACAATTCTATTTCTCCAAATAGTCGTACTACGTTTAATAGATTTTAGATTCTTGTAGTAAATCGACATTATTTGGTATCATAAAACTTAAACTCTTGGGAAATCAAATCTTACAATGTTGCTGTCGTTGTAGTTTTTCTTTTTTTTTGGTTGCTATCGTTATTGCTTAATTTAAACGCTTGAATTTATTCAGTTCATTTACAAAATTTTTATAGCCAACAGGCAATAAATGTTATTGTTATAGTCGTTTAATACAAATTGTTAAAACATTTAAAAATGTACAACAACACTAATGTTGTAACCCAAATAAGAAAAATAAAATACAAAAAACAGGCGGTAAACACTACAAACACTTTAGAATTCAATTTTTATGTGACAATTTTTGTAAGATACAGAGCTTTTTTTATATTTGAAAACTAATTTTTGTTCATTCGGAAATTCGTTGGGTGTTAAAAATACATTTTGGGAGATTTTATGTGCAACAACATAAAATTGAAAAACAATTTAATTAACAATAGAATGCATGTCTATTAGAGCTGAAGGTTTTTTTAAATGCTTTGTGAGTAAGTTTTGTTAAGGAATTTTAGATTGAAAATAAAAAATAATGCACACTCTATAACAGTTAAACACTATTACTTATGTTCAGACATTTATTTTTTATTCCCTTTTTTAATTGCATTTTAGTTTTTATATTTCAAGTTAGTCACACTAATTTAAGTGTTTTAAGAAAGACTACGTGTTTGATTTACGTTTTACTTTCATTAACCCTTTAAATGATTTTTATTAGGAATTGCATTCATTCACACAATAATTGTATGAAGGGGGGTTTATTCACTTAAAATCACTTGAAAATATCATTTGTTTTCATTCTACAAAATTACATTAAAAGTCACAGTAATTTACCACTTTACTGTACTACAAAGCAGCAATAGTTTATCGTTTGAACTCCTGGTATTGCTTTTAACACTTACCAACACTTTTTATAATTTCAATTGCTAGACTTTATCTGCAAATATTTGTTTTTGTTTTTTTTGGTATATACTGTGGTGTATTTCTTCTGGAAGAAAAAATAACAGGAAATTTCTCCCTAATCTCTTCTTTTGAAGCTTAACATAGGCTCTTTAAAAATTGTCTCTCTCTCAAACTCGCTTAAATGAATTCTTTTTTTAGTTTCTCATATCATTATGTGACTTTGATTACGAACGCAAAAATTTCATACAATTAATATTATGTTGGTAGTTGTGTTTATTGTCCACACGAAAGCACGTGACCTGTAGACCCAATAGAGCTTACATACATACATACATAAAACCCACAATGAAAAGCAAAACCACTGCAAAATCATAGACCAACTGAATAAAAAAAGTATACGAACAATAAAAACGAACATAAGCATTGCCACTATGATTCGAAAGAAAATAATTAAGAAAAATCGGTTACAACAAGTTTATGTTGTGCATAGAGACAGACAGACAACACACTTAAAATGCATTACAATTGTAATAAAACATACCCATACATGCAAAATATTTAACTTTGTACTTTTGCATACATATACACAATAGCAACAACAATAATAATCATAATAACTACAGCATAAACAACAATAAAATTTTTTAAGTACATGCCGGCAGTTATACGTATGTAGTTGGTTGGGTTGCTTGGTTTGTTGTCTGCAAGAATAATAAACACAAACAATGCATTCGTATTAATTTTTGCATTAACTTGAGATGACCTTTACAATGATAAACATTTACAATATGATTAGCAAAATGTATTTATTTTATATGATAATGCAACAAAAAGATAATAAATAACAGAGTGAGTATGATCGTAAACATAAACAGTAAGTTAGTATTGCTCTTTCACGAAATCCTATAAAACCGAATGCATACATATAAGCATACTATAGCACTTCGTTATTTTTTTTTTTTTTCATTACTGTAATTGCTTTATTATTTAATCTGGCCAGAGCTAAATTGTTGTTGTTGTTATTATTTTCTTTATACCATTCAATGATGCGTAAAAAATCAAGAATAATCATGCTTTCAAAAGAATGAAAAGAGAGAAAAAGAACAAAAAAAAGCAAAAAAGAACTTCAATTCATTCATGCATTTTATTGAATGATTACTTACGTCCACTCAAAAATTTGAAAAAAAAGAAAAAAGAAAACGGAAAAACAACAAAACATTCATGAATGAATTATTTTTACTTGGAGAGTGCTAGTGTGCGAGTGTGAGTGAGTGTTATTGTTGAATGCTTGGGTGTAAATCTCTCTCTTATAATACCCTACATCACACAATAGATGACCTTAAAATTTTTATTTCGTTTCGTTAAAGCCCTAGTTTTGTTAATAGGAAATGCACTCATAAAATAACAATAAAACAATAAGTAAAGATTATAAATTAACTTTGTGTGTAAAGTAAAATAAAACAGAAGCAATAAAAATAAAATTGAAACGGTTCAAGCGATTAAAGAAAATTAACTTATAATTTAGAACAAAGGAAATTAAATTGGAATAAAAATTTTTTATAAAAATCAAATTAAGTGATGAAAAATATATGAATTCACAGAAAACGTAAGAGAAATCTTAAATCTAAAATTTTTTATATTGATTTTAGAAACAAAATCGAATTTTATTTTAAAATAATAATAATTGCTTATTTTTTTCAAGTTTTAAAATTAAGCTTCAATGGTTACAGAAAGGAAAATTTTGATGATATTTTATAAGTTATACTTTTATGTTCTTAATTTTAGTGCAAATAACAGCAATAATAAATAATTGAATTAAATTATACAAAAAATTCAGTCAAAAATTTTTTTCGCGGTTTGATTTTAGACTTGAATAAACTTTATTTGTAATATAGTTTAACACTGGACACATGGCATCCCTTTAGTTCAGTCACCTCTCTAAAACAATTGCCCATTGAGGCAACCTGTTTTTGAATAATTTTGTGGAGGATTTTAAGCCATATACCGATCAAATTCTAATGACTTCCTTAAGTCGTTCAGATCAAAATTCCTTTTGTCGGTAAATTATGTAGCGAGTTCATGAGGCGCGCATCCTTCCGCATTAACCATGATTGCATAATTTCAAGTTATTCTGGAAATATAGATAATAATTAATTATTAATTAAACGTTATTGTAATCTAAATAAGAGGAGAAATTTATAAGTACGACAGAGCAAACACAATGTTTGTTAAAAACCTATACAATAAAACAAAACTTTGAGGAACGGAATTACGGTTCTGTTCTTTTTATTGATGTCCCTAAATTTTTCGATAAAGTCTGGCCCAAAGGTTTTGTACAAGCTGTTGAAAAGTTATTTCGCTTGTCCGCAGGTCCTACGCCTAAGCCGATAGACGTCGGAGAACTTCAAGGGAGTATCTTGGGGCCATTAATGAACTTAATCATCAAATATGCTGACAGGCCCAAAAAAATAACACAACAATATTGTCTGCTGATACAAATTTTCTCAGTATTCATGCAAGTCTCAAAGCATCATAACGACTTCAGTTTTAAAGCCATTTTATCTTTCACTTTCTGACATCCTTCACCGAGCTCTTTAATGTAAAGAAAGGGAGCGCCTGATGGTTTGAATATTGATTTTGGTTTCTTCTGCTTTGCTTCGCGTATATTTATAATGGTTGCAGTAAATAGAACCCGATTACATTTTCTCGTTAATCATTTCTTGTATGCTATTTGTAAAATTTATTTTTGAAAAGAGCTTTTTTTGTTTTTTTTTTAGTTTCTTACCTATCCTGTAAACGTAAAATAATCCACCATAATGTTTTTACCCCCATTTTTTAAACAAGGATTACATTTTTCAATGTTTTCTCTTTAATTTTACATACATACGTAAAGTATTACCATCTAAACCACCCTGAAAAGAAATTGCATGAAATAAGATGTGATTTTTTAAAGTCTTATTTAAACGAGATTTCGATTTTCTTTATTGTCCGTTTTGTTATAAAAATCTTCAGTTAAAATTGTATTATTTTGTATGTTTTTATCACATACAGCATTAGTTAACTTTCTGCGCATTTATGAGAAATGACGTCAGGTAATATGGTGATAAACTACGTACTCTAATAAGAAATCATGCATAATCAAGTCGTAATCATTAATTTTAGCAGAAATATTTTCCAAATGTTCCCATCTGTGCATAATATTCTCAAAGTGTAATATACAGTTGAGAGCATTTAAATATACCGTTTAATTTCGTGTACATATCCCATTCTAAATTCTAATTGTTGTTGTTGTTGTTGCAGCCGATGTTCTTGCGCTGGACATGATTTACAAACAGACCACGAATGTAAATTTTTTCTACACACACACACACACACACACACCAAAACAATATTATGTGCAGGCAACAAACACGTTCAATGATTTCCGGCATGAGTGGGATTCATTGAGAGGCTTTTTCTTCAATACAATTTAAACACACACACAAAACGATTAAATATTAAAAACACACGAAATGTGTTTGTGTGAGTAATCATAATAGGCAAATCACTTTCAGGCATGAATGAATACAACAGAGTAATTTATTAAAAAATCACAAAAACACCAAAAAATCTGTTATAATTTATGACTCTCTCATCATAGATGAACTCTTTCTCTCTCTCTTAAGATGTAAATGTAATATTGAACTGTTAATTTTTGTTATTTCTATTCTAACCCACAACATTAGTGCAGCATTGATTTTAACACTTTCGATTTGTTTTTCTTTTTTTGTTTTTGGTTTTATTTTTGTAATGCTTGGAATTTTTATTATAAATTTTGATTATTAATTTGTTTTCTGTTATTTATTTCTGTTGATAAATTAAAAATCAAATAACACACGTCATTATATAATAATATTTCAAATAAAATTCATTCATTTTAATGGTCAATTGCTACTTGGTCTCTCTCAGCCAGCAAAAGGAAGTTCACTCTAGTCATCACGTACAGATTTTGTGGAAGGCCTTTTGCTTTGTTGATTTGTTGTTGTCGTAGGTTTTTTTGTTTTGTTTTTATTGTTATTTTGCGGCTGTCAGTTACACAGGAAGTTTACAAAATTATTATTTTGTTTTTGCAAATTTAAAATAAATTGTGAATTACAATATTTGTTTATGTTATTAAATAATTTTTTTAATTTAATTTTTCTATTTACAGGTAATTTCTAACACCATGTTTACTAGGAATTTGTGTAAAGAATTCTTTAAAAATCTAAACACGTAAGCATTAAAATATTTTGTTTTTTTTATTAAAAGCTTTAAAATTTTTTAGACATTTTGGCAACACGAGCTTAGTTTTTGGTCGTGTTGTCTATGTTAGCTCAGATGTAAAGTGAAATAAAACACTCATCAAGTTTCGGTAAAACTTTTGTTTCATTATAATATTTGGATCGTCTCGTTTTGCGCTAAATAGTATTTTTCGACGCCTTTTTGGTACCATTTCGGCGATAACTTTATAACAACGATGGGTTTTCTAATGCCCTAACGTTAGGGGATTGTTCTCATAGACATGATCCTTTACTACTTACTTAATTGGTCATTACAACTCTATAGTTAGGATTGCGACCTATCTTCTAATTATCCTATTTAATTTTATCCATGTGTGGTAGGACCTATAGTTTAATGTCGGCTCCCAACGACAGATTTTTTGAGGAAACTTTTTAGGGCAATTTTGTTTACTTTCGAGAGTGTTGACCAAAAGACTGCTGGGAGAAAGTCCTACTATCTACTAGACAACAGCTAGCTACTTCAAGCCCTACAATAATTGTCTAATGACATCAAATCGCATGATCGTTGGGGGCAATTGACGTAACCGAAACGTAATATTACTCTTGCTGTTAACTTTTACTGCAATAAAGCGAAAATTGGCTGTATTTTGTGGCTTATGACACAAAAGTTGTTAAACTTTAATTGCAGGCCATTTATAGGCGTTTGTCATGCAGTCATATCACCCAATCATATCTCTAGGCAATAATGGGGTTCACTCATTCAGATGCAATGGCTTTGTCACCATCAGTTACGAGCCTTATAAGCGATAATTTTGTGTGTTAATGTAACGCACTGAGTGTGAAATGAACTTCATAGCTGAAGAAAATTTTGTTCAAAAAACCGGCTTTGAAAGCCCTTTACTCTAATATCCAGTCTAGATACAATAGGACTAAGGCTTTGTGAATAGTTAGCCGTCTTTAAATGTTGGTGTTTATATGAATGGAAATCCAGATGCATTTTACGTCATAATGAGCCGTAAAATAGGTTTTTTTTTTTTGCCGAAAATAACATTTTCTCTAAAAGAAGCGATACTCTCGACAGTGCATACGATTGCAATAAAGTGCCATAATAAATGGAATTTCTGTTGAAAAATTTCAAACAGATGATACCTCTAAGTGGATAACCTGGTAGCTAAAGAATGCAACACTATTCATTATTTTTTTTGTTCCTTTTTTTTTAATTGAAAATGTATATGAGCAGCACATAATTACTCAAGTATTAAATCAATTGTCTTAAATAAACTGGTGAATAATTCTTTAATAAAAAGTGTTGCACTTTAAGCGCTTTTAACACACAAAAATGCACCAGTATTAATATCAAGCGCAACACTTATCATATGAGCATAAAAAACAAAACAAACACATAAAGACGCAAATTGTAATATAAATAATAAAAATGCAGCACTACCGACATAATGGCACAGTGACAATAAACAATAGCAACAACAACAAGTAAATTCAAAGCACAGTAGAAGAAAAAGTATCCCAAAAAGATGAAGATAAAAGACATCTCTCACACCATTTCTTAAGGGGGAAATATAGAAAGAAATGGAGAAGTAAAGAGAGTAAAAGTCTGGGTGAATTGAAAGTATAGGTGAGTTTATGAAAATGTAGTACAAATTTGATGGTGGTCATATAAAGAAGAAGGAAAAAAACCATATAATTGGCACACAGCAACACCAGAACCCAACACAACAAACAAAACAAATAAACATGCACAGCATTTGGCTCTTCAGTAACTAATTGTCATGCAAAAAAAAAACATGAAAAAAAACAAACACAAAAGTCAGTCACTGAGTCAGTCTGCCACAAAGGCTTTGTTGCTGTTACAACAGATGAGCTCTAGTAGTGCAGCCTTAAAAAGAAAAACCAGTAGACTGTTGTTATTATTAATAGTGGAGCAGTGGGGTGGTGGTGAGTGTAAGTGTAATAGAGAACCTTAAATAAAGAGCATAAAGAAAGAGACCTTATTTTCATATTTTTTTATTTTTGTTGTTTTTCCCTCAAGTACTCATCTTGTTTTTCTTAGAACACATACATACAATACAACAATCGCACACTTACTCATTCATACGTGTGCATTACACATCTTCTTCTTATTATTTTAATACTCAAGCGTGACATTTTTCTTATTCTTCCATGTTGAATATGCTTGTTTTCTTTTGTTTTTTTGTTGTTGTTTCATCTTTTAAGGTATTTATTTACGTTTTTAATCTTTATTTCTAAATACAATTCTTTAAGTTTTCTTACTCTCTACAAACTTTATTGCAGTTTAAGGCATAGAATTGAATTTTGTAGGTGAAACAGAAAGAAAATTTAAAACAAAATTAAAGGCCAACATAGAGGCCTATGATTACAAAAACAATTATTACTCGTGTGAGTAAGTGTTCGTACGCCCTTAAGAGAAATAAAATAAGTAAGGAGAGCATAAAAAAGGACACTGTGTGTGTTTGTCTAAGGGATTGTGGATATATACTCGTACTAGGGTGGGTAGCCAATTATTTTTGAAAACAAAATCGAAAAAAATTTGTTTTTCATGTAAATGTGGACAAAATTTTTAAACATTTTTACAATTTTTCTTTCGTCTGAATCACAGAGGCGTAACACACAATGGCATGGATATCGTATAACCCTGTGTTTCAATGTTATTTTTACAAATGCTGGCCGTTGGTGCATTCAGACAACATTTGTTGGGGTTTTGTTAATGAAACCGTTTTTTAAAGGCCAGAGCTGCAAAAGAGTCGTTTGCAAAACATTTAAATTTCTTATGTTTTATGAGAATATGCAGTTTGTGATCATTTAATCATTCCTGATTTAATGAAGTGTGATGTAATGTTGTGATAGCTCGCCACTGTAGTGTTTTCCAAACAATGCTTGTTGGGTAGTGACAGCCAGGCTTAAGTTCCTAACGAGTGCAATTTCAACATCCATCCTTGTCCATGAATGCCGAGAATTTCTCAGGGAAATTCGGGTCATTCGAAGGCAATTCTTATATGCGTTCCGGGACACAGGAATATCCTTAGAAATTACATTGCTGACGAGCTGGCCAGGAACGGTAAGGGGCTCTCAATCTCCGACATGTTATGTGCAATATTGCTAGATTCTGCTGGACACGTATTGGTAAGAAGAGGGGTGATTTACTTCTGTTCTCAAGTCGCAAGACCCTCAATCGCACAGTTACGATTCTCATCGGCCACTGTCAGAAAGTCTTGACATTCCGGCAGATGTATTCTGCAAGACCTGTTGGTCTGAGGAGAAGGAGGCGACTATCTTTCATCTAATCAGTGCCCTGCTCTTCTCATGACATCCTTGACCTCTGAAGATTGCTGAAATAACAAGATTTGTTTTGGACTAGGGTTAGTTTTCATAGGGAATATTTGATTTCCAGGTTTAATATTGATTGTGGTATCACAATGGGCCTAAATGCTGGCTGACCTCTTGCTTCAATGTGGGTTCGCCACTTTACCTAGCCTAATCTGTGATCAACTGTACATGATTATATAACGAGACACTCATATCAGCTGATACAAATCAAGAAAAGTTGGGTTTTTTTTCCTGAACTAAGTTTCAGAATGCTGCACCTGAGTGCTCAGCAAGTACACCAAACAACATGCTGAGGTTCGTTAGTGCAGTCAGGGTAGGGGAATCCATTATAGGAATGCAAGCACAGCAATCTTTGATTTTAAATTCTGATCGCTATCGTTGCCCCTTTCTTAAACTCATAAAATGAATGAAATTCATTGCAGTCATATTGTGAAATGACCCCCATATGGCCATCTTAGTTGCTCTAATTTTTTTGTAAATTTAATTTTCTTTTTTTCCATTTCATTAGAGTTACTCGCACTTTTTTTTAATGGAAATGGAGATGGAAATGCTAACCCATCTTACGGGTCTCTTATTTTCTTTATTTTTTTTTAAGAAGAGAGACATAGAAATGCAACGAACCATAAAGATTGTTCGAAGATAATGATCATTTAAAAGATGATAATGAAGTTGCTTAGATGCTGATGGCGATATCTAAATTAACCATAAATGGTCATTTAAGTTCTTAACAATTACGAGACACATCTTGCAACAAGATCTTACCACATGCCACCATTAGTTTCTGCGTTTCACTAAAAGAACAATTGCATTGAGAAGACAGACTGACTAAGTGACCATAAAATAACCATGAATCGTTAGGAAAACGACTTTGAAAAACAGAAAAAGAAAAAACAGAAAAAAAATTAATGAAAAACATTTGAAAAGGTGTCGTAGAATATTGTGTTGCAGCATTGGATCAGATTGCAACGTAAATGCTTCACATTGCTAGAATAATTAGATTTAGAGAAAAAGAGAGAGAGAGAGAAAAATAGAAAAACTATACACTTGACCATAATTTAATTTAAAAAAAAAGAGGAGGGGAGCGAGCAGAGGGAAGAAGGGGGAGGTGATTACAATCATAATGTTGGCATGACGATCTACACCACTCAACGCTATCGCAATGGCTATTGGCAGTCAACCAACAACATTCTCGGGGATTAAATGTTGCGGCCTGGACGCGGCCAGGCCATAAAATTTGAAAAGAAAGTTGTGTGTGACCACTTTTGAAATGGACCGCAAAGCTAACAAAGAAGGCGTCTGGCTTCTATTTTTTTTATTCTATTCAGACCATAAACAATGATTTTGGCACAGATCAGATCAACTAGCCATCCAGCCAGCCAGCCAGTAAGCCATTCTCGTCATTTGTTAATGGCCATAAAGAAGAGTGGCAAACAAACAAAACAAATTTAAACACACAGCGCAAGTAGAAGCTGCAGCAGCCAACAATTGTTCCCATCTCTCGGGGGCATTAATTAAATATTTATTAATTTTAATTATTAAAACAGTTGTTGTTGTTGTTGTTGTTGTAATTGTATTGTTCATTTGGCAAAAATTATAATTTTTCTTATTGATTCCTATTAAAACATGTCTTCATCATGATGATTGTTTGTGGAAAATTGCCGATCAAAAGAAATTCCCTCTTGTTTGTGTTCCCGCGCGTCAGAACTGTTTGTGATGATATTACAGGCATTTAGTTACAGAAGAACAACCGTTTTTAGCAGAGATTTGTTTCCCAGGCTTTTCCTGTTATATGCTTAATGTCGGGTGGCTTTTAAGTTTTACGAGGGCTGTCCCAATCAATATAATGTTAACATAGCATAGCAACTAGGTTCTAGTTCTTAAAAAGGAATGAAATAAAAACTCTCCATGTATATGTAAATCAGTAAATTGGATAAAGTGCCTGAGCACAAACCCCCTTGCATTCAATGATCAAACCGGTTTTCGAGTTTGGAAATCAAGAGGCTTCAATCCTCTTCAAAAATAATCTATCGACTAAGCTCCCAGATTCCTGTTTCGCCCAGAAAGAATAACATCAGCAATATAAAGGGTGTTTTTTATAGAGGTATAGAACTTTAAGTTGCAATAAAACAACGATGGATTATTCGATTGACATGAATTTTATTTATCCGAAAGATAATCTTGTGGCATTACATTTTAAATATGATTTCTGGCATATGACCGCCACGGCTGGCGCGGATGTAGTCCAATCTGGACGTCCAATTTTCGATGACTTTTTCCAACATTTGTGGCCGTATATCGGCAATAATACGGCGAATGTTGTCTTCCAAATGGTCAAGCGTTTGTGGCTTTACCGCATAGACCAATGACTTTACATAGCCCCACAGAAAGTAGTCTAGCGGTGTTAAATCACAAGATCTTGGAGGCCAATTCACAGGTCCAAAACGTGAAATTAGGCGGTCATCAAACGTGTCTTTCAATAAATCTATTGTGGCACGAGCTGTGTGACATGTTGCGCCGTCTTGTTGAAACCACATCTCCTGGACATCATGGTTATTCAATTCAGGAATGAAAAAGTTAGTAATCATGGCTCTATACCGATCACCATTGACTGTAACGTTCTGGCCACCATCGTTTTTGAAAAAGTACGGACCAATGATTCCACCAGCCCATAAAGCGCACCAAAAAGTCAGTTTTTCTGGATGTAACGGTGTTTCCACATACACTTGAGGATTACCTTCACTCCAAATGCGGCAGTTTTGTTTGTTGACGTACCCATTCAACCGGAAGTGCGCTTCATCGCTAAACAAAATTCGCTTATGAAAATCGGGAACAACGGTAATCTCGTTTTGGGCTCATTCGACGAATCTACGCCTTACTTGATGATCGTTTGGCTTCGAATCTTGCACGAGTTGGATTTTGTAAGAACGCAAACCAAGATCCTTCCATAAAGTGGATGGACACAGATCCAATTCCTGTGCTCGATAGCGGATGGACTCATTCGGGTCTTCCTCAATGCTACGCTCTACAGCAGCAATAGCTTCTTCTGTACGCACCGTACAGCGTCTCTGGGGATGCGAGTTATCAATAAGAGTAAACGTGGTGCGAAAACGTTCCATGGTTAATCGAATTAACTGCTCTGATGGACGATTTTGTCGACGATAAATTGGACGTAATGCGCGATACGTTTTCCGCACAGAATCATTATTTTCGAAATAAAATTGCACTATTTGCAAGCGTTCTTCAGGCGTGAGTCTATTCATAATGAATTGCCAAACCAAACTGAGAATAAATCACTTGACAGCTGTTAAATCGGTCGCCATCTTGAAAAGTAATACCAACTTAAAGTTCTATACCTCTATAAAACACATCACAGGAAGGCGAGATAGAGCCACCTTTAGAGGAAGGGTAAATCATTATCGGCAAAATTCCTTAAACTACGCTAACCGCTTTTTAATTCGAGGATCTGTTACATTAGTTACTGCTGCCTTTAGTGCTATTGAACGGGAGTCTTTTAAGATGGGTCTGGCAGTAGATGCGGGGCTAAACGAATCATACGTATGTTATCGATAAGTAGGGATCTCAGGTTACGACCGATAACTATATTTTCGACGTAGTCAAGGAATTTATTTATCTTGGTTCCGTCGTTACCATCAAAAATGGTGTCAGTCTGGAGGTCAAGCGCAGGATTACTCTTGCCAACAGGTGCTACTATGGTCTCAATAGACGATTGAGTGGCAGAGACCTCGCTCGTACGACAAAACTCTAATACTCTACAAGATGCTCATCCTCCTCGTGCTTCTTTATGGCGCAGAGGCATGAACCCTAATAAGCACTGATGCAGCGGCGTTGAAAGTATTCGAGAGTGCTACGTAAGATCTTCGGTCCAGTGTGAGTTGGCGATGATTTCTGCATCTGATCCAACAATCAGCTGTATGAGTTGTTCAACATCCAGCGGCTGCGCTGGCTCGGCCATGTCGTTCGAATGGAGGAGGATGCTCCGGCGAGGCAGGTATTTTACGCCGAGATTTGCGGAAGTCAGCGAAGAGGATGACCTTGTTTGCGTTAGAAAGACCAGATAGGAAAAGCCCTGTCTTCGATTGGTGTGACCAACTAGCGTAGACGCGCAGGAAGTAGGGGCGCCTGGAAAAATGTGTTAAAGTAGGCCGAAATCCGTTAATAGGGTTGTTAATGGCCACTTAAGTAAGTAAGTAAGTAAGTTACAGTAGACAAATCACTGAGTCATTGTAAGTGAAAAGAACTGCTGAGTTCAATACAGTTTAAGATACTTTTTTAGAAGAGCAGCGTATTCCAGCATTCTGGCGTTCTGCCGCTCGAACTAGTATTTTCTAAACATATTTTCTGGTTGCCATAGTTTGTAACAAAGTGAGGTTATTTAAGAGAATTTACGCCTAATGATCTACCATCTAAATCCGTATCTAACTTAACTAACCATGGAAAATATAAAAATTCGGTCAAAGACTCAATAACCTTTCATTCTAAAATAAAAACAATTTATTTTTATTTCTTTTAAATTTTTTTTACGCATTCTTTTATTAAAATTAATTGCTTAAAACACAAAATCGAAAAGCAAGTGTAAAATTAGAAACAAAAAAAAAATGTTTTTTTTTTTCTTCAAACGATTGATTATACCACCCAAGGAGATCCTTTATATTATTGTTGGCCTGTGTTTGAGGTTGCTTTGTATACATTTTTCTTGTATAAAAACGTAGAAGAAAACAAAAACAAAAAAAAGTATGAGTACCAACCAGTAAATTAAGAAGTTAATGCGTAAATAATTTATTTTTTATTACTTTTGAACGCTTTGTTTTGTATTGTTTTCGCTTATAAAAGATTTTTATCAGGATTTGGTTTTTATGTTGACACTTCGTTTCTGTCTGTTAAAGAAAAAGCAACGCTTTTAGCATTTCACAGTTCTTTTCGTTTGAATGCCAATAACTTGACATGTTTTTTTCAGTGATCAATTCTTGTTTTTTTCTTTCTTTTTTTTCTTCTTTCAATCAATAATTCATTACACTTACGTGGCTCATTCACTCACTAGTGGCTGGTTAACGATGGATTGAAATTTTTATTTTTTGATTTTCATTTTGAAATCGTGTTTTTATATTAATTTATGGCCACCAAGTGTTTACCGACTTTAAACGAATCCACCTCAACCACCATTGTCATTGTCACTGTTGTTAGTCGTTTGTGGCGATAACAATCACAAGCATTCGTTCCACTGTGTGTTATAAAGGAGTATAGTTTATGATGTTGTTGTTGTTGTTATTGTTATTTTAACACGTGTGATAATAATATGGCCACTCAATGCTTAACTGATCATGAATTAAATATTGTTTCTTGAATTTCTCTATGAATTCTTCAAGTCACTAACGTATAGAGGAGGAGGACTTGTTTATTTTGTCAAAAATATTTGGAAATAACAAGAATCGGTCTTAAGTTAAATTGATTACTTTGCTTCATTTTAGTTTCCAGAATGAGATTTTCATTGCCAAGCAGGTGATTAAATGCCCATTAAACGTCCTCTTTTAAAATGTACTGGTTTACTGTATTGGGTGTTGTGCCTTGCTAACTGAGTGCTACCATTTCTCAAGAAAAAATGCTCCTCTCATCGCAAGATCGTCTGTCAATTCATTGCCGCGAATCACAGGGGACAACCTTATTTTGTTCATGTTGCTGATTGAGTTCGTCCAGGCAATCCCATTCTATCTTCGATTTAACCGCATGGAAGCCAAATACTCGAAAGGCGGCCTAACTGACTTACTGGAAGGTGCTACCGAGTTTTACCATGGCCTCGGAATATTTTACTGGTTCTACCCAGCAGAGAGTTAAGAAGAGAGCCATCAGCGACTTGATTCATTAGATCATGAATTCTCTAACCACAAGTAGATTGGAAGCGCATACGCTTCTAACCACTAGTCTTCAATACCATGCACCAGCATGCAACAGCTTTAATTCCTTGTTCTCTTTTTGGGACTTATCTCTAAGGCCCCTGAAATGCATTATGGATTTATAACCTCAAGATTTCTTTGGATTATATCACAAAGTCTCCCTTAAAGTTTGTCTTTAGCCATCATCATCTGTATAGGCCTTGAGCTTTAACCTGCCAGATACTGCCGCCAAATTTCAACATTCATTGCTCGGAGATCTAGTCAAGCATTTTAACTACGCCATCTACAACTGGTTGGCATTTAACTTGCAACATCTAAACAACCTATTGGATGAAACTTTTAAAGCCCATTTGTGTGTAGCTTCGTACAGCATTGCGCTGAGTGTAAACGAATTAAATAAGAAGCAACAGCAGCATCTTACTTCAATCATGTTATAATGATTGATCAGAATATAACATCATTATCATGATTGTTGTCATTTTTAAAATATTTTTTCTTCTTTTTTTATGAATCTCTTGATCAAAGAGCCTAATTTTTACTGCTTAAATTTTACTACCTCCTGCACTTGTTAGCGGCATTTTTTTTTTTTATTAATAAGGCCGTAGTCAATCTTGTTTTCTCACTTTTTATGATTTTGGATCCGTTGCTGTTACTCTGCTACTGCTATTGCTGCTGCTGCTGAATGCCTGTTAGATTTGGCTTTGTTTGCTCGCACAACCATTTTAATCATCAGGGTTTTCGGTTATTCTTTTGCTTCTCTTATTAGTTCTTTTTCTTTTTCCCTCTTTTTTTTTGACAAGAATCATTCGGTGGCTGGTGCCTGTGTGTGAGCCACATTTACAATCGCCTCAAGCGTTTTCATTTGTATTATCCGCTTGGTGTGTGTGTATTTTAAAACGCTTTCGTGTATGAAGCGTCAGAAAAGGCAGCAAAGTGAAGCTTTTTTTTTTGTTTGTTACGTTAAGCTCGTAAAGAAAAAGAGTTTAACAGTTTTATGTGTGGTTGTTGCTGTTGTTGGGGCCAAACACAACAGAGTCGAGCCAGTCAGTCAAGCACAAATATGTTTGAGCTGCTGCTTAAACTGAAACAAAAAAAAAAAAAAGAAACAAAAACAAAAAAAGAATGAAAGAAAAAACGAAATGATTTTTTTTTTTGTACGAAATCCACCTGAAAACTAAACATACAAATGAGCAACAAAATGTTACAATACAAGCACACACACTCATTGCTATAAGTATGTACGTATGTACATATGATCTCTGAAATGTAGATACAGAAGATATAAAAAAAATATATTTTTTAATGCTTAAAACAGCAACAACAACAACAATAACAATAATGGCAACACATTAACCTTGAACTTGTACTCGGAATAATATTTTTTGTTGTGTTTGTGTGAGTGTGTCTCTTTCAAGTCAAGATTATGAATCTCTCTGTGTGTAGTTTTTTTAAATGAAATTTTATGTTTGTTTTTTGTTTTTGTTTTTGTTGTTGTTGTGTTCACAATATTGGTAATAAAGATCATAATGATGTTGCTGCTGGAGATGAAGTTTTTTTCTTCCTTTCTTTCTTTTAAAATTTTAAATCGTGATTTGAATCAGGTAATGAGAGCAGTGTCACCATTGAAAAAACGAACGTCCAGAAACAAGCAATTGAAAGGACAAAAAAAATAATAGGCGGCTTAGAAGTCCTGTAAAGTCACATAAAAATTAATCGGTCTCTGTCTATACACACTAAAATTAAGAGTCTTAGGGGCGTTATTATTGCCCAACTTTCATAATTTCTAAACTGCTGAACTTGTATTTGTATGAATTGCGTGTCAAAAAATTTGCTCAATGACATGGGTTATGTTGACTTTCTGGACTTTCTGGCTGTGATTTGCGGCTTGTTCGCATACACCTGTGACTTATGAAAACCGCACAAGAAAAAGTCTAACGGGATCAAAACGCACATTCACGGTGATAAGTTCACATCACCCCTAAAATGTGGCATGAGCTGTGTGGGTACATTAAAATGATGAAATTTTCCAGTCGAAACTTTAGATTTCAAGGGTATAAAAAAAGAGAAAAATAATGTTTATAAATATCTTGAGACTTTCTCAGACAGCAAAAAGTTTCCTTCCTTGTCCATGAATGCTGAGGATTCTCAAGGCTAGGGTCATTCAAAGGTAACTCTTATATGGGTTGCGGGACATATCGATACCGTTGGAAATTACATTGCTGATGAGCGGAGTGGACAAACTTCAACATGTTACAGGGCATTCATATTTCGATTGCCTCATCTAATGTGGATACTATCCACTCGTTTTATAGGGAAATCGAACCTCATTAGTAGCAGGAGGATTCGTGCAATATTGTTAGACTCTGCTGTATACATATGTATAAGAAGGGGATCGATTCACTTCCATCCTTTAATCACCCCAGTAGCAAAATTTATATTGGATGCTGTTTGATTTCCTCTAGGGTATGTTTGATTTCCGGTATAAATATTCATTGTGTTTTACAATGGACTGAAATCCTGGCCTAAGTGGGACCCCCTCCTTTACAAGGAGTCTATCCTATGAGCAATTCAATTCAATTTCAATGAAAAACGTAACCTATTAGCAGTTTAGTTCAAGTTTGTATCGACAGAATATAAAATAAAATCTTTTCAATATAAGATTTGTTTGTAAAAAATATTTGTTCTCTCTGTTAAAAAGCGAGGTGTCACGCATTAAAATTTTTATACACTGGTTGACACTGAATAAATAAAAGAAAAAAATCGTGATAATATAACTGGATAGCACACCTGAAAGGCAATATTTATTCTAGAATTTTTAATTTTATTTTAATTTATTTCATTTTGATTTACAACATATGTATGTATTCTTGTTCTAAATAATTTAATAATGAGTAGAATTTAAGTTTAAAAAATGTGATTAATTGTTAATTAATGAATTTATTTTTTTCTGATATTCTTTACAGGTAAATTGGAACAGAACAGTTAATTTTGATTAAGGGCAAGTAAATTATAATAAAACAATATCTTTATGATTTTTATTAAAATTAACTTTTTTATTCATATGAAATTATTTAATTTTTGTAAATTTAAGTTTTTATTTTTATGATTAATTTAAGGTTTATTATTATTATTTTTTTGTTTTTTTTTTAAATTCCATTTTCATCTTCGTTTTTTATTTTATTGCTCATTCAATGAGTATACTTATGTATGTTTGTATAGAGATAGGAAAGGGACAGGCAGGCAGGCAGGCAACTCATATTAAAATGTTAATGAATCTTATTTGTTTGAATATCTTGTTATTCATGAGTTTTACTACTGTTTTTACAATAAATTTTTGTAAAAAAAACACAATATTTTTTTAATTAAAGTGACCCCTTCATTTACATCTACCCGTTTGACTATAAAAAAACCATATTTTGTTTAAATATTCATACAAAAATAGAAGCGAAACCTGTTTGATATTTAAAAGCAAAAGATAGAGAGAAGAAACTTAAGGTGACAATTTGTTAAATAAAAGGTTTAAATTTGATCTTAAAATATTAAAATGATTTTATTAATAACTTTTAGTTTTTGTTTTTTAATATAAACAAACGTTAATCTTTTTTTTGCTTTTCTATTTAATTTTTGTCTTCCACGACATTGTAGTTAGTTTCTCACGCCACTTATATTGTGTATGATAATTTTATACATGAGTGGTGGGACCTACAGTTTAAAGTCGGCTCCGAACGACAGATTTTTGAGAAACTTTTCATGGCAATTTTATTTACTCTCAGAGCTTTTGCCGGAAATCTGCTGATATAATATAACATGGTCACCATATGCCTTATCAAGATTGCCATTATTTTCTAATACAAAATTCACCAACACGATGATGTGTTATGTGTAGACACGCGGAAAGAATGCGACTCCCATTTAACGACTTCTGCCGTGGATGCAGATCCGCCGAGGAGGAGGAGACTGTCATCCACTTCCTCTGTCAATGCTCATCCCTTGTGGGATGCAGATATAGGTTATTTGGCTCTCCGACCCTTGTCAGCTTGACGGAGCTATCGTCCATTGATATCAAGGACATAGCCTCGTTTATCAAACATTCTGGCTGGTTTTCCAGCGTGGGGTAGTCGTGCTTTTTGGAAAATGTGCAGCCCTTGCGCTGACCAACTTCCCCCTCCTTGGATCGGGGGAACTTGGTCAGTGCAGAGGTGTGCGTTCACCTGTGGCATCACAACGTGCCGCTATGCGTTCTCAAGTGAGCTTTTTTTGGTAAATTTAAGCTACCACGCTAACCTAACCTAACACGATGAACAAATAGTCTGTTGTTTGATGCATATTTGACAAATGTCATGGCCAACTCTAAAAGGCTTGTTCACAGTAAATGATTCTTAAGTAGACATTTGTGTCTTGACGCTTACTTCATACGGGTACACCCGATATTGCCTATAAAATAAATATTTTGTATAATTTAAATAAAGTTTGAAATACTTCGAGCAGTAAGTTTTGTTTTTATAAAGAAAAGTGCAGTGAGTGCTTTAGTTTTCTCTCAAATTTCTCATTGGCATATCGATTTGCACATATTAATTGCTTTTATCACCGCATGCTAATCATACAGATTGTCTTGCATAAATTGTGGACTGACAATAACGTGTTGTCGTAACCCACTATTAATTTAGCATGTGTCCAACTGTCTAATGTGCAAGTCTTTAATTATCGATACGTAAACGACAATCGTTTAAATATTTAAACGAAGTTTATTAATTTACTACATTGGTACTAAATAGTAGCAGTAGTAGATATACCTCCTATAAATTTAATTCGATTGATTAAGTCATAAATAATAACAACGCTTATGCGAAAGTAAAAATAAGTCTTCTAACAATAAACGGATTCTAGAAAATTGCTGTAAGAATTCCTTAAAAACATGCCGGTTTATTATATAGCGTCCGTGGTTCAAACTCCAGCTCAAACATCTCGAACAAAACGAAATATTAAAAATGTTTCTTCGGCAACTTCCCTCTGCAGTCTTCTGTCGATAACTAGGAGAGTAAATAAAATTTCTATGAAATGTTTCTCTAGAATCTGTATTTCGAAGATTTTAACCTGTAGGTCCCGTCACTCATTGATTGAAATTAACACATACAACATGTGTGATGTGAGAAACTAGGTTGCAATCCTAACAAAAGGATTGTAATAAAAAATTATGTACATAAGTACATAAGATGAAGTCGTCGTAGTCTAGTAGGTAGTGTGTTGGCTTATTACACGCGAGGCTACGGTTCAAACCCCAGGTCAGATATCTCCAACAAAATGAAATATGAAAAAAATATTTCTTTGGCGACTTCCTCTCAGCAAAAACTGTGAGAGTAAATAAAATTGCCATGAAAAGTTCCTCAAAAAATCTGTCGGTCGGAGTCATACAACATAAGTGGTGTGAGAAGCTAGATTGTAAACCTGGTTGAAGGGTTGTAATGACCTATTAAATACGTAAGTACATAAAGTACCTTAAAGATGCCTACAAGATATGGAAGTTTCATAAGAAAAGTTACATTTACAATTTACAGTTTCATTAAAATTGTGACTTCGATGAGGCTTTTATTTCACTGCATTGCTTGAGTCTTGCCAGTATCCTGAATGCTAACGTCCCTGGTTTAGTTGGCAGCAATTCACCATATTGCGGTAGTTTTCTGCCACTTTTTTGCACTTTAAATATGGTATCTCTCTCGACGATAACATGAAGAATATTGGTGTTCAAATAATACAATGTTAGAGGATTGTTTGCGTAGACAAGGTGTTTTATATAGTCTCGCAGAAAAATGTCACCAAATCGCTTGATCTTGACGGCCAAAACGTGAAATTCTGGAAACTTTTCAATGCAGCCAACAATTGGTTCAGTTCATAATCTTCAGTTGCAGATAAAAAAATTCGGTTATTAGACGGCCATAGGGCCGATTATTCTATGATTTTTATTGAAAATATACGGCCCAATGAGATTTCTACATAATTATGCCCACCATACAGTCACGTTTTTCGGATAAAATGTTTTTTTTTTCGCAACCAACCTTGTGTGCTCCCGGTTCTAAATGTTGCTTGAGTTGACCTTTCAATGGATGGAGATGCAAATGCAAATGTAATATACGATATGGTTTGAGAAGCTTAACTGCAATCCTGACTTAAGCTGTGCCAATATGCCCAATAAAGTGTGAAACACATTTGAGATTGAGGCTTCGTCTAGTTCAACTAATCGATAAGTCAGTAGCCGATGCGTCCTCAAAACTAAATATCTCAAAAGTTTTTGAAGTTGAGAACCAATATGTTTAGTTGCAAGTGTCGATTTATGGTCTGCCCATATTTGCTCCTTTTATAAGACCCTTTACAACCAGGCGTATCTCCTATAATTCATTGAAAAATAACAAATTTTTCTTATTAATATCACTGTCAATATTCTTTAAAGTATTTATTAGACAAGACAACGCCAAAAGAATGAAAAATTTAAAAAAAAAAAAGAGAAAAAAATTTAAATTTAATGAAAAGGAGTGTCAATTCTTTTCTACCTAAATAAGTTTCAACGCACACATTCAATATGAGTTACTGACTCTTTTTAATGTAAAACCCAGCCCAAAAGAATACATATTTTGGTCACTCACCGTATGAAAGAAAATAAACAAAAAAACGAAAGAAGAAAAAAAACGAGGCCCAAAGTGAACTCAAGTGTTAAAATGCTTTCGAAAGAGGGAAACTAAGTTGACTGACGGATTGTTGACTGAATGGCTGGTTGGCTGGCTGGCGGATGTCTTTAAGTTAACACAACAAAATAATTGAACTTGATTAGTTTTCAAGAAATTCTTCAAATTATGTGAAGTCACAAGTAAGAGAAAAAAATTCATTTTTCATGCTGAAATTCTGTTTGTAAAAATAAAAAAAAAAAAATTTATGGCCAAAATGAATTTTATAATAAAAATTTGTTACGGTTTGAGAGCTTTAAGCCTAAAAATTCCCTCGCCCCCTAAACAGAAATTTTTGTAAAAAAATTCCCAGGCTAAAAAACCATAATAAATATTTATAAATTTCTTTTTACAAATTTATTGTAATCAATCAAATGTTAAGTATTTTTATTATAAATTAAAACAAAAAAACTGTAAACATTATTTATTTTCTTACGGTAGGTTTTCGTTTACAAGTTTACAATAATTAGCGTAAAACATTATTTTAATAATATTCCCTGCTGCTTGAAACGTTATAATTTGGGTTTTTTATTTTTTCAGCAAATATTTGCTTAATGTGAATAAACTTTTACGCTTTTTCATTTATAATTTTTTATTGATTGATTTTATTTAATGAAATTTTTAATGCCATTTTTTGTTTTGTATTTTTCTGCATTGTTTTTTTTTTATAATAAAAACTCCCTCGATTATAAAACTCTTGCCTCCATTGCCGGCATATTGTCAAAGAGTATTTTTGTAATTTATACCAAGAGTTTACGTTTATTTTTTTTATAATAAAAAAAATTATTATTTTTTATACACATAATTAATGACAAATTAATAAAGCGAAAATATTTTAATACGTCATGGTTAAAAAGGTAAAAAAAAAACAAAATAATTTATAAGCCATCAGAGAGTCTTTGAAAATAGTTAGTGGGTGTCATTTTTAATTTAAATAAAATAAACTTGAAGTCTCTTTAAAAATGCTACAATGTTGTACGAATAAGAAAAATAAAAAAAAAATAGAAACATTGCGATAAAAGTATTGATTTATGACCATGCCAAAGCCAATTCTCTAAAACAGCTGTTGCTTAAGAGTATTTTTTATTATAAAAGTCTTTGACAAACTGGCCATATAAAAAATATGCGAAGGCATTCTTCTTGATTTTTGTAATAAAAATAAATTTATGATCTAAGGAGTGTGCACGAAAAAATTTTGCTAGAAAAAATTTATTAAAACTAAACTCCGCGGTAAAATTATTTCAATTTTTATTCAAATTACTGAAGATATTAAACTATTTCCATTCAGGCCTTTATTGTGTACATATTTGTTGCCATTTTGCTAGCAACGCCTTAGACCCCAGCTAATTATTATTTATTCATGACTAGGCTTTTTTTGTGCCAATGTATTTTATCCAATATCCAATATCCTACCGATTAACGGAAATATCGATGTTAAGAGAGCTTTTTAGTACCTAAAGAAGTGTTTCTTTTACCACATGTTCAAGCAAATTACTGTCCATAATAAATAGTTTTTACGGTACGAACTTTAAGAGTCCTTATAAAACCCTTTAATCAGCTTACAACCGAGCTTCTTACACCAATCATATTGTGTGTTTTAATTTCCATGAGTGGTGGGTCCTACAATTTAATGTATACTCCAAATTTTATGTATTCTCAGTGCTTTGGCCGAGAGAAAGTCACCGAATGATAGATTTTTTCATATTTTATTTTGTTCGACATGTCTGAGCTGAAATTTTAACAACAGGATCTCTTTATATATGCCTACACTCTACCTACGAGACTACGTTGACTTTAGGGGACGTATATTAAAAAAAATTTTTAAAGACATCAGTTTGTTAATGTCTTTTTCTTCCTTTCTGGCAGTAACTTTTAATCCTTTAATGTCTCCAAAACATTTTCTCTTTTCTTTATCTTTTCTGGCATTTTCATCTCATAATAAAATATTTGCGAAGATATTTTCCCAGTGGAAGTCTATGTCATCAAAAGATGTGATCAATTCAAATTGAATACAGGATATAGCAATGCAATCAAGCCGCCATTCAAGCACTGGACTCTTTTGAGGTTAAATCGAAGATTCTATGAGACTATTTGAATAAGTTAGGTACGCAAAATAAGGTTAAGTCCCTTGTCTCGTGCCTCCCGATAATTCGGCAATTTGCAAGCAAATGAGCTTGCTAGGAGGATAGTCTCCACGCCGTTGGTGGGGTCAATATCTTTGTGTTGTTGGGAGCGGAAAGGAATATAAAAGAGGCAAATAGTATTCTCAAACTAAGTGGGATTGAGGCAATTAAAACTTTTGTTGGGAAATTATAATAAGAAGAGCGCTGAGTCATGCACAGGCTATCTTTAGACAGAAGATTATTAACTTTGGGTAAACATGTTCAGAAGGGCGGTTGTTCGAGCCTAAAATGTAGTTTCTCTGACGATGAGAATAAAGCATTGGAACACATTCTTGAAACCTGCAAAGTAGGCTTGGAGGACACATTATAGAGGTACCCCATATAAAGTTTGAGGGGAGTGCAATAGATTGTATGGTTGCAGTACAAATTCACCTTTTTGCGGCTGTAATAATAATAATAATTTCAAATGGTCCTATTTTAGTTTTATGGCGAATTCAATCGGCATAATAAATTTAAAACAACAGAGCATATGATTTTCTAAATAATTCTTTGAAAACACTCAGTCACTTATAGTCTTGTAAACAAGCAAATAAATTCCATTTTTAATGATATTCTCTTGGGTATAAATTTATATTATTTTTTTTAATATTTTCAATTACAAAAATGTATTACAATTATTAATAACAGCCGACACTCCTTCTATTAATCAATAAAATAAATTCGATTTGACAAATTTATTAAAATTAATAAAAACAATAATTTTTTTCAAATCGGACTTAAAAACACAACAAACTCTGACTCAAATAGTATGCAGCAGATATACTGAATACACTATAAAATTTAAATAAATTTTCCATTTATTCTTGACAACATACAGGCACTGTGACATTTCCTTTGTAATATCAATTAAAATTAAACAAAAAATAAAAAAAACAGATAAAAAATAAAAAAATATTACAATTAATTTAAAAATGAATGAAGAAAACAAAAAAGCTAGCATAAGTAAAGCTTACAATCACCTATAATTTGAGAAATTGGCCTCAAATGCAGGTTATTTTTTACATTTTTACCAATTTTACCAAGGGATTTATGTGTCCAAAGCTTTCCTAACAAATCTCTTTCTTTCAACTTTGAAAATCTGAAAATAGTTTCTTAAATTTTTATCTTAACTTTAAACACATGCATGTATTCTTCATACCGCTTGTAGGGTATTGAACACATGTGTTGTCTGTTTTTTTTTACAATATTTTTTTTTTAATGAAATTTTTTATATTCATTTATTATTAGGTGCCATTAAAATTCTTGTTGTATTTAAATTGTTATTAAATTTGCAATAGTTGTAGACATTTTTTTGTATTTTTTTATTGTTGTTGTTGTAGTTATTTGTGTTTCTCTTCTGTCTGAATTAAAAACGAACACTTGTTGTTATTACCATAAGCAGATCAATTTGCTATTCGTGCCCAAGTACAAAAAATCGTTTTCAAACTGAGTTTAGCTGCGATTAATATGGATATGGATACAGACAGAGGCACGCAGACACACTTGGATCCTTATTAAAGTATTAAGGGGATTGAAAATGTTAAGACTGTCGATTATGTCGCTACAACACATGTCATTAAAAATAACCCCGTAAACATTTAAATCCATAAGTATGATGGCATTCAAACACTATCATCAATAAGTAGGCGTTTATCTGCCTTAGCGCAATGAATTATATTTAATTTTTCAAGTCGTGTGCATTTTATAGCCTTGTGCTCTCTGTCCACCTTCCTTAAGGCTATTGGACTTTTGTGTCCGCGTCATTATTATTTACTTAGTTATCGATTAAATGCCTTATAAGCAACATGAGATTGCGCTTAAAGGCCCCGATGTTGCTTGACTATAATAGTTTGTATTAAATGGAAAAGTAAAGAAGAAAAAATTATACGCTTCCTGGGCCCGATTTGTGATATTTTCCATCACTATTGTCAGAGCTTTCGGCGATAGGCTACCGCGCATTTCTAACTGATATTCTCGTTGCCGATTTCAAGCACCTGAGGTTAAACTTATGACTCGAAAAAACACACAAAACAGAATTAAAAAATGGTTACATCGGGCAATCTTTCGCTTCGATACAAATCAGCCAAACTAGAGATTTACATACATATACAGTCAGGATTGAAATGGCCGTAGTCTAGTAGGTAGTGTGTTGGCTTATTAGACATAAAGCCAGGGTTCGAACCCCGGGCCAGACATCAAAACAAAATACAAAAAGTATTTCTTCGGCGACTTTCTCTCAGCAGATTTCTGGCAAAAACTCTGAGGGTAAATAAAATTGCCATGCAAAGTTCCTCAAAAATCTGTCGTTCGGAGTCGACTATAAAGTGTAGGTCCCACCACTCATGTGTAAAATTAACACACACAACACAAGTGGTGTGAGAATCTAGGTCGTAATCCTGACTGAAGGGTTGTAATGACCAATTATGTTATGTATGTTTACAGTCAGGATTACGACCTAGCTTCGCACACCACTTATGTTGTGTGTGTTTTAATTTTATACAGGAGTGGAGAGACCTACTGTTTAAAGTCGACTCCGAATGACAGATTTTTGAGAGACTTGTTCATGGCAATTTTATTTACTTTCAGATTTTTTGCCAGAAATCCGGTGAGAGAAAGTCGCCGAAGAAATATTTTTTCATACCTCGTTTTGATGTCTGACTTGGGGTTTGAACCGTGGCCTCATGTCTAATAAGCCAACACACTATTTACTAGACTACGGCGACATTTACTAGAGATACTTTTGACAGACTTTTTCATGACAATTTTTATTTATTCTCAGAATTTTTGCCATAAATCTGCTGAGAGGAAGTCGCCGCTTCGGCGTATTTTTCATAACTCGTTTTGATGTCTGACCTGGGGTTTGAACCGCGTCTAATAGACCAACACACTACCTATTAGACTACGGCGACATTCAATAGAGATTTTGCACCAGTAAACATCTGTCTAGTTGATGTAGAAAAAATTTTTTGCGCAAGACTCTGTAGTGCTCAACACGCACAGTAGTTGTTTGGCCCGTAATGTTTTTTAAGAATAACTTTCAATGATGCCCACTATATCATGAAGTAATTTTGAGCGGATATAATGGTTTTTCGTGGGTGTTGCCCTCGATTCTAGTATGCTCTGAAAGCGATAATTCTTTTTATTTGCGTACTCGCAGAAATGGAAATTAGCCTCGTCGTTTATGTTTATTTTCGATAAAAAAAAATTGGCCTCTGCGACGTTGGAATTCAACGGTACCTACGCACACCAAAATTCTCCTTTGTAAAATCCGCTATACTGCGCCCAATTACGCAGTTCTACTTCATCCCTTAGATCTGAAGGCATCTCGAATTGTGTCATCACGCTCATCTATGTGAGCGGTAAAATGCCGTAGTACTTGCACAAAAAAATCAAAATAATTGTTAACCGTTCTTAACCCTGGACGGTTACTGTTCGTCGAATCGACGAACCTCATTTACTCTTTATCATATAACTCTTTTATGTTTGACCTAATTTCGCTCTTTTCTCAACAACGTTAGTTGATACCGAAAGCTTGCAGTCAGTAGACGAAAAAAATTTTTTTTGTTCGTCGATTCAACGAAGAGTAACCTTACTGTACAAAAATGACCATCCAGGGTTAAAAAAATGGGTGGCCAGGGTACGTTTACTCACTACAAGCTTTCGTTATCAACCAACATTGTTGATAAAAAGAGTGAAATTTGGTCAAACATAAAAGATAAAGATGATAAACAGTAAATGAGTTTCGTCGATTCGACGAACAGTAACCAATTAGGGTTAAAGTGTTCGTCGATTCAACGAAGAGTAACCTTAATGTACAAAAATGAAGAGTAACCGTCCATGGTTAAGGAATATAGGCATTAATGTATTATTGAATGCGTTCACTTTGACAGTCTATTTTGCATGTCAAAAACCTTCATATAGTTTTTAAAATTTTACAATTTTATGCCTTAATTTTATTTCATATTAATTTTTTAGTGCCTCGAATACCTTTCGCTTAAGGACCTATTTACCATGTTTTTTAAGTTACGAATACTTTAAAAACAAATCAATTTTCCTTCATGACAAAACTGTTTACTGGTTAATATTTTTTCTATACCTGCAGAGAACAAGAAAATATCGATATTGATTTGCAACTCAAATCAAATCAATAATAAATTATATATGTAAACAAACAACAACAAAAAAAAAAAAAGAAAAAAAAATAATCGATAAAAATAAATCGAATTAATCGAAACAGAAGTAAATCCGTTCTTTTTGATTTCTGTCTCTACTTATGGGATTTGTATAATTTCCATAGCAAAACATTCCAATAAATTAATCTGCAATTAAAATAAAATAAAAAAACAACAAAAACCAACTATGGAAACGTACATAGATTGACTGATCCGGCTGGCCAAATGTACACAGAACAGCTGTTATACGTGTAAAGATAGAAGGAGGCTTACAGGTTTCCCTTTGCTGTCTGACTGCCACAGTATGTCTGTCAGTTGGACTGTCGTACTATTTCTTACATTAATTACGCATTATAATTGTTATTGTAATTCTGCATTTGACGTCATAAAATCTGATTTTATTCGAAATAATGTTGTTGTCGCCATAATCCATTAAATAAATGCAACAAAACTACAACATTATCAAAATTATTTACATAAATCCCACCTGCACAATGGGTCAATGTATGCAATAAAAAACTTATTTTGCTAATAAAGCTTTAAACGTATTAAATTTTGTATTTTGATTGACTGAATTTTAGCACAGTTTTGTTTAACTTTTAACTCCACTATATTGTAGTTCTAACACTATGTGCTGAGTTAATTAATTTCGTTTAAAATCTCATAAGAATTTAATGTATTTTTGTTGTAATAATAATACAATTACAACAAACATTTTTGTAATTTTTATAATTTAATTCTATGCAGCTGTTGTTGTCTAAATCACATCACATGTGTGTGTTTTACAATCATTATCATAAAGTTTTGCTTATGAGAACTAAAATTTATGTTCATGATCTTTTGAAATAATTAATGACGCTGACTTAGTTGCATATGCAAAATGTTTTTATTTAAATTCGAAAGTGTTTGTAGTTGAAGTTTTTTTTTTTTTTAAATGTTTCCATAATGCTAGTTTAGGTTGATTTTTATACATTTGACGCCTGAATTTCGTAACTACCAATATCGTTTATAAATCAAAATAAACTGAGGCTGTCCGGTCGTTGATAGAAATAACTGGCAACACTGGAAACATCTGAAAATTCTGATGTAGATATTTTGGAAGTCCATCCTCTGTCCATCCTCCACAGTTAAGCAAAATTATATACACGCTGGCATACCACTGGGCACGTACACAAGAGGTGAAGGACACTTTCCTCCTCTTTCTCATCTCCATAGCTTCTGCAGAAGTTATTGGCCATATGGTCAAAAATTAATGCGAGTCGCATGAAATTGCCACCAATAATTGCAACCAATACGGTAACCGTGTTTTGGAGTTTTAGCAGAGTTTCCTTTCATCTAGGTTAGATCATATTTGCTGCGCTATTTTGTTCATATTCAAAGCTGCGTAGATGGCTTTATGGAATTTGTTATCATTTCCAAAAGAATAAAGTTTGTCGCAATCAAATACTCCTTTAATCGGCCCAGTATGCTGTTGATAGCTACGTTCATTTGAAGGTAGTCAATGGGGATTTTATCATACAAAGTTGATTCCACTGAGCAATGTGAGAAGCATATAGCTTCCACAATCTCACTCACTTTCAATTTTTGAACGCCTAACAATTGATCATGAATTTTTTCAGCGGTATCGGACGGTCTCAACTGGGCTTCTAGAATTAACTGTCAACGGCTAGAACTATAGGTCGATTACACAGCCCTGCATGGGTTTTGCAAATAAGATTGCTCCAGTTGTTTCCGAAGGCATTTTTTGCGCTGAACACGAGAAAAAGGGGGTTGAAACCCCTAAAAATAGCGTTTTTGGCCATTTTTGAAACATTGTAGAGCTAAATACGGACGTGCTAGAACCATCGCTAGTGTCAGAAATTGACAATTGATCTTTGCTCTTTAAAATGAGCCCAAAGCCAAATTGTTTGCATGCACCCTTAAAGTAGGGGGTGGGTTTATGTCAATTGTTACTCAGAGGCTTTTGGGGTCGCTGATTACAGATCTTCATTCAGATTTAAAAAATTCAAAATGGTGGATCCAATATGGCGGTCGAGGTTTATAAAAAATTAATCAGATTTACTTGACCGCTATTTTTAGGGGTTTTAACCCTCTCTCGAAAACCTGACGTGATGGAAAGTTTATGAAACCAGATTCGTGTTCAGCGCGTAAAATGCCTTCGAAAACACCTGGAGCCATCTTATTTGCACAAAAAAGTCCAAATTTGCAGGGCTGTAAATTCTTTTGGCTTTAATTAGAGGATCTGAATACCAATGACATGTAGTTTCAACAGGATGGCGGTATGTACCACACTGATCATGTTACCATTGAATATTCTTCACGAGAGAATTGCGGACAGGGCCATCCCATGTGGCGGTGACTGTATTTGGCTATCGAGATTGTGCTATTTGACACTGTTAGACTTTTTCTTGTGGATTAGTTTTAACGATACTTAAAGTTAACATAACCCATCTCATCGGTTAAATTCAAACTAATTTATGCGCCAGAGTCATGAGTACATTTTGATGATATTATATTAACTTCATAATGGCATTAATAGGTCTGTCAAATTATTAAAAAATTTCGATGATATCACGCGCACACTTTGTTTTATTTAAATATAAAGATATGAAGCACTTAACGAGAGATACTTTATATATGCATTATCATATCAATAGATAACAATTATGCATATCAATAGATAACAATTATTATAATAGAGCTTATCTATGACAATACATGTATAGCATATCTTATCGTTCCTAATAATTATGACACAATATTTTTTATTTATTTTTTATTTTTTTATTTTTTTTTTGATAAAATTTTTATTTTTTAGCATAAAATGGTAATAAATTATTTTTATTATGAATTCATGAAGAAATATTAAAGCCAAATAAAAAACGTCGTTTAACAAATTTATAGTTTGTGTTTTTTTTTTAGTTTAAACATTTACATTTTTAATTATAGTATTTAACAAAAATCTTAAAAGCAAAACGTTTTAGACACGCCCATTTAAAAAATCGTTAAAAATAAATAAAAAAAATTAAAAAAAATGCTTAAAATCCTTGCTGATGGTTTATGATTTTTTTTTAGTTTTTAATTTTAATGTTGAGGAATAAAAAATTAATTAAGTTTTTAAAATCTAATGAAATTGAAAACCACAAAATTATAAAAAAAAATTAATGCGAAAAAAAGCCAATCCATGGAAGTGTTAATTTTTATGTATGTTGTTGCAGGTCAACAAATACAACATATTCCCAGAATTGTTTTTTTTTCATTTTCATTTTCTTTTGATATTTATTTTAATTTTTAATTGCTGTTTTAAAATTAACATCGCGTTTTGTGGTCTATAATTACCAGGTTGATTTATAACCAAACTTTGATCACCGCAAACAAGTCTTTTTTTACGATATTATGGGCCAATACGATTTGTATTTAAAAAAAAAATCGTATTTAAATCGTGTTTTGTTTGGCGTATTAAAGTGTTGTGTTCTAGAATTTGAATGAAAATTTAATCCCGTACAATTAATTGGCCATTTCATAAAGATTACTTTGTTCGTAAAGACTGTTTGCAAAAGATTTTTTTTAATCCCTTGTTTTGTGTTAAATATTCTGAACCTTACTTGAGGCTATAAAAATATGATTTTTTTTTTGTTCGGTGTTTGAATTTTTCTTGCGAAAACAAAAATCCGCCATAAACTGTCAAATAAAGCAGCTTGTCGGTTGATTTAAGTTGTCATGCTGCTGCTGGGTGCTGATGCTAGTGTTGTTTCATTAATACTTAAAAGTAACGAAAACAAAACAACAACAAAAAAACAACTTTTGACAAAAGATTTCAAATCTATTTGAAATTCAAAAATTATCAATACAAAGCAAACCAAAATCCACTTCATAAGAATCATAAATCATGTGTTCTTTTATACGTTTTTTTTTCAGATTTTGCAAATTAATATCCTCTTGTCTTATTTTATCAGTGATCGCCAAACATTCAAACATTCGTTAGAATAGTCTACATTCTCAAGAGATTTACTTCAAAGATTCTTAGTTCCTGGCTTGTAAATACCTTTCACTAAACAGCATCATTCAGTCTTCTTTCTGAAAGCGAAGATTGAAGGTTGATGTCCCTAAGACCATAACTTTGTATTCGGTGGCCATAGCAGACTACCACATGATTTAAGGCGATATGATGAAGAAATTAATTTCAAGTACAGCCCCATTGCTCAAACCAAAGCCAAGCTTAATAAAAACGAATACTATGGGCACCATGCACCCTCCATTTAATTGCCCGAATTGTTAGGTTGATTTATTGATGATTTTGTAAAAGAAACGACCGAATCAGCGCAAAAAAATTGAGCCAAGACAAGTCTAGGATGTAAAAGAACTTGAATTAGGCTACAACTTGTGTCTTATACATTCTGTGCTTCAGATTCAGTCACAAATAACTGCTACTTATCCTTGAGTAATTTTTAACAATTACATTGTTTTTTAGGCATACAGATTCACTCTTTTGAAGACGTTTGATTTCGCCGCTGATCTCGGTCTTTCTAATTCGAATTCTTCTATGGCTTTCGTTGACACTCAAGAAGCCCTAAAAGTGCAAAAGGGTGCAAAGTCGCAAGTGATTAGTGACTGTATGGACTTCTTGGGGGCCCTTGGACCGGAGCGAGTCAGTCTCTGTTGGGTTCCCGGGCGTAGAGCTATCTGTGGAAATTAGACGGGCAGGGTTTTCAATATATTGTTGATGTACCTGTTGGTCTTAATTCTATAATTAATAATTACCCCTAAACTACAAAGTCGCCGTAGTCTAGTAGGTAGTATGTTATGGCTTATTAGACGTGAGGCCTCGGTTCAAATCCCAGGTCAGACATCTCCAAGGAAACGAAATATGAAAAAATATTTCTTTGGCGGCTTCCTCTCAACAGATTTCTGGCAAAAACTCTGAGAGTAAATAAAATTTCCATGAAAAGTTTCTCAAAAATCTGTCGTTCGGAGTCGACTTTAAACTGTATGTCCCGCCAGTCATGTATATAATTAACGCACACAAGATAAGTGAAATAAGAGAAACTAGGTCGTAATCCTGACTAAAGGGTTGTAGAGACCAATTATGTGTGTATATGTATGTCCTATAAGCTCATTTGGGAGATGAGTCCGAGAGAGGCAACAGAGGTATTGAGAGAGTAGATCTGGGTGGTATGTAGTTATCGAGTTAGCTCGAAGATTGAAGTTTAATGAACCTCAGAATACTTTTGATTCGCTTACTTTTGTATCACAGTGTAATCGTATTTTTTGTTTAAAAATTTCGCTGAGTGTTGGTATCTCTTTGAGAATTAAAAATCAATACAATGACACTTAAATTAATTGTTAAAAAACAAAAGAGATTTTTGAATATAATGAAACACTTGGTTGTGGATTAAAACAATAAAGCTGTTGGCCAGTTTTTTTTTAATAATTTTAAGCTTTTTGTTGGCAATTTCAGTTAAACCAGAAACACTTGAATGAGCAAGTGTCACAATGACTTCTCGAAATACCAGAATTCTGGAATTTCTAAGAAGTGGGTGGGCAATGGATACGACTATTATTTAAAACACACTCTCTAGTCTCTAGTCTTTTTTTTTCTTCTTTTTCAATCAGATTTTCTATAGTTTCCGTATTATTAAAGACTTACAACTGGCAAGACTAGAGAAAACAAAAACAAAAAAAAATGGAAGAGAGAGAGAAAGACGATTTGTTTTTTTTCTAATATTTTCAAATAAAAATAAGAAATACAACCACAAATAAATAATATGCATACCTTAGGCACAGGGGAAATATGGAAAAAAGCAAAAAAAAAACCCATGAATTTGAAATAATGAATAGAGTAGTCAATAAAGTCTAATTGTAACCGGGTTCATTAACCGTTTTAACCACAAAAGCCACTTACAGTCGTCACATGAAGGCAATAGTTGTTGTTATAACAAATCATTACTTGTTGTTGTATACATATTATGCCACGTTATGTTATGTTATTAAACTTTATTACAAAAAAAAAAAAATTATAAATAAAAACCAAAAATTTAATTTTTGCATACATTTTAAACCCCAAAGTTCATTCATTTAAACGCTCGCAGTAACGAGTGTAACAAACAGTCTGCCTTTGAACACGTATTAGATGTTCTATAAATAAAATGTCTTAAAACTATACTGCAACAGCAACAACAAAAATAATAAAAACACAGCGTAAAAATAAAAAAAATTCTTTTAAAATAATATTCTAAAGTTTATGCGATCGACCTACAAGTGGGTCAAGTACTTGAAAGGTTTATTACTCGTCTATTTATTATTATGGCACCCCCTGCCATCACCACCACTACCACTATTGGCACTGTGTTCACTGTTTATTTCATACTTTTTTTTTGTTGTTTTTTCCATCTTTTTATTGCAAGTTTATGTTGACGTTTATTTTTCTCAAGAAATTTATACACAAGCAGCTCCATGTATGTTACTCTACAAAAATATGAAAAAAAAAACAAAAACAAAAAATCGAAGTTAAAAGTCTAAAAAAAGAAGAAGAAAAAAAGACATAACTGGGTAGATTTTACTATAAATTCAGTCAGTACGTCCTCACGTTAACTCTGTTTTAAGCAGATGAAGTGCAGCCAAGTGTACGTGTTGATTTCATAGTGAAACTCCCAATAACTACTTCAGTTGCCAACATTTTTAGTTTTCCTTGTGTTAAGTTTTCATGAAAAATGTTGGTTTTTTCTGTTATTTTTATTGCTATTTAAAGAAGCAGCTTAAATTCCAAGAAAGTGTATTATTTTTTGGAAGGTTTAAACATAAATTTAAAGCCAGAACACTAAGTGCGATAATAAAATAAATTAGAATTAAAAATTTTAGCAAAAAATAAAAAGAAAGTACCAATAAATTATAATTTTTGGTACATTTATACTAATGCAACAAATCTGTGGCATTATTGTATCCGCCAAATTGTTTTAAATTTACAAAATACTCAAAATAGCACTTCTGTGTCACAATTAAAAATTCTATAAAAAGAAAATAAAATTAAATTATAAATAAAACCAAAAAAGGTACCAATAATTTTAATTTTAGTACTTTTATACTAATAAAGTAATTTTTTTATTCTTTACTTTACAAATTGGAAATTATATGAAATGGAGATGCATACGAAATAACTACAAATTAAATCATTTTGGTACTTTTAACATAACATGATAAAATGCCTTACAACCCTTTGGCCAGAATTACGGTCAAGCACCAACCATGATACTATTGTCGCCATTATACCATGATCACTCGATTTACTGTACTCTCCTCAAACTTTATAGCGTATCCCTATAATGTCTCCTCCAAGCCTATTGTCCTAACAAATTCCTGAATGCTACTCGTTGTTGACAATGGCAATTCCCTGTCTAGACCCTTATATGTATCAGGAATGTGTTCCGAGAGATCATTTTCATCGTCAGAGAATCTACATTATGGGTCTGAGACATTCCCCAGTATCCTGCCAAAAGATCGGTTATGAATCTCAGGTTACTTTTTAATGGCCTGATGCACGGCTTATGTCTCCTGCTATTGTAACTTTCAAACAAAAGTACTTATTACTACAAACTCACTTGGTTTGAGAAGAGTCTTGGTCTCTCTTTATCTTTCCTGTTGTTGAATACACCTTTGCATTGCATCCATTCGTACTTCACAGAAAAAATCTGGCTATTTACCCGGCGTGAAAGCTCTCCTTCTCGCAAGTTTATCTGCTTTATCATTCCCGAGTATGAAAACATGATCTCGGACCCAGCAGAAGGTAACCTTATTTTGCTTACATTGCGGCCTAACTGCCAGAGTGTCCTGTCCTTTGTGTTTCCCATCCAAGTTGCATTGAGCACATCTTTCGATGGTATTAATTTCCACTCAAAGGATGTACGCGAGTTTCTCCATGAGCTCGGAACTTTTCATTCTTCTGCTCCCATTCCAAAATCCGTGTTTGATTCATCTGTATACCACAAAATAATACCTCTTTTAAGAGGGTATGCATATTTCAGATTGTTCCATTCATCTTTATTACTAAGTCTTGTTACAAATCATTTCTCAGAATCCAGGGGACAATTTAGGAACAAGCTGTCAGTCAATCGATTCTTTAAGTACTGAAATCGCCTAATAAATTTTATATTAGACTTGTAACCACAATCTCTAAAGCTTTGGTCTTCACTAGCACTGGCAGCGAACTTAAATTTAACAGACCAACTACCTCATGGGCTATTATTGGTCAACAACATCAAGATATGACTTTTTTGTCATAACTTACTTTTACTGTGGTACTTTTCAATTAACCTAGAAAAGTACCACATTAAAATCCAATAACAATATTACTTAAATTGCAAATAATAAAAATACTATCGATTTTATTTTATTTTTCTTTATAAAAAAGTACTTTTCATGGTGCAATTATACGTTGTACTTTCCTAACATACTATTTACAGCATAATTTAAACGCATATTTTTATTGTCAATTATTTTTGCCCTGATTATTTTAGATCCTGCATATAAGTCCATATGCGTACAAACTATTAAGAGACATAAAAAAAAGAGAAAATAGGTGTGTTACCGCATTTTAGCAATACGAAATTAACAAATTGCCAAATTTTATTACGCAATAAAATAAAAAAAAGGTACGCCAGCCAATGAAAAATGGTTTAATTATTGGTCATTTGAAAGTGAAAATAGCTCATCTTTTATACAAAATAGCTTCGTTATCATTGTTGACTCCCACAATTTCAGTTCGAATTTTTTGTTTCTCATTAAAATTTACGTTTTTTTTTTTTAAATATCGCAAGTTTTTTCGATTATTTGTTGTGTATATTTTGTAGTTTCTAAAATTAAATTTTAACCACAAATATACACATTAAATTGTATTTTAACACACCCATAAACACATTTAATTCGGCAACATAAAAATCCCAATTGTTTAAACCAAATTTTGATGATGATTTTTTTTTTTGTTTGTTTTTATCTAAGAAATGAAAAGAAAAAAAAAAACAAAAAACTGAAACGAAACATAAAAACGTAACTTTAAACAACCGAGATAAACTCAATTAACTTTCATGTGTGTAACGAATAAATAAATAAAAAAAAATACGAATACAAATAGAAAACAAGTAAAATTAACAAATTAACAAATAAATGAAATATTCCAGGAAAAAAAAAACACGAATTTTTTTACTGTAAAAATTTCTCACAATTTTTTTGTTTTGTTTTTTTTTTTCATTCAATCAAACATTCCCCAACTTAAATTTCATTTTATCTTAACTCTTGGCCTGAATACATGGGTCAAACACAATATGGTGTGAACACGCCCGCAAGCTTACGCATGCCAAAGGGTTAAATTTTTATAGTTTCAGTCTTAATTATGACCAATAACGACAGATCACAGTCATTAAAATAGAGCTAACCAGAAAGACAATCTTTATTGCTGCCTCCATAAAAGCACGACCATTCCTAAAAAACAAAAAATTCTTGGAATACTTTACTTACAAGCCTCTGGAATAAATCGAATGAATTAATACAAGTTTAGTTTGTCTTGCTATGGTGGCCGTTTCATTAGCAGATTCTGTCGATATCAGATTCATTTTAGCACATGTAAATAATAGCGTTTGTGAGTAGCCTGTTTTACTATTTCTATGCACAATGTTTAGCGTGCAATCAATCAGATGACTTGTCCAACATTCAAGACCACAAAAAAAAATTGTATATCCAGTATTTCTGTCCGAGTTTCTTTAGCAGTCGATAGTTGCATAAACACTTCTCGGCGTTGTAATGAAAACAACTTAAATAAATAAAATATCACCAGCTAGTCTCATCAGCTCAGACCATACTCTAGCAGTGCTTATACATTGTTAGTTTGTTGAAGTTCAGTAATTTCATTGCCCTCCTGGTACTAAAGGAAAAGGAATTTGAAAATTTTAAAAAAATGTTTCTGCTTCCATGCGTTCGCAAATTCAATGTTGTTTCCTAGGTATCTCTGCTTCATCGGGAATATGCCCCCAACTTCCCTTCCTTGGATCGGAGGAACTTGGTTAGTACAGAGGCTGCGTTCACCTGTGGCATCACAACGGGCCGCTACGCGTGCTCAAGTGAGCTTTTTGGTAAATTAAAGCTACCACGCTAGCCTAACCTAGGTATCTCCATAGAGGAACACTTTTCTGCTGTATAAGGTGTTGTAAAAGTCGATTTATAATTGCTTCCGGTTGCCAAACGAAATCTTTCTTTCGAAACCTTCTATTGCATATAACTTGACCGTCCTTTTGGGTTGAGACATACGTTCCGGAAGTTTATTGCATCCAGCATTGTAATCTCAAGCTGCTAACGATAAGGTTTAAGATAAAAAGCTACAGGTTTGATAGAAGAGAAAAGCGGGAATAAAGTGAGTTATCTTACCAATTGGCGTTTGTCCGACATGTATCTCTCCAGGTTCTGATAGTCGCTATCTCCCTAAGACCATTAAAGCAATCCTGTTTTAGTATCCAAGAGTGTTTGTTCTTCGTCATCTGCAGAAAATTAGAAGGCCTGTATCTCAAAAACTAAACATTGCCATCAGACCAAAATGGGAACCAATTCTGTTAAGGTTCTAAGAGGTTTTCTATGTAGATTCTGTTCTAGACTAGTCTAGTCTGGGCCATACTATACTACTAGAGTTTCTTTAATCCCCATGTTACGGCATAACATGTCCATTCTCTGTGTCATCCATTGGCTGATCAGAATGCCTATTCAACTCACACTAAACACCTTCTCTCGCTTCCCTCAACTTCACAGTATTCCAGGATCCTATGTAGTTTTATACTCGTACAGCATTATTGAGAATATCATTCACACTACTCTTCTAGTTTCAAGCACTTAGTTTTAAAAGATCTTCTTCAGCTTAATCAGTCCTCCAAAATTTTGGCGTTCTTCCTTCACATTTTGCTACAGGTTCAGATACAAATGATTTCATTGCTGGGTCGCGTAAAGGTCGAGTGCTATGTATAGTATTATTTGTTATTGCAAGATTATACATACAAAGAGTGTATGTTCTTAAGCCGCCCAGCTTGGGAATCTGTTGAATTAATTTCCTGTAATTCCTCATACTTACTACGGAGGAGGTATTCGATGTTTCGACTTTAAATTCAAGAGGCTGTATAAGAGGTTACGTTGAATATGGATCGTTTCTTCATCCGCAGCTGGTAAATTATTTTTAAAATATTTTCGGGACTTAAATATCCTTCTTAATAGCGTGATATGAATAGATTTTGAAATTGCCAACTTCAAATAATAATCAAAAAACCTCAAATAAATTTAGAGCGATAATAGCTATGTTAAAACGCTTTAGTGTATGTATTATACATATGCTTCTGACATGACATGTGTATCCCATCTGACTTGTCAGATTTCCTACTAGAAAATATTGTGTGCACAATACATACAACATTGCTGTTGTAGAGCACATCTGGGTACTTATAAATACTTAAACTAGAGTGTATTCTAAATGGATAGTTTAGAAAATAGTCCGCGGCTACAACTAGTGTTGGTGATGGCTTGACGCTGATGTCACATTTAATTTGGCGTTCTATGTGGCTTATTAAATTCAATACAATAGCATACATATGTACGTATAAAATTGACAAGTCAAATGTAAACTACATGTTGTAATGCAGGGACTTTAGAAAATAATTTCATTTTTGCAATACCAATTACAGGTTAAATAAATTTACAAAAAAAAAACCCAAAAAGTATTTCTCTTTTTAGCCAAGTAGTTGAAATCAAAAAGAAGCAATTAAAACTTAAATCATTTCTTATGTATACAGTCGAAACGTTTTTGGCCACCGCAAATAAGTCATTTAATTTTTTTTTTGGGTATGTCTTACCGATTTCAAATGGCCAAAACGCAAAATGAAACCTTTTCTTTTAAAGCAAACATTGTGTACTCGTATTATATAATGTAGCCGCTATTTTAAAGTAACACTTTTAATTTTTTAACACAAATTTACAATACCGACAACAGCAACAACAACTCGACTAAAATAAAAAAAAAAAATTGAGCTTAAAATCTAAAATAAATAGCGATGGTTTGTTTAAATTGAAGACAAAAATGTAAGGAAAAAAAACCGCCATTCATTGCGGCCAGTAGTGGAACCAACATGATCTTAATTAAGCCCAAAAAGAAGAAAGAAAACAAAAACATTTTTTATGCACAGTCACTTAGTGTGTCCATTTGTTATTTATTTTACCGTAAATGATTCATTTTTTTTTTATTTTTTCTTTCATTATTTTTTGATAAAATGTAGTTAAAAAACAGTACACACATGTTGTCTACCTTTTTATGAGTAAAAAATCATCACATAACGCCTTAAAAAGAATTTACAAAAACAAATTCGAACAGAATACGATGAAATGAGAAGGCAATCCAAGCTTCACTTTATGATGCCCTGCATAAAATTATTTAAATGCAGAAATTTTTCGGGCAAAACGTTGAATCAAAAATGTTCTTCACCATCAGGGGACTTTATCGCTTTATTTGCTTAGAACTCGAATGAGTGGGGTCGATACCACTCCCATTTTGAATAAGTGAACCCTGAGTTTACAGTCTCCTGTCAAAAGAGCGGTTACCAACCTCAGGATGCCAAAGGCTACGTTTGGATTTGGAATATTTCATTATAGGACTCCTGTTCTAAGATCCTCTTTTGACCCATTTGTATAAAAACAAAATAGTTTTCTTTTAAGAGAGTACGCAGCTTTCATTCATTTTTGTTAGTAAGTCTCGTTGCGAATCATTGAGTCTACTAGTTCTATCCAGGAGTTAAGGAGGGAGCTGTCAGCCAATCGATTCCTAGGGCCTCGAAAACCCCCAATGCCTTAAGTCTTCAAAACTTTGTTCTTCACTACCATGTTCACCGAATTTACATCCAACTGCCGCTGTAGGACAAGTTCTCATTGCCCCTGTTATACCAATATACGCTAGTCTCCATATGTATCTCTGCTCAGATAATTTCTCCATAGGTCACCATTGATCTGATCATAATGGTATACACCCAGTTCATAATTCCCAGGCTGCATCCCCAAGATTTCCGTGCATACCATTAGGACATGCCTTTCCTGGGATGTATTCTATGTGAGCCCTCCATGCCAAACCAGTGCAATTCCTAGATCTTTGACCTCCATTTTTTGGTGATATTACCCCACCCCGAAGTCATATATTCTAATATTCTTCTATTTAGGAAGTTTTCTTATTCTTCTCGTAAATGGTATTATTGTGGTCTTGTCCGTCTTATTTTTAGACCCACTGCCACTAACGACATACAATCTCAAGACTTTTTTGAATGATGGTGAAGAGACTCTAGCCATCAACACCATTTTATCTGCATATCTTTGGCAGTCAATGCCCAATTTATGATATCGTGATGAGTGTTATCAAATGCGCTCTCTATGTCAAGATATTCATTTCAAACATTTCTTCAGTCAAGCCGAGGTTTTAGCAAACAAGTTAGTGTTACAGATCGGATAATTACGCTCAGTAATAGGAATTCAAAAATACATTGTATTTGTTTTCTATTAAGAGTCTACAAATGGTTTGTCTATTTAGAATTTTTAAACGGCAAATCTAAGACATTTGCCGCTATCGCCAAAGAGCGTTCTGTAGCGTACATACATTTAATTTTATATACAATCTAATCTTTGATTTAAAAACATGTTTAAACAGAATTCTTATTTGCTTGTATCGAATTCGTCTTTATGGCCAAGACTAATTACTACCCGACTGGTGTTTGAATTTTATGTTGCACTTGCAAGTTTTGTGGTTTGACATGAAATGTTCATGGCAAATACATTTTTAAATAAAATCTATTAATCATTTGCAAGTTAATTATGACTGCAGATAAAAGCGAAATTGCAATTACACTCGCCGTGTAAGTAAGCAAACACAGTAATTGGTTACAAAGTAGTTAAGCATACTAAACTGGGTTGATTGAGAGAAAAAAAAAATAGAAAACTATTGGCTAAGACTGAAATCTAATACTGAACAGAATACATGTTTTTATGGTAAAATGTACTAAAATATGCAAAAGGATTGGCAGATTTAAATTAATTTAAATTAAGAAATTCTGTGTAAAATTTATTAAAATTTATTTGTGAATACACGGCATTCAGGGACTAGATCGGATATCGGTGAGCCGTTAGTGACGAGGGCACTTTTTTCCCTTGGGTTTTCTATACTCTTCATGACCATGCGAAACATAACAGCTTTCCACTTTGTGAGAGTGTCCGAAAGATCTTCTGATATTAGTGTTATATCCGGAGTTGTACTATTACACCGCCGTCTCCGAAAAGTGCTGGATGAACCCGTATTAGCCACTAGTACACCTATTCTGGTTTCCAACACTAGTCTACCACTGAAAATTTTTGTAGCCATGCCCAATTCAAATGATCTAGAGTTGAAATCTCCAGCAATTTTCAGATATTTGTATCTGATATAATTTACCTCGACATAATTAAGCATCATTTGAACTCAAATAACCTTAAGATGCGGACTTCTTGGGGACGATTGCTGTAGAAGGTATAGCACTGGCCATTATATAGTCACCTAGCAGCAACTCGTTTCCTTGCCGTTCGCATCTTGAGTTTAAATCAAATGTCCACAAACACTACTCCCTCTCTCCACCTTCCTATAACCTATATTCCTAAACCTGCACTGCAATGCACTGCATGAGTAGGGGCCATCCCCTGAGTGCTGCTATTACAAAAAAAAAAAAAAAAAAAAAAAAAATCATCTAGAATTCCTGGATCGAATCGCTTGGTGTTAAATCTCAGCTCGCTAAAGTAAATTGGCTGAATTTCAAAAAGCTGAAATCAGGGCAACACCATATTACTGTTGTTCCTGTTTTATCTTCAAACTAGGTAGAGCGGGATGTGCGTCCGTATTGTAAGTTGATGATAACTGTGTTGATCGCTTTTTCGGCTACAATCTAGTCCAAGAGTGTGCATCTGCCGTTCTGCACTTGTAACCAACTCGAATGTGACATACAGCCAGACATCGGAAACAGAATTTCTCGCTGAGCCAGAGGCGGATTTTAGCCTGTATCTAGCCAATTCTTATTTTCCAACTTTTAGCAACATGGCCGCGTTCTCATATGTCAAAGTCTCTACTTTTTGTTAGCGGTCATCAGTCTTATGCGCAATACTTCACCAGAGTTATCGAGCAGTTGATGAACCGATTGACTACTCCTGTATCATTTTCAGTATTGGGAGTAATGTGAAGATTTCAACAGTTATTGATGTGTTTACCGGTTAAACTAATTTAACGAATTTGATCTCGAAACGCATACTTTACTGGAAAGGTACAAATTTTAAATAAAAACTTGTTTCATCAAGTGCTTAAATAAATTACTTACTTACTTACTTGATCATTGCTACCCTTTAGTCAGGATCACAACCGAATTTCTCTCACCACCCACGTTAATTTGTTATCCAAGAGTGCAGGGGACTAAAGTTTAAACGACGCCTCCGAACAACGGATTTTATAAGCTTTTCATGGTAATTTTATTTACTCTCAGAATTTTTTTCGCCAAGCTTTCGCTTTGTTCGCTTTTTTGTCGAAGGTTGATCTCACGGACACTCACCAAATAAGCAGGCATACTCCGCATTAGACTACAGCGACTTTTAATTGGCCTTGTAACTCAATAATATTCTTCAATGTGTTTTAAATGGATTTCCGATGAGTAACTTTACTCTACAAAATTTTGACTTTATTATCCTCTTTTTGTACTCCAAAGTTTTAATCCTTTTTAAGCTGTTTTCAATCACTTACTCATCAGCTGTCAATGACATTTGAGTCAGTAATTGAACAATCATTTAACTTTTGCCAGCATTTTGTTTTTTTTTCTCTTCTTCTTTGTTATTATGCCAGGCTATGGAACAATGGCGCTTAAGTTTATTGTTTCAAAGGATTTAAACTTTCAGTTGATGTATGCTTCGCAAGCACATACACACTCTCACATATCACACACACATAAATAGAAAACTAATCTTCAATGCCATTCACAATGTCATTTAAGGTCTGAAGGAGCGGCGGCGCTGTTCAGTGAAGTCATCAATCCCCCAAGTGCATGTTACCAAGGGAAAATTGAAATAAAAAAGAAGCTGAAATAAAAACAAAATGAAAATGAAAATCAATATAAAGGAGCGTAGAACTTGGAATGAAAAAATTCAAGAACAACTGAATTTAATTAAAAAAGAGAAAGAATGGAAGCAAGCAAGAGTGGCAAAAAATAGCAAAACTTTGGACGGCAATAAATAACATTCACAAGAGTCATCACAAGGATAAATTTATTAGACGCCAATGCCATGTCTGGAAGACATTAAATAAACTAACAAGTGTGAAGAAAAAAACACAAGAAATATTAAGAAGGACTTGCAATAAATGTCACAGGATATGAGAAAATCAATTTTTATGAATAGTTTCAGTTTTATTTTCTGCCAGACCTTAAACAAAAACAAAAATGAACATTTTGTTTTACAATCTTCTTAAAGTTTTTTTTTTAACTTCAGCTGTATTACTGTATCACTTTTGCTTAACAAAAATTTGCATTTTTCTATCCTTATAAAGCACTCCACTCCCTCTCTGTGACGCATTTACGTTTTCTTATTATAAAACAATATACGACAGCTGTCTGTCTGTCTGTCTGTCTGTCTGTATTATTGAAAGTTCTTTTTTGTCCTTTTCCTATGTCTTCCTCTCATCAGCTTTTTGTAGGTGTCTTCAGTATGCATGCAGACTGACTTCCTGGTAACTGATGACTGTTGGCAGAGAGAGGGTGTCTTTGTGTCTGCAAAGGAATACATTTTTTATATGCGATTCCAATGAAAATTTCATTAACGTAGACACAAAGACTCATGCTATGGTATCGAAAGTAAGCTAGTATTTATGCATGTCTTTAAAGGATTTATTTTCTTTTCGTTTTCTTTGAATTAAAAATTTATAATCAAATGTGTTTTAAAATTCTGAAGAAAAAGTAAGTGAAAGTAGCTACTCTACGTACACGTATATGTCTAATAGTAGGGGTGAAAATAATAGCAAATTTTTAATGCAATTTTCTATATAATACTGGACTTTATTTAAATACAAATGTAGAAAGAAATATAATAAGTTACAGGCTATTTCTATTGCTATAGCCCCGGCTAACAGACACAAATTTCCATATGAAATTCTTTAAATTTGCTACGATCTCTAGCTCTAAACTGCGTCTAACTAAGGACCTGACTAACAGACTTTAACACGTTTGTTAGACGATTTCTACACTGAGAAGTTCAGATTCGTACTTTAGTCGGAGTGTAAAGCTTGCATGACAATATTGTCTGAAGTTTTCCACGGCGTGTTCCCACCCAATCCATTTCCCTGTTTTGGAAGACAACATCTTGTCAATTGATATTTGGTTAGTAACTGCCAAGATGTGTTAACATCATACAGGTTCCTGACCACAGTGATATTCAGTGTAATTCTATTGTTTAGTTGGAACAGGCTCATTTAGGTAAAGGACGTTAATCACTTCTAAGCTAAGGAGCAAGCTTCTTAAACTTTTACTGACTCACTTACTTAATTGGTAATTACAAACCTTTAGTCAAGATTACAACCTAGCTTTTTACACCACCATGAATGAGGGGACCGTTTATAAGCGACTCCGAATGTCAAATTGTTAGGAAAATTTTCATGGTAATTTTTATTTACTTTCGCGAGCTTTTGCTAGAAAGTCTGCTGAAAGGAAGTCCCTGAAGAAATAGTTTTCCATATTTCGTCTTAGTTCGAGATGTCGGAGCTAAAGTTCGAACCAAGGGCTCGCCTATGGTAAGCCTCCGCAATTCCTACTAGCCGCCGTGGTTTAGTAGGTAGTGTGTTGGCTTATTAGACGTGAGGCCTCGGTTCAAACTCCAGGTCAGGCATTTCCAACTGAACGAAATATGAAAAAATATTTCTTCGGCGACTTCCCCTCAGCAGATTTGTGACAAAAACTCTGAGGGTAAATAAAATTGCCATGAAAAGTTTCTCAAAAATCTGTAGGTCCCACCACTCATGTATAAAAAAATTAACACACACAACATAAGTGGTGTGAGAACCTAGGTCGTAATCCTGACTAAAGGGTTGTAATGACCAATTATTTACGTATGTAATTCCTACTAGACTGCGGCTGTTCCTAAAAATACCAGCATAAAATGTAACGTTGCCTTAAATAACTTTTAATCTGTATGTTACATGATCTCATTGGATTTGTAATTTTAATGTCTTAAACAATTACAGGTTCTTGCATAATTATAACCAAAAATTCTTTTTTAATACATCATTTTAACATATTCTTTTATTTTATTTTCCTATCATTACAGCCTTTCTAGATCTACTTTACCCCCCCACTACGGCCTATAAAAATTCTGCAAATATTTCGTTCGGAAATTCAAGGCATTTGCTAAAGTTAACCTAGCCTAACTTAAATTATGTGTTGTTGTAGAAAAACGAAAAAGTTTTTAATTAAAATTAAAAAAATTATTCTTTAAAAAGCTTTTTTTTTTATAAAAAAAAATTTTTTTTATTAAAATTTAAAGAAAAAAAAAAAAGAACTGCAGTGAAAAAGAAAATAAAAAAAAAACTTTAAAATTTGTTTTAAAAAACTTTTATTTCTTGGTATAACCACGACGACATTGTAGAAAAAATAAAACATAAAACAAAATGGCGTTGCTCGAAGCACGTCCTTATCGACCCTTCAAGTCGAGCGAAGAATATTTGGAAGCCATGAAAGAAGATTTAGCCGAATGGATGAACACACTTTACCCGGAGTTGACAATAAATGCAGACAACTTTATGGATCGCTTAGATACCGGCGTTGCACTGTGCAAGGTGAGTCAAGCACTACTTTTTTTTTGTTTATTTTTTATTATTATTTTACTAGCAGTTAACTTTGCATGACAATAATTTTGAAATGAAATCTACACAAAGTGTGCGTATTAGTGGCCATGTTTAACTGCTGGAAATTTATTCGTTTTTTTTTTTATACTGCGCAGTAGTAATGCCGCATAATAAACTTAAAAATCAAAGTTTATTTGTCTTTAACTTTATTTTTTTTGCCATATGTCGTTTTTCAACATCTCCTGCCGCTTGCATACGTATTGTAATTAAAGCTTAAGCGGTTTCCAATGATTTTAACAAGTTCTTCTTGAGGTTGACATCAATCTTCATTGATTGAGGCCTCCAATTCGATATCTTTGAACTAAACTAAATTAAACTGGGCAGTTCTAAAGTACATAAACTAGCTTTCGCTTATTAAAATCGATCCGATTGTAAATGCTCATAGTCATTCATTTGGGAAATTCTGCATAATTAACAAGTTCTTCTTAAGATTGACATCAATCTTCATAGATTGATGCCTCCAATTCGATATCTTTGAATTAAACTAAACTGGACAGTCCTGAAGTATACAAACTAGCTTATTAAAATCGATCCGATTATAAGTCCTCATAATAAGCTATGGTAAGTCATGGATTTGGAAAATTCTGCATATTCTTCTTGAGGTTGACATCAATCTTCATTGATTGATGCCACCAATTCGTAATCTTTAAACTTATTTGATTAAACTTGGCAGTCCTGAGGTGTACAACCTAGCTTTCACGTATTAAAATCGATACGATAGTAAATCTAATTATAAGCTAAGTAAATCATGGATTTGAGAAATCCTGTTTATTAATTATTAAGTTCTTCTTGAGTCTGACACTGATTTTCATAAATTGATGCCCCTAATTCAATATCTTTGAACATTTTTTACTACTGCCCAGATGTCCTGAAGTAGGCAAACTAGGTTTCGCTTTTTAAAATCGATTGAAAATCCTCCTCATAAACTGGGGGTTTGGAAATCCTGCATATTTAAGTAACTAAAGCGGGACAAAAAGCCAAAACAATTTTCTTTAATTTCTTTTTTTTCTGCTTGTTTTTGTTTTAAGGTAAATATTATTGTTTCACCTTCAGTAAATATGGGAAAATCTTTCCATCTTTTTTTATAGTTTTGCCCTAAAAATGAAAAACGAAGAAAATATTTTTTATGGTTTATTGAAAATGTTTACAGAAATTTCTTTACAATCCATGCAACAACACATTAACATCTGTTGAACAGAAAACGTTTTTTTATAGTTTGAGATAACCCAACCCATGTTTCCTAAATTTATTTTTTTTAAAGTTTAATAAAAATTCAACACCATTAGACAGAGAACCATTAAAAACCCTTTTTATATTCATTTCAAACGGTATTTCAATTAGAAATTGTAAAATCATTTGTATATAGTTTTACATGAAGATATCTTGTTTTTTTTTCTTGTGGTTTTAAATTTTATGGTAAAAAAGTTCTAAAAAAACCTTAATTTGTTGTTTCAAGTGATTGGAATGAACATCTTTATTGTTTTTTTTTTTGGATTTTTACTTTAAATTTCTTTCTTTTCTTATGAAATGAGTTATTGCATCGCATTAGAAACGAAAGAAGAAAGAATCTCTTGTTTAAAGCAAATAACTCATAAAAACGAACGAATTTCTTTTAATTTTATCACTCATACGAGCATATATTCAGTCATTATCGTTTCATTTGCGGCAGTATTTCCACAAGATAATGAGAAGAAATATTAGAATAACGTTACCAACTAATTTTTTTCTTTTTTATTAAATAAAGTTTCATTAAAATTTGCTGTTAGATTACGATGGAAGCGAGAGTTTACATACATATGTATGTTCTACGACAACGCATGTAACAACATTTTTTTTCTAATGCAACATAATCTGTTAATGCTAATCGTTTTTGAATCGTTTTTTCACTACTCATAACTACTACGCTCATGAAATTTTAAATATAAGTGAGTCAACAATGTTGAAATTTAACTACTCTGATTCATTCGTACTCACTGCAACGTTGATTTATAAGTACATGTTGCAATAAGTATGCGTACAATGTGGACATCAAACTCATACCATTCGAAATATGTTTGATTCATAAGCCTACTCATTTAGATTCATAACTTTAGAAAATTATTTATAATACTTATAAATGATTCGATTGTCTCAAATCATTCATCAAAATTTAGAGTCTTTAGTTATTGTTGCATTTACTAAGAAAAGAGACACATAAGCAAAAAAGCCAAAGCAGCTAGCAGAGCAAACACACAACTTTGTTGGCAATATTTTAGTGTTCGTACGCGAATCATTACTTATTTTTTGTTTCGTGTATATATTGGGTTATGGAGAGTCGAAATCAACAACATCAACAACGTGTTGTTGAGTATGAATATGATGAGTACTTTAAACTTGGAATATGAGTAGAGGTTCCAAGATATTAAAATAAGTATGAATGCGTATAAGTATCAGAAATGATGAGTATGATTCGATTCTACTCATCTTTTTGAATACTCATTGGTGATCTCTGGTTGATACAAGTACAAGTGGTAATACGTCAACAGCTGCAACATAGGCTAGTTTCCTAAGTTACGAAGGACAATGTGCAATGAAGTGTTTGGGTAAAATTTATTTCAGTATCTAAAGATGATATGATGTCTTCTTACAAAGACTAACTGGTTTTCTAAATAAATAAGTATCGCAGACAATGAATGCAAACGTAGAGATGGTGCTAAATAAAACACCCCTTTATCTGTTTTCCTGTTTATCAAAACCAGTCGGTATTAAAATACATTTTGTACTTGTGGCTGTATAAGAGTTATAAGATCACATGTGAACAATTTTCAATCCATTCTTTTCGATTGATTGTATATTATTTGTTTCTTTTCTTTGTACTTTTCAAAAGCCTTTAGTGTTGTCGAGGAGTTCTATGGCGATAAAAGAAAATACTCATCTCATCTGTCATGTAGACCACATGCTTTCTCAGATAATTTTCGAGTGGATCGTATAATGTATTGTGCGTATTTGTCACATTCTTTCTGTAGTTTTGTCTGCCACTTACCGTGCACAGATTCTAGTCTAACATTTACAAACACTATTCCCTCTTTCCTCCCTCCTACAATCTTCACTTCTATGAATAGGTGTATAGAACCCATCTCTAGACTGTTGGTCGTAATAAAAATGAAAAAAACTCATGTTGAAGCTCACAAAATTCAGAACAATTTCGAACTGTAAGTAAATAATTTATGGCATCTTCTGATACGGTGCAGTACACATTATTTCGGTATCTGATCACCAAGCCTGTCTAAACTAGGGAAACACAGCAGGTTTACTTGAAATATCACAGCCAATAACAGCGACGACCCTAGTAAGGGCCAGCTATTAGGTCTTGACAGAATTTATGAGAGCAAAATAATTAGCGTCCTTACAAGCATCTAGAAAAGACACCGAAATGATGAAATATTTTCCATGTCCTTGATCAACTTTTGGACGCTAGACATTGCTTTTTTAAGTGGAAGTGGATTACATTAGTATTCAGGAAATACGTACCCGATGTAGATTTTGCATGAATTTATGTGTTTGGGCTCCCTCTCGTTAGATGTATGCCGGTATGGCATGAGATCTACAAACTTACATTTTGATTTGATTGTGGTCCTTATATACTTCTAACCTCCCATGAACTTTATTTGGTGTTCGATAAGGAATTCAAGTTTTTTTCTTTTTTTTTAATTTTGGACTACATTTAGTACTTTTTAAAAATTTAGTACTTTTATTATTAATTTAATACTTTGTCCCCAAATAGCCACACTTTAGCATTCGGTTACGTTTTACTTCTTTCGTTTCTACTGCATACTTATTACTGCATATGATATATGTATGTCTGTCTGTCTTCGTATTTAGAGGAATATGTGATGTTGGGCTGTCCATTTGCTGTTGGTTGATCTGTCTATTTGTACTCATATGTTGCTTTTTCAATGGGTGTAAAGTCTTAAATAAACACCATAAAAATGTAAAAAAAAAATAAAATCAAAGCCATGGCATAAATTTATGTTAAAATCTATTAAAATCTATCGTTGCCGCCATGGCTACTCTACAACCATAAGGCCATCTTCTACAATACGTCTAGAGCAACACCATAAAATAAAAATACACATACAACAACAGGTTCATCATTAAACATCTGGTCACCCACCACTAACTTCACTAAAATAACACCAAAAGAGTTTATTTAAACAGTCTTTGAGAGACGACAGTCCGTCAGTTAGTCTAACAGAAATTGCGATGCCAAGTTAAAGTTAGAAAGAAAGAAAGAAAAACAAAAGCAAAAAAGAAAATTCCAGTAGTTCATTGCAGCAGTTAATGTTGAATTAGTTGTTGTTGTTGTTGTTTTTATTGTTTTAAAGTTTATTTGCTATAAAAGAAAAGAAGAAGAAAAAACCCCATATTTATTTACAGTAGCGTACAAATACGAGTAAAACTAACAGTGGCACTAATTTTTTGTTGTTGTTTTTTTTTTATTCGCTTAATACTCAACCTACTCTGTTGTCTGTCTATTCATTCATCTATCCGTTCGTCCATTCGTCTGTCCATCAAACATCAAACATCTAACCAAAGGGGTGATAGGAGAATGAGTAGCGGGGAAGGGGCTGGGGTGGTTGCTCATTTGTTCGTAAATGTGTTTAAACATGTGTTCGAACAAATGAAAGAATTGATGTGTCCATCCATTCATCCATCATTCATTAGGTGTCTGGGGCCTGAACAAACATTGATTCGTTGTTGGTTGGCTTTTCTTTCTTGCGATCTGTTGTTGTAATTTTAATTTCTTTTGTTAATTTAGCTGTGGCATCTTTTTACAGAACCATTTAAAACATGCACTTTGTTGTTGTTGTTATTGTTGTTGTTGTTGTTGTTGGGGGAAATCTTTATTTGCATTTAAAGTTTATTTTAATTTTAATTTCAAACACATGTTCGTTCTTTTTCGTTAATGCCGCTACTGGTGTCTTTGAAAAGTCATTACCATCGTCATCACCATCACCATCGTCAACGTGATCAGTTGTTCTGCTCATTGCTCATGATTATTTCTTTTCGTTTCTCGTATTCTCGTCTGAATAATAAAAGAGCGTTTAAAAGTTATTCTTTTTTCTTATTTTCTTTTCCTTTCTCTAATGAATCTTTCGTAACGTTTTTTTACGATCACGTTAATTTGTTTTATTTTATGGCCACATATCAACATGAAACATCCACGGGATTTTCTTTTCTGTGGAGTAGGAACAGGAGTCTGTTTGTAATAAGCGAAAAGGGACGATAGATCGAGATGGGAACTCTGCTTAAGCCAGGCAATTTCAGTTTTTACTGGATAATTTATTGGAAGGCGATTTGATTCTTCCTTTAGAGTATTCAGAAATACATACACATACTTCTCTGAGGACATTGTGGACTCAAATAAATTTGTGCCGGTTAGAAATCGCTTCTAGTCCAATATGCATGTTGTGTGATGAGAAAAACAAATCACTAGAGGACATACATATGTATTTGTGATCTGTGTGAACTGCATTAATAGTTCACAGTTAAGCAACTGGATTCTTAAAAAGCACTACTCTTTACACCGAACATCATTCTGAGGTTGGTTAGGGCAACAGAATTTGAGGTAACATTAATATTTCATCACAATATTTCCGCACTGCAGTACATTATAGTCCAGTGTCACTTAAGAGTGCTTCTTTTAAGCCTTCGTACGTACCATATGCAAACCAGAAACTTGTCTCTGTCTCTGTAGGCATCGGTTGCCTAAGAGTTAGTTTTAACGACATCCTCAGTGTCGGCTTTAAATGTATGGACTTAACCTTACTGTCTTGGCATTCTACAAAATAATTTCCGCAGGAGCTATTGGTCTGAGGAGGAGGAAAAGGCTGTCATTTACGTCCTGTGTTAGTGGCCTGCTCTTGTCATAAGAAGACGAAGGTTCTTGGCCTTTCATTTATTGTCTTCCTTGACTTTGGTCGGTTTTCTCTAGGAAATAGTTGATCTGCGGGTTGAAAATTGATTGTGGTGTGAGCGCAACCTTATCGAACTTAACATTACTGGCAAGTAAACATATTGTTTTTAGTTACTATTGAAACCTAAGAGGATTTTCATAGCGCGCTAAGCCTGTCGATGAATTTCAGATATGACACTGCTTGACACTCTTTCTAGTCCTGGAGAATCGTGGTTAAGGATATTCAGTTCAAGTATTTTTTTTCAGTCTTTTCAAAATGTTTTTATTCCCAAAGTATACAGAATATTCAGAAAACAATGACACTAATAAAGCCTGTCATCGATACAACCCTCCTTTCCCCTATTTAATGTTTACTTCTCTTAAAAAAGTCCTTAAAACTGATGACTAAACAAAGAAGTCAAGTATTCTGTGTGTAATAAACATAAGAATACCAATTTATCTGAAAAATTGTCAGTCAATGAGACAAACAATCAACCACATATGTGAACTTGAGAGTAAATGAAGCAGGCACTTTATACACACACACACACACAACAACATCCTCTAAAACATATCGAATGTCCTTAAAATAAGGCCAATAAGAAAACAACAAATAAACACACAAGGATACAGCAACTGTCAGCTTTGAAAACAGGTCTTTAAGTCATCAATACGAAAAATAAATACAAAACAACTGAACAAAAGGACGGAGAAGGATGCAGTTAATTTCGGAGGGAAATATTTTTTTGTTTCGATTTTAATCACTCAAGGAGAGTCCATCTAGTTATCCAGTTCGAGAACAATGATTAAATGGAAATTGGAAATTATTTCGTTTTGTTGGCAGATTTTTGTTTCATTTTGGCTTTAAGCCAACATAAATACATTTTATTGGGTCCAAGAAAGAATAGAAAACAAAAAAATAACTTTTTCCCTCGATTACAATTCTAGCAAAAGATTGAAATAAACCAACACAAATATAGTGCATGTTGCATGCCACAAATTTCCTGTTGCAAAAAAGGCAGATAGAGAAACAAAGTAACATTCTCAAAGACATGTTTAAACGGACGAAAAACTAGAAACCGGAAGAGGAACAATAAACTGAAGGTAGAGAAATAAACAACAAAACCTACAGAAAAACAAACAGAAGAACTTTTATCCTGTCTTTATCTCTTTTATTTCGTTTTTTTTCTTCCGAAGGAAAAGCTAAAAATAGTTTTTGAAATTCTTCCGTGTTCTCAAAGCAACACCATTTCCATGGGATTTTCAAAAAGTACATTTCTTATGCAAACTATCCATCGTACACACACTTCTGTGAGAGGAAACGGTGTAGATTTTTACATTTATTTTATTACAATATATTTCATGTTGTTGTTTTTATTTTGTTGTTGTATAAAAAACAATATAACATGCACTAATAAACATCAGGGTCTAATGCTTTGCTTTGGATAGAAGACGTCTTATTCGTCCTTAAAAAGTGAAATAAAGAAGGTGAGAGAACAAAATACACTCGAATATAAAATGTTAGTAAATGTTTGAGCTTTTTTTGTGTTTTTTGATAAATTACGGCAACAACAAATGGCAATACTGTCATTCTAGAACTTGCTAAAGTGTACAAAATAGTAAGAAGTGAAAATAAACAGCATTGTTCTGGCCGGTTGACATAAGAATTGTTCAGTTTAAAGTGAAAGTAAAGTAAATTGATATTTCAAACCTAAAAATTATACTTTTTAGCATTTTGAATATGCGAAATCGATTTTTCAGCCAGTCTTGTGTGGTACCCAATTTCCTTGTTTTTACATGGACCCTAACCCTATTGCTTGCCAACATTCTAAAATTCTTCTTGACTTTGGCAACAAATTTTCTGCAAATTTAATGCAATTTTATCTTCAAATTCTTTTTTAGCTGGATTGCGTCCTGAGCAAATCAGTTTTTTGTCACTCGTTTAAATCTATTTTTAAATCAAAATACTCGTTTTTAAAAGCCAAAAACCTAAAATTAATTTTATTTTCCCATTCAAACATATGCCCGACTATATGTATTTAAACACACAATATTTCTTTGGCTGTATGTTAAATCAAAATATTCATGTAAACCATTACATACATTTAATACAGACATATGTTTGCCATCACCATAAACAACAACAGCAACAAATAAACTGTATTGAAACACACCACAATATGTTTTCATGTTATGCCATCATACACACACAACACACTCAACATGTCCTTGTTTGTTTATGTTGCATACATACATTTTTTTCCACCATAATTTTTGTTCCTCTTTTTTTTCGTTCGTTACAAAAACTTTAATAGATTTACACACATTGTAAAGGCACTCAAATACTCTCGCTAAAATAATATCCCTCGAGCCATAACAAACTCTCCTGTTATACCATTTTCTTTCGCTGTGTATAGATGTGTGTGTATGTGTGATTTTATAATATTTAAACATGCAAGCCATATGGAACAACAATAATAAAAAACCAAAAAAAAGTTCTCATTTATATCCCCCACAAGACCAGTAGGTGGTAACAATTAATTGCATACTAACGGGGAAGGAGAAAGAGAGTAAAAGAGTGATTGTGAGTGTAAATTTATTTCAATGATACTTGTTCTCTTTGGAATTTTTTTTTCTTACTTCTAAACCTAATGTTTTACAACAATATTGTAATTTTAACTATGTGTACTTGTGTGTGTGTATGTATGTGCATGATATTATTGTCAAGGCCTTCTCTTTATTTTTTGTTTCCCATCCACATATTCTTGTTGTATTGCTCTCATAAAAATTCCATTAAAAGCCCATATAAAACACTAAAATGCAATAACCTGCAGAGTTTTATTATTGCTGGCGGTTGCTGCTGTAGCTACTGCTGCTTCTGCCATTTTTGAAGTGAAAATTTAATTTATCGTCGTTATAACGTAGTAAAAGAGCAGAGAATCTCAGTTTGACAGTGACTGGCTGACATTATTACACACAACATTACATCGTGTAATAGCACAAGTAAAGCATTAACAGCGCACATGTTGTAGGCAGTCAAGTCATGCCATTGTTTTTATTTTTTCCTTGTTTTAGAAGCAGAAGTTAGGCGCTTGAAAGCTTAGTTTTCCCGTGTCAGTCAGTTAGACAGTCAGTCAAAGTTTAGTGACTGCCATCTGCAGTGTCATCATAATCCTATTTAATAGAAATTGCATGAAAACAAAAAGCAGACGAAACCTAAATGACAATCAGTTACAAAGGCATGGCTTGGAAAATGTTATCATGAGAAAAATACACTCAAAGAAAAATGTTCATAAAATGTTTTAATACGTTTGAAGTAAAAGAAAAGCGGTTTGATATTTTTATTTTAAGACTTTAAAGGATATTAAAAAGATACTAAAAATTTAAATGTAAACAATAATTTAGAAGTTCTGGGGAACTGGCTTTAAACCAGCATTTAGGCCCAGTGGATATGACAATCAATATTCCACCCGGAAATCAAATAATCCCTAGAAGAAACCAACCTGAGTCCAAAATAAATTTTGCAATTCACAGCAAACTTTATATTAAAGAGCTCGATCAAGGATATTCAAAAGTAAGAGATCAAACTGCCTGCATCTCTTTATGACAAAACCAGGGTACTGACGCATCAGATGAAAGACAGTCTCTTTCACTCCTCAGATCCACAGCTTCTGCAGAAGTAATTTGTTGGAATGCCAAGCCTTTCGGCATGCCTAAAAAAGGACAGTTTCCCGTAAGATGTGCGATAAATAGCCATACGATTTAAGAATAGAAGTGAAACGGTCCTCTTTTTATTCATGCGTATCCAACAGAATCTCACAATATTGTACGTACCCCCTTGCTGCCAGCGAGATTGAGCCACCCTGTAAAATGAGTGGCTTATTTTCCATTTAACTGAGGCAATCCTATGCCCTGTAACATGTCGGAGATTGCGAGCTACGCAATTTTCAACGATATCCCATTGTCCTAAAAACTCCTTTGGGTCGATAAATGAATGCCAATGCTAGCTTAGCTGACGCACGCATCCCCACACAAAAAATAAAATTAACATACGGGGCAACCAATCGTCTCTACCTGCACTTTTGTCCTCATTCTTTAAATCTGTTTGTTGAGCCTAAAATAAGTTTCATGCTGGAGATAATTTTTCCTTATGAAAAAAATTTTGACACACAGTGCTCGAATTTTGATAATGATTATAAAAACCAATGGTTAGCTGGTCTATTATTGTTGAAATAGCAAACCTTACTCTGCATTTTAGCTCTACCACCTGTCACGAATCCTTTTGTATACTGAAAAAATATATCCACGAACAATATGTCTTTCTTTTACTGTCATTGTTTTTACCAGCGTAAAACTTTGATTATCACACATATTATCCGCGGTACATACATATTTGTATGTGCAAATGAGTTGCAGAGCATCATGTTTAACAGAGAATGTCTCTGGGTATTTTACTGCTGAATGCTCTTTTTTTTTTCTTCTTCTTTTTACTCAGATATTTTTCCTGCACCCTACAACACTCAGAATTTGTTCCCTTTTACCAACCCACCATCATCGTGTGAGAGTTTTAAGTGGTTTTATATATTCACCATCGGCATCATCATCGTCATCATCATCATCATTCATAAGAATTTTCAATTGTTGACAGGTTTTTTTTTTCAGAATTTTTACTTTTTTTTTTTTTTTTTTTTTGTTTTGTATAGTAAATGCACTCTTTCGCTGCCAAGTGCCAGCCAGTGAATGTATAAATATTTATGTATGGAAGAGAGTTTGAGAGTGTGTGTGGGTGTGCATGTGTGCATGAGTGCGTGTACAAATATGAGCATGCAATCCTTATTGTGTTTACATTTTTATTATTACTTGGTCGGGTGGGGGTATTTTCTGTTAAAATATTACTGTTATCAACGCTGAAAATGAGATGTATGAGATGGTGGTGGTGGTGGTGGTGGTGGTGTTGTTGCTGATGATCATATTGTTGTTCTTGATATTGTTCTGCATGTCGTTTGCCTTTTTGCAATTATAATATTGAGCACCAGCAGCAGGCACATTACAATACTGTGTGTGTGTGCCTAATTTAAGAGTAAAAAAAAAGAAATTACTTACGTAAAAGTGTGTGTGTATTTAATATGGTTGTTTGTAAATAATTTGCTTCACTTCATTGATTTATTTGTTGCTTTAATGTTGTCAGTTTGTTTGTTTTTTTCTCCATTTTTTTTCTGTTGTTGTTGATTTCATTGTTGTCTGGTTGCAATGTGTTGCAAGTCTTGTAAATTTTAATGCCTCCTTTGTTTAAACAACAACAACAACAACAACAACCAATACACTGCATATGTGACAGCTTTTTTATTTTCTTAAATTCCTTTTATTTGCCTCCCTTTTTTAATTTTATTATTATTTTTTTTTTATTCATTTTCTTCATCATTTAATTATTTCCTGTGAAAATTACATTGGAAATTGCATTATTTACTCACACAGTAAATAAACTAATTTTAGTTTAAATTGGCATTTACTTGTGCACATACACAGCAACACAGCAACAAAGAGCAAAAGTAAAACGTTACTAATTCTGTTATAAAAGGTCAGAAGAGAAATTATTACAGTTTACGTGACATTACCAGGAATTGCACATCAGAGAATGCCACACAAATCAATAAAAAAACAAAAGAATAGAAGAACTGCCCTTTTATCACAGATTTCAGTTGTATTTGTTACACACCCGAAAGAAATGTTTTCCCAAGAAATATTCGCTTCTGTCTTTAATCTCTTCTTAAATCTGTCCTTTGTATACACAATAACGAATTATGTGCGCTGAAAAAATTTCCCAAACAATAATATTTGAAGTCCGCATTCACACATCTTTTCTCCCTCGCTCGCTCTAAAACAAGACGACTTGGCAGTATTATTTCTTCAAGAACCCACTGTTTTTTTTTTAAGATGCCAATTCGATTAATAGAAATAGAGTTTCAGCAGTAAGTGCCAGTAAAAGTGAAGCAAGGTTAAAAATACAAAACGAAACATCCTTATCCTCCTCCAAATGCACTAACAACGGATGATTGTTTTGTCACTTGGTTTTTCAGTACGAAAAAAAAACTTCGTGACATGTGGCATTGCCTAAAATTCTTAGCAATGTATGCCATTTCACTATAATTAGACTAACAGAGAGGAGTACGTTTGCAAATCATAGAATTTTATGATTAAAATTCGTGCTATGTAAGAATTATGTTTCTATTTAAAAATTATATTCAGCTAGGAAGCTTATTTTTCACTCTATGGGGCATGCCAACAAACAGATCTAGCATCCAGAGGCAATTACAGAGCTGTCAATGCTGCATTAGAGGACCCCTGCTGTGTTTTATGGTCAAGCGTCATCATTAGACTGTAATCCTTAACTAACGGTGAATTTCATTGAAACTTTATAGTCAACAGATCAAGGTAGTGAATGATAGTGAATCGCTTTATTTTTTTTCCAAAAAGTAGAAGAATTCTACTAGGTGGACACACGATTAAATGAATCTATTGAGGCAAGTTGCCATGAAAAGTTTCTCAAAAATCTGTCGTTCAGAGTCGACTTTAAACTGTAGGTCCCGCCACTCATGTATAAAATTAACACACACAACATAAGTGGTGTGAGAAACTAGGTCGTAATCCTGACTGAAGGGTTGTAATGACCAATTATGTATGTATGTATGTATGTATTGAGGCAAGTTTGTCTGCGAACAATTTAACAAGTTTATCCCATTAAACGGTTTTTGTGAAAATATGTAAAGTCTCTCCCGTACAGAAACAAGTCAACTTCAATTCCAACCCAAGAAAACCAAGTTATTGTACAAAATTACTCTAGAAAAAGTATACCAAAATAGGATGGATCACCTATATATCGTAGCCGAGGGCAGCATATATAAGAAATTATCTTAAAAAAAGCAAATGATAGGCATTCCCTATGTCGTCCCAATTATTTCATTCACTTGTGCAATTTCTATAACCTAAACGCTTAAAAATATTGTCGCCGTGGTCTAGTAGATGATGTGTTAGCTTATTGGACGACAGCCCTTGGTTCAAACCCCAGCTTCATCTCAAACAATATGAAATACAATTAAATAAAATTTCTTCCGCAACTTCTCACCAGTCTACTGTCAAAAATTCTGAGAGTAAAAAAAAATTCAAACTTCTAAAAAACCTGTCGTTCGGAATAGACATTCAACTGTAGCTCCGGCCGCTCATAGATGAAATTAAAACACATACACATCAGTGGTGTGAAAACCTAGGTTGTAATCCTGACTAGAACGGTTGTAATGACCAATTTTGTACAACAAAGTGAAGTAAAAATTACTGAAGCCATCATCTAAAAGGTTTAATGAATACAATTCATTACCCATTTTATTAAAAAAAAAAATAATAATTTTTTATCATCATTACACTCATTCGCATTTATTTACAAAATTTTAAAGAAATCAGAATAAAAAACTCACCAAATACTTGGAATATATCAATGTGTGCATTTCATTTCGTTTAATAATTTCCTTTTCCTAAAAAAAATCACAGTAAATTTCTTTGTTGTTGTGCTTATTTATTCTGTTAAACGAATCATTTTAATTAACATTTTACGCTCCATGTGCTTCATGTTAAAATGGCTCATCTAAGAATTTTGCAGAAAATGCATGCATGAGAGCCAGCATGCAGTTACTCATTACAAACGAAAACAAAAGCCAGAGAGAGAGAGAAAAGCAAAAACAAAAATAGCATCACATAACAAGATATTTACAATTACGCAAAATAAATAAACCGTGATCTCTCTCTATCCGTGTGTGTGTGTGTGTGTGCGTTTGAATGGGTGCTTATGAGATAATAATGATGCTGGGCCATTGGCGCCAGCTCTCTACAACGTCACAGTTATGCTTGCTGGAGGCCAATGGCAAGACCAAAACAAAAACAAACACGCACAAATGAAAACAAAAGTGGACTAGTGGACTTTTACACACACGCACACTAACACATTTTATTTTTTTCTCCACCAATTTTTCTTTGTTTTCAACGGAAATTTTAATCTTTAAGATTCCAACAGAGAGCAGTGAAGTGCGTGTGTGAGTTTTTTAGTTTTATTTTATTTTTTTTTTCTTGTGAATGTTTCATTCAAAATGTATTTATTTTTGTTGGTTTCTGTTATTAATTACTTGTCAATTTTAACAGCTTAATTGTTTAATATAAAATTCCTTTTTCTTTCTTTCTTGTTGTAATGTTTTGTGTGTTTTAAATTTCATGGGAAATTGTTTATCAAGTGGTTTTAGAGTGCGCAACTGTCATCATCTAAAGATTTCCTTAGAATATCCGCCGTTCCGTAACTCACAAAAATATCCCACAGAGCCAATAATTTTCAAAGGTCATTGAGTATGGAGAAGAGAACATAGAGCAGCCGTAATTTTTTTTGTTTGTTTTAATGTAAACAGTTGTTGTTCTTTTTTACCTATAAACAGTGGGAGGCATTTACGATGTAACTCTTCGTAAATGAGGGTCAGTTTGTTATGAAATTGGAAAAGAACAGAAAGAAGAAGAAAAAATCAGGTTATTAAGTAATGAGAAGTAAAGTTTTCATATAAATGATGCCACAGTAAATTGGCTAACTTCGCTGATATTATGTGAATGATTTCAAGAGTTTTAAACATGTTTTCAAAAACCCGGATCTCAATGGTCAGTGTAAGGAGAGAATAGGTCCACGATTATTATTTCCATACAAATTGACAATTTAAAAACGTGGGTAAAAACGATCGCAAGATAGATTCTATTTTATTTTTTAGCGTTTATTTCTATTCTTATTAGAAATGAAATTTTATTGCATTTTGTAAACAAAACTCATGCTTTTTTCATTTGAAATTAAGATTAAGCCAAGTTTTTGTTGATTGTATCAGATCTCTTAAGGGAAGGTCAAAGGATACTGTATTGTATCAAATAAAACAGTTTATATTTCTACGTTTCTTGATTAATAACTTCGAAAATAAATGAAACATAAGCAGTACATAGGTGAATAACTTGCAACACAAGCGTAGAAGCATTGGCGAAGAGTCATATCTAATTCTTGTTCTCCTCCAGGACAGTTGAAGCAATAGCAAACGATCGCTCGTACATTGTCTTACTCCCATGGAAGGAAATGGTGTAGCCTGGTGGGAGCACATTAATGTATTATATTATAACACTTTACTACGTAACTATTGGCGTCCTTTAGTGTTGCGTTTGGAGGCCAGGAACTATGATACTGTAAGGCAATCTAGTGATGGACATTCCCAAGGGAACATCGATGTATCCCGCATTCTACTGCTGTTCGGCGTCAGTAAGAAAAACTCCTTGCTTATTGCGCTTGAATCGATTGATAACTATTCTAAAACAAATGTTCTTTGAGTAAAATCCTCAGTCTACTTCTCCATGCATAACTCAAATCACTTTTCATTGTAATCATCCAGCAAAACTTAAGATTGTCTCTAACCCACTTGAGTTGAGAAGAGCGTCGTACCTCTTTTTATTTTTCGTTGATCATACCATTCCGAACACCTCTTTCTACTCCGCAGTCAGGTTGTCACCTCTGCAACGGCATGGGAGCTATTCTCCATGCAAGCTAAACTACCCTCTTCTTCTGTCCTTCGCTTGCAAGCACCTCGAAAGCTTCCCCTAGTGCTCTGAATATTTTACTCTAGGGCTACCCCACTACATATCCTTGAGCAGTAAAGTTGGTTGAAATCCGAATTTATTTTTGATCGGTCTTAACTGTTAGCAATTCATAGCTTTTGAAATTAAAGCTGTGGTATGGTTACGTTTGATATGCATTAATGCGATCCATATTCGCTCCAAGTGGCAAGACATAAAGTCTAAAAAAAATGTTTTGCCTGTTGTACTGTGTGTGTAACACAGTGTAAGCAAAAATTAATTAATTTTCTTATATTTTCAATTTTAACTGAATTATCTTTCGTTTTATTGATTAAAACAAAAAAAAAAAGAATAAATTTATCATGTGTGGTCGATTAAAGCAAATAAAAAGAGGGAAAAAACGTGCAAGTAAACTAAAATTTTATTAACTGCATGCAACATGTCGTCATTATCGACTAAACTGTCACTAAATAAATTTCAAGCAAACCGCCAGCCACATGTAGCTGCAACACCATTGCTACCATTGCCTCTACTCACTCTACTGCACTGTGGTGAGCCAACAACACAACAATAAAATACTGGGAGAAAAATCAAATTTGTTGTTGTTGTTATTGTTGTTGTTTTAATTCCAAAAAGTAGTTTATCAAATTCAATTCAATTTTCTCTCGAGTGCACTTAATTAATTTTGAAAATTGATTGATAATGAAATGACAACCCCAACCACCACTGGTCAAGCCAGAGAATGATAAGCACCACCACCAGCAAGCAAGCAGTACAAACCAAAAAACGAATATTTTTTTTGCTGCACTACTGCACTTACTGTGTGGCTGCTGCTGTTGGTGGTGGTGGTGGTGGTGGTAGTAAGACGACAAGTACCAAGTACCCCAATTGACATTTCGGCCATTGATTTAATGACTCTGCAGCGCAATGGTTGCATGTGCTGCAGCACAAAACTTTTTAATTTTATTTAAAAGGCAACTTTTTCTGGAAGAAAATAAAATGAAAACAAATTTAATGACATCCTCAACTCAACTCAGTTACCGGAAAGCGAAACTGTGCGGAAATTGTTGACGTGCATGACATGTAAGTTTCGTCAAGAGTTTCTTTTTTTTGTTGTTTTTTTTTTGGCTCCTCTTGTAATATTTGCGAAAAACAAAATTTTATTCAATTTTCTCAACACAACTGAAATATTCACATGCCTGTGACAAGTTGCTGCCTGTTGACTGTCTGTCTGTCTGTCTGTCTGTTGCTGCATTTGTTATGCAGTTTTGCTCTTCATTTGTCATGCAATCTGGCAAAAAAAAAATTTCACCAAAACTAAACAGGCTAATAAAAAAGCTACAGTTTTTAGTGCTGATGGATTATGATTTGATAGTGTTGCTGATGTTGATGCTGATGCTAATGATGATGACGACAGTCTAATGTTTAATGTCATGTTCACAAAACAAAAAAAACCAACCCCGACACAGCATTGCATTAAATGATGTGCCGAAACAAACTACCGGCGTCCAATATTTGAAAGACATGCAAAACGATGATGGCTTGTCAGCATTTTTAATATGGTTTTCCATGATTTTCCTGCATATTACTGATGCAGTGTGAAATGCCATACGAGATATGTAAAGTACGAGTATATCCACATAAATGAACAGATTTTTGTCATTATCACGTTATTTTCGCTTCTATAGCGATTTGATTTAAAGATACGAAACTAATTGGTTTAAAAGCATTGTCGTCCATTACATAAAAATTTTACAATTAAAATTAATATTTTACGAGGTTTAACGTTGTTGCCTTTTAACACTTTCTTCAATACTTCTTCAACTTTATATTTCCCAAAAAAAAAAAAAATTATGTTTCGTTGTGGTCATCAAATTTGATTTGATTTTGACGTCAGATCTCTTTTAGGTTTGGAAACAATAAATAGTCACTAGCGGTGAATGCAAAGAATTGATAGAATGAGGGAGCAGTTCGTAGCCTAAAACTGCATATTTGTGCGACGTTACTTTGTCCTGCTACAAAATTAACTTTTTTAAATCTTCTTCAAATAAGTTGACATAACCATTTTACCTCCATAGGCGCCGATAAGCCTCAAAAACCCCACTTTTGTTGGACTATGGTTTAATAGTGGTGAATCCATGGTCCTTCCATTACGAAATGACTAAAAATCATCAAAATTTTTGGTTGATCTCGTCGGAGCATCCCCGTGCATTCGAACGACATGGCCGAGCCAGCGCAGCCACTAGATGTTAATACGCTGCACAACGTCTATGTCGTTAAGGAGCTCATACAGCTCAATGTTGGATCGGATGCGGATATTATCGCCAACTCCCACTGGACCGAAGATCTTACGTTGCACTCTCGAATACTCCTAAGGCTGGTGCATCAGTGCTTAATATGGTCCATGCATCTATGCCATATAGAAGCACGTGGAGGATGAGCGTCTTGTAGAGTATTAGAGTTTTGTCGTGCGATAGAGGTCTCTGCTACTCAATTGCCTCTTGCGACCATATAAAACCTTACCAGAAGACTGTTGCAAGGGGGACGTCGAAAGAAATATTTTTTTTTCATCAATTTTTTAGAGCTGCTGAGTACGCGACCACAAATGCAGCAATCATCCTGCGAAAAGCTTTCTCGAGCTTAAGCGTATATTCAATATTGAATCCACTGAGCTATGTTGGATGCCAATGGCTGTCGCAATCTCCCAGTGCGACGCACAATATAACAGGTGGAGGGGCCTCTTCCGTACATTCGTCACTTTCTGTCCTTGAACGGCTGGAAGGAAATAACGTATACCAACCACTTGTTCACCATTAACTTCATGGTCACTCACTATGACGATCTATCGATATTTCTCTGAAATCACTCAGTAGAGTGCCATCAATGACTTTCTAACACAAACTAACTAACACAGGAATTGCGAATGCCAGTTGGCAGGAGCAATGCTGCTATTTCCGTTTAAAGACGAGACAGTCAAAATGTAACGGACTTGGTTAAACACTGATTTACTTGAGTGATTGCTATTCTTTATCGATTGTTAGTTTATTTATGGGTTTTTAATCTTATCTCTGACATTGAATATCTAAAGCAACATGTTGAGACAAGTGCAAACTTTTTTTTTTAGCAACATGTTGCAGAAGCATTCTTGTTTTTTATTTATCATGGATGACAAATTGGTATTTTTACTTCCTTAAATTAAACACCAAAAAAGCGTTAAAATTTTTAATTATTTGCTAAAGAGGAAAACCTTCACGGATTTAAAAACAAATTTCATGTCGTAATTACCGTTCAATAATAAAAATTAAAAAAAAAAAAAAAAACAGCTTCTAACGATATTTCTTCTTTTCAAAAGAGATTTAAAAACACAACAAAAACAAAAAAAATTAGAAAAAACAGTATTGCTAGCATAAGACAATGGTGGTGGAGATGATAGCAACAGAGATGATCTAACTTTCGCAATCAAATGTTTACATCAACATAAAGCCACATCGTTAAGAAGTTATGCCATGTCATAGGCAAAGACAGTAAGACAAACGAAGTAGTTGTCATAATTAATTGATTACTTCTGTTATTTAATTTAAATGCTATTTTTAAATACACAAAAAAAACATTTCATTAACACAAACAAATCATCAAATCTTAAATTCAGCATTCAAATTTACTGGGGATAGAACGTAAATTTTTCAATCTCATGTGTTTACAAATAATCAAATTGATTAGTAGGAGATCCCCTACACTGTGTAGTAAGAAAATATCTACTCTTGTACATCATTATCTAAGCGGCAGGCTGTCTATTAAGTAGACAGCTGACAGCTGAAAAACATACAGAAAATTAGCATCAGCTTCGTTATTATCTATGTTTCTATAATGAAAACTATTGTAATAAAAAAAAGTGATGATGATGATTACCACCACCATTGTTATCATCAACGTCATTATAGTTACACAGGAATACAAAACTTACGTAAAAGTACGACCTTATACCCACCCTTCAGCTTTTCGTTGAAATATGGTCTTATGAGCCTTTTTACAGGCTTTTCCTTAAATAGTAAGCAACATATGTAAGCATACTTTAAAACTGTTTTTTTTCTATTCGATTCAGAATGGTCTTCTATTTTAGAGCAGAGATCAGCAATGATTCGTTTTTTCACTACTCATAAGCACTCATGAAATTTTGAATATAAATGAGTCAACAATATTGAAATTTAACTACTCTTCTGATTCATTCGTACTCAATACAACGTTGATTTATAAGCACAGGTTGCAATGAGTATGCGTGCAACGTTGACATCAAACTCATACCATTCGAAATAAATATGTTTGATTCATAATCCTACTCATTCAGATTCATAACTTTAGAAAAATACTTAGAAATGATTCGAGTGACTCGCAAAATTCATCAAAATTTACAGTCTTAGTTATTGTTGCATTTACAAAAAAAGGAAAAAGACACATAAGCAAAAAAAAAACAGAGCAGCAAACAAAGCAATTTAGTGTTAGTACGCGAATCATACTTATTTTGTGATTCGTGTAAACGTTGAGTTATGGAGAGTCAAATCAACAACGTGTTGTTAAATATGAATATGATGAGTACTTCAAAATTTGAATATGAGTAGAGGTTCCATGATATTAAAATAAGTATGAATGCGTATATGTATCGGAAATTATGAGTATGATTCGATTCTACTCATCTTTTTTGACTACTCGTTGCTGATCTCTGTTACGTACATAACGGCAAGCTTCAGAGCATTAAAAAAAATCAAATTTGTTCCTTAAAACTCTTGTCATGTTTTCTGTGTAGCACAGTGTTATTACTAACAACAATTTCTAAGTTTTTTCTAAGCCAAACATTGTTTCTTAACACAAATTCAAACATAGCAAAACATAGCAATAAAAACCAACAACAACAACAACAACTAGAAGAAGAAAAGAGTGTTAAAAATAATGTTTTATATTTTGTTAACGAAAACACGCCACAAATTGTTTGTCTATTTAAACAACAATGAACCCAATGTAAGCAGCTACAACTGCAACATAAAACGAAAAATAAAAAAATTCAAAAATTTTTTTTATTATTGTTGTACAACATTAAATAAAAAAAAGGAGGCATGTTGCAACATAACAAACGTTAAGAAGACCCAATAACCAATATTTACGTTGTGTTGGTTTGTTGGTTAAAAAACACACACCAGAAATAAAGAAAATAAACTGAAAAACAAAAGGAAAACAAAAACAAAAAACAACAGCAACATTATGTTTCTTGTTGTTAATTTTATTGACTTAAAATTGTTAATATTGTTGCTCTATTGCAGGCTATTACTGTTGCACATGGCTGCACTGTTAATATAAAAAAAAACAAAAAATCTGAAAAAAAACAACGAAAACGAGGCGATACAGCAATGGCAAGCAAACAAACAAGCATTGTTGGTTGGTTGGTATTGAAGTTGCACTTGCAAACCCAAATTGAGTTTGCTGCTCCTCCGCAAATGTTGTTGCTGTTGTAGTTGCTACAATAATAAATGGTTGAATGGTTGGACGACAAGTTATGCTAATTTGTAACTTGACACAATAATTACAAATCTTTTCTTATACCCAGTATTTCTTTGGTTCGTTTGTTTTTGGTTCGTTTGTTTGTTGTTTATTCAAAAATTGCTGCAACAAGAAATGTGCTGTTGTTGTTGTTGTTGTTAGTGTAATGTTTTATTATTATTATTGGTACTCTAATGTTGTTGCTGTTGCTATTGCTGTTAATGTTGTAGTTTAGTGTCGTGCTGCTTAAACAATTGTCATCATAATTAAGTAACAACAGGTGTGGATAACAACTATTTTAACATGACTATCATATACGTTTTCACGACACGATACTATACTACATAGCACGACATGACATGTCACACGAATTTTGAAAACAACAATAAAAATTAAGAATCAAATTATTGCATTCCAATTAAACGAAATATTGATTTGAAATCAAATCTCCTGGCAATGGCTTGTAGGCCAGTTTTCACAATAAAATTCGCTCTCAGGCATTGCAGTATAACGCAGATCTGATGTTCTCATCAGAGATCAGCAATGAATCGTTTTTTCGTTACTCATAAGGCGCTTATGAAATTTTGAATACAAGTGAGTCAACAATATTGAAATTTAACTACTCTTCTGATTCATTCTTACTCAATACAACGTTGATTTATAAGCACAGGTTGCAATGAGCATGCGTGCAACGTTGACATCAAACTCATACCATTCTAAATATGTTTGACTCATAAGCCTACTCAATTAGGTTCATAACTTTAGAAAAATACTTGTAAATGATTCAGTGACTCGGATCATTCCTCAAAATTTACAGTCTTATTTATTGTCGAATTTACAAAAAAAGAACAGACACATAAGCAAAAGACAGAGCAGCAACGCACAACCTTTTAGTGAGTATTTTAGTGTTCGTATGCGAATCATATTTATTTTTTGATTCGTGTATATGTTGAGTTATGGAGAGTCAAAATCAACAACATCAACAACGTGTTGTTAAGTATGAATATGATGAGTACTTTAAACTTTGAATACGAATAGAGGTTGATAATAAAATAAGTATGAATGCGTATAAGTATCAGAAATTATAAGTATGATTCGATTCTACTCATATTTATGAATACTCATTGCTGATCTCTGGTTCCAATATCTATTTGAGTAACAAATCTACAATCCTTGTCGTGTTAAGCAAGTTTACTATCAACTTTACAACAGGGGCACCCAATTTGCCAGTTAATTGTCAAATGCATTAACACTGGCAAGCCAGTGATTGCTTTTAACACTTTTTGTAAACGGAACATTCGGTTTTTAACCTTAAAATATAATTTTTATGCTACTTTTCATTAAAAATATAAAAAAAATAAAATAAAAAAAATTTAAAGCAAATAAAAAAATCTTTAAACATGTATTGAAATCACGTAATAAAATACAATTTATTTATAACGCACATAACCTTAAAAATTTTTTTATTTTTTTTTTAATTTGAATTTAAAATATTTTTTTTTATTTTTTATTACTTTCCATTACACTTACTTGAACAACCATTAAAAATCAATTTTAAACACATAAAATGCACTTGACAAAAAATTAATAACAAAAAAAAAGCCAGATACAAACACCCGATGAATTTATTTACACTCGAATATTTTCAATATTTCCCCCCACTTGAGTTTTGACACTTGAAAAGATTTAAAAAATTTGTTTTTCTTTGAAATTTTTTTTTAATATTTTTCTTCAGACCTCGTAATAGAAAAACAATTGACAGATTTCAGCAACTCTGCATTCAAATGATTGCATTTAAATTAAATCGTATGTAGAAAAATGTATGTATGTATGTACCGCCAGAGCATATCAATTTTGCTGGCAGTATTTGTTGCATGTGACTCTCTTCACTGTCACTTGTCATTTTTTTTTTTTAATGGGGGAATGGAAGTTTTGTAGGCCTTTACTTCTGTCATATTTGTATGGCTCTTATTTAATTTTCATTTGAAGTGTTGGTTGCAACATGGATTGTGTAATTCTTGCTTACGAATCTGACTGATCTTCAAATGAACGGCGGGTAAATGCAATCACTTGTGACAGGGAATATGAACAATTTGGACTTTAAGCAGAGCAGTTCCCTACAGAAATTAAAATTAACAAGAATTGTTTGGAAGCCTGGACTAGTATGATAAATACTCACACTTGTGTTTTTGTTTGAGATGTTAGAGCTTTGGGTTTGAACCATAGGCTCTCGTCTAAAACACTACCTATTAGACTAAGGCGCACTGATTTTGATTCGATGATTCAAATGCTAATGATCCCTGACTATTTAATTGACAAACTAAACTTTTTGTCACGCTTTTTACGAAGATATCTTAGAAGTTTGTAGTGACAAGGATAACATTCCTTTTTTAAGCAGCCAATAAGAAGAGCGAATAATAAGGAGACTGTCATATGTACGGATAAAAATCTCAGACGTTCTTTGTTAACCCTAAAGCTTGTTATTATTGAACACAAGATTAAGCAACGAAATTTTTGTCTAGAAATTACTGTCCTATATGGTAATGTTGTCGCGGTAGTCTAGTAGGTAGTTTGTTGGTTTATGAGGCCTTGATTCAAACCCCAGGTCAAACATACTCTCAGCAGATTTGTGACAAAAACTCTGAGGGTAAATAAAATTGCCATGAAAAGTTTCTCAAAAATCTGTAGTTCGGAGCCGACTTTAAACTGTAGGTCTCGCCACTCATCTATAAAATTAACACACTCAACATGAGTGGTGTGAGAAGCTACATATGTAGGTCTTAATCCTGACTAAAGGGTTTTAATGACCAATTATGTATGTATGTATGTAGGTATGTAGATTAAGCAGATTTTCTCTAGTTTCAGACATGAAAAACACTTTCAACGAGATTTTATCTCAAAATTATTACTCAGTATGGATGATAATTAAAAAATAGTTTTACCACAGTTTTGTATAATAAAAATCAAATCACAAATTTACTGCCTCCCTCATTTCAGTTTGTTGTGTTACGCCCTTCCAAAGAAATTAATTGTGAAAAGAAATTTCTTTTCAATGCGCTTAAGATGTCATTTGTCATGGTAATTTTTCCCTGATTTTTTTCTTTTTTCTCTTTCTCTGGATGGATATTGAACTTGTCGTAGTAAAAAGGCGTATTTCCTTTCTGTAACTCTAATTTGGGGAATTAACACACAATATGCACACACACACACACACACACACACACACACACACACAAACACACGCAATCAACGGTACAACACATGGTTTCTTTTGAACGAAAAAATCTTATGCATTGGAATTCTAAAAATCATAGCCACGCACAGATAGTGATCGTGACGATATGCATAACGTCCCTGCCTGTTAACCGAGAGTGGAGAGGGAGTGGGTAATATTCTTTATAATTTTCTTAATGCTGTGATGACATTTAATGTTTTGCTTTCTCTCCCTCCCTCCTTGAGTAAACTAAATAAGGAATATTTGAAATGATTGCATGCATGCATGCATACATACACATGTATATTACACGTCTGTTGTCGAGTGTTGAATTCGTGATAAATTCCATCCCTAGGATAGTGTCAATGAACTTGAATTTATTTTTTCCTTACTTGTTGCCCATTTCAAATTATTTTTCAAATTTATTTTTAAATTCAAAACCAAACAAGAAAAAAAAAGAAGAGTAAAATAACAAAAGAAATATGGAATTTAAAAAAGAAAGGGGAGAGGGGTATAGGCATTTTGTTTCTCACATATTTTTTTTTTAAAGCCTTGAAAGCAATTGAAAATAATTTTTTTTAATGTTTTTATTCAAAGGCTGTGGGGGAGATCATATTAAAAATTAAAGATATTTTAAGAACAACAAACTTGTTTGTTCCATACTACGGTCGGGTCTTCATTGAGGGTATATTGGAAAGAAATTTTCTTAAACAAATAAACAAACAAATTTAAATGTTTTTCAATTATTATTTCTTACTTCATTGTCTGTTTATTTTTCTCACACATTTATTAATAATTCTAGATTAAAGACAAAGAACCAAAGATTTATAGAAATTAGTAAAAAAAATTTTATTAAATTCTGTTGTAAATATCCATCCAGTATTTATTTATTTTGATTTACTATTCATATCATCATTTTGAATTATTAAATGTGAAGACGACAAGTAACAATTTTTATTCATTATTTCTCACAACATCACAATATTTTGATGGACAGTAGCCTCAGGTTCTTTAATGTTCTGATTTCAAAACAAACGTTCACTGTTCTACGAGCATAAGAAAAAAAATCTAAAAGTGGCATGATGTGCTTTTGATGTCTTAATTCAAAAATTGTTAAACAGAATACTTTTAAAAACAAATTGAATTTTTTAGTAAAAAACGGTTTTCTAATCTTTAAATCGTTTAATTTTGTTTAAGAAAATTTTAAAAAATAATTGTTTATGAGAACTTCAAAGTTATTTCAGCATAATGCTTGAACCTGCCATTATTTACGAAATAAAGTATCATTTGAATGACTGCCTCTATATTGGTTGCAACAGTCGATCTGTTGGATATAGTTTTCGATCACTTTTTCTCACATTTCGAAAAGCATATCGGCGATTAGTTAGCGAATGTTGGTTTTCAAATACTAAATAAAAAAAAAAAAAAAAAACAAACCAAAAAATACTAATGGCGTCAAATGGCATGATACTAGTGGCCAATATATGTCACCAAAAAATGTATGGAGGTGAGCAGGTAAATAATTAAAAATAAAATATTTGGGGAGAAGTGGGGATTAATATATTTAAACTTAAAAGTAGGGTGAGCAGCGTGAAAAAATGAAATTGCTCTTTCAAGGCACTTCTCATGCAATAAAATCAAAATCTATTTAAAATTATCAATTGAAGGCAAAAAGAAGACGTTTATCATATAACAATAGGGCTTTAACAATAGGGCTTTAACAATAGGGCGGTAATGCACACTTTTTCCGAATGCAATAAATTTTTAACAATCATCTTGCTTAGGATTCTTTAGTCAGCATTATAACCTACCTTCTCTCTCACTTCCCCAGGCTGTGTGTGTTAATTTTATCCATGACTGACGGGACCTACGTTCGACTTCGAATGACAGATTTGAGAAACTTTTCATGGCAATTTTAATTACTCTCAGTTTTCTTTTGTCAGAAGCCTGTTAGGGAGTCGTCGAAAGAAACATTTTTCATATTTCGTTTCATTCGAGTTATCTGAACCAAGGGCTTTCGTAAGCCAACACAACAATCACTTCTGGGAGTTTTGCTTGCGAACATAACAACCGAGATAGAAATGACCTTCTTCGCTTAAAAGAAAATTTTGCGCGAAAAATCAAAACTGAAAGTCCCTAGCCAAGGAGCATATCTACAGCGTTGTTAATGCTCCGCCAGCTTTAACTGCCGCATGAGTTGGGCTTTACATGGATGTAGAAGCAAATCCAATTCCTAATAATCTACAAATTCCTTGGATTATCAGCCACACTTTCTATAACAGAAGAGGGTTATTCGGCATTGCAAACATCCACAGGTCTGACGACATCTATAATGTTTTTAGTCCATTAACACGTTCATCGCCATGTCAGTCATATGTGTCTGACGCTAAGAAGTTCTACACGAGCCATGTCAGTCATATGTGTCTGACGTACGCTATTTGGTAAATCACAGATGTCCGACGCAAACGACGATGTGTTCAAAACAACAGGTTAATACTTGTTGTATCTTTTTGTATCTTGTTTGGATGCGTCAGACTGACAAGGCTTTTCGAGAAAAAAATTTTAATATTTAATTTTTAATTTTTTTTTAAATTTTTTTTTGTGATACATTAAGTTTCCTTGATATATTTTTAATTAAATTATCTAATAAAGTTACCGTGGCCCACGTGAACATTTTTCTGATATTATCGTGGCGATGAACGTGTTAAAATATTTTTATAATCCCTGACAATTTCTTGCACATTAGGATAACTACTTTTATGCTTTCTTCAGTTGTTAAACGATCAATATAGAAAGTCTTTCGATCAATAAATCGCACTTAACATGAACATATCTTATAGCTATTTATGGTTAAACATATAAAAAATGAGTATTGTGTTGCCAAAAAAGGTTTAATTGCTTTTTTTTAATATATTCTACAGCAAAATTCGATTAAATTATTTAATTAGATTAATTAAACGTTTTATTGTTTTACAAAAATTATGACATGAAAATTCTCATAACCTTAAACAAAACATCGTATTTTGTTTTTTAAATTGTATTTTACTGTCTATAATTTATTTCTTTTAACCAATTATGGTTTAATCTTATACGAACAGCAAAAAATGATTTAAAAATAGACATGAGTGAAGTGATTGCATGAATGAATGAATATTTATGCATTTTTAATGATTAAGAATTATGAATATGCTTTAATAATGAATCATACAAACTACACATTCTCTAAAGCTATGAATAGACTAAATTTTGGAATTAAAAATTTATCGAAAAATTAAACGAAGAAAGATTATAAGAATTTTGTAAAAATAAACTATTTCATGACCTGTCGTTATTCCTTGACGGCTATTTATAGCAGACTACTGCGTGAACTAAAGCAAAAATTGAAATAAAGTTGAATTTTATGCAAAAATTTGCAAAGAACCCATGAATTAGACCACGAATTACACTCTTATCCGAACTTTTCTTTTAATTTAGCATCCAGTGGACTAAACCTTCCCGTAGATAGAATTTCGCTCCAAGGATTAAATCATCTCGCAAACAAATCCAGTTTTAAGGTTGTCAAGCCCTTCGAAGTTTTCAAAGACACGAGAAAGTTTGAAGCATGTGGGGCTATAAAACTGTATCTCGTTCAGAAAAAAAAAAACACTGAATTATTGAATCAGTGACGTATTTTAATATTTCAATAAAAACTTCTTGTTATACACCAAGAAATAGGATGAAATATTATATATTAATTGCCATGAGTAGTTTCTCAAAAATCTGTCGTTCGGAGTCAACTTTAATCTGTAGGTTCCGCCTCCCATGTATAAAATTAACACACACAACATAAGTGGCGTGAGAAACTAGGTCGTAATCCTGACTGAAGGGTTGTAATGACCAATTCTGTACGTATGTATATTTGTTGGCATATATTTCCACAGTCTCACCGTAGCTTTAGAGATTTAGAAGTTTTCAATTGATAATAATCGATAATAACGTAACAATGAGATAAACATACACTTTTATCACCATGATTGCCGAACGACGAGATAACTTGAAAACTACGTTCTGTTCTTTTCTGACGTGGCAGCTAGCACTTAAATAGAACGCAATTATCGACTTATCGATAAATGTTCAATAAAGAAAAATCTATAAAATAAAATAATTATAAATACCACCCAGAAGCCGGATCCATTTTGGTTTGAAAACATATACAATATATGCACACACTACAAAGGCTTTAAAATATTTATTTAGGAATTTTAAAATTTTATCGAAAATTTATCGATATTATTTTTATTAATACAACAACATTTATGGGATATGCAAATTGAAATCTTTTTCTGTGTATGACATACATAAACTAACTATTTTTCAATAGTTTTAACAGCAATGGTGAATTGAAAATAGATTTACTCCCGTCTCTTATAATTTTTAATTCTTTTCTTTTTTATTAAACTTGTATCGTATTGTAATTTATGACTTTAAAGTATTAATCTCAGCTTATTTACAATCATTTTGTATGTAATGAGAGTCATGAAAAACTTTTCAACTCATAAATCTTTTTTTGTTAAGCTTAACAACAATCGGAAAAAACAAAACAAAAAAAAAATTTAATATTAAAGAGACTTTATATTTTATAAATACAATTTATATGTTTTTACATGATACTGTTGTAGTAGTTGTTGTTGTTGTTGCTATTGCTGTTGTTGTTAGCAAAACGTTTTAAAATTTCTGCTTTAAATTTCCCGATAAACTGTCATTAGCGTGACAAGTATGGCGGTCATAATTGTCGAACTTGACACTCAAGTGATTCATCAGCACTCACTTTGATTGTCTCAATTGATGTCTTAAATTGGCAAAATCCAATTCAATTCTAATAAACGTTGAGATTGTTATTTTAAATAAATTTACTCACTCACTCTCCATACTTAGTACTCACTATCTTACTATTCATATTAATAATACAACAACAACTACAACAACAACTACAACAACAATAATAATAATAATAATTGACTTAAATATGCAGCAGTTAATAATATTGTTGTAGTTACAACAACAATAACAACAACTCCTCTATACAATTTAGTTTCCTTTTATAGTTTAAGTGCTGATTTTTCTGTCGATTTTTTTTCTTAAGTGACTGTCTTTTGCAAAAAAAAAAAAAAAAAAAAATCGCAAACAAAAACTGGCTTTTTAGAAACAACGTTTTTGCAAAAGATCAACTGAAACGATTAAACTTTAACGATTTTTTTCTTTCTTTTGTTGCAAATTATCCGCTTAATGTTAATATTGTTGTATGTTGTTGTCGTTGTTGTAATAATAATAATTGTTGTTGTATTTTGAAGTTCATGTGTCATGTGGAGTTTTGATTAGAGTGTCATTATTATTGTTGGCGGCGGCGTTGGTGCCGTCAAACAAGTCTGAAGCAAAAAAAAAAAAATCAAAAAACGAAAAAAAATTCCCATTTAATTTCTCTCCAATGAAGCGACGCTTAAAAATGTTCGAATCCCAGTCTCTATCTATCTATCAACAAGTGTGTGTATCCCATTGTATCGTTATTATCATCGACTATTTACTAATCGACTCAGTCACTTCAGTCATCAATTGCAAATCGCAAAATCTCTACCATAAATGCGTTGTTTTTTATGATTTATTAAATAAAGCTTAACGCTTAACGCAAATGCTTAATTCTTAAACATTAAAAATGCATAAATATTCATTCATTCACTCATTCACTTCAATTACGCTTTGAATCACTTCACTTATGTTCATATTTTTAATTCATTTTTTTTTGCTGTTCGTGAAAGATTAAACCATAATTGGTTAAAAGAAATAAATTATAGACATTAAAGCACAATTTTAAAAACAAAATACGATGTTTTGTTTAAGGTTATGAGAATTTTCATGTCATAATTTCTGTAAAACAATAAAACGTTTAATTAATCTAATTAAATAATTTAATCGAATTTTGCTGTGAAATATATTAAAAAAAGCAATTAAGCCATTTTTGGTAACACAGTTGTTAAGCCTACTAAAACGTTTAAATTAAAAAATAAAAATATTAGAGGCAATCAAAACTTTTGTTGCGAAATTACAATAGGAGGAGATTTTAGTCATGCATCAGACTATCCAGAAATAACTTGAGTTTGGTCTATTGACAGGACCTTGAGTAAACTTGAGCCAACAGGTAGATTTTGCAACGATAAGAATACAGACATACATACATAATTGGCCATTACAAACCTTTAGTCAAGTCAGGATTACGACCTAGTTTCTCACACCACTTATATTGTGTGTGCTAATTTTAGACATGAGTGGCAGGACCTACAGTTTAAAGTCGACCCCGAACGACAGGTTTTTGAGAAACTTTTCATGGCAATTTTATTTACCTCAGAGTTATGGCCATAAATCTGCTGCGAGAAAATCAACGTAGAAATATTCTTTCATATTTTCGTTTTTGATATCTGACCTGGGGTTTGAACCCTGGCCTCACGTCTAATAAACCAAAACACTACCTACTAGACTATGGCGACTTCAGATAAGAATAATTCTTCCAAAAAAAAAAAAAAAAAAAAAAAAAGAAAAAAAAAAAAACATTGAAACGTTATCCTGTTAAATTGCAATGTGGTCGTTTTTAAGCAACCATTATTATTTTATTTGTATGGCATTCTGTAACCTCGATTCTTCAATGGCCTTGATGAATTGGCCTCTATTAAGATTTCTGACATTTAGAGTTTCATCCCTGTCCTTTGTTGTATTGTAAAATAAATCAGTATCTTATTTTACTCGACTTTCTCTTCTGTTTTACTTCTGGTCCCTGGAGATGGAGGTGTGTTTTTCGCATGTTGTTGCAAGCCCTACATGAGGATGAATCATCCGAACACATTGTTGGAAACTGAGGGTCATTAATGGATCGCAGAGAGAAACACCCGGGTGGATATCAGGTATTAGGCAGGGAATTAACATTGTTGGCAACGAGCAGAACTTTGAAGTTTGTCAGGGCAATAGGCTTGGAAGAGACATTATAGGGATGCCCCATAAAGTTAGAGGGGAGTACAATTGATCTCTTCACAACAATAATAAGAGATCATCATGTATCTCATAATGAAACGGAGCACAGAGTATGGTGTAACACATGTCACTCATTTCAAACAAGCAGTTACGGGGTTCAATATGCTGATTTCAATAGTTTAAATATTGTTCTTGGTTTGTTCTCTCAGTTAATCGTGTAGAAAATGTTTCTTACGACAAGACTTAGTAGCTGAAATTTTGAATTGCCTTTAGGAGAGTGAATTAACTTCTGATGCCTGTTTCAAGAAAAAAAAAAAGAAAACTTCTTTTGGAAACAATATGTTCGCGAACACTGAAAAGCTTTTAAATTATTACTTCTGTTGCTATGAGACGCTACATGGACACTGAAATCCCTTTCTTTGTTCTTTACGGGGGCCTGTAATACAATTTCGAATACCCGACTGACTCTCTGTTGCTAATGCACATTACATAGACACTGAATTCCCTTTCTATTTTTTCTTTTTCTTTTGCGGGACCCTATGTTACAATTTTAAATACTCGAATCGCTTACTGACTGACATTGATTATTCATTAATATCTGATTATTTCAAATTTCTATGCAAATATTAAGCAAAAGGCGTTTTTGTTTTTTTGCAATTCGATTGATTATTTGAAATTTCTCTGTAATCTCTAAAGATTTTATAATACAACCATAAAAGCTAAATAAAAAAAACTCGTGTCAATTAAAATTTAAAAAAAAATAAACATTCCTTAACTGAAATTGAACAACTTTTTACAAAATACATACATATGTGTTGCATGTATGCACGTATATACGAGTATGTATGTTTGTAAGCTCGTATTTAATCAATTCAATTCATTTTAATTAATCTTTTACTCTTTCTTTCTTTCTTTCTATTTGCAGGTAAGCTTTAAAAAATACAAAAAAAAACAGAAAAAAATTGTTTTAATGGAGCAAGTAAAAGCAGGTGATTTTATTTTATTTTTTTTTTTTAATTCAAAGGCCAAATATAGAGATGAATTTGAAATTTCCAATTCCATACATTTACGGTCATCTATTTACTTACTTAGAGTTTATTTATGATAAATGGCCAACAATAGAAAAGTTAATTGAAATTGAAATTAATTTATTGTGTGTTAGAAATTATAAACAAACGAACAAAGCGTTTAAATACCACAGGTTTAATAGCAAACAAAATACAAGCGACCAACCAACCAACCAACCGAACGACCGACAGACAGACAGACAGTCTTGTTAACAGTTAAACGTTGGCATATTTCAAAACTGTTTACAGGCCTTCTCTATTGTCTCTAATAGACGCGATCATTTGGTCTTCTTTCCCACGCTTTGTGGCATAAAAAAAAAACTATAATTTTTTGTGTTTGTTTTTCATAAATAGATGTGCCTCAGTTTGTTTGCCATTATTATTATTATTTTTATAAATATTGTATTTGCATATTAATTTAGTTGAAAAAAAAAATACAGAAAAAAAAATTGCTAAAAACAAATGCCTAAAGACGCTATAAAATCCCCAACATTCGCACAACACAACAACACAACACAGCAACTCGCTTAAGAAATTCCTGTCATTTTGGATTCCCTGAAGAAGAGACGATGAAAGTTTTTTTTTTCTTTCTTTCTGCATATTTTGCGGAAAAAGTCACGTCGTTTGTTGACATTTCGTTTCATTTTGTTTGTTTGACAAAATGTCAGTTTTGCCGTCAAAGTTTTTTCTGTTTTCGTTCGTTCGTTTGTAGATTCGTTAGTTTGTTGAGGATCTTGTATGACATGAAATGTGAAGTGAATTGATAATTTTTGTTTCTTTTTTCTTTCCACGGTTTTTTTTCTTTTTTTTAATTTTTCGAAGATGGCAAAAGATTCCAAAGCCGCCACTTTTATTCGAAACAGGTGTGGAAAAACGATTTAAAAGGAAAACATAGAAAAATACTTGTAATTGCAAAGGAAATTTATTTATACTTAAAGAGATTTACAATTTCAATAAGGCACTTTGCTTCTCGTGAGCTTCTAGGTTAGACTAGGTTGTTTTGCAAATGGTTGGCACATCATTCATTTCAATCAAGTAAGAATCCTTGATCTCAGATTCCTTAAAGAATAAGGACAGAGAAGATGTTCTGAGGATAGTAGAAGCTCTATATAAGTCAAGCTTCGGCGTATACATCCAGAGATCAGTGTGGCGTTAGAACTGTTAGGAGGTTCCTTAGATGGCCTCTGGTTAAGATTAACGCAAATGTTGTTCTGCTTATATTCGTATCGTGCTAGATTTATTTGATCTCTCTTTCTCCCATCACTCTTTTGTTAAAATAAGTTTATCGTGTGTTGGGCACGTTCACGGACGACTGTAGTACTCAACAACATGTGCAAATAATAAAATTGTTTTATCAAAATGGGTAATTTATGGACACCGTAATCGTCCTATCGAGAGTACAAATTCGAGTTCTCTTGTTCTGTAAACGATCAGCAAATTCCCGTATGTCGACAAAACGAAAATATTGTCGCTGTCGTTGGGAGTGTGCAGGAGAATCCGAACCAGTTGATTGCGCATGGCTTTCGTATAACACAACTCGGCGAATTTGACAAATTCAATTGGTACAGTAACTGAAAGTAAATGACCACAGTAAACAGTGTCTTCGCTGATAAGTCATTTTCAACCATAATGAATAGGATGAATAGGCATATAAACAAACAAAATCTTTGAAATTGGGACTATAACAGTCCACTTGAGCTCCAATGCGTCCTGAAAATATTACCTTACTCATCGCTCCATACTCCTTTAAGAAAGTCATGGCCAAGACCATCACATCCACGGCGGGCGAGCATTATAGGTCGATAAATAGGATATTCTTTAGGTTTGAATTGAATAATTGGCTTTAAAAGAACGGAGCTACGTGACACACTCCCCATGCCACATTGGATGTTCTGCACGAGTATTTAGCCGGCGTGATCATAGCGCATGGAGGACATGTGAGCTGGCCCTCGAGATTGTGCGATTTGACACCGTTCGAATATTTCTTGTGGGGTTCCTGTGAATAATCCAAAACTATAGCGGTCCACGATGTCGATATAACCTAAAGTCGTAGTTCCAATTCAGTTTGATTAATGCGCCAGAATCACTGAAAATTGTACATGTCGAATGCGCTCTACTTAAAGAACGCATGCAGGATATATAAATGATGTTATATTCTACACCTAATGACATCAATAGGCCTTTCAAACGAATAAAAAAAATTCCATGATATCACATACACACAGTTTGTTTTATTAGAAATTTAAAGATAGAAAAGCGCTTATTGAAAGATCCGATATGTCTAAAATGGCCATTGAACTTCTAAAGAATTTTCATATATTTTTGGGCAAAAAATCTCGACTCAAAATTAGTTCATCTATGCCACTACCACCGTTGGAAAGAGCATCCTCTGGACTACCATTTGCACACAGTGTCTATAGGGTGTACTATTTCTTATATGTCCAAAAATAGCCACTGAACTTTTAAAGAATTTTCATATATTTTTGGCCAAAAATCGATTTTTTTAAAATTGAAAATCTCGACCCACAATATTAGTTCAGCTAACCCACTATCACGGTTGGAAAGAGCATCCTCTGTATGGTGTTCTATTTCTTATATTTCCGATTTCCAATTAAAATCTTGATATAAGACAAAATATCTTTATTTGAAGATTTTTTATCATTTTTCCCAAGAATGTCAACTTATTTTGAAATAAAATAAAATTTCGTTCCTGGCTCTTAAAGAATGGAAGAAATGAATTGATTTGCTTAAACAAATATTTGTTTTAATAATTAAATCAATTTAGTAATAGAAGCAATAGAAGTTTAATATAGTTTTCGATGAAAATGAATAAGAGATAAAGAATATAAATTCTTAAATAAATATTGTTTTTCTGTTAAACACAAATCAAATAAAACTCTGACAGAGACAGTGTCGAACACTTCATTAATAAAGATATTCAGGAAAGCAAAAACACGTATTGATGAGATTCTTAAAAGACAAAATACAAATTATCTAAGTAATGTTTTAACGTTCTGTAAATAAATCTCCTGTGCTAAGATATGCACTTAATTAAATTGTTAAAAAATTTTAACAATTTTTAGAGAAAAATATTTACAAAACTCAAGAGAATTATTACTCAACACAGTTCAACCCGACTCGACTCTGCTACAGACTGTTTGATTGTTTAGGTGGTTGTACAATAAATTATTTACAAATCAGAAAAATAACAAAAACAAAAACAAAAAACAATTATTTAAACAATTTAACAATAAATCGTAAAAAAAATAGAATTGCACAATATTTACAACAAATAGAAAGAACCGTTAGAAAAGCAAACTATTTAAAGAATATTTTAAAATTTTTAAAAAACAATAAAACTACTAAAAAAAAAATAAAATAAAATAAAGCAACAAAAATATTTTGTGTGGCCTTTGAGACCTTCGGTCATTTCTTCACGTAAAAAAAAAAAAGATAAAAAATATTTGTTTTTTTCTTCTGACTGTTTTATTTCAATTTTAAGAAGGCGTTTAATTGTAAAAGTGTTAAAAGAAATCAATATTCCCTCAGCCTTTATTATATTCGATCGATGTTCAATTGATGTGAAATTCATTGGAAATTTATGTGCTGCCAAGGCCTTTAAGAACATTGAAAAATTTGTATTCAATTCGAATTTTTGTTCCCCTTTTTTCTGCTTCTTTTTTTTTTTCTTCTTTATTTTTTTGTTTGCTTTTCAAGTAGATTGTCATCTACAATTAAAGTGAAACAACGTCACAGGAATTGAGTTTCTTTTTCTCCTCTTTTTTTTCTTTTTTTCTTTTCTTTTTTTTTTTTTGCAAAATAGTGTTGATTTCAAAACGGTGTGTCTGTCCGTCTGATTGTCTGTCTGTCTATCGATAGATGATGTTTTTAACCGTGTTCTGTTAGAGGTCTTGTTTATTTGTTGAGTTTAAATATTCTGGCAATTTATTTTAAAGTTTGTGGCCAATACACAATGGGCCTGTTGAGGACAATATTAATAAACAAACAAAAAAATCCAAAGAAAATTTTTATACAAAATAATGGAAGTAAAAGACTATCAAACGCGTCCTCTGTTACTATCCAGCCCAGGGGGATGAGGTTGCGATGATCTGTCGATAGCCGCCACGAGGTGCTAGGCCATCATGGTGGTGGTAGTATTTTCAGTACACTCTTGTGTCTTTGTTTTCGTCTTTTTCACTTATTTCTCCTGTTCCTATCTCTATCCTTCCCTACTTCTTTTCATTATAATTACTGAATAGAATTCTTTAGCCATACTGACATTGTTATTAAAATACACTCCGGAGAATTGCTGCCGATAAGTTCTGGGTGCCTTAGAATCTTTCGTTTCAGGCTCCTATATTTCCAGACAATCAAAATAAATTTTTTATCTCCTAACTACAGTTTTTAATTTATATTCCAAAGATAATCCGTCTAAATTAAAAAGCTCGCTTACTAGAGTTTTAGTGTGCTACTTTTCTATTCTGGATTAGCTACTGTGCCTACCGGTAACAGCATCTCATGGTTCAAACTCCAACACAGACCCCCAAACAAAAACGAAATATTAAAAAAATATTTCTTTCGGTGACTTCCTCTCAGCAGTCTTTTGGCAAAAACTCGGAGAGAAAATAAAATTGAATTGATAAGTTTCTCTGAAAATCTGTAGTTCAGAGTTGACTTTAAACTGGAGGTTCCGCTTCTCCAGGATGGCTGGTGTAAACAGCTCACAATCTTAACTAAATGGTTGTAATGACTAATCAAGCAAGTAAGAAGTTCTTCCCTGAGCATTTTATTCAGTTTTATTAACGCAGATATGTCGCTCTTAAATCCATCAAATACAAAATATTCTCATCAATTTGTCTACTTGGTCACAATTATGCTGGTTGCTCGAGGTTAGATTTCAAGTATTTACGGAGTATGATTATCTGAATAGAGTTGCAAAACAACAATTAGACAAAAATACTACGCCATCACTGTAGCAATAGCATTTTCGCTTGATTTGTAGTGTTTTGGAACGAGAAAAATAGGTGGAGAAATTTTTAGACTTGAAATGACTGCTAGAAGCGTGTTTTACATATGAATTGTCGCCCAATAGCCAATCTAATCTACAAGGCAAACAAGTATTACGAACATATTTTCTGCAGCATATGCACTTTATTATACTTTACCGAGTTTAGTTTTAGTGAGCGGACAGTTAACGTTTCTTGATTAGCAACGCAGTTTCCTGTTGTACAATTACGGTTTTATTTGCTATGCTTAATTGTCTTTACTTATCCTATTTTTTATTGCATCAGTGAGATAAGCTGGTGGCAGAAAGGCTAGAGGAAGTTCCTTATATGGATGTGTATATGCAAACAACGAATTCTGTCTGCAATGTATTGTGCTCTTCACTGTACTATAAGTGAAGTATTCTAAGTGATAGAAAAAAATCGTTTTCGGAAAAAAAGTTCCTTTATTTAGAACACATTTCGTTGGAGTATCTATCAAACAGTGAAGCACAAGCCACGTGCAACGATGTTCTAATGCATCGTTACAGTTGGATATTTATACTTTCATTATTAAACGCTTTGCCCGCTTGTTCAAAATAAATAGAAATTTTAAACAGACCCATAGTGCAATGTGGTTCTTAAGTTAAACGTTGTCTCTTGAGCTTTTGTTTTTCCCCGTTTTTTTTGCTCTTTTTTTGTTGGACATTTTGGCATTTATTTATGAACTACACAATGTTTTAGGGTTTTAGCACATTATTTTTATTGAACCGTTGTTGTTATGGTTGCTATTGCTGGTTTTTTTGTTTTTGTTTTTTATTCTTGTTATTGATTTTTATTTAACCAAAAAGTATGTATATATGTTTACCAAAACAAAAAAAAACCTGGCAAAGGTTAAAACACACACAAAAGACGTCAAGGAGGCGAAGGCGTTTGTGTGCTTCAAACATTTTTTTTTTTTTTTTTTGTCAATTTTGGTCAACAATTTGGTTTCAGTTGTTCGTTCGTTTCGTTCAGACTTAGGGTTTGAATTTCTTAAGACGATTTGCAATCTATAGCCTGTAAAAAGAACTTCAATTTTAAAGCTATTTGAGGCTTTTGCAACAGAAAACGCATTCACTCACTCACTCGTTCAGTCCGCAGCCATAAATTGTTTGAAATAAAAATTTTCAAATGAAATGAAAACAGAACGCTAAGCAAGCCAACAACAATGAAATTTATATTGATAAGGTTTTTATTGCTGTTGTTTAGTGGTGGTGGTGGTGTTGTTGTTGTTGTTGTTGTTTAAAAGACAACATGCTCTATTTTATTTATCGGTTTCTTGAAATCAACTTTAAAACAAATATTTGCTGGCCAATATTTTATTTTTCTTTGGCTTTTTTCTGTTTTTTTTGTTTTGTTTTGTTTTTCTGAATGAATTTGAAACGCTATGGTCTCCAGCACTTTATACCGCGCTTCAGCTTCATACCGTTTATGTCTTAAAGTTGTTGTGTTTTATTATCATATTTGTAGTTGTTGGTTTTAGTTAGTTATTGTTGTTGTTGTTGTTGGTGTAATTTTCTTAATTTGTATTATTTTTCTAGATATGAAAACAGAAAGAAATAAAAAAAATATTTTTAACGGTTATGGCCTCGATCGATTTAACAAGTTCACCCACATTCTCAGAGTCTGAAGTCAGTCAGCCAGCCAGCCAGCCATTCAAGTCATTCATTAATACAACCAATTGGTAACACACACACACACACACATACCTCTCGCTAGCTAGCTAGCTAGTTAGCTGTCTTGTTCGCTTAAATGAACAGTTGGTTTGCAAAACTATTCAATTCAATTCGATTCGATACGATTATTTTTTTTTTTTTCAAACATATTTTTTTTTTCTATTCAAAAATTTTTCATTTCATTTGTTAAACATATTTTTTGTTTCTATTTTCAAGTTAAACAATTGAATTTTGTTTTAAGCTCTCTCATTGGAGTTGTTAGCTTCGCTTGAATTGTTATTGAAATATATTTTAATTTTAATTTTTTTTGTTTTTTTTTTCTTCTTTTCAATCGAATATTTCTTCAATGAAATTGGCAAATGAATATAGAAAACATACAATAACAACAATAACAACAACAAAACAACACAATTAAAGATAGAAATCTTATTAATTGTTTATATTATAACCCAAAAAGGAACTGAAAACAATGAATTAAACTTTATTTCTTTGTTAATTTGCCATGACTAACGAAAATTATAATACAAAAAAAAATAATTTTTTTCTTTTTTTTTCTGAAAAAGTTCAAAAAAAAAAGGACAGACAAAAATATGTGGCTTAGTTCGATTAAATCGTTTTATAAATAAATGACCTTAAAACACATCTTTAAACAGGAAAAAAATATATTTTCAAAAACCAACGGTAAAATATTAATCAAATTAACATTTAAATACACACCAAAAAAAAAAAAAAAAATTTGAATTAATTAAACCCGTTGATAAAAAAAATTCAAATAAAATATGGGTCAGTTCATACGTTTATGAAAGGATAGGTTAATAAATCTATGATTTTTATAAATTAAACACAGGTTTTTTGAATAAAAAAAATCAACATGAGGCTCATTCATTCATCATCATCGTCTTATTATCCCTTAAAAAAAAATACTTTGTTCATTATTGTTACATATCTTTGTGAAATGATTTCATTACGGGCGTCAACTCTCTTTAAGATGTTCCATTGTTTCAACGTTTGAAACAAGAAATGGACTCCCGAAATTAAATACGGCGAATAGGGAGGATGAGTAGGAACAATTCATATCCTAATTAATGGAGTTGTGCTATGGTGTACTGCAAATAAGCACAGCCTTACCTTGCCATTGTGGCAAAGGATTTTTTGTTTTTTCGCAAATTGCTTTCAATTTCCATAAATCCCTATAAGTTGACACAATATTCGCCGTTTATTACGTTTTAAAGATATTCATTGTGGATTATATTACAAGCAAAAACGATAACCTAGCACACGTGGCGGGGGACCTACGGGTTAAAATGTCGACTCCAAACGACTGATTTTTTGATCAACTTTTCATGCAAATTTGGTTTCATTCTCAGTTTTTTACCATTTTACCGCAACAGCATAATAACACGTCCGTGATGCAATTGCGATTGATTGTGAGAAACGTGACACCCGCACATACTACATAAGAGGACTTCAGACTGGATTAGGACCTAGTTTCTCATACCAATTATGTTGTGTGTGTCAATTTTATACATGCGTGGCGAGATCTACAGTTTAAAGTTGACTTAGAACGACTGATTTTTGAGAAACTTTTGATTGCAATTTTACCAGAAATCTGAGGAGAAGTCACAGAAGAAATATTTTTCATATTTTGTTTTGCTGTCTGACCTGGGGTTTGAACCGTGGCCTCACATCTAATAAGCCATCGCACTACCTACTAGACTACGGCGACTTTAGACACCCTCACATACTATACACATATTATTGTATCAGGGTTGCGCACCTGCTTTTCAAACCGTTCGGCATCTACTCCGAATAAAAGATATTGAGAACGATTTTTGCCTGAATATTGCTAAAATTGTAGACGTCAAAAGAAATGTTCAATTTCCTTATTTGCTTTATTTAAGATGTCATAGCTTAGATTTAAAGTCGAAGCACTTGCCTACTTCACTTCTTTTCGCGAAATCGTTTGTCGTAGTTCAGTGATGTTTTAGATCTGAAAACACTGTGCCTATGTCTGTCACAATCTCTTGTACTTGCAATCTTGAATCTGTCAACATAATATTCTGATTTTTTCAATTATTTCGTATTTAAATACCCTTCACTCTATTGGGGGTCCAGAATGTTGGTCATCTTCAGCGCTTGTACAGCAACAAAGAACTTTAAGGCCGTAACGTTCCTTCAGCATCAGTACATAATATTTTTTAAAGAATTTCAAATATGTGGTGATATTTAATTAAGTGCGTGTTACCTTTGCGCCATGAATGAGCTCGTGAAATACAAAATACGTATTGATTAAAAAACTGTTGCTTGCAATTAGTCGTTCTCATTTTATAACCTTTAGACGCCGTTTTCTTTGTGTCGAAACATGCCAATATAAGGGCATGTAACGCTTCCTAAAGAGCATTAGAACATTGACATGAAATGAAAATTTTAAATTCCATTTGACATGCACCAATTTCACGTGTGTGTGTTTAATTTTATGCGTATTTGAACAAATTGCTCAAGCATTTGCAATTTTTTGACAAGCAGTATTTGCTGTTCGAAAAGGTTTTGCATGACAAGTGCGTGCATGTGGCATAAACAAAATCGATAAATATGATTACAGTGCAATACAAAAGTTAACAACATGACCTAAAAAACTTTATACAACATTAATATGCATGTATGTACATACATACATATGTACATACAACATGTATAATTTTCAAAAATTAAACACCAATTTACGGAAACTTTTAAAAATATTTCATAAATTAGATTTTTTTAAAATCGAAATCGCACTTTTACACAACTAACTAATCAACAAAAATATTTTCATTTAAATAACAATTAATAAATAACGAGAGAAGGTTGAAAAGTTATTTAAAAAAAAAATATTTGAAAATATAACATTTTCAATGCGTGGCTCTGAAACAGTGAAGTCTGCTGTAAATCCAATCTTCACCAGCCCATCATAGAATCATTCAGTACACTAAGTTGTTTAAGATGATTTACGAGAGCTAACCGGTCATCCGCGTTTCTATCAAGTATGAAGCAAGTACTCTCGGTGTCGCTTTACATGCATAAGTGAATTATTTTTTGTGAACCTTTAATACCCCTATTGTAAACTTATCTTAGAGCATGAATTGAAATTTCATTAATCTCAACTTGTATTAAGTTTACAACATTTGTTTTGGTAGTTAATCCTTTTTCTGTGGTATGCAAAAGCTGGATTATAGAAGCTGGATTATTTTCCGTAAAGTAGTCCAGAACTCTGACACATAAGTCAGGTTGAAATTACGTAGGCCCTGAAGATCCCTGTGATTTGTGGCTTAAGAAAACCTCACAAGAAAAAGTCTAACGTTGTCAAACATCACAATCTCGATTGCCAGTTCCGATCGCCTTCACGTGAGATCACGCTCTCAAATCGCTCGTGCAGAATATACAAGGTATGACACGTAGGGCCGTACTTTTGAAACCCCATGTCGTTGGTGTTCGAATCATCCAATTTATGTCAAAAAAAAAATTGATAATCATTTACAGTAATGGATATATGGACCGATGACGCAGCCAGTCTCTCAATCCACATCAAACAGTGACTTTTTCGGGATGCATTGGATCACATGTGGTTTGGAATCATGGCACGTATTCTCCCATCCAAAAATGGGTCTTGCAGACGATTTTTTAATAAAAATTAAGGTCAGTTGCCAACTGTCCAAGAGCCCATTCAGCAAACACTCGTCGTTGACTACAGTAGCCGTCCATGGTGATTTGGTAAAATAGACCGAATAAATGACAAATAATTTGGCGGATGTAGCTTAAACAAGATGACAGTTATCAACAGTCAAAGTTCAGAAAAGTTAGTTTTTTTATTGTTTTGTGGCAAATCGGTTTTGACTTTTTAATGCATGAGCGAGCTAGACTTGAATAAACAAGTCACAATTTGAATTTCCTTTTGCATAGACCCTCGTTACAAAACAAACGTTGTGTGCTGAACACGGAAAATAACTGGCAATAATTTGTTTGTTCGTTTTAATCTTTTGTAAAGTAATTATAAAAAAAAAGTGAAGACGCGATTTTGTGCACTTTCAAAAGTTGATAAAAGAAAAAAAAAAGTTAAAATGTAAACTTCAAGACAATGCGTAACGAAACGTAACGTAATGCGTCCTAAATACTGCTGCACATAAAAATAGCAATTAACATTTCAGCCGGTAATAAAATCATAGGTGTTTTCTACACATTTTTTCTGGTTTTTTATTTTTTAATTTCTTTGCATAAGAAGGTTTTGCGAACAATAAAAGGAAAATAACATGATTTTAACGACGAGCACAACAGTGGCAGAAAGTGAAATACAGGAAGAGACAATGAATTTATTTTATTTTTAATTAAAAAAATATTATTTAAAGCCTTAAAAAAAAAAATAAATAAATAAATAAATATTTGCAAATCACACACACACACTTGATATTTAAACGTTTTGAAAAACAATTCCCACCAAAATTACCAGAAACATTTTTTTTTTTTTTTTTTTCACTTTACAAACAATAACTTTAAAAATACATTGTTTTTTTGCATACTTCTGGTGTCTATTGTTAGGTTAATTAAAGAACAATAAAATGAAATATTAGAGAATATTTGTTTATAGATAAACGTTACCCAACCCCTTTAGTTCATGATGATCTTGAACTATTTTATTTATTTTTATTTGAATAGCAAAAATAATTTTTCATTTCTTTAATAAATTATGACAGCCTTAAACGAAACTCAACACTAGAAAAAAAATTGTAGTTTTAAAATAAAATTAAAAAAAAAACAAAAAAAAATCTTTTCAATTTCAAGTCATTTATGTCAGAGACAGTTCTTCACCTCTTTTTGCAACAAAAACAAAAAAACACACTCACAGAAATGAAAAACAATAAATAAATCAAAAAACAATCACAATCATGTCATGTCATTTCACTTGATCCAATATAAACACTATTTCGGGCTTTAAATTCATTTTTCCATCATGTTTTGTCTTTCTTTATAGAAAAAGAAGCAAAAAACATTCAGCATAAATTTAAATTCATTTGTTTGTATCCACAAAGTCACGTTTTCACACTCATTCTCGTTATTATTTAATAAATAATAAAAAATACTTACTTATGCCTCTAAAAATTTATAAACCAAAATATGCAATAACAATTTAAAGAGCATATCTAAGAGGCATATTTCGAATATAAAATGCCCTACATTTTATATGCCTACCCAAAGGCACAGTAATTATCTATACATATTACAAAGCATACTTTACGGCTGCAATTTGAATTAATTATTATCTAACCGAAGGCTTCATTATACACCAAACAGAAGCCTATGCAGCAAAATCTTAAACGTTCACTATGTTAGCAAGGTCTGAAGACGATGATTGTTATTGTGGAAAAATGGTAATTGCTGCAGGCATCCTACTAAATACCCATGTTTTCAAGAATCCTAACCTGGTTTCTTTAGGGTCGGGCGTTACTTGGGATCGAAGATATAGCCGACGAAGCTAATTGCTTTCTTCAAATGAGCCATAAAAAAGTGCTCTATGTAAATACGGATAAAAATGAAATTGTGTTAAAATGAACTTAAAATTTTTAATAATTCTCATTGAGTTAATATGCGTTTATACAATAATATATACAACAAAATGTCGTATTTTTCGCAAGTTGCATTTCTTTGGTAGATGATTTCGAATTTTTGGATTGATGACTTGCATTTTTTTGTCGATAACTTATGGTCGATGATTTGGACTTAGAACTCGAGGAGTCATTTCACACTTATTAATTAAGCAAAATAGTCTTCAAATAACTTTGAATTTTGCGGTTCGTCTAGAATTAAATATTATGGCGTTTAAACGCTAAGAGGCTATAGGACCAAGAGTTATTTGAACACTTTTTTTCACACATTTAGGAAAAAAAATTTACTTGAAATGAATACAACGTTTAGCTGTATGCTACTTTGCTGCCTAAACAATTACAAATACTTATAGCGTACTCGCTTAAATAATACAACTTTTATGTTGGCAACTTTGTCAGTCAAATTGAATTTGAAACGGCAATTGAAATAAAAAACAAACAAAAAAATTTTGTTTAAATAAAGTTTACAGCCGTTGGTTGGTAGTATGGTATAATATGATGCGAGTGTAAGTGTTGTAGTTGGTAAATGGCTGCTGGCTGGCTGGCTGGCTGATACCCTTGAACCTACAAAATGTTGGCAAATTAACACAAATTTGTTTATTTATTCAATTAATTTAATACAAAAAAAGAGCAAATAAAACTCATGCTTGAATGCAACAAAATAAAGTTAAAAATTTTTTTGCATGAATCTCTTCACCCGCTTTTTCCCCCTGGTTACTATAAAATCCAATCGATTCTTTTTTTAGTGCAGCAGTTAACACCTGTCAAAACTACAAAATTATCAACGATTTTTTTTTCCTTTTGAAATTGGCAAAACGGAAGGGAGGGGGGAGAAACAATTTTTATTTCTTATTCGAAAAATAAAGGAAGAAAAAAATAATCGAATCGTTATTGAAAATGTTTAATTGGCAAAACAAAAAAAAGCGAATTGAAAACAAATTAATTAAATAAACAAACACTGAATTGCGGATTGTGAAAGTAAATTTTTGTTTCTAAATTGTACATCTCATTGGTTATCACACAGCACTTTTTGTTTTATTTTTGCAATTATAAAAGAGGAGGAGAAGTACAATTAATTTTTTTCTGTTTTTTATTACTCACTGATGTCTTTATAAAATTTAATTTAAAAACTATTCAAAGCTAAACACGGAAATTAAAATGTTTTTATTTAGAGATGAGATTGTTAAAATGAAATTGTTTTTACGGTCAAGGTTTGAAATGTTGCCAAAACACTACAAAAAAGTGAAATTAATTTTTTTCTAATGTAATAATAGGCTTTTAAATATTTAAACAGAAAGTATTATAAAATTAACAAAAATTAAATATGTATGTACATATACCGCCCCTCATGTACGAGTATACATAAAATTAGCCGATCTAACACCGAAAACACAACAAATTAAAAAAAAATTAAAAATTAACATAATCACCTCCCAGGGGAATACATTTTTCTCAGCGATATGTATAGAATAACTTGGATATCCTGTTCTTTCTTTCAAGCTTCTTAAAATATCTATACACTGCAGACTCTCTCTACCTTTATCTTTTTATCAAGTAAAGAGATAATTCGATTTAGCGGAATCCGACAAATGAAAAGATGTATGATAAGATAATTCGAACTACAATTCATTTATTTTGGTCATCACAGTAATTGCTGGGTGAACCTGTGCATTGTCTTAAGGCAACTTACTTACTTACTTACTTAATTGGCCATTAACAACCCGATTAACGGATTTCGGCTTGCCGCAACACATCCTTCCAGGCGCCTCTGCTTCTTGCGCGCCTACAGTTGGTCACACCAATCGATGACAGGGCTTCCTCGATTTGGCCCTTCCAGCGAATGCAAGGTCGTCCTCTTCGCCGACTTCCGCAGATCTCCGCATGAAATACCCATCTCGCCGGAGCATCCACCTCCATTTGAACAACATGGCCGAGCCAGCGCAGCCGCTGGATATTAATACGGTGCACAACGTCTCATACAGCTCACTGTTGGATCGGATGCTGAAATCATCGCCAACTCGCGTGGACCGAAGATCTTACGTAGGACTTTTCTCTCGAATACTCTCAAGGCTGCTGCATCAGTGCTTAATAAGGTCCATGTCTCTGCGCCATAAAGAAACACGGGTCTTAAGGCTACAGCTCTTTCTTCTTAGCCAAACGGTTCGCTTTTTTTAAACTTTTTCACTTCAACTTAGCCACCAGAAACTGTAGTGATGAAAAATAAGGGGAAACAACAGAACGTTTCCTCTCCATTGTCCACCACTTGAGAACCCGAGACGCAAATTAACTAACGTATCTAACCACAGGTGTTTTATATACTATCCATACCTTCGTATAACTCTGGGGGTGGTTGAGATATGTCAGCCATGATTTATAGTTAAATGACGGAATAGATGTTATAGGTATTAAAATAGGTTCTTATACGACCCAAGTAAGCCATTATTTTTGAGGCAGTTACTAATATAACCTATAACATAATCTAAATTTCGCCTAGCACTCACTACCATTGATAATCAATAATAATGACAGCAGTTAGCACTGTTCCAGTCCACTGAATACACTGTTTATTTTTTAAGTTACGAAGAGGAGGATCCGTGTCTCATCCATGATTGCGAATCGAAGCAAGAACACCATATCCACGATGGTGTTTCTATATTACTACAAGCATCTAATCTTGATATTATTTAATAAAGGGGAAGAAATCTCAACCTCTTCCTAGCCAACACGAAAAATTCGCGTGCTAGATGAACCTCGGATTCCTCACTGCTGTCTCCTCACCCTATTTATTTATTTCCACAATTCCTATCTTGGGGAATAGTTGTTGCATAGTCCAGTTGCATTGCAACAGACTTTCTCCACGGCTCTTTCTTGAATGACTCAAGAATTAAAACATTTAAATATCTCTGGCATAGGACAGTCCCTTTGTGAATACGTTCATTGATTATCTCGTACCAATCGGCAATACAGTGTCCTGAAAACCATCACTGGATAACTTAAGTAACATATTTAAAAGACATCAATTAATCCTTAAGTGCTCAGCTTTCTTACCCTAGAATTTTCTAAACCAATTCTGACGTGAGCTCTTCAATTTTAACAACTTTTTTCTTAAAATATTCAAACGCCAAAATGTCAAAAATATTTATTTACATATGTACGTTGGTTGCCAGATGTTTGCAAACACACAAGAGGAAAGAAAAATTACACACTAGTTGTGTTATATAAAACCCCACTCATTAACCACTTGTGTAGAACAACTCATTTCGTAAATAACTCTTAAGTTTATATTCCTTAAGTTTTAATTCTTTTTTCGTTTTAGAACAAAAAAAAAACCCCCATCTTCTAAATTGTATAAACACTTCAAAAGCTGTAAAGTTTTGTTTTCCTACAAGAAGATATTCATTCTTCTTAAGGCAAACAGCCAAAATAAGAGCTGAAAAACAACCAATAAATAAAAAAAAAAATTAAAATTCATTCTACAATATGTGAATAGTATAGTATAGTATAGTATAGAATAGAATAGGGCCCAAAGGCATATTCATTCAAGTATTCTTTTGTAAGAAGTTGATTTTTGAATGTGTTTTTTCATTATTATTTTTTTTTTTATTTTTAAATTATGAAAGGCTTTCAAAGCCATTGTTTACACATCTGAAAGTAATAACGATAATAATGGGAAATACACAAAAAGAAAAAGAACGAATGAAAAATATTGATAAATTAATAAAAAAAAGTCAACAAATTGTACTTTTTGGATAGGGTACTATAAGCTATTAAATGCAAGCAGCAGTACTAAAAGAAATACTAATAGAATAATTTAAGGTTGTATACCTTACTTACACACAGTTACTAACGTATACGTACGGTTAATAAATTTCAGAAATTTTTTAACCAATTCGTTTTCGTTGAAAATCTTTATAGTTTCCTCAATTTTAAGACGGTCTTTTGCATTGGTTAAAAAATTCTGAAATTGAACTGAATTGTGGCCCTGCACAGGCCTAGAAAAGTATACATCCGATTAACAAATTTCACAAATTTCTGAACCAATGCAAAAGACCGTCTTAAAATCGAGGGAAGTTGTCAGACAATTACAAAGATTTCCAAAGAAAACGGATTGGTTAAAAAATTTCTGATATTTGTTAACCGTATGTATACTTTTGTGGCTGAGTGTATGTCCAAAAAAGAGACATTTTTTAATTCTTATAAAGAAAGGTTTATAATAAAAAAAAATTTCTTCAAATCTAGAAATCAGTGTGTAATATATCGGGTATTTCAACAAAGACTGTCGAACTTTGATAACGGTGAAACTTGCTGAAGCTCCGTCTGCCAAATTCGTAGTCATTTATTTAGTGTATTAAGCCAAATCGTCATGAGCGAATATAGCATTTAACAACACGCGCAAATATTGAAATTGTTTAATCAAAATGGGCGCACTGACCGACCCTAATGTTCAACGAAAAATATTCCTCGATAATGAGACCAATTTCTCTTGGAGGAATGAGTATGTATACGAATATACAAATACAACAAAATAGTAGAGTTTGGGACTGTATTAATGCACATGAGATCCAAGAGCATCGAATGCATCTCGAAAAAGGTGTAGATTTTAGACTGGCGGCGTCATCAGTACAAAAGGTCGAACATTACCAATTTCTAATGGCTTGAATTGGAGAGTCTGGATACCAACAACATGTGGTTTCAATAGGACGGTGCTACATGCCACACAGTTCATAACAAATTGGATATTCTACACAAGCGATACGAGGGCATAGTCATTTCACGTGAAGGTAATCCGAACTAGCCAGCATGTGGAGGATTTTCTTAAGTTGCAGGTGTATGCGACTAAGCCACAAATAACATTGACCCTCCAAGTCATCATAATCTATGCCTCTGGTCAAATTCAGTCTGATTTATGCACCAGAATCATGAAATAATTGCTCAATTGGACCCAGAAAAGTCGCGACGATCATTTGAATGATATTGCAATTCACACAGAAAAAGAAGAACGAAGAAGTAGGCCTTTCAAACTCTTGCGATAATGCCTTACACACACTTTGTTGTTGGAATAGAAAACAAATCGATTCAAAATTTAATCCGATTTTCTTTTCTAAAATCTGAGTCTTTTCTTTCAGTGTTGAAAGCACCGCCACCCAAAGTTATTTGCTGCCAATTGAGTGTGGCTGTGTGTGTGTGTATGTGTTGTTTTTTATTATTAAAAACTAAAAAAGCCAAATCAACAACAACCACAACAAAATTATAATAAACAAATAAATAAGGAAAGCAGTTTTGTTTACCAAATGCAACACCAACAACAGCAACAATATTAACAAACAAACAAAAAAAAGAACTTTTACAACCAACATGTAATGCAAGAGCAGCAGCAACATGCCACAAACAGCCACAGAAAGAACAACATTCAACAACAACAATATGAAAAAAATTAACCGACATCAATACCTACATCAACTACAATTAAGAAAGTGGACTTTTTATGTTGTTTTTTCGATTGTTGTTGTTGTTTTTTCTTATACTTGAATTTATTACAATTCCAACAACAATCAGCCAACATTGGTGGTGGCCTTAACGCCTCAAGCGCCTGGCATGCGATACGATAACAAACAAACAGCAACAACAACAAGAAGAAAAACAACAACAAAGTGCATAAAAAAATATTAACTCAACTACTATTAGCATTGCGTTGTTGTTATCGCGGTTGTTATTCTTGTTGTTTAAATTTTTTCAAGTTTTTGTTTTTGTTTTTATTTTTTAGACAAAGAGATCAGCCTCTACTCCAAACAAATGAAACGAAACCAAATGAAATGAAACCAAATGAAATGAAACGAAATGTAATAAAATGCATTGAAAACCTTCCACACAATAGTTGGCACTCTCTTTGTTTTGGTGGCTTTGGCGATTTCATTAATGGTCAACCTCCAACGCCAGGCCAACAGCCACCACAAGAGCGAGTAGCCCCTCAACGCTAAAATAACACCGTCACCACCAACACCACCAACACCACCACTTTCAACTTTGGCAACACTCAACAACAGCAATATCCTCTTGCTCTACATCATCTTACCGTATGTGGTTGAAATAAAAGTAAAAAGGGAGTTGAACCAGAAAGCAAAACAAACACAAAAAAGTGCTAAAAGAAACTGACAGGCTGATAGAACTATAACAACAACAATAACAATAACAATAATAACAACAATATTGTACAATAAAAACATGACAGAAGTGTTTTAAATTTACAATTCAAAACAGACTCCACGAATAGTTCTGGACATATCAAGAACGGCTAGGAAAAAGAGGCAAAGATTGAGGGAAGGTGGAAGAGGAAGTTCTGAAAACATTTAATTGTGGATGATGCTGTGTTGCTGTTACAGTTTTCTAAAGGAACATCAAAGGGCCACAATTTGTTTAATAAAAATCTGTCGATTTGTTTTTACGCTTTTCATTGCATTTTAATGCCCTTCCAAATAGCGGAGGCAAATTGAGAAGGTCAGTATGAACATTATTGCTCCCCCCCCCCCCCCAGCAATAGACTGACTCGAGTCCTTTGCTCTTAACACAGTCTTAATAAAAGCTTTACAGCATTAAGCACTTTATTTACTTGCAGCGGTGTATTATCTCTTCCTCTCTCTCTCTCTCACACACACAAATGCCACCTACGACAGTGTGAGGTATTTTGAAAAGACAATGAGATGGAATAGTTTTTTGTTTTTCGTTTTCTTTGTTTTGACTCCCCTATACTAGCTAATGTTGTCAATTCGTTTGTCAATTTGAACAATTTATTTGTTTTTAATGGCTTTTAAGAACACACAGGCACACACACACGCTTTATTGAACAATTGTTCAATAAAAATATTTACACCAGCAGCACAATGGCAACTCAACAACGTCTAGAAATTAATAAAACACATATACACACATTAAGGCACAGTGACAGTGACAGTTAAAAATTATTTTCGAAAGACTCCCCAATACAAGACACCGGAGTGGCAAAAAAAAGAATTCCATTTCGGCAATGGAATTGAAGTTTTCAACCGACACGAGTCAATATTTACATACTTAAAGCAAAAAAAACGAGAAGGAAGCGTGTAAAAGGAAAAATCATTAACAACACCAACAACAACAACAAAAACAGCAACAGCAGCAGCAACATTAACAAATTATTCAGTAAAGTAGTGTGAGGCAGTGCAATAAATTAGGCAGCGAAATCCGTAAACATTTGTTTCACTGTCACACTCACTGACTCACTCACTTTGAATACAAATTGAATTGCAAATTATTGAACGGAATTTAAATGGCCAATAGAAGCCAATAATTTTAAGTCTAAATAGCAGCGACAAAAAATCAAACGAATGCCTAAGGCTTAACCAATTACATATACTCGTATGTAGATCCCAGGGATAGTAAAAAGGAAGAAAATAAATTGATAAAAAAAGGGACAATAAATTGAGCTTTTTAAATTGAAAAGGCTTAGATTCCCCCGCCCTACCCTAGCCGTTAGATAGAAAGGGTAGTTGGCCTATGATATCCAGATGGATGGCACAGAGGTCCGTTCTATACACGCCATCTGTGAAAACATATACAGGAAACGAAACAATAAGAATCAACACAACTAGGGGATGCCCACAGGGTGAGGTGCTTTCACCATTAAGGCGGAATGTGATTGTAGAAGAACTATCTCTGAGGCGGGCATGGACTGCCAAGTATATATAGACGAGAAAGTCTTGAAGACTAAGGAACAATTCGATGAAAGTTTTTGTGATATAAATCAAAGAGAATGACGCATTCCGAACCCATGAACAAACTCGCTATAATTTTTCAAGCGAAAGTCTATGCCATTTAAAGATCTGCTCAATTCAACTTGGATGGAAGATTCAAAGCACGAGATAGTCAAAGGCGCTATTCGAATACAGGGCTTCTATGAGACGACATCGAAAGTAGTATGAGACAGTCTGGATAGCCTGAACAAACTAGATAAGGAAAAAAACGGTTACCCTCTTCTGTGTCCCAGGTCATTAGAGAATTTGGCCAGATGAGCTCGCGAGGAGGGAAGTTTCCATATCATTTGGAGTGGGGGCAGATAATTGAAAAGTTCTACTCAACGAAAGGGAAAATAAAGAGAGACAAATGGGTTTCGTGAAATCAAGGGGAAATTACAAAAAGAGAAGATCGAAGCCATGCATCAGCCTATCGAGAAATAGCCTGAAGTTGATACTCGGTTTTTGGCCTAGGTACTGTAGACTCAAAGTACAGTTCTACACAGTTCAGATTCTATGATGATGAGAAAGAATCATCGCGACAGATTCTTGGTACCTGTGAGACATTAATGCATACCAAAAGAAAACATCTGGGAACTGGAAAGAGAATTGTACTTGTTGAAACTGAACAGCATTCTGAAGTTTGTGAGGGCAATAGACTTGAAAGAGATATTATAGGTACCCTATAAAATTAGAGGGGAGGATGGTTGCAGTACTATTGCACCTCTTCACGACAAGAATAGAAGGTGGTGTGAGAAAGGATTATAATTGTCAATAATGTAAAAAAGAACAAAATGAGACGTTTGTGGCTTTCGAAGTGACCTCAAAAACATCTTAAGCTAAAGTTCAGGTTAATCGCCTCCAAAGTTCAAATGGCTGTCTCTTTCAAAGTGAATCTTGGTGATATGATTCAAAGTGGAAAAACTCACTGCCATCGTGGACGAATTTAACTTCCAACAGAGACCTCTGTTGAAACACAGAGAAAAAAATATTGTATCTTATTCCTAAGCAAGCATTTTCCATAGGCATATTCTAGTATGATAGAGTTGCCAACTGTGAAAATATATTACGTTGTTGTATTTCAAGTAGTGTTTAGAAACTTTATTCATTGAGTAAGAAGGAAAATACATAAGTAAATATGCACGCTTGCCGTTTGTGCATAATTTAGTCTTCTTTTCTAAAAACTAAAAGACCTCTTCTAAAACATTTAAATATTTTGAATAAAATTTTGAAACAACTAAAAAATATAGAAAGAATTTGCTTTAATTAAACATCCAAAAATATTTTTTTTTTTATAAATTCGTTAATTTATGGTACTTTTTTAAAAATATTTCAACTCAAGAAGAAAATATTTGCCAAGGGTTTTTAGTGATACTTTTTTTTTCAAATGCCTTCTCGTTTTCACTTCCAATGCTTTAAATTTAGAAACCTTTAAAGAAATCGTAAATTTTACAAAGAATTTTCTAATTTTAGCAAAAAAACAAATCGAAAAGTTTTTTTTCAATTTTCTTGTTTCAATTTTTCGATTTTTTGTTGTTTCTTATTTTTATTTTCTAAGTTTCTTGCTTGAAATTTAATTTCGCTTTTATTGCCGTGAATCATTTTAACCAACCGAGTTGGTTACGAAAATTATGCACTTTTTCGCGAATGCGTATTAGTTAGTAAGTGGCATGAGTAATAAAAAACATTTCTTTATGTGGCAAGAATTTAAATGTGTGGCGCCACCATTTATGATAAATGGTGGTGCGAATGAAGAAGTATTCATCCTCTTCTCTCTCTCTCTCTCTCTCTCTCTCTCTGTATTCCTCCGCTCAAATAATTCATATTTGCAAGTGCAAGTATGTATTTAGATGGTCTTTTAATTGAAGCACACACACAATATGCACAAATAACAGCATAATTATGCTGTGAGACAAAAACAATCTAATAAATTAGAAATTCTTCTTTGACAAAAAATGCATTCGAAGTGTAACATAAATGCCACAAGAGATTTAAAATCGTATTTTCATGTAATAATTAGGCTTTAAGCCAACCGGAAAAAAATGTTAAAAAATTGCAAATGATTTTTGTAAAATTTATGATCAAAACTATACATTAAGAGGTATTATTACATCAAATCATATCCAAAAGATTTTGAAAATAATTTAAAATAATTGCATACAGTACTATTAAAAAGCAAAAAAAAAAGTTATTTAAGGCGGTCTAAAGAAGTGGTGAATATACAAAAAAAAGTTCTCCAAGTGGAAATATTAAAGTCCTCTAGTACTGTCAAACCGTTTAAAAGTTCAAATTGGATTTCAAGTTCCTTTATGGCAGTTTTACATGCCGGTTTGTTTTATACTAATACATGGAGAAGGCCCTAAATCACAGAATATTAGAGAAAGTATACGCCGACGTCTTGTCATTAGAACGCTTAGGACAATTACAATAAAAGCTAATCATGACTGTAATTTAGGAGAAAATACTACAAACCAATGCTTATATCCGTTTTGCTTCATCAATTGAATTCTCGTCAATGAACAAATATACGAGCTAGCGGGGAAGGCAGTTTTTACACAGCTGATGGAGACAGAACTCTTCTGTGGAGTGGATTGGATGTCTGGAGGCAAAGGCTCTTCGCAAGCCAAGCATGTAGGTTTGAAGCAATCGAAACTTTTGTTCGGAAACTTCAGTAGGAGGCGATCTGAGTCATGCATCAGTCTATTCAGAAAAAACCTGAGATTAATAACCGGCTTTTTAACAGGGAACTGTCAAGACCGCTACTCAGGATACGCGTATTCAGAAAGGGAGGTTGTCTCGAGACTAATATGTCTCGATGATTTAATGCAACCCCGGATGCTTATCAAGTGCTAGGCAAGGAGCAGTCATTTTGTATACCGAGCAGCATACTAAAATTAGTCAGGGGTATAGACTTAGGGGAGACTTTATAAGGATACCCTATAATAGATCGTATGATAGCAATAACAAGGTACCTTTCCACGACGTTTATGGTAATTGGAGCAATGAGAGTAATCTCCTCTTCCCCTTTGTTGCATTTGATACGCTCAGTAAGGTAGCCACGGATATCCATCACGTATTTGATACTCTAGCTTTCTCACTTGAAGTTAAGGTGGATTGCGAGCTATACGCAGATGTTGACCAGATAGGTTAGAGAAAAATTGAAAACACTAACCTTGTAAGTAATTGGTTAGGTACTTTTGGGATTACTTTTTATATTAAGTACTTTTTATATTAAGTACCAAATAATTGAAAAAGTACCCATAAGGGTTAAACAGTCTTGGGTTTATGTACTTAAATGCTACAGTTTTATTATTATCCCTTATTAGCTCACTTTAAGTAGTTTATTGTGTTTATGAAACTTCTTGGCATTTAGTACTTTTTCAAATACGGCAAAGTACTTTTTTCAAACAAAACAAATCTATCAATTGGACTTTGTTCTCATCTATTCCAAAGAAAACCAAACTCATTCTAAACTGAACTATAAATGAAAAGTACTAAATAACCAAAAGCTTTTCTGTATCTTTTTTTATGGCAAACTAACGTTTACAAAAAAGTGTGCCATTTTATATAATAAAGGGAGAAAAACGAGAGGTGGCGTTGAATAACTCTACACGGTCATGGATAATTGCACCAACGAGTACTTTTTTTTTGTTTTATTTTCTTTTTTGAAAGTGTTGCCTAGAAACTACATGACATTTAATTGGCCTCATTGCATATAAAATAGTACATTTGAAAATTAAAATGAATAAGAAGAAAAAAAAAACAACAAAGAATAGAATAAAAATAAAAGAATTTACAAAAGAATAAAAAATTGTTTGAAAAACTGTTAAGAACTCGTCAGTATATATAGCAGTAGGAGCGTATAAAGCTAAAGTATTAGAAAAATGTTTGCAGTTAATAATTGCTTCCATTTGTTCTTTTCTTGTTGCTTCTATTTTTGCGTTATCGCTATGCAATGATACCGATACGAAATACATGAAACGTAGTTTGAGATAGACAGACAGCCATTACGCTTAAACGACCAAAAGAATATGGTGCAGCCTTTAATGATTTACAAACAAACCCTTTTTGGCGGCCGCATTTTTATTTTAATTGGACGATTTTGTGCGATTACAGTCAGAGTTTCTGAAAATGTTTTAATTTTGATACGAAAAAAAACCCAATGAATGCTTTCAAAAATTTAGTTTAACTTGTAGAATCGACGTAAAGAATTAGAGTGGAATTCGGGGTTGTATGTCAATCTCTACCATGGGTTTTGGTAACTAAATTACAATGAAAAGTTTCTAGATACCGGACAGGTATTCATGTTCGTAAAACTTTCATAAAAAGATAATGTGGGACTGTCTGGAGAAGTTTTATTCACTATATAGGGAAAATAAGGTTAGCCTCTGCTGGGTGCCAAACCATTTAGGAATTTTCGGTACACACCAAGCAGACAAGCTTGCGAGGAGAGGATCTTCCAAGCCGCTGATAGAACGGGAATCATTCTGTTGAGTGAAAAACGAATTGGCAGCTAAAGAGAAGCACGAATAACCTGAGGTTTGTAACTGGTCTTTTGACAGAACACTGTAGACTCATGGTGCATTTATTCAGAATGGGGGCTGTCTCGAACCCAACATGTAAATTCTGTGACGATGAGAATGCCTCATTGCAACACATTCTTGGAATTTCTATGGTATTAATGCATCCAACTAAGAAACAACTGGAACCATAACAAGTGCTATGCGGGGAATTGGCAATTATTAGCCAATGGTGTCAACTTCAAACCTTTGCTATGATATCGTTAAAAATAATTTTTTCAGTATCCCTCCCTCGCCAGTCTTCTGATATATGCTCTGAGAGAAAAGCTAATTGCAATGAAAAAGTTTCTCAAAACTTTGAGTCGATTCCTCCACTCAAGAGATAAAATTAACATACACAGCATAGGCGCTGTCAGGTCATAAACATCATGACACAAGTATTGTAATAACCAATTAATAATTAAGTACTCGTATGTACTGGAACTATTTGTAAATTGCAATCAAACAGTTTAAGAATCTCTATTTAAATATTGATTTGTAGCACAATATTTTATCTTCAGTTTAAAAATACGTTCATAGTATTTTCCCCATTATTATTAATAAGTTTTTGTTTTTTAATTGTTTATGTCACTATTATGCAAGTGAGATAACAAATGAATTATTGTTGGTTTTTTTTTTGTACAAATAAACGCTATAAAAGACAACTAAGACCTAAACGTACTATAAGTTTAAGTACCAACACATTATGCCATCATTGCATGGCAAAAAGTTTCTTTCTTCAAATAAAAATCATTATCTTTTTCATAATAAAAGAGGGAGAGAGCGAAAGAAAGAGATAATAAATTAAAAACAAAATCAATATTTTAATAGAAAACGTGACAAGAGATTAGAAACTATTTTCCTATTTTTTTAATTAAAATTTATATTCATAAAATTAATTCGTTCGTTTGCAAGGTTTTAATTAAAAAAAAATTTTTTTTTTTCTAGAAACCTAAAGAATTTTTGTAAAAATTTTTTCAAAAATTTGTTTTTATAAAAAAAATTCATATAATTTTTTGGTGATAAATTATGTTATTTAACCTCAAAATGTCCGAATTTAACGAATATGCAACACTTTTGCTATATTTTTTATGTTGTATGTTTTATATTTTCAACATTACATTTCTATATGCCGCCTCATACAAATATTTGCACAGATAATCTCATTTCTTAGTTATATTTTCGTAATAAAAATAATTCACTGCGAATGTGTGTGTGTGTGTGTGTGTGTGCATTATTTATTTTCGTCTACTTAAAATTCTTTAAATTTTTGTGTAAAAAAGTATTTTTTTTTTTTGTTTTTTTGTTTTAAGATTTTCAAATTAATTACATGCGATATTTTATTTTGTTTTTCCTTTCGTTTCGTTATTTTGCAGCACGCCAATTACGTACGACAAGCAGCCGAGGATTATTTGGCCAGACGTCAGGCACGCAACAAATCAATGACACGTTCGATAACTTCCGGCTCGGCTGGTCCCATTTTGGCCATGGGTAATGTACACTATTTGCCAGCGGCAAAAAGCGGTACATTCTTTGCCCGCGATAATGTATCAAATTTTATAACTTGGTGCAGGTGAGTAACTCTTTTTTTTTTTTTTCTTAAAAAATATCATGTTCTTCTTAATCCCAGTTAAAAATTAAAAGCTTACTCAAGGTTTTTACCAAACTTTTGCTGCAGACGTTCTTTATTGTAACGACGAACAACTAGGCCAAATAGGTTTTTAGCAGCTGTCCGATATTTTAGCATTAACAAGAGATTTTATCAGACACCGATATCAAATGCTTTTTTTATATCTAAAATATCTTGTATTCGCTCCTTAGTTGCTTTGTTCAAATGGTCGATTAATAAGCGGTAGAGACCAAGTGATGTAATGCCGTGGTTAATACAATTCTCTCCCAAAAAAGTCCATTCAAGAAGTCCCTGATTGTCGAACCCCTAGAGAGAAATACATCAACAATGAACTTCAAAAGCAGCTCAAGGTTGAATGAGCAAAATACCTCTCCTTCACACAAAATACAACAATACAAACAAATTTTATAGAGGACCAATAAAGTTGGCAACTTATCATCCAGAATGCCTATAAGAGTTGATCATATTCTCCTATTCTGCTGTAAAATTTGATGATGGAACTTACAGAGAATAAGGATAACAGCTCCATATTCCTTAAAGAGGAAGAAAAAACAGTAAAACGACACCAAAATACGTCATAAGCTACAGGAGGAGAATATTTTACTTACAATCCCATTAAATACTCAACTTAGTCTTGTTTCTGCCCAATCAAGTTTGAAATCATTTGTGTTGTAGTTTAACGGGGGTTTGTCCCGAATTTTTTTATTTAGTATTCACCTATTGAAGCGAATAATCGCCCGTAGTTATTATACCAAAAAATGCTTCGATTTGCTTACGGATCAACAGCGTTTCACCTAGTGGTCATTAAGTGTATTAATCAGTTCTTTGAGTGGGCACTGCAGACTCAAAGAATACTTTTTTAAGATGGTGATAGTTCCGAAGTCGCCGTTGGATAACATCTAATGTGTGTTTCGAATCCTTACTTCAAACCCCAACTCAGAGATCGCGTACATAAAGCGAATACGGAAAATAATTCCTTTCGGCGACGTTCTCACAGCAATCTTCTGGCAGAAACTCTTAGAGTACGGGTAAAATTGCTATGAAAAGTTTCTGAAATTTCTGTCTTTCGGAGTCGATTTAAAATTGTTGATCCTGCCACTCATGCATGGTGGAGAGCACACACAATATGGGTGGTGTGAGAAGGCTGTAATGATGAATTACTTATGTATATTACATACATACACAAAGATCTCTTCCGCTGTATAATTTTCAATTCGAAAACTTTGGCTAATTAAACTGAAATACTTGCAATCCTTTCATTTACTTGTCATTCGCTCATTTATTCCTTAAAATTTAAGTTGCATCACAAAAATAATCATTCAAGTGTCAATAACTTGTTGCTGATGAATCTATTCTAATTAGAAATTACTTGATTACACACACACACGTAGACAGATACACACTTATACACATGCAATTACAATGTGTAGTCATTTCACCAAATGCAATGAAAGAAATGAAATGAAATGAATTGCATTCCTTTCGATCATTGCACTTTCAACTAAAATCTGTGCAAAAAAAAAGCAGCAGCAATAGCAAAAAAAGTGAAATTCTTGGCAAAAATCAAATCATATACCGTCGCCGTAAGAGGAACCACCACCACTCAAAACCAAAAGAAAAAAAATTAAAAAAATAAACGAAGAAAAAACGTGAAATTAAATAATCAGCTCGATGATGATCAGACTGCTGCTGCCACTGCTACTATTTCTACTGAGATGAAGAGATGATATGCGTGAAAATAAAATGAAATGAAATAAAAAAAAAAAGTTTTTTCAATTAAATTTAGATCAACGAAATTAAACCGTATCCGCGTAAAATTCATTCACAGCAAATTAATGTTTAAATCGTAATAAAAGCGCACAGCCACAACGATCGGCTGCCTTTTTTTTACCCAATGAATTCTAAAAGAGTCTGACAGCAAAGAGCAGAAAAAAAAGACCGAAAAAGAAAATCGAGTCACTTTGATGTGTGTTCAAACCATAATGAGGCAATGAATGCATGAATGCCTCAAAATAAGTACTAAATGGCACTTTATTTAACAAAATAAAGTACCAAAATTTAATTTATATTTCATTTGAATTGTTTTTTTTCTGTTTTTTCTAAAGCTAAACAAATTAATTCACAGGCAATTTTATTCTGTTGGTTTTTTTTATTGTTTTTTCATAAAATCAAAAGAAAAAGTTCCACTATTAAATGAAAATAAAAATAAAAAAGAAACATCTTTTTTACTCTTTAAGGACTTTTTGATCTTAACATGTTATAGAAATAATTTTTTTTAATTCTCTCTCCATTTATTTCATTTACAGAAAAAGCCTTAAAATTATTGAGTGCCTATTATTCGAAACAGACGACCTCATTATGAGAAAAAACGAAAAACATGTTATTTTATGCCTTTTAGAAGTGGCCCGAAGAGGAGCTAAATTTGGTAAGTAAATTAATTACAAAGAGAACAATCAAATCAGTTAAATTGAAACAAATTAAAATTTGTCATGTGATTTTATTAAGTGACCTTATGTGGCGTGGCCCCATTAATTATCCGTATATATTATAACTAATCCGTATTCGGTATTCGTATCTTCCCTTAGGTATGTTGGCACCCATGCTTGTACAAATGGAACGACAAATAGATCGTGAAATTGCCGCCGACAATAAAGCCAATGGCATCGGTTGTGGTACACAAACCGATAACGATACCGGTAATACACATGCCCAACAGACCGATGTGGGTGTGGGTACCGAAACAATTGGTACCGAAACCGATATATTCGATGATAGTGATACCGAAAACGATGAAGATGATGATGAGGGTCCCATGCTAATGTATGGCCCACAGCCACAAATAATAACTAACGATTTGAAGAGTTTGGATGAAATGGTAAGTCAGTCGTTATTTAATGTTTCTTTTTTTATTTACTTTATCTTAACAAGCGTGTTTGAAAACAAAATTAATGATTAATGATTATCATTAAATGAATATGATAATAATAATGATTATGTCCCTCAATAGTTTTATTAATACAGGTGATTAAATGTGGCAATTTGTTTCGAAAAGTAATATGACACTTTGTTTTTTAATTTGTTTACTTAATGAAGTTTTTTATTTTTATTAATGACTTATTAATTGGCACCCTTTAAACCAAATGAAAACCATTCATATAGTAAGGTACGAAAAAGCATTTTAGCCTCCTCTCTGAGCTGTTTATAGAATGGAGAAAATCACAAACAGTCCAGGCTAAAGCACTACACAAGAAAGGTTCTCCAAATAATTGTGTAAGATCAAGACATTAACAACGATATGAAGCTAAAGTAGAGTGGCGAGTTTCTACTAAAGTTGCATTGTTCTGCCAGTATCTGGATATGAAAATGGTTGTTCAAATAATACATTAGGAGACGAAACTCTACCTTTACTCTGCTTTGCCTTAACAACACACATAGGGTTGAAATGTTTCTCTTAAAGTGAGTAAGCAGTTAATTAAAGGTTCGATCTGCATATATTGAACTTGAAATGGGCTACCTATTCTGAAGAAGTGTTCTTTGGATATGCAATGCTATTAGACGGCCGGTTACAGTACTCAGACTGAATACGCTGGGACTCAGCAGAGAGTGATCCTGTTTCTGTTTCTCCCGCCAGTCTGATTCCACTTATCCACACATACATATTTTCATAATTGGTCATTACCAGCCTTCAGTCAGGATTACGACCTAGCTTCTCACACCACTTATGTTGTGTTTGTTAATTTTATCCATTAGTGGCGGGACCTACAATTTTAAGTCGACTCCAAACGACAGATATTTTTGAGAAGCTATTCATTCATGGCAATTTGTTTTTGACAGAAATCTGTTGAGAGAAAGTCGCCGAAAAAATATGTATCATATTTCGATTTGATTGAGATGTCTGACCTGGCGTTTGAACCGTGGCCTCACGCTTAATAAGCCAACACACTGCTTGCTAGACTATGGTGATATCAACTTGCCCACACAATTCCACACTAATCTCGAGTGAAACTCATAGGAGTACTGAGTACTCGATTAGCGGCCGGACTTTCCGAAATTATTGTTATGTTCTGACCTCTGTGCTTTCTGTCGAAGTTGAATTGGATCTCTTGATGATATAAACCAAGTTCCTAGTTGCTTACATTCTGCTCTGAAACCGAACGTCCCTATTACAACGTTTTAAAAAGCCGTTTGGAAATGTCTTGCAACATAATATTATTACGCCAGTTTGGTTTTTATGTTTGTTTAATATTTATTTCGTAAAATTTTATTTGTTTTAATTTAATATTCAAAATTGATCATTTAACTCAATATACTATGACTCTAATCAATACGTATTTAATAAAATATTTGATTATATCACATTAAAGACATAACTTGCATGATCCGCGTTTTATTTTTTTATTTTCTATTGAAAACCCATATCATTTACAAAAGCAAATATTTTTTTTAAGATTTTATCACAGCAGAAAAAAAGGTATTTTAAGCAAAAGCAATTATGCTATTAAGCCATCATATTAAACAGTTATCAATGGATCGAACGATGACGGCAGTAGAAAACGTTTTCATAACGTTGTCCAACATGTCATGTCATAATCCTAACAACTGACAATTTAAATAGTGGTATATGATACCAACCGCAACAACACCAACAACAACAATACAAATGTCATTTTATAAAATTTACATTATAATTATAATCGAAATCACAAAGAAAAAAGCAACAAAGATTTCCACCGATCAATCCAACAAACAATCGAACGAACGTTCGAACAATCGAGAGATCGTTGGATTGATCGATTTAAGTGTGTGTCTTGCTTAGGATTTGGGGCCACCATCAGCGTCTTTTGATGCCGGTGTTGAATGTTGTTTGAAAACAATTATTAAAACGTTCATTTTATTTTTTTTTTTTTTGGTTTGTTTTTATGGCCTTAAGCAAATGTTTTTGCTAAAACAAACAAACGAACAACAACGTTTTTTTTTTTTCCTTTTTAAATTATGCCGCTCAACTCCCCCCGTTTAAGGCAAAAGTGGGCCACTGTGTTGTATTTTTTTTTTGTCTTTTATCAAGAAAACCAGGCATTATGACAACAATGTTTTTCCATGTTTTAGTTTTTTTTTTTTTTTTTTTTTTTTGTTTTTATTTTTCTTTGTGGCATGTGGCACATTCATGTAATTCATATTTTATAATTTTTTATGTTTACTTGTATACATTTTTTTTCTATTTTAGAAAATAAAAACGAAAAATTGTTTAAAAATTGAAAGCAATTCAATCTTTATTTTTTTAAGTGTTAAAAGACTTTAAAAGGCACGCGCGCCCTCAACATAAAACGTGACTTTTAATTCAATTTATTTACAAAAAAAAAATGATAAAAAATTAAAAATTACAACAAAATAAATAAAACAACTCCTTAACAGCAACATACATATTATGTATGTACTTCGTGAATATTATTGTTCAAGAGTGGGGAAATTATTTATTCTTTGAAAATCTAAATCAATAACTTCAATTCATTAAACAATCAAAATTATTGATCATGCTTTAATGGTTATTGCTCTCTAGGAACAAATTATATACAATACAATAAATATATTTTCTTAAAATCTTAATATTTTCTTTAAATATGTTAATCAATTGTTAATCAATTATTTATTTTGTAATCGAGATTGCTTCCAGTAATATTAATTGTCTGATCACTGATATATCGGCTTAAATATGGTACTATGAACCTAACGTCTAGCTTAAGAGGAATTTGACCCTTCAGGAGGTGATGCTATCTTACCTAACATAACCACAAGTAAATGTGGAAGTACCACAAGACTACATTCTATCTCCAACCCTAATTCTTATTTATCGTTCCAATTTGAATCCTATGTGCAGTTAACATCAACATCCTGCCATTCATAGTCCTCTGACGACCGAAATAGTTTCAAATGTCTCACATTGCAGCTACTTTTCAAAGAGGGTCTCGTGTTCAACCCTGACAATTTTTTATCACACATGATCCCAAATTGTTTGTTGCCTAATAAACGCGCCACTCTGTAAATCATCATGAGCAAGGATTCTCATTTTTCAACATATTTTTTTTTAATGTCCGAAGAAGTATTCAAGTACTACTGCACTTTCTTTTAAAGCGCAAAAACTATTTATCACTTCATGTGACCACTTATGTTCGATCAGAATAATTAGAACACACAGGGGTAGCTTAATAAGTTCGTGACAAATTAAATTTAAAATAAAACAGATTGTGTGGGATAATTTCATCTTTCCAAATAGCCAATTTTTGGATATTAGAAACAGTCACTCGTGACTAAATCGAAAGAAAAGGACAGTTGACAAACCAATGCACACATCAGCACCCTAGAACTGTATTGAAGCCAAATAACTTTTTTCAAGCCCAAATATGGGTGTTTTTTTAATTCTTTTTAAATCGACTCACTCCTGTGAAGTTGATTCGTCCGGCGGAACTCACTGTTTGATCTCTGAAGTGTTGCGGTGAAGTTTTTACACGATTTTTGTCAATTTTCAAATGAATGCGGCACCAATATTACAGAATGATATCCTATGAATAATAAGTAGATAATTATGAATTAAAATCACAGAGCCATTTGTGATGCCATAATTTTCACAATTTTTAGCACTTTCAACCTCAGAAGGGACAACACCGTAACGTGAATTAAGTTCTACTTTTTCATGTATCAAACTTTAAATAGGCGTTCGAAATATTCGGTATCTTCCGCACTCTTACGAACACAACGAATATCATTAACCTCTTCTTATGGTGACAAAAAATGGTTAAATTTTGTTTTATTTTTCAATTATTTAATTTTATTTAAATAGGAATTCAGAAAACAAAAAACAATGAAAATTCACAAAAAGGAATAACGTCCACATTTGTGGCCACTGAGCGTTAATGGTAATATACATATGTGTGAAACGATTTCATACAGTCCGGGCATATCAGGCATATATATTCTTCACATTTCGCACAAATGTAGCGAGGTCATCTTACACAATTTTTGTCGTGACATCTGGGGAGATATTTCAGTTCCTTATATTTAGGATAATGACCTATACCGTCCAGTCTAATTCCAGGATTAACTTTAGTCCAGTTTTTAGATTTTTTAGCTGGTTATGGTAAAACTTATGTTAAATACATACAAACGGTAAAATATTTACTTCTGTTGTTGGAGGATTTGGTAGTCAAGCAAACATCTTGGGTAGTTAAACCTTGGTTTGCTGAGGAAAAAATAAGCGTTCTTGATTGGCCAACTCAAAGTCCCGATCTGAACCCTATTGAAAATCTTTGGGGGATCGTAAAACGAGCAGTTGCAGCCAAAAAAACCCAGCATCAAAAAGCACTTTGGCAGCTTTTCCAAGCAGAATGGGATAACATTAGTCCTGAGCAGTGACGCAACTTAATCAACCCAATGCCACAAAGATGTACTGAAATAATACGCCAAAAAGGGTTCCCCACAAAATATTAAAGGCTCCAAATAGTTTGGGTGAAAAATAAAGCAATTAAATTGAATTTTCAATATTTTGTTTCAAATGACTTAATTATGTGTCCACTTAAATTTTAAGTCTGATATGAACTAAGTACCAAAACATTGTTTACAATGAAAAACTATATAAGTTTTTGTTGTTAATTAATTATTAAGCATATGAAATTAATAAATATAAGTTGTTTTTGTTTCCACTTTTCTTAAATTTTTTAATTTTTATAAAAATGAAAAATTTTGCATAGGTGACTTAATTGTGTGTCCACAAGTGTATGTGGCCAAGGGCGTGAAGAGGTTACATCAACCACATTTTAGTATTCAAATTAAAAGTGCAGATTTTCTATAGAAATATATGCTGCTTGCTTGTATTTATCAAGTTTAGCCGTAGTTTGTATGATGTTTTACGAGCAAACGAAGTTCTTTCTTATTTAATGTTCTCCGCAAATCACATGGGTAGCTGCTTGTTATCAATGATACAGAAAGTAAACGACCCTGCTTGAACAGGATTAAAGTTAAAAAATGACAAATTGGAGAGCCACAGACTTATTTCATTGCCCTGGTATTTTTTTATCACTTTTTACATCTTTAGGTCTAGCTTATGACCTAGTATAGTTTCTAATTATAAATAATAGATCCTAAGAATAAATAAAGAATCTTACAATTTCGCTTCCCAATAACTCATTAAATATTTGGTCCAAAAAAACAAATATCATCACTAACGCATTACAATACCTTTTGCGAGACGTTATTCTTATTCTTTCTGCTTAATTCTGTATGTACATATTTTCTATGGTATTATTTTTAATGAATTAAAAAATGAAATAATCACAACCATACAATCAACTATTAATATAATATATTATGTATATATACGAGTCGAGTCTTTAATTTAATGTGCAACAACATTTCTCACCTTTAATAAATACTCTTGCCATCTCTCAATGGAGGTCACCTATAAGAACACCATAATCTTGAAAAATGCTCATATGTGAACAGCATACTGAAGAACAATACACCATAATAATACGATATTTATATAGAGATGAACTCTCTCATTTGAAATAATGACCCCAATTCATAAGAGATTATCAAAAACAATGACGATGATGAAGATGATGATGATGAGAGAGTATTTACCTAAATACCAACAAATTTATACGTGTTTTACACAAATTCTCATAATTTCTGTTTGTCTAAAGACAACCAAAACGAATCACAAGAGAAAATATGCAAGAAAAATTAAATCAACAACAATAACTACAATAAAGAAGTGGAAAAAAATATGAAAATTACGCATAAATGCATAAACAACAAGGTGAAAATGTCAAAGACAAAACAAATGAGAAAAAAAACAAACGAACAAAAACACAACACATTACAAACAAATGAACATTCTTCTCTAACAAAACTAACACATGCATAGTAACACACAACGACCACTTTAATAAACGCCAATTGCCTTAAGTGCATAAGGAAATTCTCTCATAATCGGGCAGCAGCATGTATGGTGAACTCATATAGGGTGCCACCATTAAATGCTTTACTAAGAACAGTAAAATTTCCCCAACTTGAGATATAAATGCATATCACGTATTGTCTTATACTTATAGTTAGCAAAATGCAATAACAACAAAAGCAACAAAAACATTATGAGATAAATTTTAAATAAAGAGCCACAAAAGAAGAAAAAAAACCCCCAACAATATTTTGTAAACAATAACACAACAACATAACAACAAAGTTCGAATGAGAAAAGTTTTATTTGAGTGGTATTAGAGGGAAAGAGAAAAGAGAAAAAACGTTATTACACGTGAGTGCATAAATTATAATTATTACAACTATTCCTAGAGAGTAAATGTTAATGTTGTTGTTGCAGTTGTCGCTGTTGTTTGTGTACATTTTATATGACCTTATGTCACGATTTTTCTAAACTGATTTTTGAGCAACAACTTCGTAAAGGAAAACCACCAACAACATCAAAACTCAAATACTTTAAAAAGTGATCTCAACTGTGACAACAACATCAGCAAATATAAGCTACTGTGTGTTTTTGTATGAGGAAAACAACATCCTAAATAAAGCGACGAAGCAAACACAAGGAAAGCGTTAAACTGCAAACAACACAGTTGAACTGTGAGGTTAAAAAACGTTAGAAAATATAAAGTTTTTTATAACTTCTAAGCTGGATAAACTGGCTGGATTTTTTATGAAATTTGATTTATTGAGAGAAATTTGAAAAAACAATACTGCTCCTGCCAATAAAACTGCGTTATTTAGTTTATGTTGTAACATACAACTGATAGCGTGCTACCCGTATTATTTTAGAATAAAACTGGAATAAAGTTCATTTCGTGAAAAAGTTGCTTTAACTCTTTAATTAAGCTACGAATTTCGCTCTTCTCCGTTGTATGCTCCAAAATTGTTTTCCTGTGCGCAGTTCCCAACCGCGCAGAAATCCTTGTGTAACTAACTTCTAAAGTTACTATCGTTGCTGACTATGCATTGAACCATAGAAACAAAATTTAAAATTATTATTGTTGCAGCCACCAATCTGTCCAAAACTTGCGTGGCGTTTATCTGCAACTAGTTTTAAGATTTTCTTCAATGTTGCAACAACATTTAATACTTTTTAGTGGCTGACTAACCAGCGTAGTAGTTAATTTAATTTTGTTTTTCTTCTTCTCCTCTTTTTCACTTAATCTCATTAAATGTTTCACAATCATGACTGATAAGTCTGATTTTCATGCAGCTAGAGACAACAACAAAAAATGAAAATCTATGGCAGTTTCAAATCTGTTAACATGCGGTAACGAAATTCACTTATGAAATCTCAAGAAAAACGAAGAAAAAAAATTAATTAAAAAATATTGTGCATAAGTTTGAAATTGTTATTCAAAATAGACTTTGAGATTTGATTTTTAGCAAAGATAGACCGACTGTCTGTTAAATTTTGGGTAAAATAAAACTTTTGTAATATTTTCATGTACTCCGAAACACAGCCCAAAGCGGCTCGACTATGGTGTGAAACTAATTTCACAAAACACCAAGATCATGCTGTTCTCTAGGGAATATTAGATCCCACGTATTGGACTTACCAAAGTGGGATGAATTGAACTTAACATTTTCTCCACGGTCAAATACCTGGGTCTCATCGTATGAATATGCCATTAGCAGAAGATGGAACCCCGAACCATTCGCCACAACCTGGATTCACAAGACCGTAGTTGAACGGGAAATATCTTACGGAGTGCATGTCTGGTGGAAAGTAATTTCGAGAGAATGGATGTGCAAGATTCTAGAGGGCGTGAGAATGCAATATGTCACTTCATCTAGGTGTCTTGGTGATAACATTCAACAAGGCATATTGCGGCATTAGAAGATTTCGCTTCCTACTGTGGTTATTCTAGAGCAAGCAGCAACATTGGTGGCAAACTGTTTAGCTAACCAGCTTCATGGGATCCTGTCCGTAAGTATCAACGGAACAAGTGCTTAGGCACCATTCGTTCCAAAAGAAAAGAGATGGAAGCAATATAAACTCCTCAGGTTCCAGGGTTTTTTAAAAGAGTTGTTTAAGAGCGTATTTAGAAGCGACTAGTGTTTTAGAAGAAATGATCCTAGTATACGAATAGTGACCCTTTCAATGACACATTTTTCGACGTGTCATCCTCGTGTCACCAAAATACATTTGTTTGTGAGGTGATTTAATAGGTTGTGAAGTGATTGAAAATTAAATCCGTGATCGATGAGAACCCAACAGTAGATATCTTAGCGAATAATGCTAGCTTAGAACTGGAAGGCAATGGAAAGGATCATTAAAGCAGTAAGCGAAGTATTGCAAATAGCAAAGGAAACCAGCAAATCCATAACAACTAAGCAGCTCGCTTCAGAAAAAACCGAATGAAATGGAAGAGATACCAGCAGACTGACCACACTGCAAAACAATGCTGTAAAGCATTCCTGCGGATTTTGTTGCGTACCTAATTTCCTGACTTTTGATTGAAATATTTTTTTTTAATTTTTTTCATTTTTTAATAATCTTGCAAGTTCTTCGCGAGTTGATGGAGTTATCTCTTAAATCGATTATCTTTGAACTTTTTTAGCTGCCCTAAACCCATAATTTCTGTATCATTTGTCTTTATTTCAATATTAAAAACAAATTGTCATCATTAACTGTCATTAAAGATAGTTTTTATTGCAGCGATTGCTGTCACTTTTAACTTCTGCTGCTGCTGCTGCTGCTGCTCGTAATTATTTAAACAAGTAGAACCTTTAATAGCCAACAACAATAAAAAAAATTTAAATAAATAATAATGGATAATGGAAATTAAAATTTAAATGACAATTAATTATAGAGTTTAAGCAGCATAAAATCATTTGTGTACACCTCTACAGATTTTTGTTATTTTTATTTCTGTTTTATGGACCCTAATTTTATTTAATTTGTGCACACGTTTTGTCAAACCCATAAGTGAAGCGTTCAAATAAAACGCTAATAAAAGTGGGTTATGCCAGCTGAAATGAACCGAACGTACATACATATGACGATTTAAAGGTGCTGTATACAGATGACTGACTGACTGATTGATTACACAGGCTATAATTATTTTTTTTTTTGTAATTTTTTTTTTCTTTACATTTTTTTCATAATTTTTGTAATTTATTTATAGCCTCCGGGTGGGTGGTTGGTCGTTTGGTGGCATCCATTTGAAGTTTTGTAGTTTTGTTTCAATTTTTTTTCTTTTGGATTTTGTTGCCGAATTGCAAAATAATAATTTTGATTTCGTACAACTGATAAATTGTTTTGTGATTTATGGTTAAATGTCGCATCATTGCGGTGTGTTTTTGATTTCTTTTACTTTTTTTTTGGTGAAAAAAAAAATGTTCCTGAGAAACTTTAAAAAAAATTCAAATTCACTGAGTTACTAAGTTTTTTGCTTTTATTTTTTTATTTATCAAAAATCAAACGTAAAGTGAAAATTTGTTTATGGCATTTAAATGATCATTATTAAAAGACCATTCACTGATCGATTCGATAACGTTAAATCATCATGTTTACGCGTTTTGTAATTTCTTCTCTTCTCTTCTCTGCTTATTTTTTTTTTTTTGCTTTTTTGCAATTTCTAAAGGCGTTGTTTATAAGCCGCCGTTTTTAAAGGCTCTATTGAATGGTACGTAGATCACCACCAACTGCCGTGTGTAAGTTAGAGTTGAAGTAGTCGATGAGATTAAGAAAAAATAACGAAAAAAAAGAAGCAAAATGCCCCTCCAAGTAAGAAACTTAAATTTATAGGTATTTAAATATAATTTTTCTTTTGCCACAGATAACAATTGCAAAATAGTTGCTGATTAACCCATGGTTGGGCGAACATATGAAAAGATAACTTGAAAAGGTTCGCCAAAATAGAAACTCTTCATGGTTTCAGAATTTTATAAAATTTAAATGATTTCAATAATCCTCCATACAATAAATAATCTATCCAGAGAGCCAACTGTGTCCTCTAATGGTTCAGAGAGGTTAACAATAACACCAATAATCAGCAACACTAATTCTTCTAATATATTTTAAAAACAAAATAAGCAGAATTCAGTGAACAAAAATTCTCACTACACTATAGCCCCTACGACAACCCAATACTATTTTCACGACGCATTAGAATTCTGACGTACGGCTTATGGCAACCCTATCATTCTAGAACCTGTTACAGAAAAAACAACACAAAGAAATAGTACAAAATAGAGGAAATAGTTGCTTTACGTAGTCCAAACAAAAAACAAGCATTAAAAAAACTAAATTAATTGAAAACAATCAATTGAAATCCAAAGGGAAAATGTCTGATCTACTATATATGACCGCTGGGAAAAAAATAAATAATCCAAATTAGGTTTTAAGTATCCGGACATCATAAAACCGAACAATGACTTGATGGAAAATTTCGTTTAAGGTCTTTTATTCCGATTATTCTCTCTGCAATCGGATCTGTTATTTACTCTGACCTGAACTCTGATTCCAATTTTTAGAGTTCTTTATAAAACGCACTCTTCTAGACCATTTCCATCGCTTTTTCTGTATATAATGGATACACGCTTTTAAACCAATAAAAATGTTGTCACAAAACTGCTTTCGTTACGGTGTCGCTTCAGTCATTTCAGACGTACGCTCCAAGATTTTGCAATACTTTTTTCGTTTAACACTACTCCAGTTGAAGAAATATCTTTAATCATCATTTACAAACTAGCAAGAAAACTAGGTCATATCTAAGCTGTAATCTTGAATATGGTGTTCAATAATTGTGGTAGATTTTCTTTCTAAGACCGACCAGACGAAATAGTAAAAACCTTCTGCTATCCAGGAGGACAACGAATGGTGTAGAAATATTCTGAAACAGCAAACCCAACGAAGTCAGAACAAAGCCTCCTTATACTTCTATCATTACGGAGACGATACTAGATTAGTTTATTATAATGTGAAATATAAACGTGAAATCAAGAACAGGACTCTATGGAGACTTAATTAACAAGGAATCCATACAGTACATCTTCAGGGAGAAGTCCTATGCAACACACAAGATTAGCGCTACAGTGGAATCTTTTAGGCTTAAGAAGCCAAGTGGTATAACAGTGTGACATTACATGGGCAACAAATCGAAGATGAAAGATGCTCTTTGAAAATCATGTCCAGCCAAGAGGAAATGTAATGGAAAAACAAAAAAAAAACATTCTTGATATATTTAGCGAAATGGGGCCTCCATTTATTATCGTTTGCTCAGACGTAACTTAAATTTCTGCTTTACGTCTAATCTTTGAAGTGCAAATATACTTTTGAAACACTTAGAAAAATTTCAAAATTACAATGACAATTCTTACAAATTGGTCATAAGTTCCCTGCAGTCCAACATGAGTTAATTTTCTGTAAACATTTTTTTTGTTCCTGCAAAAAACAAGGAAATGTTTTCAAACACCATCTCTCTACCATATTCAATGGCCTAAAATATGTGTGTATTATTGTTGTTGTTGTTGTTGTTGTTATTGTAATTTGATTAATAAATTTTCATTACAGTTAAAGATATTTTTGCCGAAATTTTTTTCATGTTTTTTTTTTTTTGTTTTTCTACCACCACCCGTTTCAACATTATTTTGGGTAATTCGTGTTGAAAGTTGATATCAAAACAATTTGCCCAACGGCAAGTATTAAAAAAAAATGGGGGAAAAAAATCATAGAAAATAAAAATTAACCACAACAACAATAGGAAAAGAGGAAAAAATATTTAAAAAATATAAACCAAACTGTCGGTTTATTTGACTCAATCAAAATACTTAAACTGACAGCGTTTTATAGCTTCAACTGAAGATAGATGGATGGATGATGATGATGGTATGGTATGGTATGGACTTGGCTACACGGTGATTTTCTTCAGCAACTGCAGAGGATACTATTGAACATAAATTTCCTTAAAACAAAAGACCAGCATTATAATGAAAAATAAAGGAAAATAATGATATAAAAGGCGGTGTTGTTAGTCATCGAAACTGATCAAGAAACACAACATAAATTGCAGGCAACAATTCCAAAAACAATGGCCAAAAAAAACAAAAACTCTTTAAAGTCACACAATCTTAACAATTATTTATAGTCGAACAAACAAACAAACAAACAAAACAGTCAGTCACTTATTCATTCATTCATTCATTCATTCGCTCACTCACTCAGTCATTCATTTATTCATTCTCCCATGCCAGTACAATAGAAACGAAAATGTTGCGCATGCGCATAATCAAACATTAACAACAACAACAACAACAATAACAATAATAATAATAACAACATTCATCTTTGCTCGCACTATTGCATGTTTTTAACAAGAATTACAAATTTTTTCCTCAAATAAAAACGAAAAAACAAAAAAACCAAAAACAAAAAAAAATTATTTGTAATCGTTAATCAGCTTTGAAAATCCTCTTTTTTTTGGGAAAACCTTCGCAATCCATTCGTTGTTCGCACTTGGATTATGAAAAAGTCTTGAGATTTAGTTGACTGACTCTCGACTCTCTTTATGGGGAATTGTAAATTTTCCTTCGCATGTATTTTATTTCGTTTCATTTTCATTTCTTGTTTTTCTTTTTTTTTTTTTTTTTAATATCAAGTACCAATGCCAGAAGCCAATGTAAAATTGGTGTTTAAATTTCGGTATTTGCAGTTGACTTTACATGTAATGCTTGAACAACAACAGCAACAACAACAACAACACTACCAATAATATTGCCAATAATAAAACAACAACAAGAAAAAAATAACGAACAATAGATTCACAACAATAGTTACAGCAGCAGCAATAAATGCTGCTGTAGTTCTGCTGCCCAATTGTAAATTCAAATTTAACACATGAATCAACAACATGAATCAAAAAGATTTTTTATACGACAAAAAAAAATCCATCATCCTCAACAACAACAAAAACAACAAGATGACATGTATAACAGAGATGTCAACTAAAGGGAGCAATATTTCTGATTCCATTTTACTTAACTTTTTTCCCTTCCTTATAAAGAGCAAAACAAAAACAAGATTAGAAACAAAAATGCAATGCAAGGTTAGGTTAGGTTCAACTGGCAGTCGTCTCAATGGGCACAGGTTACTTGGTTCCGTTATAACACCGTTATTAACTATTCTCAACCATCCCAAGAGCCTCACGATGAACTGCACTTTTTCGAATCGCGTTTAGCCAGACATATTTGTCACTAAATTCTGGGAACCCAATTATTTTTCTTCATTTGATCCCAAGCGATGGGCAGAGATGTTCTATGGTCTCCTCTTCTTCCTCATCGCTTCAACGTCTGCAGAAGTTATTATGAGGTACTCAAAGTATCTCCAAGCGTGAACACCCAGAGGCCAGTGTCTCGTTATAACTGCTATGCAGTTCCTCAGAGGAATTTAGAGGATAGGTTTAATGCAAATTCCGTTCCTGACCTTTCCGGATCACCGGATCACCGATTAGTCTTATTGCCGCATACGCAGCCACTTGTTTCGCCAACAAGTAGCCAGTAGGGGACCGCCACTATTTTCATAATCCACTCAAACCCGATATTATGATTCCTTTTCTCCAAAGCCAACCACCAAAGCGCAGTGCCGTAGAATAAAGTTGGTTTGATGACAAAGTCATTGTACATCCAGCACTTTGCAGAACACAAAATAGAACAAGCTTGACTAAGAACCGAATACTGGTGGTACCAATGATTTTCGTATTTATAATATTACAACGCTTTTGTCCTTTAAAGTTAGGTTAGGTTAGGTTAGGTTAGAGGACGTGTACTTGTCAATTAAGACAAGTACAGTACCCGGAGGTCGAATTGACGCATTGTACAACGTCCTATTTTCTCACACCACTTATGTTGTGCGTGTTAATTTTATACATGAGTGGTGGAGACCTACAGTTTAAAGTCGACTCCGAACGACAGATTTTTATTTATTGATCAACTTTTCATGGCAATTTTTATTTACTCTCAGAGTTTTTGCCAGAAATCTACTGAGAGGAAATCGCCGAAAAAAATACTTTTTGTATTTTGTCTTTGATGCCTGGCCTGCGGCTCGAATCCAGGCTTTTGCGTCTAATAAGCCAACACTCTACCTACTAGACTACGGCGACTTCTCCTTTAAAGTTAGTTTTTAAAAAATGCGTAACATTTGTTGTCGTTGTCATCTATTTTGGACTCCACTCATATGTAACGTACACCATTCTCGACGTCTCTGTTTCCAATGTATGCTAAGACGTTATTTCTTTTTGGTCAAGTTAGCTTTTTCGACATTTGTTTTTACATTGTTTGTTAACTCGTCTGTCCTTTGGGTCATAGAAAAACCATTTTTGGTAGAAATCCATCACCATCGCCATCGTCAAGACATCGCGCATATTATATGAGCGCAATCCGGCGATACCATTTGTTATTTTTTTTTTTTTTTGCGGTTTGTTGTAGAGAGCCAGCCAAGTGTAAAAGGCGAGAGATTGCCAATTACTGATGAATAGTTTAAAGTTAACTGCAGTGTAGAGGAGAGATCAGGAGTTATCATTGGTGGCGTTGGTGCTGTATGGCGCTCGTTAGTATGATGATATCAAGATGAGTGGATGGATGGATGAATGGTTGGTTGGTTGGTTGAATAGAGCAGACCATTGTATAAATGTTTGGTGGCGCTTTAGCATTTTTTCGCGCAAACGTTTGGCATTTCTTTCTGGCCATACGGATCTCCATTAGGGCTACACATGCGCTTCACCATAAACCATAATGATGAATATGGACAGACAGGCAAACGTACTGTAAAATTTATGCCACAAGTTGATACCAACCAACCAGTAAGGCTAGCTAGTAGTGATAATAGTAAGGATGATGATGATGATGATGATGCCATCAAATATGATGATCATCATAATGCAAGTTTGACTGACGCTGACGATAGTGATGGCGATGGCGATGGTGATGACGATGACGATGACGATGGTGTTGTTTGATGACTATTATTATGGAGGTGGACTTTGATGATGACGTTGTTTGATGGCTGGCTAGACAGCAATCAGTAAAACAGACATTGCATTCATTGTTTATGTTGTTGAAGTTGTAAATGTTGCCATTGTCGTTATTTGTTGTTGTTGTTGTTGCAACTATCGTTTTCATTATAAAGATCAATACAACACCAACAAAAACAAAAAAAAAACCAAAAACAAAAACAATCAAAAAATATTTTTCAACACAAAATACCACAAAAGAAAACATTTCTTCATTCATTTGTATTCTTTTTTTCTTTTTTTTTTTTGGTTTTTTGTACTCTTTTTTTAACATTTCATTGCATTTCTTTTGTAGGCAAGTTAACACGATCCTTACGTTTCACCTCCACAATGATTCGAAAAGGTATGAACATGAACGCGTTTAAGCATAAACTTTCGTTTTCATTGGAGTGTGTGAGAAGTTTAAGAGACAGACACTGAAATTCGATTACACTTTTGTTGTTGGTGTTGGTGTTGTTATTGTTGTATGGTTTAGGAAAAACTGTCGCTGATGGCGTGAGGAAATGTTAAAAATGTTTTGATTGTTTCACAAAAAAGGCAAAAACGGCAATGGATGGATGGCTGGCTCGATGGATGGATGGATGGATGGCTGGATCATGATAATAATGGTGATAATGATGACGACAATCAACATTATGATGTTGATGATGACGACGACGTTGATTACTGTATAATATTGTCTTGTCTTGTTGCATGAATGGTTGTTAGCTGTGGTGCAGTCGATTCGCAATACTACCTGACGGTTTTCGATTACATACGAGCATTACTTACTTACTCGTTACATATTCGTTACATGAGTGATGAAAGAGTGTTACAGTCATTTTCCTAAGCATTTCATTTCATTTGGTTGCGTTTGATTGCATTTGATTTTATTTTAAACTTATTTTTTCCTTCTTTCTTTCTTTCTTTCTTTTCCTTTCTGTGGTTTGTGGGTGCTACGAACGACAACGGTTTTCTCCAGAAACATATTCGTTTACAAGTGTTATGTAGTAGCCGGGTTCATGTGTTGACCTACCCTAAGTGTTTTGAGTTTGTTCAACTTTAAGGAAAAATAAAAGTGATCAGAAAACTTTTATTATTTCGTGATACATTTAGGATGATGACACTGAAAAGCTTGTCATTCGCAATTTTAATACTGAATAGCATGTTAGATGAGCTTAAGAAATTAATTTCATAACGCGAGTATAATTTTGTCAGTGACAAGTTCGTCGTCATCATAACAAAATTATGATTATTTATGTAACAAAACTATATGTTCACTTATCCTATCCAATACTTATCATATTATTTTATCACACATTTTATGTTTTTCTTATAAACATGTCACTTTATCACCGAAAGGTTGTCATTTCACTAATTTGGCAATGTCATCACTTCAAGAAGAATCAAGCCAAAGGAGTTTATATGTCGTAGAAATCAAACGTCGTAATATTTACGTGGCCGAACTAACCTTGCCCTGGTTTGGCTTCAATTCCTCTCAAGAAATTTCAAATTAAAAACGACTTTGTACTGTGACATCATCACAAGATTGTGTTTACTTTTGATTGTGAGTAATCGCGGCAAATTTTCTCATTGCAAAGAGTAGATCATTCAAATTGAAACCAATAATCCATGTGATATACTTATGGCTGCTTCCATAGTTACTTAATTAACATAACTTAATTGGTCATTGCAACCATTTAGCCAGGATCACAACCTTGCTTCTTACACTACCCATGTTGTGTGTGTCAATTTTATTCATGAGTGACGGGACCTAAAGTCGATTCCGAATGGCAAACTTTGGGAAACTTCTCAGGGGCAGTTTTATCTACTCTTGGAGCTTTTGCCAGGACATTTAAGTCGAAGCGGAATTCGCCAAGGAAATATTTTTGTTCGATATGTCTGTGCTGGAATTTGAAACACGGGCGAGTCAAGTCACAAACTTTACCTACTAGACTACGGCGATTATCCATAATTACTCGTGATTTAATTCATCGATCGGCCATTGATATTGAATGATGCAGGAGTTCCTTAAAACTTAATTTTCGTGGTGGTTTTTGCCCAAAAAATAAAGCACACGAAATTTTTTTTTTCATTTTCATCTCAAATCGTGTGGTAATTCGCTACCAATGCCTTTCAAATAGAAAGGTTTGCTTGGAGTTTAGTTGAATTCAGCTACATCCCGCCAGTCGAATTTTTCAAGCCGCCTTCACCTTTCGCCTGGGGAGTACCAGTACCATTATAGTTTCCGTAATAACGCCGACTTAAGTATTAATAAAACGTAATGACACTTCCATCGTGACAATACTATGATTTCAATATAGGAACTGTTTTGCTCACTTGTCTAGTTTTCTGAACTTAAAATAACCATAAAAACGGTCCATTAAAGCAAACATAAACACAAAGCAATAAACAATTGTATGCTGACGTTATTGTAGATATGTATGCCACCAAGTAGAGTGTCATGCAGTGTGTATGTTGTGGTCATTTAATATACTGGCTATTCCCTGGTTAGATTTTTGGCGGTGGTGCTGGTGTTGATGGTGCTATAATGTTATGGTTTTCTTTTTTTTTTTTGCACTTATTTCACAGTGCCATTGTATAGCCGGGTTGATGCAGCACTTTAAGTGTTACTGTAGTTGTTGTTATTGTTACAATCTTGTCATGACAACACATTGTCGCCAATAGGCATTTGGTGTTGAATGATGAATAGTTTTCCTTAAATTTTAATTTAATTTAAAGGAAAAAAAAAGAAATAAAAACACAAGAAACGAAATTTTATGTTTTATTTTCCCAACACAAAAATTTCCCTCCAAAAACAATAGCAACAATGGATGGATGGTATTTGGAGTTTGAATTTTTATGTTTTTTTTTTTTCTTTGCAAACAACAACAAAACCAACCACCAATTATGAGGTAAATAAGCACCAAAGGTACTGACTTCTCACTCGTATACAATAACTAACCAATCAGTCACTTATTTATACGCTTCAAAAGTTGCAACAGCAGTGAAATCGTGGGATCATTTACGATAGACAATATAGGCGATATTTATGTATGAACAACAATACTCCTTTAATGTTTTTCAAATAATAATTTAAACAAATTATTACTCGCACATAAATTAACCAAAGAGGAATAACCAACCACACCAGGCAACCTAACCAACCATACATACATACATACGACAGATGAGATGTACAATTTGAATTAATTTATGACTTAATTTTCCATAATGAACAAAACTATAAAAATTTGATTTAAGAGGGAAATTTTAACAAAACATTTTAAATTTTTGCAAGAAAATAGAAAAACTGTCATCATTAAAATTTTGTTTTCACTTTCGTTCATAAAAAGCTTGACATTTTAAAACGTATATTATATATGAAAGATATGTATGTACATATGATGTACATATGATGCCTATACGCTAAATAGTGCTGCATATATTAAACAAAATAAAAACAATAAGAATTTTTTAAAAGAAAAATATGTACTCACTTTGATTTACTTTAACTGGTCCAGACTCAATAATAGCTTTCCTTCAGATCTTGGCTATTCGTAAGCAACTGATGTTCTGGCTACAATTATTCCAAGCTTGTCGTCATTGTCATTTAAGAACGGCAATGTTTTAGTGCAACTTGAGATGATTTCTATTCCTAAGCCTTCTGGCTTACTTTCGAACATAATGTTGCAAATCTTGCTATCTTCCATGACGACCATACGGACACTCATTTCAAACTTGTCGTATTCATTTAATACGGTGATCCCTCAGTGCAACTTGCTACGATCGCTTTTCCCAAGCCTTCCGACTTACTTTCGAATGTAATGTTTGCAAATCTTGCTGTCTTCCATCCGGAAAATGAGCCTTAACCATTATAAATCTTTGCAGCTTTAGTTATCTAAAAGACAAATATACAGAAATAATCACTTTAATTAAACATTAATCGGAATCAGAATGTAATCTCTACACATCTATAAAAATTGGATTTCTCTAATGCTGCCCTAGAATGTTCAAGTGATCTTTAAATCCTAATAAAATTTTTAGCAAAATAGATAAAAAAGAAAAAAGTTTAAAGATTGAGTTTGGCGGTCAAATCGAGACTTAAATTTTCCGTTATTTCACTGAAAGGGCACCAAAAAACCATCACTCAAATCAAGGCTAAATTTGATAAATACAAGCACCGTAGAAGAAACACGGTGCCATCGATTTGCACGATAAAAAACTCCTGTAAAGCTTAAGTTTCTGGTCCGAATCTGATATAGTAGAAGCCACGGACTAGGCAAGTATTGCATTCATTCCCTATCAACGGCAAACACGATTGTGACAACTTCGTGGACCTAGCGCAAGACATCAGATGAGAATTCATATCTGACATTCATTCCAACGATCTTCTAATAGGGCGACCCTATAAGTGAATGAGTTTTTCGTATCCGTGAACGAAATGTAGATCCAGCACAACAAGCCAGATATCAAACAGTATTCAAATGTCTCAATATCGACAAGAATCTTATCTAAGATTGATGTGTGTTGATTTACTATACAAAATATGTAGAACGCAAACCTCCGCTGTAGCATCCTAAAAAAAGAAGTATGAGTTCTCTGGTAAACGCCTGAAACCGAATATACACAGTGCAATCCGTCGATCTTTTGACGATAATATTTCCAATATTATGCCGCCCCATTAGTTAAGAATCCAAAATAACAATTAGATATGAAGGTATCATCCTATTTGGATATTGTCATGTGAAATAATATTTCAACGACCCATGTAGTTTGAAATATTTTCTCCATGTACAACATCTCTGAAGTAATAATGAAAATTTTAAATAAAAAAAACATGTGATTGAATAATTTTGTTTTTAAAAGCTTTCCCTTACAGTGTAGAAGAAAATTTTTTTTCAATTTTCCCTTTACACGAATACAAAAAAGTTAAAAAACTTAAAATTTCCGCTTTTTTTTACAATCGTATTGCGTGAGTTGTTAAAATTTCAATGACCATCACAACAAATACTTTGATTTTCAAGCAAAAAAAAAAAAAGAAAAAGAAAACCTTGCAATGAAAATATCGCTCAGAAAATTATGCATCAACACGATTTCCCATTAAAAGAAAATTGTTTTTCCGCTAAAAACAAAAACAAAAAATAGGAATCGTTTCTAAAGAAATTAAATGAGTAAATTTGTTTCTCTAAATGCCACACAAACAAAAAAAACCAAAATCGAAAGAAAATTAAACAAACTTTATAGGCCACAAATAATTTTAATGTCCCTGGTAAATCTACCTACTCCCACACACATGGTTGAACCCAACGTACACATGAACCACATTAAGGGTATCAATACTATTGCATTTACAAGATTTGGTGCATCCATGGACAAGGAATTGTTGGTCGAACATGATTATTGTTTTTCCTTTATTTATTTTTTTTCCTATTTGTTGGTCAAACCACCCAAAGGAATGAATTCTTTAACCGCTTAAGATTCGTTAACAGCTAAACTAAGTTTAATCAAATTCTCCCATACATACGGTTGGTGGTTCCGAAATTAACCGTCCATTTAGCTTGATGCACTTTTCACAGCGATATTCAATAGTTTCTATGCTCTGTTTATAATAGTGTAGTAAACTCTCTTTAGTTCCTTAAAATACCCATCAAATACGGAATGATAAGGATAAAGGCCATGTGCTTTTAAATTCCAAGAGAAAAAAATAAGGTGTAATGCCCAAAACATGTATTAGGATAGGTGAAAGAATCCCTAGAAGAAAGGGATACCACTTAAGCCAGAAAAGATGTTTCAAAGTTAAGGAAACCTAGTAAAAATTTTCTATGTGGAAGAGGCTCTAAAACATAGCCCGTCATAGATCAGTGGAGTAATTTATTTGCAATCTATTAACGGAAGTGTAATCCATTCATTGGCTTCGCAATATGCAGAAACCATGAAGTTTAGAAGAAAACAGTGAAATTACTGGTTGAAAGAGGAAAGTCTCTACTCATTCATACACACGTTTGGACCCCAGAGTTAAAAAACTATAAGAGAATGAACACTCCTTTGCACTTGAGCCCTAAATTAAGATTATTAGAGCAGCGAGGATCTTTCCCGTACATTTTAATCTGCAGTCTCAATTGTCTTAAAATAGTTTGAAAGAAGATGACGTATGCAGAAGGAAGGACAGCGCCAAAGAAAATGAAGTAGTTCTCTGCAAATTGACCTTCTTGAAAATCGAAATTTTTGTGATGAAACGGTACCAGGTACAACGTATATCAGGAGGATTTACTGAAGTTATATGAGGCAAACAGAAAGTGTTTATGTTTAGATTTTAAACCATATTTTTGTAAAATATACTCAAAATTATCCTTAAATTTAATAGGATTTTATCTACAATGAAAACACTCCTTTACATTACTCTCGTTTCATACGTCCAATATTTTTGTTGCAATAAAAACTGTGATTTAAAGACCCAAAGAAACAAACGTACGAATAAACAAATCTACTCTTTATGCAGGGATCAGAAAAACGGAGACTTTCATAGTCCACGACAAAGTACCAACATGATATGCAACCACTAAAAACAACAAACAAACAAAAATTATAAAAACAAAAAAAGTACCAAAGGTATCAGAGGTCAAACTATAAAGAAGCCGTTAATGTTTCTGTATATCGGAGTGTGTATCGGTTTTCGGTTTTTCGATATGAGTTCATGTAAACTATTGTTGTTGTTGTTGTTGTAATTGTTTCAGTTGCTATAAACTGAGCCTATTTGTTGTGTTATTTGTTCAAACAACAAACGAACGAATGAATGAATGAATGAACGATACTCGTGCATGAATTTGTACGTAAAATACGCGAAATCTGTTGTGTAGCGCGTGAATTTATGCAATCGTCAGCCCAGCCAGCCAAGCCAGCCTAGCCAATCTCATGTTAATGTTGATGGAGTTCGAATTCGGGTTCAGTTGTGATCTTGTTGGTTGTTTGTTAGTTCGATATTGTTGTCGTTGTTGTTGTTGTTGCTACTGTTTCTTTTTGCCTCCCTCCCCCGCTTACAAACTGTAAATCATTTGGAAAAGTCAGCAGCAAGCAATTGCAATGATACTTTTTCTGCCAATGATTTTTGTATTCCTTTGGGTTTTTCTGCTTTTTTTTTCTTTTTCTTATTTTTGGGAGGAATTTTAGTTTGTACACTGTTTCCAAAGAGAATTTATATTTTCTTCTTTTATATTTAGAAATTTTAAGGTAAAACGAAGTAAAGAATTAAAGAATAAACTATTCTTCCAAGCTCGTAGACTGTAAGATCAAATAAATAAATTCCAGTGTTGGGCCTTAAATTCATAATGTTTTTTTCCATCACAATTATTGAGAGCAAATGGCTTTACAAGGATTATCGTGGGTCTCTTGCATTCAATGTTTTGCTCCTTCCCATGTAAATTCACACTGTCATAGCTCTTGCAACCATTCGTTGCAACTATTCTGTCTAAAGAACAGAATTTTCTTTAGTCATTACAGCCATTTAGTCAGACGACCTAGCTTCTTATACCACCCATGTTGTGTGTGTCAATCTTATCCATAAGTGGCGTGAGCTACAGTTTAAAGTCGACTCCGAACGATATAAAACAATAACAACATAAGGACATCAAACTCCCTCCTCTCAGACTATAATTGCCTACAGAAGATATCTCCTCGTCTAGATTTCTCAATTCACTGACAAGCTCTTCGTATTTTGTTTACAATGTTTGATAATACTGGAACGCAATAATATTCGTAAGTTAACTATCCTGCCAACTTCGAGGAAATGGTGTAATTCAGTTAGTTGATCATCATCAATTGTTGTTATTATTGTTAATGCGAAATTTTTTGGTTTTTTTCTTTTCTTTGGTTTTCTTTCATCCAGTTGGGAAGTTTTTTGTTGCAAAATCATACACGGGCCACTTTAAAGGTTCAACAATGTTACAATATGGTAGCGCCAAACAAAGTGCACTTTATGTACGAATGAGTAGTTTTACCTAAAACACGATCATGATGATAGTGGCTGTCTGTCTGTCTCTCTGTCTGTCCGTCTATCTATTTATGCCTATGCCACAGTATAATGTACTCCATTTGTACGTGTGCCGTGTGTGTTGTGTTGTATACGTTGCAAGTAACTTCTGTTATAGACATTGCAGCTGATGTTGTAAAAATGATGTTGCTGCTCGTAGCTCGAAGAGGGGAACAAGCAGAAGTATTTTCCTGGCCATATCTTTAAAGGCTCGTATTTATTTCAGAAAAAAACAAAAACACACATTAAGTTCTGACCTTTTGTATGACTTTCGTTTTAAGCCCAAAAAATCAAAAAAAAAGAAGAAAAAAAAATTGAAATGGAACGTATAGCAGATTTTTGTGTATGGCTGTATAGCTGTCTGTGTCTGTCCATCTGCCTGTCAGTCGAATTTATTCCTATACTTGGTTACAAGGAAGTTCATTTATTTTTGGGCTTTAAAATGATGTTTGAATGGTTCGTTCAATGGATGGCTAGTAGATGAGGCTGGGGGGATGGCTGTTTTTGGCTGGTGGTAATTCTATTGCCGATTTGTTAAATTAATATTTATTCAGGAACAACAGCAGCAACAGCAATAAAAGCAACAACAATCGTTAAATGTTGAATGAATTTTCGCCTAATCTGACATTTACAATCATGCAAAATTAATAGTTTTGCGTGATCTCTCCTTAGATGGCGTTGCCTGCCTCATTTTCCTCTTTAGTTTTTCTTTCTTTCTGTGTTTCTCTTCGGTTCATAAAGAGTGCTGCTGCTGCAACAGGCACCCACAACTAACCAAACCAAAACAAGAAACCACCAATAAACCAGGCAACTTTAATTCAATTCCAATATTGTTGTTTCTGAAGATGTTTGCTATGAGATACTTTACTCTTTTTTTCTTTTATTTTTCTTTATTATTGTTGTTATTGTTTTAGCTGCTGTTGTTGTTGTTGTTGGTGGTGTTGCAGTCATTATATGCAGATAGTTGGCTTTTTTTGAATGTTTTATTGAATTTATGGTCTTATCAAATCTATACAAATTGCCTTCATTTATGGTTTAATATGACAGTGATGCGATATGGCGATTGAATCCCGTGACTTAAATGCTGTTGTTATTACTTCTCGATGTGTTACGGACAAAAGTGCAATAAATTTTTGATTGCAAATAAAAATATTACGATTAAAAATAAAAATAAATTTTACATATTCTATTACAACCAGATTTTGTAAATCGAAAAGTTTCTTTCAAAGGATATACAAAATGATAATTAAGAGGTTATAATTAGGTTAAGTGTTATATTTTTTTGTTTGTACTTTTAGAATAGCCGCCTGAAATGCAGCTTAATTGTGATACAATTGTGTCTATTTTATAATAAGTTCATTATTGATGACTTTATCAATCCAAACCACTTCTATTACATTTTTAATGTATTCTTATTGAAACCATTTTTCCTCGTCCATAACGGCAGCAATCCGCTTCAAAAGAGTTTCGAATTCGTTGCAATTCATTCGCATTTCAACTAAATATCTTCACATGAATTTATGTCACACCCAAAGATTAAGAGCCTTAGAGTAGCCAATTTAAACTGTCATGTGGTTGAATTTTCGGACACCTATAGTTCCATTCCTGGAAGAAAACATTACAGCTGCCATTGGTAAGATAACGGCCGAAATGTTGGAAAAAGTATGACAATATTGCAACTGACGGATGCAACAATATCACCTCAAATTGTTTCAAATTTTCTGAGGTGCCGCAGAAATATAGTCAGGCTTCTATCTTATTGAGCTTATCCATTATCCAGTAGGTAAATTTCACCAATTTTTGTCAACCAGAGCGAGGTGTAACTATGATATTGAAATTTCCGGCATCCAAAGGAGAATACTATCTCTGGGTATGGTTTTCACTTTCAGCTTTTCTTGCATATTTTTAGATCGCTTTGTTTTTTTTTCAACAACACATACAGCGTTTCTCCTGATATTTCAATAATTTTAAAAATTCGTACCAAATTTCACATGATCGACTAATTAAACGACCGGGTTAGGTGGACCCCACTTAAAGAAGAGGTCCCACTTAGGTCAGTATTTAGGGCCATTGTGATATCACAATCAATTCTACCCAGAGATTAAACAAACATTCCCTAAAGAATACCATTCCGAATCCAAGATAAATCTTGTTATTACAGCAGTCTTTATATTAAAGAGCTCAGCATAGAATGTCAGAAAATAAGAGACTAAGTTAATAACCTCCGCGTCTCTATGGCAAGAATAGGACATTGACACATAAGGTGAAAGACAGTCTCAATTAAAGGACTTTCTTTAACAAAAATCTAACCTGAAATGTTATCTTTTAAACACGTGTTGTTGGTTTGCATTAATCGAACTAACATTTACCGATATGCAGTGTTGGAAAAAATAGTAGAAACGCATCAAAAAACTTTGAAAACATCCGCATATCATTAGGGACCCGCCACCCTGTTTGACTGTCTTTTTTGTGCATTTTGGATCAAACTCTATTGGCAGGGCGACGTACAAAACATTTTCCGTCTGATGGATCACTTTGTTCCAAATTTTCCAACTTTGGTGTTATCTGGCAAATTGTAACCTTTTTTGTATATTTTTGTTTTACTTAAAAGAGGTACTGATCTTGGACTTCGAGCCTGTTTCTTATAGTACTGCTTGTTACTGAAGCATCTAGTATATTTTTAAGCCCATTAGATGACTCAAAAAAATTTTTTTGGTTTTTGATGTACTAAAATTTGATCAAAACGCGAGGACTTTTTCCTCTTTCTTGCACCAGTTTCGATATTTTTTGTATAGTGAATAACTTAAATACTTTATGTTTAGAACACTTCATTATTTTGGCTATTTTTCCAAGTGATAAGCCATCAGATTTTAACTTAAGGATAACATTTCTTTCAGCAACAGTGGTATGAACACTTCGACCCATTTTTTAAAAGATTTAAAACATCCACTCAACACGAAAATTTTGCAAATGGTCAAAAAAAAAGTTATTTTAACTCAATTCTAAATATTTCATGTAAAAAGTTTATTTATTTTCAATTTAAACACGGTTTTAGAAAAACGTTTCTATTAATTTTTCCAGCTAAATTACGTATTTTCTTACTTTTTCCTGAAAACTAATAAATTAAAAGAGAAGAAAGCAATAAAGAAAGCAAGTAATAAAATCCCGTTACATTAGCAAGAATTCGACAGTAATTTCCAACTATAAAAGTTTATAACGAAAAAGTATACAATATTTTAATGATGAATTAGTAATCGTTTCTATTATTTTTTCCAACACTGTATAGGACTCAGCAGCAGTAATAGAAAATCGCGTGTGAATTTAATGAGCCTAATTGAAGCCTTGATCAAGTGTTAGTGCAAGTTTTATTAGTTTTCGTTTCTTAGGACACAATTACTTTACTATGCATTCGTTATTAAAAATTTAGACGCCAATAATTCCAGAGTATATTTAGAAAACGTAAATAAATAAAAATAAATATCTCAACGCCTCATCTTTTACATTTAAAAAAAAATATCTCTCATTACTTTATAATTTTATAGTATGTTTATTACATTCAATTATTTTTGTATGTATTGTGGTATGTGCTAAATGTCTTGTATGTATTTCTTCTATCTTTGCAGGTTCGGGATTTAGTTGAAAAATGTACTTGCCCATCACAATTTCCCATGGTACGCGTTTCCGAGGGCAAATATCGTATTGGTGATACCAAAGTTTTAATATTCGTTCGTGTAAGTATTTCTTTTGTACATAAAATATCATAAAACTCAATTTAAAAGCCATCAACAATTTAAATTTATTGCAAAATAAAAACAAAAATTAAAAACGTACACTCAAGTCTATAGTAGTACTTGAGCAACATTATTTTGCTTGCCTAAATGGGCATCATAAAAATATTTATTTTTTCTTTATCGCGCTTTGTTTTGTTTTGTTTAATATTTAAAATAAACAAACAAATAATTATAAAACAAAAAAAAACTCTTTTTTTCAATTGACAATAATTGCTTTATAATTTAAAAATAAATACAAAGAAATGAAGCAGAAGGGGGGGGAGGTATGCAAATACAATTGTACAGTGTTCGATTGGTTATCTTGCGAGAAGCACAGAGCACCGAAATTATCAAGCAATTTAGATTTGTTTTCATTAAGCAGTTTAACATTATGTTTGACAGCCACAAGAGTCACACAACATTACAAATTTCAGCCGGTGAAGAAGCTATGTTCTGAAGAAGTGCAAGAAATACTGAATCTTATCCGAATCACTCTCCCACACAATAGGGCCAGAATGTTCATTAATAAATAAGGAATTGAATTCTATTGTTTCAGTAGCTTGTAAACCATTATCGATTTTAGAAAACTAAAAGTTTTAAAAGAACCCAAAAAAGACAAATTTATCTATGTTCTCTTATAGACACACATTTCACTAAACAATTATTTATTTGCTTAAGCGAGATTTCACTGTAAACGTATAAATAAAATATCGTTTCATTACGAGCATATGATTTTGCGTAAACACCTCACGAAATCAATGTGATTTTAGCTCATCATCATCATCATCATTATTATCCTCCTCCAATTATCAATATGGAATTCGCATTTTGATGAAATTATTTAAACGAGTCTGCGTATTGAGGCACTCAAACGCCAGGTTTGTTGTAATTTTTGCATACTCGCACAAACATTTTTTTTTATAAGATTTAGCCCCGCCAGCAGCACGCTTGCTTTTGTGACTGAAATGGTTTTACCATATTAAGCAATCGTTTTCTGTATTTTTTTTTCTTGTTGTTTTTTTGTTTTAAATGATCAGTAAATATTGTATTTTTATTAATCCCCTGTCCAATGTCTACTGGCTTTATTATTTGTTGAGGGAAGTTACTGATTTGGAAATGTTTATGATCATGACGACAGCTCTGCTGATGAGTTTTATTTTTAGCACGCATCATCAAATAATTATTTGGATTTTTTTTTTATTTTTTAAATTTCAATTGGCATAATTTCGTGTTACAGAAAAGGTCAACAGGAAACAAAAAAAAACTTAAAGCTGTTGAAAGCCTTTTGCCAGTAATAGGGATAATTAGTAATTATAATTAAGGAATTGAAGTCGCCGCTCAAAAGTTTGATAGTATAGTTCAGTACCTTATATAATTGACAGTTAACTCTATTAGGTCGCCGTAGTCTAATAGGTAGTGTGTTGGCTTATTAGACGTAAAGCCCAGGTTCGTCAGACATCAAAACGAAATATGAAAAAATATTTCTTCGACGACTTCCTCTCAGCAGATTTCTGGCAAAAACTCGGAGAGTAAATAACCTGTCATGAAAAAGTTTCTCAAAAATCTGAGGTCCCGCCACTCACGTATAAAATTAACGCACGCTAGGCCGTAATCCTGACTGAAGGGTTGTAATGGCCAATTATGTATATATGTAGCTTTATTAGGCTGTAGGAGTACCACTTAGTGCGACCAATCCTTAAAGAAAACCTAAGTCACTTAACTGGCTTGTCATACCATAAAAGGTTAATGAAATCCTTAAAATTGTATTAATGGAAGCTAGCTGAAATCAATCGCTCCGTGATGCGTGCCGCGTTTACGATGTTACACCACAATAAAGTCGAGTTTGATTTAAAACGTAATAAATTACAAAAAAAAAGTTGCAAAAACATGCAAGCAACCATGAGATAATGAAGACAATAAACATCATACACTTGACAGTTTGGAAACAATTGAGAAAGGCTAATTAAAGGCTAACTAAAGCGTGTTGTTAGCGTGTCACATGACTCATAGAAAATTGTTTAAAAGAATTACCATTAATCACATAACACTAGTTAATCCAGTATGACTAGGTTTTGTTTTCTCATCACTGCTTTCCAATAATGTACTAGACTGTGTGTTACACTGAACTTTATCCACACCAAGAGGTATAAACTGGAAAACTTAAACAACTCTCAGGCAACCAAGCTGACGTATAGAAGAAGCTGAATTTTGTACAGGCAGAGCCATGCAATGTAGGAATCAAAAAGAACACCGTAAAAACAAAAATTATGTAAATTAATACCACCAACAAGGCAAGTCTAAAAATAATCAACGGGAATTCGTTATCCCGGAAGCCTTTTCACCACATCCAACCTAATCTCCTCCATATCCAGAGGGTAGTACTATATTTTTAGTGGATTTGAATGTGTGAAGGCTGGCCATAATTATAGAAGGCAGATAGAGAGAGCGAAGCTGAGGTCTTCAGCATGAACTATTTCTTTGCCAAACATAATTGGAGATGTAAGTTGTCGATTTTATGTTCCCTAGTTCCCAAGATCGCGACAAAAACTATTATAGAGCATCAGTAAAACACTGCTGGAATAAAAGGAATAAAAGGAATAAAAACTATTTTCGAAACAAATCATATCGAGAGATAAAAAAATGTACGAAATACCAGAATAATATACAAAGTAAACAATCTCCACAAATGACTTGATGTTGGACGTTTGGTAGGATTGTTAGGAAATTACCAAATAAGAGCTACCAGACTTTGTTAACAGCAATCATAACAATGCCATGTATTATACACAAGAATATCTATCATAATTATACTTCAAATTGAAAGTGAAATTGGAAAGTATTAATGCATGCACAATATATCGGCAGGATTTTGCACTGTATGAGTACCATTTGTTTTAGTGTCTACAAATCCTTTTTGATAATAACAAATTAGCCAATCGATAACCGACAAATCTAAAAATGTTCTAAAATGGGAAGATATCATTGATAATATGTACTGTCATTAAAACTGAATTATAATTTCTACCCCTTAAAGAAGATTTTGATTTAAAAATTTGCAAATAAAAAACCTCTTTATACTTCTATAAATTGTGAATCCTCAAAATGAATAATAAACATGCAACTCTGCTGGATAAAAAGACTGACTAACAAAGTTACCATACAGGCGTACTGACCCGCAGCATTTATAGACAAAACTCAAACAATACGTCATACATGTGTTAAGAAGAATAATTACGTTACATTACGTCTATGATTTAATTAATTTGCTCCACATCTTTATTCATTTTTTTTCGTTTTTGTTTTCGTTTTATTAGCCTTATTCAATAGTTTTACATGATTTATTGAGAAATAATTACTTCCACATCTTAGATCTGAGATAAATAATAATAATAAAAAAATAAATAAAATATTGAAAACATAAAAGAAAAATAAAAACAAATTATAATCCCCATACAAATCAGCATGGTTAACAAAAATGTTAAACAAATTGTATGACGATGACTATGACTATGAATATATGAGTATATGAGTATATGAGTATAAAAAAACGAACGACCACAAGTACTACCAACAATATGCAGAAAGACACTGAGTTAGAGTTTAAAGTCTATTGAATTGCTTGTCTATGCGATCAGTTAAGTGTAGTTATTACAGCCGTGGTATGTTTATATCTCCTCTGGGTGATCATTCAATTTTGATTGAAATTAATTTGTAGAAACAATTTATTAAAAATAAATTTTTCATATTCAACTCTGTTTTTTTTCTTTTCATTTTCATTTATGGCAGATTTTACGTTCACACGTCATGGTGCGTGTTGGCGGTGGCTGGGATACACTCTCTCACTATTTGGATAAACATGATCCTTGTCGTTGCAAGGCCCAACATCGTTCGTCAGTGGCAGCTCGTTTAATACCGCGAGCCAATCAACAGACAAATGGTATCGAACTACACAAGGCACAGGTGATATTCGAAAGGTAAGTTTATAAAGCAAAAAATCAGTGTGTCTATGCAACATGTAGTAAAAGCAGCAACAACAGATTATGATACTTTAAAACAATCCATAAATACATGTAAAATATTTCTAAACAGGAAAACTCCATAGGATAGAGAATGAAAGAAAGAAAAAATTGACGGCAGCAAAGGGAAACCTTTGAAACTATTCGTATGCTGTTTCAGTTCTATAGAATTACAAAGAAGATTTCTATTTAATTATTGCGAATTGTGTTAGCAGCGTAGTGACATTAATCTTCCATTTATCACCTTAAATTGTTTCCTAAAGCAAGAGCTGAAAAATTAATAGAAATTGCTAATTGCTTTAAACATAAGAGAGAGTTAAGAGCAATGATCACAACACTTTATAACTCTACCTCTAAATTGGGATTTATATTCAGGTCCATTACACAAGTAGAAGATTAGATAAGTAAGAGATGGCAAACGTTCGATAAGAAGTGTCTATATACCTTCACATAAAGGTCATGAGTTAAAAATAACATCGATAACACTATGCGACAAAATAAAAAAAATTAAATACACCCAGCTAATGATATAGTGTAAATTGTGAGTTTTGTTGAGTAGAACTCAAAAATATTTGTTCATATTTCTTACACCCTCCAAATTTGTTTTATTTGACAAAAACTGCTTCTTTGTAGACTTTTCGTACAAATTTATTGATTACACAAACATATCTAAACCGATTTCCAAAATTTAAATCTTATTAAAAATGAGAGGGATGGGCCTTTAAAACGATATTCATATATATATATTATTTGACTTAATATGCTATGCGAATTTTTTTTCATATTTTTTCAAGTTTGTCCGTTCATAGTAGCAAACTTTAATTAAAAAATTTGAAATAAGTGATGACGTGCATTATTTTTTGAAGAGATTGACATTTCGTTTGATCAAATCGGACAAAAATCCCCGTAGTTATTATTTAAAGAGTCTAACAGTCGAGTTATATTTTTCAAATATATATTTTTTCAAATGAACTTTTAGTTCAATAATTTTCAGAATTTTTGATGGATCTTGATTGTTTATCGGAAAATGTGTCAAATTCACTTTTGAGCGACCACCAGAAGTTGACCAATGTTTGGGCAAAGAGAAATAATAATATTTGCAAAAAAACACAAATATTAGGCGACTTCTCGTAGTCGTGCCAACGTGAAAATTTAGAAACGCAACCCTATTTATCAACAAATGGGACTGGATATTTCCCAGCAATTGCTTTAAGTATCAATATGATGTGGTATAGTGCCTTAAATTGCCTCCAAAAAAATTTCATCCAAGGAACTCTATCCCCACAGAGGGTAACATCGGCAACAATAAATCATAGAAAAATCTGGTGGTAGCACTATCATTTGAGAAAGAGTAATACTCAATCAGTTTCTGCTACTTAAATCAATACATTTTTAGGCAACGTTGTATGGTAACCCTATCATCCTAGAACTGATACAGTTCACCTGCTTAACTAAAAAATCGGATTGATAAGACCCATAGCAAAGCAAAGAAATAATAAAATGAAAACGTTGATACTCTGAAACGGGCTCCTATATTCCTTAAAGGAATGAAAGAGAAAAAATAAAACAAAAATTTAGTTGCAACGTGTTTTAGGTAATTGCCGATTATACTTTAACGTACCCAAAATGGCCTTCATTTACAAACAAGAATTCTGAGTGTAGTGGATACGTAACTTATGACACAGAGGTCATACGATCTTTGACAGAAGATGGAAAAACTTACGAACAAAATTGAAATTTTTATTATAGACCCGCCACTTATTTAATGATTCCCATCTCTGATTTGAGTGGCATTTTGTATGCAAAAAGTTGTAGCACATACTTACAGCACATTAGATGACAGTGCTAACATCTTAAGATCGCTATTCGTTTTATACGCAGCAGCAGTGGCAATCTTATTAGCAGCAGTTAAACGAATATGACAAATGGGCTGGTTAAATCGGCACCATCATCGTAATAAACATTTTTATCAACTACGGCGATGATGATGACGATGACGATGTTCATAGTCGTAGTCGTCTCTATCAGCATCATCTCCATCAGCAACAACAACAACAACGACATCAACAACAACAGAGCGTAATCAATTTAATCAAAATGATTTAAATTTAAAAATGATTAATTTTTTCCAAACGACAATATTTATAGAGAGGAAACTGACTGACTGCCTGACGGAATGACTGACAGCCGACAGTCGGTTTTAAATTATAGGGGAGTGGTCGTTTGGGAAATCATTTGAGAATATTAATAGGAAATCGTCTGAAAATAAAACAGCAGTCAACTAGTCAACCAGCCAGCCAGCCATTCAGTTAAAGCATCAGTTAGCATTTATTTTAATTAAATTATGCTATTTTTTGTTTATTTTGTTTTGTAAATAAATTTAAAACGCTTAAATGCTCAAATGTTCAAACGCTGTAAAAATTTGTAATTCAATCTCGACATTGTATAACAATATTAGAAAATGTATTAGATGGAAAAGAGAAACAGATTTTGACAGGCTGTAATTAGTTTTGAGGCGACAACATGTCAACCTGCCCATTATGGCGTTGTTAAAATATTCAAACGTTTAAATAATTTTAAGGCATTTGAAATATGCAAATTAAAATTTAAAACAATTAAAAAATTGTTAATTGTTGTTATTATTTATCTTTTATTTACTTTTGCAGATCACCTACCACAGCACGCAAAATGATTGCCAATATCAATTCGAATAATGCTATGAACGCAAATACCTCACTATCCAATGCTACGCACTCATCGTCTACCACTTCACTCCTGTCGCCCAGCTATGGTGTCGGTTTAATGAATAAAAATCGCAGTCCTAGTCCTACGACACAGCGTCGTTATAACAACAATCATCAGTCCGATCACAATTTGAATATGGACAAATTGCATGTCAGTCCCAATGCTTCAACAACTTCGCCTAATTTGGCCAGACGTTCAATGTCGCCTAGTCCTAGACGTTTGATTGATATGCGCAAAAAACAATCATCACTGGAATCGTATGCTGGTAGCGTTTCAAAATTTTTGCCCATAACAGCAGAAATTAATAATGGTTACGAGGGTAATTACGATCAGTCAGTGGTTGGTGGCGGCCATGGTGGTGTAGGCTCGACGATACAAAATTCTACTGAGACTAGTGCAAATAATAGTAATAAATTTGAGAATATCAGTGATAATGGCAGTGAAATCAGTGATGAGGGCTATCGCAGTTTGGGTGTTATACAATCGAATGCCCAGAAGCGCGAATCCCTACACAGTCAAGCCTCAATAGATGACGCTGAAAATAATGGTGAGTTGAAGTCATAATTACTTTCATATGTATAGTTTTGTGCTGTTGTTGTTTGAAAGTATTTCCTCTAACCCTGTTGCCATAGCGAACTTCAGGATGCTGTTCAGTGCCTTATGAAATGCAATAACCCTACACAGTTTCCAAATTCCAAGTGTTCTGGTAATTCGTTTACATATTGGGCTTAAAGTGTTTTATGTAACCCTCGCCGTAAAAAGAGAATTATATTTTAATTTCAGTTTTAAATAATTTAATCTTTTCAATTAAATCGCAACACTTCCTTTAATAAATTTCCATTTTGTTTCTATTTACAAAGCGCGTCACGATCAAACATCAAGTGATTCTCAACTTTCGCCCAGTGAAGATGCCACAACATCACAAAAGACACCCGAAAATATTGAAAATCTTTACAACACACAAAACGATGACATTTTGACGGAACATCAGATTGACGACAACAATGGCCCCCAATCATTGCCAGCGGTATTGAATGCATCACAAATATTAACCGATACTATACAACGTCAGCAACAGCAGTTACAACAGCAACAACAACAACAACAACAATTGCCACTAACAACAGCCAACAATAAATTTGAACAATCAGGTGTTTTTATTACAGACGATGAAATTACTGTCGATATTGCGACAAATACTGGCTTAAGGAAAACAGGATTTTCAAATAAAATATTTGGACTCAATGGTGATGTTAGTGAGGATGTTGTTATTGGTGATGATGTAACTGATGATGCTAAAGTGTCACCGCTGGGCACAAATAAGAAACTCTCTAAAGAGAAAAAAACAATGGCGGTCGCCACAAATGTATCCCCAGCCGCAACCACAAATAAAAGCAAAATACCCTATTCACCAATGGCTACGCCACAAAGAAGACGTAGCATAGACAATAATGCTTGCAACACAGGAAGTTTACAGGATTTACACTCACGTACAGGTCTACCAGTGTTTAGCCGCAATAAACCTGTTTACAGATCAGTGAGGAAACCTCCCATGACCATAGGAATGTCGAATAATCAGGAAACTAGAAAGAGTAAATCGCCTGCACCTGCGAGTGCTGTTACAAATACCTGGAGTGGCAGATCAGCAATGAATGGCGGTCGCAAACGACCCACATTGTCGAGTGATACATTCACGCCTCATACAGCCGCAGCGACAGCAGGTTCTCCTTTTGAACGTAACGCTAAGGCTAGAGCATCACATATACTTTACGATAGCAATGGTCGTCGTATTAAAGGTTGTACGGCCTCTCTGACCACATCACCCACAAAGAATCACGCCAACTCACCGTTGGCTCAACAATTATTAGAAGCCGCCAGTAGTGCTAAAAACGATGCCCAAATTTTGGAGAAAATGAAAACTCTGCTCTTGCAATATTCCACTACCAATAACAAGGTACAAACAACAACAACGCCTCGTACTGCACAGAGCCAAAAGAAACCGGAATATGAAGATTTCACTACCGCCTGGGTGCATAGCAATGGTAATTTGGAACGTTCCTCAAGCTGTTCGCCACCCACAAAATCCCTATCAAAACGTAGCTCAGCGGCCAGCTCCTGTGGTAGTACTCATTCTCGTGACATGTCTGTTATAGTATCGCCACGCCGTGAGCGCGGCATGTCTAAGATTCCAGCGCCCGTGCGCCAACACACTGAACTTTACTAACAAAGAATGTCGCCACAGATCCGTCGGATAGTGGGATGTCAACGAATACCTAGAAAACCTTAGCATTTAAGACAGATATCGGCAAAATTTTAAGAAACTTACGAAATAGCATGAAATCCACAGAAGTAAACAAGTTTTTATAGGTTATAACATTAGGAATAGAAGTGATTTTTTTGATACGAGACAAATAGTTTTTTAGAAATAAATTGGACCTACTTTTTGTACAAGAGACATACATACATAGATACATACATGCATAGATAGTTAGAGAAGTACAGGAATTATTTAGATAAATGGGAAATAGGTAAAGACAAGAAGAGAAAAACATTTTGGCCGAAATTTAAAAAATGGTTATAAAGGAAGAAATTTTGTAATTTTTTTTTTTCGCAATTGTTAATAAATTACGTTGTAATTATGCCAGTTAATATTAGTTTCACTACAAAACTCACTAAAACTTGTTAAAGGTTGATCTAATATTGAGTGTTTCAATTTCATTGAATTCAATAGTATTTCAACATTTATTTTTTTTACGTTTTTATTATGAGTTCTCTGTAACACATAAGTCATTACTTTAAGCCTTGCCTGTTAATGAAATTTCATTAACTTCCATTGTTTGTAGCATTTAAATACTATGTTTTTATAGAACTTGCAGAATAAAAAATTTAATTTTTTTTTTTTAAATTTTTGACTTTCATTTACACATCACTTGGCGATGCTATAATATAGTATAGCACTTTTAGGTTAAAGAAAATAAATGTTAATAAATGAGATTTTATTTAGAGTTTAGAAAAAAACGTGATTTCTAGTATTTCCACATTCAATCAAGCATTCTGCATTATCTGTTGAAAATATTGCCTTTTAAAAAAGTAACATTTTAAATATGTTGCTCTCAACTCTATTAAATGTTGCCCCTGTTCGCCTGTTGCAACATATGTTCGTTATAAAAATGAGCATAAAAAGAAGATATTTAATATAAAAATTGAAAACCTAGTAAAAATTTATACAAATAAGTGCAATTGCTTTTGCTGCTTAAAAAGTAGAGGAATACTGTAAAACCGACAAATGTTGTCTTCCCGATTGATATGATCTTTTAATGCTTACATCAACTCTTTCTAAGCATTAACGATAACAATTCTACTAAATTTTGTAAACACGAGAGAATGTTTTAAGCGTCGTATACTTCTTCATCAAAAGATGAAGATGTACCAACAATTCATTAACAATACTGTGGTATCCATTTAAACAAATTAATTAAATCTATTTAAATATATTATTGTCAAAAGAAACACTCAACTTCAAGGAGTTTACACTAAAAAAGCTAATAAGAAATACATATGAAAACAAAAAATCGAATATGACAGCTGTCTAGTGTAATATATTCCCCATATGATTTTATCGGCCGTAAGAGGTGCAATATGTTTACACTTACTAGGAGCAACATTTTGAGAAAAGAACATAGAAAATATTTTGAAGGCAAAAGACAAAAGGTGAATTTTTATCAGAAAAAAATATCATAAATCAATAAATTTGTTTTGAGTGTGGTTCGTCATTATCTCCTTTATTACTGGATAATGGATACATAAAAGTATATTTGCATTCAATTTTAATATTTGCAATTAAAAAAGTAAAAAATATTTCGAAATTCCTTAGCATTAGCAAGTAATGAATTGTCATTGGCTCTCTATTTTTCGAAATTTCAAAACGATTATTACTTTTCCATTTACTAGGAAAAGCATTTTAAAAATTTATATTTAAAGTGTTCTTGCATTTTCATGCATTTATTTTAAGTAAATACTTTTGACATTACCAAGTAATAACTTTTCATGTTTTCTAGTTTAAAATTTATAGGTTTTTATGAATTAATGATAGAATAGAATACGATGTCTAAAAACAATTAAGACATTGATCGTAACTTCAAAAACTATTATTTCATTGTTTACCTTGAAAAAAAAGTGCCTTTGTTTACGAAGTGCACCAGATTGCAATATTTAAAGATTCATACTGAGATTGAGAGAGCGAAATTAACGCTCGTAACAGTTGCATTCTATTTATTCATTTATAATTTCAAAATACTTTAGGTATCAACTTTAGGGAAAAATTGCAAATTTAAATTTAAAAACTAATGAAATAAAAATATTAATGCGCTTAAACCCATTTAGATTTCGGTCATTAATGTTTATCATCATCATTTAACTTTATCACTAAATTACCTAGACTCGAATATAATTTAAAGAAAAAGAAACAAATCAATTAGGAAAACTAATCTAGAGAGACTGCCATAATTTTACAAGAAATCGGAGAAGGTAAACAATACTTACATAAGAAAAAAATGTTTTTTAATATTAGAAAGAAAATTTGCCTCCCCTTTTTCTCCTATTAAACAAAATATACCCTATATACTCCAATATAATATATAACCTTAGACAAGCATTTACACCGCCCCTCCTTACCCTTTTTAATTAATTAGTTTATAAGATTTGCATACAAAATACACTGAGCGACATAATTATAAACCTTCCACTTAGCCACAACAATCAGGTCTTAGAAAAAAAAAAATAAAAATTATTACAATTTTTATTGAGAACAAAAAAAAAGAAACCATAAAACAATTTAAACAAATAAATGAATGCCTATAAAAAGAAAACACCATTTAATCATACATATTTAAAGGAATAGATTTTAAATATTTCATATTTGGATTTTAAACTTAAAATTTATATACAAAACATACATACAAACGTACATACATACATACTTGCTGTAAGTATAGTTTAAAAGAAAAAATTTAATAGTTTTCTAGAAATTTTTAAGAAAAATTAAATTAATCTTTAGAAAATTAAGCAGTAGTTTAAAACAAAACTAATGGAAACGAGATAAAATTAAAAGGTATTTTTGCACTAAAATTAATTTTAATTAAAAAAAGGAAACTTAAAGAATTAATAGAGTTACAAACAAATCAACAGAAATTTGTATAATTTGCGAAATTCGTTTTTCTATAATTTTACCTGAAATGCTGCCTAGAGAAGATGAAATTCGTAAGGAAATTAAACAAGAAAAGAAATTAAAAGGCTTTAATAACATGTTTTCTTTCCCTTTCCTTTTCCAAAAGAGGTACCAATAACAAAATAGAAATTTTATTTTTGTTTTTTTAATAAAATAAAAAATAGCATAAAAACAAAAACACTAGTTAGGGTTGTGATGTAAGACGTTGGCCTATAAGCAAATAAGAATGAATACGAAGAAGATCCTTTTTTAGTTACTAAAATGTTGACAAATCTGCGAATCCTTAAAAATCTATAACTCTCTTCAATAGTTAAAACATTTAAAGACACTTATTTTTTAAGCACTTTGTCTCAAGACATTTAATTATTATTTTTTTTATGAAATTCTTTTTTATTTTTTTATTAAAAGAAAGAACAAAACAAAGTAAATTTAGTTAATAAGTTTAGTTATATTATGATATGATAAACAAAACAAACAAACACTATAAAATAGTTTAATTTAAAAAAAGGAATAATAATAATAATTTACTGGTGTGTTCTAATCAAGTTCAAGCAATTATCATTATGATGATGATCAAGGACATGTAAATTAAATTATGGCAAAAGAAATTTTTTTTCTGCCATTGGTTAAATTAGACAAATGTCACTGTGACACTGTGACATATGATATAGTCAGAAATGGTGCATCCTAGAATGCAATGAAATTTATGTTGATTGATAAAATCTAGTAAAAATACTGCTTGTAGTCCTACTGTATGAAGAAATAAACTTTGTGTAATATAGCAAGGTTACGAAGTTATCAAACGGCCAATAATGAATTTAAATGTTAAATTTGTAAAATTATATGTCATGTCATTGTCACTTTGACCAAATTATTTGTAATTTTTTTGCTATTGAGTCTTTAAAGTATGTGTAATATTATTATCGAATCAGAACACATCGGTTAATTTGGTGCTTAATTTTTAATAATAAATTTTTAAATTAATTAAATTTTGTTTTTAAAAATAATTTGAAAGAATAAGAAGAAGAAAATAACATAAGTAATCAAAACTTTAAATAAAAATATACTATTAAACTCAAACTCGTATACAACTATCTATATACCCATATAACCTCTCTTTTTTCACTTATATACCCCAATTTATACTCAAATTTATAAGAAAACTTTTAATAAAAGCGAAACTATATAAGCAAATTAATGAATAAAGTTAAAAAGAAAATCTACTTTCTTTTTAATAAAATGTATTAAAACTTGTCACAATGTAAATGAAAAAAAGGAAAAGAAAATCTTTAAAGAAAAACTCTAACTGAGCACAATTTAAAAGAAAATGAATTATTTTAAAACAAAAATAATTTCCCAATAAAATAAATCTTTATAAAAAAGTTAAATACATTTTAATTTGAAATTTTAATAAAGAGAAATAAATATTTAAACTTAAAAAACAAATTCAGACTATTTTAAATACGAAACTATAAAAGAAATTAATTTTTAATTCAATAAAATAAAATGAAAAGCTTTTTAACAAATATAAGCCAAAAATATTAATTGACAGCCACAGCATAATAAAAATCAAATATAAAATAATAAATCCTATAATTTTTCTAAAGTAAATTTAAATCAATATATTAAAAGTAAAACTTTGTTTAAAAAACTAATAAATTTTATAAAAAATTTAAATTGCTTTCATCAGTTAATCAATGATAATTTGTAATAAAAATCCAACAATAATGTTATAATTTATCCAACAATTTAATTGTTATAAAAGATTTTTATTTTTCAATGTTTTTAATAAGCCCAACAACATAATAATTAGAATTATTTTATATTTTTAAGTTTCTTTTTTATACATTTTTGTATTTTTTATAAGATATATTTTAATTTTAATTAAAAATTTCTATTGTAAAATATGTTTATTATTATTATCATATTTTTTTTCTTTTTTATTGTTACCATATTAAGTAAATAAATTTAAAAAAAAAGAGTAATACCTTAAATATTATTACAATAATAAAAAAATAAATTAAATATTATTATGTTTGCAAGGCGTGTATTAAAAATACATTCAAAAACAAAAAAACAAAAAGAAATATTAAAATTACAATTAAATTATCAATTATTAAATATGCTGCTATTAATGGCGGAAAATTATTATTATTATTGTAATTATTGCAGTTTAATTATCCACTAAAAGTTTAAATAACAAACTGATTCAAAACTATTGTGTGACGCAACTTCAACAAGAACAACAACAAATAATCAAAAAATATAAAAAAAAAAACTAAATAAAAAAAATTAATAAAAACAAAAAATTTAAGCATGGTTGTTTTGATTTAAAAGAAATTAGATTTCACCGTTACTTTCATAAAAGAAATCGGTATAAATATACATCTCCATTTTTTTATTTGTTTACAATCCTATCTAATACGCCATTTACACTACAGCGAAATCTAGTACTTATGAGATTTCGAGCCAAATCTAGTTGATTTTAACTAGATTTCCCATACAAAACAAAATCTACTTATTTAGTAGATTTCGGCAAAATCTACTCAAAATCTAGTAAAAATACAAATGCAACTATGTGTTTTGCCAAATAGTACTTAAAAATACAACGCTGAGCAGGAAAAAAAATGACATTTCAATTTAACCCTAATCAAGTCAACATGTGCCTCTCCGACGCATATTTCACTTGGTCATGTTGTAACTTCCTTAAATATAGGTTCTAGTTCTTACTGCTTCTTGAATTCCTACTTTCAATTGTTTTATTTAGAATTTACAAATTTTAAGTAATAAATTAATTTGTTTTTGTTTTTTATTTTGTTTCTATCAAAAATGTTCTTAATCATGTCAAAATGTGTCTATGAGGCACATATGGGAACGCTAACTATTACTTCTATTGTTGGTAAACAACAAACTTAAATATAATAATGAGTTATAATGAGGTATAATGAGTTACGAAGAGTTCTGGCACCCATTATTTGCCGTAGTCTTCTAAAATTAAATAAAAATAATTTGTCCAATGTTCGGTCCATACAACACGAGGATGAATTCTCAAACCAGCCAAGGCAGACAGATATGCGACGTAGATGTTATATGTGCCCACCGAAGATATGCAGAATGTGTAAGCAGTCTTGCAGTATTTACTTGCAACGAGCATTGTTCAATAGTTCTAGTTTGTTTAAAATGCAAAAATAAATAAATAATATTTCATTTATGTAACTGAGAAGAAAAAATTTAATAAAATGAAAATAAGTTAACAAAATGAATACGTAAATTCTTTGTATGTGCCTCTGAAACACATTTTGACTGGATTTGAAAAATTTTTCCTGACTTGATTAGGGTTAAACTAAAATATTATTATTTTCTTTTAAATTTCAGTCAGCTGTTTTTGTTATTAAAATGAAATCTTGCTACTGTCAAATAAATACAGTGTAAACGAACTAGATTTTGAGCTAGATTTGAAATCTAATCTACTAGATTTCGGTGTAGTGTAAATGGCCTATAAAATAAACTTGTGCTAGCTTATTAGAGAGCTCATAAATCCAAACCTCAGCTCTGTATGTATGGGTTGTTTACAGGATAAATTTAAATCGTATTAGTTTAAGTTACATTCATACATACATGATTGGTCGTTACAACCCTTCAGCCAGGATTACGACCTAGCTTTTCACACCACTTTAGTTGTGTGTGTTAATTTTGTACGTAAGTGGCGGGGCCTACAGTTTAAAGTCGTTTCCGAATGACAGATTTTTTGAGGAACTTTTCATGGCAATTTTATTTACTCGCAGAGTTTTTGCCAGCAATCTACTGAGAGGAAGTCGCCGAAGAAATACGGCTACGGCTAGTAGCTACGGCTACTTTAGTCAACCACTTTTCGTTAAAATAGCGCATTCAGCTGTGGGGAAGCCCATGTGTTATTTCTACTGTACAGCTTCATAATGTCGAATTGAATTTCATTTCTTTATTCGCTAATTAGAAATGGTTTGTAGAAACAATTTATTAAAAATCATCACAATTATAACAGCAAGCTGTTCGTATGTCAAACACGGCCAATCAATTATGTGAAAATAATTTTATTTTACAGCATAATTTTGTAAATTATCTTTTTTTTCTTTTTCTATTTATAATAACAATTAATGACTTAATCACAATTAATAATGAAAAGAAAAATTAAATATCGCAGAACAGCAGATAGATTTTCAAGAAATTAACTTCAACCGCAATTAATTCAAGTTGACAAGGTTATTTCTTCAATACGATCGTATTAATTTTTCATTAAAACTGGAATGCTGGTGCTAACGTCGTTTATAACATTAAACAATTTACAGTATTTAACAAATTCATTAGATTCCCAGTAAAAGGTTCTTTTACACAAATTAATAAACACTTCGATAAATCGAATAACAAAGAATAAATAACAATACACTGCAAGAAATTTTGTTGAAAACCTGTAAAAATCAACATTTTTAAATTTCATTTTCAAATTATAATTAAAAGTGTCAGAAGCCTTCAATGGATGTAGTTATTCAATCAATTTTTTCACTGACATTAGTTAACAATGTTTGATAGGAAAAAAGATATAGTTTGGCGATCCATAAAACGGAATTATTACTTCTCACTAGGCGTCACATGCCTATGCATGCAACTGTATATACAGATCTATGAAGAGATAATATCTACCAAGCGAGATAATATCTAATGGCGAAAATAGTAGGATCATTACTAAAACAACCGTAAACAATTGTGGCGGCTATTAACAATATCCTTTCTTACAAGCATAAATCTTGAGAATTAAGGGGGGAGACAAGGAAAAAGTCACACGCTTTATTAACAATATAATTACGTATAACGTTAAAGAAGCAGAAGCTTTCGTTACAACAGAAATTATTCCCATAGACCGCTGTGCGATTGAAAGACAAAAAATTTTAATGAAAAAATGAATAGGGGACTCTGGAACCATAAAAGTAGCCACTACAAGACTGTAAAATATTCTGAAATGGGAAGCAAGTTGAGACACGGACGCATAAGGTAGATAAACAGCTATGCTTATGCAGAGAACCGAATCATGAATACTTATCAAAAGTATCTGCATAATATTAGAAAATACAACTCATTACATTGCCTTATATGTACACCAAAATATTATAGGCGATGCTGATGATCACATATTCCCACTTTAATCTGAGTACCATAGAAATATAGAGCAAATCACACTGAAGTAATTCGAAAATAGGCCTAGACTAAATAAAATAGTGAAATAGCACCAAAAATCAATAGCAAAAAACTTCTAGGCAGTATACCTATATACAAAGCTTGACAGAGTAACGACTCAACATGCATGCAGTATAGGATTTTATGCCTTATATGACAATCTTCGAAATATTCTCACTATATAGGTTAGTAAGCTTCACTTGTATCGAATAAGGTACTCTAGTGCTTCAAAAGGTACGTGAATATTGTGGAACTCTAAGAATTGCAAATTACAGTAATCCTTCGATTTACGTCACCTCGATTAACTTTGTTTCGATTTACGTCGTCAAATTTTTTGTTCCCTCTAACATTTACATCTACATTTACATCGTCTTTTTTGGGAACCAGCTGCGACGTAAATCGAGGGATTGCTGTATTCATTGGCACCAATTGGCGTACCAGCCCAGATAATATTAACTTTTTATTGTGGAGATTCTTCCACTGAAATGATTATGAAGATTTCATCAGAATAGTCTTTGCAGGCTATGAAACTGAGTATGTGCTCAGATGGTCGATTAGATCATTGAAATGAGGGGTATATCGGAACAGTCAAAGGGGACTACTACGGAGCGCATAGTAGGAGGTGCTTTTTAGACTGCGGTGATAAAACAGGGACCACCAAGCTTTAAAAGCCAGATTGGAGAAAAGATTACTCAGGTCTTAACTGTAGACTACCTAGTATAATATTTAGACTTAAAATGTTTCATATTTCTTTGTGTTCACAGCGTAACATCAAAATTTATATGCGGACGGATCGATTTATAGTTTTAGGTTCATGTTGATTTGTTTACATTCAAATTATATGCAAATTAAAGACATTTTTTGTCAATAAAATTTCAATTAAGATGGCCAAATGATTGAATGAGTCAAAAAGAATAGAAACTGAATTGATTACTTACCCAGCTCTCTAGTTGACTGAATAAGCGCGTATGGAATTAACATCCGTTCCTTTATTATAATCCCGTTGAATGCAGACTGTTGAATTCACTATGTAATGCTGATGGTGTATCACCGCTTTAAGATATTTTTTTTTCTTTATGCTGATAGGGGTATCACCAAAACTAAAGACAAACAAAAAAAAAAAAAAAGCAAATGAAAACAACTTTTAACACATACATCATATAACAAACAATAATTCGGAACATTAAAGAAAAATTTTCAAAGAAATTAAAGGCAAAAAAAAAATTTACAATTGTTTAAATTTGCATTTCTATAGACACTCATACTCATAATTTTCTAAATTTATTTTTATTTTTATTTTTATTGTTTCTTGGGAGTTTCCCAAGACTCTCTTGAGTCTTGAATTTTCAGAAAATGTATGAATCTTAACACGTAAAATAGTGGACGTTACTATTTTTAGAATACCTGAATCTGGAAGAGTGAAACTGAACGCTTGATAAACGGATAGTAGAATGCCTTGGCAATTTTTATTCAAAAATATTTATCGAAAAGAATACTTAAAATACCCAAATCTCTAAAAGAAATTACAAGTAATCCCTTGTAAGTTACCTGGTCATGAGGCAAATTAAATTAGGCGCACATCGGATAAGTTTGGAAAATACAATGTGTTTTTCCAAACCAAAAACATTAGTCAACTTGACAGACTTGATATGCAATAAGTATCCATACCTACTAAATATCAATTGATGAGATAATAAGACTTTCAATTAAAATCTATTCCATTATCGAAATGAAGACCTATTTATCGAATAATGAAAACTGATATAAGCGAACTATCAACAAATTTTTTTATTTTCCTTTTAGTGTCAAAACAACCATTTTTCAAAACAAATTTATATTTATTTATTATTATTAATATTTTAAACTTCAAACAATAATTATGTCTTATGACATGTTAACAACAATAGAAAAACAACAGTAATAGAAAACAACAACAACAGTTATAACTTAAACAAATGGCTTAAATCTACAACATTAGCCATCTTAAGGTCAAGTCTCAAATTTACACTCTTCATTAGTAGGTTTTTTTTTTTAAGGTTTACCATTTCAAAGTATGGTAAAATATATTGTAAAAGAACGTATGAAAAATATTAAAATAACAAAAAAAAAAGAAAAAATTCTTTAAAAAAAAAAACAAAGACAAAAAAATAATCGACAAATTGGTCTTTTGCATGGCTGGTATAATTTACAAAATGATGTAATAAATCAAATTTACACTTTAAACAAAGGAAAAAAGAAGAGTTAAAATCGTTTGTTTCGTTTCTTTGGTTCTTTTTTTTTAATTTTCATAACCATTTATGGACTCGGGTTGAATGTAAATAAAAAAACAACTACAAAGAGTTAAACGCTTTATTATTTCAATCAGTTCATAAGCCATATAAGGGCTACAATAGCTTGTTTGTGGCCAACAGACACCGCAAGAAAAGGGCTGCTCAAGTGCTCAACAGGTGAATAGTTTTCTGGTTGCGCTCAAGAGTCTTTTGTGTTACGCATGCGCAATAAAAACAAGAAGATTTTGATCATGTTCACGTTGACGTTGTTATTGTTAAAAGGAATCGTAACTTTTGTTTCTTCTTTTCTTGTGAGAACCACTTAAAAATTAAAGCAATTTAAGTTTAACAAATTTATTAAAAATTGATGTGGAACAGATTAAGAACTCAATTTTACAAGTACCCGGAAGTTTTTAAGTATTTTTTCTTTTTATTTTTTTTTTTTCTCAAAAATAAATCGATAATCTATAAAAATCTGCAATTATATTACGACTGGGTAATATTCTCCTTCTTTTTTGTTTTATTTTTTAATGCACAGAGCAGTAAACAGCATAACATTGAGAACCTGCTAGCCAACCCTCAAATTAAAGAGGGCCACCTATTTGCTGGAAATTTAGAATCGACCACTTGGCATCTTAAAACCCGTATCCCGACATAAAAAAACAAAACTGCGGGTTTTAATAGACTACGTGAGGTTTTCAAATATAGTTCTGACGAACCAGTTCTACACAGACTTCATCTTCCACTCACGATATGGCAGAAAGAGGGCATCTCATAAGTGTAAAGTGTACCGTGCCAAATGCACTAAAAGAGCGATTTCAGCATCTGTTTCAAGATGCTTCTACACTTGAAAGATCTACAACCGGTCAGGTATTCACACTTCGCATGATATTAGAAAAGAACTCGTGAATAGCACTCGTGAACCCTTACCAACAATCTTTTGATTAAAAAACAACATTCGTAGTCAACTTTTTGGAAACAAAGTCTGAATTTGGTGAATCGGCTAAACTGTTTCATCTTTACATAATAATGCTGACTGATACAAAATCTTTAGTAAACATTAGTAAAAAGCTAAACGAATCGCATGATACCAAATCTCTAGTCTACTCTACCAAACATAAAAGCTGCAGTAAATATGACTGAAACGATCTTCAATAAAAATCACATACATCCTTCGAGTGCAAATGAGATATCGATCTTGGCAATAGTGTAAGAGAAATAATTGCAGTCAAACTATCCATAGGTGGAACTATTTTACAGCAGAGGTTAATGTCCACAAACACTACTCCCTCTTTTCTTTTTCTCATAACCTATTTTCCTAGTTTCGACACAATGCACTGAGTGTTTAAAAAAATAACTGAAGAGACCTGTCAAAGAGCACAGATTTATTACAAATGAAGAAATAAAGCCTGAAATGCTAGAAGAGCATACGACTTTACGAAAAGTTCTTTTCGGAAGTGATGCAATGGTTGGATATGCAATACGAGGGAGGATACTTTAAAGAGTCGAAATTGTAGTACTCAATAAATCAATGCAATTGAAACCAAAGAAACTCAAAAAATTTTCTTTTCTTGTCGGATTTATCGATTTTAAATGGATTAATAATTTACAAATAGGCCTCCTTTATCATAGCCGCACATTTTTGTTAATAATAAAACACATTAAAGCCAATCATTAAGAGAAATAAAAGTTGCAATGAAATCGTTTTCAACATTATTTTACACTAAAAATTGCTCTGCAAGTGCAAATAAATTGAATGAAATCAAACCAAAAAATAAGAAAAACAAATTGTTATACGATCGTATGGCAATGCAATAAATTAATGCTTTAAAAAAATATAAAAATAAATACGATCTTAAATTCATATAATTATTAATTTATGGTTTATTAAGTGTGTCAATAACAATTACCAATCAGAGTAACAACGAGGGCAGCGTACACAGCATTACATTTGAAACGGCAAAATGTGATCCGAAAAAAATGAAAATAAAATAAAACCTCCCACCAAATTGTATCCTACAAAAGAAAAGATTATGGCTGTGACGCCCATTTGAATGAATTGAAGGCGCCAATTTATTTTTAAGTGTTGCTTTTCGAACTCTTTTTTTAATCAATGGCAAGCAACGATCCAACAAACAAAAAAATAAAATTTGTTGCACCGACCGACCAAGCAACAGCAACAGCGCCAAATGTAACAATACAAGTATTCCACAACAATTTTGTTTTTTTTGGTTTTTTTGTTTAACAGCAGCACACAATATGAAGAACAACCATGAGTTATAAATATTGTATAAATGTTACAGCCAGTGCTTCAGTTTTAACTGATGTTGCTGATGTTGATTATGACACCGCAAACAACACTTTGGTGATGATGATGATGATGGCGATGAAGTCATCATGGTAAAACTATAGTGTCAGCATCAGTACAAGTTCATCTGTTAAACGTAAAAATTACCTGGAAAAAATACTTCTGTGCACTTTGTTTCTTTAATTTTTATTTTATTTGTCGTTACTTTCAATCTTCATGGCCCAGCCTTTTATGATGCAGGAGCACTAACAATGTTAAATTGTGTTGCTGCTGTTGTTGGCAATAAAAATGTTTCTCAATGACGACAAAGCCTCATCATTATGACAGAGGCCACTAGGAGTAACTGAAAGAAATGATTTCTGTTGCTGTGCTACAACATATCATTCATCTTAGAAATAATAAGAGCAGCATCATAAAAAGACCAACTACAACAAGAACATCAAGAAAATATTAAGAAAATAAACACGTCAATTAGAATACAACATTGATTAGGGACAACAACAAATCCATCAAGCACAATTTGAAACGAAACTTTCTGAATAAAAAGAAAATCAAAATGAAGAAACAAGCGTTAAAAAAAAATCTTCAGGAAAATGACAATAAAATCTGAACTAATAGACGGGACTGACAGGCAAACACTTCAGAAATATCACGGCCAGGCAGGCTCCTATGTTGATATCCATTTTTGTCAAGAAGCTTTGGAACGATTATCAAAGTCAAATATAGAAAAATGTATTGGGGTGTATTTACGAATAACATTCAGATTACTGATGAGGTAGAAAATACTAATGTTTGGCTGGAGACTACTATAATCGGTTAAAATTCCACTTTTATAGTTTCATTGCCTTTGTCAGACTGCATCTCTCTTCGAAATTGTTTTCTGGCAGCGTTGATAATAATTATAGAAGGAAACTTCAATGATTTTCCTAGAAAGCGCCTTCGAAATGCAATACCATAAGACCTGTAATGAGACCTATGATTATAATTGAATATTAATATTTGGAAGTGACGGTTTGACGCTTGTTTTCTTAAACGTCTCATTGGTTTTTGTTAAATAGACACGAGTGGTAGGCGTTCTATGTCTGTTTTTGCAAAACACAAGGTAAAGATACATTTCTGGCCATTACAACCCCTTTAGGCAGGACCAGCGTTGCCATTTGCCAAGTTTTCCCTTTTTTCCCAAGTTTTTTGACATGCGAAAAAGTTTTCATTAAAGTTGTTTTCTAACAAAAAAAGTTTCTTTTTGAAAAATTCAAAATTTCAATAAATTCAACAATAACACGAAATATTTATATTTTTAAATAAAATATTGCGTATTTTATTAGTACCGGGCAAAAGTAGCAAAGAAGCACCAATAGAGGGCACCGGCCTCAGGTGTTTCCTTTATAAATGTTGATACTTTTATAGAAAACAAGTTTTCTTGTAAAAAAAAGTTTTTTTCCCAGAAATAGTTTTTTTATAAAAAAATACTGGCAACGCTGGTCAGGACTAAGGCATTCCTCTCCATACTATGGATGTTGTGCTACGACCTACAGTTAATGGTATCATTATCTTCCTTGTCATTACAAAACTCATTGTAGGATATTATCAGCCATTTAGGCTCGTAAACCTAAGGGACAGTGCATTGTAATGACCGCTACCAGCTTCCTGAGATGAATTGTGGGTATATTTAATGCAAATCTTCTTCTGCATATTTTCATAGCAGGTGAGATTTGTGTGTTCTCTATACAAGTAGCTTGAATTTCACATCTTTCATTTATGTGTGATCTAAGTCAGTGCGTGTAATCATTCAAATGACGAATTTAAATTTTAATCCAAGATTTCGAATTCGTTCAAATTAGTTGTTGTTCCAGATTTCGTAAATTAGCTCTATGTACCCTCTCTAACTATGCTTCCATCCATTAACTTGTAGGCATAGATGTAAAATATTTTCAGCATTCTTAACGATAAACGACAAAAAAGGACCAAAAGATAAAATTACAATCAATATCTCCATAATTTATAAGTCCCAGTATAATTTGCTATGCAATCAGCAAATTTAACGAACATTAACGATTAACGATGAACGATGAGTGTTCGATTTGAAGGTGAATCGTGCTCGTGCCATAACAAGTCAGCACTAAACTTTTATCCGCTCGCTAATCTCTATCCAGCTATTCATTCATCCTTTTCATTACGCCTGTACCAGAGCTGTTTGGCAGCCTTCTTTATGGTGGCAATTTTCAATATTTTTTTTCGTTTTTTTCTGCCTCTTCTTTTTGTTTTCCGAAATGCATTTACGAATTGGCGGTCAGTATTTATCTCTGTATGCGATGACGTTTACAAATTAAGACATTTTCTTTACGGTATCTTCTCTTAGTAGTCAGACTACCAATACCAACCAACCACCACCATCATCATCGTTACAAAAACAAAAACTGCAGCATTAATCGAGTCAGTTAAACAACACAACGCAAAACAAAACGAAAAAAAAAATAATCAACGACTGACTTAAGCAACAAACAATTAAAACACCACTGTTGCTGATGCTGATGCTGATGTTGGTGTTGTTATTATTGTTATTGTTGTTGTTGTTGTCGTAAAGGTAATGATGTTAGTTAAATTGTACAACTGCTTTTTACTTTAACTTGAATATTATTGTGTTGACCGTCCTGTATGTTTGTGTGGATGTTATTCTTATTGAAACTTGATACTCCTGTGGTATAGTAGTAGACATCATTATCATCGTCATCATCATTGCAATTTGTCGTTATTGTTGTTGTATGTTGCTATTTGTTGTTATTGCTGTTGCACTGATTTTACAACATGGATAACAAGACCGCAACTTTTAAAGCTTTTGACTGCCTGTTTAATGGTTGCTGTCACACCACAAAACTTTTAAAACGAAACGTTGCAATGCGATGCAATACGAAATGTTGCACACAAATGTTGTAAATAGTGTGTGGAAAAAAAATGAGAGAAAGAAGCAGCAGAAGAAAGAAAATAATTCTTCCTATAAATGATGTTCGTCGTCGTCTTCGTTGTTGTTGTCGTCGTCGATCGTAACATGTTCATTCGTAATTGTAATTTATTGTTATGCAAGTGTGTAATTAATTCGATTATAAAAATACAACAGCAATAACAACACCTTAAGTAACCGATAATACACAGATTTATGTGACCATTATCTGCACCTATACATCAAAGCAACCATTATTTAAAATATGGAGTGCCCGCGAAAAAAATTGGTTATAAACTTTACTTTAAACTTCCTAATACCAGTTTCTTTTAAACCTTTTTTTTACAAAAGACTCGGATTATCAAAAGTGATGCTACTTTTCTTTTTTCCAGAGATATGCTCGTGTTTAGACAAATCCTTTATTACTTTACTCATTATGATAGTTTATTAAGCTCCCCCCTTTGTTCCATTTCTTCAATACTCCAAAGCTTTTCATAATTTTTATATACATGCGTATTCCTAGTGATATTCATTAGCATTCTTGCCTGGTTTTGCTTCCGTACAACAGACTAGACTTTACAAATTTGTTAATTATTCTAATCTTGGTTCATTTCAATATTTGTGTGCTTCGTTAGTGCTCAGTGATTACGTCTATTTCTGCGATGTCTGCTCTACGGAAACTATCTACGCTTTCGACTGGTTGGCCTGATGATACTACGTTGTTTATCTTAAATCCAAGTTTCCAGGTCTTCTTGTTGCCTAGTGTAAGCAATCTAGAATTGGTGTGAGAAGATAAATTAAATTCTTCTTTTCTCTGAACAGACTTGACTCATAATATGCAATCTGTAAACCTATTTTAGAATAAAAAAAATTCAATTTTTTTCACCATCGTCTCCTTAGAGATTCCAAACGTTCCTCCAATTGTTTTTATCCCATCCAAAGAGAAAGATTTATCGAGATCGTCAAAATATACTATTGTTGAGCCTTTTCCAAGTTATAGAAACAGAACATGGGAGCAATTTGAACTTTTTTCCACATTCTCTATAAATTACATCCTGTTACAAATCGCTGTCAGCCACAAACGAAATGACGCAACTTGTTTAAAGTTTTATAGGAATCTACTGACCTATTGCGCTGTCAAAATTGCTCTTTAAGTTAAGAAGCTGGAAATTCAGAAAGTCACAGGCTTATCAACTCACCCTCTTACAATGGTGTACAATTGAGATAGAGGCGATTGTGATATGAAATGGTTGATTGACATAACTTTAATGCTGAAATTTATTTTATATGTTCACCACTCTCGATCTTTTCCAGCGACCAGCCTAATGTTATAAAAAGCTTTCTTGAAACCACTGAACAGGAGATACTGAGGAACGCACTATTCTATCGGGTCGTTCATTAAACGCAAAATACCACAAAGCGTGTATGATATATCATTGAAAAAATTTTTTTTCATTTAAAAAACCAATTTATGCCATTATGTGTGGAATATAACATCGTTTACATTTTTGCCACGACTTCTTTGGGTGGATCGCATCCGAAGTGACACAATAGGATATGCTCCTAGGACTGGCAGTTGTATTTTGCACGCATATTGTATTCAATTTAATTATTTCCTGTCGTTTACTCGTTAAAAAGTTACTCAAGGAATATAAGAAATTACAATTTTAATTTAAAGAAAAATTCTTATGTTAGTTTGTAATTGTAATTGTAGAGGATCTAATCAAACTTGTTCTTAATTTGTATATAAAAACATAACTCCTTACAAAACGTTATTTTTACGTTATATTTACCACCAAGAAATAGATTTTGAACCACTTTTATCGAAACTGCTAAGGATCAAAAGAAAGAAGACAAAGCTAAAATTTAATTTAAAAGAAATACCAACTCCTAAAAAAGAAATGAATATAAAAACTTAAAAAAAAGGAAAGAAAAAACTTAAAACAAGTAAAACAAAAGAAGCAGAACATGACTGATGGCAGTTATTTTTGAGAATTAAAGTCATGATGCCACGATCCAGTAATTTAATGCAACAAATTCGACGCCGAAATAAGGAAAACAACAAATAATTCCTAGTTTTCAAATTAGCGATCAATTTCGGACATGTTTTGTTCAGCACCTCCAACAAACAAAAGAAATTTAAATATTTTCTTGCAATTGATTGCAGCGAAATTGACAAAATGGTTCACAGAAAAAAAAACAATAAAATTCTCCAAAAAAGTGGACGACATGTCACGTGCATCTGTTGTAGCCTTTGTAGTGGTCACCTCTCCTCCCGTTAGGAAAAGAAATTTAAATTTGAAAAAAAAACTGTCACTCAGTCACTCAAACGAAGAAATTTTAAATACGAAAAAAAGAAAGACGAAAAAACCCAAAAAGTCGTGATGATGAGGTCGTAGTCGGTCGGTCGTTTGTTTGTTGGATTTTTTGTATTTGTATTGTTGTTGATGGTTTTTTTTTTGGTTAACTTTGACTTAAACGACTTACATGTTACAGTAGCCCGCCCCCGTCCTTATAACCAATAGTTTTTGGTTTTTCTTATAGCCAGAAGCGATTTCAGTTTTTTTTTTTAACTTCAAACTTTTGGTGGCTGTCAACTACTTAAATTTTACAAGAACTACAACAACAAAAGCGAAAAAATCATCAAAAACGGTATAAAAATGTTTTGGTTTTTGGATTTGTTGTATCAAAATTTACTATAAACACAGTCAACAGTCAACAGCCAACAGTCAACAACAATCATGACAATTTGTAGCGACAATTCAACACGGATACGATCAGACATTAAAAACCCCCAAAATGAACTAAAAGAGAGAAACAAAAAACACAGAAAAACAGCAGAACTATTAACAAAACAACAATAAAAATAAATGCAATACTAAGAGCAATAACACCAACAATAACAACAGCAATAACAAAATAGCTGTCAACTTAACAACATTTGTTGATTGCAACATTAACCACCAATTTGTTGTAGTTTGTTTGTTGTTGTTGATGTTGTTGTTACAATCAAACGTTTACAAAAACAAAACGCGAACTCTTGACTTTTCAGTATTTTACTATTCAAAAACCGTTTAATCTGATTAATCAACAACTAACGAATAAAAAAAATGTTTTCAATTAAACTTTATTGACAATCTTCCTGCTTCTTTTGTGCGAAATGAAATCGAAATCGAACAAAAAAACGGAAATTACTTTTCTGACCACCAAAAAAGAGATCAAAATATTTTATTTAATGATTTTGACCAAAAATAGCTAATAGGACTACAATACTGCTTAGGCAATACATGTCCTTTGTTAATGCTTCATTTTATATACATAGCTATTGTGAACTTAGCGTGGAGAAGTGTTTAAAATGTTTGACTACAAAGCTAAAGAAACCAGGTTCGATTCCGGGGATCGTTATAAATAAGTTATGTTTGTATTCAAATTTTAAATATTAAATAAAAACAATCTATTAAGGAAACCTCCTGTTCTCTCAGAGCAGATAACATCAACAAGAGACGATGGTGTTTAATAAACATCGATGCTTTTTATTCAATACATGAAAGTTAAAAAATTAATGCAAACACAATATACCATAAACAATCGACCCATAAATGTAGTATATCGTTTTGTAAACAGCTCAAGTAGACCTGTAGAAGAGACAAATTTGTATTGATAAAAACGTGGCAATAAAAACGCGTCCAAAGCCTGTTGATATTAGAGCCATAGAGACTGTGGTTAGATTAATGGGAGACAAGTCGAACGCGAGATTTATCAGGAGGCATTGTAACCTGACTGTATACAGTACGAGTAAAATTTCCGATTTTGGGAAATGCTTAGCAACTATGTGTATTAAAAGGTGTAAAGAAATAATTTATTTACTATAAAGCATACTAGTGTAGGAGAGAGAGAGATTACGAAGTGAATTATTGCTTCAAAGAGAAAGTTTACTTCATGGATGTGCTCAATAGACTTGAACAGGAAGTACATAGCAATACAGTCAGGCCGCCATCAGATCACTTAACTTTTATGAGGTTGATCCGAGATTACAATGGAAAGTTAAATCAGCAAACCAGGCCTGAAACCCAATAATTTGTCAAATCCAATTGCAAAGAAAGTAGTTCCCACGCCGCTGATGAGGTCAGAATTTTTCTGTGAAGTAGTAAGAGGGATTCGGAAAAGAGTACACGGCGAAAGGAAAGATGAGAAGTACCGGTAAATTAAATGGGTTTAAGACAATCTAAAATTTTGTTGGGTAATTACAATGCTAAGCGATTTGATTTATGCATCGGGCTATCGAGATGTAGCCTGAGGATAGTAATCAGAATTTTATCGGTCGTCGTAGACTCAAAAAACAAGCTCAATATGTAAATCCCGCGATGAGGAAAACAAATCACCAGGACGCGCACTTGGAACCTGTTCAGGCTTAATCCATATCAGAAGGAAACACCTTGCGGTTTATCAAGTAATAAGGAAAGAGTTATTCGAACAGCATTCTAAGATTGCCAAATCATCACCAGGGTCTAGATAGGTAGAGGACTTCCATTTTCTTATAAAAATCAATAAGTGCAGGGAAAACATCTATAACTTTTGTGATAAGTTGATATAAAATCAATGCGTCTAATATCCATCACTATGAATGGGGTTGGAGAAGAGTTACTCAAAAAACTGAATTGCCGAATTTGATGTAAAGAGCAACCGGAGGCACTTTAAGAGCTGATAATGAACTCTGAAAGACAAATTGTTTGTACTCGTGTATAAGCTAAACTTCTTCAAGAACTATGAAAATAGCAAAGTTATAGTAAACATTATAGTCAATGGAGGAAGGCATCGTGCAATGATTACAAACGTCTTTTTTTTAAATAGAAAAATTTGGATCGATCCCCAAGATTATGCGATTTGGCGCCACAAGAGTATTTTTATGGGAATATATTGAAATCTCTATATTGAAATCTCCAGTCAAATTTCACAATACCAGATGAACTAACATAGAAAGTATGCCAAAATTGTAATTCACGGATGGACGAATCACGTAGTCATGTGCAGTTTTTTATATGAAATAATCTTTAAAACGTAAATAGCATGCATTTAAATTTTAAATATTTCATTTAGTTTATTAAACTTCGTTTTCTTTTTGAAATTCTCAAAATCGAAATGATTAAAAAAACTTCCTAGTTCTATGCTACGTTTTTTTCCCTCATTTTTTAAATAAGATTCAAATGCAACCCTAAAAGCGTTTCAGAGAAAATACAACCCAACAGCATTTGTTTACAATTTTTAATTCCATTTCGTTCCTGTTTAAAGCAACAACATATACCATGCCAATGTAGTTGAAATGCGCCAAAAGAAAATAAAACAAACGGTGACCATTTGCGTTTCCAATAAAAGTTCCCCAAAAATTGCTTAAGTGTTGTGAATAATATTTGTTGAAAAATACCACAATAATGGTTGAACGCATTGAAGACTTAAATTTACCGAATGCCGTCATTACACGTCTCATCAAAGAAGGGCTGCCCGATAACGCCAACGTTTCCAAGGAGGCCAGAGCCGCAATAGCTAGAGCAGCATCGGTATTTGTTATATTCCTTACTTCAACATCAACAGCATTGGCAAGAAAACAGAATCATAAAACGATAACCGCCACAAACATTCTCGATGGCCTTAAGGACCTGGAATTTGAAAGTTTCATAGAGCCACTAACAAAGGATTTGGAAGCCTACCGGAAAATAGTAAAAGACAAAAAGGAAAAAAGCAAAAAAGATGCTAATACTGCAGAAAATGAAAAAGAGCCAGAAACAGAAGCCACCACGTAGTTATGAAGAAAGTGTGGATTTAGATTCTAGTTGTATACACTTACTGTTATTTTCATAATTTGTAATAAAAGAAAAATTAAATTTGAAGTTTATTATTTTTTCAGAATACGTTGTACTCCCTGGACGCTTCTAGAAGCAATAGTAGGGATTGCAGTCTCTACGCTTTTATGACCCTGGTTGAACCTGATACTGTGGAGAGGATATGTTAGGAGTATAGGGGAAAAAAAGTAGCTTTTCTTTCTGCAAGGTTTGCAGAAAATTGGAGGAGCGGGAGTGTATTTTGTGTCTCTGCCCTGATATGCAGATGCATATTACTCAAGATTCTTGGTCGCGGTTTCTTCAATGTCCTTAGGCAGTTGACCTCAGGTCGGATTCCTGGTATTGAGGGTTTCATCTCTGGTATTAGCTTGCTATTCATCTTCTTTCTTCTCTTATTTACGTTAGATAACTATTCTTTGCTGGAACCTTTCCTCTTATTACATTTAGTTCTTGATTTGAATTGCTTGGTTTGGACATTTATGCCAACTCTATTGCAATTCAATTGCAAAAATGGTATTGCAGCGGTAACAGGCAACCAACATTTAAAAATTTCCGTTTTCTTATACAAATTTTTAGTTGCCGGCTAGCAAAACACAACTGAAGTTCTGGTTATATTGGACGCGTTTACTATTGCCTATAACCCATCCTATTTTAACACTGTTTAGTGTTATAAATACAAGATAGGTGTAGAAAAACGAACAATTATTTTTGCAATATCTGACTCTTTTTTTTTTATCATACAAATGCGATCGAATCATGGCCATGTAGCATTAGAAGAATGAGAATTTACATTCAGTATTATTTAAGTATGCATCAGAAAATGAATGTCAGCAAAGATAAAATATTTTGGACTTTTTGTTCGAAAAACGCAGCGAAATAAAGTTACCGGTGCCGATTCAAACGAAATTTTATATATATGCCACATATGCAAAAAATCATATCCTTATTCGAGTTGCTGTTACGTTACAATAAAATCAACCTACAAATAAAACGGTTGGTGACTAGTAATGAAAATCGGATCACTTACGACGGCAACAATTGAAAAGCATATTTGAAGTGAAATAATCACAGATTTAAATTCATTTGATTTACTTTGTCATTACAAATCATTAAATATATATATATAAAATTATTTAAAAACTGAAATGAGTCTTGGGAATGTTGAGAATCCTCAAATGAGTGCCATGAAAATTATGTGAAAGGGCATCAAAGTAGATTATAAAAAGGGGTTTATTTAATTAATAAGATTAAACAAATACTGTAATTTTTATTACTATCATTTTTTTCTTTCGCAATATAACTTAAAATAAACTAAAATGTAAAACTAAATCTAAAAATTCGAAACTAAAAAGAAAAACTAACATCTAGAAATGGTAATGAATGATAAAGGATGCAACGAAGAAAATTAATTTCAACGCTTTAAATTAAAGAAAATCAAATGAAATGAATTCTTAAAAATAATACGGATATAGATTAATTAGTTAACTCGGCATTAACATCCTGCCAGAATGGGTCAGAAAATGTATCCGATTCATTGTCATCATGTGCTTCAGCTGGCGATGAGAATTCAACCGCCTCAATTGATGGTTCATCACATTCAATGGGCCATTCTTCATCCTGATTTGCCGACGATGCCATCGATGTATCCTGTTCATTTTTATTACTGGCCCAATTGGCTTTGCCCAAGGCATTGACACCGTCCAATGCACGTTGATATGTAGGTTCCATGCTTAAAGCAATCGTATAGTATTCCAAGGCACCGTTAAGATCTTTTTCAGCCGCTAAAATATCACCCAACATGGTAAAGAGTTTAAAGTGTGGATAATTGACCACTTGTTTCTTTAAAAGAGTAATGGCCTCTTGGGTTTCACCTTCAGCATGGCATAACTCGGCCATTAAAGCAACAGCTGGAGCGTAATGTTCATCAATTTCCAAAGCTTTACTAACGACTTTTTTAGCTCCTTTTTTAACAGTCGGATGAGTAGAGTTAAGAAGAGTGCGGGCAAACATCTGGGGTATAGGTAAAAAATTTGGGTTTTTGATATTTCGAAATGCAATACAAGGACTTAAAACAAGAAATTTTACACCACTACCTACCTACTGAAGGGGAATAGTTAATTCGAATTTTAAAATAAATAAGACCTTAATTGTAAAGCTTAAGCTTTAATTGTGCCTAAAGAAACGAAAACGTCCATTTTATAATAAATGTACATGTGTACGTTTCATTGCTTAATGTTTAAAACAATGTGTTAATTTTCTAAAAAGATAATCTTGTGTAAGGTAAAAGATAGAAATAAAGAAGTCCTAAGCGAAAAAAAAACACTAAGCGCACACCACTCAACGCGTTGTGAACCATTTTTCCTAAAGTAGCCAATTGTTATTCCCTTCATTCAATAGTAAAATCTTTCAGACACTCAATTTTTAAACATTATAAGCTCGCACATAGAAGATTAGGTTTCAAATTTAAAACTCCTGTTCAAAATAAATGCGTAATTTGTGTTGTTGCAAACGGTTTACGAAAAAGAAATAGTTTAGCAAAATTTATTCATTGGAATTTCCTACTTTTCAAGTGGACAATTTTTATCCACGAATTTAGTATGAGAATTTCAAAACTACTAACTACTATCTACGAAATTTATTTTAAAATAAATTCAAGTACTTACTACCAAACTTCTGGGCGACTCTCTAAAATAACGCACAGCCATGGCACACATTGTTTGAGCTTCTTTGGCACGCTTCATGCCCACATAACAGTGGAATAAGCCTTTGTAAACTTCGAAACGATAATTTGCAATACACTGAGCCGCTCTAAAAAAGTATATCGCATCCTTGTGGCGTTTGATTTGCAAACATATTTTACCTCTTAACAACTGAGCCTCTACATTACGCGGATTAACGGATAAAGCTTTATTAGCAAAAGAAGCCGCTTTCTCCAGTTTGCCATTGGCATAAAAACTCTGAGCCAAAACAAACCAATGACCAGAAGTGAATTCATGAATATTGGTCAATTGCGCTGTCAACTTATCGAGCTCTTGCAGTTTTTGATTATATTCAAACACTACTGACAGTGGCATTATAGCATCCCAATTGTAGGGATTAAGCATGTAAGCAGTTTCCAAGTAATGCTGGGCTTGTGTGGAATTGCCATAGTAATAAAAGCATTTGCCTATTAAGGTGATCAAATGTTCATTTTGATGGAATTTGGTTTTTTCATTAATACTTTGGAATGTTTTAGAGGCTTCCAAATGTTTGCGGCTATATAATTGAGCATGACCTTTAATCCAAGTACTAAGCCATTCTATATTTTTGGGTACCGAGCTGGCTAAAAAAACAGGCAAATAATTATTAACTTTATTTTAATTTAGAATTTGATAGAGAACTTACCATTCACTACCAAGGAATTTACTTCTATGCCATCTACCCCCAATTCCAATAGAGACCCAATTGCTTCCAAAGCCATGGGACATTCACGCAATACCTCTTTATAGATGAATATGGCTTCAGCACTATTCGAACCGCCGCATTGTATTAATTTTGCCAGGAACAGATTTACTTTTGGTGTTCTGGCTTTGGCCGGCAAAGCCTGTAAAACACTAATCGCTTGAGTACTTTCCGCCAGGTCATGATGACATTTTGCCAAACGATACCGCGTCTCAGTTTCATTAAAATGCTCATATGCCGATTCAATAGCCATTAGGTGCGAATTCTTATAACGACACATGAATTTACGCATTAAAAGGGCCGCATTCAATAATTTAATGGCCATGCGATACTGTCTCTCCTGGTAGCAGGCATTGGCATGAAATAACAACACCTGATACTCCAATTCTGGTGTGGCCAAGGAACGATCATTTTGTAAGAGAGTATTTAATAGACTGGCCTAAAGATAGGAATGAAATAAAATAAATAACGGGATTGTTCTTCTTGCTTTTTCAATAATAAATCTTGTTTGTGCATGTTTCTTAACCGCGTTTCCTTTCTTCCACTTACGGATGTTATGACGCTGCTGTATAATTCATTGTCGTACAATTTTTTAATATTTGTCAATAACACTGTTTCCATATTTGTTTTTCTAAACTTTATTGTTTATATTTTTATGGTTTTTAATTGCAATTATATTTCTTATTTTACTTTTTGTTTATTTTCACTTTTCACTGGAATATGCAAATGCTCACTCACAACCAGTGTTGCCGTTTCTCGTTTTTTCTAACCAAAATTGGTTACCTTTTTGTTCACTGTGTAGAAGTGTAGATTTTCTGAATTTGGTTAATTTTTTTGTTTGTTGTCATAATTTATATTTGAAAAAAAAAAATATAAAAAACTATGAATATAAATTTGGTAATTTTTTCCTGTTTTAGTGATTTATTTTTTTTCAGTAGTTGTTTACAAAATTTTTTCCTTCCCGGCAACCCTAGTAGAGGTTGGAAAAATTCGATTTTGTTCGTTAAAAAAAGTACTGCTAATTAATTCCCACATTCTTTTTTCGTGTGTCGGTTTTATAAAGTTACCCGGCCATACATCAAATTAGTACCTACATAAAAGTCACCTTGTGATTGAGTCGGTAGAAAATATGGTTACATACATGCCATGTTGAATTTGAAACTTATCAAAATACTTTTTATATCTGCTCCTTTACATCACCTATAAAATAAAATTTGAAGATATGATTCTGATGTGTTGCTGTGCTAAGCAAAATAAATATTACCAACACAGTCATATATAAATATGATCAGTTCAATTGATATGTCGCCACGCAGCTTAAATGAAAATTAAGTCCCTTGTTGTTTATGAATTTATTGCGTGCGTGTGTTTGTTACTTGGGTGGGGGTCTGGCGGAGTTTCTTTGTGTTCCACGGGTGAGAAGATAGGAGTGACTGGTGTTGTGGTGTCATCATATCATATCATCCCGTGATAAGATGTCGACGTCGCTCGGTATATAAATGATCGGAAACATCCGACCACCGACTGGACATTTTGTTTGTTTGAGTCTGATTGGGTCTGTTGGAAGGCCTTCACAATACTCTTGGACATTTGGGGATATGAGACTGCAAATGAGCAGCCAAGAAAAGGGCTCGAACCTGGTCTAACCGACCGCCCCTGGCACATTTCCTTTAGTTGATCAAACATAGAGCAGACTCTTTATGGCAGAATTGGGAAGTTTGCTGCCGTGGAAATTGGGAATTTCCATATATTTCACTATTTCCAGAAATCTAAACAAATTTTTTAAATGCGATCTTATGATGCTCCAATGTGGACTACAGTATTTAAATTATTTTCTATCAAAAACAAATAGAAAAGATTAAAACAAACACAAGCAGTACATTTTTAATAAAAATTCTAATTCTATAAGAATTACTTCTATTAATATAACATTTGAAAGTATTTGTAAAGGATTTTATTAAGAAAAAAACGAAATCTTTAAAAAAAAGAATTAAAACTGGACTGGAACTTCATTCCATTATTACAACCGCACATCCGGACACTGGCCAAGGTAAATCCGACAAATTATTAAGAGACTTGCGTAATGTTGTACAAAACACCTCCACATTATTAAGACATTGCTCATGTGTTGACATACCACCAATAACCACAATACAATGATCATTCAATCGCCCAACATCATGACTATGTCTAGGACAAAAAGTAATTAAAACGATAAAAATTATTAAAAATTTTAAACTTAAGCGATTTATTATACTTACCTGGGCAAATTCAGATCACCGATGTGTTCCCATTTATGCTGTTTTATGTTATAGACATCAATATCAGACAGTGAGGTAAATTTATGTTGAGGGTCGTGACCTTTGAAACCAATACCGCCCAACAGATACAATTCATTGTTTGGCATTTTACAAAATTTACCAAAAAGTCTGCAAGGAAAGTAAAAAAAAACTCATCAAATTTATTTATGAGTTCAAAAGAACACGAAAAGTTTCAAACATTCAAACATTTTTAATATAATAGAATATTGTATATAGTTCAGACAATATCTATTGATAATACGTATAAACATAATTGAATCGGCCATACTACTCATTAAGAGGGACCCCAATTAAAATTCACTTACCTTGGTATGCGTAAATGAAGCTTTGATATATACCATTGACCAATATTGCAGCACACATTGCCACCGTTAGCATCTCCAATTTTGTCTCCGCCATATTGAATTGGTTCATTAACTGAACGACCATGGTCAACATCAAATCCTTCTCCACCTCCGGCGTCGACTCTATATAACCCATATAGGTATTCGTCCTTATGCTGTTTAACCAATGCTTCATGTGTGCGATTTAAATTCAAAATCTCCACCGTATCAGTGATTTTGTGGGCTGTTTTGGTTTTAAAAGCTTCACTGTTGCCATCGCTGTTGCGATTAATTATACCGCCAGCAACCCAAATTTCATTATTAATCATAACAGCCGCTAAACCATAACGTCCTAAATTCAGAGAGGGTTTCTGTTCATTTATATTTTGGGAGAAAAATACCAAAAATATTTGCAAATCAAAACATCATAGATTTCAGTATGCATATGTACATACATACATACATACATACATATGTACCCGTATGAAATGTTAATTAAAGCCTATATGGCTACATACCTTTATCCACATTTTACGTTTAACTTTATAAAACCACACCGAATTAAGTGCTCTTCCATCAACCCCTTCGCCACCGATGACATAAAAGCCCACATCATGTTTAAGTTCTTTATTATCGGCCAAAACTTTCTCATCAATAGCAATAACGGCAAAATCTCTTCTTGATTCGGGTAAATTCGTCTCCAACGACCATTTGAGCAATGCGGGATTAAAACACCATACCGATTTATCGAAAATCTACGGAATAGTGTAATGACCTTTTGTTATAAATTAAATGTATAAAGTGGTTAGGACTGTTACAGCAAAATGTCCCAATAACGCCACCTCCAAAAAATCTGAAACTTAAAATTAAAACAAGAAAGAGTATATGAGTACTACGTACCGATTTTTTCGAATAACCGAATTCAGTCCTCGTACCACCAATAACATAAATTAGACCATTACATACAACAACGGCATGATGATGACGTGAGCCGAACGGTATGTTAGACAAAAGGCGCCATTCCATGGCATCAATATCGTAAAACAAAACATGGTCGCCAAAGTTTTCAAAAATTTTATTGGCGGTGTGAGAATGTTTATGTTCAACCGAAGAAGGATTAGCTGTTGTATTCGTGCCGTTGTCATCAATTGAATATATACGTTTGCGTTGTAATAATAGTTGTTGATGATAATAATGTTGTCGTTGTCTTTGCAATTGTTGCTGCTTGTGTTGAAGTTTTCGTTGCTGCTCCTCATGCTGTTGTTGCTGATGATACTTTTGCGCATGTGGACTGTGATAGCTTAATGGATCGATGCCACCAAAAACAAGTATTTTATTATTTGAAATTCTGTTAATGAGTAAACAAAATTAAAAATCATTAATAAAAAGAATTGCTTACACATATGGGGTTGGTCAACAAGTCTATGGCGAAATCGATTTTTTAATACAAAATTATTAAAAAACTAATATTTGTCGATGTTATCAAAATAGGTTTATTTGCGAGATGATTACAATATTGGAGTCAAATCTTTCTACAACGAGCGATCTTTTCAGGTTTGGAAGTAAGATTCCCGGTGCTAGAACTAAATGCTATAGTAGAGACTAAAGGATTATAACGTGGAGCAAAATAAATAATTCCGATCTTAAAGTTGAATGGGATTTTCAAATCAAATAATCTCTAAAATTAACTAAGTGTTCAGTTCCAAAAAATCCAGAATTATTTTCTGGTGTACCAAAAAAGACGATTGTAAGCTAGACCCATAAACTCAATAACTTTTTAAGTAAAGTACAGCCTTGTGAACAATATATATTTCTGTATAAAGCTACTGCATCCATTCCATAGCCTGAAGTTTGTTTTGCCAAATAAACATGGGCAACGCGAATTCGCCGAATTGGCTCTACAGGAGATGGTAACTGACGCTAATTTTCATTTCCATTTCTTACGCGATAGCCATTCGCATGGGATCCAAGAACGTCCTATGCATTCCGAAAAAGTAAGTGTTTGGTGTAGCTTTTGAGTTGGCGGCGTTATCGATCAATATGTCTCTGAGATAGACGTTGGCATCACTGTTTACGAGTACGTAAAGGACAGTGGCAACCGAGATTGTGCGATTAAACCCCGTTCATCTTATTCTTGCGTGGTTTTCATAGGTGTAAGCAATTAGGGCGCAAATCACAGCGCTCCTCAAAGTCAACATAACCGACATCATCGGTTAAATTCAGAGTGATAAAAAATTGGATATTTCGGATACGCTCAACGCTAAAGAAGCTGTGGCGGTCATTTGATCGATATTATGTTCCATACATAAGGGCACCCGATAGGTCTTTCAAACTAATATAAGTCTTCGATGATATCTCCCATACACTTTGTTTTATTTATATTCAAATATAGGAAGCGCTTAATGAAAGACCCTTTATATCTAAATTTTTAGTTTAAGCCATCTCCTTCCCATGTTACTTCCTTACCTAGTCTCATCCAACGAGAAATTTTTTTGTTGATTTGCTCCAGATTCCACAGGATTGTTGTTGGATTTGCAGTCAATTGTGTTTTCCTTAATTAAAGTACAAGTAATGTTATGTTTCACTGGGTTTGAATCTTTAGTATCGACAATAATATATTGTTTCTGTTGCTGATGTTGTTGGAGTTGATGATGTTGCTGACATTGCTGAGGTTGCTGAGTTTCCTGATAATGCTGAGGTTGCTGAGTTTCCTGATAATGCTGAGGTTGCTGATATTGCTGAGATTGCTGAAGACTTCGTTGCTGTTGTAGTCTTATGACATAATCATCACTATCATCTGCCATATAATCATCTGGACGTTTATAAATGAATGTGCATGACTTTTCATCAGTTTGTAAATTATTATTTTGCAATTGATGCTGTATCAGTAGTGTTTGCTGTTGTTCTTGTATTTGCTGTTCACATTTAGTTGCTACCGTATCAATTTCTATAATATTGGCAACTGTATTTAGATTGCTGTTGGTGAAACTTGTATTATTAATATGTCGCTGTATTTGTTGCTGTGGCAGCTGTTGTTCTACATCCGCTTGATAATGCTCATCATCACAAAATGGTACGATCATTCGTTGCTCTCGCTTTTCGTCACCATCACCCTCTTCATTATCCACATTGTTTTCTATTTGTAGCTCCTCTACTTGGATATCCACATTGACATCTAATGCCGGTGGGTATTTGAAATCTATCGGTACTTCCGCTTCCGTTGAAACATCATCATTATTTGTAGAATAGATTGTTTGTGATGCCGACAAAAACCTTGGACATCCGCGAGGTGTTCGACGTATTGAACTTTTATTGCTGCCAGTAATGTGGATAAGTTTTGTTTTGCGAACTTCTAAAAAAAAAAAAGAAGTAAGTGGTTTAACAGATCTTGTTAATCTTTACTTATTAAGTATTAATCAGTAAAACTATTTGGCACCCTATATCATAATTCCATTGAAAAGTCAAGGGAAGTCAAGATGTGTTTGTTCTTGGAATGGTGTAGAACTCAAAGAACAAAGTTTCTCAACGCTACGCCCACGGCAAATCTAAAATAAATTTTCACAGATCGCGTTGACGAAAGAGGACAACCCTATCATTTTAGGACCTGCTACAACAAATTAATCACCTCATTAGCTATAAACACTGTATTAACTAATAATTAAAAGAAGACAAAGCTTCGCTAAGATGAATTATGTGTCAGCAGTCGCTGTAATCTAGTAAGTAGTCCGTGGTTCAGACATCTCAAACAAAACGAAATACGAAAATAATATTTTTTCGGCGACTTCCTCTCAGCACTCTTAGCTTAATTCTGTTCGTTGTGTCCTTTTTCTCTTACACTTCTCCCAGCAATCCATGTTAGGTTAATAGCACAAAGCCAAATACTTCCCATCTCGCTATACATATGCTAAGTGAATTCACGCTACAGTGGTTTTATTCCTGCCTTGCAGAATGCAAGATACAGAACATCTCTACAAGTTTCATTCGTATTAATGATAGCTATAATCAGTTATTAATATTTGAATTGCTCAAAGTGTCATACCTTTTGTCCTACAACTTCTCGAATTTTTCGTCACATACGCGCATTGTACACCCTGGTCGCGACTCTCTTTCGCAGCTACAGATGCCTACAAAAAATTCAAAAAGAAAAAATATGCAACTTAATGAAACGCATTTATAAAGATTGTTTTTTTTTATTTTTAATAAAAATAAAATTTATTTCAAATTTATAAAATACAAATCAAAGTATTAAAATTCAAAATGTAAAAAGGCACAATATTTCTAAAGCAGAATTTAGAATTAACGAAAATTGAATTGAATAGAAAGAAATGAAATTTTCTAACGTACAAGATTTTGTTCATTCGATTTACGAAAATCGGTCGAAAAACAACAATGCATTGGCTTCTCAATGCCCTTGTCCATTTCCAAAGAACGCCAATAGTTTTTGCCTATGGTACGTATCATTTCCAAATATTCCAAAAATGATTTGTATGTAACGTACTGCATATTGGGACACTCCAAGCGATGATGATAGTTGCATTCCTTGTCATAGACCCATTGTCTCTGCATGGGGGCAGTCAATTTATATCTTTCTAAGAAATGTAAGAACTCTTCACGATTCTCACCATAGTACAATTGAGTTGTAGTGTAACTGTGTAAATGAAAAAAGTCTGCGTTTCAAAACTTAGATAGTATTGGGTATTATAAAAAGCTTACGTTATGCCATCATTTATCATTTTCTTAACCTCAGAATGTTCTATAACCCGATCAATTTCAGGACAGTCAGTGCATTTATTTAGGGTCACCAGAAACCAGGGTGGCATTAAACTAAAACGAACACATTTCACCAAATCTAGCATATGACATTGGCGCTCTTGCCAATCGTGACTTAGCCAGCGTATAACAGACATAAAAATCTGTAAAAAAAAACCAAATAGAAAATGAAAAATGGCGGTAGTGCCTAGCATGCAACTACAACATTTATTCTTTAGATGTAAACCTGAGCATGACAAAAAAAATTAAAAAGTTTTAAAATAAAAAAAGATTAATCCAAAAAATTAAACGAACATGGAAAGATTCGTTTATCCGATCAGAAGAGAAAGGTCGATTGCAACAAAATTTGTACACTCAAACCGTGGACTTACTGAAAGTCTACTGTTAATATGTTGCGTCTCAAGCTAAATTAGCGGTCAAACATTGATCTCTTTTTAAACACTTAAAACCGTGTGAAAAATAGTGGAATCGAAAGAAAAAGGAAATTGATGTAGATGTAGGATAGACTGGAACTATAACTGGTTCGGTCAATGAAATTTTAAATTTTATAATTGATAAGGAAGAGGTTAACACCTTCCTTCGACTAAATACCGAAATCGTTGGGTGAGGCTTTTCATGCTCGAATACTCGTCATCAAGACTGTCTTCTCTATATCTACTGAATATGTTAGGTTGATCCATAACAGACAGAGAACTCAAGAGTCCATTGACCCAAACGAACTTTGCTACAAAATATTGCTTAAAAAAGAAGATTTATGAAAAAGACTATTAGTGTGAATGCAGAATATTGAAGAGAATACTGACACCTGTTTCTAACGTTTACTTCTGACATTGAGTGTTAAATATTCGGACTTAACTGTATATTGTCTGTTACAATTGTTACCTTTATTTCTCACCTCTATTTCCGAATTGACTCCTATGGTATTGGAACTCAATAGAGTGCATATTTCTCGGGCATTTAGTTCAACAAACTCTTTTGAAGCTACCAGTGTCAAAAAGAATTTGCATATACGCATTAACATTAATTGCTCTAAACTTTCCAGACCATAACGTCTTGCCTCTAAATACAACAAAAAGGCGGTGTCTTCACGAAAACGGACATCGTCGTCCAAACAAAGCCAGCATTGATTAATTAATTCTTTGATGCGGAGAAAATTGGCCGCATTGAACAGTTCCAGAATACCCTCACGTTGAACAAGCGGCTCTGTGGACAACATCCAATCGTAGACCATCATAAATGCAGCGGGAGTGATTTTTTCTTCTGGTAATTTGATTAAAATCTCATTATTGCATTCCATAAAAAAATCCGAATAACATTGCAACACCATTAAGTGGCAATTGAATGTAACTTCACCAATACGTATTTGAACACTGGGTTTAATGTGGTTGTCTATCATATTCCTCAGCAGCTTATATAAATCTTCTTTGGGTGGCTGGACTATATTCTCCCAACCTTCAACTTCATTGGCTCTATAACCCATCTCGATAAGTGTTTTTTCCTGCAATCCGTCGAATTGATGTTCGCTTTTGTGGGTCCGTTTATCCAAGCCATTCAAAGGCAAAGTGGTTGGTAAAATCTTGTTAGGCGCGGACTTATTTGGTTTAACGGGATCTTGACTGGCTGATAGAAATCAGAAATTGAATTTAAGTTTTATTTTTGTTTTACTTTTTTCAATAAAAATGTTGCCTTACAGTTTTGATATTTCTGGTAATCCATTGCCGCGTCTCTAGTCTGACACGATGATTCTGAGTTGTCAACAAAATTAGGACTGAGTAAAAAATGAAAAAATAAAAACAAATATTTCATTGCTTAACTGTAATTCGAATCAGACTTACTTTATATATTTAACGTTATCTATATTATCCGAATAGCGTTGAGAAGCCGGTGTACCCGTTGTCGATATGCAAGAATCGTTAGTTGTCTTCAAATTATTATACACTTTAGAATCTATTCTATAAGAAATGTTATCTTTTTTTCAAAACCTTACCTTGGGCGAATTACTGTCCATACTAGAACGTTATCGTGTATTAAAATTGTTTATAAAATATAGGATCTACAGCTTTTATTTAAATAAAAAAAATATATATGCAAAGAAATGTGTAAAAGAGAAAAAATTTTCGAAAAAACTACGGAATTCCTTTAATTTTGACAACAAAATCAGAAGTAAAGAAGAACTTTGAAATGAAATCTAGCATTCACGTGGAACTGCTTGAAGTAATTTGAAAGTGGTGACTATTTTCAAGGGGATTTGTTTAGAAATACGAAAAACATAATGAAAATCATAACTATTAATATATTTTTAATTTCATATGAAATAATATTCCAAAATTTAGAAAAAAAAAGTTGTTTGGATTTTCAATAAAAAAAACCATTGTCATCGGGCTCTTAAGTATATAATAATAATTCAATTAAGCCTCTCTTAATTCTATAGGCAAGAGACTGTGTCAATCGATTTTCCTAAGCTTTTATTAAAGTGAATTTTTTTACCAACTTTATTAATCTCCATAGACGCTAGCAAGCGGTAAAAACTTGTTCAGACTATGAGGGGGATATATAAGAATCTGGCTTCGCGAAATTTAGGCTACTCACTGTAAATTTATGTTCTGATGTTATACATTACGTCAAATAAAGAAATGATATCAATGTCACAATCCACTTCAGAAACGAATCGATAGTTAATACTATTAGTTTCGCCAAAGTAAATATGGTGCACGAGGTTTCTTTATGTTAACTCGTAGGGGACTCACAGATCGAATTTATTATTATATCCAGTCCTATTTTGAACGGTTTAAAATAGATTTTTTGGTCAATCGAAGAAGTGCCTATGTATCCTTAACATAAAAATTAACGCAACGTAATAGATGAAACGGTTTGTGAGCATGATTAGCAGTTGCGATTTGATGAACTCTAACCTTTTAAGTTGCTTGGATTTCAGAGATTTGTCGTCATTGTCATGTTATTGCCTAGCAAATTAAAAAGAAAGCACACAACAAAATAATAATAACGAAAGCGCCAAAACAAAACAAGCGTTTTCGTTGTTATTTCTACGATGCACTCTTAAACACTCATAACAGCTGTCATTGCGGCTATTTTGTTGTTGTGCATATTTTGGCTTTGTTATTACTCGTAGATTTTTATTCATTTTCAAAAGCATTTGTTTACATTCGTATTATTTTAGTTTTTTTTTTATTAAAATTTTATACAATTTTTTAGTAAATATAAGTGCCTTCTTGTTGTGAAAATTTACAAAAATGATTGCATTTTTAAAACATGTTTTTAAATTACAATTCCTGCTTATAATTGTGGCCATTTTGGTTGGTGTTTACTACCAACAAATCATTGAAGTGCTGAAAGAACAAGTTTTATTTTTTGATGGCGAAACTGTTGACGTCAACTTCGGCAGTGGTCAAGCAAAACTGACATCCAAGGAAGGAAAATTGTTCACTAAAAATGATCTGGCTATGTTTAAAGGAGACAACGAAGGACCAATATATCTGGCTATATTAGGACGTGTTTACGATGTCAGTAAAGGAATAAAACATTATGGTCCCGGCTGTGCCTATAGTTATTTTGCCGGACGAGATGCTTCGGTTTCCTTCATAACAGGAGAATTTGAAGTCTTTGTGGAAGACGAAGCCGATGATGTGCTGAGCTTAAAGCCATCGGATCTTTTAAGTCTGGCCAATTGGCAACAGTTTTATGAAAAGGATTATATATATAAAGGCAAACTAGTGGGACGTTTCTACGATGAGCTGGGACAACCAACTAAATACTATCATAAGTATTTAGCACTTTTGGAACAGGCTCAAGACGCCAAAACTGCTATTGAAGAGTTAAGACTAAAATATCCCGACTGCAATATAGAATGGTCTAAGGAGAAGGGTTCCCATGTTTGGTGTACATTAAATAGCGGCGGCAAAGAACGTAATTGGGTGGGATATCCACGTAAGCTATTCCAAGTTGGTACGGATAATTTCAGATGCGCATGCTTGCGTAAAGAAGATTTGGAGACAACAGAAGTTATGATAAAACCATATGACAATTGCGAACCATATTCCCATGATTGTTATTACCATGTAGATTAAATTTTACAAACTATATAGTAAGTTAGTTTTCTAATGAGATTGACTTAAAATTTTGAAAAACTCATCTATTGTGACTAATGTACTTAACAAAGCTTTTCGATATATATGTATATATATATATCTATTTGTGTATACAAATATATAACGATTATTTATGAAGAAAGCAATAAAGTTATTTATTACATTGTTAATATAAATTTACACACTTTAAATTCGTGCATTTGGTAATTCTACTGTTAAAGCAAATATATATAAAGACATACAAAGTCAAATGATTCCCTTTACAAATGCACTTATACTATATATATATATATATGTACATATATATACATATACATACATATATTTATATATTATTTATTTATATTTATATACATATACATACATATATTTATATGTATATATACATATATATATACATATATAGTATATATATATATACTATAGTTTAAATATATATAGTTTAAATATACTACAGTTTAAAATAATTTTTGGTTTATCACATATAGTGTTAGAACACAAGAAGTCGAAATTATTTCGTTTGCAGTGGAAGTTAGATCGTTTCATCATTGATTAAGAATATAAAAAATAATTAAAACGAACATATTAATTAAGGAGTTAGCGAAATAATTGCCATTCAACAATAATACAACAAACACTATGTATAGTACAGATTCTTAAGACACAGAGGACTTCTGGACTTATAGCAATGCGCATTGATGCTATCTTGTTCCACAAGCTAACCTTTGAGTGCCTCAAACCGCGCGAATTTATTTTGACTTCAAAAAAAAGTTCTTGTGAATTATATTTGGATTGGAACATGCACTGTCTAGATTTTTATTGCAAACAACAGCGTTTGACCTTGATCATTAAGTTTACTATTTAAATCGAAAGTCTAATTTGAAATTTTGCATGATTAGCAGTTACGAAATCTTGTTTTTTTTATTAACGTTATGCAACATTAATGACTTGGCTACTCTATAAAGTCATGCTATCAATTCACAGTGATTGTTATAAAGTAGTAAGAGGAAGCAACATATATTAATGACATTCAACAGGAGATTTTACGAGAGAATTGTATTTGATTTTGTTAGATTTAGTATATATTTTTTATAACGTTTTTTAAACAAGTGCCTTATTTTCTATTAAAGAAATATTTTTAATTTATAAAATAAACCTCTTTTGAATAAAAATAATTATAAATAATACAGAGAAATAAGTGGAAAACCATATAAAACAATTAAAATATGGTGTCTATAATAAAGGCGTTAAAAAAGCAGCTACAGCAACAACTTCACAAAATATAGACAAAAAAAGAAAGAGTGAAAAGAAAAAGTACTAATAACAACAATAACAACGGCGATAATTATCGTTGTTGTTGTGCACTTTGTATATAAACGCAACTGCAATTACAAGAACAAAACAAACGATCAAAACATTGGTTTGGACAGGAAATCAAATTTATTAACATATTTTCCAAAAACGACAACAACAACAACGCAATACAACGCACTGATAAAGAGATTAAAAGATAAAAAAGAAAAACTCAACAGTAATTTTTTTCTTCATTTAACAAAATTATACTAGCTGATTTGACTGACTTGACTGGGTGTCGAAATGATAAATTCATGTTTTAGTTCCCTGACTGTACCCACTTTGGGTGAAATGGAACAGATCATATGCATGTTAGAGCGAGGCACTATTGTAACGAAATTATACAATAAACAGAGACGGCCGGAACAGCGGCGTCTTATTCTGGTGAGAGAAACGCGACAACTTTTGTGGTCTCCGGTTACAGCAAATACCCGTGTCGAACATGAAGGTTCCCTAGAACTTCGAGAAATTAAAGAAATACGTGTGGGCAAAAATTCCAAAGAATTTCGCAACTGTGCCGATGAGGCGAAACGCTTCGAAACCGGTAAATGTTTTGTTGTACTTCATGGCAGTTCCTTTAAATTGAAAACATTTTCTGTGGTCGCGTTATCCGAACTAGAAGCTGAAAATTGGGTCAAAGGCTTGCGTTATATGGTGCAGGACACTATAAATGCTTCGTATCCTCTACAGGTAGAACGTTGGCTACGAAGAGAATACTATGCCATAGAGAATTCAGGCAATCAGTCTTCCTCTAAAGAGGGTGGGCAAGTAACTGTTAAAGATTTTAAATCTTTCCTCAGTTCGATTAGTTATAAAATGACTACTTCCAAGCTAATGGATTGCTTCAACGAGGAGGACATACGTCGTAAAAACGATTTACGTTTTGATGATTTCGCCCGTTTGTATAGAAAATTGATACAACCCTCGAATTTTTTAGAGGATCTATTCCATTGCCTGACAGGCAAAGAATTCGACTACTCCAAAGATGGCGAAAATGTTACCCTAAGAGAATTTGAAAAGTTTTTGTTACAAGAACAAAGAGAAGTTATTGCTCGTGATAGTATTGCTGTATCAAATTTTATGCGCGAGTTTCTCCAGGATGTAGAAAGAGACGTAAGAGAGCCCTATTTCAACATCAGTGAATTTTTTGATTATTTGTTCTCCAAACACAATGACTTGTGGGATAAACAATGTGATCGTCTATATATGGACATGAAGCAACCCATGTCTCACTATTGGATAGCTTCCTCTCACAATACTTATTTAACTGGTGATCAATTCTCTTCAGAATCTTCGTGTGAAGCCTATGCCAGAGCCCTACGTATGGGTTGTCGTTGTATAGAGCTCGACTGTTGGAATGGTCCTGACAATCAGCCTCATATATTTCACGGGCATACCATGACCTCAAAGATTAAATTCAAGGATGTTATTAAAACCATTAAAGAGCATGCCTTTGTTACCTCTGAATATCCTGTCATATTGTCTATAGAACAAAACTGTTCTTTGGAGCAGCAGCGCAACATGGCCCAGGCTCTAATAGAAGTCTTTGGTGACATGCTTTTAACCCAACGTTGTGATCGTGCAGAAACCCAATTACCTTCTCCCTATCAACTGAGACGAAAAATCATTTTAAAACATAAAAAATTGCCTGAATATGAAGACAATTCCACTATTGGCTCGACAAACTCAACGAATTCTTCTACTTTACTATCCTCTACCGGCAGTCGCGGTTCCATTTCCGGTCCCGGCGGAGATGAAAATGATGGCATACGTAATATTTTAAAGGAAGGCATGTTATACTTTAAGGATCCTGTTGATAAAACTTGGAATCTTTACCACTTTGTATTGACACAACAGGAACTTATATATTCCTCCGAAACGGAAGACACCAATTCAACGGCTGGCGATGATGAAGATAATACCCCTTCGTTGGCATCCACAAATACGATAATGCCCAAAGTCAAAGATAATATGATAAATGATGAATTGCATTTCGGTGAAAATTGGTTTCATGGCAAATTAGAAGGTAAGCTTCGTATGCATTTTAGAGTGTTTTTGGTAAAACAAAAACTTTTTATTATGATGTTGATTCTCTTAATAATTACTGCATGTAGTAGTCTTATCAGTAGAGATAATAATTTTCATTCAATATCTTTTGGGCTTATAAACAAAAATAACAAAAGCAAGTGGCTTAGCTAGACAGAAATATGACTAATTTATCTGTTTTTTCGCTGATTTTTTTCTTATATTCTCACGCCGATTATCGAAAATGTATTTATACACATAACTAGCTACTGATAAAAATTATACAATAGGTATATTATATCTTTAATTTAATTAATTTAATTTCATAATTTTTAACATTCTTTGATATCGACAAGTGTTATAAAATTTCTAAGAATGTGCCAAACGTACAAGTGATAAAAAAACAAACACATTTGTAGAGTAAAAGCTTAATTTTTTTCTTTTAATATACATAACTCTGTCGTCGTAATAGCTTCCAGCTTCTTGGATCTGTCACATTTCTTATCTCGGTCACAAAATCTTCTTCAAACTTTTGATAGTTAAGAAGTCCAACATTGTTCCAAAATTTTTAAATTCCATATGCAAATTGGTATTTTCATTTAATAAAAACAAATGTTTAAAGAATTCCGCATGACTGTTAATAAATTGACAGAAAATAATTGATTAATTGACCCCAAAGATGTTCATTTGAATAAATATTATATAAACATATAATTTAAAAGCAATAAACACGTCATTAACCAATAAGAAAAAGGCCTTGACTAAGCAAAAACTTTCTTAAAAACTAGATTTTTCTGAAAAAACCAACAAAATTTAAAAAAATTGGTCTTGTATCGGTTAGGATTGAGGACGTATGCAATACTCAAAGATCAAACTGAGCCTTTTTTGCGTCTTAAAAATAGATAAGAAAAAGAGATAAAAGAAGGGAGAAGATAGAAAAGGGAGAAGATAGAAAAAAGACGATCACATCACATGAGAGAGCGCAGAAAAAGACTACCGTCTTGATGTCTTATTACTTGGAGGCTTCCTCATCGCAACATACCCTGCAATAATGTACTTGGGGTCTGTTCCAGATCCTTGTTAGCAATCTAACCTCGTAGTGTTCCATAAGAAACTCAGTAACCATACTCACGCTGGCTTTATCCAAATGCAGCAATAACCATGTTCTTTTACTATCTACTGAAGGTCTTAGACTACTAGAGACATGGCAAATCTATCCATCTCCCCTAGCTCTTCCGTTCCATCTCCCTGTGCAATCTATTGACAAGGCCGTATAAGTGACAGATTGGAGGCTTGGGATCAACTAAATCGCCCTCAGAAAATCTAAAGTGGTCTTGTACAACTTTTGAGAATTTGGCCAAGATTGTAGACTTTTCGCGAACTTATTCGCTAGAGTACATTCCGTTCTTGTGTCAATAACACAGTGAAACACAGACAATATTGCGACGGTTCTATAATGAATCATTAGAGTGGTATAGAGAACGTTTTAATTTAGAATTCGATCATATTCCAACATTATCAAAATCCGAAACCTATTATAGAAAGAATTTTGATTATGTGAAGAAAGGGGTACATTTCTTAACTTATCAACTTTAAGAAAAAGTTATTTATGATCCATTCAGCCTAATTAACTTTTTAAATAGAATGGGAAAATTTTAGCGTTGAAAAAATAACAATTAAAGAAGATAATCGCGCATTAATTTATAATTAAAGAAGCCTTTAATGCACAGATAATAATATTAATATAATATGTAACGATCTTTCTGTGTGATTTACTTCATTCAGACCGCTTTATAAAGCTGCTTATTTTTTTTTTATTCTACTGATAAGTGAAACAATTGTACTTATTAAACATATTTTTGTTTGTTTTTGTAATCTAATAACCAATAATAGTAATAATAATAATAACATTCTTTTTGTAGGTGGTCGCCATGAAGCAGATCAGCTTTTAGAAGCCTACAAACACTTGGGTGATGGCACATTTTTAGTACGTGAATCAGCCACCTTTGTAGGTGACTATAGTCTTTCGTTTTGGCGTCGTAATAAACCAAATCATTGTCGCATAAAATTAAAACATGAAAATGGTGCCACCAAATACTATTTGGTTGATAATTTTGTTTTCGATTCGTTGTATTCGTTAATCGTGTACTATCGTAAGAACATGTTGCGTAGTTCGGAATTTTCGATAACACTTAAAGAGCCGGTACCACAACCGAAAAAGCATGAATCACAAGAATGGTTTCATCCTCATACAACCAAAGAACAAGCCGAACAGGTTTTAATAAAACTAGAGGTTGGCTCTTTTCTTGTACGACCCTCCGTGCAAAGTGCCAATGCGTTTGTTATCTCCTTTACCATCAATCGTAAAATAAAACATTGCCGTATAATGCAGGAGGGACGCCTCTTTGTAGTCGATACTAATCAATTTGAATCATTGGTGTCGTTAGTGAAACATTATATGCGCAATCCTTTGTATCGTACCGTTAAACTGATGCATCCTGTATCCCAGGAGTTACTTAAACAAAAACTGTTGGCCTGTCAAGCTTCACTGGATCACCATGGCAATGGTGGTGATTTTAATGATGCATCCAGTTATATGGACCCAAGTTTGGAAGATACGGTTACCTGCAAGGCTTTATACAGTTATAAGGCTGATAAGCCCGATGAATTGTCATTTCCAAAACACGCCATAATAACCAATGTCCAAAGAAACAATACCATGTGGTGGAAAGGTGATTATGGTGGCATGAAGCAAAGACATTTGCCTTCCAACTATGTAAAGGTACGTACACACGTTTTAAATGAAGTATAAGTAAATACGTATTTTGTGTTTTTAGGTTATAGACTCTTCTTCGGACGACTATAACAGCTTTAATGATGAAACAAATAATGAACAATTTTCACGCACGGACTCGATTGAAATTCATGGAGCCGTGGCCTCTCTATTTGAATCCAATGAACCAGGCATTCTGCTGAAACTTCAAATACAAACACCCACTATGCAAAATTCCTTTGTTGTAGGCTTTGATAATCAGGATCAGGCATATGATTGGTTTAAGGCCATTCAAGATGCTGCTTTAATAGCAAATCAATTAGCCACGGAACGCAGAAAAAAGGAACGTTCCGCTCGTGTTGCCAAGGAAATGTCCGATTTAATTATCTATTTTCGCAGTGTACCATTCCGTGAACATTACTGGGTCTTTTACGAAATGTCCAGTTTTCCCGAAACCAAAGCGGAAAAACAATTCCTGCAACAAAACACTTTATTGTTTTTGGCCTATCATCGTAATCAAATTAGTCGTGTGTATCCGAAAGGCCAACGTTTAGATTCTTCCAATTTTAATCCTGTGCCATTTTGGAATGTGGGTTCCCAGATGATAGCGCTTAACTATCAAACCGGCGACAAGGCCATGCAATTGAATCAAGCCAAATTTCGCGATAATGCCCAATGTGGCTATTTGTTGAAACCGAAATTTATGCTGGCCGAAGGTTTTGATCCTAACAATCCTTTAACCATAAGTCCATTGGAAGAGAAACTTGTCAGCATACGCATTATAGCAGCTAGACATCTATTTCGCGCTGGTAAATGTACCAATCCCTTGGTAGTGGTAGAAATTACTGGCGCCTCCTTTGATACGGGCATAAAACATCGCACCAAAGTATGTGAAAATGGTTTTAATCCTGTATGGAACGAATCGTGCGAATTTTCCGTACGCAATCCATATTTTGCCTTACTGCGCTTTGAAGTACAAGACGAGGACATCTTTGCTGAAACACATTTTGTAGCTCAGGCATGTTATCCTTTGAATTGTATACGTACAGGCTATCGTAGTGTTATATTGCGTAATAAATTTAGTGAAGAACTAGAACTGGCATCTTTACTTGTTCATGTGGAAATAAGACAGGCGTCAGCTACAGAAACGCATGCCGTTATTGGATTTTAAAGACAAATGAATTCCCAAATATTTTGGAGTGGTGTGGATGATAATAGCATATATAGCGAGATTTCTTTTTGCGCACCACATAATTATAATCTGAAACTAAATACGCACAATACATATTTGTTTTATTTTTATTTTTGTAATTTCTTCCACTATTTCTATTTAGTGTTCTCGAGTTATGTATTGTTTTTCTATGTAGATGTTTAACCATTAAACAAAATTTATTAACTTAAAGACTTATATTTTTTATACTGCATTTTTTCGTATATTATTTTATTTTTAGCAAATTTTATTCTCATTTTTTTAATTCTTTTATTATTTGTTTAGTTAAACAAAAGATGCTTCCAAAAAGTTTATTATTTATAAATGTTTTTTATCGAAATTAAGCACTATAATTAATTATTATAACTGCATATACTATTATTAATTGTATTTAATCATGTTGCATTTTCTTTTTAATGTTATTACGACAACTTCCATTAAAAACAAAAAATTAATTTAAATAGTCTTCTGTATTTATCAAAATGTGATTGTAAAAGTTAACGAATAAATAATATTTTGTGTAATAAACTATATTTTTAAAATAACATCATTTGATCGCCTTTCACCTTTATTCCGATAAAAAATGAATAAAATCGTATACATTTTAAACCCAAATTACGAAATTAATGGATGTCAATTCATTGAAGGCCAGTTAAAATTATTGAAGAAACGTAACAATTTCATTAGTACTGAACTGAATTGGATTCTAACTTGAGTTAGTTATTGCAGTGAAAAACAATCCGTTATCTTTTCAAGTAATGGATTTGGTAATATATCATAGACTGCAGACTTGAGATCTGAATTCTACTAGATAAACAGAACTGGCTATCTTAAAAAGTAGAAATTTATGTTTTCTTTATCCATGAGGGCTTTCTTTCTCTAATTCTTTCTTATTCTTTTCTAAATTTATTCGTCCTCCTTCTCTTCTTTTCTTCTTTTCCTATTTCTCTAATTCACAATGCACCAATAGGCCTCTGAAGGAGTGGAATTGTGGAACACAGTAATGTGCGATCCTTACGAACTAACCTAACCTCATCTATAAATTGCATTAAATGAGAGAGATTGGATCAAATAGCGGAAGTGACTAGAACAGTATTGACTGACGATCAGGAATGTTTCATTGTGTAGCTGATAAGATTTTCAAGGAATTATCTAAAAAGAGCATAACCTAACAAAAAAAAGCTCATCATAAATCATTACAATCTTAGGCGTACTTACATATTGTCCCTTTAGTCAGGATCACGGCCTGGCTCCTCACACTTCCAATGTTACGTGCGAAACGTACAGTTAACGCCGAATTCAATCGACACATTTTCGAAGCCGTTCCTTGGCTTTTACGAGTTGGCGGCTGAGGATGGTCGTCGTAGAAACATTATTTTTTTAGGGTGTCAGATAACTGATGTTTGAACCATAGAACTCTCGTCTAAATTGACCATAGAGATAAAGAATATTCTAGCAAAGGTGGTTAATAAGGCGGTAATAGTATGACGACTGTAGTGCGTGCAGAGTGATTGCTTAAAGGCTTCATAATAATTTTTACAAAATGTTACTTTCATTTTCATTCGCGTCACACGTTTCGCGGCACTTTACACTTCATTTATAAAAATAACCAACTACCGTTTTTTCCGCTCTCAACAAAACAAATTCGAACTTATTCACAAGCTAGTAACCTTTATTTTTAGTTAAACTGATCGACTAAGGATCATTTTCTGGGTTTTTTATTTCCATTTATTAACCATGAACAAATCCTGTTATTTTTGGTGGGAAATAAATAACTAGCAAAGTAAGAAACGTTGCTTAACTGCCGGCCCTAAAAGGAATTTTTTAAGTTTTGAATTTCCTTTTAGAGTGGCCAGCTAAATACAAAAAACCACAGAGAAGGACCAAACAAACTACCTGATTGCTGATAAAGTACTCAAGCAAATCAAAAATTAAATGTTGCCAAACATAATGCGTTGCATTAATGGAAAGGTAAAGAATTAAACGAAACATATAAGAAAACATATATTTAAATTCTGCTTCCAGTTGAAAAAGTCAAAGTTTCACTTATAAGGGGTTATGTATGACTCGGACCAATCGTAAATTTCCCCCTTAAGCCATCACTGTTTGCATAATTTCCCATAAGAACTCCAACGATCTGGCATCACTTGATCATGCTATTGGGCCAACACCAACAAGGTGTATTTGTTTTATATGCGTTGACCAATACAATTTTGTGCTCTGAATGAAACAGTAAAAGGAAAACTATTTTTATTTATCAATTTATTTTACGAAAGTGAATAACAATATTAAATGCTTTGTTTTTACTGTGACTACTACAATTAAAATGCTACAGTTAAGCAAACGAGAGTGTAATTAAATTAACAATAAGAATTGCGACAAAAACAAATGCATTATAAAACAAAAGAAGCAAAAGCAGAACAGTGAAAAACAACGAAAACGAACTAAAAGCGAACAATAAGAAAAAATTCCAAAAGGGCAAACAGTTTTGGAACATTTTTCTCAACAAGCAGTGCTTAAACGAACACGGAGCAACAATTGCCAGCGCATTGCGTCAAATATAATAAAATATACAGTGAAATTAAAACAAGCTTAGAAATTCAAATTAAATTGTGTTAAATACATTAAAAGGTCGATTCATACCAATAAAAGTGTATAGCAAACAAAAACAAATTTGAAAGAAATTGCTTCCGCATTAGCAAAAATAAAATAAAAAAAAATTAAAATGAAATCCTCATTTTATTTGCAATTAATCGCTACTGTAAGTCTCCTGTTTGTGGCGACCAATGCCGGCGACCTTGATCTAAGCAATATTGATGTGAATGAATTTAAAAACCAATTGCCCGAAGAATTTCCCAAAACAAATCTTACACTCGATGATGCCAAAACTTTAGTTAAGGACAAGTGTTTAAAGGTGGCTGGTGAGGAGGAGGGCCAAAAGGCTTACAAAGAAATTGAATCTTCCACTATGGTGTTAGCTGAGTGCATTAATAATATTGTCAACTTTACCGCCGTTCAGGAGGAAATAGATCTTGCCTCGCCTAAAGGCGAATTGGATGTAGTGTTCAACAAGTATTGTTTAAAAAGGCCGGAGGCTTTGGAGTGCATAGAAAAATTCAATTCGAAACTCACACCCTGCCTGGATGAAGAAGAACGTGAAAATCAAAATGTGTTCATACGTATCATACGTAGTGTTTTAGATTTTGTTTGTTATAAGGGAGGTGACCAGATTGCCTTATTCATTGCTGAAAAGGGTCCCCAGTGTTTGGAATCTCACAAGGAGGATATACAGAATTGCATTAATAGCACTTTCTCCGGTTATGTTCCCGCTGAGGGCATTGAAAATGTCAAAACTTTGCCAAAATTCGTTATGGGTCCCGAGCAATGCAATGACGTGGATCGTTTGGAATCTTGCATTGTTAAGAAATTGGAGACTTGCGAAGAAATAACTCCAGCCAATGTAGTTGAATCAATGTTCCGTTTCATTAAAAATGAAACAATTTGTCGTTCAGTAGGCAACAAAGATAAACAGTACGCCGAAAACGGTAGTATCTCATTGATAATGAGCTTGAATTCCCTGCTGCTGTTGGCGTTTGCTACTGTTGTGGCAATATTTAATCGCCAAACAATGTTGTAAACATATGTTCCTTATATGCCACTGGAAAAAAAATCTAAAACAACAATTAAATGGTACTACAACTTCAACAAATTAAATTTAATCAACAACAAAACTAATTCAAACAAATGGTAAATGTTTAAAACAATCTTTATTTTAAGTTTTTAGTTTTATTACAAAAGAAAAAAATCGCTTATTTTAAATACTCGGTTTCTAACGTTGTTTCATAAATACGTGGATCAGAATTACGTCATAGATTTCCCGCAATATCCATGTTATATTTATTAATTTTATCCATGAACGGATTTTCAGTGTTTATAAAAGTTTATTATAAGTTTGAAAAGGATAAAACAAAGAATTTCTATTCTTTGTTTGGGAAATTTGGAAACAAAAATTTAATATCTTGTCCCTGTTCATTATTTTTTGTGTGCTTGTACCGATGTTTTCGTCAACTTTTAACTAATTTTGATATGAAACTAATTTTGAAAGAACAGCGCATATACATATTTGTCAGATTCGATTATTCTTATATTTTAAAAATATCAAAATCAATCAAATCAATCAATCAAAAATTTTGCTGCTATTACAATTAAATGAAAATAAGTAAACGATTTCAGACAATCAAAAATTTATTTGAAAAACCCTCAATCATTGAAAAATATTTAAGGATAAATTTTTGATCATCTGAAATCACTTACCTTACAAAAAAAGGGAATTATTTCATCTTCAATCTGTGGCTAACAGTCACATTACTTGTAATATTATTTTTATTGAATTTTAATTCATTATGTGAACAAATTAATTGAATACCAAATAGTTGTTATTAAGAAATAAGGAAATTGTAATGCACAGAAAACGCATACATTTCGAGAAAAAAATTTATAAAATGCATTAAATTAATCTATGATTCAACAAAATCTTGTAATTTCTCAGAAAATATTGCATTTACAATATATTTTAATACAAACTTAATTAAATATATACATATATTTCATTGCATGTTTCCATATGGCAAGCTGCTTGAAAATTTTTATTATTATTTCTTAATAAATTCTACTTTAACTTGGGGTTAATAACAAAAATGTATATAAATAAGTAACGCTAACTCTCTTTTTCGGCAAAACAATCAAACCTTCTTTGATAGTCTTTATAAAATTTTCGATTGTCCGAAGTAGATTTGCTTGCAGAAACAGAAAAAGAAATTTGAGAATAATATACACGTTCCCTTATATTATTGCGTCGTGTACATCTTTTTTCACAGTTCATTTTATTCTTTTCATACTTTAGTGTAGTGTTTCATAAACAGCTTTAAGAATTGTGCAAATATTTTTAACCTTGTTTTACCAATTTCAACCAGCACAACAAAACATTCACAAAATGTCAAACTTTTCTATTCTTTCAAATTCATTTTGAAACTATTTTTCGTCTTCATTATCGAATTAATTTTGAAACGAATACTAAAATGAGTTTTTTTATTCTTTTTATTAACTGAAGTGTGTAAAAGAATTCCTAAGATATTAATTTTGTGTAATGATATCAATAATATAACATGCGAAAAACATATAAAATGAATGAAATGTTTTCCAAAAAAATATGACAGATATAAACATAATTTCGAGAATAAATTAAATATATGGGTGCTGCCGTAAAAACGAACGCAATGTTCTAATATGTATAATCAAAATTAAGCAAAAAAAATCGATTTCACATAATTAAATTAAAAATGTCGCAATTATTAACCCTTTCATGCTCGAATTTTTTGGGCCAGAGCTAAAATTTTTTTAAGAACATGTGTTTGTTAGTCATGGCCTAAATATGAAGTGATATTAAATTCAGAGTCCTACGTATTCTGGTTTTACACGTTTTTAACCAAGCTTGTTTGCAAAAAAAAAATCTTTTGAAAAAATTAAAAACTACGGAATTTATGAACAAAAATGTACAATGTTGCCTATAGGCAACATCGGGCATGAAAGGGTTAAAGAAAATAACTTCCTTTTTTACATCCTAATCAATGGTATAGTGAAACACTGACAGAAATTAAAGTAGCTTAATTTCTAATTTAATTTTCTTTTCTATTAAATGCAATCAGAAAAACCGAAAATAATAGCTCTTCTCAAACACATTTACAAAATTATTTACTTCTATTTATAATGTTAATGTACAAATCAACATTGATTACCTCCCTGAGTGGAGGTGTATTTATTAACTATTTTCATAACTTAATCTAATACAATATGATTTTCCCTTTATTAATCATGCTTCAAGTGCAAGTTTAAATTGTATCGCTCTAGTGACCCAGTTTCACTGCTAAATACTTACAACTGTATTGATTTAAAAAAAAAAACTGCATCAAAGGATTCAAATTCGGTAGTTTCCAGTTTTTAGGATGTTTATTATTTAAAGGAAGCTTATCTAATATCATTACTGCAGCTTTAATTCTTATAATTTCAAGACATTAATGTTTGAGTATACTAATGCCAAGTTAAATGGCCGAAAAATTTTGGCACATTCCTCGTATATTACCTCAATCTATCATCGTTTTGGAAAATAAATAATCTTAATGAAAATCGAATTCTTGCATAAAACTGAAATTATGCAAAATATGTATTTTTCAGTTCTTAAAAATTCCCGTAAGTTTTTTAAATGAAATTAGATCTATGTCTTACATGAATCATATTACATTCTTCTAAATAAACAGAAAAAAACGTGTTACTACAAGTAATGATGAAATTTTCGAATAAAAATTTCGTGTATAGTCATGTTCAACTGTTGAAAACATGCGCATAATTTTTGAACTGAATCATCAAATTACGAAATAAGTCTTATCATTGCCAATTTGCTTTCCTTTATGTGGTCAATTAACTTAAGTAAGCAGGAGTTCAATAGGTAATTAGGGACAGCAGACTCCAGCTCGCTTACATTACCCTTAAATGACCATTAACCGGTAAAAAAGCGATCAAGATCCTAATAGATTTCCTTCTCAATTTCAAGTCCCATTTTGTTATAGAATGGTGCAATCTGGGTATCGGAAGAGATTTTGTAATTCGAAAGAGAAAAGTTCATGGCCAATTGACGATATTTATGTTTACTTACATACATACATAATTGGTCATTACAACCCTTTAGTCAGGATTACGACCTAGTTTCTCAAACCACTTATGTTGTGCGCGTTCATTATTTTATACATTAGAGGCGAGACCTACAGTTTAAAGTCGACCCTGAACGACAGATTTTTGAGAAACTCTTCATGGCAATTTTATTTACTCAGAGTTTTTGCCAGAAATCCGCTGAGAGGAAAATCGCCGAAGAATTTTTTTTCATATTTCGAATGCCTGACCTGGGGTTTGAACCGAGGCCTTACATCTAATAAGCCAACACACTACCTACTATACCACGGCGACTTCAATGTTTATTATGTTTACAATGTTTTTATGTTTACACATCACGAATTTTACAATTTCGTTACAATTTTCATTCCATCTGTATTACACACAGTAACAGAGTTTTTTCGATTATTTCTGTTGAGCCCGGTCAAGTGTAAACAAACCTCTTAATCCAGTTTCAACTGTAGCTATTTCATTAGAGGGGTTTTTTACATGCTTGAAACAGCCATAAAACTATTTTAATTATTTTTTTTTTATTTAAATATAATTTTTAACGGCTTTTAAAAACAGGTCAATAACGATATTATGTACACAAAATTATAAATGCTTACATACAATATTTTTAATTTTAAAATATTTCTTTTTCTCTTTTTTTCCAGATTTCATTTTGCAAATGTAATAAAAGGTTTGAAAATAAAAAAAATAAAAAAACTATGTAAAAAAATTGTCAATATTAATAATACTAAATTGTTTATTCATGGATTTTTAAACTGTTTATTATTATATTGCTCAATAATAAAATTTATACAAATTGTCTGTAAAGAAACGATAAATATGGATGAGTGTTAATAGTAACAATATTGTTTTAAAGTTAATAACATCAACTATTTTCACATTTAACGATCTAATAGGCGTATTTAAAGTATATTATAAATAATACAAACTTATATAAATAGTAATAATTAAATATCAAAGTTTACTTAATAAATAAGAAAATCGATTCGAATAGTTTTGATTGTTTAAGTTTTAAAATATATAAGAACATTTAAATTTTAAAGTAACGTAAACATTCAATTACTACTCTTTATTTACTAGTTTATTAACTTTCTTCCTTTGTAATAGAAGTTGTGTAAGTGTAGCTAAGTGGAAAGATGAAAAGGCGTTTGTCCAATTTATTTTAGAATTTTCCATTATAAGCTTAAATTCAATAAATCTTAAATCTTCTGTGTGATTCAGTGTATTAATTAGTATGACAAGAAAATGTTTAATAATGAAATGATTTGATATCTTGAAACTAGTAATTAATATTGTAGTAAATTAGAGTACCATAGGAGAACTTTATATTGTATGTACATTGTCCTATAAATGAAATCTCAAATATTTTAATTTTTATATATTAAAACTGAAGTATATTAATTAAAGCCAAATTTATAATCTCAAATGAATCGAATTGAATTGAATCTTTCACATACCCAGGATATGTTTTAATTTATAAAATTTTTCCCATAAATATACACTGTCATATGATATTGATAATCAAGTCATTGACCAAGTTTTTTTTTTGTTTTTACACAATTATCTTTTTTGATTTCTCGAAATAAAATAAGTAATTTGTTTGCTTTTTCCATTTCTTTGCAACAACAGCAGAATTATTTAAAATTAACTTTATGTCGTATTTAATAAATATGTACTGTATGTGCATACATATGTATATGCGTATTTCGTAATTACTGTTTAAAGTCTAGCTTGAAAATAAATTTCTACACAAACACAAATATTAACTCACTTAATTTTCTTTTATATGTATTTTGTTTAGATTTGGTTTTTTTTTAAATTAATTAATTAATTATAAAATAATACTCTTTTGTACGTATTTTTCGATATATTTTTATGATTACTCAGAAAAGAAAAATTGTTTTTGTATGTACTATTAAGAAAAGACGTAATAAATGAATGAAGAATCTGGTTATTTTTGTTCTTAAAAGAAATTAAATAAAGTTTATTTTCTAATAATGGAGAAAAAAAAATCAATTTATTGTATAAAAATAATAAAAGAAAAACAAACAGTGAGTATGCTCGTATATATAAGAAATTATATATATAAACATTTTTTTTATTTACTAAGTTTATTTACAGCAAGCAGCTGGTAAGTGTTAATGAAAAGTATTAGTAATGAAAGGTTTTCAGTAGATAACTGATAATTTTACTACTTACCTTAGGATATAGGAAACAAATTATATTTTAATATTAAAATTAAATATTTAATATTTTGTTGTAATAAAAGTTCTGTTCTGTTTTTAAGTTCTCTTCTTTTTCCAGACGTTTATTGACCTTCATTTATATCATAAATTATAGAGTGGTGTAAAGAAAAAAATCAAATATGCCATTGAAGGCTTGCATGTATAAAAAAATGTTTTCATCTGCAAACAAGCGTAGATAGAATTGGAAGGTAGAGACAGAAACACATAAAATTTCATAGTTTTTTTTATTGTTAAAAGTATTTAATCATTCCTAATTGGCATTGACAATAAGTTTTTCGGATTTAAAGTACTATATTACATCATTAGATAATGAACGTGTTACCAGTTCTAAAGTTTAAGTAAAAAAGTATATTTTAAGCCAAGGGATTAGGATGCAGTAACATAACTTATATTCAGCTGACTTTAGAATCAATCCATCTTCAGATTAGCATTCTTAACAAACCAGAGATTGCCAGTGATTATTCTAAATATTTTCATTTGTTTTGTGTGTAGTTTTCCTATGTTTATTTCCCTAGAGTTGTATTACAAGTTGGTGTAATTATTGTGATAAGACTTTAAACTAAGAGTTGATCTCGCATTCATAAAATTCTTATCATGTTGGAATATACTGCTACTAACACAGATTTTTTAGAAGGCGTCAAAGCCCATTTTGTAAAACAATTTTGCAGTAAACACATATGTATCTATGTATAATACATTGTATATGACTCCATGTGACTAGCCATAATTTAGCCTTCACGTTGTTGACCTGCTGGTAATTAATTTTTAGGGTTACTACTTATTCTACTGAAAGTTTATCTGGGTTTTATTTAAAGATTTTCAACACTTTTTTTGGAACCAGATCCCTCTGTTATTATGCGTTCTAACTAGCAGAAGTGTTTGTCTTTCCATTTACGGTTGTTTATATGGGATTTTTCCTACTTTTCTGTAATACGTCTAGTAATTGTTGTATCAAAATGGTAATATCACAGGCATATAATTAGCTTTTACTCAGTTTCTATGAAATGTTACCTAAGTAACTTAGTATTTTAAAACAGCCGCATTCAGATACCACATAATAATGTGCTGATCTTTTCTGTGACGCATCAGGAAAAACAATCTGATGCATCGAGAATTCTGAAAACTTTGTAAACCTATTTAAACATTTTAAATTATAAATGACAAATTGATAGATGCTTAAATAGATACATACGTACGTATGTATTTTGTATTTTTTATCTGTCTGAGTCTTAATTGTTCATATAAATGTGGGGTATTTTTGTTATAATGAGTATCATAGTATGAATTTCAAAGTGTAGGAAATTCTCGTTGTTTGTAATTTTACTTTTCAGTTGTACATGACAAACACGTGTGAAGGGTGTCTCGAAAAAAAGTTTATTTAGTTTATTTTATTATTTATTTATTTATTTATGAAGGGTGTCTCGAAAAAAAGTTTATTTAGTTTATTTTATTATTTATTTATTTATTAATTACAATACAATTACAAATTATATTTTAATTATATACGAGTGGAGTAACTTGACCATATGCTCGGTGTAGTGTTACAGACCAGAGTCTCTAGTGAGAATCGAACCCGCGACCCTCACGCTAATAGTGTAGCGCACTACTCACTAGACTACTAGAGCGCCATAGTTTATTTTAATTAATGCATCGATTAAAAAATAGGGAAATCTTTTATCGAAACAATGATTATTACTTTCTTTAATACACAATTTGCGAATTTACTGTTTAAAAGTAAACTAAATTATTTTTTTCAAACGGAAATACTTATGATAAAGTCATCATTAAAGTCCTTAAGACGCTTCAGTATAGCCCACATCGCAAGCCACGCCTCTCATATTTTTAGAACTCATGTAGTAAGCCTGAAAGTCGCCGTGGTGGTCTAGTAGGTAGTGTGTTGGCTTATTAGACGAAAAGCCAGGGTTCAAGCCCCAGGCCATACATCAAAATAAAATACAAAAAGTATTTTCTTCGGCGATTTCTCTCAGCAGATTTCTGGCAAAAACTCTGAGAGTAAATAAAATTGCCATGAAAAGTTTCTCAAAAATCTGTTGTTCGGAGTCGACTTCAAACTGTAGGTCCCACCACTCATGTATAAAAATTAATGCACACAACATAAGTGGTGTGAGAAACTAGGTCGTAATCCTGACTGAAGGGTTGTAATGACCAATTATGTATGTATATATGTATGTAGTAAGCCTCACAAATATAAACTTTCTTTTGTAAAACCTTGTATTTGCGAGTGTATTTGTTTTTTTTTCTATTTAAGTCTCTGTGTAGACTATTAAGTTATTCTCAGTTAATAACATTGACCTTTGAACAATTATTATTATAGAAGAAATCATGGTCCATTAAATCAGGCTTTAAGATGAGCTACACATATACAGAAATTTAAGAAGAACATTATTCTGTATAAATATCAATGCATGGATGTACTCCAATTGAAGTAATTTATTTATATTTTCAACATTTCTCGACATACATATAAATTGCCGAATTTTACATAAGATAAGAAATACTTTTTAAAGTTCTCTTTTGTTACTACAAACAAAAACAAGTACTTTGCTGAACACATACTTTTTTAAGCAATTAAAAATAAAATTAAAAATAAAATTAAAACGAAAGATTTAAAATGTCTATTTGCGACGACATACAGATATTTATACGGATAAGTAATTAAAAAAATTATACACACGTTTATACCTCTATACCTTGGCAATTAAAAAATTGAAACAATTCTATTGAAGGCAATTCCATCGAATGAAAAGATAGAAACAACACTCGTAATTAAAACTAAAATTATACCTTCAAATGTCACATTTAAAGGCATACTCACTTCGCTTTCTTTATAGAGATAAGAAATTATTCACTTATTTCATTTACTACAATACAAATTATAAATTATTTTCAAAATGTTAATTTATTTTGTAACGTACCGAACTTTAACCCGTAAAAATACTTCAACACATGAACTCAAACTTATTGTAACGCCGTCAAATGAAAAATATTTCAATATAAATATGTGGTTATTCTACCATATGGGAGCCTCTACACTTTACACACGTAACATTGCCTACAAGCTCAACATTGGGCTTAACATATGCTCTACTCTAACCTTTTTAAGATCAATATCTTTAAGATTTCTATTACCGGCTTACAAAACACTCATGTCTGCTATCTAGTACACCACACTCACATTGCTAGTAGAACGGTAAATTACTAGCTCCAAAACGATGTAAATATTGTCCATATGAGTCAAGCACAAATAACAATTAAGATAGTAAAGGTTTATATCTTCTTAAGAACGTTGAAGCCACTCCTTTATATTGGAAATCAGGTTATAAGTCCAACTTCCTTTTGTGTGCTTGATCATCATCGTTACCATTCATTCTTCAGTTCTTCTTTCACGTCAACTGCTGAACACTGTTTACAATAACTATTCATAGGCTCCTTGACCAATAATTCAAAAGAAATTATGCCTGCGATTAGAAATACTGCCTCATCAGAGACAGTCCTATAACCACAACATGCCCTTAAGTCGATAAGCCTTTACACTGGCGCTGTTCTATCGCGGTAAAACTTGTACTGTAGACATACTCCCCAGCATGAAGTTCTACGTTCCTGATTAATGCTGTCGGCATTTATTTCTGAGAAATTTTGGTCCTCTAGTGTTAGCTATTATTGCAGCAAGTGCTTTGAACGTCCCACACAATCAGTACTCCTAGGTACTTAAGAGCGTCCGTGCTAATAACGCTACTTACTTATTTACTAAATTCCTTTAGTCAGGGCAAGAAAGGCGACTACAACTTAAAAATATGTTGTTGTCAGAAACAAGTCACATTGTAGCATTAAGACAACAGTTCAATATAGGCCGCTATTTATGAGTGCTGTTATTAAAGAGCACTCTAGTCGTTATCTGTACGCTGCAAAGATCTTGTCAACGGCTTATATTTGAGAGTTGTATCCCACTTCTGCAAGGTGGATCATGTTAGCACACACGCATTGGATCGTATTAGCACACACTGTGATCAGAGTATTCTAGGATCGTAAAAAAATTCTTCGTTGACACCACTATGAGGATCCACTTACGTATGCAGTAAGGACGAATCTTTCATAGAAACATATCCGCCAAAGTGACAGTGTTGTGTGGGAGCAAACAACGTTGCTAACTCCCTGTTCTGTTGTCCAGCGATATAAAAGAATATGAAGAAATTATGAGTAAAACTATCCAGAAGTAAGAAATACAGACGGCTATGTTAGTTCGTAAAATGTTTTAGGCTCGACCAGCGGATCAACTAGTTTTCACACGGACTTCAATTGGGGAAGCATGATGACAATATCAAAATGATGATTAAGCTCTGTGGACACACTGTTGAATAAGATTTAAAAAAAAATACATTTAAAAGCTTGGATTATAGTTTATGCCGCTAATTGTTATCGTTTACGTGAGAACTTGTAGATGCAAAGTCCATTTAAAAATATTGTTTAAAATGACTTATTAAAATAACAATATTTTATATTTGTTTTTGTTTTTGTTTTTTTTTTTTACGATCACACAACTGAGTAAATTAAAATGATAATGATTACAAATGGTACACAGGTACAGACGTAGTAGTTAGTAAGTGTCTCACATGATTTTCGCTTAATTTTAATACGCTTGATTTCGTTTTGTGTAAACGAACACAAACCAGTAAAAACCAGTAAAATCCTGTAAATAAAATTTTTAATTCTTAAATGCTTCTAATATTGTGTTTAAACGTCAACTGCTTGACGAATTATACGAATGATTAAAATGCACTGTTTTTCATAGATGGAGCTTATCAAATGTAAATTGCATTATTTATGTTAGACACTGTTCTATTTAAACAAATTATTTACAATGTAAATGTGTTTCATTTCACGGTATTAATAATTAAATAAAATTATCTAAGACTGCAATGTGTGATACTTGACAAATACGCCCTTTAAAAAATTGTATCATTAAAACAAATATTGAGTATTCGATTGTATTTAATTTTAGCGAATAATGGGTCAGTTGAGTTGCCCACAAAGTTATTGTAGATGGTAACTGATATTTGGGGCTAAGTACAACTATAGCTTTCAGTCTATGACAACCTTAGTAATGTAGTTTAATTGAAGAGGTTAGTTTGAAGTGTTATCTAAGTCCATAAGGACTGCTGGCGTTTTCGACTTTGAGTGATTTTCCAATACCAATGTACGTGAGATTTGAAGTCGCCGTAGTCTAGTAGGTAGTGTGTTGGCTTATTAGACGTAAAGCCAGGGTTCGAGCCCCAGGTCAGACATCAAAACAAAATACAAAAAGTATTTCTTCGGCGACTTCCTCTCAGCAGATTTCTGGCAAAAACTCTGAGAGTAAATAAAAAATTGCCATGAAAAGTTTCTCAAAAATAAGTTGTTGGGAGTCGACTTTAAATTGTAGGTCCCACCACTCATGGATAAAATTTAACACACACAACACGAGAGGTGTGAGAAACTAGGTTGTAATCCTGACTGAAGGATTGTAATGACCAATTATGTGTGTATGTATGTAATCTACGTGAGATCCAATAGCGTCCAATGCAGACCAAAACATTCGATTTGTCGATGTAAGGTTGACAATGTCATCGATTCATATTTCTTTAAGAACATCGTTCGCCTGTCCATCACTTTCATCTTAAGTTGAGCTCTATAGGACAATGTTTACCAGCTTCTTTTATTCTGGATGGGATAATCTAGACACCAACAAAATATGGTTTCAAAAGGACGGCGCTATGTATCACATGCTCATGACTTTTCAAGCGAGTATGGCCCGCCTACGGCTGTATACCTATGCAGATCTTAATGTAAAAATTTTCACAGATTTTTATTGCTCAATCAAGTGAATTCATATGTATATCAATCTATAATTACTAATGATTAATTAATGATCATTAGAAAAATATTTTAAAGTACTTTGTAGTATCAGTACTAAGAGAACAAATTTCAACAAAGTGGTTTGATTTTTTTCTCAAACATTCGCGTCTGAAAATATTTATTTAACACAACACAATAGAATTATTAAACGATGTGTCACTGCAGCCATCTGCAGAATCTGGCCTTTGTTTACTTGTTTCAAACAATATAAAAACAAAAAAAATCAAAACCATTATCAGCGCTTAAAACAAAAAAACAGAAATTAATCATTTGGGTGAAACTAAGCTTTCATATTAATAAGTTATTTTTAAAAGTTTTCTTTTGAAGCTTTACTATGAGAAATTAGAGCGATCTAGATCATCAGCCAGCTTTGAAAACTTAACCAATTTTGGTGAGTATCATAAGAAGCTCCCCTTACACCACAAACGGGATGCCATCATTATCCTCTTGGTAACGAATAAGATCTATTTGTCGAGCAAAAAAAAGAAAAATTCTATCAATCGACGGTTCTGCTGGAATCGGGAACATACTGTCTTTGAAGACAGGGAAGACCTATTGTACGACTAGTTAAGTTACACAATTTATTCACTAATAAACCTTGTGTTAAATGAATGCATCTTAGAGCACTTGACACTATTTCGTATTTCATAAGCTATCGACCATAAGTTTTGTTGAATTTTCTTTGATTTTGTTCAGTTCATTACCCTGTTATATGATTAGACTTGACCGATGTTTATTCTTTTAAATGTTTTCCCATGTGCCACATTTTATGCAACATTTAATTCAGCCTTTTATTATACTACATGCAACAACTGGTAGTAAGACTTAGGTTGCATTGTAAGTGTGATTTTTCTTCTGCTTGTATTCCATTTCATCACAGTTTTCTTACAATTGATTCATTTGCACGCAAAACGAAATACTTGTAAGTATTTAAAAAGTTCAAGTGCAGCCATTTAAATTACACCATTTCCAAATCCTTAACCTAATTTCAGATACTGGGTACATACCCTATACTATGTCGGAGGATAAGAAGGCACCTTGGTTCCAACTAACATTGGCAGTTTAAGTCGCTTTATTAAAAGCGACGAGTGTTTACGGAACTAGGCGATAACGGAAAATTATGATATCATAATGGGCCCTATATGGCCTAAGTGTAACCATCCGTCTTCCTCGGGTGTACAGTGGCCTCTACCTTACAAAAAAATTGATATTCGATATTTAATGAAATACTTTATACAAGCAACTCCCAATTGTTGGATAGTGCAGAAAAGACTCTTGAACTCTTTAGGTGACATAAAGTCTTCAAACAAAAACCTGGACTGTATGTATGAATGATATACTACCACACAATATGTACAAGTATGATGCTTCATATTGGAAATGGTGTAATTAAAGAAACAACAAGACACACTTAATCTTCTAGTATTTTGTTCATATTATTTTGTGGTTTCTTTTCTGCATGTAAATTATAAGCGCATGAATGTGACATTCGAATATGAAATCCTCTTTTCTATTTCATAAGTTTTAAAACAATGAAATTTAGAACAATGGAATGTTTTTCAATGTTTGTATTTGACAAAATCGAAAACACTTCCGCCCTTTAAATGGTTGGACACTGGACTAAGTGCTACAATTAATATTTGCTAAGAAAAAATAAGTTTACCAAGAACTTTACAATTTATTTAATGCACCGTCAAACCTGGTGTTGACTGCGCAACAAATTATTAACAATTAAACTAAAAACACTTGAGAAACTTTGCTAATTAATTAGATTAGGTTAGGTAAGGTGGCGGAACCCTCTTGAAGGAGGAGGTCACACTTAAGCCAGTATTTAGGCCCATTGTGATACCACAAACAATATTCAACCCGGTGATTAAACATGTTCTAGAGAATACCAAGTCCCGAGTTCAAAGCTTTATATTCGAGAACTTACTCAAGGATGTCAGCAAGTGGGAGGTTAAAACCCTCCGTATTTTCATGACAAGAGCAGGGCACTGATACATGAGGTGAAAGTCAGTCCCTTTCTCCTCCTCAGACCCACAGTTCCTGCAGTAGTCATTTGTGCGAATACCAAGTCCTTCGGCATGCTTATCAAAAGGCCGTAACATTCGATATTGTGCGATGGATGGCCACGCGATTTAAGAATAGAAGTGATTTGTCTAGCAGAGTCTAGCATTACTGTAGGGCGGTACAAAAGTCTGGAAAATTTAATGACAGACAGTAAAATGGAAAATCGATAAATCATTTGTGAAATTCTGTATCAAATTGTTACCGGCGATGAAAAATGGATTTATTTTTAAAATCCTGAACGGAAAAACCCATGGATTAATCCGGGAAAATCATCAACTGTGGCTGCAAAACTAAATCGATTTAGCAGCAAGGCAATGCTATGTGTCTGGTGAAAATAGAAAGGTGTGGTGTAGCACGAGCTACTAAATCCTGGTGTAACCGTTCACACAGATCACTGCCGCCAACAAATGAGATGAATCTGAACTATGCATTGATCGAAAAACAACCCCGAATGGACCACAAAACAAGGTCAGATAATTTTCCAACATGACAATACACCTGCACACAAAGCAATACCGGTTCATGAGAGGCTACAAGCAGCTACCCCACTTGGCGTATTCACCAGACTTAGCTCCTTACGACTACAATTTGTTTTCATCGATGAGCCAGCAATGGCCAATACTCTGAATAAAATGTTCTTTACTGCCCCATTCAAAATTTGTGTTTTATTTTGACCAAAAAAATAATAACGTTGTATAAATTATTATTTAATAATTTTATTAGTTATTGTTTATAATTTATAAGTAAGATTATATAAAAACTATTTACATTGCGTGTACAATATATCGAAAGAAGTAAAACAAAAATAGCCAAATACATATTTACATATGGGTACATAGGTCCATGCGGTATATGGGTAAATCTCCAGGATAATTCTTGACGTTTGCCAATGCAGGTATATGCCTGAGTATGAGTTCAGACATGTCCGTTAGATTATCTTTTACTGCCAAGTGAAGTATGGAATCTCCAGTACCCAATAGTTCATAATCGGCAACATTTATTTCAAATTTTTCACAAAATTCTAAAATATCTTTTACGAAAGCCAACTTATTGTATTTGACCGCTTTATGTAGAATCGTATATCCTTGATCATCGTAAACTTTTAAAAGATTTTTCAATTCTTTCGTTAGCATTTCATTCTCATATCCATTTTCGGTTTGTTGTTGATAAAGTCTACCAAACAATTGCAATAAAACGTCGTCATTTCGTTCGATGATCACGTGTAAAATGGTACGGCCAAAATAGTCCTGCACGCAAAAGTCGCCACGTGTGGCATGATGTATTCCATGAAAAGGAATTAGGTTACATAAATCCAATGACATATTTTTCGAATTATCGTTCGCGTTGTTGTTTATTGAAATAATTTTATTGTTTAAATAATAAAAATCTTCTAAATGCAGATGCTTTATATACCATTTTAGCACTTTTCTTAGAAAAGCGAGAAAAGTCCGTATTTTTTAATTCTTGTGTAATAAAAATTTCTGTTTGTCATTAATTTTCTAGTTGCAGATGCTTTAAAATATTTGCGGGAAAATTCCGTATTTTTTATTCTTGCGTAATAGAAATTTCTGTTTGCTGTTTACATCATCAATAAAAGGAAATAATAGTGTCCTTTTATTACTATTCTGAGTAATCCCTTTACTTTTTTAACGTTAAACGGGCATCGACTCAACAATCAATACTGCTTGATTCACCTTAGTTCAAAGCCAAGCTTCTACAGAAATGCTCGCCGATATGAAGAGAAAAGTTGACTTTCTACGATGCCTGCATACTAGAAAGCGTGATATATCATTGGCACACATAAAAAAATATAGAGAACAATCAGGCCGATATTCTACGTATTAAAATGGAGCCATATTTAGAATGGCGTATCTAGTATCTGTGTCTGGCTTTTATCGCTTTTGGAAAGACTTCGATACCATCGGACTAATTGCTGTCAAGAAGAAAATAATTGGAATCATGTACGGAAATGGCTAACAACGGGATCATTGGGCAACTACTTCAGACTAACACACATACATACATACACACAGTTACTAAATTATACGTACGGTTAAAAAATTTTTTAACTAATCCGTTTTCGTTGAAAATCTTTATAGTTTCCTTGATGTTAAGACGGTCTTTTGCATTGGTTAAAAAATTTCTGAAATTTAACTGAATTGTGGCCCTGCACAGGCCCACAAAGGTATGCATCCAATTTACAAATTTCACAAATGTCTGAACCAAAGGAAAAGACCGTCTTAAAATCGAAGAAAGATGTCAGACAATTATAAATATTTTCAACAAAAAAAGTGTACATCAGGCCCACAAAAGTTAACAAATTTCAGAAATTTTTTAACCAAGACCGTCTTAAAATCGAGGAAAGTTGTCAGACAATTACAAAGATTTTCAACGAAAACGGATTAGTTAAAAAAATTTCTGAAATTTGTTATCCGTATGTATACTTTTGTGGCTATGTGTATATTATTGACCATTACAACCCTTTGTTAAGGATAAAGTATTAACTTCTGTTATCAACTGTGTTTTGTGAGTTATTTTTTTTTTATTACCGAGTGGCGGAATCTACAGTTTCGTGTGACCTCTGAATGATGACAAGCTTTTAAATGACAATTAGTTATTGTTCTCCGAAGTTCTGCTTTTTCTTTTAAGAAGTTAGATCTAAGTTCGCTTCTAGTAACCACACACTCTATGCTTTGCTTTTAATTAAAGCAAAAAAGACCAACTGTTTACCATTTTACTGCATAATACCGCCAGCGCAGTCTTTTCGAAGAGAAGACAAATTACTGCTATTTGTCTACTTTCACACAAGATTAGTAACATGCAAAAGAATAGAAAGAATAGAATATCTGAAAAGAATAGAATCGAATGGTAGACATGAAATCAATATTAAGCAAACAAAATAAAAAAGTGTACCACAACGTAGTTTTAACTGCCTAGTGATAGGAAACTTTAGGTTGAAACAATAGGCTCAACGAAGCGATAGAATAGAATATTCAAGCTTAGAATATATACATATATAAAATCTGTCCTACTATACAGGAGCCGTATTAAGAAGCTATAAACGTTAATCAACGATTGTCCGAGAAACAGGTTTAGGAAATATTGGCAAAATTGAACTTGCTATTCTATTGCTAATAGGCGAAAATACTTTTGAAATGAACGTATTCTCCTAAATTTATTTGAAATTAACAACATAATTTTATATTTTTCTCTTATCCTCGATACTTTTTACTACAAAAATCGAACTGCCAATGCAACGCTATTTAAGCTTCGTGCTTTCTACTACAACTGTATAGCTACAGACTGGCAATGTTACCTTGCGCTCTATTTGTAATTATTTCTTTTCTATCTGGCACCTTCGAGATAATTGTTTTTACTTTTATCTATCGTGGTCTCTTTATGTAGTATTGCTATTGCAATTTGATCTTTGCTTGTCCCTACTACGGTAATTCCTTTTTATGATTCCTTGACTCCGTAACGTCTTTTTTACTTTGATTTTATTTCTTTGTTTGTTTCATTCTTTTTGCACACAACATGGGTGGTGTGAGAAGCCAGAGCGTAATCCTGATTGAAGGGTTGTAATGATCAATTACATTAACTATCTCTTTACCTATAGTATACATACATACGTTTATAAAATTTAAATTTATATCATTTAATCTCAGTTTATCATTTCTTAATTTAAATACTATAATACAATTATACATAAATAAATATACAAAATAAACAAAAACAAAAATCTCAATGGCAACCACAGCTTTTGACGATCATATTTTTGTATTTTTTTAGATTAACATTCTCTTCGTTGAGATGATAGAGCACAGGCAGAGCACCTAGTCTGGTAGGAGCACAGCATGGTTTTGGCACTTTTTTGGGTTCCAATAGATGTACCAACGTTTGGACAATAGCATGATTGGTAGCATTCATATGAGCATTAAGAGGAAAATTACATTCTCCACTACAGTAATAAGCGCCATAGCCTTCAGGTGCAATAATCCAATCCTGAAATACAATGAATAACGGTTAAAATATCTAAAAATGTCTTTTTTATGTGAAATTGCTCATATTGTGGGCATTTCATGAAACATTGTTGAAAGGACGTAACGTAAACGTAAACCATTTTGTGGTTTCAAAAAGCTATGATTATAATGCTTCAGATCTTTCCAATATTTAGGAAATACAATGTCATTTAATTCATCACCTCTGGACTAGTTGCAGCAGTCGACTTTTTGAGGTCGTTTTTTTAAAATGATTCCATGTTACGGGTTAGGTTAGGTTAGGTTAGGTTAGAGGACGTGTACTTGTCAATTAAGACAAGTACAGTACCCGGAGGTCGAATTGACCCATTGTACAACGTCCTAGTTTCTCACACCACTTATGTTGTGTGTTTTAATTTTTTATACATGAGTGGTTGGATCTACAGTTTAAAGTCGACTCCGAACGACAGATTTTTGAGAAATTTTTTCATGGCAATCTTATTTACTCTCAGAGTTTTTGCCAGATATCTGCTGATAGGAAGTCGTCGGAGAAATACTTTTTGTATTTTGTCTTGATGTCTGGCCTGGGGCTAGAACCCTGGATTTACGTCTAATAAGCCAACACACTACCTACTAGACTACGGCAAGGGTTTATCCTCGATCTTTGGCGAAGTCTCACAAAAAAAATTCTAATTTTATGATTCTGTTTGCTAACAGACCTTGCCAAAACGTAAAAATTAGTTTTTCTGGAAGCATTTCACGCAATAAAGCCAAAATCAGTTGCATTGTGTGATTAGTGACCCGTTTCGTTGAACCCACATACCGTTCAGTTAATAATCTATAGATAGTTGCAGATCAAAAAAGGCGGTTATTATACGACCATTATGCTCTGAATTAACGGTAATGGTTCTTCTAGGGTCATTATGGATATAATATGGAGCAATGAACCCTCCGGACTATAATGCGTTTCAAACATTTTACTTTTTGCTTGTTGACATAAATGTGACATGAAATGTGTTTGACTTTACATGAATGGAGGAGGTGCAAATGCTAAATGCGCTACAACGAGCTATAAGATAAGCCCAATTACTATGAACTCCGTGGAATCAATAACTTACTCGGATTTTCCACCACACTTTTTCTAATAGCAGCCTTATAAAGTAGCTACGTTTGAATTACCAATTTGTAATCAATTTTATCTATTTTGAAGCGGTCATGGGTTGTTGAACGAACCATATTCGTAATTCTCAAACCTTGCACTAATGGCAGCCATGGCTAGTTTCCGCTGTTCTCAATTACAGTTGAGGTTGATTGTGAACTACGAATGAGAACGCAGTGTCTGTGTTAAAATGTAGCAGACTCAGTCTCGTTACGATGGCCAGAGATAATTTACGCTGACCACTCATGTTGATGGCCACAACAAGAGCGTGAATATGGTTTTCTGCATAACACAGTTTTTAAAGATATTTAAAGAAAGTGCAGGTGATATATAGGCGCTTAACAGGAAGACGTCTTGGTCGTTCAGTTGATGATGGTCGTCATAGATTCATTAAAACCTCAAAAAGGTTAGAGAGTAGAGGAACAGGTAATGAATATTTTGAGTTTTCATTTTGGGCGACTCAGATCATTTGACAACAACCACCGTTAGAAAGTCATTGTACATACAATATTAAGAAAAATTCTCAATAGATTGATACGTTTTATAGTAAAATCACATATTAAAGCATTTATAGTATTTGAAATTCTTACCCGCCAACCTAAATCCTTAAAATCTATGTAAAGGGTTTGCATTTGACAGCTACGCACACTTTCACTAGAGCCATCTAAAAAAGGGTTCACAATGTCGCTCTTCTTGCGGCGACGTTGATGAGTATTACGCTTTTGACGACTATGACGTTTTGCCGTTTTAATTAGCTGAACAAAAAGACAATTTGAATTAAATATTTTTAACAAATAAATTATAATTTACAAGCTAACCTCTGGTCCACGGAAGAAGCCAATCATAAATGGATGATATTCATCATCACCTTTGGGATGTACCAAACCAATATCATCAAGTTTTATTTCTCTATCGGGTTTTGTTACGGCATGAGCTCCTATATAAATGCCACGATTTTGCTGAGGATCCTGTAGCCAGGTACTTAAGCCTTCGGTAACATTCATTTCCAGCCATCCTTGATAATCAGCGGTAGTGTTTATCGATGACAAAACTTCTAATTCACGTTCATGGCCACTTGTTTTAACAATAGAATACACGGTAATGGTGAATTCTTTGCCACTGGTAGCCCATTTGCCCTGTGAAGGATTCTGGTAAATGCGCAATTCAGCCATCATAAGATAATTATCATCGGGCACATCTTCAACATCAAACCACAAACGACGTCCATGTTCGTGTCTTACCTCATCGACATGGTGGTCTAAAGAAAAAACAGAAAAATTAAATTCATTTAAATTTACAAAAACAAAAACCAACAACAATTTAATGTTAAATAATCGAAAAGAAAAAAAAGGAAAATTGTAAGAAACTCATTCACATCAAAGAGTAGGCAACCCAGACATTCTCTTACACACACACAGAGACAATAAGATTGTCTTCTACGTTTGTCCGATTTGTGAAGTGCTGTTTTCAAAATAATTCAAGCTGTTCTTGAAATGAGATCTTTGACTGTGATCTCTGTGTGTGTGTGACTCTTTTTTCATTTTTTTTTTTAGTATATGGCTTGGGATGCTGCAGGTAGAAAACAATATTAATTTCGTGACTCAGACATACAAAATTGGCGCCTAAACCATTTGGAAATATTTTTTATCCTCGCCTTTCATTTTATTTGTTTTAAATGGCTTTTGGCTTGTATTACGTTTAAATATATTTAATTTTCCATAATTGAGTTGTTATCAACGATTTTAATATTAATTGACAACAAAAAAAAAAAAAAAAACAGGGACGCAATGTATACATACATATGTATAAATTTATTAAATTCGAAATGCATTGCCTGACTCCGTTTTTTCATTATTTTATTCAAACTTAGGATCATCTGCATGCTACAAGATAATTTCACCATGTTTTTAGAACGTGTTATTAATCTACTATAACAGGTTCTAGAATGATAGGCGATGCCTATGATTTAGTGAAGTTACTTTGTTAAATCACCGTTGACGATCATAGACAACGAATTGTGTTTGGTGAATGAGGTGTGGAACAGTTGGCAACTGATCTTAACTTTCATCGAAAAATCATCTTCAGCGATGAGGCCTTTTTCTGAATGAATAGGTACGTGATCAAACAAAATTATCTAATTTTGGACAATACCAATCCATATGAGATCCAAGAGCGTCACTGTTTCTGTTAGATCAACGTTGGCCAGGCCATTACGTCGACAGCGAGCACTATAGGTCGATGATTACCAACTTCGTTTGGACTGAAGAGGCTGATCTGGACACCAACAACATGTGGTTTCAACAGAATGTCGCTATGTGCTATATAGCTCATGTTATATTGGATATTCTCCATTAGCGATTTGAACGCATTGTCACTAACGTGGAGGTGATATGAACTGCCCACAGAGACCCCGTTAGACCTTTTCTTGTGGTATTCCTTAACTCGTAGATGTATAAGAATAAAATACAAACCACTGCAATCCCCAAAGCTAACATAACCCTTGTCAATGGCTAAATTCAGTTTGATTTATGCAACAAAATCCTGGAAAATTAAACAATTCGAATGCGCTCCACTCAAAGAGGCCGTTGCAAACATTTGAATGATGTTTTTTCTTTAAATATTTCTTGAAAAAGATGATCGTTTGTATATGTATTCCATTTTTAAATATTTGAAGAGATAAAAAATTTACATACGAATCGATTTAACGAATTAACAATTTTTATATTTCTTTTTTTACTTACTTTTGTTTAAGAAGGTCATTATAACATCGCTCTGATCAATGGCTTGCTTATCTAGGTCAGTTATAAAATTCTCCTGCTCCTGTAAATCACGTTTGGAACGCACAAGCGGTGTTGGATCATCATTATTTTCCTCTTCTTTAAGCCGATGATAGACATCCAATAGAAATTGAGGAGCAGATTTTCTGAAATAAAATAGAAAATTTATAGAATATTTAAATAAATTTTTTAAACTTTGTCAAAGTAATCTACGAGCACAAACTTGATTTTTCTAAGTAAAAAAATTAAATATAAATATACATACATATGTACGTACATACATTATACATACATAACTTTTATAAGTGCATAATTACTATATGTATTGCATTTATATATGTATGTACAATGTACATGATAACTAGGTTTATCCATCTCACGTGGAGCTTATGTGAACCACGTTTAAAATGTCTATTGATGTCATTATGTGTGTCATATAACATTATTCAAATGTCCATGGCTCCTATGGATAAAACGCATCCGAAATGTTTCTAGGAGTCTAGCACCTAAATCGGGCTAAATTAACCCTTTGGCATTGATTAGGTTGGCTTTAGGGCCGCTGTGGGTTGTGGCTTAAGAAAACTTAAAAAGACTTAAGACAACCCCACAGCAAATCGCACGATCTCGGTGGCTAGTTTAGATCGCCTCCGTGTGAGATGACCATACTCTCAAATGTCATTAGTGTACAGATCACCCCATTGAGACCAAAAGAAATTGGTAATCATCGAGCTATAGTACTCGTCGTTGACAGTTGTCAAATATTATGGACTTATGACGTCACCATACTAAAATCCACACCAAACAGTGACTTTATCGTGATGCATTGAACGTTCTTGGATCTCATATGGATTGCTATCGTCTCAAATTCGACAATTTGTTTCTTCACTAGTCTTTCATTCAGAAATGGGTCTCATCGCTGAAGAGATGTCGATGGAAATTAGGGATAGTTGCCAACTGCTCCAGAGTCAATTCTGCGAACAGTCGTAGTTGTATATGGTCGTCCATGGTGATTTGGCAAAACGGATTGAATTTCAAACGGAAATTCTGATAACTTGATTCGTGATCCCAAAATAAAGTATGTATTTGGGATTTTAAATAATAAATGAAGCAATAATTATGCAAATTATTTAAAATTAGATACTATATAGCTTTTTTAATTTTATTTAATTATAAAGAAATATTATCTTTAACATTCATACGGTGTGAGTGTAAATTGAAGGCTCCGTTTTGTCTACGAATCAAATTTTTATTGCGATATCTCAGGTATCATGAAAAACGTTGGCAATTCGGTAAACTAATTCCATGCACGTATTTTTAAGCACATTTTTTTATGTTATGGAATTGGAAATTGTTGTTTTAATTTTATTTCTTGTAGAATGTTTAATTAAATATTATTGTTTAACATTTAAATATGCAGTGTGGCTATTGGTAAGCGAGGTTAGATTAGTGTCACCACATATAGAAGCACATGAAAGACTACGATGTTTTCTATCCCTAGGCACCCAAACTCACTTATATACCAGACAATATCGTTTATCCTAAATGCAGATACAGTCATAGACAATCATTGGACGCACTTAAGCTTTTTATTCTAAAAGATCTTGAGGGTATTATGTCCTTTTTTCTTATCTATGTCTTTCTCCCGGTTAGCCTTAATTTTTTTTTTGTTTCGTTTAGTTTAACACATTTGAGCAACACTTGGTTGTTTGAAATGTTTATTTAATTCTAACTTAAGAATGATAAATTAATTGTATTTTATTTTTTTTTTCAACTTACCTCAACGATAAATGACTATGTTTCCTACGCGGACGTTCGGGTAAACCCAAAAACTCCAAAATATCATAAGAAGCAGCCATTTTCTCTTCCTCATCCAAAGCTCGATGCATTATGGTCTGATCATGACCGTTATCAATATAAATGCCGGATTGACTGGCATTAACCAAAATACTGGACGGATAGTGAACGGTTAAACAGTCTAATATGACCACTAACGCAAAGAGTGCAACATTATACGAGACGCGGGCTTGTTGTGGCAATACATTAAAACTTCTAAGCGTCAAAACCATATCTTCTGTTGAATGAATTGCAGAATTGCAGAATTGCGTTTACGTTAACGGAGTATGTATTTCAATAATATTTTTCTGATTTGTTTATGGATTACGATTTTATCACGATTTTATAGTCAGTCAGTCTATATGGATTGAGCAACAATATAATTCTGTAAATTATTGTTGCCTCTGCTAATGAACGCAAAGATCTGTGGCTGGGTTGCGGGTGTATTGCTGTGTGGAAAAAAATTGATTTTATTACACTACCGATGCTACACAAACGTCTACTGATAATCTTATTTTACATATGTATATGGATGTGTATGTATGCCGTGCTGATTGAAGTTTGTTTACATTGAACTTATTTTTACTTGTTTAGTTATTTAATTATTTATTGTTGTTTTCCAATAAAATTGTTTACAACAAAAACACAGTACAGTTAGGAACGAAAGTTTAAATACAAAAGATACAAAATATGATTTACAAAAGATTTATTTTTATAAATTTTTAATTAAAAAATGATTTTCATTAATTTAAATTATCGAACAATAAAACAATTATAATTAATAACCTTGTAGGTTTTTTACTTTTTTGTCTTTTTTGTTTTTCTGTTTGCCTATTCGATTTGACTGGATTCGACCAACATTTCGGAGTTCACGTGGTGACAAATTTTTGTATTAATACTACAATTGATTCTATTTATAGACGGGTTCTTCGGATATATCAGGGCTTGAGCAGACCGCCCCATAGCTAAATATCATATGTTCCTACTAATTAAAGAACTTGCTTGTACATGAGTAATCTGTTACATGTGGACATCTCGGATCGTGAAAGCAATGGATGACTAAGTTTAAAGTTTTCACTTAAATTAAAGAGGTGTCTACTGAAGAAGACGTAGCTCTTCACACCAAAAAATGTATTCCAATTGAACATACTATGCGCCATTTTGTTATAGTTTCAACAACTACGGAGGCAGTTAATCTTAATTAACTTAGTAGGTCAATACAACGCTTCAGTCAGGATTTCGACCTAGCTTCTCACACCACCCATATTGTGTGTGTGTTAATATTATCCATGAGTGGCGGAACCTGTAGTTTAACGGTGCAAATGATATCCCGAAAAAGTAAGTAAATGTTTTCGAAATGTGAAAATCCTCAAAATTTTATCACTGTATTTAAACTTTCGTGTGTAACTGTACGTTGCACAATTCCACCAACCTCTAAGGAAGTGATGGTGATGCTTTCAAACACACATCAAATTCTAATCAAATCTTGAAGAAATGCCAACTTGCCACACGTTTAGTATGTTAAATCTTATTTTTACAAACACATACTCATTCTCTCGTTCTCTCTTTTTATTAAATTTTCTCTCGGCTGCTATATAACGTAAAACTCTTTCAATACCGGTCAATTGGTGTTTGAACTACTGAACTGATCGTAATGTTATAACACTTGATATTAACTGTATGGGTGTGCATGTGTGAGAAAATGTGAAGGAGAACGAGAGTGCGATACAGTGAAGAGAAATAAAAAAGAGCGTGTTATTAATGTGCAATTAATTGGAAATTATTTTGTATTCTGTGTACATTTAATACCATAAAGTTTGTTATTTTATTATTATATTTACTTGTTTTTTGTTGTTGTTAATTTATGAAATCTACAGCTGGTAAGAATCTAGTGAGAGAGCGAGAGAAGAAGGGTGGCGTTTAAGACACAATTTGCTGGGTGTGATAAATTGTAAATTTTAAACAAATTTCTGGAGTATTTTTTTCTAATTTAAATTCTAAACAATCTTCGTATGATTTGCGATAATGGCTGGAACGTGCGAATATGCGTATTAATTGCCGTTTAGTGTTTATTTTCTTTTTTATTTATTTAAAAACTATTTAAATTAATTGTTTACTTTATATACGACAAATATTTCAAAGTTATTTTTATTTTATTTTATTTATTGTGATCATTTGGACCATAAAATTTAAATAATTTTTTCGTTTTTTTTTATTTCACCTTATTATTCTCGAAAAAATCAACAATTTTAATAAACTGGTTTTCTTTTTCTATGAGTATTTGATAAGCGTGTGTTGTTTTATTGAAAACTTCCTTAAAATTATTCTGGAATTTCTCAGGTTTCGTTAATTTTTTGTTTCTTTTTTAATTTTTTAATACATTTTTATTTCTTTAGTTTTGCTGAATTTCTTTTTGCGTTTTAATTTGTTTGTTTATAATTTTGCCTGGTTTTTTTTCAGAAAAATTTCTTAATTTATTTGTTTCTTTTTTCTTTTCAAACTATAAGCTTTAAACTATCCGTATAACTGCATGCACTTCGAGTATGACTGTTAAAGCTCTGGCAATGACTGAGATGAATTTACTCTGTTCGATTAATAGTAAGAAAAGAACTACAACCACTACATACGTATAAAGATAACTACAACAAAATGTTCGATTATATTGTATTGCTAGTGCTGTTGTTAGTACACCGCTCTACTCTAAAACACAACGTTTAACCTCTCGATCCGATCTTCTGTTGTTCATCCGACGTAATATTGTTGAATACTTTTTATTTTATCTTAAACGCATTGAAAACTAAAAAATTCTCACACACAAATATAACCCAAAAATATGGCAGTGATGGTAGTTCTATTGGTACTTTATTCCGAGCGGTCAATATATAAAATGTGTCATTGATTTTTTCACTCTTTTTTCCAGAAACTGCATATCGTGTTTTATAAAAGCTATTGGATTACACTATATGGCAATATGAACATAAAAATTTTCTGTTACAAAAACTTCTTTCACACCTTTGTATTTTGCTTGACCCATTATTGTTTAAATGCGAATCAAAAATAGACAAATAAAGGAAAAACCCCAAATAATACGGTTTCAAGTAGCAACAATACTGTATCGAGGATGAATTTATTTTCCTTTTTGCCAAGTATTGCCTTTCAGATTTTTCTTCCTGCTCCACAGTGAGATTCTACTCGTCAACTCCCACATGATATGATATGTCCCCTTCTCTGTACATCGTACTCCGGTTATACCAATTTGTTTTCTCTTCATTTCATTCTTTCGATAAAATCTGTAACATTAAGTCTATTTGGAATAAAAAGTACCATCCATCACTATGAACTTTACTACAGTATATCTGTAGGATACAGTACGAATACAACAACTGTTCATTGTTTGATCGTTTGTAGCAATCATTATACTTTTGTTTTTGGTTTCTCATACATTTTGTTTTTGTTGCTTACTTGTTTGCTCTTTAATGCAAGAGAGTAAAAAAAACTCTTTTCATATCGAGATGGAACAGGTTTGGAAATATTGTATCGATCGAGAAATTAAGTGAGCGTATGTTGTATAAGAGTTTTTAAGTTATTGGATATTATATTCGTATCTATAGAAAAACAAGTATTAAGTGTAGTAAAAAGAAATTCCATGTAGAATATACGTATATAAATCTGAATTAATCCTGAACAAAGCCGTTTATAAAGCAAACATTTATTGAAACTTGAGGCAATATTTACAATAGAAAATATTCTCAAGCTTCGAAATCCATCGCCATTGTATAAAATCGATTAGAAGCAATCGAGATTCTATTGCGATTTACAATAACGTTGCAAGAAAGCTCTCGGAGTTTCTGTCGAGTCCTTTGCTATTAACTAAAGCTGCTTGAAGGCAATGTTTCCTTTATTTTTGTTGGCAATTTAAATCCACATTCAAAATTAGGCCGTGCAAGAGTATCATACAGTAGACAGTTTTCTTCCAAACATTCTGCAAACCCCTCCTGGATGATTGGTTTACATAGCCACCAGTTGTATAAATTGTCCTCGAAGACTACTCTATGGATTAGGGTGTCTGGCGACCATTATCCACGTATTTTATCTCCAGCCACACTGAAGAAATTCATGAAATAGTGGACATTTGGGAAGATGGCCACCGAAGTATAGAAAAATCATAATTTTTCTGGATTATCCGTATGGTAATCTATTGCGGAGAAAATAAAAACTCAAAATTTTCAAACAATCTCTCCTCTAATAACATTAAATTAGCACTGTATGTCGTTGCCCTGTATCTTTTACTCTTGTGACTAATCATGTGATAAATTTACTGTTTCCTTATAATTCAATTCTATTTACAGTCATCCACGAATGCCTTACCATTTACGAATACCTTAAAATTACAGACATCATGTGGATTTCATGGAATAAAAAACAAAAATTATCTTTTTCGAAATATCGATATATGTATATGTATGTATATACATACGTACGTAAGTATGTGCGGTTGTATTTTCATATAAGAAACAAATTCGATTGAAAACTCTTGGTGGCGCCTACCTTAATATATGATTACAACAATACAAATAACCAGACGAAGTGCTATTGACAAACGAAGATAACAATTTGAAAGGCTCACAAAGTATGTAAATAATGCAACTTTCTTCTGTCTTTCACTTATGGTTTTGAGTCCATAATTTGTTTTTAAAGAGTGCTAAAAATTATTTTAACAATGTGAGATTGCTTAATGAAAATACTAATTTATGAGGATGGTTCCTAAATTCGTTAAATCTAAACTTTTCATATTTCCTTCCGTTTTAAGAGTTCAATTTTAGTCTTCTGTATTTGTACCTGGAATACTTAGATGTTCTGTTCTAGAGTTATAGTCACAGACAATATCATTTGTGGAAACGAATTGGGTTAGTGGTCATGAACGAATAAATTAAAGAAACAAGAATATTGTGCGAACTGTTGGATGTTTATTGTTTTCAGGGCTCTCCAAAAGCAACATCACAAATTAGAAGTATAAACATTAAATAAATTGAGAAAATGTATATAAAAAAGTATAATATAAGAGTTGCTACATAAATAAGTATTTAAGTTTGAATGAATAAAAACAATTTAAAAAACGTTTGCCCCTAACACTACATTTTGAATAATGCAAATCTCTTTACTAGGAACTGTCAAGAATGTGAAATAACATTTCAATGTTGCCCACACTGGCTCGAAATTTTATTCTATATGGCAATACCTTGATATTAACATTTTTCCATTCGTGGCGCTTTTTTAAGAGCATTGGCAGGCAGCTTCTACTTTTTTTTAGTAGGCATAGGTACACTTCATTGGCAATGTTGCCAGGAATTAAAAAATTTTGTAGCCAACTTCTGAAAAAGAAATGCCCAAAGAGGGGAAAAAATAAACAAATTATGTAATTCACGGTTTTTTTTTATTAATTTTTCCTGATGCACTAACAAATTATAAATATTTCGACAAAGAATTTCGAATTTGTAGCCTTTTTGCAAACATTTAGCCTAAAATGAATTCTACAGTAAATTTCCTGTTTTCATCCCCTGTTAATTTATATATGGTGGGTTTGTTGTTACCCCATGGCTCCGCTAATGGAGGTGAGAATTACTTATTCTAGACACACACCACTTAATTCATCACTGAAGAACAGTGATCTATGTTAGTACCTATTTCAAATAACGGTACTTTGGTGATTTGCAATATCATTCACCAAACCTGGAAAAATTCACCACATTTTTGCAAAAATTCACCACCCTCGGAAACTCAACACAGCAGACAAATTTACCTCGTTTTGCAAAAAATCGCCACCCGGGAAACTCACCACACTTCCACGTTAGAAGCACACCACACACTAAAGGGGGACCCCCGTCCCCGCCAAATGCATCCGAACCTCTTTCACCACATAAACGACAACCGCGACCAGCCTTCTTTCTTTCCCCTCCCCTTTCAGCAGCACCATCACAAAACAGGGCACACGCACACAAATTATTCTTAGGGCCGTTTTTTGAATGCAAGTTTAAACTCGAGATTAAGTTAATCTCCAGTTAAAGTTAATCTCCAGTTAACTCAGTTTTCATTTTTTCAATGCGAATTTAACTGGAGATTAACTTTGTAGAGCTGCCGTACTTATAAGCAAAAATGGCAACATTTTTTTCGTTTATATTGTTGTTTTTACTACTTTTTGCAAATTTCACAACAATTAGCTTTTGTATATAACAAAAACAAACAAACAAAAGCTGAATACTATTGATCTTTATGTAAAAAAATTATTTTCTTAAAATAATAAATAAATTAAGACTGCCTATTGTCAATTTGTGTTTTATATAGTTCATAGTCACTTAAATATTTGTCTTATTCGGCTTCCCCTCACTTAAAAGCTTTTTAAAAAAAAAAAAAATTGTCAACTACTTGTCATAGTTAATCTCGAGTTTAAACCACCAACGTTGCTGGTTTAAACTCGAGATTAACTACTTAACCGTAAGTTTAAACTCGAGATTAAGTGAATTCAAAAACTGAAAACGGAGTTTAACTGGAGATTAACTTAATCTCGAGTTTAAACTTGCATTCAAAAAACGGCCCTTAATGGACAAAGGGAGCTTAATTTTCTTTTACACAAACCGGGTACTAAAAAAGAACGTGGGAATTACAATTGTAGAAATTTTTAAAGTAACCAACTAGCGCATTTTTAAAACCGCCGCAAGTGTTGCCAGAAATGAAAACTTTTGCAGCCAACCAACTGCTGTAAAAATAATCCACAGATAGCAAAATATATTAAACAAATTTAAATTCATAACACTTTTTTATTTTTTCAAATGTAAAATTATGTTTAGTTTACAGTAAGTTAATTAAATTACATTTTTTTGATAACAAAAAAATATTCAAAACCAGAAAAATCACACGTTAAACAAATAAGCAACCAATTTTGGTTAGTAATATAAATAAGCAACAACGGCAACACTGAAACTCGTTACCGAAATTTTGTCAAATAAGAGAGAAAAAGCTTAAATCGTTGGATTTTTTTAGATACTCTTTGTCTTCTTATTGGCAGTTCGTCAGAAAACTACACATAAAATCTACAACAAAAAAATTTGTTTGCCATTACTAAATTAAAAACGCTTAACTTCTACTCATTCGTTATAATTTGCTTGACTGCCATGTTTTACAATCGCGATTCAGTGAAATCAGTCGCGTACATTTAAAGAAAACTTTTAATTTTTTTTGTTTAAAAGGTAAATAAAAATCATAGTATTTAACAAGAATATCTGGAAAAAACAATTTGTGCATAAACATTAAGAATAAAAAGAATTTATGAAAGAAGAAATATTTGCAAAAAAGAAACTAACAACGAAAATGAAAGCAAAGTTTTCAAGTGAAAAAATTTTCACCTGATATTGTATTGTACCTCTAGCATGTACACAAATACACATGCATATACATTTCTTTTTTTTTTCTGTTACTATATCTTCTACTTTTATTTTGCCTTAACCAGTGTGTGTGTGTGTGAAATTAAGAATAGAAGAAATTTAAGTGAAAAGACAAACAATGAATTGTGTGGCTAACTAAAAAATAATAGTAATTACTGAATTATTGTCTATTAAACTGAAATGAAAAATAATTTTTATTTGTGGTTTTTTGTTTATGGAGTTTTTCTTAACTTTTTATTTTGTGTGTTATAAGTACAAGGTTATTGCACGATGGCCGCTTTTGATTTTTTCTCTTTTCGTTCTCTTTCCGTGTTTCTAGTGTTATTTGGTATTCTCTCAAAAAAGCACGAACGAAAAAACCCAATTGACTTGCAATGACAGGCGCGCTTATTGGAAATTGCGAGACAAGAAAACCAAAATAACGAGTAGAAATTAGAAACGAATAAAAATATAACATTAAATAAGAAAAGGAAGAGAAAGCAACATTAAAAACTAATGCAAGAAAATAAAAATCAGCATCCCATAATTATAAACAAAATAAATACTTTTAATATTAAATAAATTTCCGATTATTGAAATTATTTCATGTGTACAAATATTTTTGTGTTTCCAATAATTATTTGTCGTTTGTTACTACTAAAAAGCTCGACTCTATTCGGCTGTTTGCTGCATTGAATAAAAGTTTTTCTGAGTGTAATTATTTTTCTCTCATAATAATAATAATATTTGACGTCTGACTGAATGGCTGGCTGGCTAACTGGCAGTTATTATTTTATTGTGGTATGTTTGGAATTTCATGAAATTCCATTAAAAAGTCGTCAGCTGCAATAGTTGAATTTTAAGCTTCTTTTGGCTTTATTAAATATGTTGTTGTTTTTGTGTTTAACCACCTCTTCCCCCTCTTGAAATGTGTCTATAAAAACAAAATATATTAAAGGTTTATAATGAAATTTTTCGTTAAAACTTGTTTTGATTTTATTTTTTTTAAGCAAAACTCAGACATCGTTTAGATTTCCACTTTGGTAGTGTGAATATCGAAAACAGAAAATAATCTCTGCCTTGTCATACAAAATAAAACAAATAGGGAGGGGAAGTATAGAAACTACAAAAACTGGACTAATTAAATGACCTTAGTGGCGTATTCCGTAGTGATAGTGAAAGTATACCGTTATTTTTGTAGATATACAAATATTTAAAATTTTGTGCAAAAAAAAAAAATTATCTTCCCAATCCAACTTCTAGAGCTTTATGCAAGTCAAACAATTTTTTATTTATTTATTATTTTTAACCCATGTAATCTATTCTCTCTAAAATTTATGAAACAAAAACATTATTTTTCTTAAAAGAAGTATTTGCCCAAATTTATAAATTTTTGACTTTCATTCTCTAATTTTTCTTATTCCTTATATAAAAAGAGAATTTTAATAGTTAAGTTATAACAAACAAAAAAAGCGATTATTAGTTATATTTTGCAAAAATAGCAACCAAAATGAATCAGTAAAACCAATTGGAGTTACAATTGATTTTATGCAGGCACCTTTCTAAAGCAGGCTATACTTCCCTTTCTTTTTATTTTCTATTTGTTGTACTCCGTTAATTTTTAACCCAATTTTGTTTTATTTTTGTTGTTTTAAATTATGCTATAATTTATAGTACTTTCATGCCTTTTTGGGAGAGTTTATACTCATGTGTGTGTATATGTATGCATACAAACGTGTTTTTGGTAATGTATTCTGTAATGTTTATGGTTGACATTTCAAAAATTCCTTTCAAGGCCTTTACCTTTTTCTCTCTTTTATTGCTTTCTTGTTGGTTTTACTCTTCTAGATTTTTCCTTTTTTGTATAACTTGATTATGTGTGTGTGCGTGTTATACTTCTTTCCCAGTGTTTGTTGCAGTTAATCAGTTATTTCACTCCTTTATTTTACTAATTAAGTGCAGCCAATAAGAATTAAAAATTTCCTTTCCATTTAGAGATCAGACATCTGGTTTTTCTATACATATATGTATTTTATTTATTTGTTGTTGGTTTTTGAGTGTTTCTTGAAATTTTGGCACGCGTCATAATTTTATTTTTCCCATTCAATTTTATGTGCATGTGCATACAGTGAGCGCCATAAGTTAGTCAACACTTTTGTTCTTAACTATAAAACAGTTTTGTTCTTAAGTATAAAAAAAGTTCCTTTATCATGAATTGTTGTGTTTGTTTTAACATTTTATAAGTAATAAATAAACGTTTTAATTTTTGGAAATATATTCGACTATTCTCATTTACTTTTCTCGCTATCCTAAGAAAATGAATTATTTCAGTGGTGTTTACACACTTTTGGCGCTCAGTGTATGTATCTATAGTTTTTTTACGCAGTATTTGTTTCTTTTTGGCAGATATCATAATTTTTTTATATGTTTTCATTTTCACTGTATTTACTTTTTTTACAGTATCGCGAAAATCGGGTTTTCGAGTGTTAATTTTAAGGTCGTTTTCATTTTAACAGCCGACGTTTGATTGAAAATCAAAATTGAATTAAATTCTGGTCATATTAAAGTAATATAAACGATTAACGACCTCGCTTGGAGGCAAAGTATTCCAGTAAAAAAGCAAAGTTGTAAAACGGCTCCTTCCATTTATTTGTTTGTTTAATTGACGTACTACGACCAAATGATAAATTGTACTCCCCTCAAATTTCATGGAGTATCCCTATATCTTGTCCTAGCTTATTGCCCTGACAAACTTCAGGAGTCACCAATTCCCTGCCTAGTACTTGATATGCACCCGGATGTTTCTTTCTGGGATGCATTAATGCTCCGCAGGTTGTAAAAATGTGTTTCGATGATTCATCCGCTACAGAATCTACCAGCTGGACTCGAGACAATCCTGATATTGGCCTTATCAAAAGGCCAGTTATCAGCCTCAGATTAAATCTTTATAGTCTGATGTATGACTCAGATCTCCTCTTCTTGCAATATCTCAATAAAAGTTTTGATTGCCTCAAACCCACTTTGTCATTGCAAGGCTGTTTTTCATTTAATATGTTACTTATTAAAAATGTCTTGCAATTTTAAATAAATTGAAATCATCTTATTTACAAGTTGGTAAAATTCCTACATTTTTAATTTATTTAATTTATTATTGTTTTCTTTTCTTCTTTGTTGCAATCATTAACATTTATTTATTTTTTTGTCCCAAATATTCATAAACAAACAATACAGGTGTAGAGTTGATATGTATATGTAGCTGTGCCGTGTATTGTGTTTCTTTAATTTTAGTTTCATAATATCACAAGATGCAAACATAAATAACAGGGAAAACAACAATGTTAGGCAGAGAGAGAGAGAGAAAACACGATAATATATTATACCACCATATTACAAATACAACATTAAGTTGATGATGATGGACTGCTGTTTGTAAGCAAAAGTTGTAAATAAACAACAGCACATGCATATTTAATGTTGTTTCGTTTTTATATGAATATGTTACTGTTTTTTTTAATAATTTTTTCTTGTTTTTTTCTTTCCAAAATATGTACATACATATGTACGTTAAAGAAAATCAGTGATTATATTCAGCAGCAATGACAGCGAGTACTTTCTATCCCAAAAACAAACAAAAAGAAAATAAACCATCAATACTTGTAAACGTTTCAACGATTGTGTGGTATTGCATGTGTGGTGAAATTGGTATTATTGTGGCGGTCTTTTGTTTCCTTCCATCTTAGTTTTTACTTTTTTTGCTTTGATTTTTCTTTTTCCATGGCTGTCTGTTTTGGTCTTCTTTCCATCAGCTTCGTATATTGGTTGTTCGTTCGTTCATCTTGATTTATAGTTCGTTGTCATAGTTATTGTTGCTGGATTTTTGTTTTTGGTACGAGTTGTCTCTCTCTCCCGTTTTGTTTGTTGTATTCTTTGATTTCACATACAATATTGCGCGCGCATTTTTTGTTGATGTTTCCACTTAGTTTATCCCTACATTGATTTAACAAAGAGTACACATGATTGAAAGAGAGGAAGAAAATGTGTTGGGATGCAGAAGTGAATTTCTGTACTTACTGGTTGGTAATCGTAGTACTTGCATGGTAATTAAGGAGTTGCCAGATGCAAAATTTTGTTAACGCTTGGAGTATTGTATTGTATTCCTATTTTTAACCTGAACCACAGGTTAAAAAGTCTGTCCATGGCTGCTTTCCAAAATGTTAGTTGCTTTGTGTTTGAACGCAACTAATGCCGTTGTACAAAATATATACAATGTAATCAATGTTGGCTTATTAGACGTAAAGCTAGCATTCGAGCCCCAGGCCAGAGATCAAGACAAAATATAAAAAGTATTTCTTCGGCGACATCCTCTTAGCAGATTTCTGACAAAAACTCTGAGAGTAAATAAAATTGCCATGAAAAAGTTTCTCAAAAATCTGTCGTTCGGAGCCGACTTTAAACTGTAGGTCCCACCACTCATGTATAAAATTAACACACACAACATAAGTGGTGTGAGAAACTAGGACGTTGTACAATGGGTCAATTTGACGTCCGGGTACTGTACTTGTCTTAATTGACAAGTACAAGTACACGTCCTCTAACCTAACCTAACCTAATCTATTTCAAAACGTCGTCAATCTCAAAAAGCAATCAAGCATCGGATTAATAGTTGATGCATTGTTTGGTACTTTGCATATCTACATAATTTATATACAGTAGTAGAACTGCATACAAACTTTGTATTGATCCATTTTGGAAGGCAGCCCATTTGTCTATATTGGCGTAAGTCAAACATGGTTGGTAATTTTAGAAATAATGTAAGACTTACTCCTGTTTCCTTACACATAGATTTTGGAATGTACCTACTAACATTCTTTTAGAGCTAATGTAATGATTTTTTGTTAGAATTAACTTGACTTGGCCGTAGCCAAATTTAAGAGTCTTAGTTAGATCCGAACTAAGTAAACATTAAGTTTAATAAAATTGGATAGGGCGCAGTCGTCGTACGTTTGTGGTTTTCGACTACTTTTAGACACACTTCGGGAGGTATCACGATAATAACTAATGCTTCAAAGTTAAGAAATTATCCGCGTGGACTTCGTCTTTGATATAACCCACAAAACAGCGGAGAATCGCATATTTTGTTGGTAAGTTCAGGTCACTGAAACGTGAAATGACAGCCGACTTCCAAAACGTATGTAGCAGATTAATATAGAAATATTGGTTTTCCTTAAATCATTAAAATTTTGTTAGAAATAAACGAAAAGCCGTTTTTAAACAAATCTGGTAACTTAAATTTTCCATTAAAATATCGACAAGGTAATCGAGTCTCCCATTTTTTGTTTTGCTCCCTTGTAATTCTCGCAATACACGAGCGTATTAAAATATGCACTTCCTCAAAACAACGAACAACAAATATTGTATGTTGTTCCCTCAATGCATTTGTTGTTGTTTTTATTGATTCAATTAATTCGCCTCTCTCTCTCTCTCTCTCTTTAGCTCGCAAAATTCAAACGGCCTTAGTAAAATAAAAACAACTACTAATATTAGGAGAGAGAGGAAAAAAGTATCAAAACGCTACTAATACTAAAACCCTATAAATTAGGAGAAAAAAAGATTAACGAACGACCGAGCAACCAAGCAACCCACTGTACCCGTTGTGAGTTGTTGGTTGGCCTTTGAATTTTATTGGCTCCATATTATGGTTGTTGTTTCCTTTCTTCCTCCACAAGAGACTTGTAGTTACGACGGCCAAAACGAATTCAAGTTTTGATCTAAAGTAGTCGTATCTACTACTATACTACTGCTGCATGCATGCATGCATGGACTTGTTTGGTGGAGCGTATGTTTTACATTATTTTGTTTTCAATACAAATATTTTGTTATTGCTTTTATTTTTGTTGCAAAATTTTGTGCTTTTGATTTGCTTTACGAGGGGATTTTTAAGTTTCTCTTTATTTATTGTTTTAGTTTGTATTTTAAATTTCATCAACTAGCAGTAGTGTTAAGGCGTTTGTTGCCAAAAAAAATAAATAAAACGAAAACCAAAAAAAAAAAAAATTTTTTTAAAAAAATATTGCAATAAGTTAATAACAATATTAAAAGATTTTTTGTGTTTGTAACGATTATTTCGGAAAGATAAAGAAAATATTTTGGTATCCCAAGTTGTAAGGTGATATATTTAAATTGTAAATCGTAAATTTCAAAATTCAATTTGTTTTTCCTAATAATTGTGAAATTAATTTCATTCATGGCCGCATTTTACATATAAAAACGCGTAGTTATTATTGCAGTCATATATTTTTTCTTTTTTACGTTTTATTTTGTTGTTATTTTTCTCAAATGTTATTGTTTTATTCGTTTTGTTGTTATTGTTGTTGCCGCTGTTTACTACTGCATTTGCAATTTTTGCGTTGTTTTATAATTTTCCATCCATTTACCAAAAACACTTCAATTGGCTGCTGCAAAAAATACGCAACAGTATTAAAATAAGGTTACCAGATGGTTAAAATTTCGTTGTTGACCTAAAATGCTACAAAACAAGGACGCTAACGGCGGATACTAAAAATTTCCCAACCGAATTTACGGAAATTCTGTCACAATCGATGTGTGACTAATTCACATTATTAAGCCCCTCATCCATACAATATCTTGAGCCTATCCGGTGGATACATAAAAATCTCTCAACGAAGTTCTCAAATGTTTGAGCTGTTGTGAACGACGACGATCGATCAATTGATCGTTTACTGAGCCAGTAGACTCGAAAATGCATTTTTATCGATCTGGTAACGCTTTAACATTTTACTTCTATTATTAATTTCTTGCTCTATTGCAGAGGAGGTTTTGTCCAATTTTAATTTTTTCATCTAGGCGATCTAACCAACCAGTGAAAACACACAGCATACATACATTTCTAGCATATATGGTGATATTTTGTGTTGTTGTTATAGCTGTACCACAACGATGATGGTTGAAGTCGTCGTTACTGTTGCTCTCGTGAGCAAAATAACAATTTCGCGGTCATTGTCCTGTATTGAGATGGATGGTAGTCGTGTGATGCTAATGGAATCGGTTGATTTGATGTTTGAGGGAATGATTGGGTGGGTTGGTTGCTTGGTTTGATCAATTTTAAAAGGCTCGTGCTAAATAGAGTTTTAGTGTTTATTTTTAAACGATATCTTCATCATATTTTTTGTGTATTTGTTTTGTTAGTTTTATACATGAATGTTATTGTTGTTTTATTTTTTAGTTACCATTGGAGTACGATTAGGTGAGTGAGTGTGTGAGTGAGTAGCTGCATTAATTTAAATTCCGTCTAATGTTTCTGCTTCATTTTTGTGGGCCTACTAGTCTGGTTTTTCATTTTAACTATTTTTTTTGTGTTAAGAAATTTATTTTTAGCTTTGGATTTCTTGTTTCTTTTTCAAATCAGCAGGTGAGCTTTTTTTGTTTTTTTCTTCTGTTTTTTTTCTCTACTGTGTTGTTGAGTTCGTTTGGCAATTCAAATGAACTCTCTCTCTCCTCAACAATTTGTTTTTTTGTTTTTCTTTCACAACGATATTCCTTTATAAATATCATATAAAAGTTGTTATTTTCTATTTCTTCTTCTTCTTTGATTTGATTGTTTTCAATTGCATCTCCTTTAAGATTGTGTTGGTGTGTGTGGTTCGTGAGAGTGTTGTCTTGGCTGGCTGGTCGGTCGTTATTCCTATATTGTTATGCATACGACCTTGTCGGGGGTTAAAAACCTTTAATAATACAAAATCGTCAGTATATTTTGTTTTCTGTATTATTGTTATTGTTTAATACGAATAATGATAATAAAAATGAAAAAGAAACGTAAAGCAACAATTCTTGGTACAATAATAAAACACTCAAATGATTTATGATATCAAGTAAAACTGTATGTATGTATGTGTATGCGTGTGTGTTTAAGTATGCATGTATTTCTGTTCAATTTGTGTGATGTCATTTGGAATTTAAACGACATCGAAATCTTTAATGATGTGTACGTAAGCATGTACATACATGCAAATGTCGTGTTTACATTATTATTTTTTAATTATGACAAGGAAATTGGTGTTAGGCACAGAAATAAAAAAATAATTTTTTTTTAAACAGAAAAATTTATAAAAAAAAGAAAGCTGTCTGTATCGGTATAAGGTTTAATCACACATTTTTAAAAGCTCTAAAACTTCAGAAGTGTTACAAAAATCTACATATGTAGTATAAGGTCTTTTTAAAGCGCTTTCTATTTTTAAATTTAAATAAAACAAAGTACATACACTGGTGGCTAAACTAAAGCAACTGACATTACACTTTGATATTTCAGCAAATATGTTTCGCTAAAAAGGTTAAAACTAGATATTTTTTGGTTTTTATGTTTACACTTGATTCAGATTAAACGTAAATGCAAAAAAATTATAATCAATTTGCTTAAAATATTTCTTTTCTTTCAAAATAACGAAATAACCATAAAATTCTAGTGGTCAAAACTAAAGCAACTTTCTGATTAGTATAACAAAACTTAAAAATTAAATTAATAGTCAATAGCGTAACCCTTATTTTTAATGATAAGGTCTGGCGATTGAGCTGGCCACCCGAGAACACTTAATTTGGTAAATTGGTCCAACTCCATCGTATGAAAAACAGCCCCACACCATTATTGAGCCTCCACCATGTTTTACCGTTCCTTTACAATATCGCGGTTTAAGGCGTTCATTTAACAGATGACCTTCAAATCGCTCGTGCAGAATATCCATTATGGAATGAGTTGTGTGGCACGTAGCACCGTCCTCTTGGTGTTCAGATCATCCAATTCAATCAAAAAGTTGGTAATCATCTGTCTGTAGTGTTTGTTGTTGTCATTGATGGGCTGGTCAACGTCGTTCTTAAAGAAATATTGACTGATGACTTATACATACATACATAATTGGTCATTACAACCCTTCAATCAGGACTACGACATAGCTTCTCACACCACTTATGTTGTGTTTTTTACATGAGTGGACAGTTGACTCCGCTAGCCCAAAATCCACACCTAACAGTGTCTTTTACCTCATGTGGATCGGTATCAGCTTTTACTCAGTTATTCCAGAAGTTCTAAGCTGATGGCTTTATCATTTAATTATTTGTTGAATTGGTAAACGAACTTTTTCGAACGCCCATTGATAAAAAGATGGCTGAGATGATGCTTTGTGACAGTCCTATCTGCCTTTAAGGACCGAAAAGAATTTAAAAGGCAAAAATTAAATTTAAATATCGTTAATAATTGGATGTCTAGGCAAGACAGATTGCAATTTCGAGTTTAGAACAAAAATTTTGCAATAATTCTTTGATTTTAAGCTGAAGTTTATTAATATGCTGACTCATTTGTCCTGGCTTAAAGGAATGTTAATTACTAAAGTGATTGTCTACAACAAATGCGCAAAATTAAGAAGACCAGAGACTTTTACTTTTATTCAATGCAACAACTGCTTGATAATCGCTTACAGGCGCCACAAAAAATAAACTTAATTCCCTACAAAATTCCCACGTAATAAAGAAAACAATAAAAACAAAAAACGAGGACAAGAAATAAAAAAAAACACTGAACCATTCGTGTAATCATATTAAAATCAAAACCAAACAAATTTGTATGTGAGCACACCTTCCCACTACTAATAACACCATAAAACGAGAGATTTTGGGGGTATGCCATCTAGGAAATACCAGCCAGACAGCCAGAGCCAGACAAACACCCAAAAAAAAAGGTCATTGGCTATGAGGAGAAAAACAAAAGAAAAAAATTTGCCAAAAACGACAGAAACGAAAATGAAATGAAACGAAAATTTAATTTCTGAAATTGAAGAATAATTTATAGCGCCTTTTACGTCTTACAAAGAGTTCGTCTGTCTGTCTGGCGGACGCTTTCTTTTTACTTGTTACTTTCTGCTAAGAGTAAAAGAGTAGAGTAAAAGTCTAAAAACGAAACAGCAAAATGACGAAATGAATGGAAATGAAAATTTTATTGTAATACGCCAACAAACGAAAAAAAAATCCAGCACAAGGAATAATAACAACAATAGGAAAAAGTGAAAAAAATGAAGGAAAAAAAACAGCACAAATCAAACACAAATAAGTTCAGTGACTCCAAAGAAAAGAAAAGGTTCACTAAACTCATTTTCGTATAGAAGTCATGAAAAGGAAAAGTTGGTCTCTTCTAAAGATGATTGAACTCCAGTACACATACATACATTCATACATATAAGAAAAAGAGCGTAAAATTGTTTGGGAATGGAAAGTTCTAGAGTGAATGTGCTTTTAAATGGGCACAAAAAGATTTGCTCTAAGTTTATCAGCCATTTAATGTTTAACGCTTAAAACAGCTCGTTAGTCTGGCGTAATAAAATTTAGAGGCAAGCACGTTTGGAAATACTATACAATGTTTAAGCTGCGAAGAACTAAGCAATTAACTTGTGGCTAGTTGAGTAAAATTGAAATACGAAAAGTAAGGAAACTTTAATGAATAATCGTCAAAGAAATTTCCCTTAGACGTTATTATAATTGTCGTGAAGAGGTGTTTCCTGCTGTTATGCATTAGTGGCTCCCAGCTTACAAGAATGTGCTCTAATGATTCATTTTCATCATCAAAGAATTTTAGTGAAGGGTTTGAGTTCACAGTGATAATTTTCGGGGACAATTTAATGAACGTTAGTTTCCAAATTCCACAACTTTAGGAAATAATCGGCCTTTTTATACTATATTTGCCGTATTATTTGCTCACAAAAAGGCCTAACGGCGTCACATTGCATAACCTTGGAGGCTAAACTTTCTATACACATAGTCGAAAGCGATCGCGATGTGCAGCTCGTGGCTTCATTTGATTCAAACCACATGCCGCTCAGGTCACAATCAAGATTCATATTGCCAGACTAAATCTCTTGTCTTTAAAGTCTAAGAGTCTGCGTCTCTGAAGTACACTGCAAAAGCACGCAAATGCAAATGCAAATTTTCACGCTCTCCTTTAACCAAAAATCAGTGAAGCCTGTGTCCCATAAACTACTCCTCATCCTTAGGGTGCAATACTCAGTCAGGCATCCTATTAAGATTTTAAGAGACTTCCTACCCAGGTTCAGGTTTGTTCAGTGTAGACCATAGTAACCTGTATATTCTACAATCTCCCCTATTTTCCAGAGGCCTATGAGTTCAATGTGTTATACCATTGAAGGTCTTACAGACGCATTTCCTAGATTTACGAACTTCGCCGCGTCAGCATTATCCCTCTATGTTGTTTGATCTGTCACTTAAATAATGTACTAATTGTCTTCATACCTTTGGGGGATTTACTTATGGAGTGTGTAACTGTACTTTTTTCGTAGCCCAAAAGCAAAATTAAATTCTAACACCGTGTGACTGACACCGTGTTTAATTAACACGTAACACATGTGGACATTTTTTTATATTTTGAGTACATTGAACTGCCAAATGCGGTCCTCTAGCTTTAGCATGGCTGTTGGTTTATGTTTAAGGCAGATCCTTAAATAAACCGATCACTTACAAGGCGAAGCGCACATGCGCGCATTCATAAACACAATATCCAACGAGGCATTTAATTTGTAACATATCTCCCTTTCTCCCCCTCTTAGTATTACACCACCAACCACTTTTTTAAGTGAAGATCAGTGTTTGTTTACCTCTGATCTTTTAATACTTATACTCCCCACTCCCCCTGACATTGTGAAAATATTTGTATCGTGAATACACAGTGAACTCACTTCCGTTATTTGTGCTACACATTCATCCATACTCCATACAGTTCTATTATGTTTTTATCAAACATGCAATATGATGATGACGCGTTCAGTGTTTTACATTTACGTTACGTTACGAGTAATAAATAATAGAGGTTTTCAGGCGACATCCAATAATAAATGAATTTTTTCCCCCCGTTTTCGTTAAAAATAGAAAATGAAAATAATAAAACGCGAGATATTTATAGCGTTTAATCAATTCAACAAATGTTGCCACGTGTAATCAAAATAAACAAAACAAAACATGCGTTTTTTTTTCTTTCTTTCTTTCAAGAAGCTGTGACTGTGATATCAATGACACTCTTTTTTTTTTTTTTAATATGGCGGCATATGTTTTCTCTTTGCTGATGTTGTTAATACCGTAACTAATTGTTGTTGTTCATAGACTGCGTACGTAAAGTCTATTATCTATCGATCTTTGTGAGAGAGAGTGTTTAATTTTTACTACCGATAAATAGATATCTTGAATGCTCGTTGATATGAAACAGCTCTGTTGTTTCATCGTATACAATTGTTATTGGCGTTTTCTTAAAATAAATCATAAAATATTTCTGTTTCTTGCTATGTTTCGCTTACAATTCTCTTGTTTTTACTTTATCTTTCGTTTATCAGGCAAAATTTATATTAATTTTCTTGGTATTTTGTTCAGTATATATGTATGTATATTCTGCTATCTGTTCTTTTAGCGAATCTCTTTTGTCTCTTATTTTTAAGAATTTCATCATAAAACGTTTAAATGTACCTGGGGGTGTAACCTCTGAAATACAAAAGAAGGCTTGTTTCTCTAGTGGCCCATTGTTAATTTTTTTTGTGTTTGTTGCACAGTGATACAAAATTCAATGGAATTTTATTTTATTAAAATCAGTAGAATTATTTGAATGCGAAGATAACGAATCATAAAACTTTTCTAGACTCAGAGTTTATGCAAACGAACGCAGCAAAGAAAACAATGAATTTTGAAAAAATTGCCTTTGTTTTAGATATGACAGTGCTATGACTGAATATAGACTATTTCCAGCCACAGCGATTTACATTGAAAATTTGGTAAGAGGGTACATGCAATATTGCAAGACACTACTGGCTATATATGGAGAGCCGATCCATTTCTATCTTTAAATCGTATGGCCATTTATGACCGATCCTCATCAGTCACTGCTCTTTTGGTATGCATGCGGAAAGACTTGGCATTCCGCCAAATGACTTCTGCAGAAGCTGTGACTCTGACATCCCTTACCGAGTTCACTAATTGCTGCAATAGCAATATTTATTTTGGACTCGGCCTGGTTTCCTCTTGGGAATGTTTGATCTCCGGATTGAAGATCCTTAGTGGTATCACAATGGGCCTGAGTGTGACCTCTCCAACTAAGAGTATCCGCTACCTTGCCTAACCTAACCTTCACTGCAAAAGAAACACTATGTGTTGAAACAGCATATAGAAACATGTGCACGATTCTGGTTTTGTTTTACTGTGAGCAGACATGGGGTTTTATCACCAAATTTTCATTAAATATGCAATGCCTACATACATACATACATAATTGGTCATTACAACCCTTCAGTCAGGATTACGGCCTAGTTTCTCACACCATTTACATATGTTGTGTGTGTTAATTTTATACATGAGTGGCGGGACCTACAGTTTAAAGCCGACTTCGAACGACAGATTTTTGAGAAACTTTTTATGGCATTTTTATTTACTCTAAGAGTATTTGCCAGAAATCCGCTGAGAGGAAGCCGCCGAAGTAATACTTTTTGTATTTTGTTTGATGCCTACCCTTGTGCTATTTCTAGAGATTACAGATGACAATCCTGTCATCCTTGGATCTGCTACAAACAACAAAGAAGAATTTGTGAAGAAGAAAGAGTGAAGAATCTTTAAAGTTTCGAAAAGCAATACAAATATCCACTTTTTTTTAAATTTTAAAGACAATATTACTTATGATCTGCACTTAAAAATCTCTGTCTATGTTCTCTTTCGGTCTCAGATTCCATTTAAATTTAATTTTCAGTTTCACTTCAATTTAATTTTAATCAAAAGGTTGTCTCGCTATGAACTCTGCTGCCATTACTCTATAAATAATCTGCAACAAATTCTAAAAATTACATGCTTTGATAACAATTATAAGCAAACGAATGAATGAATATAACAACTACAATGACTAAGTAACTGACAGACGACAGTCGTACATATTTGTAAACATTTTCATCTCACATAATAAATGATGATGATGATGGTCTTTCCAACTACAAGTACTACAACAACAACAATATATGTGTGTATATGCACATGTGTATAATGCAAAAAATTCGGACCCATTCTGTAAATGATAACGATTTAAAGTTTTAAAATTCCTTTAAAAATTCTTGTGATTGTGTTGTTACGGCAAAGTTAATGGATTTTCAATAATAAGGTTCTTTAAATTAATATCACTTTAGTATAAGAGCTCAGAGTAAATTATCAGATAACATACATACATAATTGGTCATTACAACCCTTCAGTCAGGATTACGACCTAGTTTCTCACACCACTTATGTTGTGTGTGTTAATTTTATACATGAGTGGCGGGACCTACAATTTAAAGTCGACTCCGAACGACAGATTTTTTGAGAAACTTTTCATGGCATTTTTAGTTACTCTCAGAGTTTTTGCCAGAAATCTGCTGAGAGGAAGGCGCCGAAAAAATGCTTTTTGTATTTTATTTTGATGTCTGGCCTGGGGCTCGAACCCTGGCTTTTCGTCTAATAAGCCAACACACTACCTACTAGACCACGGCGACTTCAATTATCAGATAAACCTGTGTTTAATTTGAACCACTCCGTAGTGGCTTACTTACTTAACTAACTTAATTAATCATTACAAGCCCGTGTTTAAAACCCAATCGTAGACATCTCCAACAAAACGAAAAATGCTTGATTCGGCGAAAAACTTCCGCGCAGCAGTTTTCTGGCATATTATTGTAGTTTCCGTCACTTATGGATAACATTACCACACACAGCATGGGTGGTGTGAGAAGTTAGATTGTAATGACCAGTTAAGTAAGTAACAGTTAAACGACCAGGACGAATATGCAGCTGTGTGTTTATGACGTGCGAAAGCAGTCTTATTAAAGTCCAGCTTCATTTCAACGATCATAAAATGACTAAAAATATTGTGAAATGCGATCCATACACGGGACTCGAGTACCGAATCGAATCAACTTCGCATCCAGTAAAGCACTTCTAAAATTGACATGAATTATAGACAAAATACTATCTTTAATATAAATTACGGAACGATTTGATTTGGCAACATATTTTATAGTTTAATTATTTTACATTCCGATTTGCTTTCTTGAGTTTTTCTTTTTAATTAATCGTAGTGGCAATCTAAATCTAAATGTAGATTTTTCTCCTTTAAATAGAAATAAAATAACAAAATATGTAGACATTGAATCTTGAGAAGTTTTCTTAAAATAAGTTTTCAATTGAAATTCAAATGTTTACACGCAAAAGAATCTGTGATCCAAAATGTCTGGATTAGAGCTGATTCTATTACAAAAGCTTTTTTTCTCTCTATGCATTGTTAATTTTAGTGACAGGCCGCACCAGTCTATTCTATTGACAATAGCAACAACAACAACAATAATACTAATACTACAAAAAAAAACCATCATTGTCATTACATTCATTAAGTGTTTTGAATTCATTTTATTGATATTTCCCGTTAAAATTGGAATGGAAATAATAGCGAAATAGTTTTTTTTTTTTATTTATGTACATATTTCTATTTCTCTTTTTTATTACAATTATTATTATTGTTCTTGTAGTTGTTGCATAGTGTCTTTTGGTTTAGAACGAATATTTGCGGTCGAGAAAAAAATTTAACCTCTAAACAAGGTTTTTAATGTATTATGTTGGCCTATATGGGGAAAACAAAAACGAAACATTAGAAAAGAAAAAAAAGAAAAATAAACTGTAAAGACCTTAACGAAAATAACGAAAAGGAGTAGGATGGGGAGCAGTTTTAATTTCAAATGAAAGATAAAAAGTACGTTTCTCTGTTGATACTGTAAATTTAATAAATTATCACTTGTCACTTATCACTCATTCTCTTGCCTTTAACAAAGAGAGAGAGAGAGAGAGAGGACATGTAAATGGAAATACAAAGAGGCAATGTTAATGATTTAAAATTTATATGGCTATATTTACACGAGCACAATTGTGCTGGCAGCAAATGATAGTTTGTAGGCAAGAGGGGTGAAGAGAATGGTTTTTCGGTGGCGTAAATTTTCCACCAGCTACAACCCCGCATCAACAGCACAAAACTAATACATACACATTTTTAAAAATCAGGGTTGGCAATTTTTTTTTTCAACAGAGTTGATTTAGTCGTTAGTTGCATTTGAAACAATGAACATGATCACAAAGAAAGGGGGATGGTCGCATAAAATCATTTCCCTTTTGGATTTTTTTCTTTATTTTGAAATCATTACACGTCTTTGTTGCTTTTCCATTTACAGATTCCTCTTTCTTATTGCCTTTAGTAAAAGAATGATCTTTCTAAAATCAATATTTATTTAATGTTGTCACTTCAACGAATATTTTCTTAATTAACCAATCCTTAAAAACGAAAGCTTATTTATACTTGACAAAAATCTGATGATTTAACGGGATTAACAATAAGAGAATATTTGATAATTTATAAGTAAAGATTAAAAAGAGATAATTAGTAATTAGGAAAATAGTTGATATTAAAAATAAAGAGTATTCCATAATGAATGATATTTAAGAAAATATTTGATAAAAATGAAAATTAAAGAAAATGTTAAAATAAGAATAAAGTAAGTTAGTGAATTACAATTAACAAAAAGATTTTTGTAAATAATTAGTTTAAATAATCTGCACAAAAATAAATGAATTGAAAACAATTATTAGTCGAAAATTTGTGAAATTCCGCATAGAATAATTTTAAAATTATTCGTTTATGTGTTGTGTACACTTTAAAAGCCAAACATCAAATGAATGCAAAAACACTAATACATACAAAGCGCTGTATACGTATACATTTGTTGCCAAACGAATATTCATCCCGTGTAAATTGAAAAGAACAAAAATTGTGCGGACTAAAAAATGTGCTAATGTGAATTGGCTCTATGAGATTGTCAGTAAAAATGTTGTATTTTGTCTGTGCAAAAGAAAACAAATTTCTGCACAGGATCGACATGGAAATGTCATTATTTTGGCATTTTGCCAATTTGTCGTCAACGCAACATTAATTACTAAACGATTAACAGCTTGAGTAGAGAAGACGACATCATATGAAAAAATTTTCCTAAAATAACATTTTCCTGCTGGATTCATAGCGTATTCTTTTTTATTGTTTTTTTTTTTTTTTGAGCATATCATCTTTCAACACGATTGTTTGTTTGTTAATGGAATTGAAAGAGAACTTTTCTTTTTGCAGTACTTTTTACAACCGTGCAAAGAAATACTTAAAATGTACTTTTATAGAGTGAGATCAATTACATACAGCGTATAATATTCAAGCAGAAATAAATGTATTGTATTGTCAAATTATACCTGAGATTAGGTTAGATAGTTAACCTACGGAAGTAGATAAATAAGAATAGAAAAACTTCTCATGAACAAAGTCTCCTAATATGTTAGTACTGAGTTAAGAAGTTGAAAACCACATGTGCGAACCAATGGAGATTTTAGTTCTGTTAGCCATAAAAGAAGCAATTACGGATTTTGTAAAACCAGGTTGAATGTGCCAATTGTGACCTTGAAGTAAATCATATGCTAACTATTCCTGTCTTGCTATCATCAGGAAAAACTTCTACCAGAACCATTAAAGTATTCGTTATGAGTTAGCATATGAAATACTTTCGGACCAGTTGAATACTATATTATCCCCTATTATATTTAGTATTTGTAACATTATTCCGGCTAGAATTATGACTATTAAAGACAGTCGTGGTCCAAATTTTATATGAAGATACAGTATGTCAAGAATGAGTTTTCACATTAAAGAAATTTAAAATTTTTGTGTTATTTCATTAAAAAAAAGCTATTCTTATTTGAAAACAAAAACTTTTTTAATTTATTCATGTTATTAATATTATTTACAAAGGTTTACAACAAAAAAAAAAAATTGACTTTGATCAAAATATACGAAACAATTTAGTAAAAACAATTAATACTCAAATATTTCACTGTCAAAAAACTCTTTTCACAAATTTATTTTAATTTCATTATATAACTAATAAACAAGAATTATTCGGCTTTAGTACTTGGTATGACCCACCTTTTAATGGGATTTAAATCCGGAGTTTGGACAGGAGTGTCCATGACTTTGCCGCAGTTATGTAATGTGGCTACTATACATTCTTACCATATGCGACCTATGTTTGGGGTCATTATCTTGATAAAATTTAAATATTGGTTTATTTTCCAGCATGACACCGAATTTATTAGCACTTCTTTTTAAATTTGTCTTTAAAATGTCCAAATATTGTTGTGCATTCATTGTTGTATCTATTAAGGCCAAATCTCCTACTCCCTTACTCGAGATACAACCCCAAATCATGATCAAAATTTTTCCAAATTTTAGTTGGTATTATATTTCAGTTTTCTAACGCCGTTAACGGCTTTTGACAGACTTTTGTTGGGCCATCGTTATAGTGTAACATTATTTTGGTCTCATCGCAGAAGATTACGTCGTCCCATTAAGCCACAGGTTGCTAAATGTTGTTCATAGCAGATGAAAAACGCCTTTGTTTCTTTACTGCGAAAAGTAGTGGTTTTTTACGGGCTGATCTCGAAGAATATTTGTCTTTAACAAAACCTGCCGAAAAGTTTCATGGGATACAACAACGTCACATTCTTCTTTATGCCCTTTCGAAGGGTCCTTGTTGAAATTTTTGGGTCCTGGACAACTTTTCTCATAAATAAGCGCTCTGTGCGATTGTTAATTTTAGTCGTGGGACTACCTGCACGTTTTATTTCTAACCCGCCCTCTTTTTCATCACGATTAATCACATTGTAAATGGTTCTTCTTGGTACCGAAAATATCTCTGACAGCTCCGGAGCACTTGTGCCCAAATAGTGATTGTAATAAATTAGTTAAATTGGATCGTACAATAATCGTTTTACGGACATTGTTTTTAACTCTTTATAACACGTCTGCACTACAAAAAATTGGCATACATGCTTTGGTACATTGGCATACATGTTTTTGAAACTACAAAGAAAATAGATGCACATCAAAACTAACGGTATTATACCGCTAACCATTAAATATTTCCAAATAAGACAAATACAACTATATTGTGAAAAGAGTTTTTTGACAGTGAAATATTTGAGTATTGATCGTTTTTATTAAACTGTTTCTTATTTTTTTTATCAAAGTGATTTTTTTTTTGTTGTAAATCTTTGTAAATAGTATTATTAATATGAATAAATTAAAAAATGTTTTTGTTTTAAAATAAGAATAACTTTTTTTTAAAGAAATAACACAAAAATTTTAAATTTCTTTAATGTGAAAACTCATTCTTGACATACTGTATGTTGATGGGAGATATATACATACTGAACGGAAAGCGATTTAAGAATGCTGGGTGTCACTAGAGATAATACCGTTACCCACATATGTGTTGCTGAACGTAGTGGCGGAACGTTAAATGTGACAACATAGCTGAGCGAACGAATTTGACATTCCTGTCTTAAGAGGCAAACATGTGATTTCACATAGACTTTGAGAACAAAGAACGAGATACAGTTCTGTAACAAAATTCATGCATTTTATTGCACATTTTCACTTAAAGGCGTCCTCCATTCATAAAAGCAACTAATACAAAACAAATGATATGAAGTATTTAGGTGTATACATATTTCAACGAAAGAAAGGATTTTCCGATTATTTTGTTCTTACCTAAAGTAAAATCATTCTTTACCTGGCATGACATTATAAAATAAGGTTTTGCAACAGGCAATCAACAAAGGCAGCGAATGTAAAATTAGCGATGTCAGTAGAAATTGATGTTGAATGAATGCATAATAAAAGCAACGAATGCATAAATGTTTGGCAAACGCCAAACCGTTCTCTGATAGGTATTTCGTTCGATTTATTTTATTGACTTCTCAATTAATGTTCTGCTCCACTCTGATTAGACTAGCATATTAAACAAAAGGGATTTATTGTTTCTTTTATTCAAAGTTCATTTTTATTGATTCTTTAAATTTACTCATCAGTAATTTCTATTATCACGAAGAAAAGTATTGCGCTAACAAACAAATTAGCGATCTATAAACATTTGTTTTGTATTGTTTTTTTAAATCTATTATTATTACTCTTTGTCTATATATAGTATTTATTAATAATATTTATTTGTTTCAAAATATCTGGCAGCATTTATTATATATTTTCTAACGATAAAAATTGTTTCGATTTGTCGTAAAATATTTAACCCTTAGACACATCTATGGGTCATTTGTTATTTATTTCAATTCAATAGATTACAGGATACTGTGAGCTGTAGATTGTTTAGCAGAACTCACTAAACCCCGCTGTGTCTTACTAAACTCTTCATCTATATAAAATATATAAAATTTAACCCATTTGTTCGTTATTCTATGGATATAGCCCTGAGTGCTTATCTCGAATCCTATATATATAAATTTACTTTCATATTCGCACTATTCTTCGAATTTATTGTGTGTTGGCTTATTAGACATGAGGCCACGGTTCAAACCACGGGTCAGACACCTCCATCAAAACTAAATATGAAAAAATATGTCTTCGCGACTTCCTCTCAGCAGATTTCTAGCAAAACCTCGGAGTAAATAAAAACTGCCATGAAAAGTTTCTCAAAAATCTGTCGTTCGGAGTCGACTTTAAACTGTAGGTTCCGCTACTTATGTATAAAATTAACACACAGAACATAAGTGGTGTGAAGAGATAAGTCGGAATTTTGACTGAAGGGCTGTAATGACCATTTATGAATGTATGCATGTATTCTTATTGTTGGCTAGAGGTTTTAGGCTACAGCCATCAGACTTTCTAATTCTTCTAATTTAGCTTCGAATGCCTTTCTAATGTTTAAACCTGAAAAAAAAATTTCAGAGTAAAGACATTGCTCTCATAATGTTTTTCTGTAAAAAAAAACAAAGAAACGTTAGACAAAGTGTGTAGAGACTATGTTGAAAGAAAGAAAAAAAGATTACAAACTTTTTGATCCACACTCCTCCTGTAAACCATTGTATACGCAGAAACAAATTGAGTTCAAGTGTTTTTTTTTCTCACCGCACGTTCTAGACCAATGTGAAGTAAAAATATTGTTTAAAAATAGTCAACCGTTTGAGGGTTAAACAAGCTTTTATTTGTTTTCAATTTTATTTCGTTTTTCTCACTCTTTTCCACTTTTACTCTTTGTCTCTCTGTCCGTTTATTTATTTGTTCATGCTCTTTAGATGAGGCTCTTTGTTTGCGTTTATTTTATATTTTTTTTAATTATTGTTTATTTTACTCTAATAATAAATAAAATTTTAGAAAATTTTCAACAGTATCAAAAGTAACGTCGCGGATCTTTCTTTAGTTTGTGGATCATATTTTGTATTTAAAAAAATAATTTAAATCGAAACCTATTGGTTTTTTAACTGTAAAGAAAACAGAAAAAAAAATTAAAAAATTATGGTAAAATAATATGCATATAAATAATTATATTTCAATTTCTTAAAATATTATTAATATTTTGTGTGAGTACAAATGGATGTCATCGATTCGTTCTAAATATGGTAGCTTGGCGGTTATGGTGATGAAATATGGGAAGCGTTCAATACTAAATTTTGCATTTAAAATGCGTTTACATTTGTTTTTTTTTATTTCGAATTCGTTTATGATGCTGATTTTTTTTATTTTCGTTTGTATCGGGAGAGTGTCAGTGTAAAAGTGTGAATCATTGTAATTTTTCTTTGTTTGTTGCTTTTATTGTTATTGCTTCGTAGTTGTTTTATTTTATTGTTATTGTTATACTCTCAGCAAAAGTCAAGGACCTCTTTTATTCTGTTGTTTCGTTATTGTAAACTTTTATATGACGATAAAAAAATGTGTAATTATATAAAGAAACATGCTTAAATATGTTTATTTCTTTTCACTTATTTCCATATAAACATACATATACACCAACACACACACGCATATACATATGTTCATATATACATATACAATGTCTATCTTTATTAAAAACGAATTAATCTTTCTCTCCCTGCCCTCTGGATCTGGAATATATTGCTGTTTGAGTAGTGAATCGATCGACTACTGTATGTACATACTATGAACGTATGTATGTTTGGTAAAAATTATTGTATATTTTTGTATTCTTTAAAAATACACAATATACAAAAGAACAGATATACAAAACAAAACACACAAAAAGAAACTGAAATTGTTTATTTCTTTTATGATTAATTTAATAATATACACAAAAAGCTAATTCTATAAACTTATACGTATGTACATATGTACATATGTACGTTCATCATTTAGATATTCATACACTTAGGCCGGGTTCACCCACAAGTTTCTGAAACATTTTTGGTTCGGAGAAATTTCTTGTTCACTGAGAGTTTTCTGCAGCATGATTCACCCATTTCAGAAACTTTGTTCGTAAAAACAGTGCTGACATATTTAATTGAAAAAGAAATAAATGCAGATGTGCATAAACTTAAGAAAGTTAATTATATTTGTGTCAAAATAAAGAAATAAAAAATTAATAGTTTTAACAAAAAATAAACAGTATTTGTGGTGAATTATTTGGTAAGAATAAAAACATCTTGTTCTGCGATGGATAAAATGGATATAAATCATTTGCTACTTCTGTTCGCCATTGAAGTGACCAAAGTAAAGTTACTTGCAAAATATATTTATGAAAAACGAAAATCAAACATTTGAAACAAAGAGAAGCTTTGGCTTATTTGGCTTTGGGTATTTTCACTCACTAGTTTCCGAAATGCGTTTAAATGACGTAGATTCATTTATAAATTTTCATCGCATGGACCCTGGGACTTTCGATGAACTTCTGGAAATATTTGTGTATTGTATAAATTTCATATGGTGTGGCAACCTTTTCTAAAATGGTTCGGACCAAATTTAAAATTAATTTAATTCACACTGAGAGTTGTTCGCACAAAATAATTTCTCTCGCTCTCTGAGAGAAACGTCAAACTCCATATAAAAAAAATTTTGTGCGAACCAAAAATGTTTCAGAAACTTGTGGGTGAACCCGCCTTTATTCTCTACTTTTATTGTTTATTTGTTGGTGTTGCCAGATATAATAAAAATAATAATTTAAGACAATGCGTATTACCGTTATAAATGCCCAAATTGTCCTTATAGAAGATATTATTTAAGAATGTTACAAGATTTGTAACAAATAGAGTATGAACTTAGTTCCTGTAATCTAGTAGATAGTTCGTTGACTTAATAGACGCGAGTCTATGGTTCAAACCCCAAGTCAGTCTTGTGTACAAAACAAAATATTTTTTTTGTGTTTTCTTTTTATTTGCAATCTATCTACATATAGACAATAAGCAAATTTAATTACCGTCGTAGATACGGTTTTTAATGTAACCTCACAAAAGTAGTCTTACCGGCATCAAATCCCATGATATTTGTGACTAAAGGACATCGCCAAAACACGGAACTACTTTTTCTGGAAACTTTTCATGTAATATACTCAAAATCGATTGTGTTGTGTGACTCGCGGTAAGCTGTTGATTAAACTCCATACTCTCTAGTTCATAACCTTCAAATACACTCCTCAAACAGCCAGTTATCTTGCATGAAAGTGTTCTTAATTGGTGTAAAGGCTCTTCTAGGATCATTTCTGAAGAAATGCGGACCAATAATACCTCTCTTTAGACCATAATATGCACCAAACAGTGAATTTTTCATTTCCACAATCATTTCTAGGTTCTCCGATCTGGTTGTTCCACAGAACCACAGAATAGAAATGAACTTCACAACTGAAGAAAATTTTGTTGGAAAAGATTTTATTTTATTTTTAGAGATTTTGCCTGAAGAGTACTGCGACAAAGTCGTGTAAGCCGTTTATGTATAGTCTTGTCAATTAATACCTACAAAGTGGTCCCGTTTGAATTTATTCTTTTATAGTTAGTTTTAACTATTTTGAAATGTTCTTCAGTTGTCTGTAAGTGACTTAACTTGCTTTGTTAGTCCAGCAGTTTTGAAACCACTACATGGACAATTCAATATTTATTAATTTTATAAGTATTTAAAACCTTTAATATCTGTCAACTTTGCTGATCCCCTGGAAATATGTATATCTGGCAGCACTACTGGTTTTGGCGTGTGTTAATAATGACAGATCATGAATTTTATTACTGTTGTGTAGTCTTTTTTTAATTTGTATAAAAGTTTGTGTTATTTTTATATAAAATTAGTAATTTGTTTATTTACTAAACCATACATTGATGTGAATTTGTTGTAAATTGAAAAAACAGTGTGTTTTACTTTTTTTTTAAGTACAATATACTGCTTGAATGTCGTCAGCTTTTAAATAAAATAGAGAAAAGAAACTCTTTTATTTTAACTTAGTTTGTTTCCTTTGGAATTTTTTATTAAAAAAAAGAATTTTTGTCGCATTTATTTAATCAGCTTTTTTAAGTAAAATTTGAAAATTGGAAACACTGCAAAGGATGTGTAGTTTTTAATAACTACTCTTCTCTCTTTTAGAACGCATATCTGTTTTTCACTCTTTTTCTTTGTCTGTTAATTGTTTTTGTTGGAGCTTTTTCAAATCTCTTCATTTTTGATTACTTAACTCTCTTGGAGTGTGTGGGTGTTTGTTTTGTAAATGCATTTGCATTTTTCTTTGTCTCTTCGTTTAAAGATCTAGAAACGACTAATCATGTCTGAAGCAGTGCTTTTTGTTATTGTTATTGTTATTATTGTTGCTATTTTTCTCCATTTGCAAATAGAAATAGAATGCCACAAATAACCTTGAATTTATTTCATATTTTTTCTCTGTCTCTCGCTATTTGTCTCTATTTCTATTTCTATTTTTTTGTATAGAAGTTGTTATAACAATACTAACTAATTTAGCAAAACAATATTATTTTCCATGCATTGGTTATAATTTCATTTGGTTTTTCTTTTTTGTTAGACTATAGTTAGAGATAAGGATTCGTTTATTAAACGCCATTTTTTTAACATTGTGATAGGTCGGTTGTTCTACAAATACTATTGTTTTTATTTACATACTGCATACATATGTCTGCATGTATGCACTTATATTGGGAAGTCCCAGAATTAAAAAAAAAATATATAGTGTAGTTAATCTGATCATACACTATACACCCAAACCTTTTTTTACACGGTAGATACGTTCCAGTGGTTACCGTGTAAAAAAAAAACGCGTAAAAAAAGTCAAATATTATGTATGTATGTAAGTGTATAAACAAACTGAAAAAATATACATAGGATTGATGCAGCAGCCTACATATGCCTATAAAATTGAATAACTTTATAAAAACGCACAGATTTAGTTGAATAGTATACACAGAGTTTTTATTTTATTAAACGATTTTATCCGTATAAAAAGGAGCGAACAAAAAAAATGGTAAATTTGTTAAAAAAAAAAAAAACCGTGTTATTTCAAATTCGCGTAAAAAAAAACCGTGTAAAAACAGGTTTGGGTGTATTTTACTATTTAAAAGCGTGATTCATACAAAACGAAAATGAAAAACCGAAGACTGTAAATATACTTTTTTTTTCTTAAATTTCTTAAGTAGGACTTAATAATCAACAGACCAAAAAGTAAAAATTTACCAACAAAATTAAATAGATAATACCGTTAACTACAAATCCATTTATAGTATAAATAACAACAAGTAGTCAAAAGAAACTGTAAACGAAAAGTAAGTGATAAAGTAATAGATTATTTTTTGTTGTTGTAAAAAATAAATGATTGCTGTAAATGCATACAAAAACAAATTATTATCTCCATAATCAGTGTTGCCATTTTGGCTATTTTTCATGAAAATTGTTAATTTTTTTCCAAGTTGTTTATAATTAAGGGAAAAAATTCTAAACACAACTATTTGGTTTGATATATCATCTAATTTGTTACAATTTTTATAGAAATTACTATAAGCGAAACCCATTTTCTACCTCAATTCGCAGTTAGCTTTGAGTCTCAAGAATCGCTCTCAGCGATACAGTTGGTTCATCTTCATATTCAGATTAGATAAACAACTATAAATTCTTCCATTCTCATACTCTTTTTCATTTCGCGATTTGCATGGTATTTCCATCCATGACTCCTGCAGGTCTGTAGACGTTAGGAAGCGGAGAAGATTTTTGTCCACCTCATGTGTTAGGAATCAGATCTTCCCATAAAAAGAAGTTCTTGACCTCTCACTTTTCACCGAAGTATCTCCAAATCGAAAATTTTGATGTCAAAATAGTTTACTATAGTGATACTTCATTTCTCGGTTTGAATAACACAATGGGCCTTAGCTCTTTATCTAACCTAAAGGTTTACACAATTTTATAAATCATTTTTTATTTTTCCTGAGTCAAATACGGTATTACAAAACTGATTTAGCGGATTTTTGACTGACACCAGAACGAAAAGAATCTGTTAAAATGTATAAGCCACTAAATGAGAAACTCGAACTTGAAAGTTAAAGTATACTGATTTCCAAAGTTCATTTAAAATTTAAAACCATCAAACATTTTATTTGAGAAATCAAAATTACAACAGATACTCAGTCCAAATTGTTGTTATTTCTAAGTCATTCGATTTCATTTTATGGAACACATTGGTTACATTTAAAAAGTCTAAAAAAATCGTCAAATTTGTCAAAGAAATAGCATAATTGGCAACAGTGGCTATGCAATGAGAATATACCTACATAACATTAAAAGAGAGGAAGTAAGAAAACACAAACGTCCTTGAAGAGTTTTAGGCGAGTTTTAAACGTTAGTTATTTTATTTAGTGTATGTTGTGTGTGTGTGCGTCTGTGTTAGTGTTATCAGTTAACTAATCAAATAGTTGGTATGTGAAGTAAACTAAAATTGAATATACCTACATAGTTATCATCGTGTAGCATGCTATAACTGCATGCGTATAATATACACTGTATTATATGCATAATTTGTACTGTTAAGTATGTACATATATTGGACGACTGAGTGCTTTAGAAGTGATAATACGCGTATTTAGAATCTCTGTTTTACTTCAATTTTGTTTGTCGTTCTAATTTTTCCTTATTAGTGTGCGTGTGTGTGTATATATTTTGCAAGTTTTTATTTCATTGTATTAAACAGATTTTTAAACCTTTGGCCAGAGATTTTATAGCACACAACAATGTTTAAGTTTTTTTATTTTTACCCAGCAAAAATATAAAAAGTATTAAAAAATAAATACTTATAAAAATGCATATGATTTAATGCAATTTATAATTTTTTTATTTGTTTTATCATTTCTTTTATTCTTTATTTTATATTTTGTTCCATTTTTTTCTTTCGTTTTTATTCGTATTCTTAACGAGAGTGAGAGCAAATGTAAGAACATACATACTCACAGACTGTTTTTGGTTGGCTTTTGCTGAGTATAAAGAGAATTTTGAGGTTGCCAGATGGTTGATATGTTGTTATCGGAATAATTTGTAAAAATTTTGCTTTAAAATATTTAAATTACTTCAAAAATATGTGAATTGTGGATAATATGCCACTTTAAATACAATTTGATTCTTAGAAATGTATTAGTTAAACAAACTAAAAACTAGAAAACATAATTGATAGTTTATAAGCATTTCAAACTGTTAAAATTAAAAATATTTTAGATTTAACGAAAATTATTTTCAAGTTTTATTTTCCATTGAAACAAAGTATCTCTTAATTATTGGGCGATGTGAATACATTTTTTTCTTTTTTAATACTTATCTGACTACATTGTACAGCTCTAATATTCAGAAATGATATAAACACATTCCGAAACAAAGCAGTTATATAAAAAACTAACTCAACGAAAAATTTTAAACTATATCCCTCTATCGCAATAGATTAAGAAATTAATATCGTACATACATAAGTATTTAGACTTGTTCTTTCGTTTTTCTATATCTTGCAAATTTTCTGCTAACACTTCAACAACTCTCTTCTTGTGGCAACACTGTTATCACACCTATACAAACAAAGGTACGTCATTTATCTAACTTAATAACAGCAGCAAGCAATATCATCATATCGTCATCACAGCAGTGATAACAAAAACAACAAAGAAATTCTTATGCTACTACAATACATGGAGCAACAGTGAGAGAAATCAAGAGAGAAAGAACAAAGCAACAATACAATAAAATTTGAGAATAATTGAATTTTTGTACTTCATGTGCGTTTTTCATGTTCTCAATGTTGTCAACTTATTATTCATATTATTTTTATGAAATCGTTAAGATTATTATTTAAAGTATATCAAGGAAATCACTTAAATAACTGAAAATTTAAAAAACTAACTAACTAACTAACTAAAAAATAATCTATCATATCGACAATTTTACGTGCGATTTACCTGGGTTCTCACACCACCTATGTTTGTATCCAAGGGTGGCGTTGTTTTATTTATATGCAACTAACGCTCGGAGAATGGCTGGCAACAAAGTGCATTAATCTTATAATTTGGAAAATAGATTGCGGAAGGGAGGGTTGTGAACGGGCAGTATTTATAGACTTTATATGCATTTGATCTATTTCCAAATTACCCACTAATCATACAATATCATATACTAACTTTGACTTTTTAACTGACAGCAAAGTTGAAAAACATGTTCCCTAATATGATTCGCTTCATTCGGTTCTTCGCCGTTAATGCAGCACCTAAAGTTGGGCAAATTTCAACTTTTGACGTATGTTGGCAGCTGTTTTTTTTCTTCTTTAGATGATTTTGTTGTTTACAGGTGAACTAAATAGTTGGGCATGTATCGGTTATTTTGCTCTCTTGTCTTTAGTTATTTTGTAAAAAAAAAAAATTGAATTGAATCTTTATTGCCGTTGACAAACTGTTAAATATTCGGTTTATCTGAAAACAGCTGTTCTATTTTATTAAATTGGCAACACTGATTTCATTTTGATTTTTTTTTTTCCTTACGTAGACCGAGATTACTTGGTTTGTCAAACGTTAATTTAGTTTAGTTGTGCTGTATTGCACTCACACTGCGCTGCTCACGCTCACTTTTTACCACTACTGCTCTTAAACTCTATTATATACGACGCACCAATACCGCGAAACTTTAGTGAAATATAATATTAAAAAAGAAAAATTAAATGGTTTAGATTTTTTGTTGCTCTATGTTTTTTTTAACCATAATAACACAAAAATGTTTGAATAATAGTCAATATTAAACTTAAAAAACGAGGTTTGAAAATAAAATTTTTATTTCTTAATTAGATTTTTATATTTTTGATATTAAAAAAAATAGTGAAATTAAAACGGTAAACGAGAAAAGTGTAGCAATTCTTACTCTTTTGTAAATGTAAAAGAAGAAAAAAAGTTAAAGCAGATTGCATATCATGAAATGCTATAGAAAACGGGAAAATCTATTGAAAATGGAATGAAATAAAATGCAAAAGTCATAAAGTGACCGTGAAATGTGTTTTTTTTTCTTAATACAAATACCCAAACAAAGTGTTTTAATAATTTTCTTTATATTGTTTTTGTTTCATTTTTTAAGCTTGTCACAAAAAATCCTTAAATCCAATTACGATTTCAAACAAAGTGAAGACCACAAAGAGTAACTTTTTTCTTTTTTAAGTGTGTGATAATTATTGAAAACGACAAAAAAATATATATTTTTTTAAACGAATTATACTACGACGAATAATAATTTTTCCTGAAGAAAAATATTTATACGATATTTTAAACGACGATTTTCTAAAAGTATAACTCTTGAAGTAGCCAAGAAATTGAGGTAATTTTAGGCTTTTGTTAAAAACAAAATGAGGGAGAGACAGAGAGGGAGATATACGAAAGATATTGCCAAATAAAATTTATTCTAACGGGAATGTATGTTATTAAGAAATAATGATAATATTTTTTATTACTGTATTAAATAGTTTCATTTTCCAGTTTTCATTTAATTTCCTCTATTAAAATTGGCTGGATATTAAAGCATAAACGCTGTTCCTAAGTTTTTGTGTCTTTTATTTTTTTATTTTTTTTTTATTCTAATTTTGTTTAATTATGTAATTATTTATTGTATGCTCTCATAATATGTATGTTTGTTCCGCTCTTTTTTGTCGTTAATTTCGTAAGTAAAAACAAAATTCATTCATCTAAACCACAAATGATCTATTTTTCTGTTACTATTTTCTTAAAATAGAGTAACATACCTAGTCTAATAGTTTTATTAAAAATATATGTTTTTGATATAAAAATCTAAATGTTCTCATTTCTCTTGATCATTGTTCTCTTTTCTTCTCGCTTCTCTTGCTCTTTGCTAAACATATAAACAATTGGTCTTTTTGGTTTGATTACAACAAAAATGAATTTATTACTGTTGCTTACTCTTGCTTTTCTTTATTTCCTCTCCTTGTTTGGCACACTGTTGCCAATTTCATGTTTTCACGAACAATGTTAGTGATCAAATAAACATCGAATACATATTTTTTGTTGGCAGTTATTCTCTCTACTGTTAAACACAGTTTTAAGTAAATTTAAAAAGAGCTCTATTTAACCAAATATGTATGTGTGTACCGTTTGATCGATAACATTTTGTCATTTATGAGGTTAACGCCATTATTTCATTAGTGCAGTAAAAAACGGCATCACGTTTTGCAGGTCACTAATGTATTAAAATTTATATCATGAAGAGAGTTGTGAAGAGATCGAAAAAAAAAGATGATCTAAAGGGAAAAGGTATGGGTTATCTGGTGGATGCATTAGAACTTCCGAGGCAAGCTTTCTTTGCTTCTGCCGAGTCATTACAGACAAGTGTGGCCTAACATTGTCACACTCCACCTTTTCTGTTGATTCATTCTGGCCGTTTTAATTGAATTACTTGCTTCAATAGTGTTACTTGTTGACAGCAGAGATTAGAAGCAATTAATTGTTGATTAGGTTGTGAAAGCTTCCTGGTGGCTTTGCCAACTCACTTCTTCCATGATCTATCTGCGCATATATTTGTAGTATTATTAAATTGCAAATGCAAATTCGTATATTGTGTATTTTACATTTGTTACTGTTAATTTATGTGGCACCCAAAAATCGAGCTTCTTTGTGTATCCAGTTTTCTTCAAATGATTGATAATTGTTTGGTTACAAATGCCTAGATCCCTAGCAATGTCCACAGTGAAAGGAAAACATAATTTTTCTGCTGTTTTCTATCAGTTGTAGACTAGAAAGAACAGTTTTCGTTTTTGTGAGATTTATATATAGCTTCGTCTGTAGGTCGAAACCAAATACTATCTTAGAAACTTTAATACCCAAGTCCGCTTCCCCATCGTTGCATTTTTTATCCGATTTTGTACGATTTATGTGGGATAAAGTAAGTAAAAAAGTGTTCAGTTGCATATTTCTAAGGAAGTAGTTTGGCAACAGTGTGATTACGATGATCTATTTTGTATATTGTATAGAAATGTAAATATGTGTCTGCATGTATGCACTAGTATTTTATAAGGGCAGAGCTGCCACATGATCTTTGTGATGACAAATCATGATGAAATATTTGTTAGAAAGTCGAATGATTGCTTACTTTTTTTTCTTCTTTTTTTGTTAAAAAAAAATATATTTTAAGAAATGATCTAAACTGATTGAGAAATTTTTGCAAGTATTTAATAAAACCTAAATTATTTATTTAAAATTTCTTATCATTTTAAGTTTACTCACACAAAGGCATTAAATGTTTGATGTGTCACCCTGTATGATCAGCGAGTTACCGGTCTTTTAAAATCACAAATAATATACGTAAAAGTAGGGACTTGTTTTGCTTTTTGCAAAAATCAAATGTGGTGTGCCACTTACCTCTGTTAAATTGGCCATTGTTCGAAAGTTCTTTCGAGACTCCAAACTATCCTGGATCAATGAGGGATTTTGCTCCTCTACCAGACTCACATGGCCCACAATGGATAGAAGGCGTTTCAATCAATTTTTCAAACTTGATCGCAGTGTCATCTCGATCACAGTGGTCATGCTCACAGGTCATTGTGTTATGGGAAGACGTAGAGAGAGACTAAAGATCCCATCAAACGACTTTTGCCGTGGGTGTGGGTCTGCCGAAGTGTAGGAAACTGTTATCCACTTTCTTTGTCAATGCCCATCTCTTGCGAGGAGCAGATCCTTGTCAGCTTAACTGAGTTATCAGCCATTGATATCAAGCATATAGCTACGTTTATTTAGCTTTCAGGCTGCTTTCCAGCGCTGACCAACTTCTTCGATTAGTTTGGTGGAAATTGGGCAGTATAGGGACTTCGCTTAGGTGTGGCGATACAATGGGCCGCTATGCGTGCTCAAGTGAGCTTCAGTAATCAAAGCTAACCGAACCGTACAAGTTTTTAATTCTAAAATTAAAAAAAAAAACTTTGTTGTATAATTTTGTTAACTTAACATAATTTCGTTTGATGGGATAGTTTTAAAAGTGATATTTGTTTATTAATGAATTTACGATGAGTTCATTTTCTCTTTATTTAGCAAAAAATTTAATCAATTTACGTAAATGAACTTGATTGTCAAAATTAGCGCCAATTCTTATACTGAGCCACACCCCTCTTCTAATTTGTATTTTTTTTTTTTTTTTTTTCTTAATGTACTAAGTTTTATATTTTTTTTTTCTTTAATAACAATAAAAGCAACAACAACTGCTATAATGAGTTTCACTAATAATTTACTTACTCACATTAATAAAAAACAATTACATTATACATGTATGTATGCACACTCACACACTGAAATACACGTGTATTTGCAGTTATGTATTAAGAGAAGAAAAAAAAACTAACGTTTTTTTGCCTTTGTGTGGGTATTTCTGTTTTCTTTTAAATTGCATTTCTTATTGTTTTATATGCTTTTGTAAATTATACTTTACGTTTTTCCTCTTTTTGATTTTTGCAATAACATTGGGAAATTGCAAATTATACTATAATATAATAAACGAATAGACATATGTATGTATATATATATGTTGTGTATGCATACATAGTACATAGTATATGTATGTATGTATGTTTTTGTCTAACTGCACATGTGCTGCAACTGTTATGGGGGTCTATCGACTGTGAGTAAAATTGTAAAAAAGAAAAAACAAAATAAAATAATACTATACATACTAATTTTACTTTTCTTTATGCTCTCTCACCCACTCTCTTTACTTCACCTGCTATTTACAATTTTTCTTCCTTTTCGTTTTTTCCCCATCCATGCATTTTAAATATTTCAAAAGAAAATCAAAACCAACAACAATGTTGACAGTAAAAGCAGCTGATTTATTTATTTTTGCGGTGTTGCCATTAACGTACTATAACCGTATTAACAGTACAATTTTAATCAAATTTATCATGTAATTATTTAAATAGAATACTGGAGTTTGTATTAAAATGAATGGAGCAACAAGTTTGCTCGTGATGATTCTCACTCTAATCACATATGGGGTCGATTAAAAGAAAAACTCAATTCTTACTTAGCTTTATTAGGAGATTTAGTACGTTCAAAGGTTTATATAGTTACCCAGACTTGTGGCTTATGGATACGGATGTATAGGCACTGGTCGACTTAAAATTATTTTCGACGGATTCGAGTTATAGTTTAATGACCACTGCAGTAGCCGATGAAAGGATGTGGAGGTAGAGACAACAATTAACCACTTCCTTTTCAGATGTCTAGCTATTAAAAATCGCCACCATAGGATATTTGTCGAAAGATTATTTCACTATATCTTCTGGATATGCATTGATGCAGGGTCTCTCTTTAAGTTCATCGGTCTGACAAAGTGTATTTGAGTTAAATATAGATTTTTGAAGACACCGTAGTCTAGTAGGTAGGTAGTGTGTCGGCTTATTAGACGTGAGGCCGTTATTCAAACTCTTTCTTCGGCGACTTCCTATCAACAGTCTTCTGGCAAACCTCTGACAGTAAACAAAAATAGAAAGGTTGCTCAATAAACCTGTTGTTCGGAGTCGACCTTAGACTGTAGGTCCCTCCACTCATGTTTAAAATTAATACACACATGGGTGGTGTGAGAAGCAATCCTGCCTAAGCAAATAATGACCAATTAAGTATGTCAGTAAGTAATAGATTTTTGCCCTTGAAGAGTTGTGGTCGCATTCAAAACGTTGGCTTACGAATTACTTAATTTGACGACAATAAAAATTTTCCTACAAGATATAGAAATAAACACAACGGTAACACTAAATCTTTCTAGTTTCAATTTAAAATAGTACTCTGTGGTGGTACTACCACTAAAGCAATTTTCCCAAGCAAAAAACAACAAAAAAGACATAAAATAGAGAGATACCTACTACAGAAAAAAAAAAAGAAAAAATAGTTGTCATGTTTTTGTGCAAATCAAATATATAGGATATGTTATGATATGGCTGTTTGTATGAACATATGCCTGTACAATACACATACATACATATATTTTCCCTTGCGTTTCTCCCCACCCTTATTTATTAGTTGTGCTCAGCATGATAGTAAAAATCATTGTACTTGTAGTTGTTGTCATTTTTGCTATTATTATTAATAATACTGCTTATGACTTGCTTTTCTTTCTGTTGTTACGCTTTGAATGGAGCAGTAGTAGTACTAGTAGCAGTATTTTACTGTTTTAGTACAAAGATGACCTAAATTTTTTGTTTCTTAAGCCGACCAACCATCAGTTCTATTTTGGTTAAAACGCAGTGCTAATAACAAAAACAAGTAAAAAAAAAACAAAACAAAAATAATATTGTTGCTAAATACAATATTTGTTACTAAAATTTAAAGAATAAAAATAATAGTCTAACTACAATGCATATACATATTTGTAAATACATGTGTATATGTGTATGTATGTATGTTGCAATGTTGTGACCTAATTGTAAAATATGGCTTCTTGTGAGGAAAAAAATTATTTTGGTTTTTTGAAAAAATACAACAAAAATAAATTGGCAGAGTACAGTTTCGATTTAATTTTAGGTTCAGCAGGAGGTTTAAGGTTTATCATGATTTTGTTTCCTCGTTTGAAAAAGAAAGGAAATCTCTCTCTTTCAAACTCATGTAAATTGTCTGTAACACTGAAAAATATGAGATTCGATTAGAAGCAGCCTTTAATAATTTTGAATTTAGTTTGTGCTAACTGTATAAACCAGGCTTGTCCTTATCATTACGCGATACTTTCAACGGAGCGATCTATTATTGCCTTAAAACCAATCAATAGATTTAATACGATTTGTTTTCTACTAAATTCAAGGAAGTCATGAAGGAAGCCTCTGTGCTAAGTACTGAGTCTGGTCAATCTGTACTTGTTAGCTCTGAGGCATCGCCACAACGAGCACCTACTCCTCATATCCCATTCACTGCTCTTGTAAAATTTTACTCACTTTATTCCGCCTGTCAAAGCAAATAAAACACTTCTTGATTTAATTACAAAAAGAGTCAAGCGAAACAAAATGTATAACATGAATCACCATATCTTAAAAAAAATTAGTTCATTTGATTACGATTTTTGTGTTAATTTATAAGGAGTTTTTAAGTTACAAAAGTTTCAAGTTATGAAAGTACAAGGGTACTATAAAAAATACCTGTTACTTAGAAACTAGCAACTAAATCTCCCCCCACACTTTTTATTTCATAAATACTGCCTTCTATACTTTTGCAAACTAAGTCATCATTATTCTGGTTTTTTTTATTATGATGTGGTCGAACATTCTGCGGTATTTGTCATAGAAGAAAATATCTTATAATCTAAACAAATTATTTTTGCTGAGTATTTTAAAAAGTAATCTCTGTGGTTTGTTTCAGAAAAGAAAAAAAAAAAGAAAAATAATTTATCATTTATGAATAATGAATTAGGACGGCGGAACCCCACTATATAATACAAATTACAAATATATTTCAGTAATATGAATTAAATTTCAATTCCATTCTTTTGCCGGCTTGTAAAGAACTGCAACTGAAATTTAAACTGTTGGTTTTTGAACAATTGAACTACAACTTACGACTAAAATTATATTCATTGAATAACTTATTCAATCAGTTTAGTTTAGAAAGGATTACTTCCTCCACTGTAGGGGGTCTGTTGGTATTTTTCGTTTACATATGTTTTTGTACGTTTTCTTTCTAATTATTCATTTACCATACTTTTGTTTCATTGCTTATGTATTCTGTGTTCTATTTTAGAAAAAAAACCCGCCCTCTTAATTATAAGATAATAACTAAACTTTGTATTATAAATACATATGCATTTATAGCGTTATCCATATAGTGAAATCAAAACGGCCAGTAAACTAAGGCAATCTATTTCATCTAAAATGTCATTTATTTAGTGAAGGAATTTCCATTTTCGAATATGAAACGTTGAATATAGTCGGCTAACCGTTCACAATGTCATCAATATAATAATTGAATTTTACAGCAAAAGGCTTGCAATGTTGATTTTTCAAAAGACCAAATTATGCTTAATTGCATGAGAAATTTCCAGAAAGAGTAATTTCGTGTTTTGGAGACTTCAGTTGACCACCCAGAGAATACCGTATCTGCGACAGTGATTTCCTAACGTTGATGCATTTGAAAACCAACATTCGTCAAGTTATCGCAAAAATAGTGCCCCCAATGTTCAAAAAGTAGTCGATATGTACCTTTAAAGGATAGACTGTTGTAACGATCCCAGAAGCAATAACATTGAATTTTGTAATGGCAAGTTTTCGAACCCAAAAGTTGGATAACTCTTTATGTATATTTCAAAATAAAAACAAAATTGTATGCAATTTTATGATTATCATAAGGGTTCCATATTTTTTTAACTGTTATAAAAGAAATAAGCATGTAGAATTAAAAAAAAAGTATCTTTAAATATTTATCGTAAGCCCCCGCAAATTTTGTCGCTTCATGCACTACTGAAATCGATAAGATAGCCTTTTATAGTATAAAAAGGCTTTAAGAAGTTATACAAAGTTAGAACAATGATTATATGTGTGTATAGGATTTAAACTAATTTGAAACAAGTGAAAAACCAACAATGCTTACTTATGTTTTAAAGGTTTTAAGTTAACCTTTTCTTTATTATTCATTTGATCTAATTAAAATTCTAAAAATAAATTTATGTTTTTCTAATACATAGTAAATAATATGAAGACTTCGAACATTGTAGAGTTGTATATCCAGTTTTATGCCCGGAAAAAAAAATTACTTAAAAAGCAATAGATAGTCCGCTTTTAACTTCCACTTAATTTTTTTTTTTTTTTATAAATTCATGATCTAATGCATTAACGTGTGATGGGTACTCTCCTCCTCCCAGCACCATATTTAGCATCAATATTCGTTGAGGGTCTACAGTTTGTGGTTTTTGTATAGTTGATCATGAAAATAAATTCTGTGTTCAACTCTTTATCATATGTATTGCTTCTGCGATAATATTATACGAGTATGTGACGTTTGCGTTTTTGATTATATTGCTTTATACGTAAATATTTATAAACATTTTATACTTTATACATAAGCAATTAGTCACTCTATTCTATGTATGTTTGAAATTGGGCTGTATTGTGTTGTATATTTAAAATTTATAACTAGTTAATTAGGAGGAAGATATCGCCCATATTACTTTCTCTCCGACACTGTAAAGACTTATATTTTATTTAAAAATTATTTCCATTCTTTAATTTATATTTATTTCCTATTGTGCCACCATTTACAATACGTTTCCAAATAAGATTCATACAAAACATTATTTCCTTTGAATTTCAATAACTAATTTATAATTTTGTATACATTTTTCATTTCTAGAAATCTAAAAGAATTATAACTCTAATTGAGAGAAGGATTATTCCTTGGAAACTTCAGTTTTCTAATGACGAATAGAAATCAAGCAAGAGCTAAATAATATAACAACAACAATCAGAACAAGAAAAAACAAGGCTAACAACTAATATCCATTAAGAATCAAGCAGCAAATTAAACCAAACAAAAATCGGGCAAATATGATGTATTAAAGAGGAGCCAAAAGAAAACCAATGCAACCAACTATAATTTTGAAAATCTAACAACATCAACACCACAATTAAAACGAATTAAAACAACAACAACATATATTTGCTACAACACCCCATTCAATAAATTGTAATAAAAATTACATGCACCTCTAAAAAAAAAAGAAAGGAATTAGAAAAGAAAATTGCTTAAAGCCACTTTTTTTTTTTTTCAAAAAGGAAAAAAGTCAAGCAATGCTAAATATTACAAATATTAAATCTACAATTACATAACGTTAAATGTTTTCCTAATTTTCTTTTTATTTGTTTTTTTCGTTTCAATTCTTTATTTGTTTTTGTTCAAAGAAGAAAAAAAAAGAAAGTTTTTATTTGCTTAATAACAACTACAATAATAACAACATCTAGCAAACAAACAAAAATAATGATGCCACTTTATTGAATAAAAAAAAAGAGAAACAAAAGAAAGAAAATAACAACTCAAGCATTACTAGTAAAAGAACAACTAAACGCATACACCAATTCCCTTAAATTATTATTTAAACTTTGTTTTCAACAACGAACGCTAAAGGCATTTCAGGATTAAAGCTGAAATTTCTTATCAACTTGTAGTACAGCAACTTGCAACAGATCTTGAAAGAAGAATAAGTAAAACTTGTAACACCAAAGAAGAGTATTTGTAAATTTGTCGCATGAATTTAATAGAAAATGTTGGCTTTACATTTAAAAGAATTTGAGGAAAATGATTCGCTAAACATGCAATCCCTAATAAATACTTTGAGCTTTGAAACAGCCTACAACAACCAGAGTGCTAATTTACAAGCTGGTCTACAAGACGTTGTTGCTGCTATTGCATCCCCAGGTCATTTGTTAACAACAAGTGTTACCGTAAGAGCTTTAAAAGGTGTTGCTGTCCCTCAGTCAGCCATTGCAGCTCAATTCGAGTAAAAGGCAATTAAAACAACATAGAACAAGAAAGCATTATAAAACCTTATACAACAAACTAAATTAGAAAGTTCGAACAAAATTGAATGTAAAAACCAAAATCACATTTTACTACATACACCATTACACGAATACAAAGAAAAATAAATTCCCCACATACAAAAGTTATACAGCCGAACATCGTTAAAGAAAATCCTTTAGAAATTGGGGAATAAAAATTAAAGGTGCCTATTTGATAATAAAGAAAGAACGAAAGAAGAGGAAAATCGAAGAAGCTATTAAAATTGGATTGAAAAAAGCAACAACCAATCAACAACATTATTTTGTTTCATCTTTTAAAATAACTTTAAAACTTGAATTTGAAATTTATATTAGAGAAAATATTTTTTTCTAAACTTTTGCCAAAGTCGTCGTCTCACAAGAATTAATAGTAATCGATAAACAGCGCAAAGAAAATTGTTTGTTTAATGTTGGAGAGAACAGTTTACAACTAAATATTTTCGAAAGAAACGGTAAGTTTATTTTATTTCAATTCGAAAATTAAATTAAACTAATCTTTTCAAATTGAATATTAAATAACATTTTTAAAATTAAATTTTCATGTAAATACTATATATATATATATATATAAAACACTTAAGGTCCTGTTTGCCATATAAAATATTTGTCAAAATGTTGTCACTATTTTTAATGGGTCTAACCTTATATATACATATGTACATATGTATGTATGTTGTAGCAAATATTATCCTTTTATGTATAAATTTTTAAATTTGTTTTTATTTGTTATACAAGGAGAGACCCTAAGAATTGTGTGTATTGTATTCAAAACTAACTACAATTTCCAAAAATTAAATTAAAAACAATAACGAAATTTGCTTTTTTATTTAACCTTTTATTATAATCAAGCAAATTTTCGATCATAAATTGTTACATTTAGAATATTTTCCAAATTTAATCCGATATAAGTTTCCTTTTCATTAATAATTTAAGTTTTATTTTCTTTTCATTCTACTTCTCAAACATTTTGGTTCGTTTTGTTTGATTTGACTTTTGGCTATTGTAAGTTGAGTGATTTTATTTATGTTTTCTAAATTTATTTAAAAACAAAAAACAAACCAAAAAAGAATTGGCTTTAAATTATTTTTTTTTAATAAAACGCCTAAAAATTGCAAAGGACCTCAGGATTTATCACGAATTTTAATTTGTTTGTTTGTTAAAAAAAATCTATTGTGTGTACTATTTTCAAAATATTTTTATTTGTGTTTATTCTAGTTATTCTAAATTCGTTATTTCTCATAAAAGTAGTATTTGGGTACAATGGTATCACACTTAAGGGGGATATTTTAGCAACTATCATCATAATAATTTTTTTTTTTGTTAATTTAAACAAATTAATTAATTTTTTTTTTCTAAATTTAGTTAAATTTGTACAAACACCAGTGTATTTGCAATTATAAATTGATTCTGTAATAATTTTCTTTTATTTATTTAGCTCTTAAAAAAAAGAACGCCACAGCAAATGATAATTGGTTCTACACCGAACAACTATGGTTATTAATTTAAATTTGATTAATAATTAATTTATTTATCATTGTTTTGCTTGTTTTGCTTCTAAAACTCGATTTTGAAAAATGTTCAGCATAAAAAAATTTCATACACTACAAAGTCTTTCAAGTTGGAATTTATTTTTCAAAACAAGTTTTGAATAGAAGTTTATCTTCTTAGACCTTAAACGTGACGATCTTGAATGAAAAATTGTTACAGAATATAGAGAAATTTTGTTTTTCTTGCTGTCATTACAAATTGCCTAAATATGAGCACTTTATATTCGCATTTAAATGGAAATATGCTTTTTCTCTGAGAAAAATATTTTCAGCAATCTCATGTAGTTGTTCTCTAATAAAAGTGTATTTGACTAAATTAGGCCCAATTGCTGCGAAAAGAGCTTACGCTTTTTGTATTAACAAAGTGGACCAAAATTGACTGATGATTTTATGTCAATACCGAGTCAACTAAATTTTTCGATTAGCTTTCTTATTTTAGTCCATATAGTGACGAGGAAATTCCCACTGCGGGTACCTTAAATCTCACAGGTTAAAACAAAAATTTAGCTAAAAAAGACGGAAAACAATAGAAGGAAAAAGATTGAGCAGAGATGCATGTTAGTAGTAGAAAATAGTTCGAAGGCTGGTTAAAAATGCACACTTCATTCATTCACATTTGATATAACCAGGCAAATTGAATAAGAAATGGAAACAAGTTAAAGAAAAAGTGGTAGTGGATAGAGAGAGAACAATATCAGATATGGACTTCTCCAAATCAGATATTCTAAAAGATGCAAACTCTGTAAGTCCTTTAAAGAAACCCTGTGCTAGTTTCCTGTGTCTGTGTTTGTCTCTGAATACCAGCTCAGAGACTCATGACGTTTTCAGCAGTTTCAGGCTCTCCTACGTCAATGCACTCTAAGCAAAACCAGGGATGTCACAAACAGAACACAATGCATTCTGCATTTCGAAATATTCTGTGCCAACTACACTCAAAACATATCCACTTGAAAGACTTTTTATGTATAACGTATGTATGTATTTCGAAAACTCCCAACCATATCTACACATTCTTTATATAATTCTAGTATTTATTTGAACAAAAAATTGCTAAATATCTCTTTTAATGTTATTGTTTTTACTAGTTTTATGCACCCTTTTTTTTCTCCAAGTCATATCTTCTTAAATAAACCAAATACTTTTTCTTTTATAAACAAGGTTTTCATGAAAATATTTGTTATATTTTTTATGTTATTTTTCCATTCTTTTTATATGCAAACACAAAAAAATACCATCTTCACCTTCACCAATCAAAATAACAATTGAAATCCTACTTAATGAATAAAAAGGTATGAAGTATCCTCAACTAGTATCGCCTCGTGCCGTGAACGCCATCTCTGATTGGTTAGTATCACGTTTGGAGCAATTAGGCGTTGAGTCACCACAAATCTATACAAGACTTCTGCTATCTCTCTTACAATCGTCAGTTCAAGTAAACGATCCAATTGAATTCAGCAACTTGGAAGTAAATCATTAAAAAAATGTTCCATATTAAAATTTTAGTATATTTAAACAAAAAAAAAAAAAAATTAATTGGTATGCCTGCTACATGTAATGCGTATGGCTTTAGCAACTAATTAATTTTTTTTTTCTGAATGCTTGAAAATTTATTGTTTTGTATTTTAAATAAAATCCTTTAATTTGTTAATATTAATAATTATTATTCTTTTTTAATTTCTGTACTGACAAACAAATTTAGGCATTTTTCGCCAGTCGGAAAGGTGGACATAGACGTTTTCATTTACCTTCTGATACTGAGACATTGAAAAAACTGAATGCTGTGCAGTGTTTAAGAGAAATTGTTTCAAACGAACAGGAGGTAAGAGCATTCTAACCTAACCTAGTATCTTAATTTTACAATTAAAAGTTTATGCTACATGTTAATATATTTGGTTTTTTTTTATTGAAAAGACCGCTACTATCGAACATCTAGTTGAAGAGTTATGTGAAAAATTAAAAGATATTGAAAGACAAACGCAAGATTTGAATGATGAACAACAATTTCTAATTGAGTCAAACCTCAATAACGATTCTTTACTACAAGCGCAAATTAATTTACAACTACAACAGCAACAACAACAACATCAGCAGCCAAGTAGCAGTAGCGTTAATAATCAACATAATTCGCGTCATCATCAACATCAGAATCATCACAACAACAACAACAACAGCAATCATCAACAATTACCATCATCGCATATTTGCAATAATTCTCATAATACAACATTGTCCCATAACAATAATAGCGGTGATTCAAAACACTATAATGCGTCGGCGACAACAGCAGCAACAACAACAGCGGATGCTGTAATTGATATTGATAACGATCCAAAAAACCGTTATTTTCGAGCCTTTCCGGCCCTGTCAAAGGAAATGGAAGAGTCTTTTCGAATCTGGAGACGTAATGCAAAATCTTTTACTTGGCCCATTGTAGGACGTTCAATTCAAGGCGTTGATAATTGCAACAACAACAACAATCCCAATAACAATAATAATAATTCTAATTCTAATTCAGCTTCACAATCATCAAGCAGTGCTAGTTCGATAATATCATCATCGAATTTTGGTATTAGTCTTACGAATTCAGCGGATAAAAGTTTCGATAAGAAAATAAAGGCAGAAGGAGGGCTATCCCATCCCAATCAGTTGATTAATAAAGTGAGTGCAGAAACAGCATCAGTACATATATCTGGTAGTGGTAACATCAATCCCGGCGACGTAGAGCAACATCAAGCAGCAGTAGGAGCGGTAGTAAGTGCAAAAAAGAAATCTAAACGTCGCCGTAATCAAGGTAAGAAAGTGCCACAAAATCCCATACTAAAATAGTACTTAAATTCTCTATGAAATACAATTTCATTTACTCTATTTTCAGCCTTGTGTAAGGGTAAAAACATTCAAAGCGTACGAAAATTGTCCGCTGTTGGTAATACTTCGAACTCAGTTGGTAGCAATAAATATCATCATTATTCACACCATCGTAATACATCGCCTGCTTGGGATACAGATTTCAAGGGTTGTTGGGAGATGGGTCCCGATCTAATTAAGGAGTTCTTAACCCGCCAAAATAGCAATAAACGTAATCGCAGTGATTCCAATAGTATGGATCAGGAAGAACAAATTGAGCGTAAAACTTCAAATGAAATGTCATCTGAACGTGATAAACCCGTAATGAAGCGTTATATAGACTTGTCGTTTTGTTGTGACGATGACGATGAAGATAACAACACTCAACAGCTCTACAGTGAAGAAGGTGTCGATTATGTTGATACAGATTACGATGACAATACATTAACCTCCATATCGGAATTAGCTATGGATAGTATGAATCCAAAACGTTTATATCAACGTGAAGGTCATTTGCAAAAGCTTGTGGTTGGCAACGTTCTAGTAGGAAATATTGAGAGTGATAACACCTTAGACGGGGCATCCGATTCTGTAGATCCTATTGATTTTCAACAATTCAAAGCAAAGTTTAATAGCAGTGTAGAAGCATTATGGAAGGATACCGAGTCCTCCTCTAACAGTATGAACATTCAACCACCTACTGAAAATTCCTTAAAAATCAATAATTCAGATAGCAGTACAGGTATATCATCAAATTTCTACGCTACTACATCACTCAATGCTTTGGCTCCGTTTAAAAAAGATTTATGGAATTTCTGGTCCAATTATAATCAGCAACAGCATTACGATCAAAAGTTGGGCAATAAATTGTCAACCACGGCTTCATCATCTTCCATGATTACCACACGTGTGGAGGATAGTAGTGCTAGCTCTGGCGTCGGTGCTGATATTGCTAATTCAAGTGATTATTTTTCAATGCCAAGCAATTTGGATGACTTTGATAAATCTGTGGGCGGTGTACGACGTACTAATGATGCTGCCGCTTCGCTCGACGCCCATACTCCATCGATCAATGTGTTTTTGCAAAATTCCATTTGGTCGACATCAGGTGATTGTGTTGATGCTGTAGGTACATCGTCTACGGCCGATACCGATGAAAGTTTTCTCATTAAAGTTTGGCATTCAAATAAAAAACTAAGTCAGCTAGATGTGGGTCATGCAATTAGTGGAGAAAAGGTAAGAGAAATAAAATATAAATAAAATATATTTTGTATGATACTTTCTGTCAAAAAGTAATGAAAAATGTTGTTTCCGTTTTAGATGCCAGCAACATTAACGTCGTCTACAGATGGTGGTGGTGAACTTGATTATGTTAAATCTAAGGAGTCGTCAATTCTGAATAATCCAAATTTAGGTGCTAATTTACAATTTCCTCCCTACCAAAATTTAAAATGGTCGGAGGGCATTAACGCTGGTCCTGCTTGTAATAGTTTACACTCTAATACCAACATACCGAACGCCTCCACTCTACGGGATGAAAACAATTATGGCAATTTTAGTTCGGCTGCGAATATAAGTGGTGCCACATGGGAAGCTCCCGCTTATGGTCAAAATGCTCAACCCGATTTGAAGTCTTGGTGTGCCTCCAATCCCATGTCTCTTACAGAAATGTACGGCAGCGATGTATGCGATAGCATTGTTAATCAGCCTTCCTCAGAGGACTCAGAAGAAAATCCAGTTGACGTGAATATAGGGCCAGCAGTGACGCTACCCAATCACAGTGTTTCTTCTAGTGGATTTGTCGCTTATGCTCGCGTTAAGCAATGCGGTATCGTAAAACCTCAAACTAAACCATTGCAAACTTCAAATGCTTTACGTTTACCAAAGGACTTCTTCAGAAGTGGAGAAGAAGAAAACCTTTTAACCTCTGAACGTACACACTTTCGACCAATTGAAAATTTCGTCGATGGCCATACGTTCGAAATAAGCAATGCTTTGGACTCTGTCGACTTTGAGCGTACTGAAAGTGGTTTATTATATTACGACTCGGAGGAATATTTGGAATATACTCGCAATGATATATACATGGCTGACGAAGAAGTGTCCACCAGCTCAACGAATCTATTGAAATATGGTAAAAAGCCAACTGAGGATAAGAGCGATATGTTTGTAATTAAATTTCGTGTCAGACGTTCTGAGGAAACGGCTTGTCAGACGGAAGAGAAAGATTTCGAATTAGCAGCCGCAAAAATAACAGAAATACCTTCCACAGCCACTGTTAGTGATCCAACTTATTTTTCACATGGGGAGGTAAACAATATGTTTCATAATACATTTTCTTTAAGTCGTCAAGCAAACAATGAAGCCATAATGGCTGCTGTTACCAAAGCTGTAGCTGCTGCTGCTAAAGCTGCTGCCGAAAATCATTTAAATTCAGGCCACTTTTCTTGGCTGCACCCCACGCATAGTAGTACCGCAGTCACTTCTAGGAATTGTACATTAGAGAATAATCCAATTTGGCTAGTATCAGATCCTTCCGTATGCGATGAAGTTGATTTTTGTAAGACGAATTCTTTAAATCCTAACCTCAACTATGGTCCTTCTGTAGAAACCTCTGATGTAAATGGTCTGCAACAGCAGCAACAATTAGCCCAAAACTGGTCTATGCAGGAGGTGGAGAAGCAATGTCATCAGAGACGTTATTTGCCAGAGATGCCCCAACAGCATCAGCATGAATTAAAAAGAAAATTCCCGACTTCCGTGGATATAGAAAGAACTGAGGAAAACTCTCTTGATAATGCATCGTTGCACACTCTATGGGGTATGTGTGCAGCTTGTAATAGCTGCGAATATGGCAAATCAATGCCGGCTAATCGTCTACTTAGGGACGAGCTACAATTAGAAGCTGATGAAATAATGAGTGATTTGCGTTATATGCAGGATTTATATATTGGCGAAACTAATGTTGTCACAGAAGCAAATGAAAGTAATGCCGAAGACATAGAAGACAACGATAATAAAATGGAAAAGGAGGAGGATTGTAAATTTATGAAAAATCCATGGAATGCTGATAATGATAATGTGCAAGTATCGATGTTGCAAAAAGTCAATCGATTAATAGAAGATTTGTTAAAGCCCGACAATGCGGTCAAGCTACCAATGGAAACACAGTCATACGATAAGCTTAACAAGGAATTTGGGCAAAACAATGTTTGGAATTTGAAAAATGAAAATGCTGAGTCCAAAAACCTGTGGCAATATGGCGAGGAAAATGCTAATATTTGGCAGCACAAATCTTCAATGGAACAGCAAGATGGAAAGCCTATTGAACAATCTGAAACTATAATTAAACCAATGAAGTTATTAAAACAAGTCGGAAGTTCATTGACTGAGGACCCTCAGTACATGGATACTTTAAATTGGGGACATGAAAATTTGGCTAAGATATGGCAAGAAGAAGCCATGTTACCAACTTCCAAAGAAATGGAGAACGAACAGCAATCGCAACATGATGAAATGGAAAATCAAAAAATTTGCGAAGAGTTGCAAAAGGAAGAGGAAGAAGAGCTATCGAAGGGTAGCCAAAAACTAGTAGAAGAAAAGAATCTAAGAAACTTGCAAAGTATTAACGTGCTAACACCACCATCCTCGGTCGCCGCCTGTCGTCATACCTATGAAAGGGTTCAACATTTCTTGAATAATTCCGCTGCCAAATTGAAATTGGCTGCAAATCGCAAAAGACGTCATTCAGCTTCACAAAATTTCTATCAGCAACAACAACATTTAAATTACACTAATAACGGCAACAATAACAATAATGATAATATAACGGATTTAAATGTTTACAAGCAGCAGCTAAATGATGCTTTAAAAGACACAAAAGAACATCAGCAACAAAATCAGCAGCAGCAACAGCAGTTGGATGTAACACCATATAAAATCGATACAAAGAATAATAATTTTGATGAGCAGCCCAAAAGGCAGACCATTATTACTTGTAAATATTGGACTACCGCCACTAATGGAACACAATCGTCACTAGATTCGGCTGCAGCAGCTATGATGCTTTTGGCTGCAGCCACAAAAGTTAACTCAAATGCAGATACCATATATGATGGCGACGACGTAATGCTAGAAGACAATATATTTGGAAACACCTTTTCTTGTCTTATTGATAAAAATGCCTCCATATTGAAACATATGACCATGATGACACGACCTCTTACTCGTTAAAAAAGAAACTCTTTAAAAATAGAAAATGTTTTGAAAAAAAAATATTCTAAAGCATGTAAAAATGAAAAAAAAAAATAGAAATTGAATTATCTGCTCCTTCTGCTCCATATTCCCAAACATTATAATGGTGAGAATATAACATTTTTTTTTTTTAATTTCTTATCTTTACTTTCAAAATGCATCATACTTTACACAGTTACAAAAAAAGAAGAAAAAAAACACAAAACGAAACAGAAAAAGGATTTAAAATTTATAGACATTTTTGGAGTATATTTTTATTTGAAATCCGTATCCGCCGCCATTTACCTTCCATTTTAAAGCAAGCTTTTTGTTGTGTACACTTAATGAAGAAAAACTATCCCTATTTAACATTTATGTGTCCATTTTCTTTCATTTTAAAAACTGTTATAAAATTAATTTATCAAACATTTTCCTTCGTTTCTCTTTTTAACTATAATTTAATAATATTTTTAGTATGTTTTTTGCGTTATTATTTTTCCTCAATTAGTACTTTGTTAATTAATTAAAAAATATTTACAAAATTTATTATATTTCTTTTCTTTATTTTCGTTCTGTATAAATATATTTCCAAATTCAACCTGCACTTATAAAAAGTAACATTAAAAATTTATAAAAAAAAAAAATGTAAAAAAATATATATTATAAAAAAACTAAAACAAAAAAAATATTTGTTTGAAAAGAAAATAATGAAAAAAAATACAAAAAAAAATATAATATATTTAAACCAATCTTGTTCATCATAAAAACAAAATCACAAAAGAAAATACGAAGTGTAAAGTTTATTACTTTATTATTAAACCAGAAACACAAAGGAAAGCAAAATAAATATCCTCAAAATAAAATCACATAATAAAGGATAAATTAAAAAAAGTATCATATTTTTTATATAAAAAATCTTTTTTAGTCTTTCGTTTCGTTTTTACAATCATTTTCTTATTTCTCTTTCCCTCTTGTTTTTCTTATAGATATTATACGAGAACTGAAAATTTTATTTTATTTTTTTATTTTAATTTTCGATATTTTCAACACTTTAAAAGCATAAAGACTTAACTGAATTCAATTTGTCATTGAAACATATTCTTTAGATGTAACAGATAACAATTAGTTTTGTTGTTGCATTCTAAGGCAAAAGTTTTGTTTTGTTGAGTTTAAAAACTTGAAATATTTTCTTTAATTTATAACGAGCATGTAAGCAGAATTTTTTTAGGCAGCATTCAATCTCGCATATATTTCTTTAGTTGTTTTAATATAAATTTTCAAATTTACAAATAATTTCTCCTAAAGAAGCAGACAATTGAATACTTTTAATATCTTCAAGGAAAACTTATTGAATACTTGTAAAGGTCCCACTATTAAAATGATTAGTAGTCGGCGATAATTTCATAATTTAATATTTGCCGCTATTTTATAAATAGAGATTCCATGGTATAATTCAGCATTTGTCTATATATTCATAGATTTCCTTAATGCCTGTTAGAAACATAGGTCCACTCAACTTATAGTTTCAGTTTTTTGTAATATCAACCTAGAGTTTTCATAGTATATGGTTAATCCAATGCTATTTGCACCGTAAGATTTCGGTGTGAATTATGAGTGTGGTTGCTGATAGTGTTTGGTCTTATTCCAGCATAAACATAGTATCTGTCGTTTTACAAATATTAATTGAGTTCACATTTTTGTACATCTTGTAGTATGCTTTGGTATAAAAAGTGAGTAAATTCAAATGTTAACATTAATTAAATGTTTAACACTAAATAACTTGTCATTAAAGATTATTTAGAATAATTTTTAACATTTATTAATATGAATAACTGTTGTGCTTGTACTATTTAATATATAAATACAAAAAAATTTCCTGTCTGCATCATTACTGTTAAAACAAAAATTAAACTCAAGTCAATATGGCAAATTTTTTATTTTAAAACTCCGCTAAAGATTTTCAGTTCTCGTAAATAAATAATCCGCAGTTACAGTAAGACAAACGATTTCATTCGGTTGAAAATTTTTATTAAAACAATTCAAAAAATTCTTAATCGTCAGAAATGCATGCGTTTAGAAACAGGGGATAAATTAATTTAAAACAAAAAAAAAAAACCTGTAACTAGTAAAATATCAAGCGTTTTTTTTTTTAAACCTTAAATGATACAGATATATTTAAAAGCTCTTAGTCAGTTTTTAGTATATTGTTTTAATTATTGTATGAAAATCGTGTTTCAGAATCTTACAAATTTTTATTATCTAAAATTTAAACAAAATATGATAAAAACGTATATAATAATAAATATCTTTATTAGTTTCTGTTATTGAATATCTTGGTTGCACTTTTGTTAATACATATAAAATCTTTTTGTTTTTTTTTTTTTTAGTTTTTTATTAATATACAGTGTTTTCTTTGTTATGTGTATATTAAATGTACATAGTTAAAAAATTTATTCTTTATAAGTTTTTTCTTTTATTTTTATTATTTTTGTTTAAATAATTCTGTTCGTTTGAGTATTTTTTCTTTGTTTTTTTGTTTTTTGTTTTTTTTTTCCAATACTAATAATTTATTGTAAATTATAACAAAAACTAGTATGAAACTATATAACGATACACGCAAAAGAAAAAGAAAATCTAAAAAGCAGAACAAAACAATTTTTCATAAATTGTCTTACAATAATATTTAAATTAAAAGAAATAAAATTATAGTAGTAAAAGTATTTTGTAAGTAACTACTATAATTTAAACATACTTTGTCAACAGTAATAGACATATTATTTCAATACATATTTTGTTAAAAGAATAACATTATAATTTTTGTTTAAAATATAAAACTTTTGCTAAAAATTAACATCGAAATATTTAGCGAAAGTTACTTGTATAGTTAAAAAAAGAAGAAGATTAGTGTATGTACTTTAAAATATTTTTAAAAAAAGAAATTTATATAAATTATAACAATTTGATTTATTATTTTGTAAATATTTACTTTTATGTTAAAATTCAAAATTCAAGCTTTTTTAAATACAGAAAGAAGAATGAATTATATACATACATACATACATACATATTTATATTATATATCAAATTAAAATAGACATTTTAAATAAATTTTTATTAACATCTATTGATTAATAATTAAACAACTTCTTTTGAGTTGTTTTCAAATATTAATTTTGTAAAAAAAAAACAATTTAATAAACATTTGTTAAGAAAGATTTATTTAAAATAAACAATTAAATTTTGTTAGGAAAAAGTATAAAATTATAGAAAAATTATTATTATAAAAAAAAAACTATATTTTTTCTTTTTTTTATATCAAACAAGAACTAAAATATATAGAAAAAGAAAACTTAATTATGAATGCATATAAAATGTAAAAATCTTTTGAAAGTAAGCAGCAAGCCTTTAAAAGCTATATAATAAATAAATAAAATTCTTTATTTTATAGCTTTTCTTCTACAACTTAAAAAGAACAATTTTAAATAGCATTTCTATGTTATTAATTAACTACGCTGTGTTTTTGTAAGGCAAGTGTTTTCAAACGATCGGTAATTTTGCATGTAAAGCACTCAATTTCTCAAATATATTTGATTTGTTTTAATACAAATTTGTAATTGTAAGAACCCGCTTGTTTTACAAAAGCCAGGGATTAATGAAAAATCAATGAATTCATCAAAAAATGTCTTTAAAATTACTCTTAATAAAAAGAAGAAAAGCGGGGTTGGTTGCATTACATAAACAATATGTTTAAATAGGGCTTTAGTAAAGGACGACCAAAATTATTGTCATAATATGCAAGTCGTCCTGAACTATTAACCCCCAATTAGTTTATAGCATTTTTAACAATACAAACTGCTGCGTTAGGCTTCAACAAGGCTTAACGTTTCAATTTAAACTGATTGTTTCAGGGATTTTCAACCAGTTTATTTTGTAATAATTTTTATTTGTATTGTTATTAATGAAAACCGCTAATATTTTTCACATCCTCTTTATCTCTTATTCGATTTAAATTATAAACAAACAAAACATATATTATTTTGTATATATTTCTTTAAAAAAATTTAATTTCATTTACTACTTGTGCTATTTCCCGTAGAAAAATCCATTGTCCCTACTTCTACCCCTTTAAATTATAATAAAAAAATAAATAAAATAAATTGCAAAAACAAACTAAAAATAAATAGCAAAGTTAAAGAAATACAGACATAAAGTAAGAAAAATAAAAACTAATAAAAAAATGGTTCATCATTAAAACAAAAACGAAAAATTATTACAAATATATGAATTCAATAGTTTTTTTTTCCCACTAAGAAAATAAACAATAAATTGTAAAACTAATAATATAAAAACACTTGCTCCGTGTTTCCATAAGGCAAACGATTTCAGGCGATTGAAAATTTGCATGAAAATAACTTAAAAATATTTCAATAATTTTTTGAAAGTCTGAAACCGTTTGTATTACAGAAATAGAAGGTTAAATGGAAGTGCCAAAATTTTGTAAAAATAATTTAAAATTTTAAGCATAATATTATTTTGTGTTATTTCATTTAATAGAAAGTCCAATAAATTAATTAATAAGTACACGACTTTAATTTGTTTGTAGTAGAATAACTAACTTTAAAAAAACAATTATTTCTGTTTTCCAAGTCGACCAGCAAATTACATAATAATACTTTCAATATTATATTATGTATGTTTACAATTTATTGTTTATTTTTCTTTTTAAGGCAATGTAAAATATATATTATAAAGAAAATAAATTGATTTAAATTAAATTAATAAAAGTAGTTTTTAATAGCTCTATGATTTGTAATAAATTTGAAAGAAAAAATGTGTATAAATATTAAACAAAATAAGATATTTATGAAAATAGCAAACAGGTTATAAAAATTAAACTTTTAGACTTGATGGTCATTTTAAAAGCTAAACATGTATATCTTTTAGACAATTTATTACTTTAATTTTATTTTATTAAAATTTTGTTTCTTTTTTTATCAAGGATATGAAGATTTGTTTAAAATATATCCTTGATATTCAAAGTATGGAAATATAAACAATCCATAAAAACTTTGATAAAGAAAATGTAAAATAGACCTCAGATAACTGTAAGAAGGCTCTAAAATAATTATAAATATTTAACTATAATAATAAAAAAAAAACAAATAGCTACATGTTTTAATATGTCTAAAACTTGGAGTCTTAAATAAACTAAAAATTATTATTTAATAATTAAAAAAACGAGAAAAATACAATAAAAAACTAAAAAAAAATTAAAAAAGTAGTAGTTAAGTAAAGCTAAAATCAACAACTGGTCGACACAAGCAAAAGCTAAAAAAAAAATTAAATAAAAAAACTATAAACATAACTTAAGAAAAATACTAAATTTTTCCAAAAATATTTGCAATTGCTTATTATGATTGAGTTGAAATGTGAAATTAAGTAAAAAAAAAGTAATTCTTATCATATTAAAGCTTTTGCTAAACATATTAGAGGTATTTGTGCCTTTTTTGAAAAACAAGAAAAAGTTATTATTTGAGCAAGAATTTAATTTGAGTTTAAAAAATTAAAAAAAAAATAAAATCTCAATGGAAAAATTAAAAAAAAAATTAAAATAAATAAATAAAAAGATTTTCTAGCTGGTAGCATGATAAATGTGTAAAAGCAATTACTACTGCTGGTTAAATTAAAAAAAAAAGAATAACCACAATTTGCAATAACAACACCATTTGTTGCCCTCCACTACCACCAGCAACTTTGCAAGCAAATTGTAAATGAACAAAAACAAACCGATATTTTAAACAATTTCCTTTTCAATCATTTATTTTGTTTTAGTCTTTTAAAATCCCTATAGAAATTATAAACGTTTTTTGTTAATCACTTAATTTAATTTAATTAATCTCTGTTTCAATTAATTAATAATTAATTCAATTTCTGTTTATAACATACATACTAATGACAACAACAAATATTGTAAACTTGACGACATTATGTTTTATAGTAAAATAAAAAAGTCATTGTAAAAACAAAACTAGAATGTAAACAGAATTGTAAAAATTACAACAACAAACAATCCCACACATTTAAACACTATTAAAAACGAAAAATAAAAGAAAAAACAACAAAAAAAACATCAAAAGCAAATTTACAAAAAAAAAAAATAAAAAAAACTGATAAAATACCACCAAATATCAAACATTAAATGAATTGGAAATAAAGTTTAAAAATCTTTCACATTCTTGAATGCAAGTTAAACAAACCAACAACAAAGAAAAATTCAAATTGCATTTTAAGAATGTTGAGAAAACGAAAAACAAACCCAATCTGTGTTTTATTTCAATAAAGTTAAGTCTACAGAGGATTAAAGTGTAAGGTGTTCATTGTTCCGCTACATATTTCGATAAGTACGAGTATATATTCAGATAAGGATATGTTTTCTTTCATTTGGCAATGCCTAATAACCACCATGATAAACAATGTTTAGTCAACCACATCGTTTGAATCTAGGATGCTTGTTTGTAGTCAATCCCTTTAAACACCACGGCACCCAGTTTGTAAGAAAGGTAAATAAAAATTACCGAAACAAGGTACTTTTGTACTTTTGTTGAGCAATAGTACATTTCACATCGGTCCAGAGGTTTTCAAACGGGTTTAAGTCAGATCTTTGTGCCGGCCAGTCTAAAACGCGAATGTGCTCTTTATAAAATCAATTCTTTACCAGCTTAGACGTATGTTTGGGGTCATTATCTTGCATAAATATGAATGAAACTGGCATGTATTTAAAATGACAGTTCCAGTTTGTTCTTTAGAATGTTCAAATACTGATAACAATCCTTTTTTGCATTAATTTTCACCATTGCATTGTTCTTCCTCGACGTGGCGTAGCGTGGATTTAATGCCTAGCATTTAGGCCGATGAACAAACACTACCATCTGGTCCCATACGATTTACCTTTGTTTCATCACTCCAAAGTATTTTTTTTTTTTGCAGAATGGGAGGTCTTTTTCGTTGTAGGTGCTAGCAAACGTTAAACTCGTGACCATGTTCTATTTTTTGGTAGTAGTGGCCCCTTCCGGCAAGAGCGTCCAAAGAGCTTTTCGATATTAAGGCATCGTCGTATGAGCCTGTCCGATGAATTTAACCCAAATTAGGAGTTAATTTCATTCGAAATATCGCGTGACGACATGAAAAGGTCCTTCTTTGACTTCCGGGCAATAGAACGGTCCACGACTCGTATTTAGCTAATGATACAACGCAATCAAAACAAAAAGTATGTATGATAACGGTAATATTTTTTGTTAAACAATAGCTAGATGTAGTCGTGCAATATTGCAGACCAAAATAATTGCTCTAATTAGGATACAAATGAGAAAAAAATCACAATCAAACTATACGTGGATTTTGTGCTAATTTAATGTCCATGGCTGTATAACTTCTTACTACACCTTATTTAAAAAGAAATATAAAGCTCTAATATTTTGTTATTGATTCAGATCACATTGATCTAATGGAAGTTATATTTGTGCTCACACTAATACAATATTTTGTACGCACTATATACAGCTGCGTGCAACTAATTAAGGACACGAAGCTTACATGTGAGCTTGAAGCAAAAAATAAAAATGGTTGTATGATATTGTCAAAATTTGTCCAAGTTTAGTTAATTAAACTGTTAGTCGTAGGAAATAACTACTTATTGTGTCAAATAAATTATTATTTATAAAGCTGTGAGCCATTTTTTTAAAGAATATTGATTTCAGTCGTGCATATAATTAAGGACACACCGTAAATTTTATGAAAAACATGTATTTATTAGAAAAAAAATCAATATTTTGTTGAAAAACCATTGTTGTCGATAACAGCTTGACATTTCCGAGGCATCGAGGTAACAAGACTTTCATATACACTGGTTGGAATGGCCTCCCAAGCTTTGTTTCGGCGAAGAGATCATCAAAATTGCTTGTTTTTACTGAGCTTACTTTGATTTTTACAAGTTGCCATAAGCGATTCAATATTTCAGAAGACATTCGAAAGCTGAAAAGCTGCCTCGTAAACAAAGAAGCCGAATTACGACAGTTCGTGAAGATGCACTGTTTGTCCGCGAGTCGAAAAAAAATCCGCATAAATCAGCAAATGATATTCGGATAGCAGTCTTTGGTGAAAACGGAGCAAAACCATCTGTAGACACAGTAAAACGTCGATTGCGAGCAGCTGGTCTCTTTGGAAGAGTTTCCCGAATGAAACCATTTTTGTCTGAGCGTAACCGGAAGAAGCGAATAGAGTTCGCAAAAAATACCGCCATTGGACCACTGTGGAATGGAAAAGAGTGTTATTTTCGGACGAAACAAAAATTAATAGAGTCTCTCCCGATGGAAAACAATATGTTCGCCGGCCAAAGTTAAAAGAATTTGATCCAAGATACACCCGGGCCACTTTAAAGCATGGAGGAGGTTATATTATGCTTTGGGGTGCTATGTCGTCATGCGGTGTTGGGCCGCTGCACAAAATTGATGGAAACATGGACAAGTTCCAATATGTAAGAATCCTAAGCGATGCAATGAAGCCGTATGCTGACGAGAATATGCCAGTAACATGGACATTTCAACAAGATAATGACCCGAAGCATACGGCTCATCACATCAGACAATGGTTTTTAAACAATTCGGTCGCTGTACTTGATTGGCTTTCATGCAGTCCAGATCTCAACCCGATTGAGAGTTTATGGCAAGTTGTAAAAACCAAAGTAAGCTCAGTAAAAATAAGCAATTTTGATGATCTCTTCGCCGAAACAAAGAAAGCTTGGGAGGCCATTCCAACCAGTGTATATGAAAGTCTTGTTACCTCGATGCCTCGGAAATGTCAAGCTGTTATCGACAACAATGGTTTTGCAACAAAATATTGAGTTTTTTTCTAATAAATACATGTTTTTCATAAAATTTACGGTGTGTCCTTAATTATATGCACGACTGAAATCAATATTCTTTAAAAAAATGGCTCACAGCTTTATAAATAATAATTTATTTGACACAATAAGTAGTTATTTTCTACGACTAACAGTTTAATTAACTAAACTTGGACAGATTTTGACAATATCATACAACCATTTTTATTTTTTGCTTCAAGCTCACATGTAAGCTTCGTGTCCTTAATTAGTTGCACGCAGCTGTACATGCATATATGTACATACGTATTTACGTAGAGTAAATGGAATTTTTTAATTGTTTTAACATGTTATAAAAAATACATTTAATTTGGACAAGAATGCATTTCAAAAAAAGCTTATAATAAATTTTACACAGTTATTCGAATTTGAAGTAATTGAATTCCATAGCAATCTAACTTTATTAATTTTTTACTTAATTGTATGATATACAGTAGGACCTTGATTATCCGTGTTGGTCGGGACCGGAAGCATTCCGGATAATCGATTTTCCCGGTTAATTGAGTGCCAATTTTGGCTACTTGTTTAATAGATATTTTTATTAGTTAATAAATGAATATGTACATATTTATATAAAAACTAAATAATTCAAGGATTTTATATACATACATGTTTTAAAAATATAAAAAAAAAATAATTTTGTCAGAAAATTTCTAAAAATAATCAATTAATGTTGTTTGTCTCTTATTTTTCAATTTTGTATTTTCGTTTACAAGTTTTCGCGGATAATATAGGTAATCACGGCTAAACGATGCAGAAAAATTTAAGTCGATCCAAAATAAAATTAAGTCAGTGCAAAAAATTTTCTTTTTCCATCCCGGATAATTGATGTTGCCGGATAATCGAATCACGGATAATCAAGGTCCTACTGTATTAATAATTTCGATTTTCATCTTTTGGACTTTGGAATAATGAATAGTCAATATTTAATATACACTGAGCCCCATAAGTGAGTCAACACTTTTGTTCTTAAGTATAAAACAGTTTTGTTCTTAAGTATAAAAAAAGTTCCTTTACCATGAATTCTTGTTTTTGTTTTAACATTTTATAAGTAATAAATAAACGTTTTTATTTTTGGAAATTTATTCGACTATTCTTATTTACTTTTCTCGCTATCCTAAGAAAATGAATTATTTCAGTGGAGTTTACTCACTTTTGGCGTTCAATGTATGTATGCCTTTAGTATTTTATACAGATGAGCATATAAACGGTGTACATATGTATGTATTTACATATATGTATGTGGATAATTAAAGTAAAAGATTTGATCATTAAAAACTGAAACACTCGAAAAGCTTTATTTTTGGTTACACCGAAAAGTTAATTAATTTTAATTCATAAATTATTTATGGCAATAGGCAATATTATGAAATACTGGCTCGTTCCACGTTATTGCAAATGAATAATGTTTAATACATAGATATGTATGTACATAGTATAGTAATTTAAGTAAAACAAATGTTATGCTTCAGTTCATTATCTTTATCTAAAATAACCATAGGGCTGTATTTCCATTTCAGGATATCGTAGTATGATATGGAATACATATAATCTACCGTGTTCATTCCATTTTCAGCCCGATGTGTGGACCCCGTTCGAGTTTACAAGTGATCCACTTTAACCGCCGTCTATATATGTATGTATGTATACAGATCATAATGTGTCATAAACAATATTGTCGTCTAAAGAATTGGAAATGATATTGTATATTGAAAATTCGATATTTAAATATCAACTGCTTCTTCTGTCCTTACTACATAACTTCTTATCTGGTAGTTTTTAATAATTTTTTTATTTTGTATTGATTGGATTTTATATCACGCAATGTCGCATAATAATCGACAAGCAATTAATGCGGCATCATCAATGGAAGGGTCAGGGGGGAAGAGCAGAGGCGTTGGGCGAGTGGATGGACTTGTCTCATTTGACAAGTACACGTCCTCTAACCTAAACCTAATTAATGCAAACTATTTTCTAATGACATACTTACTTATGTATGTATGTGGATACATTTTCATAGACTCTATTTTTAAGTTCGAAAGAAGACACTACGTAAAATAAAGACTCAGTCAGTAAGAGAAATAGTACAAGAACGATGATGATATTAAAATATGTAATTATAGCAAACTTGACTACAGTTTCAGGTAAGTTCTCTTTCGATTTGAAAGAAAAAGTTTAAGATTTTAATGAATTTTCTATCGAATCGAAATCACAGATGATACCAGAAAATTTTCCACAGATCATTAATCACCAAATGTAATACTATATTCTCAAACTAAAACTGTACACCAGTAGAGAAATTTTAAAACCCTTTTGCTTAGAATAAACACTAACCAAGAATATTCATTCCATGATTTGTCTGACCGAAGAGGTAACCTCTTCTTTCTGACATTGTCCTTAAGTGTGTATTAAATCGTTAAGAATCCTTTAAAGGCATCATTATACTTTCTGATTAATGTACAGACAAAATATAATATAAAATCTAAACGTTTTGGTGTATCTGTTTTGGAGCATGGCATCACTATTTAGATTACCAAACATTGATATTACCTATATACAAATATTTATGACCCAATATGAAATACAGCTGAAGACAGAATAAAGTGGCCTTATAATATAAAAATTTATTATGAATATAAGTTGCTCTGGGAAAACCTTTACAAAAAAGGTAGTTTTCTTTTACACTTCTTATTCAAACTAAAAACCAACATTCTTAGATATTTATTTTGTTTAACAAAGGTACGTTTTTAACATATTTCTTTCGAGGTTTAACACAGATCAGCCATCTAATCTTTTTTGTTGCCGTATGTCATCATCACACCGGCTACCAATGCGGCCACTGTAAAGCCTTGCGCTACAATACGCGCTCTCATCATCAACTGTGACATCTTACGATTTCCAGTGCGGAAATTATAGAGACCATATCCTAAAGCACTGGCTGTGGCAATGCAACCTACAATGTACAGTGTAAACAATTAGCCAACACGCAAATAGAAACACGAAAGAAATATTTTCATTTGATTGTGTTTTCTTATATAAGTAAACAATACAATTGATGGCTCACCAATAGGTACCAGAGGATTTTCTTTTATTTTGCGCATCATTTTTTCTTTTGTTGTTTCGGGAAACACTGGACCAGATTCCTGGCGCATTTGAATCCAGTCGAGTTCTTCATTTGGCAGATTAACTTGTTGCTGTGGTGCCATAATATTTTTCTTAGTCCAACTATTTATTGTACAAAACTAGATTTTAGCCGCAATTATTTGTTATTTTTATTTACGAGATTTCTTTAAATTTACGATATTTTAATCAGCTGTTTGATAAAGTTACCAAATGTAATTTTCTTTAATAATAAATATAATACTGGCAGGTCTGTTGGTGCAATTAGAGGACGGGGTGATGTTCTTTCATATGGCAACACTTGCTACATTTTAGCGTTTGTCTATGCGAAGCATAACATATCTGTTTTAGTTGAAGAAATACAACATTGTGTTACCTAATGCATACAATTGGCAATGCGAAACAATCGTGTTCGTATGCTTTCGGATTTTTCTGAAAAAATTTCGTTTTCACGTCTCGCTTAAGAAAAAACTGTAATTTTTTACATTTAACTTAATGTAAAATTACTTAAAACTAGTGTAAAATGTAAATGAAATTATAAACAAATAAAATATAACAAAATCTCAAGGAGTGCAAGTGTTTTAATGCATAAAAATTGAATTGAAGTCATCACGAAGGAAAACAAAAAAAATTTTTCAACGATGCCGCAGTAGTTATGTAGAAATTGGTATGTGTGTGAGTGCGGGCTTGTGTATGTGTGTTAAGAAACAGGAGAAATGAGAAACAACAACATCAAATAATGAAGAACGTAATCAAGCATTTTTAAGCAAAAAACGAAGAGGATAAAGTGTTTTTAAAAACTTCAAAATCGAAAGAAAATACGAAATATTTGGAAATCTGCTTCTAAACTACAACATTTATAAACAAAGAAAAATTAATTGTTGAAATAAACCGGTACTTTAACAAATAACCTGATATAAAGAAAGAAAAAGAAACTACAGAGAAGACATTTTGAGTGCTGTTCAAGTAGAGGATTAAAAAGGCACCACAAAAAAATGTAAGTTTTTCTACTTAATTATACGATTTTATTGAGAAACAAAAAAAGCGACAAAAAACATGTCGAAAAAATGCGCGCGACCACTTTAGCCACATTGACGCAGGCTAAAATGGAGCGCGTTGCTTTGGTTTTCACGTACAACCTCCTCGTGTGTTTTTTCTTACATTTCATTTCATTTTTTTCAGTTTTTAAGTGATCCACATTGACGCTTTTTTTCTTTATTATATTTTGTTACTTTTTCTCGAGTTCAGTTTGAGTTGTTTTGTATATTTTTTTTGACTGTGTGCTTTTGCTGCTGCTTCCGCGTATCAATGTTTATTTGGATGTTTTGCTTCGTGATATTTTCTAAGTGTGTTTTACTCTCTACATGCAGGTACATTTTAATATATAAGTGTGTGTGTATGTGTTAGTTTCTTTTATTTTTTGTTTGTTTTCGCAAATGCTTAAAAGTTTTGTTTAGTTGCTGCTTCATTTTCTCCTTCAAATACCGCGCGCCACTTCATAGACATCAAATCAAATTTGTATGTGTTTGTATGTGTGTGGTTTTCTACCTAAAACTCAATTTGGGGCCAAATGATTTATTATTGGCCGCGTTTGTTTTCTTGTTTTCAGCGTGTATTTTGTGTTATTCTCTATTTCAATGTTCTCGCTTCTTTATTATTTTTTTTATTATTGAAACAATGTTATTTTTAAAGAATATTCACAGCTATTGATAAAATAAAACGCTACCCTTTTTCTTTTGTTACCCCCTTTTCATCGTAACTCGGATATTCGTTTCAGCTTTGGTGATGGTCACTTGTGTCATTGCTAACCGCGTATCGTCGGTATCGCCGTTGAGGTGGTTGATGATTTTCCTTTTCAATGTGATTTAAGCAACACCAAATATCTTTCGTTTTTTCTTTCTTAGTCCATAAAACAAATCTCCACAGATAAGAATTTAGAAAAACCAAAAATTGTTGATTGTAAAACAATATTTTGGAAATCCGATTAAATACTAGTTTATATTCTTCTTTGGTTGGTTGGAGTCTTTTATCGGAGGATTATATTTGTTGACATGATGTATTTGTTTCATTAGGGGCTCTGTATAAAAGGTGAGCCTATTCATTTTTTATTAAGAATATAAACGAGATATGTACATATGTACATATACAGTTGTGCTAAAAATGGTCATCCAATTTCTGAAAGCCTTAGATTTACAAAAACCAAAGTGAAAATAGGCATACTACTGTTGTTAAATTATTAAATATCTCATTTCGAGACTATATTACAACCCAAAGGACACAAAATGTCCAAGTCAACATGGGCGTTTTACTGGTTTGCGTCTAATGAAATCGATATCAGCATAAAACTTATAAAAGACAAGATATTCGATTACTATACTCGTCGTCAACTCAGACTGGGCCATATATTTCGTAAAGAACTTTTCTCCCAAAGACTCCACGCACAGCTTCATCTGCCTGCTCAAGTACACTTTCCTATGCGTCATATAACAACACTGGTAATATCAGAGTCTAGTACATTCTGAATTTAATTTGTTATATTGGTTGCTAAGACCGAAATAAGTTATATTCGAACTTATTCTTGGTTTTATCTTCAAATTGATGCCTTTCTTATAATTTATGGCCGTCTTCTCGTTTAAACAAGATATTTGTTTTCGTCTTCGTTTACTACCCGACATACTTTTATCGATAATTTTTCAATATTTACAAAGACTGCAGTTACCTCTCGCAATGTTCCACTAATAATATCGATATCGCCAATATTTACGAGTAGCATATATCTTCTGTTGGAAATTGTGCCAGTTTTACTAATTGCTGCAAAAATCACTGGACTATTACCCTGGCTCCCACTTCCTCTCAGATCCTACAAATCTGAGGTAATCAGAACAGACATACCCAGTAACAAGTCGGCAATTGTAAGTTCTGTGCCAGTCCTGGTCAGTTCATTAGTAATGTGTTACCGTATACGTGTTACCTTTGAATGTCCCTAGATTCCAGCATGTATGGAATTTTCATGTGATGAGAAATTAATCTTAGTTTATTACCTTTTCCGCATTTTCATCTTGAGTGTTTGGTTTCACCAAATATGAACTTCAAAACTTGAAATATGAATGCTCTGTAAAACAATTTTTTATGACACAATATTTTATTTGCAGCACATTCTAATGCTAAAAACCGTTTATTGAAAAATATTTTTTTTATTACACCTAATAGAAATAAATCAGTCTTTTAAAAGAATTTTAAGAAGTTCATAGGTAATACAAATTGGTTTTTTGATAACTTATATGGTGTATATTTCATATTGTGTGTATTTGCCTGTACCACAAGTCATTACTTTAAAAGGGTAAGACAATTGTTGTGATGTACGGAACGTTATGGGTCTATGTAGAATCGAATAAGTCCAATCACTTTAAAGAAAATTCAACATTTTTGGTTAATTCCACTGTTCATATGAGCAGAAAATACAAGTAATAGTTATAAAACTTGTTCTGAGAGAGAAAGAAACTCGCTTACGGATTTTTAAATAAAGTCATGTGTGTAACAGAAAAATAAAAACAAATAAATGGAATACAGTTTAACATATAGCAACATTGATTTTTAGTTTTGTGTGTCACTAAGGATGCCGGCATTTTTGCATTTTTTTTCTCCCGACATTTTTCCGTATTTTTTCTCCTTTTTATGATATTGTTTTTGTTGCCATTGTAGAGGTTTTATTTTAGTTGTGGATGGATGATGACGGATGCTGGTACAACAATATCGTAATGTGTTCGGGCGTTCTAGAAATGCACACAAAAGAATGAAAGAAAAAAATGTAAACCACCACCACGAACCACACGAATCATAGTAAGTAACACCATTACCCATGTCAGCCATAAAGACATCAACAGAACTGAGAATGTTCACATAACAGCGTACGGAGGGATTTCTATAGCTTTAAAGAGTGTTATTTATTTAGTATTGTACATGAGAGAGAGGAGAACAGAATTTGTAGAGACATCAGCAGAGGATGTCAGAAAAAGGGTTAAACGTTTTATTATTTTATCTCATTGTAATCATGTGTGGTGTTATACAATTTAATTTTATCTTGATTGGCAAAGTTTTGAAGAGAAATTAATTTTTCTTTTTTTAATTTAAAACAAACACATGATTGATGGAATTTTTTTAAGTGTTTTAAAAAAATTTTGAAAAACTATGTTTATATTTTATAAAGCGATTTATGATAACTTTAAAAGGTTTACATTAAATTTAAATAATGGTTTACATTATATTTAAATAATGAAGACTTTGAAATTGGGTGAGACTTAAGATTGACCTAATTTCTTAGAGAATGTATAGACTATCAGTAACCCTCTATTTCGTTAAAAAAATATATATTTCCTACATTACCTACCCCACCCTATTAAGTGAATTAATAACTGAATTGGATTTCAAAAGAAGGCTTAGAACCAAATCAAAGCAGTTGCTTTGAGTGAAATGGAATTGATATCTACTCATGAATTGCATTGGAAAACTTTTGTTTCAGCCACATGTGTCACTGAAATGTATTATTTACCATTATCTTTGGAAGACCTGCTGTACTTTAGCGATCTACTGTACTTTAGCCATCTACTGAACTTTTCGTGTTCGATAATCGAATGAATTTGGCGAGTACGGTTTTTACGCTGATAAATTCTTGCTGTATGATAAGCATTTTCCAGGTATAAGTCACAAGAAATCGAATTTTTTGCCTCATTTTATGTACCCTAGATACGATTTTTTTCACTTTACTCAGGATTACAATCTAACATCGCCCATGTTGTGTGTGATAATTTTAGCCATGAGTGGCGGGACCTTCAGTTTAAAGTCGACTTCGAACGAGAGATTTTTTAAAAAATTTAAATTTATTAACTCAGTATTTTTGCCAGAACACTGCTGAGAGGAAATCGCCGAAACAGTCTTTTTTTATATTTCGTCCGAGGTGTCGGACGTAAAACTGATTAAATTAAAGGCATTTATTATATATATTTTAGCATTTTTCCAGATTGAAATATTGTTTGTAGTGTGTCACACAATAAAATGCAAGTTTGTTTGCTCCATGAAAATGATTCAGTCTCTTAATGATTCGCATTTGTTTTCTCAAAAACAACTGTTACACACAAAAAATCTGTAATTTTAGGCGAATTTCGTTTTTAGTTTTTATAAAAAAGAGTTCTTATGACGTTGAAGGAAGTGTCTAATAATATAGTGTGTCTTCTATTACAATAACAATAATGCAAATCTGTACATATATATGTATAGAAATCTGTATATAAAACGAAACGAAATAATGAAAACATAAACAAAAGTTCGTTGAACGTACTCTATTCTATTTAAAATATTGTATATTCATTATGTATGTACGTACATACATACATATATGATGGGATAAAAACACCAGTACAATAATCAAAACATACTAACTATTCAGCACAGATACATTGTATCCAAAAAAAAAGAAGAAATAAAGTATTTGCGAGTGCATGAATTTGAGTTTCAGTAAACCGTAGTGTTAGAAGAGTTGTAAATAGAATTTTTTTCCCGGCACACTGTACGTTTATGAAGTTTGGCAATAAAGCTAAACAGGCTGTTTTTGTGTGCAAAGAGACTAATAATGAAATTACAAACTCAAGTACTACTTGCCCATAATTTATTATTTTGTATACCCTTTTTGTTTCAATTGTTTTTGTCGTCGTCATGAACATCATCATCATAGCCGTTATTGCTGTTATTGGCACTAATAGTTCTTTAGATAAATCGGTTCTATATTTCATATACATTTATACATAAATACATATGTACATAAATACATATGTACGTCATTATTACGGAATTACTTCACACCCATTGAATGAGAATTGTACGAGTATAAACAAAACAATTTTGCTTTTACTAGACTTCACTCAATGAGAGTAAATCTACAATATAAAGAGAAAATATAGAGAGGAAAATTACAAACTGAAAGCTCTGACTAGCAGCAGGTTAGATTGTATGTTGATGTCTATATTCCAAATACATACCACCAGCCAGGTACATTTTTGTTTGTTGTGGTTGGTTATTTGAACTATTTTTCGTTTTCCGTCTTTTTTTCTTCTTTCCAGTACTTTTTCTAAAATTTCTTGTGGCCATGTGTACGAAGTTGTAAATGTAAATGTCTATATTACTTTTTCATGAATATTGCCAGATTTTCGATTAAATTAATAAAAAAAATACTTTTTGTAATATTTATAACCAGCTTATAAAGATTAATTATTATTTATTTATGAAATATTAAATATAGGCTAAATAAAAAACGACTTTAAGGTATAAAACAATACCAGGTATTTTGAGATGTCTTAACATATGGACATATTTACTTTTTGCATTTACTAATACATACTCAAATTAAATCCGGAAAACTTACTCAAATTTCTTCAAATTTCCGGCAATTATTTTTAACTAGAATTACGTTTGCCAATAATTAATGCCTTGTGTGGCTAGTGGCAAGTCAAGTCTTCTTGTTAAACCACGTATCGCCAAAATTCACTCTACAAAAAATAGAAAATCTAAAGTAGTCTACATTCATGATAACAGTTTCTCTAATGAGTTTAATGAGTTATTCACTTTTCTGATTTTTGTTCGATTTAAATTCGTAAACTAACTGATAGTTAAAGGTCTGGGAAAAAAACCCATGGAGTAAGGTGTTCCATGTGTTAGTAATAGACAAAGAATTCCGTCTGATTAACAAATTATGACGACTTCAGTTAGTTAATCTACATATATCGCTGAATATCGATATCAAAAAAATTCTTTCTACTTTATTCATTCAATCTTTAAAATATTTGAATAAAGGCTATTCCTCAATACATATCCTACTCATAAACAATCACATGGCAGCACTGTATGTTTTCATTAGTTTATATCAGACGCAAATGGAAAGAACAAGTTTTTTGTTTATGTTTTATTAAAGTATGTGTTGATGATTACATTGTTTTTATTTTTCTGTTTACTTACTATAAACCTTGGCCTATAATTTGCAACCTGGGCTCATACCATATAAATTGTGAATAAACATATGTATGAATGAGATTAATAACTGTTTGCAATATACATGCATGTTGTTAACTAAACGATGATATGATTATGATTAATGAAATAAAAAAATAAAAAAAAAACAGAACTAACATTATTTATCTCGTTTTACAGTTTTCCCGTAGAGAGCACAAATAGAACTGAATGACAAAATGAGTTACAATCAAAAACCACCTGGTGCGAGTGGTAGTGGTATGGGCGGAGGGCCTCCGAATGGTCCTAATAATATGCCACAAGTTGCAAAAACGTTTGCAGGCATACAACAGCAAATGCAGAATTTAGTGCATAGTCAAAACGCTATTCCACAGTCATCGCAGGCAGATATCAACGCATTCTTACAGCAGCAACGGATACAAAATATGTTAAAACAACAGCAGCAATTTTTACAGTTTCAGCATCAGATGCAACAACAACAGCACCAACAACAGCAACATCAACACCATAATATGGCAGGAAGTGGTGGAGTAGGGGCTGGACCAGTTGGAGGACCGGGTGTTGGTGGTGTTACCGGACCTGGCGGTGGGGGGCCTGGTGTAAGTGGAGAGCCGTTAGCCTTAACTCGAACTCCGGGTGCCGCAGAGCTTTTAAACAAAACCTATCAGCAACAGGCAAATGGCAATCCAGCATCAAATCCAACATTCAACCAATTGCAACAGACTTTGCAAGCATTGCCACAAAACTTTGTACAACAATTGCAAGTTTTTCAGTATCAGATGCAGGCAAAGCAAATGCAGCAACAACAGCAACATGGTGGTGGGCAGACCCAACATGGTCATGGTCAACAGCAACCAGTTCAAGGTGTACCCCCACCGCCACCAACCACAACTGCAATGTCTCATCAACAGCAGCAGCAACAGCAAAAACACCAGAATCAGCATCAACAACAGCAACAACAGGCCGCTCTGTCTCGTTACCTTACAGCCGCGGCTGCTCAGGCGGCAGCCGTTAGTGGAAATAAAATGAGTGCCGCTACACCTCCGCCACCACCGCCTTTAACAAATCAGATGAAACCTCCAAATCTGCCACCGAACACACAAATAACTCCCGTAACTACTGCAAATATTGGTAACAGTGGCAATTTATCGGCCGGACCACATCCAAAAATGTCTACCGGTATTTCAGCAACAGGTTCATCTAAGCACCAAGCACCGCCACCATCCATATCATTGACGCCATCGAAACCCTTGCCGTCAGGGCCAAGTGCTGCACATCAGCAAAATAAATTTACACCGCCTACAAATGCTGGTGTCAAAGGAGGACATTTAGGACATTCAGGTCATTCGCAAAACTTACCAAAATCCACACATGGTGCTAACACAGCTACTAGTAATACCACTAGTCCGGCTAAGACTGGAACAAATGCTGATGCTACTGTGGCAGCTTTAAAATCACCACAATCTACACCAGTACAATTGACAAAACAAATACCTCCAACGGCCACTACAGCCAGCGTAGGCAATAAAACACCAGCGAGTGCTTCAGTCACAACGGCTGTTGCTGCTGTTACAACAATGGTTTCACCTCACAAATCAACCACACCAACAGCACTAACACCCAGTGCTGCAAATACAACAACTACTACAGCTCCTGCTGTAGCGATTACCGCTACTACCACAACTTCTGCTGCAGCGTTAACAACAACTACCAATGTTTCTCAAGCAAAATCTCAAGCAAACAAACCAAACATTGATGAATTGGCAGCAACTAAATTGCCGCTGAAATCCTTAAATTCTGAAAAGGAGGCACTAAAAGCTCCACTTCCAAATGATAGCAACAAGACAGCTACGGAACCAAAGGTGGCAGTTGCCTCTGGCTCAGACAACAACAAATCGCAAACAGAGAAAATAGAAAAAGACAAGAAATCGGAAGCTGTTGTAATTAACAAAGCTATACAACAGTCAGCAGACACAAAGGAACGGCTGGAAAAATCAAGTAACGATGTTAAGTTAACAAGTGCTACTACCACCACGTCCGCACCGGCGCCAAAAGAATCAAAAGATGATGAAAAGAAATCTGAAGCGGCAATTAAATGCAATAACCCAGAAAATCATGATTCGAATGAATGCAAAGAAAAATTGCCAGACTTAAAGGCTGGGGAAAAGGTACCATTGCACTTAATATTGCTTTTTGTTCTATTTATAATACAATTTTTTCTTTTTCAGGATAAAACTTCAACAACGGAAGTTAAATCATTAACAGCGCCGATCAACAGTGCATTACAAGAAAGTAATAAGAAGCCGGACACATCTGTTGATGATGTTAAAAAAACATCAGAGGATGTGAGTCATGTTAAAGATTTGCAGGACGAAAAGAAAATCGACAGCAAAGAGGATACAACTGTGGACAAAGAAAAGAAACTCAAAGTAAATAAAGCTTCTAAAGCTGATCCGGAACCTACAGCTTCGAAAGATGCCGCAACACCTAAAACAGAAGTGGAAAAGTCAAACACTGCCATAGAAAGAAAATCATCACCATCATCAGTGCAAGTTATCCCCGCTAAACCGTTAGAAAACGACGAATCAAACGTAAAGGCTTCTTTAGAGCCTAGTAATAAAAAAGAAACAACCGAAAGTGTACAGAATAAAAAAGAAGAGAAGAAATCAACTCCTCCGCCTGGAAACAATATTGAATCTACTGCAGGGTCGGTAGATAATAAACCAATAAAAGACGTTAATAACACTGTACTCCCAGAGAAAGAAGAACCAGCGAAAACTATAAAGTCAAGTGAAAAGGCTGAAACTGTAAACACTTCAAAACCAACTTCAACAAATAAAATAATTGTTGAAGAGATTATTAAGGTGTCTACTGAAAGCACGAAAAAAGAAAGTGCAACCGTTGCTGCGACACCTGCTAAGAAAGTTGGACGTCAGGCCAAAGTAGCGAAAAGTAAGAGCGCTACACCAGCAACACAAGCAACACCATCAATTGATATAAAATCATCAGATGTACAACAAGAAAAACCGGCAGCAACAAGTGCTCGTGTCAAGAGAAAATCAAAAACTACAGAAACAACTGCATCAGAACCCGCACAAGCACCCACAACACCTAAAGATGATAACTCAGACCGTAAATCAAAACGCCACCGTCTTAAGACAATACTCTACCAAAGTCCTCTTCCTGAATTGGCTTATATTACTAAACTTTCAGCCAGTGAGGCTTCCAACTCTCCAAAACCCATGTCCAATGAGGACCGGTTAATAGTGTTTTATAAAAACGAATATATGGCTGTACGTAATGCAGAGGGTACATTCTATTTGTGCCAAACTATGCAAAATGTTTATCGCACTTCTCCGCGCATAAGCATTCGTTGGCTTTCAGAGGATGCTAAAGATAATAATGTATTTATACCTGATTTTTACGATCACACGGATATTGAATGTGTATTGACTACGGTCGAGTTGAAACGCATTGATAAGGGACACCTACGATTGCCCAAAGTGGAAAGAAGTCGCATAGAAAGTATACTCAAAAAGGCAATAGATGTCGAAAAGGGTCTGGTGCCAAGACCCGAGCTAACAGAAGAGAATCCAGATGGTCGTAAGTTTTGTATTTATTTATGAGACTTATCGTGTATTTTAAATTAAATTTGCTTTTTGTTTTTGTTTTTATCCTTTTCCTTTTATCTATGTAGTTGATATTTCACTCTTTAAAGATGAATCTCAAATTGAAAAGAAATCAGCCTTAAATGAAGGTGGTGAAAGTCAAACATCTTCTAACGCAATTGGCAGGAAATCCAGAAAAGGCAACTCATTTGCCGCCTCATCAGCTCGTAAATCGAATGCATCGGCTGCAACGCCTTTAACGTCAACAGGTAGTAAACGTAAACGAGGAGCGTCGGCAGCATCTGCGTCCTCAAGTTCACGCAAAATCCAACCTAAAAAACGGAAAGTTCTAACTAAGCGCAGAAGAAAGACGGATAACAGTGATGACGACGACGAGGACGAAACTTCCGATGATAACGAATCGGATACTGAATATAAACCCACACAAAAACGATCATCACTTAACACGAGCGGTGCATCGAAATCAACGCCTCGTGCACAAAGATCCCCTTTAGCTAAAGCCAGAGCTGCGTCGCCAATTACACCAACCACATCCAGATCTAAAAATGTACCTCAAAAAGTGAGTTAAAATTTCTTTTATTTTTATAATTTTTTAACTTGATTCTTACGCTGTATATGCAATCAAATTTTAGAAATCTTCCGCAGGAAAGAATACATTGGGGGGAATTTGCACAATTGTTATATTTAAATTTGTTGTCCCTATTATTTAAAATGAGATTAAGGAACCACTGATCTAAATAATAAATAAAACCGAGCTACTTTCACATATGTATTTACGTTATAAGTTTATTTATATATTTTCAACGACTTATGCCTAGGTTTCGAAGTCGCCGTAGTCTAGTAGGTAGTGTGTTGGCTTATTGGACGCAAAAGCCTGGGTTCGAGCCCCAGGCCAGGCATCAAAGACAAAATACAAAAAGTATTTTTTCGGCGACTTCCTCTCAGTAGATTTCTGGCAAAAACTCTGAGAGTAAATAAAAATTGCCATGAAAAGTTTCTCAATAAATAAAAATCTGTCGTTCGGAGTCGACTTTAAACTGTAGGTCCCGCCACTCATGTATAAAATTAATACACACAACATAAGTGGTGTGAGAAACTAGGACGTTGTACAATGGGTCAATTCCACCTCCGGGTACTGTACTTGTCTTAATTGCAAGTACACGTCCTCTAACCTAACCTAACCTATGCCTAGGTTGTCAGTTTTAGCTTTGGATGTAGCTAGCATCTATGTCAACTTACAGATTAAATTCAAGTTAACTTAATTTTTGATCTCAAACTAAAAAGCAGCTCTAAGCAAAATTGAGTTAATTTTACTTCTTTTTTTCTTTCAATAAATAAACAACGAAGTATATTTTATTTGTAATAAAAGTTGGCATAGAAATGTAAACAATGTAAGAATAAAGTTTCATATTATTTGTGAAGCTAGTTTTTATTTACTATTTTATAGTTACTGTGAACATGGTATTTGAATATGTTTTATCTTGTTTGCTTTCTATTAGACCTACGGTATTAGTTTTATTATTAAAACTAAACATTTTTATTTTTAGACTACACCTACACCATCAACATCAAAAGCTTCTCGAGGAGAACGGGCTGCCAAACGGAAATCAATTACTGATGGAGGAGGCTCATCCGAAGAAGTCTCAACGCCAGTCAAAAAACCAATGACAACCTCAAATAATAAAAGTAAAGGTACTTTAAAGAAGAACAAACATTAACAAAAAGCGATTAATAAAAATGTTTGTAGCATCTGCAAAAATTTCCAACGAGGCTCCTACTGCTCCTGTAAAAAAGTCAACGTCCCACATTAATGGCAGTAAATCTTCCGACATCACTATAACCTCGTTAAATGATAATCAATAGCTGCCAGTAACGGCACCATCAACAAATGTTTCCTCCTGTTCTAATCGTAGTTCTCAATCGGTAAACGTTAACGGAAATGGCGCTGTTCTTGCTGGTAACGTAGGCGCTATAATTAGCTATGCCAGAAGTCGCAAATAGAAAACATAAGAAATGAGGAAACGTTCTAAACAATATGTACGTGTAATGTTATTAAAAGAAGGTAAATTTTTAATATTTTATAGATTTTAAGCTACAAAAAAAAGTTATATTTCTTTAATTTACTTTCTTACCAACGTATGTGTAGTTTTTTAATTTTTTTTTCTATAAATAAGGGCATACACATAGAATATTTTGATTTTGTATAGCAAACGAAACCATTTTATTGTAAATAGTTTCAAGTAATTATCATTTCAAGACTATGTGCATATTAAGGACTAACACAGAATTCATTTACAATTTTTATTTACTTTAAACACTCTTTTTTATATACATATATAGATTTTCTTTTTATAATTTATCATTATTGGAAGAATAATACCGTGTAATATTTCTCATAATTATAAGATAAGCTGAACAAAAGTTGTCACCTCCCTTTAAACCATTCTACGTTTTCGAACGTATTAATTTTATACAAACATTGTTTTTTACAAAAATTAATTATTATACTTCCAAGTGGATGGCATATCTTTATCGATTTTTATATAAAAATATTTATACTTGTATAGATATAAGTTTTAAGTTTAAAGTTTTTCTTTTTATATGTTCGTTCGTTGTGCATTTAATGTACAATTTTATTTTGTTTCATTAGACACCGTGAATATTTAAATGAAAGTTTAGATTTTTGAAAATTCTTAATGCCTGAGATAGTTCTTAAACTGTAATACTTATTCAGAAAGAGTGATTTCAGTCATTGTATTTAAGAACGGTTAAAATAAATTATTATCCTGTTATAACTTTCAAAATGCTTGAAAAATTCATCAGAGTGATGTTACGTTTGTTTTGATCTCCTTGGGGCAATAAGTAAATATTTAAATTATTATTTCTTTTTTTTTAATTAGTTTTTATTAAGTTAGCTATTTTCGCTAAATGCAATAGTTGTTAGTGAATATTCAAGCTTACTTTTGTGCATACGACTTTATCAATTCGAGTATTTTTTGTGACATATCTTTTCGAAACGGTATTACAATTTTTTATTATTATTTTCTTCTGAAGTTAATTATTTTGTTTTGAGTTAATTTTTAACTTCAATTTTTTAAATACATCCTTTGAAATTAAATACATTTGTATATCATATAGCATTGATAGATCTGGAATTATTTTGTTTATTTAAATATGATTTTAAAGAATTTAAACAGGCCCTCTAGAAAATGTGTAAATATATGTGCTGTTTGTGTATTAACTAATTTTTCTACTCAACATTTCATTTATCTATTTGTTTGAAATTTGTTCCTGATAAAGTCGTTAAAAAAAGAGAAGTGAATAAATAAAAAGAAATTATTATTTGAAAAACAAAACCATATCATTTAATACACGTTCCCAAAATTGAAAGATTTATAATTGTATTCTTTTAAAACGATAAAAATATTAATTGCGGTGTAATATTTAATACTTTTGAAACATTTTGGTTTTGATCATTTCTATTCTATATCATATTATTAAATTTTAACAATTCATTTTTGTTATGAACTATATAAAAATATGCAAAAAGTAAATGTTATAAAATACAATTAACAAATCCCCCCCAGCTATAACGCAATAATCATGACAAACAAGTTAAAGTAAAATGAGTACATACAAGTAAAATCTCTATGAATTAAGAATAAAATTAAAAAGAAAAAAAGTGAAACAGATATTACTCATATTGAATTAACTTATAGTTTATAAATATATAAAATAAAAGAAGAAAGCAAAATACATACATATATAAATATCTATATATCTATGGCAATTATTATATAAAACAAAAATTAAATAAAAAAGAATAACAACAGAATTCTTTATGTAGATTTTAGTTTTTAATCAAGACCTAAACATATATATGTAATAATCTATATATAAAAAAAAGAAAATGAAACAAACTACTTTAATATTTTAACATTCAGCCGAAAAAGAAAATTAAAAAAAAAACAAAACAAAAAATTGTCGTTTAACAATGTAGAAAATAATTATTTTAATTTAATATAAACAAACTAACCCTTAAAATAGTTTCAATATGCATAACAATGAAATAAAATAAAAAGCAATTTATATAAGACGCAAACATAAGTAAGCTAATTAATTTCTAATGTTTTAACACTTATGGTTTGTTTTCTTTTTCTTTTTGCATAATTTATTTGAAAGTGTAATTATAAACAATAAAATTTTATTTTGAAAATTTTTTAATACATCTTTATTTTTTTTTAACTACGGAATTAAGCCATAACAGTAATTTAAAAATAATGAGTGCAGTGTGTTATACAAGTGAAATAAATAATATCGGTATTATCAGCCAATTTTTCTTAAAACACACATTTTTTTTTTATCATTTTTCATCAATTAATTTTTAATAAATTAAACTGTGTACAAATGTAATCAAGTAAATTTATGGCTTAAGAAAAATAATAATTTATCATAAATGCAATTCTTAAATTCCTGAAGCACCTCTAAACATCAAGTTTTTGGTAAAACGATTAGAAGTCGCCGTGGTCTAGTAGGTAGTGTGTTGGCTTATTAGACGAAAAGCCAGGGTTCGATCCCTAGGCCAGACATCAAAATAAAATACACAAAGTATTTCTTCGGTGACTTCCTCTCAGCAGATTTCTGGCAAAAACTCTGAGAGTAAATAAAAATTGCCATGAAAAGTTTCTCAAAAATCTGTCGTTCGGAGTCGACTTTAAACTGTAGGTCCCGCCACTCATGTATAAAATTACCACACACAACATAAGTGGTGTGAGAAACTAGGTCGTAATCCTGACTGAAGGGTTGTAATGACCAATTATGTATGTGATCTTGTTATGGGTCTCTGCAGTATTGTAAGTAAGGAAAAGTCATAACTCATTTATTTGAGGTAATATTCCTGCGACACCGTGCTAAGAACTCCTCATGCACTACGTAACGATAGTCAAACAAAACAATGGTTACCGTCGCAACATTTGAATCAAATTCGTGTTTATCTTGATTTGGGCTCATCCATAGTTATAATTTGGTTTTGTCCTCTACAATATCCCCGATTTAACACCTGCATGTTCTTTTTGACAAATTTTCGCCCGTATTTGCGTTTACAGTTTTACTATTGCTGTTACCTAATTTATGTCTATGAGTTGTCTACAATATTTGCATTCCTATGTTATGCCGTGATATTTAGATTTTCCGAGTTTGTACTCTCATTACAAATTCTTCAATATCTTCGTCATTACTTGTTTTTTAACGATAAATTTTAAATATCGCATGTCGTTGGGGTTTTATGCACTCGATTTTAAATCGCCATGAAATTTTTTACTGATGAATTAACGATTGATGTCCAAACATCCACACCCAAAAACAAACAAAAAAACGTAGTCAAATGATCGTTTGATAAATTACTTCAAATTCTAATTAATCAGTTTTGGAGTTTTAATTGTAAACATTATTTAACCCACATGCAAATTATTATCGATATTAGAAAAATCACCGAGCTTTTTAAACGGTAATAACATATATGGGAGTGAATATTCAAGTAGGCAGGTTCCAATTGATTATAAATATTATACTACAGTTTTTCAATTTGAATTCGGTTAGTAGGCAGGAGTGTGAAAAGACTTTTAACGGGCAGACGTCAAGACAGGCAGTATTCAATCAAGTGCGAAAGTAGATAAAAACAAAAAAAAACTCAGTATGGTGCTATAAATTTCTACAAACAACTGTCTGAACAGGTTCGAAAATATGAAATAATCTGGTTGGTATATATATATATATATACATATATATGTAATTTTGTACATTTGAAATGAATTTTGATAACTTTTAATTACGGGCTTGCTAATCTGTTAGCGGTTTTGTTGAACCTGTGATTGTTTTGTAATCTTGCATGTGTCTCATAAATTTTAATTTTTTGTCTATTTATTTCTATAAGCAGATTTGAATGGAACTTCTGCAGCTTATCAGAATTATTCTTAAATAATAAAAAGAAGAAATTATTGTTATATTGAACTTTGTAAGATTTTAAGGCAGTTAAAGAGTTTTGTATATAGAAAATACAATATTTTTAATCGCCTGTAATGTGATGTGCTCTAAATTTTGATTTTATTTATTTTCTTTAGTTAGAGATTCCAACTGAGTTTGATTTTAAAATTTTAAAACAAAATCAAATAAATTGTGCATAAGAATTGAAAATGTTTGAATAATTTCGATAATTTGCAATTGGTTTGCTTTGCAATATGCTGAAAGAAAAAAAGAAAACAGAAATTAATTGAACCAAGGATCCAACATAAATGCATTTGTTTTTTAATTAAAAAAAATAATAATAAGAAACATTTATTGTATAGATGATGGCAGCTCTTACAAATGAAATCAACAACAACAATATTGTTATATAATCAAATCTCAACAAATATAAGAATTATAAAAAAAGCATAAAAAATTAATTATAAGAAGAAAAAAAAAACAAACAATTCTAATATATTATTAAAGAATATAAAAACAAAATCGAAAATAAATTCAAGTTCATTGTCCTTTCCAATTGTTATCTTGAATGAAACTTTAAAAGGTTTTGTCTATTTAGTTAAGAACCAAAAAAAAGGGAAAGAAAGAAATTTTCTTAAAAATACATGAGGAATTCGCATAAGTTGTTTTAATTGATATGAAGAAATAAAAGTCACCTAAAACGTCACATTTTAATAGAATTTATATAAATATTAATAACATTAAGCCTATAAACAAATTTATATAAATATTAATATGAATAAATAATACAAATATATAATTTCCTTCCTCTTCCCCCCTTTAACTTAGGTAACCTTATCAAACACTTTAATCCCACGTAAACGTAAATCAATACTAAAAAAAAACTGAAAAACAAACAAAAAAAATGAACAAAGAATCCAATTACAACCAAGATTATAAATTAAAATTGAAAAATATAAAAAAAATATTAAATATAAAAAATATAAATACGAGTATGTAAGAAATTAAGTTAACTTGATAAGTGAACAAAATTAAAAAAAAATAATATTTAAAAAAAGTGAAAAAAGAACAAAAGAATAAAATTCACATTTTGAAATTCAAAATAAGTTTAATTTGTGGTTTTAATTTTCTTTAATAAAAAGTTACTCTAGGTACCACATTATCAAATTTAAATATAAATTTAAATAAGGCTACCGAAATAAACAAAATTTCTTAAAAACCACTTTTTTAAAGAAGAAGAATTTGACTTGGTGAATATGTGATTTAAACAAGACAGTGTCATATGCCAAATGGTGCATGATACCAGATGTAGTTAAATGCGAATTTGGCGGGCAAATAATCTCACGTTTTGTAGCAGTCTATTTGCCAAGATCATGCGATTTTACTTTACTAGACTGAACTATTCTGAGGATACGTGAAGTCGCTCGTGTTTAGGAACAAACCACCCACAATTCCACTTTCCCTGGAAGATAACCATACAGCTGCTATTGGTGAAATACAGGCTGAAATACTGAAAAAATGATGTACAACTGGAGCTAATGAATCACCTATGGATTATCTGTAGGCGATATTTACATGAAATAACCTTTGAATTGATGGCATTCATTTATGATATTGCAGCATGCCGGGGTGACATGCAATATACATATGTCCACTTTATATGGCCGCTTTATTATTTACAGCGTATTTTCATATTTTTTTTTTTGAGTTACAGGGATTTGATTTCGAATAGTACTGTTATGGCAAAGTAGAAATTAAAACAACAATTGTTTTTACTACTGACTACAATTCGATATTTTTATTGATTTCTTTTGTTTGTATTTTACATAAATCCATTTATCCACATTTAGTATATGTATGTATATATTTATATAATATTTAGTATATACCATATTTCAATTAAATTTTTATTTATTTTTATATTGTTTTTTACATACACAAATATTTGTTTCAGTTTTTCGTTCTATTTTTTTGCGATTGAATAAAATTGTTCATAAAATCATTCGATTTGTTTAAAAAATAAAATATTTTTTATATACGATACTTACAACTTATATATTTTTATTTTTATTTGTATAATACACTTTTTTTCTTTCCTTGGGATTAACAGTATCTGCACAATAAGGCATAAAGTAAATTAACAAATGATTCGTTAAAAAATATATTTCCATGGATATTAATAATGTCATTACGAGTTAAACAAATATAATGTTTTGAAATAAATTTTTTTTTATATTAGAAACCTAAATGAAACCACATTTATACAGATGAAATATAATTTAATAATCCTTTTTTTTTTTTTTGTTTAATAAAAAATAAATTCTTTTCTCTACCTTTAATTAAATACTACATTCATACGTGCAAAGAAGCATAAGATGTGTGTGTTTTCTTCTCTGTATTCTATAGAAACATTTTCCATTTGGTTAAAAAAAAATAAATTCAGCTTTTCGTTTCTATAGATAAACAGAATTGTTTTGAATGGTTTTTTCGTTTTTTAATCATTATAATATATTTTAGTGTTTGTTGTTCCAGTGAAAATTTAGAACAACTCTTAATTTAATCAAAAACATTCCTTCAAAAGTTGTCTCGTGCAAAATAATCAATTCACTTGCAACTAGGCGCTAAAGCCTAGCAAAATTGGCATAAAGATATGAAGTGTATTTAAGTTGTGTTAACAAAATATATTTAATAGCACTTAAATATTAAATAGAATTGACGTGAAGACGTACACCCACGATCGTGGTGTGTACAATTATTTTGAAAATAATTAATAAAGACAGTACAATCTGTCACAGGGATTTGGTAATACGAGCTGGAATCGTTTTAGGAAGCATGAATCATACACCTTGTCACGGAAGATGGTTGACAATTTGCAGTAAAATTTTTTTACCACAACTGACTCGAATTAAATGTGGAAGGCAATTTGGAAAATTGGAATCGGAAAATCTTCTAATAATAAGTCTTGTGGAATTGATGCAGTTGCTCTAAACAAATGACAGGACTTTCGGCGGTTTAACACGGACAGCAGCATTCCTTACATCAATCGGCGCGGCAATGACAGCAATGAATAAACTCAGCCACAACAAGGTACTAATGAACATCCATCACCAGTATTGGATAGCGAAAGGCAGAGGGTAACAAGAACCATCCTAGCACAGCTAACATCCGGTTCGACGAACATCCTAAACAGTTACAGAGCGAGGATTGTTCCTGAAGCCCTAGAACGCTGTCCATCATGTAACTAGGAACCACACGACACGACACACCTTTTTAAATGCTCTCCCAAACCCACAACCCTTCGACCAGTGGACTTGTGGCTGAGTCCGATACAAGTTGTTACAACAACAACAACAAAACACACTGCGCATGTACTTTCCGTGGAATCGTCTCGAGATCTTCGCAGCTTTTAATAAAACAAAATGCAAGAATAATTGTAGATTAAAACTAGGAAGGTAACTTGCACAATATTAAAGAGATTGTAGATCTCCTGTGCGAGTTTTTTTTTGCCTCTAGGTAATAGGAATCAGGAATTGCATCACAGATGCAATGTGAATCCCCTAAAATACTGTAATAGGAATGATGATGGATTGGTTATACTTTGAGGAAAGAATAGAAGAAGAGATGGTGTATTGAAGCAGAAGTGCCCATTAGGAGCTACACGGGCCCAGAAACAACAAAAATTAGGGATTGTCTGTTCAACGTTTTATAATTTTATGGAAAATGAATTTATTTATGAACTATATAAAGTTAAACGAACTTCTTTGCAACTTTTTCATATCATAGTGGTGATATGGAATCCTATGGACTAGAGATTCTCTGTAAAGAATAAATTAAAATTTATGTTATAAATACAAGTGAATTGAAAATTTTGTTTAATTGGTTTAAAGTTAAAAAAAAATTTGTTTTAAATCTTTTAGTTTTTGTAAAAATATTTTTTTTTTGTATTTATTGTTGTTTACCTTTTATGTTCTTTTGATATTTATATATATATATATATATATATATATATATATATATATATATATATATATATATATATATATATATATATTGTGAAGATTTGTTTTTCTAAAAACGTTTGATCAATTATTATAATATTATGTTAATATTTAATTATTTTGTTTTTTATTATTGTTTATTGTAGATTTTCCTTAAATATGTCTTAATAACGTTGTATACGAAGTGTTATATTCAAAATAAAAGTTAAAGTGGCGAGATGAGTTTTTCTCAATAATTAATAAATTTGCAAAAAAAATACTTGTTACAATAATTTAAATTCAACATAAAATTTGTGGCAAAGCTGTACACAAAAAAAAATTGTTTATAAAATATATTTATTGTATTATAATTAACAACAAACTTTTTAGTTCAGTGTTAACAATAAGAAAAAAGAAAAACAAATTTCTAAATACCAATTGTAAAGAGGATGGATTGTTGTACATATCGATACATTTGTACGCATGCATTTGTATATCGTATTATACTATCTTTGGTGTATAAGTAATAATATATTTTTTAGTTGAATATTCCCTAACGGCTGTTTTATCATTTATAAGTTAATTATTTATTATTTCAATAGAAATTAAAAACAAAAGAAAAATACCTACGCGCGTAAATGAATTTGTATTTTACTATTCGTTTTCGTTTACATGCATGATTTTTAATCCAATACGTACTTATTCTCTAATACATTATGTTTTCATTTAGTCGGTTTCATCTTATTTTCTTACTGATTATCGCCAATCATATTCCCATGACGGTTATGATTGTATTTTAGTTTCTACTGTGAATTCAATTAGGATGATACATACTTACATACTTACTACACATTTCCTTTAACTACTACACACATTTTCCTTTATTTATCGTAAATATACATACATATGTATTTATACGAGGTATGCCATAAAAGGTTTGACATTAAAGCATTTAAATGCTGGAATTATTTTTTTTTTTTTTAACTTAAAAATTCTCGCTTATCACTAAAACATTTCAAATCGAAAAAATAAAAAATCTAAGCGTTCTAATTAACTTTTGTTATAATAACAAAAGTACCAAAAATTTCTGGCATTTGTCAAGTGAAAACATTTTTCGATTTTGCAGGCGTTTAAAAAGTTGAGGGTTTGCTGTTTGGCATTATCTGACAGTCAATCTGTGACTGATTGATAAATTAAAGGCGAACCATTTCAGTACATTCAAAATTATCATTGCAAGTGCAACAGACCAGCCGCTATACGCTTTACCCTTAATACGATATTAAAAACGATTCGTTACTTCGAAAATAAATTCCAAAGGATTTTTGTTATATGTATACATATACTTATGCTTATAAATTGAACCAAAAACTTTTTACTTTACTCTCGTAATATAATCTACACTTTTGAGCTACACATAACACAACAGTTGATTGCCTGATATAGAATATATTAAACTCGTGTAAAAAAGTAGGTAACCGATTACATTTAATAGCCTTAACATTTGACGTTTCCAATCGACGCTGTTATATTGCATATGAATCTACTAGATTCTGGGCTTAGATTGAAACTATAAAAGCTTAAATTTATAAAAAAAAATAATAAAATAAAGAAATGTTCTATATTGGCCTAACACTCACAAGGATGGGGGTGATGGGGTGGCTGATAATATTAATATTCAAATGGAGTTCTCACTTACTCATACTACGTACAGTATAGGAATGCGTGTTTGTTAACGATTTCAATGTTTAAAATTACAATTTCTACCGTTTAAACTTTATCTCATGTTCCGTTATTTTCTTTTATTCAATACATACATACAATGAAAATTATGTCTGTCTTATAAATATGTATTAAGTATATTTAGTATATGTATGTATGTGTAGATAGGTGTGGATGTGTAATTTTATAGGTAAATAGTTTATCATGGTTGTACATTAAAATTGGTTTTTAAACTTCACTTTCGTTTCCCATTTTCTTTATTTTTTATAAATTTTTTCCCCGGATATGGTTTTAAGTTTTCATTTCATTTTGATATATATTTTTTTTAATATTTTTCTACTCTGATATTGAATTTATTTGTTATTCTTTTTTGTTTTTGTTTTTGTTTATTTGTTAATGTTATAAATAGAACGTCTTTATCATTATGTAATACGAATGCATAAAAAGTTAAATGGGCGAGTGTGTGATATAGATTGGAAGAGTATTTTCTTTTTGTTATTTTTGCGTATGCTTAATATAAATGAACGACGTATGAATAATTTAAGTAAGACTAGTAAATTTCTGATACTGATTTCATGTTAACATTTCTTATTTTTGCTTTCATGCTTTCTTATGCTGTTCATGGCATGTTTCATGTTTGCTGTATGATTATGGGTTATTATTTATCATGACATGGCTGGCATTTTGAAATTATTTTCGTATGTTTATTTTATGGCATACGCAAGTCCCTACTTTGAGATGACGATGATGGTGCTTCATCTGGACTGGGTGAGTCATCACCATGTGGTCGTATGCGTACAATCGCGCGTCGTGTATCTTCATTGCGTTGCGGCATATATAGGCCAGTGGGTCCTGAATAACATGTTGTATTATTGCCAGATAAGCGCAGCTTTTCGGTTTCACTGTTAGTGCTTTCTGTGAAAAGTTGTCCCAAGTTAAGTTGTGGTATATCATAGAATATGGTTAAGACCAGCATCATAGCAATTAGACCTGCAAATAGGAAAGAAACAAATATGGTGAACTTTTAATTTAAATGGAAAATGCTTAGACAGCATAATACACGAATTGTTTATGTCTAAGCATATAATGCAGTGTGGACAATATCAACAAGAATGTGTTGATATTAAGTTGCATACAAAAGGGGTATGGCAACTTGACTAGTCAAACACACTACAATGCCATGTAACAAACAATCCATCTAGCTAATTTAACAAATTAGTTATGGAAACATATGGGCGTGTGAAACTATAGGGGAAACTATCCGCATCTAGATACATTCGGATAGACAAGCGGTTCTGCTGCTTGTACGCCTTCGCCATTTGGTCACACCAATCGGTAACAGAGCTTCCTTGATTTGGTTCTTCCAACGCAAACAAGGCAGCCCTCTTCTGCAAATCCCTGCATCAAATATCCATCTCGCCAGAGCATCCTCCTCCATGTACAATGGGGCAATTCGACCTCCGGGTACTGTACTTGTCTTGATTGACGTTAACACGTTCGCTAACCTAACCTAACCTATCCTCCTCCATTCGAACGACATGGTCGAACCAGCGCAGCCGTTGGATCTTAATGCGCTGCACAACGTTCATGTCGTTGAGGAGCTCATACAGCTCATTGTTGGATCGGATGCGGAAATCATCGCTAACTCTCACTGGACCTAAGATCTTATGTATGACTCCCGAATACTGTCAAGGCTGCTGCATCAGTAGTTAATAGTGTCCATGCCTTTGCTCCATAAAGACGCACAGGGAGGATGATCGCCGTGTAGAGTATTAGTTTAGTCGTACGAGAGGGGTCTCTGCTACTCAATTGCAAGAGTGATCCTGTGCTTGATCTCCAGACTGACATCATTTTTGGTGGTAATGGCGGAGCCACGATAAATAAATTCTTTGTTTTTACCGAAAGTATAGTTATCGGCCGTAATCTGGCATCCTATACACCGCATGCCTCTACTTGTCGACAACATATACTTCGTTTTGCCCTCATTTACTGCCAAACCCATTTTAATAGACTTCCGTTCAATAATACTAAAGGTAGCAGTAACATCTCGCTTGGTACGCCCTAAGATGTCAATGTCGTCAGCGTACGCAAGCAACTAGACGTTTTTTTGAAAAATAGTGCCATTGCGATGCACTCCCGTCTTCGCAGACAACTCGCCATGACGAAGTTGAAGAGGTCGCATGATAAGGGATCGCCTTGTCTGAAACCTCGTGCGATACCAAAAGGTTCGGAGAGATCCATTACTATCTTGACGTAGCTGCAGGAATTGCTTAACGTCATTCTTCGTAGCCTTATCAGCTTCGCAGGTATATCGAGCTCAAAAAGGCAAAAACACGATCCCTAATGGGGCTATCGAAGGCTGCCTTATAGTCGACAAAAATATGGGTCGTGGTCTTCTCCAGGATTTGACGTAGTGTGAAGATCTGATCGATTGTGGACTTGCCAGGTCTGAAGCCGCACTGATAAGGTCAATCAGTGTTTTAACGAATGGCTTCAGTCCTAATAAACGATAGGGAGAAGACTTATACCCCTGTAGTTGGCGCATAACGTATGGTTTTCCTTTTTCAGGACAGAACAGTTGGTGCCATGTGCCCTACCAACGCCTTACTTTCGATCTTAAACAATTCAGCGGGGACTTTATTGTTCTTAAAACGCATAGTTGCGACTTTGACCTCTTCATGGCTAGGCGTCTTCCTTGAGGTTATGGCCGCCAACCTAGCCTGCTGCGACCTCCGTTCTATGGAGCTTAACAAGGCGGCTATCAGCAGGATTGAAGAGGTGTGACCGGGAGACAGGCTTACTGCCGTCCCTCCAGAAAAGATTCCTCACCGCCCCCGATCGACTGGACCATCTGACCCGGAAACCATTTTGAAGATCCCCAAGATCAGCAATACCGACCTACCCACTGACAACTGGAGGGTGGCTAAAGTTGCTGACCAGTGGGGTAACCACCGCGAGGCGGTTATCATCCTGAATGAGGAATCAGTGCCGCTTATCAATGCCCGCGGGAGCGTGATAAACTATGGCTTTTGCTCAATTGAGACCAGCGTCTACAAGTCGGATTCCCGTGCTGATTTACATCCCCCATCAGACTCCATCCCGGTAGATCCCATCCCATCAGATCCTACCCCACAGGGCCACACTCCATCTTACCTCATCTCAGAGCCTCTCGGTTCGAACCCTACCGCCGAGGATATCGAATACGAAAGCGTGTGCAGTCACTCTTCGCGACGTTCCTCGGCCAGCAAGTAATCCAATTCTGAGCTGTTTGGAGAATTCTTCGACGGTACTGATATTGACGCGGGTGTAACCCCTTCGTTACTGGACGAAGAGGACGATGTGACAGTGGTTGATTCTCATGCCGATGCTGAGAGTCATCCAAATTAACCTCCAACACTCCAAAACTGCTTCCGCCGCTCTGCTCCTCCGTCTGGCAGTAGAGGATGCAGAGCTCGTTCTGGTCTAGGAACCCTCGGTCGTAGACGACAGGGTTTGTGAACTCAGCACCAACGGATATCGCATTGCGTATATCCAAAATACAGGTAAGCCTAGGGCTCCACCGCTAGACTCAATTGGCCCACCAACCAGTTTCTCGGACTTGATCGTAACGTCATCTCGATCGCAGTGGCCATGCTTACAGGTCATTGTGTTATGGTAAGACAAGCGAAAAGATTGCAGCTCCCATCAAACGACTTCTGCCGTGGGTGCAGATCCGCTTAGGAAGGGGAGACTTGCAGGTGCATATATAGGTTATTTGGCTCTCTAATCCTTGTCAGTTTGACGCAGCTATCATCCATTGATGTCAAGGATATAGCTTCGTTTATCAAACTTTCGGGCTGGTTCTCCAGCGTAGGGTAGTCGTGCTTTTAATGTGCAGCCCTTGCGGTCGATCAACTTCTTCCCTAGTTTGGTGAAACTCTGCCAGTACAGGGACAATGTTTACCTGTGGCGTCACAACGGGCCGCTATGCATGCTCAAGTGAGCTTTTGGTATCAAAGCTACCACTCCAACCTACCTTCCTACATCTCGACTTCCTCACGCCCTCACCTTTCCTGCTTCCTCTTCTTGCGTCTGAAAAGGCGTCCCTCATCCTTTCTCCTCTCTCTATAATTCTCGAAAATGTCTTGCGTAGCAACGGACTTAAACGTTTTCAGATATGCTGCCTCGCGACACTCCCCACCATACTATTGATTTAGTTAGGATGGGCGCTCCAAACCAAGGCAGTAGTGCGCAAGGAATGGGAGATGTTGGCCCACAGTCCACCGGAGATTAGATGGGGAAGGACGGAGCTTATCCGAGAGTTAGACCATGTTCTTAGTGATCGCAGCTTCTTGACGTCTAGCTTTCGCAATGTACTAGATCGCGCAGACTTCGACCAGCAAATGCGCAATCGAAGCTTGGCTACGACAAGGTAGTGGTCCGAGTCGATATTTGGACTTCTGAAAGTGCGCACATCTAGTACATTGGAGACGCACCTTCCTTCGATCCCAATGTGGCCAATCTGGTTGGATGTTGTTCGATCGTGGCCAAGTGGCCTTATGAAACTTGGTGCTACATACATACATACATGTTACGCGCCGCTGCGAAATCGATCAGAATCATACCATTGTAGATAGTGGTCGTATGTAGGCTGAACTGACCGATAATGGGGTTAAAGATACCTTCGCGCCCGACCTTTGCAATAATTGCATTTGATTTTGCATCATGGGCCGGGCACTTATTATATACATCCTCTAGGTTAGCGAAGAAGGCATACTTAACCATCTTTCCTTCCGTCGGGGCGTGAGCGCAAATAAGACTGATATTATAAAATTTCACCCCTATGCGGATTCTAGCTATTCTTTCGTTCAAAGGAGTGAACAAATCCGCATCCGAATTCGTGCCTGCTAGTCTTTTGATCCTATCCCATGTTGGCAGTGATGTCAGTCCTGCATTTCATGAGGGCATCTGCCAGTGCGGCGGTAGTGTCTACCCTGTAAACGTTGCGGATGTTCCATGTGACTAATCTTTAATCATAGTCCTTTAAAAGTTTGCCGTGGTCATCAACTTTCGTGTTTCTGTTTTCATTGAATATTTTTTACGTGGTGGGTTCCAAGTCTTACGCACAAATGATTGCATTTTACGAAAAATTAAAAATATTTTTCTATAGAGTTTTTTTTTTCTTTCGAATCTAATTTAAGTTAAGCTCTTGTAAAATAATCCCCTACTCTATTTCATTAAAGTTGTAATAGAGAATGGATTTTAATTAGTTAATTAAACTTACCGAATACTAAATAAGCTGTAATAATCATTTTATAGATGGAACGATTATCAATCGATACACCCTCACCGGGTATGTAGTCGCCCAAACCAATTGTAGTCAATGAGATGAAACAATAGTAGAAGGCATCCAAAACACCCCAAGATGGTTCCAAATAGGCGAAAACAGCAGTGGGTATTGCAAAAAATATGATGGCCACAATTATAACTGTAACGAGCATATAAAACACGATTATTTATTTATGACCTTAACAAAAAAAAAACGAAAGAAAAACAAAACATAAGAAAAAATACAACTTCAACAGCAATTGTAAATGGAATTGCAAAAAAAAAAATAAAAAGAAATAAAAAACATGTTCTGCATTACATTTAACAATTTTACAATATTTTTTTTTTTTTGCTATGTTCGTTTAACTTACCAACAATAGTCAAGTGCATGACACGTATATTAAAGGGTTGATAGAGATGGCCAAGTTTCGAATTGAGCAGACCCAACAGCCAATTGGCTGGTATTAAAAGTTTTTCCACCATTGCACTTAACAATACCAATGTCAGTGGAATACCTATGGCGGCATAAATCATGCAAAATATTTTGCCAGTTTGACTTAATGGTGTCACATGTCCATAACCTGCGTTTTTTTTTTGTTGCGTTGTGTTTTTTTTTTTTTTTGTAAATGAAAGTGATGTGTCAATTAAATGGCAAAAATTTATAATTTATGATGGCATAAAATAAAAGGAAGTCATTTATTAAAAACACTTACCAATTGTTGTTACAACTGTACTGGAAAAGAATAGAGCCTGTCCAAAGCTCCAATTCATTTCGTTTGTAGCATTACGTAATGGCGATATTCCACGATCATTGGCTGTTATAACTGCCTTAAGGAACTCTTCTAAATCGTCGTCTAAAACAGAAAAAGTAATTTAAATAATAAAAGATAACTGTTTAAATATTAAAATTAAAAATAAACTTCTTAAAAATAAATTAAAATTTATAAAAAATATACTTAAATTCAAAGATAAACGAAAAGGCGAGGATAAAATTGTACTAAAAACTCAGTTTTTCACCAGAAATATTGGAAATTTCTGCTCTCTCTAGTAAGCACGTTATCTCAAGGTTAGCGTAAATCATTTACAATCAATAGCAATAATAAATAATTATTCCTTATCTGTGTTATATTATGTTGCAGAAGACATACAGTTGAACTCATTTTCGTGTCTATATCAGCGCTTTAGATTTTTCCAGGGTAAAATATAAATTGTGATGGTCTCTGTCCGTTCTGTTTGTGAGGATAGCCACTTCTACGTACCTACGTAAATACTTACTTAATTGGTAATTGCAACCCTTTAGTCGGTGTTTGTTAATTGTATTCATAAGTGACGTCTCCTAACGTTTAATGTAAACTCCGAACGACAAATTTGAGAGACTTTTCATGGTAATTTTATTTTATTCGAAGAGCTTTTTGCCAGAAGAGTTAGGTGCCGAAAGAAATACTTCATACTTCATTTTGTTTGTGATGCCTAAGCTGGGAGTTGAACTTTTGAATACGAAAAAATTTTCCTTTAAGACAATGATTTTTTGAATATCACAGGGCGATTTTGTGTCTTCTTAAGTTAGTGCACTCGTCCCGAATGAAATAAAATGTATCGAAATTTATTGTTGCAAAACCCTTGAAATATTGACTGGGGCTTTCGCAGATCCTATTCTAAAGTAATAAAATAGGTTTTTTGATACAAACCCTTGCAAGAAAGATGCCTTAGTTGATGACAATGACAAAATTTGCTTTGTACCTTCGAGCACATATTGTAGAAATTACTGAAACCAGAGGAATTGCTGTAGAAACAGTTATTTTTCACAATTTATGCTACTGATCTATGCTGAAAGTGAAGTACAATTGCCAACTGCACGTCTTGCAAATTAATTGTTCAAATGGTGGCGAAGTGTTGACACCAAGAAAGGTAATGTTCTGTGTTTGATGGAATTAGACTGGAATCGTTTATTATAAGCTTCATTGACCCCGCTAAATGATTGATTCTAATTTCTATTTTCCAAGTTTGTGGCAAAAACGTTCGCATAAAACAGTTGATCAACAGGAATAGATGTGTACGATCATGACAACGCCGCATCACATACATCTTTGATAATTTGAAACTAAGAGCACTAAGAAAGTGGAAAGTTCTGATACATTCACCATAAAGCTTGGACCTTGCTTCTCTAAATTATTATTGGATAAGCTTCATGCAGAACTCTTTTAATGGACAAATTTATGTTCTGCAGAGGCCTGCAAAACGCAATTGAATCAGTTCAATTGAATCGCTCAATTATCCCGAAAGTTGGAAACTGATGGAATAATGGATTCATCCATAAATAACAAACTCTTATCCATCATTCTTGAAAAATTTTAACCAAACATTTTGAACACCTCTAAGAGATGCTTACACGACGGATATGCTAAATAAAATTAAACATTTCCAACCTTAGAATGCTAACAGTACTGTGGTTATAAGTTATTTAATAACTTTTTTGTATGCTCTTAAGAGTTTACATACTATGTAGTTTTTTCTATCAAATCCTTACCATTTACTTGAGGATATTTCAATAGAAAATTTGTACGCATTATTGATATTTCATTTCGTTCCTCTAGCTCCACTGGTGTTTCGATAATTTGAAAACTTATGGCACCGATCATTAGAAAACATATGTAAAATAAAACAAATGTCACTAGTAGGGCGCGTTCGCGGTGATAACTTTTAAGGAATTGTACCGGTGAGGCAATCATTAGATTTGTGCCATTATCTTGATTGTAATAACTGTTGGACGGGCGCAACAAACATATCGAACCGAGACTTACGCGGGTATTTAAACTTAAACCTGACTGATGCTGCTGCATATAGGCGGACTTCTTATAAATATTTGGATCAGACATTGAGATTAAACGACGAAAAGGTGGATTCTCAGCAGTTGTGGTCATGGTTAACGTGGAGGTATTATTTTCCATTTTATCTAAATCTTGGTAACCGTTTTTAACCATTTTTTTTTAAATTTTTATTTTTTATGATTTTCTTTTAAAGAATTTCTTACAGAAATTCGTTTTTTCACTTCAATGCAATTTAACAATGTCGTTATTTATTTCACGGTTGTTATTCAATAAAATCTTTGTTTGAATTTGTTTTTTTTTTTTTATTGAAATTTAATTTGTTTTTTACTCCGCTTTATATGTGTTTTACACTATTCCGTATTCATAATTGTACTGAATCTACTTTTTATGTATTTCAGTCTTTGTATCTCGAATCTTTATTTTCAAATTGTGTAGACCCGTATGTTCTTCTCAAACCGTTCAAAGTGGCTCTCCTCTGCTGTAAGAATTCTCCGAATGCTAAAAATTAGTATTTTGATATGAAATTCTACTTTATCACTTAAAATATAATTAAGAATTGTTTACTTGTTTTTTTTCTCTTTTTCGCCCCCCTCTCTTTCTCTCTCTGTCTTTCATAATTATTAAGTAATGCAGCTCAAATGAGGCACGCTCAGCAAACTATTAAGGCTACTCACAGCTTAAAACGATATTTAAGAATGAGTTCTTGTAAGGGGATCAGAAAAAACCATCAATCAATGAAAAGACGACGTTACACAGACTTATAATCTTTCTGTTGAAATGAAGTTTCATGAAGGACATAAAAACTGTCCCGAAAAAAATTCATTTTGTTCCTGATCGTTAAGGTGGGTTAACTTAGTTCTGTGGATTATATGTTGATAGAACGATCAAAAATGTCATCAGATATATCGACTAAACGAAGATACCCATAACATCGACGTTGCTATCGCGCATCATTGTATTTTGTGTTTGTTGAGTTTAGAAAAGCTTTAACTCAACAAGGAGAGCGACAATATGGGAATCGCAAAGATACAGGGACATGGGAATCAAAATAATTAACCACACCAAGACCAACAATGGCAATACAACACTTCAAGTTCATCACAACAACGTTCTCCTTTGTCTTCAATGGCCTTTGCTATTGTCTTTGACGAATTTATGTCCGGAATCTCGCACCGAATGCTCGAATTTTGCAGATATTTGACTGATGTTACACAACCTTAGCAATATGCAGGCCAAGGTACAAGGCGGCTGAAGTAGCGAAAATAAACAGTCGTAAATAAACCATACCTTGTCCAATGATATTTTGATAGAAAATGAACGAAATGCATTTTGACAATATTCTAATCTGAATTAGGACAAAACCAGAACACTATAAAAGAGTCAGATTGGCTTTCTGGACCTTCTGCAGGATCATAACAAATAAATTTCATCTTCATCTACCTAAAAGTGCATAATTTAGTTCGTCTCATGTGCATGGTTCTGTTGATTTCACATGATTTGCTGAGTGCATAGCCGATCCGCTTTCATTTGCGCCATCGAATTGCTATATAAATTAATTCCTGCTGTCTTAGTCTATAGAACATTTAATGTTTGATATCATATTAACAAAGAATACTGGAAATATTTTTCGTAAACAACGTATTTCTCTCGTAATCATATTCTATATTTCGCGTCCACTATCCACTTAATTTAATAATTTCCTCTTATTTGTTAATCCAGTGATACATTACTAATTTCACCAAATGCAGCGTGAAGTTTTCTCAAAATTAGGCTACCCAGCTAGCAGAATGAGCTCACAATCCTGGCTGGTAAACCAACAAACGCAAAAGTGTACATGTGGTTTATGCATATTATTTTGGATTTCAGTGTATTCATGCACAACCCAATCAGACTCATAATTTTTTGTTCAACTTGAATCCAACGTGCTTAGGTGCAAGTAGGCATATGTCACCTGCGTAATCAAGATTGTCCAGATTACCGTGAATTCCACAAGTTATTACTGTGCTCAGTGATGAAACTGTATAGGTGATGTTCGAAATTTGTGGATCGAGTCTAAATTATTTTCAAGTAATATTTCGATTAGTTTACATCGCAGAGAGTTATTCTAAATAGGAATAAATTTTATAAATAAGATGGTCTAATACATATAAAAATAAACTAAACAAACTCTGTGATTAGCCTGAATGTATTATGTTTGCATTTGTATGAAATGGAATTGTGTTGTCAGCAGTTCTTCATTTTTTTTTGTTTGTAGTTTTTGGTTTTTTTTTACATTTTATATTTGATTTTTTTTTTTTTTAAATTTGTTTTGTAGATAAGCCTTAAAGAAATTCGCTTAGATAATTTGTTGTACAAAAAATGTATTGTCGTTGTCTGGAAGATGAAAAGGGTCTGTGTTGATACACGTGATGTGTAGACAACTAAATCTCTACTCTAGTCTTTACTCACCAAATATTTTCTTTATCAAGAAACTGAAGTAAAATTTTTTGGAATTCATTTTCAAAGAAAGGGTATATGGTATATGGAATCATCTAATCAACATGAAAACTAAGAACACCAAACAAAAAAATATAATAAAAATCCATAATAATAATTAAATATTTACGTTGTACTACTCGCAATATCGCAGATGTTGTGATATTTTCTTTTGATATCTGATACTTAGGAATGTATTTACATGTCCTCAGGCGATATGTTTTGATTTGGTGCTCTGTTTTGAAATTTTATCACAAGAAAGAACAAGAGTTATGAAATATATACTCGTACACAAACATATGTTATCGTTTTTTTCTTTTTTTCCTAGTCAAGGCAAAAGAATGTGTTTTTTTTTTTGTGGTAAAAAAAGCAAATACTGTATGTGATACACTAGCGGACAAGCCCGCTTAATTTTAAATGAATAATGAGTTTAAATCATGCTTAAAGTCGAAAGTGATAAACATTTAAAAAAAAAAATTGTTGAGGATTCTAAACCGTAAGGGTTTCTTTTCAAGTTGAGAAATGAGAAAAACAGTGGCAAATTTGAAAACTGTAGACTCTGCAATATATAGTCTACACCGAGACTTCACATGTTTCCACAAAAAATAATCTAGTAAGGTCAAGTCGAATGATTTCGTTTAATAAACTAGCCCCTCAATACTTCATGGTGAGTGTTGCAAGGTTTGTTGAACATAAAATCGTCAAATTTTCTAAAGAAAATATGTCAAAATCGGCAGCATGTTTCGAAAAACCGTCAAATCATTAAGAAAAATCATCAAATCAAGTCTGCCTTCTATAAATCGGGTAAAATTCGATAAAATTTAAAAAGTAGGTTTATCAGACCTAGTAGGCTGGTTAGCTATTGGACCAAGGATTCCAAAACAGTTTTCGTTAAGGTCGGGTAACTCTTGGGACCGGAGATATAGCCATAAAATTGGTAAAAAAAAGTGCTCCATATAAATCGGTCAAAATCGGATCAAATATGGGCCTAGTGGGGGAAAAAGATATTGTGGATAGCCATTGTCTCAATGATTCCAAAACAGGTTTCCTTACGGTTGGGCGTTACCTAGAACAAGAGATATAGGTGTCGCAGCTAATTACTTACTTCGAACGAGCAACAAAAAAGTGAACTTTAATAATTCTCATTGAGTTAATAAGCATTTATATATATATAGATACAACAAAATATCGCAAGTTGCATTTCTTTGGTAGATGACTGGAATTTTTTGGTCGGTGGCTGGTATTTTTTGAATTTGTATGATGAATTGGATTTTTTGGCCAATGACTTGCATTTTCTTGGGTCGATGACTTTAAATTTTTTGGCTGGTGACTCAATTTTTTTTTGGTTGATGACGCATTTTTTGGATGATGGCTTGAATTTTATGGACGATGACTTGCATCTTTTAGTCGATGATTTGCATTTTTTGCCCTCTGACTTGCACTCTTTTGGCCGATGACTTGAATTTTTTGGATGATGACTTGCATCGTTTAGTCGATGACTTGCATTTTTTTGGTCTATAACTTCATTTTTGGCCGATGACTTGTATTTTTTTTAAAAAGCACTTTTTTCTGCTCATTTGAGGAAAACAAATAGCTTTGTCGCCTATATCTCCGGTCCCAAGTAATGCCCGACCGTAAAGAAACCTGTTTTGGGAGCCTTAATACCATGGGTACTAGCTCCATTTCCCCCCACAAGTCCAAATGTCAGCAAATATCATACTGTACCTTGTTTTATTGACAGTAACGTTGCGATTTTTATTGGTACGACTCAAAAGTACTGTCGACTCATAAACCGACACCATAATTCAGAGAAAATTGTCAGTGCTTGAACTGAATCTAACTACTTTACTTTCTTACTTAATTGGTCATTACAATCCTTAGACAGGATTACAACCTAGCTCTTCACAACACTCATGTTGTGTGTTTTAATTTCTTCGATCAGTGTAGGTACTCTGAATGACTTTTCATGGCAATTTTATTTATTCCTTTAGTGTTTGCCAAAATACTGCGGAGGAAGTCACCTAAAGAAACATTTTTTTTTAATTTTTCGTTTGTTGGAGACATCCGATAAGCTAACACACTACCTGCTAGACTGCGGTGCCTCTAGCTACTATTCACACCAAGCTCGGGTATCCATTTTGATAAGTCAATAACATGTTTCCTGGCTGAAGAATTTCTGCAATCCTTGTTCGTTTGTTAATCCGCTCATGGTGAAATGAAAAATATTTCTGAGCACTTTGGCATTATCACCTGTCACAAATCTTTTTTATATGTGTACCCATTGAGAAACCATATTACAAACAATCGTCATAATAGTCAAGAAAACCACAGTTGCATAACATTCCTTATTTGTTGCTCAGTGTTTAAAGTTTCTATTGTTTTCCTATTTAAAAAATTTTTAATACTTAATTTTTATACTTAAAAATATTTAAGTAGCAAAAACATATAAAGAAATGAATTAAGTGCACCAAAAACTTAAAATGACAATGACAAACGTACATTATAAAAAATATGACATCTATCTCTTTCCAAAGTTAATAATGTAATGAGATTAGATCTTAATTGCTAATTAATAAGACTATTAAAAGACATTATGTCATGTTCTTTTGGCTTCATCCTGTTGGCATAGATTAATGCCTTACAATTTGGCTAACAAATATTTGGTAATTATGTCTATAAGTAGTTATAAGTATACCGGTTACCATAGTTAAATATATTCTGTCATAATAATTTTTGGTTTGTAGCATTCAGAATATGATCATCTAGACAGAATCAATATCTTCTCAATTTTGGGAAGTGCTTCGCACCGAGAATGAGTAAATAAAGTGAGTAAAGCAATGTTTTGGCTACATTCAGTTTTAAGCGAGGGAACATTCTAACGTATGTTTACAGATGGATCAAGGACATATAATGGCGCAGTTGTGGAAATATTCGAATTCAGAGTGAAATATTTAAAATGTATGTAGAAAATTGCTTCCAAGCGAAAGTTTACGCCATCATAAATGAGAATCAAACAGGAAGTACAGGGACAGCAATACTATCTGACAGTCAGTCCGAGCAGATCAGTTTGCAAGGAGGGTAGGTTTCACGCCGGTGAAGGGATCTGAACCTTTGTATGAAACAGAAAAAGGAAGAGTATATTCAGAGTAAGGAAAGGTGAAGCAAACAGGTTTTAGACAATCTAAACTTTTATTTCGAATGTGAGTTAAGTTAGGAATCAGAATAGTGCAAAATGGGCTAAGGATAATAACCGGCATTTTACCAGGCCTTGTAGATTCAGAGAACGTCTGTTGGACAATAGGGATCAATCATGCTCAGTATTTAGACTCGGTGATTAGGTGAACAAATCACTAGAACACATATTTGGAATCTCTACGTTAATGCATCTCAGAAGAAAATACTGGGGAATATGTCAGGGAGATATTCTTACTGCCAGAGCACTAAAAATTGAGATCACTACAATAAATCGTTGAGCCGTGGTAGACCACTAGCAGGTGCATTTTATTTTTTTACTTCCATTTTATTACAAAAGTCAATTGATGCGCAAAAAACTTTGCTGTATAATGTTATAAACCGATATCACATCGATTTTAGTATGAAAATTTATACCCGTGTATATGATAACAGGCTAAATATTTGTGTGAGAAACTTTTAATACTTAGATTGTTTCTCACATCCTTAATAAAGTAGATGCTAGGCTTTATTGCGAAGATAAATATAAATCGTAACTCTAGAAAAGTTCAACAGTTAGGTTTCAATTATTTTGTTATTTAAGTTTATAATGAAAATGTTGCAGACATTGGGAATGAGAGAGATTCAATCCAATATTCAATTGGTTTTTTATTTTATTTTTATCTGTTGTTGCCATAAATTATTAATTCTGTAAAATTTATTCAAGAAATGTTATATAAAAATCACATGATATCTATTTTTTCACTTTTTTATTTTTGAAAAACGTTGTCACAATCAATTCGTTGAAAACCTTTTTCTTTAAAAATCTGGTTACGAGTTATTGGAGAGCTTTTGCTCTGCTTTAAAAATAATGGAATTATACCATGTTATCACTGGCACTTACGCATTTTATGTTGTTGACAGTTGAGTATACATATGTTTTCTACCCCCTTCTTTTTTTTTTTTGTTTTGTTTCCTTTTTTTGTTCTGACAAGCAACCTTCGTTTCTAATGGTGTTTTATGGTACAAAATCCGTCACAAACACAAAAGTTCGTCAAATGCTGATGAAAAATTTTTTTTTAATGTTCTGTAGAAGATGAAGGAAGATTGGAGGCCATAGAATACTAAAGCCAGCCATAAAGCCAAGAAGAAGAATTGTGCTTAAATATGAAGTCAATTCATAATGATTTCGGTTTGTGTAACAAATGGCTTCTTGGCTGATTTACGATTACGTGACCCAATTGAAGACATCGATCACCGAAAATCATTACGTTTTATTGTTTCGCCTACTACTACGTGTTTGTCACATTAATATATGTATGTACGTTTCGTGCCTCATATAAACATTTGTTTGTGTTTGTATGTTTGTTTAACTTACCATTTAAGCACGTGTACTTGTCCAAAAATTGATTACGAAATGTTTCGACTCTCTTCGATATCACATCGATTTTGGGGGCTTCAATGGCCGAAAACATGGCGGCACCAAGTATCAGAAATAAAATATAACCGCCGCATAAAAATAAAAAGCGGCATTTTCCATTTTTATTGTTTGCTGCTGCTGTTGTTGTTGCATTTTTTGTACTGATGGGAAATGCTCCTAAAATCATGCTATAAAGTGAAAAGAGAAAGAAAGAAAAAAGAAAGACATGTTGAATGAAATTTTGAACAAAATTGCTTAAAAGTTAAATAAAATTAAATGAAATGAAATATATTTTAATCATTTAAAATCATTGTTCTGGTACTGTGTATAGCTAAAGTTTTATGGGGGAAATTCACTAATTTTTAAAGGCAGTAGTTGTCCGTTAATTAGATTTTATGTCTAGCTATTGTATAATCTGTGGGCATAAAATTAAAAAATGCATAGCGAACTCTATGATTCAAAAAATTTATTTTACTCAGTTGAAGAAGATGGATTACACTTAGAGCAAAAATTAATAAGCGCTCGTTAGTTTGTGACAATCGCTTCGCTAACACAAGCTAATGTTTTTTAAATAAGTAATGATCTCTTAATTTTATCCGCAAGGACTAATGGCAAATAATGAATTTTTTATAGGTTTTATGTGGATTAGTGGGCTATATTTAGAAAATATCTTCCTCCTCTGGTTAAGCGCTGTTGGCGACTAAAAGTCGTAACTGCCACCAATGGAAATATGGTACGCTCTGCCCTATTTGACAATTAAATTCACATGATGCTTTTGAATCAAACAGAAACATGCTCCAGTCACAGGTACTAGACATGAACAACAAATAAATATTTTACTCCCGCAAATAAAAAAACAAGTAGTAAGTCGAAAGAATTCCTGTTGATCATGAACTTAATAAAAATCGTTACGCATTACATTGCTTGGTAATTGAATCAGAACTGTTTTGTTTAAAAATTCAACTTAATTCCTTTTTCTATTTCTAATCTGTTGTTTGATTCTGTTTTCCAATTTATTTTTTAATAATTTATTTTGAAAGTAATTTCAAAAAGAAAAACATAAATTTCTCTTCTTTTGTTATTATTCTTTTGTACGTATTTGAATGGTTTGTTCGTATACGTTTTTTTTTTTTGTTCCCTATAAAAGATGTGAAAATTTACGTTGTATTTCCCATTTACTAGGTGGATAAGTTGGGAAAAAGGATCTTAAAATATAAGAATTGATTTATGGTGTAGATAAATTGTGTTAAAAAAAACTACGTACTATTTGTGTTCATACACAATTATAGTCGTATTGTGAAAAATTGCATTCCCCTACAAAAATTAACAATAAAATTGAAAAGTTTAGTGTGACACAAGCTCCTGTTTAAAGAGTTAAATATCCAATTTCGGAGATATAACAGGTCCGTTGCTAAGTACATGATGTCTTTAAGTCTACATAAAACAAAGCGTATGTGAGCTATCATTGAAATTGTTCATTTGTTTGAAAGATATATTTATGGTATACGTGGAAGTCACAGAGTTCATATGTTCGCCATGCATCCTTTCGGTGGAACGCATCCGAAATGTTCTATTTTCCATGCTTCTGACTGAATTTAATCGATGGCATGGTGTATGGTTTATTTGCCTACACCTGCGACTTAAGCAATTCCCATAAGAAAAAGTCTAGTTAGAATAAAATCGCACGATCTTGGTGAGTAGTTCACATTATCTCCACGTGAGAGGAAAATACCCTATGTGGCATAAGTTGCGAGCCACGGATCTACGTCTTTTCGGAACAACTTGTCATTGGTGTCTAGAGCATTCAATGTAGTCCAACAGAAGTAAGGAATCATCGACCTATAGTGCTTATCTTTGACAGTGATGGCTAGAAAATAATCGTTTATTTTCTCAAAGTTATGCTGTCATTCAAAAATAAAGGAGTGGCCTCCATTTTCACAACCAACTAACTCATAGAAACTGAAGTTTCTTAGGTTGGACTGCTGTCGTATAATTACACGCCAAGACAGACTTGAGATGCCTAAGTTTACTGGAGTTCTGACTCATTTATTTTTCTTTAAATTGTCTTAACTTTCAACGATCTCTAATAGCTAATATTTAAGATTCTTATAAGTTGTTTTAAAAAATTTACTTTAACATGGAGCATCTTTAACTGTATCCTTAAATTAAAAAGAAACTAGTTTTAGATCCCTGACATATCGGCCTTGGACTGTAGAACAGGGATATCCATGAACCGCTGTTGCAGGATAAAACACAATCGGGTTCAATCATCGTTTTTCCTAATTTCTTAGTTTCTTTTGTGTGATTGTTGAAGAACTTTTGTTGTTAACTTTTATAAAAATTTCGTTTTATTTCTATTATATTTTGATTTCATTTCTTTGTGTTATTGTCGTCTCTATTCTCTTCTTCTCTCAATATACAATGACTTAATGACGTCAAATTGTTTTAAATTACTATAGAAAATGTCTATGCCGACATACGGAGTATGTATATGAGTGAGTATATATGTATGTACGTGTTGGAAGAAGAGAAAGTTTCAATGTGTATATAAGCATTCGTTAAACTAGGTCTCGTATGTATATGTGTACAATATATTGTATACAATGTATTGTTGTAGTTGTAAGTAATACGCTAACATAGGCATACATACATGCATACATTAATATGTATGTACATTAATATGTATGTATGTGTACACTTATACTACGAAATATGTAACGAGAATATTTTTGTAACCCCAAAGCTAAATGGGATTTAAAACGAAAATACTGTGAAAAAATTTTGTTATTCCATACACTCAGAGAAGCAACTAAAGCAGGTCATTACAAATATGGACTTTTGCTCGTCGTAAATAAATAAAATGAAAACCATTTAACTTACATGCTCATACAGCAAAAGCTGGATAAGCTTCTTGTTGTATTAGTATAACATACAACAACAACTAATGGGAAAATTATTAAACGTATTATGTCCCCCTCCTCCTGCCGGTTATTTTTGGAAAATTGTTTTTAAATTGATTTTATTATGGACTTTTCTATTATTTTATTTATAATTTTCATTTTTGTTTTTCTGGTTTAACTATGTAACTGATAGATAGTAGAACGAATGTTTAAATACATACATATTTTATTATTTTGTATTAATAAATAGAAGTCCATTACTTTTTGTATGAATTTCAAGGATTTTTTAGCTAAAAATATGCAACATTTTGTGACATTTATTAGGGGAAATTTTTCGCAAATGGCAGTAATAGGCGGTAATCATTTGACAGCAAAGGCGGAATATAAACAATCTGCTCAGCACGTGATATGCGCACAGGTGTTTCCTTCTAGGATGCGTTAATGCTTCACAGGTTCCAAGACCCTCATTCTGAAAAGGTAGACTCTGAATCGGTCAAAAGACCGGATAACAACCTTTCGTTAATCCTGGATATTCCGATGCATGACTCAATTCTTCTCTTACTGTAGTTTGCCAATAAAACTTTTAATTGCCGAACTTTATTCGAAAGTTTTATGGCGAATAAAAGGCCTATAAAACGGGTCCGAATCTGATATATTTTCTTGAGTTACTCAGTGATATCTTTATGGATAGTTACGCAGTGACTGGACTATTGAAGGAGAATATACCACGGTTTTCAAAGTTATAAAATTAAGAAGCCTTAATTACGTACAAATAATCCATAGAAGTCGCTGTGGTCTAGTAGGTAGTGTGTTGGCTAAGAGACGCCTCGGTTCAAAACCCAGGTCAGGCATCTCCAACTAAACGAAATATGACATAGTATTTCTACGGCGACTTCCTCTCTGCTGATTTCTGGCAATAACTCTGAGAGTAAATAAAATTGCCATGAAAAAGTTTCTGAAAAATTTGTCGTTCGGAGTCGACTTTAAACTGTAGGTCCCACCACTCATGTATAAAAATTAACGCACACAACATAAGTGGTGTAAGAAGCTAGGCCATAATCCTGACCATGTATGTATGTAATCCATCTAAGAAACTCCTTGACCACTGCCTTTGAGAGAATTTACCGTAAACAATTTAGATTATAGGAAGGTCAGGCAGCACTACATATTAAAGATCTGTGCTTAATACCACTGTACTCAACGGCAACGATTGATGCTATCATCTTACGACCTGTTACGGTAGACTAATCACCTGCATAGCTGGAGAAACTTGACTAATCAAAGAAATAAAGAAAATGAGGGTAATGAAAAAGGGATAACTACATAAGAAGCGATTGAGACCAAAGGATCGTTACAATTCCATTCGATTACACGACAAGCGGGAAATACGTGGGTGGTAGCTCAGATACCCAAATATTTCGCCACAGCTTTAGAAAACACGGACACACAAAATGACATCTGCATCTCTTTGATCGGGATATCGAATATGACTTATAAGCTGTCCTAAGTGGATGTTGACCAATACCACCTGTTTAATCTCTAAGTGATGATCCCTAAACATGATAAAGCTACTGAATTTTAGTAAAAACAATACAGATTACTGTATCATTGGATGTACAGGAATATCATGTAGATGCCATGACTGCATGTTCTGTGCATGGGGCGCTTAGAGAATGTAAACAGAAATATTCCGCAGATCATTTTCTTCAGCTCTTGCCTACTTAATCTTGGAAGTACTTATTAGTTATCTCAAAAGTATTGGGTAACTACATGCTAATAGTGTACAGGTTAGTAATTTTAAGCAATTTTTCGGAACAAGGGTTCAGTACTATTGTCTTTAAAAATTTTTTCTTTCAGTGTAATAAATAATTTCATTTCCTTCAATTGTATAATTTTTTTTATATTTTATTTGTGTGTTAACAAGTACTATTTCATCTCGTAACATTTTTAAATCCCATTGAGAGTTAAAGTCTGTTTTATTTTTTAATAAAACAACAACAAGAAAATCCTTTCGCTTTTGTTCTTTAAGAAATTAAGCACTGGAAGTAGAAACGAGTGTACAATTTATTGTTTCATTCATTAAATACTTTTCCTTTCTTTTGATTTTTCTTCATTTGTTGTTTGTTTTTAATTTTTAATTGTTTTAAGACATACATAAATGTCTGAGACTTAAGCATGTATGCAGGATGAGTGTAAGATGAGTGGTGTTATCTTTTTGTTTTACAAAATATTATTGGAGTGTGGTTTGTAAAAATAAAATTTCAATTTCTTTACTACGTGGAGAGAGCTTAAAAATATTTTATTAATGTCCATATAACTTAAATTATCTAACTTATGCTGTAGATAGGCAGATTAGTTGACAATAAGCTATAGAGGGCTACATATATGTAGCTGTAAAACATTATTGCTGATTGTAGGGTTTGGTTACTTATTTACATACTTAATTGGTCATCATAGCTCTTTAGTCAGGATTTCAACATAGCGGGATGTACATTTTAATTTCAACTTCAAACAAAAGACTTGAGAAACATTTAATGGTAATTTTATTTACTCTCAGTAGTTTTTGCCAGAAGCTGCTGAGAGAAAGACGCCGAATGAAAATTTTTTTATATATTTTGTTCGAGATCTTTGGGCTGGTTTTTGAACCACATGTTATTGTTTAGTAAGCGAAGACACAAACAGTCGACGGCAAATGGTTATCACAAAACTTCTCCTCCATTTTTTTTTCAGTTTCATTAATGAAGGCTTTTGGCTAAACAGATGATAGCCGCCATACTATAGCAGTTTCTAGAATTATAGGTTTGTCATCTGACGTGTCCTTCGCCTTTACAAGAGCTGACCCCACCCCTGAGTTTAGTATGATATTTGTTGTTGATGAAATTCTCTTTTAAGAACAGAGTCCAGGACTCTTCTTGAATGGAATTTTTTGGAGGTGATTGAAGCCGCTTCTTTTTAAATTCGAAAACCACAATGAAAATTAGTTCATTTTCTTCAGCGTTTGAACTTGGATTTCCCAGGATAGAAATTTAATTGAAATTTACCTAACGAGTCTAGAATTTTTCTCGCGTTTAGGTGATTTAATTAATTGCTGCGTTTCTCCTTTGTATCCTATGTGATATTAGTATTACACCCCACCCACCACAAATGTGTTGCATCATAATTTAGGAAATCTTGAAAGTAAATTTGCCCATAGCCAATGTTATCGATAAAATTTTATTTTGTAAGGTGAAAAATATTTTTATTTACTATTGAGTTTTATTATCATTCAACCTAAATGCCTTAAATCAATTGAACAATTCAAATATTCCTTTAAAGTGAATTGTTTTTTAATCATCTCAAGTAGTTCATGGCCATGTAATACCAAACGAGAGAGAGAGCTAGAAAATAATATAATTTTTAACAGGCTTCTAAAAATAACCACATAAAATAGCCGGCAACAATATTTGACATTATTTCAGCTGCTGCTGCTGCTGTTGTTGTTGTTTTAGTTTTGGGCGTCAGTGCTGTTTGTATTAGCAATTGTAGGACCTGTAGCAGTGAATGTACACACTGTTGCCATTTCTCTACATGAGTGTGTGGGTGTGTGTGTGCGTATAAGTAGGACATTAAATGTAAAAAGGGTTGGTTTTTATAACCTGTCAACCTTATTACCCAAAAAACAGTAGGAGCAACAACAACAACAAATTATTTTTTTATTCTATTTTATTGGCCTTTAAAGAAATTTTGGAAATTCAGTCTTCAACGTTTAAGGAAATAAGCACTTTGTGGAGTTTTTCGTTTCTATAGACCGCTTTGGTATTGTAATAAAACAGAATTGTTGCCGCAGCAATAACGTTGAGTGTTCATTTGTCAGAGAAGGATTCATGATTAGGTTATAAATTTTTATTTTTTGTTAGAATAGGATGTTAAAGTTAATAAAAATCTGAGATGGGCATATGCTTGTTGTTATTTTGAATATCTATGGCCAGCTGACCTTGATTAACCTTGTACTCAAACACTTAACTTCATTTGAAGTACAAAAACAAAAATCTATACTTAAATTATTCTGTCAAACGAGTGAAGCGTTAGACCAAGCAATTGAATGAACATTCTGGTGGTCGGTTTGGTTGGTTGAACTTGATTTAAAAGGTTTACGAGCGCGCCATTATAGAGGAATGAGAGTATCTGTTATTCTTTAAAATTAAATAAGTCCTTAAAATAAAGAGATTAAAAATTAATGAGAATAAAGAACTCTTCATTAATTCAATTAATTGGTTAACCATTCAATTAATTTTAAAATGAGATGAAAATATTTGGCATAATTAAAAATACAATCAATTGAAACCATCATTGACAATTTTACCGACAATTTTTCCCGACAATTTTTTTCTGACAATTTTTTTCTGACAATTATTTTTGACAATTTGTTTTTTGAAAATTTTTTAACACAATTTTCTAACAATTTTTAAAATGAGATGAAAATATTTGGCATAATTAAAAATGCAATCATTTAAAACAATCATTGACAATTTATCTAACAATTTATTCTGACCTTTTTTTCCACCTTTTTTTTGGAAATTTTTTTCAGACTTTTTTTCCTTTTTTTTTCGACAATTTTTTTCTGAACAATTTTTTACTTCAATCGATGTTTACTTCACCTCCTTAGTTAAATTGAGTGCATTTCAGCCTAAATTTGCCTTTCTTTGGGCTTACAATTCTTTATGAAGTACATTTCAAATTCATAGGTTTCTGTGAAAATTGTATCTCTCTGTTGCCCACCTTTGAGTGAAGTGTATGACAGTATTTTTCTTAATCTCTCATACCACAATACAATCGTCAATCGCATTCAATCGCAGCTAAACATCGTACAATTATTAAAAACCATTTCTTGCATATGAGCATTTCGAGATCAATTTCACATAAGTCCACCAATAGCGCCTCTGTGTGAGACTCGCTATGTATTTGGACGAACAAACACTCTAAACACTCTGTATCCTTTTCCAAATAAAATATTATATACAATACAAACCGTATAGAGGATAGATAGGCTTTGATCAATGCCCTACAAGCCAGTGCACTTATAAACCTCACAGCACACATGCATTGTGAAAGATTTGAACCCACATATTTGTCCAATGATCCTTTTTTGCTTTGCTTTGGTTTCATTCATTTTCAAGGCCTTCCCGCTAAGCAGATGATTGATCCACTGTAGCATTTTCTAGGGTTATAGTCAAGTTTTTTCATTGTCAAGAAACAGTACTTTCTGTGAACACTTTTAGGGGAAATTATCTTTATTTTATTATCTTTAAAAAGAATAAAAAAGGAATATAAATCAAGTTTTTTGTTATACAATATTTTAAAACGTTTAAAACATATCCTAACCTGAATATTTTAAAATTCTTGAAAACACTTGCTGCAATAACTTTGAAGAGTTCGTTTCTGAGTAATTTCGTAATTTCTTTTGACATGAACACTTATTTCTTGTCACATATTCTCATCAAAGCGTGCTGTATTAAATTAATAAAAAATTTGTATTTTCATCAGAGCAGAGCAGGCAAAGCATGGAAAGACATTTTAACAAATTTCCTCCTTTTGCAAGTCAAATGAAGCGAAAGGAAAGGAAAGGCGAATGGAAAAGTAACTAAGAAAACATCACTGTATAACAAAGTAAACATAATTTGCATAAAATGTTAATTTTATTTTCTTACCACTTGCTCTCCTTTAAAACCAAGGCATGGCTAACAGGGGAACAATGCCAAAGATGAAGATGGAAAAAAAGGAGAGAAGAAAAGTAAAGAAAGAATATACTCCTTTGTTAATAGAAAATAGCTGATATTATGAAAATATTAAAGTGGAGGACATTTTCTAATTCTTTTTCAGTTCTTTTTTTTCTTCTTGCCTTGCATTTTGTAACAATATGCGGCATATTTGTTTAAAACGAAAACGCGAAGCGCTGCGTGTTTTGGGAAATGCAAATGCCAACTCACTCATGAAGTGGCTCGATCGAAATCAGGTCATTGATTTAAAAATTCATAGAAATTTATAATCTTTCATAAAATAAATTTCATTTTAACCCTACTGACCAAAATAAGCATTTTTCATGGAAGGGCTCTAGCCAAAAAAAAAAAATTAATCGCTTTAAGAAATTTGCTTACAACAGCCATGTAAGGGCGGCTATTCAATATTCTTTTTTACTTTAATTTTTTTGTATTATTTATGCCCATTTAATATTAATGGAAGGCAAACACCATATTTTTTTTATTTTTCTTTGTTGTTAGCTTAATATGAAGGATTAAATTTTGTTTTATTTATTACTTATTATATGTACATAATGGCGTGCAAAATGTTTGGTAATGCTTTTCGAAATAAACCCATAATGACTGTAAAATGCTACACAAAGGTTAATTGCTTTATTTGTGGTAAATTATACACAAACAAGTAAAATATGGGCCCGTAGATCTCAGCCTATTTGGTACGCTATAACATAACTTAATGGGGCATCATTTCTTCTACATTTAATATGATGCCTCGTATGGTATATTAAAACCTGTATTTTTACAGGAATCTAAATATTTCATTGCTTCATAATGTCATCCAAACTAATTAGCTCGTAATATCGCACACCATAGGGGGCTCAATAGGCTTAGGAGGACAGTCACATTTACACGTAGGAGAATACAAGAAAACTTAAGTAAATAAATTACAGAACCTACAGAAATTCAAATTTTTGTCTGAAAATGGCTAAGGTATTCTGGCATTTTGATTTGAACGACCCTGGTCCATTACATAAAATTGTTTATTAGACGCCAATTCCAAAATTTATGTGAATTAAAAAAATTTTAATATAAGATCCTATACAAAAGTGGAATGAATGCCGAGGATTTCTTAGGATAATGAAGGTTCGTGAAAAGATAACTCTTATATGGGTTCCAGGCCTAGAACTCACAATCTTTGAAATTTTACAGGGCATACATATTCCGTTTGCCTCAATTACACAAGGTATTCTCCTCAGGTTTAGAGAGAGACTCGACTTCAACTATTGTAGGAAAGTACGTTCAATATTTCTAGACCTTGATGTTCCTGTATGGATAAAAAGAGGATTAATTCTCACCATTCTCACTGGCAACTATTTCATTTAAAGGACTGCCAATATGCTTGGCATTTCATCGAATGATTTCTGCAGGAGCTATGGGTCTGAGAAGGAAGAAGCTGCTGTTTTCACCTTATGTGTCAGTGCCATGCTCTTGACATTAATATGTGAAGGTTCTTAAATTCTAACGACAGATAAAGCTGCAATCATCCCAGGACCCGTTAGAATTCGCTTGAAACAAGGCAAAAAAATAGAAAAAATGGGGAGATATTTTGTCACAGCGAAAACATAAATTTCAACGGGTAATTCATTAGTATCCTTCGTCACAGTCTATTAGGAGCCCAGTTCAAACAACTCAAACGAATCGGAATGTGAAAAGAAATATCTGCGATTTCCTCTCAGTAGACTTGCCATGAAAATTTTTTTTAAATTTTTTTTGTTTAAACCTGACTTAAAACCGCCGTTCATGTATAAAATTAACACATTCAAGATGGGTGGTATAAGAAACTAGGTTGTAATCCTGACTAAAGGATTGTATTGCCCAATTAAGTAAGTAAATATTCTTCGTAAAATATTGGTTGTTTTTATTATATGTCGAGTAATTACTTTACTGTCAAATACATATTGTTTGCGTTCAATGACAATTAAAAATTTTAACCATTTTACTAACTTTATTAATGCAGTTTCACTGATACCTATTACTTTTTCCAATTGGCTAATAGTGTGTATGTAGTTGTGTTTGTATTAGTATTTAGTTAGCTCAACAAAAAAAATTAAATTCTAAATGGTAAAATTTATAGATTATAAATGTGGACTTACATGTAAGTTTATGGTCTGGCAAATCTCTCTGGGGAATGAATGAGACTGTATAAATGAATTTCACCGCAAAACCACTGCTGTCGTATTTTATTGTTGTCCGAGTTAAGCACGTCAATTATTTGCAATTATACTTGAACTTTTCATATGAAATTATTTAAATTATATGTAGTATGCTCACTGCTTTCTAATTTAAATTTTTTACAATATTTTTTTGTTTTTTAAATTTTATTTGAATTCGTTGTTATTTTCTAAACTAAAAATAAAATTCCATTAAAATGTAGATGTTCGAAACTATACGAAATATTGTAAATAAAACGACTGAGATTTTGCCAACACAACACCGCACATGTACGAGGTACGAGTACACAAGTATAACGAAAGGAATAGGCGAAAAGAGTAATGGTGGTAGTAGGAGAAGAGATATAGGAGGAATAGCAATAGGATTTTACGTGTCGGCAACGATGAGCAACTCAATTTTAATTATAAATACTCACACTTGATAAGCTCTCCATACACAAAGTAGTCTTCTTATGATTGTTGTTCTTGTTGTTGTTATTTTTGTTTATGTAAATTAGTGTTTCTTGTAAAATGCTGGTAAAGAGTAGTTAGTGGGTTGGTTGTGGCCATACATACTATGTGTTTGTATTGGTGTCGTGCAATTCTTATGGTAAGTGTTGGAGAGCGTGTTTTTTTTAAATATTATTTGCTTGTATTTACGTTTAATAACACTTTTTCTTTAATACTGCACTACTTGACACATTTTGAGATATTTTTTTTCTCTTTCTTAACACGTAGTGCTAAAATATTTAAAAAAAATTAATTTTTATTTTTCAATCGATTGTAATTTTTATTTTTTTCACTTTCTTTTATTTTTGAAGTTGTATTTGCAACTCGTTTTCTGTTTTTTTTTTTGTTTTGCTGTTTTGTGTCTCTCTGTTGTGTATGTATTGTCGGTTGTAAATGCCTGAAAGAACTGAAAGTATTTTATGGCGAAGCCGAGTGCTAAAGCGTCAGTAGCAGACTTTTGCTTCCTTCGTTTGTTAATGTTTGTTTTGCTGTCGGTGTTGTTGTTGTCATTTTTGCTGCTACTTCTGTTATTATTTTCATTCTTATTGCTGTTGTTTTTGTTGTTGATTTCGTTGAAGTACGAAAACAAATCACACACATTTTTACACATACAAACTCACCAGCTTTATGAACATGTGTGTGTGTGTGTATAATGTGCAATATCAGCTGGTGGTAGAAAATGTTGACGTGATTTTATACGATGTGTTCACATACATACATATATGTATGTACATAAACGCATACATCCTTACGATTTTTACAGTATGTTCACTACAAACAGTGGCTGGTTATATTTTCTTTTCCCTATTTATTGAAGATTCGAAGTACTGGCAGTATTACCTAAAAACCGATCATATTTACTAAAAATAAATGTTTTATTAAGACAGTTTTTGAAAGAATATATCATTCAAGATATTGTCCACCTAAAGCTGCGACATTTTTTCATTTTTTTGGATTCCGTGCAAAAAATCTAAATGGTTTTTGGAGCCTACAGAGAATCGAGCCAATTTTTGACACCCTGCTCTGAAATGAAGTGTATTTTAGTAAGAGCGTTGTGCATTGATCGAAACAAAAGGTACTAAGTGACTAAGCGTTGTTTTAGATTGCAGTAATTCCATATGTAAAGGGAATATATGTTTCTACACGGATGTTATTTCTTTTCTACAATTTCTGTCTTTTAGAATTATGTATTGTCGACGCCAAGTTTAATAAATAATTCCAAAATTTAGAAAAAAGAACACTGGTAATACAGAAATCCCAATATAGTGTAATTGTATTTGTTGACTTAACTGTATTTGACTCTCCCTACAATACTGTGTATGTATGATATATAAAAGCAGTGATACATCACTCGTACGTAATACATATGTATGTTTACTGATAAAGTTCGTGTACAGAAAAAAGAGAGCATATTTGTTATGCTCTTTTAGTGATGCCAATTTGCTTTAAGTTCTATTTCAAGAATATTTCCTGGTTATATAATGACTGCTTTTGAATTACGGATTGTGAGTATGCACAATTTTCTTTGTTGTACTTTTATAATAACCTCTGCGGATGCTTGATTTCTAGGATCTCGTATTCTATAGTACCTTTATTCAGCTTTAATGCTTCAATTGGACAATAAACTAAACTGCTCTTTATTGTTGTAAGAGAGCGATAGATAAGTCTAAACTGCGGTATTAATGTATTCTGGCTGTACGATCTTGCAATCAAATCAACTCTGTTCTATGGAGCCACAATTTTTATGGTTGGTTTTAGACAAAAATAATCATTAAACCCGGGTTGATTTTATTATGAGGATGTTGGCGCTCATGATAACAGGTGACTAGAGCTCCACCATCTACGATGGCCTAACTAGTCGACAAAACAAGTGGCTGTGATTGCGGCGATACGAGTAGAGAAATGGCAATGCAAAAATCTTGGGTATAATTAAACTGGATATACCTACAACTACATGATACCTGAACTCCACTGTTTGTATATGAATTGTAAAAAATTAAATTAGCTGATTATCAGGCAGTTGTATATGAAAATCATATTTTATCTAGTTTACAATTTTTAATTCTTATTTTATAATGAATTTTGTTTTGGAGTTATAATTTTATTTAAGCGTTTTAATTGCACATACGTAATTGGCATTACTTCTTATAATACTGCCGCTACTAAGGCATTCATACACAGGAATACACGCTTGTGTTGTTGTGTATCGTAGCCTATATGGTATGGAATATGATTTTAACGGAAATAGGACTGCACAACAACATTATAACTATGAATGCGTTTAACTTTATCTTTTATTAACACATTAAAAAACAACAAAAATTAAGATAAAAACGTAGAATGCAGGAGCATATCACAATAATAAATACATTCAAACAAACGAAAGCAATGACACAAATAAATACACAAAAAGGAAACCAATACCAATACAAAAAAAAGGAACAAAAATATAATATACGACAAACCGGAGTCAAATTATGACGTTTATATCAGCTTACCTAGTAACCCAGACCCGAAGTTACTGACAAAAGTGTGTTGTTGTTGTTATTGTTTATTGAAAAATGTATCTGTGATAGTGTGTTTGTTGTTGTTTATTGAAAAAGTATGTGTGTTAGTGTGTTTACTTTAAAAAACAAAATGAAAGCAAATTAAAAAAAAGAATAAAAATAAAACAGTTATTCATACGAATGCTTGCAGTTGAACGAGCAAACCAGTCTTCACAGCCTACTCATTCCCATAAATTTTTGTTTTGTTTAGTTGGCATCGCTTGTTTGTTTGTTTTATTATTTTTGTTTTTTTTTTTTTGTTCTTCTTGTCTCACATAGTAATTGTGTATACAATAGTTTTAATAATAGTTATTTGTATTTGTATAGGTGTGTTTACGTGTCTACACACATCTATGTGGGTATAATGATAGTGTTAAATTTCGGTGTCGGTACAGTGAACACGCTGTTATTATTTAATTTATTTTGTTGTTGCATTTTTCACTTCCTGCCAAAAACACAGGATGTTAAAGATCTTGTAAGTATGACGGATTATGACAATTAATTTCCGTTTTAATAAAAATCAAACAAACAATTCAAGATAGTTAGAGACATATGGGACAGTAGAATTTTGGATAAAAATTGATTAAATATTTAATAGGATTTTATTGAAAACTTATACGGTGCAAGCAATATATAAATTGAAGATTTGATTTTTGTTTGTTTCGCGTTGTTTCATGCAATAGGATTGGTTGTTTGATACACCGCTCATGTTGTATGTTGTATAGTTTAATGCCGACGCCGAAGGACAGATTTAAGAAATTTTATTTATTCGCATAGCTTTTGTCAGTAGATGCGGAGGGAAAGTCAAAGGCTAAGGATTGAACCAATGCCTGCTAGACACGACAATACAATATTTAAAAAGATTTGATGATACAAAGAAGTCAAACTGTTTACTGATATATTGGAACCACCGTCCTCAAACAAAATATTATACTGAATACGGCGATTTATTTTTGAACACCAGAGAACCGCCATTGTCCAGAATACCACTGCCGCCCTGAATCCAAAGAAGGATCCTGGTGTAAATCTTTTTAGTAACAACATACTTGTAGAGCTGCTATGAATAGCCTAGATATGGTAAAAATGATATGAACGTAGAGCCCATACAAGCCTATTAACGGTGTAATTGTTTGAAAAATGGCTGACGTCTAAATTAATAAATACCTTAAGCCTATTTCAGATCAAAAAAATTAACACCTATGAAGTATCCAGTGCTTTAAACGCTACACCACGCCACCGATTGTTTAAATGAAATATTTATTTTATTTTCATCATTTAAAGGGTAATTCCTAAATAATCAACACAATACAATGTATTGCAAGTGAATTTGCTTTAATATAATTTTGCTTGAAAAAGTAATTCGATACGTAATTGCTTCTGAATATCGAATATGAATAAATAAACATCAAAATATCAGTCTCCGTGGTATTGTCGTCAGAGAACACAAACGCTAAAATAAAACGTACGAGCATACTTAATATTTAATAAATGGTTAATAAATAATACTCATACGCCGTAGTAAACACCATTTTCGGCCTTTTTTTTGTTTTTTTTTTTTCTATGCTATACGAAACGAAAAATGTAGGTACACATACGATATTAATTGAACCATATGTTAGAATATAAATTAATTACACGGTTGGATGGCTAAATATTTACGAATATTTACCCACCGCTACTAACACTAATAGACGACTATTCAACATGTGTAACTCTTTAATAAAGGATTCACTGTAAATACACCTATTATTTATATAAAAAATATACAAAAAAAATGTACCGTTTGCTTTCATAAAACAAAAGAGTACACAAACACGTACATATACAAGTACCATGTGTCTGTTTAATACGAAATATGTATGAGTAAATGTGTGACTATGTGAATAACATTGTTTTTATTTATGTATAACGGGTTATCCATTTCGGTTTCAAAAGTATACTTAAATAAATGTACAATCTATAATAAATGACCGCCGCTAGATGGGTTTGCACCATTCGATCCTTTTGGCATAAGTTTTCGATTACTTTTTCCACATTTCGGCCGGTATCAACGCAAAATTTTACCACTTTTATTAGGAATGTTAAATTTTTCCATGCGACCTTCGATGGTCAGACTATCCACTTTTATAACCAATAAACTTTTCACTAAACAAGTGTAACTTCAGGTCAAACCACTAAAGGGATAACCCAATAGTTGCTGCTGTTGATCGCTCAATACTTATAAAAATAACATAAGTTTTTGTAAGTAGAGAGTGCAAAGGAGAAAGATAGATTGATAATAACGGCTGAGTAACAGGGAAGAAGATATAACTCACTACACATTTGACATTTGCAATAATAGTTTGTGACAGGACCCTTAAGATGTCCATTAAATATTTACGTTCATTTGTTTTCATGACATTTCATGGCTGGGATTTCTCTAACAGCAGCAGTTATATCAACTATGTTAACTAATCTTAAAAGGCAAGAGAGTAAACAACAACCAGAATAGAACTTTTTCTATAAATTTTTCTTGTCTCGACTCTCTTGTCTCCTGTTTGGTTTTGAGTACATTTTACTGTTAAATTATTAATAAAAACATAAAGTTTTGTTCCTAGCAGGGAATCAATCTTCATTAGACATCTTTTAATGTGTTCAAATTTGTGTGTCTCAGTTTCTCTTTCTTTGTTTTCGTTTTTGTTTTATTTTTATCAACAATTTCCGAAGAAAGTGTGTATGTGTACGATTAGGTTACATTTTAAATCAAATGTTTTCCTCTCTAAACATTTCTAAATTAATACTGACAGTTGTTTGTTTTATTTGAATATTTTATCCTTGTTAAAGGCACGAGCAATTGAGAAACTGAATAAATTTAAATAGTTTAGAATTATTTATTGGTTTTTCCAAAAATAGTGAATATTTAATAGGATATTTTTACAGTAAATAAATCAATACTGCATTATTATTATAAGCATTAAAGTTCCTTTGGCATTTCATCTTGAATGATATCATCGAAGTTGAAGATGCTGTATCTATATATATTTATATATATATATATATATATATATATATATATAAAAATTTTACCCACATACTGGTCAATAACAATACAAAATTGTCGCTTCCGGACAGAAACTGGTCAGCAATTTATTCAAATCGAAAAATACAAACATTAATAGAACTGAATTTGAGATATATTGCGTGAGATACCCACTGATATTGCCAAACATAGTACATATGGTAAGAAACAGTCACGTTAGTGGATATATAATGTGCGTCACACAATTTGAATCGCTATATTGTATGCCATTTACAACTGCAGAATGATGCTAAATATTACGCATCAGATCGACTGATTGGTGAAATCATGAGCCAGCTTTATGTCTCTTATTTTGAAGAGGTAAGAGACAGAATATAAAAAAAATATTTCATTCAGCGACATCCCCTCAGCAGCGTTCTGGAAAAAACTCTGAGAGTAATTAACATTGCCATGAAAAGTTTCTCAAATCTGCCCTTTAGAGTCGACACTAAACTGCCGGTCCCAACACTCATGGATAAAATTACCACACCCAACATGGGTGTTGTGAAAAGCTAGGTTGTAACCCTGACTAAAGGATTGTAATAACTAACTAAGTAAGTAAGTATATCAGCATGAATAGAATTGAATTTTATTATCAAAACTTGTGTTGTACTAGACATTTGTTCAGGGATGATAATCAATGTGTACGTTAAAAAACAGAATTACCGAATTTCAAGCAGGCTGAGGCGGTTCAAGAGCTGTCCACCCATCCTGAAAGATGCACTGTTTGGTTAGAATGATCAAAATCATTATGCTGCAGTCAATAGAATAAGGTATCGTGCGTGGGTTATATGCTTTTTTCAGTCTAAAATAGAAGAACTGCATTTGGCTGATATGTGGTTCCAGGTAGACAGAGCCACATGAAACACAGCAAGCCATCCCATGAACCTATCAAGAGGCGAGTAGCTTCAATAGACTATTTTCTGCGACGACACGTGAAATCTCTCACAAACGGAGCCGGACTAGCCACAATTCTAGCCCTGGTAGGCAATACTAAAGTTGCCACATTGATGAAATACCGGCGGAAATGTTGAAAATAGTATGCCAGAATTAGAACACATGGATCAGCCACTAATTACAGAATAGCTGCATCATCACTAATTTTTTTTTTGCTTAAATTAATATCCTTCATTTAAGAGATAAAATATGTGCGATATTAAATAATATATTATTTTTAATAATTTTTTATTCCACGTGCTGTAGATTTTTCGATTGCGCTACGCTACTGTATTGTTTGAAAATGAATTTTGCGTGGGTCGCTATGGCGTATGAGAAATATTTGATTTATTAATTCATGATTATCGAGCATACGTTGTGGAAACACTGATAACTTTACGTATCGGGTTAATTAGTTTTTTTTTTTTTGTTATTTATGATCTTTGTGATAAGAAGTTGGATACGAGAAATTATTTTGATTTGAATTCTTTGTATGACGTCATGGTGTTTAAAGTTATTGTATGTTTATATGGATGGCAGAAGTCTACTAGGTAGTCCAGTGGAAAGTTGTCAATTATTATACCATTCTAGTCTGCAAATGCCTAGTAGTTGAGACTCAATTTAAACTTAATTATGTTGCTTTGGAAGTGTATTGTGAAATAAAAATTCAAAAGTTTTTCTATTCTTTGAATAAAGTTTACATTGAAAAAAGGTTCCTTTTAATACAACACCCTTACCATGTGCGATGAGGTATAAATATTTACAAATTATTAACTGGCATAAAATATAATATTCTAACCTTTTTGTTATAACCCTAATCAAGAGTTATTGTATTGCTCTTTTGCCAGGTATTTATTTTTATTACATTTTACACGTAATTACGTTTGTATGACTTGTGTCAGTGTAGATGGCTTCTAAACAAAAACTAATTACGACTTTCGTAACGATTATTTTTGAAAGTTATGACCACCATCACCATCTCCCGCAATATGTAGGCTGTCGGACAACAAGCAATCTTAAATGATTCATTAACTAATTTAAGACAAGCACGTACATAAGTCTGTCTATTTCGAAACGCTGGCAGACATGCACGAGAGGTAATTAAACAAACGCTCTTCTCTAAATACTTCCAATTTATTTTGGTTTTTCGTTTTATTTTTTCTTCTGTGTAAGCAGTGTGGCAAATCAAATCATTAAAAGTATAAAAATTAACAAAAACAAATGAAAGAATAGTAGTTTTATGAATAAAAACAACATAATTTTTGTGTAAAAGTATTTAATACTTTACGTGTTTACAAAACTTAATAGTATAACAGCAGCAGCTACAATCAAATAATGTATGTTCTTTGATAAAAATTCACCACTTAATGGTTGTTATTGTTTACTTAGTTATTCTGTTATTTTAGTAGAATCAATATTAAATAAATGGTGTAAAAATTTACACACTCTCTCTCTTACAGCAACTTGCACGCATATGCCAACTCATCCACACACCTACACATCTGAATGTCAACTTGTTTACATTGAGTTTTGCCTCCTGTGCCATGCATGGGTCCTCACAGTAACAATAACAAAGACAAAATAAAACTAAATTAATATTTTTCCTACACAGTTTCAGGAAAAAGAGACAAGAGTATTAATGAAAACAACCTACAGTTATAATAACAAACAACATTAACCCAGCAGAGACGACCAATAAAATAAATAGCTGTGCATGCAAGTAGAATTGTCAATGAAATGCTATACGCATGAACGTTCATTATTTTGTTTTTCTGCTTTCTTCTTACTGTTATTCTTTAATTTATCTCCAGTCTGTTTGTTTACGAAATAATTTCAAGTCCTGCTACACTCATGCATAATAAAAACATCAACTCTTTAATGTAAACGTATGTGCTTGTATGTATTTGTTTCATCTTTATTGGCAAATTTGTATTTTGGAAGTAACATTTAGCAGAGAATCGGAAATTGTTGCCAGCATTTAAAAATAAAAGAGTGAGAAATGTTGAATAATAAATGCTTATTCATAAAATTCATGTTTTAAAGATTTATGTTTAAATTTTAAGAAATTTTTATACATTTTCATAGGAAAAGAAGAATTATACATACATCGCTCAGTCATATAAAATTTAATGTGAATGAAGATAAATCCGAATTTAACTAGCAAAGACAAAAACCAAAAAATTTTACAAAAGCTAATGTTAAAGATAACTGAGTAATGTTAATTGGTTAACAGAAAATACAAAAAAATGGTCAAGGAAAAAGTCACTCGATTATACGATATCGGACAATGGAATCTTTATTTCATTCCTTAAAAATTATGCCCCACACGTTCCTGAGTGGAACAGCTTATCTGGTAATTCGGAAATTCTTTTGAAAAACTTAGACAAAAAAATGTATTTGTATTAACAGCGCCTGGGTAGGATGATTAATGTTGTGGAAAAATGGGAATTGGTGCAGGTATCCCACTATATACAAACTGTAGCTTAAGATGTACTTAATAAAATCCAATTAGTGGTATATGCCAAATAATTTTGGAACTTGAAAAATTAACTCTGTTAACAGTGTCTGTATAGGATGATTAATATTGTAGAAAAATAGGACGTGCTGTAGGCGCAATTTTTAAGGTATGGAACAGAGATTCCATTCTCCGTTGGCTGCTACTTATGAGTAGTAAAAGAATTTGAACGATACGAAATCTATTGCCTAGGGTTCACCTGTATATCCGTTTTCTGCATATCTTACGTTTCGTCAATGTACGAGTGTTGACCGATCGGTTAATGAACCAGTGAACGCGGACCGTTGTTCGAACACAACACCCATTTTAATAAAAACAATGTTATTACTTGCATGTGTTATTGAATGTTATATCAGTTCATGGAGAATTGGCAAAACAAACTGAAGAAATGACAACTAATTTGAAGGTTGCAGATTCAGTAAGATGTAGCTTCAATTACCAAAGCTTGGAAGTCCTTGTTTTAAGGCTGTATACACTTGTGGACACACAATTAAGTCACCTATGCAAAATTTTTCATATTTATAAAAATTAAAAAATTTAAGAAAAGTGGAAACAAAAACAACTAATATTTATTAATTTCATATGCTTAATAATTAATTAACAACAAAAACTTAAATAGTTTTTCATTGTAAAAAATGTTTTGGTACGGAGTTGATATCAGACTTAAAATTTAAGTGGACACATAATTAAGTCATTTGAAACAAAATATTGAAAATTCAATTTAATTGCTTTATTTTTCACCCAAACTATTTGGAGCCTTTAATATTTTGTGGGGAACCCTTTTTGGCGTATTATTGCAGTACATCTTTGTGGCATTGGGTTGATTAAGTTGCGTCACTGCTCAGGACTAATGTTAACCCATTCTGCCTGGAAAAGCTGCCAAAGTGCTTTTTGATGCTGGGTTTTTTGGCTGCACCTGCTCGTTTTACGATCCCCCAAAGATTTTCAATAGGGTTCAGATCGGGACTTTGAGTTGGCCAATCAAGAACGCTTATTTTTTCCTCAGCAAACCAAGGTTTAACTACCCAAGATGTTTGCTTCGGGTCGTTATCATGCTGAAATATTCGCGCTAGTGGTAATTCGTCGTCATAATCTTTAGTCAAATTGTTCCGTAGGATGTTCTTATACATTTCCCCAGTCATTTTCCCATCGATTCTTACCAGTGGACCAACGCCGGATGAGGTAAAACAACCCCAAACCATTACTGACGAACCTCCATGCTTTACGGTTTGTTTGGTGTACTTTGGATATAATTGTGTATTGACAGGACGTCTTACATAGGGTCTGCCATCATTTCCAAAGATATTAAACTTGGGCTCATCACTCCATACGACTAATTTCCAAAATTTTGTCGTCTTTATGGAGGTGGGTTTTGGCAAACCACAAGCGTTGCTAAATATTTTTTTTGGACACATTAGGTTTTGTTCTCGCAAAACGTCCATGGAGATTATTTTCAGTCAAGCGTTTTCTTACGGTCCTTGCCGGTATTTTAACAGCGTGTTCCAACTAAATGCACTATATAATCTAAGTAGATATGAGGAATGGGTCAGCTTTACTCATCCTGGCTAAAAAAAATAAGCGTTCTTGATTGGAAAACTCAAAGTCCCGATCTGAACCCTATTGAAAATCTTTGGGGGATCGTAAAACGAGCAGGTGCAGCCAAAAAACCCAGCATCAAAAAGCATTTTGGCAGCTTTTCCAGGCAGAATGGGATAACATTAGTCCTGAGCAGTTACGCAACTTAATCAACCCAATGCCACAAAGATGTACTGAAATAATACGCCAAAAAGGGTTCCCCACAAAATATTAAAGGCTCCAAATAGTTTGGGTGAAAATTCAATTAAATTGAATTTTCAATATTTTGTTTCAAATGACTTAATTATGTGTCCACTTAAATTTTAAGTCTGATATCAACTCCGTACCAAAACATTTTTTACAATGAAAAACTATTTAAGTTTTTGTTGTTAATTAATTATTAAGCATATGAAATTAATAAATATTAGTTGTTTTTGTTTCCACTTTTCTTAAATTTTTTAATTTTTATAAAAATGAAAAATTTTGCATAGGTGACTTAATTGTGTGTCCACAAGTGTATATCGCTGTTTTCAGCTTTCCTCGATCTATGGACTGGTTTTGATGTACAAAATGTGTTCACATATGTTTTAACTTGCGGACCATAACAAAATCATAAGTTTTGCTAAAACGAAATTTTTGTCTTCTGCATAAACAAGGAATACTTTAGTATTTGACACTTTTAATCTAGTCTTTATTGATGTATTAAATTTTATTATTGTATTCTAATTCTGGCTGCAAAAATATCTACGCTGGTAATAGTCGATTTGTTATTCGATCGTAATTCATTGTGACTAGAAAACAAGTACAAAAAATATCTTAATGATGTTGTTTACAAGTTTTAAGGATTTTCTATATTTTAAGTAGTCTGTTTACAAAATAACCATACAAATTTACTGATAACATTTTCGCCAATAAATTACTAAAAACCAACAAATTAATTGGTTTGTTTCTTTCAATAACAATGCGAAAATGTTGAAAACAATTAACCAGATTCTACCTAAAACTTCTTAAGAAAGTAATAAATTTTTAACTAAACCATAAACATCGATAATAACAGAATTTATTATTTTTACGAAGGATCAATGAGAATTGTCTGAATACTCGATATAACAAAACAAAAACATCTTGTTAATGAAGGCCTTTTTTAATTCTACCTGTTTGTAAGCCGTATATAAACGCGCTCAAACGGAAGGCAAGTATCATTCGTGATCGTGGCTTTCAAACGTTAAGTACTTTAAACAAAAACTAAATTTTTCTTTCTCCAAAAGTATACTTCTACGATGCTATCAACTGCTATGGAAAGCGTGAAAAATCAGCAGACTAAAAATATATATTATTGGCCATTGGAGAGAGATGAAATCTTGAATTTTATAAATGGTGACCGACAGATATTGAACGATTTGCTAAATATAATAACAGAGGCAACAAATAATATAACGTGCAAAGAAGAACAAGGTTATCTGAACCATGCGGCTGGGAAAAAATCGATCCTTAAGACACAAAAACAAGGAGAATCCAAGCTATTGAGAGGTATCTCCTCTAAAAAAGTATCCTTTAAATTACCTGAAAACAAAATTGCTGTCCGGACTCAAAAGCCATCTAGGATACCTATATTCATCGGTTCTAAACCTGCAGAAAATGTTAATAAAATAAGTTCCACCAAAAAGTCTAATTACACTTATCCGCACGTCATAAAATCGATTCATTCAATGTCAAATAGTAACAAGCAATTCTATGCCCAAGAAAATCAATTCAAAGCAGATCAAATTGCTTCATCTTCTCAATCTTCTTACTTTAACGTTAATGATACACCCTACAAAGAAATTGAAAAACGTACTTATCCGAATACGACAGCTGAAAAAAGATCGATCCTTAAGAAACAAGTACCAGAAGAATACAAGCATTTACCATTCATCACGAAACCCAGTGCTAAAAAGGTATCATTTAAATTACCCGAAAATGAAATTACTACTCGTACTCAAAAGCCCTCTAGAATTCCAATATTAATCCGTTCAAAACTTGGACTTAATTGTATTAGAGGACCTATTCATACTAAAATTGCCATTACAAAAGCGTCCAGATCAAGTTGCTTAAGCCAATCCTCTCCCACTGATGGAGTCTTAAAAACACTACGTTCTATACCCACAGATAGTATTCATAACACAAAATCAAAGAATTCACCTCCTTCAACAGCCTCATCAGTCAAATGTGCCGCCGCATCTAATCAGAAGAATTCATCTTCTAAAGCTTCTAAAACTGAATTTAAAATTTATCGTGCTGTATTCTCTAGTTCAAGCTGCTATTTAGAACAAATATTTTTAAATTAAGTTTAAGTTCAATTAATAACAATACATTATAAATATAATAATAACTACTTAAAATTCTAAAATTATTCAAAATTATAATTAATGTCTGTGCTATTTATTATTTTTTATTTGAAATTATCAATTCTTGCTAGGAAATTTCTAATGAGAAATTGGTCTCACGACCAAACGATATAGGGGGCAGCTCGAGTCAGGGATCAGCCTAGCTAAAGCCTACTTTTAAAAATATCTTATCAGCTTCACCGATATCTGGCCTTATCAGGTAAACGGGGACTATGACCTGGTCGACCTCTCTCTCCCCTACATTCGCGAGGACCATATGCATCGTGAAAATAATAACAGGGCGGGCGCTCTGTCTCTCAACATTAAAGGAGAGCAACAAGTACGCTTTTCATCAATGCTACTGCCAAGACCCATTCATCTTCGGCAAAGCTTTACTTCTTTGGTCTACGATGTAAGAAGTGATATCGCTGATTTGACGAATAGCCTGATTTTCTCAGCAATACGCATATTCAGGTATTATGCCGTGTTTAATCGGAATTTGCAGCAGCACACCAGTTTCCCTCAATCCTGTACGTATTTGACAGAAACGTTCCTAACATCCACGAGTGTGAAATGAAGCATTGTCAACAGAATAGCTCAAAAGGTTAATTTTAGTGTTTATATTATGTCAATTAAAATGAGAAGACTAAAGTTATAATCCACCACTTCACAAAAACAACGACAAATGCGAGTTTACTAAACCCAGAGTAGAAAGGAATATTTTAAAACAAATTTTTACGAAAAAATATTTTTGTAAGAGCAAAAACACTAAGCTACTCTGCCGTACTTTGATCCATACAATGTAATTAACTGTTCTGTGCATTTAGTTTGTATTTTATGAAATTTATTGAATACATATAATTCCATTTATTTTAAACAATAAAATTTACAAAAATTATTAACTAATAAAATAATTTAAATAGCAATATATCAAACTAGTACATAATAGTCAGTCGTCTAATTTGTAGTTATAGAGGAAAAAATAAATAAAAAGAAAAGGAACTTCAATAAATTATTTGTACATAAAACAGAATTAGTTAATTCGTATCTTTGGATTTGATTGTACCATACATTAATACCTTGGCATTAACATTTTTGCAACCCGATTTCATGGGATCTATTGTATTAACAATTTCGTCATAGTCCTCCTCTGTTAGTGAGACATTCTCCAATTCAACTTCTCGTTTTATACAGTCTCTTAATTCATATTGTGTAAATGATTTAAAATTCACTACACTGCAATCCGGTAATGTTTGCAGTAAATCTTTTTGTATCGCATAAGCTTCTGCCGGTAACATTGTATTTAAATTAAATACATAAAATAATACAACACGTTTATGTTGTTTCTTAATTGTATCAGACAATAGTTGATTAATTAGGGCAACGGCGCTATTGTCGCATGCATGCAGATTCTCTATGACCAACAAATTTTGTCCACAGTCAGAGAGATTTTCAGCAAGTATTCGAATTAAGTGGAATTTTTCAGCTTCATCACTAACGTAGGTATTCCATGCGTATGTGTGTACATTTTCCTGCCAAGGGAAATTCTGATGTAATGCTCTGATAAAAAGACTTTTTCCCACTCCAACTGGTCCCACAATAGCAATTGCATTAAGATTGCTTTCATTTCTTAAAGCCACTTCAATTTGGCGAATTGCCTGATCCTGGTGCAATATATTCTGCTGATGAATACGGCTAAACAATGTTGGAATGTCTAGGTTTTGATCACAATAATTATTTTTACCATGTACTATATCCCAATAATGACTGCGATAGTTTTTAAGAAAGTCCTTGAGTATTTGTTTTGTATTGGAGTTATTTTGCGTTAAATAGTGGCCCATTAAGAGAGCAATCGTGAAGGTTACTAAAGCTGAGATTATTACAATCCTCTTGCATTTGTTGGCCGAGTTTCTTTTTACTTTGTCACCATCTTCAGAATTTATAAGACGTCGAATTCTTTTACGTTTGACTGCTTTAGGTTTCTGAAATTTTAAGGAATTGATATTGCGAGGTTTAAATATCAATAATATTTACAAAAAAAAGATTTTACACTGGTTATTAAAAAAGCAATGTTTGGAAAATAAAATTTGTCGCACACTATCCTCTCTCCTTTCTCCTATAACTATTGTATTGCATTATCGCATAGCGATATGTATTCACTTATCAGATCCATTGCCTAAATTATCGCAAATACCTCAGCCTGGTATAGTAACTGTACTCGACAGGGACCCTATAGGATACCTTCTTATCACTAACAACATTATAAATTTCCACGCCGACAGCCTCAACTCAACCCTGGGCAGTACTAAAATTCTAGTTTGTATTGATGGATAAAGGACCAGGTTAGTCTTTCTGTTATTAATAAAAATTCAATTATTCACGCAAGCATCTCTAAATGTTGTTAACATCAGGACTCCTTTTGCGGTGTATCTTGACTCTCCATTTTCTTAGACAAGACCTCTTGGAAGGTCAGACTTCGCAGAGTTCCACTGATAATTGATCTGCCGCTCCTTCTCCACGCCTCTGTAGAAGGTAGGAAATTGCAGTTTGTCCTTAAAAGTTGACTTTAGAATTTTGGATATTCGGTACAAGAAATCACTTTCACAAGATTTAATTTTTTAAATATATTTTTAAATTTGCCAACTGATTTTACATTTACTTCACTTTTTGCACCCACATACACATACTATACATACATTACAACGCTTCGGTCAGGATTATGATCCGGTATTTGAACCGTGGCCTCACGTCTAATAAGCCAACACACTACCTACTGCGCCCACCATTGTACATAAATTTGCAACAATAAATTAATTCTCCTAATTCGTATGCCCAATTTCAGTAGATTGATCAGTTAATAGTTATAAAAAGCAAATCAACTAAAATAAAAAAAATCAATTTACCTCCAAAATGCTGCTGCTTTGTCGCACTACAACGGCCGTTTTATCCCTCATATCACAGTCCATAAAGGAATCTTCTCTCACCACTGAGTCCACTTTCATGATATATAATTTATATCTACTTTTAAAATAATTAATAATTTGTATAGTACATTAGGAAATGTATAAAATTTCACAAAAACCAACTACAAATTTATAAGCAGATCACAGCAAATGAAAACTATTATTGGCGCGTTTGAGGATGTCGTATGTAGAAAAAATTGTTTTTGAAGACAGCGGTTGCCATACTGTTGTCGTAAGATTACGGAATAGGCAGCATTTTTAGTGGTGCCTATTCGTAAACATTTGTTTACACGCGATATTCTTTTTGCACAAGTATAAATTTGTAAATAAACAAAAATTAGAATTTAAGTCGTCTGTGTTAAATAGTTTTAATCTTTTACAAATAATATAACAATGGAAATGTAAGTGGTTATTTTTACAGCAAATATAGCAATGTGGATAAATTGTTTGCATTTTAGTGTTAATCCTTGCTTTTCGGTAATCTGCAATTATGAAGTAATGGAGGCTTTGAAAAATATTAAGGACACCAAAAAGAAGTACGGTTTAAGAAATTTGGCCACCATCACCTATGAAACATTGCAATATTTAGAAGATTCACCCTGTAAACCTCAAACTCGTGAAACAATTATTGCATTTATCAATGAAATGCAACAGTACAAACTGACCACCAATGAATGCCTAATGATGGTTAATGATCCACCTTCAAGTGCTTTGCATATACAATTGGTTAGTGGAACTTTATATTTAATACTAACTGGAGACTTATGACTTCTTATGTTTTATATCTATTGCAGCTCATAGAGGACAGTGAAGAACGTCTAACCGAGGAACAGGTTAATAACATCATTGAATTAACAAAGAAATATTTTCCTGGACCGCCACAAGAGGCCAATTGAAAAAGAATTTTGTTTTAAAAATGCATTTATTTTCTACGACTGTTGTCAAATAAAAACACTTATGCTTGAAACAGTTGTTTTATGCCTTTAGTTTCAATATTTCCTACTTCGATACAGCGAAGAAACCTGTGAGGTTTTCAGAATTCGGGAGGTTGTTTTTTCTATTCAAGGTAATTTTAATCTGAATTTTTTACTTTAAGCCGATGATTCAATTTTAAATCTAAAGATTTTTATGTATCATCATATCGTAAAATGGTCTTATGGATTAATTGATAACAGTTTAAATGATAGAATTTAAATGTGTAATACAAACTCACGTAATGATGTTCCATTAAAAACAATAGTTGGTTGCGACACTTATTTTCGATTTATTTTTGTTTAATAGATGGAACCAATACAATGCATCGATTTTTTTAAGAAGACTATTTTTATTAAATTTAACACATGCTTACGTTACAACGATGTATACATTCATTTCCATATTGTTGACTAAATACAGGCAAGTTTTCTCTAAAACCGCGCTTTTATATAGTTTCTGCTCACTGTCTATGTAAAGTAATGAAAGCTGTTTTTTATTTTATTGATTTAATAAAATTTAGGGCAGTATTGTTTAACGTTTTTGATCTCCTAAATCTTCAATATAATCAGGATCAATTTCTGGCCATTTGTCGGGTATAACGTCGAAGAGATCGTCTTTGACATCGCCCTGAATAACAATTTCGTCCTCGCCTGTTACTGAAGAACCGCAAGCAAATTTGGAACCAAAGAATTTTGCAGCCACTTTTAAATCGATTTCTGTTTTATTAAAATGAAAATCATTAAAATAAATATTTGTCTTTTACGAAATTAAATCTCAATATCCTTACCAAATGTACTCAAGCCAGTAACTACTGTAACAGACTTCTTTTTGCCTCTTGGCGCACGAGAGACTGTAATTCGTTTGTTGACTTCTTCCTTTTTCTTAATTTTCATCAAACCTTTACCACCACGTTTTTGTCTCTTCTTGTCATCATCAGTACCATCACCGGCTTCTTCTTCTAACTTGACTCGTTCGAATTCTGTAGGTAAATTCTTTTCCAGCCAGGCCTTGCATTTTTCATACTCGGGATAATATTCGCAATACTAGGGTAAAACATTAAACCATAAAATAAACGTTTTCATTACCAATTTGTTTAAGGGACTCACCTCAATGGGCATGGAACAATTACCACAATACTTTACTATTAAAGGATAATTGACACCTTCACGAGGACCTAATTTAAGGCGATCGGCTACAGGATTTGTTGCTACTTCTGTCATGTTTATTTGTGCTTTAATAATTTCTTGAGAAAAGTGATTATTTATTGCAAAAATTTGTGGATTAAACCTAAAAAGCAAATCCTAACGAACAGCTGTCAGGCGTTGTTTTCATAGATGTAAGCATTCATATATATATTAAGATTAAAATGTGGCAGGTTGTGTCGGTAACAAAGTTTAATTACGGTGGGCTTTTAAAAATTAAATCGATGACAGCTAATTTATTTTATTTTTAGATTTAAAGTTTCAGTGAGGCTGTAAAGCTGAACTCCCATTTTAGAAAGTTGTCTGTTACTTTAATCACCGATTGACTTTAATATGAATGCAGTAGTTTGTTTTCCGTGTGCGTTTCTTAAAGTATTATTCTGTTGCTGCTTTTCGTTTGACAACCACTTTTACGTTTTCATAGAAATAACCTTTTATATAGGTCAAATATCTTCAAAACAATAATTTACTCTTGTATATAATTTAAGCATCCCGCTAATCAGCTGTTATATTTTTTCCTTACAAGAATATTACAGGTTTTTTGTTTAACAAGATAATGTTATAAATAAATAATTAAATACAAAAAATATGCAAACGAACAACAAACAATACTACGAGGGATGCGGTAAGGAAGGACAAATACGCTGCATTTTCCTAAGTGAGTTTCATGCCACTGCTGGTTCCAAAATAAGCTGTCAGGTAATTTTGTAGTAATTTGTGTCTTAAAAGCAATATTTAATGGTTAGATATAGGTACCGCCTGATTATGTTCCCAAAGATATATTTGATGCCATAAGTGTTTATATTATACCCAAACCGCATTTGCAAAGATGCATTTTGACTGTAAATGCAATGGATTTGAAAATTGTCGGCTATCCAGTGGGCATAGAAGATCAACAGAAATATGCTCGCAATGCATTTCTGTTCAACTTGTGTTTTGTATGCGATTCATGGGCTCGATCTGTACAATATGAACCGGTGGTTAAAAAATTGTCAGAATATTTGGTGAGCATCTAAGAAATTGTAAAAATCATATATTTTTAAAGAATACCTATATCTTTCCAGATTATGATGGAAGAGGAAAGTTGTTTTTTATCCAAGGAAGATGATAATAAAATCAAATTAAAAAAGATATTTGAAACTGTTATTAACGACTTAAATGAAAAGAAAGTCACTACAATTGTAGGTAAGCGAATTAATTAAGAAACTAACTAGACTAGACACAAGATCTTATTAGAATATGAACACATTTTAAAATTTATTTTTTAATACTTGATAGAGGGTGACACTACAATTTACTTGAAAATTGTCACACATAAACCTGACCCTCCAGTTGTGAAAGATCACATGGTACCGCTTCTTTTGGTGGACTATAAAAATACACCCTTAGAAAATTGGGATTTAACTACACAACAAGTATATATTTTCTTTATTAAAACATTATAAAAAATGATTAATATCCCCAAAATGTTTTTCTTTACCTAGATATTACCCTATATAAATGGCATAAATCATATTGCACGTATAGCAGCGGAAGCTGACGTTGAAACTAATTTAGTAAAGTCTTGTGTTCAAAACCTAGTTTACTATGGTGTTGTACAACTGCTGCCAATACTGAAGTACAGCAATGTTTACATGACTCAGAATCTTAAAAGTCTTATTCAAAGTTCATCGCTGACAAATGCTTGTCGTAAATATGTAGCCCTCAATCCAGATAAGGCTGCGAAACCCACCATACAGAAAATATTTCAATTTTATGCATCGATGACACATGGCGTAACCTTAAGGGCAATATGTCAAAGATTGTCGCCTCAAAATCATAATATTGATGAAAGAAAACTGGTAATCTTTGGGTTGCAGCATAAGTTTATACGTTGCATTCATAAGTATCCGGTATTTACTGGTTCTGTGCCTTCGGGTAGACAAAAAATGTACACGGGTCTATCGAATTTTGATGAAATATGCTGTAAGACGGGTCTGTCACCATCCAGTATAGAGAAGGATATAGATAAGGATACAAATGTTACGGTTATTTGGAAATAAATAGGTTTGTATGAATTTTTAATTGTTTATTAAGGTATATTATAGTATGTTCTTTAGATTGAATATTTTTGTAATTGTTTTTTATGATGTTAAAGTATTTAGAATAAAACAAAACTGTAGAACGTTATGAACATTTTTAAATCTAAATTTCAAGTTAAAAGCAAAATTGCTTTCTAATTCTTTGTAGACCGAATACTTTGTTATGTCCGAAGCTATGCTAAATGTCTCAGATTTTTTTGTTCAGTCTTAAAAAGTTGATTGAGATTTATTTCATAGAAATATGATTTAGTTTGAGTTTTAAACTGATCAAAATATAGTTTTTTTTAGCCAAATCTGATTTCAAATACTCTGTCTCTTAAGTTCGAAGTTTTTTTCGAGGAGAGTTAAATTTTCTTTGATCGTTAAAAAATATTTTAAGTCCACTACCAAACTTTTTCAATAATCAAGTGCCCTTAAGCTTTACAAGGTTCCCCTCTGGTTGATCCCTCTGCAATGTTGAGAACTAGGGGAATTCAACGTAGGAAAGCATCCGAACAGTTTCGCATAAAAAATCAGTTTCTCAAACGAAGTTCGTTTTCATGTGTAAGTGTACGTAAACAAAAATTAAATTGTCGTATAGAAAATTCCGAGCCAATATGTAGGGAATCCTTTACATTCCTTCCCTGCTAACTGATGGTGTCGTTGGGCTATTTCTGCAGTCACTTCGCGTTAAGTTGCCACCTTTTTCTTTTGCCAATTGTTGATGGGTATCGAAAACTGTAGACATGATTTATGAATGCTCCTTCTACACAGTAGAGAGGTTAATACACTGGAACGCCAAATTATAATTATAAAATAGCTGAAGTATGCAATTTTATAAAAGCATTAAATATTACAAAAAGAATAAAATAAAGCTGAAATAAATTTTATTAAAAAACAACAACGGTCGGTTAGCTCACTTTGAAATCTTAAAACAAAAAATTATGAAAAATATATGCTTTTCAGAAACACTCGCTCAGCAGTCTTCAGGCAAAAGCCTTGAGATGGGAATAAACTAAAAGCCATAAAAAACTTTTCAAATCTGTCCTCCGGAATCGAAAATTACTGCTACTCAGATAAATCAGCGCATACAACATGGGCGGTTTGATAAGACCACTAATCATAGTTGTTATGTTGGCATTCTCGAGAAATTATAGTCTCTCCAACACAGAATAATGTATAATAAAAAAAGATGATAGATTTCCATAAAAATATGCCAAGTAACATTCGAAGAAAAATTCGGCCTAATTTAATAAAGAATATGAAGAAATTCTTGCATAGCTCTGCTAATGTCAATGTTTACATCTCTACAGTAAATTGTTCTTCCACTTCATATTTGATCATAAAAATTGTATGATTGAACAAGTATCATCTAACCACTTAATTGCTATAAATAAGGTTTATAAGCTGTTATGCTTAATTTTTTTTATTTTAAAATGGTACACTTGATGGCAACCTATTGGATATTTGTTTAATTCAATCAATTGGAAATAAAACAAAGAACACAAATATTAGGACAGACTTCATTTGTGGTACCATTTGTTACATTTTTCAGAACGATCAAATTTAGAGTTTGAATTTTGAAAATACAATATTTCGAACGATTAATGAGAGAATTGCTAAAGAGCGAATTTTAATATTTTTACAATAAGAAAAATAAATAAAAAAAAAACAGCAACTACTCTACTTTCAAAAGTATCTACAATGAATTTCACATTGAAAGAGAATAAGTAATGGCATGAATACATTGGCTATGGAGAAGTATATTCAGTTTTTTAATAGCATTCGGTCGGATAACATGTGTGCGGATAGTTAGACTTTAATGTCGAACGGTGCTAACAAATTAAAGAGGCCGGTTTAGTTTTTTTGCTTTGTGGTGAATGTATATGAGAACTGACTCTACTTATATATTAAAAAAGTCTTATACGATTTTTTTTATAAACAAGTATAAGAGTTTCCCTTGTTTTATGTACTCCTGTGTTATGTTTTCTTTTATAATTAATACACGATCGTAATACAACTATTAAATGTGTTTAATAATGGTTCTTGTTGAGCGCTGGTCAGATTCATAAATAATTTATAAACAAATAAAGAATAAAAACAATACTATACACAGTTCGTGGTATTAGTAACAAATAAATTATGTCTGTCTGTCTTTGTGTGTAAATAAATAATAATTTTTGTTGTGTTGTGAATCATCTGTTAAATAGAAATGTGGAAAATATCAAATAAAACCTAAAAAGAAAAGATAAAAAATAAAAAAAAGTAAAAAAATTTAAAATAATTGATGAAAAGTTGTAAAAAAAAACGTGTACATTTAGCAACTTTTAGAAAATCTAAAGTCAAATTATAAAAAAAGAAAAAGTTATCAAGTACATGCGAAAAACCTAAATACAGACAAACAGACGCAAATATCCAACTGCCAGACAGTCTGTGTTAATGATCTCTCTTGTAAATTTCTTACTTTTCACATAGTAGTGCCTCACTACGTACACTTAATATGTCGTTAAAAATATAATTTTCAGTTTTTATTTTTCTCAAAAACACATATTGAAGAAGAAAAAAATATAAAAACTGTGACAAGTTTATGATTTATTCGGTATAAAAACGAAATTGTCACAGCAGCAAATAGAAAAGGTAAATTAAAATAATTAAAATTTACTTTAAAATTTAATACCTTTAAAGAATCTAGTTTAGTGTAAATAAACATTTGTATGGGTTCGTTTCGTTGACGTTGCCGTTTGCATTTTATATGATTGTTAATCAATTCTATTCTATTGTGTTTAGACTGTAAACTCCATACATTAATCATTCAATCTTTTTGCTATTGTTAAACACATACAGGCATTCAATTCAATTAATAATAATAATGAACAAAAAAAAAAAAAAACAAAAAACAATAACATGCATATTACAACACTAAAATGCACACACCCGCATTCTTCAATATTGTATTTGATTACAAAAAGTCATCGTTTTTCAATTGTATTTTCTGACATTCATTTACAAATTTGGGATTGTCGCTGCTCTTTTTGTTATCAAGAATTCAAACATTATTGTCAAATGAAATTGAACTGATTTTTTTTTCTAAATATTGGCTGCAAGTAGAAATATTTAAGTTTTCAGATTGTCTGTTTGAATTTTGTTTTATACACACATACATACATACATACATAATTGGTCATTACAACCCTTCAGTCAGGATTACGACCTAGTTTCTCACACCACTTATGTTGTGTGTGTTAATTTTTATACATAAGTGGTGGGACCTACAGTTTAAAGTCGATTCCGAACGACGGATTTTTGAGAAACTTTTCATGGCAATTTTATTTATTCTCAGAATTTTTGCCAGAAATCTGCTGAGAGGAAGTCGCCGAAGAAATACTTTTTGTATTTCGTTTTGATGTCTGGCCTGGGGCTCGAACCCTGGCTTTACGTCTAATAAGTCAACACACTAACTACTGGACTACGGCGTCTTCCGTTTTGTTTTATAACCGATTGAAAAATTATATTCAATGATAATCAAATATACAGGGTCTTTTAAGTTAAGATTAATTTTAGAATCTTTATTTCACAGATATACATAGATAATAGATACGGTTATGTTGACATTGAGGACTGCTGTGGTTTATAGCTTGTTCGCAAACACCTGCGACTTAAGTCGTTTTCTTAAGAAAACCTAATAGGGTTCAATCGCATGATCTCGGTGACCAGTTCATATCACTTTCACATAAGATGATTATGTCCCGAAATCGCTGGTACAGAATATTCAATATGGCATGAGCTGTGTGGTAAGAAGCGCCATTCTGTTAAAACCACGTGTACAATTCAAGCCGACAGAAGTTGGTCGTCTCGCCAACTTTTACAGAACTCATTGTACAGGTGGCCAAGATCAGTGCGCCTTACAGTAGAACCTAAAATGCAATGTCCAGTAATAACACCGAAAATTGCTCTTAGCATGTTTCTTTGGAGTTTAAGCAGACACCTTTCATTTACTGCCTGTGTCTGAAGTTTTTCAAGCTACTTTAACGGAATGTAGTACTTCATTGTTAATTTTAAAGCTTACAGGTTCTCAATTTATCCGGTCTTCTTTTTGTCCAAAATACCCATATGTCCCGGTACCTATGTGATGTAAAAATCATACCGCTCTCTTATCTCGTTGAGAAACCCGCGGAACCGTAGATTTTCCAAAGGAAAAGTTAAAGTCAGATTCAACAAAAGTAAACTTGTTTAATTTAAATGACAGTATTTTCTTACGAATACCTTTACTTAATAATGTTTATCTTCAGTTCGAATTATTATTTTTGTTTCACAATATGCTTTACTTACATTGAACCTGAAGAAAATCAACACACAAAGGAGTCCCATTAAAATTTTTTTCATATTTTTGGAGTTCAGATTTTTAATTAGGGTGCCTATACTTTATTGAACACTATTGCATATCAAAATTATATAGTTTTCGTATACAAAAATTGTTTTTAATTGAATTCATACTTAATTTTTATCTCATTGAGATAATATTTCCTTTCTATATCTTAATTCTGTTTCATTGCAAGCTCATTATATGGGTATGAAGATTGTTTCTTTATTTTGATTTTTGATTTTAAATATTCGCATTTTAAATGGTTTCTTTAGCCTTTAAAATTCCTTTTGAGACTTTATTTATTGTTATTTAAAATTTTTTATTCAGTGTTATTTGCGAAACTACATCCATTTGTAAATGTTTTTATTTGAATAGATTAAAAAGTAAACATCGTATAAAACGTGCTATTTTTTTAATATTATTTGACACAATTATTACTTACATACATACGTACATATGTATGTACATACGGTGTTTATATGAAAACAGATACTTATGTACGTATTTATATTTAAAGATTAACATGATGTATACATATACATATATGTATGTGAGTACAAATTACACACAGTTTTTCGATTAGTTTATTTTAGTCATGAATGATTGAATGAATGTAACTACGTTTTATATGACGTTTTAGCTATACTATATTATCAGCATTTACGATAAACAATTGTATCCACACCTGTTGATATGTAGGCCACCAATCTAACTTTTTCTTTATCATTACATCTTTATAACAATGCTCAGTTAAAATAGCAGCGATAATTATTTTTCGGACAAAAGGTTCTAAAGAATGTTTTGCTTTTATATTTTGAAAATTAATTATCGTAGTTAAGACACTTTTATACATAACGCGAGTTTCCTTTTCTTTGTAATCTATATAAAGTCGCCGTAGTCTAGTAGGTAGTGTGTTGGCTTATTAGCCGTAAAGCCAGGGTTCGAGCCCCAGGTCAGACATCAAAACAAAATACAAAAAGTATTTCTTCGACGACTTCCTCTCAGCAGATTTCTGGCAAAAACTCTGAGAGTAAATAAAAATTGCCATGAAAAGTTTCTCAAAAATCTGTCGTTCGTAGTCGACTTTAAACTGTAGGTACCGCCGCTCATGTATAAATTTAACACACACAACATAAGTGGTGTGAGAAACTAGGTCGTAATCCTGACTGAAGGGTTGTAATGACTAATTATGTATGTATGTACGTCTATTCTACTGAATACTTGTAAAACAAAATTTTACTATATGTTGCCACTTAACAAGCTCTGCTTATAGTTACTTACAAACCTACATACATAATTTGGTCATTACAACGCCTCAGTCAGGATTACGACCAAGCTTCTCACATCACTTATGTTGTGTGTGTTAATTTTATACATGAGTGGCGGGTCCTACAGAATACTGATGAGAGGAAGTCTGCGAAAGAAATATTTCTTCCTGCTTCGTTTTGTTGGAGATGCTTGACCTCGGCTTTGAACCGTCAGCTCACCTCTAATGATCCAACTAGCTACTAAACTTTGGCGACTTCTGTTTATATTTAGAATAACTTATATAACGGGTGATTTTTTGCTATTTGATTTTTCTTTGCATTTTTTAATGTAAAATAAGATTCGTGACATGTAACAATGCCAAAAATGTTACTTTGATTCCACTAGAATATTTCGTTTCCAGGGACAAGCAATTATTCCAGCCTTGGATAACAGCATAAAAGCTACTTTCCGTGAGATATCGGCCGAAATGTTTTCAAATTTAGCCGGAATTATTAATTATTTCTTCTTTCCAAACATGATTAAGTGATAACGTAACAAAAATATTTCCGAAGTTGGCGATTAAATCTAAAAAAAAAACATGAAAACGAATCATCTCGTAAACCGGCCGCAGCGTTCGATTTACTAAAAACGAGATATCTCGTGATGCTTATGCAATATGTTACCACAATAACAATAACAACGTTAATATATTAAAAAAAAAATATATATTAATTATCATGCGAAAAATATTTAAAACATACTTTAGGATGAAAAGCAAATGTTTTCGAAAGTAGTTATTAAAACGTTATTACCGTTAGGGTCTTATAAATCGTGTTAATTGCATACAACATTATTTTTTAATTTTAATTATCGTCTTTTCTTTTGTTTAATCTTTCCAAATTTTAATGTGTAGTTTTTAATGGCGAAATACAAAAGTTTGTGCCCTTTGGCTTTAACAAATGGAAATTGATTTAAAAATCGAAATTAAAATTTCAAAATTATTTTGAGGTAAAAGTTCAAAGCTGTTATATGTATACATATATATACATACATACATATGTATATATGTCAGTTGAAAATAAATTTAAAAACATATTTGCATATACATATAGGGTTATATAATTCAGATAGTGGGCAAAATATTTGGAAAACAATACGGGCTCAAAGACAATGAATTCAAAAGAGCACAACATGTAACAGAAAGTAGGTAAACGATAAAAAACGACAACATCAACAAAGAAAACAATAATAAAGTGGTTTGACAACATTTTTCTAAACCACTTCTTTTAACACTTCTCTGCGTTCGAATACAAGAAGAGAGTGAATTGAGAAACATTAAAAACACCACATGATCACGAGCTAAACTATACAACACCATAATAATTACTTTTAGTTTTTAAAATAACAACACTGAGATTTATATTTATAAACATGTTTACAAGTACTCCATTGTGTACATTCTGCATGAATGTATATAAACATTATAGGTTTGAACATTACAAGGTATATTTACTTTGAAAGGTGGCCGACATAGGGTGACAGTGTTTCATCTTAAGAGTTTGGTGAATATCTTCGCTATTTGTAATAATAATCCTTACCCGTTTCCATACTCAGTAAATGATGTTAACTAAGGCTACAAAAAGGGTTCGATTACCTTCGATATTAATTTCCCCCATGTTATCAGAGGTCGAACTTACTTTATTATCCCTTGTGGGTTGTATTCTAAAGCTTCTTAGCATATTTCAATTGATAATTCATTTGGGAGACAACGTGTTAACGTGTTTGATAATGGAACATTAGTAACCATAGAAAGTAACATTCCATTTGAGATAAAGCGCCCCATTTTTGTTCCCAACAGATTCAATTTTGAACTAAGAGGGCATTTAAGAAACAAATAAACAGAACTTACACTTCATAAGACGGTTATATTGCCCTATTCTGTGATGCTGAATCTCAAGAAAATTAAGCTGTTCTTGAGGTGTTTTAAGAGAAAAGTTCTGTGCAAGATTTGTAAACTAATCTGCGTTGCCGAATAATATCGGGATCGTATGAACCATGAGCTGAATATACTACACGAGTAAAGATAATCAAGTAAGAAAAAACTTAAGCGATCCCCGGGGAATTCGCAGAATCACGTTGAGAAGAACTCTTGATATACGAAAGTGGAGTAGTTGCACACTACGTCCAGTACCGAACAGAGAAAGCATGTAATGTAGAACGCATTCTTGTCGTACATTGATAATTATGTTAGAGTTCGGACAGTTTACAATTGCAATTTCGATTTAATGAATCAATAGAAGGGGAACGCAATTCAAAAAGGCTTTCCAGTTTTGTTGTAAGCTCAAATAAATGAAAATCATTGCAAGATGATGAAGAATATAAAAACTTAAACCAACCGAATTTTATTCTTAAAAAATTTTGGATATTTTCTCGTTATTCAAATTTATCACACAAAGGTTTCATATCGTTTGTAGGTGCTGCTTCGTCATGTAACTTAGCATGGCCACACATCATAAGTAGCTTCCTGTAAACTTAAATTCATTTTCAATGAATCAAATTTATTTAATGCCTCTTATTTAATTAGCAGTTAATCTAGTATAATTTATTAATAAGTTTATAAATTGAAATTTCTGAAAAGGTTAGGTTAGGTAAGATTTTAAAATGCTTACAAAAAAGCGTTTCTTTCTGTATTGTTGTAGAAAACGCAGCCACCTTGTTTTAATTTACTTTGGAATATTGTTCCACTACTCTTGTGTTCAGAGTACTTGGATGGATGTCTGTCCTAAAGAGTAATTATAAAGTCTAAACACGTTTAGGACTTGGTAAAGGCAAAAAAAAGAGAAATAAAAGCTGAATACATTCTTAGAAATATTTCTAATAAAGAAACAAAGAAAAAATTAGAGTTGTCTTGCAGTAGTTGGCTGTGGTTACTGTAAACCTTTAAATTTATGTAATTACGGTATAGTATTCGTATTAACAAATCAATACACCCTGAGTTACACCCAACATTTTTGTAATTCTAAGGTCTCTAGTTCACCGAGTATGTGTTAGATATTATAAATGAGTTTTAATTAAAAAAAACAATTGTAAATTGTAAATATGTAAAGTTGTTTACCTCTGTGTGTATTCTGTAGTAAGATATAATTTAGTTTTTCATACTCGTATGTACTTAGCATCTATTGTTTATTCACGATGGGTTTATGCTTTTTGCTTTTACAAAACTGTTCTCTAAACTTAAAAAAATAATGTGTCAAACGAGTTTTGCTTTTAAATAATTTTAATTGTTTGTAATGAATTTCAAGTCAATTTTGTAGTTTAAATTGTGTTGACAGTTCTTAGATTTTCTGGGATCGACTCATAGTATAGTCCTGTTAAAAAAATTTATTCTCGGTCAAATGCGATCATTTTTTACAAATCGTTATTAAATCGCTTCAATAAGCTGGTCTTTTGAAATTAATAATTTACCCATACAGCGGTTTAATAATACCAAAAACTGCTACGAAGTCGTTACATGGCACCCATGTTACGAATAGCTTTCCCATATTCAGTTGTACACGATTTCTCAGCATCAAAGAGATGCCAAGTGGCCATCTGGTCTGCTTGTAGGACCACAACGAAATTCAGTAAGACACATCTATACCATCGAAATTGATGATACAGTGTTACCAAGCTTAGATTTGATGGAACTCAAGATATTTTTCCCGCAAAATATAAAAAGCACACGACATTATTTTGTTTTTTAAATTTCTTCTCAAATCATGCGGTTGTCTGCTATCAATGGCTATCAAACACAAATAGCTCGTTTACATTTGGTCTGGAAAATGTAAATTAAAAATGTTAACTGACAGATGCCTGCTGACAGGATGCTTGTTTTTACTCTTTCTTTATAAATCACGTACTTATTAATCCACCCTTATGCGATGTTCTTTGTTGATGTTATAAAGTCTGGATTGTCTGGCACTGCCTGAATGAATTGGTTGACAATGACGACTACTTGCACATATGGATAGCTCGGTTCGATAGCCATGCACTTTCATTACTACAACACGTTACCTCTACACAGAATATTAGTTCGAATTTAAGAGCGTCTTAAAAACTTTAAGAAACTGTGGAATATAATTTATAATTTTTGATTTGATTTTTCGAAGTCTATAAAATACGATGCTAACCAGCTTGAAGAAATATATCAATACATCTCATTAGGATTGTCTTTTCCAAAAATATATGTGAGTTAGGTGTGAGCATTTCGTCGCTTTTGTCTGTAAATAATTTTTATATTCCATCCCGCAGAGTTTGGAGAAAATCTAAATTCAAATTGCCTTTAAAATCTAATCCAGTTCAATCATATAGTTTTTTTATTCCATTTGTTTCAATCCAAGTACAAATCTTGAATTGATTTATAAGGTTAGGAACAATATGAACACATAATTTACAATTCTGTTGGAAACGGTGTTCAATAAATTACCAAATTTAAAATTCCATCTGGCATCCATCAACTTGATCTTGTTTGAATTATTTTTGTTCAATTATAAAATTTAAAGCAATCAATAAATCAATCAATAAATATTCCAAATTTACTTTACCGCACTTACAGCATCCCCTCAATGTGTGGAAAAATTGTTCATGCAAGAACAAAAGCCTTTATTCCCTATGATACGCTATACTTCCTTTTCATATAAAATGCTGAAATCCATTGTCATTATTCACCAAAAGTTGAATAAAATTTCTTGTCTGCCTTGCAGTTTTTTTTTGTTTTTATTTTATTTTTCTCTTATTGTTTATAACTTTTTATAGAATATTTGATAAGAAAAATATTAAATATAAATTTATTATATATTTACTTACGAATGAAAACTTAAACCATTGACTTTAGTGTACAGTGAAGAACATAAATATAGCAATTATTTTGTAATGGAACTATTTACATTACTGGCGCATCTTGCAAACTAAATTGTTTAATAACAAATTCAAATCTATTAACCTCGGATTCACTTTCCGAGAAAATTTAGATTTTTGTGTATCTTCTGTACTTTTTAAGAAATCATTGTTTTAAATTAATTTTATTGCATTTTCTTCTCTTGTTTATTAACTATTATTAAATAATCTATTTATATTCGTTTTTTTTCTTTTTACCGGGAAATAATAAAACAGTGGATGAGTAATTACAATATTTTTACATTATCAGCATATGTAACGCAACTACATATACATATGTTGTAAAAAAAATTATAAACTTTATGTCTTTATGTCCAACAGTTATTTATTAAATAAAAAAGTGATAAATAATACTAAAAAATTAAAATTGCTAAACGAATGTTTAAAGAAAAATAGCTTATTTAGTGTTTTTTTTTTGTTCACGGCCAGGTAGAAAAAATTAAATCACAGTAAATTTTCTTAAAATTGGTAGATATAGCTCACTAGTGTTTTTAGTTTATGCAGCTTAAAATGATAAACTGATATTTTCAGAACTATTGTATTTAGTAATGTGTTAAAGATACAACATCTGCCAGATGCATAAATCGCAAAGAGAATTTATAAATTAGGGATATTCACAATTAATTGCAAATAGTAAAAGTGAAATAACAAGAAGTTAGTTTAAATTAAAGAATAACAGAAATAAAAATAAAGACGAAGTTAAGCCTTTAAATTTAACAAAAAACTCCCAAAAAATTTAAAATAATTTTCTCAGTGGAGAAATAAAGTTGGAAAACCAAATATTTTTGCCAAATATGCATTCTATAAATCTGGCAAAATACGATAAAATTAAATAAGGTGTTATTTTCAAACCTTATGGGTTGGATAGCCATTGGATCGAGGACTCCAAAACAGGTTTCTTTGTGGTCGGGCGTTACCTAAGACCGAAGATATAGGCGATGAAAATACTTTTTTTCAAATTAGCAAAACAAAAGTGATCTATATAAATCAGGATAAATCGGGATAAAAAATGGAACTGGTGGGGAAAATGGACCTAGTGGGCTATATAGCCATAGTCTTAAGGATTCCAAAACAGTTTTCCTTAGAGTCGAGCTTTACTTGGGACCGTAGATATATGTATATAGGAAAGGAAGGTAACTTTTTTATATAAGCAAAAAAACTTACAAATTTTAATAATTCTCATTGAGTTAATATGTATTTATATATGTATTTATTTATATATATAGATACATTCTTTGGTAGAAGATATGCAGTTTTTGGTTGATGACTATCATGTTTTTGGTTGATGACTTGCATTTTTTGTGTCGATGACTTGCATTGTTTTGGTAGACAACTTGTATTTTCTTGGTCGATTACTTGCATTTTTTGGGTCGGTCGATGACTTACATTTTTTGGTCGATGATTTGCCTTTCTTTGGCAGATGTCTTACACTTTTTGGTCGATGACTTGCATTTCTTTGGTAGATGATGACTTGCACTTTTTGGTGTATGACATGCATTTTTGGTCGATAACTTGAATTTTTTGGTAGATGACTTGCACTTTTTGGTTGATAACTTGCATTTTTTGGTCGATGACTTGCAATCTTTTGGTCGATGACTTGTATTTTTGTGGCGGATGGCGTGCTTTTTTGGACAATTAGTTGTACTTTTTTAGACGATGATGTGCATTTTTGGGTCAATGATAAAAATATTAGCTTTAGCGCCTATGTTAGCTTCGTCAGCAATATATCTGGTCCTAAGTAATGTTCCACCGTAACAGAAACTGTTTTGGAATTCTTAATACCATGGCTATCCTACTAGGACCGTTTCCCCCACTATTCTATTTTTATGTCGCCATGATTTCTAAGAGGTGGCTAAAATAGATTCAGGATAAATTTAATGCAAATCGTGCCCTCTGTATATAATAGGTCAGATTTGGTTGATGTCTATACGAGTGAGTTAAATTTCTCATCTTTTCTCTGCGAAAAGTGAAATTTGAGAGAGAGTTGTTGTACCAACATTCGAATATCCGTTAATTATGTTGTTACCATATACACTGAGCGCCAAAAGTGAGTAAACACCACTGAAATAATTCATTTTCTTAGGATATCGAGAAAAGTAATGAGAATGGTCGAATACATTTTCAAAAATAACATTTATTTATTACTTATAAAATGTTAAAACGAAAACAACAGTTCATGATAAAGGAACTTTTTTTATACTTAAGAACAAAACTGTTTTATACTTAAGAACAAAAGTGTTGACTCATTTAAGGCGCTCAGTGTACGTCCTCATGAGGATTATCAGTGAATGGTTCACTAACCTCTTCACAGATACCTGGTATTCGTGCACAATCTTCAATGTGAATAAATTCCCAGATCTTGTTTTGTTTTTCTCGGCCTGTGTGAAACGCCGCAAGATTACTTATCACTATATCCAACACAACAACTCAATATATTTTTAGGCAAGAACACATGACAGCCACGTCCACCTAATAACTGCTGTAGAAAAAACTTGATTAATAAAACTCAAGAGCAATCCTAGAAAAAAGACACGGTTTCCGTAAAGATGGATATGCTTTATAAAAGCACCTTATTTCTATAAGCAGGAATTAAAGAGTTTGGCAGTAAATAATTTACTATGACTTGTTACTCAATGATCAAACGCTTATTCGGATTAAATCTGCCAATAATAGGACATTAAGGCAGCCAGACATTGTTCTCGTATGGAAAATTTTCAAGAAAGAGCTTACATACATACATAATTGGTCATTACAACCCTTCAGTCAGGATTACGACCTAGTTTCTCACACCACTTATGTTGTGTGTGTTAATTTTATACATGAGTGGCGGGACCTACAGTTTAAAGTCGACTCCGAACGACAGATTTTTGAGAAACTTTTCATGGCAATTTTATTTACTCTCAGAGTTTTTGCCAGAAATCTGCTGAGAGGAAGTCACCGAAGAAAATTTTATTTGATGTCTGGCCTGGGGCTCGAACCCTGGCTTTTCGTCTAATAAGCCAACACACTACCTACTAGACCACGGCGAGAGAGCTTAATTGTCTTTAAAATGGAAGTTATAGAATAAAATAAAGACAAAAACAAAAAGAAAAAACAACTCTGCTCCGTTATTGCTATAAATGCATCTCTTACTGAATGCCCGTAATGACAAATGCAAGCAACGACACTAACTGCATAATTGGATAATATGGACTAAGGGTCTTTGAACTTCTGACCGATCCATAAACAAAGAATCACAAGACGACTTTATAACTTCACAAAGCATGAGTGAGTGCATGTTATTGCTAATTTTTACAACAACAAAAGAATGCTGCTGGAATTTCTGCTTTAGAACAATTATGAATACAATTATGAAAACAATTTACAAAGTAATGGTGGTGTCTCTAATTTGTCGGCGAGTGAGATGTGTGTGAGTGATAATGATGTTTTTGTTTGTTTTTATCAAAACACAGTCACTAAACTTAAAACAAACAGCCATAGATGCTTACTATCAACAAAAGTCTACAATAACAACAACAATAATAAAAAATAAATTTTTGCTAATTCAAATACAAACCAACGACGGTTTAAAGGGAAGGAAGAAAAAGTAAAATAAATGAAAAAGTGGTTTTCATTTACAGTCATTTCACTTCACTTGCATTTAATTTTTTTTTTTCTTTTGAAATTTTAAATCTTAATGAGAGTGTTTAAAAATGTCTTAAATTACAAAAAAAAAAAGAAAAAGAAATATTTAAAGACATTGAACGATTTATACGCTAAATTTAGTTCATTCTTCTGTAGTGAGTGAGAAAAATAAAAAAGCGTAGTAATTAAATCGTAGTCGGTCAAGTATGGGCGCGCAGTTATTTTCTTTTTTAAAAATTGTATACAAAAGTACTCCAATTTCTGTTAATAAAAAAATTTATTTTGGATGACTCATGAAAACAACACAAATCAAAATAAAAGTAAGAAAAAAAGAAAAAGAAAAATTAAATAATAATCAAAATCACTACATATTCATGCGTATTTTGTGTATGTGAAAAATATAAACAGCGTTGTTAAAAATAATAGAATAAGCCGCTACATATCATTTAATTAAATATATTAATTTAATATAGAATATATTAATATAGAATATTATAAAGTCGTCCTTTGTATATAGCATCACTTTTATTAGGCTTTTGTGCTGACATTTTTTTTTACCAAAATTAGGCAGACAGAAAATAAAATGAGTTTTTAAAAATTTGTTCTCCCTTTTAATATTAAGTTCTTAAGGCATCATGTTAAAAAAACATACAGATAAGAAATAAAAATAAAAATGTTCTATTGGATTAGCTAACTCTTATCACAGTAGGCATAAATACTGGGCTAAGTAGTACATCTTTCTTTGCTGATAGTCCGCCACCTTACCTAACCTCACTAACTTAACTAAATTAAGTAACTGTAATGAATACGCAGTACAATGAATGCTTGCTATAGCCAAGTGCGATGAGTATGGTAACTGGGTAGGGCATGACTTCTAAGCTCGCTGTCTAAGTGACAAATGTTAATCATTCTTAATGTTATTATTTTTGATTTCAATATTTTCAATTACATGATCAGAACGAACCAATGTTGATTACCCTTCTATAACAAATAAACGCCATTTGGATCCATTTAAATTATAAAAATATTTTTTTCATTCCTTGCAATTTCGTTGCCGATTTGTCTTCTACAAGAGCAGGCCTTCCACTCCTTAGGCTTCTTTGAAGATTGTAGTCAAGCGCAGCCCTTGCTAGGTCGTATTTTTGTTTACATAAACTTCAGAAGGTCAAAGGTCTACTGAATTTTTCTACTGAGTCTATTGGCGAACACATTATGGGATCATCAGCTTCAAGATTTCTATCGCTGCAGCAAAGTTTGTTTTAATTTTAATTGAAAATTGTAAACATGGGCAGTCATTTTTCGGCCAGCGATTCTCTCTTGCTGCCGATGATGGCGCCATCCACTGGGAAGCTGTTGGTAAAAAACTGAATATAAACGTTTGCGTCAGTTTCTCCAAGCAATTTGTGTAATTGGTACTGTCTCCGTAAAATTTTATTATTTTTGAAACTCTTGGGGAATGCATCGAGAGTTGTCCTCATGAGGATTCATGAGCACTGAATTATTGGAGGTAACAACATAGGTAATCCATTTGTAAAAGCTGGTATAAAAGTAATACGAGGAATTTAGACATGAAATTGGCATTCCAACATAAATTACAGATTTCATATATGGGCAAAGAAGAGATGTGGAAAATGAACCCACTTGTATAAAAACTAGACAAATACGGAAATCACCGAGGAAATATACCTATAATCTATGTTAGAAATCTTATAACGGTTATAAAGCCAGACTGGTTTCTAGGCGTACAAATCGTAACGATGGAAAGACGCGATAAAGAAAGTACTACTGAACTTTTGATCTTTGTTGTTTGTTACTTGGGCAACTGATACATAATATTTTTAGCACCCGAAATTCTTTTAAAAATCATTTGTTATCAATAGAGGTCATTTGTATAAAATTCATTCATCTAGATGGCTAAACAAAGCCAATCAGCAATTATTTAGCTTAATATAGGCACATGGTATTACAACGGAATATTTTAGAGAATTCAATTAAGCTATGCCTAAGCTAAATTAAGGCACAAGAAATTATATGCAGCCTACCTTATTCAAATTTTGCTTATTTGCTTTCTTATACCTCCGTGTATTATTGAAGAATTTAGTTCCATGTTCGATTTTAATTTCATTTAATTGATTTTATCTATGCTAGTATATAAAAACATTTACTTAGAAAGTGATAACATTGTGTTTACCCTTTACAAAATTTTACGTATTCATGGATAAAGTTTTAATAAAGATTAGTACAGGTTATTACGATATGATAAATACACATACTTATGTATTAACGTACTTTAATTTGACACACTGCTTTTATTTTTTTTTATTAATTTTTAAACCTTTTTATAACAGCATGATCATAAAATATTCAATTATTTTATTTTATTTTATTATCTTATTTTTTCTTGATACTTATCATATAAAATTGATAAGAATTGTTACGTTGAACAAATATTTCCGCCATGTTCGATAGATTTCACATAGCGGACTTTTATTTTTTTGGTAATACAATAGATTTATTTGCTTTATTAAAATTTTATAAACAATTTAGGTTAGGGTTCAGTGTGTTTTTATGTGAAATTGGTTCCCTTCGAACATACAATAAAATGATTCATAAAAAAATTATTTTATATTAAATATTCAACCAAACTACTCATACAGGGCAAAAAATTGTAAAAAAAACAATGAATAAATTGCAAAAAAAACAATATCGTAGAAATTAAATTTTAGCTTTCATCGAAGGGGAAGTATGGCTAATTAAACATTTTTGTAATTTGATAATAATTAAATATTTTTTTTGTATTGCCTAATATTCGGGTCAACAGTTTTAAAATGATTATGATTTTTCAAATAGACGAAATTATGAAATTTTCACGATAAAACATCTATAATGAGCAAATTAGTGGATGTCTGTGCCAGGAATATACGGCGTAAATGTCAGGAACTTAACTTCACTGATCTTCAAAGTTTTTCCTCAAAGCAAAACGTTTTGAGGCAATTTAAACTTTTCATAGAAAATTATAATACGAGGAGATTTGAGTCAGGTCCCAGACATTATAGGAATAACATAAGGTTACTAACCGGTCTTTTGACAAGGCACTGTAGACCCTTGATAAGAATGAGGATCGTCTCAAACCCACCATATATTCACTGTTAATGCATCATCAGAATACATTCTTAGAAGCCGTGAGACATTAATGTAACACTTAGGTGCATATAAAAATTGCTAACATCGAGCGGCGTCCTGTAGTTTGATTATACAGGAGACTTGAAGAAGGCTCCTTATAGATAGAGGGCAGTAAAGCAGGTCCTATAATCACAGTACAATGCGATTTCTTGACGACGTCAATAGTATGTTTACTGGCATCGAAAAGCATCCAGCGGTTTTTCAAAACAATTGGGCTGAAATAGAAAATCTTAGAAGACTCTATTGAGATCGAGGGCAGTACAATAGATCATTTGATCACAGTACTTTAGAGCCTCTACAACAATTTTCAGTATAGAGAATTACCAAAAAAAAATTTGGTGTCCGTCCCTGGCTTCCTCTTTCGATAGTCTAACGGAACAACAGAAGTCTTTTTTAAAAAAATTTAAGTATATTTTTATTAATTGTTATATTTATTAAAAATTATTATTAAAATGAATTACAAGTTAATATTCCGGTTGGCAGCATGAAATTTCATGGGCTTTTCCTCTAAAGCCTTTTGATGACGCATTGTTAGCAAATGATGCAACCATTCAATACGGTTTATTTGGACTTTGACTTTTGCAGGTTGGGAAATTGATACGATTTTCTCTGATTTAATTTGTATGTCCTGGGCATTGCAGTTAACGTCATTAGCTGTTGAGCGTAGTCCTTTACGAGGCAAAGAGCAATTTTCTAATGAATCTCTGGCGGTAAATTGTGTTGTAGGAGTTGAATTGTTGGAATTTGAAGCTGATAAATTGTAATTCGGTTGAACTTCTTTTACAAATGTTCCTTTCTTCGATAAGCAGAGTGTGGAATTCTCCTTTTGTTGGGGTGACAGCGACTTGGTTGATGAGCCAATGGATGGAGACGGTGAAAGGGTTAAGGGTTTTAATTTTTTTTGATTAACGTTAACTGTAGCCAGTGGAGATCGACTTAAAGCAGCTGATTTTGGGGATTTCTCAGTCTGAATAATTGACTTTCTATTCAAATTTGTGGCATTAACAACGGCAACTGGTTTCTTGGCCTTATTCTCAGCAATAACCGGTTTTCTATTCAAATTTGTGGTATTAACACCGTCAAATGATTTGGTGGCTTGAGCTGTGACGGGGGGTTGTTTTAAACTTGTAATTGGTTTTTTCATTACTTTTGTGCTATTAACATCGACTGCTGCTAAGGACACTACTGATTTTGGTGATCGTTCAGTTAGAGGGGAGTGGCGTGCTAAATTAGTTGACTTTCCAGGTAGATTAAGAAAAATTGGTGGTGTTCTACTCAAATTTGTGCCTTTAATACCATCTGCTGGTATGGAGGGCAGTGGTTTTGGAGATCTGTCAGTTACAACAGATTGACTTGTTAAATCAGTTGACTTTTCAGCTTTAGTATTAAGAGAAAGTGGTATTCTTTTCAAATTTGTACCAATAACGCTGTCTGGTTTTGAAGATCCCTCAGTTAGAGATAATTGGCGTGTTAAATTCGTTAACTTTCTAGCTTGTGTAAGAAGAAATGTTGCTGTCCTTTTCAATTTTGTGCCTTTATCACCATCTACTGGAATGGAGCTCAGTGGTTTTGGAGATTTTTCTGTTACGGATGATTTGCGTGTTAGATTGATTGATTTTCCAGTTTGAGTATTCAAATTTGTGCCTTTAACATCATTTAATGGTGTGGAGCTCAAAGGCTTTGAAGATTTTTCAGTTGCGGAGGATTTGCGTGTTAAATTGATTGATTTTCCAGCTTGAGTATTCAAATTTGCTAGTGTGGAGCTCAGAGGCTTTGAAGATTTTTCAGTTACGGATGATTTGCGTGTTAGATTGATTGATTTTCCAGTTTGAGTATTCAAATTTGTTCCTTTAACATCATTTAATGGTGTGGAGCTCAGAGGCTTTGAAGATTTTTCAGCTATGGTGGATTTGCGTGTTGGATTGATCGATCTTCCAGCTGGAGTATTCAAATTTGTGCCATTATCACCGGCTACTGGTATAGAACGCAGTGACTTTGGGGATTTTTCAGTTAGGCTTGATTGGCGTGTTACAGAGATTGGTTTTTTATTTAAATTCTTACCACGAACTTTATCTGCTGATATAGAGAGGTTAGAGGTCTTTGTTGGGGGTGAAGATCGTGCTAAATGCTCAGATTTGATCGATTTTGTTGCCGAAACACAAGCGTAAGTTGGCTTTGTTTTACAAACTTTATCATTTCCATGTGCAGTGGGAATTGATTTTGAAAAATCGGAGACAATAGGTATACAGCCAGAAATTTGTGTCTGGGTTAACACTTGGCTAGCACTTGATTCATTGTTATGTGTCACTAGTTTAGTTTCTTCCGGTGTTTGTTTTTTAACGATGCTTGTTTCATCAGTAATGGAATGATTTTTAGTTTTTTTCTGGCAAATATAATACTTAAAATATGTTGTAGGATTTAGAAGATCAATGAAAAATTTAAATATTTCAATTATCACGATGAAAATGCTGAGTATCAGAACAAAGAACTCGATGGCTTTGTCTGTTTTTGATTTGTTTAAAGACTTTCCAGTGTGCTCGTTTGCCATGCCTTTAAATGGCTCCTTAATGAGACACATATTCACAAAAATTTCAGTTTTTACTAAAATTGATTTACTACTTAATGTTTCAACATTAGAATTACTTATGATACATGTCCTCGAATTGATTGGGTTTATATAGCCTAAGTACAGGTAGCATTTCCATAATTTGCACAGGTAGTGAAAGTATCCTCATAAACAAATTTATTAAGAATTTATGAAAATACTCTGCCAACATATGTTCTCTATTCCTAGAAGGCTTAGGTAGATTTCGATAAACTATTTTCGAAAATATTAAGTTCGAAAAACACAAACAGATTAAATTTTTGTTGTTTATTTATTGTTATCTTGTGAAAAGGACTACTTAAACTATGATTTAAATTCCTTGAAAATATGTGTTAAATAACATCCTTAAAATATTATTTATTTCCCTTTCTTTTAGGTTGGCCATGGAAGACGATCAAACAACATGTCGACCGGTACCAGCACCACGGCGTCTCTACCCGGAACTTCGGAAATCAGAATACGAAAATGTTAAAGTTGAACTAATTAACAAGAATCTTAATATCAATTCCGAAAATATACAAAACAATGCAAATAACAGCGAAAAAGTGCAGAATAATAAAGTATTTCTACTTTATCCAACATTGCCAGAAGAGCTGGACAATCGCAATGTAAATGCTACAGCTACACAAAAATCAATTCTAACCGAAACAAATGATTTATATGGTCCAAATGCCAATGAAAATGTGCCCATATATAGTATACCGCAACCAGCGCCTAGGCCGAGAAAACCACAAAATATCGACATACAAAACTATGAAAATACGGTAATAACACCTTTAGCACAAGTTACGTCGCCTGATAACTCATCGCCTCTAACATCAAACACAATAGAATCCTCAACGGGTGCTGTAAGCAGAGATTTAAGTCATACTAGTAAAGTTTTGCGTAAAGCTCCTGAACTGCCACCAAAAACATATTTGAATTTTGAGCGAGAAAATGAGCGTAGACGTAGTAATCATTCGATTTCCAGTGAATTTTCCACAACCAGCAGCATACATAATGCCTCACTAACAAATGAAACAAAAGATACAAATTTTAAGCGTGATAGACTTAATAAATCATATGCCAGCTATAAGTCATCAAGTTCATCATTGGCGGAATCTATTGAAAGTTCGGAAAATTCAAAGTATAAATCACCATCACCCGGGTATGTAAAGGAAAACAGAAATACAGATAATAATGAAATCAATAATGATAACAACACTTGCAACGATGATATTGTCGATGATGAAGTTTTGCAAAATGATTCTCTTAATGATGATGATGATGATCATGTTGATGGACAAAACCACATCACCACTCCCTCTTCTGACAAGTAATTGTTTAAATTAATTTCATTGTCTGCATTTTTTCTGTTTTTTGTTGATTGGCATGCACTTTTATTTTTTGAGTTTCGTTTAATTGTTTTTTTCTCTTTTTGAATTTTGGGGATATATTGTATAATGATGCATTGGTCTAAGAGGTATTTTGAAATAACACTTAGTTCTATAGAGTTTGGACTAACTAAAGTTGTTGTATTTGTAGTATATGGTGTTTTGTTTAAGTGGTTAATGTGAAATTACAAAAAAAAGTGGTGAAATATCTATCGTTTGCATGAATGGTTTAAATTTGTAAAATCAAAATGTGTAGTTTTAGTATTGAAACCTAAGTTCGGTTCTTGCGACAATATCAAATTAAAACTGTTTGAAGTTAGTACATGTTAGGTCTTGATATTTAAGTAAAGTATGATTAATAACTGTTGTTGAAACTGTATCATGTATCGAAGTAATCGAACGGGGCCTAATCTCCTTTCTCAGCCAGCCCAAGTTCTACACCAAACAGTCACTTTTTCTGGATTAGATTGGATGTCATGTCGTTTGGTCCCAAATTTGACAATTTTGTTTGTTCAAGCACTCATTCATCCACAAATGGGCCTCTTCGCTAAAAATGATTTTTCAATGAAAATTAAGGTCAATTTGCAACTGCTCCAGAGTGCATTCAGCAATACACGTCATTGTCTATGGTCATTACACTTAAGTTCCTGAATCAGATGAATGTTGCACGGTTGTCAAATCAAGTAGTCAGAGTATCAAAAAGTAGTCTGCGAAAGGACGAGTTCCGGGAGTCTCCTGCATACTCATACCGGTAGTCACGATGTTATTTTGCGTTTCGTTGACGAACATGAGTTATTCGATCATTGACTGAACCCGTAAACACGAATTTATGACCACATTATGAATATTCCTCTCGGTAGGCAAACGTAAAATGGCAAATAAATTTTACGAAAGGCATGTGGTGTAATCCACATTTATTACCTTCAAATGTGTAAAATAATCAATGACAAATGTACTAACAAACTGATAAAAATTTCTCGTGAATTTTTTTAAATTGTGTGAATTCTAGATCTCCGCAAAAGAATAATAATTTACAGTGGTGGCCTTATAATTAGAAACGACTTAGCAACATGTATGTTTGTTAATTTGTTTTACAGTCTTCACTGTGTACCTGGGATCAAAGGCTTTGTTTGGAGGACGTCTTACATACGTTTTTCCATCAGATTGGGACAAATAAAACTTAGATTCGTCACTCCAGAGAACTCTGTTCCAGAAACATCGTTTCTAATTATAAGGCCACCACTGTACGTACGTATATCAACGAGAAACGCAGCCTTTCTTACAATTGCCAAAACAACCATAAATTAATCAGATAAATTGTGTTGCCCATAAAGCATATGCATTTAAAAATAGTTAAAGTATTTAAAAATAAAACATTCTGAAACTATACTTTAATTACACAAGAAAAGCGGAAGCTATAAAAGTATCTTTAAATTTAAAACATCTTCGAATAAAATTCTAAAAATATATGACAATTTACACAACTCAAGCCAAATGCAAGAAATATTGAACAGATGGTGATGGTGATGATGATGATCTTGAAAACTAACTAGAGAGAGTCTATAGAAAATAAATGTTTATTAAGGGCACGCGATTTACTCAGACAATCATTAGTCATGAGGCTTGACGTTACACAGAGAATTTAGCTGCATCAGTTTATTTGTGTCGCTAACAGAATATGTACAAGAATACAATATATGGGAATGTACCACGATTAAATTTAAATTAAGGGATTCCTCTATAAGAACAAGAAAATTGGAGTTGTGTGTGATTGTATATGCGAGGGCTGCATCCAATTAATTTTATTTTTTGAAGGGAGAAGAAAAAAATTAAAACATTAATTAAATTGACTTGAAACAATAGCGTTATTTTAAGTATTATATACGGTATATTCTCGTATGCTTAAATATAAATCAGCGACACTCAAACTGTTTCAATGGAAATTGATATAAAAAGGTATTACAAAAGCCGAATAGCTTTTGGTATAATGAAATTTTTGGTTTTAAGTCTCATTCAATTTTTTTAATGCACTCCAGCTGATTTGATGGATTTGAGTTATACGTAGCCTTGTCTTTAATTGTTGGAAATTTCGTTTCTAATTTTCTATTTAAATTAAGATGAGATTTTATCTGTTTATAGTGCCCAACGCTTTCTGGATTACATATTTTTTAAACATAAAATGTTTTCAAAATTATCTGCTCGAGGTATAGAGGCGCATAATTAAGCAAATTAGTATATAATTTGTGCTAATAAGCTCAGGAATGGGTGAAAAATCATCAGGTTATGTTTGTGCAGCATCTGAAAACCGGTTATACTAGATGCTACTATAGCGGGTCAATAAGTCGTTGGAAAACTTACAGATTACATACATACATAATTGGTCATTACAACCCTTCAGTCAGAATTACTACCTAGTTTCTCACACCATTTATGTTGTGTGTGTTAATTTTATATATGAGTGGTGGGACCTACAGTTTAAAGTCGACTCCGAATGACAGATTTTTGAGAAACTTTTCATGGCAATTTTATTTACTCTCAGAGTTTTTGCCAGAAATCTGCTGAGAGAAAGTCGCCGAAGAAATAATTTTTGTATTTTGTTTTGATGTCTGGCCTGGGGCTCGAACCCTGGCTTTACGTCTAATAAGCCAACACACTACCTGCTAGACTACGGCGACTTCAAACTCATTAAGTCTTGTCGAAGTTCAACTTCAAATCATTTAAACTACTAGGGAAGAAGGTATACAAAACTTACAGATTTCTGGATGAAAAAAACATTTTCCAACATAGTCTGCTTTGCTCTGCTGCCTGTTTCTTGTATTTCCAAAAATTAAAAAATAAGATTTCTTTGAAAGAAGAAATTAGAGTCATACGTTGGAGTCAAATCTGTTTCCACAGATATTTGGAAACAAGAAACAGTCACTGGGTGCTAAATATGTAGATGGGAGAGTTATTTGTAACGTAAATCATAAATTTTTGACACGGAAACATGTGTTCTCCCTTGCATGGTCCATCATTTAATCCAAACAAGTTGATATTTTGAAGGCAATTAATGTAAATACAAAAAAACAGTCGCCATGACTTTATTGGTTGACAAATCCATTAGGTGTTCCAGTGTTTTGTTTGTGGTTAGGTCTATACTAGGTTTTGGTTGATCAATGTGTTGTCCAGTGTTACAAAACGATGCAATCTAGTCTTCATTGGGGTTGTTAGAGAAATGCGGTTCCCAGTTTGTGAACAGATTTCTTATATCAAAGGGAATTCGAATTTGAAATCACTGAGCCATTCGATCGTCTAAAACATTATTGGGATTTTTTTCAGTTGTTTTGACTATAAAAACGAGAATTGACTGTTAAACACTAACTAAACGAGAAAGATTGTTCAAATTTTGATAGGAAAATTAACAAATTACCCTCACGGTCAAAATGTGGGCTTATTGCCCCGCTCTCGTTTATATCCACTTAAAGCTTATCGATGTTTAGAAATAAATATTGGAAAATCACTTTGAATTTGAAAAAGGCACAGCTCTTTTGTATACCCTGGTGGATGTCCTTGTTTCGGAATATTTAATTCAAAGTAAGAGGTGCTCGTCAATAAATTGTATGACACACATACAGTCAGGATTACGAGCTAGCTTCTCACATCACTTATGTTGTGTGCGATAATTTTATACATGAGCGGCAGATTAAAGTTGACTCCGAACGACAGATTTTTGAGAAACTTTTCATGGCAATTTTATTTGCTCTCAGAGTTTTTGCCAGAAATCTGATGAGAGGAAGTCGCCGAAGAAATATTTTTTCATATTTACGATTTGATGTCTGACCTGGGGTTTGAACCGTGGCCTTACTTCTAATAAGCCAACACACTACCACCTACTAGACTACGGCGTCTGCAATGATGCAACATTATTTTCAAAAAAATTATATTAAAAACATAGTGCACTGTATAGTATATTGTAATTCTGAATTGGGAACCTCTGCATTGGGGTATTTTTCTCCAATATTTATTTAAAATACTACATTGAAATTAAAGCGATAAAATCCGTGAAAAGTATACAGAGAGAGGCTGGCCTTTGTTTAGAGTTGAAAAAAGAAACGAGAAACAGCAAAAGGGACTTTCATTCTTAAATCGATAGTGGTGTGAGCAACACATCACACATCACGACAACATTATCATCAATGTACGCGGTTGCCGTGGCACAAAGTAATTTCTGTGGTGTTGTGTATATAAATATATATGTATGTATAACTATACTATTTAAATCATATTTAATTAAAAAAAAAAACAAGAAAAGAACTGTGAACTAAATATGTAACAATTATACTTACAATATGATTCATAACGTTAGAATTTGTGTAAACTAAGTAAAGTAACATATTTAAAGTTTTTAATTGCTTTTATTCTATTCTATTTTTTATTTATTAGTGACCTTTTGAAAACATTGGGCACCACATCCAAGTTACTCACAGAGTCCATAGGGGAACGCATGTCCATAAGAGCTAAAGGCGCCAAACACAAATTGGATAAAAATTTCAAGCAATCATCTGAAATGTTAACGAATATTGGTTCAGAAACTACGCAACGCTTAAAGAAACTGGGTGCGAATTTTACTTTAACAAAAAATCGTAATAAAGAAAATATGGCGACGTCACAATTTAATGTGGACAGGCCACAAACTTTACCACCCAATGATCAAGTATTCCAGGGTATACAATTTACTAGTCCATTGGGCAGCAAAGCGAAAGGTACGTACGATTTGACATCTCAGGAGCTGGATAATTCCTATGAGGTGCCAAAAAGCATAAAAATAACGTCCATAAACGAACAGTTAGGTGAGCCACCCTCGTATGAGGATGTTTTGAAAACTGAGTCGCCAGAAAAGTCAGCAAAAAAAATTAATCCCTTGGCTTTGGAAGCAGCCAATAGGGTTTTATTAAAGCAGCAACAACAACAGCAAGAACAAAATAAATCAACTGAAAGTTCTGAGCGCAATTCTATAGCATCCTTAGATTTACATTCACCTTCACCACCCATGCCCACCATACCTGCCCCCACATTGCCTCAAGAGTATGCCGAAAACTCTGAAGCATCTTATGGCAAAATCAATATGATACAGCCTCCAGCACGTCAAAAGCGGCGTAAGAATTATGAAGAAATTCAATTACGGAGAGCTCCCCCACCAAACCCTTGTCCAACTGTACAGGATGATGCCCATGACACAAACCGACAACATTTGCGTATGAATGTTGATTCGACCGAATTACACGAACTAAATAAAGCGGCTGCCCTAAAAGAACGTGAAGAATCGCTAATATTGAGAGAAAAAATTAAGCAGCAAGAAATGAACACGCCTCAACCAGATCGTAGTGACTCCTGGGAATATCACGAAGAACAAGATACTTCTTCTTCATCCAATGAAGAACCTGTCTATGCTAATCAAGAGCAAACTTACGGCAATGTTTTTGAATTGGCTTCCGGCAATAAAGACATTCTAACGCCACGCAATGCTCTTATAAATATATCAGAGGAAGACGAGTCTTTAGATGAGTGTGATATGGGTGCTGTGGGTGGCATTTTAAGACCACCAAAAGAAGTAATACAAGAGTTCGATCCTCTGCTATCTCGTAAAACTTCTACTCTTTGCAAAACGGATAAAAGTAATCAGTTGCTGTTACTGGAATATCTACTCGAAGAGGATACATATGGCAGTGTTAAGGGAGAGAATTCCAAGTCGGATGATGACATTAGCATGTGTACCTCAGAAGAGGATAATCTGCAGACTGAACAAAGGACCAATGCTGTAAAAGTTTTGCCTACACCCTCTTCTCAAAGTAAAGAGCAAACGCCAATTAATGCGACCAATAAGTCAATGCAAATCGTACACCAAAATCCGCAACTACTATCCGATAGTAAAGAAAACATATTGGATAGTGATTTTGAAGCCAGAGTTAAGCCGTATTTAAGTCAATTGGAGGAAAAATCTCTGTCCTCTTCTAATGTCGACTTGTCACGGCCATCACAAAATCGTTCACAATGGTTCGTAACCGAAGAAAATCAGAATGCCAATGTCCGCTGTAATCCTTTTAATAAGGAGCAAAATATTGTTGAAGACGGTGAATGTCCGCCTTCATACCTGGAAGCCATTGGTGCTAATGAAAAGTCAGCAACGGATAATTCACAAAAACAAAACAACAACTCACGTACTGGTACTTCACGTTTCATGAATAACACCATGAGTGTATTTTCCAATGTGAAAATACGCATGGATGCCATTAAACGTAAGGCGAGTTTTAAATCTCAAACTAAACCGTCTGAAGTTAAGGTCACTTTGCAAATGATACCACGACCAAGCTTATCACCTTTACTAGTGCGTTATGAAGGTCCACTTATACGCTTTCCATCTGGCGTTGTAGAGGACATTCTAAAAGAAATGCAAAATCGTAAAGCAATTCTAAGAGATCGTCAGTTGAAAACCTATCTCGATCAGGAAATGAAAACTCCTAAAGAAGCCATACCTTTGGAGTACATAACAACCGTACAGTGTGTCAGCAATAGTAGGGTAACCGATAACTCAACTCACTTCTATTGCTTCGAAATTACAACAGCCGTGCCGAAAAATGGCAGTTCTACTAATATTCAGATGTCGAATCCAAATCTAATAATGACTTCAGGTACATCGGGAAATGTAAAGCAACAAAGAGTTTCACATTTGTACGGTGTCAGTAAAGAGTCTGAAAGGTAAGTTGGTTACAGTAGCGGCGTTTAGTTTTAATTTTATAAAACTAATTATATTATGTTCCGTTTTTAGGGGAATTTGGATGCAAAAACTATTGGAGAGTCTTACGAATGCGATACCCACTAAGTACACATGTCACTATTACAGAGCTGGTTGGTGTTACTTAAAGGTAAGGCTTAAAATACTTTATACTGTCTGAAATTGAAAAAGGGTGGAGAATTCACGATTAGGATGAAACGAAAATAGTTATTAAATTGACTTTACGCAAGTGAATTCGGGATTTTGGTGAAAATTGGAAATTAATTCAGGAGCTAGGGAACAAAACCTGATTGATATGTGTCCAGCGAATTTCTTTGTCAATGGATTTCCGCTGTGGAAGCTAAGATGATATAAAAAGGCGGTCTTTTCGCTTTTCGTTCGTGTTTCGATTTATTTTAGTTCCATTAAGTTTTTCTTGACAATCTGTTGGTTACCCAACTGTAGCTGGCCCTATAGAATTAGGTTTTCTATCTTTCGTTGTCTAGCAACAGCATCTTTAGGGCACGTGTATTACGTCGAGTCGTTAGGAACTATATTTTGAGTCCTAGTCTTTCTTTCCCAAGAGTCGAGTTACTGTAACTTTTCTAAAATATTTGTTGTTGGTGTTATCCTCTCTGTGTGGGAATAAAGGTTCGTGGTTAGTGAATGAATTACTTTTTGAGGGCATTAAAGTTTCCAAATTTTGTAAATTTTTATATTTTTCATCTTTAAGAATTCCATCACATCTGAATGGAGTGGTACTTGGTTGGTTTTAAAGAAAACTCAAAGACGTCTAATATTTGTTACTGAAGCCACTGGTAATATTGAAAAAATGGATTTGAGAAAAGCTCGCTGCCTAGGTAAGTTAAACATTTTCAAAATACATTCGTTTTCTCTTATAGTAACGCTCCTCGTGTTCTCTTTTCCCTATCATATTAGTGCTCAAGGACAGCGATGAAACGATACAAAACTTGCACGTTGAATCTGGTCCTATGCTGATGATTGATGCTCCACCATTTACCGTCTACATGATAATGAGTTCTCCCAGAGAAACTAAAATATGGCGTCATATTATACGAGAGGTTGCCCACAATAATGGTTTCACTTTAGCCGATCAACAGCTCACGAAATTTAATGTACCCGTCATTGTGGATAAATGCATAAATTTCGTTTACATACACGGTTCCATGTCAGAAGGCATATATCGTAAATCGGGTTCAGAAAATTCTATACTCAAACTGATGTCAGCTTTTAGAGCTGATGCTTTCAATGTTGAAATTACCCGTAACGAATATAATGAACACGATGTGGCCAATGTCTTAAAGAGATTCATGAGAGATTTACCCGAACGCTTGATGGGCAAATTATCGGAAAGTTTTGTATGTGTTTCAGAAATTCAATCATCTGCCGAAAAGATTACTTTGTACAAAGAATTGTTGGCACGTCTAAGTATTATAGAGCGTGAAACCCTGAAGAAGATTGTGGGTCATTTGGCTTTTATAAGTTCTCAAAAGGCGAAAAATAAAATGAGCATACAAAACTTAACCATGATTTGGGGTCCCACCTTAATGCAAAGCCAACAAAATGAGGAAATGGTGTATTCACAAAAGGAAGCTGATGTCCTTTGCGATTTGATTAATTTGTATAAGAATCTGTTTCCCTTATCAGTAGATGAAATTGTAAGTAAAACTAAGGGTAAACTAGGAACATTTTTTTTTTTTTAATAAAAATTCTTGTTACTTTTAGAAAAAGGAGCAAGAAATGTTAATGTGCTTGCAGAAATATTACGCCGCTGCTGAAACTCTTACAGATTCTGTAAAAAAGTCTGGCGATTTAAAAGTATGGATTACACTTAACCCAAATCCGGAAAACACTACAGAGGTATACTTATTCAAAATAGAAAATTTTAAATATTTTTATGAGCTCATGCTCTTATTGTGTTTTAGGAAAAAACTCAAGTTAATGTTACCATCTCACCTACCAAGACTGTTTACGAAGTCTGCCAAGAGTTGGCACCCAAAATGAAACTCTCCACTCATCAGGTTACTCTCCATGAGGTCATTCTAAATGGTACTTTAGAACGTCCTTTGCATCATGACACTAAAGTTTTCGATGTTGTACTCAATTGGTCATATTGGCCCGAAGACGATCGTAAACATAATGTACTCGTAGTTAAGCCACTCGATATACTTAATGAAGTCCAAAGGGCTGTTAAAAATTTGGCCACTATTACACAGGGCAAAGAACTAAAATTTGCTGATAATAAAACGAAATCTTTTAAAGCTTACCTATGTGAATTACGTGATGGTAAAATTGTAATTTCGAAAAAGGATAAAAACGACAAATCCACAATTATAAGAGAGATTTTCATGCATAGCACAACAGCATATTTGGGTTGTGAAAAGAAACGTGATTTTCCTTGGAGTTGGGCTATAACGTTTGTCGAAAAGACCCAAACACAAATATTGAGGTGAGTAAGAAATTATTACAACGTTACCTAATGGGATTCAAGCAAGCTATGGTTTTGAAAATCGCTAATGCTTTAGACCAATTGGTAGATAGGTCTCATTGCAACCCTTTAGTCAGGATTACGACCTAGCTTCTTACAACACTTATGTCGAATGTTTTAACTTTTCTCGCAGAGTTTTTGCCTGAAATCTGTTAGAAAATCGAACCTGTATTTACATGACTCAGCATAAAAGATTTCATATATACATACAAAATTGGTCATTACAAACCTTTAGTCAGGATTATGACCTAGCTTCTCACACCACCGATGCTGTGTGTGTGTGTGTTAATTTTATGCATGAGTTGCGGGACCTACTGTTTAAAGTCGATTCCGAACGACAGATTTTGGAGAAACTTTTCATGGCAATTTTATTTACTCTCAGAGTTTTTGCCGGAAATCTGCTGAGAGAAAGAGATTTCAAAGATTTCATTTAAATTAATTTCTTTTTTCAATTCCAGATCACGTGATTCGCCCTTCATTGGACATGTTTTAGCCGGTAGCGAATGGGTTGACCGTACTATTTGGTATTCCAGCATATGGTACAGTTTATATGGCGATAGTATTTTACCACCAGCGGAAATTATTATGAAATAAGTGTTTAGTTATCACATAATTAATCGAAATCATTTATCATTCTTACCGTAGTTATAAGCACATATTGTGTAATATTTTCTTATTGTACGAATACATTTTTTTTTATACATTTTTAAATGAATGTGGATGCATTTTTAGCAATTAAATATTAAATTATAAAATACTTTGTAAATTGGAAGTCTGGAACTTAAGTACATTCGAAATTGTATTGTAAATAGCACAAATTAATTTAAAATTTTTTAAACACATTTTATATTATCGTATTTCTTTTATTTTTAGAAAGATTTTTTTTATTAAAATATAAAACAACGTTAAAATATTTCATTGTTAAAATTAAAAATTTTAATTATTAAAATTTATTTAAATTAAGTACTGAAGTAAAACTTATTTTTAAAACACCATTTAAGAAAATATACTATTATTACATACGAATACGTATTAATATTAGTTTAAAAATTACATTATTTTTTTAAACTTAAATAATAATAAAACTGTATGTTAAAATTAATTTAAATTACATACATACATACATACATACATATTATACTTAAAAGGTACTTGTACGGACGGTTGTATAAAGACGTTTCGATGACTTTCGACAACAGGCTAATAAGATTATATACGCTAAGGTTATAGCAAACCCCAAGCAATTAAGTATAAACGATAGTCCCAATATTGAAGTCCATGGTCCAGTAACTTCTTGGCAGCTTAGGTCTCTAAAAAGTAAATCATATTTATTTTATATTCTTTGAAGATTGAATCTTCATTTTACAACTCACCGATATTCTACATTATAACTGTTATCTTCTATGGTATTGGTTTCAATTTCTTCATTTGATTCACCACCTAACAAGGGTTCGGTTGCATTTGCCGTCGATGGAGCATTAAATGTGCAAATACATGAACCATGTTCCACTAAAAGATGCATACTTTTACATTTTGTATCCGCTGCTGTAAGGCGACAATAATGTATGGCAGCAAATATTAATGCCACACAGCAGAGTAAGACGGACAGCAAAGAAAGTATATAAGAGTCCATACGTAAAAACATAAAACAATGCTCACGAGTTTTAGCACGTTTTATACGTTGATAACGTATCACAATTAAACCTATAATACCGCTAATTAACAACTGCAATAATTAAAAAATTAAACAATTAATTATTAATAATTGTTTTCTAGTTTTAATTGTACTGTCTCTAAACAATTATCAATTGTTAATAACTCACCACTAAACCGCACCAATAGGGATTATCTTGTATCGGTGTGTTGGGTGTGAGAAAAAATATCCATGACGATAGGCTTAATAGTAAAATTCCGATAACGATTTGCAATATTAATAGCCAGCGGGCAAGATTTGGCTGTTGGAAACCCATCGGATTTGGGTATTGTATTTCTAAATGAAACATATTAAGTTTATTAGATTTTAAATTTTTTGTTACTCAATCAAATTACCTTCAAAATTCTTATTATTTACCACAAGCATACGACTGTGTCGTAAACTACTTCTTGTCGGTGTATGACGTCCAGCGATTTTATTGCCTTTAATATTTTGTGGTACTGTTGTGGCCATATAGACCGTCTGTAAAAAGTTTATTTGAAATTATTAAATAATTCATATTTCCCAGATTAATTCCACAATGATAAACGTGTAAAAAATGCTTGTTTTTAGTTGTTGCAATTATTTGCGCAGTTTTGTTTTAAAATATAAAATTTCAATGAATGTGGTAATAAAAAAATATAAGTTCAGTCTGATAAATGTAACTGAAATAATTATAAAATATCTATGAATTCATTTTAACTGCAATTGGTAATAACAAACACTTCAAGATCTTGCAATAAATAAATAATAATACATTTTAATAGCATTCTAGATTTAAAATGACCCATCAATTATGAAAGGAAATGTTTAAAATGATTTTTTTCCCTTTTATACGACCATACTTTCCTAATTGGTCACTGGTCAACCTAGTTTCTCACACCTTTCATATTGTGCGTATGAATTTTCTCCATTAGCTACTGTTTAATGTCGACTCCGAACGATAGATCTGAGAAATTTTTCATGGCAATTTTATTTTACTCTCAGAAAGACTGCTGAGAGGAAGTTTTTGAAAGAAATATTTTTTCATATTTCCTTTTGTTTGAGATATCTGAGCCACGGGCTCTTGTCTAATAAACCAACACATTACCTACTACGCTACTGCGACTACACTTTTCATAGTTAACTGAAATTTTTTTTCGATTGTGGATACTAATTTTTTTTTTTGGCGATATTTAGAATGAAGTGCCGCTCTTCATACCGGGCATTGTGAACTCCAAGCACACTTGCTCACAAAAGGGATTGCTTCAAGGCCAATATGTAGATTCTGTAAAGGGGAAAACGAGCTCTCAAATGCATCTTAGAAGGAGGCAATTGATTTTTTATTTTAAGAGCCATTTAGTCAAGATTTCCTCCTAGCTTTTCACACCACCTATGTTAAGATGTCAATTTTATATATAAATGTTGGGACCTACAGTCTAATGTCGACTCTGAATGACGGATTTAAAAAACCTTTCATAGCAATTTATTTACACTCGTAGCTTTTGCCAGAAGATGTGAGAGCTGTGGTTTGAATTCACTACCTACTAGACAAGCAAGGATCACCCACTTAATTTAGTATGGAATATTTTTTCTTTGACTTGAGAAAATTATCTATTTTACAATCGATTTGGAAATTTTGTTTACTGATATATAAGGAATCGTCGTACGTAAAAGAATACCTTACCAATTGTAAACAATTTTTATCAAAATAATGGTTCTGAAGAGCTAATTGATGTTACTTATTCTAAATATTTAGTTGGATATACTTGGTTACTGAAATTGAAACTTATTTTTACAACAAGATAAGAGAGATGATTTGTGACCAAACCAATGTTTTTTAAAGCAACGAAAAGGGAAAATAAATAATTTATTTACAATTTGTTCTAATGCTCTAAGAAAACAAATGAAAACATTAGTTATGTTTAGAAACGTGGTAACTATCACAAGGTGTTAACACATACATGCATACTTAATTGGTCATGACAACCCTTCAGTCAAGATTACGACCTAGTTTCTCACAGCACTTATGTTGTGTGTGTTAATTTTATACATGAGTGGCGGGACCTACAGTTTAAAATCGACTCCGTGGGACAGACTTTTGAGAAACTTTTTCATGGCAATTTTTGTTTATTCTCAGAGTTTTTATCAGAAATCTGTTAAGAGAAAATCACAGAAAAAATATTATTTCGTATTTCGTTATGTTGGAGATGTCTGACATGGCGTTTAACACAAATTTTCTTTAAAGGCGATGAAAACGAAAAAAACAATTTCACTACGATAGAAATTTCAATATGCTGCATTAACTTGGAAACGTAAACAATTCGATAGAAAGAGGCTTTTAAAAATACTTGGCACCATCTCATAAAGCATAAAGCTTCATTTCTATACAACAGGCACGAGCACCAATTGCTCGCAACTGAAATCTAATGGACTCTATTATGGTCCAGTCTGTAGTTCAAAGTATAAGCCAAAAAAATACTAAGCGAGTGAAATACTCTACGTACCCTTCGTTTAAAGTGTGAAGTTGTCTTCTTGAGCATAGCTATCGATCGCGTTAAACGTAACTATTTTTCTTACAATGAAATTACATGTGAAATGTGTATGTGATCCGTTTAAGATCTTAAACGAAAACTGACTTAAAATTTCAAAAAATATAATTTCAATGTATTTAGTAAAAGTTCGATCGCTGAACTTTGCAAGAAATTGTTATTGTCAGTCAGTTCGTTTATTATTTTTTACAATTACTCTAGATTTTAGTGTTAAATAATGCGGAACTGATTTTCAGCCCATATGACATGGTTAAATACAAATATTGTACCCGAATTAAATTTAAAATAATCATTGCTATTAAGTCATAACATAAATAATTCTTTGACTTTTGTTTAGCAAATCGAATGTTATTTGTAACACGAGTATGTAATTATAAAACGATTACAAAATCATATAAAAATGATTTTATAGCAACGTATTGTCTGTCTAACATTTTGTAATTAAATTGAACCCCATTACGTTACGTACGTATGTATAATATTACTATCCGTACTTTATATTGTATAATCTGTAGAACGGAATGTTTTTATTCTAAAAAAAAGGTCATAAAAGCCATCACAGAACTTTAAATTAAAGTTGAAATGTTGTTAAGTGTTATTAAAATTCTTCAATTCATTGAACAATTGGCATATTAATAATGAAATGACAGTTTGCTTGCTATTGTTTTTATTTTGATTACCTGTGAACGTGATGCTGGACTATCAATATCGTTCAAAGATATTTGATTGTATGAAGTGGTACCGCTTGGCATTTTTCGCTGATGATCGGGTGTTGTTGACGTTTGTATATTTCTGTTGTATGGTTGTTGCAGATTTTGACAATCAACTGGTTTTGGCGGCAATTCAGGAGGAGGATCACTGCCACCACCACTACCACCACTGTCAGCTGTTTGATTACGGAATATTGCACTGTTCTCTGGTATGTTTTGATATTTTGGTTGGGGTTTTTTAAGATTTTGTACTTCTTGTTGCTGTTGATGTTGTTGTTCAATTGGTAATAATTGCTCATTTAGAGATTCGTCGTAATTGTCGTCGTAATTATGGTGTTGTTGTTGTTGTTGTGCTGATGCATAACCATTTAAGCCAAAGAATTTTGATTTTGCCTCATTTAATGCTGCTTTCACTGCAGCTATACTCTGACTTGTATCGTTTAGTTCCGATTGTGAATGTTGACTAAGCGGACGATCAAAATTATTTAATGTATCTGAGTGTAAAGCTGCGGTTGGTATTGTTGTTGTTGTTGCGGCTATTGCCGTTGGTGTTATTATTGCTTTTGTATGTAATAATGATGGCGATGATGACGTTAATGTATCTACTGTTGTTGATGTATCTGTTGTTGTTGTTGTTTTTGTGTCTAATATAGGTGAGTGTTGTTGTTGCTGTTGTTGTACTATTAAAGGTGGTATTGGTGATGCGGTAGTTATTATTATTGGCTTCATACTGGCTATTGTTTTATATGGTGTCGCATATACTGCAGCTGCAGTTGCATTACCTGTATTGGGAGTTCTTTCATTCAAGTTCCGATTACCATTTATTTCAAGTTGCTGTTGGTGCTGCTGCTGATACGGTTGTTGTTGTTGTTGTTGCTGTTGATATTGTTTCTGTTGCGTTATATTATTGTTGTCATTGAATTTGAATGTAATATCGGTAAAGGGCGTTGAATGTATTGCTCCATTTGTTTTCGATGACGTTGTTGGTGTTACTGTTACTATTGGTTGTGCCGTTGTTGGCGCTTTTGACATTTTAGGCGTGCTACTGTTTATTGCCGACAACGGTATTGTAGTTGTTGTTGCAGTTGTATTTGTTGAATTCATATTTGTGGTCATATTATTTAAATTATCATACATACTTATGGGTCTGTCATCATATACTTCCATAGCACCATTACTATTCAAATCATGGGTATTAAGCATGACGAAGGGTTAATATAATGCGTTAATGAAGTTTTTTTTGTTTCTCTTTTGTTTTGTTTACAACTCTCGCTATCTTTTTATCGTTTGTTCAGTCAGTTGTAGCTTACAGTGGATAGAATGTGTTGTCAGTGATGCAGAAATGTAATTAATTTTAATACTTAAGCCGTAAATTGTAGATTTTTTATATCCGTATTCAATGATTCATTGCCATTCATATTCATGCATCTGTAAAGATTAAATTTAGAATATTTGGATTAGTATTGATGTGGAAGTATGTAAGTTGTTAAATAATTTATAAAAGATAAAATAATTTTTCATTCCAATTTGGTAGTGATTTTGAATAAGCTTGAAGAAAATTTCTTAGCGGCAACCGTAAGCCTGTCGTTGAAGTCAAAACGTTAGTTGAGTTTCTATAAGCAGTCATATCGATAAGTAAACAGAAAGAATTAAATATAATAGAGTTTTACGAAAAGAAATAAAAAACATAACACGCTAGGTCCCACAGTACAAACTTCCATACATAAAAATGAGTAAGGCTAGGTCGGATTAAGCCCACTGTAACGAAAATATTAAAAACTATACTTGTAGAGCGTCTTTCAAGTTAGTTTTTTTCAATTACCGGTTTATTTATTTTATTTCTTTATATATTAATTAGAATACATTTATAAATTGTATTTATTATATACGAGCTGGGCAACTTCGAACATATGCTCGGTGTTGTGAAACTGACAAGAGTTTTTGGTGGAAATCGAACTCACGACCCTTACGCTCATAGTCTAGCACACTATAGATTATTGTTTTATTTTTCCCCGATCAGAAGTCAAAGTGCAAAATAAATGTGTACACAAGCAGCTGTAATAAAAAGTTAATCGACATATTCAAGTTGATTGAGTCATAAGAACATCAGTTCAGTTTTGCCCCTCGGTCAACTGGAAATAAAGCAAACTAAGGCAAGCATTGAATAATATTTTAAAATAGGCGATTACATGTCATTAGCGACGTCGATAGTTTTATAATTTTATTGAAAGATTTTGTGACATTTCTAGGCAGAATAATTTCACGAAATTAAGAAACAACTGATCTATTAAAGTCATAAGATTTAAGGCTTGCATAATACTTTCTATATGGACATCTAAAGAACATAGATATTGAAGAACAACTGAAGGCAAAACATGACGTGGTATGTCACTAAGAGAATCGACATGTTTAAGAAAGCATACGGTGAGATATTAACCGTCTGATGATAAACATTAAAAGGTTTTATTTTATGTTTAAATTAATTAAAATTAAGTTGAAATTGTATTCTCAATTAAAATTTTTAGCCTTTTAAAGGTAGTCAATCTAGATTCTAATACGTCCATCTAAAAAAATTATCACCATGACTTCATTGACTGACAACCACAGCTGGAATGTATTGTGGAATCCAAATTTTCTCCACGTTTCCAAAACGGTTCAAAAACTCGTCCATATTGTCGTTTCATTACGCCTATATTGGGGAAAGATTTCACATGCACAAGTGATAAATTATCACTGGGATGCCTATGGTTTCCACAGACTTATTGACCGACCTTGATTTCAATGGCTTTAGCATTCCACCGAAGACCTGTACAATCCTCAGAGATTTCGCACTTTATCTGGGTAATCAAAATTAGTTCGATAATATTCTGGATATGGTATAAAAACCTATTTTTTTTAAATACATGTTCGCTATAGGTCATAATGTAATGTTTTCTCTCAATAATTATGGGTCAGTAATAACGAATTCATTTAAATCTCATTTAAATTGCAAAATGTAGATTTCCTCCATGTCATGGACAAAATTATAGACAATAAACTTAGGTTTGCCTGTGAGTAGCCTAAATATCTAATAATCTAATTGCAACAATGTTTCTGACAACATGTTGCTCTAGACAACATACATTGGAAAATCTTTTTAAATAACATTTAATTTAAATAGTGTGACCCACTTAACGAAAAAAAAAGAATTCATTGTAATTCTTCTCACAAAGAACTTTACAATAAAACTTTCAACAAAATCCGATGAAGATACAATATATTTTCCATTTTTTTTCCAACAGCTTAATAAAACACAAATTAACACTATTATTTAGACGATTAAGAAATATTTGTACAAAAAAAGAAGGAAAAAATATCTGACAAATTTAAATAAATCTGATGGCTTGAAGACATTCATTCAGAATAAAAGAAAATATTTTTTAAAATATCATTACGACAAATTGGTTGTAATAATTATGCACTCATACGAGTATTGTTTTACGTGGTCCGCATTACGTAGGTCGTATAGTTGTTAAGAGTTTTTTTTAAAGGCAAACATGTGTTTGAAACATGAATTTTATTGTATATTTAAAAATACGAAAAATAGAAAAAAAATTTTTCTCTCACCAATATTTAAATTTTAATGGAATTTCCATTAAAAAATTTCTTTTTTTATTTTTTTTTTTGAATAGAGTGCGTGAGTGACATTTAAATTTTTTGGATTAGTATGCCAAGCAAATGGCATTTGTTTTTTCAAAGAAATTGTTTTACTTCAACATTGGATTTTAGTATTAAAAATTTACATAGGAGTGCGCATGAAAAAATTTAGACTTTTTAAAGATTAATTCTAAATAGTTTGCAACTGCTGTGTTTGGTTAAAGATTGAGGACGGCCTATTGTTACACATATATTGTAGATAAATTGTAGTCTATTTATATTTATCAGTCTGTTTTGTATACTTATGATAATTAAAAATCTGTTTCAGTAGCATTATTTTTTGTTTACATTGCGATAATGACGTTTTTATTTCTTCTTCTTTATTTTTGGCTTTAAGTTTTATATTGTATGTGGTTAATGAACTGCAGAAAAGCTAAAAAAAAAACAAAATACCAAACCGTTTGGCCATAAAAGAAATTTAATTATTTGCATAAAATTAACTTTTTACACTCAGACAAATGAATGCATAGCCTTCGATACATACTTCAGCAGTCAGCAAGACACAAAGACAATTTTTAAAAGGTTCTGGCAACTAGTGGCATGAATTTTTTTGGGGCAAGTGATTTTAAACACAAAAAATTTATTATTTTTCAATTTAAAAGGTTTAATGGATATATTTTTGAGGTACGTGCGTTCAAATCGAGGCAACAGGTTGCCAAAACAGAAAAGAAAATTGTTTTCCTTCGACTACGCATCGCTAAAAAAGGCTGACTAATAGTTTAGAGAACGTACATCATTCATAAATTACATACATACATATGTATACTACGTATGTACTTACGTAGTATAGTATATAAATGCACAAGTGTATGTATTTTATTGTAAATTTAATTTAAAATTACTTAATTTTCTGTGCTACTTTGTTGATAAAGAAAAAATTTAATTGTTTTTTTAATGCAACAAGTTGCTTACAGTTTAAAAAATACATATGTATAGTGTTTTGATATTTTTTTACTCCCACATTTATGTTCTCATAAACAGTGCAACATGTTGAGTGTAAATGCTTTTCTTAGCAACATGTTGCATTGTTTCTATCTAACATCACGTCATTATTTTTAACTAATTATCAAATCTAATAGCACGTTCACACGACACAATTATTCGTCATTCACGCTCTCATTCGTCATTCAACCCCCAGTTACGAACTGAATGACATGTTTCGCCATACAAAATTTTAGCTGCGAAACACACAAGCTGTACGGCATTCAGTTTGAATGGCCTTATGAATGACGAACGAATGACTGTCATCTCTAATTTCTATCGATTATGTATGTATCAAAATCAGCTGTCAAAACAAAACAAAATAAAGAAAAACAGTTTAGCATTAAATAAATAAATTAAAAGAAATAAAAAATCTTATTATTTATTTTGTGGAAGTATTTTAAAAAATATAAGATAATGGATGAAAAAAAGAAAATTATAAAAAAATTATAATGTCCCGAAGATTATTGGCTGCATTAAAGATTGTAGAGGAGACAACATTGTGCACCGTGGCATTACTCGATCTGTTCGAGCTGTTCTTACGGACGCCACGCAGCTCTACCAACCTTTCAGCCCATACCTCTAATAACGCCCGCTCACTGCCCTGGTCCCACCTGCTGGCACTTTTTCTTTTTTCTAATATTGAAAATAATAATTAAATAATATTTGCTTATTATTGCTACAATTTTATATTTTTCTTACCTTTTTTTCCATTGCCAAATTAAAAATTTAAAATTCCCAACAAACAAATAAAATAAAGAAAAAACAAAACGTAAACAAGAAAAAAAACAAGAAGAAGAAATAAATAACTTTCAAACTGAATGACGAACATGTCGTGGAAACGGGTGAATTGGCTATTGTATTTCAGTGCCCGAATTAAGTGATTCAACTGTCCGTGTGAACATGGTATAAGATAACATTAGAAAATAATTACGTGTATTTTTTCTTAATTTTTAACGAATTGCTATCAAGATAATGTATGGCGCATACTGTTACCAATCAAGATTAATTTGTAGAATAAAATGACGTTTGTGAACAAACTTTTAACATTATGGTCATTAAATAGTTGTTGAGAAAACTTAACTTAGCTATGTATACATACATAGGTTTACCATATAAACGATTCAAATGTATATAGCGCATCAACTTTTCCAGAGGCTCTGGTCTTTAGTGATCTATCTGTGTGTACCGACAGCAAAAAAGTCTATTTTAACCACATTCCTCAACTGGAACGCTTTTTCTTAATAAAAAGGAACAAGCCGAAAGAGATGTCGTTACTTGACCTTTCTATTACGTCCGCTGCTGATGTTATTCTTTCTGAAAATAATTTCTTGAAAATAATTCGAAAATTTGTTTTCAACGGTTCAAAACTGGGTTGCTCGTGTTTAAACTCAAGCACTTCAACCACGCAACCCCAGTTTTTCAGACGAGATTTAAATGTTTTTTATAAGGAAAAAAGGAACGAACAATAGTCTATTATTTTCGAGTGGAAGAGGATTAAAGCCTTGCGTATCCTTGATATGGCCATAATTTTCAGGGGGGGGGGGGGGGGCAAGGGGAACAAATTTGATTTTCAAATTACGACTTGTATAGAAACTGAATAAACTAGGAAAAGCAGGATTATCTTTTATGCGACTATTTGGTCTTAGGATAGCGTGAGATAAGATTTCTTATTATTTTAAGGCTATAAGAATCCAAGTTAGTTCCTCCAAAATTACTGATTGATTGTGGGTAGAGGATGGAAGTAAAACATTTTTCTCTTCAGGCAAGTTTGCTTTGTGGCAGGACACTCGCCAGGCATAACCCGCGTTATAATAAATTCAATGAATTGCTACTATAAAAAACATAGCATTATAAAAAGTAGTTTAGAGACATCGTCTTAGGCTTCGTAGTGCAGTATGTTGTGTGTTGACTTATAAGAGTGCTTGGTCCAAATACTCAGGCAGGCTCAGACATCTCGAACAAATATTTTATCCACGACTGTTTCCCAGCAGCCTTGTGACAAAAACTTTGAGAGTAAATAAAATCGCCATGAAAAGTTTCTCATATTTATCGTTCGTAGTCGAGTTAAAATGTAGGTTCCGCTACTCATGTATAAAATATACACAGAAAATATGGGTGGTGTGCTAAACTAGATTGTAATCGTGACTAAAGGGTTGCAATGACCTATTGAGGAAGTAAGTAAGTAAATTTAGAAAAATCATAAATTAGAGGCATTGAGCTACTATGACTTTCCTATTTTAGGAAATAGCAAAGAAAACAAAATAAAACGCATTAATTTTCTTTTTCTTTGTGTTTTTTAATGGTTTTAAATATTTTTTAGATCACATATGGTGCGTGGCATGATTTTTGTTTATACCTATCTAGACGGCTTCATCTTTTTATTTTCTCAATAAAGTTTTGTAGGCGTTTTTTATTTGTTATTTTAGAAAGTTTTTTTTTTTGTTAGCTTTTGAACTTTTGCCTTGAAACGACTAAACTTTATGAAGATAATATAAACAATCAATAGGTAGTGCGGTTGAATTCATGGAAAAAGGAAAAAACAAAACGAAACGAAAAGAAATTTATTATCAGTCACCAATAACAATTTTGTATAGGCATATAAAGGTTTTCTGAGTTAATCTAAACGATAAGATATCAGAGAATTTAATTTCAAAATAAAACTAAATTTACTGAAGTAGTTAACAAAAATGGTCAAACAAAGCCTACGTTTAATACCTTAAGCATCTCTTAAGCCAAAAAAAAAATATAAAAAGTTCAACAACTTTAGCTTGTTAATAGACTACGAGAGTTATTTTTGTACAAAAAGACCAGTTACTAGCAGCTCCATTTAAGTTTGAAAAAGAAACCCGGAAAATTTATTAATGTGTGGGTGGCTGGCAGTTCTTTTTTAAAACCAATTTTTGTTTTGTGGATGATGAAGACTGACATACAGAAATACAAAAATTTAATTACAGTATATGGGCGGACTCAAGTTATTGCGTTTTTTTTTCTTTGTTTTTTGAAGTGTCATGAGAATGTGTTTCACACTTATTTCTTTCACCATTAATGGTGCATAAAGCTTTTCATATAGAATTACATTTCAATGGTTTGTTCCGACTACATTTTTAGTCATCTTTATGCTACGCTTTACATGTGTTTGCATTTAGAGACAGCAGTTGGCGGAAGTCAATCATACGTAATATGAGCGTGAACAAAAAGTTTTCAAGTTTCCAAGTTTTCAAGTTTTTTGTTTTTGACATTAATTGTACACGTAAAAAATTTAAAACGCGTTTACTAGAGTGTCGTGTCTCTATATTATTTTCTTTCTCTGTTTGGTTTTTTTGTAAATAAAATCGTTGATTGTATTTTGCGCTGGCGCACATTCAATGTGAGTGAAACACATATTGGGAATACCAAACTACCCAGAAATTACTCAACTTATAGGGGAGGGAAAAAGTTGCATGGAAATATATTTTTTCCGTATGGAAATTTCCTACTGAACATCTGCTTTAAGTACTGTACAGCTCATGTAAGTCATAGTCATAGTGAGTGCCTATTACTAATAAGAAAGAAAGGCTCAGTGGTAAGATATTTGTCTCCAAGAGTCTACTCTGGAAAACTGGACCTGAACATTTCACTCCGGCTGCCGGACAATTCCAGCGTGTTTCAGGCGGAAGTAATGGCCATCTACCGGGCCGCTGAATGTATCCTCGCCTACGGTGTTCCTTTCACCCTCTTCTCGATCTTTTCTGATAGTCAGGCTGCCATAAGATCTCTGTCGAACGTTGTGAATAACTCCAGGGAATGTTTTTTCTGGGCGCTTCAGTATCACACTTATCTGGGTCATAGGGCACTGTGGCATTCTGGGAAACTGTAGAGCCGACGAGCTCGCCAGGGCTGGCGCACTACTTCCGGAATCCTCTTCAGTCGACCTAGGAATGCCGCTTACCTCTTTCAAGCTGGCCATTGCACGGAATCTCTTTGAAGATGCCAACCTAGCCTGGTGGAGTCCTGGTGGACCGCTAGCTCACCAACCAGTTACTTGGACTTGGTCGTAACAGGTCATTGAGTTATAGGAAGACACGTGAAAAGAATGGAGCTTCCATTTAACGACTTCTGCCGTGGGTGCAGATCCGCTGAGGAAGAGGAGAATGTTATCCACTTTCTTTGCCAGTACCCATCTCTTCCGAGGTGCAGATATAGGTTATTTGGCTTTCCAATCCTTGTCAGCTTGACGGAGCTATCATTCATTGATGCCAAGAATAAAGCTTCGTTTATCAAGCTATAGGCCTGGGTTTCCAACGTGGGGTAGTCGTGCTTTAAATATGTAACCCTTGCGCTGACTAACTTCTTCCTCACTGGTTTGGAAGAACTTGGTCAGTACAGGGACTGCTTTCAGCTGTGGCTTCACAACGGGCCGCTATGCGTACTCAAGTGAGCTTTTGGTATCAAAGCTATCACTCTAACCTAACCTAACCAAACATAAGGATGAAATCATGTCACAAGCATATCTGTTTCGATATGTTAAAGAAATGTGGGGCAAAGGCATATTGAAAAAAAAACTGATTTTTTTGTATCCCAAATCTTTTGTTTCGTCCAACATAGTCTGTATATCGCAACCATGCCAAGGTCATTGACAACGATTGCTTGAGTTTTACTAATTACTAGGGATTTGAAAAAAACTTCTAAATTTTCATGACATTCAAAGCAAAAAGTACAAATAAAACACTGGCTTATATTATTTTTACATGGATGGTCACCCTAAAACAATTGGTGTCTCAAATTTTTTCACAATTTTTATTTTTCGTTAATAAACGACGCGCCGGTGTTGAATGAACATTTTGTATGAATGTTGTCTACTTAACCAGTCATAACTTAATGCTTCATGATCAAAATAGGCACCCACACGCAACTGCAATTTAAGCCGAAATTTTTTTTTTTGGCTTTTGTTTGAGTTTTATAAAATTACGGAAAAAAATATTTCAACGTTCGCTTAAGCCATTAAAAAAAAAATCAACGTCCGCAAGTGGAGCTTAACACAAAATATTTTTTTTTATTTTCTGGTAAAAACCAGAAATAAAAAATAATAACAATAATAAGAACAAATAGCCAAGTTCAATTAAATAAAAATAAAGTTTATATAATGTCTTAAAATACTTCCCACACTGATAGTTATTTTTTTGTCTAGCTTGACCATAATATTGTAGTAGAGACTGAAATAAAATATGCCTATTAGGGGCATATGCCTAAAATTTGACGTTTGTTTTAGAAAAAAGCTCTTAAAGCAAATTTTAATTGAGGTATGTATTATTGCAATAAATTTGTATTGGTCTTACATTTACTAATGAATATCGAAAATAAAAAAATTTCTAAAATCATTGACAAAACTGTCGCCAAAGCGTTTAATTCTGTTTTCAACAGTGAATATGTTAGCTTCTGCTTAGAAAGATTGAGCGAAGATCAAATAAATAATCTTAATCGAACGGTTTGTAGCATAGCACTCATCATTCTCTTTAACCATTCTGCAGTTTGAGAAGCACATGTTTGTAAAGGGACAGTTAAGAAAATCTGGGATATTACAAGTGCTTTCAAAGAGTTTCATCTCGTTTCCTACTAGGATCATGTGAATTTAAAATGATTTTTTATATATGGGAAGTTGGTCGTAGCAAAGGATTGAATGGACCATAATATACAATATAATATGCGATATCTGTTGTTGTTAGTCGGTTTATATATTCAAACATAAGTACCTAGTTTTTTATATTCAAATACAAAATTTTAAATTCAAATACATATGAAATATGTTAATATTTCGTAGAGCTGGAATACTAGGAATATAACAATATTTACTCCAGTTACACAATATGATAAAGTGCATTCAATAATACAAAACAATGCCAATCTGATTGTAAAGCCCTATATAAACAAAAGTTTTAAAAAAAGTACTTTAAAATGAATCCCTATTAACAAGTATTAAAAAAATGTTTTTTTATGTTTAAAATAATTGAACCTTGACCATCTTTTGTTTTAAGCCTGGGGGTGATCATTTTGTAACGGATACATAAAAAATTCCCGTTTATTTTTTCCACTCTTGCAAGTTTCATTTAACGGACGGTAAACATTTATAATGTTTTATACACTCACTTCAATGTATTGTTTTAAATGCCTCTTTAACTTTATCTTGTATGTTTTTTTTTTATTTAAAAATAAAAAGAAAATATAACTGCATACCAGCCATTTTTTGTTATTTGCCTGTACAATTGCTTTGTGCCATTTATTTGGGCCATTATATTCATGGAAAATTATTACGGCTCTTGGAAAGAACATTCGATGAAATTCAATAAAAAATGTTTATATTTTTTTCTTTTTTTTTGTAAAATATTTTGGATTTTTTCTTGATTTGCGGTTAAACATTTGTTGTTGTATACCCTACCCACAGATAGAAAAATATTCAATAAAGAAGGCTTATTTATTACAGGAAATATTAAAAACATTTCTTTAAAAATGGTTAAAAGACATAAACAATCCAGGAAATTAAAATTTTTTTTAGAAAAGTTTAAAGTTACGTGTTTCAATGTTTATGGCAACATGTTGCCAGCAACATTTATGTTGCTTCCATTAAATATTTACAAATTTTTTCTATACAAAAGGATTATTTAAATTTTCAATAGTAACAATTGTACATGGCACTTTTTAAATGTAATTGCTAATATATTTCAGAATTCTAAACAACATCATTGTTTAAAATGTTTTATTAATAGCGTAGAGCTAAACTTATTGTTTTTGTTTGCTAAAAAAGCGTTTTACGTGAGATTTTTTTAACTTGATTTTTAATTGAAATAACAAACCTTGAAAAATTTATAACATATGGCGTAACGAATGAATTATTTTAGAAAAAATATATGAAATCGTTTAAAGTATTATAGATTTTTTAATTAATTAGACTCTATTTAAACAATGTTATATAAAATAAAAACAATTTGTGATATAAAGCTCAATTGTTCTACAGCGTTTATAAGGAATTAATTTTTTTATTGATGTTTACATTTAAAGCCTTGCTTGGACTTCAATAAGAATCTTAATCTTATTGAAATAAAAAGAGTAAAAGAAAAATTTTTAAATAAAATTTAAAAAATCTTCGCCTTTAAAACAACATTACGGTTAGGTAAACAGAAAATTAGTTGGTCTTCGGATTTTATAATTAAGATAGCCAGTCCAGTCCTATTATTACATTTAGATCCATGTATTCTAGTCCCCAAGGGCCAAATATCAGAGGATGATGTTTGGACGTTTAATATCACCCATGTCTCATTTGATTGGCTAGATAAGTTAGTTTCCAAAGTTTTGGTTAATGTTGTCCTTATAACGCCATTTATTTTATTTCATTTAGAATGTTTAATAACGAGTTTGTTTACGTCTGTTTATATGTCATAACTTCCGCGAACATGCGTTAATTTAAAAGTTGAAGTACTATAGCAGTTAACAATCAATTGAAAAAAAGTTACACTGATGAAGTTATAGGAAAACGAAATGTTGCAGGTAATAAGTTCGTATTGGAGAACATTTTTTTTACTTGAGGAGACGTAATATTTAAGTTTTCTTATTATAAATTTTCAATTGGTAACCTTTCTGAAGAACAAAAGCGTGTAAGATTGCAATTTGTAGCCGATATCGGCAGAAAATAGAACGTATTTTGGGCAGAAAAAATCCCATGCATCACAATTAAACTTCAAATCAAGCAAATTTAATTTATGAACGTATTGTTAGATCAAACAAAACATGAGAATGTTGGTCCTGGGCAGTGCCAACGAATGGCCAACTCTGTTTAAGAATATTGGAATTCTGAACAAAATTGTTTATCCAGTGAGGGTCGTAAGTGTCGTTTACTATACCTACTATAAGGAGCATTGAACTATATGACGGAGAAAATATAGTCAAAGACTCAACGTTAAGGCTCAACGATTAAGATTGCAGGACATGTGACGCTCAAGAATAACAGCGGATTCGAAGAGTGTGATCAAGTATTTTTATTGGTATATTTCTAGTTTAGTTTATCGATAGCATCCCTATATAAAAAAATACATTTTTATTGAATTTTTAAGCATTAAAATATTCGCTGCAACCGATTCAATATTTTTACACTTAACACTACATTTTGTGGTATTCTCTTTTGTTACCTTATTCGTTGAAAATTTTTTTTCTAAACTTGGCTTATGATCGTAAAATATTTGCATACATTTTATTATTATTGTGCGGTATTGTTTTTTTTAAGATTATTCTGAGAAATACGAAAAAAACATGGTTATTCTCAATACAAATATTTTTTTTGTGCTAAGTTAACAGCGTGCGGGTAATATTGATAAGAAAAAAAAAACAGAAAACATTTGAAATCGTGATGTCTAGTAAAACTGCTGTTAGAAAAAAATAAAGAAATATTAGACGACAACAAAACAAGTTTAAAATCGGTATTGAATGAGTCATTAAGGAATGTCTTCGACTATAAATAAAAAAAAAATACAAAAAAAATTAAAAATAAATATAAAAATCAACACTTAAGAGTTAGTAAAAAACATTAAAAGAAAAATTTATTAACGCCAACATATAAATTTACGTGGCATTTAGAGTTGTAACAAAACATCGTATATTTCGAAGATAATTTTAAACTTATGGGCTCATTACTATTAACATACAATATTATTGTATTCATTATTTTTTTTTTCTTTTTGTAAAAAAAAAACAATTATTTTAGTGACAATAGAGGAATACAGCAACATTTTTTTAAATAAAGTAAATAAAAATAATTTTGGCGTTTACAGTGTATGACCACCATACCACCGACCTAAATAAATATTTCAAATATTTGTTTTAATTTAATTAACATTTTTTAATATTATTTTTTAGTGGGTTTTTATTTATTTTTAAACAAATATAAACAATTCAATTATATAATCACACCATAATTTATATTTTTTATTTAATTTTTTTTAATTTCCTCTTAAGGATGGTTTTTTATATGCCAGTCTGTTCATTTATACGATAATTATTAATACCGTTTGTATTTGGTTTCCAGTTTTTTTTATTTTGGTTTTTTGTTTTTATTTTGCACTTCAGAAATGTGATAAACGTTTTTACGTGATTTAAACAACAATTTATCCGACGAAGCGAACAAAATATTGTAATTTGCAAAACATTTTGTAGACGTTTGATTTTTTTGTTTTATTTTTTTTTTGTAATTTTTTTTAAGTTTATTTATGTTTTCAAAGTTAAATTTCTCATTTATTATCATATTTTTCAGCATTTTGTTTAAAAGTCATATTCAAGAGAATAATGGTTTTATGCGCATGCAAAAAATAAAACAAAAAAAAAATAAATTAATTGCAATGCATTATTGTTTAGCATTTTATGAGAAACATGCAATTTTGTAACAAAGATTCCTGAATGAGATGCAGAAAATTCACAAAAAAAAAGAAATATAATCTTAAGCAATCAAATAATTTTGTACACGATATTAATTTTTAAACATTAACAAATTTTTCATAACACATGCAGCAAAACTTTTGAGAAACAAAAAAAAAGCCATAGCCAATGATATAATTATCAGCTTAGATTAGGTGGCCTACTGTGATACTACAAATTCATATGCAACCTACAGAAAACCATCCTATTCCTAGATAAACCTTGTTATTGCATCAGTTAATAAAATTGAGAAACCTAAAACCTCTTTCTTTTCATAGGAAGAGTCGAAAAACCGTAGAGTTTCTTCGAATTATCTGTTATATGATCAGATCATTACACTAGACATTCCTTTAGGCAACAGTTTAAGCAAATTCGAGATGTGTTAATAATTTCAGTTGAATATCTTCAACCTCATAGTAGCTAATGGCAGGATAAAAACCAATTTTGTTACAGTTTGTGAAGCATTTTGTGCAGATAGATTGCTGGTCATGGTGAAACCAATCCTGCTTTATGGTGTACATGTTTGGTGGACGGTGTGTAATCACCAGTGCTACTGCCTATTGATAGAACGAGTACTCCGGCAGTCCCCAGTCCTAATCATCAGTGCACTTTGTTCCACTCCAACCCACTATTTGCTATACTCATTTTGTTCCCCCCCCCCTGACCTTCTAGTTATAAAAGCAGAGAGCTGAGATGGCAGCAGGTAAGTCTCAATGCAGGTAAATTCTACTATTCTAAGAAGTCATGGACACAGCCGGTTCTATTACATGATTCCTCATAACTTTCTGAATAAAATATTTGATTCCAACTAGGTCTAGGTAAGTCTCAATGTGGTTTAATTCTGCTATTCTATGAAGTCATGGACACATCCGAATCTATTACATGATTCCACATAACTTTCTGAATAAAATATTTGATTCGTTGGAATCCGGACTTTTAGGATTTCCGATCTAATGGAACTTCCCAAAGGGTTTCTTGAGGTTATGCCGATGACTCAAAGATACATGACTGGTTGGGCTGTGGCATATTTATTAAGGATTCTGGTACTGAACTTTCTTAAAGTCTGCCTGATTACTGCAGTGTTTGAAAAGCGTTTGAAAACGCCGCTCGGTCGAGAAATTTTCCCTGAAAAACCGGCTGCGATTAAGTCCCCAATAAAAGTAGTTTTGATGTTCAAAATGGTCCAATAATGCCGAGAAATTTATCAGAAAAATTTCGGGTCATTTAAAGGCAACTCTTATATTGGTTACGGAATATAGGAAATTGATGATACGCGCAATATTACTAAACTCTGCTTGACACGTGTGGATAAGGTGATATCCTTAAATCGTATGGTCATTCATTGTACAATATAGATTTTCACGGGGCACTGACCTTTTGGTAGGTATGCCCAATGCCTTGGCACCCCTCCTCCCTTCTAAAGAAACTGTAGGTCTAAAAGAAGTAGAAGTCTGCCTTTCAACTCACTTGTCAGTGCCTTGCTTTTGTCATAAAATGATACATACATACATTGCATACATAAATCTTACCTTAAGGTTATTAAGGTAATTAAAAACATAATAGTGTTACGGTATTACAATTCCATTTAGAATCTTCCACTAATGCTAATGCATTACGGTTCAATTAAATTTCACTTTATGGATCTAACAAAAAATTTCCCCTTTTTAAAGCTTTTTAATTAAGATCTGTTTACATTTGGTCGATTTACAAACGCTTTCGTTTTTCTGTTTTAAGAATCAATAAAAAAATTCTCTACATTTGCTACAAGTGGAATGCAACCGAAAGATGCAACCATAATTGATCATCATTCGTTTGGTAGTTCATTCGGTTCCCACATTAGTTTTGGTTTGACGCTGTTTTATGTCTTCTGGCCTTTTCTCTTTGACGTTACCATACCATACCATACCAGTGCATGCATGATACATGTATCGTATAGATATTGTATTTTCTCTAATAAAATATGTTTTTTATACTTTTCATATGTTTGTTGTTGTTTTGAGAGAACAACAAGTGTTTAAGAAAGATTTTTTTTTATTGGTTTTCATGTTATTGTTTTTTCATTACGAGATACATATTTCTGCTACAACCATATTGTATAATTTTATTGGAGGCATATCAATGACGCCGTGGAATCTATATTTAGTTACGCATTTGTAGGCCATAAATATAAATTTCTATCGGTCTGTAGCTGATTCCGAAATGTGTGTAAAGATAAATGGAAACCAAAAAAAAAACTTTTAAATTACTTTTCAATGTAACGAGTTTTTTTTCGATGTTTTCTTTTGTTATTAAAGCTGCAAAAAATAATTCAACAAAGTTTTTTTTGTTTATTTTCTTAAAATGGCTGTATGGAATGTATGAATACTTATTTCCCAAACAGGTACAATGGCTTGTGTTTATTTACGCATTTTTGTTGTTATCAAAACAAAGTAAAAATTAACAAAATATTTGTTTAAAATATCCGGGATATAACACTTTGATGTTTCCCGTTTAAATAGTTAAAAAAAAATAGTTAAAAAATCATTAGCAACTCTACTGCATTGACCATGCAGCTGTACAAAAAATGATCGATGGGCCACATGATTCCTAAATTCGAAGGGCCTTGATTGCTTGTCAATACTTTAATTGGTTGTAGCGTTTTTAATTAAAGGCAATCAACTGACAATTTAAAAATATTTAATAAATTTTCTTGGTTTACATGCTAGATTTCAAAATAATTGAAATTTCCTTAAATAACATTTTGAAATCCTTAGAACAAGTTTCATCCTAAGGCTGATAAATTAACAAATTTTCATTACCTCTAGAGATTATTTAAAACAGAGAGAAAATTACAATTACGAGTCAATAAGACGGTGACATTTTCAATTTCCTGCCTATTAACTGAAAGGCCAACAAGACTGTTGTCAATAGGCTCCTGTCAACTGGCTTCTGTCAACATTTGAGCAAGCTGTGGCATTTATTTTGACAGTCATTGAAAGCAAGCTTTTGCGTGATTTAAAAAATAAAAAATAGTGAATAAATGTGCTCATTAAGCAAAACAAATACAATTTTAATAATATATAAACTATGGGAACTTTGTATTCTCAATTTCAATGGAATAAAACCATCATTCGTATTAAGATTAGCCTTTTTAAGTTGCATTAGAAACACTGCACCATCGATTTTAAGGGAAAAAAGTGGTTCACAGAATTTCGTTTGGTTCATACAATCTCGGAATATAGCGAACTTTCCAGACGTTCGTCTGAACAAGAACTTTTTTCGCGATATGTGATTAACGATATGTTAGTTAATTGGTGACTAGAAGTATGATTTGTGGAAGCTGTAGGTATCTTACTTGACTAGATGGTTTCAATTTAAAATATTTACGACAAATACAATCCTGTGATAATTTCGCTGTTTGTTTCGCATAATATCAACGAATCCCTAAGCCTTGGATAAAACGTGGATTCACCACAATACATCACGGATTAAACAATTGTGAAAACAGTGGATATTTCGGAGCTAATTGGAGCTGAAGGAGAACAAAGTGAGTTTGATAGCCAATAAAATCATGGTGACTATATTTTTTTTTTTTGGAATGTATGCGATATAAGTCACATTGACTATTTCGAAAGAATAAAATAATTACTGGCGAATATTTTGCCAAAACTACTGGGTCGATTCAATGTGGATTTGGAAAAAAAAAGAAATCTACTGCTTGGGACAAGAAAAAGTTATTTTGGACTAGGATAATACAAGAGCGCACACATTTGCGGTTCCAATGGCAAACAATTAGGCATTAGGCACCCTCATCTGCCTTATTATTCCGATTTAAACCACAGTGAGTGTATCACGTTTCTAAATCTGGAGAAATGGCTTCTCACATTGACTACTATATCCGCATAATTTTTTTGTATTAAGTATCAGTAATGTGGTGTTAAAAATAGTTTGGGATACATGTGGTATCACAAGGAACGAGCCACCTGGTATAATACATATCAAATTATCAATTCTCAGAGCAAATTTTGCGAAATTAATAAAATTCTGATACGACAGTCGTTTGAATATGGTAGAATACATGATCTAATGAATATTTTCAGCGCATTTTTCAACGTCCTAAAACTGCACAAGACTCCAGTAAATTTATACTAATGAATCATATTCAAATAGCCATTAATATTAAACAAACACAAGAGAAACTATCAATCTAAAGTTAAAATATAAGTTATACTGTAGTTTATTTCTAATAATTATTTGCCGCAGCTTCATGTCCTCTAACAAAAGCAAAATAATTTTACTGTGCAGCAGGTAAGAAATGCACACGGATGTTAAACTGCGTATACAAGGTTTATGAGTGTGAATACAAGTCAATGCAAAATTTACAATTTACAATTACTTCGCTGTGCATACAGATATATTTATGTATACATTCATATACATATATGTATATATACTAGTAACTAGATATTTATTAATAATTTTTTTATTTGTTTTCTGAGAAATCAGAGCCAGTAACTAAATGTAGAATAGAATTCCAAATGAAGTTACAACTGCAAATAATGAAACTGGATAGTTGAATGAGTTCATATTTGTGTGTTAACATTGTAATTTACATGGTTCGTATGGACTCGAGTACAAAGTTACTGTTAGATTAACAGTGCGTCATTAAAGTTGATAATGCTATTCCGAGAAACTAGTTGTTCAATTTATTACATTAAAGAAAGTATTCCAGACAGTTGAAAACAATTAATTGAAAAAAGTTAAATATTAAAGCATTCCATTATTAATACAATAATTGTTTTATATTGATTTTATTTATAATGGATACCTGAAACTGGTTTTGGTACCATTGCTTAAACATTGTATTGGTAAAACCTTCTTAAAACTTTTTTTTTTGACGTCAAAGACAATGATACAATTTAAATAATACGTTCTATACAAATATTTTTTAAGAAATCTATATGATCAGTAACTTTTGGATCACACTGTTATAATATATATTTTTTTTTAATTTACACTAAAAATGTTGAAATCTTACAGCTTTCTGAGAGTTTTCCTTTTTTTTGTAATATTTCTAGACATTTTGTGTTTGCAGTTGTTTACAAATGTGTTTATGTCAGCATGATAATTAACCATCATAAACAGTTTATTAAATAAATTGAACGAAAAAGAAAGAAAAACAAAAAGAAAACATAATTAATTATACAACAAGATGTACAATCATTAGATTTTCTACGAAGATGTAGTCACTGCTGCTGAATACCTCAACTGAATTACACAAACTTTATTTACCACACATCATCATGAGAGTTGCTGACATGTTGTATTCACAATGATGTTTGCAATGCCTTAAAGACTTTGTTACACAAATAGACTGAGAAGCACTTTCGGACTTAATTAGTCAACTGAAGCCTGAGTTGCAAGTAAGACAATTAGCTATTCACATCATAGGCGAAAGCTATTTTGATTTTAATTGTTATCTATTCAAGACGAGTTTGGAACAAAAGGAAAAACCTAAACCATTAAGCTAAACCTAAGAATCCGGCATAATATAAGCCATTGATTGCTTTACCCGTATTAAGGTAGATTATAGATTGGATTATATAGTCACCATGATCTTATTCGTAGACCAACCCCTCTACGTCTCCTTTGGCGCCAATTTAACTCGACAAACCCACTGTTTTGACTGCTATTTGGTCAGTTAGTGTGTTGTGGTGGATTTACGTCCTCTCGATTACTATGAATTGGTACAAAATTCGCCTAAATTGTTGCATTGTACAATGCTAAATACTCTTTCGAAGGTGTCAGACAATTGCGTTAATGATAATTTCCCAGCAAACGCGGAGCCGTTCCATTCATGCTTGATGCGCAGTTTCTAATATATTTCTCAGTTAATAATCACAGACTTATGTCACGACTCACGTTAGTTAATCTATTTATACAGCCTTATTTCACGTCTGGTAACTTCGGGATCATTCTTTAAGTAGTGTCATGAGACTTGCAAAATGTGTGTGGCTTCCACAACCTCTTACACTTTCGAAAATTTTTTTCAATTGGTTCTCGTGTTGAGGCTTGTTGTCTCCGTGAGTAATTTAATAGTTTCCATATTATTAGCTAAACTGAGCTTTGGTTGTTCCATAAAAAAATTATGCTCAATGCTAATGTTTTTCCCATTGTTTCCTCACGCAGTGACCTACGCAGGTCATAAGAACTCATTTGATATACTTGTTTAAGGGCATTTAATTAGGAGGCGAAATTTTTGACGCTCGTATACATATGTGTGTTTTATAAATATTCATGTGCAGTTTGGTTGATATCGGTCTTTATAATTTACGGGTTTAACAAAATGGATTAATTAGGCTACGAATAACTATTTCATGTTTACAAACCTGGAAAATCCGTAGATGAAATGAGATCTGGCTCCAGCGATGAAATAATATCACAAACTAATTTTAAAGACCAATAGAGAAATGTCTGGCAAATGGAGGTTATGTATGAAAATGATTTTTTATTCAAAATAGTTTGCCATCAAATTCACTTTAACCACTTCTTTGAGTTTCTCTTACACTTTTGCTACAAACTCCATGGAATGTAAAGATAATTAATCAAAAAAAATTTGTTTAAATAAGTTTTTGGAGTAGTGCAACCACTGGTATGCCCCTACTAAATATAACAATCTTTGCGCTTGCTTTTGTATTATATGTACGTTCGCATATGTTTTGTTTTCTTAACCACAATGTAAGGAGGTGGGGAAGAGAGATCAAACGTAATGACAGGTAACAATAATAGAGAAATAGAAAAAAAAGAGGAGGAAGAAGAAGAAAAAAGGTACAGTAAGAAAACAAATATGCAGATGCCAGTTAATTGCCTTAAACAATGGCGTATAGTCTTATTATATTACAACAAAAACAACAATTATGGGTAAATAAAATCTCAACAGAAAAAAATGTCAAGAAGTAAGTGTGTATATATGTGTGTGTGCTTATAATGTCTGTAGACTTTTCTTAGCTTAAAAACTGGTCGTAAAATAACTATAAAAAAAAATAACAATAACAACCGTAAAAAGTATTTGGGAAAACAACAACAAGCAAATAAATAAATAACAATTGATTTGAAATACAAACAAATCTAAAAAAAAAAACGTTTCTTTGCTTTCTTTTTGCTATTGTTGTAATGATTGTTGTTGTGCTTGTTGTTGTAAATTATTAAATTGATTTTCAAAGCCAATAAGCACAGGAAAAAAAACTAAAAATAAGGAATAAAAATACATATCACAAAATATTTTATTTTTATTATTACTTGTTTGTGGTTGGTTTTGCTTGTTATTGCTTTTGTAATTTATACACTGGCCATAATTTTCGCTTCTTTTTTTTCTTTATTGTTGTTTAACACTCACACGCGATTTTATTTTTGCGCTCACGTTTTATTTCTGCGACGATCTGCCATACCTTCCCCGAAAAAAAAACGCAAAAAAAATACTGACAAGCCATACACGGCTAACACGGCAATAACAACAACAATAGTTGAGTAAACAGCAGCAAAAAAACGGAAAAGACCGCGTTTATTATTATTTGTATTTAAAGAAATATTTTTTCAATGAACGAACAAACGTTTTAAAACTTGTTTTTATTTTTAAAAACTCTTTTTTTCTATTTTTAATTTCGAGTTTTTATTCCAGTTGTATTCTATTGTAATTTTTCTTATTTTTTTTTATCAATTTCTTCTTCACTATTTGTTTTTTTTTTAATTTTGTCAAAAGCACGCTACCAAAATAAACTTAAAAATGAACTCACGCAACGAAAAGCTAAACAACAACTGAATGAAAATGCGGCATCAAGCCAACAATATTTTTGCTGCTGTTGCTTTAGCTGCTGCTATTTATGTTGATCACTGCTGTCATTGTGCACACTCCAATGATCATAAAGCTCCCTGTTTTTTAACGTTGAATTTTTAATGTTTTTTTTCCTGCTCAAGTTTGTGTTGTAACAGCGCAGCAGCCGCACCAGTTGCGAGAGCAGTGTTGAAAAATTCAGTATTTTGTACTTTTTTCAGTACATTTTCATTTGAAAAATACCGCTACGCTTTCAGTACTTTTTTTATTATTACATTTTTATGTCTTGCTCTTTGCAACTATTAATGCATTAGGAACATGTTCAACGCAATGGTAAAGTAGAATTAGGCTTTAGCCCCGGGTATGTATATTTTACAAAAGTACTATTTGATGCAAAAAAGTACTTTTTCAGTTAGAATTCAGTACCATTTCAAAATTTCAGTTTTGCAACACTGGCCATCAGTGAGTTTTTAGAATATATTTTTCCTTCCTTCAAAAAATTGGTTTTTGTTCGTTCAAAAAACTAAACGTTTTCTAACTAATTCGCACATTATTTTTCTTTTTCCGGTTTATATAAGTAAAAATTAAGCCCTGTTTGCTTTAATAGGAATGGATGTTTGGAAGTTTGTTGTTGTAATTGTGGTGGGTTGTTGGTGGTGCAGATCCATTAGCTCTCGCTCTTCGTTGTTGTTGTCCATTGGAAGGAATTAAATTTTTTTAATTTTTTAAAAAGTGTGGTGAATTTTGTTGTTGTGGTGAGTTTCCAGTATGGTGAGTTTTTAAAAAGTTTGGTGAATTTATCCGATGTGGTGAATAATATCGAAACTCAACAAAGTGTCGTTATTCGAAATTGTACTGTATTGCCATATACCAATGTACTGTATATTGCGAATTGGACGGTGTGTGTATAGAATAAGTAATTTTCACCTCTGTTAGCGGAGGCATTTACCGATATGTCTTGTTACCATTGCGCACTGTATTACCAGAGGTGTGGTTTATGTTTGGATTAGTGAAATACTGAATAAAATGGAAGTAAACTCAACGAACGAGTAAGGTAGTGTTGCCATGATGTCATTCTAATTAAAATTCTAAAAAATTAAATTTAGAAAACTGCATGCAAATAATTAAATTTAAATTATTTTGTTTGAATTGTTTGCTTTTTAAATAATTTCTTTCTTTTATACATATTTTATTTAAAATGCTTGCAAAAAAAGCTACAAAAAATCTTTGTCAAAATTTTTATAATTTTTTGTGCTGTGCATTCGGATCTAAATTTAACGTCAGGAATTTTTTTTAAAGTGGACTATAAAGTTGGTGCTTTTGCTCTTTGGTGATTTCTTTTTCAGAAGTTGGTTACAGATGTTTAGTTGCTTGGTAACATTGGATACGATGTTAAGCACCAGTGTTGAGAAATTCAGTACTTCTGTACTTTTCTATTTCAAAACTACACTTTTAGTGCTTTTTTATTATTACAGGTGTTTATTATTACAGGTGCTATCAATCAGAGAGAGTTTTAATGTTAAGTTTATTAAATTATTTAACAATTTCTTACTTTATTTTATTTTTAACAGAACTTGTATTACATTTCTTTTCAAATGAAAAGCTTTTAAAGCTTTATGTTTTCACTTATCGTCAATGTTGCCAGGAAACAAATTCAATTTCTGAAAAAGAATTCACCAAAGTGGAGGAAAAATAACCAAATTTTATTGTTGTTTTAATTTATTTGTTTTCAGATGTTTAATTAAAAGGCGGGATACATATTTACCTTTCGAACGAAGTAATAAGGCAAAAAAAAATTTTAAATTCAAAATTTCCAATTTGTCTGTCAGTTTTTGGTAAGAATTTCGGCTAAAATGAACGCATTGCAGGCAGAAAGGAAGAAGGGACGGGCAGTAATTATTATATTTGTTTGTTTGTATTGCTTACATTAATTTTGCAGCAAACCTTTAAGTCGAAAAGAAAAATTTCTGTTTTCATTCACAAACTTTGTCTTTCGATAAGTTTAAGAAAGAAAAATTGTTCAAAAGTTTTTACTGCTAATTTAAATTTAGTTTTTTTTATTGCACAATAAGTTTTAAATTTAACCTGTTTCAAATGTGAATATGGCAACACTGCGTTCGTTGAGTGGTACTTTTGTTATTCAGCGTTTATGACTCCAGTAAAGGCGATTACTTATACTTAGTATATACACAAACCATGAATCGGTAATACAAAATGATAGTATATACATGCTGGTAACACCGTGTAGTTTAATTAACGGTATTAGTGGTGAATTTCATTTTTGTTTACCACTCCGGTGAAACAGACACATGTTGCTTATGCAAGTGTATGTCTCTGCAACAATCAATGTATACATATTGCCAAGTAATGTTTATTTTCACAATTGGAGTCAAATGATTGTTTGTGACATTTTGTTTGTTTGTATGATTTGTTTGTTTTCAGTTTTTACTTTGAGAAACGATTTATAGATTTCGAAATCTATTCCTTCTTTTATAAAAAATTTTCTTTAAAGGAAATTTTGTTCCATTGTGGCAAATGTTTGTTGTTTAAGTTGTTGTTTTTGTGCGATATTTTTCGCCTGGTTGTTGTTGTTATGGTTTGTTTGTTTGCCTTTTTTGAAATTAATACCATTCATTGTTATTATTTTTAGCTGTAGCGGTTGTTTTATTTGTACTTCTTAATGCCGTTGCTGTTTTTGTTTTCGTAATGCGCTCGCTCTCTCTTATAAAACAAGTTTAAGTTCTTACTCTTGTCAATGAATGTTGTTTGTTTGTTCATACGTCGAATTGTACTTAGTGGGGTATGTAACTATGAATGTATGTGTATATATTTTTATGTATGTTTACTCTTATTAAGTTAACTCTATCACTAGTTTTGCTACATTTATGTCACATTCGCATTTTTTTGTTTTATTTTTAAAAGTAATTGTTATTTAAGCATGTATGTGTGTGTGTGTATGTGGTTTAGTTTTGTTTCTCTGAATTGCCTATACTGAGAAATAAACTGGTTTTCTTAACTGTCGTATTGCAAAATGAAACAAAAACAGAGCAAAAGAAGAAATACTCCCTTGAATTTTTATTTTGCATTTTGGATCATGACAACCAACGTAAGTACTTTACCTACCAGGGTTTTCAATGCGTTTACGGTACAAAATTGGATTTTTATAATTTTACTTTAATAATCGATGAAATTTAAGAAACTTACTGCTCGATTGATCGTTCCAAAATTTTTCTTCGACTTCTAACTCTATATATCACATGTATTTTATATATATCACATGTATTTTATATAAAATATTAAGATGCTTGGCAACCACGTAACTACTCGTGAGTGAATGAAGTAACACAAGGGTATAGAATTACAATTGACGAACAGTTGAAGAAAAAAAATACTGAAGAATAAAATACGTTAAGCAATTATCTTTCTTTAACCCTTTCTTTTGTTTTCTTTGTCAATTATTGTGTTTTTTTCAACTAGAAAATTAACGATAAATATGTAAGTATTTAAAAAGTATTAAATATCACTGATGTAAAGACTGTGAAAATATATTTCTTTGTTGATTTTATGTGCAGGAGAATTAATATCGGTTACAAATTAATTACGATAGGGGTTACCATACTATAATTATATAAATAATTATTAGAGATCGATTATAATATACATGACGGATTTGTTTACATTTAAAAAATATGGAGTATGCGGTAACAAAAATTATATTATACGAGGGTATTTCAATAATCCAATGAAAGCTTTTTGAATAAAAAAAATCACTTTTTTTCAATGGATAACAAGAAGACCGACTCACATCTGTCCTTAAATTTCATAGCCATTCGTCGCCGCAATAGCTTTTCTCGCGGACCACTGTCCTTTTGGCGGTCATGCCGAAAAGTTTTGTATTCCGACAAATGATTCGGCAGAAGCTATGTAATTCTGAAAAGAAGCAAGAGACTGACCAGAGGTGAATCGTGTGACAGTTCGCTGCTGTTGAAAATACGGCGTTTTTGACCTCTAACTAACTCTAACTCTAACTCTAACTCTAACTCTATTTCGAACTCGGGTTGGTTTCCACAAGAGATTGGTTGTTCCCCGGTGTGAATATTGATTGTGGCGTTACAATGGTCAAAAATGCTGGCCTCTTCCTTCAAAGGGGTCCGCCATCTTACCTAACCTAACTTAATCTCAACGTAGTATCCTTTGAACTCTATGCACTTTCCAAATTGAGTATCATTTTTAAAACACAAAATATGTTGTGGTCATCAAAATAGGCATTTGTTAGTGAGAAATTTTGATAATATTGGAGTTATATTGGAGACTAAAACCAAAGCCAGATTTGGAAATAAGAAAAGTCTGTTATTAAATTTTAAAGCTTGTCTTTTCAGTATTCGCTGTTCATCGGTATTGAGTAATAAAAATTATGTTCAATTATTCTAGGTTTTCCCAATTGTTTTTCATAGTTTCCCACATTTCTTCAAGTTATTTAAAATAAAATTCTAATAAACCGTTATAAGTAAAAAAAAAAGGAAAAAAGTTTCCTTTCTTTGATAAAATTATGCGTGAATGCAACCATCAACCGACTATTCACTATGATGGCGTCGTTCACATTGTGTTGTTTATAGTCGTCTCCAAATTGTGAGAAGAAGGTGTTAAAGGTAGAGTAACTTGTCATGGAGTAACACAAATTTAGGAAATAATTTATAACATAACATCATACAGTATAAATGATGTATTTATTAATGTAAAATACATGCTTTAACTGTAAATTAAAAAAAAATAAATTAAATTAAGAGAAATAAAATGAAAAAAAACAAACTAGAATATGAAAAAGTTCTTGATACTTTAATTAACAGTATCTGTGGCACGATATGGCTTGGCAATCTTGTTCTTCTGTTTTTCAATTCAATTATATTAGCAACAGTTGTTGTTATTATTAACATTGTTTGGTTTTTTTTGTATCTTTTGCACAATAACCCTCGCACAAGTACTTACGGCAATAACAACAGAGTAGGGAATGTTGAAATTGTATTGAAAATATCTAAACGATCATAGAAATATGGTTCCAATGAAAATATGTTTTGATCCGTAGAAGTTGTGCCCTATGTCCTATCTTTCATCTCAAGCTATTCCTTGGCTCGAACATAGAAATGTTGAAATCTTCATTCCGATTTTCTTTAGCATAAACTGATATTCCCTGGAATTTATTTGTTGTTTGGCATACAGAGAAGGTGTACAATTCTTCCGTATAAAGAATGTTAGGTTAGGTTCGCAAGCATAACATATATGTTATAATATGTGATCAGAAATATATGGTATACTTATGTATGTCCAATTGTACAGTGCCCAGTAATTACAACCATAAGTAGACTAAGTGAATTCCACACAACAGTCAAAATAGCTCTGATACTTTCCTACATGGATGCTTTGCAAACCATCGGCATTTTATGTTTTCTTCGCAACCTACGTAGATCTCCTTGCAACTGGTACACCTGACTAAATTTAATAGATATGACAGTGACATGTCCTTAAATCTCAGAAAAGGTTCTACAATTCTGAGCATTCTGCAAGCGGTATTATTATTCCATCAAAGTTCGGTCTTCTTTAACGCCCCTTCATTTTTTGAAGTTCAGTTACACAACTAAACGGTGATGCGCAAAAGAATCTCTATCGAGTAGCACATTCGTAAGCATTATTAGTCCCTCGGATGCCTAACTGATTTGGTAGAATTTTTCGATATTATGTCAGCCATTCTGGGCCAGTGAGCGAATGCAGCTGAGAAGGCATTGCATGTAGACATCGATACCCAAAGTTTAGAGATTTAATTTCCGAAAACACGTCGTGGCCATGTAAATGGTGCAATCTCCACCTGGAAAAAAGTGCAGTTATCAGACAATCTGAGAGCAAACGAAATCCACATGAGATCAAAGAGCCATCTACTTTTGTTCTGAATTGGATGATTTGGACCCGACAGATAGGTAATCTGAACAGGAGGGTGTTGCGTGCCACACAGGTCATACCGCATCAGATATTTCGCACGAGTTATTTGAGGGCATGGTCATCTCATGTGAAATAAGACTTTTTTGTTTAGTTTTCTTCAGTCGCAGGTGTATGCGAATAAGCCATAAACTGCAATGTTCCTCAAAACCAACCTAACCCATGCAATCATAAATTTCAGATGCGGTCCACCCAGAGAAGCTGTAACGGACATTTAAACGATGTTATATTCCACATATAACGACAACAATAGGTCTTTCAAACGAATAAAAATTACAATGATAACTCCACACACTGTGTTTAACTTAAATTTAATGATAGGAAGCGCAAACATCCTCTTAATGAGCGGTATGTTCAGCGGGTGACTTTATTTTCTTGCTTATTTTAAAGATGTTTAAAGATTGCTTCATTGATTTTTAATCACCAAACGAACGTTATCGCACATTTGAGATATGAGTTGATGTATGTTTCCATCTCTGATTTGTTGTTTATTTTTATGGGAAATTTAAACCAATTAAAACTGTAAAAAAACAACTCCTGCTGCAGCATTTAACACTCTTAACTCTACACAAACAAAAATAATAAAAGAAACCAAAAATAATACGTACGAATATATAAACGACAAACTTTACGTCTGCGCGTTGTATGGAAAATCTACAAAATTAAAGCTCTCGTTTTGCGTTTGAGCAGAGTTGAAAACGTTCAAAAACTATGAGCAAAACCTAAACCAGTTATGAGACGATAACTTTCATTACGTGCTGACGTTTCGAACGAACAACAACTGAACGCGTCGAGGAGCGGTTAAAATTTTTGTTTGTTTGTTTTCTCAATTTGAATTTTTTCTTTTTTTTTAACGATTTTTACGTCGTGGTTTTACTTTTTCGTTTGGTTGCGTTTTTGTTGTGAATGAATTTTTCTTTTTTTTTTTTATTTAAATTTTTTTTAATAAAAATGTTGAAAAACACTTTGGCATTTAAAAGAAATTTCTTTAAATAAATAAAAGAAGAAAATAAATAAGAAATTACAAATAAAAAAAGGTGATGACAAAGACAATTTTTATGTGAAAAAAAAAGAATTGAAAAGAAATAAATAAAATAACAAAGAATTTGTTGCTAACAAAAGAAAGGTGTCAGTCAATATAACCAAAAAAAATTAAATTCAAATTCAAATACAAATCGAAATAAGAATGTGCTTGAAGTGAGGCATACAAATTTCAATGCAATTGAGATAATTAAACAAAAGTTCAATTGAATCTATAAGCGATACAATATAAATACAAATTAAAAGTGATACTAGTCTAGATAATTAATGTTTTTTAAATAAAGAATAAAAAAAAACAAGAAAAAAATTAAAATAAAAACAAAGCGAGGTCAGCCAGTTGTGCAGCTAGCTTGCTAGCTACCAAGCCAGTGGTTGTGTTCTATACCACAGAGTGTATGTGTGTTATTTATTAACTTGGCTGTTACTAGTTGGTTATCGGCTTTAAGCTATTAACTTGGTCGTTTGTACAATTGTTTCACTTTGTTTTTTTTCGGCTTATAAATAAATATAAAATTTAAAAAAAAAAACAACGAATATTGGCTAGCTGGCTGGCTGCTTGGCTCTAACACATTCACCACCACCAGCCAACAGTCAAAGTCTGTTTTGTCTACCGCACAACAACTCACAACCAATAATGAATGCAATGAAATAAAGAGAAAGGATTTTTATTTTTTAATTTGTTTTCGTTATTTTTTCATATTTGTTTGTTGTTTATTATTGTTAAAATTAAGTTGAATCACATGAAGTTTAAATTTTATTTTTGTGTATGCCATAGAATAACTTAAGTTTTACGTCAATAAAAAGATTTATTTTGAAATAAAACTACGAAAAAAAAAAGAAAAAAACAATAACAAATTCCAAAAAGAATTTAAATGAAATGAAAATCAAAATTTAAATAATAAAAAACTTAAAAAGCCTGTTTATGTTTTTTTTCTCTTTTAAAAGTTTTTTTTTATTTAAACGTGGGCTTTAAAAAATTTCTTGAAAGTGTTCTAAAAATTATACAAAATGTGTTAAAATGTATCTTTATTACTATTGTTGTTGTTAATATTATAAACCATATTAATTAAATTCCGGTTTAAACAAATTTGCAATAAATTTAAAGAGAAATAATAATAAAAAAAAACAAATAAAGTTCTTGAGTGTTAAATAAACAGAAAGACTTAAGAAACAAACTCGTTATTTTTTTAATACTCTTTTTTTGTGGTGTTGAAATATGAATGTTAAATGCTATTATTGTTGTTGTTGTTGTCATATTATATTATTATTATCGTTATTTCTGTAGCGGTTGGCTATTTTTTGAAAAAAATATTTCTTTAAAGTAAACACATGAAGTAACCATATAATTTTGCAAACATTTTGCGGTTGGAAAATTATTTTGAAGCAACTTTTTTAAAGGAAATTTTATTGGTTTAGAAAAATATTTCAAATTTATTTACGCAAGTAATGCCAAATGAATATAATCAGAAAATCATACAGAGAATTAAAATAGGAACTTAGAATTACTCTGGACTATATGCCAATTCAAAGTATGAATGCCAGGGATAGGTGTGAACCGAACTAATTTATTTGTCTTGAAAGTGCTCCAGGCTCCAGTAATTTATGGGAAGAGATCTTATATAATATGATATGTCCATAGAGGCTGCTTCCAAATAAATCTAACCTTAAATAATTTTAGGCAAATGTTACTCTAAATTGGTTAAAAACTCGAAAACAATTTTTTTAGACTCTCTTTGGGCCAGATTTCCACCAATTTATTGATTAAAAAAAAACAAAAAATTTAATTAACGAAAAATTTTGCCACAAATTTGATTGAAAGAATCCAATCGAAATACCATATAAGAAGGTGTTGACCATTGCTATGTCAAGTAGTTTTATACATACATAATAGGCCATTACAACCCTTCAGTCAGGATTACGGCATAGTTTCTCAGTTTAAAGTCGATTCCGAACGACAGATTTTTGAGAAACTTTTCATGACAATTTCATTTACTCTCAGAGTTTTTGCCAGAAATCTGCTGAGAGGAAGTCGCCGAAGAAATATTTTTTCATATTTCGTTTTGATGTCTGACCTGGGGTTTGAACCGCGGCCTTGCGTCTATTAAGCCAACACACAAGCTACTAGACTACGGCGACTTCAAGTAGGTTTATACTCAACCAAAAAGAAAATGAAGAGAGGCAAAAACTCTTCTCAAAATTTTTGTTAAAAATAATACAATAAAATGAGAACTAAGCCATGCATCATATATACATACGTACATAATTGGTCATTACAATCCTTTAGTGAGGATTACGACCTAGCTTCTCACACCACTTATGTTGTGTGCGTTAATTTTATACATCAGCGGCAGGACTTACAGTTGAAAGTCGATTCCGAACAACAGATTTTCGAGAACCTTTTTCATGGTAATTAAATTTACTCTCAGAGTTTTTGCCAGAAATATGCTGGAAATATGAGGATATCGCTGAAGAAATTTTTTTTTTATTTCGGTTTGGGTTTGATCCGAGGCTTTACGTTTAATAAGCCACACACTTCCTACTAGAGTCCGGCGCCTTCCAGGAATATCTAAGAACAACCCGAGGTTTGGAACAGGTTTGTCGACAGGGCACTGTAGAATCAGGATGTACTTATTGAGAATAGGGGTTGTCTAGAGCTCAACATGTAAATTCTGTGGTGATAAAAATTAATCATTAATCAATTAATCAGTAGATTCCAGAAGGAAATGCCTGGTTGACATTTACTTATTTACTTGCCTATTAGATCATAACAACCATTTAGTAAAGACTACTTCCTAGCTTCTCTATATTATGTGTATTTATTTTATTTATGAGTGGTGAGTCCTGTAGTTTAACATAGACTGCGAACGACAGATTTTAGAAGCACTTATTTACTCTCAGACCTGAGAAGAGGTCCCTGAAATTAATGATGATGAGTTTAAACTGATGAACTCTTGTCTAGAAAATAGGCATACCACTTACTAGACTATGGCGACTTCATTTTGTTATTTAAACTTATTTAATGGCTTATCTTATATTTTAAAATAATTTAAATATTATTTAGGAATTAATAAAGAAGGTTAAACGTCATAGCTTCACAAAATATGCCTACCAAAATAGGCATATTTGGCACTACCAAAAGAGAAAAATTTTTAAAATAAGGTTATACAACTTTAGGAATAAAATCATGCCTAAACAAAACAAAAGATTTAAGAGACAAACTTTTAGGTTAACTTTAAATCAACTTCCCAAAACAGCTGCAAAATTTTGAACGCTTAATAAATAACGAAAAAGAGCAACAAAAATCCAAAGTGACAACCTAAGCGAAATAAAAAATACAAACGTGAGAAAGAATAGCCTTCATTTGTTAGGTAAAACATTAAAACTTAAAAAAAAAGAAATATGTAATCGTACACAGGCATATGCATGTGTACACATTGAAATAAATTTTTTAAAATTTTACACACTTTTCTTGCTTGATTAATTACTAAACAATCGCATATGATTTGGTTAACAATAGAAATGCATTTAAATTACGAATAAAAAAAAGAATTGAAGACAACGTGAAAAACCGCAGATAAAATGTGAACAACAATAACAACATAATCAACACCACATTGAATTCTCATGTTGAAGACGTACATACGAAAAGTGTACGCAAAAGTGAAGTGAATTGTGAACAAAAGTTTAAAAATCCATCATTATTTATTTGAAAATCTTTAATAATAAAAAAAAAAAAAAACATTTTACAGTGAAAATTTATTAAAAATCACGAATCCATCAACTTGTTTGAAAAGATAAAAGAAAGAAAAAAAATGTTTTCTTTTATTTTTTTTTTCAACAACATATGGCAACTGTGGGCAATTTTAGCAAACAGCTGCCATAGTTCAACAACATTTGTGTCGTGTTTTACCGCAATATTGCAATAAAAGCTTTTCGAATCAACAAATTTACATAATTTGGAAATTTATTTTCATTCTCTCTCTTTCATTGCTTTTATTTGTAGTAAAAATTTTAACTGAATTTTATTTTTAAATAAAAAAAGAAAAAAAACGAAACCAATAATAATAGTGTAACAAAGTTTGAAAATTTAAATTTTTTTTAATTGCTTGTACTCGAGATTATAATGTTAACACCCATATCTACTACAACAGCATCATCGGCAGAAAAACTAACACCTTCTTGTGGTCATAAAAGAAAAATGTTTGAATATAAAATGTCACAGACATCATCAACAGTTGCGGCCAAAAAATTATTAATGGCTAAAACGTCTGTAAAAGTGAAAAGTTTTACACAAGTTAACAGTTTTTGTCTGTGTTCGCTTTTAATATTGTCTGTATTGCGTGCCACATACAGTCAAGGTAAGTTTCTAATACAATTTTTTGTTTACAATTTTTTTTAAATTTTTATTTATTTTTGACTGCAAGTTCGTTAATATTTAAAAGGCTGAAACTATTATTTTATTGCACACACTATTTCGATTTTTTTATTGTAAAATTATAAACATTGCCTGTGTTTATTATTACTTAAGCATGTGGTAAAATTGAAATAATAAATTTCAAACATTATTAATTGCTCGTAATAGAAAATTAAACAATTTTTTTTTTCATTTGTAATTACCAGAGGCGTAAATGTTTTATAAACAATAAAAAAGGGGCATCGACTGCAATAAGTGGTCTGCAGTTAAATTAGACTTGTAAAGAATTGAATTTTTAATCAAACTCGAGCAATTCATAGTTAAAATATAAAGTTCTTTAATATTGTTTTATTTTGTGTTTATACAGCTCAATTATTGTTATTGTACTCAATAGAGTGTTCAACGTAGACACTCTGATCTGAAAGATTTTTTGTGTCCTACTTTGGATATCAATGATGAATCGTATGGTCATACATACATACATACATAATTGGTCATTACAACACTTCAGTCAGGACTACGACCTGATTTCTCACACCACTTATGTTGTGTGTGTTAATTTTATACATGAGTGGCGGAACCTACAGTTTAAAGTCGACTCCGAACGACAGATTTTTGAGAAACTTTTCATGGTAGTTTTTATTTACTCTCTTGCCAGATATCTGCTGAGAGGAAGTCGTCGAAGAAATACTTTTTGTATTTTGTTTTGATATCTGGCCTGGGGCTCGAACCCTGGCTTTACGTCTAATAAGCCAACACACTACCTACTAGACTACGGCGACTTCGTATGGTTAATCCAAAAAAATTATCAGTGCAACCTCTTTAGATCGTACCCAATTAACTAAAATCATCCAATGTTACCATTCCACTCTATTGTATCTCTAATAGAAAACGAAATACATGCATCATCATCATCATATAACAACTTCTCTGCTGCTCCAATGAAGTTGAATAAATTTTCGATAGGAACAGATTTGATTCCATCGAATCAAATTGACGTTACAAGACTTGACAATCCTTCTCTTTCAGGAGATTTGCTTTCCGTAATTTATACAGCCTTTTTCAATAGAAAAAAGGCCCAACAAATCGATTCCTCTAAGGGGCCCTGAGAAAGTATTCTCATTGCCCCTCTACCCTCGACTAGAGGGATTACCCAGTTAATATCACAATAAAGTCTGCTTCAGTCTTCTCTCAGCAGATTTCTGACAAAACCTCTGACAGTAAATGAAATTGCCATGAAAAAGTTCTTCAAAAACCTGTCGTTCGGAGTCGACTTCATTTATAAAATTAACTCACATAACATAAGTGGTGTGAGAAGCTGGATCGTAATCATGACTGAACTGTTGTAATGACTAATTATGTATGTGTGTATATATGTAATCTTGTTAAAAATTCTGCTCCAGATTTAATTGCCAGTGATCCTGTAGTGATCAAGAAGTCAGCACACAACACAACTTTGTTCGCCACATCGAGTTGTTGAAAACGTACTCTCTAGCTAGCCACAATTTATCGAATCACAGTGTAATTAAATCGAAAAGAAACAAAACGAAAATAAAATACTTAAGACACAAACTTTAAATTTATTATAATTTTTTTTTCAAACTGAAGATAATCAAAAAGAAAATAAATAAATTCAAACAGAAAAAAGTGTCAACGCTTCGAATGCAAACTAAACCATGTGCATATATTTAGCATATGCATAACATTAATATTATTTAAATATTATGCTTTTGTTTTGTTCGCTTAATTACCGTTTTTTTTTTATTGAACTTTATCTAACCTTTTGGTTATCTGCAAATGGCATTGCTATTCTGTTGTAGTCGAAATACATAAATTAAAGACGAAAAATACATATGTTTACCTTGACATAAAATCAGCTTAAACTATTTAGATAATTTGGATTTATTTTGGAAAAATGCAATTTTATTTTATGATTGCAGTCTTCCCGATTGCTAGAGTGATTCTTACTAAAAATGCTGCCATATATATGGGGTGGGCCATTTAAAAGTTTACATTTAAAAATGCAATAAATCAAAAAGGGTTTGATACTTTGCTAAATTAATTTTTTTGCTGTGAAGTACAATCGTTCCGGTTAGAAATAAAATGTTATTTCTTTTATATGGCTGCCGTGTTTGGCCTCACAGTACCTCATTCGATCGTAGCAATTTTCGTGTATATTTTTCGGGTATATGGTGTCGTATCACGGCAATGGCATCACGAATGTTGACCTTCCAATGGCCAATTGTCTCTGGTTTGTCGGCATAGCACTTTTCTGAGCGGCACCTCACAGAAAATAGTTCAACGGCGTCAAATCGCAGTTTCTGGACGGCCAATTGCCATCACCATTTCGGCTAATTAAACGGCCATCAAACGTTTGATGCAATTAATCGATTGTGGCACAAGATGTGTGGCAAGTTGCACCATCTTGTTGAAATAAAACGTCATTCTCATCAATACCATGAAGAGCGGGTACAAAAAAATCATTATTGGCCGCAATGGTTGTGCCGTCTTCATTTTCAAAGAAATATGGCCCAATGATGTCTCCGCTCCACAAGACGCACCAAACAGTCACTCGTAATGGGTGCATTGGCTGCTGTAAGACCACGGGTGGATTTTCCGAACCCTAAATACGGCAATTTTGCTTATTAACGTACCCACCGATATGAAAATAAGATTCATCAGAAAATATAATTTTTTTGGCAACGTTACTCAAGCGTAAATCGATTCATTACGTTTAGTGGAATTAATATACTGAATTTTATGATTAAATAATATGCAATAAGTATTGCCATAATCGAAATAACCGAGGTTTCAAATTTAAACCGATAGATAGGTTTAGGTTTAGATTATAGGACGTGTACTTGACAAGTACAGTACTCGGAAGTCAAGTTGACAGATTGTACAAAAACATCCTTTAAGTGAGAGGATAATAGAGGAGATGTGAAAAAAGGAGAGGAAGTAGGAAAGCGGAGAATAAGGAAACGGAGGAATTACACACACCAACAAACACAAACAACAACACTAACAAACACCAACACAAACACGCAAGAGAGAGAGAGTGCGACTACACTAATGAAACCCTTGCACTCCTCAACCAGCTCAAGCTATTAATGAATCTATGGAGAGCCTTTCTGTCGGCTCTCGCACAGAATTCAAACCCCAAGTAGCTTCTGGCATGGGTCTTTAACCTCAACCTACTAAGGGTTGGACAGTTACAGAGTAGCTGTTCGATAGTCTCCAACTCCTTCTCATCGCAACATACCCTGCAATAGTCCGGCTGGGATCTGTTCCAAATCCCTGTCAGTGACTTAATCTCGCAGTGGCCTTATCCGAGCCCAGTAGCACACCTGTTCTAACACTGTCTATAGCAGACCACAGACACCTAGAAACATAACAACCCGATCCTTTCTCCCAACGCCTTCGCAGATTGGGGGATCAGGACCAACTATTAAATTGCTGCCAGAAAGCGAATCGGACCTAGCAAGAGCATCCGCCGTCTCATTACGGTGGTCATAACCTGGAACCCAGCATAGACGGATTCGGTAAGGTTCAAAAGTCCTCAACGACTCCTTGCAATCACGAACGAGCCGTGATTTGCACCAGACCGACGCAATGGCCCTTAGGGCAGCCTGACTGTCAACCATGTAAGATTGTGAATCTGAAACAAGCTACAGTCATCCTTTAACCTGAAGTGAAGTTCAAGACCGAGTTCCCTACAGAAAACCCCAGTGCCTGTACCTCCACCTAACTTAGACCCATCTGTGAAGATGGATATACCTTCCTGGCCCTTGAGTACCCCACCATTTCATTGTGCCCTATCTGGTATAAGTATCCTCAAACCAGACAGAACCATAGCCTCAGGCACAATATAGTCCGTGGTTTTTTCCGAAAGTCTGTACCTCCCCTCAGGAAAGATGACGTTCACGATCATCACCCCATATATTATATACAATAGCTCCTGTGTTCCTTATTATTGGTCCTAAGAAACATACTTATGTACATATGTCTTCTAAATTTATAAAAATGGATTATAACTTAATTTTTTGAAGACATATTAGGCCTACGATAATATTTTTTATTAAATTTTTATTTATTTATTTATTTATTTTATTTGCCTATGGAACTATTCCTTACAGGCAATTTATTAAAGTTACAATTGTAAATTTAAATTTATATCAATTTTAAAAACTATGAATTTAAATATATAATTACATTATTTTTTATAACATTATTTGATGACGAAAAATCTATTAGCATATACAATTTATTAAATTCTTTACACATTCTCCTTATTGGATCAGCACCAGCGTAGTTGGATCTAAAAAATTGTATTGATAATTGGGAAAAATGACGTGACGGACGTTGAGGAACATTAAACGTGATATTATGGATTAAAAAACTGGAGCCTATATCACCAGTAATTACATTGAATATGAATGAGATATTTAACATAGTTCTGCGGCTTTTAAGTGTCGGAAGTTTAATTAAAGCTAGTCTGGCAGAATAAGAAGGTAAACTTGTAGGATTAAAATTCAGTCCTCGGAGACAAAACATCAGAAATTGCTTTTGTACAGATTCGATGACGTCGGAATATTTTTTATATAGAGGATCCCATATTATGGAACCATATTCGAGTATAGGCCTTACAAGAGATGTGTAGAGCGATTTAGTAACATAAGGATCGTTAAATTCTTTTGCCCACCGTTTTATAAAACCAAGAACGCTTCTAGCTTTATTTACAGTCATAGTTATGTGCGGGATAAAATTTAGTTTGGGATCAAGTAGAACTCCTAGATCCAGGAAGTTATCTACAAGCTCAAGCTCGTATCCATCAAAAGCATAGTTTGCAGGAATCGGATTCATTCTTACAAATCTCATGTATTTACATTTTTTGAGATTAAGCTGCATTAGATTTAAATTACACCATAAATGAAACGAATTTAGGTCATTTTGAAGAAGTTTCTGATCGGAACTTTGGCGATAACCAGCGTACATTAGGATATTGGAATAGTGAATCGTTTCAGGTAAGTCGTTAATAAACAATGAAAACAGAAGCGGTCCAAGATGGCTACCCTGAGGTACCCCAGAAAGGACATCAATACTTCTGGAGCAGCAGTTTTTAAAAAGTACGGTTTGTTTTCTGTTAGTTAAATACGAGTAAATCCATTTTAGACTAAGATCGGAAAATCCCAATAAATAAAGTTTCTTCCTCAAAAGTACATGATTGACTTTATCGAAGGCCTTGCTGAAATCCGTATAGATAACGTCTGTTTGTTGCTGATGAAAAAATCCTTGATACACAACTGTTGAGAGATGAAGCAGGTTTGTTGTAGTAGAACACTTTTTCCTAAAACCGTGCTGATAAGGAGATATCAAGTTAGAAACTTGATAACATAAATCATCTGTAACCATTTTTTCAAACAGTTTTGGAATTATGCTCAGTTTTGCAATACCACGATAATTTGTAACATCGGATCTATTTCCTGATTTGAACAAGGGAATAATGAATGAATCCTTCCAAACATTAGGAAAATAACCACATATAATCGATTTATTAAATAAGTATGATAGTGGAACAGCTATAGAGTCGGCACAATTAATTAAGATGCTACTAGGAATGTTATCAGGTCCAAAGTTTTATACTTCATTTCCGAAATAAATTGAATTTGTAGTTCTTTTTTTAAAAAATATTTTTGATACTGCACTGCTTGATCGAGCATACATACATATGTACATGTTTTGTATATTTAATACAATTATTTTGCGTGTGTAATACGCTTAAGATTTTGGGCCAATATACATAAATATGAACGTCAAAAGTAAAACGGAAGTATTAACTTGTCTGATTGTTTGAAATATTTGTCTGATAAATAATTCAAATCATGAATCATAACATAACGAATTTTCAAGAAAAATATATTACAATGTATAATGAATATTAAAGCATAAAAAACGTATACAATATTACAAAAAAAATTCAATTGAAAGCAATTAAAATGTAATAATTTTCGTTAAAAAAATACTTCTCTTTTTTAAATACGCAGCTATTTATGCCTAACTAGATGAATATTAAAGAACAACTTTTCAAAGAAAATATGAAAATATGAACGCTTTAATATTGAAAAATAAAAAGCAAAACAAATTAAAATTTACTCACATGATCAGCTAGCTCTCTGTAAAAAAAATTTACCATCTTTAATCATCATTGACCTTCATGGTTTGTTAGTTAGTTTTTGTTTTGTCTGTTGTGTACGAGCATTTATAAATTTATTTTTTATTTCTTTATTTTATTTCTATTTTTTTATTTGACTATTTTTTAAGCTCTAGTTTGCGCCCTATTGTAAGCTTGAAAACTAAAACGGAAATAGTCAATCTTCTTATTTTGTTAAGTGAATTAAAAAACCCAAGACACAAATAAAATTATGATGGAGTGTGTAAAATTTTGTTTGCGCAAACACGCCAACGAATGAAATTCAAATATTTTTTGAATTATGGGAACTTTAGTAAACAAAAAAAAAACTCGTCTTTTTTATTGTTAAATTTGGGGTAGAAAATTGGCTGCTGTAAGAGGTTCATTCAGGTAGCAATTTTTATGTGCCCTTTAATAATGTGTTATACTCTTTATTTATTAATTTGAATAAATTAAATGGAATTCCTTTATATTGGCAATAAAAAATTCAAATTCCTATTGTCGATTCTATGTATTTAAATACCTCAGTTTGTATTCAGATTTCTTTTCTAAATTATAAAAACTTTCGTTTTTTATGCTTTTGGTACGTATAAAAATTTTAAAAGTTTAACGTAATATTTTATTTCACACACATCCATACAAAATTATAACCCTTTAATCAGGATTACGACCTAGCTTCTCACGCCACTTAGGTTTCCCTGTATTAATTTTATACATGAGTGGCGGGACCTACAATTTAAAGTCGACTCCGAACGACATATTATTGAGAAACTTTATTTTGGTAATTTTATTTATTCTCAGAGTTTTGCCAGAAATATTTTATTACACTCAAACCAAATTTGATTTAGAAGTGCTGAGTTGAATTAAATAAGGTCTTCCTTGAAGAAAGAGGTTCCATTTTGGACAGCATTCAGGCCCATTGAGATACCACAATCAGTACCGAAGATCACACATCCCTTCTAAATCAAACCGAATCCAAAATAAATCCTGCTATTGCAGTAATCTATGTGTTAGAGAGCTCGAGAATTCAAAAACCTTCGTATTTTTATGACAAGATCGGGGCACTAACAGATGAGGTGAAAGACAGTATTTTCCCATTCTAGGCCCACAGCTCGTGCAGAAGTCATTTGACGGAATATCAAGTTTTTTGACATGCTTATCAAAAGGACTGTAGCCCGCTATTGTTCGATTTATAGCCATGAGATTTAAGGATAGAAGTAACTTAGTCCTCTTACTAGCCGTACCTGTCCAGCGGAGTTTACCAATATTGCACGTCCCCTCTTGCTGGCACTGAGATTGAAACTCTGTGTAAAACGTGTGAATAACAACCAATCTAACCGAGGCAATCGGAATATCTATGTCCTGTAACATGTCAAAATTACTTCGTTTCGGCCCTGGCCAGCTCATCAACAATGCGATTTTCAAATATATCCCTATGTCCCGTTACCTATATAAGAGTTAGCTTTGAATGAACCGAAATTTCCCTAAGAAATTCTTAATATTCATGGACAAAAAAAGACATTGAAACTACGTTCGTTGGGCACTTAATCATAGCTTGGCTGTCCAAGTAAATCAAGATATTTTCAGGGAAAATTCCACCACCCAACAAGCATTCAAAAAAGCTTTCAAAATTTCCATAACCTCTGCCTGGAAATCACTGCAGTCTTCAGTCAGCCTATGAGAACACGTGGCATTAGATATACAAATTTTATTGTCATATTTCATTGCTAGTCTGTTCTATTACTTGCCATGTGAACAGTTTTGCTGGATGTTATTGTAGTAAGGATTGTAAGTAGGCCTAAGTGCTTTTGTTGGAGAAAAAAAAATACTAAAATCGGGATCTCTTTATTTATCAGTTTTCTTCTGTTTGCAGATTATGAAGAATTTAGTTTAAAACATGTTTTGTTTCATTACTAAACCAAAGACTTAAGCAACATCCGATATTACGTATGCAGCTAGAAGACTGACAACACATTCAACTCGTTTTTTAATGCTTATCGACGAAATAAATAAAATTATTACTTTGCGATAATTTAAATTACTTTCCAATAAATAACGGAAAAGATAAATTTTAACAAAAAAAAAAAAAAAAAAAACAACAAGCAAAAGTAGTCGATCTAGTTTTCGCTTTCATTTATTGAAAATAAGTTCGACTTGAAAACATTAAAGTTCCCAGCCTCTCTCATATATGTATATGTATAAAACCGTTATTGTTATTAAACTTTACAACAACAAAAAATAATAAATAAATAAAGCAATAAAAAACAAGTTAAACCAGCACTTGAGCAATTATTACAATCCTTTGTGTAAGCAATTGTGGGCATGAAATTTACAAAAATGGAAATTGGTAACAGACGGACAAAAAAAAAACAACGAGAAGAAAAAAATTGGAAAAAACCTCCACAATTTAAAACTATACATTGTTGTAGTTGTTAAAGCATTCAAAAAAGTTTTCGTAGATTCTGGAGATACAATTCTAGTTTTGGTTTTTGCTGCTTGACGCTTTTATTTGTTGCCAATTGATTCATACACCAAAATAAAGCTAAAAAGAGTGGTGGTGGTTGTATTGATTATTTCGTTTCTTTGTGGCTTATTTTTGGTCATCATTATGAATAATTTGTTGTATAAAAATTTTCGTTGGTTTTATTGCTTTTATGGAATTGCAGCAGCAAGTTTTTTTCGTTTGGTTTTTGGCCACGAAATTTAATATTCGTTATCATAATAGTTTAAACAAGTTGATTAACATGTTTTGTTTGTAATTTTTTTGTTTTCTTTAAATTTATTTTCCTTTTATTTTAACTTTTTCTCTGTTTGTTTTTTTTTTTATTTGTTAAAGAAACCTCATTCACATGTCGCTAAACTGAAAATAAAAGTTATAAATTTAAATAAATTACTAAATAATACCTGTCTGTTGACGCTGGTAAGAAATAATCAATGCAGGCAGACGTAAAAAAAAACAAAAGCAGTTAAAAAGTTTTGTTTAAATTTTGCACACATTCATGTATATTATGAAATATACGCTGAAGACTTTTTGACATTTTTAAACTTGTTTTATTTTACTTTATTTATTGCTCTTTTTTTTTTTTTTTTTTTTTTTAAATAATATTATTGTTGTTGTTGTTGTTGTCATTTTATATTTTTTTTTTGAGATTATTGTAAGCAACCAACACAAAGCTGTTGCAGCATACAAAAAGCCGGAGAGAAAAATCAGAATATCAGAACAAAAGTTTCGTTTTTTTTTTGTAAAAGGTTGCTTAATATTATGCCAGTTTGTGTAATAAAGGTGTCTATAAAAGGGTATGTATATGCCTTTAAGATATTTTTTTTTACCGGTGTTTAGATATTTGTAGATAATTGATGTTGCTTTTGTTAATTGGTATTTTGTAACACAATAATTTTTTTAGTTTAATTTTAAATTTATTTTTTAATTTGAGTCGATAAAAATTAATTTTAATCAAACTTCTATCAATTTGCTAGGGTAACTGGTTTTGTTTTTGATGAATTGTTTCTATCTGTTTTAAAACTTCCTTAATAAATTTAATTGTTTTTAAATTAATGGTTTTTATATTTGTATCTACAAATTTTCTTCCTAGCTTGTCTAGCTTCAATAAGAAGTATGTTTAGTTAAAAACCTATCAAATTTTAGTGTACGACTAAAAAAAATTTTTGAATTAAAAGGGAGTTATTGATGACTAATTTTTAATAACGATGGTATTTTAAGCAATACAACTTATATAATGTCTCTTTTGAATTGTAACATTTGTATTTATTTAAAAAAATATGTGTTAATATAAGTTAAATCTAAAATTTCCTTACCTAATTGGTCATTACAACGCTTTATTAAGGATTAGAACTTAGTTAGTCCCACCACCCATGTTGTGTGTGTCAATTTTATTCGTGAGTATTGGGACTTGGAGTCGCCGTAGTCTATTAGGTAGTATGTTGGCTTATTAGACGCAAGGCCACGGTTCAAACCCCAGGTCAGACATCAAAACGAAATATGAAAAAATATTTCTTCGGCGATTTCTGGCAAAAACTTAGAGTGTACATAAAATTGCCATGAAAAGTTTCTCAAAAATCTGTCGTTTGGACTCGACTTTAAACTGTAGGTCCTGCCGATTATGTATAAAATTAACGCACACAATATAAGTGGTGTGAGAAGCTAGGCCGTAATCCTGACTGAAGTGTTGCAATGCCCAATTATGTATGTATTGGGACCCGCAGTTTAAAGTCATCTCCGAACGATAGACTTTTGAAAAACATTTCATGACAATTTAATTTACTTTCAGAGTTGTTGCCAGATGAATGCTGAGTGGAAGTTGGCGAAGAAATATTTTTTTATATTTCGTTTAATAAGTTAAACACCCTACCTACTAGACTACAACGATCTAAAATTTGATAAAAATAAATTTAAAAAACCCCAATCAATTTGATTAGATATTCATTTAATGTTTACAAATATAACCTACATATTCTTTTCTTTCTTCTGTCTTGTTCCTAGCTTCCACTTTTGTTACTGTCTAGGATATTGTAGGTATTTTGTTCCTGTGAATCATTCACATTCTATTATGCTCATGAAACATTTTCCGTATTGTTTTTAGCCACCTCTTTGTCTTTGGTTATCCCAAAAATTTTGTTCGTGTGGTTAATTGCATGTTCTCAGAATGACCAGGACAATTAATGCCACGAATCACAAATAAGTTTCTACCCTCACATATAATTTTTGATGTGATCATTGTAGATTGAAATACTTTAAAAGTATCTTCTTCCCCGGGAAAGATATTCCCTTGTTCTGTGTTGTTATTCTTGGAATATTGTTGGTTAGAATACTGGGGCGATGTGGGTGCATAATTCAAGACTTTGTGCCGCTATATTCAGCTTAGATCAATCAGTTTGTAATATCTTGAAGCCTGGTTTGAAACTAATAAAGTTGGGTCTTCAAACGTTGTGAACATTGAAAGATAAAAGGAAGTTTCTGAAACAAACTATTCTTGGCGACTTTATATCATTTCTATTGAAAATAAAAATGCATAGAAAGTCTGGTAAAACCTCTGATAAAGCACTTCCTTTTCTCCCAAATACATTAGCCTGATATGCTCTTTTGAATTCTCGACGAATCTAAAACTTCTTTAGACGTATTTGGCGCCCTATTTCTAGCCCTTTTGAATCTTCTTAAATCCAAATCATGTGAGAAATTTTACAAGATTCCAAGTCGATTTAAGAAAATCTTAAGGAGATATGTGTATGAAATATTATTAAAAAATTATATTTATTTTATTTTTTATAATTTAACGAGTTTGAAATTCCATTGAAATCATTTTGGAATTAAAAAGGATTTAACACACCTTATTTGATTTGCATATTTTTGATCAAAATTTATTACGGTCTATTTTTATTTTAAATCTTCAGTAATATAGCCCAGCAGACATACATTTTTTTTAACAAAAAATATGTTTTGTTTGCCTTAAAAATATTCCAATTTAGATGCAAAACTAATGTCTTCTTTCAGATTTTTTGTTTGAAAATCTTGCTCGTAAAATCTTTAATTAATCTTTTGTACAAACAGTTTCACAATATGCTCTACTTAGGTAAAATAATAACTCGTTAAAAAATTGAAAAACGAAACAAAAATATTTGATTTTTAAAATACTAGCAAATTCTTTTGAATATACTCAGCATCTTATGTTAATTATGCTTGGTGGAGATAAAAATAAAAGGTTTTGTACAAAAAAACTAAGTTGACAGTTTAGATATCATTTGTTTTATAATAGTTTGAGAGTACAGGGAATGGAAAACACAATATTACAAATTTTTTCGGTAAAGACAATTAGAAAAAGTCGAGAAGATAAAAATGTAAATAGTAAGTGTATGTTTCTGACAATATAATCGCTATAATTTTGGTATTAAATATGGATAGTGTACTTCAAGTTCAATTATGTTAAAAGATGAAAATTTAAATTGTTCAAAAAGAACGTTGTGTAAATAGAGCTAAATATTGTATACAAATTCTTTTGGTAAAATTTGAACAAGAATGGTTAAAAAAGAAAGTTTAATATATGAGCACCACATGAACTAAAATGATGAAATTTTCGTGTGTCAATCTTGAATCAACATTTCTATAGCTGATGGCAGCTGATTATGTAAAAAGAGTTGCTTATGACAATGACAAATCAATATATTTGTGCTGGAAACTCTATGACAAAGCTTAAATGGTGCCCAAACTTGAATTTTCTCTCTGGCATGATTTGCTGTGCATGCAATAATCTACTATGAGTTCCTTCACTACTCTAAATGCAGACCTTTAAAATCGAATATATTTTTCGTCTGATGGAAGCTAAAAGAGGGTATTTATTGGCCTACAACCGATAGCGAATTGCTTGAAGACTAGTCTTTCTTGAGAACTATGTTGAGAGGCATTAACACTTCCAACTAACTAATAATCCACATCTGGTATTAATCGATTACTACTCTTTTCTGACTATGGTTAATAATATTGTAGTTGAAAACTGAGTCTATAATTGTTCCAGTTTTTCTTCATTCAGCTCCTCGTTATGTACTCTTAAAATATTAACAAGTTGTCGCACAAATTGGTGCATATTAAGGGAAATTTAGACGATTACCCAAGTCGTATGACATGTCAAGTTTTGTGTGGAAAAGAATAGATAGTATCGAGTAAACTCAATATGCAATGAGAGCATACGACATTGAGAGAAAATACGGGTGGAAACTTGGCTTTTGGTTTTTGAAAAATTTCAATTGTACTTCAACAGAAGTATAACACAGAACTGGTTATTACAACCCTTTCATCATAATTACGACCTAGCTTTTTACACCACTAATGTTGTGTGTGTTAAATTTATACATGAGTGGCGGAACTTACAGTTTAAAATCGATTCCAAACGACAGATTTTTTTGCGAAACATGACATGGCTATTTTTTATTTACTCTCAGAGTTTTTGCCAGAAATCTCCTGGGAGCCAGAAATATTTTTTCGTATTTCGTTTTGCTTGATTTTATTTTGTTTTGGTATTTTAAAAATCGTGTTAATGCAAGCAAATCTATCGTAAGATTTTTACTCTTATTTTAAAAATACAGATATAAGTCAGTAATATTTTCTTTCTGACTTTTCATACGTAAAGCCATATCGAATCAAAGTCAATTTCTAGCAAAAATATTGCCACAAATATGTACTTAATTAAATATTGGAGGAAATATGTTCAATCTTTTATACAGAGAGGATCGTAGTATTCTAATTGTGTATAAAAAATTTATATACATAATTAACCTTTAATGAGGATAATGTAGATTTATTCTTAAAAAATAAATTGTTATAAATTTCAAATTAAAATTGGTTCAGATATGATCATTAAAGTCATACTGGTTTTTGGTTTATTTAATAGTTTATGTTTCATGTTGAAAACTATTGAAGAAACAACATTTAAATTGAAATTAATTATTTGAAAATGTCAAAGACATAAAATCGTTATTGAATTGAATTTCTAAAGTATCTAAAGTTGTTTGACATAAACATTTTTAATGGTTATCAATGTTTTTTTTTGCGATAATTAAACGAAAGCGAATTTTATTTCAATGGTGATAATAAAACTTTTTTATTTTATTTCGAAAAATAAAAAAAATTACTTCTAATTTTAATAATTAACCAATACTAGTAGTAATTATAAAAGCAGGAACCGGAAACCAGTTTAAACACGACTTTATTCTGTGTATTCTGTGTATTCATTATTAATAATAACAACTAGATTTTAAATTATTTTTGTTTTAAATTAATTTATGCATAAACATCACAGTAAACACATCTGATAACAATTAAATAAAAGCAAAAGCAAAAAACAGAAGAGAAAAGAGAAAAAGAACAGCCTGCGGCAAATAAAGCAAACAAGTAAGCAAGTTAGCACTTGAGTTAATTTACGTCATTTGATACTTTTAAATTTAATTTCTATTTTTATATTTTGCATAACCGACCATACGACAGCAAACGGTAAAATACTTACGTACATAAATACACATACGCCCATATATGGTCACAGATATGAAACAAACGAGCGAAGTGTGAATAGAGTTGGTGTGTCAATAGCCAGAACTTGATGACCTTTAAAATTTAGTTTGAATTACATGTGAAATAAAATCTAAAAAATATTATATTATTTAGTATCCATGCTTACATATGTACATATGTTTGTATACAATATAACTGACCTAAACTGAAACTTTAATAAAGACAGCCATACCATACCATAGCATATTGTAATGCATACGATTAGATGGATGGTTTAAGGGTATTTTCAAATGTTGAAGACATTGACCAAGAAACTTGTATAAAAGCAAAGTCAGAGGAAAAAACTAATAAAGAAATAAATAAATTTTAACAACAATAACTCAATAAATCATTAATGCTATTAATTTTAATAAATATTTTACAATCAATAGGTTTTTTTTTAAATAAAACCTTCGTTTTTTAGATTTTATGTTACAGCCCATGAATAGGAAGGTCAAGGTGAAAAGAATTACATGGTATGGTATTGTCATCTTAAGAATAATTTAAGAATTCCACTCAAATAAAATCAGTTCCATGAAATTTTCCATGAATTTTTCACAGAAATGTGGGAATACTCCTAAAGAAATATATATCACTGCGTTAAATCGCTACCATTACAATTTCTTGTGATAATTTGTTCTGCAAATTATTGCTTCAATAAATTGATTATTCCAGAAGTGATGTGTCTGGTCACGCCGTCTCACTGAAACCACATGTCGCCCAGATCCATGGCGTCTAGTAAAGACTACAAGAATGACGTTCACAGTGACAACAAATTTTGGTCTTATTTTCAAAAAAGTAAGGCTTAACCAACGCCGCCTGACCAACGTCTGTACCAGGTAGTTGTTCATTGTGGGAGCATGGATGGCATGAGGATTTTTCCAAATTTGAATATTTTAAGTATTCACTAAGCCATTCAAACGGAAATTCGATTCATCGAAAAATTTTTCGAAAAATTCTCATTGAGCGAATTGCCTTTCCTTTTCATGGTCTGCTGGTTTGAGAGCCTTAGTAATGTTTGAGAGCCTTAGAATGATGTACACATCAAGGTCAAAGTCTGTTGTGAAAATTAATGGCGTAGAGGTACATGAAATTTCAAGTTTTTTGATTTTTCGTTGATGCTCTCGTTTACTAGTCGTCCTAGTGTAATAGGTTGTGTGTTGGCTTATTGGACTTGATGCCAGACACTTCCAACAAAATGAAATACAAATAAATTCTTCAGCGGCGACTACCTCTCATCAGAGGCGAGTGCCAATTGGCTTTCGATAAATTTAGGTAAAAGTATTGCAGACGAGAGACCACGGTTCAAATCCTAGGTCAGATGAAATATGAAAAAAAATTTCTTTGGCGACTTTTTCTCAGCAGATATCTGGCATACATACATGCATAATTGGTCAGGATTACGACCTAGTTTCTCATACCACTTATGTTGTGTGCGTTAATTTTATACATGAGTGGTGGGACCTACAGTTTAAAGTCGACTCCGAAAGACATATTTTTGAGAAACTCTTCATGGCAATATTTACTCTCAGAGTTTTTGCCAAAAATCTGCTGAGAGGAAGTCGCCGAAGAAATACTTTTTTGTATTTTGTTTTGATGTCTGACCTGGGGCTCGAACCCTGGCTTTACGTCTAATAAGCCAACACACTACCTACTAGACTACGGCGACTTCTATCTGGCAAATACTCTCTATAATTGTCATGAAAAGTTTTTTTAAAAATCTTTTGTTCGGAGTCGACTTTAAACTGTAGGTCCAACCACTCATGTATGAAATTAACACACACAACATAAATGGTGTAAGAAACTAGGTTGTAATCCTGACTGAAGGATTTTAATGACCAATTATGTATGTATGTATGTATGTACTCTCGTTTATATCAGCATTATTTTTAAGAGACCTACTGTTACGTGGACTCTTATGCTATTACTGCTCATAACCAATACAGTTTTATCAAATTTTTCGACCAATTTTTGAATGGGAGACACATGAATTTCACTTTCTCAATCAAGTATTCTTCGAAGTTCAACTTTTATTTTCGAAATGTTCGTAATAAGTTTCCACAGTTCTAATATGGTGCTCGCTGTAATGCGCTCCTTTTTTGAAATAAACCTATGTGACTGCCTGGTGACAAATTCCAGGGTTGAAACTTACACTGAAAATATCACTAAATTGTAAAAGGCACTTTTACTGAAATAGTCCTTAAAATTTGAAGCAGATTTCTGAAAATTCAATTTACGCAAGAGTAAAAGCCATCGAATGCTTAAATGAGGTGTGTTTCGATGAACTTAAATTCGTGGAATACAAAAACAATAATCAAAACACGAAGATATTTCAAAATAGTATAAAAATAAGACACTTTAACTGAAATTAAGTAAGTTAAGTAATATTAAATATTGTATACAAAGTACATTAATTTAATGCTTATTTATAAAACATTTTGTTAAATAAATCATAAAAAAAATTAAAACGCTCCCATCAAATTATAATAAAAATCTAGCAACCAGTCCACTAATCGTGTATTTTGTAACTTTATTTAACAATTTTTTTTCTTTTTGGGAAACATAAAAATACATTTTTTTGTTCGTTACTTAATTCCCACCACAAATTTGTTTGTTTATCGTAATCATAAGTTTTTTTGCGTTTCTTAAGCTTGTGGCCAGTTTGAATATCATGTTCTGTTATTGGTTATCAAACATATATTTCGTTAGTTTCCATATATTTTTTAAGTGTCAGTATTCGTGGAATTTGTACATACATACATACAGTCAATCTTAAATAAACTGCAATTTTGTAATTGTTTTTTTTGTTTTTCTATGAACATTAAATACAAAATTAAATACAACAGCGTTTAATTAAAATTCTTGTTAAAGGTGTTGTTAACCTGTTAGCCAAAAGAACCTCGTTTTATTAGTCACCATGAGAATTTTTTGTATTGAGCAATGGAGCGATAAACGGAGTACATTCATACTATGTGCCGTGCATTCAAAGAAAAATAAACACAAATTTTGAAATATTTTGGTTTTTCTATATCTCTGCCAGCAGACTGACAAAATTGTAAAAACAAAACCTAATAAAAAAAAACTCTCACCAAGCCATTTATAATAACCAGTCCAAATTAAAAAATATGTGTGTAAACAAGAAAAGAGGAAAATGTTAAAGAAATATACGTACATGTAAAGGAAATGTATAAAAAATGAAAGTATTTTATTTTATTTTAATTGTATAAACTCACATAATTCATCAAAAAGAAAAAAAAAAATAAAACCTTGGTTGCAACCATTTCTGCAATTCATTTCTTTTAAGTGATTATCGTTTGTTATTTTTTTTATTAGCGGAAGAGAGGTTATTGGAATTAAGTTCCTTATAAAGTGGTAGTTGACTGAGGGCATAAAATTAGAAGTGCAACCAACATCTGATTTATAAAAACTAAAAACACAAAACTAATGTTGTATGTTATTTGATGACTGTAAACAATAATAAAACTATTAATACATACCTAACATACATAATTGGCCAATACAACCCTTCAGTCAGGATTACGGCCTAGCTTATCACAGCACTCATGTTGTGTGTGTTAATTTATACATGAGTGGTTTAAAGTCGATTCTGAACGACATATTTTTGAGAAACTTTTCATAGCAATTTTCGTGAATTTGTCAGAATATCAGAGTTTTTGCCAGAAATCTGCTGAGAGGAAATCGCCGAAGAAATATTTTTTTCATATTTTCATTTTGATGTCTGACCTGGGGTTTGAACTATGGCCTTACGTCTAATAAGCCAACACACTACCTACTACACTACGGCGACTTCAATAAAAATATTAATAGTTTGGTTTATTCTTCGCCAAAGGAATTGTAGAATAAATCCCTGATACCGTAATAATTAAACTTGAAACAAACATTCAGATAATCTACTATAAGTAACGTTCTAGCTGCTATGGCCAAAATTTATCGCATCATTGCAAGAAAAGTCGTGTATATCTCACACTAGCAAAAATTAAAGTTAATGCTTCAAGAAGTCGCCGTAATCTACTAGGTAGTGTGTGAGTTATTAAATCCCAGGATTCAAACGTTAGCTCAGACATCTCGAACGAAATGAAATATGAAAAAAAAATATTTCTTCGGGTGACATGACATCATGCCTTCTGGCAAAAGCTTTGAGAGCCAATAAAATTACAATGACAAGTTAACTTCTATCTGTAGGTTCCATCAACCATGGATAAAATTAACACACACAACATTAGTGCTGTGAAAAGCTAGGTTGTAATCTTGGCTAAAGGGTTGTAATAACCAATTTAGTAAGTAAGCTACAGGATCGTTATGATTAGATTATAATTGTTCGGCTTTACTGCTTAAGAAATTGTGGTTATCACAATAAGCACATATAGCTTCCTTAAACCATTTTTATCTTACAAGGATTTCTACTGTCATTATCAAGTGATTCCTTTAAAATCGTGGTTTTTTATTTTCTTTTTAAGCCTTGAAAATCTTATTCTTGTTACATAATTGGGCTTCCACCCGATAGTATTGTTATTTTACCAACATTGATTACGCTTAATTTGTTACAATTTGGGTTCATCACTAGTAAAGTTACAGAGGTACATGATGCTAGCTAAGAATATATTTCATATGACTTCGAGGTACTAATTGATGAAAACTTTGTTCTAGTTTCCTTAAACAGTTCAGTAATGTAGCTATAGTGATGCCATTTGTCGCTTGTTCCTTCCAGGGAATAAAGATGACGCCTTTTCTTTTTTCTTCATTGCACTGAAATCTGCTGAAATTGAAATGTTTTTAACCCTGGATGGTTACTGTTCGTCGAATCGACGAAGCTCATTTACTCTTTATTATATAACTCTTTTATGTTTGACCAAATTTCACTCTTTTTATCAACAACGTTAGTTGATAACGAAAGCTTGCAGTGAGTAGACTTAATTTTTTTTTAAATTGTTCGTCGATTCGACGAGAGTAACCTTACTGTACAAAAATGACTATCCAGGGTTAAAAAATGGGTGGCCAGCGTACGTTTACTCACTGCAAGCGAAATTTGGTCAAACATAAAAGAGTTATATAATAAAGAATAAATGAGCTTCGTCCATTTGACGAACGGTAACTATCCAGGGTTAAAGTGTTGGTCGATGTTTGAAGACTAGCCTAATCCATACTCATTCACTGTGTTTACATTCGAATAAAAGATTAGTAGCTTTTTTTGGTAAGAAGCATACGCTACTTGTGATATAATTGATGTATTTTTATAGGCTGCAACATGAATGAAGAATAGTGTTGGCTTCGTAGGAACACTATAATGAGTTAAAAGTCATGAATTGTCTTCGCTGAGTTACATACATATATTTTTGTTTGTACTAATGCTTTCAAAATGTATATTAATGCCGTATATCATTGACTTGGCTTTGTGAGCAAATTAAAAGCATTATCGACCTGTGAAAATCGAACGATTCCAATGGTAAGGTTTTTTTATTTCGAAAATAAAAAGTCTTAGAAATAATTTTTCTAATACTAGTAACACCAGCCGACTAAATTTCAAAAAATAAATAACCCGGGGACCCGACAATATTATTAAATAGGTTTTTGGTTCGTTGAATCCGAATCCGTTCAACGATATATCCAAACCAATAAAAGTTACCGCATAAATTTGAAAAATATTTTGAACTCTCAGATTAGCACTTTTAGATTCTGTAACAAGATTTCAGAGTAAAAAATTAATTTGCATAATAATATTTATAGAAAAACTTTTGTAATAAAAATAGCGCCTCTTTTCCATTCTCACTAATTATAAACTTTTCCAATTATCGAAATCCAAAAGCTAATTTGAGTTTATTAACCCGAATATAAAGTTATTGTTTAAATTTTCCAAACGATTAATTTTGTTTACAATTTAGAAAAAAAATAAAATTAATTTTATTTAGGCCTACGCAAAACATTCCTAAAACAAAAGACTTAAGTAACAAACGTTCTTTTTATATGTATATTTTTTGTCTTTAATAAACACTTGAAAATATTACTACACATCATAATAATAACTCAATTTGATTATGTCTTGTATTCGAAAACGTCAAAACTTAAAAGAATACATAAATATTTTTCTCATAATTTGTTTTTGTTTTAATTTTCAAACAATTTTTTTTAATTAAAAATTGTTATACACACAACATTAAACATATGATTTATGACAAAAAAAAATTAAGTATGTAGGGTCTTTCTTTAAGTGCGTTTAAGTGAAACAAAGTAAGCGTGAGCTTACATGAACATTTTTTATTTGTTTGAAAGACCTATTGATGCCATTAAGTTTGGAATATAACATCGTTAAAAAGCTTGCCACGACTTTTGGTGGTGCGCCTCTCAAATATTTAATTTTCCATGAGTCTAGCACATAAATCATGCTGAATTTGATCGATGAGTTGGGTTAAGTTGGCTTTGAGGACAACTGTGGTTTGTGGCTTATTCGCATACACCTGAGACTTAAGAAAACTCTGCAAGATAAAGTTTAACGGGGTCAAATTGCTCATTCTAGGTGGTCAGTTTAGATTAACTCTACTTGAGATGACCATGCACTCAAATCATTAAATGTCGAGTATTTAATGTGCAGGGAGCTGTGTGGCACGTCTTGTTAAAACCTCATGTCGTGGGGGTCCAGATCATCCAATTCAGGCCCAAAGAAATTGGTAATTATCAACCATGTGTGCTCGCCAATGTCGTTCTCAATGAATTATAGTCCGTTGACGCCGCCAGTGACTTTTTAAGGATGCATTGAACACTCTTAGATCTCGTGTGATTTGGTATCCTCCCAAACTCTACAATTCTATTTATTTACGTACTCATTATCCCAGAAATGGTTCTCATTACTAAAGAGAATACTTCGATGAAGATTAGGGACAGTTGTCAACTGCTCCATGGAGGTCCACGGTCATTAGGCAAAACAGACTGAATAAATGACAACTAATTTGGCAGATGTAGCTTTAACAAGATGACCTTTATCAACCATCAATGTTTATATACATACTTACATAATTTGCTCATTTCAACCCTTCAGCCTGGATTACAACCTAGCTTCTCACACCACCCATGCTGTGTGTATTAATTTTATACATGAGCGGTGGAACCAACAGCTTAAAGTCGACTCCAAACGACATATTTTTGAGAAACTTTTCAAGGCAATTTTATTTACACTCAGAGATTTTGTCAGAAATCTGCAGAGAGGAATTTGCTGAAGAAAAATTTTTTATATTTCATTTTGTTGGAGATGTCTGACCTGAAGTTTGAACTGTGGTCTGACTACTAATAAGCCATACACTATCTATTAGACTACGACAACTTCTATCAAAGTTTGGAAGCTCCTATTGGAAGACCCTATATATGTATAAATACAAAATAAATAAGATTATGCAAATTGTTGTAAACTTTTGACTTTTTCAAAAGCCGAATGATAATTGCGAAACGCAATTTATTCTAAACGCATAAAATTAAAATTTTATTATAAGTTTTTTTTCTTTTTAAATAATCTTTGAGAAACATTGTAACACAATGTCAAATACATAAAAAACAATAATTTAAACCACTTAAGAACATACAATTATGGAATTTTTTTGAATATACAACGTATTTCTAATAATTAGACTTTCTAGCAAAAGATCTGTAATCCGAATGTAAAACTTAATTTAAATTTAAAATTTTCTTTCATTAAAAAAACTAAAAACTGTCACATAAATTTTTATTAAACTTTCTTAACGAAATCTCTTAATGGTTTTAACTTCCTCAAATGTTTTCGTTTTCGGTTTTTCTCATATTAAAACGAAATATAGAAATATTAAGAGTAGAAATTCATTGACCTATTCGTTAACTTACTCACTCACTCAGCCAAATTGTGGCGAGTGGGAATTTAAAAACAAATTATATTTAAATTTCAATTTCTTTAGCCCACTTCTTTTGAATTTAAACATTTATTTCTTTCGGGTTTCGTTAACAATTTTATTTTTTTTTTGTTATCAGCAATTGACCATCTTTCTGATGGTTTTGTTGCTTTTCGGCGATTCTCTGTTTCTTAACGCATCAACTCAATACAAAGATGACGAATAATTTGAAGTGTTTTTCAGCGTTATTGAGTGTTTTGAAGTGATTTTGTGCGTTTATACGGCAATGTTTTGGTGGTAGAAGAAAAAAAAAATATAAAAAAATATTAAAAACAACTTTCTCTAAATGGAAATTTTAAATACCATGTATTGGAAAAAAAATAAAGCAAACGAATACACAGAAAATACCATATTTTTCGGTTAAATTTACTTTTGATTTTTTTCGATTTTAATATTCATATTTTTATAAAACAAAATCCATGAAAAACTAATAAATAGACGGGTATTCTGTGTCATTAATTATGTACGTATTTTAAACAGGAGTCTATGATACAGCATTATTAGCTCATAGAGTATCAATAACCCAAAACATACAATATGTATGTATAACCCGCCAGTGGAGTGATGAAATAAAATGTATGCGGTTGTGCTTTTGTTTCGATTATGAATCATGTGTTGACAACAACAAAATTTATTTATTAAAATTTTTATTTAATCATAAACAATAAATAGAATGAGACAACAATTTCTAATGAATGAAATAGAATGAAATCGAAAACTTTTAAAAATGCTAAACAAATTTGAAAAAATAATTACATTAATCATCACATTCTGTACCAAGTGTTTGATAAATAATTTGTATCATTTTGTTTAAAAACTACAGTTTCAGCTCTTTTATACGGGTACGGTTTTAGTTAATGCAGGATTTTAAAGTGCAGAGCAGCCAATTCAAAATTTACAATGGGTTCATGACAAATTAAGTTAATAAGATAAAAACAAATCGTTTGTATGAAATTGTTTTATGATCAATTTATCGACGAAAGCTGTCAACCTATTTTTATTTTACACCATTCATAACAGATTAATTATCATGTGAGTAACCGTTTTCAAAATTTCCTCATCTTCTATATGTTGTTTACCGGCATCCTTATAGATTCCATTGCTGACTGACTATGGTGACAATAACCTTACGAAAGATGTGCCCAATCTAGTGGCTGTAGTTGATAAGAGATAAGTGTTTGCTTTACATACATACATTTACATAATTGGTCATTGCAACCCTTCAGTCAGGTTTAAGACCAAGTTTCTCACACCACTTATATTGTATGTGTTAATTTTATACATGAGTGACGGGACCTACAGTTTAAAATCAACTCCAAACCACAGATTTTTTAGAAACTTTATCATGGCAATTATATTTGCTCTCAGAGTTTTTGCCAGAAATCTGCTGAAAGAAAGTTATCGAAGAAATATTTTTTTCATATTTTCGTTTTTGATGTCCGACCTGGGATTTGAACCGTGGCCTTACGTCTAATAAGCCATCACACTACAATGAAGTCGTCATTGCTTTACAGTTAAATTGAAATATTCCCTCTATTTTTCGCTAACAGCTTTAGTTTTGGTGACTTGGATTCTGTTGTCTTCTATTTTACACATTCATTAAAAAGAACTGACTTTACATTGCAAGAAATCATACTAAGAGCTATGGCGCCTTCATTGCCTTACAGTTAGATAGAAAAATTCCCTCTATTTTTCGCAAACAATCGTAGTTTTGGGCACATGGATTCTGTTGTCTTCCATTTGTCACATTTATTGAAAAGAACGGATTATGCAGCTTAAATATCTTAGAAGAATTTCAGACACAGAGCGGCTTGTGCTCCTAATGCAATTACGTTTAACTTTGCATATATTTTTTATATTTCTCTAATTTTTAATTTCTAATTCATTTTTTAATTTTAATAATTCTTCTTTTGAGCTATTTGAGTTCTGCTAACATTTTTCTTACTAATGCGCAGTCAATACGGCCCATATAATGCGTTGCCTGCGTATTCAAATAGTGTCACTCTATTATGAGAGGTGAGAAGTTATAGTCAGAAAAATGGGAACACTTTGTGTTTAATTGAAAATGGTTACAAGCTTTTTGTGGACCCTAATTAACATGCATATTTTGCTCAACATTTCTTTTTTAATCCGCTACATGGAATACGTTTTTAGGAAGCCGTGAAAAGAGCAAAGGTCCCTGTACTGACCGAATTCTACCAAGCTTTTTGTTGAAGTGGGTTTCCCTATGATGGAAACCAGAAAGTTTAATAAACTAAGCTATATCCTTGATATCAATGGATGATAATTCCGTAAAGCTGACAAGAAATGAAGAGCCAAACAACCTTGCAAGAGATGGGCATTGACATAGAAAGTGAACAGCAGTCTCCTACTCTTCAACCGACCCGCAATCTAGGCAAAAGTTGTTTTATGGGAGCTGTAGTCTTTCCGCCTGTATTTCTATGACGTAATGACCTGTAAGCACAGACATTGCAATCAAGCTTGGGTACGGTGGTGGTACGCCTTCTATACATCGTCGGCCAAGTGAGAATATTAAAAAAAACAAAATTTTTTCCCTTGCGTCCATGCTGATTCATGTTAACTAAATACACCTAAAACATTCTGTTATTAAAACAAAATATTTTACTTGAATCCACTTGAAGGACGCCGTAAATAGTTGTAAACAAGAATATGATTCAGCTTAAGAGCTTAGTCGTATACAGACATCACAGAGGTATCATTTTTTTTTTGATACTAAAGTTATTAACCTATTTTTGTTCATCCTTCATAAACTAGTATCTGAAGAGACATATTTCCAATAAATGTTTATACGAAGGTGGGTTAATAACTCGTCGCTTAACTGAAAAAATAAAAATAAAAAAATATATAAAGATAATTTTAAATAGCATATTATATTCAATTCTCGCCGTTATATAAAAAATACCCAGGATTTTATTCAATGTATAGAATATTTCCATAAAATTTGTTTCTTAAGTCTTTCAATTTAAAAAGGAATTTTTTAATAAATATTTTCAAAATTTTTTATTTTTTGATATTAATGTAAACAATATTTGTCTTGCTTGGAGATTATTTATAAAACCAACTTTAATTAATCAACGAAGTAAGAAAAAACCAAAATAAATATTCCAAGTACACATAGAGAAGTAACTGAAAAAGAGAGAAAAACAATTGCCCAACAGTTTTCCAAACTAACACTTTAAGGCATTTATAACAGTGGCATACATTTCGATGTAAAACAATATCTCATCTACAAATATAGACACAGATGTCTTAGCTGTTGTACTAGTAAATTCCATAAATAATAACAAAACAAAAAACAAGAAAGAAGAAAGAAGAGAGACACAGTTGTTAAGAAAAACCAAACTGGTCTAAACGTGACATCATGTACTACCAGACTAGTTAAACAGATTTCAAAGGTAAAATACAATAAAAATCATCTTTGTTGTCTTTTTTTTTCATTAACAATAACAACAACAATATTTGTTGGTGTTTTTGTTTAAATTATATTTTTATGAAGCAACAAAGCTGCAGCAACAGTTGAATGATCTTTTGAACTGTTGTACTTAAAAAATAACTGAAATTATTATAATTTTTTTTTTATTTTTTTTTTAAATTATAAATAAATGACATACATAAAGTTCGAAAAACTTTAGAAAATATTTCATTTCTTATAGAAATTTTAACGCTTTTTGAAGAAACTTTCCAAAATTAAGATTTTTATATTATTTTCTACTTAAATCAAGATATAAAGAAAAAAAAAATTAATTTTAAATGATATTCTGTAGCCTAAAAGATTTCAAGGTTTTCTTTTGATAGTGATTGTCTGTAGATTTCAAAATCTTTTGTTGTTCATTAAGACTTACAAAGCTAAAGGGTTTGTTTTCAAATTAATGACGAAATGAGAGTTTTTTTTATTGTAAATTTAGTTTCCAATATTTTTACCTTTTTTTTCGTTTTTTTAGGTTGATTGGTTAACACTTGTAAGACATGCATACTAAAACACTACAAATACAAACATTTTACAAAAATTTATAAGAAAAAACAAATCAGAAAACGTGTTTAAACATGGCAGTCTTACAAACAATAAACATATGAATGTTTCTTTTTAACTTTGCACTTGACTTGATGGCTTTAAAGCTCATGGTTAGAATAACAATTACTTTTTTTTGGGGGGTTTGGTTGATTTAAAAACAAATGCATTCCATTGGCTTAATAACCAATAAATACAAAGTTTTTCTGAAGAGGTCACATAGAATGAATTTATAATAAAAGAATTTAATTTTGTTTTAAGCAACAAATATGAATGAGAATATGTTGGGACTATTTGAATAATTAAAAAGAGGGCTTCAAAATGCTTATGAGAGTTTGTGATAACAAAAATTTTATGAACATATTTATTGACTTAAAAGTAATTGTTATGATAATTAGAATTGTATTGTTATTCGTTTTTATTTACATTGTATTTATGAAGGTTTCCCAATTATTATTTACAGAAGTGAAGGTGTATTAATAGTTTTAATGGAGCTACTTCTTAGGCTCATTTAATAGAGTGGATTCATTAGCTCGATTTTTTTTTATTATTAAAAAATAATTTTAATTTTCAAGTTTCAAGTTTCTTTGAGTTCTAAAAACTTTGTCTAAGGTTTCTCCAAATTTTTTTACCTTTCACTTAACTAAGACTCTTCCCGGGCATTAAAATAGTTTTGTTTGTAAAATGATTGGTTCATTAGAGTTAAACCCTCTATGCTGTACGAGTTCCGAAAACAGTTTCAAAGAAAACGGCGGCTAAGGGAGTAATTCGTAGCCGAACTCATGGATTTTTTTTATCAAATAGCGCAGTAGCCTGCTATCAGTGTATGTTGAAAAGAAACAAAATACTGTAGGTGGTTCATATTCGGAATTCAATAAATATCCGTAGCAATAGCACCATTTCACTTAAAAAGTAGGAAAGTAGATTAGACGAGGACATATTGGCCCATTTAGGTAAAAGTGCTTGCGATCCTTACGTTCGAAATCTAATAATTTTGATATTTATTTCACGTGCCATTACATACATACATAATTGGTCATTACAACCCTTTAGTCAGGATTACAACCTAGTTTCACACACCACTTTTATTGTGTGTGTTAATTTTATACATGAGTGGCGAGATCTACAGTTTAAAGTCGACTCCGAACGACAGATTTTTGAGAGAAACTTTTCATGGCAATTTTATTTACTCTCAGAGTTTTTGCCAGAAATTTGCTGAGAGGAAATTGCCGAAGACATATTTTCATATTTTCATTGTGATGTCTGACCTGGGGTTTGAACCGTGACCTTACGTCTAATAAGCCAACACACTACCTACTAGACCACGGCGAGTTCTTAGGCCATTAACGTTTACAAATTTGGATTATAAAATTCGTTAGCATTCCTCCTGCCTCTGTTAGAGCAAACATTTGTTCCTGGTTTGAATGTGAATTTTCTTCTTATTAAGGACCAGCACAAGACTCAATCGGATTATGGATTTTTAAAAGCATTTTTTACATAAATAAAGGTGTATGTATTAAACGAAAAAAATATAAATTTTTCTAAATTTGATGAATTCATAATATATACCTGGTCTTAAGTATACTCCTTAAATACATTACTAATGATTACGTGTCTTTATATTGGATTATGGCTTAGCTTTCGTGTTACATACATATGTGTGTTAATTTTTACCACAGATTAACATCGGCTCCGAATGATGGATTTTAGAATCTTCTTCAAACAATCAGTTGGAGTAAAATAATAACAGCAGAATCGTTAAAATCAAAGCTTACTTAAACACACATTGCAATCCGTGTTGTTTGATCCCACAAAATTAATTAACAAGTACTGATTAATCAGTATCGACAATCAATTTCGTCGCTTCGGATTAAAGTATGACTTTTATAGATTCAAGCTTAAAACTGGCCTGAAAGTATAATAAATATGCGAATAAGTAAAGAAAAGTTCGTTGGACTTACGAGAAAGCGACAACTAAATGCGAGAAGACTACGTCGATCCAGAAACAATTACTAGCTTATAAAGTGAACAAAATTCTATTCCCTCTTAACCGATCTACACCATCTGCAGAAGTAATTTGTAGGTAAGCAAATTCTCTGCGCGATTTTAGTTACTCTCACAGCTTTTGCTGAAAGTTCGATGGGTGTAAGAAACATATTTTACAAAGCTTTTAATCAAAATTTCCGATTTGATGTTCAGTTGGAACTTTTGTGTCACCTAAACTACTTGAATAGTGAGAAAAAACCAAAGATTTCCTTGACCTTAGTATACAATATCATGAAAAAAATCCGTATATTTTGAATGAAATTTTGTACTATTACTTGTCATTTCTAAAATAATTATCTTTATAATAAAAATTTCAATTCGTATTCGAAAAGATCTGAACAATATTAAAAAAATTTATTAACCAAACTTTCTAAACTTTATACGAGTACCTTTTGCCATATGAGTCATGATGTTGTCCTGAAGAAAAAGCTGTCTTTTATATAACAAAATCAATATTAAGTTAAATAATCAAAAACTGTTTCATACCAATGCCATCTAGTGTGATATAATGGCACTTATATAAGAAGGTGTTACTGTTTAGTAAAATAATCATTTATTTTTATTTTTATGTCTTAAGTTAGTAATTTATTATGCTTTATTGTGGAAAATCCCATAGGGTGTAGGCCTAAAAATGGAATTATAGAACATTATTTAAATAAATATAACAGACAGTCATTTTTAAAACTGCCAACATAAGGCAACTATCTTTCACCTACCCAGTTAGAATAAATATTTACATGTACGCATACATACATATGTATACATTTCCATTTATTAAATGGAACACGCTTACATACATACATACGATACGAACATAATTAAACAAAGCGATGCTAACATTGAATACCAATTCACCATATTATGGTGGCAAGTGTGTTAACTGTTTGCTGTCTCAGCAAACGTTTTTAGATTTTAAATCATGACACAATTTCTGGCGATAGTAAAACAACAAGCAACCGGCTAACAGAAGTTGATGACACTAATTGAAATATCACGTCTTGCTATAGAATATAGCACAAAAGGGTAACAACTACCATAAGACTTTATTTACTTTCTTAAGATGAAGTAAAAAAAGGAAAAGAAAAAAATACAGAAATATGGGCACAAATTTTAGTTGAAAATTTCATATGAATTTCAACGTAAGCATGTGAATTAAACATTTGTTTTAAGATTGATTGACAAAAAAGAAAAAAAAACCGGAGTCAACTTCCTTATTTTCACTTTTGTTTTTATCTGCATCTAAAACGAGTTTCTTTTTCTGCTGCATATGCTATAGCAGTTGCTCTTGCTGTTTCTGTTTAATCCAATTTTAAACATGTAATTTCCCTACCATGTAACCACTTCCTTGGAAAAATGCATACAATTACACACATTCGCTTGATCACTCATTCATTCATTCATTACATGTATGTGTGTGTGTGTGTGTACGTATTAAATTACTCTACGAATATTTGCATTATTTACATGCATATTTATGTGTGTAATTCTGTTTGTTTTAAGCTTGTGTCTCCGTTGGAAACAATCAAAAATAACTCCGCACTGTGGTTAAAACTTTTGTAACTAATTTAAGTCAGTTTTGTATTGTTTTTTTACTTTTTTTATTTTTGTTTTTTTTTTAATTTTTTTTGTTTTGCAAATTCGCGACATTATATCAGTTGAACATCAACCATGAGGATATTTGTGTTCGCATACGACTATAAATTTGACTTTTTTCGATTTTTTTTTAACCTCAGAGCTGAGAAATTTTTGGCACTAAGATGCTAAAATTAAAATAAAAATGTTGTCATTATTTTTCAAAGAAATCTCAGTTTTTAATTAGGAAAGAGCACAAGCTGAAAGCAAGGTTTGAATTTAAGGTTTTAAGGGAAAGTATATGGTAATTTTGTATTTGTCTATAGTTCTCGTTAATGTATTTCTCGTATGTTCATCCAGCAATGCGGTGCTGGAAAAGGAAAAATTCACTGAAATCCATTTTGTTTTTGGTCATCTACAGTCTGGTACTTAGTCTGTATGTAAAGCCTATGAATTGTGTTTCCATAATTCACACCTGTTAGTCACTTTTATTAAATGGTCTGTAATATTTGATTTGATTTTAAAGTAGGAACTGAAGCAAATAAGGAATCAAATCTTGACATTTAATTATACTTGCATTGCACAAAATTTGTTAATATTGGCATTATTTTCGAAGTTAAAGTTCGAAGTCAGAATTTTTTCATATCGAAATAACCGTATGGTTTTAATATGATGATTCTTGTTCGTAGTCGCCGCTGTCTAGTAGGCAGTGTCATAGCTTATTAGACCCCAAGTCACACATCTTCAACAAAAAGAAATATGTAAAAATATGTCTTCGGTGACTGCCTCTCAGCAGATTTCTGACAAAACTCTGAGAGTAAATAAAATTGCCACGAAAAAGTTTCTCAAAAAAATCTGTTGTTCGGAGTCGACTTTAAACTGTAGGTCCCACCACTCATGTATAAAATTAACACACACAACATAAGTGGTGTGAGAAACTAGGTCGTAATCCTCGCTAAAGGGTTGTAATGATCAATTATGTATGTATGTTTGTATCATAAACAGTTTGGCAACAAAATTCACCGAGGTACGTCTCATACCCAAAACTGGTAAAAACTGTGTGTCAAAGGTCAGTTTTGAAATCATTACTTAATGGTATCTTTCATTGGTACAAGTTTGCTTGAAAACGTTATATGTTTTAACCTGATCGTAATTTTTTTATTTATTTTCTTTACTTTAAAGAAAATTTCTTTCAAAAATAACATCCTCTACGAAGTATTTTGGATGTGGTGATGGAAACTTTTATTGTTGACGCTATTCTATCCGAGAGATCAATTAGGCATTTTCTGGATGAGTTATTTGAAGCTGAAATTTTACACTAATTTTCGTACTTTCAAGGAATACAAAGGCGTCGGAAAGCATCTTACTTATTTGCTGTTAATTTCATTTTCATTTACCAAATATATCCAGCGGGTGATCGGTAAACTATATCAGGTCTTATATTTGTAGGGCTGTGATCCAACGTTGCCTAGAAAGTTCGCCTTTTGAAAACGTATTGGATTATAGGATTGCGTGTAATTGTGGTTTTAAGTACTTTGTTAACAGAGTTTTCCTACACTGAATCAAGAGTTGCGTTGTCTGAAATTCTTATGTTTGTAAAGGAAAGGCTGGGTTAGCATACAGCTGGGTTCCTGTTCGTATTACAGTTGTAAGATGATTAATTCCTTTTAGTTCTTATAATTCATAAACGACGACGAAATCATTTTTACCTTTTCTCTGATTTGGTTCGAAGTATTTTAAATATTTTGCCACCTTATCTGCAATGCTTTATATATCTTTATGGTAGTAAATGGCTTTCCTCTAAATCAGTATATCGGTGTGAAATATTTATGTATCTGGAGAGAATGTCTCCTTTATTTTAATCTAACATGGCGAGCTATTCGAAAATATTTTTAATGGAATTATGATGTTAGAAAGGTTTTTCCGCTTGGGTACCGGAAAAAAGCGGTTACAATCAAAGGAACTGTGGTTTCCCCTTTGTAGCGGATAAGTCAAACGTGTCATCTTTAAAAATCTTCAACATTGTTGCCAACAAGTAAGTTTAGAATGGCAAGCTTATTATTTCAAAAATCGATTATTACTTTGGCTATCACATACACATACATAATTGATCATTATAACCCTTCAGTCAGGATTACAACCTAGTTGCTCACACCACTTATGTTGTTTGCGTTAATTTTATACATGAGTGGAAGCACCTACAGTTTAAAGTTGATTCCGAAAAACAGATTTTTAGGAAGCTTTTCCTGGCAGTTGTATATACTCTCGGAGTTTTCGCCAGTAATTTGCTGAGAGGAAGTCGCCGAAGAAATACTTTTTTTTTTTATTTTATTTTGAAGCCTGACCTTTGGCTATCACATAGTCAACTTAAAGTCGCATATTTCTTTATGATTGTATGGTATTGTGCAAAACAATCAACTTCTGATGAATTTTAATTCAAAAACCTATTTTAAAGGTACAGTACAGTAATGAAGAAGAAAGTATTTCAAAAAATTTACTGTAATAAACACTTCTTTATGCTATAAGTTAGCAGCTGCCTATATAGGCCCTCATTTGATAAAATGTTTGACAGTCTTTTGTCATCAGAAAATATCACAATGTTACAGTTGATTGACTGATATGGTGGATTACATTTTGTTACAATTTCTATGGAAACGAAAGCCTTTACATTTTTTTTCTTTCTTTCTTTTCTGTGTTTGTTTTTCTTCTCTTAATGCAATTTATTGTTTTTCTTCTTCTTTTACAATAATTTCTTTGTTACTCGTCAACAACAATAACAATAACAAATAATACTAAAAACAAATGAATATAAAAAAATGAAAGTAATGTTATTTGGTATGTATTGTGACAGTGCTGTAGTAATAATTACTTTAAATTGTCATACAATTTTAAATGGGCTTATAACCACAACTGTACGGTATTTGTCAATAAATATTTTATAAAATAAAATAAAACAAAAACAACAGAAAAAAAACAGTAAATAAAACTAAAACTTCCTGTCTAATATTGGTTTAATATTTCTTATTTGTTTTTGCTGCTGCTGCTGTGTCTGTACAATTAAGTTTGTCTACATGAAGATATTAGCAGTGGTTAGAAAACCGTATGAGACTTTTTAAGCAGAAACGTTTGATTACTTGTTGGCTATTGCTGTGATAAAAATTATAGGTTTTTGACTTGAGACAATCAATCTGTAAGACGTAATTAGTCAAAACCAATTGTTATGCTCATAAATTGCGTCTCTATCAATTTGTATTTTGCAAATACGAGCACATATTACATTAGACAAGTAGGTGTAATGGCTTATGAAAGTTGTTTTATAAGTTTTTAGTTTCTGGTATGATGTAAATAATTGTGCTTCAATAAAAAAAAGAGCGATTAGAGTTAAATATAGTTTCCGTTTACTACTGCCATTAATAATAAAAATCTTTTTTATTAAATTTATTGATTTAAGCAAATTGTCTAGTTAAAGTATTGCAAAGAAATAAGTTTTCATCATTACAAAAAAAAAAAAAAAAACAGATTAAAATAAAAAATAAGAAAAGCAAAACAAAACTTATATCTTTTGAAAGTTCTTTAGTGTGAAAATTTCTAAATTGAATTTATTGTTGGTTTTTCGAAAGGTGTGAAAAATCTTTATCATTTTAATTGTTTAAGTTTTTACTTTTACCCAGAAAAAATTTTAAATTTCTCTTCAATTTAAAATTTTGAAATAAAAAATGCAAACAATACAATGTTTAACTTGTGCTAATTGTATTACGTTAATTTGAAATTTTACTTTTTTAATTATAATACATTTTTTAGAATGTATAATTGAAATACTTTCATGATAATATTTTAGATACTGAACTATTTTTGTATAAAACAAGGCAAATTTAAGTGGATGGTAATGATTTCTATTTTACTGAATCTTATGTAGAATTAATGTAAAAATATCAACAATTTTATGACGGTAACTATGATTTAAATATTTAGCCAAGTAGCTATTGTTGCGATAAATAAACGAAAAATATGAAATTAAAAAAGAAATTACATTAACAAACGATGGCATTAACAAAATAATAATAAAGACAGGATCAAACAAAACTAATAAGGACGTATAGAAAGAACAGGAAAGATAGAAAATAAAGCAAACAACCATTACAAATCTACAATGAGGTTCTAGAAGTTGCCAGATCGAAAATGAATACAGAATAAATATAGCTTAAATTACCCTTGCTAATCAGCAGTAGGAACTTATACAGTGGACAACAAAAGTCTTAGTACGGCAATATATTTAGCAATTTCATGAATTTTAGCCAAAAGCTTATATACAAATTTATAGTTTTTATATTTATTTTATTAATTTATTTCTGTTTTATTATAAAACATACAATTTTTTAATGTTTTTCATAAAACAAGAGAAAAATGAGGAAAAGTTTCAGATGACTTCATATGTACCCACCCCCAAGGAGAACCCTGAGTAAATTTAAAATTCAAAGGCCTAATGTATGAAAATGTTATGTCTTGTATTTAATAGAATATCCCTTAAGGTCAAGCACTCCATTTAACCCATTTGGAATTGAATGTACAAGTTTTGTTTAGTGGCAACATGAGAAAGTTTTTCGGTTGAATTTTGTTTGAGGTTTAGTGATTACGTAACCGTTCTTTCAAATCATCTACTAAATACTCTCTTGAAGTCATATCGGGACTTTTTGCAAGAGTATTAAGCCTGTGGGGACTTTTTTGTCAAAATAGTACGGACTAAGACTTTTGCTGTACACTGTATATACTAAGGTATTGTATTCTGAGAACAGCAAAAAAAGTAAACATTTATTTATTTATTTATTAATTACAATACAATTACAAATTATATTCTAATTATATACGAGCGGAGTAACGGAAACCATATGCTCGGTGTAGTGCCACAGGCCAGATTCTCTGGTGGGAATCGAACCCACGACCCTCACGCTAATAATCTAGCACACTACTACAGATTACCAGGGCACCCAAAAAAAAGTAAACATTTTTTTGATTTTATTCCTTGAATCCAGTAGAAATACTCGTTTTTAAGTTAAAAACGTTATCATTGAAATGTAATAATAATTAAACCCTTATGATTTTGTAGCAATTCCGGAAATGACTTAAAAGTACCTCAGCTTCCATTCTACAGGAAATATATGACTAATAATAAAGACATCGAATAGACTACTCATTTTGTAGTTTCAATTCAAAGGCAGATTTGTTATAACACAGATTATTAAATGAACGTGAAAAGGCTGGATTATGAAAAAAGAGAGCTCGAAGTGCACAGCTGCAGTAGTATAGATCCACTTTTTTTAAAGAACTTTGCCTTAAAGAACTTTGATCATCTCTTACAGGGTATTTGGAAGGGCTCGATTGTACCCCAATGTCATGTCATACATTGTAGTGTGCGTCTAAAAGTCTTAAGGGATCAATAAAATTTAAACTACACTTACGAAATTGCACTAGTGGTTGGAAGAAAAATGCTGAGAAGGATAGACAGTAGTTGACAAACTCAAAACCATATTCATTCCAAATTTGTACATTGATACTACCGATCTATTGTTGTTATTTCTTCTGTACAAAAAAAGTTTGAGTTTTGAATTCAATTTGAAATAAAAATATGGGTCTATGCAAAGTCGGCGAAGTCTAGTTGGTAATGCGTTGACTTATAAGACGTGATGCCATGGTTCAAACAAAGGCTAGACATCTCGAACAAAACGAAATATCAAAAAACATTTCTTCTGGGACATGCTCTTAGCGGAATTGCAATGAAAAATTTCTTAAAAATCTGTTGGTCGGGGTCGACTTTAAAATGTAGTCCCCACTACTTATAGATACAATTAACATATACAACATAAATGATGTGAGAAGCTATCGTAATCCTGATTGAACGGGTGTAATCGCCAAATATGTATCCATGCATGTAAAGTCTGTAATAAGATTCCTATAAAACTTACCCCAGGTGTACATATGTAAAGTTAGGAACAAGATTCGTTTTTTAATTTTTAATGCTATTTTACGCAGAAGAGAGATTAAACTGTTATCTTAACCTAAAACGGACTTTAATAGTTTATTATCAATAGTATAAAAACGTTTTGAAGAACTGCTAATGCCTTGACCAATGCCAATATTAAATATAGTAGTTTGGAATTCGGCTTCACTAATGTAGAAAGCCGCAGATTGATGCAACTCATAAAAAGGCTGTGTAAAAAAAATGTTGTTCAGCATTTTTTGCCTCTCTCAAATATATTCATGAAGGTTTATTGCATTGATAAGCTACTTAAAAGTTGTATTATCGTTGGAAAATTTGTGATTCATAAGGAGACTACACGGACCCTTTTCATACAATTATAGCTTGTGTGATAAGTGGTAGTCTATTGGAAGAAGTTTTATATTTCAATCTATACTTTAGACATGAAATTGAATAGTTATACTTCTACTTATACTTCTTCTGACACTGCTTTCCTTACCACGCATGAGATGTGAGATCTCGAAGAGCCTTGGTTCTTATTGTAAAAGAACATATTTTCCAGCAACAGAAGCGCTTAAATCTCTGGAGTAATAATAAGTTTGTGTAACATTTACCTTACGAAGGGTAAATGCATTCGCTACTTTACTGGAGGACAAGTATGACTTGACTTGACTTGACTATTTTAATATTTAAAATATTAAATGAAATACATAAAGTTTTTAAGTTTTTTTCAAATAATTCGAGAAAAGAAAATGTATGTGTCTTAAGTCTTTTGTTTTTTTTCTTATAGTTTTCCTTAACTCTGTTATTATTTTTACTGTTACTACATGATTTTATTAAATTTTTCTTTTAATTTAAACAAATCTCAATTTAAATTGATATTGTTAAATATCGTTTAATAAACATGTGATTAAAAGTGATTAAAACTAAACCATAACTAAAGGTGGTGGCGTGGAAAATTTGTGTTTGTTGTACCAAAAACACCAAAAATGAAAGTGCAACAAGGCGGAAAATATTAAATTGAAGAAAAAAACCGTATTTTGATGGTAAAAAGCATACTTATACACATACATAAGCTAAGCATGTAAATATATATGGAAACGCCTTATAAGAGATTAAAAACAAAGCATAAGGCACTCTTAACCAGTCAAGTCATTGAAAAAAGCAAAGTATTTTGACGTGAAAACACCAACAATTATTAAGACGTTTACATTAAACATTTCATCCATATAAGGTTAGATAGTTATTACCATAACAAAAGTGTTACACATTACTAACATGATTATTGCCATTACATCACAACTGTTTACCATTTATTTTGCCTGTCGTTTATTTATATTTTTGGAAGAAAAAATTTTGAAAAAAAAAAATTAAAAAAATAACAATAATTATGTCACAAAAGCGTGTATGCTATGCCGTTATATGCTGATATTAAAATGATATGCAAATACCGTAAAAAATTATTACATGCCTTGGAAAAAATTTGAAAAAATGTTGGTGGAGGGAGTAGAGTAGAATTTGAAACGTTACAATACTAAATCCATTTTTTTATAAATTATTTGATTGCTTTTTAATAATGCTCAATTGCATTTGAAGCGATATTATTTTGATTTTGAATTGATTTCTGCCACACCTAATTGCAGTGTGTGTGTGCTAATTTCTATTGTAAATTTTTTTTAGATTTTGAATTGTTTCTTTTGCACAATTCCAATACCATAAACATTTTTGTGTTTGAATAATAAAAGAACAATGACCCCACCTGCTTGTAATGTTTAAGTTAAAATATGGTTTAAATAAAATCCATAAAATGGCATGTACAAATAATGCAAATAAAATAAAAATAAACAATAAAAAATAAAAACTAATAAATTAGACATGCAAACGTGTTTGAAATTGGAATTCAATAAATTGGTTAATAGTTAAATAAAGAAATAAAAATAAAATCCAACGAACCATTTTTCCATTTTTTTAATATTTTTAAAGACACCCTGAATACAACATCTAATTACATGTTTAAATACTAAAGTTATAACAACAGAGGGCCAATGTATAAATAGAGCGCTTTAAAGTACTTTTAAATTATATACAATTTTTTATTAATTTTTTTTTCAACGTAAATCATGCCAATAACAAGTGTTGTTTGTAAAATAAAACGCTATACACTCCTCCATTGATTAACAATTTTTTTTTATATTTTTTCTATGCAGCCATGTTCTGCAGAAATCTAATATTTTCAAAAACTAAATTCACAATATTACCCCATATACATATGTATATTCCTCTACAGAGAAGAATACATCCATAATGAATATATTCATAGGAAGATTAGTCAGCACGACCCAATATACAAATCAGTTTACAAAATAATTTGAATATGAATGAAACGGTGTAGATCTACCTTACAGTTGATAAACAGAAACCATAAATCAAATGAAACTGCCACATGTTTATATTGCATGCAAATGGTAAGGATAATAAATTATTTATTAAGACTTAAAAAAAAAAATTTCGACGGCATCTTATGAAATAGATTACCAGGTGGAAGCGTATGCAACCATTTTATATTTATTTCGCATAACTGTAAAATAAGCAATGATGGTAAACATTAAGAAACGTTTATTTATAATTTAATTATTCATTCAATAACTACACAATAATCATTTGTTTCGATTTCTTTAAATAAAACTTTGTGGTTATTTTTCAAGCATTTCCTTATTCTTAAATTTAAATAAAACAAATTGTGTGCGAGATATAATCGACATTTTTGAAGACCTATTAAGAGCATACTGTGTGGATTATAATATCGTTCAAATGTATGCCACGGTTTCTCTGGTTGTAGCACATCCTAAAGCCTACTTTACACGGTCCCACAAGTAATATGATTTGTTAAAATTTTGTGTAGAAGAGTACGTATGTGATCGTCTAAACGTACTATGTAATGAAACCATCACACATTGAGAGAAAATACGGATGAAAAGTTTGACAGTCGTATGGCTCTCTTCATTTTTTGAAATGATTCAAAAAACAAGCAAGCAGCATTAGATCAGGGATGTATTTTTATGTAAACACATAGAAAAAAGTTTAACAGCTGTTTTTATTTTACTTTGTTATTGTCTGATACCGATCATGTAAACTCAAAAAATATAAATCATACGACTTTTATTCTCTTTTTTGTCATACGGATGGAATTTCATTTTACTTTTGCATTAGACTTTACGTACGTAAAGTATTACCGTGTGAAGTGGGCTTAAGCGGCCAATTTTCCATTGCTCTGAGGCAAAGATCAAGGTGAATTTGACCGATGACATGGGTTGTGTTGGCTGTGAGGAACGCTGTGATTTGTGTTGTATTTACATACACCTTTGACTTAAGAAAACCACCACAACCACCACAACCACAAGAAAACATCGAACACGGTCAAATAGCACGATATCTCTACCATGCCCTCAAACTACTCATACAGAATATCCAATGTGGCAATAGTTGTGTGGCACTTAGCGCCGTCCTGTTACCACATGCCGTTGATGTCGAGGTCATACATACATACATAATTGGTTATTGCAATCCTTCAGTCAGGATGACGACCTAGCTTCTCTCATGAATTTTATACATGACTGGTGGGACCTACAGTTTAAAGTCGTTTCCGAACTACATCTTTTTGCTAGCAATCTGCTGAGAGGAAGTCGGCGAATAAATATTTTTTAATTTTTCGTTTTGTTTTATATATTTGGCCTGGGGTTTGAAGGGTGGCTTTACGTCTAATACACTATTACACTACGGCGACTACCTATACTATCTACTGTCGAGATTATCAATTAGGCAAAAGTAGTGGCGAATCTTCGACTTATAATTCTTAATCTCGTCTCAAATTCTATAATTTTAGTTGTTCACGAACTCTTTTGTACGGTCATAAGTCTGCATGCTGAAGATGATTTTCCGATGAAAATTAGGATCTGTTGCCAATTGCTTTAGGGCCCATTCATTACTGTATATGGTCGTCCATGATGGTGGCATTTAGCAAAAGAGACTAAATAAATAACAATATGTGTGACTGATGGGACTTCTGCAAGATGACCGTAATCAACTGTGAGAGTTCAGTAATCCCTGATGGAAGACGCAAAAGAAAGTAATTTCCAAATATTATGATATATTGTGTTATAAAACTTTAATAACTGTTAATAATTATTTATAAAATCAAATTATTATAAAAAAAGGAATAAAATGTGAGTTTCCTAATAGTCTTTCTGTTGGGTTAATATCCTTTCACTTTGGATCAAGATACTTAACTTTTTTTTATATTTTTGTACAATAAAACTATTCACTAAAAATATTTAAATTGCTTTATAAAAATAATATTTTTTTAAACTATAAAAAAAACATTATAAATATCAATTAAATTTTTCTCATAATTATTCATTGTTTACATATAATCTTACTTACTTAATGTAAATTGTATTCAAAACAATTAAAATAAAAACAATTTGAATAAAAATTTTATGGGAATTCTAAGATTAGAACACAATATAACGAAATACTATACCTTTATACTACAAATGTTAGTTGACTTCATAATTTTCTGTGAATAAATGAAGGAGGTAATTATAGCTACATTATATACTTTGAAAAAAAGGGGTTAAATGGACGTAGAAAAATCTGAATCTAAATTATACTATTTTAGTTTCACAACATACAATAAATCGTGATTCACATTATGGTGAAAAAACTTGTCATTACATAGAATGATAGTTTTTTGCCTATAAAATATTTGTTTTATTCATCATTATTCATCATCTGAAAATTTTAAAATCTAAAATATTAAAATTCGCTATAATTAGTGCTTATAAACAATTATATCATTTCAAAATTAATTAATCTTGAGTTCTTTAATCAGTTTATAAAAATACATTGTAGAAAAATACTTATCAGAAAAGAAGTTTCTCTCTTTAGTCTTTTGTTATTGTATATGGTACTATACATTACGCATCAGCTTAAATGTCATAGAATTGTTAGAATATTTTTTAAAAAATTTTACCGAATTTTCTAATATTCTTTCCAAATTTCTATGCTAAAATCTGTTACTTTTGTAACTGTTTAGTTCTAAGAATAAGTTCTTCCTAATACAGTTATAAACATTTAAACGTTTGCATTTAAATGATATTAAAATTTTAAGAAACCTACGTATAAAGATTTTCTAATTGAATTTAAATTGGTTATAGTGTAACTAAAGTTAGGGTTATTTCAAAGGCAATATTAATAATAATATTTCGGACGATTTAAAATTTTAAATAATATTCCATCAGTATTTAGAGCTGAAGGTTTTGTTACATGCAACAACCAGTTTTCCAACTATAGATACCCATTACTTATATATCTTGTCACCGTAGTCTACTAGGTAGTATATCAGCTAATTAGACGTGAGGCCATAGTTCAAACCCCAGATTAGACAACTCCAGCTAAGCGAAATATAAAAAAATATTACTTTGGCGACTTCCTCTCAGCAGACTTCTGGCAAAAACTCTGAAGGTAAATTAAATTGCCATGAAAAAGCTTCTCAAAATTCTGTCATTCGGAGTCGACTTTAAACTGTAGGCCCTCGCCACTCATGGATAAAATTAGCACACACAACATTAGTGCTGTGTGATACAACCTAGTTTCACTTTCCTGACTGAAAGGTTGTAATAACCAATTATATATGTATGTGTGTATAGATATCTCCTTTTTGTCGGAAAAGCGTTCAGTTCTCCCACACAGCTGATTCAAGTTTACATTATAATACCGAGCCTCACTGTTAGATAGTATTGCTATGCCCTCCAGGTTGAATTTAGCACATCTTTCAATGACGACAACTTTCCCCATGGAATCTGAATATATCAATCTGGGATCGAAAAGCTTCGCTTTTGTTTCACTATAAGTCCTTGACTCATGTAGAATTAGATTTTGAGACTACGTTGATAAATGTAATAAATTTTTATAAACAAAACTTTATTTCATTGAAAATGTCAAGGACTTATTGGCCTCGTATGAAGTTTGTAACTGGTTTTGATAGGAATTAATAAAATAAGTCGATTTAAGACTACAAAAACATGAGGAAGTTATTTTATCAGATATTTTTGTCTACAAAAATTATTGGATTAGGAGTAGAGACAGTCTTAAATCCATTGGTTCATAATTGAAATTGATGGTGTTCCTTCTTAAATATCTGCTGCAGTTAGTAAATTCTGATAATTTTTCCTATTTTAGGCTATTTTTCTACATACATACATAATTTGTCATTACAACCCTTCAGTCAGGATTACGACCTAATTTCTAACACCAATTATGTTGCGTGTGATAATTCTAGGCATGAGTGGCGAGACCTACAGTTCAAAGTCGACTCCGAACGACAGATTTTTTTTGAGAAACTTTTCATGGCAATTTTTATTTACTCTCAGAGTTTTTGGCAGAAATGTGCTGAGAGGATGCCGCCGAAGAAATATTTTTTTGTATTTCGTTATATTGGAGATGTCTGATCTGGAATTTGAACCGCGGCCTCACGTCGGATAACCAACACACTACCTACTAGACTATGGCGTCTATTTAGTGGTCTAAAATTATCTTTTCGTAGAATTTATGCTGTGTAAATCGGATAAATGTCGAATGAAAATTGATCTTAGCAGTTGCACAAAATTTTAACCAAAAATTGGTTTGTGACTGTGCGATACCATTTAAATTCAATTAAGCCTAATTTGACAATTTCTATCGGGTTTTATATTAGGTTAGGTTATGTTAGGTTAGTTTGAAGTGGAAGCTTTCATTATCAAAGTTGACTTAAGCAAACATGGCGTCCTGTACATTGGCTCTGTACTGACCTAAATCCACCAAACTTATTGAAGAAGTTGGTCAGAGCACAAGAATTTTATTTTACTACTCTATCACATTCTAAAGTCAGAGTTGAACATTAATGAGATCCAAATTAGAACAAGTTTGAATAAGTAACTTCAACTTCAACTTCAAAATAACATTCCCTAACGATATAACCTGTATTATCACAGATGAGTTTCATAATTGTTTTGTACAGCGTATGTGGGCTTTGTACTGTAAAATATTCAATTTTAGATCAAATAACCGTAATGGGCGAAGATGCTGCATGTGACAGCAGTGATCTTCCGTTTGCTTCAGTTTATTAAAAAAAACTATTTTACGATGCTTTACCTTAAACGATACGGTTAATACTTTTGTGCAGGTGTGTGTGTGTGTGTTTGTTTAACGGTAAAGTTCAATAAACTTTAATATAAATGCGGAATATTATTTGTTTTTTTTGGTGTTGTTGTATTACTTAAAAAGAAAAATAGGCGTTATTATTAGCAAAATAACTGAAAAGTTGAAAAATTGCCAGTAATTGTTGGTAATTAAAACATTTCATCCTCGTTTTATTTTTCTTGATTTCTTCAATTGTTAAATTGTGAAATTAATTGTATTTTGTTGTGACATATTGACAATAATTGTTGAATTATGTGACATTTTTTATTTATTTAGTTTTAAACCGTTTTAAATACCACCACAATTATTGATTTCGTTTTCTTTGTTTCTTTTTAGTTTGTGGCCCTCCTGCAGTTCCTTTAAATTCTAAAGTTCAAACTATAACAGATGGCAGCTCAATTCTGGAGGCAAAATATGAATGTGATTCGGGTTATGAACTCTTTGGACCCTCATCTATTAAATGTGATGCTCGTACCGGCTGGGAAAAAGAATTGCCATTTTGTGGCACAAATGTAGCCTACCGGAAGCCTATTAATCAAAGCTCTTATACAAGGGCTGGTCCCCCCTTTTATGCCAATGATGGTGAGCCGGGTAATAAAAATCCTGATGGCCAACAATGTTCTGAAACTCAAAAAGAACCTTCACCCTGGTGGCGTGTCGATCTCTTAACACCTCAAGCTGTGCGTGTTGTGCGTATTACCACCAGAGGCTGTTGCGGCCATCAGCCTTTACAGGATTTGGAAATTCGTGTAGGCAATAGTAGTGTCGACCTACAAAGAAATCCTTTGTGTGCCTGGTATCCAGGTACGTTAGATGAAGGCATTACGAAAACATTTACATGTGCCCGTCCCTTAGTGGGTCAATATGTGGCCATTCAATTAGTGGGCGTGGAAGGTAGTCTAAGCTTATGTGAGGTGGAGGTGTTTACCAATGAAGAATTCTCTGTGGATCGCTGTTTGAGCTCCAAATTGGGCGTGGATACTGTTTTGACAACATTCTCAAAGACATGTTATGAGTTTCATGTAACGAAAGGTGAAAATTTTGAAAAGGCTCAACAAATATGTAAAATGACTGGTAAGTGAATAATTTGTTAAATTAATCATTTAAATTATTAAAAATCCACGGGGCATAATGTTTGTTAATTGTGTGAAAAGTCTTTTGTTATTTTAACCTTGAGTACTTGCTGTTTGTGATAGAATTTGTTCTGCAATTAATCCACAAAAGAATTTTTATACAATAGAGTTACTGTTGACAAAATGATGCAAGTATACATACATATGTACTCGTTTGTTATTATTATTTTGTATGTTCTTTACAAAGACCTTCAGCAAAAGAGGTCAAAATACCAGCAAAATAGTTGTCATAATAAAAACTCCCAAGAAGTTGTTGGAAATGCTAAATGCAACGTTCCAAGTGTATTTATTTATTTTTCTGCAAATTAATTGTGATTTCTTAAAAAAGTATTTTTATGAGGGATACAGAATATGAGGTTATAATTATTTTTGGCCCATCATAAGTCGTTTCTCTCAAAACAAGGAGAAAAAAGAACTGTGATATAGGGTACTGAACTGAATAGATTGGAGTTTAGTAAATGGATACATTTATATTTCGTTTTTATACAGAGATATGGTTTAGCTTATCATAAAACGGCATCAAAGTCTACAATTAATGTCAGTGGGTTTGTCAGTAGTGAGGTTAAGAGATTTGTATTCTGAACACGATCCTTCTTTAGGCGACTTTAGTAAGATCTAATTTCCGTTTGGTAGGTAAGTGAAGGATTGAAGTCGCCGTAGGTATTGTAGATAGTGTTAGACGTGAAATCACGGTTCAAACTTTAAGTCAGACATCTCTAATGTCTCAAAAATCCGTCGTTCGGTCTTTAAACGTCCCCGCCACTAATGTATACAATTAACTCACACAACTTAAGTGGTATTAGAAGAAGTGGCTCAGTCGTAGTCCTGACTGATTGTGTATATACATATGTAGGAATTTGTCGATTCCTTTTATTATTATTATTATTATTAAATAAAACACTGTATATTAAATTAAGTTAAATTAAATTCATTTTATTTAAAGGCGGTAAAAAAAACTAAAAATATATGTACATGAAACTAATGTGTGTCAAAACTAAAAATATTGTCGACTTCACTCTTCGAACGTCACTATCACTCTATTCTACGAAACTAAAATTCAATGCTTTTCCCTGTCTGTCTGTTGTTCACAATATACTCCAGCTCATTCTCTCCCACAGATAAATGAGTGTTCGTCCGTCTCTCCGTTTCTGTCTATTAATCGTTGTTGTCCGTCTTGTCCTTAACTGTCCCAATCCTACATCCGGCCACTCCTGACCTCACATTCGTCCCGAATGTTGTCCCCATCTTTTCATGTACTCCGACACCGTCGTACACTTTCTACTTCCCTCTGAATCTCCCACCTTCTCAACCTCATACCGACCATGACCAAGCTTCTTCACCACCCTATAAGGACCAAGAAACTTCGGTCTCAACTTCATTCCCGAACCAAATTGTCTTCGCTTAATGGCGACTAATTCGTTGACCTCATACGCTGTTTCAGGAACCCTTTTTCTGTCAAAAGTCATCTTATTTTCCTGTTGGATGCGCGATATATTCGTTCTAGCTTGCTCTCTTAACTGATCACGTTCTTCATCATATTCTCGTATGGACAGCTCATCCAATAAGTTTCTTAAATCGGGGAGTTCACTAATTCTCATATCCAAACCAGTTAATAATTTGAACGGAATAATTCCAGTACTTCTTGGCGGTGTACTATTTATTATCCGTTGCACGTGATCAACATGTTTGTAGCAACTACCACACTTTGCCACACAGGGCTTCTTTAGCATCGGTATTTGTTGCTGTCTTTCCTTCTCTTCTTGCATTTGTCGACGTTTTTCTTCTTCAGCTTGCGTAAGTCGATGTTTATCTTCTTCCATTTCTTGACGTTTATTTTCTTCCCTTTGCCGTCGCTTTTTTCCATTTTGCTCCCGCCGGCATTTCCCTTCAGATCTTTTTACTGCGGGTTGTTCAGTATTTTCATTTTTAGTCGCTTTATTTGTTGATTTTGTACCACCGTTGTTGTTATTATTAGAGTTGCGTTTATTTTGTCGATTTGATTTTTCATTAACTATTCCTTGCTGTGACTGACGATTGTTCTGCTCAGACTTGTTATCATTTGACAAGGAAACTCTAGGAGATCTTTTATTTCCTTTTTGTGTTTCATAAGGTTTCTGCTGCTGAGACTCCTGTTGTACGCTCCTTTCCACATTTTGTTGTTGATTTGATTGTTTACTGTCATCCTGTTGCTGCTGTTGAACATTATCTTGTTGGGGAATTTTTTCAACTACTGGCAAGCGATGCTGGTCTTCAAAAGATTTTTGCCGCTGCAACTGCAGTACCATTTGTTGCCCGTGCTGTTGTTGTTGATGAGCTTGACCATGTTGTTCTAATGCGGCTACATACCCCAAATCATCCATTTCCCTAATTCCCGTAGAATTGTCTCTGCATCGCAATTTCGCTCCATCCGAGTCAATGGCCAAATCAACATTAGCAAAAATATCATTACCCAAAACAACAGAATACAACAGATCACCTTCCCTACAAACGTGGAATGTTACATCCATTTCAACCTCGTCCACACGGATCTTAACCGTAAAACTACCCATCGTAGTAATCTTTTTTCGACCTATCCCAACCAAAGTTCTCCTATTGGGTTCGAGATCTAAATCACCTAAAAGAGATAAGGTATCGTAACGAATAGCACAAATGTCGCTACCAGTATCAATGAAAGCAGAGATCGTCTTATCTAGAATCGAGATGTCCTTGAATATTCTCCTTGATGGGATGATAACATCATCAGACATCGTATGAACATTACTGGTGCTCTTGCCATTTCCTCCGCCTCCACTTCCTTTCTTATCACCGTTCTTCTCCTTCTTGGCCTCTTGTCCGCACTCAAAAGACTTATGTCCAAAGCCATGACACTTGAAACATTTCACCTGCGGATTTGTGCACGCGTTCGATAGATGTCCCTTGTCGCCGCACTTATAACAGCGTCTATCATCCTTGGTTTCAGGCATCTTCTTCACAAAACTTTTCGGTCGCGCGCCCTTTGAGTTTGATTCCGACACTCGTATCTTCTCATATATTTCGATATTCTCCTTAAGTTCGTCTAAGTTCCTTGACTGGTACAAAATAGCCTTGTTTGACCTATAGTCGCTTATCCCATCTATGAAATATTCAATCAGGCTTTGTTCGTCTAATCTAATAGGATTTCCAATCTCTCGCAGACTATAAAGATATTCGCGTAATGTTTCACCTGACTTCTTCTTCCGATTACTCAATGTTCGATGAATTTCTAACGATGACAGCTTTCTTCCGAATTCTCTCTTCAAAGCTTGCTTCAGGGAACTCCAATCCTTAATACCAGATTCGCTTCTAGCAAAAGTCTTCGCAGCACCCGTCAACAATTGTTTCGCGTATATGTACTTTTGAAGGTCGTTCCATTTTACAGCATATGAACAGTCTTCGAATTCTTCTAACCATTGTTCAATTTGGGGCAAACCATCGCCTGAAAAAGCTGAAACCGAATCCTGAACGTCCCTTAAAGTAAAAATACTATGGGGTAATGTCGCAACATTGCCGGCAACCATAGAAGAAGCTTCATCATGATCAGAATTATCATCCACAGCCTCGATATTAAAATGATTCAAAAGTCTATCCTGCAAAACACTTTTATTACCCGTCTTAGAAATTCCTAATTCGTCCAATTTGGCCCTCAAGCCCTCTAAACTTAAACCCAAAATTTCGTCTCGGTTCATTTTGTTCGTCAGCGGCTTATAAATTTAAATTAAATATTATTATAAAAATTGAATAATTATTACAAATAAAATATTAATATTAATACAGTGCTATTCAAAATATTGTTCAAGTATAAAATTTGATGGAACAATTTCACAATCACGTCAAAATTAATTAAAATGTTATAAATCTTATCAATTATCGTTGAATAAATTAAGCATTAAAATTAATTATCAAACTCTACACAAATTATAAAATATTCTCAAAAAATTGATATTCAGCAATCAACAATAAACTCTGTATTCAAACTAATTAAAATTAATCAAAATATTCCAAATCATATTAATTTTCCTTAAAGAATTTAAACATTCAATAAAAATTCACATCTAATTCAATTAATCAAAATACTCAAATTATCTTCATAAAATAACACCAATTATCTTTACACTATGTATGCAATTTCCAAATTAAATATGAGAGGCTTTTATCTTCTTCTTACGTCGCAAAATTTGTATACAATACTACCATCTACACATCACAATTTAATGCACTCATTTCAAGCACTCAAACATCTAAAATCATCTATTGTCGTCTGACACTAAAAAAAAGAAAAATCGTCTATACGCCTAAAGAGTGCAAACGTCCAAAGCGCTCAAAATTCAAAACTTCAACGTCCATTAACATATAATCTACTCAGCCTCACAATATTAACCTCTCCTTATAGTCACAATAGTCCTACTCAAATTATCTAAATGCATACATACACACTTATCTTCATTATTACTAATACACGCCTTGGTTGACATTAACAGCAATAACAAAAATCTTCACGGCTCCGACTGCTCAACGATCATTTACTGCTCAAGCAATTATAGCAACCAGTTTCGTCATCTACTACGCTTTAACTCTCTCACCATGCAAAAAACAGCTTCTTTACTCTCCGATCATCTTTCACTCATAAGCACTCGTTGATTTCAAAATAAGGGTTGTTTTCATATGCACACTATGTTGTTTTTGTAAAAACGTTGAGTTTCATTACTTTGTTCTATTTTGCCTAATACACTTCTGTACACACATTTACACAACAACATCAATGCATGTTTTTCTTCGTTACTATGTTCATGAGTTTTTCGTAGAGTTTTTTTTTTTCATTTAATCTCCTTGTAACGTCTTTCTTTCTTAACATAACATTTGCATGACCATTCTTGTTGCCAACTTCACAGTTTTTTTTTTCGAATATAGATAAGTGGTATAGTTCAAAATTTTCTTATCTCTTTCACACGCACTCACTTCAATTATAACGGCTCTTAGTTTCTAGAAGCTTCGTTTTTTTTTTCATGCGACAGAATTTTTCCTCACATACGGTACTTATTCATGTTGTTGTTGTTTCGTATTCTCACATACATACAGCACATCACTTCCATATAAAAAATAGTATGACTACGTCTTTTCTTTTGTTTTTCTTTTTGTCAGTTATTAGTTTTTCACACAGTTTTTTCCATAATTTCATTACCTTTCTATCAAGTTCACATATTCACTTCTCCGCCTGGGCCATTCCGGTCGAGCCCCCAATTTTGTAGGAATTTGTCGATTCCTTTTATTATTATTATTATTATTAAATAAAACACTGTATATTAAATTAAGTTAAATTAAATTCATTTTATTTAAAGGCGGTAAAAAAAACTAAAAATATATGTACATGAAACTAATGTGTGTCAAAACTAAAAATATTGTCGACTTCACTCTTCGAACGTCACTATCACTCTATTCTACGAAACTAAAATTCAATGCTTTTCCCTGTCTGTCTGTTGTTCACAATATACTCCAGCTCATTCTCTCCCACAGATAAATGAGTGTTCGTCCGTCTCTCCGTTTCTGTCTATTAATCGTTGTTGTCCGTCTTGTCCTTAACTGTCCCAATCCTACACATATATAAGTATGCAGGTAGGTGGAGAAAAAGGAGACTGCCAAATAGAGTTATAAGTCTCATGCCTATAGACATGCACTTAAGCCATCATGTCGGCTTGTTTTTCTAACTCGGCATCACATAAAAGCTTTCTATGAAATATAATAAGGCCATCTCTCAACAACATTTTTTATTCACTCCATTCGCCTCTGGAACCAACTACCCCCTCAAATACAAATGATCAGCAATGCAAAGCATTTCAAAACTGCCATTTTCGAGCACTTTACTTAGTTAATGTTCTCTAATTTTTGTAAGTTTGTTTCTCCTTAGTTTTATTATAATTTTGATATTCATTTTATTTTTTTTAATACTGTTCTAATGTTGTGCTGTAATGTTTTTTTCCCCCTTTCTTTACTTTACTTAAATTTCCTTTTTTCTTAAATTTTAAGTATCTTTTATTTTTTTTAAATTGATTTTTTTTGTTAAATTATGTTAATTAAGTTAAAATAAATGTTTCTGAATAAATGTTAGTAACAATTGCTAAGCAATAGTGTAATACAAGATTTATTCTTGTTGTATTGTTTTGAACAAATAAATAAATAAATAAATAAAATAAATAAAAATTTCTTCCAGTTCTCGCCTCTGAGGTGGATTATATCTGGTATAAAATTTTCCTTCAAATGCCAAATATGCCAACCTTACGAAAGCTGGGCAATGGCATGTGAAGGGTTACATAATTCTCATGATTTCTGTGAATGATTTGCATTCGTTGTATCGACCATTCTTATCGCATCACATGTACATACATGCAAGAGGAATTGTCGTACAAGAACGCTCATGGGTGTACTTAAATCGCCTTTACTGAATCTTAATACCCTCAGGGTTTTAACCTTAAAATCAAAAATTTCGATTTAGTCAGTATGTAGAGTTCCTCTGTAATTATGTTAAAGGAAGCTTAAGGAAAGGCTAAATAATTAAAGAAAACTTTTAGATTTTCTTTTGTGAATTTGCGAATTTGGTGGAAAAACTTGCTGTGGTTACAAAGAGGACTTGTATATTCATTGAGAATAGAGCTGGTTTGGTAAAGGTGTTAATCTGCTTGACTTCAAGCTCAATCTTCCCTAATACAAATGCAGCAGAAAATATAAAATTTTACATAGGCTTTCTAGAATTTAAAAAATAAATAGAAAAACCGGTCTTCGCATGGGAAAGAGTAGGTTTCAATAAGCAGGGTTGGTAGCCATCTAAAGAAACACTCAGTACAATTGTTTTCTAACTTTGACGTATGGTAACCCTGTCATTCTAGGATCTACTATAGAACAACTTGTTTAATTAAGCTGAAACAATGCAAAATTAGAATGGTATTCGAATAATACGTTTTGTGACAGTCCATTACTCTCTGATTTTCTTTAGTACCAATATGAGGCCTTTCCTTATGCTATAGTGTTTATAAAGTTACAAGAAAAACGTAGAATTAAACTAATTTGAGCGTGATTGATAGTTATGTTAGGAAAAGGTTCAATTTCGCTCTGCGACTATTACCGCCTGAGGGTTTCAAGATATTAGTAGTCTTCACACACTACTGGACAGTAAGCAATTCAAATCTATTTTGCAAAACAACTTATAATTACAACAAAAATTTAAAGTTTATTTGTATACCTTAACTATTAAGTCATAGTATATGCCAGTAGTTCAATATTAGTTGATTAATTGATAACAAGTAATTAACCTCAATAAATTTAATACAATTAAAAATTAATGTATACGACTAAAACTAAAACTGAAGGTTCTACAAAAGATTTTCACACGATAAGCATAAAAACTTAACATTATAGTCCTTAGAAGTGTTTGATAAAAAAAGGCAAGTTACAACGGGTTGAATTGTTTGATGTTTCCCACAGTTATTTAAAACAATTTCTTACAATAAATATAAATAATAAATAAGGTAACAACACATATTTAAAAACAGATTTGAACAAAAAACGTTTTTATTTCAAATCATATTTAAGCCAATATTTTTTGTAAGCCTAAGTTCATTGTAACCAAATGGTGTCGCTAAAAAAATTAACATCTTTTAATATTTTATTCAATCACTCGTTTGTTTATTTGTCAGTATGTCAGTTGTATTGTTAAGCAAATAATTTAATTTTTTTTGTGTTTACCATTTAAGGTGGCAATTTGGTGCACGATTTTCGTGGAGCTGCCAACGATTACATACTAACTGAATTGGAACGACGTAAAACCGATTTAAAGACACAATTAGTGTGGATTGGTGCACAAAAGGAACCAGGAATTACTTCACGCACTTGGAAATGGGTAAATGGTAAGTATCATCCCATATAATACATACAAAAATTTGCAAGAAAAAAATTATGTTGTTACGAACAAGAAGAATCTAAAATTAAAACAAAAAAAAAGAAAATTATAAACAAACAAGAAATACAACAACAAACACCAGCATAAAAAACGGTAAACAAGTAAACAAAAATACAACAACAACATAAAAAATGGTAAACAAACAACAAACACTGCAAGAATAAATGTGAACAAAATACACAAGCAACAATAATGAAACAACGATGTTTACATTTATAGAGAATTCGAGAAGGCGAAGCCCCACGAACATTCGCCTTCAAGAACATTGTTTACATGTTTACTCTGTCATATAAAAGACAAGGCAAAGCAGGCGAGTGAGTTAGTAAAGTTTAGTCAGTCTTGTGTGAGGACGCGGTGTGTTTGATATTTCGAACAAAATGAAATATGAAACAATATTTTTTCGGCGACTTCCTCTCAGCAGATTTCTGGCAAAAACTCTGAGAGCAACTAAATTGCCATGAAAAGTTTCTCAAAAATTTGTCGTTCGAAGTCGACTTTAAACTATAGGTCCCGCCACTAATGTATAAAATTAACACACACAATATGGGTGGTGTGAGAAGGATTGTTATGACCAATTATGTATGTAAACAGAAGAGTAACAAATAAAACAATTGTTGTTGTTTACATAAAGTTGTGAACAGTGGCGCACAGAATTGTGCGAATAATAAAGAATTTTAATTAAAACTAAACACAAATTTATATTTATTAAAAGGTAAAAACGTAACAATATGATTTAAAATATTCGATCTGTGACATTTCATACAAGAACATTATCTTCTGTAATTTATTATTAAAATTCAAATTAATTTGTTTGTTGGGTTAGTTGCCAAAATAAATTAAAGAAATAAAATTGCAATGCCAAGCAGTATTTGTTAATAGAAAAACCTGCTAAATAACGTAATTAAAACAAGTTTATTTATTTTATAATAATTATAAAAAAACAACAACAAATATTGTTTAAATTATTCAAGCCGTTGTGTTTTTTATAACCCTGAAATTTAAATTTGCCGAAAAAAAAAGAAAGTACCCAATAATTGTTGCTAATTAAATGGCCAAAAAGGTGCTTCTAATGCCGAAACAAGTCAACTCTACTGTCATAGCTTTGAAAAAACCAGAAATTAAATTAACAATGCTAGAAACATACACAAAAAAAAAACTTTTTTAATAATTAATAATCAATATCACTGGGCATAAACATACATACGTTTCCCTTTATTGCCAATGGCTATACTTATGGGTAATCATTATGGCATTCAATAAATATGGTCATCTGTAAGTTTGCGTGTCTGCAAAACCCAACTCAATTAGTTTTAAAGTCGTGCTTTTGCTTTTCATTAAAAAACGTAAAGAAAAACAAAAACTTAAATTGAAATTGAAAAGGTTCTCATTTTGTATAGAAAAATGAAAGTTATTTTCTGTTTTTATCTGTACATTTATTCGTTTTTCTATTTCTTTTTTTTCTTCTTCTTCTTTTTCGTTTAATAATTGTTTGTTTTATTATTATTATTGCTTTATTATTTCTGTGTTTTTTCATTTCTTTTTTATGATTTATTTAAACAGGTGAAGTGGTACAGAAACCAGCTTGGGGTAAAGATCAACCGAATAATTATAATGGCGAACAGAATTGTGTGGTTTTGGATGGTGGCCGTAATTGGCTATGGAATGATGTGGGCTGTAATCTGGATTATTTGCATTTTATATGTCAACATGGTAAGTTAAATCAAAAAAGAAAAAAAAATACGATTTTTAAGTTATTTTTATTAAGAGAATGCCATCAAGATTTATATGTTCTTTTATATAAAGTTTCACAAAGTTGTTGAAAATTAGCTGAGAATCTTTCAGCAGAACATTATAAATTTTGTTAAAACTCGTTAAGTGTTAACTAATTTGTTTAATTCAAACTTGTTTAATAATCAAGTATAACCTCTACAAAAAAGGAAACTACAGTTGGAAGTAGATTTTAGGTTACCATTTCTTTCAGATAAACATTAGCCAGGCCATCTGTAAGAAATAAAGAACCAGTTGTATAGTTCAGTGATCAAAATAAGATGACCTTGCTTCATTTAAATTTGGTCTTATATACTAATACATTTTCAAATTCTATGAGTGACTTTCTAAACTCACTCAATAACTTAAACTCTACTCAAAATAATTAAAATAAAATACACTTAATGTAATTTTGTTGCACTTGAATTAAACATATACCAAAGTGTTCTCTTTGGCACATGTTGTGCGTTCCCATCACTTAGGTCAGTTTACACTAGTGACACACTTCAGAAACTGAAAGTATTACTACACATATAACACACACCAATATAAACAAATATGCGGTTGGTTCAAAGCAACACTTTGTAATAATTTTGGTGTGACCCAATACTGAACAAAATCAGAGTATGCATTTGTACTCTACAATACGTATACACTACACACCACTGTCAAAGGCGAACATTAAAGTCTTAACGATTAACAATTTCTTTTGGTTTGTATTGAAAAATATGAATATCAACCACATGTAGTTTTAATAGGACAATGCTAAGTGTAACACAACACATGCCTCTTTAGAAATTCTGCACGAGCATCTCCATGTGGAGGTGCTTTAGACAGGCTACTATCATGACTCCGTTGGACTTTTTCTTGTGATATTTCTTAAGTAGCAAGCGTTTGCTCATAAATATCAAACCATAGAGGTCCTCAAACCCAAAATAAGACATACTATCGATCAAATTCAAGTCGATTTTGGCGCCTTAGTAATGGAAAATAGAACTTTTCTGAAAAGTCCTGAATAAACGGTCTTGTCAGTCTTCATCAGGTCTTCGCGTTTAAAGCATAAATTATCTCCATTAAATTATCGAGAATAAGTAAGCGAAATAAGGGAAAATATTCTCTTCTTACTTCATCGCTTTGCAGTCTCTTGTGAAGACATTTACAGATATTGCGAGTGCCTGCGCATTACAAAACGATCCCTAAGAATAGTGACAGCGGCAGAGATTTCCCTACAATCCAAATTAAATAATTGATTGGCACTTTTCCTATAACTTTAGGGCCAATAGATTGGTTTGTGCCTGTTCTAGAAATTATCAACTACCTAAAATATCCCTTTGATGAGAAACCCCAATTCGAGTAACACCAAACTCCTGTTTGAGTCGGGCATTGAAATCACATCATTGATGCTCGTTTGGTTGTCAGAGATAATTGATAGCCTGAACGTTGGATACCCTTTACTCAGAATCAGTTCTGCAGAATGTTTTGCGTTCATTATCTCGGTATCAAACACACTAAAATAGTCAAATAGGTGGAAGAATTTTCTAAAAGTAAACTCTTTTGAAAAAATTCCTCAGACAACATTATTTTTAATTTTGAAGAATCTGTGTGGTCTTCCACTGAGTCTCCTGAAGTGAGCATTTTGGAAGGAATTTATGTGTGCTTAGAATTTTTGTGTAAAATCTCCTATTAAGACTTCAGACGGATCATATTCACATGCCCTCGGAGTCTGGATTCCTCAGATACAATAGAGGCGTGCCCAAAGGAAATAAAGTTCTAACGTATGCCCTATAAATGGCATTGGTATGAATAACGCATGTTGTCGCAGATAGATAGTGTGTTAGCGTATTAGACGTGAGGCCTCGGTTCAAACCCCAGGTCAGGCATCTCCAACTGAACGAAATATGAAAAATTATTTCTTCGGTGACTTCCTCGCAGCAGATTTCTGGCAAAAACTCTGAGAGTAAATCAAATTGACATGAAAAGTTTCTCAAAAATCTGTCGTTCGGAGTGGTCCCACCACTCATGTATAAAAATTAACGCACACAACATAAGTGGTGTGAGAAACTAGGTCGTAATCCTGACTAAAGGGTTGTAATGATCAATTATGTATATGTATGTCTAGACAGTAATCTGTATGGAAGCAAATTATGCTGAATAAAGAGGGCTTTTGTAGGCTCTTAATAAAATATTGAATGCAATTTATTACAAACTGTCAGTCCACATATTATCCGCACTGTATTAGCCTTTATTTTGTTAACCCACATGATTTAGGATTTCAAATTTTCGTTTGTTAAACAAGGTGTTAAACTTTCTAAACTTCCACTTCCATATTTTTCAATTTTACTTTGTATATTTGTTATTCCCTTTCTTATCACGTAATTTTTTTCTATAAAATTTGCAGCACCACTATCTTGCGGTTCACCAGATTCACAACAAAATACAACAATTGTGGGTAAAAACTATACAATCGACAGTACAATACAATACATATGCCCCAAGGGTCATTCATTAATTGGTGATGCAGAACGTACATGTCGCAGCGATGGTACATGGAGCGGAAAGGCACCCACTTGTAAATGTATGTAAATGCAAAGCTTTTGTTAAATTATTTCATCTTTTTTTTACATTTTATTTCATTTAAATTTTTTGTTTTTAACAGATGTCGATTGTGGCCCACTGCCGGAATTAGAGCATGGTTCAGTGCTGCTATCCGAACAGCGTTCCAGTTATGGCGTACAGGCTACTTATAGTTGCCATGAAAACTATACTTTGATTGGTAATGAAAATCGCACTTGTGATCTAAATGGTTGGACAGGCAAACAGCCAGAATGTTTGATCGATTGGTGTCCAGAGCCACCAGGCATACAAGGCGGCACGGTAGTGGTGACCGATAAGAGAGCTGGCTCTACGGCTACATACGAATGTGAAACGGGTTATGTGTTAGTGGGAGAACCGGTACGTTTTTTTTAGAATTCCTTTTTATAATTTTAAATATTTTTTCATTATTTAAACGATCTTTAATTTAAAGGTTATATCATGTGGTTTGGGTGGTGAGTGGTCCAGCAAGGCGCCTTCATGTCGTTTTGTGGACTGTGGTTCTCCAGCACGACCCGATCATGGTGTAGCTGTCTTAATTAATTCTTCAACCACGGTGGGTTCCATGGTTAAGTACGAATGTGAAGAAGATTACTGGTTAGATGGTCCCTCCGAATTGTTTTGTAATAAAGATGGTAAATGGTCAGGAGATGCACCAGTATGTGACTTGGTTACTTGCGATACGCCTCATGTGCCACCAGGTACATTCGTTGTCGGCTATGATTACAATGTCCACTCAAAGATAACCTATAATTGTGATCCGGGACATGTTTTAAGAGGTAATCCTGTATTGGAATGTCTAGATTCAGGCGATTGGAGTGCTGAAGCACCATTCTGTGAATGTAAGTGGAATTTGCTCAGGATAATTTAAATAAATTTTCAATATTCTTTCCTTTGAATATGTCCTTAGATATCGATTGTGGCACCATAACACCCATACCGTACGGTACACATAAATATCCCACAAATACTACATACGTTGGCTCTGAAGTGACCTTTAGTTGTGCTCAGTCTCATAAGTTAAGTGGTGTACCGAAACGTATTTGCCTTGAATCGGGTGTATGGAGTGATTCATCGCCTAAATGTGAAGGTAAGAACTTAAAACACATTTGTGTGTGAATTTATTGGCTACAGATGTACTTTTTAGAAATACGCTGCACAGAACCGGCTTTGGCTCCACATAGCTTGCTTTCGGTAACAGGCAATGATCGTATGTATGGTAGAACGTTAATAAGAACCTCAGAAACACCTTCAAATTCAGCTCAAACCTACAGGTAAAATGGAATTTCAAATCTTTAAAGAATTATTATTGAAAAGGAATTTGATTTAAAGAATTGGAGCTTTGGCTAAGTACCGCTGTGAACGTGGCTACAAAATGATGGGAGAAGCTTTGGTTACCTGTGAAGATAATGGTCAATGGAGCGGCAATGTTCCTGAATGTGTTTGTAAGTTGGAAAACAGATTGAAAATAAAATATGTCAACTAAATTGGTCAAGCCAAGTTTAATTTTTCAAGTCTTCATATGATCCTTAATCTTCATAATTTTTTTTTTTTAGATGTCGAATGTGGACCCCCTATGAACATTACCCATGGAAAAGTTACGCTGGCCACAAATGTCACTTATTATGGAGCTGCAGCTTTGTATGAGTGCGATGCCAACTTTAAATTGGATGGTGTTTCAAGACGCCTATGCACCGAAGATGGCACTTGGAGCCATGAAGCGCCACAGTGTATAGAAATCACATGTGATAAACCAGAATTGACGGAAAGTCTTATGCTTGAAGATGGCGAAAGATCTGTAGGTGGTTTAGCCAAATTCAGATGCCAGAGAGGACGTACTTTGATTGGTAATGATACCAGAGTGTGCCAAAAGTCTGGTAAATGGACGGGTAAAAGTCCAACATGCAAGCGTAAGTTCATTGTGTTTGCAAAATGAAACGTAAATATTTTCGAAAATTAATTTTGATGAAATCACTTTCAGCGGTTGACTGTGGCCGACCTTTGCCCATAGAGAATGGCCGCGTCATTGTTGTAAATGAGTCAACTCTGTATGGTGGTTCAGCTGAATACCATTGTATACCCGGTTTTAATCGTATTGGCCAATATTTGCGTAAGTGTACCGAAGATGGCATGTGGAGTGGTGATGAGCCACGCTGTGAATTAACCGCAACCGAAGCTCAAGAAAGCGGTAGCTTAGGTACTGGTATTGCCATTGGAGCCACTGTTATTATAGCGCTGCTTATTATGATCGGCCTTATATTCATACATCGCAATAAAGCGCGACCCGTAAAGAATACGGAAAATATACAGGCGGCCGAAACAAAAGATGAACGTAGTGCGGCCGTAATGTCTTATTCAACGCTGGAAGCAAACAATCGTCATATGCACTTAGATAATGGACCACCGGCTACATTCAATACCTTCCATGCTGGCAGGGGTATGTCTAACGGCAATGGTTCAGTTGGTAGAGCAGGTAAGTGTCTACTCAGTACATATGTACATAAATATGGGAGCATAAAAACTAATTCAAGAAAATTATTTTAAAGAAAACATTTATGATCAAATACCCAGCGAACAATTCTATGATGCCCCCTATGAAATGCGAACAAACGATGAAGTGTACGAACCAGAGCCTACAGCTGGCAATGTTATTACTATTAACGGTATATCTGTTAGATAAACTTGTTTAAAATCTTTTCAAAAAAGATTTGGTTTACTTGAACAGCTATATTCCAAAATTTGTTGTAATTTTTTTTATGTTTTATTTTTAAATTCTTAATTTTAATTATAAAATGACTGTATTATTATCGAAAAATTGAAAAAAATTGTTTAAATATGTTTTTTTTTGTGTGTACTTGTTAAGCATCCTAAAACAAAAACAACAAATTTTTGTAGATTTTGTATAAAAGAAAATTTTTTTTAATTTTAGTTCTTAGTTTTTTTAGATTTAATATCTTTGTTTTATATTTTATTTTAGGTTTTACTTGTATATAATATTCTATAGATATATAATGTATATGTATTTAGAGAGTATGTGATTTGTTATAATATATCGTAAATACTTATATACTTAAAAGCATATTTATTTTTTGGCCTTAAACTATTGACATATATGTACGTATTTAGAGTAGAATATAGAAAAATAAATATGAAAAATAATAAAGGAAATCAATAATTTTAATTAACATGGAGTCCAATATCATATTTATTTATTGATACATGTGTTCCTGTTTTCTTTTCAAAGAAATTCACGGAGACTAATTCTCAAAGCATGAGAAATCATTAGAGAAATCAGCAGTAATTTGCGCTGGTACAATGATTTGTTTAAACAAAGGACAATGGTATCGATATTTTATATGTAATGTTGGAAGAAAGAATTCTTTCTCTATAATGCGACAAAAATGTTTGTATACCGTACTTTTTTTGCATACTCAAACATTAAACATTAATGGTCGGAAAAGTTTGGTTAGAAATTTAGCCAAAAATAGAACAATTATTCTTCTAAATAAGGACCTATCGATAAGGTCATTATTACAACTTGCTGTTCATGTTGGGTTTAGTTAAAGATAACTTTAGCTAAAGTGAACTTTAGAGTCACTTTCAACTTCTTTTCGTTATTACAACCTAATGATAAAATAAAGTTAACTTTTTCAAAAATATGGCAATGACGGTGCAACGTCGGTAACACTACTCACTTAAACAAGTTCTTTTTAAAAGCAGTGGCAACTGCGGGCCTCTTTTATTGTTGTATTTGTTCATTTTGTTTATATTTGAAGTTGCAATATTAAAAATAATATATAATATGGCATGTTCAAACATAAACTTTACTTTAAAAGTTAGAGGTAGGATGATGCTCGCTTTAACTTAACGCTTACTTCGCCCACTTATAATAATGAAAAAAATCTGCCCGTTAATATCCTCTCTTTAGTTAACGGCAAGTTGTAATAATTGCCATAAGGGCCATACAACTTGGTTTTCATTATTGTGAGTACACAATAAGACAAAAGTGAGCGTTAAGATAAAGGAAAGATCATCCTAACTTTATCTTTAAAGTTCACTTTATCTTTGAACTTGCCATATTATATTTTCAATATGGTAACTTCAAATATAAACATGAAAAATAAACGTATTTGTTGTAAAACAAAAAAAAAACGCAAAAATAAAAAACCTAAAACCTCAACATACAAATTTTATAAACTTACAAATAAGAAGGCACGTAGTTACCACTGCGCTTTTAAAGCAGTTGTTTAATTGAGCAGTGTTATCGACATTGCTCCGGCACTGCCATATTTTTGAAAAAGTTAACTTTATTTTATCGTTAGGTTGTAATAACGATAAAAAGTTAAAGGTGACTTTAAAGTTCCCTTTAGCTAAAGTTACCATTAACTAAATCCAACTTTAACGACAAGTTGTAATAATGGCTCTAAGAGAGCTCTGTTAGTTCTGTCAGTTCTAATATTGTAATAATAGAATGTAACACATACATACATACATAATTGTTCATTATAACTCTTCCCTCAGGGTTACGACATTGCTTCTCACATCACTTATATTGTATGTGTTAATTTTATACATGAGAGACGGGACATACAGTATAAAGTCTACTCTGAACGACAGATTTTTAAGAAACTTTTTCGGGGCAATTTTGTATTTACTGTCTGAGTTTTTGCCTAATCTATTGAGAGGAAGTCATCGGAGAAATATTTTTTCATATTTCGAAGCCGTGGACTTACGTCTAACAAGGCAACACCACTTCTGTTAATTAATTTTGAACGTTTTAATTGAATTTTTGCATCAGAATCAATCGTTTGACTAGTTTGTAGTGAATCTAATTGTGGACAATGCTGTTCTTGGCTTCGCTTTGGGCCTTCAATCCTGAATTTTCCATGTTTTGCTTTGTTCACGAATTTGTACCTTTATATTGTTTTATATGATCTACTATTCTATTAGAGATAATTTTTTTTTTATTCCACTACAAAAAATATTGTGTGCTGACCTTTAATTAATAAAACTTATTATTGTTCATTAATTGTTCAGAATTTCGTACCTATTATTCACTGTCCGCATTATTTCCCTTAAATTAAAAATTTATATAATTAGAGCCACTTTCCTTAAATGTATTTAAATTTTATTAATTGTGAAGAATTAATTACACTGTACCTGGCTTTGATAGTCATCGTGATATCGTAGGTAGTGTATAGACCTCAAGCCTCTGTTTAAACCCCAGGTCCGACATCTCCAACAAAACGAAATATAAGAAAAATGTTTCTCTAGCGACTTCCTCTCAACAGATTTCTGTCAAAAAATCTGAAGGTAAATAAAAATTGTTATGAAAAGTTTCTCAAAAATCTGTCATTCGGAATCGACTTTAAACTAAAGGTGGTATGAGAAGCTAGGTGGTAATCCTGACTGAAGAGTTGTAATGACCACTTATGTATGTACCTGACTTTTATAGATAATCTGTGGGCAGTGGAGTAGAATTCTGAAAGCTTAGTACTTTATTTCTCTGGCAGTTTTTTTTTAATTTTGATAGCAAACGAACTTTGCAACATATACATAAGCTTTTGACGTTTAATACAACTTTCAGTACAGTTGTAAAACCATTGCTGCTCTGATTTTTAAGTTTTCAGCATTGCCAAATAGTATTCTTTTAAGGTCAAATTATAATTGGTTGGACAACAGACGATTTTACTTTATTTTAGATACAGACTTTACAAATTTCCTTTTTCTTCTTCTTCTTAAAAAATTTTGTTAAAACAAGTAACATTCACGTATTTTTTTTAACTGAATATATATAGTACAAGGGCGGGAAAATAAGTCCGTTACATTTTGAATAAAACACCGACTGTGGATAAACAATGTCTTAACATGACCTGAGTCTTATACACTTTATCCAAACATGTTTTCACTATTTTTGGTGGTAAAAAACACGTAAGATCTGTTAAAATAATCGAAATAGATTTGTTTGTGAGATAAGTTTAAAATAGTATCATTAGGCTGCAATCTCTTTTATCCGTGCTAATTATTTTACATTAGAAACATCTGTCGGATGACGAAAAATCTCAAATTCACGGATTTTTTAATGCAAACTGCACATGCGTGAACTTTTGTATTGTACTAGTACAAGAGAATAATATTTCTTGACTAAAATCGGCTGTTTTTTTTTCAAATCAAATTTTCTTAAAATCAACAAAAGACATTAGCTACGAAACCGATAAAAATTTCCTTCGTAATGCTCTAGAACAAGGATAATCACTCCTGAGAGGCTATTATACAAAAGCTTTATCATACCAAATGATCATTCAAAGCCTACGATTTTCATAATCGTTTAAAAATTTCGATCTGCCAACAATTGTACCTGTTGTAGAGACCTCAGTTGCGCTCACAGGAAGTAAGCCGTACCTGAACGACTTCAACGAAATTTCTAAATAATTCGAAAAAACGATGAGAGCCGAACGGCAGCCAAATTTTCATCTAGGTCAGACATTTCCAACAATACGAAATATGAAAAGCTGTTTCTTCGGCGAATTCCTCTCAGCAGATTGATGGCAAAAACTCTGAGAGTAAATAAAATTGTCATAAAAAGTTTGTAAAAAAAAAATATGTCGTTCGGAATCGAAACCTTATCTCTACAACAAATACAACAATGCAAACACAACAGGCATTTTGTTTTTGTTAAAGAGTAATCACCTTGTCAAAAAAATTAACCCTCAAACCTCCATAGGAAATTAATTAAAGCAATTGCAAAAAACTTAATAAATTTTATATATTGAAATTGCTTATGATTTTTATGTCATGCTAAATTACACAACAGTGCAGCACCTATAAATTAAAAAAATGATTTTATGCAGTCAATAACATTTCCACTTTACGTAAAGAACATGCTCTTATATGGCCATTGAGAAAAATATCAGCTGCAAACGTTATTTTTTATTTGTCATAGTTTAGGCACCTACTTGGAGAGACCGAATTCTTTTTTTTTTTGTTAGTAATTCATCACTCTCGCCTAAATAAATATAAATATAATAAATCTAGGTCATAGCACAAAAAACAAACATTTTTTTAACAATGACGATCCTCAACAGCTGGTGACTTAAGACCACCTTATATGAATTCGCCTTGGACTTTAAATTATAAGTCCCATCACTCATGTATAAAATGAGAATACACAACATACATACACTCAGCCACAAAAGCATACATACGGTTAACAAATTTCAGAAGTTGTTTAACCAATTCGTTTTCGTATACTTTAGTAACTGTGTGTAAGTGGTGTGAGAAGCAAAGTCGTAATCCTAACTGAAGGGTTGTAATGAACAATTATGCATGTAAAGTACATACATATGTATGTATTTTGTTTCAATATCTCACGCTCTCATTACATATTGAGTTTACACGATACTCTTTCACACAAAACTTTAAATCTTGTACGATCGTCTAAATCCCTCTTAAATAATGTAGTAGACTGTTAACAATACCTGTCGAATGCAAACTGAATGTGCAAAGTCACAAAATAGAAGAATAGAATATAAGTGCAAGAAGTCACAAAATAGGAGAGATATTGTTGCTGATGTGAGTAGCGTTGCCGTTTCAGTCAAGGAGCATGAAATTCAAAAATTTCGATCGTATTAAACAGATGAGCTCAATGTGTATGCTCTTTCTTATGCACATTTTATATTTTTTCTTTCCTTAACTTTAACGAACATAGAACTGTCATAAATTATCCCGTCATCTTCTTTTATCTTTTTTGCTTTATTTCAGTTTCAATAATCATGTTTTATCCAGCTAAACAGATAATTGGTACACGGTAGCAGGTCTTAGGACCTGGCAACAACGCTCTTCATTTATCTGTATATCGAAATCTATGTATTTGAGGACATTGATGTGATATAAAAATATTAATTTTAAATTTAAATGTTGAGGTATACAATTTTATTTATTACTTTTATGGTAGCTGCTTCAGATAATAAGTGATTAATTTCTTTATGGGATTTCCTAGCAAATTATATACAATTTCGTTTGTTATCTACCGAAAATAAATGTTGCGTTTTCAACATCATAAAATTGTGCCTGTCTTTGAATTTCCAGGAAATATTGTATTGAATTGTCAATGTTGCTGTTTCAGGTAAACTCGCAGGTAGTACATATCAAGAACACTGGTGTTATAAATGATTCTGGTGTAATATTCGTTCACTTTCAGTTTCCGTTGCACTATGTTACTAAGAAAACCAAAATAATTGTGAAGCTACCCGTGTTTTCTTAGTAAAATTAATTCATCTGAGATCAACTTTATTTGTTTTTATCAAATCGTTGCTTTTTATTTATTTTGATAGTTTGCAAGCGGGTCTATGTCAAAAATTGTTGCTTTCATCACATCAGTTTTTCTCAGAACTTCTCACAGCTCTTCCGTGTTATCTAAAAAAAGTGCTATAAAATATGATCATGATGTATAATTTACAATGGAGGTCAGTTCGGCTGCAGTTCTTATAACCTTTCCGTATTACTGAAGAAACATACATACATACATATTTGGTCATTACAACCCTTCAGACAAGATTACAACCTAGTTTCTCACATCACTTATGTTGTGCGTGTTAATTTTATACCTGAGTTTCGAGACCTCTAGTTGAAGCCGATTCTGAACGATAGATTTTTGAGAAACTTTTTCACGACAATTATTTATTTACTCGCAGAGTTTTCTTTGCCAAAAATCTTCTGAGAGGAAGTCGCTGGAGAAATATTTCTTCATATTTCGTTTTGTTGAGGATGTCTGACCTGGCCTTTGAACCGTTGCTTCACGTCTAATAAACCAACGCACCTACCTACTAGACTACAGTGACTACATTAGCGAAGAAAATCGCTATAAAATATTCTCATGAGGGACAATATACAATGACGGTTGTAACGTGAAAGGGGTAACAACTAACACTAGTTTTAGGAAATTAAAAAAAACACCTGTATTGGAAGGCTTCGTACTTATGTATACCGATGGCTAGGCGAAAAACTGTGAGTGAAATTTGTCTACGATGAAGGCCACTATCAAACATTCGTTGATAAAAGAGAACGTCGGGTGCCCTGGTAGTCTAGGGGGTAACATGCTAGACTAGCGTGAGGGTTGTGGGTTCGATTTCCACCAGAGACTCTGGTCTGTGACACTACATCGAGCATATGATCTAATTACGCCGCTCATATATAATTAAATATAATTTTTAATTGTATTGTAATTAATAAATAAATAAGAAAGAACGTCGATAAATCCTTTATATTTGTAAGTTAGAAATATTCGCTTAGAAATATTTGCCTGTAAAAACTGCATGAATTCACAGTAATAAATTAAAGAAAAATTAAATAAAAAATTAAAACTAAGACTTGAACATAAATTTAGATTTGCGTATAAGTTTTGTTTTTGTTTTGTTTATTTTGAAAAAAAAAATAAACAATTTTAAATAAAAAAAAAGTATAAAAAGTAATATTAATTTAAGCGAGGAGACAAGTGTTTGGAATGTCAACAAATAATAATATTATAAGACAGAAATAGTCAAATTTTATTTATTTAATGTCTTAAAAACATAAGGAAGCGTGTTGTATAAATAAATATTCAGAAAATTAAGGCCTTATTTTTGGATTGTTTAAATATATTTTTTTTTTTATTGAAAACAGTACAATCTAATCACGGGTTCAATTCATTATCAAAACAATTTTTGATTTAAAGCTATCAAAGAGCTGGTACTGAATGTATTCATGTATATGGAGTTATAAAAGAACTGCTACTAATTGACTGATTCGTAGGCATTTGAAATCTAGGAACTGCAAATTTTAACTTTAGGTTTCCGTATTTGAATTTTGTATTGACACTGAAAGAATAATTTTAATAATTTTTTATTCAAGACATAATTTAATGAACACAACTTCGATAGATTTGAAGCTGTCCAACCATTGGATAGACTATAATGAGTATAGTAGTATAATGTAGTATAGTGGGCTAGTTGTCGTATATCATTTTTGAAGGTTCGATTTCCACCCAGACACACTTCCTAATAAAAAAGGTTGACGAATAAAAAAATGTTTGTATATATAATAATAAATAATACCTATTCGTCTTTACTATTTATATTATAACTCTATGGTCTTTAGCCTGAATAAGATTAAAATATTCAGCGCTTCGATCCAACGCTGTCTTCCTTCAAAGTTTTGTGGACTTATCCTCGAATCGTTTTTTCCATCGTCCTCTTCTGTGCTTTACATCGGTTACATATTTGAAAGAATTTTTCGACGTAGCATCGTTATTCTACGCACGATATGTCCAACCCAATGTAAACGATGTCGATGTCAGCATAAAGCTCATACAGCTCATGATTTATTCAAAGCATATGCTCGTTGTCAACACCAAGGAGACCATATATTTTTCTTTTAATAATACCAACTCTTAAGAACTCTTAAACACAACCTTATCGGCCTGCGCAAGTACTCATGCTCATCCGGCATGTAACGACACGGGTAGTAGCAGAGATCATTGTTCTTTAAGTTTTTGCTAAGACCGAAGTTAGATCTATTTGCTAGTTTTATTCTCTGTTTTATCTCTGAACTGATGTCATAATATACTTGGTCATTACAACCCTTCAGTTGTTCAGTGTTTGTGTTAAATTTTATACATGAGTGGCGGGATCTACAGTTTAAAGTCGACTCCGAAAGACATATTTTTGAGAAACTCTTCATGGCAATATTTACTCTCAGTGTTTTTGCCAGAAATCTGTTGAGAGGAAGTCGCCGAAGAAATAATTTTTGTATTTTGTTTTGATGTCTGGCATGGGGTTCGAACCCTGGCTTTACATCTAATAAGCCAATACACTACCTACTAGATTACGGCGACTTAAAACTGAAAAATTTTAGTTGGCAGCGTTCACATGATGTCCCATGATGTCTATTGCGTTAAAACCAACCACTTGGCTTTATTTTCGTTCACTGCTGCCAGAACCATGTTCACCAATTCTTTTTCATTCTTAGCAGTTACCTCTCGAAATGTTCAATTGTCAGTATATATGTACGTCCATTGGGGTAAATTGTGGGTCAAACAAATTAAAGATGTCACACGATAATCTATCACCCTGTACAAAAGGGAGAGTATTTCTCCAATTTTAACTGATGACCTTATGCAAGTAACATCGACGATAAGATTATATGTGTCTGATTGTTATTTCCTGACTCTTTTTTACAGGAGTTTTGGTCGGTGATAGACTAACCAGGTATTTTAATACAATATCAATTTGTTGCACACTACTATGTTTTTCGCTTCTCCTGCAATGCACTTGCTGGTGTAACACAATAGCGGCCATCTCCTCAGTGGTTGTCTCAGTTAAAAAAAAAAGGGTGCCCTGGTAGTCTTTCAAAAATTTTGAAAATTTCGGACAAAATTTTTGTTTTTTTTAATTTTTTCATAGAATTTACTTAACTAAATTGTTGAAATTTCTTGATTATAAAGACCATGTAATTTAACCTAAACGGTTTTTTCCGTTTTTCAAAATTCTATCTAGTTAAATTTTTATTAAAAATTTTGTAAACCTAATTTCTTCTCTGTCTGACAACCTCTCTTAAGTCAATTCATATATGTAATGGGCATCAAAATAACGCATACTTTCTAAATTTTTATTAAGAGTACACTTACATATATGATTTCTGTTCAGTACATTGTATCGTTAAAAAATTTACAAAAAAGAATTTGTTGTTTATTTTTTCAATCTATTTTTTTTTAAATTTTTTTTTTCAATTATAATTTGTATCATCTTCACCATAATTCCAAGACATATCGTTGTCGTTTTCACCCGCATAAGCAGCTGCATTATCAAATTCCTCATCCTGTTTGTCATCATCGGGGCAAGCAGTACAACGACTTTCATTGATGCCATAATTATAGCAATTGGCACCGACACATTCGCAGCAGCCATCATGAAACCAACGATAGCTATTTGAGCCCTACAACAAGTACAACAAAATGTGAAAAACATTACATTATTGTAAATGACAATTGAAAACAATAAAAATTGCATTTTAAGAACATTTGTTTTTATTTTGAATTTTATTTTTATTGTGTACTTACCATACTCTCGCAATACTGTAAGCATTTTATGTTGTTGGTACAAGTATTCAAATAGATAACGGTACAATTAACTGAACTGGATTTATGTGCAAATTTATTTTCATCGAGTACATCGCTTAAGGGAGAACCAAAACCAAACGAACCAGTGGCCATATTAAAGTGACGTTGTAAACTATTGCGCATCGGGAAACGTACTGTCATCCATTGATCGTCATCGTCATCGGAGGTAAGGGCGTCAAAGAGTTCGGGTACACCTTCGAAATCGCCAATCTGAGATTTCGGCGCCAAAGCACTTAAAGTGTCATTGTGTATGGGACACATGTCTAAACAACTGCAACACTCTGTATACAATTCCCCTAAACAATTAAGACAATCCTTGCAACAATAGCAATCAGTAAGTTTACACTGACAACTTTGTGTCAAAAGACACTTGGAAACGACCGAGCCACATACCAATTCATTGCAATCGTTGCCTTCACTACTGGTGGCCAATCCCATGGTACTTAGCATCGAGAATGTATAAAGCAAATGCTTCGTAAGCATTATAATTAAAATGTTAAACGTCAAGACAGTGGCAAAGTATACATATATACAATAAACGATTTTATTATAAAAACATATGTATGTGTATATATGTTATGCTTGTATCCTTGATAGAGCTGTAAGCCAATATTGGTTTTTTTCACTGGAATATGGGAATGCTGCTGCTGCTGTTGTGTGTTCAATTTTAGGGTCCGTAAGCAACTAATTGAAATTTTAAACAAAAAACCATACTTAAATAGAAAACAACAATAACTGTATCACTGAAAAAAGGATCTGTGCGGAAGGGAGACAGCAAAAAAAAGGTCACAGTTTGTTTACACAAACACTTTGAAACAAACATAGAACGGATACGTTATGTTATAGGCAAGAGGTAGCAAAGTTATGTAGGCTTTCGATTTTCCCAGGACATCTGATAATCTCATAGTCATTATATTTTAAACTATTGGAATTTAAATTTTCTTTATTTTGTGTTTATAATTGCGTATGGAATGCGTATGTGTGTATGTATGAATTGTCCTTTTGATTCACATTCACATACATACAGTGTGCGTCAAAAGAAACTGTACATTAAAAAAAATATACATTAACAAATTACCGTTATTTTTATTTTAAAATTGTTTCATTGCCAGTTTTTTAAATTAAAATAAAAAAAAAACAAATTAGAAAAAATTTCGAAATATTGTCCAAATATTTTCGGGCACTCTCCTTAAGTGATAGAAGTTGAGTTTGGTGATTGTTAGAATATTACGCATAGTGTACAGTTTCTTTTGACGCTCACTGTACATACATATACATATAATTGGTCATTACAATCATTCAGTCAGGTTTACGACCTAGTTTCTTACAATTGCTTGACATTTATTTTTATTAATTACAGGTAAATTTATATGTGTAACGATTTTGTATTATATTCACTATTGCATCAGGTACGAGGGCTGTCAGCAGTATTTTTTAATTTTAATTGTCTTACTTCTTCTAGACTTTTCAGATAAATCCATTGGAAGGAACTCAGTATCGAGTGCAAACACTTTAGGAATCTTACAATTTGTTGTACCTGTATTCTTATATAATAGCACTCCTGTGTTGATAGAGTCTTTTAACCTTAACATTGTTAACCGTTCGTTTCGCCTGCTTTTCTCGATTTTGTTGTTAAGTAAACTTGAATAGAATTTTTTCTTTGCAGCCCCTATATGTTGCTGAAATTATTATTGATTATACCAGGGTCGTTTTATTTCAATTTAATTAAATAAAAATAATACATATCATTAATAAATCTTCAAATATTTTGGAAGAAAAACGGATAGCAAAATAAAAAACTTTAAATTTTAATTTAAAGGTACTGAAAATATTCTTTTTTCTTACAAAAGGATACTTAGCCATGAGCTAAGCTCAGTAAACGATTAATTCTGTTAATAAAGTCTAAGAATTAATTTGTTTTGTATTCAATAATTCGATATTTTCTGGTTATTAGAATGAATTCAATGGAATGGAATTGAAAATGATAGATAATGTAATCTCAATATATTAAACAATAAAGTTAACATATATTTTTTGAAACAATTATTTTGATTACTTCTATTTTTATAAATTGAATGTGAACGAATTTATGTTTTCATATTCATATCAATACATAAGCGCTTTATTTACCGAATGTTTATTAAAGAAGTCAATAACAATAAACAAATAATTGGAATGTAAACATTTGCTTACCGTAAGTTACGACGCATTTTGTTTTTAATCAGAATGTGTAAAATTGTATTCCAAAAATTTCCATAAATAGGGAGACAATTTGAAAAATAAATCATAATTTCTGTCAAGTGTTGATTGAACTGAACAATCATGAAACTACTGAAGCTTTTTATTTTTGGTCTTATATTGACTACTGCTATTGTTGTAGCAGCCGATCTTGCAGCAGACGCTCCTCCACCAGCAGATCCTTCAGCAGACGCTCCTCCACCAGCAGATCCTTCAGCAGACGCTCCTCCACCAGCAGATCCTTCAGCAGACGCTCCTCCACCAGCAGATCCTTCAGCAGACGCTCCTCCACCAGCAGATCCTTCAGCAGACGCTCCTCCACCAGCAGATCCTTCAGCAGACGCTCCTCCACCAGCAGATCCTTCAGCAGACGCTCCTCCACCAGCAGATCCTTCAGCAGACGCTCCTCCACCAGCAGATCCTTCAGCAGACGCTCCTCCACCAGCAGATCCTTCAGCAGACGCTCCTCCACCAGCAGATCCTTCAGCAGACGCTCCTCCACCAGCAGATCCTTCAGCAGACGCTCCTCCACCAGCAGATCCTTCAGCAGACGCTCCTCCACCAGCAGATCCTTCAGCAGACGCTCCTCCACCAGCAGATCCTTCAGCAGACGCTCCTCCACCAGCAGATCCTTCAGCAGACGCTCCTCCACCAGCAGATCCTTCAGCAGACGCTCCTCCACCAGCAGATCCTTCAGCAGACGCTCCTCCACCAGCAGATCCTTCAGCAGACGCTCCTCCACCAGCAGATCCTTCAGCAGACGCTCCTCCACCAGCAGATCCTTCAGCAGACGCTCCTCCACCAGCAGATCCTTCAGCAGACGCTCCTCCACCAGCAGATCCTTCAGCAGACGCTCCTCCACCAGCAGATCCTTCAGCAGACGCTCCTCCACCAGCAGATCCTTCAGCAGACGCTCCTCCACCAGCAGATCCTTCAGCAGACGCTCCTCCACCAGCAGATCCTTCAGCAGACGCTCCTCCACCAGCAGATCCTTCAGCAGACGCTCCTCCACCAGCAGATCCTTCAGCAGACGCTCCTCCACCAGCAGATCCTTCAGCAGACGCTCCTCCACCAGTAGATCCTTCAGCAGACGCTCCTCCACCAGCAGATCCTTCAGCAGACGCTCCTCCACCAGCAGATCCTTCAGCAGACGCTCCTCCACCAGTAGATCCTTCAGCAGACGCTCCTCCACCAGTAGATCCTCCAGCAAGCAAGCCTCCAACAAGCAAGCCTCCAGCAAGCAAGCCTCCAGCAAGCAAGCCTCCAGCAAGCAAGCCTCCAGCAAGCAAGCCTCCAGCAAGCAAGCCTCCAGCAAGCAAGCCTCCAGCAGTAAAACCACCAACTAAGAAGCCAGCTACTACTAAGAAACCCGGAAAGAAACCCGCAAAGAAACCCGGAAAGAAACCCGCAAAGAAACCCGCAAAGAAACCCGCAAAGAAACCCGCAAAGAAACCCGCAAAGAAACCCGCAAAGAAACCCGCAAAGAAACCCGCAAAGAAACCCGCAAAGAAACCCGCAAAGAAACCCGCAAAGAAACCCGCAAAGAAACCCGCAAAGAAACCCGCAAAGAAACCCGCAAAGAAACCCGCAAAGAAACCCGCAAAGAAACCCGCAAAGAAACCCACAAGGAGACCAAACCGACAAGGATAATTAATGAAATTTCAATAATAATTTTTATATTTTCATGTATGTAAGCACATGTGTATACAAAATATAATTAATGAAAATTAATAAAAAAAAAGCAACAACAACAAATGATATGTAGGTTTTATTTATATTATCGGGCATGTCATACATTCCGATCGTAATTGTTTTAATTTTGTATTTAAAATTCATGATCGAATTTGTTCGATCGATCGAGTTTTGTCAATTCCCAATACTTTGAAGTCAATGTTGTATACGTTAAATACAGGAATTATGTATATGTCGGTTTGCATTTCGTGTTATAGGAGGCGTAATGCTTAATTCCACTTCAGATCGGAATTGAATTCTATGACAGGTCCGTACCTTAAACATACACAAGGTCTTTCAACTAGGAGTCTTTTGTTGAATATATGTACATATGAGTGTGTGTATGATATATTAAACATTAATTTATATTTTAAAATATAATATGAATTCGATATGTAATGGAATACGACTGATATTGGCATTCAGAAATGGTGTGATTCTTTGCTGTGATTCTGGACAGAGAGATATTGTGGAAAATGATATCATCGATGCACCAGTAATGTTGTATTAAATAGCCAACGGCATGGAAACATGACTTTCGCTTGTTGTAATGCACACAAAACTATTGATGAGGCCTTTTAGCTATGAAGGCTAATGGAAAGATAATTATAAGGAAACTTTTTTGTTTCCCGCCTGTAATTATGGGCCCTATCAGAATATTATATGGACTTTCCTCTAAATGATTGACCCTAATTGCAGCTTAGGCATTAGTATGACTCAATGCAGGTAAATTTCGCTACGGAATTATGCCGATTGCGAAATTTTGAATGATAGCAGAAGTGCACTTAAAACATTTGTCGTCGTTTTCTGTGTATGTATTTCAGTATTTACATACATAATTGGTCATTACAATACTTCAGTCAGCATTGCGATGTAGCTTTTCACATCGCCCATGTTATGTGTGTTAATCTTATACATGACTTACGTGACCTAAAGTCTAAAGTCGACTCCGAACGACAGATTTTTAAGAAACTTTTCAGGTCAAATTTATTTACTCTCAGAGTTTTTGCCAGAAATCAGCTCAGAGGCAGTCGCCGAACAAATATTAATTCATAATTCTTTTGTTGAAGATGTTTGAACTGGGGTTTGAATCCTGGGGCCGAATTACCGCATACGTGATCGAATAAGTACTATCGTAATTTGAGATGATAGCATACGATAACTCTTCAGTTCAGCACTACCGAAAAAATATTTTTATTTTGGCGCAAACAAGTTGTACGTGCAAAAAATGTATAAAAATGTAAGTTTGTTATTATATTTAAAGTTTGAAAGTTCAAGATCTTATACAAAAAAAAAAGATACAAAAGATACAAAGATATCTATTCTGTCTTCACACGTAGAATCAACGGAAGTCTATCATAGTGAGATACTCTCAAAGATTGATCGCATACTAACACTTTTAACTTCACGCACTAAAAAAATGGAAGAGTATAAATACGAACAAAACAAAAAATTAGATCGTTTCCTATTAATAAAAGAAAGATCTCTATGTATTGAAGAGAAGGAGCACAAAATCAATAGACAAGACAATTTGAAAAATAAATCATAGTTTCTATCAAGTGTTGATTAAACTGAACAATCATGAAACTACTGCAGCTTTTTATTTTTGGTCTTATATTGACTACTGCTATTGTTGTAGCAGTCGATCCTCCAGCAGGCGATCCTCCAGCAGGTGATCCTCCAGCAGGCGATCCTCCAGCAGGCGATCCTCCAACAGGCGATCCTCCAGCAGACGATCCTCCAGCAGGTGATCCTCCAGCAGGTGGCGATCCTCCAGCAGGTGGCGATCCTCCAGCAGGTGGTGATCCTCCAGCTGGTGGTGATCCTCCAGCTGGTGGTGATCCTCCAGCTGGTGGTGATCCTCCAGCTGGCGGCGATCCTCCAGCTGGTGGTGAGCCTCCAGCTGGTGGTGATCCTCCAGCTGGTGGTGATCCTCCAGCAGGCGGTCCCAAGCCTCCCGCAGTTGGTCCCAAGCCTCCCGCAGGTGGTCCCAAGCCACCCGCAGGCGGTCCCAAGCCACCCGCAGGCGGTCCCAAGCCTCCGTCTGGCGGAAACAATCAACAACAATTGATTAAAAAACGTCAAGAAGTTGCAAAGAAACAACAGGAGATTTTGAAAAAACACAATATTCTCTTTCCGAAACAGCAGAGAAAACAGAAAAAGCTTCAACAAGTTAGAAATAAAGCAAATGGCCACATTGAAGAGACAACAAAAAATTGCTAATCAACAATTGGCCAATATGAAGATACAGCAGAGGAATTACCAAATTCAACAGAATAACCTTAGAAAGTTAAATGCCCAGGCAAATAAAAGGAAGCCGGCTAACAGACAAGGATAATTTATGTATTATTTCTTTGAAAAATAATAAAGATTTATAAATAAATATTTTAAATAAAATGTTGAAAAAATGAAATTAATTTCTTCTTTTTTATTTGGTCAGAACTGCAACTAATTACAAACAACTTTCTTTCAGCATAAATTATTAATTTTTTTTTTTAATATAAGACACGAATACTTAAATACTGAGTTTTTTTTTTCCTGAAATACTATATTAATCGTTAAAAATTTTCAGGAAATAGGTTGTAAAAGTCTTGGAACATTATTGCGGTCGGATTTAAATTATATTATTTAGTTAGTCTCCAGATGTAATGATGGAATATTATTAAATTACATACATACATACATAACATAATAGCTCATTACAACCCTTTAGTCAGGATTACGACCTAGTTTCTCACACCACTTATGTTGTGTGAGTTAATTTTATACATGAGTGGCGGGACCTACAGTTTAAAGCCGGCTCCGAAAGACAGATTTTTGAGAAACTTTTCACGGCAATTTTATTTACTCCCAGAGTTTTTGCCAGAAATCTGCTGAGAGGAAATCGCAGAAGAAATATTTTTTTCATATTTCGTTCTGATGCCTGACCTGGGATACGAACCCGGGCTTTAAGTCTAATAAGCTAACATACTACCTATTAGACTACGGCGACTTTCAAAATCAATATTTCTGCAGCGAATTTCTCTCAGCAGATTTCTGGCAAAAACTCTGAGAGTAAATAAACCTGCCATGGAAAAGTTTCTCAAAAAAATCTGTCGTTCCCGTCACTCACGTATAAAATTAACCCACACAACATGAGTGGTGTGAGAAGCTAGGCAGTAATCCTGACTGAAGGGTTGTAATGGCTAATTATGTATGTACATTAGGGTGGCCCCAAAATAAAAGTTGCGAATGTTCCCCACTAAAATGAAAGTTTGATTCATTCTAAGACTACGTTTCTCAATTTTTTCGTCCTGGGGTCAATATTTGGTGAGCTGGATCAAAGGATAAAAAGGTCCTTTTTTGAGGTTTTTTGTATTTTTTTCATATTTCTTCCAAAGGAACTATATATAAATTTGGTATCATATGAAAGGTCTTTAAGAGGTGCTTTCAATAGATTATCAAAAATTTTAAAAAAATTGTGAAAATTCAAAAATTTTGAAAATTTCGGACAAAATTTTTGTTTTTTTTAATTTTTTCATAGAATTTACTTAACTAAATTGTTGAAATTTCTTGATTATAAAGACCATGTAATTTAACCTAAACGGTTTTTTCCGTTTTTCAAAATTCTATCTAGTTCAATTTTTATTAAAAATTTTGTAAACCTAATTTCTTCTCTGTCTGACAACCTCTCTTAAGTCAATTCATATATGTAATGGGCATCAAAATAACGCAAATTTTATTTTCTTTCCATTGATGTATAATTTCTTATACTTTTATTTTGTTATACAACGAATATTTCAATTTAAACCAAAACATTTGCAATACATCTCGCTATAATGTAATTTTCTTGTTATTCCGTAATAATAATAATAATTTTTTTAATGTTGTTGTCTTTTGTTGTTTATTTTTAAAGTAATGAAGAAATTGTATTAAACCAATGATAACTAGTAAAATTTAAAGCCAAAAAATCTCTTTTTTATTTTTTACAAAAAAATCGTATATATAGAAGGCTTTGTTTTTTTTTTCAAAATGTACCGTTAATTTTGAAAGTGATATTAGTCCATATCTACTTTAAAAACATGTGGACTCATAAATGAAATAATTACAGTTACTTTTTCGTTCTCATTTGTTTTTGTGCAATAATATTTTGAGAAAATGCAGCTTAATTTAAATTGTAAATTGATATTTTTGATCAATCGCCTTAAGTGTGTTTAAGTAAAAACAATATAATATATAATATAAAAAATATAATATAACATGTTTTATCCAAACATGTTATAACCAACTAAAAACTGCGATATTAATTATTTATTATTTTTGAGAGAACAGAATGGTAATAAGTCACATGGATTTTCCAAATTCTATAGTAAGGTTGTCAATGATGTTCAGCATCTGTGGAAAACAGCTAAAATTCCAACAATAAATAGACCTTCAATCAGGAAAAAAATTGATAAATTGTGTGAAGATTATAGACATGTTATTAAAAATCCAACAAATTTTAATGAAGCTGGTTGGAAACAACTATTTGTAATTTCCTCATGCAAATGCACTCCAACATTGAAAAGCTGTTGTGAATGTCCAATCGATAAACGAATGTCAAGTGTTTGGAATTTTTATGTGGATCAATCTGGTCCACGACTTCTAACGCTGAATTTAACAACTCCAAACTTCGTTGTTTTTGAAGAGGTTTTGGATTCATCTAGTTCTGATAATATAATACTGGACAACAATAATGCAGAAACCGCGGAGAAATAATAAATAACAAGAAAATTACATTATAGCGGGATGTATTGCAAATGTTTTGGTTTAAATTGAAATATTCGTTGTATAACAAAATAAAAGTATAAGAAATTATACATCAATGGAAAGAAAATAAAATTTGCGTTATTTTGATGCCCATTACATATATGAATTGAGTTAAGAGAGGTTGTCAGACAGAGAAGAAATTAGGTTTAAAAAATTTTTAATAAAAATTGAACTAGATTGAATTTTGAAAAACGGAAAAAACCATTTAGGTTAAATTACATGGTCTTTATAATCAAGAAATTTCAACAATTTAGTTAAGTAAATTCTATGAAAAAATTAAAAAAAACAAAAATTTTGTCCGAAATTTTCAAAATTTTTGAATTTTCACAATTTTTTTTAAAATTTTTGATAATCTATTGAAAGCACCTCTTAAAGACCTTTCATATGATACCAAATTTATATACAGTTCCTTTGGAAGAAATATGAAAAAATACAAAAAACCTCAAAAAAGGACCTTTTTATCCTTTGATCCAGCTCACCAAATATTGACCCCAGGACGAAAAAATTGAGAAACGTAGTCTTAGAATGAATCAAACTTTCATTTTAGTTGGGAACATCTATACCTTATTTTTTCTCCATACAAACGGTGCCACCCTAATGTACATATGATGTTGGCCCATTGTACCTTACACGGTCAGTAGTTTCAATGATCATCGGGCATGATAATGCTTTTCGCAGAATGGATGCCGCTATTGCTTAGCATTTAACGGAATCATGTGCCAACTTTGCAGAAGTATTTGGCACTCTTTAAGCGCAAGATGGACTGTCTGTCATTTCGCAACATAAATCCACCATAATATACCAGAGTAAAAAGTAGTCTCTGAGATGTACGATGTACTTAATAAAGATCATAGCATAGTGTCACTTTCAGTATATAGTGAAAGAAAACATCCAACAACAATTTAGATCTCTATATCGGTGCATATAACATGTTGACTATTGCTGCAACTGTGATTTGAACGTGATGTTGCTGGAGGCTCTGAAGAAGTATCGTTTGATTGTGGCAATGGCAGAGTGCCCGATACTCTACCTCTTAGCATCCAAAAATTATTTTTTAATATCATTGAACCTACTACAGAATATCCTGCGCAAGGTCCCTGATGCAGTGGATTTTGAAAACTCAAAGATTTGCCATCAAAGTCTTTGAGTCTTGATTTTGTAACATAATACCTGCGCAAAATGTGCGATTAAGTTCGGAAAGGTGAATAAAAAAATCCTTTTGTATCGGAACAATGTAGGAGTGCAACTTGTACAGTTTAAATGGATTTGGATACGAATTGCTCCATAATCTGAATATTTAGCTTTGACTGATTATATTTTGTTACCAAGATCTGACTCTAACGATGAAATCATTTCTTAATCAAATATTTGTTTTGATAACCTCGACAAATTATTTCCTATGAAGGTGAGAAAAAAAATTAAGAAAATTTAGACAAAGGATATATTATGATCATGGCTAGTATCATAGCCATGTGATGACCGAAAATAGATTTTACTAATCTACAAGCTGTTACCAAATTAAAATCTAAGTCGATATCAATTATAAATTTTAAAATTTTAGCACATTTTTCTCAAGTGGCTTTTTTTAATCAAGATTGTTTTAACTTTTTTTACGATATTCTTTCAATTCAAAATTGCAAACAAATTCTTTACTTTTAAGCAAATATTTACGAAGATTTATTTGAAAGAACAAATAGAAAAAATTTCATGAAATACTACATAACATAAGTTGATAAAGTAAATATTGCAAATAAATACGTTTATTTGCGTCAAATTTAACGCATGTTTTCGTTGCTTTCAGAAAGAAAGTGTTTTAAAAATTTTATCATAAATAGTGGAACAACGGCTGAGTAGAATTATAGTTGAATTCTAATAGCAATTCAAACAATATATCGAATAAAAAGTAAAAGTAGACGACGAGAGGAAAAAAAAATGAAATTTTTTACAATTCTCATGTTTGGTTTGGTGCTTGCTGTAGCATTGGCTGTGGATCCACCAGCTGAAGGTGGTGATCCTCCAGCAGGTGGCGATCCTCCAGCTGGTGGTGATCCTCCAGCTGGTGATGATCCTCCAGCTGGCGGCGATCCTCCAGCTGGTGGTGATCCTCCAGCAGGTGGCGATCCTCCAGCTGGTGGTGATCCTCCAGCTGGTGGTGATCCTCCAGCTGGTGGTGATCCTCCAGCTGGCGGCGATCCTCCAGCTGGTGGTGATCCTCCAGCTGGTGGTGATCCTCCAGCAGGCGGTCCCAAGCCTCCCGCAGGTGGTCCCAAGCCACCCGCAGGCGGTCCCAAGCCTCCCGCAGGTGGTCCCAAGCCTCCCCCAGGTGGCGTAAAACCTCCTGCCGGAAACAAACCTACTCTTAAGCAACAAAACGAAAAGAGACGTGCAATCATCAAGAAACAGCGCGAACAGATTCAAAAAGCCCGTCAATATAATCAGAAAATTCAAAAGGAAAACCAAAAAAGGCGCCAACAAATAAAGAAAAACCAGCAGGCCATTAAGCAAAGGCGTGAAGCTATTTTAAAAAGAAAACAAGAGATGAATAGAAGGCGAGCTCAGATTGCCAAACAGAGACAACAGAGACAGGGTTAATTAACGTTTCCAACAAATTTTAAATATTCTAACGAGCAGAAATTGTAAAAAATTAAATAAATAAAGAATTTGTTTCATGTAAATCCACAATACAGTCTTTCTTTTTACTTTTTTTTTACGTGTTTTAGTGAAAAGAGATATGCATTGCAAAACAATTGCACTCCAATTTGGATTTGGTAATATTTTCTTTGAAACAGTACCAGCAATTAGATCAGTTTCACATCGATTGCTTCTTATCCGTTACTGTGATATATAACAGTTTTCTTGGAATGCTTCTAAGAAAAGATAAGCTGGCAATAGCATCCGCATATGATGATATGCAAGGATTTGACATTAGTCATAGCAGGATAAGACTGACGCATAGCTATGATTAGAGCAGTGATGGTGACATCAAGGAACAGAAGCAGTTATTATCCTGAAAATCTGAAATTAAAAAAAGAAAAAACAACCACCAAACAACAACATATCTTTAGAAAATCTTTTTTTTTTTTATTAATTTCATAAAACCTCGAAATTATATACACAAATACTAGTACAAATATTTCTCTTTTAATAAAACTATCACAGGTAAAACGAAATATTTTCATACTTAATAATACAGTTGTGTTCAAAATAATAGGAGTGCCCTTCATTTAAAAGCAAAGTTTAAAATTAAGAAAAATAAAAAGAAAATAACAAATTTTTTTGACTTAAAATTTATTTCTAATTCATTTTCTAATTTTTTAATACTTAATTATTTAATTAAAACTACGAAAACCAAAAATATTTTATATAAATAAAGCTTACTCTCAAAATTAATTGTTCAAAATAATAGGAATGTTAGCAAACAACCTAATAATTTTTAAACAAAAAGCACAAAAGTTTGATATTATCATAAAATATTAAAGTTATTTTAGTATTTGGTTGAATAACCTTTGTTTTTAATGAATTCAGCACATCTACGAGGCATTGAGTCAATAAGATCTTGGCATCTCTTTAAAGGAATTTGATGCCATGCATCGCGCACTGTGATCCATAGTTCTTCTGCATTTGAAGGTTTTTTTCTCTGCAACATACTTTTTAACATCTCCCCATTGATGTTCTATGGGATTAAGTTCAGGAGACTGAACTGGCCACGCCATAACCTTTACCCCATTAACCCGAAACCACTCATTTGCCAATTTACTGGTGTGTTTCGGGTCATTATCTCGTTGGAATATCCATTTTAGAGGCGTGGAGTATGGTAACATCCTTCTCTCAAAATGCCAACATAGACGTTCCTATCCATTATGTGTCTAATTGGATGTATTGGGCCTACACTATTATATGAAAACCTTCCCCATATCATTAGTTTTCCACCACCATGTTTAACTGTCTTTTGTGTATACTGAGCCTTATATTTGGTGTGGGGGGAGATCTAACATACTGTCTAGATCCAATGCCACCAAATAAAACAATTTTGCCTTCGTCGGTCCACAGTATGTTTCTCCATTTTTCTTTCGGCCAATTAATATGTTCCTGGGCAAACTTTAAGCGTGCTGCTACCTGTTTTTTTTTGTCAGCAATGGCACCTTTCGTGGACTTCTTGCGAATAAATTGTTGTCCATCAGACACTTACGAATAGTAGGGCCACTTACGGCAAGATTCAGATCCTTTTGAATTCTTTTTGCATTCGCCGAATGATTCATTTTGCTGTATCGTACAACTCTGCGGTCATCGACAGTTGATGTTTTGCGCTTGCGCCCACGCGTTTTGAGCTTTTTTTATATTTTAATTCATTTGCGATCATTTGATTGGAGCAACTTGAGGTTTCCTGAATTTCTTTAGAAGTTTTGCCTTTTTTTCAAAGATTTTTAATTAGTTTTCTCTTTTCTTCAGTACAGTGCTTTCCTCGTCCCACTATTACAAAAATTAATGTGAATCACTGTAGAAAAAGTTTTAACTACATTTTTCCGTACTTATTTTTCACCTTTTTCTTTAAATTATCTGCTGTTATATTTTTATTTTTAGAAGAACACTCACACTCCTATTTTTTTGATCAACTGTATTCAAAGGCCAAACACAGAAATGAATCAATTTCATCGTAAATATTAAAGTTATTACAAGATTCTTTTTTGTATTTTACTTGCAAATGTTTTGACATTGATTGTGAGCGCTCTATTTATGTATTTCGTACTTCGCAATTAGTGTTCCCACCTTTTTTTTGAAATTAAAGTACATTGGTTATAAAAGCTTAAGAAAAAAAAGTACATAATATAAAAACAAAGTACAATTTATTTTTCTTTATTGTTATATTTAAAAATGTATTTTTTATTGCTTCTCGCAAGTTTTATTAAATAATTATCAATCCTAAACAGTTGGACAGCATCTCTACAGCCTATATTCAAATTAAAGTAAATAATTAATTCACTTTTTATCAGATACAGTGACGCTTTGTTTCTTTCGTCTCGCCATTTGGTCTTCATTACAGAAAATACCCTCTCTGTAAATGCTGACGTGGCAGGAATAGAAAGTAAAAATGAAATTACTTTATACAAATTTGATAATTTGTCATCACTCTTATTAAAGACTAGCTGCCATTTACTTACAGTAGGTAATTCCGCAAAACCATCAGAACTATGTATATGGTCATAAAGTTTGTTTAACAACGCAATTTCTTCATACATGCCATCCATATTTATATTAAGTTTTTGCAGATTTAAATTTTCGATTATGTTAACAATATTGTCAAATTCAATATTACATTTTAAATTTATATTGCTTATTGCAAATAACCAATTTGTGTTTTTAAAATCAAACCATTTATTTAGGTACTCTAAGACTTTATCAATAAATAATGAAAAATTCGTCTGAATTTCGTTAGTCAGTTCCGGTGAAGACAACAGTTTAATTTTTTTGCTTGTTTCATATCCAAAAAACAGATCTTGTTTTCTTTGTAATAGTCCATCTCTCAAATTTACCATTATTCCATGAATATCTAAAAGTGTTATGCAATTGCCTTCTAGACGTTTTACAGCTCTATTAAATAAATTTAACATGTGACTGCAAAAATGTAAAGAAATTTCAATTATATCATTCTCAGTGTTGTTGAGCATCAACAAATTTTCTAAAATCATTAGACAGTTATCTAAGCTAAGAAAATAACTTCTAATAGGTGACCAATTTAATAGTAATGTATCAATGCATGGCAAAAGAGAGAGCCATCTTGTTCCCACATGTCGTTCGAATAAAGGTGTCAGACAATTGCAAAGATTTTCAACGAAAACCGATTAGTTAAAAAATTTCTGAAATTTGTGCAGGCCCACAAAAGTGTACATTATGGCCCAACGAAGTTAACAAATTTCAGAAATTTTTTAACCAAGACGTCTTAAAATCGAGGAAAGTTGTCAGACAATTACAAAGATTTTCAACGAAAATGGATTAGTTAAAAAATTTCTGAAATTTGTTATCCGTATGTATACTTTTGTGGCTGAGTGTAGGTCCATAATCTTGTTTGAAGGGTTGTAATGACCAATAATGCAATGTTATATATGAATAAATCAGACATAGCTTACGTTACTATTTTTTTCCTGTTTCATCTGTCTCTAGCCAAACTATCCACATATATTACCTTACATTATATTACATATATTAATCTACAATAGTAGCTCTCTATGTCTGTGTGTATTCATGTTTGTAAGTATGTATGAAAGAAAACGTATTCAAATTTAGAACTTTACAATATCGAACCATGATGTAGTGTTGGCTTATTAGATGTGAGGCCGTGGTTCAAACTCCAGTCCAGACATCTCGAACATAAGGAAATATGAACACATTTTTCTTTGACAGCATAATCTCAGCAATATTCTGGCAAAAAAACTCTGAAACTAAGTAAAATTGTAAGGAAATCTTTCTAAAAAATCTGCTGTTCAGAGTCGACTTTATCATCAGCATGCATGATGTGAGAAACTAGGTCGTAATCCGTACTAAAGGATTGTAATGACCAACGAAATAAGCAATGATGTAAATTAATTTTTATACAAATCTAGTTCTATTTCAGATACATGAACGATTATATGTATATATGTATATGTATTATGTATAATTATATTATCGACCTCGTTTAATTACTATTTTAAGCAATGAATTCTGTTAAGACTAGAATTTGCAAATATTTATTTATTTATTCTACCAAAAAAAATAATAATAAAAAAAAACAATAAAGAACAACAGAAGAGTCTATAATAACTTAAAAATAAACACTTGTTGTGAGTGAAATTCGCGGGTATTAGAAGAAAGTTTTTTTTGCTGAAATTTCACCATAAATAGTGGCTTTCAAAATGCAAAGTATGTACAGTTGAATTCAGTACTTAGCTGGAGTAACAACGAAATATACTTCGAAGTAGAGTAATAAAAGTGGAAATGAAATTCTTACACGTTTTTATTTTTGGCCTTGTGATTGCTTTGGCATTGGCTGTGGATCCACCAGCTGAAGGCGGTGATCCTCCAGCTGGTGGTGATCCTCCAGCTGGCGGCGATCCTCCAGCTGGTGGGGATCCTCCAGCAGGTGGCGATCCTCCAGCTGGTGGTGATCCTCCAGCTGGCGGCGATCCTCCAGCTGGTGGTGATCCTCCAGCTGGTGGTGATCCTCCAGCTGGTGGTGATAATCCATCAGGCGGTCCCAAGCCTCCCGCAGGCGGTCCCAAGCCTCCCGCAGTTGGTCCCAAGCCACCCGCAGGCGGTCCCAAGCCTCCGTCTGGCGGAAACAATCAACAACAATTGATTAAAAAACGTCAAGAAGTTGCAAAGAAACAACAGGAGATTTTGAAAAAACACAATATTCTCTTTCCGAAACAGCAGAGAAAACAGAAAAAGCTTCAACAAGTTAGAAATAAGCAAATGGCCACATTGAAGAGACAACAAAAAATTGCTAATCAACAATTGGCCAATATGAAGATACAGCAGAGGAATTACCAAATTCAACAGAATAACCTTAGAAAGTTAAATGCCCAGGCAAATAAAAGGAAGCCGGCTAACAGACAAGGATAATTTATGTATTATTTCTTTGAAAAATAATAAAGATTTATAAATAAATATTTTAAATAAAATGTTGAAAAAATGAAATTAATTTCTTCTTTTTTATTTGGTCAGAACTGCAACTAATTACAAACAACTTTCTTTCAGCATAAATTATTAATTTTTTTTTTAATATAAGACACGAATACTTAAATACTGAGTTTTTTTTTCCTGAAATACTATATTAATCGTTAGAAATTTTCAGGAAATAGGTTGTAAAAGTCTTGGAACATTATTGCGGTCGGATTTAAATTATATTATTTAGTTAGTCTCCAGATGTAATGATGGAATATTATTAAATTACATACATACATACATAACATAATAGCTCATTACAACCCTTTAGTAAGGATTACGACCTAGTTTCTCACACCACTTATGTTGTGTGAGTTAATTTTATACATGAGTGGCGGGACCTACAGTTTAAAGCCGGCTCCGAAAGACAGATTTTTGAGAAACTTTTCACGGCAATTTTATTTACAATCCTTCAGTTATGATGACGACCTACTAACCAAACGTATGTATGCATGCGTACGGAAAATTGGCATTTGTACGATTTTCTTCGTTATTGGATATTTTTCAGAAACCGTAATCTCTATTAGATCAGGCATGTATTGATTTTATTAAACCTGTAAACGCAAAAAATCATCGAGAATTTTTAATCTCTTTTTTAAAATACAAATGGATTTCTGTAATATATTCTCGTAAACCCTTATCGTCTAAATTGTAAGCCTTTTTTATACTTTTGTTAGACATTGTCTTACTTTTCTTCATATTTATCTTTAAGTCAGATTTAAAATTTTTTGTCAAAAAAGAAATGGATACCATAATCCAATGGACATCCAGAATACAGAGCATTGCGTTGGAAATCGGAAACTTGTTTGTAAGACAAGAGAAAAGAAGAGGTGCACTAGACACAGAAATAACAAAAGAAATGTTACATATAATGCTATAGTACTCTACTTCTCCAGTCTCCTCCACAAATGCAAGCACGGAAAAGTAAAAGTAATAATTTTTTTTGCGATTGAAAAGTAACCTTTGAGCGGGTTACAATTAGAAGAAACAAAAACAAAACTGCTGATGGGGTGCCCTTGTAGTCTAGTGGGTAGTGTGCTAGACTATTAGCGTGATGGTCGTGGGTTCGATTCCCACCAGAGACTATGGTCTGTGACACTACACCGAGCATATGGTCAAAGTTACTCAGCTCGTATATAATTAGAATATAATTTGTAATTGTATTGTAATTAATAAATAAAATAAATAAAATAAAAAACTGTTGATATATTTTTTTATAATTTATAGCTTAATAGAGTATCATAGTAATTTTATAAAATCCTTTGAAGGTTTGTTTTTATTACATAAACAATTTGACCTTCCTTTAATAGGAACATAATATGTAAACACTACGAAGGTTTTTGTTGCTGATATTTCTTTAGAAAACTTATAAAATAGTTTTCAATATATGCTTCACTACTTTTGTTTAATGAAAAAGAAAGACAAACAGAAATATTATTTAAACAGTATCAGCAGTATTATGAATGATATTTAATCGCATACATATGTAGGTAGGCTGAAATATTAAACAAATAACGTTTTTTTTTTGTTTTATTTTAAACGAATTTCATATTAAACATTTGTGTACATACATACTTATGTACACACATTAAGTGTGGGCCTAATTTTAAATATCACGTGTAAATGGATTAAAAATTTTTAAATTAAAAATAACTCGACATAATAACACAATAAATATGCAAAAAAAAAAAAAAGTTATCATAAATATATACAAAATATGGTGTAGTAAAAAGATATCTTATATTTTTAAATTAGACATAACAGGGAAAGATTACATACATACATAACATACATAATTGGCCATTACCACCCTTCAGTCAGGATTACGGCCTAGCTTCTCAACACCACTCATGTTATGTGCGTTAATTTTATATGTGAGTGGCGGGACCTACGGTTTAAAGTCGACTCCAAACGACAGATTTTTTAGAGACTTTTCATGGCAATTTTATTTACTCCCAGAGTTTTTGCCAGAATACTGCTGAGAGGAAGTCGCCGAAGAAATATTTCTTCATATTTCGTTTTGATGTCTGACCAGGGATATGAACCGTGGCTACGCGTCTAATAAGCCAACACACTACCTACTGGACTACGGCGACTTCATGGGGAATGATTACTTTGCTTTAGTGCTAGTAGCTTACTAAGTTATATTAAGTCGCCTTGGTCTAGTAGGTAGTGTGTTGGCTTATTAGACGTAAAGCCAGGGTTCGAGCCCCAGGCCAGACATCAAAACGAAATACAAAAAGTATTTCTTCGGCGACTTCCTCTCAGCAGATTTCTGGCAAAAACTCTGAGAGTAAATACTGTACCTCTTAGCATCCAAAAATTATTTTTTAATATCATTGAACCTACTACAGAATCTCCTGCGCAAGGTCCCTGATGCAGTGGATTTTGAAAACTCAAAGATTTGCCATCAAAGTCTTTGAGTCTTGATTTTGTAACATAATACCTGCGCAAAATGTGCGATTAAGTTCGGAAAGGTGAATAAAAAATCCTTTTGTATCGGAACAATGTAGGAGTGCAACTTGTACAGTTTAAATGGATTTGGATACGAATTGCTCCATAATCTGAATATTTAGCTTTGACTGATTATATTTTGTTACCAAGATCTGACTCTAACGATGAAATCATTTCTTAATCAAATATTTGTTTTGATAACCTCGACAAATTATTTCCTATGAAGGTGAGAAAAAAAATTAAGAAAATTTAGACAAAGGATATATTCTGATCATGGCTAGTATCATAGCCATGTGATGACCGAAAATAGATTTTACTAATCTACAAGCTGTTACTAAATTAAAATCTAAGTCGATATCAATTATAAATTTTAAAATTTTAGCACATTTTTCTCAAGTGGCTTTTTTTAGTTAAGATTGTTTTAATTTATTTTACGATATTCTTTCAGCAAAATTGCAAACAAATTCTTTACTTTTAAGCAAATATTTACGAAGATTTATTTGAAAGAACAAATAGAAAAAATTTCATGAAATACTACATAACATAAGTTGATAAAGTAAATATTGCAAATAAATACGTTTATTTGCGTCAAATTTAACGCATGTTTTCTTTGCCTTCAGAAAGAAAGTGTTTTAAAAATTTTATCATAAATAGTGGAACAACGGCTGAGTAGAATTATAGTTGAATTCTAATAGCAATTCAAACAATATATCGAATAAAAAGTAAAAGTAGACGACAAGAGGAAAAAAAATGAAATTTTTTACTATTCTCATGTTTGGTTTGGTGCTTGCTGTAGCATTGGCTGTGGATCCACCAGCTGAAGGTGGTGATCCTCCAGCAGGTGGCGATCCTCCAGCTGGTGGTGATCCTCCAGCTGGCGGCGATCCTCCAGCAGGTGGCGATCCTCCAGCTGGTGGTGATCCTCCAGCTGGTGGTGATCCTCCAGCTGGCGGCGATCCTCCAGCTGGTGGTGATCCTCCAGCTGGTGGTGATCCTCCAGCTGGTGGTGATCCTCCAGCTGGTGGTGATCCTCCAGCAGGCGGTCCCAAGCCTCCCGCAGGTGGTCCCAAGCCACCCGCAGGCGGTCCCAAGCCTCCCGCAGGTGGTCCCAAGCCTCCCGCAGGTGGTCCCAAGCCTCCCCCAGGTGGCGTAAAACCTCCTGCCGGAAACAAACCTACTCTTAAGCAACAAAACGAAAAGAGACGTGCAATCATCAAGAAACAGCGCGAACAGATTCAAAAAGCCCGTCAATATAATCAGAAAATTCAAAAGGAAAACCAAAAAAGGCGCCAACAAATAAAGAAAAACCAGCAGGCCATTAAGCAAAGGCGTGAAGCTATTTTAAAAAGAAAACAAGAGATAAATAGAAGACGAGCTCAGATTGCCAAACAGAGACAACAGAGACAGGGTTAATTAACGTTTCCAACAAATTTTAAATATTCTAACGAGCAGAAATTGTAAAAAATTAAATAAATAAAGAATTTGTTTCATGTAAATCCACAATACAGTCTTTCTTTTTACTTTTTTTTTACTTGTTTTAGTGAAAAGAGCTATGCATTGCAAAACAATTGCACTCCAATTTGGATTTGGTAATATTTTCTTTGAAACAGTACCAGCAATTAGATCAGTTTCACATCGATTGCTTCTTATCCGTTACTGTGCTATATAACAGTTTTCTTGGAATGCTTCTAAGAAAAGATAAGCTGGCAATAGCATCCGCATATGATGATATGCAAGGATTTGACTGTGTCTGTAAACATTAATCAAAGCAGGATAAGACTGACGCATAGCTATGATTAGAGCAGTGATGGAGACATCAAGGAACAGAAGGAGTTATTATCCTGAAAATCTGAAATTAAAAAAAAGAAAAAACAACCACCAAACAACAACATATCTTTAGAAAATTTTTTTTTTTATTAATTTCATAAAACCTCGAAATTATATACACAAATACTAGTACAAATATTTCTCTTTTAATAAAACTATCACAGGTAAAACGAAATATTTTCATACTTAATAATGAAACCATACGTATACATATATACACATGTGTGTGAGGAAAATCAAAAGTGTAAAAACATGTCCATATGCCAGCATACAAAAATTTCCATTTAATTACATTTAAGTCCTCTAAAACGCGTAGAGTTCACTTCCACTACACAGTGAATGATAAAATCCAATCAACAAATTTCGCTACATCCGTGTATATAACATATTGATTATTGCTGCAACGGTGATTTGGACGTGCTGTTGCTGGAGGTACTGAGGAATCATCACTTATTTGTATCATGGGCAGTGAGCCTGATACTGTACCCCGAAGTATCCAACGATTATTTTTAAATAACATTAAACCCGCTCCAGAATCTCCATTACATGGTCCTTGATGCAGTGGACGTTGAAAACTTAAAGGTTTGCCATCAAAGCCGCTCTTGTTTGAAGTCACATTTTCTAACATAACGCCTGCGCAAAATGTACGATTAGAAGAGAGACTACGGTAGTTGGGATTAGCCTGGAAGCAATCTTTATTCGATACAATCGGCGTGCTAACAATTTTCGGTACTGTACTGGCGGTGGCTGTACGTTTGGAGTTTGAAAAACCTCCAAGAGCCCATCCCACAACAATACCATGTTCTCCTTCAATGTATTCTGTGTCAATGGGACCAGACCACATGCAAGCGGGACGTATAAATGTATTGAAGCTAAAAAAAGAAAGAAATCCAGGTAGATAGAGAAACCAATTATTTTGTTTTTAATCAAGAAAGGATTGTTTTGAATCAAATGCCCACTGAAGGTTGTACGGCGCAATCGGAACTTTATTAATCTTAATTAACCTATTCGGTTGGTGGAACGTATGCCTGATGATTGGAACCTTAAACTCGATTGGCCTATTAATAAAAAAGGAAAACAAAAACGATAAGATGAAGGCTATTTGGCCAAGGATAATGGCCAGGAATATATGTTCGAATGCGGCCTGTATAGGTCAGGGAGATTGAACATCCTACACATGGCCACACAATAGCTATGACAGTGTCCTTCTGCCTGGGAACTCAGCGCTGTGTTCCCTGGTTGGAAATGTGGGTCTGTAGGAGAATTCGAAGAGTACTTATGGCTTGCTGGAGGCTCCAAAACCAAAACATATCGATTTCGTTGATATTATAACCAAGGATAGCGTCTTTCTGAGCGTTCAGTTGACGTCTCAATACCTGAAGCAACTAAAAGAATTGATGATGAGGTGTTGCCCTGCCCGAGATTGAAAGTGCGAGAGATTGCGGAAGCTATGATAAATTCATATGACTCATCTTGGGTATTTTTAATATTTTATGAGGAAATATCGTGTCTTACGCTATGCAGGCTTTACTATCTACTTACCGTACTTCATTTTTTAAGATCACCACAGCAATGTCAGCATCATACGAATTCAAATGTTTGTTAAAATCCGGATGTATGAATATATCATCTACCGGTGCTGCTAAAGAACCATCCTCGTTCCAATTCTTTAAATTGTGACGTCCTAAGAACACCACAATTTCATTAGCTGTGTATAATTTGTTGAAGAGCTGAAAACAATGAGCGGCGCTTATGATAACGAGTGACGAAATCAATGTGCCACCACATTGGTAGGCTAACGTTGTTAAATTATTGACATAAACGGCAGCCAGCCAGGGCCAGGATCCTCGTGTAATCGTAGGCAATTCATTAATTGCCATTGAACCATCAATTGACACTGCATCTGTATCACTGGTTACTAAAGGCGGTAGATCAGTATCGTTTACAACTCGCTCTTCTTCTAAAGGACTAGAAGTATTATTGGCAGATAATTTACCACCTTCGGCAGTTGCATTATTTTGTTGTGCCATTTCATTGCGTTGTTTAGGGGTTGTCGATAAGAAGGCGGAGGAGGATGATGTGGTGGCTGTGGCTGTGGTTGAAACCATATCTTTAGCTATTGTTTGTTGCAAAGCCTGTAAAACTTGAAAACGTATACGGTCATCGATAGTGCCGCAAATATCCTTTGAAAGACGCATGGGATTTCTATAGGAAATGAAAAAAAAGAAAAGAGAGAGAAAAATAAATTTTTATTTTGTACAAGAAGAAGAAGATTGAAAGGAAATCATTTTTCAAATTCTTTGCTACACAGCAAAGCATTGATTTGCAACTGTTCTAATCGTCGTCTGTATGTCTGTCTGTTTGTTTGTCCGCGCTTAAGGCCAACTTACTTTTCTGCATTGCTTACAGGCAAATGTTTTGTGCCGAATGCAATATTTGCTGGCAGCAGTGTTGATTCCTTCAATCCTGTTATTATAGGCAATGCTGATATTGTAGCCGAATGACCTCCTGCCAGGCCCTTTGTAGACATTGTTGATGATGATGATGTTGACGACGATGATGGTGATGATGGTGGTGGTGGCATGTCATCGGGTAGAAATGTAAACTTTCTAGTGTGCTCCAATTGTATTTGTGTCACAAAGATACTGTGATCTGTTTTTATAGATAATGCATATCGCACAGATATCCATACACATACACAATACGGCATACAATAACATGTTGCATGAATGTCATACGTATACCAAATGGATGGATGGTGGATGGATGGATGGATGGATGAATGTTTGAATAAATGATTGAATGTATTGTGTTGTTGATGTTTTCAATATATTTTTTTTTTATTTGTGTGTGTGTTTTTTTGATGGATGCATCATATCGACAAGACATCACCAATGCGAACGACATTGTAATGTCAACCGACAACATTTAATGACAAAGGAACAACATGAAATAAAAAAAGAGAAAGGTAATGTAAAGTGTAGGAGCAGAAATTTACTTTAGCAAAAGGATTTTCTTTTCTTATTTTTTTTTAATGAATGTTTTAACATTTTATTTAAACAATCAATTTTTAACAAAGAGAGAAAGAGTGATACAGTTAATTTAATTTTTTTACCTGCTCCTCCTAGACAAACAACTTGATTGTTCATTGTAACTTGTAATAATTTAGGTGGAAAAGGATTCTTTGGAAATTTAATCCTATACAACACTGGTGCATCGCTTAAAAACTGTCCACGGGTTAGCAGCTCAATTTCTCCCAAATAATTCTATTATTAAAAAAAAAAATTCAACAGAAAAGGAAAAGGAAATTATTAAATTTATTTGTGATATAAAATGTTATCATAAGCGTGTGTTAAAAGATATAAAATTTAAGGTGGTGAAAATAAATTTAAAAATTAAAAAAAAAAAACCAAACGCCTTTACAACCGGGTGCCGTTAATGACCAAGCCAAAGGACAAACAATCGATTTCTTACACTAGGTTACAGGCAGGTATGAGTGCGGATTTGTAGCGACTGTATCAGGTAGTAGGATTGAAATCATCAGTTCAATTCAAGAAAACTCTACAATTATAAGTTCATGTGAATGATAAGCTGTCTACAGCCGGTGCTCTTGTTATAATGAAAAATTCTCTTGAGAAGTGAAGACTAAGTTGGATAGCGAGAGTGTAAGTCCAAAATAGTGGGATATTATAATGAACGGATAGGATAGGCCGCCACTAGTAGAGGGATTATTATTAGCAATACACATACATATATATACACAATTGGTCATTACAATCCTTCAGTCAGGATTACGACCTGGCTTCACTCACCACTTACATATATTGTGTGTGATAATTTTATCCCTGAGTGGCGGGACATAAAGTTTAAAGTCGACTCCAAACGACATGTTTTTGAGAAAACTTTTCAATGACAATTTTAGAGAGTATTTGTCAGATATCTGCTGAGAAAAAGTCGCCGAAGAAATATCTTCGGATGGGAAACGTAGAAATTCTAATAAAAAACTCACATCTCGAAGGACGCTTTGAAGCATCAGATGCATGTGATATTCCCAAAGTTCTTGAAGAAATTATAGAATTTTGAAGAAAACAAGCCTTATACCTCATCTGTTCTGCGAGACAGGCGAAGAAGTTCTTTATAGGTATACATACATACATAACATACATAATTGATCATTATAAATCTTCAGTGAGGATTACGACCTAGTTTCTCACACCACTTACATATGTTGTATGTGTTAATTTTATATAGAAGTGGCGGGACCTACAATTTAAAGTCGACTAAGAGCGTTAAATTTTTTTCAAGAAACTAATCAAAAATAATAAATAAAAACAATAAATAAATAATATATGCTTTCTTAATACTTACCGTACTCGGTTTACCTCTCATCGATAGGGTGACGCGTAAATGTAATGTTTGTGCAAAATCTGGATTTCGTACCGATAAGATGCCAAACCATTCGGTGCCATCGAAAAGATACTGAAACATTTTCGGACAAGGACTTACGGGTACACCCTGTGTAAATATTTTCTGTATACTTTCAAATATTATAAACAATATAGTTGTGAAATGAAAATGCATTATAACACACTATTATTCTTCAATTATTCTCTTTGTATATATTTTTTTTGTATTTTATTTTGCTGGAAACGCGAAAATCCAACACAATTGCGAGAGCGTTCAGAAACAACTGATTCTGTTGTAACAGCTGGCAGGCCGAAATGTCAGAATAACAAGGAATACACAATAATTATGATGAACCGCAGGAATAATGAAAAGATCGTATAAAGAAATGAACAACAAATAGAGCGAAGGAATTTAGAAACAGTGAATGAAAGCACATGTGTTCGCATTAAGATTTATTAGCATTAGAGCAGTGGTTACCAAAAAATTTTTGATTGTGTATTAGTGAGTAAGAGAGAGAGAGAAAATAAGTTGAGAGTTTATATTCATAGAAAAGTGTTAATAATATATCATAGCATTCACTGACATGTGTGCTTGTAGCAGTCTGATCTACAACTAAATAAAAGAACATAAGCAATATGTGTGAATTCTCCCTGCACAATTTGTGCTATGAAATGGTATGCTATGCTATGAAATGGTAGAGAGAAAGTTGTTAATAGCGCAGACCAGAATACGACCTCAGCGACAAAAACGGTGGTAAATATGAATCATGTGATGAATTTAATTTCATTTTAGCAGCGCTTTCTCTTATGCTTTAAATAGGGAAGTCAAAGTCACTAAACAATGTTGCCATACTTCTATTAAATTTCGTAAGCAAAAACATGATTTGTGACATTTTAAAGCGTCGAAAAGAAAAAGAAAATATGTACAAATGTTCAATTGTTGTTGTATATTCAGTGTGTGTTTGACAGCTTTATCTACTAAAGTAACGCTCGTATTCTGTTCGTTACCCTTACTCCGCGATTGATTATTACGAGATAAGTCTTACAACAAACAGTTTAAGGCTGACCAACTAAGTACAAAAAGATTTAAGCATTTTCAAATAAAGCAGGTAGTTTGATAAGACTTAAAAAATATTTGAATGAAAATTTCAATGACGGTATACACGTTATTGGAATAATGCTGACGTTATTACTATCAAGCGCATGCGTTAAACTTTAGAAATTTCCCCTCATTTCAATTTTTAAGCAAATTGAAGATGTGTTTAAGCAGATAGAATATTTTGTTGCATGCAACAAGTTGTAACCTGTTGTTGTGTTACGGTAAAAATTTTCAAATATTTTTTTTTGGGTTTCAAATTATATGCGAGTGAGTGAGTGTGTGTGATTTGTTCTTTAACGTTTAGGAAACTGTCAACAAATTTGTTTTCTAAACAATAAATGTACATTATTTTATGGTTACTGACAGTTGTTATTGTTGTTTTTTGTTGTATTTTGTTTAAAACCACTAAAATATGATCCACATTAAAAACTCATATAATAACTTTACTTTTGTTTCCCTTTTCTTGGCTATAACATGTACATTTAGCTGTTGTTATCGTTGTTGTTGTTGTTAATTTTTGGTAAATGTTAGTGGGTTTAATGTGTTTTGACACTTAATAAAAAAGTTTTTCATGTTTTGCACAAAAAAAGTACTTTTTTCTTAAAAAAAAAAACAAAAAGAAAAATATTACAAAACATTATTATCATTTGCAGTGTATGCCTCTCTTCTCTTATTCTTTTTTCTTCTTCAACTTGAAATTGTTTCTTTACCTGTTCGTTTTCGTTGGAAGTTTCATGCATTCATGGCTGTAAGGTGTACTCTGTAGTAAATGTTTAGCATCACCCTGAAGATGTTCTGGGTAAAGTTCTTTATCACGTTCTTTAACTTAATATACCCGACAATAACCATGGCAACAATAACAATAGGAGTAGAGAATAATAAAATCTGTTGGTTCTGCTACAAAAAAAAAAGAAAAAAAAAAAATTCTAAAGTGTATGTCTGTCAAGAGGGAACTTCGAATGTAACAAAACATTTGTAAGTTTCTCGTTTTTAGTTTTTTATTTATTTCGTAGAAAAAGTTTTCATTTTATTTTTTTTTAATATTTTGCATTTTATTATAATAAAAATTGCACTTTTTTTTTATTATAAATCACATAAAATTATATGTTGCTTGTAACTGTAACTGCTTTCAAGAAATTCTAGTATTAACCCTTTACTGACTATTTGTTATTAAAGCTTGGCTCTGTAAGATTTAAGATCGCTGCACATGGTATTGAAGACCAAAGCTTCATTAACCTATGCTTAGATTAATGGGAGGAAAATCTTACATGTAATTTCTTAAGAGATTTCGCAGCCTAAGTAATCGAATAGCCGACATCTCCCTTCTTCACTGCCCCCTGTAGAGAACCATATAATTTTGGAAAGAGCTTCGCAACGACACTTGGTAATAAAAATGAATGGAGTAATCTGGAAGCTGTATACTCTCTTAAAAGACAAACTGTTCTGTTCTTATATGTATGGTTCAAAAACGGATCTGCCAAAAGCATCAGAAATTTTTAGTTCCACAATGAAATATTCCGAGCACATGAGAAAACTTGCGAGTATCATACAAGTGGAAGTCTATGCCATTGAAAGGCAAGGTATAACAATATATAATATCAGACAGTCGAGCCGCTTTTCGAGATTTTATGAGCTTAAATGAAAGATTTACAAAAAAGTTTAGTCGCCGTAGTCTAGTAGGTACTGTGATGGCTTCTGAGACATGAGACCACGGTTCAAAGCCCCGGTCAAATGAAATACGATAAAAATATTTCTTCGCCGATTTCTGAGAGCGAAATCTGAGAGCAATTAAAAGAAAAAATACCATGAAAAGTTTTCCAAAAAAATTGTCGTTCGGAGTCAACTTTAAACTGCAGGTCCCGCCGCTCATATATAAAAATAACACACACAACATAAGTGGTGTGAGAAACTAGGACTTAATCGTGACTGAAGGGTACTAATGACCAACTATGTATGGATGTATGTCCGAAGAAGCTAAATAAGCTGGATAAACAGAATACGGTTACCCACTGGTGGGTTCCAGGTCGTATGAAAATTCTCTGTAATGATCACACAAACGAGCTTGATACACAGTTGACGGGGCCAGAAATTTTCTCTGGAGTATGGGCTGATGTTTGTAACGGTATGCACAACAATAGGGAAGATAAAGAGAGGGGGAAAGACCCTTTTCAAGACAAGTGGATTTGGGGCAATCAAATTTTGTGTTGGGATATTAAGAGTACACATTCTTTGAATTTGTGGGCCATTAATGTATTCCAAATTGAAATACATTGGTCCTTATCAGGAGCTAGGGAAGGAATTTTTCATTGTTGACACTGAGCAGCACACTGCGGTTTGTCAGTGTAATAGGATAGGGATGAAGAAAAGTACAATAGATCGTTTGCGACAATAATAATAAGCATAATAAGCCTTAATAAATGCAAAAATTCATGCAACAATTGATGGAATTAATTTTATCCGAGAAGTGTGTGAATTTGTTTACAAAATTCATAAATTTATCCACATTGCGATTGCACATTATTAAACATACCAACAAAAATTACTATGTTTCAATTTCTGTTCGATTATGTAAATTTCGAATCGCGGAAATTTTTTTGTTTTACAGGCAGGTTTTTTTTACCTTTGTGATCGCAACACAATGCTATATGAAGTGCTTATGTTATCCATAATGTACCGTATTTTTTATATTCGATTGATTTTTTTCAACTGGTTAGGGTTAAGAGATACCTCAACCTCTAGGGCAGCCATAATGTTCGACATCTTCGGTGTTTGTACTCCATATGTACCATTACAATCCTTGAGTCAGGAATACGTCCTAGCTTCTCACACCACTCATGTTGTGTGCGTTAATTTTATACTTGAGTGGCGGGACCGAACGACAGATTTTTGAGAAATTTTTTCATGGCAGGTTTATTTACTCTCAGAGTTTTTGCCAGAAATCTGCTGAGAGGAAGTCGCCGAAGAAATATTTTTTTCATATTTCGTGTTAATGTCTGTCCTGGGATTCGAACCCGGGCTTACGTCTAATAAGCCAACACACTACCTGCTAGACTACGGCGACGACGAGACTATAACACGAGAAATCAGTGTTTGTACTTCTATGACTAAATTCATTGAACCACGTTTTTATCATGGACGTTGGTGGTGCACAGTATTTATACAGCCTAGCTTTGGTTTGAGTGAAATTCACTCGTTTTAAAAATTTGAAATTCTGTTTTTCTTTTAAAACTGTATTTCTTTAAAAACTTATTTAAAATGTTTTAAATAAATATCCTAAAGGGGTTAAACTTCATTCATTTACATACATACATATATACATATCTTCATAACACATAAATAAGTTTTAAAGGTTAAAAATAAAATTTTATTATTTTTTCTTGTACTTAGTAGAAGCAACAACAACAACAGCAACAAGTATTGTCATCATAGAAAAATAACCATTCCTGGTATTTATATATTTTGTTGTTGTTATTTTGTATTTTTATTCTTAATGCAATCTGTGTCATCTGTTATTGTTTTCTTTGTTTTGTTGTGTTTTTATTATTTTAGAACTTTGTTTGTTTGTTTATTATTCACCTGTTTCTAAATATAGAAGTGTCAACGTATAAGAAAACATCATTTAATATTCATGTCTACTATGGAAAAACAATTTATTTTTGTTTTTTCTTTCTAGTTGTTGTTGTCATATAGAAAAAGTGACAATTTGTCAAAGACAATCATGCTATTGCTGTTGTTGTTAGAATTTAAAACACAACTGTGAGCATAAAATTTGTAAAATGGTGCGTTATTAAAGCATATTTCAAGGAAAGAAAATGAATAAAATTTTCTCAATTTCAAAATTATTTATAAAACGAAAGTGTTGTTTGTTAACGAAAGAATTTAATTTATAACTAAAAAACAATAAAAATTACGTTAATTGCTGCAATATTGTTTAAATAAAAATAACTCGAAAAAATAACGTATGAAAGAAATTTATAAAGGATAGTCATAGCATAGTCAGACTGAGTCAAGCAGCATGCAAAGTGTTGGTATGCCATCTCTTCAAATTAAAACTCTGTGCACCGTACACACATCGAAGGGATCGTAGACGTCTGAGGAGTAGACGATAGAGGAGATATATACGCCTCTACAAGAATTCTTTTCAAAATTGGAAAAAGCAGCATGGAATTCAAGAAACCGTCGGTGGTCCAACTAATCTAGTTGCTGAATTTTCAAACTGCTGTGTCCAGCAGTATAGTCGTTGTAGTCTGGTAGGTAGTGTGTTAGCTTATTAGATTTGAGGCCATGGTTTAAACCCCTGGTTAGACATCTCGAACAAAACGAAATTTAATAAAAATATTTCTCCGGCGACTTTATCTCAGATCAGCAGATTTCTGGCAAGAACTCTCAGAGTAAATGAAGTTGCCATGAAAAGTTATTCAAAAATCTGTCGTTCAGAGTCATCTTTAGACTGTTGGTCCCACCACTCATGTATAAAAATTAACGCACCTAACATAAATGGTGTGAGAAACTAAGTCGTAATCCTGATTGAAGGGTTGTAATGTATGTATGTGTGCACATCAGTGGACAGCGGGAGAACCAGGGAACTACTTGAGTTCGACAAGAGAATGGTTTGCATTCTAACAGGAGTTCTGACGGGACACTGCGCTGACAGAATCGATCTGCCCCACCAGGATTACTGTAAATCTGCCATGATGTGGAAGAAACGAAATCCGAATAACACCTTTTATGCGAGTGCCCTGCATCGACGTCATTGGTTTTTTCTCACAGAAAAGTTTAAAAATCTGAACTGACCAGTTTCCTTTACAGCTAGGAAAGTTCAAACCCACCACTAACGGATCATGACAAGGGGCTTACCTCACACTGGGTAACACAATAGACCATATAGGCCACCGAGTAAACTTGCCTGTGAACAGCAAGCTATTCGCTAACCTTACCTAATCTAGCTTAACATGTCGAAATTCTTTTTACGAAAAGAAAATATAAGTTCGTCGATTGCAAACAAAATAAAAATAAATTTGTGTTTAGTTTCAATTAAATTCCTTATTGTTCGCACAATTTTTTGTGCCACTGTTTACAACATGGTATATACAACAATAATCGTTTTCTTCTTTAATCTTCTTTGCTTACACCCTTTTGCGTACACAAAAATAATTATTCGATCGATCTGTATAACGGAGATTTTCAAACCACGTTTATTCTCTTCACACACAACACGTCTTCACACAAGACTGAGTGATTTCTTACTACTTGTTGCCTGCTTTGTCTTACCTTTTTATATGCCCATGTAAACAGTGTGATGAATGTTCTTGAAATTGAATGTTCGTGGTTTCATTGTTGTTTGTGTATTTTGTTTACGTTGTTTCTTGTTGCCTTCTTGCTTACTTGTCTATCCCCTTTTCTTTCATACTGAACAAGTTCATTGTTTTTGTTTTAGTAACTTTTGTTTATCATTTTAATATCAAACGATGTTACACCATTTCCATTTTCGTAACAATATATTTTATTATTTGCGTATGTGATAAAACTATTTGATTCAATGTCAATTTTTGCTCTCAAACCAATAAGACGAAAACAAAGTAGGTGGTTTAACTTAAGCTAGACCATATAGTAGATGTGTGTACGTACCTTCTATTTTAATTGAACTGTCTATGAAATGGAAATATTTAAGCCTCTTCAATAGAATTCATGAAATTTTCCATTAAAAGAAAAAAAAAAAAAACGCTCAAACAGACATACTTTTCCGCCACAAGCAGACATGTGGTACTTGCACTGAACTTTCGTTTTAAAATAACCTCGAAAATGGCCTGTAATTCCAAATAAAACGGAGAGTAAAAGGCAAAGAAAATCTTGCAAATATTCATTTAAAAAAAAAAAAATAAAATAAACGTCATATCATTTTAGTCCCCCACCCTCGTTACCATGTTTGTGATGGACTTAAATGCCTGTATAAAAGAGGAAAAAAAAAAGAATTTTATAATTTGAACACGTACATGAATATAGAAATTCGTTCAATATGGGACGGAAAAAAATAGAAAAAAGAAAACAAAACAAAAAATAAGAAAAAACTAAATTTACATTTTCAACACAAATTTAACATTTATTTCCGTATTGAGTTGTAATTTCAACTCCTGTCGGAAGTTCGGTGATTCGAATGTTAAAAGGCTTAACTACACTTTACATTGAATTTAAGTTCGTTGATTTTTTCTGTTCTGTACGTTTTTTTTCATCTTCTTCTTCTATTGATAAAACGAAAGTGAAAAGTATCATAAATAAAAAATAAGACTGTGGAGTAAATGGCCAGAGGGGGGTATAATGAAGTTTTAAGTTCCTCGCCCAAGTATCACATTTCACGTAATGATAAATTACTGTGTTACCGTAACCGTATAGTCAATATGTAACCTAAGTGGCAGAAACCTTTTTAAAATTTTGGTCTTACATTTATATGGGGCCTATAAAAAGGAAAACCCAAAGATATTTTGTAGCCATAAATTCTAAACATGGCAAATTATTTTGTAAACGTAAAATCCTTTAAATTTTTTTCTTAAAAACTTTTACTCTTCTTTTAAATTTTATTACGGCAACTGGTCTTTAGTTACTTTATTATTTCAACCATGCCTTGCCAACCGAGTCATGGTGTTCACAGTATTAGTAACTGAAATGGTTTACGGTGACGGTACGGTCATGATTATGCCTGTATTGGTTGGTGTTGGTGTGGTAGGAAAAGGATTTCCGTTGGCTAAATGGGATTTTTGACGAACAAAAAAAAAACACACAAAAAAATACAGAAACGGAAAAATCCCAAACAGCCATATCCGAAATTGTAATGGTAATAGTTGTACAAACTAATAAAACTATATGCCAATATACATACATTTGTATGTACAAGTATTTGTGTGCCTGGTTTATCTTTCATGCAAATCTGTTGCATAAAGTTAAAAAACAAAGTCTGACAACATTTACGTCATTTACATTTAAATGCATGAAATTTGAAATGCAATCGGGTTAAATTTGAAGTTTATGGAACATGAATTTAACATGATTATAACAAGTGATAAACGCATTTCACGCGGGTGAAAATGTCTTTTAAAAGTTACCAATTAGGCCCTAGAAAATAAAGGCACAATGCCGTCTAGTATTCTAGGTGTTACTTTCTTTTTTTTTTTTTGAAGTCTTTACGTTGCTTAGTTTTTTAAAAACGAAGATGATATATATAGGGATTCATTGAGAAGTTCAAACAGACTGTAATGACAATGTACGTCATCATGTGACATGTGTGAGCTAGTAATTTGAACTTTATAATCCTCTTTTGACTATTCCTAGCACTGATCCCATGCTATCGATATTGCAACTGAATAGTAATTGTTCCCATTAACTGCATATTTATGCGAACTTAACCCTTGAAAAGCTTGCTAAGTTTTTAGGTTAGCTTTGGTACTACAGGCAAAATGGAAGTGTAAATAATTCACCAATACTATTCGAATCCAAAGACATAATTCTATGCTACATACATATGAAGAAATAAGAAATTACCACTACCGCTAAATTGGTCATTCCAACTCTCCAGTCAGAATTACGACCAAGCTTTTCACACCACCCATGTTTTGTGTGATAATTTTATCCATGAGTGGCGGGACCTACAAAGCCTCTAAACCTGCAAAACGTCTAACTCTATCAGTCTGTTCAAGTGTGGGTGATACGCTCTGTCCTTAGGGATTCCAATAAATTTCTTTGCGGATACCATCAACATTCAGTTTTCCGTATTTCTATGTAAATTTGACTCTGATGCTTGATTTAAAAGTTTGAGTGAAGATAAATAATTCATGGTATATGCCAATCCCATCACATTGTTTACATACATACATAAATAATTGGTTAGGAAGGATAACGGAAGAAGTGATAAATTCTTCTACGAGTGGCGGGACTTTTGAAATTTACTCCGAATGTCAGATTTTTGTGAAACTTTTCATTGTAGTTTTTTACTACCGTGTTTTTGCCAGAAAACTGCTGAAAGGAAGACGCAGAAGAAAAATTTTTTATATTTCCTTTTGTTCGAGATATCTGGACTGGGATTAGAACCACGACCTCACATCTAATGAGCCAACACCCTACCTACTAGACTACGGCGACCTCAAGAAGGCTGGAGAAGGCTACGTTTTTTAACACGAGCTTAAATTTCTTGTTCATATTACTTGTATGGAACCGACCCGATTTAGAAAATTTCATGACGAACTCAAGACAAAGTTGCCAAAGTTGCCAATTTTGGAATTAAGTGCAGGAATAGCTTATATTGTTGGAAATTTAAAAATATTGTCTTCGTCTTTATAGTTCTTTTTAAATTTTTATTTTATTGGTGGTCGTAAAATCGTTGTAAGACTGAAAGCCTAACGATGATCTTTAAATTATTAAATAAAGCGATACAAACTAGCATTGCAGTGTTTCCAAGTTGTACCATTAAACATTCCTCTGAGCAGTTGAGTTCAGTGGTAGTCTAGTGTGTAGAGTCTACACTATGAGTGTGAGGGTCGTGGGTTTGAATCCCACCAGAGACTGTAGTTTGTTTCACTACACTGAGTATAAGGTCCACTCAGCCAGTAATAGTTATACGTACATAATATGTAATTTTATTTTAAATAAATAAATAAATAAATATTTTTCTGAGAACTTTTAGAGACATACGGGGAATTGATATTTTCTTCCTAACAAAATTACGTACATATATACCACATATGTTACTAGGCAATTTAATTTTTTATTTCAGCATTTACGTTTATCTGTACAAGTTAATTTAGTTAAACATATTAATTAAAATTCTTTATTTCTGTTTCATATTTTTTTTAATGTTTAAGTACTACTTAACTCGGTTTCAACGGAATTAAAAAAAATGTTTTAAATTGATATTCATTAAATTGTGCATCTGCATGTATGTATGTATGTAAAATATGCATGTAAAATAAAATTATTTGCTGCTGTTGATGTTTTTATTTCTTTGAAAATTACTTGGCCATTTAATAGTTTTTTTATTTTTGTTTTTTTTTTTCAAAACTACAACTCATTCAATATTAATTAATTTGTATACAGAAAAAATAAGGAAACAAATCGTAATACAACATTCCTTTTATTTTTTAAACTCCTTCACAGCTACACATGCAGACAGTCGTGTGTGTACGGTATGTGCCCTGCCGTCAAATGAGTAGCTAACTACAAAAAAAACTAACTTTAAGTTTGCTTGTATAGACTAACTTAAAGCTAACTACTACGCAATGCAAAATTTACATTAACCAAAGTGTATACAAACACTCCAATTCTTAACGCCGTTGGATATAGATAACTAACGTCTTAGACATTTGATTAGTAAACAAAACCGCGTGTCATCTTTTCGCTTTATATTTTTGGTTAAAAATTTATTGTTTGCGTAAAATAATTAAAAAAATACACTAAATTAATAAATAAATAAATTCGAAAGGTTTGAAGTGTTTTTATTTGAAGTGAAGTGAAACAATATTAAAGGGCCGCTTGCCAAAAAGCTTACGGAAATTATGTCACCAAATTTGTGCATGGACATAAACTTGGATGGTGTTCATGGTAAAAAGCGTTTAAAAGACTTTGCTGCTTTTTATGACGCCTTAGCAAGTAAGTGCTAATTTGAAAATATAAGTTTTAACCAAGTCTTAAAACATGTAAACATTTATATACATATTTTTTAAACAGATGCCTGTCAATCACTCGGCTCTCAGGATGTAGAAACTGGCGTTACGCATTAAAAATAATAAAAATCGTTGTATTCATGCTAAGTGCATTAAAAATAAAAACACAAATCCAAAAAATTAAAATATTTGCAAATAAATGTTACATTTAGAAACTCTTTGTATCTTTTTTTATCAACAAATGTGCAAAATATTTTTGTAAATCGTGAATTTATTAATTTTTTTCCATATGTATAAATTTGTTTAGAAAAAAATCTTTATTTACACAATCAACAAATGTATAAAATATTGCTTGTGATGTATTGAACTGAATTTATTTTATTTATTTTGTTTTTACATGAATAAACTTTTGTTTTCTATTAAAATATAAATTTTAAAAAACTGTTTCATTTCGAATAATTAATATTATAGCTTATTATTGTGAGTTTAAAGCCAACGTGTAAAGAACTGACTTTTCATTCACTGAAATTTAGCTAACTTATAGTCAATTAAAAGTAGTAAGTTTATAGTTAGCTACAAATAGGTTTACTTTAAGTTAACTGCTAAGTAACTAACTTTAAATTAATTTAAAAGTAATGCAGAGTCGGACAATTGACTACTTCCTAGGACATCGCAATGTTAAAATAGTCAGTCATTTTCATATAAAAGTAATCCAAGTGTCAACCACCACTGCTTGAGAAATAGTTGGTTTTAAGTTAATTTAAAGTTAACTGAGTGTACGACAGGGTGGTTACGCCTGTTAATGTGTTTGTTTGTCTACATGTATCACAGACTTTTACTTCCTATTTACAAAACCATACACACACACAAAAAAAAAGAAGAAAATTACAGTCATAACTACTGATGTTTACAAACAATAAGTGCGTCAGAGTATTTTGTAAATGCATTGGATGTAGTTGGCTGTGAGTGTGCGTGTGTGCTTATAGGATGTGTTTATGCGTGCAGGATATTTGTATTGTGTACGTGTTCATATATTTATCTGACTGAGTAATTACACACGTAAGTAGGCGTTTCATTTAATGTTTTTTGGTGTGTATTCTTCTTAATGCAAATCCATACAGTATGTCAGAGTTTCTCAAACGTGGTGGCAGTGGAGAAGTTAAGGCTGTTAATTCAGTAGAATTGTAAACTAGCTATGTGTCAGGTTAAATCGGCAGTCGACTTAAGATTGTCAGCAAGATTGTCCAGAGTCGAAAGATGTAGCCCTACTTACATTTAAGAACCTCTGATGAGTTCTTTACCAATATGCTATAACCTTTAGCTCTGTTAGTCTCTGGTGTACTCTGTTGATTTTATCTTTCCAAAATTATTTACGAATACGAATTAATTACTTGAATTCATCAATTTCATGCTCGACATACACTCGTGAGTTGAATTGTCAATATTTTCTTAAGTAAGATATTTGTTCTACACACATAACGATTGTCTGAACAGCTGACAGCCGCTCTCTTGTTTATAACCACACGGAAGTTGTGATTTTATAGGAAATTTTGAATATATGTACATATGTATGTATGTACGTACGTTCTTTATGTGTATATTTGTACTTACACAGTAAGCCCTTATTGAACATCAGCAAAGCGAATGATGCTGTTGCTTAAGGCATTGACTGTATTTTTAAAGGCATTTTACAATGTTTTTCAATAGAAACCTGTGGTTATCTGTTGCTGAAGACATAGGCAGGAAAGAAAGATGCAGAAATCATAGAATGTTTTATTTGCAATACTTTTTCTACCTTCTTGAAGGAAGTTCTGATACACAGAAGACATAAAAGATTTTATTTTTTCAACATTTTGATTGAAAATATTTCAATCGACAGAAATGTTTATAAATTACCTTTAAAGGAATTCTAAACGAGTGAATAAGCAAATTCTTAAGATTTGTTGCACATACAACATAAAATAATGAAATATTTTTATTAAAATCAAATTTAATGGAGAGTTTCAATATTTTTAAAGAAAATTGTTCTACAGGAATATGAATAACTAAAAAAAAATTTAATAAAAGAAGTATGAAAGTCTTATGGTTATAAGAAAACCTCAAAATAAATCTAAATTTATAGATTGAAGAGTTTTGCTTAATCTCTGTTATAGGAACTTGTTTTAATTCTGCTAAAGAAATACTGCAGTATAGTGCCCAATACAGTGATCTGCAGAGGTACTTTTAACTTGTTGAACTTTTTTGATTCGAAGACTACAAATCTAATGGGCAACATGTCTATAAAGCTTGCTATTTTGGAATCATTTCCCATTAAAAGTGTCGTATTTTAGGAATCCTATTCTAATACTGCAAAGAATAATGAAAGAGCTAAACTTGGTATAATTTAAAGGTTCCAATCAATATAAAGACTACTTTCAGTATTACCGCACGCCATATAGTAAGCCTAAAGTAAGCTTAAAGTAAGCCTTAAGTAAGTATACATGAGGACTGAGAAAAAAAAACAAGTTACGTGATAGTTCTTTTTCCAAAACTGGGAACTATAATATAATACAAAAGAAGGGTTTGCTACGTTTGTTTTAAATGGTTTTGGTTGCTTAGTTAATTTACGTGGCCGACCGAAACTTTCAACATTACTAAAATCACTAAATTCTTTGTATAACTTATGTAGGTCATCACGATCAAAATGCCTCGACAATGGTCATACGGTGTGATAGCTAAAATAGAATACAGTCAACTGTCTCCTCTTCCTCCACATCATCATGACATTAGTCTTACTGTACTTGGTACTGTAGTCCAAATTGTCACTCATGACATCCAGGCAGCCAGTGCCTGGTAGATATAGCCACCAGTCTGGATAAGTCTACTCTTTCTGTGACCTGTGAGTGAACTGATATTATTTTCGGGCAGGCAAATCCCACAATTCCACAGAACTTTGTAACCATCCATCTTTAATTCTCCATTTAAAAATAATAGTCTTTCAATTAACCCCATAAGTGATGCCACTCCTAGCATATTTGCGTTAACTCAATATAAACTCTGATAGCTTGGTACCCTATTAAGCTACGTCCGAGAAAAGAGTTTGTCGGTATTAATTATGTTCCAACACTTTCTCATTAATCTTGAAGTGATTATGCGCGAATGTTAAATAGTCAGATTAGCTGCGATTAAGATAATGCTGGATGCAATGCTTCAATTCATTATTGTGCCATCCTCGCATACCCAGACCGATATTGATGTTATTGATGTACTTGTTCTGAAAGAATTTTTACCTCGTTCTATTACCTATTATGTCAGCATGGGTCTTATTATATGAACTAGAGCGCATTATACGACAAGTGTAGTATGGATTTCTAAATCCGATATTTTATTTAATGAATCCTTCAGTTCTGAGTTCAGGATTGGGCATCGGTAGTTTGCATGAACAAATGATTGCACTTAACGCCCACTTATTTCGAAAATTCAAAATTTAAAACGCTTAAACAGTAATAACTTGATTCTGCTTGAATTAGTGCTAGAGCACAACATAAGGTCCAGGTTTTAGTTTAGCATTCGTAAACCTGACAGAGGTTAAGAAGAACACAACACAAACCAGCTGCTTAGCGACAGTATTGTCGAATTGCGTTAGAATTGTCATTTTGCAATGGTGTTCTGCCCGTACTCTTTTAAGAATTCGTATTAACATACAGGATTACGATCTAGCTTCTCACACCACTTATGTTGTGTGTATTAATTTTATACATGAGTGGCGGGACCTATAGTTTAAAGTCGACTCCGAATGATAGATTTTTGAGAAACTTTTCATGGCAATTTTATTTTACTCTCAAAGTTCTTGCCCCAAATCTACTGAGAGGAAGTCGCCCAAGATATATTTTTTCATATTTTCGTTTTGATGTCTGACCTGGGCTTTGAACCGAGGCCTCAAGTCTAATAAGCCAACACACTACCTACTAGACTACGGTGACTTCAGTTTTAGTTTAGCATACGGAAACGTGCAAAGGTTAAGAGAACATAACATAAACCATGCGACAGTATGGTCGATTGACGTTAGAATTGTTATTTTGCAATGCTGTTCTGCCCGTACTCTTTTAAGGAATCGTATGTAGTCGCCTTGGTCTAGTAGGTAGTGTGTTGTTGTAGGTTAGACGTGAGGCCTCGGTTCAATCCCCAGATCAGGCATTTCCAACTGAACGAAATATAAAAAAGCATTACTTTGGCGACTTCCTCTCAGCAGATTTCTGGCAAAAACTCTGAGAGTAAAATAAAATTGTCATGAAAAGTTTCTCAAAAATCTATCGTTCGGAGTCGATTTTAAACTGTAGCTCATGTCTTTAAACTGACACTCATATACAAAAATTGTCACAAGCAACATTAGTGGTGTGAGAAACTAGGTCGTAATCCTGACTAAAGGGTTGTAATGATCAATTATGTATGTATGTATCAAGCTCATTGGAAATGCATTTTTTGGTGATAGATGGCTCTATGGTTTGATTTACTACGTTTAAAAGCTATGGTTTTCTATCAGCTTGGTAACACCTTTTATTGGCGGTTAGTTTGGTCTCGTTCTACATGAGAAGAATTACTGCAGCAATAACAATATTCTGCTCACTGAATCTAATCAAACGTAGTTTAAGGAAATTTAAGTCTTCTGGACAAGGTGCCTAGCAATAGGGTCCATGTTTGGCCATCAGAGAGGTCAAAATTCAGAATTCTTTTTTGATATATTTCCAAGCTACTCCTTATTAGGATTTCTGTCTAAATTTTCTATCATTTATATTTGTTCAACTGTATGATACTCAGGCAATTTAACGATATTTTCATAGTCCACTGTACTCTGACATTCAACTTTGCATAAACTAAGCGACTATGTTGCTTCGCATTTTCTCATACTGTTTACAATTGATTTTATGATAATGAAAATAACAGTGTATTTATTTTATGACATACACTGGTATATGCTATCCCCCAACATTTTTCTGAAATATGTTTATGTATTTATGTATTTATAAATAAAGTATAAAAATATATGTATGTTTTGTTTTGCATAATATTTCCCACAAAGTTTATTCTCAAATACATAAATATTGTTTTAGTTTTCAACACAAAATTATTCTATTCTCAGTGGCTGAATGAGCATTGAACTTTAAGTATGTGCACAAAAGATTATGTTTCTGTTAATAAATATGCAAAATTGGCAATTGAATAGAATTTTTTTTGTTGTTGCTTATTTTTACGATGGTATTTTTTGTTGTTGCTGCTGCTACCTAAAGATCCCTTCGAAGCTAATGAACTGTACTATTGGCAAATCAATGGTATTGAGTTTGTGTCAATAAAATGTATGGATTTCTTGTACCCAAGTGTCACTGGGTAAAGACATTAATAGTGCTCTAAGCACTAACGTCAAATGTGTACACATACGCTTACCCAAACATACAAACACACAAACACACACTTATAGTATAAGCATCTATGGATGTGTGTACGAGTATATCATCAATCGTATTGAGGAGACCCCAAAATTTAAATATACAAGTGTAGACCGCTTCATATCCCCACACTTATTTAAGCCAAGCAAACATGTGCGTTTATTAGCAGCACAAATTTTTGATTTTTACCACCAAAAACCATACCCAGAAATTGACAGGTAATTGGGTGGAGGACGATGGAAGGAAAGTTGTCAGAAAGTTTTTTGAATGATTGTTTTCAGCACAATATGCTGTTATAAGTATGTGTACGTGTCTATGAGCTTGAACCGTTTGTGTGTGTGTTTCTTGGCTTATATTCACCATACACAAATGTTTGGTTAATTTATGCATACACTAAGAGAAATAAGGGGTTTTTATTTTGTTGTCTTAAAATCCAATAACCTGTGTTTATTGGTTTGAATTCAAGAACAACATTTTGCTTAAGTTTAAAGCGTTTTTTTTAATTTTTATATGAATTATAAATTGTAGTAAAAAAGTATTTTTATGAGTGTATTTGGTCACAATCAGCGTGCATTTCATATGCATTAATATTGGTACTGTATACCTAGTATATACTGGTTTGAATACACATGCTCATTACATTGTAGAAAGGACTAGAGTCAGTGTTTCATAACAGAAAATATAATTTTACTTTCGATTTTTAAACAGAGAAAAAAATAATATTTCGAAACTACACTTAAAATTAATATTGTTTTTGAGAGAGAAATATATGGCCCTTGGTCATTTCGATTTTTATTTGTAAAATTTACTTCGATTTTAAAAGTTTCTTTGTTTTTCTTACTGGATATATACACACTGTTTATAATCCAACAGATTAGTTGTCGATTGGTAATGAACAACTGTTCATCATACAGCAATGCGTTTAAAACCAATTGTAGTAAAGTAGGATATAAAAAAGTGGGATGTGAATGACCCTGAGGGTATGGAGTAAAAAATCTAAAGGTTCGCGTTTCCATTTCCATATCATTGTGGCAATGCAATAAACTTAATAGCTTTCTTAGAGAATGATATTTAATGACTAAAGAACTAAAGTAAGCCACATACGATATTTAAACACTAATCAGTTGTGCTGGGATTTACATACATATACAATGAACTGCTTATATTCTGTCAAACTTTCAATTCAAGTGTCAGAATTAAACCCACTTGAAAATACGGAAAAATTAAAAGATGATGGATTGATCATGCATTGTAAATGTTCTCTGAAAGGCATGGAAATTCGCACTGGAATCCGTAAGACAGCAAATGGACAGAATGTCCCTCTAACACATGTACAGACAGGTAAAGCTAGAGGTTTTGAAGGAAATTAATTCGAAAATTTCATCGCAACCTTATAGGAAGCCTTCTTATAGGATTTCTATTATAGGATTGATTCTTGCAATCTTCAAAGACTCATAATTTCATTCCAATGTCTTTAGACACATATAATTATCGTTCTGGGTGTAAATATTAGCTTTGCCAATGTCTGATAAGCTTCATCTTATTTAGAGGAATTTTTTGGTACATTAATGTCGCACATAATAAAATTTTCATCACTTGTAATCACTCGCTTTAGAAAGGGTTTGATTTTATTTTCTTTATTGAACCAAAAAAAGTCGCCGTAGTCTAGTAGGTAGTGTGTTGGCTTATTAGACGTAAGGCCACGGTACAAATCCCAGGTTAGACATCAAATCGAAAATATGAAAAAAATATTTCTTCGGCGACTTCCTCTCAGCAGATTTCTGGCATAAACTCTGAGTGTACATAAAATTGCCATGAAAAGTTTCTCAAAAATCTGTCGTTCGCAGTCGACTTTAAACTGTAGGTCCCGCCACTCATGTATAAAATTAACGCACACAACATAAGTGGTGTGAGAAGCTAGGACGTAATCCTGACGCCAAGAGCGTCAGCCGACTCTTCTTCATGTTGAACTGCCATAAAGCAGAGTTGGATGTCTAGTTAATAAAATTAATTACCAGCGAAAATTTCATATGCGGTAAAATACACTTTTGTTACTTTGTTTTTGTTTATTGCGTTCGTATGTACTATCTATGCGATATAGTATATCTGTATGTATAATTACATGATACATGCCTGTAAATGATAAATTAATATTCTCACTCATATATACATACTATAGTATGTACATGATAAAATCATAAATTTCACAATGAATTCTAAAATGTGTACACTTAACTATGTATTTAGATAATAGCACTACCCAGGCATCAATTTTTGAATTGGAATTTTAGTTTTTAAATAAAAAATAGGAACAAAAACTTACTCAATTTTTATTTTCTATTACAACCCTAGCTGAGTACACTGGTTAAGCAATGCTTAAACGATAAAAAGAATTTGAATTTGAACATCTGACAATAACTGAAAATAGTTCTCTGGGAAATGTATTGTATAATTCTAATAAAATACACATCATAGCCGATGCAATATTGAATTTAAACCAACCCTCATTGGCAATCGATAGCCACAAGCAGTGAGTCAAAGACACAAAGCCGCCTTACAAACACATGGTGACTTACAAACATAGCCTTAAACTAATAAGAAACCTTAAAACACAATTTCTTTATGCAACAAATATGTACATCAGTAGGTTTATAACATTCAATTATACGACCTCACAATTAATTAAAATCAAATAATTTTTTAAATTGCACACTGTGATCTCAAAATAAGCAGGCTGCAGAGTGTATACAAACAATGAGCCAGCTGTGGTGGTAGTGACAGCTAACAAAACAACAGCCGCAAGTAAATGTTGTTATTAAAAGCCACGCAATACTGTCTACGAAGGCATCTAAGCAACAAGTGGAAATGCTAAAGAAGCGTAAAGAAGGAATTATAGGACATTAGACATCAGACATCATCAACATCAACATCATCTTTATCAACTTGCAACTTAGAAGTCATAACAACAGGATACCGATGCCAGAATACAACAAAACTATAAAATAACCAACAACTACAATGTTATTATATTTTATTTTTATTCCCATTGTTGTTGTTGCTACTACTGCTAAGGCTACAATGAGTATGATGTAACCATTTTACTTATTTTCAAATACAAAATATGACACTGACACACACAATCAGCCACTCACTTACTCAGTCAGTCAGTCGGACCTTTGAATCCTTAGAAGCGAAAACATTTACTTTCTTTAATTATGTTGTTTTTGTGTTTTAAGTCATGGATTGTTGCTTCTGCACATTAGTGTAAATACTATGCCTTTTGGTTCTTTATCATTACACCCTATATTACCGTAGAGCGAAGGCCTGAACTAAATGCCCTTTGAAGTGTGATTTATTGTGCATGCATGCTGTCTTATACGGAACATCCCCTAATCACATAGTTTTTTAGGCAGATTTAAATTTAAATTTCTCAGACATTAATTTCTGTTTGTATTAGAAAGTCTATGTCGTATCCAGTTTGATGAATATCGTTTAAAATTTTTCCTTTCATTTCTAAGAAATTATTTTGAAAACATACTGGGTACGATGGAATGAATACCTTATTGAACAGAGTGTTCAAATGATACACCTACAGTGGTGCAGTGTCTCTACTTACCCAGCTAGCCTTTCATATGGATCTGCTTTGTTTTTCTTTTTCTTTCTCTCCCTCTATCTTAGAACAATTAAGTGGCGTTGTTGTTAAATGGTTGAGTTATCAGGGTAAAACAGTGTAAAAATTCTATTTTTCAATTGAAATGGCTACAACCATATTTGCTTTTCAAGTTCTTTTATTTTTACTTTTCCCCATAGACAATTAAAATGACGGACATATTTTGTTTTTTTTTTTTTTTTAATTTCATTTCATTTAAATTGAAATGGAATTGTGGTTGCGAATAGAAAAACTATTTTAAGCATAATTAAACGTTGTTTTTTATATTTGCTGAGAAGGTTAAAGTACTAAATTTTGTTGCAATTATGATCCTGGACAAGTTTATTTCGGTGTTTTCCTTTTCAGAGAAATATAGGGTGGGTTTTCAGAGCTTTATACATATTTATACATATGCATTTATATAAAATAAAGTTTGTGTGAGGAAGTCGCCGTGGTCTAGTAGGTAGTGCGTTGGCTTATTAGACGAAAAGCCAGGGTTCGAGCCCCAGGCCAGACATCAAAATAAAATACAAAAAAGTATTTCTTCGGCGACTTCCTCTCAGCAGATTTCTGGCAAAAACTCTGAGAGTAAATAAAATTGCCATGAAAAGTTTCTCAAAAATCTGTCGTTCGGAGTCGACTTTAAACTGTAGGTCCCTCCACTCATGTATAAAATTAACACACACAACATAAGTGGTGTGAGAAACTAGGTCGTAATCCTGACTGAAGGGTTGTAATGACCAATTATGTATGTATGTAAAGTTTGTGTGAGAAATGTTGAAAATTTTTAAAGATTTGATGCCATTTTATGTTTTAATATCCGCTTAGCTTCTCTCGGTAGGGCGCATTCAAAATTTACAATTTTCCAGAATTCTGGCACACTTTGAGGAGCACTGTTAGTTGTGGCTTATTCACATACACCAGCGACTTAAGAAAACCCTACAAGAAAAAGTCCAATGCCCAGTTCACATTACTTTCACGTGAGATGACTTTCACGTGAGACACATGAGCTATGGCTATGCCTATGGTTATGGCTATGGCTATGGCTATGGCTATGGCTATGGCTATGGCTATGGCTATGGCTATGGCTATGGCTATGGCTATGGCTATGGCTATGGCTATGGCTATGGCTATGGCTATGGCTATGGCTATGGCTATGGCTATGGCTATGGCTATGGCTATGGCTATGGCTATGGCTATGGCTATGGCTATGGCTATGGCTATGGCTATGGCTATGCCTCTGGCTATGGCTATGGCTATGGCTATGGCTATGGCTATCGCTATGGCTATGGCTATGGCTATGGCTATGTCTAAGGCTATGGTTATGGTTAATCATCAAAGATCTAACATTACGCTTTGCTACCAGTCGGCGGCGATCTTAAATTTCTTTATCAACAAAAGCGGATTTGAGATTTGCAGGCTTAGTTATTCAAACGCTGTTGTGCACTATCGTCAAAAGAAAATTTTTTTTTTCAATAACATGAAATGAGTCTTGTCGCACGAGGAGTAAGTGAAAAAGGTGCTAAATTCGCTAGGAAGGTTTCATTGAATGTGGAATTTTTCACTTCCTACTCTCCTACAAGGAGAGAACTGGTCGTAGCATTGTCAATTAGTACTTGAAGATAACCAGTCGCTGCACATCCACACTCAAATATGTACACATAAGAGCCATGTTCATAAGACATCGGAGTCATCGTACGATCCTTGGTTTATCCTTTAACCATGTATTTATATTTTTTAAAATATCTCTTTGTCTTCAGTTAATTCATGGGATATGTTTAATTTTTAGTATCAAACTAATTGAAAAATATTTCTATTTATCACGGATAAAAATTATAATTTCATGGGATTTCATCAACGATATTGATTAGCTAACATCATAGCTTCAAATAACAACCATTGCCAGATTATATGGTGTTTTAAATCTTTTACTCTTAAGAGCTCCGTCAGCTTTATAAAGTCCAGCTGTTGGAAAATCTTTGCCAAAATTTAAATCTGTTTTGTAATGATACTTCACCAAACTTATGTTATTTGTAATTAAAACTTATTTATAAACCATAAATGAATTTCAATAAAATTATAAAAAAAGGAATGCCATTAAATTAATTTGAACTGGCATTTAAATTGGCTGAAATCCCAATCAAATATCAGCCATAAATTATCGAAATATTTCAATTGGAATTCCCATATTTCCCAATACGCAAAACATATGTTCACAATGAGTATCAATGTTTGAATCTCTCTTTATATTTTCATTGCTTTTGCCAATTCGCTTTAAAATGTGTCGGGTTACTGTCTAATATTTCATTACCCCTACTTTCCAGTAATGCGGCGAATTTGAGGAATTTCCTGTTCCCGCCAAAAAATTTGCTACCGTTACTACGCACACAGATGCGAACAATTGTTGCTTCTATAGTAGTGTAGTAAAATAGTTGTTGTTACTTTTTGTTGTTGTGGTTGTTGTTGTAAAATTTAAGAATGTGATGATGTCGACATTCGAACTTTTGATGAAAAAAACAGTTACTGTTGCCATATGTTGGCAATCAACAGTGAGCCAAACCACCACCCACTCGTTTATATGGCATGTATTTGATATTGGCATTGTCTACGACACCAACCCCCACTAAAGCCGTACTATGTACGTACGACAAGCAACTCCAGTCTGGGTTCTGCAACACGTAGAGTAACATTTTTCTTTTTTTCATAGCAATCATCGTCTCTGCTGTTGTAGTTGTTGTCGTTGTTGTTTGTTTGTCTTTCGCTTCACAACATTTTTGTATTATTTTTTCAGTTCCAAACGAACGTAGTGCTGTACGTATGCACGCATTATCGAAAGCGCGTAAATGTGCGAGAAATCCGTTAGAAAAATAGGCAAATCAACGGAATTACTGCCAGCCAGTCAAGACGGAATTGGAGAACGAAAGAAAAGAAACGAAAGAAAAATTTGTATTTTTTTAACATTTTAACACAGCAGGCGCGTGTCCTTTCTATCGATATTGAATCCTGTATGCGTGTGTGCCATTGTCTTAGCGTAAAAATTTTTAAGTGTGTATGAGTGTTAGTGTTTAACGTCCATAGAAATTTGAAAAGAAATGGAAATTCTATTTTTCTTTTATTGAAATCTTGCAAATAAAAATAAGCAGAAAAAAAGTGAGAACAATTTTTGCTGAAATGTTGAAAGCTGATTAAAATTTAAGGAAATGAAAAAAGTATTAAAAAAAATAAAAGAAAAAAAATGGAAAATATTGTGAAAAATAATTCATTAAAATAAATCAAAGATGTAAAAAAGTGATTAAAAAATATGAAAAATTTGTGAAAAACTGTAAAAAAGTTTTTCAAATGAAATTAAAATTAAAATAAAAAAAAAATGTAAAAAAATTAAAGAAAATTTTAAAGTTTTTCAAGCAATATTTAAGTGCATATTATATGTGAAAAGTTTTAGTGTTTGTGTATGCCAGTGTCAGTGTTTTCTAGTTCATTTTGCATAAAGTGCTCTTCAATATAAATAAATAATCTGATTGCTGCTTTGATTTTCTTATATGACCAAGCATTTTTATATGCAAATTAATAATGCAAGAAAAAAATAACACAATAAAAATAAAATCATAATAATATTATTGCATTGCAATAATAAAATTATAATAAAAATAAAAAATATTGTGTATTATATTATGAAAGTGTCGTATGCAATTTGTATGCATACTCATCATATAAAGTGTTTTATTTAAATATTTAAAATTACTCATACGTTGCGTTGTGCCGCTTCTTTGAAATCATATTAAATCAACAATCTAGTAAAAGCAACTCATTCCCCCCTTCAACATCTCTATCTTCATCTTCTATGTTATATAGAAGAACAAGTGCCTTCATGCACTGCATAACTGTTGAAAATCAGTTCTGGGAATTGTTGTGAAATTATGGAAATTTTTTTTCATGGTTTACTAGTGTATTCACTTTTTCTTTTTTAATTTAAGAAAATTGGGTACTTTGTTAAGAAAGTTATTTTCTTTCATATTAAAAAGTGAAATAATATTCTTAAAGTTTCCTTTTATACATACATTGAATTTATAACCAAACTTAACCAACTTCAAATTTTTTTTTTTTATTTTTATATACAGTAAAGCTAAAGTTTATGAATTCTTTTAATTAAAAAAAAAACGTAAAATAGTATTCAAAGGAAATTTTTTTTAAAAATTGTTAAAGCATTAAAGCCCAAATTTGGAGTTTGGTTAGTAAAGGGACTGCGCTTGTGGCATCACAACAGGTCGCTAGGCTCATATCAAGCTGTTGTATAAAAACTGCCATTCCAATCTATCAAAGACCAATAAAAAAAATTAAAAGTCATTACGTGGTATTTCCATGAGAATTGGTGTGGTGTAAAGTTCAAATGTTTTGTCTTCAAATCACAAGCATCCAATTTCTAATATAGTCGAAGATAAGCAATTTTTAACAAAAAAAAAAAAAAAAAGAAAATCCTGCCTTATCTTTCAGCTACGATAACATTAGTAATGAATACAATAGGAAGATCAGACAATGTAATCTCTGCAGAAAGAATAGGATTTAGTGAGCAAAGTTCCTTTTCCCTATATGAGCTTACAATATTTTCTCAGACAATGTTGATGTTGAAGATCAACCCTATCATTCTAGAAATTTCTACAGTCGCACAATCTTTAGAAAAACTTGACTACTGCAATGCAACAAATATATTCAACATGTTCTATTCGTTGATTATCGATTATGATATGGCCGAAGTTTCTATTACTTGGATACTTTTTTTAATTCCATTTCTAAGCAAACTGGACCATTTGTTTTATCTTGCATGTCTGAAACTTTATGTGATTAAAAGATTAAAATCCCAATGAAAACTTCTTATTTCTTGCACTGTTCCTCCATGGAACCTTTGCAATAAAGAAATGCGATAGAGGTCAACCTCTTCAACTCAGGTATTTGTTAGGATGGAGTTCGTGTTTTAGTTATTACAATTGGTACTATTATTTTCATAAGCTTAAGTTATATGGCGTTGCAATGCTTTTCCAAATTGATGTATATAAGGTACAGAGATAACAATTATATAATAGACGACTCAATATTAATTGGGAGTGTATTTGCCTGATCCACATACATATCTACGATGCCGGCCTGTTTATCTCTAAGCCCAGCACCTACAGTCTCCAGCCTTATAACTATTATTGCTGCTAATATCATGTATTACGTATTACAATTTACGTTTCCAGTTAATATATTTTCTGATATAATACTCCACGCTATACATGTGATAACACCCCAGCGGCCGCTGTCGCGTTCGAATAGATTGCTATTCCGGACGTTTAACTAAGCTAAACTCAATGTTGTTGCTTAACTAAATACGATTATTTTTTTGTTTACCTGTCAGCAAAAAGCAAATTTTCAAGTTCGCTACTTTTAATCTAACTAAGTGCAGAGCTTTAAAAGCAGCTAATTTTTAATGTGCGCACTGTGGTTTGTTGAATTTTCGACTTCACTTTTCAAAAAGTAGCACGGTTTGTTTTTGAATATGTAAGCTACTATTTATCGTTAGTAGATATTGTATCTTTGGTTTGGTTCTACAATTGGAACTGACTAACCTTCGTAACCTTTTTTGTACAATGGGTCAATTCGACCTCCGGGTACTGTACTTGTCTTAATTGACAAGTACACGTCCTCTAACCTAACCTTCGTATACATTCGCTACTGTTATTATCCTTTACATACAACATTTGCTGTTACAATTCTTTAGAAAGGATTTCAGCCTAGCGTTTCACAAGCCTAAATTCTAACTTCATAACCTATAAATTTTGAAAACCATGGTAAAATGTTTTTAGTTTTTTTGTGTTCGATCTTATTGCTAGGGATTGCTGTCAAATACTTTGAGGATAAATCAATACAGAGCTGTTAAATAAATATAAATAAATTGTCATGTGAGATTGTATTGTAATTTGATTAATTTTAACGTGCTACAAATAACCATTTTGAACTATATATTTAAAAACTAAGGTGTAATGTATTTGAAGTGGAATTTTTGGTTTAAATGTGCCGTATTTTGTTAAATCAACTCGTGTATAAAATTTCATTTATATTTTGAAAAGAGTTATGGTAAACCATTTTCACAAAGTTCTGTTAAAGATAAAGCATGGTTTTAAGTGCGGTTAGTATACGGGTGTATTAGAACCTCTCAACTAATATTTCGAAATTTTGTTCCAAGCAATCGCTGTTGCTGGTAAAAGTTGACGTATGGCTGGCGATTAGTTGATAGATCGGGAGAGCTTATAAACAAGAATTAGGACTGTTCGTCTGTGAACACTGTTCCGCTCATTTCGATTCGACAACTGACTTTTACAAACCTGTACACCGCTTCGGAAGCACTTGGATTTAGTTGTGACTTACTTGCATTGAGTTTTAGAGATGAAAATCCAAACCATATGTTTTTTTTGATTGCAATAATGACTGACTGGCTGTCACAGTATTAGGAACACATTTTAAGGTTTATCTTTTGATTTTTATCAAAGAAAACTCATAAAATATGGACAAATGTTATCACCGCATTAACAAAAAGCGTTTATCGGATTGCTATAGCCATATATTAGAAGAACTTTAGCACATCTGATGATTATTGTATCAACTATTTTGAATGACTATTAATTATCTGTATGCTTTATTGCTACTGTTTTATGTACTGTGTTGGCTTATTAGACGTAAAGCCACGGTTCAAACTGCAGGTCAGACATTAAAACGAAATATGAAAAAATATTTCTTTGTCGACTTCCCCTCAGCAGATTTCTGGCAAAAACTCTGAGAGTAAAAATAAAATTGGCATGAAAGGTTTCTCAAAAATCTGTTGTTCGGAGTCGACTTTATACTTTATACTATAGGTCCCGCCACTCATTAAAAATTAACACACACAACATAAGTGGTGTGAGAAACTAGGTCATAATCCTGACTGAAGGGTTGTAATGGCTAATTATGCATATATGTATGTAAAATCCTTTCTTTCATTTGCCAGAGGCATGAACTTTAACACACAAAGGAGTTTTAAAAATTAAGCAGGGTTTTTAATGAATTGATATTTCAAAAATTATTTATAAATCGGTTGCATTAATAACGAAAATGTGATTAAAATTCTGTTTTAATCCATCTTACCGGTATTCTGTTTTAAGCCTCATGTCTTTAATTTTTAATTTTCTTCACTATTTTTATAATAAAATAACAGCTTTTTGCAGTGGCCAATAATTATTAAATTTCATCACAATTAGGACAAATGACAGTGTTTTCTTAATTTATTGAACAAATTAAATTAGTTATAATTGAGACCAACTAGTGGATCTTAATTAGCCTATATATGCTACGCTATGTGTGTTATGCTAATATAAAATACAACAACAATTAATTAACATATTGCAAATTAAAAACATCTTACCAGCAAGGAAGCAATACAATTACTTTTTAATTAATTATAGCTAATGACACAGCAATGTATGATGTATGTATGCATCTTTGAAATAATACAGAATAACAACAACTTACTACTATTGACTGTATTTTGATTTTTTTTTTGTTTACATACAAATTGACTTACGCACAATAGTCAACAGGACTTCATTTGCCAAGAAAATAGCAAAACACTGGAAAAGAATTGGAAACCTTAAACCACATGCCAAATCATAATTTAGGGTCTCACTGAGTTGTCTATTGGGGGGATTTATTTCTAGGAAAAATTCAGTGGAAAAGCAGAACAACATAGCGGGGGTAAATAAAGTAAAAACCAGAACACAATTTGATAAATGACAAACACATGACAGCACAAACTTAAGACCTTTGGCTTAAGATTTCTTTTTCATTTCGTTTGTAAAAGAAAATGAAAAATAAAATATACATGTTTGGTTATATTTTTTGTTATTCGATTTGTTTTGTGTTTTGTTGTTTTGTTTTTGCAAATGTTAAATTGATCATTATTTTAAATTTGAAAGAAATAAAATAAAAAATCATTTTCATTTATCCCTAAAGTCTATTAAAACCACAAATAACGCTTTACTGTTTCCGTTTCATAGCATATCCTATCGATCCCTCTCAGTCTCTCTTGTTACAGCGGCGAACGTGTTCATTTGTTATGTGACTGTTGTAAACACTTAATAAAATACCACCTGCTATTACCTCTCTATATACGATACAATACAATACGATGCGATACATCGAAATTCATTCATTATATTTTTCTTATTTCTCTCATTTTTTTACAATATTTTTGTTCTCCATGCTGTTGTTTTTCTTACATCTGTGGCATTCTTATTTGCCATGTTGTTTGTTGTTTGACTTAAAAAAAGAAAATAAATACGAAGCAAAAAAAAAAGAAAAACGAAACGACAAGTATTTAACTTTCGTTTCTTTTTCTTCATATTATTTGTTGGTGTTTTTATTGAGTTTATAAGATTATCCTGGGGTATTGTTTTCACAAAACTTACTCTTATACATACGTTTTCTCTTTCATGTATACCTCTCTTGCATACATGTACAGAGTTTTTGTAAAATTCTTAAAAAATTCAACTTCTTTATGTGTGAGTTTGCGAGTATTGTTGTGGGATAGAGTGAAATGAAATGAAATAAAAATGTTGTCAATTGACTTTATTCACCACATAATTCCAGTTACCAATTTTTGTCGTTCGTTGTTGATCTTTTTTCTGTTTTTTCTTTCTTATCTCGTGTTTTTTTTTTGTAATAATGTACTGAACATTTAACAGACTTGAACGACAATTCAATGACTGCAATAAAACAAACAACACAATACTGATGAGTTGCGATGTCGCGTAAGGAAATACGACAGGGGGAGCCAAGACAATTCAATGTGATGTTTTAACAAAAAAAAAGTACACATACACATACATACACTTTTTCAAAACAGATCAAAAACAGCATAATGTTGTTGACATTTTACAGTGGCGCGTATCAATAAATTTGTTTAATAAAATTGAATAAAGATTTTAAATTTTACCAACTCTAGAAATCTTTGCATCGAGAATTAAGGAGAGAGAGAGAGAGAGAAAGCCAAAGAAAGAGAAAGACAGAAAAAGAACTTAATTAGCGTTTCATTACAGGTTACGTGTACTTATTTTTCTAGTATTCCTACGGTGCATCGCTACTTCCAAGTTAAGAAAATAAAATTTAAATTTTTATGTTGTACTCGGCTATTATATACGAAATACAATGCCATTTCATCGAGAAATATTCATTTGAGGTAATTTTCGTTCATATTTCATATATTTGGAAAGATATCTCGGCAATAACTTGATAAATATAGAGTTTCAAATATTTTAAAGTGTGGAGATTTTTCGAGCATGCATGGTCTCTGGCGTAGCCCCACAAAAAAGGCCAAACGCTTCAAACATCACAATCTTGATTGCTAATTGACTTTGTCAAATTATGAAATCATCGTTTCCAATTGCTTCTCAAGCAATAAAATCAAAGTTGTTCATGTTGTATGGGCCCGTGGCAGGGTTTTGGTGAAACCACATACCGATCAGCTCGTTATTTTCATATGCAGGCCGAAAAAAAGGCGATTAGCATACGTTCATTTCACTCGGAGTTGTTGGTAAAAATCCGTCCATACTCAAAAAAATGTTATTATAATATGCACTGAAAAGTCTCTTTTTTTGGATGTAATGATCGACGTAGTCCAGTAAGTAGTGTGTTGGCTTATTAGACATGAGGCCACGGTTCAAACTCCAGGCCAAGCATTTCCAACAAAACGAAAAAAATATTTCTTCGGCAACTTGTCTCTCAGTAGATTTCTGGCCAAAAACTCTGAAAATAAATATAATTTGCTATGAAATGTTTTTCAAAAAGATCTGTCGTCGGAGTCGTCTTTTAACTGTAGGTCTCACCACTCATATATAATTAACACACACAGTAAGAGTGGTGTGAGAAACTAGGTCGGTATTCTAATTAAAGGGTTGTAAAGACCGATTATGTATGTATGTATGTATGTATGAATGTATGTATGTATGTATGTATGTATGTATGTATGTATGTATGTATGTATGTATGTATGTATGTATGTAAGTATGTATGTATGTACATATGTATGTATGTATTTATGAATGTATTTTGTTTTTTTTTTATAGCTTTACGAGCTAAAGGTTGGGAATCTTCGAAAGACATTGGTAGCCCGGCCTACCAATGTGCACGATTCGCCGCAAGACTTACTCTCGGCTTGCTATACGCATACGTACTAAACCCAACCTAGTTCGTCACACTTTCAACCATTTGCCCCCCCCCGGGACCACAATCAAGTATTACTTCGGGGGGGTGGAGATTCAGCGAGTGCTGCCTTCAAATTCTGCTGACCTTGCTCTCTCAGCCAATCTTTGCTGCGTCAACACCTTCCTTGCGAAAACACATACTGCGTTCCAATTGTCACATGAGGTTAACATCAGGTTAACTATGTTATCGGGCGTTACCTGGAATCCTACTGTCCTCTCCAGGCAATTTCGTTGAACAACATATCGCGGGCAAGTAAAGAAAACGTGCTCCGCCGTCTCCCTTTCATTGGGACATTCTGGGCATGCCTCGTCTACGTCATGACCATACTTATAGAGATATGCTCTATAACATCCATGGCCGGTTAGTAACTGTGTCAGGTAGAAGTTCACCTGACCGTGTCTCCTTTTGGTCCATTCGCCTATGCTCGGTATGAGTCTGTGGGTCCACCTTCCTTTGGTTGAATTGACCCAGTCATGCTGCCATCTATGCATAGCGTCATCCACTAACTGAACAGGACTGGGGAGATCCATTCCCCTCCTTGTGTCATGTTTCCTCCTCTCTACATCCACTACTAGCCTCAGGGGCATCATCCCCGCAATCACCAATGCTGCATCAGTAGACACCGTGCGAAAGGCAGAAATCACCCTGAGAGCTGATCTCCTGTAGGCCGTTTCTATACCTGCTCTATAGGTCCTCTTATCCATGGCCCCGGCCCATATAGGGGCCGCATATATAGCGATCGAAGTCACTACCTTCATCAGTAACCGCCTCCTCTCCTGTTTTGGGCCTCCAAGGTTAGGCATTAATCGGGCAAGTGCACATGATGTCGCCGCACACTTTCCACCGACGTACATCAGGTGTTCCCTAAACGTGAGCCTGTTATCAATCATTACTCCCAGATATTTAATCGCCTGCTTTGATGTTATGCGCTGGTCGCCTACTGTTATTGTAATAAATTCCATCTTCTTCCTACTGCTTACAAGTAGTACATCCGTCTTGTGATCAGCAAGTTTGAGACCTATTCCCGTGATCCAGTTCCTGACCATACCAACCGCAGTGTTACATGTTCTCACCAATTCATCTAAATGTTTTCCCCTTATCACCAGGGCAATATCGTCCGCAAAACCAATGATCTGTGTACCTCTAGGGAATCTAAGCCCCAGTACACCATCATACATGACATTCCATAGTATTGGGCCCAGCACGGAACCTTGCGGGACCCCCGCCGATACCGCATATGTCTTCCTGCCATCATCTGTGTCATATAAGAGCACTCTATCCTTAAAGTAGTCCTTAATAAGTTCCAACAAGTAGTTCGGTACATCCTTTCCATCTAGGGCTGTTAAAGTGGCATCCCAATCCGCAGAGTTGAATGCGTTCTTGACGTCCAGGGTGATGATAGCGCAGTACTCCTTATCGCCCTCCAGCCAGCGCTCACCACTGATAGCATCCTTTGCAATTGTCATAGCCATCTCTATTGCATCTATTGTGGAACGGGCTTTTCGGAAACCAAATTGGCGATCCGACAAGCCTTCTGCCACCAGGAATGCTCCCAGTCTCCTACAAATTATCCTCTCCAAAAGTTTTCCAGCTGTGTCGATCATACAGAGCGGGCGGTAGCCCGATGCATCATGCGCGTTGTTACCCTTCGGAATTAGAACCAGTCTCTGTCTCTTCCATATCCTAGGGAACGTCCTCTCCTGAATACAAGCATTAAAAACTTGTCTAAACAGCTCAGTATTACTTTCAATGGCCGCCTTAAGCGCAATGTTTGGGATCCCGTCGATCCCCGGTGCTTTGTTAAGTTTCATTTCCCCACAGACTGATTCCAATTCCTGCCTGCTGACTTCTGGGATTTCCTCCGGTGACCGTATATCCCGAACGCAGTATGTAATTTCGGCTTTGCGCGGAAAAAGGTCCGCAACGATTGATTGCAGCTTAGCTGCACATGACGTTGCTGGTGGTCGGAAGCAGTTCAGCTTTCTCATCACCACCTTATATCCAGTTCCCCAGGGATTCTCGTCTACATCGGCGCACATTTCCCTGTAGCATCTTCTCTTGCTGAGCGCAATGGCCCCATTAAGGCTGGTCCTACACCTTCTATATCTTTCACGCAGTTCTGCAAATTCATCCCGGCCTCTGGCCCTTTGGAATAGCCGCCGTGCGCGGTTGCATTTACGCCTCAGATCCGCTATATCCGCGTTCCACCAGTAGACGTGTTTCTTCCCAGACATATTACGCCTCCTTGCCATAGAAACGTTGCAAGCCTCCGTTATGGAGCGCATAAGTTCCGTCGCCTTGTCATTCGCGTTCCCGAATAACCGAATATCCTCCAATGCGAGGACAAAGGTTTCCCTGTCAAAGGTGGAGTCCTTCCAAAGAGGGTTCGGCGGTGCGGCAGGAACGTTGTGTCCCGTAGAGCGTTCCCGGATCTCAAAAATGATAGCCTGATGATCGCTATGTGTGTAGATGTCAGACACCAACCAGGTAGATGAGGTCGCCAGTGAGTCGCTGACGAATGTCAGGTCAATTTTAGAGCAGCGTCCATTTCTCGAGAATGTATCCCTATCACCACTATTAAGTAAAACAACATCCAATGTTGCAAATGCGTCGAGTAGGCATTCTCCTCTTGGATTAGTGAATGCCGAGCCCCATTCAACAGCCCAAGCATTGAAATCCCCGGCAATTACCACAGGTCTCACATTCCTTGCTTCCTTAACGATGTCATCTATTCTGCGTCTATAGTCTTCTATTGATAGGCTAGGGGGAAGATAACAGCTGAAGAAATGTACCCCATTAACGGTGCATTTCACAAAGCTCTCCCACCTGCCGTCGACATTTCCCATTGGGAATTTACCACAGGACCACATCGAAGCCCTATTGCATTTGCTGGCTATCCAACGTTGGTTTTCAGGTGCTCTGTAGTGCTCGCTCAGTACTGCCAAGTCTATCCTCTGCTCCCGCACCGTCTGTTTAAGTAGCTCCTGCGCCGCTTCGCAATGGTTCAAGTTCAACTGCAGGACTCTCATTTACCTGAGTATGTCAACTTCCGTCGTGCCGCTAGATAGTGTGCGCACTTATGTCCTCCCGTGATATGCTTCGCGTCCGCATCCGGATCGCCTCTACAAAGAAGGCAGTGAGGGTCACGGTCGCAAGCCTTGGCAATGTGACCTTGCCCTCCGCATTTGAAGCAGTGTTTGGACCAGTCACTATTACTGCTACACTTTCCTGCTACATGCCCGAACTGTAAGCACTTGTAACATCTCCTTGGGGTTACCTTTCTCAGTAAGCGGCAAACTGTCCACCCTACACGCAGTTTACCAACTTCCTCTGCCCTGCCTGCCAGCTTCATAGGGATTGCGATTACCGCCGTCCTAGTACCTCCTGGAACGTTCCTGATCGTCTTGAGAGCCGACGGTTGTATTTCCCCGATTTGGTCCCTCCATGCGGCGATTATTTCCTCCTCAGTTGTTACTTCATCCAGGTATCTGAGTTCGAATGTAGCCTCCTCAGTTATTGTTCTGACCTCTATCTCTTCGGCCAATAAGCTCCTTAGCTTAGAACGGTGCATCTCCGTAGCCACCTCTGCCGATCTTCTAAACTCCAGAAGGATTTCGCCCCTTTGTGTCTTCTTCACAAGCTGGACATCCTCGCCAACTGATTTAAGCTCTGGGGCATTCCTTACCTTCCTTAGAATGTCCGCAAACGATAGTTTCTCGGTTGGCTTTATTATCACTGCGTCTGGTCTTGGAGGTTTTCTGCGCTTCCTAGTTTTCACGATCCAATCATTGTGCTCCTGGGTGTTTTCCTCTGTTGCTGCGGGCACTACCACAGTCTGGTTCGTAGCAGTTGCTGGTCTCCCAGGCGAGTCACTATTCCTAACCTCAGCGGCAGGCTTGACTAGTCCACGAGGACGGGTTGTCCTGGTCTTCTTTGGAGGTGTTCTCCTTGGTTTTTCCAATTCATCCCTCTGCCTTTTGGAAGCACAAGGTGTCCCTTGTTGCATGATCGTCTGTGTGCTTCTGTCATTGGATCTGACCTTTACCTCCTGTTCCGCAACTTTATCCTTAGCGGCTTGCTGGTATAGTGACGATATAGAAGCTACTAAATCGCGCATCGCTTGGTGGATGGACCTCCTTCCTCCGCCCATCATCTCGACGAGTTCCGAGATTCTGTCACCTAGCTTGGTGAAATCATCCACCTCCTTTTCAGGAGCTTTGCTCCTCTGTAACTCCGGTGGTGACGAGCGAGATCTCTCGCCGTTCTGCTTCAGCGGTAGTGAGTGGAGTAACCTCGAAGCCCTCCGGAAAGGATTCAGGAAAGGGCTGTCCTGCTGGGTCTCCTTTGCACCCTCGGTGCCGGCTGGAGAAGTAGCGCCTGTAAGGTTATATAGATTGTTGTTTGTGTTGAATTCCATTTTATTGGGTCCCAACTTGGAGCCGTTATCTTGGATTCGTTGTGTAGTTACCCTTATTGTGGTCCCATGGTTATCTTTGCAATGCAGGGAGGCCATGCGAGGGTTGACACAAGTCCTCATGAGAGCTTGTGTTCAGAGCCAGACCGGGAGCTAAACAGAAGAAATTCTTAACTGCCCCTACACCCCAACTCAACGGGACGAGTCCAAGATCGATTATGAATGTATGTATGTATGTATGTATGTGTGTATGTATGTATGTATGTATTTATGTATGTATGTATGTATGTATGTATGTATGTACTTATGTATGTAATAGCTTTGTATGTATGTATGTATGTATGTATGTATGTATGTATGTACTTATGTATGTAATAACTTGCTAAGGCTTATATACAGTCATTTAAGTAGTAGACATAACTATTGAGCCAGTAATGAGTTTGAACGCTGAAGAAAATTTTGTTTGAAAGATCAGCATTGAAAACCGATTACTGTAGCACTCAATGAGCATACCTACGATATTTAGGAACGTTTATTGCAGCCAATCGGTTGCAACAGTTGTATTATTGGCAAATTCATATTATTTGCCATATTTGTCTAGCAGACGCTGTAGTGCGTACAATGCATGTTCAGTCTCTTGAAATTTCTTAATAATCTTGCTATTTCCTTGCACAGTGGGACCATAACGGAAACCATAATTACATTACAATGCTGTTGTTGTAAGTATTTTGTGCATTCTTCAGTTATAAAACGATTTATATTCATAAATGGTAAACCTTTTTACTAAATAAATGAAATATAGCAGCCGACAGCCTTAGCAAAAATTAATACTTATAAAATTGGATATTCTGGAGCTTATTCGTGTTGGTAAAGTCAAAAATCAACTTCACGAATGAAGAGGATAAGCGAATGCATTGTTTTACAGGTCTAGAACCAATTCCAGATTACAGTGTCTCTAATGAAAGTGATTTTCTGCACATAGGTTGGGTGGTGGATTGAAGTCTGTAAAGGATAGATGTGGGTAGGTGGTAGATTTTGCACATTTTTAAGATGAACATTTTTACCACGTTGTACATTCCTTGTATTATATAATAAATTCATATTAAATTTCAATATAAAAGCAAGTCACTAATATAATGAAAGATAGGACTTGTGACGCCATTTTAAATATAAATACATATTTATGACCGAATCTTTTTATGTATTTTGTAACTTGAAACCTTTGTCATTATACATATATTTTGAAGCAGTTGAGTCATACTTCTTTATTTTATAAAATTAAAAACAAAACCAAAGAAGAAAAGTTTAATTTTTACAATTTCATTGAATTGCTGAAAGTAGGTTTCATTGTAAAATTTGCATACAAAATAAAATTTCTACAATTAAACAAATATGAAGCGGAACTCGTATAACTTTTTAAAATTGTAATTAATAACACCACCAGTTAAAAACCACCGTCAAACTTTTTCGTAAGCAAATGCAGCTTTGAAATTCATAACACTTTTCCACATGTATTGATGTAGGCGAGTATGCAAAATAAGACTTGGGAATGGATGGTAATATACTCGGGCATGTATAGGTTAAATACTGCATAAAAGTTACAGCTGGTGGACAATATTTAGAAATAGAAATTATTTTTATTGCTTGACAAAGTTGTTCTCTCTCATTTAGAGAGTTGTTGTATTACAAGAGAAAATAAACAGATTTTGTAAACTAATTTATATACAGTAAGACCCGCTTAAAGCGGGGAATACGTTCCAATAACAGCGTTAAACGAGCCAACATAACACGTACATATGATGACAACTAATAAATCAACTGTGACGCAGGAAAGATACGTTCGTACTATGATAACCATTTCGGAAAATACAGTTGGAATCTATATTCTGGACAGACAAGTAAAAGAGCGTTGAAAAAGTATACTATGTATCTATCACCGTCACTATATAGTGCATAGTGCACCGCTTTTGGTTGGTGCATGGCCGTTTCATTTGCACACATATACAGCAAGTATAAATACAGTGTGGGATTTAGGGCAATCCCAATACTATCGTGCAATACTGAAACAGTGTTAAGCGGGGTCTTACTGTATATAGCTCCAGTTCTAATTAGTTACTATCAGCTGTCTTAATATATATGTAATATTATTACTATTATATTACTTCCCTCCATTGTTTTTGTACCACCATAAAACAAACAAAAAGCAATAAAAAAAAACCAACAACAATTGAAAAAGAATAAATTCACGGTAACTGCAGAAAGCTGAATACGTAGAGTAGAGTGTTAGGGCAAGAGAAAGAAATGTTGTAGAAATAATAATAAAAATAACAAAAACGAGTGAGAGAGAAAGAGAGAGAGAGAGAGGGGGGGGGGACTGAGCGAAATAAAGTGACTTTCAAGTGTCTTTTAAGTCAATTGAAGTATTACCTTAACCAAGAAAGATGAAATATTTTTATTTAATGTACTTTTGCTTGATTTTTCCTCTGTTTTTCTTGTTTGTTTTGTTTTATTTAGTTTAGTCTTTTCCGCTCTCTTTTTATATGCAATCAAAAGGTTGCTCTTTGTGTTCTTTGCTTTATCGAAACGACTGGGAATTGTTCAGTATTGTATAGCAAAACAATATCCTTCAAGCTTATGAAACTATTTCCGAAATGAGGTTTATTAGCAAACGATAAAACTTACACTTAATTATCAATATAGCCACCACCTTCTAATGGAAACATAGCACATACAAAGAGATGCTTTCAATAGCTAAAGTTTATCTGCTTCTTATTGGAAATTTAAAGAGGGTAATAAAACTATATTAAGTTTTACTTACACAAATACATTTACACACATCCTTACTACCAAGTACATGGGTGTGAAATTGAAATTTTATCGATAATTCCCAGTGCGTTTCATTAAACACCAGCTATTTAATGAGTTCATTTCTTTAATCCACAGAAAAAAGAGAAAAAATTTCTAATCTAATGAAAAGTTTTGTTTCTTTAATATTTTATTTTTTTTTATTTTAAAAGATATTGAACTTTTATTCGATGATTTGTCAATTAAAATGAATTTTCATAACCTTTTAAAATTATTGAAATCATATCGAAAGCTTTGAGTCATCATTTTAACTTTAAAAACAAATTTTTTCTAAGGAAAGTTTGCATTAAAGATCGAATCTTTAAATATTCAAAGACCATGCGGCTTACGTTTTTCTATTGACGTTTAAAAGTAAACCAATTTCAGTAAAAGTAATGAAAAATTTAGTTATTTCAAGATATTTTTTGTATGACTCAGCATGAATAAATGAATTTTACTTTGAATGATTTTGCTCGTCACCACGAGTGGTAGAACAAATTGTTAAATAATTTTCTTTGTTCGTTTTATTGAGCGTGGGTTCATTGTCATGTCAAATTGACACACAGTCGCCGTAGTCTAGTGGGTAGTGTGTTGGCTTATTAGACGTAAGGCCACGGTTCAAACCCTAGGCCAGACATCAAAACGAAAATAAGAAAAAATATTTCGTCGGCAACTTCCTCTAAGCAGATTTCTGGCAAAAACTCTGAAAGTAAATAAAATTGCCATGAAAAGTTTCTCAAATATCTGCCGTTCGGAGTCGGCTTTAAACTGTAGGTCCGGCCACTCAAGTATAAAATTAACACACACACCATGAGTGGTGCAAGAAGCTAGGCCGTAATCCAGACTGAAGGGTTATAATGGCCAATTATATGTGTATGTATAACATTTAAGTTGTTCTAAGCCACAAGCTATTTTTGTGTAAAGCGTTAGTAGTTTATTAAAAAATTAACTTCTAAGAGGATGAACTATGTAATCATGTAATGCACATGCACAAGCAAAAATTTAAGCGTTTTCATGATATGTTCACTTACTGTGAGCGTTCTGTTACCGTTGACTGAAATGTTGTTTCTCTTCAATCGGAAGCCAAGTAATAGACGGAACAGGAGATTTCTCGTGGCAAACTCTAGCAAGAGTATGCTAAGGTATGTTAGCCAACCTATGGCATCATGGCGATCGTTTTTTCAGCAGTTTGCTTTATAAACCACATTGAGAATCTACAGTGATGAATATTGTACCAGCTGTTACATACATAATTGGTCATTACAAACCTTCAGTCAGGATTATGTCCTAGTTTCTCATACCACTTATGTTGTGTGTGTTAAATTTATTACATGAGGGGCCGGACCTACAGGTTAAAGTCGACTCCGAACGACATATTTTTAAGAAACTTTTCATGGCAATTTTTCTTTACTCTCAGAATTTTTACCAGAAATCTGCTGAGAGGAAGTCACCGAAGAAATACTTTTTGTTATTTGTTTTGATGTCTGGCCAGGGGCTCGAACCCTGGCTTTACATCTAATAAGCCAACACGCTACCTACTAGACTACGGCGACTTAAGCTGTTGGGTGGACAAAGAAGAGGAAAGAAACGTACTTGTCCGTGAAAGAAGTTGTATTGCATCAGGACAATACCAGTGTATACGAATTTGTTTCTTTTTCACCCTATTGTCTGGATTAATCCTCAAGTGAGCTCGACAAATATATTATTTTTTAAAGGATGAAAAATTAAACAAAGAGAATGTAGAGTTCAAAGGAGACTTTTGCTTATGATGAAAAATAACACTATGCGAAAAAAAAATATACCCAATTAATGACATAGTGTAAGTTGTGGGTTTTATTGAGTAGAACTCAAAAATATTTTTTTTATATGTCTTGAACCCTCCAAACTTGTTTTATTTGACAAAAACCTTTTTTTTTGGACTTTACGCACAAATTTATTGATTACATAAACATTTCTGAACCGATGCCCAAACTTTAAAACTTATTAGAAAGGAGAGGGATGGGGCTTTAAAACAGTGTACACATATGTATATATTATTAGATTTAATATGCTATCAGGTTTGATGAGATAAACTTGACAAATGCGAATTTATTTCATACATTTTCTGGTTTATCCGTTCATAGTAGCAAACTTTAATTAAAAAATATGAAATAAGTGACGATATTCTGAAAGTACATTATCTTGTGAAGAGATTGACACTTAGTTTGATCAAATCGAACCAAAATTACCGTAGTTATTATTTAGAGAGTCTAAGAGTCTATATTTTACTATATTTTTCATATAACATACATATATTTTTTAAATGAACTTTTAGTTCAAAAATTTTCAAAAATTTTGATGGATCTTGATTGTTTATCGAAAAATGAGTCAATTTCACGTTTGAGCGACCACCAGAAGTTGACCAGTGTTTGCGCAAAGAGAAATAATAATATTTGCAAAAAACACAAATATTAGCCGACATCTGGTAGTGATGCAAATGTGAAATTGACACATTTTGCGATAAACAATCAAGATCCATCAAAATTTTTGAGAATTTTTGAACTGAAAGTTCATTTGATAAGGTGACATATATAAAAAAATATAACACGGCTGTTATACTATTTAAATAATAACTACTGTAATTTTTGTCCGATGTGAACAAACAAAGTATCAATCTCTTCACAAGATAATGCACTTTCAGAATGTGATCACTTATCTTATATTTTTTAATTAAATTTTGCAATTAAGAAAAGCTAAACTTGAAAAACTGAGAAAAATAATCTTATTTTTCAAGTTTAACCGATCAAACTCGTAACATGTAAGCTTGAAGCATACGTTCATGTATACCATTTTAAAGACTCATCTGTTCCCGTTTCAAAAAACTTTGGATTTTGAAAATAAGTTAAAAAATATTTACGTAATTAATAATTTTGTGTGAAAAGATCAAAAATACAGTTTTTGTCAAATTAAACAAGTTTGGAGGGTTCGAGAAATATAAAAGAAAATATTTTTGTGTTCTACTCAACAATACTCACAACCTACACTATGCTGGGAGTATTTTTACTATCGCACCGTGTAACCATTCATCATAAGATTCATAGAAAAGAATATATTAAATGAATACATTTATTTGATTATTTTTATGATTTTTATTTGACAACTCAAGTAGTATTTTAGCTTCATTTTGTATTTGGTATTTTATTACTAAAAGAGGAATTCTAATGTGACGTACAATATTTTATTTTCAAATTTATACAAGAAGTGTTTGAATAACAACCAAATTATTCTTTAGAATTAAAGCAGCAGGTTATAACTCTAAGAACATTTTTATAAAAAATGCCGTATCTTTCCCTAAAGTGATGTAAGCCAACGAATTGTTTGATTACTTCTTGTGAATTGTAAGTCCTGGGCGAATTGTACTTTAATATATTTACATTTTATGTACATCTCTTAAATTTCACATACATACGTACGTTTGTCTGCTGATATGCACATACATATGTGTTGTATGTATGCATGAATGTAAATAAATACACAACCTGTGTAAATCTTGTATTTAGTCAAGCATATGATAATTTCTAGTGTATAAAGATGTTAAATTAACCATAAAATGGGCGAAATGCAGCACTAACGTACATATGTAACTATAGTGGGTGGTTGGTTCGGTGTCTGGGCGGGGACTTTTAAATATAAGTTTAATTTTTCGTTATTAAATTGCTGTAAGAATTATATTTTTTAAGAGAAATTTGTGTACATAATTAAAATATTATATTGCCAGCAAATGAGGTTTAATTTCCGGTTGTTTTTTTTAAAGTTACAACGGAAATAAAATTATTTCTTCAAAATAATACATTTTTTTTACATTTTTATGTCATTGAAAATCAACGTCAATAACATTTTTTTGATGTCAAATCTTTGCACAGACGGAAAAGAATACAGTAGGAATTTGAATTCAAATTTGCAGATACTTAATGTGAAGTAGTAATAGATAAATGAAGAAAAAAAAAACAAACAAAAAAAAATGAAGAAACAATTTTTGCTATAAGAAATCTCAATTAAAAAAGGTTTATATACGATCGTTCGATGATTTTTAACAAATAATAGCAACATCTGTCTTTAGCCGACGTAAGACAATAATCTGTCAGTGAACTATCCTTCTGGCTAGTGTAACTCTCCTTGACTTGAAAATAATACGTTGAGGTATTGTTTTCAAGATCAAAAAGGGACTACCACTTCTATGATTGGGTTTCTGCTGATGAACAGGTGAATGGGGATGCCAGGAATGTCATTTCCTTTCTCGATGGGTATCTCAACGATAAGTGGAAATCATATTGGACGGATAGCGACAAGTGCAGGGCGACGTAAGAATTCATACCTGAAGTGACATTCTAGCAGTGAATGTAAGAGAGCAAATTAATACGTTCATTTGCTTCTAAATGCAACTCAGTCTTCTTATAAAAAACTCAGTTTCAATCCACCCTGATAATATTGTTAATAATTCTTACAAACATAATTGGTCATTACAACCCTTCAATCAGGACCACGACCTAGTTTTTCACACCGTTATGTTCTGTGCGTTAATTACATACATGAGTGGCGGGACCTACAGTTTAAAGTCGACTCCGAACGACAGATTTTTTGAGAAACTTTTCTTTTCAATTTTATTTACTTTAAGAGTTTTTGCCAGAAATCTGCTGAGAGGAAATCGCCGTAGAAATATTTTGTAATATTTGGTTTAGTTGGAGATGCCTGACCTGGGGTTTGAAGCGAGCCCTCACGTCTAATAAGCCAACACACTTACCTACTAGACCACGGTGACTTCATTAATAATAATTCTTAAAATAAACATTTTACATTTGATGCTATTGTTTACATTATTATTGACATTACGTTACACATTTATGGTATATTGTTTACATTTTAATTAAAATATATTTTAATTACAATAATACAATTTCCTTTAAGCATTGTTGACCGCGTGCTGGAAATAAAAAACACGGTATCTTTCCAACTAAACTGTGCGTTAGTTAATTACAAAATAATTTGAAACTAATTTTTTTAATTTAAAAATTTTCCTTTTTCTTTACAACACCTCTGTTTTTCTTTACAACTTTATTGTTGTTTATTTCTTTAAGAAAAAAAAACAACAACAATTTTATTATGTTGTTTTTCCTAATTAGAAATACCTAATAAGATTTCCTTGACGTTTAAGGACAATTACATACAAATAAAAAGAAAAACAAGCAAGCAAAAAAATGAAAATCAAAACTTTTCTATTAAAACATTAAATAGAATAGGATTGTTATTATTAAAGTCATACAATTAAATATAATTAATGTTGATGTTCAAGCCATTAATTGTAGAAAATACTAACAGAATTTGAGTGAAAGAGTTAAGGGTTGTGTGGGTGGATTTGTTCTGCTCACTCAGTTTCTAAGATCATGACAGCAAAAAAAAAAGAAAACAATAGTGACAGTAACGGAATTGAAGCTGTTGCGGAACAATTACTACCACAAAATGACTACAAGTACTTTTTTAGCTACCACTACTAACACTACAATAAACTTTATGCGGTAGTACGTGTAAATGCAGTCAAGTATACACTGTAATGACACACTTCTACACTCCTTGGTTCAATTAACTTCCATTTTAATGGAGATATATTTTCATAGGTAAGTGCCCTGGTACTCCAGTGAGTAGTGTGCTAGACTATTAGCTTGAGGGTCGTGGGTTCGATTCCCACCAAAGACTCTGATCTGTAACACTACACCGAGCATATGGTCAAAGTTACTAAGCTCGTATTTAATTAGAATATAATTTGTAATTGTATTGCTGAAGTCGCCGTGGTCTAGTAGGTAGTGTGTTGACTTAATAGACGTGAGGCCTCACTTCAAATCCCAGGTCGGACATTTCCAACTAAACGAAATATTACAAAATATTTCTTCGGCGACTTCCTCTCAGCAGATTTCTAGCAAAAATTTTGAGAGTAAATAAAATTGCTATGAAAAGTTTCTCAAAAATCTGTCATTCGGAGTCGACTTTAAACTGCAGGCCCCGCCACTCTTGCATACAAATTAACGCACACAACATAAGTGGTGTGAGAAACTAGGTCGTAATCCCAATTGAAGGGTTGTAATGACCAATTATGTATGTAATTGTATTGTAATTAATAAATAAAAAAAATATAAGAGTCGAAGTCGCCGTAGGAAGTGTGCTGGCTTCTTAGACGAGAGCCTATATTATGAAAGTGTATTTTTTGGCAACTTCTTCCCAGCAGGCTTCTGGCAAAAGCTCTGAGAGAGAATAAAATTGCCCTTAATAGTTTTTCTCAAACTTGTCGTTCGCCATTCATGTATAAGATTAACAAATACAATATGGTTGGTGTGAGAAGTTAGGTTGTAATCCTGGCTAGCTACTAGACTACGATACTTAGTCCATAGATTACTTGAGTTCGCAGACTTAAACAAGCCTTTTATAGCAAGAGAGGCCTATCACCGTTAATAATCATACTTTTCTTACAGTTTTTCGATTCTTTTCAACAGAACTAGTCAAGCCAACTTTCATCCAAATTTGGTTTGAGCCATTTCGCCCTACGAAAAATCGTTGTATGCTTGAATAATAAAAATAATCCCTTCTAACTTGAGAAGTCTGTGGGATTATCTCCCCCTGAAATATATAAAAATCTTATTCCTCTCTAAAATCACTTTGCAGTCTGCTCATATGGTGGTCATATAGTTGATATATGAAATCAACATGTGCAACATATTTCCTGTTGCACCGCCACTAAGTCTGAAATTTCTCATTTCGTTCAGATATAGATCAGACGAAACATATTTATTTTTGATTCTTATTTCTACTTACCTACTTAAATGGCAATTTACAACCCGTTTAAAGGGTTTAGGCCTGCCGCAACACATCCTTCCAGGCGCCTCTACTTCTTGCGCGCCTACGCTACTTATTCACACTACTCGATGACTGGCTTCCACGATTTGGTCCTTCCAATGCATACAAGGTCGTCCTCTTCGCCAACTTCCGCAGATCCTCGCATCAAGTACCCGTCTCGCCGGAGCATCCTCCTCCATTCGAACGACATGGCCGAGCCAGCGCAGCCGCTGAATATTAATACGCTGCGCAATGTCTATGTCCTTGAGGAGCTCAAACAGCTCACTGTTGGATCGGATGGGGAAATCATTGCCAACTCGCACTGGACCGAAGATGTTATGTACGACTTTTCTCTCGAATACTCTCAAGGCTGCTGCGTCAATGCTTAGTAGGATCCATGCCTCTGTGCCATAAAGAAGCACGGGTAGGATAAGCGTCTTGTAGAGTATTAGTTTTGTCTTATTCTTATTTCGCCAAAAGACAATTCCAAAATCACAGTGTCTCAATATATTTTCATAGAGAGCAAAGGCAACTCTATTAATTTAGAACTATCTAAAGGTGATCAATCGCCTTCGTATCAGAAAAAATTAATTAAAGAATGATATTAAATGAAGAGATAATGAAAAAATAAAATGGCGGAAATGTATTATGACAAACCTATGTGCCTTAAAAGATCAAAAAAGAATGCAAAAAATTTATGGGCTTTTTAAAATACCATAAACCCCATGGCATTGCCCATTAAATATCAAGTAGGGTATCTTTCTGGCAATACTTTAACTCCGTCTCCATCTCTAAGCAGTTCATTTACACTCGACGTCAATATTTCCGGAATTCCTTGAATTTCCTTTACACAATTATTGTAACCATGTATGTGTATTTACAAATAAAAAAAAGTGAATGGAAATAGCAAAATATTTTGTAAGTGTATGCGTGTCTTATATATTTATTTTGGCATTTAACTCCCATTTGCTAGTGTATTATTTAAGTGTAGTGGTCGTTTAGTGTTGTAGTCTATTGGTTTTGTGTAAAGGATTTCATTGCTACAGTAGTGGTTTCATTTTTAAGCTGGTTGGTTGGTTTCTAGGTGTTTTCTTCTTTCCTTCCCTACTTTTCGCTGACTATTTCAATCTGGTTTTTTTTTGTTACTGGCTGCTACTGTCAGTGGCTGCTAAGTGTCGTTGTATCTACTGTTACATATACTTACAAGCATTGTGTGTTTCTAGTTTTAGAAAGTTAGACTTTCAACAGGTTCCTTTAACTTTTTCGTTGCAACATTTTTCAATAGTTTCGCTAACTTTTAATATTGTAAAGTTTTTAAACTTTTCTCTCCATGATGCCTTGCTCTTGTCTGTAGCTGATGGTATGTGTATGTGTATTTGGATGTTTGTGTATAACTGCGGGTATGTGTGCATTTTGTTAACTGTTAAAGTTAATTAGTCATTTTGGTGTTTATATTTGCTAGAATTAAATTTTTAGTTTGTTTTGTTTTGCTTTTTTTTGTTGCAAATTTAGTTTGGTTAGTTTGTAATTCCGATTTGGTTTTTGTCTTGGAATTTATATGCTTTAATACTTTTATAATTATTTAAAACAGATGTTATTTCGGTAAATAGTGAAAGTAAATGCTGTATAAATGTGTATACAATTTTGTTTAAAATTTATATTCTCAGATCTGGCTAAGATTTAATCATCATATACATGCGTAATGACAAATTAAATGATTTTTAATTAAAAAAGTTTCTAGGATTTCTCTTTCACAAATATTCAGGGAAGATGTGTGTTAAAGAATTCTATCAAAAGACAAGTTATTTGTTGGAAGAATTGTGTAAATAATGCAAAAACAGAATAAGCAAAATTCCTCACCAGTACACCTAATTCAACAACCTGAAACATTTTCTCAGAAGTGATTTCTAGGCAACGCTATTACAATAGTACCCTTTGTATTGAACAACTTGTTTGATGAAAACTGAAATAAAGCAAAAACAATTAATAAAAATATAGGGAGACACTTCTTGGCAGGGGTATGTTGCTTAAAGAAACAAAAACAAAAAAAAAAATTTTTAAAAATTTTCATTTGTTCAAAGGGAAACCATAAAAATAACTACGTAATAATGAATAAGAGAGTATTTAAAAATGTTACGTTTACAGTCAGTTACAGTTGTAACGAGTTTATCAAAACTTGGGATGGTTTTTTATCTTATTGTAGATTTCTAGGTGGCTTAATGACTTCACTTTTTAGATTAGTAATACTCCTCGGGACACTACAAAGAGGTTCCATTTCGATAATGATAAAATCAGGTGCAAGTGTCTTTTTGCAACAGTCAGACTAATAATCCGATAAATAATATGAGGCCTTTTGTCTACAAAATCTTCAATCATTATTGAAAATTTTACACTGTTTCGTTACTAGTTGTATGGGAGTCTCTGTTATAATTTGCCATTTGGGAATAATGAAAGCCTACCTATGGTATTAAGCAATGCAGTTATGTTTTCAATGAAATTTACTTTTAATTAAGCGCTAATTGTGCTTCGCTACACATACAGTGTTTACAACGTTACCCTTGCAAATAATTTTTTTTTTCGAAATTAAAAATTATTTCATAAACATTCAATGCTTCGTAGTATAAAGCATAGCCTGCAGACATGATTTGGTTTTCCAACAACACCAGTAAATTGAAAAATAATTCGAAAGAAATATGTTCATAAATATTTGATACTGTATGAATGGTATATTGGCAAAAACAAAAACAAAATTTAATTAAAAAGTAAAGAAAACAAAAACAAATATTTTATAATAAAAAGATATTTTAATCAATTGCTTATGTATTATGTTCCATAAATAATTCGTTCGTTACAAATTTGTTCTTAAATCTTTTAAGAAACTTATTTATAGATTACACGGCACGACAGTCAAAGTACACTCAGCTAACATAACATAGTGTAAGTTAAGAGTTTTGTTGAGTAGAACACAAAACTTGTTTTATTTGACGAAAACGATATTTTTGATCTTTTCACAGAAAATTATTGATTACCCAAATATTTTTCAACCTATTTTCAAAATAGACACAGACGAGCCTTTAGGCACAGACGAGCCTTTAAAATGGTATACATGAACGTATGGCTCAAGCTTACATGTTATGAGTTTGATCGAGTAAACTTGGAAAATAAGATTTTTTTTTAATTTTTTCAGGTTTAAATATTCTGAATTGCAAAATTTAATTAAAAAATATAAGATAAGTGATGACATTCTAAAAGTGCATTATCTTGTGAAGAGATTGATACTTCGTTTGATCAAATTGAACAAAAAATTAACGTAGTTATTACTTAAATAGTATAACAGTCGTGTTATATTTTTTATATATGTCATCTTATCAAATGACATACATACATAATTGGTCATTACAACTCTTCAGTCAGGAGTACGACCTAGTTTCTCACAATCTCTCAAATGAACTTTCAGTTAAAAATTTTCAAAAGTTTTGATGGATCTTGATTCTTTATTGCAAAATGTGTCAATTTCACGTTTGTGCCACTAACAGAAGTCGGCTAATATTAGTGTTTTTTGCAAATATTATTATTTCTCTTTGCGCAAACATTGGCCAACTTCTGGTGGTCGTTCAGACGTGAAATTGACACATTTTCCGATAAACAATAAAGATGCATCAAAAATTCTGAAACATTTTTGAACTGATTTTTGTTCGATTTGATCAAACGAAGTGTCAATTTCTTTACAAGATAATTCATTTTCAGAATTTTATCATTTATTACATATTTTTTAATTAAAGTTTGCTGCTATTAATGAACAAACTTGAAAATAAATGAAAAAATTCTTTTTTTTCAAGTTTATCTCATTAAACCTCATAGCATTTTAAGTCAAATAATACATATATGTATATTGTTTTAAAGGCCCATCCCTCTCCATTCTAATAAGATTGAAATTTTGGACATCAGTTCAGAAATGTATGTGTAATCAATAAATTTGTGCGTAAAGTCCAAAAAACAGTTTTTGTCAAATAAAACCAGTTTGGAGGGTTCGATAAATATAAAAAAAAATATTTTTGAGTTCTACTCTACAAAACCCACTCAACTTACACTATGTGATTAGTTGGTATATTTTTATTTTTTTTTATTTTATTGCATAGTGTTATCTTCGTTATCACAAAGCAAATCTTTTAGAATTAAAAGAAAAAATCTAAAAATAATATGTAAAGAATTTAATTCTATTTTAACAATTTAAAGGCAATGAACTGTCTAATCTATGCTCGTAATATTCTTTAATATTTTTGAATATTTATGAAAAATTTTAATTGCTATTACATTTCAAAGTAAGTATCAAGAAATTTTAAAATATTACAAAACGAAAACAATTTCTACAATATTGTTGCGGAAAATAATATTTTTTAATTAAAAAAAAATTTTTTTCTTTTATGCTAAAAGATGATAAGTCTTCAATACAGAATTTGTGTCTGTCATTGACATCGAATGAAATTCATATATACGAAGGCTTTCCATAGTAAGTTGTCTTTACGCAATAAGAGGAAACTGCCTGCCACATTGAAAGATGTTTCCCCTCTTTTTTTTTGGAATATTTAAGGAAAAAATAATATGAAATGCTGCACAAAGAAATTTTGGTCACATGTTTTAACATTTTTTAAATTTATTTTATTTTTATTTACGATCAGTAATCATAAGAATTATTCTGTAAAATTCATACCATTATATTGATGGATGTATGTGTATACAAAATAATGTTCTTCCTTCCAATGGATTTTATGTAATTTTGTTTCTTTTGAAATATAAAACGATTTTCACCAATCAAATATTCTTCTGTAAAATATACACATTGAATTTATTTACATGTACATACATTTACGTCATCGGTTATGTTCCCCAGATATCGATTTGAACAAAAATAAAAATTATTTTCATATGCTCTCAATTACATTTTTATTTGTACTTTTTTGTTTGTTTGTTAATATTCCTCAATATAGAAAATATGAAATTACATTTGTACTCCTAATGTATCGCATTTAAAAGAATGTTCCGCTTTTCCTCTCTTTTTTTATTTCGTTATGGTAGCATATCTCATATAGAGCACAGTAATTTGTCTAATGGTGCTGCATGTGTGACGTATAATTAATATAATTAAGATCCATGTCGCTCATACGCACTGATGGGTTTTTTGAATTATACTCGTACACTATTTAATAGCATTTAGAACTTAATATACGGAAATTTTAATTAAAAATTTCTTGTTCAACTTGTATTTAATTCTTTGAGGATTTATAGAGACAACTATAAAGCGCATTAGAAATTGAAGATTATGAACACAAAATCCGAATAGAAGATGTTGGCTAGCTGTGTCTTCTTGAAAGATAGGTTTAGGACATCGATAAACCTATTCAAAAAGCACAAAAAATATTCGGCCGATTAAAACTTTCATAGGGTTCTACATAAATTGCGCAGCAGTTTAAACTGAACATCTTTAACTCCTTAACTTACAGTCGGGCATACTTTATGAATGCGTAACATACATAACAAACATACATAATTGGCCTTTTCACACCACTTATGTTCTGTGTGTTAATTTTATATAGGAGTGATGGGACCTACAGTTTAAAGTCGACTCCGAACGACAGATTTTTGAGAAAATTTTCATGGCGATTTTATTTACTCTCAGAGTTTTTGCCAGAAATCTTCTGAAAGGCAGTCGCAGAAGAATTATTTTTTTCATATTCCGTTTTGATGTCTGACCTGGGGTTTGAACCTTGGCCTTACGTCTAATAAGCCAACACACTACCTACTAGACTACGGTGACTTCAATGAATGCGTAACATAAAAGGCAAATAAAGGACGATAGGAGGCAATGTAGGTTTTTTGACGTAGTGTCTATAAAGAATTTTGCGGATTTTTTGTGCAAACCTTATTTCTCGCAAAGATTGCAATGAATTAAAGAAAAATTGGGTACAGTCTCATAAATGCCGAAGATGAAATCGGAAGAAATTCTGTAGAATAGAATTCATACAACGGTCGTAGGAGCGACTTATAAAAGAAAAATTGAATTGGAAATGAGAACAATTGTGGAGAAATATGTACACTGGTCCGCTGGACAGAATCTTTATAGAGTTGATCGTTAATGTTACATCAAGTGGTAGCTTATTTGGCCTGTAAAGTATACCGTTTAAAGGTTTATTTAACGAAAGCATTCCATTAGGGACTAGAAGCCATTTGACCTGATGCAAGTGGCCTAAACTAAGTAAATCCATGTTATAGCTGATGGCAAATATCCTCGGTTCTCATCCTCACGTTTAAGGAGCCAGCTTAATGGTAAAAAAAATTTTAAATGCATCGAGAGATTTTATAGACGATCATGGTTGATTGAGGGTATTAAAGACTTGCATAGATTTTGAAATGACGAATACCTCTCATTCGTCATTCCCTCTTACGTATGTCAATAAAACGATGTAATGAATAAAAAATTGTCATTATTACCATACATGAGATGTAGACAAGATTTTAATATAATTGCTTTTATAAACTTTGCAGTCATTGGTAGTCAACCCAAAGTTCTGAATTTTCACTATGGAGAATTATAGAAGTCGTCGAAGTCTTGAAGCTAGTGTGTTGAAATATAAAAAAAAATTATATCTTCGCAAATTTCTGGCAAAAACTCTGAGAGTAAATAGTTAAAATGGCCATGAAAAAGTTCTTTAAAAATCTGTTGACTTTAAACTGCAGTTTCCACCACTCATGTCTAAAATTAACACACACAATGTAAGTGGTGTAAGAAACTGGGTCGTAATCCTTACTGAATGGTTGTAATGACCAATTATGTATGCATGTATGTAAATACATTTAAATATATTTTAAAACTTTGTTTGGAGCTGTAATAACTCATTTCCACATCTTCATTAGTCAAGTTTTTCTAGATGAATTACCGAGATGGGATTAAAGTTTCATAACTTTATAATTACAATAAACATGATGACATTTTTTTTTCATACTACGGAGTTTTAAATCGTTATGATTTCACTTATGTGACGAGCTAGGCCGTAATTCTGACTGAAGGGTTGTAATAGCCAATTATGTATGTATGTATATATATGGCGAAAATTGGGTGCCGAATTTGTACATACAAACCAACAACACTGATAAGTCATTTTTGTTTTCAACGCTGCATCAAATGCTAGTAATTCTGTCGATTTGTAAGTTCAGTTTATGAGAACAGTTTTTGAAAATTTTTATTGGTCATGCTTTTAAGTAGTGAATATTGTGCCATATGGTCCAGAACTTAAAAATTATTTACATCCAATAAAATGTAAATAAAATTTGAAGATACCGCTACGTATGAGTGATAATAAATAAAAAGAATCCATGTTCGGTATGGACGTATGAGTAATATAGTATTCTAATCTTCAATCATTTATTTCAACACAAAATAATAAAAATGCTTTCATAGAATTCCGTGTAAAATCAATATGTAAATAAATTAATTAAAATCAAATTAAATTATTGAAAATTAAAAGAGTTTTTTTTGTATAAAAAAAACGTCAAATTGTTAAAGTGTGTTCAATTGGAAAAAAAAATGAAAATAATAAAATGAATATAAAACAAAATTAAATGATTCATTATTTCAATAATATAAAAAAGGAATGAAATCTGTGAAAAAAATATAAAAACGGTCCTAAATAAATAACAAAAAATTTATAAATAAAAATAAATAAAATCCAAAAATAGAGAGAGAGAGAGAAATAAAGAGAGAGAAACGTAAAAAACGTAGTAAAAATAAATAAACTTAAGAGTGGCAAACAACAAGTGATGTTGTCGTCTTCTTTAAAATGGCCAAAACAATATTATTGCTGTAAATCAAAATCATGCTCTTTAATAAATGTAAAAAACTGAGAGAGAAATTGTGTCACAGTTGACAATTGGCTATAATACGGATTATCCTTAGTCAATTTAAAAGGTAAGTGATTTATATGGCTTAGCTTTTAGCCTCTATATGCTGCACATACCATACTATACGAGTATAAAACGTTAAAATATTTATGTTCACCGTACACGTAGAAAACACATTATTATTACAGGTTGCTGCAGCTGTTGCTGCTGCTGCTGTCATTATAAAATTGAAATTATACCATGAAAAACTTATTTATCACTTGATAAGAAAGAAAAATTTTTCAATTTTTAATTCCTATTTTATTCTGTGGGCTCTTTTCAGTTTTATTCCGTTAAAAAAATTTACTTTACTTTGGCATGCCATCTGAAGTTTAACAATATGCAGGTGTATTTGATGTATAACCGCACAGTGGGCTAACAGAAAGTACAAATACATTTTTTTAATTATAATTGATTGAATACAATTTTGATAGGTAACATTAAATTCCTAATAATTTTTTAACTTCAACATGATTTCATTCTAGGGGAAGCAGAGTTGCCATAGTATAGTAGTGTCTTGGCTTACTAGACATTAGGCCACGGTTCAAACCCCCAGTCCGACATCTCGATCAAAACGAAATGTGAAAACATGTTTCTTCGGCAACTTCCTCTCAGCAGATTTCTTGCAAAAACTCTGAGAGTAAAATAAATTTGCTATAAAAAGTTTCTCAAAAATCTGTTGTTCGATTTTAAAATGTAGGTCCCGCCACTTATGTATAAAATTAACACACTCAACATAGGTGGTGTGAGAACCTGGGTCGCAATTCTGAATTAAGGATTATAATGACCAATTATGTATGTATGTAGGGAACAAAGACTTTTACTAAGTAACTTTCTTTAGAGTCTTTTGGAGGCTATATTTCTTGCCTCGTCTTAGGAAAACCATTCAACAGCCGTAAGTTTTTGTAAAGCAGAGTTTCGTTCCTTTAAGGCTGTATCTCGCTCATATCGTAGTAATGTTTTCTTGATTTCTTTTAAGTCTCATTAATCAATTATTTTATTCCCGCTAAGCAGATGATTGGTTCTCTGCAGCAGATTTTGGAATGATAGGGTTGCCAAATATCGTTGTATAGAAAGAACATTTTGCAAGAAAATGTATTGTGATTCAACATAGGGAGCAGGGCTGTGAAATTTTTGTACTTTTGTCAAAGAGAAGTTAAAGTCTGACCTTCAAGTGATGTCCGCTATGGAGGATCAGAGGTCACTATGTATTCTAAGTAAATTCTAGGGCTTCTTAATTTTTAAAATACAATAATGATAACGAAAAATTTTCATTACCTTCTGGATTCCAAGCTGGATGACAGGGTTGCCAAATATCGTTGTATAGAAAAAAATTTTTGCATAAAAATGTATTGTGATGAATATAGAGGGTAGTACCGTGAAATTTTTGTACTTTTTTTACAGAGAAGTCTCAGTCTGAATTGTATATGATCTTCTCTGGAGGGTCCGAGGAGAGTATATTTTGTTAGTAAATTAGAACACGATGATGAAAATTTTTCGTTATCTTCTGGATTATAAGGTGGATTATTCGGGTTTAAAGTCAGACACTTTAATCACTACATGAGATTACCTGCCACTGTGCCTCAATGTAAACATTTTCAATACTCCCGCTGAAAATTAAACAAAGAAAAGTATTTTTTCTGTGTTATTTTTTAATAAAAAGATTTTCCTACCAATTTATTCTTTATTTTTTTGTTTTGATGCTTTAAATTTTTTTTATTTCTGAACTTTTCATTTTTTTTTTTTTCATAAAGTAGCTTAAACTGAATAAATAAATAAACACCAGCCATTCGTGTGTTGTACTCTGTTGAATAAATTGTTTTTCCTTTTCAGTGTGGAGCGTTTATAAATTTGTTGTCTTTTAGCACAACATCATCGATAGAAAGAACAATAACCACGTTAACAAATGAATTTTTATTTGCATGTTAAACTGTAGCAAATTTGTATGCAACACGTAAACACATTTAATAAACTTTGAGAAACAAAGTTGTTTAATATTAACGATCGAGTTTGTGTTTATGAATTCCAGTACTTCAATTTCGAATCAGGGAGAAGATAAAAACATGTTTAACATGGTTTATTGAATTTTAGAAATCAAGCAACTTCAATCTCTCTTTATATAATCAATCCAACATTCCCTTGGAGCTAACAACGAACGACCATAATAGAATTTACAGTTTTAAGCGAACATTAGATTAAGCCGAGCAATTAATATTTATTTGTATTGCCATTAAATCAATTTCAATTGAAGTTTAAACTGCTTTTAAATAAATTTCACACAGTTTTCGTAACCGTGCTTTGATTATTAATGAATGTTATTATTAATACAGTGAAGTTTGTTTAAAACGAAAACGATGATGAAGAGCTTTCATTTAAAACAGAGACATTTCTGCTCTTCTTCATGTGAATATTACTACAAAGCAAAGAAAAAAAGAGTCATTATTATTGACTTTCAACTGTTTGTTGAAAGTGAGGATTACGACCTAGGTTCTCACATCACTTATGTTGTGTTTCTTAATTTTATACATGATTGACGGGACCTACAGTTTAAAGTCGACTCCGAACGAGAGATTTTTGAGAAACTTTTCATGGCAATTTTATTTACTCTCAGGAGTTTTTGCCAGAAATCTGCTGAGCGGAAGTCGCCGAAAAAATATTTTTTTTTAATATTTCGTTCTGTTGGAGATGTCTGACCTGGGGTTTGAACCGAGACCTCATGTCGAGTAAGCCAACACACTTCCTACTAGACTACTGCGGTGACATTATGTATGAAAATTAAAATTAAAATGACTTTGGTGCATAATTCATGTGTTTGTTGTTTATTCGTGTAACGGAATCAAATCGCCCGATTTCAGTGGCCAATTCACACCAGCTTCACGTGAGAAAGCTAAACCTTTAAATCACAATCATCTAATTCGGAAAAAAGGAAATTGATTATTAGCGACCTTGATGGTGATGGCCTGGCCAATGTCGTTGTCAAAGAATTGGAACTATTGAGGCCGCCAGTCCAAAATCCATAACCTAAAGTAACTTTTTCAGATGCATTGGACATTTTTAGATCTCGTGTGCATTGGTATCGCCTCCAAATTTAACAATTTTGTTTGTTTTCTTGCCTATTCATCCAGAAATAGACCTTATCGCTGAAGATGATTTTTCAATGCAAATTAGGGTCAATTACCAACTGCTCCAAAATCCATTCAACGAACACATGTGGTAGTCTACTGTCGTGACTGAAAAATTACTACTAATTATACAGAGGTAGACTTCAACAAGATGGCCGTTATCAAGTGTCAAACTTCGGAAGTCCTTGATGGAAGGCCATATGTATGGACTTAGAGGCACTTGTGCTTTACCATCTTGTGTATATACTTCTATGTATATTAAATAATAAATCATTCAGCTAGCTGTTCATAGCCGTACTTTACTGTATTCAATGAAGTTGTTGTTCTTTCCTTTATCTATTATCTCTTTTGTTATTGTTGTGTTTGTTGAAAAGTTATGCAAATTTTGCGTGTATTTTTTTACACAATGTTGCTGTGAAAAATTTAAACGAAATAAAAGTGATTTCCATTAGATTCGGTACTTATTTTTCTGTACAGAGAAATAAATTGTGTTTCAACAGAAAATGATGTGAAATTATAGAAGCTTGTGCCTTCTACTTTTCATTTAAAATAATAAAGTTTCATAAATGATCTGCGTAAATGAATTTTTTGTGGAGTCATTAAATATTTGTAATGAATTTTCAAAAATTTTGTTTCTTGTTGTTGCAATTTAATTATAAAGTTTTAAGAGAAAAGTTTTTATAAGGAATTGTCATTTCTTTTGAAACCAAACCTTAAGAAATGTTTGTTTATTTTTTGGCCAGGGGCCACAAATTGTATTTGATAGAAACATTGAGCCGGAGCTGACTGACATTATTTTTGAAATGTTTAAAATTTTCTAAATTTAGTGCACAAAACTTGTTGAACATAAATGTTCTTCCTACAGTAGTTTTTGAAAGTACAACTCAACTATTTCATTATAAGAATTCTTTTTTATTTGTTTTCTTATTATCATGTTATTAATTTAAAAAACTTTCGTTTATTGTGTTCTTTTAAACAAAACATACCTAATGGCCATTATGTGTGCTTTTAACACCTTTTAAAGTTTTAAAAGGAAAAGTTTCTTAATGTAAAACAAACACAAAAAATTACTTCCACTTCTGTACCTTGCAATACATCATGTAATTTTGTAAAGAAAATCATCCTCGAACAATGGCAGAACAGTATCCTTTGTTTAATACAATATCTAGCGAATAATAAATATATTTTGTAACTGTATTCATAGATTTACCGTTAGGCAGACAAACACTGTTATTGTTCTCGAAAATAAACAAAGAAAATTTGTAACAATTTATCAGATGACCATTTCGACCGTTTTAACCGTTTTAAAAATGAAATACAATACAAAGGAGAAGGATATCCAATTGCCGTTGATTTATTGTTTAAAGACAAATACAAATATGTACTCTCATGTCGCAGCAAGATTTTATTTGTTGCCGTTGACAATAACAGAACATCATCGTATACAATATTTATAGGATTTTCTTAATCTTATTTTTTATTATAATTTTCATTAGAAATTTCAGTAAATACATGGCATTTCTCTTGATATCTTTCTTCCCTTTTACTGGCAATTTTGTATTATTATCTGTTGTTATTTTTTGCTTTTTGTTCCGTTCGTTGTAACCAGAAATTTAATTCCTTTAAAATGTATTCTTTTTTGTTTTGTATTGTTTGCTCTTTTTAAATATTAAATCCAAAAGTAACTCTTTTGTTATTTAAAAAAAGAAAGAAAGAAGAAATTATATTCGATTTCCTTTTTTTGTGTTTTGATGGATGTTTATTTAACCCCCAAAAGGTTAAAAAAGCTTAGTCAACAAGATTAGCAGCCATTGTTTCTAGAACATAAAAACTTTATTTTATTTACCAAAATTATTAATTGTACTCAATAAAACAAATTGAGAAGTTTAGAAATTTTAAGTGGGGATTTAAAATGTTTTTCTATGTGCTTTTATTGAACTCTTAAGGGACAAAGCCTGAGGCTTAAAATATTAAAAATTTTTCTATGGGATTAAAAAACAAAATTACCATGTGTTTCTTATTTACTTAATTGGATTACAATGTAACTTATAACACCACCCATGTTCTGTATATTAATTTTATACATGACTGCTGGTACCTACAGATTAAAGTTGACTACGAACGACAGATTTTCAGAAGCTTTTTCATGGCAATTTTATTTTACTCTCAGAATTTTAGCCAAAAATCTACTAAGAGCCACTTGTTGAAGAAATTTGAATATATTTGATCTCAAGTTTGAGCCGTGGCCTTGCGTCTAATAAGCCAACAAACTACCTTCTAAACTACGGCAACTACTATAATTTTCACTTACTCTGCATAATTGCATGAATGTCATTGTGGAAAACACCTAAAGCAATGATACACACTGTTCGTTGGACATTGAAATTTGATCAAATGATCATAGACCGTCCAGATAGCAAAATAATGTTTCACGAGTACTTAATTTTAGTTATTTATTAATTAGAATACGATTACAAATTATATTTAATTAGTACGACCTGAGTAACTTAAACCTTATGCTCGGTATAGAGCAACAGATCAGAGTCTCTGGTGGGAATCGAACATATGACCCTCACGCTAATTGTCTAGCACACTACAGACTGGACTACCAGGATACCCCGATCCTGCCAATACTAGCCAATCACTAGCAATTTTGGTTTCATTGTTACCTTACCAGTAAATTTGGTTTCAAAGATGCAACGTGCATTGAAAATAACAATGACGAGGAAGCCATCTTTTGAATATGGCTGGAAGTAAAGATAAGTTTTATATACAAATGGAATTAAAGTACTGAAATGGATGGAGATGTGTTATTAATATTAGGTTACTTTGGACGACGACAAATGAAAATGATCGTGGCAAACTTTTGTAATGGTGGCTAGGTCAGTATTGATAAGCGGAATATGCTTGTTTGTAATTTTCGGTTTCCCTAAACGCGCAATATTGTACAAAAAAACTGTTGGAAACTATATGTGCAAAAAGAGATCCCATATGGTATTTAAACTAAAAAAATATACAAATTTCTGAAACGATGGCCGAGTCAGAATTGATAGTCAGAAGTGGTTGGTTTGTGTAAAGAGAGAGATTGCCACGAAATCATCTACAAAATGTTTATGATAACAGTTAAAGGTTGTAATAAAATAGTCGAATAAAGTAACATTTGGTGCAACCATAGTATTCTAATGATATTTTTGTAGTTGGCTGGGATCTCACTAAACCTGTCACGGAGTTTTACTAGTTTAGTTGATAACAAGGTGCGACAGTCAAAATACACCCAGCTAATGACACCGTATAGGTTGTGAGTTTTGTTAAATAGAACTCAAAAATAATTTTTTTTTTTATTTCGCGTATCCTCCAAACTTCTTTTATTTGACAAAAACTGTTTTTTAATCTTTTCACACCAAATTATTGATTACCCAAATATTTTTTAAACTATTTTCAAAATTCAAAATTTTTTGAAAACGGGACAGATAAGCCTTTAAAATGATATACATAAACATATGGTTCAAACATACATGTTATGAGTTTTGATCAGGTAAACTTGGAAAATATTATTTTTTTCTAACTTTTTCAAGTTTAGATATTCTTAATTGTAAAATTTAATTAAAAAATATAAAATAAGTGATTACATTCTAAAAGCGCATTTTCTTCTGAAGAGATTGAAACTTCGTTTGATAAAAACGAACACAAATTACCGTAGTTAATATTTAAATAGTATAACAGTCGTGTCATAATTTTTATATACCGTATGTCATCTTATCAAATGAACTTTCAATTCAAAAATTTTCAAAAGTTTTGATGGATCTTGATTATTGACCGCAAAATGTGTCAATTTCACATTTGTGCAACAACCAGAAGTCGTCTATTATTTGTGTTTTTTGCAATTATTGTTATTTCTCTTTGCGCAAACTGGTAGCTCAAACGTTAAATTGGCCCATTTTCCAATAAACAATCAAGATCCATCAAAAAATCTGAAAATTTTTCAACTAAAAGTTCATTTGAAAAAATATACATACTCGACTGTTAGACTCTTTAAATAATAACTACGGTAATTTTTGTCCAATTTGATCAAGCGAAGTGTCAATCTCTTCACAAGATAATGCACTTTCAGAATAACATCATTTATTTCATATTTTTTAATTAAAGTTTGTTTCTACGAACGGACAAATTTGAAAAATTTAAAAAAAAATCCGCATTTGTCAAGTTTACATCATCAAAACTCATGGCATATTAAATCAAATAATATATACATGTACATCGTTTTAAAGGCCCATCCCTCTCCTTTCTAATAAGGTTTAAATTTTGGACATCGGCTTAGAAATGTTTGTGTAATCAATAAATTTGTATGAAAAGTCCAAAAAACAGTTTTTGTCAAATAAAACAAGTTTGGGGACACAACATACACTATGTTATTAGGTGGGTGTGTTTCATTTCTTTATATTTTGTCGCATAGTGTAATTAATATGGTTTGTATTGACTTTTTCGCCACGTTAAGACTGATATTAACCGTTCGAGAATATCAACTGAGTTGCCTGTGTTGTATAGTGATTTTGAATTTTTTTTAGAATTTTTAAAATATTCTTCTTTCTTCCAAATACTGTGTTTCTAAATTCGCTTTTCATTAACAACTGAAATAATTTCAGCATGGTACCCTTAATGTTTTATAATAATTTTTAGAATTTTAAAAGCGAATATTTATATTCATTTTAATTTACCATAATAATGGGACACAAAATTCCATTTATTTCTTATGCTCTATCAAGCACGTGACTTTTAACATTTGGCAACAAAGTGGAAACATTTATTATGTAAAATAGAAAAATAGAACAAAAATACCACGAGACATACAAAAATCACTAAATATACTGACCTCTTTTGGTCTTTAATTCCTTTAAATATTTTATATACAGACGCAGTATAAAACGCCAAAGAGCTTTTAGTACTTTATTAAGGCCGGAAATAGCTTTTTTGGTCATATTTAAAAACGAATTACTCTTAAGAAAACCAAGCTCAAAAAGAGGTTTTTTAATATCTTTCCAGGCATAATTTTTTTTAGCGATTTTTATTCTTGAAATTCTATGATTTGAAGAAATATGTACAAAAAAAGAAAGAAGATTAAATAAAAGAAGAGTGCACTTTAAGTTCGTTTAACGTAGTTCCATATATTTTTAAATGAAATTTTATTTTTCTGCCGCCTATCTGGGTACCTTTAAGTATTAATTTAATGAAGCGGAAATTGTTCATTATTATTCCTTTCTCGGTTAAAAATGTCTTTTTATTCATTTCATTTCTTTTATTTTTTTTTTATATTCTTAAATATAATTTTACTGACTGCTATTGTGCTGTTCATTTGTTGCCCGCAATGGCCAGTTAAATAAAAACAAAGCACAGTGGACTATAAAATGGAATTTATTGTAACATAAATATAATGTAATAAAATAGATTTATTTCAGTATTTCTCTTGTGCTCTTAGTATACTTTTATTGATCATTTCTTGTTTCAATAGTTAAACTACAGACATATATTACAACTAACAAATGAATGACTAAGCAATTTAAATCTTTTCTTATCAATTTTTAGCGTTTCTTAAATAAATTCTAAAATTTTTTCAATTTATACCTCTTGAGTCATATGGCTTTCACAGAGCACATCCGTTTTATACGTTTGGTTTTAGCGGCTTCCCATGTAAGAGTATCTTCGAGTACTGTGAATTCGAATCAAAAAATCATGACATTAAAGCTCACTTTTGGCTTAATGATTATGCCAGTAAACAGAAATAGATGTGAAGAGTTGGCAGAGGCATTTCAAGAGCTGGCAATGCATCGTAAAGGGTGCTCTGTTTGGCGCAGTTTTTTCATTCAAAAACATTGAAATTTTGCAAAGTTCAGTCAATTCACCATGTTAGTATGCAACGATTAATAGTTTGTTTTTGCCCAAAATAGGAGCTCTGGACTTAATTGATTTTTGTTTGAACTAGACACGCGATACCATTATCCTATTTGAATTTTTGGAGAATGCCATTGGTCGCCAAAATCATGAGATTTGAAACCATTTGAATATTTTTGGTGGTAATGTATAGAGTTTCGGATGCAAAGATAAGTCAACTACAATTTCTGATATGAAAGTCAACATTATAGCTGCCATTGGTGAGATACTGGCTATGATTGATATGGTTGAAAAAGTATGTCTAAGTAAGAGCTCACGAATTCATTGATTTTATAAAAGGCTCCATAGTCTAGTAGTTAGTGTGTTGGTTTGCAAGATCCCAGGTTCAACCATTGGCTCAGATATCTCGACAAAAGTGAAATCTGAAAAAAACTTTTTTTCGACGAATTTCTCCTTACAGTATTCGGGCAAAAACTCTGAGAGTAAATAAAATTGCCCTGAAGAGCTTCTCAAAAATCTGTAGTTCAGTTTCGACTTTAAACTGTAGGTCCCGTCACTCATGTTTAAAATGAACGCATACAACATTAGTGGTGTGAGAAACTAGGTTGTAATCCTGAATAAAGGGTTGTAATGACCAATTATGTATGTATGTATGTATGCTCATAAATGTCTCACCATGAGGGTTGTACGTTTATAAATCTTGCTCCAACAATAAAAAATTCTGATAAATCCTTTCTTCGTTTTGGTCCAACTGTAGAACGGCGCTCAATACTAATGTACGTATGTACGTACGAAACATAATAAACAACTGGTGTTGCATAGCTGCTAGATAAATGAGGCACCAAATCGTCAAATATTAGAGAAAAAGCGTCAAAATCGTCATAGACGTTTATTGATTACTGTCAAAAATCGTCAGAAATATAAATAAATTAAAAGTTTTAAAAAACCAGAATTTCTATTGTAGTAAAACATATAGGGTCAATGTATGTAGTACATACATGTACATACTATGTACATATCTGGGTTCAAAAACAAAACATTTTAAAAATATTTGTTAGAAATTAAAGCTAGCGTCCCTCATTTTTATTTATTAGTTTTTTTCCATAAATGGAGAAATGTTGTATCATTTTCAGGAAAAAATAGTTTAAGGTTTAAACAATATATCCCAGTGTTGTTTATTGACACATAAGCGCAGCAATAACATTGCATCATTTTAGTCTATGGGTGGTGTTAATATTAAGGAGTCAGAAGTTCTTGACATTCTAATCATAAAATTCAGTGTAATGTTGGCTGCAACCGACACATTTTTCAGTTCTTTCATAAGATTTTATTTATACTATTTATGAGGTCGGTGCCTCAACGTCTATTTTGAGGTTTCTCGACCGTGTACAGGAGAGGCCGTAGTAGCTCTTTAATGACGGTAGTGAATCAAACTCCATTGAACCATGGTTCATCGTTGCGATGTGGTTTGTGTTTCACTGTTCTATCACTACTACAAAAGGATTTTGCTCGAACGAAATAAGGAAACTTGTTCACGAAAATCATATATTCCTACGTAACGCTCGTCTTTCTCGGCCGGGACATACGTATGTGGTCGATTGGCCAGTGCATTACAGAAAAAGTACGTTTTTTAGTTGGACTATTCGTATGTGGAACTCAATTCTCGCAGAGGTCTTTATTGTTACTTATGGTATAAAAATATACAGGCCTAGTATACATAAACGCTGTTCTCTCTTTCCTACTTCCCATAACATATTTTCATAGTTCCAAACACAATGCCATCCATCCCCTGAGTGTTGGTCGTACGAACAAAAATAACGGCACATGCCTTTGTTCTTCCAATGGTAATATCAGAAGCTATAGCCGAATTTTTAACGACAAGAGATAAATTATTCTCAACTACGAGGTTATTTAGGAGTTGCAATTTTTTGGCCTTTAAGGAATTAAAAAGGAATAAAATACAGAAAAATCATCACAGGTATTCGAAAGTAACTTGAAAATATAATGCTTAAAGTTAGGAATATGATGAAAATTTTTAATTTCTAAAAATCGTCAACATAAGGGCATAAATCGTCAAATCGTCAATATGATATTTTTGGAGCTCAAAATCGTCAAAATAACGATAAATCGTCAAATCTGGCAGCTATGTGGTGTTGGCTGGGCACACATTTGTCACAGACGTAATGAAAGAAACTTTAAAACACTCTGGCATAGAACAATATAAAAATCCAATCATTTAGTGAATTTAAATGTTTTGATGATGAAATCTGTGATCAGGCAAAATTTAAACGGACAATGTGCTGGAGTATGTCACAGTAGTAATAGCTGATAAAAATATAGAAATGTCCTATCTGGCCAAATTCGACCATTTGTGGCTTATTTATATACATCAGCAACTTTAGAAAATCCTACAAAAAGGTCTAACGAGGTCAAATCGTAGCTTACATCACATCCATAGGGGCTTCAATAGCTCATGCCTCATCGCTCATGTAGAATATTCATAAGCTGTGCGGCACGTAACGCTGTCCAATTGAAACCACATGTCGGTTGTATGGTATTATCAAGTTCACGTACTCATTCATTCAGAAATGGGTTTTTTTCAATGAAAATAAAGGCTATTTTGATAAAAGAATTTTATTATTTACACGTATTGTTGAGTACTATATCCAATCCATGGTGATGTGGCAAATCAGGCTGAATAAGTAATAAAAATGGCGAGTTAATTGACCTTAACGAAACTTGCAAAGACTTTATCATAGATTATCAAAGTCTTTCTTAATTTTTTTTTCCTAATAAAACTGATTGAATAATTATTTCGAAGTCTTTCATGCAAAAGTTTTCTTTCTTTTTGATTAATTAGGGGAACTATGCAGAACTCCAAAGACTAATACATAAAATATGATGTAGTAAACAATCGTACGAACAAACAATTTCAAAGACATTTCGATGAAATTTTGTGGTTAGGATTCTGTTTAATTCACCACATAAAATTATATTTATTCACATATAAACAAAAACAAAAACGACATTTGCTAGTTGAGACCTTTCAAATACTTGAAAGGAAAAAATGTCAATACACTCTACGAATTCATAGGGGGATAAGAAATACTTTCTATTTTTTTTTGGTCTTCAATTCAAAATAATTTGTAACCAAATAAATTCCAAAAAAAAACATTTGTAGTGAATTGAAAAACTAAAATCAAAAAGAAACAGGAAAAATTAAAACTAAACAAAAAAGAGAAATAAAAGAAATAAAAAGTAAAAGACTTTAAATGTCCATGTCCATAGACTTTTATGAATAGACAACATTGGCATGATGTTATAATTTTGTTTTATTCGATTTTGCGACACAAATACTCAAGCATACTCAACAAATTGTCTACATGTCGTTGCCTTCTTCTTTTTATCTGGGTATCTGACTATTGCTTAAATTCATTCAAATTCGGTTTTTTTCTGGTTTTTGTCTCTTACTCCCATACAAAAGTCAGTTTAGCGTAAAGATATAAAAAATCAAATAATGAAAGAAGAAGAAAAAGAAAAGTAAGAGGAAATTTAACACACAATAGATACAAAAAGGAATTCAAAATGGTTACAAAACAAAACCGAAACATATAACATATAAAGGATCTCTTTTGTATACATACAAACACACGCACACATGTACGCATTCAAAAACTAATGCCCTTAATATCAATAGAATTTAAGTTGAAATAGTTCTTGTGATGGACGACAAAATTGGATGAAAAAAAGAATCAAGCATCAGTATTGAATTATTTTCTCAAACTTAAAGGCAATTAAAGACTTGAAAAGAAAATTAATTCTTAAGGGAAAGTATAGATAGGATCCAAATACTAAGTCGCAAGTCTTGCCTAATAGTTTGGGGTTCTTTTATCCTGTGCCATAATGTAGTGTATACGAATCGGAATTTTTGATTTGAACCATGTGTGGTCGGCCCAAGGGGTGACAGTGTTTAAAATCTGTAGTCTCCTCAAACAGTTTTATACAGCGGCAGACAAACATGTGGCTGATACCGAGCATGGGGTGGGGGGCATCTTGAAAATATCAGTTTTTCCTACGTAGCAGTATGGCCACGGTTTAAACCCCAGGTGAGACATCAAAACGAAAATATAAAAAAATATTTCTTCGGCGGCTTTCTCTGGCAAAAACTCTGAGACTAAATAAAATTGCCATGAAAAGTTTCTCAAAAATCTGTCGTTCGGAGTCGACTTTAAACTGTAGATCCCGCCACTTATGGATAAAATTAACACACACAACATAAGTGGTGTGAGAAGCTAGGTCGTATTCCTGACTGAAGGGTTGTAATGAGCAATTATGTGTATATGTGTATATGTGTTCAATGTTGTACCGACATTATGGGTCCTAGTTTATGAAAAAAAAGTATATGTCGTGGCAATTTTGAAGGCGACAAAATCCTTATTGAGTGGCAGGATTTTCCCTGAAAGTCTCCTGATTTACTCGTATCGCCAGGCTGCGATTAAGTCTCTAACGAGCATAGTTTCAGTGTTCGTTCTTCTCCATAAATCCCGAGGGTTTCTTCGAAAAATATCGGATCACTCGAATAACTCTTATATGGGTTCCGGGACACAGGGATATCGTTGGAAATTGCATTGCTGATGAGCTGGCCAGGACCGGTACGGACCTAGCAAATTTCGACATGTTACAATGCATTTCCACTCGTTCTACGAGGAGGCTCAATCTTATTGACAGCAGAAGGAGAGTACGTGCAATATTGCCAGACACTACTGGACACATATGGACAGGAAGAGGATTAAATCATTTCTGTCCTTAAATCGTAGGGTCATCCATCACACAATGGCGTTTCTTACGGGCCATTATTTTCTTGTAAGCACGCTGGAAGAGTGGTGGTATACTGAAGTTCATTTTGACAATAAAGCCATAATGTTAGGCATTTCTGAATACTCAGTTGAAATCTTTACATCCAAGATTCTGCAAGTCATGATGAGTGGTTACAATTTTGAATGAAGACTTGCGTATGAGAAAGCTTTCCACAAGACCACAATCATCAGACAATTTTTTAGGAGTCTTTTGTTTGGTTTAAACTAGTTTCTGAATCATTTTGTAATCGTGGAATTCACCACAATTTATCAGACGCTACGCAGTAGCCAAAACAGTGGATTTAGCATAACAAATCGATGCTAATAAAGTCAAAGATGGATTTGTATGCCAATGACGTCATGGCAAACGCTTTTTAGGAATGTATACACGGTATAATATACATACGTTGACTACCTCCAATAGGGTAGAGAAATCAGTAGCGAAAATTATGTCAGTTTATTGAATCAATTTAATGAGGACTTGGAAAGAAAAACTACCGCAGCAGGGAACCTCAACAGCACATGCTTAGCAAAACTTAATTAGGTTAGGAACCACTCGTTTACCCTACATATATGCATACATAATTGGTCATTGCAATTCTTTTAAGCAAATCTTTCTAACAAAACTTGGATTGTTTCAACTGTGGCTTTACTACTCCACATATAAACTAGCAATCTATTGCAGGTGCTATAGTGTAGTGCTTGACTGTGAACCTGAGCGTTCCAGTTTCAGATCCGGTAAACAACAAATTAAAGAATTCAGCATCTTTTTTGAATCATTAATATAAAAACATTTAAACCCATCAATCAAACAATCAAATAGTCCATCCAAGCAACCCCCATATTCCATAGAGACGATAACAGTATCAATGTAAGAATAATAGGTAGCGCCACTTCTTGAGAAAGAGTAGATCTCATTGAGCAAAGGTCCTAGCCACTACACTTAATAAAACAACTTAGTACATTTATACATACGTACGTACATAATTGGTCATTGCAACCCTTCAGTCAGGATTACGACCTAGCTTCCCGCACCACTTATGTTGGGTGTGTTAATTTCAAACATGAATTAAGGACCCTATTTTATTTTACTCGTAGAGTTTTTGTCAGAAATCTGTTGAGAAGAAATATTTTTTTATGTTTTGACCTGGGGTTTGAACCATGATCTCACATCTAATAAGCCATCTAGACTACGGCGAATGACCTTATTTATTTTTATTATGTAGTCTAACTGCTGATAGTAGGGTACAATTATGTATTAGGATAATAAATCATTTTACAATAATTTGTCACACTGTATTTTTGGTTTTGTTTTCAAAAATTCTTTTCAAGAGTTTATTTATTACGTTTTTAGCAGAACAAAAAAATATCACAAAACCCGTTGCTGATAGTGATGGTTATCAGGAAAAAAAACTGAAAAAAGGGGACGATAAACCAAAAATATTTTACATGATAAATTGCTTTACCATGTCTGAATTACTACCTGATTGGCTTTCCAAACATATGCCATATGTATACAAGTTTTTTTTTTTGTTTTATTTGGTTTTATTGTTTGTAAAACCAAAATATTCATGTATGTAGTGGTTATCATAAAGCAAAAAAAAAAAAAAAATAAATTTAATAAATAAATTTGCAGGATACTTATTAAAGAAGTGTTAAATTTAATAGATTTCTTAGAGTACAGTACATACAGTACAGTACTGTATTATTATGAAAGTATCAAAGACCTTTCAATGTTTTTATTTGCTGCATATGGCAGTGGTATATGCCATTGCAATATTGCTTGTTAGTGGTTAATTAAATTATTTGTTATGGGCGAGTGTTAGTCTTAAATTGTTTATTACACCAAGTAAATGAAGTATGTATGTATATGATAGATAGATAGATACAGACATATAACTAAATATGTATGTACAGTAGACAGCAAAAGTCTTAGTACGGCAATATATTTTGACAACAAAAAAGTTCCCACAGGCTTAATACTCTTGCACAAAATCCCGACATGACTTCAAAAGAGTATTTAGGAGATCATTTAAAAGAACGGTTACGTAATCGCTAAGCCTCAAACAAACAAAAGTCAACCGAAAAACTTTCGCATGGTGCCACCAGAAAACACTAAACAAAACATGTACATTCAATACCAAATGCGTTAAATGGAATGCTTGACCTTAAGGTTCAAATAAATACAAGGGATAACATTTTCATATATTAGGCCTTTGAGTTTTAAATTTACTCAGGGTTCTCCTTGGGTTACCTATGAAGTCATCTGAAACTTTTATTTATTTTTCTCTTGTTTTATGAAAAACATTAAAAAATTGTTTGTTTTATAATAAAACAGAAATAAATTAATAAAATAAATATATAAACTATAAATTTTTATACAAACATTTTTATACAATAATTCATGTAATTGCTAAAATATATTGCTGTACTAAGACTTTTGTTGTCCACTGTATGTTGAGGTAAAAGCATGACTAAATGCATAAACGAATAAATAAATGAAAGGAAAATATTACTTGATTTTGTTTTTTTTCTTTAGTGATAATAACTTTTAATACCATTTTACGCTTGCCTTCAAACATACATACTAGACGTACTAGAAATAGTACGTACATATATACATATATACATGCATGTATTCCATTGTAAATTGTCCTATAGACAGACTCATTGGATACGAGTGTGTTTAAGAACTTATATGAGTGCTTTACTTGCACTTACTTGCTTGGCATTTATGAATGAACTTATAGACAACAATTTACATACATATTGTATATTAGATTGTAATAAAAATATATGTATACGTATATATATATTGTGGCATATGAAAGCAAAGCAAAATAAAAAAAAAATTAAAAAAATAAGAGTGAAAAAAATACTCAAATAAAAGAAATTATTAATGGATTCGTTAGTTTTGCTTTTTCACTGTCAGTGCTTGCTTTTTCTAAAACTGGAGAAAATTATAACAAGTCATGGGGGCGTACATATATACAATAGACTTAACTCGAATTGAGAAAGTGCTATAGAGAAGGTTTACATATATTTTTGGATTAAAGAGACTTAAATCAAAGGGTTTATTTCTACAACTCAAATTATGGTCTCTATTCTTCATGGCCCATGTCTAATGCTAATCATGGGAATAGTAATACGATGGCGGGCCTATCGGGACTTTTTCAATTTCCGGTCTCTCTACAGGTATCTATAAGTAGACATCAGGAAGAATTTGAAACAGCTTCACTATTTAGTTAGCGTTTTCTAGCTATTGAAATCAGACTACTAAGTGTGGTGAGTGAAGTCCACGTAGTCTAGTAGGTAGTGTGTCTGCTTATTAGACCTGAGACCATGATTCAAACAAAACGAAATCGGAAAAATTTTATTCGGCGACTTTCATTCATCAGATTTCCGGCAAAAGCTCCGAGATAAAGTAAAATTGCCATGAAAAAGTGTCTTAAATATCTGTTGTTCGGAGTCAATTTAGGTCCCGCCACTCATATAATAAATTAACACATACGGCATTGGTTTAGGTTTAGGTTAGAGGACGTGTATTTGACAAGTACAGTACCCGGAGGTCAAGTTGACTCATTGTACAAACATAAGTGGTGTGAGAAGCTATGACGTAATCTTGTCTGAAGGATTGTAATGTCCAAATAGGCAAGGAAGTAAGTGATATGAGTGGAAACATGAATATTATTTTGTGCGAAAAAAAGAAAATTATCACTGAAACCTAGACTAAGCTTAATAGAGACCATTTCACGGTGTTTTCATTATGACCATATAAGCACAACGTTCTGGATACATAGTCATGCAAGTCATTGACATCTCTCAGTCTTACAAACGGAGTGGCTACGATTTTGAATAAACATTTGCGTATGAGAAAGCTTTCCACAAGACCACAATCATCAGAAAATTTTGAAAATTGACTTGACCGTGGAATTCACCATAATCTACCACAGACTAAACAGTAGACAGACCAGTGGATTTATCGCAACAAATCGGTGTTAATAAAGTCAAAGACGGATTTGTATGCCAACGACGTCAAGGCGAACTTTTATTGGAATGTACGTAGTATAATATACGTTGACTACCCTTGAAAGAGTAGAGAAATCGGTTGCAAATATTATGCCAATATTAATAATATTGTCGTATTTAATGAGGATTTGGAAAGAAAAACGATAGTATTTGACAAAGGAAAGAAGATTTTTAGCAGCAGGGCACCTCAACAGCACATGCTTGGTAAAAATTTATTGGGTTACCCTACATATCTGCATACATAATTGGTCATAAAAACCCTTCAGCCAGGATTACACCCTAGCTTCTCGCATCACTTATATTGCGTGTGTTAATTTATACATGAGCGGCGGAACCTACAGTTTAAATTTTCACCGAACAATCGATTTTTGAAAACACTTTTCATGGCAATTTGATTTACTCTCAAAGTTTTTGCCAGAAATTTGCTGAGAGGCAGTCGCCGAAGAAATATTTGTTCATATTTCATTCTGTTGGAGATGTCTGACCTGGGTTTTGAACCGTTGCCTCATGTATAATAAGCCAACACACTATCTACTATACTACGGCGAATATCCGTTTACTTTAAGCTGCACATTTAGCTTCGAGTGACTGTTTACAGTTTTTAAACCTGAAGAAAGAGGTTGGACTTAAAGAGATGCCAAAAGGAGATCTATTTTGATAGCTTCAACAGAAAAACAGCGACAATAATTAAAATTTTTCTAACAGAAATATAGAAAATAGAATATTGAAGAAACATTGGACAAGGTGTGCGGCCCTATGCTCCGTAGAGGAGTAAAAGGAACATATATGTATAAATGTATATATTGGACAAGGTGTACAGTGCTCTATGTTAAAAAATAAAATAAATTTTTTATTTAAAATTCCGTGTTTCATTTACAAACATTTGGTTTTAACACAGATCTAATCATTAGCCTTCTTATTGCTGCGCTTTTCTGAAAATTTTAGTGTTGCAAACAATCTAATTTCAATCCAGTTTTGTTCTTTTAATTGACTTATACATGTAAACTACGTCAATTTGTTAACATAAAAAATTTTAATTATTTTTTTTTATTTTAGAAAATTTTTGTTGACGAATTTTTGTACAATCTCACTTGCCTTGTTTATTTGTTCAAAACTGTTTGGCTACCATTAAACACTGTTGACTAATACGCATATCAGTTTGTATATTCCTTTGATTTTTCTCTCATTTTTTTTCCATCAAATGAAAAACTTCAATTTTTTTTTAGTTTTCGAATTTTTGTAACTCAACACCAATTTGTCCTAATTATTTGAGAAGGGTATGTGGAAACAAACATATCCTCTGTCAAATAAAAATGTTCCCTTTGCTGTAATCAACATATTGAATTTCCAAGGTAAAGAAAGTATTTAATTGAAAAGGGTACAAAAATCATAAGAGAAACTAACATTTTATAAATATGCTTCCGGGTTTAGTTTATGTTTTTGTCGTATCGTAGAAATGTAAAAATGATTCTAAATTAGATTTACTAAATGATTTAAAAGTTTAAAATTATTTTAACATATTTATTCAAAAGAATGCAAGATGTCATGGGGATAACCAGCTGAAATGAAAGTTTATTTTTTTGTTTATTTTTTTTTAATGTGGGTACACACAAATTTTTTTTGAAATTTTTACTATTTTTAGGCTAGTGGAAAAGTAGATAGTCAGCTAGTATATGGAGGATTATTTCAATTCCCCAACAGATATTTCAATTTATACAAATGACACAATCATAAATGTAAGTTTTACTCAAAGACTTGTTTGATAACCATGATAATGTGCATCAACAGTTGTAAGTGTTGAGTTATGCGGTGTTTAAGAAGTATTACAATTGCGATTTGTTAAATAAAGGGCAACAAAATCGCTGTATTTTTCAACCTAATCTCCTTTGAGCTGTATAAACTTTAACTAACCTTTTCGAGGTCAGCAAAATTGGTATTTGTTTGTAAGAAAAGTTCGTTATTGGGGCCAAATCTCTTTCAGTCGAACAATTTATTCATGCTTGGAAAGAAAAAAGTATAGCCTTCCGGAACTATGTATGTATGCGTGAGCAAGTCCTGGCTTTATTCACAAATTCTTGCTATTTTTCCACACGAACCTCAATTTTGTCCATTTCTTATCAAACAGTGCTGTAGTCATCCTGTAAAAATTGAGTTAAAAAGTCACGGACTTATTATAGAAACATATATTATTGTTAGAAACAATATTAAAAAAAGTCGCTTCGAATTACGAAAAAATTATTTATTGCTTCGGCAACAAAGTTGGAAAATATTTTAAATAACTGCTGTCAATAGTTACTTGGAAAACTGAACTATCACACCAGTATACCCCAACATATTAATTTACGTTGTGTTGGTACAGTCTTAATACCATTTTGTCTATTTAGCAACATGTCTGGAATTTGTTACTATTATTTCTTAGCCCTCTTGATCATTTTATAATCCCCTTTAGCTTGACGAGTTCTTCAGACAATATCTGGGTGCAAGAAATACATCGTTGAAGTACATGTTTTTCTCCGTTCTTAGTCATTAAAACTGCACAAGAAATCGTTGTGTTTTTAGCCTTTAAGAGTGTAGGCCGAGAACTAGTGGGTCGTCAAGAGCTTTCCGTGTACCCATAATAGGTCAATGGGTTTATTTTCTCATTTTTCATTTGCAAATTTATAAAGCCTGTAGTCGCCGTAGTCTAGTAGGTAGTGTGTTGGCTTATTAGACATGAGGCCTCGGTTCAAACCCCAAGTCAGACATCTCCAACAAAACGAAATATTAAAAAAATATTTCTGCAAAAAACTGCAAAAAAGAGAAAATATAATTGCCATTGAAAATTTTCTCAAAAAACTGTCGTTCGGAATCGACTTTATTAAACTGTAGATTCCGTCATTCATGTATACAATTAACACACAACATTAGTGATATGAGGAACTGATTGAAGGTTTGTATAGTAATGACCAATTATGTATGTATTTATATATAGGTAGATACTATATAGAAATCCTCTGAAAACAGAAAACCACAAGAGAAGTGTCGACCTCACATCTGAATTTGTTTCAATTAGTCCTGGTGTCAGGTTTCGCCAGTATTCCAGCTTTTTTATTGTCTTTTATATTCCAATGTCTAGCTATAGTTTAATAAAGAATCTCAATGTCTCAAACTATCCATCGAATTTAAAATGAGCGCCCTTTTTAAATAGCTGGATCTTGCAACGATAGAATAAGCGAATGCCTTCACTTCATATAGACTTGCAAAATATCTCGAATGTGCTGTCAATTTCAATTTCTTTTTTTTTTACCACAATATAACACTTAAATTTAACTTACGTTCTGATTTAATTGTTAAGTAATTAAAAATATCTTTAGATTTCCTACTTATCACATATTATTTATTATTTTAAATTATAATTTAAGCTTGAATTTGTAACAAATCCAAAACGAATTTTAAAAACCTATTGTAGTTCATTCATTACTTAAATAAAGACACATGAATGATTTAAGAATATTAGAAAAAATATTAAAAAATAAGAGAGAAAAAAGCTAGTATAAGTGCTAGGAAAACAAAAACAAAAAATAAAACCATAAAGAAATGAAGAAAATATTACAGTAGAGTTTCTTGACAAAACAAACAACTGGAAAAACACCACAAAAACAACAAAAGCAGCATAAACCATAGCAATGGATGCATAAAAACGGTTTTTCCATTTCTTCTTTGAGGTTTCCTATTAATGGAGACCATGGCTATACGAGTGAGTATGTATGTAAGTTTAATTTTAATTTGATTTACACATGCACACTCTCTCGAATACATATATAGAAATTTTTTATAGCAAATATTGTTGGTTTTCTTATTAAAAAAAAAAACTCAAATAGAGCTTAAATTGATTTTTACTTGCATATGAAGAAAATATTTATGAAAAATTAATTCATTTTTCCAGAAAATTTCTTAAAAATTTAAAATAAAATTTTCATTTCAATTTAATTTATTCAATTTTCCACTTCGTTGAGTACTAGTTTTTCAGCAATATTTTAACAATTTAAACAAATTTATTTAACCCTTAACACCTTCACCTAAATTGTGAATAATTTATTCAATATTCCTACCAATCGATTTTGTTATCTCCTGCTTTTAGATACAAAAAGTAGGCGAGACTGAAAATCATTTGTTAGTATATTTTAATTAAATAAAATACTTCATAATTGCCAACTGTTTTCCTATTGTTATTATCAATTGTTTACTTTTTTTTTGTTGCTCAATTTCATATGCTACTATTTGGAATGTAATTTGAAATGATAAACAAAAAAAAGGAAAAGCTTTTAAGGGTATTATTTAATGGACGGGTATTATGTTATAAACCTAACAATTTGCCTTTTTTATACACCACCACACATCAGGCGATAATTATGAGATATGAAAGAAAAGAAGAAGAAATTTATGGGAATGGCAGTTTAGTTTAGTTATACTATGTTCAGATATGCACTTTTATTGAGTCAATATTCGGTTTATTGAGTACAATATTTTAAGTGTTCAGACATATGTAATAATATACGCAGTTCAGCTGCTTATGCAATATTAATTTGACAGCTGGTAAACAGAACAGCTGTTCTTTTTTGTTTTTCGTTGTTGACAGTTGAATTCTCAGATATCAATGGAAAGTGTTCGGATAATTGTAATATGCACACTGAACATACTTATGACAGTGCTGCATTTTAAGTTTTACTCAATATTATAACAATTTGCGTATTTATTGCGCAATAATTAATTGAAACTTTATATGAAATATTGAGCTCAATAATGGCATTTATTACGATTTACGCAATAAAGGGGCATATCTGAACACCGTATTGGTGTCATCAATATACATGATAATCATATATAAATTATTAATTATAAATAAAATCCTATTGCAGAAATTAATTTATTTTTTAGCTTTCCTTTTACAAATACACACAGTTTAATATAAATTAAAGAGATTTCTATTACATGTCAAAAATAATGGATCAAAATTTACTCCCTAGTTTAAAAGAGAAATTAAAAATACATTTCATTTATTCAATTCATAATCAGAACATTTAAATTGAAATTAAATTTACTTTTATACAATGCGAGCTTAGCTGCAGGGGGGCATTATTTTAGAAATTCATTATTTTAGAAATATTTGGCGAGTAGTAATCATTAATATAATTCCATGCATAAGCAAATGAAACGGGGAAAATATAATTTTCATTTAAAATTAAAAAGAAAAGCAAAGCAAAATTAAATTTTTCATAAGTACGACATTAAATACAGATCGTAGTACAATTTTTTAATTTTTCAATAATAATATCTTAACAGCTTTATACAAATATAAGGTATCCCAGAATGAAGCCGGGGAAACCTACTGTTTAATGTTAACTGCGAACGACAGATTTTTGAGAAACTTTTTCATGGCAGTTTTATTTACTCTCAGAAGTTTTTCCAGAAATCTGCTGAGATGAAATCGCCGAAGAAATGTTTTTTCGCATTTCGTTATTTTTTCGAGATGTTTGAGCCAGGGGTGGAACCATGAGCTCTTGTCGAATATGACAACAGACTTCCTACTTGGTTACAGTTACTACATGCATACATAGTACATAATTAGTCATTAAAACCCTTCAGTGAGGATGATTACGACCTAGCTCTTCACATCTCTTATGTTGTGTGCGTTAATTTTATACTTGAGTGGCGGGACATACAGTTTAAAGTCGATTCCGAACGAAAGATTTTTTAAAAATTTTTCATGGCAATTTTATTTACTTTCAGAGTTTTTCCAGAAACTGCTGAGAGGAAGCCGCCGAATTGATATTTTTGGTATGGGATTTGAATTGTGGCCTCAGGCCTAATAAGCCAACATTCTAGCTACTAGACTATGGCGACTACTAGTTTTAATTCAAGTTACCTAATTATGCTGAACAACATCGACGTCGTTGAGAAACTCACTCGACTCATTTTTGGAATGCGATAATCATCGTGAAGTTGCATAGGACCGTAGATCTTTTCTCTCCAGCACTCCCAGGGACAGGCGTAGGATAGATGATCGACTTATAGAGTCTCATTGTTTCTTTCGTAAAAGAAAGGACCTTTTAACACGTTGACTGCCGCGGCAATTTTCAGAAAACTGGCCAAAAATGATAATTTGATTTTTTCAATTATATTACTAAAAACTCTATTTTTAGATCATAGGTATCATCAAAAAGCAAAAATGATTTTTTTTTATGGGAGAAATTGGTTTAGTGAGTAACTCGTAGTTGGCTTCCTAGAAGGGGACGCAGTCTACGAGTTATCTCGTAGTCGGTAGTCAACGTGTTAAGCAACTTGGCATTACTTCCAATTGTTTACAGCATACGACCGAATTAAGTTTTTTTAAGTTTTTAAGCAAATCTTTTTAACAACACTGGGATTTTTCAACTGTACCTTCACTACTCAACATATAAACAAGCAATCTATTGCACATGCCGTTTAAGTACACATATTCCATATAGACGGTAACAGTAGGAATGTAAGAAGCACGACTAGAGCCACTTCTTGAGAGAGATTAGGTCTCAATGAGTAAAATAGCCACTACACTTAATAAAACAATTCAGTACCTTTGCACATACTTACATACATAATCGTTCATTGCAACCTTTCAGTCAGGATTACGACCTAGCTTCCCGCACCACTCATATTGTGTGTGTTAATTTTATACATGAGTGGCGGGGCCTACAGTTTAAAGTCGATTCCGAACAACAGATTTTTGAGAAACTTTTCATGGAAACATTTATACGGAGCACGCTTTTTTCGCTAACTGTAGATAAATTTACTGCTTTTTGAGATTTACGTAAGACAACATACGTAAATATAAGTAATAATGAAAAGTTAGGCGATTGATTAAAATTACATCCAAATTCAGGACAGTTCCCATCATCAGACAATCTGACACGCAGTATAATGCGAGGGACTTCAAGTATTGGGTTATTCGGAAAGTAATTTCGTTTTTTTTGTGGAAATGAAAAATGGCTTTCATATAATATCAATCAAGTGGTCACAAACTGTTGAATTTGATAAATTTAATCTCAATCCGATCGCACGAGTTGTTATTCGCCGGTTCGCATTAACTAATGCCTTTATCGCGTCTTTATTAGCTTAAACCGGCCTTCCCGAACATGGTACATCATCGACATCAAAATTGCCGAATCGAAATTTAGCGAATCAGTTCTGGTACAGACGTACTGTCAACACAACTTCTTCAAACACATCGGTCAATTTCTTTCTGGCTTGAACAGCATTTTTAGCCTTTCTGTAGTAAAACAGTAAGATATGTCGGAAATGCTGCTTATCGCTCTCCATATTAAAAGGGCACCAGCCAAAAACTACTGCGTAGAATTAAATGGAATTTTTCACACACAAGCCTTGCTATATGAGCTCTCAAAGCATATAAAAATTATACGGCTTAAGTGTGAAGTTGGGTGCAAAAAAAAAAATACAACTAAATCCTCTGTCGGGAAAAAACGTAATTACTTTCCGAACAACTCAATAGAATTTATCGATGTTATTGGGTTTCAGAAACTTGTGTACCGTACGCTATACCCCCATTTATATTAGAAACCCGTTTAAGTACATAATCATTAAATATAAAATTAAGAATTTTTAGTCTTTTTGACATCTGAGGGTTGCAAATCAGTCAATAGAAGCACTGTGTGTGAAGTGCGCTAAATAATCTACTGTACGGCTGTGAGTCCATCAATTATACCGACATGGCTTTAAATCCTTTCTAGTTACCCAACATATGCTGTTAGACGGTGGGTATGTGTTACATTGGCATATGTACTTAACAGGTAGTCAAATATTGTGGACACACACACGCATACACGCATACATGCATATATTTTGTAGTTTATATTCAATATTTTCTAATAAAATTTTTAACCGTTAAATGTGTAACCGAATGAATTGGCAGACGATAAAATAATCATTTCCCAACAGCGAAACCACAAAACATCAGTTTAAACCGAATATTTGGCAAGAGACAGGCAATGAATATTGAAAATAATTACTTTTTAAAGAATGGGAGTGTAAAATATGACACAATGATTGCTATGACGATGATGATGACGACGATAATGACAGTAAGGCTTACAGATTATTTTACCGCCAGCTTTAGGCATAAATACATAGTCATAATATATTCGTATGTATAGGGTGTTAAAGTTTTGTTACTTCATTGATGGTGGGCATGAATTTTATAGATTTAAATACGAGTTTAGACAAAAAGACGAACGTAATTTTTATTAAAATTTATTACAACATACTTTATATTGTTAGTGTTTTAAAAATTCAGTAGAGGTTTTTCTAAATGGTAAACCTTAATAAAATTTTTAGTATTCAAACACTGTTGGTGGTTGGTTATTCACTCACATGAGGTAATAAAGTTTTAAATTTAGAAATTGATTTAAAAGGGGTCAATTAGGGGCTATATGGTTTATGCGATACCAATTTCAGTTTAATGTGCGCCATAAACATTTTAAAACCCCTGCTAAAATAGTTAAATGTTATGTCGTAAAATATAAAAAAAATCAGAATAAATAATAAAACAAATCCTTTGTAATTTTACTTTTTAAAACTTTAGAAAACAAAGTTAAGTTAGGGACAAGTATGAATGCCTGTTGCAAATAAATTTTTAATTATTTTTTAACACGCTTCCTGCTGTCCTAAATAACTTCATAAAAAAGTGTTTAAATTACAAAATTCGTAGCCACCATTGAAAAGTATTCAGTACATAAACTCCCCAATAAAATTTCGTGTTTTAAATTTCCAAAAAAAAAACAAAAACAATTATTTTAAAATTCTCATACCACAATAATATCGAAAAATCATTTCTCTTCTAGATTTTTGCTTTTAATTTTTTATTGTGTGTAGTTTTTGTGTCAATTATGGTCAACATCAGAGAATTATATAAAAATAATACTAACAATAAACCACTTAAAGAAAAGTAAAATACAAACCAATTTAAAATTAATACAATACTAATATCAACTATGGTGGTGAAGGCGATCGCGCTTGAATCTAAAATGTTTTAAATTTTATGAACGATAATTTAGTAATAGATGATGCGAAGCTATGATTCACACCCCAGTTCAGATATCTGAAACAAAAAAAAAAAGAAAAAAAATATTTTTTTCGGCGACTTCCTCTCGGTAGTCTTCTGGCAAAAACTCTGAAAGTAAATAAAATTGCCATGAAAAGTTTCTCAAAAATCTGTTGTTCAGAGTCGACTTTAAACTTTAGGTACCGCTACTCATGTATAAAATTAACGCCCAACACGTAAGTGGTGGTCATAATTGTTTGAAGGGTTGTAAGAACCAATTATGTATCTATGTATTTATCCCTAGAGAAATCCCTAGTCTAGTAGAAGTTTATTACGTAGTATTTTTATTCAAAACACAGTTAAGATGTCTCGAACAAAAAGAAGTATAAAAATATATTTTTTCGGCGACTTCCTCTCAGCAGATTTCAGGCAAAAACTCTGAAAGTAAATAAAATTGCTATGATCAGTCGTTCGTCAAAAAACTGTAGGTCCTACTACTAATGTATAAAATTAACACACATTGCATGAGTGGTGTGGGAAGCTAGGGCGTAATCCAGACTAAAGGGTAGAATCAAATGTTATAATTGGAGTGGCGTTGGAATCACTGAAACTATGTGCAGAGAGCTTCAATACAGAATCGTAGATTATATCGACGTAAGTAACTCAAGGGTGTTTTCAAACATTTATTCTTTAGCAATATGGTCGAAACAAAAACTTATTGCATTGCACCTTATTTGTAATCTATAACGTACGCTATACGTAGGTACGCTATATCGTAGGTACATAACTCCAATCATTTCTGTTTGTAATTAAAGGTGTTGTATCATTTATTTCTTTATTTTTTCTCTTCATGGCTGCGTCTCTTTTGTATTCTTTGATTATTCCATTTAAAGCAAAAGCAGTATATATGTATTACGTAGCACATGTCTTATATATACATACATACATACATAAATGGTCATTACAACCCTTCAGTCAGGATAACGACCTAGTTTCTCACACCACTTATGTTGTGTGTGTTAATTTTATACATGAGTGGTGGGACCTACAGTTTAAAGTCGACTCCGAACGACAGATTTTTGAGAAACTTTTCATGGCAATCTTATTTACTCTCAGAGTTTTTGCCAGAAATCTGCTGCGAGGAAGTCGCCGAAGAAATACTTTTTGTATTTATTTTTAATGTCTGGCCTGGAGCTCGAACCCTGGCTTTTCGTCTAATAAGCCAACACACTGTCTACAAAACCACGGCGACTTCATGTCTTATACAGCTTCTAGAATTTCAATTACGGTAGGACTTACATTGCGTCTTTGACACAAATCAACTTATGACATGCAATTGTTTGGCCACCATACGTGTGCAATATAAAACAAGAAAAAGGTCTGAGAGATTATTGCTGTCTTTAATGACATTGGCATGATTTACGACAGTACTATTGAAGCTGCTATAGCAAATGTTACACAGAGTAAACCATTATTCTTCATGAGTACTCTATGCAGTTTAAAAACCAATTTTGGAAGGCTGAAAACAATCGGTATATACGTCCAATTTGAAATTGAATATGTAGAGACATACTTCGTGTAAAGTTGTATACAGAGCGGTGTAGTGTGAACAGTGCTTCTTGAACCGAGTAGTCCCTGTTCGAAAAATTTTTATTATGGTTTTGAAAATCCTGAAAATAAACTAACAACGTCTGTATTACTTAATAACAATGAACTTATGCTGCAGCGAAGGATTTTAAGAAGTTTAATGTCATTACAATCTGTGTGTGTATATTACATTACAATAAAATACACAATCCTTTTTTATGTAAGGTCTTGCGTTAAGCGCTTTTCTGGGTGGATCACATCCTAAATCTTTAATTTTCCATGACTCGGGCATATAAATCAACCTGAATTTGACTGATAGCAGTGGTTACATTGATTTTGAGGATTTTTGCCTTAATAAACTACCACTGCGACTTAAGAATTTAGCTGACAGATATGCCTGTTGAGAGAAACAATATTTCAACTTACAGTACACAGGTGGAGTATTTATAAAAGTCGCAGCCTTTTTGAAGCGTCTTCACATAGAAAGTCGTTAAGAATATGCATCCAATCACTTACAATTAAATTAATTCAGATTCATGGCATACTGATGAAATAAACTTCAGTTTTTTTAATAATAATTCAAATTATAGTATACGTCCAATACACAATAACAACGCAATTTATTTATTTCGAAATTTTCTAAGTGTATTGAAATAATGATAATAAATATGTCAGCATATGAAATTTTATTAAAATATATGAAAACGAGAGATAAAGGAATACGAACCACTAAATATTGTAATAAATGAATGATAAAACCATTGATATAATTGCGTTATAGATTTAAACAGCAGATACAGGAGTATTATTTACGATGATTATATTTTATATATTATTTTAATATTTAATAATGGTAAAGCACATGTACACACAGCCACAAAAATACGGACAACAAATTTCAGAAATTTTTTTAACTAATCCGTTTTCGTTGAAAATCTTTGTAATTGTCTGACAACTTTCCTCGATTTTAAGACGGTCTTGGTTAAAAAATTTCTGAAAATTGTTAACTTTTGTGGGCCTGATGTTCACTGTTGCCGGCCTTTCAGAAATTTTTTAACCACTCCGTGGGCCTGTATAGGGCCACAATTCAGTTCAATTTCAGAAATTTTTTAACCAATGCAAAAGACCGTCTTAACATCAAGGAAACTATAAAGATTTTCAACAAAAACGGATTAGTTAAAAAATTTCTGAAATTTTTTAACCGTATGTATAATTTAGTAACTGCGTGTACATATGTATGCAAATATTATATAGAAAATTCATAAATTAATAGGAACGAAAAATACACAAAGAATATAGATATGTTTATAGTAATTTCTAGATATTTAATTTTAACACATGAGTTCTACATAGTATAGCTTGAAGTGAATAGAAATCTATTATTTATACATGAAATTTAAATAAAGTTAAAAGAACCTGTTGGCACTGTGAACCTCAATTCATTAATATTAAAATTTAGAAATTAACAAAACATATGATTGCAGTGAATTGTAAATATTTTGTTGGGTTTATGAAAGGTTAACATTAACTCCCATATTCATCAAAAATTTTTCGGTTTATAAAAATAAATGAATATGGGAGTAAGTGGAATATAATTATCGTCGTTATAAACCTCTGCTACCCGGAGTAGGTTCTTCTAGCTTTCTTCACAACTCTCCCTCAGATATTTCTGTTTATTCAAATGTATTACGTAAATTCACTGGGTGTCCTGGTAGTTTAGTGTGTAGTGTGCTAGATTATTAGTGTGAGGATAGTGGGTTCGATTCCCTCTAGAAACTCTGATCTATTACACAATACCGAGCATATGGTCGATGTTACTCAGCTCGTATATAATACTAATATCCTAATATATATTATAAATCTATCTGAAAGTCTGTTTGTTTGTTTGTTAGCCAATCACGCCTGAACGCCTGGACCGATTTTCTTGAAATTTGGGATATAGATCGAGCTTTTGTCGGTGCAGCTTATAGGCTATAAATCTTTTCAAAATTTTGACCAAAAGGGGAGAAAAAATGGGACAAAAGGAGAAAAAATGGGCAAAAATTAGTACTTTTATGCATAAATGCTGTATTTTATCTGTTTTAAAGGTATTTTTTTACGATTTGGCTTGGTTAAGTTTCCCAAATAGCTATTGGAGGTATTCCGTTTATAAAGTTGGACCAAAAGGGGTCCAAAAAGGGGGAAAGGGGCGAAAAACAAATTGAGTGCATTTATATTTAGGACTTAGAGTATTCAAAAACCTGGGTTGTTTGTAAACCGGTTTCCGAATAATTTGAAAAATTGCATTTTTTTAAGAAACTGGTTTCAAAACCGATAAACCGGGTTTTTTATTTATTGTCGTTTTTAATAAAAAAAATACCCAATAATAATTTTTTTTTTAAATTTAAAGAAAAATTTATACAATAGGGCGTCCCATGGCCACCTTTTTTGTAGAAATACCTCCCAAACGATGCCTGTTAATGTACTGATTACGAGAAAAAAATATTTTTTTTTATAATAGTATGTAATGTAGTAATGAGAACGTTTTAAAGTTTTGAATTTCAATACAAAACAATTGAAAATCACATTTAAAAATATTTTTTACAATTCTAAATTGATTTTTATAAAAATTAACAAACGACATAACCCGCGCAACGCCGGGTACAATCTGCTAGTTAAATATAATTTTTTATTGTATTGTAATTAATAAATAAATTAAAAAATGAAAATACTCAAATTCCCTACACATCAAATTGGATATTGTCAATTAGGCCGGTTAGCTTTATTCATTGTAGAGTGTATAATACATGAAGTTTATGCTCAGCACTTTTGATTCATTCGTGGTAAGTGTTTCACCAATAACCGCATTGTTTTTCACTTTTTTCATTGCTTCTTAAGCCAAATATTTCTAGAGGAATATTTCTTTCGAAAATTCTGGTTGTTTCTTCCTCCAAATTCGTCATGGATCAATCTTCCAATCCAAATTCTTAACTTTCATGTAATTTGGTCTTGTATGCACTATCTTATATTGTAGTAATCGCCACCCCTATTGTGTGTGTTACTTTTATCCATAATTGGTGGAACCTACAGTTTAAAGTCGAATCCGAACGACAGAGTTTATGAGAAACTTTTCATGGGAATTTCATTTACAGTCAAAAGTTTTAACAGAAAATTGGTAAGGGAAAATCACCGAAAAAAATATTGTTTCATATTTCGTTTTGTGCGATTTGTCTGAGCTGTGGTTTCAACCACGGGCTCGCGTTTAGTAAGCCGGCAACCTACCTACATTACGGCGACAAATCTATAAACGATCTCGCTAGCGTTCCAGAAAATCTATAACCTACCAACGAAGATGTAAAACCGCGATAATTTTCGCAGTTACGATTTTCGTCCTATTTTTTTTTTGATAGGTTGTGTGTTTATTCCTCTACACTCTTAATAGCAAAACATAAATTAGCTGCTTCTCTGTCTGATTCTTTTAAGAAAACCGCTGTGATATTATTGTTCTCTGGTGCTATGCTGTTTTTCCTTTCGTTAAAATTTTTTTCATTTTATCGATCGGACACCGCTCGTCATCCATCTCTAAGGCGCTGTCTTCTCCTGTTTCTTCTGCACAGTATCTGCAGCATATCTTAAATCTTTCAATCCATGCAGCATATTTGAGTTTTCAGACATTGTTTATCTGTTTGGTCTTCGCACTGATCAAAACGCTGTAAAGCTTAATCAACTTTTTAGCTTCTTATTTTAATATATTCTAGTTGTATACGGCATATACATATGTATGTATGTATTTTGTATTTTTGCATTGAATTAAATCAATTTTTAGTGACTCACAGCGCTCGGATTAAAGCAAAAGTCATTGAATTTAAACGACTTATTGTTTAATGCCATAAAAATCTGAAATTTTTTTAATATTATTTCTTTTATAATCCACTGTTACAGGAAATTCACGTTCAAACTTTTATTTTACACCAACAATAATAATAAAAACTCAATTAAAAATTAAAATAAAGCAAACAAAAAAATGCTCAGGGCATAACAGAGGACAGCTTTAGCAAGAAACGTCAACCAACTTGACGCAAGTCATTGTACAAATAAACAATTTTCTTTCTTTAAGCAATTTAATATGTATGTATAGTATGTGGCCATATAAAATATTAAATTTTAATTTAAATAATTATTTTTTTGATTTAATTTTCTAATTTTTTTTTAATTAAAATTTGTTTGCTTTTTGTTTTATTTCTAGTATGTTGGGCGGTGTAGCTGGTCGACACATGTCGAATCGCCGACGCGGTTCATCACCGATGGTCCGTTTAAGCGGTACCGCATTGAATGCTGGCAGCATAGATGGCAGCATTGGAGGTGAGGGCGGTAGCGGTGGCATGAATTCACCGTATATACCAAAAATACCAGTGAGACGCCGACGAGCCGTTACCACCAGCGATCACAAAAGTTGTGCTCTTATACAAACTAGACTGAAATTGGGTGATATCATGTGAGTATAAAATTGTAACATGTTTTTCGTTTTTATGAATTTATTTAATAAAAAAAAGGTAATAATATTGATATCAAATATAAAGTTTGTATATAATTTACCAACGTTATTTTTAATATGATCCATTAATTCATATTAATTAAAACCAATCAATCAAGATTATCTAAATAGCACATTTATCAGATAACAGTTAATCATTCCCTTTCCATAGGCTTGGGAACTGAATGAAATTAAACACTGATGCAATATATCACGTACAAAGCTATATTGAACAGCTTAGAATATCTAAGTTGCCCTTATATATGCGACTTGTAAAGTTCAGGGAGGTGCAGGATGCTCTAAGGGTGGATGGCTTGGTTGATAGTATGCTAATCCTTAAGTGCCAAGGCCGTGCTTTCGATTTCCATCAGAGACTTTGATTGCCTGATTGTTTCTATGATAATATATAGAATTATTCACAACAGAAAAAAGAAAGTGAGAATTATTACAAAGCAATTCTCAAAAAGCAAGTAACGAAGGTTTTACACAGGTCAATGAAAAGAAAAAAATTGTTGCCCACAACGGCCCTTTTCTTTCTCTTAAAACTATCTTTCTGATATTTAAACACAATGGACTGCATAAATAGCAGTCATCTCCTGACTTTTGGTCCAAAAAAAAAGATGGAGTCCTGGTAGCCTTGGGCATACTACCAAATAAGATTGTGAATATAATATGTGGAAGTTTTACATGAAGAACGTTTAAACGAATCATTTCCCTGTCTGTTGGTAGTAAAACAAAGCTCTTGTGCCTTTTCAAGATTTTGTTTTATCGATACGCTACCCAGAGGCACCAACTGTGGTTTCAACCAATATGGCCATTTTCATTTTGCATATATGATTACGGTCTACTTTCTCTCACCATTTCCCCATTACTTCATACTGACCGTACAATATTTGTGGTAAAGACTACTTTTGCATTACATAAGGGAAAGAAAGCATTTAGGAAAATTATCAAACTGAGAGATATTTGATAAGATACTATTCTCTTCTCGCCGTAGTCTAGTAGTTAGTGTGTTGGCTTAATAGACATGAGGCCACGGTTCAAATCCGAAGCCAGACATCTTCGGCAAAATGAAATATGAAAAAATATTTCATCAGCGACTTCCTCTCAGCAGACTTCAGGCAAAAACTCTGAGAGTAAATAAAATTGCTATGAAAAGTTTTTCAAAAATCTGTCGTTCGGAGTCGACTTTAAACTATATGCCAGTCATGTCTAAAATTAATATACATAACATTAGTGGAGTGAGAAGCCAGGTTATAATCTTGACTGAAGGATTGTCGCCGTCTTACTGAAATGGCCTTCTACATTTAACATACATGATTACGGTCTACTTTCTTTCACCATTTTCCTTCGTAATTTATTATCATATATAACATAATTGGTTATTACAACCATTCAGTCAGGATTACGACCTAGTTTCTCACACCACTTATGTTGTTGTGCGTTAATTTCATAATTACATGTGTGTTGCGACCTACAGTTTAAAGTCGTCTCCGAACGACAGATCTCATGGTAATTTTATTTACTCTCAGAGTTTTTGCTGGAAATCTGCTGAGAGGAAGTCGCCGAAGAAATACTTTTTGTATTTTGTTTTGACGTCTCCCCTGGTGTTTGAATCCTGGCTTTACGTCTAATAAGCCAACAGACTACCTACTAGACTACGGCGACTTAATTTATTATACGATTACTTTATAGCCGCCCTAGTCTAATAGGTATCGTGTTGGCTTATCAAACGAGAGTCCGTGGTTCAACTCCCGGCTAATTTCTTCGGCGGCTTGAAAAGGTTTTCAAAAATCTATCGTTTGAAGTTCAATTTAAAGTGTAGGTCCGAGACAAAATTAACATACACAAGATGGTGGTGTGAAAAGCTAGGTTGTAATCCTTATTAAAGGGTTGTCATGACTAATTAAGTAAGTAAGTAAGTCTGCGAACTAGCTAATCTGTTGGAGCACTTACGTAATTATATTATTTAATCAAAATTTGAAGATGCAATTCGAACCATCTATAGACCCCTGCCGTCCAACCAAACCACCGCTTCTCTTTTAAAGTTAATCATACCTTGTTTAGGAGAGCGAGCATTGTCTACATTTAATCTCACATTAAAACTTCTCTGTAACAGAAATATTTTGTAGGTCGCATCCAATGCTACCTAACAATGCAAATTTGTTAACTTTTGCAATACAATGCAACAAGTTTTCGACCTTTGGTAACATATGTGCATCTGTATTGGCTTAAGGGATTATCCTGTTTTAATTGCTTGCTTGTCTTTATGCTGCATCCAAACGTTATGCCCTCAAAACTTAATTGGATTGTTTTACGTTTGTTTCTGGCTTTATTACCGTAAAATACAAAAGCAAAAATATGTAAAGACCATAAAAAGGGAATTTATGTCCTTGTTTTTATTTCCCTGGTTTCCTTATCAAAAATTTTATCCCGTTTTTATGGAAATCAGTAAAAGCAACCTGTTGCTTCCATGTATTAAAGCTTTTAAAAAAATGGGGGAAACGAAAAACAAAATCTCTATAAACGCAGTAAAGCTTGTAGCTGAGACACAAACCCTATTTTAGGGGTTAAAAAGCACTACAAAGTAATGGAATGAAAGATGAAAAGGAAAACGTTAAATTTCATTTAATTTTTGTTGATTGTAACACTGGGACAGACAACTGGGTTTAGCAAATTATAGGCCTATTAAAGGTCCTTGATTAGCATATATTATGAGTACTTTGATAGGGTGAGTGGGGAGATAAACTGTTGTTTAAAGTCCTGTTTTTCAATTTCTCTCTTTTTTGACATTCCATGGTTGTATTTGGCAAAAGCTCTTTCATTAGCTGTAAATTTTGACAATCTCAATTGCACATAAATGTGTGTGTACGTGTGTGCCTGCGTATATTAAAGGGAATAACGAGAATAAAAGCAGAGCACAAACAAAGAAAAGAAGAAAAAGAAAAAAAAGAAACAACTTCAATTTGAGCACATTTACCCATTCACAGAGAAAATTTGTGTACGTGTGAATGAAGAGGGGGTTGTTTTTACCACCTCATGCGAAACGACTATAGACGTTTAAAACATTTGAAATAAAGACAACCATAGACTAGCCAAATGCAGGCCATTAATATATTTCTCTTGTTTACTCTTGTCTAGCCCCGCTTTATTACGACCTGGCGGTAGTCTACAGATGTTTCTTTTCATTTTGACATTTCTTTGGCTGGAACATTGTTCCAAAACATTTGGGGCAGTCAAAAGAAGAGAACATTTTTAACTTGTATGTGTTGGTATTTCGAAAAGCTGTAAAATACATTGCGACCAAGTTTAAGCGTAAGGTTCGTTGAATTTTTTCCCCAAATGGTTAGACTTAAAACGATAGAAGCTCTGTGAAAAATTGAAAATTTATTGGTAAAATCCATAGAAAATTTAACAAAATTAAGAAAATATTCAAGTTTAACACATAATTAATGACGTTTAATAAGAATAATGTGAATGCAAATGAATTTCGTGGCTTAAAAGTGTTTAAGAAAAAAAGTGTTTTATACAGAAAACGTAACAGCGTGTAATATGAAAAGAATTGAAGACAAGAATTTAATTTTCAGGTTTTTTTCATGCTACTGCTACTGCTTACGGAAAATTCAATACACATGTATGCAGGTTTTTGGGTCAGGGGGCTGGTGCTGTTACAAGTGAATCTATGAAAAGTGTAGAACAGCGGGTGTGCGCGGTCTTAGCAGAGGTTGAGGCAAAATCCTTATACCTACATGAAATTCTCAACACAAGAAAAAAAAGAGAAAAAAATCACTCAAAATTAAAAAGTGGAGCAAAAGTGAAAATTCGTCTCGTTTTTAAATAAAATTTCCAAATAAATTGAAATAAATTAGCTTAGCTAAGTAAATGAAAAAGATATATTAACTTAAATACCTGGGATTAATAAGAAAATTAAGGTTAAAACCCCCTTTAAAAAAAACATAGCTGGTGGAAAAAAGAAAAAGTCTTATAAGTCTTAAATAGTTTAACCTAATTTTATGGGGAAAGCAATTTTTCATTGCGCTTCTCTCTGTTCGTAAAGAAACTAAAAAGTTTTTGAAATAAAAATTCATTAAAAAAAATACGGGCATTAAATTTTAACAAACAAGTAATAAAACAATAAAAAGTAAAGAAAATAAAAGAAAATAAGAATGAAATAAAAATTCAAAAATAAAAAATACAACCTAAAAATAAAACAAGAATAAGAAAAAAAATGTCTTTTTTTACATATAAACGACATATCGTCGCCGTAACCAACACAATCGTGGTCGTTAGTTAAAAACGAACACAAGAAACGGAAAAATTCGGTCAAATTTTCCTTGAACATAATCATGCGTGTATATAATGATTGTGTAGCCATGTTTTTACTATTTCTGCATAAAATTTTCTAAGTGTATTGAAAAGTGTATAGAATGCGTGTATTTGTGTGTGTGTGCGTGTGCGTTTTTAAAAATAAGTGTGTCAAAAACAGAAAAAAACAAAAAAAAAAAAAATAAACAATAAACATGCAAAATAATTTCTATACAGCTTAAGCATGAGCCTAACATTACTGGAATTATTTGAATTGAATTGAAACAAATTAAATAATACGTGTACCTAAGTATTTAAAAAACCGTTCCTTGTTAGTCCTTTTTCAAAACACATTTAGTTTTCGTCACCTAATTTTTACTTTTAGTTCTCTCTTTTCGCATTCTATGTTTTCCCTCTTTGCTTATCTCCCAACTGATGTGAAATGCGTGCCAGAAAGAAACACTTGATTAGTGCATTTCTTTATCGTATTAAGTACAACACATATAGTGTATTCGTTAGCGGTGTTTTTGCAGTTTTATCAATTACAAGAAGGAAAGCAAAAAAATAACAAAAGTTTCGTATTCTCAGCTCTTTTATAATCTTCGCTCTTTGTTTCTATTTTAATCTTCAGTTGTTGTTGTTTTTTATTATTATTATTTCATTTCATTACTTTTTTGAACTGTTTTTTATGCTCAAGAATATTCTCTCGCAGAGAAATTTACCATGTGGTGTGTATAAAAATAAAACGTACACTCACACACACAACTACACTCTTAAGGCACAACAAAGTTTCGTTAAATTTTCGCTTGCTTTTGTATTACAAATACTACATATTACTCTCACTCATACACAAAACCAGGCTAAACAGAAAAGGATAAGATAACAAAATAAAGAAAGCAAGGAGAGAAAAATACAACCAGCCTTTTATTGTTGTTGTTGTTGTTGTTTTCCTATTTTACTTTTGCTCGTATTTCTTTACTTTAAATTTGTATACGTAATAATAATGTTGTGGTTATTGTTGTTTTTGTTATAACTTGACAGGTCGTTGTATCCCCAACACAGCTGATTTTAATTGTTTGAACTCACTTACCCACACAAACGTACATATGTATATTCACACAAACCCATGGGCATGTATACTCATTGAAAATGAACCGTAAAATTAAGAAAAAACGAAAATAGGACAAAACGGATTTTCTATTTTCTTTCATTCTGCCTAACTGTTTTTTTTTCGTTCTTTGTCTAGTAAAATTCTATTTTTGAACAATTATAATCGTTGCCTATTATAGTTGTTGTTTGCTTTTTTGTCCTTAAGAAGAAATAAATTGAATACAAAATTTTTGATTTATTTTTAAAATATTGTTTTTATGATTTTTAAGATTTTGTTTTCATTTAATGAAATAACCAGAATACATAAAAACCAACAGGATATTTATACGTACACATATGTACGTACACTGAATCAATTAAGTCACTGTGCAATACTCATTCTTTACAATATATTCATTATTTATGAACACTATAAGCTATATTTGCCAGATTTTTTTTTAAATTTATGTTATAAGAACAGTTATACATTTGAAAATAACACTTAAAAATGTAACGGTTTCAGTTAAAAACATAAAAACATGACTGCAATTTTTCAGCAGTACAAAAGGTTCCCTATTGGCCATTATTTTTAGCTTAAAGATGCCAATAGTAGCTCTAATGCGCAGTAGTTTCTCCTTTTTATAATTATCTCTCCATGGAATAGATACATTTTGTATTGATAGAATGGATCAACATCTCCAATTGTTACTTAATTACAACTTTAAATTAGTCTGTATTAGTATTACAAGCGCCCAATTTAATTAAGATCGGACAACTTATTATTTAGTTGCAGTTTTGAGGGCTGCTCCTGAAATGTAGCTTCTAGCAAGAAAAATATTATTTATTTATTAATTACAATACAATTACAAATTATATTCTAATTGACCATATGCTCGGTGCAGAGTCACAGACCAGAGTCTCTGGTGGGAATCGAACCTACGACCCTCACGCTGATAGTCGAGCACACTACCCACTAGACTACCAGGGCACCCAGAAAAATAATAAACCACTAGCTTTGCATTAAAAATTCGCCCAAATCGAGTAGGTAGTGTGTTGACTTATTAGACGTAGGAACACGATTTAAACCACAGTTCAGCCAGACATCTCCAACAAAGCGAAATACAAAAAAAATATTTCTTCGGCTACTGCCTGTCAGCAGATTTCTGGCTAAAACTCCTGAGAGTAAATCAAAATTACCATGAAAAGTTTCTCAAAAAATTTGTCGTTCGACATTTTAAACTGTAAGTCCCACTACTCATGTATGAAATTAACACACACAACATAAATGGTGTAAGAATCTAGGCCGTAATCCTAACTGAAGGGTTATATACAGACATCGGCACAAAGAGAACATGATAAAAATGTGAGTGAATTTGTGAGAGGCATGCGTAAACCCAGAGGAAAATTGTTAGTAATATTTTCAAGTCTACTTATTAATCCAATAATATGTACGAGTTTATGTGAGGGGAAAATATAGAAAAATTTTACTGCGCTAAATCCCTAATGACACCGTATTTAACTTGGCAAATATTCTTTCAAAAATCGAAAGCCTTTCTCATTGATATTAGTGAATCCTACTGTAATATTTCTTTGGGTGTATAATTGAAACCTGAAAAAAGCTCCATGAACCTTCTTCTTTAGAAGCTGACAAGCAACTGAATGCATTTTTACGCTCTTTCAAACGAACATTGTTGATGTTCGTGTCCTAAGTGCGTAAGAAGTCGAAGATGTTCTTCCCCTGGGGGACATTGATGCCGACATCTGGTTATAATGACCAATTATGTATTTATGTATATATATATCTAATGCTTTTCATACATTATAAAGTCTTTACAATTATCCTTCCGCTGGCTTTGTCTTGCTGCAAGTGAGATATTTTCGACCAGGATAAAATCTTCTTTCGATGTCCAGCCGCTTCAGATGTTTAGAGACAACAATGTAATAGTTTTTGCAATGTTCCCAGTATTTTTGCGTACATTTGAAATTTTCTTATCTATATCCTCTACCTAGAACGAAAGCCTGCCTTAGTACTGTGACCATACGATCTGTTGTATTCCACTCGAACTTTACTTGGTATTTCTATAATTTCTCCTCCAAGCCTATTAACTAATTTCAGGATGCTTATCGGGGTCAACAATAGTAAATCTCTGCCTACCAATTGTTATGTATCCAGATTTTTCTTTCTGGGATGTATTAACGTTCCAAAAGTTCCAAGAATGAGTTCCGATATTTCATTCTCATCTTCACTTTATTTTTAAACATTTTTTTTTCGCATACTGCTAGCATTGGAGATACGATCTTTTTATTTATCTACTGTGCACATATATATAACTATAAAATGTTATTTTCGTTTGTCGCAACTTTTCTTCTCATTTGTCTCACTAAGCCAGAGGTAGCCTCCATAATGTTTTACTACTCGATATAAAATATTGTACACAGAATTTTTTTTATTTACTTTTAGGCCATAGTGCTCTAAATACCTAAAGTTTAATCAAGCAGTATGAGTAATAAATAAATCTTCGAGATGTTACCGGTAATCTCATGAATCATTAAAACACGCTGGTGTTAACTAATATTGTGTAGAAGTTTAATTTGACTTACAGGACTAACAAGAAGTCGTCGTGGTCTAGTAGGTAATGTGTTGGCTTATTAATAAATATTATATATATTAAATTATATTAAATATTAAATATTTTTCGGCGACTTCCTCTCAGTAGATTTCTGGCAAAAACTCTGAGAGTAAATAAAATTGCCATGAAAAGTTTGTCAAAAATCTAACGTTCGGAGTCGACTTTAAAATGTAGGTCTTGCCACTCATGTATAAAAAAAAAATAAACTCACACAACATAAGTGATGTGAGAAACTAGGTCCATAATCCTGACTAAAAGGGTTGTAATTACCAATTATGTATATGCATATGTATAGGACCAACAAATAGCTTTACCGGTAATATATGATGTTAACGTTTTTAAATTTAAACTTTTTCGGTGTACAGTCACTAAGCCCTTTCAAAATAACATCATTTAACTTTCACAACATGGTCTGATATACATTCGCTGCACTTAGATAGATAGAATGGATACTTGGTATACTGAACCTTATTACTAAAGCTTCTGTAGACACCCGGCCTTCTTGGAAATCTTCAATGTGGTATCTACGAATGATCGCTTTACTTTCATTATCAAACATCACATATATACATTATTGATCTTAAGTCAAGATTGCAATCTAACTTTCCCAATGTTTTGCATATTAGTAGCTACAGTTTAATGTCGATAACAGATTTGAGAATATCTTTCATGGCAATTAGTTACTCTTAGCGATTTATCAGAAAACTGCTGCTGAGAGGGGTACATCGAAGAAAACATCTTTTTTTTGAATGAGATTTGAATTTGATTCTCTTGTCTAAAAACCAAACAGACTCATCACTACACTAATACTGTATTATTTGTATTTTGTTAGTCACTATTATTTCCGCTGGAACACTACAGAAATAATCGTATAACGTATATGTAACAAACTAAGATTGAAATGATTCAAGAATATTTCACATCCGTCTGATGTGATGATGTTCTATTGACGGATGTAAGCCTGTGTTGACATTTTTTTTTGTCAAAATATATTGTCGTACTAAGACGTTAGCTGTCCACTGTAAATCATTGTTAGAATATAATATTTTTTGAATTTCTATCAGAAAATCAGTGTCAAAGATAAAGGCAGAGGGTCGTATAGTCAATATGAATATACAAATATCATAACTTTCGCGGGTCTAAGTCTTATGACAGTTGTTCGTAGATGCATATTTTGCTAATATGTTTAGCGATGATCCCTTCGGCTAAATAGTTTCCATTCTCAAATGTTTTCAAATGTGCTTGAAATATTTTATTTATTTAGATATTTAGCTTGAAATATTTTATTTATTTAGATATTTAGCTTATAATTAAAATTATAAGATAAAGAATACTAAGAGCAATAGCATCTGAGGCCTTCAGCTCCACAAAGTTAAATATACCTTATAACTACAATTAAGATTGTACATAATAAAGTAGCAAGTATAAATTTAGTAAATTAATTAGTATTTATACATCGTAAAACAATTTTGTAATTTTGAGGAATTTTATTAATTTAGCTGCGTTTTCTGTTGTAGGATAATATAGGGAGGTTAGGGGATTAGTATTATGATAGATGGAAAGTCTTATGTTCGTCAATAGAGTGCAATCACATTAAATATGATTAACTGTCGGTGGAGTCGTGTTAGAACAATCGCAAAAAGGGGTAAAATTAGCATTAAACAGAAATCCATGAGAAATCTTAGTATGACCCACTCTGAGTCGTAGCAGTTTAATGCTTTCAAGCCTGTAAAATTTACTAGTGTATTCATCCAAATAGTCGTAAATAGAAATATTCTCAGTGTTCACCGCTTTATACCAAAAGGAAGTAGATCCTTTCCTATCAATTCTCATGTAGTGCCCATCAATTTGCCTTGCCAAATCTATCCAGTTTAAATTAGCCGTATAAAATAAAGCCTGTCTTATTGCATTCCTTGCCGAATGATCTGCAAATTCATTTCCTGTAATCCCACAATGACCAAATCAGTTTAAGATTAGGAAATTTCTCAATCAAGGTCGTTTGATTGAAGATGGATAAAACCCAGTATTAGATTCATTAAGAACCGACCTTAGTGTCGAAAGAGAGTCAGTACAAATAGCAAATCTACTAATTAGCCCTCTCAGCAACATATATGTTGCTCATATATTGCAATAATCTCCGCTGAGAAGTTTGAGCCATACTCATCAAGTTTTGCTATTTTCAAGACTTGAATAAATTTTGGCTTGAAGTAAATTTTGTTTTAGTTTTCAGATTTTGTATTCATTATTTGGCGTTCGAATAGAGTATGAGCCAGTGGCACACTGATGTAGTGTGTTGGCTTATTAGATGTGAGGCAATGGTTCAAACCGTAGGTTATACATCTCCAATAAAATGAAATATGAAAAAATATTGCTGCGATGACTTCCTCTCAGCATAATTCTGGTAAAAACTCTGGGAGTAAATAAAATTGCCATGAAAAGTCTTTTCAAAAATCTGTCGCTCGAAGTCGGCTTTAAACTTAAATCAATCACGTTTGGCATCCCTAGCATGTATGCAAGTAAATTTCTATCCATTTATGTTTAAAGGATTTGCTATGAAAGCTAGTATCCATCCAAAATTTCAGTCTTTAACTTTAGGTGTTTTTGCAGGCATCTACACTCAGCTTTTTCTCAAACCAACCAACAGCATTTGCATTCATTGTTTATCTCTGAGTGTCTGTCTCTGTGGGCATGAAGGTGTACATGCAAGAGGTTGTGTGAATTTTTATTTTTTTTCTTCAGTGTGTTTTGGTTGGAATATACTCATAAAATAAATTTAATTTTCACTTTTATTAGTTGTTTGCCTTGTTTGTGTGTGTGTGTGTGTGTATGTGTACTTTGGCCTGAATCAACGATTAATAGAGAGACAATGTTTATATTTTATTTTTGTTTATTTTCTTTTTGTCTGTTGTGCTGCTGTTGTTGTTGTTTTATTGTTTTTATCATTTCACTCTTATTTGTTTATGATTTTTTATGTTTTGTTTACACACACAGTCAGAATGTATTGCTTCGAACAAACACCCACTAACTCTATAAGGCGCTCTCACACCTCTACATTCCATGCAATACAACAATACAAGAGAGTATGTACAGTGTACACAATGAATTGATGTCTCATATGAGAAAATAGTCTCGTTTTATTTTTTTTGTGTTTGTTTGTTTATCTTTATAGTTCAAGTGTTTATTATAAGAATAGATAGATGCATTGTTGTTGTTGTCGTTGTAAGTGAGATCTGAAAATGTAATCATTCTCTGACTCAGTCATGTGTACATTGTTTGGCTTATGTTTAGGTGTTTGCATTACAAAAAAAAAAAACCCCACAAAAGCAAAAACAAACACAAAAATCTTGATTAAATCAATACAATCGACCGAATTCATTGACCTGTGTGACGCATAGCAGACAAAAAAAAAATGGATTCGAAAACTTATAGTTTTTTTATTCACAACATAACAGCATATTTTACAAAGAAAAAAAATTACTTCAGACTCCTGGCAGTCCTTAATTTTAGCCTTTTTTCCCAGAATGCGGGTATTATTGTTTTGGCAAAGAGATTGAAATGCTTTTTCCTAGAAAATCGTTGCCTTTATTGAAAACTACTTTGTAACCAAATAACTACGACATTATTAAAGGGTTTCCATAAATTTTAAGCTGCTTGCAGTATTCGCTGTGTTCTTATGAACTCTGTTGCTGTCCTACATTTGATGACTTTAAAGATGAAAAATTCACAGTGTTACATACAAGTATATACATGCATTGCATGCCGACAGTATATGTACATATATGTACGTATATCCTGCTTGTGTGATACTTTTTAATGCTGGTTTCCTTATAAAGAGTCCTTAAACATCTCTAAGAGAATTGCACTTCTTTTGTGGTTGCATATTTATTTGGCAAACGTTAGTTGCAATTTCAAGTGTTCTCCATAAAAACAAAAACTATGTTAAGAACTAAAGATAACCAAGTAAAAAATAAAAAAGATATTTCTAAATGATGCCCCAATTTCCAGCAGTAAATTAAATGATATGCCAACTAACCCATAGTGCTTGCTACTGCAGTATCTGCAATAGAACAATAGAATTGAGAAAATGTAAAGATTAAAATCTCTTCACGCAAAAATTTAAAATTGCAATAGGCCGGGTCATAAATCATTTACTGTTTAAGGCAACAAACTAAATGATCTTAAGTATGTAAATCAAACATATGAATAATATTTTACAGATTTGAGTTAGGGATTGCAATCAGTTATCCTTTAAATAAATATTCAATGAAAATCTTTTGCTACAGACATACACTGAATTTAAAAAGAATTAATTTCAATTAATTAAATTTATAGCCGCCTTTAAGGCCATTCCGAATTTTTAATCCCTTAAAAAAATAGCATTTAAAGAGTTGACTACATGCACAGGACAGTGCACCTTTGCTTTGTCCTGTAGCAAATGACGTTTCTTTTTCAAATGCTTAGTAAGTTTTACACTATATTCACCATTGTTTGTGTTTCCTTTTGACGCCGTCACTTTTTTAGATGACAATACCCCTTAGATCTTTTTGTATTCCAAATACAAGAAACTCTTTCTTTTCGTTGCTGTTTGATCTGTTATGGTTTTCGTGCACAATTATGAAAGAGTTCAAAAATTCGTTTATACTGTAGTCCACTTCACAGGCGGAAAAGTCGAAAACGATGGTAGTGTGTGGGGCTAGCCGTAGCGTCTGGTTGGTAACATATACCGTACAGTGAGCTTTCCAGCTAAACTTTTAAAAAATTATGACCAATAAATCCATCAGACTAAATGCGCATTAAATAATTAATTTTTCCATATGAAATTGTCGTTTTATAATCACCTCTGGTTTCTCCGAACCCCTTATGCAATGATTTTGCTTGTGGACCTAACCACCTTGAGGGCAATGAGCCTCTAACATTGAACACGAGTTGGTCTAGAACTCAGTCAGTATAACTACGTAGTTATCAATGATAAGTCGGCTTTTATTGTTCTGTAGTTTCTGCTTTATATAGATGGACGTGTAAATCCCAATCTAAATGAAAAATACACCACATTGAGTACTGAAATACACCTAACGGGTTGCAATTGACAAATTTACTAAGCTTTCTATGAAAGAAACGGTACTGTACAATACTACGACTACACGACTACATAAATACATAATACATAATTGGTCAATACAACTCTTCAGTCAGGATTACGGCCTAGCTTCTCACACCACTCATGATGTGTGCGTTAATTTTGTACATTAATGGCGGGACCTACAGTTTAAAGTCGACTCCGAACGGAGAACTTTTCATGGCAATTTTATTTACTCTCAGAGTTTTTGCCAGAAATCTGCTGAGAGGAAGTCGCCGACGAAATATTTTTTTCATATTGCGTTTTGATGTATGACCTGGGGTTTGATCCTTTGCCTTCCGTCTAATAAGCCAACACACCACCTACTAGAGTACGGCGACTTTACTATTATTACCTAGCAATGCTCAAAAAGTGGCCACATTTGTCTCACCACTTTAGTAGCAAAACTTTAACTGGTTTTAAGCTTTCTTACACTTAATAAATGGCACTTCAGATAACAGCTGATAGCCTCGCCAGAGCAGCGATTTTGAGACCACTTACTACGTTATATTTCATTTTCTTTTGAAGCCATTTCTCTATTTTTCATAAGTAATTAAATGGTGTGTGAGGTTTATTTAATATTTTTTTTAATATTTTTATTAATTTATTCAATATGCAGAACTCCTTTTCGGTGTAAGGTTATGGGAAACTTAGCAATTTCTTTAATTTTGGAATTCTGTTCTTGATGCCATTCTTCAATCGAGAAAAGCGATGTAACAAAAATTATCCAAGTCTTCAAAAGATGTTCTCGATTTATATCCCAAATATTTTTGTTTTACAGGAGTTTAATATCAATGCCGCCCTAGATGACGTTAATATAAGTATGCATAGTTTTGCCTGCAGGAGGTTCTACATACGTTAACGCATGTAGCAGTTTATTTACAATGGTAGGCAGTCTTTCAAGATACAAGATTAATACTGTCGAGTTCTACAATAAACATACAGAAACACATTCATCATCTAACTGAATTGGGAAGCCTTGTGACTATACACCATAATGGCTGATTTTTATTAATTTATCGAGATTTACACAAAAACCGATTAATAGTATAGAGTCACACTGTTATCGACGACACCCTTTGTTATCACATACGATTTCTTTCTAAACTTATAAAATCAAGTTTACAAACCCTATTCTAAGTATTACAACTGATAGAACCAACGGAAACTATTACCAAAGAATAGTTTTGAATGCTTTGAAACTTTCCATATCTTCTAATTTTATTACAACCAAAAATTTTTTAAGGGCTCTTGCCAAGTCTGATGTAAGAAAAACCACCCACACACATGTGGATTGAAAGAAGAAAAAAAAAACTGTAAACACATACGTAAACAGCAAGGGAATAACGGCTAGCGAATAACGGCCATTCTGTTAGTGACGCAGAAAAAGAAGGCAATCATAAGCATTGATTTTGAAATCAATTCTATAACACGCTGCTCTTCCTTAAAGAAAATTTTTGCTTAAAGATGGTATAGTTTGCAGTGCCCTAAAGTTATAAAATTACTCAATCTCAACATGGCCTACTCTATGTATAAATATTTCACTAAATGTATGTGATACTCATGTCTTGTATAGAGGAATGTGTTTATTGGCAATGGCTGAAGTAAAATTGAAACTTTATAAAAAAAAATAATTTTTTGTTGTTGTTGGTATTTTGTAGCAACTTTCTGAGAATTACAACATGACTATGACTGACTGGTTTTTGGTTATTTACACAGAATATGTGTGGGCGATAATACTGGATGATTTCGGTTTCGGCAGGATGACTAATAACGAACATTGATTTAAAAAAAAAGTAAAATGGAAGAAAAGGCAAAAATATGAAAGAATTTCAAATAAAACCAACAGATGAAAAATTTTGAATTGTGAAATTCATTTGACTTCCATATCATTGAATTTTGTTTATGATTTTATAATTTCTAATGACCCATAAGTCCAAGTACAATGCCAAAATCATCTTTTTTTTTCAAAATAGCAAATCCAATAAGACAAAACGTTGAAGAACTTGCAAGAACACCTCTACAAGTCTACAAACAATACTTTTCTTTTTCTTACACTGTCTAAATAATTCAATTATTAATGCATAGGTACATATGGTACGTACATACACACAGCTGCCTACAAGTGTACAAAAAATAATAATAAATCCATAAATATAATTCAATTTAAGACAATTGTAACAGACGTAAAGCAAAACACTTGTAATAACCTCAAGTGGCAAAAAAAAAGAAATGAAATGAAAACGAAACAATAATAACACAAGTAAACTAAAGAAAATTTACATACGATTTGAAATGCATTTCAAACACGCAGGAAAATTGTTGTACTCCCAGCATAAACAACAACTATACGTACAATAAGAAGAAAATAAAGGCGAATATTTGAGGAAAAACAAGCTCTACAAAAACAACAACAAACAATGCTTATGAATACATGTTTGGTGTATACGTAGGTTGTTCAAAAAAAAAAAGAAAAATTAATTTACCTTAATTTTTCTCATAAACACAGCTAACCACTCACTTGCCTTCTCTTGAAATTGTATCCTCATATCATATCATATCATGTGCTCATGAGATTTTTCAGCGAGAGGAAAGCAAACGTTGTATGATCGCTATCCTAATGGAAATTCTTTGAATTCCAGTAAAAATATGAACAAGAGGTTAACCTCGGTCGGTCGGTCTAATCGTTAATTTTATTCTCAATGGCCAAATTATATAAACCTCTAAGGATTTTTCAGTCTCGGATGATAATAATGGCAAGCTCCAAGCCAAAGTGTGAGTGAATATACACTTTGTGATGTAAGTTTCCCAACTAGTGCCATTAATCTGGTGAATTTAAATAAGAAAAGTAGTTTGGTTCGGGTCTATAATGTATTAAACAACGTCCTCAATTTTATATTATGTTATGAATCGAGGGGATTAAGTTGAAGACCGTCGGCCTTTCTTCATACAACTCGAAGTCGAAGTCGACGGGAATACCTTCCTAGTAGGCATTGATCGGAAGCAGAAATCTGCAATGAATCTTTTTTTGGCTTCTTAAGCCTTTATGCAATTTTGAATATAAGTTAACTACTCTGATTCATTCGTACTCACTACAACATTGATATATAAGTACAGGTTGCAATGAGTATACGTACAACATTGATATCAAACTCATACCATTCGAAATATGTTTGATCCGTAAGCCTACTTCTCCAGATTCAAGACTTTAGAAAAATACTTATAATACTTGTAAATGATTCGAGTGATTCGACTTATTCATTAAAATTTACTGCCTTAGTTGTTAGGCATTTGCAACAAAAGCAAAAAGACACATAAGCAAAAAAGACAGAGCAGCAAGCAGAGCAAACACACAACCTTTTAATATTTTAGAGTTTGCACGCGAATCATACTTATTTTGTGATTCTTGTAAATATTGAGTCATGGAGAGTAAAAATCAACAACATCATACGTGTTGTTAAGTATGAATATGATGCGTACTTCAAACTCTAACTATGAGTAGAGGTTCAATGATATTAAAATAAGTATGAATGCGTATAAGTATCATCTTCTTGAATACTCATTGCTGATCTCTGATCGGTAGGGATTTAAGACCGAGTATGTCTAGCTATTCTGCCCTTATTGAATTACGATTTTGCCTGCTTAACCAAGCAATCGAAAGGGTTCTTCCTTTTACTCAGAAAGTGTTAAAAATGGGGTGTTAGTTATCCTTAACTCCTACTCTTCTTGTCAGCAAAGTGACCTCTAAGGGCGGATCATATAAGTGTTGAGTTTAGTATTCGTTCTGATTATACCGCCACAGCACTGTATTACCCGACGATCCAGAATCTACGAGATCCCCATGAAATCGGCAACATTCATAGACAAACTAGGGCTTAGATACGACATTCGCAAGTGTTTTATATTTCAATGTAGTCTCGTCTGGGCTCTATATGCTCTGTTTAAGGTTTGTGGAATTTTTCTACCGCTCACTCAAAGGTGTGATTTAAAGACTTCAACAAAAGAGATTTATTTGTGTATCAAATCAAAGTCGTTCGGCACATAATCCTTAGAAAAGATCTGCTGAGCGTACAGATCGATGTTCAGTTCATGGATATTTTCCTTTTTCATTGCTCTAGTCCAAAGGAACTTTTTCTTAGTCGATATTGATCCAACAAGTAGACATCCTATTCGCTATCACTATTTTTTTCTGAAGGTATTGTATTGTGATTATACCACATGCCTGCATACTCTATTAACTAACTACTCAACTTGGTATTCTTTGGCGCTGATTCGTCTTAAGAAACCCACTGTTTTTACTGCTATTTGGTTCCTGGCATGTTGTACGTACATTGCTATTGAATAACGCCAAATACTCCTGTAATGTTGTTTTAATTGTGATCAAAAGCCGCATTTATCTTTCAGTTTAATGGCTATGGCTTCTACAATCTTTCACAGTTAAATGGAAATTTTTCGATTGTTTTAGAGAATGGGTGTTCCAAGTGTTTATCATTAAGCTTGCATTGCCATTCTTACAGCAAATTTGTTGTAGTATTTATCAAGCCTAGCCTTGGTTACAGTTCTAACACGAAATTCGTTATTCTTAATTTTCTCCTTAAATCATTCGGACGTGTGCTGGCAGTAATTGTCAAATAGAAACCGAATGACCGATGTCTATTGACAGAAGCAGCGTTCAGCTAAGAGTCGATAGATTCAAAACTTCATCGACTTATTAACACACCCTCGCATTTTGAAGTAATTTGTAATCTAGAAGAAATGAATTTTTTTTTTAATTTTCAAAAAAAGGAAGAAAAAAAATTGAAATATTCTTTAATTTCACTACTGTCAACAATGCACACATACACTGTCATTTTGTATTTACACTTAAAATATGCAACAAAATTTTTATGTTGTTTTACTGAGCACTGTTCCGCTATGAAAAACCCATGATATGTGTATAACATCCCTGTGCCTATGTATGTATGTATGTGTGTGTGTAAATATAAAAACATAAATTGAGTCAATGATTATAAATAACAAAATAAAAATACAAGAAAACATAGAACAATAAACAATGAAAAACGAAACCAAAAACTGATATGGCCTGGAAAGCCATAAAAACACTGACTGAATGAAAAGTCGAAAAGAAAAAGAAATTACCAAAAAAAAAAACAAGAGAATGAAACAAAATATAAAATAATGGAGTTGAAAAACAAAACTTAACGAAACTTTTTTCCTTCCTTTCGTTTTTTTTCACCCATTTTTCTTTTATTTATTTTTTTTTTTGACACACGTGCTAAACATATACAAGTACACGCACACTGTAGAGAACAAGTTGTTTATGCATGAGTGGTACACGAATACACGAATGAGAGAGATATACGTAAAAGCGAATAAAAGGCAACAAAGAAAAATAAGTAAACGAGAGCAAAGTAGTGGCAGAAGCTGAATGGAATGACAGCATAAAAAAGAAGATGAAAAAAAAAATGAAGAAAAACTAGAAATCACTGGGGTTTTCCGTTGACTTTTCAGCACCAACAAATTCATTTCGTTTACAAATAGAGAAATGTTTAAATCTAATTAGAAATTTACATGGAATTTACTCGTATTTAAAAAGACCAAAAAAGAAAACAATATTCATGAACAAAATAGTGCCTTAAAAAAATAAAAAAAAAAATAATTAAAAAAAAAAATAATAAAAATTTATAAAAAAACATACATATTCATTTTAAGTGTTATTTGAAAACAAAATAAATAAAATTAAAGAAAAAAAATTAAAATGTATATTTTATATAATAAAAATATTTAATTGATACATAACAGTGATTGAAAAAAGTGTTCATACAAAGGAGCAAATAAATAATAAATTTTCAATTTATGTTTTAAAAATGTTGTAAATAAAAACAAATAAATAATTAAAAATTCAACTGAGTCTAACAACAAATAATAATCAAATAATAATTAAAAAATATAATAAAATTCTGTCACATAATTTAAATTAAAAATCTTGAACTAGTAACATTTTTTTTAAATCTTTAATTTTTTTTCATAACCTCAAACTGAAAAGTACTGAATTTAAATAAATCTTCTTTAAACAATTAACATCTACAAATCAATAATTTTTTATTGTAATTTCAAGAAAAAGTTTTTAAATTTTTCCGATAGTTTTGACAATTATCATGAGTCATATTGAAATAATCTAGAAAAAGTTAAGACGCCTTTAAATTGGTTATTCTGAAATCAGAATAGTTCTCTTCGTCAAGGAAAGTTGTTATCTCAATAAATGTGATAATTAATGCGGGCAAAATAATAAAAATGAATATAAATTATATACTGAGCAATGTACTTATCCATGAGGATCCCTGACCGAGTTTACCGCTATTGGTGTGAGGTGCAGCATTAAGTTAAAGAACTAATCTCTACCTTCCTTCTTCGACTTGGCGCTATTGCCAAATCAGCGCCTAGTCGACGGTGTTGCCTCCCTGGTAGGCAGTGTGAGTAGGGATAAAGGCCGAATGTGTCTAGACTGTTTCGTTCTTATGGGATCATCATCATGGACCCGATTCTTTCTTCGATCCCGTCTCATTGTCGTCCAAGGAAACATGAATTGATTCTTTTATTTACCAAAGAATAAGGCCGAAAATCATTTGAACCATCTTCAGAAGTTGGTCCTGCATAAAGGAAGTGTCAGTTAAAAAATAGTGAATTTAAGTTTTTGCCCAATTTGGCATAGATTAGTCCGTTGATTTGCATATAACTTCGCAGCCAATAGAATGCTGTTCCAAACATAAGAAATCATCAAGTGTTTCAATAATTTAATTACAATCAGATTTATACGGTAGGTAGACAGTGGTAGCTATCTATTTAAAAAGACGATGAATGAACTTAGTCTACATTGAGACACTTTGTGATACTAAGTTACTGGAAACATTCGGAGCTACTAATGTAAGCAACTCAGACTGCTAATGTTTATGCCTGATTGTTAATGGTTGTATTTTTTCCTTCCATGGCACAGTTCTGCGTATGTACCTAACAATAGTTTCCTACTTTTCCTCATCTTTACAGCATCTACAGAAATCGATTGTCAAGTATCCAAGATCAGATTTAAATGGTAAAAAATTGTGCCATATTAACCCATATGTGCTTATCGCCCCATTTTTAAAACACTAAGATATTGATCGGATATGTGTTATACCATATAGATTCCAATAAAAATAAATTAATTATGAAAATTCCCGATAGCATACTTATACGTATGTATACATACATAATTGGTCATTACAACCATTCAGTCAGGATTACGACCTAGCTTTTCACATCACTTGTGTTGTGTGCGTTAGATTTTTGACAAAATTTTCATGGCAATTTTATTTACTCTCAGAGTTTTTGCCAGAAATATGCTGAGAGGAAGTCGCTGAAGAAATATTTTTTCGTATTTCGTTTTGATGTCTGAACTGGGGTTTGAACCGTGGCCTTACGTCTAATAAGCCAACATACTACCTACTAGACTACGGCGACTTCGATTCAGATTGTTTAAAATAGATTACACAGCATTGATGCTAAATTCTCTGCTTCATGTAGGAGAAATAAACTTAACTCAAAATACAATTGAAAATATGCCTTGACTATTTCAAAAATTTAAGTTTTGATGGGGCCTAATATCTTCTGAGGGTTCTATTTGAAAGCATTACCATCAGAAAGGGTTGTGTATTTAATTTTGTAGTGCTTTACCCAACTTATTGATAGCACAAAAGGATGGATATTAATTTACCGGATGTCATCCCGCTTGTTGTCTTTCTATTTCTCACTATTTGTTGTCGTATTACCCTATTGGGATTGTGATCCTATTCTACTGTGCTCAGTGACTTATTAACAGCTAACCCAATATCAGCTTCTTTGCTCTGGATCGTTATATTTTCTTCTTTTTGTATCGCCATGTCATGTGTATTAATTCAGGTCGCTTGAGTTCTCTTCCTCGACATTCTACAGTCACTACTTTTCTCACTACGTGCCCTTATTTACTTAGCTTGTTTTATCTCATTTCTTTCCCTAATTGATGCTAGATTCACGCCATCTCATACCTTGTTATGTATATTCTTCTTTTAATTGCAATTGTCACATAGAACTCCTGTCAGACTGAGAAATTTCAATCAAATGAATCAAAATCAAATTCAATGCTTACTTGGTGTCTCACGTCGCCATCTATGTCTCTGACATAATTTAGAACTGATCGGTTATGAGGAACTTTTTTGTGGGATCGTATTTATTGCTTCTAATAATAGGTTCCATTATTTGTAAATGTGTCGTTCCTTGTGATCCATTTCATTTTTCAAGGCAAGTACAACTCTCGATATATCAAGAAATACTTATGTTGTCTGCATATAGGATTTTCATTAGCAGGTTTTTTTTGGATATTTGATGTCAAGTGATCCAGGGCAGTGGGCACTTCTTGAAATAAAAGCAAAACCTTGATGGATGATCCGAGTTAGGCGACATTATGTGTTTGTTAGCGACATTCTTAGTTTTTTTGTTACAAGCGGGCTCTCTAACAACAACTGAGATTTAGAGAAATTAAAATGTTTGTTTTCAAATTTCTTTATTTTACGAACACTTTGGCAATCACTGTAATGTATTTCTAACTAACTAAAAAAAAGTGTAGTAATAGTGATATATGTATATAACATAAAGAAAACAAACAAATTTTAATGTTTTGTTTAAAGGTTCGTTTTGGAAGCCAGAAATTGAATATTGTGTGAAAAATATTACAAAAGAATTCATAAAAATTTAATTAAATAGTCTGGACATAGAGTTTGTAAAACGAATGGGAAAAAAGCAATTAATTTTGAAATAAAAAAATATTGAAAAAAAATATAACATAACCTGTGCAATAAGGACGAAATGAGGTCAAAGAAAAATCAAGATCAGAATTTTGCAAGCAGCCTTTAAAGTCTGAGAGAAACATAAAAAAGCAAATAAAATATAAAAAAAACATAATAAAACCAAAAAAATCATCACGTTCATGTGTAAATATCTGCAGAAAAACCATCAAAAATTGTATTTAAAACCAGAAAAATACACATTTAATGTAAATATATACATACTGCAAACCAGGTCTCCAAAAGTACTACTACTTTAAACATCAAAGTCATCAAAAAGTAAACAAAAAACAAAAACAAATAATTAAAAAATAAAATAGAAAAAGAAATGAAAATAATTTCAAATAGATTTCAGCAATTTGAAGCGAAACATAAAAGCGGAAAATAAAAAAATTTTAAAATTTTAATAATTAATCTGTGATTTTTGTGATCTGTTTTAAAATTAATTATTTCTTCTTCTCCCTTTTCTTTCTGTTGTACAAAAACAAAAAAAACCCAACGAATTTCTAAAAAGATCATCTGTATATAAAATAAATCAATCAGCCATAACATTGGATCATTAAAATAATAGAAAAAAGAAATTATAAAAAAATAATGAAACAAAATCTATGAAAATTTAAAATAAAAAAATTATAAAATTAAACAAAAAAAAGTTTAAAACTCGTCCAGTATGCTTAAAAAATGTTAAAGCGCTTTTAATAACGAAAAATTAAAAAAAATTAAAATTTTTCTAAACGCAGCAAAAAAGAAAGTATTTAAACCAAATAACCAACAACATACAAGTCGTTGAAACATTATTCAACTGTATTTATTCAATATCCCGTATATTTATAATCCCGTTGTTCATCACAAAAAGAAAAAAATCGTAAAAAATTCCAAATAAAACGTATTCCTTATAAATAAATTCACCCTCTTTCTTACATATACTTACACACACGCATACTAACACACACTCTCCCTCTCTGTCAATCTCTCTCTCTCTCTTTCTCTCTATTTCCCACCATATAAAGTAAAACGCAAACTAACAAACGTGTGTGTGTATTTGTGGACGAGTGTGTGCGTGTATTTAACGAAATAACGAAAAAGGAGCAGACAGTAAACGAAAGCATATAAACGAATTGAGTGGAAAAAAAAGCTTTGGCTACAGAGTGTTCGCATTCGTAGTCGTATTGTTCTTGTTGTTTTCGCTTAAAAGGTCTCAAAAAAAAATTAAAAAAAGGCAAAAATTTAAATTTTATTCGTAAAACAACAACAATAAAGGAATTAAACCAAAAAGTAACACCATCAATAAAAATAAACAAATAAATCAACGACAACTGAATATAACAAAAAAAAAAAAAAAAACAACATCAGCAACAATAACAACAACAAACATTATAAATATTAAATAAATTAATAGTTTGACATCATTGATTGCATGCCATGTGTATGACGTGTCAATCTACACAAATGTGTGTTGCCGTACATCTGGTGTAACACAATTATGGCCGAGCGGTCCTCCTATAATTATCAGAAATTGGATATATTGACGGTATGTTTGTCTGCTTTTTTCCTTTTTTTTCTTATTAGTAGTGTTAAGTAATTATTTATTTAAAGTTGTTATCGAATTTATGTTCTATTTAAACCTAATCGATTACATCAGTTCATTTAATAGTGGTTGTATCGAAGCTATTGAATACCTATACATTGTCTGACAGATTTATAACGTAAACCTCGATATCAAGAAACTGGAAATTTAATTTCTAGGACATCTTCTTACATATACATACATACATAAGTTGTCTTTACAATCCTTTAGTTAGGATTATGACCTACTTTCTCACACTTCTTATGTAGTGTGTGTTAATTACATACATGAGTGGCGAGATCTATAGTTCTAAAGTCGTTTACGAACGACAGATTTTTCCGAAACTTTTCATGAAAATTTTTTCCCTCTCCGGGTTTTTGCCAGAAATCTTCATTTTGTTGGAGATATCTGACCTGGGGTTTGAACCGATGCCTCATGTCTAAAAAGCCAACACACTACCTACTAGATTAAGGCGACTTCTGAATCTTGTTAATCTAAATATATTCAACGTCAATGTCTGATTAACCTTCCTTCAAGGACTACGGAGAATATCCTACCAAATTTTCCAAATAGAGTCTAAACCCCTTCCATAAATGAAGGAATATATATTGCAGTGATAGCAGTAGAAGTCTTTGAAATTCAATTTCTACTAACCTATGCTTAATTAAAAAGTAATGAATGAACACTAAATAATCAAGAGATCCCCTAATCATTGTCTCCCTTAGAGGGTACATTATTACCAACAAAGGAATGATGGAAAAAGCTGAATCGACAAAGGCTGTCCCTACTACATCCAAACAACAATCCTATACACTTATCGTAGAGGGTGAAAATGACAATTTTTTTAAGCTGCTACTGTTTAATAATTCCAAAGCTAAGAAATAATAAAAATTTTTAAGAAGTGCTTTTGCGAGAGCCTTATTAAAAGGAATTAACATCGATGTGAGTAGTCTGGCACAGTTTCGTTCACAATGTCGTTTCCATTGTTTAATGCTTTAGGGCAATTCTTCTTATTATGAGACGATGTAATTGCTAACATTGTAGTAACCATTTAAAAAATTGGGTGTTTTGGGTTGAGCCCCACCATTTGAGAATGATATTTTCATTTGGTGATAAAATTCACTGTTCGCCACTATTCCAAATGTTCTTTAGAAAAAACCGATTTTATTTTGATTGAATTTCTTTCAGTATTCAAGCGGTCGCCGTATTCTAATAGGTAGAGTATTGGTTTATTAGACAAGAGCCCGTAGTTCGACCTCTTCCTTTTTCGGCGACTTGCTTTCAGCAAACTTCTGAGAAAACCCCAGAAAGTAAATAAAATTGTCAAGAGAAGTACCTCAAAAATCTGTCGTTTGAACTTTAAACTGTAGGGCCCGTCCCATCAAAATTAACACATACAATATGGGTGGTGTGATAAACTAAGTTGTAATCCTGTCTAAAGGGTTGTGATGACCAATTAAATCATGTAAGTGAGAATTCAAGCATTATCCAAGTTATTTTAAACGGTTTTCTATATAAAACTCCTAGGTAATGATGGTCTGATGCAACGAATAATATTTTTATATCGAGACCTCGTTTTCCTATCATCAAAACTTTCAGAACGGAATAGATGGGATTTTTAATTCTTACTTACTTAGATGACCTTACGATTGTTGATTTCATTTAAAAATATTTTCCATGCACATTGGTTGTCTGCGCACCATGACGTGTTACAATATTCAAGTTTCCAACTTTGTCCTTCCATCTATGTTACGGTCGGTATCGAAAATGTTTCTTTTATTTCGCCATCGAAGATTAAATATTAAATGCTCTCATTGCTTTGTAATGTGCACAAATCTTACAGGGTCACAAAATTAAAATTTTTTGTAGCAAAACTCGTAACTTCGTAACCCTAACATGTGGTTTCAGATCTCATCTATCGAATGGGATAAACAAAAGCTTTTTGAAGAAGTATTAAAATGAAGTCTGAATATAACACATCATCATCATTCCACATCAAACCGTTAATATTTCGAATATTTTGCTTTAAAACTTTTCATGCGAACCCAACATATAAAACAAAAATAAATTTTAAATGATTTTGAATTGTTTTCCAATTCATTTTGTTGCTGTAGTATTCGTATAAAACATTGAAACATTTTAACAACCAAGCAAAAAGAAGGCATTTTAATGAATTTCATTTACTCGTTGTGAAAAAATTTACTGCAGTCACATGGCCGGCAAGAAGAATTATTTTTTTTTGTTATATTTGTATTGCTGGTACCCTTTTTGTTTGGTTTTGTTGCACACAAAAGCACAAAAAAGGACAATTTAAACGGAGGCAAGAAAATAATAAATATACGCACACGTTGTTTTTTTTTCTGTTTTTTTCTTTTTTGTTTTGTATTGGTTTTTAATATCAAATGACAACATGCAACGTGCATTGAAGCAAGAGAAGTAAAAAAGAAAAAAAAAAACTAGAAAGGAACCGACATATATATGCATTTAACACGTATACAAACAAACAATTCGTATAACGATATACAAAATGGTTTTATATCGCTGCTCATATTTATTTTTATATTTTATGTTCCATTTTTAAAGGGGAAACTTTCTTCTTAGCACTGTATCCAATGTATTACACACACTTACGCATGCTCTACATGTGTATGGTACTTGCATACAAACGCAACACGCAGTATTTATGGTTTCAATGTTGTTAATAAATGACTTTTATATACAATAACAACAGCAATAATAACAACAACAACATTAAACAGATGTTGTACATAAATATGGCAGACATTTTTATATCTGTATGGTAAGTGTGAGAGATATGGCCTGTGTGTGTATACATAAACACATAAAATTCTGAGCAGTTTGGGAGAAAGGGTTAAAGAACAAGAGAACAAATGAACTTTTACATGTTCTCTTAAACATACATAACGTGTCTCACACGTACATACGTATGTCCATATACAAGGTATTAATGTGAAAGTGTGCCATGGTTCGAAAGCGAACCCCCTAAGTTAAGTTATGGCATTTTTACTTGAATTTTGTTTTTTTTTTGTTTTGATAAATTCCAACAAAAACGGTGATATGGTCAGCACAGTAGTTTACAATATGTATGCGTCGGAATAGTACCAGGCACGAGGTTTATAGCATAAGTAGACTAAAAACATTCGACTTTGTTTTTAGCATAAATCGGTGTTTTTATATCCACATATGCTCTGGGACATCTGCTGTGACATTTTGTCAAGCTCTGTTCCATCTGTTCATTTTGTGTTTGCCAGCCTACTGCATCCTTCTCTAAAAGCAATACAAAAAAAATATGTAGTTACAGTACTAATACATGCACCACGCTTAAATATCAATCGTCTGAAAACGTAAAAGTACGTGTGTCACACATCCATACGTACATAATTAGTCATTGTAACCCTTCAGTCAGGGTTACAACCTAGTTTGGGTGTTAATTTTATGCATACGTTGCGGAATCTCCAGTTTAAAGTCGGCTCCTAACGACAGATTGTTGTGTGACTTTTCATGGCAATTTTAATTACTCTCAGAGTTTTTGCCAGAAATCTGCTAAGAGGAAGGGTTTGAAGCATGGCCTCACGTCTAACAAGCCAATATACTGCCTACTAGACTGCGGCTACACATAATGAGTTAAAAGGACTTAGCGAATCATCTAAGGAGTGAGTTTGTTATTGCAATTAAAGCTTCCTTCTGTAGATGCTAGTCCACCGCATATCATATGGTGGCCCACTAAATTCCTTTGACTTAAAAAAGCAGATGATTGGTCTGGAGCGAGTTAATAAGTGCCATTGCCTGTGAATAATGATCTTCGTAAATATGTATTGAATGTAGGGGTGAGGGATCCTAAATTTTCTTATTAAATTTAAATTTAAATTATTTTGTTCATTCCATTCTTCATGCTCCACTGTCATGCTTAACAGCCGCTGAAAGTTATGGTAGTCGATTCAACATTTAATTGTTTATTTAGCTGTCCAAAGTTCGCTTGTACTGTTAGCAATGTGGTATTGGGCTATTGGGCTTCTCTCAACATACTTGACGCATTTATCGTACAACAATCCCCACTATAATCATGCAATTGGTCATGTGAGCGTGCGTATGTTTTTGTGTGACATAAAAATATGTGTTAGTAGTGACACAGTTTATTTATATGTTTTGTTTTTACTTCATTGGGTATCGTTTTTGTTGGCTGTTTTCCTTAGCGTTTTTTTTTGTTTGATTTTCAACCCATACCACCACATTATCTTCTTGGCTGCGGTTTGTTTCTTTTTAATTGAATTTTTATATCAATCCGCTTGTCCCCATTCAGCTTCGATTGAACTAAAGCCGAGTATGCAACTGCTAATGTAAATGTTATTTTTATTCATGTTAATATTGATGTTATTGTTTTCGTTGTCACTCTTATGGTCAATAAAATTATTATCGCAAGAGAACTTTTATATTTTTAGCTGAAGTAAAAATGGAGTTGTATGTATGTATGTATGTATGTCTTTCAATGTTTTCCATGGAAGGTCAAAGAGAGAAAATGTTGTTGACAATTGTCTTAAATGGAGTATGAAACTAAACCCCATTCTTTGTTCTACAAAACCTGTAATATTTTAAATTATTATATGCTTTTAAAGTCCCTATGATATCCGTTTATTTATGTAATAATGGAATGCAATTGTCCGTTAGTAGTCGCCGTAGTCTACTATGTAGTGTATTGGCTGACCGTTCAAACCCCATGTTCAGGCATCTCCAACTAAACGAAATATGAAAAAATATTTCTTCGGCGGCTACCTTTCAGCAGATTTCTGGCAAAAACTCTGAAAATAAAGGAAAAATGGACTTTTGTGGATGCTCTCTACCTAGAAAAGCCATGAATCAAAAATTTCGATGATGATTTCACATACTCTTTGTTTCACTTAAATTTACAGACACAAAGCGTTTATTGGAAGACCATACCTGTATTAAACTATTCATGAGACACCTCAGAGAGAAATCTGACCGAAAGAGGAATTTTACTTCTCTGCCAGATTTTTGCAGTATTAACTGGATAGAAAGAATATCAATCAACTTTTTCATCTATGGATCGTAGGTATATCTCTGTTTCTGTGGTAATTTCATATTGAAAATGCAAAAGAATAGTCTCTGTTTTCTTGCTATTGATTTTTCGTAGAAAAAGTAATGACTTTAGCCCACCTTATTCGGAGTAAAGTTCTCTGATTTGAGTCTTTATTTTGACAGTCTCATATATTTCTTCTTGACTACAGTTTTAGACCAGCTTTCAGTGAAATCTATGGAAGTTACGCTAAATCCGAAGCCCTTATGCTGATAGCCGAGATTATTCACTTGGACTTGCCAGTTAGGGCTGAGAACACGCTGCATTTGATATAACAAAATACCGCTATGTGTGCTCAAGTGAGCTTTGATTTCAACAAAGCCACTCCCTTCTATTTTATGCTTTTTGACAAATTGAGGTTAAGTGGGCTTATCTTAAAAAAAGTTACAATAATAATAATAAATTAATTTGTAATGTATAGCCATTACCTCCTTTTACTTAGTATAAGACCCATTGTGCAAAATTATAGGCATGGGCAGTGTAACCATCATCAACAACAAGACCCTGCATTGTGATACAGGAGTTTACTATCAAAACTCTATTGAACTACACAATAAAAAATTGCTTGGAAAATATATGAAAACGATACAATGTCATGAAAATGAAGTGGAAACGAAAAAAATAGAAACAACAATTACCCAGAGAATGCAAACAAAGGCTGGCTGACTTGATGTAATAGCTTGCTTCAAAAAGTAAAGTCGTTTAACTGGTAGATCCACCATTTTTAAAGCGAAATCCGAAATCTACATACAGGATTTCCCAATAAGTAAGGGCTGGTATCGTATATTTCTTGTTATTTTACATTTTTGAGTTTTACAATGAAAAAAAAAAATTAAAAAAAGGGAAACTAAAATTATATGTTTGTGCTTTTGAGAAAAACCGGGGTACATGTTAAGAATGAATAAACGAATGAAGAAATGAAATGGAAAAAAAACGTCAACATATTTATTTATTACTGGGGTATGCTACTGCTGCTTGCTGCCCCATGCTATACAATATCAGTTTGCATGAGCAGAGAGTATGTATGTTTCACTCCTCGGTGACATGAAAACTCAAGGCAGAAAACATTGCCCTTAATGGTCAACAATTAAGAAGAAATGTAGAAAAACAATAACAGCAAAACAGAAAGGAAGAATGAAAAACGAAACACACACAAAGAAAAAGAAAAAAAAAGAAAAACTATTACAACACAGTAGTATAAGAAAATGAGGTCACTCTTTCCGTATTTGACCGATATTTTTTCTATATTAAAAATACATAAAAGAAGAATAAGAAACATAAAATATGGTATATATACATACGTATGTATGTACATACTCATATAAACAAGATAAAATATGCATAAATGATAAAGGATAACAATTTCTTTTTTAAATTTCTTTTTTTTTTACAAACTGTCCCCATAAATTTGTTTCTTTGTTTATTGTAACTCATAAGCTTACACAGGTACATACTTCTGCATTCATGCTCAATTTACCTTTAATTAATATTTATGTAGATCACCTTCATTGAAAACAAGAGAGTGATTACATAAATCATGAGCATAAAATCAAAGACACTATGATGTTTGGAAGTTCAAAAATTGTTGTCTGTAATTGAGGCCAAAATTTGTATGAAACGAAGCCGATTTGTAATAGTTTAGAGACCTTAAGAAATTTAAAAAAAAAAATATAAATTCTGTTTACAGTCGGTATTACTTTGTAAAAAATCTACTTGAAATGTTTAGATCAATGCCTTCAAACTACCATATTTAGATGCTGCTTTAACTGACGTATCTCTTACATAAGTACATATGTATGTACATACATAATTGGTCATTACAACCTTTTGGTCAGGATTACGACCTAGGTTATTGCGCCACTTATGTTGTGTGTGTTAATTTCATACATGAGTGGCGGGACCTACAGTTTCTAGTCGACTGCGAAAGATAGATTTTTGAGATGATTTTCATGACAATTTTATTTTCTTTAGTCTATAAATTGCTGTCTAATACATTTAGCAATGAAATGTTATTTGAAATGTAGTGAACGTATACATAAAGAGAAGGAATATTTGTGTCCGTAATTTTATACTGACCGTAAAAATAATTAGACCTAACAGTGGCACTACTTACCTTTATGGAAAACCTTTTCATTTCAATACCGTCAATCTTCCTCATGAGCATTGAGCCTATCTTTCTATCTTTCTAGTTCACTCCACGATTTTCCGTATGTACATACATATGTATGTACTTCCAATTACAGTGCCCTCCACGTTATACCGCATTGCCTCAGGCGACATCTTTTCATCTCTTTTTGGGACTTCCAGTGCAAAGCCTATGGATAATTTTTTGTTCGATGTTTTTCACGTTCATTTTCTAAATTTTTTGTAGTTGGCTGTTGGTTTCATATTAGTGCCCTATATAAGTGGGGATAATGGGGAAAGATCGGAATAAAAATCGACTTTTGAGATAAATGGACCTAGTGGGCTGGATAGGTATAGTATTGTAGCATGATTTTACAGTTGTCAATACTGGCACAACATTTCATATGCATAAACAAAAGAATATCCAATTGCATATGAGCGGCGACCACTTGACTCAATGTTATTGACCGTCGCGCACATGCGACGATCATTTGACACTTTGTTGTCAGGCCGCTGACTGCATTGGTTTGCATATAATATGTAGTATGTGTGTTGTTGTTGTATGGCATTGCTGGTGATCGTGTGTGGCTCTCTTTTCACTTCACCGTGGGAATTATTGTGGATAACAGGCGCGTGTCATATAACATCCACTTGTCCCATAATTATTACACACACAAACCAATATAATATAGTTAAACATATAATATATACACAAACATATGTTATAGTATTAAGTCAATACAAAATTGTATTAGAATTAAGGGTTTGATTTGGAATTGCCAAATCAGCCAAAATTTAGTATAAAAGAAGGGACATTTTCCCTCAAGAAATCAATCAATAAAATTTAACCAAATAGTGCGGTTCAGCTGCGCTTAGTTAAAACTATTGATCTTTTTATTTGATAGTGCTCCTTGAGTGCACTTTATTAAACAAATAAAATAAATACGTTACATGGCGATCCTGCCACTATTCTAGAAGTGCTCCAGCTATTAGCACCTAGAATATAACAGTGATCCTGCCAGTCCTGGAGTGCTAATTTATCAAGCACCAAAAAGCAGGTCAATCCTGCCTGGGCCTTGGTGTGCTAAAATTTAAAGCACCCAAGGACCCGAAAAAATATAACAGCAACTGGTGTGCTCAAAAGCAACCAAAATAAATTTTGCTTATCCTGACGGACAGCCAAGGATCCGTTGAAGGAAGAACCGCCTGGCTGAGAGGCATCAGGGACCTTGTACTTGTGAAGCACACGATGACCGCCTGGCAAAGAGGCATAACGATGACCAAGGACCCAAGAGGCACCAAGGACCTCAAGAATCAAGGACCAAAAAGAACAAAAACATGAAGACAACCCGCATGTGGTTTAAGGTCGAACAGAATCTCTACCGCCGCTGCAGAATAAAACCAAACAAAAAAAAAAAATGTTTATTTTAACCAACGTGCTACTCAAGGGTTGCACTGGCAGGGCCTATAAGCGTTAACCGCTCGAGGCAAAAATAATATCAAAAAAAAAATTTTAAGTCGAAACTTGCTACGAAAATTTTTTTAACTACAATATTGACGATTTCCAAGTGAAACAATATAATATTACAATTAGAAATCATATACATGGACTTATAATATAAGATTTGTCAATAATACTTACATATATTTAGATTTTTATCCATAACTTAGTTTACATTAAATTATTAATAAGGAAAAATTTGTAATAAGACATAGGAAGAAAACATTAGGGATATACTGGACTTTAATAGACAATAATTTTAGATAAATATTAAGATAATAAAGCATTAATTATTAGTAAATTGATTTAGGGCATTAATGAGGTAAAAGTTAGAGCGTATGATCACAGTAAAAAATTGTGTCTACTCGCAACAAAATGGTTTATACTATCAGGAACAAGTCCGATTTCAATCAGCAATTGGAAAATGCTGGTGATAGGTTGGTGGTGGTCAAATTCTGTACCACTTGGTGTGGCCCCTGCAAAGTAATGGCCCCCAGGTTGGAGGAACTCTCCAGGGACTATGCTGACAGAATTGTCTTTATCAGGGTCGATATTGATTACTGCGAGGATGTTGCCATAGAATACAACATCTCCAGTATGTCCACTTTCATATTCATAAAGAACAAACATAGGATTGAAGAATTTGATGGAGCCAATGCCAAAAATTGACTAAAAGGTTGGCTTAATTTTTTGTATGTATGTTCTATTAATCTAAAATTACATACATTAAACATGAACGTCACCAAGCCAAACTTTTTTTTTTTATATATAAATATAGCCTCTATGCTTTAAAGTAAAAATTGTTTTCATTACTTTAATATGCAATAGAAATATGAACCATGTTTAAAAAAAAAAACAGCCAATAAATTCGTAAATAGTTGCACTAAAGCAACAGGGCAACAAAACGCTATATTATACTTTAGGAAGGACAATTATATCGCGGATGCGTTATCGCGAGTTACTATAGAAGATTTTAAGGAAATGAATAGAAAGATATCACGCGTGTTGAGAGTCACGACAAGGTCAGTGACTAAGCAAAAAGACAGTAGTAGGATAAATAATCAGCATAGAGCAAATAAAACAGATGTATTAAATGAGCCCAAAATATATGTACCAATTAAGAATAGTGACGTCAGAGAGTATTACAAATTAAAGATTTATCCCAATAAATGCTACATAAAGAAGGGAAAATCAATATTAGCTAGCATAAATATAAATGATATATTTACTAAAGAGGAACTTGACTTAGGACAATTTTTCTCTAGGCTCGAGAAAGCGGCCAGTAAATTAAATATCAATAAACTACAAGTAGCACCTAGTGAGAAAATTTTCGAATTTGTCTCAAAGTATGAATTTAGAAATATGGGCAATAAGGTACTAAATAGAATTAAAATAGCGCTTTTAAATGAAATAAAGATACTTGATATAAAGAATTCTAAGGAAATTCTAGAAATCATGCTGAAATATCATGATGACCCTATCGAAGGAGGTCATTGCGGTATATATAGAACCGCAGAGAAAATAAAAAGATATTACTACTGGAAAAATATGACAAAGGACATAGCTAAATATGTAAAAGCATGTCACAAATGTCAAATAACGAAAACTACCAAGCACGTTAAAGGCCCAATGATAATAACAGAAACACCTAACAAACCGTTTGATACAGTGTATGTAGACACAATTGGACCATTTCCAAGATCAATACATGGAAATGAGTACGCAATCACATTAATATGCGACTTAACTAAATACCTGGTAACAATACCTATACCAAATAAATCGGCTAAGACGATCGCAAAAGCGATATTCGAAAATTTTGTACTTACCTATGTCCCAATGAAGACGTTCATTTCGGACATGGCTACAGAATATAAGAATTCTATATTAAACGAATTGTGCACTTTGTTGAAAATCGAGAAACTAACATCAACAGCACATCATCACCAGACCTTAGGTACAATAGAAAGAAGTCATAGAACTTTTAATGAATACGTACGTTCTTACATATCTGTAGAAAAAGATGACTGGGATGAATGGATTAGGTATTTCACATATTGTTTTAATACAACACCATCAACTGTACATAATTATTGTCCTTTTGAATTGGTTTTTAGCAAAGTACCAAACAGTTTCAAAGATTTCAATGAGGTAGACGCAGTTACTCCACTATACAATATTGACGATTATGCCAAAGAGGCAAAATTTAGATTAGAACTTGCACTTAAGAGAGCAAAACATTTATTAGAAATAAATAAAATCAAACAGAAGAATAACTATGATAAGGATATATTAGATTATAATTTTAACATAGGAGATTTAGTTTTACTTAGCAATAATACAGGACATAAACTAGAGGAATCATATAAAGGTCCATACAAAATTAAAAATATAGATTTAAGAAATAATGTAACTATAGTTGATAAGAAAAATAATAAAGAGCAAGTAGTTCATAAAAATAGACTTAAGCTATATAACAAATAAGTTTTAATTATAACACTAAACTGGCCAGAAAAGTGAAATAATAATCTTTAAGATAAGATTTTTTTTTAACTACATAAGTAAACTTATCACTAAACATTTATTAAAAACAAAATAAATATTAAAATTAAATAAGAAATAATATTAAGATTGGATTATGTTAAATTAAGATTAATATGTAAAACATTCTTAGTCATTTAAATAAATACTTTACATTTTAAGTTCACTAATAAAATATAATTTGAAATAGACGTATAATCATTGTACTGTGTTGTGTAAAAGAATGTCCATAGAACAAAAGTTATATGAACATTCTTGTAAAGTGTGGAGGTGTAGCATGATTTTACAGTTGTCAATACTGGCACAACATTTCATATGCATAAACAAAAGAATATCCAATTGCATATGAGCGGCGACCACTTGACTCAATGTTATTGACCGTCGCGCACATGCGACGATCATTTGACACTTTGTTGTCAGGCCGCTGACTGCATTGGTTTGCATATAATATGTAGTATGTGTGTTGTTGTTGTATGGCATTGCTGGTGATCGTGTGTGGCTCTCTTTACACTTCACCGTGGGAATTATTGTGGATAACAGGCGCGTGTCATATAACATCCACTTGTCCCATAATTATTACACACACAAACCAATATAATATAGTTAAACATATAATATATACACAAACATATGTTATAGTATTAAGTCAATACAAAATTGTATTAGAATTAAGGGTTTGATTTGGAATTGCCAAATCAGCCAAAATTTAGTATAAAAGAAGGGACATTTTCCCTCAAGAAATCAATCAATAAAATTTAACCAAATAGTGCGGTTCAGCTGCACTTAGTTAAAACTATTGATCTTTTTATTTGATAGTGCTCCTTGAGTGCACTTTATTAAACAAATAAAATAAATACGTTACAGTATCACGGATTCCGTGCGGTCGGGCATTACTTGAGATCAAAGATACAAGCGCCGAAACTAATTGTTTTCTTCAATCATTCGCTGGATAGTTTTTAATAGCGTATTTCGTATGGGAAGTTCAATTTCTAGCTCAAAACAAACCGAAATACTGCAAACTATTGCTTCGGTGACTACCTCTCATAATTTTTTTGGCAATTAAAAGCTTTTCAAACATTTGTCATTCGGAGTCAACTTTAAACTCTAGGTCCCATCATTTATGAATAAAATTAATTAATTAACTTAACATGAGTGATGTGAGAGGCTAGGTCGTAGTACAGACTTAAGTGTTGTTGCGGCTAATTTGTTATCTCATATGGACCGACCAGTTCCATTAAGAGACTGTCATATTAGAGTCTCTCTGCTACGCCTACAATTGTGCAAAGCGATTATAGAACCACCGTTATCTCTCGGGTTTTACAATTTAACGAGTATATTCTAAAGTTTTTTATTGTTTCAATAAAACTCTTCATTTCTCTTTAAACGATGCAATAAATAATAAGATTTTCTTTTGAGACACTCTGTAAATAATCCTAATCATTAAAAGACACTCTGTAAATAATCCTAATCATTAAAAGTAGTTTAACACTGTCAAAAAATACTTTTTTTAGTTCATCACTTGCAAAATAATCGAATAAATTTTGATTTAGTAATTGTGGCCATTATGAAGCAAACAGTCAAAATTTATTTGCAATCAATTTCAATTTGGGAAATAGAAAATTTATGAAATTATTTTTTTTATCTCAATCGTATACACAATAAAGTATCATTTCATAATACTTGTATTTAAAATTTTGTTTTTGTTTTTATTTAAAATTCTGATACAATTTAATATTTATCAGAGTATCTATTGTATGTATTATATACGAGTACAACCAATAGAAAATATGTCGATAAACATCAATGTTCCAAATAGACAAATTTTAATACATGAGCATAAGTATTGTTTATAAATGTGCATAGAATATTTTGTATGTAAAATGAATGAATGGATGTATGAAGAATGACATCGTTATGAAAACAATAAAAATGTATACATTGACACAAATACTTTCACATGCCATCTATCCATCCATCTATGTGTTGTATTATTATGTGGTTATTTGTATAAATATTTGGCATAATTTTTTATTTTTTCTATTTTTTTCTATACTTGTATTTGGTTTTTAAATAATAAAAAAAAACTGAAATAAAACAATGAAAGCTAAAGAAGAAGAAGAAAAATTACATCATTTGACAATAAATCATTGTTAATTGCACACTAGAGAAAAAGAATATGTTCGAAAATCCTTTTGTTTATCATTTTATGCCAAGTGTATGTGTATGGCTATGTACAATGGATAACGCCAATACACTTACAATACATATTGTTACAGTGGGCAATAAAACTGAAATCTATCACATATTCTATATAAAATTTAAAAAAGGAATATTGATCGACATGCTTAAAATAAAATTGCTTTAAAAAGAAGCTCCTGAATTCTGTATTCAAATATGAAAAATTCATTTGATTTTCGTTTTATTTTGCCATGCTAAATATACAGACACATTAAAGTAAATGGAAATTTTTGAAGTTCCTATTTGCGGATCAACAAAAATGTATCAAATTTTATAATGCAAATGAAAATAAATACTTCATCTGAATGATTTTTCTTCTTAGTTTTTTATGTAACTAATTTTAGGTTGAAGTGTACCAATGGAATTTAGCTTGTCCTTTTCAATCTTACCACAAAGTCCTTTTTGTATGCCTTATGGAGAGAACCGCATAAAGCTCAAGCAACACGTTATTCATTATAGTTCTGAAAGCCTGAATCGGCAGTGACATTATCATGTTCTGATAGGCAGTTATTTCAATTGAAGTTCAATTTATTTCATAAATATTGAGCAACTCCATCTCAATAAATTAAATTGTATTGCTAACAAGGATTATTATCTGGTAGTTATGTGATAGTTGCAAGACTTACATAACATACGTACATTACATAATTGGTCATTACAACCCTTCAGTCATCAGAATTATGGACCTAGCTTCTCACACTACTTACGTTGTGTGCGTTAATTTTATACATAAGTGGCGGGACCTACAGTTTAAAGTTGATTCCGAACGACAGATTTTTGCGAAACTTTTCATGGGAATTTTATTTGCTTTCAGAGTTTTTGCCAGAAATATGCTGAGAGGAAGTCGCCGAAGAAATACTTTTTCAAATTTCGTTTTGATGTCTGACCTGGGGTTTGCACAGTGGCCTCACGTCTAATAAGCCAATACACTACCTACTAGACTAAGGCGACTTCTCGGAATAACAATTTCGTATAATTCTCATCTCTTTAAAGCGCCTTTTGTAAAACAGAGGGAAAAGCCCTTGGGGCGTACAGCAGAAAATACGATGCCAAGGATATAACTATGATTTGTAGGCTGTAGTAATGTGTACCAATATTGAAATCATGAATTGTGGAAAACAAGTACGCAAATATTTTTGGTATTGTTTCTGGAAAGTAGATATATTAAACTGTAGGTCTCCCACTTATGTATAAAATTAACGCACACAACATAAGTGGTGTGAGAAGTTAGGTCCATAATTCTGACTGAAGGGTTGTAATGACCAATTATATATGCATGTATGTATGTATGTATGTATGTTGTTCTGAGAAGTAGTTAGCAAGAGTGTGTTGAGAACAAATAAAAAGTTTTGACACACACTGACGTTGAAGTATATTTTCGTTCGGAGGTGAATAGGATGGAGATAATATGGAATAAAGTGTCTCAAGCACTATGTTCAAGTATTGAATTTTCGTGTTTATAACATAATGAATGTCGTGCTAATGCTTAAATAAACAAAATTGTCTCTTTCAGTCATTCAAATCGATCGTCATAGCACAACATCTTTTGGGAGATTAGTCGGATATGTGTTAGTTACTCATATTAAGCCTCTAAAATACTAGGTTTGAGTTCTGTCATCTGTAAAATAGAAAGTGCGATTTGAAATTAAAGTCATAGAAATCAAGCTAAAATTCGAGAATAAATTGTGGGTATTAAAGTGTTTAAACAAAGCAACTCTCTTGTCTTATTTCTTCCCTTGTTTCAGTTTCTTTAAATTCTTACCAGCTGATCATTTGTATACTCTTTCAGGTCCTAGAATAAAAGCATTTGTATACTCGTAGCTTAGAAGTAACGCCATCTGTGAAAATGCGTTGACTGATCTTCATATAATATTAGTTGCTTGATGGTATTCTCTCTGGAGGAGTCAAGGCACTTTCTGTGTGAATTACGAAAACTATGATGACGGTGTTTTTGCCTTGGGTAGTATAAATACGTTAAGCAGGAGCACTAATCAAAAAGGCTATTTTAAAGAATACATCCTTTGTATGTCTAACAAATTATAATTCTCCAATTCACATGACTTTTTATCGTGTATGGTGTATTGAATACACTTTTTGTTTGTGAACGCTCAGTGTTATGTTGTATTGTGTATTTCGTAGAAGAAGAACACCAATATTTATAATTTGATTTTCAAGCAGCAAAATGAAAAATATTACGGAAGAAAATAAATTAAATAAATCTCTCCGATAGCACGAAACCTATACAACTTTTAATAACATATGAAAAAAAATGTGTATAAGTGTATCGGATTTTTATAGGAAAATTATACACTGTTGTATTTTCATCCAACAATACACAGAACACAACAATACAAGGGCTTGTGTGAATTGCCCAAATGTTTTTGTAAAATATTCTAGTTCAATTGACAGCAATTGATATGATTTCATAAGAAATTTTCCATGTCAGAGAATCAAACTAATTAGGTTTTTGACCACTCATAAGGATCTGAATTGTAGTATTTCTATATTTAAAGAAATAAGGAAACATAATTGAAATAAAGCAATTCAATAATGAAATTCAAGACAACGCAAATGCATTTATTTAATTTGGTTTATAATTTTTATTACTTACTGTAGTTGTATTTGTTCAAATAGACTATATTTTAGCGTGTGTACGTGAGAGTGTCTAAAACATACATAAAATAGCTGGAAAAAAAGTGCTAAAATCCTTATGAATCAGTGGCATGTGCATAAAATATGCAATTTTACGCAAATAATAAATACCGCAACACTTCACATCTAACCGCTCGCTTTGCCCCTCTCTCTCTCTCGTAGTGCTTAATTCATAATTGAATGGTTGAGGGATAAACATGTTATTCTTTTCCTACAGATGATGATGATGATGATACAGCATCACATACAGTCTATATGCTTGACGCTCTTTGGGATAAATATGTTTATGAGCCTAAAATTCCATGTAGTTAGTCATTCGCTTACACTTACACGCACACACATACTATATATACATATGTATGTATACATATATATTCATGGAATGACTGAATCATTTCAATGTTTGCCAAAGGAAGACAAACAATGGGTATCAATAAACAAACAGCATGACAAATTTAGGTTTATGGGGATACAAACGGACTCTTTTAATAATACATCCATACATAGAAAGGCCATACAAATTATTAAATTTCCGGAAAAAATCTTAAAATGCCTGTTTTATCAAGGATTCCCTTATAATTTTTTGTTGTTTGAATTTATTTTGTTTTGTTTTGTTCCTCTAATATAAAAATAAATGAAATTAAGCCAAAAAAAGAATTGAAACTAGGCAAAAAAGGATAAAATATGTCTTCTCTTTAATTTTTCTAACGATGTGACCAACTGAGTCACACACTTACTCATAAGCAAACAAATACTTGTACAATTTTCGCTTCGTTTTCCGTTTTTCGTTTGACTTTTACTGTGTTACTGATGCTGCGGCATAATAATCGTTTGTATGAATTTATGCGTGTGCGTAAATTTTAATCTTAACATGTGTGCGTGTAAGTGTTTTAAGGAGATTTTTTTCGCTCTAGTTTCAGTAGTATGATGTTTTTAGACATTCCGGCTCCTTATTTTTAACACACAGTCACACATACGTACATATTCGTATTCTTTTTTATTCACTGTTCTTCACTTTCTCCTTGAAAGTATTTATTTGTGTGTGTGTGTGTGTGTAAAAGAAAGAGAGTCTGTAAGTGTTTTCATTGAAATTTTTAACCTCTTTTAAACAAGAAAATTTCCTTTTTCGTATTTTTGTCAATGGCTTAGCGCCAGTATTACTCGACATTCTGACGCTTTTCGATTATAAATTTATTTTAGTATTAAAACATGTGCCATTTTTTTTTTTGCATACTGTGTGTTATAAAAAGCAATTTTAGTTTATAACGCGGAGGCTATTAGAAATATTTATAATTTTTTATCTTTAATTTGATAAAAACAACCGCAGAAGAATCCTGTTATTTATGATTAATAAACTGAGTTTATTTTTTCTTTTTTTTTTTTTGATTCCTAAGAAATGTCAGACATTTAAAGGCAACCTGTTGGGGAATTAAAAATTAAATATAAAATTCAAATAAAGTATAAATAATTAAACCATAAGTCCATGACTTTTCGAATGAAAGACTTCTTTAAGCTGTATGCACTTTGTCATGAAATAAGATTTATGGAGACTGTCAACATAAATTTTTTTGAATGATGATTTCATCTTTGAAGTTAACCTACTTCCACTCGAAGCATTTCCTCCAATTAGTTAACAAGCTACTGTAATTCTCAACTTCATTCCCAAATTGGGCAGATGAAGAAGTATTACATACATACATAATTGGCCATTACAACCCTTCAGTCAGGATTACGGCCTAGCTTCTCACACCACTCATGTTGTGTGCGTTAATTTTATACGTTAGTGGCGGGAACTACAGTTTAACGTCGACTCCGAACGACAGATTTTTGAGAAACTTTTTTATGGCAGGTTTATTTACTCTCAGAGTTTTTGCCATTAATCTGGGATACGAACCTGGGCTTTTAGTCTAATAAGCCAACACACTACCTACTAGACTATGGCGACTTCATGAAGAAGTCAAATTCGAGTTCTAATCTGGATGGTGGCTATACAGCTGTCGAATACATGCTAAATAACAACTTTACATGATCAACTGATCGTTTAAATTTGTGATGCCAGATATGATTGTAATAAAGAAAGAAAATTTTCCTAGTACCTTTCATTACTGTCTGATTGGCTTTGTCAAGCTTCTTTGAGTATATAAGTATTTGAGCATTTATTTTCTCTATCGCCTGAACGAATCTCATGATTCGCTTGACTACAAACGTAAGCAATTAAGATTAAAACGTATCCACAAAGAAAGCCAGCTGACTTCTGTCTGTCAGCTGCTTTATTAGACACGATAATATCAACATCGAAGAAAGGTCGGGCAGCACTATCTCTCATAAAAAGCTAGAAATCAATCAGGAAAGTTTCACACCACTGCAGCCAATACATGTTCATAGAAAGAGTTTTTGCTAGTCAAAGACTTTTCTACGCAAAGATTTATGATCTCAGGACCTGCTACACTAGGCGAAACACCTACTTAGGTTAGATTAGGTGAGGTTGCGCATCGTACTTGAAGAAATTGGTCTGACTTAGGCCCATTGTAATATCACAATCAGTATTAAACAAGGAGATCAAACATTCTCTAGAAGAAACCAATGCAAATCTAGAATAAATCTCGGTCCATGATGTCAGAAAGTGAGAGTTATAAAGCCTCCTTTTTTATGACAAAAGCAGGACATTGACTCATTATGTAAAATATAGTGTCTTCCTCCTCCCCAGAGTCACAGTTCCTGTAGAAGTCATTTGCCGAGTCTTTTGATATGTCGACCAAAAGGATAGTGATTCCTAAAAATCGCGATTAATGACCAAGCGATTTAAGGATAAAAGTGAGTCGGCTCTCTTCTTATCCATACGTGTCTTGCTGCCAACGAGATTGAGCCTCCTTTTGAAACAAGTGGCTTATTAGACGTCCGGCCGCGGTTCAAACCCCTGGTCAGACATCTGCAACACGACAAAATGAAATTTGAATATTTTTATTAGGCGACTTCCTCTCAGCAGATTTCTGACAAAAACTCTGCTAGTGAATAAAATTGCAATTAAAATTTCCGAAAAACCTGTCGTTCTGAGTCGACTTTAAACTGTAGGTTCCGCCACTTATGTAAAAAATTAACACACACAACTTGGATGGTGTAAGAAGATAGGTGAAGTGTGAATCGCATTACCAATGCCCTGTAATATGTTGGAGATAGCAAGCTATGTTCGGGTCCTGGCCAGTTCATCAACAATGCATTTTCAAGCGATATTCCTATCAGAGATCAGCAATTAGTATTCAAAAAGATGAGTAGAATCGAATCATACTCATAATTTCTGATACTTATACCCATTCATACTTATTTTAATAACATACTCATACTACTCATATTTAAAGTTTGAAGTACTCATCATATTCATACTTAACGATAAGTCTGATGTTGTTGATGTCGATTCTACATGACTCAACATTTACAAGAATCACAAAAGAAGTATGATTCGCGTACGAATACTACAATACTCGCTAAAAGGTTATGTGTTTGCTATGATTGCTGTCTTTGACTTTTTCTTTCTTCTCCTTTTTTTTGTAAATGCAACAACAACTAAGGCAGGAAATTTTGATGAATGATTCGAGTCACTCGTATCATTTATAAGTATTTTTCTAAATTTAGGAATCTGAAGAAGTAGGTGTATGAATCAAACATATTTCGAATGTTATGAGTTTGATGCCAACGTTGTACTCATACTCATTGCAACCTGTACGTATAAATCAATGTTGTAGTGAGTACGAATGAATTTCAATACTGTTAACTCACTCATACTTGAAATTTCATGAGTACTTATGAGTATGAGATCATTGCTGATCTCTGACCCAGAGTACACATAAGAATTACCTTTGAATGATCCGAAATTTACTTCTGAAATTAGCGCCTTTATCACAGTCTGGCCCTTTGAGTAAATCAAGAGATTTTCTTTAAAAATCCTGCCACCCAACAGGCATTGCGCCGCTATGACCTCTGGCTGTGACACGACAGAAATACCTGCGTAACTGAAAAAAAATTTGAAATCAAACTAATAGTAAAAGTAAATAAGAAGATTGGAATGAAAAATAAAAATATTAAATAAAAATTGAATTGAATTTTTTTATTGTGGACATAAAAATAACAATAAAAAGAAGTCATTAAAACTGAATGTTTTAAAAACTGATTTTTTTCTTTTTTTAAAAATCCTTAATCCTGGCAATGAAATAAACTTAAATAAATCAACAAATGTTAGAAGAAAAATTATCTTAAAATTACTCATCGATTAGTAAGCGAATTCAATAAATTTTGGCAGATTTTGTATAAAATCTCAACCACTTTAGAGGATTTTTTAATTTAAGATTTTAATTTTCATTTTCGAGTTTCTTGTTGCCCTGAAATAAATCATTTGATGTTGTAATATACAGAACAAATTATGGAAAAGTATGTTTGCTGTACTTTAACGTAAATATTATGCCTGTGATATTAATAAAAAAGCTCAGTGTTTCGGTATGTATGCTTGAGCATGTCTAATTTATTGGATACGTATTTTTGGACTTTTAATCATGGATTGACGTCGTCATAACAAATATAAAGAAACCAGTAAACACCATGGCATACAAATATATAAAAATATTACAGACTAAACAAGGCAATATTTTTCTAAGATATCGTATACATATGTATTGAAATAAAGAAAATAAAGAAAAATATTTTGATTTCCTCTTTAGGACAACATCCACCAAAAACTTGGTTATAAATACATACTCATACCATTTTCAATCAATCGTTTATTAATTTTCGCCAAAGATGGTATATTTTTGAGTTCGGGTAATTTTTCCACCTGCCTTCTTATTTATGTTTTCCATGACTTCCTTTGAAAATCTTATCAAATTCTTATTTGTTTTTATGTACAACAATAAAACAAAAAAATATTGAATGTATACATGTGCTCATAAATACACCAAAGGGAATTACGATTTTGTTTTCATTTTATTTCATTTCATTCATTCGTGTTAAACTGGACAACGTGTGTTGCTGTCTGCCCGTTTCTGTTTCTGTTTCAATTGAAAACTTTATTTGATACAACTGAATAAACATATAATTAAAGTGTATTCTATGGAAACCTTCAACAATGGCATAAAAAGGGGCCACTTATCCAATTTCCTTTTGCAGTTTTTAGAACATGTCAAAACAAATGACTGTAATTAATACAGACTATTCTGTTTATAACACTTTAACACACAATTTCTCTTTAATACATGCAAATATAATGTATTTCACGTTAACGGCTATAAAATTTCAAAAGCCACGAAAATAATTCTCTTTTTTGGTTCTTGGTTCGTGTTTTGTTTTTATATTTTTACAAAAATTTTTCAATCACTTACTAGAATTCAAAAATTTGCCAATTTGCAAATTTTGCCCTCAAACTTTGTTTCTTCTAAGCTGGCCTAATAAACTTCATTATGTTGTTCGATCTCAATAAGGGCAATTCTCTACCCAGCGCCTGATATGCTGCCAAATGTTTCCTCCTAAAGTTACAGGATTATGCTCTGATTATTCATTTCATGCGCCGTAGTCTAGTAGGTAGTGTGTTGGCTTATTAGACGTAAGGCCACGGTTCAAACCCCAGGTCAGGCATCAAAAAGGAAAATATGTGGTGACTTCCTCTCAGCAGATTTCTGGCAAAAATTCTGAGAGGAAATAAAATTGCCATGAAAAAAGTTTCTCAAAAATCTGTCGTTCAGAGTCGACTTTAAACTGTAGGTTCCACCACTCATCTATAAAATTAACACACACAACATAAGTGGTGTGAGAAACTAGGACGTTGTACAATGGGTCAATTGGGTATTCGACCTCTGGGTACTGTACTTGTCTTAATTGACAAGTACACGTCCTCTAACCTAAACTAACCTAACCTAACCTACGAAATCTCGCAGGCTTGTCTGCCATTACCCTAAGTATAGTCTTCAAAGCTCCGGTGTTCACTAACATATGCATTTGAATTCAATCAAACGGAGTATCCACAGGGACAGATTGTACTAATAAAACTAAAACTCAGTCTCTGTACCATGCTGATGACTAAGTACGAGGCATGATCGAAAACAACATAACTTTTAATAATAAATTGGAGTTATACACTAGAAAACCCCACTGTTCCAATTTCTGTTTGTACAAAAATTTCCGCGTAAACATTTCCTAGGAAAAGCTGTCTCATGGTCAAGACGTCATTAAAAAGTGAAACCACTAAGTCATGTAGTTGATAATGGCGTTCACAACCACCCAACGTAGTTGCCGTAGTCTAGTAGGTAGTGTGTTGACTTATTAGACGAGAGGTCACGATTCAAACCCCAGGTCAGATAACTCCAATAAAACGAAATATGGAAAATATCTTCGGCGACGGCAGATATCTGGCAAAAACTTTGAAAGTAAATAAAAATTGCCATGAGAAGTTTCCCAAAAATCTGTTGTTCAGAGTCGACTGTAGGTCTTTAGAGATGAGGCCCATTTCTGGATAAATGGGTAGGGAAACAAACTAAATTGTCGAAAGCGTCCAATGCATCCCGTAAAAGTCACTGTTGGGTGAGGATTTTATGCTGGCGGCGTCTTCGGTCTAATATTGTTAGTGTTTTAAATTAAAAAAAAAAAAAACGGACGTGTCTTTGTCCACAGTGAAATTACAAACAACACCTACTGACGTATGATGAATACTTGCAGTTTTGCTTTCTTAATAAATATTCATCATACGCCACATATGTTTGTTTTCAATTCAATATGTATGTTAACCCTTAAAAGTATGCAACATATACTTTTTAAATACATACATACTTTAGCATTAACCGTAGATCAGGGATGCCCAAAGCTAAAACTGTAGTAGTATTGGTGAGCGAGAGAGAACTGCACTGAAAGAAAAGTTGTGTAAACTGAAATAAAATGTACGGAAAAATCCAAAAAGCTGAATTTACAATAAAATTTGGAATAGAAATTCGTCCATATTATTTAACTAAAATATAGTTTCTCAAGAAAAGTTACAATCTTAAATTAATTATATGCTAATTTTTTTATCTTTCATCTGTAATATTTCCCATAAAAGATTTATGATAATTTTTCATTATTATTCAAAATTAAAAAAAACCTATTATGAAAATAAAATTAATTAAATTAAATAAAAATAAGGAAATACAATTTTAAATGTAAAATTTTGTTCAATCAGTGACTATGGAAAAAGACTAGAAAAACAAAAAAAAAAAAATAGATACAGGGTTATTTCTTTTATTTATATTGTAATAAAACCTTCAATATTAATACTATTGTGGCAATATCGTAAAAGCAGAATATTTTTTAGCTGTGCTGAACTTAGTTTATTGCGTCGTTTGAAACCAATGGATTTTAAGTCCGAAAAAATCTGCTCACAAAAATACAATAGTGCCTTCTAAAAGCATATTCTCTACATTCCTTCAATATTTTATAACATAAAATGCATTGAGCATCACCAAACACATTTTGTTATCATAAAATATGTTTCGTAAGTCATAGTAAATTTTTTTCAGTACTTTAAGCAAAAAATATTACAAAAAAATCGTACGCCCTCTACGCATGTGTATTCGTCGCTGTCTGAGTGACGACTAACCAAATAGAATAAGCACCAAAGGCAATAAGCGTAAAAGCACTATGAAATTGGCATCATTGCCGTAGATCGAGCTTTGTATCAAAAATGATACATTTCAATTTTTGAGACTATATAACTTTAATTCAGAAATAGTTAGATACCCGATATTTTTTAATTCGTCAGTATTGTTATCGCCCTTATTTTAATCCAAATAAAAAAAGATGATTTTAAACAGGACTTTAATGTATAAAAATAAGTGGTGGTAGAAGCTAGGTCGTAATCCTGACTGAAGTGCTGTAATGATCAATTATGTACAACCTCCAAACGGCCGACCTCATATAGTGAGTTTTTTCTATTGTTTTGGGCGTGGAGACTTCAACTGGCATAATCCGCTTTAAGGGTTATGGAGAAGTCTATACGGACGGTTCTGAACTTGAGAATAATATAACATGAGAATATCTCTCCTTCTTACAGGCTATTTTAATGTGTTTTAGGTCGAGTGAATGGCCATAAATCACGCTGAAGAACTGATACTGGCTTAGTGAACTCCAACTATTAGCACTTCTATGCTCTCTGATAATCAGTCTGGATTTACTTACCAATCCCATCTCTGGCTCTTCGGAGACTGCTCTTATTTAATTGAAACTTTTTTGATAATCAGAGTTATCATTATTAAATATCGAATTGAATCGATTACTAAGTTCCTTAAAATTTCAGGCTTGTTTTCTGATTGATTCCAAGCGAATAATTCTTTAAATGCGAAGCCTCAATATCGATTTTCAAGATCGATTAACTACGACTTAGACTCATCAGCATTGTGGTATCACAACACAGCGCTATGCCTGTTCAAATGATTGAGCAAAGTTACCAATCCACTTATCGTACCCTATCATATATTCGATATCGTGTGTTTATCTATTATTTTTTAAGTAGTGATTAACACTGATTAACGCGCTACTGACTAGAACACTGAGACATGCAGAGTATATATCTTCGTATGTTCGATTGATACTCCATTCATTGAGAGTGTTACATCGTTATCCATGAAGCCAGAGCTCCGAATGAAGACATTTTGAATAGTTTATAGAGACTATTTTCATTTGGCATGTTATAAGCCCATATTTTTTATACATATTTATAATGTTCTCCATATAAATCTAATGAATATAACTTGTTACATACAAAACAAATTAATAAAAAAAATTTCCAACTTACATTCATATTATCACTTCAAAAAGAAAATAATGATAAGAATTATTTATTGTTTTTAATTTTTTTTTATTCAATTGCAGGTTGGCAGCGGCTCAGGAAGCGGCGCTAGCAGGGCATCAACAGGGCTCCACAAGCGGGGGGCACTCGGGTCGAAGGGGAGCCCATCGCTTAGCTGATAGAATGGGTGGCCCAAAGAAAGAGGAAACACCACCTGGTGGTGGTCCCACATCATTATTTATCCTCACAGAGGATAATCCAATTAGAAAATACACACGTTTCATAATAGAATGGCCGCCCTTCGAGTACACTGTGTTATTGACAATCATTGCCAACTGTGTTGTGTTGGCATTAGAAGAACATTTGCCTGAGTGTGATAAAACAGTATTGGCCCAAAAGCTGGTAAGTTTGTTTATGTTGTTCCTTTATTGCCAAAAATATTATTTCAAAATGTGAAACAGCTTAACACAATTACTTAAACTGTTTTGGCAAAAGCTAACCCAGTAATATTTAATTTAAATACGAATATTTTTTTTATTATTTATAAGGGAACTAATTGAATTGAATGTTTTTAATTTGTTTTTATGCACGTTTCTTTTAAATTTAGGAAAAAACGGAGACCTATTTTTTATGCATTTTCTGTGTAGAAGCATCGCTCAAGATCCTGGCCTTAGGTCTAGTTTTGCATAAACACTCCTACCTCAGGAATATTTGGAACATCATGGATTTCTTCGTAGTAGTAACGGGGTAAATATTTAACAAAAATTTTTTTATTTTCAATCAATTTTTCTTTTCACTTTTGATTTGTTTTGTTGTTTTTTTTTCTCATTCAAACTCTTACGAATACGTTAAATGCTGAGAAACTGTTGAATACATTTAAATTTGTCCCAATATGTGGTGACAAGTAGAAATGCTTTCATTTTGCAATTGTCAACATTGGCTGATTTGTTTGAGTGTATATGTATGTATGGTATTTGGTCTCTTTTGTTATTTCTTTATTTATTTACTCTTACATTTGTGTGCGTGTGAGAGTGTGTGATATGAGAGAGCCTTTTTGTGTGCTTGTGTTTATATTCTCAAGTCTTCAACAGACTTTGTGTGTGTGTGTGTATGTGAGAACGTTTCTGTTGTTTTTAATTTCCGTTTTAATGACAACTTATAATAACGTCTTACTCTCACTCTCTTTAAGCGATTATCACTTTAAGTTTTACTCTACTATTGTTCGTTTATATTCGTTTTTTTGTTTTGCAAATGTGCTGTGCTCTCATTATTCTAATTTTGTCTTTCTCATTCTCTTACTGTCCTTAATTTTTTTCTCTTCTTTTAACTGAAACTGTCTTTTAACATTAATTTCATGCAATTTGTTTTTGTTTCTTTCCTTTTCCTTTTCGTTTTTGTTTGAATTTGAATTTTGATTTTCTTTCCTTTTTTATTTCATTTCTTTTTTCTTTTGATTTTGGCTCCCAAAACAAAAATTATTTTGTTAACAAAACTCAATAAAAACAAAAACAAAAACAAACCAAAAACAAAAAAATAAAACTACCAAATCCCATTCACGGTTTTGCAACTTTACCTCGTGTGGTCGTTTGTTCACCCCCGTGCGCGAAAAAAATCGATAAATGAAAATGTTATCGATGGCATTTAGTGCCATGACAATCTTTGCGGAGGCCAATATAGATGTCGATCTGCGAATGTTAAGATCATTTCGTGTTTTAAGGCCGCTAAAACTTGTTTCAAGAATTCCAAGTAAGAATTTCCTTCAAACTATTCTCTTTAAAAAGATAATAAAATTTAAATGTTTCATTTAGAATGAAACAATTCTTATTAAATTAAATAATAACATATAACATAGAAGAATATGTTTAACTAGGCTAGACTTATCATATACTAAAATATTATCAATACATATTTCGAGTAACCGGTAGGGCCTCATAATTACTAGACCATGTTTTAACAAAAAATGAAAAAAAAACTCACACAGGCTGTAGATGCCAGTTTAAATTAGTAATTTAGACGGTCATATGCGATAAAAATATATTCTTAGTTCTTTACACAATATACTGAAACATACTTTTAGGCTAGTAGTTTTTTCATTTGTCACAACATACTTAAAGGCATCGCAAAAAATATAGTGGTGCTACTGAATGAAAAATCGATAACTTTTGTATCAAAAGTTGGACATTCAGTAGCATTATTATAAAGTTTGATGTCTAGATGTCTTCTTAATCTTCCTTAGTCCACCTTATTGCCTCAAGGTTTACAGCCTAAAGGTATGTTTTTCTTTACGTGTACGATCATATTTATTAAACAGTGTTGTCCTTTATAATAACTTTTAAAGATTATTTCTTTTTTAGAAAATTCAGCTAAAATAACAACTCTTCACAAATATATGTCAATTTATTTTAAATGCTACACTGAATACTTAAATATTTTCTTTTTAATTTTTTTTTTAATTTCGTAGTTAAATAAAAACAAAATTGAAACAGTTAAAATAAAATCATTTTAAAAATTTCACATTCTTAGTCATGTTTACACTAATATTGTTTATTAGTTTAGGTGTTTAATTTAATCAACCATTCAATCACCATATTTAAATGCGTTTTGAGAACATATTTTTAGAAATTTTTTAAAAATTGTTTGCTTTAAAAATATTATATTGCCGGCCTTATATATACGCATAAAAGATTCCGGAAATTCTGAATGCTCAGTTAATAATAATTGAAAAATACTTCATATGTTGTGGGCATAAGAGATTGTGGAAATCTTAGTCATCATGAATGGCTAACTAGTTTCAATTTGAATGCTAACTTAAACCAGGCATGTGCCACATTCGCTCACAATCGATCACAAACGTAATGTTGTGACAAATTCGCAGAAGTGTTTTACGTCGTTAAATTGCGATATAAACGAGTTTTTGGACCGATTCGCACACCTAAGCAAAGAAGTCATTCACTCATTTTTTTTAACACTAACACTCATGGACCCTACTCATGCAGTGTATTGTGTTGGAATTAGGAAAATAGGTTATGGAAGAAGTACAGAGGGAACCATACCATGATCCAAACGGCAGTCTGTATCTCCGTATAACCATTAAGCTTATTTATAAAGATCAACACGGTAGCGACACTGCCTACCTTAAAATGGATATGAAAGGCAGTGAAAAAAGGTCTTTTGCATCAGGATAGCGCAAAGGTGAGCATTAGATTACCTAATCTACCTTATTTTTTGATAGCTTATTTCTTGATTCCAAATATGTATGTTTCCAATATGCTTGCTGGAATGCAATTTTATTCCAACGAAGAATTTACCCTAGATATGTAGGTAAATTCACACCAAGAAGTTCGATGAATGCACATAGTGCTTACATATAGTGCCGGAATAAAGTGCCTACAGTTTTCGGTTATCCCCTAGCTACGGAATGACTGGGAGCTTCTGAAGATGCTGATAAGACAGCCATGTCATCTATATAGTAGACACCAAGGTGCCTTTTTCTCCTCCACATAGTGCTGTGTATGTACCCAATAGGCGAAGAACAGTCTTCTCTCTTTCTTTATCGCTACAGCCTCTCCAGGAACCGTTTGCCTCGCATGGATGCCTATAATGCACTGTCCCGTAATGCGTTTAAGCAGACATATCATACATCCTGTATCCAATTGTCGCCAGATTTTCTGCACCGTTTTTCTCGTGTCCATATCCATGACTGCATTGTTAATTATAAGTTGACAAATAAATTGAGAATTTATTTGTGACTTGACTTATGATTAGGATATTATATCGTTCCATTACAACAAAAAACTACAAAGAAATATTTATTTATTTATTTATTTATTAATTACAATAGAATTACGAATTATATCCTAATTATATACGAGCGAAGTAACTTGACTATTTGCTCGGTGTAGTGTCACAGACCAGAGTCTCTGGTGGGAATCGAACCCACGACCCTCACGCTAATAGTCTAGCACACTACCCACTAGACTACCAGGGCACCCAAGACAAAGAAATATATTTCGATGAAGTCGACGAATCCTATTAAAAAAAAATAAGAAAATTTGGGAAACATTGTGCAAAGTGTATACAAAAGAGATTGCTTTTACAAAAAAAATGGATTTTTAATTCAAAATCCTACCTTCGTATTAGTCTATAGAGATGAATAATATTCAATATTATATTAATTTGGTTTAATAAGTACTATCGTCTCCTTATGCACATGGTGTATGTAAATTAGAAAAACTGTTTCAAATTTGTTTTCATTAATATCATCGATTCGTAGTTGATGAATTAAGCCGCGTTATAAATTCCGATGTCGGAGAAAATGTAGAAATGGTAGAAAATAATTAGTAAGCAAAACAAAATCCCTAGTAAATTCGACAATATTAGATAGAAATTGTATTAAATTTTTTATTTGTTTTCTTTAATAATATATTTCTTTTAAAGTTTATCATTAACAGCACACTTAACACACTTATCTGCTTGGGTCACTTATTTATTTCTAAAAAACAAAAAATGTGTGGAATTATATTTACTTTAATTCAATTTAAACTTTCATACTAATTTAAGCACTTGTTTTTTGCTTTAAGTGTAGCGCTTCACGTTGTTTTGATTTCATATACATTTTGATTTAATTTTTTTGTGTAATAATTTAAATATTTTTTTGTTACAATACTTAACGAATAGATATGATAATGGTGTGTTTTAGAATATTATAACAGCCAGTTTGTAATGAAATTATTAAATAAAAAAATTTTTGTATTTCTTTTAATTTCTTTTTTTATTTGAAATAATAACAAAAAATTAACAATATTTTTTAAAAAAATATTGCTAAAAAAAAACAAAATTAAACAAAAAAAAATAATAAAAAAACTCATATGAGCAGATTCATGACACAATTCCCACAATTAGGGCCCGAAGTAGATCTAAGAACTCTTAGGGCCATACGTGTGCTAAGGCCCTTAAAATTAGTCTCTGGAATTCCTAGTGAGTAGTTTAAATAGTAATTAAATAAAATATTATTTTTTATTTCTTTAAACAATAGCTATTAATGTTTAGAGTAAAAATTTTTTGAAACATATTTTTTTAGTTGTAGAAAAATTTAATTTTTTTTATAAACAATACATACTATACAATTATGTATATACATATTAGTAAATTTTATTTAGATGCTTAGCTATTTATTTAATAAGAAAATAGTATTTAAAACCATAGTGTTTAAATAAATAAAAAATCCATTTAAAGATAACACTTTACTAATATATTCTATTTCTTTTTTTTATTTTTTATTTTCATTTTTTTTCATTTGTTTGCGTGCCATATGCATTGGAATTCTTTTCGTTTACAGGTTTACAAGTAGTTTTAAAGTCCATTATAAAAGCAATGGCACCGTTACTACAAATTGGTCTCTTGGTGTTGTTTGCGATCGTTATATTTGCCATCATTGGACTCGAGTTCTATTCGGGTGCTTTACATAAGACTTGTTATAGTTTAGAAGATCCAAGTATTTATCATTCCAATATTTTTTAATAACATTTTTTCTTTCTTTAACAATACTTTTTAAAGACTGTTTGTATATATATGAGCCTATGAATTTAATATTGAAACTTTCTTTTTGCAGATAAGCCGGTTAAAGAAGGTGAATCGGAAACACCGTGTAATACGGATAATGCCACAGATAAGGCTGGTGGTTCATATGTATGTAATTATACGACGAGTATGTGTTTGGAAAAATGGGATGGACCAAATTCTGGCATAACTAGTTTTGACAATATCGGTTTTGCCATGTTGACTGTATTCCAATGTATCACTATGGAAGGCTGGACAGCAATACTGTATTGGGTAAATGCCAATTAAAAAAAGGCCTATAAGACAAAACCAAAAAAAAAACTTCTTCTTCTTCTTCTTCTAAAGTCTATTAAAGTTCTTGCCATTTTAGAAATGCTAAAACAAATCAAACAAAATAATTTAAGCTTGTTTCCTGTGTAATCAAAAACTTCTTATTGTTATATAAAAAAATCTCTTAAAACCTCATTGCTTTTATTGATAAATAATCGTATTAAGCTTAAAGGGAAATATTTTAAAGCTTTCTCTCCATATCGTAATAAAAAGCTATTTTAATAAACACACAATATTATTATATAAAGCTAAGGCTTACATGCTACTTCTGAATATACGTACATATTTGCTAAAAATCTCCTTATAAAATATACCATAAACATTCGAAAGAGGTTTTCCCCATACTTTTAGAAAAAAATCTTCTTAAGGCTTGCAATGCTTTGGAAGATTTTCCTCTTTGCAGTTGTTTTCAAAAACTCTTTTGAATGTCCGCTAAAAATTTCATTTCCTGTTCAAAACTTTTTGATCTTAAATACGCATGTTGTTCCAACCAACTTCTTAACTGTATTTTAATTCTCTTGTATTTTCAATGAATATTTAAAAGAAAAAGACAAAAAACAAAAAACAAATCTTTCAACATATTTTTTTCTGTATATTTGTTGTATATTTTCTCTATCTCTGTGTCTCTTATGTTATAAGAAAAGTGTGCTCTTTCTTAAATATTGTTTCAAAACAAAACTAAAAAATAATAATCAGCTGAGTTCCTTTTTGTATTATATTTCTTTAAAAACTTCATCATACTTCTTCGTACTCCTTATAAACATATGTATATGTATGTGTGTGTAATAATTTACCTAATACAGAATTGCCTATCGTTTATCGATAGCGCTCTGAATTTTAATTGCTAAACCAAAAAAAAAGAACAAAAACACAAAAAAAAAATAAGAAACGTTTTCTTTCATTTCATTTTCTAATCCATATTAATTAAATACTTTGAAACATCGTTTAAAAGTTCTTCTTGGTGCATTTTCAATTAAAAAAATGAATTTTAATCTGCAATTGTAACAATTCTAATCACATTCTAATCACATGTACCAGTTAGTTGTTAACAAAATTATGCTTAAGACAGTGACGTATTAAACTTGAGGTAAATAGATTTTTATTTTAAAAATTAATCCTTAAAGTTAGCTACTAGAACACGACGCACTTATGTTATAAATTAAAATGAAGTCAAGTTACAAGATACAACAGAGACCATTATTATGAATTCCTTTGGCGATTCCTGGGTTTTATAGGATTATAACATAATCTTTCTACCAACGTTTGCCCAAATCCTCAAACCCTAGGCTTTAATATGGCTATGTGATCCAAGTACTACATGCACATTCCTTATGTTTCCTTTCCACAATTTCCTGTATAATAAAATATTGGTGTTACCTTTGTAATGAGGAAATTGTAGAACAATGTAGAGCGTGCCTCAGATAACGTATGATAAATTCCTGAATGGAATTGACATCCCTTACCGCTGCATTCCAAATTAAACCACCGCCATACAAATTAGAATTGTTTTCACACGAGTTAAAGGTTGTAGGGAGATCGCCATATGATAGTCGATCGACCAAAATATTGACTGATTCAATTCAATGTAACGTCGTAAGGAAGTACTAATTTGGGAGCTTGCTTACTATTAGCGGTGATTCGCATAACATTCGTTTTTAACAGGCCCGTATTCGTGGTCTCTAATTGTAGGGAATTGAACTTTAGCTGCATGTCCCAATGTTAACGAGATACAAAGCAAATGGCATCAGCATAACAAATGTCCCCTAGTTTTGTGTTTCCCAGAGTGTTTCTACTGATGTGAATAAGGCATTTTCTAACAAGCAATCGACGACAGTATTGAACAAAAGTGGAGAGAGAACACAACTTTGTCAAACGTCAGCTGAAGGAGAGATAGCTCTACTGTCACTGCTATTACATAGGATACGCCATGAGTGGCTCCATCAATAGAATTTCTTATTCAGAAGTGAAGTAAGATAACTGCTGCATACATTTTAAATATTTTTAAGTAGTTTTGATATTTCGAAGTTTACATACGTTTCCATAAGCTTAACTTATATGGCTTATGGATATGTGACTGATACTGTCTTTGAAATTGGCATGTGCCAATCACATTAATTCTCTATTTTATTTGAGATTTCAGAAATTGTCAGTTCTGCTTCGACATTTGTGAAAGAACTTTTTCACATATTACATATCAATGAGGCAATATACTCCTTGGAATAATTGTTTAAAATGTTTTCCTATTTATTCGTAGTACACTTCGATTATTAGCTGCAGTATAGTATAGACCAACATGAGATGATGTAAGGTCTAAGTAAAGACGCACCTAAATGGCGGTAATTTTGAGACAGACTTAAAGATTTTCCCTAATGAAGTACAGATACTGCATGTACTACCAGGGATTGACCGCGAAGAGTATGAAACTTACATAGCTAATGCTCAGAGTTTACTTAATCTTGGTCTCGAGGATAACAAGTTTTCATCGAAAATCATCATCATCGACGAGGTGCAATTCCGTCCACACAATAGCCATTATAACCGGTAAAAATTACTGTATGGTGCATGCGCACTTTATATATTTTTAATTGCAATAAGTTTCTCTTACTCCAGTGGTGTCAACTGATGAGACTGGAAAATATGTCGCTTCAAAAGAAGCAACCGAAATTCTGAACCAATCTGAACTGATTCTAAATTCCTTTGGGATGTATCTGTTTATGTCGATAAGCCACAGAAATATTTCCACAAAAAGAATACCCCCTTGGAGTAAAAAATTCCCATGTTTACACAAAAATATTGTAGAAAACTAATACTTTCCAAAAGTTTCTATTTCACGGTAGCCATCCGTTTGACAGAACTCATTCTCTAATTGTATATTTTAACTCCAATACTGTCCTGCGAGGAGTTAATGTCAAGTGAAATTTTCCATGACGTTTTATTGGATTTATCATAAACAAATTACCCCTTTTCGAGTTAAATGATTTGCTAAGTTTTTTCTTATTTAAAATTCTTATTCTCTATACGAATATATTAAATGCTAAAGTCTAATGTAGGTTTCTTTGTTTTCGTTTTTATTTGAGGAATTTCAACAGAAGTTTATTTGTGAAATGTTTAAATACAGAAAAACAAAACCATAATTATTGGAAATGTTTGTGAAATTTATTTTCAAATTAACAAAATTCAAACGAAAACTGTGATTCATTTTTTGAAAAGTAAAATGCGCCATCAATTGAACTTTTCTCTATATAAGTACATACAAAATAGAAATCTTTAAATAAATCGTATATATTTAAATGTCTAAATGTGTAAGTAGTTTTTGCTCATTCTAACAACTTAGAAATCTCATTCTGAATTGGTAAATTATTATCGGGAAAGCAAAATTATTTCATATTTTCAATTGAAATTAAAATTTAAAATGAAAAATAAAACCACACACACACTCAGCGCATACAGAACAACATTAACGAATTGCTTTGCAAATTGCAAATATTTATTGCAATTCATTGGTTTCTAATTCGAAATGATTCTTTATTTAATTGTTGCGTTTGTTAATTTCTTTTTTGTTTTTAATGCAAATTGCAAATTCTTAACAAAATTGTAAAAGTGCTTACATTATATGTATGGTTGCAACATCAAAAAGACAGACAGACAGACAGACAGACAGACAGATTCATTTCATTTCACCATTTCTCTAGAATAATTGTATTTAAAATTTATAAAACACTTGATGTAAATATATAAACAGAGTTGAAAATGTTTATTATATTATGTATACAACATAGAATTAAATGTTGTTATTAAGTTTTGCATAGAAAGAGATTGAAAGTTAAAAAGAAAAATTAACTGAATTTGAAGAAATTATGTTTTAATTGTTGTCATACCATTTCTAAACATGTATTTTAACAATAATTTTAAGGACTCCTCATACAATGATAGTTAGTCTGTTTTGTTAAAAAGTCTATTAAAGAATATCTCTTAGAAATTTTGAAAGAACAAACTAGAGAGTTTGCTAGTAACGCATACCATATAACCTAATAAATGAAAAATAATAGTTATATAACTTTGAAAGTCCAAGGTCTATGGATCCAAGCATAAAACCAGAGAGCCAAGGCAGAAAAAATCATGAAAAATTTGGCAAATAAGTTTACAAAATGCTTTATTCAATTACTGTATTCAAAGCCATCAACAATTTGACCGCCATCCTTTTTAATAATACTACAACGAGCGTCAAAAGAAACTGTACACTCTGCGTAAAACTCTAACAATCATCAAACTCAACTTTTACCACTTAGGAGAGCGCCCGAAAAAATTTGAAAAAATTTCGAAATTTTTTGTATTTTTTTTGTTTCAATTTTAAAAACTGGCAATGAAATAATTTAAAAATAAAAATAACCTGTTTCTTTTGTCGCTCACTGTATATGACCACTTAATCGAGTCCCATAAGGTCCTGTAAACGAACTGGCAATTTTTATCAATTCCTACAGCTCTCGATTTTCTCAGTAAATTCGGAGGTACAAGAATACTTTGATTCAGGTTTCCAATTGCCAGACAATGCCAAAGAGATTATCAAATAGATTTCGGAAACCGCACAAATCCCTGTGATTTTTTTGACGATACAAAAAGCACAACTTTGGTGCGTGTGTTCAACTGGAAGGTGAACAATGTTTCCGTCGTTGTGTTTCCACCAATAAATTGCTGTCAAAATTTGAGCAAGCACGTGGGCTCATATAGTTTTTGTTTGATAGCTATTAATAGCAAAGTGCTGTATTATTTGAGATGTATTCATTCAACATATTCTTTTGTGGCAAAATGTCATCATTTAAACCTAACTTGGTTAATATCAAGCATTCAGGAAGAAGATCTCTATACCCGAAAGAATTTAAATAATTCAAGTGTAATAGATGCTAAAACCCATACGAATACTTCACATAATTTAAACGTTTAAATTTTTAATAAACACTTGAGCTTACAAAAGACTTTCAAAATATGTCCGCTGAATTTGCTCACACTCGACCGCCATTGCTCTAACAGTGCGGAAATATTGCGCCATGATAAACTGCAATATGAACCTCATTTTGTTAGCCACAAACGAAGTCAAAGAAAGTAGTTTTATTCGGGTGAACTAATGCCGCAAACAGGTGAAGTGGGTTAGCTTTTAAAAGTTCTCTTGGCATCATCCGTGTCCACAATTTGATCCTTCATTTGTTCTATATTCTGTACTTATCCTCGAAAAACCTGAAGAAATTGCTTGGAGGAAAAAAAATTATTTTGATCCTTATTGATCCGTTCCTATATAATTCATATTCCAAGATGACAAAATACATGTTCACTGAATAATATACAAATTCCTGAAGACATAACACATACGAGTATGTACATAATTGTTCATTACAACTCTTTAGTCAGGATTACAACCTAGGTTTATCACAGCACTTATTTTGTGTCTGTTAATTTTATACATGAGTTGCGAGACCTGCAGTTTAAAGTCGACTCTGAACTACAGTTTTTGAGAAACTGTTCACTGCAATTTTATTCACTCTCAGAGTTTTTGCCAGAAGTCTGTTGAGCGGAAGTCACAGAAGAAATATTTTTTTTTATTTCGTTTTGTTTAAGATAATTGACCGGGGATTTGCACCGAGGCCTTACTTCTAAAAAGCCAATACACAACCTACTAAACTACGGCTACTACAAGAATTTCTTGAAGAGGTCGCCTGCATTGATCCATATGCATTACGGTTTATTAGGGAATTAGTTTCCAATATACATATGTTCATAAAGAATAGTGGAGCTACCCAAATAATTTTGAAGACACATTCGCTATATTAGAATCGCTTCAAAAGCTTATGGAAAGTATTAAAACTGAATCAACTAAAATCAGTTGGTAGATGTAACATTTTTATTTTTTTATTTGAATTAGGGTTCTCATATGTATTACATTTCTTTAGATTATAAAGAGGAGTTATAAGTTATTATTAGCTTAAGAACAGATCTCTTAATACTATATTCAGATATGTACTTTTATTGAGTCAATATTCGGTTAATTGAGTACAATATTTTAAGTGTTCAGGTATAATATACGCAGTTCAGCTTATTCAATATTCATTTGACAGGTGGTAAACAAAACAGCTGGTTGTTTCAGCAACATTATTTTTATTTTGGTTGCCATTTTTTGTTTGTCGTTCTTGATTCGATTAATTGTAATATGGTCACTAAACACACTAATGTCAGTGCTGCTTTTTAAGTTTTACATAATATTATAACAATTTGCGTATTTATTGTGCAATTATTAATTGAAATTTTATATGAAATATTGCGTAAATCGAAATAAAGGTGCATATCTGAACACCGTATAACATACACATGTAATGCTTTGCAGGTTTTTTATACAAATATTTAGAATTGGAGCCTAAGAAAATTGCAACACTTTCAATCTCTTTCTGCTCCATATAATCTTAATTTTCATTACCAATAATCTAATCAAATAATTCTTTTGTTTTCTTTTTCTATTGTATAAAAAAATAATAAAAATTTTTAAAATAAAAATCCAAAAAATAATGATTCTTTCCAGACCAACGATGCTTTAGGTTCACAATTTAATTGGATATATTTTGTGCCTCTTATAGTTATAGGCTCATTTTTTATGCTCAACTTAGTTCTTGGTGTTCTTAGCGGGTAAGTCTATAATGTCTATAAATTAAAAAAAAAAAAAACAAAAACAATTCTATTCTTAAAAATAAATTTAAATGATATCAACATTAATTTATAATACGTTTGTGCTTATTTCGAATATAATTTATTTATGAAATGTACTTATTTTTATTAATAATTATTTCTTAATTATTTTTTAATTACTTATAAAAATTTTTCTCTCTATGTTTCTCTTTTTTTTGTTAATTTTTTAATGAGGAAAAACTGAAAAAAATTTAATTTTCTTTTGTATGTATTTTCTTAAAATAAAATTTTTCAAGTGAATTTTCCAATGAACGTAATCGTGTTGAACGTCGTATGGAATTTCAAAAATGTCGTTTTCGTGCAATGTTTCAAACAGCCATGGTATCATACCTTGATTGGATAACACAAGCAGGTTTATATACACAATTCAATTGAAAACAATGTAACAATGGTTGTAGCAACCAAAAATATTCAATATTGCCAAATGAAATTTACATGCCCCTCTTCCTTCCGAAATCTATACAAGTTTACTTACCCCACTCTATCTTTAACGCTCAATAAGACATGCTCAGTCAAAACATTGTCTATAAATAAAACAAAATTTTGTATTTACCATAAACATATTAATTATTATATTATGATTCCTACAAACAAAAATTAGTTAGTTTAACCTAATCAAAAAAAGAATTTTACAGAAACAGAAAAAACACATGAAAGAAACAAGAAAAAAAATATATAAAAAATTATTTGAGTAATTTTCAGGTGGTAATTGTTAAAAAATAGAAATTCTGTTGCAGAGATAAACCTTTGGAAAAAGTGAGTTTAATTGCTACAACTATATTTCCGACTATTTGAGCACGTAGTAAAATCAATTCTCAATGGCTCCTCATACTTCAAATAAAACCAGATCCTCAGCTTATTCTAATATTACTTCTGATTGAATAGAGAACTTTGTGGAACTACATGTTAAGAAAATTTTGTACATGGGAAACCGTAATATCATGTTCACCGATCCCATTGCTTAGTCTTCAGCACAAGCTTGATTTTTTTCGTTTGTTTTTCTTACTCCGTTCAGAAAATTAGTTCCTTTGGCAGCGTTAGATTTGTCATGGACATTGAAAGTAGGGATGCATCGATATTTTCTATGCATCAACTAATCTTTGTAACGAAACGAAAGTAAAAGTTAGAGATACTAGAGTAGAATATCGTGACCAGACCTACATGTCTCCCACGTCAACTTCAGTTTTCTGTTTGTTGTCACTAAAAGTAACTTCCTGTCTATTAACTGTTTCCCCTTTTGACATGCATTTAAGTCACATAGTTTCCAAGTATGTGTTCGGTGATTCGGGCTTGTATCAATCTCTATTCTAAAAAGGTGTTCTTTGAGTCTACTATGCCCGTTAAAATGCTGGTTACAATCCTCAGACTACTTCCCGATAGTATAATGCATAACGCAAATCATTTCTCATTGTAATAACGAAACGAAAGTTAAAAGTGCCTCGAAGGCGTTCGAGTTGAGAAGAGTGCCGTCCGTCTTTCTTTAACTTTCGCCGAACATAGTCTTTAAACCTCTTTCTACTCCACATAAAGACTCTGTAGTCAGCAACGGTGTGGAAGATCCTACGTACAGTCCTGCATAGCTGATTTAACTTTCCATTCTAATATCTCGTCAACTTCGTAGGAGCTTAGAGCACGGATAGTTTTGCTATGTCGATATGTGTCCTCGACATCTTCTGGTTGAATACCGCCTACGGTCACCTTTCCGAATTCGAACGGAATGTCCCATTCTATTGTGTCCATCCACTGAGTGTTCGTCTGAATTAGACTTTTCTTTGAAAAATATTTTTACGTTAGCTAAGTGGCAAATACTGTCTACCAATTTTGATTTCGACAATGACATTATGGCAATTGTTTGGTCAAGGATACACTACTCACCGAATTATCGAAATAATTTGATAATCCTGTGTCTAAATATTGAATAAAAAATCATATGCAACTGTATGGAAAACGCTGGATACTAACAGAAGTTCGATGTATTGTCAATGAATTGTAGCAACCAATAATTATTTGAACTCTATCTGATCAACTGACAATTATAACCTTTGAAACTAAAAAATTAAAACAAATTTCATTGGTTTGTTAATTAATCTCTTCTTCTAGTGTTTTTTCTGTTTTTTGTACTCCTAACCCCTCAATACCTTCCAAACAAACAATCAAACAAACAAAAAAAAAATATTTTAAATAATTTTAGTTTTAGAGTGGTAATGCTCTCAATGTGTTATTTTAGTCATAATTAGTATTAAAATTAAATTAAATTATACCAGCTGATGCAAATACGTTTGTATGTCTATACGTTGTTCTTAATTAAATTTTATCAAAAAATTAAAAACAATTTTTTTTTTAAATAATTTTATTGGATGTGATGGTATTTTGATTGCAAGTTTCTTATGTGATAAGAAATAGATTGAAAAAAATAAAATAAAATAAAAAAAAAATTAACACAATTATGCACATAATACAACAACTTATTGCTACCGATACATGAAAAAATATCTCAAATATGAAATATATTCGTGCTTACAACTTTATATACTCTGTTATATCAATGTAAAATGCACAATCAATTAATCAATACACTTGAAAAATTATTGTCGTCACAATTAATTTACTCATAATCAAATAAAGATTTGAAAAAAATTTTGTTCAAAATCATCACAACATTTCAAAGTTTGTTTCGAATCAGAATCATGATTTCATAACATCTTGACATCAATTAAATGATTTATCACGTCTGATTATCTGATACCCCAGATTTCTTTCGATTTGTATAGGATTTGTGGTACAGTTAAAAATAAATACGCAAACGACTTCAATCGAGTTGTATTAGTTTTGTTCAAAAAAGACTTATGGAACCAACTATATGATTGATTATTGATAATTTTGTGTAATTAAACAATTTCCAATAACATTGCAGATAGAACCACATGGATGTCCTACATTCTATATTGGTGGCTTTTACACTCACTAGGGTTAATTTAATATATTTTGGTTGTATCAGACTTCTGCATATTGTGGTTTCACGTTTTATTGCTGCAGTGTAGTTCTGATTGAACATCAAATGGCTTTTTCGCGCTTATACTATCGAACACAAATAAAAATAAATATTGTTAGAAGTCAACATTGTTTATTCTCAATTTTCTGCATCCAACTGAGGTTTTCCTAAGGATAAGTTGCACTGGAATGGCAGCTCTGCTGAAATATAAAGCGACACTGAAAACTAAACGACAAGTCTAGAGTCGTAACTTGACATTAAAGCCTGATGTTTTAGAAATCAAGCCTAAAGGTTTAATGAAACCTATGATGGTTTTATTATCATATAACGAAAGCTACGAGAAAGAGTGCAGCAAACCAAAAAAATCTGCATCGAGCTAGTGATGGATATTGGCTATTCCTTGTTCTCCTTTTATTGCGGACATCATTAAAGGATAAGCGAAGATTCACCACATGCCTACCTTACTTACTTACTTAAATGCTTATTAAAAGCCTTTAGTCAGGATTAAAACCTAGCTTCTTACACCACACAAGTTGTGTTTGTTAATTTTATCCATGAGTAGCGAGACATAGTTTAAAGTCGACTCAGAGCGGTAGTTTTATGGGAAACTTTTCATGGCCAATTTATTTGCGGTCAGAGTTTTTACCAGAAGTCTGCTGAGGGGAAGTCGCCGAGAGAAAGTTTTGTGTATTTCATTATGCTCGACATATCTGGGTTAAACCACGGTGTCTCGTCTAATAAGCTAACAGAGTGCCTACTATTTCACTTCAAAAACAATGGCCCCTGAGGATAGAAATTTGATTGTTACAGGATCTGAGCAGCAAGATTCCTCGTCAGCTCAACATTTAATAACAGATATGTATTTTCATAACTGAATAGGTATCTGGTAGAGTGTATCTACATTAATGGTTCATCTTAGAGTTCCCTAATTCCACAAGCCACATTGTATATCTCATTTTTGGCCTTGTTTCATAGTGAATCAGTAAGAAATTTTTAAAAAACGATACTTATTTTCATATTCCTACGGAAATAAACTACAGTTTAAAAAAAAATTCTATAAAACTTTACAGCATACCTTCGGAATATTTTAAGACAAATCTTACACTCTACATATGACAAAAATTTTCTCCCATTGCATTTGGTACTGATCAATGACGATTTTAATCCTTTTGATACACATGATAAGTAAAGGGGAGAAATATGTGCCAACAACCAAATTTATTTTTTATTGTGCTTTGGAAATGTAAAAATACCAGTCTTCGTATTATGCATTCATTTTTCAAAAACGTTGATAGCAAAATATTTTCCTTATTATTCATTAATATCCATGATTTATCCCTTGTCTTGAATATAGAATAGAAATAATGTTGATTGTTCGTATGTTATCCGACCAATTAGAGAAGTTGTTAAAAAATCTTCGCCTGCTAAGTTAATTGCCAGAAGTGTGTCTAAAAACCCAAACTAGAAATTGTTCTTTAGTCAACAGATTCATCCTCGTCAACTAATTCATTGCTTAACTTTATTCTTTATCTTTTATTTTTATTATTTTCAATTGCATTTTTTTTTTTTATTCATTTAGTTTGACATTTCCTTAAGTCTCAGTGATAATTTAGTTAAGTTTTCTTTGTTTATTTTTTAAAATTTTTTTTCGCTATTTTCTCAATGAATTTTACATTCATTTGCCATTGATTTTGAATTATAATTTTATTTTTATTATTTTCGCTGAATCAATTTATCATTTGTAAAATATACATTTAAAAACAAAAAAAAAAAAAGAAAAACCAACAAAAATATTTTTTTGTAGTGAATTCGCAAAAGAACGTGAAAAAGTAGAAAATAGACAAGAGTTTCTTAAACTTAGAAGACAACAGCAACTAGAAAGAGAATTAAACGGCTATGTTCAGTGGATATGTAGAGCTGGTATAGTATTAAATAAAATAAATACAACATACTCGTACACAATCAATATTTCTATCTTTTCTTTTAACATTTTTCTTAAAAAAAAAAAAAACAACAAATTCCTTTACAAAACACACTAACACGTTTCTATTTATAAATAAATATTTGTTTTCTTAACAAACACTTGCAAATAAAAAATAAAATTTAATATTTTGAATTCAATTTTTAACATTTATTTACTTGAATGCCTGGAAATAACAATTTTTTTTATGTTTTCTTTCACAGAGGAAGTAATACTAGCCGAAGAGCGTACAACTGAGGAGGAAAGAATGCACATTATGGAGGGTATTTATAGAAAAATGAAATTATTTTTAATAAAAAAAATTTTTATAAATATTTTTTCTTTTTGTTTTCAATTAGCACGACGTCGTAATGCTGCCAAAAGAAAAAAACTGAAAAGTCTGGGTAAATCCAAGTCCACTGACACCGAAGAGGAAGAGGGTGAAGAGGATTATGGCGATGATGGTATGTTTCAATTTATTGATTTACATTTTCAAGCTGTCTTAACACTTTTCAAATTGAAATTCAAATTAAAAAAAACAATAAAACATTCAATTATTGTACAACCATATTCGTTCGTTAAGTTATGAATTTAATTTTATTCTGTTAATCAAACTCAATTTAAAAACTACACTTGAACAAATAATCAAATTGCAAATTGATAATGGGTAAAAGCACTGTGTGACATAAATGTATGGTACACTCAACAAAATAAGGCATTACTAACCAAACTAAACAAATTTAGAAAAAACCAAAACAAAAATTAGAATTCAACAAATCCATTAAATAAAAAGAGGCAAAACTATTTTTTTTTATTATAAATTATATGTACACTGTACATAAGTGTTGTTTTTTATAGAATATTTTTTTTTCTTAATTTCTTCAGAATTTTTTTTTATTTATTTTCGGTTTTTCATTTCATATTTTAAAGTCACATTTTTTTTTTGGTGTAATTTTTGTATCTTTAATTATTTTTTTATTTTTTGTGAAATTGTTTACTTAATAAAACTCGCTAATATGTCTACAGAAGGTGGCGAAAAAGGCGAAGCAGGTAATTTTTATTTAAGTTCCAATTTATTTTGTTTTCTTCTTTCTAGTTTGAAATTATTTGATTACTGTTGTATATTCCTTTTAAGGGTTTTTATTTATTTATATTTTATATTTGTAAAAAAAGTTTTATAGTTATTTAGAATATTTATTCAAATTTAAATTGATTATATTGCGTTAAAGGTCATTAAGATGTAATTTTGTTTATTAAGTTTTTATTAAATTTTGTTTGTTTCAATATATATCCACCAATTCGTGCTGTATATCCTAAATTAGACTGTTATTTGAAATAAAGGGTCAGAACAACTTCTCTGGAATCGTCTCTGTATTCTCTGGAATCGTCTTTACTTGCCATCAGTTTTTAAAATTCTCTCATTTAATGTCCCATGCCATATTGTTCTTGATTGGACTTCTGGTCCACTGTGAATTTCCTTCCAATGTATCTTTGGGAAATTAATCTGCAAGTTTGGGCAAAGTGTAATCGATTTATTTTCATTTGCGGGCGCAGAAGCCCTGGATTAGTCACATTCCTTGACCAGCATTTTTACTTGATCTCCAGACAGACATCATTTTTTGTAGTAACGGCGGAGCCAAGATAAATAAATGCATTGACTGTATCAAAAGTATAGTTATAGGCCGTAATCACGTCTCTACTAGTCGATAACATATACTTGGTTTTGTCCTCATTTTCTGCCAGATCCATCTCTGTAGACTCCCGTTCAATAGCACTAAAGGCATCAGTAACATCTCGCTTGGTACGCCCTATAATGTCAATGTCGTCAGCATACACAAGCAACTGAACACTTTTTGAAAAATAGTGCCTTTGCGATGCACTCTCGCCTTCCGCAAAACACTCTCCATGACGAAATTGAAGAGGTCGCATTATAAGGGATCGCCTTGTCTGAAACCTTGCACGGTTTTAAAAGGTTCGGAGAAGTCCATTTCTAGCTTGACGGAGCTGCGGGAATTGCTCAACGTCATTCTGCATAGCCTTATCAGCTTCGCAGGTGTACTGAGCTCAGATATTTCGGCAAAAATACGATCTCTTATGGGGCTATCGAAGGCTGTCTTTTAGTCGACAAAAATATGGTGTGTGTCGACTTGGTTTTCGTGGGTCTTTTCCAGGATTTGGTGTAGTGTGAAGATCTGATCGATGGTGGGCTTGTCAGGTCTGAAGCCGCACTGATAAGGTCCAATCAGTATTTTGACTAGTGGCTTTAGTCGTTCACACAATACGCCTGTAAGAACCTTATATGCATATTTTACAATATTATTTACGCAATTCTCATGTCGGTTAGATTACATGTAATAGATTTGATTCACGGTGTCATATAGATTATACGAAGGTTTCGAAGGCCTTCTCAAAATCCAAGAACAGTATGCACAAAAGAGTATGTCAATCTAAAGATGGATTTATTATAATACGTAGAGTATTGGCCCGAAATAGTTATAATCTTTCAAGTTTGTGACGTGTATTGCACTGCAAATGCAGTCTTATCAACCTCATACCAATTACTTACTTAGTTGTCAGGTTAATTCAGAATGCCATCTATCACGTAATTAGTTGGTTTCTATGCTTGGCAAAAAACTGACTGAATTGAATTATAGGCTTAGTCAGGCAATTTTAATTCAAAATAATTATATTACAGAAAACAAAAATTTCTAGAAAATAAAAATACATCTTTAATGTTCGGAAATATTCAATATTTGCACAAACAGCAGAGAAAAGTTCTACTCCGTTTATAGCAGCCAAATGTACGTCAGATCTGCCTTCAGAATCAATACACCTATGGTATGCCTTGATAGATATGGTAGACCTGCAGATTCCATTCAAAGCTTTCATTGGCGTTTTAATACGTTTTTTTTCTTAGATCAAGTGCTTAGTAATGAAAGCTCCAGTATAATGCTGCGTTTGTTATTCTCTGACCGAAAATTAAAGAAAAAAACATAAAAATTTGTTTAAAAATTTTTGTAGAATTCCTGTGATATTTTTTAGAAAACTTTCAGGCTTTGCAATTGTATAATATGTAGAACGAATTTTAGTTTAATGAATATGAATTATAATGGGAATTGTGGGTGTCATGTATGCCCTAATTTCTTACATATACCGCCTCCATTATATAACATGCCACATCCCCTTGTGATTTTTTTATTTAAATTTATTTAAACTGATTTTCCTTGTAAAAAGAATTAAATTTATAATTTTTTCGAATGTCTTAATGACTTTTAAGGTTAAAAATTATTGTTACAGATATATACATAAATATTATTGTGAATTTGTTTTATTATATAATATGCTTGCTTTCTTATATTTTTTTTGTATTTTTATAAATTAACAATATTAATATCGTTAACAAGATTAAAGAAAAATTAATTTAAAATATTTTAATTTCGTTTAATTAATCTCCTTAATTTTATTTTTTTACTGTGAGTCTTGATAAAAGTTTTGTAAATTTTTGATCAGTTTAGTTCAGTTCATACTGAAACCCTTCCTTTTTTGTTGTGTTGTAGTATTTATTTGACATAAAAACGAAATAATTATTCTTTTCATGTGTCTGTACAACTATTTCTTTAAATTTTTGTTTTGTAAAGTTTTCTTAGTTATTCTTGTTATTGTTTTATATTTGTTAAATATTTTTAATACCTGTTTTCCTCTCTAAATGTGTTGTTCTTTGAATTTAAACAAATAAAAAATCGTTAATTTATAATTATTTTAATTCTTATATTTTCTTAAGAATATAAATGCAAATATATTGTATAACATATCGAGTTGAAAATCTTATATTAATACTATAATTTTATTTAATTTTCTTTTATAAAAAACAACGAAATATTTTTTTTATAAATTGTGTAAGTAACTTTTCTTCTAAGAATCATTTTTAAACAAATTCCAAGAATTTGTAATTTCACCCTTTTTTATGAAAAACATTATTTTACACAAGAAAAAATATCAAAATGTAATCTTCACATCACTTCAATAGAAATTTCATTACGAGTATAAATCAATTAGTATAAATGATTTCCATTAATTTCAATAAATCTTAAAATTTAAATGAAATGAAAATGTTTATTTGGAAACATAATATGATTAGAAATCCCTATGAACGCAATCATAATTCGTATAAAAATATAAAAGACTTCATACATTATTAGAAACTATTTAGGCAGTTGATACGAAAACAATATACTTCATAAATACATAGTTTTGTTTTTGTTTTTTAATTTTTATTATTTGTTTAATATTTTTTGTATACAATACACATCTCAGATATGCAAACACTACCATTTAACAATATGTATGTTTCTCTTCCTATTAGAAACATAAGCAATAGCAAATTAAACGGCTTTTAGTGTTTATTTTCTTAAAAGGGCACCAAGAAAAAGGATAACTTTATAAACATTTTGAAAAAGAAATAATTCGTATAGAATGGCTTGCTTGGTTACTATGAAATTGAAAGCATCGCTGAAAAGTCCTTCCTTTTTTTTGAAACATGTTCCATTTCTCTCCAGTTAAATTGATTTCGAATTCAATTTATGTATCGTCTTTAAGTATACAGTACCGACCAATTTTCAGTTTTGTTCCCTACGGATTCAAGGCTATAGCAGTTTTAATATGTCTCCATGCCCTTAGGTATATCTATGTGTGGATATCACACTGATTTCTGGAATTTATTAAACACTGTTGTATTGAATAGACACTAAGGGTCATTTTTAATCTTTGTATTCAGTCTTTAAGTTGACTTAAAGTTGAATAAGAGGACTTTAACGGCCAAATAAATTGTTTTTCATTATTATAAGTGGACAATAAGTTAGAAGTGAGAGTTAAGCTAAAGGGAGCATCATCCTACCTTTAACTTTCAAAGCTAAGTTTATGTCTGAATTTGCCGTACTATATATTATTTTCAATATGGCAACTTTAAATATACAAAATGAGCAAATACAACAAGAAAATAAAGCAGACAGTCGTTGCCTCTGTATTTAAAAAAAACTTGTTTAAGTGTGCAGTGTTATCAGCATTGCTCCGGCACTGCTATATTTTTGAAAAAATTAACTTTAATTTATCTGTAGGTTGTAATAACGAAAAGAAATTAAAGGTGACTTTAAAGTTCACTTTAGCTAAAGTTACCTTTAACTAAACTCAACTTTAAAGCAAAGTTGTGATAATGGCACTTAATCTTACTTTTATTTGCTAGTTTATAAGGCCAAAGTGATCAGGTTAAACTTACTCAAGAACTGTCAAAAGTGGTTGACTATTTTTATTAAAATAAAAAATTTGAGTGTGTGTAGCCCAACAAAAATGTATTATTCAATCTACAGAACATACTTAATAGCTTTTAAATAATAAAAAGGAAAGAATGTGTTGATTCTAGTCGATTTTGAAATATTTGTCAACTTCAATACAGAGCGTAAAACATCGAAGGATTGCTTGACTTTCGATATGTAAAACATTGTGTCATTGTTACAGTCAACACAGTCTGTCCAAGTCAAATTACGCATATTGGACTTGGTGTTACTGCGCATTACTCCAGTGGTCGAGGTAGATAATATTTTATTTTGGCAGCGTTTTTTCTTATTCTTATAATTAAGTACACCAGTAAAGTCCATAATTGCCATATGAGAGTATAATTGCTGTTTTAGTGCGTATTAAGCTACGTTCTAACATTTCAATTCTAGGAAAAATGTTGTTCTGTCCTTAAATTTAAAGCGTAGCTCCTAAAACGTACCAAATTGTATGGCTCTCCTACAGTAATACGTTTTTACCTCTTCAGTGCCTCTTATACTTTTATGACGTGGTGTTTATATACAATTCACCTCTAGTTAGACAAATTCTGCTTATAATGTCCAAAAACCTTAAGTTTCAGATTTCCATAGTGACGATTAGTGGCAGAGACTATGTGCCATGGTCTCTCCAGGTGATGTATTTATTACCCAACAGCCAGTGTTTCTGTTATGCCTGCTATGAGATGGTACGATAGAGTTGCAGTAGTTTAAACTAAAATTATATTTTTCGTGTGTCATTAACTGACTAGATTATTCTGGCCTCTACACTTCAGGTTCATGTTTCTGTCTTTCCAGAGCTAATGAGTGAAGTTGGTGTGAAATTATTTGCTTGCTCTTCAACAAAGGAGTCACAAAATCGTATCAGAATACATTTCAAGTAATTGTTCTACACTGGTTTGCGTTAATTCGTCAGCTACTTTGCAATCTTTAGTATACCCAGGTCTAGGCAATTACATGATTTTTCACTGTAGACTGCGATGGCCGACTCTAGGAGGTATATACAAATTTCAGTAGCTGTTCTGGTATTCTGGCATTTTTTCCTATAAAACCCAGATCAATACGGGTTCAAGCATTGTTTTTTTTTAGCAGGGTACGTAGATAAATTGTATCTTAGATTTTGGCATGACATTGATTCTATACTTCAATAGTCCAGTGGCATTTGTCACAGTCACAGTTTTGTGCTACCAATTGCTTGTCCGCCAAATTTGTTTCATATAGATAGTCTGCTAGATGCAGCAAGTCTAAGGATAAGCATGGATTTTGATTAATCTGGTTGACTCGTGAAATAAATTCTTTTGTGGTTGGATACTACATTGCAGAGTTGGATACTATATCGCCTGAGAAAAATTTTTACTTTTTCAAATTAAAAAATTTTTTCAACAATTCTGGGCGATAATTTTATACGTCTACAGATACGCAAGTTTTCCGTTGCTGGTTACCTATAAAACCTTAACATTAAATTGCTTAAATTTTAATTAAATTCTTAGATAATTTCCTTCTTACAAAATCGTCATATCAATTCCTAGAGTTAAGATATATAGCAAAGAGATTAGCTTTACTTTAATAGAAGCAAATAAAATCACCTTTAATTTCCCTTTACACCATGTAGTAGAACGTGTTAGAAATCCATACAAACAATTCATTCATATCTTAATAAAATTGTAAAGAATATCAAAAACAGAACAAATTTCTTTTATTTTTCGATTTTATTAAAACATCTAATTTTGGGAAACATTCAGATTCAAAATTTTCAAAGCATAACATTAGCGAATAATATTTAAGCAAAAACAAAATTCTTTCTTTCTCTTAATTTTTCTTTCACATAGTCCTATCGAATAACATTTTAATTAAATTAAATTGAATTAAATGAAATTAAATTAAGATTGTTTTAATAAATAATTTTCAATGTTTGTTCTCTTTTTTTCTGTGTGTTTTCATTCTTGTGTGTGTGTGTGTGTAATTGTCATTCAGGTTATTTGAAAACACGTTCAAAACCTCAAGGAAGCTGTACGGGTTTCTGGCGTAAAGAGAAGAGTTTCCGCTATTGGATACGTAAAACAGTGAAGAAGCAATGGTTCTATTGGTTTGTCATAGTGCTGGTCTTTCTGAATACCGTATGTGTGGCGGTGGAACATTATGGTCAACCCAAATACTTGTCAGATTTTTTATGTAAGTTTTCCTTTGTCCAACCACCAATTGGACCGATAAATTTTGTGTCCAATTTCTATGTGAATAATGTAATGTTTGTGTAAGTTATTGTTAAATGAAATTGTTTAATTAATTGTATGTTAAATTTGTTTTTTTCTTTTTTTTTGTTAACGTATTTTTTCAGACTATGCTGAATATGTATTTTTGGGTCTTTTCATGTCTGAAATGTTTATTAAGATGTATGCAATGAGTCCAAGGATATATTTCGAATCATCGTTTAATCGTTTCGATTGTGTCGTCATTAGTGGTTCGATATTCGAAGTAATATGGTCTGAAGTTAAGGGTGGCTCATTCGGTTTATCCGTTTTGAGAGCTTTACGTTTGCTGCGTATATTTAAAGTGACCAAATATTGGTCATCGTTGCGAAATCTTGTGATTTCGTTATTGAACTCGATGAGATCCATCATTTCATTGTTGTTCCTGCTCTTCTTGTTCATACTGATATTTGCCCTACTTGGCATGCAATTATTTGGTGGGCAATTTAATTTTAGTAGCGGTACCCCCGAAACAAATTTCAACACATTCCCTATAGCCTTATTGACTGTCTTTCAAATTCTAACCGGTGAAGATTGGAATGAAGTTATGTATCAGGGTATTATATCACAAGGTGGCGCTAAAAGAGGAATGATTTACTCTGTGTAAGTTTTAATTTTTTATTCAGTTTCTTTTCTTTTCTTTTCTTTTCTTACTTTTTATTTCTCACCGAAATTTTTTATTTTTCTTAAGACTTTCCTTTAACAAAACTCTTGAGTTTCCTTTTCTTTTTTCTTGTTGGGTATAATTTTCGGTTTTTCGTTTCTTAAAATAATTTCCCTGTAAAAATATTATTAAAACACCTGAAATGTGATGATTATTGCTACAGCTTTTTTCTTAAAAAAAAAAAAACAAAAAACGAAACCCTCTTCAGCATTTAGTTTAAAAAAAAGTTTTAAAATAATTTTTGAACAATAATTAGTTTAGATCGGTAATGATGAGATTCAAGATTTTTGTAGCTTCTTTTTAATTATAATTTCCGTTTTTAATTTCAATATTTTTAATATAATTTCATTTCAAATATTTTTTCTTTTATTAATTTTTTTCCTTGACAAATAAATGTGGTATCGCTTTTTTTAATTATAAAAAAATTGAATTCTTTTTTTTTTATAAAATAATCAAATCTTTCAATAGGATATTATTAGTTTAGAATTTTTTTTTTCAATACGAATCTTTCCTTCTTCAGATACCTTTGATGTACTATCGACATTATAAAAAAAGAACAAAACCTAAAGAATTTCTTAATTGTAGTACAAGTTTCCTAACATTCTTAGAGTTTTCAAACTATCATTATTATGTAATTAATAATAATTTCATTTTTACACCCAACTTAAGCCTTACTTAAGATGTAACTTATTGGGCTAGTAAAATCAGTTTTAGAACTCTTTCTTAATATCTCTCTCTCTTTCTCTCTATTGCTCTATTATTAAATTAGTTTTACCGTCGTTTTGCTAAATATAAAGGAATTTACACAAGAGCAAACAATTTCATTCATGGTACTAAATTCTTTATTATCAGATTATATTATTTTTGAATGTTTGAAAAAAAAAAAAAAAAATTAAAAATTGCTGTTTATTTTAAATTTTCAATTACTAACTCATTATCCTTTAGTTAGGATTACAACCTAGATTCTCTTATAAATAATATTTTAAAAACTTTAGTCTCACGCTGATCGGCTGAAAATGCACGGATATTTGTATCTCCTTAAATAAAACGAATTAACAATATTTGATATGACTCGTACATTCGTTCATTTTATTACAACGTAGAACCAATACGTTTTTATAGAAACTTAAATCACCATAGACGGAGATAGCATTCAACAATAGTAAAATTGTTTACAATTATCTGGGTCCCCGGACACTGTGATATTCCGGGAAACTGCAGATCCGACAAGCTGGCCAGAGCTGGTGCACTACTTTCGGAATCCTCTTCAGTCAACTTAGGAATGCCACTTACCTCCTTCAAGCTGGCCATCGCACATAAATTCTTCCAAGACACCAGCCTATCCTGTATCAATGAGAAGTCCTGCTCCACCGCTAGGCTCAGTTGGCTCTCAATGGATAGAAGGCGCACCATCCAGTCACTTGAACTTGATCGAAGCATCATCTCGATCACAGTGGCCATGCTTATGTGGACAGAATGCGGCTCCCATTTAATGACTTCTGCCATGGATGCAGTTCCTCTGAGGCAGAGGAGACTGTTATTCATTCTCTTTGTCAATGCCATCTCTTGCGAGGTGCAGATGTAGGTTATTTGGCTCTCCAATCCTTTTCAGCTTGACGGAGCTATCGTCCATTGATGTCAAGGACATAGCCTCGTTTATCAAGCTTTGGGGCTGGTTTTCCAGCGTGGGGTAGTCGTGCTTTAAATATGCAGCCCTTGCTCTGATCAACTTCTCCATCCTTGGTTCGAAGGAACTCGGTCAGTACAGAGACTGCGTTCACCTGTGGTGTCACAACGGCCCGCTATGCGTGTTCAAGTGAGTTTTTGGTATCAAATCAACCACACTAACGTAACCTAACCTAAATTAAATTGTTTTATTAAAATGGGTGTTCTGGTGTTGTTCATACCACGTGCTTCACCCATTTTGTGATCGCTATAATCGTCATACCGCGAGGACTGTTTGCAATGTAATTTCGATTTTACTGATTCAGCAATGATCGACTGGAACTCATACGTTGGCAAAAGGACCTGTCGAAAACATCGCTGCTATTCACGAGAGTGTTAAGAAAAACCTGAGACAGTTAATTTGTGAGTTTCACAGTCATGACATGGACCTGTATCCGTGCAAAATTCAACTGACCCAGAAACTAAAAGTAAACGATCGTAGAGAACAACGTGTCTTTGCTGAATAGGCTCTGAGGAAGCTAATTTTCATCGAAAAACCATCTTCAACGATGAGCCTCATTCTGGACGAATGAGAGAGCAAACAAAATAGTTGAATTTGTGATTATACCAATATACATGACATCCAAGAGCTTCCAATACATTCTGTAAAAATCATCGTTTTGTGTGGCGTCGTCATCTGTTGAAAACGACTTCGGCCAGGCCATCATGGCGTACACTATAGGTCAATTGATTACCAACTTCTTTTGCCCTGAATTGAGTGATCTGGACATGTAGTGTCAAAAGAATTGATCTTTCAAATGAATACAAAATTCCAATGATATCTCACACAGATTTTGTTTCAACCAAGAAGTTTTTCAATGAAGCCTAGTCTGGAATGTTGTAAAGCATAAATTGTCAAAAATCTTAGGACTAAGTAATCCTTTTGTATGTGAAAAAACACAATTGGGCCACGAATCTACATTCTAATTAAAAAAACGATCCTTCCAGAAAATAAAATGCAAAATTATTTCTTGTAAAGCTCCTTCTTTGAGATAAATTATTCGGAATTGATTTACAATAAGGGTCAGACATCTTCAACAAAACGAAAGATGAAAAAACATTTCTTCGTCGTCTTCCTCTCCGCAGATTACTGGCCAAAACTCTAAGAGTAAAATAAAATTGCAATGAAAAGTTCCTCAAAAACTGTCGTGCGGAGTCGACTCTAAACTGTCCCGCCACTCGTGTATAAAAAGTAACGCACACAACATAAGTGGTGTGAGAAACTAGGTTGTAATCCTGACTAAAGGGTTGTAATGACCAATAATTTACAATAAACAGCAACGGTTTTAAAATATCAATACAAATTGGATTTACTTTTTCTTTATTTTTCTTTCCTTTTAAAGTTTTTGCTCTTGTGTCTCTATTCTGAAATATTTATTGCAAAAACAAATAAAACATTTAACGAAATAATCCATTCACAATAGTAACAGCATTTCACCCCTTAATCCCTTCCATAACCTTAATTTAAGGATAATATGAAGCACTGTTTAATACTTTTTTATTGTAAAACATAAAATTAGTATCAAGGAGTGCTTAAATAAATAAAATTTTAAATTAAAAAAAAATTACAAAATTTGCAAACAAAATTATCCAACAAATCGAAGAAATCATTAAAAAAAACAACAACAACAATAACAAGAAAACATAACTTGTAAAGAAAAAAGCTTCGAAGGGTACTGATTACTTGTTAAGTTGTCAAAAAAAAAAAAAAAATTTTTAAATTTTTAAAAAATTTGTTGTAAATAAAATCATAATTAAAGAAACAAAATTTCCTATAATTGATGATTAGAAATTAATGATGTTTAGAACGTCGAACCATTAATGTGTACAATCCCTGTGCTATAAAATCATCAATTTATTTAGTAAATGAGGATAAGTAAAAACCAAATACTAAATAATAATAATAATAATCACAATACATTTATAATAGTTAATGCTCTACTATCTATACATATTCTATACTTTACTTATATATATATATTATATATAATATATAAATTTAAAAAACAAACAAACATTATTAAAATTTGCTTATTGTTCTAAACAATTGATCATGATTACAACAAATTTCTACAATACAGAAAAAATATGGAACCAAAAAATTAATTCATAAAACTAATGGAGCTTTAAAAGTTTGTTTATCTGACCACTTGGTCAAGATATAAGCCAATAATAAGCTTTAAGCTTGAATTAAATAAGCAAAACTTAAATAGCAAACTTTTAAAAAGCGTACAAAACGTTTTCTTTTGGTTCGTATACGTTTTATTCGTTCGTTCCTTCGTTCGTTCGTTTGTTAACTACAATAAATATTCTATTTTGAAAAATTAACTCTTAAATCTAAACTTAACTTACTCTTAACTTACTGCAATAAATACTCTTTTACAAAAACTCTTACAAGTTATATAACAATTCATAAATATCTCTGTATTATATTTTGTTCAAGTTTCTCGTTACAAAAATCAATACCAAATATTAACAATTAAATATTAAATTTAACTTAGTTGAAATAGCTTTTTGTTACATTTCCAATTAAATTTACTCAAACTCTACATCAAATCTACATCAAATGAACTCAAACTCTCATTAACAACATTACTAATAATTTTGTAGAAATGTTAACTACAATTTCATTACAAAAATTGCTAACAATTTAAACAAAAAACCTTTCGCTAATATACAAAAACATTTTGTGTAAAATAGTTTTAAAACGAAAAAAAAAATTAATCTTATCGTAGAAGTTCTAAATAACTCTCTTACTGCTCTCTTTACTAAATAATATTTAAATCTTATGTAAGAAAGTAGCGTAGCGTTGCCATATTTTTAAACAGATAATTAACCTTTAAATTATATATTTTTTTAAATCTTAGTTGGCCTTTAAAAGTAAATTTTTAGTTGCATGTTAACAAAAACAAAAAATTCTGTTAAAAAACTAAAATTTTTATAATAAATTTAATAAATTTCAAAATTGAAGGCATTAAATTAAAACTATACAATAAATAAATGTATAAAAATTTATAAAAATAATCATTTTACTAATAATAATAATTTATGCACCATTTTATGCTTAAAAATTAAAAAGCTTACTTTAAAATACTTTTATGCTTACAAAAACACATTTTAATTTCTAACTCAAACTTTATAGCGGCTTAAAGCATAATTATTAAAATTTTGCAAAAAGCTTATAAGTTTAATTTTTATAGTATAAATCCATTGCTAACAATTTCAAGAAAAGCTTTTTGAGAAAATTACAGTCTAAGCAACACTTAAATCATATTAAAAAAGAAATGCCATCAATATTTTGGGATATGCTATAGCATTTGAGGTTATGAAGAGAGGTATGATTGTTCTTATCGCCGATAAAAAAGAGTTATTTTAAGTAAGAATACAACAATAACGGGAAAAGTGAAAACAAATCCATATTTTGTTCAGAAAAACATAACCACGCACACCGAACAAAGTGAATATGAGTGTTTAAAGTATAAAGCAGTTTACGGAAGCCAATCGTAAGCACTTAAATCAGTATTAGTAACACTCTCACCGAATATAATTGCGGCACTCTGCATAAGGAATCTCAGTAAAAACCACCCTGAGAACAATTCCCTAGAAATAATTTGGCCAACCCGATTAAGCAACATGACAAATGTCCATGGTTTTCCTCAATAACTAACTAATTCCCTCACAGAAACACTCGCAGAAATTCTTGTTCCCATTTACAAAAAACTGAAAAAAACAATTTTTAATAGACATAAAAGGTCGTACAATAAGTTTGATGCATAAAAACTTCCTACCGAAGACCCCGATAGTTCAGGGAGCTACTGCTGATATGTTTGGCCCCACCTGCTGCCATGTTGCCGATTGCTTCTGGACGGAATTGATGGTCGGCTTTTTATGTGATTAGCGTCACTGATTGAAAATCATCTTATATTTTCTGCTAGTGCCACCAAACACTCATCAAAGCTAGTGCCACCAAACACTCACCAAATAGTCCGTCAATCTCGGCTTGACTATCATTTGCCCAACTTGCTGCTTTTCGACTGGAACTATCAATCCATTAATGATTTATTGTATTAACATGTGTGGAAACTCAGATATCTTTTTGTAGTCACTGTGTTATTGCTTTATCGCTGGCTACTGCCAAAAAATAGAATTTTTAAAATTTCTGGAAGAAACATGTACGGAGCATAATCAATCCACGAACACAAAAATTATGTTGGATTTTTTACGATGGTATCCGTAGCATAAAATCTTGAGAACTGAAAAACGTTACTCGAGTGCTTGTCTGATTAATATGATGATTGCAAAAAAGTGAGTGCATAGATTTTCAGTTACAAAATATGTATATACACTTGTATGTGTTCACATATTATAATTTTTTCCAAGACTTACCTTCAAAAGAATTGTCTTTATTGCACTTACTTGTGAAATCAAAGTAAAGAACGAATCTTCGGCCAATATTTTCGCAATGATTATCCATCTTTTTGATTGGCGTTTGATCACAGGCGTGTTTTGGTTAGTTCAAAATTTGTCCTCGGTTACGAAACGGCGGGAAAACGTTTATGTTTCATTATACTTTCTTCATATAACTTTACTTTCTGATCTTTAATGCTGTAGGATATATCCAAAATATTGTTCAAGAGCCATTAAATCTTTTTTAATTAAAACTGCATGAATTCATTAACATATGGTTGCTAAGTTTAACACACAAAATAAATACATTTGATCGATATTTGTTTGTAATAAAAATTTTAGTTTAGGACAACAAAAACTAATTTTAATTTAAACAAATAAATTTGAAAATGTTTACATGTAGGAAAATATATTAATTATAATACAATCAAGTAATCACAAAAAACTGTTAAATTACTGTTAAAGCTCAGAGGAATGTAGCCAAAGTCGAGTATAATTTAATCCTTGCCATTTCTTTTTATATTAATTTTAAATTTCTGTGTACACTGAGTTGTATGGATAATACTGGGCCTTTACGTAAAAACAATATAAACCGTTTCAATATTTTCTAGACATCTATAAAATGTTGGCTGCTTTTATGTTTTATTTTTATTTCGTAGACTGTAAGGCTTTTAATGGTTCATCAGGAACGCAACTTATTAGCATTTTAGCCAGAAATATCTAAAATATATCGATCAAATGTATTTCTTTTATTATTTTTTAAAAACACGACTAGAATCAAACACCTAAATTACACACAAAAAAAATTTAATTGGAAACATATTTTTTTTTTTAGAAGCATGTTGTAAACGAGATGCATGAAACAAAATTTTGTTCAAACAACAACAAGAAAAAAAGATGAAATAATAAATATATAATAAAATTACAATTAAAGAAGTGTACAGGGAACAATAAAAAGCAACAAATTAAACATTTTTATAATCTTTTTGTCCCAAAAAATTTTAATTCCAATTTAACTTTAAAAATTTTTATCTTCAATATGAGGAAAGAAAAAAATTTCAAGTTAAATTTCTCAAGAAACATCAAAAGAAAAAAGATTATAAAAGAAAAAAATTAATAATTTCATGTAAATCATATTCGGCTACAAAGGTATCATACAAAACGAAAAAAAAACTAAAGTGTTTTTTTGTAAAATTTACATATGAAATTAGGTGATGGATTTTAATCGAGTTCTAGCGAAAAATCAAAACCATAGTATTTTACAATCATAATTAATTAATAATTAATTAATAAGTATATTAAATTGCTAATTATTTCATGTAATTTTTGCAGCTTGTATTTTCTTTAACAACTCCTAAAACTACCTACCCTGTCTCTAATACTATCTCTCTCTATCAGTCTGTAAAGGATACTGTAAAAAACAGCTTCGCATTAAGAATTAGAATCATAATTTAAATATTGAAATTCAAGTAAATTTATTAATAAAAAAACTATAAATATTGTATATAAGAAAAGCTTAATTTAATATTAAAAAAATATTTAATCTCTCTTCTCTCTCTACTACTACTAATGAAAATAATTTCTTTTGATGTTTTTTTTTAAATAACACGACGATGTTTTATACAAACGGGAGCTTTTTTCTCACTTGGCAAGACTAACGCTAACGAACAACAGAGAATAATATTCGTTAATATTTTTTGAATAATAAACAAAAAATAAAAATAAAAAAAGTATTGAAACTTTTTGATGTCTTCAATTAAGAAATTTAGGAATATCTATTTTTATTTAACTTGAAACCTTAAATAAATAGATTTTCTTAAAATTTCTTAGACATTTTTGAAATATCATCGTAAAAATAATACAATTTCTTTTTAAACTTTTCTCATCTTTTTAATGCTTTCCTCTCTCTCATTAGCTTTCAGTTTCATTTATTTAACAAAATATATGCATTAATTTCCTTTTTCATTTACTTACATTTTATATTTACATATATGTATATAAACTCTCAAATACATACATACAGTATTATAATATAGCATTAAATATATAAAGTTTAGCTTAAAGCAGTTTACAATTATCCAACTTTTTATCGTATCGTACTATACAAAACAATTTCTCTTTCTCTATCCCCAAATTTTTATTTTAAGTCTTAAATTATTGTTTTAAACAAAAAAAAAATGTAAAAAAAATTACATTTAAATGCTCTTTAAAAAAAGAAATTTAATCCTCATACCAAAAATATTGTGTATTTTTTCTCTTTCCCCACAAATATTTTCTTTCTCTCTTTCAACAAAAAACACAACCAACACTCTACTCTATTACTCTCTTAATAAACAATTTTTCATCATTAATTGCCACCAACAAACAAATTTTAAAATAAAATAAAAAAAAACTGTTCAACAAAACAATTTACAAAAATCCTCTAAAAACATCATCTGTATCTTCTTCTCTATTAACTACATCGATAACAACAACAACAACAACGCCAATATTAACAACAACTTAAATGAACAACTAACTACTCACACGTCCAACGTCCTTCGGCAAGAGCAGTTACTTTATCGTTTTGGTACTCTTCGGTAATTATACATTGCTAAACGTGTTCTTGGCTATCGCCGTCGATAATTTGGCAAATGCTCAAGAATTAACTGCTGCCGAAGAGGAACAAGTCGAAGAAGATAAAGAGAAACAATTACAAGAACTCGAAAAGGAAATGGAAGCGCTACAAGGTGATGGCGTTCATGTTGAAAATGGCGGTGAAGGTTCCGCTGCTGCTGCAAAGAAAAACAAAAAGAAAGAGGAAGAGAAAAAAGAAGACGATGAAGTTACGGAGGGTCCAAAACCAATGTTGCCATATTCATCAATGTTTATATTATCACCGACAAATCCGTAAATACTCTCTCTTTTTATACTCATGTGTATATTTTTGTTGTGTTTTTTTTTTGTTTGTTTTCTTCTTCGAAAACAGATTTTTTTTACTCTCTCTCTATCTCTCACTAGCAAAGTGTGTCTGTATGTGTCTTAAGACTTAAGTATAACATTTCATATTAAAAAGACGAACGAGAAGGGATCTGGAAATTAAAGGCTTATAAGAAACGGACAGAGACAGCAAATGGACCTGCTAAATATAGGCAGTCGCACACCTACACCAAACCTATCTAAACAATAGCCATACAGTAAGATCATAAAAAAGTCTGGAGAATTCTTTACTCATTATAAGTTGCAATGATTCCAATGCTCTGAAGTTGCCTTAGTCTAGTAGGTAGAGTGTTGGCTTATTGGACATTAGGTTACGGTTCAAACCCCAGTCAGCCACCCCCATCAAAATGAAAAAATAAAAAATGAAAAATATATTTCTTCGGCGAATTCCTTTCAGCAGATTTCTGGCAAAAAAATCTGATAGTAAACCAAATTGCCATGAAAAGTTTCTCAAAAATCTGTCTTTTGGAGTCGACTTTAAACTGTAGGTCCCGCCACTAACGGAGAAAATTAACACACACCATATAAGTGGTGTAAGAAACTAGGTCGTGATCCTGACTGAAGGGTCGTGATGACCAATTACGTATGTACATAGTATGTAAGTGATTCGACTGCCTTGCGAGATTATCTGACCAGAATTCTTAGTGAATTCCTATTGAAGACCAGATGATATCTTACTGTATAATCCATTTTATTTCTATTGGCCTATTTACTATAAATTTTACGACGCGAATATATACGGAACAGTGTTCTTAACCAAAAAATGTTTTATAGAAGAATAGATGAACTTCCTTGGCACGAAACAGGCAATACAGCTTAAAGGAAATCACATTTTTAAGTACCCACCATAAAAAGGCGACAATTCAAAGTTAATATCGAAAAATTCCTGTCAAATTGTTGTCGAATTTTTTCTACTACTATACCTTACTAAGTGATATGCCTTACTGAGTTCAGTGTTTCACAATAATTTAATGGGGATCTGAGATTGTGGCACGAACCGCTTTTTTTAAATAAGGCGGTAAAATAATAATTTTGGTGCCCTGATAATCTGGTGGGTATTGTGCTAGACTATTAGCTTAAGGGCCGTGGGTTCGATGCACGCCAACGAGCAACTACAACGAACATAAGGACGACGTTACTTAGCTCGTAAAATTTAGCTAATATTTGTAATTGTTTTCCAATAAAAAAATAAATTAAGATTAGAACACAGCAATTAAATCTTCGAGACCGAACTGATTTTTCGTTTTAAACGTATCCCAGAGCTGTAAAAAAATAAACTACAAAAATTTTACATTTGTATTCAACTCCGTTTGATGGTACCACTGTGGTATATTTAAATAGTCGTGAAGTGTAGTTAGCTAACCGGTATTTAGTTTTCTAATGCTAAAGGCATACAATACCTAACGATGAGGCTGAGACGAGAGTAATTTCCAGATCCCGTTTTTTTTTTTAAGATTCAAATCTCTAATAATAGTCTTTCTTTTTAAATAACTCTACTAATATATACATACATATTTAACAATTAATTAATTAATCTCATCTAATTGAATTCTAAGTTAGTTTATAAGTTTCCTTTTAAACTGTATAAGTGTGAACAAGGTAAACGTAACAAATGATTAATGTAATAATTTTTCTCTTTTATATTTTCCAATTTTAAATTTTAATTTTTAAACGTAAACGTTTTTACTTTTTCTCTTTGATTTGCTTTCATTATGATTTGAATTTTTTTATTTTCGAATTTTCTTTTCTTATAAAATATTCAATTCAAACGCTCCATAATGCTTGCATGCTGCACGTTACAATCACCTACAATGCCACCAACAACAACAATAAAAAATAAAAACAAAATCAATTCATCATTAATGCTAAAAATCCAATTAAAATGTCACCATCAAATAAAATTAAAAAAAAAAATCAAACCAAAATCATATAACATAACATTAAAAAAAACCAACAACCTGATAAACTGAATCAAATAACAATAACAACAACTGCTAAATTCTAAAATATTTTAAAACTTATGTGCCACGCTTCTAATTGGATGCAACAAAAATAAAATAAAAAAACAAAATTAAAACAACAATCACTACCAAAAACAATCACAAAATTTTGCAAAATTGGAAAAAACACCCGAAATTAATTTTTTGATATAATCAGCATACGACGTGGCGCCCATTGGGTCGTTAATTTACGTTACTTTGATTTTTTCATTATGGTCGTCATCTCATTGTCATCGATAGCGTTAGCGGCCGAAGATCCCGTTCGTGAGAATTCACCACGAAATAAAATTTTAAATTATTTCGATTATGCATTTACCGGCGTATTCACAATAGAAATGTTACTGAAAATTGTAGATTTAGGTGTTATATTACATCCTGGCAGCTATTTAAGAGAATTCTGGAATATTATGGATGCTGTGGTCGTTATATGCGCTGCTGTTAGTTTTGGTTTCGATATGAGCGGTAGCAGTGCTGGACAAAATTTATCAACAATCAAATCGTTGCGTGTCCTTCGTGTCCTGCGACCATTAAAAACAATCAAACGTGTACCCAAATTGAAAGCCGTCTTCGATTGTGTAGTGAATTCATTAAAAAATGTTGTTAACATTCTAATCGTGTACATATTATTTCAATTTATATTTTCTGTCATTGGTGTACAATTATTCAATGGGAAATTTTTTTATTGTACGGACGAAAGTAAACATACTGCCGAAGAGTGCCAGTAAGTAAAAGAAATTTTTTAACAATATTACAAAAAACAAAAAAAATCAAACAAAATTATTTTAAAAATTTTTATTTTTTTAAATTTATCAAAAAAATTTGATGTTTTCTTTTAATATCCGTTTTATTTTTTTAAGTTTCTTTTTTGGTTTCTTACTTTTAATTTTATATTTTGATTAAAAAATACATTAGTTTTCATAGGTAAAAAAAAACTTAACAAAAATGAATTTTTCATTTCGAAAAAAAAACAAAAAAATGTTCATTTCAACTTAGAGTGCTAGTAACAACAGAAACAAAATTAAACTCTTTTACATGTACAAAGTATTTCATTTTTTTTATTATTCCTCTCTCTCTCTCTCTAAGTGTCGTAAACAAGTACTTTTTTCATTCAGTAGTGATTTTCTTTCTTTAAATTATTACAACAAATACTACAAACAAAAAAAAAAAGTTAAACGTACAGCACTTCAGAGTAATATTGTTTTCGGTTTGTATTTGTTTTCAGAATACAATTCAAATTTTAATTCTATTTTGCATTTGTATTTGTTTTTTGCTCTCTCGTATACAATAAATACTGAACGCAACGTACTAGATTCGCGAATATCTTTTGTCTCGAACCTAGTCCATACTTTCCATGATAACGATACTATTATTGCTACTTCTATTGCTATAACTGTAACTGTAAATTTTGTTTAGACTTAATTTAAATCTAAAACGTACTATTTCTCAAGTGTGTCCTTTGTTTTAGTCTAAACGCTCTTTTCCTCTGTGTTATCCTTTATTTATTACCATTTCTGTTAAACAATATTGACTCTAGTTGACTCTAGTTTTAGAGATCAGTGTGTTTGTGTGTGTATTGATTGTAGTCAATATTTATAATTTTTGTTCTTAAATGTTCTTCAAAATAAAACTTCATTTTATTTAAATTTTTCATTTCAATAATTTAATTGTAAATACATTTAGTGTATTTCATTATATATAAAGTGTTTATTGCTAATTAGCAGCAAAACATATCGATAATATTACCTTAGCGATGACAATTAGAACTATTAGAATATTTCACTATTCATACAATACAATAATTTATACTTATACATACATATATATTCCATATATATATCTACTTAAAATCTATTTCAGCCGGAAAAAAAAACAAAAATAGCAAAAGAGGTAATTGTTATAAAACTAATACAATAATTATAATAATAATTATTAATACCGTTATATAATTTAAAAACATTATCGAATATTTCTGTATTACATTCTGATATTCGTATTATACTTTTGCAATGCCGATGCAATGGTGTAGCGATTGAAATGCTTGATAATCAATACAAACCAAAACTTCAAAACTGTATATCGGTTTCCTTCCAAATAATTTATACAGAAAAACCCCTCGATTCCTCGATTTGGTCCTTCCAACGCAAACAAGGTCGTCCTCTTCACCGACTTCGGCAGATATCCGCATCAAATACCTGTCTCGCCGGAGCACCCACCTCCATTCGAACGTCAATGCCGTTGAGGAGCTTATACAGCTCACTGTTGGTTCGGATGCGGAAATCATCACCAACTCGCACTGGACCGAAGATCTTACGTAGGACTTTTCTCACGAATACTCTCAAGGTGGCTGCATCAGTGCTTAATAGGGTCCATGCCTCTGCGCCATAAAGAAGCACGGGGAGGATGAGCGTATTGTAGAGTATTATGTCGTACGAGAGTGGTCTCTGCTACTCAATTGCCTATTGAGACCATAGTAGCACCTGTTGGCAAGAGTGATCCTCCAGACTGACATCATTTTTGGTGGTAACGGCGGAGCCAATATAAATAAATTCCTTGAATATATCACATGTATAGTTGCCGGCTATAATCTGAAATCCAATACGCCGCATATCCCTACTTGTCGATAATATATACTTCGTTTTGCTCTCATTTACTGCCAGATCCATCTTTGTAGACTCCTGTTCAATAGCACTAAAGGCAGTTGTAGCATCTCGCTTGGTATGCCCTATGATGTCGACGTCGTCAGCGTAAGCAAGTAACTGGACGCTTTTTTGAAAAATAGTGCCCTTGCGATGCACTCTCGCCTTCCGCAGAACACTCTCCATGACGAAATTGAATAGGTCGCATGATAAATGATCGCCTTGTCTGAAACCTCGCACGGTATTAAAAGGTTCGGAGAGGTTCATTCCTACCTTGACGGAGCTGCTGGAATTGCTCAATATCATTCTGCATAGCCTTATCAGCTTCGCAGGTATACTGAGCTCAGATATGTCGGCGACTTCCTCTCAGCAGATTGCTGGCAAAAACTATGAGAGTTCGAAGTCGACTTTAAACTGTAGGTCCCGCCACTCATGTAGAAAATTAACACACACAACATAAGTGGTGTGAGAAACTAGGTCCATAATCGTGACTGAATGGTTGCAATGACCAATTATGTATGTGTGTATGTATAAACATGGGGACAATAACGTTAACGATTTATTGATTTATTGATCATTACCACAGCAATCAGTACAGCAAGCAAATGCTTTGCATTTTATCTAGGCAAAGACCGTTTGAACCACTATCATTCGATTTATTGAGTTTGTTTTCCTGGTATTAATTTTTAAACCGATTTTATATGCTTACCGCGTATGTTTCAAAATATAAGATCGGATATTATGTTGCCTTTTTTTCTTTTAACTGTTTTTGTACGGTTATCGATTATTGAATGATACATAAGGTAAACTTTTCACGAAATAAACAACATTTAATATAAAGGATGTTTAAAAATTAACAGTCTTGTAAGATAGCCGATTTTGAATCTAATAAAGGGGTAAAGGAACTGTGCTATTAGAGCAGAGGGTTAATTCTATGGCTGTAAGACTCAATGAAATCTTGACATGGGCATGCCATTTTGGGAAGACCTAGATAAATCCGGATAGATTGTATGCTTTCTTATAACATTCTGAACAGAACAATTGATTTTAGACTTCCAACGAAATCTAAAGATTCGGGTGTTCCAAATGGGATTTTTATGGTCTAAACTGAGAGCTCCATTATGCGTGACAAGGTAGGGCTGTGGTTTATTTATTAAGGATTCTGATATTTATTATAAGCTGGCTATCCACTGCAGTGTTTTCCAGTTGGAAAGCTTCACAATACCGATTGCCTCAGTTAATTTGGATATTATCCATTGGCACGGAGGTTAGGTCCAATATTGCTAGACTTTGCTAGACACATATAGATGGTCACACATGCATGGCTAATCATCTCGAAGTCGCCGTAGTCGTAGGTAATGTGTTAGCTTATTAGACGTAAGGCCACGGTTCGAACCCCAAATCAGACATCAAAACGAAAATATGAAAAAAATATTTCTTCGGCGATTTCCTCTCAGCAGATTTGTAGCAAAAACTCTGAAAGCAAATAAAATTACCATGAAAAGTTTCTTAAAAATTTGTAGTTCGGACTCAACTTTAAACTTTAGGCCCCAGCATTCTTGTATAAAATTAAGGCATATAAAATAAAAGGTGTGAGAAACTAAGTCCATAATCCTGGCTGAAGGGTTGTAATGACCAATTATACTCGTATATGTATGCATTCATCTCATAATAAAGATTCTCATGGTCTACTGTCGAATGGCATCTGTAAGAGTTATAGAAGAAGGAAGAGACTATCTTTCTCCTCTTGCTATGCTAATGTCATGAAAAGACGGAGTTTTTAACCTCTCACTGTCTATCATTTTGATCGAACTGTCACGTATGAACATAGCTTCAATAGTAAGATTTATTTTGAATTTGGATTAGTTTTCTGTAGAGAATGTTTAAGACACCGGCTTAATATCGATTGTAGTAATAGGGATCTCTTCCATTAAGGGGGTTAAGCTTTCATTTATTTAGTTTCCTATGTACATATATTGTATTAAACTTTAAATATATAAATATATGGAAACTATCTTTTAACTTTTAACGTTTAGTTTGAATAAGTGTGGCATACAAATTTTTTTATTTAAATTCTGCTGCGGGAAAAATTTGTTTCGAAATTGTCCTTGTATAGCACTCAATGATTCTGTAAGTTTTTCTCTAGCTTAACAATTATCATGTGGAGTGTTGTTCTCAGTTCCGGCTGACGCGACGCACCACTTATTTCTTAATTTAGAAGGTAATTTAATGAAATTTCCTTTAAATGATGCTTTATTAAAAATCAATATACATATGCCAAAAAAGTGGTGTTTGGTGTTCAAACCATGTGTAGCTGTATGACTATAGTGTATATTCGAATATTATTCGAATAATAATTGTTTTAGTTTAAAAGTTATCGAATCGAAGTTAACAACAGCAACTAATGTATGTATATTTCAAATAGTCTCTAGTCGTTAATGTTATCATTTTAGTCCCATCTAATACATGTTGTATGTAATACAATCAATTATTATTCGAATTAATATTAGAAAAAAATAGTTTTTTAAATGTCATCGATATCGAATATGGTAATTAAGAAACGTGTTATTATTCTTTACACTGATGGATTTAATTTAGTTACGAGTATAGAAATTAGTTTATAAAATGGAAGGCTAAGCTGACAGTGACAAATGTTCAAACCTGCTAAATTTGCTAACTTCTGTTGGACAGAAAAATTATTTAAATTTAAAAAAATATTTTATATTATACGTTACCTTCAAAATTATTGCTTTGAATCACTATTAATCTGTCATATCATAGTCTTCCATTTATAAAAATGCTAACGCTAATAAATGTTTAAATATCCATCGTAAAAAATATTTTAGTTCAGATACAACAACGAAACATAAAACCAGAAAAAACAGATTTGAGGAATAACGAAAGCAATTTTTTTAAACTGTGAAAAGAGCGCATTTGATTGATTAAACAGGATGTATTATATCATTTTTAATATTTCTATTCAGGAAAAACCTATGACGCCAAATTTTTGAATTCAAAGTCCTTTAAGGAGGGGAGGGAAAAAGAAGACGACTTTAAAATAATTACTTTTAATATTGCACTGAAAGTCTGTACACAGAGATTCAACAAAATAAAACAAAAGAACAAAACACTGAAACTTGCACACATTCAAGCCAAAAAAACATTTTCAAACTCAAACTGAAATTTTCAGGTACAAAAACAAAAAAAAATAATTAAACACATCCTTGGACCCCCTGCCTGAAATCATAAAGCCATGCCTAAAATAGACAAATAAGCGGTATTTTAACGTGCAATAAAAAGTTCTAAATTTCCCATGTAAAAAATGAAAAAAAAAACAAAAATGAAGAGATTTCTTTTTAGTTTTGCAGAGAATTTTTAGTTTGTTTACAAAAAAAGAAAAACAAAAAAATCCAAAAAATAAAAATGCGTGCACAGATTTTACAGAATGTAAGAGTAGCATTTTAAAGTTTCCCCGCTTGTTTATTTGCCTGATTACTACTGCACCCAAACAGTAAACCAAAAATCATGCAAGCAAACAATGCTGATAAATGAAAAAACTAAAAGAAAAAAAAAATTCCAAAAAAAAAACAAAATGTAATCCGTTAACATCATTAAGTAATACAAAACACTGGCTTACAAACGAAAAAACTCCATAATATTTAGAGAGCCTGTAAATACGGTTGAAAAAGGAAAAGATTTCTGCAAATGAGAAAAATTGAGATTTTTTATTTTGCCGCAAAATGATTAGATTTTGAATTTTGAGTAGTAAAAGGACTTGAGCTTTAATTAAACAATTCAAATTAATTAATTTAGTTTACTTTATTGTGTGTATTTGTGTGAATTGGGTATTTTATTTTTGTGTTAAAATACCAAAGAGTCCATACTACTGCCAGAAGATTTCTTAATAAGCTTTTAACACGCGCTCTAAATTCCAATTCACTAATTGCTAATCGGTTTGTAATCGATTTGAAATATCAAATTAGATTTATGCCTGTATTTGTATGTGCATATTTCTATAAAAAAAATTCAAAAACTAAAAACAAAAATAATAAACGCAGGAAATTCTCAAGTCTGGATTTATTAGCAAACAACAACAACAGCAATTACAACATATACGTTACGTTATTTATTATTAAATTAAAATCAATTATAATTACTGCTCATTTGTTATTAATTAATTAGTTAAACAACATTTTAATTAAATTAAATTAAGCTGGTAGAATCCAATATAAAAACCAAAAAAAAACAAATTAAAAAAAAATTAATCAAAAAATATTTATTCGTTTAGTAATTTGTTTAGTATTCGATTAACTCATTAAACGTTCAGTTTAATAAACGCTTAGCTGCATTTGTTAACAACTCATTACAAATTTAAAAATTAGAAAAAATTTAGAAATTTTAGAATAAAAAAACTTATTTTTTTAAGAATTATTTTAAAGGCAAAAAATTTTAGAATTTTTTTATTTTGAAAAGTGGAAATTACTTCCTTTTTTATTTTCTTTATTAAGCAACAAAGCTATTAATTAACAAGAATTGAAAATATAATCTTACCACAACACTCATTTATTTTTGTAAATATAACAAAAAATAAAAGAAAAACGGAAGAAGAAGAAAAAGAAAATTTTTCAAACATTTAAAAAGATTTTATATCTTTTGACTGTTTGCCTTCGTGTGCAATGAAACTTTTACAAAAAGTGTGGATCAATCAAATTGAAAAATCCACTTAAATTCATAATGATACAGTGTTCAGTTTTAGGCATTACTACAAACATAACTTGGCAATGGTTAAAAACGTCAAACTGTGGAGTAATATTTCTACAATCTTTAACTAATGCTTGGAACAATGTGCATCTAAAATTCGCCAAGAATGTCTATGTGGGAATATACGATTTGGCTGAAAACTTTAATGAAATTGAAGGGTAGACTTATAATATCATTTTTTTTATAACGACTACCACTTGTCTTAGCCCTCTTTTAATTATAATCATGATTCCAGAATAGATATTAGGCTTTAGAATAGATTTAACCTTTCTCAGTAATCATTTCGTCCCTTATTGCATTAAATAGTACAGAGAGAGTGTAGTTTCCGAATGGGAATAATTAAGTGCTATTTGGATAGACATGAGTTCCCAAAGAGCAGAATGTTTGTAATGTCATGAAACCACGAGCTAAATAATGTATTCTAAAGAAGTACGAAATATATTCCGCAAACAAACAAAATCACATTCTGAAAGACCTTTTATTCCTTGCCAGTTGTCCGGTATCCCTGTATTCTAGAGCATATTCTGTAAATTCCAACAACATATGCTGGCGAATTATGCGTTGTGATTTACACGTAATACCGTATTGTTCTCAAAAGTTTGATTAAAAAATCATTTTAGGAGGCAGTAGAAAAATTGAGAAAAAATATCTCTCTTGATAAAAAGTAAGTTAAAGTAAAAACTAAGCAGCCTTAAATCATTTTCCGGCAAGCACCTTAGTATTGTCAGGTAGTGCTTTGGCTTATTAGACGTGAGGTGATGGTACAACATCTTGCTCAAAACGAAATATGTATCAAAAAAAATTTTTTTGGGTGACTTGCTCCCAGCAGATTTCTGGCAAAAACTTTGAGATGAAATAAAAATTGCCATGAAAAAGTTTCTCAAAAATCAGTCATTCGGAGTCGACTTGAAACTGTAGGTCCCACCACTCATGTATAAAAATTAACATATACAACATGAGTGGTGTGAGAAACTAGATCCTGACTGAAGGGTTGTAGTGACCAATTATGTATGTATTTATACGTACATATCTTAACTAAAATAAAAATAAGAATCAGGAAAAATAGAAGCAACAGAAGAAAAGAAAACTCCAGTATATTCTCATGATGGCTACAAAAGAGCAATAAAAGAAGTCTTTAAGCAAAAATATAGCACATTTTAAAATAAGACAATTCAGAAACCTCAGTTCTTGTTAAATGCCAGCTATCCCAAAAGATTTTATAGAAAATTTTGGATTTTAAGTGTGGAATCTATTTTCAAATGAAGACTAAAGCCGTGTTTTACGTGTACTCTCATATTTACTTTTCTCTTCGATTAGCATATGTAAACAACTTTTTCCCAACAAATACTGTATCATTTAAGCTTTTTGTAAAATGTATTAAAAAATTTAATTAAAAAAAATTAAAGAAAAAAAAAATACATATAAAAAAATATCGAAAAAAAAGAAGAAAAAGAATGCTCACAATATTGAAAATAAGAAAACAAATTTAGGCCTCTTGAAAGACACTTCTCAAATACATAACAAATCAAAATTTCATTTAAAAATCATTGTTTACCTTCTTTTTACTGTTTCACTTCGTGTTTAAGTTTAAAAACCAAAAATATCGCATCAAACAAAACCAAACAAACAATACCTTCAACAAAAATGCTTTTTTATGTATCGATTTTGTAACATTTGCTATTTTTTTACGCCTAATTTGTGTAAACCACTCCACAATCACTCCACCCCAAAAGATACACTTTATATCACTATTTTATACCATATTTTTTATACAGTATTTGCCAAAAAAATAAGTAAAGCTTTTATTTCATAGTAATCTTAAGCACACATAAATCATTAAAAACATGAATCATTTATTATCAGTTGACCTTTTTAATGGTAGTAGTTTTGTTAATAATTATTTGAAATATTTTGTTTACTTTTTTTTTTAAATTTAGTAGAAATTTATTAAGAAATATTTGTTTTAATTTTATATTTAAACTTTATTATTTTTTTATTATTAAAATATTTTCATTTATAAATATTATTGAAAACGAAAAAAAATATATGATTTAAACTAAAAAAATGCAAAAATTCAACAATTCCCATAAAATCCACACAAAAAAGGGGTTCATATTTTAAATATGAAGAAGGTGAACTGCTGCCCAGACCAGAGTTGCGCATTTGGAAACCGAGAAGTTTTCATTACGACAATGTGGCAGCAGCAATGTTAACACTATTTGCGGTACAAACCGGCGAAGGATGGCCACAGTAAGCGATTTTGTTTAAAAATTTTATTTAATATTTAACACAATTTTATTGTAATTTATTTTTGGTTTTTTTAAAATAAATACAAATAATAACAAAACACTTTTTAATTAATTTCGACAAACACTTTTTAATTAAATTGATTAAAACACAAACAACAATAAAAAAAATTTTAAACAAAATAATCTGTCAAATGAAAATCCAAAACAAAAAACAAAAAAATTAATTATTTAGAGTACTGCAACACTCCATGGCTGCCACTTATGAAGATAGGGGTCCAATACAAAATTTCCGGATCGAAATGTCCATATTTTATATCGTATATTTTATTGTATTTCCATTCTTCTTTGTAAACATATTCGTGGCCTTGATTATCATTACATTCCAAGAGCAAGGCGAAGCTGAATTACAAGATGGTGAAATTGATAAAAATCAGGTGAGATTAAGAACTTTATGTCACAATTAAAACCCCAAAAGAATTTACAAAAAAAAAAAATTAAAATTAATTTAATATGGCCAGAATTTTAATTGAATGTAATTTATTTACTAACAAAATTATTAAAAAAAAGAAACTGAAAATAATGAAACTAGATGTGTTTGTTGTATCATAAATGTTTGTCTTAATCATGTAAAATTTTTTTTCTTCCAAAAACAAAAAACAAAAAAAAAACTATTGAAACATTGCATTTAATGTATAGAACAACAAAAATTTGCTTAAGAAAATTATTTAAAATTTTTGCTAAAACATCTTCATGTTTAGCATAGCATTTCATAATCTAAGCAAAAAACAATCAAAAGCAAACTTAGCTAAAAGTCTTTAAATAATGCTATATAGCTTAGATGTTTTTAGTCTCCTCTCTCTTTTAAAACCAAAGTCTTAGTCTTAGATTTCTTTTTTGAAATCTTTTCTTAGATTTCTGACCTAGACGGTCCCTCTAGCCCTAATCTAAACTAGCTTATCACCTTCATGTTTAATTCTTTTCATTTGAAATTTGCTTTTAGTTTTCATTTATCGACTCCCTTCTCATCATTTTAATTATATTTATTTCAATGTGTATAAATGTTGAACATTTTCCGGAAGTTCTCTAAGTTTATGTACTTTTCAGTGTATAAATTTACAAAAATTATTATGCATTTTGTCATAAACATTTTATTTTGGCTACAATTGCTTCAAAATAAAGTGTTTTCTTGATAAAATTTCTTTGTGAGAAAAGCTGAATTTCAAAAAAAAAAAAAATCACTTCAGCAGGTTTGTATGTGGCTTTCTATAGAATATGCTTCGTGTAATATTTTTCATATTAATTTTATAAAATTATTGAATATTTCTTTTCATTTCTTATCATTGCTTAATAAAAATATTCTAAATTAGTTTATAATTTTCTTTTTGTGTATGTTAAGCAAACAGATGATGAAGAAAGTTTAAAGAAGGTTTCTTTACTAAGACGAACATAATAAACTTAGTAGGTGGTTTTACAAAAAAAATGTATTCTAAGACTCTTTATCAAATATTGATAACATGCTGCGACAATCAAAATACACCCAGCTAATAACATAGTTTAGGTTGTGAGTTTTGTTGAGTAGAACTTAAAAATTTTTTTTATATATTTCTCGAGCCAAAAACCGTATTTTTAATCTTTTCAAACAAAATTATTGATTACCCAAACATTTGTTAACCTATTTTCAAAATCCAAAGTTTTTTGAAAAGGGGAGAGATGAGCCTCTAAAATGATACACATAACCGTATAGTTCAAGCTTACATGTTATGAGTTTTGATCAGGTAAAATCGGAAAATATAATTTTTTTCTAAATTTTTCAAGTTTAGCCATTCTTAATTGCAAAATTTAATCAAAAAACATAAAATAAGTGATGACTTTCTGAAAGTACATTACCTTGTGAAGAAATTGACACTCTGTTTGATCAAATCGGACAAAGATTATTGTAGTTATTATGTAAATAGTCGTGTTATATCTTTTATATATGCCATTTTATCAAATGAACTTTCAGTTCAAAAATTTTCAAAAGTTTGCGAGACTTAATCTCAGCAAAAGACGCGTGAGGAAGCAATTTGTCATGGCAACTGCGTGCAACAGATATTTTTTACTTGGGCAAACGTCGTTGTCGTTAATTTGACATTATATTCGCAATTAACTGTTTTATCTATTGGCATCCAGACTGGCCTTCTTTGCTGCTGATTCGCATCGAAAAACCTACTGTTCTCTGCTGTTTGGTGTTTGGTGTGTTGGGCTACAGTTTTGTCGTCAATTTCGCATTTAGTTATGAAATAATGGAAAACCTTGCTCAACTATATTCCTGTATTCATCAGGAACATAGATTATGTACAATGAGTCTCCTTTTATTTCATTTATTCTTTAAAAAAAAAATTAACTCTTTTCGTAAAGGATGTTGTTTTCAAAGTTCTTTTTGCGCCACTTTGTAGCCTGCAGAAGGCCTAGTAAATAAATCCTCCTTCAACCTCAGATGTCTCGAACTAAACGAGGTTAAAAAAATTTCTTCTTGTTGTTTTGAGAAAAATGGATCAAAATGACGTTTAATGCTGCAAGATTTTACCATCAGTTCGGTTCTCTTTGCTATAGACTTGTGTATAAAGATTCTTTTACATACTTTTGCTTTAGTTTCGATTATAACTACGTCGCCTTTATAGTCGAAATTCTGAAATTTTCGGTTATCATTCATGGTATCTCTTATAGTTCCTATTGAAGTCTATATTACGGAAAGTTGTTTGATATCCAAGTGATCACTCAATATGGAAACGGTGCCTAATAGTTCCACCACACGTGGACTTTTTCAATCGTTTCATCTGTAGAGAATGTAAGTGGGTGCCTAGAAAACAAGGCTTTCAATAAACGACTCGTTTTTTATTAATGTGGATGATGCAGAGTTTACATACTGTTTATCAAGGTTTGGTGTTTGGTCAGTGGCTGTCAAACACAAACTAAATGATGCAACTTTTGACATCAGTTAACTGATCGATGTCTGTTGATTGGAGCAGTGTGGCTACGTCTGTTAAAAGTCGGAACAGTCGCTTACGTATTGACTATTTTAAATGATGAGAACACTACTGTATAGAAAACTATTTTAAAATAATGTAAATAACTTTCGTTTGGAAGAGGTCAGAAAATCATTGGCAACATTGATGTCAACACAATGATGCTAAACATTTTATATGCAACATTGTAGCCGGTTTTATTTTTGGTACCAGAATATCGTTAAAATTTTATTTAAAAAACACTATAAAGGAAAAGAAAAATTTTTAAAAGAAAAAAAAGGAAAAAAAAATATGTAATGCAATGCTAAAAACCTTTAACGCCATCATCTGTTTTGCTTAACAACACACAAAATCCCAGTGAATAAATTATAAAATTTTGCTTTAGTTGTATGAAGAATATTTTAAAACATTTTCTAATTGTCTTCTTATAAAAACATAAAAAATCTTGCATAACTATACATACAATATACTTACTATACATATGAATACATATATACTATATATGTAAAGCAATTTAGTATATAATTTAATATGTGCACAACTGCTATTACTATTTTAAATACTTACTTATTATTTTGTCTTAAACAAAATTTAGTATATCAACACCACAAAAAAAAAAAAAAGGAATTAAAAATAGAAAATAATTTCCATATAATTTACAATGATTAATTATTCATTCCTCTTCTTTCTTTATTGTTATAAAACGTCTCAAAATATTTTTACAGAAATCATGTATAGACTTTACAATAGGAGCGCGACCATTAGAACGTTATATGCCCAAAAATCGTAATACATTTAAATATAAAGTTTGGCGTATTGTCGTATCGACACCATTCGAATATTTTATAATGATGCTTATTGTGTTCAATACTTTATTATTAATGATGAAGGTAAGTTCAATTTTAATATTCACTTTAATATTCATATTTCCTTTTTTCCATGATGTATGGTTTTTCTCAATAAATTATTATGATTTTGAAAACAATAAATAAACAACACATTTAAACAAATTTCTAAACACAATTCATATGTTTTGTTTTTCTTCTATTATGCTATACATACAAATTTGATGTGTATTTAATTGGCTTTTTTACTGTAATAAGTTGTGTTTTTTTTAATTTAAAAACGAAATTAAAATTAAATTTATTTTTAAAAAAATTTGGCATGTTGTTCATTGACCATTTTGTTCACATCGAATTTGTGTCTTTTTGAAAAAACGCTGCAATGCACTCTTATCTATTCGAAATTGTATTTAATTTACCTACCCAGCCCCGCAAAAGTTCAATCGTTCAAAAAAAAAAAAAAAATAAAATAAAAGCGTGGTTTGATAATTGTAATAAAATCAAGAATATTATTGAGAAGATGGCATTTGATCAAGAATAGTAATTAATTTAGTTTCTACAGAATTAACGCTGATGTTTTCTGTAATGTTCTGCCTATTGGAAAGCAATGCAAGCTTAGCGTATCAGTGTTTCTTTTAACAAATATTATTGCAGATAGGAATCTTATAAATATTAGACTAGCACCTAGTCTAACATAAGTCAGGTCATTCCCCAAGCTGAACTCGCATCGCAATTGATGCATCTAGAATAGAGGTAGGCACGAATAGCCCCCGGGGACCGAACATCTTCGGTTTTTTACACACATAGGATACGAACATCAAAGATTATAAAAATGCATTCTGTTGCTTGTCAGATTCTAAAGAAGAAGGTTGATGTCGCTTTTTTAAATTATACACCCATAGAAATATTACGGTAGGATTCACTAATAACAAAGCGAAATGATCTCCATTTTTGGAAGAATATTTGTCAAGTTAAATACGCAGTCTTTAGGAATTGGGCGCTGTAAATTTTTTCTATATTTTCCACTACATATATGTACATATTATTGGGTTACACATGAAAATATTACTAACAATTTTCCTCTGGGTTATACACATGCTTCTCACAACTACAGCCACATTTTAATCATGTTCTCTTTGAGCCGACCTCTGATCTAGAATCAGGCAGTCAAATTCTTCGCGCTGAGTTCCAAATACGATTGATATGAAAAAAAAAAGTCGACAAAGTTAATCACATGGAGGCTGTCGTCCTATACCATCTGAGAAGTTTGCTGTCCTTATCTTGATGTGAGAGGTCAGCCTGAGATTATAACACACTTTCATACAAATGTTTTCTTTGGCGACCAAATATAACATAACTAACAACAATTCTATCTGGGAATTGTGGCGGGAATATCAGCAGGAAATTGCTAACGCATCTACTATCTCTGAAACCGTATTCCCACAGAGGCAATACGCATAGCCCTTATTTCAGCTTGGCTATTATTACAGTAATGCAGTTGTACAACTGTTTCGAGAAGATTATTTATCCAAGTTTTTCCCAAGATCTGCATACCTCAGTGAATACTTGAATAATATTATGTAGGAACTATTAACCATTAGCGTAATGTGGTATATTTCCATTATAAAACAAGGACCAATTGTTACGTTTCTGCCTTTATAAAAACGTTTAAAATATGACTTCTTAGATTGCAAATAAAAAAGTAAATTTGTATTATTGTTCGCACAATTCTGTGTGCCACTGTTCACAACTTGATGTAAACAACAACAATTGCTTTTCTTTGTTATCCTTCTATTTACACCCTTTGCATAAACAATAACAATCACTAAACAATTATTCGACAGATCTTTGTGACGAAGATCTTCAAACCACGATTACTCTATTCAAACACACCGCGTCTTCACACAAGACTGACTGACCAGATAATAGGGAGATCCAGATCAACTACATTGTCTACAGATAATTTATTTAAATTTTCCTTGAGAAAAAACATAACATGGTAGGCTAAACATTTTGGGAAGTTAGTATTGTTTCGCTTGTGAAATGTTATTTATAGTATAATAATCCATATAAAACTTTTGCTGGGTGGGCTAATTATTTTTTATTTTATATGTAATATTTCAAATTGTTTTCTTAAATATTTTATTATTGCCATGCTCGGCGAATTAACCAAAACTAACATTATGATTTTTGAACTTTGATATCAATACACTTTAATGGTTATCGAATTTACAGACTGAATTTTCTTTTTAAAATGTAAACAATTAAGCCATTAACTGGCACAGTCCAATTTAGTTTAACTGTTAATGATTAAGAAATCTGTAAAACCTTTCGAAACTGTTTAATGCAAGCGATAACAAAAATAATTAGTTTCCTTTTTCGATAACCACATACAATATGACTGCCTTCCAAAATGTTAGTTGCTTTGTGTTTGAACAAAGTAACGTGTTTTATAATGCCGCCGTACAAAATATATACAATGTATTCTATTTCAAAACGTCGTCAATTTGTATTTTTAACGCAGTCAAAAAGCAATCAGGCATCGGATTTATAGTTGATGCATTGTTTGGTTACTTTGCATATCTACATAGGTTATATACAGTAGTAGAACTGCATACAAACTTTGTATTGATACATTTTGGAAGGCAGCCTATATGTATGTATGTATTTCTTAAATATTGACTAAAACATTAATTCAAATAAATATTAGAACATATCCCAACAAACAGTTTCACACTCTTTTCCGAAAGAACAACAACTTGTTTTCATTCATATATTTATCGAAAAGTACAAACAATTCTTTCATATTCCGAAGACATTTTCCACTCTGCTATCGATTCCGTATATTTTCCACTCAATGTTCGTATCAGTGTAATTAATATTAAAAAAGAAAAATTAAATAAGAATATAATAATAATTATTAAAAAAAACCAAAAACAAAAATGCAAAATCAAATTTCCACCCTTCCCATCATTATTAGTATCATAATCAAGGTGAAATGTATGAGAAATCACTGAAGTATATCAACATGGGATTCACAGGCATGTTTAGTGTTGAAACTGTGCTGAAAATCATTGGATTTGGTGTAAAGGTGAGTTTGTAAAATAAAATTAAGAAATAATCTTTTTTTTTAATTCCTTTTTATGTTATTTCAAATGCTTAGAAGAACCACGAAGAAATTGCAATGTTTTCTTATACAAATTCTCATTCCCCAGTGTATGAAGATCACATTTCTAAAATATTTAAAGGAAAATTGTTTAATGGAACTTAAAGAAAAAAGTTTCAGTTTTAATTTTTCTTGTAAATATTTATTGTAATAAATGTGATCTAGAAAACTGTATTAAATGTAAGTATGTGTTTAAGTTTTGTACATATATTTGCTATTAAAAAATTTATATTTTTTTTTTTTGAAATTATGGCTTAAAGGGCATGAAAATGCTGTATGTCAATAAGTTTTAATTGCAATTTGTAATTTAATATGACAATGACCTTTTTGTGCATGTTTTTTCTTATTATTTGAGATTTGGAGATGTACAAACATGTGTATATGGTTTCTTATTATTATTTTTCTTTTCTTGATCAATACTAAACAAAAGTAGTCATTAAGTGATTGGGTTTTAGTCAACGAAAGTAAAGATGTTCAACTCTATTTAATAACCCAATTGATTTGATAACCATAGTCGACCTATTAACCCTGCACATCGAAATTTACCGAAAGTCCTGATAAACGAACATAGAATTTCAAATTTAATAAATTCTTAATGTTAATGTCCTAATGAGAGAGCCATATCTTAAACCTCCACTGAAGTTAGTGTTGAATCTAAAACACTTTATTATTTTATTATATTAAAAAAATTTTTGGCAATACAACATTTAAAATAAAATAAATTCCCTTTCTTATTAATAATGCAGGATACCCAAACTTATCACTTAATTGGAATCAGCAGTCTTCTGGCAAAAACTCTTAGACTAAGTAAAAATGCCATGAAAAGTTTCTCAAATCTGTCATACGGAATCAAGGTTCATAAAATGCAGGAGAATTGAAATACTGAAATACTGATAAATAATAAAATAACAATCCCGAAAATCTGGTTACGCATTATAAGAATTAATTATTTAGAGGATGTCGCCGTAGTCTAGTAGGTAGTTTGTTGGAAATATAGGAAAATATTTCTTCGGCGCCTTCCTCTCTGCAGATTTCTGATGCAAACTTTGAGAATATTTAAAATCGACATAAAAACTTCTCAAAAATCTGTCGTTGGGAGTCGACTTTTTAACCTGTAGGCTCCGTCATTCATGTACAAAATTAACACACTCAACATAAGTAGTTTAAGAAACTGGATCGTAATCCTATGTCGCCGTAGTCTAGTAGGTAGTGTTTTGGCTTATTAGACGTAAGGCCTACGGTTCAAGCCCCAGGTCAGACATCAAAACGAATATATAAAAAAAATATTTCTTCAGTGACTTCCCCTCAGCAGATTTCTGGCAAAATCTCTCAGAGTAAATAAAATTGCCACGAAAAGTTTCTCAAAAAATTTGTCCTATGGAGTCGATTTTAAACTGTAGGTGCCGCCACTTATATATAAAATTAACACACATAACATTAGTGGTGTGAGAAACTAGGTCCATAATCCTGACTGAAAGGTTGTAATGGCCAATTATGTATGTATGTATGTATATACATATGTATATATGTATGTAGTTATTTAGAGGATATGCAACTATATATGTCTGATTGTGGTACTATAGTCATCAATTGTTTCAAGCTCTGGAACCAGCCATTAGGTTCTAATTAAGACATTGAACTTTCAATGTCTACCCTTGAATGATCACTACGATCATATACATTGCAGAATCCCACATGTTTCCTTTTCTCCTTTAATATAGCCGTTGTCATGTATGCAATTTGTGAAGAGCATTTGCCTCTTCGTCCAGGCCTCTGTAACTCCTGGAAAAGTCATTTACCACGGCAATCGGATCTAGCTTGAGTATTAAGAAGTTTAATGTGTATTAACGATTCATACTACTATGCTGAGCATAGTATTTTGGAATTTTTTCGATTGAATTTGAACAGACATTTCGTGTGCCTTCGCTCTCTCTCCCTCTGGTATCCGAAACTGCCTTCACAACTTTCACTGTTGCTGCATTATCAGTCGTAATCATGCAGGTTGTGAATCGGATCCACAACGTAGAGAGTTCTACAGCTTTATAGTGTTTTTCTTCATATCAATTGTTGGGCCATTGATCACACAATTTTGGTTGTGTATACATATATCTCTTTTAAAAGAGATTCTGCTTAGCATGTGAACATATGTATGTAATTGTATTATAATTTTAAAAGATTTAAATTTCATTTCTGTTTTTGAGATTTTATATATGCGCTGTATATACATATAGTATACACTACATACAGATTTCTTTGGTTTTGAAATTAAAAACTTAATTATAATTTCTTAAATTTAATTCAATTCATTTTACATTCTTTTACATTGTCTACAGAATTTCAATAAAAATTGAAAATTTTGATATTTTGTTTTTTGTTTTCATTTATTTTCAAAATCCACTCTCTAAATGCCCTCGTCCTCCACTATCTATTTAATGTTTTAAAGTTTCATGATGCTCCACCGTTACATACTGAGATTTTAGCCAATATGAATTTAATTTTTACATTTTTCTTCTTAACGGAAACTGTTATGAAAGTAATTGCTTTTGGTCTAACGGTAATTATTATAATCATATACAGTATAATAAGGTTTTAAAGAAAACATTGCAAATAATCTCGGTGTTCTAAAGCTAAATGCAGAATTGAATTTTAAATAATTTAAATAAAAAAATCTTTGTTATTTTCCCAGAACTTCTTTAAAGATCCATGGAATATATTTGATTTGATTACCGTATTGGGCAGTATTGTGGATGCCTTATGGATGGAATTTGGGGTAAATATATTTTGAATATTTTAATAATAGCAAATAAAAATAAGTATTTTTATAAATCTAATGAGAAAAAATGCAATGAAAAAAAATACAAGAAATAATTAAGTAAACTTAATGAGTAATTAAGAAAAACAAGAAGAAAAATTCGAATTAATATTAAGAGCTTGAGGTTTGCAAAAAAAAGCTCTTTTATGCCATATGTTTTGTTAAAAAAGAAAAAAGAAATGAATTAAAAAATAAAAACAGTATGCGGTTCTCTTTTTGATTTTCGTTGGAATGTATATGTGTTATGTATTATTAATTAATTTATTTAAAGTTTTCTAATAGGGTTAAATTTATTTAATTTTTAAAAGAGCCAGTCATGGATATTTATTTATTAATTTTTTTTGATAAAGATTTAGTTGAACTTTAAAAATGTTTACATAGGTTTCAGTTCTGATAATATTAATAATATTAATAAATATAATAATAAAAGAATAGAATATAATATTATGTTTGCTCTATTAATATAGAACTATAAAAAACCATAAAAAGTTTATAATATCATTTTAAATTTTATGATAATGATTATTATTAATAATTTTTGAATTTATATAAAAAATTTTATAAAAATATACATACTATTTATATATATATAAATATAATTATAAATATAATATAAATAATCATTTTAAATCATAAGTCATTGAATATTATTAATCTCATATATTTCTTTTTTTTAATTTCCTTTTTTTCATAATTTGTTTATGTGTACCAAAAAAAATGAATGAAAAAATTAAACAAACAAAAATTTTTAACAAAATAAACTGTTAACCAATTACGAAAACGGGGTCTCAAAAACAAAATTACAACTAACAAATCAAAATCAAAAATATATATAAAATATCAAACAAATACAATAACAACAATACCCAAAACAATATTGAACACTATTCAACAACAAAATTAACAACAATTATTATAAAAATATATACAACATAACCTAACAAATATCCAACACCCCTAAACTACATACATATCTAAAAAAAACACTTAACAACATATGAATATTGAATTATGAAATACGTATGATATAAAATATGATATGATATATACAAACAATATACAATATTAACCTTTGAACCTGCAACAAAAACTACTCCCCGACAATACAATGCAATCAATGCAACTTAATCAATCTATAATTATACATTAAACTATACACTCATAAAAATAAATCAATTAAAACTGTTACTAATTACAACCAATCAAATCAACAACAACAAAATACTTATCATAACCATCATCATCATACAAAACAATCCATACAAAATATTGTTTTGCCAATTTGAAACAATGAACTGTTTTATTTCAAATTCTCCATCAAAAAAAAAACGAATATTGAAAATCATTTTGTATCGAAATTTAAAAATCTAATTTCTACTAAAAACAAAAATTTTATCAAAAAATTTATTTGATAACAAAAATCTTCATCTTCAAAAATAATAATAAAAACACCACCAACTAAATTTCATCACGTACTCTATTCTGAACTCAACAACAACAGCACGATGTAAGTACAAATAAACACCTTAATACACTCTATCTATCTCCTTCCATCTTTAACTCTATCTCGCTCTATCTCTCTCCTTAAACTAATACATAAACAATATTATTAAAAAAAAACATCCTTAAAGAAACAGTTACTGAGTGGAAATCGTAAAAAATAATCGAATAATTTTGAAAACATATTCGAATAATTTATAATAAATCTTTTTATAGTTTAAAAATTTCTTAAAAAAAAAATGGAAAAAATCTTAAATGCTCAGCAACTGTTTTATCATATCATTAAATTGAATTAACTTTCATGTTAATCCACTCAAAAGAAATCTCATTTCACTACTAACCCCCCTTATTTTTCATTCAAAACATACCCGCAAAGAAAAGAAAGAAAAACACATTTCCTTTCAAAAAAATTTGTAAATTTGCATTATCGGTGTATTTAATCGAATTAATTCTTTCAGTGTCTTTCTTTTTTATTATACTCGTATACTCTACTCGTACACATACTATTATTGTGTTATTTTCAGTTTCGATGTTATGTTGTTTTTTTCTTTATTCTCGGTGTTTAATTTTGTATTGATTTTTGCAATTCGTGTTTTAGTTAAAAGCGGTACAAACATTTTATGAGGACGACCCCTTTCAAAATGGACAAATTCGTTTGGGTGTAAATTGTATTTAATTAGAAATGCTATAGCCTTAGTGTTAAATGTCGTATGTTTAAAATGTATTTTATTTGTGTTATAGAATCATATGCGAGCAAATTAGAATTAGAAAAATAAATATTTAGACTTCGATAAACATCGTAGATTTTATTTTAATAAACCAAAGTACCAAACAATTTTTGAATTTTTGCTTTCAACTCTTAAAGTGTCTAATATAGGATATTTCAACGTAAAAAATCCTCTAAACTGAATGATGTAATTCATCTTGTTCTCAACAAAATTGGCCGGTATGTGCATTAAATAAAAATGACTAGACGAGAAGCTATTTCTTTATCCCGACTGAACAGTTGAAATGATAATTTAACAAAGCCATATCCTTAAGGCTAATGAAATACATACACATTCGCAAAGGCTTCTTAGGATAATCTTCCTTAGAGCTTTGCAGCTGTATTCATCCCTTTTCTTATACTGACACCTCCTACTATAACCACAATATGGGTATCTTATACTTTTCGGCTTACGTCCAATCATAATGTGACCAGCAATTATGCCCCTTAGAAGCCTAATCGATTGTCTTCCAAAAAAACAAAAATGTCAGAGGTCTTTGGACGTTCAGCAATGGGTGCTGTTAGTTCAGCTGGGTTCCAACTTCTTTATTTATTGGTTTGGGCAACGAAACAAAAGAGAATGTCCTCCTGCATGGGAGGCTGTAAAACATTGATCAATTAATAGAGCCTTCATCAGTAAAGGCATAACCAATTAAAATGTGGTGAATGTTATCGTAGTCTAGTAGGTGCTGTGTTAGATTATAATTCGTGAGGCCACGGTTCAAATCCAAGGCTAGACATTTCCAATAACACGAAATATGAAAACATATTTCTCCGTCGAGTTCCTCTCAGCAAATTTCTGACAAAAACTCTGAGAGTAAATAAAATTGCCATGAAAAGTTTCACAAAAAATCTGTCGTTCGGAATCGACTTTAAAAGTAGGTCCCGTTGCTCAAATTAAAAAACACGACAAAATTGTGTGAGAAGCTAGGTCGTAATCCTGACTGAAGAGTTGTAATGACCAATTATGTCTGTATTCATATGATAGTCGAGCTAAAGAAATCTGCATTCACAAAGCCTTCGAACACTAAACTCCTTTAGACTTTTGCTACTATAAAAAAATATATAAACACCACCAACTAAACATCTAGTTTTCCTCATCCTGATACTCCTACAATAACCACAATATGGTGGTTATTGTATGGGACCGGGTATCCCATACGTTTCGGCTGAAATCTTAGAAACCTAATCGTTTCGTCATTACCATTGACAAAAAAGACAGAGGATTTTGGAAGTCCGAAAATCTGTCCTATTAGCTCATCTGGATTCCATTTTCTTTCTATTGATTTATTCGTTTGGATAACGTAACAATGGAGAATATGCATGGTATGTGCTGCCGCATAGGAGACTGTAAAATATTAATCCCTTAATAGGGCCTTCATCAACAATGGCATAATCACATGAAATGTGGAGTTGAGAATGGCTGCAATAAATATCCACGTAGGTTCACCTATGTATTAGGAAAACCCCATCTGAAAAATTGAAGTCATCTGACAATCTGAGGGAGTACGAACGCTGAAATTCATCAAACTAAATAACCAATTCTATAACCGTTTCCGTTTTCGAACCATCCGTTAATATCAAATTAAGATCGACTAGGTTACTTCTCGTAGACTGCTGGCGATGCCAATAAAAAAGTACTGCAATACACATCTATGGTCGTAAGCCTAAAATTTTCACCAGACAGGCCTGAGTAGTAGAATTAATGTATACGTTAATAGCAAGGTGCAATTGTCTATTCATTTTGTACAATATAACCTGGTACTCAGAGCCTAGATCTATCCAGTAGTCGCCGTATAAATTTAGAAGGAAAATAATGCGTTCCAAATTCAACATTGCCTCTCCACTAGAACGTAGAGTTTAGTAGTTGGCTTACCAAGTATTTGGTCTATTCCGAAATTCCCATTTCCATGAGTGTTTACGTATCGTAAGAAGGAACTTTGTACTTTGAAATGGAAGGGAAGCTTTTTTTTAATTTTTAAGTATTCTCCAACATAGCTTATTCAGCCATTTCTTGGTCTTCCTTAGGCATCAAACTTATGAGTTGATTAACTGAAATAAATAAAAAAATATATTTTTTTAAATTAGATACATATCTATTGGTTTACATCTGAAGGTTTTCTGTCCTAAAGTCTTTATAAAATTTTGTGTCCACTAATATTTCACATAAAAAAATACCATACATACCTAATTATTTTTTTACATTCAAATGTCATAAACAAAACATAAAGAAACACTAACATTTAACCAAAAAAAAAATTATTAAAATTAACTATGTGAACTAGTAATCAAAAATATACTTTACATAATGCTTTTAGAATGTCTCTCTAAATGTTAAGTTTCTTTAAACAAATGGAATGCTGTTTTATAACAAAAATATATATTAAAAAACAATCATATTCTAACATTTCTTTTTAAGCATTTTTTTCTCTTATTAAGTAGAACACAAAAAATTAAAAAAAATTAAGAAAAAAAATTGAAACAATTATGTAAACCCATCTAAGAAGGTCCCTTATTTTCGGTTGAGATGTTAATTTTAATTTAAATTTTTTTGATGTTTTAATTTTTTGTTTCTTTTTATTTCGAAAGCGTTTAAAACCTATTTTTTTCTTTTCAATATAACTTCACACTCTTCCAACACTTACAAATCTTTCCTAATCAACACAACCACCACCAAACTCACTGCCACAGTTCCCTCACATTATTTCTGTTGCAATAAATATTCTTGTTTTTTATTTTACAAATAAATCACCACAAAACAAAAAAACTTTTTTTAATACCTTCTTTTCTTTTTTATCAAACTTAACTTAAAAATAACAACAAATTAAAACGAACTTTTTTTAATTCCAAAATAAAAAAAATATATTTACAAACACACATCACAACTACAAATACTAAATGTTTCTCAACTGCAACTATGTCTACAAAAAAAAAAAATTCCTTAAAAAATTATTTAAAATTCTGTAACATTGTGATCTTTATGCGAAAATCCCTACTACTACTGTTAAAAACCAAAAAAAAAAAACAATACCAATGAAATTCAATCGTATTCAAAAACAAAACAATCAAACTAACAAACATCTCATCTCAAACCTTAAACTATTACTACTACTACTTGCACACCAACTCTGAACACATTGATTTGTTACACTGGCAATGAAACAATGGCTTAAAACAACAACACTCATAAATTTGATACAAAATACATCCGAAAATTCTTGATGATGAATGACAAAAAAATAAAACAAAAAAAATTATATTCTATTGAATGGCAAACTTTAATTTCATTCAACTTCTACTTCATCCTGTTAAATTGAATATGAAAACAACAACAACTACAATTAACTATTGAATGAACACCTACAAAAACCATCAAACCAAATCAAACCAAACCAAACCAAACAACCAACCACCACCACCTTATGAAAACTTTACTAAACTCTATACTAAACTTATATTAAAAAAAATATTTGAAATAAAAAACTATAAAACCACCAGCAAACTCCACCAGTTATACAATACCATTACACCTACAACCACTATATCAGTTCAAATAACACCGCCAGGCAATTTACAGTCCATATTGATCATCAGCAAACTTTAACTGTAAGTAAGAATTTTATAAAAAAAAATAAATTGAATTAAACGATTTCAAATATAAATTTCTATTTAAAATAAAATTAAAAAAAAAATAAAATATTTTTAATTTTGTGATTTATTATCACAAAATTTTAAATATCTCTTGTAGTAAATTAAATTAAATAAAAAAAAAACTGATAATAATTTAAAATATTTCCTACTTAGTTGCATTTGACGAAAGAAATTCTTTTTATCTCTATTAAGTTGGCTTAAATATTTATTAAAAAAAAGAAAATATATAAACTTTTTTAATTTTATTTGCGTATTTAAAACCAGCCAATCAATAATTCAATCAATCACTCAATGCAAATTGCAATTTAGTTTTGGCTTTTTTTGTACTTTCATTTCGACTTATTGCATTTGAAAGCCTTGATGGAAACAGAGTTTTAAGTATAAGAATTCTAAATTATGAACAAAGTCATCGGGATACTCACATCTTGTGCCTAATAAATTGGAAAACATACCAATTTTAGTGCTTGCTGCTCCACCATATCTGATCGCCCTAAAATAAACTATTTTACATTTGCATGATATCCCATACAAGACACTTGGATTTTAGAATCCTATAACTACGTCACCGTGGTCTAGTAGCTAGTTTGTTGGCTTATTAGATATAAGGCCGCGGTTCAAACCCCAAGTCAAACATCTCTAACTTAACAAAATATGAAAAAATATTTCTTCGGTGATTTCCTTTCAACAGATTTCTGGCAAAAACTCTGAAAGTAAATGAAATTAACATGAATAGTTTCTTGAAAATCTTTCGTTCACAGTCGACTTTAAACTGTAGGTCCCGCCACTCATGTATAAAAATTAACGCACACAACATAAGTGGTGTGAAAAACCTGACTAAAGGGTTGTAATGACCAATTATGTATGTGTGCATGTATAACTATATATAATAGATCACTGTCATTGTAAAGACTTCCAGGAGTGAGTGATATTCTCCTCCACTTCAAGATACTTAAAGCTGTTCTTATTTAGGACTCACTGTCAATTATTGTATTCTATTGAAAGATATATTTTGTTACATCCGTATGGAGTCAGTAGGCCAAGTTTAACTATAATATACCTACGCTGTAGCAGATTATAGTTCATGAGATGGCTTCAAAAAAAGAAAAAATCTAAAAAAGTATCCATCCTGTTGCCCTGTCTGCAACGGTACAAAATAGTAATTTAAGGCCTCTATGTTAGATTAGGTTACATGTCATGCAAAAAATCACACAACTGCCTTGAGTCCTACGTCTGAATTATAACCGATTCCCAATGTCTTCAATTTTTTTTAAGGCGTTTAGATTATTGTTCTATTTGTAGACAAATGATCCAATATTATCTCGATGGTAACTATTTCTAAATGGAAGGACATTTAAACCTTAAATCATTTTCCTGTCCAGTACTATGTTCAGATCGATAGCATCTCATCGATTTTATTGAAACGTCTTTTGTACTGCTATTTCTTTTCCGCAGAGGAAGAGCAAGTGTAACTAACCGCACCATAGGGGAAGTCGTCACTATTACCCGTGTGTGGGGTCCTCACTCACTAAATATAACCTCTCCTCTTTTGGACTCTTTGTGTTTACTCCGGAACTACTGTAGTATTCCTTCTTGCCATTTGGCCCCTTTTCATATCTATATCCGCGTCCGGATTCCGCAATGTGATCTGAAAAGGTGTTTTAACATCTATTCTAATCCTCTAATTCAAGCCAAAGTTGGTACTGCTATTGAGAGCAATTAAGCTCTAACAGTTGCTGTTAAAGCTAGACTCCGTAAGCTCATCATTGTTGATAATGGAGACTTCCTATCACTTACTGAGAATATAGTCTGATATGTCGCTTTTTAAATGAAATATTTTTTACAAAGGTATTCATGATTATCTATACGCTAGGCTTACATGCAAACTTTATTCCAAAATAACTACTATTCGTTTTGCTTTTCGATGATCTAATGCTTTAGTTAAGTTGACTAAATGTGTTTGACTTGACTGAAATACCCTGCAAGCTAACCGACTTTTTCGATTAGCTTGGGATTATACCCGTGGCATCATAACGGTCCGCATTGTGTGTACAAGTAAGCTTTGGTAATGAAAGCTACCACTTCAACCTACCTTTATAAGACGATGAAGAAAATATGCTTTATGTCAGCACTATGTTCCTTAAAAGGAACTTAAAACTAAACCATGCATTGCTAGTTGACAAAGAATTCTAAAATTATATTGCAAGACTTTCGATCGTTCTTTGTAACGCCATTATTAAAAGTTATTTTTACAAGAAAGGATCTTTGAGCCAATTGCCTTCTTACCAATCGATTGGTAAAAGAATTTTTTTTAAAAATATAAAATATTTAAAAATTAAAGTATTCTTTTATTTCCCTCGAAACAAATTCATGTTTCCATCAAAGCTTTAAAAAAAATAAAATAAAAATTAATCGATTTCTTTTCACATTTAATAATTTTTAAGCATATTTTTAAAAGTAATTTTATATTTTATGTATGAAAATAATTTTCAGCATACTTAAGCAAAAATAAAAAAGAACGTATTCATTTAAATTTCTGAAGAGCACCATATTTTTATAAAGTACTTGTAGTTACTCATATTGACTTTTAAAATAAGGCATGTTTTATTTGAAAGAATACCTTTTGAATTTTCTATTCAATTCAAATCAATTTTAAATCATAATTGTTCTGATTTTATAAATACACACCCCCCCCCCTTTAATAATATTACTTACTAATCTCCTACTCTATCCACTAAACTATCCCCTTCTAACAATTGTCTTACACTCTACTGTCACTGCTACTGCTAAATACACGTGTTAATTAATTTTTAATTATTAATTATAAATTATAAATTTCCTTTAATACCTTTACTTTGAGTATCGTTTTTGAAAAGTATATTTTAAAATATCTTAATTGACCCATTTTAATCCAATTATTATTATTATTTTTATATAATTTAATTACGATTTAACGAAATAACAAACTTTTAATGAAGTATTTATTTATTTTAAACGTAACCAATATTATTGAGAACATTTAATAATAAAAAAAGAAAAGAGAAAAAATGAATTAATAAAGAAAAGAAAGAAAAAAATAATAAACTTTGATGGGTTAACATTCACAATATGTATTAATCGTATTCATTTTATTTTATTTATTTATCGTAATAAACTTCATAATATTTATAATATTTTATATTCATATGCCATTTCATTCATTACTTTAACTTAATTGTTCAATTTATATTCGGTGTGTAAACATATGAAAACCACTATTTTCTGGCGGCAATAGATGTTCTGGAATTCAGAATTTCCCTAATTCGGTTCTATTAGCGATCATTTGGACCACAATTCCAATATAGTGTGATGATGCCATCCTACCTCTCTATTTTCTATAATAACCATCATCCTTCCCAGACAAGTAACAAAGTCCCAAATTAAAGCCAATGTCGTATAAGTGGGAAGTCTATTTAAAAAATATTTCTTCGGCGACTTCTTCTTAGCAGATTTCTGGCAAAAATAAGAGAATAAAATAAAATTGCCATGAACAGTTTCTTAAAAATCTGTCGTTCGGAGTGGACTTTAAACTGTAGGTCTCGCCATTCATATATCAAATTAATACACACAACATAAGTAGTGCAAGTAGCGAGGTCGTAATCCTGACTGAAGGCTTGTAATGACCAATTATGTATGATGTATGTATAAATCGTTGTTAGAAAATCGAACGTTACGGCCAGGCTACGAAATATACCGTTTCCTTTTTTTTCGATTCAATCGCCAACTTCAGCATTTTTTATGTGAAAAGTAGTGACAAATTCAATGTCGTTTAAATCAACTAATATTCATGATAAATTTCCACTGCGAATATCGGGTGTAAATCGTTAAGAGTGTTATGACCGAACTCGTGTGAACAAAAAATTGTATTGCATAGAAACACCTTGCGATTCTAACGATGAAGATCTTGTTATTTTTTAAGAATTGATATTACCAATTGCGCACCTACACTCGTAGAAGACGATCACTGTCAATTAAAAAAATTATAAATATTTTTAACATATTTTCAGTGCCTTAAATTAATATTATCACAACATATTTGTAAAAAAGAGCCATGCATATGGAAGTGGTTTTAATTATCAGTAACGGCTTATTTAATCATATTACGAGGTTGATCTTTGTTGAACTGAACACAAGAAATTCACTTTCTCCATTCGTTCATCAAATCACGCGTTATTCTGCTATGAATGACTGCCACACAAATTAAAGAACAAAGTGATCTTCTATTTTGATAAAATCAACTGGTAGTCTGGCTTGTTTTCCATTTTAAAAATATATTCTGTAGGAAAAATATAACCTCTACGTTTCAGTCAATATAAAATGCTGTCAGAAAATTTGGTTTTCGATTTATGATTAGAATTTTTAGGCCATCATAAACATACATCGTATCATATTTATGTAGACAAAATTCACTACTAAAAACAAAATAACAATTGGAAATAAATTAGAATAGATACCATTTTATTCATTTATTTTATCAAATAAAAGCATTAGTTTGCAGTTTTATAAACGAAACTAGAAGAGAATTACTTTTAAAATATAAGTTCGTTTATAAAATTGTTTGTAATGCTACAGTATACGATATTATTTGCATTTAAACTTAAAACTTATAGACAATGCTTGACACAAAACTCCAGCACACACTTCTCTATATAAAAACCTATACTATACGTAAAAATTAAAATAATTTTATTAAAAAAAAAAGAAAAATTAAATCCAAAAAACAAAACAAAAAGTTGTACCATACCCCTAGCTTTTTAACTAAAAGAAAATGTTAAAATCCAAATAAGAAAATAAAAATAAAAATCAGATTTAGTGAAGTAAATTCATTTCGTTTTCAGAAATTAGTCCAACATTTATTAACAGATTAATTTAAATTTAAATTTTATTATAATGGTTACAAAATGTTGCTGCTTGTTCTTGTTCTATATACAATTAAACCAATAATCACCACTAAATGTATTTATTTTGATGTTCCAAAAACCAAACGCTTTAATTACAATCGTTGTCGTTGTTATTTATCTATACAATCATAGTTTGCGTAAATACCACAATCAATACTGATGCTAAACTCCAAAATTTTATGATCTTAAAACAGAAAAAAAATGAAAATCTAAAACCCTCCTTTATGTTGACAATTACCATCATAAACGTATTAGAAAACATTATTAAGAATTAAATTTTAAATTAAAAAATTATTTTCTATATTTTTCTTCTTCTTTTATTTTTCTAAAATACTGAACAACTGCAACATCTTGAATTCAAAACCGAAAAATTTATTTAAAAACAAAAATTATTCGTATAAAAAAAACTACAAAACTGGGGCTCATGTGCGCGTATGGCAACTTGAACATTTTATCTCAAAAAAAAAAAAAACAAAACAAAAAATTTACAATTGAATCGTAAAAAAACAAACAAACAAACAAATTGTGTATGGTTGTGTTTCTCTATTTCTATTTAATTAAATTTGTTTTTTTTTCTCGTCTAAATGTTACCTTAAACGGAACTATGAACTGCATTGTGTCTTTTTTTTCGTATCTTAAAAATATTTGCAAAAAAAAATAAAAAAATATATTTCATAAATATTTAATTAAATAAAATATATATCTCTTATATATATATATATAAAATAAAAATATATAATCATCACTACCACTACCACAAAACAACCACCCACTACTACTACTACTACCACCGATACTTTCTACTACCACTACCAATCACCACCACCAACCGACCAACCAATCAACTATTTAAATGCCAAATAAAAATGGTAAACATTTTAACATCTAATTTGCATTAAATTTAATTGAAATTTCAATTAAAAAAATCAAATCAAATCAAATAAAAAACTGAAACAAACAAAAAAAAAAAACAAATAATTGATATTGAAAAAAAAAAACTTAAAAAAATTTTGTATCACACAGGATGTAAGTACTGGTAGTTAAATTATTTAAAAAAAAAAATACAGATTTATTACGTGTATATAATACTCACTACTTTTAATACTATTTACTGTAAAACTCTTATACTGATAGTGCTTTAAAACCCATTTGAGTTTACAAAACAATTATTGCCAGCTTATAACAACTACGCTAATATCCTTAGTTATTTACTACATACAATTTATTTAAACAGAAGTACTTAAAAATCTTAAATTAGCTTTTATTTTAGAAACTCTTTTCTTACTTTGTCTGTGTGTGTGTGGGTTTGATATATAATATTTTATTGTGCTCTTTGAATCTAGATTTGCCTATATTGTCTTAGCAGTCCAATATATAAAGGACAGAAAACTCTTAAATCCTTTGAAGATACAAAAAAAGAAAAACCAGGAAAAAAACATACAGAATTGCTAAAGTTTATTACGAATATATTCTAAAATAGCCTTTCAATAGTTAAGAACAGAATAACACGTATCTATGTTAGTGGATAAATAGTTCGTTTCTAATGTTTATAAACTCTTTCAATCGAATTGATTGTTGTAACTCAGTACGCGTCGTATATATAAATCTACCGAAGGGTAGCACAAATAGTAGCTGACGGTTTGCTCTGTCATAAAATTAAATGTTTTTGAGTGTTTTGTATTAAACTCTGGGCAGTGAATTGTCTCTAATTTTTTTTGTTGTATTTTAAGTTGTAAAGCTTAAGAAATTGTATTTGAATAATATCAAGGGGAAACCTAATAAGAGCTTTATTAGACAGAAAATAATTAAGAACTTTAAGATACTTAGGTCATTATTACACCTTATCGTTAAAGTTGGGCTTAGTTACAGATAACTTTAGCTAAAGTGAACTTTAAAGTCATCTTTAACTTCTTTTCGTTGTTACAACCTACAGATAATATAAAGTTAACTTTTTCAAAAATTTGGCAATGCCACATTTTTTTAACTCAGTGGCAACGGCGGCTTCTTTTTTGTTGTATTTGCTTATTTTGTTTTTATTTGAAGTTGCCACATTGAAAATAATATGACAAGTTTAAACATAAAATTAACTTTAAAAGTTAAAAGTAAGATGATCCTCCCTTTAGCTTAACGCTCACTTCTACCTTATAGTCCACTTATAATAATGAAAAACAATGTATCTAAACTTAGAAATCTTCCCTTTAGTTAACGGCAAGTTTTAATAGAAGCCCTTAGAGTTACTAAGAATTTTCGAGCAGATAATCTATTGTATTGTCCTTAATCAATCCATGTAGGGTTTCCTTATAAAGTCTTCCCAACCTTGTTACCTTAATGACCCCCGTTCAGTGTCAAGAACAGTTCTACCGTATTTTGTGATTTGTTTTTATTATCACAAAATCTACATATTGTTCTTGAAAGGGAGTTCTATTCTGAACAAAAGGACATTGCATTGATATTCGCCAATGATTACTTTTTCGGTCTGTTGGTATTCCATATGACTTATGCCCTATGAATACCAATAAACTCCCGCCTTGACTTTACTTGATAAAAAACCTTTATCGCCAATTCGTACGTAGTTTAACGGCTGAAACTCGTCAATATTGATGAATGCTGAAGATATTTAAAACGCCTATTACACGATCAAACTTACCCAGCAGACACAAGTTAATTGTGAACCATTTATCTCACGTAAAAGGGCAAAAATCGTCTTTGTAAACTTGACCTGACAAGTATTAGAAATTTTTGATATATGTCCGGACAGGGTAATATCAAAATACTCTTTCTCATTGAGTACTGTTTGCAGTTTGTTGATTGTGAGAAAACGAGTCGTTCTGCTTGCGGATTACTTTCCCATATCCCAGTAATCGTTCACAATTCAAATCACTGGTCTATGGACGATTATAAGGCACCGTAGTCTAGAAGGTAGTGTGTTGGCTTATTATACGTGAGTCCATGGTTCAAACCCCAGGTCAGATATCTCCGAAAAACGAAATACGAAAAAAATATTTTTTCGGCGATATCCTCTCAGCAGATTTTTAGCTTAAGCTATGAGAGAAAATATAAAATTTTCATGAATAATTTCTCAATTAAATTTATCGTCGGCCTTTACCATTAGACTGTAGGTCCCGCCACCTATGTATAAAATTAAGCACACAACATAAGTGGTTGTAATGATGACCAATTATGTGTGCATGTATGTCCATGGACGATGCGTATGGCTTCTCCAATTTTTCTCACTTGCAAATTGCGATAGTTTAATGTCTTATCATAGTTTTTGTTTTTCAATTATATCGAGAATCAATAACATTACGGATCTTCCTTGCATGTACGCTCATAATGAAATTGATTAAACCAAATACTATGCGAGATACTCGTTTTCAAAAGTTAACGTAAGTAGATTTATTCTAAAGTCTATATTTTCCATAATTTTAAATTTATATAAAAACAACACAAAGAAGTATGAAATAGAAGAGTTTCTAGCAATTTTGTATGTTTTTTAATCCTTCTTATATTTATTTTCCACTGTCCTTTGAAATTAGCCATAACTGTTCTATAATTTAAGTATTTTTCACTTAACAACTATCGTTTCTCAAACTATAATATTTACTACATATATTCCTTAATACATATTAGTTTTAAAATAATTAAAAAAAATGAAAAAAATTTTTGGGTACAATATGTTTACATTTTCAATATCCTTAGTTTTATAGAGATTTCTAAAGAAATGTATGTTTTTCTTCTATTAGTTTAATAATGAATTTTAATTTTAAATTAAAACTAAGTCTAGCATACTTAAATATTACTTCTATTATACTTTAGATATAATTTTATTATAATTTTTTAATTTTTTATAAACTTTAAAAACTTTATATTCCTTAATATTGTATATAAAGAAACTATTCAGATATTTTTCAATGAAAATAAACCTGAGAGGCCACACTGCGAGGCGGTATGCGTCAAAACATCGGTTGTTTAGTCCTCTCTAACCTCACTCTAAACCGAAACAACTGATGTATCGTAAAATATTTTGGTCATTAAGAACAATTTTTAATATTTTATTGCAACAACAGAGAATGGTTATTCGAACGAATTAACATTTGACTGAATTTTCCAATGAATGTTGCAATGATATTAAAAATTAACAACAACATTATGTTATACTCACATCATTATTTAGTTTTATATATAAACATTAAACCTCTTTTTAGTAATAGAATTATGAAATAATTGGCTAAAATAGTTATTATTTAAAATGTGGAATATAATTGGTTAAATATGTATGTATGTATATATAAAGAAAAAAATTAAAAAGTAAATTGTAAAGTTAAACAAAGCACGAGATGTAGTAACACTATGCGACAAAATATTTCATTTGTCATTCCAGCTAATGACAAAGTGGAGGTTGTGAGTTTTGTTGATTAGAACTCAAAAATATTTATTTTATATTTTTTGACCCCTCCAAACTTGTTTTATTTGACAAAAACAGTTTTTTTTATTTTACGCACAAATTTATTGATTACACAAACATTTGTGAACCGATGTCCAAAATTTAAAACTTGTTACAAAGGAGAGGGATGGGCCTTTAAAACGATATACATATATGTGTATAAATTATTTGACTTAATATACTATAGGGTTTGATGAAGTAAACTTGACAAATGCGAATTTTTTTCATATTTTTTCAGGTTTGGCCTTTCATAGTAGCAAACTTTAATTAAAAAATATGAAATAAGTGATAACATCTTAAAGTGCATTATCTTGTGAAGAGATTGACACTTCGTTCGATAAAGTCGAACAAAAATTACCGTTGTTGTTATTTAAAGAGTCCAACAGTAGAGTTATATTTTTCATGTGCATATTTTTTCAAATGAACTTTTAGTTCAAAAATTTTCAGACTTTTTGATGGATCTTGATTGCTTATCGGAAAATGGGTCTATTTCACGTTTGAGCTACCACCAGAAGTTGGCCAATGTTTGAGCAAAGAGAAATAATAATATTTGCAAAAAAACACAAATATTAGCCGACTTCTAGTAGTCGCCCAAAACGTGAAATTAACACATTTTGCGATAAACTATCACGATCCATCAAAAATTCTGCAAATTTTTGAACTGAAACTTCATTTGATAAGATGACATGTATAAAAAATATAACGCAATATTATACCATTTAAATAATAACTATTGTAATTTTTGTCCGATTTGATCAAACAAAGTGTCAATCTCTTCACAAGATAATGCACTTTGAAAATGTCATCACTTATTTTATCTTTTTTAATTAAATTTCGCAATTAAGAATAGGTAAACTTGAAAACCTGAGAAAAATAATCATATTTTCCAAGTTTAACCGATCAAACTCATAACATCTAAGTTTGAACAAAGTGTTTATGTATACAATTTTAAAGGCCCATCTGTTCTCTTTTCAAAAAATTGAAGATTTTGAAAATATGTTAAAAAATATTTGGGTAATCAATAATTGTGTGAAAAGATCAACAATACCATTTGAAGGAAGTTTAGAGGGTTTGGGAAATATAAAAAAAAATATTTTAAAGTTCTACTCAACAAAACTTACAACCTACACTATGTCATTAGGTGGGTGTATTTTGACTGACGCACTGTGTAATAATTATTTTTTGAAAGTTGTTGAAATAAATAAAAATCTAAAGATGATTTAAAAAAAAAAAAAATATTAAAATTGTTTGCAATCCGGTCCTTTGAAATAGGCCATCAATTTGTTACACAAATTTGACATATTTATATCGCAACACTTTTTAATTCATAAATTTATTGAAATGTGCTGAACGAACTTAACAATTTACAAATACATTTTTTTATTTAGTTTCCAAATTACTAATAAAAAAAACTTATTCTAAATTATAATCGATTATCTAAATTAATGTTAGTTTACATGTAATTGGCATAATTTAAAAAAAAAAATATTTCATATCAAGCCTTTTAACGGCTGCTAGGCGTATTTATAAAATTTTTTATATTTTAATTTTGATTTCTTAATATTTGTATATTTTATTAACCCTTAGTTTAATTCTTGTTTAAAAACTTATTTTCGTTAAACTAAATGCATTGGCCCATTTAACTATTCGAAAAGCTTAAGTGTGTAATATTTCCATATGAAATCCAAAAAAAAAAAAAATATTTAAAAACAACAACAAAAAAAATTATTTATTGACTGTCGACTAACACTCCTCTTTTCTTCACCCGTTTCTCTTGCTGTAATGAATTTGCAAAATTGAAATTAAAAACCATTTTTTATAATCATTTATTTGTAAAAAAAAACATTAAAATCCTTTTGTAAATCAAAACTATTTACAGTTGATTTATTATTTAATTTTCTTTTTTCATTTTAATTTTAATTTCAATTCAATTTGTATAAATAATATTGAATTATTATTTTCCTTTAATTTTTTTAATTTCCCTATATTTCATTCAATAGACTATTGGTGTATGTATAATTAGTTTAAAAATTTAATATTTATAAAACAAAAAACCCATTCTATTTGAGAAAACCTATTTTTTTAAAGCTAGTTTTTGAGATTTATTTACCAAAAAAACCAAAAAAAATTAGCTTCTACTTTAGTTTTTGCTAAACTGAAAATTTTTTTTTCTAATAATTTATCCTTATTTTGTAATTGTTATGCCTATAATTAGTGGAATCAGATAAAAAAAAAGATTAAAAAAAAGAATACAAACAAACAAAAAATTAACTTGACTAACTTATAAACGCTTAGACTACTTAGAAGGGCAATACTTTTAAAGATATAGAAATTATGAAATTTTAATCACTCTATCAAAATAAATACTGGTGGTATTACCCAACAATTATGAGATAATTAATAGGCTATTCGTTATCATGCTTGCAATATATTTGAAACTCAGCGAGTAGTGTTTTTCCAGCCATATTTAACAACATTCGTCAATACAGATTTAGACAATGATATTTCCATCATCATCTGAATGGAAATAGCAACCCCACTTTTATATTCTCTGTCATACTATCTTGTCAACGATTTTATTATTCCCTTGTAGTCATATCATAACCACAAGAAATTTGACATTTTGTGGGAGGCAATGCGTATCACAGTCCTTTTTCTAGGGCAGCAATGTGATATTCGATATTCTTACAATATTTCGAAGTTTGCCGCTAGCAATAGCTAAATTCATTTGTGTATGAACTTTAGCTTTATAATAAAAGAATACAAAGCTTTTATGTCTGTCTGACAATACACGTTTAGTTTATCATTTCCCCTAAAGCCTGGGCAAGACCTTATATCAAAGTCGTAGCCTTTTGAAGGAGTAGATCACTCTCACTCAAGGCAAGATCCCGATTGGAATCGCGGTCTATTTTATAGAGCAAATTAATACAGAACGATGGACGTAGTATTAGCCACTGAGAAATCTGCAGATCTTTACAGAATCCAATTACTCATAACCATCTTTAAACTATTAGTCTAAATGGAAACAGTATTATTTTTGGAGTGTGGCTATACATATATCTTGAAGCCGCCGTAGTCTAGTAGGTATTGTGGTCAGACATCAAAACCAAAATATGAAAAAATATATCCTCGGCTACTTCCACTCAGCAGATTTCTGGCAAAAACTCTGAGAGTTAATAAAATTGCCATGAAAAGTTTTTCGAAAATCTGCCGTTCAGAGTCGCCTTGAAACAGTAGGTCCCGTCACTCATATATAAAAATTAACACACACAACATACATAAGTGGAGTGAGAAACTAGGTCGTAATCCTGACTGAAGGGTTGTAATGACCACTTATGTGTATATACATATATCGATCGGTCTGTGGAGAACCTACAATTGAGAGTTTTATTCCAATGGCGTTTCTAGCATTATCATTTCGGTTGAAAAAGAATCTGTGGTGAGGCTTTCTGATTTTAAAGAAAATTAAAATATCGAATAGACTACTCTAGGATCGGTGCATTTTAATGTTCTCATCATGATAATAAAGGCCAGTATGTAAACATTTCCCAATAGAAAAAGAAAGAGATGTAGAACATCTTATCTACGGCGCTGAAGTCGCCTTAGGATGGTAGGTAGTAGCCACAAGCCGTTAGGCTACGTTTCAAGCCCCAGGTCAGACATCTACAACAAAATGAAAAATAGTTCTTCTGTAACTTCCTGTCAACAAAAATTTTGAGAGTAAAATTAAATTGCCATGAAAAAGTTTCTCAAACAAAATCTGTTGTTTGGAGACGACTTTAATCTGTAGGTCCCGTCATGTATATAATTAACACACACAGCATAAGTAGTGTGAGACTCAAGGGTTGAAATGACTAATTATATATGTATCGTTAGAGTCTTTAAGTTAATTCTATATCTTTAAAAGAAAATGCCTTTGATTCGACAACTACCTCGTTTTTACTTGTACATTTTTATTACTAACATATCTTTCTGACTAGACACGAACTCCATTAAAAAAAAAAAAAAAAAAAAAACACTACAATACCTTTTTATAAACTGTGAAGAAATCTAACATAGAAAGTAACAACAACAATTACAAATTGCATTCAAAATATAAAAAAAATAAAAAAATATATAAAACAACTACATTAACAATCCACTACAAAAACGTTGCTAATTTTATACATTTTATTTGTTTATTTGTTTGTCTCCGTTTGTTTGTTTTTTTTCCTCTCGTTTTCTTTTTATTTCTCTATCTATTCCCCACATTCGCGCTCGGTCGCCTTCCCGGCGATTTGTTTGACACTTTGACCAAAAATATTTTACAGTCGAACTCAATCAACGTTGGCTTCCTGCGTTTATTTCGTGCTGCGCGTTTAATAAAATTACTGCGTCAAGGATACACGATACGTATTCTCCTGTGGACATTTGTACAATCATTTAAAGCACTTCCATATGTCTGTCTACTGATAGCCATGTTATTTTTTATTTATGCCATTATCGGCATGCAGGTAAGTCCAAAGTATAAAACTCTTATATCTCAATTCATAAGTATTTCTACTATAATCATACAATATTATTATTCTATATTATTATTATTATTAAATACTTAATCTAATTTAAAATTTAACAAAAGATATCAAAAAAAAACAAAAACGAATGATATGCTTATAATTTATTACCAATTTAACCAAAATAATCACACACTACTTTTCATTAAGTTTCCTTTTTCGTTTTTATTTTTAAAAACATTTTCTTTTTACTCTTTTCATTATTGAATTTTAATTTGAAAAAAATTTTTTTTTCAATTAATGTTTTCTTTTCACAAGAATAAATAGCAAAACTAGACAGTCTTAGTGGAAATTATAAAATGAGATTTAGATAACTTAGGTGTTTTACAATATTTTTCTTTTTATTTTGTTTTTATTTTCTATATTTTTAGAAAACATTTAGAGAGTTTTAGAAAATCCAAAATATACTTAGGGATCTAGCTGTAACTTAGATAATAGCGAAGGAGTTTGACTGTTAAAGTCACTTTTAGTTTCATAACAGGTTCTTAGCAATTTAGTTTAAAAAGTATATAGAAAAAAACACAATAAATATTTCTTTTTTAGACCTAAGTATACAATAAAAATCCATAAAAAGGAAAGGAATTCAACAAGAACTTAATTTTCTTGCCGCTGAACGGAAAATAATTTTATTTATTAGTTTTAGGGCCATTATTACAACTTCCCGTTAAAGTTGGGTTTAGTTAAAGGTAACTTTAGCTAAAGTGAACTTTAAAGTCACCTTTAACTACTTTTTGTTATTGCAAACTAATGATAAAATATATTTAACTTTTGCAAAAATATGGCAGTGCCAGAGCAATGTCGATAACAAAATTGTCGAATTTGAGGCAATACCAATTCACATGTGATGCAAAAAGCGTTTAATCATCTTGAATTAGTCACTTCTTACTGTGCATTTTTTGGGCTTCTTTGATAATGACGTTTGCCACGCCATCACTGTCAACTGTGCGGACTAACTTTTGACTTTTTTTGGTTTAAATTGGTTTTAATAGAACGGCGTTACGGGATACACTAGTGATTTGTAAGCATGGTCATCTCAAGCGCAGGTGATATGAACTGGTCACTTTTTCTTGTGTGGTTTTCTTAAATAGCAGGCTTTAGAAAACGCTGTAATCTAAAGCCACCATAACCCATGCCATCGGCCAAATTCACCAGAGTCATGGACAAGTGAATGCGCTCCACCTTTCATCATCGCTAACATTAAAATTTAAAAAATATATCACACATTACCTAGAGAAAGCAAACATCAGCTACTTGTTAAATGTGTAAATAAAAATATACAGAACTCTGATAATAAGTCCATGAAGTTTGAAATAAAACACAGGTCAGGTTAAGTGTGGTAGCTTTCATACCAAAATCTCACTTGAGCACGCATAGCGACCCGTTGTGACGCCACAGGTGAACGCATTCTCTGTACTGACCAACTTCCTCCGAACCAAGAAGGGAGAACTTGGTCAGCGCAAGGGCTGCACATTTTAAAGCATGACTACCCCACGCTGGAGAATCAGCCAGAAAGCTTAATATACGAGGCTATATACTTGACATCAATGGACGATAGTTCCGTCAAACAGACAAGGGTTGGAGAGCCAAATAACCTATATCTGCACCTCGCAAGAGATGGGCATTAACAAAGAAAATGGATAACAGTCTTCTCTTCTTCATTGGTCCAGGATAGGTTGGCGTCTCGGAAGAATTTCCGCGCGATGGCCAGCTTAAACGAGGTAGGTGGCATTCCTAAGTTGATTGAAGAGGATTCCGGAAGTAGTGCGCCAGCTCTGGCTAGCTCGAGCCGACGAGCAGTTTCCCGGTGTGTCACAGTGTTCGGTGACCTAGACAAGCGTGACACTAAAGCGCCCAGAAAGAAGGTTGAGGCAGCGTCGACATTTCCTGACCTTATGGCAGCCTGGCTATCAGAAAAGATCGAGATGCGGGTGAAAGGAACACCGTATGCGAGGATTCACTGCGCGGCTCTGTAGATGGCTATTACTTCTGCCTGGAACACGCTGCAGTAGTCCGACAGCCGGAGTGAAATGAAGATTTTTATTATTTTTATTTTTTAAGCGTTCACTTCGTTCAACCTTTCTTCATATTTTACTTCCATTTCAATGGATCTTAATGCTGCAACCAAATCTCTTTCTACAGAGTAATTTCACTGAACTTGGGAGTATAACAAATGAGTAATAAAAATTAAACCAACATTATAGATTTTTCACATTTTTGGACGAAATTTACAAATTACATGATATTCTGTTGTCAGTAATCAGTGGCTACCGAACAAAGACTAAATAACATAGATTGTCAACTAACGGGTGACATAAAAGCACGGCCTTATTGATCTATATACTGATTTTGCGCATATTTTTCTTGCCAGGTCTATGGTCGTTTCAATACATTGTCGATCTTTTAATCTTCCATTGATTTCTTCCATATAAACGACTTCTAATAACCTTGTTCAAATATTGGTTAATCGATGACGATTGCAGTTATTTAGTGGGTTACAAGGTTACCATCTTTTCCGGTATCATAAATTCCGGAGTGATTTCGAAATACGGTTAACCTATCTGTTAATAGCCTGCGGACTTCTCCATAAATATAAAATTTATTTGATTAAATATGGCAGGCATATTGGAAAATAAGTCTAGATTTAGAAAATGTGTTGACTGTTTGAACATAAGTTCCGAGTTCAAACCTCCGTTATAGTAGTTTTCTGGCATGGGTTCTAAGAGTGACTAAATTTTTATAAAACAAGTTTCTTGTTAAATTCACTACACCTGGGTAAAACTAAACCTGTTGAATATTCAACTTTAAAAAAATGCGGATTCCTTTCCTTTTGTATGAATAATTTAAAAATTTTAAAAATTATTTATTTTTATAGTTTATCAATCAAATCATTTAGATTTTTAATTATAAATTCATATAAAATTGTTTTTAACAAAACTATTAATCTTAATTCGTATGTACTTATATTTATATTGTTTATTGACAAAAATCATATACAAAAACCAAATCAAACGATTCCCAAAATAAAACAAAACAAAAAAAAATCGCAAAAAACATATTCAAAAATAAAATCGTCTAAACCAACCAATCGAAAACAACTTCTGAACTTAATTTCCAACTTCCAAAATCAAATTAAACAAACAAACAAAAATCTGAAAAAACACTGAAAACTGAAAACAAAAAGGTTTTTGGCAATATTAAATACGATCCGGATACGCAACTTAACCGGCACAATAATTTTCAATCATTCTCCGGAGGAATCATGCTGCTTTTTCGGTAAAAACCATTGTTGATTTTGAACAAGTATTTGCAAAACAAAGTAATTATTTTTTTAAAAAAGTATTTTTCGTAATTCAAATTAAACAAAACAAAAAAAAAAACTAAAATAAAAAAATTGTTTGCAAGAGAAAAAAAAAGAAATTAAATTAAATTTAAAAATAAAAAAGTAAAAGTAAATTAATTAAATTTGATTTGAAAATTCTATACTATACATATTATTAACTATATACTATATATTGTATTAATAATGTTTTTTTTAAATACCCATATATATATATACTAAAAACCAAGTAATTAATTTAGAATTTGTTTAAACAAAATATACATTTTTGATATTCAGAAAAAGATTTTGAAAAAAAAACTGAAAATGAAAAACTTAAAAACCAACTAAATATTCATAGTATTGCAGGATTTTCGTTTCCTTTGAACTTTTACCAGTAGTTAGAGATTTCTTGAAAATAATCGTACTTGCAAAAAAAAATATATTTTTTTTTTGGAACAAAAAAGTTTTTATTGTGTTGGTAATGATAAATTGAAAAAAAGTATAAACGTTGTTGAATTTACTGGAATGCTAGTTAATTATTTCATTCCGTATTATTATTAATTATTATTGTTTAATTATGATTATGATTCTGATTATTTGCTTTTAATTTATAATCATTTCTATATAAGTATCTGTGTATAAAGGATTAATTCATTGTTTTATATGTATATTTAGATTTAAATGAGTTTTGTTTTTTTTTATTTTATGTTTTCAATTCAATTTCATTCAATTAAAATTGATTTTTGTTTCGTTTCAAATTGTATAAACGTATTTTATTTGTAATTTCTGAGTATATATTTAGACTTGATTATATATTTACCTGGCATTCTCCCAATACCCCCCCATGAAATTGGTTTTTAGCTTATATATCCCCCCCACAGTCTTAAATAAGAAGTATTCGTAAATCAAAATTCAAATCCCAATAAAAATTATTTATTTTAGTGTAGCGCTTATAATGCAAAAATTATATTTATTATGCTGTATTAATAACATTAATTAATTAAAATTAATTAAATTAAATAATATGTACATATATAAATAATATTTTTAAATAAACATTTTACCAGCATATTATCACAGAGACTTATTTTGCTAATAATCCTAAATATAGGCTGTGTGTTGTAGCCCCTTTATAACAAATCTTAACACTCAAGTTATCAGATTCATTTGCAACAAAATAAAAGATAATTACACTCCATGCCACTGTTACCCAAGTGTAATACCAAATTATTTTATAAAAGTTTTGTTTTAGATGCAATATTTTCACTGACTGTTAGGTCAGTTACGTGATAAGTGTTTACGTACACAGAGAGAAAATATTGCAAAAGTTATTGTTTTCTTGAAAATTAAAGTAAAGATCTTACTTCAGATTTTTTTACGATTATTTTACTAATCAAAAACCAAAGTAAAATGAACGCAACCCTTATCTAATGAAGCGTAATTGTTTCTGAAAATGTTCAAACAACAAAGAAAGTCGTTTGACTGCCATAGTTTTATCTATGTTTTCTCTGAATGTCATGAATACATACGATACTATCTGCTTAGTTTTACAAGAAAACTTATTATGTCGCATGATTTGAATGACTCGATCATATTAAGTATCTAGGCAATAGGCTGGACTCAAAGCTGTAATCAAATCCAAGCATTGAATATAAGTTTAGAAAGCCAGAGTTTCACTAATCGCGCATGTTTATTTAGACAACAGCGGACTGTAGTATAGTAAGACTGTTGGATTTGCATATGGTCCACATCCTACATTCGATGATAATTTAAATTATCATTACAGTACGCCTTGGCTATAAAAAAGCCTGCACACTGCTATTTCAGTTAGGAGCACACGGGCTTATATGTACTTGCGTTGTCAGCCAAGTTCTTATTATTGGTCTTCAAGCACACATTACCATCTCTTTGTTAGTTAGAGAGCGCAGGTAACACTTATATATATTTACATAAGACGATATTCAGCGTCTGTACCGCCTCGTATGCAATCTTTTAAAGTAAAGTATTCTCCACAATTACTTGAAAATGATGAACATACGATATCAGATGCTTTAGTTCACTGAAACTAATCCATACTAACGACCGTATTTACCGAGCATTGGCTCGTCCGTCTTAGTCGACATTGGTCAATTTAATGTCAAGTCTCTTCGATGAGACAATGTGTTTCTTTTGCAGTCATATAGTACTTAAAACCACCGTCAGGTATTAATCCAGATGATCGTTGTAACTTTAGAGATCGTGTAGCCCTTTTGAATTGAACTTTATCTTAAACCTGTGTTATCTTATCATTTTACAGCAAAATAAGTCTTTAAAGAAATGATTGTTGACTACAAAATTATTATATGGGTTTATAGATGTATCAAATAGAAGTTTGTCTAGCGTTTTCATACTGACTAAACAAAAAAATTAAACCTAAAAACCTAAATAAAATATATTCATTAAACATTCTTATACGCTTTTCAAGCAATTTAATGCGCAATAAGAAGGAATTTGAATTGTTCATAATATTGTTCATATATGACTGCAAGCTTTCATTATCAACTGACGTTGTTGAAAATAAGAGCGAAATTTGGTCAAACATAAAAGAATTATATGATAAAGAGTAAAGAAACTTCGTTTATACGACGAACAGTAACCGTTCAGGGTTAAAGACAATTATTTAAGCTTAAGGCGCAATATCTCTACCCTTAGTTGCGTCAGGAAAGCGATTTATTGTATAATAATGAGCAATGAGTATTCAAAGATATGAGTAGAATCGAATCATACTCATAATTTCTGATATTTAATATCATGGAACCTCTACTCATATTCAAAGTTGATGATGAGTGCTTCCATCATATTCATACTTAACAACACGTATGATGTTGTTAATTTCCACTCTCCATGACTCAACATTTACAAGAATCACAAAATAAGTATGATTCGAGTACGAACACTAAAATACTCACTACATGGTTGTGTGTTTGCTTTGCCTGCTCCTCTGTCTAGAATCAGTTATAAATATTTTTCTACAGTTATGAATCTGAATGAGTAGGCTTATGAATGGTATGAGTTTGATGTCAACGTTGTACTCATACTCATTGCAACCTATACTTATAAATCAACGTTGTAGTGAGTACGAATGAATGAAATTTTAATATTGCTGACTCACTTATATTCAAAACTTTATGAGTGCTTATGATTGATGATTTATTGCTGATCTCTAATAATTTTCAAATAAAATCAATAATTTTTGGAATAAAATGTACACATGTTAATACCAAATTATTAAATGAAATGCTATACAATCTATAAACCCATTATAAAATAATGCAATTAATTATAAAACTTGTTTAAAAATTGGTTAATTTGTATTAAATAAATTGTTTATATAAATACGTACATATATAGACCCTTTAAAAAAAGAAACCCCGTTAATTTGATATTAAATATCCAAGTTAAATATAAAAGTTGTTATTTGTAGTTAATTTTTAACAATTATTATTATTATTATTATTATTATTATTTACATTGAATTCTTAATTGTATTTAAACTTTTAGAACGCTTTTGATAATTTCGTTCTAATCATTTACATAAAAACACTCAAGAAATGACACCCTAGTAGAAATTTATTCAGTATTTGCTTAACTTTTTAAGTTTCCTTAGGATGAACTACTCTATTGGCTTATTGGTTTTATTTTAAAAAGGTTTTTCGTTTTTAAATTTAATTTTCAAAATTTTTTTTAAATATATTTTTATTATTTATTTTAGTTTTTTTTAACACATTGTATTATTTTCAAAATAGTTTTCTTATATTTTTTAATACTCAACTCTAAACTCAATTTTATATTTATGTAAACCAAAAAATCACAAAATCAAAACCAAAAAAAAAAAAATCGAAAAACTAAAAAAAAACTAAAACTTCAATGACATTCGCTATTTCGTGTATGTCTGTGTGTATATTGTATCGCAAATAGGTATTTGGAAATATCAAACTAGGTACAGTGGAAAATTCCATTACTAGGCACAACAACTTCCAATCATTTATACAAGGTGTCATGCTCCTATTCAGGTACGTAATCATGTTTTAACAACTGAAACTCTAAAATTATCTACTTTGAAATTTTTTAATTGAAAAAAAAAACAAAAACAAACGCAAAATCAAAACAAAAAATCTCAAAATTTTATTCTTAACATTGTTTTTTTTTTGTAATAGAAAAATAGTTAACAAATACGAGTCCTAGAAAATACTAGACTACACTAGACTACTTTAAACAAAAAAGAAAAAAATTAAAATAATAAACAAAACATACATAAAATTTTAGAAAAAAATATGAAAGCCTTAGGCTTCTTTTTTTTAAACAAAAAATATAAAAAAATAGAATTTTAATCTGTAGGATTCATTTTCGTACTTTAGGTCTTAAAATTAATGTGAATTATTGTTATTGTTTTTTTTCTCAAATAGCTTAAACAGATAAAAAAAGGTCAAAATAATATTAAAATTAGCATTTATTTCGAGTTTACGTTTCAAAAGTTTTTTATTATTTATTTTCTTAGGCAAAGAAACAAAACTTTATCTATAGGTAGACAAAATAAAACTTATTTATCAGCAAAACTACACACTAAAAACTCACACTCTCTAATGCATTGATCATCATTAAGTTCAGATACTTTTCTTTTTATTAATGAAATTTAATTTTAATTGTAATTTTTTTTTATAAAAAAAATTTGTTCAGTTGTTTTGTTAATTAAACGCTTGCATTGTTAATTAATTAAGAGTTTATTTGTGGTTCTTATATGGTGGTTAATTACTTTAATATGGAAACGCTAACAAAAAATATATACAACCAATAATATTTATAAAAATATTAATAATTTTAACAAAATTTGCACTTTATTTGTTACTATAGTTGAAAACATTATAAAAAATAATAAAAAAATAAACCGAAATAGCTTATCTTTTATTTATTTGTTTATGCTTTATTAAATAACTTTCTTTTAATATTTTTCTTTAATTTAAATTTCCAATTAAAATATTGTATAATTTTTATGTTTTTTAATTCATAATAATCATTTGTATTTAATGTTGCAGTAAAATATTTAAATTACAACGAATATTCATTTTATCTGTAGGTTGTAATAACGAAAAGAAATTAAAGTTGACTTTAAAGTTCACTTTTGCTAAACTTACCTTAAACTAAACGCAACTTTAACGGCAGGTTGTAATAATGGCCCTAAGTGTTAAATGAAAGTTTACAAACTCGCTCAGAGTACACAATTTTTTAAATGGAAAAAAATGCTTAGATGCCATTCTTGTAAATCGCAAAAAAATTAATAAAACGGCACAACAATCTCTTTTCTTTTATTTGGGTTTATTCCAACTTACTCCACTGCGGTTTACACATGCCGTTCTAGTGATGAAAGTCAATAGACGCTCTTGTAATGTCATTTTAAGTTCTGCGCCAGGTGTGATTAATTCAAAGCTGTTTGCGGTTAACCATTTCGTTAAAAACTGATCAGTGACCGACTTAACTTGGTTAATATAGATTGATTGACCAAACTATCCTGAAAATCGTCAATAGGTAGTTGTTAATGCTCGAGCGTACTCGAAGTCACGATAGCATAAAAAGAATTGATTTGATGTATGGGTTGAATCTGCTGATTTTATTGCATTTAAAAATAATGCGATACTTCTGTACATAGGCCAGGAAATAAAAATCTGATTACGGCTTGCAATTCAGTGACGTTCAGCATTACATTATTATACAGGATGCACCCAAGTCTGCAATATGATTTCCACGTCAACACCTTCATAGGTACATAATGACAACCCTTAAGTCAGGATCAACAACTTGTAATTTAAATTTGTTTGGGTTCTTTTTGAATTCCATAAAGATCGTGTAGAAAAGAGATTGTAACTCTGCCCATTTCCACAATTATTCCGAACAAATCGATAGATAAAGTCAACATGCGTAGAAACATATTTAGTCTTTATAACCCTTCAGTCACAATTACGACCTAGTTTCTCATCCAACTTATTTTGTGTATTAGTGTCAATTTTTATATATGAGTGACATCCCGAACGACAGATTTTTGAGAAACTTTTCATGGCTATTTTATATACTCTCGGAATTTTTGTCAGAAATCTGCTGAGAGGTAGACGCCGGAAAAAAATTTTTCATATAGCGTTTTGTTGGACGTGGCTGACCTGGTGTTTGAACCGTGGCCTCACGTGTAATAAGCCAAAGCACTAGCTACCAGTAGCTTGAAGTCGCCGTGGTGTAGTAGGTAGTGTGTTGGCTTACTATTCGTAAAGCCGGGGTTCGTATCCCAGGTCAGACATCAAAAATGAAATATGAAAAAAAAAATATTTCTTCGGCGACTTCCTCTCAGCAGATTTCTGGCAAAAACTCTGAGAGTAAAATAAACTGCCATGAAAAAGTTTCTCAAAATTCTGTCGTTCGGAGTCGACGTTAAACTGTAGGTCCCGCCACTCACGTATAAAATTAGCGCACACAACATGAGTGGTGTGAGAAGCTAGGCCGTAATCCTGACTGAAGGGTTGTAATGGCCAATTATGTATGTATGTACTAGCTACCAGACTAAGGCGACTACATTTAAAGTCGATGCTTTTGGAAAAAAGCTTGACTCATCCATTGCTTACTCGCTTACTTACTTAATTAGTTATTACAAACCCTTAGTTATAACCTAACTTCCCACTACCAACCATGTTGTGTGTGTTAATTTCTATATATCCATGAGTGGTGGAAACCCTACAGTTTACAGTATACAGTCGACGCCAAACGACAAATTTTTAAGAAACAATTCATGAGAATTTCTTCAAAGTTTTTGCCAAAAGACTGCTAACAGAACGTCGCTGGAGAAATATTATTTCATTTTTGACATTATTGTGTTGCACACTACCTCCTCTTTTCTTTCTCCTATAAACTATTTCTCCTGTACACGATGCACTGCTTGACTAGGGATGATCTCATGAGTGTATTTCTAAAGAGAAAGCTTGTAATTCTTTCGTTGACAATATTCATTATAATGTAATATACCGCAGTAAGCACGATACATACATAAGTGATCATTACAACCCTTCAGTAAGGATTATAGACCTAGTTTCTCACACCACTTATGTTGTGTGTGTTAATTTTATACATGAGCGGCGGAACGTACAGTTTAAAGTTGACTCCGAACGATAGATTTTTTTTCAGAAACTTTTCATGGCAATTTTATTTACTCCCAGAGTTTTTGCCAGAAATCTGCTGAGAGGAAGTCGATGTAGAAATATTTTCTCGACTTCGTTTTGATGTCTGACCTGAGGTGTGAACCGTGGTCTTACGTCTAATAAGCGAACATTCTAACTACTAGACTACGGCGATGGTGCATCTTTAATTTTCGAAATGTGCAAACAAATTGCGGCCCAGAGACCATCATTTTAGCGATGTAGTATTTCGTATATAATGATAAATAAAACCATATTCTTTTGGTCTGTCGGAGAAAAATGTTTTACTCATTTGAGCCAGTTTGTAACTAATAAATGCAAGCTATTGGTTTAGCTTTAAAAATATGTTTTTGTATGTTTGAATTATTTTTTTTTTATTTAGAAATTTTACTGCAACATTTAACTCAGCTCGAATCCTCCTTAAAAACAATTGGCCTTTAGAAAACTAGTGTAAAATTAGTTGATCCTTTTCAGTTTCAAAATTCAATTTTTAACTTCGTTTCTCCAAAATTCATTACGATTATCATTTAGGTTTTTCAATTAGGTTATAAAAATAAAAAAATAAAGGTAATTGTTAATTTTTTTCTTAAATAAAAAATAAAACTGAATATTGGTTTAAAATATATACATATTTTCTAAATATTTATAGTGTAAATAAATAAATAAATAAATATTTTTCAAGTAGATAATTTGAGTTTTCAATATTATTGTTCAATATAAATATTTTGAATAAAAATTAAAACTTTAAATTTTTTATATTTTAAAAAATATAATAAATATAATAATAATAATTTAAAAAAAAAGAAATTATAGTATATAGAAAAATAAAGAAATTGTGTAGTATAAATTTTAAATAATTTGTTTTTTTAGACAACAAACAAATAAAAAAATTAAAGAAAAAAATCAATATTTTAAATTAAAATTAAAAAAAAAAATTGAGAAAATCTCAAAAGAATTTTCTTTTCAAATCGTAAAAGTAATAATAATTAGAGTTGAATAATCCATACGTTTTTATTTTAATTTTTTTTAAAGTAATAATAAATAAATAAAACAATAATTAATTTAGCTCTAGTTTATGTTTTACTTTTTTATTTAAATTTTATTTTTTTTGTTTTTTTTTTAATTTTCTATGTTAATCGATTTAATTGTTATTATGCGATGATACTAATAAATTATAATTTTAGATGTGCAACGGGCGAGGCGTGGCCGAACATTATGCTGGCGTGCCTTAAGGGGAGGCCATGCGATGAAGAAGCCGAAAAGCCTAGCACCGAGACATGTGGCTCCACATTGGCGTATGCCTATTTTGTATCATTTATATTCTTTTGTTCATTTCTAATGTTGAATTTATTCGTGGCTGTTATTATGGATAATTTCGATTATCTAACAAGAGATTCCAGTATATTGGGGGCACATCATTTAGATGAATTTGTACGGATATGGGCTGAATATGATCCAAATGCGACGTAATTATCAATTTAATATAATAACATATATATTCATATCGTTCTTTTTCTTTTCCTATATATTTATATATATACATACGTTCTATAACTATAAATATTTCTTTACAACTACTACTACTACTACTACTACTACTACTATTTTCGATTTCAAAATGTTATTTTTGCAAAAAAAAAATTTCGAAAAAAAACTTTATTCAATTCTTATTTAAATGTTTTTATCTCATAAGCAAAAACGAAATTACTTTTTATTTTAAACTGTAAAAATTTCTGTTTATTTGTTAAGTTGCAATTGTTTAATTCAATCTAAAAAAATAATTTTTTTTAATGTTTTTCAGTTGTGTTTGAAGGTGGTATTGTTCTTATTAAAAAAACCATAAAATAATAACAATTTACATATGTCTGGTAGTTACCTACATATATTTGATTAAAGTAGAATTTTAAACAATTTTTAATAATTATTTAAACTGGATAAACATATATTATCAATACCTTTATAAATATGTAGAGAATTAAAATTAAGTTTTTCAAAAAAAAAAAAAAATTTATTTTAAAGTCGGATTGCTATTAAAACATTTAGCAAACTCGTCTTTCAATTGATTTTTACAATAAAAAAACTTTAACGTTAACGTATGTGCAATATGTTAAGTTTAATCCAAAAGCAAAAAATTGCAAAATTGTTTGACAGACACTTAAGTATTTCGTTCATATTCTTGACTGATCTGTATGTTGTAATAAGAACTCTTAAAGGACGACATCAGTTACAAAATATTTATTTGAAAAGTCTATATACTACGCCAGCGTAGTGTGGGTAAGAATCTTAAAAATCTTTAGATTTGAGATACCTTCAAATAGCGAGAAATGAGACTGTTATTGATGTATTAATGATGTGCTCTACTCAACCCATATAAAGATACCTACCATATAATATCCATGCCAAATATGGTCCTGTCTGGTCTCAGTATAACCAATATGGTGTTAAGCTGTGTAGTTAGAGAGAATAACCACTACTTCTCACATAGGAAATGCTGAAGTTGGAGATTGAATCGAAACAAAAGGAAACGGGATATCTGTAGCCTGGCCGCAACGTTCAATTTGCCAAAAATGATTTACCTTGTGATCCGTAGACATACATCATACATAATTGGTCATTACAACCTTCAGTCAGGATTACGACCTCGCTTCTCGCACCGCTTATGTTTTGCGTGTTAATTTTTTTATACATGAGTGGCGGGACCTACAGTTTAAAGTCCACTCTGAACGACAGATTTTTGAGAAACTTTTCGTTTAATTCAAAATTGAAACCACTTAACGTCTAACATGATGCCTACATTGTCCCACAACTACCTACTAAACTTCCCATTTAGACGACATTTGGTTTTAATTTGGGACTTTGTTACTTGTCTAGGAAGGAAGATGGACATTATAGAGAATTGAGAGGTATAGTGGGAATATCACACTATATTGAAATTGTAGTTCAAATGAGCAATAATAGAGCCCAGTTAGTGAATTTCTGAATTCCAGAACTATTACAAGTTGCCACCACCACCCACCCTCCAAATACAATTTAATTTACGTACTCTTAAATAGTAATAAACTAAATGAGAATTACTTTTGAATTTCATTTGGGGGATTTGTTATTTGTACAAACACAAACAAACGATCTCACACTTTTGTTGCTCGTAATACTTAAAAAGAATTCTATGTGTGCGTGTGTGTGAAGATAAGTTCGACAAAACCTGCAATGTTAATATTAACAGAGCAATGTAATTTCAGAATACACAATGTACTAATGATCATGGTACTTCCATTATCTAATGGTACATTATGGTACTTCCATTATCTATGTGTCCTACAACAAAAAAGTTATTCTCCAAACCTTGCAGTGTTAGATAGGTTAAAAAAAAAGGACAATGCACTGATGTGCATTTTCCAGAGTAAAAATCCAAACTACGAATCGATACCTCATTTGCCATATTCACCTAATTTAACTCTGAGTCCCATTATTACTGTGAACCCAGTCATCTCGCAAGCACATCTTTTCTGATTATGTCGCCTATTTTTTCTTCTGGGAAGAGTGGCAAAATGTGGAACAACTTCGGAATTTTTAAAGTAATGGACTTATTGACGAGCTCCCCGTCTTCACTGTCTTTTAATGACTGATTCGTGAACCGACTTCAGAATTATTTTTCATAGGTAAGAATACAATGCATTGTCTAGCCTAAAGTAAAGGTTTTTATCAAGGAGATGTATTGAATATAAAGTCTCTGTAACTCTATTCATTTTTAATAAGACCCAGCTGGTATCAAGCAGGTAACAGGATGGCAAAGTCGGAGGGTTTTGAACGGCAAAGAGCGATTTCGTGATGTAGGTAGCTCAGGGAAGCGACTAGGAGCAAAGTTTGCATGCTAGTTTGAATGGCAATTTTTGTTGAATCACAGAAACGTAAATTAGGGAAAAATTATTTCTCTTTTCATTCGGTATTGTTCGGTTTGAGCAAAACTGCCTAACAGGAACCCTTTATAACTATTTCTATCAAAATTACAGATTCATAAGGTTTGTCATGTGACACAATCAAAATTTTATTGTTTGATACATATCGCGGCTATTCCTGCTAGAAGGAAGTCGCCGAAAAAAGTTTTTTTTATATTTCGTTTTGATGTCTGACCTAGGGTTTGAACCGAGGCCACGTTTGTAGTAAGCTAACACGCTAAATACTAGACTACGAAGTCGCCGTAGTATTAAATACAATACAATATAGCTGCACTGAAGTATTTTAAAATCTCGAAAATACTTAAGGCCCTTAACGTGACATCTGTTGCAGCATAGATTGAAAGGTATTATTTGACAAATCTTCTATTGCAGCAAAATCCCATGGCAAAGCAATATATTGTACTAACCTGACCATATTCGTTTCAAAAAGAGGGCGATTGCAGATGATATAAATTTGCAGTTCCAAGTATGTTGATTGGGCATTAGTATTAATTCATTTGCATTATAGATCCAAAAGTGCGATGCACTTATCATAATAATCAATCACGCTCTGTTGAAAGCAATTAAGTACTAAGTAGTTCAGCAGTCCTCGATTGTATGAAGGATATTCGCCTCTTAGGCAGAGAGAGAGAGAGAGAAAGTGAGAGAGAGAGAGAGAGAGAGAAAGTGAGAGAGAGAGAGAGAGAGAGAGTGAGAGTCAATTTTAGTGAAATATTCTGCTCTTGTTTATAGGTGAGAGAATTTGTTCACGGAATATTCCGCCTTAAGTGATATACTAAAGTATTTCTTTGACTAGTATTCGGGCGAATGATTTTTTTGTAAGACCAACACTCAAGGGTTAGCCTCTACACATGCAGTGCATTGTGTTGGAATTAGGAAAATAGGTTATGTGAAGGAGGACCGAAGGAGTAGTGTTTGTGGACAATAGATTTGAATCTCTTTTTATGTTCTAAGTGACAGGACTTAAAAATTTCAATATTAAACGAATGTTTTGATAAATAAAATATGAAAAGCAAAAAAATAAAATACATAATAAAGAACAAAGCCACCTTCAATATTATTGTTATCACATATGTATGTAATTGGTATTGTGTTTGTAGCTTGCTGTTAATGTGTTGCTAATTAAAAAAAAAAAACTTTTGATATCATTTGATTTTTTTATTTTATTTTTTGTGTTTTTTTTTATCAAATGTAGCTTAAATTCATTGTTAATAAATATTTGTGTGCTTCTTTTTACAAAAAAAAATTATTCATTATTAATTTAATAATTAACACAACAAAATTAAAGAGAGAAAGCAAAAAAAATAAAAAACGTACAAAATAAAATTACAAATAAAAATTCTTACAACTTAAGCTGAACGCACAAAGCTTTACAGCCTTTATATTAAATGATTATTATTTGATCGTATTTGTTTCATATATAAAAAAACAAAACAACAACAACAACAACAACAACCTTACACTTCAACTTAAACCAATAAAACAATCAAATAAGGTAAAAGAAAAGATATGAGCTTATTAAGGCTCCCTTTAATTTTAATTTTAAGTTATGCTAACTAAATCCTTCAAGCTTAAATAAGTCGCTCACCTTTCTCTACACTTTTAAATTAAGTGTAAAAAGCTTATGCTATATCCTAACTAAAGCTTTTCCTATGATCAAAGCCATAAAGCGTATTTAAAGTTTTTTCTATGCGCAGGAGAAACAAACATAAATAAAATCCTTAAAAGCCAACACATAACATAACCTGATCACATGCTAAACGTTTTGTAATTTAACATAACAATACAATATTTTTATTGTACATTGTATTATTAATCAATCAATCAATCAATCAATCAATTAATCAATCAACTAATCAATCAATCAATCAATCACTAACAAATACAAGTAACAAGTTGTTAATAATTTGTATGTTCATTGTTTCTATTGTATAGTAATTCTGTGTTGTGTGTGTGTATGTATGTGTGTATACTTTCTAATATCGCTAATTTCAAAGCAACTTCTAATGAAAAATTCTAAAAAAATTTCAAAACTAAACAAACAAAATTTTAATTCTATTTGAAAACTGTATTCTTTTTTTGGGCTCAACCATGCAAATCAAATTTTCGTCTTCATCCGAACGTCGTTCAAATCGCAATTTGTTTAAATACTGACTGTATAGTGGCCGAATCCATTATACGGAAATGTATGACATGTTAAAAAATATGGATCCTCCATTGGGGTTCGGTAACAAATGTCCCAATCGCCTCGCCTTTAAGAAACTGATACGTATGAATATGCCCCTAGACGATGAGATGAGAGTACAATTTACCACCACACTATTCGCATTGATACGTGAAAATCTTAGTATTAAAATGAGAGCAGGTAAGTACAAACAAAATAATTTATTTTATTACCATATTTAAGAGAAGTATGTATGGAAGTATGTACGAAAGTTGCCAATATGCTGTTACGTTGTATGATTATAGAAAAAATTCAAAAACGATTTAACAAAATATTAAAATCTGCACCATTGTACTTTAAATACTCGAACATACTTAAGGACTTCCACGTGATAGCATAGAACGAAAGATATTACTTGCTAAATTTCCTATTCCAACAAAATCCTTTGGCAACACATTGCAACAGATTGCAATACCCTGATTACATTCCTCTCAAAGATTGGAAGATTACAGATGATCGAATTGTTCTTACTGTGCTCATCAAGTATAAATGATTTTTGTAGAACTAATCCATTTGGATCATCATTACACTCTATTGAAAGCACTTGATTCCTAAGTGGTTAACAGTAGTTGTCCCTCTTGGTGATAACAGAGATAATTTTCTCACGAAATATTCCGCTCTTGACGATAAGCGAGAGTACTTTTTTGACGAGTATTCCACTGTGTGATGCAAGATATATCAAAAACTGTAACTTGTTTAAATAGTTTGGTCAAAATTACATCAAGAATGATTGCAAACAGTAGTGGAAACAGAAATCAACTTATCTAACGCGTGTTGTCATTGTGGAAGGTTATCTTAACTTTGCACATTGCTTGCGGTGGCGTTCACTAACTTAGTGGTGATCCTTTACAACGCAATGTTTTTGATACTACATTGCATTTCGTAGTATTTTTAAAATTAAACTTTGCGTGCTTCTTTTGCTCATTAACATCAATAAAGATTATCTTCAAGGTCTTCAGAAATTCTTGCTTTAATTGATGGTTGGCTATTCGCAAGTCTTTTGATACTTCAAGCTGGCCATCGCGCGGAAATTATTTCGAGACGCCAACCTATCCTGGGTGGAGAAGTCCTGCTCCAACGCTAGACTCACTTGGCCGTCAATGGATAGAAGGCGGATCAACCAGTTACTTGGACTTGGTCGTAACATGATCTCGATCACAGTGGCCATGCTTACAGATCATTATGTTGTCGGAAGACACGCGGAACGGATGCGGCTCCCATTTAACGACTTCTGCCGTGGGTGCAGATCCGTTGACGAAGAGGAGACTATCATCCACTTTCTCTGTCAATGCCCATATCTTGTGAGGTGCAGATGTAGGTTATGTGATGGAGCTATGGTCCATTGATGTCAAGGATATAGCTCCGTTTATCATGCTTTCGGGCTGGTTTTACTTGCGCTGACCAACTTTTCCTTCCCTGGTTTGGATTAACTTGCTCAGTACAGGGACTGCGTTCACCTGTGGCGTCACAACGGGCCGGTATGCGTGCTCTAGTGAGCTTTTTGTATCAAAGCCACCACTCTATCTGTCTGTCTTCTCTCGCATTGACTTGACATTTCTGGATTCGATTCTTCTATGTTTTAGATCTTGTTGGTCACGTCTTGCCATATTAATCTTCTTCTCACTATTTCCAGCTGCTAGGGAAAAATATTTACTATTTTTATTCAAGTTAATTTCAGTTTACCAGAGTATGATTTCCAATTTCTATGAATGCGTTTTGTTTTTTTCTCATTTAGCGGAGGAAATGGACCAAGCTGATGCTGAACTTAGGGAAACTATAACAAATATATGGCCACTGCAGGCCAAGAAAATGCTGAATCTACTGGTGCCACCCAATGATCAATTGAATAAGGGCAAATTGACAGTGGGTAAAGTCTATGCGGGACTGTTAATATTTGAAGCGTATCGCATAAGACGTGAAGGTGGACAGCCACAAGGAGGCATGGGGGTAAGTTATCATAGGCGAAAATCTATCGATGTTTTGTCTTATATTCTAAATTGAGCATAGGAAATATAAAATAAAATCCGTAAGAGAAAAGAAAATTTTGAAAAGATTTTATAAAATCAATTGAAATTTCACCAGGTCTTCAAAAAGCTTAAAACTCAGGATATATTGTTTAACAGTTTAATTAAACGAGTGATTTGTAAAAAAAAACAAACAAAAATAATTAAAAAAATTTTAGCCTGAAACAAAATAGAGTACTATATAATTGGCCATTAAACATACATATATATTTTAAAAATTAACACAACAAAATCGTTACTATTTACACTTGCAAATTAGAATTTTACAAATTAAATAATTTTGCACAACAATAATTGGTAGTTAAAAATTATAAATTTTACTTATAAAATATTAAAATTTATTTTAATAGGAAACTAATTAGTTTAAAACACACGTTCTTTAATTATTATTTAATTTTAATATATTATTTTAATTTTTCTTCACCAAACCAACAAAAACAAAAAATCAAACAAATATACTTTAAATAATGACTAAAAAATATAGCAGAATTGGAAAGAGGTACTTATTACTCTCTTAACCAAAAGTAAAAAACAAAAACAAAATATAAATCTATTAAAAATAAATTAAATTAAATTAAATACTCCAAAGATTTGTTTCCATAGTTTTTTTTTTTTTTTTGATAAAGTTTTGCTTACGCTTTTCAAAACTATTTTAATTAATTCCGTTAATCAAGTTGAATTAAAACAAGTTAAACAATTTAAAATATTATTATTAACGTACAATAGTATTTGTTATTATTCCATATAAATAAGTATTGTTGTTAAACATTTTGTATAAAAAAACACTTTAGTTTATTTAGGTTTCTGTTGAAGAAAATTTAATTACATTTGTCGAGTTAAGACCATGGCTCACCAGTATTCTTCATATAAACATTGTTAGACGTTAACTCAAGTTACCAATAATTGTACTCGTCCAAAAAACAAAAATGATATACGGCATGCAAAATACGTTAAGAGTAGCAGTTTTAAAACTAAATTTAGGTTTATTACGTTATTATATTAGTATATATTGTTGAGGTTATTTAATTAATATGTTTGTTTACTAACATTTTATTATTCGATAAAAGATTAAAAGCTTTTTAAAAGGATTTAAACGATGAGTGTTTTATACGCTTATTTCAAAAATTTTGCATTTTCTGAAATATGGACTCAGATTTGTGTAGACTGATGGCTGAATATCTGTTATCACAAAACAAAATTTATGTTTCTCTTATGAAGACAAATTCTTACTATACTTAACTAACGAGAGATTGTAATTTAAGTTATTTGCAGATCCAATTTTAATTGCAAAGAAAAAAATTTAATAATGCCTCCCACCCACGTTTTTCATGGGAATAGATAGAGAAAGAAAGAGAAGTGTTTATGGACATTAGCTTCGAATATATTTATAAAGCTGTTGAGAGGAAAGTCTTCCACAAGCAGGTGAATACTCTTTGTAGACAAGACTAGGTTAAATTGGAAACCGTTTCAAACAGCATAGTTAACTTGGGTCTTAAAAGATCTCGTTAAAATTCCGATAGCATCTCTTTCTTTGTACAATTACAACTCCTGGTTGGTGTCTCTCATTTATGTCGATAGTTTAACAATGACATGAATTCAATGCAAATCAACTTTATTTGGACACGTCAATATCAATAAATTCCAGGTGCCTAATAAACATTTGCCTCATATTTTCAAGTGCCAGAGACGATGAGAAGATGATCTGAGGAAGTACAGCTTCGCACTGATGAAAAATAAGAAAAACAAAAGCCACATTACGGCACTAACCACAATGAATAATACATACATAATTGATCTTTACAACCCTTCAGTCAAGATTACGACCTAGCTTCTCACACCACTTATTTTGTATATGTTAATTTTATACAGTTTAAAGTCAACTCCGAACGACCGATTTTTGAGAAACTATTCATGGCAATTTTATTTACTCTCAGAGTTTTTGATAGAAATCTGCTGAAAGGAAGTCGCTGAAGAAATATTTTTTCATATTTTTGTTTTTGATGTCTGACGTGGAGTTTTAACCATGGACTTACGTCTAATAAGCCAACACACTACCTACTAGACTACGGCGACTACAACCACAATGAATCATTAGGTTTGCATTGTAGAGAAGCCGTTAAAGAGGCTTCTAGGCTCCGGCTTATATATGAGTGATTTATCATATTCTCACTCGGTTATATGTGGCGTCTATAGCAAGAAGTTGAAATAGATTGAAGTATTTCTTGGCACCGTGCTAAGAAATCAAGGTACTTGGCGAGTATCGTATTGGCGATTATGCACCTCAAAAATTGAGTACTATTCTGCTTTTGGTAGTAAGAGAAACATTATGTGGAACATTATATTCTAGATGATAAGAAACGCATTTTTTTTTGGGATATTGTGTGTAAAACTTCACCAAATGTTTTTGAAAGGTCTTGAGCAATAATCTTGATATCACCAACTCCCTAGCAAAACAGGTCCTACTAGATTATTTAACTCTGGGTATTTCAATTGTTAAAGGTTGATAGAACTTTTAATATTGGCATTACATTAACAATCAAAACTGTGGGCACAATAATAGGCAGTAAAAGATTAGCTAATGGCAAAGAGCATTTGATTTTGATTTAATACTAGAATACCATCTTGCTCAGACGACCTGTTTACATTGCGATCTTTAACAACTCTTTCAAATACAAGTGAATATACTGCTCATAAATATAGATACCTTTTCGAGTTCGGGCAATAATTGTCAGATAGTTCAGTTAAAACATATGCTACTACATTTGGGCTACTCTTTATAAGAAATACCATTATTACCTTAGCACAATAACTTTAGCTGTTCAAATTAATATTCTTTCAATTCCCATCGGATACAATATAGATATGGTACTTAAGGAGAGGCTTGTTTTTCTTTATTTAAACCGTGAGGGTCGTAGCCCAATGAAGGTTGATGCAGATGCATCATATCCAGTACATCAACATAGTGTATACATTTTTTAAAATTTAAAGAAATAGGCCGTATAATATTTTTTTATTTGATCTTTTGAAATTGAATATCATCATAGGCAAAGATTTATGAACTTAAACTCTGGTCCAAAAAAATTTATTGCAATAGAAATCAAATTTTTTTGTCTATTCTTAAAATAATAAAATTAAAAATTTAACATCGTTTAAATCCTTTTATTAACTGAATAAATTATTATTATTTCTTAATATATAGTAAATAATTTTGTTAAATGTTATTAAAAACTAAATTTATTCAAATTATCATTGTTCATTATTTTATATACTTTTTTTTGTATATGATCCAAAAACAAACAAAAAAAAACATGATGTGCATCAAACAAATTCAAATCAAATCTTGTAAACTAAAAACGTTAATAAAAACAAAAACAAAAAAATCTTAACAAAATTAGCGGAAAAAACGTGAAGATGAAGAAGAAGAAGAACCGTTGCATAGTCCTACGGCTGATGATGAACCGGTATTAAAATAAACATGAAATATCCTCTCATTTTTTTCTCAAATAGAAACAAATGCTAGACAGAATGTAAAAATGACAAAACATATTTATTTTAAACCCTCTCATAAAAATACTGCTCGTTTTATATATTTTTCCCACAAAAAAAAAAAAAATACCCCTTCTGTGAAGATATACCCTCGTTTCTCTATAAATAATTTTTTTCTTATTTTTTTTATTGCTATTATGGTACTTAAACCACAAATCCAAATACAATGTATAGTTTCGTATGCTTTTTTTAAAATGAAATAATTAAGGAAAGGAATGTTGAATTGTGCATAATGAAATTGCATCCCCCCTTTAACACTTAATTCTGCAACAAATACATATTTTAAGGAAAAAACAAGGGTTATGATTGATGTATGTACTATATGTGAAGAGATTATTTTCTTTATCCTGTTGCAATTCACTTAAAATTATGATCGTGATGTAGTAGTCTTTAACTGAATTATTTTTGAATTCAGAAATAGTAATAAAATAATATGTTTTATTTGCAAATTTAATTAATAAAGCTTTGCTTGTTTGGCAATATTATCCAGCGTGGATTGAAATGGCTAACATTTGCTTCACTATAATATATATATTTTTAATATCTATTGAAATATGTTGCATAACGAACAATATTTTCTAGAGCATGTTTTTAAAAATTTTTAAAAACAATTTTTTTTTGTTCCTAATTTTAAATTAATATTACCGCTCTACGGCTCAAATTGTGGTTATAAAATCTTTTGTTTATTTCAAACTCGTAGGCGTGAAGAACAAACTCACTTCGTTCACATAAAAGAATGTATAAGTCAGATAGGCCGCATTACATTTAGTTAAATATAGCCGAAGTGTATGTTAGAGAATGGAAGATTGCAATAGTTAGTAGTCGAATATATCGACGCCTCCATTCTATAACGTTCTAAGTGTACTTAGAACGTTTTTAATGTTCTTGCATTTTTAAATTCTGCGTTCTCTAACTTAAATACTGTCAAAATTTGCTTAAGATGCGCCAATCCGATTCGAAGTCATAGGGAAAAATCTACTTCGAATACCCATATAGTCGTATGTCGCGTGAAAACTTTGAGAGCTCGTAACTCAAAACACACTTTTTCGACTTAGAATGTTATAGAACGGAGGCGTCGATATAGTTTCAAGAATAAGAAAACAATTTAAGCACCTGAAAAATTTTGGCATACAAAATCGAAATAAAGCTATATCAACGCATCTACGAGAGCTTAGCGATGCAGGACATAAGTAATACAACAGTTTGTCAGTTGGTGTCCCGAAAGAGTCAGAATGAAAACAATAAATTTCGGTACGTATGTAAAGCCTAAGGAAAGTAAAATTACACATTTTCCTATCGGATGCAAAACGTACAGTTCAAGGGGCGCACTTTAAAACGAGTATTGAAGTTGATTCAAAAAGGGTTCTCTTCGAGTATAACTTACAGAAGCAATGATTAACTAACTCACTGCATTCAGAACAAAACTAATTGAAATATGAGAAGAATAATATAGGGGACTATTGTACATACTGTACATAGTACCCGTACAAATAGGATATATCAATTAATCGATCCACATTGGAGAAAATTAATAAACGGGAGTATTAAAAGATAAAAATTTCTGCGGAATGATAACATATCTTCAGAACTCGTGAAAGTAAAGGCAACTTATTCTTAATTCAACACTTGTGGGAAACGAATCACAAAGAGAAAGAATTTAAAGCAGGAAGATGATTACAAATTGGTACTTAAAGCACATGTCGAAATGCACAGATATCGGATGTGTAAAGTGGGTTGACTATATATTGCTGCGAATTGTGAAATACGTTACGATTTGACTTAAAGAAAATGCATAAATTCTTCAACTGCTATCTTTGACAAATACTCCAAATCTGTTCACGGAACACTTTAAGTGACAAAAACCTATGACATGAACCTGGTCAAATAATTTAAAAAAAAAAATCAATTCCAGAAAATATCGGTAGATTGGATTCACAGTTCGTGGGCTCGGTGATGACACCACCTAAAACTTTATGTCTACCGGAGAAAGAATCAATCTAGCCATACGTGGTTAGTCAACAAAGCTTAATAAAATATTTAACAAACTAAGATCGAAATCGGCTTATGTCCCTTGTAGGAAACAAAAGATTATATATATATAGCGTATATTGAATTCACGTATTCTCTACAGTTAGGAATGAATACAGGTTTTTCCATTCCCACTAATCTGGCAAATTGTGTATTTTTCGATAAGTTAAATATACAGATGTATGTTAGATGATGATTATTAAATAGATTCATTTATTTTTTTTACTGCGGTAAACATAATTTTTCTCAATTTAAACATTATTTTCAACAACCCACGCTAAATCGTTTACATAATTTATTTTCGACGAGAATGTATTTCCTCCAATCGATCAACTCACATTGATGTGTTTTACATAAGTTTGTGGGAGAACCTGAGCCCCACCCGGCTTTGTTATTCTTCACTTTGTTTATTACATGGTCGAATTTAAAAAAACTACTGTTTGAGCCCTAGATCTTTATTAATTATTTAAACGAGCTTTTCAATATTTCGAAAAAAGAAAATAAGCGTATAACCGTGATTAAAAGAAATCAATCATTGCCCAATTACAGAAACCTACGATTCGAATATTTAAAAAAAATTAAAATTATAAAAATTTTCCACGCAAATTAAACAAACAACAAATAAAACTACAAAATGAACTCCAAATTATTACAAATTGTTTAATGTATGTATGAAGTATATTATGATGAAAATTACGTATAAAATTGGCGTTTCTGGGGAAATTCATCATCACAAATTGATTCAAGAAATTTGCGTCGAAAACAATAAATTACAGCAACTGTTATATGTATATTCATACGTTTTATTTCTTTCAATTCCATTTTTATTTTTGCACCATTTGATCATCCTTTAATTAAACAATTATAGCGCACACATATATTAATATTTAATTAAAAAAAAAAATTTAAATGTTTTTTTGAAAGCTATGGTCTCTTTGTTATATTATATACTCTATATATGTATATACATAGTTACCTCCGCATATAAATAAAATAAATAAATGATTTATTGTATAAATATATATAATATTTAGCATTATATATGTACTCGTGTTCAGTTACTTTCATTTGTATTTATAAAAAAAACTAGTTAACAAGATAATTACATTTAATTAAGAAATAAATTGATTTACCAACAATGAAAATTTTTTTTAAAAATGATTAGAAAAATTATACCAAACAAACCAAGGAAATAAATGTGTCCTATATTTAATTTTTGAATTATTTTTTTATTTTTATTTAAAAATTTTTTATTTTGTAATTACAAACAAATTATTTAAAATTTTTTTATTTCTAAAATGTTTCTTTTCGTCTTTAAATTTTGCACTTATTTTTACAAATATTTTGAGCATGTTAATAACGTTTGTTCCTTAATTTATTTTTTTTTATATTCTGAAACCAGCATGTTTTTAATAACTTTTTTTATGATTCAATTTTATTATTAATTTATTTCATTACGTATAATTTTTGGAAAATTTTATTTTTTATATCCATTGAATAATACACTGTCTTTGTCTTTTCATTTAAATATCCTCTGTCCTTCTCTCATAGACCATTTGAATTAATAAACAATTTCAATTTTTAGTCTACAGCATGTTTCTAGCAATTTTTATATATTTTGTGAAATTTTTAAACTTTTTAGAATATTTTTAGAATAAACTTTTAAGAAAACAATACAATGCATGTGGGAGTATGCATCAAAATGTAACAAAGCATTTTGAATTTGAATGAGTTTTACAACCTACATAGTAGCTTCGTTTTTTTAGAGCCTTCGAAATGTATTAAAATGAACAAGTGGAGAACGAATAGAGTTTAGCTTTTTTATTACTCTGCTAATAAATAAGGTATAGTAAAAAGAAATTCATAATTTTTATTAAACGAGAATTTCTTTACGAGCTTTGCGATTAATTGGCTTTGAATATATGAGCATTAAAAAATAAATCTCAAAAGGTTAATCACTACCAAAAGTATCATACCTACACCTACTACATGTCCACAGATGACCAATCAGTTGCCTAGCTGAAAATACTTAATTAAAAAAGCTGAAGGTTATTTTAACTGCAAAAGTAATCTGGTTTGTATAATCTTGTTTAAAACTTCAATCAAATATGATAGGAATTGGCCACTAGCATTATTCATTAAAACAAATTCCACCAGAACATATTGATATTGGCAATGAAGTTAAGAGACCGGAGGATACCCATTTTAACTTATTCAATCGGAACCTTATGTTCCCTGTTCGCTATTTGATTCAATGATATTGCTATACCTCCTGAACTCATGTAATAGTCTATTCATGAACAGGACGGTCTGACTGTACGAGTAAATCATGCAATTTTCTGGGTAAAAATAAAGGTTTCACAACCAAATTCTAATATGCCCATGCATTAACCTTACAGTACAAGAAGAACAAGAACAAATCGTTAGCATATATTCCTGTATATGGAATTAGGTGGTTGATAGAATGACAATTCCAAATAAATGTTACAATTTCGTGCAGAAAAACCGTCGATTTCTTTTTACTACATGAATTCACCAGGGATCAATAACTATCAATTTTTTTACATACAAGATCAATTGACAGAATTTCTTGAAATTTAATGTTTTGGTGCTCGTTCCCACTTGTATTGTACAATCTTACATTCAATTATTTAAAAATGAAAATACAATAACAGAATATTCTGGTTTTTTACTTTTTATTGTGTTTCGAAAAAAAAAATTAAAGAAATTTAGGATTATTAGAGCAGATATACAAAAATTCAAAAGTCGGTAATTATATGCAGATATGGTTCTGTCGACCGTTTATTCAGAGAAATGTCCATATTTCGAAAAGTGTGTTTTAGTTTATAGTCTACCAATTTTTATACGATAGAAACCTGACGGACAAGAAATGTGTTGACAGCGTACTTCTTCTCAGAGGCACATGCATTTGCCATTCGGTACTTAGCCAATAATGTAAATGAAATTCATGGGATAGGAATTGAAGGCTCTAGCAAGACATATTAACCCATATGTGCTTATCGCCCCATTTTTAAAACGGTAAGATATTGATCCATGCTTTTACGAAAAAAACAGTTGGGAACATACGGGTTGACTTAGTAAAAAATTGATATATAGAGATAGCCTAGTGTATGTTCGGCCAACATATAAAAGTTAATTTCTGACACAGATTTCAATGAAATATTAATCAATATAACGTTGGAACAGCTATTTCTTAATATATTCTTGCAACCATTCCTTGATGACAATACTTAAAATACGTTTGAAAATCATTGTCAGATAACCAAACAACATACTTGCTTTCTCACCGCCACTCTAGTACAATAATGAGCTTTCTTATGGACACTCCGCCTTACATACATAGGCAGTCACTAACTATGTAGTCAAGGATAAAAGCATGACATGAAACGAAGGACCACTAGGTATGACATAGCCCATCTTTCGTATGCTCTAGATCCCTGTATTTTAAGGAACACTTGTAGTAGATATAACACATCTCAGTGGAGTAGACTGAAAGAAGTAAGACAATTTATACCTGGTACAGAATTCCGCACGTTATTTATGATTTAGATGCAGGCATTAAATAGAGAACCCAGTGATTATTCTCTTCCGTTTCAACCTGCCTATCATCTCACGAACCTTCCAACTTGTACAAATTTCAGATTTCAAAATACAAAAAAATGTCAAGCACTAGATTCAATAGAACAAGTAATAGCACAGCGACCATAAGCAATTAAATTTCCTACAATGACAGAAGAAACATTTTTAAATTAAAGATAAATTTTTAATAGTAGTATGATGATATTTGGTAAGCAGTGGCCTCTTTACAGTACTTTATGGAGAATTCTTTAAAAGGAAGTTTCAACCACTTTAACTGTACAGTTTTAATAATGGTTTTTAATCCTAAAATTGCTACTCAAATTTCAATCATCCCTGTTTCTTTCATTAAATTTCATTCAAATTAAAAGTACCTCTGATATTGTATTTTCATTTCAAATACATACTGCACTTTATATCTAAAAAACTTATTGAATCATAAAATGTTCTTTAAATTGCTTGTAAATTATTATAAATATAAATTAATTAGATTTTATAAACTTACAAATAAATAGAAATTTATTTAGATTTTTTATCTGTAAACTAATGTAAATTTCTTTTAATATAACATAACAAATGCTACATACTTTTATCTCCAACTATATATGTATACAATTAAAATAAAAAATAAAAATATTTCTTTAATTTATTTATGAATTTATAAGCATATTCAATATATGATATTAAATATTTACAACAAATTTTTAACAAAATTAATACGAAAACTTTACTCATATTAATCATTTTTATTTTTCTTCATTCAACAATAAAAAAATGTTTTTTTTGTTTATAAACGAATGCGATCGATATGAAAACCTCTCAATAAAACAAAATCTATTAAAATGAAACTCACCTCCTTGTATGATAAATCTAAACAATGTATGCGTCTTTAAACAAAAATTACAAAAATCTCAAAAATTTCAATGAATATTCAAATTATCATCACATGGATACGAAAAAAAACGACAAATCACGCATCAACAAAATTTTTTAATGCACTGTACAAAAAACAAATCTCTTACAAAATACTCTGCTTTATTTAAAAATTAAACAACAACAACTATCTTTAAAAACTAAAAAAACTCACTTTTAAAAACAAAACTGAATTGATAAATAAATTGCTAAACGTCTGAAAAAAAACACATCATCAAACCAAATCAATCACCGTAAATCGTGCGTATGAGTAGAAACAATCGTTTTTCGATTGTTTACTTGATATGGCCGCCCTTGACAAAGGTGGAGAATCCCGACAAGGTTCCATCAGTTATGAGCCAAACGGTACTGATGCTGCCAATTCACAAACGCATTTATTAGCGAATAATGCAAATGGTCATGTTAATGGTGATGCTGAACATGGTAGTTTGGCAACACTGGCACGTCGGACGACAATGAGAAAACGTTCCGTTAGGTAATATTTCATAAATTTAATCTTTTCGTTTTTACTCACTTTCTACACTCAGTCATACACTTTCGCCACACATACACATACGCTCTCTCATTTTTAACTCATCGCTCTTGCTTTTACTACTAATTTCTTAACATACTCATTGAAGACTAATGTAGCACATTCACTCACTTTTACCGTCTACTGATTCATAATGGGTTTTAAAGGGTTTTTCTTTTTCATAAATTCCATTTAATGTAGAAAAATTGTGTGCCATGGCTCGCTAAAAGTAACATGTTCTTGATGACACCAGTGCAGCGATGCCAACTTTGTAGATGCAAAAAGCGCCAGGGCAACAAGTAAAAAGAGCTAAAAAGGGCTAAATTAAAATGTAACGTTTTGTAAATTAATTTTATTTGTCCTTTGGATTTAAATTAATTCTAAAATAATAGTATATTAAATAGTATTCATAAATATAAAAAATATCATTCAAAGCAAACATTTGATTCATCGTACAAAATTGTATTGTCTTCTTCCTCATCGGTCCACAAAACAGTTTTGATAAAGTATTTTGACTTTTTGTAGGTTTCATTAGAATTAATTTTTAGACAAACATTTTCTGGTATTTGATAGTCCAAACAGCAGCATTTTTTCGTTTTAAACCATACTTTACATGAATTAAGCAATTCGATGTATTTAACGACATTCGGTTCCTTATTTTATTTTTAAAAAAATTCATAACGCTAAATGTGCGTTCTACTTCTGCATTTGAGTAGGGCAGTGTCAGAAGTCTTAAGACAAAAGCTGATAGTTTTCCAAATGGATTTTCGTTTGTTGAGTTTTTAAATTGGTTTACTTCGATCCAAAAACTATCAGTCCTATCCAGATTTTTCCACTTAAGTAGTTTTAAATTTTGTATACAATTTTCAATTTCCTCAATTTCTTTATAGTTGTTTACAAACTCTTTAATAACAACTTTCGTATCTTCTATATTATTAGAGAAAATATTTGTTATGCTAAATGCAGAAATTTTTTACAAAATTTGAAAGCTTGATGGTAATTTTGCCCTTATTTCATAAATTAAATTCTTCGTAAATTTTATCAAGTTTTTCTTGATTAATTTTTTATCTATTTCAGATATGTTAGACTCTGCACAAGCTTTCTCAAAGCTGTAACCAAGGTAACAATTTTCGTCTACTTTTGGGTCTATTTCGCCATTCATGTAATCAAAATCGTCTTTGGAATAATTATTCTATTAGTCAAGCTCTGCAATAAACGATACAAATCACTAAAAAGTTTTGTGTGGTCAGCAAAATGGGCCTCGAAGGCCAGATTAACTTTTTGTACATCAGCTAAAACTGATGCCAAAAACGTAATATATATAAAATTTTTCTCGTCGTTATACATATCTTTTAATAATGATGTTTCAAAGGATTTTTCCTTTACGAAAGAAAAATGTGTCTTAAGTTCTAACCACATTTCCAAAATAGTTTTGACTGCTTTTTCGACAGAAAGCCATCGAGTTGGTGCTGCTAAAGGAATCTTTTTTGGAAAATCACTGTCTGAGTTTATTAACTGAAATATTTTGTTAAAAGCTTTTTGTCTGACAGACGAGTTCGCAAACCAGTTATGAGTTTCTTTGACCAAAAAGTTTAAATTTGGAGGAAAATTGTTTTCAGCAGCTGCAGATACTGCTAGTTGCAATGAGTGGCATACACACCTGACTAATATGAGGTTTTTCAAACAATATTTTTCTTTTATCTTTTTGTAAAGGACATTATGAACACCGGTCATAACAGCTGCGTTGTCCGTTGCAATTGCTACCAGGTTTTTAAAATTTAACTGTAAAATATTCGCAAGTCGTTCAAGTCCAACAAGGAGGTCGTCAGCTTTACCGCCATTTAAATCAATCAATCCCAAAAATGTTGTTACAAATTCATTTTTGTTTGCGCTAAAATATCTAATTACAACTCCTAATAATTTTTCTATCGAAATATCTGTTCCTGAAAAATACAAATGGTTGAAAAACTACATACAGTAAAATATAAAAGTTTTTTAATACAAACCCTCGTCCAAGATCAAGCTAAAGCATAAATTTTTTAAGTCATCTAAAAGTTCATCGATGAAGTGGGGAGCTAAAACATTAGTAATAATGTTTGAACATTTCGTACGATGAAGATTAATATTTGTTGCTTTACTGTCTGAAAATACTTTGCAACACATTTCACCTAGGTGATCCATTGATTGAAATGGTGTATGAACGGCTGTAAAAAGAGCAAGCATCGCTTGGCTTCTTTGCTTTTCAGTAGGAACTCCTGGTGTAAAAGAGATTTGTGGCTGTGAAAGTGATATGTCGTTAAAGGGTTCCATACATTTCTTATGCTTTTTAGTTACGTTGCGACGTACTAAATCGAAATGTTTGGCATTTATTTCGCTTTTACAATATATGCATAAAACTTTAGATGGGTCTTTGGATGGCCTAATCCATTTTTTAAAAGATGGTTCAGATTCCCATGCTTTACGGTATTTTTGTTGGTAACGCTCCATATAAAACTATTTATATATGTTAATATTAACACCTTATTATAATTAATAATATAAAATCTATTTACCTCAAATTTTTTTTCGATTTGTATAAAACAATTTAGTTACACTTGCTTTTCAATCAATTCAATCTCAATTTTTTTTTTTTATTTGCCAGGAAATCAATATCAATTTATAAAAAATTTCAGCTTTTTTCTTTTACTACAAATTTAATTCACTATATATGTAAATAAAGGTGAGCTTATAAATAAAATAAAATAAAATTCACTATAATAAATGTGTCTGGTTCGACGGTATATTTAAAAGCAAGTAAATGGAGGGAATTCCCGCAATTTAAGCTTATATGTTAATGTTTAAAGAAACTAACAGTTGTACAAAAAGGTATATTTTGTATAGCATTACTTCTAAAACGATGACAGATCATTAAAAAATACTTTTTTTGTAAAAAGTGCTAAAAGTGCTAAAAACTAAACCAAAAAGGGCCATTCCAGCTCTTTTTTTAAAAAAGGGCTAAATAGAAAAAAAAACGCGCAGCGTGCATTCAAAAGGAGCTAAAAATAGCGTAAAAAGTGCTAAGTTGACATCGCTGCACCAGTGTATGGGCAGAGTCGTCAGTACGTTGACAAAACAAAAAAAAATTCTTCATCTTATTCACATTTAGGTTTTAAAACGGCAACATCAAAAATACGAAAGACAATTGCTTACCAATCACTAGGTCAAGCAACACTTAATTTAGGAACTTCACCGGCAATCGTATTGTTTATAAATATTTCCAGAAACTGTTTGTTATTAGAAGGTCAACGAAGACTTTTTGCTTAGAATGCACGACTCAAATTGATTTGAGGCAGTAAAATTTGTATCTTTGGAGACCATGAACTTTTTTAAAATTTATGCGTCGATTTTATAAAAAAACTAAGTCTTGTATTGATTTATTTTAAAGTTTAAATATTGGAATAAGATAGAAAATTAAAACTCTTTTTAAAATCGTACGTATGTCTCCAACTACAAGTTCAGTCAAGTAATAGTTTACATTGGAAGCATTTCTATAAGTCAGTGGCCTTTTAAATTTTCTGTCTTCTAGCTAGAAGTGTAATACAGCTCCTGTCATTGAATTTTTGTTCAAATTTGGACATACTGTATCCTTTAGTTTGAGTTTGACAGCCAATAATGTGATCTGAGTGAAAAATATAAAGAGTGAATTTCGCATCCTCATTACGCTTTATTTTGTGCAAAAAGAAAATTTTACTACTTAAACCAGGGCTATGCTTGATAAATACTTGTACTACTTCACTCTACAGCACCTATTTTAATAGTAAGAAAACGGGTTACTGAACGTGTGTTGCCGCACAAAATGTGGTTGGAAAATGCCAAACGGTTTGAACGGTCGGATGCGTACATACACACATAATTCGTCATTACAACCCTTTAGTAAGGATTTCGACCTCACTTCATACACCACTGATGTTGTGTGTGTTAATTTTATACATGAGTGGCGGGATCTACAGTTTAATGTCGATTTCGAACGATGGATTTTTTTTTGAGAAACTTTTCATTTTTTTTCATTTTCATTTCTTTCAGCTAGAAATCTGCTGAGAGGAAGTCACCGAAGATTTATTTTTCATATTTTCGTTTTTTGATGTCTGACCTGGGCTTTGAACCGAGGCCTCATGTCTAATAAGCCAACACACTACCTTCTAGACTGCGGCGACTTTCAACGGTCGGATGAGATCTTAAAATCCAAAACAAATAAAAAAATTAAAAAAAATGGACTGAGGTTGAGAGGATAAAATCGTGTAAGCCTAAGCACACTGATCAATTCAGTACGACAAGCTTCCCGCAATTTTGTTACTGCGTTTGTTTAAAATTCGTTTACGAAGTATGGCATGGTAAATTCTGAGTAGTGTTTGGCATTAATTAATTGCAAAATAGGCGAGTTTATTCTAAGTAAATCCACCTAAACACAACCAACCTGACCAGTGGTTTATGAAAATAGCGCCAAAAAACAATAAGTTGAGATTTGCAGTTTTATGTTTGGCATTGAGTCATATATGTAGAATATTTCTATCTATTGATTTGCCCTACATATGTGCTGTCAACATTTTCTGGCTTACCAGCAATATCGTGTAATCTTTTAGGGTTTTTTCAAACCATAATATCTCCGTGGCATAAATAATTACACTATGCGACAAAATACAAAAAATTAAACACACCCGAGTAGTCACTCGGCTGTTATACTCCTTATATAATAACTACGGTAATTTTTGTCCCATTTTATCAAACGAAGAGTCTCAAACTCTTGACAAGAGAATGTACTTTAAGCATGTCTCCACTTATTTCATATTTTTTAATTAAATTTTGCATTTAAGAATGGCCAAACTTGAAAAAATAAAAAAATAATATTTTAAAAGTTTACGCCATCAAAACTCAAAACATAGAAGTTTGAACAAAATGTTTATGTATACCGTTTGAGAGGCTAATCTCTCCCCTTTCTAAAAAATTTTGGATTTTTAAAATAGGTTAAAACATATTTGGGTAATCAATAATTTTGTGTGAAAAGATCAAAAAAACCGTTTTTGTCAAATAAAACAAGTTTGGAGGGTTCGAGAAAAATAAAAAAAGGATTTTTGAGTTCTATGATCCAAACAAAAATTTTTACTAAGGCTCATAAACTACAAGTCAAATAGGGGAATGATATAAAAAATTCGTAGTTTTTAATAGAAAAAGTTAAGGTTACTAAGTATCACAATAACTAACAACAGTGCTTATGACAAGGCTTTGCTTGCTGTGGTCATTTAGAGAATCCTTGTACATTAAGTAATCACTACAGTAAAACCATAATTTGTGGGTGAAATATTAGATTTTTGTTTTTGTTAACATAAATCTTATTTTTGGTAATTGCTTTAACACCAAATATATTAAAAATTATTAGAAGGAAAAACGGCTAGTTCATGGAATACTGAATTGACTATTAGTCCAAAGTCTACTTTGTTAAAATCGACCAAGAAAGGGCTGAATGAATAGTTCACCTAGATGCCAGGGAGTAGGTATTTATTAAAGAAAAACTGGCTTTCAAATTTTTTACACATTATAATGATCAAATTGGTAATCTTTGCCATCTTTTAAATGATGATTTTTTAAACACGTTTGTTTAAAAAAGCGTTAATCAATCCAATGACTCTTTACTTCTTTGAGTACAAAATAATTAAAATTTGCTTTACTTTTTGTTAAAAAAAAAACGCATTTTAATCAATCTATACTATTAAGTATTTCCGTTTCTACAACATGAAACTTTTATTCAATCAAACAATTTTCGTAATCAGATATCATAATCAATCATCATCAATCATCCACCAAACGGTGCAAATATCTATCTATACACACTCACTTTTCATCACAACAATTTCCATTTCATCACAATCATTATCAAACAGTTACAATATTCTAAGAAAAAAAAAATATTAATTTAAATGAAACACAAGCAATATAATAATTTTTTTAAGAAAACTATACTCAAAATTTTCTTGTATAATTTTTCTCAAATTTCAGAAATCAAAAGGTGAATAATACAATTAAACATCAAATGGTAACACAAAACAATGATAAGCAATCAAAAAAAAAAACCCTATTAATTCGTATAATTAACTAAATATTTAATTAAATCACTACTTATAACTGTGTGTGTGTGTGTGTAAAATTAAAATAATTAATACTTGATGTGGCCAATACATATGTACTACTACTAAATGTATCCTATCGTACTTAAAGTAACATCTGTGTGTCCTAATTTTATAATTTCCTTTTCCTCTCTTCTTTCTTTTTATCGTAATTGTACTTTTAATTTTCATATTGTGTTTCATATTGAAATCCTTTTAATTGATAATTAATAACAAAAAGGGAAAGCTATAGACTTTAATTTTTGTAAATAATTTTAATTTTTTTTTTTGTTCTCTTATCTATTTAGACTTAACAGAAGTTTAGATAGTTAAAACAATTCTTATTTGATTTTCACTGTGTGTTTCAATTAAATACTTCATAGTTTTAAATGAATTAATAGAATTCTTATTGAAAAAATAATATAATAATAAAATAGATTTCTTTTTAGATTTTCAATTCGTTTTACTTTCTTAATGGGATATGCATAATTTAATTTATAGAATTCAATTAAATTACAATGATGCATAGATTTTTGGAAATATGTTTTCTAAAACATATTGTTGCAAACAAAATAAAAATAAATTTGTGTTTGTTTTCAATTAAATTCTTTATTGTTCGAACAATTTTGTGCGCCAGTGTTCACACCTTGATGTATATAACAATAATTGCTTTGTTCGCTACTCTTCTTTGCTTACACCCTTTGCGTAACCAACAACAAAAGTTCGATAGATCTGTATAACCATGATTATTCTCTTCACACGCAACCCGTCTTCACACAAGACTGACTGAATTCTTACTGACTCGTTGCCTGCTTTGTCTTGACTTTTTATATGCTCACGTAAACAGTGTGATAAATGGTCTTGAAGTCAAAAGTTCGTGGCTTCGCTTTCTCGAGAACTCCTTCCTCCAAATGTTGACATAAAAAACAAGTAAAGAAATCTGAGTGCGATTTTATAAAAAACGACAAAGAAGATTTTGAACTACCATTATACAATGTGTACATACATAATTGTCCATTACAACCCCTTGGCCAGGATTACGAGCTAGCTTCTGACATCATTCATTTTGAGTGTGTTAGTTTTATCCATGACATGTTAATGTCGACTCCATACAACAGATCTAAGAAACTTTCTCATGGCAATTAATAAATTTCAGAACTACAGCCCGAAAACTGCTGAAAGAAATTTTTTTCAATTTTTCATTGTAAATGTTTGAACTCACGTTCTGATACATACCACATGTAATTGCATGCAATATTTGGGGCCCTATGCTCCCTAGAGGAGTAAAAGGAATCTATATATATATATATATCTGAGGGTCTAATATCTTTGAACGATGATGTCCATTTCTGGATGAGTATGTATATGAACAATACCAATCCACTTGATATCCAGGAGCATCTAATGCATCTCAAATAAGTCCCTGTTTACTACGGATTTTTAGGCTGCTGGGATCATTACTCCCTATTCTTTTGAGTACAACGTTGGTTAGGCCATTACAGTCAACGGCGAGCATTTATTTTACCGCAAATTGATGAGGTGGCACCAATGACATGTGGTTTCAACAAGATGGCGTTACGTGTCATATTGCTCATGCCGATTTGAGGACATGATCATCTCTCGTTGATGTAATGTCAAGTGACCATTAAGATAGTGCGATTTGACCCCATTACATTTTTTTGTGGTGTTTTCGTATGTCGAAGATGCATAAGAATAAGTCACAAACTACAGCCGTCCTCAATGCGAACATAACCCATGTCATCAGTTAAATTCAATCTGATTTATGCACTATAGTCATTGAAAATTGGACATTTCCAATAATTTCCAACGAATAAAAATTGCAATGATATATCACAGACACTTTGCTTTTTTAAAGAAAGGAAGCGGTTAAAAAGGATGCTATGTATACTGCCATGATTATCATCATCTGACTATGAGCAGTCTTTACTTATTCATAAATAGTCTCTATTTTCCCCAACGTACGTGTCGGAGTTGCAAAAGGATTTTGCAGGACTGTTTTAGGACTCTTTAGATAAGGGTTGCATATGTGAAAAGCCAAACATATTTTGTTAATGAGAGCTATTATTGAATAATTTGTTACTTTATGAGAAATTTATTCAAGTCAAATTGCTTTTCAATCTGTTGTGAAATCTTAAATCAGGTTAATTTTTTTAACTTCGGAAAGAACATTTCCCTTTGTACAAAATATATTTAAAAGAACAAACCAATATTGATTGTATTTCCCCAGGCATTTGATGTTCCCTAAAAGAAATCTCTTTTCTCGTATGCAGTGTCAAGATTATTCACTCTTGACAATTTGTATAAAAATGTGTAAAAGAAAATAAATAACTCAACGCTAATATATGGTATATAAAATACATAACAAATGTGTTGTAGTCGATGTAAAATAATGTAAAATAAAAAATTAACACACACAAAATACATACATTCATTTTTGCACCACACTGTACATAAAACACTGTAAATATTAACAAAATTTTTGAGATTTTTTTGTTTATAAAAAAAAAATATTAAAAAATTTTTAAAAATAATAACAATAAAAAAACTGAGTAAGTAAAGCTTATAGAAATGGTATATATGTACATACAAACATACATTCATACATGTATATAATTTATAATCATTTAGTATTGCAATGCATGTTCTATCATTTTAGAAATAATTTTTGAAAATAACTTTTGAAAATAGTTTTTGTAGCAATAGTTTAACGTAGCACTTGTTTTAACAAAATAGTTCGTTTCTTTATTTTTAATTTATTTTTAATCTTTTTTATAACGTATTTCTAATTTAGAAATTTTTATTAATTTTTTTGATTTCAAATTATATTTTTTTGAAATAAAATTTAGTTTAAAAAATATTTCCATAAATATAGGACAATTAATTAAAAAGTAAATTATATTAACGAAATATTATATCATATTATAAATGATAATTAGAAACAACAACAAAACAAAAACCAATTATTTAATATAAAAATTTACAAAATAATTTGTTTTTTTAGGGCTTTTCCTTTTAGCAAGAAATGTTAATATTTAAGTAGAGTGTTAATCAATGTGTTGATATTAATTATTAATAATTAAATATATTTACATGAATATTTACTATTATTATTATTATATATTTATAAAATTATATTATATATAATGAAATAATATAATAATTACCCTCCTGCATTAAATCCTCATCCACTTATTTAATATGCGATACAATATTTTTTAGTGCCCTTTAAAAAAAAAGGTTTTTGTAATTTTATTTATTTTAAAAATATTATTTAAATTACAAAAAACAAAAAAAAATACAAATAAATCAAATATAATTTGCAAATATTTATTTAAATGCAAATTAATTCAAGTCAAAAGAAAGATTTTATTAATAAATTTTTCATTTTTTTTAAATTATAATTAAATTACGATTATAATCAGATGTTGGAATTGCGGGATGCACCAAGACATCCATCTCAGGAATCATTAACCGGTGCCGATGCTGGTCATTTACATCCTGGACACGTTTATCAAAACGGCCATAGAAGATCACCTAGTTTAAGGTAAGAATTAATATAAATCAAATAAACTTTAAACACAATAAAGTATACGAGAAATAGTTTTTGAAAGAAACACAGTCTTATGGAAAAATGTTGTACATTATTGTAAACTGATGTATAATATTAACACACACAATATATGTGGTATGAGCAGCTAGGTCGTAATCCTGAGTGAATCCTGTTGTATGACCAATTATGTTAATGTATTCAATATAGACTCCTTTCAACTTTAAAACCGTTTTATTAAATTCTATTCGCCTCCCACAAAAATACGACATTTGAAATCGTGGATCGTAGAAATTGGATGCCCATATTTTAGGTTTGACAGCAAGAAATAGTTGCTCAGGACTAAATTCTTAGATTATCAAAAAGATAAGTAAATTCGAATCATATTCATAATTTCTGATACTTATACGCATTCATACTCATTTTAATATCATACTCATACTACTCATATTCATATTCATACTCGTACTTAACAATATGCATGATGTTGTTAATTTCGACTCTCCTTTACTCAATATTTAAAAGAATCACAAAATAAGTATGATTAGCGTACGAACACTACAATACTCACTAGAAGGTTGTCTTTGTCTTTTTCTTTCTTCTTTTTTTTGTAAATCCAACAACAACTAAGACTGTAAATTTTGATGAATAATACGAATCACTCGAATCATTTATGAGTATTATAAGTAAAATTCTAAATTTATGAATTTGAATGAGTAGGCGTATGAATCAAACATATTTCGAAAGTTATGAGTTTGATGTTAACTTTCTACTCATACGCAATGTAACCTGTACTTATAAATCAATGTTGTAGTGAGAACGAATGAATCTGAGTAGTTGAATTTCAATATTGTTGACTCACTCATACTCAAAATTTCATGAGTACTAATGAGTAGCGAAAAACCAATTCTTTGCTGATCTCTTGTCTTGACCCTTTTAAGCTTTATCTTCTAAATCAATTCTGAAGCCTTTCTTGTATGGAGAACTGGAAAACACTGTAAGAACCCAAGCTGGAGTATATGATAGTTGAGGAAAGACTTAGGTATTGTTTGAGGCGTATTGGTCTCCACGAACGAGGAAACTTAAAGTAATGTTTTCTCGAACTAGGTTAGGTTAGGTTAGAGGACGTGTACTTGTCAATTAAGACAAGTACAGTACCCGCAGGTCGAATTGACCCATTGTACAACGACGTCCTAATTTCTCACACCACTTATGTTGTGTGTGTTAATTTATACACGAGTGGTGGGACCTACAGTTTAAAGTCGACTTCGAACGACAGATTTTTGAGAAACTTTTTCATGGCAATTTTATTTACTCTCAGAGTTTTTGCCAGAAATATGCTGAGAGGAAGTCGGCGAAGAAATACTTTTTGTATTTTGTCTTGATGTGACAAACTAACGCAGTTCAAATAATTTTTACCAATTTGTGTACAAAGAAGCTTTTGAGGCGTATAGTATTCCGGAATTGATTCTGCAATTATTCTTTTTGCTGGCCCTACTTGCTTCTTTTAATGCATAACGATAAGCTCAGTTCTTTAATAATAATCAGTTCTTTAACTTCAGTATTTGTCATTCAAATTGTTTTGTTCAATCCCTTGAAAATTAAGGGAATTGCTTATTAAGAATGGTAGACTGGCTTCTGACTACCAGGCAATATTCGGATGCGGTTATGCGGAAGACTCAAGACTCAATTTTACTTCTTGACTCATAACCCCAATATTAATTACGTGAGAGCTATAATTATGAGTGGCTCCGGAGATGAAACGTTTCAAACGAAAAATAATTGACTTTATTTGATCTCTACTGTACTACTCTGTTTTTCGATATTACAATGGAATGTGCTCTAAAGAAGAAGAGTTGCTTGTTTGCGAGAAAAAAGTTATTTCTTTAAACACTCGGCTGTCCCAAAGAGCACTTCTATTCACAACCAATTGGTCAGGGATTCACAACAACAGATAGAGTATGTTTTTCAGTGCACTATTCATACCTGGAACACTCTTTGAGTAGAAGTCTACCCTGTCATTTACAATATGCACAAATAATACTCCCTCTTTTACCTCCCAAACAATCTATGTATCCCTGAGCATTTGTAGCATTTACATACCTAACATAATTGGTCATTGCAACCCTTTAGTCAGGATTACGACCTAGTTTCTCACACCACTTATGTTGTGTGCGTTAATTTTTATACATGAGTGGCGGGACTCCAAACGACAGATTTTTGAGAAACTTTTCATGGCAATTTTTATTTACTCTCAGAGTTTTTGCTAGAAATCTGCTGAGAGGAAGTCGCCAAAGAAATACTTTTTCAAATTTCGTTCAGTTGGAGATGCTTGATCTGGGATTGTTTTTATAGTAAATGGGTTCGATTCCCATCAGTACCTATGGTCTGTTATACTTCACCAAGCATAAGGTCTAAGTAAATTAGCTCGTAATTGTATTGTAATTAAAAAATTAAAAAAAAAACAGTAATAGTGACTTGGTTACTACCGTTCGAAGGCGTCTCGTTTTTAATTTTCATAAATTCATACAACTTAGTGACATTAACGGGGCCGAATATGTATATAAGCAGGCGTTTAATCAAATACCATAAAGACTTTAATTTTTTACTTACATTACAGATCACCTAGTCCAAGTAGACGGCGTGGCCATCCATATCAACATCATGATATTGGGTTTTCGGATACTGTATCTAATGTTGTAGAGATGGTCAAGGAAACCCGTCATCCTCGAGGTTACGGTCATCATGCGCGTTATCCAAGAGGTAAGCATTTGCTAAATCCTAACAATTTATTATCGTTTAAAAAACTTTGTATTTTAATTTCTTAAAAACTTTTAAGCTTTTTATTATAAAAATCAAAAGAAAAAAATCTACTTCTACTTCCACAATAATAATAACAATAATAATTAAAAAAAAGGCATGATATTTGTAAAAATATTTGTTTTAATTAAAGATTTTTTATTTAATTACGAATTGATTTGTTTCTTTTACAAGTTCTTTCTTTCATAAAATGTTACGTAAACCCACAATTCAATCTACAACAATACAAAAAAAATTCCCATTAATTCAAGGAACAATACCCCCAAAAGACAATTGCATGACACTGTTAAATGTTATTGGTATTTTGAAAAATTTATCAAATTTATCGTAAATCTCATTTAAAAAGTGTCAATAATTGTTGTATTCATATTTAATTGTATTTCTAAATTTTTGATTTGTTTTTCTTTGTATTAAAATATCAAAAACAGATATTTACAGCACTAAAGTTAAAGTTTTACAGAAAAAACAGAACCATTTTTAAATTTTCTAGAATACTTTACGTTTTCATTTCTGTAATAATGTTCTTCATTTATTTTATTCATTTATAATGTTTTTGAAAAACTTGAAGCTTTTTTTTAATAGTTAATATTGAAAACAACTTATTATCTGTCATTCGTTTACTTAATCGCGGAATTTTCGGTAATAAATATTTGATACGATCGATTGTTTTGAAGGATTTTTATTCATACTTATTTAATTTGGATTTCGACAAGAGTTTTCAAAGCTATATTAACCATACATCAGGAAGCTAACCAAATGGTTGTGAAATTTTTAGAATTTTTATTACAGATTAGTGCAGGAAAACAGGAAAATAAAACAATTCTTATAGATATTAAGTGATAGTTAACAGAAATCCATTGCTGTATGAAATTAAAGGCTGTATTAACCCTGGACGGTTACTGTTCGTCGAATCGACGAATCTCATTTACTCTTTATCATATAACTCTTTTATGTTTGACCAAATTTCGTTCAAATTTTGCAGTCAGTAGAAGAAAAAAAAATTTTTTTTGTTCGTCGATTCAACTTACTCTTACAAAAATTACCATCCAGGATTAAAAAATGGGTGGCCAAGGTCCGTTTATTTCTATGATGATGGAGAGAGAATAAATTCCTGTATTTGCGAAGGACAGAAGCTTGTATATCTACGCATCATACGACCTATGAATTCCAGATTAACAACGACTATGCAGGCTCTAATACTGGGTAACGTGGTGATACAAAAGAGGAATGTTCTGTAGGCATTCATAGGCAGCAGAAACTTAAAACAGGAAACATTAGAAAACATTATTAGTCAGCTCAGGACTACGAGTAGAATCGTGAATATATTCGAAATATCTTATGTGAGCGACCGCATGACTAGGAGATACGTGATAAACTTTCTGACAAGGGAATAGTGAGTCACGGTCGTTAAATAGGTACGCGATGACTCACAATAATGGAAAAGTATGGATCCAAAATGGTTTACACAATGGGGACACAAATTACTTTTATATCGTGAATTACTGCGACCAGATCTATTGTTCTGCCTTCTAACTTTATAGGGTATCTCAGTAATGTCTCTCTAAGCCTACTGCCCTGACTAACACACAGCCCCGCTGAGTGTTTTCTTCTGGCATGCATTAATGGCTCACTGATTCCAAGAATTTGTTCTGATGATTCATTCATATTCTCACAGAATCTACATGTTGGGTTTGAAACAATTCTCATTCTGAACGAAAGCACTTTGAGTCTACAGTGCTCTGCCAAAAGACCGGCTACTAAGCTCGGGTTATTCCCGGCTCAATATCCAGGAACTACCAGGTAGACTATAAATCTCCTCTTATTAGAATTTTCCAACAAACTTTTTCATCGAGTCCAGCCCTTTGGGATTTAGTTTACGTTTGTTGAGTTTACCTTTCCTATTATCTTTCCCCACTCCACAGAAAGGTTTTAGTCCCACATCAGTGAATTTCCACATGAACAGGGATGCTGCAGGTGGTAAACAAATAGTAGTGCCCAGAGCACGTGGTTGTATAATATTGAGCAAGGATGTCAAAATATTTCGGATGGCACTATACTCAATACTGAATAAGTTTTTTTCCATCCAAAAAAGAAGACATATTGTTGCAGGAACATAAATCGGACAGTCAACTTTAGCATTTACACATTTACATCCAAGGCTTTTCAAGAGTTTGATAATGCGCTCAACAAACAAGTGGCTGAGTGGATTTTAAGCGTAATCACTTTATTTCTTATTTCCAATAGGAGTCTTCTGGAGAAATGACAGGAAGAAATGCGCAATAATCATCGTGTGGAAATATTGCAGTGACACAATTGGCATCCACCATACTAACACTTATTTTGGTACGATTCCTTGTCACAGAAATGCCTAATAGATCAAAAGCTTCTTACCCTGATTCCACCTTCAGTATATGCATAAAATGGTCACGAAAAACTTTCCAACTATGATCACAGCTCTTCGAACGAACTATTCACGACGAGTTTGATTTGGCTTCAGGTTATGGGGTCATCATCAAATGATACATTGATACAAATTAATACACCTCATCCTATTATTGATTTGAAAACCGGTTGTGTAGCCATATTTGAGTTAAATGTTTGTAAAAAATTAATAAGACAGTGTGTACAGGATGACATTAAAAATAATTTTCAGTTAGAATTCTCAAGGATTTGTCTGAGCCTTTACTGTCAAAGGTGGGCTCAATTTGGGACATGGTTAATCGAGTATGTGGGTGACATAGATATCATGAGATGTACAATATCAGATATGATTTATGTCTTTATGGATATTTATAAGTAGAACCATATATGAACTTTAATAACTACTATAGCCTCAAGAATGTAGATGAGGTTATTTACGTTGGTACGCTGTGGATGAAATAAATAATTTCCGTTTTGAGATAAAGCGCAGAAGCCCATTATGGCCAAAGTGAGGAGTTAAGAAACAAGGCTGAATTTTTTTTTTAATTTTCTTCTCACACTCAAGTTAAAAAAAACGACTTTTTATTTGTATTATTTCGATATTTCGAAATATGAGACATTTAAAGGTTAAAAACTAAATATTAACCCTTTCATGCCCGAATTTTTTGGGCCAGAGCTAAAATTTTTTTAAGGACATGTGTTTGTTAGTCATGGCCTAAATATTATCACTTCATATTCAGAGTCCTACGTATTCTGGTTTTACACGTTTTTAACCAAGCTTGTTTGCAAAAAAAAATCATTTAAAAAAATTAAAAATTACGGAATTTATGAACAAAAATGTACAATGTTGCCTATAGGCAACATCGGGCATGAAAGGGTTAAATACGTTCGTGGGTAGTGTTTTAAATCATATTTTTCATGCACTTCTGTTACAAAATAATTTAACAGTTTAGCTTTAATAAAATCTATTTGGTTTGAAGATTTTTTTTTTTTTTTTTTGGTTTGACAGATTTTGTTAGAAATTTTCTCTGTTTGATTGATGGAATATTTAATACAATTTATTAAAACAGAAAAACAAAATATTTTTAAACATAACAAATATACTTTAGAACAACAAAACATTAAAAAATCAAGTGAAATAATTTTAAAATACTTTTTCCCCCTTTTTTTCTCTGTTTTTTCCTTTAATTGCCTAATTATTGTTGTTTGTTTTTCCATTTACGACAATTTTGGTTTTGTTTTATTTTAATTATGAATAAATTATTTGTATTATTATTATTAATGTATACCAAACTAACAGGTTCATGGTCAGCATCGACAAGTCCGGCCCGCTCGCCTTCACCTTCACGTTATGGTGGCCATTTACCGCGCACCAGACGCCCTGAACTGCCTTATCCCACATATGGGACAACAAGTCTATGTCAAAGATCACGATCACCAAGTCCTGCTAGACTACAGGAGATGCGTGAAAGAGATAGACTTGGCTATGGGATCGATATGGGTACTCTTTCTTTAAACACATTCACTCACTCTACTCTCTATTATTAAGTTATCATCGTTATATATCTCTATCTCTCTATTTCTCGCCTTTCAATACGTTTAACAAAAATAATTCTAACGCTCACACATACACAAAAACTCTTCCTATACTGTAATACAATCATTAACGTAAATTTATGTCATCTCTCTCTCTGTAGCTTTAATAATCAAATTTGATATGAAAAAACAAAAAAAAATCAATTAAAAGCTGTGAATTGTATTTTAGAGTTAAAGTCCATGTTGCCTAAAATTGCTTTGTATACGAACGATAATATTTATAACAGAGTTGGTTGGTCCTGGAAACAGGAGGCTCCAGCATTTAACACCAAACAGTCAATATGCCACTAACACTTACACTAGATTTGTAATGTTTTTTTTTTTTACTAATTTAGAGACTTGTTTACATTTGTTTTCTTTAGTCAGTCAGTCAGTCAATCAGTCAGTCAGTCAGCCATCATTAATTAGTCATTATGTATTTGTATTTGTAGGCCTCATCTGAACCATCATAAACCGATTTTATTTAGCTTCTCATAAAACCATTTGAATTTTTTTTAGTTTCTCTCTCTCTCTGTTTCTCGCTCTTCACTCAAAATCGCCGTGTCTTGTTCTATGTTTTTTTAAATGTCATTCAAAATGTCAGCCAGCATACAAATTAACAAAATTATTTTATATATTAAATGTCAATGTCAATATCAACAATATCAAGATCAATGTGCGCCTTCATGTCATATTAACATGTCATCATGACGTTTTATTCAGTGGGTTCATGAGTTACTAACAAAGTTTTTTTTTTTTAAATTTAATTTTTTTTTTGAATTCCTTATTTTTTTTTTGTTTTGGATTTAATCAGTCATTATTCATTTTGATGCTTTTACTTTCGTTTGTTGTCGTTGTGTTGTTTTGTATTCTTTTTCCTATGATTTCAATTCGAATCATTTTTGTTTTTTTGTTAATTAAGTGTCATGCATGCCAGCCAACTGTCATTATTTTATGGTAAAGAGCACAATGTCTCTTCTTTTTCTTCTACTTTATATTTATCTGTTATAATTATTATTATAATTAATTATTAAATTGATGTCTAAATTTTAATGTATAACAGCGATTTCATTATTAATAACAATAACAACAACAATATCGACTTCAAACGTTCAACATTTAACCAAAAAAACAAAAATACTCGCATACCAAACAAAACATTAAATATTTGTGTTAATTTGTCGTTCTTTTGTTTTTTTCGTAATACAAAAAAAAAAAATTCATTTTGTCTTAGAAGACAAAAACATCATGTCTCAGTCGAAACCATATACAAATAATTGATTGAAAGTGATCACTCCACAACATAACATACAAGTTAAAATGAATAGCAATATAAATACGTATGTATAAGTGTATTCTCTTCTTTTGAAATAGGTGGACCCCATGGCCAACATAGTTACCCAAACTTAAACCATCGTCGTGGTGGAGGTCGACGTCTACCACCGACACCAAGTAAACCATCGACACTGCAGCTAAAGCCAACAAATATTAATTTTCCAAAATTAAATGCAAGTCCAACACATGTAAGTATCCTTAACTAAACTAACAGCCAGAGAATGGCCAGTTGTAGCGTTAAACAATGAAAAAAAACAATAATGGTTCCCATAACGTACGCGAGTTAGAATAATATGTATAAGCAAAGTTTTCCCATTCATCTGCCTTCATATACAAAATACATTCACTGTTGATATCATACTACAGATGTTAGGTTGCTCAATATGCTAAGCAAATACGCCAATTATTTTGGGAGTCGTAAGTTTGGATCTGATATGATATATTTTGAATCGGTAAACGAATAAATAAATTAATTGAAACCAAGAATTTTTTGTTGATAGAATCAAAAGCGTAAAGATTGCAACAAGTAAGGAAATTATTGCCACCTAAACTACAATCAAGAGAACCTTTTGCCTTAAAACACACAATTTAGGGTTTTTTTGATAGTTCCACACATGTACAATTGGTTATAACGGCCTTTCAATCATGATTCCGACCTCGCTACTCACATCACTTATGTTGTGTGCGTTAAATTTATCCATAAGTGGCACGACCTACAATTTTATTTACACTCAGAATATATGTGATCAGATGAAGTCGCCGAAAAAATATTTTTTTTGTTTTCGTTCTGCACTGCATAAGTATACATACATACATAATTGGTCATTACAACTCTTCAGTCAGGATTACGGCCTACCTTCTCACAGCACTCATGTTGTGTGTGTTAATTTTAAACATGAGTGGCGGGCCATATAATTTATAAAGTCGACTTCGAACAACAGCTTTTTGAGCAAATTTTCTAAGAAAATTTATTCACTTTCAGAGATTTTGCTAGAATTCTGCTGAGAGGAAGTCGCCGAAGAAATATTTTTTGTTAATTTCATTTTATTGGAGAAGTCTATGCTGGGGTTTGAACCGGTTCCTCATGTCTAATAAGCCTACTAGACTACGGTGACTTCAGTTACGCGGAAAACGAAATTTTGTCGAAAAGAAAATTGCAAGACATACACATAGCCACAGAAGTATACATACGGATAACAAATTTCAGACATTTTTTTAACTAATCCGTTTTCGTTGAAAATCTTTGTAATTGTCTGACAACTTTCCTCGATTTTAAGACGGTCTTGGTTAAAAAATTTCTGAAATATGTTAACTTTTGTGGGCCTGATTCGGCAATTTTTTAACCGTACGTATAATTTAGTAACTGTGTGTATGATGTCGCCACCATGGCAGACGCTTCAACGCCAATCTGAAATACTTATTTTCACAGTTTTAGCAGCGTATGTGGCCGTATTTTGCCAATAACTCAAAGAGTTCTTTGATTTATCAGCGTAGACAAGTGACTTTACATTACCCCCAAAAAAAAAATAAAATTATTCTATGGAGTTAATTCTATGGAGTTTATTGTATTATTTATTTATTTATTTATTCTATGGAGTTAAATGTCGCGATCTTGATGGTCAACGATCACGTGAAATTTCTCTTTCAGAAAAAGTTACTTGCAGTAGATCGATTGTAGTTCGCGCTGTAAGGCATCCTTGTTACATTCTGTTGGAACAAAATATAACCGAAATTGATCTCAAATAAATGAGATACAAGAAATTTCTAATCATGTCCCCATACCGTTGACGCCCGTACCAATGACCGTAGCGTACTAACCGATGACCCCCCTATAATAATAATTTTCTGTGGATGTAATTGGATGCACATTACCATTTAGAATAAACGTGATCCATTGTTATTTGAATTAGTTGCTCTAAGGGGTACACCATACAATGATCTAAGCACACGATAAGTTTAACAAAAGATTTTTTAAACATTTTTTTACATTTTATTACTACATAAGCTTTTTGCATATTTTCCTTGACACTTTATAGCGAAAAGAGTCCTTCCACCAAATAAATGACACAAGAAAAGTCTTTCTCTACATTTAAACGCCTTGTGAAGGAAACATTCTTCAATTCTCAAGTCTCAGAAAGCATGCAATAAAAAAAATATGATCATCATAGATGGACTGCATGTTATCTGCAGCTTTTTTCTTTGGGAATTTTATTATTCATTACGACATTGAAAACAATCACAATCTAATAAAAGATCTCAAATTAAATCAAGGAAATGCACACAAAAAAGTATTTCAAAAATATTGTCACCAATTGAATACGAATTCCACGTTCATTATTGTCAAACTAACATTATCACAAGAATCCAAGCATGAAACGTTAATGAACAAACCGTTCAAATTAATTAATTCTGTTTTTCGTTTAAGATTTTGCATTTGATTTTTAATTTCGATAAACTGGCATTATGTTCGATTCTTTTTATTTTTTTGGATTTTTGTTTTGTTGCAGACACATCATTCAACACCTCATAGTGTTCACTCGTTGCCACACCACCGCGATCTGTTGCGGGACCCTAGAGATCTGTATTATAGTAGTAGAGAACGTGAGCGTGATCGCGCTCGTTATAGGGACCGCTTACGCGACTACGATCCACGATATGAGTATCGGGATCGAGAGCGTGAGTTATATGAACGAGAACGAGATCGTGAGTTGGAGTTTGAAAGAGAAAGGTAACCATAAACAATCGCAGCTCAAATAATTTTTTTTTGTACTCTATCTGTGGCCTTTTTCCGTTTTTCGTTTTTGTCTAAGATTTTTTAGTTTTGATTTTGTGACTAAAATTTGTTTGATGTTTTTACAGACTGGAATACGTAGCACCCTTGTCCTTTGAACAAGCGTTAGCTATGGGTAGAACGGGGAGAGTTTTACCCTCACCCGTTTTGAATGGCTATAAGCCAAAGGTTGGCCTTCATGCCCGCCACTCCGATTCAGATGAAGAGGATTGGTGCTAGCAAAGGCTTTGATTGCGATCGCGTGATAGAAGGGAACAGATCTGGGTATAGCATCAGGCCATTTTACAAACCACACTATCCGCACCAGACTTGGATCATAATTTTGATACAATACCAATGCAACATTTCGATAAAGCAACAACATCTGCAGCAGCAGCAGCAACAGCATCAAAACGCATCGGTAGACCAATACTAGCCGCCATGTCTCACAGTGATTTGATAACATTGCAGAGTAACCAAAGACTTATAACGCCACCACCATCACCACCACCAACAGCCGCAACAGCAACACCACTTTTACTACTACAACTACAGCAACAACCACTACCAACAAAAATACTAAGGCATAGATATCACATAGATGACAGTGACAATGATAACAATGATATCGAACAGATAATCTCTGAGACATCATTTATGCAACAAACAAATATTGCCACAACTAAAGTATATTCAGATCATGAAATCAATTATTATTCGAATAAGAGTTATCATCATGATGTCAGCAATGTCACAACAACAGCAGCCATAACAGTAACATCACCGACTACAACAAGAACAGACAATATTACAACAGCAGCCACAATTGAACATCACGATGACATTACATGTTATCAAAATGATACTCAACATGAAGAAATTATTGACAAACACGAACAACATCTTTATCATACTCTGTAAAAACAAAAAAGAAGAAATAATAAAAAACCAAATTAAAAATGAAAATGAAAACTAAAAATAAAAACAGCAGTAAAGCCATAACTGGAAAAATTCTCCCTCATCATCAAGGCTAGAAAAGTTATCATCATCATCAGCAAATTTCTTTATAATTTTTATGGTTTTTTTTTCACAATCAATTTTATTGTTAAACTTAACCAAAGACTTTTTAAATTAATTTTAAAATTAAAGCATTAAAAACATTAAAAATAAACAGAAATTATATGAAAATCAAAACAAAAAAACAAACAATTAATGGTTGTAAGCGGGAGAAACGAAATATGATAGAGGCAAAGAAATAAAATTTTAAAAAATTGTTGATCAAAGACTCCTTAGCTTCTAATTAATCAATTGAAATCTACCGTATATTTTATGGTCTTCAGAGATCGAAAAATGTTTAAAAAGTATAACCCTTCTGAAGTGCCTAAAAGTTGTTGTTTTGAAAATGTCAAGGTTCAGTTCAGTTCATGCGGTTTGACACGCATAATTTGAAAAATTCATTGGAATTATTTAAAAGTTCTTAATAAGTTGATCATGGACAACCATGTAATATTTACAATAATACAGTGATAATCATCCTTAATAAATAATAAATGGCACTGTAAAGGTGGTCGCATATATTTTATGTTCACTAGGATTTCCCTAATAAATCCAAATACACCCATATCTCACTTTGTGTCGTAGTTACGTCAAAAAAAAAAAGATGACGCAAATTGAAACGATGCTAAGCGAATTATGATTTTCTATAGCAAACCATGTAAAGATCGAAGATAGGTTCCAGGGTTACGAATATGCTGCTATTTAAAAAGAAAATTGAATAAAGTAAATATTTAAAAACCCAAAATAATATAAAATTTTATTAAAAACATACCAAAAACACAAAAAATAAATACAAATTCAATATAAATAAAATAAAAAATAAATTTAGAGTTCGGTTTAGTTAAAGGTAACTTTAGCTAAAGTGAACTTTAAAGTCAGCTTTAACTACTTTTCGTTCGTGATAAAATAAAGTTAACTTTTTCAAAAATATGGCCGACGCCGGAGTAATGTCGATAACATTTCCCAATAGAACAAGTTTTTTTAAAACGCTGTTGCAACGGGCTTGGTTTTTTTTGTTGTGTATGCTCATTTTGCTTATATTTGAAGTTGCCGTATTGAAAATAATATATAATATGGCAAGTTCAAAACTAAACTTAACTTTAAAAGTTACCGGTAGGATGATCCTCCTTTTAGCTTAAAGCTCACTTCTACCTTATTATCCACTTATAATAATGAAAAATAATTTATCTGCCAGTTAAAATCCTTCCTTTAGTTAACTATTTGAAACTGAACTCTAAAATTAGAAAAACAAGATGAAAATAAAACTGTATTATTTTCAGTTAGAAAGTGAATGCCTTAGTTTTGATAGCATGGCGCAATTAGAGTCGTGACATCTTTTAGAAAAAAAAAATTTCAAAATATTAAAAAAAAAAAAAAAATTAAAAACTAGTAATTAAGCCAACGCATGTTCGAAAATCTAACGACGCACAGTGAAAATTAGTACTAATTCAGCAGCGACTCAAGTTCGAAAAAACGAAACTGCGCAAAGCGAGGTATGGGTGTAACTCTTTCAATTGTAATAATCATGCCTTAGAGTCATACATCTTCGTATGTATCTTACTTAAGGAAAATTAAAGGATTGTAGACCTTAAATATAATTTTTTAAAGAAATTAAATAAAATTATTTGCCTCTAACAAATGTTTCTTTCTGTTCTATTTCTTACAACCATTAAACAGCAAAACATGACAAAAAAATAATAAAATATTAAACCTTAGCTTCATTTTAGTTTATAATAATTGTAAACCAAGCTTTAAATAACAATTTTTAATTATGTACCTTGAAACAGCAAAAAAACAACACGTAAATCTTATAACAAAAAATACCAAAAAAAAATTGTTACGAAAGAAAATTTATTACAAGTTTTTAACCAAAAAAAAATAAAAGGATTTAATAAATAACAAAATGCAAATCGTTAAATAAAAAATGAATCAAGATTTTTACCTCTAGAATGAATTAAAACAAGGCCAAAGAATTGTTTTTAGATTTATTTTTAAGCATATTTATTAACAAAAAAATAATTAAAAAAAACATAAACAATAATTATTATTTTTCTAAACCAAACAAAAATTATTCAAGTTTTAGCTTCTCTATATTAACAAAAAAAAAAACAAAAACAAAAAAAAACAGAATAAAAATTTATTACATTAGCCATCATGCATACGTTATTACATTTAAATTTTACACATTTTTGCTATAAACATACCAACCAACAACCAAATTAAGCACTTGATTTTAATACTTTTAAACAAATTAATAGAGTAGTAGTTTTGTACACTGAACGAACGAACGACAGTTATAGTTAATAAATCTGTAGGTATTGTTATGAATTTCGCAATAATGTAGGTATTGTTTAATAAAAGTATACAATGAAACTAATGGAACTTATGGATCTCGTTTTAAAAGCCTAATTAAAAACAAAAAAAAAACAAATTCTTTAATAAAGAAATTGACAAAATTGATATTTAACTAACAGATGTTTATAATCCTTTAGAAATTTATAATAATGTTTTAATTATTTTTTTTTTATAAAAACTAAATGATCTCAACAAATAAGAGAAGGAGTGTAGTTAGTGTGGACAAACAAATGGCAAACACATTTAGGAATACCACAATAGATGTCATTTATTAATTAATTTAATATGAAAATAAATTTAATGACAAATCACCTCACCACAATAAAACATTTTTGGATTTCTAGAATCAAAGCAACCGCGTACTTTGGCCCAGGAAAGAATTTAATTTTCCTGTTTTTATTTAAAAAATAGTTAATTAATAAACATTTTAAATCCATAAAGGAAATCACAGTTTCCTATTCACTCCAAACATTTCTGTCTTATTTAATTGTTACGTTTTCACCCTTTTAAGAACGTTTAAAATATGAGTTCGTAGATTGCAAATAAAATAAAAAAGATATTTGTGGTTAGTTCTAGATAAATTCTTTATTGTTCGCATAATTCTGTATGCCACTATTCACAACATGATGTAAACAACAACAATTTACTTTGTTTGTTAGTCTTATTTACACTCTTTTGCGTAAACACTAACAATTGTTCTGCAGATCTTTATAACGGAGATCTTCAAACCACGATTATTCGCAATAAACTGACTGAGTTTTTACTCGGTCCGCTGTCTGCTTTGCATTGCCTTTTGTATAGCAAAGTAAAGAGTCTGATGAATGTTCTTGAAGGTGAATGTTCATGGCTTCGTGATTTCTATAAATGTAAACATAGTTGTTTCATTATTGTTATTTGTGTATTTTATTCACATTTATTCCTGCAGTATTTGTTGTTGAATATTTACTTGTTTATCGCCCTGTTTTTATACTGATGTTGTTATATTTTTGTTTACTTGTTTATCATGTAAACAAGTTCATAGTTTTTTGTTTTTGTAGCTTTCGTTTATCATTTTAATGTTAAACGATGTAACACCATTTCCATTTTCGTAACACTGCCGCCCGCTTAAGCCTGTTCGTTCCGAATAGATTCATTATCTCTAAATCACATTCTTTATAGAGTAGTGATTTGGCAAAGTGTTATACGTTTCTTTTGGTCATTAGCTAATGTTCTCGCATTTGATGGCGTTATAATAATTTAAATTAAAGCCTAAAACTCTATTCAATTTCTTATAACACGGCTCAACCAACTATTCGTTTGGTTCTCGATGTTTATTTTCCAACTTCTTTTTCTTGGTCTTAAACTTTCACATCTAGCTTTCAATATTTATATAAGGACACGTCCAACTAAGCTTTCATCTGCTACACCATGCTTGTTTCTATGAATAGCTTCGTAGTTTCAATGCCATACGTTGCATACGTGGCACTACTGATAAAGAAGTAATTGCTGTTGTTTTGCAAAATGTCAAAATCACAGTTTACAGAATATTTAACAGGCTCACTACTTGCCAACATTTGTCACCAGTGGCCTGTAGTTTAGAATGTATTTATTACACAAATTTTCTTCTTCTTACTTCACAGGTCTGTATGGGTGATTTTATTTGATGGCTATGTGTACAGGATTCACAAACATATGTGTCATGTTTTCTAATTAATTGTAATTAAATACCAGCATCATAATAGCCGTAGTCACTAGCCTGTATTTTTTCTAAACATCATTCACAGGTATCTCGCTAACGAACTGTGATTGGTACTGTTCGATTTAGTTGAATTCAGAGGTATTTTGAGAGTACATTTTATGTCCAAGTCTACTCCTAATCTATTTTAATGACACTCTCCTTTTAATCTTTAAAACCATTCACTTTTTCTGGATGATAACAATTCTTGTTTTCTGGGCATAAGGTACAAACTTTCGAGATTCCAACGTAAAGGCTCAGTAATTTCAATACGGCCGATATCCAATAATATTCAGGTGACTTCTAAGCAAGGCAGGGTAAATGTGCATTAATATCCTATTTTCCAGTGTATGTGAAATTTTAAATTGTAAGAACTCGAGAAAAAGTTAGGATAAATAAAGTTTATGTCTACTGTCAAACAAAAATTAAAATTATTTCGAAGCACTGCGACCAGTGCCCTTTTTTAATTCAACATATGCATTCAGTAAGGGCAAAATCTTCAACACTTTTGCACTTTATGAGGGAACATTTTTTGTTCAACATTTTTTTTTTAAATTTAAATGCCTCCAAAGCAAGTCCAAAAAATTATAAATTTTTACCATAGAAAAAATAAAACAACCCATAGATGTACCATTTAAATATTTGTTTTAAATTTAAGAAGACAAATTAATTTTTTATTACAACTAAAAGTAGCCATTTTGTGTTTGCCAAAATGAAGCCATAAATACGTGAATATGCCACAGATCAAGTTTAATAATAAATTTTATATGAAAATATTTTAAAATTCATTCAAAACACTATTAAATATACATAAAAAAGTGCTTAATTTGGTTAAATTTTATAATTTTTAATTTGATTTCCATTTTAAAAAGAGAATTTTATTAGAGAAAAGAAATCTTAGTTAGTAAAATTTACATACAAAAATAAAACCAATGGATTCATAAAGCGTTACACACAAAGAGAATAGAGATTAATAATGGAAAGATTTTAATAATAATGACTAAAATTAAACTACAATACGATATTATGAAATATAAAAGATTTATAACTTTAAACTCCAAACGTATATTAAATTAAATTAAATTAAATTAACTGAAAGTAATAGAAACATTTAAACAAAACATAACATAAACAAGCAGTAACAAAACCAAACCGTAAACACAACAGAGTAGTTAGAAAATTTATAAAAAAAAAAAATTAATAAATTTAAATAAATAAATAAATGAAAGAAAGAAAGTAATGAAAACATACCATATAAAGATTTAAATAAATACAAACAAACAAACAAACAACAGCGGCATTGGAAAATCAACATTTACATACAAAAGTTTTTTATTTAAACATAAAAGATAAAAAACTGTATTGGACTTAATACATACATACATAGTACATACATACATAGTACATACAACACTTATATATACCAAACAGATTAAGATAAAGAAGAAGAAGATGAGAATAATAAAAGATATAAAAAAATATTAGAAAGCGATCGCAATAATTATTGAATATAACAACAACAACAACAACCCAAACTAACAAATAGAAGAAAAACAATATCCCTTCGCCTCCAAAAATGGTCCCATAATAATAGGAAAAGAAAACATGAATATAAACAATAATTAATTAAACAAATCATTATATTTAGAATTTTATTAATCAAATAACAACATACATAAATACGTACATACTACCTACATGCATACATAATTTAATATTTGTAAACAAGGCCGATTTTATAATTTTTTTTATATCATCTATAAGCATATTGTATAATTTTGTATATACAACATTATTTTAATAATATTTAATTAACACATACACCCAAACATACATAGAATATATAGAATAGTATGCATACCATACCATACCATACAATTATTACCGTATATATATATATATAGAACTCATAAATAAAACTTAACAGATATCACATCAACCAGTATGCAAAAAGGAAAAAAAAAATGAACAAAAAAAAATGTTGACATACATTATCTTATAGATACTCGTACTAACATACATACATAAATATGAATAATAATTGAGGGTAAGTGAAATTCAAATCCGTAAAATTAAAAGTAATATTTTAAGAAAAAAATAAATATAAACGTAAATACAAAAAACTTTTTTTAAAGACGTGAGCGCACAAGAAATTACATTCGAAAAACGTAAATAGTTTCCATTACTAAACCCTGCCCCTAAAATCTACTATTACTACGGCCCATCTTAGGCATAGAGATCTCTGTAGACCTAACATTACTTATAAATAGATATTGTAATAAGCAACAGATAACAAGTAGGAAAACGGAAACAGTATAAACTTTATTATTTTTTGTTTTTTTTTTGTAATTTGACTTCTAATACAGAAAAATATTTATTTGTTTGTAATTAAATTTAAAAATATTATTTATTTATACATTCAAATTTAATTTATTAATTTTATAACGTAGGCTTTTATTAATCTTTCCAAGTATTAGATGTCAGCAAATATTAAAAAAAAAGAAATTTTTAAAAAAATTTATATGCTTTGTAAACAAATTGGCATAAATTTTGGGCATATTACGGTCTAATTCTAGGAGAAAAAAAATTCTTTCGAAAACGAGCTTCTATGAATATGGAGAGTTTAGGTTAGGTTAGTTTAAAGTGGTAGTTTTGATACCAAAGCTAACTTCAGCATACATATAGAACCGTTACGATCCCACATGTAAGCACAGTCCCTGTACTGAACGAATTCCTTCGAACTCATCGAAGAAGTTGATTAGCGCAAGGGCTGCACACTAATATGTATAGAACCGAACTACTAATTTGTGTTAAACAAAAATTTGACTCACAATATGCCATACATTTTCAAACATTTTATGGTACTCAAAAACTATTCGTCATATATTCACAAACATTTCAAAATATTATAGAATATTTACTATAAATACTAAGATAACCAACCATTGTTCAATTGGTTCAAACATCCGAAATAATTCAAAACAAAAATATAGACACGTATGCATTGTCATTAGAGTCGCCGTAGTCTTGTAGGTAGTATGTCGGCTTATTAGACGCAAGGCCAGCGTTCAAACCACAGGCCAGACATCAAAACGAAATATTTCTTCGGCGACTTCTTCTCAGCAGATTTCTGGCAAAAACTCTGAGAGTAAAAATAAAATTGCCATGAAGTTTCTCAAACAAATTTGTCGTACAGATTCGACTTTAAACTGTATGTTCCGCCTCTCATATAGTATATAAAATTTACACACACAACATGAGTGGTGTGAGAAGCTAGGCCGTAATCCTGACTGAAGGGTTGTAATGGCCAATTATGTTATGTACTCGTATATACGTGTTGTCATTATGCATGATAAGATTCTAACTGTAAAATTGCATTATTTTTGGCGGAGTGTTTGACAAATCAGAGGGTAATAATAGTAACAGCTTTGGAAAACTTCAGTTTCTTAGAAATCTCACCAAAAAACGTCTTTAATTAGAACATTTCAAATATTTCTGTATAATGTGGTACTCCACACTTTGATAGTAACGGTCAGGTGCTACTTTACGCCTATATAGGTTATATACATTTAAAGCTCGCATAGAATTTCTCAAGCATACTAAAAGTGTGGCTTTTATTAAAACTATCTTTGGCTAGACAACAACTTTAAGTTAATTTTTGGCTCCCAAGGTATTGTTCTCCACAGTTTGAAATTGCCATGAAATGGAGAGAGTATTATTTATGATATTCTCTCGTTTGCGGCTATTACAGGCATTCTCAGTTCTGAGTCTGTACAATTTTAATGTTGATATGTCTGGCGGTTTTAAGAATTTATATTGAAACTAAACTTAGGAACCTTACTTGGTAACTATTCTATTCTAGGAATTGACCTTAAGTATAATCTATTGTTTGTTAAGACCTTTCGTGTATTTTTAACGTGTTTTGGAATGATTTGCCATGTTTCATTATAACTGAAACTATACGTAGGAACCTTACTTGGTAACTATTCTACGGAATTGACCTTAAGTATAATCCATTGTGTATTAAGATTTTTCGTGTGTTTTATAGCAATAATGGAACGAATTTTTGTTAAGCGTTTGCCATGTTTCATTATAATTCTTCATTAAATTCCATACTTCTCATTTAGTGATTGTGATGATGATTTTGTTGGGATATTGTGGTTCATAAAGAAACCAAATTCACAGCTTTAGCTTCCTTTAGCAATTATTTAAATGTTGTACTTTTCACCTAAGTTTCGATAGCTTTGGAAGATATCTCAGTTAAAAAAATCTAGTAAGGCCTGTTTAAGTTTTAAAAATCAAAGCAAATTTGTTATTAAAAGTTAAGTTGAATTAGTTGACTTTGAATTGAAAGAACTTATGGTAGTCATATACCTTTTATTTCTAATATAGAAATAGAATTGTATATAATGTAATATATAAACCACAAAATGTAATTTTTTTATATAAAAAAAATATATATATATATAAAGGTACAGAAGAAACATTTAAAAAAGAAATCGTTTTTTATAGTTATTACTGCCAAAAATACAAAAAAAATTCACTTACAAAAAACAAAAAAAAAAACTTTATTACAAAAAAATTACCAAAAACACAGGCATTATGATAATTTTTTTTTTTTTGGACTTAAAATCGTTTGAACGAAAGACTATTTCTAAGATGTTGTATATTGGGTATTGAGATTTATATTGATAATTAATAGTTACAAAAAAAATTAAATACATTACAAAAAAACACAAAACTACACTTGAACATTTTTTAAATATATATAAACAAAACAACAACAATTTAAAGCATCAAATTTTTTCCATTTAAAATATAATTTTTTTCCAAAAAACAAAAGAAAAAAAGGCAAAAAAAAATTAAACAAAATAAAAACAAAATTTTCCAAAATACAAAAACAAACATTAGCTTGATCTGTTCCTTTAAAATGATATTAATATTTACTCTTAAATAATATTAATTATAATTAAAAAAAATAAAAAAAGTAGTTTAATTAATAAAAAATAAAAAATTGTAAAATATTTATAAAATAAATTTAAAACCTTAACATTTAGCATTATTTAAATATTATTAAAATAAAAATGATATATAATAATAAAAAAAACAATAAAATAATAAAATAAAAACATTATAACTTACTAAAAACCATAATTAAGTGATAGTATTTGAAATTATTATTTAAAAATTTATAAACAAGAAAACCTTTATACATTAGTAAAATCAATAAAATAAAAAAACATGATAAATACGATGATAAATTGATGAATAAATAATAACTAACAAAAAAATGAAATTAATTTTATATTAAATGCCATGTAAAAGAACTTTTTATATAAAAGAAATAAAAAAAAATATAAAACATAACCATGAATTTCATTAAAAAAACCAAAGAAAAAAATTAAAATTAAAAACTAAGATAAATACTTTAGAGATTTATAGATTTTTTTATAACAATTTCAAATAATTTCAATTAATTTAATTGTAAATTTATTTAAAAATAATAACAAAAAACTAAAAAAAAATTATTAAAATAATATACTTTATAATGCCTCTTAATTTAATTAATATTTATATATACAAATAAATTAAAATAAAATCCAAACCAAAAATAAAATAAAAACAATATATAGTAATTAATATTAATTAAATTGTAAATTATATCTTAAAAGTAAACTAAACTAGCCGGTTTATACAAACAAAACAATGTTTTCTATAAACAAACCCCCCAAAAAATAAATATGAAACCAAAAAACCAAAAAAAATATTTAATTAACAAAAGCGAAACATCCCCCAAAAATAAAAATATTAATTTAATACCAAACCAAAAAACAAAACAAAAACAAACTCCCCCTTACCCTTAAAAATAAAACGTATTTTAGTATATATAACAAAAAAAAAAGAAAACAGAAATAGGAAATATTAAAGAAAATAAAATAAAAAAATAAAATTATTAAATTTAAATTATTATCAAATAAAACTAAAAAGAAAAAAAATTAAAACAAAAAAAAAAATTGAACTGTATTTATATATAAAAATAAAAAATAAAATAAAATAACAATATTAACACCTGCCTTCAACAAAAAAATTTTTATTATATCTTAAAAAATTAAAAAAAAACAATTAAAACAAAACGATATTCATTACTTCTTAAAATAAAAAACCAAATGAATTTAAATTTAAGTAAGGAAAATTAAATTTAATGACGCTAATCACTACAAAAAATTAAAAAAACAAAAAACATTCAAAAATAATAATAAAACAGCCAATTTTTATATAGAAAATTGCAAAAAAATTATGATTGGTATTTTATTTGTTTTTGTTTTCATTGACTTTTTAGTTAAAAAAAAAATTCAAATCAAAGCAATTTAATTTCTTTATTTCCATACAAGGATGGCAATTTTATCTTGGAATCGTCTTAAATTATTTCAAGTTGTTCTGGTATCCAATTATTAAAATATGAAATAAATCGATAAATAGTTTCACAATTAATTTTTTATAGTAATTCTTTCGAATATTCTTGTTGTTTCCGGGATCTCTTCAAAAGTTTAGACGACAAAGCTGTCTAGCCTTTTAATACTCATTTATTAAATAATATTTCTTATATTAATTTCAGTATAAATTTTCTTCACATAAATTTGCAAGATTTAGAACGCCGCAATTTAACAGTACAGCAATGACTAAGCAGAAAAATATGGATAGGTACTCGCTTAACTATATGGGTTATAAAACTATTTTGGGTAATACTCAAATATGGTCTCCTCCAAAACTATTGCTATGACAAATTTCAGGATATCTTCCTGCCAAGCACCTGATCCAGATGTTTCATTCTAGGATCCATTAATGCGTCATCAGTTCCAAATATGTGTTCTAATTATTCATATTCATCATTACAGGATATAGGAAGAAACTATTCTATTCTGAACAGGTTTGCAGTGCCCAGTCAAAAGACCAGTTGATAACCCCAGGTTATTCCTGTTTAATTCGATATGATTTCTATTTTGAACATGTTTAACTTGAGTCTATTAATTATCTCTGTCAGGTTCTGGTTCTTTTCTTAACAAAGTTTAAGTCAGTTGTAACCCTTAGGTAGTGTGGGATTTCCACCTACTAAAATCACACTGGTCTCGGACGGTTAATTGGTCGTAGAACCAGCGCTTGAGCAATATTTCAGAAGACCGTCTTGTCGTGTTACAATTCAGTTAAATCTATACACTTATCGTCTTCCCGAAATGTGCGCCTGAACATCTGTTAGTGTAGTTGTTGCTCCAGTCGTTTTAGTGCTCTGTATTGTCTCTGGAAAGTCTGGAAAGTGTACGGTATACCATTTGCCAATTGATTGGCATATTGTGGCAACTAGATTTTCAACCGTAGGTCTGCAACCAAAAGCCATTAAAGGAGGCACGCTTTTCTGCGAATCTATCGCACTCGAAAGTTGTGTACTCCGTTGTTTCTAGTTCAGCCAAGCAGTTTGGGTACATACCACTGACTTTTGTCGGACTAACTTCGTTTCTTCTGCAATTTTGCAGCGAAATTTTAATTAATTAATACACATTTGGTTCGAGAAAAGTCATTTCTCTCTTTACCTTTCGTTGAGTATAACCAAAGAAAATAAAGTATCCATATTCTTTGGTATAACCTTCCAAATATCTCTCCCCACACCATAGAAGGGACCTGTCTTTATCAACGGAATCAGTGTTATTATAATTAATTGCAAAACTTTCTAGCATTTGACCTCTATTTTACACCATTTTTTACATTTACAAAGGATTAAATATAAATAAAAGTTCCACTAAAAGCGTAGTAATTTTTAAAATGAATATCGAACATTTTAAATATCAAAAACTACTGAAGAGTTACGCTTTTTGCCATATTGCCCGATTTCAAGTTAAAAACAATTTTAAATTTCGAATAATGAAATATTTTAATATTCAAACGAATATGATAAAATGATTGTTGAAATATTAAAAAAAAGTGTAATGAATTTTCCAACGAATTTTGTTGCTTAAACTACATCTATTTTGCTAATATATCAACATATGAAAATTGAAAATTTCCCACCACAAATTTCCATTTCACAATTTTATATTCTCAAAATTTCATATTCCAACATATAGTCATCCAATATAAAATCAGAAATTTTTATTTTAATTACTTAATTAAAACAAAATAAAACCACTGAACTTTTCTCTCTCTCTCTCTCTCTCCACCCCATTATAACCTTAATAAATACAACATTAAGAAATAAAACAAAAAAAAAAAGGAATATAATTTGGCATTTAAGGAACAAAAAGAAGAATACAAGAAAAATATAAATAATGAGAGTAAACAAATTATATACATTTAAATCTTAAAAATAAAAAATACCAAGAAAAATAAAATACTTTTTTATTACCAACCAAACAAAAAAAAAAAAACAAAAACATCAATCTTATAATAAAAAAATAAATTTAAAAAACCCGCTTAATTAAGAAAAAAAGCATTTTTTTAAATTAAACTGATAAGCGCGTAAATTGTTTTCTTTGTTGAAGCTAAGATTTGTAAATACGTATTTAATCCAAAAACAAAAACAAAACAAAAAAATGGAAAACAAGTAGTTAAAAAATTTATATAAAATAATAATTTATTTCTATTAATAAAAACAAAATAAAAACAAACGATTTTTTACCAAAAAAAAAAAAAAAACAAACAAGACATAAACAAAAGTAAAAAAAAATTAAAAAAAAATAAATCCCATTTACAAAATAAACGCTAAAAATTCTTAAAAATAGAAAAAAAAAAATAAAACGAGAGAAAAATTTTCTTAAAGTTATTATAACTGTAACAAAATTTTATATTTAATAAATATTTTTTCTTTAAGTTTTTAAAATGTTTTCATTTGATGTTTGTTTTTGTTATATTTAATATTATTTTATTATTTTTTTAATGTAAATTCTATATTTATTTTTTTTTTGTTCAATTAAAATAAATAAAAATAATTATTGAATTGGTTAAATTCCTTTAACTGTCGTTGAAGCCTTATAAACATGTTTAGCTTTCGTTCATTCTACAGCATTCAGTTACCTTGTAACTGCGGTTGTTATTTAATTATACCCTGCGTAATATATTCTTGTTCTTTGAAAAGACTCCAAATGTTCCCAATGTTCTACATTTCAATTGACTTCTTAGTTTTGTAACAATTGATCCATATCGCGATTTAAATTTTGTTATTTTTTTAATTAAAAAAAATACATATTAAAATTACAAATCTGGACATTCTCTTTGAGGCGGCGATGGGAAAGGACTAGGTCTTCCATATCATGGCTTTTGAAGTATTATTAGACTGTCATTCAATTTCGCTCTTATTTTCCAGATTTATCTGTTAAATTCGCCGTAGTCGAGTAGCTAATGTGTTGGCTTATTAGACGTGAGGCCTTGGTTCAAACCAATGTCAGACATCTCCACGTCAACGAAATATGAAAAATATATTCTTCGGCGACTTCCTCTCATCAGATTTCTGACAAAAACTCTGAGAGTAAACAAAAATTGGCATGGAAAGTTTCTCAAACAAAGTCTGTCGTTGGAAACCGACTTTAAACTCTGGGTCCCGCCACACATGTATGAAATTAACACACATAACTTCATTGATGTGAGAAGCTAGGTCGTAATCCTGACTAAAGTGTTGCAATAACTAATTATGTATGTATGTCTGTGAAAGGTTTTTCTACAGCAATCCTTTGGAACCTTTTGCTGACCCAGTGTCTGTAAATTTTAAAAGGCTACAATCTTTTATCAGAATCTCAAGATGGATGGACTTTTTTCGACAGTCAATTCATCTCTTTTATGTTCTAGATTAGACTGTGTTAAACTCTTTCTTGATGATATACCACATGATTAGATTGCATTGTGTTCACCTTATCTGAATTTCCTTTTGCGTCATACGGTTAATACAAAAGTATCACAACATTGATCCATGTGTGTGGGTGCAAGTTTTACTTTTCAATGCTTTTCTGTCCATTGTGGCATACAAATACTTTTAAATTTTAAACCAAATATATTACAAGCCACACGCAATACAAATGTGTTCTTATGAAATTTTGGCATATTATAGGTGATTAAAGTCCACTGACTTTAAATCTAGAGAATGTTGAACATAAAATTTGACTAATAAAGTAGAGATCTCTTCCTGTTAAAGGGTTTGAATTCATGAACTTTATAAGATAATGGCGTTCCAAAACATGATTCATTTTTTGATTTACTTTTAGTACATTCCGTTTAACGGTCCTGTAGCAAATACCGTGTCCCAAGCCATTACTAGTGGAGTATGATTTTAAGCTTTGTTTGATTTTTACTTTAATCACACTCCCAAACTTTGCTTATTTACTTGCTCTTGAAATCAAAATGTTTTTTTTTTATCAAAATATACTAAATTTTCAAGCTCTCCTAGAAAAGGGAACTCTGGTCTCTTTTTTAGAAATTTTCCAGTTATAAATCTTTAAATTTCTTTCTTAAGCTAATAAGGCCTATCCAAGAAGAAACAGAAACTCATGCTCTTTTCCAAAGCGAACTCATGCTTACTTCTTTAGAATTTTCCACAGTGATAAATATTTAAAATGAATCCCCAAGACAGACATTCGTGCTTAACTAATTCGTGTTTTAAGTTCGTTACACCATGTCCGTCGGCCCTAGCCAAGAAATTGTATTCAAATATAATGGGTTTCTTACGTTGCTAAAAATTTAAATATTGTTCTCTGATATAAGGTCGTTCAATTTTCGTTATATTATTTCGGCCGATGGTTATGTGTAATATTGCATGCAATCAGATTAAAACATAGAAATCTTTTAATGATTGAATTTGCTTGAGCATAATAATAACTTGGGTGTGAATAGGCTTTTCCTACATTCTAATGATATTTTCATAGAACGTTCTACTACCAAAAATCTCTTCTACCAATTCAAATAATTATTTCATTTATTTTTCCAACAATTTTATTATTTTTTTAATTATTTTTTATTAATTAACTTGGAATTATATTTTCAGTTCAGTGTATAAATAATAAAACAATGCATTTTAAAAATTAACAACAACTTTTATTCTCCATTATTTTTATTTTTTATTAAATAACAAAAAAAATTGAAAAAAAAACATTAAACTATTTAATAAAAAAAAAACAATTTTTGTCCACACCACAGACTACGAAGAAATTAAAAAAAAATAAAAAAATTATAATAAAAAAAACCACACAACCAAAAAAAGCAAACAAAAAACCAAACAATTTAGTTATTATTGTTATAAATAAATTATAAAAAAAAAATTATGAATAATTATAAATGAAAAACCGAAAAAACTGCAGTAAAAAAAACTAAATAATTTTTTTCAAATACATGAAAACATAAAGAAAAAATTACAAAAGAAAAAAAATCCATTGTGTTTCATTTGATTTTATAAATAATTTGTTTTTTAAATGTATAGGAATTTGTATTTGTATAGGTAATGTATTCTTGTATGTGTGGAAGTCGCCGGGTGATTGGACATGAGGCAGTGATTTAAACACCACCTCGATCAAAATGATATATGGAAAAATATTTCATTTGACGACGTCTTCTCCGCACTCTGAGAGTAAATAATTTTGCAATGAAAAGCATCTCAAAAATCTGTCTTTCGTAGTCGACTTTAAACTGTAGGACGTGCCACCACTAATACACCTAACATGGGTGGTATAAGCAGCTAGGTCGTAATCCTGACTAGAGGATTGATTGATCAATTAAGTAAGTAATTAAAACTAGACATTATTAACTGTGTCGTATGTACAGAAAACTATATATAAATTATAGAATTGTCAGGTTATTTAGACTGGGTAGTCTCCCTAATTTCTTCTCAATAATTTAGCTGTAGTCAATAAGTCTTATTTAAAGTATAAAAATGCATTGAAAAAGTACATCTACAAAGCGGTTTGATTATATCGCTAGTCCATTTAGTGGTTTCACATGTGTCGTACTTTCTATTCTGCTATATTATGGTGCGTGGAACACATACTTGTACATTTTTTGATGATTGACACTTGAGCGCAGGATACGTGCTAGTACGGGATATTGATATGGTTTCTTTATAGCGCTTATTTCGCTTATACTGTTAGCTAATTTGTATACAAAATGAATTAGAATAGAATACTGCGAAATGCCTTCAATTTGATTACAAAATCTCAGCAGACGTCCCATAGTGCATGCGTTAGTGGGTTGCAAAAATACCAAAAAATTCAGAAAACGAAGTTGAAGGTTTTTAGTCTACTTTTCTTCCATTCAAATCAAATAATGTGTGTGAGATATCATCGACATTTTTTATACGTTATGTATGGAATGTAAAATGGTTCAAGTGTCCGTCACGTTTTCTCTGGGCGAAGCGCATTCCCCATGTTCCATTTTGCACGACACATAAATCAAGCTAAATTTTACCGATGGCATGGATTAATTAGGTTTTGAGGACCGCTATGCTTTGTGGCTTGTTCCCATACATTTGCGTCTTAAGAAAACCCCACACAAAAAGGTCTCCGATCTCTGTGGAGAGTTCACCTTACCTGCACGTAATATAATCATGTCCTAAAGTCGCTTGTGCAGAAGATACAATATAGCATGAGCTGTGTTGCACGTAGCAACGTGCGTTTGAAACAACATTTCATTGGTGCCCAAATGCATACATACATAATTGGCCATTACAACCCTTCAGTCAGTTTTACGACCTATGTACCATTTATGTTGTGAGTCCAAGGTCGACTTTGATTTTTGAGGAACTTTTCATGGCGACTTTATTTCCTCTCAGAGTTTTTGCCAGAAATCTGCTGAGAGGAAATTTCCGGTGAAATATTTTTTTCAGATTTCGATTTATTCGAGATGTCTGAGCCAAGAGTTGAACTGTGCCCTTACATCTATTAAGCCTACACACTACCTACTAGAATACGGCTACTTCTTTGGTGTCCACATTATCCAACTCAGACCAAAAGAAATTCGTAATTGTAGAACTATAGATGACCTGATCAATGCCGTTCTTAAAGAAATGTAGATAAAAATGAACACTAATTAGTGAATTTTTTTCGGGATGCAATCTTTGATCATTTGTGGATTTTTATCGTGCAAAGTTCCACAATTTTGTTTGTTCACGTACCTATTTATTCAGAAATGAGCCAAATATCTGACAATGCTCTATAGCAGTGGTGTTGTCGAGCCGGATCTCTCCGGAACGTCGTTCCTGTACTTCCTTTTTGGACAGGAACGCGTTCCGGAACTAACGATGATTTCTGATAACGAGAATTGGCTGACGTTTTGAAAAAAAAATAAAAAGAATTGCTGATTTTTTTTTATAAATTTTGACGAATTTTTATATGTATTTTTATAAACAAGGGTTTGAACCGAACCCGAACCGGAACAAAAACCGGAACGAACCGGCTTGTTTTTCCGAACCGTGAACCGGAGTCCGGAACTCGTTCCGGTAAAAAAAAACACCACTGCTCTAGAGTCCATTTGGCGAACATATGCCGTTGCCTATAATAGTTCGGAGTTATTTGGTAAAACAGATTGAATAGATGACAACCAATTTGACAGATGTAGCAGCAACCAACTTGTTATTTGGGTGTCGCTTTCGTAAGATCCATGCAATACCACAATTTTGTGTTTTTATACCCAATATTTTTATTTCTATTGTGCTTTCATTCAATTGACAATAAAACTGCTAAATTTCTTTTTGTGTATATTAATAATAAAATTAAGTTTTCTGTTTTTTTCTAACAAAAAAAATTTTAAAAAATTTATAAAAAATTATTAAAATTGCTAAATTAATACGTTTTTTAAGTTGGAAGAAAGGAGAACTTATTTGGCGTCATTGTTACACGCAGAACAAACCAAAATGGAACAGATTTGGTTTGTTTACATATAGCTAACGGTAAAATGCCGGATTTGTTAAGAGGCAAACAAATCATATAAACAAAAACAATGTAAACAAACAAATGCAAACATTGGTAACAAAACAAAAACGCAAAAAACTACAACAACTATAACGTGTTTCAATGCCAAACAAACAGCTGTTGGTGATAAATGCATACTCCTGCGCATGTATTGATTTGTTAGGGGTTATTTAACAAAGAGCAGAGAAACGAATGGAAATGAACGAATAAATTGCACCCCCAGTGTGAGAACACTTGAGATTACTTGGAATATTAATGTCCATACAAGTGCAAGTACTAAAAGACACGTAGCAGACAAAATAAAAAGCGGATAAGATTTTTTAAAAAATAAAATTGCATTAAAACAACAACAACAACAAAAACTGTAATATAATAATAAAACAAAAATAAAATCTCTTAAACGAATGTCATATAAAAAACTGAAATTAAATTAAAAGAGAACGAAAAACAAAGATACGCGTAAACGATTACAAAAACATTCCTTGTAATTTAAGCAAGTCTGACGATAAACTTGTGTTTTGGTTTTCCTGTTCTTGTAATACAGTGTGAAACATTGAAGAATTGTTAAGAACCCACACCCTAAATTAATGCGGCTCAATATCAATCTATTGTTGTGCTGTATTATTAAACAATACATTAAAAATAACAATTTATTGACTTTTTCAACCATATAAATGCGTGTAATTGTGTGTTTGTTTCGATTCAAGTGCGTGTGGTTTTAATAAATTTGATGAAATTTAATTAAAAAACACACACACCGAGAGAAATCTATAATTTAAAGGAATAAAAAATCGTAATCAAAATCATACTTGTCTGTCCCACACACAATAATCAATATGGATATTAGTTTTTCAATGTTAATACTCCTGTGTTTTATATTCTTTATAATTGGAGCAGTATTTATACTATTGCTGCAGTGTTATGTGTATATGAAATTTTCCCTTTTGCCCGAAGAAACAGCCGAACAAAAGGATATCCATTCCAAATACAGGCTACCCACGGTAAATGTGAATTCATTCATTCATTGCTTTCATATACTTCACGTATGCCATCACTCACTCATTCATTCATTCATAATTTTTTTTAAATTGAAATTACCAGTAACAATTGGGTTCGAACAACACTATAGAAATCCAACAATTTATCATTTCAGGCACTTCACCAAACGGCAAAAGCTCTTAATCAGTCAACTGCAGCTGCTACAGTTGGTACTACATCATCGACCGCTGGTGGCGGTGGTGTAGCAACAGCAGCAGCAACACCAACAGGAACAGCAGGTGCTGCTAATTTGCATTTAAAAGATGTAGACGCCTCATCGTTGGTATCATTGAATTTCGTTATGCAGTTCCTATTTCATGAATTGAAAAATTCAAATCGCGTGAGAAAGTGGTTTTATCGCAAACTTTCATTGGAATTGGACGAATTGATAGCAAAAACAACAACAGGCAAATTATTTGATAAATTAACGGTACGTATGTATACAATGCAATGCAATTACATATAATCATGAGACGAAAACTTTACCAATACCAACAAACTACCAATCAAACAAACAAAAAATAACAATGTTATGGCCAATATTCATTATATTGTATTACAAGATGTTGTAGGTACGTACCTACGTATATTTTGGCCTTTACTTTAGTCATTTTTTTTTTTTTTGGATACGAAATTAATTTGAAATGAACACTTTTGTACGTCAAGGACATCGTCCAAAAAAAAAAAAAAAAAAACATGAATGACATTCAAAATATTTATGAAAATTTTTGAAAACAAAACAAAAAACTCATTACGTTGTAATACTTGAAATTCACTGTAAAATCATTAATAATGACATCAGAACCGACTGACGAAACCAATAAAAATATGAAAGAATCCAGTATTTTATTTAAATTTATTTTAATTGTAACGTTTAACTTAAAAGAGTTATTAGAACTGAATTAGTTTCCCTGACAGATAACTGATTCGATTCAGATGAACCGATTCGGAAATCCAATAGTATATTGAAAGGATAATATAATCCAATCTCTTATCAATACACAAACCAATCTATTAAATAAGATGGGCATAAAATTCTGTATGAGATTTCTATCTTACAATTTTCATACCAAAATTATAAGCCAAATCATGGACAACGACGTATGTTACTCAATGGGCTCTGGAGCATTTGTTTCCAGCGAAAAATCATTGTTAGCGATTAGAGCCCCTTCTGCCTGAATGGGCAAATGAACTGAAAAAATTGCCGAGTTTAGAACGATAACAATCCACAAGAGATGCAAGAGCGGCCAATACATTTCAAAAAAGTCACTCCTTTTTGTGGATTTTGGGCTGGCGGCGTTATAGGACCATATTTCTTGAATAACGACATTGGTCAGGCCATCACTGTCAACGACGAGTGCTATAGTTATAGGTCAATAATAACATAATTGGCCATTACAAGCTTTCAGTCAGGATTACGACCTAGATCCTCACACCACTTATGTTGTGTGTGTTAATTTTATACATGCGTGGCGGGACCTACAGTTTAAAGTCGAGTCGAGAAACTTTTCATGGCAATTTTATTTAGTCTTAGAGTTATTGCCAGAAATTTGCTGAAAGGACGTCATCGGAGAAATATTTTTCATATTTCCTTTTTTTGGAGTTGTCTAATATGCCAATACACTACCTACTAGGCTACCGCGACCAGGTCGAGGAATTCAAACTTCTTTTGGCCTGGATACCGCCTGATCGATTTCAGGTGATGTGATCTGGTGATCGCGCGATTTGACCCCGAAAGACATTTTCTTGTGGAACGTATGAGCTACGCTGAAAGCCAATCTACCCCAGATCATCCGTAATTGACTCATTTATGTGCCAGAGTTGCGCCAGTCGCTTAGCATAAGGAGTAAACGTTTGATCATGGTAATAGTCATCATGGTACCATATCATGGTACCATAGTCACCACGTACATAGAGTTGACAGGGACATTTCTGGACAATCATCTTGCCAGTAATAAGTGAAATCTATAATTTTCTGAACTTCCTAAAGACATCCGACTTGCATTATGCTTATGCATAGTGTGATAGTTCCAATCAATAATTTGTGTTATTTTATTGGCAATTATCCTTGTAGAGCTTATTGCTTGGAATCCAAAGTTGCCGATGAGGTCAAAATTGTGTTACATTTTTCTTTGTGTTTGACAGCACGTCATAGCAGATTACCGCTTGATTTGAAGAGCGATTGATAATAAGAAATTATGTCTACATACATATGTTTTCTTCTACGTACATAAAGTGGACAGCAAAAGTCTTAGTACGGCAATATATTTTGACAAAAAAAAAAGTCCCAACAGGCTTAATACTCTTGCACAAAGTCCCGATATGACTTCAAGAGAGTATTTAGGAGATCATTTGAAAGAACGGTTACGTAATCGCTAAACCTCAAACAAAAGTCAACCGAAAACTTGCTCATGTTGCCACCAGAAAATGCTAAACAAAATTTGTACATTCAATTCCAAATGGGTTAAATGGAGTGCTTGACCTTAAGGGATACTCTACTAAATGCAGGGGATAACATTTTCATATATTGAGCCTTTGAATTTTAAATTTACTGAGGGTTCTCCTTGGGTGTATCTATGGAGTCATCTGAAACTTTTCATTATTTTTCTCTTGTTTTATGAAAAACTTTAAAAATTGTTTGTTTTATAATAAAACAGAAATAAATTAATAAAATAAATATAAAAACCTTAATTTTGTATACAAACTATTGGCTAAAATTCATAAAATTGCTAAAATATATTGCCGTACTAAGACTTTTGCTGGTCACTGTATATGTTGACGAGTGGCTTTTTCTTGTTTCCAAAACCAAACCATAGCTTGGAAAGGGATTTTTCTCTAAAGATGAAATGGTTTTACGTTTTGGAGGAAAAAAAAACTTGTACCTCAAAGGGGAACTATATTTTAAAAATGAAACGATTCTTTATCCAAAAATCTATGTTTCATTAATATAGTTGCCAACTTTTTTCCTCACGCTTGTCATAGTAAATGATAAATAACGGTATTTTTATTTAAGCAATGCATATCTTTAGGCATTTAATTTGATTTTATCGCGCAATTAGTTTTGTGAGATGGTAGTCTAGTTGGCAGTGTGCTAGATTATTAGCGTGAGGGTCGTGGGTTCGATTCTCACCAGAGACTCTGGTCTGTGATACTACACAGAGCACATGGTCAAAGTTACTCCGTTCATATATAATTAAAATATAATTTGTAGTTGTATAGTAATTAATAAATAAATAAATAAATAAGTTTTGTGCGACAATAAAATTCCCCCTGAATCATTGGATTTAAAAGTTGAAAGAATTTTTAAATATTTTTACATACACTCACACATATAGATAAATTATTTATTTGATTTTTAATAAAAAATGATTTCTACATAGAATTCATTAGAATAATGTAATGTTGTTCAAACTTTAAATGAATATGTCGGTGACACCCAAGTGTCTCTACTATTTTTGATATTTCACCTTAAAAACAAAAATCAAATTTTCCTAAAATTCTATTTATAGAATTAATTAAATCGAAATCTAATGGACAAACTATGGTTCATAAAAATGAATCGAATATAGGTTAGCAAGATAAATGCCACACCACAACTATTCCATTATTCTTATGGTACAATTTTATTACAACTTCATTACAGAAGCAAATATTTATACCACACATATACACAAATATTCTGTTTGTTAACACAATATAAATATCGTTTATTAGTTAATATGTATATGAACCATTGGGGGAAATGCAAACACTTTACACTCATGATGACCTTTATTAGTATGGCTTCAATTGGTGCCTGGCTGCAAACTAACTGGGTGTTTAATGGAACACCATGTTTTTGCACTTCAAATATCTGTTTCTCTCTTATTGCAACAGTCGTCATAGTGTATGTTGTTGGCGCCTGTATTGCTCTCTATACATATGATATGTTGTTCTTATCGTTGTTGACGTACATTTTATGAAAATACGATCTCATGACGACGGCAGTGCAAAAAGTGGCAGTATTATGCTGTGCAATCATCGAGTGTTTATTTGTGTGCACTGGTAATAGCACTTTACACTACAAGTCGTGTGTCTTATCAAGTTTTCATATGTTTTTTATTTCCTCGTGTTACACTATAAAAAGGCATGTTCGACAAAATTTATTTGCAAATACTTGTTCGAACTAAATGCGGAGTTGCATGCAATTGATGAAGATGAATCCCCTAAAAATTGGGCATAATAGTTTATTGGTGCCAGGTTTGAATTAAAAGATGCATGCATATGAACATTCAAAAAAACGTCGAAGCTTCAGACAAGTTATTATCAAAATCTATGGTCTGGTGTTAATATACTGGAACACATTACACCACCAAAGCTATCTAACTGAGTGATATTATTTTCTCCCTATGGATAAATAAATAATTGTATAAGCATTCAGAATTCTTGAAGGTATTTAGTATTACTGAAGTCACTGTGTTGTCTTATTAGACGTGAAGCCCTAAGTCAGACATCTCCAGACTTCCTCTCAGCATATTTCTGGCAAAAGGTCAGAGAGTAAATAAAATTGCCTCAAAAAATCTGTCGATCGGAGTCGACTTTATACTGTAGGTCCCGCCACTAGTGAATAAAATTAACTCATACAACAAGGGTGGTGTGAGAGTAGGTTCCCAGCCAGCATTTTTGGAAATTTTTAATCAAATTCGAGTCTTTTTTGATTCTTTTTGCGCGATTGAAAAGGTGGAATATGTGTTCATTTCCTAATCATAAAAGACTCTTTTGTCGGTAGAAAAAAGTAACTACGGGCGACTCTTCTAAAAAAGTCATTTATGAGTCATTTTCTATATTAGTTTAGAGTAATTTTCGACTCGTTTTCTAATAGTTTTATGATCGTTTTCGAATCGCTTTCTAATCATTTATTAGTCTTATTTACTTTCGTTTATGATTCTGTTTCAATTTTTTAAATCGAACTCATTTTACTCATTGGCGCGAATCATTTTTCAGTCCTTTTTTAATCGTGTAACTGACTAATAAGTTTTTGATTAACAGAAGTACTATAAAAAGCCTCAGCAAGGTGATTTTTTAAAAACAATCTTCCAAACGCTAGCTGGGTTGTTATGACCAATTATGTATGTATTTGTATAGGTAATCAGATTGTCGAATTCTAAAGACTTTGGGCGTAGAACAGCTTATTGTAGATGTTTTCCTGGCAGCCCCACTAATTTAAATACTACATAATCAATCCTTTGATCAGAGAAATGAATCAGTTCAACTCATTAGATTTGCTTATCACACAACGAAACCATCCTTTCCCCGGTTTCTCGAATTCCGACCATACAGATGAATCAATTCTTTTCGTTAACGAAGGTTCAATTCATTAGATTTACTTATGTTAACTTGTTTGCGACCCATCCATTTAACTTTCTTTTGTATTCAACTTTATTTCGCGTATTTTCCGCGTCATAGTAGCTAAGGAAGTTATGTCAGGGTTTTGAATAATTGATCCATATTTGTGATAATTGTCTTTCTAAAATGTGGTTAATCATAGACATCCGAACTACAGGAATGGAATAAATGAATCGCAATAACTCGGTGGAGACATAGGCCAAGATAGGATAGGCGGGATGAAGAAATTTGCTATGCATTTGGTAGAATTTGGAGGGATTCAATTTTTTCATCAGACATTTATTATTAACATTTATTCAGAAACATTTATTTTAACTTAATTAACATAATTTAAAATTTAAGTAAAGAAAGGGAGAAAAAAACATTACAGCACAACATTACAACAGTATTAAAAAAATAAAATGAATATCAAAATTATAATAAAACAAAGGAAAAACAAATTTACAAAATTAGAGAACATTAACTAAGTAAATTGCTCGAAAATGGCAGTTTTGAAATGCTTTGCATTGCTGATCATTTGTATTTGAGGGGGAAGTTGGTTCCATAGACGAATGGAGTGAATAAAAAAATGTTGTTGAGAGATGGCCTTGTTATATTTCATAGAGTTTATCCTGTTCCCTCTATTGGACCTAGAAAATATTAATCTCTCATACAAATAAAGTGGCTGTCGACTATATATAAGTTTGTGTTGAAATAGCAGAGTCCGGCAATTCAACAAATTATCAAATGTGACATTATAAATTAGTCGGGCGAAATGTGATATGCTACTCTTTCTCCTGATGCCAATAATGTATCGTGCTATAGCATTGTAAGCTACGTTAAGTCTTCGTCTGTTAACTGCAGCGCAACTAGCAAACAGCTCACAACCGTACATGAGAGTCGGTAGTAAATATGTCTTCGCTAATAGCATTCGAATATCAGCTGGTGTAAAATATTGTGACATCCAGAGATTTCGAAGCATCGCAAAAGTTTTTCCACAGTTCATTTTTACGTGATCCGACCAATTTAGTTCTCCATTCAGAGTTCCGCCGAGACTTTTAGCCGTTCTCACAAATCCTATATTCGATCCATTAATTCGAATTGGTGGTAGATTCGAGATAAAATTTTCAGGTGCTCCAATCAGTAACGCCATTGATTTGTTGGGATTTATGCTTAGACCATTTGCAGATGCCCATAAATAAATTTGACTCAAATCCTGATTTATCAAACGGATGCAGTTGGTAGCATCACTAGCACTACAACCCATGTATAGCTGCCCGTCATCAGTATACATGTGTATTTGGCAATGTTTTACCTGCAATCGTAGGTCATTAGCATAAATCGAGTACAACAATGGGCCAAGTATAGAGCCCTGTGGCAAACCTCTCATTGAATAGCTCCTGGATATAACTGAGTTATGGCTAACGCTTTGACTTCTGTTGCCTAGATAGGAGGAGATCATTTTCAGTGCTGTTGAGGAAAAATTGCCCATATATTTCAGTTTAAGTTTCAATATGGAATGATGGACAGTGTCAAATGCCTTAGAAAGATCCAGTAGTACAAGAAATGGCATAGTGTGCCGTTTATCAATCTGGTACCTAATTTCCTCGGTTACATCAACCAACGCACTAAGACAGCTGTGCCGTGGTCGAAATCCGTTCAGCGTATTGTTTTAAACTCTGGCTGTAATCCATTGTATTAAATAGTTTTACCCTGATATCAGCTGATAGCAACATGTTGCTGTTCATGGTGAAGAATTTTGTTGATAAGAAATGTATTTTGTAATAATTGTTTGCCACAATTTTTACCAGTATTTCTAAGGGAGAGAAATAATAGAATGATATTCACAAATTTCTTATCAAACGAAATTATGTATATTTCTTTACGCGATAGATATCGTGTGATATTCTTATGTTTAAGATGAATTCATATTCGACTATACACGTCTATATTGAAAAAACTTGCATTTCCAGTATCCTTAAGCCATACAACACACATACATAGGCTGGTAAATGCATACACCGACATTCTCATGTATAATGTTGTGCATCAATGATGCAACTTTATGAAGCATACAAAATACAATATAGTGTATATATATGTATGTACGTATATTTGTATCTGATTTTACAACAAGTGTTACAGATTCTTGCAACGTTCTCTGTTCATAAGCAGTTCAGAGTATTTGTGCATTGGTATTGCTACTGACATTGTTATTATCGTTGTCGTTGTTGTTGAGCTGTAGGTGTTAATTTGTGGCATTAATTAGTCTGGCTATTTACTCATTGTCTCATTCGTTTTTCTCTCATTATACATACATATTTTTCTTTTTTGCTTTTCTTATTTACTATTATTCAGTTTCTATTGTTGTTGCTGTTGTTGTTATTATTGCTCATTTACATTTTTTCCTTTTTTTTTGTAGATAAAGCAACTTGAGTTGGGTGATCAATTTCCGGAGATAAAAACCTTAAGAGTCCATAATGTTGAATTGAATGAAAGTGGCGAACGTATTGAGAATTTGGATTTATTATTGGAAATCCATTATATGGGCAATTTCCGTACCTCCATTGATGCTGACATGGTGTTGGGCAAAAAGGGATCGTTAACATTAAAAGGTAATTAAAATAAATTTCCTTGGTATTTTACTTTCAGTATTTTAAGTGGGAATATAATCAGTAAATTAGTAACATTATAAGACTTTAAATGAAAGGCTTAATGAGTAAACATTTTGAAGGAAAAATATTTTTTTTATTTCGTTTTAAACAAAATATGTGTTATGTTGGCCCTGATTCGCAAATTGTTTTTGAATTTCTTTCCCTTTTGTTAAGAAAATGCTCACTCATCAATATTGCCGTATCAAAATGTTTTTGATAAGAGTCTTCCAGAGACACGGTGTTAGTTCTTGAGACTGGCTAGTTGGTCGTCGTTCTATCATTTTATCATTTGTAATTATTTTTAGACAGTGTAGTTGAAATCAGTTTTAAATACAGTTTCCGCATATAAATGAGACTTTTTCACTTTCCCTTGATCTCTTTCTAGTGAAACAACTATCGGGCCCGGCACGTTTACAATTTACTCGCAACCCTTATACTCATTGGTCGCTTAGTTTTCTCGGCGATCCCGAGTTAGATTTAGCCATTGAATCTAAATACCAAGGACGTCAAATGCAATCAAACATTACCAGTCTAATATCGAATCAAATACGTAAAGCAGTTCGACGTAAGCACACCCTACCTAATTATAAGCTGCGTTACAAGCCATTTTTTCACAAAACCCCCGAAGAAGATGTGGGCGAGAGTGAACGTATACAACCGAATGGTGTTTTAGAGGTTAAAGTATCCGAGATATCACGTCTCATGTGTCCCTCGCATTTAACGGATATTTATTGTACCATTACAATGGCTTCCTTAGCATTTGTGGAAGCCCATCAGCAGGATGATCGTCATGTTATGGTTTCATTGGATGTAGAAATCCATAAAGCGAAAAATCAACAAATCGGTATTATTTTTAAACAATCTTCCGCAGATTTGGTAGAAATAGAGGCTGTATTGCCCAATACGCCAGCCTGCAAATCAAATTTGAAAGTGGGTGATATTTTGCTGGCCATTGAGGGTAAGCGTGTAGCAAACATACAGCAAGTAGCCAAAGTTATAAAAAGCTTGCAAACGAATAACTTTAGTTTACGCATTGATCGTGTAATACCAGGCATCATACGCAACGATGCCATATTGGAAGATTTGGACGGTTACGAAGATTTAGGAGACAATAAAAGTGGCTACAGCACAGCTGCAAAACCTACAGACACCATACCCATACGCAGCAGTATTGACAAGGGTACTAGCAGTGAATCCAGCCTCTCGAATACTCCTACCAATTCCCCTAAGAAAACAAAACTTATAGCCAAGGCTTTAAAGAAAACCATTAGTCGTGATCACAGCGAAAATTTGAAGGATGACGAGGGGAAATCAAAAGCTAAAGCTTTAGCGAAACAAGTTTCTCTACATAAAGTTCCATCTAAAACGAATTGTGAAAATTTGTTGACAACCTTTGGCTCGGGCGTCAATGACGTTGAGCATTATTACCAACATTCTACCATTGATTGTAAGCTGGCCAATTTAATACACATGGAAGATGTTTGCAATTTCAAATTGGATAGCCAATGTCGTTATTTGAACGTGTGCGTTTATGGCAAATCATTGGGCGAAAATCAATTGTTGGGCTTTGCCAATATACCCATGTATCAGATATTGGCTGAATGCTGTGAGACCAGTTTAAGTCAATCGTTTAAAACATACGAATTAAATCCTCCAATGTCTGAAGATCTGTAAGTTAATTTTGAACTCGTCTACCAGACAATGCAAGAGCGAAGAATAATTTGTAATATTTTCCTTTGAATTTAGCAAAAATCATTATTTGTCGACACAATCTGGTTTTATACCCAGTTTATGTTTTGGCGATATATTGCTCGCATTTACCTGGGATGGCAATCCCAATTTATCAGCCACGGAAACACCCTCCAAGCATACTATGAAATTGAAATCAAGGTAAGTGAACTGCTATTTCAACAACACAGTTCAAGTATCACAGTTTAAATTTTCTCTTATCAATAGATCTGCTACGTCAGCTGATAAAACCGATGATAGCGGTTATTCCGATACAATTTCCATTAAGTCCACAGACACCACCGCACCGCGTGCTCATAACTTTATACGCACACATTTCCAACGCGCCACACAATGTGATTTTTGTGGCAAGAAAATTTGGCTTAAAGATGCTGTGCAATGTCGTGATTGTTTCATGTGTTGCCATAAGAAATGCATTAACAAATGTCAAAATGCCACTGTATGCGGTCCGGTAGATTGTTCCTCTGCACTACAACAACAGCAAACAACCTCGACGGTGGCCACACCCGAATTTATGGTCACCGAAGCCGACATCGATGCAGCTGTAGAACCAGAAACGGAAATTATTTTTAGCACCGATGACAAGAAAATGAATGCAACTACACCGACAGCCAGCAGCTTAGAGGTACATCGCTCAAGTTTGACTGGTTTATTGGCTCAGGGCATTAAACGTGTCAATTCTGCTAATAATCTAGCCATACCTGGCATAGTATCTTCAATAGCTGGTGTAACTGGTAGTTCTAGTGCTGGTGCTGGTACCGGTGGGGGAACCACACCCAGTTCAATAGCTAAAAGTTTACCACCAACTCCTCAACACACTCCTTCAAGGTATAAATACAAAATTGACATTGGGTTGATCATCATCATTATATCAAATATTATTTCTACAGAAAATCATCTGTGATTTCTTTAGGTCCTACTACTTTTGATTTGGTAACCCAACGTTTGGAAGCATTGCCCTCCGATGAACCAAGTTTTACAGCCGAACAAATTATATCCATAACGGAGCATATAATGTTGCTACCGAAAGAAGAAGACGTCATGAGCTTGGCCAAAATTGCTAGTAAGAATCTATATTCCGATATAACCGGTGCCGAGAGAGTGGAAAAAATTAATATATTGGTAAGTAACGTTTATTTATTTATTAATTACAATACAATTACAAATTTTATACTCGGTGTAGTGTAACAGACCACAGGCTCTTGTGGGAATCGAACTCACACCCTCACGCTTATAGTCTATAGCACACTACCCAATCAAAACAATTTTGTTTGTGAAATGGTTTCAAAGTTAAAGACAAATAGAGTAGTTTTCCGATCTAACGAACGTAATTTTTGGTCAGGCCTGTTCGTTAAACTGAATTGTTCGTTATATTCGGTACTAAGTTAAAAAGGAAAAGTGTCATCCATTTTATTCAAAACTCAAAGTATATGTAGTATTTTTAATATTTTGCTACGAAAGTTGTATTCTTTTTTGTTACAGTAAATGTTAAGTTAACAGAGACGCTTAACATAATTTAAAGGTTTAGAAAAATACAAAAATAAATCGTTTAAAAATCACAAAAATAGAAAAAGTTAGAGAAGAGTTAAAAGAAAAACAAATGAAAATTTTGAATTTTGCAACACAACAAACAAATGCAAAAAAATAATTTCCTCATTATAGATAGTCAAGTTGAAAGATCAGGATTTTTTTTTATCAAATATATCGTCAGATATCAAAGTATATGTCGGAATAAATAGGATAAAATTTAGAATGGTAGAAATGGAATAGCAAGTGGGCTGGATAGTCATTGCACCATGGATTCCAAAACAGTTTTCATTACGGTCGGGCATTACTTACGACCAGCGTTGCCAGTAATTTATTTTAAAAAAATTTTTATTTCTGGAAAAAAATTTGTTTTTACAAGAAAAAACATGTTTTCTATGAAAGTACCAAAATTAAAAACAAAATACTGGAGTCCAGTATGTCTGTTACTTCCTCTGTTGGCATTTCTTTGTTAACTTGCCCGAGAGTATATATTTCATGTTATTAAAATTAAATTTTTTTGAAAAAACTTGTTTTGTTAGAAAACTAATTTAATGAAGACTCTTTTTCATCTCAAAAAACTTGGAAAAAAAGCAAAACTTGGCAAATGGCAACGCTGCTTACGACCGGAGATGGGCATGGGCACAGACATGTACATAGACAAGTAGTCATTACAACCCTTCAGTCAGGATTATGATCTAACTTCTCACGCCACTTATGTAGAGTGTTTTATCGTTTCCAAAACACAGATTGTTGAGACATTTTTCATGGATATTTTCATTACTGTCAGAGTTTTTGTCAGGAATGAGCTGAGAGGGAGTTGCCGAAGAATTTCGTTTTGTTAGAGATGTCTGATCTGGAGTTTGAACCGTGCGCTCGCGCCTAATAAGCCAATACACTACCTACTATACTGCGGCGACTTAGGCTTGGTCACCCTCTATATATTTTGTTTTCGTATATAGTGTATGTAACGCACTGTGCGTCAATATGACGAGGCGAGGAATTTGACTTAATTACAGTGCATGATACCGTGGCCGTCTTAGTCTTGCAAGTCATATATAATTTAACTAGGGGATAGCTCCAACTTCAAGCTTAGCATTGACAATTTAAAAAATCGAATTCTAAAAAACAGTTTTCTGGCAAAAATATAGAGAAATGAAAAAGGTTCTCAAATCTACCATTCGGTGTCGATATTAAACTGATTCCACCATTTTTTCGAAAAAATTAACACACTACATGGCTAGGCTGTAATTCTGATTAAAGATTTATATGACGGGAATTAAATTTAATTAAAAAATCAACATAACATATTTATTTATTTATTTATTTATTAATTACAATACTATTACAAATTATATTTAATTATATACGAACTAAGTAACTTTGACCATATGCTCGGTGTAGTACCAGAGACCAGAGCCTCTGATGGGAATTGAACCCACGACCCTCACGCTAATAGTCTAGCACACTACTCACTAGACTACTAGGGCACCCAACATAATATATAAACTTTAGGTTAACACACAATATAAGTTCATAAAAAGTGCGCCGATACTAAATTAATTTTTGATAATTTTATAATTTCTTCGAAATCTATTTTTCCTTACTGTGGTTATTAGAGTAGAAGCAAATTTAGATGCATGTTTTTATACACAAATTTATAGGTTTTCCTCGATACATACCTTTAATAATATTTTAAAATCCTCTTTGAATCTTACTTCACATAGCTTACAAAACTACGCTTGGCATTGGACAGTGAAACAGCCATACATTCGTATTTGGCGACATCAATGAAAAACGGTAGCAGTGAGATTTTAGCAACAGGCGACAGTTCTAATCAGCAATCACCATCAAAATCCAGTATTTTAGGCAAATCGGAGGAGCGTATACAGGCATTAAGTGTTATAATGTTATACCTGTGTACTGCACTCCAGCATGCCCAAGGTGTGGCAATGCAATAAACATTAAAAAAAAGGGAAATTATATTAAAAAAATGGAAAAAGCAACACAACCAACCATAGTTTATTGAAATAAAAAAAATTTTCTTAAAAATAAGGCTGAAATATTTCAAAACATATTATGGAATTTTGAAGTAGTCAAATTAAAAACTATATACAAAAAATATAGAAAAATAAAAAGTATTAACAAAAAAAATATTAAAAAAAACAACAACAATTAAACGTCTGATTAGAAACAAAAATTTTACTATAAAACTTGTATTACTTTGTTGATAAATTTATAGGGGACTACACTACTAAGTTATACGCAATAAAAAAGATGTGATTATGCTTACTTTTCAAAATGAATATTTTTTTTGGTTCTTAGATTTTATGCGCAAGTTTCCCCCTCCCGCTGAATTTTTTTAGACAAGGTTGTAACAATTTTTCTTTAAAATGCATTAAATTGGCAAGGAGTGTTTGGAGTTAAACAAAACTGAATTAAAAATTTTCAAATGAATGTTTGTGTTTTGTTTTATTCTTAATTTATTAACAAAAATACTGCACCAGTTAATAGGATTACCAGTAGTTTGTAAACGATCGTATTGCAATCCATATTAACAATTAAGAAAAACATAAAGAGATCTAAACAAATTTTATTTAGAAATTTAAAAACGGCCTTTTTTAAACAAATAAACAAATAAAACTTAATTGGATTGTATCGTAAATAAAAATAAAAAATAAAATAAAAAGAAAACAAAATATTTTAAGTAACTTAGTGTTTTTGAATACACCAATTAAAGTACGTATATTTTAAATGTTTTAATTCAAATACTTATTATAATTGTATTGTACATTTATATTATATTTAATTATATTAAGTAACTATGGTATTTGTAAAACTGTATTGTTTTTTTTAACAAAAATCCAAGAAATGACGAACAAGAGTGACCAGTATTTGATGTTTTAATTCTAAAACGAGAAAAGCTTAAATGAAAAAAGCGCTGAAAAAATTTTAATTGACAAACAAACAAAATTTTATCTATTTTATTAGTATTTAATTATATGATTGTTAACGAAAAATAAACAAAAAATATAAAATAAAATTCAATTATGAAAATAATATTCAAAAGAAATAATACTGATGTAAACTTCTGCCAGTTATACTCGTATAAGGTAGATCTTGAAGTACACGAGCAACTTAAAATTTTATAAACCCTTGGTTTGGTTGAAGTGGAGGTGACCAATCATAGTGTTGAGGGTATGATGACTATCGGTATGCATACATACATACATAATTGCCCATTACAACCCTTTAGTTAGGATTACGGCCTAGCTTCTCACACCACTCAAGTTGTGTGTGTTCATTTTATACATGAGTGGCGGAACGTACAGTTTAATGTCGCGTCTGAACGAAAGATTTCTAAAAAAAACTTTTCATGGCAATTTTATTTACTCTCAGAGTTTTTGCCAGAAATCTCCTGAGAGGAAGTCGCCGAAGATATATTTTTTCATATCATCGTTTTGATGTCTGACCTGGGGTTTGAACCGTGGCCTTACATGTAATAAACCAACACACTACCTACAAGACTACGGCAACTACGGAATCTTAAACTTTCTTAAGAAAGCTGGACAATGACATATAAAGTGTTTCATAGTTTCAACATTCTCCCCACATGTCCTCAATTCATCATTATATGCAACCCCTAAGAAGTCGCCGTAATCTAGTAGGTAATGTGTTGACTTATTAGACGTAAAGCCAGGGTTCGAGCTCTTGGACAGACATCAAAACAAAATACAAAAAGTATTTCTTTGGCGACTTCCTCTCAGCAGATTTCTGACAAAAACTCTGAAAGTAAATAAAATTGCCATGAAAAGTTTTTCAAAAATCTATCGTTCGGAGTCAACTTTAAACTGTAGGTCCCACCACTCATGTATAAAATTAACACACACAACATAAGTGGTGTGAGAAACTAGGATGTTGTGCAATGGGTCAATTCGACCTCCGGGTACTGTACTTGTCTTAATTGACAAGTACACGTCCTCTAACCTAACCTAACTTAACATACTGACAAATGACTGACAATGAAAAGTGAAGAGACTCTGGTAAGAGGCTAAATGACGTCCTCCTTTTTCTTAATTTAACACACAATCAACTGGACTATCGAAGCAGCTTGCTGCTTTACTGAAATTTGGTTTCCCCTTACGTCAAACTGGTAACCGTACAATCAAGTCTTTGAGCTCAAGAAAATAGAAAATTTTAAACAATACCTTAGAAACGTTATGGATCACAAATAATTTTAATTTTTTAAATACGTCTTCTAATTGAACGTCTCTTAATACAGTGATCAACACGTAATTGTCAATAGAGCCCTGTGAAAATTTTATCGAACTGGTTTTCTTGTTTGAGTTTGAAGCTACTTATAGTAAATTTTCACGTGGTTTGAAGGAAAAAATTTAAAAAGTAAACTTCAAAAACCTGAATCCTTATTCTCTATGTCTTCCAGATTTAGCCCGGAATGTATATAGCTTTTTTTTCAGTTGAGAAAAAATAGGGTTTAGAACGTCTAACAATAATCTGCCAATGAGAAATAGTGCCGTTTACACGATTGTCTAATAATTTTCTAATAATATTGTAAGATATAACAATCATCTGAACAGAACTTAACCGATTTTTTACTCATGAGCCTATTAAACCGTTAATTTCCAAAAACCATTTTGGGAACCTGGATTTCGGAAATAAATTTCTGCCTTCTAATAGTACATTGATACATCACTCAGTCAGTCAGTCGTACTTTGAACTTTTCTATTTATTTTTCCATAAAAATTATTAACAATGGCATTTTTATATGTATTATCCGTTGACTTACACTTCCCGTCCTTTCTTCCGTTGTTGATAATAAATTAATTGCTTTTGTCCAAATGACGCATCCAAATAGTAACGCAGCTGATTGAAAAGAACAACAAAATTTTGTTGACAGATGAAAGGAAAATCACCTTTTGCGTATAATTCTACTCTGTTGTTATATTTTTTGTTTTTTGTTTGGAATTCCTTCTTGGTTTTTTTTTAAATTCATTAAATTTTCCTATAATTTGTTCATAATTTATCGTTTGTTTACATTGTTCATTACAATTCTTGTTCTTTTTATTTCGTTTTAAAAAAATCAGCAACTGCGGACCGTTTCAGAATATTCATAATTCCGACAGACACAACAACAACAGCAACAATAAGCACAATAATAAAAGAGAGAAAAAGAATTATTGACCGAGTCACGGTACTCAGGAAATATTGCTTTTTCTGGCACCGAGCCAAATTATATTTACGTTGTGTTTCAGTGTTTTTTGTTTCAATTTTTCGTTGAATTTGTTTTTTCTTTGCAAATCCAAATGTAGTGCACAAAATGTGTCATATTTTGCATAGAGTTTTTCCCTTCTTTTGTTTTTGATTTCTTTGCTTTCATTTGCTTTTAATTTTGTTCCATGTTTACCTCCTCGAAGTGCTTTCTTTCAAGGGGTATTCATTTATATTCTTAAGTAAATGTTAACTTCTTACTAGTACGCCCGCCAAAAAGCACACTGAAGCTGTTTTCAAGACACTTTCTAAGACTTTTCATGGCAATTTCTTATATACTCTCAGAGCTCTTACCAGAAATCTGCTGAGAGGAAGTCGCCGAAGAAATGTTTTGTCAAATTTCGTTTTGTTGGAGATGTCTGGGGTTTGAATCGTGGCCTCATGTCTAATAAGCCAACACACTACCTACTAGACTACGGCGACTACATGATAACACAGAATGGTCAAATGTTAATCGTCATAAATCTGAATAACAACCTGATTACTACCAAGTTTCCACACACGAAGATACATACGTAAGCTGGCATAAGGCTGATGGCCGTGTGGTTATTGCCAATGGCTCCAAATATCGAGGATACCCTTTAGATATGAGAAACAAGCGTGGAGCGGATAGTGCATTTGTTTATAGGCACAGTCGCAGATACAACGTGGAAAATGCTATCCATAAAGGATTTCGTGTGGATTCCTCAACCAGCCTCTCGTAAGTTAAAGACCTGCTAGCTTCGTTGACTTTAGTAGAGTACAACCTGTATTTCGAAATCTGTTGCATAGTATGAGAATGCTCACAAAAGTTGCCGATAATCACATTGGGCATACTGCATAGAAACTAATAGATTTACGATTATATGCGGTATTTGAAAGAGAGCAAGAAAGATCTAAGACAGCATTTAAACAAGATTAGAAATCGGGCAGGCAAGATAAAGTTCCTATGCACTTGCAAAGCAAGCCATGAGAACCTTCAGGGATGACAAGAGACAGTTAATTTAAAAACTAGTGAAAGATGCGGAAGAGGCTATTGGAAACAACAACATTGACAACCTTTATTGTAACACTAAGCCACAGCCAGAGCTGATGAGCAGAAGACTGGTGTTCAACACAATTTGGCACGTTTGTGTAGAGAGATTGATGATGAAAATCTTTGCGACTGTTGAAAATATCAAAGTCCTAATTATGATGAATGGTATGTGGCTCAGCCTTTATGCATTCACTGCATAAACAATCAGCCTTGATCTACAGACACCACTGTACTCACAAGGCACCATAGGTCAAGATAAACCAATGTGGTAACGAACAATAGAAAAAGTTGAACAAAAGATTACACACACCTTCAACGAAGTTAAAAGTACGGATGATAATTGTGATAATTTCTGAAATTTTGCTTAGGCGCTCAGCAAGCCACACAACATAAGTGGTGTGAGAAACTAGGACGTTGTAAAATGGGTCAATTCGACCTCCGGGTACTGTACTTGTCTTAATTGACAAGTACACGTCCTCTAACCTAACCTAACCTAACCTCAGCAAGCCAAATTGGCATAAGAAGAAAGAGAATATTTGTGTTCAATCCACATTTCTTCTTGGCTCAACGCACTTTGATAAATATGCACAGCTCAGATTTTCTTTTATGTTTTTAATCTAGTTGTTGTACTTTTCAATTATTAGCATGAACAAATGCACTTCATTTTATGCAAAATATCCCATCAATTAAATAAAAGATCTTAAAGACCATCATATAGCAAAATATCTGGGTTAATAATATTTTAAAGGTACTCACATACTCGTGTGTAGCTTGCTATTGCCATGAATCTTTCATTTTCAAGAATTACAAATCTCCGATTTTTTATTTCTTTTCGTTGTTTATTTTTCATGTAAATTTTAAAACATAATCATCACATGACATTTAACGTATGTACATATGTATTGCTGCAATAATAAAAACAACAATTGAATAAAAAATCATTGAAAATAAAACGCGAGATATGTCATGCTTTTGTATGTATGCCGTGATACATTTAACAATTCTTAGTAATGAATGCGTTTTTGCTTTGCTTTCTAATTTTACATCATTTTGCAATTTGGATGGCCAAACGAAAAATGAAAATAGAAAAACAGAAGAAAAAGAAAAAATCATTCTAAGATGTGCGTGCCAAAATTTTCTAATTGTTTAAAAATAAATGTTGGCACTTTAACAAAATTGGCGCACTTCTTTTTTAATAGCAATTAAATAATACGAGAACCATAACATTTGAAATAAATTAAAAAGAAATAAAAAAAAAAATTTAAAATAAAATCGAAATAAAACGAAATAAAATAAAAGAATAAAATAAAAATACTTGAAAACATTGAGCAATTTACATGAGAAGATCGAAATAAAAGTAAATTATTGAAGAAATCTGAAATACGCCACTGGTTTGTTTAGATATTTTCCGCCGGCTGCAAAAGAGAGTGAAAATTTGAGTCTGAGGAAATTGAACGTAGTTCTGTTAAGGGGTTGCCATTTGAAGCTTATATTGAAATAGAAAAGAAATTTATTAAAATAACTTTCCAAAAGCTAAAGTTTTTATTGTTAAAAATTATATCAGTTTGACCCCCTCTTTGGCTGACAATCAGCGATCCACTACGCTAATGTTGTTGGCTGAGAATATTCTGCATGTGAATCTGATTAACTTTTTGTGGATACCCGAACTTTGGGTTTCACGTTCATAACAGAGTAGTGCTTTAACTATTTCATAGCTTGATTCGTCTGGATAGCTGTGAGATCCCTTGTTGAGCCAAATTTTTGAGTATGTTTCTGATTCGTCTGGATATGTGTGAGCTCCCTTATTAAGCCATATTTTAAGGTCTGTTAGATAGCAAACATTATCTGCACGTTCGGCTGGTTGGCCTTGCAGATGGATGTTCCATATGCTAACTCATTGCATTAGTTTTTTTGATATTTATTTCATATCCAAGAACGCTCGCTAAACTTTCAAGATCTGTTAGGTTTTCTTAGTTGTAGAAGATCTTGTGTGAAAATAAAAATATATCAACGCATAATCTAAACTTTCAACTAGACTTGAAAACCCCTTGTATTTCATCTTGTAATTCAGATTTGGCTCACGGTATCCTGATCAGCTCCAGCTTCTTCCTACTCTCTAAGCTTATATCTGTAATTGCTCTCAATAAGTGCAAGCTAGCCCTTTCTTCTTCTATAGCCTTGCGAGTTCTAGACTACAATATTACAGATGCTTTTGTCTGATAACATATGCAATGTGTGATCAATCCATCATCATTCCCTTCCCGAAAATTCCATTTGTAGTTAACTCTGATGAATGCGATTCCAGAGATGTATAAACTGGGCAAAATAAATTGGTGCAAGGAAATAGATTTCACACAAATATTTTTCTATGTGGACGAAGATTACTGACTACATTTTTGACCTCCAGTAGTTATTATGCTGGTAGTTAAGAAGAAAAAGTGCTAATGGATGTTTGGAATATAAAATGGTCTGCTCTGCGGTTGTACTCATTTAAATAAAATCCAGAGATATTTACAGCAAATTTTTGAACGTTACGTTTCTAAACGACTCATGGTCAAGAGTGTGATGAAAAGATAATCAGCAAACATCGTAAAGTTTCGATCTACTGAAAATAGGCGTTATTATCTACATTCCTTTAAAAAGGATCTCATTTAGTGTGAAAACTGGAGAGGAATGACATTTCTAAGCACTGCGAATAAGATGATGGCTAGCATTATCACCAGTACAATAGTTGATTATAGAAAAACCTTTCGTCACAATTACGCACGCTCTCATTCGGAATTCATCGACCTGTGAGGAAAATAAATGAGCAAGTATATTTCTGTTGTAGAAAGTGATCGATAAGGTTGAATTTTCTCGTCGTTAATTTTTAACTCATTACCGGACATCGTCATAAGAAGAGCTACGTTTAAAATCAGTGCCCTAGTAGTATATTGGGTAGCGTGCTAGACTATTAGCGTGAAGGTCGTGGGTTCGATTCCAACCAGAGACTCTGGTCTGCGACACTACACCGAGCACATGGTCAAGTTAATCCGCTCGTATATAATTGGAATATAATTTGTAATTGTATTGTAATTAATAAATAAATAAAATCAGTCGCACACTAGCCAGTTGTCTGGCCGATCTCGACTATTAAAATGTCATATGGTTTCTGATGCCTAGTAACTATAATATAGTCAAAAATCTCAATATGTTTGATACAAAAGCTGACAAGGCGCGGCTTGGATTGAATGTTACCGAAACGAAGGGAATGAAAGGCTGCAAATGATGTATGTGAGAAAAATACTGTATGTGAATTCTCTATATTGTTTTGATTAGTTTGCGTATATAGAAAACAGAAATATCGTATTATTTTTAAATGAATAATTTTGGAGTTGTCGATATAACTTGGAAATTGTAAGAAGAATGCCCCTCAGAGGATAGAACGCATATATGTCTGCACTTCTGTCTGTGGTTTTGATAAAATATTTGCGTCTCTTTTCGTTGTTCTATATCGTTAGTGTGACAATGGGATGAAACAGATCTTAGCCGAGTAGTAATAATTTACATAACATCATGCATAATTGGTCATTACAACCCTTCAGTCAGGATTACGAACTAGCTTCTCACACCACTTATGTTATGTGTGTTAATTTTGTGCATGACTGGCAGGACCTACAGTTTAAAGTCGACTCCGAACGACAGGTTTTAGAGAAACTTTTCGTGGCAATTTTATTAACTCTTAGAGTTTTTGCCAGAAATCTGGTGAGGGGAAGTTGCTGAAGAAATATTTTCTCTACTTTTTATCTACTAGACAACGGCAACTTCAAGTAATAGTTTAACATAACCTTATTCCGGCGATGATCTCTCTGAAGTCTTTAATTAATTTCATTCGAAGAGTTGGTAACCCTATCCGTAGTTTAATTACATGGAAATATAAAAAAAGCTTTTACATTTGAGAGCAAGATTATGAATCAGTTAAAAGAGAGCAATCGCAATAGAGCAAAATTTGTAAACAATAAAACAAACTAAAGACGCAAATGAACGGAACGATCGTCGCACAAAAAGACAGAAATCACGTCAAAATAAACATGCCCATTCGAAATATTGTACATACATATAAAATAAATGAATATTGTTGGTAGTATTGTGGTGATATTGTTTTTGTTTGTAATTTTGTTTTTACGTTGCACCGATCGCTTGTTTTGAGGTCCGAATGTTTTTGTTTTTTGAATTTTCCTTTGTTTTTGTGGCCGTATAAAAACAGCTGATGAAAAAGCTTTGGAAACATTTGAAAAACTGAAGACTTACCAGACGGTTTGTAACTGAAAATTAAAAAAAAAATTAAATAAAACAAAAGAAAAGAAAAACAAATTAATATTGGAATTAATTAATTATAAATTTACAAACAAGTTAAAGTGGTTAAAATAAAAAAAATAAAAAAATTAAATACAGAAACTATAAATTTAAAGAAAAATAAAAATATAATTATTTTTCTAAAAAAAATAAAATAAAAAAATAAAAATAGAATAATAAGTGTGCATGCAGTAATAAAAGACGTGCATATTAAATTTGTAAAAAATCAGAAAATTTTTAATAATTCTTTAAAAAAAATTTTTTTAAAACAAAAACAGAAAAAAACCAACAAAATGCGTCCATTCGGTAATGATATTACAAATATTGCCAATAATGGCAATAACAATAATAACAACAATGATAACAATAACAACGGCAACAACAATAATAACAACAATTTTTCAAATCAACAAAATGAAGATGATCCTCGTGTACCTCCACACATAGCCAGAATCGGTGGAATTGTTACATTTTCACCCATAGCTGGCCGTGGCGTGATACGTGTTGTTGGACGCTGTGAGGATGCCAAAGAAAACAGTATGTTAGGTAAGTCTTGTGGTTAACTGAAAACCAGTTCATAGTTCATAGACATGAATTATTTGGATTAGTTTTGTAACAATACACAAAAAATGACGGTGTATTAAGCCGTTAGAACCAATTAAATCGACCACAAAATGAAAGGGTAATTTGAAATTCGTTTTGTGGGAAAATTCATATATTTGTAGGCAAATAAAAGTTTAATATTTTATTACTTTTATACGAGCTGTTCAATAACATACAAAAAATAAAAATTACTGAATTAAAAGACCTTGAATATTTGCAAGTGAAATATTAAAATATAAACGAAAATTGAATAAATATTTAACATTCTAAACAATATACATACATACATATATAAATACATATATATACCGTTTCCGGAGTATTTATTCATCAACACTAAACTATGTACTGTGATTTGTTTTTAGTTCATGTACAAATATATTCAAGCTACAAATTTATAAAAAAAATTTTCATATTTTATAAACAAAATAATTTTTTTTTTATTTTAATTCATGTAACATAACCATAAAGCTCTGACTTATTATTGTAATTTTCAACAATTTCTTTCATCATTTGCCATTTGTTTATAGAAACTTCCTAGGAAACTTTAAATTCAATTTGAAATTCGATTTGTATTTAATTTTAAAATAAAAAAAATAATTTAAAACTTAAATGTTTACATCTTTTAAATTGGAGTTAACTACTGATGCTCTCCCTTTTCGATTTCTAAGACTAGCTAGTTGACGATTTCAAATAAATTGTAACAAATTCGAGGATGACTCAATAATAAGTGACTTTTTAAAATTGTTTTTATTTTTCAACATGTTTTCCTTAGAACTGTATACACTTTGCTCATTTTCCAAAATATAGTTTTTTTAACTCACCTCAATTGATGTGTTTGTTGGATGAACCGAATCATATCTTCAGGTTTAGAAACAAAAAATAAACATTTGTGGCTAAATCGAGCAACACCGTGGTTGAAGAAACATTTATGAGCCTAATTCACGAATTTTTGGTGCGAACTTTATACAAGTTTGTACGTTTGGATTACTGCAGTGCAAAATAATTCAATTAATCGACCTAATAAGTTCAAACAGCATGTTCATCTTGGAGTGCTTTATCTTTTTAAAGAAGCCAATATCGATCATACCGACTGCGCCTAAGAAACCGAACAAAAAATTTTATTGGCCTTCTTTTGCCATAGTTCTGACTGCTGTTTGATATCTGGTGTGTTGTAAATCACATTTCATCGGTGGTTACAAAACGATTTAAAAATTTTAATTGCACAACGCCAAATACTCCTATTCGGCTGTTATACTATGGAGTTCATTGTCGATTGGAGCTAAACACACTTCATATTTTAGTCCATATTTTTCGAAAATCTTTCTCATATACATCCACACATAATTGGTCAATACGATCTAGCTGTTCGTACCACTTACATATGTTGTGTGCGTTAATTTTATACATGGGTGACGGAACCTACAGTTTAGAGTCGAGAAACTGTTTATGCCAATTTAATTTACTCTTACTTGCCAGAAATCTGCTGATAGGAAGTCGCCGAAGAAATATTTTTTTATATTCTGTTAGAGATGTTTGGCCTGAAGTTTGAACCAGGGCCTTACGTCTAATAAGCTAACATACTACCTACTAGACTACGGCAACTTCTTTATATACATATGTATGTATGTATGTATATATATACAAAGTTGAAACCCCTCAATGATGTTAGACGGTTACGTTGTTTTGTAATCTTTTACGTCAATAACATTAAATAGTAAGTTTAGTAAATCGATGAAATCGAGTCTGAATCAAATATAAGTCTCTTTGGTTATATAAACCTTTAAAATATCAACGAATATTAAATCGGATATCGTTTCCACTTCTGCAGAAGTTATATTAGAGAAGGTACAAATTTTACGAATAAGTCCATATGAGCAAAAATCTTTGCAAATACCATGCTTTAATGCTTTTTTCGAATATTGGCCAATGAAACGTATATTTTGGGATCATAATGTATATAAATCTTAAGCATTGTAGAACACAGGAGTGTGTAGAACGTCTAACATACACAGTCATTCTAAGCATACAGTTTAGCTTCTCTTAGAAAACGAAAATATGTCAGTGTCCGAAACAGGCAATTTGGTATTTGTCTTCATTATCAGTTCTATTACGTTTTTGTTTTAATATGAATAAATTAAGTAATTTAATGTATATACATATTCATATATGTATAATAACTCCAAGTTAAATATATAATTTTCAATTAATATCTTCACGATTTAGGTATGATTTGTTAATAATTTGTAAAGACTATTAAAGAGTACTTTGTTCCGAAGATAAGATACTACAAAATAAAACAATAATATAAAATAAAAGATAAAAAATATATTCCATTTGAAATGTACAATTAATTGTTTAAAACAAAGCAATTTAATGTACGCTGGATTTCTTTTAAATCTTATTGTAATTTCTGCAGTAAATTGAATTGAATAACATCTAATCAAAGTTAATGACGTCTCTAAAATTTAAATTTTAATAAAAATTTACGCACTACATTGCCATGAAGAGAAATTTTTATTACTTCAGTGCCGAGGTTTTACCCAGTAATGTTCTTCTTAAAAATAATAAAAAAAACCACACTTCACTTAAAAATTATTTCATAATACAAAATCATCATTTTCCACTATTAACTGTAGGGTATTTGGAAAATAAAAATTAAAAAACAAAAGTAGTAATAATCGCAATCCATTACATGTAATAAACTTTCATTCTCATTAATTTTTATTATCCAGCCGACTCTCCCATATGCTGACCAACAACACAAACGGCCACATATAAACAGTTTTTTTTGTATTTTCTTTTTAAGTGTTTTTTTTTTTTTTTTTGTTAGAGTTTTATGTAATTTTAGACAATTACTTGCAAAAATCAAAAGCAAAAATTTACTAAAAACTCCATAATACTCCGACATATCATAGAAGAAATGAAATATTAAAAAAAAACTAAAAAAACTTATGAAAAATCAAATAAAAGCGAAAAATATTTATAATTTATTATACTATGTATATATATACATACTGTGTACATATGTATGTTTGTAAATAGTTAATAAAAATAATTTCTAATATTTTCCGCAATTGAAAGTTTTATGGTGCTCTAGCCTTAATAAGACAGAAAAAAAATGTTTTTCTTCTTTTAAAACAAAGAAAATATTGGGAAATTTGGAATACATTTGTTTACACAAAACTCATACCAATTAATACAATCTTCACCTCCCCCCTTTTCTATAAAGATTTTACAAAATTTCCACAAGTTAAACAATAAGACGATGACAGCTTTTTATTAACCGAAAAATAGGAAAATAAACGCAATTAACAAATAAATTTTGTATGTAACCGAAAAAAAAGAAAACACAAAAACTGTCAGTTATTATTGCTGCCGAAACGTACAAAGAAAGAAATATTTGAACAAGTAGAAAAAGAAGCAGACTGGCTACTATAATACGTCTAACCAACTGTCTAATCCATCACACTTACTTATGTATTTACGAAATGCCTAGTACTACTGGCTAGTGCCTTAGTAATAGACTGTCAGGTCTCTGTATGTAATTTTGATTGACTTGCCTAAGTGTTAAGTGCGGTCAGTATTACGTTAAATGTGCGTGCTAATTAATACCTGTATTACAAAATAATATCTAAACTAAATTCATATTTAATTGTTAGTAAAATGTATAATTATTTGCTTTTATTTCGTTTTATATTACATTTTTAAAATTTTTTAAACACTTCTTCATATTTGAAAATATATGAAAATGCGGTTGTAATGTCAAAACATTTTTTTTGTAATTTGTTGTTAAAGTGCATTTTATAATAATGGCCTAAAACAATTGTAAAATATTGTAAAAAAAAGTGGCAGTTTTTATAACAAATATTTCAAAAATTTTATTTAATTAATCATTATTTTATAAAAACAATTTTTTATTCCTTCTCATTTCCTCCAGTAACATAAATATGGTATAAAACTTCTCCCACATCTTCCTATTATATCATGGTCTATCCCTGATCTAGGCTGGTTGGCACAAAGTATAGTGTTTCATAAAGCCGCTGTACAAAATGTTTACAATGTCTACCATTTCAAAACGTCGTCAATGTGTATTTTTAACGTAGTCAGAAACCAATGAGGCATCGGATTTTTAGTTGATGCATTGTTTGGTAACTTTGCATATGTACAAAATTTATATACCGTAGTAGAACTGTATACAAACTTTGTATTGATACATTTTGGAAGTCAACCCTACTGTAGACCTTAAAATATTATTCACAGCTTAGAAGTTTTGTTGTATGTTTATTGGGTCCGACATTAGTTCTTATATATAGTATATCGCATTTATTCTATTCGTATTTTTTTAATAATTTTCCAAGGTTTTCGCTTACATATCATAATTAATTGATGGCAATTCATGTAAGACAGTTGCTGCATTATTTTAGATTAGAAGGTCTTCATTTGAAATGAAAAGATTTTTAATACAGCAAAGATTTAAAAAAGGGTACTAGAAATTATGAATTCGTTGGCCACCTCTTACCAAGTTCGAAAAAAATGAAAATAATGAAAATATTACGGCTATGAGGAATTCTCTTGTCTTACCAAAGCAATGCAGATGAGAGTAGAGTATGAATGCTCTCAACACATTATAGTGTCATATTCAATGTCTAGTCTGACATTCATAAATAATACCATCATACATATGTGTGTAAGGATATATCGAACAGAATGGTATGTTTGGCTTTGTTTTACCACAGTTGGATAAAAACTTCTTCTGGCTATGGAAAAAGGTTCTTAGTATTAAAACAAGTCAAAGTTGCTGACATATATATACAGTTTCCATGATAAACATCCATCAACTAGCCAACGATTTGCTCCAGAGTTAGCTTCGTTTAACTATTTCTTGAAAATTCTGAACGACTATTGAAAATTCGTTTAAAATAAGTCTCGTATGTGTTTTTACCAGTGTTGGTACTGAACTATAACTGAAAGAGTACTTTTTTGCATTAAATGATACCTTTATAAAACAATATTCATTTATATTTAATACACATACGGAATGGAATAGAAAAACTAACGACTTATACAAGTTTCTCATATACAAAACCAAAACAGTTGATTTGAAACGTAAAAGCCCCGTTTAGTTAAATGTTTACGGAATGTACATTCAATTTAGCATATGTAGAGCAAATTAAATAATTACCGAAATAACATTATACTTCGGCAAGCTCATTGCCTTTCGTATTCTAAAAATGAACATACTCTGCATGCACGTTGGGCTAACCGGGGCTAAAGTCTTACTCTACTTTTAGCATTATGTTGAACATGTTCCTGAGCCATTAATAGTCGAAAAGCGCAAACTATAAAATATGTAATAATAAAAAAGTACTGAAAACGTCACGAGGGTTCTGTGATATTTTCTAAATGGAAAAGTACTGAAAAAAGTACTAAAGTACTAAATTTTTTAACACTGGTCTTTACCCTTGTAAATGCTGTGATCTCGCCGTAGTCTAGTAGGTAGTGTGTTGGCTTATTAGACGTGAGGCCGCAGTTCAAACCCCAGCGTAAACATCTTGAACAAACAAAATATAAAGAATAAAAAACTCTTCGGCTACTCTCACTCAGCAATTTTCTGGTAAAAACTGTGAAAGTAAATAAAATTGCCATGAAAGGTTCACCAAAAATCTCATTCTAAAATTAGCGCACACATCATAAATGGTGTGAGAAACTAGGTCGTAATCCCAACTGAAGGGTTGTAATGATATTTTTTGTTTGAATGCAAAGTATAATTACAAAATTTAATACAAAAAATTTCAAATTTCTGTAACTTCTTTCATTCTTATTAAAAATTAATTTGTTTTTAAAATTAAATAGAAATACTGTTAATTTCTTTTAACATTAAATTATATTCGTAAATATGTTAGCATTAATTCATGTAGAGTATCAAATAGGTTGCCTATGGTCCAACTAACTAACAAAATGTTTTTATTTAATTTTTGTTTTGATTCCTTATTTTCTGCAACGTAATATTAAATATTTCAGTTTGTGCCAGTTGTTTTGTTCGTTTATCAATCACATTGTCTTATTTTTATTTTTTATTTTTACTTTTTTCTTCGTTTTGTTTTAATAACTTATCTTATCAAGGTGGTAATAACCCGTTCAAAATTGTGTAGTTGACTCAGTTGCATTCGATATTCACCTTCTCTTGTTTGTCAATCATAATAATCAATTATTGTTGAAATATTTTCTAATTATAATAACAAAAAAAAAAAAAAAAACATGTGAACAAAACGCGGTATTAGTTATCATTTGATTGTATATATTTTAAAAAGTTTATTATGAAAAACGAAAATTTGATTCAATACAATGTATTACATTTGGTTTAAGGTCATTGGACTAAATCGTCTGCCTAAAGAGGCAAAGCTTAAATATATGCATTTTTGAATAATTTGTAAAATTGTAATAAAGGTTGGATATTGTTATTCTAAATCTTTGGTCAATTAAATCTTCAATAATGAATCGATTTTACTCATTTATTTACATCAAATAATACGCTGCTTGTGGTAAATTTCTATTCATTACCAGCTTTGAAACAATATAGTTTATGGGGACCAGATTAAAATATAAATCAAAGGTGAACAAATTTTGCATTATCATTTCGATATTAAATAAATATGTAATGACCTAAATTCGCATTTATATATACACTGGCGAGTATAGGCTGCCTTGTGTAGATGTACATATTGCTTAATATTTCTATAATTTTTTAATCACTAAAAAAAAAAACGAGAGATTAGATGCAATACCTTTCCGTAGAACATTTTCTTCAGATATAGAAACCAAAAACAGTTATCCTAAACTAAATTCGCAGAGTTGGTTGAATGAGAGAGCACTTACCACCCTAATTCATAGGTTTTTGAAAATTTTTTCACGATATTTACAATTGGCTTTTAACAAATGACTGTACTTATTCCAGATTTGTCGGATGCCCGTTTCAGTTGCATTTTGAACTTTTAGTAGAACGCGAGAAATTTAAAAAGACTTGATCTTATAGGGGTTTTATGTCAATTTTGTGATATGTTTTCTTCTGATGAACATTAGCTGTTGTGCTCAATTTTTGTTGAAAAATTTGTAATTCTGGCTTTAGTATGAAGTCCAAAATCAAAATTTTCATAATATTTTGCTTTCTTATTTCCATAAAAATGCTTCCCAGTCTACTCAAAAGTTACGTTAAGTGTATGATATGTAAGCCTTCAAAGAGAGACAGTGCTGACTTTGGCTTGAAAAATTACAAAAATTAGTCGACTTCCATCAAAATAAACCCAGTCGCCATCTTTGGCATCTACGACATCTTTGGCATGTACGCCATCTTTGGCATCTGCGCCATCTTTACACATACATCTATGGCTACTTAAAAAAAAAACAATAATTAATGGAGTTCGATTGGGTATTAATGTTGCAATAATCACTTGGTTTTGCTCTTGCATCATCGGATAATCACTGCGGTTGAAACAATTATTTTTCAAAAACAAATATGGTTTTACTATCGTGAAATTATACTGCGGCACAGTATTTACCAGGTGAGCCGATATGGAATGAGCGTTTTTTGTGCCTAACGCCCTGAATGTATCGTGAACGGGTGCATGCAGAATGTATTGCGTGCAGGTACATTGCCTGGTTTCTAATTTACCTTGCCGAGTCCTGTAGCCCATTTTGGTCGTTTTTCGGCTTAAATCTTGTATTTGTTGTCGGCAGCAGCCTAAATTAACGATTTCATCAGTTTCTAGAATCTCCTGGTACACTACACTTTTCTGGCCCCAGCAGACAAACGGTATTCTCTTGCAGCCGAATGTAGTCATTGTCCCGTATTAACCCATGCCATTTTTCCGTTTAGAAATCTGAAAATAAATTCGTTTGCATCGCCAAAACAATTCGCTGCAATACAGATTTTCTATTGTCTTCATTTTCATAATTTCGATTTTTCATTCAATTCTCTTGAATCTTTCCCACAGCTTTTAAGCGATCAAAATTTTGTCTCGACAAGCATTCTATACAACTCTACAGCAGGTTTCTTCAAATTAAAATCAAAAATTAATGCTTTACGTAAATTATCATTTTTTGGTACAAAATTCGAGATCTTTAATACAATGAACAAATATGGTGTATACTGAATATGGTTGACGAATGTCAACGCCATTAAAAAATAAAAAAAAATGGAGGCTCGTTTATAGCAAAGACGAAATGGCTTTGATACTGATCTCAATTTGTACGGAATGAAATTAAATTACAATTAATGGTGGATTCTGTTAGCAAACGGGCGGAAATAACTATTTGAAATAAATAATTTTATAAAACAAATAAATAAAAATATTAAAAAACAAAAATATTTTTAAAAAATAAAAAATTATAAACAAAAGGAAATTTGAAAAGAACTCAAGAAAACATAGAAAAAATTAAATAATAATTAGAAATGCGTTTAAATATTAAAAACAATACTCATGTGACAATGAAATTTAAAAAAGCCGTGTGAATTGCTTCGTCTAGTAAACTCAAGTGATGTTTCTAATTATTTTTGCGACCACATACATACATATACGATACAGATAATTAACACGCATTTTCAAATAAAAGGAAATTTTATGTAAATCTTGTGATTTACTAGCACAACGAAAAAACAAACTGTGTGAGTGAAGATAAAAACACGTCGCAATTGCTGTTGAAATCCTTTGTTTTCATGCAATTTTTCTTTCAATTTAAAATAACGCATTTTCTTTATCATAAAAATTTATTGTAAACGGTTGTTCTGTTTTTCTTTTTTTCTTTTCGAAACAGTTTAATAAGCTTAAATAAAGAAAATTGTTATTATTGTTGTTGTTATTATTTTCTCTTTTTTTTATTTACCAGAAACATCTTATTCGTTTAATTCCATGTGTTTTTTTCAAAAATTTATGGGAATTTTGTTTTTATATTTTCAATAAAAATGACGATGCAAAAAATATATTTTTTTGTTGTATATTTCTGTTTAAAATTACGTTTTCCTTTTTTACTGGGCCATTTTATTTACACCAAATACAGTTTAAAATTTTCATTTTTTCTTGGCAATTTTTCAGCTAAAATTGTTCTTCTTTATAACTTTTGCGCAATTTCCAATTTTCAATTTTCATTTAAAATTTTTAAAATCTCGTGTTTTTTTGTTTTCAAAACAAAGAACACAAGACATTTTTAAAAGTAGCATATAAAAGAAATATAATAGAAACGTTAAAATAAAAGTTGTTTCCCATGACTATATGATATATGTTTAATAGAAATAATGTGTATATTAGAATATATTTTATTTTTCATGTTTTTATTCTAAAAAATTATTTTTCAAAATATTATCATATTCCCAGCAGACAGTATGACGCTGACGTCAGAATTATTGCAGTAAATTAGCAATTCTTATATATTTTTAGAGGTCTTACTAAGAATTTAATGGTATACTTAGTTTGTCGTAAGGCAAGTTATGTTTTGAGAAAAATAAAAGAAGTATGATAACATAGAAAATTTTTGATCAAAGATGATGTTATAATTTATAACAAAATATGTTATAATTATTGATAACTTTTTTTTAACACCAAATGCTTGTTTTCTATTCAAGAACAACCAAAAAAACGTTGAACGAAAATTCTTAATTGTATTGTAAATTTGTAACGAGCAGGTATATTTGTACAAAAATTTATAACTCAATGAGTACAATTTTATACATACATAGATTCATATATAATTGGTCATTACAACCCTTTAGTCAGTATTACGACCTAGTTTTTCACACCAAATATGTTGTGTGCATTAGTTTTTATACATGAGTGGCGGGGTCTATAGTTCTAAGATACTTTTCATGGCGATTTTATTTACTCTCAGAGTTATTGCCAGAAATCTGCTGAGAGGAAGTTTCCGAAGAAATATTTTTCATATTTCGTTTCCATGTCTGGCCTGGGGTTGAAACTCTGCGTTGTGCACCTTCATTTAATGAAAACTTAACGGTTTTATGGAAACATGTGCGAAATTATGCTCAAATGTAGTGTGCCATATAGTCGTTGTTGGCTAGCCGTAATTTGCTACGTTTTACAATATATGTTATGGTATGTATATGTGGAATTTATTTGAAATGTTTTGATTTTTCCTATGTACCTATAATAACATCATCTATTTTATTAAAAATAATATTTCTCTGGGAAGGCGTGCTCATAAAATTGTCATTTCGACAATGATGACATTACATAGCACTGGTTATTTATTTGTTTCTGTTTCTGTTTTGTTTTGTTTTTTTAGTTAATTTTCTCATTAATTATAATTTTCGTTATATTTCCGGTTAAGAAGTTGTTCCTTTTAAATGTCGTTCAAATGAAAATGTTTTACCAACGGGTGGTGCAAAAGCGTGCCACCGTCATATTGTATACATACGTTCATGATCTTAATCTTTTATAAAATCTTTGTTAATTTTCTTTGTGAGCAATTTTTATTTTATTTCTGTTTTCCTTTGTTTTCTTTACCTAACTATAATGGCTAATTATATGTGTGATTTAACATTACAGCTTTTGTTTTTTGTTGTTGTTTATCGCTTAACAATTTCAACCATAATAGTTGTAACAAGAAATTATAAATAAACGATAATGAATTTGAAAATAAAACGACGTTTGCCAGCTAACAACTTTACGTTTAACAAGCGATTTGAAAGAGATTGTAAATGTGTTGCTGTCACTTCCTATTTTTTGTTTTGTGTTTTTTTTTCTTCTTGTTTTATTTCTTTTTTTAATTTTGTTGCAAGTGTCACAAAACAGGAGAAAAAAATTTTGTTTGACGCAATTCTTTTGTCCAAAAAAAAATTAATTAATTTCCTCACCACCAAGAGAATTCTTTGTTGCAAAATTGTTTATATATGTACGACTACATATGTACATACATACAATATACATATGTAATGTATTCATGTGCATCATTTTTGGCATCTTATCAAGTTTTCTATGGTCTTGTATATTTGCTAAGTGTAATGACCTGATTATCTTTGAATAAATTTTAAACAATTTTTAATTACACTTTCCATCGCTTTCAATTACTAACAATTTTCTTTGACTGAGCTTGTGTGTTTTTTTATCTCAAATGATAAAAACATTAACAGAGCTTTTCTAATATAAAATATGAAAGCTTTGAAATATGTTGATCAAAAGCTATTCGAATCGAAATACAAGTTAAATGATGAACAGATTTTTTAAATTAAAAATAAATTTAAAATTATTTTTTTTATTTTAATTTTTTGCCAATATTTTGGTCCTAACAAAACATTGCCAGTGTTCCTGACTCAACTTTGAAACTATGATGAAGCTATCCATCACACTCGATATCTTGTGGAACAAAATACTGGTTTATGTCGAAATTGGCAGTTTTTATACAAAATATACGAAATTTTCATTCCATCTGTCCAATTAGTTGTCATTTGTGCACTATGTTTTGATAATTTACAATGTACGACCATTGAAAACGACATGTGTGGCCTAAATGGACTCTGGAGTAGTTGGACCCTGATCCTAATCTTTATCGAAAAATAATTTTCAGTGTGTAGGCTTATTTTTGGATGAATGGATGGATGTGAATACACAAAATTATGGAATTATGGACGTAATCAATCTACATGAGATCCAAGAGTATACCGAGAAGTTTACTGTTTGGTGTGGATTTTATGTTGGCTCTGTTAAAATTTTATATTTCCTTGAGAACGACGTTGGCGAGCATTATAGCATTATTATAGCAAGATTATCAACTTCTTTTGCCCGAATTGGATAATCCGGACAGCAGCGAAGTGTGGTTTTCACAGGACAGCAATACGTGTCACACACCTCATGTTACATTGGATATTCTGCACGAGCGACTTAAGGGCATAGTCAAAACACCTAAAGGTGTATTGAAGTAGCCCCCAAGAACTTGCATTTTGTATTTTTCTTGTGGTGTTTTCTCAGGCCCCAACTGTTTGCTAATAAATCACAAACTATAACGATCCAACGTAACACATGCCATCGACAAGGCTGAGTTATATGCCATTGTCATGGAAATTGGGTACTTCGGAGCTGTGGTGGACTTTTAAACGATGTTATATTCCACATGTAATGGCGTTAATAGGTCTTTCAAACGAATAATGTTATGATATCTCACAAACACACACAATTGGTCATCACAACCCTTCAGTCAGGATTACGCCCTAGTTTCTCACCCAACATATGTTGTATGTGTTAATTATCTATGACGAATGACAGATTTTTTGAGAAACTTTTCATGGCAATATCCATTAACTCTCAAAGTTTTTGCCAGAAAACTGCTGAGAGGAAGTCGTCGAAGAAATTTTTCATTTTTCGTTTTGTTGGAGATGACTGATCTGAGGTTTGAACCATGGCATCACGTGTAATAAATCAACACACTACCTACTAAACTATTGTGACTTAAATACGCACATAAATAAAGTTCTTTAAATACTAAATTTTTCTGCATGAACCTTATTTATTTAAAAAAATCTGCTCAAATTGGTCTCCCATAAGGCCAATATATTTTTTTACGCATAATTAGCCGTAATTTGGTCAAATTTAAATAAATGAAAAGATATTAAATTAATATCAATTGTCTAAAACATAGTGGACTTTATTATAAATTAAAAAAAAAATTAAAAAAATTTCTTTCAGTGTAAAAGCTTTTTAATTTCTTGAACTTTCATCTCGATGTGTATCTAGTAGATACTCTTTGTTCTTACAATACAAAAGATATTTCTCTTAAATAATTTTTGTTTACATATTGAACAATGGCTAGCAGATACATTTGATAAAAACAATAAAAACGAACACTGAAAGATACTTTCTATTCAAGAACAAGCAGTTCAATTGAAGTCGTTGAAGTGAGCAGAAAGCAGAAAGAAAAAAAATTTAAAAAAGAAACAATTTTTTTAGACAATTCTAAGTGAATAAAATTAAAACCAACGATCTTTAAAAATTAATACAATTAATTGTAAAGAAAACTAAAAAAATTTTTCAAAATGTCTTACAACTACAATAAACTGCAAGAAAAAGTTGAAGGTTGTATTTGTTTAAGAGCTGAAACGAGTCTTGTTTTCCAATTGGTTTATCTTGAAAATATTTAAAGAGAACAGATACAACAGCTAACAGCTGTTGGGAACATTTCTTGAGCGTTATAAATACAAAAAAAATATAATTTTGACAGCTAAATCAGTTGTTAGTTTATCTCATAGCGATCGCGTGTGTTGAACATAATTTTTAAGGTGAACCAATTAGAAAAAAAAATTAATAAGTTTGGCACACTTAAATTTCATAATAATTGCAATAATTAATTAATTTTTAAAGGTGTCTTAAAGCGTGTTAATAAAATGGCTCATTTGGTGGTACAAGTCGTTGAACGTTGCGAAAATGCTCAAGAAAGTCAACATTTAGGTAAAAATCCTCAAATTTATATTAAAATTTTTAATGATGACTAAATATCTTTATTTGTACATTTGCTCATTGTATTTATTTTACCATTTGTAGACAAAATTTAAGAACAAAAACAAAACGGCAAAAATACAAGGTGCTTCGTAATGAAAAGTATAGTGTATGGGTATATAGTGCTACCACACTCAGAAAAAGTTAACGTTAAATTAAATTCAAATGATTTATACATTCGGAAGGAAACGAAATATTCATTTTAATCATTGCATATTGCCTTTGTTCCTAATGTTTCAATCAACAACAATTTTTTTGCGAATAATTTCTCACTAGAAAATATTTTTTACCACGTGTTTTTTAACATTCCAATTGAACATGTTCACTTTATTTTTACCGGTGAACACGATATCGATTAACAACACAACAAGTACAGATCAAGTATTGAATTTTAAATAAAATATATTGCTGCGTCTACCAAATTATAAAGAAATAAAAATTGTATTGCTTTAGGGGAAAGTAATTCTGTGGGAAATGCTAGCAGGGATATAATTCGATCTCATATGCGATTAACTCGAACTTGCGAGTTTTACTTTTAGAATTCTCTCATCCCTTATCGCGTAAATATTTCCAAAGTTGTTTAAATTTCAAAATACTCGTACAACCGAATTAGTTCAGAAATGAATTTGTTTCGCTCACGAGTCCCTGAATTAGTTCCCTGAAGTGTCGCTCTATTTTATTCGTAATTTAAGATCAAGTGGACAAGTGGATTTGAATGTTTTTCAAAAATTTTTTTAGATATTTTTCTGCATATTTGCAAATTTTTCTTTTAACAAGTGCAACGTTAAGGTCGTTTTGAATGGTCGGATATTTTAAGTTTTTCTATGACGGATGTTAGGTGCTGAAGACCATGGTACCTATCTGTAAACCACATATAAAACCCTGAAGAGTTCAATACACAGAACTTGAGTGAAATATTTAATCATGGTGGTGGTAGAATAATGCTCTTGTGATGTGTGTCCTCACCAGGTCAATTAAAGTGAGGAAAAATTAGGAATTCGTAATGATTATCACTTTCAACAGGGGCAATGATCTCAAACATACTTTTGCTAATGTGAAGATATGATTTGTCTACCGAACTCTCCACATGCTTAATACTCTTCCAAGTGAGTATTAATGACTGCATGACTCAAGTGAGTGTTAATGGGATCAACAGAATCAAAAGAAAACCCAAAAAACTGGTATAATAAATGTCAAATAGGTTGAATGTAGTACTTGACCTTAAGGGCTTTTGAAATTTATGTTTACTCTCCTAACTTTTGATGGCATCTACAATTTTACAGCTCGAAAATATAGTCACCAGAAAGTTTTCCTTGTTTTCTCATTTTTCTCATATTTTTGTAGTCGGTTGAAACCTCAGCTCAAACATCTCTAACAAAACGAAATATGAATAAATATTTCTACTTCTGAGAGTAAATAAAATTGACATGAAAAAGTTTCTCAAAAATCTGTAGTTCGGAATCGAATTTAAACTGTAGGTCCAGCCACTCATGTATAAAGTTAACACACACAAATAAGGTGGTGTGAGGAGCTAGATCGTAATCCTAATGAAGGGTTGTAATAAACAATTATGTATATTTGTTGAATATATTAGTAAATTTCTTGTTTTATTATAAAATTGAAATAAATTAACGAAATAAATATAAGTACACCAAGTATTCTTACAAATTTTTACTTAAAATTTGAAAAATTCTTTACATACGTAGATTAGAGTACCTAGTCCTATGCTGTGCACAGTTTATATATTTTCCTAAATACATACATATTTATATTTTATATTTTTTACTTTATATTTTAAATATGACATTAAAAAATATTATAAAAGCATATGAATTTAGTTTTAAATTATATTTCAATTTCTTGCAGATTTATCAGAATGTGAATTAATGCAAATACCTGATGCTGTTTATCATTTAATGCGCAATACAGAATTGAAAACATGTGATCTCAGCGGTAATGTTATCAAAAAGATCTCACCTAAATTTGCTTTAAAATTCAGTTTAATAACAGGTTAGTAAAGAATTTCTTAATAATAAAATAAGTTTTAATTTTGAATTTTATTTTTCCCGTACAGATTTAAATTTGTCACACAATCAAATGTCAAAATTACCTGATGAATTAGCAGATCTAATGAACTTAACCAAACTGAATATATCACACAATTCATTTATTGTATTGCCACCGGTTGTATTCAAAATGCCAAAACTAAAAGAATTGGATGCCAGTCATAATGCTATTATTGGTAAGTCTTTACAGAGATCACATGGATTTTTAAATTGTTATTAATTGTGAGTATAATTTATAGAAATCGATACAGATGATGTTATTGCCAGCGATAGTTTAGAATTTGTAGATTTACGTCACAATCCTTTGGGTCGCACCTGTCATCGTAGACTGAAAAACGCACAAACGCCGTTCCGTCTGGAGATTTCTGAACTCAATGATGATGATGATGAAGACTGGTAGATGCTATGATGGCATAACAAATGATATTCATATATTTTGAATAAATATATACAAAGCAAAAAAACTTTATATCTCATTATTAAGGAGGCATTATATCTCAATAACAAACATATCTTTATAAAATCTACTGTAGCTAACGACAATAACGACTCTTAGTTTTTTAAGTTTTACAAAGAAATTAGTTTGTAAGTTATAACTGTAAGTGAAAAATTAAAAAAAAAACAAAATACTTGCCTTTAAAAGAATTTAAAAAATGATAAGAAAAACATGATTAAAAAAGAATACAATTTAAAAGAGTTGCAAAGGACAACAAGAGTTTTTAAGTAGTGTTCTTAAAGACCAATTCAAAAATATATTTTTCAATGTATATTGTACAGTCTAGTATTAATTTGTTTTTTGAATTGAAAAAAAAATATTATATCAACACAGTTTTCCTTTCTATAAATATCTCAAGCGTTTCAAATCCTCTCTTTGTTCGTGTTAATTTTGAGATTTTAATAAGGAAACTGTGATTTGAAAAAAAGTTATGAAATATTTTTTATTTTAGTAATTTAAGTATCGTATTAACAAATTGATCCAAAGAATATTTAATACACACACGTATACATACATATACTATAAATACACATTTTTTTTACCTTTGATCACAATCATAATTTTGAAATTTATTGGTTCTAGTAACCAAAAAAGGAAAAAAAAGAAAGGTTTTAGAATTTTATCTTATTTATGACAATTTTTTATTGCAATTAAAATTTATAACTGTGATTGTCATCTATTAGTTTAATTTATTTTTAATTTTCTTTTCTGTTTATGTATCCTATTTTTAAAAAAATTTTTTTTTAACTAATTTTAATGAGAACAGACTTGGATCCATTCGTGTTTGACTATATTTTTTGTGACAATAACTAGTCAGTCCTTTATTTTAGTGAATATTTTTAAATGGATCGTTTTAGTATTTGTACTTACTGCCCTCAATTTTATTACTTTATTTTTGATACTTTTTTGTTTTTATTGTAATTATTGTATTATAGTTTAAAAATTGTTTTTATTTTTTAAAAGAAAATTTTTGTTTTGTTTTCAAATTTATTTTGTTTTCAAATTTATTTTGTGCTATTAAAGTAATAATAAAAAATTGTTTTATTTATTTAACTCTTTCTTATGAAGGAGAATGACAATCAAATAAAATTGTGTTTTAATTTGTTTAATTAAAAATTTAAAAATTTAATTGAAAAGTAAGTATGAAACTAATTCCCAATGGCCATTAATAAAATCTGGTATAATATTCTGATTGTGGCCTCTTTGGATAGTTCATATTACATCTCCTTTCCCTTAATACGACAGAGCTGCGGAGCACAATAGAGTCGTATACTATTAAATACATAATTGGTCATTACAAACCTTCAGCTAGTTTCCAACACCACTTATGTTGTGTGTGTTAATTTTATACATGAGTGTAGTGACGTACAGTTTAAAGTCGACTCCGAACGACAGATTTTTTGAGAAACTTTTTATGGCAATTTTATTTACTCTCAGAGTTTTTGCCAGAAATCTGCTAAGAGGAAATCAACGAAGAAATATTTTTTTCATATTTCGTCTTGATGTCTGACCAGGGGTTTGAACCGTCTAATAAACCAACACACTACTTACTAGACTACGGCAACGTCTTCAGTCGTATACTATATTTGAATATATTTGTTCTGAAACTTTATGAGGGACTGCACACAAGATGTTCTTGATTTCGAGTTGAAATGAAGTCCAGTCAGTGCCTGGAGAATTCCTATTCGCAGATTTTTGACATGGAAACAGTACATGTGTACTTTAGCGCTGTTTTGCCGCAAAATAACTATTTCTTGGTTAAGTGTGATCTGTTAAATCAACTCAATAAGTTCGTAGAATATTCGCTCTTGTTAAGTTTACCCTTTTAAAGATAGTCAATGTGGATTATATGGGTTGTAATGCAGGAGAAACTTTACATGATTGTGCTGGTTTGCAAACTTCATGGCGATTCGCCCCGTTACGTCAAACCTACCGTTTTTAAGACTGTCTGAAGACTTGTGATGGATTTACGTTCCCGGTTATGATATGGAAAAAAGATACCCATTGTGCGGTTAAGAAACGACAGAAATTTTTGTAAATTTCTCACACGACTGCAGAATACGACTTACGGAAAACCCAAAAGAAACAACCCTGCTGTATGTTGTAAATTAACAGTTAGCAAGAGCCAATGCCACTGACGACTGATAGACATAGTACGTAGGTAGTAAATTGTCCTGATCGCCAATGCGCTCTGTTCCACACCAACCGTGGCCTTATTTGCTGCACTAAATTGGCTCCCCTCTAATTTTTAAGAAAAGCAGAGCACTAAGTTGGTGACAATAAAAATCCTGGCCCAATCGGGACTATGGGCATGCTGCAATTCTAGGAAGACATAGATTAATCCCGGCCAATTATATGTTTCCCAATAAATATTCGATTTAATTGTTCCCACTAAAGATTTTTGGTTTAAAAATTCGAAGGTTCCCAATGGAATTATATAGATGGTTTATAACTAGGGGCTCATGCGGCAAAGTGCGTAACAAGGTGGGCTCTGATATATGAATTTATTAAAGTTTCTTATAGGCTGCCTAATGAAGGTCTTGAATATGTCTGTGGGGTGGCGGAATAATCTCTGAAAATCTCTTGATTTACTAAAAAAAAATCGGAGGATTTCTGAGAAATATTTCTGATCTTTCAAAGGTAACTTTTCAGTGAAATCCAGGACGTAAGGATATCGTTGGAAATTGCATTGCTGATTAGGTAGCAAGGAGCGGTGCTAAGCTCGCTATCTCAGACATGTTACAGTGCATTAGTTTCCCATTGCCTCATTTAATTTTGGAAATACAGGGAAACTCAATATAGTCGGCAGCAAGAGGGCATGTGCAGTATTGCTAAACTCCTCTAGACACTTAGAGATAAGATTTATTACTATCGTTAAATCGCATGTCCATCTATCATATCAATTCAGACATGTCGAAAGATTTTAACTCTGGTAAATAACTCCTGTAAGACTTGCCGGTCTTAGGAAGAGTAAGAGACTATGTTTTGTCTCACATGTAGGTATTTTGATGTTGAGGTTTTTGACTTCAATAACTGTAAACTGTTAAGTGGCTGTTATTTTACATTAAAAATCCATTCCTTAAGGAGTAAAACTTACCCAAAACAATAGCGAATAAATAAATGTTAAATAGTAATGTTGCTGTCTTAGTTTTTAAATAGAATAAATTATTTATTGATTTAATCTTAGAATTTAAATAAGAATTATACATAAAACTACTACAAAATTTGTTTTATTTTCATTTTATTTTTTTTTCTCATTTTTGATATTTTCTTTCGCTTTTGGCTTAATTATTTAATTTTAACAATTATAAGTACATTTAAGAGTATTTATCTTTTTTGTTTATAAAATTAAATTTTAAATTATTAACTATTATGGTAGCTGCTTAATGCATTATTAAATAAACTTAAGTAGAAAATATACATAAATATAGTAAGTCTATAGATAGGAAAATTAGAGTATAACTAAATTGTATGTATGTATGTATTTATGTCCTTTAGAATAGAAATACACATACACTCATATATATGTACGATATTTTAATTTGTTTTTATAAGTATGCCTGCCTGCAAGATTTATTTAGTAAAAGTAATTTAATATCATATTTGTTTTAATATTATTGTAAATATATGTTCCTTTCTTTATATATGTATTCTTATAAATATTTATTTTTTGTAAATAATACAGCTTGTTTGTATTTATTTATACGTATGTTTTTCATGGTTTTAGATTAACCCATTAAAAATATATTTATTTTATATGTTTTTATTGTTTTTTTTTGCAATATTAAAATATAAATCTTTAAGAATGGTCGAATAAATATGCTTTGAATTTATAATACTTTTGCTTATTTTGATTTTTATGTTTTTTGTTTACCATATACTGTGTAGATTTTCTTTTTTAATTTATTTAAACATTTATTTTATAACACTTCATAAAATTTTCTTTATTTAATGCCTACAACAATAACATCACAATATTGTACTTGCATTAGTAACACAGTTTTGTATTTGCACTTTTCATTAGTTTTCTTTTTATTATTAATCATTGGAGTTTTATAATTTCAATTTTTATTTGTTTTTTTTTTACATTTTCAATTCAAATAATAAAATCATCATTCTACACTTAAAGTTTAGCCAAAGTAATATTTATAATTTTGAACAATGAAATGATTTTGTATATTTTGTATTGAAAGAGAAAAACTCGACCCATTTAGTTAAGCCACGCGAAATGTTAAATAAAGTAATACATACTTATTGTACTTATATCAATTAAATGAATCTTATATCAATTATAAATAGCAACCGAACTTTGGTTGTGCTATTAACTGACAACCAAAAATTGTAGTTTTCCTTGCTGGCTATCATCTATAATACTATGTTATACTATAACATAATAATACTAGGTTGCATCTCAAGGTTTTTAGTACGTGAAATAAATAAACCAGTCAGTCACATAATATTTATTTATTAATTACAATACAATTACAAATTATATTCCAATTATATACGAGCGGTGTAACTTAACCATATGTTCGGTTTAGTGTCACAGACCAGAGTCTCTGGTGGGAATCGATCCCATGGCCCTCACGCTATTAGTCCAGCACACTACCCACTAGACTACCAGGGCACCAGAGTAACATAATATTTTCGGATAAATCAGATAACTTGTGTTTCTTCTTACACATATTTCAAAAAATTTTTTCAAACTCAGTTATTTGATGAATATATTCTTAACTTTAAAAAATTAGTAAGCAAAAAGAAAGCAAAATAAGTCAATCAAATTTACCCTTTAATAATACTGTTTTCCTATATTCTATAAAGTTTGTATATATATTATGTCGCCGTAGTCTAGTAGGTAGTGTGTTAGCTTATTAGACGTAAAGCCAGGGTTCAAACCCCAGGTCAGATATCAAAACAAAATACAAAAAGTATTTCTTCGGCGAAATATTTTTTTATATTTTCGTTTTGATGTCTGACTTGGGGCTTGAACTCGGACCTTACGTCTAATAATCCAACACACTACCTACTAGGCTGCGGCGACTTTTGTTTTTTGAAACAAAGGGTTAAATTCCCTACAATTGTTTTAATAATTTTCTGGTCAAAAATATTTGAGCGTCATTTTGTTTTTTGGTCAGAGTACCAACGATTTACGAATTATGATTACGAATTACATTGTGCCCTTTTTAAGCACACATAAAGGAGCTGTATTACTTACTCAGTATGAATTTGTAAAGCAGTGCCTATATTATTTTCGCTTTTCGGATTCTTTACTGACTCTTATACTGTAAAATACTATTAACCCTTTCATGCCCGAATTTTTTGGGCCAGAACTAAAAGTTTCTTAAGGACATGTGTTTGTATTTGGTTTGGCCTAAATATGAAGTGATATTAAATTCAGAGTTCTACGTATTCTGGTTTTACACGTTATTAACCAAGCTTGTTTGCAAAAAAAAAAATATTTTAAAAAAATTAAAAATTACGGAATTTATGAACAAAAATGTACAATGTTGCCTACAGGCAACATCGGGCATGAAAGGGTTAAAAAACCCCAACTGGTCTCTTCTGAAGCTCTGGAATTTATTTTATATTTATTGTTATTTTAAAATTTTTTTTGTTAGAAACGCAGAAAACATACTTTTATGAAAATGAAAAATCTAGATACTGGTGTTTTGCTTTTACATCGCTAACATTCAAATTATAAAGAAAAATACTACAACAAACACCAGCATAAAAAACCAGCATGGAAAATAAGTAAACAAAAATACAACAATAAGCACTACAAGAATAAACGTAAACAAACTGGCTGTTTACTCTGCCATATAAAAGGCAAGGCAAAGTAGGCGAGTGAGTTAGTGAAGATCAGTCAGTTTTGTGTGCAGACGTGGTGCGTTTGAAGAAAGTAATCGTGCTTTGAAGATAGCCGTTACAAAGATCTGTCGAAGAATTGTCTAGTAATTGTTATTGTTAATGGAAAAAGAGAGGAATAACAAAGAAAAGCAATTGTTGTTGTTTACATAAAGTGGCACACAGAATTATGGGAATAATAAAGAGTTTTAATTAAAACTAAACACAAATTTCTTTTTATTTTATTTGCAATCTACGAGCTCATATTTTAATCGTATTTAAAAGGTAAAAAACGTAACAACACTTTGAGGGAATTGGTATGAACTGCTATTCAAACTTTTGAAATATAGGAAATAATGCATATTTATTATATATACAGCATCATTAGAAATAAAAGTTGATGTTCGTACCATTTAAGTACCAAAAGAGGTGTTTGGGTCAAGAAAACGTCATGAAATCTGTTTTTAGTTTATTGAAAAGAATGCTGGTCCTTTTGTCAGTTGAATAAACTGCATCATTCTGTTTTTGTACCGAACTAACTTGTAATTCGGAAATAAAATTAGAAAAAGTGAATTTTATCGATAACAATCAAAAACCTGTGAATTCGGCTTTGAATTGATCAAACTATTTTTTATTTCGACAAAAAGAGGTTTCACAGCAACGATGACATTTTTATCTTATTATTGTCTATTTTTATTAACATTCAATATCTTTCTCTTTCAAATGAATGGAACTTCAAAAATTTTTTTTCAGTTTAGAGTCTCATATTAAAATCAAAAAATCAAATCAGACTTCAGAAGTTTGATTTTCGGTTTATTGGCTGCCTTTAAGTGCAAATTAAGGTTAGTAATACCACTCATCGCCATTAACAATGGCATTCATTTTGTGTTGTATTTATTTAAAATAGTTTTTGTTTGATTAAAAAAATTCGTTTTTAATATAATTTTAGTTGAAACCTTCTAACACATCACTGAAGCATTTCCTAAATCGAAAGTATCAGAACAAAAATCTCCGTGTTGCAAAAATACTTTTTGGCCTGCATTGAGATACCAACTCTATTAACGTTGCAACATTAACATTTCGAAGCGTCTTTCATCTTCTTCATTGAACTTATTGTCATCATAGTCATACAGATCTATGGACTTTCGTTTTTCCATAAATTCCAATGTCGGCTGTATATGGGTTAGCAGCTGCTTATCGCTTGGCTCTTGCACAAATTGTCATTCGGGCATTTCATTGCTAGCCGCCAATGGCAATTGAATATCAATTGATTTTTGCCTGCTCTTAGCATTTAGGGAATATTGTTCGCGTAAAAGATGTTGTGTTTTCGCTGCAGTTGCATTAAAGGATTGCATGTGAAAGTGTGAATGGGCTCCTGCCAATTTGGCCAAAGGTATGCGATATACTCTTAAAGGTTTTAAACGATCCGGTGACGGAGAATAATTATCAGGAGTCTGGCCACCATTTGAAAATAAGCTGCGATACTTGGCATTTCGTTTTGTAGGTGACATGGGCGAATGTTGTTGATTATTTGCTTTGTTCGTGGTGTTATTGTTATTATTGTTGGTGTTTGTATTTATACGTGGTGAGTTGGGAGGCACACCAGCATGTTGGCAATCCACTATGGAATTACCACGCATGGGATTGTATTTATTTTCTGGATGATATGAATCACCACAGGAATTGCTTTTCGCAATTTGTGGCTTCTCTTCCAGGTTACTGGTCTTCTGCAGCGACCTGGCTCTTTGTATGGAGGGTACTTGAGCTCCAATAGCATTGGGTATTTCAAGTAAATTATTCATTTCATGTTCCGGATTCAAGGGTAAGTTCTTAACACTTGCTGAACTAAGTATATCGCTGGAATCACGTGCTAATTCTTCATTAGATGAACATTCACTGGGTGTTGTTACCAATCTTCTTTCGGGGGTGAGTTCATTTATATGTAAACCTTTGATGTTCAAATCTTTGGACATAAATTCCGGGGCTGTTGTAACAAAGAATATGTCACGTTTGGATGTAATCATTTGCAGTTCTGGCAAAACGGCCGTATGCACTAAATTGCCATTGACAAGCAAACGAATTTCCATGGAGTCGGAGGTGAAACCCAATATGTAGGGAAAAGCACAGACCACAGATGTTGGCGATAGATTCCAATGAAAATCAAATTCATTACGGGTCTCTTCACGATCGTTGAGCTTTTGGAAGTGGCAAGTATCTGTGAAAGATTAAAAGATGTTCGTTTATTAAATGAGAAAAGTCTTGAGGGATATTTAAACCTACGATTATAGCACAGCAGTAGTTCGGTTTCTAAGCCATCGCATAATTCTATGGCTGCGGTCAGTTGGGCTTGATTTCTCTTGGCCGGTTCAATTTCATGTAGCCGTGTAGCAATACCCGTTTGATCACAGACAATTTCATAATGATACCTGCAAACATAAAATCAAAACAAATTATTCAATACTTTTCACAATTTTTGGAATCTTTTAATTCCCAGTCAAACTTACTTATATCCCACACATATTAAGCCACCATTTTTTGTGTTTGTAGGTCCCTCCAATGGAGTAACAATCGTAGGCGTATCACTCAATGTAATCTCCTTCTGATATATAAAACCCTCTGCGGTTTCTGTATCATTTTCCGGGCACCAAGAGGCCCAAGCGGCTGTGTGTTTCCATTGGAATAGTTGTAGCTTACGGCCCACGGCTACCACTAACCTTAGGTGACCACCGCTTATGTGCGATGAAGAATACAAATTACAACCGCGTGTCTTGTCAATGCGGCGATCCTTGACTTCTGTGCGTGAACGACACTTTAAAGTGTCTTCCATACAACGGCTATGAAACTCTCTTAAGCGAAATACATATACACGATGGCCATCACGATTTGTAGCAGATCCGCCACGTATTAATACCAAACCATGCTCTTCCAGCACACTGAGTTGACGCACATGTAATGTTTTATCGAATACCAGTTGTAGTGATTGATCCTCTATGGGGCCGCAGGTGTCACATACAATTTTAATAAAAGAAAAACAATTGAAACAGTTTCCTTTTGTATTGCTTTACATTTTTAAGCGTTTAATTTAAATGAAAAAAAAGTTTTTTGTTTTGATTTGTTTGATTGATAAACTCTACATATTTTTACGTGTAAGTAAGTGTATGTTGTTTACCTTTCATCAAGAATGTACCATCATCGGTGGCTATAAATAAACACTCATCATTCGTACCGAAAGAATCACCGGCCAGTGTACCACGATGTGGAAAGGTTGGATAGAAACAATGTGGCTCCCAAGGGGGTTTCTTAAATATCGTACATGGGCTGGCTGATGCAATGCTTGTGGGGGCATCACCTCGTACAATGGCCTCCAATTTGAGTGCTTGGCCTATACGAACAAATTCAATTTGTCTTGCGTCCTCCTTAAGTTTAGATGTTCTTGGCACGTCATACAGTACTTCAGAGAAAGCGCGTCTATTTAGCATGTTCTAAAAGTATACAAACACATACACACATACACAAACATTATATATTGTAAGTATTAGAACGTGTTCCAATGAAAGTGTTACATACTAGTACACAAAGTAAATTTACATTTATATACCATATACCATATACATACATATGTATGTGTGTAGTTTTATAGGTGATGTAATGATATTGAATTCAATATGTGTGTGTATGCATGTGACAGTGTTAGATTTGAAGTGTTTTGAAGAAGAGAAAGTGTTTGTTTGAGGGCACATCAATGTATGTCAGTCAGTATATTTTTGGTTTTTTTATGGTAAAAGTGTTTAAATACTTGATTTGTGATGGTATATGTATGTATGTATGTTCATGAAAACAAGTATGTATGAATATATGTATGTTCAGATGCTTACAGGAATAAATACAATAGAAGGGAGAAAGAAGAAAAACTTAAGAAAACATACGTTTTTTTAGTTTCATACTTGTATGGGTTTCTAGTGAAATATTCCCTTCATTGTTGCACAGTGAGTATTAAAAATGTATTGTTCTTAGGAAGTTTTTAGAATTTTAATTGAAAGCAAATGAATTTTGTTGCTTCTATTCTTCTCAAATAATAATGGAACTCTGGTAGTATATAACCTGAATGCTCTTAATATTGCGTAGACTAATCTCAACAAATATTGGGTCTTTTATTAAGCTCAATAGACAATTGAATAGTAGAGACCTCTCTCGTACGACAAAACTAATACTCTACGAAACGATCATCCTCTCCGTATTTCTTTATAACGTGGACGCTATTCGAGAGAAAAGTCATACGTGAGATCTTCGGTCCAGTGCTAGTTAGATATGATTTCCGCATCTGATCCAACAATGGGCTGTATGAGCTCCTCAACGACATCGACGTTGCGCAGCGTATTAACATCCAGCGCCTGTGCTGTCTATGTCATGTCGTTCGAATAGAGGAGGATTCACCGGCGAGACGGATATTTGATGCGGGGATTATCGGAAACCGAGGACGACCTTGTTTGAGTTGGTATAACCAAATCGAGGAAGCCCTATCATCGATTGAAGTGGCCAACTGGCGTAGACAAGCAAGAAGCAGAGGCGCCTGGAAGGATGTGTAAAGACAGGCCGAAATCCGTTAATCGGGTTGTTAATGGCCAATTATGGTAAGGTAATTGAAATATTCCTTTGATTTGAAAGACAACGTTTAAATGTCCGCCACTCTGGGTAGGTGCATATGAAATGCTTAATTTTCTGGATTTTATTCGATGGCATGGGCGATGTTGGCTCTGAGGACAAATCGCAAGATTTCGATGTCCAATTCACATCAGCTCCAACTGCTTCCTCCATGACCATGCCCTCAAATCGCTCGAATATCCAATGTGGCATGAGTTGTGTGGTATGTAGCATCGTCTTGTTAAAATCACATGTTGTTGGATCATCCAATTTACTCTTAAATAAGTTAATAATCATTGACCGTTGATAATGCGTGCCGATAACAACGATAACCTGATCCAAGTCAACGGATCATTTCAATTATGGACCGATGATCTCTTAGGTATGATGTGAGTTGTTATTGTCCCACATTCGACAATTTTGTTTGCTCACATATCCCTTCATCCGGGAAAGGGGACCCATGGTTGCAAATGATTTTTCGTTGACAATTAGCGCGACACGCTGCCCGAATAGAACACACATTTTGATAAAACAATATTATATTATTTGCACTTATAATTGAATGCTTTATCCATACATGTTGATTTGGTAAAACATGCTGTACTAACGACATCTGATTTGACAGATGTAACTTCAACAAGGTGGCCGTTATCAACTGCATATTTCATCCTCGAAATGAATGTACTTCAGCCGACTTCTGACTCTCCGTGTTATTTACCTGTTACAAGAATCATGTGCAGAAATATATTAGGGAGACACCTTTATCGAACTCTATCTACCACTTCTACAGCGCTGAAAATATAGTCAGATTTAATTACATGATATGACTCCAGGTCAGACATCTCCAAAAAAAAACGAAAAAACAAATATTTTTTAGGCAACTATCGCTCAGCAGCTTTCTGTCATGTAAAGAACATTGCCATGAAAAAGTTTCTTAAAAACCTGTTGTTCGGAATCGACTTTAAACTGTAGGTCCCGCCACTAAAATTAACACACACAATACAATTGGTGTGAGAAGCTGGGTCGTAATCCTGACTGAAGGGTTGCAATGTAACCAATTATGTATGTTGTATGCAACTTTCAATAGAAAGTCTGCATATTTAACTTCATTATAATATAACGAGATAAACTTTTGTTGTGTTATATGAATTAGAAAGGATTCCCTTGTGTTACATTGCACTCCATCATGTATCAGTTCAAGTCTTTCAAAATTTATAAGTTATAGATGCAGCGTATAGGTTGTTCAGTAATAACAGTTACGTTATGATATGGCCTACAGAGAACTTTGTGGACCTCAATCCGGCCAGTTGATGTTACAGTAGTAGTGAAACATTATTAAAGCTTGTGTTGGAAATTATGTTCTTGTTAATGGTGTATAGTTCCTGAGAGTCCTCTTATAGTATCTGTAGTGTTATCGTCAATAAATTCATCTGCCTTTCCATATCTGAAATGTCTTATCAAAGGTTTTAAATCAAAATTTTAATAGCTGTGCTATTTAACGTTCTACAAAAATATTTTCTTTTGTATTTTACGGTTTATTAAGGATCCAAAATTAGTTAAAATTAGTTGCTAAAAGATTGAAATTATCTTTGAAATTATAATTAAATTAAAATAAATCCTAGCTATTTTGCCCTCAACTGTATATTTACATATACTACTTGAATGTCTATGAGAATAATTTAATAGTGATTGAAGAGATATTCTTATATGTCAGACAAGTCATGTTTGTTAGTAAACTATTATAATAAAGGTTGAGTTGTATAGTGTGCACTGCACGCTACATAGTGTGAATGTCCTCATAATTAAATTTTTAATAAAGCATTCGTTATGACTTTTTTTCTCTTTTTCTTTTCTCTAAGCAAATAAAACACAACAAATACTTCTTAATTTTTATTTTTTTTTGTCGTTTTTCCTCTCATTTACAGCCTTGTTTTGAGTGTTTCATTTTGTAACATTTTGTCTCTGCAATGCAATCATTTTAAAATCAATACATTTGTGCAGTCAAACGGAATTACTCCCACATTGTATTGGCAATTTAGAACAATAGGACACAAATTTTTCTCTCCTAGAACGTAGACAATATTGTAAAATTTTGCAATAAAACTCAATAATTCTATGGACAGATACGAAGCTTTGAAGAAATTCATTTAATGCTGAGCAACAGATGGAAGATAACAAATGTTGATTTTAAACAATTTTAAAAATGTTTTGCTAAATTAGTCTAGTCAAGTATGAGGACTACTGTACTTAATTTCTTCTTTTTTCGAATAACTAACCCTCGTAGACAGTTAAGTGGCTATACAAACTTACATACATGGGTTAGTTTCGTTTACGTATTAAACATATAAGTATGCATAATACAAACATCTGAACTACCATACATTCTATACATTCTTATGGAATTCAATTAATTTCTGTGGTTTATTTACACACACAGTTTTTTTTATACACAATCTCTACACATTAAAATATGAAGACAGTACACAAAGGTACCAAAAGATTTTTCCAAGTACTGGAAAAATCTTTATCCTGACAAGCACGCACGCATTTTTAGGTATACAAACTTACTATTATTGACATGCAATATATGTATTAGCAGTGATATAATGTATATTTGGCACAATTTTGTTTATACCTGTACCTTATATCACCATTAATTTAAGAGATACAATGGTTTAGGCTGGGTTTATATTTGACCATAATTTTTTCATCCTCTCCTGAATTGCTCCTGTTTGCAGTCTATCATTTTAACAGCTATACTACTCCATATTTATTACTCAGAGAGTTTTTGGTTCTGCTTGTTTACTTATGTATTTTCTTTAGTACTCTGTGCTTCGATTGGATTGTATCGCGTTATTGTTGATATTATACGACGATTCGAACTATTCTCCTTATTTATAATATTTCCTACAAGTCTATTGTCTTGACAAACTTCTGGATGCTATTTGGTGCCAAAAATGTCAGCCAGAGATGAATTAATGGTTCCAACAATGTGTTGCTGTAATTCATTATCATAGTTACAGAATGTACATGTAAGGCTCGAGACAAATGTAAGTAATTAGGTATACTCTGGGTCTACAGTGCCGTATCAAAAGAACGGTTATCAACCTTAGGTTATTTCTTCAAAGATCTCCTCGCAGAGGTCATCTTATTATAATTTTCCAACGAAAGTTTTGATTGCCCTTAAACCCATTTGGTTTGGGAAGAGTATTTGCCTCTCAGTATCTTCCTTTCATTGGCCATATCCCCACTCCAAAAAAAAGGTTCTGATCCCATCAACGGCATAAAAACCCGCCTCCTTGTAAGCTTGTCTGTTTGCTCATAGCCGAAAATTCCCACATGACCTAAGGTCCCGCAGAGGGTATCCTTTTTTGCCTGTCTAACTGATTCAGTTTTCCTAGCCAGTCTCATACCATTTTCGAGTTAATCTCATGTGAGCCTTTTTTTACTAAGGTGTAGCATTTATTGCATTCGATATCAGTGGTTATACTTATCAATATATTTATCTAGCTTTTTTATTGTTGCCGCTGATCATCAAAGGGAAAAAATTAGGTTGAAAAAATCTGTTCGAATTATTATATACTCTTCTGTGAAGGATAATATAACAGATTTACTTAAATTTAAGGTATATTGTAGTAAAAAAAACTTGATTTAATTCCTATACTCATAGATTAACTTTGTCCTTGTTGGATTTAACGTATTGTCAAAATCAGTATACATTGTATTGTATTAAATTTTTCCCTTTATATACTCACCAATTTACTATCGCCAATGTAGTCTTCATGTAAATCTTTTATTAGCATTTCAAGGGTTCTCTCACGTTTCTGTGAAAATATTGGTGTTTGGAATGTTGCCTTCTCAGCGTTGATTAATTTAACCAATAAAAATTCACGAAACAAATTCACATCCTGTAAAACACAAAGTTAAACCATGACGACATTGTAATACTTTTAATGATGCATTTAATAAAAATTAAAATAAAATAAATTTCATTAATCATCACAATTACATTAAATCGAGTAAGTAAAGCAAATTTCCTACATCAAGCATGTGGTTCTTTCTCGTGACCAAATAAGACAAAAAGGTTTCTTAAATGACAATAATAAGTCACCATCACAAAGGCCTTGATTTATAAAAATTAATTCAAATATTTTTAAATATTTCAATAACTTTTCCAATAATTGTTAAGTCCTTTGAATTTTACACAAAAAAGGGAAAGTGTGGAATGTATTCTCCATGTCGAAGTCGCCGTGGTCTAGTAGGTAGTGTGCTGGCTTATTAGGCGTAAAGCCTTCGTTCCCACGTCAAACATCAAAACGAAATATAAAAAAAAAAATTTTCTTCGGCGACTTCTTCTCAGCAGTTTTCTGGCAAAAACTCTGAGAGTATATAAACCTGCCATGAAAAAGTTTCTCAAAAATCTGTCGTTCGGAGTCGAGTATAGAAAAATTAACACACACAACATGAGTGGTGTGAGAAGCTAGGCCGTAATCCTGACTGAAGGGTTGTAATGGCCAATTATGTATGTATTCTCCAAGCTGCCTGTTTTACAAAAATTTTCAAAAGGTTTTTCCTTTAAAACTACCTTTACACAATGGTTTCTATTTATTTTGATTTTACACTCAAAGCACGCATTGTTTATTCTTTAATCAACTGAATTCCGTTTTAATTAATTCGTAAATAATATACGAAACAGGCTATTGCCAAAAAATATACGCGTATAAGAGCGAAATTATAATTTACTCAACGTATACATTTGCTGTGAAATTATTTATACTCGTTGTTCAGGCGTTCATAACTAACGTTTGGCATTTGTTTTGCCACTTGTTCGGGTAGATTTCAAATTATGACAGCAGGTGCACTAAAGTCTTTACGTGACTTGTCTTATTATATTTTTAAGTTTTCATTTTATAGTCACGCTTCACTTTTTAAGGAGAGTTTAAACCAATGTTTTTGGCAAATTGTTTACATCATCATTGGTTTTAAGTACTTGTAGAATCGTGATTTATTTTAGTTTTTTTTTTGCAGTTTTTCGCATTGTTTAAATAAAGTAAAAATAATTATTATAATAACTTTTTAAGGAGAGTAACAAATACACAAAAATATTTTAAAATACAACAGGATTAGATTCTTAATCGTAAGCATTTTTTCACATTAAGGCTGTGTGTATTTAATTCTCCACATCGTCTTTATTCGACTTTTGAGATCAGAAGCAAATTTCGGATGTTTTGTTCCGATATCAAACATATTTAAATTAATGATTTCTGAAATCAACAAAACAAAAAAAAAATTGGAATGAGCAAATACGAATTGTTTTCACCCGATATTATTCAAAGAGTTATTAAATACTCGCTTGAATACAATGGACATTGCTTAACTTAGTTGGTCGTTACAACCCTTCCATTAGGCTTACAATCTAGCTTCTCAAACTAAGTGTGTTGTGTGCTTTTTATTCATGAGTGGCGTGACCTACCTTTTAAATAAGATTTTTGAGAAACATCTCCTGAGAATTATATTTACTCACGGAGGTTGCGGAAGAAGAATATTTTCATATTTCGTTTCGTTCAAGATGTCTGCGCTGAGGTTTGAACCACTGCCTCACATTTTATAGTCCAATCCACTAGAATACGAAAAATTTGAACATTGTAATGTCACATTATTTTCCACATCGTGCTTTTTCTTTTTACCAAACAGATCAATTGTATACGATGTAGTCCTTGAAATCGTCGTAGTCAAGTAGGCAGTGTATTGGCTTATTAGACGTGAGGCCGCGGTGCAAACCCCAGGTCAGACATCAAAACGAAAATATGAAAAAAATATTTCTTTGGCGACTTCCTCTCAGCAGATTTCAGGTAAAAACTCTGAGAGTAAATATAATTGCCATGAAGAGTTTTTCAAAAATTTCTCGTTTGGAGTCGACTTTAAACTGTAGGTCCCGCCACTTATGTATAAAATTAACGCACACAACATAAGTGGTGTGAGAAGCTGGGTCCATAATCCTGACTGAAGTGTTGCAATGATCAATTATGTATGTATGTATGTAGTCCTTGATACATTTGGTTTTTGACACATGACTCCTGATCGAAATAGCTTCATTTTGAATTATTATAATGAAGGGTGGACCAAAATATCACTGATTTTTTTAATTTTCCGGCATCAATCAGTTGATTGTAGTCGAAATGTTAAAATGTAAGAAAGTGAAACTCGCGTGCTCATCATTATTTTTTGTGAACCAAGCATCACCTAAATTAAGGCTGAGCTTGAAAGGAATGAAAAGATGGAAGGAGAAGGTCTCTGCTATGGCGGCAGTCTTTTTGGATGCATGCGATATAAGCCACTTTAACTAGTTTTAGCGTGTATGTGAAAAAGCCAAGAACAAAAATATTTTTTCTTGTTTTCAAACGTAAAGAAGTGGCTCGACGGAAAAGCATTAGTCTCCAAAAAAGAAATTCAACCAGGATTATGAGCTAGCTTCTCGCAACATTTGTGTTATGTGTGTTAACTTAACATAAGTAAAAGGAGTTACCGAACGACACATTTTTGAGAAATTTTTCATGGCAATTTTATTTACTCTCAGATTTTTTGCCAGAAATCTACTGAAATCTATTGACTACAATAAAACTTAATTTTTGTAAGGGAAATATATATAAATATTAAATGTGTTTAGAACTCATCGGACTACAATTTGAAAAAACCCTCCCCGATGAGATATGGGAGAAAAATAAATTTTGAAAATTCGTTCATTAAGTGAAAATTTCCCTTCACGAAAAATCCAAACTGGTGTTAGTCTTGAAATTTATATTGTATTCCATTTAAATTGTATTCCGAAACAGTTACGATAAAATACTGTATCCAAACTGTAAGTTTAGCAACGTTTCTCTGTTTAATGCGTATTCATTGCTACAAACGTATTGCTAAATACTCATACGATTTATTATGCAATTGTATTTTCTTTGTTTGTCAACAAATACCCTTGTATGTTTGTGATTATCGCCAATAACAACAACAATAGCAAAATACATACAACTATATTAACATTTTATTGATTAATTACCCCATGTGGTTATTAGACAGACGAAGGATACGGGTAGATGTTGATTTTAATGAATTGAAATTATAAAAGCTGTTATTTAACAAATATTTATTATTATTGTTGTTGTTGTTTTATCGTTTTCGTTTACAACAATACTATACGGGTTCATAATTGAGTTAAGGCAACAACTGGCATAGTTTCCTTTGTTTTAACTTATTAACAACATATACACTGCGTTTCACTTGAATAGCACACTGTACAAATTGAAATTCTCGCCCCTATATCTTTGTAAAAAATAGAGATAGCGGATTGATTTTGGATTGCAATTGTAGTGTTATTTATAGCTTTTATCATAAAATAAAAAAATATTTCGATATGTCAAATTGTTTTCAAAATACAACATAAAAAAGAAAAATACTCAAAAAATAACAATCAAATTCCGTTTCACTAGAATAGCCCATATTTTAATAAATGTAAAAAAATTACTTTTTATAAAGGTTTTTAATTTTTTTATTATTTTTTATTTATTTTTATATAAAAACTAAGATTTAACTATGGATTTCTAGTAGTGTGTTGGGCCTCCCTTGTTCAGAATAACCTCGTATAGCCTATTAGGCATTGACTCGTACAAATTTTTCAAATAGTCGAGAGAAATTGAAGTCCATGCCCGTTGAATGACCTCAATCAGTTCTGCTTTGGTTGAAAATTGTTTTTTAGACCCGTAAACTTTTCTGGCCAGCCATCCCCAAACATTCTCTATTATGTTTAGGTCCGGCGAGTATGGTGGCCAATTCAAAAAGTTGACATTTTTGGACTCTATGCACGATTTGACCACACGGGAATTATGTATTAGGGCGTAGTCTTGCTGAAAAGTCGACGGCAATGGACCAAAAAGAATTTTTAAACTCTGGAAAGGCCTTTTCTAAAACCCTGATATGTTTTAGCATTCATATTTGAACTTAGAAGCTGGAGCTCACAGGTGCCATAATAAGAAATCGCACCTCACACTATAACTCCGCCGACTCGACTGTGTAATCGATCCAACTGGTGAGTCTCCTTCCTCAAATCGTGAAAATAATAATTGTAGCCATCAGGGCCCTCCAAATTAAACTTCTTCTCGGCAGAAAAAACAACGCGCTTCCACTCGTTGCTCTGTACCATATTATCTCGACAAAATTTCAACCGCATTTCTTTTCGTGCAGAGTTAAGGGGTAGTTTTTTCTTTAATTTCAGTCGTTTGAGTTGATTTGCTCCTGAAATAATACGCCACACAGCGGTCTTGCTAGCATGGACACCTACTTTAGCCTTAATTTTGTCAACAGAATCGTGCGAATTTGAAGCTTCTCTTAAAAAACCCCTCTTATCTGTTTGAGGATGGCTGGCCAGAAAAGTTTACGGGTCTAAAAAACAATTTTCAACCAAAGCAGAACTGATTGGGACCATTCAACGGGCATGGACTTCAATTTCTCTCGACTATTTGAAAAATTTGTACGAGTCAATGCCTAATAGGCTATACGAGGTTATTCTGAACAAGGGAGGCCCAACACACTACTAGAAATCCATAGTTAAATCTTAGTTTTTATATAAAAATAAATAAAAAAATAATAAAAGAAATTAAAAACCTTTATAAAAAGTAATTTTTTTACATTTATTAAAATATGGGCTATTCTAGTGAAACGGAATCTGATTGTTATTTTTTGAGTATTTTTCTTTTTTATGTTGTATTTTGAAAACAATTTGACATATCGAAATATTTTTTTATTTTATGATAAAAGCTATAAATAACACTACAATTGCAATCCAAAATCAATCCGCTATCTCTATTTTTTACAAAGATATAGGGGCGAGAATTTCAATTTGTACGGTGTGCTATTCAAGTGAAACGCAGTGTATACATACATATGTATGTACATTATTTAATTTATTATGTAAACAATGAACTTCACATTGGTAATGCTACTGGAAGAAAGGGTTTAATTTGGCTCATAATAAGGGCTGTAACAGCAATTTTTGGTTTTACAAAATGCGGATTTTTTAATTTTGGAGGTGAAATATGTACTTAATGTTGCTCTAAAACTCATTCTTGAAGTCGCCGTAGTCTACTATGAAGTGTGTACTGGAAGTGAGGCCACGGTTCAAACCCCAGTTCAGACATCAACAAAACAGAACATAAAAAATATTTCTTCTGTTATTCCCTCTTATCAAAGTTCTGTCAAAAATTCTGGGATTAAATGAAATTAGCCATGAAAAATTTCTAAAGCAAGCTGTCGTTCGGATTCGAGTTTAAACTGTAGGTCATTCAACTCATGTGGCAAGTGTGAAAAGTGGTGTTAAATGCTACGTCCTTATCCTGATTGGAGGGTTGTAGTAACCGATTAAGTTAGTTAGTAAGTATTTTTTAAATGTATTCGTCTACTAAGAGGGCTTAAAAGCTTTTACTCTGCCGCATGTTATCTGGTTTTTTATTTGTTTAATTTCACGAATTTTTCTGGTCATTTTTTTACATATCTACGCATCTATAATAACACTCATATTGTAGTATACATACTATATAGCACGAACCAATGACATTAAAATCACTATTTGCTTATGGTAGATTTGCGAAAGACCAACATTGTAAATAATGAAGAAAAAAAGTTTTTTTACTCACCGTAAATTCTGGTGGGTTTGGCAAGGTTGGACCAAATGGTGGCACATTTTCATCACAAAAAATGGCCAAACGATACGTTTGTTGTGTTTTCGTTACCACCGCAAAAATGTCTATAAATATTGCATATTAATTAACAAAAAAAAATAAAACTAGCAATTTATACAAATTTTTAAAACAATAGCAAATAGAATTAGTATGTACGTACGTGTAAATTGGCTTTTTATCCATGTGGGATCAAACATTGTTGGCAAAACTGTATCAACTTTTTCGGATGCACTTTGATCAATGAAAACAATATTGACAATATCGTTGCCAATATGACGTTTACGTTCGACCTGAAAAGAAAACCGGAAAATGGATTTGTAAATAATATTTTAATACGATATTTATATAATATATTATTGTTACAGAATCTTAGACTCTAATCACTAATCCATTACATATCTTTTAGGCATTGATAATTCCATTTTTAAAACTGTAAATAAAGTTTGTTAAAAAAACAAATTAATGCAGCACAAATCAAAATTCGGTTTCAAAGAATCAATCAAAATAGTAAGACCTCCTCTATACTCTTTAAAGAAAAACAAGTTTCCGATTTTTTTCGACTTAACCTGGATGTTTGAAAAAAAATATTATAAAGAATCTTAACGAACTGAGTTTGTTTTTGTACATTTTCTTTAACAATAGCAGTTTAGAAATTCAAAAGCTATACGACTTTCTATCAAACATATATACATACATACATACATATGTACGTAATTGGTCATTACTACCCTTCAGTCAGGATTACGACCTAGTTCCTCACACCACTTATGTTGTTGTGCGTTAATTTTTATACATGAGTGGTGGGACCTACAGTTTCAAGTCGACTCCGAACGACAGATTTTTGAGAAACTTTTCATGACAATTTTATTTACTCTCAGAGTTTTTGCAAGAAATCTGCTGAGAGGAAGTCACCGAAGAAATATTTTTTTTTATATTTTCGTTTTGATGTCTGACTTGTGGTTTGAATCGAGGCCTTACGTCTAATAAGCCAACACACTACCTACTAGACTACGGCAAATTAAACTTTCTATTATAGCTGCCTTAAAACTGCTTTATTTTCAATGATTTGAGTTTTGATGGACAGGAAAAGGCTGGTGAGTTGTTCTCGCCATTCACTTGCAATGCTTAACTTCAACTCATTTTTTTTTATCAAATTGATAGAATAACTAAAAATTCTACAAATAATTGACTGTAACTGTATCGATTACGATATACCATCCTCAGTAAGTCCATTAGTTTTAGCATGTTTGTTATTTGACAAAAAATCACTATTTTTTCAAATTTGTCTCCTTGCCCAACTTTTCCCTAATTTTTCTACTTGTTTGTGCAATAAATTCTTCATTGAAGTCAGTTGGGTTCCTTCCGAACCATTTTTTCAAGTTTGGCAACTAGTAAAAGTCACTCATGGTCATATTTGGAGAATACAGCAGCTTCGGAAATAATTCGAAGCCTAATTCATACACTTTTACCATTGAAACCCCTTATGTGTGCATTCATACTATTGAAAATGAATTTTTTTCTTGAAAAATTGCGGCTGTTTGTTCTCATCCTCAGCCGATAAATTGTCATAATATTTGCCATTGATTGTTTTACCCTTTTGTTGGTAATCAATGTAAATAGTATTACATAAATTCCCGAAAAATTTTCTATAATCTTACTGGCTAACATGCCCTCTTTGTCCTTTATTGGAGCAGATTCTTTTCTAAAACTCTACTGTTTTAATTGCTGTTTAGTTTTTGATGGTTAGTGGATGATTCATGTTTTATCTACGGTTATGAAATTTCTCAAAACTCGTCTATATTGAGGTTGAACAATACTGCAGCAAAGTTGTTACTCGATTTTCAGTTCAGTATTCTTCAGTCTTTTTGCGGAAAGCAATGTTTTTCAATTTTCATCCTAAATCGGTCGACGCCATATGCATTTCATGTATTTTAAAAATTTTTTGTTGGGTCTCAAAAAATTGATTTCGAAATTTTGTGATTGAAATTGATGATGCAGGGTTCCTACAGTATTTATGAGGCCTAGTGTTAGTTCAAAGTGGATAGCTTTTTTCTACAAAGTTTAATTCTTAATGATAATATCTAATTCACTTTTTCTTGTTCTCTCCTCATATCACGTTTGCTATCATAGTCACTCAAACAGAAACTAAATATCACTGCTAAGTGAAATCTTAGCAAAAGTCAAGTGACAAATACCTGCTGTCGGCCCAGTGTTTCACTTGCAGTTATTTGTTAAAGTAACTGAATTATTGTCCCGCGCTTGCGAGAACTACAATCTTGACAAAATTGTCATCAGTTTCGCATGTTGTTTTAATGTTTGATAGAAGAAGGGAACTGGAAGCAAAGATTGTTATACTTATGAAAGGGATTAGACAATGAAGTTGTTGTATTTCTATCGCTCGATGCACAAGTTTGGTGGTTGACACCTGTCTACAGATATATTTCTATAAATTATGGTAGGTTGTAACGACCTAGGTACCGATGACAGGAGGTATTCAAACCATAATTTCATATGACTTAGCTTTCCTTAGACTAAAGTTACATAGATCAACGTCGACAGTTACATATAAAAAGTCTACATACACCACATACACCACTGTATGTAGACTTTTTTCCCGCTGGATTTTTCCAAATGGAAGTCGCCGTAGTTTAATAGGTAGTGTGTTGGCTTATTAGACGTAAAGCCAGGGTTCGTGTCCTAGGTCAGGCCTCAAAACGACATATGAAATAAAATATTTCTTCGGCGATTTCCTCTCAGCAGATTTCTGGCAAAAAGGCTGAAAGTAAATAAACCTAACATGAAAAAGTTTCTCAAAAAATCTGCCGTTCGGAGTCGACGTCAAACTGTAGGTCCCGCCGCATGAGTGGTGTGGGAAGCTAGGCCGTAGTCCTGACTGAAGGTTGTAAAGGCCAATTATGTATGTATGTGTTTTTCCAAATGGAAAAAGATGTTATAGCGCTATTAAAGGCATTAACAATTAGGAATTTTTGACGAATTGTGGAAAAAGATATAAAATTTAGCTGGAAAAATATTTACATACATAATACAGTGGTGTATGTGGACTATTTTCGTTCACTGTCTGTCTCTATCTCTTTTAAATATATGCGAAAGCTAGAATTAATTCGGTATTCTATTTCGATATTAAAGATTGCTCTATTCAAACATCCATTGTTCTATAATAATTCGTTTTTATTTCTGTACACTTTGGGGATTTATATCTTAATTAACAATTAAGTTTCTGTTATTATCCTTTTCTCAAAACCTTTCCCTAATTTTTAAATTACAACACGTTCTGTAAGTATGTTGACCCTTTTTTGGATTCTTAAATTCATAATTAAATCAACATTTGTTGCCATTAATTGCTCATTAGAATAATCATTTCGAAATTATAAAAGCATTCAACGGTACATACTTACCTACAATAATAAAAAAAAAAGTTGTTGGAAAAGTTTTTCATTTCTTTATGACTCACCTGTTGTCGATTATCCTTAGAAAAAGGCAAAAGTGTTGAAACATGAAACATAATCTCATGACCCTCATACAAAGTATACACAGAGTATTTGCCGGTCATGTCACCTGCATTGAAACGTAGAAAAATATAATTTTTTTCTTTAACGATACACAAAACCACAATGAAACAATGTAAGGCGACCTAAAGGTGAAGATAAAAAGAAAACAACAAAACAGCGAAGAAATAAAATTTATGCCACACAATAAATGGATGTGGAGATACAAATTAAGAAAATAATTTTCTATGCTACCCACAAGAGACCATAAAGTGGCCTCCTTTTCTTTAGTAAAACAAAACATAACCGTAATAATCTTTAGCAAGCATGCAGGATGCTTTATTGTGATTGTAGGTGTGTCGTGGACAAGAATGAAATTAATTCATAAGGAAAGAAATTTTATACTGAAAAGATTTGAAAAGGTCGTGTGTTTTCTTTTTAATAATTCCCATTTCTTATAAAAATTAATAAAATTCTGCTTATGGTCTTTTAAACAATTATGCCGGTTATTGTTTCCAAACAATTGTGGTTGCGAATATAAATGTATTCTCTGGAACTATACCAAACTATTCTACATTAAATAAATATTTCAAGAATCAATTTAAAAATTAAAAAATAACAGGAAAAATAAAATCCTTAACGTACAAAATTTTTGTTGGAGGTGTGGGAAATTGTATTGCTTTTAAGGAACAGAAAACGAAAGTAATTTTCATTTTCATTTCCTATTCACTTTTGTTATTTTCTTATCATTTCTTTTTTTTGTGTGCACATAAAAACGTGTTATTATTGTAGTTGTCTTACCTTTTACATCTAAGCCACCGCGGAAACGATCCCAACCTTTAAGACGCACACGTTCGCCTAAAACATCCAAGAAATCTTCAAAGTCTTGGCTCGCTTCCTCTGCAAGTATAATAAGAACGTAAGAATAAATGAATGAATGAATGACTGAATGAAAATTCATGAAAATCTTTCGTGTTTTCTTTGTTTTTGTTTTCTTCAACCTGGCATTAGACTGCAATTCATAAATACTTTTCTTTCTTTCTGTATTTTCTTTTTTCTTTTCAGCATTTTGTTACAACAAAAGAATGTCATTAACGCAGAACAGACAATACAACTACAATATGTACATACAATAACAATAACAACAACGTCAGTTATAAAAAATTTAACATTTATTAAGAAAGAAAAGAAAAAGCTAAAAGAAAAGAAAACGAAAACTACAAGACTTTTATGTTTGTTTTGTAGTTCGCTTCTAATTTTTCTTTTATTTCTAGTCTGTTAATGCAAAACTTTAAGTATCATCCACCAATTTAGTTTTTTTTTGTTTTTTTCTTCGATTTTAGTTCTTTTAAAACTTTTGTAGAATTTTGTTTGCCAACAAATGATTAAAGCATTTCAGTTCATTTGATGCCTAAATTTGAGCTGCTTTCAGGCAAATTTTCAAAGTTAAAGTGAAACATGAAAGGCTGCTCCATATTTGGTTTCCTGCTTATAGGAAGTCTAATTATAGTGTAGAATTTTATTATTTTGTTTTTGTATTTTACTTCTTGTATGATTAAAGTTTAAATCAAAAAATTTAAGCGTTTGGAAACGTTAACGACAGTTGCTTCAAGAAATGTCTGAAGGTTAGGTTAGGTAAGGTGGCGGAGATGTGGACCTTAGACCAGCATTTAGTCCCTTTGTGATACCCCAATATATTCCACCCATTCTCTAAACGAATACATCGCCGATTTATATTAGAGAGCTCGGTCAAGGATGACAAAAAATAGTAGATTAAAAATCTACGTCTCTTTATGGCAAGAGCAAGGTACTGACACTTGATGTGAAAGACAGTTTCTTCCTCCTCCTCAGACCCGCTGGTCAGATAAGTTAAGCTATGATTTTATATAAAACATATCGAAGAATAATCTCAGGTATTTTCAAAAAGCTTAATCAAAAGCAAAAAAGCCAATTTCAGATTTAATTCTTTATTTCTGCTTTATCTACCCACAATACTATAGGAATTTCTATCTTTATCGCTGCTAGGTTAGGTTAGGTCGGAGTGGTAGCTCTGATATCAAAAAGCTCACTTGAGCACACATAGTGAGTGGCCCGTTGTGATACCACAGGTGAACGTATCTGTACTGACCAAGTTCTACCAAAACCAGGGAAGAGGAAGAAGTTGGACAGCGCAAGGGCTGCATATTTCAAAGCACGACTACTCTACGCTGGAAAAGCAGACAGAAAGTTTGATAAATCAATAGATGATAGCTCTGTCAAGCTGACAAGAAATGGAGAGGCAAATAACCTATATCTGCACCTCTCAAGATATGGTCACTGACAAAGAAAGTGGATAACAGTCTCCTCTTCCTCAGCGGATCTGCAACCACGGCAGAAGTCGTTAAATAGGAGCTGCATTGCTTCTATGTTAGGTAAAATTAATTGCCGCCTTGATCATATCTAACTTGCCTTCCATTAAACACATTGTACTATTGTATATGCTTACAATTCTTGGCTGATATTTTTCAGCCATCCTCAGCTATTATTTCAGGTTTTTAAGAGTCAGACAATAATAGGGAAGATGTTTAGTGGTCTCTCCTTTGTTCTTAATTTGGACGTGTCTTGCTTAGGATCAATATGCCCTTTATGACTGCTATGACGCTGAGTGAAGGTTGGCAGGTCAAATTTAATTTGTCTTGTGCTATAAAAGTGACTATTGAATTCGATCGAATTAGTTTCTTTTGCTTTTGCTAGTACGTCAGTTATGTTGTTACTTCAAGAACACCGTGTCCAATAACACTTATGAGTTAAATATCTGACTACGTCCACTAGGACCGTCCGACATTCCCAAACAATCTTAAACGTTGTATACACTTTCTTATCAGCAAAAATTTTTACGATTTTAATTATCAAAAATTTAATTCTTTTGTAGATTCGAAGATTGAAAATGAAAGAAATGGAATTGCTAATTATTATGGCCTTTATTTATTTCATCATTTAAGTAAAACCTTTATTAACTTGAATAAAAACACAATTAAATCAACAAAACTGCGCTGTCAACTTCATTCATTATACTCATATTCACAAACGTCGTTTATTTGCTTAATGTCTCACATTTTATTACCACTCTCGATCTGTTAATGTCTGACAACGACTGACTTGCGACTAACAGGAAACTTTGTCCTTAGCACTGCTTATACTGCCTTATTTTAAGTCTGGCAACTTTGCAATCTTTTTATGTAGTGTTGTTGTTCTATTTTGATCTCTCTTGTCCCCATTCTCTGTACCGTATGATATGTATGTTTTTGTTTTTATCTGTTTTTTGTTGTTGTTTAAATTCGTGTAAGTGTTCATTCATTAGCGTAACAATATGTATACATACAGTCGACAGCAAAAGTATTAGTATGGCAATACATGCACAAAGTCCCGATGTGACTTCAAGAGAATATTTAGGAGATCATTTGAAAGAACGGTTACGTAATCGCTAAACCTCAAACAAAAGTCAACCGAAAAACTTGCTAATGGTGCCACCAGAAAACACTAAACAAAACCTGTACATTCAATTCCCAATGGGTTAAATGGATATTCTACTAAATACAAGGGATAACAATTTCATATAGTAGGCCTTTGAATTTTAAATCTACTCAGGGTTCCACTTGGGGGTACCTATGGAGTATTCTGAAACTTTTTCTTATTTTTCTCTTGATTTATGAAAAACATTAAAAAATTCTTTGTTTTATAATAAAATAGAAATAAATTAATTAAATAAATATATTAACCATATATTTTTATAAAAAAATGTATTGCCGTATTAAGACTTTTGCTGTCCACTGTATATATCTCTATTCAATGTACTCTGATATCCAGCCAAGGCTTTATTTTAGTCTGAATAATACTTCATTATTTCGAAATTATTACAATTAAATGATCTAAAGAAAGATTCAAATCCGCTCTTTTTGTGTGATTTTGATCTATCAGTGAATACTTAAATGAAATTGAGTTGACGGTAAAGATTGCATCATAATCTGCATTGAAAACTAGTTCAGTTATCGTGTAGTATTTAGGGAAATCTAAATCTCAATACTTATAATTTTAGCATGGCAATAGCTTCTATTTTTCTATTTTTTTGTGGCGTTTAGTTCCATTGCGATTTGCGCAGCTGTTTGTTTCTGGTGGTACCTAGTTAGGGACAGTGGAAAATGCCTTACCATTGAGTGATTATGTATTAGTAACAATGTTTCCATTGGATTTACCTTCGTCTATAACAATAGCTGTCAAATCGTACACTTAAGCGACAGTCTTACAGCATTTTTCCCCATGGTTTTAGAAGAGTATTTAGGTTTAGAAGTCACCGTAGTCTAATAGGTAGTGTGTTGGCTTATTAGACGTAAGGCCGCTGTTCAAACCCCAGGTCAGACATCAAAACGAAAATATGAAAAATATTTCTTCGAGGGCTTCCTCTCAGCAGATTACTGGCAAAAACTCTGAGAGTAAATAAAAATTGCCATGAAAAGTTTCTCAAAAATCTGTCATTCGGAATCGACTTTAAACTGTTGTTCCCGCCGCTCATGTACAAAATTAACACACACAATATGAGTGGTGTGAGAAGCTAGGCCGTAATCCTGACTGAAGGGTTGTAATGGCCAATTATGTACATATGTACGTATGTAATACTTCATTATTTCGAAATTATAAGACTCAAATGGTCTAAAAAAGATTAAAACCCGCTCTTTTCGTGTGATTTTGATTTCTCAGTGAATACTTAACCGTAGATCGAGCCTTAAAAAAACTTCATAATTCTAGCTATGTATCACTTTTGATACATACTTGTATTTCATAGAATTTTCGCAATTATTGATAGATTTTGTTACAAGATTTAAATATTTTTATTTATTTCAATTCATTTTAATAAAACTATTTGACATTAATACTTTCACTTTTATGAAATTTACGCCAAATTTTTTGACATGATGTACGTTGTAGCATGGGTTTGTAATTATAAATTAAATATTTCATGTGAGCTTGGTTTAATTTTTTTCTAGATGGTAATAATTTGACATCTAGCTCCCTTGCTTTGTGGGGATTTATAAGTTTCCCATTGTTTAGATGGGGCAGCTTATTGTCACTCCCATCAGTAACGCTCCTAATCGAGGGCTAGCTGAAACCTGATAGCCCAAACCATTGTTATATTTCGATAGAAACATTTGTTGTCGACGTCATGTGACGTAAAAAAGTTTCCTGTTGCAATATCGATTATGTCAATAACAATGTTCTCTCTTACATTCCTCTCTGGTGTCCCGGATACAAGTTTCGCCAAATAAGTAGTTACTACTCACGTAGCATGTAATTGAATCTGAAACTGCCGATTAGATTTCGGTGGACCACGAAATTTATAACGACCATAAAATTCAATTACTTAGTAATCTATAGCGACAAAATTATTGGGATTATTAAAAGCTGAAAGACTATCTGCTCATTTTTCGAAAAAGCATAATAAGTGTAAATTTATCCTCATTTCTGAGTAGCACATTATCGAAGCGAATGATACTGTTATCTCATACGTACATATTTGACCGAAATACTATCATCTGTAATATCTTTGAAATAAGACACTTTTTTCTAATGTTTGTCTGTCACGGAAGATAAATCTGAGAAGAGGAGTAAGTAAGATTCTACAAAATTTCATGTGACAGCTGCTAGCAATCTGCGTGAAAATTGATAATATTTTTCCTTCCCAAACTACTAATAAGGTGCTCAATTGCAAGCAGTACCATCTTTTTCGATTAACGTCCTATTGCCCTGTTTGCAGCTGTCAGTACTTGCGTCAGTTCATAAGAGGAGCTTCGGTTCTTCTGTTTTCTTCTTCTTCAGAATCTTCAGTAGCAGGAATATTACATATATATGTACATATTTAATCGGTCATTACCTTTCTTTGTAAGCTGGAAATGTCTGACCTGAGGTTTGAAACTTGGTTTTACGTCTAATAAGCTAACATAGTACATACTAGACTACGACTACTTCAATCAATATCAAGAACAGAAAATTCAACTTTTTCACTTTCATCCAACACTTAACTTTCAATTCCTTATCAAATATCATAAGTAATGTTTTATTCCCGATAAAACTTCACAAAATCTTTTGAAAACTTAAAAAAATTACATATACAACACCAAAAAAATCCCAAGGAAAGTCGCATGTATCAAAAATGATACATAAGGTAGAATTATGAAGTTTTGGAATTTTTTAGGTCCTGCTCAAAATTTTCTTTTTTTATTTGGTTTAAAATAACGACAGTCACAATACTAACGAATTCAAAAAATATCAGGCATCTAACTTTTTCTGTATTAAAGTTATATCGTCTCAAAAATTGAAATGTATCATTTTTGATACAAAGCTCGGTTAAATCTGCATGAAATTTCTGTTAGTATGTAGGAAGATCTAAATCTCAGTACCTATATTTTTGCATGACAATATCTTCTATTTTTTATGTTCTTGTGGCGTTTAGTTTCATTGCAGTTTACACAGCTGTTTTTTTCTGGTCGTAGCCAGTTAGGGACAGCGAACAGCTATTTTGTTTCTCCCGTGAATAGCACTAACAAGGTGTCCATTGGATTTACTTTTAGCCCACACTTGTTGAAATTCAATTGAATTGAAATACTTAAATTGCTTCCAAAAAAAAAAAATTTTAGTCTTTAAATAAAAAAATTAAGAAAGAAAACTAAAATAACTTGTAGTTGACGTCTGTAGTTTATAGAATATGTAAATAAATTTTTAATAAAGTATGTTTTTTACTTCATATCATTTATGGATTCTCAAAAGTTCACAAGTGATATGTAAAGTTTCAATACTTACGATTACTTAGCATTTCATCATCACAAGACTGTCCCGGTTTCATGTAAACCACACCAAATTTAAAATTAACAGAACCCTCCTGTTCTTCCAATAGCAAGAGATCCTTTTGTATGTCTGCTGCAAAGATTTCTTTAGGATTCTTCATCGTTGAAGCATCGATGCCAGTGAAGTGTGTTAGAATTTGTTTGACTGTAAGTTTTTGATTGGCTTGATAAGGTAATGCAATCTTTTGTGTGCCCTGCAAACGAATTGAAAAAGAAATTGAAAGAAAAATCATGAGAAAATGGCAAAAAAAAAGAGAGGCAAGAGAAGAATGTTGTAATAAAATTAGCAATAAAATCCTTTTTATTTGTTATTTTCAAATTTTAGCGTATTTTCAGTTGAAGTGGATATACTTAAAGTACTTCTTAGTATGTGATGATGGTGATGATGATGATGATGACGGTGATGGATGAAAGGGATTTGCTTAACTTTTCTGTGGTAAGATTTTTCAAAACTTTTATATGGCTACACTATACGATTATTTGTTGTTGTATTTGTATTTGAGTGATGCTTAATGTTTTTTAAATTGTTCTATTCCATCCTATAAATTTCTCTTCCCTTTGTTTTTGGGGCAACTAATCCATGGTGTTTATAATCTCTACTTCCTTTTTGGTTGATGTTTTTCCTTTCCTGCTATTTTCCAAATGAATATGAAAAACGTTTCGGATAGGAAACCGTATCATCAATATTCAATAAACTCTTGAACATGCACACATCAGTAGATTTTTGTGTGGGAATTGTGTGCAGCACATCATGTTTTCATTTCCGTTTTAACGATTCCATATGTCACTGAATCCTGAGGTGGATTACGTGGTTGACAAATAACAAGGCTTACAGAAATTGAATCAATGAACATTCAAACGTTTTATGATTCTGCTTGTTTTACTACACTTCCCACATTTATACTCGCATTGCAAGTGGTAGATTGGAAAGCAAATAAAAAACAAACGAAAAATTAGAAATGAAAACGTAATTCAGCATAATGACATACGATGGGAATTTATTTGATGATCAACATTTGGCAATGCCAAGAGAAATAACTCCAATAAAACGATGCCTTTAAACTGAAATGAAAGGCTGGCTTATATTTGGGTTATGAAAGAAATCAAAGTCAATATCAATACTTGCGATAACATTATTGCATGAGTTTTCCTTTTTGTTCTTTTTGGTAGGATGTTAAAGGACCTTAAATTCTTTTGTATCAATAAGTAAGACAACAAACTGTGTCAGTTGGAACATTTGAAAATTTAATAGTTTTTTAATTTTGATCTATTGTTGCACAAGATAACTTAAAACTTTAAGAACCAACTTCTAAACCGTATTTATTTATGATGAGTACAGTATTGCATACTGCATATTACGCTTGTAGTTCATATATTAAGACTAAGTGCTTATACACTTCGTTCTTTTTCATAAAGTATAGCAAACAATATATTTTAAAATTCTATTTCGATTAGTTAAGAAACATTGGTTTGTCACGAAGCATGTCTTAATACTTAGCTTTGTTAAGTTTTCATTAATCAAGTTTTTTCTTTCTAAGGAGGTAGTTACATACATACACAATTGGTCATTACAATCCTTCAGTCAGGATTACGACCTAGTTTCTCACACCACTTATGTTGTGTGTGTTAATTTTTATACATGAGTGGTGGAACCTACAGTTTAAAGTCGACTCCGAACGACAGATTTTTGAGAAACTTTTCATTGCAATTTCATTTACTCTCAGAGTTTTTGCCAGAAATCTGCTGAGAGGAAAGAAATACTTTATGTATTTTGTCTTGATGTCTGGCCTGGGGCTCGAACCCTGGCTTTACGTCTAATAAGCCAACACACTACCTACTAGACTACGGCGACTTCTAAGGAGGTAGTTGCTGTCTATTTTTCCCTAGTACCAATGCCATCTGAGGTAATGTACTGATTTTTTGTGTTGAATAATGTTGAGAATTTTGAATGCAACTAGTCTTCGAAACACAAGAACTGACAATGTGCGGGAGAATACGAGGCTGTCGATTTCGGGTCGTTTACAAAAACTCGGCCTCGCGCATACCGCAACTTGATTGTAAGCAAACATAGAGAACGAATTGTGTTCGTTGAATAGGCTCTGGAGCAGTTGGCAACTGTCTCTTATTCTTATCGGAAAACCATCTTCAGCTCATTTCTGGATAAAAGCAGACATGAACAATCAAAATTGTCGAATTCCAGAGGATACCATGCCACACGTGAAGCATTCAATGCAATCTGAAAAAGTTACTGTATGACATAAATTTTGGGTCCATACTTTTTTGAAACGACGTTGGCCGGGACATTACTACCAACGGCGATGATTACCAACTTCTTTTGATCTGAATTGGATGATCTGGACACCAAAGTCATGTGGATTCATCAAGCCGGCGCACTGACATCGATCCGGTTAGACTTATTTTGGTGGGGTTTTCGTAAGTCGTAGGTATATGCGACTAAGCCATAAATCACAACGATCACCAAAGCCGATATAATCCATGCCATCGATCAAATATAGCCTAATTTATGAGGCAGAGTCATGGATATTTCTAATGCGCTACACCTCGAAAAGCCGTGGCGAACGCTGGAAGGATGTTATATTCCACACATATACAACTCATGCTATGTTGGATATTCTGTACAATAGGTTTGAAGACATTCTTCAGGATGAAAGTATTTGACATTGCAGCATACGAAATCATAAATTGCCGAAAAATGAATTCGAAGTACTGAAAAGGACATTTCTCTCGTACTTTTAAAATTAAAAAAAAAATCAAAAACTGTGACAAATCGGTCTTTTGCAGTTAAGAGGGCTTGTAATTCAATTAAAAGTCTGCTGGTAATTTAGATTTAAAGTTTGATTACAGTCGCCGGAGTCTAGTAGGTAGTGTGTTGGATTATTAGATGTGAAACAACGATTCAAACCCTAGGTGAGACATCTCCAGTAAAACAAAATATGAAAAATATTACATCGGCAACTTCCTCTCAGATGATTTCTGGCAATAACACTGAGAGTAAATAAAGTTGCCATGAAAAGTTTTTAAAAAAAAATTTCGTTCGGAGTCGGCTTACAACTGTAGCTGCCACCACTCATGTATAAAATTAACACACACAACATAAATGATGTGCGAACCTAGGTCGTAATCCTGTCTGAAGGGTTGTAATGGCCAATTATGTTATATATGTGTGGTTATTTTGTATCGCGTTCATTTGGTAACTTCACAAGAAAGTTTAAGGATTATCGTTGTATTGACAAAATTTTAGACGATTAAGAATATTTCAACCTCTCCGGAATACTGTGTTAATATTGTTTAAAAACAACCAAAGAATACATTTTATTAGCAATTTTGTAATGAACGTTTAAAATGTGGAAAATATACAACAAGTAACACTGATTATTTTACATAAGACATTTGAAATGCACTTTAAAAAATACTTATAAAATTCAAATATTTGGTTTTTAATTGTTAAAGTTATTCAAAAAATAAAAACAAAAAAGGAAAATTGTCGAAAAACAAAATTTTCCTCTCACATACTTGATGTTTAGTGCACAATTTATACTATGAATACATATTAAACACCCTCATCTACACATGCATGAGAGATTGTATATATTTTCTAGTGATTTTGAACTATCTTTGCTAACTTTTTAATTATTTGGTTTTATCAACGAACTTTGGAAAACAAGATGGATAAACAAGCAAGAAAATGGTAAGAATAGCAATAAAACTTTTTCTTCCATACACGTATTCACACTCATAAAGTAGAATTCTCATAAAATAACTCAAAAATAAAACAACAAAGTTTTTGCATTCATTTTTATGCAGGTTATACAAGGATTGAGAAGTTTCGGATTTTAAATGTCTCATACTTTAATGTTCCTTATGCGTGTTTTGTTTTATACCACCGGAAGACTTTTAAAGTCTTGGTAGGACATGGTTGCACTCACACATATGTACATATATTTGCATGACTTCAGAAACAAAAAAAAGAAAAATTTAAAGATAAAAAGAATTTCGGAAAAATAAAAACGAAAGGAAGCAAAAAGCCGTAAACAACTTGTGAATGTTCAGTTACAGTTAGTTGTTGAGGTTTATTATTATTGTTGCTCCACATTTATAGTTTTGTTAGAGCATTTGTTGTTCGTATTTTTACACCATAGTTGCGTTGGTAGTTTTGAAAATTGGTTGCTTGTTTCGGTGTTAAAATGTATTGCAAAGCTTTTAAATGGCTATTCATTTTTCTAGTTTGTTACGCTTTCCCTCTACTTTTAACCCACTTTATTTGTGTTCCAATTTATGAGTACATATGCATGCCATAACTTTACTTACAAGTCATATGAAAAAACACACTAAAAATGGGCATAAAAATAGGTTTTTAAGGCGGAATTTTGAGTTTAAATTGCTGCATGTGTAGTTGCAAAATTCGTTATGATTCATAAAGGCTATGTTTACTACACCATTTTCAAGAGAAAATCTCAAAGTCAACAATAGGAAGCAAATAATTTTGATTTCCGTAATTTATAAAGGAAACAGATTAAATATACATTTTCGCTATTCTTCACAACATATGTACGTACATATTTCTTAAATTAGAAAATTTGAACTTAGAATGTGGGTCATGAAACGGTGTAATTTTCATTGAAGGTTACATGCGTTGCATAAAAAAAGCAAACAACAATTTATTTGGGTTAAAATTTTTGTTTTCACTGTTTTTTTTTTTGGTAATCTTTAAGCCAGCCCAGACCTCTCTAACATTCTAAAAAGACTATAAATAGCAAAAGTTCTAAAGTTCACCAAAAGTAACAAAGACTACAACACTAACACGCCGAGCCATGTATGTCGGCAAGGAGTAGTAGAATATGTGCGAGACATACCAAGTGAATGGTAATTGGATCGAAAATAAAAATATTTATTCTATTTCCGAAAGCAATGACTATAAGAAGAAAATTAGCAAAGTTTTTTACAAAATATTTACCACAGTCAACTTGATGTTCCGTTGAAACAAACCAAATGAATTTGTTGTCGGCTGTTAATTTGTTTCTAAATTTCCTAAATATCACACCAAACATTACAGATAAATTTACGACAAATTTATAGGATTTGTTCCTTCTTTTATTAATTGTGCTTAGTTTGCTTAACGACTATCTGGATTATATTAATTTTCTACTCTATCCCTCATCATCCTTATTTCTTAACTGATGTTATTACACTTTGACGCTGACATAAAATACGCTGTTAGATATGTACATTGTATATTGGGCGCATTTATACACGTATAGTGGCGTGAACTACAGTTTAAAGTCGTCTCCGAATGACAGAGTTATGGCCTGAAAGTTGCTGAGAGAAAGTCGCAGATGAAATATATTTTAATACTTCGTTTTGATATCTGACTTGGGGTTTGAACCGTGGCTTTACATCTAATAAGCCAACACACTACCTACTAGACTACGGCGACTTTATTCTTTGATACTGATATTAAATTTACATTCACATTCAATACAATCCTTCAGTCATGATTACGATCTAGCTTCTCACACCACTTATGTTGTGTGTGTTAGCTTCATACATGTATGGCAGGACCTGTAGTTTAAAGTCGACTCCATACGACAGATTTTTTAACAAGTTTTAATGGCAATTTTATTTACTCTCAGAGTTTTTGCTAGAAATTTGCTGAGAGGAGGTCGCCGGAGAAATACTTTTTGTATTTTTGTTTTGATGTCTGGCCTGGGGCTCGACCAACACACTACATACTAGACTACGGCGACTCAATGATATGTTAAGCCAAACTTAAGAAAAAAGCAACTACGAACTGTTAAATCGGTTGTTTTAATAAAACAATGTTGTCAACTCAAATTTATTAAACTCTATATTGATAGAGTAATGCATAACACTTTTCCATATTTATTTTTAATTTCTCCAAACTTATTTTCTTTCAAGTCATTGTGATACGCAAAATATTTTTGTTTTCGATATGCTTCTTCGTTCTATGTTTTGTTGGCTGTCCCGGTTTCCGCTTTCCTACTGGACGTAACTGATTGCTTGGTTACTAATTTCGGTCACATGTGGCTTAAAATATTTCTCTAAAAATAACATGTTGTTGATTTGTAATCATAAATAGAAAAGGAAGACATTTGTTTACACTTTTTAGTTTCCAGTTTCTTCAAATTAAAATCTTTTGACCTTGATTATTTTCGATTTGCGAAAATTCTAAGAAATTTTAATTTTTTGCTCATTTTCAAATGGAATTTATAATACACTCCAATTAAAGCAATTAAATATGAATCTTTATGGCAATAAGCGCACAAAAAATTATAAATAAAATAAAAACAAAATTTGAATTCGAAAATAAAAAATAAAATAAAAAATCAATTATTTCGTAAGTTTTTTTCCTTTGACATCGTAAACAGTTTTTAATTAATTACACCTGAGTTGGTAATATCCTTTTACCCATTTTAATTACATTCTAAACACAATTTTATACTTAATTTCTAACTGTTATTTTGCTTATCTTGGCAATTTATAATACCACCTTCAATATTTGCCACCTTATTCTACCTGCGAGTTTTAATACAATTTAAGTTGCTCCTTTTTACGACTTTGATTCATTATTTATTTCTTTTTTCTTTTTCTTCTTTCTTCTGCTTTAGAATGCGGCTTTATTTAATTTGTCACTTTGGTCGCTACAGTCTGAAGTATAATAAAGTTTTATGGCCCTTAAAAATAATTTTTTATGAATTTGAGATTTATTTTTTAAATAACGGGCGTTTTTTATTTCATTTTATTTTTTAAAATCAATTTTAAATGCAAGAAAGTAAATTTTTCGTTTAAGTGTTAAGATAATATAGGTATGTTGGATGTACGCTATGTCCGCTGTGAGGTTTCAAACATGGAGTTTTTTTTTTGAGATGTTACTGAAATCGTGTGTCCAGACTTGTTTTACCTCTAGGTCTATGTGATCATTTGTTTGCTATTTATTCAAAAAGGCAAATCTCGCGTATTTTTTAATATACAATCTAACGTTCAACTGATCCTGTACATCCAATGTACGTGTGGATAGTTGCATAATGTTTTCCGTGCTTGAGCATAAAAAGCGAGTTTCGGTACCCAATTTCTTGGTATTAATACAACAGAAGTTGCCGTACTCCAATAGTTAGTGTGTTGGCTAACTAGACGCTCTCGTTGCGCAGCTTTAATAATACTTACATAATAAGTTTGAATCTTGTTTGAATCAAACCGGCTATTGTCATTACCATTAAAGAAATGGTCATGTAATATGTAGTTTCTATGGCATTTAGTAGATTCCGAACAGGAAAAGATAGTGGAGAGTCTAGAGTAAATTCGATTCGTCTGTATATCAACAGTCTTTGAACAAGTACGATGGTCGCAGTATCAATGCCTAGCCGTCTTATGGTTTAACATTATTGTATTCACTCTTTATATTAAGGCGTCAAGTAGCAACCAAAGCGGAGTCAGCAGTAGTATGGACGCCCTAAACTGTATACGTCGACACAACACCCCTCTCAAGTTGGTTCCGGGCCACTGTGGCAGAGCGGAAAACGAAAAAGCTAACGAAGTGGAACGGAATGGATAGGAGAAAAAAACGATAGAGTGGATATACATATGTGCCCCTACAAGAATACTTTTCCAAATTAGAAAAAGCAGCATAAAATTCAACAAACCGACCTCGTTGCTGAATTTCAAAACTAACAGAAATTCTAATTGTACACTGTGCTATTGGCAATTTCGCCGACAGGCTCGGTCTGCCCTACCAGGATTACTGCAGAAGCTGCCATGATGTGGGGGACATGGAATACCTTTTATGAGAGTGCACTGTACGTCATCGGTGTATGGGTGACAAAACGTTTGAAGGTCTGAACATGGTAATGTCACTAAGAGAGCTGATCGGTTTCATCCGGAGCTCGGGTTGGTACAAACCCACCGCTAACCTCACACTGGGTAACACAATGGGCAATATGGGACACCGCGTGAACTTGCCTGTGAAAGACAAGCTAGCTGCTAACCTAACCTAACCTTATATTAAGGCAACCAGAGGATACTAATCATGCAGGTATTTTTTTCCATCGGCCAACTAGCGTACGCGTAGTTGTGTATAGTATTGGTAGATCAACACTGCGTATTGGCGTATAGGGTCCAGTCCCTAAAATGCTCGAGAAGTGAAAAACAAGATATTCTGTTTGGCCAAAGGCATTTGAATTGGGTGTGATTTGTGAGATATTTTTCGTCTTTGTCTCATAGAAAAAATTTTGTAGAATTTTAAGCTCTAAGATACACAAAATAAAAGTTACAAGGCTTTTAATTACCACAGCATACGATGTATGATGCTATTAGTATCTGGAGATTTCAAATGATTAAAGCTTGTTACTGTTCATTTAATGCGATGCCTCTGACAACATAATGTGGAATTTATTGTGTGCATCGGTTTTTGCGCCCTGAAAGGATTAGTAATTGAATTCTTGACATTCAATGAAGTGCAGCACTTAAAAACATAAGGTGTGTCTTTAGTGTTAGTAGTTCTGAATGTGCGGTTACAGTGTGTGAAGTTTTCTTCACAATTAAATTGAACTTAAGTTACATAGCTTAAGCATAGAACCTTACTTGAGATGTGATTCATCAAACAATTATACGAAACCAAATTTTTCATACTTTTTTCGTCTCCTTTTATTTTTTTTTTAATTTCTTGTTTATGGTATTTGAATTTTTCTTTTAAACAAAATTAATTTCCGTTCCGTTTCTTGTACTTCTAATCAATTGTTTTTCTGTTTTGTATGGTAATTTAAAATAATATTTTCAATTTTAAGTAGAGCCTTGTAAATATCGCCCTAAGCATATGGATTTGTGTGGGTTCACAGCAATAATCATTTCTAATTTATTGTGGAAAATGTATACTGAAATAGAAGTAAAAGAAGATAAATTCAAAATAAATGATGAAATAGAAAATTGACTTCTTTCCAGTTGTTGTTGCTGTTTTACGAGTTGTTGTTATCGTAATTCTCGCTGACAAATATTTACTTAAATTGCTAATTATTGTCATTAACATTGCTGGTAACATGACATTGTTCAATAAATAACAACATCAACAACAATAATACTGGGACAGACAACATTGAGCCTAAAGAAAAAATTATAAACAACAGTTATACGTTGCTATTACCACTGTTGTTGTTGCCAACCAATTTTAGGCCATTAAGTGAAATTCTAGCCGTTTCAGCCTAATGACAGGAATATTTCAAACAAAAATAAAACTTTTCTCATCGAAACGTGAAATACGAATAAAAAATGATAAACAGAATTTTCTATTTTTCAATTTTCCATGTTTTTAACTTTAATAACATGGAGAGGGGGATATTAAATTAAATATTCATCGCTTTGTTAAGTTCAAAACAAAAAATAAATGTGAATTTAAATTTAAAGTAATGAGCACAACACCATGACTGAAGGATATTATAAGGCAGCAATGTGTTCTTTTATGAGACATTGAAGCACAATTTTGAGTAAATGGAATACATTATAGAGGGCTAATGGCTTAATATTCTAAAAAACAGAAAAATTATTGTATTCCTGATAACATAGGTGATTTTAGTCACCCTACATTGTACACTTCCTGTACTTACACTGGACAGCAAAAGTCTTAGTACGGCAATATATTTTAACAATTTCATGAATTTTAGCTAAAAGCTTATATAAAAATTTATAGTTTATATATTTATTTTATTAATTTATTTCTGTTTTATTATAAAGCAAACAATTTTTTACAGTTTCTCATAAAACAAGAGAAAAATAAGGAATAATTTCAAATGACTCCATGGGTACCCTCAAGTAGAATACTAAGTAAATTTTAGAATTTAAAGGCCTAATATATGAATATGTTATCCCTTGTATTTACTAGAACATCCTTTAAGGTCAAGCACTCCATTTTACCCATTTGGAATTGAATATACAAGTTTTGTTTAGTGTTTACTGGTGGCACCATGTACCAAGTTTTTCGCTTGACTTTTGTTTGAGGTTTAGCGATTACGTAACTGTTCTTTCAAATGATCTCCTAAATACTCCCTTGAAGTCATATCGGGACTTTGTGCAAGAGTTTTATGCTTGTGGGGACTTTTTTTGTCATAATATATTGCCGTACTAAGACTTTTGCTGTCCACTTTATATACTTAATGTTCGCAAAGAAAAGAATGATTGAAATCAACGAAAACAATGTGCATAAAAGAAAATTAAAATTTTGCGTGCCGCAGGTCATAAGTTTGATTAACGATTTGTGGTCTTGGAAAAAGGCGAATGGAAAATTCTATCTACAGCTGGATAATTACATGCCAGTATGCTGGATGGTAATTAATAGAAGGAAATAAAACGTACTTACTACCTACTTCCTTAACTCACACACAAAAACAACAATTAAGAAATTAGTTTAGGTGTTTTTCTAACTTTTTTCTTTTTATAATAATTGCTACACTTCAGATTAATCGTGTTGATGGAACAATTTGAATTGCCAAGGCGTATGACAAATATTTAATGAAAGAAAATAAGTTGTAAGATATTAAGGAAATTATTTCTTTCTGGAACAAACAGACAAATATTGAATATATTTTTGCATTCAATTGAATCTTTTAAATGTGGTTCGTTCTATATTCTCTCTATATTAAAAATAATTTAAAAATGTTTTTGAAAATTTTAGAAGAAATCGAAGAAAGTACCCCCTCGGAACATCTGCCAAGCAAAATTGCGTATATATTTTTGTAGTATAAACTCGGAAGATCGTTACTGCGAAAATAAAAAACTCGCAACAGATCTTATTACATATAGATGGTGTTGTTAGGCGTTTCATATTTTTAAATTAAAAACAACAGTGTGTGTGAGATATGATCGACTTTTTTTTTAATCATTTGCAGGAACTGTTCATGTCATTATGTGTGGAATATCGTATCGTTTAAATGTACGCGACAGCTCCTATAAATGAAGCCCTTTGAAATGTCTCTGGCTCATCAACCAAGCTCAATTTGACCAATGGCATAACCCATGCTTTGGGACTTATTCACATACACCTGTGACTTAAGAAAACCCCACAAGAAAAACTCTAACAGAGCCAAATTCAACGATTACAGTGGCTTATTCACATCACTTCCATTTGAGATGACCATGCACTTAAATTGCTTGTACAGAATACCCAGTTCTGTTATTCTGTTGAAACCCCATGTAATTGCTAATCCAATTCCAGCTAAAACAAGTTGAAAATCATCGATGTATACTGCTACCCGTTGACAATAATATCCTGGCAAACGTCTTTCTCAAAGGATTATGAAGCGATGGCTCCACAAGCCCATCACGGTCTTACGTCTAATAAGCCGACTTACTAGACTACGGCGCACAATGGGGTTTTTGATGCCTAAAATGGGAATTAATTGGAAAATGAAATTCTTGAGTACAAAATATATTTTTACATGAGATAAAAGTGCACAAAATTCTGCGTCACATTACTACCGTTACATTACTACGTCTTTTTAAAATGTGAGTTTTTTGATATTTTTTTATCCTTCATGAAGAAACTAAAGGTTTTTAAGTAAAAGCATTAAAAAAATATGGAGCCTTCAACAACAGACGATTGAGATTATATTTGCTTCGTTGTTTTTTAAGTTTATATAGTTTAGCTATTTTTAAAAAATTTTTTAGTAAAGGTCTATAAATTTGCAAATTTTGTAGCATATATGGGAAAATAGTTGTGAGTTAAGCAAAGTAAAGCAAACAAATTTTTCTTTTCTTAAACCTAAGACACCCTGTGAAATAATAGAAAAAACTTTTTGCACTTTCTTGCACCTGATTAAAAAAAGGAGATATATTTTTGCAAATATATAATTTTTATCTATTAAATTTTTTGTATAAAATTATAAGACCATATTTATTCAATCATAGGTACAAACGTGAATACAATTTTTATTTTTCGAAGAGAACTTTATAAAATAAAGTTCTGGATTTGATATAATAAATAAAATAAAAAAATATTAAAGTTTTTAACGATACATGGAAAAATTTTATTTCCCAATTGAAGAATCGCTGGAATGCATCTTATAGAGTTACTGAGCGTTTTCTTCAGAACAACAAGTACTGTTTCGATTCGGCAATAGGTTTCCCGCGCCAATCTGGTGCTAAGCATGGTAAATCGAAAGTTGATTTCGAGGATTGCAGTGAAAGAAGCAAAAACCTGGCGCGGACCAGAAGTAATAAACTACTGTTTAATACCAATAGGGCAGTTAACTGAGGAAGCGCAAGAAGACCGAAACAAAGACTTCAAAATGAAATGAAAATTTGTTTGATACTCAAAATGATTTATTCTAATTTGTATTAACATTTCTATGTTCAATTCTAATTTTATCTGGTTGGTAGATAATCCTTGAGAGTAGGATTATAAAATTTTGTCAGAACATATATTTTGATGGAGTACATCAGAATCAATCAAAAACTCAATTTTGAATTTTTTGGTTTTATGCATTTCAGGTCACGATTTTTTTTTTTATTATTATGGATTTATCTTCTTGAAAAATGTTATTCACATACACTTGGGACTTAAGAAAACTCTGCAAGATAAAATTTAACGCGGCCAAATCGCTCATTCTAGGTGAGCAGATTCCTCCATGCACCAAAATCAGTAGCGTATAGTATTTAATTTGGAACAAGCTGTGCGGAACGTAGGGCCGTTCTGTTGAAACCACATGTCGTTAGTGTGCAGATCATCCAATTCAGACCAAAAGAAGTTCGTAATCACTTACCGAAAGTGCTCGCCGTTGACAGTTATGGTCACTCCAACATTCTTCTCAGAGATACATGGATCGATGTCGCCGCTGGCTGCAAATCCACAACATACGGTTATTTTTTAGGGATGCATTGGATGCTTTTATATATCATGCGGATTGGTATCTTCCTAAATTCAAAAATTATGTTTGCTCACGTTCACAACTGATCCACAGCCCATTTAGTAAACACTTGTCGTTGACTATGTGTGCTTATGTTCAGTTCCTGGATCAATTGAGAAGCAGGCCTAAGTCGTGAAACAAAGTTGTAATATGCGAAAGGTCGAGTTCCTGTGAGAAATGCAATTAATTGTCGTGGATTCTCTTGCATTCCCGCTTCAGCTTAATCGACGTACGGATATTGATCGAACATTCACTGAACAAATGAACTCAAATCTATTCACCACTTTGCAAATATTTTTTACAGCAGGATGAGAGGTTTAACATTGCACGTTTTGTTGTGTGTTATAAACATACGTGCATGGTGATTTTGCAAAGCAGACAGGATAAATGATAACTAATTTGACAGTTGTAGTTTCCGTAACTTGTATGTGTACATGTATATAACTTATATAACTTGACAGGCTTTAAGATACATGTGTGTCAGAGGAAAAATTTGAAAATTTTCACAAAACAAAAATTTTAATTTATGAACAGTTCTTATAGTGTTTTCACACCGAGTGGTTTTAACGCAAAAGTTGGTTTTAACGTTAAAACCAAAAATAAAACCTGATTTTACCATACAAAATTATTGTGTTAAAACCAAAATAAAACCTTTTTTGAATTGGTTTTAAGTTTGTTTTATGAAATACAACCTTGTTTTGATGTACTAAATGTACTAAATCAGAGCTACCAGCTCTGAAAAACTGAAAACAGCTGATAAAAACAAAAACAAATGTAAATAAATAAATAAATGTAAATAATCATTTATTTTGTATTAAAAAAGGAAAAATTTGGAATATTTTTAATTTCTTCAATGAAAATTTTAAAAATTTGTAAATATTTAATTATTAATCGAAATGTGTGTTGTTTCTGGTCACAATGAATATAGTTTCTTGTACGAAAGGTAAGTCAGAAGCTAAATATATCAAGATGAAATAAGGCATATTGCTCATAAATTTTTTTTCTCGCAGTCATAAATGTCATGAATTTAAAACCAATTTTAATAAAACTTGCAGTGTGAACGCAAAATCAGCTGTTTATGGTTTTAATGCTAAAATCAGGTTTTAAATTTTGGTGTGAAAACACTATTATATAAAATCATTATTCGAAAAATGGATTAAATTGTGTATATTGTTATCAGTCTATAAATAACATTGTATAACAATGCTTTTGTTTAATTTGAATGAGTAGGTATAAATTATTTTTAAAAACATAAACATTATATATGTACATATGTAAGTAACAACATGTAACAAAATAATACGATAAGAAATACAAATATTGACATTTCATAACTCAAAAGTTAAATATTAAAATGCTTACAACATATTTTTTAAATATTTTATTAAAACATTATTTAAAGATGATTTCTATGTACATATGTATCATATGGGAAATAATTCTCATGTTTTGTTAATGAAAAATTCATGTTTATTTGGACGCATTTCTTACAGGAAATCACGAAATCTTATTCCATGTTTTACTGCGTGTAATAAAACAAATCAGTTTTTAATAACTATTTATGGATATCTAATCATGGGTGGATGATTTAAAAGTTTAAATTTAAAAATGCAATTGAACAAAAACGTTTTGAAATTTTTCCAAATTTATTTTTCTGTTTTGAAGTACAATTGTTCCGGTTAGAAATGGAATATTATTTCATACATATGGCTGCCGCGGCATGCCTCACACTATCTCATTCGATCGGACTAATTTTCGTGCACTTTTTCGAGTGTATGAGGTCGTATCTCGGCATTGTCTTTAGTTTGTCGGCATAAGATTTTTCTTTAGCAGCGCCCCACAGAAAATAGTCTGACTGTGTCAAACCTTAGGTTCTTGGCGGCCAAATCGGCTAATTAAACTGCCATCAAATGTTTGACGCAATAAATCGATTATGGCATGAAATGTGTGGAAAGTGGCACCATCCTGTTGAAACCAAACATGGTTTACATCATCAAGAGCGGGTACAAAAATATCGCTTATCATGGTGCGATAGATGTCTCCATTGAGCGTAATGGTTGCGCCGTCTTCATTTTCAAAGAAATATGGGCTAACGATGACTCCGGTCCACAAGCCGCATAATCACTCGTAATGGGTGCATTGGCTTCTGATTGTGATGAAGATGATTTTTTTTTTGTCAAAATCGACATCATAGTGCAGTTTCTAGTTGGCCCATCTATTCCAATAAATCCCAACGTTGCTTAAGCTTAAATCGATTCATTACGTTCAGTGGAGATAATATACTATATCCTTGCTGTCTTTCTTTTAAAAATAATAATGAATGAAAACCTCCAGCCAAAGTTTCTTTTATAAACATTTTATATAACCGGACTAATGCTATACCATTACGCAACCCACAACATCCAATTCGACTTGCTGATACTTCTCGATGACTGAAAAATTTTTCTTAGAATTTTAAGTAAGAGAAATTGTTGCACTTTTCATGTTTGGCTTCAAACATTTCAATTTAATTGGCGTTCTTAAAAAAATTTTGTAATATTCTCTTGCCTTTTTTTGTAAGAAATAAAACAGTCTATCTATCTATATATAACCGGTGAATATTAAATCTTTAAAAGTATTTGGCTTTTTTGTTTATTTTCCCCTACGTAAACCAATAGATGATGAGTATGAGGTTTTATGTTTTCAAATGTTTTTTTTTTTTCTTTGCTATCAGTTTTCCAACGTTAGTGTTTATTGGGTATTGTTGAAATTGCAAGAGCCTTAAGCAAAACTTCACTTCACTTCTTTTATTTACCTGTTTGCGAAACAATATGGCGCGATACATTGGCGCTCCTTGGTTGCCAGAATCATGTGAAACCACCGATAAGAAATATGGACTCTTTTCAGCATCAATGCCAACATAGTTTTGATGTACTGTTGAAAGTAAAAATGTAAGAAAAGAAAAAACAATATTGTGAGTAGAATCACAATAAAAGTGAAATCATTTTATAATGTTTAAGGAATTTCTTAAAAGAGAAAAAAAATGAAAATAAAAAATTTATTTTTTTCTTAAGATTTAAATTTAAAATTCAATACGATTTTCAAAACCAAGCTCAAGGTTAGGAAACAATTTTTTTACTTTCATGAATCTTATCAGCATCTAAGGTTTCCGTTTTTAACAGGAAATTTTTTTTATTGAAAGTAAATAAATTTGGACGCTTTAATATTGTAAATGGGATTAAAAAGGTAAGCTAAAGTAAATTCTTTTTTAAGAGTGAAAACTTTTTAAATCTTATATTTAAGATGTTACAACGTATCACTTTTTATTTCATTAAATAGGATTCTTAAGTTATTCTAAAGCAGAGAAAAAAGAAAAAAAGGAAAAGTGGAACATAAAGTTTTTTATTCATTTAGCTAAGCAGATTAAAAGTGGAATGGGATGATTCATTTAAGCGCCTTATGAAGGGATTAACGTACATAATTGGCCATTACAACCCTTCAGTCAGGATTATGGCCTAGCTTCTCACACCACTCATGTTGCGTGTGTTAATTTTACACATGAGTGGCGGGACCTACAGCTTAAAGTCGACTCCGAACGACAGATTTTTGAGAAACTTTTCATGGCAATTTTGATTTGCTCTCAGAGTTTTTTTTGCCAGAAATCTGTTGAGAGGAAGTAGCCGAAGAAATAATTTTTGTATTTTGTCTTGATGCCTGGCCTGGGGCTCGAACCCTGGCTTTACGTCTAAAAAGCCAACACACTACCTACAAGACTATGGCGACAGAAGGGATTAAAGCATCTTTAAATTTTGAGTTGTTTCCTGTTTCAAAATATTAAAATAGCCGCCGTAGTCCAGTGAGTAGTGTGTTGGCTTATTAGACATGAGGCCACGGTATAGAGTTGTAAGATAATAGAGTTGTAGTTAAAAGAGTTGTAAAACATAAGTATTTTTACCAAATATGCGCTCCCTTCATAAATCAATCATCAAGGATTCCAAAACAGGTTTTGTTATAGTCGGGTACACAGAGCGAAAACTGTCTAATAAAATCAAGAAGATTTTCTCTACGAAATGTTTTTGGAGTGAGGGGTATTACAGCAGAAAGAAACGAAGATTTTTTTCGTAGAGATTTCTTATTATTTTTATGTGATAAATCTTTTTAATTTTTTCAAGACGTAACACACATACATTTAAGAAGTAAACTTGTTATTTACCATTTGTTTTAATCAAATTCCGTAATTTTTGCCACAAAAAATACAATCCATAGAGAAAAACTTATTGATTCTATTCTGTTTTCTTCTAAATTGTATAAAACAAGAATTTCTTATTAATTTCATTGGGCTACCTAATCAATTTTTTCAAAAAGATTTGTCTTATAGACTTCATTAGGCTACTTAATATTTTTTTAAAGGAGTATTCCTTATTGATTTCATTAGGTTTCTATTTGATCATGTGTAAATTATCTTATTAATGTTTTAATAAGAATATCTTCTTGATTATATTAGCTGGCTTGTTATTTCATGAATGCATACAAATAAACATAGAGACAATTTCTATGAACTTTTTGTTTTTTTACCGTTATAATTTTTTTTGCGTCTTTGCAATTACCACATTAAAATCAAATTTTTACTTGAAATTGAACAAGTGGAAAGTAAAGAATATTCATTCTTAAAAAAAAACAAAGTAAACTTAAATAAAAAAATTGAATTGTTTTAATTTAAAAAAAGTGTTATAAAAAACAAATAAAATTTTGAGAAATGACCGATCAAAGAACTTTAACAGAAAATGTAGATATTGTCCCAATTTTTAAATCTTGGGAGCTCCGTGATGAAACGTGCAACATTCTTTTAAGTTTTGGAATTACATCAACAAACATATTAAAAAAATGGAAATCGAAGACGTTGAAAATTTATTCAAGAAGGTGGACCAAAAATATACTGGGGAGTTGATTAAATTCAAAGCAGGCATAAGGGAATGGAGAAGAAATATTGTTCGTGCAAAATCATGTTTATGAAAAAAGGTATATTTTCATTTAAGTTTATTAGTATACATATGTTCATCTTTATACGTCCATCTTTCTCTTTCAAAGATAAATATTTCGAGCAAAAGTGCTGGTTGCAGCACAATTGCAGTCCATGGGAACAGGTGCTTTCTCTCTGGAGGGACACAAAGAAAAATAGAATGGATGAGATACAAAATGCCAAATCTTTGACGAATATTTTCCAAGAGTGGCCACGATATAATGATTTCTTAGGTTATGAACTTTTAAGTATTGACATTTTTCAATCTAATTCAATTTAACTTTTAATATCTATTTTATTTCATATAGGTTGAAATAGATTTTGATTTTTTATACTCGGATAAAACTAATAATTTATTCTTAAAGTTGGAAACTTTTTACAAAAAGTTGCTTAAAATTTTTGACCTTGAAATTAAAGACCAAGCATCATGGGAATATTACGTACAATATTTATGTAATGAAAATATTACAAAAGGTACTATATTCTTTGAAATTTTGACATAAGCGATATTTTGATTTTACATTTATTTATGTATATTTCTATTTAGATTCCAAGTACTGTGTATGTACATGCTTCATGCTTTGTTACAGCCACAACGACTTAATAAGGAATATAAGCCCTCGATAGCCGATGCCCAAACAGATTTCGTCACTTTAGTACCAACTCTTAATGATATTGAACCAAGAATCATAGAAATTGTTAAAAGGTATGCAGAAAAAAGAGAAAGACTACAGCCAGAAGTAATGGTTGTTGGAACTGATTTTTCCAAAATTTCTGATTTTAAATATATTAATAAAAAATCTATAATAATATCAAGCAAAATCAAGAAGTATTATTTAAAAAAATAAAGGGGATAGTCTTATAAAATTAAGAAGAAAATCTTTTTGAAAAAACCCAAAAGAAAGCCTAATAAAATTAAGGAGAAAACCTTTTTAAAAAAAATTAAGAAGACTATCTAGTAAAATTCCTAAGTTTTCTTCTTGATTTTTACAAAAAGGTTTTCCTTATAAAAATAATACGAATCTTTTCTTGAAAAAAAAAAAAATCATACGGAAATCTTATAAACTTTGTTCTAATTTACAATGTATTTATTAGGTTCAGTTTTCTCTGTGTAGGTTCAGTTTTCTCTGTGTAACCCTTGGGACCGAAGATATAAGCGCCGAAACTAATTGTTTTCTTCAAATGAGCAAAAAAAAATGTGCTATATAAATGGGGCTCAATAGGATAAAAACTGTACTTTTGGGGGAAATTGACAAAGTGGTCTGGATAGCAATGATATCAGGAATTCTAAAACAGGTATCCTTACGGTCGGGCGTTACTTGAGGCCAGAGACATAAGGGACGAAGCTAATTGTTTTCTTCAAATGCTATTGGATATGTAGCTAAAGGATCCAGGATTCCAAAACAGTTTTTGTTGCTGTTGAGTAACCTTAGGGACAGGAGATGTAGCGCACTAGGTTCAAAACCCGCACTTTTTAAATTATATCGAATTTTGCTCAATTTATATTGATAATCATTCCCTCAAATCGCTCGTGTATAGTATCCAATGTGGCATGAGTTGTGTGCCAAATAGCGTCGTCCTGTTGAATTCATGTAATCATTGGTGCCCAGATCATCCAATTCAGGCCAAAAGAAATTGGTAATCATTAACTGAAAGTGTTCCCCGTTGACAACGATTGTCTGGGCAAAGTCGTTGTCTAAAAAATATGTACTGATGACACGGCCAGTTTGAAATTCACACCAAATATTGATCTTTTCGGGATACATTGACGTTTTTGGATTTCATTTGCATTGTCCCTACCCTGAATTTGATTTTTTAATGAAAGTGAGGGACAATTGCAAATTACTCCAGACAAATGTCGTTGAATGTGGACGTTTACCATCGGTTCAGTTTCAACTTAGACACATCAAGACTGAGATCGAATCAGAGCCGTTGGCAACTTTGCTTTGTAGAGACTTAAGACTATCTTGAGCGTGTTAAGTAAGATGCCACAGTTGGTTTCAGTGACATAGAAGGCCAATAAATGGTGGCAAAACGAATTATGTGCAAAGTAGGGATGTGCAGCGTACAGATTACTAGGTTACGGGCGAGAATTATGCCTTAAATGTTGTTATAGAATCTGTTCCGGTTTTACTAGAGAACATGGTAACAATAGGGAGATCAATCGCTTAAGCCGACAGGCAATTGAATGACAAAGACTCTAACAGATGTTCATCTTCTCTGTGATTTGCAAGGTACGGAAACATAAACTCGAGCTTGTATCGCCTTAGGAGTGTTCGAGATAAAGGTGCTGCACAAGATATTCGTTCCCTATGAGCTTGTCAGTGACATGAGAATTGTTCAGCGTACTAATATCCAACAGATATGCTGTCTCAACAATGTCATTTTGATAGCTAGTAGACATTATGGCAATATGGTTGACTGATGCAAAAGTCAGCAGAAGAGCTTGACTGCAGTGTAAGTGCCAAATTCAAGAAGTTCAAGTTCAAGTATTGACCTGACTAAACTACGAATTCAGGCAACCGAAGGGTTGTTGGTCTATGTTTAAAATTTTACAACTGGGAACGAGGGTAGATCTTAAAAAACAAAATTTTGTTTGTATGAAAAATTTTGCGAAGGACAAATCAATTTTTTGGTTTAAAGACTTTACATTCTCTTTTATTGTTTAGAAATGTTGTGCAATATTTTAAATTATTTTGGTTTGTATTTAAAACAAATCTTATGCTTACGTTTCATTAAATACGAGTCATAATTTCTATTTTTATTGTCTAGAAAATTTTATTTAAAATACTCACATTTGCCCAGAAAATATTTAAAATACCAACGTGTTTGATGTTCAGGATTTTCCAATATAGGAGCGCTGGGTGAACCAAATACCTGTGGAGAAAAATAAATGAAAGAGAATGTGGCATAAGAAAATATAACGAAGGAAATTAAATCAAATGAAAATACAAAAACAACATAAATCAGAGGAGAGAAAAAACTCCATTTTCATAAATCCACATATAATAGATTGGTGTTGTAGCGTCTACACTTATACATACGCATGCATGTATTTTTCACAGGTTGTTGTTGTTTAAACCGTTATTCACTGACAGTTGTAATCAATCAAATGTCAAAATATTTTAAAATTCATACATAATCTGTATATTTGTCTCTGTTGTTAAAGACAGAGAAAAATAACTTCCATGAATTTTCAGTGGCTTTAATTTTCCTGTTGATTTGGTTTCCATTTTCCATTTTTTTTTGCACAGGTGGAGGTAGGCGTGTTTGGTTGCAGGTATTAACAGCTTGTGTTCTTTATGAAGGTATTCGCATTTTTTTTTTTTTTGTTTTAAATTTTAAAGAACTTTTTGTCTATTATTTCTTTAAATTGGTTTTGTATACGCAGTATGGATTGAGAGTTTTTCTTTATTTCTTCTGTTACACGATACTTTTCATACTAAACCCTCAATTTAAATGCAAAAAGCCCTATCGAATATTTTAAAAATTTTCAAATTGTTATTGGCTTTGAATAATGAAGTCATTATTCTTTTTGGAAGAATATAAAAGGTTTTTTTTTTATAAAATTTATTTATTTTTATCGTTAAGACCTTTTGTATCACAAGTAAAGAAATTTTTATTTTATAAAATATTGTATGATATTGACATTGACACAGAATATCCATGTTTTTTAAATTAAAAACAGATTAAGATATTGTAAATGGCATTTAAAAAATACAAACCTTGGTGACATTTGGTATTTATAAGTAATTTAAAAGAAAAAACAAATTCCTAACATTTAAGGGCTTACAGAATTTAAGAAACGTCGTTGGCAAAGAGAAATGAAACTTAATTTAAAAAATTTTAAATATTTTTTATAAAAAAGGGGGAATTTTAATTAGAAAACTATTTTCTATTAAGGAGGTTAGTAATTATAAAATTGTATGCGAAAAAATGTAAGCCCAGGAGCTGGAAATGAATGTATTTTAGTCCCGATACAGTTCTGTCGATTCGATTCCACTATTTGTACCTTTAATTTGTATGTATGTATACGGATTTGGAAATATACAGTGCACAGCAAAAGTCTTAGTACGGCAATACATTTTGTCAAAAAAAAAGGCTTAATACTCATGCACAAAGTCCCGATATGACTTCAAGAGAGCATTTATGAGATCATTCGAAGGAACGGTTACGTAATCGCTAAACCTCAAACAAAAGTCAACCGAAAAACTTGCTCATGGTGCCACCAGAAAACACTAAACAAAACTTGTACATTTAATTCCAAATGGGTTAAGTGGAGTGCTTGACCTTAAGGGATATTCCACTAAATGCAAGGGATAACATTTTCATATATTAGGCCTTTGAATTTTAAATTTACTCAGGGTTCTCCTTGGGGGTACCTATGGAATCATCTGAAACTTTTCCTTATTTTTCTCTTGTTTTACGAAAAACATTAAAAAATTGTTTGTTTTATAATAAAATAGAAATAAATTAATAAAATAAATATACATATATATATAAACTATAAATTTATATACAAACTTTTGGCTAAAATTTATGAAATTGCTAAAATATATTGCCGTACTAAGACTTTTGGTGTCCACTGTATGTACAAAATTAGATCTAATTTTTATCTGTGAGTCATTCAGGAAGTCTATGAACGATTAATCTCAGAAGTACTTTGTTACAAAGGTTTCATATGTTCTTTGTGACAGTCTTTGTCCATTAAGACTTAATTTTCCTATGACTTTCGTCGTTTATATTATTCTGTATGAAAAGGACATTAGTCTACCATTTCCTAGATGTATTGTTTTGAAAGGATCGAAGCTTATAAGTTTTTAAATTCCAAAACCATTATCGAAAATTTTTCATCGTCAGATGTATCCGAACTTGTATTGCTCGACTATGCAGATAGTTGGTCATTACAAACCTTCAGTCAGGATTACGATATAGTTTCTCACATGTAGTCAAGCGTTTTTATTACTGCAGGAGGTGTTCTTTATAGTACTCCCTTACATATAAATTTCAGTTAATTTATGAATCCAATATCAGACGTATGTGTATGCTTGACTTTTGGCGAAGGTATACAGATTATGTTTATGAGTATGAAGTCGCCGTAGTCTAGTAGGTAGTGTGTTGGCTTATTAGACGTAAAGCCAGGGTTTAAATCCCTGGCCAGATATCAAAACAAAATACAAAAAGTATTTCTTCGGCGACTTCCTCTCAGCAGATTTCTGGCAAAAACTGAGGGATTAAATAAAATTGCTATGAAAAGTTTCTCAGAAATCTGTCGTTCGGAGTCGACTTTAAACTGTAGGTCTGCCACTCATGTATAAAAGAATTAACACATACAACATAATTGGTATGAGAAACTAGGTCGTAATCCGGACTGAAGGGTTGTAATGACCAATTACGTATATGTATGTATGAATATAGATTATGTCAATCTTGCCAATGCATATTAATGTGATTTATATATACTCGAATATATTATTCTGAAACCAAAAACTCCTATTGCAGTTCTAAGATCTGTTCTTGATTTATCTGTATACAATTAAATAGACCCTCTTTTCAAAAAAAAAAAATTTGATGCTTCCAGATTCATTGATTATTAACTAAATAGAGTTATAACATCTGACTGCAGTATTCCACTACTCACAGAAATACAAAAATGTAGACTCTAATGCAAGTTTTAATATGGCTTGGTCGGCTTGGAAACTGCCATAATTATACCACAACTTACATACAAATCACAATTATGTCCTAAATTATATCCATAAGCTCGGTTTGATCGGCATTAGTAGTGTGGAAATATCTTTCAAAATTCCGTTCATTGCTGAAGGGAAAAACTTCGAAACTAATCAGGCCAAGTCGTAGACTAATACTTTTACTCCATCCACCGTTAATACCTGGCAATATTTCGTTGTTTACGACTAACCATAGCAATTTGCTGAGAAGTACCCAAATACATAAACCTAGTATTGTTATAGTCTGGAGTAGTGTGTTTATGGGGTTTCTAGCTCAATTATTTCATACAAAATTTGGTGCATGCATAGCTGTAAAAGAGTAAGAACATTGCAGAATTGTTAAATGAATTGTGTGCGATCGGTCTTTAGGTTTGTAACATGTATTATGAAAAGGTAAGGCTTTTTAATGTGTATGTGTGTGTGTGTATGTTAAAATTTGGGAGAATGCATATCTGGAAAAGAATTAAATCATTATAATTTTCAATTTTTCCCTACAAATTTGGGATCATACCTGCTTTTTCTTGTTCATTTTATTTGTATTGCTTTTCAAACGAATGGTTGGACGGACAGAATGAGTGCGTGCACGTTTCCTCATCTACATCTCAGAGTATAGAAAGACTGTAATGTGAAAATGTATATACGTATGTACGAATGCTTGGACGGATAGAATGAGTGTGTGTGTAACATGTAATGTGTATGATCGTTTTTTTTTTTAATAGTAAATTCTTGGCACGTATTGCTCATGATCACAGGTAGAAGAAATAGAAATATAAACTATTAAGAAAGGGTAGGTTGGTTGTGCGGTTGTTTTTAATTTGATGAGAAAGAAATGTATAGTTGTGCCTGTGGGTTTTTTTTTCACGTATAAGTATAAGTAATATCTGTTTTCACATAATTGAATTTACTGATTGATCTACAACACCCCAGAGTATAAATAGACTTGTTTTTAAGGATTTAGAATTTTTTAGTTTTACTGTTTTAAATAAATGAAATTATAGAATAAAGGGATTAATTAAAACAAATTAGTTTTTTATTTTTTGAAAATTTTATTACATATTTCTTTTTTTCAGATTTTTACAGATTCGAATTTAAAAATACGTTTATACAGATTAAATAACTTAAGTGTTAACAAATATTGTGTATAGAATGTTTGACATCGACAAATGTTGAAAGATTGTGAATAAGTATTTTCACAATAATACAAACGTATGACATATTAATACATACAAATGGATTACTTATTTTACTAATGTTACATATTCTTAGTTCATTTATAAGTTTCATAAATAAATCTATATGCTCTTTATCAATCTGATTACTATGTTTTGTTAATAAATAGTTCTTCCAATACAGCTGATGTTACCATTTTTGTTCTCCTTCTTTAAAAATTTAATAGTAGATTGTGTTAGTGCGGGACGATGTACTCTGAATTATTTCATTTTAATTTATATTTATTGAATAAAAATTTTAAACACAAGTGCCCACAATTAAATGTATTATATTTTTGTTTTCGTTCATAATTATATTCAACAGGAAATTTTAAGTAGTTGACAATCTCAAGTGGTGGTTGTAAGTTTCCAAAGCTATCAAAGTATTCTTTATAGTTGTGGTTTTTATAATATGCTACCCAATGTGTTCCCATACCATTTGAATCATCTAAATTAACAATGCCGCATTCTTGTTTGAATGGTTTTTCAGGTAAAGAATCACGCATGAAAACACCCCTAAAATGTTTGAGATGTCTTCCATATTTATTCAAATCCAAATCTGTTAATGGGCGATTGGGTAGGTTATCTAATAGTTTTTTGGAGCTGGACTATAGTAGAGACCATATCCAGTTTTATATGGTTTGAGGTACAACCCTTTACCCATTGCAATTGATTCCATATATCTATTATGACGGTTAGCTTCAGCCAATTGTTCTTTTACATTTTTGATAGCATTTACTGCTTTGACAATAGCGGATCCTCCACTTGCCAAACCACCAAGCGCTGACAATGCTGTTAGTACGGGAATAAGTGGAAGAAATCCTCCAATTTTCGGTACAGGTATAACTCTCGGTATTATAATGTCTGCTCGCTTTTTACCTTTAAAATTTGAATGAATAGCCTTTTGAGCTATTTTAACAGCATCATTTATATCAAGGGGTTTCTGTTCTTTCAATTGTTTTAAAGTTTTTCTCACAGTAGCTGTGAATAATTTCTTATTACATTTATTCATTTTTCCTTTTCTTTTCTTATGTCTCTGCTCCTTCAAACCTAATCCAAATTTCACTTTAGCTTTCATAGCGTTTGTCACAAACCACGCGTTAGCACGTTCTTTAATATTACTATCTTTAGACTTAACTCGTTGCCAGGCTTTTTCAGCTAAAATTTTATCTGCTTGATGTCTTGTGTCTATATCTTTTGATTGTGAATATGCAATATCGTGCTCTCTACAAGCTGCGTCTAATAAATTTATACCCTTATCTCCTCTTGCTAAACGTTTTTCAAGTTTTGTACCAGGTCCACAAAACTGATAACCAGGTAGATGTAATTCAACAGGTACTTTATTTATTAAGTTGTTTACAAATCCTCTTCTCATCTTACACTGGCTGAGGTTTTGTTTTGACTGTAGATTATAACAAATTTTTTTTTCGTTACTTGTATACCTCTTCGCAAAAATAACTGAAATCAAGACGATCTCCTATATATACAGCAATTTATATGATTTCAGTATGTTAATTTTTTGATATTGATTTTGATCTGCTTTGTATCTGATCACGATCTACTTTACATCTGATCACGATCTGCTTTGTATCTGCTCACGATCTATTTTATATCTGATAACGATCTACTTTTTTGGTTTTGTCTATTTTATTTTAATTTTTTTATTTTTTTTTTGACATTACCATGTTTTAGGTATACATGTTCTACCTCAATGTTTAAATTGTTTATTTGATCAGCTAGATCATCATATATTTGTGTTATATATTTTTCGATTACGATATTTTTGTTTTTATGGTTATATTTATTAAAACCTTCTCCAAATTTATTAATATAAGACATTTCTTTCACTCTTCTAATAAATTATATTAGCTTCTTTAAGTTCTTCGATAATAGAGATTATTTCGTTTTGATGATTGTTGTGACCAGAACCTTCCGATGAAAGAAGTAAACGTAGTCTGTCAACTAGTTCATTAGGATCATCCCAATGTATGTAATTTGATCTCAGATTATTTTGTAATTTTAGCATTAAACCACTGCCTTTTGTTAAAATGTTTGTTGTTGTTTCGAATAAACGTTTAATTATTCGTATATATTTGAAGGCTCGTGTTCCTTTCACTTGTTCATTAGGTTCATAGCGACGTTTATGTGCATTGGTATTAATTAAAATCTCTTTATATTTTTTCAAATCATTTTTAGAATAATGGAGAGGTTTTTTATGAAATACTAGTTCAAATAATCCAGGCGTCATTTTCAATTTCATATTCCCTATCTGCATAGTATTATCTCTATTAAATATTAATTTTTCCTTGCCATATCTCCAACTACCGTCTACATCTTGATTAAAACCATAAATTTTATCCAATTGCTTATTATTAATAAGTGTTTGTATATTTTCAAATAATGGAGAGCTTTTCGTCAGCTTTAAACATTGTTTTCTTTCCAAGTTCTTGATACATGTACTTGATACAGGTCTATTATGGTCATAGTTTTTTTCACCATCATTATCATCAGTTGAAATATTTTCATACTGAAAATCGTTATTGTCACCGTTTACATCATCATAATCATCGTCATCATCAATAGTGTTGTCTATATCTTTATGCTTATCTTCAAGTTTTCCGATGATTTCATTATCACCATTTACGTCATAATAATCATCATCATCATCAATAGTGTTGTCTGTATCCGTATGCTTATCTTCGAGTTTTCCAATGATTTCATTATCACCATTTACGTCATAATAATCTTCGTCATCATCTATAGTGTTGTCTACATCCTTATGCTTATATTCAAGTTTTGGGATGTTTTCATTATCATCATTTACATCATCATGATCATCGTCATCATTAATAGTGTTGTCTATATCCTTATATTTATCTTTAAGTTTTCCAATGATTTTTTTAAGTGGTTTTGTTATTGGTTGAAAGGTATCTTCTAATAAATTAACTCTATCTATTTGATTCAGTTTAATATTTTTTAACTTTTTCTTTAGAACAGCCCTTGTCTTTACAAGATCTTCCAACACTTTATTATGGTAATTTTTAGACATTATAATAATTTTTTTTTTTTATTGAATTTGATCTGGTTATGATCTGCTCGCTATCTGATTATGATCTGCTTTGTATCTGATTACGATCTGCTTTATATCTGATCACGAACTGCTTGCTATATGGTCACGATCTGATTTATACCTGATCACGATCTGCTTGATGGCTTGTGTCTATATCCATTGATTTTGAGTACGCTATATCGTGCTTTCTACAATCTACATCCAATAAATTATTCCTTTATTTCCTTTATTCTTGCTATTCGTTTTGAAGTTTTGTATCAGGTCCACAAAACTGATAAACAGGTGGATGTAATTCAACATATAATTTGTTTATTAAGTTGTCTACAAATCTTCTTTCAATCTTACACTGATTAGGTGTTTTTCTTTTGACTGTAGTTTATAACCATTTTTTTCATTACTTCCATACCTCTTCGCATGAAACACTACACCAGCTATACCTGCTATACCAGCTATACCAGCTATATCAGCTATACCAGCTATACTAGCAAGCTGTACAATCTATACTAGCTATACTAGCAAGCTGTGCAATCTGTACTAGCTATACTAGCAAGCTGTACAATCTGTACTAGCTATACTAGCAAGCTGTACAATCTGTACTACCTATACTAGCAAGCTGTACTAGCTATACTAGCAAGCTATACAATCTGTACTAGCTATACTAGCAAGCTGTACAATCTGTACTAGCTATACTAGCAAGCTGTACAATCTGTACTAGCTATACTAGCAAGCTGTACTAGCTATACTAGCAAGCTATACAATCTGTACTAGCTATACTAGCAAGCTGTACAATCTGTACTAGCTATACTAGCAAGCTGTACTAGCTATACTAGCAAGCTATACAATCTGTACTAGCTATACTAGCAAGCTGTACTAGCTATACTAGCAAGCTGTACAATCTATACTAGCTATACTAGCAAGCTGTACAATCTGTACTAGCTATACTAGCAAGCTGTACAATCTGTACTAGCTATACTAGCAAGCTGTACTAGCTATACTAGCAAGCTATACAATCTGTACTAGCTATACTAGCAAGCTGTACAATCTGTACTAGCTATACTAGCAAGCTGTACAATCTGTACTAGCTATACTAGCAAGCTATACAATCTGTACTAGCTATACTAGCAAGCTGTACAATCTGTACTAGCTATACTAGCAAGCTATACAATCTGTACTAGCTATACCAGCAAGCTGTACAATCTGTACTAGCTATACTAGCAAGCTGTACAATCTGTACTAGCTATACTAGCAAGCTATACAATCTGTACTAGCTATACTAGCAAGCTGTACAATCTGTACTAGCTATACTAGCAAGCTATACAATCTGTACTAGCTATACTAGCAAGCTGTACAATCTATACTAGCTATACTAGCAAGCTGTACAATCTGTACTAGCTATACTAGCAAGCTGTACAATCTGTACTAGCTATACTAGCAAGCTGTACTAGCTATACTAGCAAGCTATACAATCTGTACTAGCTATACTAGCAAGCTGTACAATCTGTACTAGCTATACTAGCAAGCTGTACAATCTGTACTAGCTATACTAGCAAGCTATACAATCTGTACTAGCTATACTAGTAAGCTGTACTAGCTATACTAGCAAGCTGTACAATCTGTACTAGCTATACTAGCAAGCAGTAGTAGCTATATCAGCTATACCTGCTATACCTGCTATACCAGCTATATCAGCTATATCAGCTATACCTGCTATATCAGCTATATCAGCTATACCTGCTATACCAGCTATACCTGCTATACCAGCTATACCTGCTATACCTGCTATACCAGCTATATCAGCTATATCAGCTATATCAGCTATATCAGCTATACCAGCTATACCAGCTATACCAGCTATATCAGCTATATCAGCTATATCAGCTATATCAGCTATATCAGCTATATCAGCTATATCAGCTATATCAGCTATACCTGCTATACCTGCTATACCAGCTATATCAGCTACATCAGCTATATCAGCTATATCAGCTATATCAGCTATACCTGCTATACCTGCTATACCAGCTATATCAGCTATATCAGCTATACCTGCTATACCAGCTATACCAGCTATACCAGCTATACCTGCTATACCTGTTATACCAGCTATACCAGCTATATCAGCTATATCAGCTATATCAGCTATATCAGCTATACCTGCTATACCTGCTATACCAGCTATATCAGCTATATCAGCTATATCAGCTATACCTGCTATACCTGCTATACCAGCTATATCAGCTATATCAGCTATATCAGCTATATCAGCTATATCAGTTATATCAGCTATACCTGCTATACCTGCTATACCAGCTATATCAGCTATATCAGCTATATCAGCTATATCAGCTATATCAGCTATATCAGCTATATCAGCTATATCAGCTATACCTGCTATACCTGCTATACCAGCTATACCAGCTATATCAGCTATATCAGCTATATCAGCTATATCAGCTATACCTGCTATACCTGCTATACGAGCTATATCAGCTATATCAGCTATACCTGCTATATCAGCTATACCTGCTATACCAGCTATACCTGCTATACCAGCTATACCAGCTATACCTGCTATATCAGCTATATCAGCTATATCAGCTATACCAGCTATACCAGCTATACCTGCCATAGCTATATAGCTGGTATAGCTGGTATAGCTGGTATAGCAGGTATAGCTGGTATAGCTGGTATAGCTGATATAGCTGATATAGCTGGTATAACAGGTATAGCAGGTATAGCAGGTATAGCTGGTATAGCTGGTATAGCAGGTATAGCAGGTATAGCAGGTATAGCTGGTACAGCAGGTATAGCTGGAATAGCTGATATAGCTGATATAGCTGATATAGCTGGTATAGCTGGTATAACAGGTATAGCAGGTATAGATGGTATAGCAGGTATAGCTGGTATAGCTGGTATAGCTGGTATAGCGGGTATAGCTGGTATAGCTGGTATAGCTGATATAGCTGATATAGCTGATATAGCTGGTATAGCAGGTATAGCAGGTATAGCTGGTATAACTGGTATAGCTGGTATATCAGGTATAGCTGATAGAGCTGATATAGCTGGTATAGCAGGTATAGCAGGTATAGCTGATATAGCTGATATAGCTGATATAGCTGATATAGCTGATATAGCTGATATAGCTGATATAGCTGATATAGCTGATATAGCTGGTATAGCAGGTATAGCAGGTATAGCTGATATAGCTGATATAGCTGATATAGCTGATATAGCTGATATAGCTGATATAGCTGATATAGCTGGTATAGCTGGTATAGCTGGTATAGCTGATATAGCTGATATAGCTGATATAGCTGATATAGCTGGTATAGCAGGTATAGCAGGTATAGCTGGTATAGCAGGTATAGCTGGTATAGCTGATATAGCTGATATAGCTGGTATAGCAGGTATAGCTGATATAGCTACTACAGCTTGCTAGTATAGCTAGTACAGATTGTACAGCTTGCTAGTATAGATAGTACAGCTTGCTAGTATAGCTAGTACAGATTGTATAGCTTGCTAGTATAGCTAGTACAGATTGTACAGCTTGCTAGTATAGCTAGTACAGATTGTACAGCTTGCTAGTATAGCTAGTACAGATTGTATAGCTTGCTAGTATAGCTAGTACAGCTTGCTAGTATAGCTAGTACAGATTGTACAGCTTGCTAGTATAGCTAGTACAGATTGTACAGCTTGCTAGTATAGCTAGTATAGATTGTACAGCTTGCTAGTATAGCTAGTACAACTTGCTAGTATAGCTAGTACAGATTGTATAGCTTGCTAGTATAGCTAGTACAGATTGTACAGCTTGCTAGTATAGCTAGTACAGATTGTATAGCTTGCTAGTATAGCTAGTACAGCTTGCTAGTATAGGTAGTACAGATTGTACAGCTTGCTAGTATAGCTAGTACAGATTGTACAGCTTGCTAGTATAGCTAGTATAGATTGTACAGCTTGCTAGTATAGCTGGTATAGCTGATATAGCTGGTATAGCTGGTATAGCAGGTATAGCTGGTGTAGTGTTTCATGCGAAGAGGTATGGAAGTAATGAAAAAAATGGTTATAAACTACAGTCAAAAGAAAAACACCTAATCAGTGTAAGATTGAAAGAAAATTTGTAGACAACTTAATAAACAAATTATATGTTGAATTACATCCACCTGTTTATCAGTTTTGTGGACCTGATACAAAACTTCAAAACGAATAGCAAGAATAAAGGAAATAAAGGAATAATTTATTGGATGTAGATTGTAGGAAGCACGATATAGCGTACTCAAAATCAATGGATATAGACACAAGCCATCAAGCAGATCGTGATCAGGTATAAATCAGATCGTGACCATATAGCAAGCAGTTCGTGATCAGATATAAAGCAGATCGTAATCAGATACAAAGCAGATCATAATCAGATAGCGAGCAGATCATAACCAGATCAAATTCAATAAAAAAAAAAAATTATTATAATGTCTAAAAATTACCGTAATAAAGTGTTGGAAGATCTTGTAAAGACAAGGGCTGTTCTAAAGAAAAAGTTAAAAAATATTAAACTGAATCAAATAGATAGAGTTAATTTATTAGAAGATACCTTTCAACCAATAACAAAACCACTTAAAAAAATCATTGGAAAACTTAAAGATAAATATAAGGATATAGACAACACTATTAATGATGACGATGATCATGATGATGTAAATGATGATAATGAAAACATCCCAAAACTTGAATATAAGCATAAGGATGTAGACAACACTATAGATGATGACGAAGATTATTATGACGTAAATGGTGATAATGAAATCATTGGAAAACTCGAAGATAAGCATACGGATACAGACAACACTATTGATGATGATGATGATTATTATGACGTAAATGGTGATAATGAAATCATCGGAAAACTTGAAGATAAGCATAAAGATATAGACAACACTATTGATGATGACGATGATTATGATGATGTAAACGGTGACAATAACGATTTTCAGTATGAAAATATTTCAACTGATGATAATGATGGTGAAAAAAACTATGACCATAATAGACCTGTATCAAGTACATGTATCAAGAACTTGGAAAGAAAACAATGTTTAAAGCTGACGAAAAGCTCTCCATTATTTGAAAATATACAAACACTTATTAATAATAAGCAATTGGATAAAATTTATGGTTTTAATCAAGATGTAGACGGTAGTTGGAGATATGGCAAGGAAAAATTAATATTTAATAGAGATAATACTATGCAGATAGGGAATATGAAATTGAAAATGACGCCTGGATTATTTGAACTAGTATTTCATAAAAAACCTCTCCATTATTCTAAAAATGATTTGAAAAAATATAAAGAGATTTTAATTAATACCAATGCACATAAACGTCGCTATGAACCTAATGAACAAGTGAAAGGAACACGAGCCTTCAAATATATACGAATAATTAAACGTTTATTCGAAACAACAACAAACATTTTAACAAAAGGCAGTGGTTTAATGCTAAAATTACAAAATAATCTGAGATCAAATTACATACATTGGGATGATCCTAATGAACTAGTTGACAGACTACGTTTACTTCTTTCATCGGAAGGTTCTGGTCACAACAATCATCAAAACGAAATAATCTCTATTATCGAAGAACTTAAAGAAGCTAATATAATTTATTAGAAGAGTGAAAGAAATGTCTTATATTAATAAATTTGGAGAAGGTTTTAATAAATATAACCATAAAAACAAAAATATCGTAATCGAAAAATATATAACACAAATATATGATGATCTAGCTGATCAAATAAACAATTTAAACATTGAGGTAGAACATGTATACCTAAAACATGGTAATGTCAAAAAAAAAATAAAAAAATTAAAATAAAATAGACAAAACCAAAAAAGTAGATCGTTATCAGATATAAAATAGATCGTGAGCAGATACAAAGCAGATCGTGATCAGATGTAAAGTAGATCGTGATCAGATACAAAGCAGATCAAAATCAATATCAAAAAATTAACATACTGAAATCATATAAATTGCTGTATATATAGGAGATCGTCTTGATTTCAGTTATTTTTGCGAAGAGGTATACAAGTAACGAAAAAAAAATTTGTTATAATCTACAGTCAAAACAAAACCTCAGCCAGTGTAAGATGAGAAGAGGATTTGTAAACAACTTAATAAATAAAGTACCTGTTGAATTACATCTACCTGGTTATCAGTTTTGTGGACCTGGTACAAAACTTGAAAAACGTTTAGCAAGAGGAGATAAGGGTATAAATTTATTAGACGCAGCTTGTAGAGAGCACGATATTGCATATTCACAATCAAAAGATATAGACACAAGACATCAAGCAGATCAAATATTAGCTGAAAAAGCCTGGCAACGAGTTAAATCTAAAGATAGTGATATTAAAGAACGTGCTAACGCGTTGTTTGTGACAAACGCTATGAAAACTAAAGTGAAATTTGGATTAGGTTTGAAGGATCAGAGACATAAGAAAAGAAAAGTAAAAATGAATAAGTGTAATAAGAAATTATTCACAGCTACTGTGAGAAAAACTTTAAAACAATTGAAAGAACAGAAACCCCTTGATATAAATGATGCTGTTAAAATAGCTCAAAAGGCTATTCATTCAAATTTTAAAAGGAAAAAGCGAGCAGACATTATAATACCGAGAGTTATACCTGTACCGAAAATTGGAGGATTTCTTCCACTTATTCCCGTACTAACAGCATTGTCAGCGCTTGGTGGTTTGGCAAGTGGAGGATCCGCTATTGTCAAAGCAGTAAATGCTATCAAAAATGGAAAAGAACAATTGGCTGAAGCTAACCGTCATAATAGATATATGGAATCAATTGCAATGGGTAAAGGGTTGTACCTCAAACCATATAAAACTGGATATGGTCTCTACTATAGTCCAGCTCCAAAAAACTATTAGATAACCTACCCAATCGCCCATTAACAGATTTGGATTTGAATAAATATGGAAGACATCTCAAACATTTTAGGGGTGTTTTCATGCGTGATTCTTTACCTGAAAAACCATTCAAACAAGAATGCGGCATTGTTAATTTAGATGATTCAAATGGTATGGGAACACATTGGGTAGCATATTATAAAAACCACAACTATAAAGAATACTTTGATAGCTTTGGAAACTTACAACCACCACTTGAGATTGTCAACTACTTAAAATTTCCTGTTGAATATAATTATGAACGAAAACAAAAATATAATACATTTAATTGTGGGCACTTGTGTTTGAAATTTTTATTCAATAAATATAAATTAAAATGAAACAATTCAGAGTACATCGTCCCGCACTAACACAATCTACTATTAAATTTTTAAAGAAGGAGAACAAAAATGGTAACATCAGCTGTATTGGAAGAACTATTTATTAACAAAACATAGTAATCAGATTGATAAAGAGCATATAGATTTATTTATGAAACTTATAAATGAACTAAGAATATGTAACATTAGTAAAATAAGTAATCCATTTGTATGTATTAATATGTCATACGTTTGTATTATTGTGAAAATACTTATTCACAATCTTTCAACATTTATCGATGTCAAACATTCTATACACAATATTTGTTAACACTTAAGTTATTTAATCTGTATAAACGTATTTTTAAATTCGAATCTGTAAAAATCTGAAAAAAAGAAATATGTAATAAAATTTTCAAAAAATAAAAAACTAATTTGTTTTAATTAATCCCTTTATTCTATAATTTCATTTATTTAAAACAGTAAAACTAAAAAATTCTAAATCCTTAAAAACAAGTCTATTTATACTCTGGGGTGTTGTAGATCAATCAGTAAATTCAATTATGTGAAAACAGATATTACTTATACTTATACGTGAAAAAAAAAACCCACAGGCACAACTACACATTTCTTTCTCATCAAATTAAAAACAACCGCACAACCAACCTACCCTTTCTTAATAGTTTATATTTCTATTTCTTCTACCTGTGATCATGAGCAATACGTGCCAAGAATTTACTATTAAAAAAAAAAAAAACGATCATACACATTACATGTTACACACACACTCATTCTGTCCGTCCAAACATTCGTACATACGTATATACATTTTCACATTACAGTCTTTCTATACTCTGAGATGTAGATGAGGAAACGTGCACGCACTCATTCTGTCCGTCCAACCATTCGTTTGAAAAGCAATACAAATAAAATGAACAAGAAAAAGCAGGTATGTTCCCAAATTTGTAGGGAAAAATTGAAAATTATAATGATTTAATTCTTTTCCAGATATGCATTCTCCCAAATTTTAACATACACACACACACATACACATTAAAAAGCCTTACCTTTTCATAATACATGTTACAAACCTAAAGACCGATCGCACACAATTCATTTAACAATTCTGCAATGTTCTTACTCTTTTACAGCTATGCATGCACCAAATTTTGTATGAAATAATTGAGCTAGAAACCCCATAAACACACTACTGTCTGGCAAAATCCGCATTCAACTTTTTAATCCACTAAGTAGTCGACCCAGAACTAGTTGTGTCTTCTCATTCTTAAGAATCACAATGTTCTAATTATTGAATTAGTTCTGACATTATTGAATACACTTCCTATGTCAATGAAGAAAGCTGGGGTAAATTACTTACAGTTCAACTACTTTTTCAATAAACCTAGTTCTACTCAAGTGGGCGCGCTAATCTGTGGAAAACTTGGAAAACTCATGGTGCACACTGATAGCCGCATATCTATAGTTTCAGACTTAGCTAGTCTGAAATATCTTGTCCTTATAAGCCTCTTTTTACTTTAATCTACAGGCGAATAATTAAGAACCAAACAAGCAGAGAAGATAACTATCACAGATCCCTTAGTTTTCCGCAGCATTACATTCCTAAAACTTGACGATTTTCAAAGAAAGAAAAAAGTGCTAATAGCCCATAAAATTTCAACTGACGCTAGTATCAACATCTGATAAACGTCTTCAAACTTTGCCAGATTCAGTAGAGTATAGCATATATCAACAAATATGTTTAAAAATTCTATTTCTGAGAGTCTTACTGGTTTGGTTTAAGTTCCTGTAAAAAAAGAGAATCTTGCCGAGTGTCACAGGATCTTTATTAGTATTAGGTAGGTAGGTATAGGTGGCTGTCTCTTCAAGAAATTCGGATGGACGCACATAGGCCGCATTGAGCCCACTGTGATACATGTCAATTATCTTTTAGTCCTGGAACCAGTTAGAGCTTCCAATGAAGCGACTCAAACTGCCGGTGTGAATGTTCGACAAATCATCGATGTAGTAGACACCAAGATGTCTCTTTCTCCTTTGACATAGTGCCGGGCATATTCCCAGTATATGAAGAAAAATCTCTTCTTCCTCCTCATCCCTGCAGCTTCTACAGAAATCATTTGCGAGTTGTCCCAGACCAATGCGCCTCGTGTGCACACCCATAATGCAATGGCTCGTCACGATTCCGACGACTGTACTGAGTATGCTTCTTTGCCTCTATCAAACCTCGGCCCTTATCTGAAACCGCCCATCTGCGGATGACGGAGTCCGTGACAGTGTTGTCAATCATGAGCTTACAGGTCCCTAAAGGCACTCCAATATTCAAGAATTCGTCAGAGAGTTCGATGGTCGTGACGCGTCTGGACAGTTCCTCTGCTTTGCAGTTGCCCGGGATATCATTGTTTCCCAAATGATGTGTAAATTATATCTTTCAACCACCCTGTTTAGGTGTTTTCGGCAGCCGTACACCGTCCTGTACTTCATCACATTGGAGCCCTGATAGCCGCCTGGCTATCGGAGAGTATGGCGATAGCCCAAATATCCCAAATAATCGTAACCGCAGCCTGTCTTGTCAATACTTCCGCCTGGAAAATGCTGCAGTAATCTGTTAGCCTTATAGATTCGGCAATAACGACTGACTCTGAGTAAATTCTGCTACCAACGATTCCTCCCAGCTTTGATCCATCAGTGAAGATTTGGACGTAGTCCTTTACGAGCTGCACAACACTATTTCTCCAGACCTCTTTATCCAGAATGGTCGTCCTGAACTTCATTGAAAAGTCATATAGCGGCATCTTATAGTCAATGTCCGCGACAGTCTCAAATTTCCCTAGGATAATCGAGTGACCAGTCCACGCCTCTGTCCACGCACCTACAATATAGATCAAGCGGTGGGAGGCCCTAAATTATCTCCAGTGCCAACCAAATCCTCTAAAGGCTTGGCTGCTAAATTATTACTGAATATATTGTCTTAAGCGGGATTATTTATTGAATGCCTTTAGTTTTCTTAGAACTGTTCTGTCATCAAATCTGTTTCATAAATCACAACGAACAAGTGATAATCGTGATGTAATTTTTCTTTTCCTTGAGTGTCTGTAATGGTCTCAAGTGTTGCTTCCAAAATTTATGCTGAATCATTTGATTTTCATAATAATGGTTACAGTTAAGTAGAAGTACAAGCTTAAGATGTTGATAAGCTAAAGCATTTGTTGCTATTGTTATTTGGTCGTATGTCTTTTACACAAATATAGCTTTTTAACTTTTATTTTTCGCCAACCAAATCAGATTTACACTTTTTTCCTTTCAATGGGAATTTTTTTTCAATTTTTTTTCACCCCAGCAACAACTACAAGTATAATGAATTGTTGCAGGAACAGTAAAAACAAAATCGTCTTTACAATTTATTTTATACTGAACGTTGTATATGTTAAATTCTCTCGCCATTTGGACTTATAAAATTGTATCTCCACTAAAATTCTTTCCTAAAAGATTTTCTTAAAATCCACTTAAGTAATCCTGGCCAGATAAGCTATGTAGGCGTGTTTGTAGTGATGCAAATCGCTTTATTTTCATTTAACAGAATTATTATCGTTAATTTGAATTTTTATCGAATCTACTCCACACTTAACCGTAATAAACACGCTTTAATTTAAATTTTAATGAAATTTTACTTGAAATTTTTGTTTAAAAGGTAAATTACGATAAAGTTTAAATAGGTACAGGCAAATGTACTTACATACGGGTATTTACATACGATATTATGAATAAAATGGTAAGAACCTGCCCTAAATAGTGACAATAAATGGGCATTTTTGTGAGTTAATTTTAAAGCATGAACATTGTGAAGCTGAAAACTTTTAAGTAATACGTTAATGTCGTCGTAATGTAGTGGGTAGTGTGGTGAATTCATTTTCTGGCTCAGACATCTTAAACTTAATGAAAAAATATTTCTTTCGGCGAATTTCTCTCAGCAGATATCTGACAAAAAATTTTCTACCTTTGGTGCACATTCAGCACATTTTTCGATGGCATAGACTTACATACATACATACATACCAGAGATCAGCAATGAATCGCTTTTTCGCTACTCATAAGTACTCATGAAATTTTGAGTAAGAATGAGTCAACAGTATTGAATCCCAACTACTCTGATTCATTCGTACTCAGTACAACATTGATTTATAAGTACAAGTTGCAATGAGTATGAGTATAACGTTGACATCAAACTCATAACATTCGAAATGTGTTTGATTCATACGCCTACTCATTCAGATTCATAACTTTAGATAAATACTTATAATACTTATAAATGATTCGAGCGATTCGAATCATTCGTCAAAATTTACAGTCTTAGTTGTTGTTGCATTTACAAACAAAGAAGAAAGACACGTAAACAAAAAAGACAAAGACAGCAAGCAAGGCAAACACACAGCCTTCTTGTGAGTATTGTAGTGTTCGTACGCGAATTATACTTATTTTGTGATTCGTGTATACGATGAGTCATGGAGAGTCGAAATCAATAACACCATTCTTAAGTACGAGTACCATCAAACTTTGAGTATGAGTAGTATGAGTATGACATTAAAATAAGTATGAATGCTTATAAGTAGCAGAAATTATAAGTATGATTCGAATCTACTCATCGTTTTGAATACTCATTGCTGGCCTCTGATACATACATAATTTGTCATTACAACACTAATCAGGATTACGACCTAGTTTCACCACCACTTATGTTGTGTGCTTTACTTTTTTTACATGAGTGGCGGGACCTACAGTTCAAAGTCGACTCCGAACGACAAATCGTTTGAGAAACTTCCCTTGGCAAATTTATTTACTCTCAGAGTTTTTGCCAGAAATCTGCTGAGAGGAAGTCGCCGAAGAAATATTTTTTTCTTATTTTCGTTTTGATGTCTGAGCGGAGGTTTGCACCGAGAGCTTACGTCTAATAAGCCAACACACTACCTACTAGACCACGGCGACTTCACGCCTACATACCAATGTGGACCACGGCATAGACTTAGGCCTGGAAAATACATGCGCGTTTTACTATGCGTTGGAAATATTTCATTTTGGGACTAAACCGGTCCAAAAACCCGACCTTAAGCTATCTGTGTACCATAAAATAATCTCTCTTTAAGATAGTATGTAGTTTCGGCGACTGGCTCTCAGCAGATTTCTGGCAAAACCTCGGAGAGCAAAAAAAATTACAAGAAAACTTTCTCAAAAATCCCTCATTCGGAGACGACCTTAAACTGTAGGACCTGCCAATCATATATAAAATTAACACATACAAGTAATGTATGTAGGTATGAAATTCGTTGAAGTCGCCGCAGTGTAGTAGGTAGTGTGTTGGTTTATTAGACGAGAGCAGTTACTCTCAGCAGGTTTCTGGCAAAAATTCTTAGAGTTAATAAAATTGCTAAACATCCGTCGTTCGGAGTCGAAATTGTAGGCCTGCGACTTATGTATGAAATTATTAAAGTGTGAGAAGATAGGTCGTAATCCTGACTAAGGGATTCTTAAAACTAAGTACGTAAGCGAAACCGGTTCCTAGTGACGCCACACCTTCCGCCCTGGCATCTTCGACCGAGGCACCGTCTACCTCCAGAGCTGCTGCGAATATGTCGATGCACTGTTCGGCTGGCGCCAAGGCATTGGCAAACAAGTCTGGCGCGCAGGCCCTTGATACCAATCCACATTCGGGTGTCAATAATGCCCTAAATGCTAGCGTTAGAGCATATATAACTAGCAGGTCAGTCATGCGTATCATTGATAGAATCGGCTCGATCGACCCAGCTCTCCTTTCAGAGGATGAGAAGGGTCGTTTGCCCTGGGCTAAGGCCCATCAAAATGATCGTCCCGCCGCACTATGTGGCATTTTGCCTGAAAAGCTGGCCAAAATTAATAGAAGTGTTTTATGAGTTAATGGCTGGAATTTTTTGATAGTGTTAGTGATAATCGGTCCGTGATTTCGCCTAGCCCCCATACAAATTCCCCCCGAAATTGCACTTATTTACACATAATTATGGTAATTATACAGAAATCATGATAAAATTTAGCATGGATTAGTTCTGTATACTAAGAAATCATGGTGTAAGGTTTGGTGAAAATCGGATCACATTTGAGCCTGGTCCCCATATAAAGTCCCCTTTAGAAATTCACGTTTGCGCTTATAAATGGCTTAAAAACATCGGTATCGTGATGAAATTCGGTACGAACGTGTATTTTGTAAATCTAAATCATATTACCAAAGTTTTTTATGGTCGGTCCATAGTTGCCCCTTAGTCCAAAATAGGGCCCCTTAAGAAAATATGTTTAGCAATTATAATTGGCTTAAAAATTTTATTACCTCGATGAAATTCGACATGAACATTTTTAATATGAATGAGAATCATTTATGATCACATTTTATTATGATCGGATCATAAGTGCCCCTAGGTACCACATACGGTCCATTAAGAAAATCATTTTGTTATAATAGTCGATATACTTATTAATTAAGTTTTTAAACTTCTATGATAATTAATATTTATTCATAATATTTATTTTACATTATTTATGTTATACTTAACTTAAAAATACCTAAAAAGTGAAACTAACTACAATCGTTAAAATCGTTATCATTTTCATCATCAATGACAGGAAGGAGTAATTTCAGATACTATGATGAAAATGCTTTTCTATTCCTTCGCGATTTTTGTGTACTGCAGCTTATAAAAGGGTCACTGCATAAAAGTAACATATTCAGGACATCTCGATTGGTATCGCTTCTACTAAATTTCCTGGGATTCATTTGAGGATTAAGTCCGTATGGCTTTATTGCCTATGACTTTATTACACTGCGTCTAATTGTTTTAATTTTTAAAAAAAAAGTAAAATTTTCAAAATATCGCCAAAAATAATTGCGCAAATTTGCGCAAACTTTTCTTTTTGTTCCTGAATGTAGAGAGTTCATATTTTCTTGTGGTATTTAACATTAAACTACTAAAAACTACTTTCACCTTTAAAATCCTTATCTTTTTTTTAGGGAGCGTAAAAAATGTGAAATTTTTATTATTTTTAAAATTTGAACAAATAATTTTAACATTAATATATGAGATATATACATATAAAAAAAATTGAAAGTAGCAGTTGCTCATACCTTTCAAATAAAAAAAAATCAATATAAAACCTCTATTCGTTTAGCCACAAAAAATATCATAGAAACCTATTAAAATTTCAAAAAAACACCAAAAACGCATTTAATTTTCTTCACTTTCCTGACTTTGACATCGTCTCAAATCTACAAATCTCAACTTAAAGTCGTGAAAATTCACTATATAATGCAGAATTTTGTTGTCTATCTAACTAGGTACATAGTTTCTTAAATTTCTTTAAATTCAATTTTGCCTTTTTGGCCAGCTTTTCAGGGTAAATGCCACATAGTGCGCCGCCTCTCCGATCACGGCAGAGATGGCCCCAAAGAGGCAAAGATCGACCGAGCTAAACGTTTCACTCCAGCCTCCTAAACGCTTCAAGGTGGCCAACCCAAAAATACTCCACCACCGTCCTGATCCCAGCAAGCCTTCCATGCCTCTCAGTGAGGTGTTAAAGGAAGGCCTAACCTGGACGATCATCGACTAGAGCCACCCTGATGATTCCAAGTGGAAGCTGTTGGAACATGCGCTCTTTGACGTCTTCCTTGAGGTAATGGCCTCCAAGAATCCTGACTGAACCATCTGACCCGGAAGACATACTGAAGATCCTCAAGCTTAGCAACACCCACCTTCCCACGACTGGAGGGTGGAAAATTTACTGACCAGTGGGGTGACTACCGCGAACCAGTGATCATCCTGAATGAGGAATCACTTCCGCTTATCAATGCTCGCGGAGGCGTAATAAATTATGTCTTTAGCTCAATTGAGCTAAGCGTTTACAAGTCGGATTTCCGCGCTGCCTTACATCCTCCAACGGACTCCGTCCCTGTTGATCCAATCCTATAATTAAGACTTGTAAGGAACGAAAGTACGGATTTTTTTCGGCTAATTTTTAAATGAATGTTGAAAAACTTAGTATTCTTACGATAAAATTCGTCTCTGAGTTTAAATCTGCCGTAAATCGGAGGTACGAACAGTGGGTTAGATTATTTTATTTACTTTTTATATTTATTTATATTTATATTTTATATAGTACTAGGCAAGTGGAAATTCATTGGGCGAATTTGCTTTTGCGCAGTCTAATGGATTCACACATCAAAAAATTTTTTTGGCATGCAGCATTAAATTTGCAAAATTGAAGCCACAATAACCAATTTATATATATAATTTACTTTGATACATATTTGTATATAGTATGTCTTATTACTATTTTATATACATTTTTTAGCAGAAAGCTATGTATGTCTTCTTGTAGCCAAACTGATAATGGCGTCTGCTAAACACACAATAGTGTGTTACTATAATAAAATTAATTGTTTAACTTTTTTTTAAAATATTTAAAAATTGTTTGAATAAACTTGTCAACTACTTTCGTTTATTTTGTCATCTTAATATTTGGCAAACTACCACAATTACGATTAATTATGAAAGTAGGTCAGTTTAAGAGAAACACACTTAATTGATTACCCATCAAAACCATGCATTCTGCATTGTATTCTTTATTTCCTTTCCACAAAGCAAATGTATAATGTGCTTGATTTAAATAGAAAGTAATTTCGTTTATGCTTACTTAACAAGTAATACAATTTTCTTGCCTTTTTCATCAAATCTTATGAAATAATGTAAAGGTTAAGATAAAATAAATAGAAATATCTCTCAACTAAAAAAGGTACTTTTTATGCTTTTGTAGGGTTTTACTGAGATTTCTTAAAAGGTTTGAAATTTAAAATGAAACGAAATCCTTTAAAATAAGTTTCTTTTCAATTTTAAATTACATTTCCTGTTTGAAAGTGTTCAGACTTTCTTTATACACAATATTATTTACATTTCAATCGTATTTACATATTTACATTTTAAAATGTATTTATTTACTGACAAGTCCAGTATTTAATATACAACTTTACTAGCAACACGTTTAGAAACTTTTCAATGGATTTGCATTTTTTTTCCCTTTTATTAAGAAATTTACTTGCCGTACGTCCAAACAGTTGCTAACTAGTCAGTCAGTCAGTCACAGAGTTTCATTACGAACAATTGCAATTTTTGTTCAACAGAGTTTCTGATTTGAATTGTCCTTCAAGTTGTAATAGAAATGTAATTACATTGTAATGGTACAAAGGAGTGGTAGTCTATAAATGTATTTGTACTCTTAAAAGGTTTACACCCTACTCTACCATATAATTTTGTTATTGAAGGTGTAATAATGTACACTTCAATTTTCATTATTTGATGGAAAATTAAAGGCAAAAGTAAACTAGAAGAATCGTGAGAATTTTCAATGAATAAATATATTTACGTTCAAGAGGTTTTTTATTCAACTTGATTTTTCAGTTATAGTTTATATATTTTGACATATGAAAGAGTGTACATTCAATGCTGAAAATCTGTTGGACTGATCACATAATCAATGCTATGGGCCCTGTATGCATAATAAAGTGAGACCTTTTTGACGTCATAAAATTCGTACATTTCAGTACTTTTGTTATACTATGCCACTAATAACCAAATACGGACAGTAAACTGATTAATCGAGGAAAGAATATAAAAAAGAAATAATCCGGGTACTAGGTTCATCCCTACTTCAGGCTTCAGGGCAGCTATAGTCATTTTCCGGACGAGACACCTACCCTTTTAAAATAAATTTAGGCAATTTAAAGAGAAAAGACTGGACACTGCGTTATTGGCAGTTTCCCTGAGCCGATCTATCTCATACTCATATTCAAAGTTTGAAGTACTTATCGTACTTATACTTAACAATACCTATGATGTTGTTGATTTCGACTCTCCATAACTCAACATTTACAAGAATCACAAACTAAGTATGATTTGCGTACATACACTTAAATGCTCATTAGAAGGTTGTGTGTTTGCTTTGCTTGCTGTCTTTGGCTTTTTTTTTCGTTGTAAATGCAACAATACCTAAGACTGTAAATTTTGATGAATGATTCGAGTCACTTGATTATAAGTATTATAAGTATTTTTCAAAAGTTATGAGTCTAAATGAGTACGCTTATGAATCAAACATATTTCGTATGTTATGAGTTTGATGTCAACGTTGTACTCGTACTCATTGTACTCATACTTATAAATCAACGTTGTACTGAGCACGAATGAATCAATATTGTTGACTCACTTATGTTTAAAATTTCATGAGTGCTTATGAGTAGCAAAAAAACGATTAATTGCTGATCTCTGGCGAGTAGCCTGCACTTCAAAACAGACGTCATAATGTTTTGGGTGACAGAACGCTTTCATCCGGAGCTCAGGGTGTTTCAAATCAACCGCTAACGGATCATTACAAGGGGCCTTATCCCACAATGGGTAACACAATGGGCCATATGGGCAACCGAGTGAAGTTGCTTATGAAAGGCAAACTATTTGCTAAGGTAATCTACCCAATTATTGTATAAGCATTTAAAAAGGCTGTACTGTAAAGTTTCCCTAATTCAAAAAAATTTAAATGTTTGTAAAACTTAAAATGATGGATAAGGCATTATTTTCTTCAAACCTTTAACTGACTTTAACCTTAAAAATATGGAACTTAGATAATGAAGAATATAGAAATATATTGTGAAGCATTATTTATGTTTAAAGATACATTTTTCCTACTAGAGTTGCAATTTCTATACGTGGGGAAGGGCATAGCTTGGCTAAAAGAAACTGAAGTATACATATTGATTAGTTTTTATTATTAGATTCTAAGATTGCACTTAAAATAACAGAAATTTTTTTGTGCTGTATATTAATTCATTTGCATAAACTGTATTTAAATAACACCACAATTTAATAGCACTGTTCTAACAACTTTATTCACGATTATTTATACACAAAAACCAGTCTCATTATGCACTTTTTATTACAACTTGTTTATTTGGCCATTAAAACCCCTTAGTCAGGATTGCAATCTAGTTGCTCACTCTACCCATGTTGTGTGTGTTAATTTTATCCATGAATGGCGGAATCTACAGTTTAATGTCGCCTTCGACGAATAGATTTGTGCAACTTTTTATGACAATTATATTTATACTCATAATTTCTGCAAGAAATCTGTTGAGAAGAAATTGGCGAAGTATATTTTTTTGTATTTGCTTTTGTTCGAGATGTCTGAGCATGGAGTTTCAACCACACGGCCTATACTACCTACTATACTATGATGCCTTTATTTAAATTTATTTCAACTCTCGGTCTGTTACTAACTGGCAACATTGCTCTTCTCTCTATTTATACTTCCTTAATTTATATCTGGTAACATCGTAATCTTTCAATGTACTGTTGTTCTTGTTCTTCGATTTTATACTCATTATTGTAGTTTTCTTAATTTTAATCATTTTGTGGCAATAATGCCATTAAATACTAATACAAATATTTTTTTTATTGTTTTTTTTTGCCAAAGTTATCGATTTTCATAAATATTCAAGGATATTTATTAAGAAGCCTACTAATGAAAGCTAGTACTTCGAATATGGTATTAAATTTTTGATTTCTTTCGACATTTACATTATTTACAAATGTAGGAAATTCCTGCAAGTGAACAAAATGTACACTAAAACACTTGTCTTGAAAAATTATACAACATGTTGACAACACATTATCATATTATTTTTTAAATGTTTAAATTTCAAAAGCATTGTGCGAAACCCTTATAAAAGTAAAAGCTGGGGGAATTTTACACAATTTCCAGATACTAAATTAGCATATAAATATAGGGACAATTATTTAAAATTTTTGGCCAAATTTTTCAACTCAAATAGAAATGGTGTTTGATATGCAATCCGTACATATCTACATTCGTCAATTTGTAATGTTCAGTTAGGGTGGTGTTTGCCTGTCAATATTTATTTAGTTCTCCTACTCCTATCTATCTATCTGGCGTGACTGACTAATTTAACATTCGTTTTGTAAATGTTAACGTTCGTTCCGTTTTGTTTATCAGAACACACTTGAAAAATTAACGAATTGTATGTATGTATGTATGTACATATGTATATACCATAAGTATATTTTGAAATAAATGAGGCCTTTTTATTGCTGGCTGTTATCTCTTTCCATGAGGCCGTAATTTATATTAATTCTTGTATGTGGACATATAATTTTATCATGCCAAAATAAATTGATAAACTTAGTGGTGGTGTAGGCCATTAATCTAATAGCTTATATGCTTATATTAAGACATAATTTAAGCTAATAGAAAGCAAAAGGAAATAATATGGATGAAACCGGATGTTTACTTTTAATTTCGTAAAATTTTTTACATTTTAAAATTAAAATTATTTCTGTAGGGGGTGGGGGATTAGAAAAGTAATTCGAGTGGAAAATATAAAATAATTAAATTTATTCAAAACTTTTTTCCCGGAACTTTATTAAAATTATCTTCCGTATACAAAAATAATCAAACAGAATGGAATGAAATCCTAGAACTAAAGTATTCAGAAACAAAATTTATTGTATATGTATAAAAATTTAGTCTCATTTAAAAGTTAAGGATGATTTAGAAGACTTTTGTAATGATATCTTACTTGCTTATCATTACAACCTTTTCGTCAGCATTACAATCTAGCTGCTCACACTACCCATATTGTGTGTGTGTAATTTTAGCCATGATTCGCGAAACCTACAGTTTAACGTCGACTTTGAACGATTTAAGAAACTTTACATAGCAATTTTATTTACCTTCAGAGTTTAGAGATAGGCTCTGAAAGAAATATTTTTTTTCATATTTCATTTCTTTCTAGACGTCTAAGCTGATGTTTGAACCACGGGCTCTCGTCTACTAAGACAACACACTATCTACTAAACTACGGCGACTTCAGTGAAATAATTAATGAAAGATTCGCGAAAAAGCTAAATCTTAGGACAGTATATTGGTAATTAATGTTTAATGTGATCACCTTCAGGTACAAAATTATATTTTATAAAACCTGAGCTTTTTTCATTTCAGGCCCATTTCTATGTCGAAAACTATTTCACTTTTTAGACAGCTATTCTGCAGAGCCATTCGATGCTAGTCGGTTAACCATTCATCGCGGACTTCTTCTTCCTTGTATTCTTCTTTCGATCATAAATTTTAGTGGTTTAGCTTTTTCTGGGTATCACATAACATACCAAAAATATTCTAATTTATCAAGACGCCTTGAATTCTTTGTTTAGTTTTCGTGACCACTAGGGTTTCAGGTTGTGATTAGCTCAGATGCATTTTAATATTCTCCTACAACATCTCATTCTATTTTATTCTTTGAGTGCTATTTAAACGACGTAACAGTTGGCACTAACGCGTTAAATCGAAGTTTATTACAGCATTTCTTGTCTTCTTTATTTAAATTTTTATTTCCTTGGAATGTCTCTGGTCAACACCTATCTTTTGTTTGATATCAGTAATTGGCATTATCAACCAGTTAGTTGGATTCCAGCTTGCCTTAGTACTTCTCACAAGGCGCTTAAGCTTCGCATGCTCCTGTCTAATTGATGCAGTTTTTTCAAATTTGTAATAAACATCATATTGTCGTCGTAGTCTCTAGTAGGTAGTGAAATGGCTTTTTAAACGTGAGGGCCACGGTTCAAACTCCAGGTCAGATATCTCCAAACGAAATATGAAAAATTATTTCTACAGCGACTTTCTCTCAGCAGATTTTTGGCAGAAACTCTAAGAGTAAATAAAATTGCCATGAAAAGTTTCTCTAAAATTTGACGTTCAGAGTCGACTTTAAACTGTACCTTCCGCCATTCATGTATAAAATTAACTTAAACGCATAAGTAGTGTGAGATGCTAACTCGTAATTCTGACCGAAGGTTGTAGCGACCAATTATGTATGTATGTATGTATGTCACATATTTTGACTAATTTATGTTTGGTTTCAAACTATATTTATAGCAAATAATTGATAATGACTAGCAACAAAGTGTAAAACATTTCCTACCTAACTTTTGTAGCTTAGCACTTAAAAATGTTTTTCTTCGATTGTGCCTTCTAAAGCTTTAATATTAAATTGTTTCAAACTTTAACCCAAAATCAATATATTTCTCCGACAGAAGAAGAAAACGAACGAACAGAAAGAAAAAAAAACATTTAATAATTTCGACTTCATCCATATAAGTTTTGTTTTTGCCAGCAATCGTTGGATTATCTCTAGCGACTGAGTAAAAAAAATGACTCATAAATTATTTTCTATCGACGGTTATTCTTATGCAAAAAATATTTCATGACTATGGCTTCCCATTAACGATAAAAAGTTTTTGTTTTTTGTAATATTTTTTACCGCATTTTAATTTTGTAACAACAATTTCCCTCAATGCTTCATTAGATGTTAAACTTTTTAAACCCTTTTTTTTTTTCTTGTTTTTAATCTGTTTCTGTAGCCTTTAAAAGTGTCACATACAGTGGTGATTCCCTGCTATTTTATTTTCACATATTTTTTTCAATATTTCCATGCTCAATAGAGAGAAAATTACAAGAAGATAACAAAAATTGAAAGAAAATGAAGGGAAACAAGTGACAGTGTGTTTGCTTGGTGGTACTTAAGTAAATAATGCATAATGAAGTGGTTTTTCCATGTAACATTCTATAAAAGTCTTAAAAATGTCTGCACGTATGTATAAGAAAAATAAATATGCTCCATAAGAATTGCTGAGTTATCATTATTTACGTCATGTCAGAGGTGTTTTATAGCATATTGTCTGTTTTTTTTTTACAAAACACTTGAGATCATGGTTCATAAAAAACGCTTAAAGGCGTGTAAAAAGAAAATTTTTATTTCTTATTTTCAAACTGTGAAATATTTCATACATACCTCATCCTTTTCGGCCAATGATTCACCATTCTCGACGCGAAAACGTTTAAAGTTTGGGTCAATGCCATCCAATTCTGATTGCGGCAACTGTAATAAATAATAAAAAAGAGGAAAAAGGGGGATTATAGAAAATATATTTATTTTACATTAATAAAAACCATAATTGTAATGCCTATCAAAAGTAGTTTTTTTTTATCACAATTTACTGATTATTCTGTTGAAATGATTGTGGGTGTTATAAGCAAGAACATAAGGCAGGAGGAATAAAAAAAAGAAAAAAAACAAAAGGAATAAATAAAACACCTGCATTTAATTGTAATTATAATCACTCATTTACCCGCAATGTAATGCCATTTATTTTTTCTGTTTTTCTGTTACTGTTGCTACAATACATTCCGTTCGAGTGAAATCAAATTCATTTAATTTAATCTATTGCTTACATATTTGAGCCATGTTATATGATTAAAGTGTTTAAGTAGGGGAAGTAAGCGACGTAAAACATATGGAAAAAATATGGTATGTACGATATTCGTTTGGTACTTAAAACTTTGAATAAAAATAGAAATTTTGTATTTGGTAGATAATATTTAAAACAAATTTGGCATGTACATACATAATTTGTCATTGAAACCCTTCAGTCCTGATTATGACCTAGTTTCCCACACCATTTATGTTGTGAGTGTTAATTTTATACATGAGTGGCGGACGCTATTGTTTAAAGTCGACTCCGAACGACAGATTTTTGAGAAACTTTTCATGGCAATTTTATTTACTCTCAGAGTTTTTGCCAGAAATCTGCTGAGAGGAAGTCGCCGAAGAAATACTTTTTGTATTTTATTTTGATGTCTGGCCTGGGGCTCGAACCTTGGCTTTTCGTCTAATAAGCCAACACACTACCTACTAGACCACAGCGACTTCATGTACATACATATTCTAATTAGATTTAAGCAATTTTGGAAAGAAACTTTGTTTAAATATGATTTAAGGCCAAGACATGCCAAGAGACAGCGTAGATATCTGTAGTCTAATTAACTTGACATTCGAGGTTTGCGATGCTGGGTCTGTTACATCTTATTTTTACACAATTTTACATTTAATAGCTGAATTGTTTTAATTTACACTCATAAATTGCATTCCGTATGATAGAAAATATTAATTAAAGGTAAACGTCTCAACTATAACTTCAAATACTTCTGCCAACTTTCAGAGAGAGAGAGAGAGAACAACCTGAGCCAACATAAAATACAGCACAGATTACATAATCAGACCATTATAAATGTCCAAGCATAATCAACTATTATGTCCTCGTATACAATAACAGGTTTTACTCAAATTACTGGAATTCTACAGGCAGTTCAAGTCAGGATTCTTGGATCAGTATTGAATTTAAAAGTCTGCTTCAGATGTTGGATTACCACCCGTATAATTCGTAGAACAGCTGTAGAACCAGATTGAAATTCTATAAACCTGCAAAATAGTCATAAAAATCTTGACTAAACTAGAGAATAATGGAACAAAGCTTTCTTTTCCCATGACTAGATACTTAAAACAGTACGTTGCAATGGCATGAAAGATGCACGTCACTAATCAACGCTTGCATCAATTAACCAATTGTTAAATTACTGTTAGGTACGGAGGTGGTAATGTAATGGTACAGGGTGACTTTTTAGAGCAAAATTGAGAACATTTGCATAAAATTGACGGCATAATCCTCCAGAATGTTTCAATGTGACAACGACACCAGTGAATAATATGAGTTGGTTGGCGCAAGAGGAGGTCATTGTTAGGGAATTGCTTGCACGGTTTCTCAATCTTAATTTTATAGAAGATAAATTACTATAGAGGCAGTAAATTAAATACTATATCGATAGTATGTTATGGCAGAGAAAGTCCCTTTTTTGCAACAAAAAAGTCTTCGTCGAAAGTTTCAATGAAAATGCTTTGTGTTTGAACAAAGTATCGTGTTTCATAATGACGCTGTACAAAATATATACAATGTATTCTATTTTAAAACGTCGTCAATGTGTATTTTTAACGCAGTCAAAAAGTAATCAGGCATCGGATTTATAGTTGATGCATTGTTTGGTTACTTTGCATATCTACATAGTTTATATGCAGTAGTAGAACTGCATACAAACTTTGTATTGATACATTTTGGAAGGCAGCCTATTCTTATCTATTTAAAGGGGCTCCTAAACGATAACGGCATCAAGGCGTTTTATCAAGAGTTTGTGCCAGCGGTTGAGTCGTGTATGGACTTTCTGTGTGATTAATTACTTTGCTGTAGCGCTGTCTGGCCGTTGTAGTATATGGCGGAATTAACTCAGTTCAGAAAAGTTTTCGTAGAGTAAACCGGGTAGTATAAGTCGCCGCAGTCTAGTAGGTAGTGCGTTGGCTTATTAGACGTAAAGCCAGGGTTCGAGCCCCAGGCCAGATATCAAAACAAAATACAAACATTATTTCTGCGGCGACTTCCTCTCAGCAGATTTCTGGTAAAAGCTCAGAGATTAAATAAAATTGTCATGAAAAGTTTCTCAGAAATCTGTCGTTCGTAGTCGACTTTAAACTGTAGGTCCCGCCACTCATTTATAAAATATTCACACATACAACATAAGTGGTGAGAGAAACTAGGTCGTAATCCTGACTGAAGGGTTCTTCCCTTTTTTTTATTAGGGCAATTGTTGCGGGTCATTGATCCATATTTCTTTAGTAAGGACTTTGCTGAGCCGTATAAGGTAAATATTATCAAATAATTTTGGTCTGAATTGGATGATATGGATATCGCCGATATAAAGGCGCTACGTGGCATACAGCTCATGCTATATTGGATAATCTGCACGACCGTTTTGATGGAATGGGCATCTTAAGTGGAGTGAACTGGCCACGGATATTTTGTGATCCGTTATCCGAATCCGTCAGACTTATTCTTGTTGAGATTTCTTAACTTAACAAGTTTATGTGAATTAGAGATCAGCAATGAGTATTCAAAAAGATGAGTAGAATCGAATCGTACTCATAATTTCTGATACTTATACGCATTCGCACTTATTTTAATATCATGGAACCTCTACTCATATTCAAAATTTGAAGTACTCATCATATTCATATTTAACTCAACATATACACGAATCACAAAATAAGTATGAATCGCGTACGAACATTAAAATACTCACTAAAAGGTTGTATGTTTGCTCCACTGGGTGCTGTCTTTTTTGCTTATGTGTTTTTTTTTTTTTGCTTTTTTTGTAAATGCAACAACAACTAAGACTGTAAATTTTGATAAAAGTTTCGAGTCACTCGAGTCACTCGAATCATTTATGAGTATTATAAGTATTTTTCTAAAGTTATAAAACTCAATGAATAGGCTTATGAAGCAAACATATTTCGAATGGTATGACTTTGATGTCAACATTGTACGCATATTCTTTGCAACCTGTACTTATAAATCAACGTTGTAGTGAGTAGAAATGAATCCGTGTAGTTAATTTTCAACATTGTTGACTAACTTGCTAAGTGCTATGAGTAGCAAAAAAACGATTCATTGCTGATCTCTGATCTGAATATGCTACATCATCACTGCGGTCCTGAAAATCATAATAGCGCAATGTACAATAATTAAATAATCACTTTATTTAACGTACATCATCATATTATAACAAAATGTCAATTCTTGATAAAATACCTGAATATACCTTATTAGAGTACCTTCCTTACAAAGTTTTCTATTTCCGATTATATTTCCTCTAATAATTCCGTTAAAGTGTAAATGCATGAAAATTTAATCCTCTTTCAAATGTATTTACATACACATTTACACAAAGATTATGTACCTAAGTATGTACATACACATTTACACACAAATATATGAACAACTTTGTTTACAAAGAACATTCGTATTTTTCCAAGTATTTTATACGTACGAGTATATTTGTATGAAGTTACAAAATATTTATTCTAAAGGTAGAACTATTTGTGTGTATATGACAAATATGTAATAATAAAAGTGTCAATGAAATATGGTTGCGAATATGTTTCTACGAATTTGTATGAACAAATATGAACAATATTTACCCTCCAGTCATACTTTTTCGCTTATTTTTTAATTTTTTTCTTATTTAGCTCATCTAAATGATAAATCGTGAACGTAGAATTCAATAGAAGGGAAATAAAAATTCATATTTTTTCTCGCAGTTTGTAAACAGATACGTTGTGTGTGCTAGGCACCCTATATCAGATAAGGGTATACTGGGTAGTTAAACCTACCAGTTAGTTTGAGGAATTATTTGTATTCATAGTCAAATTTTATATTCAAGTATTACAGATGAATACAGGTTGTTTGTTTTGTAGTTTAAATCGAAACTGAACCTATGCGAAGATGTAAAAAATTTCATTTTAAGCACTGAAATAAATAACTCCATCTTGGTGCCCTGGTAGTCTAGTGGGTAGTGTACTAGACTATTAGCTTGAGGGTCGTGGGTTCGATTCCCGCCAGAGACGCTGGTCTCTCCATAGCTACATAGCTCCAAGTCCTCTATCTAGAAAGGTAGGGTATCAACTTGCCGTTGGTGATTGACTCGAAAAAGTTTTTTATTATAACCTTACAATATTTAGTACTACTTTGTTTTGCATTCTCGAATTTATTTCCCTGTATCAACTTTAGCTAGAAATGTTGAAATTAACATTTTGACACCTTGACACAACTATTAATTACAAAAGTAGTTGTACGTTTTTTTTGTTCTGCACCTTTAGTTGGCAGAGAGCAGTTATTATTCTTTTTACATTTTTTTATAAATTTTTTTTTTTGTAATTTTAATGGGTTTTAGTTTGAAAAAGTGATTAAAATTAAAGGAATTATTAATGCTCATACACATGTATATTACATGTTTAATCAATAATTTAATAATGAACGTAATTTAGTTCTAACTGCTGGTGTAGGTGTTTTAAAAATGTATTCAAAAACCTTTTATACAAAATCTTAATATTGAAATTATAAATAAACGTTATTTGGAATTCAATTAAATTCCTTTGTGTTTTCCATATTTAATTTATTTAAATTTTTAATTAGATTTTTCTAGATACACCCTACACTGAGAAAATTAAGTTTAAGTACACTGTATTTCTATAGAAATAAATATAGCTGCAAAGATATATGAATACAAGAGATCGGCAGTGAATCGTTTTTTCGCTACTCATAAGCACTCATGAAATTTTAAATATGTAAGTGAGTCAACAATATTGAAATTTAATTATTCGGATTCATTCGTACTCACTACAACGTTGATTTATAATGGGTCCGCCATCAAACGTTTTTTCTTTTTTCAACTAGTGCTGATTTCGTGAATGGTAACACTTAGCTCATGTCTGATTTGACAGATAATTAGTTTTATTCTTTCGCTGAACGAATATGGTTGCGAATATGGTGCGTTTTCGCTTCGCTAAGTGGGTCTGCGATCGGCCTACAGAAGATGCCGATTTTGGCAAAAAATCATCTTTTCAGATGAAGTTCATTTATATCTTGGTGGGTATGTAAACAAGCAAAATTGTCGCATTTGGGGCACAGAAAACCCGCACGCATACATTGAAAAGCCGACGTATTCAAAACGAGTCACTGTTTGGTGTGGATTTTGGTCCAGAGGCATAATTGGGCCATTTTTCTTCGAAAATGAGCAAGGATTGGCCGTTAAAGTCAATGGCGATCGTTATCGGCCCATGTTGAACGAATTTTTGTTCACAAAAATTGTAGAGGAGGATATTGGCAACATTTGGTTTCAACAGGACGGCGCTACGTGCCACACAGCCGAAGCTACACTCGATGATTTGCGCCCTGTTTTTGAAGATCGCATTATCAGCCGCAGAGCTGATGTCGTTTGGCCACCGCGGAGCAGCGATTTGACACCGTTGGTCTAGTATTTGTGGGGTGCCGTCAAAGATAAGTATTAAGCCGGCAAACCAGAAACAATTGACGCTTTAAAGGACAATATTCGTGAAGCCACTGGTGAAATACAGCTGCACACAATCGATAATGTGCTTAAAAATTGGACCGATCGTGTAGGCTACTGCATGGCCAGCCGAGGCATCCATTTGAATGAAATTATTTTCCATTGTTAACCGGAAGGATTGTACTTTCAAATAAAAAAAGAAATTTGAGAAAATATTCAGTAGTTTTTTTTTAAAGCATTTTCAAAAAAAAAGTTATTTGTCGGACCCTTTATGTACACCTTGCAATGAGTATGCGTACAAGGTTGACATCAAACTCATACCATTCGAAATATGTTTGATTCATAAGCCTACTCATTCAGATTCATAACTTAAAAAAAAATACTTATAATACTCATAAATGATTCGAATCAGTCATCAAAATTTATAGTCTTAGTTGTTGTTGCATATACAAAAAAAAAAAAAAACAAAAAAAAAAAAAAAAAACAGAACAGAACAAACGTACAACCATTTAGTGAGTATTTTAGTGTTTGTACGCGAATCATACTTTGAGTATAAGTATGAATTAAAATAAGTATGAATGCGTATAAGTATCGGAAATTATGAGTATGTTTCGATTCTACTCATTTTTTTTGAATACTCATTGCTGCCGTCTGATGTCTATTAATTTATTGTAGTAGGGTTTCGAAGGCAGAAAAGAAAAGAATACTAAAAAAGTGTTCCTTGTGTTTTTTTGTTTCCTCACTTTATTGTGTTTTATTCCTTAGATGAACATATGACTATGTCACAAAGCATTCTTTTTCTTATTAGTATTTCTGTCCTTTGTTTTAGTTTCATTAATGATGTTTTTCCATGTAAGCAAGTGATTGGTGTACTGCAACTGGTTATAAGAAAAAATGATTGCCTTATGTCCTTGCCTAGATACAAGGAAAAATTTAAATTTAAAAATGACTTGATTTGTTGTACTGGGTTTGTTGATGAGGAACATTGTTTAGTGGATGCTCATCTCTCTCAAGTGGCGGCGCTTTCCAACCTTCCTACAAAGTTTGCATTTGAAATATTGTACATACTCTGCAGGATAAGTCATGAAGAGGCTTCCAAAATACTTTATTTGAGGGTAACTGAAGTCTCGTAGTTTTTAGCCATAATAAGCATTTTTTCATTTTTTTCTGGATTAGACTTTGGAATGCCTAGGGTAACTATGACAGTTTTATCTTCAATTTTAACATTATTTTTTACACATTTTTTCAAAGGCAACAAATGGATTAGATGGATGGATTAGAATATATGGTATTAAAAAGGAATGAATGTTTTGTTTCGAATACTGAATTCTAATAATAGATATTACTCCTTCGTCGAACGCGATAAACTATAATTTATAATTTAATTTAAAAGAAAGTTTCAACTTTGCTACGCACAAACAGGAATTATCAATATCAGCAGCATGCTGCGCAACTCGCTAGCATAGGGATTTGCTGGGGACTTTTCCTATCTAACCACTGGTGGCGTATATTTAATTCGAAATATTCTGCCTATTTTCCTCTTGTTGTGGAATATATGTATGAACCTATGTTTTCAATTCAATTGTTGAAACAGCACACAATCTACGAAAAGGCGGGAAATTTAAAAGTTTAAATTTAAAAACGCAATAAAACAAATGCGGTTGGCCCAAATTTCATAATTTCATAAAATAAAGAATTAATAATTTGATTTGATATAATAGTAATTAATTTATTACAAAATATTAAATTTATGTGAGGTGAATAATTCAATTCACATGTGATGTATGAGCAATAAATTAATTGAAAATATCACTCATACGTCCACGTGGCTCGCCTTTACTTTGTTTATAAAACACAGGTTTTTTTGGAGATGCTAAACATCCGTAATTGCAATAATGGATTGAAAAATAAAATTGCAATCAATATTATTTATTTTGGCAATTTTATTTATTACGATTAAACATGTTTTCGGCCATATTTCAATATAAAAAGTGTATGTCAGTTTTGTTTGTATATCTGGAAATTATAGGCCGCTAGTGGAGAGATATTTTTCACAGGTTTTAGAACTTCTTATCATAATAGAGCATTAAGATGTAAATATTTTTTAAAATTATTAGTGCGCCCTTTAGTTTCTATATCTAGTAAGATGCCACAGTAAAAGTTTTTACAATTTTACTGAATAAAATATTGCAAAACAGCTGATAACTATATTATATTAAAAATAATGAATAAATAAAACAAAAGCGGTTCGCCCAATCATACTCATATCAAAACGCTGCATCTTGGCGGTCAATTGACATCACCATTCTGGCTCACTAAACGGCCATCAAACGGCCATCATTGCAATAGTTGCCGTATTCTAGCAGGTAGTGTGTTCGCTTATTAGACGTAAAGCCCGGATTCAAACCCCAGACAGGTCAGACATCAAAACGAAATATGGAAACAAAATATTTCTTCGGCGATTTCCTTTCAGCAGATTTCTGGCAAAAACTCTTTAATGACCAATTATGTATGTATGTATGTATGTATAATGGTGCAATAGATGTCTCCATTGACCGTAATGGTTACGTAATGTGTGCATTGGTTTCTGTAAGACCACTAGTAGGTTTTCTGAGTCCAAAATACGAAAATTTTGTTTATTAGTGTACCCACCAATATGAAAGTGAAAAATATATGCTTTTTTTGATGACAGCAACACCTTTAGTACCTAAGTATTTTGTTGTAAAATTTGAATTAAAATATTTAAAATACTCTCATCGACTGCATATTTTTAAAGCTCACAACAGAACATGCTTTAACATTAAATAGTAACTATTCGTTAAGGCTTAATAGATGATTATATTTATACTTCCTGTAGAAAAGTTTTATAAAATTTCTGGCATATATTCCTAATACACCTTCTTTGCAATATTTTTCTGTATAAAATTCGTAATTTGCAAATTCAGGAGAGATGCCCCTGGTATAAATTTTCGGTCAAATCAACATGCCAAAATGCTATATTTGCAAAAGTGATAAGGGTTCGTTTCCTTAAACAATGAAATCCTTTCAAGTGTAAACATTGATGCTAATATAAAATAAATGTTTTTTTAAACTATAATAATTTCTCTTTTTATATGTATTTTTTACATTTACCCCTATCCAACTCGAACAATCTATTGACGTCCATGTGCTTTATGCGTAAAAATTAAATAAATAGTAGATGCAAAAAAATGGTTTGAATTTGTTTCGTTCTTTTTCTTAAAAATACCTTTTTTATATTTTTTAAATAATTCCAAAAAATTTTTAATAAAACAAGCCGATTACACACCTGATCAACTGAACCATAGTGGTGGCGAGAAAACACTCCACGTCGCGATATCAATTCTGTAGCCGATGAGCTGAAATTACAGAAAGAAAGAGAAAAATTAAAGAAATTTGTTAAATAAGATTTGAAATATTTAATTTAAATTTTTTAAATAAATTAAAAAAAACTTTTGAGTTCGGAAATAGATTAATCCATGCCTATAGACTTTAGTCCAATATTTTAATATTTTTAGACCCATGTTCTTAGAAAATTGATGTGGATTTTTATGTCACATTATTATGATTTGTCAACATTTTTTCTCATTCAATTGTTGATGATATGACGGTTGACAGCATGTTGTCTAAAAAAGAAGATGAAACACGAATTTATTTATTTTCAATTTTATCGTATTTATCCCATGACATTTAATTGTTACTGTTGCCAAAAAAAGGTTGGTTTTCCTCCACTATTATTTTATATTGTCAGCGGTAATTTTAGTTTGTTATATATACATTGTCAGCAGAATAATTTACTGACATTTCACTTAAATTCAATTAAATAATATTGGAGGCTTTTTGGAAGGCAAATGGAAACTATTATGACACTTAGTATATCTCTTGAGAAATATTTTAGTTGCAAGCTTCAGCCTGTCAAACACAGCTCAGCTGAATTCTGAATATTTTTAGAATTTACTGGCAGTACTTATGTATTATGGAATAGTAGGTAGTGTTGTAGGATTGACGGTAGAGTTTTTAAAAGATTTTTAGGTTTTTTAAAAGAGCTCAATCGAAGAGCTCTGTTCTCTTTATTGTATTCAATCCGAATGATTTTGATTTGGGAATTATTTCCTCTTTTATACAGTTTTTTAGCTGATCCGACAATTTCGAATCAACTCCCTTAATTCTATATAGTTCTATACTTATTACATATGTTTGCTTAAATGTTCTAGTGACCTATATTCTATCAATTAATAATACATGTGTTTGTGTGTATGCAACACGATCCAAGCCTTCAGCCCAACACCAGTAATGCAAACAAAGCATAATTCCCACGCTAGCCAGCGGAGAATACACAACAACAACAACATGCACATAATGTATTGACGACTTGAGCACGCGTCAAAAGCAGCGAGAGTCAATGCCCAGAATTATGTTAATGACACACTCGCTTATGTTATTTGATATTCATTTGTTTATACATGTTGTGCTGTTAATGATCATTAGCTTATACAGAACATTGTGTTGGCATAAACGGCAGTAGGGTCGTGCTACAGTGTGTTGGCTTACTAGACGTAAAGCCAGGGTTCAAACCCCAGGCCAGACATCAAACAAAATACAAAAAATATTTCTTTGGAGACTCCTTTCGACAGATTTCTGGCAAAAACTCTGAGAGTAAATGAAGTTGCTATCAAAAGTTTCTCTAAAATCTGTCGTTCGGAGTCGACTTTATACTGTAGGTCTCGCTCTCGTCTATAAAATTAACGCACAACATAAGTGGTGTGAGTAACTAGGTCATAATCCTGACTGAAGGGTTGTAATGACCAATTATGTATGTATGTACTTATGTATCCCCCCTTCATGGATTGTGTTGCATGCAAGTTCAACAAAAGCTAAGCCTGGGATTATTTAGTTCTGTACAAAATATAGGGGAACTAAAGATCTTAAAGTATTGTTTTAAAATCTTCTCGACTTAAGAACAAATTTAATGCGGTTTTGTATAACGCATATGATTCTCAGGCAGATAGAAATCAGATGTCTTTGTAAGAACACCATAGAAGTGTAATACTATCAATGTGATTTATATAAATATGACCCACGTTTAAGATAATATATGAGATTGATGGCGAATTGCAATGGAGGTCTAACATTATTGTCAGTGTTCTAAGTTCTCAACTAAACATGGCTGCAAAAATCTTAAAAATTTCAAAGTCAAAAGACATTTAGAGGTACGATCAGCAATTTCTTATATAGTTTACAATACGTAAGATTACATAAACATATATTTTTGTTATAAATTAATGAATATCTCAAAAACTTTAAAAAGTTTTGAACAAAATGTTGCCCTGCCCACACATTTGTTTAAACAAACCCGTCCTTAAAATAAACTATGCTTAAATTATACTTTTCGTAAAATAAATAAAAAACAAAAAACTATACTACCACTTGAACTTTTTGGTTTGCCAAATTTTAATAGCAATTTTGGAAAGAGATAACAAAAACGGCTTTAAAGGCACTTAAAGAAATACACAATTTCAATATTTTTTTTTTGTTTCTTTTTCGCATTTTAAATTAAACAAAAGAATTGCATAAAAAACTTTTATTGCGATAATTATCAGCATGATTAAACAGACGGAAATATTAGGAATTTAACACACACATAAACTGCATATTTTTATTGCATATTTTATAGGAGAAAAAAAAAGCAATAAATAAAACTATTTGAAATATTTCTTCTTCATTCCATGGCAAATCAAATTGATAACTTAGGAAGTTGTACATTTAATAACGTTATTTCTTTTGGTTTTTCATTTTTTTTTTGACAAATTTTAATTTTTTTTTTAAATAAATCCAAAGTAGTATTTGAATAAAAAAAATAATTTCATAAAATAAAGAATTAATTGCTTGATTTTATATAATAACAATCAATTCATAAAAAATATTAAATTTATGTGAGGTGAATAATTCAATTCACATGTGATGTATGAGCAATAAATTAATTGAAAATATCACTCATACGTCCGCGTGGCTCCCCTTTACTTTGTTAATAAAACACATGCTTTTTTTGTGGTGACCATACATCCGTAATTGTAATGAATTGCAAAAAATAATTTTAAATAATATTGTTTATTTTTGTAATTTTATTTATTATGATTAAACATTTTTTCATTCATATTTAAATCAAAAAAACTGTTTGCAAATTTTGTTTGTATGCCTGAAAATTATGGTCGACAAGTGGTACTATAATGCAGCATTAAGATGTAAATATTTTTCAAGTTCTTAGTAAGCTTGATAGCTCGTACATGTAGTAAGATGCCTCAATATAGGTTTTTAAATTGTTAGGGAGTAGTTAATTACGATATGTTATGTTAGAATGCATAAGAAAAGTAAAACAAATATTTTTTTAAATTTTATGTAATTAATCAATTTATTTAATTTATATACAATACTTATTAATTTATGTTCAAATACAACTAAAATAGAGATACTGACCAAAGTTCAGCGTATTTTAGTCGTTAAGGAAGACTTATGCTATACCTATGAATACATGAGTGTATAGGGAAATATTCGGGTGTGCAGAACGTAATTTCGTTTTTTACCGACAGAGGATTTAATTGTATTTTTTTGCATCCAACTTCATACTTAAGCCGTATAATTTTTATACGCTTTGAGAGTTCATATAGCAAGGCTTGTGTGTGAAAATTTTGAATTAATTCAACGCAGTAGTTATTGGTTGGTGCCTTTTTAAATATGGAGAACGATAAGCAGCATTTTCAACATTTTTTACCGATTTACTACAGAAAGGCTAAATATGTTGTTCAAGCCAGAATGAAATTGGTCGATGTGCATGGAGAAGTCCAGTGACCGAACTAGTTCGCTAAATTTCGATACGGCAATTTTGATGTCGAAGATGCGCTACGTTCGGTAAGGCCAGTTGAAGCTGATAAAGACGCAAGAAAAGCATTAGTTGATGCGAACCGGCGAATAACAACATGTGAGATCGGATTGAGTTTAAATTTATCAAAATCAACAGTTTATGGCCACTTGATTGATATTACACGAAATTTGTCTTTCATTTCCACAAAAAAAAGAAACTTTATTACTTTTCGAACAACCTAATAACTATTTTAAAGGCAATGCGACAACAAGCACTGTTGGTACAAAATTTGCTGTGTTTGCTGCGTTGCGTTTATTGTGTTTGTAGCATTAGCCGTATTAACCCATGGACGGTTACTCTTCATTTTTGTACATTAAGATTACTCTTCATTGAATCGACGAACACTTTAACCCGACGAAGATCATTTACTTTTTATCATATAATTCTTTTATGTTGCACCAAATTTCGCGCTTTATTTCAACAATGTTAGTTGATAATGACGAACAGTAACCGTCCAGGGTTAAACAATTTATGTTTATTTATTATTATCATATAAGGAAGTTTTATTCAAAATTGTAGCATGAACATCTTTATCTATAGCTGAAGGTAAAACAAGAAATCATAGTGTATAAGAAGGCATGAATTTTACTCATCTTTCTCGTATATTATAGTCACCTTTTTCAAAAACATTCTGTTATTTGAAAGCCAAAAATAAATTTAAGGTCACTGTTGTTATCTTATGATGATGCTAATAGTGTTCCAGACATGTCATTGTCAATTGAAATAAATATAAATTAGTGTCTAACATGCTTAACAATATGAATACGGGGCTGCCAAACATTTGTGGCCATAAGGCACACCATTATGAAGAACGAAAGAAAGAAGAAGCAAGTGGGAATAAATAACATAGAAATAAAAAACGCAAGCGGACAAGTAGGTAGTGTCCAGCATGGAACATGTTGTCTCTGCCATATGGAAATAGAAACAGACAACAACGCTTTTCAAAACTTGTACAATTGTAGCTGCTATGTAGCCAGAGGAAATATGGATACACACAGTATCCTAACAGAAATAAAATAAAAGCAAACAAGTGTTTATGAAAGAACAAGCCAAAGCCTGGTCCTCACAATATACTAAGCATTACGATGATTTGGGCAAGTGAGTTTTTACTCCATATTGGTAGCCTGTCTTGTGTTGTTGTTCAAATATACGATATTTTCCTCTCCATTCGAAAAGTGACTAAATTGAGTATCCAACTGTTGATTTCAAATAAAAAAAATTTTAAAAAAAATTTCGAGTTTTTAAATTCAGCAAAAATGTATGTGAAGAGGACTTTTTTGAATTTCATTTTTTTCAACCGTCAACAGTGATGATAACAATTTCATTCACACAAACAAAACGAATAAAACAATTTATAAAACCAGTCACGCATTTCATATCAACGAAGTTTTAAATAAAAATAAGAAAAAGAAAATATTTTCAAAATAAAAATGGTATCTATAACAGGAAGCAGGAGAGAAGAGAGAGAGGGAGGGAGAGAGAGAGAGAGAGAGGGAGAGAGAGAGAGACAGAGCAGTTGTTATTGGAACTAAAAAAGTAGGTAACAAATTTTCGAGAAAAAAGAGACAAATTTCATTGGTGTTGACATATAATATTTGTACACTTGACGCTTTATTTACGTCATAAAATGGACATTTAATAAGTATGTACTTGTGCGCATATTGAATTAAAAGAAAAAGTAATAATTTTGGTAGCTTAAATACATCTGATAGGAAGTACAAACGATACTTGAATTAGTGTTTTAAGTATATATAATTTGTAAGAGCACTGTTAGTTGCCTGGACATTATATAGCGAAATATATTGGCAGCTTCAGCATAAAATATTTTTGAGCTCGTCCATTCTTATTCTTCTTCTAATTTTTTATTTTTTTTTATAAATTTACAAACACATTATGTGAATTTGAATATAATACTTGAAATAATTTAGGCCGTTATTAATGTCATTAGTGTACTGAATATGCAAAATTTATTAAAATTTTTTTTTTATTTTACGCCGTTCGAGTACAAACGTACGAAAAACATTTCCAATTAACCCGAATTTGTGTTTTAAATTTTCAAATAATACTTGAAATAATTTATCCTTGAAAATAAAATTCACAATACTGAATAAACAAATTTAAAATGAAGACGAAGGTGAACGCGAATTAAAAATATTGTGATAAATTAAACGGATGTATATAAAACAAGTAACAACCAAAACTTTAAATAAAATATTTCAAATATGTCTTGAGTAATGAGTATTATTTCATTGTGTAATTAAATGTAACAATAAAATATATTTTCAAAATAATTGATGTATACCTTTTATAATGATGAAAGGTAAATGAACGCGCGTAAAACATTAAATTTTTCAAATGTTTCATGTATTGTCGCTTCCATTTATGTTGATATTACTAGTGTGTTGGCTTATTAAACGTAAAGCCAGGGTTCGAGCCCCAGGCCAGACATCAAGACAAAATACAAAAAGTATTTCTTCGGCGACTTCCTCTCAGCAGATTTCTGGCAAAAACTCTGATTGTAAATAAAATTGCCATTAAAAAGTATCTCAAAAATCTGTCGTTCTCACACCACTCATGTTGTGTGTGTTACTTTTATACATGAGTCGCGGGACCTACAGTTTAAAGTCGACTCCTAACTACAGATTTTTGAGAAACTTTTCATGACATTTTATTTACACTCAGAGTTTTTGCCAGAAATCTGCTGAGAGGAAGTCACCGAAGAAATATTTTTTTATATTTCGATTTGATATCTGAACTGGGGGTTTGAACCGTAGCCTTGCGTCTAATAAGCCAACACACTACCAACTACAGCGATGTATACGTCAAAAATTTTTCTCGTCGTAGTATCTATTACTGGACTTACTTGTATTGTACTGCAACATTTGCAGTCATTATTTGAATTAAATGTTAAAATGATCGTATTAAATTATGGCCGACTGGAAAAATTGTTCTCAAAGTGAAATGAGTTGCATTTGAATGGTCCAGTAAATAATTAAATTTGGCGAATTTTAAAATTAGAAAATTGCACGTCAATAGACAGAACACTTTATATTTTGCTCGTATTACAGTTTGGTTCATATTTGCCAGTATTGAGGAGAACAATTTTTTTTTGTTGTTTACATATTAAAAAATAAATAATAAATAATTGTGAACAAAATGTAATTATCCTTTTCCATTTATTTAAACAATAAACTCCTTAGAAAGAAACCATGTTTAAATTATACTTTTTCTTTAACAAATGAAAAACAGCCACTTGACCTTTTTGGTTTGTCAAATTTTAATTGCAGTTTTGGATAATGGCAACAAAACGGCTTCAGAGGCACTTAAAAAATCGACTACATGTTTTTTGCTTCAATGTTGTTTGCTTCTTTTCAAACATTAAAATTGCATAAAAAAACTTTTTTAAACGATAATTTTCAACTTGACTAAACAGACGGAAATATTGGGAACAAACTGCATATTTGGAAGGAGAAAAAAAAATTAAAAAAACTTATTGAAAACTAAAACTATTTGAAATATTTCTTTATTCTATGCCAAATCAAGTTGTTAATTCAGAAACTTTAACATTTCAAGGCGTTTTTTATTTTTTTATAATATTTTTAAGCGTCTTTATCAATTTTTTGAATATTAATAGATTTGACTTAAATAAATTAAGAGCAAATTTAAATTAAAAAAAAAATCATAAAATAAACAATTAATTATTGGATTTTATATAATAATAATCAATTTATAAAAGAAAATAAAATTTATTTGAGGTGAATAATTCAATTCACATGTGATGTATGAGCAATAAATTAATTGAAAATATCACTCATACGTCCACGTGGTTCCCATTCACTTTGTTTATAAAATACAGTTCTTTTTTGTGGATGCCACACATTCGTGATTGTAATAATGGATTGAAAAATATAATAGTAGGTATTAATTTTGTTTATATTTTTAATTTTATTTATTATGATTAAACATTTTTTCAGCCATATTTAAATAAAAAAAATGTTAAATATTTTTTGTGTGCCTGAAAATTATATAGGAAGCTAGTGGAGCGATATTTTCCAAAAGTTTTAGAACTTCTTAACATATTAGAGCATTAGGATTTTAATATTTTTCATATTGCTAAATTCTATATCTAGTAAGTTGCCACAGTAAAGGATTTGAAATTTTATTTTTAAAGAATCCACGTTAGTATTTAGAGAACACTGTATATTCTTTTCGTATTCAAGTTAAACTCATACCTAATAGTCGACGTGGTTTGGCAAAAATTCTGAGAGTAAATAAAATTGCCATGAAAAATTTCTCAAAAATTTGTCACGCCACTCATGTATAGAATTAACACACCACTGATGTAGGTGTGAGAGCTAGGTTGTAATCCTGACTGAAGGGTTGTAATGACTAATTATATATGTACATATGTATGTCATACTTACTAGTATTTCGTGATCATTGTTTTTATGAAAATTGAGGCGAAAATAATTTAGTCATCTACGTGTTATGATATCACACTTATGATAACATATGTGGTCTGAAAAATATGATTTTCTTTTATATAAAGTTGGATTTGCTATTCAAAACAAAAAAACGCGAGTATATTATGTATGTCTTCCAATATGCATTAATTTTAAATTTCTACTTGTTAAATACATATTTGCATGCATGTTTTGTTGTCGAATAATTTTTTTTTTGCAGTGAATTGTTATTTTTTATTTGATCGAATTTTTTATGCGTACATATCTAGAAACATATGTGTGTTGCCAGCAGAATAAATTTCTGACATTTAAATTTTTAATCAAATTAAATTAGAGGCTTTTCATTATTTAATCGAAAATGTTATGACACTCAACAGTATTTCTGCTGACAACACTGGATAAATAAAAGAATAAAAAATTCAATCAAAAACATTTTCATTTTTATAATAGGAAAACCACGAATTTCATATGCCATATACACACTAATAAAAACACTCTTTATGAAATGTAATTATTAAACCTAAGCTTGTGACTTTCCAGCCTTGTACAAAAAAAAAAAAAAATTACAAAATATGACCTTTAAAGATCATTTAACAAGGATTTCATTAAAGAAATGTTTCTATAATTTATACAATAAAATTCAAAAAGTTGTTTTTGTTATATTTGATTAATTTTAAATGAATGGTTCATTCAACAATATGTTCTATTGAAACGGTTTTTGGCAATGGCATAAAATAAATAAATTTGCAATTTATTTTCACATAAAACAGAAAAAAAGAAAATCGCAAATCTATGCTGACCACAAAATCTGTTGACTCGTTTGATTTTTAAATTTTTCCAAGAAAATTATATTATTATACGCCTGCACACTTAAGCGCTTAAACGAAAATATTGCGTTTCATTTGAAATCATTGCAGGATTGCAAATTTTTCGATTTTTTATTTTTTATAAATGATTTCCTTTACAGCAAATAATTTCTCACTGACACTTGACAAAACCACAAAATTTTTAAAACGAAACATGAAAAAATTGTGACCATAAAACGTATTGAATTTGAAATTAAAAAAACGAAAACTCATGACAAATTTAAATGAAAATGTATCGATGGTATCACAAAGATTTGTTTAAATTACTAGACTTCTACAAAATATGGGATTTTTTTTGATTTTATGTGATCAATTGTGGATATATTTTCAGGAAGTTTTATTTAAATTTGATTTAACTTCAAAGAAGTCTTTGCATTCTCCGTTTTTTGGTTTTTTTTCTAAAACTTTTTTGAGTGTATTTTACACAAAATTTTTGTAGTATTTTTGTAGCATTTGTTTTTTAAGGCATGAATTCTCTCCTTCTGATTTAAGATAGATAAAATTGTATTTGTTCAAAAATAACACAACACGCAAACAAATTTTGTGTAAATTAAAGCGTTTAGCATGGCCAAAAATTTACAATGAAAAAAAGAGACCACATTTACTATGACGGAAATATGGTCCCCTTAATCGCTCTAATGTGCAAGTAATTGTTAAATTAAGTTAGGTATGGTCAACTGGTAGCCGCCTCAATGGGCCTTGGGTCTTATAAAGCGCCGTTGTAACACCAATATTATCTATATCGCCATATAATTACAGCTCCTGGTCGGCATCTCTCAACAGTCTTATGAAGTTAAGAATTTTTTATTTTTATTTCTTCACCTTTGGCTAGACGTGTTTTATCACCAAATTCTGTGTACCCGAGAATTCATTTTCTTTGGTTCCTAAACGCCGGACAATTTCGGAGAAGATATTCTGTGGTCTACTCTTCTTCCTCCTCGTTGCAGTTTCTGCAGAAGTTGGTATGAGGCATTCCCAGCCTACGGGCGTGAACACCTAGAGGCCAGTGTCTTGTTATAACTGTTATGAAGTGCCTTAGATGGAATCTGGAAAATTATAAGAGTCTGAAAGCCTGCGCATTATCGTAATGAATGCAATATGGCAAACATCGTTTCTGTTAAAGAAAGTGTGGGTGATAGTCCAAATATGTCCATTTTCCGTGGCGTTCTTATCACTTAGGCATATTTTACGACTCACTATGGCACAATTCGGTTTCAACCTGGCATCACATTCATGACAAAGTCCAATTATATATATAATTAAAGCCTACTGATCATTCACAACACTGGAGATACATACATACATACATACATACGCTTCACTGGATTAAAGGCTAGAGCAACAGGCTTACAATGCTGAATTTCGAACAATATATTCTTAAGACTTGAAAGCCATTTCTGACAGACGTTTCGATAAACAAAATTATTGTTTGAATAACATAGAAGTCATTAGAGGGAAAACATTTTATGCGAAAAAAGTGACAGATTTTCTTATGCTTTATTAAGGGTTCGACGCACTTGATATAAGTATGTACTGCCGCATACAATGCTCAAACAACGTTTTAAAGTAGTGAAAGGTCACTCGTACTTCTTTACTGACTTAATTGGTCATTTCAACTCTTTAGTCAGGATTACAACCTAGATTCTCTCACCACCAATGTTGTGTGGATTAGATTTATCCATAAGTGGTCAGCTTAAAGTCGATTCCGAACAGCAGATTTGTTTGATGAACTTGGCAATTTTAATTAACCTTACAGTTTTACCAGACGACTGCTGAATAGAAGTCGCTGAAAAAAATATTTCTCGTTTTGCTGGAGATGTTTAGGCTAAGTTTCGTGCTACGGCCTTAAGTCTAACAAGCCAATACAATACTACATGCTAAATTACATCGACATTGTATATTTAATTATCCTTTATTTCAATAGTCCACTTAAGAGATTATTTTTATTAATGCCCTTTGGCATGAGATATTTACTTACAACAGTATAGTGCTCATGGTTTAGAATGAATTTTTTTATTTAATTATTGAATTATTGCTTTCAAATCTGCTAATAATCCTTTAAATTGGCTTTTAGTTACACTTATTCTAAATTTATTTGATTTTCTCTGAAGCTTATAAAATAAACGAATAAAAAAACACATACTATATTCTATAGCCATAAAATATTCGAAAATCTAATTTATTTTAAGTCAAATATTAAATGAATCACCATTTGGATTCTCTATTCTTTACATTTTACAAAGTTTACGACCAACATCCTGTACAAATATATTTGAACTTAAACTTAAAAAAGGAAAACAGAAAAAAAAATAAATGGAGGAAAAAGAATGAATGAAATGAGAGGAAAATGTATTTTCCAACTTACATAACACTCGATGCACGACGTTGCAATACTCGCAACGCACCAATATCTTTGTGTGGCGGGGCACGCGACGTGGTGGGTGGGGCACATAGACTTTGGCTACGGTCACGTACACTTTCGTCACGATATGATCGGAAAATAGTGGCCAATTTTAAATTGAAACACAACATTTTGTGTTTTCCCGCCGTTTTCGTTTTGGTTTTTGTTGTTGTTGTCCTTGTCGTTTTTGTTGTAGACGCCGTTGTTGCCGCTTTCGAAGAAAACTTTAAGATTATAAAAAAAAAATATTTTGCGTTGTTTCTTGAGTTGGTTGCAACTTTCGTTGGTTGGCCGGAAACTTTTCTTCTGCTTCTACTTTTCTTCTACTTTTGTGTTTGAAAACTTGACTTTTGTAGTTTTGTTGGGCTGCGTTAGAAGAAGAAAACGTATTGTTTTCGTTTTATGTTTTTTTTATTTTTTTGTTGTTAAAACTCTACTCCGTTTAATTCGTATTGTTGTTTTTAATATCGATAGTTTTTTTACAAGCGGTTTTGTTGAAAGTTTACAAATCGTAAAAATTTTACTTCACATATTTTGTTTTTATTTCACATGTTTTGACGTAAATTTTTTTGTTGGTGTTTTTAGAAATTCGTTGTGTTAGTTTAAGTTCTAGAATTTATTTAATTTTTTATTTTTTTTTTTTTACAATTCCTATACAAATATTATTTCGTTGTTACTACATATAGAAAACTAACGTTTGTTTTTATTTTTCCATTTAAACTGTAACGAAAACTAAAGTGAATTAAATTTTTTTTGTTTGAAATTTACCATGACCTACACCAATTACAATTGAATGAACTTGTAATAGATTTGAAAACAAACAAAAAAAAAATCCCAAAAACTAGTTCGGCGCCTAAATGAACTTTTCCATTTTGCGTTCGTTCTAGTTGGCTTTCAACCAAAACTAGCAAAATGTGTTTGGTTTTCATCAACATTTTCTATATGGTTTTTAAATCACAATCAAACTTAATATTGCATTTGTGTGTGTATGTATATGTGTTAGATTATATTTTTACTCGTTTAGTTTTTATTAACTTTTACTCTCTTTTTTTTAATTTTTTTATTACACTTACTTACAACCGCACTGTGGTTTTCGTTAAAAGAGCGACTTGTGTAAAATTTTACATAAAATTCGTTTTCTGTCACAAATGTTTAAAGCACTTGTGTTAAGTTTCATATGTAAAGTACATTTCTCCTTTTCTATGATGTGCATTCTAATGTAAATGGCAAATCACAATTTAAGTTGATTTATAAATAAATTCTCATGCAAGAAAATATGTGCAAAGTTTCCATACCAAAAAAAACTGAAAATTTTTCGAAAAAATTTTAATGAGATTCTCTTCAAAGTGAAATAAATTCTTGTAAAATGAAGGAGGTTTTCTTTAACAAAATAAGTAGGCTACAAAATGTATAAATTTTTTTATTTACTAAATTAGAAATTTTGTGAGTCAGCATTCACTTTGTAGAATGATCTTCCAAGTAGATCAATAGCAACAGCAATTCTGTTCTTGTTAATAGGCATCTGTTAGTTCTTTTCTTGTTAAAAACCTGCCTTATTTAGTTTGCGTTTAAGAGTCCTTGATAACAGACTACTGCGTGAACCGAAAAAATTGCATCATGTGTTCAAATAGCAAACATCTATAAATTGTTAAGACGACTATATCTTCTTTTCAATATTAACCATCAGATATTTTACAATTTTTTGATGACCTTGACATATATTTTTTTGAAATTAAAGAAATTGGAAAAAGGTCAAAAGCTTAGAGACCATATGTATTTAGCCAAAAACTATTTGGGAAGGATTAAGTATAGACTTCACAGTTTCTGAATTACAAAAACGCAGAGTTAAAATTATTATATTAACCCTAGGCTTGCCAACGTTATACACACATAATTTTTGATTACAACTCTTCAGTTAGGATTACGACCTATATTCTCACACCATTTATGTTGTGTGTGTTAATTTTAAACATGAATGGCGCGACCTACTGTTTAAAGCCGACTCCGAACTACAGATTTTTGAGAAACTTTTCATGACAATTTTATTTACTCTCAGAGTTTTTGCCAGAAATCTGCTGAGAGGAAGTCACCGAAGAAATATTTTTTATATTTCGATTTGATGTATGACCTGGGGTTTGAACCATACGACAGATTTTTGAGCAACTTTCCATGGTGATTTTATTACTCTCAGAACTTTTGCCAGAATTCTGCCGAGAGGAAGTCGACGAAGAAATGTTTTTTCGTATTTCGTTTTGTTAGAGATATCTGACCTGGAGTTTGAGTCTGCCTCTGTACCATATTAAAAGAACATACCCTACAGAATCTTTATCGTATGTTTGCTACATCACATAGAAAATCAATGATTGTCACTCTCTTACAACTGTAAAGTTGTTGTGGTGGAAGTTAAAAGTCAGCTCCATTTTTTCGATTGCTTAACAATGTTGCCTATGAGGAAATAGAGCGGTGGAGAATCTTCTGAAGTTTAAAAGTCCTGCACCATACATATTTAAGCGAGAAAAACTCTGAAAAAGCATGAGCTCTGTGCCCCCCCCCCTAAGAAAAAAAAACTGCATAGGAGTAGGAGGTCATAGATTTCACATCCATTGACACACTTCTAACCTGTTCCCCAGGTTTTTCAGTTCCAAAGATGTTTCTATGTTCGGGAATGCTGAATGGTTTCAACTGCTTCTTATATTTGAGAACTAAAGTATATCCGCTACGAGAGTTGAAAGCAGCTTATTTAACAGACAAAAATTTAAATCTCACTGTTGAACCCTAAAACATGTAAATTTTACATACCATGCCAGGAAAATCGCAAATATTTTTGATAGAAAATGTTAGAGGCCTTCTTTATATTCAATAAGATAGTACAAAGTTGGCAGATATGGAGAACACATCAGCTTCCACAGGGAATTCAACTTTAAATCTGTATGCGGGGACTGTACTAATCAAATATGTACAGATGCTCTGTCTTTTCTTTTCTAAATCTCTTTATTTTACAAATCATGTTTTTTTGTTCGTCATTTAAGACATTTTTGTTGCAAACCAGACTCCCTTTTTACACACACCGGGATGTAAAAAAAGTTATACAATTTTTAAACCTACATTAAGAAAAGACAAATTTATATGCTAACAATGTACTGCAAATGTAGATGTGCTTTCTACAAGACAAAGTAGACTCTTTATACGTATGTCAACCAAGAACCTTGCTTACCCCAAAGTTTGATCAGATATCATAAATTTGATTATATAAATGATCAACATAACTGCTAAGCATAACCTATATTGGTATTGTAAGTTTTGTCCAACTAAAGAAATTATTCAATAATCTGTTTGTTCTACCAGCCATGTAATAACATTAAAATGGAATATTGCCATACAAATTTTAGACTAAAAATGTTTCTTAATTTTTTTTATTATTTTCTTGCATATGTTTCAAGATTCTACGATAATACCTTGAGCACTCAACGACCGCTATTAAATTTTCTCCGAGGCTGAAGTAATCTAGAAAAAGTAAAATCATTATAACAATATGATTTCGTTCTGGTCCCTCGTTGTTACAATTTTTTCTAAAAAAAAACGAGTAATCGTTACACAACCACAAATGTTTTGTAAATATTCACAAAACAAAACAACATTTCCGGTTGTGCAAATGTATAGGAAATGGTTTTTTTATTTTAGTATGTGAGCACAGCGTTTTGCAATAAAAAAAATGTACAACATAAACGACAATGACAATAAAAATAGGAAAAAGAAAACAAAATGCATTAATTTTATTTTTTTTTTGTTTTGCGATGCTGTGTTTGCAAGGAGCACACAATATTTTGCATACATATTTACAGGGAGCTGTAGACATTATGTGAACGTCATTTTGTCTTTAAATTAATAGCACAATGAATATATTTATTATATATTGTTACGAAAATGAAAAACCTAGATACTGGTGTTTTGCTTTTACATCGCTTACCATTAAAATTACAAACAAAAGATACAAAAACAAAACAATACAGTATAACAACAAACGCCAGCATAAAAAATGGTAAAAAAGTAAACAAAAATATAACAACAAACACCAGCATAAAAAAATGTAAAACAACGATGTTTACATTTATAGAGATTTCGCGAAGGCGAAGTCATGAACATTCGCCTTCAAGAACATTTATCAGACAGTTTACTATGCTATGTAAAATGCAAAGCAAAGCAAGCGAGTGAGTTAGTGAAGTTCAGTCAGTCTTGTGTGAAGACGCGGTGTGTTTTAAAAGAGTAATCGTAGTTTGAAGATCTCAGTTACAAAGATCTGTCAAATAATTGTCTAGTAATTGTTATTGTTTATACAAAGGGTATAAACAGAGAGAATAACAAAAAAAGCAATTGTTGTTATTACATCAAGTTGTGAACAGTGGCACACAGTACAACAGCAACAACACTGAAAACTAACAAAACATGTTGTTCAAAATCCAGCCCGTCGCTATTAGCAACACTGATTTCTGAAGTTTTGTCAACGGTAACTACTACTGAGGCATATGAAACTTATAAAATAGAAGTAGATCGTATATACTATCGTCATACATAAGTGGAATGGCGCTAGAATGGCTCAAGACTCTGGTAACCGTGGTTAACCAGAAAACATTTCAAGATGCATGATATTTCTAGAACTAGTACAGTGTGGTTTTACGTGGGGAGAGGCAAAAGTAGCAACAGCAATCAGTACCACAAGGATTTTGTTTTTCCGAATTAAAACGCTCGCACTCTGTGTCTACGTTAATGTTTTGTAGAGACAAACACACACAAATATAAACGTCGAAAACCGTTTTGAAACTTTTATAATTTGTCCAACTTTCGTTGGTGGCAGCCTGTATGGGCCACAGCGGTTTGTTGACGTTGATGCAATTTGTTTTTTGATCGTTTTCTAAATTGCGTGTGTCACACTGTGTATTTGTCATTTTATTATAGTTTTTCCTTCTTGTTTTTGTTGTTGTTTTTTTGCTTTTGTTTCAATGTTATTGACCTATTTATTGCTCGTTTTCTTCGCTCTGTTTCCCCCTTTTCGTCATCTCTAGATTTCATGAAATTATTTTTTTGTTTATTTAACGAAAAGAAAATAATGCAAGAAAAACAAAAGTTTTCATGTTCAATTAAATAGAAAAAATCTAAAAAAAAACTAAGAAAAACAATGAAAAACAATTCGAAAATGTTTCCAAATGAAACGAAGAAAGAAAATAAAACGAATGCTCATCATGATTTATTTGCTCGTAGCGTCTTCTAGTCATCTTCAAGTGTAATTAACAAGATAAAATCGAGATTATGGATGGAAAAAGTATGAAAAAGGAGAACTTAAATGAAATTGAATTGGGTTTTTTTTTTGCCGAATACAGGCCATACAACACAGATTGATGTCTGATGAGCAAGAATAAAGAAAAGCAATAGAAAAACAACAATTACAGCGCTTTATTATTTGAAAAGGTTTCAAATGTGTTTTTTCTACTTAAATCCTTAAAAAAAAATAGAACGAACATGTCGACTACAATTGACCTTTTAAATGAAATGAATGTTGAAATAAGGGCTATAAGTTGTAAATTAATAATGAATTGCTTTTTTCTTTCGGGTGCATTTGGAAAAATCCTTTTCTGTGTATAATTAATTGTATTTGCCAAAAAGGGTTTGATTTGGAACAAAACGTATGTTTGTGTGCAGGTTTTTGTGGAATAATGATAGAAAAATCTATTTATCAATAAGTCAAGTTTACTTTAAAGAAATTGAATTCTTTTTTCAATATTAATCATAATAATTGATTTTGATCATATTGAGAGAATTTTATACAGTTTGATGTGTGTTTAAAAAGTACCCTTGGCTGTTAATAGGGCTTTTGTCGAAACAATCGCCGAATTGGATTATATGAATAATAATGCTCATTAGATGTAAGATGGCTGCTTTGGTTACTAGAAATATTTAAGAGTCAAAAAGTACAATGGGTCAAATCGACCTCCGGGTCTAATGGGTCTAAATTGGCAAGTACACGTCCTCTCATCTAACCTAACCTAAGAGTCGAAAAACTTTAAATTCTGGGACAGTATATCCTAGTCGCCATAGTTTAGTAGGTAGTGTGTTGTCTTATTAGACATGTGGCCACGGTTCAAACCCCAGATCATACATCTGCAACAAAATAAAATATAAAAAAATATTTCTTCGAAGACTTCCACTCAGCAGATTTCTGGGAAAAACTTTGAGAGTAAATAAAATTGCTACGAAAAGCAGATTTCTGGCAATAACTCTGAGAGTAAATAAAATTGCAATGAAAAGTTTCTCTAAAATCTGTCGTTTCGTCAGTCAGGTATAAAACTAACACACATAACATAGGTGGTTGGAGAATCTAGGTCGTAATTTTGACTGAAGAATTATGTATGTGCTGCGATTATATAGCTGCTGAGTGGCAGAGCTTCCCGAAGCTTATACTGATCTATACTGATTAGTTTGGTTAAATAAAAATAGTCTCTTTCGAATATTAGGAGGTTTCCCTTATTTAGATTCCTATTCATGGCAACATACCCAGAATCTTTGTTGAGGACAAATCGATTCTAACAGGGACTGGACAATATCCTATGTGATCCTGCATGGTGTTGGTCACAGTAAGCTAGAAATGAAGTATAAATGCCACTGCATTTCAAAAGTTTCCTGTATTGAACCGCAAGCTAGCGCTGGTCAAATCTTATCCTAAAGAGAAAAAAACAATTGAGTTTTTTTGTCCCAATTGAACAATAATTTCGAAGTCTCTACACTAACGCGACACATAATACTGAGAGCCATGCACGTCAGCCCTCTTTTTCGAATTTCGTAGACTTTGCTGTTTGGAGGAATAAGTCGCATGTCATTTAATGAGGCACAGTCTAGCACTTGTGCAAGAGTTTATAAGAAAATTGGAAACGCATAATACTGGGAGCCATTCATGTCTGTTTTCTCTTCCGAATTTTGTAGATGTTGTTTGGAGGAAGACGAATAATTTGCCCTTCATTTAATTTGTCAATGCTTAGCACTTATGCAAAGGCTTATAAGAATACTGGGAACCCTGTATTCTTATAATTCTAGACAGAGCTTTTTCCAGTGGGATTTAAGGTCTTTGTTAGGTACTCTTCCTAATGGTATGCATCAGGTTCTTTACCTCTGAATAAAAGTTCGTAGCGCAATAATAGTCGCCGTAGATCAGTGGGCAGTGTGTTGGCTTATTGGACGTGAGGCCATGCTCCACTCTCAGCAGATTTCTCATAAAAACACTCACAATAAATAAATTTGAAACGAAAAAGTTTCTCATAAATTTGTAGTTCGGAGTCTACTTAAGAAAATGTAAGTCCCGCCATTCATGAATAAAATGAACACACACAACATAAGTGGTGTGAGAAGCTAGGCCGTATGTATGTAGCACAATAATTCTAATCACTGGAGACGCTACTCAAGGCAACCGAAATTGTTAATTCAGACTATGTCAGAACGAAAATGGTATTCAACATTAATGCAGTAACGGGTATTTTGTTTCATTTTAAATCTTCTTAACTGCTGCGTAGAGTGTAAATTATCATTATTTGAGTAAGAATGCATTTGTTAGTAATTTACAAAAAAAAACTGACTTAATATGTAAATTAGTAATAATAAATATGTGGCAATGTACCACAATTGTTTTTCAAAAATATTACTTCCATACTATAGTCCATCTCACAAATATGTTGGCATTGATAGACGACAAATGCTTTCAATTTTCATAATTTTAAATGCTTGTTCTTGCCTCTATGGCAGTATATCTGTTCATGTGGCTTTGATACGAATTTTTTTTATTCTTTTTTAAAATCATTTCATTGTTCTAAAGTTACTCTTGGGTGGTATTTTAAGTACTTGTATACTTTTTATATGTTTTTATGATTTTTTTTATTTGAAATTATTATTATTTAGTAGCAAGAAAACAATGAATTAATGACGTAAATTCATTGTTATGGCACTTTGACAATATTAAAGAAATATTATAAATAAACTGCATGAGTTTTTTTAATGCATAAATAGTATAGTCAAGACTGCATCTTGGATATTTTTTTGTTATTGTTTACGAGTGGAAGGAGGTACAAGATTTGCAATTAAAGTGAAAGCACTTTAGTACTTAAAACAATACCCTTGTGTGCCCCTAGAGGAACCTATGAACGAGAATTAATTACACACACACAATGACATTCAAACTAATGATATGAAGTCGTTGGCATACATTAAAATTTTGAATACTTTATAAAAAATTTAAAAAGTTAAGTAAAATTGTTTTTGGGTTGTATGAGTAGTCTTTAAAATCAATAATTAATTTAGAAAAAAAAACAGATTCTTTCATATTTTAAAACTGCATGACATTGAATATATAGGGTGGGTGATTTAAAAGTTTAAATTTAAAAATGCAACAAAACAAAAATGATTTGAAATTTATCCAAATTTATTGTTAGTTTTGTGGGGTACAATTGTTACCGATTAGAAATGGAATATTATTTGATTCATCTGGCTGCCGCGGCTGGCCTCACAGTACCTCTTTCGATAGGACCAATTTTCGTGCACTTCTTCAAGTGTAGGGGTCGTATCTCGACAATGCCATCACGAATGTTGGCCTTCAAATTCACAATTGTCTCTGGTTTGTCGTCATAACACTTTTCTTTGACGGCGCCCCACCGGAAATTGTCCAACGGTGTTAAATCACAGCATTTTGGAGGCCAATTGACATCACCATTTCGGCTAATTAAACAGCCATCAAATGTTTGACGCAGTAAATCGATTGTGACATGAGATGTGTGGCAAGCTGCACCAACCAAACATCGTTCACATCAATACCATGAATTTAATGAGAGAGTAGAATAACAGATTTGAAATAACCGATGGTTCAAATTTAAGCCGATAAATGGCCCAGCCTATATTTATAGACAAGGATGTGATTATAATTTTCATCGGACCATTGTCTTGGCAGCTTGGGCCCATTTCAGGTATAAAAATATACTTGAACTTAAGCGGTTGTGAAATGCCTAAAAATAGCTTTTGGGGCAAAGGTATCATCAATGGGGTAGCAATTGATAAATATCGATAAATACTTAATCTTGTAAATTCACTGTTAGAAGCTTTACTTTTTTAATAAGTATACGAGGTCCCAGAGTTTAAAATTTTATCTAAATTAACGCCGTTTACAGCTTAACTTGTGTTATAGATTATCAACTCAAAGTTTAAAAATTCTTAAGCACAATATTTTCTGCACATAAGAACACATATTTTTAATGCAGTTTTTACACAAATATTGCAGATATTTCTTGCATACAAATATTTATCTTTTAAATGTCATGTGAACATTATTGTTAGTCGAGCTTATAACCATTTGTGGCAACAACTATTTCTAACATTTCTGATAAAACCAATGACAGTTGAAAAAAAGAGAAACATATTCATTCCACTATAAAAGTGGCATAACAATGGTAATAATTGTAATTATAATAACAACAACAGCAACTACAACAACCTAAGCAGTTTAATTATGAAACCAACCCGTTAAATAATAGAACAAAAACAGGAGAAAAAAAACGAAGAAGAAGGAAACTAACAACGACATTTAATGATACGTAGTATTTGCTTGCTTGCTTGATGGCATGAATGTGGCCATAAGCAGGAGCTATGGCATCGCATGCATTAATTATGTGCACAGTTGCAGTTTTATTAAGTCATTAAATCGTTAAAAACAGATAAACCTCCTGAAAGATACAATGCCAACAATAAAATTAAGCAAATACAGTGAACAACACTAACAGTAATGTAAGACAGTAAGAACAATTAGTTTTCAAATTATGATGACACATTATTTACGCTCATGAAGGATGTTATATTGACAACATTATGAACACTTGTGATTAAGCACACAGGATATGGTTTTTATAAGCGTTGAAAATGTAAAGGATTAAATAGAATTTTTATTTTGTTTGTTTAACCAGTTTGTTGCCTTTTGACAAACTATTGCAAATCATTTTATTATTAATTTATAGAATATGTTATTAACACAAAATTTTTTTATTAATTCACTTCTCAACTTCTCTTCAAAAAACACCCTCGTCATCATATTAAAATTCCCTTTTCAATTTGGCCTGTTTTAATTACTTTCAAACCTGCTGGCTATTCCTAAACCACAGCTGTAATTGGTAAAATGTTTGTAACAACTTAATGTATATAAACTTTGTTGACTGAACATTAATTTATAAAATTTTAAATGCTCTCTTACTAACCTCAACCATTAATAAGCCAAACCAACTTTAATTTTTTTTTTGCCGGTCAAATAAATACAATAAAATATTGCTCAACTAAGAAGAACTCATTTATTGTGCCAATACTATCATACATATATATGATATATATATATATATATGATATATATATATATCAATATTCTTGCATTTCCTAGAAAATAAAAATACGCAGAAACAAAAAGTTTTACAATTTAAGGATTTATAGGAAACAATGTTTTAAATCTTTTCAAAAAAAAAAAAGAAGAGGAACACTTGAAAGAGCATGAGAAAGTACTCTACTGAGTTTTATAGTTTCAATTTTATTTTTGAAACAATTGATTTTTCTTTACGTATCATATGATTGGATTGAAATAATTTATGAGTACAATAAAAAAAGTTCATGAAAACAAAAACACACTACCACCCATGATGTATGTGTTAATTTTATCGACATTATTACGTCGACTCAAAACGACATATTTTAGAAACTTTTCAAAGCATTTTCTTACTTTGAATACATAAGACCATCGGGCGGGCCACTTCACCTACTTCCTGGTGAAGGCGTCGGCAATTCAGGCTTTGGTGAGAATTATTAAAACCGATAATATCTTCTGAAAAAGTATCATCATACATTCTAATACAACATTGGGTCCTAAGGTAACCAAGATGGTATACATTGCTCCTGCGAATGAGCCATTGAATCGGTATGACATTTATGTATATCATATGGGTACCGCAGCATAATGTTATTTCTGGTAAATGTACAGCAAATGTTGCACAACCATCTGAACTCTCTAATGTTTTCCCTCCTTTGGGAATCAATCATGGATTCCGTCAACGTTAGACGGGCGGCTTCAGATAAGAGCAGAACGGTGTAGAAGTCAAAGTTGGATAGAGGACTGCTTAAATTCCAAAGGAGTTCGCTTGGTGTGGACATTACTGGACATTGCGTTATGGGCACCCATTCAAGACGCATCGATTTTGGACACATTGCATATGACCTCTTCTGCAGCAGTGGAAATAAGGAAAACGAAAAATTCTTCCTCATCCACAAGTCACATGCGCAGCGCTATGTTGAAGGAGAAAAAAAGAACTTATTTTTTATTCTATGGATAATTTAATTGAAGATTGATAGTAAAAGCCACTTTACCAAAAGTTTAGAATGATTCACGGCTTAAGGGAAGTGTAAACTCTAGTATCACAACAGACATAATGTGACTTAAGTATATCTATCCAAAACTTTTGGTTAGATTGGTTTCCCACTCATAATTAATTGTTTCAAGGGTAGAGGCCCAGTTGAGGCCCATAATGCAGGCAGGTAGCAAAATTCTTTCTTACCTTTGAAATTTCTAATGTAGAATTCCCATGGCTTTTATCTGATTATAGTGAATTGTTTTCTTTCTTTTATACTTAAAAAATAGTAACAAACTATTTTTAAATGACATTCCCTATTTTGTTCACAAAATTCTCTATTTTTATCACGAAGTTGCCTGCTATCAATGGTATTTTAAGGTACGACAGGAGAAATTGACAGGTGCCTTTCCTTTCCTAAGAGACAGGAAATTACATAACGAACTTATAGGTCTGTCTTCATGCATGTGAAATTATAAATAAAATTTTTATTATTTTCCTATAAAGACATTGTGATGCCGTATGCCGTATGAGGGACAAATATCTTATGCTTATGAGATCGTATTCTCAGTCAGGTGACAATCGAAATCTTGTATTCTCCATTTTTCCCTTTGGCAGTGATTATTTTGAAAACTGCAACCTATTGTGTACTGTCATAAACTGATATCCATCTTATTAAAAGAAGATTTAAAATTTTATTTATTCGGCATTCTGCTGATGTCCTGCATTGTCCAGAGGCTTGCTATAATACCTATTAATTGTAAACATTTGCATCATTTAATAGTTTACATCCCGGATAATCTTCTTAATCGAATTACCAATATTTGCTTTGATATCAATCCAGCTCCTGTACTCCAGTGCTCTACTTTTCCTTTGTTTATGAGTACTCGTTAGCTATGTTTTCAATAGATCTAGGTATATGTATATCAGAGATCAGCAATGAGTATTCAAAAAGATGACTAGATTCGAAACATACTTATTTTAATATCACATTCATACTACTCATATTCAAAGTTTGAAGTACTTATCGTACTCATACTTAACAATACGCATGATGTTGTTGATTTCGACTCTCCTTTACGCTACTTTTACGAGAATCACAAAATAAGTATGATTAGCGTACGAACACTAAAATACTTACTAGAAGGTTGTGCGTAAGACTGTAAATTTTGATGAATAATTCGAATCACTCGAATCATTTATGAGTATTATAAGTATTTTTCAAAAGTTATGAGTCTAAATGAGTAGGCAAATGAATCAAACATATTTTGAATGTTGTGAGTTTGATGTCAACGTTGTACTCATATTCTTTGCAACCTGTACTTATAAATAAATGTGTTAGGGATTACGAATGAATATGAGTAGTTGAATTTTAATACTGTTGACTCACTCATAGTCGAAATTTCATGAGTACTTATGAGTAAAGCGAAAAAACGATTCATTACTGATCTCTGGTATATATCCCGTTGCAAGGAACTGCCATACATACATACATATACTCGTATAGTTGGTCATTACATCCCTTCAGTCCGGATTACGACTGAACTGAATGAAACATTATTTGTTGACATTCAAAATCTGGAAAGCAAAATTTTCCTAAAAATGTTTCCATTGAACTGATGAAATATTCGCAATTAGTTGCTAAAAATAACAACAAAACCGAATACGCCAATTTCACATACTTCGACAAGTCGGAATTGTTATCTAAGCTTTCTGTCATTTGCTGTCATAATAACACACCTACACGATTCGTGCTGTTGACACAATTTCCTTACGTGTACGAATTTCGCATATCTAAGAAGAATAAAATATTTTCTACTATATTTTGAACTATTAAAGTTCACCTAGTTCGTTCAGCTGCAAAAACCTTAAATAATAAACGAAAATATTTTTCCTTAATATTACAACAACAAAAAATAGGAGAGAGAGGAGGAAGAAAATGAGAAACAAAAAAATATTGCACAAGTGTATAAAATAGGAACAAAAAGGATTTCACTCTCTTTCCTGGCTAAGTGAAATTTAATTACAACAAAAACAACAATAGGAACAACAAAATGACGTTGTTTAAAAAAAAAAAGACGAACAAATGATTGCTAGTGAAAGAAAATGAAAACAAAAACCAACAAATAATACATGACCAGAAAGGACAATAAGTGAATGCTTCGTAGGAATACTAATTAAAAGTTTAATTTATTCTGGCATTTCTATATAAAAAATAATAACAACAACAACAACGAAAAAAGATTAAAATTAAAGGAAAAAAAAAAGAAAATAAATATTTTTAATTTTTTTGCAATAAGTCCTGTTGAGTGCGCTTGAAGTGATTTGTTGAAAAAAAACCAGCTGTAGGCGGAAATGGGGAAATTAAAGAAAATTACTATGAAAGCATAAATAAATGCCCCACAGTGTTTTACAATGCTGGAGTCATATATCTTATATTGATTGTGTAATTTAAAGACAATAAATTTATTCAAGTATTGTTATATTATTCAAACCGAAATGGACATTTAATAAAATTACACTCAAGTTTTTATGTTTCATATGACAATTCTTTTGATATGTTTAATTCAGACAATTTTTGGATACGAAACTTAAATAATTTTCAACCTTGGGGTACAGAAATGAGAAAAGTTAAAGTTACTTCACTTATTACCAAGTTGAAAGACAGTAATAGAAGCAAACAAATAAAAATAAATTTATAGGAACAGTAATCCTTGGCCCATACCCATATGTAAGCATCATCTTTTTGTGTATGATGGACGATTCATTACTTAGCAGCTCTTTAGTTTCCCGTCGTATCTTAGAATGAAGATTATGATGGCCTATCCATTTCCATTTACATGTATACATACATACATAACTGGTCATTAAAACTTTTCAGTCAGGATTACGACCTAGCTTCTCCCAGCACTTATATTGTGTGTGTTAATTTTATATATGAGTGACGGGACCTACAATTTAAAGTTGATTCCGAACGACAGATTTTTGAGAAACTTTTGCATGGTAATTTTATTTACTCTCAGAGTTTTTTTCAGAAGAGTGCCGAGAGAGAAATCGTCGAAAAATATTTCTTTTTTCTTCGTTTTGTTGGACACGTCTGGCTTGAAGGTTTGAAGCGAGACCTCATGTCTAATAATCCAACACACTAGCCTACTGCAAATACCATTTCCATTTCTGCCTCTTATTTCAATATGGATCCCTTGCACGTATGTTAATACCTATAGCGTGTTGTTGTTAATTGTTTTGGATCTGAATTTGTAAAGTGTACATACGTACAATCCGAATGTATGGACTGGCTGTTCTTTTACTATTTTTAGACTCTCTATGTAGTCTATACACGCCAATTTAGTGAGGAAGCTATTTTGTTCTTTTTTTCTTAGTCTACTTATAGGGTCTTCTAATTGTGACTTCTAAAGTTAGGCAGTCAATAAAAGGCAGCTTGTTAATGCCACATCTCTTAAATTAGTTGTCATTCATTCAGTGTTCTCTTAATCTGCTCTTGTGCAGTGGGCAGCTGACCCCAATTTTAATCGAAAAATCTGAATTGATGGGTGCATGTACCAACAAAACTGTCGAATTTGGAACAATACCAATCTGCACGAGATACAAGAACTTTCAATGCATTCCGAAAAAGTAACCGTTTGTTATAGATTTTCGGTTGGCGGACTCAACGGTTCATATTTCTTTAAGAACGACGTTAAGCAGGCCATAACTGTCTACGGTGAGTACTATAGATCAATGATTACCAAGTTCTTTTGGTCTGACTTATAGTGATCTGGGCATGAACGCCATAATGTTTTAGCTGGACGAAACTGCGTATTAAACAGTTTATGCCACATTGGATATTCTGTACGAACGATTTGCGGTCATCGTTACGACAGTTACAGATGACGTAAACTTGATCCCGTTTGATATTTTCTTATTTGTTTATTGTGCGAATAAACCGTAAATCACAGTGGTCAACAAGGCTAACAAAACACGTGCCATTGGTCTAATTCAGCTTGACTTATACACCAAAGTCATGGAAAATTTGATATTTTTCCTGAGCTTCAGAAAAAATAATCATTGAACGATGCATATTCCCCACATAATGTCGCCAATGGGTCTTGTAAGTGAATAAAAAATTTTAAAGAAGGCTAATATTAATTATTTAAATTAAAAGAAAGGAAGCGATCGAAAAGAAGGCCTTACATTTTAAGGAACCCACCCAATATCTTCCGTGTATTAACAAGAAAATTTTGTAATGTTTAAATCGAGTCGCTCAATGACTCTACAATTCTCCCGTATCCTAGAAGTTACATACATACATACAAACATACATACATAATTGGTTATTACAACCCTTTAGTCAGGATTACGACCTAGTTTCTCACACATTTTATGTTGTGTGTGTTAATTTTAAATCTGAGCGGTGGGACCTACAGTTTAAAGTCGACTCCAAAAGACAGATTTTAAGAAAATTTTTCATGGCAATTTTATTTACTCTCAGAATTTTTGCCAGAAATCTGCTGAGAGGCAGTCGCCGAAGAAATATTTTTTCAGATTTCGTTTTGTTGAAGATATCTGATCTGGGCGACTAGAAAGGAGTTACACATACAAATAATTTACCCAACAGTACCATTGCGCTTAAAGCAGAAGTCACTGTTGGCGTATAATCATATTAAAAGTTTTAACTGTAGTACGAGTGATACCCTTTTTGTAATTTAATTAACAACATTCTGCAAAAGATTAATGGGAACGAAGTAAAAGGAAAAACAAAAACTAAAAAAGATAATGTTTTCCTCGAAACAATATTGTTAAGTTTTGTTTTTCTATATAAAAGATTAGAAGAGAATCTTATCAGCTTGCAAAACCTTTTAATTGTGTTAATCTAACAAAGCATGTTATTAAGAGATAAAAAGAGCGGTTAAAGAGCCTTAAGGCCTATTAATCAAATATAACAAAACGCTCCAAACACACTGACATACGCTATTCCTTACAAGAAAAAAAGGAAGAAATTAAAACTAAAAAAAATTCCTGCTTTTATCTTGTTAATGCAGTACAAGTATTTCATAGGAAATAACTGCGTAAAATCATAATTTTTTGGAAGAATTTTTTTAAGGATTTTATCTCTTACTTCCTATATTTTTTATACAATAAATTATTAGATGTTATATGAATATTAATTTTAAAATGTTTCCTTTTTGAGCATATTCGAGTAAACATTGTCAAAAGTACTGATAAGAATTGCTTCGAAAATACGCTTCAATGAATATTTATTCATTGTAATGAAGACAAATTTTGAGAGGTCATCGACGTCAGTACATAAGTTGTGAAGCGGAAATATTTTTTTTAATTAAATTTTTTTATGATTTAATTCGAATTAACGCCAGAATTTACCGTAGTATAGTAGATAGTGTGTTGGCTTATAAAGCGTCGGGCCACGGTTGAAATTCCAAGTCCAACATCTCCAATGAAAATATTTCTACTGCGACTTCCTTTCAGCAGGTTTCCTGCAAAAACTCTAAGGACCATTATTACTACTTGCCGTTAACTAAAGGGCATTATTATAAGTGGACAATAAGGTAGAAGTGAGCGTTAAGCTAAAGGGAAGATCATCCTACTGGTGACTTTTAAAGTTATGTTTGAACTTGCCATATTATATATTATTTACAGTATGGCAACTTCAAATTTACACAAAATGAGCATACACAACAAAAAAACGAAGCCCGTTGCCACTACTTTAAAAAAAAAACTTGTTCAATTGGGCGGTGTTATCGACATTGCTCCGCCACTGCCATATTTTTTAAAAAGTTTGCAAAAAGTAATAACGAAAATATTGTAAAGGTAACTTTACAGTTCCCTTTAGCTAAAGGTACCTTTAACTAAACCCAAGTTTAACGGCAAGTAGTAATAATGGCCCTAACAGTGTATAAAAATTTGCAATGAAACATTTCTCTAAAATCTGTCTTTCGGAGACGACCTTAAACTATACACTTAAACCGCCACTTGTGTTTGAAAAAAATTTTGATATTTAAATTAAAGCATATCTTCGTTTTTATTTTTTCAACTTCATTAATCAATTTTTTCTAGCTAATCACCTGCTAATACAACACAAATTATTGTCTTTAAATAGATTTCGAATCAAAATTAATGTGTGTTTTAAATAATACTTCCGAGAGTTTACTGCCACTAAAAAATTTATTGGTATAAACTGCAATGACAGTAAAGGTCAGTAAAGAACTGTATTTAATACTAATAAATAAAAACAAAATATTTACATAAACACACACTGAATATCGGATTCCATTAGAAGATGTATATTTGACACTAAAATCATATTTAAATCCATACATTTGAATCCATGTTCATTTTGAGGTGCTGCATTTAACATATTCTTAACGGATAAAGGAAATAAATATTGCTCATACCACTCGTGTGCCCCGTAAGAAAAGTGTTTAGAATTTTAAGTTCACACAAAAAATATGCGTTTGATTGAAATTCGATTGAAATTCGATTGAAATTCGATTGAAATTCGATTGAAATTCGATTGAAATTCGATTGAAATTCGATTGAAATTCTTTATTTGCAGCGACATATTATCGCGTTTTCAAGTAAGTAGGGATATCACTTACTGGTGAAAGAAATACTTTTGGATGTATGTATGTATATAAGCTATAGTAAAGATAAATGCTTTATTTCTGAATGAGATAAAATCCATTGTTTCACATTTTTGACATGTTCTTGTTCAAGTTAAATAAGTGACTTTTTCTTATTATAAATCCCTTTGTCTTTTTCTTTAGAATCACAGTTTAACTGGCCAAAAACTATGAAAATCAGTATTACGAAGTTTCTCAAACAAAATTAATCCCTCGTGCAGCTAGCCATTGTGTTACCTGAACTATGTACTTAATGCATAACAACTATTCCAATTCATTGTTAAGAGTACGAGTGAGTGTTATTGATCAGTGTGAAATTAATTAAATACGACATAGCTTTGGATTGGACTTCATTTGATCTGTGTTGAGTAAGATTGTTTAAAGAAACCAATTCTATGCCAACAGATATCCGGTCCATAAATGAGATGATTTTGTTGCTTTCCAAAAATAATTCTCAGATAAAAACCTTCCCAGGTGACTCTTTTTTCTCTAAACACCTTGAACAAGTAAAATTTAGTTACTTACGACGGGTAGTAAGCAAATATAAATAAGCCCCCAACTACCACGGTTCCAAACCATGCGTCAGTCTATAAACTAATTGAATGATTTATGGCAACTATCGTCTTCGTGAGAAAAGCAACAATATCGAGAAAGATAGCTACGCAGCAATATCTTATGACAAGAATCGCAACCTATTTTCGAAATCAAAACCAAACCAAAATCTATGGAGACTGAAACCAAAATATATGAACCGACTCTGCCACAAAATCTACTCACACTCAAACCACTTTTAGACTCTCATGAAACCCTCAGTTTTTCTACGTTCACAGATCAATTATGCTGACAATAGAGCTACGTAGCAAACTTGGAAACCTTCGCCTGTTTGCGTATAGTGTTGGGCAATGACAGAAGAAGTGTTGTGTTCTCCTACAGACGAAATAATATCGAATGCCTTGTTTTATTGGATTATCATAAATGCCAAATCGTATGAGAAACACAAATCCAATGCATTTTGTTTTGAAACATTCTACATTGAAACCCACTAAAATGATATTTATGCAGTACTTACTTTTAGGGAGGAAGGTACAATGCTTAGCGTATGGTGACTTCTTGACGGTACACTAAGAAACATTATTAAGTTAGTCGAGGAAATCCAAATTACATGTGGCTGTTATTTATAATCTGTAAAATGGTTTTCTCAAAAATATTTCATCAGATTTCTGAAGAAAATAAAAACAACTTACATACTCTGTTTATTATCTACGATACCTTTTCCTTAAAATTCTAATGAAGTTTGAATTTTAAAATGCATTCCTTTCAGCTACCTTGTAATCTATCGTATGAATTATTTGTTTTTTAAATTGTTTTAATCTTACGTTAAACTTTCTCATTTGTTTACCTCTTTGAAATTCACGCTAAAAACTTTATATTCCTTCTAAATAAATGATATACAAACGAGAGAGAGAAAGAGAGAGTAAGAGAGCGAGAAAAACAAAAAACAAACTTTATTTGTGCCATATTTTACTAAGCAATGGAATATTAAATGGTATACGTTTCTTAAAGCTGTAAACAACAATTGTTAGCTCACAACAATACCGATGCTACTATAATCAACCACATTTAAAAGCAAATGTAGTTTATGGATGTGATTATGTACGTGTGTGGTTGAAGTGTATTTGAGTGTGTATAGGTAAATATTTACAATTTGTCAAGTGTTTTCTTTTTCGGTTGACAATAAAAACCAACTTAAAGCAGAGAAAACGAAAGAGTGATGATGGTGACAGAGAATATGTTATAATCCTTAAATAATCCTTTTAGAGTTTGTTTGCAAATTGCACTAAATATTCAACTCTATTGAATCACTTGGCATTCATTTTAAATTTATTACTTGATTTACATATAAAAGTAAAATTTATTTTCATTTCCTTTTTACAATATTGATATTTTTGCTATTTTTGTTTTCCTTTATTTATTTTATTTTATTTTATTTAATTTTCTTTATTGTGACACCCACTTTGTTGATTGATTTTCTTTAAAGTGATCACTATTTGTTTTTCTAATTTAAATAATTTGAAATTATTTTTAATTAAATTTATTTTTATTTTTTTTTTGTTTGTTTTTGTTTATATTGACATCGCGTTTTACTATTTTATCTCGTGTTAATCGTATCACGTTCTCTTTGCAACTGAATTTCGCTTTTCAATAACTTGTCACAACGTCTCACTCACACAGCGGCAACAGGACAAATGTTACAATCCAACCTAGACCAATGCGGCTGTAAATATTATATGTACGTTATCTATTTAGAACACACATACACACACAAACACATGCACTTTTGGTTAGTATAGAATTCACTACCTTAAGTGGATGCCAATGTGACGTCATTAGTTCTGTGGGATTGTATTGTTTTCTGCATTTTCTTTCGAGATTTGTTTTTGTTGCTGTTGTTGCTTAAAAGTATGTCACATTTTATTATTTGTTTACATCTCTTTACATTTAGTTGTTGGTATAGAGGCCAAGAAAAAAAGAAGAAAAAAAGTAAAATGAATTCCGCATGGTGGATTTTATTTCTGTACGCGCATGTTTTTGTTTACACACAATAAATGGTTTGTTGTAGCGGTTTCTAAGAAGAATGCTCTTTTTTTTAGCATTAACCCTTGATGCAGATATTTTGTTTGTTGGATTAATTGCTTCATAATGATTATTATTTTGTAGACACATTTCTGTCTAAACTCTTAGCAATAGAAATAGAATAAATACCATTCCATTATAAAAGAAGCACAGGGATTCTACAAATGCTTTGAAAATGTATCACTTCAGCGCTAGCGCCTTCATTTCTATATAATACTGTGTTCAGATATGCATTTTTATTGAGTCAATATTATTATTTATTGAGTACTATACTCTAAGTGTTCAGACATAATAATATACGCAGTTCAACTGCTTATTCAATATTCATTTGACAGCTGGTAAACAAAACAGCTAGTCGTTTCAACAACATTGTTTTTTTTTCGTTGTTGTCAAATATCAACAGAAGGATAATTATAATATGCTCACTGAACATACTTATGACAGTGCTGCATTTTAAGTTTTACTCAATATTATAACAATTTGCGTATTTAGTGCGCAATAATTAATTGAAACTTGAAATATTGAGCTCAATAATGACGTTTATTGCGATTTACGCAATAAAGATACATATCTGAACACCGTATAACTCTTATCACCCCTGTTTATTTTGACATCAATTTGTCTCCAACCATGGTGCTTCACATATTTTAAGACATGGATTGAAATTGCTTTTTGGAAAATGTGACCAATCCACTAGCGGACGCGCCTCTTTATTGTAATTTGTTAGGGTTTTTGTTCCATTTTCAGGATATTAAAAATGCAGAGACTCACAAACACTTTAACATTTTCATATCACATGTCTTTTCCCTGGATAGTATTTGTTGTGCCGGATTTAAATCTTATATCTCCATAAGATGTTTCCTATATATGCAGCCAACTATTCCGTTATTTATGGCCGTTGTTGACTGTAAAAGTTCGGAAGTCGCCATTGTACATCATGTTGAAGCTTTATTTGTAAACTTAGTTGCCATTCTGTTTAGCCGAGTCACCAATGTCGACAATAGACAACTACGAGTGTTCCCTGAGTGGACTCTGAATAATTTGACAGTCCTCCCTAATTTTCACCGAAAAATTATTTTCAGCAAAGAAGCCAATTTGGATTAGTGGGTATAGGAAAAAATTGGAAAATTTGGGTTGATACCAATCCGCATGAGAACCAAAAGCATTCAATGCACTCCGAAAAAGTCGCCGTTTGTTGTGGATTTTGGCTGGCGGTGTTATCGATTCATATTTATTTAAAAATGGCTAGACTATAGGTCGATGATTACAAACTTTTTTTAGCATGGATTGGATGATCAGGACACCAACATATAGTTTCAATAGGATGGCGCTACGTGACACACCGCTCGTGCCACTTTGGATATTCTGCACTAGCAATTTGAGGACATAGTCATTTCACATTAAAGTAATGTGAACTGGCAGCCGATATCGTACGATTTTGCCTATAGGACTTTATCTTGTCGCTGATTTTTCAGTCACAGGTATATGCCAACCAGCCACAGATCACAGTGGTCTTTAAAGTCGACATAACAATGGTCAAATGCAGTCAGAGTTTTCTGGCTGTTTTCTTTAAATTTATAGACAGTAAGCACTTAAGAAAAGACCGTGTGTATATTCATAGGAAAAAGTTTAACTTTGAAAAGCTTTAAATTTTGTCTGTTACTTATTTTGTAACAGTTTTAACTTTACTGTTAAGATATTAGCAGTGGATGACAGCAGTTCTCTTTCATTATTTTTATTACAAAGCTTTTAAGCTTTCTGGTGTTTGCCGTAACTACAGATATTTCAAACGTGAAATTGTAGTATAAAATACCGTTAAAATTAGACGTTCAATTTTAATTTTTTTAATATGGATTGCATTTATTGCATACATATGTATGCATGCATATGTAAACATTAAAATATATACATACATATGTGTAGGAATATATGTATATATTTTTAAACTATGTAATATATTGAATGTTATTTATTTTATATTTTTTTATATATTTTCATATTCTACGAAAACCTCTTTACAATAAGCCCGTAAAATTCAATTTTTAAGCTTAATTTAATTCATATATTATGGCTGTATTTTTCAGGATTCATTTAATTTTGTCCGACTTTTTTGTTTGGATTTTGCTAAACACACACCCTTAAGTGCACATATGCCTATATTATATATTACCTACTCGCTCTCTCTCTCTCTCTCTTGCTCTCTTTTTCTTATTTATTTGGTGTTTGATTTTTTTTTTTTTAAATAAAAGTTTATTGTTGGCGTCGTGATAATTTTTTTTTGTGTGTGTAAGGCCGGGTTCACCCACAAGTTTCTGAAACATTTTTGGTTCGGAGAAATTTCTTGTTCACTGAGAGTTTTCTGCAGCATGATTCACCCATTTCAGAAACTTTGTTCGTAAAAACAGTGCTGCCATATTTAATTGAAAAAGAAATAAATGCAGATGTGCATAAACTTAAGAAAGTTAATTATATTTGTGTCAAAATAAAGAAATAAAAAATTAAGTTTTAACAAAAAATAAACAGTATTTGTGGTGAATTATTTGGTAAGAATAAAAACACCTTGTTCTGCGATCGGTATAAATCATTTGCTACTTCTGTTCGCCATTGAAGTGACCAAAGTAAAGTTACTTGCAAAATATATTTATGAAAAACGAAAATCAAACATTTGAAACAAAGAGAAGCTTTGGCTTATTTGGCTTTGGGTATTTTCACTCACTAGTTTCCGAAATGCGTTTAAATGACGTAGATTCATTTATAAATTTTCATCGCATGGACCCTGGGACTTTCGATGAACTTCTGCAAATATTGGTGTATTGTATAAATTTCATATGGTGTGGCAACCTTTTCTAAAATGGTTCGGACCAAATTTAAAATTAATTTAATTCACACTGAGAGTTGTTCGCACAAAATAATTTCTCTCGCTCTCTGAGAGAAACGTCAAACTCCATATAAAAAAAATTTTGTGCGAACCAAAAATGTTTCAGAAACCTGTGGGTGAACCAGGCCTAACAAGTGAAATTCATGGTGTTCGAATTAATTAAAAGTTTGTTGGATTGTGTGAGTGTGTGAGCGCGTGTGAGTGTATTTGATTTGTTATTGTTTCAAATACGGCAAAAACAAGAAATAAAACGAAACCAGAAAAATGTGAAAGAAATATAAAAAAAGAACGGAAGTTACTTTCCGTACTATATGTATTGTCAGAGTATTTTCTTATTTGTTTGGTAATTTATCCTTGGCAATGTTTTAACAGTAATTAACCAAGTTCTTATAATTAATCTTATAAATATTTAAAAACCTTCTCTGCAGCAATATATGTATGTATGGTATATTCGTAACTGTTATTATTGTATTTATTGTTCTTATTGCATCTGTTTCCTGTAGTAAATAATTATTTATAAGCAATATTGGCATTTAGTTTATTATGTAAACATTTCAAGGAACATGAATATTGGATTTTGCACAAACTAAAGAAGCTTATAAAGATAATGACATAAGAACGTTATGTAAAATTGAAACAGTATACATGCCATCTACGATTGCTAGAAGTTATTTGACTAAATAATTGAAAACGGTTTTGTGGTAGTTAACGTTTAAGAAGATTAAAAATTATTTAATATCCAAAGGCCTTCGTTGCTAACCATTGTTGTTAAATGACTTAATTATAAGACGGTCAGTTATATTATATTTTTTTTTAATCAAGGATGGCTACTAAGAAACACTATGAGAGCATATTTTAGGTCAGGTTAGGTGGCGGACCCCTCGAACGGCAATTAAAAATTTTTTTTCTATTGTTAATGGTAAAATAGTGATTTATGCAATATTGCTGTGGCCACACAAGCACGGAAGATATCGAACGTTCTGGAAGCCTAGTTAAGATGTCAACAATGGAAACAAATGATAAAACAGAAAGTGCTACACATTGTGAATACTTTAGTCGTCTCCCATTCCTCTTGATTTTCAAATAAATGATCACTTCGGTATAAGAAAACTTTCTGCATGATGGGTGCCGTATTTACTTATATTTCAGAACAAATGTTATCATGTAACACCTAAGGAGCTGTATTTGCTTCCTTCCCCTAAAGATGACGATACATGGATACACCAAAACTAATCAGAAACTAAACAGCAGTTAAACAGAGCGACTCTTAATGCAAATGTTCGCCAAAGGAAACCGAAGTGGTTAATTATGTAAAAAAAGTGATCGGTTTTTGGGGAACAAGGTTTTAAAAGCACATTAACTATCTTTGAAAATGTAAAACAATGGGAAATAGTATGCCAACTCTTTACATACATATTTACATACATAATTGGTCATTATAACACTAAAATTAGGATTACGGCTTAGTTTCTCATATCACTTATGTAGTGTGTGTGTTAATTCTATCCACAAGCAGCGGCACCTACAGTTTAAAGTCGCCTCCGAACGACAGATTTTAGAGAAACTTTTCATGGCAATTGAGAGGCAGTTGCCGAAGAAATATTTGACCTGGGGTTTGAACAGTGGCGGCACGTCTAAGAAGTCAACACACTACTTACTAGACTACGACGACTGCTTGCATAGATTTAATGCCGATTTTGAATGACTAAGCGACCCCATTTGGTCAATAAAAATAGTCTTCTATACGAGAACAATATAGTTTTCATTGCATCAGAGTATAAGTTGCCTTCTATCCGATTTAGTTTCAAAATTTATGCTCCAGTGCATATTTCTTGCTTAAAATTTTGAAGAAATGGTCTGCGATGAAATTATTTCCCAAACAAACGAATTTCCACTGACAATTTTCGCCAATCTTGATAAAACGATTTTACATTATTAGCTTGGCTAACGTTTAAGTTTGTGACTCATTTTTCATATCCAACTACTATCAGTCTCAGAATTATGATTCCCCAGCAAATACCGGCTTAAAATGTAATCCACAAAGATTTCTATGTTAGCTTGTACGGCATCGATATATTGTGATTTCGTTTGTATCAAGCTTTACTCAAATATTGTCGTATGCAAAACACATATACGATGGGTCATTACAACCCTTCAGTTAGGATTAAGACATAGGTTCTCACACCGCTTATGTTGTGTGTGTTAATTTTTATACTTGAGTAGCGGGATCTGCAGTCTAAAGTCGAAGCTGAACGACAGATTTTTGAGGAACTTTTCATGGCAATTTTTATTTACTCTCAGAGTTTTTGCTAGGAATCTGCTGAGAGCAAGTTGCCGAAGAAATATTTTGTTCATATTTCTTTATGCTGGAAATGTCTGACCTAGGATTTGAACTGTGACTTCAAGTCTAATGAGCTAACACTCTACCTATGTAATAGACTACGGCGTAGTCTAGTTCAGGCAGAATGATTTTCAGTATTTTATGTCTGGTGCATATTTCACATGAAAATTATCAAAATGGATACAATGAAATCCAAAGCTTGTAAAACTAACTGTAGCCCTATCAGTAACTTGATTCACATTTGAAGCCGGCTTGCGTTTGAGTCATAGTTAATTAATCATGGGATTAAATATCAAACTTCATGCCATCTCTTGATTCAAAGGAAATAAATTGTATTTCTCATTTTTATTTATTTTGAAGGTTAGGTTAGAGGACGTGTACTTGTTTATTAAGACAAGTACAGTATCCGGAGGTCGAATTGACCCATTGTACACAGCGTACTTAAAAAGGAGGGATAATGGAGGGAATAGGAAAAAAGAGAGGAAGTAGGAAAGGGCAGAATGGGAAGCGGAGGAATTACACAGACAAACAAAACAAAAAGGGAGAGCGCGACTACACTGTTGAAGCCCTAGCACTTCTCAACCAGCCCAAGCTACTAATGAATCTGTGGAGAGCCTTGATATCGGCTCTCCACACAGAATTCAAACCCTCAAAGGAGCCCCTGCCAAGGGTACTCAACCTAAATTTTTATTTTGAATGTTAAAATAGAATTTCTACCACCTTCGATTCAAGTTTTAAAAAACGTTCGTATTTTTTTCCTTCGCATATTTTTTTTTTCATGAAACAAATTTTCAAATTAAAGTTTTACATACGCTTTTACTTTTTATGTTTATATGTTTTGTTAATTTTAGAAAGTAGTTGACAGTTTAATCAAAAAAGTTTTAATAGTGGTATTAAACTTTTATGCATCTTAATAAACGTTTTAATACATTTCTTTGGTAGCAACTTTAAAAACTCTACCATTTGCAACATTTTGCAAATTAACTTTACACATAATATCATGATGAAATGAATGGAGAAAAAAGTTAAATTATTTCTTTTTGACATTTTCAGAATATTTAAGAATTCAAATATTTTTTTTCCCAGCACTTTATGAAGAAAGCATTTCTTATGAAATATGTGGGAACATTTATTTTCGTCCTCTTTTAATAATAAATTGTTCTGGTAACCAACATACATATTTTCTTGGTGTGATATTATTAATGTATTCAAATCATTCACTAACTTATGCATGCACTTAGACAGTCAGTCACTCACACAAGTAGACAGACTTACTCATATTCATTTTCACTTGCACTTGCTGCATACCAACTTACCTTCTTGACTGTGTGAACTCATGTGGCAGAGCAAATTTAAAAAATACTTTTGGCTTTGAACTGAATTGTAGACGTTTTTGTTGCAATAAATCAACAGATGGTTTGCTAGCAACAACGCCCGTTGTACGACATTTATTGGTCCCCTCTGTTACTGTTCTTGCGGCTAATGGTGTTGGTGTTGTTGACGATGATGATGATGATAATGATGATGAAGTAGTGTTACTCTTGCTTACCGCAGACCTAATTTCCAATTCATTGAATGCTAAAGGATTCTTGTGTTTCTGTGTATTATATTGTTGCTCATGTTGACGTCGTCTCGTAGGTGAGTTGTTTGACGATGGACAATTTCTACCAATGCCTCTATGGCCATTCGAAGCAGATGTTGTTGTTGTTGTTGTCGTTTCGTAATAACTAGTTTTGTAGCGACGACAAAAAATATTACTACGCGTTATATCGAATGACGTGGACTTTCTCTCAAACACTGAATTTACCCGTATGGGTGTAGTATTGATTTTACACGCATCCAACGAGGCAGACGATGTGGCATATGCATCTGTACCGAAAAAAGAAGGCAAATGTTTGTGGCCGAATTTTTGACTCGCTGTTTTCGAGGTATTGCGTGTTGGTGTTACGTTTAGAGATTTTGATTCATTGGAAAATGATTTCGAATATCGTTTATCCATGTGATTCTTATTGTCATTGGATTTAAAGCTTGAATAGGACATTTTGGTGTTTCAAATTAAATTTAAAATTGATTTTCTTTTGTATTTTTAGTGGCACTCATTGTATATCAAATATTAAAAAAAGAAATCCTGCTGCTTTAGTTTGCTTTTTATTGGTGTTTTTTTTTTCTTCGAATATATATTTAGAATGCACTGTTATAATTTGTTCGATTTGTTTTTATCGCTTTATCTGTTTGAAATTGACACTTTGGTTACCTGCAGTGAACTAAATGGGTTCTTGCAATCTGTTGATTGAATGGCTCACAACTAGAGTAGCTTTATAAAATATAAAGATGAATGGAAAATAATTTATAGAAAATATATTTACACTCAGAGAAATTTTTACTCATAAAGTACAAATTATTGATGCATTCAGAAAGTAAAATTTTTAATCTTTTATTTGCAAATTTTTTTTAAATTTTGCCAATTCCGGTCAAAATAATGCTTTATTGCCTTTCTGTCAATTTCTTTCCTTTTTTCACAGTGTATGCACCCCATTACGCTTTTCAATACCGTCATCATCCATCTTTTTTTTACTTATCAATGTTGATTTGTATGTCGGTGAACTTCAGCGTTACTAACTGCCAATGTATTTAATTTTCATACGTAAATTTATTAACTTGCATATGTATTGCACACTCATGCATATGTTTTCATTTATTTAAACAATACCTGCTATATTCAGTTACAAACATCCTCATACACGTTGTAGGTCCTACAACCCAAGCCTTAGTATGCATGTGTTAGAAGAAGAACAACAAACACCAACACATGATATGAAACTTAATCAACGTTATTTAATCACAGTTGGAAACTGTATGAAATAGAAAATTTTCAACTTTTTTTCTATAAAGTTACAATACAGTTGCAAACATATAAAATAATATGAACTTTATGCGGGTTGTTTTTTTAATACAATGATGTTAGTGGCAGTGTATTTAAGTACAGTAATCGGCAACTAAATCCGCATGAATAAGAATTTTAATGCAATTCATTTCAATATTAAAAATTCCAGTTTTTTTATTTCCTTATAGACTGCCTCAGCACTGCAGTGTTTTCCTAACAGAGTTCACGCCAATATTGAAAGCTGCGCAATGCTTGTTGAATTGCTGGATTTTCTCTGAAAATCTCTTCATTTACTTGAACAGCCATTAAGTCCTTAACGAACGTAGTTACAACGCCCATCATTATCCATGAATGCCGAATATTTCTCAGGAAAATGTCGGATAATTCAGAGGTAACTCCGGGACATATGGTATATATAGTTGGAAATAGCATTGCGGTACGGAGCTCGCAATTTCCCTCACCGTAGTGTAGTGGGTAGTGTATTTGTTTATTAGATGTGAGGCCACTGTTCAAACTCCAAAACCAAACGAAATATTTGAAAATATTTCTTCGGCGACTTCCTATAAGCTCATTTCTGGCAAAAATAGTTTAATAAAATTACCATGAAAAGTTTCTCTAAAATCTGTCGTTCGGAGTCGACTTTAAACTGTAGGTCCCACCACTCATGTATAAAATTAACACACACAACATAAGTGGTGTGAGAAACTAGGTCGTAATCCTGACTGAAGGGTTGTAATGACCAATTATGTATGTATGTATGTATATACACGATATGATGAATCTTATTAAATATTCTAAAATTGAAAATCGATATGGATGTTGTGGAAATAAAACAAATTTTATTTCCAACAAATATGAAAAAGGCTTTCATCCGTAAGAATTCTTTAAAATCTATCATACGCCAAGTGTACCCAGTGCACAGTATCCTTTATAAGGGACGGTTTATAACTCCAAAACGATACATTTTTTTGAATAAAATGTTTTTTAGACTATTTAATCACATCATTTTTATTAATAATTGATGAAAATTATAGAAGGACAATGGCCAGGGAACTTCATCCACTAATGGGTTAATCACCAGCATCATTTTACCTCTTCATATCTTTTTCCCTTTTCATGCTTATTTAACAATATTTTGCTTCTACTTACCTAATATATTTTTCCCTAGGAATTTATTAGAAACAAATCAATTCTAATGTTTTGCTAATAACAATTACTTATCCCCTGCTGTAGCTATTCATTTTAGAAACTGTTTATGAATGAATATGTATTTGTATACGTATTGGTTGAGTTTGGTTGTATAGGCCTGCATGTGTGCCATAGTATTTATACAATATTTACATTTTCATTATAGTCAGACGTACACACAGATACACATACAATCATAAAAACAATCTTTAGTATCTTTTTAACAATAAAGTTTTTTTTTTTTAAATAAGTTTGAATCTTTTCTATTGAATTTATAAAGAAAGAAAAGGATGAATGAAAGAGAGATGCAACAGTTTCTCATTCAGTTGTAACTAGGGTTATCAGCTGTAGAATAATATTAACGTCGAATACTTAGTTCTTCGAACGAATAATAAATGGAATAAAAGGTGAATTAAATATTTCGAAGATATAAAACCGATGACAATAATATAAAAAATTTTTTATTTAATTTTATGGTACAGGATCGCTAACAGAAATAATTGCGTAAGCTATGGACTGAAAACTCTAGAGATTAATTTCAAGAGGTTTCACGGACGCAATAAAAAGGGAGGAGTTGTACATGAGGATCTGTTTTAGGCGCTTCCCATCTATAAATTTAATTAAAACGATATATGTGTGAGATGTCAACGAAAATTTTTATTCGTTTGAAAGACCTTTAGATACCATCATGGTTCAAATATCAGCCAGGGCTTCTCTAAGTGGAGAAATGTTTAATTTTATTTGACACTGGCATATAAATGATGGGTTATATTGGCCTTGAGGGCAGCTGTGGTTTGCGGCTTATTTGCATACACCTGCCTCTTAATAATACTCCACAAGTAAAAGTCAGTCCAAAAGGGTCTAATCGGACGATCATGGTTTACCCCATCACCTTCAGGTGAGATGACTAAGGCCTCAAATCGTTCATGCAGAATATCCAAAATAGCATGAGCTGTGTGGCACGTAGTGCCATGCTGTTAAAATCAAAGGTCAAGAGAATTTGATAATCATCGATTGATAGTGCTCGCCATTGGCAGTCAATGCCATTGATTAGCAATGTTGATTGCTATCAATTGTCAAAGTTCGGCGGTTCCTGTTGAATAACCATGTATCAAAATATATTTCTTTGTAAGATGAAATCATCGTCAAAGTCAAATCTCTTTCGGCTGACCCATTTCACAAGTGGCAACAAATGGTCGCCAGATGCCAAATAGAGAAAATCGATCGGTTGAGGGAGCAATTCCTAACCTAATTCATGAATCAATCGATTTCCACTTAAATTATGGTCAAAAACGCACACATAATGACACAGAGGGTTCACTTATTGACCTCGTTTGTATATCTTCATTTGATACCAGATGGAAGCAAAGCATAATATCGATTTGTCTTGATATTGATATCATCAGCATCAAATTCTAAATTTTTTTCCAGATATAGTTAGGTTTTCTCTATGCTTTCTGCTATCTTGAGGGGTCCATTCGATCGCGATCCTGTTGTGATCTGAATACTAACCGATTTAGCTCCATCTCTTCTTTGTGGTTAAGAATTTTATTTATTTATTTATTAATTACAATACAATTACAAATTATATTCTAATTATATACGAGCAGTGTAACTTTACCATATACTTTGTGTAGTGCCATAGACCAGAGTCTCTGATGGGAATCGAACCCACGACCCTCACGCTAACAGTCTAGCACACTACCCACTAGACTACCAGGGCACCCTAAAAATTTTAGTAGAAAATAATGGTTTTGCCTATTAAAGAAAAGTTGCCGATAAAGCCATAGAAAACTATGGTTTTGTTGAAACTAAAAACGGATGAAATGGCACTTATTGTACTTCATTTAATTTTAGGAATCCCTTACTATGCGTGTTTATTTTATTTTTGATGTTTTCAAAATGGCATCTCTTTTTAACTTTTCAGATAAAATAATCGAATCAAAATAAAATTCAAATCAAATAAATTTAATAATTTCTTATGACACTTTCTTTAAGGTTCATTTCTGTAAAAACAATTGACCAAGAAGCTGATAAAGTTTAATTAAAATAAATTTAATATCCTTAATTGGTTTATTGTTGTGCTATATGTTGTGAGTAAATATAAATTATTAAACTGCCAGAAACCTACCCATTTATTTAACATTTATAAACGAGTTTAATTCTAATTCTAAGTAAATATAATATTCGTAATAAATTTCTAAATTGAATCAATTTTAGAGCACCACTTTAATTCTTTTGAAAATTTCAAACAAAGAAAAGCAATTAAAACGATAGCTTGCGGTTGTACAGGAATTGCGTTCACCGCCATTGAAAGTGCGTGTGTTAGAAACTTGTGGCAAAAAATTTAAGGCGAAATTCTTTTTAAAAACAAACGCAATTTAAGTTCTTTTGCCAAATATTCCACAATATTTGAAAATCTGCAGAACGCAGTTAAAGTTAATCATTTTGTGGTGAATGCCTCCGGGGCAATTTTTAATAAAAGGCCTGTTGCGCTGCCATTTCATGTACAATATTAGTGAGATTTTATGATTGAATATGTACGTTTGCTGATTAGGAAATAAAAAAAGAAGGAGGCTGATTATTTAAAATTTAATTTTGGAAAACATTAAATTTTATTCATCAACAGACGTAGGCATTTAAATAAGGCCTCCTATATTATAAAAAGTGCACTCTGTGACTTTTTAACGAATTTGATATTAAACTTAGAGTAATGGTGAACGAAAATACATACAGTGGACAGCAAAAGTCTTAGTACGCTAATATATTTTAGCAATTTAATGAATTTTAGCCAAAAGTTTTTATAAAAATTTATAGTTTATATATATATTTTATTAATTTGTTTCTATTTTATTATAAAATAAACAATTTTTTAATGTTTTTCATAAAACAAGAGAAAAATAAGGAAAAGTTGAAGATGACTCCATAGGTAACCCCAAGGAAGAACCTAAGTAAATTTAAAATTCAAACGCCCCTAATATATGAAAATGTTATCACTTGCATTTAGTAGAATATTCCTTAAGGTCATGTACTCCATTTAACACATTTGGAATTGAATATACAAGTTTTGTTTAGTGTTTTCTGGTGGCACCATGAGCCAGTTTTTCGTTTGACTTTTGTTTGAGGTTTAGCGATTACGTAAGTGTTCTTTCAAATGATCTCCTAAATATTCTCTTGAAGTATATCGGGACTTTCTGTAAGGCCGGGTTCACCCACAAGTTTCTGAAACATTTTTGGTTCGGAGAAATTTCTTGTTTACTGAGAGTTTTCTGCAGCATGATTCACCCATTTCAGAAACTTTGTTCGTAAAAACAGTGCTGCCATATTTAATTGAAAAAGAAATAAATGCATATTTGCATAAACTTAAGAAAGTTAATTATATTTGTGTCAAAATAAAGAAATAAAAAATTAATATTTTTAACAAAAAATAAACAGTATTTGTGGTGAATTATTTGGTAAGAATAAAAACATCTTGTTCTGCGATGGGTATAAATCATTTGCTACTTCTGTTCGTCATTGAAGTGACCAAAGTAAAGTTACTTGCAAAATATATTTATGAAAAACGAAAATCAAAGATTTGAAACAAAGAGAAGCTTTGGCTTATTTGGCTTTGGGTATTTTCACTCACTATTTTCCGAAATGCGTTTAAATGACGTAGATTCATTTATAAATTTTCATCGCATGGACCCTGGGACTTTCGATGAACTTCTGCAAATATTGGTGTATTGTATAAATTTCATATGGTGTGGCAACCTTTTCTAAAATGGTTCGGACCAAATTTAAAATTAATTTAATTCACACTGAGAGTTGTTCGCACAAAATAATTTCTCTCGCTCTCTGAGAGAAACGTCAAACTCCATATAAAAAAAATTTTGTGCGGACCAAAAATGTTTCAGAAACCTGTGGGTGAACCAGGCCTAAGAGTATTAAACCTGTGGGGACTTTTTTGTTGACAAAATATATTGCCGTACTAAAACTTTTGCTGTCCATACATACATAGTTGGTCATAACAACCCATTAATTAGGATTACTAGCTAGTTTCTCACACCACTTATGTTGTGTGTTTTAGTTTCATACATGTGTGGCGGGACCTACAGTTTTTAAAGTCGACAGATTTGAGAACGACAGATTTTAGAGAAACATTTCATGGCAATTTTATTTGCTCTCAGAGTTTTTGCCAGCAATCTGCTGATGAGAAGAAGCCGAAGAAATTTAAAAAAAAAATTTTTTTAGTGAAGATGTCTGACCTGGGATTTGAACAGTGACCTCACCTCTAATAAACCAACACGCTATTTACTAGACTATAATGGCTTCATAAATTTTCTTACAAGCTATTTAACATGTTTCATGAATATCTTCGATGTAAAGTCAATGAAATTATTGTGATTTTCTTTTCTAATATTTTTTATTCAACAAGAAACAATTCTTAAAACTAAAACAAGACAAAAATTTAATACAAACTGGCTAAACATTTAACCATAATAACCACCAACACCGCCATAACCAGGATAGCCGCCATAACCACCGGGATAGCCGAAACCACCGCCAGGATAACCACCAAAGCCGGGTGCAGGATAATTTACGGGTGGCGCTCTATTGCCACCACCAAGACCAAAGAGATTACCGAGAAGACCGCCACCGCCACCGCCTCCTCCTCCCAAAAGTCCGCCCAGAAGACCACCGCCTCTATTGCCACCACCAAGCAGACCTAAAAAGCGACTGTTGGGATTAATTGCAGATGCAGAGCCTGTTGCAGGATAATTGCCAGCAGCTGTAGCAGAAGTTGGATATTGGGAAACGGAGGAAATGGGTCTACCGCTGTATTGTCCAGCAGATGTGGGATATTGACCAGAATATTGACCTGTCGAGCCAGTATATTGGCCCGGATATTGACCTATTGAACCTGGATAACTACCAGTTGATCCAGGGTATTGGTATTGTGCTAAGGCTATACCCAAGCTCAGAAGAACCACTGCTATTGTTGATATCTGTAAACAAATTTTAAAATATAAATTGTTATAGAAAAAAAGGCTTTCATTTTAAACTTTAATCTTACCTTTGTTAACATTATTGCAATTTTAAATATTCTCTATCGATTGCTTCCGTATATTTTCACTTGTTACTTAAAGTGGTTTTTCAAAACTTATGCCTTATCAAAGTTCAATTCTTAGTTTATATACTAAAAAGTTGAATTTTAGAAAACTCCCACGCCTTAATTTATATGTCATTCTAATTCTGTAGAACATTAATGTTTTTGCCAAAATCAACATTTTGCGGAAATAATTTGAAAAAGTTTTATTGCCAATTTGCCAAAAATATTGTACGATAATGAAATTTTGTGTTCTATTGACCCTCAACTCGGAACTGAACTCTCGCAATGATTTTCCCACGATTTGTTTTGTTCTTTATTTTTTTTTTTCTTTCTTTTTTCTTGTGTTGAAATCATAAATATCAACCAAAAACTAGTCAAACATTATAGAAATTAGAAATAAAATAGAAAAATTAACATAATTTTATGAACTTTTTTTTTGTTTTTATAATCAAAACAAATTTGTCATACGCATGAGCAAAATAATAATTTTTTTTTAAAAACCAGTTTATTTAAGCGTGATCAGGTATGATCATCTCAAATGTAAACGACACCGTCTGTAACACCATTATCATCAATATTATGACATTGCTCTCATGATGTTGATAATCTTTGTTAGCATTTTTGCTATTTGCCTAATCATAGAAGCGACTATTGGAGATCTTCTCAACTGAATGGACCCTGGCTCGTGCTTTTGTTTTTTCTTTTCTTTCATTCATTTTTTTATCTTAAAACTGTGAACCTTTTAACTGAACTGTATGTACACATTCTTCATTTTTGGGGTTTTACCATGTTATTGAAATTTTCCCCAAATCAATTTTTATTCGTATATTGGTAAGGGGCAAAAGACATTTCCTTGATAATTTAATCAGTTTAGAAAGGCTTTGGTTTCTTGAAGGTTCTTTTCATATGGCCATATTTATGAGTAGAATAAATTGTGGTTCCGTAAAAGCCCAATTAATCTGCTTGAATAAATTGAATTAATTTGCCCAAAATAACGTTTTGATGTTTTAATCGTTTCCTAAGTTTAAAGTTAGATTTTGCGGAAAATAATTTTCTTACAATAACATTAACATACCAATAGAGACATTCTGTGCTTCAACTCTTATCATGTGCGCATGTAGGTTCACACCACTAGAAACTCTTTTTATACTTTATATCATTGGTTCAGGCGGTGCTTAATTTATTTATTTATTTAGTAATTACAATACAACTACAAATTATATTTTAATTATATACGAGCAGAGTAACTTGACCATATACTCGGTGTACTGTCACAGACCAGAGTCTCTAGTGGGAATCGAACCCACGACCCTCACGCTAATAGTCTAGCACACTACCCACTAAACCATCAGGGCACCCTGGTCTTAATTATTACTAAAAATTAATTTTGAATTACGTTTCGATTACAAGTCGAGAAATATTTAATTTTGTTGGATATAATTTGTTTGTAATATTGTCGCCATAGTATAGTAGATAGCATGTTGACTAATTAGACCAGATAAGACGGTTCAAACTACCAACAAAACCAAATGTGAAAAATTATTTTTTCGGCGTCTTACTCTCCGCAGATTTCTGGCAAAAACTTTGGGAGTAAATCAATGTCCCGACATTAATGGGTAAAATTAACGCGCACAACAAAATAATGTGAGAAACTAGGTCGTAATCCTAACTGAAGGGTTGTAATGACCGATTATGTATCTAATATTATAAACACACAAGCGAAGACATTTAATCCTTCCACTGTTACGTATGTACGCTTATAGGGTCACACCACTAAAGACATTTTTTATACTTTATATAGGAATGATGGTTCGGAGAATTCTTTTACATGTAAAAGTTGTATATTGGATATTTTACATGTGTAGGATTTTGTCAGAGCTTCTGTGTTTATGTGTTCCTACTAAACTTAGTCTGGAAAATTTTAATTTACAAAAAGTTGAAGTAACTTATGAGAGTAGGTCTGACACACAGGTTTTTGGATAAAAAACCATTTTATATTTCAATATGTGTATGGTAACCTTCTTTCTACATGTGGTGGAAATGTTTTTAGAAAAATAAAAATAAGAAAAGGATTTTTGTAACCGGCAGTGTTTGCCGTTGGCTACGCTAGATCAATTGCCGATCTTACCTTAGTAAGGGCAAAAGGAGATTGTTGAATAAAAACTAAGACAAAGTTGTTGCCGATTTGAGTCTTCATCAGCATCTAATTTATTTGTGGCCAAAGGGCGCTTTTTATACAAAAATATATAATACAAATACATATATTCTATATTATTCTAACTTACTTTAATTTACATTCTATCTTGCTTAATCCTATTCCATACATGTATCTACTCTAATTTCGACAGTCGCAACTTGAAGAATTGACCAATCATATTTTCTTCAAATTGGGGAATTGAATGACTTTATCATTGTCACTCAATTACCAATATGATCCCTTCAAACATTCGTCATTTTGTTTATGTTTGTAGTATGTGTCGCGTGTGTATGTACGTGTGTGTGTTTAATGTTTTGTGTAAAATACAATGTAATGAAAGAGCACACAACATACGAGGTGTCTGGCACATAGGTTTTTGGATAAAAAAAATATTTTATCTTCCAATATATGGTAACCTCCTACTAACTGCAAACTCTAGTTCCGAATTTCTTCCGAAAAATTTGTTGAATTCATCAAAGTAGTTTGCTTGTGTGATGGTTTCATCATTGCGCCAAATCTTTTCTTTCCATTTCTCAGGGTTTGGGATTAAATCGGAGCTAAATCCGTAGATTCATGGATTTTTGGTTTTTTTCGCAAGAAATAAATTTTTTTCAATTTTAGTATTAAACCATGCCGAAATCTGCAAGCAATGATTGTCAAACACACACGTAATTTGATTGAAGCCTACTACATTTTCCTCATTACACCTAGCATCTCACATCACTTATGTTGTGTGTGTTAATTTAATATATGATTGGCGGAATCTAAAGTTTAAAGTCGACTCTAAACGACGAACTTTGATAAACTTTTCATTATATTTACTCTCAAAGATTTAGCCAGAAACCTGCTGAGAAGAAGTCACCGAATAAATATTTTTTCATATTTTATATTCATTTTCGTTTTGTTGGAGAAGACCTGGGGTTTGAAACATGGCCTCACGTCTAATAAGCCAACACACTACCTACTAGGCTACGACGACTTCTTCTTCTGATGGATCCACCTTTAAGTTGCTAAATTGCATTAAATTGTATCGAAGTATTAAATGTTTTTGTTTTGTTTTAAGGTCGTGTTATTGTTTGTCTCTTATAAAATATATTGACTCTGTGTTAGCTAAGTTAATTTAATTTTATTAAGAGGGCAATATTAAGGGACAATAAAACACACCCACTAATTTATTAAATTAATTCGTTACCTTTAGCTGTATAATACGATATTTAGTTTACCAATTATGAGCGTCGCATGTAATAAATAGTGGTACGAAATGACTTTTCCCCTTATACAATGCTTTATACTCATGCTTGTACTCATGCTTTATTTATGCTTTTGACGGTCAAAATGTTAATACGATATCTATTTAAAGTCTTCATAGATTTATTTCAAATTTAGTTAAGTTTTATAGCTAAACGGAAAGAGAACGATAACAAATCATGGTACGATTTAAAAGTGAAAACAAAACTAAAAAACGTTGAAAAAAAAACAAAGACAATAAAGTAGACATAATAAAAAGAAAAACAAAAAATAATAATAAAAACTGTTATCACCTTGAAAATGTGTGTTATTTATTGAGATTTTTATGTGTATATTTTTAGATGAATTTTAAGTTATCGTTTGGCGTTGTAACACTTTTATTGTGTTTTACCAACATTAATGGGTTTGGTAAAAAATTCGGTGGTTTTGGTGTGCCGTATCCAGTCGGAGTTCCATTTCCTGTGCAACAACCCGTACCTGTGCCAGTTCCTGTTCATGTACCCGTAGCAGTACCTAAACCATTACCAGTACCAGTCCATACCCCTGTGCCTTATCCAGTTGGTGTACCCGTAGGTATACCAGTTGGTGTACCTATTGGTGGTGGGTGGCATAAACCCGGTTTTGGTGGATATGGTGGTGGTTATGGAGGTGGTTATGGTGGTGGCTTCGGCGGTGGCTATTCCTCTAGTTATTCGTCCAGTTCAAGCGTCTCCTCAGGTTTTGGTGGCGGTTATGGCGGTGGTTTTGGCAGTGGTTATGGCGGTGGTTTCGGCGGTGGTTATGGAGGTGGTTTTGGCAGTGGTTATGGCGGTGGTTATGGCAGTGGTTATGGCGGCGGTTTTGCCGATGGTCCTGGAGGCGGTTTCTTAAAGAAATAATTTTTTTTTCTGAAAATTGTGTTGTTTTTATTTATTACAATAATTTAATCGTTTTATTGCTTTTACATTACAGAAATGATGTTTTAATTAAGAAATAAGCCAGTAATATTTATAGTAATTAGTTAAGATTAATCAATAAATGTTTTTAACATTTTTTTTAATTTTTATTTTTATTTTTTTGCCCTCAAAACAGAAACAGGTATTACAAGTTTAATGTAAAGTATTGTCATCATCATGCATCATTAGACCAACGTAAGCTGAATTATTTTGATTTTTTTGTTTTATGATGCTTTGTCTTCAGTACCGAAAAATTTTATTTTTGTTAACCAAAAATGTTAATTTTTTTTCAACCAAAATTTAAAATGAAAACTTCCTTAATTGCTAGCAGCATGTGTTAAAATGCATTGTCAATAATAACACTTCAATAAATATTTGAATTGATAATGAAATTTGATGCAGACACTATTGTTCAAATACATAATATTTATGTCCATAATATTATTGTAATTTTATGAATATTCAAAGGATGCTCTGCATGGCTAAATCATTTGTTCCCTTTTATTTTCATACTCGTCTAACAGAAAAGCAGGCTTTTTTCATTTTTGTCAAAATTTCATTGTGATTATTATGATGGAGGTGAACTTATCCCATATCATCTAACAATTGTATGTTAAAATTATACGACTTTATGAATTTCATGCCAATTAACTAATAAGGAAAAACTATTCATGTCATAGGCATCTGCCAGTTGAATGTCAAAATTCAAACAACATGCGTGCATTTTTTTGAATTCGAATAGAGTTGACTGGCAACTATGGCTGTGAGATTACTGACTGCAGACTGCACATTCATGAGATATATGTACACTACGAATTACTCCATTATACACTTTATTGTGACAAATAAAATGAATTGTTATGTAAAAACCTGTGCTGTAGTCAAAAAATCACGAATTTATTCATTTTCACTCATCTAGGATTAGAAGCATGGAATATGATGTATAAAGTCTTTCCTCACCAGAATACTAAAACCATGTAATCAAGCTTAGTTCCTTACTTTGCTAAGAGTTATATCGAGGAGTCCTATTGGTACCAACATTAAAGTTACTATAATCTGGTTCCTAATACCAATGTTGTCGACATATCACAATTTTTAGACGTTCACATATTCTAAGCTAAAGCAATTAGAACACTAAATAAAGAATGAAGTGCCAATGTCTCTAAGTATCAGTATTATACATTCCCTGGCAATCTTAGTACCTTTTATTAAAGTGAAAACATAAGGAGTATCTAACACACACAGTCTAATAAGACTCAAGTATGGCTTAACAAAGCCTTGCTACAACAGGTAAACCAGTAGACATCAGTTAAACGCTTAGGATATCAAGACTATGCCGACAAAAAGGTGATTTGTCGCATAGTTGTTATGACATGTAGACCAGAATAAATTACTGTACTTGGGGCCCTTGAAGTGACCGTAGTCTAGTAGGTAGTGTGTTGGCGTTTTAAACGCTAGGATTTGGTTCAAACACCAGCTCAGACATCAACGAAACTAAATATAAAAAATATTTTTTCGGCGACTTCCTTTCAGCAGATTTCTGGTAAAAACTCTGAGAGTAAATAAAATTACCATTAAAAGTTTCTCATAAATCTGTCGTTCGGAATCGACTTTAAACTGACTTAACACACACAACATGGTTGGTGTGAGAAAATTAATTCTTAATTCTGACTAAAGGATTATAAAAAGACTTAAATCTTGTCCAAAAATCAACGCCAATAAAACAAAGAAACGTAAGCAGTGACTCCGACAAATTCAAACGATTGGTCATGAGTGAGCAAAGTGATCAAAAGTGATATATAGCGCTTGTGAAAGTGGCAGACGGATGTGTTAGTGCTTTTTCCCTTTTATAAAATATTCAAAAGTCTACAGTAAAAGACAAAATTTCGAATCTTCATGGCCTGTGTGTTGTAAAAGCATCGTGTTCATCAATACTAAGAACCTACAAACCAAACAAGGAGAAGTAACAAAGAGGATCCAGCATTAGTACGGAAATTCGACGATTAAAACTTTTGTGGATTAATTACACAAGTAGCAAGTTGTAATCAATAGTGTTGGTATTCAGTCTACAAGAGAGTAGAAAGAGCGATTGTTCTCGAGTTTCATAACTTCCACAGCATCCCCGTATGCGCATTAATAGCTTAAATATTGCGTTGTTGGCTCTGATATTCTATTTTGTCGCTACGACTTATAATTTTATTTTTATTTCAATTTATTAAAAAGTCGGAATATATGTATGTAGATATGTACATAATTTAATGGGTATAACTGTACGTATACTGTTGACTTAAATTCATTTTAAATTCATTCACAAAAAATTTGAGTTGGAATTATTTCTTGAGTTACGCTATGTGTTTATCTAGTTTGATGAATTTGAATGAAATTTTAATTGATTAACTATGCTGTCTAAAGATTTTCATTTTTATTTTTTAACTCATATAACAAATTCAATTGAGTTTTAAATTAATTTTTTAATTTAATTTTCTTATACTATAATGGACTAAAAGTTTTAATAAAAGGATTTAAATTTCTACAATATTCAATACGAACATAATATCATAGTGCACTTACCTATTTGGCACAACTTTGACACGATCATCAACCAACTCCCATGATGTTATTTTAATTGGCCAGGCTATTTGACCGAAACTCTCTTTGACCAATGCCTCCCATGCTGAATAGGAAGTTGGCGTTGACGTTGAATTGTTTCCACTGGATGAATTTGAACCACCACTATCAACTGTTTGCAAACGTTCCGAACGCTGTAAACGACCTTTCTTGCGATGTAATGGTGCCGTAAATGTTTGCACCAGTGGCTGTAGCGGTGGTGTGTGTGGACTGGTTGCAGTTGATGGTGATGGTGTACGCACTAGACGCGTTGTAGCAGAAGTAATTGATGTTGCAGTTGATGGTGATGGTGATGGTAATGGCACATTATCCGACTGCGGTAGGTTATCTTCATTATCCATATTTGTTAGTGTTAGTGTTGTTTAAAGGGTAATTTACCCGAGACAATGGGAAACTTTATACTTTTATTTTCGCCAGAGATGGTTGTTTGTTTGAATTTAAATTAAAGTCTGCGTACACACTGACTATCTGTTCCCTTCTGTTGTTGCTTTAGTACATAATTGAGTTAAAGTTTTGTTCGTTCTTTAATAAGTGTTTTATGACAAACAAACTTTTTCTTTTTATGTTTTTCTATTTGTATTAAAATTTATAACTTCGCTAATTTAAATTCTTATTTTTTTTTATTTCAAACTTTTTCTTTCATCTTTTGTTTAGTACTTTTTGCTTCTTGGAATGCAAGTACTGTGGATATTTAGTCCAGTTATTTTAGTATCGTAGTTTTATTTTCACAATTTAAGTTTTCTTTACTTATTGTAAAGAACTTAAAAGACTTTTCATTTGTAACAAGATTCTGCTGGCCGGCGTAATTTCTTCAAAGTTGTTTGTTTAATACTTTCCTAATATTCTTCAAATGTTTTAATGCCTGGAATGTATTTCTAGGAAAAAAAATAAAGAAATTAAAAATTGTAATTTTTTATAAGTACAACGTTTATGTTATTGCAGTAAATCAAATCAAAAAGTTGTAGTAAATACTACACTCGAATGAAATACAGAAAAATTCTTCATAACTGAAATTTTTTATTTCTGAACAGTAGACTGACAAATGCTCAACCAAAAAAAATATTTTCTGTTGTTCTTGTCAACTTATTTGCAAGTCATTAGAAATCTCGAGCGCACGTGTTATATTTGAGTCAAATTAAGGCCAAAGACCTTTGTTTACCCTTTCCTAAGTCGTTTTAGATTGCTCAGTGTGTGTTTTATTTAAAGTTTATGGGAAAAGTTTGTTTTTCACTTAGATTATCCTCTTCTAATTTATTCTCATCACGACATAAAGTTTTTAACACACTCCATTAATCAAAAATCGTAATAGTATTATTGACTTTTATTAATATGAGGCAGGTCTACTTGGAACGGCGTAAGGGAATGTAGAGAAGAAAAACCATAAAATGAAAAAAGTAAGCCAACACATTCTGAATGGCTCTTGTCTTCCTTTAAATGTCTCCCTGTTATAATGAAGATGTATTTGAAAGTTTAAATTTTCTATTTAAAAATTGTTTATGATTCAGCTGAAAAAGAATCCACATTATCATCTACCTGGTTCAATTTTTTTTTCTCGATAAATCTTACCTTGTGAAAGGGATAAAAAGTTGGATATGCACGTCGCCGTAGTCTAGTAGGTAGTTTGTCGGCTTATTAGACCTAAGGACAGGGTTCAAATCACAGGTCAGACATCAAAACGAAAATAACAAAAAAATATTTCTTCGGTGACTGCCTTTCAGCAGATTTCTGGCAAAAACTCTGAGAGTAAATAAAAAATTGCCATGAAATGTTTCTCAAAAAATCTGTCGTTCGGTGTCGACTTTAAACAGTAGGTCTCGCCACTCATGTATAAAATTAACGCACACAACATAAGTGGTGTGAGAAACTAGGTCCATAATCCTGACTGAAGGGTTGTATTGGCCAATTATGTATGTATGTATAAAAAGTTGGAGACGCAAAGAAGAAAATGTATAGAGTTGAACCCAGACTTTGTTTAAAAGTAAAATAAATTTTTATTCAACAATCTTTATTTCAATAAAAAAAAAACAAAAATTATAAGTTGATCCGAATTGAAAAATCCTTAAAAGTGATTTAAACTCTCCCCCCATTCATATAAGATCATTAGAGTTAAGACCGTGCAAATATCGCTTACTTCCACTGTCATAATTCAGCAGGGATAGTTTGTTAGATAGGTACACTTTTAGGTGACTACAACCATCAGTTCAAAACCTCGAAATGTTTTGTGCCTGAATTCTACTACGTAGTTGTTTCGTTAATATTTCCATAGAGAATGGAGAGTATGGGTAGGATAAATAAAATTCCAAATCGAAATTCATCAAGAGGCACTGTGATCGAATGGCTGACAGTTTCGTCCCTAACTGCTCCTTAGGCACCAGTAGGTAAACTACTAAACGCTATGACTTTAGGAAATGCTTTTCGAAATACTCTTCCAGAACGTATAATAAGATAAATTACAGATGACTTAAGGAGCTTTAGTGGAACAGAAACAGGGGAGTTAAGTCTTCAGAATTCATGGGAAAACTTTGGATATCCTTACAAGCGCTACGTCCAAGTCAACTTCGATAGGAAGTACAGAGAATGGGACATAGCAATAATATCGTCAATTTAAATAGGGTTATTCATCAAGGTAACGTGGAATTCAGTGTTGATTAGGCCAGAATTTTTCTATAGTGGTGGAGGAGGAAGTCGTCGTAGTCTAGCTGTTACTGTGTTGGCTTATTAGACGTGAGGCCTCAGGTCAAACCTCACGTCAGACATCTCCAACTGCAAGAAATATGAAAAAATATTTTTTCGGCGACTTCCTCTCACCAGATTTCTGGCAAAAACTCTGAGAGTAAATAAAATTGCCATGAAAACTTTCTCAAAAATCTGTCGTTCGTAATCGACGCTACTCTTGTATAAAAATTAACGCACACAACATAATTGGTGTGAGAAGATAGGTTGTAATCCTGACTGAAGGGTTATTATGACCAATTATGTTATGTTATGTATATGGTGGAAGAGGTATTTTAAAGAGCACACTCGACGAAAGGCAAGATTCACGAAGTTTTCTTAAGTGAAACGGGTTTGAGATATTCTAAGCTATTGTTGAGTAATTACAGTTTGAAGAAATTTGAGTTGTACATCAGAATATCCGAAAGGAATGGCAACGAAACATGTGACCAGGCATTGAAGGCTCAAAGAACCTTTTTTTGTAACAACAATCGATTCAAATGCAATATTTAGACTCTGTAATGGGGAAAACAAATGATTAGAACACATACTTGGAACCTGTGCGTTATTAATACGTCTCAAATGGAAACACTTGAATATTTATAATGGGCCTGAAGTTATCCTTACTGATTTTGTACAGCATATCGAAATTTTGCAAGGCAACTAGTTTGGGGGAGTTATTGAAGGGATAACCTGTGCAGCAATAAGACATATTCTTCTTTTACCTCCCTTTTGTTACAAGAATTAATGGAATACATTGATGTATTTTACGACATAATGTCGATGCTTCTTTGCTTTGCATTTTATTTTTTCTTTTAAAGTCCATCACTAAAATGTTTCATGTCTTTGGACCCAGGTACTGGAGATTTATGTTTCATTTCCTTGAACTCAAGTACTGGATATTTAATCAAATTCCTTTCCGTCACATGTAACTTATCCTAAGTGGATATTTGTATGTACACATGTGCATGTGTCTATGAAAACTTCGTAATGATATAATTTCTTAGAATATTTAAGTGGTATAAAGTAGCATAATGTACAAAAATCTAAGTTTTCAATTCTTATGTATGTTGTGTTTCAAAATATTTTTCTGATGAAATATTCATCAAATTACATCAAAAATCATGTCAATAACTGACAAAATATGCCAATTGAAAATATTTCAAAATAAAAAAGGAAATAAGTTAGTGTTCGTATATTTGTGCATGTGTATGTATAGTAAAAGTATTATATGAAGATATTTTTCAACATAATTATCACAGATTTCTAATGCTTGTGCTTTGATGATTTTGTCATGGCATTACTCATATAAACGATTTACTACAAAAATGTTCATGATATTGACTTTGAACATTGCCAAACTACACACAAAGGATTTGTTTGGAAACTGATGATTAGAATGATGACAGAAAAAATGCTTGTATTGAAAAAGAATTTTTTCATTTGATACTACTATGGATTGAAATATTTTCCTCTCCTTTTTTCATTTGTAAACCAGGAGGAATTGCTCAAAGAAAAATTAATATGATGATGTGATTCACATGTTGGCTAATTTATGATAGAGAGGGTCGACAGACAAAGTCTTTTAGTTTGTGAAGGGTTTTTTTTTGAGAATTTAGTCATTTTTAGGGTGAATATAAAAGAGTTAATTCACTGAACGAATATGGCATGATAGTAATTTGCCCTATTCTGAGAGAGATGAAAAATCAGATAAGTTAATATGATAGCCGAAGTCTAGTAGATAGTGTGTTGGCCCGGGTTCGTATCCCATATCAGCCATCAAAACGAAATATGAAAAAAAATATTTTTTCGGCGACTTCCTCTCAGCAGAAAAACTGTGGCAGTAAATAAATCTGCTATGAAAAAGTTTCCCAAAAATCTATCATTCGGAGACGACTTTAAACTGTAGGTCCCGCCACTCATGTATAAAATTAACACACACATCAAGAGTGGTGTGAGAAGCTAGGCCGTAATCCTAGCTGAAGGGGTGTAATGGCCAATTATGTATGTATGTATGTATGTATGTATCTTATACGATAGCCATTGGTTTTCTGAAATCTAGAACGTTTTTCTGTGCAAGGCATAGGATAACACAGAGGTATGCTAAAAAAAGGTACATACATACACAATTGGTCATAATAAACCTTTAGTCAGGATTACAACCTATCTTCTCACACCACTTATGTTGTGTGTTAATTTAATGCATGAGTTGCAGGACCTACGGTTTGAGGTCTATTCGACAGATTTTTGAGAAACTTTTTCATGACAATTTTATTTACTCTCAGAGTATTGCCAGAAATCTGCTGAGATTCAATAGATTGGGTTGTTCGGAAAGTAATTTCGTTTTGGTTTGCCGACAGAGGATTTAATTGTATTTTTTTGCGTCTAACTTCACACTTATGCTTTGAGAGGTAATATAGCAAGGCTTGTGTGTGAAAAATTCTAATTCGAGTAGTTTTTGTTTGGTGCCCTTTTAAATATGAAGAACGAGAAGCAGCATTTTCAACATATTTTACTGTTTTACTACAAAAAGGCTAAAAATGCTGTTCAAGCCAGAATGAAATTGGCCGATGTGCATGGAGAAGGTGTGTTGACAGTACGCCAGTGCCAGAATTGGTTCGTTAAACTTCGATCCGGCAATTCTGATGTCGAAGTTGCACCACGTTCGGTAAGGCAAGTTGAAGCTGATAAAGACGCAAAAAAGGTATTAGTTGATGCGAACCGGCGAATAACAACACGTGAGATCGAATTGAGATTAAATTTATCAAATTCAACAGTTAATGACCACTTGAAATTTGTGTTTTTTTGTGTGTTATACAAAAACTGTCTTTCATTTCCACAAAAAAAAAACGATATTACTTTCCGAACAACTAAATATTTCATTTTGTATAAGATGTCTGGTCTGAACCCTGGCGCATGTCTAATTAGCCCATACACTACCTACTACATTACGGCGATAACCATAGCTTTGCAGAAATCTTGAAAGTTTTTCTATGACCGCCATTGAGGTTTCACAGGCTTTCTAAGATAGCTCAAGAATTCCAATGTACCTAAGGTAGTAGGAAATCGTTTAAAATCAAAGTAAAGGAGTAAATTTTTCATCTACTAAATATAAAAGTATGTTAAACAACTTGCAGCGATCATCGTGGCGTAAAACATAAATGCATTAACGAATCATTTTCGATTTCAAAACTCACTTCTTATCCATTCCTTTTTCATGTCTCAATAGATGATATCTTGCTACAAGATTTATCGATTACATGGAGAGCGCAAACTGAAGAAATTACATGCAAAAAAATTAATTAATTTAATAACAAATTTAATTGTTAAATAGAAAAAAAAATTTAATTACACACAAAATACATGGACACCCTTTAACTGCCTTATAAAAATATTTTTTAATTGGTCTCAACTGTTTGAAATGAAAAAATGATTTGTTTGATGAAACCAGCATGTGTATTCAATGCAGTAAATTGATTATGCAAATTTGAGTATTTTCCTTTTGAAACAAAGTATCAAATTTATAACAATCATTCCAACCATTCATTCATTGTCCATCATCATCACAGAAATAATTGAAAATCAACTGCTGTGCAGAATATCATTCTTTTGTCATTAAAAACGTTTTTATGGTTTTCAAATAGTATGGACGTAAAATATTTCAAAAAGCAATTGTTTTAAATAGTTTTCATAATTAAACAGACAAAGAGTATAAAGTGAAAAGTTACGTATTTAAAATGGGTACTTAACAATCATAAAAGGAGAATTTCATTATCAATTTACTTAGAATTTTTTTTTATAATTTTTATGGCTTATGTGGCTTGTATTAAAAGATATTATAGTTTATAATTAAATTTCATAGTGCATAAGAAAAAGATACCATATTGGGTCAACTTATATATGAGCGAAAAGCATTTCTAAATTTCCTCTACTTTAATTTGGAATTAGATCAGGACCTCTTTAAACGGATGATTCTTATAAACAGAATGTAACTGGTATTCGTACCTGTGCAGTAGAGGGGAATAAGTTTAAAATTATTTTTTAAGACAACCTAGGTCAACCAGTCGCCGTAGTCTAATAGGTAGTGTGTTGGCTTATTAGACCGTAAGGCCACTGTTCAAACTCCAGGTCAGACATCAAAACGAAAATATGAACAAATATTTCTTCGGCGACTTCCTCTCAGCAGATTTCTGTAAAAAACTCTGAGAGTAAATAAATAAATAAGATTGCCGACAAAAGTTTCTCAAAAATGTGTCTGACCTACAGTCGACTTTAAACTGTAGGTCCCGCCACTCATGTATAAAATTAACACACACAACATGAGTGGTGTGAAAAGCTAGGCCGTAATCCTGACTGAAGGGTTGTAATGGCCAATTATGTTGATATGTGTGTAGGTCAACTACAGTACCGCAAAAATTTATAGCAAGATCAGTTGGATCTTTTCATGATAACAATGGAAACGGGCATATTACTTCCTTACTTATCTAGTCAGGATTACAACCTAGCTGCACACACCACCATGCGTATTATACCTACAATTTAAAGTCGACTCCGGACAACAGATTTTAGAGAAAATTTTCATGGTGGTCTATTAGGTAGTGTATTGGCTTATTAGATGTGAGGCCTCGGGTCAAACCCACAGGTGAGGCATCTGGAACTAAACGAAATATGATAAAATATTTCATCGGCGACTTCCTCTCAGCAGATTTCTGGCAAAAACTCTGAGAGTAAATAACATTGCAATGAAAAGTTTCTCAAAAATCTGTCGGTCGGAGTCAACTTTAGGTTCCGCCACTCATGAATAAAAATTAGCAAACAATATAAGCGGTGTGAGAAACTATTTAGTAATCCTGACTAAGGGTTGTAATGATGTATGTATGTATGTAATTAAATTTCTTAAGAACATTCGCTTTCTGTCAAATAAATCAATACAAAGAATTCTCGGGTAGTGACCGTCCGCACAGTGGTGTCTTGAAACCTGACTTGTATGCAACTTACTTAATCGGCCATTAACAACCTGTGTATCGGATTTTGGCTTGCCTTTACACATCCTTTAGGATCCCTCTGCTTCTTGCCCTCCTTCGCCAGTTGGTCACCCCATTCGATGTCAGAGCATCTTTCATTTGGTCCCTCCCAACGCAGACAGGCTTGTCCTCTATGATGACTGCTACTAATCCCCGAATCAAACACACGCCTCTTCCATTCGAAAGACATGGAAGCCCCAATGCAGACAGTGGATGTTAATGCGCAGCATACCGTCCATATCCTTGAGGAGCTCATACAACTCATTATAGAATAGAATGCTGAAATCATATTCAACTCGCTCTGTGCCGAAGATGTTACGTACGACTTTTCTCTCGAATACTCCCAAGGCTGCGGTATTGTGCATGCTTCTGCGCCATAGGGAATCCACAAGGTGGACTTTAAATAAAATAATCGTTTATTGCCGTAGTCTAGCAGGTAGTGTGTTGGCTGATTAGACGTAAAGCCAGGGTTCAAACCCCAGGCCAGTCATCAAACAAAATACAAAAAGTATTTCTTCGACGATTTCCACTCAACAGATTTCTGGCAAAAACCCTGAGAGTGAATAAAATTGCTATGTAAAGATTCTCAAAAATCTGTCGTTCGGAGTCGACTTTAAACTATAAAATTAAGACACACAACATAAATGGTGTAAGAAACTAGGTCCATAATCCTGACTGAAGGGTTGTAATGACCAACTATGTATGTATGTATGTAATCGTTTATATTAAAACATTTGAGGAAATTTTTTTTATAAAGCTTAAGACTTAGAGATCAAATATCAGTATGTATTTGAGTGACCAACTTTACGGTGTACGATCGTACATCGCATCGATCACTATATGAGCGCAGATAACCATTTAATTCTGCCTACCTGAATATAAATATCCATTTTTTTAAATTAAATTCTGCTTCAATATAGATTCCCTTGTTTTCACCGTTTGTGTAATATTAAGCGCTAAAAGAAATCTGTTTCCTTTACTTTGAAATTCAAAAATATTTTCTTTTTTGTTGTTGTACTTAAAACTTAAATTGCCGGATTTATATCTGACTGCCTCAACAAGTTTTGAAGTGTGTCTTTAACTCGATACAATTTGTATCTTTTCTATGGACACACACACACAAAAACAACAGGATTATGCCTTTCAATCAGGGTTGTATATTTCATTACATGCTCTTCGTCCTGTTTGGCTTATTCAGCTTGGACCTGCAACAAGGCGAATAAAACAATGCGAATAAAATGAATTCTACTTCACTATGAATTACAATTACAACGTTAAACAAAACTTGTAACTAAATACGAAGACAAAAAGAAAAAATTATAAACGAAAGAATAGTAAGCAAAACATCTGTTCTGTCAATAACACAATGCAGTAAGAAAGCTGAGATTGTAAAATTCTCCGTAGGATAAAATTGAATGAATGACAAAGCAAGCCAGTTGCTATAAAATGTATAATAAAACTGCATTGCAATTAATTCACCTGTTAGGAAACATCAGCTATTACAGCCATTGTTGTCTGTTGTCTGGCTCTAAAGGCAGTTGTTCGTGTGTATGCAGTATGTTTTGAAAATTTTCTTTAGAAACAATTTTTTCCTCCATGTTTGTTTCCAGGCAAAGCATTAAAGTGATGAGAAGAAAGCCTTGAATGTTTTATGCATTCATTTATGGGACCTTGTCCTCCACTACCTTACCTTAGTGCTGTGAATGCTAGAATTTCATAGAAATTCCATTTAAAGTTTTTCTTGAATAGAGATATTAAAGTTGAATTTATTTCCAATACAACAATATCTACCATATTTTTTTTTTGCTCTGTTGTCCTTCAGTATTTATTGTAAAATAGAAAGACTTTTTAATACGATTTAATTTATGGACTAGAAATTGAAAGAAAGTTCTTAAGAAAAAAGTTCTTAATTTTGCTGCCTTTATTCTAATGGCTAATGCATAAGAAATATGATTTGTAGTTTATCAATACGACGCAATCAATGTACGATACAGTAATTGTATGAGAGCAATAATTATAGGAATTTGTTGGTCTAAGCATAGCATTTTAAGTATATCATTTCAGAACATTTTCTAAAGAACTTTGTCGTTGTTTAAGGGTTTATCATTCATCTTTAAACGCAGTAACATAACCTACAACTACAACCCTCCAGTCAGGATTACAACCTAGCTTGTTACGCCAGTTACGTTGGGTGTGTTAATTTTATACCTGAGTGGCGGAATATACAATTTAAAATTGGCACCGAATGACAGATTTTTGAGAAACTTATCACCGTAATTTATTTTCTTTCAGAGATTTTGTTAAAAATCTGCTGAGAGAAAGTCAGCGAAGATATATTTTTTTTTTCAGATTTCGTTTTGTTGAAGATGTTTGAATTGGGCTTGAACGGAGGCCTGACGTATAATAAGCCAACACACTACCTACTAGACTACGACGACTGTTGCAATCACAGATTTTAATTCATTTTCCACTGTCAGTTTATCCATACCCCAAATGTCGTTATTTGGTGCTTGTCGTTTATCGGGCCTTTTCATTGTCTTTCCAGTTACTAGTTAACGTATCTTTTAACTTTGCAGCGTTATTGTTGTCTTCTAAAAACTAACTCTCCTGTCTTAGTTGTTTTTATACCAGGTACTTTGATTTAAATTTCAATTGGTTCAATAGTGCTCTTTGTATTTCGAGTTCACCTTGAGGAATGCTCTCTTCGCTTGTCCTTTCCATTCTATTTCATATGGTGCCCCGATGGTCTAGGAGCTAATGTGCTAAACATTAAATGCCGAGGCCGCGGATTCGATTCCCACCAGAAATGTTTTGTGATTGTCTAATTGTTGACATTATATGATTATATGATGCACGAAAGTGCAAATTATTACAGAGCAATTCTCCAGACAAAAGGGAGTTCTCTGTCCACTATAACTTCCTTTACAACAGCACTTATGCTTGGCGTTTTCGAGTTTGTTATTCGCCCTATCAAAGTTGAAGATGACTTATGACTCTGACTTCTTTAGTTGTATATTGGTTTTTTACAGCTTTTGCTGTTATGACTCTATTAACATCCGGTTGTTTGTTCCGTATTACATTATCAAGAAACAAATAAATCTACATACATACATACATACATACATACATAATTGGTCATTACAACCTTCCAGTCAGAATTACGACGTAGTTTTTCACACGCCTTATGCTGTGTGTATTATTTTTATATATGACTGGAGGGATCTTAAGTTTAAGTCAGGATTACGACCTGACGCTCACACCACTTAAGTTCTTTGTGTTAATTTCATACATGTGTGCGGGATCTACAGTTTAAAGTCGTCTCCGAACGACAGATTTTTTGAGAAATATTTCATAGTAATTTTATTTACTTTCAGAGTTTTTGCCAGAAATAAGCTGAGAGGAAGTCGTTGTATAAATTTGTTTTCATATTTCATTTTGTTGGAGCTGTCTGACGTGAGGTTTGAACCGTGGCCTTACGTCTAATAAGCCAACATACTACCTATTAGATTACCACAACTACAAGAACAAATCTAGTGCGATTAAATCGCATGACCTTGTTGTTGAAACCACAAGTCAACCATTTTAACTTGTTGCCTATTTGTCAAACAAAAACTCTCCAATCGGTGAATGGTACTTTGCTCCATTGAGTACAATATTGAAATTTTATTTGTGTTCGAATTTCACCATGTAGAGTAGCTTTTGAAGTCGCTGCTTTTCTGTGCGTTAACGTAACCTTTGACAAAAAAATGATCTTCGTCGCTAAAAATCTTTTTCCAGTTTTTGAAATAATCCATAATCCCATATATATCCATAATAATATGGCAGTCCTGACTATTTCAGGCATTGCCACATGTTACGAATCTTTTTTTATACCGAAAAAATCTCCCTTTAATATATGAGCTGTTCAGTGCACAAATCGATTAACTCCATAATACAAAAAGTTGAGAAATGCGATGAAATAATGTAAATTGTTTTTTTAAAATTCCCTTTACAATATAAATTTAAATATATATGTGGGGTTCCTTTTCAATTTTTGCCGTCTTAGTTCCCTCACCGTCTGAAGATTGAATTTTTGTTTGCAAAGCGTCACAATTTTGACACGTATCTTTTGTTTAAAATGTACGTATCGTATCGATTGTTTAAAATGTAAATTAAATTTTGTAGAGAACACATTATAGTGATATTTTTCTTTCACTGGTACTATATTTTCTTTTTCACATTGTTTGACGTATAGTTCGTACATTTTCTTAATATTTAAGTCAGGATGTAAATATTGTCGTCTTGGATTATGAGAACTTTGATAATATTTATGTCATCTATTTCATTGCTTGCAACACGGTCTTTGCGTTGATCAATCAAAAAAATAACTTGTTCTTTAGGACAACACTTGTGTATCCGCCCGTCACTCACTTGATCTTTAAAACATTTTTTGCAAACGGGAATATTAGTTTTGTCTTTTCGAAGGTAATATGTGCCAGAACGTGATCTTTGATCTTTAGTTCTATTCGTGAGACGCCTTCTTTTTACTTCTTTAACTTTGATTCAGCCTCTTAAAGAAATATTTTAGTCAAGTTGACTATGTAAATTTTAAAATGCGTTGCGTTTGCTAGTGGTGCATTTGAATTACGTTATTGAAACGAGTTACATAAGAGTATGGAGTTAATCAAAATGTCTTCTGAAATAAATTACTTATTATTCAATGGCCCAAAAAGTTTTGTCGTTTAATGGTGTTAATCTTTACTATTCAAGTGCTTTGACACTTAAATTTAAAATTTTTCAAAAAGTGGAGTTAATCACTTTCTGAACTGAACGGCTCATATCATAACAAGGAAATTAAGTAATTAATTGAATTAAAATTTAATTAAATTAATCGAGTTGTAATAACTTCAATATGGCCACCTTATTACCTAAGTGCGTTTTTTTTCTTTTGGCTCTAATTGGCTATAATAGTTGTTTAAAGTAAATATTAACACAAGGTGCTCGTGTTGCATGTTGTATAAACAACAATATCTATCATAATTACAGACATCCCCTACATGTGTTGTTATGGTCCTCTTTAGTTTCTCATTATGATTTCATGTGTTTTTCTTTTTTTCTAACTTCAGTAAAGTAAACACTGTGCTCGGAGCACTAATGTTGGTTGTGGTTTAATAATGTAAATAATTAAATTCGTACACATGGAGGGAAATGTTAAATACTCTTACGGTACGTATACAAAACGCACACTAGTTGAATTATGAATGCCCATAATAACACAGTGCGCATACGCCCGCTCTCAAGGAGAAGAGCGAAAAAAAGCTTTTCGCAATTTCGAAAATGAGAGAATTCGACAATGGAGAGTGAAATTTACTTGCAATACTTACATCTATGATATGTTTCTCATATCCATAGCATGGTATGCATATGTATGAGTGTGACCTGCAGTAAAGGAATTAAATACGCATCCTTGCTTTTTGATACATGCTGTTGATGGCCACAACATGCTTTGTTTAGTGTGTGTGTTTGTATGTGTTTGTTTAGTTTTTGCGAGCCAGTGTCCTTTGTATTCGTACCTGAACTTGATATTGAAAATAATATGGAAGACTTAACATGGTATTGTTGTGAGTAAGGTTTTCATTACACTTTAGTGTGTTTTTCTTTCTTTTTTTATGCAGAGTTTTCCTTTATTGTGTGTTGAGTTTTATTTAACGATTTTCCTCTAATATTGTTGCGGTAGTAGTAAGCATTGTTCATGCATCATATGAGTTGTTTCCATTATTATACAGGAATTTGTTTTGTTGTCGTATTTATTGTTCAACAATATGAATATTTTCATTATTTTTATATTATGTTGTTATATTTTAATTATTTTTTTTTTTTTATTTGAAAATTTTCAATTTTATTATTAAGTGGTTGGTTATACATAATAATCAATTTTATTTTACTTTATTTTTTTTTTTTTTGTATTAAACACTTGTATTGTATTACATTATTTAATTAAATGCGTAATGATGCCTCAAGTATTATTAAAGTTATCAAAAAATAAAAAAGATTTAATATTTTTAATTTTAAAGAAGAAATATAATTTGATATGAGATTTCAACTGTCCTAAATCTTTTTCTATCTTATAAATACATTTATATTCTGAGGAATATATGCTAAGAAAATTTCGAAATATTGAAAATAAAAAAGTAAGTGAATTTTAAATATGTGTATAAAAATAAGTGTCTTAGGGCCATTATTACAACTTGCCATCAAACTTGGGTTTAGTTAAAGGTACCTTTAGCTAAAGGGAACTGTAAAGTTACCTTTAAATTATTTTCGTTATTACAACTTACAGATAAAATTTTTCAAAAATATGGTAGTGCCGGAGCAATGTCTATAAAACTGCTCAATTATACAAGTTTTTTTTTTAACGCAGTGGCAACCGCGGCCTTCGTTTTTTTTGTTGTATATCCTCATTTTGTTTAAATTTGAAGTTGCCATAATGAAAATAATATGTAGTTCAAACATAAAGTGATCTTTAAATGTTAAAGGCAGGATGATCCTCCCTTTAGCTTAACGTTCACTTCTATCTTATTGGGTACTCATAATAACGAAAAACAATTTATCTGCCCGTTAAAATCCTCCCTTAATGGCCTTTCATGTATAATAAGTTATTTCTTGAGATAAGTTTTTCCAAACACACATAACATAATTGGCTATAAAAATACTGCGGTCAGGATAACGTCCTAGTTACTCGCACCACATATGCTGTATGCGTTAATTTTATACATAAGCGGCGGAAGTTACAGTTCAAAGTCGTCTACGAACAACAGATTTTTGAGAAACTTTTTCATGGCAATTTTATTTACTTTAAGAGTGAGAGGAAGTCGCAGAAGAATTTTTTTTTTTCATATTTCGTTTTGTTGGAGATGTCTGACCTGGTGTTTGAAACTACTGCGACTTCCAAAAATTTTTCTGCCACACGCTTAAGATCAGATTAGAGCCAATTCAACCTGCCTCAATGAACTTAGCTTACTTTGGTCACTTCACGCTGTAGCACATGTATTATTATATACATATTTCATCATTTGATAGTTTGAAGTGTCAATTGACTAACTGCTACCCGAAGTAGCACCTGATTGTGCGATACCAAACGCCCTTCATTACAGACTACAAACTTTTGATAGGACTGACTTGGCGTTTGTCATTTTATCACATAAAAGTTATGCCTACATAAACAATTTTTGAGAATTTTTACGCTGTGTTAAGAATCTCCATGCTGTTAAAATCTCTACTTTCTACCATTATTCAATTAATTTTACAAGAGATCATCGTAATATTAACAAGTGAAACTGTTCAATCAAGCTATCTCTGTAAAGTTTTCAAATTAATTTCACTTCCTTCTTGGGGGAAATAAAAAAAATTTTTCCAATTTTCTATGTTCAATTTTTGTATACGATTTTCCGAATTCAAGGAACGTTTCTGATCTCTTATCGAGCAGGGCTGGTTTCTCATTTTTAGAAATTTGGTGGAGTCCCATAAGAGTAATGAATTTAAAGTTTCCACACATATGTGTTTATTTATAAAGGAACAACGTTACAATATGTGCCGATTCTAATGGCAGGAAAACAATGAGTTTATTGCGACCAAATTAAGGCGACTTGAATACAGCGATGAGTATCCTTGCCGAACGTTCCGCCTTATATATACGCCTGAACAAGGTAGATGCAGTGGATAATAATGAATACAGACAATGAGGTGAAAATATCGAAACGATGGTACACTTTTTATGTCATTGGTCAGCTTTCGTTAGTTCGGGGTTCAAACATTTTGGTAAGCACACTATGACGTACTAGTCAGGACTCATCTTAAGAGTGGACTGAAGGAGGATAAGAACATTTGTACAAAATACAAACTTTCTTTAGGAAGTATTGTTCGCAGCCCTAATGCTGCGTACACAACAACGTATTTGATGGCCTAGATACATGCCGATAGGCATGAGATATACGTAGCTGTTGTTTTTTTTTCGCCTCTAGTTGTATTAAACGTTCAGCTGAATCTTTTTAACAGCCAGTAAGACTCTAACTGTATTTATGGAGGCGACTGATAGAGCAATGACCTGAGATTGAACGAATTTTATACCAAAAAAAGGGAGAAGTTTTTCTTGTTTAACGTTTAATTTATATTTTCTGATGCCATTGTTTTCTTAATTTTATATTTTTAAAGCATAAATATTAAATTAACAAATATTTTAATATTCAATCTCTTATAAAACGAGAGAAAAAATGCAAATTTTTAAGAAATTTTTGTATATGTATTCACAAAGCAATACAATATTCATTACTTATTTGGAATAACCAATTAAGCATAGAAGGATGAAAGAAACAATATTTACTTGTAATTGTTATTTCGTTTCTTTAATTTTGCAAAATAATCAGAACCCGAAACGAAAGACAGCAGCAGCATCAGTAAATAAGTGAGCATACCAACGACTGTATACAGATTTGCTTATTCGTATATTATCCTTATTATTATCCTTATTGTTTTTCTGTTGTTTTTGTTTTTGTTTTCACTTAAAAATTGTTTTGCATTGTATGTATATCGTATAAATAACAACATTTTTAACATTCTAAAGTTCAAGAGAGAGTAGAATTTTACCTGTCTGTTTGGAATGAGTTGATAAATGGAAGGAAGCCCTTAAGTAGGCATGACTTGTGTTCATTTATTTCAATTTACAAATATTTATGCTTCCATATACTCGTATACATACATATGTATGCAAATACTTGTTACAAAATATTAACTAGTAATACCAATTTAGTGGAAGATTATAAAACGACATGTCATACCGAAGTTCACCAAAAAAACAATTTTTTATATGTGTTTTCAGAAGGTTATTGACTTCAATTGAACCTTTAAATCAAGCAATATTTTCTGGATAAGACTGAATTTAAATTACCTTAAATTATCTTGAATCCTTGATTTCATTTTAAATGTGTTCAAAATTCTCATGTATAATAAGTTATACATCCATGGGACAACTCCTTTTCATGTTTGTGATCATTTGTGGATTCAACAGCCTTGCCTAGGTAATAGTGTAGGTTTTGACTTATTAGGCTATATTTTCGAGCTCCAAACTCATTTTTTAAACGAGTTCGTCTTAGCAAACGCCATGAACAAGCTTTTCAAATAAGTTGCTCGGTGTTGTAATTACACTGTCCTGCAGCTGCAGTGTGAAATATGAAGTGTTTTAATTCTGACTAAAGAATTGTAGCTAATTCCCACCCGGTTTTGACACCCTCTTCTGAAATATAATATGGAAGGCATCGCTTCCGATGCTTCTTTTTATTTCGAATGCTCTTTTTGTATCCGATAGGCAACTTTATTAATCAAGGACTTTATTACTCTTTTTCGATTGCCTAAACGCTCTCTGTACATTTTATTAAAATCGCCAAAAGGGCATATTGATTGGCCCAACCCATATGGATATATGGAAACGCTTGCAGAAACAAAAAGAAAAATTCACAGATGATACGATAATTTGAAACGATTGATGTTAAAAACTATAAGGGATGAATACATATATGACACATATACGTCAGGCTATATTACTCACTTAATTGCTGATTACAACCCTTTAGTCAGGGTTACAACCAAGCTTCTCACACCACAAACGTGTGTGTTTCAATATTATCCATGAGTGCCGGAACGTACAGTTTGAAGTCGACATAAGTGGAAAATTATTATCCAACATTAAGTTTGCATGGAATATTGCCTCTTAGAGACCATAAGCATAAATTTTAATCAAAATACAGTAGGTTTCCTGAATGGTTTTTTGTTTGCTTCCTATAAAAAATAAATTAAACTTCCATCGAATTGTGAATAAAACAAGTTTTACATTCCAAGACGGTATTTGAAAAGAAGACTGCTCGGAAAATAGACAACATATATCAACGCTTACTAATGTACTAAAGAAACATTGGATCAAGTTTTTTTGCTGTTAAGAATTCCCCACTTGGCAGCACTGTTGCTATATGGTGGCTATGTTTACTTAGTGCTGTTTAGTATTAAATTAAAATTTACGATTCTGTCATACTTATTCGTTTTTACTGTTGCTTCTACAGCCATGTGAAATGCACAAGTATTTCTGTCTGTCCTTGGGGGTTTGTATGCGTGTGTCAGCTCCTTGTTGTAATTTTTTTTTTCTCTTTTTTTCTCTCTTTTTATTTGAAATTGTATCTGTATTTGCTCATCCTATACAGTTGTTAATAAATACAAACAAATTACCGAAATCCATTTTCCCTTTTTCTTGTTGAGCTTCTAGCACGAGCTTCATGTCTTGAAAAAAAACAATACTAAGCATATATTTTATGGTGTCGTGTTAAGAAGGGCTGTAAATAATATTATTCTACATCATAAGGCCAATTTTTACTTTTTGTTTCGTTTTACAACTCAAAGTTGTGCGTTTTTATTTGAATTATTTCAAAAGTTTTTCAGGTTTTAGGGTATTTATGGGAAGATATGCATGAAATATGGTAAATAATAAAATTTTAAACAAAATATTAACAATTCATAGCAAAATTTAATATGTGTATGTGTGTGTATTTTTATTTACAAAATATATATTTGATTATCCTGTTTCCTTAAAAAAAAAAATAAATAAATTAAATTAAATTAAAAAAATTTTTTAATTGATTTGAATTTAATAAATAACACTATGCGACAAAATAAAAAAATTGTATACACCCAGCGAATGACATAGTGCATAGTTGTGAGTTTTGTTTAGTAGAACTCAGAAATATTTTTTTATATTTTTTGAAACCTCCAAACTTGTTTTATTTGACAAAAATTGTTTTTTTTTTTTTGGACATTACGCACAAATTTATTGATTACACAAGCATTTCTGAACCGATGTCCAAAATTTAAACCTTATTAGAAATGACAGGGATGGGGCTTTAAAACGATATACTTACATATGTTATTTCCCTTAATATGCTATGAGGTTTGATGAGGTAAACTTGACAAATGCAAATTTTTTTCATATTTTTTCAAGTTTGTCCGTTCATAGTAGCAAACTTTAATTAAAAAATATCAAATAAGTGATAATATTCTGAAAGTGAAGAGATTGACATTTCGGTTGATTAAATCGGACAAAAATTATCATAGTTATTATATAAAGAGTCTAACAGTCGGGTTATGTTTTTCATATACTCGTATATATTTTTTCAAATGAACTCTTAGTTCCGGATCATTTATTGCAAAATGTGTCAGTTTCACATTTAAGCGACCACCAGAAGTTAGACAATGATAAATAAGAGAAATAATAATATTTGCAAAAAACACAAATATTAGCCGACTCCTGGTAGTGGTGCAAATGTAAAATTGACACATTTTGCGATAAACAATCAAGATCAATCAAAAATTCTGAAAATTTTTCAAATAAAAGTTCATTTGATGAGATGACATATATAAAAAATATAACTCAGCTGTCATACTATTTAATTAATAACTACGGTAATTTTTGTCCGATTTGATCAACCGAAGTGTCAATCTTTTCACAAGATAATGCACTTTCAGAATGTTATCACTTATTTTATCTTTTTTAATTAAATTTTGCAATTAAAAATAGCTAAACTTGAAAAAATGAGAAAAATTCATAGTTCCCAAGTTTACCCGATCAAAACTCATAACATGTAAATTTGAACCATATGTTTATGTTCACCATTTTAAAGTCTCATCTGTCCTCTTTTTAAAAAAATTTGGATTTTGAAAATAGGTTAAAAAATATGTGGGTAATCAACAATTTTGTGTGAAAAGATCAAAATACCGTTTTTGTCAAATAAAACAAGTTTGGAGGGTTCGAGAAATATATAAAAAATATTTTTGACCTTTACTCAACCTAGTGAATAACTTACACTATGTTCACTGGCGCATCGTGTAATTTAAAGCATTTTACTCAGCCAGTGAAGCGTATTACTGTGTTGTTTGTTTGCTTGTACTCGTATACATCATATAATGCAAGATTTTTCCTTATTTTCTTTTTTTCTTTTCACTTTGGGGTTAAGAGTACAAATGTAATTGAGAATTGTTTTTATTAAATCTGATTCTGAATTGAAAACGTAAACGTACAGATGTTTCCGTATAATACTTTCATGCTCTACATATTATTTGCATGAGCTAAGCTGTTAAAATTCCTGGAAAACACTGAAAAAATTCTTCTGACAGTTGATGTTTCCCATACACGCTAATATTTAAGTATGATCTTAAAATCGCATTAAATATTGTGAGCAAAAAAAAATTAAATAAGACTGCTAAGAGTGCAACCATATAAAGTTTTTATACAAAATAAACATTTTAGAATTACTTGCTTCAATAACTTAATACAAAGGAATTTATAAGCCCACGTTAATAATATAAATGCACAAAAAAAACCATTTTTTAAGACTCTAAAGTGAAATATTAAAAAATATTTTCCATATTTTTTGTGGCCAATTCTGCCATGTTTTTATTGTAAAAGTTACTGGATACTTATGAGCATAGGAGCCAGATGATGGCTTACTGCTTCTGTTGTTAATAACCAACGTCAGGTATGGCTTGGATGTCTACATTTGCAATTGTTTTGTAGGTTCCCGCCTATTGAGTTTCTAATTCGAATTGTGACCTTCGCAAGCCAAGAACAATTCATTCTAACTTTCTAGAAAACTGCAATTGCATTACATTAACTTCGGAATTACATGTCCTGCATCTACATATAGCAACTCATTTTAAGCTGCTATTAAAGATCTTAAGTCTTGTTGAAATGTGCTGCATGTGTTGTTTCAATCTTGGTATACTTCTTGAGTGTATACTTCTCCCATTTTGGTTTAAAACTGCTTGAATTCTGGGCATATAGCCGACAAGACTTTGATGTACTGAATTCGGTATATTATATCACGCAGTCTGACCTATCTCCCAATGCTTGTTCCAAGTTGTGGTACACTTTTCTCTGATTGTTGTTTTTACTACCATACATGCATACATAATATAGTACGAATTACTACTTATGTTGTGTGTGTTAATGTTATACATGAGTGGCGGGTCCTACAGTTTAAAGTCGACTCCGAACGACGGATTTTTTGAGAAACCTTTCAAGGCAAATTTATTTACTCTCAGAGTTTTTGTCAGAAATCTGCTAGGAGTTAGTTGCCGAAGAACATTTTTTCGTATTTCGTTTTGACGTCTAACCGGGGTTTGAACCGAGGGCTGACTTCTAATAAGCCACATTACCTACTAGATTACAGCGACTTCTACTACCATATATTCTACAAATTCTCTATTGAATTTTGATTTGGAGACTATGCGGTCCCGTCTCTGACATTGATATTGCTATCTTCTAATCAGAGTGAACAAGTAGCAGAGAGAGCTAATGCCAGAGTGAACAAGTACAAGAATGAATAAGTAAGGTCTCCAATTTGGGGTCTTGACTGTTACTATTCTTTCAGCTTGTAGCTTCGACTATTGGCGTTGTAAAAGTTGTATGACTTTGGCATTCGCGGATCTGCTGCAAACAAGAGATGTATGTTATCAATTCTAAATTCTTTATTACTTTGAAGGTTAATAATCGCCTGTTCGATTTGAAATAGAGTTAGATTGCCAGTAGAACCACTTTGTCTCATTACCTTGTGCAGATATTGAGCACATCCATGCATTCAGTGCTAAGAAGGCATTTAGAAATTTCATGCAATAATCAGTCCTCACATGCCAAGCCTTGTTTTAAAATTTTTAACTTTTTGCTGAAACAACTTGTTTCCTGTATAATAGCATTTCATTAGCTTGTACAATTTGAATGTTTGCTTCTAGGTCTTTTCGACGCTTATCCTGATTCGCACTGTAGATTGCCTTTCTGTTCATACTTACTTACTTATGTAATTGGTCTTACAACTATTTAGCCAGGATTATAACGTACCTTCTCACACCACACATGGTGTGTGAGTAAATTTTTATCCATGAGTGACAGGACCTACAGTTTAATAACAGATTTTTAAAAAACTTTTCATGTCAGAGTAATTGTCAGAAGATTGTTGACAGGAAGTTACCAAAAAAATGTTGTCTTAATATTCAGTTTGGTTCGCGATGCCTGACCTGGGGTTTGTATCTCGGCTTCACTATACTGCGGCGATCGCCTTTTTGTTCATTCAATAACATATACCCTGTGCTGGATTTTCATTTCAATTTTTCATCTAATAAATATACGTTTTCCATTTGATCATGGAATAAATATTTTGTCTGAAGGTTCAGTGCAATGATGTTGTAGTTTACAGGACATAACAGTTTATTGGTAATGAAAATAAATACTAGCATTTATACCTCTACTAAAAAATAGTTACTATTTAATATTTCCTGATTAAACTTATCTAAGTTTAATTAATATTCTACTATGACTTTCTACTAATTAAGATCATTTTAATATTAAAGTTATTAAGGAACGATTAATTCAAAATATTCAAAAGAAACAGTTTCTTAATAAGGAGAAAAAAAAGAGAAAACAAATAAAAGATTTAATTTACATTTTTAATGACTTCCGTTTTACTTTTGCATTCTGTTCATTGAAAATATTTACATGGATTTTCATTTCGTTTTCATTTTATTAATGTTACTTGTATTACAAAGAAAGTTTTTCTTTTTTGTTACATCAAGAGAGAGAGATACATGTGTGATACTTAAGGTATTAAAATATAAGAACCATTTTACATTTTTTTATTTTTCTTTTATATTTTGTTGCTGTTCTTTGTCTGTTCTTTTGGAAACAATTTTACACATGCTTTCATTTTAAGTTTTAAGATCATTTTCATGCTCAACTTTTCAACAAAAGGAATTTGCATATAATTTTCAGAAAAGGAAAAACTTTTTACCTTTATGGAATTTGAATTACAAAAATTTACATTCACACGTGAGTATAAACATGCAATGTATGAAAATTAAATTCAGGGAAAACATGGAATTTTCTGTGTGACTGTAAAGATTGTTCATTTATGCGTATATACGTATGTATTTACGAGTCTTTAAACTAATTTTAATAAAATAGTTTTTAACAGCAAAAGTTACTTTTACATATTATTTCACCATATATTGACAGAATTTTAAAAATATTTTTAAAATTCTTTCCACAATGTACCCATATTTGTTGTTTAATAAAGAAATATTTAGAATACATATTTTTTTTGGTCAGACAGCAAAAAAATTTCAAATATATTCAAAAGCGCATAAAAGCTTTTTTAAATATTTAAAACAGAAAGAAATGAAAAAGGGTTTCAATAATTAACATTTCCTAACAAAAAAAATCTTTTGAAATATATTTTTAAATGTAAAAAAAACATACAGAAAAATGTAAAATAAGATACAACTTTTCTATTTAACAATAAAGATAAATATCAGATTGTAAAGACATTAAAATTGTTGAAAACCACAATAATCTTCACACAGACACATATTTGCATATACAAATAAATTTATTTTATATTTTTGTTTTCAAATGTAAATGTTTTTCTTCTCTACACACACCATATACATGTACATACTCGTACATATGAACACTTTACATTTACATTTACATTTAAAATACATATTTGCTACCCTGGTTGTGAAAGAGGACTGCATGGTTGTACAGGGTCTTTCAGAAAGTGCTTAATGTATTTATATTGAAATAAAACAAATTGTGTGTGAGATATTATTGAAATTTTTCATTCATGTGATAGAGCTCTTGATGTCATTATGTATGCAACATAGGTTAGATTAGGATAAAGTGGTAGTCATCTCAATTGGCACAGCTTACTTGGGTGGAGACCCAAGGAGTACAAGCTCACATTTTAACAGCAATATTGCCTAGTACATAACATTCATAATTGGTCATTGCAACCCTTCAGTCAAGATTACAACTTAGTTTCTCACTCCACTTATGTTGTGTGCGTTAATTTTATACATGAGTGGCAGGAACTACAGTTTAAAGTCGATTCCGACAGATTTTTTTGAGAAACTTTTCATGGCAATTTTATTTACTCTCAAAGTTTTTTTCAGAAATCTTCTGAGAGGAAGTCACCGAAGAAATATTTTATATATTTTCGTTTTGATGTCTGACCTGGAGTTTGAACCTTGGCCTCACGTCTAATAAGCCAACACACTAACTACTAGATTACGACGGCTTCACTATATTGCCTATTCTGTCACATAATTGTAGCTCCTGGTTCGCATCTCTCAACGATCTCAAATTGCCTCTGACTAGACACGTTTTGTCGCTAAAGTCTGTGTGTCCAAGAATTCTTTTTTTTAGGTTCACAACTACCAGACATTGGCAGAGTAGATGTTCTGTAGTCTCTTTTTCTTTCTCGTCGTTGCGGTTTCTGCATAAGTCGTTATGAAGTATCCCCAATCTCCTGGTGTGAATACCCAGAGATGTTTCGAACATAACACCGTATAAATGTCCGCCTCGGGCTTTCTTTCAAATCTTTCTTTCGCATCCGAATGACCAATGAACCTGGTGCATAAATCAGGCTGAATTTGGCTGATGACATGTATTATGTTAGCTTTGAGGACATCGATGGTTTTTCCCACAAGAAGAAGTCTAACGAGGTCCAATCACGTGATTCGGAGGCAAGTTCACATCACCCCCATGTGAGAAAACCACGCACTCTAATCGCTAAATATCAAAATAATCGCAAAAATATGCAAAATATCCAATGTGGCACGAGCTGTGTGGCATGTAGCGCTGTTCTGTTCAAACCATACATTGGCCTTTAATGCCCAACATCGACAGTGAAGGCCTTTTAAACGTTATTCTCAAAGAATCCAAAATGCAAACCAAAGAGTAATATTTTCAGGATGCATTCGATTCTCATGGATATCATTTTTATTTGTGTCTTCCCAAATTCGACATTCATTCCCAAATTCGATGTTCATTCAACAAACACACGTTGTTGTCCATGGTCGTCTATGGTGATTTGGAAGAACATATAAATAATAAATATTTTTGCAGATGTATTTAGATTCAACAAGATTATCAACTTTCAGAGCTCGGAAGATCCTATTGAAAGACTGATATGTACATATACATATCGACGCCTCCGTTCTATAACATTCTAAGTCGAAAAAGTGTGTTTTGAGTTATGAGCTCTCAAAGTTTTTACGCGATATGCGACTATAACTTCGGAACGGATCGGCGCATCTTAACCAAATTTTGACAGTATTTAAGTTAGAGAACATAGAATTTAAAAATGCAAGAACATTAAAAACGTTCTAAGTACACTTAGAATGTTATAGAATTTAGGCGTCGATATGTACGAGTAAATTTACTTTACAAACTTAATAGTCGACCTGAAAATAGGCAGTGCCTAGTATATTTTGTAAATGTTTTTTTGCTTTTATTCAGGTATATAGGTTAGAGAAACACACCTACATAATGCCGGTCAAAACAAACTAAACAAATTTTACTTTCAAAGTCAATTTTTACAATAGAGAGAAATGAGAAGAAGAAAATGCTTTTTACTCTCATAACCCTTATTTAATCGTATGTCATAAATAAATCTAAAACAACTTTAACACTTCAAGCTGTTCATTCTGTGATGTCCTTTTGCGAGAGAGGAAAGGAATGCTCAGATCTTTTGACAATTTAAAAAAGATCCAAGTGTGCTTCAGATGCTTTATTATATCTTACAATAAGCACTCTTATTATTTAAAAAAGTGTTATCGAGGCAGGTTGTTAAAAACTTAATCTCAGTAAAAGCATTGAAAATAAAAAAAAAATTCGCCATGAATATCTTAACTAGACTAGGGATCTATGGATGTGCAAATAGAAGAAAAAGTAGGACATCTAACATGTAATAATTCAGTTGCATCTTCCATACTGGCAAGATACTATTCGGCATGTAGATGGCCAAGTAATTTTGTGATGTATATGGATAGTATTAAGGGAAAAGCTACTTTACTTTATACCAAGAGTCAACTGAGGAAGGGTGCTGCTGACAAGTGCATTGTGATGTGCATATATAAATTATATATAAATTCACGAAAATTCTAACTAACAGACATAAATTAAAAACGAGGAGACTTTAGTAGAGTAAAGCAAATTTAAAACCAAATTTTTTAATGAGGGTATCGTATTCGCATTTATTGAAATAATAAGAAGTTAATCCCCCAGGCTTAAATTGAGAAAGATTCATATAATATTGTTTGTAAAACTGTAAGTATGCAATGAAAACTCATCTCATCAGTTCATGCATGCAATGTTGTAGCATTTGTAGAGGCTGTTACATAAATTGCAAAAATTTCTGTAGTTCCCCTTGATAATCATTATAATTTTTAGTTGTTGTTGCATATGAAAATAAGCTAGAAATTATTTCTTGTATTCCTAGAATATTTGTTTCATTATATTTGTTATTTTTTACGTTGGTTCGTATTTCCCATTTTTACGCTTTTCGAAGTAAAAATATATGTATAATGATATGTAACAAAAAGGAACAGACAGTAAATATCGAATATACGTACATACGTTCTAACAGATATAATACTGATACATACATACATATGCATATCATTTTCATAATAAGAATATTCTCATTAAACTGTAATCAAAATGTTCAGTTACGAACTAGCCATCCAAATAGACAGACAGACAGTTAGACAAAGAAATATATTTTCGCTTCAGTAAACAAATAAACACAAAAAAATTGGAATTTATTTATTTCTCATAAGCTGCAAATAATAATAACGCGCAACTTTTTGATACAAATTGGAAAAACTTTTAAATGGAATGAACACATTTCAAATAAAAAAAAAACCATCGTTCGTATTTGTTTTGAATCTGATTTCGATTTTCATGGGTTTGATTGAAGTTGAAATTATGTGTTTATTTGAATGTAATGAAACTCAATTGTTTCATAATTTTTGCATTCATTTTGAAAATATTTACATTTAATGTTTAAATTTCCAAATAAAATGATTTGTAAATAATTTAGAACGACTGTTATACTCTTTAAATAATAACTACGGTAATTTTTGTCCGATTCAAATGAAGCATCAATCTATTTACAAGATAATGCACTTTCAGTCTGCCATCACTTATTTCATGTTTTTTAATTAACGTTTGCTACTATGAACGGACTAACTTAGAAAAATATGAAAAAAATTCGCATTTGTCAAGTTTACCTCATCAAACCTCATAGCATATTAAGTCAAATAATATACACTTAGCGTCAAAAGTGAGTAAACACCACTGAAATAATTCATTTTCTTAGGATAGCGAGAAAAGTATATGAGAATAGTCGAATAAATTTCCAATAATAAAAACGTTATCTATTACTTATAAAATGTTAAAACAAACAACAATTTATGATAAAGGAACTTTTTTATACTTAAGAACATAATAGAAAATTTAAAATTTTAGTGGGTGTTGACTCACTTATGGCGCTCACTGTATGTATATAAATATATCGTTTTAAAGGCCCATTCCTCTCCTTTTTGGACATTGGTTCAGAAATGATTGTGTAATGAAAAAATTTGTGCTTAAACTCAAAAAAACAGTTTTTGTCAAATAAAACAAATTTGGAGGGTTCAAGAAAACACACAATTTACACTATGGCATTAGCTGGGTGGTTTTCATTTTTTTTTTGTCGCATAGTGTTACTAAAGGCTTAGGAATTATTCTTTACCAAGTTAACTCATAAAGTTATTGAGTTACAGGCAACTTAAAAAAAAAATAAGTCTTCATGAATAGAATTTAGTTCTTGAGAGAATTCATCGAACTTATTTATAACAACGTCAAATCAATGAAAATCCACAGTACTTCCTATAATAATTAACGTATGAGTAAGGACATCTGCAGAAAAGTAACAAGTACTGCACTAAATTATAGCACCCACCCTTGAACTGGTTAATGTGGAATAAAACATGCATTTGAGAAGATTATATTGACATCATGTTTCAAAATCAAACAACTCACTGATGTAAGGCCTGCCATACCTTATAGCCACAAATAGCTCTCTACGTCTCTATTTTGTCTGTTTATGAACGCTCCATATAATTTGTTGATCAAATCCGATTTTCTAATTTTTAACGTATTTCAGTAGATAGTATCCTGGTTAACTAGATGAAAGAAAACCTTAAAAAATAACTCTGAGAGTAAATACAATGCCATAAGGAGTTTACCAAAAACTTGTCGGTCGGAATCGACTTTAGACTATACATAGGTCCCGCCACACAACATGTATAAAAGCAACACACAACATGGGTGATATGAGAAGCTAGGGCGTAATCCTCTTCAATTAAGCAAGTAGGAAAGTATAGTATCCTGTAAGTAAGGGTATCCTGTGCAGTATCCTTTTTAAAAAAATTCAATTTGTCGCTGTTCAATGCCAGTGGGCTTCTTAATATAACTCTCGGCTATTAATCACTGTCTCACGCCTTGTTACTAATTATTACTTAATACCTATTCAGTACTAACTGGCAGCATCGGCTTTATTTTATATTCAATGTATGTAACTTCACGATCTTTCTCCTAAATTTTTGTTGTCAGCTTTTTGATTTCTGTTTTGTCCTCTTCCCGTAATTTCGTACGTATTTGTTTGAGTAATTCTGTTTACCGTATTATGTGTGTATTTTGTTGCTGTCTATTTGTCTTGTTTGCTTATTTTTTTTTTTAGTTTGCTTTTGTCCGCTTGGCTGTATATATGGTATACAAACAATTGCTTGATAGACGAGATTGTACAATAATTTTTCTCTCATTCCAAGTAAGATAATGTTAAAATAAAACATACAAGATATACAAAATAAAACAATCACAATTTTGATTAAAAATGCCAATCAAATAAAAATAAATCCATTACAATATAAACTCTTGAACTTTCAATTTCCAAACATTTTCAGAAAAAACAAAAAAATATTTTTATGTAAACCAATTAAGCCTACAAATACAGATTTACGCACTAATTCCATTGTTATTGTTTTAACAATTTCAATTTATTTTTGGTATCAAACCATAACGAAATAAAAATAATTAGTTGAGCTGTCTACATGCAAATGATTGATGCGAAATTTCATTGGTATTACAATTTTGAGAGATTTTCAGATTTTCATGTGATTATGGCGTATTATACAATATTTATACATACATGTACAGATTTATTGCAAAACTACACGTTGGCCGAAAAGTTCAACAATTTGGTAAAATTATGTTTTTATTTTGGTCTGATAACACCAACGTAATATTATTCAATGCGAAATATTTTTAAAATTTTTGGAAAATGAAAGAAATTTCCTTTTTTGTAATTCGATTTTGCCAAAGGATTAAATCGTATATTATTAGACTTTTACATGACCATGGTTATGTATCGTGTTATGTATGCATATATGTACCTTATATTGAAATTCAATTACTGTTGCTGTATATTATTTGTAATTATAGAAATTATAGACGAGCATAAAAGTAAAAATTATGTGAACGCCTGGTATGCGTACTTGGTATTAAATGTGCTTTTAGTCTTAATAACTAAAACGTTTCATACGTAATGAAATAAAACACGTGGCAAAACTGTAAACGATTTTCTGCGAAAATACCAATCAAACAGCACATTTTACCGCAGAACCGATTTATTACGTATGAATACATATGCCAACCCAGTCTGTGCATGTAAAATCAGACAAGCATAAAAATTTAATAGCTTAGCGAAGCCACGATAAACGGCGCTATTCCAGTATCATATGAGTTTATGAAGGCAATAAATTTAGCAGAAGGCGGTGTAGTATAGTGTTTAGATTGCTAATTCATTACTGTGAGGATAATTCGAATACTTTTTGTAATTGTTTTCTAATTAATTATTAAATAAATAATAAATTTAACACATGGTATTTTTAATTACACAGGGGAAAAAGCTACTGTAAGCCAAGTGTTCAAGAAAAAAGTACTGAGCATAATGATTCAGCAGATATCTCTTAATTCTCCTAGCAATGTGTTCACATATTGTTTTATGGTCTTACCAACTCTAATTTTTTTGTGTACGATTGTGTTTTGGCATCAAAATTTAATTGAAAAATTACGTGGAGTGAGTTCACGCTAACGCTATTGGAAACTTCTCTAAATTCGAGTCGACGATGATCCATCATAATCACTTAATGTGAACACCAAAAATTTTTTTTAAAATGATTGAGCATTACACACAATATAACACCTTTAAATCCAGTGTGCAGAGAGGCATCTTCCATGCCAGTTCGTTCGCCCTTTCGTTTCGTATGCCACAGTGGACCGTAATCCAGTAGAGGCGGGTGTAGTATCGATGTACACTGACTCAAACAATTGCCCGTACACTAAACTATTGAAAATATAATTTAATGTAGTTCGGAAAATATATATCTAATGAAAATGAGTTTTTGATTTTTAAAAAGTGCAACAGGCATATTACACAAATACAAACACATAAAGGTGAAAACAGAAATAAATTTTATTGAACTAACAAAATTAAGAAAATACTTCAGAAACCAAACTCAAAAATTTATCCGTACAGAATAATATTTGTACCTTAAAACTAATTAATGTGGTTTTAATAACGGGTGTGATATCTTTTGGCTTTAATAACCTCTTTTAAACGGTTCTTCATTGATAATAATAATTTACTAGTAATTTCTTGACCAATATTCAGCCATTAATCGGCCATTTTTGACCATTTCCTTGCCAGTGATTGTAGGCTGACGGATTTTTTTCTCCAAAACTCCCCATAGATGCTCTATGCGATTAAGATCTGGACTCTGAGGATGATCAGAAAGCACTTCTTTTACGTTTTCACATAACCATTCACTTAGAATTTTATCCTTATGTTTTGGGTCATTATCGTGAACGAGTCGAAAATCCCCTAGCATTCCTAATTTCGTTGCACTAGCTTCAGTAGTATGTTTATGGGGTTTTGGGGTCACTTATTCCATACAAAATTTGGCTCATGCATAGCTGTAAAAGAGTAAGAACATTGTAGAATTGTGAAATGAATTGTGTGCGATCGGTCTTTAGGTTTGTAACATGTATTATGAAAAGGTAATGCTTTTTAATGTGTGTATGTGTGTTTGTGTATGTTAAAATTTGGTCTTTAGGTTTGTAACATGTATTATGAAAAGGTATTGCTTTTTAATGTGTATGTGTGTGTGTGTGTGTTAAAATTTGTGAGAATGCATATCTGGAAAAGAATTAAATCATTTTAATTTTTAATTTTTCCATACAAATTTGGAATCATACCTGCTTTTTCTTGTTGATTTTATTTGTATTGCTTTTCAAACGAATGGTTGGACGGACAGAATGAGTGCGTGCACGTTTCCTCATCTACATCTCAGAGTATAGAAAGACTGTAATGTGAAAATGTATATACGTATGTACGAATGTTTGGACGGACAGAATGAGTGTGTGCGTAACATGTAATGTGGATCTACACCTATATAGTTGTTGTGTGTTTTTTATTTTTTTTTGTATATTTAATTAGAAGGATCTTTAATTTTAAATGTGATAAGAAAGAGTAGGTTGGTTGTGCGGTTATTTTTTTATTTTTTGTGTGATTTAATTTGAAGGATCTGTAATTTTAAGATGATAACAAATTCTTGGCACGTATTATCATACTCAATGTTGAAAAAAATAGAAAAGGGATCTACACCTGTATAGTTGTTGTGTGTTTTTTATTTTTTTCTTTTTGTATATTTAATTAGAAGGATCTTTAATTTTAAATGTGATAAGAAAGAGATGAACACCTGTGTAAAATTTTTTTTTTTTTTTGGGATAATAAATAACATCGTATACCTAAGTAGAAACATGAGTGTACATGTTCATTGCATTTGTATTGCTTTTCGAATGATTGGACGGACAGAATGAATGTGTGCACGTTCTTTTGAGATAATAATTGTGAAGAAATATAAATATAGTTGTACGTGGTGTTGTTGTTGTTGTTGTGTTATAAGGATTTTTAATTTGATGAGAAAGAAATGTATAGTTGTACCTGTGCGTTTTTTTTTCACGCATAAGTATAAGTAATATCTGTTTTCACATAATTGAATTTACTGATTGATCTACAACACCCCAGAGTATAAATAGACTTGCTTTTAAGGATTTAGAATTTTTTAGTTTTACTGTTTTAAATAAATGAAATTATAGAATAAAGGGATTAATTAAAACAAATTAGTTTTTTATTTTTTGAAAATTTTATTACATATTTCTTTGTTCAGATTTTTACAGATTCGAATTTAAAAATACGTTTATACAGATTAAATAGCTTAAGTGTTAACAAATATTGTGTATAGAATGTTTAACATCGACAAATGTTGAAAGATTCTGAGTACATTTTTTCACAGTTAGATCTATGTATAATATTATTAACACATATAAATGGATTACTTATTTTACTAATGTTGCATATACTTAGTTCATTTATAAGTTTCATAAATAAATCTATATGCTCTTTATCAATCTGATTACTATGTTTTATTAATAGTTCTTCCAATTCAGCTGATGTAACCATTTTTACCCTTCTTTAAAAAGTCAATAGTAGGTTGCGTAAGTGCGGGACGATGTACTCTGAACAAAGAGTAATAATTAACTAAACAAAGATTTCAGATGTGGTTAAGTTTTTTTTTTTGTCATTTATTATATCATTTCTTCGTTTGAATTTATTGAAAATTACAATTTATTGAAAACACAGTTTTTACATTTAGTAAGATTATAAAAATTAATTATATTTTTAGCTTCAATTTCAGCTTGATATAGTCTATGTTTATAAAATATACAGGGGCAGGTGTCAGGACCGCATGTACTGTTTTCATTCGACCATTCGCAATCCTCGAAATGTTCACCATGTCTATTTCTTATTCTTTTCAGGTTGTCTACATACTCCAGTTGTGTTTGTATGTTGATGAGTTTAGTTTTATCTACGTCAGAAATTATGTGTGAGAATGATTTTAAAAAGTTGTATATTTCCTTTAAAATCATTGTATGTTAATCTACTGCTATTGTATGCTCATGTGCAGAATATGTGAATAATCTTTAATATTTATATGATTTCAGATCTGTTAATGGACGCTTAGGTAGGTTATCTAATAGTTTTTTGTAGGTGGACTATAGTAGAGACCATATCCAGTTTTATATGGTTTGAGGTACAACCCTTTACCCATTGCAATTGATTCCATATATCTATTATGACGGTTAGCTTCAGCCAATTGTTCTTTTCCATTTTTGATAGCATTTACTGCTTTAACAATAGCGGATCCTCCACTTACCAAACCACCAAGCGCTGACAATGCTGTTAGTACGGGAATAAGTGGAAGAAATCCTCCAATTTTCGGTACAGGTATAACTCTCGGTATTATAATGTCTGCTCGCTTTTTCCCTTTAAAATTTGAATGAATAGCCTTTTGAGCTATTTTAACAGCATCATTTATATCAAGGGGTTCCTGTTCTTTCAATTGTTTTAAAGTTTTTCTCACAGTAGCTGTGAATAATTTCTTATTACAGTTATTCATTTTTCCTTTTCTCATTCTTTTTGAATTTTTTCTTTTCTTATGTGTCTGCTCCTTCAAACCTAATCCAAATTTCACTTTAGCTTTCATAGCGTTTGTCACAAACCACGCGTTAGCACGTTCTTTAATATCACTATCTTTAGATTTAACTCGTTGCCAGGCTTTTTCAGCTAATATTTGATCTGCTTGATGTCTTGTGTCTATATCTTTTGATTGTGAATATGCAATATCGTGCTCTCTACAAGCTGCGTCTAATAAATTTATACCCTTATCTCCTCTTGCTAAACGTTTTTCAAGTTTTGTACCAGGTCCACAAAACTGATAACCAGGTAGATGTAATTCAACAGGTACTTTATTTATTAAGTTGTTTACAAATCCTCTTCTCATCTTACACTGGCTGAGGTTTTGTTTTGACCCTAGATTATAACAATTTTTTTTTTCGTTACTTTTATACCTCTTCGCAAAAATAGCTGAAATCAAGACGATCTCCTATATATACAGCAATTTATATGATTTCAGTATGTTAATTTTTTGATATTGATTTTGATCTGCTTTGTATCTGATCACGATCTACTTTACATCTGATCACGATCTGCTTTGTATCTGATTATGATCTGCTTTGTATCTGATTACGATCTGCTTTATATCTGATCACGAACTGCTTGCTATCTGGTCACGATCTGATTTATACCTGATCACGATCTGCTTGATGGCTTGTGTCTATATCCATTGATTTTGAGTACGCTATATCGTGCTTTCTACAATCTGCATCCAATAAATTATTCCTTTATTTCCTTTATTCTTGCTATTCGTTTTGAAGTTTTGTATCAGGTCCACAAAACTGATAACCAGGTGGATGTAATTCAACATATAATTTGTTTATTAAGTTGTCTACAAATCTTCTTCCAATCTTACACTGATTAGGTGTTTTTCTTTTGACTGTAGTTTATAACCATTTTTTTTTTCATTACTTTCATACCTCTTCGCATGAAACACTACACCAGCTATACCAGCTATACCTGCTATACCTGCTATATAGCTGATATACCAGCTATACCTGCTAGGTAAGCTATACCAGCTATACCAGCTATACCAGCTGTACCAGCTATACCAGCTATATCAGCTATACCAGCTATACCAGCTATACCTGCTATACCTGCTATACCAGCTATATGCTATATCTGCTATACCTGCTATACAGGTATATAGCTGGTATAGCTGGAATAGCTGGTATAGCTGGTATATAGCTGGTATAGCTGGTATAGCTGGAATAGCTGATATAGCTGGTATAGCTGGTACAGCTGGTATAGCTGGTATAGCTGGTATAGCTGGTATAGCTTACCTAGCAGGTATAGCTGGAATAGCAGGTATAGCTGGTATAGCTGGTATAGCTGGTATAGCTGGTATAGCAGGTATAGCTGGTATAGCTGGTATAGCTGGTATAGCAGGTATAGCTGGTATAGCAGGTATAGCAGGTATAGCTGATATAGCTACTACAGCTTGCTAGTATAGCAGGTATAGCTGGTATAGCTGGTATAGCAGGTATAGCTGGAATAGCAGGTATAGCTGGTATAGCTGGTATAGCTGGTATAGCAGGTATAGCTGGTATAGCTGGTATAGCTGGTATAGCAGGTATAGCTGGTATAGCAGGTATAGCAGGTATAGCTGATATAGCTACTACAGCTTGCTAGTATAGCAGGTATAGCAGGTATAGCTGACATAGCTACTACAGCTTGCTAGTATAGCTAGTACAGATTGTATAGCTTGCTAGTATAGCTAGTACAGCTTGCTAGTATAGCTAGTACAGCTTGCTAGTATAGCTAGTACAGATTGTAGAGCTTGCTAGTATAGCTAGTACAGCTTGCTAGTATAGCTAGTACAGATTGTATAGCTTGCTAGTATAGCTAGTACAGCTTGCTAGTATAGCTAGTACATATTGTACAGCTTGCTAGTATAGCTAGTACAGATTGTACAGCTTGCTAGTATAGCTAGTATAGATTGTACAGCTTGCTAGTATAGCTAGTACAGCTTGCGAGTATAGCTAGTACAGATTGTATAGCTTGCTAGTATAGCTAGTACAGCTTGCTAGTATAGCTAGTACATATTGTACAGCTTGCTAGTATAGCTAGTACAGATTGTACAGCTTGCTAGCATAGCTAGTATAGATTGTACAGCTTGCTAGTATAGCTGGTATAGCTGATATAGCTGATATAGCTGGTATAGCAGGTATAGCTGATATAGCAGGTATAGCTGGTATAGCTGATATAGCTGATATAGCTGGTATAGCTGGTACAGCTTGCTAAAGCTGGTACAGCTTGCTAGTATAGCTAGTAAAGATTGTATAGCTACTACAGCTTGTTAGTATAGCTAGTACAGATTGTATAGCTTGCTAGTATAGCTAGTACAGCTTGCTAGTATAGCTAGTACAGATTGTAGAGCTTGCTAGTATAGCTAGTACAGCTTGCTAGTATAGCTAGTAAAGATTGTACAGCTTGCTAGTATAGCTAGTATAGATTGTACAGCTTGCTAGTATAGCTAGTACAGCTTGCGAGTATAGCTAGTACAGATTGTACAGCTTGCTAGTATAGCTGATATAGCTGGTATAGCTGGTATAGCAGGTATAGCTGGTGTAGTGTTTCATGCGAAGAGGTATGAAAGTAATGAAAAAAAAATGGTTATAAACTACAGTCAAAAGAAAAACACCTAATCAGTGTAAGATTGGAAGAAGATTTGTAGACAACTTAATAAACAAATTATATGTTGAATTACATCCACCTGGTTATCAGTTTTGTGGACCTGATACAAAACTTCAAAACGAATAGCAAGAATAAAGGAAATAAAGGAATAATTTATTGGATGCAGATTGTAGAAAGCACGATATAGCGTACTCAAAATCAATGGATATAGACACAAGCCATCAAGCAGATCGTGATCAGGTATAAATCAGATCGTGACCAGATAGCAAGCAGTTCGTGATCAGATATAAAGCAGATCGTAATCAGATACAAAGCAGATCATAATCAGATACAAAGCAGATCGTGATCAGATGTAAAGTAGATCGTGATCAGATACAAAGCAGATCAAAATCAATATCAAAAAATTAACATACTGAAATCATATAAATTGCTGTATATATAGGAGATCGTCTTGATTTCAGCTATTTTTGCGAAGAGGTATAAAAGTAACGAAAAAAAAAATTGTTATAATCTAGGGTCAAAACAAAACCTCAGCCAGTGTAAGATGAGAAGAGGATTTGTAAACAACTTAATAAATAAAGTACCTGTTGAATTACATCTACCTGGTTATCAGTTTTGTGGACCTGGTACAAAACTTGAAAAACGTTTAGCAAGAGGAGATAAGGGTATAAATTTATTAGACGCAGCTTGTAGAGAGCACGATATTGCATATTCACAATCAAAAGATATAGACACAAGACATCAAGCAGATCAAATATTAGCTGAAAAAGACTGGCAACGAGTTAAATCTAAAGATAGTGATATTAAAGAACGTGCTAACGCGTGGTTTGTGACAAACGCTATGAAAACTAAAGTGAAATTTGGATTAGGTTTGAAGGAGCAGACACATAAGAAAAGAAAAAATTCAAAAAGAATGAGAAAAGGAAAAATGAATAACTGTAATAAGAAATTATTCACAGCTACTGTGAGAAAAACTTTAAAACAATTGAAAGAACAGAAACCCCTTGATATAAATGATGCTGTTAAAATAGCTCAAAAGGCTATTCATTCAAATTTTAAAGGGAAAAAGCGAGCAGACATTATAATACCGAGAGTTATACCTGTACCGAAAATTGGAGGATTTCTTCCACTTATTCCCGTACTAACAGCATTGTCAGCGCTTGGTGGTTTGGTAAGTGGAGGATCCGCTATTGTTAAAGCAGTAAATGCTATCAAAAATGGAAAAGAACAATTGGCTGAAGCTAACCGTCATAATAGATATATGGAATCAATTGCAATGGGTAAAGGGTTGTACCTCAAACCATATAAAACTGGATATGGTCTCTACTATAGTCCACCTACAAAAAACTATTAGATAACCTACCTAAGCGTCCATTAACAGATCTGAAATCATATAAATATTAAAGATTATTCACATATTCTGCACATGAGCATACAATAGCAGTAGATTAACATACAATGATTTTAAAGGAAATATACAACTTTTTAAAATCATTCTCACACATAATTTCTGACGTAGATAAAACTAAACTCATCAACATACAAACACAACTGGAGTATGTAGACAACCTGAAAAGAATAAGAAATAGACATGGTGAACATTTCGAGGATTGCGAATGGTCGAATGAAAACAGTACATGCGGTCCTGACACCTGCCCCTGTATATTTTATAAACATAGACTATATCAAGCTGAAATTGAAGCTAAAAATATAATTAATTTTTATAATCTTACTAAATGTAAAAACTGTGTTTTCAATAAATTGTAATTTTCAATAAATTCAAACGAAGAAATGATATAATAAATGACAAAAAAAAAAACTTAACCACATCTGAAATCTTTGTTTAGTTAATTATTACTCTTTGTTCAGAGTACATCGTCCCGCACTTACGCAACCTACTATTGACTTTTTAAAGAAGGGTAAAAATGGTTACATCAGCTGAATTGGAAGAACTATTAATAAAACATAGTAATCAGATTGATAAAGAGCATATAGATTTATTTATGAAACTTATAAATGAACTAAGTATATGCAACATTAGTAAAATAAGTAATCCATTTATATGTGTTAATAATATTATACATAGATCTAACTGTGAAAAAATGTACTCAGAATCTTTCAACATTTGTCGATGTTAAACATTCTATACACAATATTTGTTAACACTTAAGCTATTTAATCTGTATAAACGTATTTTTAAATTCGAATCTGTAAAAATCTGAACAAAGAAATATGTAATAAAATTTTCAAAAAATAAAAAACTAATTTGTTTTAATTAATCCCTTTATTCTATAATTTCATTTATTTAAAACAGTAAAACTAAAAAATTCTAAATCCTTAAAAGCAAGTCTATTTATACTCTGGGGTGTTGTAGATCAATCAGTAAATTCAATTATGTGAAAACAGATATTACTTATACTTATGCGTGAAAAAAAAACGCACAGGTACAACTATACATTTCTTTCTCATCAAATTAAAAATCCTTATAACACAACAACAACAACAACACCACGTACAACTATATTTATATTTCTTCACAATTATTATCTCAAAAGAACGTGCACACATTCATTCTGTCCGTCCAATCATTCGAAAAGCAATACAAATGCAATGAACATGTACACTCATGTTTCTACTTAGGTATACGATGTTATTTATTATCCCAAAAAAAAAAAAAATTTTACACAGGTGTTCATCTCTTTCTTATCACATTTAAAATTAAAGATCCTTCTAATTAAATATACAAAAAGAAAAAAATAAAAAACACACAACAACTATACAGGTGTAGATCCCTTTTCTATTTTTTTCAACATTGAGTATGATAATACGTGCCAAGAATTTGTTATCATCTTAAAATTACAGATCCTTCAAATTAAATCACACAAAAAATAAAAAAATAACCGCACAACCAACCTACTCTTTCTTATCACATTTAAAATTAAAGATCCTTCTAATTAAATATACAAAAAAAAAAATAAAAAACACACAACAACTATATAGGTGTAGATCCACATTACATGTTACGCACACACTCATTCTGTCCGTCCAAACATTCGTACATACGTATATACATTTTCACATTACAGTCTTTCTATACTCTGAGATGTAGATGAGGAAACGTGCACGCACTCATTCTGTCCGTCCAACCATTCGTTTGAAAAGCAATACAAATAAAATCAACAAGAAAAAGCAGGTATGATTCCAAATTTGTATGGAAAAATTAAAAATTAAAATGATTTAATTCTTTTCCAGATATGCATTCTCACAAATTTTAACACACACACACACACATACACATTAAAAAGCAATACCTTTTCATAATACATGTTACAAACCTAAAGACCAAATTTTAACATACACAAACACACATACACACATTAAAAAGCATTACCTTTTCATAATACATGTTACAAACCTAAAGACCGATCGCACACAATTCATTTCACAATTCTACAATGTTCTTACTCTTTTACAGCTATGCATGAGCAAAATTTTGTATGGAATAAGTGACCCCAAAACCCCATAAACATACTACTAGCTTCCAAATTTTCTTTTAAAATATTCAAATAATGGTGTTTATCCATTGTAGTTTCAATAAAAACGATATTTCCGACACCTCCTGCTGACATGGCACCCCAAACCATCACATTACCTCCACCATGTTTTAAAGTTGGCTTTGGATTTTTCAACTCAAGCCTGCCGTCTGATCTGGAGTATGCCAAAAACTATGTTAATAAATCAGAAGACTTCTGGAATACTGTGATATTTACGGACGAAAGTAAGTTTAATATTTTTGGCTCAGACGGCAGGAGATTTGTGTGGCGTAGAGAAAATACAGCTCTTGAGTTGAACCTTTATGTGTTTGTATTTGTGTAATATGGCCCATTTTCATTGGATATATATTTTCCGAACTACATTAAATTATATTTTCAATAGTTTAGTGTACGGGCAATTGTTTGAGTCAGTGTATATGGTATAGTCCATGCAAATCCCGACGCTCTTTAATTTGACGAAATGGGATCCCAGCGCTTTGATTACTGCTTGACTGTCCACACATATAAACAGGTTCGAAGGAGGTTGGAACCCGGTTTCAAATATACGTGCTACTTGTTCAATAGCAAAAGTCACCGCCTGAAATATGTTGGCCTGGTTAAGTAATATGTATGACCCGTTAAATTCGCCGTGGTCTAGTAGGTAATGTGTTGGTTTATTAGACGCAAGGCCAGGGTTCAAACCCCATGGCAGACATCAAAACGAAATATGAAAAAGAAATATTTCTTTGACGACTTCCTCTCAGCAGATTTCTGGCAAATATTCTGAGAGTAAATAAAATTGCTATGAAAAGTTTCTCAAAAATCTGCCGTTCGGAGTCGACTCTAAAAACTGTAGGTACCACCACGCATATAAAAAATTAACACACACAACATAAGTGGTGTGAGAAACTAGGTCGTAGTCGTGACTAAAGGGTTGTAATAGCCAATTATGTATGTGTATGTATATTCAAATTCTTTTTAATTGCTATACATTGAGGGGAAAGGGTGATTCTATGTGGTTATGAAATTACTCAGATCATGCGGTTAAATTGTGAAATAAACGAAGACGTATAAATTTACCTTAAGTTTGTATTATTTAATACACTTTTTAAAAAAATTCATTCTAATTGAATATTTTTAATACTTTCTTTCATTCCATCCTAGTAGCTTACGTTTTCACAGAACGAATCTAGATATGTTCATGCATACTTCTTCTACGGCCACATTGCAAGTTCAATTCATGTGACTGTCTCACGACTTAGGTTTCTCATGGCTCCGAACGACAGATTTTTGAGAAACTTTTCTTGGCAATATAATTTACTCTCAGAGTTTATTCCAGAAATCTGCTGAGAGGAAGTCGCCTAAGAAATATTTTTTCATATAACGTTTTGATCTCTGACCTGGGGTTTGAACCGTGGCTTTACGTCTAATAAGTCAACACACTACCTACAAGACTACGGCGACATACAAAATAATAATTATGTATGGAATCTTTTGTCCTTTACCACTTACTTCCAATGAAATATTATATCCATTTAGTTGCGTACTACGTGCCACAGGTGTGTTTGTATCTGTAGTTTAGTATTGTTGTTGTAACTATTATTTTATCGTATGCATGTAGTGATTATAACAAAATGAAGGTCATTCACATAGATTTTCGTGGAAATTTGTCTGCCGTAGTGTTTGTATCCAGACTCAATGGTTTTCATATGTAAATTACGCACATACAGTACATGTTTGTATTTGTTATTTGATTTTTTGTATTTAAACATTTACCTTTTGCCGTTTGAATAAAACCTGATAAGAGCATAATTTAACATGATCCTTAAATTGTACGAGTGTGCGATTATTTGTATTTATTAGTGTGTCCAGTGTGAATTAATTGTTTATATTGTATAACATCTGGTTAATTACAATACCAAATAACAAAACACCTTTTTTTAAGTGGTTTTGGAATGGCCTACGGAAAAAAAGTAGAGTAGAAATTTTCTTGCATTAAACCGTTTTTATCAGGAATTTAAAGTGAAAATAAGAAAATAAATAGCCCATGTATTGTCAAGACATTTTGAACGGTCATGAGATGGACAATATTCCAGAATAGGAACAAAACCGTGTTTGGTAGTTGGTACCAGAGATCAGCAATGAATCGTTTTTTCGCTACTCATAAGCACTCATGAAATTTTGAATATCAGAGAGTCAACAATATTGAAATTTAATTACTCGTATTCACTCGTACCCACTACAACGTTGGTTTATAAGTACAGGTTGCAATGTGTATGTTGTACGCATGACATCAAACTCATACCATTTGAAATATGTTTGATTCATACGCCCAGTCATTCAGATTCATAACTTTAGAAAACTACTTATAATACTCATAAATGATTTGAATCAGTCATCAAAAATTATAGTCTTAGTTGTTGTTGCATATACAAAAAAAGAAACAAAGACAGAACAGAACAAACACCTAACCACTTAGGGAGTATTTTAGTGTTCGTACGCGAATCATACTTATTTTGTGATTTTTGTAAATGTTGAGTTATAGAGAGTCGAAATCAACAACATCATACGTGTAGTTAAATATGAATATGATGAGTACTTCAAACTTTAAATGTGAGTAGAGGTTCCATGATATTAAAATAAGTATGAATGCGTATAAGTATCAGAAATTATGAGTATTATTCGATTCTACTCTTCTTTTTGAATACTCATTGCTGATCTGCGGTCAGTACCCGTTAAAGAGAACTCGATAAGAGAAAAAAAATTATTTCGATTCGATTTTTATTCATTGAGTAGAACTCAGGTTCTTTGTTCACTTCTCGTTGTCCATTTAATCTTTGAAATATGCATTGAGAAACTTTTGTTAGTGACCATCCATTTTACACATGGGTTGCGTAAATAATAATTAATTTTAGTTCACTGTGCCGTGGTGTTAGTTTAGTTTAGTTTAGTTTATTACGCTTTTTATTTTGTGTTTGTGGTAAAATACACTTCAATACATATCCTCGTACATGTATGGTATACTCCATAACTATTTTATCTGCATTAGGCCATTTACTGGGCATGTGTGTGTGTGTGCTATCACAAGTGTTTGTTTGTGTTGCTTAAATTATTATTAGCCATGCGGTATACCATGTTTATTTGGCTAATTTTATAGACTTGTGCCAAGTTTAGAAAAGCATCTCTCCAGAGACAAGTTATGTATGTATGTATGTAGTTATGTATCTTTATAAACAATATACAAACAGAAGATTAAATAAAATAAAATATTGAAAAATAAAATACAAACTTAAGCAACATGCACGTTTCGAGGATTTCTTTTCATTTTACATGCTCTACAAACAATAACAATTGTTGTTGTATTATTGATTTCCTCACGCTTCACACCATTTTGCTCAAACCCCCTTTAAATAATGGAGAAAATAATAACAAATAAAACAACTTTTTTCCGTTTTTTTGTTATTTGTTTTTATTACTGCAGGACAGATTTTGTAAGATTAAAATTGTCACAATTCAAGCGCTGTGAAACATCACATCACAACCTCTTTTGCGCTCAGTAATGGGTTTCCTTAACTTTTCTCTTTTTATTTTCGCATTTCTTTTCATTGTCTATGATTTTCCTTATTTAATACAGTTTTCTTCATTGTTTTTATTGAATCATTTCAATATTTTATATTTTCATCAAAATAAATGAATCGTTTAAAATGGTTCAATAACGTTCACTTTTATTCTTTACAATTTAAATATTTTTTCTCAAAATAATAAAAAAAAAATGAAAAGTAAGACTTCGTCCACTCCTTCTTCTAATAGATAGGAAGGAGTGTCGAAATGTTGGCCTTGAAGAAGGTTCTCTCTGTACAAAAACTCATAAAGAGTTACAACAAATAACACACCAGATTTTGGTTTGCTACGGCGAATTTTCCACATTTTCATTCTTTTCACATTCTTTATTTTTTTATTCTCGTTGTTTTTTTCTCACATTTTTCGTTTAATGACTATCAAAAAGCGCTGTTAACAAGATTGTCAAGTTTGTGTAAAAGTGCAAGAACACAAAAAAATAATATAATTAATGTGTTTTTCCAACGGAGTTACTGTTCGATTTGGTAACTCTAATGGAAAAGTTTTTATTTCTTTAGTTTTCTTTAAAAATTTTGTAGACATGTTGCAAAAAACTTGTATTATTTTCCTCATAAAAATTTGGAAACTTTAAAATAATCTAAAAAGTTAAAAAATGATACTTTTACTGTCTTTACTATATATGCAATTGGGGCTTTCATTAAGCGCATACTATCTTAAAATTTTAGTAAAACAAAATGTGTGCAAGATACCATAGACATTTTTTTTGAAAGGCCTATTGAAACCATTAAATGTGAAATGTACATTCAGAAGTCGCCGTAGTCTAGTAGGTAGTGTGTTGGCTTATTAGACGTAAAGCCAGGGTTCGAGCCCTGACATCAAAACAAAATGCAAAAAATATTTCTTCGGCGACTTTCTCTCAGCAGATTTCTGGCCAAAATTCTGAGAGTAAATAACATTGGCATTAAAAGTTACTCAAAAATCTGTCCTTCGGAGTCGACTTTAAACTGTAGGTCCCGCCACTTATGGGTAAAATTAACACACACCATGTAAGTGGTGTAAGAAGCTAGGTCGTAATCCTGATTGAAGTATTGTAATGACTAATTATGTATGTGTGTATGTATGTGTGCTGAAAGGAAGTCGCCGAAAAAGTATTTTTCAGATTACATTTTGTTGAAGATTTCTGACCTGGGTTGTGAACCTGGGCCCCTACGATTTAAATTTACGCCTCTAGAAAAGTTTTTCGTGATCAAAACAAGTAATAATCTAAAGGTGCTGGGTAAAGGCTACATGCTTAATGCATTAAATACTTCTAGTCAAGCTTTTTCAGTTTCTGCAAGGACACAAAAAAAATGCACGGTTATGATAATCTGGGGTTTGAACCAAGGCCTCACGTTTAATAAGCCAAAGCACAACCTGCTTGACTACGACGACTGCATAGGGAATATAACATCATTCAAATGTCATCCACGTCTGTTCTGGGTGGAGCACATCGGAAATGTCAAATTTTTCATAACTCTGGCTAATAAATCAGACTGAATTTGACCGATGTCATGGCATATGTTGGTTATAAGGGCCGCTGTGAGTTGTGGATCATGGCTTGTTAGTCTGGCCTCACCATCTCCACGTGAGAAAACCACGTTGATTAGTATCGTCTTAAAATTTTAGAATTTTATTTATTTTCATTTCCATTTATCCAGAACTGAAACTCTTGCTGAAAATGATTTTTTAATGGAAACAGCGAACACCCTTCGTTGTCAATGGTCGTTGCTGGGTTAGTTGAATACACATATGATGTGGGTGTCTGATCACACCAACTCCACGTGAGATGGCCATAGAGTATCATCTCTAATTTGAAAATTTTGTTCGGTTTAGCAACCGTTTATCCAGAAAGGAATCTTATTGAATCACGATGGAAATGATTTTCCGATGGAAACAGCGTCGTCGTGGCGAACGGTCGTTAACATTCAGTTGCTGGGTAAATTAAATTTTTTACACGTGAAAACCCAAGTCGCAGTATTCTAGTAGGTAGTTTGTTTGCTTATTAGACGTGAGGCCATGATTCAACCGCTGGCTCAACATCTCGAACAAAAAAAATCTAAAAAAATATTTCTACGGCGACTTCCTTTCAGCAGTCTTCAGGCACAAACTCTGAGAGTAAATAAAATTTTTCCTTAACAGTCAGTGGTTCGGAATCGACTTTAAAGTGTAGATCCCACCACTCATGTATTGACACACACAACATGAGTGACACACACAACATGATTGATGGGAGAAGCTAGATCTTAATCCTGCCTGAATGGTTGTAATGACCAATTATGTATGTACGAATATATTCACATACAAATTATGTATCTTCACCCCATTTGCTTTCTTTTCAGTGTGATATTTTTATACTTCCAGTTTTGTATGCAAAGATAGTACAACTATTCTTATGAATATTTATATTCTGCTTAACAAAGAACGCTTTACATATGATTTTTCTATCTTGAACATTAAAAATGAGCTGAGTTTATAAAATAATTAAATTTAAGTTTGGCTAAATGTCTTCAGATGACATTTTCTCAGAACATTTTAAGAATTTATCATTGGAATTGCAATATATGTACAACGACGTTAAATATTTCAAAGACATCATGATTGAGTGACAAACTACAAGAAATTATTCACAGAAAATGTATACCCCGCCTCCATGTAAAATGATATATTAAATTAATATTAATTTCACCTGAAACGTGACGGTTCAATATTAAAACATTTTTTATAAACATATTAAGTATACCAACGGCATAAAAATCATTTTAAATAATTTATTTTTTTTGTTAAATTTTCTGTAAAACTTTTTTTTATCATAAAAATTTAAAACATAAGATTTTAATACGTAGGCAGGTTGCTCGGCAGGTACAATGACTTTAAATCATTTAAATATTTCCCGTTTGTCCAATTATTTTTCTTTTTCCTTGCTCCTATGACCGTATTTCTCAATTTTTAATGCTCCCAGCACGGTATCTATCTGATAAGTGTGTAATAAAAATTTCCTCGAAAATTAAGGTATTTAAGCTTTAAGTACCGGAATAAGGTTTTTTTTAATACGGTTTTCGGCAAAAAGGAAAACAAACAATTAAAGGAAGTAAAAGATGTAAAATAAGAGAATCATTTAAAAAGGGAAAAGAAAATCAAGCTGTCATAATGGTGTACAACGTAAAACTTGTTTTTCTTTTTTATATTTTTATGCCCAAATTAAACATGATTAACTTTGGCTGGATGTTTGCCGATGTTGCTCACAAATTCCCTGCGGTTATGCAGAGATTAAAAAATATATTCTTGAATATTATTTTTCTGGCCTCTGCTTAAATTTGTGAAATAATATTTTAAACTAAAAATATTAGTATGTATGTATGTATGTATTGTTAATAATTTTCTTTCTTTAAACATTCTTTTCGATCAATTTTATATATTTTGCTTCGTTATTTATTTTTACGTATTTTTTTTGTTTTTCTTCAATTTTTCTTAATGTTAAACAGACTTTAAATGGATGTTGTGCTACGTTCAAAAAGAAGAAAAATTCTTATTGTGTTTTGGGTATGACAAATATTTTTCCAGAGTAAGGCAAAAAAGGTATTAAGTGGCAAAATTTCCATTGTTCTCTAACAGACATTATACATATCACACATTTGACAACTTTTGCAATTTTAACAGAGGGGTGTTAAAAATTTGCATTCAAAAACAATACATTTTTTATTTGAGGCTGGAAATGCCATACGTAATGTTAATGTTTACAAATATTGTTTTTTAGTTTTGTTTCAGTGTTTCAATTTCTTCATTTCGATTTTTTACACTTCACTAACATATTTTATTTCGTTTCTTGCTTTGTTATAATAAAATAAATATTTTTTCCTTTTATTTTTCCTCTTGGGAACATAAGGTTTCAACAAAGTTTTATACAGCCAATGAATTAATACGATCTACGTATGGGTAGTTGTGTCACTGTAGTCTAGTAAGTAGTGTGTTGACTTATCAGACTTACGGCCACGGATGAAGAAATATTTCTACGTCTACTGCCTCTCAGCAGATTTCTAGAACACTGAGAGTAAATAAAAATGCCACAAATGCCCAAAAATCTATCGTTTGCACTCGACTTTAAACTTAACATACACAACGTAAGCGGTGTGAGCAGCTAGATCGTAATCCTGATGGAAGGGTTATAATGGCCTATTATTATTAGTTGTTAGGTAGTTATCTAGAATGAATCACTTCCAGATACTACGCAGCCAGCACGTACAATGGCTGCCATTGGAATTACAGTCGAGTGCTGCTCTAGAAATATTTCCGAAATGTTTAAGTAGTGTGTGACCGATACAATTCCTTCAGGCTCTTCACCTTATATCCTTCCAAAGAACTTCGTTTCGGAGGGAGACTGGCAAGAATATGTGACAGATAATCTGCGAACACTTATTAAGAAATATTCTGCGATATTTTGACATTTGTTAATCATGTTACACTTCCATATAAGAGGATTGAGTTTAAGTAGGCATCAAAATTCTTTCCCAATACATTTGGAATTCTCCATACGTTAGTTAAGCACCCGTAGTCTACTAGATAGTGTGCTGACTTAATTAGACGTGATGACACGATACAAACCCAAGACCAAACATCTCGTTTAAAACGAAATATTAAAATAAATATTTCTTCAGCGATTCTCTCTCAGCGGATATCTGGCAAAAACTTTAACAGTAAATAAAGATTGCCATGAAACATTTCTCAATGTAAGGAGCTAGTTTGTAATACTGACTGAAGGGCTGTAATGACCAATTAAATAATGGACAGCAAAAGTCTTAGTTCGGCAATATATTTTAGCAATTTCATGAATTTTAGCCAAAAGTTTGTATAAAAATTTATAGTTTTCATATTTATTTTAATAATTTATTTCTGCTTTATATTAAAACAAAAAAATTTTTTAATGTTTTTCATAAAACAAGAGAAAAATAAGAAAAAGTTTCAGATGTCACCAAAATATTTTGACAAAACAAAGTCCTCACAAGCTTAATACTCTTGCACAAAGTCCCGATATGACTTCAAGAGAATATTTACGAGATCATTTGAAAGAACGGTTACGTAATCGCTAAACCTCAAACAAAAGTCAAGCGAAGAACTTGCTCACGGTGCCACCAGAAAACACTAAACTAAACTTGTATATTCAATTACAAATGGGTTAAATGGAGTGCTTGACCTTAAGGATATTCTACTAAATACAAGGGATAACATTTTCATATATTAGGCGTTTGAATTTTAAATCTACTTTAAGTAGAACCCTTACTACTTAAAAAAGTCGCCATGGTCTAGCAGGTAGTGTGTTGGCTTGTTAGACGAAAAGCCAGGGTTCGAGCCCCAGGCCAGACATCAAAATAAAATACAAAAAATATGTCTTCGGCGACTTTCCCTCAGCAGATTTCTGGCAAAAACTCTAAGAGTAAATAAACCTGCTATAAAAAAGTTTCTCAAAAATCTGTCGTTCGGAGTCGACGTTAAACTGTAGGTCCCGCCACTCATGTATAAAATTAACGCACACAGCATGAGTGGTGTTAGAAGCTAGTCCGCAATCCTGACTGAAGGGTTGTAATGGCCAATTATGTATGTAAAACCGATTTCTGAAGTTGGTCAATAAGTGTCCAGGTTTTTGGGACCTTGATCAGTCTAAATTTTCTATAAGCTTTCACATTAAAAACTAAAAGTAACTTGGCAGTTCGTAAGGTAAACCGGCTTGATCAACTTTAGGTTTCGTATTGTCTACCAATATTTAATCTTTTTAGTTTTCATTAGAGAAAGAAATTTCAGTTTTTTTTTCAATTAATATTGTACAATATACATATACTCGTACATTGTACAATATAGCATTTTTCTCACATACGCGTACATTTTCATAACATTTAAAGGACGTGCGACTCGCTATAAATATGCGTTTACTGTGCATACCAATTGCGGAAATATAGTTTTCCGTTTCCAAACACTTCATGCTTGTGAACTTGAGAAAACAGAATTTTTTTCTTAAATTTTCCTAAAGTATACCAAACGAACGACCAACTATTGTAAATATTTTTCTGTTTATGTTTGTTTAGTATATTTTTCGTTTTTGGTGGTTGTTGTACATATATGTATGTATATACATGCGTACGCTCTTTGACAGCACTTTAAAGTAGTGAAACTTTCTATTATTACAGAAAATATTAAAACATCCAAAAATCTTTTAAAAATTCATTCTTTTAAGCTTCTGTTTTACATGCTGCATGAACATGGATGTACATATGTATTCGTTAACCTGAGGTATGTTTTCCAATTTCTTATAAGTGTTGTATTCGTGTTCTCTTGTGAAATTGTTCTAATGTTCCATTTAATAATTGCTTTAAAATAGAAAAAAAGCGTTAAAATGTTTTAATCACTGTTGTACCATAAACATCCTGCAAATTCAATATCAAGCCAATTTGCTATCGATATTGTTTGAAGCAGTAATTGGCAAAAGTGCTTCGAAAAACGCTGCAGCTGAATAGGAATCAATACGATATTATATAGCCTTTGAATAAAATAATAATTTCGATGAATTTCTCTGCTTAAGGTGAAGCACTTCACACACATGTGTTGCGTTAATTAATTTTAAAAAATTTATAGAAATGCGAAAAAAGACCACAATATACTACAAATCGTCTAGAGAATAGACCAGCAATTTTCCAACGTAAAAGACTGAATTAGAGAGGGATTGCAATAAATTTGATAGCGTTCGTAATGCAGTAATCATTCTTTCCATGCGAAATATCATTTTGGCTTACGATAATTACTTAGGGAACATGAATAAACACCATAGCCCACGATCATAGCTCAACAGAAGGTAGTAGACATCTTCCATGTAAATAGTAGTAGAGTAAAACAAGGACAAGGAACTTAAAAACCACGAAGGCACTTAAAAAGCATGTTACACCCCGCAGCTTACTTAGTAGCTCTATTATGATTATTGCCTATGGAGTAAAGGAAAGAATAAAATAATACTTGAAAATGTAAGCGAATTAAAATATAGTAGAGGGCAATATATCTGCAGATATGACAAATAGACTTACGTAATTGGTCAGTACAGCGCTTTAGCCAGTATTACAACCTAGCCTCTCACACCACCCATGTTGCGTGTGTTAATTTTATACATGATTGGCGGTATCTAGTCTAGTCTAGTTTCACTATGACGGCATACACCACGGTGCTCAAAGCAGGGGTGGAAACAATGCGTCAACCAGCGCCCCCACGCACTGTGATGCAACCACGTGATATGCATAAGCATAGCATACCATACGTGAATACCAATTCGAAGCCATGCATTTGGACTTGGTTAGGGGTCGGAGACTATCCAAACTCCTTTTTGACAGTGGTTAAGAGTGTAACGCCACACCGAGCTTGTGCTCTCCCCGCGATTTACTTATTGGCGGTATCCCGAACGACAGATTTTTGAGAAACTCTTTTATATTCAGAGCGTTTGCCAAAAGACTGCTGAGAAGAAGTCACCGTCATATTTCGTTTTGTTGGAGATGTCTGACCTGGAGCTTGAACCTCGGCCTCATGTCTAATAAGCCAACACACTAACTGCTAGAGAATGGCAACTTCAATTGACTTACTGCTAAAGATGGATACGAAACACAAGTAAGGCTAATTAATGGCCAATAGCCCACTCAGAAAATTTGGAAGAAAAATTTTGAACGATATATGTGATTCAATGCACAACACAAAAAAAAAATTTGTGTAAAAAAAACGACGAATTGCTTTAGCTATTTGATCGAGAGAGCATAGTGAAATTTATAAAAGCAACACACCGATATGGTGAGCAGGACACATGACGTACATGAACAACTGCAGAACTTAGCACTATACGATGTAGGCTGTAACCATGATGGAAATACGGTATTGAATATAGCTTTTGAATAATAAGTACACCTGATTCTGTTTTTACACGGTCTTTTTTTACACGGTTTTGATATAACACGGTTTGAAAATAAAATATTTTTAATTTTTTTTACACGATTTTATTCCATTTAGCACGATTTAAAATTTTTGTGCTTAATTTTTTTTGTCAAATTTAATTTTTGCAAAGTATGTTCATATCACAAATTTAAGGGAATTCCCTTTTTGCGCGTACAAGCAAATTTACTGGTCAAAGCAAATGTAAATGGCACAAATTTAGGGGAATTCCCTTTTTGTGCATACAAGCACAAAAGTCATTGCAATTGAAATGTGTTAATATTTTGTGTTTGGTAAAGAAATTTTTTATTGGCAAATTTGTTTTTCTATCGTTACATTAAATTTAACGCATTAAGATAAAAGGCAAGCCAAAAATATTTTATATTTATTTAGTTATTTATATTTTTAATTTTGTTAAATATTTTATGAATCCCTAAAAGAAAATGTCAAATACAAAATTTCTGCTTAAAAAATCCTTGTTTTTCACTAATTTTAATAGGTTTTAGAGATTAGGAACCAATCACCTATTTTTGCATACGATCAGTGTCTTTTTTTACACGGTTTTTATTTACACGGTTTTTTCTGGAACCAATCTACCGTGTAAAAACAGAAGTAGGTGTATGCGAAACTGGCATCCAAAAACCATAAATAAATAGGATTGGAAAATCGTCAAGATGTGATAATGAGAAAAAAGCTAGAAAGAAAGAAGTCACTTTTATTACACTTCAAAATTTGTTTTTAGCCCTGGACGGTTACTCTTCATTTTTGTACATTAAGGTTACTCTTCGTTGAATCGACGAACAATTTAACCCTGAATGGTTACTGTTCGTCGAATTGACTAACGTCATTTACTCTTTATTATAAAATTCTTTTATGTTTGACCAAATTTTGATCTTTTTTTCAACAACTTTAGTTGATAACGAAAGCCTGCAGTGAGTAAACTTACGCTGGCCACCAGATTTTTTTAACACTATTTGGTCATTTTTGAATCGACGAAAATTAAAAAAAATTTTACGTCTGCTCACTGCTTTCGTCATCAAATAACATTGTTGAAAAAGAGAGGGAAATTTCGGCAAAAATGATAAAGAGTTAATGAGCTTCGTCGATTCGATGAACAGTAACTGTCCAGGGTTAATAAAGTGTCTGGAGTTTAGCATGCAATTAATAAGAATTTGCCAGGCTTTGATTTATTTTCTTTTCACAAATGTTTTCGGGAACAATAATTTCAAAGAGGAAGTGGTCTTCATCGATTAACTTTTCATATGACAATACACTGCTACAAATCCTTATAATTAATTTATATTTTCTAATTAATTTATTAATTTAAGCTGACAGTTTACTACAGGAAGATGATGATGTATCTAAAGAAGATTTAATATTTTTAGTTAACAAATCCGAAATAACTTTGGGTCAAAGAAAGTTAATGAGTTTGGATTAACCCAGATGACAGAATTTTTTTTTTTTCAAAATCTTACAAAACTTATATTAAAAATGGGTTCAGCATTAAGTTGTTTTATAATTGCTATACAGAGACTTTATTAAAGTATAAAGCAAATACTTTAAGTAATTAATTTTTGTATTCCACTTTCCGTAACCACTTGCTGATGAAGCATATGATCATTCTTAAAAGAAAACAATAAAAATTTACAGAATTTTTATATGTTGTTGTACTGAAATTTATGAGTTGATAAAAATGAAAAATATGATATGGTTTCCATATCAAAAGCACGTGTACACATCTTATCTTTTATAAGGCCAATATTTAAGAAAGGAAGGTTCATCGGGTTTAAAAGGTTTTAAAAATTTGGAAAATGGAAGGAAATTTCTGGATGAAAATAATATTTGTGGTGTTTATTTTCGTTTATTTTCTTAACTACAGTTCGTTCCTAAACTGTTGATTTTTTTTTACATTTTATTACTTCCCTTGAAATGTTTACACAACAAATAAAAGCGTTTTTGTAAAAATTCTCATCCACTAAATTGTAGTCCCAAAAAAAGTAAAAAAAAAATTCCTTAAAGATGTTATAACGTAAAGAAAACTGTCAATAAAAATATTTACATGCCATGGCAACTAATACCAAAGCCCCTGCGACTCGGTTTGAGGCGAAAGGATAAAATTTATTTTTCGCTTTAAGTACCTACAAAAAGGCACGTAACCGTACTAGTGGGTACAAGTGTTTATCCACATATGTGACAGAGTTTTTAACGTCTTTAATCTATAAACACAATCATATTCAAGGCAGTTGCGTAAACTGCTTTAACTTTGAGAGGGGCTGCTTTAAATTAATTCTTTGCTTATGGTATATCTAAAGAGATTTCCTTTACATAAAGGAATTATAATTTAATTTTATTTCGAGTGCTAATAGCGTGATTTACATGAGACATACAAAAGAATTTTAATTGAATTAATAGATTTTCAAGAGTAATTCAAGGCTCTATTTCATATTTTATTATAATTTTGATAGGGGAACATTTAGCTACCCTTTCCCTATATCTCCTATGCCTGATGAATGTATACATAAGGGTTTACTAACTACTAACCTCACATGGCACGTATGTATGTATGTTTAAATAACAAATTGCTTTTTTGCTTAAGTCTGGTTAAAAGAAAACAAAGAAAAAGCATAAAAAATATGTTGATTTTTCTAAACGATTACCCTAAAAGAAAGCAGAAGGTCCATAAGTAGCAGAAAACACTCTACTGAAATGATTTACAAGCATAAGAGTATCGGTTAAAAGGGTTTTTGTTTTTCCTTCATTCGTTGTGGTTTAGTTTTTGCAAAAGAATTTTGATACTTATGGTTTGGTTTGCTTATCTTCTGTAAGCTTCTTTCACCCCCATATCTACCATCATTTTTCATTTTTCACTCATGAATTTTTAATAACTTCTTAGAAATTTTTGTTGAACATAGCCAACCATTAGATATTCTAACTAATTTGTATTTTATTATTGCAAATTGTATAAATTCAATTCAAGTTGTAAAACAATAAACAATCTAAACAACAGCAAAGAAAATTTTTTAACAATAATAAGAATAATAAATGAGGATATTTGTATAGTATTTGTTTAGTGGTAATTTGGCTTTAAGTGTATACGTCAAAAACTTCTTTAGCTGTTTATAAAGTAAGGTTAATTACGTACACATTTTTACTCAATTTCAAATTATACAAAAAAATATCAATTACAGAGTAATCGATTAATATCGATTAAATCTAAAGACCAACTATTTCTTATGCTAGAGAACCGGTCGCTCTAATTTCCTATTCTAAACCAGAACTAACATTAAAAGATTGCCTTTGGATGTCTTATCTTTTGGTCGCCATCAGCGATTTTTCCTTTGCTTGGATTCCAAAAATTTCAACCTAGCACATCTTCTTAATCATTACTCCATGAACAGAAACAATAACTCAGAGGCTTTTTAAATTAAATGCAGTTGTTTGCATAAAAATTCTTTTTATAATTAAACAGAATATCCTTTGAGTTCTAAACATAACATAACACAATTGGTCATTACAACCCTTCATTAAGGATTATGACCTAGCTTCTCACACCATTTATGCTGCGTGTGTTACTTTTATACATGAGTGACGCGAGCTACAGTTTAAAGTCGATTCCGAACGACGCTTTTCATGGCAATTTTATTTACTCTGAGAGGAAGTCACCGAAGAAATATTTTTTCATATTTCATATGAAGCCGCCGTAGTCTAGCAGGTAGTGTGTTGGCTTATTAGATGTAAGGCCACGGTTCAAACCCCAGGTCAGACATCAAAAGGAAATATGAAAAAATATTTCTTCGGTGACTTCCTCTCAGTAGATTTCTGGCAAAAACTCTGGGAGTAAATAAAACCACCATGAAAAGTTACTCAAAAATCTGTCGTTCGGAGTCCACTTTAAACTGTAGGTCCCGCTACTCATGTATAAAATTAACACACACAACATGAGTGGTGTGAGAAGCTAGGCCATAATCCTGACTGGAGGATTGTAATGGCCAATTATGTATTTATGTAATTTTCGTCCAATTTGATCAAACGAAGTGTCAATCTTTTCACAAGATAATGCACTTTCAGAATGTTTTACTTCTTTTATATTTTTTAATTAAATTTTGCAATTAAGAACCGCCGTAGTCTAGTAGGTAGTATGTCGGCTTATTAGACGTAAGGCCAGGGTTCAAACCCCAAGTTAGACATCAAACCGAAATATGAAAAATATTTCTTCGGCGACTTGCTCTCTGCAGATTTCTGGCAAAAACTCTAAGAGTAAATAAAATTGCCACGAAAAGTTTCTCAAAAATCTGTCGTACGGAGTCGACTGTAAACTGTAGGTCCCGCCACTCATGTAATACATTAACACACACGACATAAGTGGTGTGAGAAACTAGGTCGTAATCCTGACTGAAGGGTTGTAATGACTAATTAAGTAAGTAATTAATTAAACTAAACTAATTAAGTAAGTAATTAATTAGCTAAACTTGAAAAAATTAGAAAAGAAATCATATTTTCCAAGTTTACCCGATCAAAACTCATATGATTCATATGTTTATGTATACCATTTTAAAGGCTCATCTGTCCTCTTTTCAGAAAACCTTGGATTTTGAAAATAGGTTGAGAAATATTTGGTTAGTCAATAATTTCGTGTGAAAAGAACAAAAATACCGTTTTTGTCAAACAAAACAAGTTTGAAGGGTTCGAGAAATATAAAAAAATATTTTTGAGTTTTACTCAACAAAACTCACAACCTACATAATGTCATTAGCTGGATGTATTTTGACTGTCGCACCGTGTTATTAGCTACACCTGAGGGAGTACTTTGTAGACAAATTCATGTATTTTTAGCATGGAACTTTATGTACGTGTGTGAACTCTTGTATTTTCTTGGTGCGAAAGTACTTTTCTTGGCCGTTTTTAACGGAGGTAGCGTGTACCCAAAAAAAAATCGATTGCCTTGAATTATTTGTGTGTTAAACAGAAATGTTCTCTTTTTCTTACTGTTGTTTTGTCAGTGGCAATATGTGAGGTACCCACGTACGTTTCTTTCCCGATTATGAAACGGTTCAAACACTTTTCATTTTGTAGTTGAAAAACGTCAAACACGCTTGGAAATTTATCACACGATTGCGTTTGTAGTCGATGGTTAGTAAATATTTCTTCTGCTAATGCATTGTGAGATCTCTATTGTCAACATCATGCCGTGCATTAGAAACTTTAACAGGGCATTCAGAATGTTCGGTATCTTATGTAGTTTTATACTAACTTGATTTGGGAGTAGGTTGTTGTAGCAAAAAATAGCTTTCATTGAGCAGAAGAAATTAAATTTTTAAATTTTTTGAAAAAGCAAACTGAAGTAAGTCTTCCAAGGTCTGATAACCGTCCATATGAGCATATTAAGAACGTATTCATGTTCTATTTATTGAAAAGACGGCAATACATTTTTCTTATTTTCCATTGACTCCTAAATAATCCCAACAACACGATATAGTTTCGTTACTCGCTCGGTATGAGTATTTTACAACATAATGTATGACAGGTTGTCTCGAACTTTTGCATGATGAAGGTTGAAAACCAAATTCCTTAAAATACATGTCCTCGTTCCTTAACACAAATTACTAACGTAAAATAATGTTATGCTAATTTAATACAATTTAATCATACACACTTCATTTGGAACTGGCATTTACCTAGATTTGTATAAATTACAGATAGCAGTTTTGGCCATTTGGTCTTCTACATTATATACACAAGAACTATTTTTTCTTTAAACTTTAAAACATTGCCAAGTCCTAACGAGTTTGACCTTCTGAATCATTTAAAAATGTTTAGCTCATATGTTGACAGTTTAAATTTTTGTTGTTTATTGACCCAAAGCAATTTTCTGTTTAAATTAGAAGTGCTTACCTTTTACAAAAAAAAAAAAAAATTACATGAGAAATAAACGAAATATCAAAATCAAATTAAAAACAATATTACATGTTACATGTATGTCATCTTAACCTTGCGAAAGCTATAAATTGTAAAAATTTTATTTTATTTTCAACCATAAAATATTCAAGCAGTACGACGTATTGATTTATAAAATATTCACAGTTGAAGACTATTTGAGTGGAAATAAAAAGGACTAACAACTCAAACTTGTTGTGCGACAAATAGAGTAAAAATGAATTTTTATAACTTGACTTGAATTTTAATGGAAATACAGTAGCGATCAATAAAATGTATACTCTTTATAGATTTCCAAAGCTCGATTTGAATATCCATAGATTTGTAGAAGAATTTTAACTTTTCATCAGACCAATGGAACAAAGTTTTTATTTGCAATGAATCGATATTTTTGATTAAAAAATTAAAACATGAATGTTTTAAGCTATTTGTAAATTTTTTTATTGGATTAGAAAAACACGAATTACTGTACCGTCTTTCAGGAGAAAGTGTGCAAAATATTGGAGATGCAAATATCCCTAGGCGAGATATTACCATAGTTTCCTATCGCCCATACAGCACTGAATTCCAATGTGAATTCTAGTCTAAGACGGTGATCAATTGTCGCCGAAATCTCAATGAGATAGCGGAACGATATCATATCCATTTCATATGGATACCGGGATACAGGTAACTGCAGAGCGAATGACATAGTTAGGCATCACATAATCATAGAACTCTGCGATGAATTCTCGCCTTTGGGAATCCTTTTAAAAACTTGAAACTTATAATTAACAATGCCGTCATCGATTCCATTAACAATATATGGGACACGGACAGAGCGGCACAGAAAGGCGCAGAAAATCTTGCCGGATGTGAATGAAAGGCATGTAATAAGTCTGCTTAAATTCCAAAGTAGCATGCTTAGTATGCCTGTCGGGGTTATTACAGGTCATTGCATTATAGGCACGCATGCAAGGAGCATTGATCTTGGATACCTAGCAAACAATTTCTGTAGAAGTTACATAGATGAGGATGAAGAAGAAAAAGAAGAAGAAAGCAACTTGGAAGGCTTCATCAGTAGCGTGAAAACGGGAAACTGTAGTATCGTAATGGGCCTAAGTGTGTCCATTCAACTTCCTTCAGTGGATAGCCACCTTTACAAGGAAGACATGTTCGGATTAAGCATGAAATAAATTCGTGGAGCCGCAGTTGGAGTCGTCTTACTGAAACTAAATGTAGTTAAGATCCTTTGCCGTCCAGTTGAGGTCACAAGAACCTGTTTTGAATGCCGTTCACAATCACGACAATTTTGTTCGTATCTTCAGAAAACCATTGCTCCTTCTTGCTGCAGACAATTGCTCCTTGTGGATGTATTTGTTTTTAATAGATTGCTTGAGTATTTCTGAGGACCAAATCGGATAATTGTGTTTGTTTAATAAGCCATTCAGATGGAAATGACCTTAAACGGAGAGAATGTTTTCTTTAAAAAAATTGTCCATTCCACGAATTGCCGGCACTTTCCATGGTCTGCTGGTTTGTAGAAGTTTTTTGTCAAAATTCTCTGCATAATGCTTCGTATAACTTGTTGAGAATCATCCTGAATCGAAATTTTGTGTTTTTGTTGGCACTTTTGTTTACAGAAGCAATTTTATTAAGATCTCTCTCTTTACACGTATCAGTCTTATTCTCCATAACCATCCTTATTTCTAATAATAGTTTGTTTACTCTTCAAACGATTAATATGTTAGCTGTACTTTCACGACTGAAATTTCATCATAATTTTCCAAATCTTTGTAAAAAATTGTCAAAATTAGAATTTATTATAATATATTATACAAGTATAGAAAATATTATGTTACCGCATGCAACAAGTAGAAACCTAGTCTCCAGAATATTTAAAATGGATTACAACCTAAAACTACATTTCAAAGGTTGTAAAAGATTGGTTATCGCAACAAAAGGTCATTATCGTGACCTACCTTAATCCTATAAAAGAACTGTGTATAGTAATAAATCAAAAAATAATAAAAACAAATGTTTGGGGAAATGAAAGAGGGACTTTATACTGTAATCAAGGACGTTTAGTTGAAATTATCAATAATCTTATCATTTGAAGGCCATAAATATGTGAAAAGATATTTAAAAACACGCGCTTGTCCCTCTAAATAAGGAATTCAATTGTTTGTTAAAAATATTTGTCTGAAATTTTTTTGTTATAAAATATTAAAAAAGAGTAGAAACACCATATTTCCTTATGCTTTTGTTGTAAGATAATGTTGCGCAAATGAAAAATTTTGATACTGGTGTTTTTGCTTTTGCATCGCTTAACATTAAAATTATAAACAAAAGCCATAAAAGCAAAACAATGCAGTAAACAAAAATGTTTACAAATTATCGTACTGCTTAATACAACAACAAAAACCAGCATAAAAATAGTAAAGAAGTAAACAAAAAGACGCAAACAACACTACAAGAATAAATGTAAGCAAAATACACAAACAACACTATAAAAATAAATGTAAACAACTATGTTTACATAGTTGTAAACAACTATGTTTACATTTATAGAGATTTCGAGAAGGCAAGCCATAAAAATTCGCCTTCAAGAAAATTCATCAGACTGTTTACCCTGGCATATAAAAGGCAAGACAAAGCAGGCGACAGTGAGTTAGTGAAGTTCAGTCAGTCTTATGTGAAGACGCGATGTGTTTGAAGAGAGTAATCATGGTTTGAAGATCTCCGTTACAAAGATCTGTCGAATAATTGTCTAGTAATTGTTATTCTTTATGCAAAGGGTATAAACAGAGGAATAATAAAAAAAAAGGAAATTGTTGTTGGTTACATAAAGTTGTGAACAGTGGCACACAGAATTATGGGAATAATAAAGAATTTTAATTAAAACTAAACACAAGTTTATTTTTATTTTATTTGCAATCTACGAGCTTATATTTTAAACGTTTTTAAAATGTAAAAACGTAACAATATATTTTGTTGTTATTAATCGACAGAAATTTGATTGAAAAGCTTACTAAAACTATGTATTAGTTTTCGTTGGGTTAACTTTGACCGCCACTGTATGTACATCAGTTGTTGGGAAAATATTTAAAATAAACGTTAGTTAAGCATTATTTTTTAGAAATTTACCTTTTTGGCGTATTACAGCGACAATAATATCTTCTCTTATAACAGTAGAAGGTGTAATTAAATTTTTATTATTTTGTTTTGTTTTTAACTGACTTGCTAAAGTAGTTTATAGTTTTTTTATTATAAAATTTGTGGTTAAATAATTTATTTGAGTACAAATACCTGCTCTAGTTTACTTAGCAGTATTTATATATGAAAATATTATAATTTTTATAATTTTTTTTTTTAATTATTTTCAAACACTGTTTGTGTTAATAAATTAAGCGAGTAACAATATGCAAATTAATTTTTTTCCTTTTGTTAAATCTATGCAAATATGCTTACATACACATACGCAGACACTAAAATAATGACACATTTAATGGTACGTGTAAAGTATGAAAATATTTTTCTTTTTATGTTTCTTAACTAAAGCACACTTAAATATTTTTAAGGAAAAAAAATTTTTTTATTTTGATTTTATAAAGGATTTTACAATTTTATATTTTTTTTATGTAGCAACACTTATTAATTTTTATTTTATAAACAATATTTTTAAAATAATTTCAAAAATATTTATCCTTCATTCGGGATTTTATTCCTTTCGAATTTTCATTCTGACATTGCGTTGGTCTAATCAAAACTAAACAGATTTTTACATGTGACTGCCTTTAAAAAAGAACTGTTACTTGGCTTCAATACAATATACACGACAAATACAACTCGAATATGCTAAAGAAAAAGCTTTTTCTCTAAAGGTAAAAGAGCTAAAGTGAGAGTAAATGAGAGTAAAAAGCTTTCAAGGTTACTCTCTAAGCCTTTAAGTTGCCTTGAAATTGAACGTGAAACAACTGTTGCAACATAAACAAAAGAGAAAAAAACAAAACAAAAAAGGAAAACAAATACAACACTGTTGCTCTATTGACTTGGAAATATAATATTGCCTTTTCATTCTTTGTTTTTTGTTGTTTCTTTTTTATGGTAAATGTATGTTATCCTGCCCTACATTTACAATATTTTTGCCGTTGTTGCTGTTATTTCAATAACACACGCACGTTTCTCTGATTATCGAATCTAACGTTGTCGTCGACCCAGTTACTTTAAAATTCTTTTGGTTTTATCACAATTTTATCGTACAACAAATACATATTTTTTGTAGCTGTTGCTGCCATACATATTTCGACAACCATGAAACTTGTATTGCGTGCCATAACATCAAGGCATTCCATTTTATCAGCTTTTTACAGCCACTTAGTATTTTTCAACTTTTTTGTGTAAAACAATTTGATTCACGAAATTTTTGTTACTTAGTCGAGCATACTCTGGAGTATACAAAGTTTGTAGACATGAAAATTTTATGAAAATTTGATGAAAATTTGATTTAAATGCTAAGTTTTTGAAGCTTGTAACAAAAGTAAACAGTGTATAACATTGAAAGATTATCAATCGATTTAGGAAAACAATTTACTTACATTTTTCTAAAATATGTTGGATTTTTCTACCATTTTTTCTATTCTAATTATTGTTACGGCTTCCAAAAGTATATAAAAAATTAAATAAATCATTTGGTTTAAAAGAAGGGTTTAAAGTTTTCATAGCATTAGAAACCTACACCAGGTCACGGCAAAAGAGATTGATTCATTAACAAGTAAAAGGCCCTTTGTCATTACTACACAAGTTAATAGAGCGAATTATTTCCATCCAACAACACTCGAAAGTGACATTACATTAGGAGCATGTCCTAATTCCTATGCTCCTAGCTTGGGAAAAATTTAATAAACATATTAAGAAATTTTTGCACTTTTAAATTTATACACACAATTTCATATACAGTAATCCCTCGATTTACGCAGTATTGGCTTACGTCATAGAATTCTTTGTTCCTAATGAGAAACATTTTAGAGCCACAGTTATAACCTCTATTACCAAAGCAACCAAAGCCAAAATTCACCAAATGTCTTAGTGGTTATGAAAAGTTATTTCCGTACAAAAAAGCTTACCGAATATAAGTAAATGCATTCGCTCACAATTGATTACGAATAAATCGTGTAACAACCTGGTACGAGAGTTCAGTGATATTCTATCGCAACAAAAACTGTGATTTGAGTCAATTGGTAATAAATTTGAATCAATTTGTATAAAAAAAAACAATTGCTTCATTTAAAGAACAAGAAAAGATACAAAAAATTACCACAATTTCTTCTAAAACATTTTCTTTCGAAGCGTGATTAGGATTTACTATTCACTTAATAACAACCCTTTGGTCAGGAGCACGACTTAGGTTCTCATGTTATCTATGTTGTATCTGCTAATTTTATACATTTTATACATGTGCGACCTTCAATGTCGACTGCAAACGCCAAATTTTTAGTAACTTTTCGTAGCAATTTTATTTATTATTAGAAATTTCGCCGGAAGTCGGCTGCGAGGAAGTTACCGAAAAAATAATTTTTCTGTTCGAGATATCTGAGCTGGAGTTTGAACCACAGGCTATCGTGTATTAAGCGAACAAAAAAGTTATTAGACTACGCAACTTCAGATTAGGTTATGTTAAATTGCCAAGGTACCGTTGAAACACTGATATTAGCTATTCCGCCATAAAATCGTAACTCCTACTTGGCATAACGAAACTTTAATAAACTTGTGAATTCTTTTCTTTGGCTGGACAGGTTCTGTCAATAAATACAGGGTGCTGAAGAGTTCTTCACTCTAGATTTCAATGTGACAAACAATGACATATATGGGATGCCATAGGGTTACAAAACCTGCACTAATCTTAAATATATTCACTAAGACTGTTTATCAGCTGTTGGAAGATAATCCAAACTATTCTACACCTGCAATGAGAACTGAAGATTAGCTTACAAAAATCGAATAACACTTCCTTTCAAATATTTTATAAACTCTCACATAGAAATCGGAAAGGAAAATAATAAACAAAAAATAAAAATTTTAAATACTTTTTAATGCAGTGTGGGAATAGTTCTATTTGCCAATATTATCCAGTTGAACGTCGGTAAATGGTTTCATGTCATTAGTTGAATGAGAAAAATAAAATTTTTTAATGTTTTAATATATTCTTGAAAAAAAATTATTTTGCTTTCTAAAAATGCTCACTAAAATCATGTTATAACTGGCCTCTGTTACAGTGCCATGTGTACTTGTCCAATGAGGCGTATGAGTGTTGTCAGAATTAAAAATTAATCACACTAAGCAAAACTTAAAATAACGGGTGATTTTTTAGCTATTATCTCTTTTGGTTTCGTGTTTTGTTGCACAGTCAAACATCTCCAGTTTGGTCTATAATTTAACCATGAATCGTCTTACAAACGAACAACGCTTGCAAATCATTGAATTTTATTATCAAAATGCGTGCTCTGTTAAGAAAGTTCATCGACACATCTTCCATTTTATGGTCACTTTAATCGAATTTAATTCGGGCTATTGTGACTAAATTTCGCCCCAAATTTACATTGTTGGACATTAAACCACCAACACGCTTACGTAGAGTGCGAACTGAAGAAATTTTCGCAGCTGTATCGGCTAGCGTTAATAATGACAATCAATTATCGTTTCGTCGCCGTTCGCAATAATTAGGCCTCTGTTACTCAACAACGTGGAAAATTTTGCGGAAGGATTTATGTGTGAAGCCTTTCAAAATACAGCTGGTGCAAGAATTGAAGGCGAACGACCTATCGCAACGCAGAATTTTTGGTGAATGGGCTCTTGTGTTCAGCGACGAAGCTCATTTTTGGCTCAATGGATACGTAAATAAGCAGAATTGTCGATTTTGGAGTGAAGATCAGCCAGAAGCAATGCAAAAGCTACCAATTTATCCAGAAAAAAATCATTGGACCGTACTTCTTGAAAGATGCTGCGAATCGTAACGTAACTGTGAATAGTGAGCGCTACCGTGAGATGATATCCAATTTTTTTTTTGCCCAAAATGCAAGAGCTTGACTTGCATGACATGTGGTTGCCACGCAGCACGCGTAACAATGGACTTATTGAGAGGCGAGTTCGGTGAACATTTTATTTCACGTTCGGTACCGGTCAATTGGCCGCCTAGATCGTGCGATTTAACGCCTTTAGACTATTTTTGTGGGGCTATGTTAAAGCTCATGCCTATACAGACAACCCCGCTTCAATTGACGCATTGGAAGACAACATTGAAGCATTTATTCGTGAGACACCGGCCGAAATGTAGGAAAGAGTATGCCAAAATTGGACTAAGCGGATGGACCATTTGAGGCGCAGTCGCGGTCAACATTTCATTGAAATAATCTTCAAACATTAAATTATATGGACCATACTATCGATTCAAATAAAGATTTCATTAATTTTTCTGAATTTTATGTTTTGTTTTTGAAAAATTTTCGTATAGCTCTTAAAAAATCGCCAATTATTACGACTTTTTGCACGCACACACGCTATATAGTAATGTTTAAGTAGAAAAAAAATTAAATATAAGCTGATTTTGCTCTTTGTGAAGAAAACTACATATATTATGAAAGATTAACAAATTCATTTTATTTAGCCAATTTTTTCCCCGAATTTCTGCTGTATTTATTTTACTCAACAATTGAACTACTTTTTAGCATTGTAGCACATTTTTAAAACATTCATTCAAACCGAATATTGATTTTTAAATCATTTCTGATATACTTTAAGTTTTTGTTTTTACTGTAATAAAACAAAAAACAAAATAAAAAATTATTGAATAGTTTTTACTTCTTTGCATACTGACGTCCGTATAATTTATCATTATGGTCGTTCATATTGTTCTTACTACAACATGTTGTCTCTTGCAAATAAATCTTATTTCTACAACTGTGTCGGCTTCGCTTTCTTTGAATTTTTTTTTTTTTCTTTTATTTGCTTGTGTTACTATGTACTACAACTTTGATTGCAAATATAGACTTTTGCCACGTACAAAGTATCTGCAATAAAAAGTAGAAAATTATATTGTAAATCAAATTACTTGGATGTCTTTCGTACATTCCTTTATCATTCGATTTGTTGTTTTTGAATATACGATGATGGGATGCTTAATAGCAATGTATACCTTAAGTTATATGCTTAAGAATATGTTTTTTTTTTTTTTGGAATTGCTGCTATCGGTATTCCAATAATGGTTAAATGTTTAGCCATCAAAAGAAGGAAAAAAGGAATTAAAGAGACTTTCAATAGAATGTACGATAAGTGCGAAATGAGTATTTTAATGGCATTACAACCTATGGCTTTACATGGTATTTTCCTTTTACAATTCATTTATTTATTTTCCTTCTTTTTTTAATATTACTTCAGTTAAGAAACATCGGCTGTTTGTATTGGTATCGTATACAGGTATTAATTCCGATTGTTTTTGAAGTCTTTTTACCTCATAAACAATTTTCACAACTTTGTCACATGAACATGAAAGGCATCATGAGATAGCTTTTTTATTAAGTATATACATACAGTGAGCGCTATAATTGAGTCAACACTTTTGTTCTTAAGTATATTTATCATGAATTGTTATTTTTGTTTTAACATTTTATAAGTAATAAATAAACGTTTTTAGTTTTGGAAATTTATTCGACTATTCTCATTTACTTTTCTCGCTATCCTAAGAAAATGAATTATTTCAGTGGTGTTTACTCACTTTTGGCGCTCAGTGTACATATGTGTCATTCTGATAAAACGTTGACAATACCGTATAAAATATCATTTAAGAAAAACATTTAGAAAACTACTGTATTTTAGTGAAAGTTGATACTAAGATGAAGAAATAAGTACGTGACATTATAAGAGAAACACAGGTTTTTGGATTTTATATTTTTACATACATAGTTTTCTATGAAATGTCTACAATAATTTGTCGGGGAAATCCCAATAGATTTGTTGGGAAGATGATCACGGCCGTATGGTTTATATTTCCTGAAATTACAAACAAGGAAATTACATTGCAAACGCCTAATACGGTCATAAGACATTTACAAATTGTCTTCATTTAATGAGGTATCTGACTTGGAGTTTCATTTGGTTTCAAGACAAATTGTTGCATTCTTCTTCGCTTCTATCAATTTTAATCCATTTTTTGTGTGTGGGGCCTTGACGGCGTAGTACTTGACAATTGCTTTCAAGTGCAATTCTTGTGATACATTTTGTGCGTACGATTTCAGTTTTATAGAGAATACAGTTACCAAAGAGTACATACATACATAATTATGTATGGCCAATTTGTTATTACAACCCTTCAGCCAGGATTACTGACTAGCTTCTCACACCACTCTTTGCCGTAGTTGCTAACACAACATTCTTCCTCTTCGCATTATTTTCCCTGATATATTTGCTTTAAAGAGCACCAGATAGGATGATGAAGATGCCGAAGTAAATTAATTGGTACAACGCGATTACAAGTTCGGAAATGAATAAGTAGAACCGTTATTAAGCGGTCCTTTCTTTAAATTTAAACGAAACAAAGTATGTGCCTGTTGATGTCATTGTGTATAGAATATAACATCGTTCAAATGTCCACCACAATTTTCCTCTAACGCGTAAACCAGACTGAATTTAACCGATCACACGGATTATGTAGCCTTTGAGTATGTGTAGTTTGTGGATTATTTCCATACACATGCGACTTAAGCAAACAAGCAAAAGTCCAAAAAGTTCAAATTACGCGATCTCGGTGGCCAGTTGACCCTCAAATGTCTCGTTCATAAAATACAATATCGCATGAGCAGTGTGGCACGCAGCGCTCAGCTGTTCAAACTATATACCTTTGGTGTAAAAATCATCATATTCATCCTATTTTCGGAATGCATTGGAATTCTTTTGGATATCATGTTGATGTATCACGCCAAATATGAGAATTTTGTTTGTTCACGTTCCTATACATACATACATACATACATACATACATAATTGGGCATTACAACCCTTCAGTCAGGATTACGACCTAGTTTCTCACACCACTTATGTTGTGTGTGTTAATTTTATACATGAACGGCGGGACCTACAGTTTAAAGTCGACTCCGAACGCTAGATTTTTGAGAAGCTTTTCATGGCAATTTTTATTTACTCTCAGAGTTTTTGCCAGAAATCTGCTGAGAGGAAGTCGCCGAAGAAATACTTTTTGTATTTTGTTGTGATGTCTAGCCTGGGGCTCGAACCTTGATTTTACGTATAACAAGCCAACACACTACCTACTAGACTATGGCGACTTCACGTTCCTATCTATCTTGAAATTGGCCTCATCGCTGAAGATGATTTTTTGATGAAAATTAAGGTCAGTTGCCAACTGCTACAGAACCGATTCAGCGATCACACGTAGTCTGGCTTAAATTGTAAATGTATTGTCATGATCAGATTGATAATATTAAATCAGTAGAATATTTTATGATCTAAAAGACATTAACACCAACTACCTATACTAACCCATTACAATTTCCATGAATTTACTGTCAGTTAATAAGGAAACTATTTATATATTTACTAACCTTTCCAAGACAGTTAAATTTTATTACCCGGCCATTAAAGGTTAATAATGTGCTGCTGCTAAAGTAAAGGCAAAACAAAACATAACACGCAGCCATATAAAGTATTTACCTTTTGACTTGAATGAATAATTAATATGTAACATACATACCTATACAGACCTAAACACGTAAATAACAGAGTAAAACGAAATGCACTAGGTCTTCTAAAAAAAATAAAATTTAATTGTATGATAAAAAAAACATGCTAAAACGTTTATTTATAATGTATAAATACGTAATTTGTCTATTTATTTTGCTTTCTTTTAAACAGAGATATTATTATAGCGTTTTCTATCTTTGTTAGAAGACACCTACCTACGTACGTGTACATCAGTGATCATCCGTATTAGAGGCTTTAATATCGTTTATTTTTATTTTAAATTGTTTTTTTACGTACCATTGAAAATTGTTCAACTCATATTAATTTTTATTATTTTATTTAAAAAAAAAATAATAATAATAAAAAAACAGAGAGAAATACAAACAAATTTAATATGTTCTTCCACTTTTTATTTTATATGTTTGTATACCAATGTGTAAACAATATATAAAATTGCCAGTGTGTGTGTGTAAAAACATTTATTTATTTTGCACAAATTTCTGTAGTACGTGTGTAGGGCCTCAAAGGAATTAAAATGTGAAATACAAATACCTTATAATATGCGAGTATGCAAGAATGTTCAGCATAAATTGTTGGAAAATAGCGAAATAACTTTTCCATTTTGTAAAGCAACAAAACACAAAAAAAAGGAATCGAGATGCTTAAAATTACGCAGAAAATAAATTGCTTTACATTCCATAGACATTCAGCGTCATTCAACAGGCTGTTTTAGTATTCACATCCATCCAGCAAGTTATTCAACAAATATGAACAATCAATCGATTTGTTGTTCGCTTCCTTAAATTTATTTATTTTCTTAACATATTATGGATTGCCTTTTAACTTTTTTGCTGCTTAACTTCTTACTTTTAAAATTATTTCAAGCTTGAAAGATTTTCAAGGATAACATGTTAAGCTCTAATATCAATCAAATTTATTATTTGAATTTTCGAATAATTCTCTAAAAAAAATATGTCGAATGCCTTTTGTCAGATTTATGTTGTAGTATTTTATTTATTTTTTTTTTTAACATTTTGTATTTTCTACACAAATCAACAGAAAATGTAACAAACTGATGGGCAAACATACAGTCACACAGATAATTATACGTACGTACCCCCCATAAAAATCGTATTTTTAAAAAGTAATGAACTTCTAATCTAAAATTTCTTTACATTAGCGTCTGTAACGACACATTTACTTAAATAAAGAAAAAAAATCTATGAATTTGTGCCTGCAGTTTGCTTAAAACCAATACGGCACCAAAGAAAATTATACGTACGACTAGCTAGCCCGGTATATAAAAGGTATTGTGAAAATTTGGCGCAAAAATCAGTTGACTTGTCCATATATTATCATTTTTAAAAAAATGATTTTTAGGGGGGTACGTATAATTATTTGTGTGACTGTATAAGTTGGAGAGCAGATACCTATTGTGCTGTGATTTTACCTGAAAAATCCTAATAGTTGTAATTGAAGAAAACGAATTTATGATTAATTTTTCGTTCCTTTATTAGAGTTTGGACAATTCATCTTTTATAAGATTATTCCAGCATACTATTTCATTCCCGTGAAATTGTGCCAGTTAGCTGGAGTAGCACAGCCTTCTCTGTTCCATTCTAGTAATATAACAACAAATACCAGCATAGAAAAAATGGTAAACAAGTAAACAAAAATACAACAACAAACGCTACAAGAATAAACGTAAACAATTATGTTTACATTTATAGAGATTTCGAGAAGGAGAAGTCACGACCATTCGCCTTCAAGAACATTCATCAAACTGTTTACTCTGACCTTTATAAAAGGCAAAGGAAAGCAGGCGACTGAGTTAGTGAAGTTGTGATATGTGTGAAGGGAGTAATCGTGGTTTGAAAATCTCCGTTACAAATATCAGTCGAAGAATTATCTAGGAATTGTTATTGTTTATGCAAAGGGTGTAAACAGAGAAATAACAAACAAAGCAATTGTTGTTGTTTACATAAAGTTGTGAACAGTAGCACACAGAATTGTGCGAATAATAAGGAATTTTACTTAAAACTAAACACAAATTTATTTTTATTTTATTTGCAATCTACGAGCTCATATTTTAAACGTTTTTAAAAGGTAAAAACGTAACATTATAATAGCTTATATTCTATTCGCGACGGACTTTATATTGGTTCTTCATTTGCTGGCGTCGCTATATTTCAGTGACATTTATTTCATGTGTCATGGCCTTTGGCCTATAGAACAGAATTAGCAGATATCGGGCGGCGGGCTGTGCTTCTTAGGTTTTTTACCGCTCTTAAATCAGTATTCCCCATGTTACCTATAAAGGTATGAAAATTTATGCACTTTTGATGATAACATTCCCATGATATGAACTGCATACTGCAGTGCCTATGTAACTAGCAGCAAATCTCATCCAAGTTTTCCAGACGTATGTTTAATTTTTAGACGATAGCTCAACTTTTGGTGCTTGCTTACTTTTGGGGTACTTAAACACCCAAGTTATAAGCGGTCCTTGAAATCATGTATTTACTATCTGATTCAATAAAACCATGGTATAAAAGGAGAATGTGGAAGACTTTAAAATAAAACTGCAGATATTTGACTAGCATGGAATTGTAGGAAGTATGGTGAATTTGGTCCTTCTATTTTTCACAATGCATTATAGCGCAGTGAGACTAACATCTTCAGATATATGTATGTTTATAAGGCTACAACATATGATCATTTTAGAATTTCTGCTAAACTTCCGAATTAATTCATGATTGCTCCGACTATTCTGTGGCAGTCTCGACTTTGATTGTCAATTCAAATTAAGTTCGAATTTTAATCGATGCAACCGCCCGTATGATTTTGATGTTCATGTTTACATAGATAAATTAAAAATGAAATGTATTGTTGGATCTGGTGTTTCTCTATAGAATTTCGGTTTTAAATCTTCAGTCTTACTTATTTACACTATTGTAAGAGGCAGGACATTACGATTTTCGTATGACGCCCAAGTAAACATCTGTATTTACGTGTGCAGCCAGGCTAGCTTCGTTGCTCGTACATCATATGCAATTACATCCCAGTTTTTAAGAAAGTGGAAGAGTAAATTGAACACCTTATGTTTCCGGTTTAAGTCGACTATTGTTTCTCTTCCTATACTTTGAAGTTTCTATGGAAAGGATCCATTAATGGACGTGTAGCTTGTGATAGTTTTTAAAACAATGTATCAAGAAATTACTTAGCGTTCTTGGCTATGTGAACCATTAATAACTGGTAAATAAAAGCTTTGATTTCATGACAAAATAATCAATTTCAAGTGCTCAAAAAAGAATTGTAAAAAATTGTTCTTAATTTTTTGATGATTTTTGATTTGAAATATAAAAAAATATTTCATCGGCGAATACCTCTCAGCATGCTTCTGGCAAAAATTGTGAGAGTAAATAAAATTGCCGTGAAAAGTATCTCAAAAAACTGTCGTTCGGAATCGACTTTAAACTCTAGGTTACGCCACTTATGGATGAAATTAACTCACATAAGTGGTGTGAGAAGCTACTGAAGGGTTATAATATATTTTTCTAACATAAGTATTTAATAAAAGACAATTTAACATGTTCGTTAGTAAATTTCCATTTTATTAATTTTAGTTCATAAAATTGTTGTTTAAAGTAAATAAAATTTTTTTTAATATTATTTCATATTTATTAGAGTTCTATATTTTCTTTCTTTTAAAGTATTTGTGATTTATTTATTGTATATAAAATTTGTAAAATAAAAATTGAATTTCTTTTAATCACTAATTAAAGAACACATTTTTAGGTCTGCTTTTATTCTATTTTATTTATTAATTTTATTATTATTATTATTTTTTTTTTATTTTTTTCTTCTTTTTTTGTAATTTTATTTAAGGTAGTATTTAATACTTTGTTTATTTGTGTAGATTTGTTTATTAATATACATTAAAACTTAAAGTTTAAAAAAAATATTTATAAAATTTTATTAAAAAACAAAGTCGCTTTAAAATTGCATTATGGGCCCCACCACCAACTGATAAATTTTAGGTTTTTTTATAAAGTTTTTAAAAAACAGAAAAAAAATTAATTTTTTAATTCAGCTGTTTTCAAGAATTCATTAGGCATGCTTTTGTAGTTTATGGCATGAATATATTGAAAAGAGCCAAATTGGGTAAAATAAAAAATAAAATAAAATAAAATAAAACTTAATATGAAAATGCTGTGTTGAATTTAGTTATCAAAAAATGGCAAGATTCTCAGAGATTGTATAAATTTTTTGAAAAGTTTTTTGAAGTTTTTTCCTCTTTTTGTTTGTGACTTTTAAAAATGCTTAAATATTGCAGAAATAGAATACTTTTTCCATTTTTTTATCTAAGATTTTTTACTTCTTCTTTAGTTGTTTCTGTCACGTTTAAATATACATGGTTTTAATAGAGGATAATAAATTATTTAAATTCCAACATTTCAACAAGTGTAACGACTTCCTTTACTCCTTTTCGTTTTTATTTGCATTTAAGGTGTGTTGCTTAAGAACGAGTTACTCATTTCTTTGTCCCTACGGCATACCTTTTTAAAGCCGTAGAATAAACAAATTCTTTTACAACTTTGAAAAATTTGTTAAGGCCATAACCCTTATTTTTATACCTTTTTTTGTTGTTTCTTATTTTTCTGTAAACTTAAATTGTCCATCACATGAGTTTATTTAACCATAATAATTTATTTTTTCATATGTTTACTTTACAGAGTAGGTTTCGCAACGAAAGAGATTTTGTTTTGTTTTTCTGTCAGAGTTTCTACGCCTTTAAACTTTCAACTTTTGTTTGAAGCGAAGATTCTAACATAAAGAAATGAAAAATATTCTTAATGGCTGTTGAGATATCCCTTCATTAACTTTATCATTGGCAACATTTACATAAAAAGGTTTATTTTTCAATTTATTCCGATTTTTTTACGATTTTTCCGTGTTTTAACAAATTTTTTTCAAGAAATATTTTAGAAAATAAGAAATTTTTTTAAATATTTTTAATAAATTTAAGTTACATATTTAGCTTTAAATTAAATTGCTTAAAAATTTATTTTCGTTTTCATATAAAATGTAAACTCAATTGTGAAATTAAGAGAAACATTATGATGACAGTTTGTAAGAAGTTAATGACAGGCAGTTTATATCAATCATACGACTTTATGAGGCAAAAGGTGAGTGTTAAAATTTTTTTTTTTTTTATATGTTATTGAAATGTGAGGCATTTTTTCGTTTTTACTGCTTTTTTTTATTAAAAACGTTGTAGTCAATATAAAATTGCTTTTATGGAAAAAAATTCCTAAATTAAAAAAAAAAGATCATAACCACCTTGCCTACATGGCGTATAATCGACATAATGGTGGTTTAAAGTCCTGTTCTAAGGATGTTATTTTGCAAAATATTGCTTTAATAAGCAGCTTAATGCTATACTCGTTTGAGACCTAATCAACAGTGTTACATTTCCTCTTTTTGACAGCCATTTTGCCAAGGCTTTGACCTGATAGGACTGATTTTTTCAACTTTAATGGCTTTCTTAAGAAATCAAATTCCACATAGAAATCACAAAAGCAGTATTTATTCTCATATATAGGAACATCCTGAAAAATCAGGAATAAAACATAGAGCTTAACACGTATCGAAAGGCATTATGTCCCACTAGTTCTCAACTACTTCGAGGAGACATGAACTCTTAAGGCAGCAGACAGAAAACTCTCATATCTTGCGAATGTGGGCTCAAAACACGTATCGAAAGGCATTATGTCTGCAACAACTTTTAGGATACATGAAAACTTAAGGCAACAGTACTACTCCAACTTATTCTGCAAGACAAACTAAACCGTGAAAAAGTTGAAGCAGAATGAAATTAAAACAGTTATCCTCGCTTCGAATTATCCGGTATCCTGTATTAACTATTTTGGTATTGCTAAACAAAGTACGCACAAATTTACCAACAAAAAATTTAATTAAAAAATTAATTAAAATTATCAAAGTATTTAATAGTATTTACTATGCAGTCGTTTACATCACTATATATCTACATCTACGTCACTGTTCACGGTCACACACTAAATTCATTTTGTGTCCATTTAACTAAATTACAAAGCAATTCAGTGCAATAGAAATTTTGAACAAAATGCTACACTCTTATGTGTGCAACATTTTTCACCATCTACAGTCACAGAAAAACGTCTACATACAACGATGTAACTAATTGTTTGTTCTTTTTTTCTAATAATTTCTAGGTTACATTTTTTATATTCAAAATTCTTAATTTTGAGTGCCTTAAAGAACGCTTTAAAACCTTCTCTAATTTGAAAAAAATTGCCAGTGTATGTAGACTTTTTTCCTTTACTGTATATTGGCTTAAAGAGTGAAAATTACACAGAATTTAGTTATAGAAGATAAGGATAGGCTATGGCATTTAATAGTTCAGTGCAATACAAAGATTTCATCAGGCTTCACGAACCATTTAAACAATAAAACACATCGACAACTGCAAAACCAAGACTTTATACTAAAGTTCCTTAACAATAGCAAGAGGTGTTTCTAGAACACACTGGATTTCTCATTGGTTCTGACAAGCAGTGAGCGTAGCTAAACCCTGTACGCCATTTTTTTTTCACTGAACTTGTTGTTTGTTTGATGTAGAAAACGATGTATAATTCTGTTGAAATTAAAATGTCATTCAAATTACTGAATTCTGTTCAGGCCTATTCTATGGAAAAAATATTTATTCTGCATATATGTACATATTTTGTTTTGTTTTTCATAACCTTAAAAAATTTGTGTCTGTTTTTTTCGAGCATTTTCATACTAAGTTTAGTAATTTTTCTTTATAGTTTGACTAAGAAAAATTATGACAAAGATTTCTACAAATATTTTTCAAATTTATTATTTAACTATGTATGTATGTATGTATACTTAAATTTCTATGAAAATAGTTAAAATCTTTAAAAAAAATTTATCATTAAATCTTGTGTTTTTGTTTTTTTACAAATTAATGTTTAAAATATTTGCTGAGCTGCAGATAAATTTGGATAAATTACAACTACAAAAATTATTAGGGGTAAGAAAATTATGAAAGGGAATTTTTTGTATTTTAATTAAATTAATTTGTAAAATTATTATTATTAGTTTGTTTTTGTTTTTGTTTTTATTTTAATATTTGAGTCAATTGGCACTTGTGTTAAAAATTATTTATAACGTATGTATGTATATAGAGTTTATAAATTTTCTCTCAGTGTATGAGTAGCATTAAAAAGCGTAGCATAGATTATAAAAAAAGCAAGAGAAAGCGTTAGAAAAATATAAAATAAGGGGAGTAAGAAATAAAAAAGGGGAAATATTCAAAAGACCAGTGTAAAAACTAGAGCATTTAAAAAAAGACCCGATAAAAGGAAACACACTTTAATAGGTGGAAAATTGTGTCATTTTTTTATAGTTAAGCGGTTCCTGCCGCCTACTGTTTCACAACGTCTTTTTTTTCATGTCTTAGTCAATATCCCTGCGTTTACCATTCTCTTGGTCTGGTTTCACCATCCGTGCGATAAGATGACGTACGTCTGCTTTCCACATATTGACTTTGTGTTTGTGCCACCATACGTCCGGCACGTGGTGGTGGTGGTGGTGCTGGCACTCCTCTAAGTTGAATTGTGGTCTAAAAATAAAACAAAATTTTATTTTCTATTCTTCTTCTTCCTTTCATTTTGTTTTCTAATTACCATCTTGTCCGATCTTCTTGGTGTTGGAGTTCCTTCGGGTGAGCTCATGTCTTCCGGAGCTGCCCAATGCTCTGTAAATTCACTAGCCGATCTCGCCAATGATGGATGACTAACTGATCTATGGAATGAACGTCTTTCGGACATATCATCGTCATCATATTGCATGGGATAATATGAACTAGCATTGGACATGTTATCTAAACGTCCAAAATCTACCGTGACCTCTGACATGGAACGGAAATCATTGTGATCGGTGTGATAGGATGTTCTTGAAGATCTTCTAGAACGTTGCGCATTGAAAGCATTGGAATTAATAGGCATTGAGGGATCCATACGTATGGTGCGTACACTAGAACCACCATCACTATCATATTCATATAGAGTGGGTAAAGAACTGCGTCTGGAACGTGTATCCCAGGGTTGGGTCTTCTTGCCCCGTTTAGGAGCTCTGAGTTCGACATCTTCATCATCCGAGGGTGGAGCCAAAATGCGTATAATAACATCCCAGGCCTGAGGCTCAAATATACGCTCATATCTTGTATCAGAGCGTATGCGTTCAAAGTCCTCCTTGACAACGGCCTCGGTCAACATGGTACGTAGCGACGATTCGGTGGTAATGATTTCCTTCCATTTGGTTTTGTCATCATAGCTCAGATAACGAGTTAAGGGATGCACACTCGAATGTACAGAACTGGCATCATCTGCCTCTGACATTTCTGGCTCTTCCAAGATTCTTATCAACACATCCCAATTGGGTACGGCCTTATCGGCTGGTGGTATCTCAATAGGTTTCATATTGCCTACCAATTGTGGACTGGTCAGTTGTTGCTTATTGTCATAAATTTGTTGTGGCAGTTCCGTATGCTTCCTAGGAGGTAAGGACAACTCGGATCTTTCCATTCTAGGCGTTAAAGTAAGACCAGAAACACTCGAAATATCTGAGAAATTTTCCCATTGTTGTTGCTCACGTTCCGTAGGATAATTGCGTATCTTAACATCAAAGGTAGGATCTGGTATTGGTGGTGGCAGTGGCTTAGCTTTTGGCTTATATTCCGTTATCTTACGTTTATGAGATTCAATGTCTTCTATGGTCTTCTTCTCGGTTATGGTACGCAAATATACATCATCTACCGTGTGTGAAGTTATTTGAGGTTTCTTAATTACAATTGGTGGCTCTGGAGGTATATATTCGGTTTCAACAAAGTGGCTGGTATCGACCATTTCTGCAACTGAATGCAAATCGGGAGCTCTAGATGTAACATCGGTTATTTCACTTAAAGCGGGACCATCGGTATAATCCGACCAGGTTTCAGGACGTCCATCTACCATTTCATGATGTGTACGTGTGTAAACAGAGAACACAGGTTGTGGTGGAGCAGTCATTGTAATTTCAGAATGTTGTGGGACAGAGTGTATATCCGGTGTGTAGACAAATTGAGTATGAATAGTTTCCTCATGACCTGGCAGTGATTCCATTGTCATAATACTTTCACGATCTTCATGTGTTTCCATAATGGTAGAGAGATTGTTACGATCTGCACGCAATGTTGCCACGCTTTCAGTATCAGACGTCTGTGGGGAAGGTGGTGGGGGTGGTGATTTCTTAACACGTACATGAACATCGAATTTCGGCGAAGAGGATTCTTTAATGGCAATAGGATGACGAGGTATGGCAGTGGCCACAGCGTTAGCGGCTTGCACCTCTTGTGTATGACCGTAATGATCGCTATAAATGCTTGAAGTCTCTTGGACGAAAGCACGATTTTCGAAGCTTCCAGCCGAGCTGAAAGGTAAGGATCTGTAAAAGATTGGAACAAATTAAAATTTCTCTTTAATATTCCTTAAAATTTCAAGCATACCTCGTATCGATTTCTTCAATTTCGGAATGAGATTCGCTTGGATAGTCGGAAGGTATCAAAGCACCCTCGCTACCAGACGAACTGTGAACCGTAGTTAAAGCAGCATGAGCACGTGGTATTTTAACACCCTCAAAGTCACCGATACCACCCATGCTACTGCCGCTAAGTTTTGTAATTTCTGAACCACTTCCCATCGACATGGGAAGACGACGAACCACTGGTATGGGACGACTACGCAGGCAATAGTATGAAACAGCCAGACCCAACAGTAATAAAGTCAAGAACATAATAGCACAGATAATCATCAGTATTTGGATGCCCTTTAAAGGAGGTTGGACCACAGTACCAGCGGCAATAGGATTAAGACTTTAAAAGAAAAGAAATGTACATTAATTTAATATTTTGTTTGTAGTTGTTATATGAACTTACATAGGAGCTGGTAAAGCTGGTGGCAGTGATGGTATGGGCGGTGGATAACGACATACTATGGTAATAATTTCATCGCCATCCATTTCCAAATTGGCATGAAAACGTACAATAATATTATTGGTAAAGACACGTGTTGGATTCTAGAAAAGTAGAAAAATGGATTCAAAAGTTTATTATTTTAAGAGTACATATTGCAACATTATTTTAAATATCATTTACCTGTATTGTGCCACATCCTTTCAATGGCAATTCCAATCTATACGATAATGCACCTTTGCCATTAACGCGACAAGCGCTACTGCGGTCATAATCAGCTTGTATGATGCCATGAAAGGGCTCATTGAACTTCATATCAACCTAATAAAACCGTGGAATTTTATTTTAAATACACTTTAAATGTAATAACAATTGTATACCAACCTGCATAGAACCGGCTGCACAATTAAGGGCTGCTTTTGTACGATTTAAAAATATCAAGGGACTAATATCGTCTAGTTTGGTAACCTAAAAATAGAGCAAACAATTTTTAGGGCATAATATTGTAATTTGTAAACTGTTTCTAAAACTAAACTAATTTCTATTTGACTCCATTTTAGTCTCCAGTCTTTAAATAAGTCACTAACTTCTGTGGTATAAAATGATAGCGAGTACGTTGCCAAATACTTTGGGCCATTATTACAACTTGCCGTTAAAGTTATGTTTAGTTAAAGGTAACTTTAACTAAAGTAAACTTTAAAGTCACCTTTAACTTCTTTTTTGTTCTTACAACCTATGGATAAAATAATGTAAACTTTTTCAAAAATATGGCAGTGCCAGAGCAATGTCGATAACACTGCTCAATTAAAAAAGTCTTGTTAAAAATGGCGCATTTTGTACCAGAAAATAATGATTTGCGGAATGCATTAATTTTTCGTTTTAATTTGAAAGTGAAGAAAAGTGCAGGAGAATCACAGGAAATGGTCAAGGCATATGGTAATCATGCTCTATCAGAAGTAACGCACAAAAGATGGTTTCGATGGTTCAGAGATAACGATTTTGATATGAGAAATGTAGAACGTGAAAGGCAACCAAAATGGTTGGAAGACATCGAACTGCAAACGATGAAGCTGACACTTTGAGTCAGCAACAAATGGTAGAAATGTTAAATGTTGTACAACAATTAATTACTTTTAAGCTTTAAAAGCTGTGGGAAAGATCCAAAAGTCTGGAGATTAAGTGCCATATGGACTAAATAACAAACAGATGGAAAAACAAAAAACCACTTGGAAATTTTACTTAAAAGATACGAGAGATACGAATCAGTGTAGCATCGAATTGTTACTGTCGATATAAAATGAATTTATTTTTAGAATTTTAAATGAAAAAATCACGGGTTAATCCGGAACAAAAGTCGGCTTCAAATCAGATCGATTCCGCGGAAAGACAATGCTATGTGTCTGGTGGGACTATAAAATTGTGGTGTACCACAAGCTCCTAAAACTGGTGAAAACCTTAAGACAAATCGCTACCGACAACAAATGATAAATTTGAACCATGCTTTGATCGAAAAACGACCAAAATCAGCCCCAAAATGTGACAAGGTAATTTAGCAACATGAAATTACATCTGCACACAAAGTAAAATCGGGTCGGGATCAGAGATCAGCAATGAGTCCCTCAAAAAAGATGAGTAGAATCAATCATACTCATAATTTCTGATACTTATACGCATTCATACTTATTTCAATACTATACTCATACTACTCATATTCAAAGTTTGAAGTATTCATCGTACTCATACTTAACAACACGTATGATTTTGTGGGTTTCGACTCACCATGACTCACCATTTACAAGAAACACAAAATAAGTATGATTAGAAGGTTGTGTGTTTGCTTTGCTTGCTGCCTTGTCTTTTCTTTTTCCTTTTTTTTTTTATATGCAACAACAACTAAGACTATAAATTTTGATGACTGATTCGAATTATTTATGAATATTATAAGTATTTTTCTAAATTTATGAATCTAAATGAGTATGCATATGAATCAAACATATTTCGAATGTTATGAGTTCGTTGTCAACGTTGTACTCGTTCTCATTGTACTCATACTTATAAATCAACGTTGTACTGAGTACGTATGAATCAGAGTAGTTGAATATCAGTTGGCTCTTTTGGGACTACTATTTGCTTTCATCGATGTGACACTTATTGGAAGAATTCGAAAATTGGGTGACTACTGGGTTTGCTTCAAAAGACGAACAGTTTTACTGGACTGAATCCACAAATAGCCTGAAAGATGGCCAACACCTTGAACAAAATGATTTTTACTTTCCCATTAAAAGTTTGTGTTTTATTTACACAAATAACCTTAGGGTACACTTAGGGCCATTATTGCTACTTGCCGTTAACTAAAGGGGATGATTTTAACGGGCAGATAAATTATTTTTCGTTATTATGAGTATCCAATAAGATAGAAGTGATCGTTAAGTTAAAGGGAGGATCAGCCTACCTTTAACTTTTAATATTTAATAATATTATATATTATTTTCAATATGACAACTACAAATATAAACAAAATGAGCAAATACAACAAAAAAAGAAGCCCGTTGTTGCCATTGCGTTAAAAAAAAATTGTTTAATTGAGCAGCGTTATCGACATTGCTTCGGCACTGCCATATTTTTGAAAAAGTTTACTTTATTTTATTATTAGTTTGTAATAACGAAAAGAAGTTAAAGGCGACTTTAAAGCTAACTTTAGCTAATGTTACCTTCAACTAAACCCAACTTTAACGGGAAGTTGTAATAATGGCCCTTAATCTCTAATTGAAGTAATGCGTACATACACGAACGTCAAACTTCGAAATTAACTTCAATTTATGCAGTTAAATAAAAAACATTACTTTTCTGTATTAAAAACGAAAATAAAAAATCTCACATTTTAATGTAAACTTTGCTCAAAATCACGTCGTTAGCCAACATCCACTCAGTTTTTCGCATTTTTTTGGCAGTAATGCCAACGATATAATTTCCATTAAAATGTTACAAGAAATAAAAGTCCAATATTTATTATTCTGTCATTTCCTAAACAACTAATTTTTGTGTAAAATTTCCGGCTTTAAATATGAATTTTTATTTTGTAGTTCAGAAAAAGAAAAAAATAAAAATATTTTTGGCTGTAGAATATGGGAAATAAATGCAGACACACATTTACAATGACTATATACACGTATGTATTGTTATGTACAGTAACAAAGTTCAAAAATTTTAGCGTATACACTGGCATTAAATCCCATAAACAAATGCAAATTGTGGCAAAACAAAACAATATTTTTTAAAATTGTTATTTGCTTGTGAAAGCCAAAAAAAGTGAAAAAAATATTTTATATGTTGACAATTGCAGTTCAATATGTAAAAGTTAATGTGTGGCATACACAATTCCATCTCTTTCACTCTTACCAGAGCCGCTTGGTTAAATCAATAAAATCCAAAATTACTGTGTTTTGTATTTCATTGCTTCGGTTAGGCGAAATACACAAAAAATCGTTCTCTTTTTTTTGTTTTATTTTTATTGGTCACACCAATATATGTACATATATGGGAATATTCACTTTCCTCCAGCATATGCGATTTTTAATTTACATTCGATTGAATCACTATCGCGGTACGAAATATTGAATGAACACATGCTACGTTAGCGGTAGGAAAAGTTTTTTAATGAACTTCAGGCAAGTTATGTAGATTCTAAGATAGGCTGTATATATTTGGTCATGCATTAGTTCGATATGAGAATATTTTTTGTGAATACTAATTGACAAACGATGGATTCAAAAGAGCCAAAAATTAAAAAAAAAATATTTAAAAAATTCTTAGGCATTTGGGACTGATCAACGACACTTATAGACACTTTAAGTGTCGAAATATGTACATTTGTTAGAGAAAATATAAAATTCTGATAATTTTCAAAAAATTATTTGTTTGTCATACAAGCAATTTTCTGGAAATCACTTTGGCCAGATTGGCCGGCATAATTACGCAGTTGAGCATAGAAATTTCTATACAACCCTATTAATTACATCTTTATGGTTCATACAATAATTCGTGGCATAAATGAACTCAAATTTGAACTTCGTATCATTAGATAGAATTACTCTTATAACCCTTATTACTGGAAAGAATGCTACACCCAATGCATTTTCCCACGTTAGTTCTTGTCAAGGACAAAATGCAACCCCATTATCCTAAACCTACTACAATAGAAGATTTTATAAGGGTTATGAACCACTTTTACAGTGAAATTATTTACTTGAGAACCTCAACTTTCCTTGTTCGTAAAGCCAGATTTGGTTTTTCAAAGCGGTGACACAATTTGTAGAATCCTTTTACTTTCCGCAATTTAATCATATTAAGTAGGAACAAGTATTATAGCAGTCGAATGCTCTATACTTTCATTATTTGAAGATAAATTGTATCATTACACAGGACAGGAAGTATCACTAGAAATAATTACCCTTATAACCCTTATTACTAGGAAGTCGTCCCAAGCATAGCACCTTTAGAGGTGATCATAATCATTTAAAGCGCTCGTGAGCTACTTTCCTATCTGAATGTATAAGGATTCCCACTACTCGTCTACATATAATCCTAATTATTAAGAATTTAAGCTTGAAAAATTGAAAAATTGTATTGAAAACGATTTCTTAAATCGGTATACCATACCTTAGAGCCTAGCACGAATTTAATAGAGTCACGATTACTAACATTCACAATTTCTGATAATAGTTTCTCGGTAATGAAAAAGTACTACAAGATTTCTAAACCAGCTTACGGCACTAAAACAAATCTCTTCCTCAAGCGTAACCTAAAGTGGTGAGATACTTAATAACACATCTACTGCATCAGTTGAAGGAGTTCTCATTGCTCGTGTTATACCAAGCACAGACGATTTGATGCTTAGTCAAGATTACAACATAGAGTCTCACAACACTCATGTTGTGTGTGTTAATTTTATTCGTAAATGGCGTGACCTACAGTTTAAAATCAGCTCCGAGCGATAGATATTTCATGGTAATTTTATTTAATCACAGACGTTTTGCCAATAGACTGCTGTGAGGATGTCACCGATAAAATATTTTTTCAGATTTCATTTTGTTGTAGATTTCTGACCTAGGGTTTGAAACGTTGACTCATGTCTAATAAGCCAATACGCTACTTACTATACTACGGTGACTAGAAGGTTGAACATTTTTCAAAAATCTGCAGTTCGGAGTCGACTTTAAGCTTTTGATCCTGCCGCTCTTGTATAAAATTAACACTTACCACATAAGTGGTGTGAGAAACTTGGTCGTAACACTGGCTTAAGGCTTATAATGACCAATTACGTATGAACCTTTCAGATTTCTTCTTCTATAGTTTTAAACGTTAAGCGAGAACAGTATAGTACACGTATCTAATATAGCTGCAGTTTACACAAAACGGTCCTCGTTCGCTTCATATACAGTGGACAGCAAAAGTCTTAGTGCGGCAATATATTTTAGCAATTTTATGAATTTTAGCCAAAATTTTGTATAAAAATTTATAGTTTATATATTTATTATATCAATTTATTTCTGTTTTATTATAAAAGAATGTTGACAATGGTAATGTTTTTCATAAAACAAGAGAAAAATAATGAAAAATTAGAGATGACTCCATAGGTACCCCCAAGGAGAACCCTCAGTAAATTTAAAATTCAAAGGCCTAATATATGAAAATGTTATCCCTTGCAGAATAGTAGAATATCCCTTAAAGTCTAGTAATCCATTTAACCAATTTGTAATTGAATATACAAGTTTTGTTTAGCGTTTTCTGGTGGCACCAACAGCAAGTTTTTCGGTTGACTTTTGTTTGAGGTTTAGAGATTACGTAAGCATTCTTTCAAATGATCTCCTAAATACTCTCTTGAAGTCATATTGGGACTTTGTGCAAGAGTATTAAGCCTGTGGGAATTTTTTTGTCAAAATATTTTGGAGTATTAAGACTTTTGCTGTAAACTATATATATATATAGCGATACTTATTGACTCCTTTTTTGAATCAGTCCACAATACACATGAAAGATTTTCTAAATAATTTACCTTTGTTTAAAAATTTAAAAAAATAAATTACTATTGTTGTCGTTATAAAAAATTATTTTTCAACGATATTCGACAGTTTATATGCCTCTAACTGATTAACTTTTTTCCTTTAACCATAGAAAATATCATTTAAATCGGCTTTTAAACTTTTTAATTGTATACCTGTTTTCAATTAGCGTAGTTTGATAATTAATTCCCCATACGAATTCTTTGCTTATAATTTAAGTTAATTTTTTCTTTTTAATCCAGTACCTAATGAGTATTTATAATTTTTTTTGTTTTTCTGATTCAAATCAAAATATTCTCAACAAGTGCTTGAGTCATTATAAACTAATTAATTATGAAACAAATGATTCAACATTACAAATGTTACAAAAAACAAAGCTGGTTTCCTCATTAAGGAATTTAAATTCAAGTGAATACAATTCAAGTGTACAATCAGCGCTTAGATGAAAGCTACAGAGTGACATTCAAAGTTTTTAAAACAAAACAAATAATAATGAAATAATCTCTTGAATGGATTTAAGCATTAATGACATAAAGTAGAGTGTATGGAATGTAATTACAAATATTCATTTTAACTGTAGTAGTAGCTGTAGTAGTACCATCATTAACTTGTACACTTTTTCTGGGTATACTTGTATTTGTATTCAAATTCGCATTGTTTTCCTGCTAAAATCAATGTATGAATACGAAATATCTTCAATTGAATTTTGCCCGAGTAAAAAAAAGAGAGAGAAAAAAGCTTAAAAATTTGAAATGTATGTTTAAAGTACGTGTCTGGTATGTTAATTTTTAAAAGTCAAAGTAAAAAAATATTTATGTATACATTTCTACACACATATAAATGAAAACTTTACCCACAATCTGCTTAAAGAGATGCAAATGTTTGCCAAAGGCTTGAGCCAAGTAAGTGTGTGGGGAGCAAATGAAAAAAAAAGAAATAACGAAATTCCAACAATCAATATTAGATTATAATTTATGCGGCAGATATTTTTTATTTACAATTATTTTCAAAGAAAAAATTTTCAACTTAAAAAATTTTTGAGAAAAAAAACGAATATAAAATTCTTTGAAATAAATAAATGAATGCCATGTCACTGTCCATATATTTAAGCTTTCTTTACCTTCCTACACGTAAATAATTATCCTTTTTGATAACGCAGTATATCTCCTTTATTCACTGTACATATCGTATATATTTTCCATTTTTAATGTTTCTTTAATTTTCATGGCAACTTCAGCAAAACAACAAACAACAATTGTTTTGATAGTAATTTATTTTAATTAGCATCGTATACTAACATTTTGCACCAGTTAATAAAAAAAACTGGCAAAACATCTGTAGATGTACAAGCATGCTAGTACAGTCCGGGGTGGAAAGAGTAATAGATTAAGTCTATGGAATACTAAGTGAACCAATGCAAATGAATGAATGAAGAAAAAAAAAGTGTTGGGAAATAACAATAACAACAATGGAAGATATTGCACAATAGAGATATCTCTCAGACTATAAAAATTTACAGTGCAGAGTAAAAGTCGAAGGATAAATTATTTATTTTTATGTGTCTATCAACTTTCAATAAAATGGGATGCTGTTTCAACGCAATGCAATTGAATTAAAAGTAATATCTGTACAAGTTATACCCTGAACGAGACAAGAAAACCAGGCAATTAAAGTTGGAATTTTGAGCAGACGAACAAGTTTCCATCATAGTTTTTGAATTTGTAAAATTAAATAATCCTTATACTGAACCCAAATAATTCATCCAAGTAGCCTTTAGACCTATAATCAACACAGAACATAACTTTAAAAACAAACTTCGTAGAAAAGTAAGCCAAGGCTACCTTCTGGAAAGTATAATACTCCAAGAGTAATGATTTTCACCACAAAAGCTAATGCATTTTCACATGTTAGTTCTTGTCAAGAATAGAATGCAATGCTAATCCTACTACAGTGGAAGAATTCAAAAGGAGTTATGAATCACTTATATAGTGAAAGTATTTCCTTGAGAACCTCGTCTTTCCTTGTTAGTAAAACACGATATGGGTTTTCGAAGGGGTCACACTATTTATAGAATTCATTTACTTTCCAGGTTCTGCAATTGAACCATATTAAGTAGAGATAAGTAGTATAGAAGTCTAGTTTTCTATATAATGAACTGCATCATTATATAGGACAGGAAGAATTGGAAGATTTAGAAGATTTTTTACATTTTAAATAATCACAAATCGTTGTGATATCACATAATAAAAATAGGTCGCCATAGTAGGTAGTGTGTTGGCTTATTGCAAGTGGGGCCACGTTTCAAACTCCAGGTCAGACATCTCGAACTAAACGAAATATGAAAAAATATTTCTTTCGCCGACTTCCTCTCAACAGATTTCTGGCAAAAACTTTGAGAGTCAATAAAATTCACATGAAAATTTTCTCAAAAATCTCTCTTTAAACTGTAGGTCCCGCCACTCATGTATAAAGTTAACATACACTACCTTATTGGCGTAAGAAATTATGTCGTAATCCTCACTGAAGAGTTGCAATGGCCAAATTATGCTATGATATCACATGACGCGATGAAGTTTAAGTAATTTTAGAGAAATACTTGGACGGTCTTTAGCATTAAAGCATGACACTCTTTAAATCAAACTGAATACCAGTTTGAAAGACTAATGGATTGATATTTTGATGTGATGTCAAGTACAAACAGCTCTTTCAGACAATTGAGAAAGGGGGAGACACATAAGCACTGTGCCGAATATGATATTATCATTGGATGATGTAGTGAAATAGTTTCTTCTGTTACATTTTAGAACTGCGAAAACCACGTTCAGACGAGATATCGTCAATACCACTTAGAGCCTGAATATTCTCACATAATATAAGTATATATAATTGTAGTCGCCGTAGTCTAGTAGATAGTGTGTCGGTTTATTAGACATAAGGCCACAGTTCAAACCCCAGGCCAGACATGGAAACGAAATATGGAAAAATATTTCTTCGGCGAGTTCCTCGCAGCAGTTTTCCGGCAAAAACTGTGAGAGTAAATAAAATTACCATGATAACGTTGCTCAAAAATCTGTCATTCGGAGTCGACTTTAAACTGTAGGTCCCGGCATTCATGTATAGAAATGAACACACACAACATAAGTGGTGTGAGAAACTAGGTCGTAATCCTGACTGAAGGGTTGTAATGACCAATTATGTATGTATGTATTAGGGATGCCAATCGGGAAATCCCGAAACACAAAATCCCGGGATTTTCGGGATTCCCAAATCCCGAATCCCGGGATTTTTTAAAACTTGTCCCGGGAGTTTTCGGGATTGTAAATTCATACATATAAACTTTATAAGTAAGAAAAAAATTGAATCTACGGCATTGTTTTTTTATTTAATATTACATTAAATAACACTCATGTAGTTTTTCAAGTGTATAATGCAACAATTAGGTGAATATTCTATATCACTCGACATCGAACTGAATAAGAACCTGACTTCCATTGTTAGAAAGTTAAAGTTGCCCTCGAAGTTCAATAAAATCTGTTAATATAGCTGGTTTAGACAATCAACTTTCTAAAGAAATAGATTCGATTGAATCACGAGGTGTTAGAGGTGAATAGTGATATTCTGCATATAGCTATCTTGAAACTATTTTGCCCACAAGTGTACATTGCGAAAAATGTTTTTAGCGAAAGATGTTTTTGTTTGCATCAAAATTAAGGCAAGTCTGATCTTTTTAAAAAATTACTTAAAACAATTTATATAATTAATAAATATTTTGGACACTAAATAATGTTCTTAAAAGGGTATGTATTTGCTTCTTCACTAATGTGTCTATACATATGTATATGTATGTAGATGAATTATTTTTATTTTTGTTACTTTTTATTCTGTTTTTTTTATTTTATAACATATGTATTGTGATAAAGATCAAAAATTAATAAAAAAATTTAATAATACAATTGTTTTTAGCTCTTTTTATTGAGAGAAAATCTCGAAATCCCGGGATATTTCGGGAAATCCCGGAATATTTCGGGATTTTTCGATCCCGAATTGTCCCGAAAAATCCCGGGATTTCGTGATCGGGATTTCGAAATCCAGAATCCCGGGATTTTTAAAAATCGATCCCGTTTGGCATCCCTAGTATGTATGTATTTAGGTATGTAATATAGGGCATTGCCTAAATGAAATAATGTGCAAGCTTGGCAGGATAATTAGTCACATAACAATCTCAATTTTAAAACTGCGAAGACTTTCAGCTTTCAGTGCGCCATGCTTAGAATTCTGGACAAATCCTTTATCGAGACCACGTTCATGAAACAAAGTGCGAGCTTCACAGGATAATAAATCGCAGATCAACAAGAGCATGTATTCTGGCATATAGTCTAGATGGTAAATAAGTAATCCTTAATAGCTATAGATATTTTTAGACTCTAAGCTACGATGGATATCATAACCATCCAATTCTTTATTTGCCTTTTTATATATTTTGTTATCCAATAAAAAGATAAATTAAATCAAATGAATATTTTATTAGAACAAAAGACATATTGTCTCTTAATTGTCATATTTATTCAATTAATTTTATTATGTCGTCGACTACACCCCATTTCTGTATTATTTCCTACATGAATTATTGAAAGTAAATTTTCCCTCAGGCTCTCTTCCTTCAAAAATCTTCTTTTGTTAATTGCATGTGAAAAACTATTTAGTGGAGTGTTTTGTGGCAACCAATCATTATCACTCCCACTGTACTTCAAGGCACTATACTACATTATGCGCCTTCTTCAGTGGTGTGTTGCTTTGACGTTGGCTCAGCTGCACTGTGTATTGTGTGTGTGTGTGTACCATTTCATACCCGTATTGTGTAATTACTTAACATTTCAGTATTGCGGGAATTATAATTACATGCTTAAATTAATGTGATGGGATTTTATAGGAAATTTCAATTTAATTTGAAAGAAAGAAAAAAGTTTTACTTTTTCCTCTTTTGATTATTCTTGTATGGAAAAATGCGATACTCTTAAGTAATTTAGCATGTTGAGGTTCGTTGGGAAATTACACTTGAAATGATATTTTTTTTTGGTTTTATGTACTGAGTTTTTCTAAGAACATATAATTGAGAAAATAATGTCGCAATTACGAAACACTTTAATGAAAACAAATCGGTTATGGCGGAATTGTTGAAAGATTTTTTAGGACACTGTCTGTTATTTTAATAAAATTTTTAATGCCTAGTCATTTTAATAATTTGGTGTAATTAATTAAAATAAAATTTTGAGATGCCGAACTCTCCTCGAAAGGACGGAATTGTGGGAAATTTGGTGGATTGGTTTGCTAGGTACGACACAATAGTATCACAAAATTGTTTCTTATATGTGCAGTTTGTTGTTAATTTCTTATTTTTGTATAAATTCATCCTCATCCAAATTATTCGAGTAAGCTATTAACAATTTAACCACTATTTTCCTTAACATTTTAAAAAAAATTTACCCAAAACTGTGAAATTCTGCAACGAAGTTATGAATACTTAGAGACGGAGACTAAGTTTAGATCCTACAATCCGGCTAGCAGATAGATTACAGAAGAGAAGGCCTATCAGCATGCCCCTAAGCTCTCCGTTATGGGATACTGACCATGCTTTTAATAGGAAGTCTGTATCTTTTACAAACATTCTTAAGTTCTTACGGTCCAATCCTTCGAAGTGACTTATGTATGTTATAATTTGAAATCTTGGAATATCGAGCTTACGAATGCTGAGCAATTACCTCAGAAGTGTTCATCATCCAGATCGTTTTAGAATATGTTCGTAATCCTTTACACGTTTTCGCCTTCTTCCTCCGCTTGGTCTTCAATGTAGTAGGCATGGGGTTATCCAAGCCTATGATATATAGTACTCTATTAGCTCGAAGTCGTCGTAGCCTAGTAAATACTGTGTTGGCTTATTAGACGTGAGGCCAGGGTTCATACCTCATACCGACTCAACGGATTTCTGGCAAAAATTCTGAGAGTAAATAAAAAAGTTGTAAAACTGTAGGTGCCGCCACTCTTGTATAAAATTAAAATTACTAAGGGGTTGTAGTGCCCAATTATATACACTGTCGGACAAAATAATGTGCGGTTTGAAATATTTTTTGTTTTTTGATTAAAGCATATGTTTATTGCTTTCAAATGTTTATAAATTATAGTTCCATTTTTAATTCGGTTAATATTTTATCTAATAGGGAACTTAACATTGAATTCTTTCATTATATTTTCTATTTATAATAGAAACTATATGGCACATAAGAAATTTCAAGTGACAAAATAAAATAACACTTCACAAGAAAATATTATAAATAATTAAATAACTTCAAAATTTAGTACGAAGTTGCTCCTCCTTTGTTAATTATGACTTCTCTTAATCTTTTCGGCATACTTAGCGCAAGGTTCTTCAAAGTACTTGTAGGAATTGCGCTCCATTCACTTTGCATTTTTTCCCAAAATGTTTGAATATTTGTTCTGGACTCCATCGGGATTTTGTCATCTAAGATAGCACAAAGATGCTCTATGGCGTTTAAATCTGGGCTTTGAGTAGGCCATTCAAATTTTTCAACATTATTTTCTTCAAAATATTTTTTAGCGGCCTTAATCGCATGCTTGGGGTCGTTGTCTTGTTGAAAGATTTTCTTCCAAAACATTTACATAGTGCTCTCAAGTCATTTTAGTATCAGTTTTAACGAGTCTACCAACTCCTGAAGAGGAAAAACATCCCCACACCATGAGGCTGCCTCCGTACCATTCTGTATCTAGGGTAATTATTAAATGTCTTTTACATACCAGGATGATCCTTGATCCTGTAATTAACCTCATATCGAAAAATCAAACATTGACTGCACTCTGTATGCCAAATTATGTCTGTTTCGTTAAACTATTTCGAAATCTACGCCTCTACGGTAAAGAATTGCAAGGAAAATCCGGATTTATAGGAAAGTTTACGTGTGAATAACCTGATGCGAATGTGTTAATACCATACTCAAATCTTTAGTAACGATAATAACTTTTGTTTCCAATCACAATCAAAGCTAAAAGTGTAAAAGTGTGTCAACATTTTTTCATCCAAAGTCCTTAATCCGATATCCAAATGTTTAAAATTTATACGAAATTATAAAATAAGAATCTCTTTAACAAATCGACAAGGCAAAGTCTAAAGTCCGCAATAAAAAGTTCTATAATAAAAGTTTCCATTCAATTGAATTTCCAACAAAAATTAAATCGTTAATATATTGGCCATAATTTAGACTTTACGTATATAAATTAAAATCACTTTACACAATCTATATACATATAAAAGCAAGCGAACATAAAAATCATGCTTTAAATTCCAACTAAAAGTCCACTCCCACATACATTTGTAAATTCTTAAGTAAAATGGTTATAAAAAAATATATTTTAACTTCACTTCTAATCAAAGGTATTAACACGTTCACGTACATGGCTGGTTTGAAATGAGACATTAAAATACCCCAAGTGCACATAGAAAAATAATTTATTTCAACGTTATTGTTTTCCATTATTTTTGTTTTTGTTTTTTTACAAAAAATAAAATAACAGCATGGTTTGCAATAAAATTTTATAATTTAATAAAATTATTATTTTAACACACACACACAAACACAATTCGTTTTGTGGCCTAATGTGTACGTTTGAGAATGTTCTACAGAATGCGTATGTATGTTAGGATGGTTTTATGTTTTGCGTTCTTTACATTTGATTTTATAGCCTGTCTATGAACTTTGTGAACGTGTAGACAGGATAAAAATGTTGAAAAAAAAAATTAAAATAAATGAAAAAAGTCGAATCAAATTATAGGCTTGGTTAAGAGTACTATTTTATATGCCATACCATATGCAATTTATGTATGTATGTATGTATGCATATACCATACATTTCGTTGCATACAATACACGGAGAAATTATTTTCGTATCAAATACCGAATACTTGAAAATGAAATCTATTATCGAACTCTTTCGAAATGTCCTGTGACCTGGCCGTTTACTGAAAACATTAATTTTTTTGGTTGCTGTACACATGTTGATGAAACATGTATCGCAAGAAATTTCTCTCAGGTCATTTAATAGACATCTCAGGCTCCTAATACGAATATACTTGAAAATGAAATCTGTTATTGAACTCTTCCGAAATGTCCTGTGACCTGGCCGTTTACTAAAAACTTAGATTTTTTGGTTGCTACACACATGTTGATTAAACATGTATCGCAACAAATTCCTCTCAGCTTATTTGATAGACATTTTAACATAAATTTGAATATGCCATCACAAAATGTGGTGACATTCAAGAAATTATGGTTGAAAGCTTAGAAATGAAAAGAAAAAAAAGAGAAAAAATATAAAAAAAATGCATATAATATTGCAAACAACAACAACATTCAAGCAAGACTCTGTCGGCAAAAGCTTAACTAGATAAGCTAAGCAAACATTAGCAGATTTATGCAATTGTCAAAGAGCATAATATTGTTGTTGCTAATATTATATGTATTGTTGTGGTTGCTGTTCGTTCTATTGTTGTTGATATATTTCCATATAAACTGACAACATGTCATGTTCGCTGTTAGAATATGAAAATATGATCACATTCACATTCAATTCTTTATTGTTTAATGTCTGTCTCTAGGTTTTCTATTTTTCTATTCATGCTGTTGGTTGTTCTTTTATAGGAATAAGAAACTTACCTTTCCATCGAGTGTAGCTTCTTCGGGTAGACCATTTGTTGTATAGTTTCCGCTATCACCATGTTGCACATAATTCGATTGTGCTGTTACATTAACAAATTGCAGACAACTCATGACTAGTAGAGCCGCCAACGGCAACAGTTTTATTGAAAAAGATTCCTTCATTTTTAGGCTGCTGTTTGGTTTTATAAAATTTCCCGATTCTTTACTGTTACTGGAGATTTTGACTGTTTGCAAAATAAACTTTTAAAAAAGGTTTGGATGGGATTGGGGGAGGTTTTTATAAATTTCCTCTGTTGCTGGTTATTATTATGTCGTTTTTTAGGGTTGCACGAATTATAGTTTAATGTTGAGTTCTTAATGATAATCATAAGCAAATTATAGTCATTTCAACATCTGCAAAGAAAACAGAAAATGTTAATTAGTTTGGTTGTTATATTTAAAATACTTTATAGGATAGAATTTCACACGTTATGTCTTCTGGATTATAATATTTTTTATTTGTTTAATTAAGCTCCACTTAAGACAACATAAGCTTAAGAACCTGGTACACTAATGCTAATTCATTAAGTTTTTGTAAGGACAACTTAAACCAAAAAAAAAAGACAATACATCGTGGGACCATTTCTAAGTCTTGTTAAGCCTTTCATTCAGTCACTCAATCATTTCGAGGAGTCTACTTTTATCTCAGCAGCTTAACTTTAATGTTGACTTCGTATAAAAGCCGCAAGAGCACCAGCACATAGACAGACGGCAGATAGGGACGAAAAGAGCATAACGTTAAGGTGATAAATATTCAAATTGACATTAAAGCTTAAGTCTAAATATGAAAACATACTTAAACAGATACAGATAAAGAAGAAAAAGAAAAACATTTGCATACACATAAACGCAAACACCATATAAACTACAATAACACCCAATGGCAGTAGTCATTTTCAGCTGTACAATAATATCCCACCAACAAGATCAACACGAACATCATCATCATCATCATCATCATTCCCATCGCCATTACTATCAACAGGACGACAATGTTGACCACAAATGTTGCTACTAAATGGCTTAAAGGTTAATTGACAACATATGAGATGCTGTGGCTGTTCGCTGGACAGCCTATACGTTGGTTGGTTCATCGTGTATTCGCTGATTCTGCTAGTCGTCTGTTGATGATGTTGGTGGTTTTAATGGGTAACTTTGCTAGAATAGTGGCATAGAAATGTGTCCTGGACGGTTGTTAATTATGGCAATTAAAAAAAAAAGTATTATAAGTCGGCAAAATTAAAAAGAGAAACTTGATTGTCTATGTTTTTTTTTTTTTTTGTCACTAAGTTAGTGAAGTCATACATACATGTGTGTATAACCACTGCTGCGGTTTGCCTTTTTCTAAGTCATAATAAATGTAAGGGTTTCTACATAACCTCTAGGCAAACTACTGTCTTCCCCCCGCCCTATACTCTTGTAAAAATCGTTTAATATCTGTCTGTTCAACTCGAGGAATTTGTGTAAATAGTTTTTATGCTAATTTTTCTTATAGGAAAAGAGAAGTTTTGTGGCACGAAAAGGGAGTTTGTTAAATGCCTTCGTTGTTTTTCTGTTGCATTCACACATGATTACAAATTTTACTAGGCTCTTTAGTATTTCTATTAAGCCCTTTGTACAATTTTTAACATTTACTCTCATACATAGATGTGAACGATGCAGTAATTAGTTGTAAAAGAATTTTATTAATTTTGAGTTTTTTTGGTTAATAATTAGAAAATGTCTGGGAATTTTATTCATTTAAACAATGAATTTTTGTATTTTATTGAAAGTAGATATTTGTACTTTAACTCAAATACCAATCATATAGCAACAGAGTATTTTAATTTCAATTTAATTTAATTTTTTTACGTTTTTAACATTATTTTATTACTTTTGAGGGATTATTGGTTCGCTTTATTATAGCTGGTGCAAGAAATTAAGTTCTTAATATCAATCAAGGAATTTATAAAAATGATTAGTAGATAACTACTAAACCAGCCACTTTCAATAGAAAAAAAAAATAATTGATTAGGACAGTTTTTTTAAAAGAACATGTTATTAAAAGCATTGTCCATTGAAAGCCATGACTTTTTCCCATCTTTTTTGCAATTAATGGATTCTGTACTAAAAAATGGTCTTTTAAGGTCAGGTATGAATCGAACCAATATTTGATACTCTACTGTGAAGTACAACGTATTCCAGTAAGAGCATTCTGCATCGATCAAAACAAATGGAAATGAAAACAGTCAAGGTCGGTTGAGATGAAACTGCAAATCCACTGTTTTCCAAACAGTTTTTGATCGGCACCACAGTATATATACGATGGGGTGATAGAAAATTACGGTCTATTGTCTGGTTTCATATTCAGGATGTTTTGCAAGCAATGCCTGCTTTAAATGAATTAATTGCTGTTGGTACAGGTATCCCGTGATAACCTAGTCCGGTTTTAGCAGTTAATAACGAATCACATGCTTCTGACTCCAAAAGCTACTAATTTTTCCCATCTTTTGATCAATTTATGGATTTCGTAATAAAAAACGTTCATTTTTTGAGTTCAGGAATTAACCAAGCTAATATTTGATGGCCGGCGTATTGCAATAAAAGCGTTCTGCAGCAACCGAAAGAAATTACACCTAATTCTGTTTTTACACGGTCTTTTTTTACACGGTTTTGATATAACACGGTTTGAAAATAAAATATTTTTAATTTTTTTTACACGATTTTATTCCATTTAGCACGATTTAAAATTTTTTGTGCTTAATTTTTTTTGTCAAATTTAATTTTTGCAAAGTATGTTCATATCACGAATTTAAGGGAATTCCCTTTTTGCGCGTACAAGCAAATTTACTGGTCAAAGTAAATGTAAATGGCACAAATTTAGGGGAATTCCCTTTTTGTGCATACAAGCAAATTGTGCAAGAGCAATTGAAATGTGTTAATATTTTGTGTTTGGTAAAGAAATTTCTTATTGGCAATTTTTTTTTCTATCGTTACATTAAATTTAACGCATTAAGATAAAAGGCAAGCCAAAAATATTTTATATTTATTTAGTTATTTATATTTTTAAATTTGTTAAATATTTTATGAATCCCTAAAAGAAAATGTCAAATACAAAACTTCTTAAAAAATCCTTGTTTTTCACTAATTTTAATAGGTTTTAGAGATTAGGAACCAATCACCTATTTTTGCATACGATCAGTGTCTTTTTACACGGTTTTTTTTACACGGTTTTTTCTGGAACCAATCTACCGTGTAAAAACAGAATTAGGTGTATAGTCAGAAGGGGCAAGATCTGGCCTACAGCGGTTGAGGTATATGTGGTCTAGTATTGTCATAATGGAAGAATACAGGCTTGTGTCATTTAATAAGCAATGCAAACTCTAAACGAATTAATTGTAGTCAGTACAGGTCTCCCGTTATAACCCGGCCCGATTTTAGTAGTTCATAACGAATATCGCCAGTAAAAATTATATGCAAAAATGATTTCTATTTAAATGGCTTCATGTCATGCGACACCCAATTTCCCTGTGTTCGAAAGAATCGTATTAATTATAAATGCTTTGAAATGGCTGCCCTATGTTATGATATGATAAGAACGAATTTTCTTTGTAGAAAAATATTATGATGATCACAATCAAACCAAACAATATTAATTAATTTTGTCTCAAGAATTTCCTCGACTCATAAAAGCCAAATGGACGGCATTCAAACTTACATGGAGTAAATGAAAAAATAATATTCAAGGGCATTATAAACATATGGCCTAATCCATATGTTGCTCTCATGTTACTGTTTGGTGGGCATTTCGAGGCATTTTTTCTTCAAAAAATCGAAGGTTAAATCAATTGCCGTCAACAGATATCAGTAACGAAGCAGGCTGACAACTGTTTAAAGCCAATTCCTGATGAAATTGATAGTATGTGAGTCTATGTGACAATGAAAATATCGTTGTCTAAATAAAGGTTCCAGGTGATAAAATGCCCACCGGAAAATTCCCGACGATTGATGTAGTTTTTATCAAATATATCCTGGTGTACGGGTGTGTTACACTGAAACTAAGTATACTTATTAACTTGACTAGGAATATTTTTGCTAAAATATTAAAGAACAATTCACTGAAAGTTCCATAATATTTCCTTAAACTTAAAACATCACATTTGCATCTTACAACTGCATTCTGTTGCTAACAAATAGCCCTCATTAATTTAATAACTTTAATATTTAATTTTCTGATAACCAGCCTCCAAGCATCGTATTAACTAAACGAAACATTTTAATGATTGTACACAAGCGTATCAATTCATTAATTTGCATCGAAGGCCATTAATAAAAATTTACCAAACATGCCACGACATTTGTAATGACATTCGTTGCATAAAATGTATTTGTATTAATGAAATGTAGTCTGGTCTCAATTGGATTGGTTTTGTTCGTTGTTCTCTAAGCCAACAAAACGGTCAGCCTACACACAAATAAATGAACTTAATTAGAGTTGGGTTGTCTACTTAAGCGCATTTGCATTTTACAATTCTATGTTGAAATATTGTAATTGAAGAGTAGCAAGCCATGCAGTGTTAAAGCAAATAAATGTTACAGAATCATACTATCCAATTGAGAGAAACCACAATAATAATAAGAAAAATAAATGAAAAAACATGTAAGACATCATGTAATTATTTAATGTGAAATGGGAATAATTTATTTAATTATTATACTGAGTAAATTCCTATGGGTTAACAACAGCAAACTGAATTTAATAAATGAAGTGTTACAAAATGTAGAATGGAGAAGATTTTAAATGAATTAAAGAAAAACTATACTTTTCATATTTTTGTATAGACATAATGCGTATTAAAAGATTTGTTATTTACTTACGTACATACATACAAAATTGACCAATACAACCCTTCAGTCAGGATTACGGCCTAGCTTCTTACACCACTCATGTTGTGTGTGTAAATTTTATGCATGGGTGGCGGGACCTACAGTTTAAACTCGACTCCGAACGACAGTTTTTGAGAAACTTTTCATGGCAATTTATATTTACTCTCAGAGTTTTTGCCAGAAATCTGCTGAGAGGAAGTCTCCGAAGAAATATTTTTCATATTTCGTTTTGATGTCTGACCTGGGGTTTGAAGCGTGGCTTTTACGTCTAATAATCCAACGCACTACCTACTACACCACGGCGACTATTTACTTACTTATTTACTTAATTGGTCATTTCAACCCATTTGTCAGGATTACAACCTAGTTTCTTACACCACTTATGTTGTGTTAACTAATTTTATGCACGAAAGGCAGGACATACAGTTTGAAGTCGACTGCGAATGACAGATTTTTTTGTGATACTTTTCATGACAATTTTCTTTTACTCTCAGAGTTTTTGCCAGAAGACTGCTGAAGAGAAGTCTTTGAAGAAATATATTTTAAATGTCTTTTATTTGAATTAAATTTCTTACATTATATTGAAAAATGTACACAAGTCAAGCTGTCATTCATGCTACTTATGGGTATCACCAGTAACATGTAACCAAATTTGTCTCCCTTTTTTGATATTATCAATGCTTCGATTCTTGTTTGACAAACAAAAAATGATAAAATCTGATTTGATTGTACAAAATCAAATTACGTTTTTCTATGGGTTTAATAAAGTTATTTCTTAAGCTTAAAATTAAACTTATACGAATAATTGTATTTAAATTTTTTTCTTTTTTTTTTTGTAGACTTTATTAAAATAGTATTCATGTTCATGTTCGAAAAACATGGCATAACATAAATATTTGTTGATTATTCATATAAGAAAAGAAAAAAAGGAAAATGAATATAAACGAAAACTAATCAAAGCAAAAAAAAAGAAAAATTGATATCGCATGCCAGTAGAAAAGTTTACGATTATGATTGTAATCTTTATATACATACATAATTGGTCACTACAACCCTTCAGTTAGGATTACGACCTAGCTTCTTTGTGCGTTGATTTTTTACATGAGTTTACAGTTTAAAAAAATTAGACGACATTATGATCAAAAATATTTGCAAAAATACAATTTCATTCGATTGAATACGATGACGAGTGTAGCATAAGCGGAACCATAGTTCTTATATTGGGAGAAGCCCCGAAAGACTATTGAGAGTTAGTTCTACTACAATCGATTCGATGCCAAATCAATGTCGAGAGATAATTAAAAACTATATTTTCGTATGTATTAAAGCCAATTGTTTAGCTTATGTTGTCGCCTGATAGCATAGATTATTTTGTTATTAGTATTCATGCTATTGCTACAAAAGAAAATTGACTTTTTATTGATAAATTATTATTAATCTCATGATAATTTATGAAAAATTTATATATTATTATATGTATATAGTATATAAGGCATTAGTTTTCGTTGAGTTCGTTTTTACCGACAGTGTATATTCATATGGTATTAATTTATTGGAAATGTAAAACATTTTAGTAGACTTCTAATATGATTTTAAATAAGTATTAATATCGAGCCAGCGTTATTTTCATAACCCTTTACTAGTCAACTGGCGTTTCTTGTCCTAAAAAACAAGAAACTCTATGAACAAGCCATTATCCATATAAAATTTTTTCTCGCCTTAGTACTACAATTTAGGTAACATGGTTAATTTATGCTATAAATCACTACAAAAACATCACTTTACTTTCCATGTATCTTGTAAGACTAAATTTTAGCTTTGCGTGATTGTTTCTAAAATTAATAAAAATCTTATCGAAATATTCCAATTGGCATTAAAAATCCTTAATCATACGATATCGCTTTTATAACCTTTTATCCATGCCAATAAAATGTATGGCACAAGTATCGAACAATGAATATATCTTCACTTCCCTTAACAACATTTTATCATAAGTAACATAAGAGCAACAACAACAACAACAGCAACAACAAATTTAATACAACAATACCAGGATGTTAACAAGTTTATATGAATACGAGTAATAAGCAACAAGTATGCATACGTGCATGTATATATGTATGTAAGAAAGGGAAAGGAGGAAAAAAATATTTTCAATTTTTATTACTGCATCTCTGAACCTAACTAACCGCAACTGGCTAACGTTATACATCCTTTTTGGAAATAAAGTGCTCAAAAGCAAAAATTTTCATTGTAAAGATTTTCATAAAACTCTTTGGCTTTTAGAGAGATAATGCAAGACCATGAAAACATTGTTATGGAAACATAAAAATTTACGGACTTCTATGAGAATACTAGTGTGGGGTAAGTCTGTCTGTCTGTCTGTCTGCTGGTCATGTCAGTGTTTAGAAAATTTACCTTTTCAACAACAACAAAATACAGTATCAGATTTAATGTTCAATAAACGATAAGACAACGATGACGATGACTATGACGGCGTAGACATAGATGTAGACTAAGTCGTCTATGCAGCCAATATTGAAGAAGTATTGAATTGTATGTCGAATTGTATGTCTAAAATGGTTTACCAAACTTTATACGTTTTTGGAATATGAACCATAACCATATTGTTTTTATATGCCATACATACATATATGAATACTGTTCTTAGTGTTATTGTTGTTGTTGTTATTGTTTCTACTTTAAAAAAAAGGCGTAAACTTACAATATATTTATGCATGTTCCAGTCATGTTGTTGCATTTGTAAGACTATTTTGTTCAGTTTATTACTGAAAATACAAAGAAAAGAAACAACTTGCTTAAGTTAAAATAAATTCTTTATGGCCTTTTATTTAGTTAAAGCCAATATTGTTGTTGCTGTCGTTGCTGTTGACTGTATTTAAGGGGGAATCAATGAACGACCTTTAAGTGCACGCCTTGTTTACGATTTGTTACGGCCAATATCAGAGGGTATTAATGCATTTTTTATGCACGCAACTATTTCAAAGGAAAATAATAATAAAGAAACAAAAAAAGTACGTACATATAAAGATTTATAAACAAAAACTTGTAGAATGTAGAAGTAAAAGATATAAAAATGAAAATGTTTTGTTTTTATTGGTATTTAAAGTGTTATCGCTGATTAAAATAAAGACTTATCTTTTTGATGTTTTCAAAAGTCGTGGCGTTGGTTATTATTATGCGAGTACATGTAAAAGAAAATCATTAAAAATTGGCAAATTGTGGCTTCTAAAAATATAAATTTTTATGAAAGAAAAAACTTAAATGTTTACTGCTAAGAATGAAAAAGATAGCCAAGAATATTTGGTATTAAAATAGTATTTCTGTTTTGCAAAAGTAATCTTTTCTTTCTTTTTGTAAAATTTTAAAACCTAGCATATGAGAAATATACCTCAATGTGTGGGTTGTAATGAGCATTCCATCAACAATGAAGGATCAGGCATAAAAAACTTCTTGGGAAAGAGTGGGACCCATTTAATATAAGTTTCTCATTACTATAGCCTATACATGTTTACAGAAAGAGTTTTCATATCACTCAATTACCTGCTTTTAAGTGGGTAAACGTTGTTAGAAAACTCTTGATAGATGACATTAAAATAAAGCAAACAAACAAAATATCAAAATTCTCTATGCAGTATTTTTTCTTTAAAGGAAGAAATTGATTGTAGAAAGCTTTTTTAAATTGTTATGAAGTATCGTAATGTATACGGTATAGGTATGTCATAAGCCGAACATTTCATAAATCTGAATAACTAAAAGCCCTATATGTGTGTATATTGCTTTTTTTTTGAAGCTGCGTATTCAAGTCTCCTATATACACCTGGGTATACTAACGACCACAGAGACATACAGTGTGCGTCAAAAGAGACTGTACACTAACGATAAAATTCTAACAATCACCAAACTCAACGTTTACTACTTAAGGAAAGTGCCCGAAAAAATTTGAAAATATTTCGAAATTTTTTGTAAATTTCACTTTTGAAAATTTTTACAATTTTAAAAAATCTTTCAACTTTAGAAACTTACAATGAAACAATTTTAAAATAAAACTGCATACATATATAAATGGCCATTATAACCCAGGATTACGGCCTAGCTTCTCACACCGCTCGTGTTGTGGGTATTAATTCTATACTTGAGCGGCCGGACCTACAGTTTACCCCTACAGTCGACTCCGAAGGACAGATTTTTGAGAAACTTTTCATGGCAATTTTTTTTTCCTCTCAGAGTTTTTGCCAGAAATCTGCTGAGAGGCAGTCGCCGAAGAAATATTTTTTTTCATATTTCGTTTTGATGTTTGACCTTAGGTTTGAACCGTGGCCTTGCGTCTAATAGGCCAACACACTACCTACTAGACTACGGAGAAAATAAAAATAACAGTAATTTATTAATGCATAGTTTTTTTAATGTACAGTTTCTTTTGGCACCCACTGTATATATTCCAAAAAAAAAGCGGACAAGCCACTGTTGGTTTTCGTAATTTGGTTGTAAAATATGTCTTTTGGACACCTAATGAATCATCCCAAATAGACGAAATGATAAGTTTGTGGTCGTGAAAGAGTTATAATACTAAAGCTAGTAGTCTAGTAGGTAGTGTGTTGGCTTATTAGGTTCAAACTCCAGGACAAAATGAAATCTGACAAAATATTTCTTCGATAACTTTCTTTAAGTAATCTTCTGGCAAAAACTCTGAGAGTAAATACAATTACAATGAAAAATTTCTCAAAAATCTGTCGTTCGGAGACGACTTTAACTGTAGGTCCCACCACTCCAGTATAAAATTATTAACCACACCATGGGGTGCTCTGAACATCTAGGTCATAATCCTGAATGAAGGTTATAATGATAATTATGTATGTATGTAATAGTTTTGAAGCAATACTCTTGTCAAGAAGAGCAACCCTAACTGAATCCTTTTCAATTTTATAAATAATAAATAGCAAATTTGGTAACTTAATTTAAAATGCGGTTGAATTAAAAATGAAATTGAAAATTATTTTAAATTCAGTTTGACTACCTACATATATTTATAGTACAGAACTTAGTAACACAAATAAAAAAAATTTTCTGATTTTTCCCAGTAAATTTTAAATAAATAATTCATTTGAAGTGGCTGCAGGATTACTTTTCTGGTGAAAAATATTAAATTTTGTACGACTATTTAATTTAACCTGAGGTAAGGAAAATGAAATCAGCAATTATAGAACTTACAAATATGTCTGTTTGTTTTTTCATAGGAAACGAAATATTTATCTTTTATAATACATATGTATGTACATACATAAATATATTTCATTTCGGTACGTATGATTATTTCATTTTACCTAAGGCAAGAAACTTTTTTATAAGAAATTCCTTTTTTTGTGTAGTTTTGCCATTTTTTTTTCTTAGAAATGTGATGTTATTAGGACTAACAGTCCAAAGAATGAATGGCTTTATGTAAATACTAGAAAAACAGAATTTTTTTGTTTTTTTGGAAACATAATGTAGTGCCTATAGACCTTAGATTTAAGGAGACAGAAAATACTTACTAATAGAAAGACTAAAAAAGTGACTCATCTAGTGATTACGAAAGAATCTGCCCTGGGAAAAGACGGTGTTTTAGAAGTGCTTTAAATAGAAAAAATTCAGCTATTTTATCCAGAAAAATCTGAATAAGCAGCGTAGTTCCAATACTTCCAGTTGATCAAAAGAAGTAAATACATATCATATCATTAAACAGATTTTTACAATGTCCTATACACGCTATAAGTAATATGTTGTCGAACAAGATGAAAACACTAGACTTCGAATAACAACTCTGACAAAACAAAAAATTAAAATTTTTTCAGCCATCTACTCCTTACTACTCTTGCCTTGTGGCAAAAGCTCTATCGTTCGGAATCGACGTTAAACTGTAAGTCCCTTAACACTTGGTTAATAACAACACACATAACATGACTGGTGTAGGAAGCTGTAAGCTAACTGAGTAAGTAAGTAAGTACGGAATGTACCAAAATATACTTCAAGGTACCAGCTTATGCATGGTAGTTGTATTCCATTCCAGATTTGATTGATGGACTGATTCCAGCGGATGCCATATTCCATTTGTATACTTAGAACTCTAAGAATTACGGACTCTCTAATGTTACACCAAGTATTCTCACAGATGACACACGGTTTGAGAGGTAAAAATTGTCATTGCATTTAGCATACTATAAATCTATTGCTTTCATCTGTTAAGCAATGGAGAGGATTAGATTACACTATGCTAATAATGGCTTATTAGACGTAAGACCACGGTTCTAACCCCAGGTCAGACATCAAAACGAAGTATGAAAAAATATTTCTTCGGCGATTTCCTCTCAGCAGATTTCTGGAAAAAGCTCTGAGAGTAAATAAAATTGCCGTGAAAAATTTCTCAAAAACTTTGTCGTTCGGAGTCGAGTTTAAAATGTAGGTCCCGCTACTCATGTATAAAATTAACACACACAACATGAGTGGTGTGAGAAGCTAGGCCGTAATCCTGACTGAAGGGTTGTAATGGCCAATTATGTAAGTATGTATGTATGTATGTATGTAATGCAAGGTGTGAGTTTTGTTGAGTAGAACTCAAAAAAAAAAATTTTTTATATTTCTTGAATACTTGTTTTATTTGTTAAAAACTGTTTTTTTTGGACTTTACGCACAAATTTATTGATTGCATAAGCTTTTCTGAATCGATGTCCAAACTTTAAACATTATTAGAATGGAGAGGGATAGGCCTGATATGCCGCTGTACATATATATATTATTTGACTTAATATGCTATGAGGTTTGATGAGGTAAACTTCACAAATGCGAATTTTTTTCATATTTTTTTAGTTTGTCGGTTCATAGTGGCAAATAAGTGAAGACATTCTGAAGGTGCATTATCTTGTGAACAGATTAATGCTTCGTTTGATCAAATCGGACAAAAATTACCGTAGTTATTATTTAAAGAGTATAACTGCCGAGTTATATTTCAGGATGTCATCACTTATTTTATATTTTTTTAATTAAATTTTGCTATTAAGAATAGCTAGACTTGAAAAAATAAAAAAATAAAAATCATATTTTCCAAGTTTACCCGATCAAAACTCATAAGATGGAGGCTTGAACCAGGTGTTTATGTATATCATTTTAAAGGCTCATCTGTCCACTTTTCAAACAATTTTGGATTTTGAAAATAGATTAAAAAATATTTGGGTAATCAATAATTTTGTGTGAAAAGAACAAAAAACAGATTTTGTCAAATAAAACAAGTTTGGAGGGTTCGAGAAATATAAAAAAATGTTTTTGAATACTACTCAATAAAACTCAGAACCTACATTATGCCATTAGGTGGGTGGATTTTGATACATCTGTCAAATTTATTATCATTTATCATAGCTTCCTTTCAGCGCTCACACTGTGTATAACGTACCTTAAATTTTTGCAAAAAATAAGTTTTTTCGAGCTTAACATAGTTTTATTTAAAAAATAATTTCATTACTGTAATCAACTTCCTTCCCATATAGTATTTGCTCTGATTTTAAAACAAGAAATAGTCATTAGGGCCTAAATTCGAAGAATAGTGCTGATTAGGGATTAATTCGTAGTCCAACATGGCTTTTTGACACGTTTGCCAGCCTTAAACCGTTAAACATTAACTTAATCATACAGTTTGTTCAAAGTTAAAGTGAAGTCTTCTAATAGATGTCTGATAACAGGAACAGTTATGAGGTTAGGATAAAGGGATGAGAAATACAATATATCTCAGATTTATTGTCTCAATTTTTCTCACTTTTTATAACAGTTGGTAAATAAATTTATTGCTTATTAATTCGATGATATTAAATTATGGCGAATAACTTTTAAATTGATAAAGAAAAATATATACTTAGGCCAAAGATAACAAAACTCAAAAATGCTTTTTTATTAATCTGTGCTAATGCACGCCAACAATATTAATATATTTAAGTCTTTTCGTCATTTTTTACATATAAATACATAAATTATGTTTAATGTATTTGATTACATTTTCATAATTTTTTAAAGTTGTTTTCCAAATACATAATGAGGTTTAACATCATCCAATATGTCATTGACATGCATTGTGGTGATATTTAATGCAATTGAGATTTTTTTTTTAAAACAAAAAGCAGTTGACATATTCATATTGCCATAAAAGTGGCAGTCAGGTTAATCGAAGGTTACTACAATAATATTTACATTCTAAACACTAACTTTGGTGGTCTTGATAACGTTATAAGACTTGAAAATTTATGTTCTTTTACTTCTGCACAAAAGGGTGGGGGCACAAAAATTTGTATATATTTTACAATTGTAATGCAGCTAAAAATGACACATTCAAACACTATTTAAAACCACAATTCTAATTAAAAAGACTAAAAGGAATTTAAAACAAAAAAGACTTCCAATTTTAAAGATAAAAATCGTTGGTATCCTTCGGATAGAAATAAAATTTATAATAAAAATTATGCTAAAACTTCCATTCACTTAACTGTCATTATCAGCTGGCTTTAAGCATAAGAATGAAACTTGACCACAGAGTTAAATCTTATTTGCCTAGTATTTTTTAAGCCATATTTTCTCAACGTTTACAATATTTTTTGATTTTTTTTTTGTTTTTTTTTTTTTTTTTGTTTCAAAGCACAGCTGCAATTTTTCTAACGAATAAGATAACAAAAAAGCAAAAAAAAACTACAGCTGCAGATATAGAATTTTTTTCTAATACAATATTTTTTCTCTTTTATTATTTTGCTTTCCAACGTGACATGTTCTTTTTTTACTGTTTGATGAAGGCAAAATAGAATAGACAAAAAAGAAAGAAAAAAACAGAAAAAAAATTACAGACATCATGGCTAAAAGCAAACGCCAAGCAATGTAGATAAATTGCCAAGAATTTTATAGCCAATATTAGACAGATTCAGCAAACATAAAAGAAAACAAAAATTAAATGAAATAACCACGGCAAAGTCAACAGCAACAAGAAATGAACAAACAAACAAACACTCATTTAACAAACACCGCCACACTGTGGCATGTTGTGCTCATGTGCTCGTAAACGCTGCCATGTGATGACAGGCGCGGATTGTTATAGTTTCCGTTTTTACCCCAGCCGCTTGCCTATACGGGATACACCATTGCGATATGTATGTGAACAAGAGGCATTTCAAAACGAAAAATAGTTGTGAACATTACGATTTACTATACTTTTATATTCTTTTTTTTTTTGTTTTTTTCTAAACTATTTTGGTATCATCATCAGCATCTCTAAAGAGAAGAATCATTTTAAAAATTCATTCCATTGTAAAAGAGAGAGTAATACACAGTAAGTGAGTGAGTGACTGAGTGACTAAGTGTACGAATGGCAAGGCAAGCTTAACGAGTGTTCACTTTAAAAATCATTGAAGTGTTAATAATCACATTTGATAGAAATTGATGATTTTGTTGACTCGTTTGATTGTATATGGTGGTGGTCGACTACTGATTTCGTTTAAAAAAAACAAAATATTCAATTTCATGAGCCACACAATAAGTAAAATTGCGTTTTTTGCTCATAAAAACCGCCTCCATTCTTGCGCTATTATATGGAAATTATCTGTAGATCAGATGTTTCGAGTGCATTTGCTCTGCAGTTTCCAAATTGCTTGAAGCAGTATCAAAGCAATATGAGCTACATATAGGCTGCCTTCCAAAATGTTAGTTGCTTTGTGTTTGAACAAAGTATTGTGTTTCATAATGCCGCTGTACAAATATATTCAAAATATTCTATTTCAAAACGTCGTCAATGTGTATTTTTTACGTAGTCAAACAGCAATCAGGCATCGGATTTATAGTTGATGCATTGTCTGGTTACTTTGCATATCTACATAGTTTATATACAGTAGTAGAACTGCATACAAACTTTGTATTGATACATTTTGGAATTGGAATAGAGTTTTGTGGTCCCCTAGTTCAACACGATCTCTTCAGATGGAGTCCCATACGTAACAATCTGTAAAATCCCAAAAAACAGGATTTGAAGTTAAAAAACAGTTGATCATTAATAAAAATAAAAAATAGAATAGGATTGGAGATAGAACACAGTTTTGTGGCCCCCTAGTTCAAAATGATCTCTTCAGATGGAGTCATATCCGTCACAATCTGTACAATCGTCAAAAACCAAGCGTGAAGAATACACTCATAATTGGTCCTTACAACCCTTCAGTCAGGATTACGACTTAGCTTCTCACACCACTTATGTTGTGCATGTTAATTTAGTCATAAGTGGCGAAACCTACACTCTAAACACGTTACCGAACGGCAGAGTTTTTGAGAAACTTCTCATGGCAATTTATATTTACTCTCAGAGTTTTTGCCAGAAATCTTCTGAGAGGTAGTCGCCAAAGAAATATTTTTTCATATTCTGAACTGGGATTTGAACTGAGGCCGCACGTCTAATAATCCAACACACTACCAACTCCAAATGCAAGAGGTATTGACATCTAGAGCTACAGCCTTACCTCATTCAATAGTTGGATGGAGTTCTTCCATCTTTCAAAGAGTGACACCAACAGGTCACCAAGAGGTGTGGCCTTACAAAAACCATATTGAGTGCCGATTATCAAATTGTTTGATTCAAAATATTTAACAAACTGATGATTAATTACGAGAAACAAATTTCTATAGGGCGGTATATTCAATGTTGTTAGTCTCACCCATTTTGGGGGATTGACGTTATTTTCCAGCAATATGGAAGCATAGAAAAGCTTAGCTAATGCACAAAAAATGTCGAAGAGTACTGCTTCTGGTCCAGTACAATGGTCGATACAAACCGGCTCACACAACATGTTCATGTTGAGAGCGTTAGAAACTCGCTAACTGCGCTTGTTTGAAAGAATATTTTTACTGATCCCCCAGTTTTTGATTGCTTTTCACAGGCATGAATTTCTTGCAAATAATTAAAGGGTTAGCCTTTCCCTTTCGTTAAATCCTGTTTCGATGTGTAAACTTCAACATAATACAAAATTTCACTTTTTATCGATGTTACAACCGCATCATACATTTCACATCTACCGTGTGAAGTTCTTCACACTGACTATTGATTAATGTTCCATATTCTGTCTTTTTCTACGTTTTTGTTTTTGTTTTATTATCTATAAATGGATAAAATAGAATAGCAGAATAGTAGAGAGTGTACTAGATAATGGTGAATAGAAGGCTTTTGCATTGAATTCAAAGCATACGTATTGAGTGGATGCGAATGAAGTTATATGGCGTTATGGTTTGGTTGTTTTTGGTTCAATTAAATTGACATAATTTACTTCACTCAGTTCATCTTTTCTTTTTGAAATTTTCGTAGTTTTTATTTTTGCTATTTCTCGGTTGTATATTCATTGAACACACTTTCATTGATTGATATGACTGTAATATTTTCATTTTTAGTACCACCACTGTGTTTAGTTGATTATTTTTTTTTTTATTATTCTTTCGAATAAAATTTTAACTTTTCGTCGATAGCTCGTTTTCGCTGCTTCTATTTGTGAAAAATCATCTTTTTGGATGAAGCTCATTTTCATGTTAGTGTGTACGTTAATAAGCAAAATTGCGTTTTTGAGAGGCTCAGAAAACCCACACTTGGTCGAACAGAATCCAATTTACAAATTACGAGTGACAGTTTGGTGCGGCTTGTGGAGGCTTCATTGGCCAATATACAAATATTAACAATTACGTTTCTCCCTTTTCTACTTCCTCTCCTTTTTGCCTATCTCCCCTATTATCCTCTCTCATTTAGGACGTTTGTACAATGGGTCAAATGGACCTCCGGGTACTGTACTTATCTCAATTGGCAAGTACACATCCTCTAACCTAAATCTAAACCTTGACCATTACGATCAATGGAGACTTCAATCGCACCATGATAACCGACTTTTTGTATCCGTTCTTCATGGTATCGATGTGAACGATGTTTGATTTCAATAGGATGGTTCAAATTGCCCCACATCTCATGCCACAATAGATTTATTACATCAATCGTTTGATGGCCGTTTAAATAGTTATGATGATGATGTCAATTTGCTGCCAATAAGATGCTAAAATTCTGTGGGACGCCGTTAAAGAAAAGAGTTATACCGACAAACCAGAGAGCCTTCAAATGCCCAACAACATTCGTGATGCCAGTGGCGAGATACGACTCCATATGCTCGAAAAGTGCATGAAAATTGGTCCGATCCCATGAGCTGCTGTGGGATAAGCCGCGGCAGCCATATGTACGAAGTAATATTCTATTTCTAACCGGAACAATTGTACTTACACATACATAATTTCAAATTACAACCCTTCAGTCAGGATTACGGACGAGTTTCTCACACCACTCATGTTGTGTGCGTTAATTTTATACGTGAGTGGCAGGACCTACAGTTTAACGTCGACTCCGAACGACAGATTTTTGAAAAACTTATTTATGGCAGGTTTATTTACTCTCAGAGTTTTTGCCAGAAATCTGCTGAGAGGCAGTCACCGAAGAAAGATTTTTTCATATTTCGTTTTGATGTCTGACCTGGAATACGAACCCGGACTTTACGTCTAATAAGCCAACACACTACCTACTAGAATAGGGCAAAAATTGTACTTCACAACAAAAGGAAATAAATTTGCCAAAATTTCAAAGCGTTTTTGTTTTATTGGATTTTTAAATTTAAACTTTACATTCTAATGTTTACGTCTTTATAACATTTACAACCCGAGTAACATAAGATGTATGAGAAAATTCATTACACTTAAAAATATATTCAATCTTATTACTTTGTTAACCTGATGCTCATGGTTCAATGCAAAGGTTTATTGGAATTAATTTTTATTGTTGATTACATATGCACGCGCATTACAGCAGAGTTCTATTTAAACTGTCATATGATAGATATTAAAGCCTTAGAAATCAAAAACCAACCTTTGTTGTATTTAAATGCCGAATAACACAAAATACTTAATCTTCCAATAAAATGTTTTTCAGTGGAAAAATCCAATGATTTTATGGCATTTGTTTCAAAGCAAAATAATTTAAGAGAAATCATTCCTATGATTTACCAAAAAAATCCAATAAAACAAATAGTCATGACAAGCAAATATCATGTTTTATTCAAAATTATGTGCATTTTTAAAACCCGTGTATATTTTTGTTTTTATTACTCGTACATTATTGTATATGAATGGCATGGCAAAAACAACAACAAACTTAAACAAATTCACAAAATCATTGTATACAAATTATATTTTAGCTTCTAAACATTGTTCGCATTTTAAAGGTAAGCGAATTGGAAATGCACACAAATACAATCCCAATCGATATGTACAAAAAAAACGGATCAAAAATGGTCAATCTCTGGGTCGAGAGATTGTCTGCATAAAAAAACAGCAACAGCAACAATAATGGCAATAATAACTAAAGCAAAAATTAAACCCAAGGCTTACTGAAGCGTGCTTTGATCAAAGAGAATAATCAACTGAACTACTACTAAATCTACAATGCCTTTGAAATGTTTTCCTTTTTTTGGTATTTTTAGCTTAAAGTCACAATCGGTAAATGCAGCCAGCCAGCCAACCAGCCATCCAGCCATCTATCTAGCCAGTTTGAGAGACAGTCAAAATTATATTTCTTTGTTATACAGTTACAAATGTCCCCCCAAAACATTATACAACAACTATTCACAAACAGTTGGATGTGTTGTGTTGTGCTCAGCAGTCTTAAAGTCGATTTGTTTGCTCAAATACTTAAACATTTTACGTTTGATTGTTTCTAATATACACTATACGGCCGCAGCTCAAACTGCAAATCAACCACAGCTGTGTTTATAGCTGTTGGCCAAAGGTTTTCTAAAATAGGTCATTATTGTTTGTATAGAAAACAAAACAAAGCAAAAAACAAAAAACTAAAAGCAACATTTTTGCAAATACCTTGAAGTAAACAATTTTTGTTTGTGTCTCTATAAGTACGTTTTTCATTTCAATTTATTTTTTTTCTTTTTCATTTTCCGTCCATTTGCAAAAGTTAATAATGAAAAATGTTTAAAAATGAAACAAAAAAGCATTTTGATGTGTTTTGAAAATATTTAGAGTTAGAGGCAGGCAGTTTTGTATGCTTTTTATGGAGTCCATGCTATATATTGAATCAAATAGTGGCTTAGAGTACAATTGAAAATGGACTTATTTTTTATAAAGTCATTCTAGCAACACATATAAGTTTTACTATATGAACGTAAACTTTTATGGACACATGTACATGAATTTATTACATTAATAACTATTTTAAACACTGCTATGTTGCAGAAAAAACAAAAAAAAATTGTTGTGGCCACAAATGTTTACTCTGTGTTAAATTTTAAAGTTTGTTTTTTTTGCAAAAAAATTATACCATATGGAGCTATAAGTCAGAGGTGGTAATAAAATTAGTTTTTGAAAGGTTCAATTGATAATAACTTACTCGCATGTCTGTCATGGAGTCCAGTTCAAAACTTGATCAATTATTTAAAATAAGAAATGGTAGTATATTGAGTATTGTGCTAGAATATTATCGTGAGGGATATAGGTTCGATACTCACCACAGATTCTGGTCTGTTGCACTACATCGGGCAAATGGTTGAAGTTACTCAGCTTGTAAATAATTAAATACAATTTGTAATTGTACAATATAATTGAATAATAATTGAAGTCGCCGTGGTCTAGTAGGTAGTATGTTGGCTTATTAGACGTGAGGCATCGGTTCAAACCCCAGGTAAGGCATCTCCAACTGAATAAAATACAAAAAAATATTTCTTCAGCGAATTCCTCTCAGGAGATTTCTGGCAAAAACTCTGAGAGTAAATTAAATTGCCATGAAAAGTTTCTAAAAAATCGATCTTTCGGAGTCGACTTTAAACTGTAGGTCCCACCACTCATGCATAAAAATTAACGCACACAACATAAGTGGGTCGTAATCCTGACTAAAGGGTTATGTATGTATGTATAAATAAATCCAATACTCCAGTGATTGTCATTTTAGTTGACTTTTTCACCGATCGTTTTGTTCAAAACGTCATAAAAAGTCATAAATTTTACAAAATTCGGTAAGAGTTGCCGAAAATGGTTAACTGAACGGAAGTTCACCTATAAAGCAATTTAAATCAATTTGTACTGAGAGTATATATAAAGTTCAGAATTAGAAATTTTCGTCAAATTATTTCCCCGAAAGTTTTCAATCAATTGTTTACATTTTCTGCTTCCATGATAGCAGTTTTCAGTATGGTAATGGATTAAAAGTCGCCGTAATCTAGTATTGTGTTGACTTATTAGACGAGAGCCCGTATTTCAACCTATGGCTCAGAGATTGAAACGAAATATGAAACAAATTTTCTTTGGCGTTTTTCTGTCAGCAGCCTTCTAGCAAAAATTTTAAAACTAAATTGCCATGAAAAATTTCTTAAGAATCTGTCGTTCGAAATCCAGTTTAAACTGCAGGTCCCGCCACTCATGTATAAAATTAACACACACAACATATGTGGTAGAAGAAACTAGGTCGCAATCAAGACTGAAGAGCTGTGGAGATCAACTGTATGTATGTATGTATGTATGTATGTATGTATATATGTATGTATGTATGTATTACTATATGGTCCATTAAGTTTATTAGTTTGCATCCACTACCAATTTTTTTGTGTAATAAGCTGTATACATTATGGGCCATAAATCTTTTGGGCAGAATAACGGTCTAGTTTCTTAAGTGTGGCAGACTTGTAATGAAAAATTTTAAAAGTCTTTTCATAGCAGCTATTTACTTTCAGATCCTTTGCAAGAAAATTCCATCCTGAGAGGGTATCACCGAAATTATATCGACGTATGTATATATCTCAAATGTAATTAAACAGTATTACTAAGAGTTTGACATTGTCGTCCATTCATTTTAATTATTATGATGGGATTTCATCGGGACTCGTTGCTTTTTCGTTTCCCAACGGGTTGATTGTGTTTACAACTTCAGGTTTATTTAACGGTGTTCCGGACCTACTGTTATTAATTCTGGTTTCAAAATCGGATTTTAAGACATAAAAGAACCGCTACACATTCCTGTTACAACCAAGTTGTTAAGCAAGGTGATACAGATTCATTATTTTCAGAATATAAAGATTGAAACCGCAGTGAAGCGTCTGCATGTGTTAAATTCTCTGATACTTGACTTATAATAAGATAGTTTCAGGAATTCGCATTCATATTCTTATCCTAATTGCCCAGATTCCCTTCTAATTTTTGTTTTTCTGCTTTCATCGCTTAGTTCGAATTTTATCATTTATTCACTCTTCTTGCTGCATTGTTCATTTATTTCCTAATATCGTCTGATGTGATCCACATACAAGTTATACAAATTATACATTTTACAGTTTATAATAGGTGTTAGAATATTTTCCTATTTTAATATTAGCCCCTCCCCATGTCTACGTTTTAATGTGATCAACAACACAAAGCATTAATTTTATATTATTTTGAATGTGGGTTAAATTTGTTTTTCTTTTGTATGAAGAAAAAATATTTTTGTTTTGCGTACTTTTTGTTGCACATTTGAGCTTTATTTGCCATAAAAAAATTTGTTTTCTTTTACGTACAAATATTTTTAAGTTGTGGACCCAGTGTGGTGGCACATATACATACATGCACTCACCAGTAAACTATTGTTAATAAATGTAATATTTATTTATATTTTTTTGCTTCTTTTTGTTGTTAATTAATTTATGTAATAAATTATTATGTTAACTTTTTTTTTTTAACAAACTTGCTTACCGTCATTAAGTAGATTGCATACAGAAGCTACTACTATGAGGAATGTAGTGCATGTCAGTGAGTAAAGACATATGAAAACTACCTCTACTAACTTTATGGCCAGTAAAAGGGACTAAAATTATGTTATTATGAACGTCAGTGTATCCTGCTTGTTTGTAACAGTGATAAGCTAATTACACAGTGCGACAGTCAAAATACACCCAGCTAATGACATAGTGTAGGTTGTGAGTTTTGTTGAGTAGAACTCAAAAATATTTTTTTAATATTTCTCGAACCCTCCAAACTTGTTTTATTTGACAAAAACTGTTTCTATTCTTTTCACACAAAATTATTGATTACCCAAATAGTTTTTAATCTATTTTCAAAATCCAAAGTTTTTTGAAAAGGGTACAGATGAGCATTTAAAACGTTATACACAACATCTCGTTCAATCTTACATATTATGAGTTTTGATCGGGTATACTTGGAATATAATAATTTTTTTCTCATTTTTCAAGTTTAGCTTGAATTTAATTGCAAAATTTAATTAAACAATATGAAATAAGTGATGACATTCTGAAAGTTCATTATCTTGTGAAGAGATTGACACTTAGTTTGATCAAATCGGACAAAAATTACCGTAGTTATTATTTAAATAGTATAACAGCTGAGTTATATTTTTTATATATGTCATCTCATCAATCGCCGTGGTGTAGTAGGTAGTGTGTTGGCTTACTATTCGTAAAGCCCGGGTTCGTATCCCAGGTCAGACATCAAAAATGAAATATGAAAAAAAAAAATATTTCTTCGGCGACTTCCTCTCAGCAGATTTCTGGCAAAAACTCTGAGAGTAAATAAACTGCCATGAAAAAGTTTCTCAAAATTCTGTCGTTCGGAGTCGACGTTAAACTGTAGGTCCCGCCACTCACGTATAAAATTAACGTAATCCTGACTGAAGGGTTGTAATGGCCAATTATGTATGTATGTATGTCAATTGACACATTTTGCGATAAACAATCCATCCAAAAATTCTGAAAATTTTTGAACTAAAAGTTTATTTGAAAAAATATAACTCGACTGTTAGACGCTTTAAATACTAACTACGGTAATTTTTGTGCGATTTGATCAAACGAAGTGCCAATCTCTTCACAAGATAATGCAATAATGTCTTGACTTATTCATTATTTCATATTTTTTAATTAAAGTTTGCTACTATGAACAGACAAACTTGAAAAAATATGAAAAAAATTCACATTTGTCATGTTTACCTCATCAAACTTCATAGCATATTAAGTCAAATAATATATATATGGATATAGTTTGAAACGCCTATCCCTCTCCTTTCTAATAAGATATAAATTATGGACATCGGTTCAAAAATGTTTGTGTAATCAATAAATTTGTGCACAAAGTCCAAAAAAAACAGTTTTTGTCAAATAAAACAAGTTTGGAGGGTTCGAGACATATAAAAAAAATATTTTTGAGTTCTACTCAACAAAACTCATAACTTACGCTATGTCATTAGCTGGGTGTATGTAATTTCTTTTATTTTGTTGCAGTGTTATTTAGTAATCATATCCTTATTAAACAGAAGACATATTTTAAATTTGAATTTCATTTTTTAAATTCTGCTATGAATTCTTATTTTAAACAGAAAAAAATGGTTGTTATTAACGCTGTATTTTAATTCGGTTGAACAAGTTTGTTTATTAATATTTTATTTTTGTTATAATTTCTATCAACTGCTAGTTTATATAAATTTTCTGGCATTTCAAGGTTAATTATATAATAAAATATTTATCTTGAAAAAAATTGTTTATGGTGTGGTTAAGGGGTGGTGTCTCCACATTTTTTTTTTGTTTTTTGTTAAAATATCTTTATTGTTACAGACTTGTTCTTGTAGATCGTGTAGGTTTGACTTGAATTTTATGCATAAATTAACAATAGGATTTGATTTCAATACAAAGGTAACAAATAAAAAAATAAGAGTAAATTGTGTTCACCGTGGTTTTATTATACCGCGTAGGTAATTAAATTTCCATACCAAGAAATGGTTTTAATTTTTGGTACATTTTACACAATATCGCCGTAGCAGTCGTAGCAGTTTAGATATCAAAACGAAATATAAAAAAATATATTCCTCTCAACAGATGTCTAGTAAAACTTCTGAGTGTAAATAAAATTTGCCCTGAAAAGTGTTTCAAAAATCTGTCATTCGGAGTGGACTCTAAACTGTAGGTACCACCACTAATGTCTACAAATTAACACATAACATAAGTGGTGTGTAGGTCGTAATCCTGACTGAAGGATTGTAATGACCAATTATGCATGTATGTGTACACAATATACTTAGAAACGTTAGTTTTTGTATTAAAACATTTTTCTTACATTCCTTAAACACGACGAGAATTGTTCATTAATTTACAAATTCAGCATACAAAACTATACGCAATAAAACTCTGAAATAAATCTTAAACCTGTTATCTATAAAATACATTGTATTACTTACACTCCATTCTATTTATAAACTTCTTCTTGGAAAGATTCTCTTCAATGCAAAGATCAAGTGAATCTATATTTCCTAGAATACAATTTCTTCTTGCATTCCAACTTCATCAATATCTTGTTCGAATTGTTTATCGATAGTAATATCATGTTGTTTAACTCGTTGCCGCTATTTTCAGTGATATTATTGAAGAATATCACTTTTCATAAATTTTGCATTTCCTATGCATCATTATTATTATTATTATTATTATTGTATTTTTGTTTTTTTCTTTTTTCGGTTTTCATTCAGAATTTATTTGTTAATAAATATGCATAATTTATGCTGACATTGTAACATAAATACAACAACATATTTACAAGATTGGCACGCGTTATTGCTTCTTAATGTAACCATAAGATTCTCACCAAATATGGTCAAAATGTAAAATCAAACCTAAAATATATGCACTTACATGCCTACATACATACAGACTGTAGCATGTATACTGTTGAAAAGTGAAGAAGCATGTCATTCCCAAAGGAATGACTACTTTTCTATTTTGTTGTTGTTTTTTTGTTTTGGCACTATGTAGGCAGAAACACTTTAGGCTTAAATCAAGGCAAACCTTGTAGCAACCATATGCATGGATAAGAAACGAATTGCTTGGGGTCTCTACATGTTGAGTTAATGAAATGTTTTTTATACAAGATATTATAGTTAGCGAAGGCGCCGTAGTCTAGTGGGTAGTGTGGTAGCTAATTAGATGTATGGTATGGCTCAAACCCCAGATCAGACATCAAAACGGAATTTAAAAAAAATGTTATTCGGCAAATTACTCTCACAAGATTTCTGGCAAAAAACTCTCAGGGTAAATAAAATTGCCATGAAAAGTTTCTCAAAAACTATGTCGTTCAGAGTCGAGTTTAAACTGTAGGTCCCGCCACTCATGTATAAAATTAACACACACAACAAGAGTGGTGTGATAAGCTAGGCCGTAATCCTGACTGAAGGGTTGTAATAAACAATTATGTATGTATGTATGTATGTATGTATGTATGTATGTATGTATGTATGTATTGTAGTTAAAAGCCATTTTCTACTTACTTCTTATACTTTTTTCCTCATTCGTAGGTGGGCACGAAGAGACGATGGATGGATTAACTTAGGCCACATAGGACCCATTTTGATATCACAGTTTTTCGTTGACTCATAGTACCGGAACGACTTTGATCTTCTGATAAAGCGACTCAGACTGTTAATGACAATATGTTTATTATTTATGTAGGAGGCACCAAGCTGCCTTTTCTGCCCCGAAATTGTACTGGGCATGTTCTTAATAGGTGAAGAACGGTCTGCTCTTCTTGCTTATCCCTACAACTTCTGTGGATATAATTTTCAAAGTGTCCAAGACCAATTTGCTTCGTATACGTGTCCATAAAGCAATACCACGTGATGAGTCCGACACCCAGACTCAGATTACTTTTTTTGTGCTAAAACTTAAGCTATCGTTCCTCCTCTATCCAGTTTTAACCAGATTTTCTAAGCCCTTCCGATTGTATTTGAAGCAGCTCATTTTGGTGTTGACGTAAATCATGTCTCCATTGTCAATTATAAGCTCACAGATCCTTAGAGGGAATTCATCAGAGAGTTCGATGGTTGATACACATCGGGTCATTTCAACCGCTCTACATTAACATAGAATGTCATTGCATTGGTACCCTGTGTCGTTTCGCCTATATCTGAAGCCGCCTAATCTGGTGTTGACGGAATACATGACTGCATTGTCAATTATACGCTCCGCAAATCCTGATATGAACATCATAACGCTCTGTATACTCATTGAGATATCTGCGATAGCTGTACACCGTTGCAATTAATTACGTTGGTATTTAAGGATTTGATAGATTTATGGCTCTGGGAAAGCATGGTAATATCTCGCCTTTGGATATTTGTGTTCTTAATAGTTTTAGCCTCAGCCTGTACTGCCGATATTTACGCTTGTAGCACACACCTTTTTGGTTTAAGCTACTCCAATAGATACCGCTTGTAGAGTGCATTTGAAACAAAAACACAAAAAAATTACCCCAAAATAAGTGTTTCGAAAAATGTTGCTATTAAAATTGATGTTGTTTGTTACAATGTTTGAGTAGATCATTACATTTGTAACGAAGCAACTAGCCAAGCAACGATCAGGTTTACATAAATACATTCGTAAGATAAATGTCTACAGATCTGGTCAGTATTCCTTCTACTACATAGTTTTTCATTTTGATTGGTGTTGATAGTAAAGGTTCGTATCGGCCCGTCTGCCCGTCTGTCTGTTTGTTTGTTTGCCTATCTGTTGAGACTGCCTGGTTGGCTGGGCAAATTGTTGGTGCCTTGTTTTTTGGCCAGAGTTGTGTGTCATTTTTAGATGGTCATTCATCTTCAGCGTAAAGACTTCACTTTGACCGCGTTCTTAAGAAATGTAACAACATAAAACTTAAAACAAAAGCAACAAAGACAACAAAAATATATGTGCGAAATATAAAATGATTTTTTTGTTTTTGTTTTTGGTGCAGAAATTGCTTGCTGTGACTAGGAACACTTTGAGGTGATCACAACAGCCTAGAAACGATGTAAGATGGATGGATGGCTGATGATGGTTAATGTGACTGGCTCACGGGTTTTACATTAACATTGCCAGTAACGTCAGCAACACCAACATCAGTTGATCGGCATCTTAGCACAACAGCAGTAAGCTGCAATAGTAGTAGTAGTAGTAGGCTGCTCGTGTCTGTCCAAACGCCTTGCTCTATTCCAATTTTTTATTTTTCATTCTTTTTTTGTTTTATTTCATGTTCTTTTGCGATATTTAAGTAGGTCTATATTTTATTGTGTTAAGCAAACCAATGTTTTGTGCTTGTAAACATGTTTAAAAATATTTATGGTTCTTATTCTTGAAGGAAAAGGGGTTTAAAACCCACCATAATACGTTTTTCTTTTTGTTTCTAAGTGCAGACACGTTTTTTATTATTTTTTATTTACTTTTTATCTACAATTTAACTAAAATGTTGAAATATTTTTCCAATTTTTTTTTTACTTTTTTTAAAGGAACATTCTCATAGTGTAGTTTAATCTTGGCTTAAGTTATGTTACCAAGAAATATTGCCAAGAAATCACACCAATTTATGTTCATCGTTTTTTTTTGTCGATTTTTGTTTGTTATCCTGCTGCATTCCTATGTTGTTACAAATTTAAAGACAATTTTTTTTTTCTTTCCTTTTTTGCCTCGAACATTGTAGGACAATCGTGATGATATTGTAGTTTTTCTGTTTCATTTTTAAAATTGTTTTATCTTCATTGCTGCCAATCCGCCTGCCTGTGTTTGTCTTATTTGCTGCTGCTGTCCATAGTAGTGGTCAAGTTTACTTTACTATTATAGTTCAGTTTAATATCGATTACACGGTGCGACAGTCAAAATACACCCAGCTAATGTCCTAGTATATGTTGTGAGTTTTGTTGAGTTCAACTCCAAATATTTTCTTCTTATATTTCTCGAACCCTCCAAACTTGTTATATTTGACAAAAACTGTTTTTTTTTGTTCTTTCACACAAAATTATTGATTACCCAAATATTTTTTAATCTATTTTCAAAATCCAAAATTTTTTGAAAAGGCGATAGTTGAGCCTTTAAAATGTTGTACATAAACATGTGGTTCAAACTTACATGTTATGAGTTTTGATCAGGTATACTTGGAAAATATGATTTGTTTTCTCTCATTTCTTCAAGTTTAGCTATTCTTAATTGCAAAATTTAATTAAAAAATATATAATATGTGATGACATTCTGAAAATGCATTATCTTGTGCAGATAATAACTTCGTTTGATCAAATCGGACAAAAATTACCGTAGTTATTACTTAAATAGTATAACAGTCGAGCCAAATTTTTTATATATGTTATCTTATCAAATGAACTTTTAGTTGAAAAATTTTCAGAACTTTTGATGAGTCTTGATTGTTTGTCGCAAAATGTGTCAATTTCATGTTTGCACAACTGCCAGAAGTCGGCTAATATTTGTGTTTTTTGCAAATATTATTATTTCTCTTTGCGCAAACATTGGCCAACTTCTAATGGTCGCTCCAATGTGAAATTGGCACATTTTCCGACAAACAATCAAGATCCATCAAAAATTCTGAAAATTTTTGAACTGAAAGTTTTTTTAAAAATATACATATATGAAGACTGTATATATATATATATATATATATGACTGTTTCGACTCTTTAAATACTAACTACGGTAATTTTTGTCCGATTCGTTCAAATGAAGTGTCAATCTCTTCACAAGATAATGCAATTTCAGAATGTCTTGACTTATTCATTATTTCATATTTTTTAATTAAAGTTTGCTACTATGAACGGACAACTTGAAAAATTATGAAAAAATTCGGATTTGCAAAGTTTACGTCATCAAACCTCATAGCATATTAAATCAAATAAGATATATATGGATATCGTTTTAAAGGCCCATCCCTCTACTTTCTAATACGGTTTAAATTTTGGACATTGGTTCAAAAATGTTTGTGTAATCAATAAATTTGTGCATAAAGTCCAAAAATAAAACAGTTTTTGTCAAATAAAACAAGTTTGGAGGGTTCAAGAAATAAAAAAAAGATACTTTTGAGTTCACTAGGCCATTAGCTGGGTTTATTTAATTTTTTTTATTTTGTAGCATAGTGTTATTTGTCTGTCGCTTTTTATTCTTTTTTGTTTTGAATTTAAGTATTCTTTTCTTTTTTTTTTTGTACCAATAATTGCTTGTAATGTGTGCTGTTGAGACTTTCATGGTTTTTGGCATTAATTGGCAAAATATTTTACATTTTTGTTACAAGTTCTAAAGGCTCTCTGGTTCTCTTTTTTCAGTTGCTTTATTTTTGTATTTTCTTTTAGTAGACTTTTATGGTGCTTTTAATTCTTTTTCTCATCATAATTAAAATTGAATGATTACAAAGTAATGTTGTTGGTTTTATTATAATAAAAGTTTCGACGTATAATATCAAACAAATGTTTAGGATTTTATTACCATTTTTATTGATATTTTGTTGAGTAATTAAACCTTGTGCTTTTAATTACTGTCCAATGGCGTTTGGGCAAAGGATAAATTTGCAATTATTATAAAAACTATTTTTTTTATTTATTTATATATCTCGGGAAGAACTCTTATGTGAACATCTTAAAAAATAGTTCTAATAAATTTTATTTAATGAGATTGAAGTACATTTCCAGGTGTTTGTATGCAATCTCGTATTCGTTATAACTTACCAGGTGTAAAATATTAAATTTTAATGGGAAAATAAAGAACATTTCATATAAAAAATGTTCAATTGTTTGCCACAGATTTTTTCCATATTTCAGGCAATTGGTAGATTCCTAGACAATAAAAACTGTTCGTCTTTTGAAGCAAAACAATTAGTCACAGAATTTACGACTTCCTCATAAGAATCGAATTGAAAACAAATAGTATTCTTGGAATTTATTTATCTGGTGAGTATGGCGGATAGGATATCAGCACGCAGCTTAATGCTTCGATCGTATTCTGAACCGATTTGACTATATGCGCAGGTACATTGTCACGACGTAAAATTACCTTGCCGTGTGTTGTAACCTATTCCGACTGTTTTTCTATTAATGCAACAATCAAATTGATCATTTGTTGTCGTTAGTGATCTGTATTAACCCTGGACGTTTACTCTTCTTTTTTGTACATTAAGGTTACTCTTCGTTGAATCGACGAACAATTTAACCCTGAACCCTGGTTGGTCATTTTTGTTCAGTAAGGTTATTCTTCGTTGAATCGACAAACTCACTGCAAGCTTTCGTTATAAACTAACGAGAACAAAATTCGGTCAAAAATAAAAGAATTATATGATAAAAAGTTAATGATCTTCTTCGTTCGACGAACAGTAACTGTCCAGGATTAATGGTTCTATCAGGTTTAAAGAGCACGTGATACACCACACCTTTCTAGCGCCACTAGACACACAGCATTGTCATCCTGTCGGATTAATTTGGTTTTGCAGCCGAACTACTTGTTGTCCCGGATTAAACCATGAATTTTACCGTTCAGAATTTTAAAAATTAATTCATTTTTCATCGTCAGTAACAATTCGATGTAACACTAATCTATCGTGTGTTTGAAGAAAAATGTGTTTTTTATTCTCCCTCTGTTTGTCATTTAATTCAAAGAGGTACTGACATTCCCGACTTTTATATATTTCCCATAGCCTTTAAACAGTCAAAAATATTTTGTTGAGCAACATTTAACATTTCTGACATTTGTTTGTGAATCAAAGTGTGACCTTCACCTAAGATTGTTCGCAATTCGGCGTCTTTAAACTTCTGTGGTGGTCTTCCACGTTCTTCAGTATTCACATTAAAATCGTTGTTTTTGAGTCGCCGCAACCATCTGCTGCATGTTGCTTCTAAAAGAGCATGACTGCCAATTTTCCAGCACTTTTCTTCAAATAAGATCAGAAAATTAATGCTTTCCGTAATTCATCATTTTCTAGAACAAAAATTTGCAATCTGAAAAAATATGACGTTGATGTATACTAAATATGTTTGAAAGACGTCATAGCCAATGCAAATAGAAATTAAAAGTTATTCACAATAAGTGTTTCTTAAGAAGACATTTGTATCTTAACGCTCGGTTCCTACCGCTACATCTGGTAAATATATTCACTTAAAGTCCAAAAAAACTTAAAACATTTTTACACATTGGATATCTTTATGTTCATATGAATTATGAAATTTCAAAGTAATTTGGATTTCTTTTTAGAATTTCAAAACATATCGATAATGTCATAAATAAAGATTAAAACCTTGAAATCATATTTCATTTTAAAAGAATTTTGAACAGTATTGAAGTGATGAAGATTTCTAACGATTTGGTTCTTTAAATTAATTCTCCATTAAGTGTTATACTGGTACAACCATAAATTATTGTTTTGACTTAGAGAAATTGCTTTTCTACCTGCTCATAAATATGAGACCTTGACTTAAAAAAAAAATCCATAATTAAAGTCAAGTCTCTAACAATAATTCTTAGAATTTAATAAAGTTTCATCATGAGAATTTTAATGTTTTTATTCTGAGATGACTCCATATGATTTCATATTATTTTATTGTTTTTTATGTGGCAATTTCAAAAGTCTGCATTATGCTAATTAAAGATAAAAATGTGAAAAACTTTACGTGCAATTTGGTCATAACTCTTTTGTTCTTATTCTTTCATAGCAGACTTTTTAAATTTTCAAAGTGTACAATACTGTATGTGAAGGTGTTTATTTTTAATACGCATTATTAGCTCTTCTATTCTCTTTTTTTTCAGAAATGTGATCTAAAGACAGAACTGTAAAAGTATAAATTGTTTAAAAACAATAATGGTCTTGAAAAAAATTTTATAAATCCGTAAAAGAGAAACGAAATGACATAAGAACAAACCAAGGCCATGTAGTGTATTAACAATATCAGTAATGCAGAACAGTAAGCAGAATCGCAAAACAAAAACGCCTATTCATACATACATAATTGGATTATGACCTAGTTTCTCACACCACTCATGTTGTGTGTGTTAATTTTATACATGAGTGGCGGGACCTACAGTTTAAAGTCGACTCCGAACGACAGATTTATGAGAAACTTTTTCATGGCAATTTTATTTACTCTCAGAGTATTTGTCAGAAATCTGCTGAGAGGAAGTCACCGAAGAATATTTTTTCATATTTTCATTTTGATGTCTGACCTGGAGTTTGAACCGTGCCCTTACGTCTAATAAGCCAACACACTATCTACTAGACTACTGCGAACTCAACGGCTATTCAGCAACATATTTTAGAGGAAGAATGATAGAAAGAAATATTAGAGGGATGTGATCAAACACAAGAACTAACTTAAATCATTACTATGATCTAGTCAGAAAAAAAGTACGGCGCATATGCTTCGAAATAACACCACAACATTGCCAGAAGAACTCGGTGGCGAGTCTAAAACCACAACTGAGCCACACAAAGTCAATAACGACATAGAATGATAGTAGCATGTAAGGAACAGGAAACGTACATATATTTCCAAAAGTTAAACAAATAACATCAAAAATCATCATCCGTCTCCATTTGACTAGCCAATTGTCCCATGAAACACGGGTAGATCCAATTTACGAAAGACTAAGTAAACAAAAATGAATTAAACTACATGTGTGTGTGAGATATCATCGAAATTTTAAATTCGTTTGAAAGACCTATTGAAGCAGAATATGTCTTCATTCAAGTGCTCGATTCGTCCTCTCTGTGTGAACCACATTCCAAATGTTTAAATTTCCATGACTTTAGTGCATAAACAAGGCTGAATTTAATCGATGTCATGAAATATGTCGACTGTTGAGAACCGCTGTGGTATGTAATTTATTCGCATACATCTGCGATTAAAGAAAACCCCACAGAAGTCCAACAGAAGCAAATCACACGATTTCGGAGACATCTTCATGTGAGATGATAATACCCTCAAATCCATTGTGAAAGGAGCAAAAGAGCAGTGTAATTATATATATTATTTATTGTTCGTTCACGTACCCGTTAAACAATAAATAGGCCTCATCGCTGAAGATGATTTTTCGTTTTAAATTGGAGTCTGAAACCGACAGTTCTATTCAGTGAACAACACACAAACTGAATAAATAACAACAAATTTGACAGATGTACCTCTAACAAGATAGCTGTTATCATTTGTCAAAGATCAGAAGTCGCTCTTCGAACACATACATGTATACTTTTAGTCAGTATTACGACTTAGTTTCTCACACTGTTTAAATTGTGTGCGTTAGTTTTTATGCATGAGTGGTGGAACCTACAGTTTAAAGTCGATTCTTTTAATGGCAATTTTATTTACTCTCAGAGTTTTTGCCAGAAATCTGCTGAGAGGTAGTTGCCGAAGAAATTGATGGTTTTGATGGAGACGTCTGACCTGAGGTTTGAACCGAAGTCGCATGTCTAATAAACCAACACACTACCTACTAGGCCACGGCGACTTCCTCTTCGAACACTCTGTATATAATGTTATAAAATCGAGGAATACGTATTCTTCTGTTCAACGTAAATAAAGAATTTTTTAGACCGATCTTCTCATTACATTACACCAAAAGGAGATGAAACTCTTCTTAATAGTAAAACATTAAGTAAACCTATTGATGCATAAGAATTCGGCTAAGTTTTTGGCTTAAAAAATAATAGATTTCATAGAAATAATGGATCTTGCTACAAATAATATTTTGTATATAAAATTTCTGTTATACTTGTCTATTTCGCTAACCACTTCAGTACTAATTGAATGGTATAACGTACGAGTATAAAACATTAATAGGGTGTCCTGGTAGTCTAGTGGGTAGCGCGCTTGACTATTAGCGTGAGGGTTGTGGGTTCAAAACCCACCAGAGAATCTGGCCTTTTGCTCTACACCAAGCTTATGGTTAAAGTTACTCAGCTCGTAAATAATTAAATATAATTTGTAATTGTTTTGTAATTAAGAAATAAATAATAAAGCATTACAAAACATTTCACTTTTTGAATCTAGTCAAGGCTATTAGATTCAAAACTGATGTCTTTTAGCTATTCTTTCAATACAATACATTGGGTATACTTATTACAAAACTAACGAGTTATTTTTAGTATTTATTTAAGTTAATTAAGATGTTGTTTTATTTTTAAATTTAATTATTTTACTCTTCTGTTTAAGAAATTAATATTTTAAAAATATTGTACGTATATATGGTATAAAAAATATACCAGCAATTATATGTCATTAGTCAACGACATTGTTGTCGTTGTATTTCTGTGAGTGCAAAACTGTAGAAATTTTTGAAAATGTTTTATGACGCTCTTATGGGTTTAGCCAATACAATAATATTAGTAACACTTGTATCTATAAAGGCCAGTTTAAAGTTGAGATAATACTCTTGTCTAAATCCAAAGAAATACTAATAGTAGTGCTGGTAGTGGTATTAGTAGTGGTTGTAGTAGTAGTTGGCAATGGCACTGACATATTAAATACCAATACATTAAAAAAAAACAATGATAATGATGATGCTAAGGCTGTTGCCTTTGATGATGATGATAGTAGTGATGGTGATGTCATGACATGATAAATTCTTTTTTTTTTTTGTACTGTTCCCTCACCATTCTTTTCCTCTCATCTACTGAAAAATCTTGAAAAAAAATAAGAAAAAAATTGATTTAAATAAACTTAAAACCAAAAAAGGCAGTCCAAGCAGTATTTCTCTGTATCTGTATTTGGAAATTTCACGAATTCGTTTAGAAGGTATGATTCTTTATAATTTTTTTCTTTTCCTTTCTTTTTTAATAGCATTTTGTGGTTTTGCATGCAAAAAAGTTATAAAACTTTGTTTTTTTTTGGTCCTAATGTTGTGGTTGTTGTTCTTCTTGCTTGCAAAATGCTTTTTAACCAGCTACGTGTTTAGCTTATCTATGAGCATTTGTTTTTGTTGGAATTCTCCATTTCTTTGGAGTATCAGTGTGACCTATATTAAGTCTGAGAGTCAGTCTATCTTTAGTTGAAGTACAGACATAATGGGTTTTTGTGTAAATGTTAATGATAGTTCTTGATGAATATAATCATCACCGTCATTACCCTCAAAATTCACATCTTATACCATCAAGAACAACTATGTAGTGTTTTTCTTTTTTTCACAGAGAGTAACAGGAACTTTTAAATACTGAAATAATTATTAACGATGAGAATCTTCAGGGGAATAAATGACTTTGGGCACTGATATAGCATAGTGCTGATGAAATCTTATTAGCATTAAAGTCATCAACAAAATTTATGTCAGATGATTAAAGAGGATTCTTCTGTTTTATTGTACAATGAGAATTTGGGAAATAAGAGATTTATGTATGTATACATACATATGTATATATAATATTATATAAAGAAAAACCATAAATAAAATTTTATTATTTTAGCACATTGTAAAACAATTTGGCAAATTGTTTGGTCGTAGAGGCTTGAACACTTGTGAGGGATCAACTTGGGGAAAACCAATTATTAAGTCTTTTAATGATTCCGCATTCTTAATTACTTTCCAGCGAGGACGAGTACATATACATACACATACATAAACACATAATTACATACATAACTGGTCATTACAACCCTTCAGTCAGGATTACGACCTAGTTTCTCACTCCACTTACATATGTTGTGTGTGTTAATTTTATTTTATACACGAGTGGTGGGACCTACAGTTTAAAGTCGACCCCGAACGACAGATTTTTGAGAAACTTTTCATGGCAATTTTATTTTCTCTCAGATTTTTTGTTTGAATTCTGCTGAGAGGAAGTCGCCGAAGAAATACTTTTTGTATTTTGTTTTTATGTCTGGCCTGGGGCTCGAACCCTGGCTTTACGTCTAATAAGCCAACACTCTACCTACTAGTCTACGACGGCTTCAAAAAACAAAATTGATCTATACAAACTTCAGTTAGGATTACGGTCTAACTTCTCGCACCACTTATGTTGTGTGTGTTAATTTTAGACATGAGTGGCGAAACCTACAGTTTAAAGTTGAATCCGAACAACAAGTTTTTGAGAAACTTTTTATTTACTCTCAGAGTTTTTACCAATAATCTGCTCAGATGACGACAATACTCGACATAGACAGAATAAAACGTTCCTACCTGTAAAAGTAGATAATTTTGACTAAAATTCGAACGTGCATGGTGGTTATTTAGAAAAATAAATTTTTGTATTCGTTGTTAAAAAGCCAAATTTTTTTGTGGAAGAACTCGTTTTGTAACGGTACTTCACCAGAATTTGTTTTTCAGCTTAATACTAGCCATTGTTGCTATTCGCAGGGAAAAAATTCCAGTAGATTCGTTGAATAGTAATGTATTACGAACGCTTTTGTTTCAAACGAGTATACCCTACATTTGAGAGAAATGTTCATTTCGCTATGACAAGTATACTCGACATAAACAGAGTAAAATGTTTCTTGATGTACAAATAGACGATTATGTACATTTTTTTGTTTGGAAAACTCGTTAACCTGAATTTTTTTCGCTTAATACAAGTTATATTCGAGGGAAAAAGTTCCAGTAGACTTGTCGAATAATAATACTACGAAAACGACTTTTTTTCAAGACGAATATACTCGACTCATTTCGCTACGACGACTATACTCGTCATAAACAAATAAAGAGTTAAGAAATATTTCTCTTTAAACAAAACTACTGAAAATAACAAATTGTTAATAAATTTTGTATCGTATTAAATTTTTTATATGTTACATCGACATTCTGTGCAGTTTCTTGACATTTTGTTTTTTAACAGTTTTGTAAACGATTAAATATTAAAAATTATTTTATTTTCAAAGAGTGAAATGCATATGTAATTATATTTAGAATATAGCGTTGTACATTTTGTTGAGGCTCCCAGTATATTTTCGGATGATACTTAACTGTTATATCAATCAAGAGAAAGTAATACTTACTGTTTCATTCTGGAAAAAAAGAAAGATGATTTTATTAATAATTTCTTCACATCAAATTATTGTAATTATATGTTAAATATTTAATATTTTTGTATATTTGTATAAATAAATAAAAGTGTATCTAATGCATCTAATTTTAGTTTTCTTTAGAGAGAAAAGTTCGAATCTTAAATTCTTAATATAACGTTACATTCGATATCACACTTTTCTTTTCAAAACAAAGTTCTTCGCTTAAAGTTGATGTAATTTTTAGTTTTTGTTTTTTCAAAAATTTTTAATCGTTAATCATATGCCCTTAAGATTATTTATGTCACTTTTATTGTACCACCTCCAGCAGACGATTGATTGATTGTTATCAATGGTCTAATCAAGCGTTTAACTTAATTATGTACCTTGTCAAGGCATGTCTTGTCTCCACTGTTGAAACTGTCTTGTCGTTGCAGTAGTTATTTCATAGGTAGTAAATAATTCTTAGTCTTTAACTTTTTGCATTGCTTCAGAGACTGTTGCTGTTGTTTTTATTACATTTTTCATGTTGTAAAATAAAAAAAGGAAAGTTTTCATTCAATATTAAATAGATACGAAAACACACTTCTTCAATCTCTCTGTCGGTTGTGGCACTTTGTTGATGGACGGTTGGGAGGCGTTAGATTGTGCATTCAAAAGCAACAACCTCTCAAATCATTTTCTGGTTACTTTAACTGAATGACTGACTTCATGCCCATCAAAGCGTGTGTTTGTAACTTTTACGAAACCTAACCTCCTTTCGACAGGGGCGGAGTCAGAGAGTGGGGAAATATTTCAACTCAATAAAGTCGTAGCTTTTTAAATATCCGTTTTCCTAACATAACAGGGTAACACTGCTTTTGTTGATAGGGATCTGCCAATTGGATACTGTTTGGTAGCATGCTACACATCAGAAAATTGAAAAAGAGTACCCTGTGTGCTCAATATGAATTATTTTTGTTGGTGTTTAGTCGCAACAAAAACTTGGTGGATTGTCACAATACACAAAGTAATGAAAACGGTTTTTTGGAACGCACACAGCTTAATTCACAACGGCTAAGTTCATAAGGGTAAAACAAACGACCTACCTCTCCTCCTATAAGTCGCGGTATTATCAAATAAAGCATTGCATGAGTAGGGGACCTCTAGTGAATGTTAGCCTCACTTCATAAATAGTCAGTTGCCATGATCGGGATTTAGCCCCGAGGGACCTGAATAAATATCTCTACAGATTTGACTCTGTTGGACAAGGTATATTGAGCTCAAAGAAGGCTATGCATGTTTGCTTTGAAAATTTAAATGAATTTTTATCAAAAGATCTGTGAAATAAATTTTTAAAAATAATTCTTGTCTTTACACCCCCTTAATGTTAACATTAGATGCGTACCTGTTTCTAATAAGTGATTGTATTTACGGCGTTGAAGAAGTAAGCATAACAGCATAACATAGCCTTATTGTTAGATAGTGTTAGAGTCGGTGATGTGTGTTTCTGTTCGATTATTGTTGAACAGAACACATTTTTTACGCTTCAAACAATGCCACTCATACATACACGCATTGACATTAAGAAATGATATGGACACACACAAGGAGAAGAAGATACATTTATGAAGAAACATAAGAAAATCACAATGCTAAAGTCTTGAAAAGCAGGTAGCAATTTATATCTTGTAGATAACGAAAAAAACATTTACACTGTTTCCGAGTGAAATAACAATGTCATAGAAGTTCTTTTTTGTAGCAATTGCAAACAGACAGATTATGTTTGTATGTAAAATTAAAAAATATGATTTTGTTTTTAAGTTTACAGGAATTAGCCTCATTTGGAACGGTGGAATTGCATTTTTTTGGAAATTGTAGCCAAATACAAAACAAATAAAACTACTTAGACGTCAGCTACTTAGTATGTTGGTGCCAAATTGTATGTTTTTAAATAGAATAGAATAGTCGCCGAAGAAATTGTTGCTTTTGATGGAGATGTCTGACTTGGGGTTTGAACTGAGGCCACATAAATCTAATAAACCAATATATTACCTAGTAGACTACTGCGGCTTTTTGCTTATAATACAGTCAACATTTTCTGTAACTTGCTTTCATATGCTTTCATATGAAATACAATATGAAATATTAGCTGAACAGCCTTAAATAGTTTTCATTTTACTCAAGCAGAACAATTTTTTTTTTTTTTATAGAAGTCGGCTTTAAAAATAGTTAAACATAAAAATTTGTAATGTTCTGCCTCAAGTGTTACATCTAATTTGTTAATTTTTTGTTTTTCTCTTGTCTTTCTTCAAGTGCTTTGTGACAGCTAATTTGTTGCATTACTTTTTTCCCTTTTTTAATTTTTTCTGAAATGACCAGAGTTGATCGTCAGCTTGTCAATCTTGTTACAAACTGGAGGCATAAAAATTGAACAAATTATCATGGGTGTTAATTTGAATCATTTGTTAGATAAGTCTCTCCCTTTTTGTTTAGTTGATGGGTTGGACATTTAACAAATGAAAGAAAAACAAAAAGGACATGAAAATGAAAGGAAAATTTAAAAAAAAAATATTTTTATAAGGCCATTAACATTTATTGTAGCCTCTTTTAATTTCCATATCAGCCCATAATATGTTGTTAAGACTCATATTGATGTCAAATTAAATACAAACAAAAAGATACCATAATCAAACAGACAATAAAAGTCAATACAAGTATAAGCTTAAATGAATAAAACATCGATAATTATGAATGACAGAAACGAATATAAAAAAAAAAAAATTCAAGAGAAGTATTTGTTAAAGTGAATGTGTTGATATGTAGAAGAATGATCATCTTTGTAATACAATACAACTTTATTATCATTATCGGGCTGTAAGAGTGCAACGACAGCACAACAAAAAACAAATCAAAAAAAACATGACAACAAAAAATGAAACAAACTGTTAATAGTGCATGAAATGTTTGTGATGTAATCGTTTGTAAGTTAAAGAAATAAAAAGAAAATTAAAAGATACAAATGATACAGAAAAGCCATAAGAAAGAGGCACACACAAGAGCAACAACAAAAATACAAGAAATATTTATAAGATCTTAGGGATATATGATGGCCATAAAATAAGGTGTGTCGCTATTGTCTGTTGAGTGCTGCAACATTGCTGTTTTGGGCCGACACAATGTTGCTTAAACACCTTTAATATGTATACAGATTCCTTTGCATAGATTTCTTTAATTAACTTTTCTAAAAAGCTACAACTTCATGGAAGCCATGGAAGATATGCTAACATTTTGAAAAATTTATTTGAAAAACTATTTTTAAACATAAAAAACGTTTTTATATCTGAAGGGTAGTCAGGTGTTGTTTTAACTGAAATTTATAATCACTAGGATTGGTCCTTTTAATAAGTGTCATAAAGAACATTAAGTGGAATGTATGTAAATATAAAAAATAATGTGTGGAAGCACATAGTGATATAGCAACGATTGAGGCATAGAAGAATGCTAATTATTGGAAAATCATGGAAAACCCAACCCATGAAAACCCACTCGTATTGTACAATTTTTCGCCTGAAATTTATTTTAGTTGTTCTAAAATTATTTATCTTTTATTTGAAGAAGCACCACTGTGATATGTTTTCAAAACCTATTACATCCCTGGAAGATAATAGAAAATCGGATTGTTATGGCCAGATGTTAGAGTTTTAGCGATATATCAATCAAATATCTCGAGGGAGTATTAAAACCTCTGGGCTTTAATATATTACATGTGAAGGCAATTATTTTAAACTAAAATTTGTTTTAAACCAACCTTGTATACGCCGAAATACATGCATTAGACAGTTAAAACTTATTTTTTTATGATTTTTTTATCTCCTCAGAAAGGAATTTATTTGCTTTACGGCAAGACTCAACTGGCCTAAGTTGAGTTTTTTACTCATACCAATTAACTATTTATACTATGTATTGACTCCATAACTATTTTAACAGGTGATTGTGTAATGAATAGATATGAAGAGAGGTTGTATAATTTCCATCTCTAACTCACTACAGACTTCTGTCATTTGAATTTCCCTGTAAAATGGCCGCAGTCTAGTAGGTAGTTTGTTGGTTTGTTGGACGAGAGCTCGACGTTCAATCCCTGTCTAAGCTATAAAAGATAAAGGAAATATGAAAAAATATTTCTTCGGCGACTAACTCTCATCAGACAGTCTTCTGGCAAACAATCTGAGAGTAAAATAAAATCGCCCTGGGCATTCGGAGTTGACATTAAATTGTTGGTCCCGTCAATCACGCATATAACATGACTGATGTGAGAAGCTAGATTATAATATTTAATAAAGGGCTATAATGACCACTTACATACATACATACATACATAATTGGTTATTATCAATTAGATTATGGACGGATGTTGTGTGTGTTAATTTTTATACATGAGTGGCAGGGCCTACAATTTAAAGTCGATGTTTGAGAAACTTTTCATGGCAATTTTATTTTCTCTCAGACTTTTCTCCAGAAATCTGCTGAGAAGAAGTCACCGAAGAAATATTTTTTCTATTTTCGTTTTTATGTCTGACCTAGGATTTGATATTTTTTAATAAATTTTGCAATTAGGATTGGCCAAACTTGAAAAAATAAGAAAAAAATAATATTTTCCAAGTTTACCCCATCAAAACTCATAACATATAAGTTTGAACACAATGTTTATGTATACCGTTTTAAAGAATAATCTCTCCCCTTTCTAAAAAATTTTGAGTTTTGAAAATAGGTTAAAAAATAATTGGGTAATCAATAATTTTGTGTGAAAAGATCAAAAAAACCGTTTTTGTCAAATAATACAAGTTTGGAGTGTTCGAGAAAAATAAAAAAGTATTTTTGAGTTTTACTCCACCTAGTGAATGACTTTGACTATGTAGTTACTCAGGTGTATTGTCACTGTCGCGCCGTGTTCTCAAACATTACAATTGATTAGAGTGTTATTTATATAAAAGTTTTTGAAATAATTACATTACGTTCCGAATTGTATGACAAATGTATAAGTTATAACGCACTGTATCAATTACAATTTAGGTCTGCATATACATACATATATTTTTTAAATCAATTCAAGGAAGCATCAATAGTTAAGATAAAATACAATAAAATATAATACTCGTATATTATATAAAAAAGAAAGAAAAAAAACATCACTTGGACCGCAAAAGTAAATTAACGCTTCATAGTTATTACCAAAGAAGTTAAGCGAAGCAAAAAGCCAACAAACCAAACAACCAACCGACTAACACACTTCATATAGATACATACCCATACAAGAAGTATTAAATTTATTATTATTTTTCTTTCTTCAAACACGCAAATCTCATTAGACCAAAGAAAATTAAAGTTTTTAAGTGTTTTAAGGTTTGTCAAGTCGTTGGCTTTGTTGAAGTATTATTATTCTTTTTCGGCAAACGATTGAGTGTGACAAGTAAATTTTGTTTTTTTTTATAAAAACAAATAACAAAAAAAGAATTAAAATTAATACTGTTTTGCATTCAACAAATAATGAAACAATATGAACAGCAAACAAACAAACGAAAAATTGAAACTTTTTCAAAATATTGTACATGAGAGTGTGTGTGTTTTTTAAATTTCGGTTTTACAGACACAAGGTCGATCGTTCCTATAGACAATTGTCGTGTCAATGACAATTTAAAAAACAAAACACAAAAAAAAAACAGTTGACCATAAAAAGAATAATTTTGTGAACGCCATTTACGAACATTAACAATGCCTGTGTAAAGCGGTAAATTTATGTTAACACAACATTAAACATTAATACCTATACATACATACACACAATATTTAAAGCCTCTTAAAAAAAATTAAATAATATTACAAACCAAACTTATTGTGGAATATTGAGGGTGATTGACTGACTGAAGTGTTTTCAGTATTGTAGGCGTTATTTGTTTTTGAAGGTTCATATTGTGGTAAATAATAAACTCTTCAATAATAAAAAACTTTCAACAGATTTTGTATGTGTAGTATTATATTGGATTTGTTCTAATATTAAATGTGACGTACCATTACTTTAATGAAATCCAGTTTTTTGAATCAAATAATTTTTTTAATTACACAGTGTCTTTCTTATCTATCTGCGCATAACACAAGTTTGAGTAAATAATTCTATGAATTTTTGAACGTATCATTAAATTATTTTAATTTTTCACGCAGTATCTAGAATCCTATATAGTTTGTCTACAGTTTGTGCTCAATTTTTTTATGCTTTCAGAAAAAATAATCTTTATCAAAGTAGTCAAAATAGATCTGTTAGTGAGGTCACTGCTGTCCAATATCATTGCGTCAAACCATTTCTATTTATTTAATAAAAACAAACCAAATCATTTCTTTACATTTCGAAGAACAGCTCCTAGTTTTATGGATCAGTTTGTAATCTAATTTATAGATTTTTGCCAAATCTTACTCTTACTCTGAGAGTAAATAAAATTGCCATGAAAAAGTTTCTCAAGAAAAAAAAATCTGTCGTTCGGAGTTCACTTTAAACTGCAGGTCCCACCACTCATGTATAAAATTAACACACACAACATAAGTGGTGTGAGAAACTAGAACGTTGTGCAATGGGTCATTTCGACCTCCGGGTACTGTTCTTGTCTTAATTGACAAGTACATGTCCTCTAACCTAACCTAACCTACTCTAAATTTGGTTTTTCCCATTTTTTCCCAATATTACGAAGTAGATTTGATACCAATCCACTGACAAATGCCTGTTATCAGAAACTGTGTTGCTCTTTCAATTAAGAAAGTGAAAAATTATAGAAATCATCCTCGTATATCTCATATCCTCTATTTTATAAGAAAACTGAATCCACTGTATACTGAATAATATTTTGTGCTAAAGGCTTTGATTAGAAGTTCAGATTATATTGTATTATATCATCGGTAAGAAAAAGAAAAGAAAGAAATTCAATAAAAAAATTAGTAGTTCAACTACTTAGGGTTTCGATATTATAGGCTGGAAGTGATTGCTAAGCAAATAACCTTTTGTGTTCGCAATGTCTGCTCCGAAGGCGTTTGTTATTCTCGGATACATCTGGATAGTCTGATACAACGTTCACTAAAATTACATATCATATGCTTAGGTAATCTTGAATAGTTTCTATCTTCTCTTAACCTCTATCTTCTCATGATAAACTCCTTTTCTCGCCTCCCAGAAACGTTCTGCTGTCATCTTAATTATTTATTTAATTGGTTAGTCAGGATTACAACCTAGCTTCTAATACCACTTACAGTTGTGTGAAATATAAAAGTAGCGCTGTATTAAAGATATTTTAGTTAAGTAAAAAAATTAATTTTTATGCAAGTTAAAAAAGTTTGTTATTACATTTTATTACCAAAAAAAACTTTTTGAAAAATAAAAAAAAACTTCAATACAAATATTAATTTTCCAAAGAAAACGATGCTAAATTGTTAAGAACTCAAAATATTTGGCGTGCAAAAAAATAGTAGTAGCATTAGAAAACGTATCTGCAAAGTGAAAATGTTGTCACAAGTGATTACTTTTTTATCTTACTTTGTTAGATAGACCTCAATATTTAGTTGAAAAGCCCTTATTGGCTATTACAGCTGCGCAACGCCGAGGCATTGAGTCAACTAAAGATCTGCACCTCTCGATAGGAATTTTTTTCCAAGCTGAGCTCACAGACGCCTCACTGCTTTACACTTCCCGGCTTATCTTCAAAAACACCTTTTTTTACATCCCCCCTGTGTGTTAATTTTATACATGAGTGGCGAGACCTAAAGTTTAAAGTCATTTCCGAACGATAGATTTTTGAGAAAATTAATTTCTAGTTTTTCCATAGTCTAGTAGGAATTATTGATGGCTTATTACACGTAAGCCGGTTCAAACCCCTGGCTCAAACGAAATTTGAAAGAAATATTTCTTCGGCGAATTTCCCTCAACAGTATTCTCTCAGTAATTCGGATTCAACTTTAAAATGTAGGTCCTACCACTCATGAAAAAAATAAAACACAAAATGGGAAGAGAAGCTAAGTTGTATTACTGACTGAAGTGTTGTAATGATCAATTATGTATGTTATGTACATATGTATGTCGCTGAAAGAAATATTTTTTTATATTTTATTTTGTTTGAGGTGCCTGAGCCAGGCCTAGAACTACGGTTTATTGGCTAACAACATAACACACTACCTACTAGACCACGGGTCTTCAACTGGTGCCATCAATGATGTAAAAGGTCCCCTCCTCATCTATCTGCTTATTGTCCTGATGTCAAGAATGAATACAAACAAAGAGCATAAATACCGTTCTGTGAAAAGTAAATAGGCCGGACATCACACAGAAAAGTTATTGAACTACTTGAGTCACACTGTATTTGAAAATAAATGGGGTGTATAGTTGTCATTCCATGTAAATTACAAAGAAAACTGTTGTCTCTTAAATTATAACAACATAAATTTTTTTGTAAAATACGTGTTATTTTTATTTCAGTTTCAATCATAAAAAAACTCTATCAATATTTTGATATTCTTAGAATCTTTTTCTGTTGAATTGTTTTATTGGCCACAATGTCGAAACATGGCTTTTAATTGTTCTTTGAATACATTTTAATTAAATTTTATTATTGCTTTTTTATCATTTTATTTTGATCGATTTAAACAATAGATTTGCAATGCTTTCTTAATTTTACTTTTTGTGTGTATGTTCAAGAATAAAATAAAAAAAAAACTATTCAACTTGAAAAATTCTTTTTCTGAAAAGATGCTTCTAAGAACCTCTACTGATGTTGATGGTGATGATGATGATGATGATGATGAAGCTATTCTATTCTTTTCGCATTTCACACCACAGCCAACAAGTCAAATTATTTGTGAAAAATAAAACAAACAATCAAAAGAAAGACTTTTACCATGTTTTTATATTTCTTTTCTTTTCTGTTTTTTTTTTGCGAAAAGGTCAATAAACTTTTACCCATTATATTGTATAAACAGTTGTTATGTTTTAACATAAAAACTATGGCTAACAAAAAATATGGTTACAAAAACAACACGTTAAAGGTAAAATTGCTGTTACTTCTATCGTCTTGATGTATGCCATACGTTTCTAGGTTAATATTATTTATATCGTATAATTTTTTAAAATATTTTACACAGTACACACATGCAGTTTAATTAAAATTGTTATTGTTTTTGTTTAGCTATTTTGTTATTTATCGTTGTATTCATATTTATTACAATAATTATCATATTTTTTCTCTCCTTTTTTTGCGTTCGTTTCTATAATTTTACGCTGTTAAAGATAGTATGTATGATAGTATTGTATTGTTTCTTTATCCATTTCTATTACTTAATATTACTTTTTGTTTTTTATTCATAATCTCTTTTGATTTTTTTGTTTTTTTGTATTTGTTTTAACACTTTTGTAATACGTTTAGGTATTCCATTGTTAGTAAAATATTACGTAGATTTATTAGCTTAAAAAAGAAGAAAAACTATGTTTGCATTTATTTGTTGTTAGCTTTGGATATAAAAGCACAAGTCAATAATAAATAGTTGCGTGTTTAGTGGCTGGCCACTTATATTTCTAACATTCGAACATTTTTTTTTTTCATTCATACATCCATCCACTGACAGATGGCTGACTGGTTGTACATTTAATTTCTTCGAGTTTTTTTTTATTTTTTGTTTTAGTAAAAGATAACAAAAAGTGTTATTAAAACAATCAATCATATAAAAATTATGTTTAGCATGTGTGATGTTTTAATAACCAGAAACATTTTACCATTATCATATCGCTTGGCATTAAAACACAATTTTTTTTATTAAGAAAAACTAAACAAAAATTATGGACTTTTTACATTTTCTAATGGATATCATGAAACTACTCTTTTTGCATTTATGAAGTGGAATTAAATACTTGTATACATTTTTATTGCACGTAGAATATGCAATTATAGATTTATTGCAAATTAACAATTTATTAAGCTTGTTACAGAAAAAAATTAACAGAGCTTGTAATTTTCATTCATTCGGATCTAAAAAAATTCTAGAATTTAAAAAAAACATGTTTTTATACAGATAAACGATAAGTGGGTATCTTGATTAACTAATATGGGTTATGTATACATTAAATCGGTAACTTGCATCAGCAAATTTCTTAATAAAAATAAAGACAAGTATTTCATTTATTTATTTATTTATTTATTTATTTATTACAATACAATTACAAATTATATTCTAATTATACGAGCGGAGTAACTAGACCATATGCTCGGTGTAGTGTCACAGACCAGAGTCTCTGGAGGGAATCGAACCCACGACCGTCACGCTAATAGTCTAGCACACTACCCACTAGTCTGCTAAAGTATATTAACGATTAATGTATAAAATCTTTCTGTGTATTGTACAAATAATTAATATGTGTTTCGCAGTTAAACAGTTAATAAAAAAACATTTTTAATGACAAGGATTTCAACGAAATTCAATTAAAATCGCTGCATATTCACTCGATTCACGTCTACACACCAAATCAACAATTTCTTTTGTTTTCATTGGCCTTCTTTCAAAGGTTCTATGTCCGTCTATGTCCGTCTGCCTTCGCCAACGGGTTCCAGTCTACCGCATCACCTTGTGGTTGTCGTAATGCATGGCCAATCCATCGTGATCTCCTTCTCAAAACTTTACTTGCATTTAGCTCTGGGTCAATAAAATATTTCACAAATGCATGCGACATTTATTTATTAAAGTGGAAATGTCCATGTTAAATTCAAATGAGGAGGAGTACGAGTCTTTTCGTAAACGAAACTCTTTATTGAAAATCCGTAAGGTTATCTTTCCTATGTATGGTAAAGCTCAGTATATTATAACAGTTTTCTCATCACACTTTGCAATGTAAATGTTTCGCGTCAGCTCTGAATTAATGCTTTCAAATCATAGTTAATTTTCATCTTTCATAGTTTCATAGTTTCTTTTTTGCCAAATCCCCATGCCAAATCGACCGTAGACATGGACGTATGTTCACTGAATAGTCTCTGCAGCAGTTGGCAACTGACCCCAATTTTCATCGAAAAATCATCTTATTCGATGAGGCCTATTTCTAGATGAATAGGTGCTTAAACAATAAAAATTGACATCTAAGAGCTTTCAATGCATATCAAAAATGTGAGTATTTGGTGTGAATGTTTGAACTGACGAAATCATATGTCCTTATTTCTTTGAGAACGACGTTGTCCAAGCCACCATTTTCAACGGTGAGTCAGAGATTAACAACTTCTTTTGTCCCGACTGGGATTATCTGGACATCAACAACCCGTGGTTTTAGCAGGACGACGCAACCAACATTCTGCGTGAGTTATTTGAGTTCATGGTCATTTTACGTGCAGGTGAGTTGAATTGGCCATGGAAATCATACGATTTCATCACTTAAGAATTTTTTATGGAGTTTTCTTAGGTCGTAGGTATATGCAGAAAAGCTGCTAACAACAGTTTTTCTCAAATTCAGCATAACCCATGTCATTGGTCAAATTCAGCCTGATTTATGCGTCAGAGTCATGGAAAATTTAACATTTCAGACGGGCTCCAGCCATAGAAGCCCTGTTACATTATGGACATAATGACAGCAATATGTTTTTGAAGCGGATAAAAAGATTACGATTATATTTTACATACATTTTATTTCATTTAAATTTAATGACAAAAAGCGCTTAAAAGAGAGCCTAGAGTTACAATTTTATCCACTCTCCCTATGTGTATGATAAAATTGGATAGGGTTCGTCTCCACCCACTAACATGGTGATGGACTCTTTACTATTGTAGGTATTGTATGTTATTTACAGCAATACAGCATAATTTTCTCCGAGAATTTCGTGTTGACCTAACAGAGTTTGGTCAAACTCGACAAATGTCAAGAGTTTATCAAGCAGAGTAATATTAACTTCTGGGGATCAAACTTCTTGTGAGTAGTAGTTCCCGCCCATCTGTAACTACAATTTCAATGCTTGCTACCTTTTTTTGAATACGAGCATTTTCATCTTACTTAAAAGAACTTTTAACCGAAATTCCTATTAATTCTGTCCATGCCACTAATTCGATATCCTTTTTATTTTCATTCGGTTATTTTTACCACAGGGTACAATAACATTTCTTACAAATAAAGCCTATAATTTTGCAAATATAAACTCAACAAATTAATCGAATACCAACCACTTGAGGCAATTGCAATTAATTGTTATTATTTTCAGTTTTTTTTTTGTTGTTTTGTTTCTCTAACGTTTTGTAGGGGAATTTTTAATGACCTTAAAAACCTTTTGCGGAAGTCAGATGAATTAAAGTTTTGTTTCTATAGCATGACTATCTAACAAAATCTCTTTCACTGTCTGTCTGTCTTGGTTTCTGGTACACGAACTTGCCAGATACATTTCAGAAGTAGATGGAAAATATATGTACAACAACAACAACAATTGCAACAAAACAAAGAAGTCAAGTGTAAAAATTTGGTGTGGCTTTAAGCATAAGAAAACTACAAACAAAAAGAAAACACGTTAAAATATCACAAAACTCAACTAAAGAAAGACAAACTAAATGGCAAAACAAATAAATAAAAAAATAAAAAAAATACAAGAAAATAATACAGGGCACAAATTATTTTCCCATTACGACATCACTCATTGTCTGCTGTTACTGTTGTTGTTTGTTGATTTTTCGCTTTTTTTTCTTTCCTCTTGGTATGGAAATGTTTTTCTTTGCATTTTCTCTGTAGTCGTCTTTTGTTATTTTTCTTAATATTTTTTATTTATTCTTCTACATGCTGTAAGTTTGAAAAAGTTCAGTGAATTTACATTGTTATAAAATATAAATACAAACACATACACGCAGACACACACAGATACACTCCGGCATTTGTATGAAAATAAAATCACAGACAAAAAATCAAAAAAATGATACAAGATCTACTGTTGCCGGTATGTAAACGCTTTTGTTGTTGGTGTTGTTGTTTGTTTTTACACAGAAGCTTAAATATTCGGTTAAAACCTCAGTCAGAGGCAGAGTCAGTGCCAGAGAAGAAGTCACAAGACATATAAAGTTGTTGTAGTTGTACTTGTTTTTTGGTTGTTGTTGCTATTGGAAAATCTTTTTTACACTAAAACAGACGAAAAAGACGTTGAGAAAAATATACCAGTAGAGGAAAAATGTTTTTTTTGTTTATTTATTTATTTGTGGACAGACGGACGATGCGGCGTTGTTACTTACTGAGCCAAAAGCATAGTAACCTCAGATATTTTGTTTTCTTTAAAAATCCCAATATATTTGTGTTTTGTTGTTATTGTTGCTATTAAATTGTTTTGTTTTGTTTTGTTTTTTTATATACATGTGAATACATTGCATTAACATGACAACAAACCAACAACAAAACATGATTTTTAAATATAAACGTGCCGCAGTTTAAATCGAGGAAGATGATCGTAATAATAATACATACATACATACATACCAACAATAATGATAATTATATTGATGATTATGCTAAAGTTAATGATGATGTTCACAAGGGTACTACTCGAGTTAGTAGCCAATACGCTAAAGCTTCCTATATCGCAGCATCAAATCATAATCCAGACCCCAGGTCTTGTGCATTAAACACAGTGGGCTGTCAGTAAGAGCTTATAAGCATGCCAGTTGAATCTGTCTGTTTATAGATACAAATAACTTTGACGCCAATTTGATATACGAATTTTAAGTATATTATACTAGAAGTTAAGTTTGTTAATCTAGACGAACTACTACGGAAAAAGGTACGATTGGAGATAATCATTGGGAAAAAGATATGTAATATCTGCCAACGGCACGTATTTAGGTAAATTAGCATTTGACGGTCGAACTATTCTGAGGTCGCCGAAATGCAGTAGGTAGTGGGTTGGCTTATTTTACGGTTCAAACCACAGGTCAGACATCAAGACGAAAATGTGAAAAAAATATTTCTTCGGCCATGAAAAGTTTCTCAAAAAAATCTGTCGTTCGGAGTCAACTTTAAACTGTAGGCCCCGCCACTCATGTATAACAATTAACGAACACAACATAAGTGGTGGGAGAAGCTAGGTCGTAATCCTGACTGAAGGGTTCTAATGACCAATTATGTATGCATATGTAATCCTCTACCAACGACACGTACACAAACAAATTTGCACTTGAGGGTCAAACGATTTTATATACCGACTTCCTCTGCTTTGTTCGAGATAACTGGGTTTAGAACCAAGGGTTTACGTCTAATAAGCCAACACACTGCCTACTAGATTACGGCAACACACTGTCTACTAGATTATTCTAGCTGTGATCTATTGATCCAATCACATCTAAGTTGATGATATTTTGGTAAGCTTATGATACAAGCTTCTGAAAGATGGAATAAAGTCGTAGAATAGCAATAAATTAAGACGTTAAGATAAGAATTGCAGATAGTCTAGTACGTAGTGTATTGGCTCATTAGACGTGAAGCCGTCGTTGAAGATTCAGTTCAAACAACTCGAACAAAATGAAATACGAAAAAACAATTTCTTCGAACACTTCTTCTCAGCACTCCTGGCAATACCTCTGGGAATGTAAATAAAATTGCCAGAAATAGTTTCTCGAGAATCTGTCATTCGGTGTCAACTTTAAATGGGATCGTCACTCACGGATAAAATTGACGCCCACAACATGGGTTGTAATCCTAATTGAAAAGTTGTAATGACGCACTTATGGAATTGCAATAAATTTCATATTAAAATTTAATTGATGCCGGCTAGGTTCCGTTGAACAGAATTAATTTTTTTAGTAAGTATAAGTGTAATAGTAATGGCTTCCTTTTTTCTTCCACGTTAGCCACTGTACTAATTTAGCTGCCGGCATTTAGACATACAATTTTGTTTAAGATTACAAAGTCTTTAATACGTTTACGTTTTCATACATTTAACGTTTAACTGTGTTCGTTGTATCCAATTTATGCTCCATAACTAGTTGATTTTTTTCAACTGATAGTGCTTAGCTACAACAACATCAGCAACACTTTAGATTTTTTCGTTTTTTTTTTCAATAAAAATTTCAGCAAAAAAAAAGAAAGAAAAATTATTTGAATTCATAAAATGTTTGTTGTTTTTCTCGTTTTTACTTTTATTGTGTAAAAGTTTTTCCATAGTTTAGATATCATATATCATATCTTACAGTAGTTACAAAGGAAATAATACTGGAACATGGTATATCTCATAAAAATTTTAATTTAATTTCAGAAAATTTCATCGTATATAATATTGTTTTTAAGAGAAAATTTTAATCATTAAAATTTGTTTTTCTATTCAGAATTCAGTCTTATTAATTCTAACCCACAGTGCAATAACAGTAGCAACAATACAAGAAGAAAAAAAATGTTTTTCACAACTTTATAAATTTATCTGTGTCCGTCCACATGTTGAATGGCGGAAATATGCAATGCGTTTAATAAAGCTGCAAAATTGTTTTAAACCAAAGTTATTTTCTTAAACGTTCATTACATGGCAACCAACCAACAGCATCGAGCTAACAACATACAAACAAATATTGTACATTTGCAAAGCGTCTATAAATACTGGGTAGATTTAAGTGAAAACTGCAGGGATGTGCAATTAGTATTATAGAAGCATATAAAAAGGGTACAAGAAAGTTCTCTTTTATGTTAAAATTTGTATAGTACCAAGCATGTGAAGTAGGTTAAGTAAGTTTCCTTCTCTTTTCTATACTCATATCAAAAGAATTGTAATCGCCGTAGTCGAGTAGGTAAAGTGTTGGCTTATTAGACGTGATTCCCCGGTTCTAAGCTTAGGTCAGACATCAACAAAAAAAATTAAAAATTAAAATATATTTGTTCGTTCACTGCCTCTCAGTAGATTTCTGGCAAAAACATACACATACATAATTGGCCAGCACAACCTTTTAGTTAGGATTACGACCTAGTTTCTCACACCACTTATGTTGTGTGCGTTAACTTTTATACAAGAGTGGCGAGATCACTCAGCAGATTTCTGGCAAGAACTCTGAGAATAAATAAAATTGCTATGAAAAGTTACTCAAAAATCTGTCGCTCGGAGTTAAACTGTAGGCCCTCCAACTCATGCATAAAATTAACACACACAACATGGGTGATGTGAAGACCTAGTTTCCTGACGACCTAGCTTCTTACACCACTTACTAGGCTACGGCGACTTGCTGTAGATGATAATAAATTCTCCTTTACAAAGAACTAAGTATTAAACACGTTTTAACTTAGCAAAATTAGTTAAAGTTCAATGGCATGAATTATTCGAAGGTAGCGAGTGTACTCGCAGCTACTTTGTTATCCATTAAATAACAATTTTATGAAAAACCCTACATGAGAAGGTTTAGCGTAAAGACCTTCCAACCTTTATTTTTATGTGACCTATCGAAGCTCTCAGTAGGCATCGTATTATCCTTTTGGGCCTACCAATTTCCATCATCAATGCGTAAGTATTCTTAGTCCGATTGACTTTCTGAACCATAGGGTCAATTATGTGGAGCCAAATTTTACGAACTTATACATAGCAAAGATATGCAGCAATGGCCTCAAATTACAGCCCTAGAGTCAGGATTACGGCCTAAGATATTGTGTGTGCCAAATTTATTCTTGAGCGGCAAGGAAGAAAGTATTCTTACTTCTACTAACTTTTGCATACCATGAACCAGCATCTTTCAGCTTAACTTTCATATTTTAATTCAATTTTCGTTCAAGTGTTCTTAAGAAGTCGACCCAGGTTCAAACCCCAGGTCTACAACAAAATGAAAATATGAAGAAATATTTCTTCGGCGACTTCCTTTCAACAGATTTCTGGGAAAAACTCTGAGTGCAAATAAAATTGCCATGAAAAGTTTCTCAAAAAGTCTGTCGTTCGGAAACGACTTTAAACTCTAGGTCTCGCAACTAATGCATAAAATTAACATACACAACATGAGTGATGTGAGCAGCTAGGTCGTAATCCGGACTAAAGGGTTGTAGTGGTCAATTATATATGTACGTATGTCAAGTGTTTTTTAAGTAAAGTACATGTAGGTCCTCATGAAATTGCTGATGCCCTTAACTCTATTAAGGTTTCACAACCCTGCCCATAACAACATACATATTTTTTTCACTCTTACATTTGTACTTGAATCTACAAAACCGTTTAAATTTGTACGAACATTCATATCAAATGCGCTTGAATCAATGTGTGTTGCTTCTTTTTGTTTTTTTTTCTATTCTCTTTAAATCTTTTGCCAGTTGCGTTTTATAGTTTTATTTCTATTTCTAGCCAGGCGGAGAGTTAAATTATTATTTGCCGCATTTTGTTTTAAGTCCAACTAAACATACACAAACACAATTCTGCAAAGGATTACAGAAATTTTTGTGTGTATGAGTTCAATAGCCTGAAAAAGAAAAAAATTAAGTTTTGTGGCTTTTCTCAGACGAGAAGAAATTGCAAAGAAATAAATTAATTTCCTTAAGCCAAGAAATAAAACATTATTTTTTATTTTTTTTCAAAGTTTAAGACAATAATTGTATTATTTTTGGTAAATGTTTGTTTGATTTCTTGGCTGATTTGTTATGCCATGCGGTCAGTTTGAACAGATTAAGGAACTCTGTTTCACATTTTTTGCTTGTGGTTTATTCAGCTTATTAAAAAGCAAAAGTTTTATTCATCTTTTTGCTTATTTTTCTGACGTTATGCCATTTTCAGAAATGTGATTTTACTTGGAAGATACGCACATACATACGTACGTTCGCACATAGACAGACACATAAAGGAAACACTTCATTATGTTATCCTGTTGAGTATGGTAGTAAAATTAAAAGTTAGATTCCTTTAATTCACTGAATTTAAAATACAATGTCACCTTTTGATTTCTTGTTTAAAATTTCATTTTCATTTTTCAGGTTTATGGACCTTTTTTTGGTTCCTTTCTTGTTTTCGGTATGACTTGTATTGTACATTTTTGGAGATCAACAAAAAACGGTGTTATCTTTGCATTTGTATTTTCGTTTGTGTGTGTGTGTGTTTCTTTTTTCGGCTTAAAGTGAATGTTTTAAATCGCATACATTTTAATAAATTTATTTTCTGTGAATTTTTTTTGACCTTGATAGAGACGACATACACGTTTTAAATTGAAAAAAAAGTAATAAAAAATAAATAAATGTTGTGTTTTACTTTAAACAAAGAAAGAAACCAGTATTTAATTGTTTTGGTCATTTTTATTTTATTGTTATTTTATCAGCAGTTCAAATGACGCATTCGTTGTTGTTTAAATTTTTTTTAAAAAAAATCACTTTTGCTTGAAATCAACTCGTTTTTCCATTCGAATTATATTTTAAATATCAAGTTTAACTGTAAATTTTATAGGTGGTTTTATTTTTGTAAACCTTAAAAACGAAATTAAATTTTTTTTAATTAATTTGTTTTGTCGAAAATGTTATTTTAAAGTGGTGGCCTTTAAATTTTTAAATCTTTCTTTTGGAGTTATTTTCTAGGTGAAGACCAACATAACCAATTGGTCATTACAACTCTTTAGCTAGGCTTACGACTTAGCTTCTTTGTGTGTGTGTGTGTTAATTTTATTTATGAGTGGCGGGACATACAGTGCAAAGTCGACTTACATTTTTGAAAAACTTTTCATGGCAATTTTATTTACTTTCAGAATTTTTCCCAAAACACTGCTCAGAGAAGTTGCTTAAGAAAAATGTTTTATTATTTCGTTTCTGTTCGAGCTGTCTGAGTCGAGAGGAGTACCACGCGATTGCGTCTCATAAGCTAACACAATACCTACAAGTCTACAGTGACTTAGAAAAATATTTTTTTAATTAAAATTCGTATTATAATACTGCCAATACTACCATATTACTACACATGATTTTGATTGGTATGCTAAAATGCTTAGAAATTAGATTTTATACTCGGCCTAAATTTAACCCTCTAGTGCCCAAGACCGCCTGTTGACGGCTTAAATTCAATGCTCATTTATTCGCTTTCCAAATTCTGTTTTGCTTTCTTTTTGTATTTTGATTAATTCAGGGAACTATTTTAATTCCATTTGAAACATATAAAACCCGTCTTGACCAAAAAAATATATTTTTAAATATCCTTTACTTTTAAAACAAATCAAATCCATAAATACTTTTTAATCTAGAAAAAAAATGGGCACTATAGGGTTAACGATCAAAAAAACAATGCAGCTAGAACAGCTAAAATATCAATTGAAACGCCACAGCAGACTAATAGCAAATTTAGGCACAGTGAAAATTGTTAACAGACAACACAAGCTCAATGCTTCAATACGACAAGAACGCGTGAGGCATGTATCTCGAAATACAAAATAGACGAAATATACTATTGGCTACACAAAAAACACCGAAGTTAAGTATTTAACAAGTTTTACAGCTATACACAAAGCAACTTTCCTTATCAACGATATAATCCTCAATGTCCTTAGTGGAATAGTTGAAAAGTTTTCCTGAGTTACTTTGTAAAAGATAGACAAACACTAGAAGTACTGCCGCTATCTTTTTATATGGCAATATAGCAAAAGCTGAAATAAAAAATTTGTAGTCGCCGTAGTCTTGTAGGTAGTGTGTTGGCTTATTAGACGTGAGGCCACGGTTCAAACCACATGTCGGACATCTTCAACAAAGCCAAATTTGAAAAAATATTTCTTCGGCGACTTCCTCTCAACAAATTTCTGGGAAAATTCTGAGAATGAATAAAATAAAATGCCATGAAAAAGTTTCTAAAAAATTTGTCTTTTGGAGACGACTTTAAATTGTAGGTCCTTAAACTCATGTATAAAATTAACACACACACAACATAAGTGGTGTGAGGAGCTAGGTCGTTATCCTGACTGAAGGATTGTAATGAACAATTATGTATATACAGTGAACAGCAAAAGTCTTAGTACGGCAAAAGTCCCCACAGGCTTAATACTCTTGCACAAAGTCCCGATATGACTTCAAGAGAGTATTTTGAAGAGCATTTGAAAGAACGGTTACGTAATCTCTAAACCTCAAACAAAAGTCAACCGAAAAACTTGCTCATGGTGCTACCAGAAAACACTAAACAAAACTTGTATATTCAATTACAAAAGGCGTAAATGGAGTGCTTGACCTTAAGTGATATTCTACTATTCTACAAGGGATAACATTTTCTCTAATATATGAAAATGAATTTTAAATTTACTCAGGGCTCTCCTTGGGGGTACCTATGGAGACATCTGAAACTTTTCCTTATTTTTCTGCTGTTTTATGAAAAACATTAAAAAATTTTTTGTTTATAATAAAACAGAAATAAATTAATAAAATAAATATAATAATTTTTCATTTTTTATACAACCTTTGGCTAAAATGAAATTACTAAAATATATTGCCATACTAAGAATTTTGCTGTTCACTGTATGTACAATGTATATAAAAGCCGAAATGATGCAGTCTCTGTGTATCGTTGTAGAGATAATGCAAGATAGGATTGAATCTGTGAATCTAAAAATTGAAAAAAAGCAATGAAATCCGAAATTAAAAACGTATATTAAGAGCCGTTATTAATACGTATGTATGTATGTATATCCAAGAAAATGTTTAAATAAATTAAATGTACATATAAGACGATAACATTTGTTTTTATTGTTAATTATTTAATCTAAGCTCGGTTTCAATGTAAAATTTGTTTAAATACAATTATTCGTATGCAATTAAACTCCTTAAATAATTCAACACCTTTTGTTTGTTGTACAACTCTAAAAAGCACTTGAATTTCAAAGAAGCTTTTAATAGATGCGATCATATCAGACAATTCACAAAGTGTAAGTGTTAAGAGGAAGACAATGAATAAAACAGAATTTAATTAAAGATAATAAGTTGTTCTTTTTTTCATTTATGTTTTTGCTTTGTTTAGCAAACAATACGTCTACCTTTTTTTATATCTATTTTATGTTCAAGAGAAAGTTTTTCTTCACATTTGCTTTAACAGTAATCTTTTACTACCTTATTTTATTTTATTTCATTTTATAGCATTATCTCGATCTTTATTAAATAAATCTTTCAATTTAACACACTATTCTCACTATACTCATTTATTTTCCATCTCCTTATCAGTTTTCCATTCATTGGTATCACATGTACTGAAAATGATGATGTTGCTGTTGGTTGTATCATTGTTCATATTTTTTTTATTATTTTCTTCTTCTTTATTTTAAATGCAAAACGGAAATGGCTTGTTAAATTAAAATTATTTTTTGCCACTTTACTGTTCACTGAAGTGACTGAATCTACGGTTAACTATTATATGCCAAAGCTAAAGTATTATTATGACACAACTCAATATAAAAATGTATGTTTGTATGCCAATCTCTCTCGCTTACCGTGTTTTATCCATTTGTCATCGTTGTTTTAGAAAAATTTAAAAAAAATATTGAAAATAATTTGTAATCTTATAGGTATTTTAAGCGGAATTTATAATGTATATGGCAAGTTCTAAAAAAATTTTTATGATTCATCTTTTATACTCACATGGAAATATATGTATAATTTTCTAATTGTCGACATTGTATTGCCAGTTAAAAAATGGAAAAAAAATATTTGATCGACTAACTTATTTACTGATACATATTCTATACACGTATGTACGTATATTATGTATGCTTTTTATTATTAAATTTCTATCCTATGTTATAAACCTACAGTGTATGATATCTACATATAAATATTAAAGGCTGTATAAAGTCCATAACTTTATAAAGCAATTAAATTTTATTTTATTTTTGAGTTTTTGTACACTTGTCCAACGTCTTCGCATTTGTTTATCCTTTTTTAAATAAAATAACATTTGTCAACGTAATCAAATACATTTTTAGCTGTAGTCTAATAGGTAGTATGTTGAATTTTTAGGCGAGATCCCGTAGTTTAACCTTTGGCTCAGACATGTCGAACATGACGAATATATGAAGAAAATATTTCTATCGGCAAAAAAATCTGAGAGTAAATAAAATTGTCTTAAAAAGTTTGTCGAAAATCAATCGTTTGAACCCGCCGCCTTTTATTGATAAAATAAACACACACAACATGTATTGTGTAAGATGCCAGGTCCTAGTTCGGACTATAGGGTTGTAATGACCAACTAAGTATGTAAGTGAAATGGTTTCTTCGTTAGAGTAAAATTCTTTTCGCCTCAGAATTTCTTGGGATTTGGAAATGTGAACTGGTCATTTAGATATAAATCTCGAGAAAAGAATGGAAGGGATGAATGTACAATTTGTAGCCTAATTAATTTAAATTTAATTAATTATACTGCTATGTATTAAGCTGCTATAAAGAAATTCTTTCTTGTTCTATTCTTTTTCAAATTTTTGTTTTCTTTTTAAATCCTCATTATATTGCTATTTTAAACGTAGTCAATATGGATACAAAATTATCGTCATGACTTTTTTTATATCAGACACCTACAGTTTAAACTGTTCGGTCAGTTTCCTGTATGTTAAGTTGATTCCATATCGGTTTCATTTCCTACAAATTCGATATTTCCGAATTTTCGTCACACCTAGATTATCATTCAGAATTGAAGTCTATCTATCGCGCTTTCAAACTTTGATTTCTCAACATTATATCCAGAATGATTTTGTAATTTTTTAGGTAGCAATAATCTCAGCTGAGCCTGCAAAACAGCATCTTCCTTTTTCGCACACAACGTAATTCAGTAAGTAATATCATTGAATTGATGATGACCTTTATATTATATATCTCGTTTAGCAAAAAAAATAAGTAATCGAACTAAATTGTTTCCATTTTCTTTTTAAATCACGCAGTAATCTGTTTCAATGGCTGTCAAGTCAATTATATATTTTGTTCTCTATACTCAAATAGCTCGTTAATAAAATATAAAGCTTACTTTGTATATTCATTCTTTTGGTGACTGATTTTGCTCTTTATGACCTTGCATTTGTAGAATAAATTTAATTAACTTATATATACTGGTTACGCTATACAATTCTTAAGAAAATTAAAAAAAATTTAAGGTTGCAAGGATAAAATCTCATGCTTAATTAAAAAAATGTATGTGAAAAAATGATGTAAAAACTCGTACATTTTGTAATTACAAACATTCTTGCGAATTTCTCAGAAAATTGAGTTTGTGGTCAATGGTAAGCAAAAGAGGTGCAAAAAACGTTTGCAAATTTATGCAATCATTCAAAATTTGGAACCATTTAGCCATATCAGTTACCCTGGCTTCCATAAACACACAAATTATATCTCCTTTTATTTCTTTTTCGATCCTATACTCACACACATATGTATATGTAAATACTAAAACTATACATAATAATTTAAATACAAATTTTTTTACTCACACTTAAACGTTTTCATAGGCATTTAAAACCCCCACCCAATAAGGATGAACTATAACTACCATGTGGAGTATGCATAAATGCATTTTTACTCTCCTTAAATTGTAAAACAACTAACTGTGCTTAAGATACTTGTAAAATTCAAATTAAACCTTTGAAATGTTCTAGAAGAAATTGGATTGCATGAAAAAGAATTACCATAGAAAGGCTTTAATAAAATATGGTGCTTCTTGAAGTACATAAATTAAGATTTAATATCATTCTTTATATGCCACCTAATCATGTATGCTCCGATTAAGCTGTGATTAAACTTGAACTTTACAGGTTACATCGGCAGTAAATTTTAATTGGATGTTTAAATCTAAAGTTATTATTTGCCTGTATCCACCTTATCATCATCATCACAGCAACTGGCAGGCATTCTCTCCCTCTCTCTATTGACCACAAAAATGGTTTAAAAAAATTTATGATTAAAATAAGGAGCAAGAGTTTGTTTGTTGGCTGGTTGGCAGAAAATCTTACAATAACATCTTACGAACACGAAATGCATACGCATCAAAATACAGCAAAGGGATTAACTTAATAAAGCCTGTCGTCATCACATCAGTACGCGCAGCAGTATTGGAAACAATGGCAATAAAATAAACTAACACACACACACACAATATAACAACAAATATTTTATATACATATAATCAAATCTATGTAAATCTGTAAGTACAGGAAAATAATAATAAAAAAAATATGTTTCTATAAAGCAGGAGAATAGGAAAAAACGCCAGCATAGTTAACGTCACTATCATTAAACTTGAAGATCTACGCGCTAAGAATAGGAAAATAATACAAAAATATTTAAAATATATGAAGTGAGTAAAAATACCCTCAAGGAAAAATGTGCGTCGTTCAAATAAATATAAATTGTTTTTATGCACACAATGTATTACAGCTTAAAGATCATATTTAATAACAATTATAATACTTTTTAAAGTTACCTCGATATCGCAGCTATGCATTCATAACATATGTATGTACCTAAAAAGAAAACAAAAAATATAAGAATCGTTGCTTTAAGATGATTTAAAACATTTAATATTAAACACAATAGATTTAGTAATTCGATTATTGTCTAACATTTTCAAAAATATTTACGATTTTACAGTGGAGGTAGCCGTGGTTGGCTTACAACTCTGAAATTCAAATCACAACTCTGACATCTTAAAAAAAAAATATTTAAAAAAATGAGAGGAAATAATTGCCAAAAAAATCGACATTAAATCGTTGTCGCCCTTCACTAATGAACAACATTGACGCCCACAACATGGCCGCAATCCTAACTGAAGGACTGTAATGGCATCCATGATTTCTACTCATCAGTCAAATTTGAGGCCATTGCCGCATATCGTTCTTATGTATATATGTGGCTCAGCGAAGTTAACGCCGAGGTTCAGAACTAAAAATACTTCCGCATTGATTAGGTTAGCGTCGTACGAGAATTTGTCGGTTCAAACGAATAATGCGATGCCTATTGTGAGCTGCGGTAGACCTTATAAAACTGAAATATAGGCAGAGCTCTTCGCTGAACCACCTCATGTTGGGTTTTTCATAAAATTGTTATTTAATGGATTTCACAAGAACTCCGAGTGCACACGCTATTATCGAAAGACTCATGCAATCGAACCTAAGCTATTATAGTCGAGAACGACAGAAATTACAAGCCCATCTCAACAATCTCGAACCGAGCCAACTATGAAAAAAATATTTTCTTCGATAACTTCATATTTCTGCAGCTTTTTGGCAGAAGGTATGAGATTAAATAAAATAGTCGCGAAAAGCGTCTCAAAACTATCATACTGTCGGCAACTCCACTCATGCATAAAAGTATCACACACGACATGTGTGGTGGGAGAAGCCACATGGTAATCCATACTAATTGGTTGTAATGACAAACTTTCAAAATTGTTTGTCCTTCTTAGTCCGGTTTGTAAATATGAAATTATTTTTGGACGCATTACATTTGAGTTTATCATTGGAAAAAATGTCATAGTCCTGAGGTAGTGAAATCAGATGATGTAGTTTTCATTTAAATTTTAAATAAACACTTCCTTTGGTGTTAATAAAGAATGAAAAACAAAGTTTTTATTAAAATAATTCTTGTTTTCTTATTCCTTCACATTTCTAAATCAAATACGAACATTATTTTTATGAGTGTTTATTATTTTAATGCCACAATATGAGCAATAATAATAAAACATGAGTTGCATACGAAATGATGTTGCATTTTGTAGGCTTAACTAATTGAATCTGACTGAACGTATGACAGTCCAGCAGCAAAGCAGTGTAAGACGCAATGACTAAGACTAAGAACTAAAGTGATCTGATTTTCTTGCTGTTTTGTTCCTTTATTTTTGTTCTCATTTCAATTTGGCTTAAAGGAATTTCTAGCCATAGGTGTTGGAGGATCATTAAAGAGGCCTATTTTATACTCTTGCTTGTCGTTGTAATCATCGCAACTCTATTTACATTGAAATGTAATTTTTTTTAGTCTCTTTAGACGCTTGTTTCTCTTCTTTCGCTTCTTTTATTGTAGTTGCTTGCCTCAGCAGGTGCATTTTCAGCATACATATAGACGTGTACAGTATTGTAGTCATCATATTTATTGTTTAGCTGTTGCGTAAATATACGTACAAGTTTGAGTCTTGTGTTCATCATTATTTATCTTTGTGCGGTCGGTCATCAGTTTTGAGTAGCTTATAAATTATAGTAATCAGAGATTATTGTATATTGTTTGCTAAGCTTGGCTTGGCAATGGTTTGTTACACTGTGCTCTTTGCTTTGTGCTCCGTGCTTTGTGAATGCGCCAGCACCATGTAAAACTGTTGGGTTCTGTTCTGTTCTTTTTTGTTTGTTTGGTTTTTTCTTTCATACTATCTTAACCATAATTATGTAAATTTTATGACACTTTTATAAGACTTATGTTTAGGCTTTGCTTGTTGTAGGCTGTCCTTAAATTTTCCTCTTGATTGTCTATCTCTATCGTGATTGTATTTATTTAAGGGGTGTGTGTGTTAGTAAAAAAAAGTGTTCTGTATGCCATTGCATTTGTAACTCCTAATCATGCTGTGATAATATTGTTAGATTGATGATGCAGTCATTATTCTAAAACTTTAAATGAATGATTAACATTTTTTAGTTGTGCCTTTTAGTAATAATAGTTATAAAGTTTAAGCGTTGTAAAGTTTTATTATATTTTTCATAGAAAATTGGCCCTTTTAAAAATTACTATGGTCCGGCATAGTGATTAACAGATTTTTCTTTTTTTTTTTTTTACTTTTTCCCTTGTATTTAAAAGATTTTAAGGTTGCCAAGGTTAAGTTAGCATACAAATTAATTAAATTAATAATAACAGTGTAGAACAGTTTTTCACTTTTTTAAATTGCTTACTTCTGTGCTCATTAAAAAGGGAGAATTAAAAAAAAAATTTAACACTTAATAAATATACCATATTAATCACATGACAGAAGTCTAGTTGGTCTACCATAAACTATAATATTTACAAGAGGAGTTTTGAAAAAAAATGTAAGGATTTTTATAGAAAAATAGCTCGAAAAACTCATCACGTCAGTTTTTTGCATCATTATCGCATTGAGTTTCAAAGGATTTATTATAATAAAATTGTAAAATTTGATTTCTTGTTCTAATTTCCGAAGTTTACACCGGTTTGGTTTCTTGTTTAGGCATATAAGATGATGCCTTGAGAGAGAGGAAGATTATTCTACACAGCATTTAAAAAACTATTTACTCAAGGTCTCATGAAGTAATTTTTTAAGGCCCACACTCAGTAGATGACTCCTACTCATACAGTGCATGCATTGCGGTGGAATAACAGAAAAATATTTATAAGAAAAAGGAAAGAGAGGTAGTGTGCGAGATTTTTTTAACCTTCGGCCCTGTTTTTATTTATTCTCGAGAATTGTTGGCAAAAATTTTCACTTTCTTTTCCCAATTGCCATTAATCACATACATACATACATACATATATACGTACATAATAGATCATTAGAACGGTTTGTCAAAATTACGACATTGCCTTTCACACCACTTATGTATTTTATACAAGAGTGGTGGGACCTACAGTTAAAAGTCGACTCCAAGCGACAGATTTTTGAAAAAATTTCATGGCAATTTTATTTAATCTCAGATTTTTTGCCAGAAATCTGCTGAGTGGCAATAGCAGAAGAAATAATTTTTCATAGTTCGTTATGTTGCAGATGTCTGACCTGGCGTTTGGACCGCGGCCTCACGTCTAATAAGCCAGCACACTGCCTCATAGACTACGTTGACTGCTTACAACATCTTACAGCGACTACTACACAGCATCATGGAAATCTTTTACTTCAATCTCTAATGAAGTCATATTTATTTTTTCTAAGGTCAACACTCTTGAGTTGACTGCTGGAATAACAGAAAGGTCTTTATACGAGAAAGGACAGAGTGGAAATGTGTAACAATTTTTTTAAATGATCGTCCTTCGTCCCTGTTTTTATTTTTTCTCGAGAGTTGTTCTGTAATAATTCTCACCTTCTTTTTCCAATTGCGTTTAATCATATAATGTCAACAATCAGACAAATGCAAAACTCCCAGGGTCTCTGTTAGGAATATAACCCACGGCCTCGGCACTTGAAATTTAACGCACTACCAACTAGACCATTGGGGCATCACGATTATTTTTTCTATTTTTTAATTTTTTAATATTTTTTTTTGTTTTTCAATTCATTGAAATAACAATAAATTTAAAATATTCTTTAGTTTCTTTAATGTTAAGCTGTTTTGAATATTAATTCATATTTTAAGTGTTTTTTACGCACAAAATATTTCAATAATACCTCACATGGCTTGCATATTGATTGCTTAATAAAGATAAAAATCAAATGTTTATTGATTTCAAATATATTTAAAAATTCTAAAATGCACATGACAAATAAAACGATTAAAAAGGCTTATAAAAACTCCAGCTTAAAACCTTTGATTATTAAGCCAATTATAAATAATTCAAAACCATTTAAAACTAACAGTAAATCAAACCAGAAAAGGATTATAAGTCATTATTATTAATATTTTTTAAATAATTAAATTATGAATCCCTTGTATAGACGCTACACTGCGTTTATTAATAAAAAAAATGTAAATAATATTCTGCTGAATAATAATATTCTGCTGTTTGTCTAGTGACAACTTAACTTTTTTTTCTCAGGTAGATAAGAATGTCGTTATGTTTGTAATGTACGTTTAAAGATCTTAAAGATAATCAATAAAATATTTCACACACGTTCAATGACAAGCGATACACAAATATTAAATAAAAAAGGAAAACTTAAATAAATAAATAATATCCTCATAAAAATTAAAAAAAAAAATATTATTCAATACAGTGCAGTGTATTGATTTTATTTAAATATTAAAAATTATCCGGACAGCATATCAGAATAAGCCATGAAAGCAAAAAGATATGGTATGTACGTACGTACAGAGATCTACATGTTGACGGATAAACAAGTTTCCTTTGTATTTTCATTGATTTATTTATTTAAGAATTCCTGGTATAGATAGAGGTGTGTCGTCTAGGATAATTAAGATAAGATATACACACATATCATTAAATTAAGAAAAATACTTGTCAATGACTTATTACTTTGGTCTTGAATATCGATTTTATAATCTGTAAACTATTACATATCTTGTATCTAGTTAAAGTGTGCAAAGAAATACGGATATAATTTATGATTCGGTACATCTATTTAGAAGTTGTTAATATAAGCATAGAATAACTAATAGCTAAATGGAGGAAATACATCACAAATGTGAAATCAATTCTTTTATATGGCTTGAATCCAAATAATACAGGCATTCATAAGCATATGTTATGAAAATTCTGTTCGGCAATCATTTGTAATTTCAGCTTGTGCCAAGATAATGCGTTATAAAATGCCGAAAAAGGAAATGATTAGCCGATATCCTATGAAAACCAGTGTACGAAATCGTCACAACAATATTAGATTGAAAGCTACAAGAAAACAGAAGAAAATACTTGACAAAGACTGCTAGAATTAGAAACATTCAAAACCAATCACATTTGGAGAGTAATAAAATCATTAAGATGACATAGAATAGTTTTAACGACTAAAAACTTTTTAAAAAGATATGTAGCAAAAGTTGTATTTTAAAATCGATATAATATTCGTGTTCTTTCAAAATTTCTTTTTCCGAATTTTGCTATACTAATCGATATTTTTATTATTTTTATTACTTGTGTCTATAATTTCAATAATTATTGATTGAGTGGAGCCTTAGTACGGCAATATATTTTAGCAATTTCATGAAGTTAAACCAAATTATTTATAAAAATTTATAGTTTATAAATTTATTTCATTAATTTATTTCTGTTTTATTACAAAACAAACTATTTCTGAACGTTTTTCATAAAACAGGAGAAAAATAAGGAATAGTTTCATATGACTGCATAGGTACCCCAAAAAAAAACCCTGAGTAAATTCAAAGACCTAATATATGAAAATGTTATCACTTAAGGTCAAGCACTCCATTTAACCCATTCGGAATTGAATATACAAGTTATGTTTAGTGCTTTCTGGTGGTACAATGAGCATGTTTTTCGGTTGACTTCTGTTTGAGGTTTAACGATTACGGAACCGTTCTTTCAAATGATCTCCTAAATACTTTCTTAAAGTCATATCGGGATATTGGGCAAGAGCCTGTGGAGACTTTTTGTCAAAATGTATTACCGTGCTATAAATTTTGCTGTCCACTGTGTTATTTATTGAGCCTGATTTGCCTAATCACCAGGAACGAAACAGATAACTGTTGGCTGTGTTCGCTTAATGGACTCTGCAGCAGTTGGATGTTCATAATTTTCAGCGAAAAACCCACTTGAGCGATTACTAAATGAATAGGTTCGTGAACAAACAAAATTGTTCAATTTGGACGACCCACATGAGATTCAAGAGCATTTAATGCATTCTAAAAAAAGTCACTGAATTTTAGACTTGCGGCGTTCTCGGTCCATAATTCTTTGGGAACGATGTTGGCTAGGCCGTCCTAGTCAATGGCAAGGACTATAGGCTGATGACTACAAACTTCTCATGTGGTTTCAACAGAACTCCTCTACGTGCCACGCAACTTATATCACATTGCATATTCTGCACGAGCGATTGGAGCTCACGGTTATCTCATATGTAGGTGATGAGAACTGATTACCCGAATCGTGAGGTTAAGCCCTGTTAGAGTTTTTGTGGCGTTTTCGTTAATCGCAGGTATACGCCATTAAACCATAGACTACAGCGGTCCTCAACACCGACACAACTCTTACCATCAATGAAATGCAACCTGATTTATTTACCTAAGAAGATTGGATATTTCGGATGTGCTTCACCCAGAGAAGTCGGACTTTTAACGATATGACATTCCACATATAATGTCTTCAATTAGTCTTCAAAATAATTTAAAATTAACGATTATGTGTTATTTTATTCGTCTTTAAATATAGGAAGCACTTAAAAAACTCCCATAAAATTAAAAACATTTATAAAAAAATGGAATATTTTATACGCCTTAACTTTAACCTCACTTTACAATATTTTAACCTTCGACGCTTGTAAATTTAATAACAAATTAAAAAAAAAATTGTGATATAAAAACAATTACAGTCACCACAACCAACATGCCAGAGAGAAGCAATAATAATTTAAATGAACTCACAAATGACCCCAGTACTTTAGAAATAGAAATGAACAATCGACATCTGTAGGCGACACAAGGCAGCCACAAATGAATGTAAATGAAATATTGCAGGTCAATGACTTCACCTATTTAGTAGTAATCAAAATCATTAGAGTAAAACACACTAATAAGTTTTAGTTGTTGTTGTTGCTGCTGGTATTTCGTCTATGATAAATTATCCACTTCCCTTTACGGAAATCGAGATGGTGAAACAATCATAGTCTATATAATGGCCACATACAACATTGGTGTTTAATTTATATACCAAGTCTACCAAAATGGTTGAGGTTTTTATGATATTTTTCGTTGTTGTTTTTATTTATTTTTTTTGTGTTCATAAACATTAAATAATAATTTTCTTATGAAATCTAATAAAATACTAAAAAGAAGAAAAAACAAAAAAAAAGAATCGCTTAAAAAACTCTTTCATGTGAGACTAATTTTAAAGGAAATTTGGTTGTTGGTTATTGCTTTTGTTCATTTACTACTCCTAAAAAGCTGTCTTTGCTATATAAAGTGAATTGAGTCAAAATTGCGTAGATTGGCTAAGACAGCAAATGAAAAAACAAAAAAAAAATATTTAAAGAAAAGGCATAAAATATGAAATGAATTGGTCAGAAACAACCTACGCGTTATTTGTTTTTATGTTTGTTTTTTTTTCTTATTTTTTCACAATTTGCTTAATAACGCAAAGGCGGCTCTTGTCTAAAAAAACCGCACAATTTACGTATACCGGACTAAGTGCTGTATTTGTATTAAATAAAATGCTGTAGATGTCGCATAAGTCCAGATTGTTTGCTCAGACCCAATGGCAATTTTTCATGTTTGGAGACATAGAAATTTTAAAACTGTATAATAACGCTTTTAAAGGTATTTTCCTTTATTAAAGGTGAATAGAAAATGTTAAAAAAATTGCTTAGTATTTAATAAAAATATAAACACATTAAAGGCCGTGATTCAATCCCTAGCTCAGACATCTCAATCAAAAGGAAATATGACAAAATATATCTTTCGGCAACATCGTAGCGGTCTCAGTTTTCTAGCAATAGCCCAGAGAGTGAATAAAATTGCAATAAAAAGTTTCTCAATTGCATGGACGTTGTGCACCTCATTAACATCCAGCGGCTGCACCAGCTCGTCAGTGTCATTCGGATCGAAGAGAATGCTGTGGTCATTTGATGTGAGGATTAACGGAAGTCAGCGTAGCGGACGACCCTGCCTGCGTTGAAAGCACCAAATCGAGAAAATCCTGTCATCGATTGGTTTGAACAACTGGCGAAATCTGAAATAATATATCCCCAACGGATACCTCTTAGCAGAGTTCTGCCAAAAACTCTGAGAGTGAATAAAATTGTCATGAAAAGTTTCTCAAAAATATGTCGTTCGGAATCTACTTTAAACTGTAGATTCTGCCACTCATGTGTAAAATAAACACACACAACAAGTGGTCATAATTATGACTGCAGAGTTGTAATAACCAATCATGTATGTATACAGCCTGTTAGACAATGTATATCAACATGAATTGGCTTGATTACAAATAATAATTGTCTCGATCTATTTTTCGACAAGTGGAGAGTTTTAGAAGTTATTTTCCTAAAGAAGTGTTTCGTGAATTGAATTCTTTTTAATTTCCCACGTACAAATTAAAAGGACAACCCTGCTAATTCCAACAAGCATTAGATAGATAACTCCCATCACAATTTTAACAAACCTAAATTTAACATTGAGTTACTATTTTTTATTTTCAAACTTAAAGAAATGCCTCAACGGGATAAAATTTGTTTCTAAAATAAAAAATTGTTTCTAATGGCATAGTATAGGTTGTGAGTTTTGTTGAGTAGAACTCAAAAACATTTTTTTATACATATTTCTTGAACCCTCCAAATTTGTTTTATTTGACAAAAATTGTTTTTTTTTTTTTGGACATTACGCACAAATTTATTGATTACACAAACATTTCTAAACCGATGTCCAAAGTTTAACCGTTATTAGAAAGGAGAGAGATGGGACTTTAAATCGATATACATATATATATATTATTTGACTGAATATGCTATTGGGTTTGATGAAATAAATTTAACAAATGCGAATTTTTTCCATATTTTTTCAAGTTTGTCCGTTCATAGTAGCAAACTTTAATTAAAAAATATGAAACAAGTGATGACATTCTCAAACTGCATTATCTTGTGAAGAGATTGACACTTCGTTTGATCAAATCGGACAAAAATTGCCGTAGTTATTATTATAATTATCATAAATAAAAAATTTAACTAACTGCATATAGAGTGCCCGCTTGCTACAGCAACATTTCAATTTTTTTTTAACAAACTTTTGAAAAGAATACTAAAATGGGAAAGATTCTTCATTTGTTCGCTGTTGTTCATCAAACATGAGTAAAATTTCAATTCATTAAATATTTCCTTAAAAAAGAAGCAACACATTTGCAATCCTATGACTATCCATATGTAAGTAGCCTACTGTTGCCTATTTCTTAAGTACAACTTCCAACATGTACTTTACATATGTATATACAATTAATAATAATATATTTTAGCTACAACGCCGGTGGGAAGCTTTTATGCAAATTTTTCCTACTGGCCCTTTATCGAAACCAACTAGATTTGCTTATAATTTCAAGTACCATACACAGAAATCTAATTCTTCTGTATTTGTTTTTACTTTAAATATGCAAACAACAATCAAGATTTTTGTTAATATTGGGTTGGCTTAAAAGTAATATTACACAGATTGAAATGTACAATTGTACATAAATGTATAGACGTTTATTTAGCAAATGTGTATTAAACAGATACTCATATAAAAAAGGAAAAACAAAAGAATGTCTATGAACATTTACAGACAAGACCACAAATGTATAACATACGTAAGAACGAGTACAAGTAGTAGTTGTCTAAAGTAACGTACACATTCATAAAAATGTAAAACAAATCAAGATAGATTTGACGTCGACATTCAACGCCTTTCAGCAAAAAACCAAAAGAATAAAGTACTAGAAGAAAAAAAATAAACATAAGGGAACAAAAAAAAACTGATCCGTACTCAACGCGCGTGTTATAATTGCACACTACTCACCATAAGTAGACAGACGTTGGAAAAAGTGTAAGACCACAGAGCAAAAAAAAATTGCAACAGTTGTCTGCTAAAGAGACTCTTAAGTTTATTAACAAGACAACAGGGTGTGTAAACAAACATTTCAAGCAAAAAAAAATGTAAGAAAAGAAAATTAAAAAAAAATGGAATGCAAGTCTCATTGAGAAATTGTTGCATCAACGCACTAAAAGCTTTTAAACTTAGCTTCTCAGTGTTTCTGTTTTTTTTCTGTTTGTTCCAATGCTAGTTATTTAATCAAAATTTATTTTTTTAGTTTTTTTTTTGTCTTCTTATTTAACATTTTTATTATACCTGATTTATACAAAGACAAAACAATATACTCGTTTAGTTGCGTATGTGTTAACGGTTGAATGAATTTGTCTATATTGGTTTTAACTCAATCAAGAATGGTACAAGGTGACTCACTGCCATTTATGGTAAATCCATCATTATTAACAATACATACTGGCTTTATATCAAATCATTATTTGTTTTTTATTTTTGATTTTCTTTTATTATAAATTCATTTAAATTATTTGCCAGATACTACGAAATGTAGGCGTCTTGTAATTGTCTTGGTTTGATTTAAAGCTATTACCACATTTAGAACCTTGAAATGACAGTTTAAACACACTTTGTCTTTAAGCTAAAGACTTATTAAAGGCAAGAAAACTTTATACTGTTAGAATCTCAAAACTCAAGAACAAATAAAGTGTGCTAACGAACGAAAAGGTTACTTGATTGGCAATCTAAAAATTAAAAATAACGGTTTGTTGATATTAAATTTCGAAAGAACTTGTATTTCTTTCTTAATTTATTTATATTTAAAGATTTTTCAGATTAAATTACGCAGTAAAAGATATCCAAAACTTTTAATTAATGAGACTTAAGTGCATTTGTATCACTTCTTTTATCGTAACGCCGCCTAAAAAGATAGAATTTTGTTTACAAAAACGGGTCTAATGCCTTTATCTTTCTCTCTCTCTGCATTGTAAAAGCAAACGTATATGTATGTGTTAGAGGTACTAAATTACAGATATCAGACGATCTATTGCACTACTTTCCTTAACCTATACAGTGTTAATGTTACTTCCATGACTTAAAGATGCTATTAAGCTTCAGTTATGCAAACTCTTTGCCTATAAATTGGTAATAAATGCGTCACTAATACGGCACGGATACTAAATAGGAGTTCTAGTGATTTGTGTTCCTCATTACAAAATCTATATATTGGGCTTGAAGTGATTTATATTTTGAACAAATCATCCAACAGAATCGGAAAACAAACTTTTCACCTAATAAAGTGCGCCATTTAACTGTTCGGCTAGAAAAACCTATTCGATGCACAAAAGGTACAAAATAAATATTATAAAAAGATAGGAAAAGTGCGACAATAAGAAAGTATAAAAATTATATCGGGTCTTTCATTAAGTGCTCTCTATTTTTTAAACTAAATAAAATAAAGTGTACGTGAGAAGTCATCGTAGTCTAGTAGGTAGTGTGTTGGCTTATTAGACGTAAGGCCCGGGTTCAAACCCCAGGCCGGGCATCTCCAAAGAAACGAAATATGAAAAAATATTTCTTTGTCGGCTTCTGGGCAATAATGCCATTATAAGTGGAATATAAAATCGTTCAAATGCTGTAAAGGCCTCTCTGTACATACATACATACATACATAATTGATCATTACAACCCTTCAGTCAGGATTACGACCTAGTTTCTCCCACCACTTATATTGTGTGCGTTAATTTTATACATGAGTGGCGGGACCTACACTTTAAAGTCGACTCCGAAAGACAGATTTTTGAAAAACTTTTGATGTCAATTTTATTTGCTCTCAGAGTTTTTGCCAGAAATCTGCTGAGACGAAGTCTCCGAAGAAATATTTTTCATATTTTCGTTTTGATGTCTGACCTGGGATTTGAACCGTAGACTTACGTCTAATATGCCGACATACTAAGTACTAGACTACGGCGACTTCAAAGGCTTCTCTGGGTGACGCACATTCCAAATGTCCAACTTTCCATGACTATGGCCCATAAATCATACTGAATTTGACTGATGGCATGGATTATATTGACTTTAAAAACTACCGTGGTTTGCGGCTTTTTTGCATACATCTGCGACTTTGGGAAACCCCGCAAACTAATATCTTACTGGGCTAAATCGAATGATATCGGTGGCCTTTTAACATCCCCTCCACTTGAGACGCTCATACCCTTATGGAGAAGAAAAATATCCAATGTAACATTAGCTGTGTTTGACGTAGTACAGTATTGAATATCGAAATTGTTACATTTTACCCGTTTAAAAACGTAAAAATATGAGTTCATAAATTGCAAATAAAATAAAAATAAATTTGTGTTTAGTTTCAAATCAATTCTGTGTTGTTCTTACAATTCCGTGTGCCACCTTTCACGACTTGATTTAAACAACAAGAATTTGCTTTAATTGATATTCTTCACTACACTCTTCCGCGTACACAATAACAATTGTTCAATAGATCTTTATAACAGAGATCTTCAAACCACAATTATTCTCTTCACACGCAACGTGTCTTCACACAAGACTGACTGAAGTTGGTAATGGCCTATCTATAGTGCTCGCTATTGACAGTGGTGACTATGGCTCTCATTAAACCGTGCCTAACTAGGCACGCACATTCTTAAAAGTCCTATGGATTGGTATCGTCTCAAATTCAACAATTTTGTTTAGTCCTGTAGAAATGGTGATGATTTTCCGATGTTGATTAGGATCAGTATTCAACTGCTAGAGAGGCTATTCGTTCAATAAACAAGCTAGTTTGACATTGGTAGCTTCAACAATATTATGATATTATCAACTGTCAAATACATATCTTTTTAATACCTTTTTATCCCTTGTTTACAAACTTAAACGATATATTTCACTTTAATTATCCACCGTTGTGTTAAAGGTTAATAGATAAAGACCTAACAAATGCAGGTATATGAGTAAAACTAGATTCAATGATTTTGCATTTGATTACATTATTTTTTGAAGCACTAAGATAATATTATTTTTAAGTTTCAGTTTTTATCTCAATTTGTGAACACTAGATTTACGGACCGAGCCAATTTGACTCATTAAAAATTTGATCATTATATATGTATATAGAAAACTTTAATATTACTTTTTAAAATCATACGTTGGTTTTTAGTTAAGTAATGAAAGATGTGTAAACGTTCATTCCTCTTCCCCACACACCCCTTCATTTCGCATTATCGAATGTGGTATACCTATTTTCACGGCTGTGAACCAAGTTGACTCATAGAATGATTTTATAGTTTAACAGCCTGGGCAACAGTCAAGAAGCCTGTGATTTTGTTTCTTTGAATGTTACTTGTTTACGATGCATTATTACCCACTGATGACAGACATCATATCGGCCCGCCGGTGAGCCGTTTATTTATGGGAAAAAATCAAAAAAATTGTCTTCTGTTGAAAAAACTAAAAATAAAGAAAGACCAATCAGATAATGAATCGGATACTACTGATGTAGACCAACGGCATAACGAAATTGAATTAGAAGAGGAAGTTAATAATATTGAATCTTCAAGCAGTGAAGATGAAGATCTTTGTTATATATGTAGCTTCTAACAAAAAAAGAGCCATGGTTTTTTATGATTCTGAAACCGAAAATGATTTAGACGCTATCGATGTATCTTTTGATAAAGAAAGTTTAGCCGAAAAAGCTGCTGATGGCACTTTATGGGAAACATTGAACGAAGGCAGAAACATAGGCAAATCACCGATTTATACATACCTATTCAAAGACGTTTCTGGTCCAACTGCCTATGATATGATGGCATACATCAAATCATGTACCAAATGGCTCGAAAATATAGCGGTAAAGCAAGTTCACGCAGATGGCCTCTACAAGTTTTCTACAACATTTTAGTTCTATCAGCTATCCATTCTTGTATTCTGTATAAAGAGACGACTCAAGTAAATATTTTACGAAAAGATTTTATTTTCTATTTGGCTGAAGAGCTAAGATGTAAATATAGAGAAGAAATCGAGGGCACTTCCATTCCAATGACAGAATTCCATGCTACTGACGCACGGGAGAATTGTCAAGTTCTACAATCATGCAAAAGAAACAAATCTTCAAACTATTGTACTAAATGTAATAGAAATGTTTGCGGAAAATGTGTTTCAAAAATAGAGTCTATATGTAAAAAATGCTTTCCATGAATTTTTTGATAATAAACATTTCATTTAAATTGATTTGAAACAATTTTCTTCGGAAAAACATCAATTTTCTTGTATGAGTCAAATTGGCTCACTTCAGTAAAAATAGGTAGATAATCAACATCCGTAAATCTAGTGTTAATGCCTCGAAATTTTAAGAAAATAATATTATTTGACATATAAAATTTATAACATTATTTCCTACATATTAATATCGCTTTAAGTTCTAAATTACTCAAGGCATTCAATTTCCAAATTTTTTTTTTTAATTTCCATTGAAAAAATCATAAAAACGTTGGAGACAACCATGCAAAAATAAACTTTTCCTTAAGCTTTGGCGGGCCAATAAAATCTGGTACATAATTTTCATAGTTTTAAACGCATAGTAAATTCATTTTATGATTTAATGTATTTTTTACTTACCAGAATTAAATTTGAAAACCATATATTGGATCTGTTGTTGTTGGACAAATTGCTGGCAGATTCTTAACTTAAATTGCAAACTCCACTTGTTGGTTACTTTTCTTTTGAACTTTTCTTCTTATTATGTTTGTTTCTCTTTCAAAAGTCTACAAAATTATATACTTTCCCAAAAAGCAATTTTTTTTATAAATTTTTTTTTCTTTTTACAATTTGATTTCCAATAGCTTGGCTTGAATCAACACCATAAGAAAATAAATAAAAAATAAATAAAAATTCGGAGCAAAGCCAAGCAACAATAATATTTTTTTGGCTAAAAGATTTGAACAAAAAAAATAAAACAACGTGTTGTGTTTTGTTGCAATGAAAGGTCTTCACTTTACATTTCTTATTTTGTTTTCTTTTGAAGATGTTAATTATATTATTTTGTTATTGTTTTGTTGTTGAACACTAAATTGTCGTTGTTATAATATGACTTTTAAGGTCTGGTCTGACAACAACTACTTGTTTTTTTATAACTTTCATTGCTTTTTTGCCGATTTACACAGGCGCTTTTATAGAAGTGTAAGTAGTTTCAAGTACTTGTTCAAATAATAAAAATTTATATGTATAATATAATATAACAAACGTATATGTATGAATGAATATATGTATTGCACATAAAATTAACACAGTTTAACAAAAATCAAAAAAAAGAAATAAGCGAATGAAATGGAGTTAAAAAAATAAAAATAAAAATAAAAAAATTTACAAAAAATAAAACTAAAAGAAAAACACGCAACGTAGATTACCTTGGCAGATGAATTTTTGTTTATATTTTCATTTCAATGTATTACTTTTTATATTGTCTCTGATAAAATATGTTTTAGTGAATGCATTTCAGGTTTTACTTAAATTATACAATAAATTATCAATAAAAACCGTATATATACAGTGGACAGCAAAAGTCTTAGTACGGCAATATATTTAGACAAAAAAAGTCCCCACAGGCTTAATACTCTTGCCCAAAATCCCGAGTATTTAGGACATCATTTGAAAGAACGGTTACGTAATCGCTAAACCTCAAACAAAAGTCAACCGAAAAACTGGCTCATAGTGCCAACAGAAAACACTAAACAAAACTTGTATATTCAATTACAAACGGGTTAAATGGAGTGCTTGGCCTTAAAGGATATTCTATTAAATACAAGGGATAACATTTTTATTAGGCCTTTGAATTTTAAATTTACTCAGGGTTCTCCTTGGGGCTACCTATGGCGTCATTTGAAACTTTTCCTTATTTTTCTCTTGTTTTATGAAAAACATTAAAAAATTGTTTGTTTTATAATAAAAACAGAAATAAATTAATAAAATAAATATATAAACTATAAATTTTTATAAATAATTTGGTTTAACTTCATGAAATTGCTAAATTATATTGCCGTACTAAGACTTTTGTTATCCACTGTATGTATATTTCCTGTTTTAAATTTTTATAAAAATACAAAAAGTATTCCATTAAGATATAAACATTACAGAAAATAAACATCGAGAGAGTAACCTAATTACATACGTACATAATTACAACCTTTGAATTAGGATTACGACCTAGCTGCTTACACCACTTATGTTTTGTGTGTTACAGTTTAAAGTCGACTCCGAACGACGATAGATTTTTAGAAAAACTTGCAAATGAAGGAGTCACCGTAGTGTAGGAGGTAATGTGTTGTTCAAACTTCAGTTCAAACATCTTCAACAGAAAGAAATATGAAAAATTATTTTTCTTCGGTGACGAAGTCTCAGCAGATATTTGACAAAAAACTTTGAGAATAAATAAAAAATGACCATGAAAAGTTTCTCAAAAAATCTGTCATTCGGAATCGAGTTTAAACCATAGGTCCCACCACTAGTGTACAAAATTAACACACACACAACATAAGTGGAGAGGGAAGCAAAGACGCAATCCTGATTGAAGGGTTGTTAAGGTTGTAAATGTATGTATGTATGAAGAATAGCACATTACATACATAATTGGTTATTACAACCCTTCAGTCAGTATTACGACCTAGTTTCTCACACCACTTATGTTGTGTGTGTTAATTTTATACATGAGTGGAGGGACCTACAGTTTACAGTTAACTACGAACGACATATTTTTGAGAAAATTTTAATGGAAATTTCATTTACCCTCAGAGTTTTTGCTAGAAATCTGCTGAGAGGAAGTCGCCGAAGAAATACTTTTTGTACTTTGTTTTCATGTCTGGCCTAGGGGTTTGAGCCCCGGCTTTTCGTCTAATAAGCCAACACACTTCCAACTAGCCTACGGCGGCTTCAGTTCCATATTCCTACAGTTTATTTAAATTATTTTTTAAATTTCAACTATTTACATTACAACCCTTACCACCGTTTACTACCAATTTTTAATATGAAGTCTTAATTGATTTTTAAAATCTATGTATGTATGTTAATTGTGATGGCCAGTGTTTATTTTTATTATTAAAACTGAATTTAAAATAATTTTTTTTTTAAATTCTTAATACATTTTAACACACCATTGAGCTGTGTTAAACAAATTATTATCTCAAAACCACTAATTATATATTAGTTAACTTCTTCTTCTCCTTAATTATTTATTTCTTTTTTTTTTTTGTATGTGGGTTTTTTCTTGTTATTTCTTTAAATATAACGATGATGTATTTATTTTTTCATATTGTCTTTTAGATGAAATTCATTAAAATTTGCGTTGGTTGTTTGACCTTCATTGCTTTGAAACACTGTAACATTTAAAGGTGTTTAATTGATTTTTTTTTCTTGTATTCTTTTATTTCAATAATGAAACAAAATTTTATGATTTTTTTTTGCTTGAAAATATTTTTGCTCTTTAGATATTCAATTTTTAAACCAATTTAAAGCTTTTTTATTGTATAATTTTGATTTTAATTTAATTCTTTTTTCTTGTTTAATAATATTTTTGTTTTTATTTTAACATATTTTTCTTTATTATATTTAGTATCTTGTTATTTTATGTTAATTGTTTTTATTTTATTTTATTTTATTTTTTTTTTTATATTTTTTATGTTTTATTTAACGTCATAGAGTGTATTCAAGCAGTTGTTTGTTATGTACTTTCAAATGTATTTGTAATGATCATCATCATCATGTGTATTAGACCACTACCACTACAGTTAACAAACAAAAGCTTAGAGCATTAGATCAGCTTTTTTGCGAAATATTTTTTCTTTTTCTTTTTATATTTTTTTAAACTAGTTTTTGTTTAAAATACAATATTTTTTTATGTTATTATATAAATATGAATATATTTTCTGCTGCATCTTTTCATTAAATAACAATTTTTTTTATTTCTTTCAATAATCTTTCCTGAAATCTTTCAACACTTTTACATCATTTACTTGATTATTAACACATAGATTATATGGTTTATTTTATTCGTCAACTTCATACTAGAATTTGTTAAAGCGATTTTTTAATATTTCTTCTCTCAAATTACCTTTCCGTAACGTTAACCCGTTCTATTCAGTTACCACCTCACGACTGAAAATAAAAAGTTTTGCTTATTTTAGCCACACCACATCCATACGTTTGCAATCTGTTGCCTGTTTTGTGTTTAGCTATAGCCAGCCGCCTGTCTTTCTGGCCGGCCGTGTTAACGTCTGTCGTTTTGACGTTATGCCTACCTACCTACCTGTGTAGTTAGAGTGTTGTATTTAAGATTGAATAAAATTTATATGTTGTTGTTTTTTTTCTTTCTACCACACAGTTAAAAAACGTTATAAAGCTTAGCTTTATCTGCTGAACGTAATAATGATCCATACAAATACTCACTCAGTCAAATCATTCAGTACGCTCGCTCAGCTTTAAATAGCATTAAATAGTTGGTGTTTTGCTTGTTGAGCTGACGTGGAGACTTTAAGTTTGTTTTTGTTATTGTTATTGCCCCTTTGGAGAACTCACCTCATTTTGAACTCTAACGTTTGTTGGTGTTTTTTTTTAACTAACGCTTTTATTAACTTTAATTCATGGTGAGTTTCTATACACTTGGTTAGTTAGTTTCAAGGTAAATTACTGCATCTATTCACACTGTCTATGTGTCTAATTCAGTCGTTGTATAGGTAAAGTTTTGCTTTATTACTCTCACAATAAATAGTTTATTTTTATTTATTTTTTTATTATTTTTACTTCAGCCAAATCTCTAACATTGCTCTGAGTTGTAATATGTGTGCTGTTTTACAATGAAAAAACAAACTAAAAAAAATTATTTTCGGCTTCGCTGATTTTTGGGTGCTGTTAGAATTTATATGTTTTGGTAGTGTTTTGTTTTAGTTTTAAGTTTTGATTTGTTTTTTTTTCAATTCTTAAAGAAAATAAAAGCTTAACCCGTTTTTGAACGTCAATACATGAGTATAATTTTATATTTTTTTTTTTTTTTGTAAATAAAAATTATATTGAAGCCAATTAAACAGAGAATAGTGGAAGTAGTTAAGTATACAATTTTTAACATTTTTTCTGACGTACATATGTATTTTAAAAGCAATATTTTTTAAATTAAACAACAGGTTTTTCGATAACATTTGTGATTTATTAAAAACAATCGGAATATCAAATGAAGAAACAAAATTATGTTTTGCCTTAAGAGGTTGCAAAAAAATCTAGTTTAATTTAAATATATAAGACGACTAGTTAAGATCCAGTAGTGCCTTCTTATGAGGTTGTCCATAAGGATCCTCTGAAAGCTTTATAGGTCCTTACCAGACCGCCTTAATTATTACTTACATACTTACTTACTTTTTGGTCATTGCAATTCTTTAGTCAGTATTACTATCCAACTTCTCATACCACTCATGTTGTGTGTGTTAATTTTATTCATTAGGTGGCGGGAACGACTATTTAATGTCCGCTACGAATGCCGTATTTTTGAGAATCTTTCCATGGCATTTTTAATTTACTCACAGAGTTTTTGACAGAAGATCGCTGAAAGTAAGTCGCCAAAAAAAATTTTTTTTCGACATATCTGAGCAAAGGGTTGAACCTGGACCCGCGTCTAATAAGCCAACATACTATCTACTAGACTACCACTTCAATACAAACATCCCCGTTTAATACTTGATTTTTTTAAGAATGTCCATAACCCACATATATCGCTTCAACGTTCTACAATTTGTTCATCGAAAGTTTTCAGGGTATTTATATGCTCTTCAGTCAGGATTACGACCTAGTTTCTCACACCACTTATGTTGTGTGTGTTAATTTTATACATGAGTGGCGGGACTTACAGTTTAAAGTAGACTCCAAACGACAGATTTTTGAGAAACTTTTCATGGCAATTTTATTTACTCCCAGAGTTTTTGCCAGAAATCTGCTGAGAGATGATGATATCTGGCCTGCGTCTCGACCCCTGGCTTTACGTCTAAATCTTAGATGGTATAGAGAAAATGCGCTACCTGTGAACTTTGTATATTAGAAAAATGCATTATTTTTTGGCACTCTTTTATCAAATTGCCTTGCAGTCAGTCAACGCCTAATTTTTTTCCCTCCAAATGTCCAAATGTCATCGCCCTTACTTCTTTAGTAGGATTGTTATCCTCTTAATTTTATTATTCTTTCATTTCTTACCTGCAATTTCTATATCGTCCAATAGAAATAGTGGATATATTTAGATGAGTAGGGTATACAGAAGGTGCTTGTTTACCAACGTTCCTTCAAATCTAACGGTTTAGGCAGTTCATATGGTTTCTATTTGTCAACGGATTGTTTTTTTTTTCTTAAACAAACTTTATATCTTTCCAATATGTGACACCATTAACTGTGACCGCAATTTCATTAAAGTCTGCTTCTTTGTTACTCAAGATTTCTTCAAGATTCTGTAGCTAAATTTAAATATTTCCATACAACTTCCCAGCTCTAATGGATAATAAAAATTGTCATTAAGAAAATAACAATTACATTTTTACTATAAAAATTGCAATTATTTTCTTGACATATATTCTATGTCGTATTTGCGTTAAACAAATAAGATTTATTACTTTTTTTTCTAACAACCATACACTTCTCAACAGACTGCCATTTTATGTTCATTAATATTCAACAAACTGATGTCATTTTCATGACTTCTAATTCGAAATAATAAAAAAAAATTAAACAAAACAATGAAATAATATTTCTTCATCCAACTGAAAAACGTTTATACAGTTTTCCGCTATTTAAAAAATTAAAAATAATTATTTTTTTATTTTCCCAACTGACTCGTTTATCAATTCTGATTTCATATCATTTAATTACTTTTCAATGTTACACATGAATTCATATATTTTGCTTTTTTCACTTGCAATTTGTACTTGGTAAACAAAAGACTTAAGCAACAAACCTGTTCTTCTATACTCGTATATTGTAAATTTTTTAACAAGAACTTCTAACATGAATTCATTGTTAAGTGAAGTGTTTTATTTTTGCATTGCTTTGACTATATGCACAAGTGTTAGTATTGAAAATGTATACTACGGGTTTAATAATTTAAATTGTAATTTAATATTAATTATACACTTGAAGAAATGATTGGTTTGAACACATATGAGGTGAGAATTTATTACAATTAGAAGAATATAGAAAAAATAGAGGCATATTATAACGGCTTTTAGCTATTATCTTTTTGGCAACACTGGTTTAAACAGCTCACGCACGTTTCGTGTTTTGTTTCACTGTCAAACATCTTCAGTTTGGGCTATAATTTAACCATGAATCGTCTTACAAACGAACAACGCTTGCAAATCATTGAATTTTATTATCAAAATGCGTGCTCTGTTAAGAAAGATCATCGCGCGCTTCTTCCATTTTATGGTCAGTTTAATCGACCCACTGAAGCGGCTATTCGGGCTATTGTGACTAAATTTCGCACCAAATTTACATTGTTGGACATTAAATCACCAACACGCTTACGTAGAGTGCGAACTGAAGAAAATATCGCAGCTGTATCGGCCAGTGTTAATGATGACCATCAATTATAGATTCGTCGCCGTTCGCAGCAATTGGGCCTTTGTTTCTCAACAATGTGTAAAATTTTGCGGAAGGATTTAGGTGTGAAGCCTTTCAAAATACAGCTGGTGCAAGAATTGAAGCCGAACGACCTACCGCAACGCAGAATTTTTGGTGAATGGGCTCGTGGAAAGTTGGCCGAAGGTCCACTTCTTTATCGAAAAATTGTGTTCAGCGACGAAACTCATTTTTGGCTCAATGGATACGTAAATAAGCAGAATTGTCGATTTTGGAGTGAAGATCAGCCAGAAGCATTGCAAAAGCTACCAATGCATCCACAAAAAGTCACAGTTTGGTGCGGTTTATGGGCTGGTGGCATCATTGGACCGTACTTCTTCAAAGATGCTGAGAATCGTAACGTAATTGTGAATGGTGAGCGCTACCGTGAGATGATATCCAAATTTTTCTGCCCAAGATGCAAGAGCATGACTTGCATGAGATGTGGTTTCATCAAGATGGTGCCACATGCCATACAGCACGAGTAACAATGGACTTATTGAGAGGCGAGTTCGGTGAACATTTTATTTTACGTTCGGGACCGGTCAATTGGCCGCCTGGATCGTGCGATTTAATGCCTTTAGACTATTTTTTGTGGGGCTATGTTAAAGCTCATGTCTATACAGACAAGCCCGCTTCAATTGACGCATTGGAAGATAACATTGAAGCATTTATTCGTGAGATACTGGCCGAAATGTTGGAAAGAGTATGCCAAAATTGGACTAAGAGGATGGACCATTTGAGGCGCAGTCGCGGTCAACATTTGCATGAAATAATCTTCAAACATTAAATTACTATCGATTCAAATAAAGATTTCATGAATTTTTCTGAATTTTATGTGTTTTTTTTTTAAATCTTTCTATAGCTCTTAAAAAATCACCCATTATATTATTTAAAATTATTTTAAACTAAATCTGTATACAAAGATAGATGTCATTTATTGATATCAGTTAAAAATATTTCGTAGATCACTTGCTGTTGTACATTACTTCGTCTGTTTCCCAACTGATTGTAAAGCTAAATTAGCAATTTTATAAGACCTTCATCAAACCTCAGAAACTAGTTAAATTCATGCCATATAGAGTAGCAATTTGTTGCATTCAACATGCAAACAAACTTAACTGGTTATGTCCCAATTAAGAGGGAAACCCTTTCAATGGCACAAATAGTAAGTACGGGGTCTAGGTAACCCGGGTAGTAGACTAACAGCTGACATTGGTGTATTGTCTCGTAACTATGGATTAAGAAATAATATTGGAAAAATTAAAAGTATTTAATATGATAGTCTAGTAGGTAGTGTGCTAGCTGTTTAGACGTAAGGTCACGGTTCAAACCCCAGGTCAGACATCAAAACGAAGATATGAAAAAATATGTGTTCGGCGATTTCCTCTCAGCCGATATCTGGCAAAAAATCTGAGAGTAAATAAAATTGCAATGAAATTGTTTCTCAAAAATCTGTCGTTCGGAGTCGACTTTAAACTGTAGGTCCCGCTATCATTGTATGAAATTAACAGACACAACATAAGTGATGTGAAAAGCTAGGTCGTAATCCTGACTCAAGGGTTGTAATGACCAATTATGTTGTGTATGTAATAAGATATGTTGCAATTTCAAAATCGACGGCTATAACTTATATTGGTCCTTCATGAAACACTTCCAGTCTCTAAATTTTAATTGAACGAAATGTATGTGAGATATTATCAAAATTTTTTATTTGTTTGAAAGACCTATTGATGCCAATATGTGTGGAACGTAACTCTCTATGAGTGGAGAGCATTCGAAAAGTTCAATTTTTTCATGACTCTGGTGCATAAATCAGACTGAATTTGAACGATGACTTGGACTATGCTGAAATTGAGGGCTGCTGTGTTTCTTGGCTTATTCGCAAACACGTGCGACTTAAGAAAACTCCACAAGATAAGTCTAATGGGGTCAAATAAACCGATAAACAGATCCAATCCAATATCCAATTTGTGTGAGCGCTGTCCTGTTGATGGCGTTAGTGTCCAAATCAACCAATTCAGGCTTAAAGGTGTTAATAAACATCGATCTATAGATGTTCGTTCTCAAAGAATAATAGACCGATGACGTCATCAGCCCATAAGCGAGTGACTTTTTTCGGAATGCATTGAATGCTTTTGTATCTCAATTCAGCCCGAATTGAGTCTTTTCGTTAAGATGATTTTTCGATGTACATTAGCGGTAGTTTCCCACAGCTCTAGAACCCATTTAATTAAAAATTTATCTACATTGGAATATTGAAATATTGATATATTACACCACATGACTTTAGGACAATACGGGTATTTATTTATTTGGAAAAATTTCAATCCTGTGGACTATTAGAAAATGCCGATTCAACTGTAGTGTATATACGCTATCAAAGCGCCATTATGAAGTCATTGTTGTTTAGTACATAGTTTGATTGCTTATTAGACATGAGGCCGTGGTTCAAACCCCAACCCAGCCATCTCGGCGACTTTTTCTCGGAAGTCTTCTGGCAAAAACTTAGAGCATAAATAAAATTGCCGTGAAAAGTTTTACAAAAATCTGTTGTTTGGAGTTGACTGTAAACGTTAGGGCTCAAAGGTAATGGATAAAATTAACACACACAACATGGATGGTGTTAGAAGCTAGGTTTTAATCCTAATAAAGACTTACCCCAAGAAGAAGTAGATTGGGAAGCAATCTCGCTTGCTATTGAACATAAATATATTTTTTTTGTACAATTATTTATTTTTAAAACTTGAATTGTGGATTTACACTATAATAACATCTTGGTACAGAAGCAACTACATAAATGCTTTAAATCACACCAACACATATTTTTTTCTCAGTCAAAATTTAATTTCTGTGGCTTTAAAATGTTTTATATGACATCATTATGCTCATGCGTGCTGCATGAATTTCTAACATAAATCTTGATCGACCACCTTTTAGTCTCATAAAGACAAACAGGTAAGAATACATATGTATATTTGCAGAATACCGATTTCAAAATACCCTACACGCTTTGGAGGCATATAAACAGTGTTTATGTGTAGCAAATAAATGAAATTGTCTCAGCACGTTAAACAATCTCGAATATGATCAACAAAATCTGTGTAATGCAATTTTTTTAAATTGATCACTGAATATATATTTTCAAAAGAGTAATTGAGGGTCACAAAAAACTTCATTAATATTAATTGTTTGGTAGCCATAAAAGTAAATTATTTTACTGTTTTTGCTTTGAAGCAAAATTCTTATTTTTTGTCATAATTTTTTTTCATCGTTTTTTTTAAATTTTTTTTTAATTTTTTTTTGTCAAATGATCTTTTAAAAAATGTTAAATAAAGTAACAAAACCTGTTGGTAACAAAATAATTGGCAAAAACGAATTTGACTCGAAAATATTTAACAAACTGTGATTGAATTTCGAAAAATAAAGTTTTAAGTTTTTTATTTGAAACGCATAAAAATAAAAACAGAACTTTTTCTAAAGCAGTAATTGAAATAAAATACGGGGCCAAAGAGTTTTTATAAAAAAAAGGTAACAAAGTCAAAAGCCACTTGAATCTTAAATGATAACAAATAACGAAGGTACCCACACATATGTATGCCATACAAATATATTGTGGCCTATAGAAGGCATATTGGCCATAACACAGTCTCACAGCAGGTAAAATTTCTGTTATAATGATTCTTTTCTTTGTTATACATACTTGTGTTTGGATATCGTTTCTTAGAGATACAAAAATTGGTTTGTTACGTCTACAAGACTTGAAATCAATAGAATATGAAGAAATACCAAAAAGGCATATAGTATTGGTTTCTGTTTCCTATTGAACCTAGCACTGGCGTTTGATGAAAAATCAAAGCTTAAGCAATTACTAATCAAATAAATGATTAATAGTTGCATTTAATTTTATCTTAAGTAGCTTTCTCTTTAATTTGATGCATTTTATTTCAAGATGATCTTTTGTTAAAGTACTTAAGGTCATGCTGTGAGTCAAAACACTTGTTTTTGATGTCCAAACCAGCGAATATTGAACGGATACTTATACTAAAGAATTTAGGCCATAAAATATTTTGTATATTTTCTTTTTCAATTTGAACATATGATCCACGCTCGCATGCTTGGTTGCTTTAAATAATAAGGCGTTAGAACTTTTGTTAATTATAAAAATTTGTCTTACCAATCCCTTTAAGCCCATAATGCATTATCAAAGATGAGTCAGCTTTAATAAGTAAATAAATAGAAGTGGAAACGAATTTTTGTTTTATTTTTAAGTATATTGGTACATTTTTGTTTTCAACTTTTTTGTATTTTTCTTAAAAATCCACTTCAACGTTTTGGTAAATAACCTCACAATGAATTTATGAATACAATATGTATTTATAAAGGCAAACAAATAAACAATAATTTGTATAATTAATAACGTACTTCATACACTACACTTTCGTTAGCGTATAAAATGTCGAAATATTTTATAAAAATATAAATAAAAACTGTGCAACTTTTAAATTTGTCTTTCATTTTATGCTTTACGCCACCATTTTTTTTTTTTTCGCTGAGGAGGAGTAAATGTACCTAACCGCACCATGGAGGAAGTCGTCACTATCCCCCGTGTGTGGGGCCCTCACCCACTAAATCTCCCCCTCCTCTTTTGGACTCTTTATGCCCACTCCGGTACTACTGTAGTATTACTTCGAAGTGGAGTCCCTCTGGCCATTTGGCCCCTTTATATCCATATCCGCGTCCGGATTAAACATCCATTCTAATCCTCAGTGAAGTCGCCGTAGTCTAGTAGGTAGTTTGTTGGCTTATTAGACGTAAAGCCAGGGTTCGAGCCCCAGGCCAGACATCAAAACAAAATACAAAAAATATTTCTTCTGCGACTTCCTCTCAGCAGATTTCTGGCAAAAACTCTGAAAGTAAATAAAATTGCCATGAAAAATTTCTTAAAAATCTGTCGTTCGGAGTCGACTTTAAACTGTAGGTCCCGCCACTCACGTATAAAATTAACACACACAACATAAGTGGTGTGAGAAACTAGGTTATAATCCTGACAGAAGGGTTGTAATGACCAATTATGTATGTATGTTCAGTGTAACTAAGTAGTAATTAACCTCACCAAATTTCCTCTCAATCCAGCGGGTAATATCTGGGAGAAGTTTTGACGTCTATATATCACTTGTTTCAATGTTTCATTTCTCTTGCCAGTGTTGTATGGTTCGCTTTCTGGCATCGTCGACATTTACTGTCTCCCCGTGCATGTTTTTAGTCTCCCACACCCTCTTCCGCTCGCTTGCCGGTAAACCTATGGGTATTACACCACTGATTACCAGCACTGCTGACTTAAATACAGTCCTATACGCCGATGCCACCCTGAGTGCAGCGGTTCAATGTACCGATGATAAAATTTTCATTCTACAGTCGACCTTTAATGCTTCTGCCCATGTTTCACTGCCATAAAGAAGAATAGAGTCCGTAAATGCCATCATCCGTCTGCGTCTGCTCTGTACAGGACCACCAATATTTGGCATAAGCTTACTAAGTACGGGGGTGTCTTTAGCGCCTTTGGTTCCAGCGTGTTTGAAAAACAGTGCTTCACTTCATTATTACCATTTTCAACTGGAGTATGCCAACATTGACCATCAAAACAAAGAGTACGGGTAAAAGGATTTTCATATCCAAAGATCTTACAAAAGCGAAAGCAATACAATGGAACGATAATTGAGGGACATACAAGACTATATCATCAGTAACGTCATTTAAAACTACCACCACTATTTCATACACAACAAAATATATTAACCTTCACAACCTAGAATCTCTATCTATAGAGAACAAGCATTTTGGAAGAGAACTGACTTGCGAATAACGAACAGAAGGTCTTATACTGGTCTTATACTCTACTGGAAAACTGGTGCTAAATAACACTTTTGAACTCCATGCAGAAAATCATAAGCTTTATTACCTTGCACAGACTGTCCCTTCTTCATGGTAACATTACACAACATAAAATTGGCTTCCAAAAAGCGATATCAACAACACTACGAATAATAATTAAACACATTTCATGGGTTCCGAGAGAGCCTTTGACACTATTTCAAGATATGACATTTGGACTGTGGATAGCATAATATGGAGATATGCCAACAGTTTGTTTTATCATGCTTTTCCATGACGTTATCAATGTATAAGCAGACGAAGTAGCATAAATTACAATAATTCCTATTGCCTCGTCCCATGATAAAAAGGTAAACCCCCAGTTCATGGGTTTGCAGTTCGGGGATAATGCAGAACCTTCGAGGGCGATGTGCCGTTGCACGATAGCTAGATCCTTTTCAATTGCATTTTTGGTCTTAATGTACATTCCATCTATGTAAACTATCTTTTTAGAATGTCGTACTGGATTTGGTTTATGGTACGAATCAGTTCAATATCACTAATAGTTTTTAGCCTTAATCAATGTATTGTTACCCGTAGGCTAGGTTAGGTTATGTCGGAGTGGTAGCTCTGATATCAAAAAGCTCACTTGAGCACGCATAGCGGCCCGTTGTGATGCCGCAGGTGAACTCAGTCTCTGTACTGATCAAGTTCTACCAAAACCAGGGACGAGGAAGAAGTTGGTCAGCGCAGGCGCTGCACATCAAAAGCACGACTACCCCACGCATGGGTTGGCATGGGTTGGAAAATTCTCGTAGCCACCGTTCATTGTTTTATGATACGACTCAGCTATTGAACCTATATATCATAATAGTATGCGCTTAACTTTCGTGTTATACATGTATGTTTTAAGATCCTTTAGAAGCATAGCTGCCAGATAGATGAGGCACCAAATCGTCAAACATTTGAGAAAAAATCGTCAAAATCATCAAATACGTTTATTGAAATCGTCAAAAAATCGTCAGAAAAAATAAATAGATAAATTAAAAGTCTTTAAAAACCAAAATTATTTCTGTTGTAGTAAAAAATATAAAGTCAATGTATATACATATCTCAGCTCAAAACTAATACATTTAACAAAAAATTTATTGGAAATTAAAAGCTAGCATCCCTTTGTTTCCAAAAATGGAGAAATGTTATATCTTTTTTAGGAAAAAATTGTTTAAGGTTTAAACAATCTATGCCAGTGTTGTTTATTGACAGCAATAATATTGCATCATCTTAATCTATGGGTGGTGTAAATATTAAGGAGTCAGAAGTTCTTGACATTCTGAGCCTGAAAATTCATTGTAATGTTGGCTGCAACCGAGACATTTTTCGGTTCTTTCAGTTCCTTCTTAAGATCTTATCGTCTTACTATTTACACTATTTATGAGGTCAGTGCCTCAACGTCTATTTTGAGGTTTCTCGACCGTGTACAGGAGAGGCCGTAGTAGCTCGTTAATAACGGTAGTGTATGCAACTCCATTGAATCATTGGTGCTTCGTTGCAACGTGGTTTGTGTTTCACTGTTCTATCACTACTACAAAAGGATTTTGATCGAACGAAATAATGGGGACATGTTCTCGAAAATCATATATTCCTCAGTAACGCTCGTCTTTCTTGACCAGGACATCCGTCTGTGGTCGACAAGTGATAAATTATTTCCAACTACGAGTTTATTTAGGAGTTGTAATTTTTTGGGTTTTAAAGGATTAAAAAGGAATAAAGTACAGAGAAATCATTACAGGTATTCGAAAGTACCTTAAAAATATATTACTTTACTTTTTGTAATTACTAACATAAATTTTCAATAGTAACAATTGCAAAGTAAATACAAAGCTTAAAGTGACTTTTAATATACTAAAGTTAGGAATATGACGTAAATTTTAAATTTCTAAAAATCGTCAAAATAAGGGCATAAATCGTCAAATCGTGAATATGATATTTTTGGAGCTCAAAATCGTCAAAATGACGATAAATCGTCAAATCTGGCAGCTATGTTTAGGAGGCTATTCAGTACAAAAAATGTTATTGTTCCTCCTGATATCGAACCGAATTTCATGACAAATGGACTCTGGCACCCGTAGTCATATTTACCTTAACATAAGACATGTATGAAATCACATTAAGACCAATATCTGAGTGAAACAGGAGATAAGTTGGACTTAGTTGCCAAGCAATTAAGTAATCCTTGTTCCATTCATTCCGCCGTAGTCAACTAGATAATGTGCTGACTTAATAGACGTAAAGCCAGGGTTCAAACCCCAAGCCAGACATCAAAACAAAATACAAAAAGTATTTCTTCGGCGACTTCCTCTCAGCAGATTTCTGGCAAAAACTCTGAGAGTAAATAAAATTGCAATAAAAAAAAGTTTCTCAAAAATCTGTCGTTCGGAGTCGACTTTAAACTGTAGGTCCCGCCGCTCATGTATAAAATTAACACACACAACATAAGTGGTGTGTGAAACTAGGTCGTAAGCCTGACTAAAGGGCTGTAATGACTAATTATGTTATGTATGTTTCATTAATTCAGGCCTCACTTGCCTCGTAGGCATATAAGCCAGTCTCTGATGTGACCCCAACTTGGTGTGAATGTATGGTATTCGGAGTCCTTCACTTATATGGACAATGGCTGCAAGTGAAATGATAAAGTTAGTGCAAGGGTTTACTGCAAGCAATTTAATACATGGCCTGAAAATTTTATTGACCCATGCATCCAAGTCTTAAGTTACGTTTTCGAGATTTTTCTCCCTAGAGAACAAAATGATTGTTCGTCCTCTATAGCGTTGCTACTGAGAGTGGGGTTCACAGTAATGGATGCGCTAACAATTTTCGAGAACACGTGTTCGCGGCTTACAAATGTATCAAACAATTGTGTTTCAATTGTGTTTATTTTACATAATTTTCTGATTCTTTGTAGACATACATAGATAAGGTCTACGTTTGTATTTTTTTTTTATGAATTGTTCACATTCGTAATAATTTTTATGTAAAAATTAATTTCAATATAAAATTAATTTGCTACGGCGACTTGAAAGATATGTAATCACAATCAATGATCAAATATACAATAAAGGAAGGGAATTTTATATTCAATCGTTTAAGAAGCTTATACTTACGTCTGCTTCTGAAAATATCTTAGTTTGAATAAAATAAAAACAAACATTCATTTATTTTTTTATGTATATTTTTTAACAAATCGAAAAATTGTTTTTTTTTTTATTTTTTTTGTTGTTTTTTTGTTTTTGTTTTCTTGATCAAAATCATACAACGTTGTCAATACGTTTTTAATCATTTTGTTACGCATTATTATATAATAATATTTTTGTTGTTGTTGTTTTTTTTTTTAATTTTATAATTATAATAATTTATAATGTAATGTAATAATATAATTTTATTTGCTTTTTTATTATTTCTTTTTAATTTTGTTGTTGTTGTTGTTGTTTAATTAATTTACTTGTTTTATCGTTACCTTATGAACCATTATTTTTTATTTTGTTGTTCTTGTATTTTTTTCCACTTTTTTTCAATTTGTTTTGTTAATAATAGTTTGTATATTTTGTTTATAAGTTTAATAATAATTTTCTTGTTGTTGTTTTTTATTTAATAATTTTGTTTGTTTGTTTTTTGTTAATAGTAAATCAACTAATTGTATAAGTGTTGTTGTATGTGTGCATTGTTTTCGTATTAAATAATATTTACAAAATGCTTGTTTCATTCTTTAAATAATATTGTTAATTAATTTAATTAAATTTATTATTTTTAATTATGTATTCTTATATAGTTTTCTTATTTTCGTTTTTCTTGAAATTAAACGTAATAAGAAAATTTCTTTTGCATTGTTTTTATTCTTATATAATATTTATAATCCTAAAATTTGAAATATTGATATTGTTGTTGTTGTTGTTGATGTTGATGTTGTTCTTCTTTTATGGAAATTTTCTTATTAAGTTTAATTTTTGATTTGAATTTTATATAATTTAATTGTATTTGTTTGGTTTAAAAACTAATTCGTTTTTGTGTTTTTTATTTAATTTTTATTTGTCTTGAATTTAAAATTATTTTAATTGTTTTTTATTTTAGGTTTTAGTTTTATTATAGTACTGTATATAAATAATTATTATTATTAATAATAAATACTACAATTTAATAATATGTTATACAATCCTGAAAATGATGTTTCCGTCTTATTTTCATTATTAAAATTTATTAATTTTAAGTATTACTTTTTAACTTAAAACCTATATATACGTTCTAGATTAATTTAAATTTTTAGTTTTATTTTTTGGTTTTTTTCTGTTTTTTTTTTATTAAGTGGTAAAATATTCCATATATATGTATATATATATATTAATATATAACACTATTTATGATCATGATTTTCATGAATTTTCTTGAATTTATTTTGTCTTAAATTAAAATATTTTTATATAAATTTTCTATTTTAAATTGTTTCACTTTTTATTTAATGTTTAATGGAAATATTGATGTCAACGTGATTTTTCGTTTTGTTTTTCCTAGCAATAATAAAATTTTTACCATAATTATATTTAACTATATATTTTGTTTTCCTTCTATACTTAATATTTTAAATTTTGTGTTCACTCATTTTGAAAAATTTATATAACTGAGGACACGTTTATTTATTTAAAATTCATTTTTTATTTTAATTTTTTTTATTTTTACTATTTATAGCTTTTTCAAATTAAAGCTTTATTAACCATGCTCGCTTTGTTATTCAAATACATATAAACAAAATCATAATTTTAAAAATTTATACTAAAATTGTTGTTTTCCTTTTTTTTTAACAAATTTCTATAAAATTTGAGTTTATTTCTGGTTTAGATTTTTTATTTTTTTTTTACTTAAATTTAATAATTTACACAGTGTTTTGTTAATAAAACTTTATATAATTTATTATTTTATTTTCGATTAATTTAATTTATTTAATTTCATATAAAACGTTTAATAAAGTTTAATAAGATGGCAAATAAATTTTGAAAACGGCTGTATACACGATAACGTAACAATTAACAATTTTTTGCAGCCTTAAAGTATGCAATAGAGATTTTACAGTTATCTCTACAAATTTAAATCTGAAAGAAATTTTCATATGTTTTCCAAATGATTCCAAGAAAATCATTTATCAAGTTTTATTAGACAGCTATAGCAATACATTTACGTGCTTCAAACGGAATACAAAAAGTATCTTAAATACGTTAAACATCCTTTAGAAATCACTACCTAATGGACATACAGGAACAACTGACGCACACGAACAACGCACGAACTGGTTGTACAATTTTTAATGGGAAGAGGCAGGACTACTGCTTAAAGAGTTCAATGAAAGCACCTTATTGATAACGTTAGCTATCGACCTTAACAATTGCTGAATTTAATGTTGTGTGTACGGTCATAGATTCTCACTCAAAAACGTATTGAAAATAAGAGAAAATCATGCAATGGTGCGTTTTATGATTTCATTTTTATATCCAGTGCTATCAAATCAAGGTCCTAATGAAGGCCTCTGTAGGTACCTAACGTGGCTACATGTCCAACCGTATCTCTTCCACCGACTAACACCTACTAACATTTAGGTAAAAATTAAAAGCATACTTTAAGGCTTATCTAGACTTTCAAATTTTATCGATAACCAAAAAGAAAAACGATAACAATTAACAAAATGAATTAACCATAAATGTGTTTGTGAGAATAGTGTGTGTTGTTATATTACTCCAATCGATTCAGATATGAATAAATTGGTCCCAATTAATTGAATATCTAATGAATGAAAATTAATTACATCTTTGGAACAGGCAATGAAATGAAACAAAAAAGGAAAGAAAATTTAAATTTTAATAATTTATAAAGGCTGTCTTTAGGACTTTGTACAATGGGTCAATCTGACCTCCGGGTACTGTACCTGTCTTGACTGACAGGTACACGTCCTCTAACCTAACCTAACCTAAAGTGCTGTAAAGAAGCCAAATTTTGAAGAAAAATTTTAAAAAAATAATTAAATTGAATTTTAAATTTAATATTTATTCTCTTGATTAACTATTCTTTTTGTTTTACTTGTAGGCTTAATTTATTTCCTTTGTCTTTTAATTTATGTTTTGTTTTTAACATCAATCTTTCCATTTTAAACGAATTTTGGGGTTTATGATTGGTGAATGTATGCATGTATGTATGTATCTGTCTGTCTGTATATATAAATCCACTGATTTTATTTTATTTCTTTTTTGTGTTCTGTAAATAAATGAATTAATTTTTAATTAATATTACTTTAATTCTATTTAAATTCCTTCGTTTAGTTTACTTAATTGGGGATTTCCTTCCTTTCAATATATATGTATGTATGTGTATGTATATTTATAGTATAATTTACTTTATATTTAATTAAACTGTAATCATGTGGTAGTTTGTTTTTTAAAGATATATATATATATAGTATATATTTATAATTAATTATTTTGTTTTTATTATTATTATTATTGTTATTAAACTATTTATTAAATTATTTTCTTTTAATATTTATTTTATTTAGACAAATGTTTTTTTTTGGTTAGAATAAAATCATTATTTCAATTATTCAGTTCTCTTGTTTTGTTGTTTTTTAAATTTTTGAATTCATTTCCGGTTAATTTTTTTCTGGGAGAGGGGGGGGGGGTAGATATTGTTTTAATTTAAATTAATGATATTGTATAAGTTGTTGTATATTGAGAATTTCGTTTCCCTTCTTTTTCATTTTATTGTATATGATTTTTAATTTAATTTATTTATTTCATTTTATAGTTATTATTTTGTCTTTTGCTATTAATTTAAAAATAAAATTAAATAAAAAATTCTTCTAATTGAAGGCAATCGGCGAATTTATTTTGAATTTCATATTATTATGCAGTTTTCATTAAATTTTTAATATTATTAATTAATTTTAATTTTTTACAAGATTATTTAATATACCATATATATATATATATATGTATATGTATGTATATATGTATATATATTTACTAGTTTACTAAAAAAATAAGAAAAATGATGTTAAAATTATTGAATTTATTTATTGTATTATTACTGTATTTTTGTTTTGTTTTTAATCTATAATTTTTTTTAATTTATATACAATTATTGTTATATTCTTCAATTACAGTTATTGCTTGAAAATTGTTTTTAAAATACTATTTACAATTATTTGTTTTTATAACTAAACTTGATATTTTAAGGCAGTTTTTATTTTTATTAAAATTTAATTATTAAATTAAAAAACAAGTTTTTTATTTTATTTTGAAATAAGTGCATTAAATTTTGAAGTGATTTTATTAAAAATACAAATGAAAATAGGTGCAGTCGTGTTTGTTAATTATTTTTTTTTTATTTTTATAAAATTTTAGTTTTAAAATAAGCTGGTGCTATTTTATTTATACAAGAATGTGTTATTATTTTTAGAAAATTGTTGAATTGAGAAAATGGTTAAATAAAATTATAATTTTTAAAAAAAATTTAGTTGCTTGAACTGACTTATTTATTACCTTTCAGAAGTGATAATATATGGTACTTAATGAGTGCAATTAATATTGAAAATCTTATTTTAATTTAAATAATTTAAAGATTCACTTAATAGTTTGAAAAACATTGAAGCGAATATAATGTTTACTTTGGGAAAAATATTATTGTTGGATTTTTCATGCTAAAATAATGGATAATTAAAACTGTCGTTGTGGGAATTCGCCATTGGTTCCCTAAAGAATGTTTAAAACACATCTAATTTTACCATGAATGCAGGGTTTCTCTGTAGGAGATAGCAGAACATTCGACGGGTACCCTCAGTTGGATTCGTGGACACGGGAAATATACGAATACAACGACAAGGCACCACAAAAGATTTTAATGAATTACAGAGAGGGAAACAAATAATCACAACAACTCCATTCATTGGAAAGGTAAGATGGGTTAATGAACCCACTTATAGAGACACCAGATTGCTCCCACATGTATATATTTAGATCAGAATTTGCATTGAATCTATCAAGATGATCTAGACGCCAGGAGACTGGCTACTCATAGCTACATCTCCAAAGGCTATTATCATCAATTTGACGGATACATTGTCCAGCGATTGGTAAACTGAAAAAAAATTTTGGAAATCCAGCTTTGTCACTAAATACTTGTCTAGCCAGAGGCAATTTGAGTAAAATTCACAGTTTCATTAAACTTTTGGGTTGGTTGAGAGGTGCCAAACAAGTTCTATAATTATGTGACAGAATAGGTAACATGGTTATTACAACAGGACCTTATAGATCCTAAGGAAGCATTGTCCATTGAGGCGGCTGCCAGCTCAAGAAATTTTGAAACACAATTTTGAATAACGGGTTTCAATACTATTAAAGAATATAAAATGCTATGCGATATACGGTAATTGCAGAAGGTTCCATATTATCATTTCTTATGACTGATATTCAGATTATCAATGCTCTGAATCATTGCAAAAAGGAGAAACTAAATTATCTAATTCCCTTCAAACAAGCCAGTTCATTTTTTAATTTATTTATAGAATAATATTGTGGAGTTACTTAATTTATTTGGAAGTTCTTTATATAATTAGGTGCATATCGTAAATGAAAAATGAATAACAATAAATAAATAAATTTTAGTAAAATTCTAATATTATGGAAGACTGCTAAAGCTTTAAAAATTAAAAAAAAAACAAAAACAAACAAATAATTTAAATAACTTTTTAATTTAAACTGCCTAAAATAAAAAGATTCTCATATAAAACTTAAATAATATTATTTTTCTTATTTTGTGAATTTTTTAAGTATTTTTTTTTTAATTTTTTGTTTCTTTTTTTTCTAATTATTGTCTTCTAAATTTCATATTTTTACTTTCATATAAACTAATTAGAATTCTTTTTTTTTTTTTTTTTGTTCATAAATATAACAGAAAACAAATTGCATAACTTTTCTTGACGATATTGTACCGATTTTTGGTTTTAATTTGTATTTTGAAAAATTAATTATGTTTTGTAACGAAATTATTTAAGCCTTTTTTAATTTATTTTTTAATACTCTTCCATAATTTCTGCTCCACATTTTTATTTTTTGTTTTTTTTATTTTTTGGTAATTAAATTTATTTATCCTGTTTTGCCTTTATTTAGTTTTAAGAAATTATGATATTCAGCAAATTGTTTTATTATTAATTTGTCTTGTAATATGATTTTCTATCTATATTTGTTTAATTTTTGTTTTTTTTTTATAATTTGTTTATTTATTTTTATTGGCAGTTAAAATATGTTGAGTTTTATGTTTGTTTTATATTTTTAACATATTTTACAATTTTTTTATTTTTTATTATATGAGAGAATATTTGTTTTATAATTTGGAAATAATTTTAATGTTTTACTTATTAAATGGGAAAAAATCTAAAAAATAAAATTTTAAACCATTATTTACACATTTTATTATAGTTTTTTGTTTTTTTTTTAATAATAAGGCTTCTAAAAAACGATTTTGACTAAAATGTCTCTATATAAATTGATAGATTTGAAATGTTTTTGCATTAAAATTTTTAATTTATTTGATTTTATTTTTAAAATTGACATCTGTGTTCTTTTGTTAAAAGTGTTATGGAAATGGGCAATAGAATAATAATAAATACTTAATAGTCCAAAAAAAAAAAAAAAAATTAATAATAAGAAAAATTTTACTATAATAACTTAACAATATATATACAGCACTATCATTTTTTACATGAGTTAAATAATTTATTATTAAAAAGACCAACCAATTTTGAAATCAGTTCTATCTAAATATGTATCTTATGAAATGCAAAGTTTTTGAACATTTTGAATTGATTTCTTATATGGCGTTCATTTTCACTTTAACAGCTCTTTCTATGTTAGCTATTAGTAAAAATTGAAAAGCAATTGAAGTGTGTAATCCACTATACTGACCGCATTTGAGTCCGAAGACACAAACTCGAGGACTGTTTTAAATTACAAGGAATCTACTGAGGATGTCTTCAGACATGTTACGATATACATGTGGGATGTGAGTCAAATCAGACCACTGTGTAGAGCAGAAATAGTGTTTATAATGTCCGTGCGTTATTTATGGAAATTTCTAGAAGCTGATAGTGTTATTTGTTAAGATGGACGCTTGTCCGTTTTTTACTAATATAGTATGGGTTAGAGCAGGACTATTGTATTGTTACTGACGAGTAAAGGACCTAGAACGTTCGACGAACGGACGAATGACGAGTGAACGATTTAGTATAAATAAACGGATCTTTCTTTAAGAATTTGAATGAAAAGTTGTGTTAAAACATCCAGCGACAATGAAATTAAAATAATCCCTAAACATTAATTTTATAATTAGTCTTAATCTTTAATATTAAATAAATGAATAAAACTAAAAAGTTTTGTGTGTTTTAATCGCTGGAAGCATATACATTATTTGGGAGCCTAGTTGTTTAGGAGTGGTCGCAAATAAAGAAACAAAAGGTCTCTTGTAAAATCTTTCATCTTTTGGGCCATTAACCCGAGTTATAAGAATGGGCTAAAATGTAATATCAGAGAACATTGTGAAACAATACAATTCTGGAGAAATCCTAATATTTTTAATATATTATAAATGGATATTCTTCCTCTTTTTCCGGGTTTCGAAATACGTACTCTATAAATATGTATCTCAGGAGATAAACATTTTCTTCTTACATCTGCTTTAAAAAATTTAAAAACACACTGAAGTGTGCGATTAAGCAACAAAATTTCTTGCATATCCTAATATGGGGAAGACTATAATAATGTCAAGTCAAAATAAAACTGATCTGAGCAGGATGATACATGACATTCAACTTTGCCAATGCATTTGAAAAACATTAACTTTCTAGAGAAAACTTCATATTAATTGAATACTTGTGACTTCCTAACTTTTAACTTTTATGCAAATATTTATCGGGTTTTACTACAATACTGATTTTCAATAAATGGCACATGATTGGTTAGCGAACATTAAGCTACGGCCTGATAATGCCTTATATCGATAAGGCATGTGATAATGCGTTTGAAAAATGCGTCTGATGATACTAATGGGAACAATTTATTATAATTCATAAAATTTTTTTAAATATTAAATATTATATTAAATAAATATTACTGAAGGCTACTAGAAATTTTTCGAACATATTTTATTAATGAAAAATTATCGAATTAAGTCAAAAAAATGGTCTCTGAAGAGATTATGAAAATTTGTATTTAAATATTTTCTCTCGAGCAAAAGATAACTTAAAGTTAACACATTCTCAGCCAACAAGTTGTTTTATAAAATGATTGATAGCACTGAATGGCAAATTAAAGTAGGTACTCAGTGTCATAGCCTCATTGGACTATTCCAGTGTCAGTCACTGGTGCGTGACAAGGCGATCAATGTGTTAAAGAGCAATGAAGAGAGTGAGTCCGTAATAAACTGATTTAGATTAATTTATAAAGGTGCTTAAGAAAATACAACATCTGATGATAATAGTGCCATGAAAATCTACCGATTAATTATTATTTTTAAAATGGATTACTATTATCCATATGGATATTAGGTATTTATATTGAGGGGATTTGAATTCGGATAATCCAATAAGGGTTAAAATTCTGCTGAGTATTCAATAATTATTGTAATTTTTTCTTTTCATAATTGTGCAACTGGGTCTAAGAGCAAAGGCAGCATGCTAACCTTACAAAATTTTTTTTTGGATTTTTACTTCTAATTCTAAAGATCATTTCATTGAAAATAAGAAATTTTTCGTATTGTGAAATACATTGAAGTTTATAATTTTAAAATTTTGAATTTTATTAGAATTAATAACATGGTACGACAGTCAAAATACACCCAGTTAATGACATAATGTAGGTTGTGAGTTTTGTTGAGTAGAAATCAAAAAATATTTTTTTTTTTATTTCTCGAACCCTCCAAACTTGTTTTATTTGACAAAAACTGTTTTTTTTTGGACTTTAGGCACAAAATAGTGTAATTTTTATTTTCGTTTTAAACTATTTGCAGATCGCTTTAAGAAACTATGCTACACAGAAAAGTAATTATTTCTAGAATATTAAGACTGCAAAGACGACAAACTTTTACTGTTGCTGCTGGCCTAGCCTGGCATTGATCTTCAGTTGTTCGATTAGTTAAAGTAATTCTATGAACGATAGTGCATTTTTTCTAAAAAAAAACTAAACCAAATAGAAGTAAAGAAAAATTAAAAGAAACAAATAAAATAATATGTTTGATTTTGGAACATTTTCAATTTTTTGTATTTTTTTTTTTTTTGTTTGTTTGTTTTATTTCGAATAAATTACACATAATAATAATAATAATAACATAAAAATTTTACAATAAAAAATAAAAGAAATTATTTATCGTATGTATGGTTACCTAGAAAATCTTTATATTTATAAAACTAAAGAATTTAATAACTAAAATATAGTTTTCATATTCACCATAAATCTATTAGTATTAAAAATATATTAAAATGATTGATGATATTTCGTTGTTTACTATTTATTGCTCAAGTTTACTAGATAATGATCAAATATTTTTTTAAAACAGAATAAATTAAGTAAAAAACTAATCTCTGAAACTAAAGTTGAAAAGGAGTATTTGTTATAAGAATTAATACTAATTTAAAAAAGAAAAATTATAATTATTTTAGTTCGTTTAGAAATATATTTTAAATTTTATAAATACTACTGGCGTTATAATTTTTTGGTTTAAAAGTTTCCTACTTCTTTCTATATTAAAAAAAATGATTAAATTAATTAAATTTGTTTTAATTCAATTTTTAAGTCCAAAATATAATTAATTAAAATAAAAATTTTTTTTTTCTTAATAATTTATAAATAACCTACTAAAACTAATGCGTCTTTAAGTACCTAAAATTTAAATTTGCATTTTAAAGTTTTTCTTTTCTTTTTTTTGTTTATTTAGTATTAAAATTCTAATAAAAAAGTTTAAATTAAAAATTTCTTTATATATCTACTTTAATTTACTTATAAAGTGAAAAATATTGTTTCAGGAACAAATCTATGTTTCGTTTTTTTATTTTTTCGTTTTTCTTTAATCAAACCTATTTTGGTAATTAGACTTTATACAATATTTTATTTTATTTATTAAAATAAAAATTTAAAAAAAACGGAAATCATTTAATTTTTAAATATAATTTTATATATATTTATGTATATACTTTTATTTAAACGATCACCTAATTTTATGATATTTTGAGATTATAGAACTATTTTTGTTTGTTGGTTTTTTATTTTCAATATTTTTTAAATATACTATTTATTTACTGTAATTAATTATTAATTATTTAATTTGTTTTTTTTATTTTTATTTTATTTTATTAGCACCTTTGCTTTTATTTGTTGTTATATTACTTTTTCTTCTTCAGGGAATTTACAAATACTTGTTTACTTTAATGGCATTATGAATTGAATGTGGCTGTTAAGGTTTAATTTATTTGTATTTGTATTTGTATTTGTATTTGTATTTGTATTTGAATTTCTCATATTATTCTACAGTAATTTTGGCAGTGTTTTGGTATTTGTTTGATATTATTTTATGTAATATGAATATAGAATTTACATTAACATCGTCCTTGTTTATAAACTATAAAAAATAATACAAGATAAATGGAACTAACTTTTGTTGGAGTTGTTTAAAAAAGCATATACTTTATAAGTTTTAGGAAGGAAACCATTTAAAAAGTTGATGCTTCAACCTCAACACTTATTTCAAAATTCAGTTTTTTAGCTATTAGTCGAATCAGACTTGGAATCGAATCTTACGACCTCCACTCTATTAAATTTGAATGCTTCGTAGTGTTCTAATATAGCACACCTTGTCCATGACATTTTGTGAAATATATGAATAGAATTCGAAATGAGTATTTTAATCTAATACAGCCGTAGCCACCAGCATTTCGCACAGTTCTAAGACGTATGGATCCAGAACTGAACGTAATGAAGGTTAGGGTAGGTTAGCGAGTAGCTTGCCATTCATAGACAAGTTCTCCCGATGACCCATATTGCCCATTTGTTACTTAATGTGAGGTAAGTCCCCTTGTCATAAACCATTAGTGGTAGATTAGAATCACACCGACCTTCGCATGAACCCGGCCAGTTTCCTTAGTGGCAATTTCGCCGCCTTGTCCAGATCTTTAAACATTGGCGTCTCTTTCGTTATAAAAAGTGTTGAACAGATTCCATTTCTTCCACATCCTGGCAGCTTCTTCAGCAATCCTGGTGGGGCAGACCGAGCTTGACATTGAAATTCCCATTAGAATTCCTGTTAGAGCGTGAAACGTTCTCTAGTCGAACTTAAGTAGTTTCCTGGTTTTCCTGTAGTTCAGCAACCAGATAGGTTTGACCACCTGTGAAGCGTAGCAGTAGTATAAACAACTCTATTGTGATTGAATTTATTAATCTGATGCGAGCTCGAAACATAACGCTGCTTTACTGATAGCATGAACATATGACAGAAATCTGTATCTATATAATAGAATCAGAAACCAAACTACTACAACTGACAGTCAAATGGCAATAAAAACAGAAGCTTCCACAAACCCCAGGACTGTTTTAAATCATAAGGAAGCATTTGGCGATTCCTCCATATATAACACAATATTGTTTAGATACCTACTTACCAAAGTGGTGAGTAGTCGGAAATGAAGAAGCAATCTAGAGATTCATATGATATGAACATGGAAAATTAAGCATGGAAGAACGAATTGCAAGAATTGCGTTAAGAGTCACTAGAAACAAGTCAGCTTGAGTTGGCTAATACGAAATAATAACTTACTTACTACATGCATATACATCTATGCAACAGGCAATGTAAGCCATGTTGGAATGATATTGAAAAGATGAAACACTTTCCATGCCATTGTCTAGCTTGTGGACATATGAGATCTCCATATTTCAGAAATATTACTTTGCGAGACACGACTGGTGTAAGAATAGACAATAGGCAGCAAGCTGACGCATGGACTTATAAAAATTAAGCGATTCATTTGGTTGAGGGTCTCTCACTTTCCCACCCACATAACTTACTTTTCAATTTAAATTTATTTATACTATCAAACTAAATTGTTTTGTATGAAAATAAAACTTTTTTGGAAATTTAAATAATTTGATATGAATTTCTGTCTTGCTTGTCTTACGATAAGTCTATCCTCTCTCTTTGCTTCTTATGTGAAGGTTCCGGATTTAAGGAATTTGAAATGCTCTTGGTAAAGCAGAAAAATAATATTATTTTATACAAAATTTTTAAAATGAAATTTTTGAGAAGTGTTTTATTGTTTTAATAATTTACGATATTACGGTGAAACTAATTCCAAAAAAAAATTTAATATATGAAAGGGCCCTTTCCGATTTCTTTACGTTCCATATAGGAATTGTATGTACGGTATGTATGTATGTATGTGGTCAAAGTATGGGACTATTATTATTTGCAATATTGTTGTTCTGATGTTTTTAATTATTTTTAAATTGATTTTGGTCTTTGAAAATGGTTGCTGTTTGGTTTTGATGATGAATAGGATTTATTTAAATTCATTTTAATTGTTTGGTTTTGTTTATTAATTCGCTAAAAGTGTATGCATTTTTGGACGGATATTAAATATATAATATTTATTTATTATGTATGTATGTATGTCGTATCTTTTCTTTTGCAATTGTATTTGGTTTATGATAAAATTAAATTGTGGCTCCTTATTTGCATAGGCTTGTGAAGAATCATTTGTTTGTAAGAAAAAGTAATACAACTACAAATAATTGCTTATGTTCTTAATTTTGTTTTCAATATTTCTTAATTTTTAACTAATTTATTATTTTTATATAAAAAAAATCCTGTACAATTCATTTCGATTTTTTTCTTTTTTTCTCTTACTTCTGCTCTTCGTTTTAATAATAGTGAGATTATTGTTGATTTTTTAATTTTTTTTTTATTTTAAAATTGGAAATTTTCTTTAAATGTTTGTTTTCTTTTCATTAATGTTGCTTGTTTTTGTGTATGTATATTAATAACTATTGATAAGTTAGTAAATGATTCTAATGAATTTATTTTATTTTTTTTTGTTCGGTTTTCTCGTTTTTTTTTTAAATAAAAAGTTTATATTTTTCTTTAATACTATGTTTAATGGTTAATTCTTTTCGAGTGAATGTTTTTCGACAGTATGTTTGTATGATATTGTTTTAATTTTAATTTAAAAAAAAAATTACTCTTCTTTAGTAATAAATTTTTTTATATTTATTTTTCATTTAATTTCTAGTTCTCGACTTTTTCTGTATGGTTATTAGATGATGCGCGCTATTTTGTTTTATTATTATTATTACCTTTTTTTTGTTTTTCTTTAAATATGTTTCTTGTCCTTTAATAATAAAATTTATAACTTTAAAGGATGTCATTGATATTATATTTTGAGGGTTTTTTTTCGTTTTCTTCTGTTTGTATTATTATTAACTAAAGGTTTTGTTTTCTTTCTTTTGTTTTTAACGGGGGCGTAGTTTCAGATGTTGACTTCGATAAACATGAATTCTGTGTTCTTTATTCGTTTTTGTTTGCCTGATTAGTTAATGAATTTAGTTTTCTTTCTTTTTTTTAATTTTTTTCTTAACAGTTTTATATAAAAAGAATTAGTTTTTGTCTAAATTTAGTTTAAATAAATGAACACTTTGTTGTTGTTGTTGTTTCTCCTATGTTTTAGTTGTTGTTATTGTTTTGTCATTTCTCTTTTGTTCTGGTTTTGAGGGGAGTGGGGGTGTGGCGCCAGTACAATAATGCAATTATACACCTATTGTTGTCTCCAAAATTTTTTAGATTTTTTTTTAAGTTTCCATTCCATTTAAGCTTAAGGTTCTATCATGATTTTCTTATAAAACGCGTTAAACTACACAAAGCAGCGAGAGCCAGTGTTTTTGAAAAAATGTTGTTGTTGATGATGAATTCAATCCAATTAAATGGTTCTAAACCCTTATACAATTGAGGTCTAAACTTTACAACTATTTGAGTCATGACGGTAATAATGGTGATGATGTTTAAAATTTATTTCTTCATTTGATTGATCTTATAACTATTTGTTTGCTTGGTTGTTTCCTGTTATATTATTTTACATAATTGCCTTGTAAAAAATTCAAGACACTTGCTTATTATCAATCCTTAGCTTAATGACTTAAAAAAAAATACAAAAACAATAACTTCCATATCTTCATTCCTTTGGTACGGGCAAAACTGGTGATGGTTGGTGGTGTTGATGATCTATCTTAATGATGTTGAATTTGATGATATAATTGTGCGTTTGCAATAATTTTAGTTATAGTCCCTGTTCTGTTACTGCGTTTTGCATGTTAAATCCTTTCCCTTTAAGAAAAATTGCTGTCAAGGATTTGTTGCGGACTTTATTTCCATATTGTTTTAATGTTTTATTATATCATGTTTGATGATTTCTTTTTTGTTGGTTGTGGTTGTGGTTGTGGTATTGGCATTAATATAAATTGCTAATAAAAAGCAAACTTGGCAGCATTTTGTTTTTTCTTTTATTTTTTTTTTAAATATTTTTTTGTATTTTTTTTGTATGTTTTTGGAGTTTTTATTTGTTTTTTTGGTAGTTTCTTTGAAGTTTTACTGTTTTTTTAGATGGAGACAACGTTTTGCATTTTGTATGGTTTCTAATACTCCCAATATCATGCATCTTGAATTTCGCCCTTTAGTCCAGGCACCCTGTGGTGTTGGTTATGTCCTAAACGATTGGCTAAATCCTGTACAACATCTCGAAATATAACCGTATCTATGTTTTCACCTAATAAATACAATAAAAACCAATCGCCCATCTTTGAACGACGAACAATTATTTCTATAGCGTCTCGACGCACTAACCTGTTGTAATGAAATGCCCAAAAGAAAAAAGGGGTTTAAGTTGTGGGGAATATTGCTTTAAAATCTATTGATTTAGTAAATGTTACTTACCTAAATCGCATACGAAATAAGTACACCCTCATACGTGGTGAAAATATAATAACCACCCTGTATATTAGTGTTAATAAAGTTAATAGTGTTAATAATATGAACCAAAACCAAAGGAAAATATAGATTTTCTCATTAACAACATTTAATGGCAATATGCATATGGCATCATGTTTTTCCACCTTTAATAAAGAAATAAAATAAAAATAAAATGAATAAGAATTTCAAATTAAATAAAAATAAAAAAAAGGAGATAAACTTACCTCCCCACTTGAACCATATTTAAAAAATGTACACTTGGTCATTCTAGGGAATATATAAATCATGGGATCCATTCGATCTTCCTGATCGTCTTCCATATACTTTATCACCTCTAAGCCAAATGTCATAAATTCGCCATCGAAAAATCGATTCATAAGAAACATTTGACCTTAAAATATCAACACGAAAAATAAATACAAATTTAATTTCATTTATACGCTAATTTGTGTGCTTATTTGTTGTTCTTTTTTTCTTTTCTAATTAAGTCATGTCTTCAATCTGAATGAATCTAATGGGCCTTTTTTCTATTAGTCGCCTATAAATTATTCTTGAACAGAATTCTATGAAACAACCCCCGCGTTGTTTTAAATATTAACAACAATTATATTAATTACCCATAAATATGTGTAAATTCAAAGAACAAATAAAAAACCAGGTATTTTAAAGATACAACGAAATTTAAAATAAATACAAAAGAAATTATCACTCGATCATTAGTATCCAACAATTTTTGCAATAATTTACAATAAATAAACAATTTAAAAGACTCAAATAGCGATGAGGTGCAAATAATATTTCAGTGCTCTAATACATCAGTGCGAGTTTTGAGAATTTATCCTTTTTCTGAATATGTTTTAAGGAAAGTGTTTACACATGCCAACAATTTAGCAAAAAAAATAATAAATATTCCATTGTTCTTTATGATCTACAAACGGATTTTTTCGCAGCCTACTCTAATTGAATTGTAATGAAAATGTAGTGATTTAATGTTCTCGCTTTAGAGGCACTTTTAAAAAAGAATGTTTAAGCTGGTAGGTAACTTGTTCTCATTTAACCTCCCCACATCTGACGAGGTCAAGAAAAGAGAATTGCTGGTGAGATGATTACAAAATTTAAAATCAAATTTATTTCTGCCGAGCTATTTCTTCAGATATGGAAACAGGAAACAGTAATAACACTATGCGACAAAATAAAAAAATTAAATACACCCAGCTAATGTAGCGAGTTTTGTTGAGTAGAACTCAAAAATATTTTTTTATATTTCTTGAACTCTCCAAGCTTGTTTTATTTGACAAAACTGTTTTTTTTTTGACATTACGCACAAAATTTATTGATTACACAAACATTTCTGAACCGATGTCCAAAGTTTAAACTTTATTAGAAAGGAGAGGGATGGGCCTTTAAAACGGTATATATATATATATATATATTATTTAACTTAATATGCTATGAGGTTTGATGAGGTAAACTAGACAAATGCGAATTTTTTTCATATTTTTTCAAGTTTGTCCGTTCATAGTAACAAACTTTAATTAAAAAATATGAAATAAGTGATAACATTATGAAAATATGCATTATCTTGTGAAGACATTGATACTTCGTTTAATCAAATCGGTCAAAAATTACCGTAGTTATTACTTAAAGAGTAATTTTTCAAATAATTATTTTTTCAAATGAATTTTTAGGCTTTTTGATGGATCTTGATTGTTTATCGGAAAATGTGACAATTTCACGTTTAAGCGACCACCAGAATTTGGCCAATGTTTGTGCAAAGAAAAATAATAATATTTACAAAAAAGACACATATTAGTCGACTTCTGGTAGTGATGCAAACGTGAAATTAACACATTTTGCGATAAACAATCAAGATCCATCAAAAATTTTGAAAATTTTTGTACTGAAAGTTCATTTGATAAGAAGCCTTATATAAAAAATATAACACGACTGTTATCCTATTTAAATAATAACTACGGTAATTTTTGTCCGATTTCATCAAACGAAGTGTCAATCTCTTCACAATATAATGCACTTTCAGGATGTCTGCCTTTTTTAAATTTTTTAATTAAATTTTGCAATTAAGAATAGCTAAACTTGAAAAAATTAGCATAAAATCATATTTTCCAAGTTTACCCGATCAAAACTCATAACATGTAAATTTGAATCATATGTTTATGTATACAATTCTAAAGCCTCATCTGTCCCCTTTTCAGAAAAAATTGGATTTTAAAAATAGGTTAAAAAATGTTTTGGTAATCAATAATTTTGTGTGAAAAGAACAAAAAAAAAACAGTTTTTGTCAAATAAAACAAGTTATGAGGGTTCGAGAAATATAAAAAAAATATTTTTGAGTTCTACTCGACAAAACTCACAACCTACACTATGTCATTAGCTGGGTGTATTTTGACTGTCGTATCGTGTAATTCATAGAAGTTTGCCATTTTTGCACGAAATTCAACTTTTTCCACTTTCTAATCAAATCAAGCGGTTATTATTATCATGGTTAGGAGGCGTCTAGGATATTCTTATAATGCCCTGATATCCCTATAATATCAAGACCAATTTCAGGATGATGATAGGTGTCCACAGTGTCAGTTCCACGACCAGCTTCTGATATGCTCACAGGTGTTTTCTCTTGGATTGAATTAATCCCTTACAGGTTTCAAGGATGTGTTCCGGCGATTCACTCTTATCGACACAGAACCTAGATGCTGCTCTAAAGACAGCCCCCATTCTAAATAAGTGTACTCTGAGTCTCTTGTGTTCTGTCTGAAGACTGGTTATTAACCTCAGATTAATTATTGATAGTCTGAATCATGATTCAGATCGTCTTATTGTTATTTCACAACAAAATTTTGATTTCCTGAAACTTACTTGGTTTGAAAAGACTCTTTGCTTCTCTTCATCTTCAATTCTGTTGAGCATATCTTTGTTAAACCAGGATGAAAAATAGTATGGTAAAAGTTTTTACCAATAACTTCCTAGAACTTTGTAAGGATTCTAAGGACATCAAACAGAAACCAAAATCAAAAACCATCAAATTTAGAACCAAAATAATTTAAGAACAAATATAAAGTGATGCATATATATGACATGTGTCAAGAAACATTGCAAGTCGAGAAAGATCCAGACATTGAGACAAACATTGAACAACAAATGAACATCTATAAATGTACTGCGATTTAGAACAATGCAGTTAGAGAATTGGAAATTGCATATACTGTACTACGTGCACATTGTCCAGAATAACCACATGATCTGGGACGCAACAGAGTGTAGCATTATTTAGTGGATTCAGCTTTTATAGACAGTCCCATACTATTTTCGATGAAAACTCTAATGGCCGCCTGACTATCAAAAATTTAATTTTCCAAATTGAATTGCGCGCATCTTTCAATTGCATTAAATTGCGCATGGAAAATATATACGAATTTCACGATAGTTTTGAGTATTTCACCCTGAGATCTAAAACTCCTGTTCTTGCCACAGGATTAATTTTTAACACATCTATATACCACAAAGTGGTTAAACACAATTATATGCCACAGCTAGTAGGTAGAATGTTAGCTTATTAGAGGAAAGCATCGTTCAACTCTGGCTCAGGCATAGCGAACATAACAAAATATGAAAAAAGTGTTTCTTTCAATGACTTCCTCTTTGTAGTATTTTAGTAAAAACTCTAAGAGTCAAATAAAATTGCTTGAAGAATGGCTCAAAAAATCTTTAATTTTAAAGTGTAGATCTCGCCACTTATGGATAAAATTAGTACGCACAACATGAAGCAGAATCCTGACTAAAGAGCCGTAATGACCAACTAAATTAGTGAATTGACAGGTGCCAGGAGAAGTGTTGCGCTTTCAATGAAAAGGCGGGAAATTCAGCAAATGTTCCTTTGGCATTACTAGATCTACTTGATAAATTCAAGGTAAGTTTACGATTTATATTCAAACCAACTTTCTGTAATATTTCATAAGAAAATAAAAAATGAAAAACAAAATGTATGGTCAACTTTGGCAAAAGAAAAAAAGGCAACAAAAAAGTGTATAAAATGTGTATAAATGTTCTTGGGTTAATTGTGTTTATTTACACATTGGCTTGTTTCATATACAGTTCAGTGGTCAGTTGAAGAAAATTTTAACATTAAATTTAATCGTGATTTGTTTATTTTGTTAATCAAACAACAGAATTTTCGGTGCGAAAACAAAAAAAAAATTACTTTACGTTACGTTATTATGGATTTGTTTGGTTTTCAAAAACAACAAAAATCTACGAAATTTTGCCTCCTGCCACACAAGTAAACAAATTCTGCACAAATACTCGTATTGTACGCTATGAAAACATATGGATAGCTAGTGAATAAAATAGCATATCTATTGTATGGTATGTATGAAAATAAAAAAAAGACGAAAATATTCAAACTCACTCACTCACATAAATTACTTTAAAACATTCTGTTGTATTTATTTGAGAAAACATTTGTCAATCTATTTGGCCATTTTCCTTATTGTGTCTGTCTGTCTGTCCATTTGTCCATTCTATTTGAACTGTTTGTCTGTTTGTCTGTTTATCTGTCCTTTAGTCTAATTTTATTTCATTGTATTTTGTTGGCTGTTTTATTTATTTATTTATATTTATTTGTTTTTACTTTTCGTTTTAATTTACCCAAAATGATAAATATTCAAATAATTACTTTTGTTTCGGATTTTCGGTGAAAAAACTTATTACTCACTCACCTATCACATTTATGAGTGCTAATAACTCGCACACATAGTATCTGTACGCCCACCAGTTGTGATATCTGCCGAAAAAGAATGAAATTTTAAATAGACATCATTTTAATAAAATTTAAATTCATATTAAACGGAAATGACATTTTTTTAGAAAAAAAAAACCAAATACGAAATGATGAATAAAAAATTTAGTTCCACAAATGATGACTGGTAGTCTAGTTATATATGTATGTACATATATAGTAGTAGTTGTAGTATAAGGAAGAAGTATACCTTAGATTTTCCCATAAATAATCTAAAAGTAATTTCTTTTTTTGTTTTTTCTCGGCTTCGGAACAGATTCCTATATCTAAGTCCATGATGAGTGCATGAATTTTGCCACCTTCCCAAGACTTCCACAGCCATCTTGGTGTGTAAAATAAAATTGCCTGGAAATATACCAAAAAAATAACAGAAATGTTTTATTACTTGTAAATTCAAATTCAATATAAAACTTAACTTAAATTAAGGAATAACTATTTAGAATGAATTTTAATAAATCATACGTTAATATTGGCCCCGAATAGATATGTGCAAAGCTTCTTTTCTACATTTAAAAATTTATTATCAAAACTGTGTAAAAAAATGTATTCTTCTGGATATCTAGTAAGTCTTTTTAAACACATGAATACTTTTGAATATCATTACTTAGCTTTTCTTTACAACGGCAATGGAAAACATTTTAACAACAGCAAAAATACATGCGATTTATGCCTTTATTACATATATACATACACAATTGGTCATTACAAGCCTTTAGTCAAGATTACGACCTAGTTTCTTACACCACTTATGTAGTGTGTGTTAATTTTATACATGAGCATACTGTAGGTCCCAGTTTAAAGTCGACTACGAACAACAGATTTTTAAGAAACTTTTCATGGCAATTTTATTCACTCTCAAAATTTTTGTCAGAAATCTGTTGAGACGTAGTCGACGAAGAAATATTTTTACATAATTCCTTTAGTTGAGGATGCATACCCTTTATTGCATTTGGTTATTCGAACCTTGAGATACGATCTATTGTAGAACGTACGGAATACAATATGTATTGTCTTGCAAACAGGTTTCAGTTTTAATTTAAATACTCATCACAGCTCTCCATAGAATTTTTAAACCGCAATAAAATTTTTTTTTTTGAAAACCCCAGAAGAAAAAGTCTAATTAGGACTTTTACCAATCAAAGTGTGATTAGCTGTACAGCACATAAATCGGTTTTGTTGAAACCACATGTCACTGGAGTCCAGCTCATCCAAATTAGGTCAAAAAATTTACTCGTCGTTGATAATAATGCATACATACATACATACATAATTGGTCATTACAACCCTTCAGTCAAGATTACGACCTAGTTTCTCACACCATTTATGTTGTGTGTGTTAATTTTATATATACGCGGCGGGACCTACAGTTTAAAGTCGACACAGATCGACAGATTTTTTGAGAGACTTTTCGTGGCAATTTTATTTACTCCCAGAATTTTTGCCAGAAATCTGCTGAGAGGATGTCGCCGAGGAAATACTTGTTGTATTTTGACTTGATGTCTGCCCTGGACCCTGTTGGACGACCTGATAAGTCAATACTACAACAGAAACTATATAAAAATATTTATGACGAACACGAGTATTTATTTTATAATTAAATTTGTTGATTAAAATATAGATATAATATGTAGTGATAAATTTTAAAGTTCTTATTGTCTGCAATGTTGACAAATTAATGATTACTTGTATCGTAAATAAAATGTTCTTGCCTAACATTGCTAGTTCCAGACTAAAAGTTATTCTAACAGTTTTGTTTATTATGGAAATAAATTTTGACGGATTAGTAAAAATAAATATGATTTTTATATTTTTTTAGCAAAAAAAAAACATGGCTGTGATCTAAATTCTTATACAATAATTTTTCGTTTAAAACAAAATAATTAAAAATCAAAAAATAAAAATAATAAAATAATTTATTATCAAAGTTTAAAATACAGCATTAAAAAATATTATTTATATCTTAATGGACAAATTTTCATTACTTTTTCTTATATATTATAATTTTTTTTTATTTTTTTGTTTTTGCTATTATAAGCCAAATATTATTATTATTCATATTTTCTTAATAATTTTATCTAATGCGGTTAATACGTTTGGCATTGGCTACTAATTAAGAAACTGAACGTACATACGTACGTAGGAGATAATTTTTAATTCTTAAATTTAAAATATATGTCTGGGGTTAGAAGTTCATCTGATTTATGACAGCAATATGTTTATATTATGCCTGCTAATATTTGTTCATTTTGTAGGTTGTTTGTTTATTTATTTTTTATTTTAAATGTTTTTTTTGTCTTTCTGTTCTAAGTAGAAATTAAAATATGGCACATAAGATATAATTTGGTAATTAATTGGCGATATCGTAAGCAAGATACATATTACATATATATATTACAACACTTCAGATAGGATGATGACTTAGCTTCTCACACCACTTATATTGCGTGTGTTAATTTTATACATGAGTAGTGGGACCTACAGTTTAAAGTTCACTACAAACAACATATTTTTGGGAAACTTTTCATGGCAATTTTATTTACTCTCCGAGTTTTAGCGAAAAATCTGCTGAGAGAAAGTCGGCGAAGAAATACTTTTTGTATTTTGTTTAAATGTCTGGCCTGGGGCTCGAACGCTGGCTTTACGTCTAATAAGCCAACACACTACCTACTAGACTACGGCGACTTCCACCACTTATGTTGTGTGTGTTAATTTTATACGTGAGTGGCGAGACCTAAAGCTTTTTGAGTAACTTTTCATGGCAATTTTTTTTGACTCTCAGAGTTTTTGGCAGAAATCTACTGAGAGGTAGTCACCGAAGAAATATTTCTTAATATTTTGTTTTGTTCGAGATGTTGAACCGTGGCCTCACGTCTATTAAACAAACGCACTAACTACGGCACTATGCAAGTTCAATGAAAAGAAAGGAACGATTTCTTTCCCAAAAATATCATATTTTGATGTAGAGTATCTTATAGTCGGCCTTAATCAAATGTAATAGACTCACAAAGTTATTCATTTCTACACCATGTTTCGCAATTTAACAATTAAATCTTGAAACTATTACAAGCCAACTCCTTTGTGCGGAAATTTACTTTTTCTTAATAGAATTTTGTTTGATTCAATGAAAGACAATGCCATAGAAAAAAAGACAGACACATGATGATGATGATGATGATGATGATCAGCCTTATCTTTTAAACAACATCTGGGGGCCATTAAAACGCATCATTCTGCAAACGCACAGCACACGCCAAGCGTACAATGATCAATCGATTCAAAGTTGAAATATTTGAATGAAATTGTGCGTGAATCTAAACAAAAATTTTTCATTTTCATTACGTCGATCACATTAGAATTTTTGTTCGAGTTGTTATTGTTTTTTGTTGTTGTTGTTTTTGTTTCTGTTAATTTCCTGAGAAAATTGAAAATAATATTACTTCAAATTCAATGTTTGTTTAACATTTCAAACAAACACATTTCACAAATTGCAATTTGCACTTTTATTTTATTTTATTTTTTTTATTATTGTTCTTTTCTTGCTTTTTGTTATTATTTTTTCTTTTCTGAAATATATTAAAACAAATATGAAAAGCGAAAGAAAAAACAAAAAAATTAAATATTTTTGGCATAAGTTCAAACTTTTTTCTCCGTTTAGAATTTTGTTTTATGCTAAAATTGACCAGAGTGCATTTTGTTTTCAGACGCATGCCATCATAATTGTAATTAAAAAAATAATAATAAATAAATACATACAATATTATAAACTAAAACAATTTAGTTAAGAGAACTTCAAAAGAGATTTTAAAAAATTCTCTTAATTTTTCCACTATACTCTTTATTGGAAATTTATTATTGGCAACATGCCAAAACAAACCGAAGCCATATACCATACATATATTGTCTGCTTCCGTATTTTCTGACGGTTGATCATTTGAATTTTTTTATTTTCTCCAATTTCTCTTAAGGAGAGCGTGTATTCACGGTTCTATTCTGTGGTTACAATTATTTACTTTGGGTGGGCTTTACTCTAAACAAATACCGATATTTTGTGATAAATTGCTCACAATAATTATGGTTAAATGAATTGTTTCAATTTAATCTTTGTCCGGAATTTCTAATTAACACTTCAAAGTATTTAATGCCCCATAATTGTAAGCGACGAAAAAATAAAAGAAAAAAATATAAAGGTTACAATATAGATAAATGGTGATCATTTATCTCACTGGATTATAGAGATTGTGTGAACTAAACATAATAAATAAATAATTTTTAAAGGAATTAGCTGATAAAAAGAACCGGCAACACTCAAACTTTGAAAATAATTTCGGTTAACCTTACAACTATAGGAAATACCATATAGGCAATGGCATATTAGATAACACAGCTCCTAGAACTACCTTGGTGGTGTAATCCCAGCGGAATTTCTATTTTATTTAGAATGTTTGCCGTTCAAGATATCTTGTCTCAGCTATGGAAGCCATTACAACCCTTCAGTCAGGATTACGACCTAGCTTCTCACACCACTTATGTTGTGTGTGTTAATTTTATACATGAGTGGCGGGACCTTACAGTTTAAAGTCGACTCAGAACGACAGCTTTTTGAGAAACTTTTCATTGCAATTTTTACAATCTAATAACATATGAATATGAGAGTAAAAATCATACTACAAATATTTTTGCTTTTACATGACTAGTAAAATACCAAAATAAACAGGCATTTCTCTGTATACGTGTTTGGTTGCAGAAAAATATATCCCTGATCTAGGCACATAGGACCAAAATTTTCTTCCGTATTTTTCCTCAATGTAGTGCGCTCTTATTACAAATTAGGTTCACACAATACGATATCCTCTCTTCTACACAAAAGCTTGGCATAAAGTACAACTCTCGTGATCAGGTCACTTTGGAAATCTTACTGCGTACGTTTCTTAGCAAAAGCCACAGAAAAATACTGAATATGTTATGACCAAATACATTATCCCATGGGGAACCATTTGGACTGGGAACACAGTACGGACATATGCGGGCATGCATTGCAGTTGAACCGACATGTATGTATATATGTATGTATACATAACACCACACACGCACCTTAGCAGGAGAAAGACAGAAACATGCACGAAAGCATAGAAGAAAAAATACATAGAAAATGTAAACGAAAGCAGACATAACTAAGAGTTTTATTAAATATTCATTTGCGAGTAATTGAAGGTGTAGTTAAATAATCTTCAGTTTCGGTTACATTCAGGACAACATCACATTTTTTTCTTTTTCTTTTATATATTCTTACACTCGTCGTACTCTAATAGGTAGTATGTTGGTTGGTTTAAACCCTAGCGTAGACATCTCGAACAAAACGAAATAAAAAATATCGGCTTCCTCTCAGCAGATTTTTGGCAAAAATTCTGAAAGTAAATAAAATTGCCATGATAAGTGTCTCAAAAATCTTTCGTTCCGAATCGACTTTAAACTAGTCCCGCCACTCAATTATAAAGTTAACACACAACATGAGTGTTGTGAGAAACTAGTTCGTATTCCTGACTAAGGGGTTGAAAGTACAAATTTTTTTCTCTTTTAGTTCAAAGGATTTGATTCACAATAATTTCTTGTTTCTTGGACGAGATACGTCGCAAATATTTTATGTCCATTATTTACGTTTAATGTGCACGTACATGTTTGTATATAACTTTAGACCGCTAACTTAGAAACAGGTCCTCAGTGAAGGTCCTTTTATAAGATCGTAACCGTAAAAATAAAGAAGTTTTCAATAGCATCCTTTACTCCATATATAACGTAAATCATCTTTGTTTCCCACTGAGATGTTTTATGGGGGCGTATCATCTTCTGTTACCTTGATATTTCGAATATGTTTGCTGACTTTTTTCAGTCTACTTATAGGCAGTTAGACTCGGGCCCTGATCTGAGTAGCTTTTTTTCGTATCCTTATTAATGGGAAGTGTCTCTATTTCTAATATATATTCATTTGATGAGGAGTCTGTTCTTGAGTCTGGACTAAAACTTACATACTTGCCGGGACCTGACGGGGTACCGGCCTGTATTTTAAGAAAGTGCGCTGTTGTCTTGAGTGGTCCTTTGACCTTTATATTCAATGGGCTTCTGAGGGCTGGTCATTGTCCATCTATTTGGAAGAGTTCGTTTATAATTCCTTTGCATAAGTCGGGTAATAAATCCAATATTTCTAATTACAGGGGTATTGCCAAACTCTGTGCTTTTCCCAAGTTGATGGAGAAACTGGTGACGGATTATCTCCTTTTTAGTACGAGATCTTTAATATCCCCTTTCCAGCATGGTTTTTTAAAAGGTTGGTCGGCTGTCACTAATCTTCTTGAATTTACTACATATGTTTTCAGGGGTTTTCTTGACAGAGCTCGGACTGATGTAATTTATACTGATTTCAGTAAAGCTTTTGATAGGGTTGATCATAGAATTTTGCTTCTTAAACTTTCATTAACCGGTATTCCTGATATTATTCATCGTTGGCTAGACTCCTACCTCTCCCTTAGGACTCAGACGGTATTGTTTAGGAATGTATTGTCTAAGACTGTATATGTTACTTTTGGTGTTCCGCAGGGTAGCCTTTTGGGTCCTTTACTGTTTTTATTGTTTCTTAATGATCTTCCTTGTGCTATTTCTGATTGTAATGTTCTGATGTATGCTGACGACGTTAAATTATTTTATACTTTTGATGATGATCATGGTCAGGCTGTTCTTCAGCGAAATATTGATTTGTTTGTAACTTGCAGAATTAATTTAATGGATCTTAACTTGAGAAAGTGTAAATGCATGGTTTTCTCTCGCGGGGGCGTAATTTCGTCCACTTATGTCATTAATTCTTGCCCTTTGGAAACTGTGACTACATTTCTTGATTTGAGAGTATTATTGGATATGAAACTGTCTTATTGATCATATTAGTATGATGATTGGCAAGGTTCGGGCTGCTCTTGGTTTTGTGAAAAGATGGGCTAGGGGAATTCATTGATCCTTATATAACAAGACTGCTATACATTTCACTTGTTAGACCTATTTTGGAGTATGTGTCTATTATTTGGAATCCATACTATCGTTGTCATAGTGATTCAATAGAGTCTGTGCAGAGGCAGTTTTTATTATTCTGTTTACGTGGCTTAGGATGCGATTGTGCCAATGGGTTTCGGTCATATGAGGCTAGATTAGGTTTGATAAAACTTCCTACTTTAGGTTTGATAAACAAATAAAAGAGAAAGAGTACTATTCGATAATGTCATACAATATTTACAATAATTTTGCACGAGCGAACACACAATTTTGTTCCATACAACATACACGTTTGTCTCCAGAAATAATAATAATAATAATAATAATAATAATAATAATAATAATAATAATAATAATAATAATAATAATAATAATATAATATGATAATAATTCTAATCTATATCACAGCACCATAAAGTCGAATTTAAATTAACAAGTATTAACAACTTCATGCTCGAATGAAATCTGTGACCTAGCTGATCCTTAGACAGCAATTTGGATGACAGAAATATAAATTTTGTGTTGTAGATTTTTTATTGAACAAATAAAAATAATAATAAAAAAATAATACAAAAACAAACTTTTAATGACAATTTGGTAATAAAAAAAGATTTGGAAATAAAGAATATCTAATACTTGTATTAAAATTAAAATCACTACATTCTAAAGTACCAATGACTGTCGTCCTTGACTGTCTTTAAATCCATTAGATGTGTTGATCTAAGATCTAAAAATAATAAAACAAATAAACCTCTGTCGAATTGCATGTGCCTCTCAAGGGAATCTGCCACTCAGTGTAAGCAATAGTTTTTCTAGTTCAAAATGTCACAATTTTTGATTTGGAAAAGTGAGGCGGGGTGAAATTACACAATAAATGAATTTTGTATGAGTCTCCAACAACCATTCCAAATAGGCGAGTAGGCAATTTGAAAAAAAAAACATAAAAAAACATCAGCCAAAAAAAACATAATGTTGACAAACTAAATTTAAAATATTCACTTTCTAGTAGTTAGCAGTTTCTTAGACGCCGATATTCACAGTTCTGCTTCGCTAAGTATCATCACAAATTTTTAATAGTCATCGACGCATGATACTCACTACAAATAAATTCTATAATCATGTGAATATTTAACGCTTAAACGACTTGTCACAGACATTTCACATTCACTTATTAGATAAAAGCTATTTTTTCTTTGAATTTAAATAAAATAAAGAAATAAAATAAACTTGTACGTTAGTCTACTTGCAGTTATCAAATTTTTAACGATATTGTATTAAAAATTGTTGACAGGAAAATTATAGTTTAAAACAAACAAAAAAAGTTGGCGTTTTTATATTGAAATGTTTTTAGATCTTGTTGGATATTGTTAGCAAAAATTATATTTTGTATAATAAATTTCGAACATAATTTATGAGGTGATAAAATATATTTTTATTATAAACTGAGATGTCGTCTTTCAAATACTTAAAAAGTGTTATTTAAAAACGATAATTTGAAAATATTCCATACGCGTTTAATATACTTTCTACTTCAAAAATACGTGTTCTGTGTATGTTTTCTATGTAGGACTATAAGATTTTTAATAATGAATGAATAATTCTGTTGAGGAAAATCCTATAAATCATCCCCATTCAGTGTTGGAGTCATCATTATCGTCATTATATTCTTGTTCATGATTGTCGATTTCGATTATTAATTCATTTGTGAATTACATGTAAAAAAATTATTGATAGATTTATATGTATGTTGCGTGTGAAATCTATTATTTTTATGTATTCTTTAAAAAAATTTTAATTAAAAAAATAATTAAAAAAAATAATTATAATAATTCAAATATAAAATTGACACTAATCGAGGAGTATTGAAAACATTTTATGCCATAAGTTATGAAACTTTGACGGAGGAAATGTCACATCGACTATTGTGTAACAATGGCACAATAGAAAAATTGTGCATATACTCTGGAGCGATACTGATTGAAAGAAATCCATGAAGGTAATTGTATGTCGCAGTAGTTTAGCAGGTAGCTTATTAGACGCGAGGCCACGGTTCAAACCCTAGGTCAGACAGACATCTCCAATAAAACGAAATATGAATAATAATATTTTTTCTGCGACTTCCTCTTAGCAGATTTCTGGAAAAAACTCAGACAGTAAATAAAATTGCTATGAAAAGTTTCTCAAAACTCTGACGTTCGGAGTCGACTTTAAACTGTAGGTCTTGTCATTATTGTATAAAATTAATGCTCACAACATAAGTGGTATGAAAAACTAGGTCGCAATCCTGACTGAAGGGTTCTAATGACCAATTATGTATGATGTCTGTATGACCTCCACCATAAAAAAAACTGCGTGATATGGGAGCCTTTAGAAAAGTTTAATACAGAACTCCTAATAAAAATACAACAGTTCACCCTGTCATGCAATATTAATCCTTAAATAAACACTTTTTATGTATTTTCGACGTTTATCATCGTCGTCGACATCTTGAAAAATGTATATCAGAACAATATACAAAACGTTTAATATAGAAATTATCATTGATAATATAATAAATATTAATATTAACAAAAATATTGTAAACATTTCAAGATTTATGTGTTTTTTTCTAGTCATCTAAAGTTACTGATTAATTTTTTGTTCAAAAATTTTTTAAATAAAATTTAAACAATTATTTGTTATAATAATTGATCGCGTAATATTTTAACATTTTCGTATAATTTTAAATCCAAGGTCCCTTTCACATACATATAATCGTACACATGTTTTAATTTATAAACTAATAATTATGCATTAATATGCTCACGGTTAAAATAACAAAATTAATATAAACCATAAAATCCAATTGTTTTTCTATAGTTTTTCTTATTTTCTTTTTGTATTATGCTAAAAACAACAAACCACAATATCTTTAATATACTATTAAACACCTCCTCATTTATGGTGTCTTTTTTGTCTCCATTGTGATTATCGTAACCAAAAGCAAAAATCCAAAATGACAACGAAATATTGCAAAAATTTTTAAGCTTGACAAATGCCATCAAATCGTAAAAACAAATTTTGAAATTGAAACCTGTCAAATCATAATGATTTAAACAAAAAAACGCAACTGAACCGATCATTTGGAAAGACAAAAAGCGAAAAACAAAATATCCATTTCGTTTAACGTCATCATCGTCAAGAACAAACAAATCGAAAGGCGAACAAATTTTTAAACAGATGAATTAATGTTTCATTTAACATAAAAATTATACAAACTACTGGAAATTACGGTAATAATATTTGTGAAATGAAAATATACATTCATGTAGTAAATAATTGTCACACATTTTAAAATACACCGATGACAGATGGAAAGATCAGTCAGTAAAAGACTAATAGCGAGGCACATCAGGTAGTATTTATTGATGCCAACTAAATGCGATCAATTTACTCATTTGTCATGGCATGTTTTCTTTTTTACTCATTACTTGTTTGTATGTTTTAGTATGATTTTTTTTTACAGAAATTGTTTAAATATTCCTATTTAAATATATTTAAAAAAAATAAAAAATTTTGAATAGAAAAAAAGTAACAGTTAATAAAAATATTGATAAGGAATTACCAGTTCTACAAGGAAAATTTGCTTGCTGAGCTTCAGGATTATGCCAGTGCTTTTCGGGGTCACCGAAATAGAAAAGGTTGTATATATTACAGGCAACGATACAAGCTATATACTGGTTTAATTCATTCCCCAACTAGTCAGGCAATGCAATGAGAAATTCATGTGTCTGTAATCTGACCATATGTTACTCAGTTTTGTATTACAGGACACAGTAATATCGATGGAATAAAAAAGCAGATAAACTAGCTTTTTATCCTGTCCTATTCCACGAGAGACATTCAGATCCTTACTATGAACGAGATGATGCGGATATTGTGGCACACAATTTTTTATAACAGGCCAATAGCAGATGATAACGTTTAACAATTAACACATATTACCCATTGTGATATCACAGTTCTCTGTTATCCTCTAGTTTCAGAACCGATTTAATCTTCTGATGAAGAGACTCAGACAGCCAACGTTAATGTGCTACCAAATCTATGTAGTAGGAACCAAGCTGGTTTTTTTCCTTTGATGTAGTGCTGGACATGTATCCAATCCTCATCTCTTAAGCTTCTGAGCAAATCGTTTGCTAGGCATCAAGACCAATGCATCTGTAATGCATGGCCACTATGCAGTCCATCCGTAACGACCATATACGATCTATATTCAGATTTTCTGTGCCTTTTTGCATCGTTAAATAAAAGCTCAGAAATCTTTACAGAAATTTATAATTCTTCAGAGAGTTCGTTGATTATGCCGCTCTTGACCGCTCTACAGTTAACTGGAACGTCTCTATGTCCTGGTACCATTACCTCATCGAGATATTTGTGAAAACTATTAACCGTCTTGGAATTCATTATGTTGAAATCTGGTGTTTTGATAGCCACCTGACTAGCAGAAATATGTCGCCTGCGGATATTTGTATCCGTAGTAAATTACACCGCAGCCTGAATTGCCGATACTTCCACCTAAACCACGCTACTGAACTATTCCAATCAATTTCGAAATCGTCACTCAAAGTTCAATACAGTTCGGTGCCATCAGTGGATATTTGTTTTCCAGACCGTTCCGAGTCTTTTTTTAAAATATTATAACGGTATCATGTTGTTATATTAGCAGAAAAACTTTTCTACAGCTCAATAATAACAAGATCAACAATTTTATGAGTCTATCACGAAAAAGTATGGGTCATTAAAGCTGTTGTAGTTTACACTGACTTGCTCTTATTCACATAAGTAAGAACAAGACAGAAGTAAAAATCGGTAGATTTTCTACTACATGGTTGACCACAGTTTTAATACTCTTTCACAAAGTCCTGATATGACTTCAAGAGAGTATTGAAAACCGAAAAACTATTCTACTAAATACAAGGTATAACATTTTCATATATTTATTTCACAATATTTCATATCACAAAGCTCACTTGAGCATGCATAGCGGCCCGTTGTGATGCCACGGGTGAACGCAGTCCCTGTCCTAACCAAGTTCCACCAAAATCAGGGAAAAGGAAGAAGTTGGTCAGCGCAAGTTCTGCAATTTTTTTTTTAACTTTGAATTTTAAATTTACTCAGGATTCTCCTTGGGGGTATCTATGGAGTCATCTGAAATTTTTCCTTATTTTTCTCTTGTTTTATGAAAAACATTACAAAAATTGTTTATTTTATAATAAAACAGAAATAAATTAATAAAGTAAATATAAAAACCTTAATTTTGTATACAAACTATTGGTTAAAATTCATGAAATTGTCAAAATATATTGCCGTACTAAGACTTTTGCTGTCCACTGTAGACATTGTATAACGATATATGCAATTGCTGCAAGTTTGAGTGAAAATTAGATATAAAAATATAAGTTACAAAGATCATAAATTAAAATATATATGTATATAATTAACAACAATAGATAGTAGTTAAAAATAATTGTATAAAACCCACCTGAAAAAATAGGCAAAAACACACCCATTGATAATATTTATAGTGTTTCTTTTCATGTAAATCACCATCAGAGTTGCCAATACCTGGATACGGTACGGAAACTCCTTGCTTTTTAAGAAAATAACTTTTGAGCGCATATGTCGAATGTATCCAACAATATGTATTGAGAACATCTTCTGGAATATCTTTAGTATGAACACAATCGATGGGGTTACCAACATATTGACGTGTGGTTATGATTAGGGAAAATGACATCAATATCATCACAGTTATAGAATAATGCAAACGAAATACTGGCGAATCGGTTTTAACATGACTGACCTTTATAAGGTTTTTCAATCCACGGAATATATCTAACATTGTTCGCTAACAGTTGGAAGCCACCATTAACTTCACTTCACCAAATGAAAAGTGTGAAGAGTGTGCGCGGCTAAGCAGTGGAAAATTTTCTATTCCAACGTAACAATTTTAGATGTTTTTTGGATTAATGTCGTTATTAATTATCGAATTAAAGGTGAGTAAAAGTCTTTGTTTTGAAAACAGTTGAGTTTGTTTGTTTTATCGTTAAAGTTTAATAATCTAAGTAAGTATGTATGTATGGGGGAGATTGTCTAAAATATTATCGTATTGTTGTTGATAATTTTTGATACTTTCTTTTTCTAGGCACTTCCATTGCTAATCGTTGTTGTTGTTGATGATCATTTTGCTGTTTTACATCACTTTTGCGTTCGTTTTTATGATTTTCGTAATAAATTGCAACTTTGTGGCATTTTCGTTTCTTTGTTGTTGTCGTATAATTTTCTGAACACAAACACTTGAAATTCAATTTCGTTGTTATGTTGAGTATGTAGTAAAAACTTTCTTTATTTTTTATAAAATTTTGCATTTTAAAAAATTATTGAACATTTAATATTTCTTTTTCGAACTACTTTAACAATTTCTGTTTTATTTCTTTTTGTTTGTCTTCAAAACTTTTGTATTAAATTTCGTTGTTCGCTTTGTTTGATTTTTAATATCGAAATTTGGAAATGTCTGCTCCTCTTCATTTCTCTAATTTTTTCGAAATATTTTGTTATCACATGATGCCAATTTTATTATTCAATTATATTTTCCACATGGATCGCTATAAATTAAATTGATGTCACTTTTGTTTTCAATTCAATATTTTTTTTAATTTCACTTTCTATAAAATTTTTATTCAATTTTCATTTATTAATGGGGATAATTTTTCTTTTTCTGTTTTCATTATAAGGGGAAAATTTAATGTTTTGTTGTGCTATATATGTTATAAAGATGCCTTTAGAAATTTATTGATTTATTGAAATGACTTCCATTTTTAAAATACATTTTATTTCAAACGAATTATTGAATTGGCTTCTTGGTTTATAATATAAATTTATGTCAATAACCTATCATAGATCAGGGCGTATATACATACGTATATTTCAGATGTTCTACTATTGGATTTAATATTGGATTTCCTTTTTAACCCTGGACGGTTACTCTTCATTTTTGTACATTCGTTGAATCGTTGAACAATTTAACCCTGAATGGTTACTGACAGGCCAGACATCAAAAACAAAATACAAAAAGTATTTCTTCGGCGACTTCCTCTCAGCAGATTTCTGGCAAAAACTCTGAGAGTAAATAAAATTGCCATCAAAAATTTTTCGTTAAACTGTAGGTCCCACCACTCATGTATAAAATTAACACACACAACATAAGTGGTGTGAGAAACTAGGTCTTAATCCTGACTGAAGGGTTGTAATGACAAATTATATATGTATGTATGGTTAGTGTTCGTCGAATCGACGAAGCTTATTTATTCTTTATCATACAGTTCTTTTATGTTTGGCCAAATTTCGCTCTCTTTTCAACAACTTTAATTGATAACGAAAGCCTGCAGTGAGTAAACGTACGCTGGCCACCCATTTTTTTTAACCCTGGTTGGTCATTTTGTACAGCAAGGCTACTCTCGTTGAATCGACGAACAATTTAAAACAAAAATATTTTTTCTACCTCTGCTCACTGCAAGCTTTCGTTATCAACTAACGTTGTTGAAAAAGAGAGCAAAATTTAGTCAATTATAAAAGAGTTATATGATAAAGAGTAAATGATCTTCGATTCGACGAACAGTATCTGTACAGGGTTAATAAAGTTGGCATGTTTAATAATGTTTCTCAATTCATAATTCTCCCTAGGCTAAATGGTCAACGTATTTAAATTTATAAAATTTTTTAATCAGTTGAGAATAAAGCCGTTTTCAATATTTTGTAAACCTGTTTAATTATTTTGCATTTTATAAAAATCGTTTATAACAACACCGTTTTTTGCTACAACTTATTACATTTAACCCTTTAACTAACTGCTCAATTTGGTTTCAAAAACTTTTCCTGCCGACTTAATTATTTACCAGTGTAGACAAATATACTTGACATGAACAGAGTAAAATATTTCTGCCTGTAAAAGTAGGCAATTATGACTAAAAATCAAACCTTGCCTGTTGATTTTTTAGAAAATATATTTTTACAAATACTAATCCTTAAATAAAATTAAATTAAAATTAAATGAAGTTGCCGTAGTCTAGTAGGTAGTGTGTTGGCTTATTAGGCGTAAAGCCAGGGTTCGAGCCCCAGGCCAGACATCAAAACAAAATACAAAAAGTGGCTGCCTTCCAAAATGTATCAATACAAAGTTTGTATGCAGTTCTACTACTGTATATAAACTATGTAGATATGCAAAGTAACCAAACAATGCATTAACTATAAATCCGATGGCTGATTGCATTTTGACTGCGTTAAAAATACACATTGATGGCGTTTTGAAATAGAATACATTGTGTATATTTTGTACAGCGGCATTATGAAACACGATACTTTGTTCAAACACAAAGCAACTAACATTTTGGAAGTCAGCCAGTATTTCTTCGGCAGATTTCTGGCAAAAACTCTGAGAATAAATAAATTGCCATGAAAAGTTTCTCAAAAATCTGTCGTTCTGAGCCGACTTTAAACTCTAGGTCCGACCACTCATGTACAAATTAGCACACACAATATAAGTGGTGTGAGAAACTAGGTCGTAATCCTGACTGAAGGGTTGTAATGACCAATTATGTATGTATATGTAATCCTTAAATAAGATTTTATAAAATATATATTTTGTAAAGCTCCTTTCACCAGAAACATTCTATTCTAAAATTTACATGTTTTAAAAGGCCTTGATTTCACCCTTTCAGTAGATTCATTGAATATTAACACGAATTAATTTTTGTTTTCTTCAAGACGAGTATACTCGACATAAACAGTTAAAGGGTTAAGAGGCATTATTACAACTTGCCGTTAAACTTGGTTTTAGTTAAAGGTACCTGTAGCTAAAGGGAATTGTAAAGTTATCTTTAACTTATTTTCGTTATTACAACTCACAGATAAAATTTTTCAAAAATATGGCAGTGCCGGAGCAATGTCGAAAAAACTGCTTAATTATACAAGTTTTTTTTAACTCAGTGGCAACCGCGGGCTTCGTTTTTTTGTTGTATATACTCACTTAGTTTAAATATGAAGTTGCCATAATGAAAATAATATATAATATGGCAAGTTCAAACATAAAGTGACTTTTAAATGTTAAAGGTAGGATGATCCTCCCTTTAGCTTAGCGATCACTTCTATCTTATTGGGTACTCATAATAACGAAAAACAATTTATCTGCCCTTTAAAATCCTCCCTTTAGTTAACGGCAAGTTGTAATAATGGCCCTAAATGAAACAACTTCTTTTTTATAACCATTTTCTTTTCTCAAATTATTCTGTACTTTTTTAAAAATCCTCTTCTATTTAGAAAATATTGAAAACATGCAAGAACATACAGCGGGAGTTACTAAAAATAGAACTTCTAAAAATATAGGTTTTCATTTTCAATTACAAAATGGAAAAATACTTTCTAACAAACGTTTTTAGAAAACAGAAAAATAAGAAGAAGAAGGAAGAAAAATTAAATTTTCAATAAACAAAGTAAAAAAACCAAATAAACTAAAAGATCTTCAATGGAAACTGAAAGTATTAATACGCATTCCCTTTGAATAACAAAAATAATTTCATATTATAATGCATATATGTATGTATACAAATATGTACCAGTGAATATACGATTTACTATGGGGAATAATCTATAAATAACTATCACTACTTACGTACATATTTATTTAAGAAAAAGTATTCAATAATTATTGAAACAGAATTATGGAAATCACCATGATTCATGGATCTCCTTGAACTACAACACGATTTTAAGCATTGTTTTGCTATTTACCACAAGTCGTGAATCTAATGTCCATTTTCTTTATGTCTGCACATACACATGCAGAAAAAAAAGAAGATTGTTTCGCATCATAATGATCACCAGCCGATACGGTATTTATAAATAAATTTATCTTTATAGTTCGTATACAAAATTAAAATATGTTTTGTTTTCAAAGTCTAAAGTCAATGCTTTCAATTAAAATGTTGTTTAACTTAAAATACACTCACCCACATGCAATCGATTTTCGCTTAGACAGACGGACAGACAAAAGCAAGAAAAACAAATCGAATTGAAAATCTAACTGAGAAGATATCAGAGTTTATATACTATATTGTATATGAAAACGAATTTTTAGTATATAAAAACGTTTGCCCAATTTATTTAGTTGTATACAACAGGTGTTTTTCTACACTCCAGGTTTTCTTTTTTTGTAATCAAATGCCTGTGTAGCAATAAATTATTTAAAATATTGAATAGAATTTTGAATTGGAAATGTGGCCGCTGAGGATGTTGAAAACATTGAATGAAAAATTAAATTTCAAATTGCTCTAAATGTAATCAACAACAATCAAATATAGAATTGTATTATATTTTAAATACAAGTATTTATTTTAAAAAAAAAACTAGTTTGTAGAAAATCTAGGTGATACGATTTTAGATTTATTTTTGGTCTTAAAAACAATCACTGTGAAACTCCTGCGTAAATGTGAAAGTAAATTATATGTCAAATTCATCATATTAAGTCTTAAACTCTTTATCTCGAGTATACTCGTCAGAGCGAACTGAATTATTTTCGCATAATGTCGAGAATACTCGTCTTTAAGAAGAAAAAATGAATCAACTGTAGACTACTACTATACTATACTACTATAGTTTGGCAACAATAGCTTATATTAGGCTGGAATAACTAATTCTGGGAAAAATGATTTTTACTCATAATTGCGTACTTTTACAAGCAGAAACTGTTTATGTCGAGTATACTCGTGTTCGCTGGCAAATAATTAAGCAGGCAGAAAAAGGTTTTTTGAAAGAAAATTAAACAGTTAAAGGATCAACATGCTACATACATTACAACTCTTTAGTCAGGATTGCAACCTAGTTTCTCACACCACTTATGTTATGTGCGTTAATTTTATACATGAGTGGCGGACCTACAGTTTAAAGTTGACTTCGAACGATGGACTTTTTTTTTGGAGAATCTTTCAGGCAATTTCATTTATTCCCAGAATTTTTGCCAGAATTCTACTAAGAAGAAGTAGCCGAGAAGTATTTTTTTGGATATGCCTGACCTGGGGTTTCCACGGAGGCCTCACGTCTAATAAGGCAATACACTACCTACTAGACCAAGGCGAATTCATTGGTCAACCATCTTTCGTAAGTATGATACCATGATCAGATACCGTATTGCATTCAAACTATGCTATCCTTAACTTAACAGTAACTTACTACTCAAAAATAAATTTAAATAAGTCTTTTTGATTAATGCGTCAGCAACTGAAATTATATAAATTTACTCATATAGGTTTTTACTTCTTTTAAATTGTGTTTTTTGAATAATCAAAATATTATTTTTTGATATTAAGAGCCAAAGGCCGCAATGCATTACGAGTACTTTTAAGAAGTACCATCATTTTACTTGTACTTCCATATGTTTTTATAAGAACTTTGTTTATTTATACAAAAAAGGTGTGAATACACGAATTTATTAACAAAATTTAATTATTAATTTTTTTATGACTTCAACCCACTTAATAATCAGGTTTATTAATGAAAAATTGTTGATAAATTATTTCATGTTTTAAATAACAAAAACAAAAATACATTTCCACGAACGTTAGCACAAGCAATAGCTTGTCATGGTAATTTTTCCATTTTAAAAGATTTCGGGAATAAACCATTAGTCAGCTGCAACAAGAGCAGAACGCATTTATTAGTTTAAAAAAATTTATTTTTATAATAAAATCTACATACATACATATGTATGTATGTATGCATGGCAAGAATATTATGTTGGTTTTTGCATTTGTGAATTGTGTTTTCAAGTAATTTTAACCAATTTTTTTTCAGTTGACTGCAAGTCTTGAAATGTATACATAAAGTTTCTTTTGATTGTTTTCTTTGCACGTTTAATTTTTAAAAGTATTGTATTTTGTAACAACAATTAAATTTTTTTCTTTTGATTTCTGTTCGGAAAATTCTGTTTTTTTTTGCAATTGTAAATTGTTATTAAACAGAACACAAACAATTTAAATATTTCGATAAGTTTTTATAGTTGATTATGGAATATACAATAGCATCTGCATCTGTTTGTTGCAGTTTGAATTTTTAAGTGAATTTCACTTAAAATATCTTTTGTCTGTAAATATGATATAATAACCATAAAAATATATATCAATGTCAATAGGCGAACTCGATTAAAAGAAAAGAAATTTTAAAATTTTTGTCCGTTTCTTATTTACTTACACAAGTAATTATTATTTTGAATTGAATCAACTCCGTCAAAGTCGCTTCGTAGCCTTAAATAGGTAGCGAACGGATGGAAAAAAAACGAACGGACGTCCAAGTGGGTGTCTTATTGTTAATGGTGCTCAAGCCACGGTATTGCTGAAACTCTGGGGAAAGTTAATCTAAAAGACAAAGTTAGCTTTTTAACTCAGAAAATTTCCATTAGTTCTTCAGCCCAAAAATTAGACGGAAAACCATCTACACTCATACATCGCTTTGCGTTTCGAAGTTGCATCGTTGCTGAATTAGTACTAATGTTCACTGTACGTCGCGCTATGTGGCATTTAACCTGAAAAGCTGGCCAAAAAGGCAAAAATTAATTTAAAGAAATTTAAGAAACTGAGCATGCAGTTCGATAGACAACAAAATTCTGCATTATATAGTGAATTTTCACGACTTTAAGTTGAAATTTTTAGATTTGAGACGATGTCAAACTCAGGAAAGTGAAGAAAATTAAATGCGTTTTTGGTGTTTTTTTGAAATTTTAATAGGTTTATATGATATTTTTTTTGTGACTAAACGAATAGAGGTTTTATATTGATTTTTTTATTTGAAAGGTATGAGCAACTGCTACTTTCAGTTTTTTTTTTTTTATATACATATCTCATATATTAATGTTAAAATTATTCGTTCAAAATTTAAAAATAATAAAAATTTCACATTTTTTTACCCAACCCAAAAAAAAGATAAGGATTTTAAAGGTGAAAGTAGTTTTTAGTAGTTTAATGTTATAACACAAAAAAATATGAACCCTCTACATTCAGGAACAAAAAAAAAGTTTGCGCAAATTTGCGCAATTATTTTTGGCGATTTTTTGAAAATTTTAATTTTTTTTGAAAAATTAAAAAAATTAGACTCAGTGTAATAAAGCCATAAGCAATAAAGCCATATGGCCTTATTTCTCAATAGAATGAGAAATAAAACTATATGGATTCAGTAGAAGCGATACCAATCGAGATGTCCTGAATAGGTTACTTTTAATCAGTTACGCTTTTATAAGCTGCAGTACACAAAAATCGCGAAGGAATAGAAAAGCATTTTCATCAGATACTATTAAATTATTCCTTCCTGACATTGATGATGAAAATGATAACGATTTTAACGATTGTAGTTAGTTTCACTTTTTAGTTATTTTTAAGTTAAGTATTACATAATGTAAAATAAATATTATGAATAAATATTAATTATCATAGAAGTTTAAAAACTTAATTACATATGTATGTATATCGACTATTATAACAATATGTGGTACCTAGGAGCACTTATGATCCGATCATAATAAAATGTGATCATAAATGATTCACATTCATATTAAACATGTTCATGTCTAATTTCATCGAGGTAATAAAATGTTTAAGCCAATTATAATTGCTAAACATATTTTCCTAAGGGGCCATATTTTGGACCAAGGGGCAATTATGGACCGACCATAACAAAATTTGGTAAGATGATTTAGATTTACAAAATACACGTTTGTACCGAATTTCATTACGATACCGATGTTTTTAGGCCATTTATAAGCGCAAACGTGAATTTCTAAAAGGGACTTTATATGGGGACTAGGGTCAAATGTGATCCGATTTTCACCAAACTTTACACCATGATTTTTTAGTACACAGAACTGATTCATGCTAAATTTTATCATGATTGTTGCATAATTACTATAATTATGTGTAAATAAGTGCAATTTCGAGGGGAATTTGTATGGGGGCTAGGCGAAATCACGGACCGATTTGAACCAAAATCAGTTGGGTTCATCCTTGGGCATAATTATCACTAACACTATCAAAAAATTCCAGCCATTAACTCATAAAACACTTCTATAAATTTTGGCCAGGTTTTCAGGCAAAATGCCACATAGTACGTCGTTAGATTTTCGTAATTCCGTTGTCTTGGATTCGAGTTTATAACTTTTTTTTTTTGGAAATTTCCTTTTTTTTCTAAAAAATGGAACAACTTTTGTTTCTACATAATTCCGCCATATCAATACTTAGAGATCCCCTTTCTAACCAAAAATAATACAGTTTTATTTCCGCCTTGTTTTTCTAATTTTAAAGTTCAGTTTCAATTAGTGTGTTATAAATGAAGTAAATTTTTATTTTATTTTAATTGAATTTGTTTTTTATTTTTTGTAGGTATGTAATAAAATTTTATATTATTTTTGTGTTTTAAATGTTCACTTTGTTCAATTTTCTTTTTAAACAGTAGTATTTTCATAACCCTGGAACCTATCTACGATCTTTACATGGTTTGCTATTGAAAATTATAATTCACTTTGCGTCGTGGTTACGTTCCAAAGTGAGGTATGGATGTACTACGAGTATATATGGGATAATGAAGATATCGTTTAAAAGTGTATTACCAACTTTTTCTTGAAATTAGAAGGATTGTAGCAATGTATTATTATTAAGAAAGACTACCGTATTAAATATTGAATAGTCTTTAGACGATGAGATAGTTGTCAGTGTTTTAATGGAAAAAAATACACAATTTTTTAAAAATTTATTAGTTTTCAAAGACGCCACAACTAAAAAATGTGGTTTTCTGCTGTCGAAAAATACAAACTAAAGAACGCTCATATTTTTTTGGTATTAAATGGAATTTAGTGCTCCAAAAAATTTTAAGCATTAATATTGAAATACAATACAAGAGACTATAAATAAGATTTTTTCATTTGGATTTTTGGTTATGCATCGTATATTCAGTGCAGCTTGTTACGAGCCTAAATAATTTTACCTAAAAGACCATTCTTCCAAGAATCTTTTAAAAACATAAATTGTATAATATTTATATAATATAAATTGATTGCTTATTAAACTAAAATTTAAGAGTGCTAAACTAAGCTCAGACAAATTGAAAAAAAAGGTATTAAAAATTATTCCTTTCGATGACCTTCTTCTCTCAGCAGCCCTCTGGTTATAATAAAAAACTTCTATTGTGTATTGTTAAATCGTAGGTCCCATCACTTATGGATAAAATTAACACACACGATATAGGTTGTGTGAGCAGTTAAGCTGTAATGATTATTATGATTGTTATGATTTTAGTTCAATGTCTAGTCATTACCCGGAAGACTAGTAATACTTGGTCATTACATTGAGACCGAAAAGACAATGTCGAATTCGATTAAAATTTCTCCCATTTCTTATACCATCGACTAAGACCACTGCTAACAAAGAATGTATGTTATTTGACTACTTCAGTTCACAACATCAGTCTGAATTAAAACTCAATTTTATACATGAGTGGCGCGACCTACAATTTAATGTCGATTCCGTACGACAAATTTTTGGGAAACTTTTCATGGCCATTTTATTTCCTCTCAGAGTTTTTGCCAGAAATCTCCTGAGAGGAAGTCACCGAAAAATTATTTTTTTATTATATTTTGTTAGTGTTGTCTGCCCTGAAGTTTGAACCACAGCCTCACGTTTAATAAGTCAGCAGCGGCGACATACAACATAGTGTAAGGTTTTTAAAAAATAAAATTTTTAAAAATTTAATCAAATCAGTTTTAACAATATGTTATATTTATGTACATACATACATTCATAAAATTTTTAAAAATTTAATCAAATCAGTTTTAACAATGTGTTATATTTATGTACATACATACATTCATAATTGGCCTTTACAACCCTTCAGTCAGGATTACGACCTAGTTTCTCACACCACTTATGTTGTGTGTGTTAATTTTATACATGAGTGGTGGTTTGATGTCCGGCCTGGGGATCGAACCCTGGCTTTACGTCTAATAAGTCAACACACTACCTACTAGACTACGGCTACTTATACTTATGTATAGGTATTAAACTATTATTCTTAAGATTCAGAAGCTCACAAATTTCCTCAACAATTAATATTACGTATTGTAAAAGCATTTACATATATGTACGTATGTATATTAAAACAAACAAGTCTTCACAATTTCTACAATTCTTGTTATAAACTATTTTTGATTTACAGATCTTGACTATCATACGCCTCGGTGAAAAAATCTCATATATTTTATGGGTACAAGAACAAAAGAGAGTCTACCAAAATTATTTCATGTCCAAATACAAAAAAGATCAAAATATCACAATTAATTAAACATTTATAAGTTTATGATTATGTTTTTAGAAATTTAACAAAAATTATCAAAATGTTAACAAAACATTAAATTTTCTTTTATTTTTTTTATTTTCGTGGCAGTTGCATTTTCGTTTTTTTTTTCAATATACGAGTATGTATTCAAGAACTCCTTACACAATTTCATTTCAACGAGTACAGGTTTTCAAATGATTTTTACGTTATATTTATAAATATTTTCATATATTTTCTTAAATTATTGATAATTTCATATAAATTTGATTGAAAATTCAATTGAAAACTATACGACCGCATATTGAACTCGATAAAGGCACGCACTATATAAACACCGATACACATACATAGGTACACATATATATACACATCAATGAAAGCAAAAAAAATTAGTGTTGATCGCTTTTTTTCACGATCAACTCTGTATGTAACGTAGACGTATTCATACACAAAATTATTCACATATGCCCGAATCGCTCAATCTACCCTTTGCGTCTGGTCTGGTAGTTGGTATACGTTTCTATTAAAATTTCTGAATGTTTTTTTTTTCTATTTATTTTGGTGTTGTTAATTTCACGTAAATACGTAAGAACGTATGCAAGACTTTTTCATTATTTTATAATTTTTTTTTCTTTTTGTTGTTAATTTTTTCAATAAAAAGAAATCACCATATACGCCAACACACGCAATCTTGAGTATAAAGTTTTCGTTGTTTTTTTTTTTTTGTTTTGTTTTAATTTTCAAACAATTTTTTTAATTTTTGAAATTTTATTTTTGAAATTTGGTCCACTTTTACTTCATGAAGCTTTAGTCGAAAGACCAAGAAAAAAAAACAGAACAGAACAGAAAATAAACAGAAGAAAAAAATAAATTCGAAGCAATGAATCTCAAATAGAATATCATAACCGTTCTATTTCTATACTTTTTATATAGAGACCAGACGCCCGTTCACTATGCCGCCAAAACAAAGACTATCACCGCTGAATATTCGGCTGCAGCATTTCAACCTCTTGCTGTGCTTGGCTAAAACATCATATGAAAATCCCTCAGTTTTCGGCTTTTCACTGTGAAATGTGTTGGAAAAATGAGTTTTTCCTCTTCTTGTTATTGACTGTTGTTTTCTAAACAATAATTAGTTCCTGCTCACTTTTTCGATGGGAATATTGCTTGTACCGTGGAATATTCTTTTTGGGCAACTCTTTGCGATCTCTTAATTTTTTTTTTATAAAATGTATATCTTAACTTGGCAGCACTTATTCTCAATTCTTTGGTCTTTCCTTAAACCGTCAGTTGCTCTTTTAGAAACGCACATGATTTAACTTCCGGTTTGTTATGCGTTTATCATGTAAATGATGTTGATATGCGTCTTATGCCGGCCAAATATGTTTGTTTCTTTGGTCAGAGTGAGTAGAGTCTGGTATTGTTTTTACATTTTATAACATTCTATATTGTACTTCTTCCCTTTTCTTTGTTATTGTTGTTTTGTGTTTTTCGTCGGCTAAAGTTTATACAACATTTTAACACTTTTGTGGCTAAGAAAGTGTTTGTTTTTCGGCCACTGCTGCTGCCAATATTGTTCCCTTGCAGTTGTTTTGTTGTTTGTTGTGCTCTGTTGTATGCTGTATTGTTTTGTTTTGTTTCATTTAAATTTGTTGCAGTTGTTGTTAGCATTTATCATTTGTTTTGTTAGTCTGTATTGGTATTGGTGATTCTATTACTGTTGACAGTATTCAATGTGTGTCTGTTACGTACATATGACAAGATTCCAACACTGTCGCATACAGCGGATTTATATACAACCAATACCAAAACAAAAGTGTTGTATGTTGTAAAGTGGGAAAAATAACGTGAAGATAAAATAAAAAGATGTACAGGTGCGGCCATTAAAATGGACACTTTGAGGTACATTTTCTTTTTCTGAGTATCCTGGTTGAGTGGTGTGTAGTGAGCCTGTCTGTTAGTGTGAGCGTTGTGGTTTTGATAACCACCATAAACAGGCAGACATTTCTTAACGGGACGCTTTTTTAAGCAATTCGTGTTGATTGTATTGGCAATCATACATACATCCATAATTGGTCATTACAAACCTTCAGTCAGGATTACGACCGAGTTTCTCACACCACTTATGTTGTGTGTTTTAATTTCATACATGAGTAGAGGGACCTACAGTTTAAAGTCGACTCCGAACGACAGATTTTTGAAATATTTTTCATGGCAATTTTTATTTACTCTCAAAGTTTTTGCCAGAAATCTGCTGAGAGGAAGTCGCCGAAGAAACACTTTTTGTTTTTGTTTTGATGTCTGGCCTGGGGCTCGAACTCTGGCTTTACGTCTAATAAGCCAACACACTACCTACTAGACTACGACGACTATTGACAATCATAGTGCTTTTAATATGGTCGCCCTAACTTAATTTCTACATTGAGTGTAACGTTACTTTGTTCTCTGTTTTCATGTCAAAACCAAATAAGGGAAACTATTTCTTTGGCTACCTACCATTAGCCATCAAAAGTCAACGGATGCGAGAAAAAAATATAATAAATATCATCCACAAAATTATTCGCATGTTGTATTAAATGAATTCTTGATTTCTTTTTCTTTACCTTTAACAAGCAAGGTCGCCTTTTTTAAAAAATTCTAGCTACGCTCCTCATTTACTTTTGGTCATGCCTAGTCGATTTAAAACTCACATTAAGATTTCCAAGTGGCAAAAAAAAGAAAAGTAATAAAAAATAAAAATGAGTAAAAACAAATTGCATCCTTTCTTCTCTTTCAAAGACAGGCATAACAACAAATATCGCTCAAAAGCTGGCTGAAAAATCACGACACTACTATACATTCCATAACGAAATGACATATTAATAACATACATATGTTGATGGTTTCTAATACCGACTTGTGTAAGTTTATTTGTTATGACAAACTATTATCATTGTTGATGTTGTCTGTTGAGTATAGAATAGACATCTTTATCATCACATCTATCAGGAACATAACCAGCCAGCATTGCGTTCGCTATCGTCATCATCAACATCATTATCATCACCAACGCAGATATCAAGAAATTGATATGTGACATATGTTTTGTCAATTTAGTAGAAAAAAAAACTGAATGGAAAAATGAATTTAAATGTGCAGACTATTATTGAGGAAAAAGGGAACGTGTACTGAATATCAATTAATAATAAGTTTTTTCTTATTATGATTATTAGGCAGAAGAAATTTCTAATTGTACCCCACATACGTTTTTAGGAACAAATCAATACGAATGAATAGATTAAATTTGAAGAAAGAGATCAAATGTTTTGTGATGTTGTTGTTTAAATTCAAATGTCAAAAGAAAATTTATTTTTACAAAATTTTTTGCGTAGAATGTTGGGTTAAAGTATATTGCTTCAGCAAACTACAATTTTGTTTACAAAAAAAAAAAACAAGAAATAATAATGCAAAATATATCATCACCACTATAGACTCATATGAAAAGGAAGTTATTCTCTTAACGCATTGCTAACAATATGCATATAATTATACTCATACATATGCACAATTGCGATATAAAATATTGCAATCTTTGCTTATTACCGGAAATGACAAAGATTTTTAAAATCTATAAAATACGATATGCTACCATATCTGTTTACATATGTATGTGTTGGTGTGTTGAGAAAATATGTATAGCTATGTGCAACAAATTAGAAACAAATATTGAATATTATATTGTATGCAATGCTATTAGATTTTTCTAAATAAATGTGCCCATTTTATGTTCAATTGTAGTCGCCGTAGACTAGAAGGCGTGAGGTCACGGTTTAAACCCTAGGTTAGACATCGCCAACAAAATGAAATATGAAAAAATATTTCAGCGGCGACTTCCTCTCAATAGATTTCTGGCAAAAACTCTGGGAGTATAGGTTTCTCAAAAATCTTTAAAAACTGTAGGTCTCGCCACTCATGTATAAATTTAACACATACAACATAAGTGGTGTGAGAAACTAGGTCGTAATCCTGACTCGAGACTTCTCTATAATATATCCGAAGTGATCAATATCAAACCATTGCATAAAAAACAAACTTCAACTAGAACATCAATCATCCTGTGAGCTATTCGATCTCTGTTGTCTTTAACAACGCATTTTTAATTATAAAAATTCGTTTTGCTCCTTCGGAATATTAAGATATTTTACCAACTTAATTCTTGTTCGCCAACGTCCTTTCAAAGGGGAAAAGAACTACGTCGGTGGTAATACGGTTTTGAAAATGTTAAGTTATTTAAAGTACGTTTAGCTCACACTAAGTCGCCGTTGTCTAGTAGGTAGTGTGTTGGCTTATTAGACGTAAAGCCAGGGTTCGAGCCCCAGGCCAGACATCAAAACGAAAATATTAAAAAATATTTCTCAGCGACTTCCTCTCAGAAGATTTCTGGCAAAAACTCTGAGAGCAAATAAAATTGCCATGTAAAGTTTCTCAAAAATCTGTCGTTCGGAGTCGACTTTAAACTGTAGGTCCCACCACTCATGTATACAATTAACACACACATAAACATAAGTGGTGTAAGAAACTAGGTCGTAATCCTGACTGAAGGGTTGTAATGACCAATTATGTATGTATGTATGTATGTATGTAAGTTCACAGTTTCCTAATTGTTTTTTTTTTGCCGAAATAACCATCTCTCAAGAGTTTACAAATTCAAATGTATCAAATGAATTCAGATTGCTTTTAGTCTGGGTTCCAATACACTTTCATTGATGTTAATGTTTATGACCATAACATATTAACCAGGACTATATTCGAACAATATGAGACTGTATTTAGTACGCTATCATAGGTTATATATAGAAAATTGGTTGACTTACAAGATTGGGTTAAAAATCCCGCGAGTTTTTAATGAGAAAGTAATCACTAGTAAAACCTAACCTAACCTTTCCTCTTAAATCAAGCTATTGCCTCTTATTACTGACCATGCATGACCTGTTTATGAGCGATCTTCCCAACATGATTAATTTTGCCAATATCTTGATGTATGCTGACGATGTAAAAGTTTTTCTCTCCTTTAATAATTTCATTGAACATATTTTTCTTCAAAGTGATATCAATAATTTCTTTTTGTGGTTTGAGTACAACATGATGGAGCTGAATATTAAAAAATGCAAATGTATGCGGTCCTCAAGAAATAATTTTATTTGCGGTTAATTACTTGCTTGGAGGTCATCAACTGTATATTAGTGGACTCTTTTATTGATCTTGGGATCCTATTGGACACAAAATTAAACTTTAATGATCTTATCACTTTGACTGTAAATAAGGCAATAAGCACTCTTGGCTTCATAAAATGTTGGGCAAAGGAATTTACTGATCCATTTATTACTAAACAGTTATACGTATCGCTTGTCAGACCAATTTTGGAGTATGGATCCATCGTATGGGATCCTCACTATAATGTTTACATCGAATCTGTTCAGAAACAATTTCTACTCTTCTGCTTGCGTGGCCTTGGATAGAATTACTTGGATATGCCTTCATATACTAGCAGACTAGCCCTTATAAAACTGCCTACCCTTAAGAGTCGTCGAACAATGTTAAATATATCCTTCATGGTTAACCTGATCAATGGTAATATTTGCTGTGAATTTCTGTTAAGATCTGTTAAATTCAATGTTCCTCGTCGTAACTTCCGCTGTTATAATCTTATTTATATTCAATCCTGCAGAACTAATTATGCTGTTGCTGATCCGTTAGCTAGAATTTGCAGTCAATTTAATTATTTGTCACACTTTGTTGAGTTTTCTTTAAATTCTTGCGTTATAAAACGGAACATTATTGTTTTTCTCAATTCTTAACTTTTCATATTTTTCTTGTAACAATTACACGTATTTTTGAAGAAACTGATTGTAATCCTATTTAAATTTATTCGTAACTATTTTTGTTATTAGTCAGTAAGGAATTTGTCCATTGACTTAAATAAATAAATAACTATAAACCTAATCACGCAGTTTCTTAAAATTTACACAAGAGTCAACTGACAGATGATTAAAAGCAGTTTCTCATTCAGTTAAGCAAAGGAAAATTAATTTAAGAAATCATGGATACATTGACCAACTCTTGCTATAGGAACTATTAGAATAGACATCTGCAATCACTAGCAAAAATAAAAATAAAAAAAATAAATAAAATAACAAGAAATAAAAAATAATTTTTTGTCAAATTTCTAGCAAATATCAATTCTCATTAGTCGATGACTGCTGTACCAAACATATGCGTAATTTTTTATGCGTTCTTTAGAACAATCTTTCATACAACATCCCGATAATAAAAAAATATAAAAACTACCATACCATGCCATCCATATACTTATACTCCATATGAGCATTTAAAGACAAGAGCAAAATTGTTTGGTCAATGAACGCATTTATACCGCATTTATTGTTGAGTGCGAACGAACGAAGCCTACTAAAAATATTACAATAGTGTTGTGTATAAAACAATATTTAAACAAAAAGGAAAGGAATTCCCTGGGGGTAAAAAAAAGAAACAAATTATTTGTGGCCCTTAAACTTCAGAGGTTGACAATGAACTTTTACTGCAAAACATTAAGCGGGCATGTAAAAAGATTCAAAGATACAATATAACTTGACCGCATGGCCATGTAAAAGGCAACAACAACAAATAAAGTATTTTTTTTAATTCGAAAGGGTCACATATTGTTTTTGGTCAATTTTTTCAAAGCGGAAGACTTAAACAGACGAAGCAAAGAAGACTAGACGAAACCTACTAACATTATGCTGCAAAATAATAATATCATGTACATTTTCATTTTAAATTTATTAAATACAAACATACAATACATAAGGCACGTATGTGTATTGTATATACTTTTAAAATCTAAATCAATCCATAACCGAATGAAAACCAAATATCAATAAACAAGTGACTTTATTTAAGTTACAAGAACATCAGCGTTGAAAAAAAATAGAATAGGGAGGCTCAATCTGCCAATGGCTTTTTAAAACCCTCTGTTCTTAACGAAAATGGTATCACTGCTGCTGTCAACAACTGTCAAAATTTAAACGAGCTGCTTGATTTAATGAGAAAAAGGGAAAAAAACGAATTTCATGTGCTCATTATGCAGTATTTTTGTTGAGAAAGAACCAAAACTCAAACCAAGGCTAAGACTTAAAATTACTAGGAGAACACTGCTCCATCAATTCAATGGTTTTGTTGCGGCCATACAACACCAATATCTGAACACTACAATATCTGAACCGATACAAATTAAAAAAAATTTACGGTGTGGTGAAGGCGACTCAGAGATTAAAAGTGCGATAGGTTATGGCGGCCAGAAGCATAGCTCATGGTTTAGTAGCTTCAATTTTGAACGATCACTTGAGTATGAGAAAACTTTCCGGGTAAGTTTTTGTTTCGTAACCGCACACGTAATATTGATCCAATACACTAGACATCAAACACTAACCAAATACTGACTTTCTTGGGGACAAATCAGATCCAGAAAAGAGCTGAATGAATCTATCACCCAATAATGCTATCGAGATAAGTGATGGCATTGTTTTAATTGGCTTTAAAGGATCACTGTAGCTTGTGGCTTATTCGCATACAACTCCTACTTATGAAAACTCTGAAGTCGCCGTAGTCTAGTAGGTAGTGTGTTGGCTTATTAGACGCAAAAGACTGGGTTCGAGCCCCACGCCAGGCATCAAAGACAAAATACAAAAAGTATTTATTCGGCGACTTCCTCTCAGTAGATTTCTGCCAAAAACTCTGAGAGTAAATAAAAATTGCCATGAAAAGTTTCTCAATAAATAAAAATCTTTCGTTCGGAGTCGACTTTAAACTGTAGGTCCCACCACTTATGTATAAAATTAACACAAATAACATAAGTGGTGTGAGAAACTAGGACGTTGTACAATGGGTCAATTCGACCTCCGGGTACTGTACTTGTCTTAATTGACAAGTACACGTCCTCTAACCTAACCTAACCTAACCTATGAAAACTCTACAGGAAAAGGTCTAACGAGGCCAAATTGTGCGATATCAGTGGTCAGTTCATAATACCTTCACGTAAGGTTAACTTGCCCTTAATCGCCGGTGCAGAATGTGTGGAACGTAACGTCCTTATATAATATCTCTATTGTCGTTGCTGTCCAGATCATCGAATTCAGGCCAAAAGAAGTTGTTTATCACCAATCCCCAATGTTCTTCTTTGCAGTGATGGCATGTACAACGTTGTTCTCAAGAAAATATGGACCGATAACGGCCCCAGCCCAAAAATCAACACTAAATTAAAATTTTTTTGGGATTCATTGCATACTCTTGGATCTCATACGGCTTGGTGTTATCCTAAATTCGATCATTTTGTTAGTTCACATACCCATTCATTCAGAAATGCGCCTCATTGCTGAAAGTGAATTTTACTATGGAAATTAGTGTCAGTTGCCAACTGCCATATTTTTGAAAAAGTTAACTTTATTTAATCATTAGGTTGTTATAACGAAAATAAGTTAAAGGTGACTTTAAAGTTCGTTTCAGCTAAAGTTACCTTTAACTAAACCGAACTTTAACGGAAAGTTGTAATAATGGCCCTCAGAAATATTAAATTTTGCTAATTTTCCATTTTCGAAGAGTAGAGTACATTTCTTATCATAAATGCCAAATCAATATTGATTTGATGTTTAAATTTGATAGAAAATAAAACTTTAAAATTTAAGCGTTCGCCCCATCAAACTGCACGTATATAATTTTGTTAATCATTTTATTAATTTAAAATTAAAACTAAAACAATAAAAAAACAATAAAATGATTTTCCTTATAAAAACAAAAGCAACAACAACACACTTGATTTATCTGTTAGAGGTGTAGGGAAACTTATTCATATGGGCGAACCGTACCGAACTTGTTGTCAATAAATGTCTCAATTGTGGCTGAGCGATGCAACATTTGAAACTGAAGGAAGAAATTTCATTGACGGTTGACCTATTTAGTCAAATGTTTTATGACGAAAACATAATTTTAATTTAAAATTTTTAAATACGAAATATGATCAGCAGTCGCAGATGCAATATTGATGTTGTTCGTTTCATTCGTTTGTATGAATGAACAATATGAGTATACATATGTATGTATATGTATAAATAAGGTCGTATTTATTCTTTATATGCACCACAATAAATATAAATAAAATACTTAAAAAAAATCTATATTTAAAATTTAATGCATTATTGCTCTTGCACTTGAATTATTGTTATCTGTTGAAATATTTGCCTGCTACTGGTTAGCAATATTATCAAGATTATTGTAGTCATTCTAATTTTCAATTCTGTGTTTTTCTTTTTTTTTTTTGTTTGTTTGTTGAATGCATCTACTTTTACTGCATTAGTAGTCGTCGGTCGACGCTAAACTTCAATGTCGTGTTAAGATTTTTATAACATATCACGTCCATGGTTTTGTCTCACATGCATCTATGTATGTATATGACTGTCTGCAGGTCTCGTTTATTTTCTTCCCTTCAAACTTTGTTATTGCATACGGCCACATGTGGCCATATAGACAAATGACATATGTTTTCTTGCAAGGAAATTTAATGTTACTAATGAAAACACAAATAGAAATTCGAATTAATTTCTTAACAATACTTTTTTCCCTTTTTCCCTTAGTTATAATTTATTTCCATATTTTCTTTTCTTATTTTTCGTTTACTTTGCTTTAAAACGGTATTTTTTTTTTTTTGTTTTGCTTTGTTTTATAATTTTCCCCACATGATGATAGCTGTGTCTGTATTGTTGCTGCTCAGTGTTTATAATGAAATGCATTTGGATTGTTGCCCAAATACATCAAGCTGATGCTGATACTGATGCTACAGCAACTATCAACAATTGCAATAAGTCTACATTTTAATGAGGATGCAAAAAATATTTTAAGTTTGTTTTTTTTCCTTTCTTTTCTTCATTTATTTCTTTTGATTCTTTCTTATGTTTGTTTCCACAAACATTAAGAAAATTTTACAACTTTTTTAGACATACTCTCGTAGATCCATTACAAACTGTATAATGCTACTGAAAATTACGCCAATTCAAAACAATGGGAGGTACATACATATGTATTTTATTTTCGAACCTATAAAATAGGTTTCATTCTTTCATACATACGGAAAATTAACACTCTGTGGCATTAAAAATTAATTTTGAATATTTGAAAACAAACTCGATGGATCTAGGACGTTGTTTCAAGTGGACAGCCAGCCAGAGATTGCTGGCTTTATTGAATTTAAAGTCATCAAAGGTATGTCTATAGATTGGATTCAAATCAAGGCTATAATGGACTATTGACTTACTATTATTACGACTTCAAATCCCTATAATATTGCACCACCAATCACAAATATGAAGATGATATGATTACTTACGATTTACTTAGTTGATCATTACAACTCTTCAGTGAATATTACAACCTAGCTTCTCTCTTTAAATCGCCTTAGTCTAGTAGGCCTAGACGTAAGGCAACGGTTCAAACCCCACGTTAGACATCAAAACGAATATATAAAAAATATTTCTTCGGTGACTTCCTTTCAGCAGATTTCTGGCAAAAACTCTGAGAGCAATTAAAATTGCCATGATAAGTTTCTCAAAAATCTGTCGTTCCGAGTCGATTTTAAACTGTAGCTCCTGTCACTCATGTATAAAATTACTACACACAACATGAGAGGTTGAGAGGTGTGAGAAGCTAGGCCGTAATCCTGACTGAAGGGTTGTAATAGCCAATTATGAATGTACATATGTATGTATGTTCTCACACCACTCATGTTGTATGTGTTAATTTCATTCATGAGTGGTAGGGCCTACAGTGTCGTTTCTGCATCCTTTACTCAGGATTACGACCTACTTTCTCACACCACCTATGTTGTGTGTTTTTTCTTTTATTTTATCCACGAGCGACGGGTCTTACAGTTTAATATCGACAGCGTATAATAGATTTGAAAACCTTTTTCATGACAATTATTTTATAGCTCTTGTCAGAAGACTGTTGAGAAGCAGTCGCCGAAAAAGGAACGTTTCTTTTATAATGCATTTTATCGAGAGGTCTCGTTTAGCCAGCCAATACACGTTACCAACAAGACTACGGCAACATGGCTTTTAGCTTTACAACATGTTCGATTTAATAAATTAATATATGGTTATCGAATCAGTTTTCTTTGAAACGAAGAGCTTTGGAAGAGGCAACTACCATGGAAACCCTCTACTGAGAAAGAGTCCACGAGAATGTACAAAGTAACTAAGGAAGCAACTTGAGCAGACCATAATGAGGTATGGTATCGTAAAACTTCTGTCTTAAGTAAGTCTTCTTTACCAAATCTGAGGGGAATCTTGGGCATGGATAGATCTTAAAAAAGAAAACCTGTTCGGTAGTTTAAAAAAATATTTACTCTGAACGTAAATTGAATTAAATTGAGAATTCAATATGAATATGTAGAGATTGAAAAGGATTTATTGATTTAAATTTTACGAAACAACAATAATTTAAGGGAAGAGAGCGTAAATTAATAAATTGATGAAAAAAACGGCAAGTAGTAGTCAACATAATTTAAAATCAGCCTTAATGAGAATCTAACCTTTAATCCTTATATTCGCAGATTCGAGATTATTGGGAATTTATTCATTGCATGTGTATATTTTTTAAACTCCTTTTTCCACAGCAGAAGGATTAGCAAGGATAACTGAAATTTTAATTTCAAGTTCGTAAAATCATGTATAAATCTAGCATTCTCTGAATGTGGTTTGAATAGCGATTTTCTAGGACAAGGCTTATGGTGATTATTAGAAAAATGTTTGTTCAGAAACAATGTTTTCTGTCTATTCCTATAATTGTTTAATAATGGCCATGTACGTTTTACGTTATGTTTTTCCAGTTAATCAAAAACTGCATTCATAAAAGCAACAACCATGTATCAGCTGCATCTACATTGTTTAATCCATAGCATCGATAAGAAAAACTTATTCACCATACCATTTTACATAAAGGGTTAATTTGGATTGATGCCTCAGGCTTATCTAAGATACAATTATAAACAATTGTTTCTCACATTTCCGGTATAGACGTCTAAATGGACATTTTCTTTCTTTACCGTAATAAATTTTCTCCAATGCTGTTTTTGTTTTTACTTTATTTTTACCATTATCAATTTCTTTTCATAGATTTTTTGTCGTTTATTCAAGAAAAATTGCCAATTTTTGCTTTTTTTCACTTTCAAATTTAAGTGTTAAAATTTCTTTTTCATTCCCTATATAGGTACTAACAGCTAGGCTATTTAGCTTACAAGTAAGAGAGAATAAAGTGTTGTATCTTCAGTATAAAATATTTATTTTCAATTTAGTACAATAAATAAGTAGTTCTTCGTATTCATTTCTCTTCCTTTTGTTCAGACTTGTTGCTTTATTAAACTTTATTTATCCAAAACAACATTTGTTTTCATTGTGGTAAAAAAAAAGAATAATAAAGAAATGAATCTCTTTTCTCTTCCTCATTAGCAGCTGTAAGAAAGCTGCACGTTTTAGCTGTTGCTGCTCTAGTTTAGCCCTTCTGCACTATTACTGTTTATTTAGTTTACACATGCACATGTGGTGCATCAATAATAAATTAAAAGAGTTTAGATACTTGATGCTAAAAATATTACAATTGATTGAATTGATGTGTAAATATCGTATTTTCTATGTTTGTTGATTTCAATTAGATTTTTAAAATTTTCATTTTTATTCCCAAAAAAAAAACTTTCTCTAATAGTCACAATTTACAGTTACAAATGTCTTCATAACTTATTTAGATTATTTGAAAGTTAAAAATGGCTTAATTTACATACTCATTACAAAAATGGTGTCAATTTTTATTTGCCGCAACAACAACACACATAGGCATTACCAAAACGAAATTCAATAGAAAGCAAAGAAAGCAGCATATATTTTAAAACAGTTGCGGTTGTATTAATTAAATATCAAGAAATCTGTTGCCGTACAACAGGCGCAATTATTACTTATTGTATGCGCTATAAATAAACTATAATTTGTGTTATTACAGTTACTCTATGTTATATAAAAAATATAATATAAATGAACCGGTTAAAATTGAAGAAGCCACAAAAGCAGTGGTGTTAATCTATGCTGCAATTACAGGATGATTATATTAGTAAATATAGCAACCACAGTTAAGGTGAAATTTGTGTGCAATTCAACTCTATGACCATGAGAGGTTTAGTACCAGATTAAAATACCATTTCGTAAAGGGAATTTTTCCTACCACATCCACATACAACTTGTGGTGTCTGAATCTCCTACCATTTGTCTGCTAAATTTGTCTTCACTAGTGGTATGTACTTTAGTACTGAATAACACCATTATCGTCTTAGAGTATAATTCTCACGTAAATGTTTCGAACAAAGTATGAAATATTATATTCCACATTTGGTGTTTTATTTATTAATTACAATACGATTACGAGTTATATTCTAATTATATACGAGCTGAGTAACTTAGACCAAGTGCTCAGTATAGTGTAACAGACAAGAGCCCCTGGTGGGAATCGAACCCACAACACTCACGCTAACAGTCTAGTACACTACCCACTAGACTACCAGGGCTCCCATTGGTGTTTTATATTTATAATAATTAAAGAAAAGTTTAAAATACTTATGTTATTGAAAAGAAAAGAACAATCAAAAAATAAAAAACAATGCATGTATTTACAAAATGTAAAATTGAATTATAAAAGGTCATATTTTGTATTCGTTTGATAAGCTCTTTAAGCAAAACTATTTTTAATGAATACAATAACAAATTTGTAAAAGGAATAATTTCTCGGGATGCGGAGAATAATTTAATAATTTTGAAAATTTTAGAAAAAATACATGGTCCATTATTAAAGCTACATGAATTGTTTTTGCGAATATTTGTACAGATGTATGAATATTCGGTTTTTTATATATGTGTTTTTATTTTTGCGTACAAAAAAATTCTATAGTGACACCACTGAAAGGAGTATTTTCTTTAAAGAGGCGCGTGTTCAAAATATATATATGTTGTTTATTGTTTTGTTTTTTATCAGCTGATATTCTGTCGAACTGCCGAGCTGCTGTCTATCGTCTACTGGTAGTTTCTTTTCTACAAAAAATGTGCATTTGATTTAAAAAAACTGCAATTTTGTGTTTGTTTCTTAAAAATGTTTCGCCCTCTAAAAGGGTGGTATGTTTTATTCTAAATAATTCGCACTTGCCAATGGTGGAGGCCTTGCATTTTATGCCCTGTATAAATCGAGAGTGCTGATAATACCCTGTAAAGTAGATGAATTTTGTTTATTTATAGGGCTACCAGAAGAAATTTAAAAAAAGTCGCCTGGTATCGTTATGAAATTTTAAAGTTAATTTTTTCATTGTTTTGTGGAGTAAGTACATTATTAAAGCTACATGGTCAGTAATATAAAAAAATTGCATTAAATGTTACAACAGTGTTAAAAAATTGTTTTGGTTATAAAAACACAGCTAAAAAATGAAGTCCAAAAATTAGCGATCTGGCAACACCTTTTTCATATTTACATATTTTATTGAAAACAAATCAAAAAATATAACATATTTTTAAATCTAAAACCTTTTTTTGAAAAAAAAATATAAATATGGATATTGCTGCATCTATTTTATTTGTGAAAATTGAAATAAAGCAGTTATTAGATTCATCTTCGTCATCTAATGAAGAAGAATTACTGAATTTATTTCAAAGTAGTTAACAGCAGCGTGTAAAAGGTATACCCTTTTTTAATATTTGTGTTATGTCCTTCTCAAATGAAAAATTACATTATAACAGGGTTGTTCAACAATTTATTAATGCAGTTTCTAAGAGGGTGACATTTTCTTTGTGGAAAAGAAAACCCCATACGTGTTTATACCTTTAAGGGGAAAATTTTCCAATCACATCCATATACCAACTTGTGGTGTCTGAATCTGCTAAATAGTGTAAGACTTCACCATGCTTGTCTGCACTAGTGGTATGTACTGAAATTCCCACGTTAAAGATTCGTGGCAATGAAATATTATACTCCAAAATTGTTGTTTTCAATTTATAAATTTTACAGGTTTGTATGACGTGGGTAAAATACTGCACAACCAAAGAAATATAATTTCGGCAACTAACTATCTAACATGTTAGATACTTTATCATTTATTGTGAATGAAAATTAGTTCTGAAAAATTTCCATTGATGTGTATTATGCCTGCAGGTAGGCAATAGAATTTTGATAATGCACAATCAGCATTAAATAGAATGACACAATCACTTTGTTTCTTTTATCCTTAAACCACACAGTTGGTAATACAGTGTACATACTAACAGAAGCGAAACTTACTTATGCTAGACACACGCCGTCCAAATAACGATATACAGTACATGTCTCCGTGGTAATACAGTACCATTTCAAATAACGGCATTTTAGTGCGTTTCGATTTTATTCACCACATTTTGTAAAAACTCACCATACTGGAAACTCCCAAAACTCAACAAAATTCCCCAAATTCTTCCAAAAATAAAAATAAAATAAATTTAAAATATTTGTAGTCCGTCAAGTCAACTCCAACAACAACGAAGCACACACAACACCAGCAGTAGAGAACAACAACAACATCATATTATTATGTGTGTTGTATATGTTTGTTGTGTATGTGTGTTTTCATTTTGTCCGTTTGTTTTTATCTGACATGGGGGTTGAACCGTGGCTTTTTGGGGGTCGTCTTACTACCTAACAACTCCTACTACTAACTAACTACCTAGACCACATATGCAGTTCATTAAACAAACGGCGCTTAATTTTTTCTTACATAAACCCGGAAACGGGAAAATGCGCGAATTTATTAAGTTCAAAGTTTATATGTTCTTAAAAGACATTTTGATGGTTTCAATATATTCAAGTAAATAATTTAAATGACAAGGAAATAAGAGACTTTTTTAAGACATAAAGTAATAATTTGCAAAAATAAAATAAATATTTTAGTGGCTGAGGAAATTTATGAACCAGAATTAGAAGCCAGTAAAAATTAATATCTAAAATACATTCCCTAATTAATTATAAGTCAAAGATGTAAGTGTGTTATATTATTTTGATGAAATGAGAATCAAAATAGCCGTATTAATTACTAACAGCTTTCTTTCTATGACTGTTCTCCCTCTTACTCAAATTGAATAGATTCGTTATGTACTAAAAAACGAAACGAAATTCCAATAGGTGATTGGATTTAATGGAACTTTCTCCGGTAGATTGGAAATAATATAGTATCACATATAACAACCTCTTAGTATAAAATCAGTCGTAAGGGGGACAGACAAAAGTTTAATGGTGTCAAAACTTACGATCTCGGTGGTTTTCATCACCTCTATGTAAGATGACCATGACCTAAAATTGTTCGTGCTGAATATCCAATGTGGTATGAGATGTATGCCACAATGTCTTTAGGGTCAATCAAGATAATTTAATTCAAAATGAAAGAAGTTGATAATCATGGACAAATAGCGCTCGCGGTTGGCAATGCTGGCCTGGGCAATCTTGTTTTCAAGGCAATATGGACCGATGACGGCACTAGCCTAAAATTGACGAAAAGCAGTAATTTTATCGGAATACATTGGACTATTTTGGGTTTTTTGTACATTTGTTTTGTCGCAAATTCAAAAATTTTGTTTCTTCACATCATTCATAAAGAAATGGCCCTAATCGGTGAAGATGATTGATTTTTCAATAAAAACTAGGGTCAGTTGCTAACTTTTCCAGAATTATTTCAGTGAACATACGTGGTTGTTTATGGTTGTTCGTGTGATTTGGCAAAGCAGAGTCTAAATAAATAACAATTAATTTGTCTGATATAGCTTCAACAAGAAGGCTTAATGATAATTATATAACCAGCACGGGAAAGTGCATCTGATTCTCAGTTAGAAAAATTCAAAGGTATCAGAAAAACGTGTAAACAATATCCTACGTTTGATCACAGCGTGTTAAGGGTTTAAACACCGATTTGCAAATATGATGAGAAATAATCGAAGAAGTCCAAATGACAGGCTCAAAATTTATTATGCTTTCACGTAAAATGGAAGGAAATTTTAGCACTCATATTTACGCAGATATTAACAGCTCGTCCTATACCTGAATTTATTTATGGCTGAAGTGGGATCGGACATAAATAATTTTATTTTTTTTCGTGAAATTTAAGATTTTAATTTTGAAGTTAAGATTAAAAAGTAAATGAAATGATATTCTTATACTAACGCGAGATATGTTGTTTGTTAAATAGAAGACAATATAATTTGACCAATACATTTGGTTTTTAGTTTGATAGAAAGAATATGTTTAATGTACTCACCTGAAAAAATAGCGTAAACGCCACCCATTGATAATATTTTGTGTGTTTTATTGTTAGAGGTCCACGTCCCTGTGAATTATGAACCCCGGGAAAAGGCACCTCGGAACCTTGCTTTTTCATAAAAGCATCCACCACTGTATATGTTGAATGTATCCAACAGTATGTATTAAGTACATCTTCCGGAATGTCTCTACGATTTACGATGCGGCAATTTTTTTGCATTTTTTTTTGTAATGAAAAGAATTAAAAATTTTTTTTATTTTTTTTAAATGTATGTGTTATTGTGTATGCGACGAATACTCACCTTGTATGTACACAGTCTATTGGATTTCCTACGTATTGACGCGTTGTAACAGCAATTGAAAATGTTATTAATAATATAACGGTTGCATTTGTGTGTAGGCGAAATACAGGTGAATCGATTTTAACATGAGACACCTATTAATTGAATCGAACGTTGTGTATGATGCCATATATCGATGGTACGATGGTTGGTTCGTAGGTTGGTTGTTTGTTTTTTTATTTGGGAAAGGGAAATATATAAAAATAAACATGTATTAGTAAAGTTCTTAATGATGTGTGAAAATTTTTTTAAATAATTAAATTCTTTTTGTTACTATTAATTAATAATTATAGATAAAACAAATTGAAATGTATTACTAATATAAGTATAAATATTGTATATATTTTCCGGTTTGTAAATTTTTTTTCTGTTATAAAAAATTTTTTTTTTATCTTTGTTTAAATAGATAATAAAGTTTAAAACTATAAAAACGTTTTTTTGGCTTTAAATTATAATTTAAATACTAAATACATATAATAAAATTTGTTTTTAGCTATTCATTTGTATCATATTTTTTATTTTCATTTTTTTTTTTAATAAAAAAATTTGTAGTGTCAGTAGTAGTAGTAGTAGAGGTATATATTCATGATAATATTAATTAAACAAATAAATAGATTTGCAATTATTGTTTATTTTATGGCATTTTTTTTTGTAATTAATTTTTCTATGTTTACAATAGAATTGAGCTATTTAGTTAGATATTAGGGCCAATATAAATTAATATTGGTTTATTTGTTGGACTTAATTTTTGTTTTTTGCCTTACTTTGGCTTGCAATTTGTTTGTAAATATATGCGTAGATGTATGTACTAAATAAATAATTAGTATTAACATTTAAATTTCCGGTTATTTCATAATTAATATTGAAATAATAAAAAAAACTTCTCTGTGTTAAATAAATAAGATAACGGACGGTACGGTACGTATGGATTATTTTAAAACCCTCGCTGTAAAATATTTATTTAATTCGCGTATTTTGTAACGTTTTCACATTGTTTTTTCCATAATTTTTTTAATTTTGAAAAAAATGTTTTTTTTGTTTGCAATTTATTTGTTTAATTAAATTCTATCGTTTTCAATTTTTTTTCAATTGATTTTGTCTCATATTTTCCATTTTTTTTAATTGTTTTTATTCATTAAATTTTAAATAACATTTTAAATTGTGTACATAAATCTATTGTGGATATGAATTTAGTTTAAAAATATAGTAAAGTGTTGTTGTAGTAGTACTTTTTTTTGGCATACGACTAATAATTGTTATCGAAAAGTACGTGTATAATATGTACGTTATTATGAATTTTTATTATTGTATTTATGTACGTAGTATGTATGTATGCAAGTTAATAATTTTGTTTCAAAAATTTTTTTTTTTTTAGTTTTCCTTTTTTTTATATTTTTAAATAGATAAAAACAAAATTTATTCATAATTTTTTTATTTATAATTCCATTTGTTTTTTTTTTTTGGTTTATTAATACATACTTAACCTAAAAATATATTTGTTTAAATATTTTTTAAAGAAATAACCAAAATTAAACTATAAAAATTATATTGAATTTATTTTGATAGGAATGCAAATTTTCAGTTGTTGTTATTAAAAAGTTAAAAATTAAATTTCAATTAAAAACAATACTTAATGTTATGGACGATAAAAGAAACATTTTAATTACATTTCTCCCATACAATATTTATTATTTACGAGTTTTAAATTATTTAAATAGAATTTCTAATTTAAAATTTTTAAATATTTTTCACAATCACCCTATTCACGATTTTGAGATTTTTTATTTGTATGATTTAAAATTTTTAAAGCAAAATAAAACCAAATTTATTTTGTTGATTCATTTTTAGGCCGATATTTTGTTAAAACTGAAATATTTAAATATTAAGGAGTGTAGCTTTTTAAACTGAAGTTACTAGGTTAGGCGAGAGTCGTTATGCGAGTTATAAATATCAGAAAACATGATCCGACGCAGAATTACAAAGCAAAACTGTATTAACCACTAGAGTGTTAAATGAAATCTATTGATGCTATATAGAAACTGTAGGTTTTCATAGAGACGGCTCTAAAAATCTTCTGAAAGGATCTGAAACCTTGTCTTTTTCAAACTCAAGTGGAAACAAAGTCACGCTTAAATTATTTTGAAGTTCTTATGAAACCTTCTAATATTTTCAAAAGCCAAGTCAGTTAAGTTAGTTTTATAATTGGGAAACTTATTCAAGAATCTTTTCCTGTTTACAGATACGCTTGATAATTACAGAGAAATTAAAGAGATATATACAGCGTGATATATTCCCTTCCCTAAGTCATGGTAGCCCCTACAAGAAAGTGGTAAACACTTATGAGTAAATTGTGGTCAAATCAAAATATCAAATATGATCACAGATTTGTTGTTGTCCCATATAGTCAGTTCTACCTCTTGTCTAAGTCATATGATCAATATTCGTAATGGTCAGCTTAATGCATAACCATATCTAGGTCAATATAAGAAATAAAGAAAATACATCCAAGGCCTTTAGAGCTGCTTGGTTGTTCGTACAAATCCGAATATACTTTCCATATACCATATACCTTACCCAGTTAATTACCCTGTAAAATGCGAAAGCTATGACTAGGAGAATACTACATTCGTACCTTAGACTCAAAGAAAAGTCCATTGGCTCAAATCATGATTTTCATCCGTCTGTGAATATTACAATTCAATCTTTGTTGTCATGGAGCAACTTATCGGAGAGGAATCATCCTAAAATCTGACAGAGAAATTATTATTGAATGAGAGAGTAATCATATTGAAGGCGATCTGCAGGGATCTGGAATGTGGTCCAAAAGATAGAAATTGCCCACAAAAACATATTCTCATAGTGTTAAAAGCAGAGGTCTTAGAAAACTTTTTAATAATTAGAACAACACGTAGCCAGTCGGAGATGGAGATGAACTATCAGACCACACTCTCATAGCGTTGAAAGCAGTAGTATTGGATATTTTAGTAATTAGAACAACAGGTAACCAGTTTAATATTACTTATTGGGAGTTGTTCAAAATGCACCAGCCTTGGCATGTTCAGACTTGGGCTAAAACACCGCGATAACGCTACTAAATATAGATATGGCCTCATGAAAATTTAAAGCCCACGGGAGTCTGCGAGTCCAAATATCAAATGAAAGGTGCTGTTTTGCAATATCCCTGGTGTATAGGTTAGGCGGCCCAATAGACGGATTTGAACTAAACTATTAAAGGCGACTAGGGTCATATATACATCGATTAATTATTGTGCACTGTAATCATGAGTAAATTTGCATGATCTATAACGTATGTATGTATGTATTGGTCTCATATATTTCTAATTTAATTTTTAGGAAAATATTGGGCCTATAGGGTCAATTTGATAAGGATAAATAAAATTGGTTGTAGAAGAATTATTTTAAGGATATTATATTAAATTCATTTATAAATTCTGATGCAAATTTATCTCGCTTTCAGGTTGGCAAAAAATTGATTTTTTAGCTTTTCTTTGGGTATTAATCTACTTTTTGCTTACAATAGCTTATTGCATACTAAAACATAGCTAAAATTTTTGTAAATTAGTTTGTAGTAAAAATCTCAAAATTTTTATTTCTTCAGGAAGGGTAAAAATGTTTCAATTGTACTATAAATTTAGTACTGATTACATTAATTACATAGAATCGAATATATCCAAATTTTTCCCGAATTTTTAAGTAAAAAATGTTTCTTTTAATGTTAATAACGCTAACATGATCTTCTACAAGAGAGAAAAACTTAAAAATGTTTGTAAAAAGATGTCATTTGAATGACTTCAAATTTTGTAACGAAAATGATAAATTTTTTTAAATTTTATTTTGTCGAAATTTTGTTTCGATTTTTTTTTGGTTTAATAACGATGACCACTGAATCGATATTTTATAGGTTTTGTTTCAATATTTCATAATTGGTGATATGAAATTGTTGATACGAGTTAGACGACAGATAGAAAGAGATTGGATTGATGTTTGTTGATCTTTTTTTTTTATGAAATTTCGATAATATTGGTTTGTTTTATTTTCTTTTAATACTACATTTTATATTCTTTTATTGTTTTTGTATATAATTAGTAAAATTAATTTCTGCTAATTCCAAAAATTTTTATGTAAATTTTAAAGAGAAATTTTGTTGTGGATTTTAGTGATTTGGTAGTAGTAGTAGTGAAAAAGTGGTGAACGAAATAGAGCATCAATTAGTTTTGAGAGAAACAAATTTGAATTTTGCAGTGATACGTGGTGATACTGTATATTATCATTGTGGTGAAAAAAGAGTTGGTGATTTAAATTATTTTGAAGTGAATGTGAACATTTAATAAAATTTGTTGAGAATCTCTGAGAGTTGTATTTGAATTTCAATGGTGAGAATTGAAAGTGAAGTGAAGTGAATTGAATTTTCTTGCGTTGGTAATTTGAATTTTTTTAAGTAGCGGTTGTAGTAGTGAATTATTTTTGTGATAGTGAAGTATGGTGGGTATATTTTTTAGTACAGTTGCCTTAAAATATATGATTTTATCTTGGTGGTAACGAGAGGTGGTGAGCGCTAAGTTAGCAGTAATTTGTCTAGTAGTTAAATTTCATTTCTTATGTGAATTAAAGTAGTGGTGAGAATTGAATTATATGGTGAGTATTGTAATTCAATTGTTAATTAATTAATCAATTAAAATTTTACTTTGAATTGTGGACTGAGTATGTGAAGTGAGAAAAACAAATTTTTGTTTTGTTAGTTGATGTTGAAAAGTAGCTGAAAAGTGAGGTGAAATTTGTGATTATCTACTGTTTTTAAAGGTGAAAGAAATTTTTAAGTGATTTTGAAGTCACTTTAGTGATTTCAGTTTTTAGTGGTGAAGGTGAAACATTTTTTTATTGGTTGAAAAAAGAAGAAACGTACTCTCTAAGGTGAAAAATAATTATTTTTGAATAAATAAAAAGAAATACAAATAAAATAACAACAAAGGAGATAAAACATAAATAAGGTAACATATAGATTTTGTTTAGATTTTAAAACAGTAAATTTTATTTTTGAAAATATTTTGTATTTTTTATAAAATACCTAAAATGTTTATAATGAAAAAATACATCCAAAGCATAAACGTTTCACTTACATACATTTTGGTTGAAATAAATAAATACATACATACTAATAATTTAATTTGCTTGTATTTTTTTTAAATTAAATAAATACTTAAAAATACATTAATTTAGAGAAAAGACACATAAAGGTTTGGTTTTTTTGTTTTTTGTTTTTAATTAGAAAACAGGGAAAATTGAAAGCAATACAGACAAAGTTAGTTTTTAGATTGATATTTTAGTGTTAATTTTTATTAATATACGATTTAAGAGAGAATTTAGCTTAAGTTTGATTGATTTAAAATTGTTTTTGTTTAATAAGGATTTGTGTGATAGTAATACATTTTTTTTATTTTAGAATTCACAAATTTTGAGGCGTTTTTGATGGTGTGTTTGAAATGAAATTAAAACTAAATTTTACTAATTAACAAAATTATGTAACATTTGTTTTACTTTTTTAGCCTTAGCTTGTTCATTTCAACTAATGTTTTATAGTGTACTTTTTTTAGTGGGTGAGTGAGTGAGTGATAAGGTGGAAAAAAAGTATAAAATAAAATTTTTAAAAAAAGTATTTAAAATTAATTTTTGCAACTAATTTTGATATTATTTCTCTGGGAAATTTTTCTTTAAAAATGTTTTCAAGAGTGAGGTTGTTAAGTAGTGTTAGTTGTTAGAAATAAATAAAATGAAATAAAAGGTTTACGGGTGGGTCGTCCAACAGGTGTTGGTTGTAGTGTCTCTTTTGATTTATTTAGCATTTAAATAATGTGTGTGTAATTTTTTTCATAAAAATTATGTTTCTTTTAAAATTTTCATTAACACTTTTTGAACGCGTGAAACGAGCTTTCAAATTTATTATTGCTGGTTAATTTATATAAAAAATTATCATTCCCAAACGAGTGTATTATTTATTTTATATTTTAATACAAAAATTTGTTTGTTTTTTGTATGACAAAAAGCTGAATTTTGTAAGCAGCGTTTAATTTACGAAAATGCAGCAAAATGTTAACAATGATTGATTGATTGATGTTTTAATGAAATTTTTGATTATGCTTGAAACAACAAAATTCGTTCATTAAAGGGTTTTTTCCAAAAGCAGTGATAATGATAATTTTTTTATGAAATTTTTATGTTATGAGTTTAGACGTTGTGGTATAAGTTGTTCATTGATCTTGTGATGGTTTAGTTAGAAAGGTTGTGGTAAGTTTTCATTGTGTTAAATAGTTATACGTAATGTTTTTGTTTTTAATGAAATAAGTTGTAGATTTTGTTGACATTGTTTATACGAATAGCTTTTGTAAACCTGTTATTGGCGTTGTGATATTTTTTGAAACTTTCTTGAAAATAATGCTGTGATACATAAAGGTGTAATAAATACATTATGATGGAGTCCATATGTCATGAAGATACTAATAGGTTTTCCCAAATGTTTCAGAGATTAGTTGTCTTGGAACATATAGGGAAAAATTATGCCTTAGAAAAAAAAAATGAGAAAGTTTCTGCGCTGTATGTCCCCAGATTTGTATAAAAATGATAAAAGAAAACATTACAATTTTTAATAACGTAACAAAGAAAGGCTTAAGTATTTTCATAATATTTGAAATGGAGCACTAAAATTTATAAATTTATTGCTATTTCATTGACTTTTGTACCACAGTTTAGTGTTTCCAAGTAAATTACCCTAAGAAGACTGTAGGAATAATGTTGATATAATCTCTTATCAATTGATTTAAATTAAATTAAGATTGTTACAATTTTGATATTGAATAATGTAATATCCTTGTCAATAGATCATTATTAACTGAATTGACGTTTTTGGATCGTAATCTTATAGCGACGTATTTGTAATATTTTTCATTTTCTTATGAATTTTTTAGAGATGAGTTGAATTTGTTAAATTTTTTTTGTTGCTGATGTCTAGTGATAATATATCTCTATTTTCTTTCCTTTTCTTTTCTTCTTTTAGGTTTGTTAATATCATAATTGTTGTTGGTTTTGTGTTATTTAAGAGGAGACATACATACATAAGTAGTAGTGATTATTTTGTTGTTATTATTTTGTTCCTGATCAGCTGATGGTGATAAATAATGATTTTTTTTATTGATTTGATTTGATTTATTTTAACTGTTGTTTCTGTTATTGTTGTGATTTTGGTGATATTTGATGATGAAATGTTGAGATGAATTGTTACGCTTGTTTATTTTGAATTTGCAAATGCATTTAAAACAAAATGTATCATAAAATTATTTTTAAAACTCTTTTTTTTTTGTTCTTTCTTTACCACATCAAAATTTGAATTTTAATAAGTGATCGATTCAAGGTAAAACATATCATTCTTATTTTTTCAAGTTGTTTAGTTGATTGATTGATTGTTTTAGTGCTATAGGTGGGGAGTTTGATTGTAATTATTATTGACAATCGTTCCGAGGTTTTATTGTAAATGTAAGAAAGAAAATCATTGAAAATACAGGTGAATTCGATTTAGCTGTGATATATACGAGTATGTTGAAATAATATTAAAAAAAAATATAAAAAAACTTATAAAGGAATTAAAGAGGAATGCTAATTTAAACTTAACAAAACTTATTTAAATAGTATGTACAATGTAAATAGGAAAGTAATTAATTTGTTTTGAAATGTATATTATTGATATTGTCATTGTCATTAACTTTATGATTTGCCTTTAGATTTTTTGAAAAAAAAAAAACATTCGTTTATTAATGAAATAATTACACGTACTTGTAAGCTTAGTAGCTTCAGAAGAAGTTTTCATTTTAATATGAATTTTTTCCTTTGCTATGTATGTACATATGCTTAGTAGATAGTTCGTATAGCTTTAATTCATAATAACAGTTTTCGTTTGTTTCATGTTATAAGGCCGTAAGCCTGTAACATAGACATTATTAAAGAAGTTTTTCGTTTTCTTTTCTGTTTTTTTTTTGTTAAGTTTTCCTTTATATGTTCTTTGAGATTCTTTCTTAAACACAAATAAAAGAAAACAACAAAAAAACTTTAATTTTTTTTCGTTTCTTTTGGTAATAAAATGTAATAATGCATAAAAATAAAACCTAAAACTAAAACTGAAACTATAAAGGAGACAATGTCAAAGCAATATGAAAAATAGAAAAACAAATAACAAAAAAGAAAAATAAAAAGAAGTTAAAGAAAGAAATTTTGAAACCATTTTTTTCATTTTGGCAATATTTTATTTACACTTCTTATTTTAGACAGAAGTTGTTTGTTAAAGTTGTCAGTCAAATAGTATACATATACGCTTCATTAGTGTTTTAATTTAAACACATGTTAAGCAGATCTATTTTTTGAAATCGCTTTAGATGCAATCCAGACTATTACATAAGTTATGTAATCAAACATAAGCGATTTAAAACAATTTCATAGTAAATGTTTTAGAACTTTTGGGTGCAATTTCCGAAAGTGACATAAAGAATTTGAGTTAATAAGTAGTTATAAAAGAGGCAAAAAGTCCAATATTGTTTTTAAATTACTGGGAAGTAATTCTCGTAATCGATCTCATGCGAAATTTGCACAAATTTACGATTGTTTTTATTCGTTATCGAGCAAGAATTTCTAGTGTAGATTAAGACAATCTTTTTTTAGTTTTTTACGACACTTTATTAAAAACAAAAAACTCGAAAACGAGGCCTGTAGTTACATAGGCATAATTGGAAAGTAACAACCCTTCAGCCAAGATTAAGAGCTAGCTTCTCGTCCACTTATGTTGTGTGTGTTAATTTTATACATGAGTGGCGGGACCTACAGTTTAAAGTCGACTCCGAACGACAGATTTTTGAGAAACTTTTCATGGCAATTTTATTTACCCTCAGAGTTTTTGCCTGAAATCTGCTGAGAGGAAGTCGCCGAAGAAATACTTTTTATATTTTTGTTTTGATGTCTGGCCTAGGGCTCGAAAACTGGCTTTACGTCTAATAAGCCAATACACTACCTACTAGACTACGGCGACTACAATTAAAAAGTAGTTATAAAAGAAACAAGAAGTCCAATATTGTTTTAAAATTACTGGGAGGTAATATTCGTAGTCGATCTCATGCGAGATTTACACGAAGTTACAATTGTTTTTACTTTTGGAATTGTGTCACTCGTTATCGAGCAAGAATTTCTAATGTAGATTAAGTATTTTTTTTAATTTTTTACAACAATTTGTTAAAAAGAAAAAACTCGAACACGAGGCCTGTAGTTACATTGGCATAATTGGTGATTACAAATCCTCAGTCAGGATTTTGTTGTGTGTGTTAATTTTATACATGAGTGATGGCACCTACAGTTTAAAGTTGACTCCGAAAGGCAGGTTTTTGAGAAACTTTTCATAGCAATTTTATTAACTCTCAGAGTTTTTACAAAAAATCGGCTGAAAGGAAGTCACTGAAGAAATATTTTTTCGTATTTCGTTTTGTTGGAGTTGTCTGATCTGGGGTAATTAATTAATCCTGTATTTAGGCTCCCGATTTATTATTATTTTTTCCTCCATTTTATGAAATCTGTACATCAATACTCTTAAAAAAGAATCTATCGATTTGTGGGAGGGTAGAAGGATAGACATTAAGGCATATCACCGGAAGTTGGCGGTTAATTAATTTGTTAGCAGGTAAGATATCTCTAAGCCTGTCTCTGATCAATTTTTTCAACAAAAACGCACAAAGCGTCTGAAGTGGAACAAATTGTTCCATATGGATTACTGGAGCTAGTAGGTTAGTATAATTTTATAACCACTCATACATTTAATATGTCCGTGTATAAAATAGAGAAAACTGAACCTTCGCTCTGTTAGGTTGGCCGGGTAAAAGCCGCGATATTTTTTAAAATGAAAATGTTTGAGGGCTAATAAAAAGAAAAGTGGATAAACAGAATATTTGAACGACAATGCTCACTGTTTTAACGTTTTTAATGAAAATTCTTTATGTCCCTACTATCCCAGTGATTTTCATTATGTAGCGTACAACTCTTCTTCAATATTTGCTTATGAACTTGTCGCATTTACTACGTTTAGTTAGAGTTCTCTGAGTCTCTTTTGTTTTCCTTAAAATGTCGTACCCGTACATTTTGTTGCTTCTTTCTTTTTCAGATTTGTTTTTGTTACTTATACGTCATTAAATGTTGCCACCACTACCACTACTCCTGTTTTCTCCTTTGCTGTTTGTTTTTATAGATTTATGCTTATTTATGTTGTACAATACATACATATGTATACATGTGCCCAAAAGTACTCACACACTTCATGCACACACATTTGTAACACTGTGTTGTATTTGTATAACTATATTGCCTACAACCCTTGCCGTAATTGCAAAAATAGTTAGAAAATAAGATTTTCTTTTGTTGTTGTTGTATGTTAAGTAATAAAACATGTTGTATAAACATGCACAAATCTATTAATATTCTTACTTTTTTGTTGTTTTCTTAACTCCTTTTTGTTTCGTTTATATTACTTGTCTTTGTATTTGCTTGAAAAAAAACGACAAATTCAAAAGTAGGTTAATAATATACTGACTGTCGCAATAAAACAATATGAGTTTTATTTAGTTTTTTCATTATTTGGTTAATTTTTTTTTTTGGATTTGCTAAGAAAAGCTTGGAACTAAAATCAAGTCAGGTGTACCATCAAACCACACATAGAATGTCTGGGTGATTGGACTACTTGTTGCATTGTATAAATTTAAAAAGTGAAAAAATGGTTTTCTGTTAAAAACGGAAACAAGGTATTGAAACAGAAATGTTCCTTTATAACGTTAAATATTATTATTTGTCAACATAACAATCAATAAATTTGTACAATATTTAGGGACTAATTCATTAATGGATATTTGGAAGTTTTTGTTACCTAGCATAGGTGACCTTTGTGTCTTGAGGGTACAGCTTTCTCCCAATAATGTACTGCGATATGTGGAAAAGCCACAATTAAAAGAATTGCTACTTAAAAGCAACATTAAATAGAAAGAAACGAAAGTAATATTTTGTCCAGTCTTGCAACAAAAGTCTGATTTAAAGTTATTAGGTACAGAGACGCAAATAAGTTGTCATTTATTCAAATCATAATGGAAGACCATAGAAAATGACGAATGTTTGCAGAATAGGCTCTATAACAGTTGGCAATTGACCCTTATACTATGTTCAGATATGCCCTTTTATTGAGTCAATATTCGGTTTATTGAGTACAATATTTTAAGTATTCGGACATAACAATATACGCAGTTCAGCTGCTTATTCAATATTCATCTGACAGCTGGTAAATAGAACAGCTGGTTGTTTCAACAACATTGTTTTTATTTTGTTTGTTGTTGTTGACATTTGAGTTGTCAAACATCAACAGAAAGTGTTCGGATAATTGTAATATGCGCACTGAACATACTTATGACAGTGGTGCATTTTAAGTTGAAATTTTATATGAAATATTAAACTCAATAATGACGTTTATTGCGGTTTACGCAATAAAGGTGCACCATATTATGCGAAAAGTCTCATTTCTGAGATGGATGGCGCTACTTGCCGAGCAATATAGGGCATGGTCATCTCACGTGGAGGTAATATGAATTGATCATCGAGATCATTCGATTTGACCCTGTTAAACACTTTCTTGAAAGGTTTTCTTAAGTCGCAGGTATGTATGTAAGTATGTGAATGAGCCAAAAATCACAACGATCTCCAAACCAACACATACCATCTATCAAATTTAGTCTTATTCATTGCCAAATCTTGGAAAATTTGACATTTCGAATGCGGTTCAGTTATCAGTTCTATTTTGTTCTGCATCTATTTCTGAATTTATTTTTTATTTCAGTCCCTTCAACTCTTTTGTCCGAATAAAAATTTCAATGCCGGTGCCTCGGACTCTATTTTATTTTTTATGGTTTTTATTACAGATTTTAGAGTATCTAACTTCATTGAATAATTGGAGATACTTTCTAATATTGCTTGTGTTTCACTATTTTGGCGCTTCTTCAAACGACAGTGCTTTAAGGGAATAAAGGGTCCTGCTTCCGATTCATTAGCACTGCATTCCTCAATATATTACAGAGAAAATTCGTTTTTTAGCCTGACTATCCGTATGAACAGCATAGTTTTGGAGAAGTTTTTTATGTCATTTATAGTTTTCACAATCTATTTTCCTAATTGCAACACAGGGCGCTACAAACTCACTTTATTAAAAAAAATTTTCGTACGCCTTTTTTGCATCTAGATGCAAACGTCAAATGTTATAGAAATAATGAAGTTCTTTTGCTTTAAAAATTTAAGGAGGATACAATAAATCTACTGTCATATTTTTATTGATTATTATAAAATATTTTTTTTTAATTTTATTTAAACTATAAATAGTTAAATACTGAATATCAAACACATATTATTTCAATTTTAAATTATTTTTATATGTATAAGATTTATACGATAGAGATTTTTGAGTGTCACTACCATTGCTTTTCTTGCCATTGTTAATATTCTAAAATAATGGCTTTCATATGAAATATTGCTAAGATTATATTTGAATTGTATTTTAAGTCTGTTTATAATAACGTTGCCAAAACTATGCAATTACTTGATGAAATTTTGTCTCTAGAAAATTATTAACACAATATGAAATTTCTTAATGCCCTCAGAAATTTTGCACAGGACAATCGTAATCGCTCTAAATGAGTTGTCATCTGAAGTTGTGCATCGTATTTATTGTGATTTTCAATTGAAAAGAGAGTTTTTAATGAATAAAATTTGTAAAGTTTCATCTGCCAAAGAAGTAAAGTAGAATTCTGCATTAAAAGAGAATTTTAATGCTGAAAAGAAACACAGCAAAAGTTTTCTTACAAAGATAAGTAGAGTTGGTGTTCGTTGGTGACAACATTCATTAAGCAACAATGAAATTTACCAGGTAACATAGCAACATTTTTGACTTCATATTCATATTATGCAGAAGAGAAACGAGTTTCTTATGAGTTAATCTAAAATGAAGTTAAGGTGATTTAATAAAGACGTTTAAAACAAAAAAATAAAGAAGTTAAAGAAAAGCAAACGAAAAAATTTAACAAATAATTAAAATATTAATACCAACAGTTACTTGGGGGGATGACACTAATTTCTTTTAGTGGTTTTTATTTTTAATTTTGATTTTAATTTAATTTTGTATTTAATTTTTGGCAGGTGAAAATTAATAACAAAAAAAAATTGTTTTTCTTATTTGGCATAAAACAAAATAAAATTTAATTAAATTAATATTCAAAAACCAGGGTGGGTTTACTAACTATTTAAAATTTAAAAGCAAAGCTATAAGTAGTATGTACGCTTAAAAATTTATATTTTAAGTTTAGAGTTTTTGTTTAAGCTTATTTAGATGATAGGATAGTATTTATGTATATGCATATAGTATAGGAAAATAAAGCAGCAGTTTTGACATTTTACACATTACGTTACGTATACATACAAATACATTGGATGCAAAAAGCAAAATTAACAACCATGAATGAGTTGAAAAGAAGTGAAAATCAAAAATACAAATTAAAAAATAATAATTAAACATAAGAGAAATTAAAAAAAGAATTTAAATTAAAACTTTGAAATTTATACAACGACTACATTAGGTTACCATATATACAAAACTTGTAACAAGAAGAAGAAGGGGTTCTTATTTTTAAAGGGTAGTTAAGTAGGGTTATAAGAAGAACTTCATTACCAAATAAAGCACAAGAACGTCGATGCAGCTTTATTTTGTTATATTTTTATTTTTATTTTTTTATTTTGAAATTATAAAATTATAAACATGAAAAGCACATGAACATTAAAAATCATTTAAAATCATAAAAGATTATTTGTTATACGATAAGGTTTAAAAATTTTAATTTTAAACCCATTTTTATATAATATTTTTATTTTTAAGTTGAATTCACATTTGCATTTTTAGTATATACGAGTATTTGTAGAGTATCATTTAAGTGTTTAACAGTGTCAAGTGTTTTAATTTAAAGTGTAAGCTCAGTGTTTAAAAGTGTAATAAAAGTGTAAATTGTCTAATAGGGAAGCTATATTATTACGTTTTATATTTTTTTTTTCCGTTCATCATACATGTTCTTAGATAAAGAAGTGAATAATATTCAATAATTAACTATATATTCACAATAATTAATTCTACTAAATTGTTGATTATATCCGCAGAAAATAAATTTTTTCATTTGCATATTACTAAGACTAATGCTATATCTATGATACTAGGTTGACGTAAAGGGATGCTACAATCATAGCAAGAATAATAAGTGGATCCAATACACTTGTAGGAGAGACTTCATTTATTATACTGTCTGAATCCAAATATTTTGATACACAGAGTGAATAGTATAGTTAAAGTACTTCTTTTATTAACTTCCTAATATGTCAGAGTTACTATTATTATTATTAAGACGGTATAAGATCGAAATAAACTAACTGGATGTAAAGGCTGCAATTAATGAAAATCACTCGGAATATCCGTACAATCTTACATACTCTCCATCGCCGCTGTACGAATTTGGTATCAAAAACGAATATTTCCCAACAATAAAGCGGCCATTAGACCCTTAGAGAATGTGTACACCATATCGAAGATGCCGGGTGTCTCTGAAGGAGATAGTGAGACATTCGACAGTTACCCGCATTTAGGTTCATGTACTTGCTAAATCCTACACCACAGAAAATTCATCATTATGATAAGATGGGAAAATGAATCCACTTGTATAGAAACCAGACAGGTCTGGCCTAACATGGATATATGTAGAACAGAATTTGTATTGAACCTAACAAGATTCCATCTAAGGGACCTGAGGACACCCAGAAAATCTAAAGAAACAGGACATTTTCCTCTTGGCGTTCACGGCAGGAGTTTGGGTATAACGACTTCTGCATAGGTTATATCGAAGCAGAAGAACATCTTCTGTGCCATTCTCCTGCACTTGGGTACATACATACATACATGATTGGCCATCACAATCCTTCAGTCGGGATTACGACCTAGCTTCTCACATCGCTTATGTTGTGTGCGTTAATTTTATATATGAGTGGCGGGATCTACAGTTTAAAGCCTACTCCGAACGACAGAATTCTGAGAAACTCTTCATGGCAATCTTATTTACTCTCAGAGTTTTTGCCGGAAATTTGCTTCGAGGCAGTCGCCGAAGAAATATTTTTTTCATATTTTCGTTTTGATGTCTGACCTGGTATTTGAACCGTGGCCTTATCTGCACTTGGGTATCTGAGAAGAATTTTCAGAATTTAATGACAAAATCTGCTGAGTCAAAGGAGATTTAAGAATATTCACACATTCATAAGACTCTTGGGTTGGTTGATAGATGACAACCAGGAGCTATAATTATATGATGGAATAGGTAATATCGTTGCTACAACTGGACCTCATAGGACCGAAGTAAGCAGTGCCCATGGAGGTGGCAACTTAACCTAACCTACATCCGTCTACACAAGTACGGACGGGTGAATATTTCTCCAGTTTTAAAAACCTTATAAGGTAGGATTTCCAGAAGAATACTTTCAAACTTTTATATGAAGGAACCTCAATACCCATTAACTTCGAATATGCAACAATGCACCGTCGTTTCACATAAATATATAGTAGTGACATATTACTAAACTAATACATTTTCGAATATTAACCCAACTCTTTATTCCAGATTTATGGTAACATCGGTAATTTCGCCTGCACTAGACTAGAATACAGTGTCCAATGCAATGACTGAATTGGAAATTATCACTATTGGATTATCATTATGGAGTAAATCAATTTCGATTAAAAACATGTACTCTGCGGTTGAATTATTCGTGTAGAAATGTACTCAGTTAACTGGATTTAATATTCTTAATTGATCGAAAGAATGAAAGCATTGTATAATGTAAAGAACTAACAATTACCAGAATTATCGACTTTTACTACTACCCTAATTAAGGGTGATTGTCTAGATTGTATCTTTTCTTTTATTTGCTCATTGTTTGCTTTGAAAATAGTCAGATTCAATTCTTTTGCTTTTGGGAACTCATCAATAGCAATCTGACAGTGATGCATACCATCATAAATGCGACGTTTACCTATCTACATATCTATATGTCTGGGCGAGTGAAAATTATACTTTTGGACAACAATATATGTGCAAGCGCCATAATTGTTTCGATTTTTAGTCTCATTTTTATTTTATTTAAATTTTCATACAAATTCAAACTTTTGCCAAAAACCTAGAAATTTAACACGATTTAAAAACTGTTGCCTAAAATCATAAAATTATTTTTCTTTTTTTTAAAGTGTTGTTAAAACATATAAAAAGCTTAAGATTTATTTTATTTGCCACATATAATTTTAATCAATATTCGTAAATAAAGTGTGTTTTCCAATAGTGTAGGTATAGTAAGTGTTTATCAGACAAAGACACCAAGAAATAATAATTTCAAATCTTTGTTAACAATACGAGTAGCAATTTACAGAAAAAGCCGATCATAATTAAATAAAACTCGTCATAATATTGAGTTTATATAACAATGCCATATAAAGTGCACATACACTTGCTATTTATGTATATAAGTATGGAATAAGTAAGTATAATTACAACAAATAAATAAATATCATGTACAAGATTATAATAGTATATTGTATATATATATGTATATATTGTAATTGTTCATATATATATATTGTATTGGTTAAAGAATTCAATGTGTGAATACAGAATATAGATATGAAGATAGTAGACAGACAGTAATTATTAAGACTTTATTGATTACAAAAATTAAAAGTAAAAAATAAAAAATACGGAAAAGGAAACAAAAGTAAAGCAAATATAAAATAAAATTTATAATAACATTTACGCACACAAACACTCACTTACATAAGGAGCCAGATTATACAATTGAGAGTAAAAAACTAAATAATATTATATCTTCACAAACACACACACACACATACACATAAAATAATTACAATTTAAATAACAAAATATCTTTAAGCCAAAGAAAACTTAAAAAAACAAACACAAACAAAAAACAAAAAAGTCTTTTATGTTAGTAAATAGCAAATTTGTTTTTATTTACCTTTTTTAATTAAACATAATAATTGTACTAGTAGTATATAAAGTGTGAGGTTAAGAGTACATACTATTAGTAGCAAGTGTTTTCGTGGTTATAGTAAATGTAGCAGTATTAGTTGTAGTATTAAATTAGTAAGTATTTGTTTAATAAAATATTTTTTATCATAATCGTTTTGAGTGTTAGTGATTGTTTCTTTTGCTTATATTGTTTGTTAAAGTGTAGTAAACGGAGATTTTTTTAAAAGTTTTGTGTACACAAATGTGTTCGTTTCATTTTCTTTAAGTTTTCAAGTGTTTTAGTATTTTAGTGTTTTGGTGTTTAAATTTGTTATTGTTTAAATATATATTTATGTATGGTATATAAAATATTTATTAAAGGATTTAAATTAAATGAGTTTTTATGTGTTTAAATAGTTAGTTTTGAAAAATTGCTGTTGGTTAGTATAGCATTTTTTAAAAAGTATTATAAATTATAAAAAAATTAAAAAAAAATTAGAAAAATAAATTAATTTTATAGAAAAACTATTGGGATACTTTGTAGAGCTTATTTTGGTTTGGAAAAAAGGATTATCGAAATTTCAATCGAAAAATATGTATATTTAATTTATTTTTTTATTTTATTTTGCAAAGTTTTAATAAAAAAAATTAAAATTTTTTTTAAAGTTTCGTAAAAAAAACAGTTGCTCGATTGCCAACATATATGCTGTCCGTTTAATTTGTTTGAAAATTTAGCGTTTGGTTCATTATTTAATATAAAATTTTTATTTTTTTTTGTTGTTCAAAAATCAAACATAAAATATACAAAAAGTTTACACAACACTTTCTGTTTGTTAAAACGGTTTTGAATAATTTTTATTTTTATGGTATATATATATATATATAAAGAGTATATATAAAATTATAAATATATGTAGATATTTATTGGAGATTATTAGATTTTGTTCAATTTTTTTAAATTTTTTAAATAAAGGATTATTGCACATTTATTAAACAACATCAACAACGACAACTACTTCTTGTTATCTTTTATTATTTTAGTTTCTGTAAATATTTCGTTTATATTATATAGTATATATGAAAATATAGTGGCATTTGTAGCTGGTAATAATAATAGTTATAATAATTTGTCATTTATTAACACATTTTGTAATTATATGTTAAGTATACATACCTGTATTAGCGAAAAAAAATATTTTCTTGTTTTCTTTTTTTTATAAAATATGAATAATTTGTATTAACTAGTCGCGAGTCTGTATTCTAAACATAGGTAAAATTTTATTTGTTATCCCATAATTATGTTTGAAAATCAATTAGTTTCCCCATAAATTCAAAAAAGAACGAAAAGATTATATTTGTTGTACAAAAATCAGCCTTAACATCATCTACCCGAATTTTCTGTGTATATTTGGTCTCCTGCTTTTTTTCTTGGGATTTTGGAAATAAAATAATAAACTTATCAAAAAATACAACTTCATAGAAACTTATATTTGGTGGTCATTGGTATTATTTATTATTATATTGGACGTATTTAGTTCAGTGTTTCCTGCTAAGTAAGGAAACGTTCTGATTATTCAAGACGTAGCTCGTCTGGATAAAGCAGAGTAGCTACTGGCAAAGTCTGTAGAGAGAGGACAGCAGTAAGAGAGGACTGCAGTATTGCAGCATTTTAGGAGGTTGTTCAATCAGGCAAAGCTTTTGGCAGCAAGCAAAAGCTACATCAATTTTAAAATGTAACATGGAAGGCGAAATGGAGCTAGGAAAAGCGAAAATCCAATGAAGCTGTTAGAATTCCAAAACTTTGAACAAAGACTAAATGTGATATCATTGAAAGGAGAGACTCTTAGGGTACTCCTTGATACACATTCTCCGGGGAATTTGTCTACGAAGACTATAATACTAAATTTTTACAGACGCTAACTTCGAAGATAATGAAAGAAATCAAATTTCGTTAATTGAAATAATATAAGGCCAGCTAACTCAGTGTCAAATTGATGACAGGATGATGTAAACGTTAAAGACTAACTAACACCCGAGGTATTAGGAAAAACATTTAGGAACAAAATATCAATAAATTTCAATACATAGTTTCACGCGTCATATAAAGCTGCAGTATTTGATTTTCCGATTTATTTTTCAGGAAATATAAAACATCATAAAAGTGAATTAAAAACCTTAAACTTTGAAAACTTTTTAGGAAACTGCATTTAAAATTTAAAGGCACAAATTTTGCTTGCATGATCAATGAATAATTAATAGATTTTAAAATCTTCCACACTAACAATTGTAAATTATTATTGGCGAAAATTATTTAATCATTGTACTTCACATTCAAATTATATGATCAACTACTGTTTGAATAGATAGCCTTGTATTCTCTATATCCAGTATATATTCTTGCATTAGTTTCTTAATGTTTTCATAATAACTTTTAGTTTTCAAAAAATTTTAAATTCTCTTTAACAAAATCCAAATGTAAATTGTAAGAGTAATCGTTATATATTTCATATATATTTGTTAGATATTCAAAAAGAAAATTTGTCGAAGTTATAATATTTTAGTTTGAAATAAATTTATAGTTCCATTTTTAAGACAACATTTTGCTGCAAGTATCTGATTTGTTGCGGCTGCAAATGTAAATAAATTTAATTCTGGACATTTTTGAAACATAAGATATGGTACATATACATATAAATAATATTTTGTTGTAGAAAATTGTCAAACAAAATATTGTTTTCATTTAAGATCACGTAGACGAATATAGCAGACATGCACACATTTCTTTACATTATTGATTATTAGAGGATGATCATACGTTTAGAAATTTTTATACAGATAATTTGCTTTGTTTAAACTACATACAAAAACAAAAACGAAAAAAAATATTTAAAAAAAAAAACTAAAATTTTTAGACAAAAATAAGACAGAAACAGAAATATGTACGTAAAACGTATATTAAAAAAAAATAAATACTTTTGTTTAACCAATCATATTGTAAAAATAGGCTGCAATTTACGTGCACAAATATACTACGAATTTTTGTTTGGTTTGATTAAGATTTTTGTTCCATTATATATGATTTTATATATAAATATCTCCACATACGATTATTATTATATACGAACACACACACACATATAGATATGTTTATTATTTGTAGTAGTATTATAATATTTAGTATATGTAGTAGTAGTAGTAGTAGTATATTAGTTAAGATTATAAATTGATTTGATATTATTTATTATATTAGGCGCATATGTAGTAAATAGTTTCAAATATAAAAATATTCTGTAATTATACAACAACATATTAGTTTGGATTAGTTTGTAACACGTATACAATACAAAAAAAAAGTTAATTTGTTTTGTGCAAATTATTTGCAAAATTGCTTCGGCTGCTGTGTAAATTGTTTTTCTTTTTTGTTCGAAATAATAATTTATACAATACAAGTTATTGTTATTAATTCGTGACATATGAAAAAGATACGAAATATTTTCAAAAGTTCTTTTCATATTCATCTTAAAAAAAATAGTAAATAAATAATTCTTTATTTTTTTTGTCAAAAAAACAGACATACATATACGCGGCAATAGAGCTATTTTAGATATTCTCTTCAATTTTATTTGATATAAAAACAACAAAAAAATAGTCATCGTTATTGATTTTTCAAAGGAGACGGCTTAAATGGTTTTAATTTATGGTTTTTTTTTTTATTTTTAATAAATAAATAAATTTTGTTTTTATATATATTCTAAGTATCTCCTTAGAGTTTTGTTTAATAATAGCAAATATGTTTAGAAAACACCACCCACCCATCTTTACTATATTTTTTTTTTGTCTTTACAAAAGAATTGTGTAAAACTTATTTGTATATATCAGTTAATAAATGTATTAAGAATAGTTTGATTTTATTTATTTAAGACAGCATATTTTTTTAGCAGCATCCGAGCAAGTGAAATTTATTATTAAGTTTTAAGGTTTCTATTTTTTTTTTCTTTAATACAGTATTTGTATTATTATTAAAATTTTATTTTTGTCAGTTTGTTTTACTTTCTCATTTCAGAGGCGAAGCGAACGTTATTTTGGCGCTTTTTCATACTTTCATTCGGTTCTTTAATAAAATATCGATTTTCGTTTCGTTGCTCATTTCTTTTTTTATTATATTTGCATCCCCTCAGTAGGTGCTGTTGTTTAAGAAAAATAATCATTTCATAAAATAATTGCTATTTGGAAACATAAAAAATTAATCAAAAATTCAAATTAATAGAGTTAAAAAAAAAACTAAAAAAATTAAATTGAAAACAAAATGGAAAAAAAGTTCAAATATCAAAAACTTTATTTGAGAATTTTCAAAATACTACATAGGAAAAAAGTTTTTTTTTTTTTTATTGAAAATCCATTTTAATTTCCAATTTTGTTTTAAAAAAGTTTCCCGGTTTGAATACTAGAATTTAAAACATTTTTTTAAACTAGAAATAATTGAAAGAAAAAGAACAACAATAACTTCTTTCCCTTGGGTTTCTGGCTGGCACCACGGAAAATTCAGTTTAATTCCAACAAGATGACATAATAAACCCTCTTTTAGAGACACCAGAGAGGCAGTGCTTTATAGAAGAATTTTACTCGATTGTATGAATCGATCTAATACTATATTGCATGTCATAAGTCATAGCACTTAAGAATGCAAACGGAAAAGATGTGTTATACAAAGAGATTAGCAAGGCTGGCATGTAGATGTTTTAAAAACACTCGTTACAATTTTTGATAAAACATTGATGCTTTTTTTGCTCAATGCACCAGAGTTAAGGATCTAATACAAGGATACATACATAACTGAATACAGAAATGTAACAAAAGATTTTTTAAATACATAACAATACGGTACAGATTTCGGCTTGCGTCGGTATAATAGTGGCTGGAGGTTCTGTTGGATCATAGTTAGGATCAGAACCATGAGGACTATGTTTATGATGATGGAAGACAAGTCTAACGCGAGATTTATCAGGGGAAATCAGAATGAGAAAAAAGAAACAATTTGGTTTTTAATTTAGGAAGGGGCCCATTCTGTACTGAGCGGATAAGTTAAGAATACATAGTGGTACATGAGCGAGGGTGTTCGGTTCCAGAGTAACGTATTTGAGAGCTGTTAGGAAAGTCACAAGATTTTTTAAGTGAAAGCTTAAGCCATCGAAGAATGCACTCAACAAAACTGTAGCAGGTAATACAGACAGAGGATGGGGCATAGCAAAGCTATAGATGGCTGATTGGTGAAATGGTGTAGTCCTCTGCAGGCGATGAAGTCGGGACCTTTCTAGGAAGTGGAAAAACGGACTCAGACGTAGCTACCCGACTCAAACCAAAGGCAGCGAACTGACGTCGAACAGCATGGTTAAGTTTGTCATTGCAATAGAATTAGAGGAGACATTATAAAGATACGCAATGTAGATTAATGTTACAAAATCAGTTTGTTACAAAAATCAATCGAAACACAGAAAACATTGATGGTACTTTGTCATTCATTGCGTCGAAAAAAATATGATTATTTGTGTTTAATGTCCGTCACTACTGATAAGCAATTTTATCATTATAAGGAGCTGTATACTATGTATTATTGTATTATACGTTCTGAAGTTACTTATGGATCGGACGAATGTACCCTGACGAATTCTGAGAAAAGTGCCAATTTTTGAAAGGCTATCTTAAACAGATATTTGAGGAAAAAAAATTAAAGAATGAAGAAAAATGTGGAACTGTTACATCTCAATCATAACGCAGGATTACTATATATCTGAACACAAAGACTTAATTAAACATGCAACGTACGTTCGCTCACGTAGGAGACAAATACAAATAGAGATTAATGGGGCAGCACTGTAGAAATGAATTAAAACCTTTTAGGTTGTAGTGCTAGATTTTGTTGTAGACAAAATTGCAAATAAAAATTGTATCGAATACTAATTGCAACCGAAAGTGCATAAGCTACCTCAACACCATATCTTTCTCATTTTTTTCTTCGAAATAGAAGCGATACCTATCTATGGTCTTTGCACATGTATTCTTTGGGAACATTTTTTTTTAAGGGTCTAAATTGATGATCTTTGAAATATTTGGTTTAAATTTAAGTTACAAGTCTTTTGTTTTATCCAAATTATTTTGAAAATAATAATTTTATAAAATAAATACTATTGTGAAAATATTGATTTCATTCTCTAGGTAGTATATTAAATAGTTTTTGATATTTGAAATTGAAAAGTAAAAATTTACGTATTTTTTGGAATCTATAACTCTATTGTATATCTTTTATAATTTCTTTCTTTCTGCAGTCATATAAAATATAAAAATTTTTCTAAAATATTTAATGGAAACTAAAACATAATTTGATTAACATATGAAAAGTTATTAAAAGAAATTTTAAAAAAAGAAGAAGTGTAAGATAGAAAATATTTAAAGGTTTTTTTAAATAATATTAAAAAATAAAAATAAAGAAATATTAATAAGTTAAGAAGTAAATTTTGAAAATATTATTTACCATCTTCTTTTACTATGCGTACGAAAATCGTTTTGTGGTTTTTGCGTTTCACAACAGACGAAACCACTTTGAAGTTCACTGAGTTTTAAGTTACAGAATATTAGGTTTGTATATACAGAAAGACGACGACGGCGATGATGGCGATAAAAATGACGACGTCGACGACAACAATGATGAAGATTTACAAAATATACAAAAAGCACGATAATATTATAAAAAGGCACGGCTGACTGAAATTTTTATTTTATTTTAACGGTTTTCTTTTGGTTTTATCGATTACAATTATATATATGTATCCTATATATATTTGTATGTATATGGGTGTTTTTATTTAATAATAATGGAATTTCTTTGAATTTCAATCCCTTGGAGATTATGGAGATTTTATTGTTTGTGTTTGGTTTTGTTATCGATATGTACAATTATTAAGTAATGCAGTAAATGAAATTGATTATTTATAAAAATTTATACATAAAAATTAAAGTTATGTATGGTATCGGTTGTATTCTTATGCAGTTTTTTCTGGTATTTCTTATTTAAGACACTTTCTTAGTGCTATTGCAGCAGCGGTAACTCGAGTATATCCACTCGTAATAAGAATCCGGCTGTGTGGTATGCAACTCAATGGACTTAAATTTATGTTTATACGTTTAAATGTACAGATCTCACTCGTTTCTTAGACGTTAATGAATAGTTTGGTAAGTATTTGTTATATACTACATATATATACTATATATACGATGAAGATTCTTCAATAACGTGTTTGATTTTTGTATGATTTTGATTTGTTTTTATAAGTAGATATACAATATATATGTATGTAGATATTATACAATATTTATATATATTCTTATGTATGTTATATAGAATTATATATCAATTATATAGAAGATATTGCTTTCTTAATCTTAGTGATCACATTATATATGCATGTATTTGATTTTATATATTTTATTATTTATAATTTTATATGCAAATATTTTGGTTTCTTTGTCATTTGTTGTTGTTCTTTATCATTTAATCATGATTTTTTTATGGAGATTTCATTGTATTGTATCTATAAAAATCATGTTGTTATTGTTGTTGCCTTTTTTTGTATTCCATTTGATTTGTTTCATTTTCTTCTTGAATATTTTTTAAGTTTTTCTTGGCAAGCTTCTGTTTTAATTCTTCTTGTAGTGCTGCATTTTCTTTATCCATAAAATATCTGTTTGGCTTAGTAGTCGAAGCAGTAGTAGTAGTACTAGTACTAGTAGCAGTTGAAGTACTAGTTGTTGTTGTTTTTAAATCAGTGTTTTGTTTTCTTGTTGCACTTCGTTGTTCTTGTTCTTGATCTTGTTGTTGTTGCTCTTGATGTTGTTGTATAGCAGTTTCATTATCATATCCTTGATGCTGATAGTTCACATTCTTGATTTGGTTTCATAGTAATTTTGTTTATTTTTTATGGTTTTTTGTTTGTTTTTGTGTTTATTTAAATTTTTTTTTATTTTAAAATTGTTTACCCAAGAAAAAAGATTTTTTAAGAAAAAAATTTCTAATATTAAAATTTATATATTTTTATAATTTATTTTGTTATGTTCTATAATAAATTCATTCAAGTTTAACTGCAAAAAGAAGGTATCCAGAGGTGTAAATTGAGTAAACTTTATTTTCTTAAAATATTATATTTTTTCTTTATTCTTTGAAAAATTCTAATTAACTGTTATTGATTGTGGACTTTGCCATCATCTACCTTAACCTGAAATATGGTTTCTCAATAGATATTATAATAATACTCCTCTCATTAAATTGGGATAAAAAAAACTATTCAAAAGTTAGGGGGGAGCATATATGTTTAGCCTGCTAGATCAAATCGCGTGCATTAACCTCACTCTTTGTACTCTTTGTGTATTTTCTTATTCCCAGTGAAACACTTAAAAAGTAAATTATTGGATATATTACTTGCATACATGATTGGTCTTACAGCCCTTCAGTCAGGATTATGACCTAGTTTCTCTGGGGCACGAACCCTGGCTAATAAATACGTCTAATAAGCCAACACACTACCACCTAGACTACGGCGACTATATGTATATTACGTAGTAAGCTTAATTATTCATTACAACACTTGAGGTCGAGAGTAAAACCTAGCTTCTCACACCACCCATACTGTGTGAGTAAATGATAACCGTGAATGGCAGGACTTACACTTAAAAGTCGACGCCAAACGACAGATTTTTGAGCAATTTTTATTTATTTTTAATATATGCCAGAAGACTACTGAAAGAAAGTTGCCAAATAAATATTTTTCGATATTTCGTTTGGTTCGAAACCCAAGTCACATAAAAAAATCGGATAAGTGCGCTTATGGCGTGTGGCGTTTTAAAGATACATTTTTTATTTCATTTTTTATACACCAGTTTTATGAGCGCATGTGTCAGTATTTTTGAACTGCACACTGTATACCGTGAAAGATAAAATACGCAATACTTTATGGTCCTGTTACAATTTATGCCAAAAATGCACCACATTTGTGAATAACGTACGCTGATTACCTCAATGAGAAAAAAATTATGCTCCATCAAGACTTCTGCAGGCCAGAAATTCCTAGTGATTCACTTGAAACTCCGGATATAATAATCATTCCGGACTATTCTATGTGATTGCATTCTTGTACTTGTCGTAATGATAAGTACACGTCCTCAAATCTGACCTAACCTAAAATAACAGGATAGGACACTATTAATGACATTAGGACATTCAACTCTCTGTAGTCATGAAGGACTATTGCAATGAAGAGCGCGTTTCATTGTTTTTATTGCTACTTCGGCGGAATGAATTTACTGCCTAATTTTTTTTTACGTACCACTCAATGTATTACAGAGAGAAATCATTTGCTGTTTGTATGTGGAAGTCCTTTTCTGTAGAAGTTTTCCCTGACGCTTCTATTCGAATCTAATATCTTAAATACTATTTATTCTTTCGTTTCTTTCACAAACTATTTTTCCAATTAGAACTTAGTGGAAATGATCATTCAACCAAAGCTAAATATATGGATTATTATTTAAGTTTAAAATATAGTTTCAATACAAAAATTCGGGATTTTTCTTCGTTTTTGTAAGCCATAAAACAAAACAAGAATATTTTAAGTTCTATTACTTCATCAACATTTCATATTTAGGTTTTTGTAACACCTTAGGAGACCTTCATCATACAGTTTTGGAAGTTACCAGTAATAAAAATATAGAGAGGAAGTTTAAATAAAATATTTCATATAATTTTTTTATGGTATATATGTATGTACTACATGTATGTATGTATTTACATATACAATAATTTTTATTCAAAACGAGGCTTATCTAAAAAAAAATACACACCCACGTCAATAGTGTTACGGCTGTGTTACAGTATTAGTGCACGCTTTATAACTGAGAGAGGAAGTAAATTGTATTGGGAGTAAATAGAAGTTACTGTACATAATATTTTATATGTATGTATGTATTTGTATATGTATTCTTTGTAAATGTAAAGTTATACACAGTGTTGGAAAATTAATTTTCCACATTATTATGATTGTTGTTGTAGCTGTGTTTGTTCTTGCATTTGTTCTTAAAAGTGTTTTGTGTTTTTTGTATGTAAAAGTTTGTAAGTGTTGTTTTGCTAAATTTGATTAAAGAAGTACACGGGGGTCAGGTTTATTGTTATTGGTTAACCTCGTTCGTATACAAGCATTTGTATACATGTGTGTATAAAGTGTAAAAAAAAAATTATATTTTGTATGTATTCACTATGTATGGTACGTATGTATATTGCGAGTGTATGTGTTGAGCTCTAAACTTCCGTTTTAGCATTAAATATTTATTTTTTAATTTGCTTTGTTTTATTTACAAAAAAAAAAAAACAAAAAAATTTCTTTAATTTTGTTTGTTGTTGATAATATTTAATTCTCTTTAATATACCAAATATCTGGTAAAAAACAAAATTGTTGAAGTCTGTTTTCGTTTTTATATTTTTTTATATTTTTATGCTGCTAAATATGCATACATATACTTATCTGCTGCTGTAGTTGTTGTTGTTTATATTTTACGTTAATATAAAACAAGAAATAAAATCTCTTAAAGAAAACATATAAATTAAAATTTTGTTTTCAGTAAAAAGTTAATTTTTGTAAAATGCTTTTCATATTTCCTATGCAAGTATCAAAAGGCATACAATATTAATACAAACTATTGTATTACGTTTGCTAGAAGTACATTTGTGTTGTACTAATTATTAAATCTTTGAGTCATGTAATCCCTTGACTGTTGATTTAATTAAAAACTTAAAGCATTCCTTTGCTATTGATTTCATTGAAAATTAATTATTTAAAATTTTAAATTAATTAAATAAAAATGAAGGGTCTTTCGATGTCATCTGTGTAATTCTTCCACCTCCCATTCTCCCCTTTCCTACATCCTCTGCTTTTTATCCCTCTATTATCCTTCCCTCTTTAAGGACGTTGTACAATGGATCAATTAGATCTCCGGTACTGTACTTATCTTATTTGGCAAGTACACGTCCTCTAAAATTATTTGATTAAAATGGGTGTTCTGTTCGGACAACTTGCTGCTCACTTCGTCCATTTTACGATACCCATACTCATTGTTCGAAAAGCGATGAATAATTATACTGGTTCAGTAAATGGTCGTCTAACAGCTGAATGTCCTGCCTGAGTGATATGCCGAAAACGTCCGTGGGAGTACAGAGTCTAACTTGAAGCAGTAGATTTCGCGTCGTTCATAGAGAACTTCGCGACGTGAGTTGGTACTGCACCCATACAAAATTCAACTGGCCTAGGAACTGAAAGTAAACGTTCACTGTATGGACTATGGAACAATTGGAAACTGACTGCTTATTGTGTATTTTTGGCTGGCAGCGTTATCTGTCCAAATTTCTTTGTGCTAGGTTGTCTCTGTCAACGATAAGGACTTTATGTCGGTGATTACCAATGACATGTGACGCTACGTATCATACAGCTCAAGCCTCATTGGGTATTCTGTACATTCAGATTGAGGGCATCACGTGGAGATGATGTGAACTGGCAATCAGACATACATACATAATTGGACATTGTAATCCTTCAGTCAGGATTACGGTCTAGCTTCTCACTCCACTCATGTTGTGTGTGTTAATTTTATGCACGAGTGGCGGGACCTACACTTTAAAGTCGACTCCTAACGACAGATTTTTGAGAAACTTTTCATGGCAATTTGATTTACTCTCAGAGTTTTTGGCAGAAATCTGCTGAGAAGAAGTCGCCTAAGAAATATTTTTTCATATTTCGTTTTGATGTTTGACCTACTAGACCAGGACGACTTCAACTGGCAACCGAGATCGGTATATTTGACCACGTTGGATCAGCTACAGACTACACGGATTCTTAGAGACTACGATTAAATTCAACCTGATTTATGCGCCAAACTCATGGAAAATTTGATTGATGTTATGCAGCGCACATATTGCCATTAATATGTCCTTCAAACGAATAAGTTTTCATTGTTCAGAATAGGATGAAAATATTTATTAGTGGTGCTAGTTGTTGTGATGTGATATGCTTTGTATTTCACAATTCTATTGACATGGTAACATAAAGTCTTTCAATATGATAAACACACATGCCTAAATAATGATTTTCGGTAATATAATATCCTCCACGATGTCTTGAATAGTCGAAATTCCTTTTCGATTTGTGTGTATAATTTGTTCAACACAATGTGAAGATCAGATAACCGAAATGAATTTTCTAATCTATATGTTCGTATATTAATTCAGATAAAAATATAATTTGTCTTTTAAGCGTAGAGTATTAACGTACCTTTCGCGAGCAAAGATCTTTCCTTTTTTTAATTTGTTTTACTGGCTTAGACATACAAAGTTTAACACATTCATTTGTATTTATGCTTACAATGAGTAGCTTTGAATTTATTTGATATTAAAGCATTTTACAACAAATAACAATATTATTATACAACATAAAACTCTGAATAAACAGTGATTCGAAGGGTAAATCGTACAGAAAAGTTAATAAAAAAACATAAATTACGGAGAGTGTGGAACAGAATCCAGAATAATTTTAACCTTAATTAAAATAAAGAAAAATACCTACAGACTTAAACCAAATAACAGTAAATATATAGAACAACATAAAAGGAGGGAAAAAATAAAATCAAGGAGCATACAATAATAACTAACATAAATCACAGACATTAACACAGAAATACAGAAAAAAGGATACCAGGACATATTTTTTTAAACGAAAAAAAAAATGGGAGCACAAAAACCAACAAATATATACGTACGTATGTATTTATATATAATTAAGAAAAATAATACAAGAAAAAAAATAACACAAATAAATAAAGATTAAATACACTGAGAATGAGAGAGAGAGAGAGAGAGATAAAAGAACAAAAAATGAACAGAAGTAGACGCAGAAAAAGGAAACACAACAGGAAACGGATGAGAAAAAAATATGCTGTAGGAAATTAAACACGTTGTACTTATTCATTTCTAAATTAACACTTTCATTATTTATGTTTTATTTTTGCTTCTTTTGTTATATATTTTTGTTGTTGTCTGATGTTGTTGTTGTTGTCATTGTTTTCATCAACTTGTTTTTAAATATTTGTTGTAGTAGTCACTCTCTTAGAATGGCTCTTGACTGCCTTATATATTTTCTCATCTTATATTTCACCTAAAAACACTCTACTCTATGGTCTATTCATGCTTTCATTTCCTTAAATAAATTTAAGTTTCGCAGAGTAAAGAAATACAAAAAAGGAGAAGCAAACGCTAACCATAATTCATAAGCAAAAGAAATGGCGGTTCTTCGCCTTTCTTTACTTTTTCTTTCCTGTTGCTTTATTTGCAAGAGAATTAAATACGGGAAAATGAAACAGAAAATCGAAAATGATAGAAAAAAAGAAAGAAAAATATAATTGAACCGTAAAAATGAAGCAGCGTAATTAAAATGTAAACAAATAAATACCTTTCCCTACTGCCTTACTGGTTTCTCAGTTTTAATTCACTAGAAACCAGTAAGTAAGAGAAATGCTAATTGCAATAAAGATCTTAAATAATTTAAGGTTTTTACCTATGGAAACATAAGAACTTAGTGGATTGGCATTTAAAAGTTTAAGAAAAAAAAATTTTTAATTAATTTCAATGAATTTTTTTGCAGTGGTTTTAAAAATGTTATGAATAAATTATTCAATTTATTTGCTAATCATTTATCTTAAAGGAATATCCAGTAAAACTTTATAATTGTTAAACACTTGCAGTTTCGACGCTGATACATACAATCAAGAGGTAAGGAATTTGCTTTGCATTACTGATTTTTACAAATAAATGTGCTCCATAATGTGGATTGAGCATCCAAACTGTCACTTGTTTACTCACTATTAATCTGTAAGAATTTTTTGTGTTTTTTTGCTGTTATTTTTTAACGAATTTTTTGTAATTTATTCAAAAATCTCTGATGAAGTGAAGTCACAAGGGTCCTTTTTAAAATGCCAAAAAATCGTGAAAGTAGATCAGACAGACTGCAGGTCTCCTGAGTACAACATTAATTATGTCAATAGCTGCAGAGATATAATCAAGCTTTGCAGAGATATAATCAAGTCGGAGTGCTTTGTTATCAACTGATGAAACTAGTTTCTCGGTTTCGAAGCGTCTACATTCCGCTGCATTTTGCATGAAGATACATTAAGTGAGAAACCTTGAAGACGTCAACTTTCATTCCAATTTTTTAATTCTATTCTGGCAACAGCAATTCAGGATGGTAGACGTTAAAGAAGGGGACTATATTGAAATCTATACTTTGAAAATACGCCATCAAATTTAACAGTAAAAGCTGAATTGCAGATACACATATTAAAGTATTGCGAGACAACAGGCACATTATGGACAAAGCTATCAACAGAGACTGGAAGTTTTAAAAAGGACATTGAATGGAGTACAGCACCACAAGATATCGGATATCCATCTAGCAGTAAAGACTGAATTGAGAATAATTATTATTGAACTATTCCGAGACAACAAACACATCAATAAACAGTTGCTGTCAACATAGACTGGCAGTTTTAAAAAGGATATTTATGGAGTACTGCACCTCAAGATATCCATGACAAGATTCCGAGACAACCAAAATATCATAAAAGGTTTTAACAACTGAGACTGGGACCTCTAGAAGGGGCATTGGAATAAGTTATCCGGCTAATTAAGAATCGAAATTAAAAAAAATTTCAGTTGTCTGATCTATAGAGGCCTAGGAAAACTGTAGGTAATGAACATAAATGGAGGCGCCAGGAATGTTATTGTTGAGGTCCTATGAAACAGAATCATACATATGTATGTACTATGTATGGTACAGTATGTATAAAACCACATAAATTTTTTAAGAGAATATTTTCACTTAATTCTTTTGATAAGGGATCAGTGTTGCAAAACTGAAATTTTGAAATGGTACTAATTATAATTGAAAAAGTACTTTTTTACATCAAATTGTACTTTTGTAAAAGATACATTTATGTATACGAGTATAAAGTAAACACTTCCCATCCATACAAATTGGCTATTGGTCAGATTTTTGAGAAACTTTATTATCGTAGCAATTTTCCTTCCTTCCTCTCAGAGCTTTAGCCAGAAATCTGCTGAAGAAGTCAGTCGCCGGAGAAATATTTTTTCATATTTCGTTTTGATTGGTCTGGGCTTGAATCGTGGGCTCACTCACGTGTAGTAACTACATACTAGACTAGATATTTATATTTAATAACACAGGACAAAAACAGCTGATTCGAAACGTAACATTACCTAAAAGCCCCGTTTAGCCACGTCGGTGGAACGTAATGTAACCAGAGCGATGAAAATGCTTGCCGAAATTACATTACGGTGCGCAAGCGTTTTCATTGCTTTTCGTATTCTAAAAACGAACGAATGTTTCGTGGGCGTTTGGCTAACCACGGCTAAAACCTAATTCTTACTTTAGCATTGCGTTGAACGTGTTGCCAATGCATTAATAGCTGAAAACCGCAAGACATAAGATATGTAATAATAAAAAAGTACTGAAAGCGTAGGGGGGGTACTTGGGTATTTTTGAAATGGAAAAGTACTGAAAAAAGTACAAAAGTACTGAATTTTTCAACACTGTAAGGGATTGAAACTAAGAAGAGAAGTTGCACGAATTTAATTTTGTTATTTTTTAGGTTTTCATTGCTATAGTAATACCAAAGAAGTTATATGAATACCAGGATTCGAATTCATATTGCAACATAATAATAGTAGCAATGTTAACTAATTCGATCACAGCAAAATTCCAACACGTGCCTTTTAAGTCAAACACAAACAAACATTCTAGAGTTGAAACTGATGACAACTGCCACCAATACCACATTGCTGTAATTAACCAATTAATGTTTAACTTTTTAATTCAAAACGCTAATGAATTTAAAAAGTCTTTCGGAAGAAAAAGTTAAAATTAAGCAAAAACCGCTGCTGCATTTGGCTTTGAAAAGGAAATTTGAAATAAGTTAAATGGAAACGTAACACTTAAATGAAAAAGGATAAACAAGGTTTATGTTTAAAAAGATATAGAAAGCCCTTAATCAAAAAAAATAAAATGAAAAATGAATAATGAGCTAAAAGGAAAATTAAGAAATATCTTTCAAAAAAAAGTCCCTTTCAATTAAAGCGATAATATTATCGTTCATTTTTTTCCTTCCTTCGGATTTTTTTCCTTTCTTCTTTCTAATAAAAATGATACCACCACCCTAGATGGCAGTAACCAAAGCGAATCATAAGACTCGAATTGTTAATGAGCTGTGGTAATATGAAATAAGCGACAGCAATGGCATAGAAAATAATTATTTATTTATAGTAGAAGTACAGCATATTGTTTTACATTTCCCATCAACCCCGCTGAGTTATTGTTGGCCGAAGGGCAGTTGTCGACAAAAATCTGTAATTTACCTTCATTTTACATATTCTTCTTTTAAATACTGTTCTTGTTATATTTGTTATATGTACATGTAGTTGTTTTATGTTGCAAGTGTAATTAAATTGAATATTTTTTAAAATTCTTTTTAATTTTTTTTGGTAAAGGTTTTCGGTTACTTTCTTAAAAACCTTTCTGCCATATTCTGTTAAACTCTGTTGTATGATTAATGTTTGCATTTTAACTTTGATTTTTTTATATTTTTTTTTTTTTGTAAAATGAGTGAGTTTTGAGTTTGAGGTTAAAGGAAAGAGAGAAAGTTATAATAGCGTATAGTAATAGAGAATAAGAAAATCAGATAGAATGTATGAGAGAGAATAGTAAAATCTTTCAAATTGTTTTCCACGAATTTATAACAGAATGCATTGGTACGAAATGATGCTTTTGATGTTATAAATTTTTTGCTGTTTTTGTCCCATTTTGTTGATTATTAGTTATGTTTTGTTTCCGTTTATGTTAAATGTACAATTATGGAAAACTTTTTTTTATTATATTTTTCCATTTAACGCCGTCTTTAAATGAGTTGAATTAAAGTCCGAATTTTATTCATTAATTTTCGTTCGCTCGCTCACTCGCTCAGTTTTTTTTTTGTTAACGTTTTTTTTAATTATTTTTTCTACATTTTATTAAAATATTATCATGACTTTTATTATAATTTGGCATGAGAAATATTTTTATTTTCAATATTGTTTTAAAGCATGATTAATTTATATTGCTTTGGTAGGTGGATTTAAAAAGAAATTTGAATTGTTAGTATTGAAATTGTATAAAATTTTGAAAGCAACTAAAAATTTACTGATACAAATTTGCAACGGGCAGAAAAAGACAATTCTGCAGTAATCGTTGTGAAATACTATGTTCAAATTTTAGGTGTATGTAAATACTTCGTGGCAGTGACTCACTTATGATTGCTAATAGATTGCTAAGAGGATTTCTGGGCACCTTTAAAAGGATTAATTTTCCCCGTATATTCAGAACAGTCTAGACTTGTCTGGAGTATATTCATTTTACCTAATTTTCTTCGCAAACGAGAGAATTTTGAAAAATTTATCATTTAGCTGCCAGCGCATGGGGATAACTAGTTTACAGTCAGTAAATATGTAGATATCAAATATTGTACTAAATTTTCTGAAGTGTCTGTTTTTATAGCTAATATCTCGGCTTGAGCTATACTTCAGCAATTGGGCAGTCTAAGAAAGTAATCAATTTTCTAGCTGGAAAGTGAAGACCATTGCCAGAATAGACCTTTCGGTCATAATATTTAGATCTAACGGTTATAGAGTACTAAGTACCATTATCCAGATAAACTTCAATAACCATTTTGGCGTGACCATAGCTTTTATGCTCATATATATTCTCTCGACGATTAGTGCTAACGCTCACAACTTGAAATTACACAAGCTTACATACATACATAATTGATCATTACAACCCTTCAGTCAGGATTACGATCTAGTTTCTCTCACCACTTATGTTGTGTGGCGAATTTTATATATGAGTGGCGAGACCTACAGTTTAAAGGCGCCTTCGAACGATAGATTTTTTGAGAAACTTTTCATGGCGATTATATTTAGTGGCAGATTTTTTGCCAGAAATCAGCTGAGAGGACATCGCTGAAGAATTATTTTGTTTTGTTGGAGATATCTTATGTGGGGTTTAAACTATGGCCTCACATCCAATAACATACTATCTGCTAGACACAAGCTTAGCTTTACATTATTAATGCTTTGAATTTACTGGCAAACGGCTAAGCATCAATTTTTAACGACCAATGAAATTTACACGAGAATAAAGTGTTTATGTACATGACCAATAAATGTAAAATTGGTTTTGAATTACTAGAATCAGCAATGTTGTGAATGATGCTTCGAGAACTAAAGAGCGTCTTAGAAAAATTTAAGGCAACCATCAAACATACAATACTAGTATAGTACACACATAAATTTGAAAGGCAAAGTTTGCATTAAAAATTGATAGATTACCCAGTGCAAATAGTTTTCTACATCATTGATAAAAAGCATAGGTGCTATTATGCACTATAAAGGCAGCTACAGAGAATAGATTTTTATTAAAATTTGATATCTAATTCTTAAATAAATAATTTATTTTCAAAACATCAAAAATTATCGGACAACAGGACCGATATCATACTACTTTTCATGGATTAATCGCCATTATGCTTACTTTTAGTTCAAAAAATCTTTTGCTCTTGATGGGAAAATCTTTAATATTTCTCTTGAAATCCACAAACCACAGCTTTATTATTCTGTTTTCTATAAAGCTTTAAAGTAGTCATGCTTTGTAACAATTTTTTACTTTTTGAAAAATCATATAAAATTTCTTAATGATCAGATGCTGTTGTATTCTTGTTATATCTGTATTTAATCACACAAATAATATATTGTTTTTAATAAATAAATATTATAAAAACAAAAACATAAAAGAAATACAAAATTTGTTTATTTAATTATGACTTATAAAATAATTACTTAAAAAAAATTAATTGCGATTTGACATGAGTCATAGAGAAATGCGGATTCAATCAATTTTATTTGATTTTTATTTTATTGCTTGTTTTTAAATTAATTTGTATAGTAAGTGTTATAAGGTTAAATTAGTAATGTTTTATTTTTATTTTTTTTAGTTTTTGCTCAAACAAATCAATTGGAAGAGAGTTTTGTTTATTGTTAATATGATTATAGTTTCCAACCAAAATTAATTAAGAAACACATTAACACATACACACACAAAAAGAGTAGAAGAAATATATGTAAAGATTAGTAAGTTTGTTAGAATGGTATAAGCGACACTTACCGATGATCTACTCACTTGCATAAACGCATAAACACCACGTAAAAACTCCATGTTAGGCTGCTGATCTTGTGATCCTTTAGCAGGGCGTTGCGCACGACTGATATACTGTTTGACGGTGTCGGCAACTAAATTTGGTTTTAGTTTACGTGATAATGCTCTGCAATAAAAGAGAATTTTTTGTGATTTAATAAAAAGTTATTTAAGAATATCTTGTTTATAAATTAAAAAATTTAATAATTTATATGTACTCGTACATACGAATGTACTTCAGTCAAAAAGCTTTAATTTATTTTAAATTTTTTTCTGATTTTCTGAGAGTATACTTGTCATTTAGTTGGTATTTAACATTTATCTGGTGCTTAAAATAAACGCCTTTCTTATGTTGTTGTTGTTGCTGTTGTTGTTTGCCATGAATACCATATATGGCTTAAAACAATTGTATTGTTCTTAATTTACCTTAACTGCCTTTTTTAGTGCTCTTAGCCGACAACTCTCAAAGCAATGAAAACAATGAAACGGAAAAAAAGTCTATTCATATATTTATATTTACATATATTATACATACACTCACACCACACACACACACAATCCTACTTATGCCCTTTAAAACAAGCGAAAAAACGTGCATCACACCTAGTTATGCACTTAGTGTCTCTCTGTCTCTCTCCCCCACGCACACATGCATACATACACTTATCTATAACAACGTATGAAAAACCGCATAAGAAAGAACAAAAAAAGTGCAGGAAAACCTTCACACATCTTTTACCATACCATACATACGAGTATATGTATGTATGCTGCACATATTTATGTTTATATGCATGTGTTGATGTCCTAATAACACCCCGCTTTAAACTCATACACATTGCTGTGTAGCCATGCATAATATATACACATAAACATACGCAATCATACACATGTATGGATATATTATTTTGAATTTGTTTCTTTTTTTTTTGCTGCTGCTGTAGTTGTTCTTGGTGTTTATTTAAACTGCTACTACAACCACAACAACAACAATAACATTTATACCAAGCCAAGCTTATACACATTTACAATGCAATGCAAGTAGCATTTTTCGTCGTTATTGTTGTTGTTATTATTACAGAAGAGAATATACAACTTAAGCACCAAATTGCCACTTTGGTTTCTCTTTTTCTATGTGTTTTTTTTATTCTTTTCTAAAGTGCAAACGGAAATGCTTTGTAATTTTTTAGTCATCTCTTCAGCTATTTTTTTTGGTTTGTTGTAACTGTTTTTGTTGTTGTTGTTGTTGTTATTTGAATGTCTTCTTTATGCTGCATATATTATATACGATTATATTCATATAAAAAAATTTTACATACATTGTGGTTTTTTAGTTTAGGGGTAAACGTTTTAATACAAAATTTAACTTAAATACGGTTTTACATTCTCTTTTATTTTGTTATTGTCACTAAAGAATCCTTGGAAAAAAATAAAAAAACGAACAACAAGGGGAAAGCAGTCTAGTACCCTCGCTTTTGTTTAAAAGTGGTAATTACCATATACATACATACAATATTATTTTGACAATTCTCAAAAATATATGTATGTATTTAAGAGCTTAAGGCAAGCATTTAAAAAAAATCACTCACTCAATCAAATTAAGTTTCAATGTTTGAGACAAGTCCCCTTCTCTAAAAGAAAAATTAACACAAAAATATCGAAAGAAAAACGAAATCGTTTAAGAAAATTACTAAAAGATTTGAATCTAAAAAGGTTTATAAAATCATTTTGTTCTTCAAGAGAGTTTGTTGGAGTTGCACATACTTTGTAGATCGTTTTATCATCGATTGGGGGCTGGTATTCATTACAACCCTTTAGTCAGGATTACAATCTCGTTTCTCACACCATTCATATCCTGTGTGTTAATTTTAATAGTGATTAGCGCTACCTACAGTCAAATGTTGGCTCCAAACTGCAGATTTGAGAAAATGTTCACGTTATTTTTACTCTCCGAATTTTTCCCAGAAGATTCTTTTATATGTATTTCGATTTGATCGACATGTCTGAGCCAGGGGTTGAACCATGGGTTCTTGCCTTATAAGCCAACACACTACCTACTACACTACGACGACTTCAAAGGAGAAATAAGAAATAGGAAATTGTCAGTTAAAACTAACTCTAGAGAATAACTCGGAATCGTTGCCTAATTCATAAATTTTTTTCTTTAAATCGGTCAATTAAGTTGGAACAATATTCGTTATTAAGTGTTTTACTCTTTACAAGATAGTTTATGTGGATTCTGTCACAAGTCTTTCACATGTACTCCAACAAATTTTACCATGACTTTGCATGACCTGACAAGCCTCCTTCGTCGTCGTGTCGTCTAGAAACAGGTACTTCTACGTATTACAATTGAAATCCTGAACACGTCTGTAAAGTTGCCACACGACTACATTTGCAACTGTTTATTTCATACCCAAAGGAGAATCACAATGGCTGCTACAATCAGTTGCACTTTCAATCTACAATCTATTGACAATATATTATAAATATTTTTAATTGTTTCAGGACGCAGAGGAATCAACTGAGCATCCAGAATTCTCAATACTTTCCACGCTTGTCCGGCATCACAAATAATCAAAGAATCTGCTGTTTTTCATTGAAATTTATAATGTAGGATTTTAATTGTGGCTTTGAAGAAAAATTTCGCAAGTGATTCAGATTTTACTCCGATTGTCATTCTATTAATGTGGCAACCATTTCCCTTAGTTTTTCAAAAATTGTTTGTTCTGCAACATTCAACATATCTGCCCTTTGTTTTTGACTAAAAGAGTTGTATGGAACAACCAGCAACTTCGGCTGAAAAATCAGATCGATTCGGCTGTAAGAGAATGCTGTATCTGGTGGTGCTAGAAAGGTGAAGCCTGGGGAAAACGTTAATACATATCGATACCGACAACAAATAATTAATACAAACTATGCATTAATCGAAAAACGACCCAAATAGGTCATAAGGCACGGTAAATTTATTTTTTTCACAAAAAGTTAAACCGGTTCAGGATACAAATAAAGCATTAGGCTGGAAACTGCTACTCCTCACGCAGAATTTGCTATTTCCGACTACTATTCCTATTTCAATTCCTACGAAGTCAAAAACTGGATGATTAATTGGTTTGATTCAAAAGATGAACGGTTTTATTGACGTGGAATACACAAATTGCCAGAGAGATGGAAAAAATGTGTGACGAGCAATGGGCAACACTTTGAATTAAATATCTTTTACTTTCCCATTAAAAATTAATGTTTTATTTTCACTAAAAAACGATCATTTAATACTGGTAAGTCTGGTATAGTCTATGTAGTATAGCATAAGAGATTTTCTAAATAAGGATCATCCTCTATCAAATTTCCAATAAAAATATCAATTTTCAGTATCAATTGTGGGTAAGTTTTTTGTCCCACAGCAAAACCATAGAACTTACACAATTTTACTTTATGCTGATTTCAAACATGAAAAAAAGATCAATAAAAAATTGTATTTATATTTACATTCTCTGAAATATAATTTCCAAAAATTTAAAACCTTTATGAGTTTCTATGGTGCTAAAATTAAAAACTCATTTCTGCATAAACAAATGTGATTACAATTATAATGACAGCCAACATATGTATGTATAGTATGTGTGAAGGTGTAAATATTAGAAAGGGTTGCAGAAGTCATACATTCACATTAATTTTTTAAGAAATTTTATTTATAACCACTAAGGCAAATGTTTGAGCAGAACAGAAAGAATAAAATGCAGTCAACACATGAATTTCGTTTCAAATGTTGTTGCCAAATGGTATACCCTCTGACAGTTTAAACGTTATTAAACAAAGGTGGTATGAGTGTAGCGGAAAAGAACGATAAGTTCAGTGAGGCAATAAAACATGAAATTAAATTTCTAACACACATGACATATATACACTCATATCTGTTCACATACTCATACGTACATACATATGTGGTAGTAACTTTAACTGAGGTTAATGCAGTAAATACACGTGACTTTAACTAATGGCAAACTCCACACGTTGGTGTATATGGCACTTGTGTGGGTGTTTAAATGCATGTGTATGTATGGATGGTAAAGGTTGAAAGTCAGAAAACATTAAAAAAGAGAAATTGTAAAAAAGGCAAAAGAAAAAGCAAAGTCAAAACAGCACAACGATAAAGAAAAATATTTTAGTACCTCGTATCTGTTATGCCCGCCAACACAACGAGGCAATGGCAATCACACTTAGATAAACTTCCTAGAAGATGGTTCAAAAACAAAAAAAAAATAATAAAATTCTTCTCCACCCATATGTTGTTTTAGCTAAACACGTTTCACATATACGATCTGTTACTAAAGGCTAACGACTAGAACACGACTTATTCTTGAATTTTATTACTTGCATATACCATGGCAACTAATTGTGTCTGGAAATAAGTAAATATCTGTTTTATAATTTATTTACGGGGTATTAAATTTATAATTTATCAACAAATAAAATTATAACCATTAAGGACTGCAATGTTAACTTGTCCTACGATAGGAAATCTAAGTGTCCAGAGCAGACGATTTCGAGATTATCAGTTCGTTCTCATTAACTTTGTTGAACGTTTGAGGCTTGAAATATTTATTAGCGGCCTATGTTACGAAACTGCGAAAGATTTATAGAAAAATCATTTAAAATCGTATTAGATATTTACCTTAGTCTATAGGAATTCTACTTTTTTAACCCTGGACGGTTACTCTTCATTTTTGTACATTGATAAAGATAGCTTGTAGTGAGCAAATGTACCCTGGCCACCCATTTTTTAATCCTGGATGGTAATTTTTGTACAGTAAGGTTACTCTTCGTTGAATTGATGAAAACCTACTCTCTTTATTTGTCTGCTACCAATTGTCAATGAATTGTCGTTGAAAGCCTTATTATTTATTTTATTTATTTATTTATTTAATAGATATTTATATTACATATTTACAATCTTAGAGATTAAATATTACTATATTATCTATATTTGGCATAACATGATAGTTGTGAGCCAGATTGGCATATATAAAGCTATGAGTTATTTCATTTATTTACGTTGTTTCTAAATTTCTTAGATTTTTTTTTTTTTTTTTTTTTTTTTTTTTTTTCATACAATTTGTAATAAAGAGGTTATTAAATTCAATAATATACAGAGTTTATTCAAATTCATTTAATAATAGTTTCCTGTATTTAAGACAAATTTCCAAATATTTATATAATGTAAAGTAATCATATTCAGCACCATTTAATATATTCAGAACTTCATTCAAATCTAAAGTAGTTTTTCCAAAATATTTTAATCTGAACTCGTAGTATATTGGACAAATTCCAATTAGGTGTAGAGTGTTTTCTGTAGCGTCTAGGTTACAAAGTGAGCACAGGCCAACTGATGAACTTTTGAAGGCCCTGGCATTAATATCTAATAATCCACCTCTTGCTCTTATTATTAAACTTGCAGCTCGAGAAGACAAATCTAAAGCAGAAAGGGGTTTCATGCAATAATCAACCTGCGAATATAAATCGTGAAATTGAGAGTTTCTTGCGTTAGCCAATAAATCTTCTCTTTCCTTAGTTGATAAAAGGTCTAGAATTTGTTTTGAGTATAAACATATAGGATTTTCAGCATTGTCGGGTACAAATTTAATATTTCCACGTAAAGTGATCCATTCCTCTGCCCAATACGTCTTTTTTGCTATTACCTTTTCAGCTAAAATACGTGGCAATCTGCAACTAGGCATGTGCAGTGCTTTATTAATGTAATCAAAGTGGAGCTTTAAAGTATTAACGTATAAAGAGTTTAAGCCAGTTTCAATATAAAGCATGTAATTTGGTGTGTTGCTTGGTAAATGAAGCATCTTTTTTATAAAAAACCTAAACAATTTTTCAACTTCGTCATATTTTTTAAAACCCCAGATTTGGGCTCCGTAGAACATAATAGATTTTGATGCTGCATTAAATATTTTTAGTTTGTTGCTGTTTGAAATTTTGGGGTGGTTTATGTACCTTGCCCATGTTGAAGAAATCGCCATTTTAGAAGTAGTTAATTTATTTTCTATATGTTTTTTGAAAGACAAGTTGAAATTAAGGTCCATGCCCAAATATCTATAGTTATTAACGATTTCTATGTCATCTTCACCATAATTCCATTTTAGATTATTCGAAATTCTTGTTCCACTGCGAAATATTAATATTTTAGACTTAGCAAGATTTACCTTTAGGGACCAAATGTTGCAGTAAAATATTTGGCGAATCAGATAAGATGACAATGTCATCAGCGTATAGAAGAATTTTTATAGGTTCATCTACTACATTTACACCACCAGGTAATGCTTCAGCCAGGTCGTTAAGGTATAAAGCAAACAAAATAGGACTAAGTATACATCCCTGCTTCACACCGTTGTCTACACTGAACGGATCAGAAAATGTGTTACCATAAAGTACTTGACTTGTGTTATTTTCATAGTAAAGTTGTAAGATGCGAATTATCTTTGACGATAACCCCATACATGATAATTTGTAAAAAAGAGAATTCCTTGGTATCATATCAAATGCGCAGGAAAAATCCACAAAGAAAGCGTATGTGTTTTTGCCGTTAAGCTTATTTAAATGAACAATATTTGCGAGATTAAAAACGTTATCAATTGTAGAGTAGTTTTTTCTAAAGCCTGCCTGATACTCGTTTAATATGTTGTTGACATCAATCCAATTAGTTATACGGTTTAAGAGAATATTATTAAAAATTTTACACAATGTGTCAATTAACGATAATCCTCGATAATTTGTTGGACTATTTGGATCTCCTTTCTTCAAAAGCGGAATCAGAATTGACGTTTTAAAGCTGCTTGGAAAGCCTTATTATAGTAATATATCGCTTATTCTTTCTCCATAATAAGACGACATAAGCTGATTCACTGCTCTTAACCGATCCTCATTAATTTTTCATAGTATATAGTATAATGGCGAATGGGTCCATTAGCAGGTTATAAGAAAGTGCTCCCATGACCCATTCCCATCATCATAGAACCTACATGCTGCGCTCGAAGCAACCGCCATTCTGAATAAGTGTACACTGACTCTACAGTGGCGTGTCAAATGCAAGAAACTTTGTTGTCTTAAATTTTAAAGCAAACCTGTTTAATAACCAGATTGGCAAAGAAATTAGATGATATAAGATTTAGTAGTCGCCGTGGTCTAGTAGGTAGTGTGTTGGCTTATTAGACGAAAAGCCAGGGTTCGAGCCCCAGGCCAGACATCAAAATAAAATACAAAAAGTATTTTTTCGGCGTCTACCTCTCAGCAGATTTCTGGCAAAAACTCTGAGAGTAAATAAAATTGCCATGAAAAGTTTCTCAAAAATCTGTCGTTCGGAGTCGACTTTAAACTGTAGGTCCCGCCACTCATGTATAAAATTAACACACACAACATAAGTGGTGTGAGAAACTAGGTCGTAATCCTGACTGAAGGGTTGTAATGACCAATTATGTATGTATGTAAGATTTTGAAGTCGCCGTAGCTTAGTAGCCTATGGTTTAACCTCTCGCTCGAACCCTAGTTTTACGTCTAATAAGCCAACACATTACCTACTATACTACGGCGACTTCAAAGTAAATAAGTTAATAATGTAAGCATTTATCTCTTCAATTTACCGTTATATGATAAGCAGACTAACTGATATACGATTTCATATTCAAGACTACTACCGTAAAAAAAAAATGCGAACATCATTCCTCTTCCATATATCTTCTTGGCAGTTTATAATACATAAATATTTAAGCTTTAACAATCAAAGGATTCAATTAAATCCTACGCTAATATATACAAACAAGAAATAAATCCTATAAATAGATACTTAAACGCACATCTTTAGGGTGCAAACAGAAAATTCAGAGGAACAAACAAGAACAAATATTTCAAGATTTAAAGCCGGAAATTATTTAATGCCAGAAATTTGCTATGAAACCACAGCTAAACATCTTTATATGTTTGTTAAAAGCTTAAAGGATTTTGTAATAAATTTAAATTTAAAGTTAAGTTATGGATTTTACACATACTGTGATATTTCAAAATACAACAAATTAACAAATTTTGTCTGTAAAGCCAGCATGGCAGGCAAGTGAATATTTGAAAATTATTTATTTTAGATATGTATGTAATAATATTAAATTTAGATATTTAATCGTATTGAGTAGAATATAATAGTATTTAGCTTTATTTTGAGTGGTAAAACATTTTTTTAGAGATAAAATTGATTTGGATTATTTTCTATTACCTGGCTTATCCACATATCATTATTAAAAAAAAATTTAAATTGTTGGAAGTTAGTTGTTAAGCTCTTTTGTTATTTTAGAAACTATAAATAGACATATTAATTTTAAATGTACTACAATAGCAATAATAATTACATGGTACGACAGTCAAAATCCACCCAGCTAATGACATAATATAGGTTGTGAATTTTGATGAGTAGAACTCAAAAATATTTTTTTTATATTTCTCGAACCCTGTTTTATTTGCCAAAAACGCTTTTTTTAATCTTTTCCAAAATTATTTTTAAATTTTTAATTATTATTATGATTACCCAAATATTTTATAACTTATTTTTAAAATACAAATTTTTTTGAAAAAGCGACAGATGAGCCTTTAAAATGGTATATATGAACATATATTTCAAACTTAAATGTTATGAGTTTTGATCGGTTTAACTTGGAGAATATGATTTTTTCTAATTTTTTTAAGTTAAGCTATTCTTATTTACCAAATTTAATTAAAAATATAAAATAAGTGATGACATTTTGAAAGTGTATTATATTGTGAAGAGATTGACACTTCGTTTGATAAAATCGAACAAAAATTACTGTAGTTATTATTTAAATAGTATAATAGTCGCGTTATATTTTTTATATATGTCATGTTATCAAACGAACTCTCAGTTCAAAAATTTTGAGGATTTTTGATGGATCTTGATTGTTTATCGCTAAATGTGTCAATTTCACCTTTGCACGACTGCCATAAGTCGGCTAATGTTTGTGTTTTTTACAAATAGTATTATTTCTCTTTGCGCAAACGTTGGCCAACTTTTGAAGGTCGCTCAAACGTGAAATTGACATATTTTCCAACAAACAATCCAGATCATTCAAAAATTCTGAAAATTTTTGAACTAAAAGTTCATTTGAAAAAATATATTTCGTATATGAAAAATATAACTTGAAAGTTAGGCTCTTTATATAACATCTAAGCCAATTTTTTTCCGATTTGATCAAACGAAGGGCGAAGCCTTTCACAAGATAATGCACTTATACAATCCCATCACTTATTTTATATTTCTTCATTAAAGTTTGCTACTATGAACGGACAAACTTGGAAAAATATGAAAAAAATTCGTGTTTGTCAAGTTTACCTCATCAAACCACAGAGCATATTAAGTGAAATAATATATATATGTATATCGTTTTAAAAGCCCATCTCTCTCCTTTCTAATAAGGTTTAAATTTTGGACGTCAGTTCAGAAATGTTTGTGTAATCAAAAAATTTGCACGTAAAGTTCAAAAAACAGTGTTTAGAGGGTTCAGGAAATATAAAAAAAATATTTTTGAGTTTTACTCAACAAAACTCACAACTTACACTCTGTCATTAGCTGGATGTATTTATTTTTTTATTTTGTCGCATAGTGTTATTTGTCTTTTATTTAAAATTCAATTTAAAAATATATTTTACACATATTTGACATCAATTTATATTGTCTTTTGTTAATTTATAAAATTAATTTATTTTTTTATTTACAAATTTTTAAATACATTTTTTTGTATACATTTTTATTTACCTTGTTACCACTATTTACATAAAAAACTCATATTTATTCTCTAATAGATTGGCATACAATGTTTGCACACAATTTTTTATTTTGTTTACTTTTTATTTCAATTTTTTTTTTAATTTTTATGCAATAATTTGCATATTAAAATGTAGTACAAAAAAGCAGCTGCCACTCACTTATGAAATTAACAATTTGATTTGAATTTTTTTCTCCGTATTATTAACAACAATTTTGTTGAAATAAATAAACAAAAAACTCCAACACAAATAAAAGTTCAGTATACATAGTAGATATAATGTATACAGCCTGGCAACGTATGTTTTATGTGGTTAACAATTTTAACCAAAAAAGGACGTACTTTAAACTGATGATAATAAACTTGGTTTTATGGCAAACGAATACTAAAGAGAGTACACAAATTGCTAAAAGTGAAAATAAAAATTGAGAGACAAATAGTATGCAAATAAATACAACAATAATAAAAAAATACATACATACACTCATAAAATCGTGGTTACAAACCCATAAAAACGAAATACAATATAAAAACACAAATTTGTTAAAAAAAAGAACAAATAGAACAAAGAGAGAAAAAAATTTAATAAATAACTTAAAATTATATAAACGTGCATCAAAATATATACTATACTGGCCATCAATCGAACAGATGCGCATTCATAGTTAAAATGTTCAACAGATTTCCTATTCATGGTAACAATACATATTAATTTTGCTTGTTCTTAGTCCAATTGTAAATACTATATTTAATGTTATCTATGACTGTGTACATGTATTTGAGGTTCATGTTGTGATACCACAGATACTACCTACACAACCGCAATATTTTTCTGTATTTTTGGTTTATTTCTTCTTTCTTTCTCTTGATTGTATTTATTTTTGACAATGATATGTGAATTAAAAGTTTATGGGCTTAAGTTACTGCTGCTGTTTTTTGCATTGTACATATAGGTAGGCAATGTCCCATTGCACTTGTGGATTTTAATTATTATTTAAGCTCTACTAACGTCATTTGTATTTCAAACACTCATTTTATGACAGTTCAATGAATTCTTTTTGTTTTCATGCAGAATCTAGCATATCACTCGGATGTCCCCTTTGAGGGGACATGGTAGTTTGTTAGCGATTGCGGACAATGAAATTATTTCACCGCAAATTTTTAAGAAACACGTGTTCTCCTGTAGTTTTCTGTTAAAATATCACAAAAAAAATTGATCGAAATCTGATAAAATTATCAAGATGCATGATAAATAAATCGTCCGTTCTACACGTCGAAAAGGAATGTGAGAAGTGCGTTCATGACGGACTGTACACTTCTCTGATCCGTTGAGCAAATTGTAGATATAGTGGATTAAGCTACAAGGGTGTGTGGCTCAACGAAGTGGGAAACTTGATACGATAATAAAGAAATCCGATAACCGAGAGAAGAAATATACAAGATCTCAGTTCGTACTGAAGGCGCCGAATAGAAAAAATTTTTGATATTTTTTAGTGAATATGTGTTCTTCAATGTCCACAAATTCATATAAAATAAATTTCATCACAATTCCTTACTTGGTTCTAAAATTATACAGTATAATATCACGTTTCCAGGATGTACGTTTTCGTTAAAAAGTGGCGTCGAGTTGCTGGTAGGTAACGTCCGAAACGGTGCCGAGTGCAAATGGTTAATAAATACAACATTCATTATCAGTAACTAGCTTATGTTTTTCAGAGTCCATGCAATAAGTGACTAGGAGCGACCCAATACGCATGGGTTTAGTTAGCAAGTCATAATCCTGACTGAAAGGTTGTAATGACCACTGTATGCAATCAAGTGTTTCCTTTTCGGATGCATTAATGCCTCACAGGTTTCAAGAATGTGTTCCAATAAGGCATTCTCATCGTCAGAGAATCTACATTTAGAGCTTAAAACAACCTCCCTTCGGAATAAGTGTGCCTTGAGTCCAAAGTGCCATGTCAGAAGATCGGTTACTAACCTCATGTTATTGCTTGGTAGTTTGATTTATAACTTAAATATTATCTTATTGTAATTTCAAAACAAAAGTTTTAATTGCCTCAAACTCCCTTGATTTGAGAAAATAGCCTTTGCTGGTCTTTATCTTCCCTTTCGTCGAATCTACCACTCAAGGGTTCTAGTTCCATCAACAGTGTGGCAGCTTGCTCAGTGCCCACATGTTCTTGGACTTAGCAGAGAATAATCTAGCTGAATCAGCGCTTTTCGATTTAACATTATAAGAGCTGAGTGGTCAAATGGTGGCCTGACTGTCAGATAGTAGTGCTGTCTTGTCTTCTTATACAAGTTGAATTGATCACGTCTTTCGATGGCATAGGCTTCCGCTTAGAAGATATCTGCGACTTTTTTCTCTGGGTTCGGAATATTTCATTCTGGAAGAAAAAGTCCTGCTTCTGTTCCAATATTTTTTCTTGGCCTATCGGTATATCGGATATATCGGAAGGAGGCTTTTAGTAAATCGGAAGGAGGCTTTTAGTAAATCAATTCCTCATGTAACGAAATCTCTTAATTAATGTCATTTCCAAAGCTTAGGTTTTCACTGCCACATGGTTAACTGATTTATTTTATTGGGCATTACAACCCTTTTAGGGGATTCTCCAATCACTCTTTGAGTGGCAAGACCTACAGTTTTAATGTCGACTCCGAACGACAGATTTGATAGATATAAACAGATTTTTCGCAAGAAATTGTTAGTATTCAGGTATTATCATTACGAATATATATAAATTACCTTAAGTAGATTGATTTTAACACTCAAAAACGGTTTTTGGGATTTTTTTTTTGCAAAAATTAAAAAAAAATTTTGAAAGAAAAATTAGAAAAAATTACTGAAAATTTTTCAAATTTTTAAAAAAAGTTACAAATTATTACATCACAACTCGTCTTCCTTAGTCCTTTATCTGTGTGCCAAATTATATTTTTGTAGCTCTACACACTAAAAAGTTGGCCATATATCCTTTTTTGTGAATCAAAAAATACATTTTTTAGAATTTGCATATTTAAGGTCATCCGGGACGTCTATTGTTAATAAATGTATTATTTGAAGATTATGATCATTTACAAGTTACCGGTAACAGTCAATAAATGAGAAAGTTACCCTCATTGATAGTGACATGACTAAAGTTTTGTAATCCATACTGTTAATAAGTATGTCGCCGTAGTCTAATAGGTAGTGTGTTGGCTTATTAGACGTGAGGCCACGGTTCAAACCCTAGCATAGAGATCTGAAACAAAACGAAATACGCAAAAAAATATTTCTTCTGCAACTTCTCGTCAACAGATTTCTTTCAAAAACTCTGAGAGGTAAACAAATTGCTATGAAAAGCTTTTTAAAAATCTCTTGTTCGGAATCGACTTAAAAATAAAAATGGAGAAAATTGGAATAGAACAACATAAAAAAACGCCAGTAAAGCTGTCTTTTACTAATGAAACGAGGGGTTATTTACTATTTGCTTTATATTGATTGCCAGTATTCTTCTTATTTCGTTCATTAATTTAATGAATTCAATTATTTATTTACTTTTAATCTTATTTACGTTTTTAATATTTACGAATGTGTGTACTGAGAGGAAGTTGCAGAATGAAATATTTTTTTTTATTACGTTTTGTTCTAGATGTCTGAGCAGGGAATTGAACCACGGGCTTTCGTTTAATAAGCCTAATAAGCCTATTAGATGACGGCGACTTCATTAGTTCTTTTTTATATTTTGTAAATATCCAACGAGTCTCCATAACCCATAAAAAGAATGCAATTGTGAGCTTGAATTTAAGTTTCTATACATAGAAGGTTTAACGTGAGCGGACTATACCGATTAGCACAAATCTTTAAAACCTGAGCAGCATGTATCATTTAATAAATTAACAAAAAATATGATTTTAATAGTTGATGGTTAATTGCTTTTCTATTATCATCAGCAATTAATAATTTCCCTTAATTTTATTGAAAATGTTTACACAATGTAATTGTAATTGTAGTTGTTTATTTCTAATTACCATAGAGTACGCGTATGTAGTATAAAGCAATTAAACAATTTCATTGAATTATATCTACATTCAATTCCTACCAGTACAATGAGTGCATAATTTACACAAAATTGTTCAATGACAAAAAAAAACAAAAAATTAAACAAAAAAAAAAAGGCAAAAAACCAAATAAAAAAAATTTTTTAAAATTATTTATGACCCCATTCTCTTGATATTCATAAATAACCTTAAAATGTATGTGTTATTCAATATTTTATGATACTGCAATAACTTGACCTAACAAATATGAAAATACAAATAAAAAACTACAAAAAATACGAAATAAAAACTAAAATAAAAAACTTTTAAGCAAATTATAAAAGGAAATGACATGATATCTAAGCCACGTAGCTAAAACAAAAACCAATCCCTTTAAAGAGTATGAAATCAAAAAAACAAAAAAAAATAATTGAATAATAGATTGATTCAAGTAAAAGACTCAAAAGAACAAAAAAAAAAAAAAAATAAGAGAAGGTATAGACGTATATGTATGTGGAAAACAACGGATGTAAAGTCAGTAGGTTAAGAGTTTAATAACAACTACAAATCGAAAACAATTTTGAACTCAATACGAGCTAACGGTGGAAAAACAACAACTGCACAAAAGAACCGAATACCTTAGAAATATTCTATGCAAACCAGCAGATATTGGGAGTAAGAAAGAGAAGAAATTAACAAAACAAACGTACGGACTATAACAAGGACAATAAACAAAAAAATTCTAAAGAAAAAATAAGAAAAAGAAAAAAATTAAAGGACGACCGGACATTCGCGTTTAAAGTAAAAAGAAGCACAAATTGTTCGAGTAATACACATGCATACATATCCATTCATTCATTCATTTTCACATATATACACCAAAGTACACGTATATGAACGAACCTTACAACAATAATAACATAACGGCTTTTATCGTTTATAAATTTTGTACGTACATATTTGCCATACGGTACAATTTAACAAGCTCAACTCACACATGCATACACACACAACATTTACACACACATGTTAGATTATGTGTTGTTGCATATTTGGTTTGCTTTCTCATTTGTTTTTTTTTGTGTTACAACAATATTTAGTTAAAATATAACCAACTACTTGACTACCACATGACAAATGTAGGACAAGGTATGCATATTAGACGAAGTCATTGTTAAAACGTTACATCCTGTACAAATTTGAAAGGTATGAGAAAATCTTAATTTCTTAATACTGTGTATTAACGTATTCACATCGTTGTTGTACGAATTTAGAAGGTGTAGTGAAAAAAATATTTTTTTTTTCGTAACGTACATAACATAGAAAAGCTTTGTGAATAGTTTTGCGAACATTTGCTCCTCCTTAAAGTAAGAGGTCACACTTAGGCTAGCACTCAGGCCCATTTTGTTACCTAATTCGATTCTATCTGGTGATTAACGTGAGTCCAAAACAAGTCTTGCTATTGCAGCAAGCTTTATACAACAGGACTCAGTCAAAAATGTCAGAACGTGAGAGATCATAACAAGAGCAGGGCACTGACACATGAGATAACATATTTTTTTCCCATAAAACTATGTTTTTTATTCGAAAATGTTAATAATATTTTATGGTCCTGTTACCGTAAGTTACTCTTACTGTTAAGAGCCGATCGCATGCATTGTTGATCTCTTTCATTCCCATTCTGGATTCATTTCTAAACCTTAAATTGTTACTGGACTAAGGTTACTATTGTAAGGCAACATAACAAGAGTGGTGTTATATTGCTTTACACAATATACAGAACTGCGAACTGCAAAAATTTCAAAAGATGGACAGATTTGATCACAAAATTTTCAATTGAAGCAGGTGCTGAATCTATTCTGGCAGATCCTAGAAAGATAGTAGTTCCATTTGATTTTACCAAGAAATCACGCTGCGAGTATGTATTGAATGCAGAGGTGAGAAAACGTACTTTTTATCAAGAAGCAGTGCTGACTGCCCCCTCCATGATGTTTAATTTCGATGTCATACTTTCAAGGGGGTAGGTCTTTTCGTTTAGATGGATTATATAAAGAGATTTAAAGCCACTTGATTTTTTAAATTCAAAAATTCTGATGATAATGTTTTCCAATGCACGTCGAAACTTTAAGGATTCTCCGTAACCAAGTAAGTAGTGTGTTGGCTTATTGTATGCGAGGCTGTGGTTCAAAAACCAGGTCAGACATCTCGAACAAAACAAAATATGATAAATAGTACTTCGGCTCCCAGCAGTCTTCCGGAAAATATTTGAAGAGTGCAAAAAATTGCAATAAAAACTTGCCCAAAAATCCAAATTTAAACTGAAGGTTCCATCACTCGTGATTAAAAATAATACAACGTGGGTGTTGTCAGAATCCTGACTGAAGGGTTGGAATGATCAATTAAATAAGTATGTAATTTCATACAAAAAATTAGTATTGAATTTTTAAAAATGGGTGTTTTTATTCTCTTCGAATAGATTCTTTCACTCAACCAATAGGTAAGCATGGAAAACAATACAGCAGTGTGTACCTTCATTTTAACTAAGAAAATACTGTCAATGTTTTCGTTATGTTGTAACAATTTCTTTTCTCTTTTGGACCCCCTTTGTCTATTGTTTTCGTAGCTTTAGATTGTTTTTTTTTTCATTTAATAATTACAGTTTACTAAGCCATTGCGAATTTAACAACCGGAAATTCTACAACAATAATTTTTCATTGTATTGGTGAATAGAAGAAAAAAAAGAAACAATAATGAAAGGAGGAAAGAAAATAAATAAATTCTTTAACCCACATAATTATAAAGCAAAACGAATGAAAATTCAGCAATAATTGATAGTAATCATAAGGTTTTCCTCTGCAAAATGAACATGCATACCTACTACGTACATTTAAGCACACAAAAAATAAAACCATTGAAATTCATACAAACAAAAAAGCGGTAATAGAAAAATAGGTCTTGGTCAGTAGTGTTCAACGGTGCTGCAGTTGCTTGATTTTATTTTTTCAATCACAAAAATAATGAAAAATAATAGAAAAATATAAAAAACGTATACAAACTGGAAATATTTAAAAAATAGCAAAATATTGTTGCTTTAGTTCATCATTTTTTGTTTCTCCTATTTTATTGCTTTTTTTCAACTTCAACTTATTGTTTAAACAATAGTTGACAATGACAGTATTTCCGCGATTTTCCTTTCTAGTGTTTTGGTTCTATTTTACTAAATTTATTTGAGTTATTATTTTATTTTATTTTTTGTTTTTCTTTCTTTTATAGTTTACTATTTACTTTTACTTTGGCTCGATTTTATTTGCGATTACTGTTGTCGGTTTATCATGCTTATCATTCTATTTAAGTCAAGTCTACTTTTGCTTGGCTGACTGACTGGTTCGTTTATTCATTCTGATTGTAATCATTATATACATACTTTTGTATACTATAATTTTTGTTTCTTTTATTTTTGTATTGTTTTTGTTGTCCTCCTTATTTTATAATAATTTTTATTTTCTTTATTGCTGTTTATCGTTATTATAGTTTTATAATGATGCTACAAACAAATGCAAATTTTTTACTTTGACAAAGTGGAACTTTAGAATTTTAATATGAATTAGAAATTTAACGTTTCTAATAAAATATTAGAATCATTTATTATCAATTAAGACAAGTATAGTCGAATTGACCCACTGTACGACGTCCTAGTTTCTCACACCACTTATGTTGTGTGTGTTAATTTGATACATGAGTGCCATGACTTACAGTTTAAAGTCTACTCCGAACGACAGATTTTTTTTTTTTACTCTCAGAGTTTTTGCCAGAAATCTGCTGAGAGGAAATCGCCGAAAAATACTTTTTGTATTTTGTCTTTGATGTCCGGCCTGGGGCTCGAACCCTGTCTTTGCGTATAAAAGCCAACACACTACCTACTAGACTACGGCGACTTCTAATAACACTTAATTAATAAGAAAATATAAAGTTTTCCATGACATGTTAATAATACTGCGTTACGTGTTAACGTTGTTTAATTTGATTTTAATTTTAATACAGGTTTGTAAAGCTTGTAATAATAATCCCTGCCAACATCGTTCAGAAAAGCGTTATTCTAGGAAATTCAGTGTTGTTTTGTTAAGTTTAACGATATCTGCTCATTATTGAATTGATTTACTAAAAACAATTTTTTCCAATAAGTCCTACTCTTTTCTCTCAAGAGCTGTGTTCCTATGACATTGGTTGTTGAACTAATACTTTTTGTGATTGGATTCATGGGGTGCTGATCGCATGAATTATTTGGTGAAAAGCTTATCAATTTTATAAATTTAAAAACACTATTCAGCACATTTTTTTGTCACTGTTTGGCAGGATGCTTACTGCTCTTGTATTGACAACATAATCAGCACCTCAAATAGAGCCGTTTACATTCATATTGAACGTTCATTGATTTGTCGAAATGTTTTGACACCATTCTCGTTCTGGTCATTTGGAAAATGCAAGAGATTCAAATGCCAAGGATATCAAAAAAAAATAATAATAAGTGTATTAAGCCTAGATTCGACATGCAAAGTCCTGCAAGTTGACTACTGATCAAGCAAAAAAGGCGTTCTAGGTCAAGTGGGAATTCTCCGCAATGAGCAATTAGAGAGCAGCTTTCATTCCGCTGGTGGATCCAGAACCCTTCTGCCAAATGAAGGCGGAGGTTTGTAAAGGTATGCGCAACAAAATGGGAGATAATGGAGGCTAAGACTTTTCCCAAACCAAATGGATTTGAGGCAATCGAGAGCATTTATAGGAAATTACATGAATAGTTATGCATTATATTGTCGAGGAATAACCAGATGTTAATAACTGCTCTTTTGACAGGGCACTGTAGACTCAAGGATCACTTATTCAGAATGGTGATTATGTCGGGCTCAATATGTGAATTCTGTGGCGATGTGAATGAGTCATCTGAACACCTTCTTGTAATCTGTCGGATATAAATGGAAGAAACACCTGCCTGCGTATCAAGTGGTAGGCACGGAAATTGTCATTATAGACAACGAACAGCATTCTGAAATTTGTGAAAGCAATAGACTTGGAGGAGACATTATAGGGATACCCAATAGATCGTATAGATCTTAGTACTAAGGCACCTTTTAACGTCAATAATAGTAACTACGATTAGAAGAGACATAAAATGGTAATGAAAGAATGGACTTCTTGAAAACGTTGGGTTTGTTGATAACAACTATCTGCTCGAACGTAATGCAGAAAAACTGTACAAAACATTGTATGAAAAGCGGGATTGTGTAATAATTTTCTACAGCTAAAAACCATCAACATTTCGAACATCAAATAAGCAATTGGCATTTGGCATTGCGCAGTGTTACCATAGAGTATTGGAAAATGTACGAAATTTTACATAAATCCAAAGGCATAACGATGTATTAAACCGTAAAATATAACCAAAAATATAATCAGCGTCAACCAATATTTGATACGTAAACTGTGGATGGACCTAGATAGGGCACATTTAGGAACACAACATGATAATAAAGCAAGAACAACAATTGAATGAAATACTTAAGGTTACAGAACAAATGTATATACATGTAGAAATAACACAATGCTACTGATCCTACTCTTAATAGGCTCTCATATGCAATTTAAAAATTTTTAATTTACGAAAATATTTAATTTAAAACTGTTTACATACGCTTTACCTAATTATTTTTCAAAAAAAACCTGTAAATTAAACATTATTTCAAATTTAAAAACTACATATTGAAAGGACTTTAAAAATAAATACCACCTGCAACACGTACTTTTCTCGAAAACATTTTGCCCTTATAAACGAATAACAGCAGCACTTGTATTTACAATTTCCTTTTGTATTCAAAAGGGGGTTTTATTTTATATTTTAACAATTTATTCGTACTTTTTTTTGTTTATTTATTTCTTTTTTTTCATAATTTAACCTCAATATTAAAGTGAAATTTTCTGGCATTGTCATTATTATTATTTTATGTACGTGTTTAGATGTATTTACACCTACACACAGGCTTGTACAATATTCATACAATATTTTTGTTATTTGTCTTCTTGTTATTTTCACAAATAAAAATAACAACAACCATTAAATAACAAAAAAAGAAAGAAAAAAGGAAAACAAGAAAAACTTTTCAATTCAAAATAAGGAAATAGGTTACCAAGTGCACATGCTGAGCAGCACAGTGCTCCGATTGCACTCTCGTTTCGGTCTTTTTTGTATGTCCATTGTCATCTCCTAGTATGTGTATTTGTATGTGTATGGGTTTTTTGTTTTGTTTTTTTATATATCACCTGAGTGTAAGTTTTTGTTCTCTTTCAAAACTACAACATGAATAAATGCCAGCATGAGAAATACCTATCTTTACCCAATTCCTCCCATATTTTCTTTTATTTTTGAACTGTTTTCCCATTGCTAGTTTTCCCTTACTCTTGCAATTGTTGTGTTAAATATTTAGGAAATCATTATCTCTCTTTTATTTTCCTGTGCTCGCATTTCGAGTTTAAGCATTAAGTTCGTTAGAAAGAAGCAGGAGCAAATATATATTGTTCTACTACTACTTCAGCTATTGTTTTTATTTCTTAAAATCCTTTATGACTTTAAAACCCTTGTTTTTGTGAGTGACATAAGAAAAAAAAAGAAATAATTTTAAGTATTTGTAACTTTGGCTTAAGCCTGTATTATTTGTGACATTTAGCTGGGATTAGTTTGTCTTTTAACTCTTTCTTCTTATGTTTTCCTTTCTTTTTGTGTTCTCACTAATGAGAACGAAGAATTTTTGCTTAAAAAATTACAAAAATAGGTTGCAATTAAGTAGAAGCAAGCGATTAAGTTGACCGAGCAACATGATAAGTGGAGTGTTCAGAAACATGTTGATTTGAATTTGGTAAAGAAATTCTGATCGTCTAAAAAATCGAATTTGACTTGATCGTATAAATATGGGGCAAACTTCTCTATTACTTATGACATACTCCTTTAAGTATCTCTTGTGCAGAGTATCTTGTCATCTTGATATTTATGTGGGATTGTAAAAGTTTAGCTTCTATTTAAAGGCCCTACAATAATTTTTTTATATTCTATTGTATTCCTTATATTGATATTTTAATGTGTTCTGTGGCGAATTGCCATCTGCATTAAAATTTTTCAATCCACCCCATGGACGCATATGGATCCCATGTATTATGCCCATTACGCAGTGTTTGCTGTGTCTTTTCATGTAAGTTTGCAATGTCCTATTTACTGGAGTATTGGAGGCCTTTATGTATCTTTAGTCGGCATTGTCTTCTTGAGTCTTGAAGAATTCACTTCAGAGATGTCGCGCTTTGTCTCATTAATATGACAGACCTGGCTTAACGGCATTTAGAATGATTAGCTTGTTGTCGAAGTTTCAGAGAACTGTGTTGAACTGACAAATATTGATTTTTATGTGATTTTGTTTGAAAGTTGTCTATTTTTAGTCTCATGCAATAGAGTAGACTATACAAATGTTTTGTATTTTTAAACTTAGTTTATATGAAATGCTGCTCTAATATGGTTGAGTCTTGTGTTTTTTTCTGATTCTCACTGTCATTTGTTGTTACTGGACGGATAGTCTTTCTCCGAGATTGTTTACATTTATGGCCATGGTTCCAGTTTTTAGTCGCCGTAGTCTAGTATGTAGTGTGTTGGCTTATTAGAAGTAAAGCCAGGGTTCAAGCCCCAGGCCAGACATCAAGACAAAAATACGAAAAAATATTTCTTCGGCGACTTGCTCTCAGCAGATTTCTGCCAAAAACTCTGAGAGTAAATAAAACTGCCATGAAAAGTTTCTCAAAAATCTGTCGTTCGGAGTCGACTTTAAATTGTAGGTCCCACCACTCACGTATAAAATTAACACACACAGCATAAGTGGTGTGAGAAACTAGGACGTTGTACAATGGGTCAATTCGACCTCCGGGTACTGTACTTGTCTCAATTGACAAGTACACGTCATCTAACCTAACCTAACCTCAACAGTTCCACATCTCCTGGTTTTGCTTAAGTGGTGGAAATATTATGGGTCTGTAGACATTTGATATAACATCCGCATAATCCAAAAATCTTTAGTTGTCGTAAAGGACTCTATGTATTACGTCTCCACTTTGAACAGACTTGAGTTCTGATATAATCCATCACAATGGTGAATAACAAAGATGCTGTTTGGCATATTATTTGTGTTATTGGAATAAAATGTGGTGAAGAACTAAGATTTCAGAGTTCTCGTACAAAGCTCTGATAATTCGAATTATTTTCTTCTCAATATTTTGCTTAAAGTATCCCTGTTTCCATTAGTAGGTAGAATACTAAAGAATTTCAGTGTGATAATTAAATACAAGTCGCCGTAATCTAGTAGTAGTGTGTTGGCTTATTAGACGTAAGGCCGCGGTTCAAACCCCAGGCCAAATATCAAAACGAAAGTATGAAAAAAATATTTATTCAGCGACTTCCTCGCAGCAGATTTCTGGCAAAAACTCTGAGAGTAAATAAAATTGCCATGAAAAGTTTCTCAAAAATTTTGTCGTTCGGAGTCGACTTTAAACTGTAGGTTCCGCTACTCATGTATAAAATTAAGACACACAACAGGAGTGGTGTGAGAAGCTAGGCCGTAATCCTGACTGAAGGGTTGTAGTGGCCAATTATGTATTTATGTCGGTTATGAATTTAAATACAACGTTAATTTCGCTGCGTCTGATTCCAAGAAATTATCATTTAATACCCACCTTCTACAACCTTCATGTTGAAATTTTGGCTGAGCGCGACGGTTAAGTCATTGAGTCGCTAGTACAAGTAATACATACAGCGGTGTATGTAGACTTTTTTCTTTGACAGTATGTTCGTTTGTACATAAATAAAATAAAATTTTAAAAATCGTTTATAATTATTTCAACAGTAAAAACCAATTAAACGACGTTAAGTTAATATTTTTGACTGCCATAAAATGCAAATATTTCAGAAGCGGTATAACTTTACACTTGGTCTACATGTTTGGTAATGAAATATTTATAAACAGCATTTATAGTACCAAGAATTATATTGACTATTATAAATTATAATATTTTGGTCTGTAGATAGTAATTTTATTAATATTATTAATATTTCAATAACGACAATCAACGTTTAGCAGAAGTTTGAAACTCAGCACATTTTCAACACACTTATCGTGTCTATACATTTATGGAATGCATACAGCATCACGCATATGAAAACTTCATATGTATTATTTGGCAAAAATATGTATGTATGTATACTATAGTCTTATTGAATGCTTGCTTTGCATGCATATACCTACATAAATATGTATGTATGTATATGTGAAAGAGAAATCATAAATTATAAATTTGTTGTCATATGAAAATAAAAGCATATTCTTAATTATGCTTTTTACCCAAAAATACATACAAGAAAGAGGCTTTTTCAATCTCACGCTAGAGGGGAACCTTGGCAGGTGGAATAGTCGTGTATATAAAATTTTCAACTTAAATGCCAGCTTACCAGAGTTATAAAAAGAAAACGTATAACTGAAGCTGGTGCTGTTTTTGAAACGTTTTATTGTCATATTTCTATGAAGTGCATCGCAGCAGGTGTTTAACTAAAACAACATGAAGTTTTTAAGGTTCTTTCTGTTGTTAATTTAACACTGTTTTCAATTTGTTGAAATTCCATTTTTATAAAGTAGTAATTAATGAACATTTTTGCTTGTTAATAAGAAATTAATATTTAAAGGAAAAGAAATATTGAGAAACTGAAAAAATCTTATTTTTGATATTTTGCTATGCTCGAAAAGTCTGAGTTGGGGATTGAATTGTGACCTAACGCCTAATAAGCCAACGCACTAGCATATCTACTATGCTATAACAACTTCAATAATTGTCAGATCCCGAGCTAGGCTCTTGCGTATGGTATATCGATAGATCCAAGCGGGGAAATTGTAGTTGTTTCAGGCATAAAAAATCGATTCGAATGGGTGTCCGTAGGAGAATGAAAGATTCCTGCATTATACACATTTGTATAGTTAAGCTGACATCTTCTTCTTCTTCTTTATTTGCGGATCCGTTATTCGGATATAAAGCCATCATACAATAGTAAATATTTTGGATCTCATTATATTTTATAGTAACTGTGACAGCTCTCGATATTTAGCAGCATGTAGTATGTTTGTTTCATCCCTGTATTCTGTCCAATCCTGAATGTTTCTTAGCCAGTATATCTCTCTTCTGCCTCTTCTTCAGCGTCCTTCAATTGTACTTTTTATTATGGATTGTATAAATTTGTATTTTTCATTCCTTATCAGATGTCCCAAGTATGCAATTTTTCTTCTTTTGACCGTTTTCAGTAGTTGTCTGCCGATATTCATTCGTCTCAGAACTTCCTAGTTTGTAATGTGGGAAGTGGGAAGCTGACATCAAATCACTTCAATTGACCACAATTCAAATTTCTCGACACCTTAAGGAACTTTAATTTTCTTTCATTGTGTTTCGTTCCAGGCCACTAATTAGTCATTACCTACATACTAAGGCCACTAATTAGTATTTACATACATACATACATAACTGGCCATTACAACCCTTCAGTCAGGATTACGGCCTAGCTTCTCACACCACTCATGTTGTGTGCGTTAATTTTATACGTGAGTGGCGGGACCTACAGTTTAACGTCGACTCCGAACGATAGATTTTTGAGAAACTTTTCATGGCAATTTTTTTTTTACTCTCAGAGTTTTTGTCAGAAATCTGCTGAGAGGAAGTCGCCGAAGAAATATTTTTTTTCATATTTCGTTTTGATGTCTGACCTGGGATACGAACCCGGGCTTTACGTCTAAGCCACCACACTACCTACTAGACTACGGCGACTTTCACTAATTAGTCATTAGACTTACAAAAAGCCATACGAACGAAATACTTAGTAACTAAAAGGAAATAGAATTCACTGCTGACTGGCATAATATGCACGCCAGCGATAGGCAACACAATTTGCAATCCCTAGTTGGTGGATTTTGGATATGCTGCTTTTGCTAAGTAGCCTTTTCACTGTGTACTTGACATACCATTGCAGATTGATGTATCATTTGAACGAAAATGGTCTCTCTGAGTATTGCTCCAAATATTCTCTTTCAATCAGCAGATAAAAGCCCCACCAACTTGATGACATTCCCGCAACTCCACCTATGTTGTAGTTGAGTTCTTAAAAGGCCTTGGATTGGATGGTTAATGTAATAGGCTTGTACAATAGATCTTCCTTAACCTCAATGTTTTCTTGTCTCGTATAATATGAAAAATAATTTCTTTGTAAATGCCAGTGTGAGTACATTCCTGATCGACTACATGTAACAGGTAAGGCACAAGAAATTTCAAATTTCTCTGATAAACAACTTTAACCAATGATTTATCATAGTTTTTAAAGCATAGTTTTTTTTACATATTTCATCATGGTTATTATTTTTGTTGTTGTATTGTTATTTCACACAACAAAAGATGAGTTCACACAGTTAAGTTGAACCCTAGTTTATGCTCTACCATATCATACTATGCAATGCGTTTTTTTTTATTCTTCTTCCTTTTCATTTCTTATATACAATTGCTGATGTACACAACACATACACACACACACACGCACATGTGATTATATGTACATGCGTGTGTTAGTATTTTTGTGAAATAAGGACATCGCTCTCGCACTCAATTCCATGTGAGTGCTTTTGTATTGTTCATTTCTATTGTTTGTCATATATGGAGTGTAGTGTATTTAACAGTTATTCTCTTAGTTGTTGTTGTTGTTGCTGTTGTTCTTATTATACTACTACTGCTACTAAACATAGTTCATATGTTAAATACTGGTTGTTTTTGTATTGTAATATAATGACGTATTTTTAGTTGTTGTTGTTGTTGTTGTTGCTATAGCAATAGTGGCCGTATTATCATTAAAATAGTTTACATACATACATACAACTATAGTACAATATGTGAATGTATGTGGTGGTATACTACTGTGTATGTGTGTGTACACGAGAGCATTTAAATGCATTGTTGTTAAAGACATATGGAAAATATTGTAATTTGAAGTTGATAACAACCTGAACAGTTATTCCGTTCATAGAACGGTTATACCTCTTACAATACTCTTTAACGTACCCCCCTCCTATAATATACCAAGTGTAAGTGTTTAGAAGAGTTTTATGCTCTTATTATTATCATCGTCATCGTCATCATTATCATTATCATTCTCATCAAAATCAGTATGTAAAGAAGGAATGCAAAAGAAAAAAAGTACAAAGAAAACGTATGATAAAAAAGAAAGATAGAGAAGAAAAATGGAAATAATTTAAATTCAAGTATATAGGATGTGACTTAAATGGTCATTGAGGCATAGTTATGTTTCAAATGGTACTGACAAAGAACCATTTCATGAATTATATACTGAACCATAATGCTCTGTAACATTTTTTTGCATAATTGAGTTCATTTTTGTTGCTGCTGATGAACTTTAATAATTTGTGGCATAAAGAAATGCAAATTCAAATATCAAAGAAAATGTTAAAATGTAATTACAAACAATAAATTTAAATGAAATGATTTTAAGAATCCTCCCATTGTTCGAAGAGAGCTAAAGTCTCTTTTGAAATCAAGCTGATGTGAGGCAATCAAAACTTCTGTTAATAAATTACAATAAGGAAAGATCTGAGCCATGCATCAGGCTATCAAAAAATATCCTGAGGTTGATAACTGGAATTTTGACCTTGTAGATTCAGAATACACTTATTCAGAATGTTTGTTCTTTCTAGTCTAACATGTAGATTCTGTGCTGATGAGAATGAATAAACCTGTGGGCCATTAATGTATCTTAGAACGAAACGCCTGTATGCATTCCAGGTGCTAGGCTGAAAATTGTTTACACCGAACAGGATTTTAAAGTTTTCCAGGACAATTAGCTTGAAGAAGTCGCAGTACTAAATCATGTTTTTACAACAATAAGAATAATTTTACTTAATACGGTCAATAAAACCATTTAGTCAAGATTACGACCTAGCTTCTCATGTTGTGTGTGTTAATTTTATTAATGAGGGAGCGTACCGATAGTGATAGTTTAATGTCGACTCCAAACAAGGGACTTGACGATTTTTTCATGGCAATTTTACTATACTCTCACAGGGGTTGAACCACGGGCTTTCGTCTAATAAGCCAACACATTACCTTCTAGACTACGGCGACTTCAATGTTGACTTCGTGAGCATTCAATTCAATATTTTCTTGAATTTTATTGCAAATATGAATTTAGATTGTATAAAAATCTGATCTGCGTTTTGTCAATTACTTTATACTGTCTTTTTATTTCAAGCTCAAAAAACATCACTACTCTCCAATTACTCAACAATTCAGCTTTAGACAAAGAAGGTCACACATAAATAAAAAGATTTATTATATAGCGAACTAAACATTCATATTCATATATTCACCAACACTTCCACGTTGTCGTTACTCTAGAAAACAACAAATCGAGAGCCTCTTTGAGTATACAGCATTATTCAATGGTGGATTACTGCTGATGAACGTTGAGTTATCTGGCAATGTCCAGGTGGTTTTTTTGCCACTTTTAGTCAATTTTTTTCATGCCTTCATCCAATTTTTAAGTGGTGGAGCGACCTGAAATTTTAAGCGGTCCACGACGCATTTTTAATTTTTTATCATAAAAAAAGAAATAGGATGGCAATGTTGGAACTTATCATAAAATAATGCCAGTAGTGTATTGGCATATTAGACGTGGGGCCACGGTTCAAATAACATGTCTGACATCGCCAACAAGACGAAATATGAAAAAATATTTCCTCGGCGACTTCCTGCAAAAACTCTGAGGGTAAATAAAATTTGACATGAAAAGTTAATCAAAAACCTGTCGTTCGGAGTGGACTTAAAACTGTAGGCCCTTCCACTCTGTTATACAATTAACGCACACAACAAAGTGGTGGTGAGAAGCTACGTCGTAATCCTGACTGACTATTTCAATAATGTCTTCCAACAAAGTAAAGCTTAAAATATTTCATTTGGTTGTCTGGTATGTTATCACACTTATGACATTATCGAACCATCTACTGGCAATTTTTAATTGAATTTCCTCGTGATTCATATATGTATAAAACAGACTAACGATCTGAAAAAGTAATGATTAAGCTGAGACGCCAACAAGTCGGATTTTATCCAATGAAATCATGCGTAATATTAAATTATTATAAATAATGAATCGATTAATAATTTTTAGTAACCTTTATCTTGCATTATTGAATCATTTTATATTACTTTATTTTCGTAGTAATTTTAATTATTTAAAATTGCAAACAACAAAATACAAATGAAGCACAATAAAATACGATATATTCGATAAATATTGTAAAATTTTAATTGTATTGGCTTAATTTTTGCAGTCAATTAACACAAAAATGCATATAAATGTATTCTTAATTAAAATCCATTAATTAATTTAATAAAAAAAAAAATAAATAAATGGTTAAAACAAAAATCAACTTTAAGGAGAATGAAGGAATGTTTGCGGCTTATAAATTTGTCATGCCACATCGAGCAATAAAAATTGTATTGTCCTACAAAAATTATTCACAAAAAATATACACAAAAAAAAATAAAAATAAAATATGATTGATGATAAGTACAACCTTGTGTATGTATATGTATTGTGTTTGCAATGAAGAAGTTGTTTGTATGCGTTTTGCTGTTAAATTCATGTATTTATTTCAAGATGTTTATAGACTGTTTATTCAAACTTACAAACAAAAATTATTAACACACAAACACATATAAGAACCAGCCAGCAAGTAGAAGAGACAGGGTGGGGTAAATAACACAATGAAAGCTCTTATTGAATAGCACAGACTTATGAATAATATATTATTCTTGACATATTTTAAATGACCCTTATGATACCCAGGCTATTTTAATTTCAAGGATATAAAAATTTTTATGAATTAATAATGTGGACGATAATGGCGACACTGTTAAATATTTAATAAACATCTTTTTTTATACTGTGTTATTTATTGATATTTTTGTTGTTGCTTGTACTGTTGCTATTGCTGTTGCAGTTTTATACGCATTATGATTTAATGGTTAATAAAATGAAAAGAAATGTCCGAAAAAAAAGTTGAATAAAAGAAACAAATATTGCAAAAACCGATTTGTTTTAATGATATTAACGTTGCTTAAAACTCATAAAATTCAACGCAGTTTTACAGGCAGGAGTACAGAGCAAGACGCCATAGTCTAGTAGGTAGTGTGTTGGCTTATTAGAAGTGAAGAGTCGATTCAAACTTCACGTCATATTTCTCCAGTAAAGCGAAATATCAAAAAAATATTTCTTCGGTGAGTTTCTTTCAGCAAATTTCTGGCAAACACTCTGACAGTAAATAAAGTTTCTATGAACAGTTTTTCATAAATTTGTCGTTCTGAATCGAATTTAAATTGTAGGTCTTGCAGCATAATATAATCTAGGTCGTAATCCTGACTGAAGGGTTACTTACTTAATTGGCTATTAACAACCCAATTAATGGATTTCCAGGCGCCTCTGCTTCTACGCGGTCACGCCAATCGATGAAGTCGCCGTAGTCTAGTAGGTAGTGTGTTGGCTTATTAGACGTAAAGCCAGGGTTCGAGCCCCAGTCCAGACATTAAAACAAAATACAAAAAGTATTTCCGTCGGTGACTTCCTCTCAGCAGATTCCTGGCAAGAACTCTGAGTGTAAATAAAAGTTTCTATGAAAAGTTTCTCAAAAATCTGTCGTTCGCAATCGACTTTAAACTGTAGGTCCCGCCACTCATGTAAAAATTAACACACACAACATAAGTGGTGTGAGAAACTGAGCCGTAATCCTGACTGAAGGGTTGTAATGACCAATTATGTATGTAATCGATAACAGGGCTTCCTCGATTTGGTCCTTCCATCGAAAACAAGGTCGTCCTCTTCGCCGACTTCCTCAGATCGCCATATCAAAAACCCGTCTCGCTGGGGCATCCTCCTCCACTCGAACGACATGGCCGAGCCAGTGCAGCCGCTGGATGTTAATACGCTGCACAACGTCTATGTCGTTGAGGTGCGTATACAGCTCACTGTTGGATCGGACGCGGAAATCTTCGCCAACTCGCAATGGTTCGAAGATCTTTATTCTCGAATACTCTCAAGACTGCAGCATCAGTGCTTAAGGATGGAATTAATCAATTATGTACGTATATATGTATGTAATGTAGAACAAGTTTATTAAACTTAACATAGATATAAGTATTTACAAAGAGGTCGCATTAAGAAGTTGGTTTTGATTTATGTTTCTTGTTTGTATTTTCATTGTTTAAATTTAAGCATTTAAAACAAAAATTTATTGTTAAAATTTTACAAATCTAAGCAAATAAAAATATTTAAAATTCTTAATTAATTGGTCATTGCAATCCTTTAGCCAGGATTATAACCTAGCTTTTCACACCACTCATTTTGTGTGTGTTAATTGTATACATGAATAGCGTGACTCACTGTTTAATGTCATCACCAAACGAAAAATTTTTTGGCAAAGATTTCGTGACAGTTTTACTCAAATTGAAAATGGATGCTGCAAAAAGAAATATTTTTTTTTCACATTTTGTAATTCGCTACATAATTACCTGGTATATCACTGTTACCAGGTATCCATATCAGATTTAAACATTACGACCACGAGTAGATCAAAGGGAGCACGGCAGTTGCAAACCTCTAGAAAAGTCTTGCCCAAAGAAAAAAGAACATGGTTTAGCAGCATCAGTTCTGCAGGCTTATTAATGGCCATTTGCTCGTACTGACACATGCTACTGAAACCTTGAAGTTAGAGGGCTATGTTTTCCCAAAAACTCCTCAGTCTATATATTGTCTGTGAATTTTTGCTTACTATTATTTTTTACTGTTGTATTTATTTTATACATTAATAGGATACAATACTAAGGTTTACAAAACTGTTTGTCAAATTGTTTTAAATAAATTCGTTTCTAAAAAAATACTTATTTTAACTGAATTTCATTCAAAGCAATTTAGCACTACGCTTGTGTCAAAAAATATATAGTTTTTCCAAACCACTTTCTTAAACTAGCTTAATTTATTTCTAATTTGGAAATAAAAATTATTTTTAATAGAAAAAAATGTCTACAATCCTGAAAAACAAAAGCCAAGTTGTTAAGCACAAAAATTGTAAAAGAAAAAAAAAGCTATTTCGCCATCATGTCCACTTTGACACTGTTGAGTATCTGTGAAATTTTTTGTGTGCATACACACCTACCCAGCCATGCATATACATATATACATACATACTTATTTTCAAAAGCATTGTAGTTGTTTCATTATTGTTTCTTTTGTTAGAGTCAAAGTTGGTCACCATTATTATTATTTTGTTTAAAGGTTTTACAGCTGGAGGACAAACTTCCTATTGTTCTATATGACTTGATGGTTCAGTGGCTGGTTGGTTGGTTGGTCTAAAAGAAAAAAATATCAACCAACTCTCTATGCTCTTGCAGCAAATATTACCAACATTACTTTCTTCAATTTTTTGTTTGTTTTTCTTGTAATTTTTATGCTGTTTTATGCTGAAATTGTTTTAATTTTTTTTTGTCTCCTCCGTGGTTTTCTTTCATTCGAATTTTGCATCGGTTTTATCATTTTGTTGCGCGTTTGGGTTTATGTCGCATTAACTGGCGCAACTTTTATAACAATACGAAAACTCCTCTCTCTCTCTATACATTGACTTTGTTTGTCGTTATTTAACATACAAAGTATAAAAAAATGTTTCATAAAAAGAAACAGAAACAGAAACAGGAGACGCATAGACACAGTTACGTATAATATTTTAAAACAACTTGAAACAAAACATAATAAAAATAAATATCGTACATGAGTTGGTATGGCACTCGTATATTGAAGTAGAAAACAACTAAAGGAGGCAGGTCTCATAAAAAAGCCATTTTAAACAAAGAAAAGAAAAAAATACGAAAAAAGGATGACAGCTACATGAATCAGTTGTATTACAAATATTGTATAAATAAATGTACATATGTATACTTAAAGTTTGAGTGTAAGTATGTAAGTTTGGCTACATTCACAAAAATTCGAAATATTTCAGATGGTCAACAGCATATATTGCCTTTACTGAAATACAAATTCATTTGAAATTCTTCTTTTACAATCGAATAAAATTGACGGACGCCTATGAGAACATACATACATACATACATAATTGGTCATTACAACCCTTCAGTCAGTATCACGACCTAGTTTCTCACACCACTTATGTTGTGTGTGTGTTAATTTTATTCATGTGTGGCGGAATCTGCAGTTTAAAGCCGACTCCGAACGACAGATTTTTGAGAAACTTTTTTATGGCAATTTTATTTATTCTCAGAGTTTTTGACAGAAATCTGCTTAGAGGAAGTTGCCGAATAAATACTTTTTTGTATTTCATTTTGATGTCTGATCTGTGGTTTGAACCCTGGCTTAACGTCTATTAAGCCAGCTTAATACCTACTTGACTACGGCGACATCGATGAGAACACTTTTGTCAAAATTTTTAAACATGTGTTTGACAAGTTTTGAATAGAAAATGGAAGAACGAGACTTACGCAGTAAATAAGCCAAAAATCCCTGAATTAGGCTATGATTTGTTTTTTTTTTTTTTGTTAAAGTCGCCGTAGTTTAGTAGGTAGTGCATTGTCTTATTAGACATGAGACCTCGGTTCAAACCCTAGATCAGATATCTACAATAAAGCGAAATATAAAAAAGGATATTTCTTCGGTGACTTCCTTCCCACATTGCCATTAAAAATTTCTCAAAAAATTCTGTCGTTCGGAATCGACTTTAAACTGTAGATCCTGCCATTCATGTATAAAATTAACACACACAACATAATTGGTGTGAGAAGCTAGGACGTAATTCTGACTGAACAGTTCTAATACCCATTTTTTAGCTTCGACTGGCTATTTCACATTTCTAATTGAAAAAGTTAGATGATGGAAAAGATTTGATTCTTATGATGAAATTATATTACAAACTATTCGAGAGGCGATTATCTTGAAAAATAAAATAAATTTTTATAAGCAGGCCTCTGTTACTTATTGGTCTACCCTAGAGTACTCGTAAGTGAATATGATTGTGCACTCCAGTGGTATGACAAAGGATGAATTCAATATTAATAGAATTAGCAGCTGATTATCTATTAAGACTGGCTCTACCGTTAACAATTTTACTTACTTACTTAATTGGTCATTCCCACCCTTTAGGCAAAATTATGGCCTAGTTTCTCACACCGGCCATGTTGAATGATTAAATTTTTAATGAACACTGGCGAGACCTGCAGATTTTTGAGAAACTTTGTTGGGAATTTTATTTACTTCCAAAGTTTTTTCCAGAAAACTTTTTCATATTTCGTTTTGATTCAGATGATTGAGCTGGGTTTTGAACCACGGCCTCAGGTCTAATAATCCAATAGAGTATCTACTAGAATATAGTGACTTTTTTGAACTCATTTTATAATCCGGATCTAGTTGATGTTGTAAAATTGCGAAGCAGACCTGTGGTACTTACGTGGTGGTTCACTTACGAGTGAAAATGTTTGTGGGCTATAGTGGTATGACGGCGTAACAAAATCAAATATTGATGACTACAAAGATTTTACAAAGTGCTTGATGGGATTAGAAGGACGTCATATATTACTTAATTGGTCATTTCAAACCGTTTATCAGAATTACGGCCTAGTTTCTCACACCATCCATGTTGTATGAGTTAATTTTAATACATGACTGGTGGGACCTATGGATTTATACCAGAAAACTGTTGAGAGAAAGTCAGCGAAGAAATATTTTTTCATATTTCATTTTGATTGAGACGACTAAACTGGGTTTTGAACCACGGCTTACATCTTATGAACCAACACACCGACTAGAATATAGCGACTTTTTGAATCCACTTTATGTTCTGGATGTGAGTAATGATGAAATATTGAGAAGCATTTTAATAGAAACCTTCTTACAACACCTTACAGTTTATGGAAGCCATTTGCAAAATATCTTTATTCACATCTCTGCATTTAACATAATATTTTGCACTGTATATTGCAGCTGAATTATTTTGCATATACAATTTGGAGTAGAGCGTATGGGTCTGTCTCTGTGTTGAGTAGAAATAAAGTTTAACTCTCTGTACAATAAAAAAAATGTAAATGAATAAAAAAAGCTAAAGAAATAGCAGAATTAAAAAGAAAGAAAAAAAAACACAAAGTTAATGGTGTTGTGGCCTGAGTGTTACATTTCTGTGTCATTTCCTATTTGGGCTGATATTGCTTTTGTATTACTTTCTTTCTATCTCTCTCTTTCTCTCTCTGCTCTCTTCTACGAATACAAATTTTTCCATTTGTAGTGATTTTTTTTTCTTAGTGTTGCAAATGTTGTTGTTCACTTGTCATTGTAAAGTTCGCTACCACTGTTATCATTATTGTATGTTTGTTGGGTCGTTGGTTTTGTTTCAACTGCATTTTCCCCGTTCAATCTTTCTGTTCACTTTGTTTTTTTTCGTTTTTTATTTTTTTTTTAAATTCCTTAGTTACACGTCATGCTCTTTTTTATTGCAGTCTTGTTGTTGTATATAATTTTCATGTTGTAAAAATGAATCAACTAAACTAGGAACCAAAAGGGGAAAACAAAGTGAGCAAAAAGAAATGTTAAGACAATGAATGTGTTATTTTTGGGTGGTACAGTTTATGTAAATTTGTTCTAAATGACAAATAGGATGTGTTAAGTTTAGTACGACGTAGTTGTTGCTATTGTAGCAATGCCAGTATTATTATTGTTATGCCAATTGTGCCAGGCACTTTTGCATTCAAAATACGATATTTAGTTTTGCTGATGAAGCATAATTTAGTACAGAGGAAATTTGATTTTCAATAAATGACAATGACCTTCTAACGAAATTTCAACCTCCGACAAATAACGTCTATTGAGAAAGAAAAGGCGGTTTGTTCTTTTTTTATTATTGAATTTTAAATATGTATTTAATGTTTTTACTGCCTGGTTAAATAAAAGGAATGTAAAGGATTGCAATATACATATGTATATACATACATGGTTTTGTTTTGTTGCAACTCATTGTAATAATTTTTTTCTAATACTCCTACATGAATCACAACTTTGTGACAAAATTAACATTCTTGCAAGACTGAGCTCAGTACCAGGGTTCCATTTTTGAACGTAATAAAGAACAATGCAACGAGAAATTCCTGCTAATACTTTGGCGGTTACAAGGAAACCTATTTCATTCAGTGAGCAGTTTCATCGATGTCATCGTAGTTTAGTAGGCAATGTGGTGGTTGGTGAGACCACGGTTCAATGCCCAGGTGAAACACCACGAACAAACTAAGATATGAAAACATATTTCTTAGACGACTTCCTCTCAGCATATTTCAGACAAAGAAATTGAGAGTAAATAAAATTGCCATGAAAAGTTTCTTAAAAAATTTGTCATTCGGAGTCGACTTTAAGCTCATCTATAAAATTAACACACACAACATAAGTGGTGTGGGAAACTAGGTCGTACGTTATCCTAAATAAAGGGTTGTGAGCACCAATTATGTATGTACATACGTATGTAGTGAATAATTTCAGCTAATTTAATAAAATTAAGACGGAAACGTCATTTATAGTGCGACGTGGTTGAAGATTACTTATAAGTCTCTAATATCTGCATTAAAGGCTTTTACAAACGCTTTCTAATACCATCGATTTATTCATCTCCAACAATTAAGATTACATTAAAAAGGATTATAGGTTCCCTGGCAGCCGGCGACTACAATGCCAAACATCCATTTTGGGGACTCCTTCTATTTTGTCAGCTCGAGGTAGGGAATTGTGTAGTACGACAACAAAATGGATTTGGACGTCGCCTCGCGAGGAGAGTTAACTTATTGATCTACTGATCGAATTTGGAGTAACAAAAAATATGCTCAGACTTTGGGTTCAATTTGAGGCTTCACTAGATTTGTCTTGGCATCACTCGCTTACCATTTTTAAGTTCACCAAACCATTTTATTTTGTAGGCCGTGGTTAATTAAGTGAGAATAGTGCTGTGTCTTTCTGTAAGACGAATTGTTGTGAAATCATTCTGTTTATATGGAAAACACATTTAAAATTTAGTGTTTTGGTTTGTGTTTGCCATACAAATAGAAGATTGGTACACCGACGTCGTACGGTTTCAACAGGATGGCGCTGTGTGCCAGATATACTGCACACATGATTGGAAGGCATAGTTATTTTAATGTGGAGGTAATGTGTACTGACCCTGTTCATCGAATAAGCCACAAAGCACAGATGTCATCAAAGTCAATATAACCCTTGCTATGGGTGAAACCTTAGCTTGATTTGTGCTATAGACATGAAAAATTTGGACATTTCGCAGACCCTCCATACGGAGAAGCCGTGGTGGACATTGAACGATGTTATATTCCACATATAATGATATTTTTTAAAGCGATAAAATACTGGATAATCTACGAATTTGAAGGACATTTGGGAGATGTCAATCGGTAGAGTGCCTCTAGCCAATCAAGTCGGATAAAGCCTTCCCCCGGGTGTTGCAGTGCGTAATGCTTTCGAGAGTTTCATAAAAAACGCTGCTGGAGTGTGGCGAAAGCAAAAAACTATGAATTCAATTGGTCCAAAATGAACCATAAACAGAAAACGTTTATAAACCGATTTTAAGGTAATAAAATATGAATTTATTCACTTTTTTTAACAAATTTAATTTAATTTTAATTTTCTTGTTTTATTTACTAAAAACTTAAATTTTATTTATTTTAACATAACACTACTTTACATGTTTTCCTCGTAGAAAATCCTTAAATAATGCTTTTAAAATTTATGGCCATTTTATTTTAAATACTCCTATATGGTATACAATAGTATAAGATAGTTGGAGGTTAAATATAAAACTATTCAAGTTTGCTTTGCGAATGCATTTCATTTCGAAAACTATAAATAAAACTAAAATGTATACTCAAGTTAATGAAAGCAAAAACAACACCACATGAGACTACACTAAAACAATAAAATGAAATCTTTAAACTTCAAGTTAAAAATTCATTGCAATTTAAACCCACTACTTTTTTGTCTTTAACCACAATCTTTATAGTATTACGTTTCAAACATTCTAACTGCTATTATTTTCCAAATAAAATACATTTTTAACACTTTGTTCGACCACAGACATGTAATTCGTATAACCTCCATATCCCAGCTTAAATATCCTCTTTAGATTTCTTTTATAAAAAAATCAATAAAATTTGGATTTTCTTTTCTTTTTTTTTTTTTGCTGAAAGGAAATTATTTGAAAAGTTTTAAATGACTTGAGAGTTTGATTTCTTTAAAAGGGATTAAAATAAAGTTACAAAAAAAAACAAAAGAACACAAGCGAAAAACGTTGTAAAACTTCAATTTTTAGTTCGTATGGAACCAAAAGAAACTTAAATACTAAGTGTTTGGCTTAGTTTTACTTGGTTTTACTTAGTTTTTGTTGCGTTTTTTTTATTATTTTTATATGTAATGCTTAAAACACAAATGAAATTTAAAATGTATTAAAGTTATTTGTGTACAAACATATTTCTACTGTTGTTGCATGTATGTATGTGTATATGTATACGGTTTTTGGTAGTTAAACTGCATACAAATGTTTAACAAAATTTATTACTCTGTCAGGCATTATATTTTTCAATGCATTTTCTCTCTGTGGAAGTGAAAACGAAAAAAAATCCACTCATTCACTCACACACAAACAATTGCAATTGCAATTGTAATAACACTACCGTAGTGGTAGTAGTAGTAGTAGTAGTATTTTATGGTGGTTTTTGTTTCCTTTTACTTTATTTCCTTTTGTAAATGTATTTTTGTATAACATTTTTGGTATTTATATGTATGTACAAAAGTGTGTGTTTAAATGTAATTTGGCATTTTAAAGGCCTCACAAAGGCACATTATGCCTCAATATACGAAAAATACTGGCTTGAATAAAAGAATTACTGCATTTTGGTGCCTTACAATACAATCGACAGCATAAATGAACAAAAAAAAACAAAACAAAATAAAATAAAAATTAAAATACACACACACATACACACCTACATATACATACTGAACAATACTAAGAAATATAATATTATAGCCCTCGTCATACACCACCACCACCACCAACAAATGATTCTGTTTTATTTTTCGTTAGAATTTTTTTTTTTTACCATAATGTTGTTTTTGCTGTTGTCTTTGCAACTGCTGCCTGTGATAATGATGATTTTGTTGTTGTTGTTTAGTTGGCCAGTTGCTCTGCTGCTTCTACTTACTGCAGTCAGAGCATTTGCAATAGCAAACCACCAATCCTGTGTTTTGTGAATTAAATGCAAAAGAACAGAAGACCATTTCGGTTGCTGTTTATTCAGAATCATAGAGCATTGAAATCTCAGTAACTGTATAATGAATGTACAAATGAATTGCAGTAAATTGTAAAGACGTTGTTAAAAGTAGGATATGCCAAACGAAATTTCAAATCTCGAAATACAAAAAAAGACTGTTTTTGCTCACTGCCAATCACTATAAGAATTTTTGACACAAAGCGTATATTACTAGCGACCTCACGACATTGGTCCATACTTCTTCGCAAACGATATAGGCCAGGCCATCACTGCGAGTATTATAGGTCAATGATTATCAACTTCTTTTGACTTAAATTGGATATTTTTATACTCATGGCCTCAAGGTGAATAACAGGTTAGGCTGTGATATATTTATTAAGGATTCTGACATTAAATTTTCTTGCCCGCCCCCTGCAGTGTTTTACAGACAGAGGTGATGGCAATTTTAAAAGCGGCGAATTGTTTTTTGGGTGACGCAATTTTCCCTGAAAATCTCTTGATTTACTGAGATAGCAAGGATGTGATTAAGTGCTTAACGAACGTAGTCTCAATGTTCGTCCTTGTCCATGGATTCCGCGGGTTTCTTCAAGAAATTGCGGTTCATTTAAAGGTAAGTCTTATATGTGTCTGGACATAGGCAATCATTGGTAAATGCATTGCTATGGAGCTTGCCAAAGCTGCTACGGAGATAGCAATCTATAATATGTTACAAGGCATAGGTATTCCGATTGTCTGAGTTAATTTAGATGTTATCTACTCGTTTTACTGGCAAGCTCAATCTGGTTGACAATCAGTCTGCCTTTAAATAGCATGGGGATTCTTACGCACCCGTGTCCTTTCGGTAGACATAGCGAAAGATCTGGCATTATGGCAAATTACTTCTACGGGAGCTGTTGGTCTGATGAGGAGGAAGAGACTGTATTTCATCTTATGTGTCAGTGTCCTGATCTTGTCATAAAAAGACGGAGGCTTCTATCTTTCTGATACCATTGAACGAACTGTCTGATATATGAATTGCTGTAATAGCAAGATTTCCTGTAGGAAATGTTTGATCTATGCGTAGAATTGTAGAATTGGGATTGTGGTATCACAATCGACCTAAGTGCTGCTCTTTGACCTTACCTCTGCTGTCATAAAGATGAAGTAAATAATTTTTTTTAGCAATTTTTTATTTAAAAAATGCTCGTATTCAATTAAATACATACATGGTCATTACAACCCTTTAGTCAGGATTACGACATAGTTTCTCACAACACTTATGTTGTGTGCGTTAATTTTTTTTATATATGAGTAGTGGGACCTACAGTTTAAAGTCGTCTTCGAACGACAGATTTTTGAGAAACTTTTCATGGCCATTTTATTTACTTTGAGAGTTTTTTCGTTTAGTTGGAGACGCCTACCTGGGGTGCGAACCGAGGCCTCACGTCTAATAAGCCAACAATCTACCTAATAGACCACGGCGAATTCACGTATTCTATTATTGAATTAAATTTAATTTAAGAAAAACATTTGTGTGTATTTTAAATCATATTTCATTTACCCCCACCCAAATTATTTGCATTACTTAGCCTCTGTTACGTTTTATGAATACTAAAAAAGGAATCCATAATATTTACTGTGTACGTATGTACTATGTATGTGCGTAACTTTATTGTTTGAATTTAAAATATATATTTTTGGGGGGAATTTATTTATTTATTATTATATCTCTTTTTTTTGTTGTAAATATTTACAACCGGCTCTGTCAGAATAGTTACAAATAAATTACAACTTAAAAAGGGCAATGAACCTGCTAAAAGAATGAAATAAATTGAAATAAAATGAAATAAAACTATATTAAAGTGAATTATAAATTAAAAAAAAAAAATGTTTTTAAATTTAATTTTTTTTTGTAATTTTTGCATTTCCTCTTCTTTATTTTCATAAAAGATTTTTTGTTTATTTATTTAAGACTCTTTTCATATATTTTTTCAAATTTAAGTAATTTTTGTTGATTTAAGAAAGCAAACAAAAAAATCCTTTTAACTTACAAGTCAGTTGTGTCAAATTCTTTAACCCCGCCAAAAAAGTAAAAAAAAATAGCGAAAAAATAATCAATTTAATAAAGGTAACCTAAATTGTTCTAAAATGCAAAACTTTTCAACCACATCTTGCCGCATAGAGTTCAAGTACTGTTCTTTAGAAAATTTTTAACCCTTCTTTTTGTAAACCATACCCCTTCCCCCCTCTACTACAAGTAAAAACTATGTTTACCCGGTTAAATGCTAATGTTTACCCTGTTCATATAGAATTTTTTGTTGTTTTTGTTGCTGTTGCTTAAGTTTAATGTTGTTTTGCTCGTATACAAGAATATAAATTTTTAATATTGTTGTTTTTGCCTCTTGACTATTGTTGTTATTGTTGTTGTTGTTAGGGGCGGTAAAGTAAGTAGGCCAATGGCTTGGCTTTTGTGCAAAATTTATTTGCTTAAACACTTGTTCATGTCGAGTGCCGCCAGCACACAGGGCCACACCAAATGAATGCCGACGTATATGAGAGAATATTCTCTGTCTCTCCATATAAAACCCTTGAAAATAAATTTTAATTAAATTTAGATTTTGTATACTTTACATTACACTTAGGATCATTTAAGATTTCTTTTTTCTTTTTCTTTTTTCTTTTTTTTTTATCATTATTGTAATTAATATTTATATACATTGTATACACAAGGAATAAAATAAAAAACAAAAACTCAGAGTGAAACGTAAGCACGTTTAATATATAAACGCAACCTTTTCATAATGACCAAATTCACAGAAAAAAGGGGGACATTATTGTAACATTAAACAGAAAGAAACAGAATTAAATGACAATAATGTTTTGCTTTTTAATGGACCATCAGTTGTTGTAGGCTAATATTTTTGTTAAATTTATTTTAAATGTCATAAATAATACACGGTAGTATTTGTTTTGGAATAAGGCGGATTGATGTTGGCAATAATTGTACAATTTTACAATTGTGAACAATTTAGTACGAAGTTCTTTTTTATTTCCAATAATATTTCTTGTTGTATAAAATAGAAAAGACAAGAAAAAAATGATATGGGGTTTTGACTTCAGGAGAATGAAAAGAATCCATAATAATAAAAACTAATAAGGAGTAGAAACTAATGGCAAGAAATATTTCCAAACCCATCCTTAAATATTGAGACAGGTGAAAAACGAGGATTATCACACACGCAAACTGTGTGAAAGCAGTTGCAAGGATATACAGTTCAATCCTATTCAATTCTAATCGAATGAATTAGACAGATATATTCAACTCTGTACCTAACACTGAACGATTTCGGAAATTTTCTCTTCCTAAGTACATATTGAAGCCGCCGTGGTCTAGTAGGTAGTGTGTTGGCTTATTAGACGAAAAGCCAGGGTTCAAACCCCAGGCCAGACATCAAAACAAAATATGATAAAGTATTTCTTCGGCGACATCCTCTCACCAGATTTCTGGCAAAAACTCTGAGAGTAAATAAAATTGCCATGAAAAGTTTCTAAAAAATCTGTCTTTCGGAGTCGACTTTAAACTGTAGGTCCCGCCACTCATGTATATAATTAATACACACAACGTGGTATGAGAAACTAAGTCGTAATCCTGACTGAAGGCTTGCAATGACCAATTATGTATGTATGGAAGTACATATATGAAACTGGCGTTTGAAGGAATTCCTATGACGTTGACAGATATTAAATAAATAATAGAAATAATATGAAAGGTGAAAGATCAAAACAACTGCAGTAGGACGAAATGCAATTATAGATATTACTGAAGGGAAAGCGAAGTTTACAGAGTAGTTCATGAGAGTCAGCAAAGTGAGCCCTTACTTAATGTCGTAGACCTAGAGTTGCTTTTCCCCCACTTTATTATTATTATCGAAAATCTTATTAAAAGAAATGTGAACAGTTTGATACTTGATAACGCCATATAATTAGGCCTGGCATAGCATAAAGGTTAACGCTATTGTCCTTTTATCCAGCAAATTTCGATGCTTTTTAGAGATGCAATGATAGTAAACAGCAATAACACAAAGATTGTCTAACAAAATAGGTAAAATAAACTGATCTAGAGGGATATACATATATGCCATATGTATCAGCAACATCGACTGCAGAACCAGATCAATACGACAGTAGAAAATGCTGTGTGCCTGGTGGGAGTAGAAAAGTGAGGTATACCACGAGTACCTAAAACCTAGTAAAACCGTTAATGCAGATCGCTCCATACAACAAATGAAAAATTTGAAACATGCATTGGTAAAAAACGACCTGAGTGGGATTAAAAGACGCGGAAGGATCATTTTGTAACACAACAATACACCTGCACACAAAACAAAATCAGTTCAGGATACAATGAAAGCACTAGTTTGGAGCTGCTACTTTACCAGCCGTATTCACTCGACTTGATTCTTTCTGATTACTATTTGTTTTTATTGATGGAACACGTATTGGGTGAACAGCACTTTAATTTCTACGAGGTTGGTGAAAATTGGGCGACTAAAATTTATTGGCGTTGAATCCATAAATTGGTAAAAATGTATAGGGAGTCAATGGCCAATACTTTGATTAAAATTTTTTTAATTATAAATTAAAAATTAATGTTTTATTTCTACATAAAAACGCTCATTTCATATCCGTACACCTGGTAGATTAGACATACACACCGAGACAACAACAATATAAAATGCAGTTGAATGAATACTCGGAGGAAGTATACACAAAATTTTACCGCATATAGAAAATATTCCGAATCTGAGGCAATTGGTACAGTACAGTACAGTACAGAAGGTAAGTTATCCTATACTTCTGAATGAAACGACAGGAAAAATCATTGGAAACCTAACTACTGGATGATACTCCCTATGAACATGAGAGAGAACACCGATCATAGTCCACCATCATATTGACTAGGAAGGCTATTCGTTAGCGTATTTATACTCCTTGTTTTTGTTTCGACATCATTAAGCTTTAAATCTCACTCGGCTGCGATAAAATCCTTCGATGTCTAATGTAGAATGCAAAGTCGTTAGTATAATCTATTTTATCTACACGTATTGGGTGAACAGCACTTTAATTTCTACGAGGTTGGTGAAAATTGGGCGACTAAAATTTATTGGCGTTGAATCCATAAATTGGTAAAAATGTATAGCGAGTCAATGGCCAATACTTTGATTAAAATTTTTTTAATTATAAATTAAAAATTAATGTTTTATTTCTACATAAAAACGCTCATTTCATATCCGTACACCTGGTAGATTGGACATACACACCGAGACAACAACAATATAAAATGCAGTTGAATGAATACTCGGAGGAAGTATACACAAAATTTTACCGCATATAGAAAATATTCCGAATCTGAGGCAATTGGTACAGTACAGTACAGTACAGAAGGTAAGTTATCCTATACTTCTGAATGAAACGACAGGAAAAATCATTGGAAACCTAACTACTGGATGATACTCCCTATGAACATGAGAGAGAACACCGATCATAGTCCACCATCATATTGACTAGGAAGGCTATTCGTTAGCGTATTTATACTCCTTGTTTTTGTTTCGACATCATTAAGCTTTAAATCTCACTCGGCTGCGATAAAATCCTTCGATGTCTAATGTAGAATGCAAAGTCGTTAGTATAATCTATTTTATCTACACGTATTGGGTGAACAGCACTTTAATTTCTACGAGGTTGGTGAAAATTGGGCGACTAAAATTTATTGGCGTTGAATCCATAAATTGGTAAAAATGTATAGCGAGTCAATGGCCAATACTTTGATTAAAATTTTTTTAATTATAAATTAAAAATTAATGTTTTATTTCTACATAAAAACGCTCATTTCATATCCGTACACCTGGTAGATTGGACATACACACCGAGACAACAACAATATAAAATGCAGTTGAATGAATACTCGGAGGAAGTATACACAAAATTTTACCGCATATAGAAAATATTCCGAATCTGAGGCAATTGGTACAGTACAGTACAGAAGGTAAGTTATCCTATACTTCTGAATGAAACGACAGGAAAAATCATTGGAAACCTAACTACTGGATGATACTCCCTATGAACATGAGAGAGAACACCGATCATAGTCCACCATCATATTGACTAGGAAGGCTATTCGTTAGCGTATTTATACTCCTTGTTTTTGTTTCGACATCATTAAGCTTTAAATCTCACTCGGCTGCGATCAAATCCTTCGATGTCTAATGTAGAATGCAAAGTCGTTAGTATAATCTATTTTATCTACTACTCAAAGATCAATTTTTCCTGGTATTGATACGGTGTTGATTAACTCGGATGCGAAAAAGCATTCATTGTGGGAAATCCTATTGTAATAACATACTCAAATTGTTTTTTCTCTTTTTAATCAGATTTATTTATTGTTTATATTAATTTAATTAATAAATCCCAATAACATCAAAAGGCTTTCAATTTGTCTATTTAAATAATATGTATTACATATGTATGTATGCACGTTCATCAACAATATTACATATGCAAGGTTTATTAAGAGAAATTACCATCAATTCATAATAACCCTAAAGAAATATACTTGATTAATTAGTGAAACATATGTTTTAACAAAAACAAAGAAAAAAGAAAGAAAAACAAAGAAAATTAAATGTAAAACATTTCATTTAATAACACATACATAACGTCATAATTTTACTCACTTACATCTCATCATTTATAATAATCGCCTTGCAGAGGAAAAACAAAAAAAAAAAAGGATCACAAGGAGTTCCATAAAAATAAGTACCAAATACAGGAAAAACAAAATATGTTAAGAAATAAAATAGAAGTACATTAATAAGTCACTGAAAATATTACAGGAATTAATGTTGATTAACATTATAATGTTAAAGCAGCAAATCCTCTACCATATTAAAAAAATACAGAAAAATAATTTAATATTGAAAAAAACAGAATCCAAGAAGAAAAAGAAAAATTAAATAAAATAAAGAAACGTATCATAAGATTAAAACAAACTTATTTATAACATTAAAACAAACAAATCAACTTTTTGTTTTTGTTAATCCTGCATCTCTCTAGAGTTAGCTGGCATGATGGTGTCAGAAAAAATAAGTATAAACCATTAAACATAATAACAAATTTATCAAATTAAACTGAAACTCTTTTTGGTTTCAATCATCTTCTGACTTTTACGCTTCTTTTTGTTTTTTTTTTGTCTTTCCTTCTTAAAGCAATGATACAGATACATCTCTATCTGAAATGTTGCCAACAAAACAGGCCACATTTCAACGTCGACTTACAACGTCTACACTTCAACAATAATCACATGTGCCTACCAAAGATAACGTTGAGAAAAAAACCTTGTTTTTCACTTTTTTCTAGATGTGGGAAGCAAAAAGTAAAAGCCCATTAGCAGTACAAGTGGTAGCAGCATTCAAGTGGGAGATGTTAAATGGAAAAAGTGGCACAAATTAAGTTGTGTTAGGGTGATGAGTAAGAAAAAAAAAACAAAATAAAAATTCAAGAAAATTCTTAATTGATAGCCATGTTTTAATTAAAAAAAGTATACTCTTCCCACTTATATTACATACGCCAACTATTTCTTCCTTCTCGTTTATAATCACACTCGTTGAAAGATATTAAATAAATGATAGAAGGAATATTAAAGGCCAAAGATCAACACAAGTACAGTCGGACGAAATGGCATTAATTGCAAAAGAAATTCATTATGTAACATAAACTCTAGAGAAATTCACAATTTTTAAACAATAACTTTTCAGTTTATTTTAAAAGCCTACAGTCCCTAAATCACGACTGCCTAGCTTCTCACATCACTTGTGTAGTGTGTGTTACTTTTATACAAAAGTGGCGGGACCTATAGTCCAAAGTCGATTCCAAACGACAGATTTTATGAGAAACTTTTTCATGGCAATTTTTATTACTCGCAGAGTTTTTGCCAGAAATCTGCTGAGAGGAAGTCGCTGAAGAAATATTTTATCATATTTCGTTTTGTTAGAAATGTCTGACCTGGGGTTAGAACAGAGACCTTATGAGTAATAAGCTACAGCGACTTCGTCTATACATACTAAGCATATATGTACATGTACAACATGCAGCACAATATGTGATTATATTAACAGTTATGTAGCAAATTAACACTACAAACAAGTTTTAAATTCTGATATCTGTGAAATGAATTAACATTCATTAACCTCGGTAACTCTGACGAGAACCACAACCAGTTAGTTAGGATTACAACCGAGATTATTATACCACCCATGTAGTGTGCTGAGGTTCTATAGCTGCGTGGTTAGGCCGTGTTAAACATCGAATACTAACGGCAAATTCGATAATTTTATTTATTCTCAGACTTTTTGCCAGAATACTGCTGAAAGATATTTTTTTTTTAAATTTTGTTTTGTTCGAGATGTCTGAGTTGTGGTTTGAACCAGTGGCTCTGATGTAATAAGCCAAGGCTATCTATTAGACTAGCGCGACTTCTGACATCGACTGCGACCATCACAAACGATTAAGCAATGTCACCTTTTGAGAAAGTCTACAGCTCAATTAAATTTGCTTATTCAAAATGTACGTTTCTTGTAATTCTTCTGTTTTCTAGCAACAGACAACAGACAGCAAACGTATCTAACACCTGTTACAGTAGACTAATTACGTGCTAGGTTGGAAAAACTTGTATAATGAATCCGAAGAAAGGAAAGGAATATTAAAAATTTTATCAAATATTTGAAATAACATTAGGTGTAAAATTACTTCGATAGGATCACAATTGTGACGAAATAAATGCGCGAAGATAGCTTACAACCTATCGGTCAGAAATTTTAGAATTTATAGACCTCTAGTGCAGTACTTTCAAAAGGCTCTTAATATGTTTTATAGAACCAAATGTTGTCAGCCATGCCAGGAGAATATAAAAAAGTCACCGTAAGAGCAAACATGAACTTGTAAGCAGAATGCTGCGGCTCAATTGAGTGCAAAATAGATTCGACTCATTAACACAAATAGAAGGAAGGTATCTATATTGATGGATGATGTTGTAAAGGGTCGATAAAATATAATGCCAAATAGATTTCAACACAGCTGTATGCAGTTTGAGTGATAAGCATTCAAAATGACGTTTGACTAAAGTCCTTGAAGCTTTTGATAGTTATTGGCAGTAGGCCTTCAACCTACTTAACCTTAATAAATTTCTATTAAAAATTCAATTCAATTTCAATTTGATAAACAAATATATTTACAATCATTTTATTTTGTGTAAACGTTCCCCACTGTCTTTGACATAGAAAGGAAATCAGCAACTTAACAAACAGTAATTACTGCACATTTGGTGAGTTAACTTGGCAAATTGTTAGGAAAAGAATCATTTCAACAACAACATACTCGTACGATATAATGAAGATTAAGAGTGATGTGCTAAAGCAGCAAATAAAACTATTAATAGACGAATATAATTTTAGATAATAAATTACCAAGGAATGAAATTAATTTATTAAAGGTTATTACGTACATATGTACATAATATATAATATAAGTATATATAGTATCCATAATTTCGTTTATTTGTCTTTCTAAAGTCGAAAATAGGGAGAAAGAAAAATATAAAAGAGGAAAACCTAAATTTTCTTATTTTTCACGCCCAACGGAAATAATCCGTTTTAGAGATGCAAATATTGTTGATTTATTACTATTTTAGTTATTTTTTTTGAATTTAACGAAAAAATTGTAACAGAAAAACTAAGTTAGCCTGCTCAACACTTCATCCACCACGCAGATAACAAAATCTTTCTAAATGCTTGCTGTAGATTATAAACTGATGGTCCATATTACTGTTGACATGCATTCTTCACAATAATTCTTTCGAGATTGACTTTCTTTGGTAATGCAGTTATATTGCATAAACGATTCTGGCTCTGGAATTCATGAAGAAACAGACGCCTGGAAACTAAATTATTCAGAAACCAAAATACCTGACGATTTTGTTGGCATCTACAAAATATTCCGATATTAGTGGACATTGCGATATACTCGATAATGAGACGGCGGATGCTCTCGCTAAATTAGGCTCACTTTGAGACTTGACTTGACTTGATAGTTGGTCCTGATTCACAACTCTACGGCCTCATCACTGAATAAAGCAGTGAAGAAGAGTAGAGGAGTTGGGGGATGTTATTCGTCTAATAGTCTATGGCCTGCTATAGATAGTGCTGGACCAGGTTTGCTGCTAGGCTTAGATAAGGCCAGCCTGAGGTTAATTATTGGTTTGCGAGATTAGATCGCTGACAGCAGGACTATTGCAGTTTATGTTGCGATGAGGAGAAGCTGGCAACTATCGAACACTGCCTCTACAACTGTCCAGCCCTTAGTTGAGGTTGAGTACCCTGGTCTGGGGCTTCTTCGAAGGTTTGGACTCTCTATTGAGGGCCAACATTATGGCCCACCATAGATTCATAAATATGTTGAGCAGGTTGAGGAGAGCTATTACATCAAGGTTGTAGTCCTGCTCTCTTGTGTGTTTTTTTGGTAAATTTTTTTTATCATCCCTTTCCCAGCTCTTCTCTAATCACAAATAATCTAAAATTGTGGACAAGGCAATATCAGGCTTCTAAAGCTGCAAACAACATTGGCTTCAGCGCTATTGTAATTGAATTTCTTTATACATACATACATAATTGGTCGTTATAAACCTTTAGTCAGGGTTACGACTTAGCTTCTTACCCTACTGATGTTGTGTGTGTTAACTTCATACATGAGTGGCGGGACCTACAGTTTAAAGTCGATTTCGAACGACAAACTTTTCATGGCAATTTTATTTACTCCCAGAGTTTTTGCCAGATATCTACTGAGAGGAAGTCGTCGAAGAAATATTTTTTCATATTTTCATTTTGATGTTTGATCTGGAATTTGAGGCCTCACGTCTAATAAGCCAACACACTACCTACTAGACCACGGCAATTCTGTTCATAGATTTTCAAATTGGAGACCGATGTGTGTCGGATGTGAGTTAAAATAAGAGAAATACATACTCAGGCCATTGAAATTAGAAGACTAGTTTATATTCTGTTTGGAAATAATGATAAGCTGCTGACATCCTTTATTCTGGTACGTAAAAATTAAGTTCGAATGGCCCAGCGAAAAGAAATCCTTTCAAATCTTTTCAAGGTGACAAAAACATTTATTCAAAGAATAATCTTTATATACAAACATATAATACAGCACCATTTCAGATCATCTAATGATTCAGCAAATAGAAGTTTTATAAAAAAGCACTGTATTCCAAAAGATAGTGCACTAAAAAACCACATAATTGACAACACTGGTGTTTGCGCAACACAATTTTTATTATGCTCCTTGTCAGTGGTCTTGACAAATTTATGCAACGAGTTGTTGGTTAAGCACAAAAACTATAATTTGATGCTGTTGCGTAAGTGTCATGGGTAAGTATTTGGGGAATGCATTCTTTAATTGGATTGGGTTATAATTTCGTTTCAAATTTCTTTTTTTTACTTTCGTTTTTCCTTTCTTTTACCATTTTTTATTCCATGTATTCTCACACTTATTGCGATGACAACACTCTCATAAAACTTTATGTTATGATCACCACAACCGTATGTGCATTTATTTTTTTTAATCAAATATTGTTTGATGCACAAATGTGTAGAAGACTGAAATAAGAGACCAAAAAAATAAAAGATAAAAATAAATTGAACATTTTGTTGTTGCAGTTAGTGGCGCAGGTACTCTCGCATATAACTGTTTGTATGGCTTGTTGGGTATCTTTGGGAATATATTGGATTAAAATCCCATTATAATGTATTTCTTAGATATTCTTAAAATACATGTTTGTAAGCGATATTGTTTCGTATGTATATGGATTTACTAAAGGAGCGAATCTTATATTCAAATTTTGGGTATATATGTGGTATTTTTTTTCGCAAGTTCTTGAAGTTCAGAGAAGAATTGCAAAAAATTCCATTCGTTGTATGCGATGAAATGGAGGACAAAGTGCATTTTATATTATTTTTTGCTTATTAAAAGCCAAAGTGTATTAAGTAGAGAATCGGAAGTTCATTTTATTATTGGTTTACACTGCTTTTCAGTCTTTGAATTTAAATTGTGTTGTTTTTTAAATACGTCTCTTTTGAAAGCTGTTTGAGAGAGATTAACATCTATAATGTGTATAATTTCTTATGGAATAATTATGAATCGTTTTAATGTCCCGTTTAATGGTCAGTTTGGAAACAAGCAAACATATTTTTTGGCCAAATGTTTCAGAGTTAAGATTAACATACATAACATACATACATAATTGGTCATAACATCCCTTCAGCCAGGATTACATCCTAGCTTCTCACATCACTTATGTAGTGTACATTAGTGGCAGGACCAGCAACAATTTAAAATTGACTCCGAACGAAAGATTTTCCTTGACAATTTTATTTACTCTCAGAGTTTTTACTAGAAATCTGCTGAGAAGAAGCCCCTGAAAGAAATATTTTTTCGCATTTCATTTTGTGCGAGATGTCTGTGCCAGGGGTTTGAACTGCGGCCTCTCGTCTACTAAGCCAACACATTACGGCTACGGCGACTTCATCAGATTAACAACTTTCGTGTAATTGTCGAGGTTTGTGTAGTTCATACAACTGTTTGTATGTCTTTCATGGCGTCTTAGAAGTCATTCCATCCCAATGAAAGTATGTCACTGAAAATATACAATCTCATAAGAAAGCAGTACCATACCACAAAGAAAAAGGACTGAAACCTATTACATAATAAGCTGCTTAAATCATTGATGGTTCAATGTTGTTGAATACGCTGGTAAATTAGGACGATTGGCTACAATGAAAGACTAAATGTGGATGAAAATAAGAAATCTAGTTCCCGTAACGGTCTCAATGATTTCCTCAATGAATTATTTTAGATCGCCTACTACATATTAATTGCACTGCTGACACTTCAATACACCAACAAAATTGTAGCCATGTTAGTTATTATTATGACTGCGCTATTGCATTATATTTGTGGTCCCAGGCAGTAACAGCCTAAGTCGACTTGCTATTATATCCTAACAATGATTTTGAAAAAGTTATTAATAAAGACTTGTTGAAATAAATCGTAATGAAGCATCATTACATTTGCAATGGCTCCAGTTTTTTTATAGTCAATTTAGGAATGAATTTATTAAAGTTTATTTTTGGTTTCCATTTGTTTCGACATTTGTTTCCTATCTGTCATTATAAAAAAATAAAAATAGCGACTAATTTGCTGTAAAGAATTGGGCACACAAAATTAGTTGCGAACCACTGTATGTAAAAAGTATAATTTTTGACTTACGTAGGGACAACAGGTATATACAGACATTTATTAGTATGACAAAGAAATTAATGCAAAATAAAACATTGTAGTCAATGCGGAAAATAGCCCACGACATTTTGCATTCTGAACTGAAACATATTTTTACGAAAATTAAAAATCAAGATACTGGTGTTTAGCTTGTACATCGCTTAACATTAAAATTATAAACAAAAGCTACATAAACAAAACAATGCAGTAAACAAATCTGTTTAAAAATTATCGTACTGCTTAATATAACAACCAACACCAGCATCAAAAAAAAAAATGGTAGACAAGTAAACAAATATACAAAAACAAACACCAGCATAAACTACGGTACACAAGTAAACAAAAATACAACAACAAACGCTACGAGAATAAATGTTTAGATTTATAGAGATTTCGAGAAGGCGAAGTCATGATCATTCGCCTTTAAGAACATTCATCAGACTGTTTACATTGGCATATAAGTGGAAAGGCAAATCAGGCGACTGAGTTAATGAAGTTCAGTCAGTCTTGGGTGAAGACGTGGTGCATTCGAAGAGAGTAATCGTGGTTTGAAGATGTCTGTTACAAAGATCTGTCGAATAATAGTCTAGTAATTGTTATTATTTATGCAAAGGGTATAAACAGAGGAATAACAAAGAAAAAAGTTTTTGTTGTTAACATCAAGTTGTGAACAGTCGCACACAGAATTGTGCGAAAAATAAAGAATTTTAATCAAAAATTAAACAAATTTATATAATAACAATAACATAATATTTGCAATCTACTATTCTATTATTTGCAATAAACGTTTTTAAAAGGTTAAAACGTAACAATATTTTACTATGAAAATATTCAGCCCTCTAGCACCATAAAAAGATATCTGAAAATATTTCAGACTACATTTAAACCGTTGTCTAACATGGTCACACCATTCCAAAGAATGATTAGACCAAAGGAAGCAGTAATCAAATAGGATGTAATGGCTTATATTAATAGGCGATCGATTCTTTAATCATCATTTAATCAAGTGCCACTTTTATTTTAATTTGACATTTGGAATGTCAAGTAATAAAGAAAGAATACTTATATGAAAATGGATGTTTGGGTTATTGGTTTGAGCGTAATATTATTAAATAAATAAAATATAAATAAATAAAATAAAATACCAAAAATTTTTGATATTTTAATTCAATAAAAAAAATAAACTCAAGCAAAGTTTGACAGTTTAAATTCAAATAAAAATTTCTTTTTCAGAAAGCAACTCTCACTCTGTGATACGAGTGACGCTATTCGCTTTGCCACACTATGGGCAAAATGAAAATAATTTTTAATTTAATTTTTTTTCCTTCTGTTTTTGTATATCATTCAAAACCACAAATGAAATGAAAAGTTTTTTTTTTATTTATGTCTACATATGATACAATGCGATACGATACGATATTATAAAATATTCATGTCAGGCCATAACCACTACATATAATATATTATGAAAATATGTATACATATTCACATACACTTACATATACATATATGTATGTATATATGTGTACATAAACTCATAAATATATTTTTTCTCAATTTTTGCTTATTTTATCTTTCATTCTCTCTGTACGTCTGTTATTTTCTTTCTTTTCTCATTGCAGCATCATTTATTGTATATGTATTTGTGTATGTGTATTGTTTTGTTTATGTATGAATGTGTATTTAATGTTATTTATATACATATGTATGTGTAGTAGATAATATCATTGTATGAGTGGTATATGTCCATGTAGATGAATATAAAATGCATAAAATATATACGCTTGGTTGGCCTCTGGCAATATTTGTGGTAACTGGTGTCACAATAATACACCTGAGCTATAAAATCTTAAGTGATAAGTTAATATTTGCATTTAAATATAAAATAAATCAACAATGTAAATAAACGCATACAAATAAAAATATAAAGAAGCGTAATTCACAAGCTTATAGGCATAAAAAAAGAAATCAGAGTAAAAATTATTGATTTATTTCACTCATAAGAAATTACCGGCATATATTAATGCTATAAGAAAAGTCTTATAGCAAAAAAGAAAAAAATCTTTTTATAAACCAAGAAAATTTTAGAGATTTAAGCTTAACGAGTAACCCTCGCTTAGTTCTGATACCGTAGCACTTAATTACACGCTCTATCCGAGTCGTTGGAGAGTATTAGAAACAAGAAATTAATACATCATTGAGAGATTAAGATTTCTATCTTTTAAAACATGAGGTAAACACAACAAATTTTTTTTTATTGAAAGTTAGCTTGCTTGGGTCGGCCGTTATTAACGAGTACACTAAGAGATTTTGTGGCATATTGTGTTACATACATACATAATTGGTCATTACAACTCTTCAGTCAGGATTACAAAATAGTTTCTCACACCACTTATGTTGTGTATGTTATTATATACATGAGTGGCGTGACCTACAGTTTAAAGTCGACTCCGAACGACAGATTTTTGAGAAACATTACATGGTAATTTATTTACTCTCAATAGTTTTTGCCAGCAATCTGCAGAGAAAAAGTCGCCGAAGAAATATTTTTTCGCATTTCGTTTCACGTCTCATAAGCCAACGTTCTACCTACTAGACTACGGCGACTTAGACGTTGTGTTACCACTAGTATTAGAATCCAAAGGATGAGTAGAAACCCCTGATGAATTTTGTGAGGGACATATTCTTCAGAGGATTAAATTTTACTTTCACTTTCAAATCACTGGAACTTGTCGAATTACATTTTTGGTATGAGATTGTTTGTGGCGGAAAATTCCAATCATTCTATGAAATCACATTCATATTCATGAGCATTTGAAACGTTTAGATGTCTATTAATACTTGTGATCGATGACAAGCTGAAATTGTCTATGACTTCCAGACTTATTAAAACGGCATTCCAAATGGTTATACAACAATTTAAATACATACTCTTTAAACAAATATTAATTTAAATTCCACACACATAAAAACTCTACCAACCCCTCCTTGACAACGTGTTTCTTAAAGCGTATTAACTGGTGGTACATTTATTGTTAATCATTTTTGATTTGAATTTCTCTGATTTTTTTTTCATCTTTTTCGCGTTCGTAAATGGATAAGCAAAGTGTTTCCGCTTCATCGACACCATCAATAAGTAAAACAACAACAACAAAGTAGGAATACGTTTCCTAGTTGCCTTTGGCTAAGGTAATGTTCAATAAGGTGGTGGTGGCAGCTGGTTGCCTTGGCTGGCAAATTGATGAATCCAAATGGAGAGAGGAAAACAAACACTTGTATGTATTTATGCGCCTTATTGGCAATAATATTGCGTTTGTGTTTCGCATGATAGTGATTTTTGTGATTTTTACTGATTTTCCTCTAGCGATTCTATTGAAAAAGTAAATCATTAATGCTACAACAGGCATTAAAACTGTCTGTTATCAGCTTCGGGCTACCGTAACAGATTTAAAGGTTTACGTGACACATTTTTCGTTAAAATAAAAGAAAAAAGTAAAGCTTCGACTAAAATATTGAACTTTAAATGCTCTGTTTATGCAGGAAAAAACTGATTCTATTTAAATCTTTTTGGTAACAGCTAAGGCTTCTCAATGTAATCATTTAAATTCTATATTTTAAAGATTGTATCTTGTTATTTAGGCTCTAGTGATTTCCTTTTTTTATTCCTTTTAGATCTCGTTGGACTAGATTACATGTATTTTAAATGGTATTATTAACATAAACTGGAAGATAATTTACTTAACACTCCTGGGATATATAAATAAAGCCATGCCCTTAATGTAATTTTAATTTAAACAGTAGTAGGGAATAAATTATTTGCTATTTATTTAAAGTACATAATATAGAAAAATTACTCAAAAAAAAAACCGTTAAACATTTTTGGTTTCTGAAATTTTTGTTGCAAACAATATAAACAATCCAAACATTTATTAATGTTAACTGATTTAAAAAAAATTCTATTAGCTATTCGAAGCAAGTTTTAAAAGAGATTTAAATTAATTTTTTATATATTGTACATGTATGTATGTGTATGCATATGTATATAAGAAAGTGTATAAGCGGCACTTTGTTGGAAATCTTAAATTTTCTTAATTTCAATGTTCCTGAACATCATATAAATTGCGCTACTAATGGCCATTACTTTATTTGTGTTGTAAACAACACAATAATAAATTAATGAACGGTAGTCACTTGATCTAATATCACTCCTTGCTGTAAACCTGCAATTCTTTCGCATTTTCTTCAATTAAGCTTTTAAAGGGCATAACCACTAGGCATCGTATTAGGGATATTGCAGTGAACGTCGCTGCCTTTATTTTTCGTGCTCTACCAGAGCTTATGCTTAAGCAGCTTAGTGTATGGATTCCATTCGTAAAGAATCGTTTAATATTCCTAATAATTTTATTAAATGGCATTCGTTGGATAGTCGCACGTGGCAAAGACATATCCGAATAGATGCCAGCAAAATGCCACTAACGTTCAGAGAATTCAGAAATATGACTTTCACTCTCGCGCTTATTTGGTCATTATAAAACTTTAGTAAGGATTACCATTTAGCTTGTCATACCACACATGTTAAGTATGTTAATATAATCGATGTGTGGGGGATCTACTGTTTAATATCGACTCCGAACGATAGATTTGTATAATTTGTATGGCAATTTTATTCTCAGAGTTTTTAAAAAAAGATTGATCAGAGGAAGTCGCTTAAAGAAATGCTTTTTTATATTTCGTTTTGTTGGAGATGTCTGAGGTAGGGATTTAAATCTAATAAGTCAACATACTACTTACGAAACTAAGGCCCCTTCAGCGATGCATTATTTAGAGAGAAGATAGTGTATAATGCATAATAAATGTAGGTAAAGAAACAGAATATACTGGAGTGTCGATTTTTTGTACTGTCGATTTATTGTACTTCTACTGTATTGTTACTACATATTGGCAGTAAGAATAACTGCTTGCGAGTTACTCGATAAACCCTTGGTTTCAAAGTACAGCGATTTGTTCTTGTAATCAGGCGGCCTACATATTTGGCTTGAATCGATCCGTATTCTATTACTGAGCCTACTATGTCCGATAAAATGTCGGTTACAATCCTTAGGCTACATTGCAATATTCTAATGCACAACTCGAATCAATTCTCATTGTAAATGCACGACAAAAGTGAAGATTGTCGCAAATCCTTTGAGAAAACCTATTGATCTTTAATTTTGCTACACAGAAGGTTTCTAACCTCATCAGCGATTTAAAAACTAACCTCCACCCAAACTGATGTGACTGCTCACTGCCGCCAATTTCTACGTGTCTGTGGATTCCGTTCGGTTTAGCCGATTCAGCTTTTTATTCCAATTTCGAGCCAATCTCATAGACTGACTTATGGTATAAACATACTTTAACATTAAGAAAAGAACTGTAACATAAGCTTACATTTAGTATTTAATTACCCAATTTAAAAAACATTTCAATTGACAATAAAGTTTCATGATTGTTTTACAAAAAAAAAAAATAATAATAATTTTGCAAACAGGTTGAGCTTTAACATTGGCAATGCTTGAATTCAATTAAACGTTTTAAAGAGGAAATTATAAATTTTTAATAAAATTAAAAAAAAAATAGCACTTTATGACATTTGAATTGTAAATTGTGTGATTATGATAAATATTCATTTAAATTGCTGTATCGATATAGAAAAAGTGTCACATAAAATACTACAACGTTATGATTTATTCAAATTTAAAAAAAATTTTATTTCATACTGTATTATGCAAATACATGTTGTTTTTCTTTTTTTGTCGTGTAGCAAAACGTTTCACATGTCAAGTGATTTAATAATATTATTACAGTCAAACTTTTACTACCTTTTTGCCCTCTCTCTTTCGCGTTAATATCACTTAATTGACCATGTACTCTATGCATATTTAAAATAAACATTTTTTTTGCTTTTCATTATTATTGGGGTCTCCTTTTTGTTTTGTTTTTTTATATTTATTTTTTATTAAATTTGCATAATTTTTTGGTATTATTTTTATTTTTTTTTATTATTTTTTGGTTTTTGCTTGTATGTTTTGTTTTTATTTTTAGTCAATCATTTACATACCGTTGTGGTGGTTTTTTAATACGTTTTGTTTCCCTCACAGAGGCCTGCGAGCCCAGGCGTGTCTTTAATGATGTTTGTGGTTGAGGAACAGCTGCCGCTGCGGTTACTGCTGCAATACTACTACGCAACGATGCCCCCAAATCACTGTGATGCTGCTGTAAGGCTGACTGTGATTGTACCGTGTGAATGTAATCGAGGCCGGGTAATTCCAATGAGGTAATCGGATGTATACGAGATAATGACAGAGTACTCTCTAAGACAGTGCTAAGTATGGGGGCGCTGCGTAAGGATCTTAAACTACCCCGTCTACTAAATGGTTCCTGTTTATACATTTGTAGTCAAACAATAACACTCAAGTAAAATGTTTTATTTTTTTTTTTAAATTTTTTTCTTCTTTTAAAGTCACGTTATATTGCGTGGACTCTTGTTTTATTGTATTTTAAAATGTACCAGCGTATGTTCCTCTTGTTCTTCCGTTCTTCTCTTTACAGTTTTGTTAAATTATTTTGAGCCTTTTGTTTATAATTATAAATTTTTTTTTTTTATTACCACGGCTCTTATTGCTTTAACTGTTGGTTGTGTTGATTTTGTTGTACGCGTGTTATTATGAAATTAACGCTTTATTTTATAAATTTTTTTGTTGGTGTTTTTCATTATTATTAAAACGAAATGTAAAAATATTCCTTTACTACAGTGGGTCATTGAAAATAATGGAGAAAATTTGTTCAAGCACTACGTGAAATCAAAATTTTTTTATACATACATATAGCCTGTACCATAGTGAGTCTTTTAAATAAAGAATTTCAGGATCATTTTTAGATGCGCATTCATCTTAATCTTGTTATTAACGTATTGCATGAACGAAGTAAAAATTTTGAGCTTTCTCCAATATCATACTATAGGGCTTGTAATAGATGGGGCTGTATCAGATGAGTTCAGGCTAAATTTGGGAGTACCGGAGTTCGGCTCTCTCTTCAACTGTATTTCATATCTTATCTCTTCTACTTCTAATTCTATCTGATATTTTGCAGATCGCAGTAATACTTGTTATTCAGATTCCTTCGATCGAGCGCTTGGTAGATTGAGTCGATAAGGGTAATGTGAGTGAATGACTCACTCACATCCTACCTACCATCCCTCTATAATGAGATTGCGATTCAAACGTACAAAATACCAATAACACACATGTGCAACAATAAAATTACGTCATCTGTAAACGTGGGTGGTATAAATATTTGGCATTCAGTAGCTCTTAATGGTCTAGGTATGAAAATCTGACGTTCGCTGAAACCATCAAATTTTTAAATTATGGAAAGAAGCATTCAATTGCCTCGGTATCTTTAGACGAAACAAAATATCTGTACGTAAATGGAATACAACTCTTATGTAAGGGTTGGTGTCACTAAATCTATATTCAGGCTCCTCGAGGCCGAAGGTTTCCAGCTCTATTCATTTTTTAGAACACCGTCTCAGTGTGATTTCTTTTTCGCTGTTCTACCATTATGTCAACGATGTGATCAAGTGAAAGACAGGAACTTGTCCCCAAAGACGTTTTATTTTTAAGCAAAGCACGTCTGTCATGTAGAGCATATTCGTTTGTAGTCGATTGGCCAGTATCGCACAGGCAGAATTCGTGGTTTAGCCGTACTATCCGTATGTGAAACTCTCTTCTATCAGAAGTCTTTTTAATATACATACATATACAGATTCAAATCTATTACATATAAACACTATTCCCTCTTTTCTCCTTAACATAAACTATTTTCCTATTTCAAAAACATGTCCTGAGGGTTGGTTTTACAGAAGACAAAAAAAAACTATAAATTGCAAAGTCTAGTCGATGTACTTCTCATAAGAGAAAATCAGCATGACACAGATTTGCCAGTGACATATCTAAAAGAGAGTTACGATCATGGAGGAGACATGCACTAATGAGTCTAAGTTTACAGCTTATCGTCACAACTCGCACAATAGCCATAATATGGGTTCACAGTACAATGCAATATGCGTTCAACCCTACAGGCCCCTGTAATTTTACAGATTTGTAACCTAATAGATTCTCTCTTGAGATTGAACTTCCTTGATGCAAATTAATCTTTCGATGCAATTAAGTTCGAAAGCATAACTAAAGTAGAATACGCAATGCGGTTTACAATACCAGGGGATATCGTACATTCAAAAGAAATATTATTCTCTCGAATGACAGAATGGCTTGTAACTTGACATGACATCGAACAATCTATACCACCGAACGAATGTAAATAAGAATGAACTTGGATTATACTACATTGGATTGAGTGCATTGATCAAAGAAGTTCTATCCCTAATGACATAATCTTCTGCCTCGAAAACAGTGCTCTTACTGGGCTATCTGCAGACCTAGGCACAAAGAGAACATGATAAAAATGTGAGTGTATTTGTGTGAGGCATGTGTTAACCCAAAGGAAAATTGTTAGTAATATTTCCAAGTCTACTTATTAACCCAATAATATGTATATGTGAGCGGAAAATATAGAAAAATTGTACTGCGCTAAATTCCTAAAGCCAGCGCATTTAACTTGCAAGTATTCTTCCAAAAATCGAAATCATTTCTCATTGATATTAGGGAATCCTACTGTAATATTTCTTTGGGTGCATAATTGAAGTCTGAAAAAAAGCGACATGAACCTTCTTTTGTAGGAGCTGAACGCTCTTTTTAACGAACATTGTTGATGTTCATGTCCTAAGAGTATACAAAAATGTTCTTCACCTGGGGGACATTGGTGCTGACGTCTGGCTATCTGAGATGAAAAATTTGTTCAAATTTCTAAGTGTATGTTTTTACTGTAAAAAACTTTACTTTATTAAGATTTATAAAAGCAAATGTATTCCAAAATATTTTTGTGCTCAATCCTTTGTTGAAGTTATTGAAATGGAATACTCTGTGTTTAGTTACGTTAAATTTCTTTAATTGATGAAAGAAAAACTTTTAAAACGTCTTATGATATTTCCTAACATATGATTTATAGACCACTCCATTACATGTTATCAGTTTGAACCCACTGTATTAGGAATATTTATGACATGAGTTTTTCCGGTTAACATTTCATTGTATTTGTGTTCTGTGTTAAATATTATTAAAAATTTATTTATTTTTTTGTTACGGTCACTTCTGTTATGGGGCTGTAACATTATGGCCAATTAACTGATCTTTATCACAGAAATTGTTACAAAAATGAGCGTTTTGTTAAACACAACCGTTAAAGCACGCGATGTTTTTACAATCGTCAACACTTGCCTCTAATTACAATGTTTCTAAATGTTAAATATCATTACATACATATGTATGTTGGTACATAAACAATTTGTCACTTGAATATATTATTACGACAAGCATTTTTATTTGTTAATTTGACTCTGTTGTTGAGTTAATCAAAATGACAAAACGTTAATCACATGACAGACTATAATTATTTTATTATTATTATTATTATTTTATTATGAAAACATTTACATATGTAAACTACTAGCTAAAGGATTATTGTTTGATACAATCTTTTAATTTAATTTTCGTATTTCATGGTATGCTATTGATAGTTTTATTCATATTCATCACAAATAAGTCTTCTGTGAAATGTTTTATTCCGTATTCTTTCCGAATTGCTCTTAATTACACGGTGCGACTGTCTAAATACACCCAGCTAATGACATAGCTCCAACCCTCTAAACTTGTTTTATTTGACAAAAACTATTTTTTGGACTTTACGCGCAAAATTATTGATTACCCAAATATTTTTTAACATATTTTCAAAATTCAAAGTTTTTTGAAAAGGGAACAGATGAGCATTTAAAACTTTATACATAAACATGTGGTTCAAACTTACATGTTATGAGTTTTGATCGGGTAAGCTTGAAAAATATGATTTTTTCTCATTTTTCCAGTTTAGCTATCCTTAATTGCAAAATTGAATTAAAAACCATAAAATAAGTGATGATAATCTGAAAGTGCACTATCTTGTGAAGAGATTGATACTTTGTTTGATCAAATCGGACAAAAATTGCCGTAGTTATTATTTAAATAGTCATATTATATTTTTTATATATGTCATCTTATCAAATGAAATTTCAGTTCAAAACTTTTCAAAAGTTTTGATGGAACTTGATTGTTTATCGCAAAATGTGTCAATTTTACGTTTGCACGACTACCAGAAGACGGCTAATATTTGCGTTCTTTGCAAATATTATTATTTCTCTTTGCGCAAACATTGGCCAACTTCTGGTGGTCGCTCAAACATAAAATTAGCACAAGATCCATCAAAAATTCTGAAAATTTTTGAACTAAAAGTTCATTTGAAAAAATATATACTTTAAATAATAACTACGGTAATTTTTCTCCGATTTAATCAAACGAAGGTGTCAATCTCTTCACAAGATAATGCACTTTCAGAATGTCATCACTTATGTCATATTTTTTAATTAAAGTTTGTCACTACGAACGGGCAAACTTGAAAAAATATTAAAAAATTCGCATTTGTCAAGTTTACCTCATCAAACCTCATAGCATATTAAGTCAAATAATGTATATATGTATATCGTTTTAAAGACCTATCACTCTACTTTTTAATAAGGTTTAAATTTCGAACATCGGTTCAGAAATGTTTGTGTAATCAATAAATTTGTATGCAAAGTCCAATAAAATAGTTTTTGTCAAATAAAACAAGATTGGAGGGTTCATGAAATATATAAAAAAAAAGTATTTTTGAGTTCTATGCCATTAGCTGGTTGTAATTAATTTTTTTATTTCAATTTTTAATATATTTTGATAAATTTCCAGCTTTAGTTGGTAATGATATGAAAATTATTCGAGTCAAGTGTGTCATATTAAAAATATTTATTATTATTGTTGTTGTTGTTTATACATATATTTGTCTAAAACATAAAACAATATTCATAAACTATATTGCACAAATGAATATATATCATTATGTACATATGTATACATGTATGATTTTTATATGAGTTTTAAAGGTTTTTATTTTTGGGCAAAAGTTTTCAAATTGCTTTTCAAATTAAAATTCCTTTTTATTTTCTTTCTTTTTGTGCAATCAATTTGTGTTTCTGATTTGAATGATTTCTAAAATAATTCTGCTAAAACTGAGTCACAAAAGTGAAACGGTATGAGGCCAAGTTGTTGTTTTAAAACTTTTTATAGTTTATTTAAAACTTGTTTATGATATTTTCAATAAAACTACACATTACATATATATGTACATATATTTACATAACTTGTGGGTATAAAAATTATCACTACGTTATAATTCTGATTATTTATCATAAATATTTACATTATGAGTTATTCCTTTGACAATTTACTTAATTGATAAAATTGTAATAATAATACCCTTATAAATACATAATTTAATTTGTTATTATACATATCACAGTCGTTATAAAATAATTTATTCCAAAACACACATAAATTGCTTTGAAATATTACGGTTTAATATGTAATGGTTATTGCAACGTAGGGACTAGATACTTATAGATTGAAAATAATATCAGAGTAAGTGTATTTTAAACAGTGTGTTGTGAATGATATTAAGTTAGAATATTTACTTTTAATTTAGTTAATAAAACACTTTCTTCAGATTACTAACTAACTTTGCACACCACCCATATTGGTTGTATGTTAGTTTTATCTATGAGTGGCAGGACATTTTAGAAAAACTTTGAGGGAAATTTTTTAATACTCTTCGAGTCTTGCCAGAAGACTGCTGAGAGGCAGTCATCGAAGAAATATTGTTTTATATTTTGATTTGATTAAGATGTCTTTAATGTCAAACTGGGGTTTAAAACCCAGCCAACTCTACATACTAAACTACGGCAACTTCGACGACGATGAAAATACAGCAAAGTTTAGTAAGATGTTGTACCCTCATTACCAGTTCTACGCTTACAGAAGGCAGTTGATTTCAAATTTCATACAATTTTATACAGAATAGCTTTGCAAAATTGTCAATATCTGAAAGGGAATTTTGTATACGTGAGTATAAACTTCAGTCTGTTTTCCCTAATGGCTCCAAAACGAGATGGTTTTAATTTTTGAGAGAAATGTCATGAATTCAGGCAAGAATTCACATAGAGTTTCTGGGATTCATTATAGCCACCAAAATAATCAGAAAACTACTGAAGAGCACAAGAAATACTATTTATTCAGACTATCCGTCAATATTAAAAGTCTTTGAGAGGACATGTTTTTAGTTCACATGTTTAGGAGTTTAAAAGGCTGCTAAGCAAAATAATGTCAAATCGTCGTTGCAGCATTATTGGTAACCAGGTCTAGCTTTGGAAGCTACAACGGAGCACCAATAGACCTCTTCCTTCGAATTATTGACGATAAGTTGGATTCATTCATAAACCTTTCATGGAAATGTAAAACTGACTGTAGGAACAAAACTAATTCTAAACATAAGTAGGCCGGAAATGAAAGTGTACTAACGGGGCACAGCCACTTAAGGGATAGGCTTAACTGATGTGATAAAGATATCATTGATTTCTGTATTATTCTGCAGTATTTGAGGGAGCAGAGGAAACAGTGGATCACTTTTATGCCACTGTCTTTATCTGCATGTACGTAGGCCGTAATGGCTAGGCAACGGATTTATGAAGTAAGTATTAAGGAAGTATTAAGGAATGGAATGTGTAAGGGGATATCTGTAGAAGGATACTTTGTCAATGGGTGCTAATTGCTGTTTTTGTGCTTATTTTATTTTTTTAAGTCACCGTAGCCTAGTAGGTAGTGTGTTGGATTATTCAAACCCCATGTCAGACATCAAAACGAAATATGAAAAAAATATTTCTTCGGCGACTTCTTCGCAACAGATTTCTGGCAAAAACTCTGATAGTAAATAAAATTCCCTTGAAAAGCTTCTCAAAAATCTGTCGTTAGGAATCGACTTTAGACTGTAGGTCCCGCCACTCATTTATAAAATTAACACACACAACATGAGTGGTGTGAGAAGCTAGGCCCTATCCTGACTGAAGGGTTGTAATGGCCAATTATGCATGTATGTATGTATGTATTCCATTTTTTTAAATTTGTTCCCCCCTTCTTCTTTCACTACTCTTCTTTTCTTTTCTTTTCTGTTGGTTTTTTATTTTCTTTACTTTTCTTTCCTTTCCTTTCCTTTTCTTTTCTCTTCTTTTTACTTTATTCTCCATTTTCCTCAGTGACTTTTCATAAAGAAGAGTCACACTGCATCAATAGGTATCTAAGCCACCCCTCCATCTTAACCTATCCTAACTCTGCAGTTCACCCTTTTTCAGCAAAATCGACTTTATAAGTGTTAAATTATCAATTTAGAAAAGTTATGTTACATACTTAGATCCACTGAAATTATGTACTCTTTAGTAATTTAATTCACGAACCCCCTCGAAATTTTTTAGATTTTGATAGATACACCTACTACTTTGGATTTGGATTGGCATGGCAGTTAAACACAAAAAATACAAACAGTGATCAAATTCATCAACAATGTTATGTTTAACTGTTATTATTACTTCTCTCTAACAGAAAATCATTTGATCTATTGGTTACAAAATAATAAATTATTAATGTATTGTTAAATATAACAATTTGTAACATTTTGCATTCTCTAGCATTTTATTTACATTTTTCCAAACATATTTCATTTGGATATTCATTCAGCATCATAAAGTTAAAAAGAATATTTCTAGTCAACTAAGTCAGTCAATATTTCAACTCAAAGAAAGGGTTGCCTGTGTCGTATAACAAATATTCGTTTATCAAGAAAGTAAATTGCAAACATTAATCATACGCACCATGTAACATACCATATCGTTATAATAGAGATGTTTTTGAGAGTACGGACATTTGAACGTATGTATACGAGTACATATACAATCTAGATTATGATAAATATATACAAGATCCTTAATATTTATGGCACATAATGGTATGTGTATTTGAGAAGTAAGGAAAGAGAGAAACTAATCTCTTCCATTAGATGGTTATGTGTGATAAAATGTAATGTTATATTTACAGTTAAAAATTATAGGAGAGCATAAACTACATACTTGTGAGGTGTTTTCCTTTTGTAGTAACTATTTGATCATGTAAAAAAAGAACTCCGGTATATATATAGCTATAGAGATGATGTCCTCTACGTCTTCTAGATGTCCTTAGTTTTGTTGTTGTTTTTGCCTGGTATTTGCTTGGTAGTTTGTTTTCTTTCCTTTATGTTTTATTTTCTTGCTCTTCTTTGAATGCAATCACTATTGTGTTGTGCGTTTCGATGATTATTGAGTTAAAAAATGATAAAACTTTTCCTTATCTTCCTTTACTCCTTGCTACTCTGCTTCTCTGTTTGTTTCCTATCACCTCTTAAACGTACGTCTCTCTCTATCACTCTGTCTCTCTCTCCGTCTCTTAACACAACTTCCGTCCTCTCAGCTCTCTTATTCCATTAACTTGACACGTTACTCACAATATTCTTAAAATCATGACGATAAGTTTCTATTTGTTTTCGGTTGTAGTAGTAGTAGTAGTAGTAGTATGAGTGAGTTAATATTGTGCTTGATATTATCGTAACTAACGAGTATTTCTTGTATTGCTTTCTTCTCAGTTTATGAGAGTTTTCGTACTCCTGTTTTTTTTGTTCACTACTACTGGTGCAAGTAATGCAAAATGAATTTATTTATAAAATGCTGAATGTGTTCTTTCTTCTGTGTCTTAAAACAGTCTTGAGAGGAGAGATGGTGTGATAATTTTTCTATGATAATTTATAGAGAGAGTATAAAAAAGATTTTTTTTGGGGAAGATCGTTGCTGTTTATATGTTGTTTTCTTTTAACTTAATTTAAATTAATTCCTTACTTGTGTGTGTGTATGTTTTTCTCTTTTGAGTTCGCTGTTAAATTTTGCCTTGTTTGTCTCACAACTATTAATGACGACTACAGACAGTGATAATGTTACAGTGATGAGTGTAAAGAGCACAATAAGATAAACACACTCGCTTTCTAGGCTTGTCAAATGAATTATGGTTTTGGCAAATGCTGTTACTCATTTGCTGCAGTTTTTTTTTGTTTATCTTTTTGAACTAAAAACCAAAAATGACTTTTTTGAAAATGTAACTCAGTGAGTATATATTGAGTATTGTTTTGATACGATGCTTTCCTTGTATTTGTATTTATTTTTCACTTTTTTAAATAAATTCTTCTAATTATTTATAATTCATACAGTTAGAATCATATGGGTAGCCACATTATGCTCCCAGTCTTGAATACAATCCACAGAAATGTATTTTGCCAACGAGTCCAATCCATTTTGGCATAGAAGTATAATAAAGGAAACACACTATGAAAAACAAAACAAATAATCGACAACAACACACAATGTAATAATGATGATAGATGAGTACGGTTGTTATAATTCTATTATTTTATTACTGTTGCTGTTTAGTTTATGGAGTGTTATATGGATTGAAGATTTTTTTCTTTATATTTAACTCCTGCTTTTACGTTAATGTTTTAGAGCAACAATGGCTGATAATTGAAATAGCCGTAGTTGATGCTTTTCTTTTTATTTATATTTCCTGTTTCAGCTGTCCATCATTGCTTGATCTGCAATTATAAAGAGAAATAGAAAACAAAATATCATTAGCAAATGTTTAGTAAATGATAAATTAAGTCTTATTAAAGATTTTATATAATTGAGCTAATAATTAATAGCAAATGTTAAAACTATTCAATTAAGAAATATATTTACTTTTATTTTAAATATTAGTTCTATTTAAAGGAATCTTCATTGAAATAGAAGAAGTTAGTCACGTAGTAAATAATATCAAAATCTGGAAATATTTAACCCTGGACGGTTACTCTTCATTTTTGTACATTAAGGTTACTCTTCGTTGAATCGACGAACACTTTAACCGTAATTGATTACTGTTCGTCGAATCGACGAAGCTCATTTACTCTTTATCCTATAACTCTTTTATGTTTGACCAAATTTCGCTCTTTTTATCACCAATGTTAGTTGATAACGAAAGCTTCTAGTGAGTAAACGTATCCTGGCCACCCATTTTTTAATACCGGATGGTGATTTTTGTACACTAAGGTTAGTCTTCGTTGAATCGACGAACAAAAAAAAATTTTTTTTCGGCTACTGACTGGAAGTTTCATTGTCAACTAACGTTGTTGAAAAAAGATTCGATTCGACGAGCAGTAACCGTCCAGGGTTAAGGAAGGCTACTTCAACTGTTGCACATAAAAATACAGAATAACAGTACAACATGATAACAGATATTACATAAAATCGTAATTATTTCCAAATATATACAAATCTGTAAATATTAAAATTCTTCCCGTAGAGGAAAATAAATTTTCGTTAGGATATATCAAAAAATGGAAACAATAGATAAGCCTTAACTGTAAAAATTGTTTCTAAGAAGGCAAAGAATGTGTCAAACGAACGAATTACGCTCTGGAATTGTCATCATACTAATATCTTGTAAACTTGGTGAATAGAATAATGGTGGTTGGCACATACATTTCATATGTATATGCCTAAAGGTATAAACACATAGACGACAGACAACAGTTCGGCAGTTCGACAGAAACTTCTGCCTACCGTTTTTTCTGCCGTATGCCGACTGCTTAAATATTTTGAAAGCAGAGCAGAAAAAAACGACTGACATAAAATCAAAACAATTGAAATTCAATAATTTTCAAATTTGAATTTAAATGTATTTTTCAGTGTTGTCACTATCAGGTTCTTTTGAACGCAAAAATAAACTTACTTATGAAAAAACCGCACACACAAAACATTTATCAAATTCTATTTTATTTATTACGAATACTTTGCTTTTTATTTCTTAATTTTAGAATTGTTCTTTCTCTTCAATAATATAAGTTTTTTTACTATGATTTTATGTTGTATTGGCATCACTAATTTGCTTTTAGATGCTTACAAAAATAGAAAATAGTTTAATTTGGCAGAAACTACTTAGGTCTTCGCTTTTTCTCTTCTGCCTTCAATATCACGTTTTCATATGAACGTGTGTATTCTAAACTTGGCAGCTTTCTGTTATCTGTCATCTGTCGTCTATGTGTTTATACCTTAATGATTATTCACATTTGATTATTTAAAATCCAAAATACAGATGCAGTAGGAAGAGTAGGAGACGTCAAAAGGATCACAAAAGAAAGTGTTTGATCATAGAACATAAGCCTGTCACTAAAAGTTTTTGTGGGAGATATTTCGGTTGGCACTACTGCTCCTTATTCAGATCTTTGTAGGCGCACTGACCGCTGTAAACTGTATTGTATACATAAAAACTATGCATGTCTTTAAGATAATCCAGAATGATGATCTAAAACAATCTGTATTCAACCACATTTGGTTTCACACATTTTAAAAACAGTTACTTGTATTTCGTTCATCTTCTTGTGTCTCACTTTGTCGTGTTATTTTAAGGCCGTTTTTTCCATCCGTAGTGCAAATTTAAAGTAAATTTACATAATGTATTATTTGTATGTATGTATTGCTTTCTTCATCACCTTTAAAGAAGAGGAGGACAGTATGCTCAGCATCACTACTTGTTGCCATACTCAACGTGCCATGTAAATTTCCGAAAGGATCTGTGACCTGGAATGAAATGAGTTAGAAAGTAGATAATCTTCCCAATGATTCTATGAATTTATTTGTCTATATTGGGAATAAATTAAGCTGCCTATGAACCGCTTGTTTTTCCACTTTTTCTTACCTTGCTATCACTGCATCAAGCGATTGTAGGTCAATGAATACCTCTCCGCCAACTGCGACCTTGACACGTTACGATAATCTGAACTACAAATACAGTGACTGTTCTAGATTACAGGAGAATCGATTATGTGATTAGCCATCAAACAATGAATCAACTCAGTTAAAGCGTTTTACATCACCACAACTATGAAATATTTTTTAAGTTGTACACACAAATAATTAAATACACGACTTAAATAAGATCTTTCATACATTGTTCTACATGAACTTTAATAAACTAAAAACGTATTCCCAAAACTCTTTAAAAATTTTTTTTATTAAGAATTTGTTGCCATGAGAACGAGTCTATTTTTAGTTTTGCAACTACCTTAAACATATTTTAACTGTTTTCATTGTCTCATGTCACTTAAAATTTCTAATTTAAATAAAGTTCTTCGCATTTAACTTTAAATTGTTTGAAGGACAAAATGTGAAAAAAATCCTTGGAAAACTGTAATCATTTTTTTAATTGTTCCCACAAACATAAATACACACACACACACACGCAAATTTATAAAGTAACCCACTTTACCATAAAACAGTGGCAAACGTCCTTTGTATATGAAATTAAACATAAATATGTGAGTGCGTGTTTGCATTGATGGTTTCTTTAGAATTGTTGGAAAGGAGTAACAAAAAGAAAAAAATCTAAAGAAGGATATATTTTCCAATTTAACAAAAGGTATTATTGCGGTTTTGCAACTATTTTTATCAGCTCATAGCAAACATAACCCGAATGTGAGTTGAATATTTTTCGCATTTGTCTTGTTTGTTGGGAGGAAAATACAAAGAAAAAAATGTGTCACTAACACAAACAAACAAAAAAGCAAAAACAAAATGACTTAAATAAATGGTTAAAATCAAAGAATTTTAAATTTTTATAAATATACGTCCGTTTTTCTTTTTCAAACACGTTGTTGACCACAATCCTTTTATGCTTGACATTAAATACATGAACGATTCGAGCAGCATGTCAATATCCTTAAAGTGTAAATCTTTAAGGAATTTTGCTATTTTTACGCTTAAGGCTTTAAAATAAATTTTTTTCCTCTTTTTGTGGCCTTCGTACATAAGCAACAGTGAACAAATATATTTGTTTTCCCATTTATTTCTGCTTGAAATATGTTCTGGAATGTTTTGGGTTTTTGTTGTCTCAACACACAAAATCAATCAATCAATCATTGACAAAATTAGGCGGAAAAAATTAGGCATACTTAGTTTTAAATTTTTGTAGAATTTCGGCCTTTTTTAAGAAGTTTTTTTTTGTTCCTATTGGCTTCGAGCATATGTATATATGACTAACAACATAACTAGCATTGGGTGTCTGTTTGATGGAATTCTGTTGGGGTTGTACCACTGAAAGCAATGATGGTGTTAACAGTCAACAGTTAAACTCTTTAAAAGGTTAACATTTATGCATGAAAAATTCTTGTTAAATGTATAAAACCGCTGGCGTTCTTGAATCAAAATATTTATGTAAGTTTCGAAACAAATAACGTCGTTACCGCATGGTAATAGCAAAGTAGAGAGCACAAAGTATGTAAGAGAAGCGCCCAAGCAAAGAGTAGCGATATAAAAAACCTTATTCTCTCAAATTCCTCTGTCGAACATAAGCCGAATTTTAGATTAGATTGGTATACAGATAGGTAGGTTGAAGAGAAGCCTAAGCCTTAAACTAGGCTTGATATTCGCTCTTCGTAAGGTATGCCAACCATACTTTCTACAGAAAGTCCTTCCAAAACTTCTTTCAATCCACTCCTGAATTATGTCTGCTATATCGTCTTCTCCTAAAATATTGGAATCTCGAGCTAACGAAAGTGTTCTATCATTTCAATATCTTCACCGCATGCCCTGCGTTCATATTATTCTACCACGTAAATACGGTACAGGTGTTCGTGTAAAGCAGAAGGTTCCGTGGGTACGCTGATTACGATATTTAAGCCGCCCTTCTTAAGTCTTAAAATACTAATGGCTTTCTCCTAATCGGTATCGTCCCAGAGTATCTTTTTAATCTTCCCTATTGTGTCATTGCTACCCAATAGTCGATGTGATGTTTTCGTTTACATTCTCAGCTTGGTCTTATACTCGGTTATTGTACGTAATACTCCGGCTCTATTAGCCAGATATATTGGCTTCTCCATTTCATATCGCTTCTTTATAAACACGAATATAATCCGTAAAGCTCCATGTCTGCAGTAATTGTTAATCATCCTTTTTATCCCAGGACATTCCTTAACTCCGTATCTATGTATGTTATTGCCCTAATTATTATTTGACTATAAGTAAAGGTACTTAAGTCACAACATGACAAGTGCACTAAATTATTACATGCCCCGATCATTACAAGATCGCATATATCTCCACTAGGAATACCATATAAACAAATAAACTTTTGGTCCGGTAAAAGTCCGCTGATGCCCGCGCAATAGATCCCGCTGACCGAGAAATTCAAACTGTTTTCAAACGATCTAATACGTTAGGCATACTGTTGAATAGTTCAGCTTCAAGCGATTATCCTATAAATTCTAGTGAAAACGATCTTTCTGCTTGAAATATGTTTTAGAATTTTTTGGGTTTTTGCCGTCTCAACAAACAAAATCAATCAAGGGATACTTAGTTTTAAATGTTTGTAGAAATTCAGCCTTTTTTTAAGGAGTTTTTTTTTTGTTCTTATTGGTTGTTAGCACATATATGTATAATTAACAACATAATTAGCATTGGGTGTCTGTTCGATGGAATTCAGTCAACAGTTAAATTTCTTAAAACCAACGCATGAAAAATATGAATAAAAAATTCTTAGAAAATGTATAGAACTTCTGAATTAAAAATGGATAAATTCATAATGGTAGTGATAGGGTAAAGTAGCCAAACACTCAGCTCGCTGATGTTCGTGAACTAAAATAAATATCTTATTTATCGAAACAGATAAAATTGCTATCACTTGGTAAAAGAAAACCAGGGAGAACACTAGAAACCTGAGTGCGTTTTCTTGCCAAAGGAGTAGCGATATGAAAAACCAGTTACTTCAACTAGGCTCTCCAACAAGAAATACCAACTACACTTTCTACAGATCTTGTATCTTGTACAAACTTCCTTAACTATTTTCAATCTAGTCCTCCGAGATGAGTTATGTCTTTCCCTAAAATATTTGAATCTCGAGCTCGATTGCCTATAAGCTGGGCAATGGAATTAGAAACGTTTCATCCATGCAATGTCTTCGCCACATGCCTTGCGTTCATATTTTTACACCACGCCAATATGGTGCAGGTGGTCACGTAAAGCAGAAGGTAGCGTGTGTACGTAGATTAGTACTATAGTTGCCTTTCTTAAGTCATAAATAATAATGGTTTTCTTCTAATCAGGATTGCTCTAGAATATCTTTTTAATCTTCTCAATGTTGGCATTGTTACCAAAAGGTAAATGTCCTCTTCGCACCTCTTATCTTGGAATTCTCTCAACAATTCTATCGATCTCCACCACACTACAGAAGCATAAGTTATACTCTTTTGTTGACCTCTCTTTCAGATGCTATCTCCATTGTAATTTTCGATCCAATTAAATACTTAAGTATTTCATTTGAAAGCGAGGGCTTTCATAGTGAACGATCGGTTCACATTTGGGCCCCTTGGTCGTGCCGAATTACATGCTATATTCAGAGCGTGTTGCGATATTGAGCATAGATGGTTCGTACTCTTATCTTTCAGTTGTATTAACACGTTGTCCGCATAACATATTGATTCAAGTTCTTCATTGGTTCATATCCTCAAGAGAATATGAACAGTGGTGGCGCACATGAGAAGAGAAAGTATGCCCCCAGGGGTGTTCCCTTTTTCACATTGTCCGTAATATATGAGTTGTATTATTCAATAAAAATCAAAAAAATTGAGATTCACGACAGCAATTTTTCCTTCGAGGGGAATAAACATTTAAGGGAATATATTTCTTTTATGTTACTAATAATTGCAATGAATATTATATTTATATACAGGCTTTCTACCTAGCACTTGAATCTTTTGCCAGCAGTTAATAAACCATTTTAATTTTTATTTATTAATTTTATTTATCGTTATTTCTTTTTATTTCTACATTTTCTATTCAATTTGCCATTATCATTAAATTTAATTGTTTAAAATTCTATTCATTTTATTTGAAAAAAGATTTTTACAATAAGCCTTTTATTATTCATAGACTACCGCTATTGATTCTTCGGTAGCTTTGAACTTAATTTCAATTAAATCCATGATTACTTTTAGGTGGTAAATATATTATAATTTAAATTATTTCAACCAAAAAATTGTGTTTGTAATTTGTCGTTAAATAAAATAAAAAAATAAAAAGGAATTTTTAAAATTAGAAATTTTATTGTTATGCACAAAAAAAAAATATAAGAGAAAATAAATTGCAAATGCAATGTAATGCAATAAATAATGAAATTATTTACCACACAAATTAGTTTTATATTTGAAGAGAATGAAATGCAAAAAGTAGTTACCGAGAGGGAAAAAATTAATGCTAATATTGGTTATTTGTCAACCACAAAACATGGCCATTTACAATTGATTACTATGCGAGTAATGAAACAACAAAAAAATTTTCCAAATTCTAAATTAAAATGAAATTTAAATGTGATCCAAAGAGACAGACACATGGTGTACATTTTTGAATATTTAGTTGCAAATAATAATTGGTTGGCAAAAAAAAAAAAAAATTTAAATACTAAACAAATGCCAGCCTAATTAGACAGATTTAAATTAATTAAATTTATGTGAATGCACTAGCGTATGAGCAGTAACATAAATGCTTTATTTATGGATGGATTTTTTTATTTTTCGAATATATTTTGTAGTAACAAATGTCAACTGATATTTAAATGTGACAAAAACTGTGTACACGCGTTAATTTTATGGTGACATTTAGTTAAATGGACAGCAAAGCATGTTTTTCGTATATTGACCTTCTGTTTGATATAATTAAAGCGGAAATTAGCTTTAAAATTAAATTACTAAAATTTGTTTCAAAAAACAAAATACACATACACATGACATATAAGCATTAATTCAAATTTCATTTATTTTACAGTAGAATTTTAATTGTTGATAACATCGTATTTCATTTTCTTTTTTCATAATTTAATTTGAAGTTTAATTATCAACTCAATGCAGTATGCAATCACATAAAATAATGCAGCATATGATTATGCACAGCAAAAAAAAAAAAACGAACGGGAACAACTTTTAATTTTCACAAAAGCAAAAAGAAAAAAGAAAAACTAAGTATAGAAAAAAAAAATTGTTTTTTTTTTCATTCAACATAATAAATATGACAAGAAAAAGGGAAATGTTTCTCATTTTTATTCCTGTAATAAAATAAAATAACAACTACGCAAGAGATTACAAGTTTATAAGTGGAAATGTATGAGAAAGCAAATGAATGAGTGTATATATGTGTGTGCACTTTTTAATATATTTACTTGTCTATAATATAAAACCAAAGAACACATCCAATTTGTAAAACACCAGGACCAAAGGATACAATACATACATGCACACACACCATGTTAGGGAATGCATTGGTAATTGTGTCATGAACTCATACACTTAAATCAAACAAATATGGAGCACTCATGTACAAGCACATCAACACACACATTCATGCATGCACTCACTCAGCTAAAGATAGAAAGGGAGAGCGTACATACCACATACGGGTTGTTCGTGTTCTTAATACACGACTATACATATACTCTTTTTCCTTTTACTCTTTTCGGTTTTTTTTTGTTTTTTTTTTGTTTATTATTAAAGAGAAATGAAAAAATAAAGCAAAGAAATATGGAACAAAAGTTAAACGTGTCATATCTTTAATCAGGGATTCGCATTCGCCTGTACACTATGCAACGCATTTATTTTAAATGGAACACTATGGTCTTAGTTTGTTGGAAAAATGAGCAAAAATTTATTGTGTATCATTTGCAAGCGTGACACATGTGCAGCAAACTAACAGGCTAGCAGGCATTTGACATTTTGCTTAAACATTTGCTATTAAATATGAGTTATTTATAAAGCACAAACTCTATTGAACTTTAATATCTGAAAGAATGTTGTTTGGATTAATGCCCTATATTTCGATAAATATTTTTCTAAATTGCTTGTGATAAGGAATATAAAAAAAGAACTTGTATTAAACAATACAATATTATTTTAATTGTGTTGACAGTTATGATCTAAAGGACATAGAAATTATAACTGGGTTGACTATAGCACAACGGCATTCTCAACAAAAATGGGGCAAACCTTTTGTATTTTAAATAACCTACTGCAACCATAATAATCATACGGGATAATCGAGATTATTATTGTGGTTAGTGTTCTGGTTTAAAATTAAAAAAACCAATGCAATTGATTACTTGAAATATTTTCTGTTTTCACTACTTTAGTTATGCTTTTCTATGTTGACAATCTCCTCTCGTTTTGTATATAATGAAGAGATGTTTTTTTATGATGTCATCAGAGAAGCTATAATATAAGGAATATGATCCATTCAAATTTCTTTAAAGTTTACACATTATATGTATTTGTTACACAATTTGTTGAACATAGCTGAATATGACCTGTATGTCCTGGGCATCCCATTCTTCAACTACTTTGTGAATCAAAGATTATCAAAGTTATTTTGGATGAAGTCACTGTAGTCTATTAGTGTTTTGGCTTATTACAACAGCCGGTTTTTCAATCCCCAGTGTAGAAACGAACGAAATAAAAAAATATTTCTTTTGACGACTTCTCTCACAAGTTTTCTGCAAAAACAATGAGAATAAATGAAATTGCCATGAAAAGTTTCTCAGCAATTTATTTCACCTCTCATTGATAAAATTAACACACAGAACATGTATAGCGTGAGAAACTAGGTTAAAATACTGACTTAAGGGTTATAAGGACCAATTCGGTAGGTACGTAAGTTATTTCGAACGATAGGCTGATTCACATAAAATCCGTCATGTGTTATACTCCGACTTTAAAATATTTTCTTATGTGTTTTTCTCCGTTCAACACACGTTAAATTGAATTAAAGTCAACCTTATATGTTGTTGCTTCACTATCAGTTGGAGGTGGTGTCAAGCTAAAAATTGTCTTCATTTTTCGAAGTCAAAAACGGATAATTTGTTCAACTATATTGAAGTCGCCTTAGCCTATTAGGTAGTGTGTTGGCCTATTAGACGTAAGTCCACGGTTCAAATCCCAGGTCAGATATCAAATCGAAAATATGAAAATATTTCTCCGGCGACTTCCTTTCAGTAGATTTTAAGCAAAAACTCTGTTCTTCAACAATCTGCCATTCGGAATCGACTTCAAACTGTCGGTTTCGCTATTCATGTATAAAAATTAACACACAATATGGATGGTGAGAGAAACTAGGTCGTAATCCTGACTGAAGGGTTATAATGACCATTTATTTTCATTTTTCTAAGTAAGAAACATATTAATTTTAAGGCCATCAAATTTATTTATCTTTATTGACTACAGCACAACTGAAGTAACAAGTTTTTGTAACTTACAAATAGATATACTTTATCATTTTGTGTGCCCATTATCTAATAAGATTCACACATTATTTTAAAAACTCTTCTTCACATTTAGCCTATGTTAACAAACTGTTGTTGTAAAATAAACTTAAAATTTTTAAGTAAAATTTTGTGAAACCTTTTTATGATTTTTGTGTCTTAACGATTACTTTTTCAAATTTTAATTAATTGTTGTTGTGAAATAGGGTTTTAAAAAATTACACATTTTTATTATTGTTTTAATACTTCTCATAATCATATTTTCATATGAAATCTGTTTAACCTCTTACAAGGTGTCCTTAAGCCATAGTGCTACACATGCTCTACATTTTTGTCAAAAAAGAAAAAAAAAAGAAAACAAATTCCGACTCAGTCACATGGTACCAAAATAGTAGATGCCATGTTGTAAGGTTTTATACTATGTGTGTGTAGTTAGTGTGTATATTTGTATGTGTATATTTATATTTTTTTCTTATATTCAGTTTTTATGCTTAAAAATATACGGTACTCTTACACAGACCTAAAATAAAACTTTAACTTACTTGAGCTTTTTCAGATATTCGTTAGAGTCATATTCTTGTACAATATATCCACACACATTGGACGTATGAGCGATTTAATTTAAATTTGAAAATTGTTGAAAACACATTTAAATGATAGATAGCTCCACTAATTTTTGCTTTAGACATTAATAATCAGTTTAAGGAATACGTACATTAGGTAAGGTGGCGGACTCTACTTGAAGGAGGAGATCTCTTAGGATACCATTTAGGCCCACAATCAATATTCAATCCACGGATCAAACATTCAATAGAGGAAACCACAATAAATCTTGCTATTGCAGCAATCTTTATATTCTAGGGCTCGGTAAAGGAAGTCAGGAAGGTAAAGGATGTCAGAATTCCGTAGGATGAGGTGAAAAATTGTCCCCTTCTCTTCTACAGACTCATAGATTCTCCAGAAACCAGTTGCCAAAATGCCGAGTCTTTCGGCTTGTCCACCGAAGGGAGAATGACCGTGAGAATCGTTATTACGTGATGAATGGCCATGCGATTTAATCCACACGAGTCCAGCAGAGTCTAACCATTTTGCTTGTGACCTTTTGCTGCAAACGAAATTGAGCCTCCCTGTAAAACTAGTGGATAATATCGAATGGAACTGAGGTAATCGGTGCCCTGTAATATGTCTGAAATTGCATGCCACGTGCCGGCGCTGGCTAGCTCATCAGCCATATAATTACTCATAATATCTCTATGTCCTGCAATTCAAATAAAAGTTTTCCCAGAGAAATTTTCTGCATTTATGAACAAGGGCGGACGTTAAAAATATGTTCGTTAGACACTTAATTACAGTCTCGCTGTCCGAGTAAATTACGAGATTTTCAGGGACCCCCAACATTCATTTCGTCGCTGTCAAAATGACCATAATATTCGCCGCGGGAAACACTGCAATGTTCAATATCAGAACCCTTAATAAATAAACCCCAAGGTTTCCTTCAGACCTTTAGGAAAAAGATCAGAAGAAAGTTATAAGAAAACATAATTGACCTGTGTTCGCAGAACAGCAACGTGTCCATAGACCACGTTGGAGCAAGACTTAACTGCATTCAGTCTTACTGCCGCACCAGTTCTCTACTTTAATAGAACGACATAGGGTAGCTAATTAGGTATGACAATTAATGCCTTGGTTGGACTACATTGGCTGCGTACTCTCTACTTCCATAATCCGATAGTCCCAGTATGTGACGATTGGTCTAAGGTACCCAATCTTGTCTACGTTTCTTTTGTTGGTGTAAAGCACTAATAACGCTTTTGAGCTCTCTCAGTAATGAAAACTTAAGAAGCGCGTAAGTTTGCCTTTCTGCTCTTGAGTTAATTTCATGATTAAAGTTTTTATACAATTCTAATTAAATTGTGAAATGACCCACACTTAACTGGCTGTATACACCACTCTCTATGCATTTGTAATTTTGAAAATATTAGAGTTCTTTGGTAGAAAAAAAATCTTAAATTATAAATTAAAAAGAAAATGAAACACCTTTTGAACCTTTTTGCACTTCAAATTAAAATGTTGGGCCTTTGTGAATATATACGGTATGTATGCATGTATGTATGTATGTATTTATATTGTAGTCAACATAATTTTCATTTAGCCTCCAGCTAAATAATGAAAGTATTTGCTTTGCTAAGCAAAAATGAAGAAACAGCCAGAAAACATCCACTCGAACAACACCAACAGCCATAAAATAAGTGTAGAAGAGAGAAGGACCAAAAAAAATATTAAATAACGAAAGTACCGAAAGCAAAAACTTCAAAAACAAAAAAAAAACTAAAACTAAAACTCTTTCGATGTCAAAACTATAAATTACGCTAAGGATTGCACATATGTTAGCATTTCTCATCTTCTTTCTTATGGTCATGTATTTGTGTGTCTGTGTATATTTGTGTATTTGTGTCCTCAGTGTATCCTGCCGCATGCATGAGCCCAATTTTATATGTTTGTGGCTATAAGAGTGTGCAATATGCTGGTTGCCTTTGCATCTGCATGTTATTTTCGGCATAAAAGTAACGAAATTAAAAGAAGCGAATAAAAAATAAAGAAACTGAGATTGTATGTTCATAGAGAAAATTGAGGCAAGACCGTTAAAACAACAACAACAAAACAATTCCATTTTATTTCTCATTGTTACACATGCTCATACACAACAGATAGATATGCTCTGTTAAATTTTCACTTTAAATTAGTTTGTACGTCCTTATTAAAAGAATATGAGGAAAAATAAATAAATTGTCAGGATTTGCTGTAACGGCATTGGAAAAAAATCTTAAAGTTTTAAAACTTTCAATTGTATACACATTATTTTATAGAATCTTTTCAAGTAGACCAGAAAAACAGGGTACTATTTAGCTTAAGATGGCTGATTCTATTCTAGAAGACTATAGAACGACGATATGCTACTGTTTTGAGTTTAGTTCCACTACGTACATATGTACATACATACATAATTGGTCATTAGAATCATTCAGCCAGGATTACGATCTAGCTTCTCCCACCACTTATGTTGTGTGTATTAATTTTTTATAAATAAGTGGAGGGACCTACAGCTTAAACTCGAATTCGAACGACAGAGTTTTAAGAAACTTTTCATGACAATTTTAATTACTCGCAGAGTTTTTAACAAAAATCTGCTGAGAGGAGATCGCCGAAGAAATATTTTTTCACATTTCGTTTTGTTGGAAACCTACGGTTTGAACCGTAACCTCATAACCAATAAATTAGAACAACAAAAGGAAAGAAAAATAAAAATCATTTTTATTAAATGCCATTTAAATTGTTCTTTCTCTTACAATAAAAATCATGACTTTTAACTTCATATTGTTAATGCGTGAAATGCCACAAAATTTGTAAAACTTTTCCTAAAGTGACTAAGAAATGTGAAAGTCGTCATACTAAAAGCGAAAAAACCAAAAAAAAGAAACAAACAAAAAAGAGTAAGGCCAGTCGCAATGCTACACATTGTTCTATTGTACGAGGGCGGGTTAGAATTTTAACTCAAAAGGACGCAAGCATCTAACACGAAAATTGGGGAGAGATTAAAAAAAACTGATAAACATTGAAAGTTTTTATTCGTTACAAAGATCTTTTAATGCCATTATGTGTAGAATATCATCGTTCAAATGTTCACCATGGCTTCTCTGGGTGAAACCCATAGGAAATGTCAAGTTCTGAAACTTAATCGGGATGTATTGGGCCGATGTCACGAGTTATGTTGGCTTTCAAGACTGCTGTAGTTTGCGAAGAATGTGCATACAGCTGCGACTTAAGAATATTGCCAAGGGAACAAATCTCGTTTGAGTAATTCTATAAGAACTCTGTATCCTCAAATTAAATAACAAATAGGGGTTTACTGAGGGTCTTTTTAAGGCCCAACAGAAACGAGAGATACCGAACGTTCCAGATCTCCAACAGAGGCTTTTGCATTCTAAATAACGGAACAACTTTATCAGAGATTGAAATGTGGGAGCACTGGTAATCGTTTGAACTCTTACAACCTCATTCGTGTGACTACCTTACCGGAGTTTTAATCGTGAGCAAAACTTAATTCCATAATAAGACACCATGAATTCGCCGTAGTCTAGTAGATAGTAGATGTTGGCTTATTATACGCAAAGCCAGGGTTCGAGTCCCAGGCCAGACATCAAAGCAAAATACAAAAATATTTCTTCGGCGACTTTCCTCTCAGCAGGTTTCTGGCAAAAACTCTGAGAATAAATAAAATTGCCATAAAAAGTTTCTCAAAAATCTGTCGTTCGGAGTCGACTTTAAACTGTAGGTCCCACCACTCATGTATAAAATTAACACACACAACATAAGTGGTGTGAGAAATTAGGACGTTGTATAATGGGTCAATTCGACCTCCGAGTGCTGTACTTGTCTTAATTGACAAGTACACGTCCTCTAACCTAACCTAACCTAAGACACCATAAATTAAACAGGGTAAAATGATGGGTTTCTCGATGCATATCAGTATCACGGAAGACCATGGTAATTAGGTCATGAAAAGCGTTGTGAAAGGACATAATAATCATCGGCGAAATAAAATAAAGAAAACTATTTTATAATTGCATTTGCCTATAAAAAATAGCTTTTTTGCAACAGGGTAATGCAAATGTGTAATCATGTTCACTGTCTTTAGCAAATATGCACGAATTCGGCTATGTAATGTACTTTTATTTGCCCTATTATTTGAAGTTTGCTTGCAGTGACCATTTTTCGTATTTAAACCATAGACCAAGCCTCGAAGGAAAGAGCTTTGACACCAAAAATGAAATACTTTCACTAACCAATACCTATTTTATGACCGGAATAAAGAATATTTTATTAAATGAGTAAAAAAATTGGCGAAATATTTGATAAATTGTGAAGAGAGTTAGCTGAAAAAGGTCGATATTGAAAGATATACACTGGCACCACTAGTCATTATGAACTTTAGCTCATGTTGACGGCTTAGTTTCTCACATAACCGCTGTTTTTAATGAAAATTTCTACCAAGAGTGGTGGGATATTATGTTGAAAGTTGTTGTCTCGAACAACAGAAGAGAGATCGTTGAAAGGAAGATTTATTTTTTCTTCAAAAAGTCAAAGCTGCTGTTTGTACTCTAAGCTTTCGTTTAGTAAGCTAACAAAGTACCGTTACATTAACAATATTTTTAAATATAAAGCAAATTTTTATTAAAAACCCTTAGAACTTTTTCAACCAACCTCGTATAAACAAATACTTTCGAAATTAATACAAATTTTTCTTTTTCTGTTTTGTTGTTGTTTTTATTGTTTGTATATAGAAAACGACAAACCAAAAACAAATAACAATAATAACAACAAAATGAAATCCCTAAAACCAATAATATTAAATACATTCAAACAACAATAACAAATACAATAAAAACAACAACAACAACAATAAACGAAGTGATAAAGTAGTAAAATAGAAGAGAAAAAGAGTGTGTTTTAGAAAGTCTAATCCACATAAACATTTTGAAAATGGTGCGAATTGGCTGAATTGTTTATGCGTGAGCTTTTTCTCTATGTGTGAGAGGGAGACTGTAGCTTTGCTGGTGTTGATGTTTGTATGTGTTTATTATACGATGTTGTTGCTATTTATAGCCAACAGGCTTTACGAAATCAAATCAAAATCACAAAAATTATTGGGCCATTTAATATGGCGAAAAGTTAAAGATGTGCTAATGATACAACACCATTTCTAATGTAAATTTTTTTTTTACTTTATTTTACATTTTAACGACTTTAGAAGTTGGCGAAAACAGTAATGTCTTCCAATTTTATTTCACTGTTGAAGTGTGTTAATGTTAATATTTAATGTTTTTCAGTATCATTAGCAATATTAATAAAGTAGAAACAATTTTTCAAATATTTTTTTTTCGTTTTGTAAAAATGGAAATAGTGTGAGTAAATAAAGTTACTCAAATATGTTGAAGAAATAAATTCTGTTTAAGCAGTTAAATAACAGCTTAAATACTTAAGAAGTGAATAGACAAAATGAACGCACACCCATACCATACGATATACACTCATAGAGAGCAAAAATATTTCAGTGAGCAAATGAAAAGGGCTTGAAATTGTATAGAAGATGAGGGTGTCTATTTTACTGCTTGAAACAAAAGGATTTTTTCAGTCTTTTTGTATTCAGTTTTTTTATTGTTTTTTATTTTTCATCATGCTTCTCTTTATAGTTTAAGTGACAATCATTGGCAGGTCGTTTATGGCCAAAAGACTTGAAGAAGATTTCATTTTTCTTAATTCCAAAACTACAGCCAACAGATGTTTTTTGTATGTCTCAGCAAAAAGTGGGTGAATGAGTGAATAAGTGGATATGGACGTTGATGACATAAACGAATAAATGAATGGAAAACTCAATGAATGGATTGTAGACAGACAGAGAGACTGATGAACGGCGGACAGACAGAAAGACAAACAGGCTGGCTTAATGGTTGTATAAAGATGGATGAATTACACAGTAACATCAAGCCTTAGGATAGGCCTGTTGTTTACATAAATAGGCTTCAAGTGTAGGGAATTCTTTTTACTTCATATATACATATATGGGAATTTGTATGTGTATTTGTACGAAAGAGATAAATACTGTTATAATGTAAATGGATTTTATGTTGTTGATACATTCCTTTTCAATTTTTTTTCCTCTACTTTTTCCTTATTTTTTCCTTCGACTACTCTGTCGTGTTCCGTAACTTGAGGGCAATTTTGTGACAATTTTATGTTAAAATGCTTTTTAAATACCATCAATATATTTTAAGCGACAAGACGTCATCATTTCTGAATTTCTAAGTGAACGACCAAACGTACACAAATAAAATGGTTGGCTGACTGGTTGACTGCCTGCATAACTCGTACATACCAGTGTTGTAGATGAATAGATGGATGAATGACTGGATGAATATTTAAATGGCCGCCTTGTTATTTCGTGGTAAATCCTTTAGCTTTGTTTTATATCCTCTTGGTGGTTAGTGCTTCTTTCTAGTGCTCCACCAATGAACAAGTCTAGCGAAGTGGTTAGTACTGTGTGTTCTGTATTGTGGAAATGTGTTTGGTTTGTGTAGTGATTTGGTGTTAATGCCATTAAACTATATTTGTCATGGATAATAACGGCTTAAAAAGCCTTGAACGCAACGAAGTATTCTACCATTCATGACTCTAAAAGCTCTTCTTATTTTTTATATTTTTGTGTTTAAAGGCAAACAAGTTTATAATGATTTTCTTTAAGCAATATTTATAGTATACAAGTTAAAGAGTACACAGCTAGGGGTTACCTTTACTGAAATATTTTAAAACATATTACAAATGCTTAAAGGATGTTAAATTTTTAAGAGAAAAAAAAAAGAAATATTTAACAGTAAATGTTTAATAGCTTCAGTCAGACTACGCGATAATCAGTTAGTGAAATAAAATCGAATAAATTTAAACTACTTAATAAAAGTATCATTTTCTAGTTGATTATAGATCTAGAATTTCTAGGACTGGACTTGGAAAGAAACAGCTGATGTCGTATAGACTACGTAGTAATCAATATTTATGTGGATAATCAGACAACACTTAAGGCTTTCAGGATCCATGTTTTTAGGTCACATCTGGTTTAGAAATGGAAAAGGCTGCTAAGCGGCTTTATACCAGATTAATAGCTTAGATATGTTGGTTACCTGATCGTTGTGGCATTTTAGGCAACGAAGTTGTGTATGAAAAAATCAGGCTCAGCTTTGTAAAGCTATAACAGAAGTAAAGTCGGCTTCTTTTTTTTGGGATCATTGAGGAAAAGTTTGAACCACTCGTCAATCACGCATGGGAATATGAATGGGCTGTAGAGTTGCGCTGGGGTTGCAATTCTAATGGTCCATTGACCATTGCGAAGGCGTGGAATTGGTAGTACAGTGGAATGTGACTCTTCCAATCAAATATAAGCTATCCTTGTTGCGTCGATTTTAATATTTGTATTGTAAGTGAGAGACGCATTGCTTATTCACTTGACTTTCACATTCAAAATATTTTCATAGGATGATCATACCTCTATATAAATATATATATATATAAGCTACTACCCTCTATTCCCTGGGTCTATCTAATTCGACTTTGTAAGTTGATGGGCGTTTCACTTGACTTTCGCCATCTAAACGCCTTCACAGGAGGTGAGTGTGAGGGTATGTGTCTTTCTAATTTAGTTGATGGGCGTTTCAAGAAACTGATCTAGCCTTAAAAGAAGGTATGAATATAGCACTATTGAAACACATACACTCAGCCACAAAAGTATACATACGGGTAACTAATTTCAGAAATTTTTTAACTAATCCTGCACAGGCCCACAAAAGTTAACAAATTTTAGAATTTTTTTAACCAATCCGTTTTCGTTGAATATATTTATAATTGTCTGACATCTTTCTTCGATTTTAAGACGGTCTTTTGAATTGGTTCAGAAATTTGTGAAATTTGTAAATCGGATGCATCGGGCCTGTGCAGGGCCACAATTCAGTTCAATTTCAGAAATTTTTTAATTTTTTTTAGTAGGCGATTTGATGGTTGGTCCTGACCCCCCAATCTGTCACCTCTATGGCCTCATCAATGGATGGGTCATGGAGAAAGAGCAGAGGCGTTGGGGGAACGGATCGGGTTGTTTTGCTTCTAGGTGTCTATGGCCTGCTGTAGACAGTAAGAGAACAGGTTGGCTGCTGGGCTTGAATAAGGCCAGCTTAAGGTTGTTTGTCGGTTTTATCACGGGGCACTGCGAGATTAGGTCACTGACGGGGATCTGGAATAGATCCCAGCAGGACTATTGCAGGGCGTGTTGCGATGAGGAGGAGTTGGAGACTATCGAACACCTCCTCTGTAACTGCCCAGCCCTTGGTAGATTGAGGTTGAGGACCCTTGGTAGGCCCTTCTTTGAGATTTTGAATTCTGTGTCGAGAGCCGACATCAAGGCTCTCCACAGATTCATTAGTGGCTTAGGCTGGTTGAGAGGCTAGGACTTCATCGGTGTAGTCGCGCTCTCCCATCCTTTTGTTGTGCTGGTCTGTGTGATTCCTCCGCTTCCCGCTCCCCCCCCTTTCCCATATTCCCTCCTTTCATCCCAACCTCTACACTATCCTTCCCTCCTTTAGGACGTTGTACAATGGGTCAATCTGACCTCCGGGTACTGTACCTGTCTTGACTGACAGGTACACGTCCTCTAACCTAACCTAACCAATGCAAAAGACCGTCTTAACATCAAGGAAACTATAAAGATTTTCAACGAAAACGGATTAGTTGAAATTTTCTGAAATTTTGTATCCATATGTATACTTTAGTAACTGTGTGTACATACATACATAATTGCCCATTACAACCTTTCTGTCAGGATCAGGACCTAGCTTCTCATTGAGTGCACACATACATGTATTATAAGCTATTGCAACATTTTAGCCAGGATTACGTTCATCACCTATGTTGTGTACATTAATTCTATCAATAAGTGGCGGTAGTTGAACGCAAAGGACAAATTTGGAAAGCTCTTTCGTGGCATCTATGCAGCTCTTTTAGCTTTTACCAAAAGAATGCTGATAACTAAATGTACCGGACTTGATGTTTGAACTTTCGAGCTCTCGTCTAATATGTAAACGTACTAATGAGCGAAATTCTTAAAAATTTTATACACTTTTACGAGCAATTTTATAAAACCGGAAAACCTACGAATTTGTTACCAATGCCAATAAATTTCTAGTTTTAACTGGTTGTTTACGGTTGAAGTTTAAATTCTATATGATATTATAAGCAAATTAATTGTGCGAAAAATAAATCAACTGTGTGTTCACCAGGACAGCAACGGGTCTTATAAATAAAGAGTGAAAGTTGTTACGTTCTTATATATACAGTCCGTCATATATATCATTAGTATAATTTGCAAAGACGCTAAGTCCACTTTTTTCCAAAATTGAGATTTTAATGCAAAACGTTAACACTATACAAAATATATATTTTACAACAACAAAAATGTCAGTATGTAGTTTAAAGTTGTTGTAATTTTGTGGTTTGCAAAATCGCTAAGTCCACAAAACTACGAAAAATATTAACAGCGCGTGCTAACTCCACGAATATTAATTATTAATGTTTCTTAATTTTTGATCTAGGTCATTTAAAGAGAGCTATTTTGTAAAAATAATTGCGTTTAAAATGTTTACAAATTTTATATACTGAAGAAGCAGCAATGTTTTTGGTGTCTCCTGCAAAATTTGAAAAAAGGGACTTAGCACATTTGCGAATGAGACTAACGATATATAAGAATTTATAGGAACGTTAGCTGAGCGTGGCTTAAAATTTGAGTGAAATTCTTGAGACGACGAATCAGTGAAATGGTGCGTCTATATTGCTCTGGCAATTTCAATCAAAAACTGTTGAAATTTTAAATTATACTTTTATTTAAATTTTCAGTATTTTGTTGTTTCAATCATACTAAAAATTTTCATTGCAAAAGACCATCTAATTAAAAATATGATAAAAAAGAAACGAGAAGAACAACGGCAACAACATGGGCTAAAGATTTCATCTGTGAAATATGCCATATTTTTTTTTTTTTTTTTTGTTGGTAAGACGCCCTTTTTCAAAATGGTAAGACAACCATGTACAATAAATTAAAATCTCAACCTCTGCAAAGACAACATGTGTATGTACTTGAATTATGTGCACATATATGTACACATATGTACATACATCATTGTGGGCATATTGATAAAAAAAAATTACTCTTATCTGATTAACAACAAAGACAACATCAATGAGCCATATAAGTAAAGGGCTGCCAAAACAGATTTATACCGCAAATAGAAAGAATACTTACATGCGAGTGGGTATTATTATTTACAGAAAACAAAGCACAATTACTCTTACCTTCTGTGGAACAATGTTAGTATGCAGGAGCAGCGTAAGCGTGTGTAAGGGTAAGGCAATAAAAAATGAAATATTTACAGTATATGCATATGAATGCATGATAAATTCTCCTTTACTTGCTCTCTCTCTCTCTCTCACTTGCTATCTGTTGTGTTTGATGTTGTTCTTGCTTTACATGTTGTTTTATTATAGATTCCGGGCATGACCATAAAAAAAATCCTGTTAAGGTTTATAATGATATGGTGTGTTTATAGCTTGGAACCTACGCTATTTATATCTGTATGTGTGTATAGGCTAATGCACGTATGTATATGTGTATACATGTTGTTTTTCTCTTTGGTTAATTTAAATTCTTTCAGAGCCAACATGTACCCATAAACATATTTAGTTTCAAGTGTACGTAAGTGTTTACTTTTATTTTGCGCCTGTATGAGTGAATATGAAAGAGAATGCGGCCCTTATTAATTTGCAGAGCGGGGCATGTTTATGAGACTGTGTGGTATGTGTAAGTGTGCATAATAAACTATTGTTTATTTAAAACCGGAAGAGTATTTTTTATACTTATTTTTCATTGCTACTGCCGCCGCTTTAGTTGTTATAAATTGTTTGAGTTTGAGTTTTCGTTTCTTTTTTTCTGTTTTTTTTCTATTTTTTCTGTAAGACTGCATTTTCTTTTTATTGCTTCTTTTATTACATTTTATTCTGTAGTGGTTTATGTGTGTATGTACACATAAAGGCTTCATTAAATAATGCTTTATTAGTCATTTGGGTATTCTTTTGCTTTTTCCCATTTTTTTTTTCATATTTTAGGGTTAACATTCTTAAGCTTTACAGAAAAAAATATTTTTTTCTTGTTAAAGCTCATGTATACCCCTTTACTTTCTACAGAGTATTTAATTACAATAAAATTTAATAAAAGTAAGCTAGAAAAATAAATAATTTTTGAAATATTTTATTATTTATTATTATTACTATTTAAATAAGTTTTCATAAAATTTCCCCACTTTTTCTTCGACAAAACAATAAAATTTTTTTATACTCGTATATTAAATTATCTTCAACTGCTTTTGAGTACTTTATATAATTGTTGTTAGTCTTCTGTGGAAATTGGTTTATAATTGGCACCACATATTACCGATTGACGTCAACAGTGAACTAACATAGTGTGTTACAATTTCTAGAGGAGTGGATTAGGGTTATAAAATGTCCACTCTCTTATTTAATTCCATACTATTTCATATTCCATATTTCAGAGGGTAATCATCATCAACATTCAGAAAGGAACATTTAGTGTAGCAGCAGGGCTGAAGCCGCCGTAGTCTAGTAGGTAGTGTGTTGGCTTATTAGACGAAAAGCCAGGGTTTAAACCCCATGCCAGACATCAAAACAAAATATAAAAAGTATTTCTTCGGCGACTTCCTCTCAGCAGATTTCTTGCAAGAACTCTGAGAGAAAATAAATATTGCCATGAAAAGTTTCTCAGAAAAATCTGCCATTCGAAGCCGAATTTAAACTATAGGTCCCGCCACTCGTGTATATAATTAACGCACACAACATAAGTGGTGTAATTCCGACTGATGGCTTGTAATGACCAATTATGTATGTATACGTCCTATCTAGCTATAGTACTACTCTTTAAATACAATAACTATACACAAAAAATACGCGTGGTAAGTTTATTACGACAAATATATCGCAGGCATGATGTTTCGGAATGAGAACAAACCTTCCCATACACAAAATACCATACACCCTTACATATATTAAACACTGAGGACGCAATATCGCCCTTCTGATGATAAATTTTACTAAGCAGAGAATTTAAATATTGGGGTTAAAGCGATTCCAATTTGAGAGTACCGTGTTAGGTTGGAAGACCCTGATACCCTGATACCCTGACGCATGTCTTCCCACTGTACTTACCTAGAAATAATTTAGATTGTCTTAAACACGTTATAAACGTCCTCTCTACGGACGTCTGTCGCCTGCTTGCTTATTGCCGTGATCTCGAGACGAATAATTACGAATTAACCTCATAGAAGTTTTGTGCTCAGATGGAATCCTGACTGTCAACTAGTATGGCTCTGTACTGTACTTTGTACTTCCTGTCCAAGTTGAATTGACTACAACTTTCGTTAGAAGTTGCCGTAGACTAGTAGGTAGTGTGTTGTCTTATTAGACGAGAGCTAGGGGTTCAACCCCTGGCTTAGGCATCTTGAACAAAACGAAATACAAAAAAAAATTTTTTTGTCTACTAAGAAGTCTTCTGCCAAAAACTCTGAGAGCAAAATAAAATTCCTATGAAAAATTGATAAAATCAGTCGGTCGAAGGCGACATTTCTTTCAGTAGGCTTTTGGCAAAAACTCTAGTAATAAATAAATTTGGCAAGAAATGTTATGAAGTCGATTATATAGAACATGAGCGGCGTGAGGAAATTAGGTTGTAATCCATACTAAGTGTTCAATTAAGTGAGTATAATTTTCGATGGCGAAAGTTTTCGCTTTGTAGATACACGCGTATGTTCGTATGTATTGTTTTTGGCTTTCATTCAATTTAAAAATATTTTATAAAACAAATTCAATATTGAATATTCGAATAATATGTAATTGTCATGTTGCAGCACTTACTGAATGACCTAGTTTGAAAATCTGAATTCTATTTTTTATATTTTTAAGACAATTATGTTTTATTCACCTCTTAACAACTGTTTCCGCTAACATTTCAAATATTATGCCGGCTAAAATTATACACTCAATGCCATAATATTTTCATTAACATTTGAAAACTAAAATAGATTGTCGCCATTAAAATCCCGGAGATTACCAGTTGCCATGAAATTCAACTAGTTTTTCGAAATGAAAATAGACGACATACATACACAAATAAATAAATGGATTTATGATTGTATATTGTATACATACATATATAAATGCTGTTTGTTATAGAAAATACATTAAAATGTAGTTTTATTTTTCAGTTTTTTCATTTTCATTTCCATTTTCATTTTCAATTTATTTATGCATTTAAAATCGCATAAATATATGCATAAGAAATGTATCTCTGAATTCAAACAAAAATAAAAAAATGATTGGTATCCATGGCAAAAATCCACTCACATTGCCTTATAAACAATAAAGAACAGGTACAGAGTATCTGTGCGAGTGTATGTATCTGTTTTCTAAGTTTATTTATTCTTCAATAGGAAAATATTAAAATACATTATGCATTTAGTAGTCGTAATAGTAGTATCTTGCAATGAATTTCTATTTTATATACACATTAATTTCTTATACATACATACCATACACATACATCCATACACATACATCCTATACAACACATATTCTTTACCATCACCTACCTTTTAAATTCATAACAATTTTTTTTTATTTTTCCACTTCGCATGCCTAAGAAAACATAAAATATGCCTGAGTTTTCTTTCTGGTTGAATTTGTTTATTTCAGTTTTTTTTGTATTCTAAGGACCTTAGAATGAATGCTGAATGAATGAAGGGAAAAATATTCACATAATCGTTGTTATAAATAAAAATATTTTTAGCATGTAAAAATGTATGAAAACAAAAATCTTTTATGCCCAATACACAAATATTCATATGCTAAGGTAAGTATATATTGTATAAGAAATATTCACATTTTAATAAATTCTGAAATACGAATGCATTTCCTGCTTTTAGTTTAAATCGATAAAAAACAAAAAAAAAAAAACATGGGGATAGCATTTGGCATTCTTTAGGGGTAAGTTTGATAAAAAAAAATACGAATAAAATTGAACGTTAGAAATTTATTTTTTTAAGATATGAATATGAATGAATTCATTTAAATTTACAAGTTCATTGTGTTTTATTACAATGTATTTTTTATTGAAAATAGCAAATAAATTAAACAACAAATTCAAGGTATCAATTTAGTTTTGAAATGGTCGTTTTTCATTTGCTTTCATTTGTCCATAAAGTAATTGTGTGTTTCGTAGTTTGCCACCAAACGCTTTTAAAATCCTCATAAGCATTTCATAATTGAAAACATTTCGTTGATTGCAAACAAAGTAAAAACAAATTTGTGTTCAGTTTCAATTAAACTCTTTATTGTTCACACTACTTTTGTGTGCCACCGTATACAACTTGTCGTATGTAACAATAATCTGCTTGTTTAGTTCGTTATTCTTCTCTGCTTACAACCTTTTTGTAAACAATACGACTTGCACGTTAGTTCTGTATAGCTTAGATCTTCACAATAGCGATCTTCAGGCCACGACAGTTTCTTCGCACCCAACATGTCTTCACATAAGACTGACTGAATTATTACTGACTCCTTGGCCGCTTTGTCTGGCCTTTTTATATACGCACAAAATCAGTCTGATGAAGGTGCTGTAAGTAGAAAGTTCTTGTCTTCGCCTTCTTGGGAGTTTTATCGCGACTACATTGTTGTTTGTGTATTTTGTTCACGTTGTTTGTTGTTGCATTCTTATTTACTTGCCTATCTCCTTTTCTTTCACACTTGTTATTGGTGCTTTACTTGTAACATGTTCGTTGTATTTGTATGTGTGTAGCTTTTATTTATCGTTAATGTTAAACGATGTTTTCACTTTCGTAACAATATCATTTCCATCAACTCTTATTGATGATTAAAAATAAAGTGCCAATTATGCCCCTGGGTTGCATGTAGCCAGACGGCACAGTGTCTCAATATTATCATTAGGAGGACTTCTAATTATTTTGCAATCTGAAAAGCATTCGGAACAAAAGCGGCTAATAAATAATAGCAGCTTGACTCATAACTTACTTAATTGATCATTACTATCCATCAGTTAGAATTTCGACCTAGCTTCTCACACCACTTGTGTTGGGTGTGTTAATTATATACGGTTGTAGCGATTTTAAGTCGACTCCGAACTACAGATTTTTTTAGAAACTTTTCATGGCAATTTTATTTAATTTTATTTTTGAGTTTTTGCCGGTAATCTGTTGAGGGGAAGTCACCGAAAAAATATTTTTTCGTATTTCGTTTTGTTCTAAATGTCTGACTTGGGCTTTGAATCGAGGCCTCATATCTAATAAGCTAACATATTACCTACTAGTTTACGGCGACTATAAAAGGCTCATAAACATTTCTTAATTAAAACCATTAGATAGCGATGTAATAGATGTTTAAAACTTAGCGTCAATTCAGCACATGTTTCACTGTCGGACAGTCGACCGAGTGTTTCTAGGACGACAATATCATTGGGATTATCATTCGCACTGCTGGTATCCATGCCCTGACGCTAAGACGCCAGAACGATATCGATACACTCATAAATGATGCAGAAAATCATAATAATATTATTAAACCCACTAGTTTTTGTGACTGTACAAACCTGCAACTAAGGATATCAACACGATTCAGATATTTAGTAACCGCTGCATTCTAAGCTCAAGTATCATGGATAACATAAGAACATTGACCAGACTTCGCCGTATTTTGAAGTATGCTACAAACATACACATTTTTTAAACCTTAAAGGACATACCTTTCTATAATAAGGCAATGAAATCAATCACAAAGATGGATATAGAAGTTCTTCTGTATCGAATATTGCTAAACAGAGCGATACTAGAATAAGTTGCTATGTTTATTATTTTCATTCGTGGTATATAAAAACCTAATGCATTTAATCATATCGGATATACCCCGATTTTGGGTGGAATCGGGGACATACTTTGCCTACTTCAGATAATAAGCCACATTGAGATTCTAACATCAGTTTCGTGAGAAGATCGGATGTATTTTCGACCAGTTAGGAATGAGGCGAAAATCAGGAATAACCACGCAATGACATAAAATTATACTATGAAGGATATACAATTTTTCACGGAATTGGAATATATAGTGGGTCCATCTGATACAGGATAATATTCTATGCGAAACGCTTAGTAACACAGGAAACAGTGAGAATCCTGTATGGAAGATGATATATGGGAAAGGAATTTTAAAATACTCTTGGCAATTGCACGTTTACGATCAGGACTTTAGTGGAGTGTCACAAAGCGCTCAACAATATAGCCACTCAGAATCAAATTACTTTGATATTGGTGAAGACAATAATATTAAGAACATCTATCCAGCCCGTCTCTCGTCTCGAACTGAAATCTTCTGAAAACCGGGATGAAGAAATGATGAAGACATGTTGGAATGATAGATTTTGGGCTCCATTCATTATAAAATGTTTATCAGCATTTAGGATAGGAGAGTAGGCTTTGCTCTGAAGTAGGACAAACATACTGTTTGGCATTTGAACACTTTTACAGAATAAAAATATGCGAAACCTGCTGATATTGCTGTGAAGAATAGCAGTCGATGGGTCACTTCACGGCCAAATGTGTAGCATTGGCGTTTAGGAGTTAAGGGCTACAATATGCATACAGATTGGGTGGCAAATACTACTTGAAATTCTCATTGAAGAATCTGTTCTGGACATGCATAAATCAAAAGTAGCAGTATTGAAAAAGTCTGTCTCAGAACCTAATTTCATTACATTCCATTGTGTTTTTGAGGGCTTCAGTTAAATTTCATTTCTAAATGCACTAAATGCTACAATAATTGCCAATAATAGCATATTAAAAACTGTTCCTGCTGGGTAATTACATAGAAATCTTGCCTTATCATTTAAACAATTTATTTATTGCTGCAGTAATAGAGGACTACCAACGATTAGTTTTTATTTTAAATTTATAATTCGATAAACAAAAAAAAAAAAAATAAATTTACAGAATATATTTTAAGAAAATGTTTACTTCCATTAAAGAAAATAAAAATTAAATTCCTATCAATTTATAGTATTCCTTACAACAATTTCGTAACATACATTGGATTCCTGTATTTAAATCTTAAATATAAAATAAAAAATATCTTAAATTCCTTTGCCTTACGTTTAAGATATTAATCTGTGGTGAAAACTTTTACTTGAAAAACATACCTTATTTCTTTGTGCTTTTCCTTAACCCTTTTCTAACCGCAAACACGTATTCAACACGAAACAACACCTCTTCGTATTACATATTTTTTTTCTTTTTAACATTTTCTTTTCCTAACTATCGATCAAAGATAAGAGAAAACCTCAAAGGCTTGTAAAAGGAAAAAATCGCAAATCCTTTTTGCCTTCTGTACACATGTAATTCATTAGAAAAAAATTTTTTTTTTATAAAAAAAAGATTTTTCTTTGAAAAAAGGACTCATAACACTTAATAACAATAAAGAGAAATACCTAAAAATCCAAAATAGAATCTAAAAGAAAGTAAGAATAAGGGGGGATAATATAAAAAATAAATTTACAACAAAGGAAAAATGGCCATTGAAAGCAGAAGTTTCCAAAAGGATATTCTGTCGCAGACCATACTCAAGACTTTTAAGGAGATTCCAATAAAATACACACACTTTACACTCTGCTTACTTAAACATACTTAAAGAAAACAGATTTCTTTTCGCCATTAAACGAAAGGGTTTAAAGGATTTTAAGAAGAAAAAATGGAAGAGAGGGAGAAAAAAAAACAGAAAATCGTTATTTGAAATTTAATTTTATGACCATTTCTTTTATTTTCTGTTGTTGTAGTTGTTGTATATGAAATCTGCTCTTAAGAAAATATTTGCAAACAAATCCAAGAACATGTTTTAATGTGCCCTATTAAGATTTAGGATAACAACAAAAAAAAAAAAAAAAAAAAAATAAGGATGGTAGCCATTGAAACTTTTGCAGAGAGAGTGGTAAGACGACAGTCAAAAAGGGTCTTCTAAATCGTTTTAAAGGGAAGTATTAAGAAAGTTTTCGATTTTTGTTGGTGGTTTCTTCTTTCTTTATACTATTAACAACAACATATTGTGGCAAATGTTGTTAAAATGCCAATTTAAAAACGGATATTTTTGGTAATAAAAGTTATAGAAATCTGTTCCCTTCCCCCTTGTGTGTTTTCTTTTCTATTCTCTTGAGTGTTGCCTATGAAAAGTTATAAAAGGAAAGTCAATTAAAGGCAATTAGTTTGATTGTAATTTATATTGCGGTTTCAAATAATTTGCCTTTTTTCTATACTCTGGACTCTGTTGCAAAAGGGACACCCAAAAAAGGGTTTCATTAATTTTTTTCCTTTTTAAGTGACAACAATTTATTTCTGTTAATTATATTAGAATGACATCCAGCAATAATTGAAAAACAAATTTAATTTTTTAGCCCAAGTTAATAGGGTATGGTTATAAATTTTTTTGTTTTTGTAAAATAAGGAATTAAAAATGCTCCGAAACACTTAAATATTAACGGAGTTTACAGTGAATGGCATAGATATGCGGTGTAGTAAAAAAGGATATTAAAAAATCTTGCGAAGTATTACGCCCTTAAATATGATTTTAAACTATTAACTTAGAGCTTTTCTGAACGTGCATCTGTAGAACGAGCAGGCTGGTTATAGAACATAGAAATCTTGTAACGATTATCCAAACATTGTATATATCCTAAGCCTGCTGACGATCTATGCTTTCTAATCAATGCATCGATGTGACAAAAGCCCTTGAATAACTTGAAAAGAAGCAATAAAGATCGCCTTTAACATAAATGTTGCTACGGATATGGAACTCCAAGATTTTACCCATTTACGGTTCTTGGGTGGTAAAATAACTACGACTAAAAGATTTTCGAAAGAAATTTTAAGACACAACAAAAGAGCAAACAATTCGAGATACAATATACCCTGTGAAAATCATTATCACAACTCCTGCCGTGAAGGAGTTGAAAATTTTAAGTCACTCGTCAAGTCTACGGCACCTAAGGTCGTTGATCTTATTCAAGTTTTCGAAAATAATCTACGAAAGCCGAACTTTAGGCATGGAAAATACAGGATTGTGAAATACAGGAGTGAAAATAAGGATGGACTAGTCTTCTCTATTCGCTACAACCTGAAAGAAAGTAGAAGAGAGCGACGCTTAAATTACAAAAACGTAATAAATATAGAAGAAATAATGAGTACTGCACCAAATAAAAATTATGGGAAAGAAGTCTTTTGGTTCTCGTGTAAGCATGTCAGAAAGAATAGACCTGTGACAGCTTTTTAATGATTAAGTCAGTGCTGTGCGATAGTTTCATAAAAATACATTGCAGAAAAAGTGCAAAAATGGGATAGCGTGTCAGACGTAGAGGCTATTGTTCCTGTAGAATTATGACCAATCTGTGTCTTTTTGATTCTGCTCTTACAATTTCTATACCCAAGTTACAGTACTCTTTATATGTTGTATTAAAATAGGAGTCGAGGCATCCTCCCCCGCTTGCCGTTGGTGCAGAAGCACGGACTCTAATAAATACCAATGTAATATCCATGGGAGTATTCGAGAGGAAAGGCCTACGTAAGATCTTCACAGCCGTGCGAGTTGACGATGATTTCCTCATCCGATTCATTAATGAGCCGTATGAGTTCTTCAACAACATAAAAGTTGTGCAGCATATTAATTTCTAGCGAGTATTCTGGCTCCGCTATATCGTTCGGATGGAAAAGCGAATACGGGTATTTAATGCAGGGAAGTTGGCATAGAAGATGCCTTGTCGGCGTTGGAAGAACCAAATGTAGGAAACCCTGTCATTGGTGTGACCAACTAGCAAAGAGGCAGAAGCGCCTGTAAGGATATGGGAACGCAAGCAGATAATGATAAATGGGTTGTGTTAAGTCAGCAAAGCATTTAGGCATTCCGAAGAAAGAAAATGCTGATGAGAACGCTACAAAGGGATCATTTCTTGATATGATTCTTGTGCAGGGAGTCATATTGGGTTGATCGGAAAGTAATTTCGTTTTTCCCGACAGAGAATTTAATTGTATTTTTTTGCACCCAACTTCGTACGTAAGCCGAATAATTTTTATATGCTTTGAGAGCTCATATAGCAAGGCTTGTGTGTGAAAAATTGCAATTAATTCTACGCAATAGTTTTTGGTTGTTGCCATTTTAAATATGGAGAGCGATAAGCAGCATTATCGACATATCTTACTGTTTTACTACAGAATGCTGTTCAAGCCGTTAAGAAATTGGCCTATGTGTATGGAGAATGTGTGTTGACAGTACGCCAGTGCCAGAACAGGTTCGCTAAATTTCGATCCGGCAATTTTGATGTCGACGATGCACCACGTTCGGGAAGGCCAGTTGAAGCTGATAAAGACGCAAAAAGTTGATGCGGACCGGCGAATAACAACACGTGAGATCGGATTGAGGTTAAATTTATGAAATTCAACAGTTAATGACCACTTGATTGATATTATATGAAAACTGTCTTTCATTTCAACAAAAAAAAAACCAAATTACCTTCCGAACAATATATTCGCCTTTAGTATCATTCTCAAGCTTTATACATGAATATGCATTAAGATAGATGGTATATGGTGGAATACCTAGAAAAGTCTAGATTTTTCTATCAATGGAAACGACCAAATTTTTGTGAACTTTCATGTAAGATTATGCTTGTAAGAGACAACCTATGTTTTACCTATTTTATAACTAATATAAAAGATGTCAAAATGATGGTAAAGAGGAATCGATACAACGTCTTCTTTGTGGACACAATCTTTAGACCTGGCTTCATTATCTTGCGAACATATTATTGTCAATTTTTTTGTTCAATTTCGGCAGGAATATCGTTTCTCTTTCTTCAGAACTACATGAATTGCAATCTTCAGTTCAGGAACAAATTTTTGGTTCAACTATTCCTGAATCATCGGGTAACACAATGGGCCACAGACCTGCGAGTGTTTTCGCTAGTGGCAAGAGCTTCATGCACTTAATTTAATCTCGATCAGTGCTATCGGAAACAACGATTTATGGAAATTTATGAAAAACTTAAAGTTTATTTCGACTGCTCAGAAAATTACACAAGTTTTTACAGAAAATTCTTAAAAATCGATTTTTTTAAAATAATTTTCCAAGTTAACGTTAAATTTTGGATATGGGGTTGGTGTTTAATTTGAATAAGATTTAAGTAATTAATAAATAATTATGATTTTAAGTATTATTTTAACCATGGTTTTCAAAAAATTAGACATGCCAAGGTAATATATTTCATTTTTCATTTCCTAATCCTCCTCAAATTACTCGGCAATCAGAATTTTAATTGGCTTGTTGATCTTAAAATGTGGTTTTGTAAAAAAAATTATTTTGATAAAATAATTAAACACAGCAATTAACAAAATCTTCGAAAGAAAAACAATTTATTTTTACCTTATTTAAAATACAACAACAACAACACAACGAAACAAAAAAAATACTTGAACTTAATCTTCTTGAGCAAATCTTTGGCCATTTTATAATCTCACCTACATACATAGCACTGTTGTATGAATTAACGTAGCAAACAATTCAAGTGTAGGCTGGCGTACTAAGTCCAAGGTTTTTAACTTTAATGGGCATCATGACAACACAGCAGCAAAAACGTTGATTTCTGTTTAAATTTTTGGTTATTTATTTAAGGTGGGGTTGGGTTTCTGTTGTGTCTGTCAATATTATTTAACCATATTACATATCCATCTATTTATTTGTATCACTATGCATTGTATAACTATGTATAGATTTTGTTCATACAAATTTATTTATATTGTTTATCCCATCTAAAGGGGTTTTTGGGTTTTTGTGTATGGCTTTGGTCATTCTCTTGTTACGCATGAATAGCCATATTTATTTGGCAATATATTTAATATTTAAATCTTTACTTAAATACCTCTCTCTTTTTATTATGGATTTGATATTGAAAAATATTTAAACGGTCTGGTTGTTATTTAAGCAGTAAAAGGGAAAAATGTGTAGATATAAAGGAGGAAATTTACGATTTAAAGAAAATATTCGTTTATTTTGTACTTTAAAGTGGAAACGATTTTGGTGCTTTGGATGAAAAATTCAAATAAAAGAGAGGAAAAACAAAAAAAAAAATATTATCCTGAACTATTTATAAAATGGACAATACTGAGGGAATCCTCTTACGTCAAAGTATCTTAATCATCTGATTACTAGACCTTAACATTAGCATATAAAATGTATTTCTACTGCGAACGTATGAATTGTCTAACGATCTGGAAATATGGAATCGGATTGGCAGCGTATCATGCCGCAATGATGCAAGAGAGCCTTGGTGAGGGAGCTCCATCTGCTCTGTGCGCTCTCAATTTTTTTCTATCAACGATTTTTACGTCTTTAATTGCCGTCTTAGCAGATCTTCAGCTCTTTTATTACCAACGGTTACCCTGTATTCGGGAAAATGATACAATATTATTGATCAAATGCTTAGATAGGTCAGCTATATAAAAATAAAAACCTACGTTTTGTAGCAAACCGGGCCTTTAGGAAATGTTAAAACATCTGTGCCTGCTCTCGCAGTTCATTCTGCGCAAAACTTTGCTTTTGTTCGCGATAGTGTACATACATACATACATAATTGGTCTTTACAACCCTTCAGTCAGGATTACGACCTAGTTTCTCACACCACTTATGTTGTGTGTGTTAGTATTATACATGTGCGGCGGGACATACGGTTTAAAGTCGACTCCGAACGACAAATTTTTGAGAAACTTTTACATGGCAATTTTATTTACTCTCAGAGTTTTTGCCATAAATCTGCTGAGAGGAAGTCGCCGAAGAAATATTTTTTGTATTTTGTTTTGACGTCTGGCCTGGGGCTCGAACCCTGGCTTTACGTCTAATAAGCCAACACACTATCTACTAGACTACGGCGACAGTGTACAACAACAGTAAAACATCTCACGAAAATCACTGAAGCGAATTTTGAAAAAAAGGTTAGATTTACACGCTTACGAGGTTCAATTAACTCAAGAGCTGAAGCTTAGTGACCACTTCAAGCGTTTTCAATACGCCGAATAACGCATTGTTGTACAGGAAGAAGCGAAGGGTGACTTTACAAAGAAAAAATTAGCTTGAGTGACGACAAACGATTTCACTTCAGTTGATCCGTTAACAAGCTGAATTGCAGCATTTAGGCAAATAAAAATCCGCGAGCTATTCTCAAAAAGCCGACACATCCGCAAAAAGTGTTTATTTTTTATTTATTTAATAGATTCAATAACGAATAGCTTAAGAAAATTTGGTATAAAAAAACAACATTGATCTATAATTGGCTTAACTTATAGTTGTGAGCCAGAAAGGCAACATTAAGGCAACAGAAAATTTCATATAATTTGATCTCCAATATCAAAAAGTCCATCTCTTGCTCTTATCAGTAGACTTAACCCCCAATATAAGAGTCCAGTAGAAGTTATTTGCAACAAAGAATAGTTTAATTGAGAGTTTCTAGCATCGGAAATTAAATTAACATATTCATACGTTCTAACATACTGTAAAATTGGTTTGCAATGCTTGCTAAGAGGCATGGAGCTATTTTCAGGAACAAAGTTGATTTTATTACATAAACCTATCCAGTCCTCAGCCCAAATAGTCTGCTTAGCAATGCTGATTTCTGCGAGCTTGCAAAGCAATCTGTTGTAAGTCATATTGAGAACCTCGGCCTTATGGCTAAGATCAAAGAGCAAAGGCACTTATAGGCTGGCGGCGTCTTTAGACCGTACTTCTTTGAAAATAAGGTCGGTTAAATAATAGTGAATGGTGTTCGCTATTGTTAGACGATAACAAAATTCTTGCGGCCATAAATTGAGGATGCAGACCTGTACGATATGTGGTACCAACGAAGCAATGGTTCGCCGAGAAATTCTTACGTACTGGTCATGTTAATCTTCACGATTATGTGAATTGTCACCGTTGGACTTGTTCATTTTGGGCATATTTATAAGAAAAAGTGTATCTGAATAAGCCATAAAAAATTCCTAGAGCTAAAGGGTGAATCATTCAGCATGTTGACTACATTGAACCTTAATTATGTTTTAGAGTCATTAAATATATGGACAATTGAATGAAGTTATGCCACCGCTGCCGTGGAGAGCTTTTAACCTATATTTTGCTTCACATATAATTGTCACAGGTCATAAATACTCGTATCATAATAAAAAAAAATAGGAAAAAAAGGTCTCCGAAAACTTTTTGTTTTATTTTTTTGAATTGGTTGGATCACCCTTTTTAAATAGTAAAGAAGTCAAATGAAATTTCAATATTTTGACAGTGTTTTAAATACATTTAAAATGTAATTTTCTAACCTGCATAATTAAACGTAATATATTTTCAAAATTAAATTAATATTAAACAATTATTAAAAACATTAGTTTTGTTAACGTCAACAATTTATCAATTTTAAATAAATAATACACTTAGTTTCACGTATGACTTCACAATGACATTAATTAATACGAGAAATACAACGAGTTTTATTGCAAGCGACTTAAAGTAAGCACTCTTAAGTAACTTAAAGTAAGCACATGCTAACGTCAATGTACAAATAAATCTTCACAATAATTGCTTTTCGTATTCATACTCAGCATTCTTATCGATTCTCTTAAATTCATTTTACGTTTTTAATAAACCATATAAGAAGACGATAATTACAGATGTAAAGAAAATACCCACATACATACACGTATTTAATTGAAAACGCACGCACACATACATTCACACTATTTACACATACACATATAAAAACAATACAAGTGAAATTTAATCACTTCTTTATCTATGTATGTGAGCTATTTATTATGTATCCTGAAGAATATTTATGATACAAAACCCTAAGAGGAAAAGAGATAGAAATAAACAATAAAAAAACGAACTATTCACACGCATACGAATGTAATAAATATGCTAGTACATGTACACAATTACCACTTAATACAGTATGTATTACTACCACCAGTAAATGAAGTAAATGAAGTCTTAAAGTTTATGCCAAAAAAAAAAGAATAAAAATATTTAAAAATATATTCCATACATACATATCTATGTATGTACATGCCAAACATTAAGATATTGTTGTTATTATTGTTTTTATTACTCCATAATAATATGAACTAATTTCGTATGCTAGTCATGATTTAATAAATCTACTCATCCATCCATATACAGTTGAGTAGATTTTTAGTATATTTTTCTGTATTTTTTTTTATCCATATTTCATGAGGTTGATTACATGTGCTGAAATACACACATGTATACGTGAGTTAGTTGTTTTTGAATTCTAAGAACTCAAACTATGGTATATGATCATATAAATTATGTTGCATGATGTTATTACGTCAGGTATTTTCATTACAACTAGAAATACAAGATGTAATGCGTTAATGAATGATAATGTTCTTCAAGCAAATAGATTTAGTTTTATTGCCTTTATTAATATATAGTATTGTTGATTTATATTAATCAGTTTGATTAACTTAAGAAATTTTTTTTAAATAAAAAACTCACATAAGTGAAGCAAACCATCAACCTAATAACCTATTTAACTTGTTCGAATTTGTTTGCTTATGAAAGATTTGAAAATTTTTATATGGTGGCTTCAAAACTCTCAATTTTTTTCAGTTCAGTTCCTTATATTTTACAATTCCTTCTGGTTAGGACACCAAACAATCATTTATGGTTATGCATAAGTATGTAATAAACCCTCATCCCTCTATGAACGATTAATAAATATTCATACCAAGTTTAATTGGATGATATACTTGGTCGCACATGACTGCCACTAGTGTCAAGTAGTGTCATAAGAGACTGTTTGTTGTTTTCCCTACAATACTCGGGTAAACCATTCCATCGGGTTGATGTTTCTAAAGAGGCCACCTGAATTAATATATGATATCTTAAAGATGTAATGTAATAACCACTCTTGCAGAGATTCTCCGCAGTTGGTTATTTTTAGGAACTAGTCAGTCGCAAATGAAGCGATCAGTTGTCTTCATCGTTCCCATGTGGTTATAGTTACGACAATGGTCATGTAGTGACAGGTCCAATCTGTCAGGCGTGACGGTCAATCGCCTAATGCGCTGTATGATTATATCATTTCCTTTTCTGAAACCTATAAGCGAACTGGAGCCCTTGATTTTATATTCGGTTGAAGTAAGCCTCGAGATTCTTATCTCTCAACCTGCAGTTTTTCCTTCACCGGTAGTTATCATATAGCGTTAGCCCCAGGAAATTTATTTGCGCGTTTATTCTCAACTAAAGAGACTGAGAATACACTATTTATTCGTGCACCCGCCTAACTAATCAAGATATGCTTATATGAAATCAAAAGGCAAGAATAAGCTCTGGACAGTCAATTCAAATATAGACGCGTTCAAGGACTCCAAGTTAACATAGATGTGAATTGATTTCCTTTATGAACGAGGCCTTCGGTTGACCCAATTTAATTCCGATAGTAAAAGGGTTTTCACCTCGAACTTATTATCAAAGGTAGACTCGAGAGCGCAGTAACTTGTTGTAGAAAGTAATGAGTATGAAAGATTACCGAGTATCACAGCGTGACTATATTTACTAGTATTTTACATCGTAAAGGACACCGTAGTTTAGTAGGTAGTGTATTGGCATATTAGACGTAAAGCCAGGGTTCGAGCCCCAGGCCAGACATCCAAACAAAATACAAAAAGTATTGCTTCGGTGACTTCCTCTCAGCAGATTTCTGGCAAAAACTCTGAGAATAACTAAAATTGACAAGAAAAAGTTCCTCAAAAATCTGTCGTTCGGAGTCGACTTTAAATTGTAGGTCCCGCCACTCATGTATAAAAATTAACACACATAAGTGGTGTGAGAAACTAGGTCGTAATCCTGACTGAAGGGTTGTAATGACCAATTATGTATGTAAAGGACACTAGTGTCATTGCGATACAGGCGGTGTTGCCAGAATAAACATATCGATTGGGAATAGGGTAAGTAAAAATGTGGATTACTCTTCCAGCCATCATACTACCGCTAACTATTTATATGTGCACAAGCATTTTAATACCTTTTACATTAAATGCATAATTGTTGCTCTCAAATCGCTGAACATTTTACAAGTCCAATTTGAAAGTGATATTCTGTTACACTCTTAGGTCATATTAAGAACCATGGCTGCATATTTAGTGTGATGGAATGTAACATGGTTTTAATATAAAGCTTTTGTAAGGCTTTTTACCCAAAAATATGCAAGAAATTGTTAGGATTTCTGGATACGATGTCTTTCACTTATGGGTTTTCTGAGCCCCAAATGCATAAATTTTACTTGTTGACATAATTATTCGAAAAATGAGTCTTCAATTAGGATATCTACGACATTGTGAAAGTATTTTATCATAATGCAGATGCAAATACAGGCCGAATTGATGAGAGCGCTGTTGAATCCACAAATTTAGATTGTCTGCAACAATTTTTCTAGATTTTTTTATCCGTTCCTTATATTAGTGATGATTCCCTGCAAAGTAGGTCGATTATAAGTGATAACTTAAGAATATTCTTACTGCAAATGCTTAGTGTTTTCTTTTTTCAACACTTTAAAACAATTTCAATTAATTTTGATTAACTTTTATTTGGCATTCATGGTGATATGTGACGATATGTACATATGTGATCAATTTTCTTGATTTTTTTCTTACTTTCAAGTTCAAACGTAATGAACATTGAAAATATACGTGCCTGGTGACTGAATGCTGTAAAAACTCAGCAAGCAATACACAGAGAACGTGCTCATATGTATGGTATACATATGTGACAACGAAGCCATGGTTAATATGATTGTGTTTATACCGTATTTAGGCACATATTGTGCCCATATAAGTGTTCAATAATTACAAATAATGTTATTTACAAGATTAAATAATTTACATAATGTGATTTTTATCGATAATAGTGGACGATGATGCCGGAAGGTATGGTTTATTTTTGGACACACACTATACACATGCCAATACGTACGAGGAATTTTAATGACAATGTTGTGGAAGTTTATATATTTTCAATAAATATCACATTAGTACGTAGAGAAAGACCAGCAAGGGGAAATGGGGCCTTGCAGAGAGGTAAGTTCTATTGTGAAGAAAACGAAAAAAAAACAGAAAAAATGGAAATGAATTTAACGAATTACTTTAACAAATTGTAATGGGCATTGCTCTGTGTAATGAGAACATTTATATGTGTATGGAATAACACACACTTATTCGTGTTGTAGTGCCTGTAATCATATTTATTTTTTTTGTATTTTTTTTAACAAATAAAATTTGTATGTATGCGTGTATGCCTATGGTGTATACAAAGTTAACAAACAATTTTTATTGCATACATTCTTATATGAATGTATGTAGACACTTACACATGCAAACACATCCACTTACATTAGTATAAAACATTAGTTTTCTTTTATTGATTGGATTTTATGAGCATGTTTGTATTTGTATTTGTATTTGTATTTGTATTTGTATTTGCTTTTATTCTTATTGTAATATGTCGAATACTTTTGTCTGTTTCCTTGCATTTACGTGTCCTCTTGTATAAGTTTTCCTCTTTTTTTATTCTGAACGTAAATATATCTCCAGGAATCTGTATGGTTATATAAAATAGAGAATGTTTGGTATTTTGAATGTAGTACCATAGAAATGATTGTCATTATAAGACACCAACCAGCGATATAAATACATGCAGCCATCCATTCATTCCTATTATATATTATTGTCCGTCCGTCCGTCCGTTTAGAATACTTTTTTTTTACATTTATTGTTGTTGTTACTTTTATTTTATTAGTCTTAAAGAAACAATTTCTTAAACAAAGTTTAAGTGCTAGTAAAAACGTAAAATTTATTGAAAGCACTTGACCTTTTTGCTTTTGGAAAGGTTTTATGAGTCGAAATATATTTCTTCCTTATTGTGATGCTTAAACATTCTGATGATAACTTTTAAACAGTTTTTTAGGTATATTTTTATAATAAATAGTTGGAAACATTTTATATTTCTTAAATATTTTTAAGAACTTCAAGAATTTTAGCATTTTCTCTGTAATAAAATAATAATTTTCTCTCAAATAATTAATTAAATTTTCTTTCCCTTACCTATGACTTTACCTTCCTTATTCAACTCAATATCAAACAATGAAAATTGTTTAAACGATACAATATATTTACTTTTGCCTTCGGAAGCTTCAGAAGCCCTTTAACGCATAATTGAAATGCAATGTCAGGCTAATTAAAAATTGATCTTTCGAAAATGATAAATTATTGTGCACTTTAGGAAAATATTTTCTTAATTATTTCCAATGCACACATATATACATACGTATATATGTACATACACTTATACTTACAATGAATTTGACCTTTGCTGTAATGTCTTATCTTTGTAAGTAAAAAATCAAAATGCATTAGAATGTATGCCTGAATATCATTATCAAGGTGATGCACTTAATTGGCCATATACTAACATACGAAAGATGCACCTGCATAGGCTTGCAATAAGACAATAAGCCAACAATCAATAGAAAGACGACTTAAGAATAATAGTAGGAAAAACAACACAGAAAATTGCTAAAAAGGGTTTAAAAATACGTAATTAACTGCAAGTAATAGCACGTATTCAATGCAATTTTTCTTAAGAATTTTAAGTTTTTACAAGTGTTCAGATAAGTCGTTAAAAAATTTCTGCAGGGAAATATTAAAAGACTGTTGTATACTTATTTCAAATTTCATCTTCCAACTGCTTTAAGAATGCTTAAATTCACTGACAATAAAAATTGTTACAGCCTTAACACCAAGTTCGAATTTTAAAATCTACTGTTAGAGCTCAAAAGTACGAAGATGATATCTCCGAAAATTTCAGTCAGTAGCTAATATTTCTCAATAATTTACTGGGAGCAAGGAAGCTAAATACGCATAATAATTTCTGTGTCCTGTAGAATACTATTAGAATACATACATACATACATAATTGGCCATTACAACCTTTCAGTCAGGATTACGGCCTAGCTTCTCACACCACTCATGTTGTGTGTGTTAATTTTATACATGAGTGGCGGGACCTACAGTTTAAAGTCGGCTCCGAAGGACAGGCTATTAGAATACTTCCAATAATATTAGTTTCACTGCTATATGTTAAAGTATCCATGAAAATAATCAGCGTTATGTCCGATAATTCTAAATACTTCCCAACTGGTACTCCCAGTAAATCATTTCATAGCAATGCTGAAGGCAGATAAGGATGCTGTCAATCATAGTAAGATTTGAATAATTTCCAATGTACAAGCATAACAAAAAATATGAAGGGCTTAGCATTGCACTTAAGATTTCCAAAAAACCAATGAGAATACTATGTTACAAAACGAAACAAACAAATACGACTGTATGAAGCATTTTATTATGAAGGGTATTTTGAAACTCAGCAATATCCAGACAAACATTCACGTACATACATAATTGGCCATTACAACACTTCAGTCAGGATTACAACCTAGCTTCTCACACCACTTATGTTGTGGGTGTTAATTTTACACATGAGTCAACTCCAAACGACAGATTTTTGAGAAACTTCTCATGACAATCTTATTTACTGTCAGAGTTTTTTCCAGAAATCCGCTAAAATTAAATTGCCGGAGAAATATTTTTCATGTTTCGTTTTGTTGGACATGCTTGACCTGGGGTTTGAACGGCTAATAAGCCAACACACTGCCTTCTAGACATATTCATATTCAGCATATTCTATCCTAAGACCATCAGCAATACGTTTCTCTGGAACTCTGCTAACGAGGAACATATCCTGAATTAAACTAAGCTTAGAGATTGGAGATGTATCGACAATGTTATGAATAAGAAGTATGATCATATCACGAAAATATCATAGTTCAGGAAATTAAAGTCTAGTTAGGCAATGTGTAGGGCGTGTTGCGATGAGGAGGAGTTGGAGACTATCGAACACCTACTCTGTAACTGCCGATATCAAGGCTCTCCACAGATTCATTAGTGGCTTAGGCTGGTTGAGAGGTGCTAGGACTTAATCGGTGTAGTCGCGCTCTCTCACCCTTTCGTCGTGTCTGGTCTGTGGGATGCCTCCGCTTCCCACTCCCTCCTTTCATCCTATCCCCTATACTATCCTTCCCTCCTTTAGGACGTTGTACAATGGGTCAATCCGACCTCCGGGTACTGTATTTGTCTTTACTGACAGGTACACGTCCTCTAACCTAACCTAACCTAACCTAGCCAATGTGTAGAAGTTCCAACAGATCATATCTTTACTCCGACATAGTATTGCAATGAAGAAAATGAAGAACACTTTCACCTTCTGCCTGATCTCTATAGCTTTTGCAGAAATCATATGATAGGTGTCCAAGACCAATGAGCAATTGTCTCAATTTGACTCTGACAACCATACCGTACATGTTTGGAGTTGAAGCAGACGTTTCGTTGTTTTATTTTAATTATTTTAGTGTACCTAAGACGTCCTTTTAAACAAATGTATACTAAAGAAATTCCAATACTTTTTATGCATTGCTATTTCAACTACAAATTTTCCTTTTTTTCTGTAATTACAGAAACATGGATTTCTTTCGTGTTTTCTTTCCAAAATAATAAATCACATTTACCTTAAGTTCTCTAACATTTTCAACACGTTCCTTAAAATCCCTGTACTTTTAAATCTCTTCAAATGGAATTTCTATCCTTAGAGAAGAGATTATGAAACAAAAAAAAAAAACAAAAAATTAAGATGTGAAAAAAATATATATTTTTGCAGTGTGTAAGGGACATGTACTGCATGTACGTTACGTATTCGATTTAAAGATATTAAATTGTCTATAAATGAAACAGGAATAACGGAAAAGGATGTCAATGCCTGAAGTCAAGCAACAAATCACAAACTAATATTATTCGCAGTGCGTTTACTTTCACGTATGGCTGATTTTTATTGTCAATTTATTGGCAACGTACGTTATAACATAATGTTACAACAAAAACAATAGCAACAACAACAATAACAACAATAATAATAATAACAAATAGCGATAAAACAAGAACATGTACTTTGGGTTAAATAGAAGCATTAGACGATTTAGAGTAGATAGATAGATAGATACACGGACATATTGTATACAAATTCAATTCGATTCCATAGACATGTAAAGAAGAAGAAAACAATGGAGAATGTTTGTCGATATGTAGATACATATATTAGATATACGTAGAGAACATAAAGGCATAACAGGAATTCATGAAAATCAGTATGTGGATAATACACAAAATACATACACACGCATACATTGAAAAACAATGGGTAATCCCATCTGGTATTGTATTTAAGGATATTGAAATATGTTCAAAAAAGTCAAATCGATTAAAATCGAAAATCGAATTAAATTGATATACTGAAAGAAAAGAAATTTTCTTATTCCGAAATGATTTATTTGGAGCTGTTTTGTTATTCATTTCAAAATAAAGAGCAATCACGAAATGGAGAACATTTTTAATTGATGACCTACTTTGTAGTCTTTCACTTCTTTATGTAGTCTGTAAAAAGAATTGATTACAATGAAATTCCCAGTAAACAGTAAAACAGTTTTCATCCTTGGCTTTCAAAAGGTATTTGGCCTACATTTGGAGTGATCCTAAATAAATCGTCCCAAGTTTTTTTTTTTAATTTTTTAATTAATTTTTTACATCATACTACAAGCAGAGATTTTTGCTATTGAACAAGCTGCACGCATGGTTGAAACCGAGTACCTAAACTAGACCCTTCAAACTAGATCATATGTGTGGCCAGCCAAGCAGCAATCATAGCGCTGGGATACCATCTACACAAATCAAAGGACGTCACAAGTTGCAAGGTCTCTCTACACCACAGACGTCGACACAACACCCGCTTCTATTGGGTTCCAAGACACTCTGGCATAAAAGGGAACAGAGATGTTCGAGGAGGAGACGACAGAGGGGATATATGTGCCTTTACAGGAATACTTTTTCAAATTGGAAAAATGAACATTGAATTCAACAAACCGTGGTTGCCGAAATCAAAACTGCTGTGCCAGCAGTGGACAGCAGGAAAACCAAGAAACTACTTGAGTTCGCCACGAGAACGGTTCGCACTCTAATAAGAATTCTAAGGGGACACTGCATACATACATAATTGGTCATTACAACCCTTCAGTCATGATTACGACCTAGTTTCTCACACCACTTATGTTGTGTGTGTTAATTTTATGCATGAGTGGCGGGACCTACAGTTTAAAGCCGACTCTGAACGACAGATTTTCGAGAAACTTTTCATGGCCATTTTATTTTTACTCTCAGAGTTTTTGCCAGAAATCTGCTGAGAAAAAGTCGCCGAAGAAATACTTTTTGTAGTTTGTTTTGATGTCTGGCCTGGGGCTCGAACCCTGGCTTTACGTCTAATAAGCCAAAACACTACCCACTAGACTACGGCGACTACTAGCTAGGGGACACTGCGCTATTGGCAATTTCACTGACGAGCAGGGTCTGCCCCAAAAGGATTACTGCAGAAGCTGCGGTGATGTGGAGGAAACGGACTCGGTGCAACACCTTTTATGTAAGTGACCTGCACTTTAGACCAGACGTCATCGATTTTCGGGGGTAAGAAAGTTTGACGATCTATATTATACCACTAAGGGAACTGGCTGGTTTCATCCGAATCGGTGCAACATCTTTTATGCGAGTAACCTACACTTTAAAGATCTGTACCGTGCCACTTCATCTGAGGATTGTGATGGTTCAAACCCACCACTAATGTATCAGACAAGGGGGCTTACCTCACACTGGGTAACAAAATGGGCCATATGAACTTGCCTGTGAAAGGCTAGCTACCCGCTAACCTAACCTAACATCATACTACATATTCTTTCTAACATTATAGGGACCCCAATATATGGATTGGCAATCCTATTTAAGATGTTACAGGATGTCTGCAGATCGCAAATGTTTGAAAATCCCTTTCATTATATTATGTGTAGTAATGTCTAATCCTATTTAATAATCAGATTGAGAACTTTTTGTTTTCACTATACCATAGCAACTTGAGATTATAAAGCTAGCAGAAGAAGACATTCTTTTTAATATCTGGATGGAAATTAGTATTTCAGAAGAAAGGAGAGTGGAACGTAGAAATTTTGTAAAAATTTTAGAATTGAATGAAACTTTAAGAAATTCATTGAAATTTGCATTTAAAATCTCTTGGTTTAATGTTTTTTCGTTTAGAAAACTTATCTCATACTCTGTCAGTTGCCAAGTATACGCTGCTTATGAAAACTTTAAAGTTTTAAATGTCTTGCAACATAATTTTATCATCTTCTTTACGATGGAAGTGAATAAATCCTTTTCTTATTTGCCGAATAAAACTATTTTAATAAAACTAAAAATACTGGGATACATTTGAAAACAATCAGTCAACCATCAACCCATGCAAATGACAATAACAACCAGCAACATTATTATTTTTGTGTTGCCTGTATTGAAAACTACAATAAATATTGAGGTAGCGATGGCAGTAACAGTTGTTGTAGTTGATATTGTAATTTTGTTTTTTCATTTTTTTCTTGGTATTGTGTTGTTATTGTTTAGAAAACAATATATTGTTACAGATGAATAAATAAGTGAATGAATGAATGAAACTGCATGTGTATTGGGGCTACAACTGCTACTGTAAATCGGTGTATAAATATCGTATATACGAGTGTACATATGAAAACAACAATAGACATACATATCCAACTGTTATCGTATTTACACGACGCAATTTTGCATACACTGTGTTTAACGAATTGTTTTGTTTCTGTTACAGTAAGTTTTATAAAATTTTCCAACCAAAAATTTTCCTTCATTAAGAGTGAGGTAATGTTTAACTAACGAGAGTATGCATGCAACATTGTTTCATGTAAATGTCATACCATATATACATATACGTAAATACATACGTATATTATATTATATTATTATATATATTTCTTAAGGTATCTTAGTTTATTTTGTAATTTTGCTTATTTTATAAAATATACAAAAAAATACAAAAAAAAATCAAAAATCAATTGTTTTGAAATTGTTTTCAATGTTGCCAAGGATATTAAAATGGAAAATGACAACAGCCACAATGCGGTGAAAGAAAGCAGCGTACAGCAACAGCAACAATATGGGCAATAACATTATTGCCTTCAATCAACTGCACAAAAATAAGAATTGAAAAAAAACTTAAGAACAGCAGCATTTGTTTTATTTAACAATGACTGAAATTTGTATAGAATTTACTTTTTTCTTCTTTATTGACCATGATTTTGAATAGTTAAATAAAATTTTATCAACAAATAATACAGCCTACACATGTCCTGTGGTTTTTATGAAAAAAAAACGTGAAATTCGAATGAATCTTATTAATTTCGAAAACATACCCTACAGGTCTACTGTATATGCAAAATGAAGAGATTTTCAAATTTTCGTATTTGAAAAATTTATTTTAAGGTAATTGAATTCAATGTTTTCCAAATGTATCATAGCGCATGAATGATTGGTTTTATCCTTTTTCTTCTTCGTTGTTTTTCTTAGTTTCTTCATATTGAAATTCTAAGCAATTAGTATAGTTATGTGAAATTCTGTAGACTCTTATAACATGCATTTCAAGTGAAAAATAACTCTGACGAACAAAACTTACTGGCAGCTATAACGCAGCTAACACTCCAATTTGAAATAGATAATCAGTGATATAAACAAGCAGGTTTTCAGCAAAATATTATAAAAGCTGAGTAGATCAGTTCAATACTCTAGCACTGTAAGCTATAGGATAGTGTACTCCAATAATTCTACTGTTCACAAATTACAAGAAAGCATTCGACACTATCACCAAAACGCTGTATTGAAGGTATTGCGAAGGGAAAACGTTATACAGAAATTAATTAGAATGATCAGAATGATTGAGACTGCAGAACTTTCAATTGTTCTTCAGTTAAATAAGTAAGTTAAGTTCTAGCACCTCAACTGTTCACCACCGAGTTACAAGTATAGTATGTTCAGCCAGCAAGGGGATTTGGATTATGCGATAAATGGTTGAAGCCGCCGTAGTCTAGTAGGTAGTATGTTGGCTTATATGACGTGAGGTCTCGGTTCAGACTCGGATCAGACGTTTCCAACAAAACGAAATATGAACAAATATTTCTTCCGCAGATTTCTGGCAAAAACTCTAAGAGTGAATGAAATTGCCTTGAAAAGTTTCTCAATAAATCTGTCGTTAGGAGTCGACTTTCAACTGATATTCCCGATATTCATGTATAAAATTAACACACAAAATATTAGTGGTGTGGGAGCTAGGTCGTAATTTTAACTAATTAATTACGTATATGTACATATGTGATTGATGTTTACATAAGTTCTGCGACATATCGCAAAATGTTCATTGACTAATGTATTGTGTGGCTTTGTATTCGCTGAATGTGCTCTGAAGCAATTGGTAGCTGACCTTAATTTTTATCAAAAAATTATCTTCATCAATGAGGACTCTCAAAATGATACTCTCAAATTTAGAACGATACCAATTTACATGACATCGTAAAGCGTTTAATGCATCCTGAAAATGTCACTGTTTGATGTAAATCGTGGTTTGGCATCTGCTCATATTTCTTTAAATGGCCATCACTGTCAACGACGACCACTATAGGTCGTGATTACCAAAATCTTTTGAGTGAAAGTGAATAATTTGGATAACAAGAATATATACTTTTGACAGAACGATACTAGGCGCCACACAGCACATGCCACATTGTATATCCATATACATATGTACATATAATTGGTCATTACAACTCTTCAGTCAGGATTAGGACTTAGCTGCTGACACTACTTATGTTGTGTGTTTTAATTTTATACTTGTAAGGCGGGACCTACAGTTTAAAGTCGATTCCGAACGACAGATTTTTGTGAAACTTTTCATGGCAATTTTAATTGCTCTCAGAGTTTTTGCCAGAAATCTGCTGAGAGGAACACGACGAAGAAATATTTTTTCATATTTCGTTTTGATGTCTGACCTGTGGCTCGAACCCTGGCTTTACGTCTAATAGGCCAACACACTACCTACTACTACATACTTTATTTTATTTAAATTTAAAGATTAGGTTATGTTAAGTTTGAAGACGTTTGCAAGTACAGTAACCAGAGGTCAAAATAACTCATTGTAAATACCTGCTAGAAGAGAGATAAAGAGAATAATGAAGGAGATACGGAAATTGAAAAAGGAGAAGTGGTAGAAAAGGTGGAATATAAGAGACAAAGGAAAAGTAGGCAGCTCAAAGTAAGAAGAGAAAAAGTATCAATTTACGACAAAACTTATGTCTTTAAAAAAATTTTTTTAGACCTGGTTTTAATAAAATTAAAAAAACTAGTTTTTGCATATTTAAAGACTTTTAATTTTGCATTCAATTGTAAATTGCCTGATTACGAATTTTCTTTTAAAAAATTTGAAATGAATTGTCTGTCCCCCTTGCAGGTTTTTATTTTTTAATCAAAATTTGTATGTTCAATGATGTCAGATGCTTTAATGGAAATACCTTAGGGTATTTTATGATTGAAACATAACTGACGGTTTTTTATACACCATTTTAAGCAAAAATATATAAAACATTAGGCTCAACCGACATTTGCTTTCAAAACTACCACATCTGTGTGCTCGCTCAAATACACGATGGCGTATGAGCATTATTTAATACAATTCCTTGGTAAAATCAACGTTGTTTTTTTATGGTGTTCAGCATTTTTAGCAGTGATTTTTTGTTGTTGTTGTCCTTTTCAATTTGGTTTATTTGTCAAATTTGAAATGAAACTGTTATAATTTACCCTTAAACAAATTCAAGGTTTCATATACAACAGCTCAGAGATATACATACATACATACAAATACTATGCTTAAATAAAAAAAAACTTTGAAATGTAACTGCCATAATACACAAATACTTATACAAAATAAGAGAAATATATACATACTAGTATGTATGTATATGTATGTATATCTATGTAAATGAAAAGAAATTAAATACATTTCTTTATTTGCTGCTTAATTTTTTTTTTGTTGCCGTTTCAAAATCAAATGAGCACAGTGGAAAAAAAGAAATCATTTATGTGTGTATGTATGTATGTATGCTTGTATTTTATTTTTATGAATATATTTATTACAATGATGACTGACAATGAAAAGCCGCGAAAGTGAGCCAATTTTAAACTACAATATCTAAATAAATAATACAGAAGGCAAAAATGAAAATGAAAGCAATGAAAAAAAGGAACAGAAAATGTCTATTAGAATAGAAATTAAAACAATAGGCCTTCTACCCTAGAAAAATATACCATTCCGTTCTAATTCTTTGTGTTTTTTTTAAGATAAAAAAAATTTTTACTGCACAAAATCGAGGCAAATGTCACTTTAAAAAAATGACAGTGAAATAGTGTGGAAAAAAATAGAAAACGAACGATTTTATGTGAATAAATTAAAAAGAAAATAAAAAACTATGTGTACATACCACGTAACCAGTCTAAATTTATATAAACGAAGCAGCAGGCAGGCAATATTGTCTCCGTAGTGAATGTCAATTTTATAAATTTTGAAAAATTAAAATTAAAACTCAACTGAAACTAAACTGAGCAAAAGCCTTGATAAATCTTATTCACTATGACAAAACACTATAAATTTTTAATTTATAATCTTAATGAAGAATTAATAAGGCTATGTTGTAGTAACTTGGAAAATTTCTTTCTTGTTTTTGTATGTAATTTTTGTGAAATGTAAACTTTTACACAAAAAGAAAGGAAAGATAATTTATCATTATTGTAATAGTCAATGAAGTAGAACTTGTAAAACTAGGCTAAAAGTAATTTCTTGCTCAAATAAAATGAAAAAAAATTAAAAAGGAAAAAGAAACTTTAAATCCCAAAAAAAAAAACAAAAAAAAAATAGTTTTACAATTGCAACCAACCTACATTCCTAAAAAGAAACTACGAAGAGACATTTTTTTTTGTTACTGTACATCAACGAAAACTTTGTTTTTTTACTCAGCTGCCATGCATGTTCCTCTTTTTCTTCGACTATAGCAAAAGGAATAAAATCTGTTGCAAAGAACAAAAACAAAAAACTTAAATTCCAAAAACTCTAGTTTCCACAATCAAGCCAAAAACTTGTTTTAGTAGAGAAAAAAGGGTAGAGACCTACTTTTTATTTTAAATTTCTGCTTCTATTCTTTTGCTCTCTTTTTTTTTTTTTTGTTATTTTGAAAGCAAGTATTACTTAGTAAAAAGTTTTCGTTGTTCTTTAGATTTTCTTCTTTTCTGTTGTATACGGGTGACTTTTATGCAGCAGGGACCACAATATGGTAACAGTGTATTAAAATTGAACATGTTTTATTCCTGAAATTACAAAGAAGTGTTGGTAAATACATACATATTTTATATGAATTTCTTGTATCGGGTCTTTCATTATGAGCTTCATAGTTTTAAATAAAACAAAGTATGTGTGAGTTATTATAGAAATTTATTGTACACATATTGAAGGCGTGATATGTGGAACATAAAATCGTTCAAAAAGTCTGCTATGTTTCTTTGGTTGGAAGGCATTCAAAGTATCCATTTTATATGACTTTGCGCATAACTTAGGCAGAATATGACTCTGCTGGTTTGTGATTTATTCGCATATCTGACTTAAGAAAACCTCATAAAAAGAAGTCTAATAAGTTCAAATTGCATGACCTGTTGAAGCCACATTTCGTTAAATATCCAGATCATCCAATTCAGGCCAAACGAAGTTGGTAATCATGGATCTATAGTGCTCGCCGTTGACAGTGATGGCCTGGCCAATGTCGTTCTGACATTGACAGCCAGTTCAAAACCAACAAGCGAATACGCCATTTTCGGATCTCATGTGGGTTGGTATTCATCCGGAAATGGCCTTGAAGCGGAAGCTGATTTTTCAATAAAAATAAGGGTCAGTTGCCAACTGCTCTCAACGAAAATTAGATTTCATTAAAATCAGAACTAAAGATCATCTTCAGGCCAAGAATTCATAGTTGTTTTCGATAACTTGCTATCATTTCTAAGTACTTCCAAAATTCGTATATCAAAACTGATTCCTAAATTTCTATATAAATTAATAAAATCATTGTCTATATAAACGTAGTGAACACAAGGTGCTGTGAATATCTTAAACCTATTAACAGATCCTTATACTTTAAGAAAGTCAGTATTGCTGTGTTTATAGGGCCTGATAATAATAATACTCAAATCCCCAACTATTGATCAGACTTATATATATGTATAGGTGATGTAATTATTCTCGAATCGAAATAAAATTTGAATGATAGGGACACGTTTTGTAGTGCATAACCTTCTTTACCAATACGATTATTACTACTTTTTGAACATCTTAAATATTGCTCTGGCCTCTCCTAAAGAAGGTGCTGAATTGTAACAAATAATAACAACCTCGTTGACTCTAGAATCAGACACTAACAATTTTTTGTGAAGCGCTGCCACACCAAACCAAGGTCAAATATAGTTACTGGCAAGCTAATCTGAAGTGAATGTACTTATCTGATTTATTTCAATACAATCTCCTCCATAAACAATCTTTATAAGCTTTTTACAACATCTCTTTAATTTTCTTTTATCATTCCCATCTTTTTTTTTTATCGAAAAATAAGATTTGTTGAGATTAACCCAGCCGTTATTTATTTCTTGAGAGTTATTGATTTCTTATCGTTAAGTCAGGATGTCTTTCTCAATGATGTAGTTTAAAACAATTTTTTCTTTAATGTGCTATTGATTCATAACCTGACTAATTGATTGACATACCCTTTTTGGCCTTTTGTGGACCCAATCCAGTCTGAAGCGATGGGTTTACGTTTCACCGATAGTTACGAGCCAAAGAAAAAACTCTTCTAACATAAGATTTAACAAACTGATACACTCCAGCATAGTTTCGATTATGTCAGTGGCCGGTTGTGTTCAAGCGCCGTACCTAAGTGCTACACTTTTAATATCTGATCAGCAATGAATTTTTTCAGTTGTTTTAAATGGTATCTAAAGTTCATATTTTAAAAACTAAAGCACATCAGCAGGAATTCATAGCTTGCTTTAAAATCTTAGAAGTAATGCAGTCACAAATATGCTACGCCCTTCGTTTTTATTCAGAATCATATATCATACGTAACTTTGGGTGTTTTAATAGAAAATATGAATATGAACCGAATTTAAATAAAATAAATAAATAAAAAGCACTAACATTCATGGATTAATAAATAAATTAATTATCGATTATACAGCCTTCCAGGCTAAGCATTGTTACCTCAAAAATATTTCTATTCTCCCCGAGGCTTTGCATCTTGCATCTTAAATTCATTTTGATTTTATGATAACAACTGTGCTTAGAAATTCCAAACAGAAAATAGATATTCTTTAAAGATTTATAGATTTGAAACTATTTTCTCACAGTCATGGATAAAATTCCAATAAAACGGGTTAAAAATATGGTCAAAGTAAGAAGACAGTAAAAACTTTTACTTTGTAGCATAAAATTTATGCATGAAAACTTTCTTGACTTTTTGCACAAGTTTTGAAACAGATTTTTACGGTATTTTAGTAGCAAAACTAAAAATGAACAAGAAAAAAAAGAATACAAATAAAATCAATATTAAAATGCTTTCAACGAACTTTTATGGTCTTATGGAATAGACACAGTTTTTTGGAAACGGTTTACATGAATGAAATGAAAATTTGGAACAAAATTTATAATTAAAATTTTAATTTCAAAAACATTTCAGTTAATTGTGTAAGCTAAAATGAACAAATTTATTATCATCCAACAATATCATGGAATATTATTTAGAGTTGACATTACTGTATCTGTCTGTCTGTTGTCTGCATTTGAATCATGAATACAAATTTCATTTTAAGTCTCCTCAAATTTTCTTATCATTTTATCATCAAATGCTTGTGTGTTGTTGGTGGTTGTTGTTCACTTAAGAATTAATATTTGTTATAATTATGAAAATTGCTTTATGATGCTGCTGTCACTTATTACGGATTTGACCTAAGACATACTTAACATACCACATATACAACTACAATACACATACATACCTACAATTAAGATTATAATTCAACTTTTCATCATTTACTAATTATAAATATTTAATAATTTAAAATCATAAGTATTCTTGTTGTGAATTGCAGTGGAAGTCTAACTGGGGTGGTTCATAATAAATAAAATATTATTACTCTTAGAAAACATGATACTCAATAGTTGTGTGGTATAAACTCAAATATAAAAAATTGATTCTATTTCTGTAGTTTGTCTGGAAATTCCAACGGGTGCAATATGCAAAATGCAACTCTGTTACAGAATTTTGAACTTTATTCAGACTGAGTTAAGGTTATGATGGTACTGTACAGTTTGCAATATGCTTAGATATGCGTTACAACATCTCCTGACCTGAGTCAAGGCAATGAAATTAAGTATGAATGAATCAAATTTCCAAAAGCTAGGCGACCGAGGTTTGATGGCATTACGTTGATACATTAAAAATGGGAAAATTATATATACATTGTCGTGAGTTCAAAGCGCACATAAAAATGAAATTTAAATTAAAAATGTAGAAGAATAATTGGTTTATGAACGAATCAGCAAATTTCCTGTATGCTGTACTGATGTATGCAGTCGCCGTAGTCTAGTAGGTAATGTGTTGGCTTATTAGACGTACGGCCACGATTCAAATCCCAGGTCAGACATCAAAGCGAAATACAAAAAAAGTATTTCTTCGGCGACTTCCTCTCAGCAGATTTCTGGCAAAAACTCTGAGGGTAAATAAAACTGCCATGAAAAGTTTATCAAAAATTTGTAGTTCGGAATCGACTTTATGGTCCTGCCACTTATGTATAAAATTAACGCACACAACATAAGTGGTATGAGGAACTAGGTCGTAATCCTGACTGAAGGGTTGTTATGACCGATTTTGTGTGTACTGATGTATGAGGATTTGTTGTCAAGGAGATCGATAATTAAATAAACATATATCGCCATCTTAAAAATAGATAAAAGACTAATAGGTCTTGCCCTACTGTTTTTGCTTACAGGCTTATCTACAGATACCGCAACCCTGAACCCTTACTCTAGTCGAGTTGTTGTTAAGATTCAGGCCAACATGTTGATTTGTGTATAGTTGATCTGAACTCAAAACTACTTTAGTGGTTTGCACATGGACTCATTCTCATTATTCAATTCATTTCTGTCCGTCCAATAACGCAATATAGGATATCCAAAAATTGATTTGGTTTTCAGGCAGAAAACAATGAATATCTGTTAGCATATACCTACTTTGAATATTAAAATTTACGTAGACCTTACTAGAGGTGTAGTGATTAACAGAACTATACTGAGACACTCTAGTTTTCATAGCCATGATATATTCAACGAATGTACAAAACTGGATTTTACAATGAAAATTGTATCTGTAATCTTACTTACTACTTCCCTTTATACAGGATTACGACCTTGCTTCTCACACTATCCACATTGTGTGTAACAATTTTATGTATGATAAGCGGGACCTAGATTTTAAAGTCGACTTCGAACGACAGATTTTTAAGAAACACTTTATGTTAATTTTATTTACTCCCAAAGTTTTTGCAGGAAGACGGCAAAGCGGAAATCACCCAAAGAAAAATTTCTTTTTGTTTATATTTCGTTATGTTCGAGATGTGTGGCACAGGAATTGAACTATGGGCTCTCATCTAAAAAGCCAATACACTACGCACTAGACTACAGCGACTTCATCTGCATCTGTAATCAACCATAACGATTAAACGAGATGAAATGGAGTGGTTTGCTCCAACTACTTGTAGTATCTCCAAGTCCTTACAGCATAATTTGCAGAAATTTTTTGAAATTATTTTTGCAATTTCTTGGAATTCCTGGGAATGGCGTGTGCAGGAGTTGTTTCAACAAGTAATAAAAGAAAATTGTCTACCATAATACTACGATATGAAATAGACCGAAATATTTAAGACATAATTTCTTTACGATCTTAAATATACTGTAGCCGTGACCTGTTATAACGTTGTTACTCATCACAGATGTAATAGTTGGTTCAACACTAGACGTACGTAGTTCAAGAACTTAGAACGACGCAGTGTACATTTGTATGTAAGAATCCGTTAGAAAAAAATGTCATTACATATTACATACATAATTGGCCAATACAGCCCTTCAGTCAGTATTGCGACCTAGTTTCTTGCACCACTTATGTTGTGTGTGTTATTTTTATACATGAGCGGTGTTACAGTTTAAAGTCGGCTCCGAACAACAGATGTTTGAGAAACTTATCATGGCAATTCTGTTTACTCTCAGAGTTTTTGCCAGAAATCTGCTGAGAGAAAGTCTCCGAAGAAATATTTTTTCATATTTTCGTCTTGATGTCTGAGCTGGGGTTACGCCAAGACAGTACCTATTAGACTACGGCGATTGCATTACATTATTAATGCAATACATATCATTACATTACAATTATTACATATTAAGAATTTTAAAAATTAAGAAACCTCAATCCCCCTCCTAATAATACAATAATTCAAGAAGAATTTTGCTAGCTGACCTCCAAGGGAGACAACGTTTACAACGAACATCATACATACATACATACATAATTGGTTATTACAACCCTTCAGTCAGGATTACGACCTAGTTTCTCACACCACTTATGTTGTGTGTGTTAATCATTTATACATGGGTGGAGGGATCTACAGTTTAATGTCGATTCCGAACGACAGATTTTTGAGAAACTTTTCATAGCAATTTTATTTACTCTCAGAGTTTTTGCCAGAAATCTGCTGAGAGGAAGTCGCCAAAGAAATACTTTATGTATTTTGTTTTGATGTCTGGCCTGGGTCTCGAACCCTGGCTTTACGTCTAATAAGCCAACACACTACCTACTAGACTACAGCGACTTCTTACAACGAACATCATATAGAGATGAAACAGAGCCAACTCTTGACATTATTCTCTTTGTCAAGAGAACTTTGTGTCAAAGTTCCTCACCGCTGCAAATTCAATGCTATTTTCCAGTATCATTACCTCATTGGCGGCGATATGATTTATAAAGGCCTTATGTTTCTTAAAAAAATGAAAAGTATTAAAAATCCATATGGGACTAAAGCCCTCTTTTTTGACATTGGTGAAGGCTACCTAAAGTTACCAATTACTTTGCCCTATATTACCATGTAATTATTAAAGAAAAATATTTTTTGCCATTCTAATTTAAAAATAAAAAAAATATATGCTCAGTAGTAGGTACCATATTCCCTTGGCAATATTTATCCCCACTAATGAACACCACAATTAAGTAATTTTAAACCCAGTATTTATGTGATGATTGTTGGCTTTTGTTTTTCATTTTGTATTGTGTATGTATGTGATTAAATTAAAAACTTTGAAATATTCATCTAAAATTGTCCCAATTAGTTGGACATGAAAACATATCTGATATGAATTTACCAAGTGATTCATAATGTGAACAGAAATTAAATGAGTACCGTAAAGAGTGGATATTCCTGTTTCCGTCCATAACGTAAAATGTCTGTCCATTTACTACTAAATGGAATTTTGTTGTAAATTTTATTAGAAAATATTAAAATATTATATTATAAATCATAATTGATTTGATATTAAAAATAAAAGATGTGTTGAGGCAGGTATTATCAAATATAATACAATAAATAATGGAATCAGTAAGTAAAGCAGATTTTTCAATTTAAAAAAAAATACAATATTTTATCAATAATTATAATTTAATAGTTTCTTTTAATGAATATCCTTACCAATATTTAAATATTCGTAATTAAATTTTCTTAATAATTAATTCAATTCAAAAATTAATTTTAGGAAGGTTGCAGACACTTGAGTTTCTGAAAAAGGCTGGAATGAATGATCTCAACAGTACAGCAATGTGCGATTAAATTTGCGGATTTGATTGTATCGTGACTGACAAGGGCAAGAATTAATAGCTTTCTTTTATCTAACCTGAAGTCGCCGTGGTCTACTAGGTAGTGTGTTGGCTTATTAGACGAAAAGCCAGGGTTCGAGCCCCAGGCCAGACATCAAAATACAATACAAAAAGTATTTCTTCGGCGATTTCCTCTTAGCTGCTTTCTGGCAAAAACTCTGAGAGTAAATAAAATTGCCATGACCAGTTTCTCAAAAATCTGTCGTTCGCAGTCGACTTTAAACTGTAGGTCCCGCCACTCATGTAGAAAATTAACACACACAACATAAGTGGTGTGAGAAACTAGGTCGTAATCCTGATTGAAGGGTTGTAATGACCAATTATGTATGTTTATCTAACCTAGACATGAAAAAACATCAAATTTTGAATATCGAGTATTTCACATTTGTGTCGGTTATATTAGATCGCTGCTCAAAATTGTTGATCAGTTGGTCGTATTTATACTTTATCAACTTTGAGAAATGGTTTGATACTTTGCACCTCAACTTTATTAGTAGAGTATACAGCAGTTAAAGGAAGGATACGTGATGCTACTTTAAGCATTCGTCCGAAATCACAGATGCGGGAAAAAATAACCATTGGAACAGTAGTTCATCAAGCAGTTCGTCAATCAGTTCTGTTAATGCTATGGTTTAACTTGGGTAGTTAAAAAGGTAGCATAGAACAGAATAAAATACAAAAATTACTTAGTGACTACAAGATAATCTCAGCAATACTGAATATACTCATTCTGTACTGAATATACTCATACAGATGTTAAGTAAATGTCGAAAGAAATGAAAAGTTTGGCGGCACTCATTAGACACAAACAGCATGCACCGTTTAAGAAATTCTAATACAGATTGTGATTTCATTTTGCTAACATAGGCAGCCTAATTATAATAAATGGAAGACCGTGTGATCCGTAGATTGCGATGCCTTTGCACTTCTGGATAATATATGGAGAACATCCCATATTATTACAAAAATAAAATATATTCAATGCTTTTGTAAATTGAGTAGAGCTGTGTGCATGTGAATTGTGGATTTGCAAACGATGGAACTGCAATAATTTTGGTTTTGAAATAAAATAGAAAATTTTCAACAGAGATTCATTTCACTTTTTCATTCATTCACTTTTTAAAGACTAACTATTGTAAATGTTACCCCTAGGTGGTCCATATGAGAACTTTAAATTTGGCAATGGTTTTGGCGATAGTTACGAACTTTTCTAAAATGACATTCAACAACCTGATATACTCCAGGTATGTTTCGATTATAACAGTGGCCGGTTGTGTTCAAACGCAGTACATAAGAGCTGCACTTTTAATATCTGATCAGAAATTTTTTTTAGTTGTTTCAAAGGAAAAGGACTGTCCACAGAGTACATTTAGTATCATAATATAATAGATTTGGTATATAGCCGCCTAAATATTAACACTCAGACTAAAATTCGCATTTTGAAAATTAAAGCACTAGAGAAGTAATTCATAGCATTTTTTAAAAGCTTAGAAGTAATTCAGTCAGAAATTAGTGAATGCCTGATTTTCTGGGATTGGAATTATGCCGCACTTGAATGAGACTAAATCGCATGATCATGGCAACCAATTAAATTCTACAAAATTTAAGATTAATTGTTTAACACACTTTCCTTTCAATAGATTCACAGTATAGTGTGCATTGTGGCATGTAGCACCATCTTGTTGAAATCACTTGTTTGCCAAGTTTAATTTTACTCGCACGCTAATCATTGTACGGCAACTTACTCGATTTATTATAACATTGCTGTTTTAGTCGTTCCAGAAGTAGCACTTCAAAAAAATCCACTTTCAATTTGCAGGTTACAGTCCATGAACTGCCACAGGCTGTAACTTACATCAACTCCTGCCATCTGTTTTTTGTGTTCCCATTTAGCCAAGCATGATCTTCGTCTTTGAAGGTAACGCTTTGACAGGTCAATATTTCTTATGAATTTTAATAATAAAAATAAAGTTGAGCGATCAAAGTTGCCGTAGTGTACTAGATATTTTAAAAGAACGTACAAGTACGAGGAACAAATCTAACAACTAATAAAAACGGAAAATTATGCGTTATATCGTTTTTTTTTTGTCAAATACTTGACAAATGAGTGCAGTAGACAGACTTAAAGGGTTTCGTTGTTTCAAATATGAAGAAGTAAAAGTAGAAGTGTATTGAATTACCTTTGCTTGTCTAATATCTATAAATTGGTGTAGCACATACCTGCAAATAGAATAAGACAAAATAATAATTAGTTATGTACGTATATAAAAATAAAATATACTAATATAGAAAAATATTTCATTTAAAAATAATATGAAAATGAATTCCTCAAATATTTTATTTAATTTAAATTCTTGGTTGAAAGAATCCTTGAAAGTATTACAACTACAATGGAATTCTGTACAAATTAATTAAAAGCAAAAAAAAAAATTTTGGTTTTTTTGTTCATTAAAAAATTAATGTTTAAAGCATACATAGCTATGAAAGAGTTCTTCTTCTTCTATTTCATTAAACCAACAACACTGTTTTAGTAATTGACACACTTTTTCATTAACTTGTTAGACTGACTATCATCGATGCTGCTTTAATGAGAAACAATAAAGGATGTCTTCATTATGTCCTTATGGCTGATTTAATTATTATTATCGCTGTTGCTGTTGTCGTTGTCGTTGTCATCACCATCTTTATGAACCATTATCTAATTATGTAGGTATGTATATGTATGTATGTATGTATGCACAAATGTAACAATAAGCCTTTGATATCGAAAATTTTGTGAACGACACATACAAGACAACATGAACAAAAAAACAAAAAATAATAATGAAATTAATAATACTTTACTGAAGGTTTATTACACTACGAAAATTAAAGATTATTATAATAAGATTATTAAAAAAAGAAAATCATATAAAAAAGGAAAATAAATTATATAAACGCCTTTGATGTATTATTTATGAAAATAAAACACAATTTTTTGTTTTGATACTAAGAATAGTAAAAAAAATAGTAAAAAAGTAGTATATATTTATGTCTTAATAAAATTTACAAGGTTTATGGCATGCGGCTCATAAAAGGAGTTCCTTGTTTATTTAAGTAGAGGCGAAAGGTTAAAAATCGAATTGCTATTTATGAAGTGATCGTTACATAATATTGAAATGATTATTTCTATATAATTTAACATGAAGTTTCAAGCAGAGTGAAGATGCTATTGACGTCATAGTCATGTCATAGGAATCAAACTCTGTAAGACAACTTGAATTTTCTATCCAAATTGATATAATCGGTTAGTTATCAATAAATTTCCCAATTTTGCTTGGAATAAAATTCATCGAACTCAAGAAACATATTATTGAATTCTATTAACTGTTATTGTTGTCCATACATGCATACATACATACATAATTGGTCATTACAATCCTTCAATCAGTATTACAACCTAAGGTCTCACACCATTTATATTGTGTGTGTTATTTTTATACATGAGTGAGGGGACATATTTTTAGAAACTTTTGCATTGCATTTTTATTTACTCTTAGAGTTTTTATTAGAAAACTGTTGAGAGGAAGTCGCCTTGGAAAAATTTTTTATATTTCGTTTTGTTGGAGTTATCTGACCTGGGGTTTGAACTAAGGCCTCATGTCTAATAAGCCACTACCTACTAGTCTTGATGGTCGTTAATTGGAATCTTTACTAGATCATGATTTGTGTAAGATTCAAGAATAACTTGTATCATTAGGCGTAATTCAAGCAGCCATTTGAAAGCTATAAAAAGCAGCAGCATTCGTTCAAAAAAAGGAAAATGGGTGCCACATGAACAGGAGCTGAGGGACGTTGAATGATGATTTTGCATGTCTGAAATTCTGTGTGATTGCTTTAAATAAGAATCACTTTTGCTTCGAATTATTACTGGCGACGAAAAATGGATTTATTACGATAAGCGCTTCAGCAAGATATCATATGTGACGGCAACGATTATTTATTGCACCAAGGTAATGATTTGTATTTCATTTAATCAGAAGGATGTGGCCCGTTATGAGCTGCTACAACGCAACCAGAGAATCATGGGAGATATGTAAGGACAATAATTAATTGGCCGACAAACACCCAGAATATGCAACCAGACATGAGGATGTAATTTTCCATTATGACAACAGTCGGCTACATATCGCCGCGCCAGTCAAAATCTATTTGAAGAACTGTGGATGTTTAGAAACATAGGACAACTTAATATAAACTTCCTGGTAAAAAAAAAGCAGAAATATTTTTAACCCTTTTTTGTTATTAATCGAAACTTAAACATATTTTTATGTACAAATTTCAACATTTTATATATAGTAAACAAAATTAAAATTAAAGGTATAAATTATAGAAAGGAAATTTTATTTTTACTTATTAAAATAAATGATTTCTTTCTTTTAAGACTCTGCAAATGGTTGAAATTTTGAAAAGAGGATTGTAACCCAATTTTCATACATTTCTTATAGATTTCTTCATATTTTTGCAAAAACTAAAAAGGATTAAATTATTTCCATGTAAAAATGTTTTCAAAAGGAAAATTATACAAAAGAAAACATGAACGCATACAACAATAGCAACAAAAACCAAGAAAGGAAAGGAATGAATGTCTAAAGTGAAATAAAAAAAGAAAGCAAAAAAACTAGTGACAACAAAAACCACATTTTAAAATATTATTAAGAAATATTTGTGTTAAGGAAAGGAATTTTTCATTGAAAGACGACGACACACTTAACGAAACATATGTTTGGATTGAGGTCAAGGTTAGTAAGAGGCATAACAATACAAATGTAATTTTCAAATGACAATAGCATTGACGTTTTAAGCCACGTCTTATATGTATTGACTACAAAATTTAAAGTGTAAAAATGCATTTACTTGCATTCACTTTACTTAGCCTATATACATGGCTACTGCCATATAGGAATCTGTCCTCTTTTGAGCCGGAAAAATGTGTAATAAATCAATAAGGCATACCATGCATATATATATTCCTCTCTTTCAATCATTGTTCTCTGACTTCAAGTTTATTTTTTTTTTGGATTTTAAAAGGACATTTATAAAAAATACTTACAACATACGTATGACACATGGTCATACTTGTTCAGCTGTGACCATGCGAATGTTAAACAGAAATACTGCAGCAATAATATTTGTATTCGTAACATTTTCATTTCTTCTACATTCAAATGAATGTGCAACATAATGGCAATAAAGTAACACAATATTATTACAAGTGCGGTGCCCATAATTTAAGACACTTTATTATCTGGTATGGTTGTGTATAAAACTAAAATTTTTCCATGAAAATGGTCATGAGCAAAATGTTACCCACACACTTAGTTGTTGATTGTTGTATATTTCAAGAATATGTTTGCTTTAAAGGTCAATAGGCCATGCAAGTTATTTTCTTTGTAAAATTGGTGAAATTTTTAAGAATATTAAAATGTAAATAAAAAAAGAAAATTTCAAACTGGGGTTACAAAATTCAAAAACTTCATAATTCTATCTTATGTATCATTTTTGATACATACGACTTTTCAGAGATTTTTGGTGTCCTGTATGTAATTGTTTGTAAGATTTCAAAAATTTTGTGAAGTTTTATCGTGAATAATACAATATTTATGGTTTTTGAGAAACAATTGAAAGTTAAGTGTGGAACGAAAGTGAAAAGGTTGAATTTTCTATTCTTGATATGTTCTTGATATTGACTGAAGTAGTCGTAGTTTAGTATGTAGCGTGTTACCTTATTAGACGTCAGACCAATGTTCAAACCTCAGGTCAAACATTTCCAATTTATAACGAAAGGTTGTAATGACCGATTATATATTAATTATGTATGTAATATTCTTCTAAAGACTTTGAAGAACAAGAAAATAGAAGCTCGTCTTATGAACTGAATAAAGCATTGGCAGCAACAAACATGACAACAGGATGTTTAACGCCAAAGATGGTACTACTTGGAACAGAACAAACTGCCTTTAGTAGTTTGGGATGAAAAACTATTACCAATTTTCACGCAGATTGCTGGCAGCTGTTTCCTGAAATGTTATAGAGTATTTATTACTGCTCTTCTCATATTTATCTCACGTGACAGACAAACATTAGAAAAATGTGTTTCGTTCCATGTTTTATTACAGATAATAATATTTCGGTCAACTAGGTACGTATGAGATAAAAGAATCATTCGCTTTGATAATGATATATTTACACCTATTACGCCTTTTCGAAAAAAGAGCTGAAAGTCTTGCAATCATTATTAATTATTTAATTAATTAAAGCATTATAATCATGCTTAAAGCCTTTTTTAGAAATTCGAATGAATATAAACATTTATCTTAATTTTTTGTTAGAAAATTTGAACCATTTTCATAAAACTTTTATCACACAACTTGTAGTTTTATGTAAGAAATAATACTCTATAAATAGTTTTGGATTATCTATCATACTTTCAGAGCAGTACATATATCCTTTTTTTAGGATTTTTAAAAATTTAATTTTTTGTTCGCCTAAAAGGTAAGAAAATTAAAGAAAATATATTTAAATAATGATGCTTGTTTATGTCTGACGGTCCAAACTTCCCATCCTTGGTGACATAAACAGGATTGTTTAAATGATGACAAATTAGCAACAGAGGGCGCTGCAGTGTATAATTAAGCTTTTTTTATATTTTAATATTATTGTTGTTTTTGGCTTAAAATCTTTGTTTGTTTTTTTTTTTAATTAAGTTATTCGTGTTTTGATCGCCTGGAGGAATTGAGAGCTCCAGATATTTGAAGTGTAATTGGATAAATGAAAATTATAATAAATAAAAATATTGTGGAGAAAAAAAAATATTGTAAATAAAACACAGTGTGCAACAGGAATAAATAAACTAAAAAAAGGAAAGTGTTGCTTGATATTATTTTTTTATTTGGAAGCAATTTTTTTGATTATTTTGCCTTTGTTTGCCAGAAATCTGAGCCCAATTTTGGTTTCGAGGAATCACCACAACTACCCACCCCTTTACATACAGTCCACGATTTAACATTTGGTCCAGACGACCCGGATTTGGAACCTTTTGATTGTTTTATGCCCCCAATTTAAACAAGGTAAAGTTTGTTTTTGTTTTTCTTTTTGCTAATTTTCTATTTGGTGGTGATTCATACATATACTTGTAAAGTTTTGTTGTCTTGTCTAACAGAACTTTACTTGTATATAATATAACAGAGTATGGTTTCATAAAGTATTGGTGTTATAACTTCCATGGCACAGACATACTTTAGGAATTTATCGAATATTAAAACCGAACTGGTTTTAATATACACTGTCACTCCCTTTTGTCTTGGATTAGCAGCAGGTAAATTTTAAATAAAAGGATCAAATTGCGGTGAGGATAAATGATTGAAAATTGAGTTCAACAACCCAATTTGATTTTTGTCCCAAGTTTTGTAATATTGGTAATTTTAGTTTGGGTGGATGGCAAAGTCTATTACCATTAATGACGATCCTTGGAATCCACCTTTTACATGACAGAGCTACCCATTAATAAATGTTATGAATCTTTAAGTGAATGAAAATTTTAAATTGTTTGTTAAATTTTTTGAATTGAATAACCAAGTAAAATTTATTTATGGGTTTCGTTTCGTGTTCTTTAATATTTCGATCTATTTACCTTTAATTATTTGTAGCTTTCAATTAGATTAAAATTTATTAAACTAAATTTATTGAATAAGGAAAGTTTACATATATATATATATTTTTTTTTTAAAACAAAGTGTGGATAAATAGGTATACGGAACTGAACGTAATAAGTTATTCGCGATTTATTGGATGTTTTTCATTCTTGTACTTTTTTGATATTTGATTATCAGAGCTTTTGCCATTGTAAGCTCGTCCTTTTGCTAAATCTTGAATTGCGCGTAATATTGTGGATGTATATGTCCGTCTATTAGCGTACTTTTCGGTATCGAGCACGTGGTTAATTACATCTTGTTTATTTTTCGATATATTTTCGTTTAATTGTAAGTCGTTGAATTGATAGCGATCGGGAAGCTAATATATTTCGATTTTATTCCGTCACAGTTTATTATTTATTTAATAATTTCGTGAGAGGATTTTTAGTTGGATAGTGTGAAACTTATTCAATCATTCTCTTATTTATCTTGAATTTTTAATGATTAATTTATTTTGTAATTTAACTTGTTTAATATGCCAAAGTGAAGGAAATTGTTGACTTTTGAGACATTTGCCCAAATGTTTCTAGATTTCGAAAGGGAATTGAATGCGACTCAGGAAGGTAATACGGCCTTCTCTATAGAAATTCAGAGGGAAGAATTTAAATCGTTATGGACAAAGGTCAAAAACGCTTATGAAGCCTTTGCCACAGGAGATGAGGAGGACTTAGAAGGTGAACGAGAGGCAGCACGGGAACTTTTCGGCCATTGTCGTTTGGGCTACATTACTGCAGCTGCCCTAATGAGTGAGCTCTCTCAGAATTTTGTCAATCGACCTGCGATGTCCGCGACCCATTGCCCAAATGGTCAAGGTAACGGGAATCGAAATAGGAGCCACATACAGTTGCCACCTTGTACCATGGAGGTATTTCATGGCGACTACAAATCCTGGCCATTTTTCCGGGATATGTTTACAGCGGTGTATGTGAATGGTGCCAATATTTCACCTGTCGAGCAGTTATTTTATTTGCGGCAGTTTACGCGAGGTGAGGCATTGGAAATTGTAAAAAAATCATCTTTGACGACCCATGGGTTAGAGGAGGCCTGGAACAATCTTAGGGATAGGTTCGAGAACAGGAGAATACTGGTGAATTCGCAATTGAAAATTCTTTTTACACTGGAACCTATAAAATTAGAATCGGCTCTTGAGATCAAAGGAATCCAAAGAGATATCAATAATTCTATATCAGCACTTCGGATGCATGATATTAATATCTCTAATTGGGATCCGATTTTCGTATATCTGTGCTCCACAAAATTGCCCGTACTAACTTTGTCACTATGGGAACAGACAATTCGGGACAAAATGCAGATTCCCAAATGGAAAGATTTGGATGAATTTTTAACTTCGCGGTTTCAGTCTTTGGAAACCATATCTGACCTTAAGAATTTCGAATCAATGGATAATTGTACTGCTAGGTCTCTTTCTAATCCGAAAAGGGGAGTTCGATCCTTTTCCACTAAGTTAAATAGAAAAATTTGTAAATATTGTTCGGAAGACCATTTGATAAATATTTGTCCCAAATTTTTGAATTTATCTCCCGAGAGACGGTTTGTGGTTGTGAAGAGGTACAGTCTTTGTATCAACTATCTCACAAGTGGTCACAGACTCAATGAGTGCAAGAGTACTTTTGGTTGTTCGGTGTGTAAGTTAAAGCACCACACTCTACTGCATCGAGAGGTGTCTGGATCCTCTTCGGAAATGGGCGTTTTGGATGCGCAAAATTCTAGCGGTGCAGTCGGGTCGATTGGTAAGGTCCAGAGTTGTTTTGCTGCTACGTCGAGGCAGATACTTTTGGGAACTGCGGTAGTTGGTATCTATCACCGAGGAGAAACGTTTAGAGCTAGGGCTTAATAGATTCAGGGTCTCAAGCTACCTTCATTTCGGAAGGGTTACTGAAGAAATTAGGATTGTCAACAGTTCGGATGAGTGCCGAAGTTTCAGGTTTGAACGGAGCTTCTACGAGTACAGTTCAGAGGCAATGTTCGTTTGTCCTGACTTCGCCTTTGGACGACAGGATTAGGGTAAAGACAACGGGTTTAGTACTACCCAAATTGACGGGCATGTTGCCCAATTCGACGGTCGATATTTCTGGATCAGCAGCCTTATCGGGGATTACTTTGGCTGATCCCAAATTCGATAAAAGCGGTCACGTTGACATTCTTATTGGTGGTGACGTATACCCTGACATCTTATTGGAAGGTGTCAGGAAGAATATTTTAGGAGACCTAATGGCACAAGAAAGCGTATTTGGCTGGATTGTAACCGGGCCTCTACCAGCACTGCATTCGAAGGAGCTCTCAACTTATGCGTCAGGTTACGCGAGAATAGAGGTCAGCGGAAAATCTAGGAGAATTATGAATCCGAATAATCGAGGGCATAAATTGTTCCCAAATGGTCCTAGGCCCCACTCCGGTGATATAGATAGGTCTTTTCGTAGAAAGACTTACTGCCAATATTTAGGGAAGGATGTTAAAGTTGGTGACACAGCAGCAATAAGAGAAGGTATAGGGCCTACCACTAAATGGCGTTTGGGTCGCATTCGAAATTTACGTTTGGGTAACAACGGTACTGTAAAAGCTGTGAATTTAGCAACTGACTGTGGAATAATTACAAGGCCGATTGGGAATCTTGTAATTCTTCCAACTAACTGAATATTTTAATACGCAACTCTAGCTTATAGTATCATGGTACAACGAGGAAATCCCGCAGTGGTGAAGATGTCGAAGGCGATGAATTGTAAGGTCGCTTGAGCCACGATCATACCTGGTGGACGTGTGCGCAGCTGAAGTTAAACCTTCCATTTACCGGGCAATAGACCTAGTCCGTCTGTCCCTAGGAAGGTTAGGTTAGAAAACTGAAGCACCGAAGAGGACTAACCGCCCACTAGCCAAGAAAAATATCGGACCTCGTTCGTCCTGATAATCCACCAGTGGACCTAGTTCGTTCAATGATCGTTAGAGCGGAAGACCTAGTTCGTCGGAAGCTCTAGTTCCGATTTAGCAGAAGGAACTATAAACCTTAAGAATTCAATACCTAATTTTAGACCATGATACTTATTTCTGAATATATTTTTCGATTGCAACGTTTTTTCTTTCTGGAGTATCAGACTTGGAACTGCTGCAAGCTGTCAAGTTTTTGGTGTTTGGTTTTCTATTGTTTTGAAATAAGAAACTAACATGAGAGTTTTTCTTTTGATTTTTTCCTTTCTTTAGTTAGTCATTAGATGGAGGACAACTTTCTTGGTTGCAGTACTGCAAGGGCGCCGGCATGTTTATGTCTGACGGTCCAAACTTCCCATCCTTGGTGACATAAACAGGATTGTTTAAATGATGACAAATTAGCAACAGAGGGCGCTGCAGTGTATAATTAAGCTTTTTTTATATTTTAATATTATTGTTGTTTTTGGCTTAAAATCTTTGTTTGTTTTTTTTTTTAATTAAGTTATTCGTGTTTTGATCGCCTGGAGGAATTGAGAGCTCCAGATATTTGAAGTGTAATTGGATAAATGAAAATTATAATAAATAAAAATATTGTGGAGAAAAAAAAATATTGTAAATAAAACACAGTGTGCAACAGGAATAAATAAACTAAAAAAAGGAAAGTGTTGCTTGATATTATTTTTTTATTTGGAAGCAATTTTTTTGATTATTTTGCCTTTGTTTGCCAGAAATCTGAGCCCAATTTTGGTTTCGAGGAATCACCACAACTACCCACCCCTTTACATACAGTCCACGATTTAACAATGCTTATGTTTTTATGTTCCTTTTTGGTACATTTTCATCTCAAATTAAGTTTTTAGCAACAGAATTCAAAAACTTTTTAGTTTTATTGTGGAAAATGAAAATTAACTCCAGCGATTTTAATTGAAATTTGATACTTAATGATGGAATACTTACAGTGATTGTTAGGGAAATTAATTTAAGGATATTTGTATAAATCAAGCTTCATAAAGAGACTTGCGGAGTAATGCTTGGTATTGATTTATGTTTTCTTTCCTTTGTTTTGTTTTATTACCTTTTCAACTCACACTCGCTGTGGATTAGTAACTAATTGAATTTGATTGTCGTTATAAATTTCGTGGTCCACCGAAGTCGAATTGGCAGTTTTAGATTCAAACACATGCTACGTGCGTAGCAACTACTTACAGCAGTATTTGGGAAACCGGAATCCCGGAAACCAGAGAGGAATCAAGGAGAGAGCATTGTTATTGACATAAACGATGTTCTATTGCAACGGGAAACTTTTTTACCTCACATGACGTTGACAAATATTTCTAACGAAATATAACAATGGTTTGTACCATCAGGTTTCAGCCTGCCCTCAACTGAGAGTGTTACTGATGCGAGTGACAATAAGCTGTCCTATCTAAGCAATTGGAAACTTATAAATCGCCACAAAGCAGGGTGCTAGACGTCAATGTATTACCATTTAGAAAGAAATAAAACCTAGCTGACATGAAGTGCTTGAATTTAATGTAAAAAACCATGCCAATGTACATCATGTCAAAAATTTTGGCGCAAATTTCATACAAGTAATAATACACTGTAATAATAGTAAACAAATAGTTTTATTAAAATGAATTCAAATATTAAATTTTTTTAACAAAATCTATCAATAATCGTGACAATTCCATGTACTACAAGTATGTATCAAAAGTGTTACATAAGCTAGAATTATGAAGTTTTTTAAGGCTCGATCTACGGTTAAGCTGATTTTAAACTGCCGCAGAACTCTCAACGACATAAATGAGCATAACATGGATACCGGATAGTAAAAATATTTTTAAAAACTATACCGTAGATAGGGCCAGACGTGATCCAACTACAGAAGAGACTTCGTCTACACTATATCCTTTGTATGGGATACAGAAAAAATAGTACAACATGTCTGGCAAAAGCTGGTTAATGAAAACACAGAAAACCTGCTCAGATTCTAAAGATAAACATGCATTTTCGTAGTTGAAATCATTACTAGATATTTTATGCTGGACATTCATTCGAAAATTACGAAACTAGGAAAGACGGAAATGTTTTTATCATGAACATCGTAATTCTGTATTCATTATTGCCTACTGCTTGCCCTACTTAACTTTAAACACATCGCTTTATTTTAAAATCTCAATGAAAAACTTTACAACATTTCTGCAGTATATACGGATTATTCAAATGTATTTATCTTTATAGCATCGAGTGCGAGGATCGCATTAAAAAAAATTGCTTCTAGATTTGGCTTTTTAATTCCAATTTGTTTCAATCAAAAATTAACTAATTTCTATCAAAATTCTGATTGGTTTCTGCCATCAATCTTATATAATTACAGATACTGTAATCTAAACTCTCAGAGTCACTTTCATAAAATTTATTTTTTATTTGGCTAAATTCTTTAGGGTGCATTGACCCCCAAAATACTACGTAAAAAAGACTAAGGTTTGCTTTTCTCTGTGAAATCAATTTGCTGTGGATAATCCCGTTAGGGATTTGTTGCTGTTATGTCTGACCCTGATCGGCTAAACGATACCAGTTAGTATCCAACTTTCCTCTTTAGTAGCTCACGTGATAGGTGTAATTAGGATTAAAATTGCCATGGGCATAGGATGGCGGTTGGCAGGCATGTATCTATCGTTGTTTTCGACTGTTCTAATGTAACGCAATGTAACACAAATGATGAGTAATTTGATCTAAAGGGGTATCTTATTCTACCATAAAAATATTCCTGGTTATTAACAATAAGATTTCAGCTCGAATTTATCTACCATTCTGAATACTCTTTACATTTTATTACCAATCATCATCCAATCATCATATCAAAATGAATATTAGCAATACAAGATATCATACTTGAAAGCTTCCACTGTATTATATACTACAATTTGACATAAAAATTATTTATTTATTTATTTATTTTATTTATTAATTACAATACAATTAAAAATTATGTTCTAATAATATACGAGCGGAGTAACTTGACCATATGCTCGGTGTAGTGTCACAGACCAGAGTCTCTGGTGGGAATCGAACCCGCGAGCCTCACGCTCACACTACCCACTAGACTACCAGGGCACCCTGACATAAAAATTACTGAAGCAAATTCTACGAAATAATGCCACGAGTGGCATTATTTCATTTTCTCTTTACTGCATACCTGTTTGCTTTTTATGATTGCCGTTGTCTAGTAGGTACTGTAGTGATAGCGGACTAGACTAGATCTCCGAGTTAAAATCTCAGAGATATGAGAGCAATAAAATGACATCAAAAAGTTTTTCCAAACTATAGCTCTGAATGGATGTTGAATTGTAGATCCCGACACTTGTGGATAAAATTATTTATGAAAGATGATAGGACATAATCCTGAACAAAGGGCCAATTTTATACGTACATATGTAGCGTGACCAGGTTTCTCAATAGGAATCTTGTCTCTAAATCTGCCATTTAATATGGGGTATGGGTTTTAGCAAATAAAAGATTGTTTGTTACTTTTCATATTTCCAATAAATTAAATAAATTCAGTTCAAATATAAGAATTTCTTAAATATGTCGATATACACTTCCGAAGAAAGTTTGTACTCAACCTAAACAAATATGTGTACCCTAGAATGCATAACTTCAAAGCCTCACATATTTTGTTATTAACTTTAAATTCTTCAGCTTAAGTTCATATACAAATTGACAAAAAATAACCATAAGTTTTGTATAATCTCGCGAAAAAAAAACAAATTCTCTGTTTACGAATTTGCCAATCAAGAGTGTGGGCCATAAATTGAATTTAATCCTGAAAATTCTAGAAAGCTCAGTATTGCGTGTGCAAAGTAATGTTTTTACATTTTGTTTCCATTCTTTTTTGATGAAAAAAAAATGTACAAAATTTTTGCCGGTTCTAAGGAAAATCCTTTAAAATATTTAAATGTCAACTTTTGTTTTGTTTTGTTTTTGTTTTTTTTAGTATTTCTTTTTTTCTCTTTTTCATAATTGGTTGATTTTTAACTGTTTTTGTTTTTATTTCGATATTTTTAAAACAAAAAATAACAACAACAATAACAATAATACACACACAAACAATACAAACTACATATAGAGAGTCATGAAAATACTGCATTTCCATGTATATTTTTTAATTTATGTCTGCACACTGCTGTCATAGTGTCCTAGTAACACCGAAAAATTGAAAGAAAAAAAAGGATTGCCATGCATTCCATGCCATATATGTATATACTACAAATACATACACACACAAGCAAATAAATATTCAAATGGCAACATTGGTTATTTACGGTAGGTATATATGTATATTATTGAAGTATATAACATCTAAGTTTACTGTGTACTATAAATGTACATAACGAAGCCAAGGTATCAATACATGTATTATATCTCATATACTACTACCACTGTATTATGCATCATACACTGCCTACATAAAGCCAAAGCAAGGCAAGGCAAAGCAAGGCAATTGTACCTTTTTTTGTATTGACCTACATTTAAGCCAGTTTTGAAATCATTTCATTTTTGGTTTGTTTCTCCATTTTATTTTCAAAACTCTCTCTCTCACTCGCTCTATGCCTCTATAACATTTACATACATTTACGAGTAGTTATATGGACTTATGGAGTAGTTCACTTTGTAGTTATGTTTGTATGGATATTAGGGTATATATATATGTATGTGTATGTATATTATATAAATATAAAATTCACCTAAATTTTTTGGAGGTAAATGTGCAAAGTTTACACTTCTCTATGTTTTCGTTAAACAAAAATCTATAAATTAAGACAATGCAAATACAATGCCAGGTAAATATACAAATATTTAAGAGCGAAAACTCCTAATTTCAAAAATATGAAACTTGAATGAAAATTTTTAAATGAAATTTCAAACACGTTAATGTACGTATTTAATCTGTTCAAATGATTTATTTTATATCAGCATACATATATTGGTTAAAATTATTTAAATAATATTCTGTTAAATATTTCCAGAAAAAAAGAGAAAAGAGAAATAAATTTTATGAGCCGCAAGATATGACTGCAATACATAAATATAATTTCATTGTATGTATTTATATTCGTATGTAGAGAAATGCATTATATATATACATATATACACAATATATAAAACCACATGATATTTGCTGTTGTTTGCATATGAATTAAAACATAAATACTTCTGCATATACATATATAAACGAATACATCATTTCTACAATCATTTTTAAAAAGTTTTCCTAAAATCCATAATTTAAAGAAAAAAATCTAAAGTTTTATATATTTATACATACAGTGGACAGCAAAAGTCTTAGTACGTCAATATATTTTAAGCAATTTCATGAATTTAAAACAAAAGTTTGTATGCAATTTTATAGTTTATATATTTTATTTTTCATAAAACAAAAGAAAAATAAGAAAAAGTTTCAGATGACTCCATAGGTACCCCCAAGTAGAACCCTGATACATGAAAATGTTATCCTTTGTAGTTAGTAGAGTATTCCTTAAGCTCAAGCACTCCTTTTAACCCATTTGTAATTGAATACACAAGTCTTGTTTAGTGTTTTCTGGTAGCACCATGAGCAAGTTTTGCTGTTGACTTTTGTTTAAGGTTTAGCGATTGCGTAACCGTTCTTTCAAATGATCTCCTAAATACTTTCTTGAAGTCAAATTGGGACTTTGTGGAAGAGTATTAAGCCTGTGGGGACTTTTTAGTCAAAATATATTGCCGTACTAAGACTTTTGCTGTCCACTGTATATGTCCACTGTATATGCATATTGACATGACCTTATATGCAGACATGACCTTTCATGTACTTTGTAGGCTAAAACTTACCTAACAAGCTTTAATACTAATTAATGTATTTTTTTTTTGGCGTACTTACTATTTACCTACTTATTGTGGTCCTAGTATTTTTCGTTTACTACAGTCGACTTAATTTTCGGAAATTTCTAAGATTTGTTCTTGAAGTAGAAAATAGGAAAGACTTTATTGCTACGTTTCTCATTTTTAAATGCAAAATTCTATAAAGAACGACACCTTTTTGGAAGGCAAATAAACTTTAGTGTAATGTGTATATAGAACATCTAAATGGATGCCAATTTCTTTCAGTTTGGGGAAGCTAGCAAGAACTCCAAACAGATAGACTGCAGTAGGTCAGCATGACCACAGTGAATTTGATTCGATCAGTAAATTTACCTGCATGGTAGTTGCTACACCTTTTCCAGCATAAACTTTGCATTTACCTATTTGGTAAACGATTGATTTCTTCTTTTCTCCTTCCCTGCAACTACTGCAGATGCCAGTAAATTGACTACGACCCATTCGCCTGGCATATGTAAACAGTATACGATATCAATTAATTTTATAACAATGATGCTGAGTTAGCATTTAAAGTACCATTATCTATGGCCAGTATATGAAGTGAACGGATTCTATTACCATACTATCAATCTTAAGCATGCTGGTCTGAATGTAAAAAATTTGATATGATCAACCAAGTTTATTTGCTCTGTAGTACCACCTATTGAAACCACATACGTTTGGTGCCCAATTGAGGCTGAAAGAAGATGATACTCATCTTCCTAAAATGATCGCCATTAACAGTGACGACATGGCCAACGTCGTTTTTAAAGAAATGTGGACCGGTGACGCCGCCAGCCCAAAATCCACACTAAACAGTGACGCTTTTGTAATGCATTGGACGCTCTTTTTTCATATACCCATTTATACTAAAGTGAGTGTCATCAAATCGTTATTTATGGTGGTTTACTTTCAGTTCCTGGACCTGGCCGAATGTATGTTCAAGTCACGATGCCATGGTCAGCGGAAAGACAAGTTCTTGTAAGCGTGAAATCAACGTCGGATTCTCTAGCACATTATCAAAGAAGATAGTTCTTGGTTTGATGAGAGACTTCTTAGAGCAAAACACCCGTGTATTTTACTTTAAGTTATTTTAGCCAATCTGAAGTTAAGATGGACTCTTAAATTATGCGTAAACTTATCTGCAATGTAAAATTTTTGTACGATAACACTTTTCTAAATACGAAAAATATTCACATTTAAATTTAAAAAAAAATTGTTTGCCTCTCGTCTGCATTGTTAACATGAAATAACTATTACGTTAACCTAGTGTTGAGCAATAATTCATATACATATATGAAAACGTATACCTATATACCATTCCTTCCTTAACTTTAAATTACAGATTTAAAATAAACAATTCGAATTAGCAGTAAACATTGCTCATGAACTTATAATCGAGATAAAGTGAACATGGTAAGCCATGTTTTATACTCAGCCAAGACATTCTCTCAGTTACTGTAGACAATTTTCTCATTTAACCTATTCGATTAACAATTGGTTTAATTAAGTCTAAAAACTTTTATTCACTGTTATCCATCAAAAAAAAAAATGTTTTTAAAGCCCTTTCGTAAGCACACACAAGCTCAAATTTCATCTTGTGTAAGCATTTCAATTACACCTGCTAAAATAATCGCCGTCATCATCATCAGCATCAACATCAACATTTTATACGCATCAGATGAAATATGCAAATTTTCTAACATTATGAAATTAAATGTAATAATATTTATCTTATGCTCTCTATTCCGCCTCTCCCGCCAACTGCTGAGCTACTCCACACTGCTGTGGCAAATAAATGAAGAATGTTTGGCTGTTAGAAAATAAATTTTCTTCTTAATGCCACTTACAAATAAAATGAAAATTAAGTGAAAGCATTACTTTTAAAACTTCTACTACAGCTTTAACTTTTTACCGAAAAAAATGAAAAAAAATTATAAACGAATTCGTTGATACATTAATAATTCCCTCTACTCTCTTTCCATTCTTTGGTTTTGGTTAAGACATAAATTCTCAAGTCATTGATATTATGGGTAGTGCCACTGACAGACAGTACGAGTGGCTGTGGCAGTGAGCACGGTTGTTAAGGTATACTGCTGCCTGTATACTGCTGATGAGGTTTACGGCAGCCCAGACACAATAGCACGCAGACGGGGCAGCCACAAGCCTACTCATACAACCACACAAATATACATACATACATACAGCTGTATGTATGTGTGTGTATGTTGGCAGTTAGAGAGTCAATTGTAGAAAATTGAATTAATTTTTGCTGCTTAATTGATTGTATGAATAGAATTACGCAATTTGTAATATGGCCTACAACTATAATAAAAATTTAACGTGCAACAGAGACAGATACAGAGAGACAGAGGCAGAGCGATAAACTTTATTACAAAAATATAAAAGCATTTTAAATGCTTAATAAGGCATAAATAAATTTTCGAAAGCATCATATAATCCCCAACAATAAGTAACAAAAAATACATCCATCCACACATTAATCTTTTTTTCTTGTTAGGAAATAAGCTCTAAAAGTTTAAAAATAAAATAAATTTAAAATTTAAAATTGAAATATGTATGTATTGTTCAAATTGTAATTGAAAATACAATAAAATAGCGGTATTCGTAAGATTTCATAAATTTAGTATTTTTGATTAACTACTGCTTATCAATCTGAAGATACACGTCATTTACAAATGTTGTCTGACAATAAAGTTGAGCATCGTTACTTCACTTGAATATTTCAAACTAGAAATATTGACATACCGATATCAATCATTGTATAAAAATCAGTCAATAATTTATTCAATACACTTCTGTAAAGAAGATGAGTTTGTGTTGATTAAATATTTTTTATTTTGATGCTTATCAAGTGTTAATGACGAAAAGAAAATTTATATTTTTGATTTAATCTTCAAGTTCGTAATACAATATTAAATTTATTAACTGCAATACTATGTTCAGACATGCACTTTTATTGAGTCGATATTCGGTTTATAGATTACAATATTTTAAGTGTTTAGACATAACAATATACGCAGTTCAGCTGCTTATTCAATATTCATTTGACATCTGCTAAACAAAACAGCTGGTTGTTTCAACAACATTGTTTTTTTTTTGTTTTTTTTTTTTTGTTTGTCGTTGTTGATATTTGAGTTGTCAAATATCAATAGAAAGTGTTCGGAAAATTATAATACGCTCTCTGAACGTACTTATTATTATATTATAACAATTTATGAATTTATTGAGCAATAATTAGTTGACATTTTATATGAAATATTGAGATCAGTAATGCCGTTTATTGCGATTTACTCAATATAAGTGCATGTCTGAACATAGTATAAAATTAATTATAAGAAATTGAACAACAATTCAGTCAGGATTGCGATTAGTTTCTCAAACCACTTATGTTGTGTGAGTTAATCTTCATACATAAGTTGGGAGACCTTCTGTTTAAAGTCGACTCCAAATGATAGATTATAAGGAAGCTTTTTATGGTAATTTTATTTTACTTTCAGAGTTTTTGCCACAAATCTGCTGAGAGGAAGTCGCCTAAGGAATCTCTTTTTTGATTTCCTTTTGTTGGAGATGTCTGACCTGGGGTTTGAGCCGTGGCCTCACGTCTTAACTAAGCCAAGACACTACCTACTACATAGACTACAGTGACTACATGCTACATACAACCCTTTAATACAAAATTCGAAAAAAAATACGAATTTTATTTCACTTTTAAGGCTGATAGCAAGCTTTCCACACGTTATTCTATGCCATCAAAGGATGTTCTTAATTCAACTTGAATAGGAGCTACAAAAGACAAGACAAAGCAATACTGTCCAGAATTCAGGGCGCCAATTAAGCACTTGGTTCTTATGAGGTTAAATCGAAGGTAGATGAATCTGTGAAGTTGGCAGAACAGGTTATGTTGGAATTCTAGATATTGAGCAAGCAGTCAAGCTTTCGAGGAGTAGAGCGTGCGTGAGGAGCCCTTCTGTGAAATGAAACGACTATTTTTAAAGGTATGTTCAACAAAAGGTAAGATAAAAAGATGGAAAGGCTCTTCTCAAAACAAAGGGGTTGTTTGTTGGGGAATTATATATAATAGTTGGCGATCTCAGTCATATATTAGATTCTCCAGGAATACCCTGAAGTTAGTTATCTGTCTTTTGACAGAACTGTGTAGACTCAGGGTATATTTAGATTGTGGATTCTGTGACAATGAGAATAATCGGAACATATTCTTGGAACTTATGAGGCCTTAATATATTCCGGTAACACTTGCGGACAGACCAGGTTCTAGACAGGAAATTTTGATTGTTGCTAGCGAACAGCATTCTGTAGTTTGTTAGTGCAATATGATGGGAAAAGATATTAGAGGAATACTCTCTCTAAAGTTGGAGGAGTACAATATATCGTATGAGCGCAGTACTAAGGCACATGTTCATGACGATAATAATGAAACTACCAGGACCTTTTAAACGTTTTCTCTTGTTATAATGACTTCCTAAAGACCTTTTTCGATAAAGTCCTACATACATATTTCTAATGCCATTAATAATATAAAATTGTGGAATTTAGAGTCGGTATGGTTTTGTTGTATTATAACGAATTTTTTCTTTGCAACTAGATTCATTTGTAGTGCCACCTACTTGAGACAGGATGAGTAAAATAAAGCATTTCGATTACTGACATACTAGAGCAATATATAGCAGTTCTGTAAAGAAAAACTTTGGCTAGTACGCTGAATAATTCGCCGCATCCTATTTCTGCTCTCGCATAGCATTATCAATAAACTAGTGATAGTTGACTTTAAAACTCATGAAAAGACTGCATTTAGTGCACCAAAAATAGCATTTAGAGGGTTTTGTATCCCAATTTAACTGAGTTCAAGCGATATGTACGAATATCAGTTAGAAATAGTCGTGGTTAAATAAATAACCACACAATTCAAAAGTAGATATTACGATTGACCTCTGGTATGTATATAAAATGTGAACACTTGACCATGACTGTCTTTAAATTTAAATTATTAAACATTTGATCCTTTTTTAAAAGGCGTTTATAAAATCAATTCTTAATTCGATATAAGATTTATTCCCAGAAAGTTTGCGTGTGTAATTTATTAAAAGCATTCCAATTTTGGATCCGCTTGCATACATTTCTAAAAACATTTCCACTAATATTGGCTGTAAACCACAAAATTTCATTTGGAATTGTGTGTGGTGCTTACAGTGATAGAATGTTGAATGTGAATAAGCGGCAGCAGAAAAAAAACAAACAAACGAATAAAACGGAAATTTACCCGCATCAAAACGATACATAATCATACACGTGCGTCTGACACGGATACAATTACACATGTATTTCAATGTGTATATGTGTGTGTGTGTTGTGAGGAATTACATACAACATGCAACATTAGAATGAAGCAAAAAAAAAAACAAAAATAACAACAACACTATCAATAATAAATTATAACGAGTAGATAACGAAAGCAATTGTAAAAACATGTGTCAGTCTATTGGCATACATACATATGTACATTCGCGAATGAATATACATACTTATGGTATGGTATACGTGCCCCATTCTACATGTAACTCGTATGCAGAGTGGCAACATGTTAAATGCAAAACAAAAAAAATTTATTTAGTTTTTCTGCTTTTAGCAATTTTTGTTTTGTTTTGTTTTGCTTTGTTTTGTTTTCATTTTAGAACAGTATTATTTGCTATTATTGTCGTTGTTGTTGTTGTTGTTATTGTTGTTTGACAATCTTTTGTTGTTAGCATAGACGGTAGGCGCAATGAAGCGGAAGTAGTGAAGCTTTGTTTTTCATTTTGCCAATTCGCCCTCTTGTTATACTATTAGAGCGCACAATGACCTCTTTTCTACACAGTGTTTGGTTTTGTTTTTATTTTCTGTCTCCCATTTTCTACTTCCATCTCTTTCTCATTTATTGAGTTTAAATATGATGATGATGATGATGTGATAAAAAGCAGAGTGAGTACTGGTATTAGGCAGTTGTAGTGTGTTATAAAATATCTCTAACAATTAGTTGCCACCAACCAACAACACACAAACAAACGCTAACAACGCACTAAACGGGACACAGAGAGAGAGAGAGAGAGAGAGAGCGAAAGTATTAAATTAGAGAAAATTTCATTACTAATATGTTGTATGATGATAGCAAATGCAATTGATGTACATATCAGTTGTTGTTGTTGTGAATTTCTAAAACTCATACACATCAACAATGTTTCTTCTCTTTTTTTTGTAGATTTTTGCTTCTGTTGTTTATGCCAGAGAAATTAAAGGAGAATTTAGGAATTTGAGTCGAGTACAGCTTTGAGGCTTTTTCTTTTAATTGCATGTGTATACATACCATAGCGGTAATAGTGTGTGTGTGCATGGCTGTATGTTCAATTATTTGAAAATTGTTAAGCATTTTTTAATAATAAAATATCTGTATTGGCAACACTTTGATTTCAAATATTTTCTGTGTTTTATTGTTTTTTAATAAAAAAAATGCTCTTTCTTTTTTTTATATTTCTAAATTCCCTAAACGCAAATAAAAGTATAACAAAAAGATGTTAGGTATTTAAACCTCATGAGCCGCATCATTCATGCCAGTTGAAATTGGAATAACGATACAATATAATTTAACTTAAACAATAATACACAAGAAATATTCGTAACAAGAAACAAAAGAATATTGATGTTGGTATTCTTGTTAGGTGTTATTATTTGCAATCACTTGGATAAATCTGATTTAGCCTAACTGCTACACGTATGAATTATTCTGAGTATTCATGGCATAAGCTGTGTAGTATACAGAGCCGTACTTTTCAAACTACTCGTCGTTGGTGTGCATATCATATAATTCAGATCAAACGATCATGATCCTATAGTGCTCGCATTTGAAGTCAAGGCCTTGCAAATGTCGTCCTTAAAGAAATATCTACCAATGCGGACGCCTACTCAAAACCATACCAAACATTGACTTTCTCCGTGGTTCTCAAGAGGCTTGGTATTGTCTCAAATTCGATAATTTTGTTCGTTCTTGATAAATGGATGTATCAAGAAATTGGCCTCATCGCCAACCGACCAAACGTAGTTCCTATGCTCATCCCTAGCGATTTAAAAAAACAGATTAAAAAAGAGAACTACTTTGATAGTTCATGATTGTCGTATTTAAATTTCGGAAGCCCCTGTTATATGAACCTATTAATAAATGTTTATAATACACGAGCAATACAGGCGAAAAATTTTTTCTGTTACTCCGTAGAGGGGATAAACCCAATATTAAAGCCGCTTGAGAAAGTCAGCTAGACAGAGTCTGTTATAATACATCAATCACCTGTTTAGTTAGAAATTTATAAAGTAATAGTAAAAGCTATAGTAGTCGCCGTAATCTAGTAGGTAGTGTGTTGGCTTATTAGATGTAAATCCAGGGTTCAAACCCCAAGTCAAACATCAAAACGGAAATATGAAAAAATATTTCTACGGCGACTTCCTCTCAACAGATTTTTGGCAAAGGGTTGTAATGACCAATTATGTACGTATGTATGTAATAGTAAATGCAGTGGAAAGTGATTTGTGACAGCCTTATAACCCATTAAAGTAACGAAATGAAATGCATTGGTTTGTCTGTATTTACAAGTGAATATAGTATATGAGAAACGTGACCATCTGTTGTTAACTTTCAAGAAGAATTATTGGAAAACTTGTATTATTTATAAATAATTTAAAGACAAATTGTAAACAAAAAAAAGAATTTAAATAAGCCGAGTGAATGAACAATCAAAGTTACATCAAGTATGGCCAAATGCAGTTAAAGTCTGTTAGATTTTATTTAAAATCACGTATATGCTAGATATCAGTACAATGTAAAGGGCGTATTTATCGGAATAGATACCATTTTCTTCAACGTCTTGTGCGTTTAGCCAATAGGCGAAGAACAGTCTGATCTTCTTCCTCATGCTTATAACTTCTGCAGATATAATTTGCAACGTGCATGTCCAAGAGCAATGCTTCTCGCATATGTGCCCATAATGCAGTGTTCTGTAGTTAATCAGACTTATCGTGCATCCTGAGGACCCCGTGGATCAAACATCAGCCTAAGAATCTCGAAAAAAATAATATATGAAAAAAAATTTCTTCGACAACTGCCTCTCAGTAGCTTTCTGGCAAAATCTCTAATAAAATTGCCATGAAACGTTTCTCAAAAAATCTGTGGTTCAGGGTCGACTTTAAAGAAGCTGGTTGCAATTATCAATTAAGCAAGTATCGTTCGCCCTCCAATCCAGTTTCGACCAGATTTTTTGCTCCGTTCTGTCCGCCCCCGCCCTTCAGATATTGACGGAATCCATGACTGCTTCGATCATTAAAGCTGGCGGGTGTTTAAAGTCAAAAATTAATCGAAGAATTCGATAGTCGCTGCTCACTTCATCTGATTTACAGTTATCTGGTATGTCACTGTGCCCTGATTCCTATGTGATATGGCCTTGGAGTTTATTGCGTTAAAGTTTTGTGCTTTGATAGCCGCCATCCATACTAATCAGTGCACGAGGTGGGTTGTACTGTTTTTTTCAAACTTCTTTATGCGGAATAGAGATCTCATTGAGATGGTAGGATGATAAGACTTACTTACTTTACTTACATAATTTGACAATCCGTTTAACGGATTTTGGCCTTCCGCAACAAATACTGCCAGGCGCCTCTGCTTCTTGTGCACCTACGCCAATTGGTCACACCAGTCGATGACAAGGCTTCCCCGGTTTGGTCCTTCCTACGGACAAGGTCGTCCTCTTCACCGACTTCCGCAGATTCCTGCATCAAATACCCGTCTCGTTGGAGCATCCTCATCCATTCGAACGACATTACAGAGCCAGCGCAGCCGCTGGATATTAATACACTGCACACCGTCTATGTCGTTAAGAAGCTCATACAGCTCACTGTTGGATCGGGTACGGAAATTGTCGCCAACTCGCACTGGACCGAAGATCTTACTTACTTTTCTCTCGTTCAATCTCAAGCCTGCTGCATCAGTGCTTAATAGGGTCCATGCCTCTGCGCCATAATGAAGCACGGGTAGGATGAGTGTCTTGTAGAGTGTTAGTTTTGTCGTACGAGAGAGGACTCTGCTACTCAATTGCCTATTGAGACCATAGAAGCACCTGTTGCCAAGAGTGATCCAGACTGACGGTGGTAACGGCGGAGCCAAGACAAGTAAATTCCTTAACTTGAAAAGTATAGTAATCGGCCGTAATCTGATAATCAATACACCGCACGTGGGAGGTATGGAATGCATGAAAACGAGGTAAAGTTTCTGACTGTGGTCAACGTGGCCACCAATAGGTCGATCCTTGTCTTTGCTGTATTCAAGTTGACACGCAGCCTCCTTGTGGCCCCTCCAGGATGGCCTTCTAGCACCCGCTAGATGTTATCTAATGCGTGCAGTGAAGTCCAATCCCCTGGACGTTAAATCTGGGTTGTGCGTAGGGCTTGGAACCAATCACGTAAAATAAAACATCCAATGAAAACCAGGAATGATAAGAATGAGTAAATAAACATTTATTCACTAGTCATATATGGGCCAGGGAAACCCGTTCGTATAATAACTCAAGAGACAATGGTCTATAAATATTTTAATTTATTTATTAATTACAATACAATTACAAATTATATTGTAATTATATACCAGAGGAGTAACTTGACCATATGATCGGTGTAGTGTCTTAGACCAGAGTCTCTGGTGGGCATCGAACCCACGACCCTCACGCTAATAGTCTAGCACACTTTCCACTAGACTACAAGGGTACCCTCCATAAATATAATTTTAATTTATTGTTTAATTTTTAAGAGTCACGAATTTAGTCAAACTTTCGTACGTTCTTTTTAAGGAAGACGCTGTTTCAAAGTATTTTAGCTTTTAAAAGTTGTAAAAACTTCATTCAAATATTATTTTTGTCATATAATGATTCATGATAATTTAATGGAATTTAAATGTGCTCAAAATAAAACTGAATTTAGTTTTCATACTCCATTCAATTCAATTGAATTTAAATAATATTTAAATACTATAAAATATATGTCTTCTATAGTATAATATGTATTAAAATGATTATAATTTTTGTTATATTTTCCCATCTCTGTCTGTAATAAATGATGTTTTTTTTTCTTTTTATTGGCATAGTTTATGTCTTGTTATTGTTTTATTTCTTGTTGTAGGTTTTGTAGCACATACAGTGGACAGCAAAAGTCTAAGTACGGCAATATATTTTGACAAAAAAAGTCCTTACAGGCTTAATACTCTTGAACAAAGTCCCGATATGACTTGAAGATCATTGATCATTTGAAAGAACGGTTACATAATCGCTAAACCTCAAACAAAAGTCAACCGAAAAACTTGCTTATGGTGCCACCAGAAAACACTAAACAAAACTTGTATATTCACTTCCAAATGGGTTAAATGGAGTGCTTGACCTTAAGATATATTGTACTAAATACAAGGGATAACATTTTCATGCATCAGGCCTTTGAATTTTAAATTTACTTAGGGTTCTCCTTGGTGGTACCTATGGAGTCATCTGAAACTTTTCCTTATTTTTCTCTTGTTTTATGAAAAACATTAAAAAATTTTATGTTTTATAATAAAACAGAAATAAATTAATGAAATAAATATATAAACTATAAATTTTTATACAAACTATTGTTTAAAATAAATGAAATTGCTAAAATATATTGCCGTACTAAGACTTTTGCTGTCCACTCTATTTGTTTTGTTGTTTTTATTATTTGCCACTGTTATTGCATTTAATACGATTTTACATACAGAACTTTATAACTGGGTTTATGGGTCGATTGGTTGCACCAAATCATGTTATGCCAGCACACATATAAAGAGAGAGAAGCAAAGCAAAAAAAAAAATGGAAAAAATATCGAGTTATGCATGGAAAAAAATTCGTAACAATTGCCTAACAAATAATGGTTAAATGAAGAAAATTGAAAGGAAAATGAAAAACAACACCAATAACAATAACAAATATTAAAAAAGAAAACAACAAGAAAAAGTAAAGCAGATGATACAACACAAAAAAATCTTTACGAAAATTGCAAAATTGAAATTAAAATTGTTAAACGAAAGTCACGGCAAAGAAAACGAAGAGGCCAAAAGGCAAAAGTATAAAAAGCATATGCAGAGCTTAGAATTTTCATGGAATATTTTTAAGAGAGATTTGAATTTTCCATGAAATTTAAGTCTTTCAAAACAAGCAAAACGTATGTATGTGGGAGAAAAACTATAAACCGGAAATAAAAGGGAGTTAGGCATGCATGAAAAGCAAGAGAAACAGAGTGAGAGAGAGATAGAGAGAGAAAAAGGAATAACCAGTTAATTGCAAATACTGCAATTTGTGTAACAAACGCCGCCCTTAAACATACCAGGCCCTAGCATATATACGAAACATATGCTTTTTTTTATAGCATTAGAATATTTAAATTGGTTTCGTTAGTCGTGTTAAATATTACAATTCCTTTCCTTTCAGTTTTCCTACGTTTTTTATTTTTTAGTTTTTGCATCTCCTCTCGTTTTTTTTTTTGCTTTACTGTGTTACAAATATTTCGTTAACCTCATCCTTATGGGATGAATTTGTTGTTCGAAATACAGTTTTTCTGTGCTCCTTTGCTGGTTTCGTATACAGCATTTCGAATTATTTTTTTTTTGTACATTCAACACCACCAGGATCATGATGGCATGACGTTGACTATGATGATGATGATGTAGAATTTAGTCAGAGAGTGTTAGAAAAAAATTAAACCAAAAAAAGAAAAAAGGAAAAAACAAACGTGCTATGAAATGATCAAAAAAGAACGAAAGCAGAAATGTTTGTAATTTTGAGGTTTCTATACTGTAAAATACACCAGTCATCTTTGCGAAATAAACATTCATATGCAGGCTGTATGGGTGAATGTATAAATGCAATTCCTATAAATAGTATACGAGTATGCAATACGGACCAGTTCATCCTTGAATAGAAAATTTAGTGAGAATGTTGTAAAATTTGTAGTCCAAAATTTCAAATATTTTACGAATATTTCTGTTCGAATTTTACGCAATGAAGCTTGAAAAATAATTAAATTTTTTAAGATAGTCTCTCAACTTTTCTCCAATTCTTTTTAATATATTTTTCCAAAACCTAAATTCGCCATAATATAACAGGTAGCGTGTTGACTCATTAGACAAGAGCCTATGTTACGAACTCCAGCTCAGATATCACGAACAAAATGAAAAATTCCTTTCGGAAGTCGTCTGGCAAAAACTAAAATAGTAAACAAAATTGCCATGAAAAGTTTCTCAAGTCTGTCGATCGGACTTGACGTTAAACTGTGTGTTCCGCCACACATGGTTAAATTTATGGGTGATGTGAGAAGCTATGTTGTAGTCCTGACTAAAAGGTTGTAATTACAAATTAAATAAGTAAACAAGGCATAAGATTCATCGAAGTCATCAAAATAGTTTCATTTGTGAGATGATTTTATTATTGGAGTCACACCTCTTGTCATCTGGCGATTTTTTATGCTTTGAAGACAATAAAAATTTAAAGAATAATTTATGAATTTTTCATTGGGTAACTGTAAAAATATTGTCGTAGGCCGTGGTCTAGTTAGTAGAGTTTTGGCTTACCAGTCGAGACTTAAAACATCAGCTCTGATATCCTAAAAAAAACAAATTTTTTTTCGACAACCTCCTCATAGCAATGAAGAGCTCTGAGGTAAACTATTTACTTTAAAAAAATGCGCAAAACTGTCGTTCGGATTCCATGTAAAACTGGCCTTACTACCTTTGGAAAATTAAAGAAATCGGGATGGTTGTAATGAATATATGTAATGTTAAGTGCACATGCCTGCACGCAGAACAAATTTTCTCTTGTCCGAATTTTAAATTTTCAAATTCTTATTAAATCGATTTAATATGCTGTCATCGTATTCAACATCGACTATTTACATTTTGAAAGGTTTTTAGTCAATGGAGATTACACAACATCAAATTAAAAAAATTGCATTATTTCCTGATGGCGATTCATCGGGATAAACCGACGTCTGCCTCTAGTGGGTACGAAAAATCTTACAAATGTATCCATATTGTAATTTAAAAGTCCTGATGCGTAACCCATCTGGTTTTTTTTAGTAATTCCCAAAAATCATTCAAAATTGCTGTGGTACCTATGACTTATATAATCTCTCGCAATTTTATTCTCTTATTAGCCAAGGCTACTATATTGCAATTTGTTTATTGTTTTCATTTGTAGATCCTTTGGTAGGCAACACTAACTTTTTATATCTTCGGTGTTAGTGCGTTCATATTCAATAAATCCTTTATTTACCATTGAAATAGTCCGTGCTTTGCATTGAGCTCGTAATATTTATAAAGCTTGAGATTTGATTGGAATGAAGCTTCGTTTGGCAAAACGATAATGTGTAGTAAGCACTTGAAATTCACTTGTTTCCTTCTTATCCTCAAATCAAGAGACAGTGTTGGTCATTATATGTGAAACACAAACTGAACACAGCACAATTTGTTTAAATTTTGACTGGAGCCAACCGACGAATTGTTCTGTCCAGGCAAACCACTGTTTAACAACCTCAGGTTATTCCTGAATATTCTGATGCATGACTCAGCTCGCTTGTTATTGTTATTTCCGAACAAACATTTTAATTGACTCTGACCAACTTGGTTTGAGAAGATTTTACCTAACTTTCGATGAGTGTACTTTTTCAAACATCCGCTTCTAGTGCCATCAACGGCATTGATCTTTTCTTCTCGCATACTCGACTGCGACTGACGAACCCCAGCAGAAGATAACCTTATTTTTCCTTCGGCCACAACCTCTTTGCAGATTTCTGGCAAAAACTCCGAGAGTAAATAAAATTGCCATGAAATGTTTCTCAAAAATCTGTCGTTTAGAGTCGACTTTAAACTGTAGGTCCCGCCACTGGTGTATAAAATTAACACACACAACGTGATTGGTGAGAGAAGCTAGGCAGTAATCCCGACTGAAGGTTTGTAATGGCCAATTATGTATGTAAATATGTAATGATGTCATTACTTCATATATTTATCAGGGCCATTAAAGCTTTTATTGACTTAAAAGGTCTAGAAGTAAAAAAGTAAAAATGATGTCCTAAATTTTTAAATATTACGTTAAATATTTAAAACAAGCTCTTAAAAATTACAAATTTAAATTGAAAATTTAACTTTTTAATATGGGTAGCAATAAAACTGTGGCAACTTTGAAGTCTCTCATTCCAAAGTGAAATGAGCCACATGTGAAATTATATTACAATAGTACCGCCGCTATACATATGTACATGTACATATGTATACTGAACCCAGAAATGCAGAGTTGATTGTTCTTTTACGTTTATTTTGTTTTTGTTTTTGTATTGTTTTTATTTTTATTTCCCATAGTTTTGCAATTGTTATTAATGAAATTTATTTTAATTAAATCCTTTAGTTAGTTTGCGTTCGAAATTGAAATTTTTGTTGTTCTTTTAATGCTTTTGTTGCCATGTTATTGTATCTGCTGCTGTTATTGCAGCATTTTGTGGCTTGGCATTCTATAGCATAGATTTCAATTAAAATTAATTGTTTAATTGGTAAAAATAAATAAATAAATAAATATGCCAAAATAAAAAAAGACAAAAAAGAAAGAATAAATAAAACAACAAAAGAAAACATGTGTTATTTTTTGGATAATTTACAAACATTTCTAAATTGAAATTAATTTTCGATTTAATGGCGTCTACTCACGTGTTATAAAATAACTTTTGATTATTTGTTGATTTAAAATTATTATCTAAGTGAAATCAAATTGTGAAAAGCTTAATTAAATTTTAATTATGCACGAAATAATTTTTAAACGCATTTGTTTACTTAAATACATATATTTTTTTTAATTTAAATCCTTGACTACAAATCCTGTTGACTTTGATTTCTTTGTCGTATTCTGTTCAGTTCTGTTCTGGAATTCATTACATTCGCCTTCACATTTTTTAATCTCAGATAATACTGCGGTTATAGACAAGAGCCTTTTTCTCTCTCTCTCTCTCTTTTATTTTATTTGTGGTTGCTGGTTTTTATTTTTAATTTAAATGTCGTAAACAAACTAATTAACAAATGACTTTCGTAATGTATGTATATTTAATCGTATAAACACACATACATACATTTACAATTTTGCTTAACTCAAGGACATTGTTGCTACATTTATTGCTAAACGCTGTATGCCTCTGTTGCATGCCACATTACAGAGGCAATGTTTGCTTTTAATTATGGCATTTTCATTTTATGTTTTTGTTGGTTTTTGTTTTTGCTTTTAATATGACAGTTTAATAATTACTTCTTGTTGATTAAAATCAAAACGGCATGTTATCAACTATAGTTGTTGCAGTCGACATGAGCGAACAATTTATCAATGCGTTGATATTTTGATGGAATTAAAAGCTGATCTCGATTTCATGGCCTACGGAATTTGTTTCTTTCTATTCGATTTTGACTGGCGTTGTAATGAAATGTAAGTCCTCTAGTTGTGATAATTTGAAATGGAGATAAACGTCCCATTACCCTTTGCTTTTGCCACAATAATTATTTAATGCAAGTGGATAGTTTTCCAAGTAATTGTTTCAAGATTTTTAAAACTTATTTTTCAAAGCGTTAATAGTACAAAGCCATTTTTTACTATGTTTTACTGGTTACCATTAGGCATGTTAGCAAAACAAGTGATTGAGAACTCGGCAATGAGACTCAGCATTATAAGAGCATGGAAGTACAGAAGCTATGATCATGCCAAAATATTAGGTATAATTGATCTGAATATACCTACCGACTACACGATATTTTAAACTGCTTCCAATCCAGGTTTTGGGACTTAGATACACCTCTCAGGTCACTTAATTTTTTAATGATGATTTTAGATTGAAGTCGCCATAGTCCAGTAGGTAGTGTGTTGACATATTAGACATGAGGTCTCGGTTCAAACCACAGGTCAGACATCTTCAACAAAACGAAATTTGAAAGAAGATTTCTGGCAAAAACTCTGGGAGTAAATAAAATTGCCATGACAAGTTTCTCAATAATCTGTCGTTCGGAAACGACATTAAACTGTAGATCCCGCCAGTTATGTATAAAATTAACACACACAACCTAAGTGATGTGAGAAGCTAGGTTGTAGACGTGACGGAAGGATTGTAATAATCAATTATGTATAAATAGTATGTATTCAGATCACGCAATAAAATCTGAATTGAAATTTATGCGAATTTGGACGAAATGTCTCCGTTTAGTCGTTGAAGTCGCCGTGGTCTAGTAGGTAGTGTGTTGGCTTATTAGACGAAAAGCCAGGGTTCGAGCCCCAGGCCACACATCAAAATAAATTACAAAAAGTTTTTCTTCGGCGACTTCCTCTCAGCAGATTTCTGGCAAAAACTCTGAGAGTAAATAAAATTGCCATGAAAAGTTTCTCAAAAATCTGTCGTTCGGGGTCGACAATAACTGTAGGTCTCGCAACTCATGTATAAAATTAACACACACATCATAAGTGGTGTGAGAAACTAGGTCGTAATCCTGACTGAAGGGTTGTAGTGACCAATTATGTATGTATGTTGTGTATGTGTCCGTTGAGGAATTAAAGTGCTTGTGTACAAACTACAGTTTAAGGTTTGAACACCAAAAAAAAAAAAATTCTTTGTTGATTTGCGAAACTTTTATACGATTTTAAACCAAGGTTTAATTAAGTGCATTATTGATAAATTGGTTTGATTAAAGTGCATTATTGTAAACAAAAGCAATTTCAAACTCAGATAAACTTTTTATTATGGTATATAAAGGGTGTTTTTTATAGAGGTATAGAACTTTAAGTTGGCATTACTTTTCAATATGGCGACCGATTTAACAGCTGTCAAGTGATTTATTCTCAGTTTGGTTTGGCAATTCATTATGAATAGACTCACGCCTGAACAACGCTTGCAAATAGTGCAATTTTATTTCGAAAATAATGGTTCTGTACGGAAAACGTATCGCGCACTACGTCCATTTTATCGTCGACAAAATCGTCCATCAGAGCAGTTAATTCGATTAACCATGGAACGTTTTCGCACCACGTTTACTCTTATTGATAACTCGCATCCCCAGAGACGCTGTACGGTGCGTACAGAAGAAGCTATTGCTGCTGTAGAGCGTAGCATTGAGGAAGACCCGAATGAGTCCATCCGCCATCGAGCACAGGAATTGGATCTGTGCCCATCCACTTTATGGAAGATTTTGCGGAAGGATCTTGGTTTGCGTGCTTACAAAATCCAACTCGTGCAAGATTTGAAGCCAAACGATCATCAAGTAAGGCGTAGATTCGTCGAATGGGCCCAAAACGAGATTACCGTTGTTCCCGATTTTCATAAGCGAATTTTGTTTAGCGATGAAGCGCACTTCTGGTTGAATGGCTACGTCAACAAACAAAACTGCCGCATTTGTAGTGAAGGTAATCCTCAAGTGTATGTGGAAACACCGTTACATCCAGAAAAATTGACTGTTTGGTGCGCTTTATGGGCTGGTGGAATCATTGGTCCGTACTTTTACAAAAACGATGGTGGCCAGAACGTTACAGACAATGGTGATCGGTATAGAGCCATGATTACTAACTTTTTCATTCCTGAATTGAATAACCATGATGTCCAGGAGATGTGGTTTCAACAAGACGGCGCAACATGTCACACAGCTCGTGCCACAATAGATTTATTGAAAGACACGTTTGGTGACCGCCTAATTTCACGTTTTGGACCTGTGAATTGGCCTCCAAGATCTTGTGATTTAACATCGCTAGACTACTTTCTGTCGGGATATGTAAAGTCATTGGTCTATGCGGTAAAGCCACAAACGCTTGACCATTTGGAAGACAACATTCGCCGTATTATTGCCGATATACGGCCACAAATGTTGGAAAAAGTCATCGAAAATTGGACGTCCAGATTGGACTACATCCGCGCCAGATGTGGCGGTCATATGCCAGAAATCATATTTAAAATGTAATGCCACAAGATTATCTTTCGGATAAATAAAATTCATGTCAATCGAATAATCCATCGTTGTTTTATTGCAACTTAAAGTTCTATACCTCTATAAAAAACACCCTTTAGAACAACACTTTAACATAACAATTGACTTTAAGCATCTTCAAAAATAATCCATCTAGTAAGGCTCCTGATCCCTAAGCTCTCAGAGAAAACAATATAAAAACGGATCATCACAGTCAGGTCAGCAAGCTTTATTTTTTAAGAAAAAGAAGTACTCAATCAGAAAAATATTACACCACTACCTTTGCTATTATTATAATTGTCGTGAGGATGTACCTTGGTACTGCGACCGTACTATCTACTTTACTTCCCTTACTGCCTATAAGACACCCTTTATTGTCTCGTCCATGTTTATTACTTTAAATCTTTACGGTAGCTGCTGGGCAAAGGTAATTGCCTGCCCAGCACTTGATAGGCGCTCAGGGGTTTCTTCCTAGAATCTACAAGTGAGGCTCAATACAACTCCTATTCCGAGTAGGTGTAGCTAGAATCTCCAGTGCTCTGTCAAAAGTTCGGTTACCGACTTCAGTTTATTCCTGGATAGGCTGATGCATGACTCAGACTTATTCTTGTTGTAATTTCCTAACAAACGTGTTGATTGCTACAAATCCACTTGGTTTGAGAAGGGTCTTGGCCTCTATTTAGTTTAGTATATCCTATGAAACATTCGCTCTCACTTCATAGAAGGGTTCTGGTCACATCCGTATCTTGAAAGCTAACCTTATTGAAAGCTCGCATGCTTGCTCATTGCCGAGGATCCTCACACGAACTAGGATCCAGCAAAGGTCTCTTATTTTCTCTACCTTCAAAAATACGTTGCATACAATAAATGTTCACAGAGTGTGTTGTTATTGGGTAACAATACATGACAAATCTTTTTTTCTAGGTCCTTATTGTAGACAAAAAGTTCGGACAGACACATACATCCATACATAATTGGCCATTACAACCCTTCAGTCAGGATTACGGCCTAGCTTCTCAACTCATGTTGTGTGTGTTAATTGTATACATGAGTGGCGGGACCTACAGTTTAAAGTCGACTCCTAACGACAGATTTTTGAGAAGCTTTTCATGGCAATTTTATTTACTCTCAGAGTTTTTGCCAGAAATCTACTGAGAGAGGAAGCCGCCGAAGAAATATTTTTTGATATTTCGTTTTGATTTCTGACCGGTGATTTGAAACACGTCTAATAAGCCAACACACTACCTACTAGATTACGGCGACTTCAAAACAGTTGGGACAGACGGAATATAAAATTGTGAAATATCGTCACAATTACTGATCGAATTATGCCACACTAAACCTTTTGTTGTTTAGGCTACAGAGCCCTGTTGTACTCGCTTTAAATAATTTTTGAAGCTAAAACTTCAAATTTGGGTTTTCAGGCCTAGTTTGTAAAATGTTTGTTCAACCGGAAAATGAAACCACAACTAGAATTGGTTAACATTCTTATGAAATTATTGTGATCGATATACAAAACATTCAATTCATTAAAATGTGTTATAAGACAAGTGCTTAAGGTTTCATGTAAAATTGTGCAAGGCGAAATAGGCCAAATGACAGACAAACAGCAAAATATAGCCAATCAACCCTATTTGTGAAAAAGAAAAACAATAAAAAAATAAAAAGAAAATATAAAAAAACTGACTTAAAGTCATTAAACTTTTAGCACAGTCAGCATACGAATGTACTTTTAGTTTTAAAAGCAAAATAACTGGCGGGACTACAAAAAATAAAACGAGAAAAAGAAATATAATACATGAAATGCAGTTCAAAATAAGATGAAAAAAAAAAACCAAAAATAAAAACAAAGGAAGCAAAAAAAAAAACCACATACATGAGCACTTATCCACCAGATATTTTAACGGCCAGCAAATAAACACATGTACTTTCTTGTTGTTGTTTCTTTCTTCTTTCTTTTATTTTTTCCAGCAAAAGTCTACGGTTTTAAAATATAAAAGTTCTTGGTCATGTTCTTGTAAAAATAGCCAATGGCTATAAGGGAACGGTTCGGTTGTTGTTGTTGTTATTATTATTTTGTACATCTTTTTACTGAATAGCTTATCAGAGTGTATATAGTATACAAGGCAGTTTGTAGACTTTTCGCACACAACAACAGACACACACACTTTCATTAAAACTTTATTTGTTTAATAGCGAAATTTAAACTTTTGCGACACAGTGGTTAACAGTGGTGTCAACACAGCGTCTTCTGAAGTTACATGCTTCCGTTACAGCTAGGTTATCATAGTTGTAAGCTTTTATTCGCTAGAATGGTAAGAGGGTTTTGCACTTTTTTTCTGTCCAGAAATCTTGAACTATTTTTCAAAAGAAAAAATATCGTAGGTTTTAACAGAAACATCTGACCTTTGACATTTGATTAGGCTATTATGCTGAAGCTACGTCCGTCAAATTAGTGGTAATTTTTCCAGTATATTTTGACAAATCGCCCTGGAGAGATATAGCATTCAACAATCCGTGCAAATAATTTAAATGTTTCATCAAATTGAGTGTTCTGTTCGAGCAACATACCGTGTACATTGCCTATTTGACAGTCGCCATTATCGTCCCACCCAGATGACAATTCGCAATGTGGAGAATAACTTATTGGTTGAGTAAAGGATTGACCAATACCTGTACGTCGATGGATCTCAAGATATGTCGATCAGCCTGCATTCGTACAAAATTAAACTTTCCCAGGAACTGAAGGTAAACGGCTATAGACAACGACATTTTTTAGCTGAACAGGCTCTGAAGCAGTTGACAACTGATCTTGATTTTTATCGAAAAGTCATCCTTAGCCATGAGTTTAATTACGGGATAAATGGGCAGTATTGTTGAACTAGGGAAGATACAAATTTACGTGGTATCCAAGAGCGTCCAATGTATACCGAAATAGTGTGGAAATTTCGTTTGCGATGTCATCGGTCGATATTATGTTAACCAGGTCATCACTGATAAGGGAGAGCACTATAGATCAATAATTGCCAACTTCTTTTAGGCCGATTTGCGTAAAGTGGAAATCAATTATCTGTGGACGGAACTACTTGTCACACAAAGTCTGCCACTATGGCTATTCTGCACGATAGATTTGAGCTTGATCATCTCACATGTTACCGATATCGTGCGATTTGACTGAGTTCGACTTTTCCTTGTGGAGTTGTTTATTCGGGGCTTGATACCACCGTAAGCAAAGAAGATCTTTATTTTAGCTTCCAATCTTTTAAGAACTCAGATTTGTGTACCACAGGGACAGCTATTTTATTCAAAATGTTCTTCAGCCTTGTGTGTTGGTTTTCATTGGAAAATACCAATACTCTACAAGACGCTCATCCTCCCCGTGCTTCTTTATTACACAGAGGCATGGACACTATTAAGCACTGATACAGCAGTCTTGAGAGTATTCGAGTGCAAAGTCCTATGTGAGATCTTCAGTCCAGTGCGAGTTGACGATGATTTCCGAGTGGGATCCAAAAGTGAGCTGTATGAGCTCCTCAACGACATGAACAATATGCAGCGTATTGACATCCAGCGGCTGCGCTGGTTCGGCCATGTCGTTCGAATGGACGAGAATGCTCCGGCGAGACGGGTATTTGTTATGAGAGAGATATGCGGAAAGCGGCGAAGAAGACGACATTGTTTGCATTGGAAGGACCAGATCGAGGAAGCCTTGTTATCGATTGGTGTGCAAGAAGCAGAGGTGCGTGAAAGGATATGTTAAGGGAGGCCGAAATCTGTTAACCGCGTTGATAATGGCCAATTAGGTAAGTAAGTAAGTAAGTGTTTTTCAGCCATCGATGGCTCGAAAAGTATCTGGTTTAACCTATGTCTGGCGAATTTAAAAAGACTGTACTTAAACAGACGTTGGCCTCAGAGATAGTAATTTCTTTGTACTTTATTGTGAAAGTAAAGGTTGAAACGAAATATGAAAAAAACATTTCTCCAGCGACTTCCTCTCAGCAGATTTCTGGCAAAAACTCTGAGAGTAAATTATATTTCCATGGAAAGTTTCTCAACTTTAAACTGTAAACACATGTATTAAACTAACACCCACAACATAGGTGGTGTGAGAAGCTAGTTCATAATACTGACTGAATTATTCTGAATACTGACCAATTATCTTTCTAAAGGTTTACTGTAACAGTAGCACGTAATTAAACACAATTTTTTTATTAAAATTCAAAATTCTGTTCCTAAGAAGTCGAAGTTGCCGTGGTCTAGTAGGTAGTGTGTTGGCTTATTAGACAGGGTTCGAGCCCCAGGCAAGAGATCAAAATAAAATACAAAAAGTATTTCTTCGGCGACTTCCTCTCAGCAGATTTCTGGCAAAAACTCTGAGAGTAAATAAAATTGCCATGAAAAGTTTCTCAAAAAATCTGTCGTTCGGAGTCGACTTTAAACTGTAGGTCCCGCCACTCATGTATAAAATTAACACACACAACATAAGTGGTGTGAGAAACTAGGTCGTAATCCTGACTGAAGGGTTGTAAAGACCAATTACGTACGTACGTTCCTATGATTAATTAAAGTCAGTTTTCTATTAAATGCTCTCACTGTAGTTGCATGATTGAGACATGGTTTCATTTCTTACTCTCGCACACGCTCTTGCTCTCTCTCAATCTTTCTTTTACACATTTTTCTTGTTTTGTTTCGCCGCCATTAACAACTTACTTACACATGCATTGATGCATGTATTGCTACTGTGGGTGTGTGCACTTAACGTAGATCTGTAACATAATTTTAGGAGCAACAAGGGGTTTAAAACAAACAAAACTTATACGAAAATAAATATAGAAATAGAGTATCAGTATTTTTTTAATGCTGCTACCAATATCAGGGTAAAATGGTAGGATGGCGGCTGTCTAAAGGCTTCAAGAACAACTGCAACAGCAGTCTGATGCAAAAAAAAACATAAGAAAGAAAAGCAGGAGAAGAAAAACAGCAACATTAATGGATGTTGTCTACGGCATGGTGGTGGTAAATAAAATATGCAATTTAAAGCATTTATGCATAAATATTGTATGCATGAATGTGTATGTCTGTTTGAGACCATATTTTTGCATATATATGTATGTATGTATTTGAAAATGTTTACACTAACCTAAAGACATGGAAAAATACACAAAATGCTTAACCTACCATTAATATTTCAGATTTTTTTCTTTCTATTTTAAGTTTTTGTTTCATTTCATAATTTTTTTTCTTTTCCTTTTTAAGGATGAAAATCGTAAAACTTAACTTAAAACATTTATAATAAGAAGTTTATGTAGACCATGTATGTATGGCTGGCTGGTTGGTTGGTTGGCTGATAGGCTGCGACGACTGACTGTCTGTCTGCGTCTGTCGGCCTAAGTATAAAATGTCTGAATATATTTTAAGAAACAAAAAATGCTTTTCTAGGAAAAAGTAATTTTTTTGTGTTTCTTTTCATCTCAAACAGTACTTACTTTGTATTCTTGTAGGCATGTATGTATGTATGTATGGTATGTAGTATGTTACAGTTGTTCGTATATATTTAGTTTTAACCAGCTGATGTTTTTGCTTTTTGTTTAGAGGGGGTAAAAAGGACAATGAACGCAAAAGTTGGTTGGGAAATTGACGAGCGTTAAAAGTTAAAATCATTATAAAGGGTACCGCATATATTTTATAAGCAAAAGAGGAAAAAATATGCAAACATTATGTGTAAAGGGAAGATATTTGTTTCAAATAAAATAAATATTTACCATCTAAACAAAAGCGAAACTAGAAGCGCATCAAAGCAATTTTATGCGTTTGTCTAAAGGTCAAAACTAAGCAAAATTGTTAAAGGGTATTATCAGTAAACAATTTTAAATTATTAAAAATATTTACATAACCTTTGGTTACATAAGAAATTTAAATAACAGACAAGGCATTTTGTATGATGTTCGCCTGTCAACAATTTCAAACAAGAATAACTTCCAAAATTATTATTTTATGTGGCAATACGAGCGTTCTATTAAGCATGTAATGTAATCATAATTGAAGAAAAGCCTACTACAAAGGCTGATCTCGGTTTAAAAGGTCTGTTAGTCACCTCAACAAATTGGAATATTGGCTACTAAATCGTTCATAGATTTCTGACATTCATCCCTGTTGAATGAATAGCTAGTTATGTCCTGATGCTCTTTGCAAAAGCACGGCTTAAAGTACTTGCAAGATTTTGTTATTAATCTTACCGTTATTATGAGTAGTATAGATTGAAAAGCCAAAATTTTTTTAATTTATATGATAATCGTTTTGAAAAATGTCGGTTTTAGTTAATTTAGATGTAAATATTAAGTAAATGTATATGTTACCAACCAACAAGCTTCTTAAAACCTCCGTAAACTTGACAAACAATAAATTAATCGACTTCTTTGAATTGAAAAGATATTCTTCAAGAAAATTAACTGATACCCAACAGACTTAAAAAGAAACAGATTTTGTATTAGCCTGACTCATAACTTAATTACATAATTGGTCTTTACGGCCCTTCAGTCAGGATTACGACCTAGCTTGTGTGTGTTAATTTTATTCATAAGTAGTGGGATCTATAGTTTATAGTAAACTACGAACGACAGATTTGTTGAGAATCTTTTCAACAATTTTGTTTAATTTTATTAATTAGTCTGAGAGTAGCAATTTAGTTTGTTCCGTCCGTAATATTCTGAAATATGCTTTAAGAGAGCCTAAAGAAGCATTTAAACTGTCTTAACAAACAGGAGTTATACTTTGTTCAGACATGTTATATTGAGTAAATCGGAATAAACGGCATTATTGATCTCAATATTTCATATAAAATGTCAATTAATTATTGCTCAATAAATTCATAAATTTTTATAATATTGATTAAAACTTGAAATACAGCACTGTCATAAGTACGTTCAGTGAGCATATTACAATTTTCCGAACACTTTCTATTGATATTTGACATCTCAAATATCAACAACGACGAACAAAAAAAACAAAACAAAAAACAACGAACAAAACAAAAACAATGTTGTTGAAACAACCAGCTGTTTCGTTTACCAGCTATCAAATGAATATTGAATAAGCAGCTGAACTGCGTTTATTGTTATGTCTGAACACTTAAAATATTGTAATCAATAAACCGAATATTGACTCAATAAAAGTGCATGTCTGAACATAGTATTAAGCTTTTTCTTAATAACATCAATTGATGTACTCTATAACCCTCTTTTTCGCTACAAAAATGACACGGCCATTTTGGCATTGCTCTTATTAGGTGAAGTCAAGGTCAGATCAAATACAAAACACTTGTATTCCGGGTCTATTGTAATAATATGAGACCACAAATAGTCAACGTGTGTTTTTTATAAAACAAAAAATTCAATCAACTTTAAAATATGAGACTAAATATGGATAATCGAATGAATTAGAAAGCTCTCTTTGCTCACCTCTTCATCTCCACAAGCGGTGTGTACCTGTCAATGCCTACCAAACTCAAACACAAAACATAATTTATCGCCTCTTTTCTTCTCCGTTTAAGAGCTCGCGGTTATTCCTTCATTGACAGCCTGCGTAGGAGCATGGCCACAAACATTTCCAAACCTTCCAAATCCGGAGGAAAAATTTTTGGGTAGTACCAGCTCCTCTGTCCTTTTATTTCTTTGCATGTTTCTGTGTCCTAGACAGACTTTATTCAAATATTAAACACTCATTGATACATGAGTTCAGGATAGTTCTTGTCATCAGGAACACGCCAACTTTTCAACAACAGGGTCGGTAGCCATAGAACTGTGGTGATGTTATCATTGATAACTCTTTTAAGTAATTCCAAATCATCCCAAATTTTCACATTGCGGCTTTTCTACAGAAGAATGAAAGCAATTCTCTGGTCACTATTTAGTGGATTGGAAAAGTTTAATTCTTTAGCCATGTAGAGCCATATCATGATATCTCTACAAACCCGATGTCGGCTTTCAAATGTGTAGATTTATATTTTAAATGTTAATTAACAGCAAAAAGTAGGACAGCAGTCGCCGTAGTTTAGTTGTTAGAGTGTTGGCTTATAAGACATGAGGCCTCGGTTCAAACACCAGGTCAGATATCTCTAAGAAAACGAAATATGAAAAATATTTCTTCTTCTCTTAGCAGATTCCTGAGAGTAAATAAAATTGGCATGAAAAGTTTCTCAAAACTCTATCGCTCGGAGTCGACTTAAAACTGTGGGACATGCCACTCAGGTTAAAAATTAACACACACAGCATAAGTGGTGTGAAAAGCTAGGTCGTAATACTGACTCAGGGGTTGGAATGACCAATTATGTATGTGTATGTAACACTACAATTTTTATTCCGTTATAGCATATGCAAACGAGATAGCTGTAATAGGAATGATTCACGTGTGTAACACGATTATAGTACAGCGATTATAGCACCACGTTTCCTATAGAAACTCTGGTAACAATGGTACTATTTTTCTGTGGAGTTGTTTTAAAAATCGGTACTCTTTATCTCTCAAGCTCATATGTATAAAACGATCTTCTCTTAAGGAACTTACATTAATTTGTTTGGAACGATAACTTAACAAATTGTTGTAAAGCTCGTATGAATTATTGATAGTTTGTTGGAGTCTAAGTGCACTTCTCTGTTATCGTTTCGTTTTTATTGGAATCACTTTATATTTCTATGAAGATGTTACTTTCTAAAATGTTAGTTTAGTACTGTAAATAATTTCAAAATAATTTATTTATCATAACGATCTAACTTTCAGATACAATTTATTATAACTTTCAAGCCGAATTTCTATTAATAACCTACATATCTACGCAGTTTTCTTCCTTTTTTTCAGGTGAAACTTATAAAAAAACATATTCGTATCTCTCTCTGCCTGTGCTAAAGAGAAACATTTTAAAGCGGCGACTGCTATTTCCAGGACAAAAGTTTCCCTCACTTCTAAATTATTTGCATTTGTTAAAACACAATACATATATGTATGTATGTTCACCATACAATTGGATATAGTTTCTCTTCTTTTGCTTCCGGTAGTTTTAATGCAGACTTTTTGTTTTCTTTTTGAAGTTGAGTGGCGGAATGAAGGGTGTTAGTGAGTACATACATAAGAGTGTGTATGTATGTATGTGTAAATTTAGTTGCATGTTTAAATAAATATTTTATTTAAAATGAGCTGGAAAAGAAAAATAACTTCCCGCTGTATATATAACAATGAGCGTTTAGAAATGATTTCCCTGCTGAACATTTTCTCTGTGTATGTGCTACAATATAAACAATATAGACTTGCTTATATGCTGGATACATGTATATGTATACAGAATTTTGTAGTTCTATTTTTTTGATATAGTTTTCTAATATATGGATAAATAAATAAAAATAAAAATATTTGTTTAATATTATACAGGCTAGTTGCAGCATATGCAGGGTATACGAACGTATATCATATTCTGCTGTTGCATATGCTTAAACAATGACAATAGTTATGTTAGTTTTTGTAGTAAAGTTGGGTAGAGCTAAGCCAAAAAAATACTACAACACAGGTGTATCAAGCAAGTGTAGCAAGAGCCAACAATAAACAAAACAATTCAAGCTTTTAAGGAAGTATTTTTGCAACATGTTTTATTTATGCAACACAAATACTCTTCTCCTGTTCAACAGAATGTCATATTGTGTCGAGAGCAGTAATATACATACGTTAGTCGAAAGTAGCCAAAGTACTTTTAAGTTTTTTCTCCTTTAATTTTTTTGTTTGTTTCTTTTATTGTTGCTGGAGTTTGTTGTTTGTCCCTTTCATATATGTTTACATATACAAACTTTAAATTTTCTTCCCTTTTTTTCTGTGAAGCACATGAATTTGTATTTGAAAGTATGTTTGTTGTTGTTGTTGCTAAAAACTACGTATGATGAAAGACTATTTTTCTTTCCTTTTCTTCATACTTTGTTGCAAAGTTGTTATAGTTTCTCTATGTTTTTCTTGGAGTTTCTATTTCTTTATCTTGTGTGTAAGTGATTATTGCATCTTTTTGATCTTATTTGCATGTATAATTTGCAGTTTTTCTTTCCAGACAAAATCTTTTAACAAGAAACTTGAAATTAAAAAGTTTATCTCTCTCTCTCTCTCTCTGTCTGTCTCTATACATTCTAAGTTTGTTTCAATTTCTTTATAATTTGTTGTTAAATGCTTCAGAAAAGAAATTATAAAATTAATTTAAGTATGATTTACGAAATACTGAAATCAAACAAAGACAAAAAAGCAATGAAAACCCAAACAAATGCCAAAAATAATTAAAAGAAAAAGAATATTAAAAACTTAGAAAGTAAATATTTACAAGGATGTGTGAAGTTTTGCATTTGACAGCGTATGTAAAATTTTTTTAAGTTTAAGAAAGAACAAAGTTACGAAAGATTTTGTAATAATGTAATGTAATGTAATGATACAGTTGATCATAAAATATAATTGAGGAATCTACAGACCATCTTTCATTTTTCTAATTTGACTTGTAGTCTTATACATTCTTATCTCGCGAACAGATCACAACGAGTTTAGCTAATTGGCAACGTCAGAAATTCGTCGCTAAACGCTGGAAGAGGTATTCCTCAGGGATCAATATTAGGGGCTCTTTTGTTCACTGTTTACATTAACGACCTACCTGATGTCTTTGATAAATGTAGCGTACACATGTCCCCTAATGAGGTTCTGCTTAACAGGAGCACTCGTATTGAGAATATCAAATTACATATGTATGTGTAGACGCGATTAATTTAGATTTACAGAAAATTGATAACTGGGCTAGGGCCAATGGACTTTGTATAGATACCTCTAAATGGAAATGTTTATTGCTCTCCAGAACTAAGAGAGCATTTGTTGTGATAGATATTATTATCAGGGGGAATAAAAATGAGTTTATTGAATCAGCATCCAATCTGGGTATTATCTTTAATGGCTAAAACAGGAACAGGAATCAATTCTTTTATACGGATCTGAAGTTTACACAAACTGTGATACTGATGATAAGCGGAAACTCAACTTGTCTTACAATAATATAGCAAGATATGTATTTATTAAGCGACGTCGAGACCATATATCAGCTATTTGGAATTAATTTTGATAATCTATTTACCATGGACGGTTACTCTTCATTTTTGTACATTAAGGTAACTCTTCGTTGAATCGACGAACACTTAAACCCTAATTGGTTATTGTTCGTCGTATGGACGTAGCTCATTTACTCTTTATCATATAATTCTTTTATGTTTGACCAAATTTCGCTCTTTTTATCAACAATGTTGGTTGATAACGAAAGCTTGTAGTGAGAAAACGTACCATGGCCACCCATTTTTTAATCCTGGATTTGTCATTTTTGTACAGTAAGGTTACTCTTCGTTGAAAAAAAATTTTTTTTTTCCTCTACTGACTGCAAGCTTTCATTATCAACTAACGTTGTTGAAAAAAGAGCCAAAATTGGTCAAACATGAAGGAGTTATGTATATGATAAAGAGTAAATGAGCTTCGTCGATTCGACGAATAGTAACCGTCCAGGTTTAAATATTAAATCTCTTATTTTCCTCCATAAGATTATAGCCAATGTGAGTGAGATCCTTATTTAGAAAGATTAGATTTGCAAGATCCAACCGCGGTAGGAGAATTATTCAACATAGATATAAGACTCTCTTGTCTCAACACCAATTTTTTATACATATCATCACCTTTACCTAATTATATTCAGAACATAGGCAATGCTATTAAGTTCAAAAAGGAGTTATACAATCTGTTTAAGTAGCTTTTAGCATATTTCGATTGTTTTGTACATTTTTACCTTTTTATTTCTATAATTGATTATTAAATTTTCATTTCTCTAATTTAGTCTAGTAGTAAAGTTCATTGTTAATTGGCCATTAACAACCCGATTAATAGATTTCGGCCTGCCGCAACACATCCTTCCAGGCGCCTCTGCTTCTTGCACGCCTACGCCAGTTGGTCACACCAATCAATGGCAGGGATTCCTCAATTTGATCCTTCCAACGGATACAAGGTCGTCCTCTTCGCCGACATCCGCAGATCTCCGCATAAAATACCCGTCTCGCCGGAGCATCCTCCTCAATTCGAACGACATGGCCGAGCCAGCGCAGCCGCTGGATATTAATACGCTGCACAACGTCTATGTCGTTGAGGAGCTCATACAGCTTACTGTAGGATCGAATGCTGAAATCATAGCCAACTCGCACTGGAACGAAGATCTTACGTAGGACTTTTCTCTCGAACACTCTCAAGGCTGCTGCATCAGTGCTTAATAAGGTCCATGCCTCAGCGTCATAAAGAAGCACGGGCAGGATGAGCATCTTGTAGAGTATTACATTTGTCGTACCAGAGAGGTCTCTGCTACTCAATTGCCTATTGAGAACATAGTAGCACCTGTTGGCAAGAATGATCCTGTCCTTGATCTCCAGACTGACATAATTTTTGATCGTAAAGGCGGAGCCAAGATAAATATATTCCTTGCCTGTATCAAAAGTATAGTGATCGGCCGTAATATGAGAATCAATACGTCGCACGTCTCTACTTGTCGATAATATATACTTTGATTTGCCCTCATTTACTCTCTATATAAAGGGTCCGCCAAATAACTTTTTTTTAAATGCTTTAAAAAAAACTACTGAATATTTTCTTAAAATTCTTTTTTTTTTATTTGAAAGTAAAATCCTTCCGGTTAATAATGGAAGATAATTTCATTCAAATAGCTGCCTTGGCTGGCCATGCTGTAGCCTACACCAGAAGATGCCGATTTTGACAAAAAAAAATCATCTTTTCAGATGAAGCTCATTTTGGTCTTGGCGGGTATGTAAACAAGCAAAATTATCGCATTTGGATCACAGAAAATCCGCACTCATATATTGAAAAGCCGACGCACCCAAAACGAGTCACTGTTTGGTGCGGATTTTGGTCCAGAGGCATAATTGGGCCATTTTTCTTCGAAAATGAGCAAGGAGTGGCCGTTACAGTCAATGGCGATCGTTATCGGGCCATGTTGAACGAATCTTTGTTCGCAAAATTTGAAGAGGAAGATATTGTCAACATTTGGTTTCAATAGGACGACGCTACGTGCCACACAGCCGAAGCTACACTCGATGTTTTGCGCCCTGTTTTTGAAGATCGCATTATCAGCCGCAGAGCTGATGTCGTTTGGCCACCTCGGAGCTGCGATTTGACACCGTTGAACTATTATTTGTGGGGTGCCGTCAAAGATAAGTGTTACGCCGACAAGCCAGAGACAATTGACGCTTTAAAGGACAATATTCGTGAAGCCATTGGTGAAACACACAGCTGCACACAATTGATAATGTACATAGCCAGCCGAGACAGCCATTTGAATGAAATTATTTTCAATTATTAACCAGAAGGAGTTTACTTTCAAATAAAAAAAGAAATTTGTGAACATATTCAGTAGTTTTTTTAAAATCATTTTCAAAAAAAAAGTTATTTGGCGGACCCTTTACATAGTATATATATATTTTTTCTTCGTTTGTATATTTCTTTATATTTTTACTAATTTATTTTTTACATATAGATTGATTTCTTTTTTATGCTATTTTTTGCATCGATTATCATTTCATTATCATTTTATTTTTACATTATTTCAAAAATTTCATTACTTATATTATCAATGATTGTTTATTATTTTTTTCTTTGCTGTGCTCTCACAGCACTTTCATTTATAAGATTATTATCTTGTTGTGCTCTGACTAATAATAAATAAATAAATTAATAAATAAAATAAATAATACAATTACGTATGTTTGTACAGTATTATTTGGAAGCAAGGATTTAAGAACAAAAAAATATTCTTGGATATATAGTGTTATAACATCACTAACATACACATATGTATATGCTACCTAACAAAAAAAAACTATTTATATTATAGTTCAAAGAGTTTCATAGATAATACCTTCTAACACAGCTTTATCTTTAAACAATTTTAAAGTATTTACCAACACCTTGAGACGTTTTATGAACTTTTGTCAATGAACTCGTCATGTTTTTACAAATTAAACAGAGAAAACACTTGCAAAATAAATACAAAGGCGACGGTGTTTTTGTTTCATTTTCTTTGCTGTTGTGCCGAAGTCTAGTCGTATCGTTTTAAATAAGAATCAGCTAATTATCTAAAAAAAAAAAGTTATGTTCATAAATAGTATTTGTTTTCATTTGTCGGCATTTGGTATTCTTAGATGTCATATTGTAATACAATAGTGTTGTGCTGATTTGTTTTCTTTTAAATACATTTCCTTGCTGGATTTTTGCAATTGCTTTCACCAAGTTCAACAACCTTTTGCAATCAAGCAACTAAAGTTTAGAAAAAAATTGTAATTTTCAAATAATTTTGCTTTCTTTTTGTTAAATGTCTTGCCGTTTCTGTATTTTAATTATTATTTAAATATTTATTTTTATTTATTGAGTAGTGTTAGCATAAGAAATTCAATATTGTTGGTTTAATATTAAATTTTTAAAGTGAAATCAAATATCTTTTAATTTTAATATTTCTAAATATAAACTTAAATTCATTGATTATTTGTGAACTTTTTATAAATTGATCCTTAAATATTTTGTCCATAAAGAAACTAAATAAAAAACTAATTAAGTAGATATTGGTGGAATGATAATATTTATTTAAATTTGGTAAAGGTTAAAAAACAAACATCATATAGTCTCTCCTTCTCATATTTGAGGAAACCAACAAACTTCCTGAAGTCACAGAAAGCTAATTAGAGAAGCATTTCTTCAGCAGAGTGCTAAATTTCCTTCCTACAATTTGATTCTACAGTTCAAAGATTAGTAAAAGCAACAGCGAGGATATTTTTATCGCTATGGGTATACACATACATACATACATAATTGGTCATTACAACCCTTCCATCAGGATTACAATCTAGCTACTCACACCACTTATGTTGTTTGTGTTAATTTTATACTTGAGTGGCGGATCCTACAGTTTAAAGACGACTCTGAACGACAGATTTTTGATAAAATTTCCCTGGAAAATCAGTATGACTATGGTATGCTTACAGACAGACATTACTTATTTAAAACAAGTACTCATAGTTTTCGGTGTTCCTTACAAAAGTGTGGTTCCGAAAACGTGAAACAAAACAAATTAATAAAGTATCGTGATAATCTTTACAGCAATGCACAGAAACTCATCAGTGAACCAGCTGCTGCCATAAATATCACCTGCAACCACATAGCAATTATGCTCATAAACATACATAATTTGAAGAAACCCACAACTACTTAAATTTAAGCTTAAGCTGCAGACCAATCTACTAGAGCTGCAGGACATAGCCACATTAATCAGCTTAATAAATCAGAAATGCTCAATGCAAGCGTAAATAGAAGAATGATATAGTAGGCGTAGATACATTTCGAGATAATTATGGATACCAATGTCTTACATTAAGATAAATATACCTAAGAAAGGATATTTTACGAAGAAATCTTATCTTTAATCTTATCTTAAAGCCTCATCAATCAGGCTTAATTTGACACATAACGTACTTTATACTGGCTTTGTGCGTAACTGCGATTTAAGAAAACGGTGGCCAGTTCACATCACCTCCAAGTGAGATGAACATGCCCTCAAATTGCTGATATGGAATATCTAATGTGGCATGAGTTGTGTGACACGTCTTGTTGAACTCTCATATCGCTGGTATCCATATTGTTCAATTCAGGCCAAAAGAAGTTGGAAATCACCAAGCCCCCCATTAACAGCGATGGGCTGGCGACATCAATCTCAAACAAATATGGAACAATGACATTGGCAACACAAAATCGACTCCAGTGACTTTTTCGGGATTCGTTGGAAGCTCTTGGATATCATGTGGTTTAGTTTTGTCCAAAATTCAACAATTTTGTCTATTCATGATGGTAATCATCGACCTATATTGCTCGACATTAACCCTGATGGCCTGGTCAACGTCGGTCTTTTTAAAAATAGATTTTCGACTGTGACAGACTACACATAAAGTAACTTTATCGCGATGCAATGGACACTCATAGGTTTAATATGGACTGGTATCGTGCTAAATTCGAAAGTTTTTTTGTTCGTGTACCCATTCATGGAATTCATAGCCAAAGATGATGATTTTTCGATGAAAATTATTATCAGTGTGCAATTGCTCCAGAACTCATTAAGCGAATAGAGGCCCTAGTGCATGATTGTGCACTAAATAAATGACAACTAATTGTGCAGATGTAGCTGGAACAAGATGGCCGTTATCAACTGTCAAAGACCGCAATTCGTTGTTGAATTTGTCCTCCCCAAGATTTGAATAAAATTTAAAGTTTTTCATAATGAATCAAATTTTAATTCAAGTTCAATTTGTCATTTTATAACAAATTATAAAAAGTTTTATAATCGTAATTTCAAATAATTTAAAATTGAATTTATTGCAAAATCAGGTAATGTGACATGTTTCTCCCCAAACAGAAAAAATATTCCTACACTGCCAATAAAAAGAAATAATTTCTTTTATTATAGAACTCTCAAGAGACATGAATTTGTTGAACATTTTTCGTTTTTCAATTTCCCAAAAATTCTTTACAAACTCAATAGTTTAAAGCTTTTTTTTATGGTTTCACATTAGTTTTAAAATACTGTATGCCATTAGCACTTTTGCCAACACCATTCATCCATTCATTCCATTCCTGACATCATGTTACACAATTTTAACGGGTTGCAGTAAAAACGTGCTTAAAAGAACAAAAACGTTTATTTCCAAAAACTAAGGGACAAATAACAAAAAAAAATTGAAACTTATTTTGGTATGCATTTGGGAATCTACCCAAAATAATTTAATGTGTGTGTATATAAAAAAATAAAAAAATAAATGGATAAGAAACTAAATGATGTATAGTATAGATTTAAAGAAAAAATATATAAAAATTCTTTGACATATAATAACTGTGATAATTACATTGTGCTACATATAAAATATACATGAGTTCATATATATATATAAGTCTTATGATAATAGGCTAATAGACTTTCTCGATCAGTTCGAAAATGTATGGCAATATTAGTTTGATTACAAATAAGGATTTGTGTTGAAAAACAATTGAATACGCTTGGAAAACTGTTGATTAAGGTGCAAAGCGTTTAATATGAAACTTCGAAAAAATCGTTTAATCGATGAAGCGAATGGCATAAATTTATCTGCGACCACAACCGCATGATGTGACTTTTACTCCAAGAGTCGTCGCTAAATTATGATTCGAAGTATAGCTCATGTGTCACATTTCAGAAGTTCTTAGTGCGGAGTATTTTTCAAAAACTTCGTTATACGCATAGTAAGTGCTTGGTCACAGGTAAAAACTGTTAGATAAATGTCTTTGAACCTTCTTTTCAATGTTTTTCCAGTCACTATTAAAATATATACCTAGCATTGTCCCAATGGCACACAATTCTTGTGTGAGCTTGGTTCAGACGATCCAACACTATAATGTCTGATAAAAGAATTGTATCAATCGCTGATTAAAGTTATCAGAAGCGGCTATAGCATAGTAGGTAGTGTGTTGGCTTATTAGACTTGAGGCCAGGGTTCAAACTGCGGCTCAAACAACACAAACTATGAAAATATATTTCTTCGGCGACTTCCTTTCAGCAGAAAAACTCTGATATTATTTACTCCCATGAAAAAGTTTCTCAAAAATCTGTCATTCAGGGTCGACTTTAAACTGTAGGTCCCGCACTCATGTATAAAATTAACACCCACAACATAAGAGGTGCAAGAAACTAGGTCCTAATCCTGACTAAAAGGTTGTATTGACCAATTATGTATGTATGTACGTAGACATTGTTTTTTCGAATCTTTGCATGTGTAAAAACTCCGACGAAAGGAAATTTTTTGGCTTTTCCTGATCAAGCTCCTTCGAAACCAGCAGATAAAAATCTTAGTGCAGGCGCTCTGCCTTTTTAGTAAACTAGCGTGTTCCATTAGCAGTTATAGGACACGAGCTGGTTTGAGTGGTAATGGATTTCTATTTACTACACATTACACTGCAACTTTATCTGCTATTTAATATAATACTAGACACATTAAGGAAACATGTACACACTACTACGAGAGGTATCGATTGTATTCTGTTTTTTCGTCTGAGTAATTTTGATTAAAAGGTCATATACGTTGCTTGTCGCCAATTTTTAAAACTAAATTGCATGTGATATAGTCTTTGGATCTCTAGACCTGCCACAATATTACGATAGACTTGTTCCTTTTTTGTTTTCTGTACATGAGAAGCGTTAAGACTACATTAAATAGATCACGAGAAAATACCGTAAACCGATAAAAAAAAGGCTAGCCAGTCATTTAGAGTACTTAAAATGATATGGAAACCTCCAAGATTTCTTTTCTTCCCTTGCTGTTACATGGGAGTGAATCTTAAAACACTACACATGCACATGACATGATAGCATGATGGAAAGGACCTGAGCAGAACTAAAGCTAATGCCATAGAAAAATTCACAATTTTAGAACATTTTTACTTGTCTTTCTTCTACTCTGGAACCATAGTAAACGAAATTCATAGTAATTAAGTCGTATACAAAAAAAGGCCTTTCTTTATGAACACCTCTGTAATATGTCTTCATTATCTTTTGTAATACAGTGTAATGATTATCACAATGACTGAAGGAGTAAAGAAACGAATAAAATAATCAAACAAAATAATGTGTCTTAAGATGAGCAAACATTTGAAATTTCCGAACAGACAGAAACATACAACAAGCCCTTGTAGTGTAAGACATAATCTAACGTATTACTAGTTAAGCTGCTATTAAAACTCTGTGGAGTTGGAGTTGTAGCTGGAGTTGATGAAATGAAGTTGAATATCTTTTGAATACATAAGAGGAACGACATGCATTTAGTTGAATACATTATGGTATGATGGTTATATGATCTGTTAGACAATTTTATATTATAGTTTCAGTATCAAAGATATGAAATTATTTAAGCAACAAAGTGAAATGAAATAAAATAAATTCGGAAAAATTATTAAAAATTTTAAGAATTTAAGATAATTTTGAAAAAATATTTTTTTAATCATTTATTTTCACAATTTCCATGTGGCTAAGGGGAAATGCTAAATATTTGTTGGCTGAACATTTAAATTTATACCCCATAATTATTTTTATTAGTTTGACTTGAACAATTAAAAGCCAAAAACAATGCTACTCACAAAATACTTGCATATACCATAAGGATACATGCATAAGAAATTAATGCTTAAACCCATTAGTTTAGGAAAAATGGAGGAAATAAAAAATAAATCGTTGAAAACAAAATAAGAATTATTTAAAGCCATTAGGAAAAACAACATCGTCACGGAATAAAGTAAAGAAAAGGAAAAATATGCGAACGATGAAAAAAGTAAAAATAAAAAAGGAAAATGAACTAAAATTAAATATTATACTCGCACTCGCTCTCGTACTCATCTTCATTTTATGAAATTGCATTTTAAATGCCCTTTTTCTTGCTCTCTTATGGAACGCCTTTTTTAATTTCGTTTCACGTTCTTTCCTTCCACTAAATGCTACTTCCACTTCCTGCTGTTATGAACACTACACTTTTACTAATGAACTCTCATTTTACATTAAACGTGTACTCAACTTTAGCTGCTGCACTGATCTCCTACTCCACTAGTTTTCTCTTCTTTTTTTTTCTCCTACATCTTGGTTACTCCTTATACCTCCTTAAAGTCTATATGGAATCTATGGCTGGCTGGCTGGATGAATGGCTACATGGCTACATGGATGAATGTATGAATTGTAAAATGTCTTTTGCCCGTCATCTCATCCCGTTAGAGACGTTGGTTGATCTGGTTGAAACTTTACAGTATAATGGAAACATATTGTGTTTGTTTGACTGCTAATACTCTACTCTATACTCCGTTGCAAGTAAAGTAAATTGGAGTTCCTTGAGCAGCGTACATACGGTACGTACGGCTCTGAAAGTTTATGGTTGGTGTAATAGTCTTCTTCTTCATGTTCATAATAGAGCTTTAGTAGTTATTAGTTGTATTTCATATTTAATACCAGTTCTTCAAATCGTTTTTCGTTTTTTCTTTTTCTCGTTTTATAAATGTTGATACGAATAATTTTATTTTTTTTTGTTTTTTTGTTTTTCATTTCATCCTGACAGCGTTGTATGACAAAATATGAAATATCTTTATAATAACAAAACATACACACACACACACACACAAATACAAATTATAAGACTTATGTATATATTGTAGAAGACTTAGAAAAATAAAATTGAAAATCTTAATAGACATTGTTGTAGTGCAACTTATCTAGGATTTCAATAATTGCATTTACGTGTTTAAATTATATGAGAAATAATTTTATTAAAAAATTAAACTTTAGATCTGTTTATCTCAAAATTTAAGAGAAATTTCTATTTCAAAAAAAAAATTTTTTACAAGTGCTTTATAGAACATTTTTTTATAAATACTCTTTCAATAGTAGGATACAATGAAAAATTAAAGTGTATATCGTGATATTTCTAGGCTTAAACTACTTTATTTAGGCTTAAACTACTCGGTATGATTTGAAATTTGGGCATGAATTTCAAATCATTGAATATTATTAGCATAATTCCTGCTAGGTGAGAAGTGTATTTCCTGGTGTTTGGCTCTATAGGTACCTTAACTAACAGAATTGTCGAATTTGGTATGAAGTCGCCGTAGTCTAGTAGGTAGTGTGTTCGCTTATTAGACGTAAAGCCAGGGTTCAAACTCCAGGCCAGACATCAAAACAAAATACAAAAAGTATTTCTTCGGCGACTTCCTCTCAGCAGGTTTCTAGCGAAAACTCTGAGAGTAAAAATAAAATTGCCATGATTAGTTTCTCAAAAATCTGTCGTTCGGAGTCGACTTTAAACTGTAGATCCCGCCACTCATGTATAAAATTAACACACACAACATAAGTGGTGTGAGAAACTAGGTCGTAATCCTGACTGAAGGGTTGTAATGACCAATTATGTATGTATGTATGTATATGTATGATCATCCAAAGGCAGTTCAATAGCTGCTAATACATCGTTCCAGTCAACGGAGTACGATATCGTCCAATTAAGAAATAAGAAAATCTTGCCACATGCCACACAGCCTTCGATAGTATGACACTTTTGAAGAATGAATCTGGTGAGTAGTCGATTGAGCACAAACGATCAGTCGATTTGAGCCCACCAGATAATTATTTGCATGTATAAACAAAGTCTTTCATACACAATTTCAGCCACAGAAAACATCTACTTTCCATTCAGCACAACTTAAGTACATTGCAAGGCCAATGCAATATCCTTAATCCTATTAGGACCGAACAAACAGAACGTCCGAAATTCTGGAAAAAATGTGCATAAAAGTAAACTGATTGATGGACTACCATCATCATCCACCAGAAATATTTATGAAATTTACTTCAGTTGCAATAGGGTTATCGTAATAAAAGAATTCGTTTCTATTTTTCTTTATTTATTCACTATCGGCATTTGGCAGTATGGAAAAGCTGGCCAATGTATCTTAGAATTATGCATTGTCAAGCATTTCTTATCCAGTATAAGTTCTTTCCGTCAAGGCCTCCTTTTCGGTTGTATATGTTACTTCTTGATCTTTCGATTATTCTGGTCAAGTGGTATAATATGTCGAATTTTTCGACGTACTTGAACAGTATACGGAGGCGATTACCATTGCGTCATTTATATGCATTGTTTTCGTTTCTAATTTCTAAAATTTAAGTACGACCCATATTCTCATTTCTTGAGCTTTCATCAGTCCTGCTTAAATGTCCTGTAGTATATGGCTGGGGAGACATTTGTCGTCCATTTTGTAAAGTACCAAGTAAAGTATCTTCTGTTACTAGGAGATTTTAGATAACTTTATCGAGTTCACAATTAAATAGGAAGGGTACATCATAATTTTTTGCACTGATTTGATACTTGCAAGGTATTCGACAAATAATGTTAGAATATAGACATTTCAAGAGGAATATTAGAATCTTGGGGGGCACCTTTACAAAGTGCGAGCACTATAATTAAAAAGCTTTTTTTTACTGACTGCCATTCTAGCGACTATTTTACTATTGTTAACCAAGTTTCGGTGCGATTAATAAAGTTGAAACCATATTACATTTTCTTGAGCTCCGGAAATCAATTCTTGATGAAGTTCTATCCAGTATGGAATCAAACAAATTGTTCACAATACTCATTGTTCACACATATTAGTATTATACTCCATTTTTTATTCTGTTTGTGCGGTTTCGTTTTGTCGTTCTACAATTTCTTGAAATTTGCCAGCAACAGTTGAGCTTTTGAATGGGGTTCTGTTAGCAGAAGTCTCTGATATATGCTTTATCTGGTCCTGGGTGTTTATTGCACTAGAGTGATTATTGAGTAGCATTCATAACTCTGTTTTTTTTTGTGCGGCCAACACTCACGAAATGGTTCCTACTCATGCAGTGCATTGACACTAGTAAAATATGTTGTAGGAAGGACGAAAGAGAGAGTAGTGTTTGTGGACACTTAAATTGAATCTCTTTATATCACAAGTGGCAGGAAAAACATCTGCAGGAAGGGAGTTCCACATACGAATAGTCCGGATAGAGAATTTTGTCTGTAATGCAGCGTGCCTAACGACCACAAGCGGATATGCTCTCCGAGAAAGGCGAGAGTTACGTAGGAATGTATGATTATCGGTATTAACTCCCCTTATTTCGGTTGATGAAAATCCGTTGTAGTAGAAATAGATCCGTGAAATATAAGCGACGATTCTCTAATGAATCAATGGAGTTATATACCCTACTGTCTTAAATAAGCATCTTCGCTTCCCTGTAAGCGATCGAGAAGCCTCAAAATAGACTTCGAGGTACCGGCTCATGTATGAGAGTTGCATTCCATTCACTGGGTGGATATATAACAAATTTCTGCAGGCGTATGGCAACAGATCGACATTTAGAACGTCAGAATAAGTGGTGATAGCAAACGTCATTTAAATCAGGCTATAATAAGAGTTGTTGGTTCCTTGTTCTGGTTTGCTATCTGATATTATTTTTAAATAAGTTTCCTTTAGCTTGTCTGTTATTTATTAATATTTTAGCTGCTTGGTATATGTCGGTCTCGGACAGCATCCTATATTTTGGCGGTTGTGCTTTTGTCAGTCTGTTTTCTTTTTCTCTAGTTGCGCCTCTACTAATATATCGCTTAACACATCCTAACTTATCCGAAAATATTATGCATGTTCGTATAAATAAAGCACAAATTAATATATTTTTCAACACTTGTATTAAAAAATTGTTCAGATGTTCACAAGTGCTAAAATTTGATTTTTCAAATGAACAAAGTAAAGTTCTATTGCGATCAAAATTCCAGTATATTTATACTCAACAAGTATTGTGGCCATTGGCATTTCGATTTTCTTAAATTAAATAAAAAAATTCTCATCCTTTTTAAATACATTTTTGTATGTATTCTTCCCTTTTTGCTTGCCTTTGTCCAGAAGAGTACCTGCTAAAGGACCTGTAAAATGAAGTAAAACAACAATGAACTCCAATTTTATTTTAAATAAACTTCAGCTACAATTAACAGGCGTTGTTTGCTGCCTTATTTAATTACAAAGTTTATTAATAATTATAACGCGTTTAACGCGAAACAACTTTTGTTAACGATTTCCACCTGCTAAATATGAAATAAAAAACAAGAAAAAAACTCAACTCTTTTTTGCAAAACAATATACGCCTTTTGTAATAAATTTTCAATAGAAAATGTATTTGAAAAGCTTTATTATTTTAAAAACTATTGTCTGAAATCAAGGCAGACAAAGTGTTTGAAAAAACCAGCAACAAAAAAAACTTTATTAATTTCAACAACTTTTGTTCAAAAAAAAAAAATAATTTAAAAGGCAAAGAAAGAAAGAAAAACTCCCATTTCAAACTTCCTACCATTCATTAACGTAATATTCAGAGTCTGCGTGAACTTTAAACTTGTGACTGAAAAAAGGAGGGAAAAAGGGGGTGGGGGAAAAAAGTAAACGAATATTGTATTATCGATTGAAAAAGATGCGAACTGTTTGAGTAAAAAAAAACGGAATTACAACGAAAACTTGTAAACGGGGAATAAAGTTTGCCTTTAATATGGTATTTTAGATTTAAACGCTGTTCAAAGATCATTAGAGCTTTAACAAAAGCGTTAATGTGGCAGAAAACTGTTTTCAATAATGATGTTAATCTATGGTTTGCTTTCGTATTTTTTTTCTTGTGATAAAAAACGTATAAATAGTCGGTATTTTGGTTTACACTCCCCTGCCTTTATTTTATATTGATTGCGTTTACGTTGGTAGAGTACAACAGCATTCAAACGCATGTGTTTGGTTTTTATGTTGTATTGATATCTCTGGAATACTGTCTGCTTTGTTGTTGTTTTTGTTTTTTGGTAACTAAGACAGCTTTTGTTACGTGTTGGCATAAAATGAAGACTTTATCTTAATTGCCATCGATGTGAAACAGAAATACGATACACGCAACTACCAATGTATGCACACACACATACACTAACAATACCAAAAGCATTATAAATAAACAGTTAACCTTTGCTCTTTAACTGTTGGAAAACCACATACATACATATGTATGTGTATTTAAACGTTTTTCCACAGCATAAGATTTAAAGAAAAGCAAAGAAAATTGAAACATAAATTATAATCGATTCATCAAGACTTTTAAATTTCAACATGTTATCGATTTTGTTTAGTAGAGTAGAGTGCCAAGAACAGAATGGAATTGAAAATTAAGAAAAATGTATTATTTCAACCGTTTGTAGCAACTGAAGAGCATAGTTTACAATAGCCCTGAAACTGTTATGCAAGATCTTGGCAAAAAACTTTTCCAATAGAAGCATTTAATCTGTAACTTGCCTTTTTTTTGGTGAAATTGATTCACGATTAGTTGCTTTAGAGATTGCTAATATTGTGTACCAAAAGCCTTTAAATAATTTAAAGTTTGTTTATCTCGACATTGCTGTTATTCTCGGAGTGTATCAAAGTTCTTCTTTAATAGAGGCGAAAATGAAAAACACGTGACTGAAAGTCTGAAGAGTCTTTACACTCATTAATTTCCTTCTGATAATTTTGATAACATGGAGGTCTGTTCGGGGTGAACGAGTTAACACATATGTTAACATAATAATTAATACATATTCGATTCGTTTGTCGTATAAGCAGCTACTCATTGCTCATAGAAAAGTTGGAAATCAATTTAAATGGCGTAGGATTAAAACACGTGTTTATAATTGTGCAGATATCCCAACTAAACTTCAAACTTTACACATCACTGCTTGTGCATTCGGCCAATACATCAATATTTTGATGATCAAACTGCTTTGCACGAACGAAAAGTTTTAAATAAACAGCGAGGATCTTGAAGATGTCTTATCCCTTACCCATATACACAACAAAGAATATTCTACTAATAACGTAGAGCAGGATATCGAACATTGAATCAGGAAATAATAACTTTATTAGAAAACAAAGCTAAGTGTGTTCTTATATAGCCTGTAATCTGTCTTGTTGCTTAGCGGAGGTCGTGAAACATATACAGTACACAGCTATTCATGAAGTGAATCAATAGAAACAATGAAATGAAATATAAACAGCCGATCGGAAATAACAAAAAAGAAATGGAGTTGTATAGCCAGCTCACTGCTATTAGAAACCAAATAATGATAAGATTGATATCGAAAGGAAAATCCAAGGAAATGTTAAAAGACAACGCCCAACAATCACTGGAAGAGAACAAGAGAAATGCCAAAGACCGTTATGGAAAGACTTTGTTACGGTCTGTTCCTCCATTTTGAAAACATTAAAATCATAATAGCCAACATTTCCACCTGATGATTGTGAAATAAATTTTGTCTATAGGGGTTGCAGATTGGAAAATTAAGTCCAACAGAAACTTCATCCAAGTAAGAAAAGTTTACTCTGTAGATGCCAAACTAGTTAACTAGTTGACTGATGGACTGAATTTTTGTCTGTAATTAGATAATGCCGTACACACTTTGATGCATCAATTCTATAAAAAGTTGTGCCGTTTCTAAATTGCCCATAAGCGTGTGATAACTGTCTTTTACCAAGTTATCGATGATAGTGTCTTCAGGATATCTTCTAAAGGTTTTCAGATTTTTCAATAAAATCGTATAGTTCTGCTGAAGACACCGTGGTCTAGATGGTATTATTAGACATGAGGCCAAGATTCAAACATCAGATCAGACATCTCCAACAAAACGAAATGTAAAAAAATATTTCTTCGGTTAATTTCTGGGAAAAACTCTGAGAGTAAATAAAATTGCCAGGAAAAGTTTCTCGAAAACTTTAAACTATAGATCTCGCCTCTCATGTATAAAATTAACACATTCGACATACATAAGTGGAATAAGAAGCTAGGTCGTAATCCTGACTGAAGGATTGTTATGACCAATTATGTATGTATTTTAACAATTTTACCCATGTTCCAGTTTAAGGAGCATAATTTTGTTGGTTAGATTTGCAACTGACTTTTTATTATCTCCCATGTTTTTGCCAATAAGTACTAAGATTTTTAAAAGGCTTGAAACGATGCGTTTTTATTAAAAAGGAGATAATTCAAGACGTGGTGAATAAAGATCTCAAACGTATATTTTTTTCTATTCGATTATATTTATTTATTTTTATTTATTTATTTATTTATTTATTTGTTCAAAACAATACAACAAGAATAAATCTTATATTACAGTATTGCTTAGCAATTGTTACTAACATTTATTGTAGTATTATAGATTTTCTGCAGTCAAAATCAATTATGACACCTGCTGGGTGGTATTGGCGTTCGCTACACCTTTACTAAACTGCTTTAAAATCATTTTTATTTACATGTTTATTTTATTTTATTTTTTTAATTTTTAATTCTACATGTCAATTTAATGAGGCAATGTCCCGTAAAACTAACAATGGTGTTGATTATACCATTAATAATTTCTTTTTTATTCACATTTAAACGTTTTTTTTTTGTTATTTTATTTTAAAAAGGAAATAATTTTTGTTTAATTTTGTATGTTATTAAATATTAATGATTATTTTATTTATTGATTTAAATAAAGAAATAATTTTTAAATATTCACATTTGTTTGTGTTCACATATTTTTTTTGCTTTGCACAAATATATTTTATTATGATAATAATTTGATGGAGCGTTTGTAAATAGGAAAACGGAAACTTATTTAAAACGGAAATGCTTTATAACAATAATTTAATAATTGTTGAAAAATATATGTAAAAAAGGTAAGGAATATATGAAAAATGGCAATTTAATAACTTCTAATTAAATGCTGTAAACAAACAAAAAAAAATATAATGAGAAGGCTTTTAATAAAGAATTGTATTAAATTAAAATGTTGGCTGCTTTCTCCATATTACGAAGTTTAATAGCTGATCAACTAAATTTTTACATAAATTTTCTTCATGGCAGAAAAATTCGTTTGATTGTCAGTGCCCTGTTTTGGGTCACCAGTCCCGAACCGTTTGGGACTCAACTGGTAGCAGACTGGACTGCGAAGCCTGTCCGGAAGCTTAATTCTGGTACCACGGATGTCGGGTGCCCCAGAGACTTGTCTCTGCCCGACAATGGTTCGGCACCCTTGTGGGAGAATCGCGGGGAGAGCGCAAGCACGGTGTGGCGTTACGCTCTTAACCATTGTCAAAAAGGAGTTTAGATTGTTTCCGACCCCTAACCAAGAAGTCATGTCCAAATGCATGACGTGGTGCTATTGTGATGCAACCACATGATACACATAACTAGTCTGCATCAATATGCGCTGGTAGACGCATTGATTCCACCCGTGCTTTGACCACCGTGGGGTACGCCGTCATGGCAAAACTCATGTTAAACCCTAGACTAATGTCAGTGCCCTGTTTCATATTCTAAGACTCTCCAGATTACTGAAAAAAATGCAGGTGGTGCTCACTTGTATTTACTAGTACACCCAAACCTTTTTTTACGCGGTAGATACGTTCCAGTGGATACCGTGTAAAAAAAAAACGCGTAAAAAAAGACAAAAATTATGTATGTATGTAAGTGTATAAACAAACTGAAAATATATACATAGGATTGATGCAGCAGCCTACACATGCCTATAAAATTGAATAACCTTATAAAAATGCACAGATTTAGTTCAATAGTATACACAGAGTTCTTATTTTATTTCATTTTATGATTATAAAAAAATAAAGAAAAAACTTAAAAATTCTCTTCCATTTATAAAAATAAAATTAGTTATCAAACTCTTAAGACAATTAGGAACGGAATTATTTTCAATAAAAAATTTATTTTATTTTATTCTGAGTCAGTTTCTGATAGCAAGCGCATTCTCTTTTGCTGGGGTGGCTCAATATCAGTCTCGTCAATAGAAATACTTATTACTTCTACATCTTCACAAGCTGCTTCTGGCACTGGTTTATTTCTTTTAACAGCAAATTCTGTTATAGTGCGTTGCGATCCAACTTTGGAAAGCTCTTTATAGAGCTCTCTGTATCTAGCCATACATGTTTGTAGGTCTGATTGAAAACTGTGTTATTTCAAATTCGCGTAAAAAAAACCGTGTAAAAACAGGTTTGGGTGTATTTGATTTCTATTAGACGGAGTACTATTTAGACTACTATTGATAAGGAAAGGGGGAGAAAATAATTGAAATTATCAAACCACTTTTGTGCGAGTATGTAAAACTTTTCGTTATACACAACGGGAGCGTTAGCCAACATTATAGGAATAAAACGAGAAAGTTCTCTACCATATCAATTTCTCTTCAAAAAGCGTTGTGGTATACCATCAGTCGATTCTCATCAGTCGATTCTGTTCAGAGAAGTGAGGACTTATATGTGTGGAGTCTCCGGATCTAGGAGTCTAGGATCTCAAACATTGAAGAAAAACTAGAAGATAAGGACTCACAAATTTTCTGACGAAACAAACTTAGAATACTTAATACACAAGTATAGTAAATTTTATTGTACAGAATTAAAAAGAGGATGTTTCCCAAAAAAAAAATCACGAAACAATAACACCAGCAACTCGGCTCTGTAGACTTTTGAAAACATAGAAAATGGATACAATGCGGTCACATTGTCTGGATGAAGTTCGATTGCTTAACAAGAAGGAAGATAGAGTGGAATCGTCAGTGCTCAAAAAGTTAAGTCTGACCAAAGAATGCACTGACATACAGGATTCTAGGACATGAAAAATAACACCAAAAATAAGTGTAAGAATGTATAAGAGTTGAAATGAGAGATAATTATTATGTAACATTTTTACTCTCTTAACCTCGTAGAAATAGAGCGAGAAATAAAGTAAAAAGTCTTTATGTTTTTTTCAAAGTGGGAGCACCCGCCTTTGAGTGGTAAAAGTGAGATTTTGTACAAAGTTTGGATGACTTTTAGACGTTTAAAAACCGTATGAAAACCTCCGTATCTGTCTTAATGCTTTAAATTGAATGATTTTTGAACAGAAGTGTAAAATGTTTGCGCTTAAATCGCTTGGAATTTGATATGCCACTCTCTACGGAGTGCATGAAACACAAATATTTGTGACTTAAAGATTCCCAAAAAATCTCAAGTCGCCGTAGTCTTATGTGTTGGGTTCAAGCACCAGGCTAGACATTTACGACAAAATGAAATAAAAAAAAATTTCTTCGGCGACTTCGTTTCAGCAGATTTCTGGCAAAAACTCTGAGAGTAAAATGAAATTGTCATGAAAAAGTTTCTTAAAAATCTGTCGTTTTGAATCGACTTTAAAGGGCAGGTCTAGCCACTCCTTTATTAAATTAACACACACATAACATAAGTGGTGTGAGAAGCTAAGTTGTAATCCTGGTTGTTGTAATCTAATCACAACAAAACGGTCGCCAAATAATGATATAACGAAGTATGGTATACGATAGAACTACAAAGAATGAGAACTTTCAATTCAGGAGAAGGCATATTGATTAAGAAGTAGCCATAATTAGTTGGAAATGGGCAGATCTTATGTAATCTTTCTCTTTGTAGCGTATGTAAGTTTGTTTAAGACTAAATGTTTGCATGTTAATGTTAATAACATATCATTTTACTGTCAAATACTAAATAAATTATTTTGTTTTTTACTTTTCAACCCTTTCATCTAAAATAAAAATTTTTGAATTAATTTTTATATTAAATTCATTTATAAAATTCCCTTAATTTTTTCCCCTTTCATTTTGAATTATTTGATTTGTATAAATTTTATTTGTTTTAGGATTTTTTAAAAGTTTCCAAACAATTTATTTTGCACCCCTTAAATTATCCTTTTTTTAAACCTTTTTCTTTCAACAATTGGGGAAAAAATATCAATCTGCATACATTTGTTTAATATTATTTGATTTTCTTTTTATTTATTTCCGTTTTACTTACTGTTTGTTTTGTGTAATGAAATGTAGGGATGAAAAGAAAGAAAAAAAGTGTAAAAACAAATAAAATTTAATCAAAGAAAAAAATTTGTTTCTGGTCATGCTTTCCTAAGTTCCTGTTTCAATTACCATCAATTTTTTTGCGTTCCCTCTTCTATTTTTTAAATTTGTTTTTGGGGAATAATTTTTTGTAATTGAAGGCATTTTAATAAATTTACGTCAAAAATGTGATTTTGTTTGATATTTAAGAATATGAGATTTAAAGAGGTATATGTATGTGTATATGTATCAGAGATCAGCAATGAATCGTTTTTTTTTTTTGATACTCATAAGTACTCATGAAATTTTGAGTATGAGTACATTGAAATTTAATTTAATTTACTCTGATTCATTCGTACTCACTACAGCATTGATTTATAAGTACAGGTTGCAATTAGTATGAATATAACGTTGACATCAAACTTATAACAATCGAAATATGTTTGATTCATACGCCTACTCATCCAGATTCATAAACTTGGAAAAATACTTATAATACTCATAAATGATTCGAGTGATTCAAATCATTCATCCAAAGTTGTTGTTGCATTTACAAAAAAGAAGAAAGAAAAAAGAAAAGAGAGCAAGCAAAGCAAACACACAACCTTCTAGTGAATATTGTAGTGTTCGTACGCGAATCATACTTATTTCATGATTCTTGTAAATGCTGAGTAAAGGAGAGTCGGAATCAACAACATCATACGTATTGTTAAGTACGAGTACGATGAGTACTTCAAACTTTGAGTACGATTAGTATGAGTATGATATTAAAATGAGTATGAATGCGTATAAGTATTCGAAATTATGAGTATGATTCGATTCTACTCATCTTTTTGAGTACTCATTGCTGATCTCTGATATGTATGTATGGCTAGTCAATAAATTATAAAATGTTCACAATTACAATAATAAAAACAAACCTGTATACAGCAAACTACCATAAAACCACAGAGAAAATTTTAAACATTTCAACACTCACCTGAAAGTATAAGAAAAAGACAAAGAAAAATCATTAAAAATATGAAATTTTGCTTAACATTTTTAATTTTAAACAAAAATTATACAACAAAGTCATGTATGTATATGTATATGAATTTAAATTAAAAAGGATAAAAAAATCTATAATAGTTGGCAGACTAATAAAGTTTTGTGTTAATTGCGGTTTACCGCTCAATCGTAAGTGTTTCCTTACATTTAAGTTTAGATTACGAGAAAGCAAATAAATATAGATACACAGACATAGCATACATATATCTACACATACAAATATATGTATATGCCAGACATACACGAATATGTCTGTGCCATACATGCACATTTTAACAGATTTTATACAAATTTGAAAATTAGGAAACAAAACAAACCAAAAAATCGTAGAGAATCACTTTGTAAAAGTAGCCAAAATGGCTAGTCAATGTTGTAAGTGAAATGTTTTAAACAAAAAAAAAAACGGACTCAATGAGCATGAAATCTTTAAACAAAAACATAAAATATACGAGGGCAGCTCAATAAGATTATTTTTTAAATTTCTTACCTTTAAAAGGAGAAAGCAAGACTTCGTAAGGCAGTTAACTCAACAAACTATGTTTACTAGTATATGTTTGGTAGTCACGACTAATAGACTACAACATTATTTGAGGAGAAAAAGGGAGAGAGAAATGGATTTCGTGTGCTCCTTTAGCATTTTTTTATTTTTTTTTTCGAGTGTGAAACCATTATTTAAGGCAGGGCTAAGCCTAATAAATTCTGCAGGAACCAATGGTATAAAGAAATGAGAGCTGTTCGCATTCTGACAGGAATTCTAACGAGACAGTGTTCTGTTGGAAGTTTCGCTGACAAACTCGGTTTGTCTCAATAGGATAAGTGCAGAAGCTGCCCTTCAGAACAGGTATCACTTGTTTTTGGGTGTCAGGACGTTGAAAGATCTGGGAATAGTGGCGGACGTCACTAAGGGAACTGAATGGTTTCATCGGGGTGGTTCAAACCCATCACTAAATGATCATGACAAAGGGGCTTACCACACACTGGGTAACATAATAAGTCATATGGGCCACAGAGTGAAGTTGCCTGTGTACGGCAAGCTACCCTCTAATCTAATCTAACCTAAAAGCATAAATGTGAATAATTGGATTTCCTTGGGGACATGCAAGAACGGACTGTATTGAACTTTCTGGATGCCCAATTGGCGTTTTTGTACCGAAGCAATTAAAAAACTATAATATTGGCGATTAGAAGGTTTGATCGAACGATTACTTACTTCATTGATCATTACAATCCTTTAGCCAAGATCTTAACCCACGTTCGCTTCTGTCGTCTCCGAACAACAGATTTTTAGGAATCTTTTCATGGTAATTGTATTTTACTCTTAGAGTTTTTGCCAGAAGACTGTTGAGAAAAAACGCATAAAGAAATATTTCGTCATATCTCGTTTTGTTTAAGATGTCTGTGGCGTGGATTGAACCACAGGCTCTGGTCTAATAACTCAACACTCTACCTACTAGCAAAGGGCGACTGCAAGCAGCTTTGCGCTGGATGAGTTTCAATTTGCTAACAATACTCCACTACTATAGGGAACAATTTTTTCATGGACAAAACTGTATCAATAAAGTACATACCAAATAGTAATAAAATTAGAGTGTTGCTTTGGGTGAAAGACCACCAATCTGTTCCACGGCGAGCTTATTTTCGAATTTACTTCGTATATCAAAAGCATATCACATGCTAGACAAGGAATTGTCCTTGCTAACACCAAGCAGTTTCCTAAAATTTATCAGAGCAATAGTTTTGAAAGATACGTTAAAGGGATACCTTTTTAAGTTCTAGGGGAGTATGGCCGTAGTACTATGGCATGCCTGTACGGCAATAAAAGTGATAATAAGCCATATTGAAATACATACATACAGGGCCATTGAAACCATTCAGTTAGGATTACAACTTAACTTCTCACACCACTTACGCTGTATGTTTTAATTTTTATACACGAATGGCGGGACCTATAGCATAAATTCAATCCTGAACAACAGATTTTTTCTGACAAACTTTTCATGGCAATTTTATTTTACTCACAGAGTTTTTGTTAGAAATCTGCTCTGAGAGTCAGTCGCCGAAGAAATATTTTCTTCATATTTCTTTTTGTTGAAGATGTCTAAGCCTATTTGACAACACTCTACCTACTAGACTACAACGGCTATAATACCATATTGAAATACTAAAATCTTTTTATTTAAAATTTTTGTTGTATTCAAATATTATGGGGCCTTCCTCGTAATAAGTTTTGGTATATAGATCTCAGACATACACATGTATAGTAGTAGTGCATAGTGTTTGAAATTATAGAATAAGGTTTTTATATAATTCCTATAAATAAGAGCAAACGTACATATATGCTTACGAAAGTGTGTTTGTATTTCTCCAGAGTGCATTAGACTCATTGGTAATTTATTTTTACAGACAAAACTATGAAAAAGTTTTTCTCTTTCAAAAAAAACACACAAAAAACGAAATAAACTTCAAAACCAAGACCAAATAAACCACATGAAAGTAACAAAAACAAAAAAAGTATCAGTATCAGGCACACGAGAAGAGAATTAAAGTGCAGAATACTGATACAAAAACAAAGATGGGATTTTAGTGTATTAAAATAATCCCCCAACAAAAACAAAGGAAAAATATTGAAAAAGAGTTCAACGAAAAAAACATATACTTTTGGTAAACGATAGCCAATATTATCTAACACGACATTTTGATAATCACCTACACACCCACAGAAATTTTTTACTCACCCACACATACACTGCCGAATGCACTTGAACGTTTGTGAATTTTAAATTCAGCGGCCAAAGAGAATACACAAGATGACCAACCACAAAACGATTTACTGAAGGGGGAGATGTTTTTTTTCAAGATTCAAGGCGAGCAGAAATTAAAGCTAAGCGAATATCGTATGCGGCAACAATTCAGAGAATGGACTCAACAACAAAGTGATATTAAAGTCAATATTAAGTTCATATGTTTGGCCCACTATTTTTTAAGAGAGGTCCGCCACTTTTCTCCCATTCTCCCTTTAAGGAGGTCCACCAACTAACTAAGTTTATTTTTGGTCAAATGCGATACACATACACAAATAGGTGGAAATTAAATTTAAATTTTAAGCACAGTTTCTATTTGGTGCATGTTTTGGGCTGTTGGAGATTTTAGTCCATATGTTTACAAAAACGTTGATGTTCAGAATGTTACTGGCACTTGTGAATGGGTATAAGGACATAATTAATTAGTTACTTGCTTACTTAATTGGCCATTAACAACCTATTTATCGTATTTCGGCCTCCCTTAAAACACCATTCCAGTCGCCTCTGCTTCATTCGCACATTCATCAGTTGGTCACACCAATCGATAACATGTTCATTTAGTCTTTGCAACTCAGACATGATCTTCCTCTGTACTAAGCGTTCTTCCACACGAACGACATGACCGAGCTAACGCAACCACTGGATATTAATGCGATGCATAACGTTCATGTCGTGCAGGAGCCCATGCTGCTCATTGTTGGATAGAATGCGGAAATCATCGTCAACTCGCACTGGCCCAAAAATCTTACGTAACGCTTTTCTCTCGAATACTCTTAAGGCTGCAGCAACAGCAATTAATACCTCTGTGACAAAGATAAGCACGGGGGGACGAGCGAATTGCAGGATATTTTTTTCGTTGTATGAGAGGTCTCTGCTAATCCTTTGCCTATTGTCACCATACTAGTACCTTTTGGCAAAAGTGATTCTACGTTTGTTCACATGGCCAAAATTATTTTTGCTGATAACGGCGGAGACAAGATAAACCATTTCACTGACAGCATCAAAAGTATAGTTGTGGGACGCAATGTGATATCCGTAACGCCGCATGTCTTTACTTGTCAAAAACAAAATATTCCGATTTGTCTTCATTTTTGCCAGACTCATATTCATAGACTCCCATTCAATAGGGCTAAAGACAGTAGTAAGTGCAAGTGGTCACTATTGTGGAAAATAGTGCCGTATGGATATACTCCCACCTTCAAAAGAACACTCTCTATGACGAAGTTGGTCACATGATAAGAGATTATTTTGTCTGAAACCTCACCCGATATCAAAAGGTATGGAGAGCTTCATTTCTGCCTTGATTGGCTCAACGCAATTTTGCACAGCCTTATTAGCTTTTAAGAAATGGCGACTTCCATAATGATCCTTGCTGGATTCGAGGTAACACGTATTCTCCACGTGACCTCTCCTAGATGGTATACTAGCGACAGTTAGATTTTCAACTAATGAGTGTAGCGCAGTTTAATACCCTGGATTCTAAATTCATGTTGTACCTAGGACTCTGAACCCACCGCGTAAGATAATATTCAATGAAAACCAAGACAGAAGTCTGTATAAAGATCATACCTCAATTATCTGACATTAATGTTGCTGAAATGTGCACTAATTTTGCGTAATGGTCCACTGAATTGGCCACTAGGACAGTGGGATTTAAACCCAAAGAATTACTTATTTTGTGGTTTTTTGCATGAAAGTTCTAGCTTGACCTGCTCCTCTATTAGCCTTCATTCTTCCCTGTATTCAAATTTTTATTGCCAGATTATATGAACCATAATTCGGAAGTCTTATTCAACGTAACGCTTCCATCTGGTGCTTCATTATCCTCTTTAAAAATTGTAAGGCTGATTGCAAAGGTGTAGTGTAATCATTTATCGTTACATTCGGCACAAATTTTTGAAATAGCTTTACAAAGCCCCTTTCCTAATAACTATAAACAGTTGGTCGCATTAAGAAAATATAATCGCAATCGATGTTTAAAGCCCAGGAAAAAGAAATGCTGCAAAAAGCAAAAAGATTAGTTTAGGTTGCAATTTCTTTTACCCTTTCAAGATACAGTGTAAATATTTCAAACAAAAAAAGGAGAAAATTTAACATTTAAGCGAGAAAAACGGTCTAGAAAAGTGCTAGAAAAACAAAATTTCGACAGCATTGCAAAGTTAAGATTTATCTCGCCTAATGCCTTATAATCTAAAGCCCTTGAAGAAGGCGAAGACAACGTCGTCGACAATGAAAAAATAAGTGTGCAAAAAGAAATTAAATAAAAAGTGTGAGAAATAATAAAGAAGGGACCAGGAAATGGAATCATTGGATCTGGAGTACTAAGCCAAGTAAGAAAAAAAAAAAAAGAAAACATGTTTAAAAGGGAAGGCAAAGATAAACTGTCTAAGGAAATAAGTGGAAATTCATTTGTTAAAATGTGACAACAGTTTAAGCAAAGAAGATTTCATTGCTACAGCTTTTTTCCCTCCTCTCTCCTTTCCTACCCCAGTTTAATGTAGCAAAATGGTATAATATTATGGAGAAGAAGTAAGGAACAGAACAGAACAGAGAAAAAAATCTGACAGAAGGCAAAACATTAGAAATAAACACTTAAACTTTACACTGTAATTTTGGTATGAAAAAAAAAACAAAAAACGCAGCAACAAAATGAGAAATAACAACAAGCGTTAATTGCGTTGAGTTGAGTTGAACTGAGTTGGATGGATGTTGTCTGTTTAATTCTGTGAACTGGCCCCCTTTTTTCCACAATTTTAATTTTTCAAGTCGTTTACCATTCATACAGAACGACCTACCGCATTACGTTTGTTTTAAGTAGCAAGCAGACCAGGTCTTTTCTGGTAAAAGAGTGTGTGTGTCTGTGTATGCGTTTGAGGCAATTTATATTATTTAACGCACGTGACTTTTATTTATTAAAAAGTTTTTCATTTTTTCTCTGTTTATTTTTTTTTAACAACAATTCATTCGTTTTCATGTTTTATTTTTAGTTTTCATTTCACAACATGTTTCATCAATGTTGCTGAAAATGTGGTGTATTTTAAGCACAGACAGACAGAGATGAATTTTATATTTCGTTTGCTACTATAAAAACTGCCTCAAACAGCTAATAAAGGTTTTTAATTATTTAAATTAATGCGACTATGAATATAAAATTAAACCGGCGAAAAGCTAAGTAGTAGTAGTAGTAGTGGTGGCATCTATGGCATCCGTTTTTATTACGAATATTTTAATTATTTATTTAAATTAAATAATTTATGTGCTGCTGCTCCGCTAGAAGAAACTGTGTGAAAAATTGTGTGGCTTTTTATGGCGCTCAAAAATTTTAAGTTCATTTGAGTTCATTTCTGAGTTTATGAGAATTAAACACTGAAAAAAGAAAATCTTTTTTTCGTTTCTTCTTTATTCAGGGTATATTTAGTATATAATTTGGAGGAGGGTTAATTTGAAGGAATAGAAAAAAGGCAAGGAATTTAAAAATATTGTAGGCCTCTTGTTTACTATATGTATTATATTATAGAATTAAAAATAATTTTTAATTTATTTTTAAATAAGGAATACAAACTAGAATTGGGTTACTAATACTCTAGAAGACGCTCATTCTCCCCGTGCTTCTTTATGGCGCAGAGGCATGGACACTATAAAGCACTGATGCAGCTGCCTTGAGAGTATTCGAGAGAAAAGTCCTACATAAGATCTTCCGTCCAGTGCGAGTTAACGATGATTTCCGCATCCGATCCAACAGTGAAATGTATCAGCTCCTCAACAAAATAGAGGTTGCTCATCTTATTAGCATCCAGCGGCTACGCTGGCTCGGCCATGTCGTTCGAATGGAGGAGGATGCTCCGGTGAGACGAATATTTGATGGGAGGATTTGTGGAAGTCGGCGAAGAGGATTGATTACGTTGGAAGGAGCAAATCGAGGAAGCCCTGTCATCGACCAACTGCCGTAGACGTGCAAGAAGAAGAGGCACCTGGAAGGATGTGTTAAAGCAGGCAGAAATCCGTTAATCGATTTGTTAATGGCCAATTAAGTAAGTAAGTAACTAGAATTGGGATAATCAGAGATAACATTAGTTAAGAATAGCCCAATCCAACTTAGAAAGTTTGAATGCAAAGCATGATGAAATATAGAATCATATTACAACTCTATGTGTGAACTGATCATTTTACAATAATTCTGTACGTCATGTTAGGATTAAACGCACCCAGTGTACAGATAGACAAAATAAAACCACTGAAAAATAAAACTCCTGCGGCTGATAACTTATCTCCTATACTTCTCAAATCCGATATGCATTCGACTTTGAGTTATGTTTTATTACAAACGCATTAGGCACCTGCTACAGCCTTAGCTAAAGAAAGATGTATTAATAATCGAGATAACCGGGAAGAGAGCTTATTCATTGCTGAAACTCCGTGAATATAAATATACTTCATTCGCTAAATAAACAAATATACTAAGAAAACTATATCGGGCACTATCCTCATCAAAAGCTTACGATTTATAGTTGATGTCATAATTGAATTTCATCGACACCAAAAAAAGCATAAGAAACACATTAAACATGCACAAATTTCGGGCATGCACAACAATCGTTGCACAGAATGAGTATATGAAGTCATATCTGTTGTCGAAGGGCTTTGCAAAAATCGAAACTGTTGCATTATCGAGGAGGTCTGAATAAATTTAGGCATAGCAGTTAATCAGTAATAGTCGCCGCGTTCTAGTAGATAGTGTGTTGGGTTATTATACGTTATGCCACGTCTCCAACAAAAAGAAATGTAAAGAAATATGTCTCTCGGGACATCCTCTCAGTAGATTTCTGGCAAAAACTCTAAATTTGCCATGAGAAGTTTCTCAAAAATCTGTAGGTAAGCATCGAGTTCAAACTTTAAACGTTCACAAAAGGGTACAAATCAAACAAAGGTTAAACGCTTTCGAAAAGCTATCATAAGTAGAAATGCAATTGACTGTTGCCCCGTTAATGTAGTCCCAAAAGGGGACGACCGGACTGAATAATCAAGGTTTGCGGTTAATACAGAACCAATCAATTATGGAAACGATGAAGTGTCTTACATCAGAGAATAGAACGTAATCTTAGAAGGTCTAAGGTCCTTACAGGGATGAAGGAGTATGAGTGGTATAATAAACTAACTTTTTAGTACAACCCAAAGTGTCAATAAGTTTTTTTAGCCGTTTTCCATTGCTTATCACTGTATAGTCCAGCACTACACAATACTGAGTACAATATTTATTAATTAAATGTTATGAATTCCAAAAGGCGGCAGAAAGAATTTCAGATAAAAAAAATTCCCAAGCAATGTGTTGTTTTCACCCTATGTTCTTAACTAATTTCTGGTTTTATTTGTTATTAAACAAAACAAACTGCAGGATAACTAAAAAGTGTTCTAATAACACCTTTAAACCCTTTAAGCATTAAACGTGTTGATACATTATGTCTCGCATAATTATATGAATTTAGGCTAAAAAGAAAATTTCAAAAGAACCTCAACAACTATAGAATTGAGGCTAAAATATTTCGGTTTTCTATAAAGAATAAAAAAATGGTTATATGTATTTAAGACAACATTTTTGTTGTTGCAGCACTTACAACATACTAAATTCGTGTTTATACATAAAATTAATAATATTTCAGTTGTGGAAGACATAAGCCTATGAAGGATTTCATCACAAAAAAGAAAACAAATTATGTTTTAATGATTAAATATATCTGTTAACCAATTCCTATTTTATATACGAATCTTAAATCATGGACACTTAAATTATATTAAAAATATTGTATTTTTTTTCTTAATTTTTATGAAAACTCATAATTATATCAGACTGAAGTGTATTCGTTTATTTATTGTATTATTCTTGAAATTATTAAATATTTCACAACATTTTAATAAACTGTGATTTAATAAAATGTCAACACAATAATGTTGGAAATAAAATTATAATTGCACACACACACACAGAATTAAAATCACCCATTATGCGCCCATACCCGCAAAGTATAACGCCTTTATTTGTGAAATTCCAGAGCTGGAAACTAATAATTTTCAAGTATACAGAGCGCCAAACAAATAACTGATTTGTCATATAAAATTTAATAAATTTTATAACTTTGTTGGCAAAATTAGTCATCGTAGACAAGAAATTCCTTACTCCCACAGAGCGTCAATATAAATACAAACAACACTTAAGCCAGGGGACACCACTCATGTTGTATGTGTTAATTTTATACCAAAGAGGCGGGAACTACAGTCTTAAGTCCATTCTGAACGACAGACTTTTGAGAAACTTTTATTTACTCTCAGAATTTTAGCCAGCAATCTACTGAAAGGAAGTCGCCAAAGAAATATTTTTTCGTATTTCATTTGGTTGGAGATCTCTGACCTGGGTTTGAACTGTGGCCTCACGTCTAATAAGCCAACAGACTACCTACTGGACTACGTAGACTACGATTGTCTATGTGCATATCAAAAATTATTAAAAATAAGTGATATTTTCTTATCCCGATCCCGTAATACAAAGGCGGTAAATGTTGTGTGGAGTTGCATTTTCGGAGAAAATTTTTTTTGTGATATTATTAAACAAAACACAGTCAAACTGTAAAGAAAATGGATTTTACAATGCCCAAATATGTATGAGCATTTGCGTCCTTTACGTACTCAATAAAATAATTTTTTTAGTTCAGTAGAGGGTTTGTCTATTGTGGCAGGTGTTCTAAAACGGGAACATAGCTTTATTGTCATCAAGACGCCAGTATTAAAGAACTCAATTCAATTTTTAATATTCTTTCTCAGGAGGTGGCATTGTCTAATCTTCTTAAGGTATGTATTTGCTGTTGATGTTCTCCTCTCAGGAGAAGTGTTGGTAGTGAGAATAGGCAAGAAAACTAATTTTTAAAAATTCGAAGGTATGGTGAAAGTTTTTTACCTCACATTCGAAACTGAATTAGTCGAGTTTTATTCAAGCAACGAGTAATTAAACGTGTTTTATTACATTAACGATCGTTGCGCAAGAACAGTGCAGATGAACTGGATGTAATGGCAACGAACTTTACTTTTTCTCAACAGATGCGCTGTTTGACATGCCGTTCATTTATAATGTTTTTATAACGGAGATCAAGAAAGTATGCTTAACTACTGTAACAATTACTACTGTATTGCTAGCTTATTTTAAATTAAAAGAGAATGGCGTGGTATAAGCCATATACTGATTTTGTACCACAAATTTTAACTTTTCACGAATCAAGTTCACAAGTTTTTAAGGCATTTTTTAAACCCATTTTTCCCTTCGTTATCGGCTTATTCATAATAACCGAAGCTGAATATACAAAATGATTTCAAATTTCAAATTTCCTCCAACAGAAGATAGATTTAAAGATGAGCAATGATTTTAAATTCATGCAGAGTGCCCTGGCAGTCTAGTGGGTAGTGTGCTAGACTATTAGAGCGAGGGTCGTGGGTTCGATTCCCACCAGAGACTCCGGTCTGTGACACTACACCGAAAATATGGTCAAAGTTACTCCGCTCTTATATAATTAGAATATAATTTGTAATTGTATTGTAATTAATAAATAAATACGTAAATAAATTCATGCAACAGCTGTTGTTTGCATTGAACCATCATAGTCTGAGAAATATTTCTTTAAAGCAAGGAATTAATGCAACTATTAAGACTGTACGCGGAAATTGTTTCCTCCTTTGTTTTTAAGAAAATGTACTAAAAACGTGTAAAAATATTCGCTTTACCATGCCTGTTGCAGTCCCATGACGTATGAGTAATGCAGCATCATAATACACCACAATTCCCAAGAGAGAGTGAGGTATGGAGATAGAAGAAAAAAATTATACCACTTTAGAGAGTGTTTTTAAGCTCAACAACAACTGCATAATTTATAATTAATTAGCAAATAATAAATTATAATTTTATTATAAATAAAAAAAGTAATTAAATACCAGAGAGAGAGAAAATAAATTAATTTTCTTTTAAATAAAAAATTATATATCAACCGACATTACTGAAGTTATGTAGCGTCAGTAGCTCACAACTACATCAACAACAAGTTGTCATACATACTTAACATTTAAAATTACAGTAAACATAACACTTCCGTATTACCGTCATCAGCACAATATAACAAAAACAAAAACAACAAAGCAACACAGAATAACACAAAACAAGAAAAAAAAAATAACAGAATACAAAGCAAAACCAAAAAAAAAAGAAAAAAAGAAGAGTAAAAAATTACCACAAAGTGTCACATTGTATTAATTACATTTTATCTCTCTCCCTTTCTCTTCTTCTCTTTTTTTTTCTCTTGTACTTTCTCTCTAACTTTCCCTATGTACAACAATATAAAACAAAATAAAACTAAACAAAACAAAACACAACAAAACAAACCAAACAAAACAATGGAGTGCAGTTGAAAGCAAAACAATAAAGGAGTTATAAAAGGGAGAAAAGAGAGTTGCATGGTTTGTTGCTGTTGAGTAGCATAACAAAGCTAAAAACAACAATGATAAATACAAACAAAAAAAAAACAACATAACTGTTACATACATTTTAACAAATACGTGTGAATGTATGTATGTATAGTATATATGTATACAAATAACCAGAGGCAAAGCAACGACAACAACTACCTACCCACTCATATTTCTTTTTTTTTGTACAAAAACAATATACGTTTATGTTTTATTCATGTTTATATTATTGTTTGATAAATATGTATGAGTATGTAATTTTCTCTAAATAACAAGGATGAATGGACGACAATAAAACAATAACAAGCGGTAGCCGAAAAAAAGAAAACAGAAAAAACGACTACTCAACTTCAGGAAAGTGTAAAAATAAGAGCGAATGATAAAAGTAACCCAGTAAACATGAATTCAGCAGTATGTGAATACTAAAATGCAAGTGTTAGTATTATTAGTAATGAAGGGAAAATTGTTTCTAATGTTACAATATTTTCTAATAGATTTATAAAATGGAGTTAGAATACCAGATAATTTTATTTCATATTATTTTCAATATTCGAAGAATATTTTATGTCTACTAAGTCGTTAAATAGGCCCTAATAGCCCTAAATGATACGGAAGAAGATTGTGAAATTCAAGATAAATTTTTAAACTCTAACATCATTTTTGAGAAAGAACTTTCGATGAATCAAACAGTTTATAAACTTTACAATTGGTCTTATGAACCATTAAAACATTGTCGATTGTCTCACCTTAATGTATTGTTACGTTTTTACCCTTTTAAAAACGTTTAAAATATGAGTTCGTAGATTGCAAATAAAATAAAAATAAATTTGTGTTTAGTTTTAATTAAAATTCTTTATTGTTCTCACAATTCCGTGTGCCACCTTTGGTAACTTGATTTTAAACAACAAACAACTCGTTCGCTAGATCTTAGTAACGGAGATCTTCAAACCACGATTATCCTCTTCACACGCAACGCGTCCTTCACACAAGACTGATTGAATTCTTTCTCATCCCGTTGCCTGCTTTGTCTTGTCTTTTTTATCGCTGGGTAAACAATCTGATGGATGCTCTTGAAGGAGAATGACTTCGCCTTCGTGAAATCTCTATAAATGTAAACAACCTTGCAGTGTTGTTGTTGTTCTTGTTTACTTGTTTAACTCATTTTTTATACTAACGTTGTTGCTATATTTTTGTTTATCATGTAAACAAATCCTTTGTTTTTGTAGCTTTGGTTTATTATTTTAGTATTAAACGATAACACCATTTCCATTTTTGTAACAGTATTGTATAACAGAAATTATCGAGTGCACAGAGGAGGTATGTGAACCCACCTAAATAACATTAATGGTATTCGCACGATATCTTTTCTAGTTAATAGATTTAGAGTCCGTATTTATGATGATATGAAACAGCGAGATTGAAATTTGCTTTTTGACCATAATTTACAATCGCAGCCTGCGTACGGTGTTTATAATGAATACTGATCGCTGGTGATCGCATGTGAGAAGATGAGTTTTGCAAGGATTCCAACGATGTAACTTTGTCAGCTCAAAAGGTCCTTAACGGGTAGTATCAGAACAGCTTAACTGACATAGAGTCTATGGACGTTGACAGTCTAAATAGATTCATCAAAACCTCAAAATGATTTGATTTTGTTTTGATGAGTAGATTTTATTAGTTGTTCTGTTGTAATCAAGGATTCGCACATTTTTAGCTAAATTTTTTGCTCTTTTTGAATACCCCAGACTGCTAATTCTGAGTATAGTTGACAATCACAAACTTTGCATGTCAAGTAGCCCTGATCTTGTTTATTCAGCGTATATACATATGTGTAATGTGCTTCCGTATTACATACCTTGTTACCATCTTCGATACGATACCCTCTCGCACGAAAAACACAAGTGTCATCCTGTACAGGGGCCCATTGAAGTCATTGAAGTGATCCTCACAGTTGGTGATCGTCTTCGAAGGGTTGATTTTCCATACAACAAAATCTGCAAGTACAAGTACCATACTCTCCATGTGCTTTTTTAAGCCATTGAAATAATATAGAAGTGGAATGGAAGGGAAGGCTCAAAGCATGAAATGTTACTAGCAAAAGAAATCTCAGCTGGAACCTATATTAAATTAATTTGGTTTCAAGTAGATATGCTTTTGGGTGCCTTATAATAATCTAGCAATGCTACGAACATAAATAACCTTTAGGATTGTACATGCGTGCAGATTTTTATGAGACTCACCCTGAAAGACTGCGGTGTTTTATATAGAAATTATTAATACATATGTGTAGTCTCACTATTCCATTCCAATTCTTTACATGGAAAGATTTCCCTGCATTTTGGGGACGTGTTTTTTATGATTGCTCATGTTAAACATGCCATCAGTTTTTTCTTTTTATTCGAAACAACTTTTACTTAGGAAAGTAGCCGTAGTCTAGTAGGTAGTATGCTGACTTATTAGACGTAAGGACACGGTTCAAACCCCAGATCAGACATCAAAACGAAATTTGAAAGGAATATTTCTTCGGCGACTTCCTCTCAGCAGATTTCTGGCAAAAAATCTGAGAATAAATAAAATTGGCATGAAAAGTTTCTCAAAAATCTGTCGTTCGGAATTGACTTTAAACTGTAGGTCTCGCCACTCATGTATGAAATTAACGTACACAACATAAGTGGTGTGAGAAGCTAGGTTGTAATCCCGACTGAATGGTTGTAATCACCTATTGTGTGTGTATGTTTTATTTAGGAATCGTATATTTAAAGCAATTTATCCCTTTTTGCAGTTCGCAGTAATAATTTGCAACATTTGTTTAGAAAATGCTATTCGAAAAATCTACTGTTTTCATAACTAAAAAATCCAAAACAAGACAGATTAACTGAAAATAAAACGTAACCAAAAATTTTTTTTTGCTTTTCATTTCGCATTTTATCACATTTGTATGCCATAGCTGAGTAATCTGTGCTGAAGAAGAATTAAAAAAGAGCTTGAAATGCATTACAACCAAAAAATGGGACACAAAAAAGCTATTTTAAATCAGTTATGCAATTGACTTAGTTTCTCTTAACGGTTTTTCTTTTCATAGTCGCTTATATGTGCACATATAAATGTGTTAATGTTGTCGTATACTTAGTATGTTAATGCACTGTGGTGCTCATATGGAAACCAAAAACATACAACACAGGCAGACTAATCTCCACAAAATATTTCTGCATCTCCAAAATGTCTGCATTTCCCTTTTAGTTTACATGTCTAAAAAAAGAACTGAAAACATAAAAACAACCACTTTTGCAGACGCATGACCAGACCACAAAAAAGAAAAAAAGGCAAATTTTTTAAACATTTTCAGCTTAAATAAGAGAAAACCTCCGAATGCAACCAAAAATATATGAAAGAAATTTCATTTAAAAACGTCCTAAAACATTGCACAATAATACATTAAAAAAATGAAAAACTGAAAAACTACAAATTATACAATGGGGGGTACATTCATTAAGTCTATGTAAAATTTCATTTTATGTATGCAAGATTGTTACATGGCAGAAAAAGGTCTCGGAAAAAAACATAGAAATGTTGAAATTCCCCTCCAAAAAATGAAACATTTTTATTAGAAAATATTAACAATGCCAACATTTTACAACGCCGCACTGACGCGCCAAAGCCAAAAACAACATCAAGAATAAATTGAAATTTTGTTTTTTTTTTTGATTTTTGTTTGTTTTTTTTTTAAATAAAGTGCAATGACTTTAAAAGGAAAAAAAAAATTAAAAGAAAGTTTGTGAAATTTAATTAAAGAATATTTAAATCGTAGAGATTATTTCTATTGCAGAATATGTACAAACGTCATGAACTTCATGGTAGATCATAATAATAATTGATGACCTATAATCAAAATTTTTATGACAGTATACAGCGTTATTTATTGTCTCCGTAAGACGCTAATAAAAAATTTTTTGACTAAAGCATTAATAAGCTATCACTAAACTGAAAAGTCATGTAAAAATCTAAGCCAAAAAAAGCTATCGACAGATTATTTTATCTGCTTTAAAGAGGACCTTTGCTGTAAAAGTTTAAAATACTTTTTTAAGAAATGAGAGATTTTATTTTAAGTGTTGCAAATCACATTTCTTTTACTGAATAAATTCAGGGTTCGGTCTACTGAAAGCGCGGCATAGACCTTACACACACACACATACATAATTGATCATACAATCCTTCAGTCAGGATTACGACCTATGTAGCTTCTCATACCACATATGTTGTGTGTATTAATTTTATACATGAGTTTAAAGTCGATGCCGAACGTTAGATTTTCTGAGAAACTTTTTCATGGCAATTATATTTACTCTTAGATTTGTTACCAGAAATCTGTTGAGAGTGTCACCGAAGAAATATTTCTTCATACTGGAGATATCCGACATGGGTTTAAAAGCGTAGCCTCACGTCTAATAAGCCAATACACTACCTACTAGACTACGACGACTGATTTAATTTACATACATAACACATACATAATACATACATAAATAATTGGTCATTACAACCCTTTAGTCAGGATAACGGCCTAGCTTCTCACACCACTTATGTTATGTATGTTAATTTTTATACACCTACAGTTTTAAGTCGGCTCCGAACGACAGATTTTTGAGAAACTTTTTCATGGCAATTTTATTTACTATTAGAGTTTTTAACAGAAATCTGTTGAAAGAAAGTCGCCGACGAAATACTTTTTCATATTTCGTTTAGTTGGAGATGCCTGAGTTGGGGTTTGAACCGTGGCCTCACGTCTAATAAGCCAACACACTACCTACTCGAGTACTGCGATATTTACGATAACTTATGAATGACAAATAAGTTTAATTCCTTTTATTTGATTGGCGTAAGTATGTTTCCTTGGAGAGCAGGGACACATTTCCAGTGTAACAGATCGAGTGTGTTATTAACATCATTTCATAGTTACTTAAGCATGTAAATTTGGCTATGAACTGAATAAAATAATATGATCTGGGAAAGAATTCTATGTATATTCAAATAAACAAAACATACGAAAAAAAATTAAGATAAGGCTTTTCCAAAGTATTTGCTTTACTTTATCTGTTATAGAGGTGCTGGTAAATTAGAATTTACATGTCTCTCCTTCCTCTCTTTTTCTCTCTCTCTCTCTTCATGGAGGAGTTTGTATCACTACCAACTTTATTTATCTTGAAGCGTCTTTATTTCAACCTAGTTTTCTCCGGGGCATAAAAACTTAATAAAAATTCTTCACGCCATTCTCACGCTCTCTATCAATTTTGTTTTATTTCCACTTCATCAGGTACTCTCCAAAATCACTCAACTACAAACGATCATGTTTCTCTTCTCTTCGCTTAGTAGATCAGAGCCAGTGGTTCAACTCTTGGCTGAAATATCTCGAACCTAACGATATATAGAGCTAGATATATAGCTTCTCAAAGCACTCATGTTGTGTGAGTTAATTTTATACGAGTCCGAAAGACAGATTTTTGAGAAACTTTTCAAGGCAAATTTATTTGCTATCAGAATTTTTGTCAGAAATCTGCTGAGAGGAAGTTGCTGGAGAAATATTTCTTCAGATTGCGTTTTGTTGGAGATGTTTGAGCTGGTATTTGACTCCTGGTCTCACGTGTAATAAGCCAACCTGCTACACACTACCTACTGGTATAAATATTTGCTAAATTTATTTGATTTGATTTTCAACGCAATCGTGAGTTTTGTCCTCTACGCAGTTTTATAGTTTTAAATTTATTAACAATTTATTGCAAACTTTATTTATCAACTGAAATAAACTATGACTCTAAGAGCATCTTTGTTTCCCGCGCTTTAATTTCTCTTACCCTATGTAATGTAAGCCATTAGCAGTCTACGGCAAATTACGGAAATATGCTGGCACTTTTCTACTTGATTTCCCAATTGTAAATGAAAGACTTTCTGATTGTCTCGTTGAGTCGTCTAGGGATTGAGTAAATGAGAGTCAGAGTCAAAGTTTTATTTTTTTTGCGGCCCGAAGCTTAAACTTTTTTAACTAATTTTTATTACTACTTTACCTTCGAGTCGAGTACTAAATGCAGTCTTGCAGCAAGAAACTTCAATGGAATGGCAGGCACAAAAAATATTTTTTGTTACAGCACAACATGATTAATGTGTCTGGTTTTAAAATTAACAACAACATTTGCAACAAACAAAAGGAAAATGAAAAAAATAAATAACGACAACTAAAAAACCAAATCTATTTAATAACTTGGAAATTTTCCTTCTGAAAAATTTCTCAACGAGTTGGTTTCACTATGCTGTGGTTGCACTCACAGGATATTTAATGATTATTAGATGGTACTGGAGTTGCCAAAGAAAAACAAAAAAAAAGAAAGAAAGGAAGACAAAAAAGTTGGAATCGAGAAGAATTTCACCGCAAGGGAGAAAAACGTAAATTGGCAACCAAACAATAAAACATATTTGCGTTGGTCTGTTGCTACATCTCTTTTCGCTCTCCCCCCTACTTTTGCAGCATCATTGCATGTACAACTATGATTACATTTCGGCATGTACTTGGAGAGATAAATTCCCAGAAATCATTTGAAGAAACGTTCGTATACAGTCGTGTGTCTTAATAACAAAAACAAATACTTGCATATACTACGTATACATATACCTGTATACACACTTAAAGAAACCCATCGTCTTACATGCTCCTTCAAATTTCCGTGATGCATTAAAAGTGTATGTGTGAGACATTTCACATACAAAAAATGTATTACAAGTCGGAATGTCTTAAAATTGACTGGCTGCGCTAAGATAATAATTTCAAAAGAAATCAGGCGTTACAATTCATAAATTTTTCAAAATTTTTTCACATGTAGTGTCTCCTACTATATGAAATCACCCTATGCGCGAATTTTCGTATTTTATCTACGAGTTGAATGTGATTTCCGGTTTCTTCACTTCACTTCATAATAAGAATATGTTGTATGTTATTCTCCTGCCGCTCTCATTCTATGAAGCATTCGTGCAGCATACAGCATTTATTCCCGTTACCTGTGAATATTCCTTAAATTATACAAAGCGAATGAGAGAGAGAGGGAGAGAGACAGAGGGTACCAGAGAGGAGTAACGAGATGAAAAGAACAAACTATGTCAACATATTTTAAACAACAAAATCCAAAAAAATAAAGAAATCCATGTTTTTTTGTGTTTGTGTGTGAGACGTTGTGTGTGTAAAATGACAAAACAATAACATGTTTATATGGATGTGTATGTGTGCTAGTGTAGGTGTATGATTATTTGGTGTTGTTGTTGACTTATTCCTTTTTTGCTTGCTTGCCTGTTTGTTTGTTTGTGTATTGTGTTGTACGATTGTATTGTTTGATTTTCATTTCACTAGTAAAAAATAAAACAGAGATTCCAACTCTGACATGTGTGTGTGTGTGTGTGTGTGTAGTATATGTGTCATGAAAAGGGATTGCAAAAACATAAAATGAGAATGAAAAACATGACTTTTACGCCAGGGAAAATGTCATGAGATGCGTAGCAATATGAAATCTCAATCCTCTGAATGGTCCCATTTCATCATCATCGTCATCAGCAAACCCATCCTGATTTGTTTCATTAGTGCAAAAGAAGGTAAATGTGTAAAAAGCAGTTTTCTAACTTTTTTTGCTCTCTCTCCCTTTCTTGTTTTTTTTCGTTTTTTTTCTGTTTTTTTTTTGTGAAAAAATTCTTTGTATAAAAGAGTTGAAGTTGTAGTTGTTGCTTGCAAAAGTAGATCAGGAAGTCAAAAGGATTTTTCCGGATGAAATTTTAATGTAATGACAAATATCAAGTGATATTCTTTTTTTTCCTCTTTTCATTTTTCCCTTTTCTCTCCCTCTCTCTGTATTCGTTATGAGATACTGGGAAACTGTCAGTTATTTTAGAGTTAGATGGGCACATACCTATACATACATTTCAACAAATGACAGTATGTCTGCTTTATGCGAAAGCCATGGGTTGTAATGGTAACCCAATAGTATGTTTAAGGATTAGATGTTTTAAAGCAATGTTAATAATTTTTGAAACTTATTATAGTTACGTTCTATTAAATTAGTTACCATTTAAAGTTTTATTTACACTTCTGATTAAAGAAACTAGAAAGTTATCGCCAAATAAAAATTTCAAAATTTTGATTTAAATTTTGGTTATTGGTTGCGATAGTCAATGATCATTGAGGTAAACGAAAGCCTTTTCCAAGAGGGATGTAGACTTTACTCACAATCCACTACATATGCAATCGTTTGGCAATTTCGCGGGAGTGTTTAGCGAAGTGGTCGTAGTCTAGTGGGTAGTGTGTTGGCTTATTAGAACAAATACCATTTCAAACATTTTCAGTAAAACGCAGTATGAAAAAATATTTCTTTCGGGAACTTCCTCTTAGCAGTCTTCTGGCAAAAAGTCTGTGAGTAAATAAAATTGCCATGAAATGTTTCAAAAAAATCTGACGTTCGGCATCGACTTTAAACTGTAGGTCCCGCTACTCATATATAAAATAAGCAGCTAGGTAAGAAGCTAGGTCGTAATCCTGACTGAAACGAAGTAATGATCAATTACGTATGATAATCAGTCAACCAGTCGCCGTAGTCTAATAGGTAGTGTGTTGGCTTATTAGACGTAAAGACAGAGTTCAATCCCCAGGCCAGACATCAAGACAAAATATAAAAAGTATTTCTTCGGCGACTTCCTCTCAGCAGATTTCTGGCAAAAACTCTGAGAGTAAATAAAAATTACAATGAAAAGTTTCTCAAAAATCTGTCGTTCGGAGTCGACTTTAAACGGTAGGTCCCTCCACACATGTATAAAATTAACGCACACAACATAAGTGGTGTGAGAAACTAGGTAGTAATCCTTACTGAAGAGATGTAATGACCGATTACGTATGATAATTCGTCAACTGTGACTATAAATGGTACAAATTTTGGGGAATTAGATGTTCCTTATAATCTAAGAATAACAGTTCAATTATTATTAATATTATCGTGTAGAGTGACTACAGTTAGGAAAATAATTATGCTGCTATCATCATAATTTATAATTCTCAAAACCTATAATTCTCAAAATCTGTAATCTGATCTTGAAGTGAACAGACGTGTTTATGTTTGAGCTCCAGCAAAAGTGTGCTTGATGCCTTATTTTTCTTTAATTTTTTTCGTTACCAACAAAATAAAATAAGGGAATGTAAATAGGTTTTGTGAAGTGCCATTAACTATGTGCTTTTGAATTTAATCTAATCTTCTAATACAGACAATCATAAAAATAATTCTATTCTAATTCTAACTTTAAACTTTCTACAACAACTAAAAACATAAAATAAAATAATCCTACAGTGAACAATAACAATTCTGTAGTTATCAAATTTAAAAAAAACGCATAGCAACAGTACACAAATCTAAGTGAAATAATTAAAATTTACAATAACAAATATCTTATTCAACAGACAATCATATTCTTAACTTTTGGGTGACTCATATCCACAAAATTGAAAATAACAGCAAACGAACAACAACAAATAGACAACTTAGTAACAAAATTATCTTTGATGCATTTTTTGCGATATATCCTTTCACAACAAACAACACAGTATCTTTAATTTACAGTGTCGGTGTTTTTCTCACGACTACACAGTAACATTATACAATATATAATAAAACAAAAACAAAACATAAACATAAACAAAAGTAAACAAATCACGAATAACCAATTAATCACTAATTTCATAAGTGCTGCCAAGTTATCGCAAGTTTTACCACAAGTATTGGCAGTTAAATTTAAAAATCTTAATTTTAATTTAAATTATATTCAATGTATAACCTAAGGAAGGATAAGAGAATAAATAAAAGTAATACACGCAAACCTAAATCAAAGACAATAACCTACAAAAACACTACAATCATGCCTAATGTCGAAAATTCGGAAGTTATCGCATCAACCTCAGGGGGATTGCCAAACACACCTGTCACCAAACGTATTGCGGACATACAACAACAGAGTTCTTCACGACCATCAATACTCGACTCACCTTTTAAATTACTTAATTGTATGGATAAAAGGTTTGACAAATTCACCGAACAGATTCTGAAAACTATTGATCAAAAATTCAGAGAATTTAAAGAAGACCTCGTAAAAGACCTGCGTGAAAAATACAATGTCCTCGATAATAAACTGCAGGAAATAAGTGAGAGGGTAACTATTCTGGAAAATAGATCGGGTGAAATTGAAAGTATGCGCGTGGAAATACGGGATCTAAAAAAAAACTGCGGCAACAAGAGAACTATCCTGTTTCAACCGAACTCAGGATAAATGGAATTCCGTTTACTCAAGAGGAAAATCTGCCGGATATTTTCCAAAAAATTTGTAACACCATAGGCACACCCATACCTGACTTAAAATCGATATACCGCTTGAGGAACCACAATAACAAGCATAACGTGACCTCGAAAGATGCCGTAATAATTGTAAAACTTTGGTCCGCATACGATAAAAATTTCTTTTTAAAATCGTTGGCTAACTACAGGAAACAGCATAAGGGTTTTACTTTCCGGCTCAGGAACATCAGCTACAACTCCGATGTAAAATTTTATGTAAACGAGAACCTCACTCAGAACAACTTTATAATCCTGCGTGCTGCAATTCGTTTAAAAAAGAAAAAACTTTTGTCTTCAGCATTCACTATGCGGGGTTGCGTATATATTAGAAAACAAGTTAACGAAGACCCAATTCTGGTGGAGGACACTGGTAGCCTGAACCAGTTATTTCCTGGCCTTGATAGTTAACTATTCAACTAGTTTCCTGATCATGATGAACATGATGTACAACTTTAATTTAATGTTCAACTTTAATTCAATTTTTATTTCCTTCCTTATTTGTATTTGTATGTATAACTCCTTTTTTATTTTGCGCTTATTTATCATAATTACAGCAATTTACTTAGCTTTTGATTGCATTGCCACAACTTACGTACAATCTGATGAACTCTAACAGTTCTTATTCCAGAGACTGTGTGTACAACATGATTAGAGTTTTAGCCAAACAAAGAACTGGTCTCAACATTGTTCATATAAATGCACAGAGTCTGAACAATAAAATTGATGAATTTAGGCATTTATTCGTAGCAGCTGAAATCGACATTATTTGCGTCTCCGAAACTTGGTTTCAGTTTACAGTCTACAGGGCTTTAAGCTTTTCCGGTCAGACAGGAAAATCTTAGTTAACAATACGGCAACGAGGGCAAAGGGTGGCGGAGTTGCAATTTATGTTCGAAACGGTATTCCGTGTAAAATAAGATTAATGACTGAAATTGGTAGTCAAATTGAATATTTATTTCTTGATATTTCACCTACACATAAGAAGAAAGTTTTATTAGGCTGTGTTTATAGACCGAATTCCAACATAAATTTTGATCCTTTTATTTCTATTCTTGAGGAAATTTCCATTCTATATGACGACATTATTATTATTGGTGACTTTAATAATAATCTTTTACTAGATAATACGTTAACTGCTTCAATGTTGTCTCTACATCTTAATCCTGTGAATGTGTCCTTACCAACTCACTTCCATTCTACTTCCAGTAGTCTAATAGATCTTGTATTTGTTAATGATATGACTAAGGTACTTTTATATGATCAAATCTCAGCCTCTTGCTTTTCCAACCATGATCTTCTTTTCTTAACTTATAATCTGCCTATGAGACCTGTGGACAGGCATATCACATACCGTGACTTCAAAAGTATTGATTTTGCAGTTTTGAATAGTAGTGTTGATAATATCTGTTGGAACCAAATCTACTCACTGGATAATGTAAATGACCAGGTGGCACTAATTCAGGAAAATGTTCGTCTGCTATACGACAGTTGTGTTCCTGTCAGAACTAAACTTGTTAGAGCCAAACACCAACCGTGGTTTAATGCTGAAATTAAAGCTTTAATTTATGAACGCGACATTGCCTACAGGCGATGGAAGAGGTTCAGAACGGACGATCTGAAAGCCATCCATAGGTCAGCTCGTAGTGAGGTTACCAAACGCAATAAGATTGCAAAAACATTGTTTTACGTCGGGAAGTTCGCTTCCGCATTGGATAATAAGGCTAAATGGAAGGTAATCCGTGATATTGGTGTTGGAAAAAAGTGTCATAATACTTCTGCTGATGTCGATGTAAACGCTCTCAATGATAAATTTGTTAATATCAGTGTTCCGACCCCTGATAGTGACATATATAATGACCTTTGTTTTGTTCCGCTTGAAAATCCATTTAGTTTTCGTTGTGTTAATCAGCTCGAGGTTTTGGAATGCTTATCTTCGGTAAAATCGAATGCGGTTGGTTCTGATGATATAGATCCTCTGTTTTTGAAAGCTTTGTCACCTAGACTTTTGCCGTATTTGACTCATTTATTCAATACAGTCTTAACTATGTCGTCCTTTCCTGATGAATGGAAACAGTCGAAAACCATTCCCATTCCTAAATCCAACAACGAATTCAGGCCAATTGCCATTCTTCCATTCCTGTCTAAAGTAATGGAAAATCTCATGGCTAAACAAATAAATAGTTATCTCGTGAGTAATAACTACATATCTGATAAGCAGTCGGGATTTATGAAAGCTAGGAGCTGCACTACTGCTTTAGTCAATGTAGTTGATGACCTTAGGTTGGAACTAGATGAAAATTACATAGCGTTTTTAGTTCTTCTGGATCACACCAAGGCTTTTGATACGGTTGACCACAAAATATTATTGAGGAAGCTACAGACCCTCTTTCATTTTTCTAACTCAGCTTGTAATCTGATACGTTCTTATCTTGTGAACAGATCACAACGAGTTTATCTTAACGGCAAGATCTCGAATTCGCTAAGCGTTGGAAGAGGTATTCCTCAGGGATCAATATTAGGGCCTCTCTTGTTCTGTATATACATTAACGACCTGCCTGATGTTTTGGATAATTGTAGCGTACATATGTACGCTGATGACGTTCAGCTCTATAGAAGCACGCGTATAGAGGATATCCAACTATGTATAGACACCATCAACTGTGATTTACGAAAAATTGACAACTGGGCTAGGTCCAATGGACTTTGTATAAATCCCTCTAAATCTAAATGTTTATTGCTCTCCAGAACTAAGAGAGCATTTGTTGTGCCGGATATTATTATCAGGGGGAATAAAATTGACTTTGTTGAATCAGCATCCAATCTTGGTGTTATCTTTAATAGTCGGCTAACGTGGTCTAACCACATTAACGTCATCGTTGGTAAAGTTTATGGTATGCTCAGGAACTTGTGGGCTGTTATAGATTCGACTCCCTTTGCCATACGAATGCAACTGGCTAAAACGTATTTGATACCTGTCCTTTTATACGGATGTGAAATTTTCGCAAACTGTGATACTGACGATAGGCGGAAACTCAACCTGGCTTATAATAATATAGCCAGATATGTTTTTATTAGGGGACGTCGAGACCATATATCACAATTTTCATACCGGATATTCGGAGTTAATTTTGATAATCTATTAAATATAAAATGCCTTATTCTCCTCCATAAGATTATTACTCTAAAACAGCCAATATACTTATTTAGTAGGATTACATTTGCTAGATCTAACCGCGGTATGAAGATTATCCAACACAGACATAGGACGCTTTTGTCACAACGCCAGTTTTTTATACACACCATCAGTCTTTGGAATACACTACCTAATTATATTCAGAACATAGGCAATGCAACCAAGTTCAAAAAGGAGCTATACATTCTGTTTAAGTAGTTTTTAGCATATCTTTATTTTTTTTGTGAATTTTTTTCTCTCTATTTCTATTAATGATTATTTTTAATTTTTAATTTTTTTAATTAATATATCTTTAAATTTCATTGTATCTTAGTATATGTATATATTTTTACTTTGTTTGTATATTTCTTTATATTTGTATATATTGTTCTTTGTAGTTTTCCTAATTTATTTTTTACATATATTCATTTTTTTTATCCTTTTTTTGTATCGATTGCTATTTCCCGTGATTTTAACACGTTCTTATTCATTTTTATTTATACATTATTTCAAACATTTCATTACATATATATTCAATGATTTGTTATTATTTTGTTTCTTTGATGTACTCCCATAGCACTTTCATTTATAAGATTATTATCTTGTTGTGCTATGACTAATAATAAATAAATAAATAAATAAATAAATAAACCTACTGTCCTGCTGAAGCTCGGAATGCTGTCTGGCATCAATAAAGATGATTCTTCGCTTAATACCTGATAAATTCAAATGCTATAAAGCAAAAATGTCTAAAGATGATCTAAAGAAAAACGAACTTCTTCGGAACTGTTTTTTTTTGGTTGCTTGTTTTTGCTTTTCAAAAGCTTTGAAAACATAAGAAAAATTCTTGTAAAATTAGAAATTAAATTTTTTTAAACTTCTACTCATGTTTTAATAATATTTACCTCCCATAGTTAAAATTTTTGAACAAAAAATTTGATTTTCTTATTCCAGAAATTTAAACGCTTAAGACCCATTAAACTCAAACCCACAATTTTGTTAATTGTCTTCGTTTTGTGTTTTATTCATCGAAGAATTTATCACATATCTGGTCTTACATATACACATCCATTAAAAAGAAGAACAAGAAAAATCCATTGTATACCCTGTTGCCATTCATGTGCAACTAACTACAAATTGTTTCAAATCGAGATTATTTCGTGTGCATTTTTTTTGTTTGTTCATACTGATGCACTGACAAGCTGTCTAAATGACTTGCTTAATTTTCCGATTAATGAACTCTCCACAACTTTGTCTTGATATTTCATTCTTCTTTTAATTCATTGGTTTACATTTTCAATTCTGGGTAACGCCAAAAAGGGAAAAAAATTTAATTGAATAGAAGAAGGAAACACAAAAAGGATAAACCAAGAATTTGCAAAAAAAAAACCGAAACAGCTAATGGGTACATCACTTTATGTTTAAAATGTGTTAAATTTTAAAGCAATGATATTCTAAAAAAATTCCAAGTTGAATCTTAAGCTTGACTTAATGTAAATTTTAAGGTTGTATGTCTAGTTTTAAAGACTGTTTTCTAAAATAGATTCTGATTGCGAATAAAGCTTGTGTACTTGCATATGAAATGAAATATCGTGTTCCTATTTGTAAACCTAAAAGCAACTATTAAAATTAGCATTTAAAAGTTAAAGGAAAACTAATTGATTATAAATTATATAAAAGATGCCCTAATTATAATCGTGTGTTAAAAAAATTGAGAATGAAAAGTATTGTGCCAGGGAGGGTTATTAAGAACGCAAGTTTCTTGGTGAAATACTGACTTTTTTCTTTGTTCAATGTATTCGAATTTAATTTTTTGTTACAACTCCTAGCAATCCAGATTTGAATGTGAATGAAGGTAAATATATTTAATAACAAAAATAGAGGGAAAGTAAACGCAACAAAAATCCAACCTAATCAGAGCCAGATTAATGCTCAATGAAAAATTTTAAGGAAACAACACATACATGATTGGACATTACAACCCTTCGGTCAGGATTACGACCTAGTTTTCTCACACCACTTATGTTGTGTGCGTCAATTTTATACATGAGTGGCGGGACCTACAGTTTAAAGTTGACTCCGAACGACAGATTTTTGAGAAACCTTTCATGGCAATTTTATTTACTATCAGAGTTTTTGCCAGAAATCTGCTGAGAGGAAGTCGCCGAAGAAATACTTTTTGAATTTTCTTTGATGTCTGGCCTGGGGTTTGAACCCTGGCTTTACGTCTAATAAGCCAACACATCACCTACTAGAGTACGGCGACTTCAAAGAAACAACAGATTGCTTTATTATCACTTAAAGACATGTTACAATTGATCAATCACTGGCTGAGCTGAACAAGCTTTATTAAAGGAATTGAAAAAAAGCAAAGTAATAGGAATTATATTGTGGAGATGTTTTATAATTCTGCTATTTTCCACAAAAGAAACGAAAAAGAGGTTTAAAAGACATGCATAATGAATGACAGGAACGGAGATAGGAGGTTATAAGAAAATAAGGTTTTAAGAAGCAAGGAAATTTTGCGGTTCTCAATAATTAAATCTTAAATATTTTAAAAATTCCAAAATGATAACAACTAAGGCAAGGATTTCTAGTTAAATAAATACTAAACATCGCCAAAGTGGCGCTGTGCTTCGATGCCTAGGGTAACCACTTTTGGGTGCACAAAGTTAGTCTACAATTTTATTTCATTCTTCCCCTTTTCTCCCAAACGTCTCTATGTAATATAGTTGACTTAAATCTCACAATATATTGAATTTCGGTCAATCTGTACAACATTTTTTAGTTTAAAAGTTAAATGTTTCAATTAAAAAATTAATTAAATTAATAACTGAAATTATGGTTGAACAAAAAATCTCTTCAAAATTCAAAACTTTATTAAGAGCTTTGGATTCAACAAAAAAAATATGGAGGAGAAGGTGAAAGGAAACCAAAAAACAAAACAAATTATGACGGCAACTGTCACCATAAAAAAGTCAATAAATTTAAACATAATTAAGTCAAAGAGTACATTACATTAAGGAACACATACACATACACGATTGCACATACGCACTCTTTTATGTTTATATCCATAATAAAGAGTATTTTTTTAGAGCCCTTTATATCTATTTACGTATATATGTATGTACACTTGTATATTTAAGCAGTAGTAGTCATCGCATTAATGTGAATACATGAATGCATGAGATTGGCACGGTATACATATGTATACATATAAGCAACTGAGATTTATAAACATGCTGCAAATAACATGTTGTTAATGTTGTCTTATTAACCCACAAAATGACACAAATATTAATTTTCTTACAAATACTCTAACAAAATAGGACAATAATAAATACGTACATATACATACATACACATTCACACTCATACATATACGAGAACATCTACACTAATACAAAACTCATCCTTAACACAAATTTGCCACTTCGTAACAAAGTGAATGTGTATACATGTATATGTTGAAGTACATTTGCAGTTGTATGTGTGAGTGTGTCTAAGTGAGTATGTATTATTAAATTTTCTCATATAAAATTATAATAAAATAGCGCTGTGTTACGCTCACAACCAATTTATTTTTCTCAATAAATGAGTTTGAAACAGTTACATATTTTAAGAGTGTTCTACTATACGTGTGTCTGTGTAAAATCTTTTTTTCTTCTTCTAACACACATGTAAGTGACATTAAATACATATATAAAGACTAAATTGTTAGAGATTTTAGAAAAAAATCATCTTTTTTTCTTAATAAAGAGAGAAGATCAATAATGAACGCAATTCTTAGTACAAAGGATAGAATTTTTTCAGCTTAAAACTATAATTTGTTTTAAAATTAATTTCTAACTCATAAACAATTATACGTACATCGTATATAGGAATTTTATAGTCGTTAAATAGCAGCATGGAAAGTAGTTTCCCTGTCATTACTTTCATGTCATTAGGATTTTGAAGTAATTTGTTGCTTAATTTTAGGACTGAGATATGTGGGAGATGTTAACTCCGAAGTCCGATAATCTTTAGTAAAATAAAATCTTATCAGCACTACTTATAAACTGAATGCCTTCAGCTATCGCCTGGACTTTCTTTTATAAAATGTAATTTATTCAAGTCGCCGTAGTCTAGTAGGTAGTGAGACCACGGTTCAAACCTCAGATCAGACATTTAAAAGAAGATGAAATATAGAAAAATGGGCGACTTCATCTCAGCAGATTTCTGGAAAAACTCTGAACAAATGAAATTGAACTGAAAAAGTTTCTCAAACATCTGTCATTCGGAGACGACTTTAAACTGTAGGTCCCGTCACCCATGTTTAAAATTAATGCACACAACAAAAGTGGTGTGAGATTCATGGTCGTAATACTGATTGAAGAGTTGTAAGTCCCAGTTATGAATGTATGCATGTAAATATAATTTTAAGGGATCCTCGCTTAACGAAACTGTTGGAATAAAGTGTGCATTTTATATCTTGACTAATACCGGAATGCTCTAAGCAGCGGTCAGAAGGCCTGAGTTAAGGCTATGGCCAGGCTTCTCACATGGCACATGCTGTATGCCTTCATTTTGTCTCTGTGTTGTGGGATCTAGAATTTAATATGAAATCTGAACGACAGATCTGTGAAACTTTTTTGTGACAATTAATTTACTATCAGATTTCATACTTCTCTCTTTCAAGATTTCAAAAATGAGCTTTGAACTCTCGAGACCTGGTCATCTAACTCAATATTCTCCAGACTAAGCGACCACAAAAATCATGGTTTCATCTTTATACTACAAAGAAAGAAATTTTCCACTTTGTACGCACTGTAGTTAAAATTGTGTTCGTTAGTCGTTACATACAGACATTGACAGGCATAGACTCATCCAACGGTATAACACCATAATGTTGTAATAAAAAAATGAAACAAATTAACAACACACTGTCATAAAAGAGAAACAATTTTGTAAATGAGCTGAACAAAAACAAAGAAAAATAATAAAAAAGATAAACTAACGCATACTAACACTTTTGTACGCATATTAAAAGAGATGTCTCCTCTGCATACATGCATATATGTTAACAGCAAAGTGTTACGTTGAGTGCATAACAGGAATACAAAAAATGTCAACAATCTATTAACATGGTGGAATGTATGTCAGGAGAAGAGCAACTAAAATAGTAAAATAATAAATATCTTGTAGGTAAGAGTGTGAAAATGTGTTCATGTATTAGTGAAATAGCATGCAGGATGTTAATTATTGACATGAACATCACCATCATCATTGTAGTTTTTGATGGTATTGTCGGAGATCTAAACCGTTTTTAGTGTGTGTCATTTGTGTGACATAAATAGTGAGAGATCGAGTGGTAAAGCTGGAGAAAATGTGTGTGTGTGTGTGCTTGCATGGTGATTCAACAAATATTAAAGCAATTGTTAAAGACGTATCATAACATGTATGTATGTTAGCGAATAACTCCAACAAATATGGCAAATCTGACAAATATAACAATTAAACAGTTGAAGTGCACAAGCAAATTGAAAAAGAAAACTACTTTTTAGTAAATAACACACTTGAAATTTGTTTTAATTATTGTGCTACGATCATGATTTTTTTTTAGAGAAATTAACGCAATTCTAGTAGTTATCTGTTCTAAATGTTATTTAATTAAAAAAATTGCAAAAAATACACATGTTAACTAAAATTTAATTTCATAATATAGAAGTAGACAATTGGTAACATAATGATGCAGACGTAAATATTACCATTTAAGGAAAATACATTACAAACGCCCTCAAAAACTGACACACATAATTTTTAATATTTTGCGGTTGGCGTGATGTATGTAAATGTATGAAGTAAATAATAAAAGTGACAAAATCCGCATTAATTTTATAAAATCTATAGAAAAGCATAAAAACATCAATGAAACTATTGCTGTAGTGAATTTGATTCCAAATAAGTGGTTATAGTTATGCGTAAATCATATCCAATTATACGGGCGAGCAGAAAATAAATCTTTTTGGTTCTATAAGATTTTATGGCAGACTTTTTCGTTATCCCTTAACCGATCCCAAATCAATAAAATGTCTTTCATTCTTGACGATCATATAGGTTTACAGGCAAGTTCACTCGGTGGACATATGGCAGATTATATTACCCAGTATAAGCCCCTTCTCACGATCCGTTAGTGGTGAGTTTGAACCACCCCGAGTTCCGTATCATACCAGCCAGTTCCCTTAGCTTTTTCGTCATCATTCGCAGATCTTCAAACGTTTTGTCACCCAAAAACCGATGACGTCTGTTCTTAAGTGCACATGCATAAAAGATGTGGCGCCAATTCCGATTCCTCCACATCATGGTAGTTTCTGCAGTAATCCTGGTGGGGCAGATCGAGATTGTCAGAAAACTGCCAATAGTGCAGTAACCTTTTAGAATGCGAACCATTTTCTTATCGAAAACATGTAGTTCACTGATTCGCACGTTGGACACAGCAATTTTTAAATTCTGCAACCAGATAAGTTGAACCACTTACGGTTTGTAGAATTCCGTACTGCTGTTTTTAGTTTGGAAAAGTATTTCTTTAGAGGCACATATATCCCCTCTATCATCTCGTCCTCAGACATTTCCGATCTTTTCCATGCCAGTACGTCTGCTTTCTCGTTTCTCTCTTTGCCACAGTAGTCCGAAAACCAGTAGAGGCGATTTTGTGTAGACGTATACGATGTAGATAGTCCACGCGCGACGATCATATAACCTCAACAATTTCTTGCAAATCTTACGATTAGCCATCTCAATGACGAAGGATTAAAAGAGATTTGGTCTTACTCTCTTTTGTTGGTCTGGTAGCTTGATATCGAATATTTGCCTTGTTTCATGTGTTCTTGCATCATATCCCAGCCAAGATTTTACTTTACATGGTTTTACATGGTTTGATGTATTTGTATAGTTGGTTCCTTAATGGATTGTTTTCGACTTTTTCATCACTAAAAAAGTTTTTATCGATTCTCAAAAGCGTAGCAGTTGCTTGTCACATGTAAGAAACATATAACAGATAATCGTGTTTTCTAAGGTTTTTCTTAATAATGTTTCCATCATGGTGTTAAGTAGAGTACATTGTAAGCTTGTATATATCCTCGTTTGCTGTCGCTCAGCTCTGACAGCCATACTTTCAGGGAACATATTGTATCAGTAAATATTATACTGCAAAGTCTAATTTGTTTAGTAGACGTTACCTTAATAAATATCATGCGAGTCTTGTTATTAATATTATTACGATTTTACCATTCAAAACGATTAAAATATGAGGTCGTAGATTGCAAATAAAATCAAAACAAATTTGTGTTTAGTTTTAATTAAAATGCTTTATTATTCGCACAATTCTGTGTGCTACTGTTCACAACTTGATGTAAACAACAACAATTGCTTTTCATTGTTATTGCTGTTTATACCCTTTGTATAAACAATAACAATCACTAAACAATTATTCGACAGATCTTTGCAACGGAGATTTTCAAACCACGATTACTCTCTTCAAACGCACCGCGTCATCACACAAGACTGACTGAACTTCACTAACTCACTCGCCTGCTTTGCCTTGTCTTTTCTATGGCACGGTAAACAGTCTGATGAATGTTCATGAAGCCGAACGTTCATGACGTAAACCGAGACGTCTTCTTTAGGGAGGTTCGAATTGTGCACAGAGATGATTCCATACTGAAAAAGCCCAGTGGACAGTCCAACAGCATCTACAGTTTTAATTATCTACAGTTTAATTTAATGCTTTTCATGAAACCTATGACCTACAATTTAAAATCGATTCCGAACGGGTTTTATTTACTCTCAGAATTTTTACCAGAAATCTATTGCCGAAGATATATTTCTTTTATATGTCGTTCTGTTGCAGATCTCCGACCTGAGGTTTGTACCGAGGTCTCCTATTTAATAAACTAACATACCTACTAGACTACGGCGACTTCAATGCATTTCTAGATTACTTCAAATCGGATATTAAGTCGCCTATCGAATTTATATCGCGATGTTATTTTTGTCTTATGTGAAGTTCAATGTTACAAAAAGTTTCGAAAATTCAAAATACGTTCTACATATCTGTACCATAACTTCTGTAGCTCATAACAACAGAATCCAGCAAATATTCAAAAGCGTGGAGTTAAAAACGGTGTTGTACCCTGCTGATTAACACATTGCATTAGAATAGGCAAAGATCTGTCGATATTTTATTTTAGAATACATAAAGACTTATTAATAATTGGTCTAACAAACTCATTATATACGATTTATTTGTGTATGTGGCATATATCTCCTCTCCTTATCTTAACTTTCCTTATGTTTATTTCAAACTAACGAACTATTTTTAATGTTTAATATTAAGTATGTAGCTAGCAGTGGTCGTGTGTCTTCTGGTTCATTGATATTTTATGATTATTTTTATTATTTATAACTTTATTAATGGCCGTACGAATTCATTTCATTTCGAGAAACATAAAATTTAATGGCAGTTATTGCACAGTATACGAAAACAAATTAAACGACGTTTTATGGTTTTTATTGGAAGAAAAAATTATTATTATTTACCATGAATATGATATGAAATTTAATAAAAGAATACATATATGTCACCAAAAGTTAATAATAAAAAAATAATAGAAAATAAGAAAAATACAAAAAATAGTGAAAATTACTTCATTTGTTTGCTTTCCATGGCGTATGATTAATATTTTTAATACTCATACGCTGTGGAGGTCGTTATGATTAAATGTCCCCGCTATGATGTGTGCATTAACATCACAAAATCAATTAAGAAAGATATAAAATTTACTAAAAAAAACTTATTTAAAAAATTTAATTGAATTAAATTGTTTCAAGAAAAATATTCAAAGGATTGCCTGGACTTCATTGTTATCTTTTCCTTCAAGCAATAAACGTTTCAAACACACTTTTAAAACACAATAACCGTGTATGTAAGTGTATATTTGTTTTTCTTAAATCTGAAACACGTCTTTCGTTAATTTTTTATGGTGTGTATGCGTATGTCTCTTTTCATACCAGCTTGTAAAGGTTGTGTTCGTGGCATGTTTGTCACTCAATAAATACCTGACGCCTTTTCATCACTTTCTCATTCATATACCAGCATCAAGAGGCATCTTTAAAGTTTACAATGATTTTTTGCTTTGTTGCTGTTGTATTTCTTCTTTTTTTTGCTGAAAGTCTATGTATCTTTTCCCGTTTATGTGTGTTAATGTATGTTTTTCGGTTGTAATGACAATTCACTTCAAGTGAATACATAATGACAGCACTTCGTCAATATTGTCACTTGAGTTGTGCGACTAAAGATAGGAATGACGGTATAATTGAAATCATCAAGGATGAAGAGCAAAGAAAAAATAAACAGAAAGGATGGACTGTTAACAAGAAAATTTACACGTTAAATGTAAACATATCGAATTTTTACGTGTTTAACAGGAGAGTAAAGTGAAATTGCTGGAGGGTAAACATATCAAGGCCTTTAGTTGGTAGAGTATGGGTTATTAGCACATTTAAACAACGTAAATACCCATATTAAAGGATTAATTTCTAATGAAAAAATTAACAAAATTGTCTAATATACCTCAACATTGATGGCATAATTCTCTGTTGGAACACATACGTTCACGAACCTTTTAACTGCAGGTTTAGGATAGAATTGTAGGGCAGCTTCGTTGATGTTAAATTTCAGTTGAGCACGTATAAGCGATGGTCCAAAATGACCCAACAAACCGGTATCTGCAACTACTATCAGCAATAGGTATTAAAGCATTACCACCGTGGCCAGCCCGAAAGATTAATAAGTCTAGTAATTGTCCTCCGTAAGATCTTCGGTCCAGTTCGAGTTGGCGGTGATTTCTGTGTCCGAGCTGTATGAGCTGCTCAACGTTGTGCAGGGTATTAACATCCAGTGGCTGCACTGGCTCGGCCATGTCGCTCGAATGGAGGAGAATGCTCCGTTGAGATGGGTATTTGTTGCGGGGATCTGCGAAAGTCGTGGAAAAAGACGAAGTTGTTTGCTTTGGAAGGATCAACTCGAGGAAGCCCTGTCATCGATTGGAGTTACCAACTGGCGTAGGTGCGTATGAAGCAGAGGCGGCTGGAAGGATATGCTCAGACAGGCCAAAATCCGTTGATCGGGTTGTTAATGGCCAGTTATGTAAGTAAGTAGTGATTAAAGAAGTTTAAATCTAATCGGAGAAGTTGCCATCGAACATTGGATATAATGATTTACAACATCAGTTGAAGTTAAATATGTACATATACCTAATTGGTCATTTTAACCTTTTAGTCAGGATTACGACCTAGTTTCTCACACCACTAGACCTACAGTTTAAAGTCGACTCCGAACGACAAATTTTTGAGAAATTTTTCATTTTATTTACTCTCAGATTTTTTGCTAGAAATCTGCTGAGAGGAAGTCGCCAAAGGAATATTTTTCATATTTCGTTTAGTTGGAGATGCCTGACCTGGGATTTGAACCGAGGCCTCACGTCTAATAAGCCAACACACTACCTATTAGACCGTGACGGCTTCTGCTGAAGTTACTAACATGTACAGGATCGTACAACACTTACCTGCCAATTAACTAATAACCCTCAAAGTTAAACCTACGACACAGGACCTTAGGTTTTTAGAGCGCAAAGTTGGCATTTTTTTGTTAACAATATTCAACGTTATTAAATTGTACGATGATGGGTAAATAAAACCATGAATTTTTAGATGTCCCAAACATCAGCTAAAAGGTTAGCATCAGCTTCTATCTCCCTATATTTTTCAGTTGGCTTCTCCCAAAATTAGAATCTGTTGTAACTGTCCTGACTGCTCTTACCTTACTTTCTTCTACGGGCTGTACTGCCATATACGCCTTGCGGATTTCCTCTGCTGTTTGCTGCTTTACTGTTTATTGGCTACGTTAAAAAAACTACTACATATCGTCTCTATTCTTCTTGGATAGAAATTCACCTGCACTCCATTGTGTAGATAAAGATTACGCCAATCATGTATTCCATTTCCAAACGTTGTAAGTCAATTTTCTGACATTTAAACTTCTTGGGAATTGCGAACTTCTAGGTACGAACTAGGGTACGAAGCTATATCTGTAATCTCTCATCAACTGAAATCTATGGAGTATGATTCCTCATCCTCCGACTTAGACTCTATCGCTACATACTTAGCCTGATTACATCGTTGGCATATACTTGCACTTCTTCTAAGTTAACTAATTTTAAAACTACTGCAATACATACATACATAATGGGCATTACAATCCTTCAGTCAGGATTACATCCTAGTTTCTCACACCACTTGTGCTGTGTGTACTAATTTTATACATGAACGGCGGGATTTACAATTTAAAGTCGATTCCGAACCACAGATTTTTGAGAAACTTTTTATTTACTCTCCGAGTTTTTTCGGCAGAAATTTTTTGAGAAACTTTTCATGGCAATTTTAGAGTTTTTGCCACACACAGCGGCCTGTTGTGACGCCACAAGTGAACGCAGTCCCTGTACTGACCAAGCTCTACCAAAACCAGGGAAGAGGAAGAAATTGGTCAGCGCAAGGGCTGCCCTACTGAGAGAAATTCACCTAAAATTTTTTTTCATATTTCGTTTCGTTCTAGATGTCTGATCTGGGTTATGAACCGTGGCCTCACATCTAATAAGCCAATACGCTACCAATTAGAAAATGTGAAAATTTATGATGTTGTGACACTAGGCACTAGTTCACAGGTTCTCTTTACTAACAGCAGAGGCTGCCTGGCATTACTGCAATATTTGTTTTAGATGTTGTCCTTTAAAGGATTCAGTGGTCGAAGGGCTTTCGGTATGGATTAGTTAGAAGGCAGTTGAAGCCTTACAAATTCTAAAATCCGAAAACCATTTTTAATGCTTTTTCATCTTATCCAGATTTCCTAGATTGGTTTACTCGGTTGCTTTAGCCACAACTCCACGCCAACAACTTCAGATATTTTTTACGCATACTTTTCAAACACTCGTTGAACCCACAAGTAAGAAATAACTTCACATGACTTTGATACACATTCTGTTATATATTATTTATATGCCTGTAAATGCCACATCCATTTCTTTTTAACAAAGACATAATTTCTTGTTTAATTAAGCCTGTAATAACTTTTGGCTTAATTAAGTTTTTCTACGAGAACAGATCCCTTCAATTTCTCTGCCTATGTTGTATACACAATAAAATGAAAAATGAGTTTCGTTACAGCCGGTGACATACTGAGGTAAATATTTAAAATTTTCATTAGATTTCAAACAATTTATTAACGTTTCGCACAAACCTTTTACTCCTTTAAATGACCACTTTATTACACTTTTATAAAAACAAAGCAGTCCCCTTTATGTGTATGTACTTAAAGCAAGTATGTACATATGTATGTATGTATAGAGTAGAAGAGAGTGTATAAAAGTGTATAAGAGCAATTCGTACAAATTAATTTATTTTCTATAAAACATTTCCTGTTCTATACACACGTACATCACACAACATACACACTCTCAATTTAGCAACGCACCCTTGTAGCATATTTTTAAGGACTGTTACCTAACCTAGTAGCAATAGCAGTAGCAGTAGCAACAACAGTTGTTATACGTTTTTTTTATAACTTAAACATATTTCTAGACAATTTATTTAAATTTTTTTTCCTCAGCTTAAAAAAAAGTATTCTGAGAGCACGTGACAGACTTGAAGAAAATAAAAATTTGCCAGTTATAAAAATAAAAATAAAAAAAAACAATCTTTTAAAGCTTTTTTTATGACTACGAGTATTTGTTGTAAACAAACAATGAAATAAAAGTAAACAACATAAAATACTTTACATGTATGTATGTATGTACATATGTAGGTTGTTCGCATGTAAAACTAGAAAGATGGAGAATAACAAGACTTACGAGTATTTGTTTATAAATATTTTCCAGAATAGTAGAAAACAATAAAAATAAAACAACAACAAAAGAGAGGGAGAGATAGAGAGAGAGAGAGAGAAAAAAAAGATAAAAAATATTTAATGTGCCATACTGACTTAGACTTACACTAACAAATCACCTAATAAAACCCCTGGTACCTCCTCTAATTTCTAGTCATGCATTTTTCACTCTTCTTCTATACGTAAAATCCATAATCAAACCAACATTGTTATTAATGTTGTCAACAGCAAAATCGTGCCACTGGTGTTTACTTCTACAAAACGTGCAATGTACTCTACACTATACTGCCTTATATTATACAGCTCTTAAGTTGTATATTCGCTCTCTCTCTATCTCTCTCTTACCTTCTCTTTCATAAAAGCATACGCACTTAAATATGTGTATGTGTGTACGAGAGTGCCTAAGGTATTTTATAATGTCAAACACCTTTAACATACTGCACCATCAACCACTCAACAACATAAGAAGCCAACCATTCATCCATCTAGCCAGCCAGCCAGCAAGCCAGCCAGCCATTCACCTATACTCTAACGATTACATTACACACTTTCACACACACACCTATTTAAGCACATTCGTAATTTAAAAGAAGAAAATAAAAAAAAATAAAAAAAATAAAACAAGTCAGTAATCGGCCCATCCAGCCGGCTAGTCATGATGTATGCCTACTCTGTACATGTGTACTTGCAAAAATAGTTACTCTAACATACATTTTGATTGTATTACACAAACCGAGTAACAAAGTTTTAGAAAGAGAGTGCAAGAGTAAGAGAAGTATGTACTTAGTGTACATACATACATATACCGGCTAACATTAACGCTCATATACCTGAATAACTTTTTATTCTGCTTCTTAAAACGTAAAATAAAATAAAAAAGAACACATTCACATATGCTGCAGAAACGTATATACTTCCCTACAGTACGTGGTAGGCGTGAGAAGTTAAACAGTTTGAAGGGTTTATGGGGTTATTAGCAAGACTAATCGGTTTGATATAATTGGCCGCAGTGCTTTGCTAATTACTGTTTCGGGCGGTTCGTGAGAACTTTTCCTATTTAATTCCTGTTATTTCTTCTGTGGACCAATTTTGTATAGATTCTCATGAGCAAATCATCTTTTAACTCAGCTGTTTTACTTCAAAATGTTTCTCCTGAAGCCTAGCAACTGTTTGTTCATTTGTTTTGTTGCACTATCAAAATGAGATGTGTTAGCCACGTAAATATAAAAGGAGTTTATCTTCTGTGCCTATGTTTTTCATCCTTTGCAATCCACATCTCTTAGGAAAGAAAAATTTTGTAGAACATTATCCATATAATACTGGAACCACATGCCGATATTTTTCCTACACTCCCTGGATTCGCTTTTTTCCCTGTACGTATACTACAATTAATTGCAGTGCCCTGTATGACCCGTCATGTTCCTATTTACAGACTCATGGTTTTCTCCGTATCTGGATAGCCTCAGAGTATGTTCGAAATTTTTCCTAGTGTGTGGTTAACCAATACGGTAAATGCCTAAGTATTTTCCAAATTTACTTCCTGTAATTTTGTAACCTTTGTCAGCTATTTGTCTGTTCAGTTGGGAACAATTCTTGGTAAAAAGGTATTCAAGTAATGTCTACCTTACAATATGAAACCATGCTAGCGCCTTGCGTATATAGGCGCTGTTGCATTAATTGCCATTTGACAGAAAGATATTGTTACTGGATAAGCCCCGAATTTTTAATTTAATTTTTAAATTCTCAATTGAGGCTCACAAGTACTTGAAGTCGCCGTAGTCTAGTAGGTAGTGTGTTGGCTTATTACATCTAAGGTTCAAACTCAGGTCAGACATCAAAACGAAACATGAAAAAAATATTTCTTCGGCGACTTCCTCTCAGCAGATTTCTGACAAAAACTCTGAGAGTAAATGGAAACTGCCACGAAAAGTTTTTAAAAAAATCTGTCCACCTAAAATTAACACACACAATATGAGTGGTGTGAGTAGCTAGGTAGTAATCCTGACTGAAGGATTGTAATGACCAATTATGTGTGTCTGTATGTAGTATTAAGGAGCCCTCAAAGGCATCAGTTAGTTAGAACCCTTAAACCATGATTATATCGCTGCTAACCTTTAATCAAATTTATTCAAACTAATCCCAGTCGTTGCTCTATAATCTTGAAGTCAGAATGACAATAACTTAACAATACACTCACGTATGTATTTTAAGCGATACAATTTCAAAATATTTTATGAAACATTAAAGCATGAATGCGTGTATTGGTGTGCAAACATATGTGTCTGCACGTGAGTGTGTGTGTTTGCCTCCTACATTATACACGTAATGTTAAATGTATTAGTATTTGTACACGTTCATACCCTGTACTTAAAGATTTTAAATATGGGCGTTTAAAAAATCTTCACCCACATCTTTTACTATTGCCTCCTCCTATTTCCTCTCTTGCTTCTCTATTTCTATGTTTTTTTTTTATTTTTCAGTTTCAAAGTGATGAAGAAAAATATGAAAATAAAAGAAAATCACATTTTTATACTACGAATAGAAAATAAGGAAAAGAAAAAAAATCTAAAAGAAAAATATATACGATGACGACATGTTCAGGTGTTTATAATGCCATGTTTAAATGTTGAGGTTGGGTGACCCAATACAAGGACATTATTTTGAGACAAAGCCATCAACAGCAACAACAACAACAGCAGCAGCAACAATATAAAAATATTTATTTATGTTAAATACATACAACGTAAGTGCAAGTCTGGGGTTTATTTATAGGAAATACAATAACGCTGCGACGCTACGTATAAATAAACTTACTTTTATAAGTGCAGGCTGTGTAGAGTGTTTTTTGCATTTTATTTTTTGAAAATGAATCACGTAAAAATAGATGGATTTCTAAAAGTATACGTATGTATATTTTATATAATGTAGTCATTTAGTCTGGCCAATGTGGGGTGTGAATAGTAGAAAATATTTTAAATCTAATTAAATACAGAAGCTGGACTTTTGCCGAAATTGTCGAGAATATCCGAATTATTACAAGGCAGTAGCTGGAATGCAACTCGGGAACAAGTTTTTGTAGATTATCAAATGATATCGAAGAGAAAACGCTTTTTGTCGAAAGCAATAGAGGCTAGAGGAATATCAAACAAAATTTTCAGGCTAATAAGATAAATTTTTGAGGTGCTATTTACAGAATCTAGCATGTAAATTGAAGTCGCAGTGGTCTAGTAGGTGTTGTGTTGGCTTATTAGACGTGAGGCCTCGGTTCAAACCCCAAGTCAGGCATCTAAAAAGAAACGAAATATGAAAAAATACTACTTTGGCGACTTCCTCTCAGCAGATTTCTGGCAAAAACTCTGAGAGTAAATAAAATTGCAATGAAGAGTTTCCCAAAAATCTGTCGTTCGGAGTCGACTTTAAACTGTAGATCCCGCCACTAATGTATAAAAATTAACGCTCGCACATAAGTGGTGTGAGAAACTAGGTCGTAATCCTGACTAAATGTTTGTAATGACCAATTATGTATGCAGCATGTAAGTTTATTAAGCGGCCGCCCTAAAACTGCAAGCATGGCTGGTTTTTGGCATCAACAATCAATTGTTTATTAAAGTATTGGATATCGTTTTCGACTGGTGTGCCAGGGGCGCCTAGGCTTCGCTTTAATGATGAAAAAATAAACGTTGTACTAACCATCGCTCATTAATTTTTGAATGACGTAAACATTTCAATTGTTGTTTAGCATTTAATTCCAAAATTAGATGCAACTTCTATGATCTATTTTTTCGATAGAAAAAATACTCCATGCTCGCAAAACACTTGTTCTATTTGTTGCCTTTCACAAACAAACTAAGCTTACTATACAGCTAAAACTATGAACATATGTTAGAGACGAGTGTATCAACATAAAAAAATAAATAATTAAAAATCGAAGTAGGACCGAAACACAAGGGTTTTAGATGTGACTTCATGGTAGCAGAGGCTGTGTTCAGACGAACATACAAAACTCACACTCCCACACGGGAAGAATGGGTTGCTGAAGCAGTTATCGGGAACGATGATATAACAATCGCTTGAAAATGGAATGTGGAATTGAATCTAAGGTCTATTCTGATAAACTGGTACTGAACGGGTAGTACAGATTACGTAGCAAGACTAGTGTATTTCAGGCGGAGATTTTTACTCTTGAACAAGCTGCACATATGGTTGAAATTGGGGATCTACTTCATTCGAATTTGATCATATGTGTTGACAGGCAAGCATAAAGCGCTGGGATCCCATCTCGTTAAATCAAAGGGCGTCAGAAGTTGCATGTACTCTCTACATGTACTCGGGCCACTGTGGTATAGAGGGAAATGAAAATGCGAACGAAGTGGCAAGAAAGGGACTGGAGATGTCTGAGGAGGAGACGACAGATGGGATATATGGGCCTCTATAAGAATACTGTTCTAAATTGGAAAAAACAGCATGGAATTCAACAAACTCTGGGTGGTCCAACATACATGGTTGCCGAATTTCAAAACTCCTGTGTCTAGCAGTGGACAGCAGGAAAACTAAGGAACTACTTGAGTTCGACAAGGGAACTGTTCGCGTTCTTACAGGAATTCTAACGATACATTGCGTTGTTGGTAGTTTCGCTAACAGACACGGTCTGCCCCACCGGGATTAGTGTAGAATAACCCATGATGAGGAGGAAACAGGATCGGTACAACACATTTCATTTCAACATGTATGCCCTACACTTCAAAACTGACGTTATCGGAATTTGGGTCACAGAACTTTTGAAGATCTGGACATACGTGCCACAGAACGAACTGAACAGTATCATCCGGACCTCGGGTGGTTCAAATCCACCACTAACGGATCACAACACTAACCACAAGGAGCCATATGGGCCACAGAGTGCACTTGCATGTGAAAATCAAACTATTCGCTCACCTAACCTAACCTAAAAGTCGAGTTTGAGTAACCTGCACAATTTTATAATTCACCTCATTTTTTGAACCTGCGAGGTCATGTAAAAAAGATATCAAAGGAAACATTTAAAATCAGATAAATTAAAAGGATTTCAAATGTAATGATTATGGAGATTCGATTATCCTTGTTAGCTTCACTTTTACAATATTGATAAAAAAAGATGTGAAGAATTCAAGTACTTTTGTTTGAATTTTTCGAATTAAATTCATCTTTATTTGTGCTTCCTTTTTATTTTATTTCTTTACATGTATTTTACTATTGTACACACAATAGATACTACATTGACTACCACATGAGTGATTAGTGAGAGAGAAGAAAAAAGGATGAAATATTTTTCCAAAAACTTTTTAATGGCCTTAAACACATGGTGTTGGTTATGCAAGTTATTGTGATTTACAAAATAAAAGGAAACATATTTTTGAATTATATAAAAAGCTTATATAAAATGTATATATATAGCCACACATGGTATGTATTCCATACTATCTTTGTCGCTTATTTACTTAGACGACAAAAAATCTGTTTTTTCTTTGCTTTAAATTTTAAAATTCTCTTTTTATTCTGTTTAACATCAGCTGTTGTCTGTTGAAATTTGTATTTTGGTAGTAGCAAGCAATACAAGAACCAAAAGGAAGGAAAGAAAAGAAAAGAAAAACTGCCGTAAAGTTTTCTTTGATTTGTTATTTCATACTGGAGGAGTTCGGTTCAATTAGATGCTTATGGTGTTCGTTTGTTATGTTACTGAAGCTGTCTTAACTGCTTGCGTTAGTCCTTGTTGTTGTTGTTGGGTGGGTGTGTGTTGTTTGTTTTACTTGCTATTAGGCTTGTTTGTTCTTTCAACACCCTCTCTCTCCCTTCTCCCTTCCACTGTTGATTTTGAAGTAAAACAGTTGAATTTTTACCGGCATTTTATAAACGTATTCTTTTTGGCAGATTTGTTACATGCAAAAGATATGTTTTCTTATTTTTACATTCACAGTATTTTACCAACGCCCACTTGCATCTATTTAAACACCCCAAAAGGAACACAGATACACATCCGTACCGTATATAACTAATTTTTGGAATCCAGTCATGTGTATCCCTTTTTTGTTTTTTGTTAAGGGAGAGAGAGGAAGTGTTCTTTGTCTTCCTTGGGTTTTTGTCGATGTCATCGTCATTGCCATCGTATGTAGTTCATTAGCTTAATTTAAACATGATCATGTAGCAGAAATAGAAGGAAATCTGATTATGCGATATTTTTGGTGTGTTTTCGTTTTTTGTTTGCTTTCATATAATTTTTCAGGATATACAGTGAATAAGAAAAAAAATATGTTGACTGTTGATACGCAAGAGATTATGCGCTGGTAAGCATAAGATATTCGCTTGTCTTGTTAAATATTCGCACGTCTCTTACAATTAACTTAACAGAGAATAAACATTTTCAAATATTCATAAAATTACTGGCAAGGAAATAAATAACGAAACTTTTGTGAAAGTAATTAAAAGTTATTGAAATGTTAAAAATGATAATGAAAATATTTCAAAATTTCTATTAATTTCATGGAATATTGGGTTTCACTGAACATTAAACAGGTTGAAGTAAATAAATTGTACTTTTTAATGTTAAGCAAACAATAAAATTTGGGATGAAAATAATTCGAAAAAGAATTGATACAGTAAGTACAGCAACCCTTCAGTCAGGATTACGACCTAGCCTCTCACACCACTTATGTTGTGTGTGTTAATTTTGTACTTGAGTGGCGGGACTTACAGTTTAAAGTCGACTCCGAACAATAGATTTTTGAGAAACTTTTCATGGAAATTTTATTTACTCTCGGAGTTTTTGTCAGAAATATGCTGAGAGGAAGTCACCGAAGAAATATTTTTTTGTATTTAATTTTATAGGAGATGTCTGTCACGTCTAAAAAGTCAACATCCTCCCTACTAGAGTACGGCTACTACAAGCTGAATTTTATAGTTTCGTAAAATGACAGAAGGCGATTACAAAAATACGAACATTTCGTATGGTGGTCGACTCCAAACAACAGATTTTTGATAATCTTTTCAAGGCAATTTTATTTACTCACAGAATTTTTACCAGAAATATGCCGAATCTCGCCGAAGAAATATTTTTTTGGTATTGGGTTTGATGTCTGACCTGGACTTTGAATCGAGGTCTCACGTCTAATAAGCCAACACACTATCTGCTAGCCTACGGCGACGTTGTAATATAATGTGGAAATCGAACCCACAGAATAGTACACTACCAACTTGTCTACCAGAGCATCGAACATAAAATTTGATTTTTGTATCGTAAACATCTAAAAAATTTTTAATTTTGTTTAAGGCAGCATGGTTTTATTTAAAAAATATTGACCAGCTTTCGGTATGATTGTATAATAAAAATTTATTAAAAATATGTCAATTTTTATGTTGTTCAATCACTTTATTTACCAACAAAAAAAAATTTCCACGAATAGCGCCACATTTTTGATCTATTTTAATCTACAAAACGAATGTTAACACTCTAAAATAAGTATAAAGTTCAAAAGAATCGTAATTTTAAAACCAAACTAGAGTAAGAAAATAAAAAAGCGGACTTAAAAACCAAACTCGAAATCAAACATTAAATAAAAAAAAGAAAACTTTTTTAAAAAAGAGAAAATGACAGAAACATACATTTGGCTTTAGTTTATTTATAGAGGATAAAAATCCTGGCTCTATTTAAAGCTTTAGCGAATTTCAGTTCCATTTCCTTGATTTTTATTTTTTTATACACTTTTGATATTTGATGGTGTGGTTATTAAGGCGTGGTTTATGAGCTCAACAAATTGAGCCGCAACATGCCGCAGTTATGGTTAATCTGCTGGAACGTTATCAAAAAAAACCCAAAAAGAGAGATGAAGAAATAAAATAAAACAACACAAAGCTATGGAAACAGGCAATGATGCAACCAGAAACTTAAATAAAAGAACTGAAATGAAGTTGAATAAAACAAAGTTTTGGCTTTGGCTGCAAGGAAAAAAAAGAAAAAAAAATGGATGAAAAAGCGATAACTTGAAAACGGGAACACAACAAGAGCAACAACGGAATTGTTTTCCAAATATTTCACTGTATGGATTTTGTAAAAATTTGGCTGTTTTCAAACTCCTAAATAAAGCCAATGAATGGAAGAAAATTAAAATGCGAAATAATGTTGACTGTTTAAGACACTAATGCTAAATGGGTTCATTGTATTCAATATTGCCAAAATTACAGAAAAGAAATCCGCAAGAAAGAAAACTTCAACAAAACCAAATAAAAGAAATTCCTAATTTAAATAACAAGATATTGTATACTTTAAAAAGCGGTAACAACATGAGGCATATGACAACAACAACATCAATAACATTCTGCAGCAACATGTCTTAATATGAATACAGCGATATTCCCTCTCTGTTTCGCTGTTTTGGTGAGTATAGATGAAAGGCATATTTTTATATATGTACTAAACGTATAAATAAAACATTAAGAAATAAAACGAAATATCAGCAGTTTTTACTTTACTCCTCTTGTTCTTCTATTGGCATAAAACAGAATACGATTTCTTCTGTTCAAATGCCTCTTTTTGTTTTGCTGGTTCATTGATAAATGAAATCTAAAATTCATTACATGCTCTACAAAGAAATAAAAGAAAAACAACAGGAAAAGCACATACACACTTAAAACTATTAAACACGCACGTACCGTAAAACAGGAAACACTTACATACATACACACTTACTGAATCTCCGACTCTGTATTCCTATACAAAGCATTTCTTTCCTTCTTTCTTTTTATTTCTTGTAAATGCGTACACAAGTATGCCTGCCCTGTAGCCTAAGTGGTTTATTTGTCTCTGAGTGTGTATGTGGGGGAGCGTGCCTACATATTTGTGTGTGTGTATACACATTGATACTTAAATTTACTTTTACACCCAAATAACCGTATGGCATTTACGATCCCTTAGGATACCACAAAAACGCACCAGCACGAATCAATGAAAGAAATAAGAAAAAAAGGAAAGACGTTTCCCTTCAGTACATCCTTCAACACTACTTTGGTTTTTGGAGTGAGTTGTTGGTGTTGGCATTTAAGTGTGTCAATAGTCGTGTAACATTTCGAGATGTTAAACCAGTTCAGAAGTTGAAAAAGTTTAAAGCATCCTTAATTCGATTTGATGAAAAAAAATGTGGATATGTATGCAAAAGAGGATTATAAGGATACCACTGTGTTAAGGCTGCTGTTGATCATTTTGAGTTAGTTTTCGAAACGGCCTTTGCCGAAGTCAGTTTAGACTAACGGCATTAAATCGCATTTCTTTGGTGGCCAAATCGTTTCCAAAGCATGAAATAACTCCTTCAGGAAATTTTTCATGCAAAAAATCTAAGATCTGTTGTTGTGTATCTCATGCCATTTTGTTGTGTTGAAACACTTTACCGTTCAGTTTATCGTCAAAAAAAGGAGAAATTTTCGAAAATCTACATCCCAATGATATCTCAAGCTTTTTAAGTGCCCCAAACGTATATTTCATGCCAATTCAAAAACGTTTTTAACAATCACATCTGGGTTGTCTGAGGTCGACATGTAACATCTTTGCTTGTTAATGTAGCAACAGAATGGTAAATAAATTTTATGACAAGAGAAAATTTTGTTCGAAAGCTCAGCATTGATAGATTTTTGCTTTAGCACTCAATCAGCATTTCTACGGCATTGTGAATGATCCATCTGCTTTAATTATTGAGTCTGTTGGTCTTTGTATCGATAGAGGTAGAATCCCAAGTGGAAAATGCCCCATAACGAGCCACATAATATAACCAATTGCTAAGAACTTCATGGAATCGGCTAGCTCAGGTTATTCGCCAGACGTTTTCAAATAGTTTATTCAAAAAGTCTTAATTTTTTTTCAGTACCCCTCTTGGGAGCATGTGGTTTCCTCGAAGCATTTCTGTATTGTTTCCGCTTCTTTAATCTGATTGGTTTGTTGCAGGAAATTTTATAATCACCGTCAGTCGACCATAACAACCATAATCACCCCGAAATGCTTAATATATCGCCACCTACAGGAGTTTCTAACAACTTTAGCTCTTTCTTTGGTTGTTAAACAATGCATATTCGTAAACTGCATACATATCTTTTACTGAATAAATTACAACTCAGATATTCGACAGTTTACTGCGTTGTCAGACCGGCCACCAATATGATAACCCCTTATTACAAACCTTTTGTTAGGATTACGACCTAGGTTCTCACACCACTTATGTCGTGTATGTCGATTTTATAAATATTTGACGGTACCCTTTGATTGAGAACCTTTTTCATGGTAATTTTATTTACTCTCAGAGCTTTTACCGGAAATCTGCAGATAGACAGTCGTCGAAGAAATATTTTTTAATATTTCGTTTTGAACCATGGCCTCACGTCTAAATAACGAACAAACTACCTACTAGATTTCGGCGACTTCGCCCCTTATTAGTTAACTTTATTATTCATTACAACCCATTAGTAAGGATAACAACTTAGCTTCTCACACCACCCACATTGTCTGTGTTAATTTTGTTGCTAAGCGGCGGTGTCTACATCGGCAAAACAACAACAGAACAAAAGATTTTTGAAAAACTTTTCATAACAATTTTATTTATTCTAATTCTTTATTCTCTCATTTTACCAGAAGACTGCAAACAAAATATTTTGTTTTTCGTCTTTCGATTTGTTTGAGATATCTGAGTTGCGGTTTGAATCACTGGGTAATAAAACAAAAGACTATCTACTAAGCTGCGGTGACTTAACCTCTGATATGCCATCGAATTATATCTCCTTACTTAATTGACCATTGCAACCTTTCAGTCAGTCTACGAAAGAAATTGTCGATTGGTTTGAGATATCTGAGTTGGAGTTTGAATCGTGTGCTCTTGTTTAATAAGCAAACACTCTACCTATGGTCGTAAATTTGAACTGAGAAAGTAAGTAAGTAAGTAAGCTAATGCTAATTAAATTCTAAAAGGACTTTTGTTAAGCATTTATTGCATAAGCATCTTAATTATTCTATAATAATATAATACGACTGTTTCTTTTACTAGGAATTTTATAATTAAGTGAACAAAGTAAAGTCAAAGAGGTCGGAGTATTACAACACAACAAACCTCTTCTAAAATTTTACTTTTTCGATTTATACCTTGCCACCCTAATCTGTTAGTACATTATACAATGTGAGAAATAAATAAATAAAGAATCCTTTAACTAATATATGTATGTATTAAATTCCCATACATATTCACACGTGCATATAAATTATCATGGGAAATTTTTTATAGAATTTTTCTTTCTTGCAAATCACAATGGAATCAAATGAATTGCAATCAATTTATTGGAATCAAATATCACTTACACAACATTCGTGTAAAAGAGTATGAATATATTCAATTCAACACATTGCCAGCCACGTAATAATTTTTATTATTATTTTTATTATCTTTCTTTTTGTATTTATTTGTATATACGATACGTCAATGTACTCGTATGTGTATTAATTTTTAAAAATCTAAGAATTCGTTCATGAAAAATGTTCCCAGAACTTTCAGCTTTGTAAGTGAGTTTTCCATTTCGGTACTAAAATGTATGACAAGCATTTTTCTTTGTAAGAAATTATAGTTTTTCTTCATAAATAAGTTTCATTTTTTATGACTGTGTGAGTGTATATCATACAAATTTTTTTCATGTGCTGACCTTCCATTTTCCAACACCTTATGAAATTATGAGTGTTTGGCAAAAATTCCCATAAAATGCTTAAAATAATGTTTTTTATAAAACAAATAAATAAAAAAAAACGTGCTAAGAAAGGCAGAACTTTAATAGTTTGCCCTTCATGTTAACGTCTTTTTTTTTGCTTTCTTTCATAAATGTTTGCTTGAAACTGATAACAGATAAAATTACTTAAGGGCTGTAGAAAAAAATTCAGTCATATATGCGGGTGTGCATGTGATTATGATATGATGTCATAATTCTTGGAATTTGCCTAAGGAAACTCTATAAAAGAATTTCTTACGATAGTTTGTTAAACGTTTATTTAATTGCTACTTTATTTTATGCTATGTTTTGATATTCGGTTTGAAAATATTTTAAAATGCTTTAAGATAACCCAAATGCATGAATTTATCAGGAACACTGTAGAAATTCAAAGATTCTAATGAAAATAACCGTCAGCATTAAGTTTTATAACAATTTTGAATTTCTTTTTGCAGTTAGTTTGTGCCAATTCCTAACTTTCTTTTTCCACGTGTAATGCGCCTACACCACGGAATTTGTTGAATGTGAATCTTATTATATATTTAAGTATGATTTTAAAGCCGTTGCGTATAGTAATAAAGATCAGAGCCTGTTTAGAATACATACATACATAATTGGCCATTACAACCCTTCAGTCAGGATTACGGCGTACTTCTCACACCACTCATGTTGTGTGCGTTAATTTTATACGTGAGGTTGATTACTCTCAGGGCCATTATTACAACTTGTCGTTAAACTTGGGGTTAGTTAAAGTTACGTTTAGCTAAAGAGAACTGGAAAGTGATCTTTAAATGTTAAAGGTAGGATGATACTCCATTTAGCTTAACGATCACTTCTATCTCATAAAAACGGAAAACAAATTATCTGCTTGTTAAAATCCTCCCTTTAGTTAACGGCAAGTTGTAATAGTGGCCCTCAGAGTTTTTGCCAGAAATCTGCTGAGAGGAAGTCGCAGAAGAAATATTTTTTTTTCATATTTCGTTTTGATGTCTGACCTGGGATACGAACCCGGGCTTTACGTCTAATAATCCAACATACTACCTAGTAGACTACGGCGACTTCAACCTGTTTACAATAATGGTTTTTATTTAGATTTATCAGAGGGCATCCTAAACAGACAAATCTAGCCTCGTACTTAAATGCTCCCTTAACAGAACCTGCAAAATCTATAATTTTATGAAATGCTTCGCAACAAGTGTAAGTAATAAATAAGAAAATAAAGTAATTCCTAGCTATGTACTGTTTTATGATGTCACCCTATCTCACCATCAGTTCCATTGTGAAGTTTCGGAATCCATGGGGCAACTGTTCCTAACAGATGTCGAAAAATGTGTTCAATGTGTAAACAGGAAGTACAGAGAATAGGACACTGCACTACTGTCTGCAAGTCAGTCAACCATCGGAGTACTTATGAAGTTGAGTCAAATTAGTGTAGGACTGTTTGAAAAAATTGAACGTGAGGCCATGTTCCAAACCCCAGATCACACATCTCGAATAAAAACGAAATGTGAAAAAATATTTCTTCCTTGACTGCCTGTCAGCAGATTTCTGGCAAAAACTCTGAGATTAAATAAAACTACCATGACAAGTTTCTCAAAAAATCCGTCCTTCGGAGTCGAATTTAAACTGTAGCACCCGCCACTCATGTATAAAATTATCGCAAACTACATAAGTGATGTGTGAAGCTAGGTCGTAATTCTGATTGAAGAGTTTTAATGACCACTTATGTATGTATGTATCCATTTTTCATGTGGGATTTCAGAGCAATGAGCAATGAGATGATGCTAAAGGCAAATTTTCACACCACTGATATGGCTAGATTGTTCCAGTGATGTGGGAAAAGAAGGTGGCAGAAGAGAAATTTTTACCCTTTTTTCTCAAGCAATTAATTTGAAACAATCTGTAATTGTGCTAGTTAATTACCGTACAAAGAGAATTGACTCTTGCATTAGAGTTTTCAGGAGTACGCTGACGCTTTCTGACCTATGATTGTAGACCCACATAACAATTATTCTGTGTAAGGATTGCTTCAAATTAATTGTGAAGATAACCAATCATCCAAACATTTACTTGGAATCTGTGTGGCAATAAAGCATTTCAAAAGTATTAAATTAAAAAAAAAAGTATTTAAATTATTTATTGAAAGCAAATATCAATTGAAATTTCTTTAGGGCAACAAGATTGGAGATACAACATGGGAATATCGATGAGAAGAAGTATAATATTGTTAAGAAAATGAAGAATCTAAATACTGGTGTTTTGCTTCCGCAAATACACAAAAACAATAATGAAACAACGATGGAAATTTTGAGAAGGTGAAGCCACGAGCATTCGCCTTCAAGGACATTCATCAGACTGTTTACCTTGCCATAAAAAAAGCACGGTAAATTAAGCAAACAGAGTGAGTGAAGTCTTGTGTGAAGCCACGGTGCGTTGTAAGAGAGTAATCGTGGTTTGAACATCTCCGTTGCAAAGATCTGTCGTATAATTGCTTAGTGATTGTTATTGTTTATGCAAAGGGTGCAAACAGAGAAATAACAAAGAAGAGCAATTGTTATTGTTTACATAAAGTTGTGAACAGTGGCACACAGAATTGTGCGAATAATAAAGAATTTTAATTAAAGCTAAACACAAATTTATATTTATTTTATTTGCAATCTTCCGGCTCATATTTTAAACATTTTTAAAAGGTAAAAAAGTAACAAAATATAAAAAATATATACATATAGGGTTTTTTTTTTGATAAATTTAGGTTTTGTAGACAGTCTCTTTTTTTCTTGTTACTGACAAAATGTTAAAGTTAAACTGAGGGTGTGTAACTCAAAATGATAGGCGCCTGTATTGCTATCGTCATATTTTTTTGTGTTTCTAGACAGTATCAACTAACATAGTACTGATATTAACATTAGTGATCACCAATTTCGGCTCGATGAACAGATTTCCAAACCGTGTGCTTTCCACTGGCATGTTGCAGTCAAACGTTAAAGAGAATGTTGAGTATAATGTTGCTACTGTGTACGGGGAACAATACAATACATTGGGGCATATTAGATCGGCAGCATGTTTGAAATAAATAAATTGCAAAGAAAAATCCTCAATTCTGATTCATTTTATAAATCAATTTCACTAAATTCGTTAATTCGAAAGAGTTTAGATATTTATGCATATCTCTAGCTTGTGGATGTAAACAAAATCCAATTTTGCAATTGAAATTAAATAATTTGAATGCAGAAATATATTGTTAAATATCTTTTCTAAACTTCGCTTACAGTATTTTTCGTTTTTGTTGTAACAAATTCAGCTTATTTGTAAGGTTTTTTGACAAAGAACTACTTAACAAATTGGTAGTAAAAAAAGGAAAGAAAAAATTACTAGACAAGCTGCTATAAAGGAGAAAAAAGCATTAGTATTCAAGCAACTAAAGGCTTAGAATAGAGACGAGCCAAAAAAAAAGTAAAAAGAAAGACCGAAAGAATCTTTTACCACCTTTTTACAAGTGGATGGATACTTTAAATAATTTATCACTATAACTCCCATTTTATGTATTTTATCTCCTAAACCAATGGCTGGCTCCTTGTCTAACTGTTGAAATAAAGTATTCGTCGTTTATCTGCACAAATACTTAAAAATGTCAAAATAAAATGAATGATATTAAAATAATTTTTCATACCAGTTGTCTAGCAGCAGCAACAGCAACAGCAACAGCACACTGCCAGTTCTGGCAGCAGCAGCAGTTACAATAACAATTTTACTGCAATTTATTTATTTGCAGTTCTTTTACTTTTTTCTTTCTCTATTTCAACTTGCATTGGAAAATTAAAAAAAAGCGAACGAACGAACGAACGCTATGTACGATAATATGAAAAATAGGAAGAAAAAAAAATTGAAATGAGATGAAAAAAATATAGAATGCAAGATGAATAGAAATAAAAAAAATAAAAACGAAACGAAATGAGAAAAAACACATCGGTAAAACTAATATCAAAGTGTCTGTAAATATAATTTTTCTTTACTAAATGCCAGCTCGAGCCAACTTCTTTACTACTCACCAGCACCTCCATACATACGTTCTCATCTCATTTCAGTATACTTTTTCTGTTTCTGTGTTTTTTTTTAAGCAGTTAGTCGAACCTCATCGTCCATTGAAATTGAGTAACAACATGAAAATGATGAAAATGGTTGGAAAAGAAAGAAAAATAAGCGAAAAAATGCCAGCACTTACATAAGAGTTCCATAACCTTTAAAACTGCCAGTCAGGCTATATGCATTGATAATAATGGAAATGAGGGGAATATGAAAGCAAAAGAAAAATAAAACGAAATGCTTTTACAAACACAAGTTTTGAACAAATAGAACAGAAATTTCAAATAAAGAAAAAATTAGGTGGAGAACAAAAACTGTATAAAAGCAACTAAAATACCCCCCAAAACATATAATAGCCATTTACACTGCCAGCCATGTTGCAATGATAAAACTATGCCCTGCCTAGTTAACGCTTAGAGAGAATACAAAGGTATGGAAAATAGCATAACTTTGAGGTTTCTTTTGAAAGTTTCTAACCCAAGTAGGGGCTAAACTGCCCAGAGATTTAAATACACTTCGAGAAATGTAACTTTTGAAGTACTTCTAGAGAAAATTGCAGCAAGGATTTCAGTGGATGGTCTTTGATTTGGTGGTGTTTAAGCAAAGCCTTAAGATACTGAAGATCTTTATTTTGATACGCGCTTGATGTTCAGATAAATTTGTACTTGGTTTCCTTTTAATAAAATTTAAGTGACTTTTACTGACTGTTATTTTATAAAACGTTTCTTTATTTTTAATTGTTTTAAATAAAAACCAAATTACTATTTCTTTTTTTTTTCTTTTTGAATCGAAAAAAAAAATAAAAATTTTGCGAATCAAGAGCAATGACCTTTAATTTTGACCCTTCTCTCAATCCACTTATAAAAAAGGAAACAAATTAAAAATTACAATGTCTTACCGACACAAAAAATACACTTTAAAATATTTATCAACAACACGAATAAATAAAAAAAAGTAAATAAAAGCCATTGCCAATTGTTGTAGAACGTAATCTTGTAATTCTTGGCACTGGATACAGCATTTTTTTTTTGCATAAATAAAATCATATAAAATGCATTAGAGATGCAGCATTGTGATATGCTTGTTTAGAAAAACAGTTTTTGTTTTTATTTTTTAAAAAAGAAGAGATTGTTTTTAATATTAAAATTTATATTTTATTTTGTGGTCCTTTTTAAGAGAAGGATAACAAGAATAAATAAAAATTTAATTTTTTTTAAGTATTTGATTGGGCATCAAACAAAAAAAAACAACAGAATAAAAAATAAAATACTTAGTAATTGCTATTACCGTAATGTTAAAGCCTCTTGCCGTAAATGATTATATTTTTTTACGCCATTCATAATCTAAAAATATTGTTACGTTTTTAGCTTTTAAAAACGTTTAAATTATGAGCTCATAGATTGCATACAAAAAACAATAAATTTTGTACTTAGTTTTAATTAAAATTCTTTATTATTCGCACAATTCTGTGTGACATTTCTTTGTTTTATTCTCTATTTACACTCTCTGCATAAACAATAACAAGCACTAAGCAATTATACGACAGATCTTTGTAACGGAGATCTTCAACCACGATTACTCTCTTCAAACACACCCCGTCTTCACACAATACTGGCTGAACTTCATGGCAGTGTAAACAGTCTGCTAAATGTTCTTGAAGGCGAACATTCATTTTTTTATTTACTCTCAGAGTTTTTGCCAGAAATATTCTGAGAGGAAGTCGCCGAAAAAATACTTTTCATATTTTGTTTTGATGTCTGGCCTGGGATTGAGTCTACAACTACACCTTCTCGAAATCTCAATAAATGCAAACATCGTTGTTTACGTTTATTATTGTAGTGTTGTTGGTATATTTTTGTTTACTTGTTTACCATTTTTTATGCTGGTGTTAGTTGTTGTATTTTTGTTTGCTTGTTTACCATTTTTTATGCAGTACGAGCTTTTGTAGTTTTTTTTATAATTTTAACGTTAAGCAATGTAATAACAATACAGCAGTATGTATCTGTATTTTTAATTTTCGTAACAATATTATGATTATTAATTACAATTTTTAATATCACTTACATATTTACTTAATTGGTCATTATAACCTAGCTTCTCACACCACTTATGTTACGTGTTGCTTTTATTAATGAGTGAAGGAATCTACAGTTTATAGTCGAATCCAAACGATAGATTTTTGAGATACTTTTCATGACAATTTTATTTCATTCAAGAGTTTTTACAAGAAATCTGCTGAGAGTAAGTTGCCGAAGAAATATTTTTTCATACTCCGTTTGGTTGGTGAGGTCTGACCTAGGGTTTGGAACCGTGGCCTTACGTACATATATTAAGCCAACACAATACCAACTAGACTACGAAGACTTCAAGATATATATATATGTCGTTAACATATTTTTTCCTTGAGTGTGATTTGATTTTTTTTCGTTTATATATTTATGGTTAGAAATTTACCTGACATGTATCTCAGGTTATTTTTTTTTTCTTAATAATATATCGTCACCATCTTACCTGAAAATATAAAATATAAATATAAATTTAATAACTGAAATTTAAAATTATTAATTAAATTGAAATATAAATTGTAAAGATGTTCACACTACAATATAAAGCAGCACATGAGGTTTTTTGTGCCATTATACAACACCAGTTCAAATATTTAAATGAACATTCTGTCATTTCCTAAGTAGTCTCTGTAAAAAACAACTACCCAGTCTACCCAACTGAAAAAAAGTTTGATTATTTTTGGATGCATTGGACACTTTTGAATCTTATGTGGATTGGTATCATGCCAAACTTAACAATTTTATTCCTTCACATACGTATTCAAGGCCTAACTGCTGGATATGATTCTTTAATGAGAATTTGGGGAAAGTTTGTAACTGAAAAAATCATGGAATAAATTGAGGAAGACTAGCATAATACAAAGTAGGCGTAATGCTAGAAATTCATCATCAAATAATTCTCAACCACTTGTAGACAGCTAGATACTAGCATTACTACCTAAATTAACAATGAAAGATTTAATGAATCGAATTTATATTTCAATCCAAGGCCAATTCAAGGCAACTAAAGTGCACCATTTCTGAAGCTTATGATTGCCTTTAGGCAATAATTAGACAGTAATTAGTGAAGAATGTCGTGTGGACTAAACTAGGTGTAATATCGCAACCAATACGAAAGTCTGGATTGCTATAAAGAAAAGTAACGCTTTGTATTTGATAAAACTAAAATTGAATATTTCATTATGGGTTTGTACAATTTGTCAAACAATTAATCCTGATGGCTACAGTAAAAAATTAATGAATTGAAGCAAGCAATTCATTAACAATGTCTTGATTTGATTAAAAGAGAAGGTATTATTTTCCAACATGCCCATACCAGAACACACGATTTCCTTGGATAATTCAGTAAAAACTAAAATAATATGGCTGTGATGTTTTTTAGGTCTATGTCCACGATCGTTGAACTCTCAAATAAGTATTTTATCGATAAATGCAGGACTCCATTAATGGTGTAAATTCAAATACTGGTAGTGACTTGAAAAATGCAGGGGAGCCATTAAGTTCTGTCATTACAATTACAAGTAATCACAAGTGCATCTTTCATTTATTTGTTCGTTACAAATTCAGTTATTGGCATTTTCGAACATCTTAACCTTTAAACTGGCAATAATTTTTTCATTCGTTTCTTAGTATTTATGCCCTTTGCATTATCCTTAAGCCGTTCCGTCTAAAAAGTTCATGTTTCATGGGATATCTTTGGGTTCCAATTTAAGTCAATTCATTCCATGACCTTGTTTTTATTCCATTTAATTTATACGTTCTTTGAAAAGAGGACTTAAATATTTCTTTTTTGCATCCGTCAATATAAAAAAAAATTTTACTTTGTTTAGAAGACAAATCAATTCCAGCACATACGCAATTTATCTGAGCGTTTTTTTGTTTTCAAAGTTCCCTTCATTTAACGGGCTGATAATAATAAATTTTCTAACAATAAATTAAATTTTCTATTTACATTGAAATATAATTTAAAACATTTCCATATGAATTCCCAAAACGAATGTAATGAATAACAATAAATTTACTGTTCTTTTTATACTCAAATCTATCAAACATGTGCATATTTTACGAAGTAATTTTTAAGAGGACTTTAAGATTATATAAGTCTCCTTAGTAACCTATTTTTCGTAATGTTTTCTTTATATCTACTACTAGCCATGTCTTACTCCTTTTCCTTTTGCCGTCTTCCTTCTGCTCTTTATTACTGTAATCTGCTAATCTAATAGACTTTCTCAATGGCTGGCTGTACAATCAAATGTTTGAATATATGGCTGCCAATATCGAAATAATTTATTTTCTTTTCAAGTAATTTTTCACCTAAACAATATCCAGTAAATGCTTACAATAGAAACAAAAACGAAAACAACCGAAAAACACAAAAACTGAATGAAAGAATAACAATTGAATACAAAAGACATTTATTTGGCTAAACTACTAGCATTTGATGAAAAATAAATACAATAAATTACGGGTATCCAGTACATGAAAGTAAAACTACAGCCATAACACAAGAAACTTTAACAACATGAAAGGAAACAATAGACTACGCTTGTAATATAGAAGTTGTAATCCTTTAAAGGAATAAAGCTTTAAAGAAGGATGATAGATAAATAAGAATACATAGGGATACATAGACGAAAACAGAACGAAAACAGGACGAAAACAAGACGAAAACAAGACGAACGTATTGCGTCAACAACACTATTTACTAACACCACTAAAGAAGGATTGGTTTAGTAGTGGCTACTTGGCTGTAATGTTATCATACCAAATCTAACAAATACAATTGCTTAAAATAATACATCTTATAGCAATTGTTTGTCTGTAATACAAACCAACTACTACCACTACTACTACTCGTATTTTCACTGGCACTAATACTACACTAAGTCTTACACAGCTTCAACTTCAATTTTCTTTCTCTCCTTTTGTTAGTTTAGTGAACCACAATTATTGACTATGAAACATTTGACAACTGATTGCAGTGCCTGTAGTACAGGAGATAGACAGACAGACACAAGAAAGTATTTTATATACTATATAATTGCGTATATATCTATGTATGTACATAGAACGTAAGAAGACTAAATGTCTAGAGTATTATTTACTAGTTGGCTGACTGAATGACTGCTGGCTTCATAGACTACTATTTCATAATGTAAAAGCGAGTATAAGCCTTACGAAGAGTTTACAGCAACTGTCAACTAAATGTATACAAATTTGAAAGATAAATTTAAAGAATTTAAGAATAAAAGAAAGAAAAATTAAATCAATTATACAAGTCGTCAAAAATATCTAGAGAACTATGTACAGACATATGTAATGTTTAAGTACAGTTAATAAAAAGTCTTCACCTTCGTGTTTTTTTTTATCCACTGAAATGAATATGAATGCCTTATAATTTTATTTAATCTTGAAAAACAATTAAAATGAATTAATTAATACAGTTCTAAGACCTCAGATTTGTGTATAGAATTGTAAGTAAGTAAATTATATACGGACATACATACATACATAATTGGTCATTACAACCCTTCAGTCAAGATTACAACCAAGTTGCTCCCATTATTTTGTGTGTGTTAATTTTATAAATGAGTGGCGGGACCTACAGTTTAAAGTCGATTCTGAACGACAGATTTTTTTGAGAAACTTTTCATGGCAATTTTATTTATTCTCAGAGTTTTTCCCAAAAATCTGCTGAGAGGTTGCCGCCGAAAAAAATGTTTTTCATATTTTCGTTTTGATGTCTGACCTGGTGTCGCCGTGGTCTAGTAGGTAGTGTGTTGGCTTATTAGACGAAAAGCCAGGGTTCGAGCCCCAGGCCAGACATCAAAATAAAATACAAAAAGTATTTTTTCGGCGACTTCCTCTCAGCTATGAAAAGTTTCTCAAAAATCTGTCGTTCGGAGTCGACTTTAAACTGTAGGTCCCGCCACTCATGTATAAAATTAACAAACACAAAATAAGTGGTGTGAGAAACTAGTTCGTAATCCTGACTGAAGGGTTGTAATGACCAATTATGTATGTATGTGTCTGACCTGGTGTATATACGGGTACATTTAATAAAATTAAATGCCTTTCCAGCCCTCTAATTTTTTTAATTACAATTCCAAGAAATATTGTTTTTGAGTTCTTACGAGTCAGATGACTAAAACAATGTTCACCAGGCATTTTGCTTTTGTGTTATTGAAGTATTTAACATTTTATCACTTAAGAAATGAATTTTTGAGTATATTTTTGAATAATTTATCCCATTTGGCAAGCTTGCTTATACAAACCTGCACAGCCCCCAAGTTTTTGAAGTGCTCTAACACCCTCTAACAATATTTCAAGCAAATATTATATTTTTTATTATACTTACAATTAATTACAACGCAATCACAAATTATATTTAATTATGTATGAGTTGAGTAACTTCAAGCTTATGATCGGTATAGTATAACAGGCCAGAGTTTCTGGTGGGAATTGAACATACAATCCTCACGCTAATAGTACACACTAGAGTACCACCTGATGTAAAATTTCTCAAACTAAGCATCGTTTCATAAACCTCTTCACCGATAACTAGTACGTACGTAAGTACTTCCTTCCCCTCTGGCAAACAGCCGGGCATGTACCCAGCAGGTGAAGGACAGTCTCCTCCTCCTCCTCATCTCTGCAGCTTATGCAGAAGTCATTAGCAAGGTGTCCAAGACCTATGCGCCTCGCATGCGTACTCATAATGCAATGCCCCGTAATAACCCCTACAACCACGCTGAGCGCGCCCCTTTAGAGTTTAAGCAGACCCATTTTGCACCCAACCGTTCATCCAGCCTTGGCCAGATTTTACGCGCCGTTCTTCCCATGTCCAAGACCAAGAATCGACGATCGCATTTTCAATTATGAGTCTACAGGTTCTCATAGGGAAGCGCAAAGCCGAGAATTCATCGAAGAATCCGATGGTCCTGCCCCGTTCAGTTTCGAACCATCGGTGTAGATTTGCGTCACAGCACTTTTCCAGACCTCATTGTCCGGGATTGATGTCTTGAATCTCCTTGTGAAGTCGTACCGTGGTGCCATGTTATCCGCAAAGTAATACTAAAGCTTTCATTATTCCTCTGAAGTAAATGAAAGCGAACAATTTTTTATTCACAGGACCTAAAGTTTAAAGTCGACTCCGAACGACAGTTTTTTTAGAGACTTATCTGGCAAATTTTATTTTATTATTTTTTTGCTGGAAGTCCGCTGAGAGGAAGTCGACGAAGAAATATTTTTGTACATTACGTTTTGCCCGTGAGTTTATACAGGTATTTGATACACACGTTCATGTCTAAAGTTTCATTTTGAGCGCTTAATTAAACTTGGCTTGGCTTTGTCTTAATAGCGTGTTCCCATTTAATTTCCTTCAACCAGAGTACTTTTATTTTAAGCGCTGTAAATTTTCCCTTTGTCACTTTGAAATCGAATCCATTATAATTCCAATTTAAGCTCACATAGTAATACAAATTATGTTGTCATCAGTTTTATGGCCTTTGCAGTATTTGATAGTCATTAATAGAATTTTACATCGATCGAAATGAATATCGGAATGATAACCTCGAACTTCAACGTCCGTATATAGTATATAGTAGTTCACAGACAAATTTTTGTTGGTTTTTGCCGAATCATCCAAGATTATTGTGGTTTCGTGTGGTCATCATTCAACACAACCTTTTCGTTTTCGAATCTGGCATAAAATCTTCATAAAATCCTTTATCGAACTGGTATGTATATTTACCTCCTCTAGATTATACTTTCCAACACTAGTTAACCACCGCTGTTGCATAAGCAAATATCATAAAACAATTGCCACACAGTTAAATCGACTATTTGACCATTCCAAGCGAAAAATCACTGCAAGGATTATATACCACCTCCCCCACATACCATATTTTCAATTTTCTCTATGAGGCATAATATAATCTGAATTTATTTTGATAAAACACTTTAGACCACCAGCATGTTCTTCTTCTTAATACGCAAAAAAAAAGAAAACAATTCTGATCTGCAGACAGCTGCTCTACAAGCAGATAGTTTTGCTTAAAGCGATTTATTTGTATTTTTTCCTTAAATATTATCGTAAATAACAGAAAAATAAATACAAAGAAATTGTATTGAGCAGATACCGACAAGACGAAAAGGATTTTCTTTCTTTCTTCCTTCGGTTACTACTAGTAAGACCGAGAAGGAAATCTTAACGAAAAAAGAGAAGAAAAAGGGAAAATATTGAGTAGAAAATAAGTGGAACAAAAACCAATTGTTATTGATTGTTTTTATACGTTTTCTGGTTATACCACTAATGCCGGACAAGAAAATAAATAAAAGGAAGACATGACTTGACTTGGACATAAGGAATCCAGAAATGATGTATTAAAATTTTATATGTATGTGTGTCGGAAAGTATAAAGCTTTTTATCAAAGATGAAAATTTTGTAGTGGAACAAAAGGAAAAAATATGTGTATTTAAATGAAAATTTAAAATAATGTTTATGTAAAACAATTAGAGGTGCTTAGATATTAAATCTATGAAAAAATAAATTTAAAAAATTTTAGGAACAATATATTCCATAGGCAGCACTACTTCTGTATAACTTTTTTTCTTCTCAGGTGGTATGTCTGATATTTAAGAACTGACACCTAAGATAGAACTGAAATTAAACAAAAATATAAAAAAGTTGGATTGAAAGCGTTCAGTAAAGTCAGAAGGATACATACATACATAATTGGTCATTACAATCTAGTCAGGATTACGACCTAGCTTCTCACACCACTTATGTTGCGTGTGTCAATTTTATACATGATTGGTTGTTGTTGTGTCTCAAAGACACAAATTTGAAGATAGACAGTCAAAATGAGTGAAATGTATACAGAAGCAATGTGCGGTCTAAAGTTACAATATCCAAGACTAGGACAGTGTGTAATAATACGACAAACTCAAGCACTTCTACACATCAAAAACAGAATATCGAAATCATCCAGTCATTTTGTTTTCTAGGATGCATGCTAACATATTTAAAGGCTCCACAGAGGATGTTATAAAACGTATACACATTCATATATAACTGTTCATTACAACGTTCAGTCAGGATTACGACTTAGCTTCTCACACCACTTATGTTATGTGGCGGAACCTACAGTTTAAAGTCGATTCCGGACGAACGATTTTTGAATCTTTTTTTGGCAATGTTTTTTATTCCCAGAATTTTTCGTAGAAACCTGCTAAGAGGAAGTCAGGTCTGAGTTGGGTATTGTACCAAGGCCTCATGTCTAATCAGCCAACACACTACCTACTAGACTTCGGTGACTTCTAAATAAAACGTATCAATGAAGTCAAATAAGCCTAAGCTCGACTAAAAAAAGTTGGGGAGTCATCTGAAATGCATGGACAGGTCATTTGAAATGACAATTCTAAAAAACCTGAAGCGCATTTGAATGACAGTCGCGGAAAACGACGTTTAAGTAATGCTTGAAGATAGTGCCAAAAGTTTGGAATCAAAAATTAATAAATTAAAGGACAATCTGATTGTTTTCTCATTTCAGAAAAATAAATGAAACGCAATCGTTGAGATCATATTATGAATAAAACATTTTCTGGCTTTCAAAATTTATTTTTATACGAATTTTCTCGTATTATATGAAACTGAAAGGTGTAACCTTAGTCCCTAACAAAATAGTTTATCCTCTTCTCGAAGTAGAACCGATACAATTGAAATTGAGATCGTAAATAATCTTTGTTTTGTTACTTTACTCTGCTGAAATATACCAATTGGAACGAAAGTAATGACATACGGTTCAGTCATAATTTCGAAAATAAAAATGTTTAAAAATTATTAAATTATTCTTAAAATCTATTTTTCTACTACAACTATAAGCACGACCAGAAAAGCACGTCCATTTCTTCTACTTACGGAGGATATCTTGTCAATTTTTATATATTAAATTTTTAGAACCCTGTTAAAGAAAACTTTTATATGTTAAAACACTTCTTAATGTATGCAAAACCGAAAAACAATTAATATTTGCGTCTCTATTTAAACAATAAAAGAACACAACTTTTATTTTATTTTTTCAAGAATTACGCACTTTCATACGCCCCATTACCACATTTGAAGTCGGCGGCAGACAGCCTTTATTCTGCGTGTGATAGACATTAGAAGCAGAGAGCGTTATGCAGGAAATGCATAATGGTTTTAAGCACAGTATAAAGCCAATAAAATATAATGTAGCGTACAGAATAATGGCATAAAATACCAGAATAGTTTCAACATTTTCATTTCCTGATTTCTTTATATGCTAAATTCCTAGCATTTTTGCCTTTTTTCCTTTTTTTTTGCAATTTTTCTTATCTCATTTGCTACAATAAGAGAATGCATTTTTTTGTTTTGTTGTCTTTGCAAGTATTTATCTTTTCAATTTAAAATATTTAAGAACATTAGATGGTTCGTTTCTGGTTTTTTAGTTCCTTTTTAAAAAAAATTTTTTTTTGTATTTTTATTCAACAAAATCATCTCGTGATTGTTAAGAAAATACAGAAAATGTTCAAGGAAAATGAAAATAAATAAAATGGAAAATATACAGGAAATGATAATAAAATACAAAACGACTTAGAGCAGCAGCAGAATAATACTCTTCAGATGAAAGCAAAGAAAAGAACGACCGAAAGTTGCAAATATGCGAAGAAAAGGAACAAATTTCCAGCTTTTCTTTATTTTTCATTGCTTTATATTCTACATATAAATACTTATAAATACACATTTTGTACAATAAAATATATTTAAAAATAGAGGAATGATAAGACAAAAACAACAACAGCAACAACAATACTATTAAAAACAGCATGAATTTTTATATGAAACAAATACAGGAACTACCAAAATGGGAGGCAAGGAAAAAAGGAAAAACTATAACACATCCTCAAACACAGCAGGCATTTTGAAAACGAGAAAAAAACTGAAAACTAAACTCAACACACACTCACATCTACATATGTATGTACACGCAAAAAGTTTTAAATGGTTGGATAACTGTCTAGATGATGCTATGTTCGCAACGTTGTTCCAACTATAAAAACTACAGTTGAAAGGCAATTGTATTGCTTCATACAAATTTTAAGATGATTTTGCTAAATACATCTATAGAAATACATTACAGCCTCGATTTTTAATTTTTTATTCTCATTTTTCAATTATTCATTACTCGCTTTATTTATCTAAAACTGCCGTCTAACACACATTTGCTCGCTATTATCAGATGGCAGTGAAATTAAGCGACAACTTTAAAGCGGAACATTTTAGATACTCAATTGAGACCACTCCCATTCACATGATTATTCAGTTCCATCGATTGCAAATGTATTTTGAATAACTCCCCTTCTCTTTTAGGTTTCTACGCATATAATGCCGATCCAAATAAATATGCTATTTCTGATTTTAACATGCTCCGGCTTTTGCTTACTCTTTGCCCAAAGCTGAACATGTGCTATCGTTCTAAGCATGTTTATACGAAGAATTTGCTTAAGAAATTTAACCACACCGTAATTTATGACTTTCTTTAGCATTATAAGCCAGATACTTTCAAACAAACAATCTTAACTCACTTGGAAGAAACCTAAGCTTTTATTGATCCTACGTTTTCAAAATTATTCGCCAAGGTTGGTAACAGGAAGATTCGATTTATACATATATACATAATTGGTCATTACAACCCTTCAGCCAGGATTACGATACGTTTCTGTGTTAATTTTTTCCATAAGTTGTGGGACTTACAAGTTTAAAGTCGATTCTGAACGATAGATTTTTGAGAAACTTTTTCATGTCAATTTTATTTACTCTCAAGGGTTTTGCCAGAAATCTGCTGAGAGGCAGCCGCCGAAGAAATATTCTTTTTTCATATTTAATATGGAGTCTGAATCGCGGCCTCACTTATAATAATATCTACCTACTAGACTTAAACAAAGTACACTTAATATCCGTGAGTAGCCATTGTCCTTATAATTATTTCTCAATACTTCTAAAGAATCTAAGAATTATATACGATGTCAGTGAGAATATATTCACGCCCTATACTGGACAAGACACCAAATCTTTTCTTGCTACAACCATCATACATTTCCACGAAACCGAATGTGTTCTGGTGATTTGTTCTCCCCAGACAAAATCCAACGCATTAGATTTGAATAGAAACTTTCTCACGATGTGTATTTAAGTATACAACAATTTAGATTATTTCAACACCATGTAGATTGAGTTCAGTTTCTCTTTAGTGTTAGTTTAAGTCACAAAAAAATTACCTTATTTCCTCCTGATTAGTAGACTAAGCCTGCTCAGACAGTTTAATACTAACTTCGAGTCGTCATCATTAGAACTAAAAGCCTGATAACAAGACAGTATTGCTATGACTTCGGCACCTTTTGTTCAAGTTCAATGGAAACTTCTTATGAAAGTTCGCTTGTAAAATTCTTGCGGGTACCAATATTATATTCAAAACCCCCGTTTCTGTAACAACGAATAGTTACTCTCTTAAGCTTATTACATAATACTCTTTGTCAAGTTGTGATATTTATTTGGACATTTTCCGGTATTTGGGGCGTCAAGTTTTCAATAGTTATTTTGAAGGAGAATTAAAGAATTTGTTTACATACTTAATTGGCATTACAAACCTTTGGCTAGCATTACGACCTAGCTTCTCACATCACCCACATTGTGTGCGTTAATTTTCTCCATGAGTAGCAAATGTCGATTTCGAATAACACATTTGAGAAGCTTTCTCATGACAGCTTTTTACTCTCAGAGGTTCTGGAAAAAGAGTACTTACTGGCAGGATGTCGCTCATAGAAATATTTTTGTTTATTGTTATCATTTTTTTCCGATATCTCAAAACTGTACGTTTGTACTCACAAGCTCTCATCTAGTAAGCCACTCTACAAGTTTACCGCGAGAAACAATTTAAACTTTTTAAAATTAAAATTTATTCCTTTTCCCCCATATTTTAAGCTGGATTGTTCCGGTTTGCTATTAAAGGCTTTAGCTACACAACTCCTCTATAATTTACGATTTATTACGATTGACGATAATTAAAAAGGGGGGTTGTCAAAAGATGAGTATAAACGCGTAAATCTAAAGGGTAAACCCTATAATGAATGTATTTGTATGTAAAATCAATTTTATTTGTAAACGATAAAAATTTTATTTATTTTCATAAATCTTGGATTCTAATGAGATATTAGAAAAAATCTTTCGAATTTATTTTAGCAACTCTAATGTAATATTTTTGACTCTTTTATCTACTCACGTTATATGGAAGCTTACCATTTAAAACATCAACAGTAGTATCCCAAAAAACATAACAACCTTTCAATTACATACGCAAAAAGCAAAAACAAAAAAAAGAAAATTTTTAGCAAGTAAAAGTGTAATTTATTTTAATTGCTTTTTGCGCAAGCCTCTTAACGTAATAAGAAAAATATAAAAAAAATTGGGGTGAGGGAAAAGAAGAACTTTTTCAGTTAATGGCTGCTTATTTAACCCCGTTTAGCAGTGGTAAAATGCATTTGTTATCTTTTTCGTTTTACTTTCACACACTCGTCGCTTCGTATTCAAACTCTTATGAAAAATTTATTAAAACTAAACCATTAAGGAGAATACTCATGCCATTTCGTTCATATTTACGCTCTGATTTCATTTTAAGTTCTTCAGTATTAAAATTAAGTCGTAAATCTTAAAGAAGAAACTGCAAAAAACTACAAAAACCCCTGAAAGAACTGGTAATTTTCGTAGAAACTAAACTAAAGTTCTTGTATTTTTTTTCTTCTATTTTCTTACATAATATTTTTGGGAAAAACATTTTTTTAAGATTTTCTGTATTTTATAATTGCTTTAGTTTTCTGTACGTACAACTACAATTTTGAAAATGGTAGCAAGGAAAGGAAAAGTAAGGATTTCCAGTATGTGCCTTCTTAGTTGTTACCTGCTTTGCCTACTCTTTCCATCGTTTCTATATATGTTAAGTAAGTATATAATTCCGGTATTTAAGAAAATAAAGAGGAAAAGAAAGGAAAGCAAAAGATTTAAGAACACACATGCATTCATATGAAATACAAAATGTATCTCCAGTGTTGTCATCATTTCTTAACTCAACTCATCTTTTCTGAACAACTACATACGTATGAAGGGAAAAACGTTGCAACTGTAAAAGAAATCTTTAAAATGTTTCAATTTCTGTTTCTTTTTGTATTCACTTTAGCAAGCTAACCTGACATTACCTGCATCACTGAGTTTGCATTGAAAAAAATAAAGAAAAAAAACATTGGGAATAAACTTTAAAAAGAAATTCGTTTAGCTACGCTTCTTACTACTCTGTTAACCACTCAAGCATAGCTCATAACTCATAGAGTTGCACTAGTCATTGGAATATTTAAAAATTTATAAAAAGAAACACTTTCTTCGTATTCATTTATATTAAAATGCATGATAATATCAGATGCACCATAATAAGATTGACAACAAGTTCCATATTTACTTACTTAAATGGTCATTGCAACCGTTTAGCTAGGATTAAAATCTAGCTTCTCACTGCACCCATGTTGCGTGCGGTAATTTTATGCGTAAGTGGCTGGATCTATAGTTTAATGTCGACTCAAACGACAGATTTTTGAGAAACTTTTAATCGCAATTTTATTTTCTCTCAGAATTTTTGCCAGTAGATTGCTGAGAGGAAACCGCCTAAGAAATATTTTTTCACACAACGTTCTGTTGGAGATGCCTGGACTTGGGTTGAGCCCCGAGTATTCTTCTAATACGGCAACACACCACGTACTAGACTATGGCAAGTTGCTTAAGCTAACATAATATTTACTTAAAACGCTGTTCGCGTATGTCGAAAAATAAGCTAGTAAGCGAACTAGCTAGTATAAAAAATAATTGTAGGTTACGGCGAACAAGGAAGCAATGTAACCTGATCAGAGTTTTTTAATATTAGTAGTCATAAGCATAATTTAGAACTAAGTGTACTTAGAACGTTTTTAATGTTCTTGCATGTTTAAATTCTTTCTAACTTAAATACTATCAAAATTTGGTTAAGATGCGCCGATCCGTTCCGAAGTTATAGGGAAAAATCTACTTAGAATACACCTATGGTTGTATTTCGCGTGAAAACTTTGAGAGCTCATAACTCTAAACATACTTTTCCAACTTAGAACGGAGGCGTCGATATGTACATACATAATTCGTTATTACAACCCCTCAGTCAGGACTATGACCTAACTGCTTATACCACTTATGTTGTGCATCCTATTTTTATACTAGAGCGGCGGACGACAGTTTTTTGAGAAACTTTTGGTGGCAATTTTATTTATTCACAGAGTTTTTGCAAAAAATCTGCTGGGAGAAAGTCGTGGAAGAAATATTTTTTCTAATTTCTATCCTCCGAAAATGTCTGAAAAGGACTTTGAACCGTAACTTCACATCTAATAAGTCAACACACTACCTACTAGACTGCGGCGACTTCCACACACTTTACCAGACGGTAATATTACTCGATTTGTTATATCGTACAGTAGTTTGGAAAGATACGTTGTGTATGGAGATTAAAGTTGACTCGGAATGCATAATGAGTTGTATGAAGTTTACGATGCCATTGACCGTGTTAATAGATTAATTTGCAATGGTTAAAGAGGCTTGGATGGCATAAGAGCAATAGTGCGCCAGGATAAATATATTTTGATAATGCATTTGAGGGTAATCGTGAAGGAAAACTGTCATAAATCTGATGGAAGAATCTAGATTTGGAGTATTTCTCAAAACTTGGTAAAAGTAGGATGAAGATGACAGTAAAGAAGCGAGTGTAATCGATGAGTTCAGACTTCGATTCTAATTTAATTTGAAGACTAACACATTAACAAATATTAAGTTTAATAAGTACCAAAGTTGATTAAATTCTTACATAGTATAATGAATGAAGTCGCCGTAGTCTAGTAGGTAGTGTATTGGCTTATTAGACGTAAGGTCATGGTTCAAACCCCAGGCAGACATCAAAACGAAAATATGAAAAAATATTTCTTCGAGGGCTTCCTCTCAGCAGATTACTGGCAAAAAAAACTCTGAGAGCAAATAAAATTGCCATGAAAAGTTTCTCAAAAATCTGTCGTTCGGAGTCGACTTTGAACAGTAGGTCGCGTCACTCATGTATAAAATTTACACACACAACATAAGTGGTGTAATAAGCTAGGTCGGAATTCTGGCTGAAGGGTTGTAATGATGTTATGTATGTATGTATCATATAATGACTTAATAATTCAAAAATTTAAGGCTTCTAATTTCTGCTATCATAGAAAATTCTTTTTCATAAATTTTCATAATACAGCACTTAATAATTAAAAATTGCACACACACACACACATAAATGGAACAAACCAAAATTCCGTATAAATTTCATTCGTTTTGATATTAAAATCAATTTTTCATTCATTCATTCATTTTTTTTATGAATGTTCTTCTCCTAACGATGTTTAGTCACCTTTAATTTATTCCAAGTCCTTTGGGGCTTTATAGTGAGGTATGTACATATGTATATGTACTCATGAATAAAACCGTTGCCAATGCGATAGGATTTGCAAAAGATTTAGAAGAAAAACACCAGCTCAACAAAAACAACACATGACTAACGACCGTAATTTGTATAGTTTTTCTCCTACTCTTCTTCTCGCAATTTTATCATTTCGTTGAACAATTTGCAAAGAAGGCAAGTTGGTAAAAATGTGTTGCCAGGTTAAAGGGAAAAATGTATGGGTATTCAAAGGTAATCTTTTTTTTTAAAGTTTTCATTTAAAATAAGTTTACCGTACTTTACATACTTATTGCAAATATTGTGATTTATTATTCAAATATTTTTAAATATTTTCTATTAATTAGCCTTCAAAATTACAAATTCTGTTTTGAATTTTCATGCCGTAATTATTTTCAAAACATGTGGCATCCCTGTTTTGTAAAATGAAAAACTTTTATTGGTAGTTTCTTTCGTATTGTCAATGGTTTTGTTTCCGCTTCTTTTGCTAAATTGTGTTTAGATTCGAGTTCACGCTAATTACATGGTCATTAATTGAGCCAATTATTTTCTATTATCTTGTGGATAGAGAGAGAGAGAGAGCTACGAGATAGACAATTTTCCAAAAGCAAAACCATCTACAATATCGTGAAATTAAAGAAAGAGATTTAATAAAATAATTTTACTTACGTCGCGACAAATTGTATAGGAGTAACATGGGTATCTGGGAGTTTGAAAAAAAAGAAATCAAATTCAATAAATTTTTCTTAACTGTTTTTGGCTTATTTAAGTATTAAGCGGTTCAGGCTTTACCTAATCTTAAAAACAACTTTTCTCATAACGCCAAAGAAGGAGTCAGCGAATGTTACATTAATTTCTTCTTTGTTACTAGACCTGTAATTCAGCCTTGGCCTGCCACTCAATGTTTCTACACCCATATTTCTTTATTTCTCTCATCCCATCAGTACATGCGTTAAGTATTTTAAAATTAGACAGCACCCCTTCTGATTTTACAGCTTTTTTGTCCTCTTTAGGTAGGTAGGTAGACATGGCTGTCCCCTCGATGGAGTCATGAGCGGACACACTTAGGCCGCACACACGGCCGATTGTGATACCACAGTTTCACATTCTCCCCTATTCCAGGAACCACTCTGAGCTTCCGATGAAGCGACTCAGACTACCAATATCCATGCATGATAGTTCTTCTAAATCCTCCATGTTGTAGGCACCCAGGTGTCTATTTCTCCTCTGACCAAGTGCGGGGCATGTGCACAGTAGGTGAAGAATAGTTGCATCCTCCTCCTCATCCCCGCAGCTTGTGCAGAAATCATTCGCGATTTGTCCAAGATCAATACGCCCTCGCATGCGTTCCTATTATACAATGCCCCGTAATAACCCCGATAACAGCGCTGAGCCTGCTTTGCAGAGTCGCCGTGCACCTCCTATCCAGCCTTGGCCAGATTTTTTGCTCCGTTCTGCCCCTTATCCGAAGCTGCCCACCTACTGTTGACAAGGTTCACGATTGCATTGTCAATTATAAGCCTGCAGGTATCCAAAGGGATCCCCAAGAGAGAGAATTCATCAGAGAGTTCGATGGTCGTGCCACTTCTGGCCAAATCATCCGCTCTGCAGTTGCGTGAATATCTCTATGTCCCGGTACCCATGTGATACAAACATCATATCGGTTCGCCATCTCATTGAGACATCTACGACAATCACACACCGTCTTGGAGTTTATTACACTAGAATCCAATGCCTTGATGTCCGCTTGGCTATCGGAAAGTATGGTGATTTTTCGCCTGTGAACATTTTTGTCCACAATAATTTTCACCGCAGCCTGAATCGCCGACACTTTCGCCTAAAAGACGCTGCAGTGATCTGGTAGCCTTATAGACTTGGATATTCCGATTGATTTCGAATTTTGTCCTCTTTGATTCTCGAAACATATTTCCCTGGTTATGGAACTCGCATATAGTCAGGCTATATTACCTGCCTAACTTATTCTTTGCGACTTTATATACTCGGATAGTGTAAAGTCTATAAATATAACTATTAACTTGCCGCTGCTTCGTCTTTCCCATTGTTTCACTGATAGCTTAAGAGATCCAAGTATTCTCGTGAAATATTTTTGTATGCCATGCTCATCGGAAAACTACTATTTCCTACCCAAGGGTCGCAGACGTATTTAAGATTAGCAGTGATAAGTTGATTTATGTAATTGAGTTTTGGATCAGCCGATATGTCTCTGAAGTCTTGAAGTCGCCGTTTGTCTAGTAAGTAGTGTGTGTAGACCTGAGCCCGGAGTACAACACTTGGCCTTAGACATCTCGAATATAACGAAAAACAATTATGTTCCTTCGGCGAATGTTTCTTAGCTGTCTTCTGGCAAAAATTCTGACACTAAGATAAAATTGCTATGAAGAGTTTCTCAAAAAGAGTTGATGTTAAACTGAGGGCACCACCACTCTTGGGTAAAATTAAAACACAACATGAATGGCTGACTTAAGTCATGACCAAGTAAGTAAATAAGTAAACGTCACTCTTATCGGTTCACCGAACTTCTTCCTGATACCCGGAGAAGCAGTAGTGTTCCATATTAATCACAGTTCAAAAGCATGCCATTCATTTAGTCTTCTAGCAAGCATAGCCTTAATTTGATACTCAATTGTACGGAGCCACACTTTAAACTTCATTAGGAGCTGTTCCATTAAAGACTTATTCGAGTCCGACATTATATATGCATTGCTGTTATTATCTATATTGGACTGAATTTTCATTTTCAACTCTTTAGTGAATCGGAACCAAATCAACTTATTTTAAGAGATAATCGAATCACGCAATTATATTGCTTTGCTTTCAGTAAAATTTAAAATCTACGAGCACTAAGTTTACAACCAAATGCTTAGTTATTGGTTATTTTGCTGACAACTTGCATTGAAAGCTGGAGAAGACATAGCTGGTAAACTTTGGCTGTTGTTTTCCACCACAATAGCACAATAGCTATCACAATGCGCAAGGTCCACATTCTTAACTGGCTATGTAAAACTTTCCAACTCTTCTCCAAGAAGCCTAGTATAGTGTGAACTATTTTGGCTTACTACATCAGCTGGTGCAATTTGAAAACTACGAACACTACGTTTACAACCAAATCCTTAGTTCGAACATACACTGCTTACAACTTGCACTAAAGGCTGCAGACGTCATAACAGTTACCATAAGTCAATAGATATCACAATGTGCAAGGTCCAGATTCTTGGGTTGCTATGTAAAACTCTTCCAACTCTTCTCCAAGAAGTTGTGCTATAGTGGGGACTGATTCGGCTTACTAAACCAGATCTTAAATGAGAAGTTTGAAAAAGATATTGCCCTTCAGCAATCTTATAACCATTAATAAGGCTTTCAAAACTGTCGTTTGGACTCAATATATAGTATGACCGGGGCGCGAGATACATACAACCCGTGGCTTAGATATTTTCTTCGCCGTCTGCTTCTAAGTTATCTTCTGACAGAAACTTAGAGTAAATAAAATTATCATGAAATGTATCTCAAATCTGTCGTTCGGAGTCTACGCTAAACTGTAGGTCCCATCACTTATGGAATATAAAATTAACACACACATATAGTGGGGAAGTTTGAAGAAAATATTGCTCTTCAGCAATCTTATAGCCATTAATAAGGCTTTCAAAATTGCCGTTTGGATTCAATATATCTTGTCGTTTAACTTGGGTAATGTGAAAAGTTAAGCCATAATCCAGACTGGTGGTTAATATTAAAAATCTGTAGAATTCCACCGGAAGCTGAGACGAGTTACTGCCAATGTGTACAGCATATATTGACAAAAACTTGATTGAATCTTTAGATGATTTGTCAGAGGACTGTTGTTTTTCACCTCGTCTACTTGGAATAAACTGAATGCTGAAATATATACTTCAATACGACCATAAGATAAAAAGATGTCTAATCAGAACGTCAAAATGGAAAAGACAACAACTGGTCGAATAAAATCACTGAGATCATTCTGTAGCAAATAAAGCAATGGAAATCTCTTTACTATACCTTATTTATAAATCTTACTACTGTAGTAATGATGCGAAGTTAGAGCTTGCTAAACTGCAGTCGAATATTATTATTTTAAACGAAATGTCCACTGTACTCTTTGGCAGACGAGATAATGGCTAAAATGAAGTTGTTTGGTACAATTAAAAACTTCTTAAAATCTAAGGAAAAATGGAAAACAATGAAAATGAAGAAAACAACAAACTTAAATGAAGGATCTGTAGACAAGGCATTCTTCGTTTCGGCTTAAATAAAAATGGGACTTGCTTTCTAACCCGAAGTAAGAAAAAAACAGAAAAAACAGAAAAATTATAATAATGTCATCATTGTATATGTAACATTGGTAACGTGAATGTTGCTGTTGTTATTTTTCTGTTGCGGTTTTAACCAGCTTTTGTGCTAACATCGTTCATGTTAATAAGAAATGAATACACAGCAACAACAACAATAAATGCCAAGTGCTGTTACAACATAAAAATAACAGCATCAGCAAAGATTTTAGAAAAAAAAAGAAAGAAGCAGTATAGTATGGTAGGCCTGGACAAATACGAAAAGAACAGATGGAATAATGCAAAGAAAAAGGACAAATAGGAAAATAAATGAATAACAGAGGCAAGAAAAACGGCAAGAATGAGGATAATGACAGTGATAGTGAAGAAGGCGATGATGATGATGGGAGTAGAAAATTGAAACCAGCCTCTTGTGTACAATGAAGTTATGCGCTGATTTGTGGAGCATAAATAAAGACGCATTTAAATTGTTACATTTCCACAACAACAACACAACGAACTTTACACTATTCATCCATACATTCAGTTGAATAACCAACCAACCATTCTTCCAACCATCCATCTATTCTTTCATCCAGGACTCTTGTTTCGCTAGTGACCGACATTTCAAGTGGAAATGAGTAGAAAAATACTTTACTATTCCCTTATAATTCTTATATTTCTTTTCGATTTTTTTTTTTCGTTTTCTGTAATTTTCACTAGGTTGCCCAGCGCTGTTGCTGCTGCAAATAAACGAGCAAATGGAAGAAATTTGCTAAAAAAAAAACCAAATACAAATAGAAAAATTACACGACAGCTAAGCTCCAGAAAAAAACGAAATAAATAAAGAGTTCAGCAGTACCAAAATAAAAAGAGAGAAAAAATGTTTTATATTTGTAAAGTATGTGTCTTTTTATCGAAACAGCATGTTGTAGCATGTATCCATATTATAGCGTATAAGTTAACAGAGCGTCGGCAGCAACAGTTGCTGCAATTTGATGAATGCCTAAGGATAGTTTGCCATTAATTGCAAGCACAACATTATACAGCGCATATAATTATAACCAAGTCATAGTCTTCTTCTTCTTCTTCTTTACCAGTCTCTTTGTGTTGTCTATACACATTTTGTGCCACACCATATTCTATGCTGCTGCTGTCTCCATTTTTGCTTTTTTTGCTCGCCCCATAATATGAGTTTTACTTCAAGTTGTCAGGGAGTTCATTTTGTTCCCATTTTTTCTTTAACATTTGACCCCTTTTTCAGTTTTTCTAATTTCTTTTCTTTTTTTTTCTTCTTTCATTTACTTTATAACGTCATCATCAAAACCCATCATCATCATCATTTGTATCGTTAGTAGCAGCATCAGTTACAAATTGATGTATTTCGCCTTTTTCCCTTCATTCATTTTCCTTGTAAATCTTCGCTTATAATGGCACTTTTTCTCCCCATTCAGTTAGAATTTCTTATTAATTCTTGGCCTCATAAAATGTTGTATAGTGTTGGTATGTACCAAATGAGAATAGCGAAAGGCAATCCAGGAAATAAGAGGTTGTTGGCAATAATATTTCTTCTTCTTTTTATACATTCTCTGTAAATTTCAGAATGAAATGAATACGTTTTTTAAGGAGTATTTTTCCGCGTTTATAAATTGCAAAATTTTTGATAAATTTGTATGTGTTAAAATGTTTGTTTTAGATAATCCCACTTATTACTACTAACTTTGTATTTAAGCCTAAGAAACTTGGAAGCTATGGGCAGTACGCAATGGTGTTATCAGCATCTCAGGAATATTCCTGGACATGAGAGCCTGCCATCTATTTCAATGGTAAAGTTTGTCAAATTTCTTGTTCTCATTAAGCTATGCAAAACCATTGCGCCGCTGGAGACCTTATTGGATTTAAGTCTGCTGCATATGGTGATGAACACTAAGGTTAGGTTGATGGAACCAGTACACTTTATGATTTGCGAAAATGCTTTGCAACAAGACTTAGTAAGAAAAATGAATGAAGTAGCCTTGAAGCTGCACACTTCTTTAAAAGTCGAATTATTTTGTGGTAGTTTTTGGTCCCAGAATGAACTTTTCTCATGTGTATTTTCAAAGAGGAAGTCTATGGCATCGTAAGATGTACATACATACATAATTGGTCATTACAACCCTTCAGTCAGGATTACGACCTAGCTTCTCACACCACTTATGTTATGTGTGTTAATTTTATACATGAATGGCGGGATCTACAGTTTAAAGTCGATTTTGAACGACAGATTTTTTAAGAAACTTTTCATGACAATTTTATTTCCTCTCAGCAGTTTTCTGGCAAAAACGCTGAGAGGAAGTCGCCGAAAAAATATTTTTTTATATTTCGTTTTGATGTCTGACCTGGGGTTTGAACTGTGGCCTTTCGTCTAATAAGCCAACACACTACATACTAGACTACGGCGAATTCGTAAGATGTACCCAATTTAACTTAAACAAGAGGTAAAAACAGGATATAGCAATGCTATCTGAGAGTCAAACCGCAATTAGACTACTCGGCTCTTTTAAGGGAATATTGACGATAGTATATTACTACCTGAGGGAGATGGATCAGCTGGGTAGGCAAAATAAGCTTACCCTCTGCTGGGTTCCAGGTTATATGGAAATTCTCGGTAATCAGCAAGCAGACGAGCTTGCGAGAGGGGGAGCTTATTTGATGGGGCCAATACACTTCTGTAGGATGGAGACAGATGTTTGAAAAGACATGATAAGCGAAAGGAAAGATAAAGAGATGCAAAGTCTCTTCTTAAACCAAGTGCACTTGACGCAATCCAAACCTTTGTGGGAAAATTATAATAAAAAGAGATTTGAGTTATGCGGCAAACTATCTAGGAATAATCTGAGGCCTTTTGACAGGGGAATTTTGTGCTCTGGGTATACTTATTCAGAATAGGGGTGGTCTCTGTATATTCTGTGACGATGAGAATGTATGAACGGGACTGTAGGACTTTAATTCGTCTTAAAAGGAAACACCTGGGTGCATATCACGTTCTAGGTAGGGAATAGTCATTGTTGAATCCGAGCAGCTTGGTAAAGTTTATCAGGGCAATAGGCTAGGTGAAGATATTGTTACGAAAATGGAAATGGTGTTTTGCTTTTACATTGTTTAACAATAAAATTTAAAACAAAAGCTACAAAAACAAAAACAACGAACTTGTTTCCATGATAAACAAGTAAACAAAAATGCAACAACAAAAACAGCAAGAATAAATGTAAACAAAATACAAAAACAACAATAATGTAGACAACATGTTTATTCATATTTTCCACTATGATGCGTCAGTTATTAATCTGGTTAATGCAACAAAGATTTATACGGAAACCTGTCTCTAGCTCTCGTACAGATTGCAAATATTCGACTTGTATGCGATCTAGAAAAGCATAGTTCCACGGTAATTTTTACGTTGGTATTCATTTAACAGGCTTCATCGAGTCTGTTTTTGATTCGTATGTAACAAATTTGTAAGAAAGTAGCGAAGTTTCGCTGCTAATCAGTGTTTTTAAGAAATTTGGTTTGATTTTCGATGGAATTCCACAAACTCTTTTGGCATTTTGTTTTCATCTAGGTTAAGTAAAGTTAATCAAAGTGAAATTAATGGAGTAAGTCTAAGTATGCTAAAGGAATAAATGTGTCTATACTTGAACATTTCAAATGGAATTAATAATTACATGTCTAAGGGGTTTTTCTTTTTTTTTTAATTTTTATTTACGATTTAATTGCAACATTTCATTTTTATCTCGTAACTAAAGAACGCTTAAATTCTACTGCATTTGCATAATTATTATAAATGCTTTAACGCTTCATAATTAATTTTGCAAACTCCCAGCGAAAATTTTTAATTTTTTCTGCATATTTATGCATTGATTACAACTGCACTTGATCCATAAAGTGATGTCATTTCTACCATCAAATCGTAATTTTAACTCGTTTTTATGTGTCATCTCTATAATGGCATCTCTAACACTATATGTTACTCGCATGCAATTGTTTTTTGACTGCTGTTACTGATTAAGAGCTGGTGTTTTGGGAGGGTATACAGTTGGTATATGATCTAATGAATTAGTGAGTATCGAGAGTAGTAAAGAAAGAAATAAAAAATATGGTTCATTTGCAGCCAAAAGTACTCGTCGACATTTTTATCATAAATTATAACAAAAACGAAAAAATGAAACAATTTTTTGTAATTTATTTTCATTTCTGTTTTTTAATCTTCATGTAGAAATGAATAATTCTTTATACAATTTCATTAATTTTTTACCCTTTTTTTGAAATTTGTGTATGTGGTAGTAACTTCATATACCAAAAATATTGTATTTTTTTCAATCTGTAGCAAATTTGACTTGAAATGTATGAAATTTTCGTTTATTTGATAAAAAAAAAAAAAAATAGAAATATTGTGAATAAATGTACATATGTGTGTAATGTACACATGGAAATGTATGGCATATGGGTTTATTTTGTTGAAATATCATACATGCTCACACTGTATGAAATTCACAAATCAATTGCATTGCTGCTCCATTTTTTAGGTTGTATTTTAACTTCTATTACATTTATTGCTAACATTATGGGTTATTTCATATTGAAAATTACACTATGCCGATAAAACAAAAAATGAAATACAACTCAAAAATATTTTTTTCCATATATCTTGAACCCTCCAAACTTGTTTTATTTGAAAAAAAAAGAAACTTGATAAACTGATTGCACAAAGATTTCTGAACCAATGTGTCAAATTTAAACTTTCTTAGAAAGGAGAGGAATAGGCCTTAAAGTCGGTATACACATATATATTATTCGACTTAATATTCTATGAGGTTTGATAAGCTAAAATTGACAAATGCAAATTTTTTTCATATTTTTTCAAGTTTGTCCATTCATAGTAACAAACTTTTATTAAAAATTATAAAATAGCTGGTGACATTCTTAAATTGTATTCTGTTGTGAAAAAATTGACACTTCGTTTGATAAAATCGAACAAAAATTACCGTAGTTATTATTTAACAAATAGAACAGTCGTGTTATATTTTTTATATACGTCATCGTATCAAATGAACTTTCATTTAAAAAATTTTCAGAATTTTTGATGTATCCTGATTGTTTACCACTGGAATTTGGCCAACGTTTGTGCAAAGCGAAATAAAAATATTTGCAAAAAACACAATATAAGACTACTTCTGGTAGTTGCCCAAAACGTAAAATTGTTACATTCTGTTGTAAACAATGAAGATCCATCAAAACTTTTGAAAATTTTTGAACTGAAAGTTCATTTGATAACAATAATTTTGTGTGATTAAATTATTAGTAAAAATAACATCTTTGTCAAATAAAATAAATTTGGAGGTTTCGAGAAATTTAAAAAAAAAAAAAAAAAAATATTTTTGAGTCCTACTCAACAAGACTCACAACCTACCCCATTGGGTGTACTTTGACTGCCACACCGTGTTATTTAAAATAAATAAAAATACGTTTGATTTCTGCAATATAACCGTATTCATATGAAAATTGCCTTACATTACTTTCTTTGAACTCTCAACATCGCTGTGGTGGATTGTGTTGAAATTTGGCACCGTTCAGCCGTTCATCAACCATTGCTGTGGCATTACATTTTAGAGTGCTGAATGGTGTTGTGAGTGTTATATTATTACTTATTTAACAATTTGATTAATGAATTTTTACGGTAAACACCCCCAACCAGTCTATCCACATGGTTTATAGCTACCAGTCACTGCTCCTTGATTCCATACTCATTGCAGCATTATTTACAATGCAGTTGCTTTCGTTTTCGATGTAATGGAAATTGTGTGTTTTTTCGAGTATTTTTTTTCTTCATTTCTAATTCAAATGAATGAAATATATTTTCACCATGTTTAATCAAAAATATTTGATTTTATACTTCCTTTTTTTTTAGCAAATAGTACTGGAGTCAGAAATAAATAAAAAAAAATTTTTTTTGAAATATTGGAAACTGATGCTGATGGTAAATATTCGTACATTTCAGTAAATAACTCCAAAGCCCAAGTTAGAAAAGATTCAAAAAGGGCAAGTGAAAATTATAACAACAAAATTGTTTAAATAAAGAAAGGAGTTTCCAACTAAAAAAGTATGTATTTAAGGAAACTAAACTTACTGGCGATAATAAACTGCATGCCCTACCACTCATGGATGCACACAGTATGGATAGTGTGAGAACCTAGATCGTAATTTTGCCTAGAGTTGTAACATTCAATTAAGTAAGTAAAACTGACTGGTTGATAACTACGTAGCTGAAATGATTTGGGTTAAAAATACATACTAAGACTCAAATTCTAAAAGGGGAAACTATGGAAAATTAAACTTAAAAGGTTAGACTAGAATTTTTAATATTTCTAACATTTTAAGTAGAAATAACCCATTGCGATTTTTCATTTGATTGCTTGACAAATGCAAAATGAGCTTTTAAGTGAAATCTAGAATATTTTATTTAGTACGTGCATAATTAGATATCTAAAGATAACCGCTGTGCTCCGTTTGTAGAATATTACTTACATGCTTAATTGGTCAGTACAACTCTTTAGTCAGGATTGCAACCTAACTTCTCGCCCCATACATGATTTGTGCAATAATTTTGATTCACATATTGTGGGACCGAGAGTTTAAAGTCGACTCTGTACGAAGTATTCCTAAGTAAATTTTCAACCCTTAGATAGCGATGATACTGCTTTAGGGAAAAGGGTTTGATTATGCACTTTATATTCCTACTACTATTTACGAAGGGTTTTATTAAATGGAGTGGCCCTGAAATACTAACGCTGCAAAAGCAAACCGTTAGCAAAATAGATCAGCAGTGGACAAAGTGCAAAGGCGAGCTTTAGGCTTGACTCTATTACATAGCGTTAAGTGTGAGAGAACAAAATAATATTATCAATGTACTTAAAATCTTCAGGGCATTCCTGGAGACGCCAAATGATAACGACATGATATCTAGCACTGTGATGAATAGCATCTCGGTCTTACCACACTAGGATTCGAGTGATGTACTATGCTTGTCATTGTGCACAATCATTTACTTAAAGCCGTCAAAGCCATTGCTGATTATGGCATTCATAATATTCCAAGGTATTCCATTGTTCCTTAAAATACATCACATGTGTTCATTTGTCTTGAGTCAATAGTCTTTACGCAATCTTTATTTTTAATCAATAACAATTAATAAAGTATGTGAAATTTTAATACGTAGATGGATTAATTAGCTCCGGACGATTAAAATAAAAGTTATATTTTTCGATAGAAAAATATCTAAAGAACTGTACAGATCAATAAACGATTCCTAGCATAATTCATTCCACTTCAATCAGGCGTTAGTGTTTTATCGAATGCTGTTAAACCCGTACTAAGTTGATATATAATGTTGGCAGTAGCAGTGTTAGTATGTTACGACTATTTTATATTTTTTTTTTTATTTTTATTTAAATTCTTAATTTCCCTTTCAATAGATAGATTTCTCATTATATTTTCAAGCATTAAAATATTTTAAATTAAAGCAAATTAACTAAAATGTTTGAAATTCTCAGAAAATGCTGCAAAAATTAAAGGAAAAATATTTTATTACAAACTGTAATAATTTTTTATCTTAAACCTCATTATTTATAAAATTTATAACCTTTTTTGTAACTTTAAAGAAGAATTTTTGTAGTATGCTTGTTTTTTTCTGTTTCTTAAAACTTAAACTTTTTTTTGTTGGTGCACAACTTTGTAACTACATTTTATCTAAGGAAAGTTTTACTCCACTTAAATGATTTGCTATTGCAATTTGCTATTGTTTGAGAATTTATATCACCAGAAAAAAGAAAAAGAAAAGAAATCCTTGCAATACGAGCAGTAACTGTGAAAGGAATGGTAATGGAATAGGGGCCACCATTGCTATAGTAAATAACGAAATACTTGAACAAATGTTTGCTGCAACAAAAATTAGATGAAAGAAAAAAATAAAAAACAAGAAAAACTCTGCAACTATTTCTATTCAAACAAAACAAAACAACTTTTGCAACAACTTGTATTGAGTGGCGTAGCACATGTACATTTGTGCCTGATGGTATTGATGTTGCTCTCTGCTGCATGCAACTGCGTTTTAGGGCATTGGTGTATAAATAAGACTTTTTGCGAAAAAAAAAACAGGAGCAACGCAATTCGTAATTCTTCTAATGCGTTTTTATAATTTTGGCAACAATGTTATCTTCTCTCTCAATACTCAATTGTTCTCTTCAAGTTACTTTGTATCATTTTGTTCCCGAATTGCAATTTGATTAAAAAAATTGATTTCTGTAGCAAATGTTTTCACTTCATTTTTAATGGTTGGAATTGGAATTTGGAAAATTTGAGTGTTGTTTTAAGCGAAACCTTGTGAGATTGGGAGTTTGGAAATTACTTACCCAATATGTAGGTTAAAATACTACAACAAAGAAGGCGAGTTAATCAGCGCCTAAAAGAAATTTTCCGTATTTACTGGCAAGATTGTGTAACAAATGAGCTGTCAAATTTTATTCAATTCAATGAGCAAATAATATGCAGTTAACGGTCTCGATTTGCATGAATTCTACAAAGATCCCAAACCGATATAGCAACGTCTGGCCTAAACTGCAATCAGTAGATCTATATAAACCAGAGTGACCCGAACCAGGAAATAAAAACGAAGAATAATTTGAAACAGAAATGAAAGTTATTTTTAATCCTTTCTGGAATCAAGAAGTATTTAAAACTGTGCTCATTATAAAAATGTAATCGTCATAGTCAAGTAGGTAGTGTGTTGGCTTATTAGACGTGAGGCCAGGATTCAAACCCAAGGTCAGACATCTCTAACAAAATAAAAATTTTGAAAAATATTTTTTTGGCCTTCTATCTCTCAGCAGAATTTTGGTAAAAACTTTGAGAGTAAATGAAATTGCTATGAAAAGTTTCTCAAAAACTGTAGATCCCGCCACTTATGTACAAAATTAACACACACAACATAAGTGGTGTGAGAAGCTTGGTTGTAATCCTGACGAACGGAGGGACAGTAAAAGTCGACGATGCCAGAAAGCGAACCTTGCAACACTGGCAAGAGAAATGGAACACTGAAACAAGTGGTAGATGGACGGCAAAACTTCGACCAGATATTATCCGCTGGGTTGAGAGGAAATTTGATGTGGCTAATTACTATTTAACACAACTGTTATCCAGATGCGGATATTTTTGTAAATATCTGTTTAGAATGGCATGGTCAAAATGCATTTAATGATGATTCGTCGATTGATGATGCGGAACACACTTTCTTTCATTGTGAGAGATGCAGGCGTCTGTATTGTCGAAAACTTCTGCGATATGCTTCTGGACAGCGAAGAAAATTGGAATAGCATAGCCAGTTATACTGAAAGCCCTGCTGAAGTCTAAAAAACTTGATTTAAATGAGAGAATTAAATTGGATGTTTAAACACCTTTTCAGATCTCCTTGCGCAATTATGACTGTATTTAAAAGTAAAAAAACATTTGTGGGCTTTTCCCCTTTTTAGATTTTCTCGTTTTTCTGAATAGCATAACGCCATGACACAATCCAACTCATTGGTAAGCACCCTAGCATAGATAATTCGGATTATTTTCTGAGGTGCGCTTTGAAGATAGCAGACCGTCGATGAATAGTAGTATATTCTACTAATGCTAATGCTTCTTTTTTCACAAACTGTGAAGAATTTTACTTTAAATTTCGCTTCTCTTTGTTAGGCAGTGAGAAACTACTGGATACTTCTGTAACAATTAAGTCAAAGCTGTGTGGCTCGTGGCACTATTTTGTTGAAAACACATGCCGTCGAGTTCATAGTGTTCAATTAAAGACCAAAAATTAAGATCTCCATGCAGAAAAAGTAGTTTCGGTTACTCAAGTCACTCTTCCCTGAATGCTCCTAAGTATGTGAGTATCTATTGAATATAAATTTACTGGCAATAATTCCTTTAAATTGAAATAAATTTGTATCACATTTAAATAATATCCGTTTTAATTTTCTATAATTTAAAACAATTCATTTTCTAAGTCAGTCAAGTATCTGGCTTTTAATATTCCAACATTATTTAGCATTTATCTTTTGTTAAGCCTAGAAAATATTAGTTTCTATTTCTCTTCTCTTTTGTACATCATTCATTCATTCATTTATTCAATCATTCGTTCATTCATTTATTTGTCCATTTCATATGGTTGCTATTGTTGTTATTGTGGTTGTTGTTATCGTAAAGTTTAGTGTCATTTACTATTGCTGACTCTCCGTGTGTATGCCTTCGTAGAATATTTGTTTTTGCTCGCTTCTTGACGCAGTCACGTATTTAGTATTAAAGTTAGATTTATGACTTTACGGGTTACAAAATGACTTTAGATTGATTCCCGTCATATGATGACATTTTACATTTTTCTCTTTGTCGCTCTTGCTCTCTCTCCCTCTCTCTCGCTCTCTCTCTGTCTCTCACTATCTTTTTCATTGGGTTTGGAGTCTTACATTTTAATACTTATTTATTCAAAACGTTGTCGTTGCCGTTGTCGCAAGTCAACAGTAGTGCTATTGCTGACGAGGATGATACTCGTCGTGACACTCAGTAGAGCGGGGAGCCATGGAGTGAATTGGTAGTTATATGGTATTGGCTGTTCGAAATAGTATGTGTGCAGGAATAGTAAGGACGAAACGAAAAACATATTCGAGTGGCAAATAGACAAACGATAATGTTGCCATTCCTTCAACCATTCATTCATCTGTTTTATATCTTTAGTTGTGTCTGTATGTGTGGTTGTTGTTGTATTTGTTTTTTCTGTTTTTCTCAAACTATTAGTCTTTTTCTAAAACTCTTGGCATTTTCCTGTTTGAATAATAATAAATTGAATGCGTCACATTTGTCTTCTAAAATAGTATTACAATACCAGGATGACGATTACTATGGGAAATGGGGAATATAATCATTATGCCTCTTGGTATGCTACACCTCTACCTTTGTTGAAAACATCTTTGCAACATACATAACATACATACATATGAATGTATACATGATGAATGTACACATACATATGTATTTAGTTATGTGGTATGTAGCATTTGAAATGAATAAATGTATGTCGAACATGTTCTTATTTTTTGTTAACAGCTTTTTTTTTGGGTTTTTTACTTTACTGACACTAACTCACGACATGTTGATACCAAAGCGTCTTATTAAACTTTTCCTGTTTATTATGATACCAAACTCACAACAACAACAACATGAAATTAAAAGGTTTTCCCACAGCTATTGGGAATGTTTAGAAGGCATTAATTTGTTATTTTATAAACGCATTAAAACACTTTAAACGAGAGGTGTTCATGTCCAGCTGGTAGATGTTTCATACTAAATAATTTCATGTACTTAATTGTTATTTCGAACTTCAAATTAAATTTGTCCAATTTTATGTGAAAACATGTGTCAATAGAATGGAAAATTTCAAAGTAAATGAATTATTTTACCATGTTTTAAATTGAGCCATTTAAAGAGCAAAACGAAAGTATTTTCCAAAAATGTACGTCTCAGATTCACATCCACATTTATAGTAAGAAAAAGATCCATTCTTTGCTGGTGGTCTTGTTTCCTAAGTGCACCCTAGTTTTGTTTTTAGTTAGGAATTGTCAATTTGGTGATGAAATGCTGGGCATATCTGACAGCTGTAGCAATATATACGACTCTCGCTTTTAATACGCTTGTATGTTGCTGCCAAAAGTTTGAAGCTATCAAGACAAATTATTACGAACAATCACAGTAGCTTCTTGATACATCAAAAACTTAAATATGCATAAAAATCTTGAGGTGTCAACAGTCATGACAGAGATGGAAGAATATTTCAAAAAATTCCTGAAGTAGCTTGAATTCCCGATAACTCCATTGGGATCTCATTTGTTAAAAACTGAGAAATATTATATACATACATAATTGGTCATTACAACCCTTTACTCAGGATTACGGCTTAGCTTCTTACACCACTTATGTTGTGAGAGTTCATTTTATACATGAGTGGCGGGGCCTACAGTTTAAAGTCCACTCCAAACGACAGATTCTTGAAAAACTATTTCAAGGCAATTTTATTTTCTGTGAGAGTTTTTGCCAGAGTTTTTTTAAATTGCATTTTATTGGAGATGTCTGACCTGGGGTTTGAACCGTGGCCTCACGTTTAATAAGCCAACATACTACTTACCAGACTATGACGACTTTTTAATAATTTGTGGAATACAACAACAATTTCCAAAGAATGTTGTCAGTGTTGTTATAACGTAGTGATAGCTGATAACATACAGAAAAAAACTTAAGTTAAGTTAAGTTATGAATCCTTCATATAGAATGACTTCAAGAAGTAGAAAACAATTGAGATGATAGCTGTTAAGTTTATTGACGTGAAATAGTTCAATAGTTGAGTAACGTTTTGAGGTATCAATCAGTGTATTGAAAGAATTTGCGGCAATATTCAGTACCATATTTATTGAACTTGATTTATCCGAATATTTAGAATGCTCGCAAGACAAAATAATTGAAACGCTGCTGTAAAGTTATACGATGCACTATAAACTATTTTTTAAGATATAACTGTTAAAGAGGCAGATACAGCAATTGGGTAACAGGATCAAATAAATATTGTCCAAATGAATGAATTTTCGCACTAAATACTTCTCGCTGAGTGACTGCTGAGCATATATCAAAAAAAAAGAGAGAGAGAGAGAGAGATAAGACAGACTGCAATTATAATCTCCGAATATTTTAAATTATTTACCAAAAATAAAGTTTAAAGTCGACTCCGAACGACAGATTTTTGAGAAACTGCTGAGAGGAAGTCGCCGAAGAAATACTTTTTGTATTTTATTTTGAACCCTGGCTTTACGTCCAATAAGCCAACACACTACCTACTAGACTACGGCGACTTCATTATAATATCTATTATAATCAGCGAGTACAACCCTGTTTCTTCATTCATAACCCCTGAAGTAACGATAAATATCTAAGAATCTAAACCTCTGCTTTAATGGGACAGTAAAATGCCCAATCATGTGGTACGAATGTGACATCGGGGTACTAAATTCATCAGACATACTTAAAAGTGTTGCTTTACTGTGAAATAGAATTGCAACGTAAAATATTTTACCCAATAAAAACTGCAAAAGGACTGCTCAACTACTGGTACAATCATCGCAGCAACTACTTGATAAAATTACAATACATGACGTAATTACTACGATGGCATTTTACGTATGAACGATTCCACTACAACCAGAACAATTTTTGATCTGGAGGGTTTTAGAAGAAGAGATTGCCCAAGAAAAATATGACGTTGAGGGAGTATGTAAATTATCCAAGTCGAGAGCTTTTAAGGATGGATAAAGATGCAGATGTATTGGTCCTTTAAGCACATATAATTATTGAGAATAAAAACGTTATTCTTAATCGACCACAGACAACTTACTTAAATCATGTCAATCATAAAACCTATACAGAATATACGTACGAATCTCTCAAATAATTTTTGAAAAACTTCTTTTTCGTTTATTGTCAAATTTAATTGCACCTACAGCGAAAACTTCCTTCTGTAGTTGTGGTGTTGTAACCAAAAACCTTAAATTAAATTACTTATGGTTTCGCAAACATGTAACTGTGTATGTATGCATATAAACTATGGTTTAGTATTTTTACCACTACAACCACTTCCACTAGTGCAGTACTACTGTCGTAACTTTCTAATCCTGCTTCTTGTTAAACCACACTCATGCTTGTATGCTCGTATTTATTAATTCTTCACTACTTTTGCAAACAACTACTCGTACTAAAACAATTGTAAGCACTTTTATTTTTTATTACCAACACTACTACTACTACTCTTACTCTTACTCTTACGTACGAAAAGTGCGTGCTTATTTCCCATGAAATTACAACTACATATACAAGATATGTATGTATACAAGAGTTTTTACGGTTTTTTACAGTCATTGTCACAATGTGGTTTGTTTGTGTGGCTGTGTGTGTATGTGCGTGTGCGTGAGTAATTTTAATCCTGTTAAAATTAGACAAATTGTTTATTTCCTAAACAGTCAAATAATTGTTTATTTAGGAAAACGTGACAGACTATTTGTTGTTATAGCAGTTGTTGTTGGAATAAAATTCCATCTTCTAATTTAATTTAAAGCCCAAAGCAAATAAAACATTTGTGTTTCTTTCTAATTCATGGATGGTTTATTTAAGAGTTTCCCTCTTGTATCGGACTTAAAAAACGAACGTGCTTGTACATTTTGTGCATTACTTTTAAAACTTCTTATGACTCTTATTTATTCTTCCAAATTTAATTTATTTTCTTTATTTTTTGTTATGTGTTGTTAAAAACTATTGTTTTATATCATCTGAGACTTTAATAGGTATATTTATGTTGATATCAGTGCCACAACATGAGGGAATAGTTCTCAGTAGTAAAAAATTTATTTTTAATAATGTTGTATGATTCAGGTATATGCATGTATTAAAAAGTCTTATATCGTACATTAGCTTTAAAAGACATAAAAAACTTGTAAATCGATGTGTTAGAAACAAGTGTTTCAAATCAGCAGTAGTAAATATATTCTTATTATTAAACATTAGCAGTTATTAGTTATTTTTTATAATAACTAGCTTTTAGTTGTCTTTTAAAGAAGACCTACTTAACTCCTTAAAATATTCAACTCTTTACACTGGACTAAGGGAGATTATTACAACTTGCCGTTAACTAAAGGGAGGATTTTTTTAATGTTTTTCGATATTATGAGTACCCAAGAAGATGGAAGTGATCGTTAAGCTAAAGGGAGGATCATCCCACCTTTAACATTTAAAGGTCACTTTATGTTTGAACTTGCCATATTATATATTATTTTCATTATGGCAACTTCAAATTTAAACAAAATGAGTACATACAACAAAAAAACGAAACCCGCGGTTGCCACTGCGTTAAAAAAACTTGTATAATTGAGGAGTTTTATCGATATTACTCCGGCACTGCCATATTTTTGAAAAATTTTATCTGTAAGTTGTAATAACGAAAATACGTTAAAGGTAACTTTACAGTTCCCTTTAGCTAAAGGTATCTTTAACTAACCCCCAGCTTAACGGCAAGTTGTAATAATGGCCCTAAGTATTATTATTCATCGTAATATTGTGAAGAGTGTATTGATATCTTTAATTTCAACCCTCGGTTCTGATATCTTCAGAAAAGAAAATATGACAAAAAAATTATTTTGGCGTCCCCTTCTATGCTCTTAAAGTAACGAATTGCCATGAAATAGTTTCACAAATCTGACGAACTGCAGCACAGCTAAACTGTAGATCCCTACACTTGTGGATAAAATGAACTTGCTCATGCTTGTGGTACGACAATTTATGTTTTATCTTGTCCTAAGTTTTGGAATAGACATAATGTACATATATAAATAAATTTGCTTAGGTAGAAGCCCGCAATTAATGTAACCAAGACAAAGCAAAGAAATATTAATACGCAGATGGAAAAGGATCTTAGCAACAGTCTTGTGCCTTTATGTAAACTCGATCAACACGAGAAATAAACTTAGCTTCTATGCTTAACTGAATTTATAAGCACAATTAGTATTTATTTGAAAATAAATGCTACAGTATCACTCACAGTGTTGTCGCCGTGGTCTAGTGGGTAATGTGCTGACTTATTAGACGTGAGGTCACGGTTCCAACCCCACGTCAGACATGTCCAACAAAACGAAATATAAAAAATAATTCCTCGGTGACTTCATCTCAGCAGATTACTCGCAAAAACTCTGAGAGTAAATAAAATTGCCATGAAAAAGTTTTACAAAAATCTGTCCCGCCAGTCATGCATAACATTAAGACACACAACATAAGTTATATGAAAAGCTAGGTCGTAAACACGAATAAAGGGTAAGCACCAATTATATATTTATGTAGTATCCTTCACTTTTTAAACAAATATGACCCAATAAGCTCAACATGTTATAACCCAAGGGAGTTACCAGAAACACAAGATACTTCAAGTATTTTTTGGAATATTTTTCCACCTCTATTATGATTGATGGCACCTCGAGATTCTTGTACATGTTTGAGTTTCTGAAGCATGAAGTTGCTGCTGCGATCATTCGCAATATTTTGTTTTGATGTATTCGGACTCTTATAACCAGCCTCTACCAAAAGTTTTGGTTTAACGAAAGTCTATAAAAACTGGTAGTAAGTACGAGGCTAGATCAACAAATCGATGAACGGGCTACGTTCGAATTATAAGCAGGATGAGAGAGGAATTCGCTGTTTAATTTATAGATTTATTGCGTTTAATAGTCTGCTATCAATGACTATAAAATATAATGACGCGGCTCGTTATAATTCTGCCAAGAGGATACTAGTAGTTGTCAGCAGACAAGAGCAGTATTGCCTTTTCAGTTCATATACAAACCACTTAAATTAATTTGTTTGCCCAAATGTGGTGTCCGGAAACAGTGTTGTTTGATTTTTTTTACATGTACATTCATATATTTTAGAACACTTGCGTTACGATTACGACCTAGCTTCTCACAAAACTTATGTTGTGTGTGTTAATTTTATACATGAGTGGCATGACCTGCAGTTTAAAATCGACTCCGAACGACAGATTTTTGAGAAACTTTTCATGGCAATTTTATTACTTTCAGAATTTTTGCCAGAAATCTGCTAAGAGGAAGTCGCCGAAGAAATAATTTTTCATATTACGTTTTGTTGGTGACCCGAGTTTTGAACTATTGCTATTGTTTTATTATTAGAGAAAATGATTTAAGATGATAACATAAAATTTAATGATTCTAGAACTGTAAGTAACAATCAAAATAAATTTTAAGTTTTAAAATTAAATTTTAGGAATTTTTACGTTAAACTACAGTTCAATAGATTATTAAATGAAAAATTCTATAATATAATGGAAATATTTGAAAGTAGTTGAATAAATAATTTTGTAAAAAAACCTCTTGGATCAAAAATCCTTTTTCAATCGATGTTGAAAACCAACATTCAAATGTGATGTCTAAAGTAATGTCTAAAGACTTTATACAGTTAAGACACTTTAACCCTGGACGGTTACTCTTCATTTTTGTACATGAAGGTTACTCTTCGTTGAATCGACGAACACTTTAACCCTAATAGGTTACTGTTCGTCGAATTGACGAAGCTCATTTACTCTTTATCACAAAATTCTTTTATGTTCGATCAAATTTCGCTCTTTTTAGCAACAATATTTGTTGATAACGAAAGCTTGTAGTGAGTAAACGTACCCTGGCCACCCACTTTTTTAATCTTGGATGGTAATTTTTGTACAGTATGGTTACTCTTCGTTGAATCGACGAACAATTAAAAAAAAAAATTTACGTCTGCTCACTGCAATCTTCCGCAGACAGCAGTTCCTGTCTTTGTCAAATAATTTTTTCGGTGACAAATACGTTTTAATCTTTTAGAAAATCGATAAAATAGGAGGAATATTCCAGGATTACAAATAAAATGTATTACATTGTACTACAAAGTATACAAGAATGTATATTTTTAAATTAAAATCATGATGACCCAGTAGAAGGCATTAAAATAGAAATGTAATGAAAATTTTGAATAAATAGTTTTTAATTTAAAGAATTTAACTTAAAAATATAAAAAAAAATTTTTATTTCATTTATTTTATTTCAATTTCACGTTTTTCTTATTTTTTTTAAAAAACCATCAAATGTAACCAGTAGGAAAGTACTTAAAACCACCATTAAGTACTAAATAATGCAAACATGAATATAAAGTTTGCATTAGAAAACAAAGTTACTGTGAATTTTCAAAACTACAAGTGGATTTAAGTAAGGGCTTAACTTTGTTTCAGTTATTGTGTAAAACAAAAAATATTAAAAAAAAATTAAACAATTATTCTATTCACAAATAATTTTTATAAATTTAAAGAAAAAAAAATAACAACAAAAACATTATTTTGTTTTACAAGCATTTTAAATAAAATTTTTACGTAAAAAAAGAAACAAAACAATCTCTCTTCACTGACACAATTTTCCAGAGTTATTCATTTACTTCAATTATTGTTATACTGATAAATCCTTTCAACTTCACATTGTATTTGTGTTTTAAATAAACTTTTTGGTTTTCGGTTTTATTATCACAAAAAAAATTAAGGGCCTTGAATGGGTTATTCGCATCTTGTACGAAATCTCTACACTTTGCTGTACTTAACTGTAATAGATGCCGTGTCATTGTGATTTTTATGCGAACGCGATTACAAATGTTTTAACGAGAGAGACAGAGAAGAATCAAAAATGTCAGAGTGTGTGGTTTTTGCAGACCTCCAATGGGAACTGATCGATACCTGGATTAAACAGAGAGCAGATAGAATATATAATTACCAGGCAAATAAAGCCTATGCTGGACCATTCATAAACGGAATAGGCTGTGAGCCTGGGTAAACAGTCTCTTGGGATCTTGGTAAGATTTCTAACGCTATGCTCTGAAGAATGCAACTAGTTTGTTGTATTTCTGAACGTTTTATGGTTATTAAAACAAGCCAAACGTAAACTCAGAGGCTCAGACTCAGATTAATTGATCTTATTGTTATTACGTCTACGAAGACGCCGTAGTCCAGTAGGTAGTGTTATTAGACGTAAAGCAACGGTTCAAACCCCAGATTAGACATCTCGAACAAAACGAAATGTGAAAAATATATCTCGTGCGACTTTCTCTCATCAGATTTCAGGCAAAAACTCTGACAGCAAATAAAAGTGACCAATTATGTATGTATATAAGATCTCCAATCACAGCTTATCGACATCTGGATCAAACAGAAAGTAGATAGGTTATAGTATTACCAGGCAAATAAAGCCCATGCTGGAACTTTATATTCAATTTCACGTTTGAGCGACCACCAGAAGTAAAGCGTAAAGCGAAATAATAACATTTGCGAAAAACACAAAGTCACCCAAACTTGAAATTGACAATTTTACGGTAAACAATCAAAATCCATCAAAAATTTTGAAAATTTTTTAACTGCAAGGTGACATATAAAAAAAATATATAAATGTTACCAATCATTTCATATTTTTTAATTAAATTTGGCAGTTAAGAACAGCTAAACTTGAAAAATAAGAAAAAAAATCATTTTTTCCACGTTCACCCGATCAAAACTCATAACATGTAAGTGTGAACAAAACTTTTAAAGGCTCATCTCTCCCCTTTCCAAAAAACTTTGAATTTTGAAAATATGTTGGAAAATATTTTGTAAATTTATGTAATATTTTTTAAAATTCAAAATTTTCTTCCACTTATTTTGCTTCCAACTGTATATGCCATTAGAATTCAACTTCGTTATAGAGATAAGGCTATAAGTACATAAATACTTGCTCTCACAACCATTAAAACATTCACTCTCGCATACACTTACTACCAAAACCAAAAATAATACCAGAAGTAGAAAAAAGAAGAAAAATTGAATTTATATTTTGAATTTGATAAATGGCATTTGCACAAAATTTAGACTCAAATAAATTGTTGTTTAATTTGAAAAACCCCACAATAAACCGACAGTAAAAAACAAGAATAAAATTTTATTTAAATGCAAAGATTAAAACTTACTGTGACACTCCTAAAGACACAGAGTCAGAGCCATAAAAACCGCAAAAATTATACAACAAGAAAAAATTTCAAATAATTTTACTTGCAACTGCCATGCAACACACCAACAATAACATGATTTCCAGCAAAAGTTCAACGTACCTACAATGAAACAGAAAATAAAAGGGGGAAAATGTTTTAGTAAATATTGTAAATATATACATGGTAGCTATTGTAAAATAAATTTATTTTGTTGTTTTAAATAATGTTTTAAAGTCAAATAATGTATCTTTTGAAAATATTTTTAAATACAATACGAAAAGAGAAGAAATTCAATACAATTCGATGAACTTCTTAATTTTTTAAAAGCATGCCTTCCTAACATATTTTATAACTTTAACCTTAGACAGTCAAAAAAAAATCTTCCTTTTGGTTGTTGCTTTTACGCCTACAAAGGCAATTCTAGCCATAAGGATATCCTTAATATATTCATTTCGACTTGTATTCATTTCATTGCTATATTGCCTTGCCTATTGCCTATATCATTTGCTCTGTTTCTCCGATTTCTTCTCCGGTTTCGTTTTACTTAAAAGGAAGTTAATAAAAATCAAATAAAATGCTAATTTTCAAATCAAAATATCAGCAGAAACAACCATTGCCACAGTCACAACAGCAATAGCAATGGCAGTTATAGAGACAGCAAAGGCCAAGGAAAACGCTGCAGCAATAATACAATATTATGAACATGATGAATCACAGAAACAACAATAAAAAAGAACAGAAAAACATTAAAACTTTTTGATCTTATTAAATAATAAAAACGAAAAAAAGCAAGAAAAAAGTAAATAAAATGGTAACAGGGACAGGTTAATGTTGTTGACTTGTGTAAATTAAAATGAAATAAAATCGAAATAAATTTTAACGATGAATTTTTGGAATAAATATTTATTGATCACAAATTTAGGAGTGGCAAAGCATTTATAAATCAAATTAAGTTGCCTTTTTCAATTATTTCCTTTTATTAGATCAATAAGGTAGTACTTCCTACCTTCGTAAGAGAAAACGTTTCCATATCTTCATTCATAAAGGACAACAGGAATACACATTTGCCTCGTATATAAAAGCATTTTTATTCTTAATTAAAATGAGTAATAGCAACTGCAAATATTTCTTAAATATTGGCATTAAGTCTCTTAAAAAATTGCTTCAAAAATTATGAAAGCAAAACGTAGGATATGTTGTCGACAATTAGGGGCATGCGGCGTATAGGGATCCCGTATAACTATTTCCAATGTTGTCAGAGAATTTGATTATTTTACTTCGCCATTACGAGCAAATAGCATGCCAGTCTGGCATGATAGGATAGGCATTAGGCAATTAAGTAGTAGAGACCTCTCTATTACCCCAAAACTAATACACAACAAGTCGTTCATCCGCCACGTGATTTTCTATGACACAGGAGCCTGGATGCTATTGAGTACTGATGTGTCAGCCTTGAAAATATTCAAAATAACAGTCCTAAGTATTATATTTAGTCCAGTGCATGTTGACGTTCGAGTTACGCATTCGTTGCAAGACTGTATGAGCTCCTCAACGACATGGACGACGTCCTGCAGCACATTAACATCTAACGGCTGCGCTGGTCATGTCATTTGGATGAAAGAGGATGCTCCGGTGAGAAAGGTATTTGATGCGGAAGTGGGCATAGAAAACAACCTAGTCTGCGTTGGATGGAGCAAATCTAGGAAGTCCTGTCATCGCCTAGTGTGACCAAATGGCAAAAGCACGCAAGAGACTTCTGGAAGAATGTATTAAGACAGGCCAGAATCTAATAAAAATCTGGTAAGTAAATAATACGCCGTAGTCTAGTAGCTAGTGTGATAGCTTATTAGACATAAAGCCACGGTTCAAACCCCAGGTCAGATATCAAAACGAAGTATAAAAAAAATATTTCTTCAGCGACTTCCTCTCAGCATATTGCTGGCAAAAGCTCTGAGAATATTCAAAATTGCCATGAAAAGTTTCTCCAAAATCTGTTGTTCGGAGTCGACTTTAAACTGTAGGTGCCGCCACTCATGTCTAAAATTAACACACACAACATAAGTTGTGTGAGAAGCTTTGTTGTAATCCTGACAGAAGGGTTGTAATGACCAATTATGTCATGTATGTACCTGTGATTTTTCCGTGACTCTGTTTAAAAGTGCACAACAGAGTTGACTTCACACCCGACTTGAATTTTCTAAGATTAGAATTTCTTGTTTTTCTGAGAACCTAGGTCGTAATCCTGACTGAAGGGTTATAATGACCAATTATCTATGTATGTAAGTATGTAAGTAAATAATATTATTACATTGAGCTTTGCCATTAACACATGCATGGCTACAAGTCTACCGACAACAAGCCTTCAATAAAAGTGTGCATATGAAAACTATTATTTTCACGAAACACAATCATCGATGTCGATCACCGCTAAAGTCTCCGTAATATAATAGGTAGTGTTTTAGCTTATTAGAGGCAAGGCCGTAGTTTAAGAACCAGCCCAGAGATGGATATCTTAAACAAAATATAAAAAATTATTCTTCAGCTACTACTTCTCGGCAGTCTTCTGGCAAAATCTCATGAAAAGTTTCTCAGAAACCGGTCGTTTGCAGTTGATTTTGAACTGTAGGTTTCGCCGTTTATGGATAAAATTAGCATACACAACAGGAATAGTGTGAGAAACGAGGTAGTAGTTCTGTCTAAAGGTTTGTAATGACCAATTAAGTAAATAAGAACGCCGATGTAGTTGTTGCCAAGCTAAAGCTGTCTGTACGATAAGATTCACGATATAGAGGTTTTAAAAAGGCATGTCTGAAAAAGATAAAAGTAATTGTCAAAACTACAGGTCAGCTTTTTATTTTATCGCCGTCTTTTAAATGGTTAAATAGTAGAATACTTGGCTACATTTATTGCCGACATTATATACAGAAGAATGGCTGTATTTTGGAAACGTTTAAATCATACACTTATAGATGGTATTTCCAGATTCATTTGTGAATTTTTTCTACAATATCAAATATGCATTCCACTTTGATTAAAACCTTAATTTTCTGTTTCATTTTAGATGCTAGTTGTGGACCCAATATTTGGCAACACAAATGCTATTGTGTCAAACGAACAAGTGGTTAATTTGTCCCTCGTGCTAATTGTCTATCTTCCTTTGTGCGTATGCAATTCAGTTCAACTTTGATAAATTTTTACTAGACAACTTCATTCTTTTCCATTATATCCTCACTCCTACCATGCCTGCATCGTTCTTCCAAATTTGCGTTACAAGCTGATCAAATTTATGCCCATAAAACACAGAATTTCTGTAGCTGTAGTTGGTGCTGTTATTGTTGTTATTTGTGCAAAAGTGCAGTTGTTGTTGCTATTGTTGTTATTGCATTTTATAAATTTGTTGCGAACGTGTTAAGTGCTTTGATATATCAAAGGTACATTGCACGATCAAGTGAGCAGCAGCTGCAACAAAACAACAGCAGCATCATATACAACAACTTTAAAAAAAAAAAAAAGAAAACAAAATCCAGCCTTCTTCGTTAGCTCTTTTAACAGTTTTTTTTGTTTTGTTTTTTTTTTTGTTTTGCAATATTTCTTGTCAGTTGTCCTTTTTAAAGGACACTGAACTCATATAAAATTCTTCTTAGATGTTGTTGTTTTTCTTTTCGACATGCTTTCCTTTTTGTTTTTGTTATTCGTAGAACGTAAACGTATCAAAGTAGCGTATAGATGTGCGAATAACGAACGAAATTTTTTGTAACAAACCATGGCAACTTAAAATAAATCCACAGTGTTTCTCTTTACATTTCCTTATGCATTTATAAATACAAGTTGTTGTTGTTGTTGTTGCTGTTGTAGTTTCTTTTTGTTTCATTCTATATTACTACCGAAGGGGTTTATTGTTGTTATTCAGTGCTGTTGTTTTACATTTTTTTTATATATTCCCCCATTTCCCTCGTACCCCCTCGTACATCTATTAATGCTTGAAAGTACTCAGGACACTCTTTATGGCTGATAATTAATTTGCCAAGCTTTTTATGATTAATATACGCCTGTTCTATGCCGTTACCATCCCTGGATTCTTAAAGTCTTGCTTTATAATTTTTATTACTGTTTTTGCTGTTGTTGTTGTTGTTCCTTTATTTTATAACTTTAGTCATGTGTAGTTAAATAGAAGCAGAAAACAACAATCATTTTATATGGCAACTGAGGAAGGAGTTTGACTATAAAAGTTAACACAAACCAATTAGGCTGTAGAAGACTTTTTTCCTCAACGCCAAGAAGCATTAACACGGGTAATTATATGTTAAAGTAACTGTAACAAGAAACGTCATTAAATAGTAGATGGTAGTGGGTGCGAGGACATGCCAATGAATAAACCAAAGTTAAGTTTTGTGATTAAACATAATAAATCAAATGCCAGTAAAATATTCTGGTTGGCTGGCATAAATTAATCAAAAAATATGGAAAAAACAAATGCAAATACTCTGTTTTGGCAAATGAAACTCATAAAAATGTATAGTTTTTGATTGATTTTATATTTTTTATGGTTCAAAATTGTTTTATTTATTACGAGCAAACGCTTCTCAAAAGCAATGTAAAGGCTAAATTTAATGTTATTAAAAGAATATATTTTTATAATAAGAAAGGTCATGATCGAACTTGAAACGAATGACAAATAATTTCTGTCGTCCTAAGCAATAACAGTCTATGTCGAATTCCTAGAAAAAAATCACTTTTTATGTACAGTGGACAGCAAAAGTTTTAGTACGGCAATATATTTTAGCAATTTAATGAATTTTAGCCAAAAGTTTGTATAAAAAATTAAGGTTTTTATATTTATTTTATTAATTTATTTCTGTTTTATTATAAAACAAACAATCTTTTTATGTTTTTCATAAAACAAGAGAAAAGTAAGGAAAAGTTTCAAATGACTCCATAGGCACCCCCAAGGAGAACCCTGAGTAAATTTATAATACAAAGGCCTAATACACGAAAATGTTATCCTTTGTATTTAGTAGAATATCCCTTAAGGTCAAGCACTCCATTTAACCCATTTGTAATTGAATATACAAGTTTTGTTTAGTGTTTTCATGAGCAAGTTTTTCGGTTGATTTTTGTTTGAGGTTTAGCGATTACATAACCGTTCTTTCAAATGATCTCCTAAATACTTTCTTGAAGTCATATCGAGACTTTGTGCAGGAGTATTAAGGCTGTGGAAATATATTGCCGTACTAAGACTTTTGCTGTCCACTGTACATAAAGGTATAGGGGCTTCATTACGAGTTATTCAAACAACATGATTTCATTAATAGCTTGAAAAACATTGTTAGCGAAACAGGACTTTCACGTAGATGTAAAGTTTTGTTTGTAGCATATGAATTCATACATCATAATTCGAACTGATTTATATCGACTTAGAAAGTTATTACTTGTGAACATAGATTTATTAATTCATTACAATACCTAAATAAATTGTATCCAATTATTACCAGCACAATAGACTAGTAGGCTAGGACTCCATATGCTACCAGGATACCCTACCCATAAATTATATTCGAAAGTGGATAGAAATATCACTCTGTTTGCTGTTATATTCAGTACAGAAATCCCTATATAATACTAGTCATTTCAAAAAGTGCATGATATCAGTTAGCCAGTTGTTCTCTTTATAATGCTTTAGTACACGCGCAGAACTTTCGATACTATTAAATACAACTGTAAAAGAGGTTTGTTCCTCTTTTTATGCAGTTGTTTGTGTCTAGAATATAGTGTTAAATAAACTGCTCATGTACATGCGAAAGCTGATACAATAAGCAAACTGATTATACCCCATAAAGTCCACTTATTTTCCAGTGTAACAAATTGTCTAAATACTATACAAGTCTAGCCTGACCTGGAAATACGTCAAATCACACATGTTCAAGAAGAAGGCGGCCACGCATTCGGTAATTTAAAATTACAGCTGCTTTTGGTGGGCTACCGATATGATTACAAGTGTATACCATAATTGAAACACACGAATGGACCACATACCACGTATCAGGATATTCATTTATTGTCCGAAGAAAATATTTCATTCACGTTTAAAAATTTTCTTTTTTCAATTATCAAAACCCAAGCGTTTAAAAAATCATCCGTTTCGCACAAAACAGAATCACTTAGTAATAGATTTTAAACGAGTTAAGTTATCTCTAATATACATACATACATACATAATTGGTCATTACAACCCTTCAGTCAGGATTACGACCTAGTTTCTCACACCACTTATGTTGTGTGTGTTAATTTTATACACGAGTGGCGGGGTCTACAGTTTAAAGTCGATTTCGAACGACAGATTTTTGAGAAATTTTTCATGGCAATTTTATTTTTACTCTCAGAGTTTTTGCCTGAAATCTGCTGAGAGGAAGTCGCCGAAGAAATACTTTTTGTATTTTGTTTTGATGTCTGGCCTGGGGCTCGAACCCTGGCTAGAGTACGGGATTCATATCATATCGCTAATATGAGAGTGTTTATTATTATTGTTGTTGTAAAAAAGTACCTCCGTATCTCGTCAATACGATTTATCGTATTCCTATCTAAATTTTTATGGGATTCCTACATTATTTCCTCCAAACCTATTGCTCTGTGAAATTTTAAAGTACTGCTCGATGTTAAGACCTGCTTAGCTCTTGTGCTGTACCTGGGCGTCTTTTGGGATGCATTAATGTCTTACGAATTTCAAGAGTGTGATTCGATAATTCACTCTCATCATCCCAGTATCTAATTGTAAAGAGACAAGCTCCATTCTGAATAAGTATACACTGAGTCTACAGTACACTGCCAAAAGACCACTTACCAATTTCAAGTTATTCCTGTATAGTCTGATATATTAATTCAGGTCTCTTCTTATTGTAGTTTCCCAACAAAAGTTTTGATGGCACAAACCTATTTGGTTTAATAAGAAGAGGTTTTGCTTTATCTTCCCTTTTATTGAGCCAACCTTTGTGGCTGTCACTCCACAGAAGTCTTTTGGTCACATCAACTACCTTGTACCCAGTACAGGTTAACCTTCTTTCCCTTACCTAACCGCTACAGCTTCACCGGACAATCCCCCACTATTATTAATTTAAGCACGTAAGAGCCTAGTTCTCGAATGGCGGACTGACTGTTATTGCTATTGTCTTTTGAACATTCTATCCACATATTAAATAATAATAAATAATTTCGATGACATTGTATATCGTGAGTTATCCCATGAGCTCGAAATATATCAAACTGGAACCAAAAGCTTCCATTTCTGTTCCAAGGTCTCTACTTAACCTGTCTGTAAACTACAAAATGTATACAGTTTTCATATTACTCTATTCATTTTTGTTACTAAGCATTGTTGCGAAACATTTTCTAAAATCATAGAGTCTGCTGGTTCTATCCAAGGGACAATTAAGGAGACAGTTGCCAGTTGAACGATTTCTTATGTTCCGAAAGCTCCTAATGAATTTCATGTTAGATTTTTTGAGGGTTCATGGAGACCATTCGACCATATTCATCAACAAATCTTCAGATCATGTATTTCGTGAAATTTTATTGTCCGTTTTATTTATTATATTTGAGCTTCAATAGAAAGCAAGTCATTTATCTTATTTTAATGCTACAGAAATAACATTTCAAACATATTTCTACATTTATTGTTGTGCAGCGAGAAAAACAAAAGAAAACACGTTTTGTATGCAACAATTTTCATTATTAAAACAAAATAAGCATTCATTTCATGCTAATAAAAAATCTATCTTTAGAAATAAGAAAAAAAAAATAAAGCTGTCATAAAATTAAATCATTTAATTCAATTCATAGCAAAAGATAAAATCTTAGTCGTATACTTTAAGAACCAAAACATAAACGTAAAATGTCATAAAAACTCATCAAATAAAGTTAATGGCCAAAGAGAACAACAATAGAACTTGCGCTTGTATTTTAACAAACGCAGTTAGATATTAAGACCATAATTTTGTTAGAACTCTTGAAGATATTTTTCTTAAGAATTTTTTTTTTGTACTCTGAGTGCAATAAATATTTCATTTACTTTTACTTATTGTTTTATATATCTTTTACGCATTCTTTTTTTTTTTTTTTTGTTTATTTCTTTCTTTATTTTATAGTATTTTATGTTCCTGTATACAATTTTTATGACATGTCATAAAAACAAAAATTATGACTTTTACATCACATAACGATTATGCTTATGCGTACACAAACAAGCTTCATCCATCCATACAATCCATACTTCTTCTACTCATAACCACCCCTCCTCCCCAAAAAACCACAAGTGCTGTTGTAATCTTAACATCGAGCCATCATCCATCTTCTATTCAGTATTTTAAGTTTCCACTGCAACAAATCATGAGTGTGAGGTAAAAAGAAAAGAAAAGCAACAAAAAAAAATCGAAAACTGTAGGCTTTGTTCACACATTCAAGTCAGTTTTGCTTAAAACTTAAAGGCACAAAGTTTTTTTGTCATTGGAAAAAAATGTCTGCAAAAATAATGGCAAAATGAAAAAGTCAGACGACATATAAAGTGTAAAAACAATGAATGAAAAGGAAAACTTGCAAATGAAATTATTTTTAAAAAATTACAGTCACAAACACTCTTACATATACTTTCACACAAAAACATTAGTAAACTAGAACAGTTGCAAAACAATAAAAAAAGGGAAAAAATCATAGACAGCAACAACAAAAATAAAAAAAAATCAGAAACGAAACCATCATAAAGTAATATTAATGAAGAAATTCTCAAAAAATGACAACTAAAGCAAATACATACGTAAATGACTAGAATATCTATGTATGTATATGACAAATAAAAGAAGAAAAATGAAACATAAAAGAAAAGCTAAAAATAGAAATAGAAAAAATATACAAAAAGTGAAAAGAAAATATGAGAGAAAGGGGAAAAAGCTGAAATTACGTTTTTCATGACTTGACAAACTTGTCTCGTATTGCACCCTACATAACGAATGATACAATACAGTGGTGACCTTATAATTAGAAACGATGTTTCTGAAGCAGAGTTCTCTGGGGGTGACGAATCTAAGTTAATTTGTCCAAATCTGATGGAAAAACGTATGTATGACGTCCTCCAAACAAAGCCTTTGATCCCAGGTACACAGTTAAAACTGTAAAACAAATTAACAAACATACATGTTGCTAAGTCGTTTCTAATTATAAGGCCACCACTATATGTGTGCCACAACTTTATGTAAACAACAACAATTGCCTTTTTTGTTATTCTGCTGTTTATAGCCTTCGCATAAACAATAACAATTACTAGACAATTATTCGACAGATCTTTGTAACGGAGATCTTCAAACCATGATTATTCTTTTCAAACACACCGGGTCTTTACACAAGACTGACTGAACTTTTCTCACTCAGTCAAATGTTTTGCCTTGCCTTTTATATGGCAGAGTAAACAGTCTGATGAATGATCTTGAAGGCGAATCTTCATCGATATCTCTATAAATATAAACATCATTGCATTATTGCAGTGTTGTTGGTGTATTTTGTTTACATTTTTTCTCGTAGTATTGTTGGTGTATATTTGTTTACTTGTTTACCATTTTTTTATGCTGGTGTTTGTTGTACGATAATTTGTAAATAGGTTTGTTTACTGCATTGTTTTGTTTTTGTAGCTTTTGTTTATAATTTTAATGTTAAGCGATATGAAAGCAAACCCGATCGATGATGACGGCGTGGAGATTCCGCCGCCTAGCCATGAAGAGGTCAAAGTCGCGATTACGCGACTTAAAAACAATAAAGCGGCAGGTCCTGATGGCCTCCCCGCTGAATTGTTTAAGACCGGATGTAATGAGTTGGTAGGGCGCATGCACCAGTTTATTTACAAAATATGGCTAGAGGAAAGTATGCCCAACGATTGGAACCTCAGTGTCCTCTGTCCTGTCCTGAAAAAGGGAGACCCTACTATATGCGCCAACTATAGGGGTATAAGCCTTCTCCCTATCGCATATAAGGTTCTTACAGGCGTATTGTGTGGACGACTGAAGCCACTCAGTCAAAACACTGATTGGACCTTATCAGTGCGGCTTCAGACCTGGTAAGTCCACCATCCACCAGATCTTCACACTACGCCAAATCCTGGAAAAGACCCACGAGAAACAAGTCGACACACACCATCTTTTTGTCGACTATAAGGCTGCCTTTGATAGCCCCATAAGGGATCGTGTTTTTGCCGCAATGTCTGAGCTCGGTATACCTGCGAAGCTGATAAGGCTATGCAGAATGACGTTGAGCAATTCCTGTAGCTCCGTCAAGGTAGAAATGGACCTCTCCGAGCCTTTTGATACCGTGCGAGGTTTCAGACAAGGCGACCCCTTATCATGCGACCTCTTCAACTTCGTCATGGAGAGTGTTCTGCGAAAGGCAGGAGTGCATCGCAGTGGCACTATTTTTCAAAAAAGTGTCCAGTTGCTTGCGTACGCTGACGACATTGACATCATAGGGCGTACGAAGCGAGATGTTACTGCTGCCTTTAGTGTTATTGAACGCGAGTCTACTAAGATGGGTTTGGCAGTAAATGAGGGCAAAACAAAGTATATGTTATCGACAAATAGAGACGTGCGGCGATCAGATTACGGCCGATAACTATACTTTTGAAACAGTCAAGGAATTTATTTATCTTGGCTCCGCCGTTACCACCACAAATGATGTCAGTCTGGAGATCAAGCGCAGGATCACTCTTGCCAACAGGTGCTACTATGGTCTCAATAGGCAATTGAGTAGTAGAGACCTCTCTCGTACGACGAAGCTAACACTCTACAAGACGCTCATCCTACCCGTGCTTATTTATGGCGCAGAGGCATGGACCATATTAAGTACTGATGCAGCAGCCTTGAGAGTGTTCGAGAGAAAAGTACTGCGTAAGATCTTCGGTCCAGTACGTGTTGGCGATGATTTCCGCATTCGATACAATAGTGAGCTGTATGAGCTCCTCAACGACATGGACGTTGTACAGCGTATTAATATCCAGCGGCTGCGCTGGCTCGGCCATGTCGTTCGAATGGAGGAGGATGCTCCAGCGAGACGGGTATTTGATGCGGGGATCTGCGGAAGTCGGCGAAGAGGACGACCTTGTATCCGTTGGAAGGACCAAATCGAGGGAGCCCTGTCATCGATTGGTGTGACCAACTGGCGTAAGCGCGCAAGAAGCAGAGGCGCCTGGAAGGATGTGTTGCGGCAGGCCGAAATCCGTTAATCGGGTTGTTATGGCCAATTAAGTAAGTAAGTAAGATATGAAAGCAAAACACCAGTATCTAAATTCTTCATTTTCGTAACAATATATTTCACCCCTCGCTGCTTTAAAGAGTATAAGGCTTCAGCAAATAAGGGCAATTAATCTACCAATTGTCATATTCTTGTGTATCCATGTGTTCTTTGAATGCCCTGTCTCCATTACTAATTAACTAACCGTCTACCAATTACAACAACTGTTTGTTATTGTCGTTCCGTAGTGCTGCGACCATATGATCAATTGTACTCCTTTCACTTTCTGCCAGATTTCGGATTCGGCTTCAAACTGTAGGTCCCGCCACTCATATATAAAACTAACACCTAGCATAAGTGTTGTGAGAAACTAGGTTGTTAACCTGACTGAACGGTTGTAATGATCATTTATGTATGTATGTATGCATGTAAACCTATAATGTCTCCTCCAAGTCTATTGTTCAGACAAACTTCGGTAATCCGCTTGGTATCAATAATAACAATATCATGCCTAGCACCTGATACGCATTCAGGTTTTTACTTTCTGTGATACATTAATGCACTACAGACAGCAGCTCTTATTCAAAAAAAGATGTACTCTAAGTCTACAGTGTCCTGATAGAGGGTATGTTACCAACCTCAGGATTATTTCAAGATAGTCTTATACCTTACTCTCAGCTCCTCTTATTGTAACTTCTCAGCAAACAATTTGATTAAGTTTAATCCACTTGGTCTGAGAAGACTTTTCGCCTCTCTTTATCCGTCCTTTTATTGAAAATAATAAAGTAATCTAAAGATGGACAGTTTCCTGAAAAAAAAAGATCACAAAGAGCGTAGCTGCAGCAACGAGGTCTTGAGGTAGTGCATTGACTTATTGGATGTAAGCTTGTGTTTCAACCACTGAATCAACCACCGCTAACAAAACGAAAAATTCTTTCTTAGGCAATTTCTTCTCAGCAGTCTTGTGGCCCTGGGAGTAAATAATGTACCATGAAAAATTTCACAAAAATTTGTCATCCGAAGTCGACTTTAAATTGTTGGCCCTGCCTCTCATTGATAAAATTAACATACACAAAATTGGTGGTGTGAGAAACTAGGTTGTAATCCTGACTAAAATGGTTTTAATGACCACTTAAGAAGATGAAGACGAAGGAATCCACTAAAGAAATCCCAGAATCTTAAAGAAATTTTGTGTTTTACAAAATATTTGCAATTATTTGATGGTACATTAGAGGCAAACGTCTCATTGTGGTGTATAACTAGGAATATGGGTTGTATTTAAACCTACTTTGTGGAACACGTTCGGTGGATGTATACAATAATGCTTAGATATGTTAATTATTTGTTAACCCAACTTTGGGCAACGTCATGAGAGAATTTCCTTCTGTAGTTCATATGCCTACCGTTTTGCTAATATTTAGATTTCAGGCGACTTATCGCCAGTGGCAGGGATTGAAAAACATCCTTACAAAACTTAAGCTTACTAAACTTCTCTAATTTGCGATCAGAATTCCTTTTTTCACTGAAAGTGTGATCTCTAAACATTTTTTATTTGCGCTGTATTGAATACCAAAAGTAAAAATAAAATTATCAACCCTTGGTAGTCTTGTTCTTCTTTTGCAATTAGCTACACTTTCATTCGTTGTAAACCAAGAATGCTTATAATGTTTATAAAAAAAGGTTTTCTTGGTTTTTTCAATACTAATAAGTACTTAAAGGGATTATTTAAATATGGTTAATGTAGGATTTTCTTACATGATGTTACATTTTCTTACATTTCATTTTCCATCGTACTCTACGTACTCTACTTTTACGCCCTCAGTTGCTTGTTTATTTGGAATTTTCTGTTGGATACCATCTAATTTGTACAATCCTTATGAAAACCACCACCTCCCAACTATCTTCTTAGTTAACGTTTTAAGCTTCTATTCTACTAGAGGAACGCAACATGATACCAAAAAAATATTTCACTGGTTATGATTATAAAAATGTTGATAAAACGGAAAAGAACAGCAAACGCCGGAATATTATTTTATTTTAAAGATATTTTGTTGTGGCTGTTTTTCGTAAGTCTTTAAGTTAGAAAGATTATAACAAAGTATTGAATTTAATTTGACGCGATATACAATATCTACATAAACTTGAAAGAAAAAAAAAACATACCAAAGTAATAACAAGGCAGCTAAGAAACAAGTGTATGAAGGAAAATAAGTGATGGAGATAGAAAATGAATTTGTTTTTAATATATTTTATTAAAGAATTATAAATTGCTTGTTTGTAAAATATTTAAAGGAAATATGATATTAAAAGTTAGTAACATGTTTGGAAATATTAAGCTGAAATTGCTTAAAAAATTGAAGTTTTGAAAAAAGTGATTGTTAGTTTAGTACAGTACACACTATACATATGTACATTCAAAATTAGTCATTATAACCCTTTAGTCAAGATCCCAATCTAGCCTCTTACACCCCCTCTGTTATGTATTTTAATTTTATTCATGAATGGCGATACCAACAGTTTAACCTCGACTCCGAACGACAGTTTTTTTTTTTTGAGAAACTTGTCGTGGCAATTTTATTTACTCTCAGAGTATTTGCCAGAAATCTGCTGGGAGGAAGATGTCGAAGAAATATTTTTCATATTTTGTTCCGTTGGAGATGTCTGACCCGGGGTTGGAATCGTGGCCTCACGTCTAATAAGCCAACTATTAAATTTGACCAGATAATGTCTAATGACGCACGATACTGAATGTAGAAAACAGTGTAAGAAGAAACTATTTTGTAGAGGTGAAATATTCTCAAAATGGATCTTATTCTTGATTTTGAACCAACTTTCTACCACTATACAGTTAAACAACTTTAAATATTACTGTGAAGTGATCACATCCTTGCTTGCTTGTGGTCAATCGTGAGTAAACGCATTATCTATCTTTTGGCCGACTTTCTTGTACACAAGTGCTTATCCAAAATTAAGCCATTAAATCATATGTAATCTCGCGCTCACTTACTTACTTAATTGGTAATCACTCTGCTTTAGTCGGGATTATCTCAAATATGTAAGTGCTGAGACGACTTCGAAAGACAGATATCTGTGGAAACTTTTTATGGCAATTTTATTTACTCTCATCTCAGAGTTTTTGCCAGAAGACTACTGCGATGCAGTTGCTGAAATAAGAATTTTTAAATTTTGTTCCTTCGAAACTTTCTGAGTCTCGGTTTATTAGCGTCTAACAAACACATTACTTACTAGACTATGGCGTATTCAATCTCTCGCATAATCTATCTAAGATTGGCCAACACCAACTCGTGAATTTATTTGATTGGCTTCGAATGCAGAGACCTGAAATAGGCTTCCAGAACTGCGACATGTTTGTACAATTAAAACGCAAATCAGCTTTTTATTCACTGAAATCAAAGATAGAACTTATGACACCCCCAAGGAAGATAATTATTCTACAGCAATTAAAAAAAAAACAATTTAGAATGCCAATTGTCACAATATTTATCTCCACAATATAATGATTTCTGGGTACAGAACTAATATTTTTTTATTTTCTCTTCATACTACAGACCATCGCACAGTCAGTTATTAGCTCCTATCAAAACTAAACTAAATGACTTTGTCTCGTTTGTTAAAAGCTCTCTGACGAATAACTATTGACAGAAGCAACAGTTAACCTGTCAGTAAAGAATCAAGAAATCCTCGGATTTATTACTTCTCATATTACAAAAGCATTCAGTTTCTTAGGTGGGATAGGAAATCTATTTTAAAAACGTATTCACGGTTTTATTAGAAACAGGAGTGAATAAATTTTACAAAACTATTTTAATATGTATTAATATGAATATTTTTTACGATTAATGGAAACATTTTCAGCAAAAATCAAATTTGTATTATTTTGTGTGTCATTATCAATAAAACTTAAACAAAATTAAAAATTCTTCTATAAAAACTACAACAAAATTACTTTTATCACTTTAATTTAAATAATAATACACACGTATTAACGTACGTATTAACGTCTATTTAAATAACATGTTTTCAACGTTACAAAAACTACATGTCGTATACTTAATATGTTTACATTTTTTCTTTCATCACATTGCTCATACGTACAGTCATACGTCACTTGAACATTTTCACGTAAAACAAACTTTTTGCAAAAAACTGCTGGTTTTTCTTTTAAAAACTGTGTTTCCTTTAATCACACTTATATTTTATTTAACATCGTTACATACAGACACATACATATTTAATGTAGAGAGATGTTAATAAATATTTTTTTTTTTAAATGGTCACTATTAAAGTGGCCATGGTTGGTCATCAAGGGCAAGTAATAAAATACAACAACAAGAAGAATGCATATACATTACATATATAAAATATACACGCAGTAAATGTCATGCATGAGACAAAATATTTATTTTTCAACATTAAATTAATGCATATGGTGTGTATAACAAGTTGTCAGTTTGCGTGTACGTGTACGAACAGGCAACTGCTTTTTATGATTCACCATTACAAACAAAATTTCACTGTTGCCTTACCATTATTAACAACGTTGTTGTTTATCATCAATGAGGGCTTTATTAGACATTTAAAACACTATTAGAGCAGTAGCAGTAGCAATAGCAATAGCAATGGAGCTAGACATAGTAATAAATGATCAACATATCGACTTTTGTCTATGAATGTGCGATAGATGGAGTTGGAGAGGTTATAATGGTCTCAGATACCACAATTTGATTTGCACTTATTGAAAGCAATTAAACGGTTATGCGACAATGGCAGACATGTTACAATATTGCGTTACAATAAACGAATAAATATGTAGATTTATTATATATAATAAAGGGTATTGAAAAAGGGGAAGTAATTCCGCATGAAAAATACACTTTAAGATATTGTTACGAAAATGAAAAATTCAGATACTGGTATTTTGCTTTTACATCGCTCAGCATTAAAATTATAAACAAAAGCAACAAAAACAAAACAATGCAGTAAACAAACCTTTTTATAAATGATCGTACTGCCTAATATAACAACAAACACCGTCATAAAAAAATCGTAAACAAGTAAACAAAAATATACCAACAAAGACTAATAAAAACAGAGATGTTTACATTTACAGAGATTTGAAGAATGCGAAGTCACGAACATTCGCATGTTTACCCTGCCATATAAAAGGCCAGGCAAAGCAGGCGAGAAAGTTAGCGAAGTTCGGTCAGTCTTGTGTGTGTTTGTAGATAGTAAACGTGATTTGAAGATCTCCGTTACAAAGATGTGCCGAATAATAGTTTAGTGATTGTTATAATTTATGCAAATGGTATAAACAGAGGAATAACAAAGAAAAGCAATTGTTGTTGTTTACATCAAGTTGTGAACAGTGGCACACAGAATTGTGCGAAAAATAAAGAATTTTAATTAAAACTAAACACAAATTTAGTTTTAGCTCATATTTTAAACATTTTTAAAAGGTAAAAACGTAACAATATTAAACAGTTTCATAAGAATTTCATAAAATTACTGACTGTTACAGTTTAAATTTCATCCCGTTTTTTAAAATACATTTACACTGCTTGCTGCATTATAGAGAAGTGAATGCAAAGAAAAATGCAGTAAAAAACCAAATTGGAAAATGTTCAATATTTATGAGAATATTGACCAAATAATAAATAAAAAGAAAAATTATCAATATTTTCCGATTGCATAAATCTGTAGATGTCCATTTGTTTGTACAAGTCATTGACCCTTTCTTTGGCATAGTAGGGGAAGAGGAGTTGGAAAATTATATCCACATAGTATCTGCCAATGTAAACGTATTATCTTTATGTTTGTCAATGTGTTCATAATGACATTGACAATATTCATGTGCAGAGAATTTCATAACGATTGCAATGAAGGAAAATAAATGCCATAAAGAGGGTAATTTTCGTTAGCATTTCGAATGCAGGGCTAAGTGAAAAGTGTAAATTTGTAGCACACTTAATAAAAAGGAATGCATATGCTGCTATTGAGTCGTAAAATGGGCAATGAGGCAAGTTATTTTAAAGTGTTTTAAGTATGAACAGAGACATAAAATCTAGAATTTATTGTGAAGTTATATTACTTAGCTGTTGCTGGGACGGTGTTCGCAATATGCCACCTACGATTAACCTAAAAAAGTACAGATTTTTCTGAACTCATTTAAGTCAAAGCTAGTTGAGCATCTACTAGATTACCGAAGCAAACTATTCTGAGTTTTTTTTTATTTTTAAACAAAAAATTCTATTTCATTGCAAATCTCGACTTTACACAAAATCAATTCGAAATCCGACAAAATAAATTCGCCTCAAACTCCCAGCCTCAATTGTTTTCCTCATGCGACTTATTCGTAGTAATTAAGAAAACACATTAAATTTTATCACTGATTTCGTTCGTTACATTTTCCCAAATCTTCCCCTTCGGAAAATTAACTCCACTAAATAATTATTTTCAGATGTAAATGATGTATGTATGTTTGCAAAGATACAGAGCATCCTGCTGCGATACAGAACATATCGAATAACATTTTTAATCATCTACACAGCCATGCCTCCAGTGTCATTCCATGGCATACAAAATTTTATAAATTACCAGTAAATTCAAAAGGAAAAGATAAATTGAACCAATTCATGGCTTCTGCTTATGATGGTTATAAATTTAGGCGGGCGCATGTATATTATCCACCCCCTAAGTATAACGAGCTGCCACGCGTAAGAGTAAGCATGAGAATTGTATGGCAAATGATTATTGCCAAAAAAAAAAAAAAATCTATACTCCAGTTCTGTGCAAAGTACTAACTGAAATAGTGATGCGACATACATATGTATGTTTGTATTTATATAGATTTGTATATATATTGAGAGTTAATTTGCTCAAAATCTGGAAAACACAATTGCTATTACTTGTCTTGCCGCTTGTCCTCCTCCTAGCAAACTTCACTTGTCGTTGCTTTTGGTAATGATAGTCGTGTCATATTTACTTAAAGCCAAAATTATTGTCTTTGAGTCAATCTCACAGTGCGTGTGTATTTAATTGTATTGCTAAATGTGAAGAAAATGAAGGAGTATATGGTTAGGAGGTTGTGCTATAGTGCTGTTTTGGCTTCTGTAAGATTTCCCTTTAACAGGCTTGATTCACAAAATATTCTTAATAAATGTAGTAAAAGGAAATATTTTTTAAATCGTTTTTTAAAAACACAAGGATATTAAGGAAAAATTTCGTAATATATGAATTTATATATATCGATTCAATGTTATCTCAATAACCTTGATGAGATATGAAAGCGTTAATTCCAATATACCTTTGCGATTACAATTCTCATTTCTACTGCCTTGCATATGGCTTGTGATATCGTTCGTATATTTAGTCTTCATATGCTTACATGCTTCATGAGTGTTTGATATTTTTTTAGTTTTTAATCGATAACATCGGGTTCTAATTGTGCTTGGCCAGTAAATCTGAAGGATATTTCGTAAATAGGTATTTACAAATACTTATATGGCCCCTAAATCGTAAAATAATATCATTCAAGTTTCACATATGTACAGTGAAGTCGAATTAAGCTTTGCAATGAATCGTCAGTATGGGGTGTTTGTTAAGGGCCTTATATCATAAAATTTTAATTAAACACAGTGTGTGTCAGGTATCAGTTAAAAAAAAAACAGAGCGAGTGTGACATATCGTCGAAACTGAAGGACGTTTAAAAGACGTTTTATAAGTGGTACTGCTACCATTATATTTGGAACATAACATCGTACCACGACCAGTGCATAAATCAAACTGGAATTGATCGAGGACTTGGTTTATGTTTTCTTTGAGGACCGTATTCACCTACAAGAAAAAATCCTACGCGTTCACATCACCTTCACGTGAGATAACCATGCCTCATATTCCTCGTGCACAATATTCAATAAGGCATGAGCTCTCTGGCATAGTCGCCATAATCTAGCAAAAATTGTGTTAGTTTATTAGACGAGAGCTCAAGTTTTAAACCCTAGCCCGGACATTTCGTACAAAACGAAATATAAAAGAAATATTTCTTTTGGCAAGTTTCTCTCATCATTTATTCTGTTAAACACTCTGAGAGTAAAATAAAATTTCCCTGAAAAGTTTCTCAAAAATTTTATCGTGCGGAATCGACTATAAACTGTAGGTCCTCCACTCATGGATAAAAGTGACACACACACAACAAAGGTGGTGTAAGCAGCTAGGTCGTAATCCTGACTAAATTCGTAATGACCAATTAGGTTAATGAGCTGTCTAGCATGTAGCGCTTTCCTATTGAAACCACATGTCATTGGTGACAGCTTTCGTGATATTGCATGTTAGTTTTGTATGTAGTTGTTGTTCCAAATGGTATCAGTAGGTTAAGATCGGTTGTAGGCCCGTAATCAGTTTTATAATTTTGAATTCTACGCCTCTTTCTCATACAGTCCATTTTGTGATGTGAAAATCTTTTTTAAATAATGTGAATATTAAGTAGAGCAACGCTCTGCACTCCTTAGACAATCTGAAGACAACTCCGCTGGATGGGTTTGGAAACCCACATGTTCTCTTTTTATTTTTGGCATCGACTGTTTTTGATTTTAATTTCAGCTGAATATCAAGAATTTTGAAGCTCGTTACTGCGACCTTCTGTAAATTTATTGTTTTAGAGATTCAGTTTCTTAACATATTTCTCGTTTATTGAGTTTGACTCACAACTGCATGTTGTCTACTGTCTACTGGTTGGAAGAAACGAGCGATTTATTTTTATTTTTTATTTATTTTTTTTAAATAAAAAAATTAAACAATTAAATGCAAAATAAATTTTATTAAAAATCTATTTTTTGCCTTAATTTTCATAGCAATGAAAATCACTACACTTAAGCTCTTAGACAACAATTAAAATTCGAAATATTTCTACGAAGAATAAAAATATTTCATTTAAAAATTTTGTTTAAAAATGCAAACAAATTATAAAATATTTTAAATAAACAAAAATAAGCCACATGTTATTAAAATTAATAGCAACGGCAACAATAAATATCTAATAATTGTTCCTGGCAAATTGTTATGAATTTTTATCACAATTTTAGGTTATTGACTGACTGTTTGCTGGCCACTCATTATTATTGGCAATAAAGTTGAAAACTATTAAATAAACAATTTAGGCGGCAGGCAGCACAGAAAATTTAATAAATATATATGAATGAATGGCAAAAATAAAACTTAAAAACATTTTCTTTTATGAAAAGAAAAAAAAATTGTATAGAAAGCTACCAAAATATATTGAAATTATTTAATGAAAACTAAAATCAAAAGGGGTGAATAAACTTTAGCTCAATGGGAAATTAAGAAAATCTAAACAAAATACATAAAATAATGAAATTGTTTAAAAATATAAATCATTCCTATAAATTTGAAATTATTTAAAAGTATTTAAAAGTATTGTTAAGAGAATGAAAAATCTAGATACTGGTGTTTTGCTTTTACATCGCTTAGCATTAAAATTATAAACGAAAGCTACAAAGACAACACAATGCAGTAAACAAACCTGTTTACAAATTATCGTACTTCTTAATATAACAACAAACACTAGCATAAAAAAATGGTAAACAAGTAAACAAAAACCCACAAACACTAAACAACGATGTTAACATTTAAAGAGACTTCGAGAACGCGAAGTCATGAACATTCAACTTCAAGAACATTCATCAGGCGATATAAAAGGTAAGGCAAAGCAGGCGAGTGAGTTAGTGAAGTTCAGTCAGTCTTGTGTGAAGACGCGGTGCGTTTGAAGAGAGTAATCGTGGTTTGAAGATCTCCGTTACAAAGATCTGGCGAATAATTTTCTAGGAATTGTTATTATTTATGCAGAAGGGTATAAACGAAGAAAAGCAATTGTTGTTGTTTACATAAAGTAGTGAACAGTGGCACACAAAATTGTTCGAATAATAAAGAATTTTAATTTAAGCTAAACACAAATTTATATTTATTTTATTTGCAATCTAGGTGCTCATATTTTAAACGTTTTTAAAAGGTAAAAAAACAGTATTTAAGTCTCAAATAAAACATCATTTAAAAAGTGCAATAAAAATAACCTGTATGTATATCATGGTTTACTGCCTTTCCTTTTTAGAATGTAAAGTTAAGGGCATTTGGAAACGGATCACGAAATTGAACAATTTTAAGCAAGGGTTTGTAGAACACTTTTCGATGTCAAAAAATGTAAATAAAGTTGTTAAATGCTAACAAAATTAAAGAATAAAACGTAGGTAGTTACGTAGACTTATTTCAACCAATCAGAATGAATTAAATTTTACAATTTTTATCATTATGACGACCGTTTAAGTTATTTACTGCCTAGTTTGCTTCGATTCCATTAAATTTTATGTGGTTTATGTCGCTGAAACATTAATTTTTGTGAATTCCCTGATCAATGCTGGCGTATCAATATCTGTTGATGACAGACATTTTGATCTGCAATTCCTCTTAATGTTTAGTACATTTAGATGACATTCTTGTCTGAATCCCCGTAGTCTTGGTGGTAGTGTGTTGGCTTATTATTAATTGAATTGCAATTTTCGAAACTTTCCAGACCAGTTAGTTTCGCTGACAAGTTAAGTATATTTTTTTGGTTTTCTTTTCTTTTGTAAGCTTTTTAGTTGACTTAAGTCTGTTACATGCTTAACTATTCGAGCCGCTGATCTTCAACTTGAATGCATACATGTATACCTCACAAAACTTTGAGCCCTGATTTAAGTATTTAAACGTGTTACGTAGTTTGGGTTTTATTAAGAAATAAAGTTCTTATGATCTTCTTTATACGTAGAATTATGCTTTCGGCGAATAATTATTTTCTGTATATAGTTTCAAAACCTATTACTTCAGATAATTTGTTGATAACATAGCGCTCTTCTATTTGTTTCTCCACTTGTCTTGCATCAATGGAAGTGCGTTGCCCTCCGATCTTAACACATAAAATCTCGCCCAAAATCTTATATAAATTCTTTGAAACATATGTAAGTACAAACTCAAACGCTTAGGATTTATCTGCTACAACGTAGCAATTTTTGGAAGTTGCTCACTGAAATATGCTGTGGCATGTTTTCCATCTGTGGTTATGGTTTTTAAAATATTAACTTAACCTTGAAAAAATGCCCTTATTCGAATTTGAATGAAAATTAAAAAACTTTACGTCCCCAACGTAATATATAAGCTATGAAACACTGTATCTGACCGTCTTCTTAGATTTACCATTACCGCCTTCAAAGTATACGTAACAGTTTTTCATTTTGGGTTTTATTTTCATAAAATAAAAGCAAAAACTTAAAATAAATAAATGAAGTATAAAATATGAATAAAATACTTTACAAAGAGCTGTTATGAAGAAATTTGATTCTCTTTTTTTTCTATTCAGCCTTTAATCATACTACTCCTCTGCCTTAAACTATAACTTTGCCATAAAAAAGAATAGAAGTTCAAACCAAAAATTCCTGCACATTAAACCTCGCACTTAGACCACTTAGACTTAGAAGTTTAAAGAAAGACAAACAAACCCCAACGCGAAATAGTCTTAAAAATATCCTGAGAACCACAACCTCTTAAAAGAGTGAAAATATGGCGTCAATAAGACGTCGAAATAACAAAATAAAAGACAATTTATAGAAAAAGCCGCCAAAAACTATAACATAATTTTAGTTGTTGTTGTCGTCGTTGTTATTGTATTTGTATATGTTCTTTATGTATTACTTTCAAGATAACCCTGGACCAAATAGAAAGATATATAGACAAGGGTAAAATATAATCATAAACATCGAGCAGAATTTACTACTTTTCAAAAGAAAAATTTATAGAATGAAAAAATGTATATGCTGAAGACAAAAAAACAAAAAAATATAAAAAATTATAATAAAAATTTCAAAAGCACCGGGATTGGTTAAACAGTGGGGCGAAAGTTAGTAAAACTGAGAAAAAAAATTTGGTATAAATTTTGTTTTAATTTCCAATAATGTAAGTTTATTATCATTTGCCTTCTAGTTCGGGGTGGTTAAGTTCACTTAAGTTCAATTTTCAGTCATCTTAAACGAAGCTGACTCGTTTAGTTTCGAGGACTGCTATGGTTTGATACTTCGCATACACCAGCGTCTTAAGGAAACTCCACAAGAAAAAAATGTAGCGAGGTTAAATCGCCTGACCTCGGTGGGCAATTCACATCCCTTCCACGTGAGCTAACTACAACCCAAAATTGATCGTGCAGAATATTCAAAGTGGCCTTAGCCGTGCGTGGCACGTAACACCGTCTTGTTAAAACCATAGGCCGTTGGTGTCTAAATCGGTCCAAATTCTAAAGAACTGGTACTGATCGCTCAATATGATTTTCAATGAAAATAATGCAAGTCGTTGTCCATAGTCGTTTAACTTCTGTTGAATTTTGTAAAGACCCCAGACATGCAAAATTCGCCAAGTTGTGGTCTGCATAAGGACCACATCATATGAGAGATAAGAAATCGACCGCCTGCACACACTCACGGCGATGTTTTCAACAGGTCTTACTTTTCGTCGACATAAGTTTACTGAACCAGTGAACTCGAATAATTTTCTTGGTAGGACGGTTATGATGATCGTAAAATGGGCGAAGCGCGCAATATTTTCGGTCAACATATTTTTATAAAAACAAATTAATTATGGGCACATATTTTATATTTATTTTTCAAAACAGACTAAATAAATGACAACTAATTTGACAAGTTTAGCTTTAACAAAGTAAAAGTCACGATGCAAATGAATTCACTTTTCCAAATAAAAATATGTAACACATATTAGAAAATGCTAAATTGATTCTAATTTTAATTGGAAGAATAAATTGTCCAAAATGGTGCATGTATGGCGGACGCTTCTCTTGCTGTACTTTGCAATAAAGGGAAATAATTTTTCTGTACAGCTGTACAAGCAGCTCTCTGGCCTAGCCATCATAGATCTATACCTAGCTAAAGCGAGCAGCCAGCCAATGATATAGCCTAAATGTTAAATCTATCCTAAGTTCTCAGTTTAAGTAAACTTAAAGTAGTATCTACTAAAGCATGACGTTATATGAATAAGTTTAAGTGTTTAGGGTTGCTGGCTAACCCGAGCGATCGAAGTAATGACTGCTACCCTTTTCTACTACTTCTTAACTAAAAATCGGCATATTATTCTCGAATAGGGATGGAAGGAATTATATTTGCGTACACACTTGATTTGCCCACTGTTTTTTACAAGCCACGGTGTTCTTTTTTGTTCTTCTTTTAAGCGACATAAATTTTTCGAAAAGCAAACGAACGGTATAATTTTTTTCTTAATATTGATGGCCAAGAAGACAACCAAAATAAGAAAAGTAACCATTATATATATGGCTGTGTTTGATAGATATATACGTACGACGGACATTTTAGCCAAAAAAAGAATAAAAATAAAACCTATAGCAAGAGTAAGAAGCATATTTTTTAACATTCAATAGATTGTAACAATTTAGAACACAAAATTTTCTATAAAAATGGAAAGAAGAAGACAAGTTTTTCGATACTACTTTTTTCACAAAGAAAACATGGACATCATCCGCAATGGAGTAAGAGAGAATACAAAAAACAAAAATAAAAGACGAAAAATGTAAACAAAACTAAACCAAAAAAAAAAAAAAAAAAACTAAAATAAAAACTAAAAATAAAAAGAAAAAGTTGTTGTTTTACTTTTTACTTAGAAAGACAGCGCATAAGAGATGAGGAAATGAAGAGAGATAGAGAAAAAGAAAGAGAGAAAAAATGGTTAAAAATAAGCTTTTGTTTGACTTTAATATCAGCAAATAAGGCATACGTCTTTACTGTTCGTCCTTTTTCACTGTGTCGTCCTACCAAATATTATCAAAAGCTGCTCAGCTATATAAACTATTAAAGGCAATGGCGAAGAAAAAAAAAGGAAGAAACTTTTTGTTACAGAAACTAATGCTTGAAAGGAGAGAAAAAGACACAGACACAGACACCGCACACACCCGCACACACACACACATTTACTTTGAAAGTATTGACAATACTCTGAAGACTACAGTTACTTTTGGAAACTTCCTTTTAAAAAGTCAGTATGATTTGTTTTTGGTTCGGTAGCCAACAACACTAAAGAAGATTTTCCGTTACAAAATTTAATGGAGAAAAGTCCAAAATTCCATCATAAATACTAAACCCCTTCACGAATGTCATTGACGTCAAGTTATGAGTACAAAGTGAAATAATAAAACGAATACAAGAATGAAAGAACTAACGAGTGTTTCATTAGGGTACAGTTTTAAAAAAGTGTTATAAGAGTCGGGGTAAGGATTTCGTCATTACTTAAGAATATTTTCATCATGTATTTTTTGCAAAATATTATAAGAGATGTCCTCACTTAGATCATCTTTATTGTTTCAAGATTTTTCATTCGATTTGTGTTCTTTTTCTAAAGAATAAAGTCCAACGTCCAAATTTTTTTTTCATTAGAAATGAGCGTAGCAATATATCTTTTTCACTTCAAATTTCTAAGACGAGTTAGGAGACTGCTACCCATAGGGCACCTACCCTACGATCGGTATGTTATCGGTAAAACAAAATCTTTCGAAGAAGAATTAGTGACAGTATAACGAAAATTGTTCAAAACATTTTACTTTACTTTACTTAATTAATTATTTGAGGCCTTTATTCAGGATTACGAACTAGTTTCTCATACCACCCATGTGAGTGTGTACGAATTTTATTCATAAGTAGTGGGGCCGATTTACAGACCTGAGACCCTTTCAGTAACAATTTCATTAAGTCTCTAAAGTTTTTGCCAGAAGACTGTTGAGAAGAAGTTACCGAAGGAAATATTTTTTATACTTCGTCTCGTTCGAGGTTTCCGAACACAGTTTCACACCACATGGTCGTAGTCTAATAGGTAGTGTGTTGGCTTGTTAGACGTGTGGCCACAGTTCAAACTCCAGGTCAGACGTCTCCAACTTAGAAGGTTTTCGCAAAAACTCTGAGGGTAAATAAAATTTACATTAAAAAGTTGCTCAAAATGCTGTCGTTCGGAGTCGACTATAAACAGTAGGTCTCACCACTCATGTATACATTTAACACACACAACATGTGTTGTGTGAGAAACTAGGTCGTAATCCTGACTGAAGGGTTGTAATGACTAATTTTATATGTATGTATGTGTGTTTGTACATATGTAATAAGACAACACACTAACTACTGGACTACAGCGACTACAGTCATTTTAAATTGTTTGCTTTTTGAATTTAAATCCAATTTAGCCCTGCGGAAGATGAAAAACATCCCCACATAAGCTTTCCGCTTTAGTATTTGCTTAATGTCGTCACACAGTCGTCAATTACCCTCTCATACATAACATACATACAAAATTGATCATTACAACCCTACAGTCAGGATTACGACCTAGCTTTTCACACCACTTATGTTGTGTGTGTTAATATATGCCGTGGCGGGACCTACAGCTTAAAGCCAACCCCGAACGACAGATTTTTGCAGACAATCCATGGCAATTATTTTCTCTCAGAGATTTTGATGAGCGGAAGTTGCCGAAGCACTAGTTTTTAATAACCGTGATCTCACGTTTAATAAGCATACACAGACTACGACGACTTCATTACTCTCTCATCATCGGTAAATTTTTCAAGTAGATATGCAAACATTTTTTTTTTTTTGCTTTAGACGACAAGCCAAGGATGTTATGAATATATTTGTTAGATTACCAGGTTATTTTTACCTAAAGAAGTAAAAAAATTTGTCTGTTACTGGTCATGAATATCTTAACCCAATCTACTGGAAGTACAATATTACAAAATATATTTGATAGTATAATCCTATGTTGTTGTCATAATTCCGAGAGTTTCAAACATTCACGATTCAAGTTGTCATTACACTGATATCTAACAGAAGATTTAAATCAAAACTTTTGCACATAAAATGTACGTGTAGTCCTGTGTGCAAACGAGTAAAAAAAATATTTAAAAACTTAAAGTCTCTTTAGCATTCGTTAGTCAACTTTTGGAAATTTGTCATCTTTCTTTTTTTTGATTCTATTAACAAAAAATACAATGTTTCCTGCGAAGAATGAAAATGGGAGATGAAAAAACAATTCAAGTTGTTATACAGTCTCTTGGTAGTGCCAATATTTTTCCATTTTTTTTTTTCAGTCTTTGTTTTTTTTAAGGTATTCAGTCATTCATAAATATTGTATTTTAGTATAAAAGAATCAGTTTTCTTTTTTCTTTTTTTTGTTGTCATTGATGTTATTATAGTTGTTGTTGTTGTTGGTTTTTTTAAATTTCTATTTTCTTAACAATTTGTTGTCTTTTGATAAACTTGGCAAAAAATATTACTTTCAAGATAAATGAAAATTAGTTGATCACATTTTATGTTTTTCTTTTCTCTTTTTTTAAGTCCCTTTTCTCTCTTCTTTGGATTGTTGTTTTTTTTTGTATATTTAGGATACAAAAGGGTTGTTTGTCATACAAAAATCGATTTCTTTTGTATGAAATAAAATAAATTAAGTTTCAAAATTGTTCGAAAATCCACCAGATGATGAGGGTAGGGTGTTGGGAAAAAAAATTCTTAAGAGTTGTTGTATTCAAACATCAGCTAATTAAAATCAAAAATAATGGATTTGTTAACAAAGTGACTTTAACCCCCCTTAGCCTAAGTTATTTAATAATTTTCTATTTAAGTTCTGAAAATAGCAGAATTTTTTGACACCAAGTAGTTAAATGGGGAGGTTTTAGTGTAGGCATTTAATTTAATATTATTAGCGCTGGACCTATCGAAGTAGGGCAAATCAGGAAAATGTGGCATAAGATTTTATGAAAATATAATTTAAAATCTTTATAAACTGTGAGGATCATCTTTTAAAGTTAGCAATACTTCCAACAACGCTATTTATGCTGATTAAGGCCTATTTGGTAAAATGTGTAGCTTAAAGCTGACAAAAATCTCTTTGTGGGTTGAAATCGTTCTAAAATGCGGTGATGTTTTCTCTTGGTAAGTCATTACTTATTTGTTACTAAACATTAAAACTTTTTTAAATTCATTATCCTTAGATAATAGACAATATCGTCACATTTTTTCTTTTCCCTGATGTTCTTCAATTCTTTTTTAGAAAATACATAGGCCTGTCACAAAGCATATTTCGCATTTTAACTTTTTTATTAAATTTCGTTAATCAAGTTTTTTCTAGATATGCAAATAATTGGTGTATCGTAGTATGTCCTTTCATAATCAGGTCGCAATCAGTCGTTTGTTGGAAACAACGATGGCAAAGAAAATGTATTGCATTGTTGTATAAACTGCAGTGGCAAGGAAGAAAGTTTTGTAATTATGTACTACTCTCTCATTCCCTGATCAACCATTGATATACATAAGTCTGTTAGCTGTTATCCTTTCGGGGGTTTGAGGTTTAAGAACACTCTTGGTGGAGACATCTGAAGGTTATTAAAGCCAAGAGGAACATAGTTTTTCCTTAGCCTCGATAGAGGGCTACCCCTTCTTAAGAGATGACTTTACCTTACCTTCCTTTGCTGTTCGTTTTTGTGGTTTTTCCTCTAGAAGGAGTCAAGTGATATTTTGAACAGTTGTGAAAGCCTCTTAGTTTTAAAAATTCCAAACCCATGGTAAACCCCAATTTGCCTTCACGTAATTTTAGACCTGGATTACTCAGGTTTGTAGCCAATCATTTTAACCTAGTTGTCGCAGCAGGCTTACTTTAAAACATTTTAATCTGTCATCAATGATGAATGCTGTTTTTCACGTTATGTAAAAGACTTTAAAGTATTATTTGTTACTGCTACAGTAGAGAGAATATCGGCCCATAATCTTGGTTGTAATTTAATGTCAACGATTTTATATCAACGACTAAATTTTATTTTAATTTTTTTTTTTCGACGATTAACACTCATGGGAGGTTTCTACTAATATCGTGCATTGATTTGAATCTCGTAAATGGTAGGAGAAAAGGAAGGGGCAGTCGTAAATTTCTGTGGTAAGAACGTCTATAGAACGAATTTTCTCATTGATACATTGTGCCTTCAACTAGCCAATTGACCAGATGTGCCGAACGATAAAAGTGTGTATTACGCAAAAATATGATATTTTCAGTAATAAGTCCCTTCATTTTACTAGAGCATTATCTGTTGCAATAGCGATAGTAGAAATGCAAAACAAAATGTGACTTTGTTCTAATGGATCATTACAGTTCGACACTCTACTGTCATTAACGGGCTTCTATGCTGTTTCCTGTACATGGTTGGGAAAACTTATTGTCTTAAACTTATTAAATGATGCTTATTTGACATTTCAAGCTAAAATTTTCATCATGAATTGCATTTGTATTTATTTTGTCGACATTTTGTACATTTCTTCAACTTCTTAAAAATGCAAAAAATTTAATGTCCAGCATTTGTAATATACTGCATACGGCCCATTGTTAGGGCCCAACTTTTGTAGCTAGAACTGAAAAAATCTCTTTCACTGTTGCTATTATGGAGCACACTTAAAGCGACATAGATACTTGGGTCTTGACCCCATGCATAGCATTTATGCAAAACGATCGTTTCCTAACATATATCACTTAAAGAAAGTGTACCTTCATTCAATTTATATATTACTTGGCTGACTAAACATGGATTCAATGACTTTTTCTTTGGGAAAAATGCAATAAAAATCAGTTCCTATGGGTTTTATTGAATTCAGCTTTTCTCCACATGTTAATGTGCATTTCAAATAGGATTTCCTTCTTATTTTTGATTTGTAATTCAAAAATTTTATGATTGATTTCATTTATGATGAAAAAAAGTTTAAAAAGTTTACTGTACTTAAAGTTTTATCCAAAAAATATTGAATATTTTCCTTTTGTCCTTTATTGCTTTCTTTATATTTTTTTTGCCTTCATTTGAAACATGTTTAAGTCACTCAAGTTATTTAATTTGTTCTCCTTCAGTTGGCACTATTTTAAGATTTTTTCTTCGTATGCTTTTCCTTTTTTTTTTGTCATTTCAAAGAAAATTATAATTTTCAAGCCCTTTTATGTTTCATTTCTCTTCTCTTTTTGTAGTTTCTTGTACTTGTCATTGCCTCAATTTCTGTGCCACTTTTGTTAACCCGATTTTTTTAATTAACAACCTGTATTCAAGAGCTTGTCGACTCCAGTGGCAATTTGTAGTTAAAAATGGAGCAGAAGAAGAAAAAATAATAAAAAAAATGGAAAATGAAATTTTGTTCCAACTTTTCTTCTTGTATTTCAATTTCCATTTTCTGTTTCTTGTTGTTTTTTTTTTCTTTTTTAGAAAATTTTCCCCTGTTGTTCTTCACATCGAGTTGTTGACAGTAATTTTTGCTGTAAAAAGTATTATTTGCTTGAAAAAACACAATCAAAGAAACGAATGACTGAATTACTAAATGAATGAATGAATGAATGAATAGATGGATGGTTGTAAGCAACAACAACAACAGCGAAAAAAAAACAAATAAAAGAACGAACGATAATAAAATAAAAATCGATTAAATGAAAATAGAAAAAATTACACACACATACACACTTGCATTTGATTCAAGAAAACTAAGAAAATTGAAATTGAAAAAAATAGAAAATATTCTTGGGGTTAGTATGGTATACAGGAGACTGTAATAGTGTTTAGATTTTTTTTTCGTTTTTTTTTTTGTTAATAGTATTGCGTTACTCTCTATTGAAAAGCGAAAAATATGCAAGAAAAACTGATGATTTTTATGAATATTAATTAAGAAGACATCAAGAAAAGTAGAGAAAGTGAAAATATCAGCAAATTTAGAGCAAACGAATTCAATAATTGAATGAAAATCAATATTCCAGTTAAGAGTCAGTCAAATGAAAAGTTATATTACACAGTGACAGACAAACAAGAAATGAATTTAAAAATTAATAAAAAAAAAACAGAAAATTTAAACAACTTTTAAAATCCCAATACCAAGCAATTTCTTTATTTTATTTTATGGCATTAGCAGTTGTTAACTTTATTTCTGTCTATAAAGCTGTCAATTTTTCTTATTCTCTGTTCATTTATTTAAAATTGAATATTTTGCAATGAAATACAACATTTGTCTATAAATATTGCAAAAGAGCTATTCCCTCTATGTTTCGATTATTTTGTAGAATTCATGTCGAATTAATTTTTTTTTTTCAATTCTGTTCTGAATAAATAAAACCTTTCAATCTATCTTTAAGTAGATAGCTTCAAAGATGATTAAACACGATAATAGAATAACTGATCATCAATTTTATTTATTTAGAACTACATCGTTTCAGACCTTGCACTATGGTGTACATGTCTGTACAGGTTTGGACGGTGTGCACACTTCAATACTACTGCCGCATTATGGACAGAGTACACAGGCAATCTGCTGTTCTGGTCAGCAGCACTTTCAGTTTCACTCCGACCAAAGCGTTAATTACATACATACATACATAATTGGTCATTAAACCCCTTCAGTAAGGATTACGACCTAGCTTCTCACACGACTTATGTTGCGTGTGTTATTTTTATACATGAGTGGCGCGACCTACAGTTTAAAGTCGACTCCGGACGACAAATTTTTCACGCCAATTTTCTTTGCTCTCAGAGTTTTTGCCAGAAATGTGCTGAGAGGAAGTCGACAAAGAAATTTATTTATTTATTTTATTAATTACAATACAATTACAAATTATGTTCTAATTATATACGAGCGTAGTAACTTGACTATTTCCTCGGTGTAGTGTCACAGACCAGAGTCTCTGGTGGGAATCGAACCCACGACCCTCACGCTAATAGTCTAGCACACTACCCACTAGACTACCAGGGCACCCAACGACAAAGAAATATTTTTTCATATTTCGTCTTGATGTTTGACCTAGAGTTTGAACCGTGGTCTTGCGTCTAATAAGCCAACACACTACCTACTAGAGTGCGGCGACTCCTTATAACACGATAACAGAATAATCAATTTTATTCATTTAGAAAGACATCGTTTCAGATTGCGGTAGATGCAACCTAGTGCTATGGTTCACATGTCTGGTGCACGGTGTGTAAACATCAATATCATTGCCGAATGATAGATGCAGTACTCAGGAAATCAGCTGTTTTGATCAGCAGTGCTCTATGTTCCACTTCGACCAAGGCATTGTTTCCTATACTCAATTGGCTCCTCTATCAGTTGGTGGCAGCAATTCTATGCAATCAAATCTGCACTATGGGAAGACATAGGCATATAAGAGTTGATTATATGATTCCCTGAAACTTTCTGAATAAAACATTCGATTTTTGAATGCCAACTTGGAACTTCTAGTCTGAAGATCCGTAGATTCGCAATGGGACCGTTGATGTTACCACTGATGGCTCAAGAATGCGTGATTTTCTAGGACAGCTAGGATGCGATTAAGTCCCTAACCAACGTAGTTTTCACATGAGTCCTTACTCATGAATACCAAAAATTTCGCAGAACGACTTCGCATCATTCAAAGGCAACTCTTGTATGGGTTTCGGGACATCGATGGAAATTGTTTTGTTGATGAGCCGGTACAGAGCTCGCTATATTCAATATGTTGCAGGGAATGGGTGTTTCGATTGCCTTAGTTAATTTTAATAATGTCTATTTGTTTTATAAGGAAGCTCAAACTCTTGGCATGGAAAGATACGTTTAACATTACTACACCCTACCTACTTCTGTCCTTCAATTACACGGCCACCATCGCAATTAGCTATGATTAAGGACTACTGTCCTATTGGTAGGCACCCCGAAAGGCTTTGGATTCCAGCTGCAGGATCTGAGGCCCTAAGGAGATGAAAGATACTATCTGTGATTCGAACAAAAACAGTGAGCAAAGTATTCGGTACAGGGAGGCTGGATATAGGATAAAATGACGAAAAAAGCAGAAGTATGTACATACTTAGAATTTCTGGAGAAAAAAATACAGAAAAATATAAAGCAGAGGCTTCAAACTCTCTTCAAATAATCCATCTAGTTAGCCTCGATATTTAATTATCCTACAATCAGGAAGAATTGGAAATATACTTCGATGTAATCCTCGTTTTAAAAAAAACGTGAATATAGTTGGAATGAATAAAGACGACTTGAGCAAATTAATGTCCGCGTTTACAAGACACTTTGTCCGTAGGTGGGTACGTAGGTGGATACAACTGCCTTAGCCCACGTAAAGCGCATTACGATACCACAGTTTAACATTCCACCAAGAGTTTGACACATTCAGAGCTTCTGATGAAGCGGCTGTTATCTGATGTCTATCAGACTTAATTTAAATTGTCCACAAAGTAGACAGTCGCCGTAGTCTAGTAGATAGTGTGTTGGCTTATTAGTCGTAAAGCCAGGGTTCGAGCCCCAGGCCAGACCTCAAAACAAAATACAAAAAATATTTCTTCGGCGACTTTCCTCTCAGCAGATTTCTGGCAAAAACTCTGAGAGTAAATAAAAATTGCCATGAAAAGTTTCTCAAAAATCTGTCGTTCGGAGTCGACTTTAAACTGTAGGATTACAACCTAGCTTCTCACACCACTTATGTTGTGAATGTTAATTTTATACATTAGTGACGTGATCTACAACTTAAAGTCAACTCCGAACGATAGCTTTTTGAGAAACTTTGCATGGCAATTTTATCTTACCAACTAGACTACCGCGACTTCAAATTATACGTATAATCTCGAATTCATTTTAGAAGATTGTACACTTTCCACGGCACAAATGCCAATCTATTGACAAATAAAACGCTATTAAAAACAAAAATTTGAAATACCCTGTGTATATAATGTCCCAAGAATATCTCTTTGAAATTAAACCAATTTTTTCACAAAAACTTTTTCTTATTTTAAGAATTTTACTGGATAATGGTAATTCGCCATAATTAGTACCACTATGCTGGTAATTTATGAAGTAAACTTTCAATGAATTTCATTAAGAATAAAATCTCTGTAATATCCTGTAATAAGTACAAATGCCAGTATTTAATTACAATACAAATATAATGTAACAAATTTACACGCTGATAATTAATAAATTTTAATTAATTCAGACGATTTGTGTACACACAGTTGCAAGCATGTTTTAAATAATTAAAAATGCCCCCGCCCTCCACCGATCATCTGCAATAAAATTTCAATTGAAATCCCAGCATCAGAATTATTTACAAACAAAAACTATTTCTTTTGTTGGGGAGTGGGGGGTACGAAGTATTTTAAATAATTTAAATCCGTTTGTAAATAAAAATTCTCAAACGTTCGTACTCTTACTTTTGGGAAGGGAAATTAAATAAAATTTTCAATGGATTCCATTGTATTACAATGAAAAATCCACTGTCTATAGTAAGTACATAGATTTGTATGTAATTCGCTGATGATTATCAGATTGATTTAAAATAGCCAGGCTGCAATTCAATCATAATGCATACATAACGCATACACAGTAATATGAATACGTACATACATATGTGCATAAATTAAATATAATTTTACAATATTTTTTTACATAAAAAAAGTAATACAAAATAAAATAAAAATTGAAAAGAAAATAAAATTTGTCAGTGAAATTGCTGAAAGAATGATTTCATGTAATGGAAATTTATGTTTGAATAGTAATCACAGACAGAGACGGACGGGAGTAGGAGTTCTTGTAATAATTTAACAAAAGTATGTAAAAAGTATTGCATTTAACATAAATTCATTTCAGAATATTGCATATGAATGTATGTTTGTATGTATGCATGTTACATTAAATATTCATTTACATTCATTTTATGTTTGTGTACCATACTTATGTAAATAACAAAAACAAAAAACCAAAAAGTAATGAATAAAAATTGTGTAAAAAGGAAATAAATCTGCCACTATCAATTGAATTTCATGCGGAGACAACAAACATTCAGCTCAAGTGGGTTTCTGCGGGCAGACATAAGCTTTATCGTAAACGATTACAACAAACACACCAAAATATATAAAATCAATATAATTTTTACAAATTGTAACGACAGCAAAGTGAATATATTGAAATAATTTAATTGATTTTAAAGTATTCCATGCGCCGTACCAAGCAGATTAAAAAAAATTTTATCATCTATTAAAATAGATTTTTACTCTCATTTTTAAAATGCGTATGTATGTCAAAGCATTCAAATTTTTTACACATTTTGTTTCAATTTAATTAACCACAATAAACTGTATCTTCAACTATCTGAAATCGATTGGATAAATGAATTATCTGGCTATGGCAATAATTTGGACCAGAGCATTATGAAATTTTATCAAATACTTCACAATTGTTTCGTAGCTTGTTTTACCACATTCTAATCACGGTCCGCCCTGGAATACAAAATATCTTTCAAGATTAAAAAAGAAGAAAAATAAATTGTATAAAAATATTAAAAAGAATAGATCAATAATAAATTATTCCAAATACTGCTTAGTAAGATCTGAATACATCATCGCCAACCAAAGGGCTTATAACATCTACTTAATTAAGGTAAAAAATAAATTCAAAAGTGATCCTGTCATTCTTCACTTGTTAATTCGAAACGTCGAGCAGCAGATTATTCTTCTGTTATGAAGCTTGGTAGTCATGAATCTTCAGATAATAAGGTTAGAAGTGACTTGTTTGCGGAATTTTTTGCTTCTACCTATTCATCATCTACATTTAACGCCAATAATCAAAATTATATTCCTGAAGTAAAGGTCCTCTTTTATTAACGTACTGTTTCCAAGTAAAGGGTGTTTTTTACAGAGGTATAGAACTTTAAGTTGCAATAAAACAACGATGGATTATTCGATTGACATGAATTTTATTTATCCGAAAGATAATCTTGTGGCTTTACATTTTAAATATGATTTCTGGCATATGACCGCCACGGCTAGCGCGGATATAGTCCAATCTGGACGTCCAATTTTCGATGACTTTTTCCAACATTTGTGGCAAGTATATCGGCAATAATACGGCGAATGTTGTCTTCCAAATGGTCAAGCGTATGTGGCTTTACCGCATAGACCAATGACTTTACATAGCCCCACAAAAAGTAGTCTAGCGGTGTTAAATCACAAGATCTTGGAGGCCAATTCACAGGTCCAAAATGTGAAATGAGGCGGTCACCAAACTTGTCTTTCAATAAATCTATTGTGGCACGAGCTGTGTGACATGTTGCGCCGTCTTGTTGAAACCACATCTCCTGGACATCATGGTTATTCAATTCAGGAATGAAAAAGTTAGTAATCATGGCTCTATACCGATCACCATTGATTCTAACGTTCTGGCCACCATCGTTTTTGAAAAAGTACGGACCAATGATTCCACCAGCCCATAAAGCGCACCAAACAGTCAGTTTTTCTGGATGTAACGGTGTTTCCACATACACTTGAGGATTACCTTCACTACAAATGCGGCAGTATTGTTTGTTGACGTAGCCATTCAACCAGAAGTGCGCTTCATCGCTAAACAAAATTCGCTTATGAAAATCGGAAACAACGGTAATCTCGTTTTGGGCCCATTCGACGAATCTACGCCTTACTTGATGATCGTTTGGCTTCAATTCTTGCACGAGTTGGATTTTGTAAGCACGCAAACCAAGATCCTTCCGCAAAATCTTCCATAAAGTGGACGGACACAGATCCAATTCCTGTGCTCGATGGCGGATGGACTCATTCGGGTCTTCCTCAATGCTACGCTCTACAGCAGCAATAGCCTCTTCTGTACGCACCGTACAGCGTCTCTGGGGCTGCGCGTTATCAATAAGAGTAAACGTGGTGCGAAAACGTTCCATGGTTAATCGAATTAACTGCTCTGATGGACGATTTTGTCGACGATAAAATGGACGTAGTGCGCGATACGTTTTCCGCACAGAACCATTATTTTCGAAATAAAAAAGCACTATTTGCAAGCGTTGTTCAGGCGTGAGTCTATTCATGATGAATTGCCAAACCAAACTGAGAATGAAACACTTGACAGCTGTTAAATCGGTCGCCATTTTGAAAAGTAACGCCAATTTAAAGTTCTATACCTCTTTAAAAAACACCCTTTACAACAATTAAAATTTTCGCATGTTGCCGGTCCTGATGGAGTTCCTAGCAGTATTTTAAAACACTATTCGCAATTATTGAGTACTCCATTAACCTATTTATTCATCAAATCGCTTAAATTGGGCTATTTTCCCTCCTTTTGGAAACAATCATTTATAATTCCACTGTTTAAATCAGGATCTAAAGCTGATATTTCAAATTATAGAGGAATTGCTAAACTCAACATTATACCGAAATTATTTAAAAACTCTTATGTAATGCATCGTCTATTTTAACTGCATCCCAGCATGGGTTCTCTAAGTCTCGATCAACAACCACAAATCCTTATCATTTATATCAATTTCAGTAAGGCATTTGATAAAGTAAATCATAACTTACTCGTTCATAAGCTTAATCAATTTGGTTTTAGTTCATCTTGAATTGAATTGGATTAAATTAATTATTTAGTACACAGAAAAAAGTGCGTCAAATTCAGGAATACACAATCTAACATTATTGATGTACCACAGGGTAGTCATCTTGGGCCTCTCCTATTTACTCTTTTTATAAATGATCTCCCTTCTGTTATCAAAAATTCAAAATGTATGCAGACTATGTTAAAATATTTTTATCATTTAATAACATTGAAGACCAAATACTTTTACAAGAGGATATTAACTACTTAATCCCTTGGGGTAGTATTAATTTAATGGAGCTGAATGTTAAAAAATGTAAATATATGTGCTTCACTCGATCATCTCCAACCAATGGATTTTATACAATGAATGGTGCTGCTCTTGAACTAGTCAATACCTTTAATGATTTAGGCATAGTTTTCAATTGTAAATTGGACTTCAGATATCATATTACATCAACTGTTAGCATAGCTACATGTACCCTGGGATTTATCAAACGATGGGCTAACGAGTTTTCTGACCCTTATGTTACCAAACAATTGTTTACCACACTGGTTCGCCCAATTCTTGAATATGGATCTGTAATATGGGACCCTCAATACGTTGTACACACTGACAAAATCGAATCAGTTCAAATAAAGTTCTTATTATTTTGTCTTCGTGGTTTATAATGGAATGGATGGGATCCTAATAAAAGGTTACCATTTTATGAAAAACGTCTAGCACTCATTAAATTACCAACTTTAAGAAGCCGTCGTAAAATGCTAAATGCTGGCTTTTTCCTGAAGCTGATTAATGGTGTTACAACTCTCAATTTCTTCTTCTTTTATGGACCTGTTCGTCCAACAAGATACCATAATTTCTTAAATATAAAATATTACACAGTTAACTACGCGAACTTCGATACATTTCGTAGAATCTGTAATGATTTTAATAATCTTTACCTTCATATAGATTTCAATAAAATTTTGTAATCCATTAAAAAGGATATAATTTTACAATTAAACTCATTTAATTAATAATTTCAATGTTGTCTCTTTTTAACTTATTTTTTGTATTGAAATCATAATTATAATAATTCTATATTGAAATATAAAATGTAATTTTCGGATGCGAAAATTATCGCCAACTCGCATTGGACCAAAGATTTTACGTAAGACTTTTCTCTCGAATACTCTCAAGGCTGCTGCATCAGCGCATAATAGTGACCAATTGAAGTTAATTTCATTGACCTTAAAATCAATGCCGGCTGGCTGTACACAATGTCGTAGATATGTTATGCAACAAGCTTTAACGTTGGTTTCTAAAATAACATTTTCTTTTGCAATGAATGTTGTGAATTGAACTCGAAGAACCAAGAAGTGATTGTAGAAAAATTGTTAAAAATTTTGTATTTGGAAAAATAGCTGTTGGGTGTGTCAATGGCCCGTATTTTTTTTTTTTTTGAAAATTATACTGTAAGAACCTTTACCATCAATCGAATACGGCTGAGGCCGTATTATAACCCACAATTTTAGGTTATTAACTGGACAGTATGTGGCTTCATCAAGACAGTATCATGAACAATACAACACGACCGATTATACCTGTATTGTATAAGATGTATGCACAAAGAAAAATTTTTCATTTCGTAAATCGTAAAATGGTCATTACGATCATTTAATTTGAGGTAATTAAACTTTTTTGTAGGAATATGTCAAAAACTGTATCCATGTTGAACAATTTTAAAACCAATTTCCGTCAAATTATCACAGAGATACCGTACCAAAAAAATTAACGAGAACTACGCTAAAACAATCAAGAAAAAACAATCATTGCAAGGTTTGATGATGTAGTGTATACCTTCTTTTAGTGATAGTAATGGCAAAGTAACAGTTATGGAACTAAGAATTGGACCTCTTACGCTTGAAAACATCAAGAAAAGATAATAAAGGACGAAGATAATTGGAAATGTTGAGCTATATCAATACAAAGTTTGTATGCAGTTCTACTACTGCATATAAACTATGTAGATATGCAAAGTAACCAAACTATGCATCAACTATAAATCCGATGCCTGATTGTTTTTTGACTGCGTTAAAAATACACATTGACGACGTTTTGAAATAGAATACACTGCATATATTTTGTACAGCGGCATTATAAAACACTATACTTTGTTCAAACACAAAGCAACTAACATTTTGGAAGGCAGCCCTACTGAGAAGAAAGAAGTTTCACCTTAACAGAATCTTAAAAGCGGCCCTGACCGCAATTGGAACAGCAGAGCTACAGCTTGCTCGAGGTTATCAAACTCTCAAGCTAAATGAGCTTGTTTTTAGTTGAAACTTTTAAACTGATACAACCACTCATATCGCTAATGTTATGGGAACTAGTGTATGCCGAAATATATTTTCCATATCCCCCAGAAGAAATAATGTATCTAGAACTCAGACATTACAACTTTATTACCAGGCTTTAGTCAGTATTATGACTTAGCTTCTCAAGCACTGCTGTAAGTTAATTTCATCTGTGAGTGGCAGAACTTACAGTACCTACACTCCTACAGCCGGCCCCAAACGACAAATTTTTTAAAAACTTTTTACTCTCAGTGTTCTTGCCTAAAGATTGCTGAGAGGAGGTCACCGAAGAAATATTTTTCATATTTCATTACTGAGGCCCGGGCTCGCTTCTAATAACCCAACAGACAGCCTAGTAGAACACGGCGACTTCTCATTGACGTTTATATATGACCAGGATTAAAGTTGTCAAAGGCAAAAATATATTGTGTGTTAAAATTTTTTTTACAACAAAAGGATTGACGTGCTGAAATCCCTTTTGTATCACCTGTTAAACTTTTTTAATACGGTTGAGTGAGTCGTAATATATTATGTTTTTGATCGTATTATAAAAGAAACAAAAACAAAAAAATAATAAAAAAAATTATTTTCAAATGTGGTTTCAAATACATGGGAGAGCCAGCTGCATAAAAGAAACAATATTCAGCAGCATAAATAAAAGATCTGCAACAAATTAAAATATTTATAGATTGCTTATGGTAAAGCTTTCCACAAGCAGCAGGAGCAGAGGATGAACAATTATTGTAGAGGAGTATACAAAACAAAACAAAAACACAGACAACAGAATGAACTATAATAAGAGAAGAAGAGAAAGGAAGAATTGGAAAAAATGAAACTTAACGCAATATTTATATGACATAAAAACAAACAAATAATCATACAAACAAACAAACATATACATATACATACATACGTATGTATTGCAACAATTAACACTCAATGATTGATACAATTATTAAAAGTTATTTGAGTGCACATCAATATCTCCATGTGTGGATATGAGTTAAAGGATATAAAATAAAGGATACACAAAAAAAGCAATAAAAACTATAAAACAAACCATCCATAAATCCATCAATATGACTGTACAGGCTGTTTGTATGGTTATTTCGATAACGAAAAAACTATACGTACATACATATGTATGCTACGCTGCCACGGCAACGCATGTAAATAGTGTTGCATGCAGTTTTATTTTATTATTATTTTTCCTTTAATAAAAAAGGAGAAAATATGCGGACAAATAATAAAAAGTAATGCAAATAAAACAAGAAAATAAGAAAATCAAAACAATATGTGCCCATATGAAGTAATAGCAACAATAAAAATAATTTTTATGCCACATTTAATCATGAATACTGCAACAAAACCACTTAAAATATTTTAATTTTCATGTTTAAATGCCCTAAAATATATGCAACAGTCAATAAAGTACAGTACGGAAAGTTTTGTACATAAAGTTTCGATTTCATTTTTAAATCTTGTGCGGTTTTCGAATATTCGAGTATATTTGTGGCCTAGAACCAAAGTAATAAAGACAGGTAAAGTAATTAAAAATATGGATAAAGGAATGTGTTAAGGGTCCAGCCATAAAGTTAATATATGAACTGCTTCAAGTATTTATGAGATTTTTATCAAAAGTTTGTAAAATTATTATGTACTATTTTCCGTATTTATTTCACTATAATTTATCAATTTTTATTTTTTTTCTTCGTCATATACATACATAAGTGAAAGTAGTTGAGTTTGTTTTTGATTTTTTTGAAAGCATGCCACAACTCTCTGTAATTGGCACAGAGAAGGGATTATTATTGAAAAAGAAGAAAGAGTTCAATCCTCTTGAATGTGATTGAATATAAAACCAACCGTTCTAGATTCGAGTGAGACAACAAAGTATATTTTTACAATTCAATTCAATTTCAATTTTCTAACTCAAGATCAAGCTGACTGGCGTCTTCACCAACGAGTTTTGCCGTTAAGTAGGACTTCTGTAGCACATATTGGGACCGATATCAGTCACGATTAAGACCTAGCTTCACACATCATATACATATATCGTGTGCGTCAATTTTACAGATTTTCGAGAAACGTTTTCATGGCAATTTTATTTAATCATATAGATTTTGACAGATATAATTTCGCTAAGTAATGGGTGATTTTTTAAGAGCTATAGGAAAATTTTTCAAAAAAAACACATAAAATTCAGAAAAATGCATGAAATCTTTATTTGAATCGATAGTACGGTCCATATAATTTAATGTTTGAAGATTATTTCCTGCAAATGTTGACCGCGACTGCGCCTCTAATGGTCCATCCGCTTACTCCAATTTTGGCATACTCTTTCCAACATTTCGGCCGGTATCTCACGAATAAATGCTTCAATGTTGTCTTCCAATGCGTCAATTGATATATCTGTATAGACATGAGCCTTAACATAGCCCCACAAAAAATAGTCTAAAGGCGTTAAATCGCACGATCTAGGCGGTCGCGAACGTGAAATAAAGTGTTCACCGAACTCTCCTCTCAATAAGTCCATTGTTACGCGTGCTGTGTGGCATGTGGCACCGTCTTGTTGAAACCACATGTAATGCAAGTCAAGCTCTTGCATTTTGGGCAAAAAAAAGTTGGATATCATCTCACGGTAGCGCTCACCATTCACAGTTACGTTACGATTCGCAGCATCTTTGAAGAAGTACGGTCCAATGATGCCACCAGTCCATAAACCGCACCAAACTGTGACTTTTTCTGGACGCATTGGTAGCTTTTGCAATGCTTCTGGCTGATCTTCACTCCAAAATCGATAATTCTTCTTATTCTTATTCCATTGAGCCAAAAATGAGCTTCGTCGCTGAACACAATTTTTCGATAAAGGAGTGGATCTTCGGCCAACTTTCCAAGAGCCCATTCACCAAAAATTCTGCGTTGCGGTAGGTCGTTCGGCTTCAATTCTTGCACCAGCTGTATTTTGAAAGGCTTCACACCTAAATCCTTCCGCAAAATTTTCCACGTTGTTGAGTAACAGAGGCCCAATTGCTGCGAACGGCGACGAATCGATAATTGATGGTCATCATTAACACTGGCCGATACAGCTGCGATATTTTCTTCAGTTCGCCCTCTACATAAGCGTGTTGGTAGTTTAATGTCCAACAATGTAAATTTGGTGCGAAGTTTAGTCACAATAGCCCGAATAGCCGCTTCAGTGAGTCGATTAAACTGACCATAAAATGGAAGAAGCGTGCGATGAACTTTCTTAACAGAGCACGCATTTTGAAAATAAAATTCAATGATATGCAAGCGTTGTTCGTTTGTAAGACGATTCATGGTTAAACTATAGACCAAACTGAAGATGTTTGACAGTGAAACAAAACACGAAACGTACGTGAGCTGTTTAAACCAGTGTTGCCAAAAATATAATAGCTAAAAAATCACCCGTTATTTAATTTGTTCTACATTTGACTAAACGGGGCTTTTATGTTTCGAATCAACTTTTGTTTTTGAGAAAAATGTATAAGTCGTTAGTATTTTCCCTTCCGTACGTGTATTAATAAATATTTTTCTATAAAAGCACCATTTTATGCAAAAAAGTACACTTTCATTTACAAATTTCTATTTTGCAGCACTGCTAATAAATATAAATTTATATTTTATTGCTGGTCAACAATTATTAAATTCGCACAGGCATAAAAAGAAATATTTAATAATTTAATTTAATATTAAATATTTAAAAAAAATTTTGCATGAGTTTAATCAGAAAGCCTGAGTAAAAGGATTTGAGCGAATAAATTTGTATTCAAATGTTTTTTTTTTAATTTTTTTAAGCTTGTTGTCTTATTATATATTTTTTAAAATTAAATTTTTATTTTTTTCTTTAGTTTAATTGTTTTTTATTTTTAGCTTTGTTCTTTTTAACCCCGCGACGCTTTCAGTACTCTTTTCATTGTAACGCTGAAGGTGGAATTTGTATTTAGCTCCCGTTAAATGTTCTCGATACGTACTTTCGTATATAGAAGTCGAAAAGCAATGGGAATGCTCTTCATACGCTGAAAACGAACGTACGGTCCGTTGACGTTTAACTAAACGCGGCTTTTACGTTTACTTTCCGAATGAACTGTTTTTGCTTTGTATATGCCGTTAGTTTTTCTGTTCCGTTTCGTACGTGTATTATATATAAATAAATATTTTTTTAACAAAAGTACCATTTACTATGAAAAAATAATCTTTCAGTTATACTTCAGTAAGATTTCAAAATTTAAATTTTGCAATACTGATGTAATTACTCCTGAAACTCGTTTCTCTATAGGATTATTGTACAGTACTACGTTAAAATTGATTGTTATGTTGCGATTACTAATAAACTACAATAATGCAGCAACATCAAATTCGACAATTCTATTTGTTGACGCACCCATTAAGCAAAAATGAACTTTATCGCCGAAGATAATTTCTCGATGGAAATAAGTTTTACACTCAATATGAAATTTGATAATAAAATAAAATGCCTTATACTCCATGCAACAATTCAATATAATTTCGATGAATGGTACTTGAGCAAAGTATGGAAAATAACAAGAAGATCGTGGAGGTGTTTTTTTATAATTTTTTTCTTTTAGTAGACAGACAGCTAAGCAGACACTTAAAGGCTTTAAAATGTAAAATAATATATTTTTTAGTATACTATTCCTCTCTACATTTTCTGTATAAATGAATACAAATGCTGGGATTGTATTATAAAATTATCTTTAATTTATAAAAAAATAAACACACATACATACACACTCAGAAAATATTAAACTCATTTACTTTAGCCTGCCTCTCAGAATATTTAATATTTATTTCATACACAATATTTCTTTTTACCACTTACCAACCAGAACGCTAAGAACTGATGGTACGTAAAAATGAGTAGAAGAGTAGAGAGTAGATGGTACAGGTATGACTATCATGCAAATTAATTATTAACAATATACCAGAGAGAAACCAAGCAACAACAACCACTACAGACAGCAACAGCAGTGGCGGCAGCGGCAGCCGAAATAACAGCATAAAGTCAAAAATTTACTGCCATCATCAGGAGCACTAAAGGAAAATTGGCAAAAAAAAACAAGAAGGAAATAAAATAACACTTAACCAAAAATACCAACAAAAAACAACAACAAAAACAACAATAACTGCAACAAAATTGAGTGAAAAAAAGAAAATGAAAACGAGTACATATATGTATAACGTTAAGAAAAACCATCCATCTCTTCTCCACTGTGTACAGCATGCAAAATAATGAAAATGCAACATCAGCCATGCAGTCAGTCACTCAATCAGTCAGTCAATTTTGCTTAAAATAAAATATAAAATTTTCTCCCCCCCCAAATATATGTACTCTCCCTCTTCTTTAGTTTTTCTAACTGTTATGGATCCAGGCTAACAAGTGGAAAATAGAATTCGAATGCTGGAGTGGATTGGTGTAGAGTGGGGAGGCATGGTTAAATGAAAAAATATACGAACGAAATAAATAAAATATTCAATTTTCGGACCAGTAATAGCAATGCAAAAACTTCCTGTTTTTTTCCCTTTCACAGTGTCTAAAACGCAAATACCTTTACACTTCAATCCTTCTTTAGCTTAGGTTAGCGGCTCTACCACACCTGCTGCTGTTGCTACTGCTGTGCTGTTGCTGTTGATGATGATGATGCCGATGTAAACTCATTTAAGCTTCCTGTATTTGGTGTTGGCCAAGTGTGAAAAATTTCAAATGTTTTAGACATAAAGGGTGATTGGCAAAAATAAATTATAACCAAAAATATAAAAGAGAGAGAAAATAATGGAGAACAAAGTGAAAAAGGTTGATGTTTGTTGTATTGAAAAATTAATATTTAATTAACGTTTTAACGTTTCTGATTTCGACACGGAAATTGTGAATTATTTCCGTTGGCGGTGGCTGTGAAATCAATGTTTACATGCCGAATATTATTTGCATTTGTAAGGATGTGTTTTTAACATTTCAATTATTAAAAAATAAAGGAATTGAAAATTAAAAAAAATTTTTTAAATTCAAAACGAATTCAAATGAGCCTACGATATGAACTGATAATTGTTTTGCAATTTGGTTTTCTAGTATACATTTTTTCAGTATCGAAAACTGCTTCGTGGCAGGTGGCAATACAAGAAATTTCCGTAAGATTTACTATTTAATCATGAATAGGTTTTGAAAGGAAAAATGCTTGTAAACCGTTGAGTTTTATTTAAAAAATTCGTACTGGATAAGAAAGATAACACAGACAGCCAAAATTATAACAAATAAATAATATTGGAACCAGGCCTTGATATTCTACGTGCCTTCGGTGCACTGAATCCGAATCAAAATTGTTATTTTATTAAGTTTTTAACGTAAACGCTGAAGTAATACAATTTTTTCGCGATAAAAATTAAAAAAAAATTTTGAATGATAAGATTAGCACATTTAGAAGCAGCAACAAGATTTCAAAAATTTCAAAACTTTAATTCACGACGTAAGATACACTCAAATATAGCCACAAAATAGAAAGTTCTTGAGGTTATTACATCTGGAAATTCTAGCGTGCTATAGCAACTCTAATTTGAATTCAGTGCATCAAAAAATCTTTACAAAAGTGTATTTCGATTTCAGGTTTTAAAATCTTATCGGCCTGTGTAAGTTAAATAGGGGGTATAACAATAAACAGAATAGCAGCGTCACTAAGCCCTACTTTTTTAACAACGATGTAAGCGTTTTAAGTGTTATGTCTAAAGAGGCTCATTGATTAATGTTAGAAACTTTCTTTCTTTGGTCATTACACCCCCTTTAGTCAGGATTACGACCTAGCTTCTCATACCATCCATGTTGTGTGTGTTAATTTTATTCATAAGTGGCGGCACCTACAGTCTAAAGTCGACTTCGAATGAAAAATATGTGAGGAAATTTTCACGGCAATTTTATTTTTGCTCAGAGTTTTAGCCAGAAGGCTACTGTGAGGAAATCGCCTAAGGAATATTTTTTATATTACGTTTTATTGATGTCTGATCTGGGGTATAAACTACGGCGGTGGGTCTAATAAGCCAACACACTATATACTAGGCTACGGTAACTACAATGTTTGAAAGGATGCAGTTAGTTGTTGAGGACATCGACATTATAATGGCATTGCTTATTCGAATCTTTGTGTTTCGCGTCATGTGTGTAGATTGCTATTCTTTGAAAATTTCGACTTTGTTTACTGTTGTGCTACCTAGAAGCAAAATGATTCTACACTCGCTATGGACTGGAATCTAGATTCGGTGTTACTTGCATCGCGCTAAGGTTGCATACTTTTCGAAATTACACGGTAAATATTCAGGTGCATGGTATGTGAAGCTTAATAGAGTGGTGAAGGGATTACTCTTTTAACTTATTTACACTTTAATATCTTTGTATTTGCCCACTTAGCTGTTGATATTGGCGTATTCGGCCCACAAACCTTTATAGGCAGATAATTCGACAGGAATGCAGGCAAATGAAAAGGCTTTTGAATGTGCCAGGAAAGGAGAAACTATGCAGTAAATGGGTTCACAACTTGACTGTTGAATATAAGAGCAATTTGGTGGGTTATATTTAAAGGGAAGATGAATAGGGACATAGAGTTTTCTAAATAGCGTTAATATCCTAACTGTAAAAGGAAATGATGAAGTATTGCATCAGTCTATCCAAGAATAGCAAACAGTTTTCTAATAGAATATCGTATACTCATGGAATGTTTGTACAGAAAAGAACATGTTCAAATTTCGTACTTTAACCTGTGAGAAGGAACCAAGTCTCACCATATTTGGTATCTGCAAAGTACTAATAAATTCCAAAGGGAGGCACTTGATCATTTTACTAAAATGACTACCATCGCAAGGTTCACCAGGGCAACGAGGTTGGAAAGCTATATTACAATGAAATCCTGAACAAGTAGAAGTACATTATTTACAGAAATTTTAATGATAATCTCTATATATGAAGGAAGAAGAAAGAAAAGTGCACGTAACTGTCCATTTTTAGGTAAAATTAGGAAACAAAGTTCAGTACAGTTACCTCTCTTATACTCATTGATAGTATGCTGACTACGTACATGACAAGAGCTGTTCTTCTGTTAGGGTGTCATATTCAAGTGAATGTCATACTAGTACAGCCGCTTATGGCATACTATCTACATATGTATCTATTGCATTCTAACCTAAAATTTTCAAAGTTTTTAATATGTAGTCACTTCTAGTTCCGATTTATAAAAAAAAAAGAATTTTGAAAAAAAATTATTTTCAGTTAAAATATTCATATTGTTCCACAGCACTACGTAAGTAAGACTTCCATTTGCATTTTCCTTTAAATTCCTGTTGTCATTTGATAATCTATGCCTCAAAGTACATTTTAAAGTAAAATTTTCTTTAAAAGAAAAAAAAAACAACCCACATCAATTTCTTATACTACAGACACCAGTTTTTCTACAGCTCACCAGTTTTAATGGCTTGTGGGTAACGACTTAGTTTATGACAAATGAAAATAATAACAATAATAATAATAATAATAATAACAACAAAAACAAAAATACAAAAATGAAACCATTGAAATGAAAGCTAAAGCAACAACAACAGCAAGAAAGAAAACTTTAAAATGGTAAATATTATTGAAGAAAGTGGAGAAAATGAGAGAGATTACGAAAACCAAGCAAATATAAGCAAAAAAAGGAGATTTTCAACGAAGAAAAACACTTTGGAGTTATAGTTACACAGAGGACAGTGGAAAAATGAGTGAGAAGTGATGATTATTTTTTGAAGAAAAATCATCAACCATTTGAAAATGAAAGAGGCAGAGTATGGAGTAAAAGAAAGTTGTAAAGTTTTATGTTTGTAATCTAATTTTTTTATTTTTTCAAAATATTGCTGACGTTGGGCATAATAAATGCAAATTAATAACAGAAATAATAATTTTTTTTCTTTTGGTTATTGTTACTAAGTGTTTTTATACTCTGTTTTGTGTTGTATTACTTGCTGTACACTTGCATTGTGTGGTAAATTATGAGATTTTACATTGGAAAGAAAAATTGCTCAAGAATGTAAAATTTCTTGTTCGCAATCATAGCAATAAATTGTAGTTATTTTGATTTTGTTAGTAAATAAACTCTAAAAACTATAACAAAAGTTCTTAGAATCATGAGGTCTTCATTTTGCAGGAGAGGACAAAGTACAGTGAGGTTCGGAAACATTAAGAAATATTGGTAATTGATTCATATTAATAACGGTTCTCATCCTCCGTCCGTCTAACTCAAAACATGTTATCTCGGTGGAAAACGCTTTTAAATATGTAATGCATCAAGGGGGAAAGGCCTGCCTAACTTCTAAGAAACTTGTTCAATGGAAAAGGAGAAGAGAAGAGAAAGAATAATATAAAAAAAATTAATTAAAAGTCTCAGTAAAGCCTGGATATCTGCTACCGACAGTGAATTAAAACTCTCAAAGGTACACATTTCCATTGTTTTCGACATTATTCTAATGAAATTCGGACAGGGTGCCCTGGTAGTCTAGTGGGTAGTGTGCTAGACTATTAGCGTGAGGGTCGTGGGTTCGATTCCCACCAGAGACTCTGGTCTGTGACACTACACTAAATAAATAAAATTCGAAGAGCCTTAATTCTTGTTGTTAGGGCGATAGGTTGGAGTGGTAGTTTTGATATCAAAAGTTCACTTGAGCACGCATAGCAGCCCACTGTGATGCCACGGGTAAAGGCAGTCCCCGTACTGACCAAATTCCACCGAACTCATAGAGAAGGTGGTGCGGGAACTGCACACTTTCTGCTGTTAAAACTCAACATTTTATACTGAAGTCACCGTAATCCAATATGTAGTGTGGTGGCTTATTAAACGTAAATTCAAACGCCTGGTAAGACATCTCCAACAAAACGAAATATTAAAAAATATTTCTTTATCCATAGCATCTTAGCAGATTTCTGGCAAAAATTACCATGAAAAAGTTTCTGAAAAATCTGTCGTTCCGAGTTGACTTTAGGTTCAGCCACTTAAGGATAAAATTACCAATCACAACATAAGTGGTGTGAGAAGCTAGGACGTAATCCTAACTGAAGGGTTGTAATGACTAATAATGTATGTATGCGTACACGTAATAAGATATAAGCCCCTGTATATAAAATTATTTAAAGCTGTTGAAGAAAAAGTTATTAACCTTTTAATATTTGCTCCTATTACACTCAAATGACCTTATGGTCCGCTATTTATTAAAACAAAATTCTTTCTTTAACCCTCCAATTTCACCAGTTCTAACCTTTTTTTTTCTGAAAATTAATATTTTTCCCCCTCATTTATAAGAAAAAACCAAAGTTTAAGCAAAATTATTTGAAAATTATTTTCCATTTTCCTATAATTTTGACTTTTTAATGGCAATAATTACCGACGTGATTAAAAAACAAAAAAAAAGGAAAACAAAACACAAATAAATGCTTTTCTCACAGGGAGGGTTATGATTTATTTTTTATAATTTCAGTTTTTCTTCTTTTTTTTACAATCTTACCTTGTATTTACATAGTGGGCTACCCCTTGGAAATTTCTGACTTACAGCCATACAGCAACAACAAACTTGACCCTTTTTTATATTTGCAATCATTGGGTACACAACAACAACAATAACTTTTAAGCACCGTTAAGTAAATAAAATAAATACTAAAAAAACAGAGTTTTACCCGTATTCAACTTTGACTTTTTACCGTTTTTCCTGTGCTTCTCTTTTCTATGAATTTTAATTTGTTTTCGCACAGCTTTTGCTCTTCCTCGTTTTCTCTTGGTTTTTTTTTAATTCATAATTAAATTTATAAATACCAATTATTTATAATATAATATAATATTTAGATATAACATTTAAATTATTAACAATTTTATTAAATGAATTATTCAACACTTAATTTGTTTATTTGCAAGACATTAAAATATTTTTTAATCAAAATATTCAATAAATTTCGTTTTAAGAAGGAATCCATTCACAAGCAATTACAGGCAATTACTGAAAGAAATGTTTACATTTGTTGGTAGGAAAAACAAAAAAAAAAAAAAAACCTAAAACAAAATAAAACTCATCACTAATGATCAAATAAAGAAATGTAAGAACCACTCTGCTGTAAAATTTTTGCTTTACAATAAAACAGAGAACAATAAATATGTGGGGATAAATTCTCTTGACCAGGTGTACCGGTATGAAGTGAGCGTCTTTACAGGAAACATTTATTGTATACGAGCCATAATATATATTTGCTTTTTCTTTAGTCGATGACATCTGTCAAACATATTTAGTATAATCAGTAAGCGAGCAGCATCATATTCTTTCATCGCGTTAAAAATGGCGAAATTATTTTCACAAAATTAAGATTTTTTGTTTTCATTTAAAGTAAAGTGCTCTAGAGAGTCACATTGAACGCTTGTGGAGGCTAATGGTGATCATGCTCCATTAGTAACAATATGCAGAAGATGCTTTCTATTGGTCCAGAGATAACGATTTTGATGTACGAAATAAAAAACGTGGAAGACCACCAGCAAATTTTGGATGAAGATGACACCTTGAGTCCGAAAAAAATTACAGAAAACTTAAATGTTGCAACACAAACAATTTCAGACCATTTAAAAGCCACGGAAAAGATCCAAAAGTCTGGAAAAAGGGTATCTCATATATTGAATGAATGACGGATTGAAAAGGGAAACCCACTTGTGTAATTTTATTTCCTAGACACAATAGAAAATCAGTGTCGCATTGAATTGTTGCTGGCCATAGAAATACGATTTCTTTACAGAATCTCTATCGAAAAAAAAATCGTGAATCAATCTGGGACAACCATTAACTTTGGCTGCAAAGCCAGATCAATACGACAAGAAGACAATGCTGTGTGTTTGGTGAGACCAGAATGGTGTATCACAGGCTTCTAAAACTTGGCGGAACTACTAGTACAAATCACTACCGACAACAAATACTCAATTTGAACAATGTATAGATTAAAAAACGACCAGAATAGGCCATAGTAGTAGTAGGCCATAGTAGGGTAGTGTGTTGAAATATTAAAAATGAGGCCACAGTTCTTACCCCATGTCAGACATCTCCAACCACACAAAATTTTAAAAATATTTCTTCGGCGTCTTCCTCTAAACAGATTTCTGGCAAGAACTCTGAGAGTAAATAAAATTGCCATGAAAAGTTTTTAAAAAATCTATCGTTCCCAATCGACTGCAGGTCCCTCCACTCATGTGTATAGGCCACTAAACACGTTAGGTAATTTTGCAATATGACAATACATACATACATCAGTATGTAATCAAAGCATTAGGCTGGGAGCTGCTACGCCACTCGTAGAATTCTCCAATTCACTTCTCTCCTCGGCACTACTAATTGTTTTCATCGATGAAAGAAATATTGGCTAGGTCGCCCTTCGAATCGAATATTGGGAAACTAATTCGTTTGCTTTAAAAAACGAACAGTTTTATTGGCTTGGGATTCACAAACTGTCTGAAAAATTGAAAAATTTCTAGCCTGTAATGGGCAATACTTTGAATCAAATGTTTTTTACATTCCCATTAAACGTTAGTGTTTTAGATTCACAAAACAACGCTCACTTCATACCCTTACATGTGGTAGTAATGGGTATAAAATTTCCTCTCATTGTCAGCTTTTTCTTTTCTTTCATTTATTTTTTAGTTTTTTGTCGTGCGTCATTAAAAATAATTCTCAAATATTTATTTACAACAAGTAACAATGTGGTACGCTAAAATTATAACTCTTAACCTTTTAATATATTGACGAGTATACTCGTCATAAAGATAAAACATACATAATTGGTCATTACAACACTTTTGTCATGAGTGGCGGGACCTAAAGTTTAAAGTCGACTCCGAACGACAGATTTTTGAGAAACTTTTCATGTAAATTTTATTTGCTCTCAGAGTTTTTGCCAGAAATCTGCTGAGAGGAAATCGCCAAAGAAATATCTTTTCATATTTCGTTTAGTTCGAGATGCCTGACCTAGGGGTTTGAACCGAGGCCTCAAATCAACACACTACCTACAAGATCACGGCGACTTCATAAATATAAAAAAATATTCCTAAGTATTGTTGTCATATAACTTACTTGTCTTAATGATTGCAACTTTTTGTTGTGGAATCCTAGCTTGCAGCTTAAAAATTTTATGTCATGCGTTTTTAATTACATTGCAATTTATTTTCGAAAATAATTTCAAAGAAATTTGTTAAGTTTACTACAAATATCTCGAAGTCTTGCATTTATTTCCTCTGAAGCTGCAATCTTAGATATGTTTGTATGTTGTTGTGTTACAAAGAAAATTTAATTTTCTTTCTATAGATCTTTAATAAAAAGCCCTCAGTTAAAAAACTAACTGCTTTGTAATAATCTAAAGTAACTAAAACACAGACTCTCCTGGCTGGATGGCTGTTGGCTGGCTTTTAATACAGTTTCTAACCAAAAGATGAAGATAAAGTTTTTGTTAAATTAACACTTGTTTTGTTTTGTTTTATTTTGCGTTTTTTGAGGGTGCCGTAACCAAAGCAAAATTTATTAGCTTGTTAACTACTTAGTTAAGAGCAGAAACGCAACGAAACGAAACGAAATGGAAAAAACGCAGGAGGAAATTTTTCTGAAAGTTGTTAAATTTACGTTTTGCAGGCAAACACCTTTATTTTTGTAAAATAAATTTTAAATAGATAAAAAAAAATAAAATGAGAAGGAAAAAAAATTCAGTCTTCAAACAAGAAATTAATTTTCTTTGAAGGGAAACTTAAAAAAAGAAGAAAAAGTTTGAAAAAATGTTTTCAATTCTTTTCTTAATTATAAGTTAAAGTAAAAAATTTATTAAATTTACGAGGCAATTAAACGAAAAGATTTTTCCCCCTATTTAAACTTGTTTTTCTTTAATAAACATATTAAACCTTGCCTACAAACATATTCTATTTGTACACACTGCTTCAGTTCCATCTACATTACATGCATGTATGGTGGAATATAGGATAAGCCAGGGCACACAAAGATTGAAATCGTTTTTTACACGTATTAAAAAATGTAACAGTATTTGAAGTTTAACTCTGAAAAGTTTTAAACAGTAAACAACTACGCTCTTTTAAGACTACGAACGAGTGCGTGCGTGTGTGTGTGAGCGAGGGAAAAAACCGTAATAGGAAACTTATAAACAAACAAAAACAAAAATAATGAGAAAAAGCGTAGAGCAACTTTCCGTAACACATGTCTTAAGTTGAGGTTAAACGTTTTTTTTTCTTTTATTTTGCTTTAAAAGTTAAAGGAGGTTAAACACTAGAAATTATAGAAGATGAAATATTTCACTTACACACTATCTACTCCCACGCACATACACATACACACACTATTAAACGTTTGTTTTTTAATGAAATTAAATTTAATATTTTTTTCTATATTTAGTTTTTGCCACAATTAGTGATGCTATTAAATATGTGGTTAAAAACTTTATCTTGGTTTAATTTGTCAAGAGGGGCAACTGCTATTGGCAAGTAACAAAACCATCAATGCGTAGGATAACGGGAAGAAGACCACACACATTAAATATTTTCGAATACAAAATGTATTGAATGATGTGTGTGAGAAAGAAAGGAGCGTGACAGAATAAAATTCGAAAGTGAAAACGACGTGGACATTTTTCTAATTTTTTTCCGCGTTAGTTTTATTAGAAATCAGTCGCTATTATAAATTAAACGGGCTTTCTGGGATATTAAAAAACTAAACACTTCCAATCTAATAATGTTGATGTCTTAAGGTTTGTTTACCTGCAGTTTGATTTAATAAAAATTAGTGATGCGTACCCAGTGCTAGTTAATGCAATTTAAATAGTAAGGCATGCTCTGAGAAACATGTTCTGTAAACTTTTTAATTAAATTTCATAGTCAGGTTAAGTAAAGTCACATCAAAACATGTGTTCAAATTAATTTGGATCGAGAACAGAACATGACAATCCTACTGTGCACTTAGCTATTATAAGATTGACTTAAATAGTTGCTTATTACAACCCCTCAGTCAGGATCAAAACCTAGTTTCCCACAACATTTATGTTGAGTAGCGTGACCTACAGTTAAAAGTCTACTCTGAAGGACAGATTTTTGAGAAACTTTCATAGCAATTTTATTTACTCTCACAGTTTTTGCCCGAAATCTGCTAAGAGGAGGTCGCCGAAATCTGCTGATCTGGGATTTGAACCGCGGTCTCACGTCTAATAAGCCAACACATTACCTACTAGTCTACAGCACCTACATACATAAGATTGATTTTACATCGAGCTTGAACCAGTATGATAGAGATAAAACGCAGAGTAACTTTCTCTGTAGGAATTCAGAAAAGTGAAAATACGCTTAAACGTGAAGATGACCAAACATTTTTGTGGAATAGAAATAAGAAAGATAAGAATTACGAAAGAAAGGAAGTGTTAGCTTTTATATATTATAATATGTACAGATTAACTTATACCTAAGGTTATCTAAGAGTAGTCTCATAATAACAACGTCCTTTTTAAGTGAGCAGCGAAGACTAAGGAACATTTGAGCAGCTAATAAATCATATTAAGTCAACAACTGCTTTTGTCATGAAAAAAACCGAATCAATCACTTCAGGGGATAGCGACTGGTAGTTCATTTTCGATAGGATAACGCGACTGGGGAAAACATTATTATTGAAGTGTAGAATGAACGCAGAACTTCAGTACTTAGTAGCAGTAATGAGCTTATTTATATCCAATCTGTTTAACTTAGCCCTGTTTTTTGCCTGAATAAAATGACAAAACAAAGTTATATACACTCGCAGACCTTGCCACAACTACCAGCAAAAACGATGACACACTAATAAGTTTGTAACTCCTGGCAAAGATGCAGTTCATCGATTACAGCTAATATTGAGCAGGATTCCACAATTTGAGCTTGGAGGAGATGTTGTAACCTACAAAGTTTGAGGGGTGTACAACAGATCGGATGTTCGCAATACTGTAATCTCAGTAGATACATATATTTTATCAGGTCTTGCTTATTAAAATGGCTTGAGTGTATCAAAGGTCCATATTAATTTATTTGTAAGAGAATTCCGTTACGAATATATGCTATTAGATTAAATTTCGAAAAAACTTCTTTCAGTTTGTGTTGCTTTAACAAATATTTCCAGATCTACATTATAATGGTTCTTCACCCGGCGATTTAGTACTCCTTATTCTTCACGATATTTAACAATTCGTTGCAAAAGAAATATTAAAAGGTTTGTTACTCTGTATCTGTTTAACGTAAAAGACTTCATAAGTTCTATTAATTAAAAACGCACTCACGGAATCCAGCTCTAAAATCTTTTAATTTTTATATTTCTTATAAATTTTAAATTATAAATCTTAACACTTAGAATTTTTTTTTCTTCGCTTTACGGATTAATGAACAACAATCATTGCTTAGCTGCCTTATTTTTAATACACAGCAGGGTTAATGATTTTTTCCGGAAATATTTTTCTTTGTATATTTTTAAATTATTTTTAAATGAAACAAAACAATTTATTTAAAGCAAAACAGGTGTTTAAATGAAATATTAGATAATCATTAACTCATTATTAATATATTTGTGTGTATAAATATTTTAAAAAATTTTATATTTTCATAAGAGATTTCAATAAAAAGAAAATATGCCGGATTTTATAAAACACATGGTATTCTACAAGAATTTGAATTTCACTGAAAATATTAAAAAATGATCATTCCCTCGTAGAAAACCATAAGGAAACTTATTAAGAGGAAAAGAAGGGGGAAATTAAAACAGAAAATATTAAAGCACAAAAAGGCCAAAGGGTTACCAAATAAAAAATAAAATAAAAAAGAATATCATAAAAGAAAGAATTATAATTACAGCGTCTAAATGACATTGATACGCTTAATTTACTCAAATTTCTACAGGAAAATGAGTAGCAAACGTTTAATAGACACTACTAAACAACAACGAATAAATTTATTTATTTATTATTTTTTTACCGCTGTTTGAAATGTAAATATTTATGCGAAATAAATTTTCAATAAAAAATTTCATATCAGTTTCTAAACATAGACTGTCAATGGTTTTTTTTTATGTTTGTTTGTGTTGTTCAGGCATTCAGTCTAACAACAATAACGTCATCTCTTATTTATACGAATAAATACAAAAATACTCATTCATTCCATTCATTCATTCATTCATGCATTCCTTTGATATAAACACGAGCGCCACTTTCCGCAATAAAAGTGTGTGTGTGTGGATAAATGAGAGAGTGTAAGTTTTTCTTGTATCGTACCCCCTTTTAACCATTTGTATGGGTTTTATTGAACATTTGATTTTACACACCACGCATACACTTAAAACGTCATCGCTGAAACACTTATCATTCAATAAAAAGTATTAAAGAGTGAACCATGGGGGAGAGATACATAGTACAGAGAGGGTAAAGAGCTGTGTGACGTTTTAGTCTAAAAGGAAGTAGATGTCAACAATTGCTTGTTGTTTTGTTCGGTTTTGTTGATACATGTCGTATGTTTATGTTTATGTATATAACGGGAATGTTTAGTTTATTTTTAGCAAAACAAACAACAATAAAATACTGGCATCCAGCAAGCAATAACAACAAACATTTTCAGTGTTTTAAATAATGTTGCATTCCCAGTGTTATTTTTCATTGCAATGTTGTTGTTGTTGTTTATCTCTTTTTTTCTTTTCCTTATTTTGTTTGTTTGTGTTTGTATTACACATATGTACATATGTGCGTACATACATATGTACACATATTTGTTTATCAATGTTTTTTTTTTATTACATATCTTGGATTTAAATGTAGGAACAGTAATAGCAACAGCAGCACCAGCAGTGGTTGCTCGCTGCCTTATCACACAATCGCTCAGAATATTTATATTTTCCAAGTTTATTTTGTTTTCTCTTGTGCTTGTTGTATTTGTTGTTGTTGCTGTTGTCGTTTATTGGTGTAGGAATTTTGATTTGTTTTCCTTAGAAACATTTCTTGCCATTGTTTATTGCCTCGTATTGTAAAGCATGTTCTTTCCTTATTTGTTTTTCTTCATTGTTTTTTTTCAATACTTGTACTGGATTTATTTATCCCGAGGGAATTCATTTCGATGTGTCTCTCGCTCTTACTTATTTTATGGGAAATTTGTTTTCGTATATGTACGCCTGTGTTCTGTGTCATTGTGCGTTCTTTTTAAAACACCCGAATGATTTACAATGCCAGCGTAGTACGCATAGGAATGTCAGCGTACGCACATTGTTTTGCAGAAATTTTAAATTTTAATTAAAATGTTTTAGGGTTAATAAAACGGAGAGAGAGAGAGAGATAATAAAATTGTTTTAAAATATCTTTATTCGAATTGTAACAGTTGTGAGATATTTTAAAAATAAAAATGTAGAATTCTCTACAGAACGCTATTCAATAACTTGTAATGTAATTGACAAGTTATATCTCATTTGGGGAGGAGAAATTCAGTGTTTTAAATTTCCTTTATGAGATATTAATCGACATTAAATTTTCATTTAACTACACAATTATGAAATCTATATTTTATAACTGAAAAGATCGTATATTTTTAAACAAAATTTTTGTGTATTTGCTCTCTTACTTCTACTTTGTCTGAATATGTTGTTCTGCTAACCTCCCTATAATGTTCATTCTAGACTTTATATTCATCAGCAATGGTAATGGCAACACCAATTATGTCATTAGAGATGCTAATGTACCCAACCCAATCGATGATGACGGTGTTTGAATTCAGTCGCCAAAACATGAAGAAGTCGAAGTCACGACTCTGTAGCTTAAGAATAATAAAGCTGCAGGCTCTCGCTGAATTGTTTAGGGACGGAGGTAACGAACTAGTAAGTTATAAGACGTCTGATTATAAGCCGTCTCCCTACGCATACAATGTTCTTCTAAGCGTATTGCATATTGCTCTGATTGAACCTTATCAGACCTTGTAAGTCACATTACGTGAAATGCTGGAGAAGGCTCTTGAAAAAAGTCGATACGTTCGATATTTTTTCGACTCTAAGATAGTCGCCATAGTCTAGTAGGTAGGGTGTTGACTTATTAGGCGTGAATCCTCGGTTCAAACCCTAGTTCAGACATCTCCAACAAAACGAAATATGAAGAAATATTTCTTAGGCAACTTATTACCTGTCAAAAAATCTGAGAGTAAAGAAAAAATGCCATGAAAAAGTTCTCAAAAATTTGTCGTTCGGAGTTTAAAACTGTATGTCCCATTATTCATGTATAAAATGAACATGCACAACATAAGTGATGTGAGAAGCTAGGTCGTAATCCTGACTGAAGGGTTGTAATGATCAATTATGTATATATGTATATGACAGTCTTCGATAGCCCTATAAGGAATCGTGTTTCTTGCCTCAATGAATGGACGCGGCACTACTGCAAAGCTGATAATGCTATGCTGAATGACGTTGAGCAACTCCTGCAGCGCCGTCAAAGTAGGAATTGTTGCCTTCAAAGCTTTCGATACCGTGCGAGGTTTTAGACAAGTCATTGCTTTTTCATGCAACCTCTTTGACTTCGTCATGGAGTGTGTGAGTCTACCAAGATGTATTTGGCAGTAAATGAGAAAAAAAACGAAGTATATGCTGTCGACAACTAGGGACATAGGTAGGTAGGTAGGTTAGTGTGGTAGCTTCAAACCAAAAAGCTCGCTTGAGCACGCATTGCGGGCCGTTGTGACGCCACAGGTGAACGCAGTTCCTGTACTGACCGAGTTCCCCCGAACCCAGGAGGGGGAGGTCGGTCAGCGCAAAATCTGCACATCCAAAGCACGACTACCCCGCGCTGGAAAACCAGCCAGAAAGTTTGATAAATGAGGCTATATCCTTGACACCAATGGACGATAACTCCATCAAGCTGACAAGGGTCGGAGAGCCTCGCAAGAGATGGGCATTGACAAAGAAAGTGGATAACAGTCCCTTCTTCCTCAGCTTATCTGCACCCACGGCAGAAGTCATTAAATGGGAACCGCATTCTCTCCGCGTGTCTTCCCATAACACAGTGACCTGTAAGCATGGCCACTGTGATTGAGATGATCCCGCGACCAAGTCCAATTAACTGGTTGGTACGCCTTCTATCCATCCGGGGCCAGGTGAGTCTAGCGGTACAGCAGGACCCCTCGCTGATCCAGGATAGGTTGGCGTCTCGGAATAATTTCCGCGCGAAAGTAGGGACATGCAACGTACAGAATTCCAGATTACGGCCTATACGTTGGATAGTGTCAGTGAATTTGGTTATCTTGTCTCCACCGATTTGATTTTCTATGCTTGGAGGTGCAAATGCAAATAATATATCGTGGGATTTGACAATCGAATAATACGCCAAAATTCCCAGAATTCCCTAACTGAATATTTTTCGGCAGTGTGGCACAGGATTGATCACTTTTGTTAACTTTCAAGGCTCTAATAATTTTTTCATAATTTTGTCAATTCTATGCACTAAAGGTCGATTATAACAACCTTTCTCACTCCAAAAATTACCACATTCGGATCGCCATTATTGTAGTAAGTTTTAAGTATTTTTATGCGTTCTTCAGTCCCATATTCTTTAGTCCATGTTCAAAAATGGCTAACCTCCTACTAAATGAGTGATATTCAGTTAAAACTAATAGCTTGTCGGACTAAAGCTACAAATTAGATAATAAATAACCTGTGCCATAATAAAGCTTATCTGGCCTATCTTGTTGATCATAAAAGATCTTTGGGCTTGACTAGAACGACGCGATCGTCAAATAATAGTTGGTGTGCTTACAGCTTACTGCCTTTTAGGTGTTTGAGTGAGAAGACTATGTCTCGAATTTTCTAGAGACTACATAGACGTGGAAGACGATAATACTATCATTGACTTCCTCTGACATTGTCCAACAAACAGGCAAACGTTTCCGGATACGTACGCCGCAATATTTTGGACAAATTTTGTAAATGTTGGTTTTTTCAGAACCTCAAAATGGGTACCATAACATATGGCATACACTTGCCTTTCTTAAATTTTATTTTGCATTTAGAAATTATTGTTATGACGTATTAAAGAAATAAAATGTTCCACTTACCTTTTTAATAGACGATGTAATAAACGTAATGAAAAGTGTATGATTTTTAAATTGCTGAGTTTTTGTTTGTATTTTTTCACGAAACACTTGATTTTAACCGACTATTTTACACTTGAATGTTTTCAGCTCTCAATAGTTTCAATTACACGTACTCACACATACACATACACCCAAAATAATCAGACATTTAAAAATTTCTCTTTTATAAGTCCTTTATGATTTTGTTTTTTATTGTTTTGAGGTGTGGTGTTTTTTTTGCACTTTGTTTTGTATGTAGTGGTAGTATTGTGTTTGGATGATATTCACTCTCTCTTTTTGCTCTCACTTGTTTTGTTATGTTTTGTTCTCTTTTTTGTATGAAACTGTGTTATTTTAATTGTTGTTTGTGTATTGTATTAGCAAATAAATATGAGAGAAAGTGTTTTAATGTTTATTTATTTGTTCTATTGAATGTTTATGGAAGATTAACCCTTCCTCTGTTTTTCTTTTTTGCAAAGTTTTTATTGTTTAAATTTTAATTAAGTTTTGTTAAAAAAAAATCGGAAATTATTAATGTTTTTCTCAGTAATTAACGGTTCGTTGTTTTAATATGTTCTGGTTACTGCTTTTTTATTTTTATTGTTTCTGTTCTCTTTAAAACAGTGTTGATAACTTTTATTTGTGTTTTGTTTTTATTATTAAATTCCCATTAACATGTACGTATGTATGTGGCAATGTTAGTTGTTTTTCTTAAATAAATTTTATTTCTTGTAATACGTTTTTAAAAGGGCAGTTTAATTTATTTATTTTTATTATAAATTTTTTTTTTGTAATTGTATTGTTATTGCTTTTAATTTAAATGCAATTTTTTGTTTGTTTATTTGTTATTTATATGTGTGTGTTATTTAAATTATTGTGTTAATTTTTTAATAATTAATTTATGATATGTTTAAATTAATTGCATTTATTATTATTATTATTGTTATTATTTAAATTAATTTTTAAATTGTATTTCTTTTGTTTTTTTTTTTCTTTAATAAGATTTTATTTTATTATAAATATTTGGACTCTAATTCAGTCTATTGTTTTATTTTATTATTATTTAATTACATTTATTAAATACTTTCTTCAATAATAATATTTTTATTATTATTAAAGTATTTGCTTTATTTTTACAGTTTTTTTCTTGTCTTTGTTATTGTTATGGTTTCAAATCCTTTTTGAAATATTGATAATTTTTCTTTTTTGCTTTATTCTATTACTATTTTTTTTTCTTTCTCTTTTTTTTCTTCTCTAGTCTTTATTGTATTTTGTTGTTGTTGTATATCCTTTACTTGCAATTCCCATTTTTATTAAAAAAAAAATTCGGTTTTTCTTTTTCTATTTTTTTCCTTTCTTATTTCGTTCTTTGTGTAGATGAATTTTCCCCCATAAAAAGTTCATTCAATTCCAGCAATTGTTTATGCTCCAAAAAATCTGAAAATATATTTGCAAAGAAAAAAATATAGAAAATTTAATAGTTTTTCGTTAAAAACAAAAAAACAAAGACGAAATCAGATAAATTTATAACGATAGTAACGGCAAATAGAAAGAAAACCAAAAAAAAAAGATATTTCATGTGCAAAGTATGCTTTAATGTTTATAAGAATGACATTTAAGTTCGAATTTTAAATCAGCTTAAAATATTTAAAACGTTCTTCTATTTGATTTAAAGCGATTTTCGGCCGATCTCAAGGCTGAAGCATATTGGAAACGTCCAATTTTTCTCGGCTCTAGCTCAGAAATTAGCCTGTACTTGCCTGTATTGGCATAATGGCTTTAAGGATATCCCCCTGTGACTTATCAAAACCCCACACCAAAAAATTTAACAGCATGAAATTGTACAACCTCCATTTGAGATGCCTATGCCATCAAATCGCTCTTGCCGAATGTAATGCGTAATAACCTCTACGAATTGCAATGCCGTCTGCTGTTGAAACTATGTACATGTCGTTTGTATCGTTTGGTTAAGTAGCGATGATCTGGTTAACATCGGTCCGAAAGGTATAAGGGCCGATGACGTCGCCAGCACGAAATCCTCAACAAAAAGTGAGAATTTTGGGATCAATTGAACGCTCTTGGATCTTTTGTCGATAGGTAGTCGCCTCAAATTCAGAAATTTTGTTTGTTCCATTCATTCAAAAATGAGCCTCATGACTGAAGACGATTTTTCAATCAAATTTAGGCTCAGTTGCCAATTGCCATACATACATACATAAATAATTAGTCATTACAACCCTTCAGTCTGGATTACAACACTTATACTGTGTGTGTGTTAATTTTATCCATAAGTCGCGGGACCTGCTGTTTAAAGTCTCGTACGAGCGCCAAATTTATTAAAAGACTCTAAACTATCAGAGTTTTTGCCAGAAATCGGCTGAGAGGAAGTCGCCAAAGAAATATTTTTCATATTTCGATTACTGCTTTACTTCTAATAATACATCACATTACCTCCTAGACTACGGCGACTTGTCACGTACCCATCCATCCGAAAATGATCCTCATGACTGAAGACGATTTTCAACGAAATGTGGGGTCAGATGCCCACTGTTACATACATACATAATTGGTCATTACCAGCGTTACCGTTGAGCGACTAAAGTCGCAATTTGACACTTTTTCAGCGACCCCGCCACTTTTTGTGCCCCCTTACTAAAATGAACTAAATCTGACACTTTTCAAGATTTTTTACCCTTTTTTCCCTTTTTAAGAAAAAGTATTTTTTCTTTTATTTACATTTTTTTTAAATTAGGTGCCTGACGGTGACCTTATAAAAAAAGTACATAAGTAATTTATCAAAAAAATAATTTCACCGAATGTAAATATACTAATATAACTGTGAAATATATATTAAAACTCATTTTGTAAAATATATAAACCAAAACAAGCATGGAAAATTAAGTAATATAGTCCTTTTTGACATTGAGAAATATCGCTGCATCCTTATTTCTAAGTATTTCATAGAACTGCAAAGAAATTACACAGACTAGTTTATAGACTTGTTAATAGATTAGTCAATATAGAGTAGATTTATAGGTTATTTAATACACCAGTTCAAAGACTAGTAGACTAGTTCATAGACTATTTAAAAAACTAGTTCAAAGGCTATTAATAGACCAGTCCACATATATAGTAGTCTAGAGAGTAGTAAATATATTATACTAGTATATGATATAATATATTGAGCAGTCTATTGAATTCTGTAGTCTTTTAAATAGCATTTGAACTAGTTTTTAAATAGACCATGAATTAATCAACTGTATTAGTCAATGGTTTATTCGATCGACTATTTTATAGACTACTACTAGTCTATGGACTGGTGTATTAAATAACTTATAAGCTATTCTATTGATTAGTCTATTGAATAATCTATAAACTAGTTTGTGTAATTTGATTATTTTTGTTGTTTTGTTTTGAAAAAAATCTAAATTTCAGAATTTTTATTTTCCATACCTGAACAATAAAGTTATAAAAAATGTGCCTTCCATTATGATATATTTTTTCATAAAATTGTGACATATTATGACATATAAATAAATAATAAAATATAAAATGTAAACCTATATATATCATATTTAACTTATTACAAAATGTTTCTATTTACTTCTAAAATGAACCGTTGTAACAAAATTAGTATTTATGTTTAACTTTTTTATCTCAGTTTGTTTAATACAAAAATTTTCCAAATATTATGTACTCTAAGTCTTATCATACCTTAGCGTAATTATTTGAAATGTATGTACCTTCTTAACTTCATATCTTTTAATTTATTACAAAATTAGTAATTTTGTATAATTTTGAATTGTTTTTTTATTTTAAAATATATATTATATTTTTTGTTATTTTTTTTTTTTAATTTGTTACAAAATACGCAATTTTGTATAATTTTTTATTTATTTTTAATGAACTGTTTTTTAGTTATAATAATAGTTTTGTTTTGTGTTTTGTATTATTATATAGTGGGTTAGCAAAAAAAGTTTTATTTAATGGAATTTTTATAAATTTAAAAATGCATTTTTATTTTTGAAATTTAAATGTCCTAACGTTCATAAATTTGAATGAAATTACACTTTAAAGCTAGAAATAAAACAGAACAAATAATTTAAAAAAAATAAAATTTTTGTTTAGGCTTTTTTTAATTTTTGGCTAAAAATTTGTTTCTACATATTATAAAAAATTGGAAAAATTATTAAAAAATAAATATATTATATATGTTTGTTAATGTAAATTACAAAATCCAATAAAAATTAATTTTTCTTATCTGCATTAGTTCATTATCTTTTCTTTTAAAAATGTTGCCCCTTTTTACTGCCAAAATACCCTTTATGTGCGACTTTTTTTTTAAAAATCCCCTTTTTGTGCGACTTCTTAAAAATTTCCAGCGGTAACGCTGGTCATTACAAACCTTCAGTCTAGGTTACGACCTACATTCTTACACCGTTTATGCTGTGTGTGTGTGTTAATTTTATACATGAGTGGCAGTTAAGTCAACTTCGAACGACAGATTTTTGAGAAACTTTTCATGGCAATTTTATTTACTCTCAGAGATTTGGCAGAAATCTGCTGTGAGGAAGTTGCCGAAGAAATATATTTTTCATATTTTCGTTTTTTGTTAGAGATATGTATGCATCTGACTTGGCGTTTGAACCGTGGCCTCACGTCTAATAAGCCAACACACTGCCTACTAGACTGCGGCGACTTCAACTGTGGACTAATACAGACTGTATAACTAATTTGTCAGTTGTAGATTCATTCAACTAGATGGACATTATCATCTATCACCGTTCAATAGTCCCTGTTTTAAGGCCATATGTTTATACAAATTAATGTATGTACATACATGTTCTTCTAAATATTTAAAGAAATTTCCAACTATTTATCGTATTACCAGCCTGATAATATTTTATAATATTATTATTAGCAATTTAAGTTCTTTAGTTTTAAATAGAATTATTATTTGTGAATGTTAAACACTCTTGCTCTCTATCTCTCTATCTCTCTTTCACTTTCGCTTTTCTCTTTCTATAAGTATGAAATAATAACGTATTTTGTTACCATAAATAGATAATTTCATCTAATAATTACGCTAATAAAAATATAACATAAGCATACATACATACATTCATCTTATTTCACATATACAAACATACATATATAAAAAATATATACAGTGGCTCCATCGCATAATCGGACAAGCACTAGTCTGATATGTATGTGCTTAAAACTTAAAAAGAAAATATTAAATATAGGTTTTTTTTTGCTTTTGTTTACACTCTACATTATAGACTTTCAGATTAATAAAAAAAATAACAACATTTTTCATGATAACGGTAATTTTTTAAAGAAAAAGAAAATTAACTCAATTTTTTGAGCTCAACGCATAATCGGACAAAGAAGAGCACCATTGCTAAAAATGACGAAAGAGAAGAATTAATACTTTGTGGCATATCCTTTGTTCTCAGGAACGGTCTATAAACGTTTTGGAATTGATTTTACCGAATTGTAGCATACCTCAGGTTCTGTGGAGTTCCACGTTTCCAGTAAAGCTTAAGCTGATTCAAAGTTTTAAATTGTTGTTGGTATACTCTTCTAGCTAATTCTTCCCAAAGATGTTCAATTACGTTGAGATCTGGGCTCTGTGCAGGGGTTTCTATAAGTTTGGGGCAATTATGGATCAACCAAAGCTTTGCCACACCCAAAGTGTGCTTGGGATCATTGTCCTGGTAAAAAGCAAAATCATTCGCTAAAAAATCATATGCTAAAATCAATTCCAAAACGTTTACAGACCGTTCCTGAGAACAAAGGATATGCCACAAAGTATTAATTCTTCTCTTTCGTCATTTTTAGCAATGGTGCTCTTCTTTGTCCGATTATGCGTTGAGCTCAAAAAATTGAGTTAATTTTCTTTTTCTTTAAAAAATTACCGTTATCATGAAAAATGTTGTTATTTTTTTATTAATCTGAAAGTCTATAATGTAGAGTGTAAATAAAAGCAAAAAAAATCCTATATTTAATATTTTCTTTTTAAGTTTTAAGCACATACATATCAGACTAGTGCTTGTCCGATTATGCGATGGAGCCACTGTACATATGTATACATATGAATATATTGCATATAATTACGTATAAAAACATATCGTCTATAAGCTAAAGAAATCACTTTCGAGTATATAATAATAATGACTATAATAACCCAAATAATGATAAGTACTTATAATAAAAAAATATATACATACATACATATGTATATATACATATAGACATCTACACTCACATTTATAAGAGGCAAGTGAAAATTGTCTATTTAATATCGAGTTTATATTGTAAAAATATGTATGCATGTGTGCCTTATAATAATAATAATAATAATAAAAAAATAAGAAAATATTTTAACAACATGCATAAATTTATGAATGTATGTATGTATGTATGTTGCTATCAAATTGGCTCATTGTTATAATTTCTTTCTCTCTGTTTTTTTTTTTTTTTGTTATTTTTATTTATAATTTATATTGTATAATGCCATCGAAACGGAAGCGAAACAAGAAAGAGAAGTTAAAATTACGATAAAACGAAGAACGTAAATGAATAAGAGAATAAGCAAAAAATATTTATAAAGTCTGCTGGCGAATATTGTATACGAGTATAAGGCATGGAAAGAGAAAAGAAAAAAAGAAAAAATAATTGCAACAATTGAAATGAGTCTCATGTAATAGTATGTGTAAGAGAGAAAAAAGTAAAATAATGCAATAATAAAAATAACAGCAAAATATTTGAATATGTACATCAATACATGCATATAAATGAACACAGCTACCAAATAATAATAAATAAATAAATAAAAACAGGGTTTGAAAGGCACTGAAATACAGTGTACTATAAAAGTCAACACACGAAACATTTGTTAGACATTTGATGTCTTCATCGTGTTTAGATTGGGGACCAATTCATTAAATTTTTTTAATTTTATAATCGGTGTTTATTACGAGAGTTTCGTCAGGATGTAGCTTGTTGTATGCTCTAATTGTATCAGTATCAGTAAAAGTTCAGTCAGCCTTGTGTGAAGACGAGGTGTATTCGAAGAGAGTAATCGTGGTTTGAAGATCTCCGTTACAAAGATCTGTCGAAAAATTGACTAGCAATTGTTATTGTTTATGCAAACAGTGTAAAAAGAGGAATAACAAACAAAGCCATTGTTGTTGTTTACATCAAGTTGTGAACAGCGGCACTCAGAATTGTGCGAATAATAAAGAATTTTAATTAAAACTAAACACAAATTTATTTGTATTTTATTTGCAATCTACGAGATCATATTTTAAATGTCTTTAAAAGGCAAAAACGTAACAATTTAAAGGGTAACGTCATCGAAGAACGACAAATTTGTACAAGTTTTTCATGCCAAATTTGTTAACTCCAGATATTTCACCATAACTCTGCTGGACCTATAATTTGAAGTCGATTTCGAACGATTTCATGGCAATTTTATTTACTCTCTGAGTTTTTGCCAGGACACTGCTGAAGTAAAATCACCAGGGGTTGAAACACTGACTCTTGTCTAATAAACCCACATATGTACTTCCTACTAGACTGCGGCGACTTCAATTCATTTTCAATTCATTCTCGGATTAATATAAAAATGCAAACCTAGCTTCTTCAAATGTAAAAAGTAGTTAGAACTAAGCTGTATTATTGTTAATATTGTCATCTTGTAGCAGTGCCATAGTACAAAGCCTTACTGTATATAGAACTGCCGTCAAACTATGGTAAATAGGACACTCTTATATTTTCTGCAACATGCTCATTACCCTGAAAACTTGCCACATAAGACGCTTCCCCGCGCAGCAATTGATATGCACCCACGTGTTTTCTTTTGGTATGCAATAATGCTTCAAAGGTATCAGGAATATGTTCTAATTTTTCATTCTCATAATTTCTGAATTTAGTTATTGGGTTCGAGACGATCCCTACTCTAAATAAGTGCATCACGAGTCTATACTGTCCTGCCAGAAGCGTTGTTCAGTTCTCTTGTTATTGTAATATGCCAACATGAAGTTGTAGCGGACAATAGTTGTTTCAGTTCGCTCTAGAATGTCAACAAAAATGACTATGATATAATGCAAACAGTCGATCTCTATCGTTATGTTAGCACTATTACGATCGTCTAAGAGCTAAAGGTTATACGAGAGACATTTTCGAGCCACAAGATTAGATTTAGATTCATACAAAAAACATATGAATCACTGTTGAAGCACTAAAAAACTGACAAGGAGAGCGCAAGAAAAAATTTGGACTTTGTCATATATCTATCCCAGTAAACTTAGTTCTTTCGAACATGAACATCAAACATAAATCGTGCAAGAGCAGAAAACCAGTAGTCAAGCTCCCGAATTCTGTGTTACGCAAAATGAATTTGATGGAAAGAAAGGATTTGCAAGTAAGTTAAAAAGGATTTTATCACCACTACCAAATATATCAAGAAAAATACGATCTCTAATCTTTTGATAGAAACATTAAAAAGAAGTTGGTGATTTTTTCTACCATAAACTTTAATTTTTACGGCAAAAATTGAATGCCAAAATTTTTCTGTACGCTCTCCTTATTATGTCCCCAACCAAATTCTATATATTTTTCTACAAACAAATTAATTCCTTTAAATATTCTAACTTGAGTATATTTTCTGATTTTCTTGCATACGTTTTCGTGTATTGTCATTCTCTCATTTACTCGCTGTTTAATAATAAAAACGTCACACTGTTTTTGTTGTTCAATTAAAAACAAAAGAAAAAAGACAAACAAAATAAAGTGTTAATGTATGAGTTTAACTGTGTATATAGGTGTGAGTGAGTATGTGTATTTAAATAACGGTTGTCCCAGTTTAAATGACTTTTTAATTGTATGGCGTTTTGTTTGATGCAACCGTAAGTTTGTTAAACTGCTTCACCATAGTTTGGCTGGCTGGCTTGCATGAATGAAGGAACGAATGAATGTTTGGGTTTGGTTGGATGCATGATAGGTTTGTCTGGCTGCTACATTGCATTGGTTTGCTTAGGTATGATTATTTCAATTTGGCAGTAGCAAACAAATTTAGCAGGATTTTTTTTGTTTTTGTTTGTTTTTGTTGCAATTGTATTACAGACACTATTTGGAGAAACAAAAAATAACAAACAAGACCAAAAAGCATTTACACCGTTTACATTAGTGGTTTTGTATGCAATAGTATTGTGTATAGGGGGTAACGTCATTATAGCTGCCACTGCCAGTCATGTTTTGCCACAAAATACCACTGGCTTACTGTAAAAAATCATTCTATCGTTCTCTTACGAAAAAATAAAAATGACAACAATAAGAAAAACGTGCAAATATTACAGTGTTAGCGTTGTTGTTGTTGTTATTTCTTATTCAAAATCATTTTCTATATACAAATACAAATATCTTAATTGTGTATATAATAGTTGGCAACACATGCAAATAATACAAAAATACAATGAAAATACCAATAATAGTAACAAAAACAACAACAATAACAACAACTTTATAATTTGCTTCTTTATTTTATTTTTGTTGCAATTTTATTTGTTTTTATTTCTTTCTAAAAAAATCACTCGTTGTTGCACGTTCCTGTGCTAAAATTGAATGCAACAATGACAACAACTATAATCATGATGGTGACTTTTTTGCTTTGTTTTTGTTTCTATATTTTGTGTGCCACTTGCAACAAAGTTGCCACAATATATACTTTAAATTGTATTCCTATTTTTTTTATTATTTCGTTCTTCTTCTTCTTTTAGTTTAATTTAATAGTCATTATAAAATAAATAACAAAACATTTCTCTTTTTTTTATTTATTTTGTGAACAATGACGGCAAGAATTTGAAGCTTTTTCCTTAATTTTCATGAAAACGGAAATTAAAGTGGACCAACCCTGATTTGTATAAATGATAAAAAAAGAAAGGAAAGCGATGGAATAAAAGTCGGTCAAGTCCGTTGGAAATAATAGCTTTGATAGGCTTTTTTGATACAAAATATATGTGTATATGGAATATTAAATATGTTTTCTATATTCTATAAAGAGATATTTATTTTCTATACTTTTTTAAATTTAAATTTAAATTAATAATGGCTTTGAATTTTTGATCTTTCCATGTATTTTTATAGATTTCTTAGAGTAGATAAATTAAATCAAAAATCTGTAAAAATATTTAAAATTTAATAAAAAAAAGGAATGATAATAAATACGTATGTGGTCGCTTTAGTCCAATAAATAGTGTCTTACTAGACAAGGACAAACATTTTGAAAAAGCTTGATTTTCGGTAACCTTTTCTCAGCAGCATGACATCTTCTGGCCATAGCGCTGAGAATAAATTG